>OX637314.1:5030301-10030301 GCA_951799385.1 Hyppa rectilinea
TTCCAGTTTTGCGAAATACCTGGTACTGGTTAATGATTTCAAAATAAAAATCAAATTGACATTAATTGCATCACTTTCCATGCGAATCAGTACTTTTACCATTGAAAAACCAATTCATCTTTTTATTTTTTGTTACATTATGCACTTGTTTCATAACTAATTAAATAATTTGATAACCTACATTCTACAAATAGACTTATTTGACCTGTACTCTAAAGACATTTTCCTCACGATCTTATTTCAAAAATAGACCAGTAACTGTCATTTCAGTTATTATTTAAAACTACGAAGTCATGGAGCGCAAGAAAATGAGATTTCAATCTCAGAACAAAATAAGTAGTGCATTAGTAAGTAGTATATTATTGGGCATTCTGAGCCACTTTTACCAGTAGCGAAGGCTAGGTCGCCTTCGCTACCGGACAGTGCCTCAGAATGCCCAATAATACACAATCAACTTGACTGACACAGTGATTCAGGACGCTTAATAATGAAGAATCGACTCACCTGTTCAGTTTTGCGAACTGTTCGTCGTTGTGACTAACATCATTCAAGATATTTGAAATGCAAAACGACTGCAGCCAGCTTCATGCGAACTGTTCGTCGTTGTGACTAACATCATTCAAGGTATTTGAAATGCAAAACGACTGCAGCCAGCTTCATGCGAACTGTTTGTCGTTGTGACTAACATCATTCAAGGTATTTGAAATGCAAAACGACTGCAGCCAGCTTCATGCGAACTGTTTGTCGTTGTGACTAACATCATTCAAGGTATTTGAAATGCAAAACGACTGCAGCCAGCTTCATGCGAACTGTTCGTCGTTGTGACTAACATTTGAAATGCAAAACGACTGCAGCTAGCTTCATGCGAACTGTTCGTCGTTGTGACTAACATTTGAAATGCAAAACGACTGCAGCTAGCTTCATGCGAACTGTTCGTCGTTGTGACTAACATTTGAAATGCAAAACGACTGCAGCTAGCTTCATGCGAACTGTTCGTCGTTGTGACTAACATTTGAAATGCAAAACGACTGCAGCTAGCTTCATGCGAACTGTTCGTCGTTGTGACTAACATTTGAAATGCAAAACGACTGCAGCTAGCTTCATGCGAACTGTTCGTCGTTGTGACTAACATTTGAAATGCAAAACGACTGCAGCTAGCTTCATGCGAACTGTTCGTCGTTGTGACTAACACAGAAAGGAAACATCATATATTATAAAAAATAGATTTATTGCTAGTTATATAGTTAACTACAGTTTTGATTTGAAATAAATGTAGGGTGGTCCTCACACAGTGCATCTATGGAGTGAACCAGAGATTGAAGCTTGCGCCATTGAGGTGTATCGTCTTCCGTTTGGAATTTTATCCGAACCAGCGCTTTCTTCCAAAGTTCTTGAGAATCCGTATTGCGTGCATCGTTGGTTTGATATACTTTCAAATCGATAAGGTAGTCTCCCACCGTGTTGATCACTCGACGTTCGTTGCCGTTCGCAACTTTATTAACGAAGAACGAGGACAGTACGGACGAAGAAGTATTTTTGGGTTCGCCATCGCCACGACATAGATTAAACACGTCCGCAGACTTCGCTTTTTTTCTGAAACAAACATAAATAACCCGTATAAGAATGTTTCAAAATCATTTCAAAAATAACACAATTAATACAGCCTTAGTAGGTACCGTAGTAGTCAGTAGGCTAATAAGTATAAAAACTGCAAAGTGATTGTCATGTTAATAAATTGTTTTTACTCGTAAGTGACAGTATCGATTCAAAAATATTATTTAGTACAAAAACAACTTATTATTTACTAAGTTAAAAAATATAGTGTTACTGTGATTTACATATCCGAACAGTGATACGAAAATGATATGGAATAAATTAACCAACTACTAACCGACGCTGTATAAATATATCAGACATAAGTACAAAAGTTGATAAAAATATAATATAATTGATTGATATAAATTAAGTATGATTACCTTATACTAGCAGGCGATTTCTTAACGGAAGTAGATTTACGCTTGCTTGCAGGCGTAGAACGCTTTCCCAGGAACTCGGCACTTCGTTCAACATCTGTAGAGTTGCTGCGTTGATCACACTCTGAGTCCGACCTGTAAAATATTAAAAAATAATCAGATTAATTTAAATGAATATCACTTGAAATAATTATGCTGAAAGAAAACAAAATATTTACGATAATTATTGGTAATTAACTAATACCTAATATGTGTACTTGAACTCGTACTTATTTAATCGATTCTAATTATCAGTAAGTTAATAAATATTACAAGTAGATATTTGGCTACATATGATCTGTATAATATTTGTTAAATTAAAATAAACAAAGGAAATAATAAAAAATATAAAGACTTACATTTTAAATGGTGGCGGCCTGAAGTATAATTAAAACAATATGATAATTGTTTTAAACACTGAACTGCGACTGCTTGCACTGTAGTATCGAGGGATCAGGCTCGAATTCGATTAATTGAACTCCAAAAACGCAAGCTTTTAAGGCAGATTAGTCATGTAAAAATGATAAATTGAATGTTAGTGTATATTTAATAAAAACAACAAAAAATGAGACCTTTCTTATTTGTACGGATTATAAGTACATGTAAAAATGAAAACTAACAATTATATTAATCGCTATTTGCTAACGCTGCGAAAGCACTCAGGGTTGTCAATATCAGTGTCATACATCTTTTCCTTCCTACTTAAAATATTACAAATGCGAAAGTTTGTGAGAATGCATGCTATTATGCATGTATATTTGTTACTCTTTCACGCAAAAACAACTGAACGGATTTGGATGAAACTTTGCAGTAATATAACTTACCTATACATTAGAATAACACATAGGCTATAAATTGTGCGGGTACGCAAAGTAGTTCCCTTAGGACGCGGGTGAAAACGGGTGGGGAAAGCTAGTACTACATAATATGTAAGAATTGAATCCATTTTTGCAGTAAATGTGTGGAAGTGTCATCCCTAACCTAATTCGCTGCGTTAAAATAAAGATGACTATTGCTAAATAGCAGTTTTAAATACGTAGTGTAGTAATCAGAAATATTTTTTTGTAAATATGATACTTTTATTATCATATACCAAGCAACTATTAAAATTATTCTAATTAACGTTTTTTATTAGGGTTGACCGACAGGATATATTTAAAACGATACAACTTAAAACTGTGTAATTAAAAATACGAAGATAAAAATATTTGTGATCTATGATTAAAAGGGTCTTTTATATAGTGTAATTGTTTATCGAAAAAAATATTAAGAATGATACCTACTTAAACAATTTAGTAAATAAATTTATAGACCACTGGCACATATAAGTAAATAAATCAAGAACAAACTATAATTATTTTTAAGGTAAGTAAACCTTGGAATTATTTATTTCGTATTTTATGCTTCTTATTAATTAGCTATATCAATTTACCCTTTACAAAATTTCTATGTAGCGTTTAAAAATAATATCTACATGATTTTTTACATTTAGATCACAACCCTGTACGAAATTGCATTCTTGCAAAATACATTTAGGTAAACTGCGACCGGATGCAACGAATATTAACATGTTACTTTTGTTTTTGACAATGCACACATTAGGTATTGCATTACTTGCACGTAAAATGTGTCTTCAATTTGTTAAAACTATGTTTTAACTATTCTATTTCATTTTGAATAAAACTTGTCCGCTAACTGAATAACTATTATATTTATAGTAGTTGCAAAATTGCTATCAGAATTATTGTAAGGTAATAGTAATTATGTTAAAATATTATTTTATTTAGAAATAATGCACTTTATTTTGAATGTTTTATAATTGATGTCATTACCAGAATAATAATAAGTGTGATTTTTAATTTCAGGCGATTACTTATTACGAACTGAGGGTCAGCAGAGGTGCCTGTTCATGAAAAATATATTATATACTACTATATTGGAAATGTATAATAATAATTAATATTATTATTTGTATCGATTAGATACTTTGCAGGTAATTTTTAAATCTAATATTAATTTTGTTGTTTTGTCACCGATAATCTTTTTACTTATTTATTTTATTTTATTTTTTCAGAAATATTTGGTATATTCAGTCCTGTGAAAAATAATTGTATTTGAACAACTCGATAATTCTACAATCTTCTTATTGAAGTTACTCCAATGACTTATTGAAGCGGATATTATCTATGTATTAATAAGATCAAGAATATTAGTTGTAAGTATTTAATGTAATCTTTTTCCTACACTACGATTTCTATAATATCGTGATATATCATAATCTTACCTACACATTACAACTCAATGTAAATCATAAAAAATATTTGTGCTGTGAGAAAATCGAACCTGCAACACTTAGCACAGAAGCCGATCGCTCATTCATTGCGCCCACCGCACTGCTAACTTTTAATTCAGTCTATTTTCTGATAAAGTCCATTAATAATGCCTCACTGTTCGGCTTGCAAAGTATTTGTAGATAATCGTCGATGGTCTGGTCATTTACGTAGTAATGTTCATAAAAACAATAGCGCCATTCCTTTTTGTGATAATATTGCTATTATTAATTCTTCGTTTAAACATCGCATTGCAAGTTACAAGATCATTGCAACTAATGATCAAAAAAATTACTTCCCTGAAATGTTTCTCAATGATAATCGTAAACAAATTAAAAATCTAATAGATCGAACATTACAGAAACATACATCTGTGAAAATTAATTTTGAACTTTTTTCCTTTTTTCTTTTGTTTAAAAATGATCAACAAGAACTGAAATCATTTAGTACAAAAAATTATATTGTTCACTTTAATTACGATTTTGATTCAATATATAAATCATCAGTTGTGTCACTGTTAAAGAAAATCGAGGAATTTCAAGAGAGAGATAGTGGTTGGACGTATCTGTGCAATTCACATTTAGAAATAAACATAAGTAAATATCAACCTCTCGGCGGATCTAAACATATAATATTGCCTGAATTTATCAGAAATAAAAAAGCTTGTTTGAATATTCAAAACAATGATGAGTATTGTTTCTTATGGGCTGTTGTAGCTGCCTTGTACCCCGCAACCCACCATCCTAATAGGATTTCATCTTATCCTCACTTCAAGGATGTTTTAAATGTCGATAATTTAACATTCCCAATCACATTTTCAGACATAGCTGTTTTTGAGAAAAATAATCCGTCTCTAAATATATTTGTGTATGGATTGAAAGATGATAGGACAATCATAGGACCTTTGTATACTTCAAACAATAATAAATCTAAGAGCATACATTTACTGTTTTTACAAAATAATACTAATTCTCACTATTGTCTTATCAAAGATTTACCTCGTCTAGTTAGAAATCAGATGACTAAGCATCACGGTAAACTACATTTTTGCGAAACATGCTTATTGTTTTTTCCAACGTCCAGTGAATGTGAAACACATGCGTGCGGAGGAGTTGTCACGGTATTACCAGAAAAAGGATCATTTTTAAAATTTACAAATTATAATCGGAAACAAAACATTCCATTTGTCATATATGCCGATTTCGAAACATTACTCGAACCAATATCCAACGATGAATTTGATACCGCTAACACGACATACTTACAACGGCACGTGCCGGCTGCGTTCGGGTATAATGTTGTGTCATCATTAAACGCTACTGTCGATAGGTATAGAAATTATCGCGGTGTAGATTGTGTTTCAAAATTTGTAAATTTTTTAATTGAAGATGCTAGAGACATTTATAAAATTATATCCAAAAACGAACCCATGAAATTCACCGACAAAGATGCTCTTGATTTTAGTCAAACCGTTAAGTGTCACATATGTGATCATTTACTGTGGAATGATAAGGTTAGGGACCACTGTCATATAACAGGTCGATACCGAGGTGCAGCACATCGGTATTGTAATCTACAATATAGAATACCAAAATTTGTTCCCGTATTTTTTCATAATTTATCGGGATACGATTGTCACTTATTTATAAAAAAATTAGGTGAAATTCCGGGGCAAATTAAAATAATACCTAAGACCAAGGAAAAATATATCGCATTCACAAAGTTTATACATATTGGTGACGATTATATACAATTAAGGTTTTTAGATTCCTTCAACTTTTTAGGTACTAGTTTAGATAAACTTGCTAAAACACTACAAGTAGAAGATTATGTTAATCTTCGAACTCATTTTCCTGACAAAAAACAGTTTAATTTGTTGACACGAAAAGGGATATACCCTTATGATTATATGACAGATTGGAAATGTTATGAACAGAAATCGTTACCGTCAAAGTATCATTTTCATAATTCCTTAACCAACGAAGACATTAGTGAACAAGATTATAATCACGCTCAGACAGTTTGGAGCGAATTCAATATAAATGATTTAGGGGAATATACAGACCTATACTTAAAAACGGACGTGCTCTTGTTGTCAGATATATTCCAAAATTTTCGAAAAACATGTAAAAAATACTACAAACTGGATCCAGCATTTTACATAACTGCCCCTAGTTTATCATTTGATGCAATGTTGCTAAAAACTGGGATCACGTTAGAACTCGTGTCAGACTTGGCTATTGTCAGAATGATTCAAAGTGGTATACGTGGGGGATTGTGTATGTGTTCCCGACGGTACGCAAAAGCTAATCATAAGTATATGCAAGAATATAATTCATCAGAGCCTAACTGTTTCATAGTATATTTGGATTGTAATAATCTTTATGGCTTTAGCATGTGTCAGTATTTACCTTATTCTAGTTTCAGATTTCTTACTGAAAATGAAATAGCTAATTTACATATCGAAAATGTTGAGGATGATGCCGACTGGGGATACATATTAGAAGTTGATCTTCTGTATCCCGAGCATTTACATGACCATCATAATGATTTACCATTTTGTCCCGAAAAATGTATTCCCCCAGGAGGTAAAGCAAAAAAATTAATTGCAAATTTGTATAATAAGTATAAATATGTAATACATTATGTTCATTTAAAAAAGTGTTTAGAGCAAGGGTTGAAACTACGTAAAATTCACAGAGTTATTACTTTTAGACAGAGTTCGTATTTAAAACAGTATATAGAATTAAACACTCAATTAAGACAACAGGCAAAAAGTTCTTTCGAACAAGACTTTTTCAAGTTGTTGAACAACAGTGTTTTCGGTAAAACATTAGAAAACACTGAAACTAGAGTAACTGTTCATTTAGTTAATCAATGGTCAGATACGTTTAATCGAACCAAGAAATCAATATCCGCCGAGAGACTTGTAGCTAGCCCTTATTTCCATAGTGCAACTATTTTATCTGAAAATTTAGTTGCTATCCAAATGAAACCAGACGAAATAATTTTAGATAAACCTATTTATATTGGCTTTAGCGTTTTAGAACTTTCTAAGTCACACATGTATGACTTTCATTATAATATTATCAAGCCTTTTTATGAAAATCGAGTGCAGCTATGTTATACAGATACCGATTCTTTTGTATATAAAATATATACTGATGATTTTTATTATGATTTAAAATTTCATTTTTTGCAATACTTTGACACCAGTAACTATGACAACCAAAATGATTTTAGAATACCAATAATTAACAAAAAAGTACCCGGTTTGTTTAAAGATGAATTAGGAGGGAGATATATCTCCGACTTTGTGGGCTTGAGATCGAAATTATATTCTATAAAAACTCCTGATAATATAATTAAAAAAGCGAAAGGTGTAAAATCATGTGTAGTGAAGGAGTTAAACATCACAGATTATAAAAACATATTATTCAATGGTGGAGTTATTCGTAGAAAGAATATAATGTTTAAATCAATAAAGCACGAAGTATTTACACGGAGTGTCAACAAAATTGTCTTATCTAATAATGACGATAAACGATCGATATCATCAGATAAAATATCAACGCGAGCCTGGGGTCACTCATTTATTTTAAAGAATAATAATGAACTTTGATAAATAAGTTTAATATAATGTAATCAGAACACAGTACAGTTGAGCGCAATAACTGAGCGATCGGCTTCTGTGCTAAGTGTTGCAGGTTCGATTTTTTCACAGCACAAATATTTCTATGATGTAAGTGCAAATAGTTGTTTAATTTGTTTAAATTTAAGATAATAATATTAATATACAAAGTAAAATATGTAATGTATTTTAATGATCATTGTGAAAGCAATTTTGCAATTACTATAAATATAATTTTTGTATTCAGTTAGTGATTAAGTTTTATATAAAAATAAAATGAATGCGAATTAGATTGTAAGTAAATAGTATGTTCAATGTTTATGCATAAGTATAATAAACTGTTTTTTTTAAGTATCAACTTTGTTTTATTGAACTTAACAAATATAGTCTTACCGTTGTTCGGTTAGCATTTTATTCATAATACTTAAAAATAGTCTTTACAACACATAACAATGGCTGAAAACATAATCCTTACTAGTATTAATATTGTAAATATGAAGGTAACTCTGTTTGTTTGTCTATCGATATGTGGGTGAAACCGCAGGGAACAGCAAGTCATATTATAATACTCCGATATGGTAGATATTGTTTATACAGATATGTACACGTTTTGCGTACAAGGTCACAGTTCATTGCACTATATGAAGTGTATGAAATATTATGCAAGCTAGCAGTTTACAATTCATACTAAAGCCTTTTATTATATTGATCTATAAGACTATTGCCTAAAGAGTGATTTTCAAACAACTACCTAATGTAAGCTTGACTTAATGCTAAGTTAACAATTTTAACATAATATATACAGTTAATCGTCAGTTTATTTTTTATTATTTACAAAATATTACTAAAATTGACTAGTCGTTTTTGGAATATTACAGGATATTATCATAATCATGTCAACGGTGAGTACAGTACCTGTTTTAATCTAATCTACTAGTGATTTTATGTATGTGTACATCAATTTTTAAAATGCATTATGTATATCTTGTTCCAGGTATCTGATTCTGAGATTGTGTTTAGCCAGTATGCTCAGGATCCTTACGAAGGATTCTCTGAGATGTATCCCTGTGAACCTGAGCAATGCAAACAGACGAAAAAGACACAGACGAAGAAGCAACGTCGCAGAGAACCTTTGAAAAAACATAAACCCACGAAATCTTTTGTTATGAGCCGACTACAACGACGAGGCACTAAGTTAATTAAAATTACTGTAATTGATCTCTGCAACAATTCTCAAACAAGTGACAGTGATAGTGAAAGTGAGAACGTTGTGATAAGTGCGCAGTACATTGTTAAGGACGCTATAGACAGTGTTATGGACGAAACGGAATCGTTAGTTAAGAAAATATCGAAATCTTTAATAGACAATGATTTTTAGTTAGCTTTTTAAAGATACTCCTGTTATTATATTGTTATTTAAAGTTATTATTTTATGCTAAGTTTAGTTTTTGTTCAATATTATGTTATATTAATTCATTTACTTTCTATTACGTATTTACGATGTGTAACAAATAAAAATGCATTTTATTAAAGAAACTTGTTTTTATTTTCAAAATCAAAAACAATACACTTTACACTTCATATCCCAAGTGCTTTTTTACACATAAAACATTTTTTAGAGCGCAATGATTTAAATGTACATTACAATTAAAATTAGTTTTTTTGTCACAGTATTTCTTATGCAATTCAAACATGCTGGGACACTGGTCTTCACCAAGATCGGACACTTTACAATTTTCACAAATGTTTTTTATCCACTTCACCTTCTCCAAACCTTTGACTAATATATTTTTGTTCTCTAAATAGGGTACGATTATACGGTGAAATTCTCTATAGTCAATATATCCTTCGTTCCAACGAATGCCTCTGTTCTTTTCCAACCACTTTACCTGCCTTTTTTCATCAGTTGTTAAATATTTGAATAAATAAGGTGGTTTTATTAAGAACAGTTGTGTATAATCACGTGTAGCGAACGCTAGTTCTTTTACTATAAAATTGTTGTACAGATCTTTAAATCCTTGAATATCTAATATTATAGTATTCGAATTCATGATATTTTTCTCACAATATTACTTAACGGCTTATACTCTATTATACAATCATTCAATATAAGACAGTATGCAGAAGTTTGGTCAGGTATGTCGGATTCACTCTCAATTTCTACTCTTACATCCACAACAGGACCTGACTTAATATTATCCACTTGTCTAGAACAATCGATAACAAATAGAGGCGCCAAGTCTTTAAATTGTTTCTCGTTTAATAAGGGTTCAGGACGACGTCCGTAATATGACTGTTGAAATCGTACATATTGCTCGTATAATAAAGCAATTCTGTTATTTGTGAAACTAACATTTAGGTTTTCATATGGAAAGTAATTTGAATTGAGGTACACTTTTACATTACGAATATAGCAATGATCAAACTGAGACATGTCAGAACTTGCACTGTTTTTTCTATTTGTCTGTAGACCAACAATGATGTATCTAGGTTTCTCTATTTGCGATGAAGTTTTGATTGACCAAGTATGCTTTGTAGTTTTAGGTAAAGCTGGATATTCGTAAAGATCCCAATTTCTGTATATCATTTGAAGTGGACGGTCTTTTTCTAGCACTTTTAACAAACTTATTTTCTCTTTATCTGATACTTTTACATGCGGTACGCGCCATATGATTTTATTAATTTGAACATCGTCTATAATCTCACCGGTGTTAAGTTTTACAGCATTCAGGTTAGTGTTACTTCTTAGTAATATCAGTTCGTGTCTACTATTTATCACAACTTTTTTAAAATCTTCTGCGAATCCAAGAATGTTACAGAGTGGTATAGAAGCTGAAAAACTACCTCCATTAATATTTTTTACACCATCAATATTCCAGCCCCAGGCATTGGAAGCCTTTGATTCACTTTCATTCATTGATATTAAAGATTTTATGGTGGTCGTTATGCCCGCATTTTTTATTTTGTCAATCTCTACACCATTTAGTTCGTATCTTATATCTTGGAATAAATAGAGGAGAGCATTATTTGTAAAATGCACACTAGTAACTTTATCCTTAGAATCCCTTTTGCTAATTATAAAAGTTCCTTCTAAATACAGGGTACTGGCTGACGGTAGTATATACAGGTCCTGTTGATTGATAGGTATTCGGATTTCATCGTTTCTATTGAAACTTGTTACATAGGGCTTGTATGAATGAAATTCAATTCCTTCCACAGTGTTGTCGTAAGTTGGAGCGGCCAAAACATCTAAGATATTCATTTTAACAATCCAATCGCTTTAAGAAATGCCTTATTGTCTTTAGTTAATTTTATTTTCTTTTTTGTGCGAGCTCTTATTTGTTTGGATGCTTGAGCAGAACTAATGCGTTTGATTTGATGTACATATTTATTATAGTCAATCATTTTTTCTTCTAAGATGTAGATATAGCTGCACTTCCTCCCCACGTAAATTGATTAAGCGATTGTTTATATCTAAAAGTCTTATATGTATACAGCTTATGTTGTTTTGGTTAATTGGAAAGTATATAGCGTTTTTCGGGATTTCTATAATCCTGTACCCTGGTGGCACGTTGAGTGCAAATTCATGGATAATGTGACTGGGTTCTCCGTTTATATATGAACCGCTTACAATATCACATTCTATCCTGATCACTGTCGTAGGTAAAATGTTGACTGGAAACTGTGACACATGCCATATATTTGCTTTTAAGTTCTGCTCACTAAACCCTAACAAACTTCTAAAGGTGCCTTCTTTACTAAAATTAATGCTTTTTGTGCAGTTAATAGCAGTTTTTAATGTATTATTATTGCACTGTAGTTTAATTGATGCATCCTTAATTTCAGATTTTAAATAATCACTTATATCTTGCAATTCATATGTACCTTCCGGTATTTCAATAACTTCGTTGGAACCGTAGTAGAACTTGTTATTCGTTTTGTCAATGTTGGGAATAGAATTAAATGTTGAGAAATGTAATAAGGCACACTCATACTTTCCATATAACTGCAATGTGGTAGGATAGTACGTAGATAAAGTGGATGAGTTTCCAGTAATCGACAAAGTGAGGGACATCTTGCAAATGATTAAAATGAAACAAATGCATAAAATTTATACAATTTATTCCAAAAAGTCCATAGATATTCTAAACATAAGTGACCACAAATTACAGTGTTGAACATCTGATATCTTGTATAGTTATAATTAATGTTACAATTCTTAAAATATTTAATCAGTTCCATTGGAGGTTTCAAATCCCCGAAGCTATCAAAATATTCACAGTAGTTGTATATTTTAACGTAAGCTACCCAATGTGTTCCTTCATTCTTAGAATCATCTAAATTAATGATACCACATTCAATCCGTTTCGGTGTCTTGGGCAACCTATCTCTCATGTAAACTCCTCGAAAGTATGGGATTTGGTGTGCATACTTTTGGATGTCTATATTTGTTAGAGCACGATTAGGTAGCTTAAAATTCAGTTTTTTGGAGATTTTATATACAATCCTTTACCATTTTTATGTGCTTTAATATATAAACCCTTGCCTAAATTCAGTGACTCTATAGCACGATTATGTCGTTCTGTTTCTCGCAAATTTTGTTGACCAGCTTTGTAATCATTAACTGTTTTCGCAATACCAGCCGCACCACCTGCTAATGTTCCTAAAGCCGATAAACCAGCAAAAATCGGAATCAAAGGTAGTACACCTCCTGTTTTTGGTAATGGTATCACTCGCGGTACTCGAATCTTCTGCATGCAAGGAATTATTTTCCTTGCCGCTGAATAAGCAGCTTTAATTAATGTTTTACTGTCCTTGGGATTCAGTTTCTTTATTTTTGATTTTATTTTTGATACAAAACTTTTAAATGTTTTAGCACCAGATCCAGACTTCATTTTGGCTTTCATTACTTTACTTACTATCCATGAGCTAAGTTTTTCACCTTTACCAGCATCTTTCGATTTAAGCCTTTCTTTCGCCATGTTTAGTAATTCCAAATCAGCCTTGTGACGATTGTCTAAGTCTTTATGATTTGCATATGCTATATCGTGTTGCTTGCAAGCTTCGTCTAGCTTATTTATACCTATATCACCTCGTGCTAACCGTTTGCTTAGTTTAGTTCCTGGTCCACAATAATTGTATCCTGGTAAATGAACTTCGAATGGCAGATTATCAATTATAGTGTTAACTAGTTCACCACCTTGCATTGTCCAAAGCTTAATGAAGCAAAGATTACAATAATTAATGTTTATATAGGTAATATAAAAATTATTTAACCCATTATAGCAGATTTATCAATCCAACTGTTTTCTTCTTTGTTTAAACCAAGCCATTTTACAAATAGTTTTGATCCTTTTCTTTTTAAAACCTTTTCAATCAAATAAACACCGGGACAGTGAGATTTTTGTAGTTCTTGCTCATAAAAGGTTCCTATTATGGGTTGATTTCGCTGGTCTTCTATGTAATACGTTAATGGGTAGGTATCATTAATTTTTTTTATGGTAAATAACTCGGTTGACCAATTAGGTGTATAACCTTTCTCAAAATTGTGTTTATATTTACTGATGCGTACATAATCGCCTACTTTAAACTTAGGTTTCTTTGTATGGAGAGAGGATATTTTCTTAAATGTTCTGTTAATATTTTCTTTTATAACGTGTTCATTATATTTATTTACTTCAATCGGTTTATATTTAATAGTCTGATGCTTTGTATTGTTATATGTCTTCAATATTACTTCTAACGGTTGTCCTAACCACTTGTAGTTTCCATTGTAGCTAAAAGATTTATATAACTTATTTTTAATAGTTCTTATTAGTCTTTCAACAATCGAAGCTTTTTTGGTTGAAAACGTTGAGTAATGGTTAATATTGCTCGTCTTCATAAGATTCTGAAACGTGTTGTTATAAAACTCGGTCCCCATATCCGTTTGTAAATTAACAGGTCTGCGATTACTATCAATCAATATCCTTTCAAATGCATGAGTAACATCTTCTTTATTTTTTGATTTCAATGGTTCTGCCCAAGCATACTTTGAGAAGCAATCAATAACCACTAGCACATAATTGTAACTTTTATTATACTTTTTTAAGTTTTGCATGTCCATCAGATCGGCTTGCCACAAGTCATCGATCCCTTTTAAAATAACTGAACGCCTCAGGAAACTTCTTCGCGCGGCTTTATGTATTTCATTGACTATTTGCTGTTTTGCCATTAGGAAGATTTTTAATTAACTTGTCTACCTCTGCTTTGGTATAAAACTTGTCTTCGAAATGAATCAAAACGTCCGATGACTTTGTTTTTAAATAAGACTTAACGGCATTTTGCCCATCCAATATAATTTGAGAACGCAATGAAGAAATCAATCTATTAAATTCTTGTACCGTGTGAGCATTCATTTGATCTACATAATCCTTGTTCACAACTTCGTCTCCTTCTACGGGAGATCTGATTCCTTTCAGTCTAGTTGATTTTAAATCGTAGTCTCCCGTTTCTGACTTGCACAGAGCGTTCTCATTAAAGTCTAGTAACTCTGTTAATCGTAATCTTTTATGAACGTGATGTCCAAATTTGTCTACGTTCATATTTAGATGTATATTAATGGAAGGTTAACAATAAAATGAATACATTTTTTAAAATCATTTATTTATTTATAATTTTATTTTCACGCAATTCTTCAATGATAGATATAATTTCATTGTTTACTCCAGTGTTACCAGCATCTCGAGAAGCTATCAGTAATTTTAACCTATTCACTAGTTCATTTGGATCATTCCAATATACAAAATCTGTATTCTTTTTCCACGTTTTTGTCAATAACATTCCTTTTCCCTTCGGCAGAGGGTCTTGAATGGTACTTTGTAGTTTAAAAAGTGGCTTAATAACTTGTAAATATTTCTGTCCCTTATTACTTTTTATTGGTTTACTGGAATCATAGTCTCGTCGATGAGCATTTGTATCGAGTAGCATCGACTTATAGTGTTGCATATCACTGTCGGTTACCAAACTTAAATCTACATCTTTCTTTAGCAACAACTGTTTCAAACCAGGTGTATTTTGATATTTGTGTCCAGACACGATAATATATTCATCGCTGATTGTTATGTGAGCTGAACCTAGCATCAAGTTCCCGTCCTTCACTCTAACACCATATGGGACCCCGGCGAGTGCTTCCGGTGATATTGACCAAGAGGATGTATCACCCTGTTTATTTTCAACTAATGATTGAAACGAACAATCACTTTCCTTGTCAGATTCATAGTCGTTGTCGACGTTACTCAGGTTTCCTTTCTGAGAAGCCGAATCAATAAATGAAATATCTGCTTCTTCATTTCCCGTAGTATGTAAACGAGGCGGTTGCTGGCTTGCATTTACAATTAGGTTGAGAGGTTCTGTTACAGGCTTGAACACTGACTCCAGTGTCTGTTTATTATCAATCTCAATGTCTTTCATCTTTCGTATTTTTTTCTTTACAGCTTCTGCAGCATCAACAATTTGTCTTTTTAATGATTTTTCCATTTTTAGATCTTGATAGATTAAGCGTTGTTTAATGAATAATAATATTGCAAAGGTAAGATACTTAAATATTAATTATCTTAATCAAAGACTACAAATGTGTCAAATTTATTTCTGTAACATCCATTATTTTTGGAACAATCCTTATTAATGACTACATAATTGTAAGGTTCATTCCATATTTTTGAACACATTTCACGAAATTCGAGCCATGTCATATCAGTGTTGACATGTTCTTCATAAATATGTTTCAAATTAATTTCATCTTGTTTAAAAAGTATGATTAAGTTAGCATTGTCCCTAACTAACTGTTTAGGAATTTTACTATACGTTTGGTTAAGGTAAAAACAATCAATACATTTGTGTCTTCCCATCGCAAAGTAATCACGCATATTGTTTTGGTTTTCGCAAGCAACATCATCAAATATGATCACAGAATTAGGTTTTGCCTCCTGGATACTCAGTACTTCCTCATTACCATGATATTTCTGGAATGAGACACCAGAAACTCGTTGTAAAACTTGTTCTAAGAAAATGTATTTAGGTTGATGTAGAGTTTTCGAATAAACATAAACATTTTGAAATCTTAATCCATTCTCATGTATGAGAAGACCTATTAACAAATTAGTTTTTCCACAATTGGAAGGCCCGCAAATAATGCAACGTACAGAGTTAGGTAGTAGCTCTCCATGACGAGAACCAGTATTTTGAGGCTCAACGCAAACTGTATTCACATGTAATGATTGTGGTTGTTTCACAAACTTCATAGTTACACATGAAACAAATAGACTAATAATGACTCAATTAATTTGTTACATTCACATTTATAAATAATATTACGTCAGCAAACACTAAATAGTCTGTTCTCGTGCTTGTTTGAGTTTTAAACTATTAACAATGCTCAGTGGTAGAATACCATGGTAAACTGAACAGGTTAGTCGATTCTTCATTATTAAGCGTCCTGAATCACTGTGTCAGTCAAGTTGATTGTGTATTATTGGGCATTCTGAGGCACTGTCCGGTAGCGAAGGCGACCTAGCCTTCGCTACTGGTAAAAGTGGCTCAGAATGCCCAATAATATACTACTCACCTGTTGTAGTTGTCTAGTGAAAAATAATTCTTTGCCAAAACGAATCGACTGAACATCTCAAAAGGCAAGAAGCTACTTCAATCAATCAACTCAGCCTATCGCAGTCCACTGCTGGACGGCCTCTCCCAGGCTGCGTGACAATACCCTGTCCGCCGCCTTCGGCATCCAGTCTGTCCCAGCCACATTGTTAAGGTCATTGGTTCATCTAGCTGGGCGGCGTCCCACACTACACTTGTCGATAGCCAGTCTCCACTCCAAGACTGTCTGCTCTAAGCGGGATTGTCCGAAAGGGTCACCGCCACCCCGGAACATAAAGGGCTAAGGAAGGAACATGGATGGGTTTTAGTCAATAAGAGTCTGACACTCCCTTCTCCGCATAGAGCGAGAGGAATCATTTGATGATTTCCCAACCTCAAGAAAAAAGGACTGTCCTCCGGTCCTGTGACAAAAATGGCCAGCCCACTACCACTTCAGATTGCATCAGAAGCAAAATTTCTCTATCAAATAATTATTACCGCACTTACTTATACAGATTAATTCCTAAGTGTGAACGCGAATGTTTTACCAAGTCAGTGCTTTGCGTAAAAGTCCGATCACACAAGTCACACCGGTATGGTCTTTCACCAGTATGTATTCTGTTGTGACGCTTCAGATGGTCCTTGGATGTAAACCTGAAAATAAAGAAAAAACAACTTTAACTACGAGTACAGTACTAAATTTAAAAAAAATGCAATCAGCGCCACCTAGCGATACATACGTACGTCAGCTTCTAAAAAACGACTCTCTCCACCAATAGATGGCAGTAAAATCATGAAAGATTCTTGACTAACATGCAGCATGCTACTTCTGGCTACAACAGGCTGTTATAGACTAGATTTTTTGACATTAAATAATAGACCGATATTAGCGACTTAACCTTGTGAACGCCAGAGCATAAACGCACGCGCGGGCCCTCCACGCCAAGCTACAAATTTATTGCTTCTTGATATCAGGAATTTCCCAATATCCATGGGCCTTTAATTTATTTCATATCATTAAATACTTACGAGAGCTTAAATTTTTAAGATATCTATATAAACACACACAAAAGTAATGACTTAATTGTTTATCTCGTGATATAATATACCCGCATTGGCACATAATATGTGTGTCGTTGGCGTACAGGGCATGCGATTGCTTGTCACGTATGTGACAATGGTGTACAAAAGATTAAACTACAGTTACAATTAAAAAATACTTTAAGCCTCAGATTATAAAGTGTATTATTCAATGTCATGAAAACCGTTTTTATTATTATTTATAAAATCATCTTACTTCATTGGACAAGCATCACATTGATAGGGCTTGATGCCCAGGTGCCTCAGCTTATGTTTGGTCAGAGAACTGCACTTTGTGAATGTGGCATTACATTGATCACATGAGTGTGGTTTCAGGCCTGTATGGGTCACACCATGGGATTTGAGTTCACCTGAAATTATTTTGATGGTCATTAGAACCAGTCCCTTTAAAGTGTATTTTTGACTACTTGCTTATCTTATATTTTAATAGCCAATAATCATATTTCTTACTTTCTTCTCAATTTATAAATATTTTGAAATGCCAAAAAAAACTAGTACAGACGCCAGCACATCAAGCTATCCCAAAATGTAAAATTTTCTCAATTGAAAATGAACCTTATACTCTTGTAATAAAGTTGAAAAACTATCAGAGAAATTTGACAGATTGGGGTAGCTTGATGTGCTGGCCTCTGTACATGAAGTTAAATGTGTGACACATTACTAAAGAAAAATTTCAAATCATTTTCTACTTTTTAAATCAAGAATTTACAAATATACTGTAAATTAGTTATTGAAAATAGAGGCAATTGTTGCAACTGGTTACAGTTAATATACTGTAAATATTTACCAAGAGTATATTTAAAAGGTAAATAAATACTGATATTTTAAGAAACTTAGAGATATATTTTTTATTTATAGTTAAAAGATAACTGGGAATAAAAAGAAACCGTTTCGGAAACACACCTTTACTTACAAACTTCCTGGGACACAAGTTACAGGCAAATAACCTCAAACCCAAATGCCTTTTCATATGCTGGTTCAAATTAGTGCTAGAATCAAACCTCTTTCCGCAAGTAGGACATAAATAAGGCTTTCCTCTCGTATGAATCTTTATATGATTTGTTAACGTTGAACGATGAGCAAAAGACTTTGAACATATAGGACAGCAATGAGGTTTAATTCCGTTATGTTTATTCTCATGTTCTGTTAAACTGGCTTCGGTAGCAAACGACTTTGGGCATTTAGAACATTTGAATGGGCGATTATTCTCATGACAAAGTTCATGTCTTTTCAAGTGAGATATCTTTTTGAATATCTTGCTGCAAATTGAACATGATAGAACTCTGTCTTTCGATGCGTGTTTTCTTTTGTGGGCAGACAAAGAGTTCACGGACTTGAAGTTCGCTGAACAAACGTCACATTGTAGGTTTTGATCTGTATTGTGGTTAATTTCTGACATGTAGGATTTACTTTCAGAATCTGATCTGTGAGATACCAAATGCTTGACATATTTGTAATTGTAATTAAAAGTCTTTGAACAGATATTGCAGATGTATTGTTTATGTTTATGTTTTCGTTTATGGGCGTTTAGTTTGATTTGTGATTTAAACATTTTGTTACAAACTTCACATCTTAGTTCTGTTTTTTGACGTTTTGCTTGTTGCACTTCAAGTTGACTTGCATCAGATATATCTGAATACATTGTTGTTATATTATAAGGGTCAATTTCTTCTTTAACTGCTGTTTCAGAATCAGCACTATCATCTAAGTGATTTTGAATTTGATATTGATTGTATTCATCTTCAAGTTTAATATCAGCAATTATGTGGTTATTATGCTTTAACTGTATGCCTTCATCTTTGCTCTCATCATCAACAATTTGGGTAAAATGGGCTCTCAACTCAGCATCAGTATTTAAAGCAGTAATCTTAAATTCGTGAAAGTTTACTAAACAACTATAACAACTATTGCATATCTTCTTTGGTAATTTGTCATCCATGTTCACCTGAAAAAATAAAGGAAATAATGAATTATTCCAATGTTTAATCACAATTTTGAACACAGATTGTTTCCCATCTATAGAAAGCTGTAGATACTCGTATCTTACCTGTAATGAGGTATATGATGTTATTAATTCAGCAATATTAACTAAGTCAATTCCTTCTTGAAATATTTCATACATTTCTTCGGAAACATCTCGTAAGCAAGTACGACAACACAAATCAAAGGTTTTTAAATTCATATTCATTGCCATTGAAATCTTGTTTCAGCAATATTTATAATTGTCCTCGACTTATCTTTGTAGTAAATATTTTCTCGGCTTGGAACTGAAATAAAAAATGGAAAAATAAGCAATCAAAATACTTCAAAACCGAAACAATAAACTTTGGTTGGATTGGAAACTAAATTAGATCTAATTTTATTTCCCCGTAATGGCAAAAGTCAAAATTGACAGTAATAGTGAAGCAGTGATAGTTTTTGAAATCGATTTCTAATTAATTGACAGTTTCTCGATTCTCATAACGTTAAAAGAATCGATTAGATTTAAAAATAATAATTGTAACACCAAGCTACGGAATTCTGGTAAGCGGGATTGTCCGAAAGGGTTACCGCTGCCCCGGAACATAAAGGGCTACGGAAGGAACATGGATGGGTTTTAGTCAGTAAGAGTCTGACACTCCCTTCCGCTCCACTCAGAGCGGGAGCAGTCATTGGATGATTTCCCAGCCTTAAAAAAAGAAGCTACGGAATTCTTTTGTTTTCTTCCCAAGTTGAGGGAAGGTGCCATTTGATAACTGTAATAAATGTTTTATAATTGTAATAAACCAGTCGTTATGACTGCAATTTAACGGGTTCTGTCGAAAGAATTGTTAAAGAATCGCACTTTCTAATCATTAGAACTAAAAAAAACCTTGGGGAACTTACTCGTATTATCACCGTAAAATTCCCCATTTTTGATAATGAAATGGTGATCGTCCACAAAATATATATTATTTATTTCCCGTGTGCCTAATTCAAGTTTTCCATATTGGGTATGTTATGATTATAAAATAATTACATATTTTGTGTCATAGAACTATTCAATCTAGGGCCGATTTTCCACACAATATATTCTATTTCTTCTTATTGCTAGGTTTTCTATTTCTTATTGCTAGGCTTTCTCTTTCTCCATACAATATCTGACCAAATGCAAAAAAAGTCGATAGCCATTCAACAGAATGAAAGCATATTACTACAACACTAAACCATACATTCAGATTTCAGTTCAGCTGTCACTTCATCAAGTCAAACTTGTGTAATCATTTAAAAACTCACGCGTGCAAAATTTTAAAAATAAAACACGAAATTACCGAAGTTTATAGCCATTACGTTTGATTTACTACTTTACCGGTAAGTTGAAAATTATTATTTATCTTGCGTTACTCACTATTATTGCCTGTTATTTATTTAAAATTAAAATTTGCTGTGTAATTTAATACCTGCGCATTAATGAGGTAAAACTAATTAATCAATTATAGTTTTTCATTGATTCTAGTAACTGAAATAAAATGTGTACTTCAGAAAATTCAATTACAATAAATACCGTAATTTTGTACTTTTTTTTAATATTTTGTTTCGGTTTTTTTAATCGAACACCCGTAACTTTTAAAATTAATTTGATTGTGTTACCCATTATTATTAGATATTTACCCATTTTTTTTGTTGAAAATTAATACAAAAACCCAGTGATAAAAAAACAGTTAAGAAACTTTAATAACTTAACACTTTAAAAATCTCTAAAATAAACCTACCTACATCCTTGAAAACTCAAACCTTCTTAATTTTAATGCAGTGAATATACAGCTTTGCTGCACAAGACATAAAGTAGATATTCCAAATGCACTGCTTATACCATTTCTGTGAGTATGGTTTAAAACATGAGTGAAGATTGATTATTAAGTGCACATGTTGGTAGGTATTTTATTCATTGAAAGCAGATCAAGGTCTGTAAGTTTATATGGTGTCATTATTATGTTGGTTTTATCAACCTTTTACTTTCACATATTATTGTTGATTTTTTGTGACCGCTATCATGTGTTTTGTTTACTTTATAGTGGTCTGTGGTACCTACCTGCTTTCTTTATTATACATTTCCATATTTAATGTAAATGCTGACATAAATGTCACAGCTTGCATGTCAAAATATTATGTGTTTGTTTACCAGTGGGTACTTACAAGGTTTCTTATAAGATTTTTTGTATGGAGAAACAAAATATAGCTATTAAATCATCTAATCAGCCTGACTACAGTCAATAATGGTTTTTGTTTTTAATTATTATTGAAGTAGCCATTTTGACATGATTAAGCTTTAGTCTAGCCAGGATTAATTACCTTAAGGGCGATTCCACTATAAAAGTTAGTAAGTACTGAATTAGTTTCAATTAATTTAAATTTGATTTATAAAAAATAGGTATCTGAGGCATTATACAGCAACCGAGTAGAAAAAAAACCGGCCAAATGCATATCGGATCACGCACAATGAAAGGAACCGTAATTAGATTGAATTTATCCCAAAAACAAACTTTACATTGTAGTTGAAAAACATGTTCTTCCATACATCAATGTACGTCACACTCCATCCTCCAACTGTCAAAGTAAGTTTGTAATCGTATATTTTTTTTATGTAATAAAACGAACGAACTTTTCCTTTTACTAGTGCTAGTGAGACCTTGCTTCTTGCCAAAGTTTATGATACTAAGTCAACGGGAATTACCCGTTTTGATTAATTTGCGAGTACCTATCAAAATAAGTCGTTTATTAAATTATTTTTTTAATTGTGTTAATGACTTAAACGTAACTGGCGAAGTGTGGGTGAGCTAAACGTAGGTACACCTCTGCATTATCCTTCGAAGACACATAACTGAACTTAAACACTTTGAATATCTACTTACTTACATATTGTTTACTTCTAAATTCATAAATTCACATAAAATAACACACATATTAAGCTAGCTTATTTATTCAAACTAGGCGGACAATCAGCACTTTTTGAAGGTCAAAATTACATAAGACAGTTCCCTAAAACGCGCACCTTTCACCATTTCCTAGTGCTTTATCTGGGAAGAAGTGGCGCAACACACTCCTCAGCAGCGCAGCTGTGTCTCCTGAAAGAACTTGATTCTATACATTTATTGTATTTTTTTATTATTTTTTTTAAGGCTGGGAAATCATCCAATGACTTCTCCCGCTCTGGGTGGAGCGGAAGGGAGTGTCAGATTCTTACTGGCTTAAACCCATCCTTGTTCCTTTCTTAGCCCTTTGTGTTCCGGGGTATCGGTAACCCTTTCGGACAATCCCGCTTACCCGTTAGGCTTGGCCCCACAGAACAGTTAATTGGCCCTAAGGGGCCCCTTCATATGCTGACATCTCTTTGAGGCGCGCGTGGAACATATACGCGCCGTCCGGCACGGGCCTGGATACATTTATTGTATGAGAAGTACTTAATTAAAATTACGAAACACAACACGTACAATCAATTATTTGCCATATGACAGCTAACAAATGCCAATATACCAATAAAAACATTGAAAACTCTCATTTATTAAGTTTATAATAAATCTACTTATTGTAAGTCAACGTATCATCGGGGTTTCCCGCGTGACAGTTATTCGTTTGCAAACGCATTATACATAATAATTTATGTAATCTAATTGTGCACCCATGACTATTCAATTAATAGTTAATGCAGTAACAGATGGATATTTGCATATTTTACGTCACACAAGTGACAGCATTTAAATTGCTTAATTCTGAAAGTACTTATTCGTACTAGCGGTTGCCCGCGACTTTCTCCGAACCAGGATGAAAAGCAGCCATTTTGTCCTTCTCCGTATCTGTCAAATTTCGTAACGATCAG
Organism: Hyppa rectilinea; assembly: GCA_951799385.1. Taxonomy (NCBI): domain Eukaryota; kingdom Metazoa; phylum Arthropoda; class Insecta; order Lepidoptera; family Noctuidae; genus Hyppa; species Hyppa rectilinea. Next base: position 5,053,834 of record OX637314.1, read on the forward strand.
TTCAGTTTAGGCGGGAAAAGGTAACTGACAGACAGAGAATTACTTTCGCATTTATAAAAGTACTAGCTTCCGCCCGCGGCTTCGCCCGCAAAATATGTCGACAAATTATACACATAAACCTTCCTCTTGAATCACTCTACCTATTACAAAAAACTGCATCAAAATCCGTTGCGTAATTTTAAAGATTTAAGCATACAGACAAACAAACAGACAAAAATAGCGACTTTGTTTTATACTATGTAGTGATCTATGTGTAGTAATTTTCGTTCAATGTTTATTGCTAAGTTTTCTTATCTAAAGTACCAAATATTCTCCCATCGAGTGTTCAGCCTGTGATCAAAGTGTAAATAATTAACCGATTATATTTGCTTTATGTAGGTATTCAATAACAGTTAGTATTCAGAGTCGTTATCAATATTAAATCATGAAATGAAAATAAATTAGCAAGCATGTATGAGCCTGCCGTCCTGTATGGATCAGAGTGTTGGGCCACAAAAGGAATGCATGAAAGACAGTTGCATGCAGCTGAGATGAGATTACTAAGAGGGATGTGTGGTGTTACGCAAATGGATAGAATACGGGACGAGTATATAAGAGGAAAGTGACACCGGTGACTGAAGAGATATGTGGAAATCGGTTGTCATGGTATGGGCATGTTAAGCGGAGGAATGAGGAAAACGTTGTCAGGAAAGTTGTGAGTATGAATGTGGATGGCTATACACGTAGAGATATACCAAAGAAACGATGGATGGATTGTGTGAAAGATGATATGGCTAGAAAGGGAGTGACAACCGAGATGACGACTAATAGAGAAGTATAGAAGAAAAAGACATGTTGCGCCGACCACAATTAAATTGGGATAAAGGCAGGAGAATGATGATGTACCTACTATGTGTGGTTAATTTGTAAACCAGGAATCTGAAATGATCCTCTGTTCAATTGCGTCAATAAGTGCCTTGATGAAACAGGTTTAGGTACCCTGTTACCAGAACCTGTATATAGGACATTACAGCGGAGTCGTATCACATTTACACTACATTCCTTTCTAGTATACTTAAAAACATGCCTTCACAGGGCACGCACATTGAATCGTTGTGTTTCACCGAAATTCTAGCGCCAAGCGCGTGATACCTCCTTTTCTCGTGATCTATTTTGGGCACAATGCCAGATTGTAATGATTAAAACTCACATCATCATCATCATTCTCCTGCCCTTATCCCAATTTATTTGGGGTCGGCGCAACATGTCTTCTTCTTCCATACTTCTCTATTAGTCGTCATCTCGATAGCCGATAGATTAAAACTCACATCTACTCTGTAATTCCAGTATTATGACTGATACGTTAATTGGTAGTGTTAGCATCTTGCTTTCTCGTCTGACTCTGAATCATCGAATCCGAATTACCTATATATTTTGCCTCTTTCTGATTTTTTGACTCTGAATCCTTGAAACTTATATGACCGAAGTACCATTCCTCCAACTTCAGTAATTACAAGACAGTAGTTAAATACCACCGTTGTAAAACATGGACATCTATAGCTGCTACTATTAGATGCCATTAATTCCCAAAGTGGGCGATAACGCCTCCTTGCGGGCCTCTGCAGGCCTAAAAGGGGACAGTAAGAGACCTAGAAAAAAAAGTGGGGCGTTGTGTAGCGGCTTCGGGGGCGATTTACTTAAAAACCACTATCTAGATGAAATTACTCTAGATAGTGGTTTTTAAGTACCTTAGTGAAAAAAATAAATTATTCTCAAAGTGTCAGTACACAATTAAGTTTGGGAAGCCCTGCTCTAATGGTAATAATAATTTTATCGCGTAATACAACAGATAATTTTATTGCGGTCTGGTAGGCTCGTGGTATTTATTACGTTTAAGCCGCACATCTCCAAATAAAACCACAGTAATCTTTACCGTGAGTTCGTCTGCCGTGCTGGCTATTTACATTGATATTCTTGAGCCTTGAGGGTAGTGTCTAAACCAGCGAGGAAGAAAGTATAGGTACTTGCCAAAGAATACATACTCAAATCAAAATCAAGTCAAATCATATATTTCAATTAGGCACAAGAAAGGCACTTTTGAACGTCAAAATGAAGAAGAAGTAGAATTGATTCTAGTCGCCGCTTCCAAAAGGTAGGTAGTACTCTCAAACTACCCTAGTTACTTTAATTTTATTTCACATTATTGGATATTTATAATTTTATGCCCATCTCTTACACCTGGGAACTCGAAAACCAGCAGAAAATACTGTACAAAGATGTAATGTTTGTAACCAATTAGTTGTGCCACCAAAGAAAGCATAACTGCCAACATGTTTACACACGTGTCCACAAAAATATATCCGTGCATTCCCTATGTCCCCTACGTATACGTTATGCTATTTCTGTTCAACATTCTCTTGGCACTGTCTCCCCGAGTAATACTTATTTAATGGTCCCTTATCGTTTTCTGAATGAAATGTTTATAAATAACAATGTTCCGGTAAATTATGGTGTATTTTTTGCTCTATTGTGGTTTTCATATAACTATTTTCAATCGCACATAAGTGTAATAAAACATACGCTTGAGGATAGGTGTCATATTTATCCTTGCAGACAAACTTCTAGCGAAAAAAAAAAAAAAATAATATAGGTACCTAAGTAGTTATTTATATTGAAAACTCCTAGACGCCCAACAATCCAATGCTGCGGCAGTGGTCGTATAATCTGAATGGGATATCTGATGAGATCTCTATCTCTAAGTTAATGCTGAATTGTCTCAATCTTCTGATTGACCTGACTCCCTGATCCACCCGAGTCCAGACATGAGATTTTCATTGACTAGGCCGTAACACGATCACGTTTCCAATATCCTAATTACGTAAGAGATATCGCCAGCCGTTTATTGCCATTGAACCTAGCTGATAAGCCTTATTAGAGGTCGCTGTGACCTGTATAGTTTCACAAAACCCTACTCAAATCTTTAGTTGCGTGCCGGCAGCCGGACCGTGTAGACGTGTTTTGTTTCCGCCATCTTTGTTTATATTCGGGTGCGAGTTTTATAAGGTAAATTATTTTAGTTTTTGTGTATTTTTTTGTTAATTCCGTTCTGAAATTTTCCGGTTTTTCATGGGAACTGTATGGAAAGGAAGTTATGAGTTGTTTACGGTACATATTGACGACCTTCGCTCATTAGTAACGTTTATCATTCAAAGTTATCTTATACACGAGAGTCGAGACATAGTAATTGCTCTTCTAATTATATGTATCATTGATCATTGTAGGGTTTCAAGTACAATTTATATTGGAGATGGAATGAGAAAATCTGTCTAGGTTATATTGCACAGAACTCAATTAAACTGTCAAGGCTTTTGTCGCAATGACACGATCCGAGGATAATGACATTTTTAATGGAAATAAAAGTTACAAATCCAAGCTCAACCTTTGATCGATGCGTAATAAATGTACGTAACGATCAGAGTTGAACTAAAATCTTACTATGGCTGTTACTAAAACTTACCATGAAAGGTAGGTAGGTACTAACTGTAAAAAGTGACACTTTTAGCCCCTATATTTAAAAAAAAATATCCCCTTGAGAGTGTTGAAATACACTTTTTTTCCGGCATAAACAGCGTATTTTTTTTACGTTAACTTAGAAGTTTGATTTTTTCTCAGCGTCAAGGTACTGTAGACCTGAGTACTTATATGGTTTTAATTTCAACTCGACATAAAGGGTCTTGACAGACAGGCGGACGGACGGACGGTCGGACAACAAAGTGATCTTATCAGGGTTCCGTTTTTCCTTTTGAGGAACGGAACCCTAAAAAAATAGTGATTATTATAATTTTTTTTTGTTTTCAGTTAGACACTAATATTATCTACCATTATATATCCACATAGTTAATTATTTCCAGATCTGCTAATCAATGGTCATCGTTGTCCCTTGGACCTCACAAACATTTGTTTTATACTAAACTTATAACTTTAAAGGATTAATGTCAATTTAATGAAGGCTACTCCCAGTACATATAAATATTTTATTTTTCGCTATTTGATAATAACCGCGTCTTCGTGTAGAGGGGTCAAAGTCCGACGTAACCGGTATTTTAACGCAATTACCGTTTTTTTTACTGTAAATAAATGAATGAATTAAAGAATATCATAATATTAGAGTCGTGGTATAAGTCAATAAATGCATTCTTAAACTTAACTAAACTTTTTTAGCTCACTTGACAAAACAATTTGCACAGAAAGTTTTCAATAAGTATCTACATCAGTAACAATTTATAATTCATTTATTTTAAGTTAAAATTTATTCTTTACTTAAATTTTGTCTATTTATATTGCAGAAAAAAATAAAACTAAGACGCATATCTGGTCTACCTATGTAAATCAAAATTTAAAAAAGGAAAAAAATATCCACCAAGTCATGTGACTCGTTCGATAATCTTTATTTGCATACGACAACAAACAGGTATGGGTTCAATGCCCGGCGTTGGAACTCGAGTCTGTTGCCAAACAACCGTACGTTCAGAGCGTGGTTGTTCTGAATCGGGTTTCAAGACAGCTGCAGAGCCACCAAAAGGACAAACAATTAAATAAATTTTTGCGTAGCACTATTTATTAAATTGGGATGATTTAAGCAGATCATAGCAGAAACCAAAAGTGCTATTGATGAAACTTGAATTGTTTTTCCTTTTTAATGCAAGCAACACCTTCAAATGACCAAAGACACCAATCCTCTAGGACCCACAGTCATCACTCTCTTGTTTTTTAACCGACTTCAAAAAAGGAAGCGGTTCTCAATTCTACTGTTTTTTTTAATGTTTGTTACCTCAGAACTTCGACTGGGTGAACCGATTTTGTTGATTCTCTTTTCACTTGAAAGCTGGTGCCTACCGTGTAGGTCCTGTTCAGACAATGGCATCCATGAGAAAACCATAAGTCTTATTTTTTTATCATGCTGGTATATTAGTGCTTCAGATCACCGTTTGTTACATAGCAAGTTAAGTAGTGGATACGAATTGGTGTGGGGACTGTGGGGTAGGTAGGTAATTATTAAGAAAACTCAAAAGTGAAAAATAAAATTTTAAAAAATACAAAAAGAAACAACTCTGCAGTCGGTTGTTTTTTTTTTTTTAATATTTTTTATTTTATATTGCACTTCTGCTTTGCTGTATAAATCTCAAGGCATTTGCCTTTTTCAAAAATGGTCAAACGATTAAAACAGACTTACTACTTACTTATGTAGGTAGTGCGATACATATTTGTTTTCCATTTTTATCTCCTCGCGGAGTCCAAACAAAATTTAAAAAATACATTGCATCATAGCATAGTACTGATGAAATAAGCAGTTGTGTAGTATATGTCATCTATACATTTGTAATATAATCGTAAACCTCAAAAGGAAAAATCGGACCCTTTAAAGGATCACTTCGCTGTCCGTTTGTCTGTCTGTCAGTCTGTCAAGAGCCTCTTACTCAGGAACGCGTTGAGGTATCAAGTTGAAATTAATATGCTAATACGTAGATACATATAATTGGACTATCCATAGAGCTACTAGAGCTCTAAAAAAACGAGCTTTTATGTCAACGCAACAAAAAAAAATGCGTCATGCGACACATTTTGATACCCGCAAATAAATCAAAACGTTTATGTCACTAACCGTTCACCTAGAATAATGAAATTTGACAAGAAGCTAGCTCTCACAGCACAAGTAGGGAAAGGAAAAAGTCGAAATATCGTTAATTTGTAGTTTACTTACCACGTTATTTTGCGATTTGCAGTTGGAGGATTGACCGTGATGTATGGGAGGACATGTTTTTCAACTACAATGTTTTTGGGATAAACTCATCCTAAATACGGAACCCTTCATTGAGCGTTATCCGACTTGCACTTAGCCGATTTTTATGATGAAAGAAATTAACGAATAATTTTTTTATGTTGTACCGTTCAACTTGTAGCATTATTGCATACTAGCTTCTGCCCGCGGCTTCGCTCGCGTGGAGGTCGGAAATTATCCCACAGGAATGTTCTACCGGGATAAAAAATATCCTATGTGTTAATCCAGGATATAAACCATCTCTGTGTCAAATTTCATCCAAATCTATACAGTAGTTTTTACGTGAAAGAGTAACAAACATCCATACATCCATACTTACAAACTTTCGCCTTTATAATAGTAGTAGGATAAATAAAGTACGAAGTGCAAACTTACAAAGTAAAAATAAATACTTATGTAATTTATTAAGTATGTAAGTTGATTAACTTACTTGCCTACTTCTTTTCAAATAGAGTTATTCGTCTTAGATGTGTCATCATAAGTATGTAATACAGTACTTTTAAACCTATTAGGGTCTCAATCATTCTCGATGTAGCGATTTATGTCTAGACTGGCATTAACCTTATTAAAGGAAACCTATACTTACCGCCTTATGATTTGCGGCCAAGTAGTATCGACTATCGATTGACTGAGCCTCGTGAACTCGATACGCACACAAATCGGTAAGATTTGTGTACTTAGCCTTCGGGTAATCATAATAATTTGTAAACTTTGCTTTCGGGTGTGGTTATGTTACCAAACATTTACCTATATATCAATAAAGGGCGCAACGACTTGTTTTCGGCGTACATACGTCAAATCAATCTGCCTAGCCCTTTTCCAACTACTCGGGTCGGCGTCCAGTTTAAACGGATGCAGCTGAATACCAGTATTTTACATGGAGCCACTGCCTATCTGACATCCACAACCCAGTGAGCAACCGGGTAATACTTACCCCTTGGTAAGACTGGCTGAGTTTCGGGCTTCTGATGACCCGTTACGACTGTGAAAGATCCACGAATGACAGTAGGGAGTTCGGGACCAACGGCTTAACATACTTTCCGAGGCACGGAGGAGTCTCAATATGTAAAGATGACGTACTTTCGAGAAAAATTAACTGCAAGCACGTTTATCTTTCATTTCAACTTTGTTTGATATCGATCGTTATCCATTCAGCCGCTGCCTGTTTCACTTTGCACTGCTTAATTACGTATTTAGGTTACCTTATGTTTTTCCGTGTTCCTTCAGTTGCCTGTGCAAACGGCCACGGTAACTCTTTCGAACAAACCCACGATCCTGGCAGGCATTGGCCCTGTTTAGGTTACCTAAAACCGGAAATGCACAGGCCTAAGCTTCTAGACTTTTGTTTAAGTTCCAAGCATGTGTACTAGAACACAATGGGGATCAAAAATGCCACGTGTTCACTTAAGATGTCGCTACTGTCACAAGTCGAAGAATTTTACAGTACGCTGTCAATTTATTTGGCAAATAAGCCACTTCTTCAATTATATTATTATGCCCCATTGCTTATCTGTTGACGGTTTATGACGATGTATTTCCTAGAGCTCTTATAGACAAAAAAATGGAGAAAAGCTCTCTGAAGGAAAACTCATGGGTTTCCATTGGGAAACCCATGAGTTTTTAATTCGTTGATACTTTGTGCTATGGAGAGTTCTAGCAATATTATCTCCAGTCAGGTTATTTCTGTAATAAGCCTCTTAAGCATTACGAAAAAAATAACTTAAAGTGAAATATAACTAAAAGTTCAATAATAAATTTACCTCTCCACAAAAGCTGCTTTTTGGTAGACCTTTTTCTTTAGTTCCTCTTGTAATTGTGCTATACATTTTAATGTAGTTTTCAAGCAATAAACACTTACACAACTATGGTAGTTTCTGGACTAACAAAAGTGCTGCCACCTATGACGGCCTTTCAGTTTATAACCACATTTTAATGTTCTGTTGTAAGTAGCATGAATAACACACACTTACAGCACATAATCGTCTTCAGTTGTAATAACTCATTTGTCATTTTCAGAGACTCTCTTGGCTAGAAATAAATCTGTCTAGACAGTTCCAGGTCGGATACCAAAATAGGTACAAACACAACTACACGAACTTTGATATTAGGAAATGGCAATTAATTGAAACCATGCAAAAGAATCCTTGTACGAGTAGCAATGATTGTCGATTGATTTATTTCTCGTCTGTATCAATCAGAAACCTTAACAATGCTATATGCATACCTACAAAGTATACTGCAACCGCAACACAACTCATTCTATTTCCATGCAGAGTTTTCAAACTTGATATGAGTTTTGTATTTGTGTTTCTGACCACGTAGGCGTTTTTTTTTGGGGTTGGAAATTATCAAATGTCTCCTACCGTTCTGGGTGGAGCGGGAGTGTCAGACTCTTACTGAGTAAAAGCCATCCATGTGCCTTTCTCAGGCCTTATTGTTCCGAGGCACCGGTATCACTTTTGGACAATCCCGCTGACCACCTCGTTGGCCTAGCTTAGTGTTTCCAAGTGGTCTAGTAAAATCTTTCGATTCCTTGATAAGGCAAATGGTTAAATAAACTTTCATCTTTAGATCGTTCATTTCTTTAAGATGCCGCTTTATGTCAATAGGCTCGCCATTTTCCACGGGACTTTAATTGGCAGAAGGCCGTAAGCATTATACAATCACATACATCTCTGCCTACACCCCTCAAAGAATACAAATACAGACGTGATGTTGAGACATGACTGTTAGACTAGAGTTAGCAACGTTTATTGGACTCAAGAGATAAGACAAGAGTCAGCCAACCGTTAGATCTAGATTCTAGACATACCTGTAGCTATCAGCTGTAGTGATTTGATGGATATCTCTAGCGTCTAATAAAATAAATAGCGTAACGCTTGAAATTGGTAGATACGAGTACTAGGCAGGTACGTAGTTGTCACGCCTACATGCTTAGATTATCTTCTATAACCGATTGTAAAAAAAAGAAAATTTAAGTCTTTGACACATCTCGGGACCCTGAAGTCCGAACCTTTGGAAGCCGTACGATGGGCCGAAGTCAATTCGCAGAAGCCCCTTAAAACCTTCTCAATTATTATTAGTTATTTATAGGCTATTCGTCTAAGAACCGCTCCTTTTTATGTTGAGCTGCTGATTCAACATAGTGCCAAGTCAGATGATAAGTTAGATATACTAATGGTTTATCTATTTTATAATTATAATCATGCTACACATATAATATTATGTAGTCACGTCATTCATTTCTGCAGTCTTAAGGTAACGCCGGTCGGTGCAGTGACCGAGAAGTTGCGTTGAAATCGATTTTTATGGTACGGGTAGTTAATGCGGAGGAATGAGGGACAGGAGTGCAGACCAAAGAAATGATGTAAAGGGTGTGAATACTCTGATAATAGCTGTTAAGATTTAAGGAAGAAGGACTAATGCTGTGCTGGAGATTTGAATCGATCTCAAATAAGGAACACGGAAATTGCATACAAACTCCGAAGTCCAACTCTAAAAGAAGTAGGACCAAACAAAACTTAGCTTTAATACCATCCATACAATACCATACGAAGGCATCTTTTACTTACACCTAGATTTACGAGAGTCTCTCTAGTTTTATAGTATTCTCAGAGATAAATAATATCTTATATAACTTCCATTAGCACGTGTAAGGTATTAACTACGTTTGTTCGTTTATTTTTATCTTGAAATGCCAAGTCGACTAATTGGAGTTGTTCATAACCTATTTTGCGTGATCCGTCCAATATAAAAAGAATATAATCAGACTAGAGTCGTATCAAATTGGCCGGTTTTTGCCATTTGGTATTTCTTTTAATTTCTGTCTCAGGTGTATTTTTTAGTCTCGCTTCAAGTATATTTTGTTGTTTTTTTAAGGTATGAAGTTAAAGCCATAACATGTTTGAAAAGAACCGTATCTATACGAATAACTGACTTAATTAATTTAAATTTGGAAGCCTCAAAAGTCAAAACCGTGTCGAGCGCACTTATTACCGCGTCATAGTGCTGCTTTATGCTAAATATCTAAAGTCTAAGGGCCGGTTGCACGAAGCTCGGTTAGGGTTAAGTTATAGATAAAGTAAAATTAACCGGCGGTCAAATCTAAAAAGCGTTGTTGAAACAGCGGTTACTTTAACGTGCAGTCAAATTACAGATTTGACGTCGGCCAAATTAACCGACGGGGTGAGGCTGGTTTAAATTTTGACGTTAGTAGAATTGAAGTTAACCTTTATCGTTTTTATGCTATTTACAAAATATTTCCTTGCGAATACAATTTAAAATGCGATCAGAGCGTTTTGGATTTAATTAATGAAGACAGCCTTCCGATGACGATTTCAAATTTTAACAAGTAGTCTGACAAAGACAGAGATGTTTTCGTCAACGAACTGATTTTTTTTTATGGGAGGGAATAGATTTCAGAGCACGCATGTAAATTGATTAGATTCCAGATGTTTGAACAAGAGGTAAATCAATCTTTATCCATAATAATATGGTTTCAAAGAAAATTTACCCCAATATAACAACTACTGTTGTTGGTGATGAACCAGGAACATCAGGTTCCGCGCAAGAACACTTGCGATGATGACGCCTTCATCAAGGCTGAGAGGAAGAAGAGGAAGCCTACTTCTCGCAACATTCGCAACCAGTGCGGGCCGGCGCGCCCGCTGGATGTAACATACTGCTACGTCCTGCAGTGCCGACGACGCAGCTGTACGTGTCCCGTTTGCATCACTCTACGCAAGCTGAGGACGTCGTACAGTACATGCGGGTGAAGACCAACTGGACCTTGCGGGTGATGAAATTGGAGTCGCGCCATAACACTAATTTCAAGTCGTTCGTGGTCACCATTTGGTGACCTTCTTCAAGGAAGAGTTTTGGCCGAAAGGTGTGCTGTATCGGCGTTTCCGCGGCCGGCTACGCGGCACCTCGCAGCGTAACTCGACGCCGTCACAACGAGGGCAGTACCTAGTTTTTAAGTTCATTTTAAAATTATGTATTAGTTTATAGTTATAATTTTTTATACATGTTATATGGGCCTCCGTTGCCTGAAATAAAGGATAAATAAATAAATAATGCAAAGTATTATCGCAATAGAAAGGACTCATTTTCTATGTCCAAGTTATTGCTGATGCTAATTTCTACATCACAAATATATTTATATCGTCTATTTCCTTCCAACAACACAACCAAAGAGTATAGTAAGTATGGTATAGGGTTTGCATGATGGTTTTGACCTTGCATGCGTAACCGATAGGCAAGCCCTAGCATGTATGTGACAAAACTGCACAGTTATCGATGCATGTACATGCAACCGAGCAAATATCTAAATTGATACTTTATGCCGTTCGGTTATGTTTGCGCTTGAGCATAACCGAGCGTGTGTGGCGTCCGGCGAGCTTGCCTGCCACAGTTCTCAGTTTTTAATTGTCTGCGAAAACGGTAGGTAGGTCGCGCGCGCGCACCATCGCATAAATGGCGAGTCGCAAGCGTAATGCCGTATTAGAAGAATTCATAGAAATTTATAAGTCAGAACCTTAGAGAGGTACACAACTGAGAGGTAATGTCAAAACTGTGCTTGCAAACCTAACGTGTATGTGCAATATGAAACTCAGTTATATCTGTCGTACCCATCGAAAAATAAGGGAAGGTATAAGAAATTCTACTGGAAACACTTTTAACCCCTGTCTGATTTAACCGCCGCGTAAAATATTTTTGGACAACTGAATGTTATGATAACCTACGTCATTTTTTTTACCGAAGTCAAAATTGACAACGGTTTAATTTTAACTTTAACTTTACTGTAATGTACGAGCAACCGGGCCTAAACCACGAGAAGCTATAAATTATGTAAACAAACATCTTTTACTAAGTAAACGTTTTATACTGCGAGATAATAATAAATTGACCATATTCAATCGACATGAAATATAAACGGGCTATATGAAAGTAACAACCTATTTAATTTAGTCGGATCATATTTTAACGACGCAAAGCGCTATCGTTTGTGTTTCTTGGTACCGGAACGCGTCCATCGCAGGGATTGTCAACTATCGGGACGCCATTTTCAAATAAACGCGTCATTCGAGTTTCGAATGCGTACGAGTTTGTTTCATTGCTTTGCATATATCGCGGATCTGAATCTGAATCTGACGAATAATTATTCTTAAATAATATATGTTAATTAATATTTGTTACTTAATAATTTATTAAATCTTAAACAAATTCATTTTTTTTTTGTTGGTCCAAATGTTGTGAACTCCTGAACACTTGTTTACAAAATTTATAGCTTCTCGTGGCGGGGACTTTATACTTCTATACTTATATTATAAAGCTGAAGAGTTTGTTTGTTTGTTTGTTTGAACGCGCTAATCTCAGGAACTACTGGTTCGAATTGCAAGATTTTTTTTGTGTTGAATAGTCCATTTATCGAGGAAGGCTATAGGCTATATAACATCACGCTACGACCGATAGGAGCCGCGCAGCGAGGGTGAAACCGCGGGGAACAGCTAGTCTCAATATAAATATCAATAATCTTATAATATTAATCATTTTGGTTTCTTCTGGGACCACATCAGCCTATAATGTACAGACGCTAGCACATCAAGCTATCCCTAACTGTCAAATTTTTCAGTTAAAAATGATCCTTATGACTTTGCAATAAAGTTGAAATACTATCAAAGAAAATTGACAGATTGTGGTAACTTGATGTGCTGGCCTCTGTACCCACTGCTGGGGCACAGGCCTCTTCTTTGTGTGAGGATATAATAATATGATAATTTAAAACGCGGGCCTAGTGCGGGTTGGTGTATGGCACATGTCTTCGGATTTTTGCTTCTAAGGCATGCCGTTTTGTCCACGATTTTTTCCTTCATTGTTTTGAGAGCAGTGGTGATGAAATTAAAGTAAAGGGCTTATCTTGTCCGGGTGCCAAGTCACGACCTACAACTCGTAAGTCGGGCCCGATACCACTGGGCTACACTGCTCCTCCTTGTATTCATGTATTTGTATTCATGTTCAATATTATTACTTGAATGACTATTAGGGTATACCCTAAAATGTTTGCATGCGTATTTGAAGGTAAATTGTTCAAGGGTCATAAGTTCATAACTTATTTTAATATCTTATGTCCTACAATTTAAGCTAATAAATAGTGTCTTTCTTTCTGTCTAGGTCATACAGCAGCTCATTTAATTGCATTCATGTAATAAATGTTGCGAGATTTGCCAGTCACTCGGCCGACTTATGATAAGCCAGTCGCTACATCACAATACTGTGTCATAATTATGTGCACTTACGATCTTGATTGTAAATAATAAAGTTAATTAAATTGTGATCAAATCGCCCGATTTTACTCTAAGTATCCATAAATCATAATTCATATGTAAAGCCGATAGTAGACTGCTCTCATACGTATCGAAGTTATATCAGCTTTTATACTCCTGATATAATAAAGATAATAGGTCTATCAGTTAGTGGCCAGTACACTTTCGTGCAAAGTTCCCAATGTCCACGACGTGACCGGAACGTGGCCCCATAGACGGACGTGTGTGTGCTGTTCCGCCAAGAATGACATTGACAGTTGTAAATGAGTTCATAATTATTAAATATAATGAACTCAATTTTTGAGACCCTGAAGTAAGCCTTAACACATCCCATGACAGTGATATTTAATCAGTAATAGACACCCATTGCTAAATATGTTTGCCTTTTGTACCATCTGCCATAATGTTACCATAAACTATCATTTTTAACTGATTAGCTATGAGTTCATTTTAAGCAGACTTCAAAAAAGGAGGAGGTTATTAATCCGGTTGTATTTTGCCGGTTTAAATGTCAATTTTTGAGTTTTATTTATTTATTTATTTAACCTTTCGCACACAATAAAGGAACAAAGGCGGACTTAATGACTTAGGCATTCTCTACCAGTCAACCAAGGGTGGTGAAGAGATTAGATGGCAGGTGCTTTAAATAGTAGGAACATACAAAACATTGAGACTTGAATAAAATGGGTACATAAATAGGTTAAAACCTTATAATAACAGTTTATACTATAATACATAACATACATAATTATTTACTATAATAGATAACTATAATATATATATATCATACATACATACATATATATAGATACAAGGAAGACAGGTGGTGAGATAACTACTACTACTCTACTCTACTTTAATATTACGTATTTTTATTACTAATATCATCCATATAGGTTTAAGGATGATAATTATTATAATATTATCTTTCTGTCACTGTTATTTGCATAGCAGTTAGTGGTATTCGAATTTGTGTAGGGTAGGTTCCACAACTATGAAGTGAAAACAGAAAAATTAGTCTTCTTTGATTTGAACTTTGAATTTGATTTCTTTGGTTTTATATTTACGTTTTCTGCCACCGACTTTCGACATCAAAGTTAGCTATGTTTTATTTTAGTGTTTTTTTTAGGAGTCGGGTATATATACGACGCACAAAAATGTTACAATGGGTACCTACATCTTTAATGGGCTGGCTATAGTCAAATAATAGGTTCCTCACTTGTCTCACGTCGTTTATTTACATAATGATGCGCAAATACAAATACATTATGGATGTCTGCTGTCTATGTAAACGTGACTTTAATACGTGGCGAGCATTGATATGTAAAATGTATTTGGTTACCTTGTACACTGGTTTAGTTACGATTTTTAGCGCCAGTCTGTGACATATTATGTCAAAATAAAATGACATGGCGCCAAACGTGGCCAAAAGCCAAAACCGGCCAGCACCTTGAACCGTTTGAACTGAAGTTCAAGAACCTTTGTAAAATGAACATCAACCGGTAAGTTTTCGCTGTAAAAGTTTTTAGACAATTTAATTAAAATTAATTTACTTAGGTACAGAGGCCAGCACATCAATTTACCACAATCTGTCAAATTTCTTTGATAGTATTTCAACTTTATTGCAAAGACATAAGGTTCATTTTTAATTGAGAAATTTTGACAGTTAGGGATAGCTTGATGTGCTGGCGTCTGTACGTTGTTAAACTTATTGTTATTTCTTATTCATTTGTAGATTTTTGACAGTGGTCACTGGTAGTCAGAAGCTCGAAAGACCAGTCTTGCCAATCCTTAAATAGACAGTACCTCCATGTAAAATACTGGTATTTGGCTGCTTCGGGTAAGACTAGAAGCTGGCCCTAACATAGTTTGCAAAAGGCTATTCATACGATGTGGTGATGTACAACTTACTGGATTTTTGATAGAAGTCATAACTTATGCTGGATTTTTGATAGGAATCATTACTTATGCTGGATTTTTGATAGAAATCATAAATGTATGCTGTATTTTTGATAGAAATCATAAATGTATGCTGAATTTTTGATAGAAATCATAAATGTATGCTGGATTTTTGATAGAAATCATAAATGTAAGCTGAATTTTTGATAGAAAACATAAATTTATGCTGGATTTTTATTTTTTTGGAGAGGTCGATTCAGGTTTCTAAGAAAGAGTTTGTTTCATAAAACCACTTTGCCACGCTTTGATTTATATTTGATTTTTTTATTGAAGTCGTCTGCGTATCCTATTGAATCAATATTCAACACTTTACTGAATGTCGAAGTTGTTACTAAAGTTAAATAATATCCACATTCAAGGTCGTTTTTTCTTCAGCCATTAGGCGTAAACTGCTCAATTTCCATCACGCATTCAGTTCATTATTTTGCGCTTTGTGTAATGGTTGTGTTTCGTTCTATACTTGGGATCTAGTTATGTCCTGTGGCCATGGTCGACGACTAGTCATGGCTGTAATCAGCACGACAAATACAATCATAACAACATTTGTATTTTCTACTTGTCTTTAATGTTTTTTACACGACGACAGGCGCCTTGTCTTCTTTATTTCAAAAGTCTTAACTTTTTTATTTTATTCAGGACAGGTAACTAAACAAAAATACAGCAAACAGTGCCTAAATATTGATTTAAATTAAAAAAAAACTTGTCCTGCGTGTTAAGGAAAAAACATATTGTTTTAATATATGAACTTGGAGGCTTTAATAAATCTCAAGGCTATTCTAATATATTTTTTTTTAGGCTGGGAATTCTTCCAATGACTTTTCCCGCTCTGGGTGGAGCGGAAGGGAGTGAATCAGAATCAGAATATCATTTATTTGCAAATATGGGTTATACATGAGTAGGTAGAAGGTTTTTATAACAGTTCTGCCATATTTCACCATTCGGCATGCAAACATTTTCATTAAATACCATTGTTAAAATTTAAATTCTTATTTGGAACACTAGATTAGTTACTTATGTCACTGTCATTAAATAAAATTATTAAAAATTCAAATATTCATTGAAAATGTCAACTTAATTATTACATTATACCTAAAAAGAAAAAATAATGTTAAAAATTTAAATTGTCAGTAACAGTAACAAGAAATACAAAATCGCAGTCCAAAGATAAATAAACAAACGAACATTAAAATATCAGGTCATAGACAATACACATAATACCTACAAAACAAAAAATTTAATTAATTAAAAATTACGAGGTAGTTTGACAAAACTTGTCCGTTAAAAACTCAGTTACACTGTAATATGCTTTATCTATTAATAATTTACGGAGTGTACTTTTGAATTGCACCGTTTTCAAGTCTTTCCAAGCACTTGGCAATTTATTATAAACAACTGAGGCCATGCAATAAATACTTTTGCGCATCATAGTGGTTTGACACGGTACATTATTTAATTTTGATTTGTCACGTCTGTTTCTTGGGTATACGTTGGCCAAACGTTCAAAACGATTTGGATTGTTCTTCACAAACATCGCTACTTCAAGAATATAAATACAAGGAAGTGTCAATATGTTGTACTGTTTGAAATATGGTTTGCAACTGTCGGTGGTTTTTAGCTTAAACATTGACCGGAGACATCTTTTTTGAGCCTTAAATGCTGTCTCTTTGTCGGTGGAGTTCGCCCAGAAAATGACACCGTAGCGTAAGTGTGATTCAGCTATACCGTAGTAAGCCGCAAGAAGTGTTTTTGTATCTACTATGGAGGATAATCTATGTAAAGCAAATGCAGACGAACTCAATTTTTTACATAACATGTCGATATGTGCTTTCCAGTTTAAACTGCAGTCAATTTGTAAACCTAAAAATTTAGTATCAGTTACTTCATCAATGTCGTCATTTTTGTAGTGTATGTGAAGGTTCGGTACACGAGGCATACGTTGTCTAAAGTGAATTATCTTAGTCTTACTTAAATTTATATTCAAATTATTTTTATCTAGCCATTTAATCAAATTTTCAAGAGAATTATTTATGTCCGTTTCATATGTATTTACGTTCTTACACGGGATCGTAATGGTACTATCATCAGCAAACATAGTTAAGGGATGTTCAATGGACGTGTGTCAGACTCTTACTGTCTAAAACCCATCCATGTTCCTTCCTTAGCCCTTTGTGTTCCGGGGTAGCGGTAACTCTTTCGGACAATCCCGCTTACCCGGCAACATATAGTACCCTTTTTTTTTTTTTTTTTTAAGGCTGGGAGATCATCCAATGACTGCTCCCGCTCTGGGTGGAGCGGAAGGGAGTGTCAGACTCTTACTGACTAAAACCCATCCATGTTCCTTCCGTAGCCCTTTATGTTCCGGGGTAGCGGTAACCCTTTCGGACAATCCCGCTTAAACATATAGTACCCTGCGGCACTCTTTAAACAAACATCGCATGCATCAACTAATCACGTTCATGGCTCTCGCTTCACTAGTGCATGATTGGCCTTAGTAAATACGGCAGTATAGCGCCACCAAGTCCTGCAGTCACGCTATAAGGTCGAAGATCGCATCTGCATAATAGTTCAAGTTGCTATGTAATAGATATTATAGTGATTGATAACCTCTTTTACTCATTGACTTTTATATTTCAACACATGTTACACGAACCACTATTTATAGTAAGTCCTAAGTAATCTTTCGTAGGGACTTTTAATTGAATTAATACTGTCACAAAATATTGCATACTACCTATGCAACCTATGACATAATTCCCAAGTAACATAAAAGCTGCTTAAATGGCGTCTTTACAACCTGAATGTTCTATAATTACCGTTCAAGGGATTTACTATAATTATATAAGTTTTTTTTTTCCACAAAATATTGCTATTTTATATTTAATAAAAAGCAGTAAACTCTAATTCAGAGATACAGATGCATCTAATTAGGATTCGAGCGCTTATTTAAGTACTTAGGCACACACTACCGCTCGCTTTTGTACTAGCACATCATCGATAATACAGACGTTGTACAACAGGGTACGCCACGATTGTGGCGGTAAGGCCCTTCTTTTAAGCGGGATTGTCCGAAAGGGTTACCGCTACCCCGGAACATAAAGGGCTACGGAAGGAACATGGATGGGTTTTAGTCAGTAAGAGTCTGACACTCCCTTCCGCTCCACCCAGAGCGGGAGCAGTCATTGGATGATTTCCCAGCCTTAAAAAAAAGGCCCCTCTTTGAGGAGTGGCTAGAGAGGCGTCACGGCGCCCTCACCTACCGCCTGACGCAGGTCCTCACCGGACATGGATGTTTCGGGAGGTTCCTGCACATCATCAGGCGGGAGGAAACGCCCGGGTGTCTCCACTGCGAGGATCGCCCAGAGGACACGGTAGAGCACACGGTGCCAGCCTGCCCCGCTTGGGCGGAGCACCGTCGTGGTCTCGCGCCCGGCCCTGGTGCAAGCCATGGTCCGGGGCGAGAGGGAGTGGGAGGCAGTCACCTCCTTCTGAGAAAAAGTCATGCTCGCGAAGGAGGTGGCGGGATGGGAGAGACAAAGGCCCTCCCTCCCAAGCCTGCCGGGTAAGCGGGATTGTCAGAAAGGGTTACCGCTACCCCGGAACATAAAGGGCTACGGAAGGAACATGGATGGGTTTTAGTCAGTAAGAGTCTGACACTCTCTTCCGCTCCACCCAGAGCGGGAGAAGTCATTGGATGATTTCTCAGCCTGAAAAAAAAAAGACGTTGTACAACCAATACCCGTATAAACTGTGCCTATTTCGGGGGTAAAGCAGCGCTTTAGCTGCTCGTACAACTACTGTAGGACTTCTTTATAAACCCAAGTTATGGAAAACTTCTAACCGGCCTGTGGACGGCTTGTTTTAGAGCTTGTGTGCGATCTTGGAAGCCTCTGTTGACTCAAGAGATCACTATATGGAAAAATGCTTAAATCATGTTAACAATTATAATTGCTTTTCAATTATCGTCATGATTACCTGAAAAAATTCAGTGCTTAAGTTGTTTGCCGTTCACTTATCGCATTTATGTGGAATTCGCTAGGTTCATGCACCTCAGTATTACTAAGGTGTTTGTTTATTTCTCTATCGTTAATTTTTAAATTGTTATCTGCAAAACTAGGTATATATCTGCGTCAACTGATATAAAGCTTATAGTAATTATTAATTAGTTTATGCAGATCACCCATGTTGTTTATTACCTTTCACTTACTAGTTTATCGTAAAGATTTCCGTGTCATCATCCTACCTTGGTTCTTCAACTCAAAATTTACAGTTTTAACTAAGTGGAAAGGCTTCTAGCTTTAAAACAATTCAATTAAATATGAGTGCTTAAAAAAACATGAGTGAAAATTAATTTTTTAGTAACTTTTTTTGCCAAACCAAGGTGGCCTTATACATATGTATAAGGCCACAGTGTGTATCTTAAACGAGGGACATACTTTCAGGGGTTAATATACTCATGAAAATGAACAACTATGGCACTGTACCCCAAATCACGAACAAAAAATCAGCTATTCAGTATATTCCATTTATGTTTCCATAATTCGGCAATTTATTTTTCATATTTCAGAGTTGGTCCCATGGAAAATGTTGTTGATTTCCATGAGTACTATACACAACATGAAAGTAAGTCCCTCGTTTAACCTAACACACTGTATAAAAGGAAATCGTGACTGGCTGATTGATCTATTAACAAATAGCTGGAAACCTTATAGTCACTTATAAGTTTAGATTATATTTCAATAACTTATTAGCTAATAGGATAGATTATAATGTGAATTAATTATCACCACTTGTCACACTTTCTATAGCGGAAAAAAAGAACGGATTGAACTGAAAGGCATATAGATATTAGATATTTAGTTATACTGACGCAGGCATCCGGTATTTTATACGAAGGAAGTCGCGGGCATAAATTAGTTCCTACTAATGTCGCATGTGGGGAAACCCTATCGATAAGTAGAAGATCAACTTGTTTATAATATAATAAAATAAACTTAACAGAACGTTATCCAAAGGTGATTTGCACATCGCAATGTCATTCAGGGCGTTTCGGTCGTTAGAGACACCAATAGACGGAACTTGTAAGCAATAGGTTAACTTAATTATTGCAGATTTAAAAGTATTATCATCTTATATGATGTGATTTTGTTAGAAATTGAAATAAGCCTATATCGACTGTATAAAATCCCTATAAAATCTTTTTTTAAAGGATGGGAAATCATCAAATTTTAATGAGTTCTCCCTCTGTGTGGAAGGGAGTGTTGAGACTCTTACTGACTACAACCCATCCATGTTCCTTCATTGGTAACCCTTTCGGACAATCCCGCTGACGTTTTGAATCTTCTGATTTGAAAGAAGATTGGAGATCAGTATCTACTAACCATAGATATCGAAAGCTTTTGCACGCGGCTTTGCCCGTGTTTAAAAGCTTATACACAAAACTGCGATGAGTTCGCATCTCAAAACTTACTTATCATTTACTACTTACTTTATAAAGTGTCGAGCTCGCGATCTCTTACGACGCGACGCCGCATCGCAGTTTTGTATTTCAGTTTTCAGCCCTTAGTCGGAAATTAGCCCTCGGGAACGTAACGAGAGGGAGTACCTATCCTACGTTCCAACCATGTGTGCCAAATTTCATCGAAATCCATTCAACCATTAAGTCTTGAAAAGGTAACAGGCAGGCATATAGAGTTTATATACCTTGTCAATCACTCTGCCTAGCCTTTTCCCAACAATGTTGGAGTTGGCTTCCAGTCTAACCGGATGCAGCTGTAAACCAGTATTTTACATGGGGCGACTACCTATCTGACCTCCACAACCCAGTCACTAACTGGGTAATACGATACCCCTTGGTAAGACTGGCTGTCAGAATTTAGGGCTTCTGACTACCCGTAACGACTGTCAAAGATCCACGAATGACAGCCGGGACCAACGGCTTAACGTGCTTTCTGAGGCACGCAAGACTCACGATATGTAAAGATGGTCACCCATCCTCGGACCAACCCCGGTTAGGGTAGCTTAACCTGATGGATCTATCCATGCGGCTGTTATTACTTATTCCTAGAGATGTTATATTTCATGAATGCAACGTTCAATTCGAAGACGAGATTCAATGACCTACTTTTCTAGCCATGGGATGCCCTATTTAGGACAAATCGTTGCTTGAGTGAGCATCCGGAGCTAAAAGCTGTGTGATGCAAATAGCGAGATAGATATAGCTACAAGATAAGCAGATACTGGCAGATATGATACGTGTCGCACAATCGGGTCTAGGACATAAAATGTAGAACTATCCACACTAATATTATAAATGCGAAAGTAACTCTGTCTGTCTGTCTGTCTATTACCTTTTCACGCCTAAACCACCGATTTTGCTGAAATTTGGTATGTAGATAGTTTGCATTCATGAGAAGGACATAGGCATATTATTTTTTGGAAATTCAACCCCTAAAAGGGTTACAAGGGGTGGCAAAGTTTGTGTGAGAAAAATATTTTTATTGCACATTTTTGCTAGGGTAGGTAGGTAGGTTAGGTAGTGTAGGTAAGGTAGGTATCATAGTTAAGACAGGACAACGTCTGTCGGGTCAGCTAGTCTACTATAAATATTGTAGTAAATAAAAAATAAAACAACTGATTTCCAGAATAATAAAAACTTAAAAAAAAAAATATCGGTTCACAAAAAAAAGGAACAAACATTTAAAAAAAACACCGAATTTAAAACGTCCTCCTTTTTTAAAGTCTGTAAAAATATAATACTGGCCGCTTTGGTTTATAAAAGTAAAGTAAAATAATGGATTCGCAATTCGCAAGAGGCGTTGTAGGTTCAAATTAAAAAAATAAAATAAGACGGACACGATTCTGTTGGTGAAAAAGGCCAGGATAATTACAAAAAAAAAATGTATAACCTATGACTAGTTCTATGGTGTGAATATGGGTGCTTTACATATTTTTTCTAATGTTAATACACAGTACGTAAATGCATGCATCGCGTACACGCGTATCAGTGTTTTATAACATTTAAAGCCAATTAACTCTTGTTGAACAAGTTGACATTGCTGTTTATGCAGTACAAAGTTTATCGAACAGCAACGTTATTAATATAAGCATATTAATATTTGCGACGCCTCGCCAAGCTGTCTACGAAAAGTGGACCATCCAATGTCTTTTTGGAATACAATATATCTTCTAATCATGTCACTTAAAATGGCCTACAGAACATACAAAACTTTTTTACCTGTTAATCATCGATAGCTTATTATAGTGCGTTTCACCGAATAGTTCCTATGGCGTTATGTTGGCACCTCTGTCTGTCAAAGTCATTGGCTCGAGAAGACGCTTCCGCAGATTTTGTTGATTTTCATTTGATTTTTGACTGAAATCATGCCCAAAACTTTGAAGAGTGGTAAAAGAATGATGGTGTTAAAGGTGAAAAACTTTTGTGAACGTGAAAAACGTAATGAGGCCCCGTTAATTCCTTTAAAATGTGTTCAAGCTCGTGTCGCCGTCATTACAGGTTAGTCAAATAGGGTTACCAGTAGCTGATAATGAGAAATAATTTCCTCACTTAAAATGCCATTTTTTTAATAACTATTTTAATGCGACAGGTGCAGTAGTTTATGTGTGATTGTGACAATAGACAAATAAACCGAAATATTAGTTTTAGGTGTATCCGAAAAAACGGTGTCTAAAATCACCAAAGAAGGTAAGGTCGCAGCCAGCACGTCGACTAAGGTTTCAACACCACGCAATAGCGGTCCCCGGCCTAAAAGAATCGAACTGAATGATTTCGAACGGTGTGCTATAAGGCATAAAATACATGAATTCTATGCCGTAAAAAAGGGATTTGCCTACCCTTACAAAGTTATTGCATGAAATGCGAAGCGAGATAGAGTTCAAAGGAAGTCGTACCACTTTGTGGAGAATTATTAAAGATATGGGATTTTATTTTGAAAAATGTAAATCTAAAAGGAAAGTCCTGATGGAGAGGTACGATATTGTCGCCTGGCGTTATCGGTACCTAGAAGAATTGCAGTCAAGCAGAAGGGCAGACATGCAAAATTGGATTTCGAGTAATGGTCTTTCTTACTTGCCAACTATGGTTAAAGCCCAGTTATACCAAATAATAAATGAGCACAAACAGCCGCCCGTTTATGAAGCCGATGTAATGTTGCGCATGGACATAAAGTGGTAAGGCTTCCACCTTACCACTGCGATTTAAACCCTATAGAGCTCATATGGAGTGTCTTAAAAAGACGAATTGCTGAAAAGAACATGGGTCAAGAAGCAAATAAAATCGTTCAAATCACAGAGGAAGCCTTCGCATCGATCACCGAAAAAGAATGGAGAAAAGAATGTGAGCATGTTATAAAACTGGAAGAAAAGTATTACGCCGATGGTCCTGCTATTGATAATGAGACGGGCAGGTTCATTATTGAAGTGGGAGACGATAGCGACACTTCCGATGCTAAGGAGGATGACGATCTCTCGGGTATAAGTCTGTTGGATGAACATAATTACTGTAAACATATATAAGTCATTATTATGATCCGTACAAAAAATCACATTCATAATATTATATTTTAATAAAAAATATTAAATAATAAATGCTTTTTATTACTGTCCTGAATTTTAAAATATAGCTGTGGAACAATTTGTAAAAATGTAAGAATCTAACAAAAAAAATATACTTTAAATCACCCTTAATTTGAGGTAGATTACTATAGGTAATGTAGCAACACTGGAAAACATTGCTGCCAACATAACGCCATAGGAACTATTCGGTGAAACGCACTCTAACATAGGTTTGTTTAGGCCATGTTATCGTAGTTTTTCTATAAACGTATTTAGAGGCTGAATGGCGAAGCCTAAGCCTCATGACTCGTAAAATCTAATTTCCTCTTCTTTTGTTCCAGATTTGAAACCGAAACACGCCGAAGGCACGACTCGAAACGAAATAGAAAAAAAATCTAGTCAATTAATAAATTAACATTTTTTTTACAAAATAATTATCAAAAATGAGATAAACCACTGTGTTATTAGTGTAGTTTAAGATTTGTACTTATTTTATTCGGCCATAAGTTTTGTATATAAGTGTAAATATGCAGATTTTGAAAGCACGTTTCGCTCTGAGAGCGACTGCTTCACAGTTTCAAGCATGGAGTTCGGCGAAAGGAAGGACTGCTTCTTCGGTGAGTTCTACTTCATTTTACTCATTAAATTAAGCACTCTGGATATGCAAAAATGCGCGCCCCTCCAAATTACTGTTGAAGGCAATGTTTGTAGTCACATAATATTCACATATTTACGAAAGAGTTTGTTGTATGTAGTTGTAACACGGAGCACAAAACCAGTCAAAACCAGCACAAACCACTGGTTTTGTGTTCCGTGAGTTGTAAGTATTCGTCTTCAGGCCGGTAGCAACATGCGTTGTAGGTCTTGGTGGTGCTTTGTAATTACTTTCACAATACTTTCAAATATTTTGAATTGGGGAGTGTAGTTTATCTTTCTTCTTACCTACCCTGTGTGGCCAAAATTCTTTATTTATAAAGGAACTTTGGCCCTTAAAAGCAATTATACTCCATTATTCCGTCAGCTCCGTATATAGATTTGTTAATTTCATACAACCCTAATTTAAATAACTCTTTTAAATAAATATTTTGTGTGTGTCTCGTGCCGGGCCTTATCACAGTTCAAACGACATAAATCATCATGGCAGACAATAGTAAATAATAAAAATGTACCACGACAAGACGCTTGCGCAATAAACATTTATGTGGGTACATAAACAGATACGTCACTGACGTACTTTATCATACTCACTTAAAATCACTTACTAAGATGAAAATGTCCTATAGTGTAAGTAATGAAATTTTTATCTAAATGGTTCAACAATAAAATTGACGGTGGTATGTCCAACACACTCCTCTGCCCGAAGATTGGATATGAATTTCCACTACTGAAAATGGCTTCTTCCGAAACCAACTCCTAAAAAGGCCAAATAACAGTGCTAACTAAGAGATTTTTTTAAGGATGTGAAGTCATCAATAGACTCCTTCCGCTCTGGGTGGAACGAAAGGGAGTTTCAGACCCTTACTGACAAAAAACCATCTATGTTCCTTATTTAGCCCTATGTGTTCTGGGGCAGTGGACCCGAAAGACGGATTGTGTATCTAAGCGATGAAGAGAAATGGAGAGAAAGAAACATGACAGCTGATAGAGAAGAATAGAACATGAGACGACAACAGGCAAATAAAAAAAAATCCTCTTGATAACGTCATACCTATCTCTCAATATGAGTTGTACTTATATCATGCAGCAGAAAACTATCAGTCATCATCACTGTTAATTTGAGGTTTAATCCTATCTCTAATCAGATAATCTTTTATTCTGGGTGTCCGACCAGCCTTTGTCCTTTGATTACATACGTAGATTGATTAGATTCCGCTGTTGTTTGTGTCAATATAGTACACGCTTCTGTTATCTTATCGAGAAAATTACATGGCTTACCCATTATCATATTCATCGTATTTGTAGTAGGTAAGTATGGTGGTAAACGGGATTGTCGGTATGCGGGAAATGGATATGGATAGGATATGTCCGAAAGGGTTACCGCTTCCAACATAAAAGGCTAAGAAAGGAACATGTATGTGTTTTAGTTAGTAAAAGTCTTACACTCCCTTCCGCTCCACCCAGATGGGTAGGAGACATTTGATGAATACCCACCCTCAAAAAAAAAAAGTTTATAGTTGTGTTCGTTTGTTTCGGAAACGTTTTCAAAATTTTCTGGCCAATCAGTGTGCTGAACTTTCTTCTTTTCATTTTTAAATGGGCATCTCGTATTTCAACATAGGAGTTCATCTACTGCTTAACCGGGCTTGCCTGTGGATGCCTTAATAAAATTAAGGCCTCCAGGCAGAGCTTAAAAACTTACAAAATAAGAGACTACACGCTATGGGCACCCCCTGCGGCGTCGCAGGGAGAGGACAGCAAGGGACAGGCTGGATCGGATGACTGACGATTAATTAGAGGCGAATTTAAAGCTAGAGGCTCAGTGACGCGGGTTGCCCCGAGGAAGGGTCAGGGCGGCTCGAGAAACGTCTGATCTTGGTGTGATTTATTTACTTCCATAGAGAAAAGAATTACTGCGCCCGTAGCGGCTAGAGACAGCAGTTAGTCGCCGAAAGTCCGATGGGCGCACTATCTCTGTCACGGACTCACGACATCAATACGTCTTTTGTCTCCTATGCGAGTAAACGGTGAATAGCTTGGTTTGTGTATGTTAAAAGTGTCCTCTAGTGGCCGCTGAGGGTTTCCATGCCCTGAGCCCACTTCCAAATTCATTTGTTATTAGTTTTCTTCTCTTTTCAGAGGCTATTCTGCTTTTTACTATTCTTCTAGCTACTTTAGTTTTTCTTTTTATCTTGCATTAAATTTAATTTCAGAGTGCATTGAGGAAAAATTAACCAATACCTAGGTCACGCTTGTACATAGGGAAGATGCAATGTTATTGGTGCTTACACATATAGTCTACATTATTCTGTTGTTGTCATGCCATAAATAATAGATATAAGTATACAACGTGGCGCTACAATAGTGATATTAATTTAACACACATATATGTTTTCACATTTTCGTTTCATGAAGACATTATATTTCCATTAAACGTTATTATAATTTACGGATTTATTTAAAATGTTAAAAAATAGCATCTTAGAGCAACCTGTACTAAAAGAACTGTCATTTGCCAGGGTCACGGATCATAACATTCTCATCAATGAAATTAAAACGAAAAAGCAATACTATTAAGAAGAAAAACTGCAAAAATAGGCAAATTAATTTTATTATTTTGTTAGATTTTTTTTTTCAATTTGCGATTTAGTTTAACCTATATACATTTATATGATTAATGGGCACTAGACCTACCCGTGTGTTAAATTAATGTCACCATTGTAGCGCCACGTTGTAGATTAAGTTAGGATAAGCGCGTTGGATTATCCTGGAATGGTAGATAAACCGTAGATAAATAAATAAATGACTGGAAGCCAAACCCCACATAGTTGGGAAAAGGCTTGGCAGATGACGTAATGGTGATAGTTCTAAAACTAATATAATACAGATAGTTAAATAAATATACATAACATTGAAAAATATCTAAATTTCAATGTGCAGTAAGCACACACAACATATGAAATTTAATGGCCAAAACTCATGACATAGTAGGAACAGGTAACATACATTTTTCATAACAGAAAAACTTTTTATAGTGATAAATAGACTGAAAGCCAACCCCAACATAGTTGAGAAAATTCTAGGCTAGGATGGATTGGCCCTTTTTTTTTTGTTGACGGGGTAACCTTCAAAAGGCGCCTGGAATTTCGGGGAAAAGACCAGGGAGTGTAGGATTCTTACCTCACTAACACCACCCCGGTGATCACCATCAGCACGAGGAGGAGCCCCGTTTTCTCTTAAAAGACCTCTCCTGGACACCTTCTGTGCAACGCCTGTTAGGGCACATCCCTAAGGAGACTGTAAGAAGTTTCCCCTAAGCAAGAATGGATTGACCTAGAACTCGTAAGTCGCGGCTGTGCTTCTGGGTCTCCACTGCGCCCGCGCTGTGTTGTTTTTTTCGATTTGTGATGTAATCAAGACGTAATCCAGGCTTAAATTACCTAATAAGCATGATGATATTTTATCTACATGTAAACAGATAATGCTATCTGAAGAAAACAATACAAGACATCCTTGTTTTGGCTCTAACGAAAGAACTGTTAATATGTCTTCCATGACCATAAAAGTAAACATCTTCTTCGTGTGGTTAGTGACTAATCTGGTGTCAGAGTTTTTATGCTGCCCATAGGCCTCTGACTTAGCTTCACATGCTGTTGAGAAATATCTCTGAGGCACGCCAGTTTCCTCACGGTGTTTTCCTTAACCGTTTTTTAAGCAAGTGATAATTACACAATACGCACCTGCATTGGAAAAGTCAGACGTGCCTTGGGTTCGAACTCGAGACCTATAACTTGGCAGTCGGACGGTCACACCACTGCCTAATAAAAGTAAAGAAATTAATATATCAACTATGTAAATCCATAGTATTGTCTGCCATTCATTAGAACAACAAAAAATACTATCAGATCTATACTCCGTTTATTATAACATTAGAAAAATAACGGCTAAATAACGACAGTTATTGTGTAATATTGTTGACATAACTGCACTTTACAGTTGTTTTTTTAATGTAAATGGTTAATAGATAACATTGCTTCGTGTGTGACATGAAATAACGGAGTTTAATATACGTCTATATAGAAATAACGAAAGGGTGATAACCGTTATTTGTCTAATGTTATAACGAATAGAGTATAGGTACGTATTTGAATAATAATTATGATGATTAGAATCTCATCTAAATTCCATCGTAATAAACTATTAAAAATCGTTAAAGAACGTAGGTAGGTAGCTCTGAACTTTAATGAAAATACAGATGGAATTTACGTTTTATCTACGTGCCAGTAACTTTAGATAACTGTCTTATCATAATCTTAATATGTATTAGTTGTGCCAATCTTACTCTGTAAGTCTAAAGATCTTGTTAGTTCAGTTATCACAACGGTTATTGAACCAAGTCTGATGATATTGTGCGGTTGTGGTACTCCTCAAAAATATTTCAGCGTGCATTAAAAAGCAACATTACTCAATTGTCGTTTTTTCCACGCAGCATTATGCTGAGTGATGGCCGTTTTGCGTCGATGTGACGCATACGCAGGGTGAAAATGAATTCATGGGAAATATTTGAAGGGGTCATTGTACTGATCATTATGAACAACTTTTACTATGGCAACAAATCTGAAATCGCGACAGAAAAATAACTTGTTAAAATGTTGGGTACAGCTGATTTTCATCACCCTATATATGCGTCACATCCACGCAAAACGGCCATCGCTCAGCATAATGCTACGTGGAAGAAATGACGATTGAGTAATGTTGCATTTTAAATGCATGCTAAATTCAATGTCACCCTGCGTACCCCCAACTTGTTCTTTCTATCTGTGCATCTTCTTCTTCATTGTTTCTATTTGCTTGCTTAACGGGATCATATTTAAATAGCTGGCAAAACTTCACAGATTTTCTGGGTATCAATTATCTGAACCCGATAAAAAAAAACTGATTAAGTAACTGAACTCAATTTCTAGTACCTATATTAACCCCGACCGTTGCCCGTATAAGAAAATCTATGTGTTTGTGTTACCATGTTTACAATCGATTACCATCAATCACGTCCCTGAAGTTTGGCTAGCTAATTTAAGTTGACCCTGTACAAAAATTATTGATTTCATTTATTGCATGCATGCTGCTTAATCAATCATGCTTAATCTTCTACGTATGTACATCTATGTATATAACGATAATTGTTGAGGTTTATTTACCTGTCGGTCGTTCAACTGGAAATGTGTAAATCTCTTGTCTTATTTTTGCAACCTACGAGTATGTGAGTAATTCATTAATGTCATGTTCATCAAACAGAAATCGTGATTAATAAAATCAAATCGCCTAGTTTTTGCAGTTGTTTCATCCTAATAGTCAAGTTATTCGTTTTAATTTTGGTGATGAGAATAATAATAATAATATAATAAATCCTTGGACATTTCACACAACGCCGTATCGTCCCAAGCTAAGCAACTTAATGCTTGTGTTATGGTAACGAGATGGCTGATAAACTACTTATATACATTTTTTTTTTTGTAAATACATACATATTATAGATAGAAAAACACCCAGACCCGTAACAAATACTTGCAGGTCGTACAAATATTTGTTCCGTGCAGGAATCGAACCCGCGACATGCTGCGCAGCAGTCAATCGCTCAACCGCTGCGCCAACCGTGTCAGAATGTATGCGATGGTTCTAAGATGCTTTTTTCTAACGTTTTAAATAAATCCGTAAATAATAACGTTTAATGGAAATATAATTTCTTCATGAAACGAAATGTGAAAACGTGTATAGGTATATTAAGTGTGTTAAATTAATGTCACCATTGTAGCGCCACGTTGTAGATTCTGAAATTGGAGTGTAGGTCCTGTCAATAGCTCCTCAATGACATCCTCCAACATTATGCTTCCATAATAAATAGTATCCTTTCATCAGGTGCAGTAGGTAGTAATTCCACGGCCAGCAGCCATGACAATCATTAACTGTTCTCTAGAATTATTGTTATCTACAGCACTTGTGTGTAAAGTTTATGTGTTTATTGCACTTGTGTCGTTATCTGAGGTTATGCTTACGACCACGAAAATTTACAACACTCGTAAATGACAAGATTTTGTTGTATTTACATTTTGATAAGGATTTTTATGTTTCACATTTTAAATTGTTTGTGTTCTTGACGCATTGGGTTGGGAAAGAAGTATGTTTTCAATGATGTAAGGGTATTAATTATTGGTGTAGCTACCTATTAGTGGGCATTGTTTTGCATCAGCTGTCCGTTTAATTATTGGGCTTATTGGACGACTCGCACGAATTTAACTCGCACGAATCGTGCGAATCGACTCCTTTAAAAAATATAATTTTTTCTGTAGTCGATTCGCACAAAGTTTATTTAATGGGGAGCGAATAGCCTACTACATTTTTGTGAGGGTGTCGATTTGCAGGCCAATAAATAAACTTTGTGCGAATCGACTACAGAAAAAATAATATTTTTTAAAGGAGTCGATTTGCACGTTTCTTGCGAGTTAAATTCGTGCGAGTCGTCCAATAAGCCAATTATTGCACTTCGATCTCAATGTTATTCAACATTTGTATGATGATGTTGACACAGCTTTGATAACATAAATGACTAGCTTGTGCCAGCGGCTTTGCCCGCGTGTATGTAGGAAATTATCGATTTAGCTTATACCTATGCTATTCCAGACTATAATCTATCTTTGTGCCAAGTTTCATCCAGATCCGTTAACTAGTTTTGAGTTAATTATTTACAAACATACATACAAATCTTTCCTCTTTATAATATTAGTATAGATAAGTTAATGTAAGTATGTAATTACCTATCAAATTGTAAAGTTCACGTAATAACAATGGGTAAACAACACATTTCGCCGGCTTGATCCATTTCTAGCATTTTGGCCCAATTCCGCCGTTGCGAAATCATGTTTAGGTATGTCTTCTATTCACCTTGCCACGTCTTCCTACGCTTCAATTGCCCGTTCTTGGCGATGATTCTCTCTCTCAGATCTTTATCCTTACATAGATTACCTTCCACCGAACACGTATTTCATAAACAAACCTCAACAAAGCATAACCCAGCGCGTTTAGCTCCAAAACATCCGTCGTCCAACCATGAAACATCTGTATATTTAGCGCCAGATAAACAATGGACTGTTCACTTCAATTCGCCATTTTGGTTGTCATCGATATTAGCTCAGTGTCTATTTCAATACAGACCATTTAAATAGACAATTTTAAGCGTTGGGTAAGACTAAAGCCGCGGTCCTACGGCTCGTTAACTGACAGGCCCGTGCCGAGCATTCCGACAACCAGGCCACCGCATGCCTCATCGGATTCAACGGTTCCCACGCCATGTCACAGGCCAGACCACGCCAGGCCAGGCCGTGGGACCCGGTTTAATTATCCCTAGCATTAAGTCCGTTGTACTCGGCACGGCTTCATTACGATACGGTGCACTATCCCCATCGCAGAATAATCGTGTAAGGTTCTATACGGCAAGCCACCAGTTGTATGGTATACAGCGGCGGTACCAGCAGTGATAGCCTAGTGATGTGACCATCGGACCTCCAAGTAATAGGCTTGAGTTCGAACCCAGGCACACACCTCGTATTGTATAACAGTATCACTTGCTTAAAATCAGTGAAGGAAAACATCGTGAGGAAACCAGCATGTCTGAGAGACATTTCTCAACAGCATGTGAAGCTAAGTCAGAGGCCCATCGGCAGCATAAGAACTCTGGTTAGTCACTAACCACACGAAAAGAAGAAGACCGAGCCGTAGTGCTGCAATTTTAGGCATATCTAATAGCTTCATGTGGATGTACTATATGGTACACCTCTGCCAAACCCTTCGATCTAGGCTACAGGTGTGATGTTTATCTAACGGCCTCTTCCTATCCGAGAACCCCCAGAAATGATCTAATTTAACCAAAGATAATGCATAACAACATTGTTTCTTCATTTCAGGACGCGAAGAATGTGGAATACAAGCCAATCAGAAGCGTCCTGGTGGCCAACAGAGGAGAGATCGCCATCCGAGTGTTCCGAGCATGTACCGAGCTGGGCATCCGCTCCGTCGCTATCTACAGCGAACAGGACAAACTGCAGATGCACAGGTAAGGATCTAGCTATGTATCTACACACATCAAAAGTGTCTAGGGATCAACATATATTTTTGCAATAACTTTTCTCTTGATTGATATTAATTTAAATTTTCTTTAAGGATTCATCAAATAAAGTGTTTTCGTTTGTCACAGTAACGATAAACCAAGTCACCTTTGCATTAATAAAGAAATTTGCCATTTTCCTAATAAAGGGATTTTTGACATTTGAACCACTAACATTAAAGTTCGAAAAAAAGACTGAAATAACAGTTTTCTTTAAAATTTTATTGGGTAACTTAAACAATTAATAATCCGTGTTTCTACCGCGAACACTAACAACACAAGAACATCGGTTTGGCATACTCAAAATGAGTTCATCCAAATCACGCTGTGGAATGGCCGCCCATGTTCGTTGCAACAACAAAAAAAGGTCTTCTTGCAACTGGATACCCTCCATATTCGGCAGAGCTCTTCTCTGTAGCATATCCCATGCATGCTCAATCGGGTTCAAGTCTGGCGACTGAGCAGGCCAGGGCAGGACATTGATGTTAGCTGCGGCGAGAGTCTGTCTTACAACTCTTGCGGTGTGCGGTCGTGCATTATCATGCATTAACTGAAATAAGGGACCGATTTGCACTTGTAGAGGAACGATGACGTCAGATACAATCGTCTCAGCATAAATTTGAGCGTTGAGGTTGCCTCTGATCCAAATCAACTCAGTTCTTCCGCCGATCCAAATACCCGCCCATACCATGATGGTTCCACCACTATAAGGATGGACTTCCTGGCAGGATTTTAATCGCTGTTGGCGTCCAGGGGTTCTCCAGTGTCGTATACGTCTTGTATCCGGTCTCATACCAAAACGAGACTCATCAGAAAAGCACACGAAACGCCATTGTTCTTCTGCCCAATTTCTGTGTTCAAGAGCCCATTGATATCGAATCCTACGATTGTGCATTGCTATAGGTGGTACCCGTAGCGGTCTTCGGGAATGAAGGTTCACTTCATGCAAGCGGTTTCTGACTGTTTGGTCGCTAATTAAGTTCCCTGAAGAGTGATGAAGCCTCACGGCTAACATCATGGCGGTTATTGTTGGAGCTCTTCGAGTTAAGATTTGAATGTATCGGTCTTGTCTCCGTGTCGCCAGACTTGAACCCGATTGAGCATGCATGGGATATGCTACAGAGAAGAGCTCTGCCGAATATGGAGGGTATCCAGTTGCAAGAAGACCTTTTTTTGTTGTTGCAACGAACATGGGCGGCCATTCCACAGCGTGATTTGGATGAACTCATTTTGAGTATGCCAAACCGATGTTCTTGTGTTGTTAGTGTTCGCGGTAGAAACACGGATTATTAATTGTTTAAGTTACCCAATAAAATTTTAAAGAAAACTGTTATTTCAGTCTTTTTTTCGAACTTTAATGTTAGTGGTTCAAATGTCAAAAATCCCTTTATTAGGAAAATGGCAAATTTCTTTATTAATGCAAAGGTGACTTGGTTTATCGTTACTGTGACAAACGAAAACACTTTATTTGATGAATCCTTAAAGAAAATTTAAATTAATATCAATCAAGAGAAAAGTTATTGCAAAAATATATGTTGATCCCTAGACACTTTTGATGTGTGTATATGTAATACATACATACAATCTAACTGACTAGCCTTTTCCCAACTATTTCGGGGTCGGCTGACAGTCTAACCAGATGCAGCTGAATACTAGTATTTTACATGGAGCGACTGCCTATCTGACCTTCTCAACCCAGTAACTGGGTAATACGATACCCCTCGGTAAGACTGGCTGTCAGATTTTCGGGCTTCTGACGACCCGTAACGACTGTCAAAGATGCACAAATGACAGCCGGGACCAACGGCTTAGCGTGCTGTCCGAAGCACGGAGGGGTCACGACATGTAAAGATGGTCACCCATCTATGACCAACCCCGGCAAGCGTAGCTTAACCTGATGGATCGTACGCTGCGGCTGGTATTACTTACCAGGAGCTCCTCGTCAATAAATGTCACCATTGTAGCGCCACGTTGTAGACAGAATAAGTAACATAAGGCTAAAATTCACAGATCGCACTAAAGAAAAAGAGGCTAAATTATTTAAAAAAAAACTAGCGGACCTCCTTAAAATTCAAATTCAAATCATTTATTGCAATCCATAATGTACATTATAGGTGGTAGAATACAATTGAAGAAACAATCATGGACCCTGTCGGGCACAGCAAAATTAGAGAGTAGGCAGGAGAGAGGATGAGCGCCTTTATCAATTTTTCATGTTATTTAAATAATTAAAAGCTAGGTAGATTATTATTTTATTGTAATTAGTTTTTTGTTTTGAATAGAAATTAATTGCATATTATTTAGTTTATTTTATTATTGCATTGATTAGTTTAATCTATTTATAATTTGTATTAATTATTTATTATTATATTTTATCAGTCAAATCAGTCATTTAAGTTTTTATCATTTAAATATTCGTCTAATGTGTAATAGCTTTTATTAATTAAAAATTGTTTTACTTTGCTTGAAAATAAATTTGTTTTTTCTACCTGTTTTAGATATTCTGGTAATTTATTGTATATTTTAATTGACATAGAATGAGGACTAGAAGAGTGCATCTTAAGGTGGGAACGAGGCAAATTTAATCTATTCTTATTTCGCAACGAATGGCTTGTTTGTACATCTCCTCGTGTTTTGTATGTATCAGGATATTTACGCACCAATTTACACAGTTCCAAAATATAGATACTAATTAAGGTGAGGATTTTGAGTTTCTTAAAATAAGGTTTGCAACTATCCGTTGATTCTATGTTCGTTATTATTCTTATTAGTCGTTTTTGTAGGATGAATACGCAGGAAGATTCTGTACTATTTCCCCATAGAATGATGCCATAGGTGAACCAAGCATGGGCGTACGCATAATATGTGACTATTGCGGTTTTCGTGTTGGTAGTCTTTTTAATTTCCCGGAGGGCATATGAAAACTTTGAGATTTTAGATGTGAGTTTCGAAGAGTTTAGAAGGTTCTATTCAATATTTCCCAAAAACAAACGCATCGCAAAGAATATAATATTACATAAACTGGGATCATTATTATGAGTCGTAAACGTTATCCAGACACAATGACAACACAATAGGCACGGTATGATGTGCCTGCGTGTATTTTTATTTACAGAATTATTAATTAATGCGAATAGGCATCTATATAACTGATTAATTACTTCGTACTCGCAGTAGCGCGGTAGTTACTAGCTAGTTTCACGGAATTTTCATTCCGTAAAACCCTGTTATTAAAATAATTAATTACAGCTAAGTACTTATATTTTTATTATAACAAAATACAATTGTTGGTAGGTAAAACAATTTTAATTGGTTGCATCTCAGAGTTGAATTAGTTCCACTCGAAAGCCTGTGTAGATGTGGTAGGACTCGTCATTATCGACCGTGTTGAGGCTTTATCAGCATAAATACCTGCATATTATGTAGGTATACCTACCATCCTAAATACGAAAGTTTTTTTCCTTTACTTAAGACTCCGCGCAATCAGGCCAACGACCACACCTTCTTTTCGTGTGGTTAGTGACTAACCTGGTGTCAGAGTTTTTATGCTGCCCATGGGCTTCTGACTTAGCTGTTGAGAAATATCTCTCAGACATGCTGGTTTCCTCGCGAGGTTTTTATTTCACCGATTTTTAAGAAAGTGACAATTACAAAACGTGCTTGAATCCAAAAAATCAGAGGTGTCTTGGGTTCGAACTCGAGACCTATGATTGGGCAGTCCGACGGTCACACCACTACGCTATCACTACTCGTAGTCGACGACCACTTGATAGAATACGTTTATTTGCGACATACATAACGCAAAGAAAGAACACAAAAGAAACAAGTCTGGAGCAAATATGCGTCACATCCACGCAAAACGGCAATCGCTTAGCATAATGCTGCGACCGTATGTCTGCCTCTGCCTCTGCTTCTGCCTAGCCTTTTCCCAACTATGTTGGGGTCGGCTTCCAGTCTAACCGGATGCAGCTGAATACCAGTATTTTACATGGAGCGACTGCCTATCTGACCTCCACAACCCAGTAACTGGGTAATACGATACTTCTTGGTAAGACTGGCTGACAGATTTTCGGGCTTCTGACTACCCGTAACGACTGTCAAAGATGCACAAATGACATGACATGACCATGCGAAACTAAGAATAAAATATCATTAGTTATGATCCACCCAATAACTCAACTATATTTACTTAATTACAGACAAAAAGCCGACGAGTCATACATAGTTGGTAAAGGTCTACCGCCCGTGGAAGCGTACCTCAGCATTCCGGAGATCATCAGGGTAGCTAAAGAAAATGACGTGGATGCAGTACATCCTGGTTACGGACTGTTATCTGAGAGGTAAGGTTCTTCTCTATTTTGTGTTTCTAAATGGTTTTTCACAGGTCCGAATTCGAGATTCAAGAGTCGCAGATGTACTTACGTACCTTTGTACTCATTTCATTCCGTTTTTTTAAAAAGAACTGTCGGCTACTTTTTTTTTTTTTTTTTAAGGCTGGGAAATCATCCAATGACTGCTCCCGCTCTGGGTGGAGCGGAAGGGAGTGTCAGACTCTTACTGACTAAAACCCATCCATGTTCCTTCCGTAGCCCTTTATGTTCCGGGGTAGCGGTAACCCTTTCGGACAATCCCGCTTACCCGGCAGGC
The DNA here is from genome assembly GCA_951799385.1 of Hyppa rectilinea. Taxonomy (NCBI): domain Eukaryota; kingdom Metazoa; phylum Arthropoda; class Insecta; order Lepidoptera; family Noctuidae; genus Hyppa; species Hyppa rectilinea. The sequence goes on from OX637314.1 coordinate 5,090,969, forward strand.
TTGGCCCTGAGGGGCCCCTTCATATGCTGACATCTCTTTGAGGCGCGCGTGGAACATATACGCGCCGTAACTGTCGGCTTCTGATGTTCTGATTTTTTAATACCCATAGCTCTTAGTGCGGTTCTGCACTACACCCGATCCGAATCCGAATTCAAGATTCGAGTTCAATCCGAATTAGGAATATTCTAAATTTTGAAGGACAGAGTTAAGATCTAGTGCGCAACCCCTGATACAAATAGTACTATTGCTACTTCGGACCGAGAATTCCCGGATTTGGATCGGATCGCAAGACCGTTCTTACAAGAACAATAAATCGTTAACATTTAGAATGGTCTAAAGAGCCTCTGCAAGTTGGCTTCGGCCCCTCGTACGCCTTCCAAAGGTCCGGGACCTTATTATTATTATTAATGTTTTTGACACATCTCGGAAGCTTGAAGGGGTTCAGAGATATGTCAAGGACATTAATAATACTTCAACAATTGACTATTTGAATCGGCCAAAAATAAGATATGAAATCACATAGATAAAATACCGCTCATCTTAAAAACATAAATATTCCAAAATGTAATTTTATTGTAAAATTGCATTTAATGCTAATAAAATTATTCCATTTGATTCTAAAAGTCTGTGACGTCACATTGTTATATTTCTTACAAATCTCGTACAAATTGCGCGTTTTGACAATTCATAAAAAGTAACGTTACCTTTACCGTTTACCCTTTCAAATACCCAATTCTTTATTGCGTTACAGGGCAGACTTTGCGCAAGCGATCCTCGATGCTGGTCTGCGGTTCATCGGACCCTCTCCCGCCGTGGTGCAGCAGATGGGTGACAAAGTCGCCGCCAGGAAAGCTGCCATTGATGCTAGTAAGGTCTTATTTGATATAGAATGTTACTATAAGCTCAACAAACAGAGGCTAGCAACCATTGTTTTTACTTTTTGAGGGTCAAATGAAAAATCAAATGTCTCCTCCCGCTCTGGTTGGAGCGGAAGGGAGTGTCTGAGTCTTACTGAACAAAACCCATTCATGTTCCTTCCTTAACCCTTTATGTTCCCGAGTAGCGGTAACCCTTTTGAACAATCAATCAATGTTCTATCTTACAGTAGGGATTTTGGCGACACGTATGCGTGTTGAAGGCACTGAGTTTAGAATAGCACCTGACAAAAAATAGTGGCAGTGTATGCGTATCCAGCTAGCACTAACACGCTACTTTTCGATATCACGTTCCATAAAATACTTCAAACCACAGACATTTCTGATACCTATTATATTTTTAAAAAAATTGTCTTTCAGAGGTGCCAATTGTCCCCGGCACGGATGGCCCAGTAACCACAAAGGAAGAAGCGTTGGAGTTCTGCAAGCAACACGGTCTTCCAGTTATCTTCAAGGTAACTTATTTACTTTGTTTTTTTTTTCTATTCTATAATGTAATTTTACAATGTCAACCGTCGCCACTAGGTAAGTGCCTGAGGATGGACGATCTCGTCGAGGTTGGCCCAGGAAGAGGTGACGAAACAACCTAGCCACGCACCTTTCATTTTAATTTTTTGAGTGAGGAAAATGATCAAGAGACCTCTGCCTCTCTGGGTGCAGTGGAAGGGGGTGTCAGCCCAACCCTTCCGGACAATCCCGCTGAGTTCTATGCGCATGAGAACTTAGAGTAATCTGACAGCAGAACCGCCCCCCCCCCCCTTTACACAGGGCGGAGGACATCCATGAAGATTTTCCACCCGGGAACAAAAAAAAAAAAAAGAAAAACAGTCTTATGAGCTTAAAAAAATACCCAAAAATAATAATGTCATCATGATTTATGATGCAATGTGAGGCCGTGTGGGTGTGTCCCTGCAATGATCTGATAAGTATTAATTGACTGATTAATTAATAAGTAGGCGCGTTTTTTTTTACATCATGGCCGATAAGAAAACTGTCATGCTTGGTCATGTTATTTACGTATGGTGAGTATAGCAACAAACGTTATTCATCAGATTCACAAAGTTGCTGACTAAAGAACGAATCTTAAGTAGGTACAAAATAATTCTGTCTTTATCATTTTGTTATCTTATGGAAAACATTTAGTAAAGCGTTGACCGATTATCAAACTAACTTAACATACATCAACGTGTGAGCGTTATCTTGTTGGCTTTGTAGCGACATCGACATCGCCACATGCGAACTATGCGTAACACTGACGTCACGAAAACGTCCTGCATCGCGCAAGCAGAGTTTACCGCGCGACTATGATAATTATAATATATACAACATCCCACCCGACACAAACCCGTCTGGTCGGACGATTCTCCCTTTTCTATGGAGGATGAGTGAATTTTACACTTCATTCATTTTCAAAAGCACTAAATAGGTAACAAAAAATCGAAACCACGAATCAACAGCGACTCGAACGAATGTTAACTTTATTAGTAATCAGTAGAAAACTCTTCCTATTTTCAGGCTGCTTACGGTGGAGGCGGCCGAGGCATGCGTGTAGTTAAAGAGATGAATGAAGTCGAGTCCTCGTTCGAGCGAGCCTCATCCGAGGCGCTGGGAGCCTTCGGCAACGGATCCATGTTCATTGAGAGATTCATCGAGAGGCCGCGCCACATTGAAGTGCAGTTGTTAGGTAAGATATCCTTATTTTCATGTATTATTCTTCCCTGATGGTACAGACGTCAGCACATCAAGCTATCCCTAACTGTCATTTTTTCTCAATTTAAAATGAACCTTATGTCCGTGCAATAAAGTTGAAATGCTATCAAAGAAATTTGACAGATTGGGGTAACTTGATGTGCTGGCCTCTGTACAGGACGTCCAATTTATAAAAAAAAGCCCTGATCAAGGGATAGGGCTTTTTGTACATTGGCTGAAACTTCAATATCATAACGCACCTTTAGAATGAAAACGACGTAACTCAAAAAAGTGACTTTTAGGGAAATAGCAAAACAAGTTTTGAAATCCTGACACCTCAATATTATTTTGTGATTATTTACCTCAGTGAACGTTAACTTAGTTAGTTAATTTTTCGTTATGAGTCATTTTATGACGATAACTCAATTTTTGTTTTATTTTAACTGTGTTTTCATCCTAAAGGTGCGATAAGCGGAAAAGAAATAAAAAACATTTTTTTCAATTTTCCGCCGAAAATTCAAACCGAGCCTAATTACGTTTTTTTTTCGCCCGAGGAGCCAGGAGATGCAAGTATGTACTGTAGTGGTATTCTAGGTTTAGGCGCATTAGGGCTAATTCTCATTTTGGCAACCGACTCGCTAATGGGCTACTTCTCATTATGGCTACTTCTCACTTGGGCTACTTCTCACTTGGGCTACTTCTCATTTGGGCTACTTCTCGCTTGGGCTACTTCTCATTTGGGCTACTTCTCACTTGGGCTACTTCTCATTTGGGCTACTTCTCACTTGGGCTACTTCTCAAAAATTGGAATGTTTATTGAAATAAGTACTGTCTTTATGTATATAAACATATTTATTCATTCTTAAGAGATCAATTACATTATTTTAAGAATAAATCAACATGAATTGAACCAATGTAAGTATACAATATTATAAGCATTACTTCTTGTAATTACTTTAGTCTGGTTTGAAAGTAACATTTCGCACTGCTAACACAAGACTGTATCAACTCAAAATGTAGCTTTTTTCAGAAATTATGGAAAACTTATTACTCGTTTCCTGTTAACGATTGTAAAAAGGTGAACACTGTTTTAAAATTGCTGATAAAATTAAGGGGTTTTATTGACTCGTAGAGAATTTAATCTATTACTTAATATAATAATTAATAATAATATTATAAAGAGTAAGTTTGTATGTAGGGGGTAATCTCCGGAACGAATGATAAAAATTTCAAAATTTTGTTCACTGATAGAAAGCTACATTATTCTTGAGTGCTATAGGCTATAAATTATATTTATATCATACATATTAGCCGAGCTATTGCAATTTTCGTCTAGCAAGTCGGAAACAAATACCTCCGAAAACAGAATTATTTGCATGCGCTGCCTAAACAGTTGTTTAAAATTGAAAACAATGTATGGCAACCCGGTTCGCTTTAATTATTTCTACAAAAAAGTCCGCGACACCATATTCCTATCTTTTGTATTTTAACTTTTATATTTCGTTTTATGTTTTAAAAAAGTATTTTTTTGACTTACTTCTGTTTGGATGATTATTTAAACAACAAAATATCAATTCTTATCAAATTAAAATATTTTGTGATCACAAGGACATCACAGAGATAAGATTTGCCCTTTACAGTATGTCAATGGGTCATATATTTTCCGAGATATAATATTAAAAATGAACCGTACGTTTTTCCGGGATAAAAATTAGCTTATGTGTGCCTATGTGTGCCAAACATCCAGATCCGTTCAGCCGTTCTGGCGTAATTGAGTAACAAACATCCATCCATCCATACAAACTTTCACATTTATAATAATAGTAAGATAATTTTATTATTATCCGTGGTGAGACGGGTTTAAAATACATAATTAATGCCATTGCACTATTACAACGCGAGGCAGGGTGCCGTAAAAGGCGACTAAGTTGAGCAGACAAGATCACCTCGGTAATCTTTGGAACTACTGATCCGATTCCAAAAATTCTCTCACTAAAGGGAACCTACAGTATTGCCGAGTATCTTAAGATATATTTAATGTTAAAACAAGAAATTTTCCGCGGACGAAGTCGCGGGCAGAAGCTGACATATGAAAAATGAGTTATCTCAAATTTGTATTTTTTGAGTTGATCCAGTCTTGTGTTAGCAGTGCGATTTATTTTTTTATTACATACACAAATCAATATGACGGCGCGTAGTACACGTAGCGTATCATCTGATATTTCATACCCGATTTTCTAGTAAAGGCACAATACTGCCATCCATCTTAATATCGATATTTCAGTATTAATAAAATAGTTTGATATGAACCTCCATTCTCCTCGGTACGAGTGCCAGCCAACGACAATTTTTTTATATCCTGGCACTGTCTAGGGTAGACATGTCGGTTTGACATATGTACGTCGCAGAGATCAAGCTATCATTTATGTTATCGAAAATGTGGGTGCCTTAATTTTATTTTTTGATTGATCGTAAAACGGTGAATTGTCTCAATTATTGTTGATTTTTCTTCGAAAATATGGAAGAAGAACTTGTGTTTGTGAAAAATCAAAGAGGTAACGACGCTCTGTTGCACAATGGATATAGATACAATAAAACTAAAAAAGTTAACCAAGATAAAAGTGTTTTGTGGCGTTGTACAAACAAAAGGGAATGCAATGCATCTGTTACTTTAAATAATACTGAAAACCAAATCATGAGGCAGTCCCAACATACTTGTCAGGCAGATTATGATAAAAATGCTGTATATTTAGAAATGTGTACGCTCAAGGAATTGGTATGTACAAATTTAGAACCCATTAAAGGAATTTTTGAAAATAAATTAGATAATTTGACCTTTGAACCGAGCACATCCAAAGCATCAATTCCGACTTTTCATGAAAAAAAAGATTGTTTGTACCGAGCGAGAAAAAAGTTTTTACATGCAGATCATCTGATTTTTCAAGATTTGGCTCAAGTGTCCATACCTGAAGCTTTAAGCAATGATTTTCTAGTGGCAGATGATGGAGAAAGCGACAAAATATTGGTTTTCGCATCAAATATTTCCAAAAAATTTTTGCGGCGCGCTCGACGTAAACGTAACTGCCGATATTTTGCAGATGGAACCTTTAAATCTGTACCTAAGCCGTTCTACCAACTTTTTACCTTACATGTAGATTTATGTTCTGATTCCAAAAGCACACAAATTGTACCAGTAGTGTATGCGTTACTTCCAAATAAAAATCAAGAGACGTATATAAGGCTTTTCAACATAATGAAAAGTGTATTGAAAATAAATATTACCAACTTTAAATGTGACTATGAATTAGGTACAATGAACGCGGTAAAAACCGTGTACCCTGATGCGCAAATAACCGGGTGTTATTTTCACTATCAAAAAGGTATCTGGAAGAAGGCGAAAGAATTAAATTTGACTAAAAGAAAAGAAACAAGACAGATTATAAGAAAAATAGCTATTTTACCACTTTTACCCGCAGAAAATATTCCAGAGGGTTGCCAAAAACTAACAGAGATTATTGAAAATGTATCGTTGTCACCATTGTTTGAAACGTTTTTAAAATACTTTGCAAAACAGTGGTATCCAAGAATGAACCCTGCGCTTCTTAGTTGCTCTGGACAACGCCACCGCACTAATAACGCTCTTGAGGGATGGCACCATCGGATAAATGTGAAAATTACCAAGCGTCCAAGTTTATTTTTATTCTTACAGAAGCTCCGAAAAGAAGCCAAGCATTTTGACTCCAAACTAAAGAACAGCCATATTCAAACAAAAAAAAAACGGCATAACAAGTACATTCATTTCGACAAAAAGTATAAAAAAGTACTTACGAAACTAAAAAATGGTCAAATAACAGTTATTGCATTTTTAAAGAAAATGACTTATTACCAGCTGCTTATATAAAGGAATCTAATTAATACTGATTGTTTATTATTGTGTTCATTTATGCTTATAATTATAAAGATACACCTAATTATTAATTAATATTGTTTGTTGATTATTGTGTGGATTTATGTTGATTTTATTGAAATTAAAGTAATTAAAAGAAGTGACACCTAGTAATGTTACCTATCCTTTAACTATTGATTTGTGTGTTATAAATAAATAAATGTTACTTTCAAACCAGACTAAAGTAATTACAAGAAGTAATGCTTATAATATTGTATACTTACATTGGTTCAATTCATGTTGATTTATTCTTAAAATAATGTAATTGATCTCTTAAGAATGAATAAATATGTTTATATACATAAAGACAGTACTTATTTCAATAAACATTCCCAAATTTTGAGAAGTAGCCCAAATGAGAAGTAGCCCAAGTGAGAAGTAGCCCAAGCGAGAAGTAGCCCAAATGAGAAGTAGCCCAAGTGAGAAGTAGCCCAAGTGAGAAGTAGCCATAATGAGAAGTAGCCCATTAGCGAGTCGGTTGCCAAAATGAGAATTAGCCCTAATGCGCCTAAACCGTATTCTATAACCATCTCGCCGTGATAACAGTGGTGAAGTGAGTTTAAAGTAAGCTGTCAATCGGTAACATTATGTTCTTCTTCGTGTGGTTAGAGACTAACCTGATGTCAGAGTTTTGATGCTGCCCATGGGCCTCTGACTTAGCATCACATGCTGTTGAGAAATATCTCTCGGGCATGCCGGTTTCCTCACGATGTTTTCCTTCACCGATTTTAAGCAAGTGATAATTATACAATACGCACATGAATCCGAAAAATCAGTCGGACTTGGCAGTCCGACGGTCACACCACTAGTTCACTTCAAAGTTTTCACAGTGAGATTTAACAGAATTATTACGCGTACGTTTTGCTAAGTAGAATCCCTAGTTTGGACATGCAGTTTGATACAAATGTGCTTCTTATTGACAGTGGCATAAGGATGAAAATTGACGATTATTTTTCAATACTTAGGTGACAAAGCTGGCAACGTAGTACATCTATACGAGCGTGATTGCTCTGTTCAGAGAAGACATCAGAAAGTAGTAGAAATAGCACCCGCACCCGGGCTGGACCCTGAGGTAAAGTATAGCGGTCTTATCACACTGATTTAAGGTCGTGTTTCCTGCATGTGAGGCGATTGTTCAATGCGCTGGCGCATGCGTGTGTAGCGAGCAAGGCACTTGTGCGCAATGTGTTTGCCGTAACTATAGCTAGTGATGAGAGTGTGCAAGAGAGAGCGAGACGAACGAGTGTATAATTTTGTGAAAAACGCGGAGAACACAACGTGTAGTCGCGGCTAGCACGCTTCATAGCCGCGAAAAGCACGTTGAACAATCGCGTTCTTCCTAGAAAAAAAATAAAAGAGAGGCGATGTACTTCTCTTAAACTAAGGGTTGATTTTTCAATCGCCTGATAACTTTTATCTGAAGAATAAAAATGGCGGTTTGTCTATCGAAAATCAGCTCTAAAGCCTATGTTTTAGGGCTGATTTTCGATAGTTACGATTTTATGGTTCCTGATTTTAGATTAGTACTATTACTGGATATGTTATTACGATAACAACAAAATAGAAAAACGATCAATTTCCAAATAATCATTTTCAGATAAGAAATAAGATGACAGACTGCGCCACGCACTTGGCTCGTTCCGTGGGCTATGAGAACGCAGGCACTGTGGAGTTCCTGCTCGATGACAAAGGCAATTTCTACTTCATTGAGGTCAACGCTAGGTATGTAGCCTTAGCTCTCTGGTAATATAGCTTAATAATAATATATCATTTATTTCAGGTAGCAAACACCCATAACATAATTATGTACCTTACAGACTATCATACATTAAGCGGGATTGCCCGAAAGGGTTACCGCGACTCCGAAACATAAAGGGCTAAGGAAGGAACATGAATGGGTTTTAGTCAGTAAGAGTCTGACACTCCCTTCCGCTCCACCCAGAGCGGGAGAAGTCATTGGATGATTGCCCAGCCTTACCAGCCAGCCAAAAAAAAAAAGAAGTCTATCATACATATTTATAAAAACCAGAAAAATTAGAAGTAGTGGAGGTGTATGTGTATTAGTTTAGTATAATCAGCCTGTAATGTTCCCACTAGGACACAGACCTCTTTGAATAGGCCGTAATCCACTACGTAGGCCCAGTGCGGGTTGGTGGATATCACGTCTTTGAATTGCTAGTTCCACGACATGCCAGTTTCCTCACAATGTTTTCCTTCGCCGTTTTGAGAGCAGTGGTGATGAAATTATTTATTCTAAGTAAAGGTTGTATGTAAGCAGGATTGTCTGAAAGGGTTACTGCTACCCCGGCACATAAAGGGGTACGGAAGAAACATGGATGGGTTTTAGTCAGTAAGAGTCTGATAGTCCCTTCCGCTCCACCCAGAGCGGGATCATTTGATGATTTCCCACCCTCAAAAAAAAAGAAAAAGTAAAGCGCTTATCTAGGTCCGAACCCACGACCTACAACTCTTAAATCAGGACACTTACCACTGCTCTCCTATTTTGTTTACGTTGGCCAATCGACAGATCTAAATATTCCCTTATTTTCCAGGCTACAAGTAGAACATACAATCACAGAAGAAGTAACGGGCATCGACTTGGTACAATCTCAGATCAGGGTAGCAGAAGGCATGACCCTCCCCGAGATGGGCCTGACACAAGACAAGATACACGCCCAAGGATACGCCATCCAGTGCCGTGTGACTACTGAAGATCCGGCTAACAACTTCCAACCTAGTACCGGCAGGATCGAGGTGTTTAGGTAAGTTCGACTTTATTTGTATTAGTATAAGGTACTATGTACAAGTATTTAAAACTAATAACCAACTAAAATGTAAAAAAAAAATCCTTCGTATCGCTGTCGACTGGTAATATGCTGACGCCAGCACATCAAGCTATCCCTAACTGTCAAATTTTCTCAATTAAAAATGAACCTTATGTCTTTGCAATAAAGTTGAAATACTATCAAAGAAATTTGACAGATTGTGGTAACTTGATCTGCAGGCCTCTGTACCCAAGAGACTGACGGCATTGCCACGTTGTATGGCAATGCTAAGCCTCTGGCCACGGTAAAAGCCAGCCCTTGGGTCACTAAGCGGGATTGTCCGAAAGGGTTACCACTACCCCGGAACATAAAGGGCTACGGAAGGAACATGGATGGGTTTTAGTCAGTAAGAGTCTGACTAAAACCCACTCCCTTCCACTCCAGCCAGAGCGGGAGAAGTCATTGGATGATCTCTCAGCCTCCAAAAAAAAATAGCCCTTGGGTCACGGGAAGTAAGTATAAGGTTGATGTTTGTATGTGAGGACAGAATTTAGGTGTGTCAAAGTCAAGTCATGTATTTCGAATAGGCACGTGACAGGCACTTTTGACTGTCAAAAGTGTGAAGGTAAATTGAACTGAATACACTATTCGGATAAGGTTAATATTTGAATGGACAGTTCATTCAAATATTGACTATGTGAGAAAATATTTAAGGTGTTTTATAAGTATGCCTGTCATGAAAAAAATACAGTTTCGGACTTTAGAAGACTGTATTAAAGTGCATTTTCCTGTCAGGTCTGGCGAGGGTATGGGTATCCGTCTAGACTCCGCCTCCACATACGCTGGTGCCGTCATCTCTCCATACTACGACTCGCTTCTCGTAAAGGCAAGTATAATGAAGATGGCCTATTTCTTTAACGGAATTGTTAAAAAAATACAAATTATCTAACGTCAGAAAAAACAACATCTAAGACAAACACTTCCTATGTGTTAATCCAGGTCATAAACTACCTCTGTGCGAAGTTTCAACTATAAAGCCGTTTGAGCGTGAAAGACGGCCAGACATACAAACCAACACACACTAAGGCCCGTATTACAGAACCTCACTAAACACCCAAGCACTACTTTAAACTAGTTTTAACCAATCAAATTAAGCGGGATTGTCCGAAAGGGTTACCGCTACCCCGGAAGCGTGAAACCAATATCTGTGTATGAACCAGCGCTCTAGGCGTTGAGCCGCAACATTATGCGTACCCGTTATCTAGGATGTTATGAATTTTCTAATGGACAAACTCTGTTACGAATTAACTCATGGTTACTGATTATATTATTTAAAGAGTTTCGGCGCATGTAAGTTACATTCCCTTTCTGATATTCATTGCTATATTATAACAGACACAAAAAGAAACTAAAATCCTGAATGTTAAATAATTTTATTTAAAAATAAAGTACCGTACATAAAGTAAGATAAAGTAAATATTAGTAGAACTCAGTAACTACGTATTGTTTAGTGCTTTTCGCATTTGTTCTATTTTATTTTACAAATAACTGAACAAATATTCAATGAAGTAAGTACTTGCAATCACGCAGCGGCGATCCTTTGCTTTCTTTCCATTTGCACTGAGCTTGCGCGCCAAAACTATCGACATTCTTTGATTCGTAGTTTATAATACGATATTCATCACTCACCACACTTAAAAAGGTTTTAAAGTCATTTTCCTCTGGCAATTTTATTTTTTCCTTACTTATAACCGAACCAAACACGGATATTAAGAAAGTTGATCACAAAGTAAATAAATAACAAGTGCCGAGGTCAATGCCATAGTTCAACTGACCTGTTCATGGTTCAACTGACCGAAATAATAGCAAACGAATGCAATTTATGATGCAATATACTTGTCTCGCTCTAACTCACTCGATATTTGGCACAGATTTATTCCTAGACGCCTTTACAATCATGTTGCGGTACAACGCGTAGGCATAGAAAAGTGTTGAGAGCGAACAGGATTGTTTTCTTATCTGTTGCAAACATGAGGGCCAAACTCTGTGCGGTAAAAACCAATCAACTAAAGGTGCTGGCTCGAAACAGGTTTGCATGCTTGTTTTGAAAATTGTGCAGGACAATATCTGTGTACTATTCAGCACCATACAGTGTTGGGTCATACACAGGGATTGGTTTTACGCACCCCGGAACATAAAGGGCTACGGAAGGAACATGGATGGGTTTTAGTCAGTAAGAGTCTGACACTCCCTTCCGCTCCACCCAGAGCGGGAGCAGTCATTGCATGATTTCGCAGCCTTAAAAAAAAAATCCAATCAAATAGCTTTAATCGAGACTCGAGCAATGCTTGAGTATTGAGTGAGGTTCTGTAAAACGGGCATCACTCACAAACTTTCGCCTTTTTAATATTAGTGTGATTCTCCTCTACACAGGTTATCTCCCACGCACATGATCTTCCGTCATCAGCCGCTAAGATGAACCGTGCCCTCCGCGAGTTCCGTATCCGAGGAGTCAAAACCAACATTCCTTTCTTACTCAACGTACTGGAGAACCAGAAGTTCCTCAATGGTAAGTAACAATGGCCATCCATTAATCGCCGGCCGTATGCTTGTAGGTCTTCTTTTCGTGTGGTTAGTGACTAACCTGGTGTCAGAGTTTTTAAGCTGCCCATGGGCCTCTGACTTAGCTTCACATGCTGTCTAGAAATATCTCTCACACATGCTGGTATCCTCCTCCGTGCCTCGGAAATCAAGTTAAGCCGTTGGTCTCGGTCATTTGTTCAGCTTTGACAGTCGTTTACGGGTCGTCAGAAGCCCGAAAATCTGACAGCCAGTCTTACCAAGGGTTATCGTACTGCCTAGTTACTAAGTTGTGGAGGTCAGATAGCAGTCGCTCCATGTAAAATACTGGTATTCAGCTGCATCCGGTTAGACTGGAAGCCGACCCCAACATAGTTGGGAAAACGCTAGGCAGATGATGATAATGATGCTGGTTTCCTCACGATGTTTTCCTTCACCGATTTTTAAGTAAGTGATAATTATGCCTTATTACAGGTTATTTAATTATTATTTTTAATTTTATAATTATTATTTTGGAATTAATTTTTTGTTCTCGGCTAGACGGGAATAACTGATAATTATTATTATTGTATTTTATTATTATTTTATTATACGCATCCGTAAAATCAAACGTGCGTGCCTTGTGTACGAACCCGAGACCTGTGACTTGGCAGTCACACCACTAACTAAGCTATCACTGCTATGCCCTTAGGTAATCTATTGATATACCATCTTAATTAATTGTAATTGCTTGTTTACGAGTATGTTGATTTTGTACGCCATACATTGTCAAAACATAATGCTCTTATATCAGACAATATACTATCTGTAGCCATCATACCTATGTTTTGCAGAATAAATTATTGATTAATTTATAGCAGACACATTTTCCGTAATTTATATTTCATTACCAATGCTACTACGGTGAAGGAAATCATCGTGAGGAATCCGTCATGTCCTAGAACCATAGAATCGAAGGCAACTACAAACCCTCGTGTGGTGGTTTGTGATTTCCTCTCTCATAGAGGACGCCTGTGTCCCAGCAATGGAAACGTTATGGGCTGTATATCGTAAGCCATTACGGCTGGAAAAAGTGTCGAGGCTGTTTTGAAAATATCACAAAACAAGACTTAAAGATCCTATCAAAAGGCATCAAGATACCACAATTAAACCACCAGATCCCTAAACAGTAATCATCATCATCGGCCTAGCCTTTTCCCAACTATGTTAGGGTCGGCTTCCAGTCTAGCCGGATGCAGCTGAATACCAGTATTTTACATGGAGCGACTGCCTATCTGACCTCCACAACCCAGTAACTGGGCATTACGATACCCCTTGGTAAGACTGGCTGTCAGATTTTCGGGCTTCTGACGACCCGTAACGACTGTCAAAGATGCACAAATGACAGCCGGGACCAACGGCTTAACGTGCTTTCCGAGGCACGGAGGAGTCTCGGTATGTAAAGATGGTCACCCATCCACAGCCAACCCCAGTAAGCGTAGCTTAACCTGGTGGATCGACCTGTGCGGCTGTTAGTACTTAGCCACGAGCTTACTGTTTATTCCCTAAACAGTAATATCGTTTCAATAAAATTTGCAACTGATTTTTCGGATTCATGTGCCTATTGTATAATTATCACTTTCTTAAAAATCGGTGAAGCAAAACATCGTGAGAAAAACTGTATGCAGGAGAGATATTTCTCAACAGTATGTGCAGCTAAGTCAGAGGCCCATGGAGAACATAGAAACTCTGACACCAGGTTAGTCACTAATCACACGAAAAAGAAAGAACGAATAAAATATCGGCAATTTCCTACACAGGCGCCCTTGACACATACTTCATCGACGAGAATCCCCAGCTCTTCATGTTCAAAGCCTCGCAGAACAGAGCCCAAAAGATCCTGAACTACCTCGGACAAGTCATCGTCAACGGCCCCGCAACTCCTCTAGCCACTAAAATCCCGCCTGCAGTCGTCAAACCATACATTCCAACGGTACCGCTGGGTAAGTTGTTCACAACATGTTGAGACAGATAAAATGCGACGTGCTCCATTTTAGGTGCCCCTGAAGGTCAAATCATGAGTTCGGAAGGTGAGATATTAAAAGGTGTTTTAGCAAATAATGTATGTTTGATGTTTATTGGTGTAGTTGGGTGTGCGATTTCTAAAAAATGGGCATAATTAGCATTCATTTTTAGTTAATTAATTGTGTTTTAAGGCTAAAACGGCCAGAATAAACAAGGTTCATTTTAAACCAATCGGAAAGCACAAAATTGGAATATTAACATTTTGCATGAGCAATTTAAAAAAAATCAATAAAATTGCTATAAATAAAACTGGCGATTAATAACATCATGCGACATTGAACTCGAAATTAAACGGTTTTGTGTCCCTCATTAACCAAACGAATGGGCATCAATGGAGGATGAAGTTTTATGGAAAAAGAAGCTAATTTAAACAATTATTGAACGATTTTTTCCAGTTTTACGCAAAGGGTATGGTAGGTTTCAAGTAAAATTTTACAAATAAGCTATATTTGCAATATTATACTATTATATGATCAACCTAAAGCTTCGCCTATTTATTTAGCAAAATAATTTTAACTATTATATTTGGGACAAGACTCATGCCATTGGAGCACGGGCTATTTATTAATAAGAACTGTATTTTATGTTCTATACATTTTTATGACTAAAATTTCATGCTTCATTATTTTTATTTTTGAATATTATGATTTATTTTTATTGCCATTAATCCTGTTTGTGAACTCACAGGACGTACACAGATTATAAAAGTTTTGCACCACTTATAAAAATGTATTGCTAGACACTTATTTTATACCCACAGGCGTTTTGTTTTACATAAAACGAATTACAGTCGGTCGATTCTATAAAAATCACACCGTGATAACTTAGATGAAGTGAGCGTAAAGTGAGTTGTCGTTGCACATAATGCTAGGGATTGACAGCTCACTTAAAACTCACTTAACCTTTCGAACGCCAAAGCATAAATGCACGCGCGTACCCTATACGCCAAGCTACTAATTTATTTGTTCTTGTGGTCATGAATTTGTATTTATTTTATTAAAAAAAAAACACAAAGCACTGCTAATTTACAAGAGCTACAAAAATTTTATAATCACATAAATATATAATTGATGTTGTATTATTTCTGTACTGGAATTTCATAGCCATTTTCTTTTTAATTCGCACGTCACGCATTCCCGCACAGTCATTATTTCAGTTAACATGTTTTTCAGACTTATCCCCTGAGGCTATTAAAAGACAAGAACTAACAGGGGAGAATACAGGTGAGCCTATTTTATGTTCTAAGTTTAGCTTCGGACTAGTGGTGGATTATAGCAGTTGCGTATTTGCAGCTGCTAAATTCAACAATGGATATATGTTTTTTACCGCGTTATCTGAAGTTTAAATTAATTAATTAATCACATAGGAACCGTTGACGATGGTGTTTACTCTCTGGCAACATTAAAAATTTAAAAAAAAACAAAATGAAACGCAATTGCATGCTACGCTATTGCGATCGAAAATAGTAAATGGCGTAGCATTCGCCGTAGCATGCTACGTAACAAAATAGGGATGATGACTAAAATATTTTTATTTCTCCATCAGCTAGATTATTAAAAAAAAAATTGGACACGTATTTTCTCTTTTTTTGCGTAAGTAATCACGTCGATACATTGTGTTAAAATGTGGCATGGCGTCACTCCAACGTAGATTTTACTAAGAGGGGACGTAGCCCGCGCCACTCCCCAACTTTAATGCGTTTTATCCACGGAGTAAATACATTTTCTCCGTGGTTTTATCTAAGACATTTTTTAATTATATGATAAAGCAAAAATACGTGTCTAATATTTTTTAATATCTGACGGACTTAACATATATATTTTTTTACCCTGTCATCATCCCAATTATGTGTGCTACGGATTATATAATGAGAAAAAAATACAATAATGTCCATGACTACTTCGTATCAGTTTTAATTAAAAGATTGTGTTATTTTTTAGCTTCGCCCGATCATTTTCTTGGTTGTGGTGTACCAACTCTATACATGTTCCGGATTGGAACATGCCTTGTGATTAATACTTTCAATTTTCTATTAAGTACTTATATGTATTTTATTTGTTGCTTTTTTAATTATTATATTTTAATTTTTATTTGCGATGTGAAGCTACACATACCTACAGTAAGTTTTTAGTTGGTTGAATCTCAAAAGTCAAAAATGTAGGGTAGGGAATAAAAAAATCATTTTTAATAGACTATCCATACATTTGCATGTTTTAAAATGTAACAAAAAAAAAACAGCTGTATAAAAGTGTGTGTTTTAATTAATAATACAGTTTTACGAATTTCACCTAATTAACATGTTAGCAAAAATAAAATAAATAGGACTTATTTCATACCAAAATCAGGGTTTGTTAACACTGTGTGTGTGTCAATAGAAAGCGATAGAAATTGCATTAGATGGTTTTAGAGACATCCTCGTTAATATAGTTAGTAAAAAAGCAGGTACTTTCTTGGTTAGCAGCAACCAAACTACAAAGAAGTCCATTGGTGACCCCTCCACAAGATGACCGGAGACCGATCTATCACGGAAATTGAATACGAATGAAACTATACCTACCTCCGTAATGAAAACTTACTAAACAAAATCTTATCAAACCCTTACAGCCGTCCAACCACCAAAAGGTTACAAGCAGATCCTCGACGAAGGAGGTCCTGAGGCCTTTGCGAAGGCAGTGCGTCAGAACAAGGGTCTACTCCTCATGGACACCACCTACAGGGACGCCCATCAGTCTCTGTTAGCGACTCGCGTGAGGACACATGACCTGTTGGCCGTGTCTCCGTATGTCGCCCATAACTTCAGTAACCTGTACTCGCTTGAGAACTGGGGTGGAGCTACATTTGATGTCGCTTTGAGGTAAGTCATCTTATAAACCATCTTAGCATATTCTTACGCAAGGTTTTCTTCAAGGTAGTGAATCCTGTAAATCTAAACAGAAGTCACGGCACTTTGCTACGAAAATATTTAATCATAAAAACTCTGACACCAGGTTAGTCATTAACCACACGAAAAGAAGAAGTTCTTATTTACAGTACGGCCGTCATATCTTGGCGGTTCTAAACTTAGCCGATTAGTTGCGCAGACAATTTAGTTCCTAAAACATCCATTGCGCAGCCAAACAGCTAACTTCAGAACCGCCAAGATACGTCGGTCGTACTAAACATCATTGCTATTTTCAGGCAAGATGGATTATGTTTATTAGGTCTTTCAATGTCGAGTCCAGCAATAGCTGAAGTAATTTTAGAAAAATACCTGTCTATATTACTTATAAGGTGTTCAAAAACAACTCTAAGAAAATAATTTGAGCTGTTCCAAACATTTTATTGAGTTATGTGTGCATAAATGTATGGAACAGCTCATATTTTTTTCGCGATTTCAGGGTTCATCCCAAAGTAAAAGTTGTTCTGAATGTAAATGCTCCCGCGAAATTCTCAGAGTTGATTTTTTTACCACTTTATATTTGTACGGAACCTAGTCTCTATCTACCAAAAGTAAGTTTGAATACTAACAAGGTCCTTGTCGCAGGTTCCTGCACGAGTGTCCGTGGGAGCGTCTCCGCGACATGCGTCAGTTGATCCCCAACATCCCGTTCCAGATGTTGTTGCGCGGCGCCAACGCGGTCGGCTACACCAACTATCCTGACAACGTGGTGTTCCAGTTCTGTGACATGGCTGTGAGTTTAGAGCAAGGTTTTTTGAAGTGAAAACTTCTGTAGCGGCATTGTGCACTTTTCTTGGGATGGGTAAACATTTTTTAACTCGCGTCAGGATCGAAAATCAGTAAGACGGAGGGAGAGTAGACCGCCGGCGTGGCGTAGGAGAGGAAATAATATCCCCCTCTCTTTCTACCGCGTGGCGAAAATGTATACCTGCTTCTGCTGTTTCGTTTAAGCGGCGCAGGGCGCTTGCGCAAGTGTGCGTGTGTGTTTGTACTACATACAAATTGTCATGTTTGTGTACGATGGCGCAATAAATGAATATTGTATTTAACTACTATATGTGAGTAGTTTTATACTGATAAATAAAGCAATTTGTGCGAAATTATTCCTTAACCATTCCAAAATATTCAAAAATGCACAATGTTAATGTTCAAGTTTTCAGTCCCGGAGTGCAACCTTTTGTTTTATACTGAGGAATTCGTTCTAAAAAAATGAGGACAGCCACTTAAAACATTCAAATTCAAACCCCTAGGTCAAAAACGGCATGGACATATTCCGAGTCTTCGATTCCCTTAACTACCTGCCCAATTTGATCCTCGGTATGGAAGCCGCAGGCAAAGCTGGTGGAGTAGTGGAAGCCGCTATCTCGTACACGGGTGACGTTTCAGACCCTAACAAGAAGAAGTATGACCTCAAGTACTATTTGAACTTGGCTGATGAGCTGGTGAAAGCTGGTACTCATGTGCTGGCGATCAAGGATATGGCTGGATTGTTGAAGCCTCAGGCTGCCAAGTGAGTGACTTTGTTATATTCATACATGTAATTTGCAAAATTTTCTTCCAATTCAGAGCTCTTTAGGTTCTTAAACTAAACCCATAAAATATGCATGCATAGGCACGAGCATAAATGCACTTACGCAAGAAACTTAAGTAAGATAAGATTAGAAAAGCAAGAGTGAGCAGGCATCTTTTGGGCATGCTCGCTCCATCAAAGATCTCATCCATCGCTTTCCATCAGGAGTGATCGGGGTTCTTCTTTAATTTCTTGTGTTTGAATAAGGAATCATTCATTCATCATCATTGATATTTTTGAGCATTCCACCACTCCTAGAATGCTGGCAGAATGGTGAAATGCCAACCTTAGCAAAGGTGGATGACGCTCTTAAAAATCGCACACACAAGTAACACTTAAGTTAACATTTATAACTTACTCATTCGAATCCTCCCTTCAGGATGTTGATCGGCGCCATCCGCGACAAGCACCCGCACGTGCCCGTCCACGTGCACACGCACGACACGTCGGGCGCGGGCGTGGCCGCCATGCTGGCGTGCGCGCAGGCGGGCGCGGACGTGGTGGACGTGGCCGTGGACTCCATGTCCGGCCTCACCAGCCAGCCCAGCATGGGCGCCCTGGTGGCCTCGCTGCAGGGCACTAACTTGGATACCAGTAAGTTTCAACGTTCATCTATCGATCCAGGGTTTTTCACTCCTTTTGATATCAGATTTAAGCTTATTGCTTACTGATGGATTTTTTATTACATTTGAAATGATTAAACTTTTCTACGCATTCTACTGCTTGATTTCAGGTATAAAAAACCAAAATTCTTCATACTTGTGTGATAAATAGTGTCTCACCAACCCTATTGACAGTTGAGAACAAAAAAAGCTAGAAAGGTGGTGGCTAAGTATCTTGAGTATTTCCACCTTCTTAAGATATTAATAGTTATTGGTCTGCAAGATCACGTTACGATATTTAGAGAACCAGATATACGAAGAATCATATTCTAGTCTTTAATTCTTTACTCCCACAGACATCGCCCTCCAAACCGTATCAGAATACTCAGCGTACTGGGAGCAAGCACGTACCCTGTACGGGCCCTTCGAAGCCACAGCGACCATGAAGTCAGGCAACGCAGACGTGTACCTCAACGAGATCCCTGGAGGACAATACACCAACTTACAGTTCCAGGCCTTCTCGCTTGGTCTTGGCAGTCAGTTTGAAGAGGTTAAGAAGGCTTACAGGTAAGATTTTACTTTTTTTTCTGAAGAAGAAGACGTCGACGTCTTTTGAAACAAAATTGGTTATCTGTAAAGTTGGTTTACGGACGATAGTTTATCGTGACAACGTCATAAGGCCAATCGAGTGGAAGATGGACGCGGCGCAAGCGTACAATGATGAAGCGTAACGGGACAATTGCAACTATGATGAAAACGACACAAAAAAAAAACAAAAATTGTGTTATCGTCATAAAATGACTCAAAACGAAAGTAACCTTTGTATAATTTGCAGCACATAGTCACTGACGTAAATAGTCACGAAATAATACGGAGGTGTCAGAATTTCAAAACTTTTTCGTGCATGCAGCTGGCGTTCATCGATTTATTAGACGGTGTCACGTCAAAAAAGACCAAATTGCGATACTTAAAGGAAAGGAGAGTCTTTTCCCCGTTAGTGTGACACTACAGGCCATATTTGGGAAAGTGGTTTCCGCCGTTTAAGAGTCCTGCAACAACAAGAGGTTTTGCTGTCAATGACACAAGTATCAGTCAGTAATGGTTGTAATATTATGTCTTTGGACTGGACGAGCTTCCCAAGCAGTATCCTTCCAAAACAATGAGATTTTTCTTGTGTTAATTTCATAATAGGTACTGTGTTATAAGGGCAATAAGCTCTATTAACAAATTTCATCTCTGATTACATTTAACCTTTCCAGGGAAGCCAATCTCCTTCTAGGCGACATCATCAAGGTCACTCCATCATCGAAGGTCGTGGGAGACCTAGCGCAGTTCATGGTACAGAACAAGCTGACAGCTGACGAGATCAAGCAGAAGGCTGAGGAGTTGTCGTTCCCGAAGTCTGTTGTGGAGTACCTGCAGGGAGCTATCGGTATTCCTCATGGAGGATTCCCTGAACCACTAAGGTAGGAGTCACTATTAAATTAACTTTACTGTAAACTTGTAGTCTATGGATTGAAGATCGGATTGTGCATGTACTTTTTCTTCCAGTAAATTAAGTTTTTTTTTTATATTAAATGTGGTAGGCTTTAAAACCTGTTCGTATGATTCTAGATCTCAAGTGCTGAAGGACATGCCAAGGATCGAAGACAGGCCTGGCAAAGAGCTGAAGCCTCTGGACTTCGAAAAGCTGAAATCAGACCTCAAAGAAACGTATCCTGAGGTAAATAGTAATAAAATAAATAATAATATATAGAACAAATGACAGTCTTAAAAACATCTCGAGTTTTTGAGCTGGTAGCGCCCCAACTTCTCAACAATATGACTCTGCCTGACCAAAATAATAAAAAGGTTGTAGGCACGAATTGCTTATTGGAGTATAGTCGTTTTTGTTAGAAAAAAAAACTTGTTATCTTACAGTAACGTCATAACTCATAAGTCCGTTTCTGAGATACAATCCAATCAATCATAATATGCACTGTTCCTAAACTGAAAATTGAGTGCCCAAAGTAATTATTGTTTTACAATATTATTATCATTGTTTTAATATTTTCAGGTGACCGACCAAGATGTTATGTCTGCGGCCATGTACCCACAAGTTGCAAATGACTTCTTCCGCATCCGCGACAAGTACGGACCCGTCAAACATTTGGACACCAAGACTTTCTTGACCGGACCTACTGTAAGTACCACCAGAAGGACAATTGACTATTTGAAACAGTCAAAAATGAAATACGAAATCACCTAGATTAAATACCTACCACTCGTCTTAAAAACTTCCATCACCGTACAGAAATGAAATATTATGCGAAGATGTAATTGTAAAATTGAATTTAATGCTAATAAGTATTTCATTTGATCTAAAAATTTGTGACGTCACATTGTTACATTTTATAGAAATCACGTACAAATGCCGCGTTTTGACAGTTCATAAAAAGTAATGTTATTGACTACCCTGTCAAATACCCCATTGCGTAACGCACGTAGCATAGTGTGGCTACGTGCGTTACGCAATGGCTTTCAATTTGACTGTTCAACAACATTCATTGCGTTACTTACGAGGTTTAGCAGACAAATTTGTCCAACATATGAAGCAATGGATTTGTAATTCAAAAAACGCATCACTTTCAACAGGTTGGAGAAACGATAGAAGTCAAGATCGAGCGCGGAAAGACGTTAGATATCAAGACAGTGGCCGTGTCAGACGAGATGACAGCGGCGGGAGAGAGGGAGGTGTTCTTCGAGCTCAACGGACAGCTGCGCTCCGTGTTCATTAGAGACGAGAATGCTAGCAAGGTAAGACGTCAGACAGCAAAACAGTCGCCGTGTCAGACTAGAAGACAACCGCGGGAGAGAAGGAGGTATTCTCGGAACTCAACGAACAGCTGTACTTCTTGTTCATTAGGAAGATAATCGGGAATTACAGTAGTGAACGTTACCAAAAACTTTGTTTGTTATAGATAGTTCCAGCTGCGAGAATTTGCGAGATCAATATATTATAGACTTACTGCGATGTTTAATTTCAAAGTTTCATTTGTTATTTTTTTTATTTTATTTTTTACTTATGTAAAAAAAACGTTCTTAATTTTTTATATTACGTACAAGTAATTGCTACGCCAACATCACTACTACATTTATTTTTATCAGGAAATGAAAATCCACCCCAAGGCAATCAAGGGAGACAAGAATCAAGTTGGAGCGCCCATGCCAGGAACTGTACTCAGTAAGTATCCTTAAGCGAAAAAGTAATTGCGAGCAAAATTGATTTTTTTTACGTTATTTGCACTTCGCAATCAAAATGATTTACGATCCCAACAAGTATGTGTGTAGAGAATAATAATTAAAATCACTCTATATTCAAATTACCCCATTGAATGACTATATTTTGCCTAACCTAACCTGCAATTGCAAAATAAGTAATAAAATTTTAGTTTTTCGGGCTACATTTTATATTCAAAAAAACCTGTCACGGCCAAGCCAATAGACATAGAAAAATAATAACCTTTTCATTTCCTTTTCCCTACAGCAATCAAGGTGAAAGAAGGTGACAAGGTCGAGAAAGGTCAACCCATCGCAGTCCTCTCCGCCATGAAAATGGAGATGATCGTGCAAGCACCCAAAGCGGGAACAGTAAAAACAGTATCCATCACAAACGGTCAAAAACTAGAAGGAGACGACCTAATCTGCACCATCGACGACTAAACATAAAGTCCACTTTTGAATGACAGCTTTGTGATAAGACTTAATCCGGCACAAAATCATTTTCGCAAAAAAAAGTGAATTATGATTTTATATAGAAATATTTAGCATTTTACAGTTAATTTTAAGAGTGTTTTTTATATTATGAATGTTCCGTTGAATCAATTTTTGGAATTTTATTGAAAAAAAGACATTTTTTTATATTATAAAGATCATGAATGGGTTTAAATTTTGTAAATGTGATATTATCACACTATTGAATAGTGTCAATTTACAGTGACTTAGTAGCATCACAGTACAAAAGTGAATGAAAATCGGAAAAAAAATGTTTTAATATATTATGGAAAACATCTTTGCAAATCGAATAGTTATTGTTAGGAGTGAAATATATAAGGATGTAGTGGAACATGGAATGCGAAACCAGGGTGTAATGTTAGGCGCCTCACAGACTGAGCTCAACACTCTTAACATGAATAAAGGGTACAACTCCATAATTTAAATTTTTTTAAAGCCACATTTTAATACACAAGCCTTCTTGTCAGTGCACAGCTGTCAGATTGTAACTTGGCTAGTATAAATTATTATACTTGCAACGCAATTTTATTGCAAGTTATTGTTGCGCATGCGCCGAAAATTCTCAAAGGAGTTTCGTCGTATGTGATAATGCGGCCTTATATCAACGACTACAACTATTTCACAGAATATGAAACCCTACAAGGTCAGGTTGAATCTCTGAGAGCATTTAACCTGTTATTTATACCTTTCACATGTATACTGCAAGGTTCAGACGATAGCACATGAAGCTATTCCAAACTGTAAAATATTCTCAATTGAATATGAACCATACTTTTGTAATAAAGTTGAAAATCGATTTCACAATCCCGTCTGTGAGGCATTAGAAGAGTATAGACACGTCACAACACATTATTCCTATTGGTTATAAACCTGTGACCTCTCTGTACTTATTAAGTTATTGTTATTATTATTATTTGGTTATCGTAAAACGATTCGAGTTCCGGTGCTCATTTGTTATTCATTATTTGTTAAATTCCTAGCATCGCATTGTTTTTATTTAATTAAATGATTTTTATTTAATGAACCTATATATTTTATTAATTTACTTCATCAATATTAATCGTAGGCGTGTTTGAATAAGCGGGATTGTCCGAAAGGGTTACCGCTACCCCGGAACATAAGGGCTACGGAAGGAACATGGATGGGTTTTAGTCAGTAAGAGTCTGACACTCCTTTCCGCTCCTCCCAGAGCTGGAGAAGTCATTGGACGATTTCCCAGCCTTAAATAAAAATAAGGCGTGTTTGAAAGACAAAATTGTTAGTAAATAAAACTCTAACTTTAATTCAAAAGTATATTTCTGTATTAATTCGATAATACAATATTTTCCATCCCAATCGTAACATTGATTCATATACTACTACAAATACTCGATACAATGTAGTATAAACCATTGTACAGAGGCCAGCACAGCAAGTTACTCCAATCTGTCAAATTTCTTTGATAGTTTTTCAACTTTATTACTGAAGCATAAGGTTCATTTTCAATTGGGAAAATTTGAGTTAGGGATAGCTTGATGTGCTGGCGTCTGTACATATGAATTGTTAAACAACATTTACGACCAAAGAAAAAGTAGTTTACAACTAAATAGTCTTTAAACTTCGATTAAATTACTTTTGGGGCGACCAAACCGCCTTCAAATATACAAACAGACTTGATTTACGGACGAAAGACCCGAACTTCTATATATTTTTAGCAGATTTTTATGACATTGCATTATAATCCTTATTTTCAGCATTTTAAAGTGCACGTTTGATGTCTACGTCGCATTTCGTACATTTTGCACTTTATGGCACTTCATTTTAATAAAACATCTCCAGAAAATCGTTTATTACATGGTCCTTTTTGGTTTGCGCGGAACCACTACTTATGAGATTACCAAACAATTACCATTGCCCAACTTGATTTTGCTTGAATTCTACAACTACTTTCCGCTGGAAGTTCCTAATTATACAGTCTGTTATGTTAAACGAGAGACATAATTTCAGGGGGTACTATAGTCATAAAAATGAAAAACTTTGACTATGGAAACACCTGAAATCATGATTAAAAAGTTGCTATTCAGTACAGTTATGTTCGTATATTTCTTCAAAATGTATGGAACAGCTATCTTTTTTCATATTTCGGAGTTGGTCCCATGGACAAAATTGTTGATTTTCATGAGTACTATACAACCTGAAAGTATGTCCCTCGTTTAACCTAACACACTTTATAGGGTACATCATATTCTAGTCTACGTTCTTTCGTCCAGTAGGTAAGTCGTAAATATAACAAACTCTTATGGCATCGACACATCATGTATCTTGCGCGTTTGGTATCCGATTCTCGGCTACTCAAATATCAAATTGTGAAAATACTAAGTACATTTTAGTGTAAAGTCGTTAAGTTACGAACGCCTTCATTAATGAGGGTTTTAATGATGTAATGATGTTCACTAGCTGCTTAGAGGGCAGCACTGAGACGTCAGGTCCGGGCATCTGTCAAAAGTGTCAAAGCGCCCATATTTCCTCAAGTTGTGACTAGATTATGAACGAATGAATAACACGAATGATGAACGTAATCATATATTTTTAAATTTCGAAATGGAAGACCTCTTGTCGAAGTGGCGCCAAATTATGGCGTGAATTTTCATGAAAACCCTCTTTGGTTACCTCCCACCCTTAACCACTTTTCTAAAGTAGGTATTGATATGAGTGAATGGCACCAAATTAATGTAGGTGTTATTAAGTATACCTACATCTACAGTGACTTGCTAAGCTTAACCAGAAAATCTGGCCATAATACAGTAATTAAGAAAATATTCGACCGTTATACTAATTATTTAACTATTAATTTTAGTAATATTTGTCACAGTTACGTTTTTTACTTTAGAGAAAAGTTTATAGTCAGATAAATGTGTCATAAGTAATTATTAATAAATTACTCTTTATACAGGGTGGTAGAGACATCGACGCGCAAACAAAACTGATTCATATAAAACAGCATTAGCTAAGCGGTCAAAATGTATGAAACAGCATTTTTTTAAATTAACCTTTTGATCGCCATTGTCACATATACGTGACAAGCAAGCGCATTCCCTGTACGCCAACGACACAAATATGTGACAATACAGGTACACTATAAACATTGTGTGTGTTTATATAGACATCTTTAAAATTGAAGCTCTCGTACGTATTTAATGACGTGAAACAAATTAAAAGACAGACAAATTCATGATCACAAGGAGAAATAAATTTGTAGCTTGGCGTGGAGGGTACGCGCAAGCGTTTATGCTCTGGCGTTCAAAAGGTTAATAGCCGACGAGAAATTTCAACGCACGTTTAGAATCAGGTAGGTACTGAATCTGTCCTTGCCACCCTGTATATTTCTAATAGTAAGTATAACTCGGCACTTAGCATTTAGTTTACCCAGCTTAAAGCTTTTAGATGATTTAATATTTTTGAGTATCTTAAAAAGAGTGATAAAAAACTGACTTAGTTTTCCATCCAGATCACCGTAATTTTTAACGATACATATATCTCTGAAAAGTATCAAAATACAATCTAGGACATAACAACGTGCTATTAAATACTATCATTATGAATCGGACGACCAAATAGCGCAGAGAATTACAAACTTTAATTTCATATATATACAATGTGGCGCTACAATGGTGACATTAATTTAAGACACGGTTAGGGCCCATTAATCATATAAATGTTGACAGGTTAAAATAAATTTGCAAATTTAAAAAAAGACATTTTCAAATAAACTAAATAATAAAATCAATTCGCCTACTTTTTGCAGTTGTTTCATCCTAATAGTATTGCTTATTCATTTTAATTTCATTGATGCGAATGTGATGATCCATGACCCTGGCAAATGACCGCTGCGCGACCATTCTTTAAGTACAGGTTGCTCTAAGATGCTAATTTAGAACATTATAAATAAATCCGTAAATAATAACGTTTAATAGAAATACATATAATCTTCATGAAAGGAAAATGAGAAAAATATATGTGTGTTAAATTAATGTCACCATTGTAGCGCCACGTTGTACATATATAAAGACGTTTCCACTGAGCGAGACATGCAGAAATAAAAACAATAGGACACCTTTAAAAACGTAGCATTGTCCAACAGTTGTCACAACGATTGCACCATTTCCTCCGAATCAGTGGAAACGCGCCCAAATATGTTAATATTATACAATAGACTATAAATCGAAAACGCTCCACGAATCAATTTGTACTCATAGAGCTACCCCGTGCCAGCGGGGAAATTTTGAAAAAATAAATTGTCCATCCTTTTCTTAAACCCCTTACAAAATGACAAATTTTAGATATCCGATACTAACGTTACGTATAAATATTTCAATCTCATTATGAGTTTACGTTGAAAAGTAAAAACACTGAAATAAGTCATTCTATAAAGGAAAAATTAGGCTTTTATAGTTCTAACGATAATCTAGTCGTAACTTGATAATATTCATACCAGTATTCCAAATGCAACTGAATTCTTTTTAGAAAACTTGAATTTGTATTAAAAAAAACCCAAATATGAATAGTATCTGTACCAATAGACTATCAGCCTTAGCCTAAATGGGGCAAATTGCCCCTATCCCAGATAATAGGCAAGAAATTTATTCATTTTTGCCTCCCTTCTAAATCAACCTTGCTACATAATTGTATCAAAACTCGTTATACCAAAATATACAGTAACCTTTGAACATAAAGACTAATATCGTGTGCATAGATAACTAAGCTAATCTCGCAGAAAATTAGCCTCAGATTCATAATTGAAAAATTAGTTTAAAGTTGCCGATATATCCAATGATGCGTAAAACTATTTAAGTAATCGAAGCAATTTAACTAGAACTTTGACTGATCGCATATTACATAATGAATATACCAACAACCATAGTGTTGGTCCCTAAACTAAAATTTAAAACTAAAAATCAGAAGAAGCAAACCTACACTATTAGAGAGAAGAGAAATATTAAAGCCATACAACTAAATTATAGACAAAAGGAATGAGCAAATAAAAGAAAGATATGTCACAACTAACTAACAATTTCGTAATGAAGATCTTACTTCGAAGTCTTAAAAAGAAAGGAAACGTTTTCTTTAGATTTGCGTCATTTGGGCGCACGTGATTTTCCGTGGGCCGGACGGGCCACGTGACGGCAATTTGAAAAATAAGGCCGGATTGCTATAACCTTCTTTGAGAGGCACGTTACTATAATACACCCTTTTTTTCTTTTCTTGTTTATGGTTTCTCAAGGAAAAGATGTTGCTTTCCACCTCAAGTATTGTTTTATATTAAAATATGGCTTCTTGGGGTGTCGCCATTTTTAAATGCTTTTGAATGGTAGCTTTTATATTTTTCAGCATCGCTTGCCGTTTCAAAGAATTGCGAAACCCCTATAATTTTACAAAAATCTCACCCTTGTTTATTACTTTACCGCAAGTTTTGTAACTTCGACACCTATCCTGTCACTAAGTCGATGCAATATTTATCGAAACTAAGGAAAGAAACAGTCGTTAAAAATAAGAGAAATTAATTATAATTATATCACGCTAAGAGTTTATACGTATCCCCAGAAATTTGACAAAACCTCTGTAAAGAAAAATAACTTGAAACTTTTTAAAATTAGAGTTTAAATAGATTGACATAATTTAATCTTGGTAAACAAAATAACGTCAAAAGAAATAAGATTTCTAACAAACATAGCAAGACCTACGTTGGTTACAGGAATTGAAATAAACTTTACGCATTATTTAATATAATTATTCTGGCCTAATTTCGCACGGAGATACTTAAATACAAAATAATAATTACTCGCATAATTAGACTTAGGCGTGTTAAGGAAAAGCCTATCTATTTTCAACTTAGCGTATAAATTCCCTGAAGCTATAAACGATTCAATTATGACCGCGTAAAGTCAGTTTCAACTCGCGTAAGTATAGTTGATTCAATTTCAACTGCGCGTAACTCCGTATAACTCCAGGCAAACTCAATCTATTTCACCAGGGTGCAAAAGTGACTTATCAATAGTATGTGAGAATGTATCTACCAAATCTTGTGGGGTCATGTCGCAGAGTCTTTGCGGTATGTCCAGTGTGTCTTCGATGGAGTTCACAGAGTTTTGATCGCTTAGAGACAGGCTCGTGTCTGTGTCGTCGCCATAGCAACGACGCTTGTGGTCTGATGGAAAGTTGTGGTAGGAATGTTCGACGCGAATCGCTTGCATTGTGTTGCTGTAAAGAGAAAATCATGTTTCAGTATAAAGTGTTGATGATATGTTCGATTTTCTGCCCTAAATTGTGTTCCCTACTTTCATATTTTGATTAAACTATACCTATTTTGTTTTATCTTATCTTTTGAATGACAAAACATGCTAAGTGTTATTGACTGTTAAATGTATCAAGGCTAAAAGAGATTATGGTAAAAATATTCAAGTGTTAAACATAAAATGTTCTAATTAACATTTGTCTGAACAAATGACTACGAAAAAAAACTTTTTAAAGCTAGAAAATATTACCATTCATACATTCAGAAAATTACTTTTACCTTTTATACAAACAGACGGATTATAGTCACCTGGTTTTCCTAAGAACAGGTCGCCCCATTTCGACTTGAAGTTCCAAGGAGTACAGCTTAGCTAGCGACTCCAGCTTTTCCTTCTCCTCAGGATCATTGAGACTTGGCAACTTCAGTTCAGTTTGGCAAGAGTCTTGGAGGAACTTGGAGAGCTGTTCGTTAGCAGCACTCAGGATTAGGAAACCAGGTCTTTCGTCTCTTATTCTGCGACATCCAGCCCTTATCTCTCGCACTTCAGTCACTACAGCATTCCCCATAGAATGCTCACTATAATAATGGTCGCTTTGGGGAGATTTTTCACTCAAATTTAAGTCACTCGATGATGTTTTCTGTAGCGAAAAATTCGTGCGTGGCGTCTGGTTAAACGACTCATTCTGCTTCCCCGATTTCTCCTGAAAGGCCTGAAAGGACTGAAAAAACGTCTCGTTCGCGTTTTGACCAGATACACCCGCGTTTTTTATATCGCTGAAACTGCTGAAGGACGAATGCGGTTGGAGGATGTCTCTGTTCTCCTTAGAAATAGCCTCGTCTTCTAAATCGACTACAGTTTTGGAATCAGACATCATTGCGTCGTCGTCGTTCCCCGAATCAACCTTAGCCCGTTTCTTCTTGAACCTATTCTTGCAGCTGGCCCAACCACTCTTGACGAGCAACTTCTCCTTCTTCAATCTTTTCGGCGGTGGCATGTTACTGGCTGATTTTGGAGAATTATTGTTAACGGACTTGGAAGATTTGAACGTGAGGCTTTTGTTGAAGACCTTCAGTTCTTCAATGCCTGGCCAGTCAGTGAGTTCGTCGTCTCCTTCTCTATCACTATCATTTGTTACCACTCCATCAGAATCACTGCTGCTCAGCGAGCTTGATTCGTTCCCCGCGAAATCCATCCCGCTGATAGACTCATCAAACATCAGAGGATTCCTTAAGGATGGAGGGTGAGTCTTGTTCAGCATTTTAAATTTTCGGTGGTATTTTCCATCAAAACCGCTCTTTCCCGAGCTGGTTGTCGGATTAAAGAAAGGCGGTAGGTCCGTCGTTATTTTGTACCCCGTCAATTTAGATAGCGTCGGTGTCCCGTTTTTAGAAGTATTCTTATACACGAAGTTGAAACTTGAGCTTCCTGGCAACGAAGGAGTGTTTGTGAGTGTAGTCGGTTTTACGCCTTCTGCATTCTGCGATTTGAGTACAATTTTGCCTGGCTGCAGTACAAGATCTTTTTTAGGGAGTTCTGTATCGTACTTTCTGGATTTAAAGTCGGTTTTAGAGAAGTAAGCGGATTTGGATGAGCAGCCACCACTGAAGGACCTCTCCCTCATTTCGCAGACATCCCCTTTGTCCCGATGAGACCATTTCCTCTTGCCGCAGAACGCGTTTCTAAAAAAACAGCTAACAAGCCGCCAACACATTGAGGATTAGTACTATTTTCCTAGTTCAATAATAGTTATGATTGGAAATAAGAAACAATACAAAGGCATACTTACATGTCCCAAAACAGTTGATTCACAAGTGGGACTCTATATAATAATATAATAAATATAATAATAATTTATTTCAAATAAAACGTTTACAAAAAGTGTACATGTAGCCAACAGTAATAAGTTTTCCATACAATTAAAGTGCCTAAAACTAAAACTAAGATTTTATTATAGGTGCAAGTACTGGTTGTTCGGAATTGCAATTTTATGTAGCGACCAGCCCGATCTAGGTTAATTTAAACCTGTGTTTCTGTCTCTGTGAACTAATTGGCTCTAGCATTTCTTATGTTGTAGGATATAATAGGAAAACATCACTGTATATGCTATTTTGTGTTCATGGGCAAACAAATACCAAAGACAACACTATTCGCGAGTGTGAAGCGTCGTATTATTCTTATGAAAACTCGCAGTAATAATAGGAAAAATCAACTAAAAGATAATTTTCAGATTCTATGGAAGAGATTCTTAGGCATAGGAATCAGGTGCCAGACAGTCATTAATAAAAATAACAGTGTTTAAATTTAAATAATAAAATGTTAATCTTAAATGTGATATTTTATGTGATAAGCCAGATTTAACAAAAGCATTTTCATTGACTTCGTGTTATAATAGGTTAGGAGGTATTAAAGGTTTTTTTCAACAAACATTATAGTAGAGGATTTATAACATAAAACATACATAACATCACGCCTTGTTTCCCTTAAGGGTTAGGCAGACGTGCACCCATAAAAGGTAACACCTACAATACACCAGTTATGTAAGTCCCTTGTAATAGTGGGAGAGCTTAGCATTACATTATAAAGTAATAATAATAATATCCTTGGACATTTCACACAACGCCATATAGTCCCAAGCTAAGCAACATAATGCTTGTGTTATGGTAACGAGAAGGCTGATAAACTACTTATTTACATTTCTTTTTTGTAAATACATACATATTATAGATAGAAAAACACCGAGACCCGGAACAAATACTTGCAGGTCGTACAAATATTTGTTCCGTGCGGGAATCAAACCCGCGACATGCTGCGCAGAAGTCAATTGCTCAACTACTGCGCCATCCGTGTCGTCCAAAATAATGTATGTATTTAAGGCTGGGTACTGACCTTTCAGGTTTCGTGAGTGTCTTGTGCTTATTAACATGTATTGCAGGAGACAATGCTTGGCTTTGAAGAATGATTGTAGCAGGCAGTGCGTTTGGCTGAAAAAACAACCATTCATTCAGACATTTTGACACTAAATATCACACTAATATTTAAGTTCATACCTACACTGAATGGGTTGTGGAGGTCACAAAATAATCACATGAGTGTCAATATTCATATTGAAATTGTTTTTTACAAGGACAATTTAGCATATTAGGAAAAGCTGTTCCGGTTTAAAAATGTGTTACTATGAGGAAATTGATGTTCTGTATCTTTTTGTAGTATGAACATCTAGTTAAAACATTTATTTTTAGTATACTATCTGAAAAATTAAAGTAATATAGGTACTTATGAATAAAATTGAACATTTCATTTCTTTCTATAAATGAGATAATATATTTTAACCTATTGACTGAAATTTCCAAGCGACCAGTGCCCAGTTCAAAAATCGACAATTAACTATCTACGACAAAATATAGGGTCATGCAATAACATAAACAACCGTACGAAGACTGAGGCGGCCAGGCACAAAAACATTAGGCGTATTAATCCGAGTGGGGAGGTTAAATAGATTTTCCATAGTTACAAATAGAACTCCTACACACCCACCTCAGTAGTGACACTCAAAATCTCAACAGGCGGTGACCTCTTCCCATCCGTATACTCCACAGGCATTTTCTTATACTTCCGTTTCCTCCTAGCATTAGCCGGTCTGGTTGGTGAGAAGTTCTCATTGAATGAATCAGACTCAAAGTTCCCAATTTGACAGTAATGCCTGGATTTTAGGCTGGATTTGTGCAAGCTGAGGTGTGGGTCATCCGAGTCGGATAACGGCTGGGTGATGAGTGGGGCCTGTGGAGGACTACTGGAACTTCCATCTTCAACAAGACTTACTGTTACTGCGGCTGCTGTAAAAATTTACTGAATCTAAGGACTTGGGCACTTTTACACACACTTCTTTTAAAGGTCTTTTTTAAAACTACGGAGTGACTAACTAAAGAATGTTTACTTCATTTATTTGAAATATTGCAATTAATTCATTAAAATGGTATATACAATATATAATCTAACACTAAAGCTAAAAAAAATATAGGTATAATATACAAGTATTTCAAATTAATAACTGATTAAAATATAGCATCGAAAAATTCCTCTGCATCTGAGTCAACTGGTAATGTACCCAAAAGACTGGCGGCATTTCTACGTTATATGGCAATTCTAAGCCTCTGGCCAAGGTAAAAGCCAGCCCTTGGGTCATACTAAATAATTACATTTTAACAGGAAAAAAGTCCAAGGATCTGATTGGTTTTCAGACAGTGAACCAAAACAAAAAAGAGTACAATATTATCTATACCTACTAATCAAACTCAAACTCAAAGTATTTATTTCAAATAAACCAATTACAGGCACTTTAGAATTGTAATATTATAAAGCTGACGAGTTTGTTTGTTTGAACGCGCTAATCTCGGAACTACTGGTCCGGAATGAAAAATTATTTATGTTTTGGATAGTCCATTTATCGAGGAAGGCTATGCTAGGCTATGTAACGTCACGATGCGACCATTAGGAGCCGAGCAGCGGGTGAAATAGCGCGGGAGCAGCAAGTGCTTACTATTTTTTTTTTAAATTGTCAAACATGGTCAGGGTGTGGGGAATACTATGATTCATAAGTTTCATTCAAAATCATGCCATAAGGTATGATACAGTCATTACAGTCTGTAGGTTGGAATTTACCAAGCGCAGTGACTCAATAGAGTGCACATAATATTTGTGTGAGAAATTCATAATGAACCACTGTTTAATTGTAACAAATGAATAGTAAAACAAAGTTGAATAAACTCTAGTGTTATCTAGCTAAGCTCATGAAAGGTTCATAAATTTGTCTGAGAATTTGCACAATAGCTTAGCAAGATTTCAAATGTTTGGCACAATTTTAAAATAATTTTGTTGGCTACAAAATAAATGGTTTAAAGAAAAATTGTACTTACTAAATTCAATTTAATTATTTCAAAATGCCATTTATCATTTTGAAACATAAAGTTTATAGTATTAACATTTTTGTCTTATTAAAATGTACATAAGATAAACAAAAAAAAATTGCCAGCTGCAGCAACAAAGAGGCGTAATGTTAAAAAGTTATCAAACAATAAATCCTTGAAAGAAAATTAGAAGCAAACACTTACGAAGGTTTCCAGCAGATCTGGTCCGTCGGCGGAGGCCCAGCTTCCTCCGCTCCTGCCGGCCGCAGTTACTCTCCTCCAGAGCCAGGTTAAGGTCATGAGACAACCTCTCCATCGCCCCTAATGACCCTCAAGCAAACCCATAACGTGCCATTAAAATCTAGAACATCCGATGCACCGGCTCACTTTGTTTACGCCACCTCGACTTATATGACCTACTTCCCACCTGCCCTTTCACAAATTCTAAGAGTAAATTATACTATCAACTCAATAATCAAATAAACACAATCAAAACAGCAACTTAACACTCGGGATCACAACAAAAGTGTACATGTCGTATGTCCTTCCCGAATGTAACGGAATGTTTATTTTTAATATTAATATGCACGATCATCAATAGCACTTTCTATAGTCACTTTTATGAAACATACAGTTTCAGTCAATTAAAATTAGTAACATCTACTTTCTTTTCTTTCGCATCGAATTTTTTACCGTGCCGTGCATGATTTTGACAAAAAATAATAAATATCACATCACGACATTCGATGAATGAATGGAATTAATTACTCTTACCACAGATACCATCGATGTAACAGATAGAAGAAAACTGTGAACATAGTACACGCCAGACGGCATTTTGAGTTAGGTCTGCGAGAGTTGACCCGAGAGGCTTTTTACCCAGTCCTGCCACCCTATATTTACGCCACTGGAGAAAGCTACAGGGCAGACCGCAAAATTTAAATATTCTTACGTTTTTTGCAATTTGCAGGTACAAAGTACATTGTACCTAAGTATTTATGTAGCAAGTACCTATTTACTAAAAATAAATTCGCTAAGGGCAAAAGGCAAAATTATATTACGACATTGAAAAGAGCCTTTAAACTTGGCAATTGCACTTTGCAGTTTAGGTTTAGGACCTGATTTAACATACAACTGACCCAGACAAATCATGCTACTGACATCCAACCTTCCGTCATATTATATTACTCTTTGCATCCAACTTTATTATGGCCGTAGCTGTTTACTGACACCACAGAACAAATTTCTGACACTCTGTCAGGTTAGCAACTTGTTCTGTCTAAGCAAAAATAGGACCAAATCTCAAGTTTCATGCAAATCATATGTCCGATAATGCAATTTATATTTATATGATCGTGTATAGCCGCCATAACAGCTTCTATGCTTGGTATACCCACATTGGTAATAATCACACCTGGAACGTCAATAAAAAAAGAAAAAAACCGTTGTGCTTGTGCTTGCCTTGTAGAAGTTGGTTGTCAATTTTTGCGCCAATTTCATTATTATTTTTATTTTGTTATTTCGCTCCCACTTTCGGTTTCGCACGTGAAATTTTGTTTGAGGATACCGTAAATCGATCTATTACAGAGGTAATGCATTGGAAGTTAATTTATTTTTGTGATTTTTACGATCTACCGTTATTACTAGCATCTTTGAGAACGCTATTTTCATAGATCGTTATTACATAGAAACTATGTTGTAAACTAAAAATTATGAGTTTTGCATAAACTTAGTACGATAATAAAGACGTTATCGTCAGTTTCAGGGGTTTCGAAAACAGATTCAGTGATTTCTTGCTATTACATTTGTGTGGTAAAATCGAACGCAAGCATCTCCCTAGATTGTTTATTTTTGCTTATTTATCTCAGATGTGGTCTCCTCGTGGCGCACAAAGCCTCATATACTAAGCTACACTCAAGATAACGATTCATAGGTAATATTGTGATAACAAGGGCACCTCACTTTAATTCCGACCCCAGTCAACAATTTTACCAAAATTATATCAACTAACGTTAGCTTGACCTAGTTACGTATCCAATCATTATTCTGTTGTATAATCTCAACATACTTCCTTTAAATATCTTTTGTCTAATCTCTCACTTGCCACAAGGCACCAGTAAGCACTTCCCAACTTATTTCTCGACACTTTTAGGCGTATTGTGTAAAACTAGTTACATTAGGAGCAAATCCAATGCTGGTTTTAATTGTTGACCAACATTAATGCATGTTCTGTTATTTTAGATGCTAACTGCTTTACATTCGTTTTCCAGCGCCAATGGAGGGCGCGGTGACACCAGAGGGCGGGCGTCGCACCCGAGCGGCGCTCGCCGAGATCCCGGTCCGTCTTGATCGTCTCCGTGTCACCCCTCTACAGCCTGTTACAAACATCCGGGAGCGCTCCCCAGCCCTGCCCGCTGGGTATCTCAGTCCGGCACCATCGCCTGACGAACTGCTGATCCAGCAGAGAGGTATAACAGACTTATATTACATGTTGTATTTTGACCTACTTGATTTATTGTTTAAAGTAGCAAAATAAATAATAATATCCTTGGACATTGCACAAAACGCCATATAGTCCCAAGTTTAGCAACCTAATGCTTGTGTTATGGTAATGAGATGCTGATAAACTACATAAATATATAAACTATTTAAATATAGTTTTAAAGAAATAACATTATAGTGGATAAACTCATTTAAAAACTGACATACAACAGTAAAATGATAACAAAATTACTACAAAAGTAAAGAAACTGGTCTAAATTGAATGCAGACTTTTTGGGTAGGTACAGAGGCCAGCACATCAAGTTACCCCAATCTGTCAATTTTTTTTTTATAGTTTTTAACTTTTTTACGAAACCGTAAGGTTCATTTTTAATTGGGAAGATTTGACATTCAGAGATAGGTTGATGTGCTGACGTCGGTACTTGACAAATTAGCTGTTTGTTGGCTCCAGTCTGAAAGTATGCAGGATTGTCTGAAAGGGTTACCCCGGAACAAAGGGCTAAGGAAGAAACATGTATGGTTTTTAGTCAGTAACGGTCTGATATTCCTTTCTGCTCCACCCAGAGCATGGAGGAGTCATTTGATGGTTTCCCCACCATCAAAGAAAAAAGCAAAAGTGTAGAATTGGGGGACCACTTCCAAGATACTTGAAACTGTTGAGACTACTTTCAGCATACTGCAAAAGATTGAACCCACTTTCCTGTAATATACACTCAAACCATTTATTTCAAATGAACCACTGACAGGCACAGAGGACTGTCCATTATGTCTATTGTATGGAAGTGTTAGTAAACTATTTACACCAGGTACTGAATTAAATGACTGTCTAACTAACTATCTAAATAAGTAAAAAAATAAAAGGTCACTTGGGCTACGACTTTTCGTGTGTTTTCATTTTTGTAGCATTATATACTGCTATGTCAAACATACATTAATATCCTTTGATTCTTTAGCAAGAATAGTTATACAATAGCAATCAAGAACCTAAAGAGAAGAATTAACCATTTTTTTTCACATTTTCATTTTTCGTAATTCATATTTATGATTCAAAATTTAAACATTAAAAAAAAATTATAACTTCTATTCAAAATTAAAATACGACAGAAGAACCCATCAACTATTATTCACTAATGAAAATTCATATTCTTTCAAGCAACCTTTCGTTTGCAGGCCGCAAACGTCTGCCAGTTACATGGTCGCCGGACATCGAACTGAAACGCAACTCCTCATTTCACTCCACCATACGCACTCCACCGAAAGACAACCACTTATCACCGCTGAAACTCGGTGTCACCCTTCGTTCTACACCAAGAAAACGCCTATTACTCGACACCGAACGCATACCACTAACTCCCGAAAAGATAGACTTTACCGACATAAGCACTCCTCAGAAATTCAAGATCACCAGCCCTATTAAAAGTACTCCTCCCATGAAAAGGTGTAGACTGGAGCGAACATTAAATACCGAGTTTAACGGACCTCTTGATACTGCCCTGAAAGGCTTGAGTCCGACCCAACTCATTCATATGATCAAGACCATCACCTACAAACACCCTGAAATTGAACAGGAGATCAGGAGTGATATGCCGGTCCCGGATTTAACGCCTCTTGAAGAGAGACTGAGTTATTTGAAGAGCAATATCTTCAAAAGTCTCCCCACATCGCGTCTTACTTCTAAAACTGATTCCCCAGCGTACTCGCGAGTTTCTACGCATTTGGCTGCCTTCAAGAAGTGTGTTGTCGAACAAGGAAAGGTCTTGGTTGAATCACAACATTGGGAATCAGTGATCCAGTATGTTTTTCTGGCTTGGAACTACGTCAAAGCTACTCCAGTTTGGGACTGTCAACCGCATAATGCCCAAAGAAAACAATGTTTCAAAGCCCTTACAACGTTCTGCATGACGGCGCTAAAAAAGGGTGGGATGCATAAAGACATTTTGATTGATGTGCAGGACAAACTGCAAGGCATGGTTGCAGACAGTGAGGAAATATCATCATGCCTGAAATATATTCAAGGTCAATTGCAAGATTTCTCGTAATTTCCATTCTTTGCGACAGTGTTTTTGATGTGGAGAATGGTGTTTTAACAGATTCTATAATTGTTAATATAAGACTGATGTAAAGATATGTGCACATCAATAAACTATTGATTAATTCTTTTAAGATAATATTTGGATAATCAGGCAATTGAAAAAAAATATTATTCATTCATTCGGTTTAAAAAAATGTTAACTTGTTTTTATTGATGTGGCATCTAAAATAATTCTTTTTTTTCTTCATATTTTTTCCTAAACTTAGTGTTTAAACAATTATGGAATCTGAATTCTTTTAAGTTCATTATTACCTCAATTAAGATTGTAGATACAATCGTTTGTTTTCCTTTTTTTGTTTTAATATTGTGTCTCCTTTTTAGTGTCCACTACGGAATATGGGCCTACTGCTTTATGCCACTATGACAAATGATTCTTGAGGATATATTGACAAATTCTCTTATAAATCGCTCAATTGTATTTGACATTCTTGAAAGTGTCGGTGGTAGTCCCATATTATGTAACAGGGCAAGTTTTTGCAACATAAATTGTTGAACTAATTTCGTATATATGAAATCATTGCCATTTTTAATCAAA
Source organism: Hyppa rectilinea (assembly GCA_951799385.1). Taxonomy (NCBI): domain Eukaryota; kingdom Metazoa; phylum Arthropoda; class Insecta; order Lepidoptera; family Noctuidae; genus Hyppa; species Hyppa rectilinea. Next base: position 5,130,137 of record OX637314.1, read on the forward strand.
ATTCAATTATTTATTAATTGAAAGTATCATTTTAATTATAAATCAATGTTTTGTATGTGTTCCCAGTTAGTAAAAATGTGCCTTTTATTGCATTTAAAAAATGATAATATTTTTAATATCAAATATTTTTCACTTTATGAAATCTTTTTAGTTTAGCTTAAGTGTAATGACTTTGGTAGAGTTGAAAGGAATCAAAAAATATTTTTAAGTAATATTTTAAACGAGTTTGTCTTCCATATTTTTATGGATACTTCATTTTGATTCTTTTCAATAAAGCTGTGACAATACCAAAGTATTCTTACTGTAGTTCAATAAGTATATGTAAGTTTGAATATTTTTACGTGTTGTAATATTTTGTCATAACCATAGTACCGAAAAAAACTAGCATAAATCTGGATCAGCTTTAGTTTTCTGATTTTACCAAAAAGTATGGAATTGAAGGTAATCCTACCTCATCGGCGGAACAAAAATGGTTATTGGAATTATATTTACTTTTTAGATTAAAAGTGTTTTTGATAAGCTACTTACTACAATGTTATCGACTAAATATCTATGTTTCGGCTGAATAAAAGTTAATGTTGTGCCTTATTCTCGTTAGTGATTGACAAAATATCACACGATATTGTTAGTTTACATAATTTTAAGCTTAAATAAACCGCATTTTTGTAATATTTGGCGTTTGTATTTCAATTTGATTCGACGCAAACGGACCTCCGGTCGCAGCCATCAGTGGTGCTGTATTGTCGGGCGATTCTGTAAAAAATCTTACCGTGAGAACTAAGGTGATGTAAGCGTAAAGTGAGCTGTCGTTCCACAATACACTTACGTTTTGCCGGTGATATTATTACAGAATGGCACTACTGCTGTAGCCCATACACTGTCACGAACACGTTTGTGTGTTCAAGGCACTGCGCTTAGAATAGCACAAAAAATAGTGGCAGTGTTTGTAGTAGCCGCCACCGGCCGCGCCACTGCCGCCTATGCGATGTATCCAAACAAAATGTTTGAGAAAGCATGTCACTTGCTTGTCGCTGGGCTTCCGATGGCTGTGGACGAAACAATCACGACGTCGCTTTCTAAAAACTCGACGTGCCGTACTTACCCCTTAGTGCTGTACACAATGTGTTATGCTTCCAATCGTAAAAATAGCCCGCATACTCTGCCACTATTTTTTGCGAAGTGCTGTTCTAAACTCAGTGCCTTCAACACGTATACGTGTCGCCAAAATCCCAACTAACGTGCCTAACACGCATTGCAATGTGTGTACAACAAACACACATTTGTGTTGAAGGCACTGGCTTAGAATGGATCAAAATGTATTGAACACGTATGTGTGTGCAGGGCACTGTGAGATAGAACAAAAAACACAGCTGTGTTCATGGCAGTGTATGGGCCACACAAAACATTTCGTAGTAATACCACTTTCGTACTCCATTCTGGTGCTTTATTCACAAGTCATTCGAAGATAATCTTTACATTAGGCCGATTAATCATGGCTGATCTGAACGTAGGCACTACTAACGTTGCGCATGTTCTGTCACTCGCACTCGCCTCATGTCAGTATTTGTTTCATAAAAAATGTTATTGCGCAGCCTTCTGCGCCATGTTCAGACCAGCCACAATTCATTGGCCATCATACTGTACACTAGTTGCATCACTACATAGTATAAAGCAAAGTCGCTTCCCGCGTCGGTCCTAATGTCTGTACTGATGTATGTATGCTTTAAAACTACGTACTCAACGGATTTTGATGCAGTTTTTTTTAAATAGATAGCTTGATTCAATAGGAAGGTTTATATTTATAATAACATGCTTAATATATTAGAGAACCATCCCGGAAAAATGTACGGTTCCCGTGGGATAATTGCCTACATGCACGCGGGTGAAGCCGCTGGCAAAAGCTAGTTAATGTTAATAATAACTTCACAGTTTTTAAATGAGCTTCAAATAAAATGTGCTTAATCATCATTTGCGACTGTTCCATTAGCCCATGTAATTTATATACGTATAGAGAATAACATGTTTACCTAACGGATACATAATGATAATTATAGTCATTAATTAACGAGTTAATTAACGTTTTATATTGAATCAGCAGGTAGGTATGACAATACCTTCTAATTACAATTTTCAGAACAATAATTGACAAAAAGGTCTTACTTATGGCTCATTATAATCTTAAATTAACTAATTAGAAATTTTTCTCCCTCCTTTAGGTACTTTACTAATTTAATCCTTTGGGCTCGTATAAAAAGTGTCCCAATTTTATTTAATAATCATTACCCTTTTGTATCTCAACAAGCGATAGTCTCAGTAGAGCACTTACTTTCTCTTAAAAAAATAAAAATAAAAAAAAAAGAAATGGAAGAAGTTCTGTATTTTGTCTCAGTTGAGCTCCTAAATATTGTTAACGGCAAGCAAACGGGAGAAAATCGCAGAGGTAAGTTAAACATTTTACTTATAATTTGTTTCAATTGCGTATTAACTGTTAAAATAATTATCTATCACATGTACCTAAATAATTATATTAACATTTTGTTGTAAGAATATTCGAAATTTGAAAACAAAATGGCGCCATCATTGCAAAAAGTAAAATTTTTGATTGAGATGGTAAATTCAACAATGGTTACAATACGACCATTGGTTATAAAAACATACAAGTAACGATAAAATAAAATTATCTGAGTTGCTGTAGTACGTGTAAAGTAGGTTCAAATTTTTAACATGCTTTTTATCTATGGTTTTTATTATTGTTAATTCAGGCAAGCTACTATTTACGCTTGTTTATTATGTAGATATTTTTATACTAAATCGTTCTATAGGGCGTTTTCCATACAGCATAGACACTAGAGCAAAATATTCAAGATTTTTTACGCTTTTCCAGGTATCAAAGCGACGCCGTATGTGAAAATGGAAAGCTTTGCACTTACACCGGATTCAGAGACTTCCGATTCAACAGATCAAATGAGTTCTCCTGAAAAGACATCATCGAAAGCTGTATGGAGGACACCAAGACTACGTCGCACCAAAGGAGTGGACTTTCCAAGGAGTAGGCGTATCAATTTCGATTTAGCTGAAAATGAGGAGAAGGCTCAAGATTAAAAGGAATGAAGAATTTAGGGGATGTACGTTTCAAGTGTGCTTGGAGTTTTTTGTTTTAAAATGAAGTGACCCCTGGGCTTAGGCGCTTGTACGCCCAGTTTTTATATCTTAAGTTATTTTTAATTATTTCATCTTTATTAACCAAGTAATGAGTGTTTTGTATTACAATAATATGTAGTAGGTACCTATACCTACCTACTTGGTTAATTTTGTTTTGTATTCAATAATTTTACTTCTAATATTTAAAATACTTATGTTAGTATTTATTAGTGTTTGTAAATAATTGTTAAAGTCCATCTGGATGTTCTGTTATTATTTTAATAAATTTCTTTAAAATATTTGTTTGTTTTTTTATTTTATCTGATATATTTTAAGAGGAAGTAGAGAAACGCAGAAAAAAGAAATAGACATACTGGCCATTCAGTACCCATAATGTTTAGAAAAAAAAAGGATTTGAAAATATAGTCTTTTGTTTCGAGTTTCAATTTTTGTTAGGTACCATGTTTTTAACTTAACTACACTTAAGTGTAAAACATGATAACCTCAGATTTTGGTTACCTTACTGTGAATGAAATTAAAAAAATATATAAACAATATTTTTTTTTTAAATAACATTGTAAAAGCTTGATCGAAGAAATTGGGATCTCGAAATGAAAATAAAAAACATTGCAACAATATGTTTGGTTAATGTATCTATATTTAAAAATATACTAATGCTACGCGAAGCGACTATGGCAGCAGTTCGGCTAAATGCAAATAAATCTCTGAGGTAAGGCAGACACACAACACACCCCTCTGGATGAGGGACTCGGAAATGTGTTCCCCATTACAAAAGCCATTAATGATCGTATAACCTAACAATTTTTCTTGGACAATATACAGAATACACAGAATTTGCTTAAAAAGGCCTATAGGCCGAAACATTACTCAAAAATATTATAATTAAATTCCTGTTTCGACCGGATCGGACGAAACGAAGGGGCCGAAACTCCTACTAGTGATTGGCTTAAATCATTCTGTGTTAAATTCCGAGGTCAAACCCCCCAGGCACAGCACCATTAGTAATTAAACTAATTAATATAGGTATTAATTAGTTGTACTTAGTTCTTTTGTTGATTATTGATAAATTCCGGTTTTGTTTTGACTGTAATTAAGGGGTGTCGTGTATTCGTGCTAATAAGCAGATAAATTCTCGTTCTCTTACAAAGATGTATTTAATATGATATCGAATATTTAAAACCCGCCAAGCAAGTCCGAGACTGCCTCGCGCAAGAAGGGTTTCGTACCATTGTCTATTAAAACGGAAAAAAAATCTCGTTTTTTGTATGAAAATGTTAACTGCCTGACTATCACGGTTTATGAGATACAGCCTGGTGACAGGATATACGGACGGACGGACAGCGGAGTCTTTAGTAATAGGGTCCCGTTTTACGCTTTTGGTACGGAACCTTAAAAAGAACAAGTTGATCTAACTGATTATTAAATATGTCTGAAAATTAACAGATTTATTTATGCCCTAAAAAAAGTTAAAGATGAGACATCTAAGTCAACTGCAATGATGGTGTATCACGCCTATATTTGTTCCATTATTCGATATGGTATCATTGTTTGGGGAAATTCTTCGGAAATTTCCAGAATACTAATAGCTCAAAAAAAATGTATTCGATCCATATTTAGCATGGACTGGTCTGAATCATGGAGACCGGTTTTTAGATCACATAAGCTTCTTACGGTTCCTTGTATTTATATTTACGAAATCGCAAAATTTGTTAAACTTAACTCAAATCTCTTTGAAATTAAAAACAATTTTAACAAACGAAAAGTTACACAATATTTATCAAAGATCCCTGTACCTAGGCTAGAACTATTCAGGCGCAGTTGTGTTTATATGGCGCCACTTATTTATAATTCTTTACCTAATTGGATAGTAGAACTACCATACAAAAAGTTCTGCGTGGCTTTGAAAAATTGGTTAATATCGCATAGTTTTTATTCAGTCAGCGAATTTCTCAACAAAAAATCATGCCAGTCTTACCACTTCAGGAATGCATTGTAAGTAAAAGTAGTCCTTAAATTTGTTTTACATAATTACCTACTATTTAACATTTGCATGCCATCATTGCATGGCTGAATGTGTCTTTGCACTAAATATATTGTAACATCTTTTACCCACCACATTTAAAGCAAATAAACGAAATTATTATTATTATTATTATTATTTTTTCAGGTTGCCAACTTGTTCACCAACCTATTTCAAGATAGAAATTCAGCCAGAGGACGTGTGAAGTGGTGTGACTCCAGGGCTAGCTAGCTCCATAGCTCCATTGCATATTAGTGGTCCCTCTCTCAAAATGACATCAGTTCAGAAATCATTATTCGTAACAGCGACTGCACCAAAAAACGAAAGAGACGAGTCTATGTTTCTGAGAAAACGATGAAATACGATGGTATTTAGACGACTGGAAGGAAGGTCCTGGTGAGCATACTTACATAATGCCTAGATATGAATATTTTACTCCAAAACCATAGATGGTTCATGAAGATAGGGACTAGTTTGTTTTTCCATTAGAAAATTCTCAGTAGGTCAGAGAGGCCAGCAACATCAAGCTACTGTCAAATTTCTTTGATACCTAGATTTTTAACTTTATTACGAAAGGGCAAGGTTCATGTTCAATTGGGAATATTTGACAGTTTGTGGTCCTAGGTTCGATTCCCGGGTCGGACATAGTGTTATTGGGGTTTTTCCATCTGCCACTTCTCAGTAGTTACCCGGAGTCTGGTTTTGTCCCGGTTGATGGTTAAGATCGCCCCCTATTACATGGAACTCAAACTATGGCGAAATGGGGGTTTAGGTACTATATGGTACACCTCTGCCTAACCGTTCGGGGATTATAAAGGCTTCATGGTATGGTGTATTGTTACAGTTACTTTCAGTGCATATATTCCGCCATAATAGCATGCAAATTAATTGTAATAATGTAATGTCATACCTATACCTTCATACCAATTAAGTCATACGAGAACAATATACTATTTGATGACGTGACGTGACTCAGCACAATATTTAAAAGTAGGTGTGGATTACAGATACACTTGATGCTGAACTAAAACATACAAATTTATATTCACCAGCACAAGCTATACCAAAATGGCAAAAAATCCCAATTGAACGTGTGCCTTAACCTTTTGAAATAAAGTTGAAAATCTATCGAAGAAATTCGACAGAATGGGGAAGCTTGATGTGCTAGCCTTTGTACCAACATGAACAGCAGTTTTCACACTTAAATAAATAAATAAAAATGTAACTAGAAAAGGCTTAAGTACGATTTAGACCTGACTGAGCGCGCCGTTCCGGATCGGACCGCCAACCTAACCGAATGCAGCTGAATACCAGCACTTTACATGGAGCGACTACCTATCTGTCCTACTAAACGTAGAAACGGATGCTGTCGCTGCTTCCTGCGTCCCTTCTAGTAACTGAGATGCTGCTATCGTTTCATAAAAACCCAAAGGCTGCTTGAGACAGATCGTGGATACTAGATAATTCTATCACACTTTCTCGGTAGATTCTGTCGTTCAGGTACGGTCGGGATGCTGTGGCAAGTCTGTATGCCTGCCGATGCCTTCCGACAAGTCTGACTCGTACTTTATTAAAATAAATTCATTGTGACGAATGCAAGGCAAACGTATGTAGTATGCGCTTTGAAATTATATTCAATATTAAAATATGGAGCTAAGGAACCAAGACAGTCATATTCGCGAGTCTATAGGGATTGGTAGTCATGTCTAAATGTGTAATTGAATTTACGGTCAATGGGAAAAGATGTACAGGTAGGAGGAATAGTTTGTTTATGTACAAACTTAAAACAAAATTATTTAATAAATTAAATGATTTAGTAACATTTACCTCCGATCAAATGACGTAGTCGCCAGCACATGAAGTTACCACAAGCTGTCAAATTTTCTCAATCGATTTTGAATTCACTGTCAGACGTTTTAAGATTTAAAATCATTTGGACAAATTTGACAGTTTGGAATAACTTGATGCGCTGGCGACTGTACCCACCCAATACTTCTAATTATTGCAAGTAACTAACTGCTATCTGCTTGTTATTTTGGGGAAAATATTGTTAACGTATTGACTACAAACTTTAATAGGATATTTGACTGTTTTTTTTTATTCAAATAAACCCGTTCAGCTAAAGTGTTAATTAATAACAAACTTCGTCCTACAAATATAATTTAAAAGCGGCAAATCCTCCGATTTAAGACGACAGAACAACTGTATCATCAGAACTAATTAAAACACGCGGGGGTGATATAGCCTGTCAGTAAAGAACTTATTACAAATATATGCAAATCGTTCCACAGTGGACGAAAGCACTCCCCGGGAAACAACGCTGAACGCGTACCTCCGCTATGACCTCTCTCTGCCGGGCACCAAGTCCATGTGCCACGAAGGTGGCTGCGGCTCCTGCATCGTGATGGTGCGAGCGAGGCGGTTCCCCAGCGGCTTGGTCGAGACCTTCTCTGTTAACTCCGTAAGTGGCTGATCAGTGATCATGTATTTTTATTTCATAAGCGGATTTAGAAGGGGATTGTCTTGTTACCTGTTAACTTAGGAACTATCGGAACGTCATCAGGAACATTCTTCTACTTCTCTTTCTCGAACAGTCTTGGGGGCTGTGAGACAGTACCGGGTTAAATGCACAGCGGACGGAGTAGCTAGCCCTTTACACGATTTATATATCTATAGGTAAATTGCAAAATTAAATGTTAATTTCTGTAAGTAGGTCTTTTTAAGGCACTTTTACATGTTTTAAAGCTAGATGGCGCCGGCATTTCATAGCCGACTGTTCCCTGAGAAGAAATACCGAAACAAACATTATACATATTATAAATATTTTATGTGAGTAACAATGCAGGGCCATATCTGAAATCTGAATCTTGAAGAAAGTGCCATTGAAGTTTCGAGTAGACTTGTTCCAACAGAGAGCATGCGTTAGCCATCGTGTAACTCAAACCTATTTTAGGGTGCTCAACGACCCGTTACATGACGCTATCAGATCTGCAGGACATTTGTGTTGGTCGTCATCATCTGTCTAGCCTTTTCCCAACTACATAATTATATTATGTTGGGGTCGGCTTTCAGTCTAACCGGATGCATCTCAATACCAGTATTTTACATGGAGCGATTGCTTATCTGACCTCCACAACCCCAGTAACTAGGACAATTGTATTGGTCATATACAAAATACCCAAAACCACCAGACAGCGCAAGTAACATTCAATTTGCATTCATAGCTATATCGTGTAGCGCTGCAACCTAAAAGTCTCGTCCCCAGTGTTTGGTGCTGGTGTTTTCCTGCAACGGATGGGAGGTGACGACTATTGAAGGTGTCGGCAATCGCTTGGACGGCTACAGCGACGCGCAGAAGCGTCTTGCTGCGTTCAATGGCACCCAGTGTGGGTACTGCTCACCAGGGTGGATTATGCATCTGACCAGGTAAGCCATCTTGTTTACAGACCAAAATAGGAGTCTAACACACGTCATTATTGAACAACTCTACGGAACTTTGAATTTATCACGATTTTCTTCTAGTTTAATTGACAAGAACCTCACGATGGAAGAACTAGAGCAGTCTTTCGGTAGCAATACGTGCAGGTGCACAGGATTCAGGCCTATCTTGGACACTATTAAGTCGTTTGCCATTGACGCCTCCCCTGAACTATGCCAGAAAGTCAGGGATATGGAGGAGCTCAGTGCGTGTTCTAAAAACCCTGTATGCTGCCAGAGAAAATGTTCGATAAAGAGTGACTGCAGTGATTGGAGCATCGTAGCAGATGTTGAAAGTGAAAGAACTCTCTATTTTAACTTTGGGGACTACAAGTTCTTTAAGGTATATGATGAGAATGCAATTTTTGATGTTCTCAAAAAGCATGGCGTGGATTCCTACATGCTTGTTGATGGGAACACTGGAAAGGGTAAGTTTTTTTTTATTAATTCGAAGGCAAAAATAAAACTAAGATTATTTTTGGAAACAATGAACTGTCCATAAATATTATTGACAATGTGACGGAACACTGGCGCATAACATCATAAGCTGGCTGATGAAAAAAAAATCAGCTGTTCCCTACATTTCGAGCAAAAATGTATAGAACAGGTTTTTTTTTTTTGAGATCTCGGTGTTCTTCCCATGGTAAAAGTTGTTCAGTTTGGTCTGTAGCATATGCTTCCGTATGTATATATACCCTTTCGGTTACAACCTGTATACTATGTGTTAATCTAGGTTATCTATCTCTTTGCCAAATTTCATCCAGATCCATTCAGTAGTGATTTTCCGACAGCTTATCTGAGACCACTCATGAGGTAGCTGCGAGGAGCGGGAGGAAGGTAAGATGATACGAAGTAAAAGCTCACTGATCCGTCAAATCTTGACGACTGTCACCCCTCCTACACCGCGCAACTACCTCAGGAACGGTCTCAGTTAAGCGGTCGGGCTTCAGACGAGTTGTTTTTGCCCCTGCAGTGTTGAATCTCGATACATATATTTTTTTCCGCATGGTTAGGTACTGATTCATTGATTCATGTTTATATATCATTTCAGGTATCGTTGAAACATTCGACTATCCCAGAGTTTTGATTGACATAAGCGATGTGCGTTCCCTAAAAACGTATAAGTTCGACCAGAACATGGTCCTTGGAGCCAACGTGTCTTTAGAGGACTGTATCAAGATATTCAAAGAAACTGCTAAAAATAAAAGTGGTTTCGCTTACTTGGCAGAGTTTGTGAAGCATCTTAAACTTATTGCTCATATACCCGTTAGAAAGGTGAGGCATAAACTCAAAATATTTATTTCAAATAAACCAATTACAGACACTTTTGAATTGTCAAGGGGTCGGTCAGTCAGAATGATGAAGCTAGTAGCCCATTCCAAAGCAGTAGATACCTATGGAAAAGAACGGGCAAGAAACTCCATGGACACTCTTTTAAATAAAACTCACTAGACTATTTACATAGTCTAGAGAGTTTTATTTAAAAGAGTGTCCAATATGCTATACTCCTACCAATTTAACACTTAAATAGGTAGGAGTATAGCATATGGTCCAGCCAGAAAAGTAATGCGCCAAGCAGCATTGCTGCGTTTAAGAAAGAAGCGTAAGATTGCAGCTGAAATTATAGACAGACGCGAAGTGTCCATAAGGAAACCGGCATGTCCAAGAACCAAAAATTCGAAGTCATGTGACATCACCAACCCGCACTGGGACGCGTGGTGGATTACGGCCCACTCCCTCTCACAGTGAGGAGGCCTGTGTCCCAGCAGTGGGAACATTATAGGCTGATTATAGAATAGAATCTCTTTATTTCGGACACAAATAATGGATATTTGTATCGTGTTTGTAAAACATACATACCTACTTATAACCTAGTGTTAGTAGTAATGCAGAAGTTTTCAACTTTGCAGTTAAACTTGACCAGTGCAATTCTGATTTCGATAAAGTTTCCATCGTTTTATTTTTAGATTGGCTCTATAGCTGGTAATTTGATGTACAAGCGCCAGTTACCAACTTACAAGTCAGACATGTACATACTCTTAGAATGCATTGGAGCCAGGATCACTGTTCGTAAGTATTTTGAATATAAAATACCCGTATAATGCCTTTGTTTTTTGTGTAATTAATGTACCTAGTTTGAGCTCGATTAGGCAAGCCTTATTAAAAAAACTATTCGAAGTAGCGAAGGCCAGCCACCAATTGACTATTTGAAACGGTCAAAGATAAAATATGAAATCACATAGATAAAAGACCACTCGTCTTAAAAACTTCCATCACCGTACAGAAATTAAATATTATGCGAAGATATGATTATAAAATTGCATTTAATGCTTATAAGTATTCCGTTTGATTCTAAAAATCTGTGACGTCACATTGTTCTAATTCATACAAATCACGTACAAATGTCGCGTTTTTACAATTCATAAAAGTAACGTTATTGACTACCCTTTCAAATCCCCAATTGTACAACAACTAAAGGAGACTCGGATATAATATAGATAGATGATGGCCGGTTCTTGATTCAACTTGTTTGGTCCTTAGGTTTCCGTAACGGCAGAACAAAGTCGCTGACGATGACGCAATTCTTAAAGTTTGACATGCAAGGTGTGTTGATGGTCAATGTGGAGTTACCACCTTTGAGCAGCTCACATGTGTTCAGAAGTTATAAGGTGAAATATTGTACAATTTTATATCCACGGTAATAACAAAGTCGTGGCGCATAAGTAATCACCTGATTACCTAAGGCTACTTTTCTTAAATAAGAAGAATTTTTCTTATTATTGTTTATTTGACTTATAATTTTGTTCTGTTTAAGTCGAAAAATAATATTTGAGTCAGTAAGTTGCCGCCACTAGAATTGACGCACATTTGGGCGCATTTAGAGCTTTACGGCAGCCAAGGTCTGCGTTTTATTCACAAAACGCGTAACTTCAGAACAACCCATGGAAAAAGTCTGCAGCTATTAAATCGATTTATCGAGATGGGCAATCTTGCTGGACACTACAAATCGCTAAACCGAGATTAAGCAACCGGGAAACGCTGGACGCAGAATATCCGTCGTCACTGCTGCGGGTGCGGTGGCACCGTCCATGATTTTACGATGTCATCATCATTCTCCTGCCCTTATCCTAATTTATTTGGGGTCGGCGCAACGTCTTTTTCTTCCATACTTCTCTATTAGTCGTCATCTCGGTAGTCACTCCCTTTCTAACCATATCATCTTTCACACAATCATTCCATTGCTTCTTAGGTTTTCCTCTACTTGTATAGCCATCGACATTCATATTCTAAACTTTCCTGACAATTTTTTCCTCATTCCTCCGCATAGCATGATAACCGATTTCCACACAACTTTTCAGTCACCGGTTTCACTTTCAGACTTCCTCTTATATAATCATTCCTTATCCTATCCATTCGCATAACACCACACATCCCACTTAGCATTCTCATCTCAGCTGCGTGCAATTGTCTTTCATTCATTCCTTTTGTGGCCCAACACTCTGATCCATACAAGACGGCAGGTCTAATAATACTTGGTGATTTAACGTTGTGTATTTTTCATTTGTGTATTTCAAAAATGTCTAAGTCGCAATGACTAAACATACCTCAAAAATGAGAGTACCTATCTTCCAATGAAGTGATTACTTACACACCACCTAGTATATTTAGTTATTATTTCATCACGTAAATGCTGCGCGGAATGTATGTATTAAGACAGAAGCTTTCCAGAAATTTCTCTAGACTACTACTTCTTTTTAACGTTCAAATAATTTCAGATCATGCCCAGGAGTCAGAACTCTCTAGCTCTTGTGCACGCCGCATTTCTTCTGAAAATAGGATGTAAGAACGAAATAGAAAGTGCAAGTATAGTGATCGGTAATATAGATCCCTACTCTTATCGAGCCAAAAAAACGGAAAAGTATCTGATCGGAAAGAACATCTTCAATGATAAGAACTTGCAAGAAGCAATAAAGGTGCTGAGCAATGAGCTGAAACCAGTGGAAATACTTGGAGAACCTTCTGTACAATTTCGGAAGAAGTTGGCTCTGGGGCTGTTTTATAAGGTATGTACTTATTTATCTTAATCAAATAATCTCCTAATAAACCCTAGTCGAAATCGGTATCTTTGTTTATATGTTTGGGTCAAAAACATGGGACTCAAATACGACATGCGAAATGTGTGTGTTACCTGTAGTAAACATCTCTGTCTTTGCATAACCTAACCTAGCTCAGGAAGGATCGAGGTGGATCAAGAGAAAGATGTCTGGAAGGATTTGGAGGAGGCCTTTACTCAGCAGTGGGACAGTGTAGGCTAAATAAAAAAAACCTAGCTCAGCGGTTCGGAGACTGCTTTCCATATCTAAGTTCGATGCCTAACATTGAATTTTTGCGCTTCTTTTCGTTACATGTTGATTACAATTTTACATTACTACCTAATGTGATAGTTCGCAGAACATACACAGATATCTATGGTTATAACAACAACTAATATCTTTGTTTAGGGGGAATCCTGTGTGTTTACAATCTACTGTTCAATTATTTTTGAGATAGGTGTTCGTTAAGAATAATCTTTAACAATGCAATAGTCGGTATATCAGTGTTGTACCATTAGGTAGTATACTTACCTGCCGGGTAAGTGGGATTATCCGAAAGGGTTATCGCTACCCCGGAACATAAAGGGCTAAGGATACATGGATGGGTTTTAGTCAGCAAGAGTCTGACACTCCCTTTTGACCCACCCAGAGCATCACGCTCCAAAAAAAAAGGTAGTTTACTTATGCAGAAACGCTGGCGTTCATTAATTCAGTAAAAATGAAAAAAAATTGCAAGCAATGGGAAATTGCTTCTAAATGCGGGCTGAATACTGGCTGCGGCGGACGACTCGGACATGCTGCTTCACACACGGACAACGGTAGTGCTATTCTGTAAAAATTTCACCGTGAAAATGTAGGTGAAGTGAGTTTAATGTGTGCTCACAATAGTGACAATCATTAGGGTAGAACGACAGCCCACTTCACGCTCACTCCATTAAATTGTTCATGGTGAGATTTTTACAGAATCGACTGGCTGTACGTCGCTAACTCCCGCGTCACCAGTCCTGACTCTCTTCATATTTTGGTCTCAACTTAATACTGTAATACTGTAAATATTAATACTGGGCGTTATTACAGTATTTTAGTATATTGTCTCCACGATATACTTACAATTTTAGCACGAACGAAGTCGCAGGAAGAAGCCAGTTTCTAACAAAGACATAATTTACTTCCAGTGCGTACTTAACATCAGCCCGCCAGGCACAGCTCTTTCTAAATACGCTTCTGGTGGAGACCTCATCAAAAGGCCTGTGTCTTCCGGCAAGGAAGACTACCAGACTGACTCCTCGCTGTTCCCGCTGAACCAGCCCGTAGATAAGCTTGAAGCACAGATCCAAGCTTCGGGAGAAGCTATTTATGCGAATGACTTACCTCCGATTCGTGGAGAGGTGTTTGGTGCTTTCGTACTTTCCAAAGTACATAGTGGAGAAGTTGATACCATCGATGTTGAAGCACTTATGGTGAGAAAAAACATTTCAATTTCACATTTTAATTATAATACGCAATTCATAAAATTTTCATAATATTATTCTTATTCTATTATCAAGGTTCAGATACTATGGCGGCTTTCAAGTTTTACGATAATAATAATAATAATCGATAATGATAATAGGGATTTTCTCGGTTTAATACGACGTTATCTAAAATCAGAGCGAACAGTTTTGAGAAAATGTAATATCATTTAATTATCCATGAAAAAACCAGGAAAGGAAGAAATGATAATTTTTCTTTTATTTTGCTAGAACACGCATCTACATTTCCTTTATTATTAGTTCTCATATTAATTAATATTTGGACCGATGAATCAATACAAGGTAAAAACACACTTAATATGCATGGTTTCATGGAAGTGTCTCGCGTGGGCATAAAATTACTCTTAATGTTCTTAATTTAAGGATAATTAATCTATCAGGAGTACCTAAAGGCAGCATTTGGTCCTCTCTTCATTAATATATCTAGTAACCTATTGTTCGCTGATCATTTTTCAGTTGTGCCACACTAATGAATGTTATAAGAACGAAATAAGTACCTAATAACACTTATAACAAGATAATCCATCTGACAAAAACGAAAAACGTATACATTTTAAAAATAAATGTTTTTACTTTCATAGCATTGACGCATTTTAAATATATTTCAATAACAACTATATCAATATTAGAATAAATGAAAGCGTCATTCTATATGCTGGAACGACTAAATATATTTCATGTTTTTAGGCAATCGAGGGTGTTGTAGCCTTGTATACACACGAGGACATCCCGGGCATCAATACCTTTAACTACCCGGGCGTCCTGCAGCTGCAAACATATGCAGAAGAATTGCTGGCTACTAAAATCAAGTTCTATGGTCAGCCGATAGCCATAGTAGTAGCAAACACTCAGAAACTGGCTGAGAAAGTTGCTAAAATGGTCAAAGTAACATACAAAAATGTTAGTACAGCGGCGCCAGTACTTACAATTGACGAAGCAAAGAAAGATAGCAATAGATACGTGGCTGGAGGTCCATCTATAGTTCCTGTTGGTAGAGGCGACAATGTAACGAAGGTCATAAAAGGAGTTTATGAACTAGAATCGCAATATCATTATTATATTGAACCTCTTTCGTGTGTTGTTGTGCCTATAGATAATATGCTAGAGGTGCACGATTCGACGCAATGGATGGACATGACGCAAAATGGTATTGCGAGGGCTTTAGGGATCAGTGAAAGCGAGTAAGTTGTCAAAGTAATAGAAACAAAATTTATGTTTGAACTACCGTACCCTCCTGTAAGTTCTGTTAAAGAATATAGTGTTGAGTTTGATCTTTATTATCTGACTAGCTTTTGCCAGTGGCTTCGCCCGCGTATATGTAGGAAATTATCTCACGGGAACCGTAGATTTTTCCGGGATAAAAGTGTCTTCTATGCTATTCCAGACTAAAATCTATCTTTGTGCCAAGTTTCATCCAGATCCGTTATGTATTTTTTGAGTTTATTCGTTAGAAACATACATACAAATCTTTCCTTTTTTTTATATTAGTATAGATTAACACATTAGATGTGCGCCTCTTAGAAGCCGTTTGCTTATGAGAGCTCAACGATTTATACGGTTATATTTATTATCGTTTCGAGAGAATTTTTCTTATGAAGCTATGGGGTTCCTACGACATTTGAGGGGTTAAGATGTCTATAGATAGTTTACTGAGATCCTGATTTCAAAGTAATCTGACTTTCAATTTGAAGTGGATACTTGTGTAATTGATTGTTGCAATATTTTTTTAAATCTATTAGCCAAGGAAATTACAATACATGGAAAATGGAAAAATCATAGATCCTGATCATTAAATCCAAGTTTTACATAGGGGTCAATGTTAAATGATGTAACCGTATAGAATGCTTGACTCAAGTTGTTAACATTAGTAAATTTTTACTAATATATTTTATCTATACACACAAATAAATAAAATTGAAGTGTCTGTAATGAAAAAAACAGCTATGTACTTAATGCATAGGAGAGTTATATAATACTAAGCGGGATTGTCCGAAAGGGTTACCGCTACTCCGGAACATGGATGGGTTTTAGTCAGTAAGAGTCTGACACTCCCCTGCGCTCCACACGCTCGAATGATTTCCCAACCACAACAAAAAAATAGGAGTGTATATACGGTAGGTATTAGAAAAAAAACATTTTAAAAATGTTTGTCTGTCTGTCTGTTTTTCCGGCTTATCTCCCAAGCAGCTGGACCGATTTTGACGAGACTTTCACTGACCGTTAGCTGATGTTATAAGGAGTAACTTGGTAGTATACGTATATAACGTATTTTAGAAAAATCACGCGGGCGAAACCGCGGACAGCAGCTATTTCTATATAATAATATGTTTGTTCTAGAGTTTTGGTGAAAGTTCGTCGTATAGGCGGCGGTTTCGGTGGCAAGATAAGTCGTGGCGCTCAAGTGGCCGCAGCCTGTGCTCTGGTGGCCAAGAAGCTTAATCTACCTTGTAGGTTTATACTGCCGTTGCAGACTAATATGGCTATGGGTGGCAAGAGACTGCCATGCCAGTGTGAATATGAGGTAATAGAAACATCTCTTACCTTTTTACACTACACTAGGTTCTACCAGCGGCGTCGAGCACGTGGATGTTGCAAATTATCCCACGGGAACGTACTACCGAGATAAAACTATACCACCTGTTAATCCAGGTTATAAACTGTATGTGAGCCAAATTTCATCCAGATCCATTAAGCCGTTTGAGCGTGACGATGTAACAAACATACTAACACACACACTCACAAACTTTCGAGTTTATAAAATTAGGGTGAAGTGTGATTTGTGTGTTGTTTTTTATTGTTCGTAGATGCATCTCGAACAATCATCTTGTAACTAAATATTAAGGTTTACTAACGTAGATATAAGATTCATTGCTTACTAACCCACTATGGATGTAACTCGTCCGAAATAAAGATTATTCATCTACCTAGCCTTTTCCCAACTATGTTGGGGTGACAATCGTCTGGCAACTAAATAGTAAGGTTTACTAACATAGATATAAGATTCATTGCTTACTAACCCACTATGGATGTAACTCGTCCGAAATAAAGATTATTCATCTGCCTAACCTTTTCCCAACTATGTTGGGGTGACAATCGTCTGGTAACTAAATAGTAAGGTTTACTAACATAGATATAAGATTCATTGCTTACTAACCCACTATGGATGTAACTCGTCCGAAATAAAGATTATTCATCTGCCTAGCCTTTTCCCAACTATGTTGGGGTGACAATCGTCTGGTAACTAAATAGTAAGGTTTACTAACATAGATATAAGATTCATTGCTTACTAACCCACTATGGATGTAACTCGTCCGAAATAAAGTTTATTCATCTGCCTAGCCTTTTCCTAACTATGTATGTTGGGGTCGGCTTCCAGTCTAACCGGATGCAGCTGAATAACAGTATTTTACGTGGAGCGACTGCCTATCTGTGTGTGAATGTCTTTCACAACACAGTAACTGGGTAATACGATACCGCTTGGCAAGACTGGCTGTCAGACTTTCGGGCTTCTGACTACCCGTAACGACTGTCAAAGATGCACAAATCACCGCCGGGACCAACAGCTTAACGTGCTTTCCGAGGCACGGAAGAGTATCGGTATGTAAAGATGGTCACCCATCCACGGCCAACCCCGGCAAGCGTATCTTAACCCGACGGATCGACAGTGCGGCTGTTAGTACTTAGCCACGAGCTCCTCCCGAAATAAAGATTATTATTGTTTTATTAATTTTATGATCTATTCATAAAATAGAGTTTGCTGTTAATACATAGGTGGGAGTCGACGACGATGGTAAGATCCAGTATCTAGACGCGTTAATTATTGAAGACAACGGCTCTTCTGACAACGAGAACATTCTTGCCTTCACTGTCGGTGCCTTCCCTAACGGCTACGACACTAGCTATTGGTCCTTGAAGACCTCAACAGTCTCTACTGATACAGCTTCTAACACCTTTGCTAGAGCACCAGGTGAGTTTCCTCTCTTCTACTTTTGCAGTGCCCAACAGGGTCCACAATGATCTAATTTTTGTACCTACCACCTAAGTTCACAATATATGGAAGCAATACATATAATTATTGAATATTGAGGTTTCTCTTCTTCTTTTCTATTAACTTTAAAGTTGTCGAAGTTTCACCACGAATTTATGGTAAGTTTCGTGAATACTTAATTGAGTTTCATAACAAAAGTTCTTCGTTCTGAGCTCTATTCGAGTGGTTACTTTTTTAAACATTCAAGTCAAATTTGGAGATGACCTACTCAAGTATTATGAAAAAAATAATGGTTTAAAAATTAAATTAACGGTCTAGCTGGTACCGACACCTATCTATTCCATCGCGATATATATTTCAGAGAAACTAATATTGGAAACTCATTTACAATTTCACCAATGAAAGGCGATCAGCTGATCTAAACCGCGTTCTATATTTGTCAGTATTGATGTCATCATCAATACTGACAAATATAGAACGCGGTTTACAACACACTAACAGCGCCCGAACCCGGTTTAGATGTGCTATCGCGTTTAGTTGCATTGGTGGAAGAATCCTTAGTCATCGACAAAAAGTTTAATTTCCTGTCATCGTTAATTACAGAAGAGGATGAAGTGTATTTGATTTATTATTAAGAGTTTATCAACAGCTCAAGAGATCATGTTTAAAAAAGGTTTAAGCATTAAAATATCTAAGCATTACATGTTGAAATATTATGTTTTGAAGAAACTCAGTAAAATTAAAAATATAAAACTTTCATTGACATTAAATAATGCAACAATAATGTACCTGGTACTGATTAAAATTAAAATAATCGATACAAAAACTTAACGGCAATCCACTGTAGTTAGTATTCAGAACGAAACAAACATTTTAAATCTATTAGAAATACTAAGTAATACTAACTGCTTAATCCGACAGGTGGTACTGAAGGCAAGGCATGCATTGAACACATAATGCAGCACATTGCATTCACCGTTCAGAAGGACCCGACTAGCGTCCGCTTAGTCAACATGAGGTCAGAAGACAATGACCTTCCGGAATTAATCGACATTCTCAAATCCGACGCTAACTACGAACAACGTGCTAAAGAGATTGAACAGTTTAATAAAACAAATAGATGGATGAAAAAGGCTATTTCAATCAATATTATGTGCTACCAAGTCATCTATTTCGGCAACTATTCAGCATTCGTCAGCATTTATAGAGGTGATGGTACAGTTACTATCTCCACGGGAGGTATAGAGATGGGACAAGGGATCAACACTAAAGCCGCCCAAGTTTGCGCATACGAGCTAGGGGTGCCCCTTGAATATGTGAAAATTGTTCCCCATTACTCTTTCGTGGCTGCAAACAATGTGCTTTCTGGCTCAAGTATCACCACTGAAAGTGTTTGCTACTCTATTATAAGAGCGTGCGCAACTTTGAAGGAAAGGTTGGCTCCAATAAGGGAAAGTATGCCAGACGCTACCTGGCAAGAAATCGTCCAGCAAGCAGGTGACGAGCAAGTGGACATGACTTCTTCGTTCATGATGAAAGATACAGACGAAAATCTGAAAGCGTATAGTGCGTTTGGTGTGTGCATTGCTGAAACTCAACTAGATGTTACGACTGGACTTTTCCAAATTGTTCGTGCAGATATTTTGGAGGATGTCGGTATTAGTGCTAATCCCAAACTAGACGTTGGCCAGGTGAGTGCACTACTTTTCTTTATCTTGTTCACGAGACTTGTAGATCACTTTCCAATAAGAATGGTACTCATAGACTGCTCTTAGGCAAGCCTAAAAAATTTGGAATAATATACAACCTACCATATACATTGGTCTTCCACTATGAAGGTGTGTTCTTGGTAGTTGGCGTCTTTGTAGATGCTGAGTTTCTTACTATCCACTGTGCTCCAGTATATTTCTGAGTGTTGCATTACCGAAAACTAAAACCTCAAATATTTCAAGGTGGAAGGAGCCTACATCCTGGGTCTGGGTTACTTCACTTGCGAGAAACTGATTTATGATAAGGTGACAGGGAAACTGGTGTCTAACAGCTCCTTGACGTACCATGTACCGCTCGCTATGGACATACCGGTCGATTTCCGCACCAAATTCAGGTACAACCACACGAATCCGAATGGAGTACTGGGATCGAAAAGTGAGTAACAAAACATATAACGCCTGTAAGAATTGACTGCCAATTGTTGAAAGGAAACCAAAGAATAGTTTTTCTTTTGAATAAAAACAGAAATAAAGACATGATAGAGACTGATGAGAGCCAGCGGAGTCCTTTTTGTCTGAAAATGAAATAAATGCCTGTGATCAAAGAAACGATGGATGGAATGTGTGAAAAATGATATTTTAGAAAGGGGGTGACTACCGACATGATGACTTATAGAATGGAAGAAGAAGACATGTTGCGCCGACCCCAAATAAATTGGAATAAGGGCAGGAGAATGATGATGATGATGATCACACGTTTGGTGTTTTCAGCCCCTTATTTTTCAATATTATTAATATTTGGCCTTTTACTGTTTCTGCGTTTAGTAGACCTGTTTCCGCAGAGGACTTTTTTTTCCGAGTTTCTAATACTTTAGGCCCGCTTGCACCATGAATCACAAAATTAACCGCGTTTAGCGTTAAAAGAATTTAAATCATTTGTTCTGTCAATCGTTTGAAGATGACAGAGACAGAATGATGATTTTAATATGTTTAGCGCTAAACACGTTTAGTGATTGACTTGTGATGCAAGTCTTATAATACCTACTTGGGGTCGTTGCAAAAAGATTTTCTCTTTCGTTCGCCCTCTACTCCCATGACGTACCTAGAAAATAGAGGATTACTGGCTTTCTGTGATAGGCAACACTGTCATCGATAATGAAATTCCTTTTTTTGTCAAATTCCAGCTTGTGGTGAGATGGGCATCTGTATGTCCCACGGTGTGACGCACGCGCTGCGACAGTGTATCATGGAGTCCCGCAAGGACTCGGGCTACGATCCTAATGAGTGGATTTCTATTCGTGAGTAGTCTTCTTGGTACTTCTTGGTGCCGTCATATTTATGCTCTTTTTTTTTCGCCTCAATGACATGTCAGCAATAAAGAAGGGGCCCGTTAAGGTCGAAGCCTGCTGGGTCAGCAGGATTGTCCGGAAGGGTTACCGCTATCCCGGAACTGTATAATGCAAGATATCCTTTCGTTGATTACGGCATTAGACTAGATTTTGCCGTTCATTTTACATTTTAGTCGTTGTATTTTCATGGTTTCGTATAAGAAAAATTGAGACTATGATGCTTTTAAAAAAACACGTCCAATAAATAATAAATAAAAACCGAAATCAACAATTTAAAGCTATACCTACACATAGGTATTCTAATTTGTTGTCTACTTCAAAAATATACATTATAGCTTTTGCCTGCGGCTTCGCACGCGTTCAATTCGGAAATTATCAGTGGTTCTATAATATATTAAGCATGTTATTATACATATAAACCTTCCTCTTGAATCACTCTATCTATTAAAAAAACTGCATCAGGTCCGTTGTGTAGTTTCAAAGATCTAAGCATACATACATATAGACATTAGGACAGACGCGGGAAGCGACTTTGCTTTATACTATGTAGTGATGTTACATAGCTACACAAAAAGTGCAGTTGAATAATTTAATTAATCTATTCTTAGAGCGCCTTCAACTTGAAGTCAAGGTTTTGCCCGTTCAGGTTCATGACCGCGAGCGATGTGACTTGCGACACGCGTGTCAACTGTTTTCGTCTTGTCTGACTTGTTCTCTAAACAACTTCTTGCGTTTGTTTTTTCTGCAGTCCCTATAATAGTTATTAACCTTCTGAACGCAGAGCATAAATGCACGCCCATGCCCGCCACGCCAAGCTACAAATTTATTTCTTCTTGTTATCATTAATTTCCCAATATCCATTGTGTTTATTCATTTGTTTCATGTCATTAAATACGTACGAGAGCTTCAATTTTTCAGATATCTATATAAACACTCTCAAAAGTAATGATTTAATTGTTTATTTCGTGTTATAGTGTTATTGCCATTGTCACATAATATTTGTGTCGCTGGCGTACAGGGTATGTGCTTGCTTGTCACGTATTGCGTTCAAAAGGTTAATACACTATACTAAAGGATTAGTCGCTGTCGCAAAACGCGTGTCGCTAGAGCGTGTATCGTCTGGTCTTGGAGTAAATAAAAGTGCGCTATTGGAGTTTGAACGTTGTGCTCAGAGCTAAAAGTTAGAAATCCAAGCGCGCGTTAGTGCATACGGGCATTACCTAATGTTTTTTTTGGTTTGTTTTAGCGGTCCCTTACGACGCCGAAACGATACTGAAGGCGCTGGATGTGAAGCCAGAAGAGTTCCTTCTTACTAAATAAACTGTTTATTTGACATGTCTCCTTTTTTGTGAAAAATCCAGTTTTGTTCATTTTTTTTTCTTGTTATCGATTTCTTTGTGATTTGTGTTTCATTTCAACGAGTGAAATATTAAAAAAAATATAATTATCAATTCCAGTAAAATGGTGGAGCTTGTATTTTTTCGTGTTTTTCTATTTTAATAAGTGAATTGTGATTTATAGATTCAATCCATTCCTGTTGTATGTATTTTTGTATTCATTTCGTTTTATCGAATAAATAGCTACCCACCACTTATGCACATTTTTATTTTTTTATTTAGCCTACACTGTCCCACTGCTGAGCAAAGGCCTCCCCCAAATCCTTCCAGACATCTTTCTCTTGAGCCACCTCGATCCATCCCTTGTGGTATGCGTCTAGGTCGTCTCGCCACCTCTTCCTGGGCCGGCCTCGACGGCGCCGTCCATCCTCAGGCACCCACCTTGTAGCGACTATTGCCCAGCGGTCACTCTGCATGCGGCTAACGTGACCCGCACAATCCCATTTTAGCTTGGCAGCCTTTTTGCTAACGTCAACGATCCCAGTTTTGGAGCGTAGCGTGGCATTTCGTATTCGGTCCGTTCGTTTAATGCCCAAAACGCTGCGCTCCATAGCTCTTTGGCAAACCCCAAGGCGGAACTTTTGCGATTCGGTGAGCGACCAGGTCTGAGCACCGTAAGTTAGGACGGGCAGGATACACATATCGATAAGTTTTCGCTTCAGGGAAATCGGTAGATCACCCTTCATTAGCGTCTTCATGGACTAGTAACTTTTCCAGGCATTTTCGATGCGGCGATCGATTTCTTTTTTTGCCTGTTTTCGAAAGAAACTAACTGGCCCAAGTAGATGTACTCATCGACATAAAGTATTTCTGCCCATCCAGCTCGATCCTATGCTTAGCATTGTTGGTCATGGCTTTAGTTTTGGACCGATTCATCACGAGTCCAACCTTGAGGCTTGCCGTGCTTAGGTCTTGAAGCATAGTCTCTAGTTGCAGAGCTGTGGGGGCAAAAAGGACTATGTCGTCGGCAAATCGGAGGTTTGTCAGTCTCCTGCTGCCGACTTCAATGCCCATGATCATCCATGAGGCTGCCAGTGTTCTAAATACCTCTTCGAGAGTAGCTGTGAATAGTTTCGGAGAGAGTGGGTCACCCTGCTTAAAACCTTTGTGTATTCTAAACGATGGTCCTGTAGTATTAATATAATATATAATAATATATAATATACTAAACTAATATATAATATAATATCCTTGGACATTTCACACAACGCCTTATCGTCCCAAGCTAAGCAACCTAATGCTTGTGTTATGGTAACGAGAAGGCTGATAAACTACTTATATACATTTTTTTTTTGTAAATACATACATATATAGATAGAAAAACACCCAGACTCGTAACAAATACTTACAGTATTCAGTCTGATGTTTGCAGTGCTGTTGTGGTATATATTCCTAAGCAGATTTATATATTACTGTTCTAGTTCTTGGTTTTCTAGCGACTTGAATATTTCTGAATGTTTGATGCTGTCGAAGGCCTTCGTGTAATCAACGAAGGCTAAGTAGAGTGGTTTGTTGTATTCAGAATGCACATTACTTTGTTGATAAATTTTTTTTTTCTCCAGTCTATTTATTGGTGTAGTTTATGTCTTATATTGTAGGTAGGTACATGCACTACATACCTAGGTATAAGACGGCAAAACAAAAAAACGTTAATATGTCAGAACATGGAACTCAAGTTAATTATTATTTTCTTCACTTTTTACTGTGGAGACAAGTCTGTAGGGTCATCTCATTACCTGTAGTGCTATTCTGTAAAAAATCTCACCATAATAACGTGGGTGAAGTGAGTTAAAAGAGAGCTGTCAATTGTGTCAATAACTAGCATTAGGTGGCACGACAGCTCACTTCACTTTTTAAGGGTAAGAATTTTACAGAATCTACCGTCTGCACTGTTAGACGCGTTTAAATAAAATTGTTTATACCTACATAATTCAAACTCAAATTCAAAGCATTTATTTCAAATAAACCAATTACAGGCACTTTTGAATTGTCAAGGGGTCGGTCAGTCAGAAAGATGAAGCTAGTTGCCCATTCCAAAGCAGTAGGTACCTATGGAGAAGAACGGGCAAGAAACTCCATGGACACTCTTTTAAATCAAAATATGTTTACAAAAACTGGGTTACATCACTCATGTTGAAATATACACGTGAGAACGATGCAGAACTTAATAAAAGCGTCCATAATTCGACCATTCTAAATGGTCCAAAATACCGCCACCACCAGTGAGACATTACAGGGAGCATGACATGCTCTCAGCCGCCAGGGCACATTCAAGTCAATGTAAGACGTACTCAGTAAATGGTAGCTTTATAGTAGGTACATAGTACTCACAAACGTGCTATGCAATTATACAATGCTAAGAGATTGAAGTTATATAATGCAAAAAGTTTTTGTGAATCTTCAGCAGCTCCAGGAGTAATCTCAGATCAATTAGTTTAGGATATAAAAAAAAAAAAAAATTCAATAATGTAAACAATTGGAGCAGCTCAATCCCAAGCCCTTTTGTCTTCAATAAAGTCTTTGACAGTATAATAAGCATTCTGGCACAACTTGCGTTTAACGAACGATTTGAATTTATTAAGGCTTAGATCTTGAACGTGGCTTGGAAGTTTATTATAAAAGCGTATACATTGACATCTGAACGAGCCTCCTATTTTTTTGAGCCTTGTAGTGGGTACAACAAATTTGTGTTTGTTCCTAGTATTCTTATCATGAATATCACTATATTTTTTAAACAATTTTATATTTTTATGGACATACAAAAGATTTTCAAAAATAAACTGTGAAGGTACAGTCATTACATTTATTTCTTTAAATTTTTCTCTCAGAGAGTGTCTCGGACTTAATTTATAAATTGCTCGAACAGCTCTTTTCTGCAAAACAAAGATAGTCTGAATATCGGCGGCATTTCCCCACAACAGAATACCGTACGACATTACACTATGAAAATAGCTAAAGTACACTAAGCGGGCTGTCTCTGTGTCAGTTAAAGTACGATTTTTTCTAACAGCGTATGCTGCGGAGCTTAGTTTTTTTGACAATTTATCTATATGTGGCCCCCACTGAAGCTTAGCATCCAAAGTTAAGCCCAAGAATACTGTGGTATCTTCAGGATTCAATTCTTCGCCCTTTACCAACACTTTGGTTTCCACCTGTCTAACGTGGGGTAGCGTAAACTTAATACATTTGGTTTTTTTTCATTGAAGTAAAAATTTAAACAGTTATGAGGAAGGTTATCTCAGGGAAAGTCACCTTTTTAGTAATAAAGTAGGTATATTTGGAGTAAACACAAGTTAAGTACACAGTAAACACAGTAAAATAACACTGGGATCGAAAACCCTAAATAAAATTATAAGTTCGCGTAACAATATGGCGGCACGAGAGAGGCATGCGTGTAGCGACTTGCGCGGTACTTTAAGATACGCGTCTACGCAGTAAGCGTGTGGGCAGCGGACTGGCGCTGGCGCGTGGATGCGCAACGCGCAACGCCTGTCTCATAACGCGTGCGAAAGGAACAGATACATTATTGTCGGTATCGTGACGGCACGCGACCGCGGGACGCTCGCACTGGACGCACTTGCGTATGGGTTGCTACACAGTATAATTGTAGTGTGTTTTAGAAGAAGGTTTTAACCTACTGATTTTAAGTCTATTTAGTAGTTTCTCTTCACGTGAAAACAGTCAATTAAAATGGTTTTTAGTAAGTACAATAAATATATTAAACTAACCGTGCCCCGCGGTTTCACCCGCGTAAGTTTCGGTTTCGTGGGAATATCAGGATTATTTCCTCCCGTCTACTTAAAATTGGCTGTACAGGGATGTAGACGTAGGTTTTGACTTGAACGGGTTCCGATTTTATGCGAACTAGGAGCCACAAGTCTCTTCCATCCAGTGCCCGTGCTTCTTGTGCTGGCAAGTTCTATGACAAACGCGCCATCAGTTTGAACGTGCTTGCTGTAGTAACCGCGAGTTTGCTTCAAATGATAGCTGCCCAAGGTAAACAACATCAATTGTTGTTCTGTAAATCTGGGGAACTGTTTATTCGCTGGGGGACTGCGTCGTTGGTCGCAACAGCTAGGTACTACGCATGAGTCTTGGGTTGTTGGATTTTTTCCATCTGGAATGTCTCAGGAGCCCGGAGCTTGGATTTGTGCCCGGTTGATGGCAATAATCTCCCCATCCCCATAATATAACGTTTCTATACCGTTGATTATTGAGGCTTTGGAAGCAAAGAGAACTTAACTTTAAAAAATCGAATGTGATTTGTGTCTTCAAAATTCAGAACACGAAGTTTTTAATTTTGAGAGAACTCTTTAATTAGATTGCTATGCATCGGAACTTCGTGCCATTTCCTGTAATTTCATGGATAAAACACGAAGCACAAATGCAGTGCAGATGTGTTGCAGTGTCCGCCGTCTGTTTAAATTGCAACAGGCTCAAATGCAGTTTGCCGTTCTATTGGGAGTTCTCCTCTAACCAGACAGTGTCATGGAAGATGCGCCATTTTATTCCCTGTATCCATTACTTTTCTCTGCTATATTTTCCAGCTCCCTGTTTCATGCAACCCGATTATAAATTTTTTCCAACCTTTGCCACCAAGATCAGCAAATATTATTCGTAATTCGCACCTGAAACAAGAAATGACTCATGGTTGTAATATTGGAATTCATTTTCGGTTTAGTAAAGCATAATACGATCTCTGAAATATTTTAAATCTTAACTTTACGAGTGGCTCATAGATAATTCTTTTTATAGTTTGAAGGATTTGTTGAAAAAAATTAAGTGATAAATATTGTTACTAATAAAGTAGATAAAAACGTTGTAAAAAAAACTATTTTGTAAGAGTGGAGTTGCATGTAATATTAGTCTGACAACACTGTTATAATTAATTAAATATTTGTATGCCAGTCACTGGCGAGATAATTATGTAGAACATAACCCATTATTTTACCATGTGTCAACGCAAATAAAATATTCTTTTCTATTCTATTCTGAGAAGTAAAAGTACAAGAAGTAGATACGTACTTAGTCACCAACTCTTCTATTAAGTATATTCTGAGCAATATTATTATACTGTTGCCCGCGAGAAGCCTAGGCCAAGTGCGTCGGTTCCCATGAGGTTCACGACACCTACACAACAATGCAGAAAAAATAAACACTTATTGGTTACAGCAGGTATTAATCCGAAAACAAAATTAAGCTATTTCAATATTCTAGCAAAAGAAGCGAGTTGTTCTTGTTATCAATAGCGTGGCAGAATTAAATCGAATACAAATATATTAATTGAGCTAGTGATATGTATCTAAACGTCTCGCGTCTGCCTAACCATTTGTTCGGGAATACCTACATGCTTTTTTTTTAAGGCTGGGAATGACTTCTCCCGCTCCGGGTGGGGCGGAATGGAGTGTCAGACTCTTACTGACTAAAACCCATCCATGTTCCTTCCTTAGCCCTTTATGTTCCGGGGTAGCGGTAACCCTTTCGGACAATCTCGCTTAATACCTAGGTACATGCTTAATGTTATGGTTTGTTAATTGAGTTCAAAAAACCGACCAAGTGCGCGTGTCAGACCGCGCACATTAAACAAACTTTTGAAATAGGTATTGTAGTTGAAAACATGTTCTCCCGTACATTTCTACTGCAAGTGTAACTTTGTACACTCAACAGTGGGGTATTTAATTTAAGAACTATTTTTGACCCTTAAGGTTTGGTCTCATAGTAAATAATGAGGAGATAAACCTAGGTATTCTTCCGAATTACAATATTTTTTTTGGGTTGAACTTTCACATTCAGCCCATAAATCTATGTATGGAAACAAAATGTTCTCCTTTCTGTTAATTTTTTTACAGCTTAAGTTTCGGAGTACCTAGTAGGTATAATATTATTGACTGAAAAAAGAGTGATTTTATTTACGCAGACTCACCGCTTATGATAAAGGCACTTTATTAAACTTACCCAATAACGAAATGACTTAAGTAGGTCTACTTACGTCAATACGCCAGTACCTACGTCGTTTATTTATTTTTTTAAATAAAGATTATAAAAATAAACTATTCTGAAAACATCAACAGCAACAAACAAACAACAATTTCAAATAATGATCGAATTTTAAAGATGTTTTTTTTATAAAACATAAATAGGTAATATGAGTGTTTAAAAAATACATTTTAGATATGTACTTAAGTCATTGACTGCCACGCAGCAGACACAATAGAAAAACTATTGTTTGTCGGACACACGGTGACCGCGTTGGCGTTCAACGTGTTAACCAATTTTAGAAATATGAAATGTTGTCTATTATCTATATACTCGCGAATATCTTGTATTTACACAAAACACAAAATAGATTTAACACTATTCAAATTCTAATGAATGTTTAGACATACACATCACAATATGAGAAAGACTGCAACGTTCGTCTAGCTAGACCGTCTCTTATATAAGGTGTTAAAAATTAACTCTAAGAATTTCGTGGGAGCATTGTATTCATCGTCAGTCATTCTTCGTATGGAACAGCTGATATTTTTTTTTTCGCGATTTCAGAGTTCATCCCATAGTAAAAGTTGTTCGTAACGATGAGTACAATGCTCCCACGAAATTTATAGAGCCAATTTTTTAACACTTTATACCTATTTAATAGCAGCCTAGTGTCTAGTTTTTTGGAACCAGCGAAACGTTGGTTGATTAGCACCCCTACCTACGTCTTTACTTCATAACGTAACGTGACTCAGCAAAATTAAAAAATCCAGCAATTATAATTAGTTAAATATGAACAGCTGTTTTAGCTCCCACTTATTACAAAATAAAACAATGCTTTATTAAATAAACTGTGACGAATTGACGTAAAAATTCGGCCCTTGCTTACGTGACGGCTTGAAATGATGTTCTTATTATATATAAAATACTGCACCTTTCAAACGAAGGCAGTCTTATCCGCGTGTTTAAATCGTACCTACGCTACAAAACAGTCATGTCGAAAATAGAATTTACGGTGAATGGAAAAAAATGTACAGGTAGGATTAGTGTTATGTTTACGGACGTATATTTTATTGTTTTTTTTTATTTATAATATAATATATAATGCCCCATTAAAAATAACGGGGCATTATTTTGTAAGAACCAGTTCATACTTCTAATAATAAATTAATAATGTTAATAATTATAATATTCTAATATGTAGATAATTCTAACGTCGTTTCCACCATACATCCAAATTACGGAAGCACCATTTTCTTGTTTCATTTCGATTACATTGCAATTGTAATGTCGAAAGTGTTGCCGATTTTAAACTGTCCTGTTAGGTATGATTCGATCACGGATTTTTTTTTAAATATTAAAAAATAAATCTTACGTCTATGGATTCCATACTTCAGAGCCAAAGCATACTGCACCTACCTACCTATTTAACCCTAACCTCATTGCCTACTGATGACACAACTCCGACCATATTACAGTAATCTCCCTACTATTATGTAGTAAATAGAACCATAATGACATGCTAGCTTGTCTTGTGGTTGTAACGACTTAATGAATAGCAGTTTCCTTTCGTAGTAAACATGGCGACATGTCCAACAATTTTCAATGTATAGCACTCTTTAAAGTAGACAACTTAAATAATAAACAGAGTAAATAATTACCTAACATTTCATTTAAATCAAGCCATAAAAATGAAATCCTGTTAATCTGTTGTCAGCTCTTGATTGGGACTTATGATTGACTGGTTTTTTAGAAGCTTTTTTGCCATTTTATCTAGATACAAATTTAATAGGTGAGGAACATGCGATTTAATTGGAGATTTTATGTTCAGATTCATCATTTGACTTTCCGAAAAAAAAAACTAGTTTTACTCGTAAAGAGTTTCTAATCGAATTGGCGTTGACTTTCTTTTCAATTACGAAATTGTTCTATTCGTTACTTCGTTTTTGTCGATGGATATTTATGGAACGAGCGTGCCCAAAAATGCCTGTTCGCACTTTACAGAAGTAGGTATTGTAAAAGATTATTTAATGTAGGTACAGGGTAGGCAAATAACAGGTACAAATACACTTAAAAAAAAAAACTATGAAATATAGAAATTATTGAGTGTTTATTTTAGGGGCCGGCAATTAAATACAGAAAATAATGTCCTCAGCATGGCAGATGTGAACCCTTTTCATTACATTATTTAGTCGTAAAACGCTCTATAACTTTGCCGCATCTACACAAAATAATTATCATGAAACAACCCTCATATTTACCGCCAAAACAAAATGGCGGCAAAATGGTTCCAAGTTACACACCCTGTCCTTCCAAAACGAGGTTACGGATTTATTTTCTGTCACTTGTATTCTGAGGAAATAACGTTTTATTTGCGGCAACGTAGACTTTACATGTCTTAAATTATGTTGTTGTTTCACAGTGGACGAATGCACCCCCCGGGAAACGACGCTGAACGCGTACCTCCGCTACGTGCTCGCTCTGCCGGGCACCAAAGCCATGTGCCACGAAGGTGGCTGCGGCTCCTGCATCGTGATGGTTCGAGCGAAGCGGTACCCCAGCGGCTTGGTCGAGACCTTCTCTGTTAACTCCGTAAGTGGCTTTCTTCTCAATGTTCTTATGAACACCAAAACTTACGCCTTTGAAAATTTTGACAAAAAAGAGTCCCAATCACTCTCTTATTTTGCTGCGTAGAATTGATGTATCTCTATCTATAACCATGTACAGAGGTCAGCACATCAAGCTACCCCAATCTGTCAAATGTCCCTGATATTTATTTCAAACTAGCTTTTGACAGCGGTTTCGCCCGCGTGTATGTAGTAGTACGTTTTTCCAGGATAAAAAGCTTATATGCTATTCCAGACTATAATCTATCTTTGTGCCAAGTTTTATCCAGATCCGTTAAGTAGTTTTTAAGTTTATTCTTTCTTCTATTATTAGCTACAAACATACATACAAATCTTTCCTCTTTATAATATTAATATAGATCTAGAAAGTTCACGTTCAATTGGGAATATTTGACAGTTTGGGATAGCTTGATGTGCTAACGTCCGCCGTACGACTTGTTGATTGGCTAAACTTTCCACCAATGCATTTGATAATTTACATGAATAGCTTGTGGCAACACGAGATAAGAAAACAAATATCTATAAAAATAATAGTTTTCATAAATTCGATTGGTTTTATGTTGGGAATATACAAGCGTCACTCTAAGCCTACTTAAAGGCGATTCTACTCGTAACAACTTATGTATATTGCGCAACAATTAATTACTGTGACGCTTAGAAACTGGCGAGAAACATGTACATACAATAGATAGGTAAAAATAAAAACACATAACGAAAAAGATAGAGAATAGGTAAAAATAATATGAAATAAAATAGATCAACTTAATATGTATGTAAATGCATGTAAAATTCGAAGACATGTGACATCCGCACTGGGCCCGCGTGGTGGATTGTGGCCCACTCCCTCTCACAGCGAAGACGCCTGCATCCCAGCAGTGGGAACATTATATGCTGATTATAATGACGATACATAACAGAAATAGTCTGCAGCTGCACGTCATGTCTTCCATTCAGCATGATGTTTTTTTTAAGACAATGGTAGGTGTCAGCGGGATTGTCCGAAAGGGTTACCGCTACCCCGGAACATAAAGGACTAAGGAAAAAACATGGATGAGTTTTAGTCAGTAAGAGTCTGACACCCCCTTCCGCTCCACCCAAAGCGGGAGTAGTCACTTGATGATTTCCCACTTCCCACCCTTAAAAAAAAGCATGATGCTTTGCCATGGGGTACAGCACAGCGTTGACTTTCAATGGTCACCCGAAGTAATTGAATATTATTTCCCCAGTGTCTGGTGCTGGTCTTCTCCTGCAACGGCTGGGAGGTGACGACCATCGAAGGTGTCGGCAATCGCGTGGACGGCTACAGCGAGGAACAGAAGCGACTTGTGGCGTTCAACGGCTCCCAGTGCGGGTACTGTACACCAGGGTGGATTATGCACCTGACCAGGTACGCGATATTTCTACTTTAAATTAATATGATTTAAGATTTAGCAAATATAAGTTACGGTATTTTGATTCATACGATTTGCTTTCAGTTTGGTTGACAAGAACCTCACAATGGAAGAACTAGAGCAGTCTTTCGGCAGCAATACGTGCAGGTGTACAGGATTTAAACCTATTTTAGACACAATCAAGTCGTTTGCTATAGATGCCTCTCCTGAATTATGCCAAAAAGTCAGGGACATTGAGGAGCTCAATGCATGTTCTAAAAACCCTGGAACTTGCCAAAGAAAATGTTCGATAAAGAGTGACTGCAGTGATTGGAGCATCGTAGCTGATGTTAAGAGTGAAGGCACTCTTAGTTTTAACTTTGGAAAGTACAAGTTCTTTAAGGTATATGATGAGAATGCAATTTTTAATGTTCTCAACAAGCATGGCGTGGATTCGTATATGCTTGTTGATGGAAACACTGGAAAGGGTGAGTTCTGACTTAATTGAAATTAAACTTATTTACTGAACGGAATTAGTAATATGCTACATAACTTGGTACACATTTCTTATCAAAGCAGTACAGCCTTTTAGTAATTACATAAGTAAAAAACAATTAAAGTAATTTAAAATGAACTACATAGATAAGTTTGTAGAAAATACTAGTTTAATCAGTTCTATTTTATATGAGGAAAACGGTTATTTAGGTAAGTGAATAAATTTAATTAAATAAGTATTAAACGACATTTTTATGCAATGAGGACACTGCATTTATACGGATAATGTGCGGGAGACGATAAAACAAACGAAATAATACGTCATGTAACATTTCAGGTATTGTCGAGACATTTGAATATCCCAGAGTTTTGATAGACATAAGCGAAGTGACTTCTCTTAAAACATTTAGTTACGACCAAAATATGGTCCTTGGGGCCAACGTGTCTATAGAGGACTGTATCAAGATATTCAAAGAAGCTGCTAGCAATAAGAGCGGCTTTGCTTATTTGGAAGAGTTCGTGAAGCATCTGAAACTTATTGCTCATATACCCGTTAGAAAGGTAAATTTCTTATGATGATTTTGATGAGGAGCTCGTGGCTTAGTAATAACAGCCCCACAGGTCGATCAATTAGGTTAAGCTACGCTTGCCGGGGTTGGCCGTGGATGGGTGACCATCTTTACATACCGAGACTCCTCCGGGCCTCGGAAAGCACGTTAAACCGTTGGTCCCGGCTGTTATTTGTGCATCTTTGACGGTCGTTACGGGTCGTCAGAAGCCCGAAAGTCTAACAGCCAGTCTTACCAAGGGGTATCGCATTACCCAATTAGTGACTGGGTTGTGGAGGTCAGATAGGCAGTCGCTTCATGTAAAATACTGGTATTCAGCTGCATCCGGTTAGACTGGAAGCCGACCCCAACATAGTTGGGAAAAGGCTCGGCAGATTGATTGATCTTGATGAATTTAGTCACTCTTGACTTGGTTGATGTTAAATAGGCGAAGGTGTTTGTGTACATTATGTACTTTTCTGAGTAAGTATAATACTAATACCACATAGTGGCATAAGAGGCTCTCGATATATTTATGAACCAACATATTTCAATTCTATAATAAGATATAATTGACTATAATAATTCGAGAACTTTGCGTCAAACTGACAATCTTTTCTATTGACACAACTGAGTTTCATTGTAGTCGATAATATTTACATTTAATTTTGTTTTTAGATTGGCTCCATAGCTGGCAATTTGATGTACAAGCGCGCCTTGCCAACATACAAGTCGGATCTGTTCTTACTGTTTGAATGCGTCGGCGCCACGATCACTGTCCGTTAGTATTATTTAATTTAATTGAAAATATCCCTTATAGTTATCCCCATAGGGCATGTCATCTCTTTTAATTAGTGTAGGTTGGGGTTGTTGAAACATTTGTATTATGTGGACGGCAATATCTACCTATTTTTCGAAATAATATTATACTGTTCTTGTGTGCACAGACGCTAGCACATCAAGCAGCTACTACAATCTGACAAATTGCTTTAATAGATTTTCATCTTTATCACTAAAGCATTAAGGGCAAGAATCATCATCATTCTCCTGCCATTATCCCAATTTATTTGGGCTCGGCGCAACATGTCTTCTTCTTCCATACTTCTCTATTAGTCGTCATCTCGATAGTCACTCCATTTCTAGCCATATCATCTTTCACACAATCCATTCATCGTTTCTTTGGTACTTGTATA
The DNA here is from genome assembly GCA_951799385.1 of Hyppa rectilinea. Lineage (NCBI taxonomy): Eukaryota > Metazoa > Arthropoda > Insecta > Lepidoptera > Noctuidae > Hyppa > Hyppa rectilinea. Next base: position 5,165,074 of record OX637314.1, read on the forward strand.
GCCATCCACATTCATACTCACAACTTTCCTGACAACATTTTCCTCATTCCTCCGCATAACATGCCCATACCATGACAACCGATTTCCATACAACTTTTCGGTCACCGGTGTCACTTTCAGACAAGGTGCAAGAATGATTGGAAAAATTTGACTGTTTCGGGTAGGTTGATCTGCTAGCGTCTGTACTAGTAGAATACAACAATATCCTGAGAAATTATAAAGCTTAAGATGAATCTGAAGATAGCGGGTCGTTTAATGATTCAACATGTTTGGTCCAAAGGTTTCAGTAATGGTAAAACAAAGACACTGACAATGAAGGAATTCCTGAAGTTTGATATGCAAGGAGTGTTGATGATCAACGTGGAATTGCCGCCGTTAAGCAGCTCACACATTTTTAGGAGTTATAAGGTAAATTATTTGGAGTGAAAAAATGCCAGGCCAAGGTTTTGTAAACTTGCTTTATTCTCAATATAGAGTTTAAAATTAGAAGATTTTTCTTTGTTCAAAAGTTTTGGTAGACTCCTCATAGATTTGATTCACCTTAAAAAAAGGGTCCAAAGGGTTGAATGTTAAAAAATAATTGCAGATCATGCCAAGGAACCAGAACTCTCTAGCTCTCGTGCACTCGGCATATCTTTTCAAAATGGGTAGAAAGAACACAATAGAATTTGCAAGTATAGTGTACGGTAATATAGATCCGAAAATTTATCACGCCCCAAAAACGGAGAAGTATCTGATCGGAAAGAACATATATAATGATAAGAACTTGCAAGAAGCAATAAAGGTGCTGAGCGGTGAGCTGAAACCAGTGGAAATACTTGGGGAACCTTCGATACAATTTCGAAAGAAGTTGGCTCTGGGGCTGTTTTATAAGGTAAGCAAATGATCTTGCAAACACTTTATTATAAATCTATATAAACATTCTGGTTCAGTGCGTTACGACAAATCACGTGAGAAATATTTAACTTTCATATATATAAATCAATTTGAAACTAAACGAATTTTAAAACATCGTTCTGTTTCTGTCAATCGTTTGAAACTGAAAGAGATGGAATTACGTTTTAATTACCAACAGCCTTACTAATAACGTTGTATAGCGTTTGTATAGTTCACAGAACAGATAAAGAGGTTAGAATGGAAGTAGTTCCTGATTTGTATTAGAACGCGTGTCGCCGCATGTCTCCCACTCTTGTCTCTCCACTACAAGCAAGAGATAATACGTACGCGCATTACGCACACAAATAAACCACACGCACTTAGATCGCGTGTTTACTATTGGTTGTCACACTAACGCAAATACTGCTCTGGACATACACTCACACACGTGTAAAAGCAATTTATTTCTCATATATGTTACGGCTACCAAAAGGTCGATTAATCATATCGATAAAATTACTGTAGTTTAGTTAATTAAAGTTTTGCATTTTTTCAAGTTGCGGATACGGTACGAATAACTTCCTAATTACATATAAATAAACTTAAATCAAAGACAAATTAAGGAGGAACATCCGATACTGCCGGGAAATTTAAATTTTCTTTAGTTTTATGCTAGTTGCAGCTCTGTTTTACGGCATAATAATAGAAAGAAAGAAAAATAGCATTTTGAATAACATAAAACGTAAAACAATGCTACAATATGCAAAAAAAACTATAAAGAAATTTTCAAATTTCACGTCCATATCGAATGTTAAGTCGAATTAACATAATATAATCTAATTAATTTATTGTGAATTACTCCGTGAAAAAGTATTTATTAATTTTATCATGTTAATTTATGCATAATAATATATGTGCCCGCCGCCGCCGGTTTCACCCGCGTTACATAATCATTTTCTGCAAAATGTTGCGAACATAAATTGTGCTACATTTAGTACCTATCCATTCAATTCTACCAGTTGCTTCAAACCACAGTTTTCTTGTAGCAGGATTTTTGGAAACTTAAAAAAAATTAAAAAGTGTTTGCATCGTAAATTAGATTTTAGACGAAAAACCAACTAAGAAACTAAATTAATAATCCACATTATACAATAATTGGTGTTAATATAAACAAAGTTATTTTCATTGTTATATTACTGACAATAATCATTCGTATACACATCTTAATATCGACATTGTTTACAATTTGGTACAACACTATCGACGCGCATAGATTTCCCAGAATTGAAGCTTTGGATCGACGCACGCGACGTTCGCAGTGAACGCAATACATTGCGCGACCGCTCACGTCGTGCAAGATCGTACCAATGTAATGCAAGCAATGTATAATTTTGCATCTGAATGCGATTTTATCGTTTTTGTCTACAAACTACATAATACTTTTGTAATAATTACAAATATCACTCGTATTTTAAGGTTTTTGGAGTTACCGGTGAAAATAAATCCCTCCTCGGGCCACATTACACTCCTGACTTCTTTTCCGACACGTTATAATTGGGCAAGACGGCATAATTCTTTTTTTCCGCGGAGAATTGAACGCTTTCACAATAAGAGCGTGACTGTTGACCGGTGATTCTAATTTCGGTTGGGTTTGGAGCGCCCGCGCAAATGTGTGGCGCGCCTGTCCCGCCCACAAGGCCCTTCTAACCTCTTTAACTGTTCTGTGGTATAGTTACACAACGCTTTGTCTTCTTCTTTCGAATGTCAAAGGAGATTGTTCTACGCCCATACATTGTTCGCCCTGGAGCCAACAGCATAGAAAAAATCATTTTCTATTTGTAAATTGCCCTTAGTTGCCCATAAGAACAAAGTTTCTTCACGGACACTTTAGAGAACAGATTTATTAAAAAAAAAACGAACAGATTTTGAGGTTATTTGTAATAAAAGAAAACTTAAGTAATTCCTTCTAAAACCTTATATTTCTGGTTTCTACAAAGCATTAAACTTCAAATACAATAAAATATTACTGTAAATACAGTTGTATTACAAACAGAACCAAAATCAAAAACGCCAAAAGAAATCGCCAAATACAACACAACCACAGCCAGCACGTGAGACTCAGTGACAAAGAGTACAATAATAAGACTGATACACGAACCGACTGACGTAGTGACGTAGAGAATAGAGATGTTCTCTCGAAGATCAATCATGGTATATCGATGACCACCTATTTAAACTGTGGTTTTAGTTTAGTAGATCAATAATATGTCAAATGTAAATTCATTTGTTCCGTTTCAAACATAAACACGTTGTTGCTATGATTCTACTTCAATTAAATGAATGCTAACATAAAATATTTTGTTCCCAACGAACAATGTGAAACGTTTTAGTTTGCGACATTTAAAAATAGAGTTTAAGTACTTAAAAAGTAAAAATATGGCTACTGAAGTCGTAAATGACATTTCAATCGTTCAATGAGAGATTTTCTGACAAGTGAAAAAACATAGTTCAATAGATGGCGGGGGTAAAAAATACGTCTTTGTTTTACTGGCTACTGATAACAACATTATGATCCGTTAATAAGAAAGCTTATTTGATGTCAAAAACCAGAGACAGTGACGTATTTTTTACCAACGCCTCATTTGAACTAATATTTTCTCACTTGTCAGAAAATCCCTCATTCGACTAGTAAGTACATTTTGTGAGTTTGTTTCATTCATTATATTTTCATCATAATCATGCTAGGCCATATTCATCATAAGTTCCATTAAAATGTTTACGGAACTAATTCCATGAAAAAAATATGCATGAAAAACTTTTATGTTGCACATTTTCAATGCTTTGGAAGTGATAAATATCTAAATCCATTATTTATCACTAGATATTATGGACATCGTCGTCGATATCGATATATATGTAATATGAGCGAGAGCTAAACTGTCAAATCTTTTGTGACATTCACATTGACAATTCCATGAAAGATGGCGAGTTTAGTTGGTAATAAAATAAATGAGGTCACTTTTATAAACCTATTAAGAATTAAACAGTGTCTGCTTGAATTTATTATTTTTAAAAAGCATATTAAAATACAATTAAAATTAACGTACACGTCAAATGTTTGTTGGTTATAGGGCGGTCTAGAACAATCTCCTTTCTGATGACTGTAAGAGACAATTCGGTGTGTAACAATTCACCTAATATAATACGTTTATTAGTAAGGGGGTAATATGTTTAGCGCTTAACGCATGTAATGCTTTGTTGGCTAAAAACTTTTCTAATTTTTTTTTATCTAGTTAGGCGTTCCTCTCGTTTACTCCTTCTCGAGAATCCTTGTATCTTGGGTATAATGCAAAATTACCCACAGGTTTTTAACTTATAATAAATTCCCTTTCAGGTCATTCTAAACATCAGTCCGGCTGGCACTGCTCTTTCCAAATATACTTCTGGCGGAGAACTTCTAAAAAGGCCTTTATCTTCTGGCAAGGAAGACTATCAGACTGACTCCTCGCTGTTTCCATTGAACCAGCCCGTAGATAAACTTGAAGCGCAGATTCAAGCGGGGGGTGAAGCTAGGTTCGCGAATGATATCCCTCCGTTGCCAAGAGAGGTGTTTGGTGCCTTCGTACCCTCTACAGTGCATATTGGAGAAGTGGATACTATTGATGTTGAAGCAGTTTTGGTAAGAGCCTGACTTTCTATAGCTTTTTTTCCCTTAGTGAAATGTTCATGGACATCCTACGTCTTAGGGGAAAGGAGGGTTATGTCAGATTCCTGCTGACTAAAACCCCTTACTAACTTTTCCGTTTTCGTTCCTACTACTACCATGTGTCAGGAGGCCGGGAGATACTTGTACATTTGGCGCACCCCAGATTGCTATCGGGCCACCATGCCTTGCGTTCGATCCAACGTCGCACATCCGTTCAGAAAGTCTCGTATGGGACGAAACGCCAGCACTGGGTTGAGCCGGATTGTTCGAAAGGGTTACCGCTACCCCGGAACATAAAGGGCTAAGGAAGGAACATGGGTGGGTTTTAGTCAGTAAGAGTCTGACACTCACTTCCGCTCCACCCAGAGAGGGAGTAGATATTTGATGATTTCCCACCCTCAAAAAAAAAAGCACTGAACAGGCCGCGCTATATCAGAGCAGCAAATAAAATGTCCACTTTCGACCCGCCTCGCTGAGGACCGTACGTAAGCACCGAATCTCGGTTGAGGACGAGCAGGTCTTAACTCTACGGCCCATTACTCGAACCCCTTACCCCTTGTCCACGGTTGGTATAAGCTTCCTGTCTTCCTCCCACGGCTTTTACCGCTCCCATTACACAAGATGGACTTGTATGTCCCCAAGCTCCTGTTGTTGCTTGGCCACCTGCGAAGTAAGGCGGTCATTCTCCACCTGAAGTGACGTCATCTCTGCAAAAAACATCCGCTTCATTGGCGTTTCTGTAGCTTCCACTGTTGGAGCTTAGTGTACTTTTAGGGTACGGTGGTTGAGCCTACTCAAGCCTTGGATATCTTCCGTACCCTCTGCATCGTCATATTTTGTCATTTTTTTAAACAAAACTACAACAAATACCTGCCGCTTAAAATCAGTGCCAATGTTTAATTAATAAAGTCATGTTCGAAAACATCTACATTTATACAAATAAAGTATTCTTATTTACTGAAAATGTAAATTTTAATAAATGATTCAATGCGACTTGTTATGTTCTGATGTAAAACATATTTTTTATTTCAATAGCTAAAGAATCGGCTTATGAAATGACGATTGTTGTTCAAGGTTATATTGATATAAGAAATAATATGATTATAACCATCTTATTTATTTTAGGCAATAGAGGGTGTTGTAGCTCTATATACAGCCAAAGACTTCCCTGGCGTCAATTCTTTCGGATTTCCGGGCATTCAACTTCAATCAGATGAAGAAGAAATTCTTGCAACAAAAATTAAATTCTACGGCCAGCCGATTGCCATTGTGGTAGCAAAAACTGAAAAACTAGCTGAAAAGGTAGCAAAAAAGGTCAAAGTAACTTACAAAAATGTTAGTACCGCAGCTCCGGTACTGACTATTGATGAAGCAAGAAAAGATAGCAATAGATACGTGGCTGGAACTCCATCTATAGAGCCAGATGGAAAAGGAGACAATGTTACAAAGGTCATTAAAGGTGTATATGAAATGGGAGCCCAATATCATTATTATATAGAACCCATAACATGCGTTGTTGTGCCTGTTGACAAGATGCTAGAAGTATATGATTCGTCGCAATGGATGGACCTAACGCAAATTGCTATTGCGAGGTCTTTGGGAATTAGTGAAAGCGAGTAAGTTGTCATTCCATTGTAATAATACTGATTAAATATAAAATCACACCATATTTAATATTTATGTTTTGGTTAAGGCATTCATGTATGCGCCTGCGTCGCCTGGTATAAATAAGTAAGACCTGATTTTGCATTATATTTGAAGTAGTTCTTGTTCTGCGAATTTGTGAAATACATAACTTCAAAATCGCTTCGTTACGTTTAATAATTATTTTAATTTTTCTTTACATTCTATATTGTTTTAAATTATATAAGCCACTTCATACATAACAATATGATTATGATAAAAATACCAAATGAAATCAAGGTCACTTTGTGTGAAATGTTTATAGTAGTTCTCCAGACTCCATTCTCAGCAGAGACCAGCCTTCGGCGCAGGAGATATTATAGTGTACAAGTTGTGCTCAGGCACAGGTGCACTCTCTCGTTCCTCACTTTCATAGTCCGATGGCACGGCGATCCAACACGACCGGAGAGAGATCAGGCGCAGGGGCAACGGCTTAACGTTCTTTCCGAGACGCGGGGGTATCACACTACTAACTCCCAAACGCTAGGCTGTTATGTACATAAGGTTAAAAAATGAACTTGTGGGAGCATTGTACTCATCGTTACGAACAACTTACAATGGGATGAACCCTGAAATCCTGAAAAAATATGAGCTGTTCCCATACATTTTATTAAGTTACGTGTGCATAAAATGCGTGGAACAACTGATATTTCTTTCTTCAAGTTATTTTTTTAACACCTTATATTATGTATGTATATTAATTATGGTAAACCGACTGACTGACTGGGTGGTATATCAACGAACAGCCTAAACCGCTGGACCGCTTGAAGAATTTTAATGCGCGGTCCGATTATTGAAATTCAGTATTTATATCTAAATCCATAAGTAACGAAAAACGCGTATCAGATTTTATTGAAAATCTACCCTTAAGGAGTTGAAAAAGGGTTTTTACTGCATGTCTTGGGTAACTTAAAATGATACCTTCTACTTGTTTTTATACTGATATTGCGATATAACCGAACTCCACGCGGACGAAGTCGCGGGCAAAAGCTAGTCAAAAGGAACTGACTGACTAACATATCAAAGCATAGGTGAAAGTACTGGAGCTAGGAACGTGAAATATTGCACACAGCTTCCTTTTATAACACAGGGGAGCACTAAGAAGGGGTTTTCGAAAATTGGACCTTTAAGGGGGGTGAAAGCGCGGGCCTGCGGACGGTGAGTAATGGGTGACTCGCCGTCCGATCAGCACCAGACCTGTGCTGGACGGCGCGTATATGTTCAACGCGCGCCTCAAAGAGATATCAGCATATGAAGGGGCCCTCAGGGCCAAGCCTGCCGGGTAAGCGGGATTGTCCGAAAGGGTACCGCTACCCCGGAACATAAAGGGCTACGGAAGGAACATGGATGGGTTTTAGTCAGTAAGATTCTGCCACTCCCTTCCGCTCCACCCAGAGCGGGAGCAGTCATTGGATGATTTCCCAGCCTTAAAAAAAAAAGGGGGGGTGAAATGCAGGTATTTTGTTTGTATAAAAAATCCGACATCCACGCGAAGCAGAAGCTAGGTAGGGATATAAATAGATGGTGATAATTAGGTTTTACCATTAAATAACCATATAACTTCTTTCAGAGTCCTTGTAAAAGTCCGTCGAATTGGTGGCGGATTTGGAGGCAAGATTAGTCGTAACGTGCAGGTTTCCACGGCATGTGCATTAGTTGCCAAGAAACTGGACAGACCTTGTAGGTTCATTTTGCCGATCCAGACCAATATGACTATAGCCGGGAAGAGACTTCCCTGTCAGTGTGAATATGAGGTAATGACCTAGTACTTTCTAAATCCATTTTAATTTAATCGCCATTACTTATAGATAAACTACGATAACATGGCCCGCCCCTCTAAAATTCAAAACGTTTGAAAGTAATTACAAAGCGCCCTTCGCCACCAAGACTCACAAGTTCACAACGCATGTTGCTGCCGGCCTGCTACTGAAGACGAATGTACTTACAACTACATGCAAACTCCTTCGTACAGATGTGACTACAAACATTGAAACAGTAATTTGAAGGGACGCGCCATGTTATCGTAGTTTATCCTATACTGTAGGCAACCTTTCAGACTTAACTTACTAAACTCTTACTAAAATACAAAATCATTTCAATAGGTTGGAGTTGACGACGATGGCAAGATCCAGTATCTAAACGCATCTATTATTGAAGACATGGGCTGTTCTAACAACGAGAATATTCTCGATTTCGTTATCGGTGGCTTCCCTAACTGCTACGATACTAAGTTCTGGACCTTAAAAACTGCTACAGTCACTACTGATACCCCTTCCAATACGTTCGCAAGAGCGCCAGGTTAGTTCTGTTCTCTGCTCTAAAAAAAAAACACATCATGCCTGCATTCCCCAAAAGGATGAGATAGAGGTGTGTGGCGTATCTAAGTGGCGAATGTATTGTTATCAACCAAGAAATCCAGACTCCTGGCTATTAGTAAGAAATTCCAGATGGAAAAACCCAATAACAAACCAAATAAAAAAGTAGGTCGCACTATAGAGGACCTCGTGGCTAAGTAATAACAGCCGCACGGATCGATCCAACAGGTTAAGCTACGCTTGCCGAGGTTGGTCTGTGGATGGGTGATCATCTTTACATATCGAGACTCCTCCGTGGCTCGGAACGCACGTTAAGCCGTTGGTCTCGGCTGTCATTTCGTGTATCTTTGACAGTCGATACGGGTAGTTAGAAGCCCGAAAGTCTGACAGCCAGTCTTACCATGGGCTTTCGTATTACCCAGTTACCGACTGGGTTGTGGAGGTCAGATAGGCAGTCGCTCCATGTAAAACACTGGCATTCAGCTGCATCCGGTTAGACTTGAAGCCGACCCCAACATTGTTGGGAAAAGGCTAGGCAAATTGATACCACTATTACATTTACTTAGCGATCTACTTAATTTGACAGGCACTTGCGAGGGAATGACAAGTATTGAACACATAATGCAGCACATCGCATTCGCCGTACAAAAGGACCCGACTAGCGTCCGCAAAGTTAACATGAGGACAGAGGACAATGACCTTCCAGAACTGATCGACATTCTCAAATCCGACGCTAACTACGACCAGCGAGCTAAAGATATTGAGCAGTTTAATAAAACAAATAGATGGATAAAGAAATCTATTTCTATCAATGTCATGTGCTTCCCAGTGATATTTTACGGGAACTATTCAGCACTCGTCAGCATTTATAGAGGTGATGGTACAGTCACTATCTCCACAGGAGGTATAGAGATGGGACAAGGGATCAACACTAAAGCTGCCCAAGTTTGCGCATACGAGCTAGGGGTGCCTCTTGAATATGTCAATGTTGTTCCCCATTACAGTTTCGTGGCTGCAAACAACGTGTTTTCAGGGTCTAGTATTACGACTGAAAGTGTTTGCTACTCTATTATAAGGGCTTGTGCAACTATAAAGGAAAGATTGGCCCCAATAAGGGAAAGTATGCCAGACGCTACCTGGAAGGAAATCATTAAGAAAGCAGGAGAAGATCAAGTGGATTTGACTTGTTTGTTCATGATGAAAGATACAGACGAAAATCTAAAGGGGTATAGTGCGTTCGCTGTAGCCATTATTGAAACACAACTAGATGTGATGACTGGGCTTTTCCAAATAGATCGTGCGGATATTTTGGAGGATGTCGGTGTTAGTGCCAACCCTAAGCTAGACGTCGGACAGGTGAGCGGACTAAGATTATTAATCTTGTGTGTTGCACGAGATTATCCATTTTGTACCAGTTTTTAGGGACAGCTCTGAATATTTTAAACATTCTTGGATGTGCGTGGCCACCATAATAAGTAATGAACTAACAACTACGTATACATATAAGGTGTTCAAAATTAACCCTAAGTATTACGTGGGAGCATTGTACTCATCATTACTCACATCAAAACTTTTACTATAGGATAAATTTCGAAATCGCGAAAGAAATATGAGCTGTTCTGTACATTTTACTGAGTTACATGTGCTTAACACGTTAGACACCACGCCGCGCCGGTCACCGGTGACCGCGAACAATAGTTTTTCTATTGTGTCTGCTGCGTGGCAATTAATGACTTAAATGTATGGAACAGCTCATATTTTTTCTCGATTTCGGGGTTGATCCCATTGTAAAATTTGTTCGTAATTGCTGCCACAAAATTCTTAGAGTAAATTTTTTAACACCTTACCTATATATCTGTAACGGGTACCTGCTGCAACAACAACTGATTTTCGTTTATCTTTAACATTTCAAGGTACAAGGAGCCTATGTTCAAGGTATCGGTTACTTCACATGCGAGAAGCTGATTTATGATAAGGAGACAGGGAAATTGTTGACTAACCGATCGCTCACGTACCATGTAGCCCTCACTCGGGACATACCGGTTGAGTACAACGTTAAGTTGAGGTACAACTATAAGAATCCGAATGGAGTACTTGGATCAAAAAGTGAGTAACCTGTAAAACTTCTTATGACACTGATTTTGAGTAAGATCTTATCCTGTTTGGAATAGAACTGTCAAATTAGTTCTGCGTAGATGGCGCTAAGTGTTTGCTGCTTTAATTCAGCTGTCATTGGAGTTTCTGGTGAAAAAATTTGCCGCGAGATGATGCTAACTGCTTTGTCTTATCGCCGATTGTTTGCTTTTCATACAAGATCACTTTATCGTTGACACGTGACAAACACACTGCGCTATCCCGTGGCGAAGCTTTCAGCAAACAAACCCATTGCTGAATAGGAATTATAACAAAATTTTTTTTTAGTCCTTAAGCAAGATTATTCAAAAAAATATTAGACAAATATTTCTAGTGTTACGTAACTCAAAGATTACGTCAATACCTGAAGTTGAAATGAGGTGTTTATACTCACTTGTGACGTAGCGAGCCTCTTCTTCCCATCTTCAATGCGTTTATCGCAGTATTTTTTATTAATATGCAATAAAGCAAAAAGTACTTGTCTAATATTTTATTATTATCTGATTGACGGACCAATGCTCGTATTACAGAACCTCACTCAGAATTCAAGCATTGCTTGAGTCTCGATTAAAGCCATTTGATTGGTTAAAACTAGTTTTAAGTAATGCTTGGGTCTTGAGTGAGGTTCTGAAATACTGGCCTTAATGTAATTTGTATTTTTTACCCAAGCATCATCCCTATTTCAGGCAGTAGCGATCAGCTAGCTGACCTATACATCTGCCAAGCATGATCAATTGATCATAACCGTAATTTTCTAGAATCATTTCCAGCAATGACATGGTGTCAGTATCTCTATTATCTTCTTTTCCTTTTCTTTTTTTTCTTTATCATCTTCTTTTTTATTTTTTCTTTCTCTATTATTTTCTTTTTTTTTCATTACAACTATTGTTAATAATGATTTCGTTTTGTCCCAGCTTGCGGCGAGATGGGAATTTGTACATCGCACGGTGTGACGCACGCACTGCGACAGTGTATCATGGAGTCCCGCAAGGACTCGGGCTACGATCCCAATGAATGGATTTCTATTCGTGAGTATTCTTGCTAACTATATTTTTCCAACGAAAAATATTTGTTATGGTTATAATATAGGATCTTGCTTACATTTCCATATTGTAGTCATTTGAAGTTCAGAAATTAAAATATTTTCAGAATCGCTAAAAAAGTCAAATTTACTGTCAGGTAGGTTATATGCTCTAAGCTGTCAGGTGTTAGGTTGACTACCAAGACTGGCAATTAACAATTTTTCATCTGTGACGTGTATAAAGTGCAAAGGAATACTCACGAGCCAATATCCTATCCAAAACAATGCTCAAGCATAAAATCTAGCTTATACAGGATGAAATTGAATTCATGGGCATTATTTTAAGGGGTCATTGTACTCATAATTATGAAAAATTTCACTATGAAAGAACAAATCTGATATCGCGAAAAAAAATTCGTTGTTCCCTACATTTTGACGAGTTATGCGAGCATAATGTATGGAATAGCTGATTTTTTTTTGCGATTTCATATTTTTATTAAAATAGGTAATGCCCATGAATTCAATTTCACCCTGAACATAACAGTTTTCATATTCTCAAATCTAAATTCTAAATGGGCTTCGAAATATATTACGAATTGTTTATCTGTTTCTCGCAGCGGTGCCGTACGACACCGAAACTATACTGAAGGCGCTGGACGTGAAACCAGAAGAATTCCTTCTTACTAAATAGTTTGTTCAATTGTTATATTACCATCTTGTAAGTGTGTGATACAGTGAAGTGTGTGCTTTTAAACAAATAGTTCATTATTTTTTACTTTGTATTATGATGAAGTGTGGTTTATAGAATAAATCCATTTCTGTTATGTGTTTTTTTATTGGTTAAATTTTTCGCACATAGGTATAGATTTACAACGTTTTTTTTTTGTGGGGGAAATCATCAAATTACCGCTCCCGCTGTGGATGGAGCGGAAGGGAGAGTCGGACTCTTACTGACTAAAACCATCCATGTTCCTTCCTTAGCCCTCTATGTTCCGGGGTAGCGGTAACCCTTTCGGATAATCCCGCTTATACGGCAGGCTTCAGCCCTAACAGGCCCCTTCAAATGCTAACTTCTCTTTGAGGCGCGCATGGAACACATACGCGCCGTCCGGCACGGGCCTGGTTCTGATCGGACGGTGAGCTATCCATTACTCACCGCCCGCAGGTACAGATATACAACGTATAACAGAATAAGCGCAAGACCTGAGAGTAGTTTGCTAAGAATCGACTTCAGAATCGATTTACGTCACTACTTATACATATATTTTTTAAGGTGAAACATATTTTATTTACCGTAACGTGCCAAGCCCGAAGTTCCAATTTTAATTTAGTTTTTTTTTTTTGCAATTAGCAGGTCTATATTAGGTTAAATATTATAACAAAATTGTTTGCCGTAGCGAATAGGAAGGTGTTTACAGAATTGTAATCATTAAAAGTATTCTATACAACCAACATTCTAATTTCAAGTAGACACTTCAATCAATAAAAACTTCAAAATACTTTTTAACATTATGTACCGACATTATGTCTATGTTGTACAAATAAATAAATTTGAATTTGAAATTAGAATGACTGAATAAATTAGACATTGAGGTATTACTTATTGTCTCTATGCGGATCTGACGCCCGCCATTTTTTTTATTGTGGGAATTCATCAAATTGCTTCTCCCGCTCTGGGTGGAACGGAAGGGAGTGTCAGACTCTTACTGACTAAAACCCATCCATGTTTCTTCCTTAGCCCTCTATGGCTCCAGGGTAGCTGTAACCCTTTCCGAGTTTCATAAGTCTACATTTGATATAAATAAATGCGAAACTGAGTTTGTTTGTTACGTCTTTTTGTAGTTACATTACAACATTGCGTAGCGATGCATACCTAGACACAATTTCCCGATTTCCATCGTTAATAGTCGCCGAATAAAATGCCGTCACATCCGTGCAAACGAACGACAAAATGATAGGGGCTCCATTTTTGCCATTTTTCTATGAAACACTAAAATAGACATACATAGATAAAGGTACCTAATAATTCGGTATCCATCAATCAATATGCCTGCCCTTTACCCAGCTAAGTATGTTAGAGTCAGCTTCTATAATTCGGAAGCCATATATGTATGAATAAACGATAAAATCGCTTGCCTTAAATATAATAAGTTTAAACATTCCGAACGTATGTAGTTACGTAATAAAATAATTATTTGCGTGGTACACCTGTACTCATGTCTCTGGTACAAAACAGTCTTGTCGAGTGTTATTGCTGAATGGAGCGTTATCATGTCTAAAATAGAATTCACTGTTAATGGAGAAAAATGTTTAGGTAAGTTGTTATTTCTTTTTCGTTGAAACAATATGTCAGTAGCTGTAATAATACGTAGTTCATTGGTAATCAATTTTTATTTTTACTTTAATATATTTTATATACAGTGTGATAGGTTAAACGAGAGACATACTTTCAGGTTGTATAGTAATCATGGAAAACAACAACTTTGTCCATGGGACCAACTCTCAATTATGAAAAAAAAAATCATCTGTTCCATATATTATGCGAACATAAATGTTTCATGATTTCAGGTACAGTTCCATAGTCATAGTTGTTCATTTTCATGAGTATAGCACCCCCTGTAAGTATGTCTCTCGTTTAACCTAACAGACTTTATATAGGTATATAATACACACATCAAAAGTGTCTAGGGATCAACATATATTTTTGCAATAACTTTTCTCTTGAATGATATTAATTTAAATTTTCTTTAAGGATTCATCAAATAAAGTGTTTTCGTTTGTCACAGTAACGATAAACCAAGTCACCTTTGCATTAATAAAGAAATTTGCCATTTTCCTAATAAAGGGATTTTTGACATTTGAACCACTAACATTAAAGTTCGAAAAAAAGACTGAAATAACAGTTTTCTTTAAAATTTTATTGGGTAACTTAAACAATTAATAATCCGTGTTTCTACCGCGAACACTAACAACACAAGAACATCGGTTTGGCATACTCAAAATGAGTTCATCCAAATCACGCTGTGGAATGGCCGCCCATGTTCGTTGCAACAACAAAAAAAGGTGTTATCAGTCGACTTTGGACACGTTACCGAAGCACTGGTACCGTGGCTGAGCGCCATGAAGGACGGTATCGCTGCACCACACGGAGACAAGACCGATACATTCAAATCTTAACTCGAAGAGCTCCAACAATAACCGCCATGATGTTAGCCGTGAGGCTTCATCACTCTTCAGGGAACTTAATTAGCGACCAAACAGTCAGAAACCGCTTGCATGAAGTGAACCTTCATTCCCGAAGACCGCTACGGGTACCACCTATAGCAATGCACAATCGTAGGATTCGATATCAATGGGCTCTTGAACACAGAAATTGGGCAGAAGAACAATGGCGTTTCGTGTGCTTTTCTGATGAGTCTCGTTTTGGTATGAGACCGGATACAAGACGTATACGACACTGGAGAACCCCTGGACGCCAACAGCGATTAAAATCCTGCCAGGAAGTCCATCCTTATAGTGGTGGAACCATCATGGTATGGGCGGGTATTTGGATCGGCGGAAGAACTGAGTTGATTTGGATCAGAGGCAACCTCAACGCTCAAATTTATGCTGAGACGATTGTATCTGACGTCATCGTTCCTCTACAAGTGCAAATCGGTCCCTTATTTCAGTTAATGCATGATAATGCACGACCGCACACCGCAAGAGTTGTAAGACAGACTCTCGCCGCAGCTAACATCAATGTCCTGCCCTGGCCTGCTCAGTCGCCAGACTTGAACCCGATTGAGCATGCATGGGATATGCTACAGAGAAGAGCTCTGCCGAATATGGAGGGTATCCAGTTGCAAGAAGACCTTTTTTTGTTGTTGCAACGAACATGGGCGGCCATTCCACAGCGTGATTTGGATGAACTCATTTTGAGCATGCCAAACCGATGTTCTTGTGTTGTTAGTGTTCGCGGTAGAAACACGGATTATTAATTGTTTAAGTTACCCAATAAAATTTTAAAGAAAACTGTTATTTCAGTCTTTTTTTCGAACTTTAATGTTAGTGGTTCAAATGTCAAAAATCCCTTTATTAGGAAAATGGCAAATTTCTTTATTAATGCAAAGGTGACTTGGTTTATCGTTACTGTGACAAACGAAAACACTTTATTTGATGAATCCTTAAAGAAAATTTAAATTAATATCAATCAAGAGAAAAGTTATTGCAAAAATATATGTTGATCCCTAGACACTTTTGATGTGTGTATGTTACAACATATACCATCACACCTGTTATCGCCGAAGGGTTCGGCAGAGGTGTACCTAAGTATAGTATGCCAAGTATGTTGGAACCCCAACTAATAGGAGGCAAGCGTATCGCCATCAACCGGACATAAATCCAGACTCAGAGCCGCTACTGAGAAATTCCGCACAATAATATTTTATCATGCTAATATTTCAACATATTTTCCTTGCCATTACAAAATACATAATGTTTATTTCTGTACCAAATAGTTTACATTAGTTTATGTTTGGAGCCTCCTTTCAAGCATGATGACGCCTGTGTTAGGAGGCTCCTCTATTAATTTCGCTGTTTGTACAATATACAAAAAAAACAAATACGCTTTCTCGATTATGAATGTAATTGAATGAATACATAAATGAGAGTGTCTGATGTGTGTGTATGTGTTAAACCTATGTTCACTAATTACTGTTTGTATAGTGAACGAATGCCTACCCCGGGAGACGACGCTGAACGCGTATCTCCGCTATGTGCTCGCTCTGCCGGGCACCAAAGCAATGTGCCACGAAGGTGGCTGCGGCTCCTGCATCGTGATGGTGCGAGCGAGGCGGTTCCCCAGCGGCTTGGTCGAGACCTTCTCTGTTAACTCGGTGAGTCACTGTTATCTTAGCTTGAAATGCTTGATTTTGCCGTATCATCATCATGTGCGTAGCCTTTTCCCAACTATGTTGAGGTCGACTTTCAGTCTTACCGGATCCAAGATATCTCACTAAACCTTATAAAAATGGACACCACAAACGTAGAGTCGCACAGAGTGTTGCAACATGTCTCCCATACGAACGTCTGGACCAGATATTATTATAACACTACATTATCTGCCTAGCCTTTTACCAACTATTTTGGGGTGGGCTTCCAGTCTAACCGGATGCAGCTGAATACCAATATTTTATATGGAGCGACATTTTATTTGCATAAATGTATACTTTTTGCAGATGATACTACAGTTGTCATAAAATGTCAGAATAAAAGCGACTACAAATCAGCTACGGAAAAGACCCTAAAAGATATAATATGTTGGATGCAAAATAATAACTTAAATATAAATGTTAGCAAGACAAAATTAATCGAATTTAACTCATATAATAGCAAACCATTAGCTTTGGATATTCTATATAATGGTGAAAAGGTACAACAAGTGGATCAACTAAAATTTTTAGGAATTAATGTTGACAAAAACCTGAATTGGAAAAGCCATGTGGAGCATATATGTCAGAAATTGGATAGGTTCGTGTTTGCTTTGAAAAAGCTTAGACAAAATGTGTCTGTAGAAGCTGCTCTTGCAGCTTACCATGTTTATGTGTCCTCTGTTCTAAGCTATGGACTAATCATATGGGGTAACTCGGCCGATGCCGATAGAGTTTTTAAGCTCCAAAAACGCTGCATCCGGGTATTAAACAGGGCATGGTTCTTAGATAGCTGTAAACCCCTTTTTCAAAAAATGAAAATTCTTCCACTGCCCTGTATGTATATTAGAGATATCTGCATTTTTACAAAGACACACATGCATTATTTTAAGCAACATACTGAGGTTATACCAAGACAGAAAAGGGCTAAGTTTCGCGACCTCTTATATCATCCAGCTGGTCATAAAGATATATATAAGAAAAATGTGTTCAATATGTGTATATTAATTTATAGCCAAGCGAATTGAAATTGTTGCAAGGTGATGATTTTAAAATAAAATTATCAGTGTGGTTAAAAAAAATGTGTTTCTACAGCATAAAAGAATTTTTACAATATAAAAATAAGTAATAATTAATGATTTAGACTAAGTAATAATTAATGATTTATTGTAAATTAATAAATGACATTTTGTGTGTATATTGTAATATGTGTATTTGAATCAATTTAAGTATTGTAATTAATAATAATGTGTATTTTAATCTGTATAATTATTAGTTCATTAAAACAAAAATTTGCACGCTTGCTTGCAGGCAGAATACAATTACTTTAAGGCTGTAAGATCTTCCCTTGTATAATATGTATTTTCTTGCAAATAAACAATTTGAATTTGACAGGCTATCTGACCTCCAAAATCCAGTAACTGGGCAATACGATACCCCTTGGTAAGACTGGCTGTCAGATTAACGACAGCAGAAAGCTGTAGGACATACATAATCAGCCTTTTATGGTCCTACTGTTGGAACACAGGCCTCCTCTCTATGAGCAGGAGGGAGCCATAATTCACCACGCGGGCCCAGTGCGGGTCGGTGGATGTCACATGTCTTCGATTTTTTTATTTTGGCCGGTTTTTTCTAGGACGTGCCGGTTTCCTCACGATATTTTCCTTCACCGTTTTGAGACTAGTGGTGATGAAATGAAATAGAAAAGGTAAAGTGCCTGTCTGGGTTCGAACACACGACTCGTAAGTCAGGGCTGATACCACTGCTCCTGTAAGACATAACAGGAACAGCGGTGGCTCAGTGGAGGACACAACGCTATGAAAATAGCTAAAATTATACTTACCCAAGAGTTCCTCCATTAATGCTCATTCAACAGAAGCAAAAAAACCCTACCGACCTCTACATAATACATTTTTAACCTCATGACCAAAGCTTCGAAGTCACTCAAGGTAAATCAGATGTATGACTCGTCCACCTAATTAACTGGCGAGTTCGGATGAGGAACCTTCTCCCCCTTCATTAATGACAACATTTGTCCCCAGTGTCTGGTGCTGGTCTTCTCCTGCAACGGTTGGGAGGTGACGACCATCGAAGGAGTCGGGAATCGCTTGGGCGGTTACAGCGACGCTCAGAAGCGAATCGTGGCGTTCAATGGAACCCAGTGCGGATACTGTACGCCAGGGTGGATCATGCAATTAACCAGGTGAGCGAGTAAGATGGATAACCATCTTCACCTATCATCATATACTACTCTGTCAAGAAAGTACCGGGAAAAGATCAATAATACACAAAATGTCTGTTATTCATCCAAATTCATTTTATCACCTTCAAAGTATGCTCCTTTAGAAACGATACACATGCGCCAACGAATAATCCATTCATCAAAACATTTTTTAAACGCTGCTTCCGGAATTGAGTTCAGTTCTCGCCGCGAATTCTCCTTTATATCTTCTATCGATTGAAAACGGGTGCCACGAAGTGGTAATTTGAGTTTAGGAAAAAAAAAAGTCAGCAGGAGCCATATCTGGTGAATATGGTGGTTGCTGGATGGTATTTGTTGAGTGTTTGGTCAAAAATTCGTTCACAATGATAGCCTTGTGCGAAGGCACATTGTCGTGGTGCAAAATCCAAGAAATTTCCAAGAAATTTCTTTTGCGATGTTAACTTCAGTTGCAGACGTTGACGGCCTACCAGAGCGAGGCAAATCTTCCATCACATCTCGACCGCTTTTGAACGCTTTGAACCACTTATAAGTACGAGTTTTTGATAAAGTCGATTCACCGTAAGCCTTCTGTAACATTTTCAGTGACTCCGAACACGAAATTCCATTGGCGATGCAAAATTTAAGACAAACTCTTTGTTCGATATTTTTGTCCATTATGAAATTCGCAATACACACTATATATGATATTACTAAAACCAGCACTGTATTTAATATAAATAACAGATGCAACTCAAACTCCGCGCCAAAATGGAAAACAGTTGTGCCAATCTAACAACTACAAAAAAAACAAAAATTTGAATTTGGAACCATAAACAAATCATCCATTCCCGATACTTTTTTGACTGAATGTATATACCTATCTAGTCTCTTTCCCGAAAAATATATGGCACTTCTCACCATCTTGGTATTATTAGGGATATTATTTTATCTCCTTCCGTCTACATTTTACTTGATTTTATTTCATACTTATACTCAATACTTTATTGCGTTCCATTATGTTACATAGATGGTTTTAAAAAGTTAAAGATGAATACGGACCCTGTCGGGCACTCACTGCAATAATTAGGACCGAGGAAGAGGGCTAAGTAGCAATTCAATATTATTAGATGTATTTAATAATGTATTACATTCAGTAAAGTTTTTCAACTGTTATAATAGCAATAAACAACATAGGATAATTAATAATGTGTAAAATATAGATTTATATTTAAATTATTAGATTTTTATAGGAATAGTATATTAGTTTACAGGATAGCCCATTGCGATATATATGCATCTTTTGTTGACAGGGAAAATACAATTTTCCCGGCAACTTTTAATTTTTTCCTTCCGTAAGAACCTGATTCGGACGGTTACGAACATTTTAAAGCAGAAAGAAACAAATCGGTGTAGCCGTTTTCAAGTGATGCAGTTAGTTACCAACGAGCAGATTTTTATTTAGGTAGTATATTATAGACCACCCATTCCCTTATCCCCATTTCTTGTGAATTCACTCAGAGAACAATAGAATAAGTCCGTCTCACTCGCTATGGGATTGAGCGAGCATAGCTTATATGGGTCACTTAGGATTTCACTCGTCTATGCATCGGTTGGTGGTATTGGCGGCTGCTTTTTAGGTATATTTCAGCATTTCATTATTTTCACATTTCACAACTTTGTGACCACCTAAACCAGGGGTTTCCAAACTTATTTCGTCTTTGAAAATCAATTATTTTTAGAGCCCCCATTTTTTCACCTACTTAAAATCCATATAGATCATTTTAATTTAGTTTTATGTTAATTAATTTTTCAATTTTTGTCACTATTTATTTTACTTGGTTTATTAAATATTGTTAAGAATCCAATTTTCCTTTGGGGAATAATTATTATAAGCATTTTTATCGCCTGCGACACAGGTATATCCTAGTGCAGGCATATTTAACATTATGTTACCAATTGTTTTTCCTAAGTTTTTATTTTTGTATTCTACCACTTTACTTTTTTGAATAAATTCTTATTACTATCTAGATGAAATTACAAATCGCCTTCTACACAACGCCCACATTTTTTTTCCGCTTTAGGCCTGCAACGCCCACAAGAAGGTTATCGCCCACTTTAGGAAAGGCTGACCTAAATGGACCCTTTATTCCAGCTTAATTGACAAAAACCTCACGATGGCAGAATTAGAAAAATCTTTCGGCAGCAATACGTGCAGGTGTACAGGATTCAAGCCTATCTTGGACACTATTAAGTCGTTTGCCATTGACGCCTCCCCTGAACTATGCCAGAAAGTCAGGGATATGGAGGAGCTCAGTGCGTGTTCCAAAAACCCTGGAAGCTGCCAGAGAAAATGTTCAATCAAGAGTGACTGTAGTGATTGGAGCGTCGTAGCTGACGTCAAAGATATTAATGATGGCACTATATGTTTGAATTTCGGAGAGTCAAAGTTCTTCAAAGTGTATCATCAGGAAGATATATTTGACATTTTGAGAAAGTATGGCGTGGATTCGTATATGCTTGTCGATGGAAATACTGGGAAAGGTGAGTCTCTTTTCCATACCTGTGTATGGTCTTTTATGCCTCCAATTCAAAGTCAATTCATTTATTTCAAATAGGCACATGAAAGGCACTTCACCTTTAGAATGAAAACGACGTAACTCAAAAAAGTGACTTTTAGGGAAATAGCAAAAGAAGTTTTAAAGTTCTTAACACTTCCGTACTATTTGGTCTATTATTTCGTGATTATTTACGTCAGTGACTATGTTTGTGCTGCAAATTATAAAAAAGTCTTTTCACTATTTTCTTTTTGAGTCATTTTATGACGATAACTCAATTTTAGATTTTTTTGAATTGTGTCGTTTTAATTCTAAAGGTGCGTAATTTGAACGTCAAAATGAATAAGAAATAGAATTGATTCCAGTCGCCCCTTCCAAAAGGTAGTTTCATGTGCAGAAGAATGGGCAAGAAACTCCACCGTTACTCTTTTAAAATGTTTTAATTACTTCAATTAATTCTTAGTTTATTGCTTAAAACAAGCCACAATTGGGTATTTGAAAGGGTAGGTAGTCAATAACGTTACTTTGTATGAATTGTTAAAACGCGGAATTTGTGCGTGATTTGTATGGAATGTAACAATGTGACTTCACAGATTGTTAGAATCACGTGGAATACCTATTACCATTAAATGCAATTTTATAATTTTATCTTCGCATAATATTTAATTTTTGTAAGGTGATGCAAGTTAAGACGAGCGGTCTTTTGTCTATGTGATTTCATATTTGACTTTTGACCGTTTCGAATATTCAATTAAAATTATTTACTTGTACATAAAAACTGGAACTCACTGGTACGAGATTCAAATTCAATAACAAAAAAAAATACAGCGCTGCTGAACTACTGCTGATGCGTGCATCTATGATAAAACTACTTGCTTGTAAATGCTTCTCAAGTAAAATTCTTTACGACGTGTCCAAGCTCGTGTCCTCGAATGTGTAGCAATCTTCTAAAATAAACTTCTTAATTCCAGGTATTGTTGAAACCTTCGAGTATCCTAGAATTCTAATAGACATAAGCGAAGTGACCTGTCTTAAAAAGTATACCTACGATCAGAATATGATCCTAGGAGCCAATATTTCTATACAGGACTGTATCTCCATATTTACGGAAGCGGCGTTAAAAAGGGACGGTTTTTCTTATTTAGCAGAGATTGTGAAACATTTGGAGCTTGTTGCTCATATACCCGTAAGAAAGGTAAAGGTTTTTCATAACAATATTTAATCACCTGAATAGAGAATGATGACAAGTTTTTTTTTCTTAGTCCGTCAGCTATATTATTAGAAAATTCTGGACACGTATTTCTCTTTTATTTATGTAATCCAAAGATCTGATAGCTAGTGTTACCAAGGGGTATCGTATTGCTCAGTTACTCTGATGTGGAGGTTAGATAGGCAGTCGCTCCATGTAAAATACTGGTATTCTGCTGCACCCGGTTAGACTGGAAGCCGACCCCAACATAGTTGGGACAAGGCTAAGCAGATGATGATGTTTGCATGACGTCACTCCTTTCTACAGAGGCCAGCACATCAAGTTACCACAATCTGCCAAATTTCTTTGATAGTAATTCAACTTTATTGCAAAGACATAAGGTTCATTTTTAATTGAGCAAATTTGACAGTTAGGGATAGCTTGATGTGCTGGCGTCTGTACATACTGATTTGTATACGTAGCGCGCCCCTACTCCCCAACTTTAATGCGTTTTTTTCTACGTTTTTTTTTATATTAATATTATGAAGCAAAAAATACGTGTCGAATATTTTTTTATTAAGTATCTGACTGACGGACTAAACATAATTTCTTTTTTTTACCCTATTCTGACAACTGCCTGGTGTCTAAAACCCTGTATTCTTTTCAGATTGGCTCATTAGCTGGCAATTTGATGTACAAACGTGCAGTGCCAACATACCAATCGGACTTGTTCGTAATCTTCGAATGCATTGGAGCCAGGATTACAGTTCGTAAGTACCTACCTGATATAATATTACTTATGTTATGTAAAATTATCCGTCTATTGTAATGAGCACCACACACTAATAGTATCAATGACTTTAATTCATTGCGTTATTTACGTTGTTATGCAGACAGGTCACGCTACATCAGGTTAAGCTACGCTTGCCGGGGTTGGCCGTGGATGGGTGACCATCTTTACATAACGAGACTCCTTCGTGCCTCGGAAAGCACGTTAAGCCGTTGGTCCCGGCTGTCATTTGTGCATCTTTGACAGTCGTTACGGGTCGTCAGAAGCTCGAAATCTTATAGCCAGTCTTACCAAGGGGTATCGTATTGCCCAGTTACTGGGTTGTGGAGATCAGATAGGCAGTCGCTCCATGTAAAATACTGGTATTTAGCTTCATCCGGTTAGACTGGAAGCTGACCCCCAACATAGTTGGGATAAGGCTAGGCAGAAGATGATGCAGACAAGTTCTTCGAACAAAATGAAGCAATGAATTAGCAAAAGAACATAACATTGCGACTGTATTTCCCACACGGTTAAGCAAAGGTGTACATATAGTAGACCCATATTTCGCCAGTTATGTTTAAGTCTCATGTAACAAGGGGTGAGGCTAATGCCAAATGCCATCAACCGGGCAGAAATCCAGACGCCGGGCTGCTACTGAGCTGACCTAATGTGGGTGGACCTATTATAGTTGCACCTCTGTCTAACCCTTCGGGAAAACAAGGCGTGATATTATCTTTTTTTTTTTAGTGTGGGAAATCTACAAAGACTTCTCCCGCTTTGGGTGGAGCGGACGGGAGTGTCAGACCCTTACTGACTAAAACCCATCCATGTTCCTTCCTTAGCTCTTTATGTTCCAGAGTAGCGGTACAATCCCGCTGACATGGCGGCGTGATGTTATGTTATGTTCCTAATGATAAGTCCATTTTGATATTCTCAGGTGATTTCAATGGCACAACAAAGACGCTCACACCGGCTCAGTTCTTGAAGTTTGACATGCGAGGTGTGCTGATGCTTAACATAGAATTGCCTCCTCTGAGCAATTCTTACGTCTTCAGAAGTTATAAGGTAAGCACTAGAATATACAGTGCCGTCTTTACCGCAAGGGCACACAGGACCCCCATCGTCAAGGGGCCCCGAAACGCCTAACTAATTTGTAAGTCCTCGCGCCATTGCGCCCCTGACGCGAAATATGTTTTTATCATTCATTTTTTTTACTTCACATCGGTGGCCCCAATTTTGTATTTGCCAAAAGATTGCCATTAAGTAATTTTTGAAAATTTTATAATCTACCCGCAAAATTTTTACCTAATTAATGTGGTCGCAAATAATCATAAGACATACCTACCTACATATTTATATTACTTGTTAATTAAACACAGAAGATGAATCTAAATTCTAGGACTAATCATTTTTTTTTGTTTTAAGCAGAACAGGTACGATTCTCCTTCTTCATTATCTTCTTTATTCTCTTTCACTTCATTTCTCATTTATCTTTCACCTCAAATCATAATTAAAATTCTAGATTATGCCTCGAAACCAGAACGCTCTAGCCATCGTAAATTCAGCATACCTCATCAAACTGGGAAGAAAGAACGTTATAGAACGTGCCAGCATAGTGTATGGCAATATAGATCCGAATTTCATTCACGCCACGAAAACGGAGCGCTATCTGATCGGAAAGAACATATTTACTGATGAGAACTTGCAAGGAGTTATCAAGGTGCTGAGCAGTGAGCTCATACCTGTAGAAATACCTGGGGAGCCTTCTAAACAGTGTCGGAAGAAATTGGCTCTTGGACTATTCTATAAGGTGAGAATGAATTTGGTAATCTCATCTTTCTTGTAGGTTTTTTCGAAGAATACGTGAGGAGCTCGTGGCTAAGTACTTACTAACAGCCGCACAGTCAGGTTCATCCATCAGGTTAAGCTACGCTTGTCGGGGTTGGCCGTGGATGGGTGACAATCTTTACATACCGAGTCTCCTCCGTGCCTCGAAAAGCACGTTAAGCTGTTGGTCACGGCTGTCATTTGTGCATCTTTGACAGTCGTAACGTGGCGTCAGAAGCCCGAAAATCTGACAGCCAGCCTTACCAAGGAGTATCGTATTGCCCAGTTACTGGGTTGTGGAGGTCAGAGAGGCAGTCGCTCCATATAAAATACTGGTATTCACTAGTATTCAGCTGCATCCGGTTAGACTGGAAGCCGACCCCAACATAGTTGGAAAAGGCTATATAGGCAGATGATTTTCGAAGAATACGTCAAGCATAATAAATGCTTCATTTACAAATTCAGTAGGTATATTTTCCTTGATTTTTAAAAGTTTAATCGTGTGTTTTTTATGGTTTGAAAATGTAGGCAGCAGATTTTTTTTTCAGTCAAACATGTATCTTGCCAAAACGGTGAAGAAAACTGCGGTGTTTCCCAGGAGTGGGAATCGTTATAGACTGATTATTTCATGATGCTATGCTTAATCTATGAATCTTACTTAACGCACGCACAAAAATAAAATTGTTTTTAATTTAAAAAAATAACTTTGCATTATAATTTCACAATTGGTGATAATTGATTCACATTGCAATGTAGTCTTTTAGTTATTAAGTAATTTAAATATAACCCGAACTTCTAGGTTGCTTACATTAAGATTAAAAAAACCGGCCAAGTGCGAGTCGGACTCGCACACCGAGGGTTCCGTACAAACCTGTAGGTATATAAGTAAAAGTTCACCCATAACGAGAATCGAGTCATAGTTATGGTATTTATATATTTTGAAAAAAAAAACATTTTTTTTTTATTATATGATGTAACTAAAAATTTACGGTTTTCGCAATTTTTCCTTTATCTGCACTGTAAGACGTTACTTTGTACCAAATTTCAAGATTCTAAGTTCACGGGAAGTACCCTGTAGGTTTTGATTCCCGTGCGAGTTTCGAAAATTTGCGGCATAAACAGCTGTATCTTTTGATTGCTTTGGCTTAGAAGTTTGATTTTTTCACAGCTCCAAGGGACAGTAGACCTGAGTATTAGATATAAATTTTAGTTTGATACCTCCACGCGTGCCTGAGAAAAACGGTCTTGACAGACGGACGGACGGACAACAAAGTGATCCTATAAGGGTTCCGTTTTTTCCTTTTGAGGTACGAACCCTAAAAATGGTCCGTAACGTCTTTCATATTTATTGATTTATGTCTTTTTGTTTTTAATGTCTCTTAAAAAGATCGATATACCTTATCCATTCACTCGATAACACTCCTTCTATGAAAGTGCATATTTTTACAGTTCGTCCTAAATATCGCCCCAACTGGCAGATGCCTCCAAAAATACTCTTCCGGAGCAGAACTGTTCATCAGACCTGTATCTGATGGCACGGAAGACTACGAGACCGATCGCTCCCTGTTCCCGTTGAACCAGCCCGTAAATAAACTGGAAGGTGACATCCAGGCTAGTGGGGAAGCCACGTATGCTAATGACTTGCCTCCGATGCCAAGGGAGGTATTTGGTGCCTTCGTACTTTCGAAAGTACATATTGGAGAAGTGGATTGTATTGATGTTGATGCGGTTATGGTGAGAGCTTTTTTCATTGAACTCTCACTAAGGATAACTATCCTTGGTGAGAGTTTTGCTTCCGCGACTGAAATAGAAACTATACCAACTTTTTCATACATGATTTGTCAATAGTTCTTTCTTTCGTGTGGTTTGTGACTAACCTGGTGTCAGAGTTTTTATGCTGCTGCCCATGGGCCTCTGACTTAGCTTCACAAGCTGTTGAGAAATATCTCTCACACATGCTGGTTTCCTCACGATGTTTTCTGACAGTTGACTGAGTATGACTGTTCATTGTTAGTTGTCCTTCAAGAATATAAAAAAAATTCAAAATAAAATAACGTATCTATTATGATGTTTAAGGGGAATGGCTGAAGGGGTTGCTAAAGGAGGGGTATACATAATGAATGCTTTTTATTTGGCCTATCTTTAAGCTTATACCTAATCCGTGGACTTCATTGAAGTGGATGATCGAGTTGACGAATTAACGTTTGTAGAATAATTTACTTTTATTTAAATAAATGTAGTTTTTACCTACTTCAACCAAATTGCACGTGCAGTACGTGCAGTGCAGAGGACGATTTTTGATAGCAAGTTATGATTGTCATTCAAAACATGTTTTCCGAATTTAGGTAGGTACTTGTTTTTGAACATGTTTTTCACGATAGTTTGATATAGGTACTAAATGCTAATTACTTTATACAAATAATAAAACACTTGTCATTACTTATAAAAACAAATGTTTGACTTGAATAATTAATAATTGCAAAGTCATGTTCCTTTTAACTTGAAAACAATTAATATACAAAAAGAATTATCACGGAGACGGTTGACGATTTCCTACATACCTACTACCTACTACGGAGTAGGTACGTAATGTAGAAATTGATGAACAATTTTTAACTTGAGAGGGGTTCCTGTTTAGGTCAATGAATTGAATGGCTAATTTGTTTGTAAACAATTACCTATTTGACAGAGTCAAAAGTAAAATATGAAATCACATAGAAAAAAGACCGGTCGTCTTAAAAACTTCCATCACCGTACAGCAATTAAATATTATGCGAAGATATAATTGTGAAATTGCATTTTATGCTAATAAGTATTCCATTTGATTCTAAAAAATCAGTGACGTCACATACTCAAATTGTTACATTTCATACAAATCACGTACAAATTCCGCGTTTTGACAATTCATAAAAAGTAACGTTATTGACTACCCTTTCACCCAATTAGCTTTCAACAGCGTCTTGTCTTCAAGGGCCTCTAGATAAAAAAAAATACACATTACAATTCTTTCAACACTTTTCCAAATAAATTTTAATATTTTTAGGCTATAGAAGGCGTTGTAGCATTATACACAGAAAAGGACGTCCCGGGCGTTAATTCATTCATATTCCCTGGACTTCCCACGCAAATCGAAGATGAAGAGATTATAGCAGACAAAGTCAAATATTATGGCCAGCCTGTAGCCATTGTAGTAGCAGAGACCGAGAAACTAGCTGAGAGAGTAGCTAAAATGGTCAAGGTAACATATAAAAATGTTAGCACAGCAACTCCGGTACTGACTATCGATGACGCAAAGAAAGACAGCAAGAGATATGTAGGTGGAGGACCAACCATAGAGCCAAAAGGAAGAGGGAACAAAGTCACGAAGGTCATAAAAGGAGTTTTTGATATGCAAGCTCAATATCCTTATTATCTGGAGCCTATCACTTGTGTTGTTGTGCCAGTTGATGACAAGCTGGAGGTGTACGATTCGACGCAATGGATGGATTTGACGCAATGTGCTATTGCGAGGTCCCTGGGGATCAATCAGAATGAGTGAGTTGTTAAAATTTTTCTAGGACTGGATTGCGTACTAGTGGATGCCTAAATGTAGCCCGCGAAATTCAAATTTTCTTACGTTTTTTGTACTGGTCATGTTGACAAAAATGTGATTCGCGGCCGTAACAATTGACTTTTTGTAACGGTCACAAAATGAAATTACATTGTTACAAGACCGCTCATCTTAAAAACTTCCGTCGTCGTACAGAAATTAAATATTATGCAAAGATATAATTGTAAAGTTGCATTTAATTCTAATAAGTATTCTATTTGATTCTAAAAATCAATGACGTCACATTGTTATATCTCATACAAATCACGTACACATTTCGCGTTTTGACAATTCATAAAATGTAACATTATTGACTACCCTTTTAAATATCCAATTACGGAGGTATATTGTACTGTAACCATATAAATCATTAATACAATCCTCTAAGTTCCACTCACAATATTTCATGAAATAATGACTTTGAAGGGTAATTTTAAGACAGTTGTCGGTATTGATAAAAATTCTAATGAGTAGAATTCTGTAAATATCTATTTGTTGCCTGCGAATCATATTTTGCTCAATATACATATTATGTACAAACTGATAATGATCTGAAAGGTACAAAACGTATAAAAATTGAATTTCACGGGCTACCCTAGCGCTTCCTCCTTAATAAATGGTTTGACTTCGAAGAGGGTGGGCAATTGTTAAATGAAATCATTTTAAACCTCTTAAACCCATTCATGTTCTTCGTTAGCCCTTTATGTTCCGGGGTAGCGGTAACCCTTTCGAGTGTTTGAAGCCTAAAGGCAGAATAAATTACGTGTTCTTCCAGTGTCATCGTCAAGGTGCGTCGCATAGGCGGCGGGTTCGGAGGCAAGGTCAGTCGTAATGCGCAGGCAGCCACGGCCTGTGCGCTGGTCGCCAAGAAACAGGACCGAGCTTGCAGGTTCATATTGCCGCTGCAGACTAACTTGATTACAACAGGGAGACGGCTGCCGACCCAGTGTGAATATGAGGTACTAATGAGGTTTTATCAATTGTTAGGTCTTATTAGCTTTATCGTTTGCCTATCTCGTCTCTGTACGTAAATTGGTCCTTTCTTTAGTTTTAATTTGTGTATTTGTTTTAATTGAGACGTCTAGTTTTTTCGGTCTAGTCTTTTAGGTAGCGATCAGTTTATTTATACCAAAAACTCTCGAGTCTCATTTCCTACGAATTGTATAGGAGAAGTTTTTTTGTGATTTCAGACTTTATCAAACCTCAACTTTTGACATCAAAAATGTTATTTGTGAATATTTACCATTTTCTTTCTTACTCTTTCTCAGAGTTCAAACATAAGTACATCATAATCAGACCAAATTCTACAACAACTTTCTTAAAAAGTTAAGGAGTCCTTAACAAGTCCTCCTTCTTAGGACCTGCCCCGTTTCAAAGATCCACCCAATATAGTTTTTTTTTAATACATCGCACTGCATGGTACCTTTTTTACTTATTGAGTCAATTTTCTTCAAAAGCTATGTTATGTCTGTTGCAAGATCTCTGATTTTTTTGGCGATAAAAACTAAAGCATTTAGTATTAATTGAGTAACCAAAAGTTTTAAACCTCAGGTGGGAGTCGACGACGACGGCAAAATCCAATATCTAAACGCATCAATCGTCGAAGATAATGGCTGTTCTAACAACGAAGACATGCTCCCCTACGTTGCCTCCTCATTCCCCAACTGCTATGATACTACCACCTGGTCTTTGAAGACTGCCACAGTTAATACTGATACTCCATCAAATTCTTGGGTTAGAGGTCCTGGTAAGTTTCACCAAACAATTGGCCCTTTGTTTTTCTTGAAGATGAACAGTGAACACTTTGAATCCATCTACCTAATCTTTCAGGCACTGTCGAGGGCCTCACATGCGTAGAACACATAATGCAGCACGTCGCATTCGCCGTACAAAAGGATCCAACTAGCGTCCGCTTAGCCAACATGAGAACAGAAGACAACGACCTTCCAGAACTGATCGACATTCTCAAATCCGACGTTAACTACGACCAGCGAGCTATAGAGATTGAACAATTCAATAAAACAAACAGGTGGATGAAGAAGTCCATTTCCGTGAACGTTATGTCCTGGCCTGTCATCTATTATGGAAACTATTCAGCTCTCGTCAGCATTTACAGAGGTGACGGTACAGTAACACTCTGCACAGGTGGCATCGAGATGGGTCAAGGGATCAATACGAAAACCGCACAAGTTTGCGCATACGAGCTAGGGGTGCCTCTCGAATACGTTAATATTGTTCCCAATTACACTTTCGTGGCTTCAAACAATGTATTTTCCGGGTCAAGTATTACGACTGAAAGTGTTTGCTACTCTATCATAAGAGCGTGCGCAACTTTAAAGGAAAGATTGGCCCCAATAAGGGAGAGTATGCCAGGCGCTACGTGGAAGGAAATCATTAAGAAAGCAGGAGATGATCAAGTAGATTTGACTTCTATTTACATGATGAACGATACTGATAAGAATCTGCAGGCGTATAGTGCGTTCGGTGTGGTGGTCGTAGAGACTGAGCTAGATGTGGTGACCGGGAGATTCCAAATTAATCGTGCGGATATTTTGGAGGATACCGGTGTTAGTGTCAATCCTAAGCTAGACATTGGACAGGTGAGTTTTGCCATTCTTAATTTTTAGATCATTGTCTGGTCTAATTTAGGGCCCGGAGAAAAAAGGAAAAAGAGTCTTCATGCTAAGGACCAGAGACTTGCAGTCGAGCAATTTGTGGGGGATCAATCTAGCTATCACTGCGAATTATTCATAATTTATCATTCAAATCTGTTCCAGCCGTTTGGGGTCTGAGTGCCCACTTTGGTTTCGAGATATCGCCAAGTGGTTGGTCGAATCTTTACATGACCAGAGTACTAGCCTTTTTTTTGGCCAAATAATCACCATTGCAGTACAACGTGGCAATGCTGCAACTATTTTGTGAACTTTGAGCGATGTGCACTAAAAAAAGGTTTAATGCCCTCTGATTATTTCCCCTCCCATTTTATTTTAAGAGTATTAATTTTTTAATTATGTCTTAGTATGTCGTATAGCTATCGCATACTTACTTCTTGTGTTAAAAATTCTAAGTTAAAGGCCAAACAATCAAAATGACCAATAAAACTTATTCAATAATCTCATTCTTTTCAAGGTGCAAGGTGCATACGTGCAGGGTGCTGGCTACTTTACTTGCGAGAAGCTGGTGTATGATACGGCTACAGGCAGACTGGAGTCCAACCGATCACTGAAGTACCATGTACCCCTCGCTTTGGATACGCCGGTCAAATTCAACGTCAAGTTGAGATCCAACTCCAAGAACCCGAAGGGAGTTCTGGGATCTAAAAGTACGTTTTTTTACTTTACTTGTGTACAGAGGCCAGCACATCAAGTTACCACAATCTGTCAAATTTCTTTGATAGTATTTCAACTTTATTGCAAAGACTTATGGTTCATTTTTAATTGCGAAAATTTGACAGTTAGGGATAACTTGATGTGCTGGCGTCTGTACATTTACGATTTTCTCCTATTATTGATATAATATATTTTATATCAATAATAGTATAAACGTATAAACGTACGTAGTACCTAATATCGAAAGTGTACCTACAATTCTTCTTCTTTTCGTGTTGTTAAAGACTAACCTGGTATCAAAGTTTTTATGCTGCCCATGGGCCTCTGACTTAGCTTCACATGCCGTTGAGAAATATCTCTCAGACATGCTGGTTTCCTCACGATGTTTTCCTACAATTATAAAGTAGGTATTTCCTGGTAAAGGTGAAACTTAAAAATATTTATTAACCGACTTCTAAAAAAGGAGGAGGTTCTCAATTCGACTGTATATATATACAGTGAAACTTGGTTAAGTGGGACCTGGATAAGTGGAAACCTCCATAACTGGAACTCATGCTGAGGTCCCAACACTTTGGCACTGAATTGCCTCTGTTAGTGAGACGAAGCAAACCTCTATATCTGGGATTTGTTCCTTCCATTTTATCGTCATAGTTACCGACTGCGAGTGAATTTTATATGCATTTAACCTCTAAATAATAAAGATAAAAAATTATGTATAATATTTACATAATACTTTATTTTATTTAATACTCGCACCTCTATAACTGAAATCTGTCTCATTTAGAGGTCAGAATACAGGTTATTCTGACCTCTAAATGAGACAGATATTTATTTATACCTGGATATCTGAGACACTGGGTAAGTGGTATACCTCTATAAGTGAGACAAATTTGCAGGTCCCTTGATGTCTTACTTAACCAGGTTTCACTGTATATATTTTTTTTTATGTTTGTTCGCGCATAACTCCGTTGCTTGTCAACCGATTTGAAAAATTCCTTTTTTGTTGGAAAGGGTATACTTCCCAAATGGTCCCATAAAATTTTTATCGAAATCGGATAAGCGGTTTTTGAAAATCAACAAAAATAAAAAAAAATCCTACTTGATATATGTGGACGATGTTCTAATACTGAAATTTACATACCAGGTAGTTGTATTAAAATTATGGGGAGGGCGGGGGGTTGTGTAGGTACCACAACTAAAAAGTGAAAAATAAAAACTTTTTTACACAAAAAATAAAACCGACTTCCAAAAAAAACACTACAAAGTGAAAAATAATTTTGATTTCGGAAGTCGGTGGCAAAAAATGAAAATACAAAACCGAAGACACCGACTTCCGAAATCAAAATTATTTTTCACTTTGTAGTGTTTTTTTTGGAAGTCGGTTTTATTTTTTGTTTATCTGTATAATTTTATTCTCAGACCGACTGGAGTGACTATTTTCAAAAAAATATTATTTAGCTTTTCTAATACCTACGGAAGATGTTCACTATCCAAAATACACTTTAAATATGTAAAATACGATGACAAACCTTTTTTTTTAATCTGAGAAAACCGCGCGTTTCCGTTTTTCGTGTTTGTTTGTTTTGATTATGGCATATGAATAAAAGGTATTACCTATTTTGACTTGTGTCCATCAACTCCACGTCAAAGCGAGTACCTATTAATTGCGAATTATAAGTAGTTCTGTGGAGTTTCAAAATTAAACAATAATAGAAGAATCCGCAGTTAGATGGACTGTCGACGACCTTAAAGAGGTGGCTAGGATTGACTGGATTCGTGTCCAACGAAGGAAACGAACTAAGGAACTAAGGAAGGAACGAACATGAATGGGTTTTAGTCAATAAGAGTCTGTCACACCCTTCCGCTCCACCCACAACATAAAAAAATAAATAAAGGAAACACTGCATACTTCAACTCTGGAGTCTGGTCTATGTCCAGCAGAGTTGATTAATTGAATAAAAATTGCTTAAACAAAAAATGATATTTTACCTCATTTCAGCTTGTGGCGAGATGGGAGTTGGTTTGTCTCACAGCGTGTCGCACGCACTGCGACAGTGTATCATGGAATCCCGGAAGGATTCTGGCTACGATCCTAATGAATGGATTTATATACGTGAGTACTTTTTATTACTGTATCTTTTGACTGATTTGAAGACAGATATCTTCAAATGGTGTTCAAACTGCAATTGTTTAAAGTTTCATTACACAACGTGTTCTAACATTAGTCAAGCCCAAAACCAGTTATTGTATTTCGAACCTTATTACGACTAGGCTGCAGTTCTAGATAGAATTGACATAGAAATAAGTGTGATGATGAAAGAGTGAGATTAAAATAAGTGTTTTGTATTTAGAACTATAACGAATTCAAAATACAATAACTGGTTCTATGGTTAAAACTTAGGCTAAAATGAGATCCGTTTTTGTATTATGACTTATGAAGTTTTTGAAAAAGTAACTCTGTTATTTAGTGTCCGTCAGGATGAACGGTCATTAGGCGTATTTAACGTTGAATTTATGCCCAAGACTTGCTTCCCCATTGCTTCTATTTGCTTCCTGTTCTCAAACAATTGCTTCCATCGTATTCTAGAAGAAGAAAAAAACATTCATTCTTATATTAGTACGGCCGGCCACGTCGTAGTGTCCAATAAAGATATCGACATGTTGATTCTCATTAGTGCCTGACAAAAAGATAAAGCAAAAATCTTATTTAATAATATTGCAGTTATGCTTGAGTAGGAGATCAATCTATCATATTGTACCGGTGGCCTACAGCTAAGTATTACGTTATTAAAAATATGTGCCTATTGTATAAAGAAACAAAAGTTCATACATGTGTAATAAACGCCTTAAAAGATAAAAGAACAGTGGCGAACTCCCAAACAAATTTTTGTTGACATTTTTTTTGCGTCTGCCTATAAATAATATGTAAAAGAATAGAGTTTGAATTCCTGAACAGTTTTGTCTTCTGTTATACTTTTATAGGAAGTCAGGAATTCAAGATATTTCAGTTTGAAGTTTTAGAGGTTATGTCTTGTCATCAACAGACTAGTTAATCGAAAAAGAAATATAAAAATACCTATCAAAACCAAAAGTCATTTATTCAAATTAGGCTGAAAATCAGCACTTTTTGAAGGTCAAAGTTACATAAGACAGTCCCCCAAAAACGCCCACCCTTCACCACTTCCTAGTGCTTTAGCTGGGAAGAAGTGGCGCAACAAACTCCCCAGCAGCACAGCTGTCTGTTTAGTTGGAAGAACTTGACTACACATTTATCGTATAAGAAGTAATTAACATTACGAAACACATCACATTAAAATCAATCATTTTCACATGTAAGCTGGCGACAATATACCAATTAAAACATTAAAAACAGACTGTATTCAGGCGTAAATTAAAAAAAAAGAGCCTCCAGGTAAAAGGGCGTGTCTGCTTACACGTGCAATGCTGGACTATGTCCATTGGCCGCCATTTGCAAAAATAAGAGCATAGAGCAATAGGATGCTTTCTTTTGGCCCACCTCGTTTTACACGTCCGTTTAATTGTTTCGCAGTCCACTGTTGCAAAGCTAAATGATGGCAAAGTCAAATAATTTATTTCAAATAGGCACAAGAAAGGCACTTTTGAACGTTAAAATGGAAATAGAATTGAATCTTCAGTATTTTCATATGGAGAAGAATGGGCAAGAAACTCCACCGTTACACTCTTAAAATGAATGTTTTGTATACATGAATTATAACATTATACGTGAAGACGATGCACCCAGAATAAAAACACTACACCACAAAAGGTACATGGTGCTCACATATTTACAAACATTCTAAAAGTTAATAATAATAAATCTATCAATGTGTGAGTTAAAGTTATTCCAAAAAGTGAAAATAGTATGGTACAAATTATAAATTATTACCTAATTTACTTAGCAACCAGTTTGATTTTGTCTTAATAGGTACTAGATTGACCAGCATGTTTCCAAGCATCCTTATCCTTGATAAAATAAAATACAAAATAAAAAATGACATTAAATGTTCTGAACAGATTGCACTAGTATGCATGGGTCTATAGAATAGAATATTTTTATTTGCGTTGAAACATGGTAAGTACAATAATGGTGTTAATAATTCAGTCTGCAAGTTTCTGTATTACTACAAATCCTCCATTTTTCTCTTATTACAGGATCTTTTGGAAATCTGTTGAAAAAATACAAGTAATCAGTTAAAATAAATACCAACAGAATCAAACGAAAACAATGTCTATTATCGTTATTGTGTATGTACTGTCGCTAGCGCATCATGTTATACCAGACTGTAAAATTTCTCCATATGATTTTAAACCTTAAAACGTTTTAACTCAAGTTCAAAATCAATTGAGGAAATTTTACAGTTTCTGATAACTTGATGTGCTGGCGACAGTACTAAATTTTTTTAACACGCTGTTAAAAAAACGGTCCGCGGAGGATTATTAAATTTTGACGTCATGTATAATTTATACTTACATGCAATAGGAAACACCATGGTTTCTCAAATTTGAAGTGGCAGATCACTTTTTGCACAAGGATACTGCATAATTAACAATTTTTAGGAGGACTTCCTAGCGATACAATGCGATACACAATAGCGGCGCTTGGCGAATGAACTAGTTTTATATTACGTTCGGTTCGCTCAGCTATGCCATCTCTATAGGTTAAATGCTCTAAGGGTATATGTGCCGTCACAAATGACTATGGCATTATTAGCATGTCCAAACAGCCCACTGGGAATGGTTAAATTATGTTCAATCAATTCATCACAAGTAATATGATTAATGCCAAAATACCTATCTTGAAACAAAATCTTGGTTTAAAATCTCCCGTACTTTGTCCATTAAACCCTCCAATGTTCGACGAGGCACTTGTAGAAATGTGGCAATTCTCTCATCTGAGTCCCCTGTTCTCTTCTTTAGCAGAAGTGCTGCCAAACCCAAACTACCTCTACGCAGTTCAGAGATACGTGGTACTTCTCCAATTAATGAATTGAATTCTTCTTTTGAGAGTCCTATCCAGTATTCCAATACTCTCTCATCCATTTCTTGAATATTTTCAAAGTCAAGCGTGGGACTAAACGCATTAACAAAAGAAAATACATGTTGTATTTGATCTACGTTAAATGTAGATATACTGTTTTCAGAATTGTATAAGGTATCCCATGAGTTATTAGTCAAATGTTGACTGCATACACGAGCTAATCTTGGCAAATAATAATTATGATTATGCAGGACCGTGGCTCGTAACTTGTCAGAGATATTGCGAAATGTGGTGCTGCTGCAATTTGGAAAGACACAGGTGTGTGTAGAATTGGCTGCTCGTCTATAATTGGCTAATTCCACTGCTTGTGTTGGCTCAGGTTGGGTTGATGTTGATGGCTGGATCACATTTTCTTCTGGTTGCAATGTGTTGTGTTGTGAAGTTGTGTCCAGTTGAGGTCTGCTGTCATCTTGACGATTCATACGTAGAACCTCTCTTTTTGTGCGTAACCAGCACGCATGGCAAACACGATCTGAAGATGATATCTGAAAATAAAATAATAGATTAATTGGGACAAAAATTGCTGTCTTATAAAGGGTGAAATGTGAATCAATATTTTACCACTTAAATTGCAAAACTAAACAAACCTCTCGGAGTGCCACTTTGCTCTCTATAATATTCCTTATAGATTGCTGCATCTCAGTAGGGTTTCGCCTTAATATTATGTCACTCTGTCTTTGAAGTATCGAACAGCCACATAAAAGGCACACATTTTTATGCCCCCTCGTACTTGGTCCAGCTTCTTCACTGCCAGAAACTTCTCTTTGCAAGGTATTATTAACTGCAGCCATTGCAAGATCTCTGCATGCCTCGCAGACATAGTCATCTTCCAAAATCTAACAACAAATACTACTCTTAATACATATTACAATGATTTATTATTTTGTGACCAATGTAATTGATATACTACTTAGTAATTGAAACTTGCCAATTGTAATTCATGATATCTATGGTAGACATGACATGCAATATGTTCCTCGTTTTTAACCTCTATTTAATATAAAACTTAAAATGTTTACATGTTATTTCATTTCATTTCAAGATTCTAAACAACTTAATAAGCTACAGACAGATATCAAACACAAATCTTGTACTAAACTTGATGTACAGTTCGGTACGGCAAGAAGATAATCACTATCTTGTAACGAGACTAGTCGTCAGTAATACTTACAATTTGAGGGTATACCCAGCTGCAGATTAAAGCAGAGACCCTCGAGTCAAGTGCCAACGCCGGGTATCGGCGCAGTGTGTTGACACATATGTTGCAGTTGACACACAGGATTCGTGTAGGCGTTACACGGCTACCCATCGTAAACAAATAGACACAGAACAAAATCCAAGGTATCAGGCAAAATCGGAATCCAGTGTCACAGAAAAAGGTTGTCGTATAGGCAAACACTCAGAATCCATAAGCAAGCACTAGTCACACAGAGAACAGTCAATCTCACGAGTCCATAAGCAGAAGCAGTCGATAAAGTAGAAAATCACGGAAAATCGATGGAGAACAAAATAACAAGACGCGCGCGCAGACAATGACCCAAAGAGTATATTAAGTACCAGTTATCAATGTTATCATCAGTGCAATACAGTACATGTCAATAAGCCGGTTGACAGTTGACAATTGAAATCATGAAATGTCATGTTTTTTTTGTTTGGGATGTTGCCATACTCGAATTGCACTACAAAGTCATTTGGTAATAAGTGTATATATGATAATAATAATATGATAGCTATAATTTTAGCACAAACAATCATTTTTATATTAACATTTGTATTCTGATGCAGAAATGTAGGTTCTAAGTATATTAGTACAATACATAAAGCCAAGCATTATATGTTAACTTGACTAAGATTTTTATTACACGGCAACATTAAAAGTATAGCTTAGCCAAAAGTCATGCAGTTAAGCCAGAAAGAAAAAAAAAACAGAGCCATGATTCTATTTTAGAATACCATCATAGAGGAAAGTAATATGAATACCATCAATCATCTAGGCAAAGCTCTCAATTATTACTATTTTTTTTTCCAGACTTGAATAGGCCTTAAGCTTGATTTGATAAAACTTAGAAAATTATTTCGTCGGTATCTATCACGGTGACATACGTAGACTCTTAATAATTTCATCAACAATTTCCTCGCCGGTGTTCTTTCAATTCTTAACTTACTAGGTAGTGTTCATAAAGGCGCTAACCGGTTTACTAATGTTTTTCCAAACACCATTGACAAATTTTTACTTTACAACCAACGTTTCGTAAACTGTTTATTTCACAAACAACTTTTCGATTCAGTAAGTAAAATAAATTCACACATGTGTAATGCTAGTTCACCCATGAGTAAAACTTGTTCAGCTTTGAATAAACTTGCTCTCCTTTGGGTAAAACTAGTTCACCTGTGGGTAAAATTAGTTCACCAGTGGGTAAAATTAGTATACCTCCCTCCGGATAAAACTAGTTCAACTTTGGGTAAAACTAGTTCTTCTCTGGATAAAACTAGTTTACCTGTGGGTAAAATTACTTTACTTCTGGATAAAACTAATTCACCTCTGGGTAAAATTAGTTCACCCATGAGTAAAACTAGTTCACCTGTGGTTAAAACTAGTTCACCTTTGGGTAAAATTAGTTCACTCATGACTAAAACTAGTTCACCTCTGGGCAAAAGTAGTTCACCTCTGGATAAAACTAGTTCACATCTGGGTAAAACTAGTTCACCGCTAGATAATACTAGTTCACCTATGGGTAAAACTAGTTCACCATGAGTAAAACTAGTTCACCTCTGGGTAAAACTAGTTCACCTCTAGATAAAACTAGTTTACCTCTGGGTAAAACAAGTTCACCGCTAGATAATACTAGTTCACCTATGGGTAAAACTAGTTCACTCATGAGTAAAACTAGTTCACCTCTGAGTAAAACTAGTTCACCCATGAGCAAAACTAGTTCATCCATGAGTAAATTGCGCCATCTCATGTTCTTAGCACGGCGGGCTGTGCTGGCGCCGCTGCTGAGATCCTCAAGCGGCCGAAAATACAGTAACCTGATGGGTTTTGAGCCGTTTGGAGTCGAAACTCTAGGATCATGGGGCCCGAGTGCGCAACTTCTTTTTAAAGAAATTTCTCGCCGATTGGTGACGTCACTTCACGTGACTAGATGGCTGGATTGTTCTTTGGCCAAAGAATTAGCATTGCCATTCAACGTGGCAATGCTGCCAGTCTTCTGGGCACGTTTCCGGACGACAGCGATGCGGATGAGTACTTCGATGCATGTAATTAGTTAGGTACCTATTATTAAGTATGTATTAGTTGTTTTTATGTTGAAAAACAACTAGAGCTTTGCTATATTTTTTACCACGCACTAAAATATTGATAAACAAGACTTTTGACGTTATCTTTAATGGCGTGATAGTTACAGTACCTACTCGTATTATCGTTGTAAAACATTGAGAGAAGCAAACGGGAAGATTACTTACTTAATAGCCACTGTGAATTGCAATAATTCTATTTAGCAGGGACACTACGACTCGGTAACCGGCCGTACTGACATCAGAACTAATGGTCATCCTTAATTTTTTTTTTCTTCTAGTGTATGACGGAAGCAATTGTTTGAGAATAGGAGAAGCAAATAGATGCAATAGTGAAATCAATTCTTGGGCATAATTCAACGTTAAAATTAAATATGCCTATAAATAGTGACCGTTCATCCTGACGGACACTGCTATTCAGACAGTCGTGTTAGGACTTCATAATTGATCGACTCTTTCAAATTAAAGATCAATAAGCCGCCTATTATCATTTTGGGTCGTTTTGGATTAACTGTATTTATTCAGTTTACTCTGTCGTCTTATACGTATGGAGAGTTGAATTATTGCTTTTTTTTTTTTTTTTTAAGGCTGGGAAATCATCCAATGACTGCTCCCGCTCTGGGTGGAGCGGAAGGGAGTGTCAGACTCTTACTGACTAAAACCCATCCATGTTCCTTCCGTAGCCCTTTATGTTCCGGGGTAGCGGTAACCCTTTCGGACAATCCCGCTTACCCGGCAGGCTTGGCCCTGAGGGGCCCCTTCATATGCTGACATCTCTTTTAGGCGCGCGTGGAACATATACGCGCCGTCCGGCACGGGCCTGGTGCTGATCGGACGGTGAGTCACCCATTACTCACCGTCCGCAGGCCCGCGCCGACGGTGGCCGGGAGTCGTCACGTGGCTCCCGACGCCCGGGGCGTCTCCTGCGGCGGCTGGGACGGGAGGACCTTTCTCTCTCCCATCCCGCCACCTCCTTCGCGAGCATAACTTTTTCGCCGAAGGAGGTGACTGCCTCCCACTCCCTCTCGCCCTGGACCATGGCATTTTTGACCCTAAGGCAGTGACTTAAAGCTCAAACTCGCGTCTTCGTGGAGTAGCCTCCACGTTGTTAGCACAACTTTTGTAAAATATACTAATTTTCCAATTGTTTGACAGCGGTGCCATACGATACGGAGGCAATATTGAAGGCGTTGGATGTGAAGCCAGAAGAGTTCCTGCTCACCAAATAGGTAGTTTAACTATATTTTTATTTCTTCTATTTTTCTACAATTTCCTCTTTATATTGTTTTTGTGTGAATTCAGAGTAAATCCAATGTTTTATTTAAATATTTTATTGCACTTCGATTTAAGGTTAAGGACGTGCGCACATCTGAGTCAAAGTTATCGAAGACAGTGTTTTCGGTACCTTGTTAAAGTGTGCACAGTCATTATTTTCATAGCGATTATAAGCGATAGTCTTGACTCAAGTCTACGGACAGCCTTAAGCAAGATTTTGGTTTTAAATAATTAATTAGTTATAGGTTCATATTTTGGGTGTCAATTAACGTACAATCGAATTCAAATAGCAACATTCAGTAATACAAGTTTATTCTTGCATCATCAAACAAAAATCGTCTAAATACATTCAAAATATAATCCACAAATACCAATTTTAGGCCTCAAATGGTTAGTCTTCCAGTTAGGCCATCACTAACAAAAATGTTGGACTCGTCAAAAATAATTCAAAAAAATTAAACAACCAATGGTAAAACAAAATAGAATAAATACTTAGAAAATAAGTTACAACTTACAAATTCTTCATACAATAATACAATTAAATGATCGATTCTAATGTAAAATATACATTATAATATTCTATACATAATTATATCAACAGTTAAGTGTTATGCAAAAAGTGCAATCGAAATATTGGTTTATTTATTAATTTTATTTACTAAATAGCTGACTACGGGACACGCGATTTTAGCCTTTATTGTGATACCCTTTTATTATGCATTTATTATATTCTAGTTATGGACTGATAAGGGCTATAATCGCGTATGGCAGACCAGGATTTAGAGAACTTGTGGCCTTAAAATATTTGACATAACAAGAAATATTTGTGTTTTAAAGGCTTTTTTTGTGATGGAAAAAAGTTAAGTTCTCCAAGTCTTGGCCCGTTGAAGTCCGCTCGGATAGATTGGCCATGGAAGCGAATTGGTCAAAATTACATAATTACCATTCTCATTAGCTTCTATGGTCTATTTGTCTACGATTCATAAAACTACCTCTATTTAGTTGCCGTTTGTTTTTGCAGCCGTTTACAATTGGCCCGTCTATCACTTGCGTCATTGCAATAAAGAAGATTATAACAAACCTCATTCGAAGCAGTAAAAAAATGATTTTCGTACTATCTACAAGTGATTTAAAAAAAGAACTATTTTTTTATAGACAACTTTCTACATAAAACCTTCTTTATTGCAATGCAAATGCAGCAAAAAGAAGCTGGTAACAAAAATCTTTGAATGATTATAAAATTGGTAGAAATATCTGTTAAAGCTAATCGAGTATAAAATTATATCGTTTCAGAGTTCCGTGTTAATAATAATAGATGAGAAGCATTACTTTGTGGCAGCATTATACTGAGGTTTAATTATTTCTACATTTTTGGGGCCCTGTTTCCTTGTTAATATTAAAAATTCTTGCATAGCTAGTATGTTTTTTCTATAAGTAGTTATATTTTATTTTCTAATTTTGGACGCGATTATAGTTTTTTTTTACACGGAACCCTGAACTAATGATGCCAAAAATATATAAAATTGACCCTATTTATATTACAATAGCATATTAAAAATGCCCACAGACTGTAACTATATGCTTAATGATGGGTAGTACCCATTTCCACATAATTATTATAATATTACTCTGTCAAAATATCGCGTATGACAGTTTTATTTCAACCAATTCCAAGTAGGCTTTTTTATTTTATTCCTGCTTGTCATACCTATATAGCCTTACTATTTTTTATAATTTCTGTTCAAATATATTTTTATTTATTTTGCATTTTTGTCAGTGTAATATTTTACTAATAGTGTGGTTTATAAAACATAGTTATTCGACCAATAATAACAGAACACGCACGTTTCATCAACCTATGCCTCCTTTATGAATTGACTAACCTTAAAATTAAACATTAAAAGATTTTTTAATTTCGTAATATTATGAATATTCTGAGGTTCAAATCGCTTAAAATTTTGACTTACAAATAAAATATTATTCAACTAAAAGTAATTAAAAGTGAGTTTCAAAAACTGACTCAAATCACGCGCAAGATTCAGTTGCGCTCGCGTCAGTCTGTGTGAATCTTGAAATGGTTTTCAAATAGGTACTGCGTTCCGATTTCATTGGTCAGTCAAAAACATAAATAATGCGTTTAGATTCGTTGAAGATCTTAAATATAATTCAGTCCATTAGTTTTTATCACCTTTACAGACATTCAGGGTTACCAATTACGACATTTTGCTTATTAAGTAGGTATATGTATTATGGTAGAACTTTAAACAAAGCACAATGAGTATTATTAATTGCGGATGCCACCGATGATATTAAACGCGATCAGCACATATAAAACACGTTCAAGAACTATCAGTGTCAATATTCCATGAACTATAATAGCATGGTCTTAAACTTAGTTTTTGCACTGATCGCGTTCAGTTTCATTGGTGAAATCCGCCCTAAAACTTGTATTAGAATATTTTGAGAATTATTTTTATGAGGCCGTTGTTTCGGGCTAGCAAACGGCATGTTAGGCGTGGTAAGACTTAGTCAAGGTAACTTTTATGCCATAACTATGTAGATTCTGCCATTGCCTGGATTGAGGAAATTATCGCACTGGACAGTACTACCGGTATAAAAACCTGCTATGTGCATACCGCTAATATGTATTCTATGTGCTATTTCCAGACTTAAATCTCTGTGCCAAATTTCATCTAGATCCGTTCAGCCGATCTGACGT
The DNA here is from genome assembly GCA_951799385.1 of Hyppa rectilinea. Lineage (NCBI taxonomy): Eukaryota > Metazoa > Arthropoda > Insecta > Lepidoptera > Noctuidae > Hyppa > Hyppa rectilinea. Next base: position 5,209,529 of record OX637314.1, read on the forward strand.
GATTGATTGACAACCATCCATCCAAACTGTAGCACTTATAATATTAGTAAAAAGTGTTTTCTTATACCTTGTGTCAATACAAGGTAAAGTCAATAAAGATCGGTTTTGCGCACTCTTTGGGAGTTTTATTTAATTTAAACCGCAAGATAGTTAAAATACCCCAAACATCGGTCTCATAAAAGGCATAGTCATATCATTCTAATACATCAATCGCTCAATAATAGAGTCTGGTTACCAAAGAGGATATATTCTAGCTCATAACCATTGGCACTATTTCGAATACATACTTCATGGATGATATTAAAAAAATAAACAACGAATACAAAATTATTCAAAATAAGTAAAGCCAGTCTACACACGTCCTTTCAACATTGAGATTCACACTAGCGCACAACGTGTCACACTTTTTAATTATTATAAGGTGCGGTTTCACTTGCGTTTATTAGATTATTCGAAAAATGGAGGACAACCTCTCGCATTGTTTGATTGATGTATGTACCCTTTTTGAGTGTAATTCGTAAGCCCCCCAACCAGTACAGATTATAATGTGACCAAGTCGAGGTCAAGGTCAATTTGAATGACCTTGACCGTGACCTTCGTCAAATATTGGTGGATAATATGTGTGTTCACTAATGTGAACACACATAACCGCTTAATAGCGGTTGACAAACGAACACTTTTTTAACCGCGCATTGGATTTTCAACACACGGTTTAACACTGAGGGTTGAAAACTGACTGTGTAGTTTTGCTTAACATTTTAAAACATTATGTATAGTAAACGCAAGTGTAACGGTACCTTGACATCAGTCGATTGAAAGACAGATCTACCCGAACTAGCAGTTAGTATAAAAGATTATAATCGTAAGGGTGTTGTAAACCCGCATTATTATGCTATAAATGGACTTCGATCTAACTAGTACAGGGGTAGATAAATGTATTGGCATATTGAAATGTTTCTTTTCATAGAATACTGTTTTGTGCTTTAATATCAGCGATATCTGAGTAAAGGTTTGGTACTTATACTTGGTAGGATGTGTAAAAATGAAATCGGTTCAAAATATAATATATTTGTAACAATACTCTACGCATCATTTATCACGCCCTGTACACATACATACATACATAACTACATGTATAAAATTGGCATTTAGACTGCGTATAAACATCGACACATCCATACGAATCAAACATCTGTATACAGTTCAAGCCAAATCCACTAAACGTAGCAACATTTTAAAAATAATATTACGCTGAAAAAATAAATTATAAACTATTCATTTTAAATCTATCATTAAAAAGCTAATTAAAATAGGCTGAATCGTTCGCTACAAAATATGAGGTATATTATTATTTCGTTTATTTCCCATAGTTCGATATATTTGGTGGAATGCTTTACTGTGTGCGGGGCCATTTACTATCCCGAGTCAATGACGCGACCGTTTCGAGATATTGAAGTATAAAATATACTATACATAACTGTATTAAAAGGCAAATGTGATGTTATTTCATCAATATTTGGCAGGTTATTTGTTATAAAGAAATATCGATACACGAGAAAATTAGGCAAATACTTTATCATGGTACAGATATAAATCCATGGTTGAAAACTGCATTCAACGCAATACTTTTTAACCATAAAAAAACATACTTCAAAGTCCCAAAAATGGTCGTTCCACGCTCCCTTCAGAACAAACACTAACAATCCTTGTGTAGTCTTTCACTGCACTTACAATCACGCGACCCCACTATCTTGCGTATGACTTCGTTTTTTTTCATTCCTGTGATGATCTGGCGTCGACTTCAGAATGTCTGGTTGTCCGTGTGATAGCACTCTTGCCTCCACATGTTGGTTGAATGTTGAAGTGTGAGAGCTTAGGGTTAGTGTGGCATTGCGATCTGAACCTAATGTCATGGTGGTTGCGTGTGAGTTTAGCGTGTTGTGTCCTGTGGTGTGGTGTGTGTGGTGTGAGTGGCTGAGTTGGTGAGTGTGTGGCAGGGTTGAGGGGCTCGAGTGTGGGAGTGTGTTGGTCGGCTTGCGCACGGAGCGGTGGCTGCCGTTGCGCGTGAGAGAGTTCATCTGAGGTGTGCCTGTGCCGCCCGGACGAAGCATTGCGTTCTTGTAGTCTGCTATTAGATGGGTTAGCTCTGCCATCTGGGGAAGTTAAAATTTCGGTTCTTAGACGAAATTTTGTCTACGGGTGGAATCGACAGAAGTTAAAATTAATAGGTAGGAATCTCATTAGTTTATCATGCCGGTTATAGTTGAGAACTTGAAGGTTCACTTACTTTAGGCTTATTGAGACTAATCAACATCTTGTGCACTGGACTCGCTGCGTCTTCGGCATCGATTAACATCATCAGGTCATCCTGAAATGAATATTACAAAATATAAGTAAAGTAACACCAAATGATTAAATATGCAAAGATTGTCGAGAGACTGAAGCTCATTCTTAATTAGAGTCATCCGTCGTCAGTCATCTTTTTCGATACGATGACGATGATGATGATGACGATGATGACGATGACGATGATGATGACGATGATGATGAGGATGACGACGATGATGATGATGACGATGATGATGATGATGACGATGATGATGACGATGACGATGATGATGATGACGATGATGATGATGACGATGATGATGACGATGATGATGACGATGATGATGACGATGATGATGATGACGATGATGATGACGATGATGATAATGACGATGATGATGATGACGATGATGATGACGATGATGATGATGACGACGATGACGATGACGATAATGATGACGATGATGATGATGATGATGACGACGATGATGATGATGACGATGATGATGACGAAGATCATGATAATGACAATGATGACGATGATGATTTGACGTGTATTGCCTTACCTGCAATCCACCGAAAAGTCCAATGGAGCTGAGCGCGTATCGTCCTATGACGGCCATAGACGCAAGCTCTAGCACTGTCACGCCCTCTTCCGATACTGCTAGCCACACCATGGATAAGTCAGGTTGTTTTATCTAGAAAAACGAGGTAACAATGTAATTTTTATAAGCATTTGTGATCTCTAAAGGTTGGCTTTTAATTTCTAAACGGGAACTCGAGAGTGCACATTGTAACTGTCATGGCTTTCTTTTCAGGCAAATCAAAAGATTTCATCATCAGTCGGAATGACGTCTGCTTTAAGGTCATGCTCTGAATTTGATTCGGTCTTTCTTCTCCGAGTAGATAAATAGGAAACGCCGCACTCCATCTACCTTATTTATTTATTTATATGACGTGTAACAGTCATTCCGATATCCTATTTAACGAATTTCATTTTATATTTCAGTACAAAAATTCCATAGACAGTTAATCAAATCTTTTACCGCCATTTGAAATAAGCCACTTACCCTAGCCTGGAACAGCGTAGCACCAAAGAACGGCCACTTCCTCGTACAGTTGAGGTAGATCCGCACGCAGTCCGCCGTACTGCGACCCTTTAACGCCACCCACTTTGATCGCAGCTTCTCTTCAACATCCCTGTGGAAGCATTAACTTATATTATTGAGATATCTATACTAAAAATTCGGATTGAATTCGGCCATGTAACATCTATCAACGCGCACTGGGCCCGCGAGGTAGACTACGGCCCACTCCTCACCGAGGGGAGGCCTGTGTCCGAGCAGTGGAAACATAATCATCTATATATAAAAGAAAGTCTTGATAGTTACACTATCTATAACTCAGAAACGGCTGAACCGATTTGGCTGAAAATTAGTGGGGAGGTAGCTTAGAACCAGGAGACGGTCATACGGTAGGGAAGGTAGGTAGGTAGGGTAGTTAGGTAGTGTAGGTATCATAGTTAAGACAGGACAACGTTTGTCGGGTCAGCTAGTACATAATATAATAAAGTTGAAAAGTTATTTTATTTACCAGTCGAATATGAAATATTAATTTTGCATAAGACAGCCCAATTCTTGAAAAAGGCATAGACTATTGCACATCACGCTAACACTCTCAGGAGCCGAGCAAGAAGAAGAAAGTAAGAAAGAACGCTAAGCGAAAACAATCTTATAGCACGGGCAGGCGTTGTGATGTGAAGGATTGGGTCAAAGGAACAAGAAATTTGTCGCGGACGACGTCGCGGGCAGAAGCTAACTCTATGAGGATTAAGCGAGTATTTCAGAATGCTTTTGAAATTTTGGGTTGATTGGTAACATTAACCCATTGAAGGACTACTACGTCTACCACGTCTATAGGCGTTCAGTGTCCCTCAAAGTGTTAATAACATAAATATCATAACAGACGTGTTTAAAATTTACACAAGGGATTTCTTGGTTGAGCTATATTTTATATTTTTTTCCTATTTTTTTATTTAGCCTTTATTATATAGGCTATTCCAATTATAGAGATACGGATAATTTCAGTAGAACGAACAATAGGCGCTGCTTCGACAAAAAAAAACTCACATTAGGCTGCCTTTCTACCAGAGATGAACTATGCAGATATTTAATTAACAGATTACAAAATATAATACAGGGTTATTTGTAAAACACCGACAACCTTGCAGGACTTTATTACTATCATCATAAACAACAACTTTTGTTCTATGACTTTTTACAAAACATAATACCAAACAAAAAAAAAACCTTCAAGATTTCGTTGTCCTGTCTAACATATTTCAACTCTGTATTTTGCTGTATCGCTTACCCCGCTCGCCTCGTTATTGTACTATCGCTTCATTTTGCTTAGCATAGAATTCGTAACATTTAGGGCGTTCAATTTAAATATTTTTATTTTTGTATGAAAATCTGATGATGAATTTTTAAAAGTCATAGAACAAAAGTTGTTCAAACTCAAACTATTTATTTCAAATAAACCAATTACAGGCACTTTTGAATTGTCAAGGTGTCGGTCGGTCAGAGACATAAAGCTAGCTGCCCATTCCAAAGCAGTAGGTACCTATGGAGAAGAACGGGCAAGAAACTCCATGGACACTCTTTTAAACAAAATATGCTTACAAAATATTGGTTACATAGTTCATATTAATATTATACATGTTGATTATGATGTTAGTAAATGACTGCTCCCGCTCTGGGTGGAGCGGAAGGGAGTGTCAGACTCTTACTGACTAAAACCCATCCATGTTCCTTCCGTAGCCCTTTATGTTCCAGGGTAGCGGTAACACTTTCGGACAACCCCGCTTCAGTAACATAGACCTGACAAGTTGTCGGTGTTTTACAAATAACCCTGTATAGTACAGTCGTGTCACTCACCTAAGCTCGTCATTACTGAGGCCGGCTCTATATCTGTACGGGTAGAAGCGGTGAGCAAGCGGCTGGTTGTGTTGTGTGTTGACGGGCGAGTAGTCGCCCATGTCCAGCTGGGCCATTAGCGCGCCCAGCTCGGCCGCTAGCTCGCGGGTCACTGGGAAACGACCCGCTACCACTGGAAGGAAAGGTGATGTTTAACAAGGTTTACTGGTAAAAATGTTCAGGGAAAAAATATGTTTTTAAAAGTTATAATAACAATACTAGGGAATAGCCGCTAGCTCACGGGTCAACGGGAAACGACCCGCTACCTCTGGAAGGAAAGGTGATATTAAATATGGGTGTTTTGTTGGTAAAAATGTTCAGGGAAAAAATATGTTGTTAAAAGTTATAATAACAATAATACGGAATTTGCATGTAATTCAAAATGTATCCATTATTTAATATACCTACATGGTGTAGGAGTCAAGAAAGGAACTCGATATTGTATTTAAATTTTTTAATGCATTACTTAATTTACAGTTATGTAATTATTTTATGTGAAACGGAACGCAAACTCAAAACGCGTCGCTTTCTTGTCTTGGAGTTGACGAAAAAACTATGCACATAAATATATCCACCCTTGAAAGGCAATATTTACCAAACGAAATATCAGAAACTTAACAGTAGAGCAATTTAAAGTATTTATTTTTGGAAACACTTTACACTTTTTTGCTGTAACTGCTTAATTCCAACGGATTCTAATGCTGTTTAAAGGCTAAATAAACTGGCATTTAAAGATTATGAGCTTTTTCAATATGTAATGAAATAGTGTCGACTCAATATCGCCCAACATGTCGCTTGGTAATTCTTGCCTTTCAAGCGTCGTCGTTTTCAAACTGTTTGAAATCTCAGTAAGGTAATGAGTGCCATTTACGTTTTAAAAACAAAAAAAAAGAATTGAATATCATACCTTGTTGGTTGATCTGATAACACAGTAGGAGCCGCTCCTTATCAGTCTCGGTTCTGATGGAGTTCTTGAAGTAAAGCCTATTTCTGTACGTCAGCCGGATCACCCGCGAGTTCTCGAACTTGCCCGAGCCTTTCTCTCTGAGCGCTGTCTCCCATTTTGATATTACGTCACATAGCTGGAAAGAAAATAGGTACCATGTAGGAGTTTGAACAATGAATCTGTTTCTTGTTTTACTAAAACAAGAAACTTGAGTCCGAAATATAATGGAGATTACATCTTTCGCCCATAATACATTGCAGGGTAAGACGACTTTCTTTAAGGTGGATGTACCGCCCCTCCGTCCATACATTTTTGAATACATTTTTACACTAAACACAGACACTCTTTCATTAAAACTAATCATTTTATCACTTCTCTACAATGAAATGTGTCCGCGATCGACCTTTTTAATCAATAACTTACATTATTTACTTAGAAAAACAACAGTGAAATACCGGCAAAATTTGACACTTCTACAGTAGTGTGCGTGACTTTTGACAAGCAAACGAAAGGCGATGTTTAAACATTGACGCGCTAGATGTCGTGCGCAATCGCGTTCATTATCTTAGAATTCTAATAAATCAAAGTTCTAACTGCAATAATTGAGTAATTTCATTTCCAAACGTTCATAAAAAAATTACAATAAAATAAAATAAAACTAATGACCTTAGAAATCTTTGTTTTTTTTTTGTAAACAATTTTATTACTCATTATTGTTGTGTGGCAACACTGGCAACTCGTAGCGTGGTCGTAGGTCTGTCTGTATTTGTATGTAGGTACCTGACCAGTGACCTCTATTCGTCTAGAGGTCAATGTATTGTCTAGGTAGGTACTTTTACTTTGGTCGACTCGATATAAAATTACATTCTTGATTTTCATTGCTACGCGCTATGATTTGCGCGCGGAACTTCTTGTGTTGAGAATTTATTTTTGTATGCTGTGCATTTTAATTGATTCAAATTGCAATATTTCTCTAGTATGCATTTGAGACTATATTGTAATTTATCGTAGGTATAGTAATTAATTATTCTAATAACGCAATTATATTTTCGGTGGGATTAAAAACAACAAACTGGCCCGTGATTTTTCTGAAATATCACCACATTGCTAATCACATCAATCATACACACGTATGACGAAAGTGATTAGTATTGTGGCTAACATTGACTCATCAGTTCATCACTGAAACCAGTGATAAATCAGTGTATCATATTGTGTTTGAATATTTTTTAAACAACGATATATACAATTATTATAAATCGGTAAACTACCAAAGTAGTCACAAAATTAAACTTGCAAACATTGGCAAAATATGCTTTTCCGAATTTTCAGACAGACACACAATATTATTAGTTTGTTTTATCAAAGTAGGTATGTACTCCGAGCACCGCGCGCCGGCGCGCGACTCGGTGCGTTCAGAAACAAACATAATTCAGTTACTTACAATCCTTTTTTTTTGTTCCGTAATTTATTGTTTAAAAATAAACCGCTGAATCTAATATATATATCTATATTCGTCAGCCAGTTCTACCAGGTGTATAAAGATAACATTGAAATATAAAGATAAGTAAATTTTAGTGTTATATTTTATTTTCTTAGATTTTATTTCAGAACGCAACTCAATCATAAAAGATTGATAGATCTTTCAATGCATGTGACATAAGATATTTATTTTATTCAAATACTGAGTGTCTAAAAGGAACTTATTCTTTCGTTTTTCATTTGATTTCTATATTTCTGATTTAGATTACGTCTACAATGTCTGTTCGAACAAGCAAGGCGTCGTACAGACAACACGAATATTCGGGGTCGCGCAAATCTTTGAAACGAGTTCGAAGTGGAAGAAGGAGATATTATGCTGAAGGGAGGTAAGTGAACCTGCATAATACAACTAATTCTGTATCCGACTTCTTCGTAAACACGAGAAATCGTCTTAGATAACTCTATAATGTATGTATCAACATGGTTTATTGTTGATCGTAAAAGGAACACTACGTGTATGTAGGGTCAGTAGGTCGTCATGTGGGCTGCTTTAGTCTAAAACCATAAGATGACGTAAAAAAAACCTACGAAATATTGAGAAAGGAGAAAATAGATCTAGGATATAGGTATTATACTTTTATTATGGTTATCACAATTTGTTTTTTTTTCTTTCAGTACCCAGAACATATACAACCAAGAACATATATTCGTGTAAAACCGAAAATCCGCTTAGAGGCCACCTACAGTGCTCCTAGTAGTACTAGCACAGTGACAGCTGAACCTGTGGTTGAACCTTTAGAGATTAATTGGCCGCAACCTGATCCGGAAATTGATTCATTTCAAATGATTGTGGAACCTGGTCCAAATAAATGTTTATCTGGAATATCTGGGTATCGCATTGTGGACTTGAAGCATGTAATACAGTGGGCATTTCTTATGGAAAGACATCGAAATATGTGTGAATTTTCACAAATTGAATTTGTTAGTGAAAGACTTGATGGATTTCGAAGTGAATTAATTTTCAAGTGCAGTATGTGTGATAAAGCGTGGAGGCATTTTACGGAGAGCAGTGATAAAATAAATACTGCATTTGTGTGGGCAACTGTCACTTCTGGTAGCTTCTACACTCAAGCAGCTCATATAACAAGTCTTATGGATATTCCAACAATGTCAGCTAACAAATTTCGTCGTATTGAAAAAAAATTAGGCAGTGTGTGGTTTGAACATTTGACAGAGGAAATTAAAATAGCTGATCAACAAGAAACATCAATTGCAATACAAAAAGGTCATGTGTCTTCAGACGGTGTTCCATTTGTTACTGTATATGTAGATGGAGGATGGTTGAAAAGGTCATATGGGCATAACTTTGATTCATCATCTGGTATGGTAAGTTAATATTTTACTAAAAACAAATTTAGTTCTTTATGACATTTTAATTACCTATGTGCATTATTTTTACAAGTGTTGCTTTTCATTTCCAGGTCTGCATTATTGGTAAAGAAACTAAAAAATGACTATTTCTTGGTGTTAGAAACAAATATTGTTATACATGTCAATATTATGAGAGGAGAAACCTGGATATGAAAGCACATCACTGCTGCAAAAATTTTACTGGACCATCTACAGCAATGGAATCAGATATTATTGTGGAAGGTTTTCAAAACAGTGAAGAAATACATCAACTTCGCTATTTGAGTTTTATTGGTAACGGAGACTCCTCTGTGTATGCAAAATTGAAAGAGAAAGTGTCATATGGGAACATAATAAAAAAAATTGAATGCAAGAATCATGTTATCAAAATCTATACCAGTGCACTCTACAAGGTAAATTAATAAGTCAAATTTGTAAAGTCAATTCAAGATCAGTGAAGCATATTATTCTGTATTTATATTTTGTGCTTTTTAGATCTTGGTCAACACTAAACTCCCTCTTTCTGGGCGAAATATTCTGAAGCCGAAGGTGATGAAGCTTACACTAGTAGCACGGAAAATTATCATGTGTAGCAGTGAGCATACTGCTATGGCAGCAGAATTGAGAAATGGCCGGCTTCATGTATTCGGAGTACATGAAAACTGCAAGAATTATTACTGCAACGTCAATAAAACATTAACAGATGAAACTGAAAAGAAGGAAGAAAATCATGTAGAAAGTCTGAAAAATAATGCTCCAGAGGTGTGGGCTCAGATTTATGCAGCCAATGAAAAAATTGCTTTGAAGGCAGGTCGTTTGTCTAATGAGACAACAAATGTGGCAGAAAACTTTATGAGCGTAATAAACAAATTCAACTGTGGAAAACGAATAAGTTTAGGAAAAGGGGGTTCTTACCAGCGGCGTGTTCATGTGGCAGGTAAATATACAGTAATAACAGTCAGAAATTATTAGAACCAGTAAGAAATTCTTTGATTGTGATGGAATATCATCATTCTCCAGCCCTTATTTATTCCAATTTATATGCAATAATGCAACATTTCTTTTTTTAAATATAACATTTAAATATGTTTTCAGGCCTATCACTTGCTAAGGGACACAAATGGCATGAAACTGCATGGAAAAAGCAGACCACACAGAGCCCAGGGACACATTTTAAAAAGTACATAAAACGGAAGGAACAGAGCAGAATACGACAGCAATCTTTGACACGCAAACGATTATTTGCTCCAAGAGAGAAAAACCAACCGGATAAGCACTATGGACCCGAAGCTTGTGATCCTATTGATATTGACGAAGCACAGTTGAAAATACAGTGTGAAGAACGGCTAACAGAATTCCAAAAGTCACCAGAAGACATTGCTTTGATTGAAATCTCCACTGTAGGACAGCATGATAATGATTTATATATGTAATACTCATAGGAGTGACTGTTTGACTGCTAGTTTGAAAGCAGCAGAGGGTGAAAGCAACAAGTCAAATGATTTTTGTTCTAATTGTATTTTGGTAGTAGTTTGTTTAGAATCTGAAATCAACAAGTCAAATGATTTTTGTTCTAATTGTATTTTGGTGGTAGTTTGTTTAGAATCTACATAACCACTGTATATTTCTTTTTATTTTGTATTTACTGTAAAATCAGAAGGTGAAATAATACTTCATTAGGCATACATGCTTACCTATGTTTTACTAAAAGCTTTTGAGTGCGTCGAAATCGGAAATATGTTTTTCACCTTCCTGGTTATTATCATTATCACATAATAAAGTGTTTTAGATTTGTTGTTGTATCTTGTTTATGAATTATTCTTACGTGTTGCTTATGAAATGTTTAAAATAACATTGAAATAATTGTTACTGTTACAAATCATTAGTGTTATTAGTTTTGAGTGAATAGGCATGGATCAGCATATTATATGCTACTTCAAATACATGTTTTGATAAAAAAACATGTAATAAAATAAAACTGCGTTTTATTGTAATCAATTTTGACATTATTTATTTCCCAAAATTACTGATCAATAAAATAGTTTACGCCAACAAATATAAGTTTTATTTTTATAACAATCTTTTAGAATATAAAACATAGCAGGTGGTGTTTTGAAGTTCTGTCTACCCATACAGAAAAATGGAAAACTTGTTTTTTACATTCACGCCATCTAGTGTTCAATTTTAGTAAACATTTTTGTATACGTCTGTGTGTGTAAACGACCCTGTATGCAATGGCAGATGTTAAAATACATCCTTTTACCGAATTGGGTGGATTTTAAGGCAATGATATGACATATTTCAATAAATTATAATATTTAGTAACCGCGAACACTATTCCTACGACATAATAGTTTTCCAATTACGCAAAAACTCAAATAAACTAGAAATGTAGCCTTCAGCGCCATCTAGCGGGACATTTGCTGGGAACAGCCCGTATCAATCGCCTTAACCCCTCAAATGTCGTATGATCCCCACAAGTCCATAAGAAAAATTCTCTCGAAACGACAATAAATATAGCCGTATAAATCGTTGAGATCTTATAAGCAAATGGCTTCCAATAGCCGAACATCTAATGGGTTAAAGAGTGTCATATACCTGGAAGTAATCGGTAAGCATAATGCACTATGCCAATAAAAATAGACAGCCAATACGAATTGAGGAGAGAATTCCTTTTTCCCAACATTGCAACAATGTTTTAACCTGCCTAACGTTTTCCCAACTATGTTGGGGTCGGCTTCCAGTCTAACCGGATGCAGCTGAATACCGGTATTTTACATGGAGCGACTGCCTATCTGACCTCCACAACCCAGTAACTGGGTAAGCCTGGCTGTCAGATTTTCGGGTTTCTGACAACCCGTAACGACTGTCAAAGATCCACGAATGACAGCCGGGACACGGAGCGTGCATTCCGAGGCACGGAGGAGTCTCGACATCTAAAGATGGTCACCCATCCATAAACCAACCCCGACAGGCGTAGCTTAACCTGAAGGATCAATCCGTGCGGCTGTTATTACTTAGCCACGAGCCATTGCAACAATGTTTAACAAAAAAATTGCCGTCAACATACAAAAAAGTTAAGATCCGAATTACGACGTACCTTCTTATCAGGCTTGATATGGTGCTCCAAGTCCTTCTCAATAGGATCGTCGCTGAACAATGCGAAGCCAGACGCTGCCGACTCTCTGCATCCCAGCTCTGTGCTTAACGTTGACAGGAACTCCTCCACTGTTGTTGAGCCGTCGAAGCTTATTACCTGTTGGAGAATGGATGATATGAACAACAATTTTTAAAGCAACTTGTATAGGAAATATTTCTTTTGAAAGTACAGTATTGTGCCTAAGCAATTTATTATAAAATACTTAAAGATTTTTTTTTTTAAATGCTGCGTGCGAATTTCATCTCTAAGCAGAAGTTGGTAAGTTCTCCTTTTTTTTTGAGGGTTTGAAATTTTCAAATGATAATCCCACTCTGGGTGGTAGTCCAGTAGAGATATAATATTTTTACCACTTATCCTTCGATAATTCTAAAGTTTTTTATTTTCACTGAGAATACGAAAATAGTTATGAGACACCGAAAATAGTTATTCACAATTTGAACAAAGCCCATAATATGCATTTGTTGAAATTTTTGTATGGTAGCAGAGATTATTATTACGTATATGTACGTAGGCGCAAATTTATAAACTTAAATTCAATTTGTCGCTAATCGCAAAGTAAAAATACAATAACTTGTGCAGCATATTACTTAGTTGTTAGAACTTTTGCTGAAAGGTATAAGTAATCCCTATAAGTATATAAGAAATTATTTGAAAAACTTAAATTTTTTATTGAATGAGTTACGTGACATTTTCAGATTTCCATTGTTCCACAGTACCTACCTGTTAGCATTTTCACTATTATGTACATTAGATAGTACTAATAAAGAAACAGTATTGTATTTTAATTTAAATTTTCTAATATTGTTATAACACGAAATAATAGGAAATACCAATTTTATACCTATTGCATAACTCTAAACTGTTAGCATTTTTGTACATAGCATTGAATTCACTAAAGGTATCCACTCAGTGAAAATAAAAAACTTTAGAATTATCAAAGGGCATATTCTTTTGGCTACTGGACTATGGAGCGGAAGGAAGTGTCAGACTCTTACTGACTAAAACCCATCCATGTTCCTTAGGCCTTTATGTTTCGGGCTAGCAGTAACCCTTTCGGACAATCTCACTGACCAGGTAAATTCTCCTTGTTTTGTTCAAATTGAATTTACTTGTGAGAATACACTTAAATATGTTACATTGTTTTAATTAGGGTAAATTAGAGTGCATACCTGATAAGTATTATTGAGCATGTGAACAGGTATGGCGTGGGGTAGGCAGTGATGGTAGGGGTTCTTCAGCAGTATAGAGAGTACTTCCATCCGAGACGGCTTGTCTTCTCGTCCACCGTTGCGTATAGTACGCTCGAGCGCACGTGAACAGTACGCCGCGTATTTTCCGCATTCGGTTCTGGGGAAAATTAAGTTTGACTTATGCTATAAGAAGTTTACGTGATTTGTTTTTTATTGCAAGCTAACTTCAATTCCAATGAGTTGAAAAAGTGAAGAACAGGAATAATCCAAATTCAATCAAAAATGCTGGCTTCGTTTTGAAAACTGTCGAAGCATAAACAAATTTCACTCTTACAGTACAGTACTTTAGGGGATTACAGTAGTATCATAAACGAATACAGTTTATCAAAGATTTTATTTTCCTTATTGAAATTGTTGATTGAATATAAAATGCGGGGCAATTTCCGTATTTTTAAAAACGTCCGTATTCTAACTTCTGTGAAATACCTCAAGAGCATTTGACATTGCTAGGATGAGATAACGGCTAGATTTAGAACGTATTTTAATAACGGGGATTGGCCATCAACTCTCGTGTTATGGTTCATTGTAAGAAAAATAATACAATACTCACTTAGAATCCGCATGCCTGCTAAGATGCAGCTTCAAATACCACAGCAGCCTATTATTCCGTGGCACAAACAGACTGACAGCTAAGGCTAACAATTGCCAGCCTTGTACAAAGCTATATGTGGGCGGGTTGCTCTTGCAGTCCACTGACAACAACGGGGCCTGGAAACATTCCTTGGATGGTAGAAAATGATAAAAAATGTGTTAATTGTTTGTACATTTTTTGTTACGGGGAAAGCGACAGGCAAGCCCGCGAAGTTCAATTTTTTTTGTAATTTGCAGGCAGTGTCAGGTTGTACGTTGATCATGATTCGCGAATCGCGATCGTACCAAGAACGTGTTTACGGAATTATAATCATTAAGATTATTAACTCATTAGGTGTTCGCCTATTAGAAGCCGTTTGCTTTTAAGAGCTCAACGGTTCTAAAAGCTTGTAAAAGCTCAATGTACGGTTATATTTATCGTCGTTTCGAGATAATTTTTCTTATGAACCTATAGGGTTCATACGACATTTGAATGGTTAATACAACTCTGTTAGTTAGAATTCCCATCCTATGTCATGGTTTCATGAAATATTCATTCTATAGGGTGTTATGAACTTTGAAGATGTACGTATTGATGATTTCAATGATTACAGTTTTATTAATAAGTACGTAAGTAATTGCTACGGGACGCGAATCATATTTTGAACTACAGTAAACTTAAAACTGATCTGCAAATTGTAAAAAAACGTAAGAAAATTTGAATTTCGCGGGCTTGCCTGACACAATCACCTTAAATGTGGGGTTCGCAGTCGGATGTGACTCATAGTTAGTGATACGTGCGAATATTTTATCATCATTCGAGATATTAATCGATTGTTATGCAGACTTACTGACTTAACAGCCGAGGTGACGACTAATAGAGAAGTATGGAAGAAAAATCCATGTTGCGCCGACCTCAAATGAATTGGGATAAGGGCAGGAGAATGATGATGTTATGCAGACTTACCTCTGCAATATACTCATTCAGTCAGCTACCAAAGGTAAAAAAGTGGATTGGCTTCGTGAGAACAAATCGAGAGAATTTTTATTTACTTTTTTTAATTTATCTGAGCTTGCTGTACTAGGGATTGATGTTAGCTAAAGTTACTTATCTAAGGGTCAGTTTCTAACTGAAAATTATCTCAAGAGTAATGTGTTAAATCAACCTGCACCGGGCCTTCGTGGTAGATTACACGCCATTCCCTCGTGAGGAGAGGAGGCATGTGTCCAAACAATGAGACATTATATAGGCTGATTAGTGATTCTAATGTAGTAAATATTAAGCGCGCGTAAACTGCTGTCATTGCGGTCAATCGCATCACTAGACTTGTTTTGACGTTTCGACAATTTTCGTTCACTGCATCAATTCGCTCATAGCAGCTAACTGTGAGTCACATCTTTCCGTAGTTTGAATATTAGTAATTATACTTTCCTCTTAAAATTTACATTTTTTACTTTTATTATTATTTAATCGGATTGCTTCGGTGTGAACAGTACGACAAACGAGGAACATTTTAAATACATAGAAAAAAAGCTCGTGTCTATGGCGTAGATGTTGTGTTCACACCTTAACAATTTTTTTTTTATAATCAATGTATTATTTGTAAGTTTTGAAAACATTTTATATATCTTTTACTTTGCTTTTCTCATATGATTATAAAGACGAACACAGGACAAGCACCTCTACAGATTGTGATAAATTATTACTGGCTTCAGGAATGTTTTAAGTAATAAGTGCATTGATGCAAATACAATGATCTGAAAAACAGATACATCGTAAGGCATACCTATTCACCTAAACTGGGCCACAGCAAAGTTATTTAGTTAATTTAAATAATATTAAACGTCTTTGAGTTTTTTGAACTAACCGACGCTTTAACACTTGTCTATACCATTTCACATTATACCCATATAGAAGCAAGTGATTGTTTTTAGATTAGTTATATGACTTCGATGAGCTGGACTCCTTTGACAAAGATAAGTCCTTGGCAGCTCAGGACCGAGAGACGGGGAAGAAGAGAAAGGATGCCTTTGCCCAGTAGGACGATACGGGCTGTTAAAAAAAAAAAAAAAACTTTGGAGAGGTTTTCGGACCTTCGGACATTGATGGCTGCGTCAATCAGGTAGACAAACACTACGTAATTTTACTAAAATCATTGCCTACATCTCCTACGTTTACCTGTATCGAGCTAGGCGATCCGGCGGCGTTGGGCGGTACGTCGCTCTTGTTGTCGCCGCCGACGGAGGACGCGCCCGTGTCACACGTGAACAGCGACTGAGTCGCGCACAGTAGCAGTTGCTGAACAAATGAAATGTTGGCGATAGGGGCAGGTTGTATAGCTGTGTAGCTGGGAGTATGGGAGGTGTAGTAAGAACTGTTTGTGCACGAGGCTGAAGATTGGTGTCTTCGGGAGTGGGTACTGAGGGTAGTCTCTGTTCTGTTTATGTGTGTAGGTATATGTATTATATGATACATAATTATATGTGTTGCGAGTCAATTTTGTTACAATTGATTGAGTCTATTTTTGTATGTGTTTGTATGTGTAGTACAGTCAAGTTACATTAAATTATATTATAGATAATTCTATGTGTTCGGTGTCAATTTTGTTAAAATTGATTGAGTCTATTTTTGTATGTGTAGTGCAGTCAGGTTACATTAAATTATATTATATGTATACATAATTCTATGTGTTCGGTGTCAACTTTCTTAAAATTGATTGAGTCTATTTTTGTTTGTGGTTGTATGTGTAGTGTAAGTTACATAAATAAAGTCCTAATCGTACAATTCCTCTGACGATATATTATGACATTTCAGAATATGTATATAAATACGTAACATATTAATTATATTTGTATACATACGTAAAACGCTATACTTGTAGTGGCGGGAAAGTATTTAAAATAAATACATACCATAATACCAGTTGTAAGCGTCTAGTGTAGTGTATAAAACATAATACATTGAAACGAATGCTTTTGCAAGCCCGAAAACCCTACACATGAATATTTCGACGTATTTTTACAGCAGAAATAGTTGTTTATTGGCTGCCATCAATGTTTTTTGTTGTTTTTGTATTTGGCAAACAAAATAAGGCTGTGCATGATTAAGTTACATTTCTTTATTTAATATAAACAACATGTTTTCTTTGTCTCCATATAAAATTCTGATCACACGTCCAGCCTACCAGCTAATCGCTTGCCGAGTGTCCGGCTGTATAAAGAGCATAAACAATCTAAAATGTGTTGGCAAGTTTCAGCACCGGGTACCCAGCTTCGGTTACCCAAGTTTGGATAGTGTCTAAGGATAAAGAGTCTATTATACAACATCAATGTTGGCAGACAACAGTTTGTCACGACTATCAACAACTTGCATCATAATTTAATATATTATTTATAAGTTTTATTGAAATATTTTTTGTTTTAACTCATGTTTATTGTGCATGTGGGTTAAAATTTTTGTGCTTACTTAAAATATATATATATATATATATATATATATATATATATATATATATATATAATACGAGCCTCTTATATGTGCATTTTTTATAATGTTCAATTTATTTTAAACGTTAGTGCCAGTGCGTTATACCAATGTGTTGTGTGCTTTTAAACCCCAAGTTCCCGTTCTATACAGCGTGTAGACGACGATACGAAAATAAATTGAACTGGGTATACCTAATACCAGCCGGCATACGAATATATTTTAATCAAATATATTCAATAGCTTAGTCATTATTGGAGGGCCTGTGGCTAAGTTATAATAGCATAGGTCGATCGATCAGATTTAGCTACGCTTGCCACGGCAGGTCCGTCGATGGGTGACCTTTACATACCAAGACACTTCCGTGCCTAGGAAAGCACGTTAAGCCTTAGGTCCCAGCTGTCATTTGTGGTTCTTTGACAGTCGTTACTCGCTGTCTTAACAAGGAGTATCGTACTACCCAGTAACCGGGTTGTGGAGCTCAGACGGGCAGTCACTCCATTTGAAGTACTATACAGCTGCATCCGATTAGACTGGAAGCTAACCCCAACATAGTTGGAAAAAGACTACGCTGATGATGATGAGCTTAGCGATTATTACTAGTCAAAGATTGGCAAAACCCATAGTCGGCTATTTAGTTCGATGTTAGGATTTACTTGATAGGTTCAAAAACTCCCATCCATTCGTATATGGTCGTTGACAGAGTAAAAAAAAGAAATTATATCAAGTCCGTCAGTTAGATAATAAAAACATATTAAAGACATATTTTTTGCTTTAACGTATTAATAAAAAATACTTAGATAAAACGCAATAAAGTTGGGAGTACCGTGCGTCACAACTCAGTATAATATCTACATAGGAGTGACGTCATGCCATATTTGAACAAGTATCGACGTAATATTTAAATTACGTAAAAAAAAGCTTTGTCTTTCTGACTGACCGACCCCTTGACAATTCAAAAGTGCCTGTAATAGGTTTATTTGAAATAAATGCTTTGAGTTAGAGTTTGAAAGAAAAAAGAATGCGTACTTAAAAAAAATTGTCATCATCCCTATTGTCAGTGTTTTCATTTATTGTCGTATAGTCGTCTTCGCATTGCATAAATTAATTATTTCAGTGAGTGTCACCCAGTGTTCTGTTATGTACAGAGTGTTGTGGTAAATTGTACAGTGTGCTTATTTACTTCGATGGAATGCATAATATGTCGTAGAACAAATTAGAATAGTTTTTTTTTCTATTTAACAAGTCTAATCTGTAATTCAGTTAATATTTTTTGTGTCTAAACCATTTTTAGTTTAAAGTGAAAGCTACAGGATAGCCAGTAAATTTTTTTTTTTTACGTTTTTTGCTCTGAAACACCACTTCTTATAGCAGTGTTTTTTAAATATTACTTTTGTGTGAGAATGACGGTGTTATACAGAAGATATAGCCCCATCTCTTTCCCGCTGTGAAGTAATATTAAAATAATTGCTATAATAGGTGGAGGTTAGCCCCAAAGTTGTATGTTGATCTAAAAATGATTCGCATCCTTGTTACGGCCGCAAATTATATTTTGAATAACATACAACATGGACACTCACCTGCAAATTAAAAAAAAAACAATTTCACGGGCTACCTTGGCGCTACCCCTATTTTTTTTTGAAGGTTTGAAATCTTCAAATGACCCCTCCAGCTCTGGGTGGAGCGGAAAGGAGTATCAGACTTCCTCTTTAAAGTAACGAATAAATATTTTGTTACTGGAAATGGTATTAATGGTGTTTCACTGAAAACATGTAAAGCTAAGACAGAATTAAAATGTATAACATGCGAACATTTTCATAGTTCGGTCTCTTTATCAGAATCAAATAACAACAATGTAGCCCACACTGATAAGCAAACATTATATTGACACATTATGCAGTCACATCATAAGAACTTAATCCTAATTACTCCTAGATACTTACCGAATCTATATATGTGGGGTACTTATACATAAAATAAATATATATGGCTATAGGTAACAGTCTAAAAAACTTGCAACATCAACCTTTCATTACAAAGGAGATCGAACAGTGCGACGGAACACTAGCTATGACAGAGGATGAATGATAGATAAACGAAATATAATCGCATTCCCTAGATCTATAGGAGGTAGGGGACAAACATTCTCGGATGAACAAAAAAAAAGAAGAAAATCGGGGGAAAAATTTACACCAACATTCCATTTGAAATTTTGCAACGTAACTTTTTTTTTATGTTATGGCAACATGTTTTGTGTTTCAAAAATCGAACGCAACACTTTTTCATAGCATGTTGCCAGAACTAGGACGGACCAAATTGGAATAAAAACTTTTTTGTTTCGATTCCTTGTTAGAAATTTCGTTGTATGTGCTAACGCACATGATAGAATATATTCCATAGAAGCCAATATTCACAATACACAATTCCAAATTGATCAACCACGAGACGAAGCTTTTATAACAGCGACACACAAAGCTTATACTATAACAACGATGGTTTGTTAGTGTATATTTACAGTATTTAACGCAAATAAATTAGAAGGTTGAAGCTTTGTATAAATATATTGTGCTCTTATCTATGAAGCTGGAAACTGATAATTTGATATACCTATTATATGTGCATTGCTTTTGCTTGCTGCATTTATAGGTGCAAGATCAATTTACAAATTTATATTGGGGTTCACAAAAAGGTTGTGTATAAAAGGAAAATTTATACTGGCCCAAGGTTTTAGTTCTGTGACCCATATAAAATGCCATTATACAGGGTGAAATTGAATTCATGGGCATTATTTTAAGGGGTCATTGTACTCATCATTATGAACAACTTTCACCATGAGACCAAATCTGAAATCGCGAAAAAAATCTGCTGTTCCATACATTATGCTCGCATAACTCGTCAAAATGTAGGGAACACCTGATTTTTTTTTCGGGATTTTTTTTTATTAATGGTGATTACTATGACCCCTATAATGCCCATTGTATCAATTTCACACTGTATAATTATAGTACTTAAGAGTAATTTATTCGTACACTTAATTGACAATTCTCAAGTTTTTTTATTTGTATAAAATCTGTGAAATATCAAAGTGCACATTTGTGTCCTCAGCCCAAAAAATATATAAAAAAAACAGAGCACAATATTATAAAACAATCTACAGTAATATTTAAACGAGATATAATCCTAAACACTCATGTATATAGCCGGTGAGTGGTATATATGTATTAATATGTAGGTATATGATTATATGGTGATAACATATGAGAAAAGCATCGAAGCGGTCGCCCGTAAGCTAAGCCGTTGCGAATATAAAGCGGTATAAACATACCTACGGTGTATTAATAAATTAGAATTCATTTTGACATCATGTTTATTAAAAAATAAGAAATTAATGAACGAAAAGGAATGCTTAGTTTTGAATTAATACTTACTTCACATTAGTATTAGATTAATACTATTAAAAGTTAAACAACTCGTTTTATATTTAATTTATATTTCGTTTAATAAACATCTCAATGTCAAAATGAATTCAGTGATAAGCTTTATATTCTTTATAGGTTTGTTTAATTTTATTTTTTTATTCTTGGAGTTCCGTGACGGCCATGTTCGTAACATTTAAAGCCATGCTTAAATCCTTTTTCATGAAAGTGATAAATAATCTCCGTTAAAAAAATAACGGAAAGTATTCATATTGTACGGCAAACAAAAACGTAACAAGTATTTGGTGTGCTCTTTTGTGTCAACGAAACAATTGAATAACACTCAAAGTTAGCAAAAACTATTATAATAACTAGCAAAGAGTACACCAAAACATTACACTGGAATGAGAACAACTATTGACTTAGTAATTATAGTTTAAAACGGGAAATAGACAACCTTTTTGGTTTGGAGAAAATTGATACTGTCAGTCTACAAAAGTTTTTTTTTACCACAGATTAAAAATTTTATGGCACATTACCATTTTTATACCAATCTTTCTTATCAAGTAAGTACCGCGATTCAGAACTCTGAATAGATGTTCTCATAAAGTGGAATAAGAACAGAAGAGTAAAACTACCCTCCGTTTTGAATCCACCAATCCGATTAATGATTGACAGTTTGACAGATAAACAATTTCAAACGCGGAAGTCAGTTGATACCAACCTTGAAAAAATTCGGGTCATACAAAATCGATAATATAACTAACGAGACATGAATCAAGGGAAAATAGGGATAATAACTTTTTCATATGTATGTAGGAAGTTCCAGCTGATATTAAATTGTTCGAAAAAAAGTTCGAAACCTATAATTTCGTTTGAATTGTCTCTAATTTTCTTTTCACTTTAAATAGGCCACCTTTACTGAAGACAAGTATTAAATGTTAAGTGTCTTTATTATTTATTAAAGGATTTATTAGAAATAAATATAACATTTACAATATCAATGGGACACACAATATCTTTTCATGCTCGCTAGAAACAACAACAGCAACACAACACACAACACAACATTATAATTTATTATAGACTTGTAGAATCATGTTCTGTCTATAATAATGACGTAATTTTCAGTTTATTTCATTTATCAACAAACTTGATTAAAAATGACCTCCAAAACGGCCATGAGTTTTCATGAACACGGCCCCGAAAATAATCTTTGCCTCGAATAGTTACCTCGGCCGTGATAGCAGTAATCGCGACATTGTAGTTGATATGACTTTGAAAATTCTGACCTTCACCTTGAAAAATCACCTTGGACATGTTATAGTGACATTGACCGCCAAATCGTATATTTTCAGTGTTAACACCTCACCTCGGCCTTGTGTGAAAATTTGGCCTTCCTTGTGAGATTACATTGCGATTTTTAGCGTTGATATGTGTATGTTTGACCTTGTTTTTATCGGTCGAATTTTGGGATTACATTTTTTTTACTTGATTAATACAAAACGAGTTTTATAACGAGATTTGAAGTTGTGGAGGCTAGCTTAGTTATAATTTATGAATTTCAAAAGTGCCTTACTTGTGCCTATTTGAAATTAATGATTTGACTTGGACTTTGACATTTTGGTCTGTGAGGTGAGATTTGTTCGCGGATAGTGTTATAAAAAAAAACATAGTGGAAGAACAAGCCATATTTGAAGGGGCGTAAACCTAGTTTGATATTGATAGCTGTGGTATATGTTGTCAAAAAGTACTAATTAGTTTATATGATTTTGTATTTCGAAAAACCGTATGTTTATCAAGCGTCAAACCGTCAACCAGAAACCTTAAAACACAAAACAAAAAAAAAACGAAACCCAACTTACATTCTTAAGCTTGGCGGCCTTAACGTTTAGCTTGGGCGTGCGACGGAGCGCACTGGGCGTGAGCGTGAGCGGCGCCGCATGCGTGAGTACCTGCACGCCGTGCTTGCTGTGCGTGTGCGGCGTGGTCTGGCGCGCCAGCACGGAGGCCAGCTCGTCCTGCAGCTCGGCCACGTCCAGGCACTGCGCCAGCGCGTTCTGCGCCAGCACCACGTGGTAGTCGATGCCGGCCTGCTCCACCGCCACCGACATGAACAGCTGGACGCACTGCACACACACGTTTAACAATTATTCACTTATGTATACCGATTTCAGCGGGATTGTCCGAAAGGGATACTGCTGGAACATAAAGGGAAGGAACATGGGTAGATTTTAGTCAGTAAGAGTCTGACGCTCCTTTTTGCTTTACCCAGTACAGGAAGCGTCATTTGATGAATTCTCACACCCTTAAAAAAAGGTACACCGTTTATACATAAAAGTAAAACTGACACGTTTACGGCGTTAAAGTCGATTACAACAAGAGTTTTTTGAAATCCGTGATTCGGTAAACATTTCATCTAAACTGAATTCATTTGTTATGCCAAATAACGAACTGAAGCTTATATGGGAGCGTACCGGAAAAAGGGCGTAACTTTAGATTTAAATATTCATACTTCAAATATCTATCTATTATTTTCACAATGCTGCCCTTAATTGTAAATTACCTAAACAAGACACTTTTTTAAACAAGACACTTTATTAGATTTCCGGGTGTAGCAAGCCAATTTTTGGGCATCTTTGAATGCAGTTCTCTTTCTATTCAAAAATAAAGGAATGTTTTCTTTGAGTAAAATTTTCTATCTACAGTATTAAGAGTACTTTCCCTCCAGATGGCATTACAAAATTCCACCCTGTATTAAAAACGCAACGTACACAACGAAACAATGTGAGTCATTTTCAGGTTTATTACAAGCACACTCGTCACCTTTGGAAACCGCTAACATAGCAAATAATTTCTTTGTTAATGTTGGAAAGTGTCTGCCTGACAAAAATCAGAATCAATCCCAAAACCCAACGAGCACTCCTTTAATATGCAGCACTGCTTTAACATCTTTTGCACTGCTAAATACTGACGAAACTGAGGTAGAAAGTATAATTATGACCTTGAAAGATGACTGTGCAGTTGGCTGGGATAACATATCGAATAACATTATCAAAAAGTTTAAGGACATTTTGGTACGACCACTGACTTACATTTTCCGAATTTGTCTATCTTCAGGTCACTTCCCTGAGTGTCTCAAAAAAGCTGTGATTGTTCTTGTCTATAAATCAGGCAACAAAGAGCAGGTGACTAACTATAGACCTATTTCTCGACTGCCTTCTATGTCAAAAATATTAGAAAAAATTATAAACAAAAGGTTGTTGAAATATTTGGAAGATAAATCAATTCTGTCTGAACGGCAGTTTGGATTTAGGCCTAGAGTGTCAACTGCCGATGCGGTACACCATCTGACTGACTATTTAGCGCAAGAACTTGACAAGGGTAACCACACAGTTGGAATTTTCCTGGACCTCGCCAAAGCTTTTGACACAGTTTCCATTCCAATCCTGTTGCGGAAGCTTGAGACCATGGGTGTAAGAGGCACCCAACTGAAATTGTTCAAAAGCTATTTAGAAGATCGTTCCCAATGCGTAAAGATTGGCATTGTTCTCAGCGCTGATCAAAAAAACACAGTTTTTGGGGTTCCTCAAGGAAGTATTTTAGGGCCCACTCTGTTTTTGATGTACATAAATGACCTTTGCTATTTAAAACTAAAGCATGACACTATTATAACTTACGCTGATGACACAGCTCTGCTTTTTTCGGCTGACTCAGATAATGAAGTCTACAATCTTGCGCAACGCGGATTCAATATTGTAAATGAATGGCTTCAAAATAACTTATTAACCCTAAACGCAGAGAAGACAAATTACATAAAATCATCGATGCGCAAGCAAATATCGAAGATCCCTTTAGCGTTGCATGCTCATTGTTGCCCAGTCCCTGCAGATAGCCAATGTAAGTGTCCCAAAATTAAAAAGACAGATAAAATAAAATACCTGGGTATTATAATAGATGAAACCCTATCCTTCTAACATCATATGGAAGCTCTTAATAATAGAATTCGTAAGCTGATATACGTGTTCAAAAAGCTACGATTTATTGCAGTTCCAAAAATAATCAGGCAAGTATACTTTGCTCTTTGTCAGTCAATTTTGACTTACTGTATTACTTCGTGGGGTGGGGCGAGTAAATCTTTGATATTGCGTATTGAAAGAGCCCAAAGAGCTATTCTAAAGGTTGCCGCCCTTTTCTTTTCCCCACTAACCTCCTGTATAAAGCATGTAAAGTACTTACAGTTAGACAGTTATTTATAATGAACACTGTACTAAAACAACACGCAGCTCTTCCATACAGCACTGAATTTACTAAAAGGAGACGGAAAGATATAGTTTGTCCTCAAAAACTTACAAAGCATGCTTTCACTGCCAAATTTTATATCTACCTTGGACCACTGCTCTATAACAGGCTAAATGAAAAAGGAAACATCTACCTTTTAAATCATAGTAACTGCAAGAAATACCTTATTGAAACTCTTCAAACTAAGTCCTATGAAGATACAGAGAAATTATTACTTGTGCTAAAGTAAATATTGTTCGTATTATATAAGTTTTTATACTAGTTATTATATACCTTTTTAATAAGATTATGTGATTAACCAATAAGAGTAAATTTAAATTAAGATTAATGTATACGTGATTATTTAATGAATTAATGTTACCTGCGATCGCCTGAAATACAGGGTTACCTTGTTCAGGCACAAATCATTTGTAAATTTGACATAGATTTACGAACACTGTATTTTACGGTAGTCCTTATATTTTGAATAAACTTATTATTATTATCTATGACAGGTAAAACAAACCGGTCAGAAATTTCAAAGACAACTTTGAAATATCGGTATTACCCGATAACTGAATAGTAAAGGACGATTGGCAATCATATTTGTTGCAATGATGAAATTAAAATTTCAGTCAGCAAAAGTCATCATCTGCTGAGCCTTTTCCCAACTATGCTGGGGTCGGCTTCCAGACTAACCGGATGCAGCTGAATACTAGTATTTTACATGGAGCGACTGCCTATCTGATCTCCACAACCCAGTCAGTAACTGGGTAATACGATACCCTTGGTAAAACCGGCTGTCAGATTTTCAGGCTTCTGGCTACCCGTGACGACTGTCAAAGATCTACGAATGCAAAAGTATTACCTTGAATAACTTTAAAGCTTCAGCTTGTAATGCCTCCGAGTTGAGCGAGGTGAGAGGAGACGTCAGGTTTTCCTTGGAGTACAGTAACGTTGGATGCCTCCATAAAACACAATCTGAAACGAAATGTAAGAATTTTTAAGTCTCGCAACAAGTACTCTTATGTAGATTTCATAATTGGCAATTTGACACGGTCAAAAATTAAATATGAGATCACATGGAAAAAAGACCGATCGTCTTTAATACTTCCATCACCGTACAGAAATTAAATACTAAGCTAGGATATAATTGTAAAATTGGATTGAATGTTAATGAGTATTCCATTTGAAATTCAAAAATCTGTGACGACACATTTCAATATTTCATACAAATCACGTACAAATTCCGCGTTTTGACAGTTCATAAAAAGTAACATAGCTGATAGCAGTGATAGCCTAGTGGTGTGACCGTCGGACTGCTAAATCATAGGTCTCGAATTCGAACCCAAGACACGCACCTCTGTTTTTACGGATTCATGTGCGTATTGTATAATTATCACTTGCTTAAAAATCGGTGAGGAAACCGTCATATCTGAGAGATATTTCTCAACAGCATGTGAAGCTAAGTCAGAGGCCCATGGCTGCTTAAAAACTCTGACACCAGGTTAGTCACTAACCACACGAAAAGAAGAAGATAAAAAGTAACGTTATTGACTACCTCTAATGTACCCTATGGTATTACAGAACACGAGGTTTAATGATAAACTACTTACTAGGATCCCCATCAGTTTCCATCAACTTCTGCACCAGCTGCTCGAAGTGCGTCCCCTGGCTTAGCCCCCCTCCGCTGACCACGGTGAGGTGGTACAGCCAGGAGTCTTTGTCGGCTTTGCTCTCGAACAGAAGGTATGTTGGACCCTAGAAGATACGAGATAGATCACTAGTATTTGAGTTCTGAAAGTGTGTTGGAAAAGTAGGGTCTATTTTGTCTTTGGGAATCTTTTGCAATTTTCATAGTTCATGTATTAGGAACAAAAATAAAACATAACACAAGATCATTACTTGTTTCCCCGAAGGGTAGAGCAGAGGAATAGAAAGAAAGGAAAAACGTTTTTTTTTATAGGTACGGTACCTACATTTCGACAGTTAAGGAACAGAATACACAGCGCAAATACCCGCGACTGCATAATATATACCCTGATAACAAACCTTAACACTCAATCATAAAGTCTATTATCTTTTGCAATATATTCACTACTTTGATTGAAAAGTAATGTTGTATTAAGAAGAGAAATATGTGTGCAAGAATAAAACATAATTTCTAAGCAATAAGGTTGAAAAAACTATGTTGCTAAATACAATATTATTTGTAGTTCTATATTTCCGGCCATTTTTGATGCGCTCATCGGAAATCTAATACAATTGTTAATCGAATATGATCAGTTCCTGTAACGTGCATACGGCAGGACACGCAGGACCCGAGATTAAGTGTCCCATCGTTTGTGGAACAGCACCACATTTACACTCGCAGGTGGAGTTGTCTATATCATATTTAGTTTTCATAGTTTATTGAAATTACATCTAGATGTAATTTCAATCATTATCTTAGTCAAAATTACAAAATAATTTATAACTACACAAATACAAGTACAATATAATCAAAGTGTCACTGACCCCAGTTACCTGGTGCTGCGGGTAGATGGCGACAGTGAGGTGGTTGCGAGTGTCGTCGTTCTTCTCTTCGGAGTCAGAGTCTGACACGTGCTCTACGTCTTCTACACGTGCATCACGCATGTTGATCTGGCCGGTGGGGTTCTGGGGACAAGATTTGTTAATTAATTAGTCGTAAGGGTTTCTCAAATGCGATGCAAAACCGAGAGACTAAACAAGGTGTCTCATGTACCCGTAATTGACTATTTGAAACGGTCAAAAATTAAATATGAAATCACATAGATAAAAGACCGCTAGTCTTAAAAACTTCCATCACCGTACAGAAATTAAATATTATGCGTAGATATAGTTGTAAAATTGCATTCAATGCTAATAAGTATTCCATTTGACTCTAAAAATCTGTGACGTCATCGTCGTTGTGATTTCATACAAATCACGTACACATTCCGCGTTTTGACAAGTCATAAAAAGTACTTAACGCTATTGACTACCCTTTCAAATACCCAATTTCACCGGTAGCAGTAATAGTTTCCCATTAAAGTTAAGAATGTCCCTGTAAACGTACTTTACCAGTGCTTGACTTGAATCAAGTCAAAAACTGTTAAAGGCAAAAATAAACACTCAAAGTTGGACTCTAGGACTTCGATGTTCAAAAAATGAACACCGACTAGGATAGTAAAATAAAATTATTAAGTTATTCAAAAGGCACCTAGAAAAGATAGATAGAGTACTGTTTATTATGTAAACATTTAATTATTATTATTATTACAATAAACATTTAATTTCTACATTTATATGTAGAAATTTGACATAGGGTATGACTTTAGGTATATTAAAAGAAGTTAGTCAGTGGTCTGGTGGTGTACTTATTAAATATTTTGAAACCTTCCTTTAAATATGCAGTATGTTAGGTTAAACGAGAGACATACTTTCAGGTTGTATAGTACTCATGGAAATCAACAACTTTGTCCATGGGACCAACCCTGAAATATGAAAAAAAAAAATCTGCTGTTCCATTAATTTTGACGAATTATGCAAACATAAATTTACTAAATAGCTGATTTTTTTCATGATTTTATGGTATAGTTCCATAGTCAAAGTTGTTCATTTTCATGAGTATAGTACCCCCTGAAAGTATGTCCCTTGTTTAATCTAACTCTGTATAGCGGGGCCTTTTAGTCTAAGATACTACACAAATATTACTACATACCTGATCACCAGGCGACTTGAAGTACAGGAACATCTTGCCAATGAGGACACACCAGCTCTTCTTGGCGTGTCCGTTCTTGACCTTGGTGAGCCAGCCTTGTATTGTGGGCTTGTTGTCTTCTTTGCTCAGAAGGAGCTTCGTCGCGTTCCGCCTTTGGACATTCTGGAAATGTGGATGGTGATTTTGTTATTAGTTTTCTTTTGCAATACAGGCTACAATACAACCGGGTAAGCGGGATCCGGGTAAGCGGGATTGTCCGAAAGGGTTACCGCTACCCCGGAACATAAAGGGCTACGGAAGGAACATGGATGGGTTTTAGTCAGTAAGATTCTGACACTCTTTCATTTCCCAGCCTTAAAAAAAAAGGCTACAATACAAGCAAGGCATTAAATTTAATTTTATGAATAAAACCATGTTAGGTTTTTTAACTTTTCATAAAGTTAACTACAAAAGAAAATTAATCTTAATCAGTCGGCTAAAGATGTAGGTAACGGTAAAAGGGGTGAATAGGGATTCAGGGGTGACACAGGACGAAACTAATAAATGGATTTCAACATTGAAATAATATAGTTTGTTGCCCACCAGAACAATTGATCACTAATTGAAGTAAAACTTCTTTATCGGGGTTGGAAATAAATTTAGTGTAACATTTTTTCGTTACGCGTCACATTTTTCCGTTACGCGGCATCTTCTTCTTATCCCTACCACGCGTGATTCGAAGTATACTTTCTCCAGCGGAGTAGGGATTGGTATTACAATAACAACAACAAACAACAACTACAACAACAACAACAACAACTACTACAACAACTACAACAACAACAAGAACAACAACTTTATCTAATTTAACTTTATTTAACCAATTTCTGTAAAGTTGCATATAGTAAATTATTTTTTGAAAAATAACGACATAAAGAAGTTTCACTTCTTACGAGTGTACGCTAGTACACGCACACATTTTTTTATTATACAGTAAACACATTACGAGTCCTTTTTGGCCACAAACTATATTATTGCTTAAATCGCTTTTAAAGTTTCGTCCTGATTCACCCCTGCATTCCTATTCATCCCGTTTTGAATTAAAATTTAAACAAAATAATTTTAACTCTTATGTATTTATTACATGAAATGCCAAAATAAAAGGTTTCGAATAATTTGTGTCAATTAAGATGATGAAAGTAGCAATGATAAAATACAAATAATAGTTCTCATTTCAAGTGTATTTTTTGTATGTATGTTATGCGATATCTGTCTATTTTGAACCGATTTTTATTATTAACTTTTCATAAACCGGGTGTTATCATCATTTCATTTACTTTTGTTGCTGCCCGTATTATGCAAATAATATTCCATAAAAATACTAGAAGCTTTCGTGTACTCCGTGATTACTTTGGGGCTAACTGACAAGATTAAAATCCTATTGCTAGATGTATAGTTAAGGCAGCCTGCCCTATTAATAATTGTACTTAATATTACATTAGGTCTGCGATGATTCATTGACATTGTTGACCTTATACTCTATTAACCTTTTGATTTGAACCTATTAGCATAATAGATATGGTTAGAATAGCTAGTCTATTAATTCTGGAGTCTCATTTCATTACTGAACCGTATATAATACTGTATGTAATATGTGGAAACGTTGTGGATTGTACGTTTATTTATTTTATTGTAAACTTAGATGTACAACTTAATGTAAAATTGTTTATTTTCCCAAATAAAACAAAATAAAATATAACCCACCAGCACCCAGAGTACTTTAAAGTCAAAAGAAGTAACATTTAAATTTAGTGTATAGAAACACTCCGCCATGCAGTGATGGCATGCATTTAGTATTTTTATGATTTAGTAAATTATGATAGGTTTTCATTTCAAGTGTATTTTTTTGAATATATGGCACGCGATATCTCCGTCAATTTTGAACCAATTTTATTATTAGCTTTTTATAAACTAGATGTTAGAAGGACCACAAATATCAATAATAATATAACATACCTGTAAAACTCTAATCCAATCTTCCATAGTAGCGATGCTGTCAGCAGTTAGATAGTAGGTCCTGCTGCCGGTGAAGATCTCGAAGGTGGCCGCTCCCTCGTTCCGGGATATCTTGCACGCTTCACCGAGTCCTATCTGACCTTGAGGCTTTCGATTGACTTCGGATTGCGACTTCCAGTAAGAGAGGGTGCCGTTTTTGAGGACGAACCTGGTGTTATGGAGTTAGTGAATTATAGGTTTGCAAGTTTGTACCAGCAAATTGCAAAAAACGTATGTTAATGTAGATTTTGCAGGCTACCAGGTACATCTTTCTTAGTAAACGCGCGATTAGTTTTAAAACATAAATACTTCTATGCTGCGCTTACGGTGGTCGGCGTTTAGCTTCTTTCATCAATTTTAATATGAATAAATAAATAATTATTCGTACCACATACGCACAAGGAACATGAAAACATTTTATACTCGTGTGACACTTAGTTATTATTTAAAGTGAGGGTACCGACTGACAATATAGTTTTAAGCCAACCGACGCACAAGGTAGATACAAGGTCAGTCGGTCGATTCTGTAAAAATCTCACCGTGATAACTTAGGTGAAGTGAGCGTGAAGTGAGATGTCGCTTCACCTAATGCTAGGGATTGACACTATTGACAACTCACGTTAAACTCACTTCACCAGTTCACCTACATTTTCACATTAAGGTTTTTACAGAATATCATACAGGTAGTTCCCTGAAATCGAATATGTAACGCCAAGGAAGTACACAATGCAAACACAATCTGACATCACTCACCATCGTTTCCTCCAAGTCTTCAGCTTCCCGCCCAATTTAGCAAGATGGCCGCTCTTCTCCAGCGCGTCGTGACGTCTGGGCGAGTCCGTGGTCGGCGGCGCGCGACATAGGGACGCGAGCGACGGTGATGCCGTACTGTCACATGACACGGCGTCCGGCGGGATCGCGTAGTCATCCGACATGCCCGATTCGAATGACGTGTCTGAATTAATAAGAAATAATAATAATTAGTAGTTTGTGTGTGAATGTACTCTTTGGTTTAACCCCTCAAATCACTACATACTATAAAGCAAAGTCGCTTCCCGCGTCCTAATGTCTGTGTGTATGCTTAGATCTTTAAAATACACGACGGATTTTGATGCAGTTTTTTTTTATAGATAAAGTGATTCAAGAGGAACGTTTATGTGTATAATTTGTCGACATATTATGCGGGCGAAGCCGCGGGCGGAAGCTAGTGTAGTATAAACCCCATAGGTTCATAAGAAAAATGCTCTCGAAAAGACAATAAATATAACCGTATAAATCGTTGAGCTCTTATAAGCAAACGGCTTCTAATAGACGAACATCTAATGGGTTAAAAGAAATTGGGAGTTTTGTACTTAATCTTATGCTTTGGTTTTGTTAAGTGATTGTTTTGAGTACAATATATAGCCTAGAAAAACGTGGTTCTTGGCTAATTTAATATATGCCATTAGTAACATCAAACCTTCAAATGCTCTTCAAATAAAACCTCTATAATATCTACTATTGGCATCGCCCTTGACCCTACAACGTGTGAATAAAAAACATGATTCATGAAGTCACTTTGGAAAATAGTCTACTTCGTTAAATTATAGCTTTTGACCATAATAACACCCTTCCATATACAATTGTACATCAATCATTAAGGGCAAATATGAAACTTTTAAAGGTCATGCTTAAGGACAAATGGACTTAGTATAAATAAGCTAGGAGGGCTTCATTGCCGTCAGTCCGAACCAAAACTTCGTACTGCTAACACCAAACTACTTAAAGTATCCAAGTATTTCTACAACCATGAGTTTCGCAAACAAAGTCGTTGTAATAACAGGAGCTAGTTCCGGAATCGGAGCAGCTACTGCTATCCTTTTCTCACAAGAGGGTGCTAAAGTAGTTCTCGTGGGAAGGAACGAGATGAAGCTAGCTGAAGTCGCTAAACAATGCGAAGACCCGCTCATCATCAAAGCTGATATCACTGAGGAGGACGAAGCAAAGAGGATTATCGAAGAAACAGTTGAAGCTCACGGAAATATTGATGTTCTTGTGAATAACGCAGGTATTGTCAGATACGAAAGTATTCTAGACGAGAATGTTCTAGAAACTTTTGATGCGTTGATAAATACAAATTTACGATCACTTTTCAATGTCACTCGTTTAGCTGTACCACACCTTATCGAAACCAAAGGAAACATTATCAACATATCAAGCATCGCCGGGAAAATCATCCCTGACATGAGATTAGTAGCCTACGGCATCTCTAAGGCAGGCGTCGATAACTTCACCAAAGGTCTGGCTTTAGAACTATCAAAATATGGAGTAAGAGTGAACGCAGTCAGTCCAGGGCCAGTAAAAACGGATATTTTGCTAAATGCAGGGGACGAAACTCCTTGGGAGTGTTTCTCTCCATCTATGCCTTTGGGAAAGGTCTGTGAACCTGAGGATATAGGGCATCTGGTGCTGTTCCTGGCTGGTGAGAAGGCGAGCAGTATCACTGGGGTGGATTATGTGTGTGATAATGGAGTGATGCTGAAGTAGTCTGTTATATTTGTTGGTGGTTGAAAGAAATATTTTTGAATTATTTTAGTCGCCGGTTTTGTTAATTGTTGTGTAATTTGTCTTTTTATCTGAGTGGTTTAAGTAGTATATGTGCTGCAGTAACATAAGCTTTTGATTGTAGTGAAATAAAGATGAAATATTAATTTTCTTTTATTACTACTATTTTTGTTGAGGAGCTCGTGGCTAAGTAATAACAGCCGCAGCAGGGGTTGGACCGTGGATGGGTGACCATCTTTAAATATATCGGTGCCTCGGAAACCACGTTCAGCCGTTGGCCCGGCTGTCATTCGTGGATCTTTGACAGTTGTTACAGGTAGTCAGAAGCCTGAAAGTCTGACAGCCAGTCTTACCAAGGGGTATCGTATTGCCCAGTTACTGACTGGGTTGTGGAGGTCAGATAAGCAGTCCTTCCATGTAAAATACTGGTATTCAGCTGCATCCGGTTAGACTGGAAGCCTACCCCTACATAGTAGGGAAAAGGCTGGGCAGACTGATATTGATTGATTAATTCTGTTATTGTTGTGGTAGTAGTTAACCAACATTATGAATGTCAAAGTTTGGGTGTGTGTTTGTTATTCAATCACGCCATAACGGCTGAACGTATCTGGATGAAACTTTGCGCACAGATAGTTTATAGACTACATTGACACATAGGGTACTTTTTATCCCAGTTCCCGTGATAATTTTTGACAAAGCCGTTTGTTAAAGATAGTATTTCATTAAAAAATCGTACTAAATCAAAATAAATGAGTACTTACACATACCTCTAGTCTTACTCTGCTTACTGGGGGAGCCACTGCTCGACCTCTTGGCAGGACTCAGACTAGAACTCGTCTTAACGCTCTTAGACGGACTGCTGGCACTTAAGCTGGTGTCAGACGAGCTACACTGTCCGTTCGCACTGTTCGTCAGGACCAGGCCGTTGGAAGTCTGCTGTATCGAGGCTGGGAGGACGCTTGTTAGGTTCACATTGTTGATTGGTATCTGGTTTGATGTTTGTGGATCTGTTGGCAGAAATAAGAGCGTGAATTACGTTGTTGTTACGTTAACCATGGTATTTAATACTCAACTTGCTTGATTTTTGGTCTTATTAAAGCCCCATTTACACGATGCAAGTATCTCGGTTGTGGCATGTAATAAAATTGGAACAACACAAATGACATGCATCATGTAAACACTGCATATACTGGACCAAGTAATTTTAATCGCATCGAAAAATCGCAATTTTGCACTTTTGCGGATTACTAATCCGCAAAAGTGCAAAATTGCGATTTAACCTATAGACCGCGGTAAGTCTTATTAACCTATAGACCGCTTGGTTTTAAATCAATTGCCGTGCCCCTAGCGCATAAAAAAAACTTTATATCACATGAATAGGTGGAAATTTTTATTGCAATTACATAAAAAACGATTACCGAACAGATTCTCAGTCGTATAAACACGACACAGGCGGCACGGGCACAATTGTCGTATTCATCCTGAATACGACAATTGTGCCTGGGGAGGTTAAAAGGTTAAATTATTCATAACAGACTTAATTTTTGTACCATCTTTAATATACATCGGCATTTATAGAATACTTGTCAAAAATCTGCAAAGTTGCGACCCTCATAGGAAGTTTTCTCAGAAGTAAAATTCTTCTCGACTCAACGACGGCTATGCCACTGTTTTGTCTCTTTCTGCTACTGTATCTTAACGAATAATGAAGCAAATAGCTTTACGTAGTAGACCCTTCTTTATGGAAGTTAAATTAGCTTACGAACCTATTTATATGCCAAGATTGCCAATATTAATTTTATTATTATTACTAACTTCAAATAATAACATGCATTTATATAAAAACGTTATACAACGTGGCGATACAAAGGCGACATTAATTTAACATACTTAATTGTACGTTTTCACATTTTCGTTTCATGAAGACATTATATTTCCATTAAACGTTATTATTTACGGATTTATTTAAAATGTTACAAAATATCATCTTAGAGCAACCAGTACTTAAAGAACTGTCACACAGCGGTCATTTATCGGGTTCACGGATCATAACAATCGCATCAATGAAATTAAAACGAATAAGCAATACTTTGAGGATGAAAAAACTGAAAAAAAGTAGGCGAATTGATTTTATTATTTAGTTTGTTTGACTTTTTTTATTTTTAATTCACGATTTGTTTTAACCTATCCAACATTTATATGATTAATGGGCACTAGCCCTACCCGTGTGTTAAATTAATGTCACCATTGTAGTGCCACGTTGTAGAGACACAACAGATAAAACAACAAATCAACTTACTGAATATAGGGTTGACATTGACGAGTTGGTGGTGCGGCGTGTTGTGGACGGTGACGCCCATGGACTCCTCGCCGTCCGACGAGTCGTCTGACGAGTCGCCGGTGAACGGCATCGATCTTATCTGACTAGCACGCTAGAACAACAAACATATTATATGTGAGTAACATAACCTAACCTAACCTTAGTTACTAACAACTTCAATGATGATGATGATTTAGTAACAATCTTCAGCCTAGTGGTGTGACCGACCGACTGCCAAGTCATAGGTCTCGAGTTCGAACCCAAGGCAAAAGACCTCTGAATTTGGATTTTTGTGCGTATTGTAAACCTGCTTAAAAAAGGATACCGGCATACCTTTTTTTGAGGGTCGGAATTCATGAAATGACCCCACCTGCTCTGGATGGAGCGGAATGGATTGTAAGGCTCTTACTGACTAAAACCCATTCATGTTCCTTCCTAAGCCCTTTTATGTTCCGGGGTAGCCGTAAGGAAGGAAAATCCCGCTGACAAACCGGCATGACTGAGAGATATTTCTGAACAGCATGTGAACTCAAGTCAGAGGCCCATGGGCAGCATAAAAACTCTGACACCAGGTTAGTCGCTACACGGTTTTTACTAAGCCCTGGCTGGAGGCTACAATTTCATAGCGGCATCCACAGGCAAGCCCGGTTAAGCAGTAGACAACCCTATGGTTGAACTGCGAATGGCATTAACAAAAAAACAATAAAAAAATGTTGTTAGACGGAAAAAAAAACAACTTACCCCTTTAACAGTGGCGTATACGGGGACGGATATATCCTGGTAGCTGGTGGACTCGTGCATGGGTCGCGGACATGGAGGGGGACTTAGTTCTTCTTCTACGGACTGTTGGAGACCGTCGTCTGCCACCTGAGAGGAACAGAAGAAGTATTAGACGTTATTTATAATAGTCGACAGAGAATTTTACGTTTGATTAGCTCGAAAGCTACATTAACACGTTGAGCGCCAACGCGGTCACCGGTGGGCCGCGAACAATATTTTTTTCACCTCACAGGCTCGGAAAGAGTCTGTTTGTCATTCGAAATCCGAGCCGAAAATCGATTTTTGCTCTCTAGCGTGGAAAGAGTTTTTAAAATTCGAACCTTTCTATTTAATAATTGTCTATACTGCCAGTCCACTGAAAATGCATGACACGGTCTAGCTCACCTTAAAAACTTCCATCACAGTACAGAAATTAAATATTTTGCGAGGATATAATTGTAAAATTGGAATTAATGTTAATAAGTATTCCATTTGATTAAAAAAATCTGTGACGTCACATTTGAATATGCCATAAAAATACTACCCTGTCAAATACCCAATTGTGTAGTAATTTAAGTTTAATTTTTTAAATAAAATAATTACTAATATAATATGTTATTTAATCCTTTGCTTGGTAAAAATAAATATGTATTAAATTAAATTAGTTAGTTATTTGTATTACTTAAATTAGTTTTTTTCTTTCATTCTCCTTAGAGGACAAGTAGGATATAGAACAAAATACAGGATATTTAATTTTGGAGATATTCTATGTAACTCATAAGATACATTGCCAAGTATCTGTTATTTTCTTCACATGAGTCAAAGTGTCTGAGACGCTCGAACAAAATAAAACTCAACAACACCTGTTTTCTTGCACCTAGCAGTTTCCTCGCTGTAGTGAGGTGAAAAATTGTGTGTTGCGCTCGGCAGCAAAGCTTTTCTTCGTCTCGTACCTTTGAAACCTTCGTTACGCTCAGGATTCTATATTTGAACCACTCGCTTCGCTCATGGTTCAACCCTAGAATCCTTCGCTTACTCAGGTTTCAATAGAAGTACTCGCGCCAAAAATCAACTTTCCAGCCTTGCATAACAAATAACTATTCTATTGTGTCTGCTGCGTGGCAGTCAATGACTTAATAAAGGACATCGTCCATTTATGAGAAAAACACAGAGAATTAAAAAAAATGTAAGCGAACACAAATGATTTTAATTTTGTAAAAGGGTTTACAATACACAAATGTCAACACACATGTCAATTACATTTATTTAAACTAGTTGAGGTCGGCCTTACCTCACTGACTACTCTGAGAAGAAAGTTTATAGGAGGTATTTCAAGAAGTGTCATTGCCTGCTTGAGTAGTACTCCTTTATGAAGCATCTATGGAGTATTTTATGTATTTTACAGTGTATACATCTATGACGACACGGTTGGCGCAGTGGTTGAGCGATTGACTGCTGCGCAACATGTCGCGGGTTCCATTCCCGCACGGAACAAATATTTGTACGACCTACAAGTATTTGTTACGGGTCTGGGTGTTTTTCTATCTATAATATATTATGTATGTATTTACAACAAAAAAAAAGTATGTAAGTAGTTTATCAGCCATCTAGTTACCATAACACAATCATTAAGTTGCTTAGTTTGGGACTATATGGCGTTGTGTGAAATGTCCATGGATATTTATTATTTTTATACTAATATGAAGAGGAAAGATTTGTATGTAAGTATGTTTGTAACAAATAAACTACTTAACGGATCTGGATGAATCTTGGTACAAAACTAGATTATCTCTGATCAGTCTGTAATAGCATATAAGCTAATTTTTTATCCCGGAAAAATGTACGGTACCTGTGGGATAATTGCCTACATACACGCTGGCCAAAGCTAGTAAATAATAAAATAAATAGAAAACTTAAAGAATAAATATTGATGTATTCGTCTATATCTCATAGCTTGAGGATTCCCGGATGGCCAGCAATACCAGCCAAGATCACACGTCTGTCATGTTACTCAGTCGATGTCCGTCTCCTACCTGGTAGATCTTGGCCTCCCAGCTGGGGAACCTGTGCAGCGGCGGCGTGGGCGGGCGCGGCTGCTCGGAGGCGGAGCTGTCGCCGGTGGACGAGCCGCCGCGACTGTTGCCTTGCACGATCACGTTCACGGCGCCCTGCCACGCGGGCGTGCGTTCTGCAGGAGGTGGAAATTTGTTTTAAAGTTATGACATTAAAATTGGTTAGTTTCATTAGAGATAAAGGACACACGAGAGCTCAAGAAAAATCAAATGCTGTTAGAATTTTCAAACTTAATAAATCCACTTTGGTTGGACCAAAAGTCGACTTGAGCATAACCTCCGTTTATACAATATGATTTTTATATACAACACGATTGAATATTTCTTAGTCTAAACAACTTGGTACTTAATGACTACAGTCATCTCGTGAAGTAATTTCACTACCGAATTAATCTACCTTTTGTAATTAATTTGGTATCGCAATTGCAAAATTTTTTTCCTATAATGACTGAATAAGTTAGGTTTATTCAGTATCTGTAACAAAGGGTAACTAAAATGAATTTATCGGCTTTTGAAAATAAAACCCCTGTATATTTAACTTCTTCTATGTTCTTCTCTCGAAACGACAATTAATATAACCGTATAAATCATTGAGCTCTTATAAGCAAACGGCTTCTAATAGGCGAACACCTAATGGGTTAATCACCCTCGAATTGCACTACTGAGGGAGACATTAATATATAAAGAAAGATCAGTTAGTGTGACCAACCTCTGCTGGGTGTATAAATTTCAGCGTAGTCGTGTGTGGTGTCGCCATCAGTCGAAGTATTTGGCGTCGTTGGTAGCACCACTAAGTTTTCAACTGCAGCCTGAAACGAAGAGTGGAAAATAAATATCAATTTGTTTGAAGGCCATTGAGAAGACATTAATATTTTTTAAAACATAAGATTTTTAAATTTAGTTTAAAAAATATTACAGTAAAAGAAAAAAGTTACAATTAATTTAAACTGGTCTCAGCTAAAATTACTTCGTTCTGAGAGGAGGACTTTTTTTTTTTTAGGCCTCATAGTAGGAACATTATGGGATAATTATACAGCTGAAAATAGTTTGATTTCATTTGTGTGGGTAAATGAGTCATCTTATCTACTGATTTACAAACCCAGCATCAACCTATTCAGTTCCCACAACCAGAAATCAGGCCTTATCTCTATGAGAGGAAGCAAGTATTCTATAAAATTGGCCGAATTTGCAAAAAAAAAAAATGTTTAAAATTTTCGGTAAAAAAACATGCTTACAGCCAAATCATCAGCCAATAAGCTGGCGGTGGTCCTCTCATCCATAGTCCTATTCATGGTGTTTAAGATGGGAGGTGTGGCAGCATTCACGTTATTCGCTATGTTGGTAGTACCGATCGACAGGTTCCTTCTATGTCGAACCGGCGTACTGTAGTGGGGTTCTGATGAGTTTATTGGTAACTGTGGAATTTGAAAATGGAATGTTAGAACGATTTTGTTTTTGTTGCCTGCCTGTACTTTGACCGTGAGTCAATTTACGAGTTATTGTGAACATTCAAATTACAAAAAAGATATTTAAAGCAGCTACAAGTAATATTATTTACATTAATAATAATATTATTCACAAACGTTTAAAGTTTTATTTGAAGAAGTAGGAAAGCGCATGGCTATTTCAGATAATTTTACACGATCTGAAACTTCCTGTTTTTCGAGACAGTGACATGAACATGTAAGATGACAAGGTACATATATTTGCTTAATTTTTTTTTTTTATAGCAAGAATTTCTTATGGTATGTACATTGCCATCTTATTGCTGATAAAAGTAATGTTATACAATTGATAAGTAAAGTTAATCCAGCCTACACTCTTCATATTATCCAACTAAAACCTTTAAAAAAAACCACGGTGTTATAACAGTGAGTGCAATAAAAAATATAGCCTAACAGATCTATAGCAAATAAATTTGAACACCAATGGGCATAACAAAACATACAGCTCGGCCACGTCACATAACAGGAGTACAAAATAATTAATGTATGCAATAAAATTCACATTTTTGTCCTGAAAATGTATTTAATACTTGAAGTGCAACACATAACAATACACCCATACTTTTCCTTGAACAAGTTACTACATATACACAGCTGCCTAAAAGTGTATACGTATTAGCTCGTTAGAGTACAACATCTATAAAATAAAAAGTTAAACTTATATTAACCAACACATAACATAGTGCAATAAAAACGAAACATGTAGCTAGCAAAGTGATTTCTCGCAACGAAATATTCGAAAATTTAAGCCCTAAAGGCATCTAACTACCTGGGGCCCCTCTAGGCTTTCTGATCGTCGTCTGTTCGCGGCTAAAAGGCTTGATGTGGCTCGAGGAGAACCCTCATCAGTCCTCACTTCAAGAGATAGGCTCGCACGAGTTGGTAAGAACTGGGGAATTGGGAAGTAAAGTTGTATGACGTCATTGGTTGGGATTGAAGAGAATTTTAGGAAGGAACATACAGCATTACACCTTTTTTTTAGGGTGGGAAATCATCAAAGTCCCCTCCCGCTCTGGATGGAGCGGAAGGGAGTGCCAGACTCTTACTGACTAAAACCCATCCATGTCCCTTTCTTAGCCTCTTTGTGTTCCGGGGCAGCGGTAACCCTTTTGGACGATCCTGCTAACCACAGGATTACACCTAAGGACTGGACTAAAGTAGGGCTGTGATACAATAGATTCAATAAATTTGAATCAAATATAAATATAAATTTAACCTTGTGTACGTGTACGCAATTTAAGTGTAACTAGCATTTAACTGTGGTATACCTAACAAGTTTTGAAGCCCAAGGTTTTTGGTCCCAGGTTGTGGGGACTAACTTAAGCAGTATTATTTTAATATTACTTTCAGTGGAAGAGATTGAGCTGTACGCGTCTTAGGGTGTCTTTCCACCAGATATATGATATGCCATGTTGCTATGGGTGCATTAGAAATCCACCAATCATATTCATTGGTCCATATAGCACTGGTGGAAACGAGTTCTGCTAAGCTATATTTTTATATGGATGGTCGCATAGCTCGAGCGGTGCATCTCCCTCGCACAGCTACCTCACGGCGGCGCATCTTCATACCGCATCTTACTAGCCCGCTAGCATCAGTGGAAACGGTAACATAGTTTCGTAGCTAAGCTTTCACATCCTCGCAGCATAGCTGCATAGCAGATCTCTGGTGGAAATTCACTCTTATTCTCGCACTGAAGTAATATTAAAATAATACTGTTTTAAAAGGAAATCACAGGCCCAAATCTAATATCGAATCTATAATTTAAATTTACATTGACGGGTTCATCACATAGTATATGATATTTAGAATTTTTATAGTAGAATAAATCACACAGAGTCATTATGTATTCTGAATCAAATTTAAATAGTGTGGTGTTCATTTATCCATGTCAGGGCGTCATTTATTGACACCTATAAAATTGATTCATATGTATCATCTCTAACTTGAATGACACCTCACATCTTAAAATTTATTACCATAAATTATTCAAGTATCCATAAAAAAATGTTTTGTTTTTTATTCTAATTTGAAAATAAAAATGACATGTTTATAATAAGTATCAGGCATTTTTCCTTATCGCAATGAAGTAAGCTTTTAAAGCATCATATGACGATGTTTTAAGCTTTGATTGGTTGACAGCTTTTGAAGAAACAATTAAGAGTAAGCCTATTTCCAACAATTAATGAATTGAGTTCAACAGAAGATATTAGTTATATATATATGTAATATGTATATGTAATTTTTTTACTGACAGAGAAAATGTTAATTAATTTACCAAATACAGTAGTCTCACTAGTCCGGAACTATTAAAACCATTCAGGTTTTATATTGAAAAATTCAAGATAGATAAAATGAAGCATTTTATGATGTACATGTTCTAAATCTATGTACTACGCATTTACAATGACAGTTGCATGTGTTGCATGTGTGTATTAAAATAATCTTTATTGAGGCAGATTATTTTGCAACTTTCATGTCCTTTAAAAAAAATCTAGCTATTGGAGAGTACCGGACTATTGGATGTGCAGAAGTGCCGGATTAATGAGACTACTACATTAGGTTCTTGGTGGTAAATTAAATAGACTGTAAAAACCTGATATTTACTTCTTTACAGGCAGATATTTCAATAGTCAGATAACTTTTATCTGAATAATAAAATATGACAGTTTGACATAGTTTCTATACTAAAGCTGTCGAAACTACAATATTTATTCTTCAGATAAAAGTGATCTGACTAAACTGCTTGTCTGTAAAACAAAAGGAATTTATATCTTAGTAAATAACTGTAATTAGATTAATAAACTTACAGTGCTATTTCTGCTGCCCGAAGCGGCAATATGGTTCCTAAGTAGTTCAAGTTGCTGATTGCAGCGGTCGTTCTGTTCCCGTAATTGTTGGTTCTGTTGTTCCAATTCCCGTAGCTTGTTCGTCACCCACTCCTTGATACGGGCTGCCTTTGCTTCCACCTGCTTCGCGTCCTGGAGTCTTAGCTGCTTCTGTCGACAGTATGCCTTAAGTTGTAGTAATTTGTAAGGTATATTGATAGGTATACATGGAAGTCAGATAGGCGGTCACTTCATATAACATACTGATATTCAGCTGTATCCATTTAGCGTAGAAGCTGATTGGAATATAGTTGTGAAAAGCCAGGTCAAGTTATTGTTAGATTTAAGCAAAAATATTTGAATAACACTTGAGGTAATTATGTACCTACATAGTTATATACTTAAGGAATTTCAATAGGTATTTGAAGTTAAATCACCTATCATTGATCGAATTTTCATATAGAACCTCTTTATCTATACAAACCAATTAAGGAAATTATAGAAGTCGTACTATGGTCTTTATAATTTTTTAAATTACCTGACTAAGCAGATAGAAGGGTGGAGAATAAAAGGTTTCGAGGTAATTTCATTCCGTTCGGCCATTCGATTTTCAGGTCCTACG
Organism: Hyppa rectilinea; assembly: GCA_951799385.1. NCBI lineage: Eukaryota > Metazoa > Arthropoda > Insecta > Lepidoptera > Noctuidae > Hyppa > Hyppa rectilinea. The sequence continues at coordinate 5,253,239 of OX637314.1, forward strand.
TAGCTATTAGCTACATATTGGGTTTGTATCAAGATTGATGATTTATCCAATAGCAATATTTCTTTATAGATAGTCGTATTGCCATGATGAAGACTAACTAAACCTACACCAGGTAGATAGGAAAGTTATTAGAATTCGGAGTGACGGATAAAATTCAGTTAATTTAAACATGAACATTGGATGGATTCGATCGGATTCGAAGGTAGTTTATTTATACTTATTCGTAAAAACAAGTTTTTTCTTAATTTACCTGCATTTTGTTTATTGTTTGCACTTTCTAAGTTCATGTCTCTTCTTACACCTTTTATTGATTTGTACAACGCGTCAAGTTATGTTAAACGACAGTTTATAACTTAATACTGCTAACAGCATAATCTTATTACACTGTTTCATTCATTAATTTAGTTTTAATCACGAAAAACAAATTGTTTACATTGCTTTCTTCAAGTACGTCATAATGACATTTCTATGTTCAAGACTCTATGGTGCGGTTGAAGTTCGAAAACCGGTTACGACGATGGCATTGCAACAACAAATATTTGGACGCGTTCGTAGCTTTCTTTAAAATATTTTAATACAGAGGTTTCGTTGGTACTTGTCATTAAAAAGTCCGACTTTTATTGCAATACAATTAGGATTTTTTTTAATTTAAAAGTACCAAAACATTCACGAATAGTTATTTAAGAAACGTTATGTCACATCATGACGGCAGGGTTTCTTGTTTCAGAATATTCTAACGTCTAACTGTTAACATTATTTGTGACTAAAATTGTATCAGAGCAGGATAAAGTCATACCTGCTCTTCTATTTGGCCTTCTAGCCGCGTAATGGCCCGGGGTGCACCATCAGTGCCCGCTGGCCAATCGCACAGCCGCTGCTCCATGGCGCGGACCTGTAACGAAAAAAAATAACATTAATAACAGCACGTAGTTTATTTTTAGAAAGTCGCCTACCCAATAATACTGAGACAAAATACAGTTACCTAAACTTTTAAGAGATTTACTCTCACGGTTTGATAGAGTTATAAAACGTGATGTGTGAAATTCATACTTGCCAGACTACAGCTTAAAATAGCATTTCAACCCTGCAATAAGCAGCTTATATTTAAGCTGTCGCAATAAAACCAACCGCAACATGCTACAGCACACACGGCCGGGACAAAACCACGAGATTTAAAACCAAACCACGATGTCGCAACTTTGTGTTGGTGGGATAGATAAGTATCAAAGAATTGTGGTGGCTAGTTTCAAGCGTGGCTAACCGCATTATGCCAGATATTGTCAGGAACCTATTGTTGATAATATAATACAGCACAATAACAACCTGGAAACTAGATTTTTAAATTGCATTATTTTCTTAATTTGTAATGCAGTAGGTATTCTTTACAAAACAAAAAGAGTTGTTTTTTACTAATAAACTCCACTTTTAACTGGATTCTGAATTTTTTATGTAAAAGCCACCTAATCTAAGAGAAGTATTCCGTATCCACAACATTGAAATCACTACTCTACAAACATAACTAGATCCAATCAAAGGGGCACCAATATTGATACTATCAATATTCAAACAGTGTGAATCTGGTTACAAACACCATACTAAAATGTGTAGATTAGGAAGCAGGCGCATTCAAACATGTTGAGCAGATTAATCCAATCACGAAGTGGGGTTTAACTAGTATTACTTCGAATTGAAACAACGGTTATCCGATACGGGAAGGATTATCGTCACCTCCGCTCTATTTAACTTGCTCACGATATTGATTAAGTATAGTTAACGAAATAAACCTACTTCATTGAGCGATACGCGTTATTCAAGACCATTAAAATTAATTTATAAAAACATTTCTGGATCACAGGGCCACTAAATTAAACTGGAATGCCTAACACAACAATAATTCAAGATATAAACACGGACGCTAACCGAGGCATTGTTTCTCATTGATTGTTTATTAAACAATCAATTTGAATCTTGATTGTTTACACTCACCTAGCAATTATTATAATAAAACACGAGAGCCACATGTTATATGTCCATGTTATACACAGTCAATATCGTTCAAGCATAATTATTAGTAAACAGCATACCGATGGCTTCACGTCTCAGTATTTCGACGGCTCGTCGCTGAATCATCGGAGCTACACTTTACAGTCCATAATCCTTATAGCACATGCCGACGTAGGTGCACCATTTCCGCTGTTATAAAACACAACGTGAGATGCTTTTTACAACCTAGTAAATCAGTTCTTTAACCCTGATTTGTTACAACCAAATCTTTATGTTCCCTAAAATTTACAGTGCCACTAAAAATTTGGATGGGTTTGACAACATAGTTGCATAAAGCATTTGTATTGTTTATTATATGAAAGTTAATGCAAAGTTCGGCTATGCCTAGGTTTACAATAAGGGTTTGAAGAACAAAGAAAGGTGAATCGTCGGGTGAAGGATACGCCCAGGAATAGCTCGCATTAATCACAAACGCTATAATTTGCCTGACTCACGACAAGAGGGGACGCAACGAATATCGGGAACTTTCTAAATCGGGCAACACTCAGACAGCGGCGCGATGAAAAATAATCAGTCGTTAGCGTTTGCTTGTAAAGATAATTTTGAGTGCTGACTGAAATGTTATCACTAAGAAGGTTTTATGTTCGCAAATACCTACTGGTTGGTAAACAATAGGTTTAAATCTGTAACTCAAAGTTCGTCAAAAACGTATTTTGTACACAAGTCTGGAATTGTATTGAAAAGCAATGATCACTAAACCGTAATAACAATTTTTTGCATGCACGCTTTCCTATCGCTCAAATTGAAGTTATGGTCAATGAAAAACAACAAGTGGAGCAAACATACAGCGAGGTAGTTCATTACTAAGCGAAGCCTAATTAAACTTAGAAGTGATTAATTGTAGAGTAACCTTCCTTGTTTATTCAGCTTCAACCAGTAGGTAGTTAATTCCATAATGACTTTGTTAGGAAACAAGCAATAAAGACGAGGTGTTGAATTAATGTTAATTGCTGTGAATTTATTGTTATTTTAATTGACATTGTCCCCACATAGACGAAACACACATTTCTAAATTACTATACGTATATTATTCTCCCTAGATGTCTATAGAATCGGTATGTTGAAAAAAGTCAAGAGTGATTTCAGGGTTATAATATTAGTCAAGTGTCGCTACTCTGTGATTTATGGTTTAAAAATAAATCGCTACTGAACGCATCATTAAGCGCCACCGGATAAGGCAAACAGTTTTACTTTAACTACTTTTTTTTTTTTTTAATTTACCCCGAAGGGAATTACTTTAACTACCTACCTATTTATTTTTCGTTTCGTTTTATGATAGTTAATAATTTCAAATTACGGATAAAATTAAAAACTTATCAGTCTATCACTTTAGATACCTATTGTATCAGCCTGCTCAATCTCACAATTATAGGTTTTACAGCTGATGCCTTAAGGGGCCCCGAGACGGTCAAACGGTTTGATTCAAACACGTAAATTTTGGTTTGACTCAAACCATTTTGATCCCCCGAGACGGTCAAACTAGCTATGTAAACGATCAAAATGGTTTGAGTCAAACCAAAATTTACGTGTTTGAATCAAACTGTTTGACCGTCTCGGGGCCCCTTTAGAAAAATTCTATGGCTGATGCTATTTTCAAAAATAGATTCATAGATTGTAGAGTTAGACGGACTGACTGAAATAAAAATGTAAATGGCTGAGGCTGAAAACAATAAAAAGTTTAAAACGAGCTACCAATTCACGTTGTTTAAATTAATGTTATGTTCTCTTTTATCTGTCATTACTCTTTGCTGCCACATCTTGAGTGCTGAAAAGCATGTTCAATACCTTATTATGCCTATATAGCCTACATCACAGGGTAGGTAAAGCTAAGTTAGCTGCAAAATTAATCTCCGATCAGCGACGTAGCTATCTTGAGCAAATTATGGATAACGAATTTAGAAGGTAGGAAATAGCTATTCCGAATCCCGAATGAGAATTAATTTAATCAATATACTTGGCATGTAATACCTATATCATGGAATACAATATAAGTATTTTAGTGTCTATACAAATAAATAAAATTGTTTGCCATGGCAAAATAACAGCTTTTTACTTAATGCATAATACGGTCCAAAAAAAAACGTTTTTTTTTCTGGTAGCTATTCGTTCCAGCTAATCTCCGAAACAGCTCGACCGATTTCGACAGGCTTTTCACTGGAAATTTAAAAACAGTAGAAAAAAGATATCACGAGCGATTCTACAGCTTTTACCTTAAAGTGAAAAAAACATAACTTTACTCCAAAGAGGTTTGAGAGCTTTTTGTAGGGGCTGATTACCACTAAAGATTGGTTGACTAAAACGGTAAGTACTTAACTGCCATTACTGGCTACGTATACTGCCCCATCTCGGTTGATAGAGCGCAAACTGGATCCAGTAATGTTTTTAAATGGCGAAGCTAGAGCAGTGTATCTACCTATTCACCAACCTCGAGTTGGGAAATGAAATGCCTTGTTTTAACTTATTCTGTGCGAGGTTTCAAGACATCAAATAATAGAGTATAATTAATTCTAGAGTGAACAAGTTTTAAGAGAGATGTGGGTAGGCAAGTACATATTTACTGCTGAGTATGAATTCTGGGTTTAATTTTCAGGTCGGGCAAAGCTTTATTGGGTTTTTCCATCTGGATTTTCTCAGTAGCCGTCTGGAATCTAGATTTATGCCCGGTTGATGGGAATAGGTTTGCCTCCTATTACTTGGGACACCTCTGCCTAACCCTTAGGAGAGTGCAGGCGTGATGATATGTTATGGAGGTAGAATAAGCATTACGACTACACACCTACAGTCACATTGAGGATCCTTAAGAATGCACTAAGTAGGTGCTGAGACAACCAACCAAGGACCAGAAAGTTACATTACAAACTCTTTCATTTTCATCGTTGAAATTAAAACCAAAAAGATGTCAACACAACTAGCTCATCATTCCTAAGTGGCCATAGACACATTGATTGACGATACTAACATGTTTTTTTCTTCACTACCGCAATCAATCCATACTTCTAACTACTGACGCGATCCATTTGGCGCCAGGAATAGATCAAAAAGATAGTTTCGGATACGTATCGTAATCGGTTGCGCTTGCGACTCCGACGCGCGACGTAAGACATCCGTACTTCTTGGTATTCGGGTTTGGGAGCTAAGTGGGTGGTTCGTTTGACTGTTAGTGTTAATAGTGTGTATATTGCTTTCTTGGGAATTTGGGAGGGAATGGACGGCTGCCGAATGCCGATCTATTCTGTGAAAATCTCACCGTAAAACGTTGGGTGAAGTGAGCTTAGAGTATGCTGTCAAAAGTGACAATACATCCATCATCAGATGAAAAGACAGCTCATTTCAAACTCACTTCACTGACGTTTTCACTCAGATTTTTACTGAATCGGCTGGCCGTTTTGTTAAAGAACGAACAAATTTTAAGGCAGAGTTTTTTTAATTGTCTTTAATTGATGAGCCACTTACAAACTTTTCAAATTTGCAGTTTTATAGATTCACGAGATTACACGAATTTACCCGATTAAAAACGAACTGAAACCGAATACTCGCAAAGAAGATGACAAATTACTAATTATCGGAAAAAGTATTATTTACAGAGGTTTATAGTTATAGAGATTATTAAGTAGGTTGCGTACGTTTTTCCAAACTATTTTACTACTGTCGTCTTTTGAATTAGAGTTCATTCGATAATATTTATTTCTGAAAACCTATATAAAGGTCGCGACAGTTGAAATGTCGATGTTAAAGAACAATCATAATTACACCGTATGCTAGCGTTACCATGGCTACGCAAAAACGATTGTCGCTATGTTACTTGTGGTTGCTAGATCTGCAATTCTAAATTCAAGAAAAGTATTATGTCTTTCCGGACTATGCGTCCGGATGTACCTACGAGTTTAACCGACTAAACGCAACTTGTGTTACACGGCTAAAATACGAACAGTGGCTAGTGGCTCATCATAAAGTCCGTGACTGTACCTATATGCAAATATTTGTTCTTAAAAACTTCACTAGAACCTAGCTGAATTGAATCTGGATAGTTAAACAACTTCAACTCGTACGAAGCCACTCTGGAACGGGATCTAATCTAACTTTGTTGCCTTTAGTTTGTTTCTTTGTTAGTTTTTCCTAAATAGGCAAGACTTTTGGCGACACTTGGTCTAGTGCTTATATGGCTGAAACGGAGATAGGACATGAGGGAGTTCGTGTAAGTCCTGGGGCTCAGTAGTGGGGTCAGTGGTAGTGTGTCGATAGCGTGCCAGTACAATAGTTTTCAGTGCTAAAATATTTACAGAACTTTGGTAATCGATGACATTGACACATTATAGTGGAGTAGACTACTCATTATTACAATAGTCTTATCATGGCGTGTCGATGGCACTACAGTGGTAAGTCAATGACCATAAATAATTCGTAAAACCTTTTCTATCTCACTCTTGCTTGAACGAACACTTCAAAACCAGATAACTTTTTTTTTAAACTAACCAATCCGTTTTCTAGATTGGTTTCCACATTAAAACACCTATCTTTGTATGCTAATCTTATCCAACGTACCTACATTGATCTGTATCTGCTACATTTTATTTCATGAGTCGTGAACCGTGAAAGTGGGTTCGCCCCTCTTCAATCACTAATTTTGGACAATCTGTTTCTGATTGTCGTTTAGGATACATTTTAATTCCGCCTGGAAGTTTTCAAACGGCATAATGTGGTCCCTTAGATCCTATTGTTTACTGGGATGGAACGACAGACGTAAATAGAAAGAACTCTGAAACTGAGAAACTTAGCTCATCACCACATAAAAAATGTCAACGTGAACCACAACACATCGTGAGAAAACCAGCATGTCTGAGAGACAATTCTCAACAGCATGTGAAGCTAAGTCAGAGGCCCATGGGCAGCATAAAAACTCTGACATCAGGTTAGTCACTAACCACACGAAAAGAAGAAGAAGATCACCATGAAAATGTAGGTGAAGAAACTTTTATTATTGCGTTTATATTTAATCAATTTAAGATTGTATTTTTTTTTTTTGTTTAATTATCCTTGTTTTTCTGTAACAGATTCGGACACAATGTAAATTGTTATTGAATTAAAATGAATTGTTTAAAGTGAGCTGTCAATAGTGTCAATACCTTTTTTTTTTTTAAGGCTGGGACATCATCCAACGACTGCTCCCGCTCTGGGTGGAGCGGAAGGGAGTGTCAGACTCTTACTGACTAAAACCCATCCATGTTCCTTCCTTAGCCCTTTATGTTCCGGGGTAGCGGTAACCCTTTCGGACAATCCCGCTTAGTGTCAATACCTAGCATTAGGTGGAACGACAGGTCACTTCATCAAAGTTTTCAGTGAGATTTTTACAAAACCGACCAACAGGTCAACATGCTCACGAAGTATGGTACAACAGTTCTGGATGAAAAATTAAAAATGGTTTATTATTTTAAGAAGTAAACCGTAAAAACTAGTGATTAGAGCTTCTTTTTAAGCTGATAAGCCTGTGTTACGAGACTCCTCTCTTCCATAACTTATTAAGTAACATTTAGGTACTGGGTTTTTTGCAAAAACTAAAGGAAATATGTAATAACACAGCTCTGGATCACCACAATATTCATTACTAAATATTATAGAAAACAAAGTTCCCCCGTCGCGGCGCGTCTCTCTGTTTACCTGAACGTGGTAAACTCAAAAACTTCCGATTGTAATTTTACACGGGTTTCACCAATATACGGCGCGATTCATGAGGCAGGTTTAGGTGTATAATTCATTAAGGCGTTGTCTATTTTAGCTGAAATATGACGATAATATTGTTTAAGATATCAAAAAATCATGCCGACTGCAATGGGAGCTTTACGGGCGTAGAATTCGCCTAACATATAAAGTAATAACCTAGTTTACAAACCGCCCGTAAACGCCCTGCCGGGATAAAACCTATGTTTTTATCCCGGCAGGACGTTTCCGTGGGATAATTTACGATCTTCACGGGAGCGAAGCCGCGGGCACACGATAGTTTATAGATAAAGTAGGATAGGTAACTATGAAATAAAAGTACTTACCCATATCTACAAATAGGTAACTACTTTTATTTCAAAGAAACTAGTATGCTCGAAACCTAACATGTCTTTAGTTTATCTAATTCGCAAGGGAAATGGTCGAGAAGACTGATGCACTACGTTTTCTATCCGTTCGTATAAGATATATCTTGCATGTTTTATTTTTGTGGTGGTTTATAATTTATGTATATGTTGATTTTTAATTCACTATTAACCTTTCAGGAGTTGAGAGTACTCATGATTATAAACAACTTTCACTATGGGACCAACTACGAAATAACAAAAAAAAATACATCATTTCATAAATTTTAGTCGATTAACATTGCATTTTTCTGTGAAAACGCCATTTTTTTTTCGATATTTCAGAGTTGGTGTCATAGTTAAAGTTGCTCATAATCATGGGTACTTTCACGCCCTGAAAGGAAGGAGCATTGTACTCATCGTTACGAACAACTTTTACAATGGGATGAACCCTGAAATCGCGAAAAGAATAGAAGCTGTTTCATACATTTATGCACACGTAAGTCAATAAAATGTATGAAACAGCTCATATTTTTTTTACACCTTAAATATGAATTAACTATTTAGCTAAGTTTCTTCTTCTTTATAGAAATCTCGTGCACTCGCCTCGCTCACGAGACATCTCAACCACTCTCAACTCTAAGCACAGCTAATTAGCAGTACATAATTATGTACGTGGGGAGTTCGCGACACTGCACTGCAGTCTAATAATAAATTAGCAATACTGCCCACATAAATCTAACGGCATGACAGGCTTTCTGCATTAGGAAGAGCCGGGAAATAGCTTAGAACTTAGTTCAACGTAGGTAAGTCTGCTTGTTTGACATTAGAAATAATGAAATAGGAGGGTAGAAAATTATAAAGGAATATTAAAACTAATAAAATCACGAAATGGAAAAAAAGGAGTCCGGCGCGAGGCCAAACGGGATCCTATTTTGCCTTTGACCCCCCGAGATCAATGTCAAATAATTTATTTCACATAGAATAAGATTAAGAATAATTTATTTGCAGAAAATACAGGTTTTACCAGTTGTTAAAATTGATGGTTTGGTGCACAATCCATATTTTGCCTGTTACGCTAATTCGTTTTTTCAAACTCAAACTCAAAGTATTTATTTCAAATAAACCAATTACAGGCACTTTTGAATTGTCAAGGGGGTCGGTCAGTCAGAAAGATGAAGCTAGTTGCCCATTCCAAAGCAGTAGGTACCTATGGAGAAGAACGGGCAAGAAACTCCATGGACACTCTTTTAAACAAAATATGGTTACAAAATATTGGTTACATCATTCATATTATTATTATACATGTGAGAACGATGCAGAACGGTGAAAGCATTCGATATAAAATATGTAAAAAAAAGTTCAAAAATTAAAACAAGCCATGGCCGCTAAGAGATGACCAGTCTCTACTGACAGCGCCCGTTCACGAACATGACGCATGGATTAGCACCATTCAGCTCAAGTTTTAAGTACAAAATACTAGGTAGGTACTACAAAACTATAAAATATCAAAGTATTAACTAACAACAAATAACAAAACAACTATATACATAAAAAGGACTTTTGCACGTCAAGATCATCGGTTCGGTCTAGATTTATGTGGTGATAACAGTATTGTTATTCTTTTATGTGGTGATAACAGTATTGCTATTCTTTTATGTGGTGATAACAGTATTGCTATTCTTTTATGTGGTGATAACAGTATTGCTATTCTTTTATGTGGTGATAACAGTATTGCTATTCTTTTATGTGGTGATAACAGTATTGCTATTCTTTTATGTGGTGATAACAGTATTGCTATTCTTTTATGTGGTGATAACAGTATTGCTATTCTTTTATGTGGTGATAACAGTATTGCTATTCTTTTATGTGGTGATAACAGTATTGCTATTCTTTTAAAGTCTCACCGTGAAAATGTGAAGTGATTTTAAAGTGAGCTGGCAATAGTGTCAATCCCTAGCATTAGGTGGAATGACAGATCACTTCACACTCACTTTGCCTTAGTTTTCACGGTGAGATTCTTACAGAATCGACCGGCAGGATGCTCATTGATGTTCCACCCTGAACAATCTTATCAGTGGCCACTGATCGTGATCACTGGCTTATTTGAACAAGTATTAACAAAATACGTTCCAAGGTAGGTAAGTTCCCTACCTATAGGTACTAAGTTCCATGACATCGCTATCCAAGCCAAAGGTTAAAATACATAATTTCATATTCATTTCTCAACCCCCTCAAAGGGTGACATAAACTTTAGCGTAAATTTAATCTCTTCGATCTGTCAAAATCACGTCAATCTGCAAATTTTGGTCGGTCGAAGCGTATTCTACCCCAAGAAACAAATACTTCTTTCTCTACTAATTTCAACATAGCGGCCACTCATCACGTCACTTCTCTATTTCCGCCAATATAGGATAGAGTAGGTGTGAAGAAGGTAATAAAGTTGTCAATAGTACATTACAGTTAACCAGCTATACCTTTCTTTTTGAGGGTGGGAAATCTTCAAATGACTCCTCCCGTTCTGGGTGGAGCGGAAGAGGAAGTGTCAGACTTTTAGCGACTAAAACCTAAATAAAAGGCAGCCTTAGCCTTTTATGTTCCAGGGTAGCGGTAACCCTTTCGGACAATCCCGCTTGCCCGGCAAACCAGCTATACCCTAATATTCTTAACGTGACATTAGAGGTCATCACCCTTTAGTTAAAATCCTGCCATAAGAACAATAACAATAACCTATGTATGGTTTTTTAATTTTGGAACATGTTGAAGATACATACTGATTCAGGACGTTTTTCAAATAAAGAATGCTAGAAACTGTATGTGGGTTAGTGACCGCCATTGCCACGGTAAAGCGGTTCGCGTATAGCTAGTAGATAATCATATCAACTACACTGTAATAATTGTTAGAGTGGGAGTGGACGGGCACTTACATAGTAAACGGATCTTTATGAGCAAAACCTTAGGAAGGAAGATGCTATAAAAGGTAATTAAAATGTATTGGTTTGGCTTTTTGAATGTTAGGTCAAAGTTATACAACCAATATCTACCTACTTGATTTAAAGGTAACTCCGCCCCTAAGACGACTGACTGACCAAATTATCTACCTAGTTATTAACCGAGAATTTGAATAAAGTTTGTCAAACTCTGTCCTACTACTTTATAAAATAAGCCAACAATTTAATTGACAGTTGATAACCGCTCTATTCTTTTTTTACACAACTTTTTATAAGTACCTACAATGAAATAGTTTTCGTGTAAGTAAAAAATAATAATATCGGAAAGTATAATTTCTCAACTTTTTAAAATTCGATTTATAAATACATAATTTAAATAAACTCCACACTACCCACCACAAAGCATGATGAATTCGTCGAAGAACATTCCAACAAAAAATTCCATCTTCAATTATTCACAAACATTAAATAATTATTTTTAAATCACACACACAAATTCACAATAAAGAACGTATTATAAAGGTAAGTTCACACTCGCACGGACGGGCTGCGCGGAATGCTCATTTACGGTTTATTTTATAATTGGTATGTGGGACGCGACGTGCGCGCTCCGTGCGGTACGGAAGAGAACTAACAGAACTGAGGATATCCTACAGGACGTGCCGCGTTTACGTTATGAGGATCGATATTTACATAGTGCTTTTAATATTCAAATGTCAAGTTGTTAACTAACTACTAATTATTGGATGTACTGTGTATCCGGTGTGGTGTGTAGTCGAAATATTAATTACGTGTAGATTTAAATATTGCGAGGTAAAATTTAACAGCCCTCCTTTTTTTTCTTTTTAAATAAAAAAACTAATTTCAATGCGAATATAATTTAGACTTGCAGTTTTTTTATAAGTTGAGAAAAATAATGTTTTTTTGTGCGGTACAAAACCACAGACAGTTTTAATGTACCTACTTATAAAACTTTACAAAAACGTCTCAGTTTCCCCATTATACCTTTGTTTACTTGATCCCAGTGACAAATAATGTCAAGCATCAATGTCCCGCTCTATTTTTACGCAATTTATAAATACTCGCCTGAATCAAGTGAGTAACTCCGTCAAAGAACTCCCAAGTTAGACGGGGAACGAGTGAACTTGCATACCAATAACTCCCGGCTGAGAATCGTAATCCGCGTCCTATGAATTCCTAATTTGAATTTCTAATAATAATGCTCCACGTATATCGTACGAAATAGTGTGTTCCAGCTTTACGATTTACAAAAGAGATTGTATTTGTAAATAGGGATGGATACACATAGATGGGTAATAAATCTGAAATGTTTCGGTTCATAGATCAGAGAGGAACAATTTCGAACGGGAACGCAATTTCGTGCGTTCAGGTATACTATAGGTATACTTGGGCACGTATTTACATGTGTGAATACGATTTACATTTATCGCTAAAACCAAACGAAGCAGAACATCGTAAAAACTCCAAAAGCTTCCATGATATTAACTGAATACAACAAAAAAAGAACCAAGAGAACAATTTTGTAAGCAATACAGAGAGCATTCAAAGAGATAGTTTCAAGATCAATTAGTACAACATAATTACATTCGGTATAAGTAATTGGGGACCGACAATCAACCTAATTGGCTGATGTTCAAACAATGAATGAAATTGGTGAGGTTACATGAACCGTGGGCAATTGAGTTCAAATGTTATCGATGGTAAGTAAATTGAACATGGAACGAGCAGAGACAATGACGTTTGATAAAAAACAAGACATGATTTTCAATTTAGCGAAAGTTTTTTATCCGTGTTCATTTGGCCAGCTACACAAGATCATGAAAGCAGAAATTTTAAAACAACAATTTGAAATAAAAAAAAAGAAATATGAAGTAGATTTTAAGAATCCAAACTAGAAAAATGGTTATGATACAATAAACTTTAGTGCAACTTAAGGCAACCTCAAAAATAATGCAACAATTTTTATGGAATTATTCCAGCAGAAAATTGTAACAATATTCAGTTTCCTTTGATTGTACACAAACATGTCCCAATTACCTCATATGAGCTTATTAACATAAACAAAGCGTTATCATTTCATCACTTTTAATGACATCATAATTTATAATGTACAAGCTGTTTCGTAACTGCTAACTCCCCACGCCATTTTATGTAAATACCTTATTTTGTATGTGAAATAAACAACGTCTTTGACTTTAATAGTCCTTTTAGTACTTAAATAAGGACATGATTCATTGCACATGTCTACACTTAATTGGAATCAAATTTCATGTGTGTTAGGGCGCCATTATTAGGGAGACGGATAAAATATTATTCTCTAACTATGTATTGCAGTGTCTATAGCAGACTGAAAAAACTGTTAATTATGGATAGTCAGAAAACATAAGCGTAACGTTGGTCACTCATCACTGACACCAAAGCATAGGGAAATGATATATTATTACTAAGTCGTCCAAAACTTTCAATCCCAAAAATTCGAAATTTGAAAAGTATATTAAGATGGGTAGTGCATTTTTATAGTCTACCATAAAGACAAAACTCAATAAGCTAAACGTTCCAAAATCATAAATCAAAGAAGATTAAAAAAGGAAGACAAAAGAATAGCCACAACAGAAGTTCTACAATTTTTATTGCAATGCGTCGCGCCAGCCAGATATATATCCCGGACATAAAACTAGACTAGTCTAGGAAACTATAGATGATTATAGAAGCAAAGTATAGAAGCTAGAATATATAGGAACACCATGACGAATCTTGGATGTGGTCCAGAACCTCGAGGACAAGTCTTCAAGGCTAAAGGCGCCATGAAAACACCAATAGATTTCCGTGCCAAACACGGAATTGGGGAGAGGTATGTATTTGGTGTTCGTTTCGTAACAATATGTTAGATGGGATTGTGTCTTTATGTTTCTGGCGAGACTGATCAACAATTTAGCGATATCTTAAGTGAAAACGAAGTAAAAACCAAAACAGTACATATTATAATACATAAAAGATGGCTCGGGTCTTTTAGAATGTTACTTAAAGAGGAAGAATTACAATGACGACGTTAATTCAACTTGATTAAAAGGTAATGAAGCAACAGACGAGAGCTATAGACTAATAAGCGATTGTTCGAAACTTTTTGAAAACTTATCAGATGACGTCATTGGAACACCAAAACCCTAAGCCAAAACCCTATTTCAATTTAGAATTTTGAAATTTTCTTTTTGGAATTGGACTTTGTTATTGGGTATTACATAACCACAAACTGCCGCCCCACCTCAAACTGTAATTTTCGCAGCACAATTTTGGTGGATTAAAGAAAACCTCGATGTAAGGTATATTTCAGACTCCAGTCGATATCAATTGCTGGTTGGAAAGTTTCCAGAATGGCTAATCTTGAGCACGTCGTCATTGCGACAGTTTCCTTCGATGCGCCGAGATGTAGTATGCTGTTTACATCCAAGTCTTTTGAATTTGAAATTTTCATTTTTATGGACGTTGTAAAATGCTTGTTTGGAGTAGTTTCTTGATTGGCGTGTTGGCTATCGAGATTGCTGCTTTGTAAGCGTTCACGAAATATTTGAAGTTTACCTTTATTTTTAAAAGGGTAACAAAATCGAATTAAGTACTTAAACATTATGTCGCAAATGTGAACTTTCTATTTTTGGGACAAACTAACGATATTAAAACCAGAATGTACTTAAAGGCACTCATATTTAAAGCTAGTCAAAACAAACGTAAACCAAAGCCTAATAGGCAATAACCGTAAATATTAATTACTGCTTAATAATGAACTATCAAAGACATTAATGGTACATTTTAACCACTAAACAATAATAAAACCGGTAATTAGTGACGCGCGAGCGGGTCGTATTCGAATCGATAACTAAAGGGCTGTGGGATTCGTTCAAATGACTGGGCAATGGACATGACCAGTTTAATGCAAAGAGGAGACGGGATGAAAGGATAGTTATGCAACGACTAAACACAAAGAAGTTCACAATAGGATAACACTGGCTGAAAAGAATAAAAATAAACGCCATGACTGTTTACAACATTTCGACGACGGCAGAATTAGGACACATGTGTGAGGGGCGAAGCGATTACCATTTCAATTTGCAGCCAATGCAATTGGGAACGTGATTTGTTCTACAACAGTCCAACTGTAGTGTTGTCTTCTTTAACTGAATATTTTATAGCTCCGAACGTTAGTTACCGAAATACACTGTATAGTGCAGAAGATCAATACTTCCAATTTAAATAAAGAATTTCAAAGTACAGACGCCAGCACATCAAGGTATTCCAAACTGTCAAATGTTCCTAATTAAATCTGAACCTTACGCTTTGGAAATAAAGATGAATACCTATCAAAGAAGTTTGACAGATTGGGGTAGCATGATGTGTTGGCCTTTGTTCTTACAAAAACTGACTAGCAAAAACAATATTCTAGAATAATTGGACTGGAAATCTTTATAACAGACTGGTAAATTTCATGAGCATAACTCAGAGAACTGAATTCATCCATTAGAATATATATTTCTGCTTCTAGAACGAATTTGCTGCCAACATTTCCATAAAAGTAAGGTCAGGGTTCCCCTGGAGTATTTCCAAAACCATATTTGGCTCTAGTTTTTGTCCACGACCCACATAGGACCAACTCATTATAATATTTGGGGCAAAAATATCGATTAGTGAGTCAAAGTCAACCCTTAAAAGTAGGGTAGATGTAGCACCCTCTGCTGTAGAGCTGACTCATGTGAAGGGATCTTATTAAACTATAAACATTTGATAAAGGATTTTGAACTTTATGTCTTTGGGATATGATTTTTGTTAGACCTTGCGAATGCATGCTGTTTTAGTATAGGCATAAGGTGGCCAAATATTTGGCCATTAGCTTGATGAAATAAAATGTTCTTGTGATTTTATTAACGGCGACGGCTGAGTAATTAATGTCTAAGGAAAATGTTCAGGTTAATGAAATGGGGAAAAGAAATATATGGGACGTTTACTTACATCCATCGCATTTCAGTCATCAGTCTATCAAAGAAAAAAAAAGTAAAGAAAAACAGATTTTTGAACCAAAGTGAAAATTTTAGACAGTTAACTAATTTTCAAGAGTGGTGACGACCCCCACTTACGTGTTGCTAAATTTATCAAATACTACCTTCTGCCCGCGACTTCGTCCGCGGAAAATTGCGATATACTGTAACTGTTTAGGCAGCGCATCCAAATAATTCTGTTTTCGGAGGTATTTCTTTCCGACTTGCTAGACAAAAATTGCGATAGCTCGGCTAATATGTATGATATAAATATAATTTATAGCCTATAGCACTCAGGAATAATGTAGCTTTCTATCAGTGAAAAAAATTTTGAAATTGAATCATTAGTTCCGGAGATTACCCCCTACATACAAACTTACAAATTTACAAATTTTACCTCTTTATAATATTATATTAGTATATATTAGTATAGACTAGCTTTCACCAGAGGCTCCAGCCGCTTGATATCACAATAATATTTATTCCATTCTATTGGTAAAAGAATTGTTTAAATTAGTCCAATAGCTTTTGAGTTTGTTCATTACAAACAAAAATCAAAATATTAGTAGAACGTAGAACATTCGTATACATGTAGAAAACGCTACAACATTTTCATTTCGAAGCAGTCACTAGCAGTAGATACCTACGCGCTCTTGGAAAACTCTAGATTAAAACCAAATAACACCTGGTGGAATGGTCAAGTTTCACAAAGACTTCGTTTGCGAAGCTTCAGTAAACAGCCCTGAGGCGACCACCGGAGAAATTTAATTAAAACTACCGCCATTGCTTGCACACTCGCCACAGAACAGATAAGTGCAGAAGGCAGGCTCCATACAAACATGACACGCTCACATAGACGTCCACCCTCGCTGTCAAATTTCTCCAATAGATTTTGAACTTTAACTTTCAACGTATTAAGGGTTAAAATCATTTGGAGAAATTTGACAGATCAAACTGTTCAAAAAGTCACCAAATGATTTTAAACCTTACAGAGATGACAGTTAAGTTCAAAATCCATTAAGAAAATTTTTGACAGCGTGTAGTAACTTGATCCGCTGGTGACGTTACAAGTACGTAAAGCGATCGCAACTGGAACTATGTCCAAACAAATGCCAGACGCGTCTGCGTTTGACCCTGTTGAACGTAAACGCGTGCGCGTGCGTCTTCGCCGTTGTATGAAGTTGACTTTCTGTACCTACTTTAAATATTCTGTGAACTCGCATCGCGCGTGCTAAGTTGTGGCCACGAAATGCTAAGGAACGGAAAATGTAAAAGAAAACATGGAAAATATTCTGTTACAAGTCCTTTGTGAGAAAATTGTAAATTATTTTCATGCTCTAGAAAATAAGAGAGAAGTAGTAATTACAGTAAGTGGCTGGAGTGGTTTCACGTGCGGCCGTTTCGCCTTTTGTCTGGTAAATATAATATAATTGTATCTGCCTCGTTGGTCTAGTGGTAGTCGCAGGCCCTACTGCTGAGCATGAGGCCCTGGGATCGATTTCCGGATCGGGCAAAGTGTTATTGGGTTTTTCATTAGCACAAACACTGCCACTATGTTTTGTGCTATTCTAAGCTCAGTGCCTTCAACACACATACGTGTTCACGGCAGTGTATGGGTTAGGAATATTTCAGTAGCAGCTCGGAATCTGGATTTGTGGCTGGTTGATGGCAATAAAGCCTCGCCCCCCTTTTTTTTTTAAGGCTGGGAATTCATCCAATGACTGCTCCCGCTCTGGGTGGAGCGGAAGGGAGTGTCAGACTCTTACTGACTAAAACCCATCCATGTTCCTTCCGTAGCCCTCTATGTTCCGGGGTAGCGGTAACCCTTTCGGACAATCCCGCTTATAGCCTCGCCCCCCTATTACAATAACTCGCGAAATGTAGATGTACCTACAGACTGTGGGTACACCTCGACCTAAGCCTTCAGATAAACAAGGCGTGATGGTATGTTTTTATAATATAATTGTTTTAGTGGTGCAAATAATCTTACCAAATCAATCTGCCTAGACTTTTCCCAACTATGTTGGGGTCGGCTTCCAGTCTAACCGGATCTGAATACCAGTATTTTACATTGAGCGACTGCCTATCTGACCTCCACACCCCAGTATTTAGAAATTAGGTAATACGATACCCCTTAGTGATTCTGGTTGTCAGATTTTCGGGCTTCTGACGACCCGTAACGACTGTCAAAGATGCACAACTGACAGCCGGGATCAACGGCTTAACTTGTTTTCCGAGGCCCGGAGGAGTCTCGGTAAGTAAAGATGGTCTCCCATCCACAGCTTACCCTGGCAAATGTAGCTTAACCTGATGAAACCTGTGCGGTTGTTATTACTTAGCCACGAGCTCCTCTTGCAAATAATCTTACCAATTCAGTAAATTAAACTAAATATCCGCAATCACTTAATATTCCCATAGGTAACTTATTAATTTTCAGGAAAATGCCGCTTATTTGAATGCCTTACCATAAAGTAGAATCCCATTAGTCTATTTTAGACTAACTATGTAAACCTAGGTAGCTTGATAAAGTCATGGGAGAAAATAGGTTACACGTCGCCAAGTTGAGTTAGAGCCGTATTCAATTAACATATATTATAGGCGATTGAATATGATCATTTAAGTAAGTTGATTAAGTACGGAAGAAGAAGTTGAAGAGAACCTAATTTCGAACTTAATTCTTATATGAATAACAATTATGGATTATTTAATTTTAATACATTAAATACTTATTTAAATATTTTTATAAAGACATTAAAAAGAAAAAAATACTTATCTATACTATATATACTATAATATACTATATACTATAATATACTATAATATAATATAATATAATATTATAAAGAGGTAAAATTTGTAAGTTTGTATGTAGGGGGTAATCTCCGGAACTAATGATCCAATTTCAAAAATTTTTTCAATGATAGAAAGCTACATTATTCCTGAGTGCTATAGGCTATAAATTATATTTATATCATACATATTAGCCGAGCTATCGCAATTTTCGTCTAGCAAGTCGGAAAGAAATTCCTCCGAAAACAGAATTATTTGCATGCGCTGCCTAAACAGTTACAGTATATCGCAATTTTCCGCGGGCAAAGTCGCGGGCAGAAGCTAGTATAAAATATAGTAGGTAGTAGCCCACTGGTATCGGAACCATGGTCCAAGCTACCGGTGGTCAGGCTTCCTGAGAGAGGAACCTGCTAACTATACGCGCCGTGTCCAAGAGTACCGCTTTCTGGATCAAGCCCTTGATCCAGCTGCCTAACGAGAGGCTCTTCAGATGCTGGTCGAGGCTCTTGGCTATTATGCCATTGACTATTATAATTATATTATTTTTTTAAAGTTAGTTGAACCAAAGTCAGCCAGCGCATCAAGTTATACCAAACTGTCAAATGTCATCAAATGATTTTAAACTTTATAGTGTTGAGAGTTAAGTTCAAACTCGATTGAGAAAATTTGACAGCTTGTAGTAACTTGATGTGCTGGCGACTGTACCTACCCAGTACAAGTTTATAAATTATATAACGTTAAATTGTATATTGTATTTTAATAAATATTCAATTATGAATTATTGCAATTAATTACGTATTGAGCTCATTTAAATGCTTAGCCAGAGTCAAGTCCTATTTCCAATGGTAACATTAAAGAGACGTCACAGATAAAACTTTTTCTAATACGCTAGAGAAAATAACCTGACAAATTATATACGAGTTTAATACAAAGTTCCGTCCCTAGCAAAAAATACATCGAAACGTGACACATATCCACCGTGCGAATTGGTCACCTGTTAATAAATAATGGACGAAAATTACACACAGGGGAGGACCCTTCTCCTCACGAACACTCAAACAGTGGAGGGCATACAAAATAATAAAAAGATGGTTTCCTTTCATATTAAAACGCGTCCAATCAACACAATCTTGACGTTGAACGCAAAGGAGCCGTATTAAGACAAACTGCCGTGCGGCGACGCCCAGTTGATGAGCAGGGCTGGCAAGTACGAATCACGTATAAAATATTACAAATAACCCCACAGCAGCAACAATTAAAACACATAAGTGGAAAGAGAAAAACTAGAATTATCTATACTAATATTATAAAGCTGAATATGTAGTTTGTTTGAACGCGCTAATCTCTGGAACTACTAGTCCGAATTGAAAAAATCTTTTTGTGTTGGATAGTCCATTCATAGGAAGGCTATAGGCTATGTAACATCACGCTACGACCAATAGGAGCCGAGCAGCGGGAGCAGCTAGTAATTTATATAATGTTGGTATCACAGGCATAAACAAAAGTGACACCATGTTTCAGGTTATTGGTATTTGGTTTAGTTTTATAATTAGGTAATTGACTCATTTCTAGCTTCTATTTGACCAATGTGATTGACTGTTGTGATTTATTTTAAAAACCTCCCGCTCTTTCTTTTATTTGCAGGCTCAATATAGGTATGTATATTTTATAGCCTGTGTCACCCCCACAACACTTCATAATTGACGACACGGTTGGCGCAGCGGTTGAGCGATTGACTGATGCGCACTATGTCGTGGGTTCGATGCCCGCTCGGAACAATTATTTGTACGACCTGCAAGTATTTGTTACGGGTCTGGGTGTTTTTCTATCTATAATATGTATGTATTTACAAAAAAAAATGTATATAAGTAGTCTATCAGCCATCTCGTTACCATAACACAAGCATTAGGTTGCTTAGCTTGGGACGATACGGCGTTGTGTGAAATGTCCAAGGATATTATTATTATTATTATTCTATTTGACCAATATAGTTGTGATTTATTTTAAAAACCTCCCTCTGTTTCTTTTATTTGCAGACTCAATATAGGTATGCATATTTTATAGCCTGTGTCACACCCACAACACCTCATAATTTAAAATTCATCAAGCCGTAGGCTACACCGTGTGCCAAAGAGATGCATAAATATTGCCGAAAAACATTACCTCTCTTCTTCTCTCCTCTCTTTCTCTCACTCTGACTCAAAAGAACAATGATTTTTATATATTCAGGACAGGACGGCATCACAAGAGCAAATTATATAGTATACATAATCATTGTTATCACCATTATTTGTGTTCTCCAATATAAATACCAATTTCCAATTCTTTGTGATCAAGACACCCAAGTGGCCATTATACAAAATGATTCACAGCGACAAAAGCAGACCTTGGTATGCGGAAATAATCAAAATAAAAAAGCATTATGGAACTGCGGCCATCATCAGCAGAGATAAAAGTGATAAGAAAAGAAATGACGTACAGAAATCCAGGTGGAAGTAAACGCATCAAAAAGCTCCACCACAGTTTTCCACAACAAAAGATTCTAACAATACCTTCAAAACAAAACACGCCAGCTTTTGAGCCTGTCATCCTGTCAGCCCTGAATGCACGCATGAGTAGCGTTTGCGAAGACATTACGCGTCCTTTAACCCACGCATCTATGGCGCCGGCTAGGCGAACAGCTTTTAATATTAGAAAGAGTATAATGTGTTATGTTTCGCTTTCCCTTTATGGAGCATCTTTGAGATTAAACACACGATTAACTGGACTTAAAATCGCGGATGGACCGTCTTTTCTTTTTTTATGATTCTACTTGAGGCGAAACAGCGATCTGTGTGGTTCGTTTAGTTTCGTCGAATCGGACTCGGTCTTGATTGAAGTAAACTGGAGCTTCAAAAATACTTAACGGAATTCTAATTTTAAATATTGAGTTCATTTTTGTTTTTGAGCGGCCACGGTTTCATAATTCGTCAAAGATTTCCAACAGCTGACAGCGATTAATTGTGTTCAAAAATCGAATGCCTATTCAAAATAAAAAGTATTCAGAGTCAGTCAATCCTGAAGCCGTTGTGGATTGAATACTGGCCTTTTAGAGCGAAAATATGCCGCGCAGTTTCATTCAACGCAAGTGTAAAACCGAGTGCTTTCAAATCGATGTGCTTTGATGCTGAATCAAATCCTAACAATCGTTTGACAATTTGAAATCGAAATGGAAAAGTGCATTTGCAAAATATATCGACACGCGACGAAAGTATTACTTCTTTTATCAAACATCAGAGTGTCAATGAACATAAAATAATATATTTTCTATTGTCCTGTGCGTACATGAGCGAATAATCAGAGCACGTCGTATAATGGAGAGCAATTGCTGGAGTCCAATCGATTGTTCTTTAGAATCGATCGAATCAATCGGGTATTTTATTGTCCATACATGTTCAACAAGAATGACCGGACGGAGTCAATAAACTATTGATGGATTTAGAAAGAGACATAGCAATTCCATCTCCCACACCTTGGAGACTCTCTCCTTTGATGTGATTTGCCAGGAGTGATACTTGGCATCAGAAAAAACTATTGGTCATTTAAAATAAGCTCTTCTCCTACTGGAATCTCAGGTCTATAAACATAATTATAAACAAACGTTTACACATCCTACAACTTAAACTTTACTTTCTCGTCTTTCCTTTGAGTTTATGTTTATTTGATTACCCAAACTTGAGGCAAAAGCATACATCCTAAAATTATGAGTCGGCGGCCAGGCGGCCATTCAGTACCGTCGTAAATAATATCACGCTTGAGGATAACAAACGGGAACTAACGAGGGATAAACATGTTGCGCCGAGTTTAGAGAAACGTCTGGTTTGTGGTTCAACCTAAAGGATAGATCGAACTAAAAATATTGAGAAGCTGTTTATGTATAAATAGGTATAGCTAAAGATCCATAACCACAGTATTGAATAGAAATAATGTGCCAACACTAGTGTCATAATCCCGAGTGAAAGTGGGGTAGCTAGAGATAGAACACAAAATTCGAAAGAGGTTAGCAAACTGATTGATGAAAAAAAACATTTTCAAAATGGTCTTTTTCCAACCAGTAACAACCGTGTGCAAGTTTTGACTGGCTTTAATGTCATTTTAAACTCCTTCATGGGTTTGTGGTAGGATGCGTGAATATTCAATATTTGAGAGAGTTGCACAATACCGCGGGATATTGCTAGATGAAACGGAACATGAAAGGTTCTTTGTTGTTGGATGGATACACTTGTGCAACATACTTGCCACAATTCTCACTTTTACATAGCGATGCTTAAGCATCAATGACAACACTTCACTTCAACAAAAAAAAGAGACAGCGCGAGGGATTCCAAAGACGCAATGACACCTCATTTGTCAAAATGGATTAATGAATGAAATATTGCACTGAGTATTTGAATATCGTTCTTAAAAGCTTTCGTTGAACGAAATGATGACTATTTATCGAAGTTTTAAATTAAAATATCTACACTAATCATTGAATTACTTTTTACTCAATCAAATACTGTTTTTTTACAAACACTTACCTAAATGACATTACAACACGCTAGAGGATTCTAAACTTTCAATTGAAAAGGACAAACACGTTTGCTAACTTTACAAGCACGTCGCTCCAGTCGGGGCTTAGAAGTTATTAACTTCAGTGTTTGTTATCTCTGTGTGAGTACAAATCTATGTTCCTTGTAAGTAATAATTATTGGTAGATCTTTCCTGTTGCTAAAAGGAACTGGCTCCAAAAATATCGTCGCGCGAGTGTTGCCATTAGAGGTTCTGTATTTTGTAAAACTAAAAAAAATGCTTTAAATGGTCGTAGATATTTCCGAGGAGTCTGTCTAAATAAATAAAATTGAAGTATCTTTTTTATGAGAATATAACAGGTTTTTACTATAGTATATAATTATTATATACGGTACTTATAATGTCTTCCTCTTTGTTTGTTCCGGCTAATTTACGAAACGGCTGAACCAATTTTTTTAGAAAACATAATTATTAGCTAGCGGGCGATACCGGTAGCAGCTGTTTATTAATATGAAGCGGAATCTATGGGCAAAAAGTGTGATTTATAAACAATTTTAAACACAACTGAAAATATCCTTGTAGAAAGAAAACCACGCAAGTTATCGTAGCAGTGTCCTAAAAGTATGATTGGCTCAACACATCCCTATAACTATAACACCCTACACACTGCCGACGATGAAATATTTTGCAGAAGGGTAAACACTAAACACGTTTGGCAAACTTTGGGAGACACGTCCACTCGCTTCACGACTGCTTGCGTTTCAGCTCAGTTTGGTTATTAGTTTTAATAAAAGTAAGTTGTGGGATAAAGGATTTTTGTTAAGAGCTTGTTTATGTCCTATACGGTGTCGACAATTTGGCCGGGACAAGGAACTTAAATGCATAAACGCACGACTTTTTACCGCTGGGGTAGGTACTGATGTATGAGGGACCTTCACTTAGGGAGCTCAGAGTTAGCTCAGATTTCTATCCAACAAAATACAAACACACGGGGCAGCAGCTATTGAAATATATTGCTTTTAACGAATACAACGGCTACTAACCGAAGTTCCACGAGGTTTAACTTAGGCTCTGCAGTATTAAACACCGTCTTGTATGGATCAGAGTGTTGGGCCACAAAAGGAATGAATGAAAGACAATTGCATGCAGCTGAGATGAGAATGCTAAGAGGGATGTGTGGTGTTACGCGAATGGATAGAATACGTAATGCGTATATAAGAGGAAGTCTGAAAGTGACACCGGTGACTGAAAAGTTGTGTGGAAATCGGTTGTCATGGTATGGGCATGTTATGAGGAGGAATGAGGAAAATGTTGTCAGGAAAGTTGTGAGTATGAATGTGGATGGCTATACTAGTAGAGGGAGACCAAAGAAACGTTGGATGGATTGTGTGAAAGATGATATGGCTAGAAAGGGAGTGACTATCGAGATGACGACTAATAGAGAAGTATGGAGGTTGAAGACATGTTGCGCCGACCCCAAATAGATTTGGGATAAGGGCAGGAGAATGATGAAATACAATTTACCCTCTCTTCGAGAGGGAATGGGCTGTAATCTACCATTAAGGCCCAGGGCCCGGTATGCCCAGTGTAATACTGATATAGCAGTCTCACATTACATAACTCATATATGTAAAAATGAAATAAAAAATAAAATGTAATACTGCTCCCATTTCTTTCTATGAACCATCATCTCTATATTCACGCACACACACACAGCAGAACAGCATTATGCTGAGTGGAAGCCTGCTTGTCACAGTTACGGCTAGCAGCTGCCGACTATTTATGTTCAGTGTTCATAAGTAGGTATACAATTGTTTTTATGTTTTAATTCCACTTATATTTCAGTACGCGCGTGTTTTAGAGACAAATAAATATATTTTTCTTTGTTTCTTTTTTAATAAAGAAAGAAATTCTTACAAGTTGACTGGTTTTAGCTGAAAACTGCTTTATTTGTTCCATAAATTTGAATACACCGACGAAATTGTACCAGACATGCCAATGATACATAGTTTATGGTACCCTAGAGAGTAAGGCCATAAATTATCGTCTGATTCTGTCAAATATAGCGATGCATGAACTGCTTAATTCATACTGATATCCATCGACCATCTTTTATATGTAGTCTGTAAATCTAGGCTGAGTATCGTATAGATCCAAAATAAATAAAGAAGTTCCCAAGACTTGGTTAGTAATGACAATAATTAACTTTAATTGACAAATAAAACTATCAATGTGACACTAAGGGCCGCGACTCACGACAACAGGTACAAAATCAGATAAAATGAAAAACAAAATGGTCGTTGGCATTCAGCCAATACTAGGTCAGTTCGGCCCGGTTTTAGTTAAAAGAGTTGTTAAACCTCCTGTGGTACAAATGTAAGCGTTGTTTGGTGAAGTAAAATTGTTTTTTTTTAATTTGAGGCGTAATTTTCTGATGAGAAAAGACCGATTCAAACATTTCTCAATCATAGAAATTGCTGATTCCTCTTTGCTGAAAGGAACGGCTGACGGGCTGTCGCGCTAAAACACTATTCAATGTTAAAGAAGTAGCGCAGTGTTGCAAGAACTAAAAAAAATAAGTTTGTTAAAATGCACAAATGTAGACAATCTTTTTTCATTGACAGCTACGCGGACGAATTATGTGATGCCTAATGAGCTCTTCCCTTTTTATCTACTTGTACATCAAGCTATCCCTGACTGTCAAATTTTTCCAATTGAAAATGAACCTTATGCTTTTGTTATAAAGTTGAAAAAGTATCAAAGAAATTTGACAAATTGGGGTCACTTAATGTGCTGTAGTTCCCGTTAAAAGTTGGTAAATAATAAAATCGATACCTTTCCGTGCTTCTTGCTTGGTAAAAGAACTGATTTCATTTCAAATCAACAGTAGAACAATAATAAACAAACTACCTACTTAGCAGGATACCTTAATTTAAGTGCTAAGCAGTCTGTTTTTACTGCCGGCACTAACTTTAACACCCTGCTATGCAAGGCAAGTTAGAGCGATTCGATTTGCGGACTGCATGTAGGTACGGTCGCCCGCACATCAAGTTATACCAAACTGTAAATTTTCTTTAAATTATTTGAACCTTAAAACGATACTTGTTAAGTTCAATATCGATTGAGAAAATTTGACAGTCTGTGGTAACTTGATGTGCTCTACAACATTTTGGCCAGTTACACTCCTCGTGTTTCCCGTTCTATTTTTGATTTCTACGAATCTAAACTAAATGTTATCATAACGATAATGATGGCAGTGGGAATTAAAAAAAAAAGAATGAAATATTAGTGTCATGTCATACTTTGATACATCCTTTCATATCTTTGATAATAAACGTCACCCTAATTACGTAAAACACTTAAATCACCATCTGGATAATTTTTAAGGTTATTGCTAATCCATTGCTTCATATGTTCAAAAAATTGGTCTGCTTGACAACGTAAATAACGCAATGAATGTAGTTGAACTGTCGAAATGAAAGCCATGACTACTGTTAGTTTGTGAAGCAATTATGGTGATGACTACACCAAGATATTTCACAATCCCTATTCATACTTTAAAATTAATTTCACAGTCACATCCTACGAATAAATCTCTCGAACACAACCATTACGGGTATCTACAAACAAAAAGAGCGGCGTGTACTAGTGTCAAAAAGTAAAAAAAACCAAGTGGCGACCGGAGCCACGGTCTGGCGCGTGTCCAAACACAGTCATAGTTCACAACCAGATACCGAGCAAGATATATGTATAATATACGAGTATGTAGGACTGAATTGATGGTGTTTCTTGTTTAACTATAAAAGGAGGATAGAAGTTATTAAGTCATAAGTGGCAAGATCTTCATCGAAGGACATGGGGAATGTTATGTTACCTGTTAAAAAATGTGTGCCAAAGTCAAAGTCAAATCATTTATTTCAAATAGGCACAAGAAAGGCACTTTTGAACGTCAAGAATGAACAAGAAATAGAATTGATTCCAGTCGCCCTTTCCAAAAGGTAATTTCGTGGGAGAAGAATGGGCAAGAAACTCCACCCTCTAATGCTACTGAACCAATTTTCAGTCTTTAAAGAAGCTTAATAATTACATCTGAACATTATTATAGCTATTAAATAATAGAAAAATGCCAAGGTAAAAAAAAGAAATTAAATATAATTTCTTTGTCCGTCAATCAGATAATAAAATAATATTAGACACGTATTCCCCCGTCCTCCCCTCCCGGCTCTTAGAGAGGCGGCCTGTGGCCCAGCAGTGGGAACATGTGGGCTGAGTATGTGTGGAGACAAGTGTTTCTTTTTTTAACATATTAATAAACAATGACTGATATAATACGCATTAAAGTTGGAGAGTGAGGGCTCGCTACGTCACAAGTAAGTAAGTATAAAAACAACATAATCGGGGTGACGTCATGCCACATTTTTAACTGAATAGTATGGAGGGAATCTTGGATTACGTAAAAGAGAAAAAATACGTGTCCATTTTTTTAAGAATCTAGTTTAAGGACTATAAAAAAATTCTAGTCATCATCCCTTTTCCGAGGGCAAGGTTAAAAGAAAAATCTTTAAAACCTTGACAAAAAAAAAACAAAAAAAAAACTTGGAAATGCCGTGACAGTAACAGAAATATTAGCACATGACTTACCTGGTTCTTGAAGCATACAGCCATGCTCAAAGTACTATAAAACATTTTCAAAGGCCAACAAACTATCTGACAGCAAATAAGAAATTCATTATGGCTAAACAAAATCGTTTTCCTTACAATATCGATAACAGAAGTCCACATTGATTGCCTTATCCAGCGTGAATGCCTAGACGGAAATGCAATTGAACAGAAACCTAGATCAATAGTAGTGTTTATAAACTATGATACCTAATTATAATAAACAGAATAGTTATTATTGTTGTTCATTCGCATAACGTAGAACGGAAGTTTAAATATTTTGACTGTTGTGTGGATCTTTCAATAGACATTGCATAATCATTGACAACAATGCGTAGGTATTGTGCGAATTTTATCAGATGCAGCTAATGTTTGCTCATTAATTGCAGTATACTATGTGGGAAATGCATTTTTGGGATGATAGATACATTTTTCAATCAGAAAATTTAATATTTACAAAAATACTTTTAAACAGCATCCGACTACGACACCGATGTGACAGTGACAGCGCGGGAAATTCTAAAGACACCATGACACCTCAGTTGTCAAAATGGATGAAAGTTATTAGGAACATAAAAATTGCAATAAATATTTCAGTGTCTTTTGGAAAGCTTTCGTTTAGCAGAATGAATGTGTATTGTTATTTCTTGATTTAGTTTTAGATTTAGACAACTATTACTCAATGATTTAATCTACAATTTTTATACCAAATACTATATTATGTAAGTTTTATATTTACTTACCTTCAGGCCCAAATTTCCGTTCGATTTTTTAAATTGGCATAATTAAATGTCCGAATTTACACCCACAATGTTGTCAACTTACAAAGACTGACAACCGTTTAACCCTCCCTACCTGAAGTACATATGTACGTTTAGCTTGTCAATACGTAATTAATGATCTGAACAAAATCCATTGTACCGCATATGGACGGTGATCACATGTGTTTTGTCCAATCAGTCTGAATAAGGATGTACCTCGCCAATGACATTTTGTTAAACAGGACTGGTGTAATGTAAAGGTGTGTACAACGTTCATCATCATACACATTATAATTCATGTTTACAAAACATTTTAAAGAGTAACGGGTGGATTTTCTTGCACTTTCTTGTCCATACGACACTACCTTTTGGAAGGGGCGACTAGAATCAATAATATTCTATTTCTTGTTCATTTTGACGTTCAAAAGTGCCTTTCTTGTGCCTATTTGAAGTATGTAAATGACTTTGACTTTGACTTACACGGTATTTTTGCGATATAAAAAACAGCTGTTCCATACATTTGTGTTCACATATGTAAATATATGTACCTATTTCTTTAATTAAATCACAGTAGCGGTCCAGAGGCTAATTTTATGTGAGAATAATATTTTTTTTTTAAATATTATTCTCACGTAAAATTACTCGGTAAAAAAAGCTCTTTATACATTCAAAATTGTCTGTAATTATAAAATAACTCTTTGGTCATCCAAAATATTAGTACTTATTATTAATGTACAACAGTGGAAACTTAGAGTTAGCCGCAAGGTTCCCGAATAGAATAAAAAATAATTCATTACTGATCCAAAATTGCTTTATTGTGAACGCACCTTTACAGTTTACAACAAAATATTTGGACAGGACAATGTCGTCTTGTCTATTACAGCCGTATCTACAAGACACGACTGATGGACGAACGAACGGCCGGCGCATAATAAATATGGAATCGATGTAACCAGTGTCGCTCTGTTGCCAGTGTTGCCACTATAAAGGAAACTGTACGAACAACTTCCTGTGACATTTTTGGACGTGATTTCCTGTTGTAACGTTGCGTAAGTTTTAGTTTGTATACTTATTAGAAGTTTATGGATTGTTTTGTTTAGACCATAAACAAATGATGGTTATTTTAAGACGATGTTAAGACAACTAGCTGATTTTTTTTATAAATAAAGGGTTCTCTTAAGGAATAGATCGATCGAATAATCAACCGATATTTCTATTTATGGCTTTGATTCCATTTGACTTCGCTGGTAGTTATAGTGTAGGCTGAAACAGGTAGGAATTTTTGGGTCCTAATATATTCATAAATAAAACATTTTAACACAAGCACACTTAAAAAAAAAGTAAACTCCATTTTATACCTACTAATAATGAAGTTTAATTAAAAAGAGGTTGAACGATTATCTATCCAAAATTCTATTTTCAAAGTGGGCACAATATCATACTATTGACGGCATGGCGTAATTAATTGGCTATTTGACACGGACAAAAATAAAATATGAAAGCACATAGAAAAATACTGCCGTGCAGAAATTAAATATTATGCGCGAATGTAATTGTAAAATTGGATTTATATTTAAAAAGTATGTCATTTGATTCCAAAAATCTATGACGTCACATTTTAAACCTTAACTAGGCAAATTAACCATGTTTTGATTGCAGAGCGTGGATAACCTATCAACCTTTTCTACTTATAATATCTGTGTTTACCAATTAAATACATCGCCCATGATGCTACACAAAAGAAATGTGCTATTCTTATTACAAACGTCATAAACGATGGGCCTTAAAATATTCTAAGTATCTCACAGTAACAATTAGCCCAGACGTTCCTACAATACCGTACATCCCGGTTCAGACAGGGATGTCAGGTATTTGTTTTAACTTGTCAAGCTATCATCACAACTTTTCCCCAACGCGGTAACCCTCGTCAAGAGTACCGCTTAACTGACGGCTGAACTCAGTTGGTTCCGGATACAGGAACTTGATATAGAAAATACTTTAGTTTGTTACGACAGCGAAACTGGGAAATTGAAAATCTCAATACCACCGATTTAAGAAGAGATAATACTGTATTTCGTAGAAAAACTTTCAATTAGCTTTGAAGAGTGGTCAACTTAGGCTCCTGACATATTTTAAACTACTTACATAGTTTTTAATAGAAAATTTGAATTTGACAACTTTTCAAACTCATCTTCAGCGTAGGCATTAGGGTGATTTCTTAAGGGACAGAGCCTCACGTCCCAGCCGCCGCGGGACATGCTCTGGGCGTCGGTAGTCACGTGACGACTCTTGGTCATCGTAGTCGCGGGCCTGCGGACGGTGAGTAATGGGTAGCTCACCGTCCGATCAGGACCAGACCCGTGCCGGACGACGCATTCGTGTTCCACGCGCGCCTCAAAGAGATGTCAGCAGAAAGGAAAGGGACCGTTAGGGCCGAAGCCTGCCGGGTTAGCGGGATTGTCCGCAAGGGTTACCACTATCTCGGAACATAAAAGGCTAAGGAAGGAACATGTGTGGGTTTTAGTCAGTAAGAGTCTGACACTCCCTTCCGCTCTACCCAGAGTGGGAGGGGTCATTTGATGATGTCCCACCTTCCCACTTCAAAGGGTGATTGATTTCTTCAGTGTAAAAGAAAGTTTGACGAGGTTTTAGTTTCACATTCTCAATTCAGGAACCGCGAGTTAGTGAAGTATATTTTTAAGAGAGTTTTAGTTTACATCAGTATCAGTTCAAGACTGTTCTGTTCTACTCAAGTGACAAGTTTGGCAGCTGCTGGTTTAAATTAATATTGGTAAACCCAAGAACAATTAAGGCTGCAACAAGTGGCAGAGGGCAGCAAGGCGTGCAAATGTGATGGAGTAGGATTGCAAAGCATTGTCATGCGTGTAACAGACCCGGCCATGTGACCTCCATGATAACTTGACGAAAGAGTCTTGGGGATTCTTCGAACCCTCTCCCTTTTTTGGATCTTTGGGAGAAGATGTGATGCTTTAATACATAATGTACATTTACATTGCAAAATGTTTATCCAGTGAGGACAAAGAATACTAGTCGGGTCGGTCCATTTTTAAATCCGCACGAGAAATATTCCAAGATACACTTGGATATCGGTTAAGAACCTCTTTTAAAGCAAAAACTATTTTCAGTAAAAGAGAAAATAATAAAAAATGTATTACTGGCACAGCTGTGGCCAATGGGCGGGTGTGTTTGGGAATCTATGTAAATGCGCAATGCGTCATACCATGCAGACTCATGAATTATGGAGATTCCACCTCAGGGCTGCAGATCTTCGACACAATAAAGAATTTTCATATAAATATTTTACGTCAGTATCGGAATTGACGATAAATATGAAATGATGAGATGAGGAACAGATTCGTTTATATGCTGCGAATATTTGCTGGAGATAATACTGAATAATAAAAACTTCATGAGGGTATTGCTTTTTCAACAATGTGCTTCTGGATGTACCTATCATACAGGCAAGAAGGTTTAAGTACTTGTGCTAACTGATACTACCGTACAAGCCGATAATTTGGCATGTCCTGACTTACTTACGTACGACCCGAAATGAGCGGATAACGCTACAGCTTTTTTTTTTTTTTTAAGGCTGGGAAATCATCCAATGACTGCTCCCGCTCTGGGTGGAGCGGAAGGGAGTGTCAGACTCTTACTGACTAAAACCCATCCATGTTCCTTCCGTAGCCCTTGAGTGCCGTTTGTCAAATAAAAAAGTTACAAAGTGACAAGTGGCAATCACTTCCAAAGCCATTTGTTTTTGTATAAAGTTAAACAAGCTTTTCGGAAGCTTTTATCAATCCAGGTCTCCAGATCGCACCCAAGACACGCATCTGACACCTTTGACATCATAGATTATTGTATAATTATCACTTGCTTAAAAAACGGTGAGGGAAATCTTGAGGACACCAGCATGTCTGAGAGATATTTATCAACAGCGTGCGAAGCTTAGTAGGTCCATGGGCAGTATAAACTACACCAGGTTAGTAACACGAAAAAAAAACGAATTTAGCACTGGCACAAAAAGTCTATATACGATAACACTGCACGTTTATCGTCTGGATCTTTAGCCCCAGGTTGAAAGTTCAAATAGAAGTCGACAACCCTATCCGTTCCGTATCTGAAAGGGTCAGCTCTAAATACAGTTACCCACATCTTTGTGCTATCTCATGATCGGTTTATGCTAAAAAGAACTTGGTGCTACAACAATTTAACAAAAAAAACCCTCGTTTGCCTCGTTGGATGCTAAGAGCTACTGCTGGACATAAGGTTTCGGTTCTCGGGTCGGACAAGGTGTTGTTGGGTTTTTCCGGCTGGAATTCTTCAGCAGCAGCCCAGAGTCTAGTTTTGTGCCCGGTTGGTGGCAATAGGCTCACCTTCTGTTACATGGTACTCTTACATAAATTATGAAATGTGGTTGTGGGAACTTCATTCTTTTTAATTTGGTTAATTATGAAATGACCCCTCCCGCTCTGGGTGGAGCGGAATGGAATGACAGACTCTTACGGACTTAAACCCATCCATGTTCCTTCCTTAGCCCTTTGTGTTCCGGGGTAGCGGTAAGCCTTTCAAAAAATCCTGCTAACCCGGTAATCCCACAGACGCGGGTGTCTACAACCCCGAAGACTATCAGGTGACCTAGGGTGTTTAATTATAAAAACTAGGTCACGAGCATTTTTGATTGAACTTCACTGACTCGCCACACTTGGTGTCTGAAAGGCAGGAAACACAACAACAACCACAACATGAGAAATGAGCTGTCCAATAATACGTTGAGTGCTGTGATTGGTTACCGAATTTGTGATCGGAATTACAATTACTTACTTTAACCATAGAACATAAATATTTGCATGACATCCCACAGGGAAGTCTGGTTAAGCAGTAGATAACCTCCTAGGTTAAACTGCGAGATGCCATACACAGTTAAAAAAACTAATTGGCGGAATAGGTCTTTGCACTGAATTCTTTACATCTACCGCAAAGCAATCAATCTGCCTACCCTTTTCCAATTATGTTGGGGTTGGCTTTTAGTCTTTGCATGCATCTGAATACCAGTATTTTACATGAAGTCACCGCCTGTCTGACTTTCAGAACCCAGTAACTGGGTTATACGATTTTTGTGCAAATAAACGACATATTTTGGTTTTTAACAGCCAATCACAAGGATTCACCTGAAATAAGATTTGTCGACTGACTAAGTGCAAGAGGCTCTCTGAAATCGGCGGTAAGTCACTTTAATTAATAGATTTATGATTTATAGCTCATATAACTATATTGACGAGTTTCTTGTTCGTTCCTCTCCATAGGAGGTACCTACTAAGTTTTGGAATGGACAACAAGCTTCATCTTTTTGACTGACCGACCCCTTGACATTTCAAAAGTGGCTGTAATAATTTTGTTTTAAATAAATGGTCCTTTAAGCTTGTGCTTGAATGGGCTTTCCATCAGAATACCACATAAATTAAAGTTTTAGTCAGTGAACCACTAATTAAACCATTTGGGTGCCATTTGAATGCATATGCATTAAGGTAGCGCCGAGTTAGGCCATAGACAATAGACAGACTCTATGAATAATGTCTCTCTAGATAATGCATGGAAGGACTACAATAGTTTTGGTCCTAAGGCTTTAAAGCTTAGAGTAACATTTTGGAGAAGATTATTTAATATAATAATAATCATTTTATTTTCAAGCAACAAGACTCATAGTGTTAGTAACAATATACTTACAAACTATGTTAGTAATACAATTACAAAAAAGAAAACAGATTGTAACATCATATAATGGGGTAATGGTCCTTATGGTCCTAGCGCCAATGCTGTAGTATGTTTTCAACTTATATAATTATATAATATAAATCTGCTAAGCTGGTTGGTTAAATGTTTAATTTCAGTAAATCAGAGTAATAACTAAAGTTTCACTGCCTCCTCTTTGGTCTAATGGTTGCAAGCTCCACTGCTAAATATGAGATAAGATTGGTGCCTTAACTCATGCTTAGAAGTAGAGCTGGCAACCCTCAAAAATTCGAAGTTTAATTCCCTTAGAATTATTTTGGAGAAGCCAATTTTTCCTTGTTGAAAATAAATGTAGTTTTGAAATACGGTGGTAAATTTTTATGGACTTTTACTTTTACTTTCTCTTTGGTTATAAGAGGCGTGATATTGTTTTCAGTAACTACAGGGGCCTAGACAAGCGTCAATCGCTCTGTGTCGATTCGATTTCGAAAATTGTTGATCGAAGAAATCGTCATCTCAGCTATTTGGATTGTCAAGAACGCCACTTGTCAATGCATTTGTATTGGAATATTGATCGAGTTTCGTTACACAATTTGACTTGGCGATCGAAAGCTTATGCCAAAGCCATTTCTGATTTATCTAATTTCGTTATCGTTAATGAAAATGTGACTTTGTCTAGGCCCCAAGTTCAGCTAACAAAGTTAATGCTTGTATCAATATTAACGCTATTATGCTTTGTGACTAGAAAGTTTTATCGGCTCAACTTTACGCTACGTGACGAGTAATGAAATTTTCAGGTTGAAAAAATGTGTGTCATGTAGCTTTATTCATACACTAGCTTATGCCCGCGGCTTCGTCTGCGTGGATGTTGAAAATTATCCCACGGGCTAAAATGTATCCTATGTGTTAATCTAGCCAGAATTCTATCTTTGTGCCTTTCATCAAATCTGAAGAATTTACAAACATACAAACATTGTGTGACACTAACAAACAATATTAGTGTGAAATTGTATCATGCTGCTGTGTGAGCTTCAAAAGCTTTTGATTTATTTAATATTAATTTTGGAATATTTTAACTGACAAATTATGTTAAAATGTGAAAGTTCTCTTTAAAACCAATTTTTTTTTAATAATTAATAAAAAAAACTTAATCAGCCTATAATATTCCCATTGCTAGGACACAGACCTCTCTCGGGGTCGGCCATAATCCACCACGCGAACCCAACGCGGGTTGGCAGATAATACTAATAATAATACCAACACGATTTATTTTCTTGTTTATATTTAAACTAGCTTCCGCCCGCGGCTTCGCCCGCATAATATGTCGACAAATTATACACATAAACCTTCCTCTTGAATCACTCTATCTATTAAAAAAAAACGCATCAAAATCCGTTGCGTAGTTCTAAAGATTTAAGCATACATAGGGATATAGGGACAGAGAAAGCGACTTTGTTTTATACTATGTAGTGAT
This sequence comes from Hyppa rectilinea, assembly GCA_951799385.1. Taxonomy (NCBI): domain Eukaryota; kingdom Metazoa; phylum Arthropoda; class Insecta; order Lepidoptera; family Noctuidae; genus Hyppa; species Hyppa rectilinea. The sequence continues at coordinate 5,289,344 of OX637314.1, forward strand.
AACCAATTTAACAACACAAGTATAGTTGATATTGGTCATTCTTAACACAAATATCAAAAGAAATAAATTCACAATCATCAGTGGTGGTAGTGAATTATTAATCGTAACAAAGACCTGTCTTGTTCCTGACCCGGTCACACGGACAGGGCCCTCACAAAGTTTTACAGCCTCCCAGGACCAATTCAGCTTAGCGTGTGGAGACTTATTAAGTCACCAGGGATCACTTCCTCAAAGGTAACTTAAACCTTTCACTACTAAACGTCGCTTAAGGGAACTGTTATAGCATGTCCGACACGAGGAAATATTTTGTACGGTCACCAACCAAACGGTCAAATTTCTCCAAATGATTTTGGACCTTAAAACGTAGATTATTAAGTTCCAAATTGATTGAGAAAATTTGACAGTTCGTGATAACTTGATGTGCTAGCGACTATACGATAAAGGTTTAGTTCTTACTTCTTTTTTTCGATCCTTGTTCCGAAAAGGCTTTATCAAGCCAATTATAAAAGAAAATACTAATCCGTGTGATTCCCAATACTGAAAACCCCGCAATAAAGGCAAATGTACACCATAAACTACAGAGACCCCAGACAAAAAGTTGTTCAATTAACCCTAACCTTTGAAATTTAAGCCAGGCTTTCGCTACGAACAATGCCATTTCTCCACTCCAATCGCTTCACTATAAAATGAAAGTTTCACCCGCCTCAATTAGATTTGTGAGCTAAAGCGCTAAATAAAATTCTTTTATCGTTCCTTCAGCGCTTTCTTTGGCTTAGATCCGCGGACTAATCTAGCAACTGATCCACAACACTACGTCTGGGCGGGGTTATTGCACCCTCTGACTCATGGTCGTTTGCAACTACTATGGATTGCTGTTATGGTTCTCGTGTATGTGATTTGCTTGTGAGTTTATGGCTCTAGTTGAGATTTACTCATGAGGTTGGTAAACACACATAACTCACGCTTGTTAGGGCCATAGACTCACGTTGCCTCACTGTAGTCGAGATGTTGTAGGTAGATGGAATGAGTATATAGTACCGAGATTTAGTCCTGGCTGTGTCTTGCCAATAAAATTGATTGCTTATTAGATTGTATCCAGCCAGGTATTCCTTCAGGAGAACAAATAGCGTGTGAGGTAATAACACGTAGGTAAAAACCTGCTGAGTTTACTCTACTGCATATATAAAACTTAGTTATTTTTTTCCAAATCTAAAAACAAATGAAGTTCTTTACGCCCGGATGACTAGTTGATATATTTTAATTTCCATTACCTAACACTAATGAGTTAGAAACTTAACTGTTCTTGTAAAACGGTAGGGTTAGGTTGCCTTGTGTATTAATGTCATTCACAAGTAAGACCAACATTAAGTGCGTCGGCACGACTCAATGCCATTCACAGCCGTACGTGTTGGGTTGGGTTATAGATCACCATGTATAAGCAGTAAAAGGGTTCTGACCCATTCCTGTTGATTAGTATTTAATTGAAATCGGTTTCCACTTAGCTTTTACCCGCCTCTTCGCTCGCGTGGAGATCGGAAATTATCGCAGGGGAACGAACTACCGGAATAAAAACTATAGGTACTATGTACAGACGCCAGCACATCAAGCTATCCCAAACTGTCAAATATTCCCAATTCAAAATGTACCATATTGTTTTGTAATCAAGTTGAAAGTCTATCACAGAAATTTGACAGATTGGGGTAGCTTGATGTGCTGGCTTTTGTACTAATCCAGGTCATCTGTGTGTCGAATTTTAGCGAAAGTGATCCAGGTTTCCAATCATGATGCTTTTAAAACTACAATTATATTCTATTGGTACATCTCTGCCCAACTATTCGGGGATACAAGGTGTGATGTTATGTAATATAGGCTCTAACGATCATGTTTCTCCTCAAGTTGGATCACAGATTGCACAACCAAAATTAAAATACAACCAAAAGTTTATAAAAGTTTATATAGGAAAAAATAAACTTTGGTTTTGTGTCGGCGCACAAAACCAAAGTTTATTTTTTCCATGCACAGGGAAGCTTTCAAACTAAAATTTGATTAAGTGGTGGAAGAAATGTAGAAGCAAGTGGGTATCTCGATGTTCCCTCATTCGTGTTTTTCCAATATCACTTACGAGGCACACGTACTGTTCTTTTGTTTTGTAAAGATATGTCTGGCATAGATGGATTGCCTGTAATTCCTACCAAACAATGGTTATACATCGTATGTTGTTAATGAAGAAGAAGGTATGTAGTATTTGAAATAAATGTTTACTGTACCGTAAAGTAAAACCTCGTGTAAGTGAAACCTCGTGGAACTTAAAAAGGCTGGTTGGTTAGAATATAACTGACAGCATTCGAACTTTAAAAATAATAGAATAGTTTGACAGGGTTTTTATGAAAGAAAAGTTGATTACGTCAGCACCCGTGCTGCTTGACGCATGTATTCGTTAAAAGGAATATATTTTAATAACTGCTGCCCATGTGTTTGTAGGATAGAAACTAAGCTCTACCTCTGACCCCCTTAGTGAAGATCCCTTTGACCTTCACGTACACAGTATCATTGTGGTGGTTGTGTTTCTAAAAGATATTACCAATGCGATTAATGCACTTATACTAATTAATTAATAATTTTTAGAAGCGGTGATAGCCTCGTTGATAGTGACTGTCGGACTGCCACATCATAGCGTCATGGGTCTCAAGTTCGAACCTAAAACACGCACTTCTGCTTCGGATTCATGTGCGTATGGTATAGTTATCACTTGCTTAAAAATCGGTAAAGGATAGCATCGCGAGGCATGCTTAAGAGTTATTTCTCAACAGCATGTCGAACTAAGTCAGAGGCCCATGGGCACATTAAAAACTCTGACACCAGGGGCCTAGACAAGTGTCAATGGCTCCGTGTCGATTCGATTTCGAAAATTGTTGATGAAACAATTCGTTATCTCAGCGATTCGGATTGTCAAGAACGCCACTTATCAACGCATTTGTATGGGAATTATCGAGTTTCGTTACACAATTTGACAAATGTAGAAACTTATCCTACCTAAATTTTGGGTGGTGTACTCCTTAATTCATTGGTATTTATATGGTGGGTATTTATATCCTTATCAACTGTTGCTATTTTATGTAAAAGAGCTAACATTTTAGTGAACACTTAAAAAAAAACTTAGTGACATTGCGTGACAGAAATTCTGCGTGTTTTAACAATTAATTTGCATATCTACTCAGTTATGCGCAGTCAGGCAATGCTTGTTACCAGAAAATAATGAGTTCGAAATGTTTACAAAATATTTCAAATCCTAAAGTGCTCAAATAACATTGATAAAACCAGCCAGCCAGTCTTACCAAGGTGTATCGTATTATCCAGTTACTGACTTGGTTGTGGAGGTTTGATAGGCAGTCGTTCCATGTAAAATACTGGTACTCAACTGCACCCGGTTAGACTGGAAGCCGACCCTAACATAGATGGGAAAAGGCTAGGCAGATTTTTTGATTGAATTAAACATATCGGTGGGTTTTAATAAGGCTTGGTACACGAGGGATGTAATGGTGTCTCAAAGCTATATATTAGCTTAAGTGAGACTGGGCTGGATACTTTTCCGGTATGTCGAACGATGCCCAATCTAGCACCACGTGGGTGAGTCACAGAATACGTCGACATCGAGGCGGACACAGGAGAAGATGACATAACGAACTTGACGCCTACAGAGAGGATTGTTCCACGTCAGATCAAGATAGAGAGCAGTGGAAATGAGAAAGGAAGGCCTTTGCCCAGAAGTGGGAAAACGCAAAAACACAACAAGAGAAGAAAAGAAAGAAAGAAAAAATGTTTATTCTGCACAAACAAAACGCACATTTATAAAAATAAACTAAAAAGTCACTAAATACACCCGTGCAAACCAGCTAAAAAACCTCGTATTCAGAAACATTAAAACCATCGACAGCAACAACAAAAGTTTAAAATAACATACGGAATGACGTGCCCCAAAATAATGGAGCACTTCAAAATTCTCATTTGCCTCGCTACAGGTGAAACCTTCACCAATTATTTAACACAGAAAACGTTGATATTCAGGTTCAAAAACGGTCAACGTATACAAGTTTTACAATTACTCCATTCTGAACAACAGTTCTCCGGATATCCGACCGATTTTTATTACATTCCTCTAGCAGCATTTTACTGGCGTTTCGCATAGTAGGGCAAAGTTCAAAGATGGCGGGAAACCCACCGCGCATGCGTACCGTACCGAACAGCTGAGTGGCAGCCATATTGGTTTGTAGACATCATGTGCTTGGCATACTATTGCTTACAACTGACCTTTTTATTTCACGTTTTTGGTTCAAACATCGCCAATATAAAGGAATATTAGAACAGATTTGTATTAGTTATTTTAACTTTTTGTAAATTAACTACTTTACTTTCATTCATGTAGAACAACAAATCTACACCAAGAAAATAATATACTGAGGTCCTTCATGCATGAGCTAAATATATAGGTATGGATAATAAAATTGTTTGAATCTCTAGACAAAAATAAACGAAATATTTTATTTGAATGAATGTACAAATCTAATCGGCTAATTGACCGGAATGTAGGTAAGGTTCAGCCTCATTATAAATTGAAGAACAATCGATTTTCGATTTCTAATTTGTTTAAGTGGCCAGACTATCCACTAGTGGCTGTATAGAGGTTTTCATTCGACTAATTTACGACTTCTATAGAACTACAGTAATCATTCAATAAAATTAGTAGAACATTAAACAGGAGTTATATTAGTAGCACACGCAACAATAATCGGATGTCTTTGTGGTGAGGTAACTTGAGATGAATGCTAAGTTTAGGTTTTGTTCATAGTTAACTAAAAGATTATAGGATCGATCCGAGTGACAATAACATGCGGTACTTACGGGTGTTTGCTATGAATTCGATGGATCTGTCTTCTTCATCGACTGCGCTCGTTTTTCCGCGAACTCTGCACTTAGTCTGTGAGCCTTCAACGTATTAGGTTTCGACATATTAAACTATTCACTAACTCGACAAAACACCGAGTTCCTATCAAAATTGACGCTTCGACTTCAAAAATAAACACTTTTACTTAAAATACACAGTAAAGCTTATTTACACGTTCGTTGTTACACTTAGGCTTGAATACGTATTTATCACAATTAATACGATATACCAGAACACATTTCAGCAGCGAAAAGCGATGCTTTCTTATCTAGAACACAAATAAATTAATAAAGAGCTCCTATTGATCAAAAGTATTTTCTATACGCAATCGTAACGTTAACGCGCGCGTTACTGAAAGGCGATCACCGTGTCTTATAAATAAGACGTTGACTGAAAAGTCGCGGTTTCAAGACGGATTTAATTTACGTTTAGTGTATTATTAGACTGTTAAATAATAAGGAGAAATTGTTATGATGTATATACAGGTATCGGGACGAAGTTGTGGAGTACCGTGGCTTGGTGTATTATAGTGAAGTTGGTTGCTTAACAGCACGCATGCGCGGAAGGGTCGCCATTGAAGACTTTTCTATTGTTGCCATAGCCAGACTTTCGATATAAAAAAAGTTCTATAGAATTGATATGTATGTTGTATATCAATATGTATTTTATAGCGATAGGTATAAAGTTTAATATTACTTGATGTGGCGTGAAGTTAAAAAGCTAATGTTATTGGGGTGCGGGCCGCATGGGGTGGCTATCGGTAGGGTTATTATGTCATAGCTCATGTGCTGCGTAAGTATAGAGATTTGCATCGAACTTATTTGATAATTCTTTCGATAAGGTTTTGATGGATCGACGGTTAGAAATTGCATAACGACTAACCGTTACACAAGGAATAATATTCCCAGGACAAAAGGACCAAGAAATCTAACGATTGCATAAGTACTTTTCTATACTCGAAACGGAACGGTTTATATTATAGGAATCGGCTGTAAGATTACCAACATTTAAAAAAAGACTAAGGAATTATATATTAGACACATAAGTTTGAACTCGTGGCTAAGTACTAACAGCCGCACAGGTCGATCCATTAGGTTAAGCTACGCTTGCCGGGGTTGGCCGTGGATGGGTGACCATCTTTACATACCGAGACTCCTCCGTGCCTCGGAAAGCACGTTAAACCACTGGTCCCGCCTGTCATTTGTGCATCTTTGACGGTCGTTACGAATCGTCGGAAGCCCGAAAATCTGTCAGCCAGTCTTACCAAGGAGTATCGTATTGCCCAGTTACTGGGTTGTGGAGGTCAGATAGGCGGTCGCTCTATGTAAAATACCGGTATTCAGCTGCATCCGGTTAGACTGGAAGCCGACCCAAACATAGTTGTGATAAAGGCTAGGCAGATAACATAAGTTTGAACAGTTCTGTATTTTATTAGCTATATTTTATAAACGAAACCGATGTTCAGTTTCCTGGATAGCTAGAACGTCGTAATGTAATGTAAACTACCTATTGTCAATTTTAATTAAGTTTCTCTTTAAGTGAACTGTAATTAGTTCTCTGAGAAAAATTATAGTTATAGTTGTTTTCATAACAAATAGCGTAGCGTCATCTCACCACCTGTCTTCCTTGTATGTATATATTATATATATATAAATAGTTATCTATTATAGTAAGTATGTATGATATCTATTATAGTATAAACAGTTATTATAAGGTTTTAACCTATTATGTACCCATTTTATTAAAAAAACTCAATGTTTTGTATGTTTCTACTCTTTAAAGCACCTGCCATCTAATCTCTTCACCACCCTTGGTTGACTGGTAGAGAATGCCTAACGCATTAAGTCCGCCTTTGTACCTTTATTGTGTGCGAAAAGTTTTAAGAAATAAATAATAAATCTAAATAAATTTCTTTAAACCGAGACTAAAAACTACATCAGTAAAGAAAAAGAAAGGTGCAAGAGCGTGCTTTCTATCACGTTCTTAAGACGGACAATCTTTTACCGGCAAATAAAATGCTGTGAAGTCATGCTTCCACGACTAACGTACTATACTCCATTTATTATATCATAGACAAATACCGGTTGTCACTCTTTCGTTATTTCGATAAAACATTTAATGAACTAAATTATTTTACGATAAATGCAAAGGAAAGTTATCTATGTATCATTTACGATTAAAAAAATATAAAACAGCAGTAATTTCATAAATATTTAATAATAACTGTCGTTATTAATCTGTTATTTGTTTAATGTTATCTAAATGGAGCGTAGAAGGTTTGTAATGATGTCTTTTAAGCTGTGATCTAAGTTTGCGTCTAAATATGGTACATAATAATATATGGACGAAACACACATTAGGCTGTGTTAAAATTTTAGGTTAATCGTCATCGTGTAATAACGGGCACAAACCCGAATCCGGGCTGCTTCAGAGAAGTTGTTAATGGAAAAACCCAATAACACATTGCCCGACCTGGGAATCGAACCTAAGACCTCATGCTTAGCAGTAGCGCTTGCGACGACTAGACCAACGAGGCAATCGGCATGCATATTCATATCATAATTATGAAAAAATAACGAACACTAGGTACATTCTTTTATCACTCAGTTCCCTACTTTTCTTTGCCAATTTTATAACTGTTTTTACACCATATATTTTTTCCACACCATAAACTTCATCTTAATAAAATTCCCAGCCACTCCATTTTAAGACAATCGTAATAAACCAGAAAGAGGCCATCAATGGGAAATACGTGTATAGTCCTCCATCTTTTATCACGAGCGAGTATACAATCCTATGTTGGGGCGATAAAATGGCGCTGCGAGCTATTTAGAACGTTGCAGGGTCCCTTGGTTCTCGTCATTCGGGAAGTTGTTCGTTCAAATTGTGATCACGTTCGTGGAGTTGTTGACACGGTTTTAGGATGATATAAATTATCGTGCAATATTTTAGGGCTGTTTTATGAATTTGAAATAAAGGGTTGGTTTTACCATTGGATTTTTCACTGTAACGGATTTGAGGAAGTATTAGTACTGGCTGTTTTTAGGCCAAAGAGCTTTTCTATTAGGGTTTTTGACCTGAATATATAGGTTTTTTTAAACTTTGTATTCAAAAAGTAATAAAATAAAAACTTTTTGCACAAATAAAACCGACAAAAAAATGTCCAATAAAGAGGAAAATATCTTTGGCTTAGAGAGTCGATGTCTTTGGTTTTGTGTAATAGTTATTCGGCACAGATTTCAGCAGTAACAGTAGTTAATAGAAAAAAAAGATCTGCAGTTTTTTCGGGAATGTTTACAAGGACTAATATAAGTTTAAGTTAAACTTTTAACCTTATTGATTAATCTATACCTACTAATATTGTAAAGAGGAAAGATTTGATAGTTTGTTTGTTTGCATTGAATAGGCTTCGAAACTACTGAACCGATTTGAAAAATTATTTCACTGTCGGGAAGCTACACTATGCCCGGGTGACACAGGCTATATTATATTTTCAAAACAATTAGGGATCCTTACTAAAACTCCAATAATGTAACAATTTCCGACGTCCTCCCAGAAAACCTTCAAGAGACAGAATTTTGTTTGTTCCTATTCTTTTCATATTAACAAAACTTTTGTTTCTTGAATTCCAGTTTTGAAAATGGAAAACAGAAAATGGCGCCGTGATAAAGGCGGGAACTGCTCGCTGTAATGGAAAAGTCACACGTAAAGTGGAATTTAATCCCGCTTGGAATTCAGTTATATTCAGAATGAGGATACATTTAATTATTGTTTTCATTATGGCGTAACATTATGTTGTCGTCTTCACTTTTCATGTTATGCCTCACAGTTTTGAACCCCTAGGTTGGAAAGAAAGAAAAACGAAATATAAGGTTTATTTGACCTAATAAGGTCAAATAAACTACTAATTTTATAAAGAGGAAAGATTTGTATGTATGTTTGTAACGAATAAACTCATAAACTACTAAACGGATCTGGGTGAAACTTAGCACAAAGATAGATTATAGTCTGGAATAGCCTATAAGCTAAAAATGTACGGTTCCCGTGGGATAATTTCGTACATACACGCAGGCAAAGCCGCTGGCAAAAGTTAGTTAGACATAAAAACATGTGCATACAAAAAAAATAAGGTAAATCGAATAATACACATACATACAATAACTCACGCCTTTTTCATGTGGGGGTAGGCAGAAACTATAGAATGCCAGCTGTTACGCTCCTTACATACGTACTCTTCGAATATTAAAAATATATAAAAAACAAAACAGCATCACGAGTACAAAACATAAATAATAGTCAGCAGCTTTACGTCATTATTGTGATAAGAAAAATAAAAGAACTTTTCATAAACTCTAGTGAACTGTGTGAGAAACGCCATCAATGCAAGAGTTTTCATTTCACAAAAATCTTTACATGTATCCCATTCAAAACATAAAACGTCCGTTACAAGTCCAAAGTACCTTTTTAAACCCTTACACAAAGGTCTCCCTTTGAACATTTTAAATCCAAAATTAATTAAAAACCTACCCACGTAAATATGTAAAACAAACAAAGCCGGAGTGAGTCATAATCCTGCAATTGTGAAAATCAATAGCGTCCATCCCCCACGCCGATCTGTACACGCTTGTGTACAAACCTCTCGCATTGGACGTAGCGTTAGCAAAAACGATGTCGAAGTAAATATTCATTAAAAAAAATAACTTTTGTTTTTTGAATATTGGCCTTTAATAAGACAATTATTATAATAGGGATGATGTCTAGGTAAAAAAAAAAAATATATATTTAGTCCGTCAATTAGATAATAAAAAAATATTGACACGTATTTTTTGTTTTATCATAATAATAGAAAATGACGTAGATTAGAAGCATTATACTTGTATAGAAACTACATACTGGTGACGTCATGCCACATTTTAACTCAATGTACCTATAGGCGTAATCTTTGGATTACGTAAAAAAAGAAAAAATACGTGTCTAACATTTTTTAATAATCTAGCTTGCGGACTAAATTAAAAAAAAGGGACCATGCCTATTAGCAATGGAATTAAATACAGAAGACAGAAAGATAGTTGAAGGTATTTCGGTGATGATTTCAATGTGAAGACAGCTGCGTTTAGAACGATGCGATGCGATTTTAATGTGAAGATTTGAAAGATAATTTTTGAATAAAGAGAGAAGGAAGTAAACAGTAAAGAAATCGGTCAACCTAGTTTTATTGCCAGCAGTATTCTGCAACAAAATAAACAATGAAACCGTCACTTCCATACGACCTGCCATGCACACAGTACGCGGCCCCCACACAATCCCGACGATCCCCCATCCCTCAGTTGTCAGCGAGTATTCCGACAAATGTCCGGGACATTTGTCGGAATACAGGGGATACATTTTATGACGTAGCCATTCACTTGTTACGTAAAATGACGTCATTTATCCATTTCATATTAGCTATAGGAAAAAAGATCGGGGAAAAGTGCTTTATAGAATGGAATAAAGGTATCCATTTTTATATTATGATCATCTATAGATATATTTTTATGAAAACGTCTGAAAGCTGCTTGGTCAATATTAGAGGTGTGTTAGATTTTATGTTATGAGCGATAAAAACGCCTTTGCGAGAAATGGCTTTATCTCTTTGTTTAACCAACTGCCCTAGATGTAACATCAGCCTTATTACAAAAAAGGTTTATCTTTAGGTAAAGGTTTATGTTTTAAACATAGGTGTTTAAAACATCGAAACATTTTTGAATTTCGAACAGTCGGTATTTCGGTTAAATTAATGTTCTGATTACAAAAATTGACGTCACATCCGATTTTAAATAGTGAATTTTGTATTAAAAACTATTTAAGCCCCTTTAATACCCTTAATAGGTACTCAAAATATTAATAGACAATAACCCATTTATTGAACCAACAGTAATTACAGTCGCAGACCGTAATGTGTCTACTCGAGCCCGAAATTAATTAATTTATAGAGTTCCCGCGACATTAATTAAATCTTCCACAGTATTACGGACGTGCAGCCATTTTTCATCGATTCATTAATCAAGATATTTGTGTATTATGTGTGTGGAAAGTAAATTTGAAAGAGACATCAGTAGATATTTGTATGGTTGCTATTGGTTGGAGTTTCTTTATAATTTGGGCTTTGGGACTTAGTCGTATTTTGTGTGGCTTCTGCTATCATAATATTAAATTTCAATCTATGGTAGATCCAGTAATTGATAGGTGTATAAAACCTATACGGATTCATAATCAAAATCCGCCTATAACGTTCCCGCTGCGGGGACTCAGGCCTGCTCTCTTACAGAGGGATTAACAGTAGTTAACAAAGAAAAAACCATGCATAAAAAATATAATAAACTTGAGAAGGTAAACAGATAAATAAAGCAAAATATATCTACATGTAATAACGAGCACAAAACAGTAATAATCGGCAGCTGCACTTCATAACTATGACAAAAAGGCTTCCATTCAGCATGATGCTGTGCCATGGGACACCACATATCGTCAGGTTCAATGATTGGTACAATTAAAATGAAATATACAATAGGTGTTTAGAATATAATGCATATATATATATGTAAACAGTTATATAAATAAATATAATTTAATAACATGATATTTAATTAAATATCACCGTGCGTGTGTTAATAACTTCACAACGACCTATACGATCGAGTTACATAATTCGCACTGCTTACACAAGACTGTATCAACTCAAAAAAAGACAAATTCGAGATAACTCATTTTTCATAAGTAAAATTTAATTTTCTACGCGGCAATAAAACCCCTTAATTTGATCACTAAATTTAAAACAGTGTTCACTTTTTTACAATCGTTAACAGGAAACAAGTAATCAGTTCTCCATCATTTCTGGAAAAAGCTTCATTTTGAGTTGATACAGTATTGTGTTAGCAGTGCAAATTATAATAATTTTGTTGCATGTAAAGCAAATCTGAGCGACTGACTGACTGATCTAGACTAAAATTTGTCCAGAGGACATGGTAGAGCACACGGTGCAAACGTACCCCGCTTGGGCGGAGCACCGCCGTGTCCTCGTAGAGGCGATCGGCGGCGGCGACCTCTAGCGCCCAGCCCTGGTGCAAGCCATGGTCCAGGGCGAGAGGAAGTGGGAGGCAGTCACCTCCTTCTGCGAAAAAGTCATGCTCGCGAAGGAGGTGGCGGTATGGGAGAGAGAAAGGTCCTCCCGTCCCAGCCACCGCGGGAGACGCCCCGGGCGTCGGGAGCCACGTGACGACTCCCGGCCACCGTAGGCGCGGGCCCGCAGACGGTGAGCAATGGGTGACTCACCGGCCAATCAGCACCAGGCCCGTGAAGGACATAGAGATGTCAAAGAGATGTCAGCATATGAAGGGGCCCCTCAGGGCCAAGCCTGCCGGGTAAGCGGGATTGTCCGAAAGGCTTACCGCTACCCCGGAACATAAAGGGCTAAGGAAGGAACATGGATGGGTTTTAGTCAGTAAGAGTCTGACACTCCCTTCCGCTCCACCCAGAGCGGGAGAAGTCATTGGATGATTTCCCAGCCTTAAAAAATAAGGCAAAAATTTGGCATACAGATGACGTATAAATATTTACACTTAATTTCCTATTGCACCTACCACTGTTTATCACTGCATCACCCAAAGGTTGACTGGTAGAAAATGCCTAAGGCATTAAGTCCGCCTCTGTACATTTCTGTGCTTAAAGTATTAAATAAATAAATCAACTTACAAGTCCTTCGTCGCTGTAGTAAAAAAATAAAATCCAGTACATAGCTAACAATTTTCCATTATGTTCTTCCCAAAACAATATCAATGCTTAAACTTTATTAGTCTTCAGACTCTAATGGCATCCAAACAGTGACGAAGGTTCTGTCAAACAAAAGCTGCCAGTCCGTGAGGGTATTAACGAAACCTTTTTGCTGACCGTAGTGACTTGCACATCGTATGCGCGCGGGGAATCCATTGGCGGGAAAAAAATACTGTCTTATTGGAAATCTGAGGGTTAGGATTTGTGAAGGAATTGTAATTTGTGCGTCATTGTCAATAGAACGGTTTGTTGAAAGTTTATTTGCAACGTTTTGTATTTAAAATGTAACAACACAGGTTTTTGTAAAAAGAATGCAGGTACTGTCTGGAATCTAGATTCTCAAATATTCTCTCATTGTTCTTCATAAAAAAATGTAATTACCTTGTCTTCCGCTTCCTCCGCCCTGCCTTCGGCTTCCAGAACTCGCTGCTCGAGCTCTGAGAGCTGGAACAAAGAAAAACATTGCATTTAGACATCTGTATAAAGTAAAATACAACATTGCAGAAGTTCTGAAATGCAACCCGGAGCGCCATCTATGTACAAACGTACGCAAACTCTCCTAAAACAGCGCCCGAGGAGAGTCGGACACTATCACCGAACCATTTTAGAACGCTCGCTCCCTACGTAGTGCAAGCACCACCCGCTAGATGGCGCTGTCGCAACAAAACCATTTTATTGAACCACGTGGTGTAGGTTGCGAATTATAAGTTCGTACATCCAGCTATTTATCAGGGAGGCTGTAGAAAAGGTATTATTGTTATGTAAGAGCGAGTATTCGTGCGGTTTCTGAGGCGGGGGCAGAATCGGCTCGTGAAAGGGTGTATGTTACTTGCAAAATGTTATAGCAGTGATATATGTCCGTAAGACACGAGTTGGATTGTATTTGAAAGGTTTATTTCGGTGTGACGGCGGGCAATCCCTTTTATGCGTACTGGGATTCGGATATAAATTTTAGTATCGAATTTCGATAATTATAAAGTTGGCTGGCGTCTTATCTGACCGTTTTTTCCTGTAAGTATAACTTGTAGGTTCCAATGCAATGCATATCCTTGGTAGTTCACCAACCCAGTTTCTTGCTGACTATGATAATACGAGTACAATCAGCGGGGTAATTGCGTAATCCACTAAAAGTAGCATTTGACACTTCAACAGCTGCATTAATTCAGTTATTTCCGTTACTGAGATTCATTGTTTCAATTATGTTCGCCTTGGTAGTTCACCAACCCAGTTTCTTGCTGACTATGATAATATGAGTACAATCAGCGGGGTAATTGCGTAGTCCGCTAAAAGTAGCATTTGACACTTCAACAGCATTAATTCAGTTATTTCCGTTACTAAGAGTCATTGTTTCATATGTTCGAAAAAATTGTCTAATTAACAAAGAAGCGATCAATCTGCCGAGCCTTTCGCAACTATGTTGGGGTCGGCGTCCAGTCTAACTGGATGCAGCTGAATACCAGTTTTTTTTTTCATGGACCGTCTGCCTACATTGCGTTTACCCAAAAGCAATGTATTCGAAAATTATGGATTAGCAATATCCTTCAAAATTGTTCAGATTTTAATGGTTGTGTGAGAACGATTATAATGATGCAAACATTTCCAGAATCGGCTTCATACCACGCTCGTAACTCATCATCATCAACCTAGCCTTTTTTCTCAAGTATGTTGGGGTCGGCATCCAGTCTAACCAGATGCCGCTGAATACCAGTATTTTACATGGAGCGACTGCCTATATGACCTGCACAACCCAGTCATTAAGTAACACGATATCCCTTGGTAAGACTGGTTGTCAGAATTTCGGGCTTCTGACGACCTGTAACAATTGTCAAATATCTACAAATGTCAGCTTGGAGATTATGCATGTAACTAACATTAGGAAATGTCAGATGTGTACTCGCATTAGTGTTAGCTTTATATCTGACTACCTAGTAAGATTAGTCAGGGTGTTATCCCTAATCCGACTATCATGCTCACAGCTGCCTACATACGAGTAAGTTGGTGTAATGGGTACTATTCTTGTATAGTCCTACGTAAGGAGGTGAGAATGTATATCTAGCTATTGCTTGGTCCGCAAGACTTAATTTTTGCCTACTGCAGGAGTGTCGTCTTGTTTAATCTATGTATAAATGCAAAAGTTTGAATGGATGTTTTTTACTAAATCACGCTATAACGACTAAACGGATCTGGGTGAAATTTGGTACAGCAGTGCGATTCTGTTACCATCTCACCGTGAAAACTTAGGTGAAGTGAGCGTGGAGTGGGCTGTCAGTGTCATTCAACTGATGCTAGGGATTGACCAAGCATTAACATTACAATCAAAATCGAGATTTTAATGATATTTTTATGCTAATTTTAATAAGTAATTATTTTATTTTATTTCAAAGCTAGCTAGTACCTACTTTGGTACTTACTTACTTACAACATAATTAGTCATAAACTCAATTTCGTTTTTATTTCTTTTTTTCCTAGACTAGCCTTTGTATTTTAACTAAAGGCGCGAGCGGGTCACGCATGTTCGCCAGCATATCAAGTTACCCCAATCTGTCAAATTTCAAAGTGCACACTTCGCGCAAGCACGTTTTTCGGTTGACTAAACGTCTAGTCGTAGATACCTATTCGAGTTTACAGACAATAATTGATTTTAAATCTTAAAACTTGTACAGTAAGGTTCAGAATCGATTGAGAGATTGGTCTGAATCCCGCGCGGCGTTCACTTCACCGCGCTGCCTGCAGGGAATTTTGGCAGAATCCCGTGCTCGTGAAGTGGTCACTTCACGCAAGCACGTTATGCGTTGTCATAGTTACTAATATGAATACCTATATCGTTGACGGGTGTACATCCGGTTGACAGGGTGTAAGTTACAAAACGGTGATTCTTTACAAATTGCTGCAATGTTCTAGCAATGTGAGGAATGTGTGTAAAACTTAAAGCAATGTGCTTTTAGATGTTTTTATGACTAAATCCAAACGTTTTTGTACAAACAGTCAAATTTCTCCAAATGATTTTAAACCTTAAATATTTTACCGGTAAGGCTCTAAATCGATTGAGAAAATTTGTCTCCTTGCAGTCATTAATATGATGTGACTGCAACTACAATTTACCAATAATTCGTCACGTGCGCATACCTACGTGGACACACCAAGAACATTACGAAAATGCAATACCAACGTCCAATAAGTACAAAATATATTTTATTGTTCCAACTATTCGTTCTTCGGCTTTGGCTCACCGCCGCCCGCCTTGAAAGTGCGTGAAGCGATCACTTCGCGGAAACATCATTATTAAGATGCGGTACTTTGTGTATTTATTATATAACATTAGGTATAAATATGTGCGGCTTTTTGGGACATACCTTTAGTTACCTACCTATAAAGGCGATTTTAACACACTGCACACCGCGCGCCGACGGGTAACGCGGGGCAGCGCCCATATCGTTTGCTATGGCCGCCTCGCGCTACGAGACGGAGCGCGGTGCAGTGCGATATTCGCTTTACCTACTTCAGTAAACATTGCCAATAAGATGATGATAATACCTAATATTCATCATCATCAACATACCTACTGCCAAACTCGACCTAGCTCACGGCATCTCATTATCTCTATGTAGGTAACTCTCGGTCTCCACGACGCGACTTACAGCGCAAGCGTACCTACTGAGAACTCGACGAACACGACTGTTAGGAGGTTGCTATGGCAATCACTGTTAGGGTCGTTGCTATGGCAATCACGGTATTCACCTGAATACCGTGATTGGCATGGCAACGACCCAAACAAACACCGTTGGCGTGATTTGTAGGCGCTGTCAGTCACGTGCTGCTTTCTGTCAAGTGGGCCATGTCTATTCGTTCATATAAAGCCCGTCACAGACGTAGCTATAATATATATTAATATGAATCATAGCAAGGCATATTACGACATATTTTCCATATAGATTTTCGAGTGACCGCACACGCAGCTATAATATATAATTCTATGACATCACAAAAATATGTCGACATTTATATCTCAGTATATTTTAGCATATTGATACATATTTAAGTATATTAATATATATTTTGAGGATACGGGGTGTTCCTGAGTGGAATTTTTTGGGTACCTAGATTGATTATAGTGTTATTTCAAAATTAGTACACCTGTACACAAAAAATAAGCTTTAAAACCGTGCGCTTTAAAAACGACCGCAGACCGAGTGAGGGCAAAATATATATTATATATTAACACGTTAGACGCCACGCCGAACACCGGTGAGCCGCGAACAATTGTTTTTCTATTGTGTCTGCTGCGTGGTAGTCAATGACTTAATAATATATTATAGCTACGTCTGGGACGGGCTTAAATTTCAAGGCTTTCAGATATTTAAATGTCAAATACGACATTTAAAAATCAGTGGAATATTTGGATGCTTATAAAAGATCTATACAGAGTTATTCTAGTAAATGTATAGTTGAAAAAGTATTTTTTAATCATCTCAATGTTAATCGAAAAAATTGTGTCAAAAAGTAATACAGTCTATAATATTGGTTGCTGTAGTCGAATTTAATTTGTGAGTGTCGTATGTGTCTTATCCTACTCTCCTGTCGCAGGTCTGCTGGTAGAAAATGATGTGTAATGATGATGTAAGTAGTTCCTTTGCGTTCTTCATCAATATGTATTTTTCTTTATTATGTAGTCAGTGTGTAAGAATACATAGATAAATAAATAAATAAAATTTATTCATTAGTATCACAATCAAAACAATTTGCTAATACATTTCTTCTACTGAGTCTGCTGCCTCCCAGGGTTCAGCTTCGCACTGCTGAGAACGAAGGGGCGTCGGGTGTGTGTGGGCTGCACAGCGATCAACTGGAAAAAATGGTATGCATGTATTAATCATTTATTTATTACATTTTCAACTTGCAATTATTTACATAATATAAAAGTTGACAGACTTTAGTGCCCAAATGGTTGGCAGAATTGCCGCATTGTATCGTGGTGCTGTAAAAATAGGCCAGCCTTGTGGCCACTTAAAGAGTCGACCAACTGTTTGGTGATGATTGTCTCAAAAAACCAAGGGGCATTAGGACCCCACGGCCCTAGTGTTCAATTTCAAGGCATTATGGTAATTCTGTCAGGCCTCTTCCTATTGCTGCGTGCCAAGCCGTTGAGCTCTAAAACAGCTGTCACCCCTGCGGTGACAAGAGCGCTACAAATGACGTCTTTAATGGCGGCGTGCCGTGCTATCCGGCCTGGGCTCTTACTGCAAGGTAGGCCCCTATGGAGTCCCTCGCCCACCATACTGGCGGCAATGTGTAGTCCCGTGATAAAAATAAATGATTATACCATGGTATGGTACCTGAAGCTGCTAATACCACTGTGGCTGGGACCTGGGATTTATTGGCCAATCTGCATCCGGGCAAGCATAGCACTTCAGGTCCAATCAGGTGCAGGCTAAAATCTTCCCTGTCAACTTTTCAGTGCTGTGGACAGAAGACAGAAACATTAAGCTAAATAACATTTGATTTATTTTTATATTACTCATTTTATTAAATTAAATCAGAACTATCGCTGTTCAGTTGCGGAATTCACTCCCGCCTGACGACATTAGAGACTGCCAAACAGTTGCAATTTATGTATTATGTTTTTTTCTTTTTAAGCTTACAGACATCGTCTACATCTCCTTTATCGAGTTTCCTATTGTAGTTGTGCTGGAACAGATTTCTTTAGAAACAAGCATCACCTATAAAATTATGTATTTTCTGTTCCTTTCTTCTTGTCTGTTTTTATGTGTGTGCATAAATGGTTAAACAAAATAAATTATTAAAATTTAACATTATCTAATACACACATCATCAAATTAATTTTTAAATACTGACAACATTATCATTTCTATTTCAAGTGAGCAGAGAAAATGTCTATTTTTGTTCTCCTACATAAATCACACAAATATTTACTTACAAGAATGAGATGTATAAGTTGAGTTTAGCTGCAACCTGACTTTTCTTTTCATAAAACTAGAGCACAATTTTCTAATATGACAGACACTTCTATTGAGGTATCTGAAAACAAAAATAAGTTAAATCAACAAAAGTTCAGGTAATCCCAATAATCAGCGGGTAATACCATTCTCCTGCCCTTATCCGAATTTATTTGGGGTCGGCGCAACATGTCTTCTTCTTCCATACTTCTCTATTAGTCGTCATCTCGATAGTCACTCCCTTTCTAGCCATATCATCTCTCACACAATCCATCCATCGTTTCTTTGGCCTCCCTCTACTTGTATAGCCATCCACATTCATACTCACAACTCTCCGGACAACATTTTCCTCATTCCTCCGCATAACATGCCCATACCATGACAACCGATTTCCACACAACTTTTCGGTCACCGGTGTCACTTTCAGACTTCCTCTTATATACTCATTACGTATTCTATCCATTCGCGTAACACCACACATCCCACATAACATTCTCATCTCAGCTGCATGCAATTGTCTTTCATGAATATTTATAGCTTTTTAAGTAGTTCATTAAATTATCAGTCTTACAAGACAGAAAACATAAAAAAAATGATAATAATGTTTCATAAATTTTTTGAAAACAATCATTTGTACTTACAAATAATTAATAATACACATGATGTAAAATAGGTACTGGTATCCAGCAGCATCCGGTTAGACTGAAAGCCCAGTAAGCCCACCCCAACAAACAGTTGGAAAAAGGCTTGGCAGATTGATTGAATTCTGATACACATCTGAAAAAACAAATGTTGTTTATCATATTTAAAGGGTGATACGAGGGGTGATCAATAATGTTTGACATTCATTTTAAAGGTTGCAGACAGCCTATTTAGGTTAATCAATAACATTAATAAAACGAGGTGGGTAACCCATACCCATTGAGCAATAAATTGAGGGCTGACACTGGGCAGTGTCCAAAGTATGTCTTTGTGACGGCAGGTAGTTGAATTTCAATCACACAACTCGAAGCATTTGTTTCAATTAAAACATTGGCAGGCACTTTACATTATTATCGTTTTCCTACCTCTTTTACCAGGCGGTCGTTTAGTTTGAGTTTATAGTGAAGCTAGCCGCCCCATCACAAGACGAAGCAAGTCCTAATATGGAGAAGAAACTTTATGGACAGTCTTTTAAATCGAAACCTTATGTTACAGAGGTTAACTTGTTTGATAATTACTTCTTCTTCTTTTTCTTTTAGCACAACTTCCATTAATTACATCACACGCCATCTTTTCTTCAAAGTGATCAATCAATCCACAAAGTCTGAACCGGGCGGATATGCCGCGTATTCAAATACAGAATCTTATTACTTATTTAGCTAGCTCAATAAAACATACAATGCCAAAATTCTAACTGGTTAATTCTTTTAGAATCATAGTTTGCCGCCATGCTTAATTATTAAACATGGCGGCAAACTGCAAAGTGCAAAATAAGTCTGAAAAGTTGAATCGAAAACTTACGCGAAAACCGCCAATATTCTAAGTTGTCTATGTTTTTTCTAACCACAGTACGCGTTTGAAATAACGATTATTTGAGATAATCGACTAAAATTACTTTTACACGAAAAAGGCTAATTTTTCAATTGTTTATTCTGTAATTAGCTTTTAAAATATCATATTTTTAGGTTTTAACCGGGTAAAACCTAATATATAATGAATACTTGTTTCACTAAATCGTTGTAATAATTTAATATTGCCATTTATTAAAAAAAAACTAAGTGCAGATTGTAATTATAATTTATATTACTAGTTATATAATAATATTTGTATTTTTATTATTTATAATTAATTGATATACATATATTTTTATATATCTAAGTACATATTGTGTTTTGCTTTAGATATTAATGTTGCAGAAAATAAGAAAAAAATATCAAATGTTATGCCAATTCTCACGAAAACGACCGGTACTCAAAATAATAAGAAAATTAAGCTTAGTTATTGGCATTGACAACTATCCATTGCGCTCTGTCCCACAGCTTTGTTATAATGGTGTTCGAAAGTTTTGCACTGAATAATATTTAATTGCCTCCGCTTTTCAAATTAAAAATGTCGCATAAACAAGTTATTTACGATAGCAAGAATAAAATTGCAATACTAATTCAACCAACAAATTCATAATCGAATGATGATTCAAACAAATATTTCTAAGATTGTTTTTATTCTGCATGAATAGAACGATATTTTTATTAAAAAAATAAGAAATATAATACGTATGTCAGTTTTAGTCGTGCAAATTTATCTCGAATACGATTTCGCAATATTAGTTTATTCGACCGCGTATTCTGTGGTAAGAAAAACATAGACAACCCACACTAAACTTGACATTAGAAGTTCTGTTTATTGTGATCTGGCGTCACAGAAAATGGCGCGGTGTTTAAAGGTCAATACTTCAATGTTATTATTGAATAGGAGAGCTAAATTAGTTACGAAAATAATTGACAAACTATAAAATAAGAAGAATATTTTGCACAAACATTTAGTTATGAAAACTTGTTGTTTGAGTAAATTCCTTGAACAACCGGAAATGTGACCCAGTACTAATAAATATTGAGTTTAGAAAAATAATTATACTTCAATTTTAAGTTTAATTCTAAAAACGTCTTTGTTTTTTTTAATTGGCATGTTTAATTATAAAAGAATTAACCAGATAAAATTTTGGCATTGTATGTTTTATTGAGCTAGCTAAATAAGTAATAAGATTCTGTATTTGAATACGCGGCATATCCGCCCGGTTCAGACTTTGTGGAAATTGTGGATTGGATTGATCACTTTGAAGAAAAGATGGCGTGTGATGTAATTAATGGAAGTTGTGCTAAAAGAAAAAGAAGAAGAAGTAATTATCAAACAAGTTAACCTCTGTAACATAAGGTTTCGATTTAAAAGACTGTCCATAAAGTTTCTTCTCCATATTAGGACTTGCTTCGTCTTGTGATGGGGCGGCTAGCTTCACTATAAACTCAAACTAAACGACCGCCTGGTAAAAGAGGTAGGAAAACGATAATAATGTAAAGTGCCTGCCAATGTTTTAATTGAAACAAATGCTTCGAGTTGTGTGATTGAAATTCAACTACCTGCCGTCACAAAGACATACTTTGGACACTGCCCAGTGTCAGCCCTCAATTTATTGCTCAATGGGTATGGGTTACCCACCTCGTTTTATTAATGTTATTGATTAACCTAAATAGGCTGTCTGCAACCTTTAAAATGAATGTCAAACATTATTGATCACCCCTCGTATCACCCTTTAAATATGATAAACAACATTTGTTTTTTCAGATGTGTATCAGAATTCAATCAATCTGCCAAGCCTTTTTCCAACTGTTTGTTGGGGTGGGCTTACTGGGCTTTCAGTCTAACCGGATGCTGCTGGATACCAGTACCTATTTTACATCATGTGTATTATTAATTATTTGTAAGTACAAATGATTGTTTTCAAAAAATTTATGAAACATTATTATCATTTTTTTTATGTTTTCTGTCTTGTAAGACTGATAATTTAATGAACTACTTAAAAAGCTATAAATATTCATGAAAGACAATTGCATGCAGCTGAGATGAGAATGTTATGTGGGATGTGTGGTGTTACGCGAATGGATAGAATACGTAATGAGTATATAAGAGGAAGTCTGAAAGTGACACCGGTGACCGAAAAGTTGTGTGGAAATCGGTTGTCATGGTATGGGCATGTTATGCGGAGGAATGAGGAAAATGTTGTCCGGAGAGTTGTGAGTATGAATGTGGATGGCTATACAAGTAGAGGGAGGCCAAAGAAACGATGGATGGATTGTGTGAGAGATGATATGGCTAGAAAGGGAGTGACTATCGAGATGACGACTAATAGAGAAGTATGGAAGAAGAAGACATGTTGCGCCGACCCCAAATAAATTCGGATAAGGGCAGGAGAATGGTATTACCCGCTGATTATTGGGATTACCTGAACTTTTGTTGATTTAACTTATTTTTGTTTTCAGATACCTCAATAGAAGTGTCTGTCATATTAGAAAATTGTGCTCTAGTTTTATGAAAAGAAAAGTCAGGTTGCAGCTAAACTCAACTTATACATCTCATTCTTGTAAGTAAATATTTGTGTGATTTATGTAGGAGAACAAAAATAGACATTTTCTCTGCTCACTTGAAATAGAAATGATAATGTTGTCAGTATTTAAAAATTAATTTGATGATGTGTGTATTAGATAATGTTAAATTTTAATAATTTATTTTGTTTAACCATTTATGCACACACATAAAAACAGACAAGAAGAAAGGAACAGAAAATACATAATTTTATAGGTGATGCTTGTTTCTAAAGAAATCTGTTCCAGCACAACTACAATAGGAAACTCGATAAAGGAGATGTAGACGATGTCTGTAAGCTTAAAAAGAAAAAAACATAATACATAAATTGCAACTGTTTGGCAGTCTCTAATGTCGTCAGGCGGGAGTGAATTCCGCAACTGAACAGCGATAGTTCTGATTTAATTTAATAAAATGAGTAATATAAAAATAAATCAAATGTTATTTAGCTTAATGTTTCTGTCTTCTGTCCACAGCACTGAAAAGTTGACAGGGAAGATTTTAGCCTGCACCTGATTGGACCTGAAGTGCTATGCTTGCCCGGATGCAGATTGGCCAATAAATCCCAGGTCCCAGCCACAGTGGTATTAGCAGCTTCAGGTACCATACCATGGTATAATCATTTATTTTTATCACGGGACTACACATTGCCGCCAGTATGGTGGGCGAGGGACTCCATAGGGGCCTACCTTGCAGTAAGAGCCCAGGCCGGATAGCACGGCACGCCGCCATTAAAGACGTCATTTGTAGCGCTCTTGTCACCGCAGGGGTGACAGCTGTTTTAGAGCTCAACGGCTTGGCACGCAGCAATAGGAAGAGGCCTGACAGAATTACCATAATGCCTTGAAATTGAACACTAGGGCCGTGGGGTCCTAATGCCCCTTGGTTTTTTGAGACAATCATCACCAAACAGTTGGTCGACTCTTTAAGTGGCCACAAGGCTGGCCTATTTTTACAGCACCACGATACAATGCGGCAATTCTGCCAACCATTTGGGCACTAAAGTCTGTCAACTTTTATATTATGTAAATAATTGCAAGTTGAAAATGTAATAAATAAATGATTAATACATGCATACCATTTTTTCCAGTTGATCGCTGTGCAGCCCACACACACCCGACGCCCCTTCGTTCTCAGCAGTGCGAAGCTGAACCCTGGGAGGCAGCAGACTCAGTAGAAGAAATGTATTAGCAAATTGTTTTGATTGTGATACTAATGAATAAATTTTATTTATTTATTTATCTATGTATTCTTACACACTGACTACATAATAAAGAAAAATACATATTGATGAAGAACGCAAAGGAACTACTTACATCATCATTACACATCATTTTCTACCAGCAGACCTGCGACAGGAGAGTAGGATAAGACACATACGACACTCACAAATTAAATTCGACTACAGCAACCAATATTATAGACTGTATTACTTTTTGACACAATTTTTTCGATTAACATTGAGATGATTAAAAAATACTTTTTCAACTATACATTTACTAGAATAACTCTGTATAGATCTTTTATAAGCATCCAAATATTCCACTGATTTTTAAATGTCGTATTTGACATTTAAATATCTGAAAGCCTTGAAATTTAAGCCCGTCCCAGACGTAGCTATAATATATTATTAAGTCATTGACTACCACGCAGCAGACACAATAGAAAAACAATTGTTCGCGGCTCACCGGTGTTCGGCGTGGCGTCTAACGTGTTAATATATAATATATATTTTGCCCTCACTCGGTCTGCGGTCGTTTTTAAAGCGCACGGTTTTAAAGCTTATTTTTTGTGTACAGGTGTACTAATTTTGAAATAACACTATAATCAATCTAGGTACCCAAAAAATTCCACTCAGGAACACCCCGTATCCTCAAAATATATATTAATATACTTAAATATGTATCAATATGCTAAAATATACTGAGATATAAATGTCGACATATTTTTGTGATGTCATAGAATTATATATTATAGCTGCGTGTGCGGTCACTCGAAAATCTATATGGAAAATATGTCGTAATATGCCTTGCTATGATTCATATTAATATATATTATAGCTACGTCTGTGACGGGCTTTATATGAACGAATAGACATGGCCCACTTGACAGAAAGCAGCACGTGACTGACAGCGCCTACAAATCACGCCAACGGTGTTTGTTTGGGTCGTTGCCATGCCAATCACGGTATTCAGGTGAATACCGTGATTGCCATAGCAACGACCCTAACAGTGATTGCCATAGCAACCTCCTAACAGTCGTGTTCGTCGAGTTCTCAGTAGGTACGCTTGCGCTGTAAGTCGCGTCGCGGAGACCGAGAGTTACCTACATAGAGATAATGAGATGCCGTGAGCTAGGCCGAGTTTGGCAGTAGGTATGTTGATGATGATGAATATTAGGTATTATCATCATCTTATTGGCAATGTTTACTGAAGTAGGTAAAGCGAATATCGCACTGCACCGCGCTCCGTCTCGTAGCGCGAGGCGGCCATAGCAAACGATATGGGCGCTGCCCCGCGTTACCCGTCGGCGCGCGGTGTGCAGTGTGTTAAAATCGCCTTTATAGGTAGGTAACTAAAGGTATGTCCCAAAAAGCCGCACATATTTATACCTAATGTTATATAATAAATACACAAAGTACCGCATCTTAATAATGATGTTTCCGCGAAGTGATCGCTCCACGCACTTTCAAGGCGGGCGGCGGTGAGCCAAAGCCGAAGAACGAATAGTTGGAACAATAAAATATATTTTGTACTTATTGGACGTTGGTATTGCATTTTCGTAATGTTCTTGGTGTGTCCACGTAGGTATGCGCACGTGACGAATTATTGGTAAATTGTAGTTGCAGTCACATCATATTAATGACTGCAAGGAGACAAATTTTCTCAATCGATTTAGAGCCTTACCGGTAAAATATTTAAGGTTTAAAATCATTTGGAGAAATTTGACTGTTTGTACAAAAACGTTTGGATTTAGTCATAAAAACATCTAAAAGCACATTGCTTTAAGTTTTACACACATTCCTCACATTGCTAGAACATTGCAGCAATTTGTAAAGAATCACCGTTTTGTAACTTACACCCTGTCAACTTGACAGGGTGTAAGTTACAAAACGGTGATTCTTTACAAATTGCTGCAATGTTCTAGCAATGTGAGGAATGTGTGTAAAGTCAACCGGATGTACACCCGTCAACGATATAGGTATTCATATTAGTAACTATGACAACGCATAACGTGCTTGCGTGAAGTGACCACTTCACGAGCACGGGATTCTGCCAAAATTCCCTGCAGGCAGCGCGGTGAAGTGAACGCCGCGCGGGATTCAGACCAATCTCTCAATCGATTCTGAACCTTACTGTACAAGTTTTAAGATTTAAAATCAATTATTGTCTGTAAACTCGAATAGGTATCTACGACTAGACGTTTAGTCAACCGAAAAACGTGCTTGCGCGAAGTGTGCACTTTGAAATTTGACAGATTGGGGTAACTTGATATGCTGGCGAACATGCGTGACCCGCTCGCGCCTTTAGTTAAAATACAAAGGCTAGTCTAGGAAAAAAAGAAATAAAAACGAAATTGAGTTTATGACTAATTATGTTGTAAGTAAGTAAGTACCAAAGTAGGTACTAGCTAGCTTTGAAATAAAATAAAATAATTACTTATTAAAATTAGCATAAAAATATCATTAAAATCTCGATTTTGATTGTAATGTTAATGCTTGGTCAATCCCTAGCATCAGTTGAATGACACTGACAGCTCACTCCACGCAAGTATTCACGGTGAGATTTTTACAGAATCGACCGGCAGGTATAGATAATACTCTCGAATAGCGCATAGGATCTTTTTATCCCTGGTAAATGCCCCGTGGAATACCGAATTACTAGTGTAAGCTATATTATGATACCTAAATGATTTTTATTTCTGTGTTTATACAAACAGTTTTACACGTCAAAACATTAGTCGCGTCAGGTCGATTGTAGTATACAGGGTGGAATTTTGTAATGCCCCCTGGAGGGAAAGTACTCTTAATACTGTAGATAGAAAATTTTACTCAAAGGAAACATTCCTTTATTTTTGAATAGAAAGAAAACTGCATTCAAAGATTTCCAAAAAATCGCTTGCCACACCCGGGAATCGAACTGACTAAAATTTGCAAAAAGTACGCACTGTATTTTTATTGCCGCGATCGTTAGTATCAATTATAAGGATGAAATCTCTCGAACAAACTTGATAAATTAAATGATAGGAAAACCATGAAATCTTTAATTATTTATAAAAAATTGTAAACTAATTAATTAGTTGCTCGAAATGGGCCCCATTTTCTTGGATACACAAATGTATTCTTCTAAATAAATACCTTTAATACCTGGATTGGTACAAACGGCACAATCAGATGGCCTGCGAGATCACCAGATCTCACCCCTTTAGATTTTTTTTTATGGGGACATGTTAAAAACCAAATTTACATTAAATCTTATGCGAATGTAAACGAGTTGAGAGTTGAAGTTCAGAATACGATTTATAATATTCACCACAACACGTTATTAAAGGTTACAAGAAATGAATTTGTTAGAAGAATACATTTGTATAGCCAAGAAAATGGAGCCCATTTCGAGCAAGTAATTAACTAGTTTACAATTTTTTGTAAATTATTAAAGATTTCATGGTTTTCCTATCATTTAATTTATCAAGTTTGTTCGAGAGATTTCATCCTTATAATTGATACTAACGATCGCGGCAATAAAAGTACAGTGTGTACTTTTTGCAGATTTTAGTCAGTTCGATTCCCGGGTCTGGCAAGCGATTTTTTGGAAATCTTTGAATGCAGTTTTCTATCTATTCAAAAATAAAGGAATGTTTCCTTTGAGTAAAATTTTCTATCTACAGTATTAAGAGTACTTTCCCTCCAGGGGGCATTACAAAATTCCACCCTGTATTTTTTACATTACATTTTTTGAAAAGAAAGAGAAATACGTAACATATTTATTTTAAAAATGTAAAATAGTGACGTGATTAACTAAAAACGACTAGATGGAGTCAGGATTATTTAAGACATCTGTCTTAGAAGCACCAACATAATTACAATTAAATTGAAAAAATATCATACATAATAATATATACACACTCCTTATGAATGAATGGTACTTTAACCCAATAGTTATTTTTTTATCGACTGTCCTGTACAAACTTTGATTCTCTACCGCTGCCGGTATATGAATACTGTGTAGGCACCCAGTACATGCACTTACAATTTCCAAAGTAAATACAATCAAAGCGAAATATCCTTTACGTCTTTCTCTATATAAACAAAAATTTAGTCCCAGTAACGAAGGGGCAAATAAAAATGTGTGTGCATTGAGATTGCGAGCGCAACTCGACTGTCAAAGGAAGAGCCCGGCGAATATGCAATAAATCAAATTCGAACCGAACTTTTAGCTTTTCAAAGGAAATTCTTCGCTACCGCTATTATTTTGTGTTTTCAAAATATTTTCGTGATAGCTCCGCTTTAGAAATATTAATGTTTGTGTAGAAAATGATGGGAATTTTATTGTCAGAGGGCTTTATGATATTCTGAATGTTTTCATAGTTGAAGTCTCCACCGTTCTGTGTTCTATCAGATGTTGAATGATTATTTGTACAACCTATAAGTATTTGTTCCGGGTCTGGGTGTTTGTCTATCTATAATATGTATTTATTTACAAAAAAAACAAAAATATAAGTAGTTTATCAGCCATTTCGTTACCATAACACAAGCATTAGGTTGCTTAGCTTGGGACTATATGGCGTTGTGTGAAACGTCCAAGGATATTATTATTATTATTATTCTGGTTTTGTTGTATTTTAATGAAATTTTCAGCTAATTCTACCAATATTATAAACGTGAAAATGGGTATATGGATGTTTGTTACTCTTTCACGCAAAAACTACTAAACGCATCTGGATGAAATTTGACACAGAGATAGATTTATAGTCTGGAATAGCACATAGGCTTTTTTATCTGGGAAAAATGTATGGTTCCCGTGGGATAATTTCCGACATATACGCGGGTGAAGCCGCAGGCAAAAGCTAATCAGCTATACTAATATTATAAAGCTGAAGAGTTTGTTTGTTTGAACGCGCTAATCTCTAGAACTACTGGTCCGAATTGAAAAATATGTTTGTGTTGGATAGTCCATGTATCGAGGAAGGCTATGTAACATCGTCGCTACAACCAATAGGAGCCGAGAAGCGGGTGAAACCGCGCGGCAGCAGCTACTTAGTTATATTTTGTGTCACTCCTGATAATTCCTGGAATGGCGGTACAGAGGCCAGCACATCAAGTTACCACAATCTGTCAAATTTATTTGATAGTCTTTCAACTTTATTGCAAAGACATAAGGTTCATTTTTAATTGAGAAAATTTGACAGTTAGGGATAGCTTGATGTGCTGGCGTCTGTACAAATTGGGTATTTGAAAGGGTAGTCAATAACGTCACTTTTTATGAATTGTCAAAACGCGGCATTTGTACGGGATATGTATGAAATGTAACAATGTGACGTCACAGATTTTTTAGAATCAAATGGAATACTTATTATAGCATTAAATGCAATTTTACAATTACATCTTTGCATAATATTCAATTTCTGTACGTTGATGGAAGTTTTTAAAACGAGCGGTCTTTTATCTATATGATTTCATATTTTATTTTTAAACGTTTCAAATAGTCAATTATATAAATACCTACGTACCGTTCCCTTCCATCAACCGAATGCTCATAAGCTTTACGACTTCTCCCAACACTACGCATAGCACGTGCCTCCACCGGGTCACATATCACCACTAAATCGACATAATAGTGTACCGCGGATATACCACCACACAACAATGACCTCTCAATTCCTCATCCCATCATTGAGCGCAAGATCCTAATAATTTGGACAATGTGTATTTATAGCTCAACAATATGACACATTTGGGTCAGACTTCTGACAAGTCCTCTTGAGGAGTAATGTCAATTTTATTGACATACGCCTCGTATCTTGGAGTAACGGAGTGTTTATATGAGTTTTGACTTTCGGTCTTCTCTTGATATGTTGTTGAAATGTGCTTGTGAGTCTGTGAAGTAACGAGGGTGTTACTAATTGATTTTGTGTCGGAGATATATATCTTTTGTGTTTGTGTCAACTGTTTGAAGTTGTAGAATAATGATCCACACAAATGTGGATGGGTATTTGTTTGCATAGAATGTAAGAAGGTAATTAATACAATTAGTTATTACGATATTTTTGAATCCTTATGCATTCTACAATTTTTTCTTACTTATACTACAATGATTCTATTTACTTAAAGCTATTTAGTTGTTTAATATTATGAACATTGTAAATTATCGTCGTTGATATTTTAAAAATCTGACACTTCACGTGACTTGAGGGCTTTTTTTTTTTTTTTTTTTAAGGCTGGGAAATGGACTGTGCTTTGGCCTAAGAATTAGTATTGCCATTCAACGTGGCAGTACTGCCAGTCTTCTGGGCATGTTTTCGGACGACAGCGATGCGGATGAGTACTTCGACGCCTAGTGACCTTTTTGTCTTTTTATTTATTTGTATATAGGTAGTTAGTAAAAAATCTGATACAGAGTTTTAACTTAACCGATTATAAGGCATTATAAAAAAGATTTCAGTGACAAATTCTACATAGCAAACACCTAGAAAGTCAAAGTCAAAGGACCATCAAACACGAAACATCTTCCAATTTCATATTTCACAAAATATGGGTTCATATCAAGCAATTTCTTGCTCGAAAGCTTCCAAAAGGAAGTCTTGGCTACAAACTTATGAGCTTTAACATCAAATGGCATGTTAAGGTGGTCACTGATGCATCAAATCAAAGTGACGTTATGTTGGAAATCGAAGTCTGAGGGGGGGGACTTAAGAGCTCCTAGAGGAATTAGATGTTTGTCTGTTTTGATAGGAGTTTGAGTGTGTTTAGAAGCAAAAGATTTCGAAATTAATATACAAATCAAATCAAAAGTGAATGTATTTTTTGCAATTCATTTCGATTGGGCAGTACAGTCACGTGTATTTATAATCTAACCTAATCTAACATTAGGTACTGCAAGTTTCAAAAGCGATTTTCTCCTAAAGTATTGATAGATATTTTATAGTGTTACGAACATGGTATTTTTAATATTACAGTGAAACCTGGTTAAGTAAGACATCAAGGGACCTGCAAATTTGTCTCACTTATAGAGGTATACCACTTACCCAGTGTCTCAGATATCCAGGTATAAATAAATATCTGTCTCATTTACAGGTCAGAATACAGGTTATTTCAGTTATAGAGGTGCGAGTATTAAATAAAATAAAGTATTATGTAAATATTATACATAATTTTTTATCTTCATTATTTAGAGGTTAAATGCATATAAAATTCACTCGCAGTCGGTAACTATGACGATAAAATGGAAGGAACAAATCCCAGATATAGAGGTTTGCTTCGTCTCACTAACAGAGGCAATTCAGTGCCAAAGTGTTGGGACCTCAGCATGAGTTCCAGTTATGGAGGTTTCTCACTTATCCAGGTCCCACTTAACCAAGTTTCACTGTATTAAGAAATAGGACTTTTCTTGAAGTTTCAATTTTTATTTCATGAGAAAAACATTTTTGCATCTTGCGTAACTGAGAGGTATATTTATGCTTGGATTTGTGTGAAAAATCACACATACACTGTGATTTGTAGCCTATCTTTTTTCTTTTCCAATAGTTTGATTGACTTTTCAGTGTATTGATTATATGATAACTGACATATTTTGATCTTATCCAATATTTATGTCAAGTCTGTTTTCTGCTCTTTAACTTACTACATCGTCAAAAATTATCTTATTTGTATCAAAACGATTTGTACCGCAATTTCTCTCATACCCTTGTACCAAACCCAACCCGTTCTCTCAAGTAAAACAGAAACGTACCAATTTTCTGCATCGCATCACTTGCTAAAGATTTCAACTGTGAATTGTGAAATTTTCCGCCGGACTTGGGAACCTTTGATGCCGTTCTTCGGCTCGGAAGGAGCGCTTAACTCTGGCCGGTACTTCGATAGTTTTTGGTAGTGTGTTTAATGTGATTATGAACAGTTAGAGCGTGGTTTTAAATGCTTTTGAAGTGGGATTGTTGTTGGTTGGTGAGACGAAGTGTGAATATTAATTAAGTCCAGGAGAAAGTTTTTGGTTATGCTTCCCAAAACAGTAGACACTCTAGGCTTGATGGTCTGTATAAAATAACGCTTTACTAAACAAACAAACAGGTAATAGAATCTTTCTTTGTAAATTATAACAAACATTGACCATTTTACATGAGACTCAAACGTAACTGGCGAAATGTAGGTGTTTTATAAGTAGGTAGGCATATCTCTGCCTTATCCTTCGGGGAAAATAGGCATGATATTATATATCTGCAAAAGTCACGCAACATCAGAGGAAACCATCACTGACTTAGTTGGCTTATTATGGCTATGGCTCACATACTTAACAATTTCATGTCCTAAACCATCATCATAATTCTCCTGCCCCTATCCCAAATTATTTGGGGTCGGCGCAACATGTCTTTTTTCCAGACTTCTCTGTTAGTCGTCATCTCGGTAGTCACTCTCCAGCCATATCATCTTTCACACAATCCATCCAACGTTTCTTAGGTCTTCCTCTACTTGTATTTCATGTCCTAAATATGGGTAATTATTGATGCCCGTTTTCAACTAAATTCATTCCTAAATAAAAGCGCGCTGTTAGAATTTCAACGTTCGGTTCAGCGCCGAAAGTGTACCATCAGACTAGTATTTAATCATCATCTAGTGATAGCAAAAACGGGCATAAAACACTGTCTTCTCCTTAGCGTGTCGATGGCAGTCTAAATTGACTCGGTCCAGAATTCGGGTACGTGTTTGGCGCCATCACTAGCGTCCATCAGTTCCTGTAACGTGCATACGTGGACACGATTTGAAGTGCCCCATCGTTTGTGGAACAGCACCATATTTACACTCCAAGGCGTTGTCTGAAAACACTGTAGAAACAGGAGTGTCCTTACTCCTGTCCCTAACGTAAAAAAAATACCTTGCCTTTTCCCTTCCCATCTTAAATGAATTTCCATTCATAATTTTTACCTCCCAGTACTTTGTAAATCGCCGACAAAACGCTGAAGAGTGCTCGTCTTACCCTACTTGCTTTTGAAAAACATATTTTTGTTATGATCCAACAAAATAAACTCAATGATGCAGCAGGAGGGTGACTCTTACCCTCCAGGAAATCAATTTCGTTAAATATTTATTTTATCTACGACGCTATGATGCTATGATGTCATAAAAATAGTATTTTAGTAAGTTTGGAAGTATACCAGGACAAAGAGGTACCTGTGTATGGCTGACATGTTTTGGTAACTCTCTCGCAACCAAATAACACAGAAAAAGGAGTTTAAAAATATAATTTAGGCAAGAATATTGTTATGCGTTGCGCAGTTGTAGCAGACCGAATTAAAATTTTCTTAAGTTTTTTTGCAAATTGCTGGTATTATAATTATATATATATATATGTTGATCGAAATATGACTCTCAACACAAATGTGTATTTTTGGAATTGAAATTATTAAACTCATCGATACAGCTCTTTCTTCATAAGTTCAACAGAAGATATCAAATTCATAGTTTGAGTAATTATCATGCAATACGGATTACTTCTAAATGTCTTATGGACCCCATAGGTTGAGCAAATCGTTGAGCTCTTAAAAGCAAATGTCTTATATAGGCGAACATCTAATGGGTCAATACATATATTTATTACTTTTGCATTAAAATAGAAATAAAACGTTAAAAATTTTTAAACATTCTGATATGTTCTTCATGGTCTTTTTTCTATTTTGTTTTTAATGTTAATTGTGTTAGTCATAATTGCTCCATTATTTTTATTGTTTGTATTTCCTGTGCGTGTCCCAAGTAATAATTTTTTTCTTTTTTCTTGTCCATCACTCTCAACTTATATTTTTAAAAGCGTCAATCAACAACAGAACTTTGAACTGAAGGTCGTTATAAAGTCTAAAGAAATTTCAATTTTCTTCAGGAAAACTTTGTCGATGTAACCAATGAAAAATAAGAGCCAATTTTTCTTGCACACCCGACAGAATCGCGCGAAGGAAAATTTGATCGTTGCATATTTTTTCGTGAACTTCCTACTATTTATCACCTAAGTAAGTAGGTACGTACAGATGCCAGCACATCAAGCTATCCTAAACTGTCAAATTTTTACAATTGAAAATGAACCTTATGCTTTTGTAATAAAGTTGTAAAACTATCAAAGAAATTTGACAGATTGGGGTATCTTGACGCGCTGGCGACTGCAAATATTGTATGTTATGTTATTGTACTGTACATGCTATGGTATAAATTTACCTCATCCTCATGAGATTTCCATCATTATCTCCATCCCTCTTATTGCAAAAAAAATTCTTATTTTAGTGTATTTTTTTGTGAGCACGGTAAAGTTCTTAATACAAAATTGACAATTTAAACTCGTGCTTAACGACATTTGTAATTAGAACTTTAACATAATCGAAACTTTAATATATACGGCCAGATATAATGAACTTTAACGAAACTTTAAAAGGAGTAGGTTAGCATCGCAGCAGGCGGCATTCTATAACTTCTGCCAACCTCCCAAAAAAAGTCGTGAACGTAAGTATTACGTGGTCTAAATTGAATTTTCACACAGTATTTATATTGCTTCACATTGGAAAGAGACGGAGCTAAACCTCCTATATAGCTTCTTCTCTTTCTCACACTGAAGTAAAATGATAAAAAAACTGCTTTTCGAGGTGGTGTTTAGCCCCCTGGTGTCAGCCTCTACCATCATAAAATATTCCTATCTTACAGCAAAGCAGCTGAAGTTTTCTTTGCTATAAATTATTGTAGAAAAAACTAATTTCCTAGATACTTGGACGCAGCTGGCACTTCCTGCCGAAGTAAGAAAAGTGACTGTAGGAGTTAGCTTACTGGCTACTTTACAGCTTCTTTTCTCTCGTTATTATCCTTAGTTTTAGCTATTTATGACTAGATAGCTCAATATTTTTAACGGTTTATCCTTACATAAGTTTATGCGGAACTGGTATTAATAATAATAATAATATCCTTGTTATGGTAACGAGATGGCTGATATACTACTTTTATCAACTTACTTTAGTTTACTATGTGCACTAAACGTGCGAAGGTGCTCTAAATTGGTTCAGGGGCCGACCGCTTTTAGCAGTATTATTTTAATACTAGCTGTTGACAGTGGCTTCATCCGCGTGATGTCCGAAATTATCCCAAGTGAACTTACTTCCGGGATGAAAAGTATTATATGTGTTAATCCAGGTCATAAACTACCTCTGTGCCAAGTTTCATTCAGATCCGTTCAGCCGTTTGAGCGTGAAGGGCAGACAAACATACAAATTCAAACACACACATACTCAATATTAGTGTGATAACTTCAAAATGAGAAATAGATGGAGTTACCCGTCCTGCATAGCTCTGCCTCATTGTCACACTGACTTCAATTCATTCACTGGTCCGGTGCAATTTATTGCAAGTCTAAATTTAATTTAATTGTTTTAGACAACTGTTCCCAGAAGCATGTAGGTGCATAGATCTATACTAATATTATAAAGAGGAAAACTTTGTTTGTTTGTTTGTTTGTTTGGTTGTAATGAATAGGCTCAAAAACTACTGGACCGACTTTAAAAATACTTTTTATCCCGGGAAAAATAACGGGTCCCACGGGAAAGACCACGGGAGCGAAGCCGCGGGCAAAGTGCTAGTACATAATAAAAATAATAACCCCACCGCCATATCTTTACGTTGACGTCGTGGTCGGGCTTGCGCGCTCCTGAACTCTGGGTACTGACCCAGAGTCTAGTGTTAAATAAAATCGTGTTTCAAAATCAAATTTACAAAAAAAAAAAAGAAACGTGACAAATTGATTTGCAAAATTAAAAGTAAAGTATGAATGGATTGAAAACGGGGTCACCGTGTGTCCGCGAACAATAGTTTTACTATTGTGTCTGGCAGTCAACGACTTAAAATTATCGAAGAAAGGAACAGATTTAGCATTCAGTCTTAATAATAAAGAACTGCATATCAAGATCACCCAACCAATTCTAACCAATAAGATATCCCCAAAAACTATCCTATAGTGGGTGCCAAGACCGTACCGTGCCATTAAGCCCCTATTACTGTCAATACCATCATCCCGCCTGACCATTTGTCACCGACGGTCGCCACGCCTCTGCCATGTCCGCACTTTCTGGATTCGACCGGATTAAACCGCTTTCAGGCGGATTTTGTAAGAAGTTTTTTTGAATAATCTAGTGAAAGAAACTGTGACGTTTTTGCTTTAGTGAATACGTAAGATGGGTAGTTTATCTTAATCAGGTGCTCATATTTATTTATTCGCAAGCTGTGCCCACGCTTTCGCCCACTGTATGTACAAAAACTACATAATTTTTCATAAATTAATACAACGCTATGTTGGCGTAATAGACTATCAGCGGTTATAATTTTTTTCAGTAATATTATAATGGCTACGACTTTTACTACTACAAATAATTATTTAGAATAAAAGCGAAATGTAGCAAGCAATTAAAACTAACAAAAGACCTATGCGAGGCCGAAAGACTCGTATCGCTGAATAATAAAGTGATTTAAAAAAAAAACCCTAGACCTGGTATTCTGATAGGACCCGTACTTACATAAGCGTTATGTGATTTTTCAGAAAATTTTCAAATTTTATCATCAAACAAGGATTAGAACGTATAGTCAAAAATCAATCTACCATACCTTTTCCCAACAGTGGCGTGCACACAGTTTTAAGACAGGGTAGGCAGAAAATTTTACTCACCAAAAATTGGTTATACGTTGGTTTTGGTTCGTCGTCTGGTCGATTGATGATGTAGGTAATTTTTGATTGGTTTGAGCTCATTGATAAGGCGGTCTAAGTTAAAGTCGTATAATTTATAAACATTTACGAATCGCGATACTAATTCAACCGGAAAATTGTCATTATATTTATTGAAATTTTCGCAAGAAAGTAGTCTACTCTTTCAGATTTTTATATCGGTCGCGACATTCGATGGATATTATTATTATTATATTATTATATTGTTTAGAATTTAAATAAAAATCCGCTTAAAATTGATTTTCGCGTCCACAACATTACGTTTTCGTTTTGGCGGCCCTGTGCTTATTTTTACGCTTCAAAAATTAATTCAAACCTAGATCTGAATGATTCCAAAAACGATTCAAAGTCCCTAATTTTTTTAATGCAATAAGTCACATCTGATGTCTTTTTTTGCATAATTTCGTAAAATTAAAATTTATTTTTATTATACCTACCTATTAAAATTATGAATATCAGCGTAACCGATGTCGTTCCAGACGGTTTTATTATTTGGAAATAATAGACAAACGAAGCAAAATAACCGATTACTGTGTATATGCAACCTGTCAGCCAATGATATGAATCATATTGTTTTGTATTGAATCTACGATTAACCTTACCTTTAGTTTGTAGATATTAATTGCAAATCCGGTGTTGGACGACCTATCTCGATAACTTGTTTTTTTTCACTGAAAGATAGTTTTGAAAACGCATCATATTTTATTTTCTCAATACAAGCACTACACAGTCAGTAACTGGATAATACAATACAACCCCTTGGTAAGACTGGATGTCAGATTTTCAGGCTTCTGCCGACCCGTAAGAACTGTCAAAGATGCACAAATGACAGCCGGGACCAACGGCTTAACGTGCTTTCCGAGGCACGGAGGAGCGTCGGTATGTAATAATGGTCACCCATCCACGGCCAACCCCGCAAGCGTAGCTTAACCGCGAACCACAAGCTCCTTTAGTAACAGACAAAAATAAAACAACCTGTGGGTATATTTCACCGTCCCAAAAATAAACATAACAGAAACAGCCTGCGAACGTCTAAAATATAAACGAGATTACCTCGAAAACAACTTAATATCGTCTTCAAACTTCATGATAAAAATTACGTTATGCCCAAAATATTTAGGTGGGTGACGCGGGTACGCGAACACTCTTTGACCCACTTCTCAACTAATTCATTTCGTTAGAAGGTAAATCTTTTTTGAAAAATAAATTCTTAGGCCCGTGTTATTTTTGCAATTGTGACGTTTTCGTGTATTGCATATTATTTTTGCTTTTTTTCTATAAAATACTTCGTAAATTATTATGTCATTGGACCTATACAAAGTACGGATAATATTTTAAAATAATTATTACTTACGTAAAAAAAATAAGTTGGATAGTTGCTTATCTATTAGTCTTATAGGTTAGATTGCAAATTAATGATTAAAACTTGTTTCTTTTGAATCATCATCTGCCTAGCCTTTTCCCAACTATGTTGGGGTCGGCTTCTAGTCTAACCGCATGAAGCTGAATATATGATATGATATTTTACTTAGCTCTTTTAAATAAAAAATAAATAGTTGAGCACGTGCACTGCCGTGTATATAATATTTACATTATGTGTCAATATCGAATACCTTTTACGTGCAAAAAATGATAAAAGATATTTACAAAAAAATATTGTAAGAAAGAGCAAAGAAGATGGATATCTACTCAAAGAGAGTTATCTAAACATTGATTAAGATAACAAAATACATTTCATTATGCTATATTCCATAATACACCCGTTTTTCTTGATAGCGAACAAGTTATGTGAGATTTCAACCAGCTGACATATTTTTCTTACATTTCTTCCGTTGCAAATATTTATCAGCCCACTTTGATGTTACAACAAAGTACGGTTCCAGTAGATCAAGTTACAACAATTTCTATACAAGATATTAAACCTTAAAAAGTTGACTGTTTAGTTCAAAATCGATTGAAAATTGACAGTTTGTGGTAACGTCATATATAGCTTATCCATTAAAAAAGAACATAATTTCCTTTGGTTGGATGGTTGGAATTGAATATAGTATCGCTGGCTGTGTAGGTAGATTTATGTGCTTGAAGTTGATATTATATCAACATTATTGTGGCTTTTTTTTTTTTAAGGCTGGGAAATCATCCAATGACTGCTCCCGCTCTGGGTGGAGCGGAAGGGAGTGTCAGACTCTTACTGACTAAAACCCATCCATGTTCCTTCCGTAGCCCTTTATGTTCCGGGGTAGCGGTAACCCTTTCGGACAATCCCGCTTACCCGGCAGGCAAATACTATGGCTTGGCATGGCTAGTACAACTATTTAATATGGCATCTGCTTCCCCAGATTTAACAAGAAAACGTTAACGGCAAATAAGAAAAAATGCAGCGACCAGCGCCATCATAAGTCACGCCATCATTGAAGGCGTGAACCCAAGGCACGCACCTCTGATTTTACGGATCAATGTGCCGTATTG
This sequence comes from Hyppa rectilinea, assembly GCA_951799385.1. Lineage (NCBI taxonomy): Eukaryota > Metazoa > Arthropoda > Insecta > Lepidoptera > Noctuidae > Hyppa > Hyppa rectilinea. The sequence goes on from OX637314.1 coordinate 5,328,589, forward strand.
TATAATTATCACTTGCTTAAAAATCGGTGAAGAAAAACATTGTGAGGAAACATATCTCAGAGATATTTCTCAACAGTATGTGAAGCTAATTCTGAGGCCCATGGGCAGCATCAAACTCTGACACCAGGTTAGTCACTAACCACACGAAAAGAAGAAGAGATTGAAGGCGTTTGAAAAACATCCACCAATCACCGCTGACAAATAAACACAAAAAAAACAAAGAACAAACGATTATTTAAACACAGCTTTAGGGCGAACCCGGTAGGGCCAGATACGTCTCAGTGAATAAATTGTCGTGGTCCTAGCCGCGAACGGGGAAAAAGGCCGCAAAAAAAATAGCACCATATGAGGCTCCGCACAGAAATGGCATTCAAAAATGTCAGGACACATAACGTATGCGATTGTCTGGTGTTTGCGCACCGACTGGTTAAAAACCCATTTGTGTCTAGATTAAAAACCGAATTTTAAAACTCCAGGATGGATTGTGTTCGGAGGCTTTTTTGCCGTTTTTTTGGCAGGCTTTATTCAGTTAGGGCATCAGGGTCGCAGCAAATACATATTGGACAAAGGCCGTTTGGTTTGTTTTGTTAAATGGATTTGGTAGTTAAAGTTATGGACAGCCAGTTCAACGGTTATAAAAAACTAGCTGACCCGACAGACGTTGTCCTGTCTTAACTATGATACCTACCTTACCTACCCTACCTACCCTACCTACCCTACCTACCCTACCTACCCTACCTACCCTACCTACCCTACCTACCCTACCTACCCTACCTACCCTACCTACCCTACCTACCCTACCTACCCTACCTACCCTACCTACCCTACCTACCCTACCTACCCTACCTACCCTACCTACCCTACCTACCCTATCTACCCTACCTACCCTACCTACCCTACCTACCCTACCCACCCTACCTACCCTACCTACCCTACCTACCCTACCTACCCTACCTACCCTACCTACCCTAACTACCCTACCTACCCTACCTACCCTACCTACCCTACCTACCCTACCTACCCTACCTACCCTACCTACCCTACCTACCCTACCCACCCTACCTACCCTACCTACCCTACCTACCCTACCTACCCTACCTACCTACCTATGCAAAAATGTGCAATGAAAATATTTTTCTCATACAAACTTTGCCACCCCTTGTAACCCTTTTAGGGGTTGAATTTCCAAAAAATAATATGCCTATGTCCTTCTCATGAATGCAAACTATCTACATACCAAATTTCAGCAAAATCGGTTGGGTGGTTTAGGCGTGAAAAGGTAACAGACAGACAGACAGACAGAAAGACAGAGTTACTTTCGCATTTATAATATTAGTGTGGATAATCTGCTGTTCCATACAAAACTGTATTACTAAAAATGTATGGAGTATTAGATTATTTTTTATATCCATCGAAATTTTCAATGCTTGAAAGTCTAAAACCATGTACCTATTGCATCTTGGGTATCAGCTATCTCTTTGACCGTGAATAAAAATAAAAGAAGGAGAAACAAATATGGCGTAAGTGAAATAGATTTTAGACGTGACGTCATTCTTGTTATCCTTGGATCTCCAAGGATAACAAGTATTAAAAGAAAGAACAAACCTGGTTTTGTCGTACACCCACGGACTGTTGATGTCGACATTGCCTCATGACGTAGTATCGTCGTATTTCAAGCAAATTTATTTTTATTCTAGTCTGTAATAAAAATATTTTCTTTAACTGAATTGGAAAAGTATAAAGGGTATCACCAATTGGGTCATTGTTTACGTCACTATCATTGGGATATCTATATCATAGAGACCAAAAGGCAGCAAGCATGGTCACATTGGTCTTTATTCTATTATTTTTAAGACTTAATTTGTATTCATTATATACGTTAGTATTTCTGCGTAAGTAGATACAATCTCGGTAGAGTTGCCGAGGAGGCGTGATAGCCTAGTAGTATGACCCTCGGACTGCCAAGTCCTATGTAGGTCTCGAGTTCGAACCCAAGGCACGCACCACTGATTTTTGGGATTTATGTGCGTATTGTATAATTATCACTTGCTTAAAAATCGGTGAAGGAAAACATCATGAGGAAACCGTCATGCCGGAGAGATATTTCTCAATGGCATGTGAAGCTAAACCAGAGGCCCATGGGCAGCATAAAACTCTGACACCAGGTTACTCATTAACCACACGAAGAAGAAGAACATCTAAATAAAGTTTAAACCTAAATGATGCTGCCAATGGAGCAAGGGGATTGGTACAAGAAAAGAAGGGCTTATGCCTAGTAGTGGGCGAAGCTGTGAATAATGACGATGGAATAAAATTAGGAAAAAATGGATTTGATTTATATTTTATATAAAATTCAAGATCATTTAGGTCCGCTAATAAAATGCATTGTCTAAGTCCCACAAGTGTAGAACGAAATTTTAACATAAAACTCACTATATGTAGTTGCTAAAGATAAGCTGGCTTAGTTAGTATAGCTACACTAAAGGCCAGGGTAGATTTCTCGCTCCACTGAATTTCCGTGTTAAAATTTTGGTATTTGCACAGGAGCATGACCAAATAGGAACTTACAGAAGGCTCTCGCCGTACGACGTGCGGGGCAAGTCATACGAAAAAATAAGTAAAATAAAAATAGGAGCTGGTCCAATGTTTAGAAGCGCAACTGCGGTACTTGAGGTTCCAGGGCCAAGAGTGATTAGGTTTCTCAGTAGCAGCCTGGATTCTGAATTTGTGCAAATATTTCAAGATATCCTTATAACATCGGTCTTAAACGTAACTGGCGCAATGTCGGGGGGTCTGTCTTCAGGTAAAACAGGCGTGATATATGTTGTGCGTTATGCCTTCATTAGCTCACTCAAGTGACTCAGATGCCGACTGCTAGCTCATTTGACTGAGGAAAGAACGATACGATCCGAAGAACTCCGAAGCGAGACGAATGAGTCTTTCGGTCGGTAACTGCGGTGACTCGCTGGGTATTGTGCTAGTCCTTCTGAGTGAGCTAAATCACTCGCTTACACTATACTACTAAGGCGGAGGACATTGTGGTGTACGTGCGCCGGAAGACGAGGTTCACGCCAAGGGTGCAGTTTCTGGAGTCACACAGTAAAGTTAAATTTAAGACGTTCGTAGTGCGCGTATCGAATTGTTATCTGCCCGCCGCATGGAAGAAGACTTCTGGCCGCAGAACGCGGTATTCCATCGCTTCCACCGACAAATACCACAGCACAGCTCAAGAACAAACTAGTGAAGTACTATTTTATACTAAAAATATGTTTTCTATCTGCCTTTTTCCAACTATATTGGGGTCGGCTTCCAGTTTAACCGAATGCAGCTGAATACCAGTATTTTACATGAAGCCACTGCCTATCTGAGCTCCACAACCCAGTCACTAACTGGGTAATACGATACCCCTTGCTGAGACTGGCTGTCAGACATTCGGGTTTCTGACTACCCGTAAGAACTATATAAGACTGTCGACTGCTATTCATAAATAAATAATTTGAACTAGTGAGCTATTAAGTAAACGAGAGAGAAAGACTGTTGAGTGCGTCGCCTGATATAAATAAATAAATAATTTGAATTAGTGAGCTATTAAGCGAGCGAGTGTGTGAGCGAGAACGACGTCAATCGAAAAGAGCTAGCTCTTCTATCTCGCTCACAAGCTTTATGCTTGTTATCACAAATGAGCCTTCTGTCCTACATACCTACTATCTCAGTACATTCCACCCTCCTGTTATTTAAGCGCGCATTGTTGTTGCAGATTAAAATAAGTGCAAAACGTATCCCCGCCGCACTAAACTTGAAACGTATTTTTTTTCAGTCTGCCTAATTGTGGTTTAATATGCGTTCCTGTATTTTTTTCTTGGAGTTTTCGCGTTTGCTGAAGTGGGTATGAATGTTTTGGGTAAGTGCTTGGCTTGAGTAAGTTTTATGTCCGTTTTATACCATAATGAATGATATTTTGGATAACATTAATTTATTTTGCATTTGTAGTAAGTCGCATGGCAGTCTAATTTTCCGGCGAATTTATTCGTTACTATTGTCGCGGATATTGGTTTGATCTCTTTTGCTCTTCAATGTCTTACTTTGACATGGAACGCATGGTCACCCATCATCGGAATGATACAGGTAAGTGTCACTTTTCATCACAAACCTTGATTGTTATATATTATATAACTGAAATACTTACTAAAACTGAGAAAAAAAGAATCTGTTGCAGAATCAAAGGTTAATTTAACCTAACCAAACATAATTTTAACTAGAAAATCCAACTATCCCATTCGCTATAGCTAACTTCACATATCGTTTGAAAAGCTTCTTCATACCAGTATTAAAATAAAACGGTTCTGACATTAACATCTAGTGTGCTACGAAATCTCGTAGATGCTCTACGAAGTCTACGACGTAGCAAGATTTTATGGGTCGTAGCGCACGATATTGTTAAAACCGAAGTATTTTAGCGGATTAGTTAACATTCTAATATGTTCTGGGTAGAACAGTTTCTGGGTATAATCAGAGCTTAGTTATTTTATTGGATATTGCAATGTGAAAGCACTTCTAACTAGGGATTAATGAATAGTTAAAATATATTATTTTGTTTAATAATTTTAATATTTCAGCTTCCGGCTTATATTGATATTGTTATATTTATGAATAGGATTATTATTAATAAAATTGGTACTGTAAATGCAAAATTGATATTTTGCATTTACAGTACATAAACACAGAGTTTTTTAATGACAGGAAAGTCGATTAAAGTTTCAGTTGTACAAGGGAGTTGGTTGAAACTCTTGTTAATTTTTGTCATTGTAATAGACCCAGGTAATTAAGAAAAAAAACATTAGGGAAGGCACACTCATACTTAGTAAATCATCCTCCAGCAACCATTTCAGAAATGTGAACTCTGGACTACTGTGTACATGAATTATTACAAATTCCATGACGCAAGCGACATTCTTCAGTCCTCATATCGAGATTCTTATTCTCATATCTTAAATCAGAGCACTCTATGTATTTCCCAGCTCTTTTAAGAATTTACTTAAAGTTACTGTGACATATATATTAGAGCAAAAAATGCAATTTTCTTTAAAAATATTTCCCCTATAGATCCAAGGAGTCTAGACGAATAGTTCGATCTGCGTTGTAAGTCATAAGCGACAGCGGGTTAAAATAAGGTCTATTTCTGCTTAGTTAAGGTCGGTTTTGATGGCCTTATTAAACGGTTAAGAGTCACCCAAAGGGAAACGGAGAGGAATGTTTAATCGAATCAGAAATGAAGAGATCCGTAGAACCAAGGTTACCGAAGTTGCTAAACTTAAGTGGCAGTAGGCAAGGTACTTTGCTCGCACAACAGATAGGCGAATCATATAAAACCAACTCTTAATTAATTAATTAAAAAAAAGTTTATCATACTTAACACGTTTTTGTAGCAAATACACTCATAAAGTAGGTACTTAAGTTGGAAAGTATGTATTTGTCAAAGTAATTACAAAGCACCACAAGACTCACAACGCATGTTGCTGCCGGCCTGCTTCTGAAGACGAATACTTACAACTACATACAAACTTTTTCGTAAGGATGTGACTATATGGGTTTATAGTCACATCCTAAAGAAAAAAAAACCAGTTACTGGGTTGTGGAGGTCAGATAGGCAGTCGCTCGTGTTGCAAAAAACTCGAGTCTTCGAGTCCTATAAAAACGGGACTCGGATGATGAATTACAAGACTCGATTCATTACAACAGGACTTTAAGACTAGAGAACTAAGTTCTCTACGAGCCCTTGTATGTGACATGAAAGCTCGAGTCTCTTTGTGCGCTCGAGTCTTTTTTATGCGGCGAGTCGTACTCAAGTTCTTTTCGTGTACGAGTCTAGCAATTAAATTGTTACATTTACAGGGCGGGGAGAAAGGCTCAGATAAAAAAATAACAGTATTGATTAAGGATATTTTTAATCATTACTAGAAATAGAATCTATTAAATTGACTTCTTCTATTGGCTCCATTATCAAACAGAAGTATTCCGTGTTTTGATTCCGTAAAATAATTAATACACGCAGGAAAACCACTATTCTAGGCAATAAGATATAAATATAGTTTATAGCGGACGATCAAATGCAATATGCTAACTGGTAAACACGTTTACTCAATTATCTAAAATATTAACAACTTAAAGGGTAGTATCTCAAAATATAAAGCCAGTTTACCTTCACATCTCTATTTTCATAGAAGTGAGTTTTTTTATGCTGATTTGTAATGATTTTGTCTTGTCAATTTTTTTTAGTGCAGTATTACATAACCACTAGTATAAACTTATCCCCTATTCGAGTCTTTTCGAATGATGAGTTTCAAGTCTCATCTTCATGCTTCGAGTTTTTATTGAAGACTCGAGTTCATTTTAAGACTCGAGTCCTTTTTTAAGACTCAAGTGGTTGTGAAACGACTCGGACTCGGCTTGACTCTAGATTCCGAACCTTTTTAGCACACCAAGTCTTGCTTATTTGAGTCGAGTCTTTAAAATTACGACTCGAGGACTCGAGTTTTTTGCAACACGCTCCATGCAAAATACTGGTATTCAGCTGCATTCAGTTAGACTGAAAGCCCACCCCAACATAGTTGGGTAAAGGCTATGCAGATTTGACATGTGACTATAAACATTGAAACAGAAATTTGGAGGAACGCGTCATGTTAATTTAGTTTAGTTTAGCTCACATCCCAGTGTGCCATAACAATTTCTGATTGGTAAATGTCATAGGCATGTCATGGCTGGTAGCAGCTGGACGAGAGTCGAGCTGAAGCCTCTGAAAAGTCCTATGTCCAACAGTGAACTGCTACAGGTTGATGACGATGAAAGGCAAAGGTATTTGCGACTTTACCCTAAAACGAATCGCTCCGCCCAACACTTGTGCCAAACACATAGAAAGTACAGAGAGCTAGCGTCAAAACTAGTGGCTCGTTCACTTGCTTAACTTCAAGCGTCATTACGCAGACGTACATCTTTTAAATGAGCTGCCTGAGCCACTGGGATATAGCACCGAATAGAAGAAGAAGGTGTACTTTATGCGATAATGAAGTAAAATCAGCGGACACTATACTTGGTGCGTTTTGGAATAGTAAAAGCGAGCAACTTACAAAAAAAAAAATCTTTCTAAACACTACTGTGTTTCGTTTTAAGTAAAAATCAATTGATGATCACGGTAGATATAAACTCTGGACGTAGATATTTATTTCGATTGTCGAAATGTATAATTTTTATTTATTTTATACTATGCTGGAATAGGTCATTAAAGGTAGGTCCTTGACTGTCACACTTGAAGGTCAATGACTGTTATAGCCATGCTAAAACGCATTTTGAATGAGAAAATAACCAATGATAAAAATAAATAAAAAAGCCTTTTATTTTTTTAGCACATGTCGATCAAAAAGCAATCTTTACCTACCATAACTTTGCACCGACAACATTGACACTAGAAATAATGTTTCACTTGATTTTGCTTCCTGGTCTATGAATATTCCTGGTCTATAGTTGTTAGAATAGAATAGAATATATTTATTGTAAAACATGCGTATACATCATACAATATGTGCAAGATCTTGAAAATAACAGGTAGATCTGCATGTTTTGCCATTAATGGCGTACAATAAAAAACATGTTTTGTGGTCTAGAAAAAGACCAAGAATTTGTATTTCTTGTCTACTCTACACACATAAAAATATAGATTAGGGGGAATACATAATTATGCCAAAATTTCGAACATATGTAACTGTGAAAAATTTCGTAATTGTGGAAACTGATAAAAAGTCCTAGAAATTAAGAAATCCATTTAATTAATGGATTTCTTAATCCATCTTCTATCAATCTTTTCTTCTCCTCGTTATCCTTCTGATCCTCTCTACTGACTGCACATAATATCTTTAAATCGTTTAACTTTAAAGTTATAGCGACACTTATCAGTATTTCTTGAGAATTGCCGCACCAAGCCCATGGGGCCACAATATATGGCAACGGTGGTTACAAGAAGAATTTGAAAGCCCCTGCACAAAGTTATTGTTCTTGTTTCGCGTTTGGACGTAATTATGGCTTGTTCCGGCTCATATGTTGTGTACCTCCCTTAACCCCGTTACTCTTAAGCAGTTTTATGGCAAGTTTTACCAAATGTCCCGTTAAGCATGTTGACGTAAGGAGGTGCAAATAAAAGTCCGTCAATATCATAGACTTGTCATTCAATGATTGTGTTTGGTCAACTGGCCCATAAGTTAAGCGCAGTGGACAACCCACCATTTGTAAATAAGTATTAATGCTTTAGTAATCAAAATTGTTAACAATAAAATTACTTTGTTCTACGATAATTGTTACTAAACCAATTCTGTAAAACACAGTTAATAAAAACTACTTAAATTTTAACCCCTCAACTGCAAATCTACTTTCCTAATAATACTAATCAATCTTTTACCAAAGTCCCAACGAACGAATGATGACGAATGAACTGTCCGCCATTTTAAATTGTTAGAAAAAAAAAACCGAGGAATAGAGAAGTTCTGTTGAAAATTGGAGGCGGTCGCTATGATGGATAGATGGATGGACGTCATCCAGTTGATTGGCGGTTGGCTATTGGAGTTTTTTTTTTATTAGGAACGTGGTCAGTACGGTGAAATGCCGTTTGAAATGTTGGAACGAATTGTATGTGTGTTCGAATCAAAGCTTCTGCTGGAATGGTTTTAATTGAAAATATGGTTCGTAGTGAATCATGTTGCTCTGGTATTCTGTTACATCTGGTTAGAATTTACGCCGATTCCAAAAAAGGATTGGCTACGTAGATTATGTTTACAGACACTTAAATTTTGTTTATTTGTATTATACTAATATTATAAAGGCGAAAGTTTGTTAGTGAGTGTGTGTGTTTGTGTGAGTATGTATGTTTGTCCGTCGATCACGCTCAAACGGCTGAATGGATGTCGATGAAATTTAGCAAGAGGTAGTTTATGACCTGGATTAACACAGAGGATACTTTTTATCCTGGTAGTACGTTCCCTTGGGATAATTTCCAACATCCACGCGAGTGAAGCCGCTGGCTGAAACTAGTAAACAATAAAAGAAACTAGCATTATACATTAGGTCTCCGAATGCGAGAGCTGTGCAAGGCAAGCGAAGGACGGTTCCTTTTTCCCACATTAAAGTGAACGGGTGGAAAGTGGGAGCAATAATGTGCAATATTTTCAGTATTGCCCGTGAAGCAATATTGAAAATTGTGCTGAAGATAACATAGTGAAAAAATGTACCTATAAGTAGACTATTAAAGTGGTTGTCGATAATATTATAGTTCTTATTTATCTATACTAATATTATAAAGAGAAAAGATTTGATTGTAATTGTTTGTTTGCATTGAATAGCCTATTCTATATGTACAGTTAAAATTAAGTCGTTTAAATCCTCATTCATTAGTCATTCATCAGTACATTTTGACGGGTTGATTTTTTTTCGCCATTTCAGGTTCGGTCCCATCGTAAAAGTTGCTTGCTATAATGAGTAAAATAATAATAATAATAATAATAAACAACTCTTTCACTGTTGGAAAGCTACACTATCACCGGGTGACATAGGCATAATATTTTCAAAAAAATTAAGGATCCGTTCTTAAACTCCAAATAATGTAACATTTTAAGGCGCGGGCAGAAGCTAGTATTGATATAAATATATTATGATCTACAAAATAATAAAATTGAACGCGATCTGCACATATAAACCGAGTTCAAGATTGAGGTATTGAACTCGGTTAAGGTAGTCTGATTGTGTTTAGTTTTATTAGTGAAATTCGGCCTAAGATTCAAACCTCATCAATTCCCAAAACACAGTTTTCAACAAAAGCAAGCGCGATCGTTTTTTCTTTTGAATTATTTGGCTAACGTAAGAGACTGAAAAAAATTTTCATAATTTTAAACACCCCATAACAAATTCCACCCAGCTTCCCGGTAACAGTAATCCAAAAAACGTCAATTTATAATATCGAGAAAAAACCGGAAACAGTCGGTTTTCGGAATGGAACGATCAACAAATTCGTTTAATCAACTCTCGAAAAACGTCAAAGTGATCGACTTCAGTATTTTTCGTCAAAAATCAGTTGTGCCGGATGAATCTCGAAAGGGTCCCGTAATAAATGGTTACGGAGCTAAATTCGCTCAAACCCGCTCTGAAAGCTGCAGTGGGTTCCGCGGAATAATTTATTAAAAGCCCAATGCTGCTTTTGTTGAACGCCGCCCGTTAGGGTTGCTACTTCAGAGATATGCTTGCTATGTCGACTTGTATTGTGTGTCGTGTTTATTGTTCGTTGGAAATAGGACACGTTTTAATTTATTTATAAGCAGGATGCCTTTATTAACTAAACACTGGGAAAAGCTAAATAGTATCTATTTTTTTAGAATATAGTCGATTTTCTACTGCAATAATTAGAAAAACAAAATGTAATAATGAAAATAAACAGTTTGGATTGAGGATGCAAATTCTTACTATTTGCCTTATTGATAAGACTTGTTTTTATAGTTAGTTAGTCATTTAATTTAGAACCTAGTCTAAATAGTTAGTTGTATAATTGTTTAATAGCATTTTAATATTAATTGAGAAAGTATCAGATGGTTTCAACTTAACTTAGTGGTCCACCAGTGATAGGTACTGTCGAACAAAAAACGTATTTTTTTTCGTTCTTTTCTTTTTTAACAAGCTATTGGTTTTGTATTGGTATACAGGCAGCTAACTTACAACTACTTTTAAACAATGTTGTGAGTGTTCTGACGTAATAAAGTTAAACAGTGAAACGCACTTAATAAAAATTAATATTGGTAGCGTATAGGAAATATAGATGTTTTTGCCTGTGTAGCTTATTAGACTGTACTATAAAAGGCAAAATTGCAAAAAACCCAACTTCTAAAGTTGTCAGCCCTGCTGGCCGGCGTGTCACGGAGCATCAATCATGCAAAGATGGCGGCGGTGGCGACGGCGACACACGCTGCCAACAGCACCCGTTACGCCACAATACGGTCATAATCACCCTTTACCATTATCAAACGGCCTATTTTAGTAGTTTTGTCGTATTAACAGATTTTGACATAGCAATCATAAATGCGCTTGGATTGTTCTCACATACTAAATCGACTCGCAAGGCAAAGGTGACAGCGGGATTGTCAAACAGAATAAAATCAATTGAAAAACAGAATAAAATCAATATTTATGGGGCTCCCATGCAAAAATACGTATTTTTTTTGCCGTTTTTATAGATAATGGTACGGGACCCTCCGACTCGCACTCAGCCGGTTTTTTTAACAACCCGTTGCAATTCTTACCTTTAAGAATAATACTTTTTCAGGTCTAAGTATATTTATCCTCAATTCATGCACACATTTACAGACGACACACTTGACACGCGTATGTCAAGTATTACACGAACGCATTGAAAATATGAAAGATGTTTTCCGCTTTTAGGGGAGCTAACTCGATTCCGAAACTCATTGAATACGCTCTCGAACTCTCAAGCTCACGGCACATATTTTGTACTTTAATAAATTCTAAGTTATTCATTGTGTTAGAACTGAAAGATTGTTTGTAAGAATTCTCGTTTTTGGGGTAAATATTAGGATTTTTATTGCGTCAATATTATCTTTGATTTAATGAAAATTTGCTTGTGAGTCTCGAATGGAAACGAACCTATAGAAATATAAAGAGAAATAATTTAACAGGGGCATTTTCAGCCTTTAATGTTCCCACTGCTGGGCCACGGGCTTCCTCTTTTCGAGAGGAAGTGGGCCATATTCTACCTCGTGGGCCCAGTGGCCCGTGGTTCTAGGACATGCCGATTTCCTCACACGTTTTCCTTCACCCCTTTGAGAGCAGTGCTAATGCTGATGAAATAATTTACACAAAGAAAAGCGCTTGTCTAGGTACGAACCCGCAACCTAAGACTCGTAAATTGGAGCATTACCACACGGCCATAACTGCTCTCAGACAGAGGCATAATACACAAAAAAACCCAAATATATATGTGTTAATTACGTGAAAGTCCACTTTTGTACATGGTCATCATAATGACCGCAAAGTTAAATAATCATTAGCTATAATCTGTTTTTAATCATTGTTTGTATCAAAACCCTTAAGAGGAATCCTCTCTCATGAAGAGATACAACGAAAAGTTATGTTTTTACAGAATAATCATTATGAGACCATTGGCCCACTGGCCACGACTTACGAATTGCACGTAGTGGGTTCGAACCCTGACCGGCGTTTTACTTTATGTAAATTATTTAATCACTATACGAGTATGTATGGTATTTACGTATTTAAGTAACAATTAATATACGCATAATAAAAAAAAGGGTTTTTATTTCTTATCTACTTATAAGGTTTAAAACATGCTAAGCATAATCAGCCTCTAATGTTCCCACTGATGGGACACAGGCCGCCTCTCTTCGAGTGGGAATAGGCCATAATCCACCACGCTGGCCCAACGCAGGTCGGTAAAAAAACATGCTTAATTTTCTATTTTACAAATTTTCACCAAAATTTTCAAAACTACCCCGAAACTAATTCAACGTGTGCCAGCACTAAACTATGTTCTAATTCAAGTTAGCAGGCACATTACACATCCATGAAGCTGGAACAACTGTCATAAACATATTTCCCACTAATGTTCCGGCCGAATGAAAACCATTTATCTTAGTATGTATATGAATATGTACGTGTGTACCTCCTTTGTTGCTTAGGTCTTTCATGTATGAATTTGGGCAAATGTTACCCCTAATTCGACTGATACCTGCATGCATTTTTAGGTTAGTTTGTTTGGTTTAGGGCTGATTTTTTAATAGTCAGATAAGTTTTATCGGAGGAATAAAAAGAGCAGTTTGACAGCTTTTGCATGGAAAATAGATCAAACTGAGATTTTTATTCTTCAGTTAAAAGGTATCTGGCTCCTGAAAAATCAGTCCTTAATGTAAAAGCACACCAGACACGCGCGCACAATTTTCAAGAGCGCAGCGTCGTGTCTCGGTTTGAGCTGACGCATAGGGTATTTTTTTACGTTTTTGCAATTTGCAGTAAGTAAATTTGAAGTTCACGTGCTACTCAGGCGCTTCCCCTTTTTTTGAGCGTGGGAAATCATCTATTGACCCCTCCTGCTCTGGGTGGAGTGAAAGGGAGTGTCAGACTCATACTGGCTAAAACCCATCCATGTTCCTTCCTCAGCCCTTTATGTTCTGGGGTAGCGGTAACCCTTTCGCACGATCCCGCTGCCCCGGCAGAGGCGATTCGCCCTTAACCAATATTTCTTAATTCGGCACGTTTTAGACTAGTTTTAAAAACCTACATAGAAAACGACGACTAAGTACAAAGAAATCCCTGAATATATATCATAATAAAAGACATCGATTTTTGTTACCTAACTATTTCTAAGACAACCTAATCAAAAATTATAATTAGTAGTAAAAATGTACAACATTAATTACTAAGATTCACTTCAAGGCTCTAATTATGAGTAAAACAACACGATGAAAACAGAAAAGATAACACTTATCCCGTTTTCAACATAACCACATTTAACCTGAATATCAGTATTAACAGAGGTGCCATCAAGCGGATATTACCTGAAACACTGCACCATAGAAAAGCACAGAAGGTTGGCTCCATGCAACAATCGAATGTATGCGCACGCACACATAGACGTATTCGCATGAAGATCTCAAACAAATGCCGTTTACAAAAAAATATATTGTTTTATTGTAATTTTTCCTTAACCCGAGGACAACATTATGTCATAACTACACTAAACTGTGTAATATTTTGCATTTGTTTTTGCTTTCTAGGAATTACGTAAAATAACGTAATTAATAACCATAATAATTTCAAGTATAACAAAGCGTTCTTTACATCTCTACATAGTATTAAACTAAGTAGCTTCCCGCCGTCTGTATTTCTGTACGCTCGGGTCTTTTAAACGACACAACTGATTTGAATGCGGTTTTCATAAATTTTTCCCAATACTGGGTGTAACCGAAAGGGTATATACATACAAAAGGATATGCTACAGACCACCAAACTGAACAACTTTTACTATGGGACCAACTCTGAAATCGTGAAAAATGAATCAGCTGTTCCCTACATTTAAACGAGTCACGTGACCAAAAATTTATGGAACGGCTGATTTTTTTTTAAATTCGGGTGAGGATTTTTCTCTTCATATTGTGTACTCGCAGTACCTATGTGACGCGTGTCATATCTGTTCGCTTTCGCTTGTTTTATGGAGTGGACCTTCTGTGAACTATTCTGTGACTGTGACACAGGTGTAAAGGAAACTAAACTGATTTTATAAACTTTGCGATACCGCTCGCTGACTCTGACATGTGGGCCACAGAGTAAATACAGTAAGTTCACTTTGTAAAATATTCAAACCAGCTGACTGTTTTGTCACATCCGTATCAGATTGTACTGAATATACTTGCAAGTGATTTAATATATAATATATGTTTAGTGTTGTAAGTCAAAGTTCGCACAGAGTAGCCTTTCACAGAGGCAAAGTTTGTAAATTTCATATACCATACTTTGTGACAATGCAGCATTGCATTGAGGTTGAAAACGAATTATTATTTATCATTGCATGTTTAAGAGGTTTTCTCTTTTCAGGTTTCCGGTCGCAGATCGTTTTGTTCCGCAAAATTTTTTTGGAAATGAACAAGTGTAATTGTTAATCCTAACTTAATTTTATAAATGAGAAAGTAAGTTTATACGTTATCAGGTGTACAAAAACGGACAAAGGGCCACCTTTCATACCAAAAAAAGGAAAACAACAATAACTATCTTATGATAATAGATGGCGCCACGTGTCCTTTCGTGTCCATGATTGCAACGGCCAAACAACAAGCAGAGTAAAAAATCCGTATTCATTGTCAAATTCTGGACTAACGCGAGCGACGCTGCGAGCAAAGTGTGTGTGTATTTATTAGAGATTTTTTATTTGAAGATTCTTATCCCATATAATTAACCTTCTGAACTCTCCTATAACTTAACGAGTTCAGTAGGGGGTACTGTTAATAGTACTTCTAATATAATCTAGGTTTCACAACTTAGCCGGGTTAAAGTGTCAGTGGCATTGCTTCCAGTTGCGCTTTCATATAAGTTTGGGTAAAGTTGGGTAGTGTCATTGCTTGTGGAACTGGGTAGGGTAATTTTTAGCTGGATTGGTTTGGGTAGTAGTTATGTAATACGTGATTTAAACAACCTACTTATTATAAGAAAACAGATGTCTGACGTTTCAGAAATGAATGCGAAGACCACGAAGGAATTGTGGAGAACATTTAAGTCTTTGTTCGACGATTTACGATTTTCGAGTAGGATTACTGTGCTTCGTAATTTAATTTCCATCAGATTTCAGACCACTGTCAAAATATGAAGAATTATGTGACACAAATAGTGGAAACCTCACAGCGAACCTATCAACTATGAATGAATTGGTTCTTTGCTGCTAGCCGGTTTACCAGAACGATTCGTGCCATAGAACATTAGCAGAGCGTGGTTCCGAACCGTTGATTAACGTCAAAATATTATGTGCAAAGATTATAAGCAAGGAGTTGAAGGATTTTTTTTTTCGATATATAATTATTTCTTTGGAAGTAACAACACCGCTGTATCTACCCAGAAGGATAGACAAAGGTATAATTATAGTAGATCGACTTCTCAAGTAATTCGGCCCAAGTAAAAGAGTGCGTGATCTTTTAACATTATTATGTAGGTATTCATAGTTATATTTAGAGGTTTATCTATTTCTTAGAATGAAATAGTTCACCGGTTTATTTCAAAAATTAATTGGATGACTTATTTCACTGCGAAAGACTGTCGTCATGTCAACGCGACAGCTGACGTTTCACTTTACAAAGTTTCTTTCTGATCAACCCCTTAATGGGGGTGAAACTGGGACAAGTGTCCCCTTAATAGGGGTGCTTCGATATGCAAAAGACAAAAACTCTTTCAATGTTTCCCTTTCTAATACTGCTGCGAGATAGGATAACAATTCTTAGAGCTCCTACCTTAGCAAAAGAAAATAAATAAACGAAAAAAAATAACAAACCTGGCGCCAAAAAACACAATTCTAAATAAACGCGACGTTTCAATTACCTACCCAGTGAAACACAATACGTATATTTCCGAGTCGAAATACCAACTTTATAAATTCAAAAAGTAAATTCCATTTAGCGCAGTCCGACACTCGAGAGGAGCGGGGCGAGCTGGGTGAGCGGAGCGAGCGAAGCGCTCTTTGTTACGTCTAATTACATACGTTATGTGTGCACTGACGACTACGAATCGCGCTTCATTTCCCTGTGGTATTCTGCTTAGCTGCATTTAGCTGCTGGGACAGCTACAGATGTAACTCATTTCGAGTTTGGTCCAGTTTGAATTTAATTTGCTAAAGTTTTCGTGCGCTGTTGTAGTTAATTAAGATCCCATGACTACTTACTTGTGTAATGTATTTTTTGAATTTGTTGCAATTCCGTAAGTGGAAACCGTAAAGGTGCTACTAGCAGGCAAATATTCTAGCAGCAATGTAGTATTAACGGCCCTTTAAATAAAGCTGATAGTAGCGTGCAAATATTTCCATGCTCTTTTACTTTCGAAGCTGGTTGCATAAGACCCACACTCGCATACTTAACCCTGCACATGCGCTGCCCGATGAGAATAATCCGAGCAATTCCCGCAGTCCAGCCAAGAGCTGCCATAATATACATAGGAAAGGATCAAAAAGAAACCAAACGGAACAGCGAACGACCCTTTTACCGAAAAAAAAATACACAGTTAAAACAAAACAAAGAAAGAGCAATTTATTTTACAAATTGTTACGACATCAGCAGGTACACAGTGTCACGAAAGAGCCCGAAGGTGAACCATAAATTAAATTCTATTACTAACTGAGCAAAGTTAGCGAAAACCGTTTCGTCACAAATTACTCTTTTAAAATCGTCGAATAACCAAAAATCCAGGAATTCCGCTCGCAAGTTCCAACTTAGGAAATAGATCCATTTCTTTTTGTAACTTAATCACAAAGAAGTTTGCCAACTTTAAAAGTTTGTGGAACTTGGTCTCCGTGTACGCGTAAAATAAAAATAAAATCGTTTTGGAGACACTGTTGTATAAAAAGTTTCGTTCCCGAGACTGTTGTTTAAATACCCAGCTAGTATTTTTTCTAGGAAAGTATACCCTTCTGTAACTAGACCGAGTCTCACACAGCGGCTCCTAACTTCTAAAATCTAGTTTTGAGATCTAAACGATCTGGGGAAAATGTGTGTATTCCAGTTTCATAGACAGTGTGGAGTAATTTTATTGTGTTGTGTGACACCCTTTTATGTTTTATTATTTGGTTACCAGTATTCTAGACTGGAAATTTTCCTTATTTTTTTTAATGCAATATAATGTTTACGGCGTTAACCAAGTTTTGAAATACGGCATTGGCTTCCAAAACTTGGCGACACAATACATGGTATGTTCCAACTTTTATAGCCAACATTATAGAAAACACTACGGCCAACTTTCAGGAAGTCAATTCCCATCAAAACTTTCAAGTCTACTTAGATTTAGATGGAGTTTAAAATAGAAAGTTGGTCCTCGTTGAAACCTCGTTTTAGTCAAACTTGCGGGCTTGAAGGACCCAACTACTCTTTAAGAGGCTATAAGAAAATCGATCTTGGTTTATTTAAAGATGAGCTATTTTTTTTTGTTACGGGCTTGGGTTCTAATGCTCATTTACTACGATGAGATGATCAAAAAGCGGAAAAAACATCGGTTATCATCGTTAGCAAAACCAGCATGCCGGAGAAATATTTCTCAACTGCATGTGAAGCTTAGTCAGGCCTATGGGCACTATATAAACTCTGAAACCAGGTAACACACGAAAAAGAAGTAAAAAGACCAGTTTCTAGTAAAATGTAGCATTTCTAGGCAAATGGAATTTGCTATCGCTACACAATTTTACATATTTATGACATCCACTACATTTTGAATACCATCGTTCATAACAGCAACTGCAAACGAAACTACCCTCAAAACTCAAGTAAAACACCATTACAACAGCCATCCTTTACCGCACCTAAGATTGAATCTGAAAAGCTATTTCAGAATAGTGCACAATAATTCAGTTGAATCTCGCAATAGTAGCAATAAACGAGTACATTTGAATCGCCGTAAGGTAGGGTAGTTTGTTAATATTTGATCGTACCGTGCCTCGTTGCACCGCGGGGATCATTTATAGCTCGGCCACGGCACCGGGCGGACGTCTTGCGGTTCTTGTAAGCGTTTATTGCGGACACTAAGATGTTTAGAAGTAAATTGTTGAGAATGGCTCGGTAGTTGAGATTGCCTTATCAAATTAGCCATTGGAGGGATGCGCTGACAGCTTTCTGAGACGATTATAACTGGCAATATTTTAGGCGTCAATTAACTTTTTACACCGTGGAAAGCTGATAATCTGTAATCTACATAATGATCTAAGTTCTATACAGGGTGCAATTGAATTCATGGGCATTATTTTAAGGGGTCATTGTACTCATCATTGTGAACAACTTTCACTCATCTGCCTAGCCTTTTCCCAACTATGTTGGCGTCGGCTTCCAGTCTAACCGGATGCAGCTGAATACCAGTATTTTACAAGGACTGACTGCCTATCTGACCTCTACAACCCAGTAACTGGGCAATACGATACCCCTTGGTAAGACTGGCTGTCAGATTTTAGGGTTTCTGACGACCTGTAACGACTGTCAAGACGCACAAATGACAGCCGGGACCAACGGCTTTCCAGGGAACGGAGGAGTCAACTTTCACTGTTCAAATCATTTTGACGAGTTGCCCATGAATTCAATTTCACCCTCTATTCTTTGATGTCGGGCAGCTCGGTTTCTTTGCAGAAGCGCATGAGCAAGTATAGTCCCAATTTTTGAGTTCTATGATGTTTTTTTTTAAATATCTCCTAGTGCCTTTGATAATGAACCCAGATTCCATCTATCTCTTAAAACTTCAGGACATAATCCTTACCAACCACACACTGATAACGAACACTAAAGCACTATCATTTGAGATAGTAATTAGACGGTCTGATAGTCATTATGATTGATGCATACAGCCTTAATTGGCGTACGGAAGGCGATAATTACTTTATCACCGGTTCGCCACGCAGCTGCGCAGATTTGATTGTTTAATGAGATTGAATAACGTTTCATGAATGGTTTCCGTTAAAGTGTTGTAGTATCATGTGTTTGTCTACTACAATTATGGTAATTGGGGATTTATAGGGATAGAGAGAAGAAATTCCGCTTTTGAGTGGCGAGATGGTTCTATGATGATAGTTTTCTAAAATAAAGGACTTTCAAAGACAACCTTTGTCTGGGAGAAGGGAAGACAATAATGCAGGTAGTCTGTGGTGTACCATTTACATATACAGGGTGGAAGGCTTCGTGCTATAACGGCATGAAAATGGCGTATTAGCGCGCCATCTGTTCGAATTGTCATTTTCTTTAAAAATATTGGCAATGACAAGAACCTTGAAATTAAATAAAATTATTAATTCATATATATATATATATTTTTTAAAGCTAGATGGAGTTGACTTTTCATTTCTCAGAAGAAATGGCGAAACTGCGAACTCTCTTTTAAAGTCCTGACATACCACCTGACACCTTGGTCAGATCATGTGAGGACGTGATCCGTGTAGATCCGTGTCTGTAATGGGTTTGTTAAGGAAGAAACAAACGTATGTACCCAGTCATTGCAAGCATTTTTCAGTGATGTTTACTGCTAAACATATTATATTAATAGCTGCAGCTAGCGGCTTCTTCCGCGTGGATGTCGGAAATTGCCTATCCAGGTATCCATAGCAAAAAGTTATACACGTTATAAACTACCTCTGTGTCAAGTTGCATCCAGATCCTTTCAGCCGTTTGACCGTGAAGGACGGACAACACACAAACTCACACACATACTCACTCACAAACTTTCGCCTTTATAATATTAGTGTGATATTTATCCTTTGACCGAGTCTACCCATCTAGTAAGTCTCATGTTACCACAACATCACATAGAAGTGCGAGTGAGACAAAGGCATAGAGGTACTAGGTCCTCACTGTAAAGGGGCACTGTAAAATTGTTGGCGACGGCTTTGATCGAGGATTTTTCCATCAGGAAAACTCTGGCTAACTAAATTACTTATAGCCTGGTGAAAATGTTTGTAGCTCGGGGCAGTATTTCGGATGTCTCCAACTGATAGAATTTTGCCGGGAATATGTTTAATCCCATTGTTTTTAAATAACAGACATTGCCTTTTTAAACTAGGTTGTAGTAATCTATATTAATATTATAAAGAGGAAAGATTTGATTGTTTGTTTGCTTGCATTGAATAGGCTCCAAAACTACTGAACCGATTATAAAAATTCTTTCACTGTCACAGGAAGCTACACTATCCCCGGATGATATGGGCTATATTATATTTCCAAAAAATTAGGGATCCTTATTAAAACTTCAATAAAGTAACAATTCTGACATCCACGCAGGGGAAACCGCGGTGAGAAGCTAGTTATATAATAATAATGAAAAAAAAATCGTTTGATTCACACAACATCACGCTTGTAATCTCCGAAGCGTTAGGCAGAAGTGTACGTATAGTACGCCCACAATTCGCCAGTTATGTTTAAGTTCCATGTAATAGGGGGCGAGCCTATTGCCATCAACCGACAAAAATCTAGACTCCGGGCTGCTGCTGACAATATACAAAAGGAAATACCCAATACCCGATCCGGGAATCGCACCCAGGACCTCATGTTTTGAAATAGACCAACGGATCGGTTAAGTCAGATTATTTAGTTAGTATTACATTATCATAAAATTATGTTAATCATGAGGGGATCAATTAATGTGTTTAAGTGTCTAACATAAAAATTAATTAAATGATTGTAAATAATTTCATCCCTCCTGGGCGCGTCTTGCCTTGGCCAACCTTGAAGTCTTTAAACACACTTCGGGCCCAGGTTGGCCGAAGCAAGGAAAACCTGCTCAGATGGCGATTGATAGACTACTCCGCCTTGGAGAGTAAATGCGGTGCTGTTCCACAAACGATCGGACACTTAATATCGTGTCGTGCGTGTCCTGTCGTCTGCACGTTACAGGAACTGATGGACACTAGTGATGGCGCCAAACACCGAATTTTGGGCGGGCCGAGTCAATTTAGATTGCCCTACACGCTAAGAAAAAGAAGAATAATTTTGTGGCGACATCTATCCAGCCACATAGGAAGCGAAAGGCGCGAGGCGAAGTGTCAAAAAGCTGACATGTGACGACACTACTACGCCACACAAATCCTACATCGCGCAAGCAGAGTTTTCCGCGCGATCTGAAATATATACTCAGCCCCGACTAAGAGTAGCCCGCCAGACTCAACACCTGTCTGGTTTGAGAATCAACCCTTTTTAATGGAGGGACCCTTTCCACCCTGTTCCTCCATTCCCACCAAAATTTCACCCAAACAGCAAGAGAAACCTCAATCAGTTTATAAGTGGCTCTAGACTGCTCTAAGGATTAGCGAAAACCGAAACTGCGACCCACAAATCCCGCAGCCATACTTATTCATTATTCCATGGCGGGGTACCTCAAACGGTAAACAATGCCATAAAGTTTAATTAATCAATACTAAAACCAGGGATCAGTAAAATACATGCAAATAGCAAACGGTTCCGTACATAATCTCCGATTTAAATTTACAATGATCGCTGTATCTGATACGTTAAAGCAAATCCGACCCGGATAGGGTTTTAAGCTCTGCCAAATTGATTGTACAGGTTTTGTATACCTATGGTTTAAATAAAATGAAGGTACATATGTGTAGGTATGTGAACACTGAACATCATCGCTGAGTTGCCAGCTTGTCGGTTTTTATTAGTCACATTTCGGGGAGTTTGCGATGGAATTGGATGATCTAGGGGCCTAGACAAAGTCACATTTTCATTAACGATAACTAAATTAGATGAATCCGAAATGTATGGAATTGGCATAAGTATTCGAAATGTCACGTGATCAATTGTTTTCGATTGCTAAGTGTTAGACATTGTCAAATTTATAGGTTGTAGTCAAGAGTTAATAGCTTCTAGGAAAGCATGCTTCTACGTCGACTACATCATCGCATACCATCAGGTGACATAGTGGTCAAGCGCGAGCCTATGGTCAATAAAAAATAAATTTAGCATGACTGTGTGATAAGCACTTACAGATGAATGAATATTTTTATCGCGGTAGGGTATAAGCTATTCTAATAATTCGTGTCAAAAGGCAAGCGCCACTGCTGATCCTTTTTTTTGGTGAGAAATCATCAGATGATTCCTCGCGCTCTGGGTGGAGCGGAAGGGAGTGTCAGACTCTTACTGACTAAAACCCATCCATGTTCCTTCCTTAGCTCTTTATGTTCCGGGATAGCGGTTACTCTTTCGGACACTCCCGTTTACCCGGCAGAGGTCTTGTTTTACCAGGTCGAATAAAATGTTATTTATTTCTCAGTAGCAACCCTGTGTGGGGATCTATGCACAGTATGATGGCAATAGGCTCGCCCCCTAATGCATGGAACTTAAAACTAACTGGCGAAATGCTTGTAGGTATACCTACATAGGTGCACCTCTGCATTACCGTTCGGAAAAAACAGGCAGACTGAAGAGTTGCACACCGTATGTTCTTTTAAAGACCAAATTGGATTCCCGTCTCGTCAATATCGAATAAGCTTCAGCAGTGATTGAATGTAGAATTTGTGTTACATTTTCGTAATATTTCGAATGATCAAATCTTCATATGAATGTAATTCTCGTATAAACGTGGAGTGTATTCGATTTGCATTTGTCAGATTCACTTAGGTACGTCATACCAACAGATTTCTTTTGTAAAATTCAATATAGATAACTTAACCTCTGTTCAAATTCTAGAAAGCTTAAAAAGTTTCACTCACTTCATTAGCTTTTCAACATTTTAAAAAAGAACATAAACCCTTTCACTGCTACTTGAAAAAAAAAACACTACGAAATTTTTCGCATAAAATGTTCACCTATTTCTCTACTACACCTAATTTTCGCGGTTACAAATCTTTCTTTAAAAATGGCGGTAAATTCTTTGTGGCTGTACAAAGAATTAGAGCAGCTTAGATTTATACGGGAGACGTGGCCGTATGCCTTGGAATAGGATATGCATTTTAATAACGTCTTAGCTGCCGCTTTTATTGCAGACATATTTTTAATGCATAGGTGTCACGAGTTATATTAGACGTATAAAAATGATAGCTATTCGGTAGGATTTGTTGGGATATGACTTTATTATGTATGTGCCCTAAGAATGTATTCATAAGAGGTACAGAATGATTCGTTCTTGAAGGGTGAGTAGCCAGGTGGGTAGATGACCTGCAGAAAATCGCGGGGAAGACCTGGATGAAACTCGCACGGACCACGGAAGCATGGTATGGCAAAAGGGAGGAGGTATTCACAGCAGTTGGTGGAACAAGGCTACTGATGATGATAATGATGATGATGATAGGGTCACTATTTAAATTCATAAAAATATGATGAGTTATTAGGTACTAGCCGTGTAAATACCTATCAAGTCTGACCTATTTTTATAACCTCTTTTCTGATAAATTTTGATTCACTTCACGATAACGATTTATTTAGCTTGCATTAGCGGTCATCACAAATATTTTATAATGCCAAATACATGTCGATACTTGGAATATGCGATTCTTGGGAATCGACTGCACCGAACGTGTCAATGTAGGTATAATGTTCGATTGTTTTGTCAAAAACGTGCTCAATTAAAATTCTTCGTGAGTTGGTATACTTATAAATTTGGCCATTCGTAAATTGTGTCTGTAAAATTTGAATTCCATGGAATTCGTTATTAAATAATTTGAAGTATTCCTAGCAGACGTCTTTGTATTTAGGCTTGCATTTCATTACACTTCGTTAATAATTATAGAAATTATTCTATTTATTTTTTATATATATTACATTTACTAAAAGTAGGTATCTTAAAAATGATTAAGAAGACTATTGAACCCTACACCATACAGGGTCCGTAGACAATTCCTCGAATTGCTTTTAGATTACAAAACGCTAAGAATAAAATCACCAACAATAGAAATCAAACATTAAACCTTCAGCTGAGATATAAAAATCTGTGGACCAGCATAATCCTCGGAGAGTTTGAATCGCTACAGGTCCGGGCGAACTGAAGATTATTCACCTATGAATTTTTCATCTCAACTCAGCCGGGACATGTAAACCTTTTATATACATTTGCTTTTGCGATGGGTTTATAAAAAAGCTCTTTGAAATATTTTATTTTCTCGATTTTGTTTCTGTATGATTGTGAACTTTGATTTTTTATGCGTGAGTTTGACGCGGATTTGGCAGGGTTAAATTGAGTCTCAGATTGGGGTGACGACTAACGGGTAAAAATATTTTTTGTAATTCGAATGACGAAATGGCAAAATTGTCAATATGATATTTGATTCGAATAAATCAATTCCATATTTGAAAACTTACTAATTATGAATAGGTACAATGGAGTTTCTTGCCCGTTCTTCTCCATATGTACCTACTGCTTTGAAATGGGCAACTAGCTTCATCTTTCTGACTGACTGACCCCTGGACAATTTAAAAGTGCCTGTAATTGGTTAAATTGAAATAAATGCTGAGTTAGAGTTTTATGAGCAATTTTCTCCTCTCATCTAACGTTAAGTTAAACAATTTATTCAAAAACATTTTTAGCATTTTATCACAAGCAAAAAGTTTTCAATTCAACATATTTGCGTACACAAATCGAAATCCACTCAAACCATTAAAAACGATAATTAATCCGAAGCCAATTAATTACCGAACCACAAAAATAATTAACGCTAATCCAAACTCAGAAAAGGTGCTTAAAAATCGCGTAAAAAATCATCTAGGATAAAAATCATAAGTGGCATTTACCAGCACGCGATATGAAGGTTTTACTGCACTTTTTACTATCGCTCGTTTATTATAAAGTTTATGGTGGCATAAAGCATAGAATAATGGCGTATTTTTATAACCAGATGCGATAAAACACCTTTTATGTTGGTGATAACATAGGTATTGAACATTCGGCGTGGGTATTGCATTAGTGCCCGGATTACTGCTAGATTGTTGTCTTGGAATCGTAATGGTTTGGCTGTTTATTGAATTGTCGGCTTAACATTTAAAGCCTTAAATGTTTAACAATAATACATATAATTATAATAATTTCAGGTATTACTAGTGAGTTGTGACAAATGTTTTAAAAATGTTTCAAAATGAATGTCTACTCATTTATAATTCCATATGAAAATTATTTTTTACGCAAATTATAGTAGTTAAGACTACAAAGTTGTGATCTTTTTATATGCATTTTGAATTTGGCGCCAAAATGGATATCCACCGTGGTCGCCTTATTAAGACGTTAATTTTATACACAGTTGATACGACAGAGGGGCATTCCTTTAAACAGCTTATACTAGGGACCATTTTCAAGCTCTGTACCAAAAATCAATTAAATAGGAGCAGTAGATTAGTCACAAATGATTTTTTAAGTTTTTGCCCCGTTTGTACACGATGTATCTTTCGTAACAGAGATTAAAAAATGTGTTTGAATATTGCGAAAACAAATATTTATGGAAACATTGTTGTAAAATTTCGAATTCAAATATAAATAATGAACAATAAAGTAACATTAAATCAACGTTTTATTTTTTATTTCGATCACTGGTAAATTATTACCCCGCTAATCTGATACACCATAGACTATCTACAAAATAGTTAATCATAATTATGACTGACAACCGTCGGCACCAGACACAGGCCCTGCCAAGTATTTAATGTAATAAACTACCAATCTAACACTAAAGTGGTTCGACTAGACGTTGATTTACGGCTTTAATGCACTTTTATTAAACTCCAGATAGCCACTTAGCCACGGATTCAAGTTGAACTTTAACTAAGGAAAGTTATAAGTTAGTGTCTCATAGGATTTGCTTAGATACGTTTGCTTGATGGTCGGTTGTCTAGGGTTAAAAGTTTCGAAGTGACGACAGAGTGCATTAGACATTAATGCTTGAAGAAAATTCTAGATATAAATCTTGAGCTAAGGGTTTTTGGTACAAGTTTTTCAATTCTTTAAGAGCGTATTGAATTTGATCTCAAAATGCTTTAATATTTGATTTAGAACTTTGAGGTAAATTTATATAGAAAAGGACGATACCAAGAACTAGCACCACAAAAAATGCTAAATGTCAATAGGTAGACATATTGCATCGGACAATAAAAAATATACAGGGTGGAATGGACTTTGACGCAAAGCCGGTTACCACGGATTCAGTACACGATTTTGAACTTCACTACGTTAATATTTTTCGTCGGGTACAAAAAAATCAGTACTTTCATGCAAAAGTGTCTCATGACTACGTAGTGAAAATATAAGGAACTGTAAATTCTTTCTTATTAACCGACTAATACTTTCAACGCATGGAGGTGTAGAATCATTCACCGATTCAATGATAATCTGCTTCGCGTCGATGTCCTTTCTTTATATGTGTTAAAATCACTATTCCCACCACAGTTAACGTAAAACCCATCAAATTCCCTTACAAAAAAACGTATTCAACAATCCCTGAAAATGTGCAACTTAAAAACCCCTCAGGTCCAGCAACTTCGCTAATAAACAAACCCCAGACGATTGTGAATTCAAAGCACATACAACGCTTGAAAATTTTCACCCATTTTCTAGGAAATAGATTTTCCGAGGGAGTCCTGAAGACAAACAACGTTGGGTTACTTACTGCTCCATTTGTGACTTCGTTCACTGATAGTAATGGGGTTGTATTACATTTTTGGATTGATATTTCTGTAGTGTTGTGTTGGCATTTTTTGGTAAATAATCGCAACCTAAATAAGCCAGCGAAACATAAAAATTAATAAATACCTTCTTTTAAAGGGTGAAATTGAATTCATGGGCCATATTGTAAGGGGTCATTGTATTCATCATTATGAACAACTTTTACGATGGGAACACATCTAAAACCGCGAAAAATAAATCAGCTGTTCCCTAGATTTTGACGAGTTATGCGAACATAATGTATGGAACAGCTGATTTTTTTGGCGATTTCAGTTTTTTCAATAATAAAGTTGTTCATAATGATGAGTACAATGACCCCTTAAAATATTGCCCATGAATTCAATTTCACCCTGTATACATATAATAAATCTGTAGAAAAGTCGTTATTGTACATCGATAATATTTCCAAAAAAGTAGCCAAGGTGAATAACCTACAGAATCCATTTCCAGCATATTTGGAATTTTTGTCTATTTGTCCGTCTCGTTGTCCACGAATCACGTAAAAAGTACAAAACCAATGTAGATAACTTTTATACATTAAAAATATGCGTAACTAGAAGTATTATCCGGTTTTATTTCATCTAAATCGCGTCACTCTATCAAAAGATTTAATCAATAGTTTCATTACGGTAATTAATAATGTAGGAACACCTAACGACATCTACATATGGAGCAAAAATGATACTAACGTAAACTAAAGTAATGTGTAAGATCGTGTATTCGGTTACACTGGAAGCCGACCCCAACATAGTTGTAAAAAGACGGGCAGATTGATTGTATTGTACCTATAGATTCGCTAACGAGCGACTATTGTATGTTGTGAAACTTTTACGTATGTTTTCAATTCAAACGCAGCTACGGACATGAAACTTTAACAAACTTGACAATGGCCCTTTCATTACCCGAAAGAGAAACAATCTTTATAACTGCAAATCACAATGTTACCCTCACTACAACTTAAAATATTATTTAAAAAAAAACATCGCCTTCCCCACACTGAAACCCAAAAAGTTACCCAGATAAAAGTAATTCGAAAGACTATGTTTCAAGGATTCGCATTAAACCTTTTTAACACTACTTTCCTTCATCCCAAAACACCCATACGACTAATGGATTCTTTCATTCGCAACCCATCGAGCTAACCCTCAAAAACCCGCCAAAAATATAACCTAAAAAGTATAAAATAATACCGAGAGGTACCGGAAATGACGTAAGAGAGTCAATTGAACCACTCAGTGAAACGTGTGTGGGTATAAATTCAATAATAACTCAATACTTCACCTTTCTTCCTTGAAAAAGTGCTCCTAAAGTGTCCTTAATTAAATAACCGAATGACGTGATGAAGTTAGGGTTGTCGCGTTTTCGATGCGCGTTGCAGTTTTGTAGGGTGCAAAAGACGGATTATCATTTTTACTGGCCATATCCGCTGTTGATTATAAGTTTTAGCTGTATCAAAGTTTTCATAGTATTTTTTAGATTTAGCCAACATTAAAAATCTATTTAATTCGACCAACAAGTACAGACGCCAGCACATCAAGCTATCCCTAACTGTCAAATTTTCTCAATCAAATATGAACCTTATGTCTTTGCAATAAAGTTGAAAACTAACAAAGAAATTGGCAGATTGTGATAACTTGATGTGCTGGCCTCTGTACATCTGTAGTTACGAAAAGAAGTCGTAATTAATCTTAAGTCTAAACTGTTAAATCTTACCAACAGAAGCCACACTGCCATTTTGATCGTACCTGTAAAATAAAAAAGAAACATGTTATTTCATCACTCTGATTTTGAAGAAAGTATTAAAGACATGTGTATTTCGAAAAGGTCACAAAAAAGTTTCACAATATTTACTTGAAGTATTTCAAAATCTAATCGCTGACAGCCCTGTAATTGAATGTGTTCTGATTGGCTAGTTCATATCACGTTCGATGACGCCATGTCCGGTCGTGTCACGTGGTCAATTTCCCTTCCAATATCCTATGCAGTCAGTCTCATTTGAAATATAGCGGCTGAACGGGGCGGACGTCTAGCCCAAATGTAATTTATTTGTCTAATAAAATAGAATGGTTTGATATAATGTAAAAAAAGAACCTTTTTTTTTGTTTTTCATGTTTTCTTTTCAGCTGTGTTTTACATGTAAAATACTGGTATTCAGCTGCATCCGGTTAGACTGGAAGCCGACCCCAACATAGTTGGGCAAAGGCTAGGCAGATGATGTACGTAAAAGTACGTTCTATTCCTTATTATACATACCTACATTAGGTTAGGTATACATTAGGTATTTGCCTTAATTTTAAATGCTTCAAAAAACTATAATAACAACTCCATACAAAGTCGAGGATAAAACTTACAATAACCACTCATAATAGAGAAACAATATCGTATTATCAGCTATCAGACAATTATTTAATAGCGTTAGCGATTACAAAACACGTAATGCAGGCACGATAGCATAATAGAGGCTATTCCGTTATAACATGTAATTGGGGACATAATAATTCCACTGGTGCGGATGTCCGCTTTCATTTGACTGTGAAACCCTGTTTGGACTGGAGTTAGGTATTCGAATGTTCCGTGATTTAATGTGCGTAGACTGTATTTGGTCTATGACAATTGGAAACTTGGTAATTCGACAAGCTTTGGTTCTGGGACGTGTGTTGTAATGGCTGTTCCGAATAATCTATACTTATGTTATAAAGAGGAAAGATTTGTATGTAAGTATGTTTGTAACGAATAAACTCAAAAACTACTTAACGGATTTGGATGAAACTTGGCACAAAGATATAGCCTGGAATAGCGTATAAGTTTTTTTATCCCGGAGAAATGTACGGTTCCCGTGAGATAATTTCCTGCATACATGCGGGCGAAGCCGCTGGCAAAAGCTAGTTTATATAAAAATCGGTGTAAATTTTGTAGGTCAGAAGTCTTTTAATCATTAGGACCTTTTGGTATTTGTGATTGGAAGACCATAAAATCATGCCTATTACCACCGAAAGGTTAGGCAGAGATCTACTTATAGTATATCAAGATTTCACCAGTTGATTTTTTAAGTCCCATGTAATAAGGGGCGGACATGTGGCCATCAATCAGGCGGGCTGGCTACTACTGGCTTTTCTTTTTTTTTTGAGGGTGAGAAATCATCATATGACTCCTCCCGCTATGGGAGAAAAGTTTTGCAAACATATGAAGATATGAATGATCTAAGTTAGTGGGAAACTGTGATTATCATACAAAAGTTTTGTTACCAATGAACTTGTAAAAGACAGTAAAGAGACGTAAAACAATTAATAGGTTTTATGATTCTGGCCAAGTCTTAAGAATAGAAGTGGCACAGTGGTAACTACCGTTTTTTAAGGGTGGGAAATCATCAAACCTCCCGCTCTGAGTGGAGTGGAAGGGAGTGTCAGCATTTAACTGACTAAAAAAAGGGTACTATCCACTTAAGTGGAATTAACCGTCTGCTAATAGCCTATAACAACCGCTACCCCGGAACATAAAGGCCTAAGGAAGGAACATGGATGGGTTTTAGTCAGTAAGAGCCTGACACTCCCTTCCGCTCCACTCAGAGCGGGAGATTTGATGATTTCCCACCCTTAAAAAACGGTAGTTACCACTGTGCCACTTCTATTCTTAAGACTTGGCCAGAATCATAAAACCTATTGATTGTTTTACGGGCTTATTGGACGACTCGCACGAATTTAACTCGCACGAAACGTGCGAATCGACTACTTTAAAAAATATCATTTTTTCTGTAGTCGATTCGCACACATTTTATTTATTGGCGTGCGAATCGACTCCCTCACAACATTTCATTTTAAGGAATAAAAAAATTAAAGTGCAGTCGTATTCAGCCATCACTGAAATAAAACTAAAAAATAATCGAAGTTTAAATAACAGATATTTACTTGAAAGTAAGAAAGATCTGTATTAAATAAGTAATAAGTATTACTTAAAACGTGGCATATCTACATGTTTTTTTTAATTTTTAATTTTTTTATTGTTTTTATTTTTAATTTTAATACAGATA
This sequence comes from Hyppa rectilinea, assembly GCA_951799385.1. Lineage (NCBI taxonomy): Eukaryota > Metazoa > Arthropoda > Insecta > Lepidoptera > Noctuidae > Hyppa > Hyppa rectilinea. The sequence goes on from OX637314.1 coordinate 5,359,535, forward strand.
TTTTTTATTATAGATTGTGTTTTCATTATCTATCTATTACGAGTAAAACACATTTGACCTTACCACTTCTGTACTCAAGTGTACTTTATCTTAACTGCATTTCATAAAAAACATTACGTGTGCGAATAGCCTACTACATATTTGTGAAGGTGTCGATTCGCACGCCATTAAATGAACTTCGTGCGAATCGAGTACATATTTTTTAAAGTAGTCGATTCGCACGTTTCGTGCGAGTTAAATTCGTGCGAGTCGTCCAATAAGCCGTTTTACGTCTCTTTACTGTCTTTTACAAGTTCATTGGTAACAAAACTTTTGTATGATAATCACAGTTTCCCACTAACTTAGATCATTCATATCTTCATATGTTTGCAAAACTTTTCTTCTTACTTCGCAAGCGGTAGATGCCATAAATTTTATTCTTTTGGTCAGCTGAAAACTTTGAAAATGTGGGTCACGAACTATACTTCATTTTTTACGAGAAATCTGGAGCCAGACTATGTTTAAGGAAAAGAGAGAAATAGATATTCGCGGTAAAGAATATTTTTAATGGTACATACGCCAGCACATCAAGCTATCCCTAACTGTCAAATTTTCTCAATAAAAATGAACCTTATATCTTTGCAATAAAGTTGAAATACTATCAAAGAAATTTGACAGATTGTGGTAACTTGATGTGCTGGCCTCTGTACGTCTTCAGCTTGACAACCTAGTGGTGTGATCTTTGGGCTGCCAAGTCTTAGGTCTAGAGTTCGAACCAAAAGCTTTATATATAATAATCACTTGCTTAAAAAACGATGAAAGGAATTGAGATATTTCTCAACAGCATGTCAAGCTAATTCAGAGGCCCATATTATAGGCAGCTTTAAAACTCTGTCACCAGGAAAGTCACTAACCATACGAAAAACAAAGAAGAAGTTTCCTTATTACGCTTAGTTTACCATGTTGATACCAAAGAGAGATTTGTTCAATTTGATGTTCTGCACCAGACCCTTAAATATGACCATAGATTTCTCATACACGCTGTATAGATCTGTGTACAGCGTGTATCAAAAAAATGTCGTATTCGCGAAAAAAAAGTGAACACGCAGCCGCTGTATACATATAATAATCGCTAATGAACATAAAATTACTCATGTACGGTCTTAAGCCCCCGTTTTCAATCACCGAAGCTTTGTGACGGCTGCCATTAAAAACTTTATTTAAGCCCCATTATTCGTTCGGTGTCGATAAATTAATTGAATTTCCCGTCGACAAACTTTATTATTAAGTAAGCTGAAGTTTTCATAACTTCCCAACTTCAGAGTCAGCAATCTTTTGCGTAATTCAAAGGAATTGATTGTATTGTTGTTTGGTGGGTAGTCGGAAATTTATCGGGCTGAAATGCCTAATGATCTGTGACGTAATGGTTGTAGTAAATTCAATATGGCGGCTTTGATCGTTTGAAGGAGTTCAGATCAAAGGAGGCGAAATATAATAGTTTTCTAAGAAGTGTTTGATGGTAACAAGCATGGCGGGCATCATTATCAGAGGATTTTACTCCATGTTATGTTCACAAAATAGGGTCAACTTTGTAGTTTTATAACTTACAGATATAACGAAGTAAGAGGTAACAGTAAAAGCCTAGATAGAGCTCATTAGTAACGACTTATAAAACAACTTTATTTTTGGACAAATTTATCAACCTGAGAACTATTTGATAAATAATAATAATAAACAGCAAAAAGTGAATCATATACACACCTACAAAGTAAGTTTCATCTCACGAATCATAATATTTAACAAAATATGTCATACAAAAATCCTCTAATCGAACTTGCACCATAGTATAAAATAGTTAAAACAATTTAAAAACACCTGCGGGTCCTGCGACACTAAATCCACAAATTAATTTCTTTCTAACTTGTTATAATTAAGTTTGAAGGCACTATCCAGTATGAAGTTGTGGAGAAACGAACTATGCTACTAACTCCACAACTTTATCCCAGCACCTGGTGCCAAGATGAACATTCATCAATGTAATAACGTGGCTAGACTGTTCTGATTGATAACGTTATTAAGAAATTAATGTTTAATTAGTAATATAACATCACGCTAGTCTTCTCCGAAGAGGCAGGCAGTAGTGTAAAATGTTAAGAATATATTTTTTGAACGCCATTGTCACATATACGCCTTGTACGCCAACGATACAAATATGTGACAATTCGAGTATATTATAACACGAAATAAACAATTAAATCATTATTTTTGTGTGTGTTTATATAACACACAAGAAATTTTTAAGATATCTATATAGATATCTTAAAAATTTATATGTGGAGGGGACGCGTGTGCGTTATGCTCTGGCATTCAAAAGCTTAAGTTATGATTGTGTTCAGATTTAGTCTATTCCTAAATGAAGAATATTCGTTTTGTAATATGGTAAGAATGTTTTTGAGGAATAAGCGGTGATCTATAGTCATTAGCATTATGTTGGCGGGTTTTTGGAAAAAAAAACAAATATAAGTTATTAAGCGGAAGCACCGTTTGATTACATAAAGTGAGTTTTATTTTGAAAATAAGAACACACATAATTTGACAGTTATGCTTAAGCCTGTCTAATTAAACAATGTATATTTTATCGCATTCTCAGCATGCCCTATTTGTGCCAAAAACACTCCACTGGCTCCGTGCAGGTCCCAATGTGTGCCTGGGAATTCAGAATATTATCCAAATAGGACCAACGTCCAATGGAGGAGACAAATTCTGCTAGGAGACCGTGACCGTCAACCTTAAAAAGGTGGCTGGAACAGACTGGATACAGAAGAAGCATTAGCAGTTTTAGGCATTAAATAATATAGTTTGTGGCCAAATAGGACTCCTAATTTTTTTAGTTACCCTACGCTGTCCCGCTGCTGAGCAAAGGTCTCCCCCAAATCATTTTAGGCATCCTTTTCCAGAGCTGCCTCGATCCAAACCTTCAGGTATGGAATTAATAATAAATAACGAAGCAGTAAACTCAAGAACAATGAGAAAGTAAGTATTGTCTCGGGAAAAATAAATAGTGTATATTTTATTCATGGAAAAGCTTAATTATGTACAATTCGAGTCTGAGCGCTGGAATGCTGAATACATTGAGCAACATTTAACGTAAAACGTAAGAGAATAAGTAGGTATTTACTTTAATTAGTGGAGCTACGTAGGTATTTGTATAATCCTGTCGATTCCATAATGAAGTTGAATCACTACATTGGCTCATCACTACACCAAATCCATTCGCCACACACACAAACAAGCACACAAACCACACGCTTCCCTGTTTCCCGCCATTCGTTAAGAACTGACAGTTGATATGAGTGACAGCTACTTCGAATCTGTTTTTTTTAAATAATAATTGTCTTTGGAAACTTGGGTCCTTGAGCCATGTCATCAATGAGTCATTAAAAAAAAATTGTTTTGTTTGTTCAGTCGTTATTAAGGTTATCCATATTCAAATAGAAACGATAAAATAATAAAAACTGCACGTAAATCCACTAATACTTACTGAGTTAATTCAAATGCCAAAAAAAAAATGATTTTTAAATGGCATAGGTTTCACGCCTGCATTCTCCGAAAGGCTAGGCAGAAGTGAAAGTACATGATCTAAATCTATTCTCAAACAATAAACTCAAAGAGTTCCACAACTAAGACTGCACCTCTTTTACGAAGTATGCAGTTAATTAGTCCTGTCACTACACGGGGACACAGGATCCCGGTGCAATTTCCTCTATAATCTCCGCGGATTTAGACAGGGATGCCTTGTTCCTGTTGAAAAACCATTTCACGTAGAATTTTTAAAAACTGGAAGTAACGACAATCTTTGGCCCACTTGCACCTCACATCACGAAATGTGTGTGTGTGTGTGTGTGTTTTTTTTAAGGCTGAGAAATCATCTAATGACTTCTCCCGCTCTGGGTGGAGCGGAAGGGAGTGTCAGACTCTTACTGACTAAAACCCATCCATGTTCCTTCCTTAGCCCTTTATGTTCCGGGGTAGCGGTAACCCTTTCGGACAGTCCCGCTTATGTGTGTAGCACTAACGATATTCAAAACAACATTCGCTAAACGTATTTGCTTAGTGTTGCAAGCAGGATTAAGAATAAGAAAAATTAGGCAAGTTCAAATCTAAAGCAAAAAGAATAACTTTTAGTAGTCAAATAAAACTTCAACTTATTCTTTTATTAAAATAAAGCAATGAGCCTGTCCTCAAATAGAGCTGCGTAGAAATAACTGTCAATGCTAATTTCCTTTAAGTCATAAAAAGTCATACGCCTCACAAAATCAAAATGAAAAAAAAAGAACACAGATTCCTACGAAAAAAAATCACCGCGAGGCAACCCTACACGTCCTGCAAGCTGATTAGGTACATACATGTAGAGGGATTCGTTTGAAAAAAGGATTAATTTAATGAAAAGTTTCAGATAAATTACGTGTCGAAGTTTTTCGTGCCGCGTTTTTGGGTTAATTGAACATTTTAATTTGGGATTTCGATGGCTTACGAGGGATTGGGTGAATCTACCTAAATAGTTTTCTTTGAATAAAGGTTTTGTGTACCGCCGCTTCGTATGATTTGATAAAACATCAAGATTATTTTATTTTATTTATTACATATAACATAACACAACGCTTTGTATCGCCGAAGTGTTGGGCAGAAGTGTTCTTATAATGGACCCAAACGAGTGATGTTAAGTCCAATGTGATAGAGGCGAGCTTATTTTCATCAAACGGACAGAATTCCAGACTTCAAAAACCCAATAACATTTGCCTCATCAAGGAATACAACCCAGAAACTACTGTTCAGCAGTAGTGATTGCGACCGAACGAATGGGTCAGGAACGTTTTGGAATTAATTGATGAATTAATGGTCAAAACAGGAGTAAGATACGTTGCTTAGTTAAGAAGAACAACGCGGTCACAAAGACAGACACGAAAAGCGAGTTTTATATTAATATTTTATATTATTATGCAAGAATATACATAGATAAAGTGTTTGAACTCGAACACAGATAGCGGTTACATTGTATGTTCATCTCAATTAAAATGCATAGGACCTCTGCATTTTAATTAAGATGAAAATACAATGTAATAGGTATAACGATGTAGCAGTGGTTAGTAAAAATAAAGTTTTAACTTCAACTCGATCCAGTTCGGGAAATACCTACCTACCTACTTACTTTAATTAAAAATAAAATTATAAAATACGTCAAAAATACATGCTTTTACAAATCATTCTCAATGTTCCAAGTTTAAAGCAAATATTCACTTTAAAAAATAAGCCAATTTCATGATCAAAGAACTTGGGAGGGGCGAAATTGAATCTTCTCCTGCAGGCGAGAACTTAGATTATTTTATTTTTCTTTTTACTTCATTATGGTTTATTCCATTTGCGTCTTCAAAGCTTTATTAAAGTGTATTTCTTTCAGGAAATTGTTTACGTTGACTGATGTTCCCCGATCCGGTCCGTAACCGGTTAAATCTGGTTTGAAACAAGTCTTAACTTGTTAAATTGGTCAAAAGTAATTTCGGCGCGGGAATTTGCGCTTAATCCATTTATTTTTTTGTCAGGCTTTTCTTCACGAGGATTATAACGCCATTTAGCTCAGTAGCCTTATGGATTAACCTGAATAGCATTGTTTAACATAAAAATAAATAGCTGCTGCCTTATTTTCCATTTGTTTTTATCAGTAAACTGTGACCCACATTTTGAGCCGGCTTATGTGTAATCATGCGAAATATCACAAATAGGACAATGGGAATAAATGTAGCTAATGGGGGGTGAATCGACTGATTTATAAGCCCCACTAGTTTTTATATGTTACGTTTATATCTATCCGTATCGTGGAAACGCGTAGGTTTATTTCTCGCTCGTTCGATAAACTCTAATGCTCTTTTATACTAGAAAGATGATCAATATGATGACGATAAAATACTGATTGACAGTCTAAGTTCCGTACTAACCAAAACTTTAATTTGTACATAAATTTCTAAATCGATATTCAAACTTGAGAATCGTTCTAGAATACGGCTCTCCATATTTTATGCGTTACAAAATTAGGATGCAGGATCCTATTTATACAATAATAAAACAATGTTCGCACTAGGTACGTAATTAAAGCGGGATTGTCCGAAAGGGTTACCGCTACCCCGGAACATAAAGGGCTACGGAAGGAACATGGATGGGTTTTAGTCAGTAAGAGTCTGACACTCCCTTCCGCTCCACCCAGAGCGGGAGAAGTCATTGGATGATTTCCCAGCCTTACAAAAAAAAAAAAAAAAAGGTACGTAATTAACTTTCTTGTTATTAAGTAAGTATACGGAGTAAACTATATTCTTATTCTGGGCTAATTTCACCAATAAAACTGATTGTGTGTAAAGTTAAGTAATGATTAGCGACTGATTAACAATACGTTTTTGACGTTTAAATTAAAGGGGTCTATCAATACCGCGTTCAAGAACTCTCAGTGTTAATATTCCACATCTCCCAAACTATTTACTTTTAGTATTGCCTTTTTAAATTACTTCCTAAATCCATTATCCCTTCCGTTAATAGATTTAAGTCCCGGTTTAGGCACACAAGGATGTCCCTTAGGACTGGGTAATGTCCAAAGCATCCGTTAGTCTATGAATATGCCTCAATTGTTAGTATTACAGTAGTCCTATAGGACGGAAACCATAAATTCGTGGCTAGATAATTTAAAGAGCTTTCATACTTTTCAAAAGTCATTAGTAAGAACGATTATTATAATCGAAAATAATGATTTAATATTATTAAAGCGTTCGACGTTGATAAGGCCCGCTGTTGGTAAACATTTTTGTGCAATCATTGATCATCATGAAATGTATTGAAAAAATCAAGATGGCGTCGTTAGTTCCGATTTTGACCACGCGCCAAAAGAACCATGTGGCGCTGTAACGTTGTTTTTGTTCGTATATTGATTTTATATTTTGACGTCAAAACAATTAGAATTAATAAGGGTTCTGTTGATTGACGACAAGTTAGGCTTTCACAATAACCGAATTAGAAAATTAAGAACGATGGGTTTAATTACGTTAGCATTAATTAATTTCCTAATTCAAAAAAAGACCAATGAGATTAATATTATGGCTGGTTCTTTTATAAGTTACAATTACTTAATTGGAATCACATTAAAATAAAAAAATAATAAAATTAAGTAAATGAATGCTGGCAAGACCCATATTACATAAAATAAAATATCCCAATACTGCCACATTACCAGGCAATTTTACCTGTTAAAACTACAAAAAAAAAGTGTTTTAACTAAGTATAGGGACGGCTTTGTTAATAACAAAAAACGATGGCGTTATTCGTATAAAGTTCCATAAGAAATAAATTATCCATAAACAAAAAATACCAAAATAAAAATCAAAATTTTAACCCCCCGTTGCAATTTACGTAAGTAAAACAAACACGCGGGAATGTTGGTGAAAAAAAACACGACACTTGTTACGTCAACCCTCCGGTGCGACACCGATGACGACAAATAATACGACGCAAACAGCACTGCAAAACGTTACCTAAGTCTTTAATCCGGGCATAGCTAATATTATGCGTGGCACGCCGGCGACCCGGTTCGGCGCTACCCGGCTTACCTTGTAACCGGGTAAGCTTTGCATCTTGCGTTTGACATTTTACCCGTATTTTGACGGTATACGAGTAATAGATGTATTGGCTGTATGCGGTTCTTGATTTGATTTACGTTTAGTTGTGGGATTTTTATTAATCACCAAAAAATATATGATAGATGGTTGGTTGGATACATTTTAAGTATTCGTGTATATCATAGGTAGTCTTACAGCTTATTTGACTATTTAGATAACGTGGTGACAACATTCCTAAAATAACTCCTGCTGGACCAATGTAAGTGATTTACATATTTTGCGTTCTTGCTCTATCCCAAATGGACTTTTTAATTTACTGTGTCAACATTTTATACTTCCCGTGCACTATTTCTGTATAATTATCTACAAAACTGATTCAAATTAATTGAAGATATTGTTTATTCTGTAAAAACGATATCAGAAATACTTTAACACGTCAAAAAATTAAGCGGGATTATCCGAAATGGTTAACGCTACCCCGGAACATGACGGGCTAGGGAAAGAACATGGATGGGTTTTAGTCAGTACAAGTCTGACACTCCCTTCCGCTCCACCCAGAGCGGGAGGTATCATTTGATAATTAATTTCCCACCCTCATAAAAAAAACCCCTAGAAATGTTAGTGTGATCAATCAGGTAACATTGATCGAAGAATGATTTAGACTTTGCTAAAATTTTGCGGAAGATAAAAAAGAAATCATGACTAAAATAATACAACCTATCTTTTATAATATTTAACGTTCTGCATCAGTTAAGGCGCTGACTGCCAACAAAGATAAACGGCGTGCCGCTAATACGAGCTAAACGCCAATAAATCAATACTCCCGGTCATTACGAGCCGGGTGTGATCCGGGCATACCCTGATGTATGGAATACCGCAAATGGTGGAATTGTGATAAAATATCCTGCTGTGGAATTAAATGAAACGCTGATTTTTGGTATTTAAAGATAGCATCGTAAATTGCATTATTAACGTTGCAAACACTACTGCTGAGTATGACATTCTGGGTTCGATTCCTAGGTCGGGCTTTGCAGTTTCTCAGTAGCAGCCCGACTCTGGATTTGTGATACATGTTACTTTAACTGACGAAATGTGGGTATACCTACTATGGTTACACCTCTGCCTGACCACACCTCTGACTAACCCTTTGGGAAGACAAGGCGTGATGTTATGTATAGATAAGTACACTTAACTATAGTAGTAACCCCATACAATGTTTTCTTAGTGCCTATAAATAACTATTTAATTTTTCTGGTGCAAAATTATGATAGGTCGTATTAGATTGTTAGGTCGCAATCTGACCGATCTAGGTTGTGTTTCATTTCATCATTTTACATCACTTTTGGGCCTTTAAAACTTCAAGTAAATCTAAGTCTATAAACAACAATGTTTACTTACCTTTTTTTTTGCTTGAAATGTGCGTTTTGTGTGTGCAGAAGAAACGTTTTTTCTTTTTTTTCTTTTAAACTAGTTAGTTTTATATACTTACGGATCATAACTATTAACAAATAAACAACATTGTTCATAAAATATCATCATCATCATTCTCCTACCCTTATCCCAATATATCTGCGGTCGGCGCAACATGTCTTTGACTTCCATACTTCTCTATTAGTCGTCGTCTCGGAAGTCACTACCTTTCTAGCTATATCATCTTTCACACAGTCCATCCGTCGCTTTTATGGTCTTCCCCTACACGTATAGCCATCCACATCCATGCCCAAAAATAATAATTTGAAATAAACCAATCTCTTCTTTTTGTGTGTGACTGTGTGACAGTGACTAACCTGGTGTCAGAGTTTTATGCTGCCCATGGGCCTCTGACTTAGCTTTACATGCTGTTGAGAAATATTTCTCAGACATGCTGGTTTCCTCACGATGTTTTCCTTCACCGATAAACTAATTACATGCCATTTTCGAATAGTCAAAAGGTTAGTCACAAATATGTAGCTGATGATGCTCATTCCAAAATTTAGAAGGTTCTTATGGAGAAGAGGCAAAAACTCCATAAACAATCTTTTAAAATTTATTCATTTTGAAATTATAGGTAAGTACATGTTAGGGCAATGTAGAAAGGGCACGCCACGATAGTGGCGGTAAGGCCCCTCTTTGAGGAGTGGCTAGAGAGGCGTCACGGCGCCCTCACCTTCCGCCTGACGCAGGTCCTCGGACATGGATGTTTCGGGAGGTTCCTGCACATCATCAGGCGGGAGGAAACGCCCGGGTGTCACCACTGCGAGGATCGCCCAGAGGACACGGTAGAGCACACGGTGCAAACCTGCCCCGCTTGGGCGGAGCACCGCCGTGTCCTCGTAGAGGCGATTGGCGGCGGCGACCTCTCGCGCCCGGCCCTGGTGCAAGCCATGGTCCGGGGCGAGAGGGAGTGGGAGGCAGTCACCTCCTTCTGCGAAAAAGTCATGCTCGCGAAGGAGGTGGCGGGATGGGAGAGAGAAAGGTCCTCCCGTCCCAGCCGCCGCGGGAGACGCTCCGGGCGTCGGGAGCCACGTGACGACTCCCGGCCACCGTAGGCGCGGGCCTGCGGACGGTGAGTAATGGGTGACTCACCGTCCGATCAGCACCAGACCCGTGCCGTACGGCGCGTATATGTTCCACGCGCGCCTCAAAGAGATGTCAGCATATGAAGGGGCCCCTCAGGGCCAAGCCTGCCGGGTAAGCGGGATTGTCCGAAAGGGTTACCGCTACCCCGGAACATAAAGGGCTACGGAAGGAACATGGATGGGTTTTAGTCAGTAAGAGTCTGACACTCCCTTCCGCTCCACCCAGAGCGGGAGCAGTCATTGGATGATTTCCCAGCCTTAAAAAAAAAAAAAAAAAAAAAAAAAGGGCAATGTAGAAATACGTACATGTTAAAAGCGTCTGTAATTAAAATACAAAAACAAAAAACCATTAAAACAACGAGGAGAATGAAACGTTACTTTGTTCTCCTCGTGTAAAACCGTCATGTATTGCGAATCTCGTTCAAAGAAGACAAAGAAATTGAGAAAATTTAAAGGCTTCTTTTAGGCCCGTATTACAGAACCTCACTCAAGACCCAAGCATTACTTAAAACTAGTTTTAACCAATAAAATGGCTTTAATCAAGACTCAAGCATTGAGTATTGAGTGAGGTTCTGTAATATGGGCATTAGAGATAATTTTTTGGCAAAACAATGATTTGTTTCTAAAAATCTTTCACGTGCTCACAAAATATACCACAAGCTTTACATGACTTAATTGCAATATGTAAAACAGGGACGTATTCCGTGACGTAAGGCGGGCCCTGTCAGGCCGGGCGAAAAGTAGGCCAAACTGAGGCCAAAGTCATAGGATCGACGGTTCAACATGTGTTATTTTGTTTACAACTATCCTTGAAGCGTTTTTTGATTCCGTCGTTTAGTCAATATTTGGGGGAATGTCGAATGGATTAAAGGGAATATATTTGTTGCGGTTTCTTGCTTTTTGTTTGGGTACTCAGCTTTATAAGCAAGCAAGACTCAAATAGGTAAGAGTGTGTGAGTGTGTGTGTGTGTGTGTGTGTATGCGTGTGTAGTATAATAACTAGTGCCTGATACATAGCTTAGTTTGTCTAATTCATCTTTTATATTTCACCAATCACATTAATATACACAACCCTCTTCAAAGTAATGAGTATATTCCGCATAAATCTTTAATTAAGGCTTCAATACAAATTGAGAAAATTAATTAAACAGTCAAATGTGACGGGATTATGAAATTACGAACCTTCAGTGAGATGAAGCCTTTAGATCAACGAGGGATGTTTTAATTTAACACCCTAATGATTAATCACCAACATTAATTATCATCTCGAAATATAACAAAAGAATGTCACGGTCATAAATTAAACGGTGGAAAGATTAACCCGGGCATATCTTCACCTTAACCGGATTTAACCGGGTGTCGTTCGACGTGCGACGAATACATTAGCGGCTGTTTCCGCTTCCGGGCCGAGTTTCATCCGGATATCCGCGCGCATGATCATCCGCGTTTGACGGTTACTTCGTAATTTGATCGCGTAACGTTTTTAATCTTTTTGATTGATCAATCGGTTTTGGTACTGTGGGTTTTTGCGAAAAGGAAGCCTTTTTTTTAATAAAAGATTTAATCAACATGAAAACGTCAGGTTTTAACGTATAAGCGTTAATTCGAAGCATATTGTATATACCTCCAATTTTATTAATAAAAAGGCCAAATACATAGAAATTTAAACCTCTTTCGTAATTCGAATGCCAAAAAAAAAACGTTCTAAAAATGTGCATTTACATTCAAAATAAAAAACCAAGCTAAATCGCATTGACGCAAACGGTCTACGAAAATACCAATCGGAATTCGTTCAAAAACTAGTACACTGAGCTAGAGGGCGTTAATTGGACATTTTGCGGGTAGTTAGGTAGTATTAACATTTCAACGGTATTGGGTTTGATTTGCTACGGAACTGCTAGCAATTTTGGGCCATCAGCCGAAAGTGTTTATTCAGTGTTTTTATTTAAGACCATGTTTGGTATCGTGGAACTCGTGGCTAAGGAATACCAGCCGCACGGGTCGATCTATCAAGTTCAGCTGCGCTTACCGGGTTTGGTCCATGGATGGGTGACAACCTTTACATACCAAGACTCCTCCAGCCCTCGAAAAACACGTTAATCCGTTAGCTCTGGCTGCTTTTCGTGGATTTTTGACAGTTGTTACAGATCGTCAACTGGTAATTTTTATCTGCCTAGCCTTTTTACAACTTTGGGGTCGGCTCCCAGTCTTACCAGAGGTAGCTGAATACCAGTATTTGACATGGAGTGCCAGCCATCACACATCTACCAAGCGACATTAAAGTTTACATTCATTCATCACATCCTATAAACATTTACTTATATCAAACAATAGACAAATACACTCCTCGTGAAATCGGCACACAGGTAGTATGTAACGTATGTCAGTGTACGCTTGTGAACAGAAGTGCTATACTGTAGTAATTTCGCCATAAAACTTAGGTGAAGAGAGCTATCATTCCACCTGATGCAAGGGATTCACACTATTGATAGCTCACTTTATAAGGATTTTAAAGAGTCGATTTAAACCTACAAACTCGGGTTTGTTGATAATGGCCGTTTCTTCCAAGGCCTTTTTTTTTGAGGTTGGCAAATCATCATGTTATGGCCCCTCCCGCTCTGGAGCGGAAGGAAGTGACAGACTCTTACTGTCTTAAAACCCACCCATGTTCCTTCATTAGCCCTTTATGTTCCGAGGTAGCGGTAGCCCTTTCGCACAATCCAGCGGAACCGGACGAATTAAGGCCTGGACTTCAAAAAAAATATGGTGACTGTTGTGATCGCACTCCATTTTGATGACGTGTTGTAAAAGTGACAGCAAAAAACCTTTTTGTGACGGTGACAAAAAGTCACTCTCACTCATGAGACATTCGAATACAATACATAGTAAGAGCAAAATAGACTCCTAAGTCCTCAAAGCACAACCTTACTTCTCCGACGACTATAGGTACACACGAGTACACTCCTCATAAAATCAGAGACTCAAGGTACACTCGCGAGCACAAGTGTCTCGTACAGTCACGTACAGTTCTGCGTAACGCACGGCAGGAGTATCGATACACACGTACATACATAATACAGTACATAATATATGAGTTGTTATGTACCAACATGGAGTCTGGTCTGAGTTTGTTTGCTGTGGATTGTATTTGGTTAAATCTATTGAATTGATCTATTATGTACAGTGTGATCGCTTTTGTACATAAATCTGGCTTTGACAATAGAAATGAGGAGAAAGATGGTATTTACCCGGCTGCGAGAAAGCTTTTCGACTCTCAAATGTTACTCATACACTTTTGTTAAGTCTTTAAGTAGTGCCTTTTGAGAATTTGGGAGATAATGAAGCCTTGCAACTACAGAAAATTTTATACTAATATTGAAAACATTTTAAGAAAATAACCATACAATAAGTTTAATCTTACCAGAGGGGCTAGATCAATCGCTTCGTGTCGATTCAATTTCGAAAATTGCTAATCGAACAATTCGTTAACTCAGCGTTTCGGATTGTCAAGAACGCTACTTGTCAACGCATTTGTATGGGAATATTCACGTGACATTTCGAAAGCTTATACCAATTCCATACATACATTCGGATTTATCTAATTACTTAATCGTTAATGAAAATGTGCCTTTGTCTAAGCTCCCTGGCAGCATAGAAATATAACTATGCATGGCAGAAATGCTCCCCAATCCAATGAATAAATCAAGATCAACAAGACAAAGAAACAAAAAGCGATCGCAAAATACCAAAATCAATCACTTCACTAGGAAATCCTTTTAATTACTCAACACTTGTACCTATCAGAAAACTAGACGAAATATGGCTAAATAATCCTTTTCCATTTCAACAAAGCGAACTGAGAGTTGTAACCCTGGTATTCTTCCATCTAAATGATTGCTGTTAAAGCCAGCAATCAGGGTATTCTTGGAGCTAACGTTCACCGTCTGGGGTACTTAGCTAGCTGTAAAATATTGTTGGGGAGGCCAGGACTGAACTGGTTGTACGGTGCAAGGTATAATCTGGTTTTGGAGATTTGTTCAGTGTTTTGTAGTTAAACCTGTGATGTTATAGGCAGATTTTAGAAAATAGGAGTTCTGATTTTATTAAAGGCAAAAAAAAACATATAATAACACAAATAAACATGAATAATAAAGTTGAAATACTATCAAAGAAATTATGGTATATGACAGATTGTGGTAACTTGATGTGCTGGCCTCTGTACATATATATTTAATTCCACAATAACCTAACTTGACAGTGATCTTCTTCTGTTTTATTTTCGCAAGTTTGCCTTCAATAAAAACCCAAAGGTCCAGCAGTGGTATAATAAGCAGGATTGTCCAAAAGGATTACCGCTACCCCGTAACATGAAGGGCTTAGGAAAGAACATGGATGGGTTTCAGTTTGTAAGAGTCAGACACTCCTTTTCGCTCCACCCAGAGCGGGAGGAGTCATTCAATGATTTCCCACCCTCAAAGCAGTGGTATAAGGCATGCTGACAATAAGCAATAGGTATACCTTTAATTTAAAACCGCATTCTTTATTGCACATTAAAAAAGTTATTTACATCCAAAATCCTGATTGATTTTTCTAATATGCCTATATGGCAACGGATCCTTATGTGAACTGAATCTCTGTTCACAAAAATCTTGCTACCTTTAACTGTCTCAAATTTTACGGCGTGTTTTGTATCGTAAAGTCGTAATATCGTATTCTTTCAAAGCTGAAAGAGATTCTTGACAAACCAAACGGATCGGTTTTTGATTAACGCTAACCAACTCTGTCCACTTTCCTTGAACTGTGCAATGTTCATCGCTGATATCTTATTACCAAAACCGCCACTCGCCCATGTCTCGCTCCACGTCCCCAGATGCGCCTTTCGTCGGCTAGCTAGCGACTAGAGCAGCTAAATCGGCCGAATTATATGTGTTCCTCCGTCGACAAGTGTAAAATTTAACTCGAAAACGTTTTACTGCCCCATCGGAAGTAGATAAAATAGTTTGGTATGGTAAATACTTTGCTGCACTGGATTGGCTCGTCGTTGAAGTTGGTAGAAGTGGGAGAATCTGATTCCTTTGCGTTTGAATTGGTGCACGTGCGGAGTTTGTTCATGACTTTATATATTTTTGAGTGTGTGCGAGAATGTTTGGAAAGCTTTCTTTGTTAGAATATACAGAACAGAATGTTGATTTCGGGATTTAGGTCTAACGTCTAAGGGCGAATTTCACCATTGAGACTAAACGCAATCAGCTCGTAAAACACGTTTATGAGCTGTCAGTGTCATTATTTTTAATGGAATATTGACACTAACGATTTAGGTATTAATCGCGTTCAGTTTCATTGGTAAAATTCGCACTTAATTTTAATTGTACACTTAATTGAAATCTGTTGCACTTCAATTTCAGGTGAGCACAGAGTTATATACTGGTTTCATACAATCGCCATTATGACTGCCCATTAATCCCAGAAAAACATGAATAGTTGCGTATTCCTCTATAGTCCTAGTGGCGAACCGCTATAAAAAAGATACAAAAAATATAATCTTCAAATCTTTGATAAACTAAGAACATTTCTTAAAGGAAAACTAAGAAATCTCACATTTCAGTGCCAAAACATTTAAGAGATATTGCTCATTTTATGTGTTCATAGTAAATGGTGTTGTCGTTAAACTAAGATTAAGATCGTAGCTTTAAGCTTACGTCTCATGACATACAATTAAGTGCTTAAGTCTTAAGTGAAACGTCTTCCGTTTTAAGTATGTAGCTTACTGGCTGGATGTGAAGATTTTATAGATTTTTTAATTTATGTCTCTAAAGAGTTCGTTATATGATGCAGCTGGGACATTCATGATAGAGAAGATTGGTTTTGAGGCTCTCTAAGGAAACTGGATGAATATGTACAGATAGAAACATAGATGTATTAATTTGTATCAATAGGAAAGTCAGTTTATTCTTCTTCTTAGCGTGTCGATGGCAAAAATAGAACTTAAATATATATTTATATTTTAAATTAGTTTGACCCGAAAGTCAGCAACGCTAATACCGTTCACTGACTGAGTTTATTAGTATTATTAGAGTAGTTTATCAGCCATCTCGTTACCATAACACAAGCATTAGCTTGGGACTATAATTATGTGAAATGTGTATTATATATGTGTGTTGTGTGAAATGTCCAAGGATATATATATAGATTTGTATGTAAAGATAAGTTTAAGTCCATCTTAGCGGGGGGCGTACCACACCACGTACACACACCTACGCACGGTATCCATTCGAGAACCTAGAAGAGGGATCGATGACCTAAAGAAGGTAGCTGGCAGTGGCTGAATGAATAAGGCGGGAGATCGTGCGCTGTGACGCTCCTTGGGGAGGCCGATAGGCTAAAACCATGATGAAACCGAGAGCGTCTCTGAGGCACCGAGGAGTCTCGGTATGTAAAAATGGTCACTCATCAGCGGACCAACCTTGACAAGCATAGCTTAACCTAGTGGATCGACCTGTTCGGCCGTTCACTAGCCTCGAGTTCCTCATGACAAAGATACGAAACTGAGTGACCCACCCGGTTTATCTACCCAGAATAGGTGCCCAGGTATTCTCGCCTAACTAAGCTAGAAATTGGGTTAGTCTGAGATTAAAGCAAGGTACAGTTTACAGAATAGAATAGAGTACGGAATAGCGTTCCTTGTTGGAACTCAATGGGACAGTTTTATTCCTGAAGTTTAAATGCAGCTGAACATGGGTATATTTAGACCTGTTTGGTCCGGGATTTTAACTACATTGAAGGAAACGCAACAGGGTGAAATTGAATTTACGGGCATTATTTTAAGGGGTCATTGTACCATCATTATGAACAACTTTCACTATGGGATCAAATCTGAAATCGCAAAAAAAATCGTCTCTTCCCTACATTTTGACGAGTTACGCGAGCATAATATAAAATAATATATGGAACAGCAGATTTTTTTTTAATAATGCCCTTGAATCCAATTTCACCCGGTAGATTTTTATTTAGGATTAATCATAACAGAACATCACGTTTGTAATACGAGTACCCGAACAGCTAGGCAGAGGTATACCTATAGTAAACCCACATTTCGCCAGTTATGTTTTAGTACAGGCTTCATGTTTATGTTCATCCTACAAAAATCAAAGACATTTAGGTAACCATATTTTGTTTAAAGTCCGTGGAGTTTCTTGTCCGTTCTTCACCATAGGTACCTACTGCTTTGGAATGGGCAACTAGCTTCATCTTTCTAAAAAACCGATCCTTTGACAATTCAAAAGTGCCTGTAATTTGTTTATTTGAAATAAATGCTTTGAGTTAGATTCGTGATAATTTTAAAACAACTTTAGCATATAACTTGATGCTTTTCTCCAATATAATAGAACACTTACGAGGGATGCAATTCCTCCATTTCCCCGATGGAGCAACAAATCGATGTGGCTATTAAATGTTTTCGAGTGAACCCTAATGCTTACGTCACGTGAGCGCAATTCCGGCCGCAATCATCTGACGCGATACTGGGAACGATAAAATGTTAGATTGCACATACGCTTTGTACTTTTATGCTTAGAGAGATAATTTCTAGCTTAAAGAATCAGTTGGGGTTTAAAGTTGGAACTTTCGTTATTGTCTTCTCAAAATTAGATTCGATTTGGCACTCCTTTCCTCCACCGATTTTAAGCAAGTGATAATTATACAATACGCACATGAATCCGAAAAATCAGAGGTGCGTGACTTGGATTCGAACTCGAGACCTATGACTTGGCAGTCCGACGGTCACACCACTAGGCTATCACGGCTTTTTAACGTAATTTGTACATTTCGTGCATCGTTAGTTATTCTAACTATACAGTGTGTTAGGTTAAACGAGGGACATACTTTCAGGGGGTACTATACGGGCCTGCGGACGGTGAGTAATGGGTGACTCACCGTCCGATCAGCACCAGACCCGTGCCGGACGCAGCGTATATGTTCCACGCGCACCTCAAAGAGATGTCAGCATATGAAGGGACCCCTCAGGGCCAAGCCTGCCGGGTAAGCGGGATTGTCCGAAAGGATTACCGCTACCCCGGAACATAAAGGGCTACGGAAGGAACATGGATGGGTTTTAGTCAGTAAGAGTCTGACACTCCCTTCCGCTCCACCCAGAGCGGGAGCAGTCATTGTATGATTTCCCAGCCTTAAAAAAAAAAGGGTGTACTATACTCAAGAAAATGTAGAACTTTGACTATGGAACTATACATGAAATTACGAAATAAAAATCAGCTGTTCAGTGCATTTATGTTCGCATAATTCGTCAAAATGTATGGAACAGCAGATTTTTTTTTTTCATATTTCAGAGTTGATCCCATGGACAAAATAGTTGATTTCCATGAGTACTATACAATCTGGAAGTATGTATAACCTAACACACTGCATACTTACTCTACTACAATAACAATACACGAACCGATACAAACCTATGATGAAGTTACCCACAACATACAGTGTAATAAAACAAGAACACTATCTCTGCCAACAATACCTACCCACCTATAGGTAGGTACTAAGTTATTTGTTTGTACCCACTAAACATTTGGAACCCATCCAAACCGACAATTTGATATTGTACACGGCGGACATCAAAATTGCATTGATAACTACTATTTACGTTAATGATTGGCTCACTAATCATTGTGATAATTACTTTAGTAAACATTGCGGGGAGTTGTGTTGACGGATTACGTAATAATTTGAGTCTTTCAGACCGAATTTCACTCATGGTGACCAATCTCAACGGAGACCAGCCTTCGGCGCGAGAGATATTATAGTGAACTATTGTGTGCGCAGACACGGGTGCACTTTTATCTTCTCTAACTCTCAAGGTCATTAGAGCCACCCGGCCCACTCCGCACCGCCTCGCCTCCTTTTTTTTTTTTTTTTTAAGGCTGGGAAATCATCCAATGACTGCTCCCGCTCTGGGTGGAGCGGAAGGGAGTGTCAGACTCTTACTGACTAAAACCCATCCATGTTCCTTCCGTAGCCCTTTATGTTCCGGGGTAGCGGTAACCCTTTCGGACAATCCCGCTTACCCGGCAGGCTTGGCCCTGAGCCCCTTCATATGCTGACATCTCTTTGAGGCGCGCGTGTAACATATGTGCGCGTGTACATAGTACTGTTTAATACTATACTACTATACTATACCTGAAATCACGAAAAAATAATTGTAGTATTTTTTTTTCGTGATTTCAGGTATAGTTCCATAGTCAAAGTTGTTAATTTTCATGAGTATAGTAATCTCTGGAAATATGTCCCTCTTTAAACCAAGCACACTGTATGTTATGTATGTACTTATGTAAGTTATGTAGCCAAGTTAGTGTATTGTTTGCTATCAATCCACATAGCATTCAAAATACGGTTTGGATGTTTGTGCGTGTGGGATGTAACAATGTAAACGTAATTACAATACATGAATGAAGTTACGTCTCCAAAATAAATTGAATTTACAACAAATTAAAACGAAAAAATATCTCGTTAGAAATTCTTTCACATTACATATCATCACGCCTTGTCTCCCAGGAGGGTTGGTAGGTGACAAAAAAGTACACATAATAGTTAGATTATAAATTCAAGGAATAAGATTATTCTGCTTCAAAATAATACTTGATCAAATACCTACATCTCTAAATATACCTCTATAAATTTCTGAACCAACGTAAACAGTTACAAAAACCGGCAACGCAGCACAAAATTCCCAGCTCAACGCAATTCCGCTAGAGGACAAAAATGCAGTCCTTACGGAAATATCCAACAAACACAAGAAAAACTTCCTGAGTAAAACTATTTAATAACCCACCCAAACATTATGGAGTTGCGTAGTTTTTGTATTATATAGGGACTTGTATATTTTTTCTGTCTAACTGCAATGTTGCGTGCGGAGAGGACATTAATCGGTTTTAACGCCAGCCGCGCATTTCACCCGATTTATACATCCCCCTCTTAGAACTGCATTGCAGGGTTGTATATTACACAATTTAAGTACCCCCAGGATAGCTTGGATGTCTAAATATGGCTTGTAAGCATGCTGTAGCTAAGCGGTATTGTTGGTGAGGGTTACCGCTACCCCGGAACATAAAGGGCTAAGGAAGGAACATGGATGGGTTTCAGTCAGTAAAAGTCTGACACTCCCTTCCGCTCCACCCAGAGCGGGGGGGGAGAACACATTGGATGATTTCCCAACCTCAACAAAAAAAGCATGCTGTAGCTATTAAGTTACAACTATAGAATTTTCAGCTGCGTAATCAAAAATACTAATGTCTGTTATAGATCTATTTTCTTACAGTATCACCATCATTTATTTGCGAGCCTTTTTCAGCCAACTACGTGAGGTTTCCAGTCTAACCGGGTCCGGCAGAATACCAGTACTTTACTTGGAGCAACTGCCTGTCTGTAACACAGACCATTTGGTAAGACTGGTTGTCAGAGTTTCGCGTTTCTGAGTAAACGTAACTACTGGTAAAAATCTACAAATGACAGTCGCGACCAACGGCTTTCCGATGAGCGAATATTGTCCGTTTCCAAAATTAACATAACATAACCTCACGCCTTGTTCCCCCGAAGGGCTAGGCAGAGTTGTAAGGAACATCTAGACTTCGCCAGTTATGGTTAAGTCACATGTAATAGGGAGGAATAGGCACCCTATTTCGAAATTCCCCAAAATCAAAAATTCCAAAATCAGGTTTGTCTGATTTCTGTTATCTTCCAAAGATACTTTTGAGATAATGATTAAAAAAGAAATTGTGGTTTTCGTATACCCTGTTGAAAAATAGGTACACTAAACCAACACTACCTAAGCTCTAAGCTATGAATACCAAAAGCCATTCAAAAATAAACCTTACCCACATAACCATAACCACAAACTGTACAGTAACAAGCAAAATTAACCATCTCCCTTATACCAAGCTATTTAGAACAAAACCTATGATCCTATCAACTAAGCACGGAAAGTAATGTTTAATACTAAGCCCAACTTCAGCAGCCGGCTTAAACTTAAGCCCCAAAGTGGCTCCGAAGGCGTTGTCTTAAGTTTTTACAACCTTCCAGCTTAAAATCTTCGTTAGTGTTTAAATAAAAACGAAGGGAACTTGGTACACTACTACTAAGAGTAGCAAGCCACAACTTAGAAGTTACATTCGTGAAATTCGTCAAACATGAGTGGTGTGAAAGTCTTACCAAGGGGTATCGTATTGCCCAGTTACTGGGTTGTGGAGGTCAGATAGGCAGTCGCTCCATGTAAAATACTGGTATTTAGCTGCATCCGGTTAGACTGGAAGCCGACCCCAATATAGTTGGGAAAAGGCTAGGCAGATGATGATGGTGAGTGGTGTGAGAGTGACTGATACATCTATCTATAAACTCGCGCGTTTTCCATCGAAGGAGGGAATAACTACAGACCGCCACCTTAGCATAATCAGCCTATATTGTTCCCACTGCTGGGATAGAGGCCTCCTTTCTTTGAGAGAGAGAGTTGGCCGTAATCCACCTCGCGGGCCCAATGCACGAATGTCACATGTCTTCGAATGTTTGGTTTGAGGACATGCCGGTTTCCTAACGATGTTTTCCTTCACCGTTTTAGAGCAGTGGTGATGACATTATTTACTCAATGTAAAGCGCCTGACTGGCTTCGATCCCACGACCTACATCTAGTAAGTCAGGGCAGTTACCACTCAGCCACCACTGCTACCACTGCTACCACCACGCTACAATCTTTACATATCCTATTATGACGCTCAAATACTTCTTTTGTGATTGACACAGGGAATTAAATATTCTGAGCAAATTTAGACCTAAGGTTTGCCATTGCAAACATTGCCTTGTGCATAAGACTTCTGGTTTGGTTAACCCTTCCGTGCTGCAGGTTTACATAAAATGTAACCTTTAAGTTGTGTCGTATTTGTTATTTAGTAAGTTTTTACCGGACATCAGTTTCTAAGCAACTAAAAAGTTTTTTTTTTAGGTTTTAAAACAGAATTGATTGCGTGATTACGTTGGTTGGGTGTATACGCGTAGGTACCATACGTTTGGAAAATGGGGGCTGTCTTTTATGGTGAAGTTAAATGGTGCCTGTAGGTAATTGTTTTAGATTGTATTGAGTTACGGAGTTGCGTATATAACTGTGTTTGTCGGCAAGGTGTACCTATCGTAGCTTTGCTACATTATTTTGAAAACTTCTTGGTCATACATATTTCGACTACCTTTTTGCAACCAATATTTTTTTCTTCTTCTGCTTAAAATAAAAATTATCATTTATTTCGAGCAACAAAAATAAATAAATAAAATTTAATAAATAAATAAACAAGGCTCATAGTGTTAGTAACAATATGTTAGGTACAAAGACAAAAATAAAACCAAAAGCAGAATTGTGAGAAACATATGAATTTTAAAACGAAACATTATAGATTTCAAAAAGGTAGTTGAAATAATAGCCAAGAAGTCTTCTTAATATTGTAACAACACTACACTACGTATGTATGTTGACTGTTTTCGGATGTGACTTTTCTAATCCATCTAATATGAAAAGCGGTTAATATCGCTGTATTCATATTCAAAAATAGCCGAATACATTCTAGAACGTAATTATTACCTTCAATGATAAAAATACACGCTCCTAAAAATTTCTTCAGTAAACATCCCACAATTTAATACATTGCGTCAAAAGACGAACCCAATCCATCAACGGAAACCCTTAAAACGCCAATTTCATCAAACATCCTTTAAAAATTCAAAGCTAACCCTAAAACGCGACAGAACAGGTGACGTTTAGCACAACAGACGTTACGTAAATGAATAAATAATAGACTTTTTGAATTTGGCCCAAATCTTTGGCGTAACGAGTTGAGAAAACAAATAAAGGCCGGTCGGTAAAACTTATTATGCTGGCAATAAATAATATAGCGGGTTTACTCTTGGGGTTGCCAACTTTTAATACAGATGTGCTGTACGGGTTCAGTAGAACAATGCAGTTCAGGGTTGAAGTTTGTTTGTATAATTTATATGACCTCTGAATGAGAGGGAAGTGGTTGTTTATCAGCTGAGAGGCATCCCGTGTGTGAAAGTGGAATGAGGGTCATTGTGCTTCCGTGCTCCGTGTGCCCTACATACATCTATGAATATTTAATTCGCCTCATTATTTCTGCAGACAATATTTACTGCACGACATTTAATATTCACGTTTTTAGCACACACACAATTTGTACTTCAACTTTTTTAACCCGTCAATTTTTTACCTACTAAAAGTTGTTTGTATGTACGAGCTCAAGGGTTTTAACAATTATATCTACTGCTGTTTCAAGGGCCTATGGGGCTCTTACGATGTTTGAGAGGATAAGTTGACTTTAAGTTAACTGCTGCACCGCGGTCTAAGCCAGATCATTTCCTAACCACATGGCCTATCTACTTCATTTTATTAGGTGCTGCTAGCTCTACACGAATCTGTAAAATGGTAGTTTTATTTTTCTTTTCACTGCCAAAATCTTGTTTTAAACTATATTGGTGATGGTCTTCAAAAAGGTCAGATTCATTGTAGTTGCAATTGACCTCTATGGCCAGATGTATGAACGTCTACGAAGCAAAAGAAGTAGGTATGTTAGGATAGTAGCAAATAGCGTACCGAGTGACTAGACGCCTTTTTTTTAATATCTTTGATGGTGGGAAATAATCAAATGACTCCTCCCGCTCTAGGTGGAGCGGAAGGGAGTGTCAGACTCTTACTGACTAAAACCCATCCATGTTCCTTCCTTAGCCCCTTATGTTCCGGGGTAGCGGTTGTTATAGACAGGCGGGCCTTTGCAGTGGTATACATAGTGCCGTTAATAGGCGGAATTACGCTTTAAGTCACTGTTTGTTCCCTTATCATATAACCGAGTAGACCGGCACGTATCGTTTGCATTAGAACAGCGGAAAAGTACTTTCATAATTACACAGTTGTTGTATAGCTGGAGGCCACTTCTCTTCTCCGAAAACTAAAAAATCGGTATCAGTCTGTCTACCCTGTAATAAAAAAGCGACAGTTTATATTAGATATAATTATCTTGTCAAACTCAACAAATTTTTTCAAGTACTGAACTGAGTTAGTCTACTGTTTGTTCCGTAACTACTGACGTCACGACACAGGGAATGTTTGCGTAATATCTATGATTTGTTGTCGTTGTATATTGTGTTCAAAGAAACAACGCGTATTGATGATCTTGTTCAGGTATTTGTGTTTGTTTAGATGATAGTTCACGTTCGATGTTCTTTTTTTGAAATAGAATACTTATTGATGTAATTTTTTTTTCAGGCACGAATCAAAGGTTTGTTCAAACTCTCTTTGATTTTTCGTAATGGATTTCGTCATTTTTGCACGATGGGTCACTACGGTAAGTTGTGTTATTCTAGTTAATTAGGATGCCTATTTTCACGTGCGGTATATCTAAGTATGTATTTTCTCAACCACTGATACCAAACCGTTGCTATACATTCTCTTTTTTGTTAGAAAGTAACAACTAAAACTAAGCTTATCAACAATCACAGTATGTAAAGGTGTGTCCACACTGTATAACATAACATGTTATAAGATGTAGGTAGTAATATAACATATTTTTATATTAAGTGGTGAGCGAGCTTAAATAATGTTTCTTTGCCTAACCCTTTGAGGACACAAAGCGTGACGTCATGCTATATGTTTTCAACTATCACAACCTAGTAGATAGAATGTCCCTTTTTATGGGTAGGAAATCAACAAATGATTCCTCCTGCTCTGGGTGGAGTGGAAGGGTCAGACTCTTACTTAATAAAACCCATCCATGTTCCTTCCTTAGCCCTTTATGTTCCGGGGTAACGGTAACCGTTTCGGACAATCGCGCTGATGATAAAACTACCCTACAAGCAACTATTAAATAGTTTTGCAAATCCATGCCCATAATATTTAATCGAGCAAAATATTAATTAATAAGTGACATTATTAATGAGGCGACAATCCAACCGAACGGATATAAATTATTAATTAACAAAGAATTAATAGGTTTTGTCAACGAATAAATTGAATATTTTAATCGGCCATATTATGCTGCTGTTAGTTACCTACGATTGAATGTAATAAATGTCCTGATTTATGGTAATTTAATGGATGTTTTAATACTTTGCGGACTAATAAAATTGCAGTTTTGGCAAAAATGAAGGAACATTTACAATGAAATGTGGAATGGTAGGAGAACTGAAGATCACATAAAGAACACGTAAAAAGCAAGTGGCTTTTGGAGTAGATTATAAAACTTGTAAACACTTTCTTCGCACACTTGAATACGGCATCATCATTCTCCTGCCTGACAAGACCCTCTCAGGTTATTTAACCAATTGAAAAAAGAACAAATTTTCTCCATTGCCCGATGTCAGGGTCATCCTGAGAAAAAAAATAAAAAGTTTGTGACCAAAGACAATACACATTGCCTATTTACTCTGTGTTGCGACACAGGCAAATGACAACAAACAAGCCTGAGGCTTAAATGAGGCTTCGGCCCCAAATGCTTATACTGTTGTGTACATTAATTGTAGATTATGCACACTGTTGGTGAAAAAATTTACAACTTTTCCCGTGAATAATAATTATTATTATCTTTTTTTTTGATGGTGGGAAATCATCATCGACCTCTGAAGACGCTCTGAGTATGTAGCTTGTTGTTATGTAACAACAAACTATTTTAACAAAACATTGCAGAGTAGAAAAAATAAAAAACCGGCCAAGTGCGAGTCGGACTCGCTCACCGAGGGTTCCGTACAAACCTGTAGGTATATAAGTAAAAGTTCACCCATCACGAGAATCGAGTCATAGTTATGGTATTTTTATATTTTGAAAAAAAAACAATTTTTTTTATTATATGATGTAACTAAAAATTTACGGTTTTCGCAATTTTTCCTTTATCTGCACTGTAAGACGTTACTTTGTACCAAATTTCAAGATTCTAAGTTCACGGGAAGTACCCTATAGGTTTTGATTTCCGTGCGAGTTTCGAAAATTTGCGGCATAAACAGCTGTATCTTTTGATTGCTTTGGCTTAGAAGTTTGATTTTTCACGGCTCCAAGGGACAGTAGACCTGAGTATTAGATATAAATTTCAGTTTGATACCTCCACGCGTGCCTGAGAAAAACGGTCTTGACAGACGGACGGACGGACAACAAAGTGATCCTATAAGGGTTCCGTTTTTTCTTTTTGAGGTACGGAACCCTAAAAACAACTATAAAACTCTACTCCCGTGTGTGTCTACTCCATTATTGCAAACGCAAGCACAACTACTCAAGTCAATAGAGAGTGCGAGTTTTTTTTTTCCAAATTTTCAAACGTACTGCTGTTGTATGCACTTCACAATTTCACCCCATAATTCCGTCTTTTCCACAAACCCCGTAGACCCCAAAATACCCCACAGCACAGCCATAGCTTACAAATACATACGTTAAAACACCCCGCTATTAATTTTTAATTTCGCTTTTACGACTTTTTTTAATGGCGTCCGCTTTTTGTTTAAATTTTTATACGATCCGGATTTGCTTTTAGTAATTTTGGCATGGATGTTGTTGAGAAGAAGGGCTGTAATTTTTAAGTGACTTGATCTATTATCTATTTTGTAAACATCTCACCGTAAAAACTTGTCTTCTTCTCGAGTTTTTGAACGTGAAATGTTCTCCAACTGTAGACGCACATTTGTCTCAAAATAGTGATTCATTTCATTTGGAAGATAAACAAATGAAATTCTTATTTCGAATTTTAAATTTTCGCTTACCATTGTAATTGCCAGATTGCCAGCTATACAATAACGTTTTTTTTTTTCATGGAATGAAAACTCTTTTGTATTAAATTAGGTGTTTCAATTTTTTAACAAATTAAAACGAAGCTGTTTCGATTTTTTTGATGGGAAGTGTAGATGAAGTGAGCTTAAAGAGAGCTATCATACTATCTGATGCTTTGATTGATTGACGGTGAGATCTTTACAGAATACATCGGCTGTTCGATTTTTAAAGATTTCGTGCAAGAAAACCATTGAGAGCATTTTTTTTCAATCTTCAATTGTCTCTGTTTCCCCAACATACCATTTAAAAAGGCATCCACAATGGCTACAGATTAACATGGCAATGTAAAGTCTTATCAAATCTGATTACCAACTTAAATTGATCGAATAGTATGTACACACATCAAAAGTGTCTAGGGATCAAGCATTTTTATGCGGATTTCTTGAGATTGAGATGTGGCTTTGTAATAAATTTATGATTTTATAAATTTATATGGATCCTTTTTGGTGCATTTCATAATTTGAAACAGGAACTGTCAATCAAATTCGAGTAAAAGATGAAAATCAGCTGTCAATATTTTCCCTATAAAAACATACAACGCATTGAAGACATTATTAGTGCTACTGTTTCTCTACTACTGATTAAAACCAACGTTATTATGGAGCGGCGACGTCATTTAAGCAGGGAAGAAATGCTCAGAGCCGTGGGAATGATAGAAGCTGGTTCCCGGCAACGTACTGTGGCTTTAGCTCTGAATACAAGTCAGAGTGTTATCAGTCGACTTTGGACACGTTACCGAAGCACTGGTACCGTGGCTGATCGCCATGAAGGACGGTATCGCTGCACCACACGGAGACAAGACCGATACATTCAAATCTTAACTCGAAGAGCTCCAACAATAACCGCCATGATGTTAGCCGTGAGGCTTCATCACTCTTCAGGGAACTTAATTAGCGACCAAACAGTCAGAAACCGCTTGCATGAAGTGAACCTTCATTCCCGAAGACCGCTACGGGTACCACCTATAGCAATGCACAATCGTAGGATTCGATATCAATGGGCTCTTGAACACAGAAATTGGGCAGAAGAACAATGGCGTTTCGTGTGCTTTTCTGATGAGTCTCGTTTTGGTATGAGACCGGATACAAGACGTATACGACACTGGAGAACCCCTGGACGCCAACAGCGATTAAAATCCTGCCAGGAAGTCCATCCTTATAGTGGTGGAACCATCATGGTATGGGCGGGTATTTGGATCGGCGGAAGAACTGAGTTGATTTGGATCAGAGGCAACCTCAACGCTCAAATTTATGCTGAGACGATTGTATCTGACGTCATCGTTCCTCTACAAGTGCAAATCGGTCCCTTATTTCAGTTAATGCATGATAATGCACGACCGCACACCGCAAGAGTTGTAAGACAGACTCTCGCCGCAGCTAACATCAATGTCCTGCCCTGGCCTGCTCAGTCGCCAGACTTGAACCCGATTGAGCATGCATGGGATATGCTACAGAGAAGAGCTCTGCCGAATATGGAGGGTATCCAGTTGCAAGAAGACCTTTTTTTGTTGTTGCAACGAACATGGGCGGCCATTCCACAGCGTGATTTGGATGAACTCATTTTGAGTATGCCAAACCGATGTTCTTGTGTTGTTAGTGTTCGCGGTAGAAACACGGATTATTAATTGTTTAAGTTACCCAATAAAATTTTAAAGAAAACTGTTATTTCAGTCTTTTTTTCGAACTTTAATGTTAGTGGTTCAAATGTCAAAAATCCCTTTATTAGGAAAATGGCAAATTTCTTTATTAATGCAAAGGTGACTTGGTTTATCGTTACTGTGACAAACGAAAACACTTTATTTGATGAATCCTTAAAGAAAATTTAAATTAATATCAATCAAGAGAAAAGTTATTGCAAAAATATATGTTGATCCCTAGACACTTTTGATGTGTGTATATTCGAATCGCAACTGTCTAATGCGACAAATCTATGAAATGGCTACAATACGGTATATTGAGGGAGAGTGTCAATTTGTTTAACCATAAATTTCCCTAACTTTACCTAAAGGAGAAAACCAAGCACGATGCAACATTAATACATTTTATTTTTATTCTTTAACTTCTTCAAACAAAGTCTTTTTGCTACCACCTTCCTTCCATCAGTCTAATTAGAAAAACCAAAGCAATAACAGCACAAACGGCCATCTTTAAAGAAAATATTTATTTGAAAAGCCACGCTGGATGCAAATTAAAGTCGTTACGTAACAGACTTAATTAAAAAAAACTATTGCAGATGGAAAAACAAAGGCGAACTCTCATCAGCTAAGAGCTTGATGGTAAAACCTTTGGGGCATTAATTAAATAAATAATAAAGGAAAACTTGAGGACTAGATTTCTACGCTAGATTTTTCTCTTAAGTTAATTTTTATGGTGGAGTGAAAGTGCTATGAAATCTGGCAAAAAGCTTAACATACAACACTTACTTATCTCATTATTTTATCAGTGTTTTGACTTAATATAGAGTGCTAAGCTTCTGCCCGCGATTTCTAAGTCGAGTTCGAAGTCAAAAAGACGATTTCTCCATACAAATTTTGCCCCCTTTCAACCCTTCCTACTTTCGATTCCTACGACACAATAACTGTATCCCAATTTTCAGCCTAATACGTTCAGTGGTCGTCATTTTCGTGTTGACTAATGTGGTGTCAGTGTTTTTATGCTGTATATGGGCCTCTGACATAGCTTCATCCGTTTAGCGGTTTGAGCAATGTGTTGATAGATCAGTCAATCACATGTTGGTTTCCTATTATTATAATATTTTTTAAATAAGTACTGTTTTCAATCCAATATTGGATTAAGTTTTAGCTTGAAAACAGTAGACTATTTAGGTAAGCGTTTAAATTACGGCGTTTTTTGTATTTGTAAAATCAGTGATGTCCCGTTCGACTGTATTCCGTTTAAAAGTAAATATATCCAACGCTCCGTTCGATCTTCAAATAGCAGTAACAAGCGCCGATCTGTAACGAAACTTTTGAAAAAGGAATAGTAATCCGTCTTCGAGTGCACCAGACAGTGCATGCGACATGATTCCATAGAGAAAAAAAAAAGAAAATACGCGAACCGACGCCTACAGCGCTTTTCGTCACCCTACGATATTTTTCCATTTCCCACTGTGCAGTTTTTCATTTCAACGGAGTTTTGTGAAGGATTTATTGATAGATATGTACAACTCCAGATTGTCGAGCTCAGTTTTCGGGGTAAAATATTCGGGAAGTTTGGTCGTACGGTTCGAAATCTGAAATTAACAAAAAAAGGAAAACTGCTTTTTGTGTTTGTGGGTTTCGAATAAATTGAATATGGAACGCGGCCGTAGATTACTGGCCGCTTGA
This sequence comes from Hyppa rectilinea, assembly GCA_951799385.1. NCBI lineage: Eukaryota > Metazoa > Arthropoda > Insecta > Lepidoptera > Noctuidae > Hyppa > Hyppa rectilinea. The sequence goes on from OX637314.1 coordinate 5,389,916, forward strand.
TTTCCGTTAAAGTTTTTGCTCTTTTATTATTGAAGGGTCATGGTAATTTATTCCTGAATAGTTAAATCTACCAATTAACATTTACTAATGAACATAGATTTGCAGCGAAATTACAACTTTGGAGAATTTTGAGAAAATAAGCATTAGATTACATAAGTGGTATTTATTATTACTTAGATTTGCGATTTTAATGAAAAAAAAATTACACATCCGCTTAACTGTTGAAACATCAAATATGATTCAAAACAATTGAAACAGTAATTGTGACTCATTAGTCACAGTTGAGTTAATATACTAATTATTTCATTATTTGTTTCTTGTAAATCTATCTACCAAAGTTTCCTTTGCAATTTTGTAAATTCGTTACACTAAGCAGCTTTTGAATATTCAATTCTAATATTCGATTTTCAAACCAAATCCGTTCTAAGATTTAGCTCTTAAGTACTTTAGTAAAGTGCAAAGGTTATTAGGTTAGTTTACGTGCTCTATCGACCTAAGTTAAGACCTAGGTAAATAACCCAAGGTTAGGTTTAACGAGAACGCAAACACCCCTAGCTGGCGTGTCGCTAATTAATAAACGTGTAAATATACTGGTTTAAATTAATTCGACGTAGGTAGGACGGCGCTGAAGTGAGATTAGTAATTAACGTTTTGTTAAAGTTATGGTAAATATTCTTGTGTTCTTTGCAAGATTTCAGAAATTTAACTAAATGAGAACAAAAAATGTAAGTTGGAGAGATGTATTGATGATTCTCATGGTTATAATTATGTACTAAAATAGATGTTTGTTATTGTCGCGAATCATATTTTGATTAAAATACAACCTGACACAGAACTGCGAATTGCAATAAATGCAAGAAAATTTGACTTTTTGCGGGCCAGCTCTGCGCTTTCACCTTTATGACAATTTCAAGTTTATAGTGACGGTTTTGTTGAAATATTTACATAAGTGATAACTAGCTTTTATAAGAGTCAATTTATAACAACGACTATCAGTACTAACCACTAAAAGTGATGTTGTGTAACAATTTCAGACCAGTTAACAAATAAAGATTTTATGAATGTTACAACCATAAAAAAATACGTAAAGCTTTCAAATATCATGTAAAAAAATCACATGTCAAACAAGTTGGTAGTAGTTAATGTGTATTCATTCAAACTGGCTTCTCGCAAATGTCATACGTGTAAATCACGAACAAAAAGCCGAGCAGTGAGAACGAACAAATGGAATATGTAACTAAATAAAAACCCACCGAAAACATATTTCCACTGCAATTTTAAGCACACAAAATTTCAGAAGCATAAACCTTTACCGTTTCCCGGCTAAGTCTACCGAAATGTTCGCGTAATATCTTAGTAGAGAATTTTCGAATGTGCTGAAACGGAAAACAACGCGAAACGTGTAGTTAACATAAGTTTCTTTACCTTACGAAGCATTTCCTCGAGCGATTCCATGTCGTAGGCGGCAGGCTCCCCGCCCGCGCTGCCGTTCACACCGTTATTGTTGTTCGTCATAGGTGAGCCGCACCCCACCGCTCAACAACACACCGGCACATGTGAATTACACTTATGTAGACCGCCACTTTATTGCCGAATTTTCGTATAAACTTTTTTGTTTGTAAATTCGTCGCATGTAGTTCGCACTTTATGTTTCTTGAAGTATTACACGGTCATGGAATGTTTGACTTATTTCTAGTTGATGTAAATTGCACTTATTTTAAGACTAGAATGAGTTAGGAAGACAATGTTTTCTGTAAAAAGAAATTTAAATAAAGTAATCTTTTATTTTTCTGTGCCTGACACTGACGTCTGCCGTTAAAATTAGAAAACCTTCTTAATTATAATATACATTGCCGTAAATGAGAACAAGCCTTTTGCTGCGACTATATACTTTCAAATAAGTAAAAGATTCATGAACCGAAGCTGTCACTTTGTAACCTTTTAATGACGTGATATAACAACTACCTACAAAATGTTCTGGATTAAATCATTATGATTAATAGTTTTTTAATGTCTAATGAAAAACCCAAATGCCTAGATTTAGGATACTTAGAGCGATTAGGGCGATCATTAGTTCTAGTCAGCTTTTAAGAAACTAAATGAGAATTATTTTTTTCCAACCGCGTGAATTTGATTTATCTATCTTTCTCTATACATTAAGGGCGAATTTCATCAATGAAACTGAACGCAATCTGGGGATGTATTATCAATTGTCAAAGCCATCATCATTGCGTTGCGAAAAAGAAAAGGCTATACGACTATACGACTTGTATAGGTCCTATTCTCACTCACACTGGCACAATGATAGCTGTCGGTCGATTCTGAAAATTCTCACCGTGAAAACTATGGTGAAGTGAGCGTAAAATGAGCGTAAAGTGAGCGTAAAGTGAGCGTAAAGTGAGCGTCAAGTGAGCGTCAAGTGAGCGTAAAGTGAGCGTAAAGTGAGCGTAAAGTGAGCGTAAAGTGAGCGTAAAGTGAGCTGGCGGTCCAGCTAACGCTAGAGATTCACACCATTGACAGTTCACTTTAAAGTTTCTTCACCTACTTTTTCAAGGTGATATTTTTACAGAACAGCACTACTTCTTCTTTCTTTGCCAAGTCATAGGTCTCGAGTTCGAACCCAACACACGCACCTCTGATTTTTCAGATTCATGTGCGTATTGTATAATTATCACTTGCTTAAAATCGGTGAAGGAAAACATCGTGAGGAAACCGGCATGCCTGAGAGATATTTCTCAACAGCATGTGATGCTAAGTCAGAGGCCCATGGGCAGCATTAAAACTCTGACACCAGGTTAGTTACTAACCACACGAAAAGAAGAAGAAGATAGCACTACTGTTCTAAACCGTCAAAATTTCTTAGCAAAGATTACACTGACAGCACTTAAACGCGAATTAGATTTGCTGATCGCGTTCGGGTTCATTAGTGGAATTTGCCCAGTATATTCTACACTTGATCTATGCTGTGATAGCAGTGGTGCTTTTCTGTAAAAATCTTACCGTGAAACTATGTGAAGGGAGTGTCAGACTCTTACTGACTAAAACCCATCCATGTTCCTTCCTTAGCCCTTTATGTTCCGGGGTAGCGGTAACCCTTTCGGACAATCCCGCATGTGAAATATGAGAATTCAACCGGAAACCTTTTAAAAATCGTTTACTTTTGCAAGCAAATCATAACTTTTCTCGTAAGTCTTTATTTTTCTCACACACTTACACGTCAAGCTCACTCACGTAAATCACAGTGAGATTTTTACAGAATACACCGGCTGTACCAAAATCAAATGTCTACTAAATAATTTAGAGTTCCGCTCGTGACAACAAGTTCTACTCAATGTAGTGTTGGACAAACATTGGGGCCAAGTAGCTAAATAAAAGACATTTTGTAGCCGACATTTTAAGGTTTGTAGATTTAACCCATTCGATGTTCGCCTATCAGAAGCCGTTTGCTTATAAGAGCTTAACGATTTATACGGTTATATTTATTGTCGTTTCGAGAGATTTTTTCTTCTGATCCTATGGGGTTCATACGACATATGAGGGGTTAAATGTTGGTCTTATCTATTCTGTCATTTGATAGTCGTGATTTATAGTTTATTTTAAAACTGAGAGTTCATATGTACCTAGATGTGTTAGAGTTCTAGCTATTTCTCAAAGTTGGGCTGAAATGAATCGGTGTTTAATTAATTCAATAACAGCCACTTTATTTTTCCTCGATATGAGACTTTTAAACTCCATTGAAAGTTGATGTGTGTTGATGAACTCCATTAATTCCATAATATATGCTTAGAAAACGTACAGAGGCCAGCACATCAAGTTACCACAGTCTGTCAAATTTCTTTGATAGTATTTCAACTTTATTGCAAAGTAATAAGGTTCATTTTTAATTGAGAAAATTTGACAGACAGGGATAGCTTAATGTGCTGGCGTCTGTACTACTGTTGAAAGTTAAATACATATAAAGCGAACATTAACAAGGGGGCCTAGACAAAGTCACATTTTCATTAACGATAACGAAATTAGGTAAATCCGAAATCTATGGAATAGGCATAAGCTTCCGAAATGTCACGTGATTAATCGATACTAGACAATATCAAATTGTTTAACGAAACTCGATCAATATTCCCATACAAATCCGTTGAGAACGAATTGTTCGATCAGCAATTTTCGAAATCGAATCACGGAGAAGTGACACATGTCTTGCACTCATGACTCGCAATTTTATTAGAAGGACCTATATCTATTCACTTAATGACAAATCCACCAAGCCAAACAAATGACAATCAAGCATTCCATCCCACCCCACCCTCGTTACTGTGCAAACAGAGATAGTATCCCACTACTGGGAATGAGGTGAGAGTGTGTGACTACGCATACGTTTAGAGCTTTAGATCTTCCCCTTATAAGCGCTTCTCTCGTCTAAATTAAACAAAAATTTGCTAAATGGGGTGCAAGTTTTAATTGCGGTTTAGTGATAGGGCTGAAGGGCTGGAGGGAACCAGTAGGGATTAAATATAATGATTGGTAAATATTTTGGGCTATTTATCTTATTTTAATACTGTGGTAATTATGCTGTAGATATTAATAAGTTCATAGTTTCGAATGTTCAGTCACGAGCACCAATATGTATACACCTAGCAATTTTCAGAAGCGTTTTTCTTGTAAAATAACTATTTCAACGACGAGATGCGACATGTACGGTAAACCTATGGATTCAAATATTCAATGTGTGTGAAAACATTCAATTTCATTTAATAACTAAGCTGAAAACCGCTTATGAAATTACTAAATTGTATTCATAGTTTTGCTCGTGACTGTACCGTATTCGGACACAAGTGTGGCGAGGTTGGTCCGTGGATGGGTAACCATCTTTACATCACACTACAACCAAGACCCTACCGTGCCTCGAAAAGAACGTTAAGCCTTTGGTCCCGGTGGTGATTGGTAGATCTTTGACGGTTGTTACGGGTCTTCAGAAGCCTGAAAGTCTGACAATCAGTCTTATCAAGGGGTATCGTGTTTGTTACTCAGTAACTGGGTTATGGAGGACTTAATTGAGCTAAATATATAGTAAGTAACTCAAGGATAAAGCTATTTTTAACTTTGTTTTATTAAATTGTTTAACAGTTTAACTTTAATAACGTATGAGGTGAGAATTGATTTTGTTAATTTAGAGCCCGAAAGTCTGACAGCCAGTCTTGCCAAGGGGTATCGTACTACCCAGTTAGTGGGTTGTGAAGGTCAGATAGGCAGTCGCTCCGTTGAAAATACTGGTATTCAGCTGCATCCGGATAGACTGGGAGCCAACCCCAACATGGTTGGGAAAATGCTAGTCTGATTGATTGAATTTAGAGTTTAAAAAAAATAAGATGATTAATTCAAACAGTTTTACTCAAAATTTGCGTTTATCAACTTAGAACTACCGCCTGCAGACAGAAGCGACGCGACGGTGTAATGCGATTTTGGTAGAACAATATAAAAACATAAAGTTTTCATACAAATTGTTCGACTAGGGTTACGTCTCTTTTTGCGCCAGTCTGCGAGAGCCTTTGGAAGCGTCTACACCTGAAAACCAGTCTACTAAATTTTCGCCGCTCACAGAATCTGTCTACAGCCTAAACCAAATCGTTAGCGAATAAACAATGGAGTGTGTCAGCTTTTAATTAAGTTTCAAGGCGCCAATGCGTTAAACAAACACGATTGCTCATACGAGACGAAGATCGATGGTTGAATAATATCACGTTTATGTACAGAAACCAGCACATCAAGCTATCCTTAACTTCAGTCAAATTTTCCTATTTGAAAATGAACCTTATGCTTTTGTAATAAAGTTGAAAAACTATCAAAGACATTTGACAGGTTGGAGTAACTTGATGTGCTGGCCTCTGTACATATTCATCTATATACATACCTAGCGTCTATATATAATATTAATGATATTGAAGTGGGTTGCCTTTTAATGTGTGATTTTTATATGAGTTTTTTTAATATATTTTCCGCCAAATGGTTCTTTTGTATTCGTGTTCTTTGCGTCATGTTTGCCGTAAATAAATATGTTTTCTTTCTATAAAGGCAAAATATATGGTAGTATTAGTGGTGTATTTTTAGAAAGATATATTTCTAATAATGTATGTTACTCTTAAAGGTTTTGTGTGTCTGAAATCTATAAATATTACTTTGGTTAAGTTAGTGTTTTTCTTATCACTGCGGCATAACGGTCAAATTACACGTGTAAAATAGAAACGGGAACATGTCTAAGTCAAAGGATTTTTCAGAAAAATACATCACAAAGTCAAAATGTCACCCGGGAATCGACCCCATGAGCTCATGCTCAGCAATAGCGCTTGCGACCACTAGACCAACGAGGCAGTCTCTTACGCAAGAAAATTTCTAAATATCCTTTCCCGTCCAAAAAAAAATGTTTAAATTCAGTGAAATAAGCCCCGAGAAAAACCACATTTTCAACGTAATTGACTGAAAAACAATGCCAGCTAAACGGAGCAGCTTACTTAGGTGTTAAGCTGCAGATTTCACCAATGTATCACACGCAACTAATGAAGTAAGCTAAGCTAAAGCCGAGCTAATTGCCAGTGTAAATAAGCTATTAACTTAATGAGGCAGGCAGCTTAGCTTGAAATATGTCTGGAGATTTATCTCTTGGTAATGGGGGTCAGCTTGCTGCCGCCGTTTCATAGAACAAGAAAAAAGGCTTGGTTTCATTAAAAAAATGGAGACTAGGACAATCTAAGAACATTATGAATGCCGCTAGATTGCTGCAAGTAATTTAAAATTTTCTGCCTTTTATGATTCTACGATGTAACTACGTTTTGTTTGATTTTGTCTGAGATTTTTTATATTACTACCTATATTATACAGTGTGAAATTGAATTCATGGGAAATTTTTGAAGGGGTATTATACTCATTATCATGAACAACTTTTACTATGGAAACAAATATGAAATCGCGAAATAAAAAACTGCTGTTCCATACATTATGCTCGCATAACTTATCAAAATTTAAGGTACAGCTGATTTTATTTTGCGATTTCAGGTGTGTTACCATATTAAGGGTGGTTCATAATTGGGTATTTGAAAGGGTAGTCAATAACGTTACTTTTTATGAACTGTCAAACGCGGCATTTGTACGTGATTGGTATGAAATATAACAATGTATGTAACGTCACAGATTTTTAGAATCAAATGGAATACTTATTAGCATTAAATGCAATTTAACAATTATAATTTCCCATTATATTTAATTTCTGTACGGTAATGGAAGTTTTTATGACGAGCGGGCTTTTTTCCATGCGATTTCATATTTTATTTTTGACCGATTCAAATAGTCAATAAAATTATGAGTACCTACTCCTTAAAATGTTGCCCTTGAATTCAAATACACCCTGGATAATTAACATACATAATCAGCCTATAATGTTCCCGCTCCTGGGACATAGGCCTTCTCTATGTAGGCCTAGTCTATGTAAAAGGGAATGGGCTTTTATGAACCATCACGCCGGCCCAGTGCGGGTTGGTAGATGTCACATATCTGCGAATTTATGGCTCTAGGACTTAGGACATGCCGGTTTCCTCAAGATGTTTTCTTTCACCATTTTGAGAGCAGTGGTGATGAAACAATTTACTACACAAAGTGAAGCGCCTGTCTTGAACCCACGACCTACTACTCGTCAGGCGCACTTGGGCGCCATGACCCCTGAGCACAGTCGTCAGCACATCAAGCTATCCCAAACTGTCAAAAATTCCCAATTGAACTTGAACCTAATTCTTTTGGTATAAATTTGAAAATCTATCAAAGAAATTTGACAGATGGGGATAGCTTGATGTGCTGGCCTCTGAACAATTTGACCTCTATTTCAACATTGTAGTTCAAACAGGAACTTAGAGAATAGTTAAAAGTGTCACGTTTCTCGTTATGCGACACTGGGACGGTATTTGGCAGGCGTAGTACGGATCACCACACATCCGTGAAAACAATTTGACATAGGTCTTTAGGTCGTATATGTATGGGTGGTTTTCGCATGGCAAATTTCGCTGAGGTGCTGTGTCGTTTGAGTACGTTATAGCGCTGTCCGTCGGTTTGTAGGACAGTGAAGGTTCTTTAAGGTAATTATGTATCTAATGGTTTTGAGTTGTTCGACATTTGTACCTGAACTGTTTTTGGATTTGATTTTGCAAGTCTAATGGTACATATTTACCGACTTTTTTACGTACATACGAACGTAGTAACGTAAGCCACTTAATACTGCCGGGTAAACGGGATTGTCCGAAAGGGTTACCGCTACCCCGGAACATAAAAGACTAAGGAAGGAACATAGATGGGTTTTAGTCAGTAAGAGGCTGACACTCCCTTCCCCGCCACCCAGAGTGGAAGGAGCCATTTCATGATTTCCCACCCTCAAAAAAATGGTTACTTAATACTAATCCTAACATATAATACTGGCTTCTGCCCGGGGCATCGCCCGCGAGGATGTCGGAAATTGTCCCAAAATAACGTACTACCGAAATAAAAAGTACCCTGTGTATTAATCCAGGTCTTAAACTAACTCTGTGCCAAATTTCATCCAGATCTGTTCAGCCGTTTGAGCGTGAAGGACGGACAACACACACACACTCACAAACTTTCGCCTTTATAATATTAGTGTGAAGTGTGATAAATACGACGGTAAGTTTGTATGTTACCTTTTCACGCCTAAACCACTGAAGCGATCATCTTGAAAATTTGCATGTACATACGTTGTCAAGTATACAAAAACGGACATAGAGTAAGTACCTTTCATCCCGAAAAAAAGTACTGTTCCCGAGGAAAACACAATAACGTTCTTACGATAATAGATGGCGCCACATGTCTTTCGAATCATGCTTGAATTATATCATGACAAGCAGAGTACAACCCGTATTGATTGTCAAAAGCTTATGTTTATATAATGTTCTATATATCTTTAGTTTCTTTCTTATTTAACGGAATTGTGTGATGTAATGTAACCAAATCAAATGCATGCAATGAAGAAAACTACTTAATCTTTTCTCACATACATAACTGACAAAATTCTCAAAAATCTGCCTACCTGCCTAGCCTTTTCCCAACTATGTTGGGGTCGGCTTCCAGTCTGACCGGATGCAGCTGAATACCAGTATTTTACAAGGAGCAACTGCCTATCTGACCGAAATTCACAAAAATATCCACATGAAATTCAGCAAATTCCGTAACTATAATACCCATTCCACAGCAATGGTTTCAATATAAACAGTAACAGTGCGAGGTCATTGACACTTGGCACTAGATTGCAGCCCAGCGGGACTCGCACTGAACTAATATATAGAAGTATAGAACATTATATAACTACTTCTGTACGAACATTACGCCCTGGTACCGTGTGTGTCTTTTGTAAATTAGTTTCTGTAATGGGGTGAACAGACTAAGGTAGGTAGGTAAGTACGTGTCAAGATTTACTGGATCGACTTTTTGAGGTTATGTTTCGTGTCTTATATAAGTGTATTTTGTTATTTGGTTTTCTTTAGTTGGCAAAATTTCTGTAATATTTTGTTATTTCGGCAATATTGTCACCTAACGCAAATCTTTGATACAATATAATATTTAGACCCAAGTAATACCAATCCTCCTCAAACATCGAGCTACGGTTATACAGAGTAAACTCAATTATCCTAGGTAAACACCTGAGATTCAGGCTAACTTCTACCATAGACTATGATAATGCAGTTCAGCTCAATTTACATATTTTACAAGTCATTCAGATTCTGTATTAGTCTACATCTACAATCATAACAATTATATGAGTATAAGCATTAAAGTAGTAAAAAATTAAGAAACTAGCCAAGTGAGACTCGCACACAAAACGTGTCGCACCACCGAACTATATTTAACACTATTTCCATATTTAAAAAAATACTTAAATGAAAAACACGTTGCATGTATATATTTTGTTGTTATATCGGCAATAGAAACATACACAAACTGTGAAAATTTCATTTGTCTACCTAGACCATGGGATAAAGCCCGCTGACAGACATACAGACAGACGGACAAACACAAAGTCAGAATAGACCAACTGGTCACAAATGTTATAACTTCTTAACCCTTCAAATGTCGTATAAACCCCACAGGTCCACAAAAAAAATCTCTCGAGACGTCAATGTATACAACCGGATAAATCGTTCAGCTCTTATAAGCAAACGGCTTCTGATAGGCGGACATCTAATGGGTTAATTAAAAGACGTTTAATAAACAAAATATGCTAAATACATTTAACCACAAGCGTAATATCAGCCACTAGGACAAGGCACCAAGGCTTACCACGCATTATGGTAAGCATTTATCGCAACACTTAGTCTGTTAGTCAACCATTGGAGTAGTCCATTCATAGGCGGTGCAGCCCATTCATCAACACCCACGGACTAATGTTTTAGGTTAATGGTCCATTCAAAGCTAACGATTAATGTAAATATTAGCATGCACGTGTACAAGGCATTGTACTGTTCATGGTATTGTTTTAAGGTTAAACGTTGCTGGACGGATGTTGCCTTTTTTGTTTTTAAGGCTGGGAAATCATCCACTGACTCCCGCTCTGGGTGGAGTGGAAGGGAGTGTCAGACTCTTACTGACCAAAACCCATCCATGTTCCTTCCTTAGCCCTTTATGTTCCGGATGTTGCCTGGGGCTAACCAGTACCTCAATAGCCGTCTTATTTATAAACGACTTCTAGAACGAAAATGAGAGGGATCTCAATTCGACTGTATTTTTTTTTTGTTGTAGTTTTGATACACGATTACTCCGCCAATTATGAATTCGCTGATTCTTTTTTTTTAACTTCAGAGGTGGTCCCATTTAAGCGGGATTGTCCGAAAGGGTTACCGCTACCCCGGAACATAAAGGGCTACGGAAGGAACATGGATGGGTTTTAGTCAGTAAGAGTCTGACACTCCCTTCCGCTCCACCCAGAGCGGGAGCAGTCATTGGATGATTTCCCAGCCTTAAAAAAAAAAAAAAAAAAGAGGTGGTCCCATAATTATTTCATTTACGCCCCAAATTTAGATAAAATAATGTTTTAGCGATCCAAAAGTTATGGCTATATAAGCCACTTTTTTCCGAATATCGACATTTTAATTGTATACTAAATATGACTGCATTAAATCTCTTTATGGCCAAATTGGCGGTTACGCCCTTTGAGTCTAAATGTACCGATATCTATTTTATTAACTTCGCTTGAATTGTTTTTGAGTTAGCTTCGATAATACGTATTAAATCTTCTTTTTTTATCTTGATGATGTTTTAATACTTTACGTAATTTGTTGTTTGCATAGCAAGTTTAGTAGGGGATACGAGTTGGTGTTGGGACTGTGGTAGGTAGGTTGACTCAAAAGTGAAAAATAATAAAAAACTTTCGAAAATAAAAACGTTTTAGTATTACTTTTCCGTGAGAAAGAGGTGGAGCTGGCAGAAAAAAAACTGACGGTTGGCCCCCATATCTGTTTTACCATGTCCTTATGGTATAGTTCTGGTTTGCAGATCCCGTATATAGGCGGGTCCATATTAATCAAAATATGATTTCGCGGCCGTACCGTAACGAGTACATAATAAACAGAATTGTTATCTCTTCTTATTATTCATCTCTATGAAATGGTTCTTTCATGAAATCATGACATTTGAGAGCAATTCTATCTTATAGACTTGTATGGATGATGCGCTGACCTGCAAATTGCAAAAAACGTAGTGACATCTTTATTTCGCGGTACCCTAGCTTCAAGCTAAATCAGAGGCCCATGGGCAGCATAAAAAACTCTGACATCAGGTTAGTCACTAACCACACGAAAAGAAGAAGACGAGACAGCGAAAGTGTAGCTTCCATTGGAGGCTCGACCTGTTGTCGAGGCCGTGACGGTCGGGCATCGAACGCGCTTTCGATTGTCATTCAGCTAGCGTGCTAAGCGTCTGAGAGTATTAACTAATCATGTATTATTTATGTCACTTTTTGATGCAGAATATACAGTTGAGTAACCGTCTCTCCGGTTTCAAAAAAGGCATTTCCGATATGACAGTTTTTGTGTACATTTAGCAACTTGAATCTAATCCACACTCAGTAAAGTATGTAGTTCAGGGATCAAATAAAGTAAGCGGGATTGTCCGAAAGAGTTACCGCAACCTCGGAACATAAATGGCTAAGGAAGGCCCATGGATGGGTTTTAGTCAGTAAGAATCACTCCCTTCCGCTCCACCTAGAGCGAGAGGGGTCATTTGATGATTTCTCACCGTTAAAAAAATGGATCAAATAAAATCAGCTCATGCGTCGGTATATTATTCTGACAAAGGAGGTATTAATTTCGAGACGATCTCTCCCTCTAGATCTGTTACCAAACATACATCTTTATTCTATTTTAGTGTGAGTGATTTTAAGTATAAAAAAATTGGAAATATATTAATAAGAAATGAAATACTATTCCCATCGTATTGATCAATCTTAACATAGCTACAAAGTGCTGATTACGTCATTATATTTTTAATCACACAATGCCTTCAGAGAAGCATCCTCGCCCACTTAATTAACCAATATAATTAGCCAATCAAGCCAAATACAACTCAAATACTCTTCTATTTAAGACAGAGTGTGTCTGCCTAGCCTTTTTCTCAAATATGTTGGGTCGGCTTCCAGTCTAACCGAATGCAGCTGAATATCAATATTTTACGTGGAGCGACTGCCTATCTGACTTGCACAATCCAGTGACTGGGCAATACGATACCCCTTGGCAAGACTGAATGTCAGACTTACAGGCTTCTAACGGCTCGTTACGACTGTCAAAGATCCACGAATGCTAGCCGGGACCAACGGCTCAATGTGCTTTTCGAAGCACGGAGGAGTCTCGGTATGTAAAGATGATCACTCATCTACAGCTGTTATTAATTAGCAAAGAGCTACTCTCTATTTAAGACAGAGTATCTAATAATAAAACTCATTTATAATATATCTTCCACGTGCAGTACGTTAGACGTTTGCTAATCAATCGCTGGACAACTGCGATGTAACGATCACGAGACAGACAATAGTGAAAAAGTCAAGTCAGAATTTCGTTGATTTCATGTCGCCCCTGATTAGTTTAAAAATTAGAAAAGCCGGACATAAATTCATATTTTGCCCTGAAGGCCTGGTAGACACTGGTTTTTTTAATTAAAAAAAAACGTACTTTTAATTGTGTGTTTATTACTATTCAATGCGTGTGCTCATGAGTCGCTCACGCGCTTTCGTTAGGGATTTTTTGGCCTGGCGGGGTTAACCAAGAGCACGGTTAACCGGACACGATTGTAAAATGCCGGACACCTGGCAACCTTAGCCTTGACTATTATGGAAATCACAGTGAATTCGTTTTACACTTAAAATGCCTTTATCACAGCGATGCATTATTACTATCCCTTTTTTTTGAGGTTGGGAAATCAATCAGACTCTTACTGACTAAAACCCATGCATATTCTTCCCTTAGCCTCCCTTATTACTCTATCCTTGTGTTTTGATCCCGACACGTTATGCCGAAAAGAAATATTGTTTATATCCACGTTTATATAACAGACATATTTAGATTCAATTAGATTGTTAAGATAATAAAATCGCTCATGATACACTGTTATTACATACAGTAATTTATGCTCATCTCAACAAACCATAGACCTACATTAACATTACACATAATAACCTAAAGTATTGATTACGTCATGTCCCTTTAAATCCCGCATTGTAAGCGGAGCTTCTGACCTTCTCGCATCATGTACAATCTGTTTAACAGTCTCATCGGACACAGGATATTATGTACTCGCTTCCGTTGCAACGTATTAGCATTATTTATTGATTGCTTTGATGCCTTAGTGTGGGTTTATCGTATTGAAGAGTATTTTTTTATACTTTAGAATAGAATAGTAGTATCAGAAAATTTCTTGAAATGCATTTAAAAATCAACTTAGTATTTCATGGCGGATCGATCGCTTAGTGGGAAATAGATGCATTATATGGGTATCTTCATAGTTTGTAACTGGTTACAACGAACTATGTGTTATTTAATCTATGTTATACTATTGTTCTCAAGTAAGTGGCATGTCTTTATTGAGAGCAAATGGATTACCAAGGTACTAGAATGGAGGCACACAATACAATATATTTATGGCTAAACTAATTCAAGCATAACCCTCAGAAGCACTGGAAATATTTGCATATTATTTGAATTAAAAACTGACTAGACCATAAAAAGATGCAGTTTACACAGCTAAAACTAAGTTCAACAACGTAAACTGTAAAGGAAGAACCTCGTAATAACGAGTGTGCAACTAACCGCTGCGGAAGTTACGCTGACGACTTCAGAAAGAGCCTCCAGAGGAAGCGTCATGATACCCAGCAAAATTCAAATTTTACGTTACCTTACGTTTTTTTTGCAATTTGGAGGTCAGTATCAAGTTTTTGTTATCATATGATTCGTGGCCAATAAAAGAATACGTTTATTTGACACAAAAAGGTGCGAAAATATGCGTCATATCCACGCAAAACGGCCATCACTCTACTTGACGTCTTAAATTATCTGTAGGAACCTATTTACAAAAATAAAAAAAAATATAATAAAGTGTCCCTATTTTTGGATTACATGTATATAGTTAGGTAGATAGTCTTTTAATTTAAGTATTTAAGTTGTTATTGTATTAGGTTGTATATTATTGTAATTAAGTTATTTGCTCCATAATATTTATATTTTAATTATGATTAAAAATAAAATCATTTACATAATAGTGACATAAATTCTAAATATACTCGTAAAGACCCAACAGGTTAAGAATGCCCACACACTAAAGTAGGTACATTATATAATTTCAACACAGCAGTATACCCTAACAAATAAGAGAACTGTCTCTGAAATATTTAAAATCTAAACTTCACGAATGGCTCATAGATAGTACTTTTTATAGTTTAAAGGATTTTATTGATAAAAAGTTAGTGACAAATATTGTTACTAATTAAATAGTTATAGAAATTGTAAAAAAAAAAACTATTTTGTAAGAGTTGAGCTGAGGATAATATTAGTCTGACAACTAACACTGTTATAATTAATGCTACTTAATTAATAAGTTGTTTTCTTTACAATATGTGTATGCCAGTCACTGGCAAGACATGTAGAATATAACCCTAGTATTAACACCATTATTGTACCATGTTCCAACGCAAATAAAAATATTCTATTATATTCTATTCTAATATTCTATTCTTTAGCATAGTGCTGTGACCCTATGCACGGAAGAGCCCCAGCGCTGATGGCGCCCTATAAATACTAAAAAACATTTCCCTAATAAAAAAGTAGAAATACAATAAATTCGTCAGCGAATAACAATAAAAGACCGGGAGCAAACTTGCAGCGAAGGAAACTTGCAGCAATTAATGTAAGGAGAAGTTTGTTGCAAGTTCCGTACGCAGGCTACTTACAAATAATTCAACCTAGTTATAGAAGTAGAAGTACTGAGTATAGTGCCTAACGATGTTATATTTCAGGTAGGTTGTGTCTTGGGATTTTTGCGCAAGCTATTTAGTCGTTAGGAGAAGTATTACTTTAGAAATTTAATGAAAATACCCATGTACCTAGCCTCTGCCTGCGACTTCGTCTCCGTGAAATTTCTAATTCCCTCTGATCCACTCCGTCGCATCGCATCGCCTGTCCGCGCTATTGGGTACTACGTTTTCTCATAGCGGTATTTCTGGATTTTTTTCATTTTTGCTTATGTCACAGCATGATGTTAAATAGCCTTCCTCAAGAATTAGGCTATCAATTGCAAAAAGATTTTTTAATCCGCACAAAATCACAATTCAAACAATGGCCTAGGACTTGGGCCTCTGAATAAGCTTAGAAGAAAGTCAGTCAACCTTTTAAAATATACAGAATAGTAATAACTTAGAATTAAAAGTCTTTCAAAGAAACTCAAACCACTCAAGCAGAAAACTAACATCAAGTAACGTTCTGCTACTGAGTAAGAAACGTATATAATTAGTATACCAAACTAAATGAAATGGAAGAGAAACATCGTTATGGAAATGAAAACAAAGTGAAATTGTAAAATGTTAGTCTGCACTGAAATAGTTTCTTCAAGATGTAAGTCTACTTTGACTTTTGGTCGGTGTTTGCTGTACCGTGAACTTTTCTAATATGCCAGTTACTTATAGAGAAGTAATCCATCCTTTTTTGAATTGTAATTTAAAAAAAGGGGTACCTACTGATTGTGTTAACATCTATCTATAGCGAAAGGTCACTCATTCATTCACTCACTCATTCACTGATTAAAGACGAAATCTCAAAAACTAATGGATGAACGAAAATTAAATTTGGCACAGAGTTAGATTATGAGTAGGAGACGACAGCTAAGAAATGATTTAGGAAAATACCCCTGTAAAGGGGTGAAATAGGGGGTGGACATTTTTATGAGTTTTTTTTAGTAATTTATAATTTTGACGAACTAGAATGAGTGAAAGTTTTTTTTTTGTCGTTTTGGTCTATTCTGACGCTAACCAGAAACGCATTTTCATATGAATATAACATACGCGCGCGATCAATCGAGTCGCATTTAAACGTCATAATTCATACAAACGATGTCGTCGATTGCGTGTTTGCGCGACGAGCGCTTTTGGTTAAGACGCGGCAAAATGCTCACATATCCATGAAAATAGGTAGGTGAGCATTAGCGTTTATAAATTCCTAAATCCATGAAGGAACACTTACACGTAAAAAGTTAATTTCGCACAATAATAGCAATTAATAGTTAGATATTTAGACGGCACGACACAAGCTCCCTTAATTCTCAACAGATTACTCCCAAGTCCCAAACATTTCACTTTGACAGTCCCTCATTTTCAGATTGACTGAAACAAAAGACGGCGGACAATAGCGGTCGCCAGCTTGAAATCGTTGAACGCAAAATGTCGGTATTTCCAAAGAAATTCGAACAAAAGATGGAGACCGGGCTACTATCGTTGGGGAAATCGTTTGAATTTTGCTTGACATTTCATTTGGTAAATGTGGATGTAATTAAATTAGTGAAACTGATTAAATAGAGTATTATTTGTTGCTCTAGGAAGTGATTTTGTTTTGTTTTCCGGCTGATATATTTTTGTTTGTGGTGGTATTCTTTTATGCAATATATTTAAGTGTTTTGAACAATTTCATGTCGATTTTAGATATTGTCGAATTTATGTAATCCGCACTTGCCTCCTTAGACCGCATCCTATTTAAAAACAATCACTGCGTGAATATGCGATTGTCTTTTCTTTTTGGAATGAGCATCTCGCCGTTTAACCTATTGTAAGGTTGTCTGCTACTTCACCGGGATTGCCTGAAGATGTCTCAATAAATTAAGGCCTCCGGCCGGGTATAAAAAAATACAATCTAAGCATTTACACGCTTAGGGCATCCCCTGTGGGGTATGGATCTTGGCCTAGGGCGTCGCTGGGGGAAGGCAGCAAGGGACAGGCTGGATCGTATGAAGCGCGATCGCCGCATTCATTAGTCAGTTTTTATTCGATCAACCTGAACGCGTAGTCACTCCAACAGAGGGCGTTTCAGGAACAAAAAAAACATAATATAAACCCAACCATTGCGTATTCGCGCAAATGACGCTTTTGAATAAGACATAATTAAAAAATATCAATTACCAATCTATTTGATGCGGATTTAAAATAACCAAATTCATGTAATAGATGTAGTTAAATTATCAAAATCCATTGGGCTGATGTATAAATTATTGATGATTTTTGAAGCATATTTTATTTATTTTCTTAGGGTTATTGTTTTATTTTAAGTGTGGTGGGTGTTGGCAAACGAGGTCGGGAACAATCATCCTCCTACACAAGGTATAGATAATAGATAACGTAGGTAGTATAACTCAGAAAATCTTTCAGTTACCGACTAAAATCACGAAAATAACGATAAGAAAATATTAAGCTTACATCAAAGAATGGCTGACATGATTACAAGTAAACTTTGAAAAGGTCAGTCTTAGCCTCTGGGAGGGTAGACGTATTATTAAATTGAAACATTTCATTGTTAGCATCATCCCTTTTGCCCTTTCCGTGAGAACAGTCCTTGTAAGACTTTCGAATTAAAAGTAAAAGACGATCTTCAAAAAAAATGTTAAAAGATTTTCAAATTGTTTTATTCATCTTGTTTTCCTATGAAGGGATTTAATTAATTGGTGTTATTTTGTCTTTGTGACAGTCAAAAGTTAATTTATACATTTTCCGGTTGTGTTTTTATTCGACTTCAAATAGAAGAGGTTTTAAATTCTACCAATTACAACCGAAATGTTTTTCTGATAATGTTTATCCGTAACCGAAATAAACATACCATCACGCTTTGTCTCCCCGAAGGATAAGTAGAGATGTATCTAAAGTAGACCTATATTTCGCCGAATATGTTTAAGTCCCATGTCCCCCACAAATCCAGATAGAAAAACTCTTTAACGGAAATAACATTTAAATAATTATTTCTTTACTTGGCTGTGCAACTGTCTCCACAAGGTGGGTGCCTAAGAATGGACGGCGCCGTCGCGTAGGAAGAGGTCGCGAGACGACCTAGACCGATGGATGGACCGAGGTGGATCTAGGAGAGGATGTCTTGCAGCATTCGGGGAAAGGCCTCCCCCTTTGCTCAGAAGTGGGATAGTGTAGGCTAATTTAAAAAACATAAATATAGTGTCCTTGGACCGCTGACTGGTTAAAGAAAGTATTTACCTGAATATTTTTAATTTCAATCGGAATTAGCATTGCCATACAACGTGGCAATGCGTTAGCTAACGTATTCGTATTGTAATAGAATATTCACGTTAAAATTAGCTACTACACGTAATGTTAATTGTACATGCGAACTATAAAATGTTATTTAATAAGGAGGTCAGGGTAATTTTGCTTTGTATCTAGTATCACGACGCATAAAGATATCGAAGTAACTTTAGCTTTACCAGAGTACTGTATTATTAGACACTCAAAAGAAAAACTCGCTCTTCACAGAATCCCCTTCATAAATAGCTACAATTTTTCCGAAAGAATATTTTGTATAGTTTATAAATACCACCAACCACCATAGCTGTTACCACTATTTGTGATATTTTGTAGACAGAAACTGTAAACATAGCTGTAACTTCACTACATAGTATAAAACAAAGTCGCTTTCTCTGTCCCTATATCCCTATGTATGCTAAAAGCTTTAAAACTACGCAACGGATTTTGATGCGGTTTTTTTTAATAGATAGAGTGATTCAAGAGGAAGGTTTACGTGTATAATTTGTCGACATATTTTGCGGGCGAAGCCGCGGGCGGAAGCTAGTAATAAATAAATATAACTAAATCTCCAACCTGAGAATCGAACTTAGAACTTCACGAACGAGAACCGCAGTACCCACCTCAGCACCACATCAAAAAAGGCTCTACGAATACACATAATCAGCCTATAATATTCTGACTGCTGGGACAAACTCAAAACTCAAACTCAAAGTATTTATTTCAAATAAACCTATTACAGGCACTTTTTAATTGTCAAGGGGGTCGGTCAGTCAGAAAGATGAACCTATGGAGAAGAACGGGCAAGAAACTTCATGGACACTCTTTTAAACAAAACATGGTTACAAAATATTGGTTACATAATTCATATTATTATTATACATGTGAGAACGATGCAGAACGGTGAAAGCATCCGATATAAAATATGTAAACAAAGTTCAAAAATTAAATTAAAACAAGCCATGGCCGCTAAGAGATGACCAGTCTATACTGACAGCGCCCGTTCACGAACATGACGCCTGGATTAGCACCATTCAGCCCCACCCTTTTGAAGGGAGCTAAATGATCCAACACACACGCCACCATCAGCGAGACATTAAAGTGAGCATGACATACTCTCAGCCGCCAAAGCACATTCAAGTCAATGAAAGACGTACCCAGTAAACGGTCGCTTTATATTAGGTACATAGTAGTAGTAGACACAGGACTCCTCTCGGTGGAAGGGACTGGGCCTCACTACCACGCGAGTACACTGCGGGTTGGTAGATGTCACATATGTCTTCGGATGTTTGGTTCTACGAAATACCGATTTCCTCACGATGTTTTCCTTCACTGTTTCGAGAGCAGTGGTGATGAAACCATTTATACAAAGTAAAGTGCCTGTCTTCCTCCTTCCTCCTTCGAACCTACAACTCGGAAGTCACGGCCGTAGCCTCAGAGCCACCACAGCTCTACCAATAACATTAAGTTTAAAAACCATTCCAGAACGAATGACGTCACACCCCATAAAAACATTGTAAGCAACTAATTAATCACTTTTAAACCCTAACGACCCAGCCTAGACCCGTTTGTGTAAAAAAGGTTGTACTAAATAAAGAATATTTAATGAAAACGTGTCTAAATGTAGGTGTTTCTCTATTTAAGGGCGATTTAAATGTAGGGTTTTATTTTTATTATGATAACATAATATCAGGCTTGCGTTTCTCAAAGGAGTACATATTTAGAAGTTTCAAGTACCGCCTTACACACACTTTTTGCTAGTTATGTTATAGTGGGTTATACACACGAGCGAAGCCAACTGCATCAGTCGACAAAGTGCCGCTCGCGGTTCGTGTATTCCAGCACCGTACATAAACACACCAACGGCACGTTGTCAATAGTAGCCGCCGACGCGCGACGGCTCTTTAACGGTTTTTTTTATGTTGAAAAATCATTAAATGTCCCTGCCCGCTCTTTGTGGCGTGGAAGGGAGTGTCAGACTCTTACTGACTAACCCCTCCATGTTCCTTCCTTAGCCTTGTATTCCGGGGCAGCGGTAACCCTTTCGGACAATCCAGCTGACCGGCTTTTCAGCGGCTGTAGTTGGCTTTGTCGTTGACGCGTATCGCTCGTGTTTATGAGTATTAAATCCTATGTATTAAACACGACTCAGGCGTCAAAACATTTGTTGTATTAATCCGACTGGAGCGGTTAATAGGTTAATAAGAAAAATTCAAATAATACTTTGAAAAAAGCTCCCATACAAATCTCTATCCTTCTAGAAATTTCTAACTCCTGAACGCCCGTTCCCATAACCTCTTCACCCGTTTCAAGCAATATGCCGCAAGCGATACGGCTAGGGCGCACGGTCCGGTACGCTTACGCGGTTGAGCGCTCGTTAGCTAACGCACCACCGGTTTCTGGTTGTATTCGGGTTATTATGGGCTGTATACTACCTAGCAGGTTTGTATGCTGCATAAACAAGCTGTGCTGTTGAGAGGCAGGCTGAGGTTTTGGTCGTTATTGGTTTATTGGCAAGTGGTAAGTCATACGTCTGTAGTTCTAGAATCAGTATAAGCCTACTTCTTATACCACAGAAAATAGGTAATCTGCTAGGGCAGAATAACATAATTACAACAACATATTAACTAATATAATTATAATAATATATGAATTCATTTTCCGATGTTTTCTTTAATTTTCGATTTCCTTTTTGTTCTTAATTTCAAGCAATCCTATTTTACTTTTATTAGCGAACATTTTTCTTAGATATAATTATAAATGGTGAAAATTGTCCCTTCAAAATTGGTGCCCAAGATATAGGTTTGCCTAGTTGCGGGGCCAATGTTAAACCTTTTGTTATCTGTTAGCAATAAAGTTTATTATTATTATTTTATTATCTTACGTTGAATTTAATTGTTTAGTTTCATTTATTTGTGAGCAATGATGGCCCAATAGTATCGGGCTGACTGAGTTGTTGTTCGTGTGTTCAAACCATTCAACATTAGAACATTTAGACAGGTTTTCATTAAATTAATACTCTTTATTTAGTACAGCCTTTTTTACACAAAGGGGTTTAGACTTGTCGTTAGGGTTTAAAAGTGATTAATCAGCTGTTTACAATGTTTATACTGTTTTAATGGCACGGGACGTCATTTGTTTTGGAATGGTTTTTAAACTGATTGATTGATTATTCGTAGGGCATTGATGGCCAAGTGGCAACGGTCACGACTTGCGAGTTGTAGGTCGTAGGTTCGAATCCAGACAGGCACTTTACTTTGTTTCATTTTAATACCAACAGGGTTACTTTCGTATTTCAGCTCATATAATTAGTATGGATTCTGGCTGCAACTGCTTTTTCAAGCGTGAAAGAAACATAATTACGTTTTAAACTAACTCTCATAACATTATAATATTAATTATCTCCGTAAGCAAAGATAATGACGACATAACATTCTAATGGCAAGTAATTTATGACTAATTTACTGGTTCAAATGATCGAATCAATGATAATTATCATACTGATCAGAGAAACATAATCTCTGAGATGTTTACCATATACATATAGTATGTAACTACATATATTATGATGTTAGGTAGACGTATAAACTTATTAACAAGTGGACAGGTGATAATTTGTAATATTGACGAGGAATATAATGTCAGACTCGTTGGTCTATTGGTCGCAAGCGCCACTGCTGAGCTTAAGGACCTGGGTTCGATTCCCGGATCAGGCAAAGTGTTATTGGGTTTTTTTATTAGGGTTTTCTTAGCAGCAGCCGGACGTCTGGATATGAAGTGTCAAAAGTTTTTTTTTGTATTTGACACTTAATACGGCCTATTTTGTGCATAACGCTTTTTCGTTACGTGATGATTTAGTTTCACTAAGAACTTAATAAACTTGCTTTCGACTTGTATTGGGAATTGGGACTGACTATTTCGTGCATAACGCTTTTTCGTTAAGTGATGATTTGGTTTTACTAAGAACTTAAATAACTTGCTTTCGTTAATATCAAATCCTCTCTAATCATTTAGAGCATACATAAAATACATAACGGTCCTTTACACACCGTAAGTAGGTACACCCAACACCCGTCCCGTACACACAATCGATCAAACACAAAATTAATTCAAAACAAAAGGGCAATCAATTGAGACCGTGGCACCTTCATGCAAGTGACACGATAAACCTATGAACACACAGGTAGATCCATTGTATTGTGAGGCCGTGCCGTGTCAGAGGCTGGCTGTTATGTATTCCGCTTTATATGTTAAGATTGTGGTGGGAGTCGATATTTTGTGTATAGTGTTGGGAGTGGAATCTGAAGTAGTGATGTAATCTGTTGATAGATGTATTGGTGGATTAATGTTGGTTATAAAATTATATTATTATATTGACAAGGGTGAAATTTTCTTTAGTTCTTAACTCTCAACACAAACACTGCCACTTTTTTAGTGCTATTCTAAGCTTTTCAGTGCCTTCAACACACATACGTGTTCATGCCAGTGTATAGTAACCCATATAGTAGGTAATGAAATACTCGCAGTTACTATAAATTAAATAAAGGAAATTATCAAAACCACAACGAAATTAAAATAGCTCACATACACATAAGATAATTCTAATAAAACTGTTTTGAAACAATAAGTTATTAGTAGCGTTAATCAGTAGGTCTGTAACGTTATTAATAACATTCTACAATCCAATCTGCTAAGCCTTTTCCCACCTATGTTGGGGTCGTCTACCAGTCTAAACGGATGCAGCTGAATACCAGTAATTTACATAAAGCGATCTGCCCATCTGACCTCCACAACCCGGTCAATAACTAGGTAGTATTTACGATACCCTTGGTAAGACTAGCTGTCAGACTTCCGGGCTTCTGACTACCCAAAAGGACCCTCGAAGATCCACGAATGACAGCCGGGACCAACGGCTTAACGTGGTTTCCTAGGCACGAAAGAGTCTCAATAAGTAAATATGGTCACCGATCCACAAACCAACCTCGGCTAGCGTAGCTTAACCTGAAGGATCGCTCCGTGCGGCTGTTATTACTTAGCCACGAGCTCCTAACTATTAATAACCTTCCACAATATTTTTGGAAAACAAAGTAAAACATTTAAAGATCAATTTTTAAAACAAGCCCTAAATTCAAGGAATTGGCCTTGAATTTAGGGCTCGATTTTTTAACTCGATTAACTCGCCACTACAAACATACAATAGGTAAAAATCCACCAATACTAAACCCTCTTAAAATTATATCAACTACTACCAGCTATGCTATGCCATAATATGCGTCACAGACATTGTTTGCGGTTTACCTACTCGGTTGCGGTCTCATTTACTAGACCTTATTCTGTTTTAATTTCCAGATATTAAACACAATGTACAAGTTAATTTATGTCTGTCCACTGTATTCGATTTCACACTTCTAGAATTCGAGTCTAGAATTACATATCCACTGCATTGAGATATGCAGTTTCATGATTGACACTTTAAAACAAATAATAAATTTGAACGCGGAACATAACAATTTTGACAGTCGAGACCAAATATTTTTTTCCCAATGATAACTAGGTACTGTAGAGGTTTGATGCTTGAGGTGACCTTACGTCGTTGCTGGCTGATAAGTAAATAACTCTGGCTGCATTCAAGCTACCATTCAAATTTAGAAGTAAGTTTAAATATGACTCTTACGTTTTTGTTTGAAGAAAGGTATGGATTTTATATTAAGTGCTTTATTGTACGCATTTAAAAAAATTTAAAATACAAAGCATACAGATTAAAGAGTGTTTTATATGACTATGCTCCCGTAGGGCTAAAGTACTTCTCCAGTGCTCATAGTTGAGGCCTTTCTCTAGGCTTCACAGTACCGTGTATATGTAGCTACCTACAGTATTGTCCGTCCTTTTAATCTATCCAAAGGTAGTCTATAAAACACGCCCTTTGTAAAACAATTATATGTATCTGTAATTTTAATGGCGATATAGAATATTCTTATTCTATCTATCAATCTATTATGAATTGATTAAAATTATTCTGTAAAATTCACTTGAAACCCCAAACAAATAAGTAAGTAATAATTTATTTACCATAAAGACTAGCCTAAGTAAATCAGTGTTATTTCAATAACGAATGGGTATGACCCTGTCATACTAGGAAAGTAGATTGAAGACAGAAGTAGCTGCAGGCAAATCGAAAGAGAATTCATTTGTTTTTAAGCCGAACAATCAAACTCATAGTACGAAACCAAAATAACAACGCGATTGAAACAATTGACGATCGGAATAAAGAACGCAAAGCGGTTTCGTGCGAGAACTCTCGTCACCGAAAATTACGAATTTCTAAATAAACTTTCATCCCATATTTAATTATAACCCCTTTAGTGGATGTTGTTCCGGAAATCTTTCGTAGTGCACACTTTCAATATAAAAAGAATTCCTGTGCAAAAATGTATGCAGCGGTTTAGTCTTTGCATTGTCTTTCAATGAAGGAATGAATTTATGATTTTTACAGCGAAGGTCGTGTGGTGATTCGATAACGCTTACAGGCCCGTCATGGCTAGATATAGCACACCACTGGAAGGTTTACAGGGAATAAGGGGAGGTTTGTTCAATAGTCAGACACAATAAAAAAAATCTGAGGGACTAATGACCTTAATAAAAATCAGTGGTCAAAAATGTAGCACAATTTAGGTGCCTATGTTTGTTGCAGTTCTTATTCTTTGGCAATGCCTCTAATATTACTTTGTTCGTCTAGGTTTAAAGCAAACCTTTTAAACCTTCACACTCTACATGATTTTTAGTAGGTATTGTTTTTTTTTTCTTAAACAAAAACTAAATGCATAAAAGGTTCATCATTAATGGTTGGTTTATGTATGCCAAAAAGTAAAGTAAAAACAAAAACTTTCGTCATTACTATAAAATGTAAATACTTGATTATTTCCTCGATTGATTAATAATTTTAACGACAGACTTATGTCAGGAACTGCAGACTCAGTAACTAAACGAATTACGAAAAGTATTTTTTAAGTGAGTTATATATTGCAACGACATTGCAAATCATCATTTTAAAGAGAATTCAATTACGCGCGGTAGTCGTTAAAACAATCCAGATTTTTTTCCTAAGGATTTTTTGCATACACCCGAAACGACGTGTTTCATAGCGACCCTACAAGCCGTACATACTCACATCTCACATTTACACTAACATAATTACATTACGCGTAAACACACGAAAATTCCTTCGAAAAAACCGTTGACACTCAAAAATTCACGGCTAACACCACACAAGAATCACATCCGAGCCGAAACACGACACCATTAATTAAAATCCACCTTTGAATTTTCAGAAAAAAGGGGAAACACTTGCGGAAAAAATTGCACTGCGAATCGGGAGAATGGGGGTTTCGTAGCACGCGACAGGCGTCTACGCGGTAGGCGGCCGCGTCGCAAACTGAACCTCCCGTGGCCCGTTACTATAGCACCCGCCAGCTACGAGCCGTAGCACCCGCTACGCCGTAGCCATGCCTATATGATTGGTGCGGACGTGCAAAGTCATGTTTCGTTTACAATGCAAGGTTTATGCTAAAAGTTGATACATTGTCCGTTATTATGCATATTGCCGGTTTAAAGTATTTGCATTTTGCAAATTGAATACTGAATTGGAAGGGTTATGGGCTGTGTTACTGTTGTGGTGCTTGTGGACATTGTGATTTTAATTGATACTAAAATGGATAAACATTTTTAAATTGTTTTTTTTTGTAGTCATTTTAGTAAACTGTCTTTATACCATGACTAAACAACTAGCCGACTATTTATTTGTAGGTATGTAAAATACAGGTTTTACAAAAGTTGCAAGTTCGAATCAATACTGCGATGAAACAGTTTTAGTTTAAATCTAGCTTAACTGTATCCGTATTCGGCCTTGATCTAGACTCAAATAGTTTAGGCGTTCAGTAAATTTAAAACAAATCAATATCCAGCCAATACCGTAAGTTCCAGATTTGTTTACTTATAGAAGCCTAGTTCGTTGTATTTATACATAATAATAACTTATAGTAAACTTTCCAAATTCCAATTTAATTGTTTAAGATATCCCATTGTTTAAAACAATTTGCTATAAGAGACTATACAAACCAGTTTTTTTTATCTTTTATGTTTTGAACCATGTGACTAGTGCAAAGTTATTAATAATTAGTTAACTGAGATTTTTTTTTAAAGGCATATTTATAAAACATAAAAATTGGTTTATTCTGTAAATATAAAACGTGCACTATACAGGGTGCAATTTAATTCATGGGCAATATTTTGGTAGTATGTTATGGTGTTCCCATAGTAAAAGTTGTTCATAATGATGAGTACAATGACCCCTTAAAATATTGCCATTACAAAATACACACACAAAACAAATACTCAAAAACTAAAAAAATATAAATACGTTAAAAGTGTTTTTAGTAAGTCAATATTTTTTAGTTTGATTCTCAGGACCGGTCGTACATAATGGCGATGATTAGGTCAGCTTTATGTCCTCCACTATTTAATTAGTAATCCGATTTGTTTAGGATTTACATTTTCGCCAAATCACAAGAAATTTATAGTGCAAATTCTACGCTCAAAAAATTACATCACTACATAGTATAAAACAAAGTCGCTTTCTCTGTCCCTATATCCCTATGTATGCTTAAATCTTTAAAACTACGCAACGGATTTTGATGCGTTTTTTTATAAGATAGAGTGATTCAAGAGGGAGGTTTATATGTATAATAACATGCAATTTCTGTAATCCACGCGGGCGAAGCCGCGGGCAGAAGCTAGTTAGAGATAAACTACGACATCATGGCCCGCCCCTATAAAATTCAAAACGTTTGAAAGCATTTCTGAAAGTAATTACAAAACACGACCAAAACTCACAACGCATGTTGCTGCTGGCCTGCTACTGAAGATGAATACTAACAACTACATACAAATTCTTTCGTAAGAATATAACAACAAACATTGAAACAGTAATTTGGAGGGGCGCGCCATGTTATCGTAGATTCTCTCTACCCGGAAATATTCCGTACATGACACGCTATTTCACAAAATATTAACATGGTACTCAAAATCGTCGGAATATACGATCAACTTCAAGTAGCAATTCACAACGACTCACTAATCAGGCAGAAAACCTTCAATCTTGGGGCGATAAGCTCAGATGTGGTGACAGATTGACTCTGCATTAATCATGAGTGCCTGGTACCTTGTGCGGCAGTAGGTTCGTTTTGAATGGACATTTTGATGGTGTAGTTGCAGGCTGTGATTATTCATTATTCACACTAATATTATAAACGCAAGTGAGTATGTTTACGAGTGTGTGTGTGTATGTTTGTTTCTTCTTAAAGTTGAAATGGCTGAACGGATCTGAATGAAATTTGGCACACATATTTTTTATCCCGAACAAATGTACGATTTACGTGGGATAATTTTCGACATCCACTAGGGCGAAGCCGCGTGCAGAAACTAGTATTCCATAAATGCATTAACACGTAGTATCACGGTTGTATCCTCAAAGAGTAGGGCTGAGAGGTGAAAGTAAAATAAAGACGCCTACTTTGATCTCAGTTAAAACTTTAAAATGAATCGTAGCATCGATGTTTTTATCTATTGTGTCTTTGTTCTTTTGAGTTTCCACAAGCAGTTGCCTTTCAAGAACTTAAAAAGCGTACAGCAAAATATAGTAGATATAATAATTTTAATTTTGTGTATGGTTGAGCTCCTTGGGTCCTGAGTTGAGCTACGCGATTACTGACAAATACTAGCACTGACTAAACAGGTCCACTCAATCTGTGTAGTTATTTCCTCAAAAGACCATTTCATACACCTATCTACATGGTCTTCACATGGTCATCTATGTCCAGACTTTTAAAAGAAACTGTAATGTTTGAGTTTGTTTCGGCCTGTCTTCTCAGAGTAGTCAGATAAGAAACGCCAACCTCACTCGTATCTAGTTTTTAAACTATATTTGAGATGTACATAATTATATCATGTATGTCTTTAACATTTAAACTTAACTAACCTACTGTACTATAACTGCACAATATCTTAAGGTCCTAATACACAGCCGGGCACAACATTAACCTTAGCACATCATACACTAATAGTGTTGTACCAATCACGACTTTGGTACCAAATTCATTAGCGAGGCAAAAGGGTTGAGATGAATAGGAAAGTGAGGGGTTTGGTAATGGTGATGGTGGGCCAATGTCGGGGCCAGTGTTTGGTCAAATGTTGGTGTTACTTTACTTGTAGTAGATGTACATCAGTAGATTAATCGGACCTACCTGCCAAACCTTTGTATTGGTGATAATCAGATAAGTACAACATTATTAAAAAAAATCGGGAGGTGCAGGGTACTATAAATAGTTTCAGAGATAAAGAGGGAAGTTATTTGACATCACATAGTATAGTACGCAAAACTCTTTGTCATTGTCTTATTTGTCTCTCAAAGTAACGTCGAGTTAAGTGTAAAAAAATGATATTTTTCCCCATATTCAAAATTTAATATAATATACTTAAACTCAATTTTCAACTTATATTTAGTCCATTCGATTCGGACCAAATTGGCTTTGACAGACGTACAGACAGACAAATAGATAATTGAGTGATCCTTGAAGGGGTCTGTTTTTTTATTTGCACATACGGAACCCTAAAATCATATAGGCGTCCTACTCATACTTTACTAAGAGTCTTTCTAACCATCATTATGCGTTCCATGAAGAGTTCCCACATAAGTTCACGGCTACGCAATTTTTACATTCCCATTCAACTGACTCACGCAATAATGCAAGTGTCTAGCGCCTACGACACTATTATCCAATAAGCACGTTGGCATATTAACCTCCAAACTAACGCATCGTAATTTAAACCCTAAAGTATAGCGCACAAGATTTAAATTAGACTGCATGATAAAATGAAAACAAGACGTTAACCTCTAACCAAATACAAGGTGATTTGTACTTTATCGTTTCTGAAGAAGGTTGGGATTACATTGGAAGTTCGTAAGGAGAGTAAACTGTGAATGAACGTTCGTATGCGCCTACGCAGACCGGTTGATAGGCGGAGGCCTTGAGTGTAGAGCGTTGCAATAGACCGTTTTAGAGAAATATTTGAATAGTACCTCAGACAGACTTGTCTAAACTAAATCCTATTTAGAATTACTTAAGCTATGTAAATACCAAAGATTTGACTAATACCTAAGTAAAATGTCATACCTACCTACTAATAATCATTATAATTCTTTAGTTAATACTTTGTGTAGTTAGGGGACGAAAAATAACGATTAAAAACATATTTTTTAAGTAAAGGGCATTTTCCTCATGTTGAACATTTTTAATCGTACCGAATCGTCGCGGAACTCGTGGATGAGGTGAACAGATTCATTTCGTACCTGAAACAATAAAAAAAAACACATTCAAACTCAAAGTCAAAGCATTAATTTCAAATAAACCAATTGCAGGCACTGAACTGTCAAGGCGTCGGTCAGTTAGAAAGATGAAGCTAGTTGCCCATTCCAAAGCAGTAGGTACAGAGGCCAGCACATCAAGTTACCACAATCTGTCAAATTTCTTTGATAGTATTTCAACTTTATTGCAAAGACATAAGGTTCATTTTTAATTGAGAAAATTTGACAGTTAGGGATAGTTTGATGTGCTGGCGTCTGTACATATGGAGAAGAACGAGCAACAAACTCCATGGAGACTCTTTTAAATCAAAGTATGGTTACAGAATCTGGGTTACATCAATGTTGAAATATAATGTGAGAACAATGCGGATTGTTAAAAATCGCTCATAGTTAAAAGATTTAAAAAAAAAACAATTCAAAAATTAAATTAAATTTTAAAAGAGCCGTGGCAGCTAATATATGACTAGTACCTACTGACGGCGCCCGTTCACGAACGTGGCGCATGGATTAGCACCATTCATTAATGTAGAATCTTTAAGTGGCATTAAAATTCAGCATACAGTTTATTCGATTCTAAAATTATCTTAGTACTACACAAATCTGAAAACGTAAACAGGATACCGCCCACCACTCATACACGACCCATTAATTTAATTAATAACGTCACTTCCTATATTTACAGCACCATACATAAACAGTTTACAAATTTCACCGTTACCACAAACCATACAAATCTCAACCTTAACTCAATCTAAATAAGGTTGTTTGCGAGTGTAAAGCAATTGGTTTTTACTAACAGTGCTGGCTAGCCACCAAACCAGTTGCATGAAGGTTTTGCTAGTTAGAAAGATGCTGAAAAACATCGCGACAAGCTCGTTACTTGAACTATTAGAGCTTTTGTGGTAAATACTATATTTTTATTACACTGCTCTTGGTTGAAATTAAATGAAAACCATGTTGGAAGGGCTCAATTGTTTATTGGTCGTTGAGTAAATTGTTTTTGATGTTTCGGCTTATATTGTTTTAAGTTAAGAGAAAAACTAAAGACCCGCCCTCTGTGCTTGTTATTTAGTTGTTGAGTCAGAATTGTATTGGTGATTAATGATTTAATTCTGTAAATACGTTCATCAACGTACAACTTGACACAGACATGTGAATTGTAAAAAAATTAAGAAAATTTGAATTTAGCGGACTAATTTGGCGTTATAGATAATTTGACAATCGTTTGCTTAAAGAGGGTTTTTAAGCAAACGCGTGTCGAATTTTCTATACTAATATTATAAAGAGGTAAAGTTTGTGAGGTTGTATGTCTAGATTGTGTCTCTGAAACTACAGAACTGATTTTGAAAATTCTTTTACCAATACAGTTGTATTGGTAAAAGAATTTTCAAAATCAGTTCTGTATCAGTAGTGTAGAGTTCTACACTATCCCTGAGTGGTATAGGCTATATGTATACAAAAAAAAACCACGTGGACGAAGTAACGGGCGAAGAGATAGTAGTTAATATTTTTAAGGAGGTAATAGTATCTACATAGTGGTCAGGGGCTGATCTACACCGCGCCTACATTAATCTGTATTAAATATATTGTGTACTAGAACTATTAAGAGCTATCTAGACCCGACGGAGTAATTATCGTGGTATTCAGGCCATAATACATTAATATTGATCTTACTTTAACCATACAAATTTCGATGCTTTATAAAGTTGTGAAACCCATGCGAAGCAGGGAAGGGTCACTAGTATCTAATATTTCGTGAATAATTCGAAACAAACATTTAGATTTCACTTTTTATCCCGAAAAAAAAAATATGTGTGGTTCCCGTGGGATAATCTCCCACATTCAAGCAGGCGAAGCCGCTGAGATAAGCTAGCAGATACTTTATAATATTGCACGCTTCCATAAAAAATAAAATACAAAAGCAAATTCATAAACAACAAGAAACGATACTGTCAAAGCGTGTATCCTATTCCATTTTTTGGAGCAAATTCACGTCACCCCCTATTGTACTAAGTGGATACTTCTCCCTTTTATCTTAACACCAGTTCGTTTTTAATAATATCCCAATTTTGGAAAATATTTTCGACGAGAGCTCTTCGGTCCTTAGAGCTTCGGCATCGAATGGTTGCTAGGATACGGCACGACTAACTGTGTTTCTCATTTTACCCCTTCATAAAGATTTGTTTAAATATACACCGCAAAAGTATCGCTTGCTAAAGCTATGTTTTAATAAGGATAATTATCGACGACAATAGGGTTATTTATTTAACCAACCAATTAAACATGGGGGTACTTTAAGTCAAAAGGATTAAAGAAACATGTGTACAGAAACGGACATAGGGTAACGTTAATCTCGAAAAAAAAATCCCCAAGAAAACAACAATAATGTGCTTATGATAATAGATGGCGCCACCTGTCTTTCTTATCAAAATTGAATAATATAATTAAGTATAGAATCTTTGGTAGTTAGTGTGATAAGAGTTTTTTGTTATTTAAGCACCTAATACATGTTGTGAGTCTAGACTGTCGATAGACCGGTTATACAAGCAGAGTAAAACCTAAATTGATTGTCAAATTCTAAATTAACGCGAGCAAGGCCGCGGGCAAAAGCTAGTAATATATAATTATTTAATTTAGCGAACAAATAGACCACCTAGGTTACGACAGGATACTTTTTATCCCAGTAGTACGTGTTCGCGACACGGAAGCGAAGCCGCGGAAAAACGCTAGTAAATTGTTGGAACTATATCATACTCGTAATGGTGATTGATGACGACCGCATCGCATTCAACGTTGAAAGAATAAGTTTTCTTCTGTTGGAACTCACGAAACTTTTGTCTTTATCGGCTATTATATAATAATATATAATGCTGCTATTTATTGTCCTACTACCGACCAGCCCCGACTTCGCACAGGTGCAATGTCCATACAATCTCGCGGACGAAGCCACGGGCGAAAGCTAGTTAATCTATACGTATAAACCTCCCTCTTGAATCAGTCCATCTTTTTTTATGAAACCGCATTAAAATCCGTTGAGCAGTTTAAAAGATCTAAGCGTACAGAAGGACAGACGAGAAGCGTCTTAGTGTCAGTTGCACCAATGGAACTGAACGCGATCAACGCATTTAAACCGCGTTCAACATCTGTCAGTGTTAATATTCCACAGAAATAATGACACTGACAGCCCTTAAAGAGAGTTTAAGTGATCGCATTCGGCTTGGCGAAATTAGCTCTTAGTTTAATATATACTATCTATACTATACTAATATTATAAAGCTGAAGAGTTTGTTTGTTTGAATGCGCTAATCTCAGGAACTACTGGTTCGAATTGCAAGATTCTTTTTGTGTTGAATAGTCCATTTATCGACGAAGGCTATAGGCTATATAACATCACGCTACGACCAATAGGAGCCGCGCAGCGCGGGTGAAACCGCGGGGAACAGCTAGTGTTATATTAATATGAATATTGCTTTCTCCATTAAACTCCAGATTATGCATTAGTTAGCAAGCAGCTAGTTGGCTATCTAGCTTCATAGTGAACGCTAAAGACGAGGGATTGTAGCCGCCTAGCCTTCAAAATGGAAGCTTAACGTTAGAAGGTCTTGGTGCAAGTCAATCTCGATTGGATGTTATATGATTCGGTTTTTGACAAGTGATAAGCAAGAACAAATACATTAAATCCTGTTTTCCTTAACACTTGAGTCATGCCTGATAACTTAACTATTGGATTTTGAACTCTCGGCGCTAACATGGAGTGTTGGAATTTCAACAGTGTGTTTTTCGAATCGTTTGATTTGCTTCAAGCTAAGCATTTATATCCTGATTTCAGCTGGCTTTTTTAGAATTGGTCAGTTCTTAGTTTGCAGAGAAGTGGTACAGTGAGAGCATTGTTGGCCCAGTTTTAACGGACCCCCTTACGAGTTGTACGTCGTAGGTTCGAATTCAGCCAGGCACTTCACTTTGTGCAAATAATTTCAACACCATTGTTCTCAAAACGGTGAAGGAAACATTGTGAGGGAACCGGAATGTTCAAGACCCGAAAATTTGAAGACACGTGACATCTACCAACCCGCACTGGGCCCACATGGTAGAGTACAGTCCATTTCCTTCTCACAGCGAGGAGGCCTGTATGCCAGCAATGGGAACATTATAGGCTGAGATTAGTTTGCAGATCAGATAAGATATTGGAGGTAAAAGGAATACCAATGAATGATTGAATTTTTTATTTGTTTTTAATTTAAACGCGGAATATTATAATGTTGTGTTATTTTTTTATTATTATGCTGGTAACAATGAAATAATTTTTTTTAACCTTTGTTTTTTTTGCAGGCTTTTGAAGTAGGTACCTACTTAGCTCTGTCTAAACGAAATAATTAATTATTCAGTGTCAGAAAGAGATACAGCTGTACACCTGGCTAGCTACATCTCTTTCCCAATCGATCAATCTGCGTAGCTTTTTCCATCTAAGTTGGGGTCGGCTTACAGTCTGACCGGGTGCAGCGGAATACCAGTGTTTTACATGGAGCGACTGCCTATCTGACCTCCATAACCCAGTAATTGGGTAATGCGATACTGGCTGTCAGATTTTCGGGCTTCTGACAACCGTGGCGGCTGTCAATGACAGCCGGTACCACCGGCTTTATGAGTGTTCCAAGGCACGGAGGAGTCTCGGTATGTAAAGATGGTCACCCATCTATGGACCTACCTTGGCAAGCGTATCTTAACCTGATGGATCGACCCGTGCGGCTCTTATTACTTAACCACGAGCTCCTCGCAGTATAATTCTAATATTCCTTCAGTGTGAGAAAGAGATAAAGCTATACACACCTGGCTATCTCCATCTCTTTCCCAATCAATCAATCTGCCTAGTCTTTTCCGAACTATGTTGGGGTCGGGTTCCAGTCTAACCGGATGCACCTGAATTACAATAACCTTTCCGAGGAACGAAGGAGTCTCGGTATGTAAAGACGGTCACCCATCTACGGACAAACCCCGGCAAGCGTAGCTTAACCTGATGGATCCACTCGAGCGGCCATTATTACTTAGCCACGAGCTCCTCGTTTTCCCAATATGAAGCTGATACTGTTTAATGAGTTGGTGGGTAGCCCCTGAACGGGAAATATTTACTTGCTAACTTACAGGTAGTACAACCAATTAGCAGTCGCTCGCTATGAAGCAGTTTACTTGCTTCATTTTCTATGGACAGATTAAAATACCGTGATGAACTTTTAATTGGCCGTGCTGTGTTAATATTTTAGTTTTATTTTAGTTGTACGAGAAGATAATTGTTATGCAGCGAGATTTTAATAGGCATAATTTAAGAATCCGAATTTGGATTATGTACTTTTATTATTTTTAAAAGGATATTGTTAGTAAATCAAAAAGTTCTAATTTCTTAATAATTACCAAAATAATGTTGAATCTTACACATTATTAAAATAATACATAGTATGATATATTAAAAGCAAGTTATAATCCTAAATAATATAAAAAGAAAATGCAAATAAAATACAAAACAATAATAACACAAAAGTGTTTCTAGCAGAGCGTGGTTTCGATCCACGGACCTCTGGGTTATGGGCCCAGCACGCTTCCACTGCGCCACTCTGCTCTTGTTACATCGTGTCGAAATTAGCGTTCACTAGCCGGTACTGATATCATGAGTGCGCATGCGGGTGACGTCACACCGCGTCGCGTCTATTACGTCAGGCGGCAAGCGATAATGAACTTTACACAGCATCGATTTAGAACGTTTATTATTAGAACTTGTTTCGTAATACTAATACCATAATTGTGATCTCGTTTGTTATTCTATTTTTATCCTGTACTAGTGTAGGCAAAGTCGTGAGTTTTGTTATTTTTTTGGTAGTAGGTAAGCAATGTTTACGCCTGTTTTTCAGTCATGGTTATATTTCGAGCTCTGTCCACTTCAAATAACAGAAACATATTTTTTTTAAATATTTTTTACGTCTACCAAAAAGGTTCTGAGCCTTGAAGGCATTTCATTTAAGAAATGTGTATATAAGGTGTTAAAAAATTAACTCTAAGAATTTCGTGGGAGCATTGTACTCGTCGTTACGAACAACTTTTACTATACGCGAAAAAAATATGAGCTGTTCCATACATTTAGGCACACGTAACTCAATAAAATGTATGGAACAGCTCATATTTTTTTCGCGATTTCAGGGTTCATCCCATAGTAAAAGTTGTTCATAACGACGAGTACAATGCTCCCACGAAATTCTTAGAGTTAATTTTTTAACACCTTATATACATTTATTTCTTCACCAAGGGATAAGGGATATACTATACATATACCATTATGCAATCGGTTATTTATTTTATTACAATAAAATCATAATTAAATAAATTATTTAATGCGAAAGCTTCGGGATAACTTTGAAATTTGTTTTTATCTTAATAAAAACGCACTCTATTCAACATTCTTTACATTATTTTAAAAGTGTCTGAATCTGCTATTTTGTTACTAATTTTGTAATGACAAAGTTATACCCACTTTATTATTTTGTAACTCATAAAACACTCACCTTTGAGCACACATAAACATATTATATTGAATTGGAATTATAAAAATAATATATATTAATCCTTAAAAAATTATTTAAGTAAATCAAACCAAGTATTCTGTAAGTAAGTCCTATGTTATAAGTACCTCAATAAACACACATAAACCACAATAGTAGTACGTCAACACCGTGCCTTCGGGCCTCGCATATACACATAACCCTGTGTCGGACATAGCCGTAAACACAAACAGAGCAAGTGAGGGTTAAGTAGAGAGCGTGACATGTCGTTTTGTTGTTCTGCCGGACGCAGCTACCGTCATTTTTAACGGGTTAGGTCCGCTTATGTGAAACGGCACCATGAATTTGGGGATTAGGTTGTATGTTTCTGCATAGGAATAATTTTTACACGTTGAAAGTCTTGTGTTTGTTTTTTAACTTATAATTATGTTCTCAATAACATAGTATAGTCATAGCACATAATTTATTAACATAAACGCACGCGCGCGCTCTCTACGCCAAGCTACAAATTTATTTCTTCTTGTTATCATGAATATCCCAATATCCATGGTGTCTTTTAATTTGTTTCATGTCATTGTACTAGAGCTTAAATTTTTAAGATATTTATATAAACACACACAAAAGTAATGATTTAATTGTTTATTTGTGTCGTTGGCGTACAGGACATGCGCTTACTTGTCACGTATAATATGACAATGGCGTTCAAAAGGTTAAGGCATAAACACCAAAAAGTAGTGTTAATTTAAAGATATTTTTACTTCATCTAATTTAAAATTACCGTATTTTTTATTATTTTTCGTTTCTGTGTTAACATACCTAAGCAGTTTATTCACTTTAATTTATGAACTTTTTTGTCTGTAATGACTGATTTGACAATCTGTAGGTCTGCAGAAGGTAGGTTCTTTTTCAGCACAGTAACACCCAGCGTATACTACGTGGTTGGTTCCTTATAAAATACCACCATCCACACACCATAGGATGCATGTATCAAAGTAATGTATCCAAAATTAAAGTGGCCCTCCAATTTCCGGACAAAAATTACAACACCTGTCCCATAAGCGCCCTCTGGCGGATAATGGCGTGAAGATTTATCTTCTGCTACATGGAATTTTAATGTCATGTGTACCCTGAAGGACATGAGAAGAAATGGTACAATAATGGGTTTTGGTGGTTCGTTTCATTAGGTATTTTGGGGAAAAGTTTTGGTTTAACTATTTCTTTTCTTTCTCCGTGTGGTTAGTGATTAACCTGATGTCAGAGTTTTTTATCCTGCCCGTGGGTCTCTGACTGAGCTTCACATCCTGAGAAATCTCTCAGGTATGCCGCGGTTTCCTCACGATGTTTTCCTTCACCGTTTTTTTTAAGCAAGTGATAATTATACAATACACACATGTATCCGAAAAGTCAGAGGTGTTTTGGGTTCGAACTCGAGACTTAAGCATTGGCAGTCATGCTGAAAGATTTGATTTTTGTATCAAAAATGGGCATGCATCAAAAGTAAATGAATCGCATTTACTTTTGATTTAATAAAACAGCTCACTAGTAGTTTAATCTTATTTTAATAAAACAGCTCACTAGTAGTTTAATCTTATTTTAATAAAACAGCTCACTGGTAGTTTATAAGTTTCTTTGGTATTTGCATTTTGACTTATTTTAGGAATTTAAATATTGCATTTTTGGAAATTATCCTATAAACTTATTGTACCATACCAGCCAACCAACATACTACTAACTATCCAAACGTACTAGAAACAATAATAAATAAAACGCAATCACATTTCTTCCTATAGCATTCGTATTTTTATGTAATAACTGTCCCAACACTCAAATACACGAACTGTCCATCCAGTAGAAAATAATCCACAGAATTTCCGAACGCAAAAGCAATTCAACGTAATGCAACAGAATTATTAATTCCCTCCGTCCATCACGTCCAGTGTTATGACCATTACGCTGTATGGACCTGCTGAACCGGTGCTAATGTCCAACAGAATATGACCATAGATACATTCGACATGCCATCACTTCCACTTCATTTCTCATGTCATTCCCAGGCATGACCAACATGACCAGCATAATTTGATCCCCCATCATTTTTCCTCCATCAAAATTTTTCCTTATATATATAAAAGACTGGTATAAACTGAACTCGAAGTAAGTCAAGATTGTATCGATGAAATGTTGGTAAAGAGTGTGCTGAGGGTCTACTTAAATTGGTAACGGTAGCTAGCCGTTCGGAAACTCACGATAATGCAGCTGAATTATGTATTTCAGACATCTAAGATAATTTCTTTCAGTTTTATATTTCATTACATGGTTTTGCAATGAGAAATAATGTTCATTGTTACATGCAATATGGACTGGAAATTTCAATTGAATTTAATTCGATTGAATTCTTAATGGCCACTTAACCTTTATTATCTTAGTTATGTATATTGACTTAATATTGTATTATTTACAAAGCTACTATTGAACAATATCTTTGTTGCAACATCAAACAATAAACTACAATTAACTTCCACTAAGATCCAAAGCTCCCAAATTATTGAAACCTACATTGTCTTAAGCATTATAGATCATATTTGTTGCCGCAGGCTATTCTCCCAGGTCGGGGCGACCGCCAACACGTCTGTAAACAATCAATATGCTAATCTAGTTAACCAGCCCTCAGGTGGCGACTGTACCACGCGGGGCAACGCTACATACAAATTTGGACATTTCAAACCATTGTATTAGCAACCTGATTTAGTGCCTATTCAGGCTGGACATTGGTAAACACTGGGCGATGGCTACTGTGAAATTAAGGGTGAATTCGATGACAATTTGTTGGTAAATAATGGTGTCAGATTTGCTGAATTTATCATTCATGAATTCTGTGTGTGACTGCCTTAATGTTTAGTAAGTTAACAATCGTTTGCACTATGTCGTTGCCCTAAATCTTTTTTGTTTTAATTCATTCTAGGGTATTTATTTTTTAATTTTTATTTTTACACATGCTGCACCGGTTTGACGTCATCAAGTCAACGCCGGCTGTCGCTGAAAATCAGCGCTGTGGCTCCGTCTTGCATGAGGTCGAAGCATTATGCTGAGCGATGGCCGTTTTGCGTAGTTGTGCCGCATATTTCCCCACATCTTGTTTTTTACTGCGTCATGTTAGCCGTAAATAAACGTATTTTCTTTCTTTCGTTCTATGTTTTGTAGATATTAGAAAAGTTTAAATATCTAAACATTCCCTAACTCTAATTTTGTCGTGCATTTACCTTAAAACACGATAACACAAAAACTTCAGTTACGCCGCACAAAAAGTATCATCAACGGCCACTGTTCATTTCACAATACTGCTAACTGCGTTACAGGAATGCACAAAAATCATAAAACTTTATATCCTGTGCGGTCGTTCCGCGCACGCATCGCGCCAATATTTTTTTTATTTCTATTTCAAGCACGTGGCGGCCATTTTAAATCCAAATGTAATTGAGAGTTATGTAAATGCGGCTCGGTCAGCCTGTTTACCATTTGCGCAGAATTTCGGGATTTGGTATTTTGTGAAAAGGGAATAAATGGCCGATCGGTGAGTAGACGCAATGTGGGTTTAAGAATGGTATTTGGGAGATGAATCGGATGAATTTGTCTAAAATATTGTTTTTATAGGTCTTCCTTTTATTCTACCGTACCTATAGCGTGGTCGAAAAAATCACTAGGATACGTGTTTTACCATGGCAACTTTTGTAGGTAGCCATTTTGTTTCAATATTCCGCTAAACTAAAAAGTCATATTGCCAATTATTCATTGCGACAACTGGGTTACATTTAAGAAAACATACCTAACCATTTCCAACCAATTCTTTTTAACAGCGCATATTATTATTTTTCTGCCATTCTCTTTCGGTCAAAAAATATTTTTTCCATGATACCATTGTCCCGATCAATTTTGCCCACGAACACTCCAGTAAAGTCGGCGCCATTATCTCGTCAGTGGTGATTTAAGCGCCATCTATAACAAGTTGCTCTAATGGAGGTGTCATGTTACATTCTCGAATAATGTTCTTTCGGTGTTCGGAACTTGATGTTCAATTCAAGGCCTTTGTAGTAAATGATACTTTTTATAGATAAAATTTTAATATTGGGATATTCTTTTTCCAGCCATTTTGCAGCTCATTATAGAGGCAGGTAAGTGTATTGCCTTGCTTAACATGATAATGCTACCATTGACCACAACGTGTGCCGTCGTGGTTGGAAGAATTATCCTACTACTATTATAAAGGCGAAAGTTTGTAAGTATGGATGTATGGATGTTTGTTACTCTTTCACGTAAAAACTACTGTATAGATTTGGATGAAATTTGACACAGAGATGGTTTATATCCTGGATTAACACATAGGATATTTTTTATCCCGGTAGAACATTCCTGTGGGATAATTTCCGACCTCCACGCGAGCGAAGCCGCGGGCAGAAGCTAGTTAATTCATAATTGAAAAGCTTTTTATAAATCCGGTCATATGTGTAATTTCCATATATTTTAACGTAGGTATATTTTTTTAATTTCGGCAGCCATACTTTTTGCAACCAGGCAGCGCAGACATAATTCAAAAAGAAAAAGAAAAAGCCACATTCCTTTTTCAAAACCCCAGACTATACAAATACAGCTTTTCAGACTACCCACATGCAACAAAAACTCACGTTCACACAAAATAAATCATTCATTAATTACAAACTAGTACAGGTTTTATTCAGAAGGTGATATATGGGGGAGGTGTTATCACCTAGCCCGCTAATTACGTTTCTACTGTTGAGTTATTGCCCATCGTGGGGCAGCCCAGACGCAATAACCACAGAATGGGTATAAACATGCTACAGAAGCTTGCGATTGTATGGGTCCAGTAATGAAGATGAGAATGAGAGCAAATTATGCCTAAAGAGCGTCTCTGCCTCTCTACCTACTCGAACTAGGAGTTTTTTTTTAATGTTTCTGCTTAATAGCCATCAGTTTTCCAACAATAAGCCAGTAATAAATAGATATACCTCGACCTCGGCCTAAAAACAGTTCGACAGGCAATAGGTCAAAACACCCTGAAATACCAGGAGAAAATGACCGTCCATGTAAACAAACTGGCACACGCTCTGAGTGGAGAAGGTGCTCTTCAGCATATCTGAACTAGGAGTAAAAGAGGAAAGTCTAGCTTTCTTTAGCCGAAAGAGTGGAAAGGAGAAAGGCGGGCCCTTCGCCCCGTAATGAGACAACACAGGCTAAAATAAATAATAGGAATATGAAGAGCCAAACACCAGTTAAAAGTGAAATAGAATCTAACATCAATACAATAGTACAAATCGAAGCAGAGTTCTTTTTTAACCGACTTCAAAAAAGAGGAGGTTCTCAATTCGGATGTTTGTATTTTTTTTTTTTTAACCGACTTCAAAAAGGAGGAGGTTCTCAATTCGGATGTTTGTATTTTTTTTTTTTTTTATGTTTGTTCGCGCATAACTCCGTTGCTTGCCAACCGATTTGAAAAATTCTTTTTTTATTGGAAAGGGTATACTTCCCAAATGGTCCCATAAAAATTTTATCGAAATCGAATAAGCGGTTTTTGAAAAATCAACAAAAATCTAAAAAAAATCCTACTTAATATATGTGGACGATGTTCTAATAAGTTCCTGTCACTGCAATTTACATACCAGGTAGTGGTATTAAAATTTTGGGGGGGAGGGGGGGGGGTTGTGTAGGTAGGTACCACAACTAAAAAGTGAAAAATAAAAACTTTTTTACAAAAAATAAAACCGACTTCCAAAACAAACACTACAAAGTGACAAATAATTTTGATTTCGGAAGTCGGTGGCATAAAATGAAAATACAAAACCGAAGACACCGACTTCCGAAATCAAAATTATTTGTCACTTTGTAGTGTTTGTTTTGGAAGTCGGTTTTTATGGTTTTAATTTTGTTTTTTAAAACGACAACATGATAACAAGAGTTTTCATATCTTACAGTTCTTTGTTGGATTCTGGTGGATCTTGGTGATGAATTTTAACGAAAATATGTATTTATCACCACTTGAAAGTTAGCAGATAAAACTCTGAAGGTTTTATGACACCCTTAGGAAAATTTTCTTCTCTTTTTCAGCCATCACCTAAATAAATACCAATGAAAATGACGACTAAAATTTAGTCGATTAAATGCTGATTTCAACACTTAAACTAAACGTAGGTTAAATGCTCTAAGACTAAACGCGATCAACACAATGTAAAACGCACTCAAGAGCTGTCAGTGTCAATATTCCATAGACAATAATGACACTGACAGGTCTCTCTTAACCCTCTAAAAGGCATAAAGAACTAGCAGGTAAAATTAAAAACTGTTAATGGTTTTGGCTTGTCTTTATTAGTCATTATTATATATCAGTCATCGAAAATTTGGAAATTATGGTGGTAAGTATGCCTATGCCTTAAAAGGTTGGTTTATGCGCTGATCGCGTTCAGCTTCATTGATGAAATCTGCTCATGAAGAACCGTACTCGCACCGCACGGCTTGTTTGGAAGTTAGTATGACTGTAAGATGGAGTTGATCTTTTGTCTTTTTTACATTCTGTCCAATAACCGCCGAGGCGTTGAGACGCAAATACGGTTCGTTGAAAACTGTTTTAATTTTAAAACTGTACAATCCGTATGTTCGATTGAGTACGTCATGCTCGTTTTTGGAGTTACATGATGCAAAAAGTTTTAATGAGACGCGGTCTGTATTGCAATCCGCTCTTTTGTTTTTTTTTTATCAGGGAACCGAATCGTATGAATGCATAACCAATTTCCGGAAGCCAATCGAGGAGTTTCGAGATTGCGGTACTTTAGTTGATTCATTATCATTATTTCTGGGATTTTCTGGTAAGCAATTTTAAGACAAAGCAATCACCAATAATATTGACTGAACTTGGTTTAATTGAAGTTTCTTGACTAAGAAAAAGCTGGTGATAAGGATGGTGGAGCATGAAGGAAGCGTTAGTGCTGAAGCCTGCGGGTTCAGCGG
The DNA here is from genome assembly GCA_951799385.1 of Hyppa rectilinea. Taxonomy (NCBI): domain Eukaryota; kingdom Metazoa; phylum Arthropoda; class Insecta; order Lepidoptera; family Noctuidae; genus Hyppa; species Hyppa rectilinea. Next base: position 5,433,708 of record OX637314.1, read on the forward strand.
GATTGTCCGAAATGGTTACCGCTACCCCGGAACATAAAGGGCTAAGGAAGGAACATGGATAGGTTTTACTCAGTAAGAGTCTGACACTCCCATCCGCTCCACCCAGAGCAGGAGGAGTCATTTGATGATTTCCCACCCTCAAAACAAAAAAAAAGGATGGTGGAGTGTTGACTATACAGCCTTAATTGAAGCATTTGGTTAATGCTTGGGACTGTAAAATGATTTCTTACAAGCTATCTCTGTCTGACCTCAGTCAGATGGATAAATAGTATTAGGGATCAAGTAAAAAAAAACATCATCTGTGTAGCCGTTTTCCATCTATTGTGTTGGATTCCAGCCTAACTGGAAGCAGCAAGATAAATTATAACAATGCTCTACATATCCGCTTCTCCCTGTTTAGGATTCCGTACCCAAAGTGTAAAACGGGACCCTGTTACTAAGACTGCGCTGTCCGTCCGTCCGTCTGTCTGTCACTAGGCTGTATTTCATGAACCGTGGTAGTTAGACAGTTGAAATTTTCACAAATGATGTATTTCAGTTGCCGTTATAACAACAAATACTAAAAAACAGAATAAAATAAATACACACATCAAAAGTGTCTAGGGATCAACATATATTTTTGCAATAACTTTTCTCTTGATTGATATTAATTTAAATTTTCTTTAAGGATTCATCAAATAAAGTGTTTTCGTTTGTCACAGTAACGATAAACCAAGTCACCTTTGCATTAATAAAGAAATTTGCCATTTTCCTAATAAAGGGATTTTTGACATTTGAACCACTAACATTAAAGTTCGAAAAAAAGACTGAAATAACAGTTTTCTTTAAAATTTTATTGGGTAACTTAAACAATTAATAATCCGTGTTTCTACCGCGAACACTAACAACACAAGAACATCGGTTTGGCATACTCAAAATGAGTTCATCCAAATCACGCTGTGGAATGGCCGCCCATGTTCGTTGCAACAACAAAAAAAGGTGTTATCAGTCGACTTTGGACACGTTACCGAAGCACTGGTACCGTGGCTGAGCGCCATGAAGGACGGTATCGCTGCACCACACGGAGACAAGACCGATACATTCAAATCTTAACTCGAAGAGCTCCAACAATAACCGCCATGATGTTAGCCGTGAGGCTTCATCACTCTTCAGGGAACTTAATTAGCGACCAAACAGTCAGAAACCGCTTGCATGAAGTGAACCTTCATTCCCGAAGACCGCTACGGGTACCACCTATAGCAATGCACAATCGTAGGATTCGATATCAATGGGCTCTTGAACACAGAAATTGGGCAGAAGAACAATGGCGTTTCGTGTGCTTTTCTGATGAGTCTCGTTTTGGTATGAGACCGGATACAAGACGTATACGACACTGGAGAACCCCTGGACGCCAACAGCGATTAAAATCCTGCCAGGAAGTCCATCCTTATAGTGGTGGAACCATCATGGTATGGGCGGGTATTTGGATCGGCGGAAGAACTGAGTTGATTTGGATCAGAGGCAACCTCAACGCTCAAATTTATGCTGAGACGATTGTATCTGACGTCATCGTTCCTCTACAAGTGCAAATCGGTCCCTTATTTCAGTTAATGCATGATAATGCACGACCGCACACCGCAAGAGTTGTAAGACAGACTCTCGCCGCAGCTAACATCAATGTCCTGCCCTGGCCTGCTCAGTCGCCAGACTTGAACCCGATTGAGCATGCATGGGATATGCTACAGAGAAGAGCTCTGCCGAATATGGAGGGTATCCAGTTGCAAGAAGACCTTTTTTTGTTGTTGCAACGAACATGGGCGGCCATTCCACAGCGTGATTTGTATGAACTCATTTTGAGTATGCCAAACCGATGTTCTTGTGTTGTTAGTGTTCGCGGTAGAAACACGGATTATTAATTGTTTAAGTTACCCAATAAAATTTTAAAGAAAACTGTTATTTCAGTCTTTTTTTCGAACTTTAATGTTAGTGGTTCAAATGTCAAAAATCCCTTTATTAGGAAAATGGCAAATTTCTTTATTAATGCAAAGGTGACTTGGTTTATCGTTACTGTGACAAACGAAAACACTTTATTTGATGAATCCTTAAAGAAAATTTAAATTAATATCAATCAAGAGAAAAGTTATTGCAAAAATATATGTTGATCCCTAGACACTTTTCATGTGTGTATTTGAGGGGCTTTCATACGACAGACATGATTTTTTTTCCGTTTTTATAGATGATGGTACGGAACCCTGCGTGCGCAAGTCCGATTCGCACTTGGCCGGGTATTTTTTCATTTACATTCAATCAATAACCATCCAAAGCCTCCAGAAACCGCTTTTTATCAAACAATACACCCGTATAGTGGTCAAAAGAGTCTTCAGGAAATACACAAAGCCAAAAACTTTTCAATGGAAATCAGGTGGGAATGGACGAACGAATAAAATATTTCACGACAGACGAATCGGAGTTGGAACGGTCAGCAGTTTCGTGATACGGGAATATATTTTGTTAAAGAATGAAAATATAGAAGAATAAAGTAATAATTTATATTACAGGTAGTGGTATTCAACTTTGTGTGGGGAAAGTAGATACCACAACTATAAAAAAAAAACAACTAAGTTCCAAAAACTTCCGAACTTATTGTTCTTTTTCACTTTGTATTTTGTTTTTGGAACTCATTTGTTTTTTTTTTTATTGAAACGTTTTGTTTTTCTGATTACGAAAATAAAATTACAATACAAGCATTTGCATAGCTATTATAAATATAATTTGCATTGCATTGCATCCACTGACAGAATTTTCAGGCACAGCACATACAGTTTACCAAGCTAAATCAAAAAGCTATCGATCGTGTCTGTCGCGGTATGGCCCACAGCCAATCCCAAAAACTGTTTTAGGTACTCGTATGTAATTTTCGAATTGCATCCTGATTCCGGCATTACTCCGGAACATAAAGGGAATATGGATGGGTTTTAGTCAGTTAGAGTCTGACACTCCCTCCCGATCCACCCAGAGCGGGAGGGGTCATTTGATGATTTCCTACCCTCAACAAAAAAAAAACCCAATGTACATATCTTGTTGGCGCTGGTAGTGATATCCTCAAAAATTAATGCAAAGAACATGTTCAGTCCAGTCAAAGAGGTGACAGCGTGGTCTAAGCTAAAGTTCAGTACACAACGTCGATTTGAAGGCTTTTTCAAAGTCAAAAAATCTCATACTTCTTTACGTGCTCTGTGTGAAGTAAACCTCCACTATATACCTAAGACATTTGTGAGGTTAATGCAAATGCTAATCCGATCCAGCCTGCCCCTTGCTTTACCTCAGCGAAGCCTTAAACAAGATCCGTACCCCACAGGGGGTTTCCCTTAACGTGGAGTCGTTTATTGAGTAAGTTTTAAAGCCCTGGCTGGAGGCCTTAATTTTATTGAGGCATCCACAATCAAACCCAGTTAAGCAGTAGACAACCTCCTCGGTAGAACTACGAGAAACCCATTCAAAAGTAAAAAAAACAAATGCTATCGGATCTTGACGAACCTTAAGCTTACAACTTTAAAATGGAACCATCAATGCGACGAAGAAGGAGAAGCGTGATAATCACCTGCTTGCAATACAAACGCGTCTACCTCAGATACTGCAAATAAACAGCGCACAGATACACATAAACACATAAAACGGCAACGTTTCCTCTAGCATGCACTTGTACAATGGCTGCCACGATAAAGGTGCGCGCCCAAATTGCAGTTTTATCGCGCGTTGCGATCTATGCGCGCAGTGATCTATTGTGGTATTTGCAGAATGGTAGGAGAGTAGTGCTGATTCGCTTTGGGATATATTGATACATAGCTTCTTAAACTAGCTTTTAGTTTCAGAAAGGATCTTTAGTCATCATCATCTTCGTGTGGTTAGTGACTAACCTGGTGTCAGAGTTTTAATGCTGCCCGTGGGCCTCTGACTTAGCATCACATGCTGTTGAGAAATATCTCTCGGGCATGCCGGTTTCCTCACGATGTTTTCCTTCACCGATTTTAAGCAAGTGATAATTATACAATACGCACATGAATCCGAAAAATCAGAGGTGTGTGCCTTGGGTTCGAACTCGAGACCTATGACTTGGCAGTCCGGCAATCTTCAGTTGTCCGACCTTATTTCATCTGGACCTTTTTAGTACGAATATTTTGGGTATGGAAAATATTTATTCATAGATATTTAAGCCGTTGGTCCCGGCTGTCATTTGTGCATCTTTGACAGTCGTTACGGTTCGTTACAAGCCCGAAAATCTGACATCTAGTCTTAGCGACACGGTTGGCGCAGTGGTTGAGTGATTGACGGCTGCGCAGCATGTCGCGGGTTCGATTACCGCACGGAACTAATATTTGTACGACCTGCAAATATTTGTTCCGGGTCTAGGTGTTTTTCTATCTATAATATGTATGTATTTACAACAAAAAAAATGTTTATAAGTAGTTTATCAGCCATCTCGTTACCATAACACAAGCATTTGGTTGCTTAGCTTGGGACTATGTGGCGTTGTGTGAAATGTCCAAGGATATTATTATTATATTACCAAGGGGTATCGTATTACCCAGTTACTGGGTTATGGCACAGACAGGCAGTTGCTCCATGTAAAATACTGGTATTCAGCTGCATCCGGTGAGACTGAAAGCCGACCCCATCATAGTTAAGAAAAGGCTAGGCAGATGATGATGATGATGATTTAATTCAATAAACTTTCATACTTGAAGGTAAATAAATTCCCAACTAAATGAAAGTTAAAATGTGTAATTTCTTATCAGCCGTAGATTTACACATAAACTTGTAACTTGATTATATTCTCAAAAGCCAAAACTAATCAGGAATCGAAGCCCTTTACTAAGAAAATAACACAGCTAACATAAGAAACTACGAAATATGTCTCACTAATTCTAACAATACAAAAAGAAAACTGATTAAAACAGATAAGGTCGCAGTTACAAAATCCTTGACATTTCGTTAGTAGGTAGTATCAACGTTCATAAACAACCTCACAACCACAGCTTAGCCTAAATTATTTCCTACCCACAAACACTGGAATAATATTCAAATGGACGGTAAACTAGTTACGTACTACGTTTCGAGTTTCCCCGTCCAAAATATGCTGAAACTGAATTGTTTCAATATGGAATTGAATAAAATTGTTGTTAGTAAGGTAGGGGTTTCTGTTTCGAAGTGGAGAGCTGAAAGACTGTATTGTATAACTGTATCACCTGACTGAAAGAATGGTTTACAGACACACATTGCATATTGAAACACGTGAGCCACATGACTGAAAATTTCAGTACATTTCTGATAAGTTTTCTTTGCGTTTTATGCACAAAGAAACGTAGGTACAGAAAACTTGTTATGCTAAAATAGATGTAGATGGATGATAGCTGCCTATGCACGCTGGTTTACTACAGGCTGGGAACGCGCGCTTCCTACCGCAAAAACCTGCTCTTTAAAGTTATACTAGCTACGAATCAATCGGTTACCTACGTATCGCGAAGTTTGGTTTAAGTTAGGTTTACGTTTGTAGACACCTACTTTACTGTGTTGTACATTCATTTATTAAATCATTATTTCATGTTCTAAAAACCAAGGTCATAAGCAGAAATCGGACAATGTGATGACCGTTTTAGTTCTACGCAAGTGTCTTCCTGCAAGGGCGACGCTTATTTCCCGTAGTTAGCACCGAAAATCCAAGTACCAGTGACGTCCATTCAAGTTTGGGCTTCTCTTATTTTGGTGTGGTTAGTGACTAACCTGATGTCACAGTTTTTATGCTGCCCATGGGCTTCTGACTTAGCTTCACATGCTGTTGAGAAATATCTCTCAAAAATGCTGGTTTCATGCATATATGCTGGTTATAATCATACAATGCGCGTTTGGGGGTTTGGGCTGTAATTAGATCTCCGTACAGTCTATTATCAAACAGGAATGAATGCATGTACTCTGTAAGATTATGATAAAGGTTTGCATCAGCCACCGAGTCTTGGAGAATATAGAAATGGCAACGACTATCGCCGACACTTTCCTTAGCATCTTCTTCTTAGCGAGTCGATGGCAATCTAATTTATTTGCTCGGCCCAGAATTCGGCTACGTGTTTGACGCCATCATTAGCTTCCATCAGTTTCTGTAACGTGCAGAAGACAGGACACGCAAGACACGATATTAAGAGTTCCATCGTTTGTGGAACAGCACCACATTTACACTCCAAGGCGAAGTTATGTATGAATCCCCATCTGAATAGGTTTTCCTTGCTTTGGCCAACCTTAGTACCGGAGTGTGTTAAAAGACTTCCAGCTTGGCTAAGGCAAGTCGCGCCCAGGAGGGAGACCTTCAGGAAGTGAAACAATGGGTAAGGAAGCACTGTCTCGCCACAGCTTCAGCATAACAATAATTAGCCTATATTATGTTCTCACTGCTGCGACACCGGCCTTTTGTTTTCGATAGGGATGGATCCTTCATTTTCTATGCAAGATGAGTGAGCCTTACACCCTGTTTCTCATACGTCTGTATATTTAACCACTCTTTTTTTTGTTGAGGGTGGGAAATCATCCAATGACTTCTCCCGCTCTGAGTGGAGCGGAAGGGAGTGTCACTCTTACTGACTAAAACCCATCCATGTTCCCTCCGTAGCCCTTTATGTTCCGGGGTAGCGGTAACCCTTTCGGACAATCCCGCTTTAACCACTCTGTGGCAACTAAACTTAATCGTTTTCCAGTCTACAGTAAACAATGTCCTAGTTTCCACAATATTTGCATACAATCCCATTAGCTCCTTCATACTATGGTCGATGATGGTCGCACTTCAATCATCATTGCTGGGCTAAATACCTATGTACAGAGACATATCAAGCTACTGCAATCTTTCAAATATCTTTGATAGTCTTTCAACTTTATTACAAAAGTATATTCATTTTGAAATTGCGGAAAAAAAACCATTTTCAATTGCGAAAGACAATTTGGGAAACTTTAAAAGTTAATTTTTTACAAGCTTGCACCGCGTAAGTATAGTGTTTGGTCAAAATCTACACATATAGGTACCGAAACCTTTCACTTAAGAATTAATTAAAAATCGTCAAGTATGTTTTTTTATTAATCTTCTTGATTCCACCCCTATCGAAGCATGACTTACTTACCTAATACTTCTAGGATGTCTAACGACCTCATTACATTTGGAAGTACTAGGTAAGATGTCCTGAGATAACCTAATCGCATCTGGGATTAATAGGTAGGATGTCATTAGATTATCTGCATAACCTCATTACAGCTGGAACTTCTAGGTAGGATGCCATGACGTATTTCTTTAGCTAGACTAAGTACTGTTAGGCTTGCAATACCTAGTCTACATGTATATTGTATAGTCACCCCCCCATTCCCCTTACAATATTCCCCACCACAGACTACCTACATATTGTACAGAAACGCATAAACAGCGCTATAAAGCGATAGCTAATACGCTGCATTATTACACTGCAGTGCTAGTTATGCACCCACACTTATGATAATATCTATGACTTAGCAGGCACGCCAGTTTATTGAAGTACCAAATCATGGCTTATTGGCATAGTTTATTGTACAGTATGGGGGTTTATGGAAATGGCTTAATTGGATTGTCGGGTTTAGTGGGCTGCTTGGTAAGATCAAAGACCTTGAGTAATGATTAACGAAATCGCTACAAATATATACCAAATTTAGTCAATTTCAGGTCAAGAAATTATGAACACTCTTCACTCATTCTTCTCTCTTCTTCTTCCGTGCTTAACTGACTAAAACAATAATACTTAACCCCTCAAATGTCGTATGAACCCATATAGGTTCATAACTCATAAGAAAACTTCTCTCGAAACGACAATAAATATAACCGTATAAATCGTTGAGCTCTTTTAAGCAAACGTGTTTTAGCTCAAACACTGCCACTATTTTTTGTGCTATTGTAAGCTCAGTGCCTTCAACACACATACGTATTCATGGCAGTGTATGGGCTAGTGGGCGATCATCTAATGGGTTAAAACAAATCTTTTGACAAACATCGCATAGCCCACACCGTTGGGATTAGGAGCATAAAATCTAGAACAATTATTCCTTTTATAACGAACTAAACAGAAAAGTAGAATTATTATAATAAAGATTATTATGACAGTGTTTCATTTCTGCCATTAGGAAATCCCTTTGGCACAAGGTTTGTTGAACCAACGGATCGAATAAGGATCTTATAGGACTATAAGATCCTTATTCGATCCGTTCTACTTCCAAAAACCAATTTTTTCTGTCAATGCAGTAGTTGCTAAAAAAACTGCAGCTGACGCTAGAACACCCCACAAGCACCGCTTCTTCGACCGGATTCTAAATTTCTAGAACACGGGTAGTTAGAAATATCCAATTCACTCAACGAAATATAATCTTCTCTTCGTTCAATGTTCAAATACCGAATCGTTATCCGATTTGGAGCTCCAATATAAACAAGATATTTTCAACGGTATGGCTCATTCATTCATTCGTTCATTCAATACAATTAATATCAAAACAATGCGCTAACGAACCAAGTAATATTGAACGTTGCAAGCTTCTGCACATTAACTCAAAACGACCTAACTTTCAACCTCCTCCCATTCAAAATCAACTTTAGTGCTTAAAAGGTAAGGTTGGTTATTCAATGTTGTGAACTTAAGTGATTATGATAGCCATTTCAGAATGTAGACAATGAAGGGTATGGAGGAGAAATCACGGGCGGATAGCTTTCAATTGATAGTATAAAACTATACTATCAATTGAAAGCTATCCGTGGACGACGTGTATCAGGTTCGAAGCTCAGTAGAGGAAGTTTAAGTCTACTCGTGTTCAGTTTTGAACAGTGTTTTGTGAAACGTTTTGCTTTGAAGCGTTCAGAAGATAAAGTTTGCATGTTGAATGCTGGGATACCTGTTTTTGAAATACTTTGTTTGACTTCATTTATATTATATCTTGAACTGGGAAAGATTTGTTTGTTATTATTATTATTATTGTTTTTTTATTTGTTTTTAAATCAGGGTGCAGATTTTTTTGTAGTCATGTCTACGTGTCTACGTGCCTACTTTAGTATTAAAGACTGGTGGTTTTTTATCACGATTCGTAAATATACTTGACTAGCTGCTGCTAGCGGCTTCGCCCGCGTGAATGTCGGAAATTATCCCAAGGGAACGTACTATCGGGTTAAAATATATCCGATGTGTTAATCCAGGTCATGAACTACCTATGTGCCGAATTTCATCCAGATCGGTTAAGCCGTTTCAGCGTGAAGGACGGACAAACACACAAAGTTTCGCCTTTGTAATTTGATTTGATTGATTTTGGTCTGATTTTTACTTGATTATGATTTAATTTTGATTTGATTTTAATTTTAATTTTACTCTGTTTTGATTTTAATTTTATTCAAATTAATTTTAATTTTTATTCTGATTTGGTCTTAGTTGATTAATCTTGGACCTAGTCAATCAATGCAATATTAACAACATTATTATTATTGTATATGGGAATCTTTTGCCTGAAATAAAACACAATTGTTATTATTTTTATTTTTATTATTAATATTAGTATGATTGTAAAAACCCATTTTTTATGACAGAAGGTCAGATGCTTTAATTATCAGGCTGTACTTAAACGATAAAATTATTGAAACAAATATTTTCATTTTTTTATTTAATTAACTAATTTTTAAATCTATCAGTGTAACGTTCCACCGACAGGCTTCCTAATCTTCATCAAGCTTAAACTTAATGTAATAAACCGCTTTCAACATAAGCCATAGTTAAATTCTTAATCTCACCACCAGCATCTACATACAATCTTGCAAGTCCTTTCAAGCCACCACTTCCGTAGTCATGCATTAGCGCTCTCGAGTACACCTCATTACCTCATCGTAGCAACCGGGTTGCTGCGCACCTGCTTCGAAATGAGTATGGCTGTCATTCTGCGAAGCGCTTCGGTGTATGTCTCGCTTGTCAGGGTACTACAGAGTAGGGTGTGGGTCAGAAGCGACGCGGAGTTGCCAGACGTGAGTTAACAATACAAGCAAAAATTTTCAAACTGTTATAAATACTTGTCTAAAAAAAAGAGTAACTATATCGCAGCTTGCTGTTTGTGTGGGAATTTACTTAAAGCCGTTTTATATGCTGTCAGCTCTTGCCGAAAAACGTCTCAAGTGAAGGTTAGAAATCTATTTAAATCATCACTTTTTTACCCAATAAAACTTAACTGATGATTTTCTTGTCTATCAAGAACTCAGATTTAACATTAACAAAACAACAAATATCGCGCTTTTTATTTCGCAAATGAAACTGAAAACAAACAACGCAAAAACTACGTTTCAGAGCTGTCAGTGTAATTATTTTCTGTGGAATATTGACACTGGCTCTTAAACGCGGTTTAGATGCGCTGATCGCGTTCAACTTCATAGCTGAAATTGGCACTTATTAAAGACGAATATTTCGGTATTAGAACTCGAATAATTCCCCACAAAAACATCTTTAAAACTCCTGAAGCAAGTAACCATATCAATACGTAATCAGTCGAACCCCACAATTCACATTCGGCACCTCGCCCCTACAATCAATCATGCGCAAATCTCCCGAGACTAGGCCTAAATAAAGTATTAAAAAGACATTAAGTACAAAAACGTTTGCAAAACTTTCTGACAGTGTCAGCTACTCTGTGGCACGCACATCTTGAGATAAGCTGTGCGTTTCCTAAAACCTTTGAATAGAACTAACGATCCATGTACCAGAGTATTGAAAATTTATTCTAAGTACGCGAGGGCGTTTGATGGTTAGTTATGGTACTGCTTTTGAGGATATACCACCAGGGAAACGAGACCTCTTCATACCTTGACGAAATCCCCTTTTGAATACGGATTTGGAAGATGACAGAAGGGCGCGGGAGGTCTAAACATTTTGGTCGCGTCCAAAGGTGGTTCGCTGAATAAATGTTGTACAAGATATGTGTTGTGTAGAATGTTATTTTTTGGACTGTAAACGAGAGTTTATTTTATGGTGGCTTTAACATAAGATGTTGGTGGAATTTTTGAATGCTCCTGAATTGTGTGGAGATTGTGAGCGCAATTCATTTTGAATGGCTCGGAAAAACTATGGGGGTTGTAAAGAAGTTGTTATAAATGGTTTGTTTAGCACATTTTTACAAATATGTGGGTTCAGTGAAAATATTTATGTTTCTCTATCTACTATTTTAGGTAAAGGCGGCGTTTTGCGCCACTTAAGGGAACTAGAGCTGTGTCATCTTTCCGAAGTTTTCAAAACATATTTAGGCTGACAATTTTGATCCAAATTTACTTCCTTTAAAATGATCAAGCCATTGGGAATAAGCCTAAAATATTGGAATTCTTATAAGGTCGCCATTAGGCTTAAGAATAAGGAACGTCAACCTTTTATCCATGGAATCTCATTTGCTATAAGTAAGAGGGTAAGAATATCCAGTATTATAAAATCTTTACGAATTCTCTTGAGTTTTCTTTATTTTGTTGTATTTCATTTGATTCAGATTTTCTGCCTGTTTGTTTGTTTGGGAAGATCATACACTAGCTTCAGCCCGCGCCTTCACTCGATTTTATTTAAAACTTTATAGTCAGTTCGGGTTGGGCCGTTCCAATCATGGGCTAAGAACGGAACGTACATGTGGCGCCATCTATTAACGTTATTGTTGTTTTCCTCGGACACAGTACTTTTTTTTCGGGATGAAGGGTATCCTATGTCCGTTTTCGTGCTCTAGACAACGTATATGCAAAATTTCAGGATGACCGGTTTTGTTGTTTAGGCGTGAAAAGGTAACAAACAAACTGACAATTCAACAAATAGTTAGGATTCATGAAATACCTATCATTCATCTGTCAGAAACTTAGAATTGATAACAGTGTAGGAGGCGTAAAACAGCATTTTATGTGGAGTTTAAGAATAATCATAACAAACCAGCAACAACCGGTTGCTGGGGTCTTCAGATAGGCTCTCAATTACTTCTTGCAAAGTTTCAGCCAGCAAAATAGATATTCTTTCCTATTCGTGTGGTTAGTGACTAACCTGGTGTCAGAGTTTTTATGTTACCCATAGGCCTCTGACTTAGCTACACATGCTATATTAAAAAAAAAAACAAATAGATATATGAATAGCATCAAAACATTGAACTTAGGATTTCAGCACTTAAGTAATTCCATAACAAAAAACACAGGGCCGGATTAAGTGTAGGTCAGCGTGCGCATTGTCCATTGTGACTGCTAGTGATTTATGAATGAGCGGCCGCAAAGCCTTGGGTTTCGACATATTTTACACATTAGTCATAAAATAGAAAACTTTTGAAGTTTGATGGGATTAGAGAAAGCATTGTGTACAACAATTTATCAACTAAACCTCTACTTCATTAATCAAAATATTAAATTCAAATAATTTATTTCAAATAAGGACAAGAAAGACACTTTTGAACGTGAAAATAAACAAGAAATAGAATTGATTCTAGTCGCAACTTCCAAAAGGCAGTTTCGTATCGGGAAGAATTAATGTTACTTCTATGATTCCGCATTAAAAAGAAAAGTTTTTGTAATAAAATGCGAACCCACATAAAAATATGAATGTCTTGAAAATCTGAATAAATATACTGATAGTAAGCTGCAATATAATATAAACTTTTGAATCAAAGCATGCAGTAGGTATATAATATCGACTTTTCACACATTCTTTACGGATTCAAAATCTCGCAAATCCTTCGCTCTCGCCCATAAAGTCTAATCTACAGCACATAGCACATAGTCACTACAAAGCACAATGACTCGAGGCTTTATACAGGGCCGGATTAAGGGAGGGCCAGTGGGCGCAATGCAGGCCGGGCCCCGTGATTTATGATGGATGCCAGCCGGCTTGGACTTCGACATATTTTTCGCATTACTCGAGCGAAAGAAAAAGTGATGGCAATGCAGCGACGCGTGCTGATTTCCAGATTTCAAGCGGATTGGAATGTGTGGAATTTATGGTGGAAGGTACGAGGTTTTTGTGGGTGACATCTAAGTGTTTGGTAGTTTTTATCAAAAAGAAATAAAGAAAAATTTAATATTTTTGTCAGAGGCGTAATTTCAATGTTTCAGGTGAATTCTTAAAAAAATCAAAAGTGGCAAACACTATTATCACATATAAGTCGCATCGTCTCCAATGCAAATGCAATTACTTAACATTTTCAAAAGAACTTTCTTATAAAATAAGATCAATAAAATCAGAGCAATTTTAAATTATGGTAACAAGACCGTTGTAGATATAAAGATATGATTACACCCTATTATTTATTAAACCTTTTCAATGTCCCATTGTTTGCCAATTAATTGATTCGATTGAGATGCGTTCAATTTTATTTTTAACGATAAAGACTGGTCACCCTTTCCCGCCTGTCTTTGACAATGAACAAAAATTTCTTTGACCCCATTATAATTAAATTGGAGACATTTCATCGGGACTTTGAAGTGAAATTAGAAAACTTGAATTCGTATTTCTGTGAATTCCTGACGTCCAAAACATCTGACGAATTTTTGTAGGTAATAATATTTTCGGAAATAACTTTCGACTTTCAGAATTCTTGATTGAACTTCGTGTCAAAAGTTGAAATAAGTTTAGAACGGATTAAATTGAACTGAAAATTACCTTTATCAAGCGTGAGTAAGGTCTTTTTATATTTACCCGACTCCATTAGAGAGGTAGGAAGGTAATTATAATAATATATTAATACCCATTTATTTTCTCCCAACATTGGATCCCTTCTTTATAAATATTTTTATTTTTTATGATTTAATATCAATAATATATATAATGTCAAATATAGGAGGAGCTCGTGGCTAAGTACTAACAGCTGCACAGGTCGAACCACCAGGTTAAGCTAATCTTGCCGGGGTTGGCCGTGGATGGCTGACCATCTTTTCATACCGAGACTTTTCCGTGCCTCGGAAAGCACGTTAAGCCGTTGGTCCCGGCTGTCATTTGTGCATCTTTGACAGAAGCCCGAAAATCGGACACCCTGTCTTACCAAGAGGTATCGTATTGCCCAGTTACTGGGTTGTGGAGGTCAGATAGGCAGTCGCTCCATGTAAAATACTGGTATTCAGCTGCATCCGGTTAGACTGGAAGCCGACCCCAACATAGTTGGGAAAAGGCTAGGCAGATATAATGTCAAATATTATGTGTAAAAAGGGTTAAAAGATATCTATAAAACAAAATACAGTTTCAGGTATTTCAAAACAGTTCCACTCCATATTCTGAGCGCTTTTCGGAAACTACGGTGTGTCAGTTTCGGAGAGAGCGGCGGGATTGCATGAAATAATCCGTCGTCCCCCCTTTAGCACCGGACGTTGGGGCCAGTCTAATCTCTGTTCTAACATTTTAGATATTTCAGGAAGTAACTGCATATATTGAGGCAAAGCGGCTTATTTCGTCATGTTATAGCTACATTGTATTTGCAAAATTTTGATTTATTTAAAGGCGAATGCGTAGCGCGAAACAATTCTAATGTTTTTTACAATAAAACTTGACATGCAAGTCAGTGTCAGATTATGTCTTAATCTAAATTTAATTCGTAACAATAACAAACATTCATTAACATAATTTATTATACCCACAGAAGAAATATGTTACTATTATTTTTATGGCTATAATTATGTACTTAAATAATATTTGTTTATGTCGTGAACCATATTTTTATTAGGATACATCAGAATATACCTGACCTGGAAATTTCAAAAAACGCAATAAAATCACAGGCTACCACTACGCTACACATTCACCATAATCACGATAAGTTTGAATCAAATCACTTATTTAGAGTATAAAACAACCCAACACCCAAATTGAGTATTAAAAATATTTAGGGAAAGACAACACGTTATGTTTTGATGTAACTACTCAATTATAACACCCTAGTGCTTAATTTTTAATTAATTTTGAACAAATAAAAACAAAGCCATAACCGTAATCTAATGTAATAGACCGAACCCAACGCACGCACCTCTAATTTTACGGATTCATGTCCGTATTGTATAATTATCACTTGCTTCAAACGGTGAAGGAAAACATCGTGAGGAAACCAGCATTTCTAAGAGATATTTCTAAACAGCATGTGAAGCTAAGTTAGAGGCCCATGGGCAGCATAAAAACTCTGACACCAGGTTAGTCATTAACCACACGAAAAGGAGAAGAATGAAACAATATCCAACATAATACAGTCTCTATTAAAAACTGTAACTATAAAAGCCCAAATATTTTAGTTACTATATCCAAGAAACACTTAACTACACTACAAACAAAAAAAACTCAAACAAAATTTCAACTTCAAAAGTAAGTGTTTAATTTTCTAAAGATTAACATAAACCTCGTTGGAAACGTTTAGCAAGAAAACCGTTGCATATTTGACGACATTATAACTTGAAACAACACAGTTGTTAAGTTACATTTTTATGTTAAATAACTTGCAACTAAAAACAAAGAAAACGCTTCAAAAGTTAAGCTGGACCTATCTTTACTAAAGCGAGAGTAACTTGACTAAAGAAGTTTAAGTTCAAATATTTCTCCTCTTTAACACGTTGAGCGCCAACGCGGTCACCGGTGAGCCGCGAACAATAGTTTTTCTATTGTGTCTGCTGCGTGGCAGTCAACGACTTAAAATACTAGATAAGATTTTAGATTCCATCTATGTAGATAAGCGGGATTGTCCGAAAGGGTCACCGCTACCTCGGCACATAAAGGGCTACGGAAGGAACATGGATGGGTTTTATTTATTTATTTATTTATCCTTTATTTGAGGGAACGAAGGCCCATAAAATAGAGCACATGGATGTGTACATGTGTGTGTGTGTGCATGTTTGTGTGTGTGTATGTGTGTGTTTAGTCAGTAAGAGTCTGACACTCCCTTCCGCTCCACTCAGAGCGGGAAAAGTCAATGGACGAATTCCCAGCCTCAAAAAAAAAGATGCCAACAAGAACAGCTTTATGTTGTGTACATGTAAAATAGTATCTAAATTAAATAAAACATAACATAACGCCTTTAATCCCTAAAGAGCTAGGCAGAAGTGTAACTATATAACACCCACATTTGGCCAGTAATGTTTGAGGCCCATGTAATAGGGGCGAACCTATTACCTTCAACCGGGCACAAATCCAGTCTCCGGGCTGCTACTGAGAAATTCCACATGGAAAAACCCAATAACACTTTGCCCGACCCGGGAATCGAACCCAAGTTCTTCATGCTCAGCAGTAGCGCTTGCGACCACAAGACCAACGAGGCAATCAAAGCTAGTCGAGGCGAAATTAAATAAGTAATTAACCTAATAGATGTTCGCCTATTAGAAGCCGTTTGTTTATAAGAGCTCAACAATTTATATGATTATATTTACTGTCGTTTTGAGAGAAATCTTATGAACCTATCGAGTTCATACGACATTTGAAGGGTTAATAAACATTAGGCGTTACAATTTTGAAACTTAACAAGCAGAATTTTTGTGTTACTGTAAGTAGAACGCTGCCTAACCTTTCGAAGAAAACCGAGCATTATCAAATTGTATTATTAAGGAAATAGAGGCATTTTTAGATGACCGTGTTCTAAACGCGAGCTTCGCAATTTCTCGACCTTAAATAATTTGAGCAGTAATTACTATTGATTTCAACTGTTACCATGGCAACAATCCTCATTACAATTCGTGCCGTATTAGTTTCATTTCCCCAATCGACAATACAAAAATAGATCTACACAATATACAGTCATAACAAAAGGAAAACAGACCGAAAACTGCACAGAACGCAAAAATATAAACGCTTGTACGCAACAAAAGTTCATATAAGCATGAGAGGAACTCATATCCAACAATACATTACTGGAATACCCGTTTCAAGCTTCATTCCGGTATCACAAAAGACTATTTCCCCACGTTCAATTCCAAACCTTAACATTAACAAAATAGAGGTTGAAATCACTTGGTGGTTATCGAATTTTAAGGGCAGTTTATTAGAGACAGTTTAGCAGCCAACGGTCAGTTTTCAATGGATCGCGTGTAGTTCCAGTGCTTAATGAAAACGGTTCAGTTTGTATAGACCTTTAGTTTGTACCTGTTGCTATTGGTTAACTGCTGGGCGTTCAAACCGATTGTTATTGTTTCAAACTATTAATTTTGCGATTAAAGTTTGTATGGGAATGGGATATAGAGTTGTATATGCTCTATGGGATATCCGGAGTATTCATCGAGCCGCTCATAGCAAAGTATTAACCTTTTGAACGCTATTGTCACATATACGTGACAAGCAAGCGCAAGCCCTGTACGCCAACGACATATTATTTGCGGCACACTTTCAACACGAAATAAACAATTAAATCATTACTTTTGTGTGTGTGTTTATATAGTTATCTTAAAAATTGAAGCTCTCGTACGTATTTAATGACATGAAACAAATTGAAAGACACCATGGATATTGAGAAATTCATGATAACAATAAGATATACATAAATTTGTAGCTTGGCGTGGAGACTGGAGGGTAAGCGCGTGCGTTTATGTTGCGGCGTTCAAAGTATTAACTCGTTTTGCTACGACGATATACTAAAAAGTGTTTCGTGTGCAATGTTTATTGTAAGTAATTGCTGCGGCCTAGCCTAGTAACCAGGCGAAGTGTCCATACTCATAAAATAAATACGAAAGTAACTCTGACGGTCGGTATGTTCGTTACTTATTAACGCCTGAAACGCTGAACGAATTTGGCCTCGGTTTCCCAACCAAGATGCATTGTCTTTCCTTGTTGTGGGATGGACATCATATAATTGCAGAAATATACAACTATACAATTAGGTGCAATGGTGGCCAAGTGTCAGCGGCCACGACCACCGGTGGATTCGAATCAATGCAGACGCTAAGGTAAGACATTTATTTATTTAAGACACATGACACAAAATAACAGATTTAAATAATCTAATGCGATGTACAGTTAAATCTAACAAACAGTAAAAAAAAATAGATCATGAGAACAATAGAAATAATGTAAAGACAAGTACAACTTTTAGTTATGTTTCATGCATCATCTCACAGAATCTTAAACTTTCACGACATACCATCCATCTTCCGGCAAACAAGTCATACTCAGGTGTTGATGTCAGAAGAGCATTTAGACACATGTGACATCTACCAAACCACACTGGGCCCTCGTGGTCGATTACGGCCAACTCACTCTCTGAGGGAAGGCCTTGTCCCAGCGCGAACGATGGAAATACCACAGGCTGATCATAATTGCCGGGTAAGCGGGATTGTCCGAAAGGGTTACCGCTACCCCGGAACATAAAGGGCTAAGGAAGGAACATTGATGAGTTTTTTAGTCAGTAAAAGTCTGACACTCCCTTCCGCTCCACCCAGAGCGGGAGGAGTCATTTGATTATTTTCCCACCCTCAAAAAAAAGGCTGATTATAATAGAACAATTACAACAGTTTTACTAAACAAAAACTAACCAAAAAACTAACCCCAAAATTAACCGAACTCTTCCGATAGAAACTAACTAACACACGAGAAATATGTAGTTCTACAAGTAACAAACGAAAAAGTAAATAAGCAAAGTTATAACAAGCGGGTAACAGTAAACCTAACGGCAATTCCTTAACTGGCCGGCCTAACAAAAGTTGGTAATGAGATATCCCCTGAAGCGAGGGATTCACTGCCCACTGTTTGCGAATAAACTCTTCAACGTATGGCGGAGTTATTGAGTAGGTGTGATTTAGGGGAGGAACGTGGTTGTAGGTAATGGGTTATTTTGATTATAGCTTTTACTGCGGGTTTGCTCGTAAGGCTGGGATTAAAAAGAGGCTTTCTATTTTTGAGATTGGGAAATCATCATGGGTTATGCAAAAAGAAGTGTCAGACGGCATGTATCCTATGGTCTGTCGATAGTGGTATTTTGTAAGGATCCACCCACGTAGTAGACGCATAGGCACAGCGCATAGGTGTTACTGTTTTGTAAAAGTACCTACTTATTGCATACAAATTGTCAAATCAGTCACTGCAGACAAAAAAGTTCAATAATTATAAATTACTAAACTGTTAAGGTACTTACGTTAACACAGGAACTAAATAAAAAATAATGTTTTTAAATTAGATGAAATAAAATATCTTTTCATTCACACTATGTACTGAGGGTGGGAAATCATCAAATGACTCCTTCCGCTCTAGGTGGAGCGGGAGTGTCAGACTCTTACTGACTAATACCCCTTCCTTCGTCGTAGCGTTAACCCTTTCGGACAATCGTACTAATCCTATTCTGTTTTTAATCGGGATTTCGTGGTACTTTGTAAGCCAAAGAAATCACGATATCTATACAAAAAATAATGATAATCTGGGTGGGTTCAAACTCACGCCCTACCACTTGTAAAGTCAAGGACGATACCACTGAGCCACCGCTACTGTCCTGTAATATAAACTTTTGCTTATTAATTTTGTTCTTAACTAGCTAACCAGCGCAACTTCGTCTGCGTCACCTAAGAGAGATAGTAGAATAAATATTTTTGCGTAACTGAAACCGTTCACGCAAAACACGCAACGGAAGCTCTCAAAAAGGTCTAATAATTTATATAATAATTTTTCCCGTTTTAGCAACATTTTTCATTTATGCTCCGCTCCTATAAGTCGTAGCGTGATGTTATATAGCCTATAACGTTGCTCGATAAATGAACTATCCAACACAAAAATAATTTTTCAATTCCAACCAGAAGTTGAGATTAGCGCGTTCAAATAAACAAACTCTTCAGCTTTATAATATTAGTTAGTATGCAATAATAATGCTTGCAGAACTAACAAACCATATTACAGTAACAACTCAAACAAATTGCTTTCCTGTACAATTAACATCAAATCCTATTTAGTTCTAAATTACAGTGAATAATGCATTTATTGAATTTTCAATGAGGTTTGTATAGCACTCGGTGCGTTCGCGTTATTGCTGGCGGCTTTGTATTACATAATATATTATCTACAAATACACATGCTTCACAGTTCTACGGTCATACATTAACGTAGGCACTAGGTGCTAAGTACTACTTGTGCCACAAGTATTTACCTTGTTAGAGTATCCTATTTATTTATTTAACCATTTTTAAGGTTCCATACCCAAAGGGTAAAATGGGAACCTATTACTAAGACTCCGCTGTCCGTCTGTCCGTCCATCTGTCTCTCTGTCATCAGGTTGTATCTCATGAACCGTGATAGTTAGATTACATTTGAATTAAAATTTTCACAGATGATGTATTACTGTTGCCGCTATAACAACAAAAACTAAAAAACAGAATAAAATAAATATTTAAGGGGGACTCCCATACAACGAACGTGATTTTTTGCCGTTTTTATCGAGTTAACTAGCTACCGCCCGCGGCTTCGCCCGCATAATATGTCGACAAATTATACACATAAACCTTCCTCTTGAATCACTCTATCTATTAAAAAACTGCATCAAAATCCGTTGTGTAGTTTTAAAGATCTAAGCATAAAATAAATACAGACATTAGTACGCGGGAAGTGACTTTGCTTTATACTATGTAGTGACGGCACGGAACCCTTTGAGCGCGAGTCCGACTCGCACTTGGCCGGTTTTATCTTCTTTCAATGCTCTTGAAACTTATCTCTTTGTGAATTGTTTCTTTGTTAAGCTTCTGTGTGTCAATAAATTATTATTAGTGTTTAATTTTTTCACTACATACCTATGAATAATAAATACTGGCATCCGGTTAGACTGAAAGCCGACCCCAACATAGTTGAGACAAGGTTAGGCAAATTATAATGACCTATGCATAAAAAAGACATTTCAAAACACAAAACACAAGAGGATTTATTAAAAAAAATACAACAAAGAACAACCAACGCGACAGAAAAACAAAACCAAAGAATACATAAAATCCTTTTTCAAAATAAGTCACAAGCAAACAACCTGTATATGGTCCCCTACTTGAGGTAAATCTCTGTTCTGATTAAGGAGGTATTTCTGAAGATGTATTAGAGCGAGGGGAGAGCTTGAAGAGTTTACTGACGGCAACATGTTTATTTTGGTAGGCACGTTTACTGGACAGTGGCGCCGAATTACTAGTATTGCTATGGAAAACAGAAATAAAATCAGTTCATGATAGTTTTGTATCTTAAGCTCTGTTGGGGTAATTGCCAAACATATTTACAATGGCAATGCCTTTCGTTTGAGTTCAACAACATTCAATACGTTATTTACGAAAAAAAATAACATACAATGGTTTTTTTTTGAGGGTGGGAAATCATCCAATAACTTCTCCCGGTGTGGGTGATTGAGTGTCAGACTCTTACTGACTAAAACCCATCCATGTTCCTTCCGTAGCCCTTTATGTTCCAGGGTAGCGGTGACCCTTTCGGACAATCCCGCTTAAGAAAACAATATCTTTAGAGATTATTTTAATTGCAATCTAATAAGGTTATTCTATTAGGTGCGAACCTAATTTAGTTGGCCGAAACAAGGAAAACGTGTCCGATTCATTGACGACTCCGCCTTAGAGTATTAATGCAATTTAGGTGTCAGTGCAATTGATAATTTATATTAAAAAATAAAAAGCGATCTAGAATAATGGGGATCCTGCCGTTTTGCCGAAAAGATTTTGCCAAATTTTCATTACCCAAACAAATTTTAGCAACCTTTTTTTATACCAATGTAATATTTGGAATAATTTTAGTACGCACATTTTCATTTGGTCAAATGTTTACTTGGCAGATTATTACCAAGGATAATGTCATTAAGGCTTTTGGTCTTTAATCAAATGATTTATTACAGCAAAAAATATTTAGACAATAAACGTCTAGTCAAATGATTCGTTATGAAAAAAAATATGTATAAAGGCAAAAATAAACATTTTACTTGTTTGTTAAATTTGATGTCATTTGCGTATTTCTTTGTAAGCTTATGTGCTTGAATTTGTCTGAAACAAGTCAAATTTATGGTTACTAGACATAAGGTTATTTATGGAACTAGTTACAGTAGGATATTAATTGAAAAAAAATGGTTAGGTTAGGTTAGGTTAAAACTGTGACCACCTACGCACGAGCCGAGCGAGCGAAGCGAGCGGTGCCGCGGCAGCGGTCGGCGAGTGCCAGAAACGACTAGATTATATAGAAAATAATATGGACAAAAGAGATTATTTTTAGGAGGCTATCGAGAGAAATAATATAATTATAATAACATTATTATTACCTGTTTAGAATTTGTCCCAAGTGGAAAAAGCACCCTTGTAATAAAACGTCTTCAATAATAAGATCTAACATCTTATTATGTTTAAAATTGACGACACCAAATATTTGGCTTATTTAATTTTGCGTAAAATATGTTATACCAACTGAAATATTTGACTAGATAAAAAATGGTAAAAGTACTAGTTGGTGAACATGGTGGTGTTATTGTTCAAACGTTCACTTGCCAAACATAGGTTTTCGTAACAATTATTTGTAAAGAGATTTTTTGGTAAGTAATAATTTGGCAAATGAAATTATGCGAAAATTTGTTTGGGAAGTGATAATTTGGCAATTTCTTTTCGGTAAAACAAGGGAGACCCTGAATAATGATGTCATGTCAATAAAAAATAGCAAGAAGAATGAAAATGTCTTAAAATTTTAATGCTCCTCAAACGATGGGGCACTAAATATCTTGTCGTGCGTGTCCTGTCGTAGGCACGTTACAGGAACTGACGGACGCTAGTCATGGCGCCAAACACGTAGCCGAATTCTGGGCCGAGTCCGTTTAGAGTGAAATCGACGAAGGGTGCCGAACATGTCTGAAACTAGTTGGGCAATCCAGAAATTCTGAAGTTGAACCGTATGCGTTATAACTAAAAATATAATCCGATTAAACTAAGTAATAGTTTATGAACAAAATTATCCTTCATAAGATATTGATTGGATCGATAGACTGCAGTGAGCTCTTGGGCACATTAGATATTTAAAATTCCAACTCGGATTCCCAGGTTTAATACTTATAATCTATTTTATATCTTAGGCTCAAACCTAGGTCATTGCGCCGCCTCCTGTACCAAGATTCTGTGGGCAATACAATAAGCTGGCTTAAACTACAGATTTAGATATTAGCCATCTGTCAGCAAATATAAGAAATGTCTTAAACATTTTTTTTTTGTGTTTTTTCTTGTACATTGTGGTGTGAAAAAAGTAAATATATTATTAGCTACTGGCCCATTCCAAAGCGTAGTACGTATCTATGGAGGAGAACGGACAAGAAACTCCACAGACACTTTCGATTTTCTTTGCATCTGTTTTCTGATTCTTTAGCTTTTCATTCGAATAATAAATATATATATTTGTTTATATACATTCCTAAAATATTACCCCTTAAATGCCGTATGAACACAATAGGTTCATAAGAAAAATTCTCTCGAAACGACAGTAAATATAGTCGTATAAATCGTTTAGCTCTTATAAGCGCACGGTTTCTAATAGGCGAACATTTAATGGGTTAAACACTGCAAAATCCTGTAACGTAATTCCGCCAATCGATCCACAATCTATAGCATATCTTAGTCTAATTAAAGTTTGATCTCGTAAATCATTCAGAGCATCTGAGGAAGTGTCGAAACAAACTCTACATCCATATCGCGGAGATAGCGGTCCTGTGGTTTGACAATGATTAGCTTAATTACAGATAGTCATTTCTTCATTTTGTGGTTTTAAAATGATTGTTTGTTATTTTTAGTGCTTTATGAAGCATAGCTGTAACGCTCTACACAAATAAGTCGTAAAAATCTTGCAAAGTAGGAGTGCGGGACTCTATTGTAACATAAACCTAGGCCCAACCTGATCGGGTTACATCGACGCATCATGTCCGTCCATCCGTCGCCGAGTCGCGAGAAAAAGTGCGCGATATCACTGAATTCCGGTCCTGTTCAGATTGTTTGTTTTCAATTGAAGCTTGACATAGTATATCGGCCTACCCAAAACCCATCATTTCTATAACTTATTTCCTTTAACTTTATATACTAATGCTCTTTATACATACAATACATTTCTTTCCACAAAAATATATATATATATATATTTAATATTTTACTAAAATTTTTCCCTAAATATATTTTGTGAAGTATTCTGCCTAACGCCGCGCCTACACGCTGCGAGCAGCAGAAACGCCATTAGTTAATGTCGACCTCGTCGCCGACCAAGTTATTGATATTTGTGCTATGATAAATGATCAGGAGCACATGTTTGTGCGGACATCGCTAAAATATCGACGATCTTGTAAACGGTTTTCAGATAGGGAAAGTTATTCGATATTTATTTTACTTGACATGAGTTTGACCTATTTTCTTTTACAACAGTTGTTAACCGTATAAGTTGTTTTTTTTTTAAACATATCAGCTAAATTTCCTCTCGTCTTAAAAAAGAAATTAAAATTTCGCATACTGGGGCAAACAGGTCAATATATCCATAGCAATTTTACTGACACATTAATTGCGAAAAATCGTTGCGATAGGTACTCAGGTCACAGCGGGATTGTTCGAAAGATTTACCGCTGCCCCGGAATACAGAAGGCTACGGAAGGAACATGGATGGATTTTAGTAAGTGGCTTCCTTCGGCTCCACCAAGACGGTATGATGATTACTCCCACCTTCAAAAAAAAAAAATGTACTCGGGTTTCCGTAATATACAATAGTGAATAGCCATTGAGACATGCTGTCATCGATTGTATAATAAAATCCAATAGGATTTGTGTTGTTTTTATGCTCGAACAAAAATAAATCATAACATCAAGCTACAATGGGCGGGTATACGTCAAGCTTAATTTATTATAAGTTTCATTAACATAAATTAATTTATTCTAATTAATGATTAACACTACCTACTTTAATTTACTTAAATTATTTCTCGTACTTAAGTAGTATTTGAACAACATACATTTCGTGTTTGTTAAAGGTAGTTTCCATTATAATGAACTACAAAGCTGCCTAACTTCAGAGGAAAAACATACTCCCAAACAACTCTACTTAACGGGCATTTTAATGCAATGTGAAAACTTTGTACTATTTCCTACATGGAAACTATTCTAGATAAGCTATTAAGTAAAAGCATGATAATGGTAAGTACCTAATTACCACTTCAAAATGTGGTAGGTGTATTGTATGAATATGTGTACCATTAAATAATAAATGGTTTTGATTTTTTTTTAATAACCGTAATATACAGTAATAAATTGTCTCGTCTTTAAACTCAATTCGAACTCAAACTTCCCAATTCAAATTTTGAGGAAAATACCTAAATTTCTCTCAATATTTTGGCAAAAAGTAATTGGTACTTTTGATATTTCTAAGCAGCAGTCCGGAGTTTGAATCAGGTTGATGGCAATAGGCTTGCTCTTATAACACGGGACTTAACAAAATATATTTTAAAAAAAGAAAAAAAAAAGTATAAATACATCCTACCCTGCAGAAACTACAGCCGTGACGTTAAACTATGATTTGTTTAACCAAACTTTTTGGATGTTAATTAAAACAAAAACTTGAATCTCATCATATAAAAAGAAATTAGTCCTATAATATCATAACAACGCTTCACATATTCCCAACTATTCCTGTAAAGTAATCTTGTAGACATAACTCGAAACACCTTCAAGTGGCACTTTACATTTGCCACTTTGTAATTGGATATCCTCTCCGCCCTTTGACAGGTTAAGTTGTTCATTATGCGCCATTTTGTGTAATGGCTGCAGTCTGCCTCACAGAGACTGACGTCACTAAGGCATTAAAAGGTTTAAATTGTAAAGGTTTTACTTATTTTATTATTTTAATCTGTGTTAGATTTCGTGTGGTGTGTTTTAAATTTCAATTAAAAATTTAACTAACGGTCGACGTTAATATCGTTCTTCTTACCTGATGTACAAACTTAATAAATATGACATAATATCAAGACTGTTTTTCGGTTTGTTTGAGGAGCTCGTGGCTAAGTACTAACAGCGGCACAGGTCGATCCATTAGGTTAAGCTACGCCTGCCGGAGTTCACCGTGGATGGGTGAGCATATTTACATACCGAGACTCCTCCGTGCCTCAGAAAGCACGCTAAGCCGTTGGTCTCGGCTGTCATTTGTGCATCTTTGACAATCGTTACGGGTCGTCAGAAGCCCGTAAATCTGACAGCCAGTCTTACCA
Source organism: Hyppa rectilinea (assembly GCA_951799385.1). Classification (NCBI taxonomy): domain Eukaryota; kingdom Metazoa; phylum Arthropoda; class Insecta; order Lepidoptera; family Noctuidae; genus Hyppa; species Hyppa rectilinea. Next base: position 5,459,895 of record OX637314.1, read on the forward strand.
AGGGGTATTGTATACCTAGTTACTGGGTTGTGGAGGTAAGATAGGCAGTCGCTCCTTGCAAAATTCTGGTATTCAGCTGCATTCGGTTAGACTGGAAGCCGATCCCAACATAGTTGGGAAAAGGCTAGGCAGATTGAAGTCTTTATGTAGCATAGTATTTTCATGCCTGAATCTTTTAAAACACAAATATTTTAACAGTCTGGCTTATTTTGATCAAATTTAAACTCTGTCGCTTTTTAAATAAGTCTCCAATCCCCATGCAATATTACGAAATATACAAAACCAGCAAGCCACCATAGTTGACCGTAGGCCGACCACTTGAAAAACGTATTTCCACGCTACTTCTCAATCCCATTTCTTTAATTCCCAATTCCCAGAAACAAATGAAATTATTCCATCAAAATTGCATTGCTCCCCAATCGTGATGAACTTGGAACGTGTGGAATAACGGGTCGTGGAATAACATCGGCTGGTCATAACATGTTTACGTTATGCCAATGTGTGGCTATTGCATTAAAGTTGGTCTTGCTTGTTGATTCGCTCCCTGGACATATGCCGTGGAAATGTTATCGAGTTTTGCTATTCGTTTTTGTGATTAAAAAGTGGATTGCTTATGTTTAAAAATTTTTTTTTGGGTACAACGTGGGATTTTTTGTTGTCTTTAATTACTGCCTTAACCTTTTGAACGCCATTGTCACATATACGTGACAAGCAAACGCCAACGACACAAATATTAGACAATGCGGTGCACTAATAACACAAAATAAACAATTAAATCATTACTTTCGTGTGTGTTTTTATGGATATCTTAAAAATTTTAGCTCTCGTACGTATTTAATTATATGAAACAAATTAAAATACACCATGGATATTGGGCAATTCATGATAACAAAAAGAAATAAATTTGGTGCTTGGCGTGGAGAGCACGCGCGTGCGTTTATGCTCTGGCGTTCGAAAGGTAAAAGGCAACAACAAAAAACCCACTTTTTACAACTACACAACTAAGTCGATGCTTCCTAAAGAGACAGTGCGGGGTTAGAAGGCTACCAACACACATTATTAAAAGTTTGCTCTTTACTGAAATATCCAACTTCTCTAATCTGAGAACACAGGATCTCGAAAGAACCCATGATCTCTGTGTCAAGAAGAATATAAAAAAGCCTTATACTGGAGTCAAATATGTCTAATCTATATCTATACATATAATAAAATTGTAGAAAAGTGGTATCTGTACAATGGAAATATATAAAAAAAAAGTAGCAGGGGTTGTTATTTTATCGATGCCGAACCCGAAATTGTAATTATTATTTTTTTGTCTGTTTGTCTGTGTGTTTGTGCACGCTAATATCAGAAACGGCTTATTCGATTTAGATGCCGTTTTCACTAATATATTGTAGTAAGCTTCACTTAACATTTAGTGGTTATTTCATGTCAATCGGTTCATAAATATATAAAAGAATCACGACGAACATTTGTTATGGTATGCTGCCCGAAAAGTCACTATTCCACGCGGACGAAGTCGCAGGCACAGCTAGTTAACTTAATAAATCCAATGAGCGAAGCAACGCACAACGCGCTCGCTTTTTCTATCTCTTTTAGGTACTCCATTACCCAGAAGAGAAAGTAGAAGCAGGTGCGTTAGAGATACATAATAATTTTGTCACCTCACTCTTATGAAAGAAGGTCTGACAAAAACGATTGCCCTATTTGCCCTTTGTATCTATGTATACGTATTTATTATCAACTTAATCTCCATTTCATTTTAAACCTCAACCCTAAACCGAACAAACAAAGACAGTTTTTGTACCGTAACCATGACACATACAGCACTAACAGCTTTCAAAACAACACAAAACCACTATAAAGAAAAACTAATACAATTTGAATACAAAAGCATAACTTTTATTATTTTTATTGCTTTGAACGGGCACGGTTGATACGATGGCAGTTTGCGAATAAACCGGAGAATTCTGATAGTTTCAATATGGTGGCTATTACTTTGTAATGTAAAGTCTTTGAAATAAGATTAGGACCTGTCACATAGGTCGGGTGTATGTGTGCCAACGCAAACTGCGCTTTTTGTCGCTGCGTCTAGTCGCTAAAACAAGACGCGGAGTTTTCGTAAGCATCTGTGTCTTGTCGCTGAGACAAAAACATGTTAAAAAATTAATAGTAAATTATATCTATACTAATATTATAAAGAGGTAAAATTTGTAAGTTTGTATGTACGGGGTAATCTCCGGAACCAATGATCCGATTTCAAAAAAATTTTCACCAATAGAAAGCTACATTATTCCTGAGTGCTATAGGCTATAAATTATATTTATATCATACATATTAGCCGAGCTATCGCAATTTTAGTCTAGCAAGTCGGAAAGAAATACCTGTGAAAACAGAATTATTTGCATGCGCTGCTGCCTAAACAGTTGTTTAAAATTGAAAGCAATGTATGGCAACCCGGTTCGCCTTAATTATTTCTACAAAAAAGTCCGCGACACCATATTCTATCTTTTGTATTTTAACTTTTATATTTCGTTTTATGTTTTAAAAAAGTATTTTTTCGACTTACTTCTAATGTTAAAACAAGAAATTTTCCGTGGATGAAGTCGCGGGCAGAAGCTAGTAATTTATAAATGAACCATATAGCTATCCTTTGCGACTAATCGTTACGACACACGTCGCGCAGAAAGCGATAATTTTCTTGAAGTATTCAAAAGAGACGGATGTGTTATTCATCGTGTTTTTGCTTGTGAGTCAATATGGAACCTAAACTTCCACTTGCTTCATAGCTTAACTGTCATCAGGTGTGCGCGTGCTACGAGCGTCTAATCGCTGAAAGTACAAGACAAGTAGCACGAGCATGCAAATCTCATAGCTGACTTTGCGACTCTAAAACTCGACGCCAAGTGCACAAAGCGTTGTCGTTGCGTCTAGTCGCCGAGCTGTGGCAGTCGCATGTCGCATAGTGTGTGGTATGTCTATGTGTGAAAGAAAATGACTGTGTGTACGAAGCATAAGGTTGTTTGCGTGAATAAAACGTAAGATATTATGTATGTGTGTGTTGTAGAAAAGGTTACGATGGTGTATTGTATTATATTTATACTAAGGTCAAGGCTGAATAATATTGTGTTTCGTATTTCTAAATATTATGTTCACTGCGTAGCTTTGACCGCTGGGACCAAGCAGAAAGCGTATTGCCAGTACCTATACTGTAATTAATGCCTTGGTCTAGTGGTCGCAGTGGTCGTAGTAAACAGCGTGAGGAAACCGGCATGTCTGAGAGATATTTCTCAACATTATGTGTTGCTAAGTCAGAGGCCCATGGGCAGCATTAAAACTCTGACACCAGGTTAGTCACTAGCCACACGAAAAGAAGAAGTGGTCGCAAGCGCTATTGATGTGCATGAGGTCCTGTGTTCGATTCCCGGGTCGGACAAAGTGGAATTGGGTTTATCCATCTGGAATTTCTCAGTAGCAGCCCAGAGTCTGGATTTGTGCCCGGTTGATGGATAGACGCCAATATATTGGGACTTCAACATACCTGATGAAATATGTATGAACGTACTATAGGTACACCTCAGCTTAATCCTTCGCGGTTTACAAGCGTAATGTTATGTTAAGTAATTAATGGAACACACCGCCATTTTTTTAATAGATTTGGTTTTTTTTTGTGTTTCTAATAAATTTCTGTAATTTTCGCTTTCTGCTGAATATAAAACACTGAGGATAATAGAACGATTAATTGTCGAATAATAATCACTTTTATGTGTAAATGTTAGTTAACGAACCAACTAAAATCAATGATACCACTTATAAAATATCTACCTTTAAATCAAAAGATTTTCAAAAGACATTACGAACGATTCCCACCCATTAAAAAGTACTAGAAACAATAATACAACTCCTATGATACTGCATCGGAATACCTTGCGGGAACGACCTGTAAACGACGCCATATTGCCTCGCAGTGCTCTATAATTTTATACTGCAGACGTGTTTGTGGCTTCCAAATTGTATTGTGCATTAATAAAGTGTTTTAGTGCTATGTTTTACAGATATTGAGCTGATAATGGTCAGTGCAAGGGGTTCTGTACGTTATAGTTGAAAAGATATGTGGTGATGCTCAAGGCTTCTTTTTTAAGTAGGTATGGGAAATCAAGAAATTACCCCTTTTTTTTAAGGCTGGGAAATCATCCAGTGACTGCTCCCGCTCTGGGTGGAGCGGACGGGAGTGTCAGACTGTTACTGACTAAAACCCATCCATGTTCCTTCCGTAGCCCTTTATGTTCCGGGGTAGCGGTAACCCTTTCGGACAATCACGCTTATTTCGGACAATCTCGCTTAAAGAAATGACCCCTTAATTTAATGATTTCTGCTGTGGGTGGAGCGGAAGGGATTGTCAGATTTTTAATGACTAAAATCCATCCTTAGCCCTTTGTGTTCCAGCCGCCGCGGAAGACGCTCCGGGCGTCGGGAGCCACGTGACGACTCCCGGCCACCGTAGGCGCGGCTGCGGGTGGTGAGTAATGGGTGACTCACCGTCCGATCAGCACCAGACCCGTGCCGGACGGCGCGTATGACATCTCTTTGAGGCGCGCCTGGAACATATTATGTTCCACGCGCGCCTCAAAGAGATGTCAGCATACGAAGGGGCCCCTCAGGGCCAAGCCTGCCGGGTAAGCGGGATCGTCCGAAAAAAAATAAAAGGCTACGGAAGGAACATGGATGGGTTTTAGTCAGTAAGAGTCTGACACTCCCTTCCGCTTCACCCAGAGCGGGAGCAGTAATTGGATGATTTCCCAGCCTTAAAAAAAGAAAAAAAACCCATTGTGTTCCGGGGCAGCGGTAACCCTTTCGGACAGTCCCACTGAAACGACAGGCATCGGCCCTAATGGGACACTTCTTTAATGCTGACGTACATCTCCTTGAGGCGCGCGTAGAACATGACACCGTCTGGCACGCGCCTGGTCCTGATCAGACGTTGAGCTACTGAAGGGATGTCTACGGCGTAGCATGGAAGGCAGTGTAGTACAGAGAATGGTGTAGCACTGAATAAAAAGCGTAGCAAAGAAAATGTCGTAGCTCAGAAAATGAAGTAGCACGAAATCAGGCGTAGCACTTGAGGGAAGTGTAGCACTTATGCGTTTGACTTGAAAACAAAAGAAGTAGGTAGTTTCTTGGAAATGACCGAAATTCAGTATGGGATATGCGGTGCTTATTTCTTGCAATTTAGACTACAATTACAAGACATACGCTAGATTTACGGATATTGTGGAATTATCTTTTTAACTGGATTTTAATTAACTATGTATAAAGACTCCGAGACAATCTCCCAGTCATTATTGAAGATTTTCCTCTCAACACATTAGATGTTCGCCTATTATAAGCTGTTTGCTTATAAGAGCTCAACGATTTATACGGTTATATTTAGTGTCGAGAGAATTTTCTTATGAACCTATGGGGTTCATACAAGATTTAAAGATAGAACTGAAATTACATACACACTCAGTGTTGCCCGCCGAGAGAACAGTACAGTTTGAAATAATTGTGATATCGCTGGTACGATTACTCGCTACTACTATCCGATAGATAGTTTTGTGCCCTTTTAATACGCTATTACGATAAAAATCACATCAAAGACAACATCGTCATAACAACCACAAATAAATAAAAACAAATATTTCAAGTCAAACCAAAACGTTTTAACTTTTGTTGTTCTTTCAAAACGACATTTTGCACGACGTCTATATAAATCGTCTACCGTTTTATTTCAGACCTTTTTCAGCATTCCCTTGCACAATGTTTGCATGCGACACGCTACATCTGTAAGCTAATTTAATGGTCAACGTTGTTTACATTGTAATTTCTTAATTTTTATGGGCCAGCGTGTAACTTGGACATTTGTAGTGGGAGAAGAAAAACTACTGCTGGACTAATGTTTTTTCAAACATTACTAGGAATGCGGTTTCAACTACTTATTAGTAACTTTTAATCTGTGCTCGGATTAACTGCCTTGTTTGTCCAGTGGTCGCAAGCGGTACGGTTAAGCATGAGGTCCTGGGTTCGATCGAAAGAAAATTCAGTTGATCCATACATTATGCTCGCATAACTCGTCAAAATGTGCTGCTCGTCAAATGAACAGCTGATTTTTTTTTCACAATTTCCGATTTGTTCCCATAGTGAAACTTGTTCAGAATGACCCCTTAAAATAATGCCCATGACTTCAATTTTACCCTGTGAAAAAGCACTTGAAGAAGACTTAGTACCAAAATGTCCTTTGTTTAAATAGTAAGTAGTAGTAGGTAGATAGTAAGAAAAGTGTTGGACATTAAGTTGATTAATTTTTCATAATTTTTCCTATGCTTCTTTTCATTCTCTACAGGATGCAACAAAACTTGCGTCCGACCCGAAAGCGAGTTGTTCAGTGTCATTACAGTAACATATATAGGCAGGTTAAACTTAAAAATATTGAAGAATTTTTCATCCCCCATACAAAATGACTAAAGGGGATTGACCAACTTATATGGGACTTTGGCCATTTATAAACAAACAGTTCAGCTAATAATATATGTTTGATTTAACAGTTCAAATCAGTAAGAATTAAGATACAAACTTAGTTTTGTATCAAGATTTATATATAGATATGTTTTTAACATTTTATTGAAATTGGTTATGCATGAAATAAAACTCGCTTTTCATATTTATTAATCTGACTCAAATGTGATAAAAATATCGTCAAGGAACTGGGCAGGTGGATTAATATGTTCCTGATACCTTGGCCAACTTAAATACCAAATAATGGTCATTACATGTGCACAGCAACCTACTGTTCTACGGCCCACCATGCAGTTGCAGCAATATTGTTTTATGGCTGCCCTCCCTTCAGTGTTATTTTCATATAATATATATACAAAATATGTTTTGCCAAATTAATCGCAATAAAACTTAGAAAAACAACACTCACGATGCAAAGAAACAAAGCGAATAACATGATAACATGTCATTTTGATTTTGACAATACACATTATTTTAAAGTAGTGTGTTGCCAAATAAAAATAAACATAATTATATCGATAGATATGGAATCGATTATTGATTTTTTATAAAAATCAATAATCGACTCCATATTTTGTTGATCTTTAGGTATAATAAACTCTTTGATTTATCATTCTAAGGTCTTTAATAATTTATTTTAGAGTTTATTAATATTTTTTTAATCAATTGATCTTAGGAAAAGTGCGTTAAATATAGTGGAGAGATTACCCTACCAAATCGATTAAAATAAATCGATTTGAATTTCTGTTTATGCAGTTTTTGCTTGGCAACACTGAAGTCAAATCCAAAGCCAACCGACTTGGTCCCATCATAACAAATACCAAAAAAGTAAGATTTTTTACAGTGCTAATTCGTACAAAGTTATTAGCATCAGACATTTACTAAAATATGAATAAAATTATTGGTAAATTAGATTTTTGTTGAGCAGCGTGTTTAAAAATGGCCAACACTGGACAATTCCCTTTGTATTAGAGATCAAATGTTTTATTGCGACTTTTTAAGATTAACCTACCAATATTGTGTTTGTATACGACACAACAAACAACCCCCTTTCGGGTCAAACACGAGTTTTGTTAAACTCTGTATAAGGCATAATACATTACATGAAAAATTATCTCAGAGAGCTGCCAAATTGTCTTCCATAGAATATGAATTGTTCATAAACAAGGTTTATCTCGAAAATTACCGTTACTTTATAAGTAAATATAACAAAGTATATAAAATAAAATTGATGTTGTAGCTGTTCTCTAGTGCCTGTGTATTATAAGTTTATTACCTATTCATGTACTTGGTACACAAATTTATATTTTTATAATTAGCCTACACTGTCTCACTGCTGAGCAAAGGCCCCCCCCCCCTCCCCCAAATCCTTCCAGATATCCTTTTCTAGAGCCACCTCGATCCAGCACTTGCGGTACGCGTCTAGGTTGCTTCGCCACCTCTTCCTGGCCCGTTTTCGACTGCCCCGTCCATTCTCAGGCACCCATCGTGTGAAGAGTATTGCAGTATGTGCAAGCGGCTAAAGTGTCCCGCCCAATTCTATTGCAGCTAGGCATGCTTTTTACCTACGTCCAAGATCCCTGTCCCGTCCAAGTTCTGGAGCGCTTCGTAGTGTTTTGTATTCTATGTGTTCGTTTAACGCCCAAAATGATGCGCTCCGTTGTTCTTTGGCAAACCCCAAGGCGATTCGGTGCCTTTTGCGACTAGGTCATATTTTAAAAAATTTGTTTGTCATTTTAACAGACCAATAACTTCGTTCTCTAGTTTTAAACTGCAAATGCAACTTGTTTATAATAAATAAATTCATTAATTAAATATGACGATGAAAAATACTACAAGTAGGATGAATATTAGTAACGTTTTAATCTTACAAATGAATATGAACAACTAGCTTCTGCTAGTATTCAATAACCATGGGGTAATAATAATAACGAATAGGTATAACCACAACCCATAACATGAGATGTCCTCGCTACTATCCATGTGATAATTAGGTGGATGTACAAAATTGGAAACTTCAGACAGGAACACATTTAGTTTGACAACAGTTTAAACAAATGCCAATCCAACTCAAACAATAACTAAAGGTCTATTGAGCTCATTAACCTTTTGAACGCCATTGTCACATATACGTGACAAGAAATCGCATGTTTTGTACGCCAACGACACAAATATGTGACAATGCGGTACACTATAATACGAAATATACATTTAAATCATTACTTTTGTGAGTGTTTATATAGATGTCATAAACATTGAAGCTCTCGTACGTGTTTAATGACATGAAAGAAATCAAAAGACACCATGGGTATTGGGAAATTCATGATAACAAGAAGAAATGAATTTGTAGCTTGGCGTGGAGGGCATGCGCGTGCGTTGATGCTCTGGTTTACAAAAGGTTAATATCTCAGCAATGATAGACAGCTAATAAGTTGGTACAAGCAAATATAAATAAGACCACTGTGAAGATAGAAATCGACCATCACGCCTGTATTTCAGGGAGAGTTAGGCAGAAGTGTACCTATAGAATCCACATTTCGCCACTACTGTTTAAGTCCCACCGACCTGCACTGGACCCGCGAGGCGGATTATAGCCCACTTCCTCTCACAGATAGGAGTCCTGCGTCCTAGCAGTTGGCAAAATTATGGGCTGATGATGCTGTTTAAGACATTGTAATAGGGGGAGAGCTTATTGCCATCAACCGGGCACAAATCCAGTCTCCGGGTATAGAAATTATAAAGCTAAAAACAGACTAAGTATCTGAAAGGCACGAAAAAAACTTTATACGTTTTTCGTTTACTCTTTCAACCTAAACCACTAATTCCCTCAATTTTATTCAAAACCACATGCAAAAAATACAAAAATCACAGCAAACAGAACTATACACGACGTTACAGGCTGCTCCATTCTTGCGAGACGACAATAATTGGAGCATGATGTATAATAACAGGCACGGCGAGCCTTTGTTGAACGAAATTAAAGGCAAGACTGTGTTGCCTAGCAACGGGCGAGGCGAGGTACCGTGTCTCTTCAAAGACGTTTTTGAAGCGACTGTACTGTATGTGTAAAAGTGTAGGCATGAGAAAGATACATAAATTATATAGAATACTTTTTATTATGTACCTCATACAAAATACAGATGTTTTGAACATTTTACCCAGGGTAACACAATGGGCGGCCATGAAAGGTTCAGTTGCTGAATTCCGGATAATTCCTACTTAATTCTTCAAAAAGTGCTGATTTTCAGCCTAGTTTGAATAAGTGACTTTTGATTTTAATTTATTATAAACGTGAAAGTGTGTGATGATGTACAGAGGCCAGCACATCAAGTTACCACAATCTGTCAAATTTCTTTGATAGTATTTCAACTTTATTGCAAAGATATAAGGTTCATTTTTAATTGAGAAAATTTGACAGTTAGGGATAGCTTGATGTGCTGGCGTCTGTACAATAATAATAATAATATCCATGGACATTTCACACAACGCCATATAGTCCCAAGCTAAAGCAACCTAATGCTTGTGTTATGATAACGAGATGGCTAATAAACTGCTGACATACAATTTTTTTTTGTAAATACTTACATATTATGGATAGAAAAATGGATGTTACTAGCCCTTTCATGCAAAAAGTACTGAACGGATCTAGATGGAATCTGGCCCAGAGATAGATTATAGTCTGGAATAGCACATAAGATACTTTTATCCCTTAGGTACGTTCCCTTGGGATAATTTTCGACATCCATGGCGGTGCAGCCGCTGCCAGAAGCTAGTGATAATATAATTATTAATATCTTCATTACAATAAATCTTTTCGAGATTGTAAAAGTAAAGCCTCGTATCCACTAGGCAAAATTTGGCGCGCAACATGTTGCATAACATGTTGAAAGTTAGCGCGAAACTTTTGTCTAGCAACGTTGTCTGTCTACGCATTATCAGTCGTCGACTACATATCGCCAGCGTAACTAGTGTTCATTTTAGCGGCGGTGGTTACAATTGTGTCAAAGAGTAGAAGCCACGTTGATTTGTCAATTAATTTATACACTTGTTCGTTACGGTTCTCTGCCTTTTCGCCGAAAATTGTTTGCCAGATTTTCAGTTGCCAACCAACGTTTCGCAGAATTTTATTTCGCCGAATAATCATTTGCCAACTTATCTTACTTCATGTAGATTTACTGAATACTTTTTAAACCAGCTGGATTCTAGAAAGTTCCTTTAGAAACTCCAGTACAAAGTGCTTTGTTTTACAATAGAATTGCGCTCAAAGATAGAGTTGCCTTTTTTCAAGTAAAATAAAACTGAATACCGCACTTACTATTTTGCGTAGGAACAGTTTTTTACCTGAAACAGAGAAATATATATTGTTTACACGATTGTTGAAGGAAAATTTTGTAAAAGAAATGAAACTTTTGTAAAGGGTATAAGGTTGAAGAGAAGAAAATTTGGAAACTTAAAAACAAGTCCGTCTTTTGTTATTTGGCCTGGGGGCCTCTTATACCAGTATTAGTTTAATATTTCTTTACATTGGGAAAAAGATAGAGCTATACCTCCTGTATAGCTGCATCTCTTTCTCGCACTGAAGTAATATTAAACTAATACCGCTCTTTGAAGTGGCCGTTGGTACCCTGTGTGTAACCCACTTCTGAGGCATAGTTGTACAGTCACCTTCTTCTTCGAAGAAGTCATGCTAGCAAAGAAGGTGGCGGGATAGTTGAGGGACAGGACGTCACGTCTTAGCTGCCGCGGGAGACGCTCCGTGCGTCAGGAGCCGCGTTTAGTCAGTAAGAGTCTGACACTCTCTTCCGCTTCACCTAGAGCGGGAGGGGTCATTTAATGATCTCCCAACCTCAAAAAAAAGGCATAGTTCTAACATAGAGTTTAATGCATTATGTGATTGAAAATTGCCTTTTTTTACACTAATACCTAAACCTATTCCTATAGTCGGAAATTTCTAGAGAACTATTAATTAATTAATAGTTCATTAACCTCTTTTTTGCGACAAATTGTGTTCCCACTATTATACTATACTTATCTATTTATCGGGATAAAATTCCTAAACGACAGTATCCTGACATAAATCCTTATTTGCCTGAAGGGTTGGGCAATGTTGTACACATAGCACACCATGCTACCCCATTTTCCCCAGGCTAAAAGTGGGTGTACTTGTTATATTGATTTGTTAATAAAAAAAATATTAACACTAATGATTGAATAAATCACGTTGCTATGAGAGAACAACATAGCACACTATTTACAAGTGACCACTTAAGAACTACAAACAACTCTCTAATATCATAAAATATTAGTCCATTAACACGCTACAATACTCAAACTAATAGCATTGGTAGTACCACAGATAAATAAGCCTCCAAAGAATACAAAAATTATGATAAGAAAACACGCCACCCAATACCGAAGTTGCCCCATCTCCCCTCAATGATTCTTAATTAAACCTACTATTGTTGCACCTTGCAAGCAATTCATAACAAATGTCAAGCGTTAATAGCACAACTTGTGAAAGAACTGTGGTCCAACTGAGGCGAGCTTCCCCAGATAATTGGTTTTCTCTTGGAATATGTAGAGGTGGATAGTCGAGAAGTTCTGTTATTCTGCAGAAGATGTCAATGCCTTACGATAAAGCTTACAATCCTAAACAAGCTTTCTCTGACTTAATTAAATACAGAAAGGTAATGATTCGGTCACGCATGTAAGTGTCACAACGGTACTACAAACATGTTCCATGTTTTAACGGTTTTCAAAGAAGTCGGAGTTCAGTTTGTTTTTATTATGACAACTGAAACAAGTTGTCACTATATAGTGTAAGACCAACACGTAGTTGCCTTCAACAGTTCACTAACCAACAAGCGCTTGCGCCACTTACACCATGGATTCAGTACATTATTCTGAACCTGCGTGGGTTGAAAACTTTCGGAAGGTATTAAAAAAAAATTGCTGTTCCATACAATTTGAACGCGTATTGCACTATTTTATGAAACAGATTTTTTATCCGCCGAAACTTTTAAAACCTAGGGAGTTGGTCTGGAATTATATGCTGAATTCGTGGTTACAGTACATGGGTCGATGTCCCCACCACTCTGTATACATAACTTCATAATGACATTTCTCGTTTCAGAGGCCAAGACTCACTTCTAACCGCTGAACCAGAAGAGGGTAGTTAACTCAATACATAACAGTCTTACAACTCAAAGACTATGAACAACATCAAAGCCTGGATTTTCTCATAAACTCAGTTTAATAAACCGCCGAAGGGTTCAAATAAAATAGACGGTTAAACATAATTAAACTTAAACAAACAACAGTTTTAATGAAACGCTAGTGTAAGCGAGTTAATTAAATTATTCACTGCATGCGGTACGTTATTACATAGGTAGTTCGCTTATTAACGGTAAAATAAATACATTAATTAATATTTTGTTGTTAGCATACTCTTAATGAACATTGTTATTTATGATAGGTCAATAACTTCAAAAACACTTTAGTTTTTGGGTTCTTTGTTTTATTCGCTGTTTGATTGGATTTGACCATTATATTATCATTTTGTTTCGGTACACGTGTAATGTCAATACGCTGTCTGATTTGAAAACGGAAGGCCCTGAAGGTCCTGTCAGTGTCTACTGTGATACGGTTTTTCAACTAATACAGGGTATAGCTGATATTTGTCAATAAAGTTAAGGATTGTAAAGTTTATGCTTTTCAAATATGTTTTATGTTTTTGTCCAATAGTGGACTATCGCTCATAAGATGGTACTGCAGAACATAACCATTTCAATGTCCCACAGTGACAAAACTTGTAATATATCTTTAGGCTCAAAGGGCGTATCCACCAAAACACAACTTTACAGGAGAACTAAAAAACTTTTTTGTGGTTAGAGCTATAAACAAGGGCGAAAGACAAAAATTGACAGAAGTTGAAGATAAAGAACATAGTAGAATAATATGTAAAGTAAATATAACAAATAAAAAAAGGACTTCGTAAGTTCGTATATACCCTAAAAAAATAAATAAAGTCGGTTATGCCAAAAAAAGGAACATTAAATAATAATTATTATATTAAATTGTTTTATATTGTAATTTTCATATCCAGGCTTGTTGAATCCAAGTAACTGTTCTCTATCTCTTTGAGGTACAGACGTTCTCGTTAATTGAATGCATCGATGATGTTCTTTCGTTTGAGCGTCGCGGTTGCTATTTCATCGGAACTTGTTATTAAAAAAATAATATGTATTCGTATAGCTGGGGAGATAGTATAAACAGCTGCAGACAGGTAACACCTACAGATAAACTACGATAACATGGCCTGCCTCTACCAAAATTAAAACATTTGTAAGTAATTACAAAGTGCCACCAAGACTCACAACGCACGCCTGCCGGCCTGCTACTGAAGACGAATACTTACAACTAGAAAACTCTTTCGTAAGGATGTGACTACAAACATCGAAACAGTTATTTGAAGGGGCGCGCCATGTTATCGTAGATTATCCCTACCTATATTAAAAAATTTTGTCATTTTTTTGTCCTTAAAATGTCCTTCCTAAACATAAAATGAGTTGGGCGTATTTAGACCTTCTTCAATCAATCTGCCAAGCCTCTTCAATGGTAATATAACAAAACAAAATGAATTCCAAACGTGCTGAAAACTACTCCATGCAAAAGACTAATCCATTCTCAAATTAGTAGATCTACAGTCAAAATGTCATGTTAGCCCGTCAAATGTCGTATGAACTCCATAGTTCATGTTCACGAACGGGCGCCGTCAGTAGGGACTGGTCACCACTTAGCTGCCACGGCTGTTTTAATATTTAAATTAATTTGGAATGGTTTTTAAATCTTGTAATTATGGACGCTTTTATTAAGTTCTGCATCGTCCTCACGTGTATATTTCAACATGAGTGATGTAACCCAGTTTTTGTAAACATATTTTGATTTAAAAGAGTGTCCATGGAGTTTCTTTCCCGTTCTTCTCCATAGGTACCTACTGCTTTGGAATGGGCAACTAGCTTCATCTTTCTGACTGACCGACCCCTTGACAATTCAAAAGTGCCTATAATGGGTTTATTTGAAATAAATGCTTTGAGTTTGAGTTTGAGTTAGGTTCATAAGAAAAATTCGTAAATCGTAGAGCTCGTATAGGCAAACGGCTTCTAATAGAAAGAAAGAAAGAAAAAATATTTATTCAGCACAAACAGGACGCAAAAATATAAAAATAAACAAAAAAAGTCACATACTATATCCGTGCAAATCAGCTAAAAAACCTCGTATTCAGAAACATCAATATCATTGACAGTTGGTATCGCGGCCATGGACAATGAATGGACCACAGACAAAAACTGACAACATCAACATATTGATATTGTATAACATGACAACATAACACTACAATAATAACAAATCTACATAATTCTGTTCTAAATACTACAATGTGCGAGAAACAGAAATGCCGATTGCAGGGTGATAACTCAACCATTGTTTAATAGGCGAACATCTAATAGGTTAAATATAGGCTGTGGTTTCCGAGATTGTGGACAGATTCATGTCAGTGACACCGATGTAGAGCAACAGAAGGTGCACCCAAGCAGAGAACCAAAGTCCGGGGTGAGAGGGAGTGGGAGGCAGTCACCTCCTTCTGCGAAAAAGTTATGCTCGCGAAGGAGGTGGCGGAATGGGAGAGAGAAAGGTCCTCCCGTCCCAGCCGCCGCAGGAGACGCCCCGGGCGTCGGGAGCCACGTGACGACTCCCGGCCACCGTAGGCGCGGGCCTGCGGACGGTGAGTAATGGGTGACTCACCGTCCGATCAGCACCAGACCCGTGCCGTACGGCGCGTATATGTTCCACGCGCGCCTCAAAGAGATGTCAGCATATGAAGGGGCCCCTCAGGGCCAAGCCTGCCGGGTAAGCGGGATTGTCCGAAAGGGTTACCGCTACCCCGAAACATAAAGGGCTACGGAAGGAACATGGATGGGTTTTAGTCAGTAAGAGTCTGACACTCCCTTCCGCTCCACCCAGAGCGGGAGCAGTCATTGGATGATTTCCCAGCGTTAAAAAAAAAAAAAAAAAAAAGCAGAGAACCAAAACCAAGTAGAAATCCAAAAAGATGAGTCATCCATCATAGAACCTATGGTGGATGCCGGGAGTGCTTAAAGCCACAAGCCGTATGGCATCCCCCATTCTATTTTTCCCGTTATTTAAACTTACTTATAACTAGCTGCTCCCATGCGGTTTCACCCTATCCTATTGGTCGTAGCGTGATGTTACATGGCCTATAGCCTTCCTCGATAAATGGATTATCCAACACAAAAATATTTTTTCAATTCGGACTAGTAGTTCCAGAGATTGGCGTGTTCAAACAAACAAACTCATCAGCTTTATAGTATAACCATTCAGAATTCGCAGACCGCTAGGATGAGGCTAGACTAGATAGCTTCAATTTAATTATCCATATTGGTGCTCGTGACTGTACCTACATAATTAAAATACGCCATCGCAGAGCTATGAGATAGGTACCTACCTACTGTAGAATCTACATTGAAGTGATAACAACTTTAAATAAGTTATAGATTAAAAACTCTGCTTCTATCAGGTCTTAAAAACTGTGCGAAGTAGGGAGTCATAAATAAAACCTAAATATTGCGAATTTCATCACCCACTTTTATAACACAAAATATTGTAGCATCGAGTATGTTATGGCAGCAAAAATATTCAGAGAAACTTCGAGTAACTTCGCTCGTTAAATATGTTAGCGTGTTCAACATATCGTTCGATGTTAACGGTTCAACAAGGTGTGTCTGTACGAAAAATATTTTTATTATTGGGAAAAAACTGTGCAAATATACGAATCTCGAAATCACAGGCTTTTCGCGAGCTCTTGATACGTACATACTTGGTAAGTACCCGTGAACAGTTTTATTGATTTGTTGATGGAAAAACGATTCGTTTATTTTACTTTTCAAATACATATATGATGATACATGATTTAAATCATTACAATTCTGTAAATACGTACGTACTACGGCTGTGAATTCAACATACAACCTGACATCATCATCTGCCTAGCCTTTTCCCAACTATGTTGAGGTCGGCTTCCAGTCTAACCGGAAGCAGCTGAATACCAGTATTTTACATGGAACGACTGCCTATCTGACCTTCACAACCCAATAACTGGGCAATACGATACCCCTTGGTAGGACTGGCTGTCAGATTTTCGGGCTTCTGACGACCAGTAACGATTGTCAAAGATGCACAAATGACAGCTGGGACCAACGGCTTAACGTGCTTTCCGAGTCACGGATGAGTCTCGGTATGTAACGATGGTCACCCATCCACGGCCAACCCCGGCAAGCGTGGCTTCACCTGATGGATCGACCTATTCGGCTGTTAGTACTTAGCCACGAGCTCCTCCAACATTCAACCTAACACTGACCTGCAAATTGCAAAAAACGTAAAAAATATTAATGTCGCGGGCTACCTTGTAACTAATATATTACCTTTACGGAAAATCAATTACACTTTGACATCACCTATATACGTCACATCAATGTCATCAAACTTTAAACTCATTAACTCTCCTACATTAAATTGAACCCTCTCATAACAATCAGTTTAACCGACTGCCGGTTGGTGAAAATAATTGAAACGTTAATATCACGAAGTTTTGCGCGACAGGAAACTGGTGCACAGGAAGTGACGCGCTGCGATACAGATAAAACGGCCGCCATATTGCCTATGTGGCGCCATCTAGTTATGTGAGTTAATAGATTTGCAGTTTTGTGTAGTTCTACCAAAACACAAAAGTGACAATCAAAACTGCAAGTATGTAGAGATGGGTTTTAGTCAGTAAGAGTCTGACACTCCCTGCCGCTCCACCCAGAGCGGAAGAAACCATTGGATGATTTCCCACCCTCAAAATAAAAAAAAATACATATTTTTTTTCATTTAATTTTTTTTTCATATTTTTTTAGTCATCATCTCTACATAGAGATGGTAACTAAAAATCTTTTTCTTGCGTGATCTAGATTATTAAAAAAATATTGGACAAAGAGGTGAACTTTTAGTAGGACACACATTTCACAAGTTATGTTAAAGTCCCATGTAATAGGGGGTGAGCCTTTTGCCATCAATCTAGCACAAATCCAGCCTGCGGGATGCTACTGAGAATTCCAGATCGCAAAACCGAACTTTGCCCGACCCAGGAATAGAACCCAAGACCCATACTCATCTGTAGCGCTTACGAACCCTAGACCAACGAGGTAGTCTCAATAAATTTGTCTTTTTGCCTCAATAAAAATATCTCCCAATATTGCGATATAACCGAAATCTACGCGGACGAAGTCGCGGGCAAAAACTAGTAATCTATATTAATTCTTTTATTCAAGGTACAGAAGGAAGATTGTTAGAGCTAGTCAAACAATCTTATACTTCATTACCTCCCCTCATTACAACGTCGTGTCATACGTCCTTACCTTCCTTGAATTTGAATTAACCGTAGCTTTTTCATTACAAGCTGATGTGGGTCTTGAATATGTATAGCTGTGTTTATACGGACTATAGTATCTGTTTTTGTGGAAAAGTAAAAGGTGATGAGGTTGGTTCCATGTTTAATGTATGACTGGGTACAACATGCACCGGAAAGATTAGCTTTAATCATAAATTATCACGTTAAAAATGTTAATAGGTACAGCGGCAGTAGGTATGTTATTGAAATTAAGAATAAGATACCTTTTGGGGTGGGATCCTGGTGTCCTGAAACACAGGTCTCGAACCTAGCTTAGCCACCGGTCTCCCGCCTGACGCAGGTCCTCACCGGACATGGATGTTTCGGGAGGTTCCTGCACATCATCAGGCGGCAGGAAACGCCCGGGTGTCACCACAGCGAAGATCGCCCAGAGGAAACGGTGGAGCACACGGTGCAAACCTGCCACGCTTGGGCGGAGCACCGCCGTGTCCTCGTAGAGGCGATCGGCGGCGGCGACCTCTCGCACCCGACCCTGGTGCAAGCCATAGTCCGCAGCTAGAGGGAGTGGGAGGCAGTCACCTCTTTCTGCGAAACAGTCATGCTCGCGAAGGAGGTGGCGGGATGGAAGAGAGAAAGGTCTTCCCGTCCCAGCCGCTGCGGGAGACGCCCCGAGCGTAAGGAAGGAACATGGATGGGTTGTAGTCAGTAAGAGTCTGACACTCCCTTCCGCTCCACCCAGAGCGGGAGAAGTCATTGGATGATTTCCCAACCTTAAAACAAAAAAGGCACCGGTCTCCCACAATATATACTTACCTGTATTATGTATCTGTTTAAACATTGTGAGAAAACCAGCATGCCTGAGAGATATTTCTCAATAGCATGTGAAGCTAAGTCAGAGGCCCATGGGCAGCATAAAAAAAACTCTGACACCAGGTTAGTCACTAACCACACGAAAAGAACCTGTTTATTGTAACTTCTATATATTGTGGTGAGAAATAAATAAATATTATTATTATTCTCATTTCAGCTTGAAAAAAGCAGTACTTTAGAACTTTTCGAAGGTGTCAAGGAATCCGCGACTGATGTTCTAAAAACCAGTGCAATAACAGCGGCATCCATATGACTATGTGAACTATGCGTCACGCTGACGTCCCGCAGAATCCTGCATCGCGCAAGTAAAGTTTACGAGCGACTGGCATATGATATACACATCCAGACACATCAACCTGTTCCTCACACCTCCATAAAATCAACCAGTTTCGAATTTCAAAGCGGGCCAAAGATTTTTCAAAGTAATAATAACTCAAAAAATATTGGTACCAATTTCTTTGCACGCAGCAGTGATAGTATAATTTTTGTTCCCTTAAAGGGTAATGTCCTGAAATAATAGGCAAACTTCATGATTTCCGCAAGCGTATAGAATATCTTGTCAGCTTCAGTCTCGTGGCTGAGAGGATACTGAAATATCAAGCTACAGATTTAGATAGATACCAACTACGTCAAAGGAGGTTCATGATTTTAACATACTATATGTTTTTTCATATGTTCCCTCATAACTTTTAAACTACTAGTCTTATTTTGATAAAACAGTTGAACGTTGGAGACGTCATGTTTTTCCAGAAATTCCGGAATGGCGATGATGATATTTTTTTTTTAGTAGTCCGTATGCTAGATTATTTAAAAATATTGGACACGTATTTTTTCTTTTTTCACGTAATCCAAAGATTATGATGAATTAAAATGTGGCATGACGTCACAAGTATGTAGTTTTTATACTTAGTTGTGACGTAGCGAGCCCCACTCCCCAACTTTAATGCGTTTTATGTGAGTCATTTTCTATTAATATGATAAAGCAAAAACTGCATGTAATTTTTTTTTTATTAATCTATTGACGGACTAAATATAACTTCTTTTTTTACCCAGGCATCATCCCTATTATCTGCCCCGAGCCATCACCCTCAATGTAATTTGGCAGAAATAAATCGATCAGATTACGTGTGACTTCTAAATTTTAATTTATACCTTGTTGTAGTTAGATTTTAGTGTGTAACGTTTTCTTTTGAAAACTAAATGTAAAGGAAAATCTTGCTTTTAATTAATCCATAAAATAACAAATTAAAATCACGAGGTAAATTCGAAGCACCTCAAACAGTCGACTTGGTGAGTGAAATAAAGAAAGAAAACATGTTTATTCCGCACAAACAAAACGCACATTTCTAAAAAAAAAAAAAATTGTGTCACTAAATACACCCGTGCAAAGCACCTAAAGAAACCAGCTTGACTGCCTTTTTCACCACAACATCGACTGGCATGTATCCGCAAAAGAATTCAGAAAAGCCTTAACCTAAAAACAAATCTCTACATAACGCCTATTCTTCTTCTTTTCGTGTGGTTAGTAACTAACCTGGTGTCAGAGTTTTAATGCTGCCCATGGGCCTCGCCTATAACGCCTATTTAATCAGTAACATTCACATTAGTGCTAGAACTCCGTCACAAGGCGGTTTGTTGAAGAAAAAGTCACTGTCTCCAAGCCACCTTCTTAAAAGCCTGACCCAAATAAGAAGAAAGGCGTGTACAATCATCTGAAGTAGCATTCAGCCTCCTCAGCCTAGCTGCGTGGCTGGCCCAGTTCGAGCGCTCTCTCGATATACCGTATTCCAGTTTTGAACGAGAAGTCTAAAACATCGGGTACAGCGAAGTAAAAAACGATATGTGACCGAAATGTCTACTTTGGTTGCCCTTACTATGATTTTGTGTGGATTTCTGTACAGACAAGACTAGTCTGTAATATTAAATCAAAGAGTTCGCACAAGTACTGAATTTTGGCCTCAAAGAAATATTAGCATGTGAAGGAGCCCGTTAGGGCCGAAGCCTACTGGATAAGCGAGATTGTCAGAAAGGGTTAACGCTACCCCGATACATAAGGGCTAAGGAAGGAACATGGATAGGTTTTAGTCAGTAAGAGACTGACCGCCTGAGACGACACTCCCTTCCGCTCCACCCAGAGCGGGAGGGAGTGTCAATTGTCAAAACAGTGTGTAAATTGATGATTTCCCACGCTGAAAAATAAAAAAAATACAGAATTTTACAATGGTTGCTTGTAGATAGATAAAAAATTACAGCCGGATCTTCAAATATTCAGTTTGCTAAAGCATTTTGCTACCGAATTGCCACTCGCTAAGCTAAATTGATACTGCAATTATGTATAGCCAAGGCAAACTGTCTACTCTTCACCAACGTACCAATTAGGTTGAAGATAAATTACGTTCTAATAACGCAGTAACAGTATACCAACATTTTACTCTGTAATTTGTTAGACTGTGGTTCATCCATTCCTCACTTTTATGGCGAATTTCATCAATGAAACTGAACGTGATCAGCACTTTTAAACTGCGTTCAAGAACTGTCAGTATCATCACCGTTGTGGAACATTGACATAGCACTTAAACGCAGTTTAAGTGCTGTGTCAATATTCCACGTGATGTATTAATCTCGTTCAGCCTTACCTAACCTACGTAAACTTTCCAAGCTTGTTAAAGAACTCTGAATGCTAAAGAAAGGAGACTTTTCAACAAATAAGTTTCTTTGAAATCTGGACACTGGATTTTCATTGGCCAGACGTGCTTTCCCAGACTTCGCTACCCCATAAGACTTTCGTATCCCTCGGAGGGAGACATTGTCATGGTTCTTATTGAACAAAGAATTGCCGTCCCTTCCCTTGTAACGACAGACGAATAAAATAGTGAAATGTGCCTTTTTTAAAGACTTTATTTGATCTTTTAAAGACAAACATTGCTGAATGTTGTTTGTTTAGCGTTTTAACATGAATTTAGATAGCAAGTAAAAGTAATACCGTGTACCTGGATTAATAGGGATGAAAACTCAATTAATCTTCTTCTTTTCGTGTGGTTAGTGGATAACCTGGTGTCAGAGTTACTATGCTGCCCATGGGCCGACTTAGCTTCACATGCTGTTGAGAAATATCTCTCAGACATGCTGGTTTCCTCACGATGTTTTCATTCGTGTCGAATCGTAAGTGTTGGTATGTGTGAGGTTTCTAATAAAAAGTACAGTCAACCAATAACATGATTATGTAAGTAAAAGTATATCAATCCATCTGCCTAGCTGAATACCAGAGTTTACATAGAGCAACTGCCTATCTGACATCCACAACCCGATCAGCAACTGCGTAATACGATACCCCTTGGTAAGACTGCCTGTCAGACTTTCGGGCTTCTGACTACCCAAAACGACTGTCAAAGATCCACGAATGACAGCCGCGAGTAACGGCTTAACTTATTTTCCGAGGGACAAAGGAGTCTCGATGGTCACCCATCCACGGACCAACCTCGGCTAGCGTACCTGATGGATGGATTCGTGCGGCTGTTATTACTTAGAAAAGAAAAAGAAAAAAAATACAAACTTCAAAATTACTTTGTAGAGGTCTCGTTGTTCCCAAACTGTGCCTAGTTTAGCCTCTATCTTGGGTCCTATTCAGTGTGTAGTAAGGTAGTAAAAGGGGGATGCCAGGTCGCCATAGTAATTTAGGCCCACTGTGCACACATATAAAAAACAATTAAAATGATGGGAGGCAACTCCAATAATTAATTAGTAAAAGAAATGATGTACCAAAAACTTTGCATTTCGAAGTTATTTAAGATTCATCCATATAGGGTTAAGTATATTTTAAATAAGTGAAAGATCACTTAATACATTATATTAATTTATTTATCAGCATAATTAGTATAATACAAAATACACTGTAGGAAAATCAAAGTCCTGGTCCTGAAGGTGAGCTTGTTTACCATGCCAACCCATTTACCTGGCCAACCCATCGTTGTATAAAACATTGAACTTCAGCGATTTCCAACGGATGTCTTCGCATTCTGGATACAATTAAACCTCAGTTTACATAACGCAGATCAACACTTCCAGCAGTAGATGATGACTGTTGTGAAAGACTAGGTCCAGAGTGAATGCCGGGTTCGTCGGCCGAAGCGTCTAATATCAAATCCAAGTTATTGCCAGCGTCATGGTCGTCAGGTATAGGAGAATCATCAGATTCAGTATTCATGGGTAAAAGTAGTCAATTTAACCCACAATAAATATTCACAAGCTGTTACAAGACAAGCAATGGTTTAGACATTTGACATTTACGTTATCCGCTAGCGGACAAGTTAGTGCTGCCATAAAAAATGTAGAAAAGGTTGATCGATATTTGTTTTTTTTTGTATACACTAGAATCATCAAAGATAGAAATAAAAATAATTATTAAAGAGTTTTTTGTGATTTCTAATATTATGTATCGTTTGCTCGGAACAAAATGAACGGTGTTCAATGATAAATATTAAAGCAATGATGACTGATTATTCCGATTGTCAACATTTTTTTGTAACGGCAACATTTTGTAATGAGTTTTATTCAAGTTCAATAACTTTAGTCGTTTCAATATTTAATATTTTGAATAAATTGTGCCGACTTGCACAGAATAATGAATACGTGGAAGACATGGGAAAAAAATAACATAGTTTTTGAATGAAACCAATTTCTTGTGCGTCTCTGGGCCTAATTTTGGCATGGTCATTTGTGATATAAATTGTTCAATAATCTTTCTTGAACATTTTTTGGTAAAGCAACCCGAGAACGTGTGAAAATCGTATGAGAACAGACGGTAAAATCTGGCTTAGTCTCAAATGTAGCCGAGAATTTTATCTAGGTTACTTTCGTACTTAAGGTAATATGAGAACTTTGAATGAAACTAATACAGCATCGGAGCCATGTGATATATCTTGGTTTACGTTTTGCATTTATTTCGAAGTTTCAAGTTTTAAAAAGATGTGTGGAATATTTTGATATGAATGTTTTGTTTTGATTTTAATTTTTAATCGCCTTTAAATTGGCGGTGAGATTTGATTGGCTGAGGGGTGCTTAACAGCTACGAAAAGGCAAGAACTGCTTTTTCAGATTCAGGTGCGTACTGTATTATTTTTACTCGCTTAAGGTGTAGGAAAACATCGTGAGGAAACTAGCATGTCTTTTTTTTGAGGGGTGGGAAATCAAATGAGATTCTCTGAGAGATATTTCTCAACAGCATGTAAAGTTGTGTCAGAGGCAGCATAAAAACTCTGTTACCAGGTTAGTCACCAACCACAAGAAAAGAACGAAAGATTTGGTATCTGTCTAGCCTTTCCCCAACAATGTCCTGGACCGTTTACAATTTAGCAAGATTCATCATTTCAGCCTAACGACGCCTACTGCAGGACATTGGCCTCCCAAAGACCGCCACTTCGATCGCATCCAGGTCGGTCCACATTGTGGGAGGCCTTCCAATGCTACGTCTTCTGTTACTGGGTGCCACTTGAGAACGTTTCGGCCCCATCGGCCAGCAAGCGGCTAGCAATGTGCCTATGCCACATTCATTTTCGGATTTCACCTAGTATTATTAAATACTAGCTTCTGCCAGCGACTCTGTCCGCGTGGAGTCCAGCTATATTAAGAGATATTTTTGAGACAAAAAGTAGGCTATGTCCTTCCTCGGAATGCAATCTGCGAAATTTTATCGAATTCAGTGTTGTAGGGAAAAGGTAACATACGGTAACATAAGGTTCTCTTTTGATTTGTATACCACCAAAGGTTCGAGCGTACGCAATAGGCTAAACCTTGAATTCTTCAAAATTCAATCTTAACTCTTATTTTGTATCTAGTTTTCGTCTAAATTTTGGTGGCACCGATTTGATGATTGGTGTTCTTCTTTTCTTGATAACATGTTGTATAAATGTTCTCTCTTATTTTATTACTGTAAAGCTAGCCGTGAAACAGTGTAATTGACGTACTGTTTCTTTTTAGAGTATTTTATTGTATTTATGTATAGATGTTGGTTTTCCATGTGATAAATAAATAAATACAGACAGACAGACAGTGTTGCTTTAGAATTTGTAATATTAGTTTGGATTTGTACATGAATTCAGGGCATATATGCCTAAAATTTATCCTATCCCATTTATCCAAACCATTGATATGTAAAAGATACGCCACCCGATATCGTTCTCAAGATAGTGTGTGAAATGTGAGTTGAATTCAAGTTGTTATTGTGAAAGTTGTGAAAGCCTGAAATGTGAATATTAATAGTCCTTTCAGCACCAGTTTGCGAGGCTGCCCTTCTTCAGTCCTGAAAGTTCTAAAGAGATTACGTATCTAGGCTAGGCAATGTATATCAATATGGCTACTTTTCTACTGTTTTGGCAATTTTTCTGAGCTTAGGACTAAGCAGCGTATTTTTTAAATTTCGCGATCCACTGATACGCTTTTCTTTTTAGAGATGTGGAAATCTAGTTCATTGACCAGCATTATGACAGGTTGCAGATCGTTGTAAACACTGTGTTGTGTTCGTGTCAGCCTACGGTTAAGTGTTTTGTAGCAAATAAACCGTGAAGACCAGATGAGCCTTCACTTAGAGAGCTTTCAGTACTAAAGCTCGTGTAGTTTGTTGTGTTGTAGAGATTTCAATCCTACAAATAGAAACACACGGGGCGGCATGAAAGAATACATACGTTCAGTAGCACAGCTACTGACAGACAGCTTTATTTATCCATACTAATATTATAAAGCTGAAAAGTTTGTTTGTTTGAACGCGCTAATCTCTGGAACTACTAGTCCGAATTGAAAAATTATATTTGTGTTGGATAGTCAATTTATCGAGGAAGGCTATAGGCATATGTAACATCACGCTACGACCAATAGGAGCCGAGCAGCGGGTAAAATCGCGCGGGAGCAGCTAGTTTCTTTCATAAAAACCTATCAAAACACTCCATAATTTTGTAAGGTCGAATACTGTCAGTTATTTTCTAACCAACCGGCTAGGTTCCACATAAGGTTTTGACCTAGGCTCTTCAGCACACAGCAATTAAAGTCCATTAACATTGACATATTTCACTATCAAAATTGACATAAAATGCTTAGTTAAGTTGCTTTTCCGCACTTCTTATAATAACCAAGACGTTTCTATTTAAGTTCTTAAAACTTTATTTCTGTTCAAATTTAAATGTTATGTTTTACTCAACTATTTATATTTAAAAACCGGCTAAGTACCAGAGAGAGTCGCTTACAAAGGGATCGGTACAACCGTACAATGTACAAAAAAAAACTACTTTTTTTAAGGAGAACGTTTATTTTATTTTTTCTAATAACGTGAAATACCTACGTTATTTTTGAAATTCGGAAGGTCACCCTAATTTACGCAAAAGTACGAGTGACTGAAAGATCGCAATGTGAACACTCAGTAAAAAAATAGAAGTAGCCTCCATTGAAACCAGTTACTGAACCAGCTGATTTAATCTGTAAAAATCTCACCGTAAAAACGAACGTGAAGTGAGCTGATGCTAGGTATTGACACTATTGATAGCTCACTTCACGTTAGTTTTCCCGCTGATTCTATTTACAGAGTAGGCCGGATGATATTATCATTTTAGCTGAGCAACGACCAATTCTTGCACAGATGCGACCATGAAGCAAATACAAAGAGGAGATGCCGTAACTGGATTTCCCTTTAACATAATGCGTGACACTTTACGGGGAGCGAGGGACGTTACAAACCACGCCCCTCTCTATTTTCCATCTAGCGGTGAATAGGACAATTAATAGATTAAGCTTTGTCGATTGTTACAATGTCGTTTTAGCTAGATTTCGCTAGATGTCACTAGTGTATAGGTGACATGATGTCATACAAAGTGGCGCCATCTTTTGTCGAGCAGTGACAGATAAGATAGAAAATAATAAAATAGACTGTGAACACTGGACTGTAAACATGTAGTTAGTACGCAACGTGTGCCGCCAACTGACCGAGGCCACGCCCACCGTGATGACGTCAGGACCGATTTATTGTCACAGTGCACATTCACATTATGACATCTCCTCTTTGTATTTGCTTCATGGATGCGACGCACGGCTTCAAAGTGTTAGTGGTTAAAAAACAGTAGTTGAGTTATCACCCTGCAATCGGCATTTTTGTTTCTCGTGCATTTCATGATATTATTTAAAGAGAACTATTTAGATTTGTTATTCTAGTGTTTGTTGTCATGTGTATAATCTTATGCAATAAGTTGATTAAGTTGTCCGTATTTTGTCTGTGGTCTATCCATTGTCCATGGCCGAGATACGAATTGTCAATGGTTTTAATGTTTCTGAATACGAGGTTTTTTAGCTGCTTTGCACGGGTGTATTTAGTGACTTTTTAGTTTCTTTTTATAAATGTGCGTGTTGTTTGTGCAGATTAAACATTTTTTCTTTCTATTCTATATTTATTCCATTTCTTTTATTTTCTTTCAACACACAAGTGATCATAAACACTAAACAATACAACTGTACAAAACATTTTCTCATTCGCTACCTCTTCGTATAAACTTGCCTAGTGACTACAACGACTTAATAAATATACAAAGACGACGTAACATTTAGTTAGACCTAACATTCTTACAAAAACTATTTATTTACTCCCGTAGCCCTCTCGACATCTTGACAACAGACGTTTTCGTCTAGACGAAACGAAAAGAAAAAATGTTTGTGTCGTTTGCCAAAATTCTAGGACTCTTCGCTTTAATTGGACTATAATGCTAGCAATTTGAACGAGACTGTCTAAGACTGTTGTTATTACTATTCTATCTTAGAGTATTGATAAGACAAGCTATTGATAAAGACTTCCTGAAGTCATTTTTTTATTTGATCCCTTTTTTTTTTGAGTGTGGGAAATCATCATGAATCCTGCTCTGTGTGGAGCGCAAGGGAGTGTTAGACTCTTACTGACTAAAACCCATCCATGTTCCTTCCTCAGAGAAGAATCATATTCGGGGTTCCTGAAGGTCTGGACCAGTTGCAATTGCTTTCTAAGCGTACTATATTTTTACAATGATTTTAACAGGAATGTCAAAAGGTTTTCAATAGCATATTATTATGTCAATCCAATATATTTATGACTTTTCCGTCATCGTTACTGCTAATAGAATGTTACTTTGTCAAGGATGGGGGATCATAAAAGCTAATTAGGAATAAAACCAAAGTATTGTACCCCGGAACATAAAGAGTTAAGCAAAGAACATGGATGGGTTTTAGTCAGTAAGAGTCTGACACTCCCTTCCCCTCCACCCAGAGCGGGAAGAGTCATTTGAGGATTAGGTAGCAAAAATCTAAGAAACTAGCGAAGCTTGATAAAGTGAAAATTACAAGTGGTATTTGTTTTTGTACAACAGGGATCATCATTTCATTTTACTTAGCTTTTTCCAACATACTGGATTCTCCACTGTGAATATGGTCGCTCATCCACGGACCATCTGCGGCAAGCGTAGCTTTACCAGAAACAGAGTAGCGGTACGACACATAAATACTGCGGGTTAAAAAAAATATATATTCTTATTTCGATGCAAACTTTTGTTTGTCTACAGACATTTTTATTCGACTTTGTGACTCTCTTGTTCTATTTGTTGTTGTATCGCGAATATGAATAAGACACACTATGCTTTGTCTTATTCATACTCAAAGGTAAGCAGCAAGTAACAGACATTGTTGGAAAGGTAAACATTTTTATATAGTGTACACTGACTAAGATAAAACAAACGTTATTTTATTTTATTAGATAGGCTTGCTAGAGCTCCTACTTAGGTTAAAGTACTGTTTTGGGTAGTTTCATTTGGATAACTTTATTTTGTTCTAATACACGTGTAGGTGAACTATTTTTATTGTTACGTTTGCCACTTGTATGTAGAACGGGTTTCTTGGACGCATAAACAATTAAATGATACGAGTATGTAAGAAGAGCCTATACATAATAGGTGAAATGTGGGTGTACCTATTTTATTTCTTTTTATTTTTTTTCCGTCATGGGCCAACCAACAATTGTTTACATTGTAAATATTTTGAGTAATTATCTACTATTATGTAAGGTTAGTGTAACAAATTCTTACAGGTTAGCACTGCATGTCCCTTAAACATAATATATTAGATGTGCTACAAGCAATGTACTATAAAATTGGTTTCTTATTAAATAAAATTAACAAGTTTAAATTAACATAATGCGAAGGAATATAAAACGAATATTAATAGTAAAATTAAAAGTAAAAGTCAAATTAAAGTAAAATTAACTATAAGTAGAAGTAAAATTCAAACTACATACTATTAAAGATGCACCACTGCCTATTCTATCAGGGAATAGTGGCGTGATGTTGTTAAGTTACGAAATATTATGTATAATGTAAATCAGTGTTATTACGTAAGTGTTGTTTATTATTATGTAAGTAAGTAATCAGTATGTAATCATTTGTTTTTACCAAAAACTTAGCCTTGGTTACATCAATGTTGTTACAATAAGAGATGGTTTGATTGATGAAATCGCTAATACAAATGAGTAAGACCCCTTTCTTACTAGGCAAGCCCTGTATTTTGAAGAAGAGTGTCTTTAAGGGGGAACGACACCTTTACAAAATATTTTTAATTGCGTAATAATTCTGATGTTATTTTGGAATCCATCGAAACTTCCAGAAACAATCAATAAAATATTTTTAATTGCGTAATAATTCTGATGTTATTTTCGAATCCATCGAAACTTCCAGAAACAATCAATATCAAATTAACAACAACTACCAATATTTAAGAAACTCGCTCAATGGCGGAATTTGCAAGGTTTAGAGCTAGCCAAACTTCAAAAACGTCATGGCTATTATTTTTTTTCAAATGGGCCTACTCTTAACCTCAATCACGCCTGATGGAAAACGATGGATGGGGTCTACGATGGAGCGAGCATGCCCAGAGGATGCTCCTTACTTTGAAAGCTAATGAGGATAAAACAAAAATATCACCATATAATTAAAGCTACCGAAGTAGTTGACGAAGAAAGAAACTTAATACAAAACAAAAGTTACACACAAACATAGCTCCAGATCAACAAGTAACATTGACGGATTTACCTCCGGGAGAAGATAAGGAGCGGGCAATATTGACACTAGACAAGATGGAGTTAATCCGTTTAGGGGCCCAATCACAACCGAGGGCCCAACCTGCCCTGGCTCAGTGTAACCTCATGAAAATGTACCAGAAAAATCAAGTAACTGCGTCTTCGTCCCTTGTAATGGTGTGTGGTGTAATGTGGAAGAAATGGGCTTGTATTCAATTGGGTATTTGAAAGGGTAGTCAATAAAGTTACTTTTTACGAATTGTCAAAAAGCGGAATTTGTACGTGATTTGTATGAAATATAACAATGTGACGTCACAGATTTTTAGAATCAAATGGAATACTTATTAGCATTAAATGCGATTTTACAATAATATCTTCGCATAATATTTAATTTCTGTACGGAAGTTTTTAAGATGAGCGGTCTTTTTTCTATGTGATTTCATATTTTATTTTTGACCGTGTCAAATAGTCAATTCTGGTAATGTGCCCAAACGGCTAAGGTAAATAGTAACCCAACTTTTACACTGGGAAGAGCGACGTGCCAACCTAAACGACGTGAGTTCAATCCCCACCCGTTGCATTTTTGACATAAACTTCTAGCACTAAGATACTTAGTAAGGAACAGAAATACATTAAAATCGATACAGTTTACCCGGTCCGCCGGTGGCCTGTGTTGCTCTATAAGTTTACCTAATGTAAACTGGGCCCACGTGGTATATGGCCCACTAGATAATATCGAGAGGAGGCCTGTGTCCCAGCAGTGGGAACATAGTAGGTTGATAAGGCAATACAGTCCTATCTATCACATCAACCATCACGAAATTGAACCTTATGTTTTTGTAATAAAGTTAAAAGTTTCTCAAAAATATAACAGATAGGTAACTTTTTTTTTTTTAAGGCTTGGAAATCATCCAATGACTGCTCCCGCTCTGGGTGGAGCGGAAGGGAGTGTCAGACTCTTACTGACTAAAACCCATCTATGTTCCTTCCGTAGCCCTTTATGTTCCGGGGTAGCGGTAACCCTTTCGGACAATCCCGCTTAAGATAGGGGTAACTTGATGTGCTGGCCTCTGTATAATAATGGACATTTAGGGTTGGCCACTGTACACGCTTATAACCTTAGTAATAAGGTTCAAAAGTGGTTACTCTCTAGTGTCTATGTTGGTACAGAGGCCAGCACATCAAGTTACCACAAACTGTCAAATTTCTTTGATAGTATTTCAACTTTATTGCAAAGACATAAGGTTCGTTTTTAATTGAGCAAATTTGACAGTTAGGGATTGCTTGATGTGCTGGCGCTGCTCATTCGCACATTGCTCTATCGAATCAATTCTGGTTCTTATAAATTGTTATAATAAAAACGCTACAGGTGTCAACATCCTCAACGAGAACCTCGTGAAAGATGAGAATGAGTAACAAATAAATTGGTTAGATCAAGAGCTAGATTTAGAAGGCAGTACTTCTCAATATAGCTCTCATTGTGCCGACGTTCCTGTCTCTGCAGCCCTAACCACCGGTAGCTTGGACCCTGCTCCCAACACCGGCGGACCACTAATTTTAATATTTATAAATGTTGTTTGTTTTAATAAAAATATTTAAAAATGTATAATAAAAAGGATCATAAATAAAGAGCAACATCCTCAAATACATAGGCAGAACTTACAATAATCCAGCAAAAATCAAACACTAACATGCAGAATCTTAATCCATCTTACACCACATAGAGACTCACTTTTATACGTTTTAGAAACGCTATATTTTCTGGATTTATTCCAAGTCCCACATGTTTGCACCACACACTCACCACATAAATATTCAGTGTGGGGGGCGAAGATCTCTTATTAATGAAAAAGGGTCACAAGGTATTTTAATTTAACTACGTGCTAAGGATTTCGGAGGGGCACTTACGATAGGGGTGTACTAGAGTCGTAGATGTGGGCACTAAGATTCTTAGTGCCAAGTTTATATACCGAGATTTCGAACTGGTTCTAACTGTATGAGTATTTACTCCGTTTTTTGGAAACCATAGACAAATAAGAATGTTTTTACATGTTTGTTTAGCAATTTATTTGTATGTATAGATTTCTGTGTTCCAATTGACGAGGCGAAGAAAGTTTATAGTTATACTGTCTCTAAATATAGAAAATGTATTGGATTTTTTTATTTTTTGAAGGTGGGAAATCATCAAATGTCTCCACCCGGTGTCTCAATGATCTCCTCATCTCTGGGTGGAGAGGAAGGGAGTGTCAGACTCTTACTGACTAAAACCCATCCATGTTCCTTCCCTTTATGTTCCGGGGTAGCGGTAACCCTTTCGGACAATCCCGCTTATAAGGTACTGGCAGTGAGTTATACATATTAATTGAATACAACACCTTTTGTTTTGGTAAAGCAGGTAAACACATACACTACAGCATCGCTTCCCAATAATTTATTATTTACATACGACTGAGGTGTTCGAATGTCGTGTAAGTAGGCACTATGTTTCTTGAAGTTTTGTAGTGATGCATAAACCTATATTTTAAACAGTATTTGTGTTTATAACGACATTTTGACTCATGAAACGTTACGAAGGGGACGTTTATTATAGTCCCTTTTTATATTGTTGTTTTTTATTATGTTTGATACTTATTATTATTTTAAAGTGATCGTGGTAACATCACACTAATAATATAAAAGCAAAAGTTTGTGAGTGAGTGTGTGTGAGTGAATTTGTATATTTGTCCATCTATCAGCTCAAACGGCTGAACGTATCGGGATGAAACTTGGCACAGAGGTAGTTTATGCCTGGATTAACACATAGGATACTTTTTATCTCGGTAGTATGTTCCCTTTAGATAATTTTACCTTTAACCTAGTTTCCAATAAAACACATAACACATGACGTTATTACATGACACATTTTTTTCCCCCAACTTTTTTTTTGTGTTTCTCTTCTTTCTTTGTGTCGTGTTTACCGCAAATAAAAGTAGGTGTCTTCTTTTTTTGAAAAAAAGAATATCATACGATAAGGCAGGTGACACACTAGAATAAAGAGAAAAAAATGCGAATTAACATTACCATAAACATAAACAATTTCGCAAAAACAAAAACACTGTCATTTACAAAATTTTACAAACTGTTATTATCAACATGGCCATTTAATAAAACAACATATAGTACATGGGATGTAAAAAGTAAAAGATCCCTTAAAACAAGGAAGCGACGAGGTTCCGTATAAATTTCGAATAATTTCTCAGTAAGCGTCGCTTGTGAATGATTAACAGTGGAAGAGGGTAGATATAGATGTACTTTTGGCAAAGATTTGCTTTATCTGAGAGTCGGACATTATCATATTTGCTTTAAACAATATTTAACAGCTTTATGATGATAATTAAATGGGCTGGACTGGCTGATAAGATACATGTCTTTTTTCTTGTCGAAATTTTTAACTGACTTCAGAAAATGAGGATATTTTTGTTTGTACAAAGTAGGTAGGTACTTATAGAGTGTTCCATATTTTGAATTTGGAAGCAAAATTAAAATTCTAATTACGTTTTTCATTTGAAATGACAATTTGGATTGAAGAGCAATTAGTTAAAAACGGTTAAAGTTACTATAAACTTAATTATTAAATGTATCCTCAATATTCAGATAATTTTCAGACTTCCTCGTTTACACATTTTCGTAACAATCCGAAAGACTGTACTTACCTTTTCAGATCGGCTTCCAGTATAACTGGATACAGTTGAATACCGGTATTTTACATTGAGCGACCATTTATACCTTCAGAGATCTACAAAATATGAGAACCAGATACAGATTGGATACGACAGAGGGGCTTTCCTTTAAACTGCCTATACTAGGTACCATTTTCAAGCTCTGTCCCAAATTAGTAGCAGTAGTTTAGTCGCAAATGATTTTTAAATTTTTGCCCTATTGAACTCGATGTATCTTTCTTAATAGCTGATTATGTTTATACGCATAGGTCATGCACTTTAAAACGCATGTATACGCATTATAACGCATTTAGTATAATCTACGATGCGTTGTTACAAGTTCAGTTTTTATTTACAAAGGGTGGTTACGTTTTACTCTGATTTGTAAGCTATTTAGTTTCTTTGAAAAAAAAATCTATTTTTGGTGCTTTTTATTTTTTTGCGTAGTGTAATTTAATTCCCTTCTGTTATATAAACTCTGTATATGAGCATTATATTTCACATTTACAAAAAAAATCTTGCTAGAATTAAATTGTTTCTGTTTGAATTTGTTGGTGTATAGAATGGTTTCTATACTTAAATTGGGAAACAAAAGAAGACGGGTACTCATTGGAAGGGTATTAACTAAAATAGAATTTCTCAGTAATCTCTTTCGATTGTTGTGAAAACAATAAACATCCAGTAAGCCTGCAATCCGCTTAGTGATGTCTGAGGCACACTGAGGACTTAGTGATGAAATTAAAGGGAGAGTAGAGTTCCTGGGTTTTATGAAAAGGGAAGTTTTCGACTATGGTCATATTTACATATTCGAAGAGGTATTTTCAGCTTCGTCCGCGAGGATGTCGGAAATTTGGAGTTTTAGTAAGGATGCAATTTTTTTTTAAAATATAATATAAGCCTAAGTCACCCGCTATCCCCGGGTGACATAGTGTAGCTTCCCAACAGTAAAATAATTTTTCAAATCGGCTCAGTAGTTTCAGAGCCTGTTCAATACAAACAAACAAACAATCAAATCTTTCTTCTTTATAATATTGGTTTAGATAAATATCATCTGTCAGATTTAAGTACATATAGGTATCATCGAGTATTCCGGCTAATTAATTTTTAGATCAAAAAATCAGCACTGGCATCCAACGTGGCAACTCTGCCAGCCTTTTGGGCACATTCCCACTGTTAGCATTGAGCACGAATTTGTTCGCCCAATGACCTCTTCCCCTTTCAGTTCAGTTTTAGGTTGTATATTGTATTTAAGATTTATGTATATAAAGTTTATCAATATGGGAAGAAGTACAAAGACTGTTTATTTTGCTCATGCAAACAGTTTGTTTTTTTCATAAGATTCTCAGAAACATAATTTTTATAGGTGTAAAACATTTTCAATTGCTTAGTAAGAACCTATACATAGATAAAAAAATCTTTAGTGTTTTTTCTAATCTATATAATATATAATATACATATAATAAAACAGTAAAAAAACTTTATCTGTACATTGAATATATTAAAAAAATAATAATTGAGGGGGGTTTAGAAACAGTAATAGAGCATGAATCCAAAAAAAAAATTTTGTCTGTCTGTATGTCTGTTTGTCTGTTTGTTTGTACACGCTAATCTTCGGAACTACTGGACGGATTGGAATGATTTTTTTTTTGTTGTATAGGTATTAAGTCTGGGCAACATATAGGCTATAATTTATCTTGGAAACTTGAACACCTGAGGCAGAACCGCAACAGACCAGCTAAACTATAAGAGATACAAAAATGATACCTTAGCAAAAATTGTTCCACGTGATTAGCATTTTCTGCTGAGAGAATAAATTTGAAGATCTGGAACACCTGATGTGGAACTCCAAGAGCCCAGCTACACTGTAACATATATAGGAATGACGTCTTAGCAAAACTTGTTCGGTCTGATGGGCATTTCCTGTTGACTTATAAAAATCGAAGATCTGGAACACCTGTTGTGGAACTCCAAGAGCCTAGCTACACTATAACATTATATAGGAATGACGTCTTAGCAAAAGTTGTTCGGTCTGATGGGCATTTCCTGTTGACTTATAAAAATCGAAGATCAGAAACATCTGATGTGGAAATCAAAGCTATCACTAATTTTACTGTGTAATTATAAAATAACATAAACTGGGAGTACCTGCACGCGGTGAAGGCGGTAACAGTTTAGGACTGATTTTTGATAACGATGGTATATCATTGAAAATTTGACTCTACTGGCCAAAACTCCTATTTATTTTTTTATTTTATCGTATGAATATGCCTTCGGGCTTATGTTGTTTGAGTGTTTAATTTCCTTTTCCATTTATCTTCGTGACACTGTAGCCTACCCGGTAACGCAGGGGAGCAGTCATTTTAATTTAGATTTTTATTGATCAGGTCTCTTCACAATAAAACTATGACCATGCCTAGAAAGAGGTCAAATCTTTCCCAATGTTCCAAGAGAGCTAAAAGATTGAGGATCATAAGATCCCAAGAATCTACCGAAGAGCGTCAGGAGAGACTTGATGTTGTTCGAGAACATTAGGCTGCAACTCGCTCCGTGGAAACCTCTTCGGGTCGCGAAGCACGCCTGCGTTCTCAGCGTATTCATTAGGTCTCTAGAGACCAGTGAAGAATATGATGCGCGACTGACCGCTGATCGTGAACGTCATGTATTGTCTCGCGAGTCAGAGACGTTCACGGAAAGAGAATTACACTTGAGTTCCAAGCGTATCTACGCATCGACTTCTAGGTCTCTAGAGGAGGAATATAATAATGCGGTTACCAAAATGAAAACGATGACAAATGGACTGTATGTTTTGGTGGTTGTTGGAATGAAATAAAACTAAAGCTCAGTGTGATAAAAGATTTAAATGGGAAAAATGATAAAAAATAACATAAATGGCGACCCCGTTGTCGCTGGCATAAGCAACAGGGTCCGCGTACGAAGTCGCGGGCAGAAGCTAGTAGTTAAGTAAATTAATTCACTCCCGGTGTGCCACAAGCCGACCCTAATACTTCTATACAAATAAGTGAACGTAGCTGTTACAAAACAGCTTACAAATAAGTTTGTGTCTAATTCGACTCTTCAAGATACACGTGTTTCCTGCTGCAAAAAGTTACGATTTATTCGGCGTCAGCCACCTTAAAGAAACGTGTCGAGTACAAAGGGCCTATGTCTTTGCTTCTTTTGTCTTCAATGGAAAGCTTTTCTAATCCAGTAGACAGCCACTGCTGTCACTGCGCTCTCACTGCTTTCATAAATATAGAAAATACTGACATATTTTGTTTCCTACTATACTTACTTAAATAATATTTATATGTGTATGTACTTTTTAACTTTACAAAAAAAAACACAAGACCTCGTAGGTCTACTGGCCACAAGCGCTACAGCTGACCATGAGTTCCAGGGTTCGATTCCCAGGTCGGGCAATGTGCTATTGGGGTTTTCCATCTGGAATTTCTTAGTAGCAGCCCGGAGACTAGATTTGTGCCCCCGGTTGATGGCAATAGGCTCCCCCTCCTATTACATGGGACTCAAACATAACGGGCATATTTACACTGTACTGGGTACACCACTGCCAAATCCTGCGGGGACTAGAAACGTGAAATTATGTTTTCATCTATACATAAAAATAAAATTGGAGTGTCTGTTTGTAATATTGAAAAACCGTTTTTACAATATACACCAAAATATATTTTTTTAAATTTTTGTCTGTCTATCTGTCTGTTTGTTCCATCTAATCTCTGAAATGGCTGGACTGATTTTGACGGGACTTTTATTGACAGGTAGCTGATGTAATAAGGAGTAACTTAGGCTACGTTTATTTTAGAAAAATAACTGTTAGGCGGAACGAAGTTAGCCGGGTCAGCTAGTTTTACATGTATTTTGGAATTGCAGCTACACTTCTGCCTATACCGTTCTCCATAAAAGCTTAACAGTAACTATTAACCATCACTATCTAAATAATTCTCGACCCAGCCTAAGCCAACAAGACCAATGCCGACAGCTTTTAAAACAAAAAAAAATTATAGTAGAATGAAACCCATTGGAAAAGGAAGAGAATATAACAAAAATTAAAGGAAAAATAATTTACGGGCGATCTGAGGTCGGGAAGTGGATGGGAGTGCGTTTTTAAGGGTAAAAAATGGTTTACCTGGATTTACGGCAAAACTACAAGTCCTATGGAAAAAAGTTAAAAGGCAAAGATATAGATCATAAAAAGATCTACAACTTTCGTATTCACACTTTTTTCACATCACCTCAAAATGTATGTGAAAAATTCAAATAACCAAGTTTCTGGTTTTTTATTTTTATCTTTTACATTTTTTTTTTCACGATATTTGGTGATAATTTACCTTTTTATGTTCCAAACACACTGTAATTTTTTTGATTTAAAATATTTATTTTTTCAGCTTATATTGACTTAATATCGAAAAAGTTGCCTAATTTTCGATCAAAAACTCTCCTGTCAAAATATCAGCTTTTTAAAAAAGTCGGTATGCTTTATGTTCGTTGAAATCTCTACTTTCTGATGGTGTAAAAAAAATATACATTTCCATAGAAGATGTTGACAGAAAATGCTACTTATTCGATATTAAGTCAATATAAGCTGAAAAAATAAATATTTTAAATCAAAAAAATTACAGTGTGTTTGGAACATAAAAAGGTAAGTTATCACCAAATTTCGGGAAAAAAAAATATTTTTTGTAAAAGATAAAAATAAAAAACCAAAAACTTGGTTATTTGAATTTTTCACATACATTTTGAGGTGATGTGAAAAAAGTGTGAATACGAAAGTTGTAGATCTTTTTATGATCTATATCTTTGCCTTTTAACTTTTTTCCATAGGACTTGTAGTTTTGCCGTAAATCGAGATAAACCATTTTTTACTCTTAAAAACGCACCCCCATCCACTTCCCGACCTCATATCGCCCGTAAATTATTTTTCCTTTAATTTTTGTTACATTCTCTTCCTTTTCCAATGGGTTTCATCCTACTATAATTTTGTTTCACTTTTTACCATTTTCAAAGGCTTCGGCACTGGTCTAAACGTATTTCTGTACATCGAAGCACGCATAAACACACTGCCCCAACAATTACTAGGGTTAAATGTTGAGGTCGAAATACCGTGTTAAATGTCCTATAGGGATTCACTACCGATGTACCTTATCACCTACGTAACTTGGCCCTTCGACCACAGTGAAAACACACCAAAAACACCATCAAAGTAGACCGTTTTGAGGGACAGGAGAGCTCAACGTTGACTGGTCGGATAGTTCCTTATACAATCTCGAGGATCTTAATATTATAGAATACTTAAGATTCAATGTGGCCATGCATTATGCAATTTTGTGTTTTATTGAATAGTAGTTAAGAGTGGAAATTGATTGCCAGTTGGAAGGGATGTAGGTAGGTTAGTAAATCACAATGGAAGTCGCTTAAATGAGGGTTTATAAGTGGCTTTCATATAAGCTAGATATTTAAGACTAGGATTAGGTAATAGTAATTTATTAGTATCTAATAATAATCTTGATTTCAACTATTTATTCGCATTGTTTTCTTCATGAACTGATATTTAAGACCCTATATTACTAACTTACCTGAAAATATACTGTCCACTAGAACCCTATGTGTATTTAAAGCTAGGTTAAAGGCGTTGCTCTTCGAAAAATGTTAGTATCGAAGAATTTATAATATGGAAGATAAAAATTAATATTAGAATAGAGTTAAAAGATTATCTTTATTCTGTGTGTTCATGATATTATAAAATATTTATATTTATTTATATATTTATAATTAAATATAAATTATAAAGCTAATAAGTTTAATTAATATTTTTATTGTTAAAGTTCCTAATGTGATAATACATAGATATACATAGATACCTACGTACTTTTTTTTTGAGGGTGGGAAGTCATCAAATGACCCCCTCCCGCTCTGGGTGGAGCGGGAGAGAATGTCAGACTTTTACTGACTAACACCCTACTTACTCACTGCAAATTATTAGTTTTAAATTATCTTGCTGCGCCCTAACAGGGCCATGTACTCACTAGTTTTAAGCTTACCGTCTAACTATGGTTGTGTATATTGTTGTGCAATAAACGAACAAATAAATAAATAAACCATCACTACCGAGGTACACCCCGCTATAACGTAATTAGTACAACAAATTAACATTCATTGGGGATGCCAATGAATGTTAATTCCTTGGCATCCCCAATGTAAAGTTCCTATACCTGCTAATGGGTACCTATATCTACAAAATCATAACGTATTCAGCCTATAACGTTTCCAATCAGCCTTTAATTTTCCCACTGCTGACTGGGCCATAACCCACCACGTGAGCCCAGTGGGTTGGTGGATGACATGTCTACAATACGCACATGAATCTTGGGTTCGAACTCGAGACCAAAGGCAAGGCAAAGAAACTGGCAGTCTGCCAACAATAAATTCCACAAACTCAATCTCAATCCGCCTAGCCTTTTCCCATCTATGTTGGGGTCGGCTTCCAGTCCAACCAGATGCAGCTGAACACTAGTATTTTACATGGAGCGACTGCCTATCTGACCTCCACTACCCAGTAACTGGGCGATACGATACCCCTTGGTAAGACTGGTTGTCACATTTTCGGGCTT
This sequence comes from Hyppa rectilinea, assembly GCA_951799385.1. Classification (NCBI taxonomy): domain Eukaryota; kingdom Metazoa; phylum Arthropoda; class Insecta; order Lepidoptera; family Noctuidae; genus Hyppa; species Hyppa rectilinea. The sequence continues at coordinate 5,500,182 of OX637314.1, forward strand.
CTGACGACCCGTAACGACTGTCAAAAATGCACAAATGACAGCCGGGACCAAAGGTTTAACGTGTTTTCCGAGGCACGGAGGAGTCTCGGTATGTTAAGATGGTCACCCATCCACGGCCAACCCCGGCAAGCTTAACCTAATGGAGCGACCTATGCGGCTGTTATTACTTAGCCACGAGCTCAAAAAACAAATCAAATTCCACAAACCATAAACACAAAATCTCTTTATTCAAAATCAAAACCACTAACCAATCAGGAGTCCCCCACTAAATACTCAGATGATATCGCCAATAATTCCGTTCCAATGCCAAAATACCGTTCATACCTAAATTAACCTTCTCAAACGAACTGCCTCCAGATTTCCTCCCGGTAAATTTCGTCCAGGACAATAATCTTCTGAATGCATCGTCAGCTATATGAACAATGACCCTCGACCGGTTCTTTTGACCCCTAAAATGCACCAACGTTTTACCAACAAGGGATCAAGTTAGGTTGGACAGGACCGGATTCCGAATCCGCTATTAATATAGATTTTCGATCGCCCTGTCAATATGTAACGGCGATTTAAGAATTTCTGTCTCACAGTACAGTGATTCCTTATTTTGGGAGCTTTATGGTATTAGCAATGGTTGAATTAGTCGATAAAAGGCCCGATACTTAATTGGGCTTTAAAAGAAACAAAAGAATATTGCAGAATTTTCATAAGGAAACAAATAAGACGTAATTTCATTAAAGATAAGAATCTTTTTATCTGTTGAGCCTAAGTTAGGCCTAATTTAAATTGTTCTAAGAAAAGCTCAAAAGATTACTAAATAATTTCGCAGATTTGAGTAAAGATAAGGTTTTAAAATTAGAAAGTTTCCCGCAATTAAGTTTAGTCTGATTTAGGATCTTCAGGCATAAAATAATAAGTTTTTAAACCTCAATTAAAATCTTTGTCTTTATTTTTTGTTCCAAATATTTTCATCGTCATAATTTGTAATCCGCTTTTGATCCTTAGATCTTTTCTTCTTAGTTACAAAAGCATTGGACAAGACAATTTAATTAAAGTGAATATCTTCCTGTGAGATTCTCCGCCATCACGTGAGTTGAAGAAACCTACCTCTGACCATATATTTAAGCTTTCACTGAGCGGCAATAACAGTAAAGCGTCTTGAGGGAACGCTCGACAGGGATGGACTGAGAGGCTGTAGTGGGATGTAGTGTGTCTGTGAGTGAATTACAGACGTATGAGTGTTCGAAAATTTGCATGTGAATTATTGTAACAAGTCTTTTATTTTTGGCGGCACGGTTGGCGCAGTGGTTGAGCGATTGACTGCTGTGTAGTATGTCAAATATTTGTTCCGGGTCTGGGTGTTTGTCTATCTATAATATGTACGTATTTACAAAAAAAATATTCATGTAGTTTATCAGCCATCTCGTTACCACAACACTAGTATTAGGTTGCTAAGCTTGGGACTATATATATATATATGGCGTAGCGTGAAATGTCCAAGGATATTATTATAATTATTATTTGAATTGATTCTTTATTTACATACTGTAAGCTGTTGTCAATCTCTTACTATCTTACCCATCTTACTTTCATGTCGACTGAAAAGACAAGCTCGCTATTACCAGCATAATTTGTGAATTAAGTTACTTACCGAGAACCTTAAAAATGATAATAACTTTTGTTAAAATCTGTCAAGATCTCTACGATGGTGTAAGGATTCTCCTTTTTTATGATGATGAATAACTAAATAACACTACTAACAACTTTCCCTCTCACACTCATTCTGTGTGATGTTAAAAAGCCATTGTTTTTTTTAAGACTGATAAGTATAATACTCTTAATTTGTAAGAGGATCTCAATTGTTATTTCGTTTTGTATTTTTTTTCGTATCGTTAATTAAGTAATAAAGAAAATAATAACAAAAGACATTCCAATAATAATTGTTTTATTCCATAAAAAAAATAAAGGTGAGCCCCTGGGACTGGATGTTTACGTAAGTATGTTTCACCTAGTTAATTGAGGGTTACAAAAAAAAGTTTTAATGCCGCTCAACTCACTTTCCTAATTCCAGCCCTGTACTCACTTCGGTCGAGATTTAAGAAGATAGGTATTACCTTCTCCAGTACTCACAGTAGAGTGTCTCTCTTTATGGACACCTTAATGGCGTGATGGAGTAAATGCGAAATGTTAATGAAAAGTTCTAGTGGAGTGGCGAGCGATGACCTGGAAAATTGGGAACGACGGAGTGCATGTTCCGATGTGTTAGGAAGCATTTATTTAGGTCGTGTGTTTGTGTTACTGGTTTGTTTTCTATTGAGGTGTCTACATTTATTGGTTCTAAATTATTTGGATATATTGCGGTAGCAATTACTGTTGCTGGGCTTTTTTAGAGTATAAAGCATTTTTGATGGGTCTCCAGGGAATTCAAGGGTGGGTTATAAATATGTCGTACAGTGCTTTAAGGTGAAGGGCGGGCGTTTTGGAGAGGCTGTCTTATGTAATGACGTTCAGAAGTGCTGATTTTCAGCCTAGTTTGAATAAATAACTTTTGATTTTTGATATCGAGTAAAGTACTTTACTAGACATCAAACTTTACTTAGATGAGTTGTTATTATATCTGATGGTTGCATGTGTTTTTTATAAAGAAATTCGTCTTGCAAATGTCCAGTGTATACTTGATGCCTTTAAAAATGCATTTTTTGACAGAGAGTTGAAATTCCGTGCTTTACCTACAGTGTTTACCTACGTTTGTAAATGGCTATTTGTTTTTATTTGAGACTACTTTGGGCCAGCGACTTCGTCTGCTTTGATGTCGGAAATTATCACACGTGAACGTACTACCGGTATAAAAAGTATCCTATATGTTAATCCAGGTTATAACTATCTTATTGCGATTTCATCTAGATTCATTCAGCCTCTAGGGTGATTGAGTTACAAACCTCTATCCATCCAAAATTTCACATTCATAATAGTAGTAAAATAAATATGTTCCCTTTTGACGACCCAACAACAAGTTTGCTTTGCATTTTGGCACTCATAGTCATGAATTATTCATTATTTACTTAGGCATCTCGTTTTTATCCCATTCGGAGACTGCAGGACGTCGCATTTGACCCATCCTAACATTGCAAATGTAAAACAAAGTCCACAAACATTCGTCTACCACCCAAGCTGAGCACATATCTTTCCTCTCCATACACATAGCCCCCACTGTCCACCATGCTTACCCCATGCCATAAAGTAAATAACCATAACGCTGTCACAATCAGATAAGTGAGGCCGGCTTACGGCTCGGACACATGGAGGCATTTGTGTCGCCAATTGTATTGCCAATGATGTGGAACATGCTTTATGTGCCGATGTATTTGGGAGTGAGTTGTAATTGACAACAGAATATAGAGATGGTAGAATGCAGCTGTAATATTTTGGGGGCTTTTTTGTGTCGAATTTTAATACAGTTAGTAAAGATTAAGCTCAATATAATATAGTAAACACAGTCGCTTCTAAACAGATATAACTAACTAAAATGATAAAAACCATCAATTTGAAAAATAAAACAATAAAGAATAATAAAATCAATGCTTTATTCGTTTTATCCCCAAACTTTTCATTTTCATTGTGTTTATAAATAAATTAACTAAAAAAAACAATTATTTGTGGCACATTCCCATACGATTAGAATTAAACTACATTACAATTACAAATTTCAAAATTACTTCTTAAAATCAAATATTTCTTTCGTAAGTGGTTATGATACTAACAAACAAAGACCACTATTACGAACAAAGACTTCAACACAAAACCCAGAACCAACCTACCTACCCCATAAGCTTATAAAACCCAAACTACCCTGAATCCCACCAATATTTATGCCACTGTGAACGAAGCTCTAGTCGCAAGCTCAAGGCATTACAGGGGCCTCTGCTAAGAAAATCTTTATTAATAGACGAAGACAGCACGCCAAGTGGAAGGATTTCGGACTGGATTGAGTGACAGAGACAAAAGATATTTTAATCCTGTTTGATGAAAAAAGCTGTGTCTGTTTGTGTCGCACGATTGTAGGGGGGGATTTTCAAGAGGATAGTAGTTCAAGAATATTTTTCGGGGGAAATTGTGTGTCACCGTTCATATTTTTTGTCGCTCGTCATATTTTTTTTTAACTTGAATACCACTAACTTCATAATAATTATTTCCGTATTTAAGTTTAGTATGAAAAGTACAGTTTGCAAAGATATTTTTTTGTGTTTTCCGTGTGTTTTAACTCCCTTCAAAATGGTTGAGCTGAATGGTGCTAATCCATGGGTCATGTTCGTGAACGGGCGCCGTCAGAAGGGACTGGTCATCTCTTAGGCCACGGATCTTTTAAAATTTAATTTAATATTTGAATTAAAACACGGACGCTTTTTTTCGTTCTGTATCGTTCTCAGATGTACCTATAATTTCAACATGAATGATGTAACCCATATTTTGTAACCATATTCTGATTTAAAAGAGTGTTCGTGGTATTCCCTGCCCGTTCTGATCCACAGGTAGGTAGGTACCTGGTAACTAGCTTTATCTGCTTTGGAATGGGCAACTAGCTTCATCTTTCTGACTGACCGACCCTTGGATAATTCAAAAGTGCCAGTAATTGGTTTATTTAAAATAAATTCTTTGAGTTTGAGTTTGTAAAATATTGTTGGTTACACATTTGACCAACGACGAATTTGGCACACCTCTGCTCTACCCTTCGGAGAAACATGGCGTGAAGTTATGTTACGTTGTTGTGTGTGTCTGAATGCTTGTTTAACCCTTTAATGTAACATTCCAGTGTTTTTAGAGCTACAGCGCCTGCGAGTAAATTAACCTATGTAGGCAAAGAGCTATACTGTGTATTTTATGTAGGCTTCGTTACTACATCATTATACAACAACATGCGTCACATTATACATGGTATGCTACTGCGAGTACAACATTACCTACTTAATCATATGATTTAGAATTGAATTTTCGAATGGGTACAGTCAACAGCAAAAGTAGATGATCAAAATCAGAAATTCAATACTAAAGAACGGAGTTCGCGTCCGACCTGTGTGGTGTCAGACTGATTCAAAAGTTTGTGATTGGAAATTATACCAAACATTTACTACTAGTACAGCTGCCATATATCGTGAACTCCGTTCATTAGTATTGAATTTCTAATTTTGATCATCTACTTTTGCTGTTGACTGTACATATAAGGTATGACTGCCTTGTTGGTCCAGTGGTCGTAAGCGCTACTGCTGAGCATGAGATCCTGGGTTCGATTCCCGGGACGGACACAGTTGCTATCTGGAAATTCTCAGTAGCAACTCGGAGTATGTTTTGTGCCCAGTTGACAGCAATAGGATCGTCCACTCCATTGGATATTATTTGCCAAAGCGTTGTGGTAAAGTTCTTCTCCATTATTGTTTTAGAAAGAAAGTAAGAAAGAAAAAATTTTATTCTGCACAAACAAAACGCATAGGTCTAAAAAGAAACTAAAAAGTCACTAAGTACACCCGTGCAAAGCAGCTAAAAAGACTCATATTCAGAAACGTTAAAACTATTGACAATAAGTATCTCGGCCATGGACAACAGACATTACTTTTTCTATAATCTTAAAATTTATAAGAGGCTTTTATCCACAGTAGCATGTCAGCCACATAAATTCTTCTCCATAAGACCAACAACAACAAAAGATAGTTGTCGTTGTTGGTCTTATGGAGAAGAATTTATGTGGCTGAAATGCTACTGTTTTTTTACATTATTCTAACAGTGTAAATGTGTTAATTGAAAGAAATGCTTCGAGTTTAAACTGAGATGTTATACATATGTACCTACCCCCTGCTCACAAAAGAATTAATTTTCCAGGAAAACAGAATACTGCATAGCAGCAGCAAGAGGAATTGTGGTTTTTCCCGGACGAGCTCTTTCATGTAGTACCTATGTTCCATCGACTAGGTACAGACGCCAGCACATCAAGCTATCCCTAACTGTCAAATTTTGTCAATTAAAAATGAACCTTATGACTTTGCAATAAAGTTGAAATACTAACAAAGAAATTTGACAGATTGTGGTAACTTGATGTGCTGGCCTCTGTACTTTATTCAACCTTTTCTCAGCCAACGTATGTACACAGGATGTGATGCCTCGCCCAGGGCCAAGCTATAAATGCATAACGAACCTGATAGTTTAAATAAAGAACTTCATATGAAGTCTGGCTGGTGGCAAGAAAATCTAGAACTTCTATTGCAGTGCTTGGCAGTTAAAAGGTTAAACGTGACCACCCATACAGGGTGTTCTAAATTCCACACATTCCACAACCACACGCGTGTTCCAAAAATTACAAAAGCGTGTAAGTTATAATCGCACTAAATTCAACACCCAAATTACACAATATTGGACAACTTGTATCCGCCGCGACTCAACCCAAAAATGACAAACAGTACCAAATCACACCAGTGCGTGTGAACACACTATAAATTCGAAGAAAAAATTGTCGGAGGGTAGTTTTAATATAAGCCAAAACCAAGCTAGGTATACGAAAACTTTTTCTCATTACTAAACGCAATAGTCTACCCTACCCTTAAAAATGTAATTGTGTCAGAAGTTAGTCGAGTATAAATATTGGAAATATTTTTTTTTTGACAACCATTCTAGAAAGAGCAGGGCATGTGTCTCGATATTCATATATGAAGGTTAAATTCTATGACGGGCAGACAAAAACTCACAAACTTTAAACAAAAACAACTCCCTCAGTGGGATTGTCCGAAAGGGTTACCGCTACCCCGGAACATAAAGGGCTAAGGAAGAAACATGGATGGGTTTTAGTCAGTAGAGTCTGACACTCCCTTCCGCTCAACCCAGAGCGGGAGAAGTTATTAAATGATCACCCACCCACAAAAAAAAATAACCTCTCTTACCCACAAGTACGATAATTTCCAAACATCATCAATAGATCCATAAGTCATTCCCCAAAATGCTGGGTAAACTCAAAAATCACTAGTGATCAGTAACAGGCGAGGGGCGGATGAAATCGAACCCCTATTAGCATAATGAAGTCCGATGCTATAAAACAGGATCCCGCTACACGGAATTAAAAGATGAGGAAAATGCGTAGGAGCTTGGCAACGGGGATAAGTAATTTTAATAAAATAAACTTCTAGAATTTTTGGGATATCGTCAAGGAAACCTTTGGAATATTTCTTGAAAGAGTAGCTCGAGATTGAGGGCCAGTTTCTCGGACGAAAATGAATGTCAAAAATTTTCAAGCAGGCCATTTTATTTTTGATGGTGGTAAATCATCCAGTGACTTTTCCCGTTCTGGGTGGAGCGGAAGGGAGTGTCAGACTCTTACTGACTAAAAACCCATCCATGTGCCTTCCTTAGCCCTTTATGTTCCGGGGTAGCGGTAACCCTTTCGGACAATCCCGCTTACCGTCAAGCAGGCCTTAAGCTGTTGACGAAATTAGTCTACGAAAATTAATGTGAAAAATTGTCAAGTAGGCCATAAGCTGTTCAGGAGTTCAGTCTACCATTCACAGCAGTTTATGTGCGCTTGACAATTTATCACATACATTTTGTGATAATTGTCGTTGGAGAAACTGATACTTGACTTTTTTTTTCCGTGGTGAACCTTGAAAAGACGCACGGGTTTTGAGGATAAGACTAGGGTGTGTGGGATTTTTACCTCTCCAAAAACCCACCTTGGTGGGAAAGTCAGAAGGACCTTCACTTAGGGAGCTCGGAGGTAGAGTGTGTTGTAGGGATTACTATCCTACCAAATACAAACACACGGGGCAACTATTAAATTATATTGCTTTTAACGAATACATACGTCACGCAGCACGGCTACTGACAGACTCGTCTTAATTTATTTTATAAAAACCTATCAAACTATTCTATCATTTTGAAAGGTCGAATGCTGTCAGTTTTATTCTAACAAACCAGGCTCTAAGTTCCACGAGGTTTTATTTAGGCTCTACACTACCATCTCCATATGGAAGAGGAGCCGTTACCTCTCAAAAGGCAGTTCCGAAAACCCCTTCGTTCCTGTGTAACGCCTGTTTAATCTTTTGGGAGACTGTAAAGGGGTCTTCCCGAAAACTAAATGTGGAGCCGTAGCATACTCCGCTGAGGACAGCGGAGTATGCTACGGCTTATTTTAATTTTCGTTTTTTTTTTCATATTTTTAATACCTGTCTTTTAACGTTCTACATCATTCTCTCATGGATATACATGAATGATGTTGCCAATATTTTGTAACCATATGGGCATCTAGCTTCATCTTTCTAACTGACCAACCCTTTGACAATTCAAAAGAGCCTGCAATTGATTTATTTGAAATAATTGCTGTGACTTTTAGTTCGAGGATGGGTAAGTTCGAAGATAGGTGATCTTCCTAGCAGCTAAGTCATCGTTCTTTGAGTACCAGGTTAATGTCACTTCTAGTTTAAATCGACTTATTCCTAGCCAAATCCTGTACATTTAGAATTTGATTGCTAGTGATGTACAAAGGCCAGCACATCAAGTTACCCCAATCTAAATTTCTTTGATAGTTTTTCAACTCTATATCAAAACCATAAGGTTCATTTTAATATCAGAAAATTTGACAGTTTGTGGTAACTTGATGTGCTGGCCTTTGTACATCACTAGCAATCAAATTCTAAATGTACAGGATTTGGCTGGCGACTTTACATAAACCATTTTGATGCCAATCTAATGGAATAGCCTAATGACATTCCTCTGCTAGTAACCCGGAATTATTGAGCGAACAAATATCTTCAATTAATGGACAAGAAAAGCTTCTTAGTACGTTTTTCCCTGGAGAAGACAGCAGAGTAAGATGATCCAGTAAAGTAAAGTATAAGCTAAGTAAAGGCTCCTTACAAAAAAAAAATCTCTTTTAAATATAGAGCTAAGAATATCTCATAATATTCGGTAATACAAGAATGAATGATGACAGACTGATATCCTTCCAAAAGTGGGTCGAAATTGTTCGAATGCCAACTGGAAAAAATGTTGGCCGCTCTGAAGGAATTTATTTGATGAATAGGCAAAGGTTGTAACTGTTGACGTTTGGAAACATTCCTTTGACAAAAGATTTCTTTTACGTCACGACATTTAAAAGATAAATTCCTTTTGATGGCCTTTATCGGCTTGTAAATGTGTCTTGTTATAATGGGAATGTCGGTATTTTTATTGAAATAAAATTGGTCCTTATTTTCGGATAAAAGGATGATCTGTTACAACATGACTTTGATATTTACTTTTATATTAAAAAAAAAAGTTTGTTTTTAGATACAATAAGAAAACGCGACTTCAATTAATTAATAGTGAGCCAAAAATTAGTTTTTTCTAACCCAGTGTCAGCATATACAAGCTTGTATGTCTTTGTAAACATCTCACCGTAAAAACTTGGATGAGCTTAAAGTGATCTGGTATTCCACCTCTTTTCTTTGCTAGGGTTTGGCACTATTGATAGCTCATTTCACCTTAGTTTTCACCGTGAGATTTTCACACAGATATTTTAATGAAAATGACGAACAAAATATACAGTGTGTTAGATTAAACGAGGGATACCTATACTTTCAGGGGTTACTACACTCATGAAAATGATCAATTTCGACTAAGTAACCATACCTCAAATCACGAAAAAAATCAGCTGTTCAGTACATTTATGTTCGCATAATTCGTCAAAATGTATGTAACAGCTGATATTTCTTTTTCATATTTCAGAGTTGGTCCCATAGACAAAGTTCTGAAAGTGTACAATCTGAAAGTATGTCCCTTGTTTAACCTAACACCCTGTATAATAATAATATTAATAATAATATTTTAATTCAGATTTCTCCATATAAATTGTTAGTAACACGAAAATACTTAAACAAAACAAGAATAATAAAAAATAAAAAAAAAGATTTTAGCACAATCAGACACCAGAACGCATGTATGCTACTTCACTGCGTGCAGCCGCATCCAGCGCTCTTTTTTGTATAGATCATACAAAAAAGTGTATTTGCCTTAAAAGCCTCTCCTTCACAAAACACTGTCCACAAACAATTCACATTAGGTAATCAAGTTAAGATAAAGTTTAAGTTCACGACTCAGCATTCTGCAGTAAAATATAGGCCATAAAACACAGTGCACAGCCCGTTACTTGCAGATAACCTATTCACTAGATCTTTAGTGCTGAAATGTTTTGTGGGATGTCGCCTTTATATTGGTGTTGTCTATTCAAGTGGAATCCGTCTGTGGCGCATATTTTTTAGTTTATTGCTGAATGTCGAACGTTGAACCTGGTAATGTGCGGCATGGTACGAAAAATAACTGTCTCTCCTTAATACAGGTTGCTCAGCTACCTAGCTAGGAGAACAGTAATTCAGCCCTAGCAATATTCGTTACTTTAGGTACTACGCTTAATTTTAAATAACATTGAACTTATTAAAAAAAATTAAAACAGTGTGGTACAAATTATAAATAAATTTATTATTATTATTATAAAATAGTAGTCTGACTTGGGAATTAACTGGATTTTGTATATACGGCATTTTGTTCAATTAGAGGCCTACAAAGCTGGTATCACTTTTGGTTCAAATGTGTCTTTCTTTCGGCATCTTTCAAAGTAAAAAGATTGATCGCAAAATGAATAAAAAGTGAAAAAAAAAGATTACTGAATCGATACAGTGATTGTTGAGTTTAGGCATTCGGCATCTTTCACTCGCTTTCCGAATTCCGGATCTCGATATGTAATCATAATAATAACGAATCCATCCACCAACCGACCGCGGCAAGCATAGCTTAAGAAAGGACTCTAGCCTCAAAGAATTTGAAAAATAGGTATTTGAAGAAACTATTGCCGTCGCCTTTACCTCCAACCTCCCCCCGTTAAGTGCAAAAGGGACAACTGCAGCTCAAGCTGATTTTACCTACAAAAACATTGACCAATAGACGTTTTGTATTCCGATGTTTTCTTTATTGATTATTATCCATACTAATCTATATATATAAAAGAAAGACGGGTTTGTTCCCTTCGTTATAACTCGAGATCTGCTGGACCAATTTTCATGGTTTTTGTTTCGTTGGATTTGTCTCCGCCCTGAATAGCAGAATACCTACATTTTAATTTTTTTTTTTATTTATTTTTAGGTAGGGTAGGTAGGTAGGTAGGGTAGGTAGGTAGGTAGGGTAGGTAGGTAGGTAGGGTAGGTAGGGTAGGTAGGTAGGTAGGGTAGGTAGGTAGGTAGGGTAGGTAGGTAGGTAGGTAGGTAGGGTAGGTAGGTAGGTAGGGTAGGTAGGTAGGTAGGGTAGGTAGGGTAGGTAGGGTAGGTAGGGTAGGTAGGGTAGGTAGGGTAGGTAGGGTAGGTAGGGTAGTTAGGGTAGGTAGGGTGGGTAGGGTAGGTAGGGTAGGTAGGGTGGGTAGGGTAGGTAGGGTAGGTAGGGTAGGTAGGGTAGGTAGGGTAGGTAGGGTAGGTAGGGTAGGTAGGGTAGGTAGGGTAGGTAGGGTAGGTAGGGTAGGTAGGGTAGGTAGGGTAGGTAGGGTAGGTAGGGTAGGTAGGGTAGGTAGGGTAGGTAGGGTAGGTAGGGTAGGTAGGGTAGGTAGGGTAGGTAGGGTAGGTAGGGTAGGTAGGGTAGGTAGGGTAGGTAGGGTAGGTAGGGTAGGTAGGGTAGGTAGGGTAGGTAGGGTAGGTAGGGTAGGTAGGGTAGGTAGGGTAGGTAGGGTAGGTAGGGTAGGTAGGGTAGGTAGGGTAGGTAGGGTAGGTAGGGTAGGTAGGGTAGGTAGGGTAGGTAGGGTAGGTAGGGTAGGTAGGGTAGGTAGGGTAGGTAGGGTAGGTAGGGTAGGTAGGGTAGGTAGGGTAGGTAGGGTAGGTAGGGTAGGTAGGGTAGGTAGGGTAGGTAGGGTAGGTAGGGTAGGTAGGGTAGGTAGGGTAGGTAGGGTAGGTAGGGTAGGTAGGTAGGGTAGGTAGGGTAGGTAAGGTAGGTATCATAGTTAAGACAGGACAACGTCTGTCGGGTCAGCTAGTATGATTATATTTTGGAGAAAAAGGAAATGAGTGGGGCACGTACTTATTATATCTAGATTATTTGAAAAAAAAATGATTGATCTAGAGGCATTACCCACGAAGAAACCAGCGGAATGCTTTTGTATGGAGAAAGGCCCAATAGAGTTCCCTCTTAACCCTCGATCAGAATGCGCGGCAGTTATTATTTAACCACGAGCCCCCCTATTAAAGTATATGATACCTACGTTTAAAAGTTCATGTTAGACCATATCAATATATTAAACAAACTATCAACCAATTTTGACCCCATTTGTAGAGAAATAACATCAAAAAAAATATTTTTCGTAACAAAATAAAGGATCTACAAACATTTGTTATTGTAATATCCTTTGTGATTTAGTATCAGAACGTTAGCAAATGCAAATACAGACAAGTATGGTGAGTCAAATAGAACGCTGGCGCCACATTTGTCAAACACTAAACTTAGAAAGAAACCTAGACACAGTCTGGCAATGACAGATAAACAATGTTGGTACTATTAACTGACTAAAATATGGCGTCGAAAAAACCAAATTCCAAAAAATAACTTTGAAGAAAAGGAAAAATAATTTTATTTAGTTTAAAGTTTTTATTTTTCACTTTTGAGTTTTAGTAGCTACCCCACAGTCCCCACACAAATTTGTATCCACTACTAAACTTGCTATGTAAACAACAGCGACCTGAAGTACTTATATGTCATCAAGATAAAAAGTAGTTGATTAAATACGTATTATCGAAGCTAACTAAAAACTATAATAATAATATAATAATAATATATTTATTCAGAATTAAATTGGTAAAATATTAACATTAAAATCTTAGAAAATAATTTGTAAAGGTATTTATATTGTAAGATGCCTGTACTAGGATGAACCTGTATCACAGGCGGCTGGAGCGCATGCGTTATAGTATTTGTAGGACAAAACATTTCGCAATATTTAACATAAGATATCTTGAACAGTGAAAATATTCAAATAATTCATTACTTATTTAAACCTAGTTCACTTACATACTATTTACCTTAAAATTAAAATAACTATGGAAAATAATTTCTTAACAAGTTTGCGTAACATACATATTTTCTTGCACCTTATAACCTAGTTACACAGTTACGATATAATTTCGCGTCAGCAGAATTGATTAAGGTCACAACTTAAATCACAATTTTTGCATCGGGCGATGATTATGCTTAGACATCAACAAATACGCAGGTTTGTAGACCAGTGCAATATAACGTTGAGTCAGCAGCAGTTTGGCCTTGAGTATGACGCTCTAGGCGCCCTCAAAATCGATGGAGTTGATGTACCTATATTCCGCTATTTTTCTAGCAGGGCACTCAGTGTCTCCCGTTTTGTGGTTGTTGGGCTTTTTAAAGCGCGAGCATGTTGCACATTTCGGTGAGTCAGCTTTCTTCGAACACTCTGACATCGAGTGCCCATCTTCGGCGCAATGGCCACACGTAGGTTTTAACTCTCTGCAAGTTTTTGCTGCATGACCATACTGTTGGCATTTGTAGCACCTGGTTACTAGGGTGAAGTCCCTGACGGGGCAGGACGTCCAGTTTATAAAAAGTCTTGATTGGGTTATTAGGGCTTTACGTATACCGGCTGGAACTTCAAAGATATAGTTACAGGTCGACGTATCTTTTTTCCCAGATTTGTGGCTCAATTTAACCAAGGTCAAAAAAGACTCTATAGTCACTTCCGGAAACTTGTCGGCTACGTTCTGTTCGTAAATGCACCTGAAGACTTCTGCGTCAGCCAAAGTAGTAGGCACTCCTACCACCACGATTCGAGGTTTGCGCTTGTTGGGTTCGTCGGCGGTAAGCCCAGATGTAGAGACAACTGTTCAAACGAAGTCAATAAAATTGATATGGAACCTCTGTAGTATGATCTACCAAACAAATAAATAATAACAAAACATCAGAATAACAAACGTACAAAAAAACTTACAGTCTATTGAATTGAGTCAGTCAATGAATTGAGAACCTCCTACTTTTTTTTGTCGGTTAAAAAACTACTCCGCATCGCTGACGACTGATAATGTACAGAGGCCAGCACATCAAGTTACCACAATCTGTCAAATTTCTTTGATAGTATTTCAACTTTATTGCAAAGAAATAAGGTTCATTTTTAATTGAGAAAATTTGACAGTTAGGGATAGCTTGATGTGCTGGCGTCTGTACTCAAGAGCCTGGCGGTATTGCCACGTGTATGGCAACACTTAGCCTCTGGTCAAGGTAAAAGCCAGCCATTGGGTCGCGGGAAGTGTCAACCAGCCGATTGGTACTTAGTTTAAGATGTGATGACTGATAAATAAGCTGAAAATGTGGGGAACATTAATGGAGTATATAAGGGTTAGTTATTTCGAATTTGTCTGTGAAGGGTGTTCCAAACCAGCGTTCTCCGTGCATACATTTTTAATAACTTTGACCAACCGTTAAAAGTTTGTATGTGGCGAATGTAAGAGACTATTGCCAGCATATATTATCGGAAAATGTAGCGGCATCTACTCGTACATCGACACACTGACGTCACGCAAAATCCTGCATCGCGCAAGCAGAGTTTACCGCACAACTAGCATATTTACAACATCCCAAAACAATGTCGGACGATCGGCCCACCAGACACAACACCCACCTGGCTCGAAGATCCTTTCTTTTCTATTGAGATCTTTCTATTGATTGATTCTTTTCTATTGAGATTGCTTCTTTAAAAATATAGTTACGAAACAACAAACTGAAAAGGCGTGCTGCCTAGAGCACGTCTTTTCAGGCTGATCTTTTACTTCCCCACTTATTTAAAAACATTACAATTCAGATGGCCGAAAGAAAGATTGTAATTATAATAAAACTTACCGATAATTTTCGTGTCGTTTTGATGCATTTAAAGTAAATATGTACAACCTCATAATCGTAATTACCTGAAACAAATAAACGCATTTGTTAATTAATTTGAAACAACATAAACATCTTAAACATTTACCTTCAGCGAATAAACACTTCATCCCCTTTTGTTAATTTCATTTGATGACTCAGATAGAATTGTCTATTCCAAATTCCTTAATGAGTTAAGAAGTCATACAAAACAAATAATTTTAATACTTGTTCAAACTTCGTTAGAGTGGGACCCGTGTTTCCATTTAAGTACAAAGCCAGCACATCAAGCTACCCCATCTGTCAAATTTCTTTGTTAGATTTTCAACTTTATAACAAAAGAGTAAGGTTCCTTTTCCATTGGGAATGTATGACAGTTTGGGATCTGGAAGTCTGTACTTACAAGAATGAATTGAAATTGAGAGGATTCTATCAAATTTGCCTCTATATATAATCTTGAACTGAAACAAACTTACTAAAGGGGATTTCTCCTATTATATTTAAACTTTTTTTCAAAACAGATGATCATAACTATTGGATGACTCAATCTGTTGCTGGATGCGATATCCAAGAAAATACAGGGTCAATATTGTATGTGGTCATTGTACTCATCATTATGAACAACTTTTACTATGGAAACACACCTGAAATCGCGAAAAAATCAGCCTTTCCCTCCATTTCAACGAGTTATGCGAGCATAATGCATAAATTCACCCTGTAGAAGCGTCTGTAGTAGTATTTCAACTACACAACACATAGACAGTAGAATGATTTTCAAAAAATTGTAAAAGAAAACCAAAGCCCGATGTAAACTCCAAATTTAAGACGTTTTAAGCTAAGTACACACAGGCGAGAGACCCCCACACCACACCACTTTATATCTCACTCACATCTCCACATAATCAAAATAAAAGTATAATATAATGGCATAACAGTGTAATAGTGCATGTAAGGCGTAACTCCACCAGCTCCATAAAGTAGATTAAATTTAAATTGTCAATTCGGTTTTACGAGCAACAGCGGGCGAGCGGTTCGGGACTTCGGTTAGGTAGGTATGTTATTCTGCACGACGTGGTATGAGGCATTCCGGGTATTTGTCAGGCTTGTGTACCTGCCTTTATGAAATTAGTAGCAAATATGGTGCTTGAAGTTAATTATTAACAGGGTACGCTTTGGTTCGTACTTCATTTTACAAAGATTTTGCGAATAGAAGCTTTAAAATCTCGCATTGCACCAAAATCTAAGCAATTTCAACTTAACTTTTGAATTGTCATTAAGTTGGTCATTCACAAAGATGAATCTAGCTACCCGTTCCAAAGGGTAATAGGTTTCTATGGTCACGAACGGACTAGAAACTATGGACAAGGACAAAAAAAAAGAAAAAAAAATCTTTTGCGTCGCCGTTTCTGTAAGCTGTTTCTTGATTAAAACAAAATATAGGAATAGTAACAAAATAACCAGTCTATCCAGTTCGCCTAATATACATACATTTTAGCAATTGCATAAATTAGCCGCTTAACGTGTTCAAACTGAAATAGAATTGCGTCCCGGGACTTGGTAATATGTTAAACGAGACATCTGCTCTCATTGTTTAGAATTATGGAGCACTGCCTAACTTTGACAAAAAGTGGAGGGCAAAATCTTTTTTGGTCTTAAATAGGCATATAAATATATATGTTTATCTGCCTAGCCTTTTCCCAACTATGTTGGGGTCAGCTTCCAGTCTAACCGGATGCAGCTGAATACCAGTATTTTACATGGAGCGACTGCCTGTCTGACCTCCACAACCTAGTAACTGGTTAATACAATACCCCTTGGAAAAACTGAATGTCAACTTTCGGGCTTCTGACGGGTCGTCATAAATTAGCATAGTTAAAAATACTAATCTGCAAACGAAAGAAAATAGTACGTTTATTTGTGGTAAATTTGCAAACACAAAAAAGGACACAATCACAACAGAAAAAAGAAATGAGGAAAACATGCGTCACATCCACGCAAGACGGCCATCGCTAGACCTTATGCGAGACAGAGCTCCAGCACTGGTTTTCAGTGACAGTCGGCGATGACGTGATGACGTCAACTGGTGAAGCAAACAACGAGATATAAATAAGAAATCTATACTAATATAATAAAGAGGAAAGATTTGTATGAATAGATGTTTGTAACGAATAAACTCAAAAACTTCTTAACGAATTTGAATAAGACTTGGCACAAAGATAGATTATAGTCTAGAATAGCATATAAGTTTTTTATCCCGGAAAAAATGTACGGTTCCCGTGGGATAATTTCCTACGTATGATTATAGAATAACACTACCCCTGAACGTATGAAACGCTAACCACAAGAATCAGCACACTCTATAACACCACAGTACTCCTAAAATGTAATTCGCATTCGCAGCAATTATACTAATTCACTGGCGAAAACGACAGAATAGCCGCCGCCGTGTCGTGTCGTGTCGTGACGTATGTTGAACGCGACAGCCCTCATTATTCACAATTGTGTAACGTTGCATAACGCCGTCCGCACGATGTAAGGGCGAAAATTGTAGATTTCCACATCACCCCAGTTTATGTTCGAATTATTATCGCTATAACTCTGAGGCGCTAAGTGAAATAAAGTGTGTGTTTAAATATTCGGGTAGGCGACATTTTAAGAAATATTGGCGTGATGATATATAGGGGGTTGCATAAATTAAATAGCTATATTTTTTTCTATTGTGGAAAATGCAATATTTTTATTCATATTTCGTTATGAAAACGACCAATAACGGAGCCATATGTTGTTGTTAGTAAGTTGATTACGAAATACTAGTTAGTTTCCTAATACCGAGTCTTCTTCTTTTCGTGTGGTTAGTGTTTAACTAACTAACCTGGTGTCAGAGTTTTTATGCTGCCCATGGGCCTCTGACTTAGCTTCACATGCAGTTGAGCAATATCTCTCCGACATGCTGGTTTCCTCACGATGTCGGAATCGGAGAAGGAAAACATCGGGGGATAATACCGAGTGCCAGCTTAGAAGAAAATATACAAACTTGAGCTTTCACCATATGTTATGACTTTCGTAGCTGTCAAACTTTATAGAGGTCGTAAAATATCCTAATAAAACATGCCTTATCTAAGTGAATTTAGTAGGTACCTGTAGCATTTCCGGTTTAAGCTAAACTTATTTATATTCTATTTGTATACGTGATTACATCTAATTGATAAAATCTTTACCACCAACAACTTCTAACAATAACCACTCCCATATAATTAACCCTTTCAAAAAAATATTCTCCACAACGATGTCCCTTGTCAAAGGGGTTAGTTGTACAACTATAAATATTATCATACAACAAACATGGTGACGTATGGCTCCCATGGGTGATGTTAGTGGACATATAGTACTTGATGGAAACATGCATGTAGTATTATTAACTTTTACCGGCCTGTATGCAGTTAGTTGGAGTTTTTATTTTATTTTGAATCCGGCTCGAAGGACCACTATATACAGTGTGTTAGGTTAAACGAGGGACATACTTTCAGGGGTTACTACACTCATGAAAATGAACAACTTTGACTATGGAACTATATCTGAAATCACGAAAAAAGCAGCTGTTCAGTACATGTATGTTCGCATAATTCGTCAAAATGTATAGAACAACTGATTTTTTTTCATATTTCAGAGTTGGTCCCATGGACCAAGTTGTAGATTTTCATGAGTACTAAACAACCTGAAAGTATGTCCCTTGTTTAAACTAACACACAGTATATAATTTTATTAATTAATAAAAGGTTATTCTCAATACTTGTATTGACTACACGAACGTAAATATTATAGTTCTTATTATTTACATCAAAGACAACGCTGTAGTTCGAAATGTATTATGACTATGTACGATAATGCCTTATAAATTAATCCAACTTCCATCTAACAAAGTCGTAAAACCCGTAAACCACTTTGCGCCGTCATATAATACATGATATAAATAAGATATAAGGACATAACATACTATAATAAAATACTTAAGCCAGTGAATATATCACAATAACAAAACAACATAATATTAAAACACTGTTATCTTAGACTAAACCTCTTATTTCATCACGCAAACATGGATGCCAGTTTATAATACTATCTACTTTCCTGTCGCAGGTATGCTAGAAGAAATTTCTTTTGAAATAAGCGTCACGTTTGTACGTATATTCTGTTCCTTTCTTCTTGTCTGTGTTTATATGTTATGTACACATACACAATGGTTTAATAAAGAAAAAAACATCATTTTACAAATTTAAATCTACTGCTTAAAAAATACGCTTTGCAATATTATGATTCCACAATTCCATGTGCGTCCAGCTCTTTTAGTTTTCCAAATTGACAGTGTCGTAAGATTTTCATGTTTTTCCTGATAATTAGAAGAAAATTACCCTTTTTTATAACTTCCCGTACCTTACATATCTGCCTACTCCATCCAAAACCAGCATGAAGAATGACACTAATATTATGAATGCGAAAGTTTGTGAGTGTGTGTGTGTGTGTGTGTGTGTGTGTGTGTTTGTGTGTTTATCCGGCCTTCACGCTCAAACGGCTGAATGGATCTGGATGAAACTTGGCACAGAGGTAGTTTATATATTTTTATTCCGGTAGTACGTTCCCTTGAGATAATTTCCGACGCTGACGCGGGCAAAGTCGCTGCAGCAGCTAGTATAAATAAAAGAAGCAGTCGTGACTGACATTACTACAACATAGTTTATGGCGCCCCCGACACTCATTAGTAAGACCGCTACATATTTGATAATACGCGCGTTTTTACAACGGCCCATCTGGGACTGGGGACAATGGGCGGCGCCTCGGTATATTAATGACGTGATTCAAGTAATAGGTAAGTATTACTGACTATTTGGGTTGTAGGTTTTTTTTTAAATAAATAAACAGTAAGAGTATCTTGTGGCCCAGTGGTAACAGGTCCGACTTACGATTTGTAGGTCGTCGGTTCGAACCCAGACAGGCGCTTTATTTTATACTGCTTTCGAAACCGGTGTAGGTCAAAGTCAAAGTCAAAGTCAAAACATTTATTTCAAATAGGCACAAGAATGGCACTTTTGAACGTCAAAATGAACAAGAAATAGAATTGATTCTAGTCGCCCCTTCCAAAAGGTAGTTTCGTGTGGAGAAGAATGGGCAAGAAACTCCACGTAGGCAAACAGCATGAGGATAATTACATGTTCTAGAACCAAATACCTATTGGAAGACACGAGACATCTACAGGGTGTAACCGAAAGGTACATACAAAAGCAACGCACACCACCAAACTGAACAACTTTCACTATGGGACCAACTCCGAAATCGCAAAAAAAAGCTGTTCTATACATTTTTGGTTACGTGAGTCGTGGAAATGTAGATTTTATTAAAAATTATTTACTTTATAAGAAAAAATCTCTAGGGCGTTGTAGAATTTGTCACGCTCTAAATATATACTAAAATGTATAAAGTTGGAATAATGTTATTCAAGTAAATTACGTTTTGTAAACAAAATAGTTTACCTTGTTGTAGGATAAATTTTATATAATTTACCGTGGAAAGATTTTGTCATTTAATTTTAATGAAATTTAATTCTACTACCCATTTAAGTATAATTTTAGATACCTACTTTATTGATATCTGTACGCTGTCGGTGACATAACTTAGTGTAAGCATTCCCATTCCTACATAATTATATTTAATTTACAAGACCTGTTTTTACACTAACCAAAGTATTAGAAATATCTAATTTCACCTTTTGAACTTTAGAAACATCTACAGAAGAATAGATATTAATCATAAATAAGAATATAAAACGTTTATTAGAAGACATTCTTAATTACTCCTTTGATCTGAACGATCCAAGTCTAATTTACATTCGATTTTTAGTTACTTTAATTTAACAAAATTCTCTACTGTTAAGAGAAGTATTTGAAAACATAGATGAACATCAAAAGATAGTGAAAATTTAAAAAGTCACGTTCATTATTTGTGATAGCAATCTCTTAGTTTAGTGGAAGGTCGCTGAAACAAGTTAGACTCGGAAAATTAAAAAATACTTAGGTCTGTGTTAAAGTCAACAAAATGTTCAAGAAAATAAACTTACTCTCTTTTCAGGGTTTCGTACCTCAAAAGGAATAAAAACAGACATTATCTATCAAGTCTCTTTTCCTTAATTAAACATCCTTAAGTACCTATCATGTTGAAATTGATATCAAATACTTAGATCCCTTTTTTTTGAGGGTGGGAAATCATCAAATGATCCTCCTGCTCTGGGTAGAGCGGAAGGGAGTGTCAGACTCTTCCTGACTAAAACCCATCCATGTTCCGTCCTTAGTCCTTTATGTTCCGGGTTTGCAGTAAAATCACTTTCGTACCATCTCGCTTATCTGTGATCCCTTGGGACCGTAAAAAGTCTAGCTTTTCCTTTTTTTTCAGTAATAAATACGGTTTCGAAAAATTCTTCGAAATTAAAATGTCTTTTTGCAGTGTTAAAAATTAATACTGTGCATGCATGGGTACGTAAACCCAACTAAAGAGCCCTTTCACTGTGCGTAGTCCAAAACGCACAGGGCCATTATTTTTTGGATTGAAGGTGACTACTTTTATTCGAGACGACAGTTCAAGGCCTTTAATTGCGTAATGGGTCGAAATGACCCTCTATAATATGATTTTGACGCCCCTATCTGTCAACTTACACGGTCTGGTGCTTTTGCGTGAAAAAAGATATCACGGTCAATAATAAGTCATGTGTCATATATTTTGTCACGCTTTTTTTTTATTAAACCAAATATTACAAAAGCCTTAATTTATGAACTATGCGCCACAAAACCGTTTTCACGGGTTGTCTGTGGGAACAGAACATATAACTTTATACAACTGCTATATTTTATACCAACTACCTTAACTATAGTAGACTAATAATAATATTTAATCTTATACCTATGTATGGACGGTAACTACAGGAAATTTCTTATCTAATAAAATTAAAGTACTTATTAAATTAATTACTTATTAAAGTACTTTCCTGAATTATTCGAAAATGTAGTGTCCTTCGAATAACTTCGAGAATATAATAAGTTTAGAATACTTTAGTACTGAAGATAAAAACAACATACCCGGAAAAACGTGGTTTCCTTAAAAAATCACGTACACACGTCTTGCAAAATCAACATCCCGTTTGGTTGGGGCCAGGAAAAATGCGGGATAAACACTTTGTTTTTTATAAGCGTACTTGTGTCTATCAAAGTATTTAAAGAGGTGGCTGAAATTCTACCCGAATTAATTGGTAATATGTTTAACTAGGGACTTTTTTTGACATATTGATCTACTTATATTATTTTCTTCACTTAATATTTTCATAACTTAAAAGACTTAATAATATAAGATATAAATATTAATAATAACTATGTACAGACGCCAGCACATCAAGCTATCCCTAACTGTCAAATTTTCTCAATTAACTTTATTACAAAAGCATATGGTTTATTTTCAATTGGGAAAATTTGTCAATTTCGCATAGCTTGATGTGCTGGCGTATGTACGAGTATATAAAACGGGAAGAAAAATAATCAAAAGGCAGGTACTTTATATTTTAGATATGTGCATTGGCCCAGGTATTAAGTTAAGCACCATTTAGAACGACCATTTTGAAGAGAGCAAAATAAATAAAATAAAATAAAATAACGTTTATTTCGGACGAGTTACATACATAATGGGTTAGTACATAAAGAATCTTATATCTATGTTAGTACACCTTAATATTTAGTTACAAGATTATTGTTCGAGATACATCTTCGAACAATATCTTGCAACAGTGGAGAGTCGTACCTCCATGCTATAGTCTTCAGAATGGAGTTGGAGCTGGCCCGCACTCTGCAGAGCAACGAGGCAGATTTCTTTCTGAGAATGGCATGGAAGCCATCAACGTGCGCTTGGGTAAACATACCCGATGCACTGCAGAAACGGGGCAGCCCCATCAACATTCTGAATCCATTATTATATTGAACCTAACTGAAAATGATCTAACACACGCGCCACCATCAGCGACTCATTATAATCTAAATAAATAAATGGAGAAACTGGCTGACTGACATACCAACGCACAGCCGAAACTATTGGGACTAGGAACGTGAAAATTTGCACACGGCTTCTTTTTATAACGTAGGGAAGTCAAAAGACGGGGCTTTTGAAAATTCGACCTTCAAGGGAGAGGAGGGATTTTGTTTGTATGAAACATCTGACACCCACGTGGGCGAAGCCGCTGGCAGAACCTAGTTAGATATAAAAATCAAATATTACATAAATCGCAACCTTCATAATTCTCAAACCGCGAACTGCGCGCCCCCTACAAAAAAAAGCAAGCTAAAGAATAACGCTCGAAGCTCCTGTTTAATGGTGTTTGCTTTCAATAAGGGCTCCATGTTTGTGGCCCGTGGGAAACTGCACCGGCGACGGTTAGTGTTGCTACCTTATCATAAGTTGGAACAGGGATCTTGAAAAATATTGAATATATTATGAGGAGTACAGCTTGGAAAGGGATAAGCCTGTACGCAATAAAATAATACGTCGGAGAATTGCGTACGTTAGCGACGGTCATTTGATGATTTCCCACCCGCAAAAAAAAAAGAAAGAAAAAATAATCATGAATTAACCCATTATGCCTTTTTTCTTTTTCCAGACACAGGATATTCTCAAGCGTAGTTTTATTTTCGACAGGAGCTGAGAGGTTTTTAGGTCAAACTAGTAATCAAACAGACATTTTATAAGTCACTAACACGCATATTTCAGTTACCTGTTTCCCATTATATGAATTGTTAATTGAGGCTGTGTAATGGAAATTTCAAAAGCTACCTAACATGATACCATGATAGAACCCCTGGGCTAAGACTAAATGAAAACATTCCCAGTTTCCATGCGAATCCCGGGACATTTCACAACACTAGCTTGTTATTTCATATCTTCCTTTGTTTTCGGAGCGCATATGGCTGCGTATCGAATTATTACAAACGGAACACAAATGTGCTTTGCAAATAGAAACCTAGTTAGTTGTTATTTTATTATCAGAACTAGTTATTACGTCATTATTAATAGTGACGTAGTATTGTGTCGTTAATATATTTGAAAACAGAATGCTTGCTTAATTGGGTTCTGATTAAGATTAATTTAAAATGAATTCATTCACATACAATTTCCTCTTCTATAATCATTCGATTTTTAAAATGAATTTCACTTTGCAAAAAACAAGTGCTCCCTCGATTTAAAAAATGGTCCAGTCATTCCAAAAACAATATGAAGTTGACGTAACGAAACGCCCAGTTTAATAATCAAACCTTAACGTAACTCCAATAACAACTTAACTAATATAAGAAGCCCAATTAATCAAGTTGGAAATCACGTCGAAACGTCAGGCGAAACAAACATATTCCAAACTTCAGGAATTATTAGCCTTTGCCGAGTTTAAATCGAAATTGCCGAAGGGCAGAGTTATAGGGCCCGGAGGATTTGGAAATTTGCAGCCCTCGCCCTCTGTGTAGCATTTAGCGCCCCACCTGCTTTAGTTTTCAGTTTAATTGTGACTAATGTTCCTTTGATGGTTTAATTTAAGTATGATGGTGGATTTGTTGAAGGTTTTGCAAGTGGGAAGAGTGGATGACATGAAGGGAATGAAGGCAAGCATTTTATTGGAGGAATAGTTCTTTTTGAATGGGTGTATGCTTCTCAATGAACTGAAGTTTTACAATAGTGGCACGTGTCATTACAACAGGGTGGTGAGGATAATATATTGGAACAAAATTGGTTAAGCGTGGAGACATAATTAATTATGCAACGTTACAATATCATATTATATCTGATTAATTTAATTAATTAATTAGTCACTAGAAATTCAAAAGGTAGAGGGACTTGTGGCTAAGCAAAACAGCCGCAAAGGTCGATCGATCCGGTTAAGCTTTGGCTGATCATAATTACATTCCAATACCCCTCTGCCCTCTCGTGGAGCTCGTGGCTAAGTAATAACAGCCACACAGGTCGTTCCGTCAGGTTAAGCTACGCTTGCCGGGATTGGTCGTGGATGGGTGACCATCCTTTCAGACCGAGACTCCTCATTTGTGCATCTTTGACAGTAGTTACGGGTCGTCAGAAGCCCGAAAACCTGACAGCCAGTCTTACCAAGGGGTATATCGTATTACCCAGTTACTGGGTTGTAGAGGTCAGATAGGCAGTCGCTCAATGTAAAATACTGGATGGGAATGGATTCAGCTGCATCCGGTTAGACTGGAAGCCGACCCCAACGTAGTTGGGAAAAGGCTAGACAGATATTGATTGACCCCTCTGCCCTCTGAGCGTTGAAAAGTACGTTAAGCCCGCATTCATTGTTGGATCTTTGACAGTTGTTACGAGTGGTCAATAGCCCGAAACTCTGACACTTAGTCTTACCAAAGAGGTATTTGTATTACACAGTAACTGGACTAACTGGGTTGTAGAGGTCAAATAAGCAGTCGCTATATATAAAATACTGGTATTTAGATGCATCTGGTTAGACTGGAAACTAACTCCAACATAGCTGAGAAAAGGCAGGCAGATGAAACTCAAAAGCGCAATTGATGACAATGCACAATCAAACTCCGGGAAGGTATGTCCAAAATATAAAATTTTCAATTAACCTCCATACAACGCAGGACGGTACTAAATCCAGGATGTCTGCCACTCCCGAACACAAAGTATATGCTGAATCAAATTTTTACATACAATCTAGTATGCACGGTCCTAGCATGCATCTTCACTGCATTTCCATAGCAAAAGGTTCAACCCGCTCCGCTCTTAGAATCTAGTTCGAACTTTGGACGCGGCAAAGTGAGTTAGGTGACCTACTTCCTCATAATTTGTGGTATTATGAAGTTGGGGTCTGTTTGTTGGGTAAAGTTATTGGTAATGCTCCTGAAATCTCTTTTGTGTAGGAAAAGTTCTGTGAGGCTGGCTGCATCCTGATTTTGCGGGCTGAATGAAGGTATTTTCTCTGTTGTGTTTTTGGAGCGTATGTTTCGTGGTGTGGT
Organism: Hyppa rectilinea; assembly: GCA_951799385.1. Lineage (NCBI taxonomy): Eukaryota > Metazoa > Arthropoda > Insecta > Lepidoptera > Noctuidae > Hyppa > Hyppa rectilinea. The sequence goes on from OX637314.1 coordinate 5,526,149, forward strand.
CTCAATTTTCTGTTCTCATGCATTTGATAAATCCGTGGTAGGAATGAAAACCAACTGGATTTTGGTCATCATGGCTCGCGTTTGACCAGCTGTATCACCTGATAGTAAAATATGATGTGGTAGATACGCACAATCGGTTTAACTTAGTTGTTGTTTCAATGTATCCCCCTAAAAAACCCTTTGAGATTCGACCTCTTTTCAAAGGATGTAATTAGTGGTAACATTGAATAGTTAACAATTCTCTAAGAAAGGAACTCTTACACGGTTAATTTCTTTTACCATTAACCCGTTAGATGTTCGCCTATTCTATGCTTTTAACAGCTCAACGATTTACACTGTTATATTTAATGTCGTTTCGAGAGAATTTTTCTTATTAACCTATGGGGTTCATACATTTGAGGGGTTAAATCTCAAAGTATTATTCATATGAGAAGAGACGCTTAGTTCCATAATCTGATGTATTTCAGTGACTTACTTATTGCAGAAATTATTTATTTAACCATTTATGCACACACATATATAAAAAGGCAAGAAAAAAGGAACAAATAAATACGTACAATGGAGTTGTTTACTGCTAAACATATTTCTTCTAGCATACCAAAGAACCGTATCAAAGAAATCAGAGTCAAAATCGATGCCACCTCCTTTCCTTTTCTACATCGCTGACACAACTGTCAACTCTTATAAAAACACACTTTGGCTGCTTTGAGCAGCATGTGATTGCAACTTTATTGCAATTTCAAAGCATGCTTGTGACGCCTGCGCGCCTTCCGGAAGATAAACCCCCTTTGAACTGGTTTAGATTCAATTCGGTGGCTTTTAGCCTTTTTCACGTGGTTATTGGTTTTGAGAGCAGATTGATAGAACAAAGTGGAATTATATGGATGGAAATAAATAATATTTTCGTGTGGTTTTGGCTTTTTTGCGCTCGGTATTTTGTCTTGTAAGAGTTGGAAAATATGGTATTCAAATAATCATGGACAATATACTAAAATTGTGTTAACTGGATTTGAAGACTGAGAATTTGACTGACCGTAACTTGGAAAAGTCCTATTTCCGGGATACAAGGCTGAAATGTTTTAGACCCTCTTACATGTCAATGTAAGCTGAGTTGACTAATTGATTTAATAAGTTGGAAATTATTACAGCTGGATAAGAATCGCTGGATGGCTGGCAGTAGCTGCATGAGAGTTGCCGAAAATCGAGCTGAATTGCGTGCAAATGGAAGGGCATCCAGCAGCAGACTGCTTTAGGCTGCTGATGATGTTGGCTGGATTACTGACGATATATCGGCTGTACGTGTTTACGTTAATAATGTTCTATAAGGCGTTAAAAAAATAACTTTAAGAATTTCGTGGAAGCATTGTACTCATCGTTATCGCGTTACGAACAATTTTTACTATGGGATGAACCCTGAAATCGCGAAAAAAATATGAGCTGTTCCATAGATTTTATTGAGTTACGTGTGCATAAATGTATGGAACAGTTCATATTTTTTCATGTAATGTTGTTGTGTAAAAGCTCCCACGAAATTCATAGACTTAATTTTTTAACACCTTATATATCGGCACATAGATTGATGCTAGGTATTCGTTCGGAAACTGCAGATTGTGGTTACAACGCAGCCGAGACCGCAAGCAATGACGGCCGAATGTAGCGTTATCGTCATCAATATTCAAAGCTCTGGTATTGAACATGACTTGCATCAACAGACTTATGTGTTTAGGTGATCAGCTGATCACATAGTTTTTAGGTTTAAAAAAAATATTTCTCTTAAGAACTTAACAGTTCACTTATAATGAGATACATAGTTCTTACATAAAAAAGTCAAAACATTTATTTCAAATAGGCACAAGAAAGGCGCTTTTGAACGTCAAAATGAACATGAAATAGAATTGAATCTAGTTGCCCCTTCCAAAAGGTAGTCTCATCTATGAGATTGTTGGTATTTAGTGGATTTAAATGTTTAAAAATGTATCGATTCTTACTTTTTAATAATGGCAACATAGTCACTAAATCATTATTATAAAAACCAACAACTGCCTTCATATTTATTTATTATATTAAAACTTTACGCACATGTAAAAATACCGTACAAGGGTGGACTGAACGCCGGAGGCATTTTCTACCTGTCAACCTTTGGGTGATGCAGAGAGAAAACATTGCAACATAGGACAAAGAAAGAAGAGATAATGAAACCAGAGCGACAAAAATCAGTTGGACAGACGTAAAACCCTGTGAAAATTGAAGTAAAATTAACGAAAAGTATTTAAATTCAAGGTACTTTTTTTTTTTTTTAAGGCTGGGAAATCATCCTATGACTGCTCCCGCTCTGGGTGGAGCGGAAGGGAATGTCAGACTCTTACTGACTAAAACCCATCCATGTTCCTTCCGTAGCCCTTTATGTTCCGGGGTAGCGGTAACCCTTTCGGACAATCCCGCTTAAATTCAAGGTACTGGCTTTGGCTTTTAAATCCATGCCGATTTCCTATAGTAATTATCAATTAATATTTGCCTCTGGGGTGTTAGTGTCATTGGTTATAGGGTACATTAATTTTTCTTAAGTTAAGCTTAAAATATGCTTATACTGTCACACTACTTGTCATCTTCTGGCAGATTATTAAACATCTATGCTCCCGCCACTAATATTTTTTTGCCGTAATTACTCCGCGCCCGTGTAGTCATTAGTAGTTTGTTTTTACTTCTCGTGTTGTATGCTATTGTTCTTTTATGTAGTTGTACGGATTCCAGCACATCAAGCTATCCCTTACTGTCAAATTTCCCCATTTGAAAATGTTTGAAAGTTGAAAATCTATCAAAGATTTGTCAGATTGGGGTAGCTTGATGTGCTGGCCTCTGTACCTATATTTGATTATATGGAACTCGTGGAGATTTTTTTTAATGAGACACCGTTTATCAATTCTACAAAAATAATGAAATTGCAGCAGATAATCTATGATAACAATTTTGTCGCCTTTCACCAGAATAACTAGCCTTTTACAAACAAAAAAAAACACTAAAAAGGTAAAAAAACTGCACTAAAAAGTATAACCTATAAGCTAATCTCCTTGGCTCCAACAAATCAGACTGTTCTCGTAACGAAATTCCCGGCACTAACATCGTACAGTTTCCAGAGGCACCTTGATAGCTAGTGACGTAAATGCGATTTGTCGAGATGCGCACGTGGGGACCGAGCCACGTGTACTTAGGTACAATCTCTGACTCCTGATATTATTGTGCTGCACGTGACGGACTTCGTTACATTAGATTTGTTGGAATTGTTTTTGGTTTGATTTTCTTATTTATTGGATTCGAATCAACTTTTTTTTTTGAAGGTGGGAAATCATCAAATTTCTTCTCCCGTTCTGGGTGGAGCAGAAGGGAGTGTCAGACTTTTACTGACTAAAACCCATCCATGTTTCTTCCTTAGCCCTTTATGTTCCGGGGTAGCGGTAACCCTTTCGGACACGCTTAATTCGAATCAACTTGGCTTTTTTATAAAAACTATTGCTGCATTCGTCATACAAAACTACCATTTGGAAAGGGTAACTATAGTATCTTTTTAATGTCTTGTAAATTTTGACATTCTTCTTCTTCGTGTGGTTAGTGACTAACCTGGTGTCAAAATTTTTAATGCTGCCCATGGGCCTCTGACTTATCATCACATGCTGTTGAGAAATATCTCTCGGGCCTGCCGGTTTCCTCACGATGTTTTCCTTCACCGATTTTAAGCAAGTGATAATTATACAATACGCACATGAATCCGAAAAATCAGAGGTGCGTGCCTTGGGTTCGAACTCGAGACCTATGACTTGGCAGTCACACCACTAGGCTATCACTGCTTAATTTTGAAATTAAATAGTGCCTTTTTACAGCCTACTTGAAATAAGACTTGAAGCTATGAATAATATGTTGGAAAAATTGAATGTCTGTCGGTTGATTCTGTGAAATCCCACCATGAAAACGTAGGTGAAGTAGGCGTGAAGTGAGCTGGTCGTTCCACCTAATGCTAGGGATATAACTAATGACTTTTCAGGGTAATATTATTTAAGCGGGATTGTCCGAAAGGGTTACCGCTACCCCGGAACATAAAGGGCTACGGAAGGAACATGGATGGGTTTTAGTCAGTAAGAGTCTGACACTCCCTTCCACTCCACCCAGAGCGGGAGCAGTCATTGGATGATTTCCCAGCCTTAAAAAAAAAAAAAAAAGTGTAATATTATTTAGAATAGCACTACTGGAAAAAAGCCATCCTGACAGGCTGGATCGGATAATAGAAGATCCTTGCTTACTAAACAAGCATTTCAAAGTAACCCAAAACATCAGCTCCATAAAGCAACTGATGTAGAAGTAACAACAACACAACCGCATTGCACGCGACGCTAACTGAATCATTGTGACGTCACACTAAAACATCGTTGATATACATAGATACTTGTGTATATGTGCGTCTGGGGCATGTGTCCTGTGTGCCGCGTCATGGACGATAAAATGAATTGGGGGAATACGGCGCAAAGGAAAATGATGTAAAATTTGCTGTTTTTTGTTAAAAGGATAAGTTATAAGGATTGAAGGCTAGAATTGAAAGTATTCTCAATAATTTTTACTTATTTTTCTACAGTTTGTTAGGTTATAAGAGGGGCATACTTTCAGGGTATAGTAATCATGAAAATGAACAACTTTGACTATGGGACCAAACCTGAAATCATGAAAAAAAATCAGCTGTTCAGTATATTTATGTTCGCATAATTCGTCAATATATATAGAACAGCTATCATGTTATTCTGTAAAAATCTCACCGTAAAAATCTAGGTAAGTGAGTTTAAAGTGAGCTGTCAATAGAGAGAACCCCTAGTATTAGGTAGGACGGCTGGTCACTTCACGTTCACTTCGTCTAAGTTATCACGGTGAGAATTGACCGGCTGATATTTTTTTCCATATTTCTGAGTTGGTCCTATCAAACCACGCATGCGAAACAATGCCGTATCTTCATAACCTACACAGTTCTCTTCAATCCTGCTCCCCTAGTACCTACGCACTACATCATCCGCGCGAAATGACGTCATCATCCGCGAGAACACCTGCGTCCACTCAATCGAGTCGTTTTTCACGAGAATTCGCATCGTTGAGGTAATCGTTACGGGGAGGCTCACCTGCTTCTTGCGAGATACGTTGCCGAGGTGACATATTGTTGATGTTGTTTCGGTTTTCTTGTCAAAAATAACGTTGGTTTACTCCTATTTCCTAACTTTTGCTTTACGAGTACCCTATATAGTATAATAATATAATAGTACCCTAGTTTAAGAGGCAGGGTTTACCAATTATTGTAGGTATACAGATTTCTGCAACAATCTATATCTTCTAATGTTGAAAATTTTACCAAAGTCAAATCATTTATTTCAAATAATATGTAACCACCTGAATAATCCTATCAGTCAGGTATAAAATATGTAAGTATTTAAATTCGGCGTATTTAGTCTGCGAGAGAAAGCGATGCCTAGCATTGCAAGAGGTCGCTTGGTTGCATTGAAGTAGGTTGTAAAGAAGAAGAATCTCTATCCAAATAAAAATAAATTCGACAAATCTCTAAAAGTATTTTTTTACTCCAGGTCTAGGCAATCATTGTCAACCTCAAAACTTCTTTATCAATCTTTGTTTTCCATTCTTTAGCTTCATTTATCTTACAACCCATTTTACCAACATCGCATTTTGCCAACATCACCCGTCATATATCAGGAGTGAACGATTTCAGCCATCAGCCGGTTTAAAAGGTACCTGCAGGGGCTATATTGGGCTATATTTCATGGTACAAGATGCATGGTGTTTCAAGCTGAACTATTCGATGTAATATTTTTCCTTCACTGTGTAAGTTGCGATTTTTTTAAAGGTATTGACAACAACTCTTTTTTATTTCGATGCTTGCTTCTATTTTATCGTAAAGGCGAAATTTTGTGTTCCAGGGAAGGACCACATTTTGTACCGAAAGTGGCTGCTGCTGGCAGCAACTGGTGCAAATGTGAATACAGATTTTATACCAGTCAACTAGAAAAGTACCTAGACACCAGATCATTTAGGCGATAATGTTTAAACATTCATAATACAGCCTCTATTGTTGCCAGTACTTTCACATTACATAACATTACACCTGTATTGCCAAAAGAGATAGGCAGAGGTGTACCTATAGTAACACCCAAATTTAGCCAGTTACGTTTAAGTCCCATGTAGTAGGCGGAGAGCCGATAACCATCAACCAGGACGAAATCTAGACTTCGGATTGCTACCGAGAAATTCCAAACGGAAAAATCTAACAGCACTTGCTTAGACCCGGGAATCGAACCCAGGACTTCATGCTCAGCAGCCCTTGACAACTAGACCAACGAGTCAATCACTGTCATACCAATTCAAAAACACATTTTTATGACTACACCCATAATCAATTCACCTCAGAACCCCGTCATCCATCACTTTAACCCTCACCTACTCGTTTATTCGAGTACACACTATACATCAAAGTACCTTACCATTACAAGTGCCATCAATAGTTCCCCAAGAGCACCTGATTCTCACCCCATAGTGAGACATCTACGTAGATAGCTAGGAATATGGTGAGTTAAGTGGGGTTGTTTGTCACTTGTTTTTTAGTGCTTTTAATATAATGTACTTCATAATAGTGTACCAGCGTTAGTGCTGATCTTTAGGTTCTAATTTTCTAAATTCAAAATCAAAAGTCATTCATTCAAACTAGGCTGAAAATTCAGCACCTTTCTAAGGTCAAAACTACATAAGACAGTCTTGCAAAATGCCTACCCTTCACTACTTCCTAGTGTTTTAGCTCGGAAGAAGTGGCGCAGCAAACTCCCCGGCAGCACAGCTGTCTGTTCAGTTCGAAGAACTTGATTTTATCGTAAGGTATGAGAAGTCATTAACATTACGAAACACAACACACATTAAAATAAATTATTTGCCATATGGCACCTAGTTTCAATTCCCAGGTCGGGCAAATGGTTACTGGAAATTTCCATGTATTTATTATTTCTAAAACACGTCTTAGTCTAGTTCAATTTGGTTTTAGCCGTACAACGAAAACCTCTCAGGGTTTACCTATGTGCTGGCAAGCCGCTCATTTAAATTAAGGAAATGTTACATAATACAATGACACATAACAAATAATAATAATGATACAAATCTATGTATGGAGGAGTGTATGCTTGTGTGTTACACTTATTAGTATCTGAATCTCTGCCTAACAATTTTTTTTTTGAGGGTGGGAAATCATCAAATGGCTGTAGGTATTTAACACTACACCATCCTTTTTTTTTCAGGTTAGGAAATCATAAATGGTAGCTCTCCCGTTCTGGGTGGAGCGGAAAGGAGTGTCAGACTCCTACTGACTAAAACCTATCCATGTTCTTTCCTTAGCCCTTTATCTTCCAGGGTAGCGGTAACCCTTTCGGACAATCCCGCAGACTTCCTGCCTAATCCTTTGACGCATACAGGCGTGATATTATGTTTTATGTATGTTTTAATAGTGTGAGTCCATGTTTGGAACGGTAAATAACGTGGGTACTCTGCAGCGTCACAATTTCAATGTGCCCACGGCAAAATAGTGTATTAATTTTGAGTGCACTGAAATTGGCACATCATTAACAAGGTGTCATAAGCAAGTAGCAGGTATAATATTTATATTTAGAGATATTTGCGGTACAATATACCAAATTGTTTTGTCACCCTATCCATATTGTACAAGGACTCTTTTGTATATTGTATATAAGATATTAATAAATAAAACATTGTGATAATTAGATTATAAGGATTATTTTCGTTTCCAGAAAACTACATAAGAAAAAATAAAGAAATACGTTTGCGGTAAACATGACAAAGTAAAAAAAAGCAACAAAAAATCAAGTTCAGGGGAAATATGCGTCACATCCGCACAAAATGGCCATCGCTCTGCTGAGTAATGGTCGAAGCATGCTTAATGCTTCGACCTCATGCGAGACGGAACCACAGCGCATCTAAGTTTTTTAGTCTATGATTAATTCCCATCTCCTTCAAGCTTTAACAATCTTAAATATTACGTAAGTAAAGTTAACAAAATTTTTACTTATTAGAATTTTACCCTTTGTTTTACACTCAAGTCAAGTAATAATTGAACAACCAACATGCCAACGCAAGCTATAAACAAACATAAATCTTTAATTATTTTCTACAATCTAATACAATAACAACTTATACATACTTAAATTAAAAGACTATCTAACTATATACAAATAAATCCAAAAAAGACAAAAAGGACACTTAGGCGTCGAAGTACTCATCCGCATCGCTGTCGTCAGGAAACGTGCCCAGAAGACTGGCAGCATTGCCACGTTGAATGGCAATGCTAATTCTTTGGCCAAAGAACAATCCAGCCCTCTGCTATAAACTCATTTAGTTTACGAAAACATAAGGAACAAAATCCCATGCAATAAAATTGTCATTGGCAAACATTTCCCAAACACAGCCATATCCCCGATCCCGCAGTCACAGCTGATAACTCACGCCTCATCTCAGTAAATAAACAGTCGTATTACATTAGTTTATTAGGTGCGCAAGCGTCCGTACATCCGTCAAAGTCGCTGCAGTGGGAGGGTTACAACCCATTTTACCGCAATTTGCAGTTGTCCCCTAACGGTGGCTGGTAAAGTTAGGAGAGGAAGCGGTTTGGGGTTTTTTTTTTTGAAAATATAGGTACAGACGCCAAGCACATCAAGGTACCCCAATCTATCAAATTTCTTTGATAGTTTTTCAACTATAGTACAAAAGCATGAGGTTCATTTTCAATTGGGAAAATTTGACAATTTGGGGTAACTTGATGTGCTGGCCTCTGTACCTAAGCCTTTCAAAGTACATTGCTAAAGAGAGGCTGTAGTGGTATTCTATACAATTCTCATCGTGAAAACATACTGTTTAAGTGCCAATCCCTAGCATTAGGTGGAATAACAGCTCACTTCGCCTAAGTTTAGAAGGTGAATTAAAAAAATGGCCTTCCGAAAACTGATAAAGCAGCAGTTTGCTTTAGATTTTTTTTAACAATTTAAAACAAAAAATTCAATATGAAGAGCTAAACGTTTGCTCTTACCGAATTAACTAAATCAATCTTCGAAAACACAATACACACTAAATTAAATTCCCTTATGATCCGCTCCTCTCTTCTGACTTAGACCACTTCAATTGCAGTGTAGGGCGGTATCTCCCTCAGGATTCCAACCGCAACTCAGTGCAGCGTAGCCGGTGATTTGTCTGTACCCTCCCGACGATTAAGAAATTGTCCTGCAGTCTTAAGGTAACGGCCACCGACACGGTTAGACGTACATTAGGAAATTAGATTGATCGATTTCGTGGTGTAGGTAGAAATGTATGTAGGGAGGCAGTTTTTATTGGATTTTTAGGGACTTACATACTTTATTTATAGTTGGGGATCTGTTTTGACTACCTGTCTTCATAGGGTGACTATAATGAAGGGTCAGTCAGTTATGGTCAGTATTTGCCTGCTGGGTAAGCGGGATTGTCCAAAAGGGCTACCGCTACCCGGAAGCATAAAGGGCCAAGGAAAAAACATGGATGGGTTTTAGTCAGTAAACGTCTGACATTTCCCTTCCGCTCGGGAGCGAGCAGGAGTCATTTGATGATTTCCCACCCTCAATAAAATAGTAGGTGCTAAACACACAAACGAGGTAGCAGCAGTCGCTAATGCATCAAGTAATACCAAACTTTCAAATTCCTCCATTTGATTTTAAACCTTAAAACGTTAAAGGTAAAGTTCGAAATAGATTGAGAAAATTTTACAGTTTGTAGTGATTTCATGTGCTAACGACAGTACATAAGCAAAAAACTTGTAGAAATATGATAATATGGAGAAAATATTACGAATGGGAAGGTATAGAGACATCCATTCTTTTAGATTTTTTTTTGCTCTTCAAAGCATTTGAAGATAACAATAATTAACTCTTTCCCAAACACTCTAGTGTACCTACTATCCCTATTTTCGATATAAACGACTCCCAAACACGCGGCTATTATCAAAATAGGGCGCCGCAGGAAGTTTATCAGAGTTAATAAATCCAAGTCACTGACAAATTGCATCACTTGAAGATATAGCTGTTAGATTTTTAACGAGCTAATGGCCTTTCCACTTTCATTAGTCATTATTATTTCATTTATTTGTGTTACTAACATAGTTTTAAGTATTTTATTGTTACTAACACTATGAGTCTTGGTACTTGAAATAAATTATTATTATTATTATTATTAGTTCAAAAGAATTTGTATATCATTACTAACACAAAGCAATATACCTACACAACGGTTAGAACTTTTAATATACGTCGAAAACAGTTGGTTTCATAGCTATAATATTGATAAGCATTCGACAAAACTAAAACACGTGAAAGAAAAACGAAAATACAAAACCAAAGACAATAGTGTGAAAATAAGTGTTTAATTTTTTTTAAGTTTTTATTTTAAATCAAACACGCCTTTACGTATTATTTCATTTCAATACCAATTCACCCGTTGATTACATAAACAATGTGCATGTGTATCATACATAACTCACACTTGTTTAACGTCCTAGCGCAAAATACCAGATTTGCAGAATGATTTTGTGCAGTAACAAACAAAATTTAAACAACAAAAAAACTCTTAAGTTTCTTCTCGATATTTACCAAATGGATCACTTTATTTTAATCGGGTAGGTAGAAGTGCCACATTCATTATAAACCTTAAAAAAACAGTTTAAGCTCATACTCCCCTATTTTTCCTTCCACATTCCTCCACCTAATTCGGAACAATGACAGGGAATCACGCGGACATTATCAGCAGGCCGCAATGTACTCTTATCAATACCGATAAATCCAAGTCACTCGCAAATTGTATCAGCTATCAATCTAAACGGTGTTATGTAGTTAGGGGCCCCACTGTCGGGATGTGGGCACAGTGGTAGCGGATTGGCGGCGTGGATTTGACTGTTTGCGAATTAGGTACTTATTGACAGGACACGTGGCAAGGCGCAGTTATAAATGTCGGAAAGTAAGGACACGCGGCAAGGCGCAGTGATAAAAGGGGGAAAGTAAGGCCGCTACTTGCTCACTGCCGAGAGCGGCACGTAACGACTGTCAAAGATCCACAAATGACAGCCGGGACCAACGGCTTAACGTGATTTCCAAGTCATGGAGGAGTCTCAGTATTTTAAGATGATTACCCGTCTACATTTCATGTTTTAACACGTATTATTGAACAATATGCATGTGATAACCACCAAATTATTAATCAATGACTAAAATTTTAAGTATTACGACACTGAAGGTAGATGTCACGTAGGTACACCCTTTTCGTAATGATAGTAACATTAGTATGATATAACGACACGGTTGGCGCAGTGGTTGAGCGATTGACTGCTACGCAGCATGTCGCGGGTTCGATTCCCTCACGGAGCAAATGTACGACCGAATAAGAGTACGACCTAGAAGTATTTGTTCCGGATCTGGGTGTTTGTCTATCTATAATATGTATGTATTAACAAAAAAAATATGTTTATCAGTAGTTTACCAGCTATCTCGTTACCATAACACAAGCATTAGGTTGTTCAGTAATATTCAAGGATATTACTATTATAGAAGAAGTTTAAAACACTCGCTAACACTAGCACCACACCCCGCACACCCCCACACTAGAGACACGTAGTATTTACACAGTTATTTCTCTTCGTTAGACAGCGATTTGTCATGAATACTTTACAGATATTGTTTTTAGATTGAGTACTCTCTGTTGAGGGTTGATGTTTCAGTGTAAGGGGCGGATTGATGACTGTAGTTATTATTGGGAGCATTTAAGTGTATTAAAAAGTTGCAAATCATTTTGTGAATGAGAGTGAGTGTTTTTAATTTTTTTTCAATCTGTTTTCTATTCATAATTGGGTTTAACCCGTAAGATGTTTGCCTATTAGAAGCCGTTTGCTTATAAGAGCTCAACGATTATAACGGTTATATTTACTGTCGCTTAGAGGTAATTTTTTCTTATGAACCTATGGGGTTCATACGATATTTGAGGGGTTAATAATCCACAGTTTATCAATCATAATTGGGTATAAGTATTGTTTTGAAAATCAAAGACATTTAAGTAAAAAAAAAATGAATGAATCAATCTTCTTACCCTTGTCCCAACTATGTTAGGGTTGGCTTCCAGTCTAACCGAACGCAGCTCGAATACCAGTATTTCACATAGCTGGGTAAAACGATACCCCTTGGTAAGACTGGTTGTCAGACTTTCAGAATTGTGTCGAACCTGTGTTAATCCACAAAAAATCTCCCATTTTCAACCTTATTCAAGTATAAAACTCGTAAAAGTCGCTTTCCTATTAAACAAGGTTGCAGTATTTAGTTCCGTGGTCAAGGAGTAATCTATACGCAGTAATCTAATGTCACTATCATTGTCAAAGCGACCAATTTTTTTACTGTGCAAAGAAACTCCTTATAAAGTTTATTTCATACAAACGCCTCTTACCTCTCCAGTCACAATCCAGTACTAAATACCGACAGACCACGTTGTGTTATTCAATTAGGGAACCTCCTTATTCGAAGTGGTTAGGGGTCTAGCAATAGGGTGCTAAATAGGGTACTTGTTTCAGCTCCATTTAGGAATCAATTCATGGTAAATAAAAGGTTCTACGTTTGCTCCCTCTGGATTAACCACAAATGAGGTTGATTTGATTATGTATAGGAGTTTGCTTCTTTCAGTGCTATTTATTTATTGGTGCTTTTGTAATATTTTATTATTAAACAGTCTGGGTTTATTATGACACATTTATCAGCCAAATAGCGGCTGCCAGCGGCTTCGCGTGGATGTCGGGAATTATCTGTATGATAATAAGTATCTTACGTGTTAATCCAGGTCATAAACTACATCTGTGCCAAGTTTCATCTAGATCCGTTCAGCCGTTTGAGCGTGAAGGACGGACAAACATACAAACTCATACACACACTGACTCACAAACTATCGCCATTATAATATCTTCTTCTTTTCGTGTGGTTAGTGACAAACCTGGTGTCAGAGTTTTTATGCTGCCCATGAGCCTATCATTAGTGTGATATATTCATGATTCAATAAATAATTAAATACGACACGTATCCGAACAGAATGTTCCAAAATTAAAAGGCAAACCCAAACTTCGTCTCCCATTTTCTCCGAAAAAAACATCCCGAGAAAAACTCTCAACATTCCAATTTCAAACTACACAAAATTCAATATTGAAATACACCCTTATTCTATCGAAGTTCGCAAGTCGAACGCTGCACTTAAATGCATCTTTGTCGATAAATAATTCAGTCCCAGAGAGATGGATTCCGTTAATAGGAGCGATCACTCACTGTGTACCGCGTAAATCGTCTGGGACTTTCGATTGCACTCCGGAATACGGATACAGGGTTTTATAAAGTGTTACAGGTGAGATTATAGTAGGGAATGATTGAGATATATTAGTGGGGTGTGTATTGATGTGTAGGGTGTGTCGTTTGTTTGTTTGTTTGGAGTGGATTGTCTCTTTGTTGTGGATCTGTCTGTCTGTTAGTTTATTCGCTGTAGCAAAGACAATTTTGATGACACAAGTTAGGATCTTTGAAAATTCTTGTATGATCGTTTAGAGCGGTAAATTCAGATAAAACAATAAAATCGTAAATTCTAGATAAAAAGAATAGCAGGTTATGAACGACTTAATATTTTTAGTTAAGTATTAAAACCAAAACTTTGAGTTCATCCAAACCTTTTTTGATGTTTGACTGAACTATTACGAACTTAAGAACTTTAGATATCAGTTTACAGAGCTTAGAGATTTTAGCAAAGCCGTAGAAAACGATCATTCAGGATGTTTGGAAGCTGGGTGCGGTGCTTTAATATTTTACCATTTTGAGCCATACATGTCTTAGACGAAGTGTTTTTTTACATATTAAGAGCAAACTTTTAGTAAAATTTAACATACCAACTTTAACTGGGACAAAAATCTAAAATACTCGACCCTCTTAAGGTTTTGCATCTATCTTCCAAACACCATCATCTCATCTGCCTAGCCTTTTCCCAACTAAGTTGGGGTTGGCTTCCAGTCTAACCGGATGCAGTTGAATACCAATATTTTACATGGAGCGACTGCCTATCTGACCTCCACAACCCAGTGACTGGGCAATACGATACCCCTTGGTAGACTGGCTATCAGATTTTCGGGCTTCTGACGACCCGTAACGACTATCAAAGATGCACAAATGACAGCCGGGACCAATGGCTTAACGTGCTTTCTGAGGCACGGAGTAGTCTCGGTATATAAAGATGGTCACCCATCCACGGCCAACGCTGGCAAGCGAGGCTTAACCTGATGGATCGACCTGTGCGGCTGTTAATATCTAGCCACGAGCTTCCAAACACCATATATAAAACAAAAATCTACTTTTTTTATTTAAGTCCACTAAGTTTATTCTCCGCCTCTGTCTTATTACTTCCATTCCTTCTTTGCACTATTTACCAAACAAAAAACAAAACAACATTCAGTATATCCGTGTGTACAGCGTCCATAATCCTTTCTTTATTGAATTCCTGTCGTCTGGCCGCGGTATGCGCTGCATTGAACCGGACTCCTGCCCAGGAGTTCCAACTATTGCAGCATTGCACGCTAATACTTGGGGTATATTGCCAAGTGTGATATTGAATGGGACGGAAATGTGGAAATTAAATGTTTTGTTTGTAATTTAGCTACGCAGGAACTTACACATATCTACAGTATGTTAGGTTAAACGAGAGACATATTTTCAGGGGATATTCTACTCAGGAAAATAAACAACTTTTAGTATGGGACCAACCCTGAAATCACGAAAAATCCGCTGTTCAGTACATTTTCTGTTCGCATAATTCGTCAAAATGTATGAAATAGCTGATACTTTTTTTGTGATTTCAGAGTTGGTCCCATAGTAAAAGTTGTTAATTTTCATGGGCACTATACACCCTTTTTTTTAAGGCTGGGAAATCATACACCCTGAAGGTATGTTTCTCTTTAACCTAACACACTGTGTAATTTGCTAGTATTTTGGTGACTCAAACTCAAAGCATTTATTTCAATCAAACCAAGCATTATTGAACTGTCAATGAGTTGGTCAGTCAGAATGATGAAGAAAGATGACAAATCATAGTAGATAGTTATCGAGAAGAACGGAAAAAAACCCTAAAGAAATTGCTTTAATTTTAAAAAGCCCACAAATCAAGGCAAATTTTTCTAAGAAAATCATCTATTAAATCTAGAAAATCATATTTCTTCTAGAAACCTATAAGTCACAATTTTGTGTGTATGATATTTTCGCGTTTTCGCAATCCAAATAAAAAAAAATAGTTTCGCCATTTCTTGCAAGTCGCCCATAAGATAAACGATTTTGTCATCCGCTTCCTTCAATTAGGCGGTCTATAGTTTTTTTTTCTTTTGATATATATTTTTTTTTCATTTAAAATCCGTTCGTTGTCGTACACCGATATCATTACGTGGACAATAGTGTGAGTAAACTTTCTTTAGACTGTAATGGAACTATTTTTATAAAAGCTGTATGTATAACTGTTTTTTTGTCCCAAATAAATAAAATAAAATTATTTATCACAAATTCGCACTGGTAGAAATAGCAAATTGGTGAGCTATGATCGACCCTACAAAAAACACAACCAACCGAGCGACTGATTTAAAATGTGAGAATTAAAAAAGTTTATCTCAAAACTTAACCTTAATTTTGTGTGTGGCAATAAAATATTCTGGCAACACTTGTTGCTCTATGTTATAATCTATGGTACAAGGTATGGGTAGAAATAAACTACGATAACATGGCGCGCTCCTCCAAATTACTATTTCAATGTTTGTCACATCCTTAGGAAAGAGTTTGTATGTATGTAGTTGTAAGTATTCGTCTTCAGTAGCAAGCCGGCAGCAACATGGGTTGTGAGTCTTGGTGGCGCTTTGTATTTACTTTCACAAATGCTTTCAAACATTTTGAATTTTGTAGAGGCGGGCCAAGTTATCGTAGTTTACCTCTAATGGTGGACGCTATTTATTTAGCAAGTTTTACGAGGTTTTTAGCAGCTTTGCAAGGGTGTATTTATTGATTAAGTTATTTTTTTTGAAAAGTGCGTTTTGTTGGTGCAGAATAATTTTTTTTCTTTGTTTCTTTTTTTAGGTTGTACTTTATTCAAATTCAAAAACCATAATTTCTGTATGATATCCTCATTCCAATTCCTAATTACTTTAAGTACCCACCCTGAACTTTCAAAACCCGAAGCCCCAAAACCCATCACCATAGAATTCAAATAATAATTCATAATCCGACATAAGGGCGTCCGCACACGTGTCGACAGCCACCTCATTATGCGCGGTCACACACAAGCGATTAAACATCGCGCGGCGAACGATACGCGTGACGATATGCACATTTGTGTATCTGTCATTTGAATTTGGCTGTCGTATTTAATCGACTTAAAATAGTCGTCCGTTTGGACTGACGGTGAATTTAAATGTGATGGTAATGGGTTAAGGTGATGTGGTTCGTCTAATTTTCTTCTGAACGAGTATTTGTCCCCTTCTGAATCTAAACTAATATTATAAAGCTGCAGAGTTTGATTGTTTGAACTACTGGTCCGAATTGAAATATTCTTTTTGTGTTGGATAGTCCATTTATCGAAGAAGACTAAACATTACGCTACGACCAAAAGGAGTCGAGCAGCGGGTGAAACCTGGATGTTTATCCACATTTCTTAGACGTAATTTAAAATGAACCATACGCTATTGTAATAAATTTGACAGATTGGGGTAACTTGATGTGCTGGCCTCTGTACAATGGGTACCTATACCTATGCCTTTGCTTTTTATTTCTTGGAATATCTTATCTAATTTATTTTCTTAAGAATATTATACAATGTGGAGAAAACAATACGACCAATGGAAACACTGACAATACCAATGAATGGGAATATTTTGGAACTATCGAATAAAGCCTAACGCTCAAATTAAAAAAGTGATTTTTTCAAACAAACTAAATAATATTGGAGGGCCAACTATGGGTCTTACCAATCTTTAACTAGCTATAGTGACTAAATCATTGGATATATTTGATTGAATTTTCGTATGCAGGCTTTTTTTTGAGGGTTGGAAATCATCCAATGACGTCTCCCGCTCTGGGTGGATCGGAAGGGAGTGTCAGACTCTTACTGACTAAAACCCATCTATGATCCTTCCGTAGCCCTTTTTGTTCCGGGATAGCGGTAACCCTTTTGGACAATCCTGCTTTCGTATGCAGGCTGGGGATGGCATTAGATATACGCAGTGTAACTTATGATGGTATTGTCGTCTCTACTTGTATTTTATACAATAAGCGAAGAGTGAATCCTTCCCCTTAATACAAGATGGTAATGACCATTGTATAGATTTAGCAGAATTGCATATGTTCAAACAATAGGTATTAGCATAGAGCTCGCGACGTAGACCTGTGGTCTAACCCACAAGCAGACCACCCCAGTACTTCCTTCGGATGTAGCCAGAAATGATGTCTATAATGGTGACAATTTGACGACACGGTTGGCGCAGTGGTTGAGCGATTGACTGCTGCGCACTATGTCGCGGGTTCGATTCCCGCACGGAACAAATATTTGTACGACCTGCAAGTATTTGTTACGAGTCTGGGTGTTTTTCTATGTATAATATGTATGTATTTACAACAAAAAAAATGTATATAAGTAGTATATCAGCCATCTCGTTACCATAACACAAGCATTAGGTTGCTTAGCTTGGGACGATATGGCGCTGTGTGAAAAATGTCCAAGGATATTTATTTAATTTCTAAGATTTTACATATAGCTTAAGCAGACATGAACGGTCGCTAGCGTATCTAGTTATACCAAACTGTCAAATTTCTGCAAATGATTATGAGCCTTAAAACAATGGATGTAAAGTTCAAAATCGGTTTAGAAAATTTAACCGTTTGTAGTAACTTGATGTGCTAACGACTGTACCTATAGCACATACATAAACTCACGGCTTCTCTAATAGGGGTAGGCAGAAACTAAAGTACGCCACCTACTACACTCGTTACATGTACAGTACGTACCTTACATCCACCTTATATGTACTCTTTTTGCTTCGTTTACGTTAATAAATCAGGGGGCCTAGAAAAGTGTCAATCGCTCCGTGTCGATTCGATTTCGAAAATTGTTAATAGTACAATTCGTTATCTCAGCTATTCGGATTGTCAAAACGCCATTTGTCAACGCACTTATATGGGAATATTAATCGAGTTTCGTTACATAATTTGACATTGTCAAGCACTTAGCGATTTTGATTTGTTCATTAACGCACGCTGTTTGCGAATACTACGCACCTGACCTTTTGTAAGAACATCACCAATTTTGTCATCACAATATGTCCTCCTAGGGCGTCCCCTCCGGAGTGTTCACTCTTATCTGATCTGTAATTATGTGTGTACACCCACATAGCCACATCTACTAAGCTCCATGTAATAGGGGGCGAACCTATTGCCACCAAACGTCCGGACGGTAAATTCCAACACTGTCCAACCTGGGAATCGAATATAGGACCTCACGCTCAGTAACCACTGGACAAACGTAGCTCCAGGTTTTATTGGAAAAAAATACAAAGCTGCATGACTTTTATGCCAAGACGTCGAACATGCTAAATCGTAAAAGAAAACCGAAAACGGATTACGAATAGAAGCCCACTCAACATTATCGATTACCGTTCAGTACCTAATACACAACAATATTCAAACTTCATAACTTCTCAACAGATTTTCGATCACAAGTTTAAATGTTGAGAAAACCCGAACCTCTTGATCGAGTTTCGAGAACATGCTCGAAGGAGTTTTGTTGTGCACGCGAAATTTATTGAATAATGATCGACTTAAAATCTGCAGTTCGTTTTCACGTGTATTTATTTAAACTTTTCGCATACAATAAAGGTGCAAAGGAGAATTTAATGCCTTAGGCATTTTTTTACAGTCAACCAAAGGTAGTGAAGAGATTAGATGGTAGGTGCTTCACTACATAGTATAAAACAAAGTCGCTTTCTCTGTCCCTATATCCCTATGTATGCTTAAATCTTTAAAACTACGCAACGGCTTTTGATGCGGTTTTTTTTTGTAGATAGAGTGATTGAAGAGGAAGGTTTATGTGTATAATTTGTCGACGTATTATGCGGGCGAAGCCGCGGGCGGAAGCTAGTTAAGTTATAAAGAGGAGCAGTAATAGAAAAATCAAATTTGTTTTTTCGAATTTATGAATAAAATAGGTTATAAAATAAAATAGACTTACACAAGAGAGAAGTCTACTTTACTCGTATTGTAATAGGTGTTAAAAAAAATATGTCCTGGTCCATTGGGAAAATAATGATTGATCTGACAGGATACGCCGCATGACAGGTATAAAATAAATTAATAAACAATTGTAATATTTTTTTAATGTCCTTTTTTAATAAAATTTTAAGATTTTATCTCTTGAAATATTATAATAATTGTTTTTAGTTTAAATGTCATTACTAACATTAGCTTTTCATAAATATTTGTGTTACTTACAATTTATAAAGCCACGGACAATTCGCAAATTGATTTTTAAGGTTTATAAATTCAATTACGAATGATCAGTCCCTTATATAATATATATTATTATTATTATGACTTATATAGTAACACTATTTTTCTGTACACTAAAGAATGTTCAGTCAGTTTTATGTTTTCTGGTAATATGCGGGTATCCCCTTTTGAAAACACACTCCTCATTTATTCAACTAATAAGTTTTCCCAGAAGCAAACCTCTACACGGTAAATGTCAAAGTTATTTCAAGAAAAATCTTATCATGAAACCGTAGACAAAATCGCCGCCAAATCTATTCCCCTTAACAACTTAAAAAAACATAACCGCAAAATCTATGAAAACACGCTACCCACCTTAAGCTGAGTTCACACCCTTCACCCTCGGGCGTTTAGCTTACAAAATTGAATTCCCCGCAACGTTCAAGGCGTAAACTATCCCACAAGACGGCATGGTTATGCAAAGATCGGGTACGTACGGCCGGCGGTAATGACACGCGCGGTTTGAAATGGTAATGAGCGCGCCGTCTGTGTGTAACAGCCTTTATGTCATTGTAATTGCATTGATTAAATCGCAGCGCATTGAGCTGATAATTTTATTCAATGTTCGTTGTTTGTGAAAGCTCTGCGTTTCTGATTATGTGCATAATGTTATAGGTAGTGTTATGTAGTGCCACGTTTGATCTGTTATAAAACATTTTAAAAGAGTAACGGAGGAGTTTCTTGCCCATTCTTCTCCACACGAAACTACCTTTTGGAACGGGCGACTAGAATCAATTCAATTTCTTGTTCATTTTTGACGTTCAAAAGTGCTTTTCTTGTGCCTATTTGAAATAAATGATTTGACTTTGACTTATACTGAGTGCCAATATTACCGATAAAACTGAACCCGATCAGCACATCTAAGCTGCGTTCAAGAGTTGTCAGTGTCATCTTTCCCCAACAATGTTGACACTGACAGTTCTTAGACGCTGTTTAGCTGTGTTGGTCGCGTTCAATTTTATTGGGGAAATCAGTCCTTAGTAGTTGTTACATACTACAGTTAGCTACGATAATACTGACCTTAAGTTCAACAATAATGGTTTTAAAGTTTATGGACAGATTATGCATGAACCGCTTTGTAGTTTGTGCGTATTCTCATGCTGCACGGATCGATCCATCAGGTTAAGCTACGCTTGCCGAGATTGGTCTCTGGAAGGGTGACCATCTTAGATATCGAGACTCCTCCGTGTCTTGGAAAGCACGTTTACCCACAACCTACAACTCGTAAGTCGCGTCCGTTACCACTGGACCACTGGACAAGTTAAAAGTAAATGTGAATAGGGTAGTTCTCTATTCAAATGGGTATTGTGTAATTGTCACTTGCTTATCGTGAGGCAACCGGCATGCCTGAAGGATATACTCAACAGCATGTTATGCTTAGTCAGAAGCCCATGGGCAGCGTAAAACTATGACACCAGGTAAGTCACTAACCACACGAAAAGTAAAGAAACAACTGACAAGACGATCAAGGCTACCTGACCTTTTGTTTATAGAACTAGGTTGAACCACTCATGCACAATGACGTTCTAAAAATCCTCTAAAATCTACCTTCCAACGTTAATACCAACAAATAATCGTATTCCAAAGCGGAATGTTGAGCTTAAACAGCCATACAGGTAACCAGGATGTGACGTCAAACGGTTATGACGCAGCTCTAACCCGGTAATGCGACGTATTAGTTCTAATTGGCACAAAGGATAGGTTAGTTTTCATGAGTTCGCGTCATGGAAACGGTGGGAATCATGCGATGCTGCGGCGCCTGTAATTGTGTGTGTCTGTGTTTATGTGTATGTGTGTGTGTGTGGGCGGGGGGCTTAAAAATGAATGTTTAGTTATAATTTTATATTTGTTGAGTATGTTTTTCAGCGGGATTTTCCGAAATGGTTACCGCTACCCGGAAAACATAGGGCTAAGAACATAGATGGAACATAGATGGATTTTAGTCAGTAAGAGTCTGACACTCTTTTCCGCTCCACGTATGTACAGCGGGAGGGGCAGTTGATGATTTTCCGTCATTTATCTTTTTTTTTTCTTGTTTAGGTTAGTCGATTAAGTTAGACTGTCTCGTTGATCTGAGCATAGAGTATCTTCTCGGAGAGGAGAATTTGAAAGAATTATGAAAAAATCTTAAATACTAAAATCTCAATTGAAGTCAAAGAGACGGATGCACTGTTGAACTTATCATTGTCATTTCTTCAATGACATTATACAATTTTATGATATGCATATGCATGTATTTGCAATGAGGAATACGGACAGTAAATTCTAAGCAGTAGTGAAAACTAAACTAAAAGTAACGAATAAAAACTACTTTTTCACGTAGTTTCGTACAAAAAGATCAAAGAAAGCCAACATGAGAAATTCGGGATGCCTATGTAAACTGAACCTTTCAACTACTCGGTAGCAATGGATTTCTATTAAGAATTTGTAAGCTTTCAGTCATTTGAAACGTAGAGATATTGCATCAGGCAGCTATGCCGACATGAAAAGTAGGAACACGCGGACCAGGGAAATGTTATAAGTAATATAATAACATGACATATTCTTCTATACGTGACATTTGTTAACTTTAGTATCATCAGTAGTTCGATTCACGCACGGAACAAATATTTGTACGACCTACAAGTATTTGTTCCGGGTCTGGGTGTTTTTCTATCTATAATATGTATGTATGTATTTACAAAAAAAAAATGTATTTAAGTAGTTTATCAGCCTTCTCGTTACCATAACACAAGCATTAGTTTGCTTGGCTTGGGACTATATGGAGTTGTGTGAAATGTCCAAGGAAATTATTATTTTTAAGTAATAACATGACATATTCTTCTATACATGACACGCGTAACTTTGGTAACGTTTCTTTATCATCTTAGATTTACCCATTTGTTTAAGTCATGTATTTTTTTTAATATAAGGTGATAAAAAAATATTTTCATTTTATTGAGTTACGTGTGCAAATGTATGGAACAGCTCATATTTTTTTGCGATTACAGGGTTGACCCCGTACTAAAAGTTGTTCTTAATTATGAGTATAATACTCCAACTACATTTTTTGTATTAATTTTTTAACATCTTATACAGGGTTATTTATAAAACACCAGAAACCTCTTAAGAGGTCATTGTACTCATCATTATGAACAACTTTCACTATGGGACCAAACATAAAATCGCGAAAAAAATCAGCTGTTCCTTACATTTTGACGAGTTATACGAACATAAATGTAGGGAACAGCTGAATTTTTTTTCGCGATTTCAGGTTTGGTCCCATAGTAAAAGTTGTTCATAATGATGAGTACAATGACCTCTTAAGTGGTTTCTGGTGTTTTACAAATAACCCTGTATATTATTACGTATAAGATAAATACGGTTTGGAAAATGACAAATCGTTCGTTGCAATTGTCTATGGATCAACCAAGGAGGCTGCTCCATTACTCTAGAAATTACTCAGCATGTGAGCATAATCGTTATTGGATTACGCTGATGCGGCAATTAATTCTTGGTACGTCAATTGCAACGAACAGACGCCATGTGCCCAGAATTATATATTAAAAATAAAATAACACTTAACAATCGTTCAATCTCGATAAAATTTTAATAAAACACGGAGCCGCCTGCGGCTAAACACATTGAATTCTATCGAAGCATTGAATACAATGCAATGTCGATTTGTATTCCACTGGGTAAAATGAAAACGCAGCAAGCTGCATTCGATTCTATAAAAAAGATATACCTTTTTGATATTCCTACTGAAATTTAGACACGTGCGAATTGTTAAACTTTGACGGTTGTGATTTTTTTCTGTTGAAATTAGGTTTTTTAACACGTTTCGACACATGGCGCACTCCGAGTCATGTTTTGCAATTTTTTTTTGTTTTATAGTTCGAGCAATGCTTTAAAAAATTCTCAATAAATCATCCTACTACGTATTCACTTAAGCATAAAATAGCAAAGGAAGACATGATATGCTGTCTAAATATTTTCACAACTGCTCAAGCAAAATTATTTTTTAAATGACTTATATTACTTAAAAAATAATTTTAAGCATTCGACAACTTTAAAACGTTAGACATTGCAAATCGAAATTAAACACATTTTCTGTTATTGATTTCCAAAACCAGTACTTAAAATTACAAAAACGGATAATGTTTCCATTAAACAATTATAATTGAAAACAAAACCCATTGGCCGTAAAATGTTACAACTTTCCCCCTCCTTCCTTAATATACTTTCGTTTAAACCGATAGTGTATGCGTCGGCACCTATGTACATTAAAGATGAAGTACGACATTATAAAATGTGAGGACTCTAGCTCCCGGTCTATAGGAATAAGAATTGAATGAAGACTTTTAGGTGCTACAAAATTATATTGTGTTGGAAAAGTGTTCTTTGTGTGGTTCCTTAGAATATTATAAATTGCATTTATTTCAGAAAGAACTAAATAATTGGTTATAAAACTGGTTATTGGTTAATTATAAAAAGTTCCCATTTCGATTTCTTCATCAATTAGGGTCACGTTTTGCGCGTGACTGACTAATTGGCTGCTTCGCTAGGTGTCGCAGATTTGATATAGCACGAGAAAAATAAAGACTTACGATAACAGTTATGATATCTTATGATTGCTTAACTAAACAATTTTTAAAAGATTTCTGGTTGAATTCTCGTATTAAACATGCGGGATTGTCCGAGAGGGTTACCGTTACCCCGGAACTTAAAGGGTTAAGGAAGGATCATAGATAGGTTTTAGTCAGTAAGAGTCTGACACTCCCTTCCGCTCCACCCAAAGTGGGAGGGAGCGGATGCAAATTTCGATGAGAATGAAAATGATGATGAAAATTTCGTTTGAAAGTTTGAGTTATGTGATGATACATCAGCCTGTCCTTCATTGACTTGAATGTGCCCTGGCGGCTGAGAGTATGCCATGCTCACTTTAATGTCTCGCTGATGGTGTATGTTGGATCATTTAGCTCCCTTCAAAATGGTTGAGCTGAATGGTGCTAATCCATGCGTCATGTTCGTGAACGGGCGCTATCAGTAGGGACTGCTCATCTTTTAGCGGATATGGCTTGTTTTAATTTAATTGTTGAATTGGTTTTTATATCGGATGCTTTTAACGTTCTGCATCGTTCTCACATGTATAATAATAGTATGAATGATGTAACCAATATTTTGTCCGTGGAGTTTCTTGCCCGTTCTTTTCCATAGATACCTACTGCTTTGAAGTGGGCAACTACCTTCATTTTTCTGACTGACCGACCCTTTGAAAATTTTATAGTGCCTTCAATTGGTTAATTTGAAATAAATGCTTTGAGTTTGAGTCGCGGTTTCCCTTTTTTTATATACATAAGATTAAACTCTTGTCAACCATTGTGTCCCTGCCATTAAAACGGCATTCTTGCTCAACAATGCAATCGAAACAGACGATTGTCAAGCTGTCAGCCCATAGAGACAAGCCCCGCGGCGCCAGAGATTACAGACGACTTTGGTCCCTAATTACAGAATAGTTGAAGATTTAACACTAAGGTGATTCCGTCAAAGTTGCCCGCAAAAATAAAAATCTTGCGTTTTTTTTTTGATATTGCTGCGCTGATTAACTTTGTAAGTTGAAAAACAGTCAATACCTATGCGGCAATTATGATAGGACTAGCTTCTGCCCGCGGCTTCGCCACCGTGGATGTCGGAGATTGTCCCAAGGGAACGTACTAACGGGATAAAAAGTATCCTATGTGTTAATCCAGGTCATAAACTACCTCTGTGCCAAATTTCATCCAGATCCGTTCAGCCGTTTGAGCGTGAAGGACGGACAAACACACACACACACTCACTCACAAACTTTCGCCTTGATAATATAAGAGTGATAATTAACGAAATTATAATTATTTATGACATCATTATACGTCTAAAAAATTTTATTTGCTGCACAGCAAATCGTAATATTTCTACGAATAGTCTGAGATGTTTGTAGCAGTGCAAAAGAAGAAGAAGACTATAAAAATATATATGTGTGAGTGATATAAGCCCATATTTCACCTTATCCCCCACGAAGACATTAAACCAACCATAAGTTCAAGAGTGAGAAATATTCAAAGTTCTTGAGAGCATGTCATCTTGTCACAGCACAGACGCAGCCGCCGGCACTCAGATACTAACGACGTTACACACGCCAGTGTACTACAGTCACTGACAAAATTAAGGTAACAATATATGAGGCATACTCAGGGACAAATTCGTGGCTAAGTAATAACAACCGCACGGATCCATCCATCAGGTTAAGCTACGCTAGCCGAGGTTGGTCCGTGGATGGGTGACCATCTTTACATATCGAAACTCCTCCGTGCCTCGGATAGCACGTTGAGCCGTTGGTTCCGGCTGTCATTCGTGGATCTTTGACAGTTTTTACGGGTAGTCAGAAGCCCGAAAGTCTGACAGCCAGTCTTACCAAGGAGTATGGTAATATCCAGTTACTAACTGGGCTGTGGAGGTCCGGCAAGCAGTCGCTCCATGTAAAATACTGGTATTCAGCTGCATCCGGTTAGGGTGGAAGCCGACCCTAACATAGTTGGGAAAAGGCTAGGCAGATTTTTTTTACTCAAGGCCAAGTTCATCATCATCGCACGCATCTAAACTGCGTTGAACAGCTGTTAGTAGAATTTTGACAGTAAACGTGGTTTTGATGTGTTGAACGCGTTCTGTTTCGATGAAGAATTCAGGCGCCCTTAGACGTCATACGCGTAATATATCGTTCTACAGGTGGGCAATGAGTAGAGGAATAGCACGAAAAGGGAGAAAACTGCTGACACATGTATTTAGATTTTAAAAGCAAAATCACGCTATTTATATTTCATACATACCATTTTGTCAGTTACAAACTATGTTAATGAGAACGAGCTTATTATGTACAGACGCCAGCACATCAAGGTATCCCTAACTGTCAAATTTTCCCAATTGAAAATGAACCTTAAAACTTTGTAATAAAGTTCAAAAACTATCAAAGATTTTTGACCGATTGGGGTAACTTGAGGCATCTGTACCATTAATTAGACTCAAATATTGACGTTGAATCATATCGTATTATTAACTGGGTTGTGGACGTCAGATAGGCAGTTGCTCCATGTAAAATACTAGTATTGAGCTACATCCGGTTAGACTGGAAGCTGACCCCAACATAGTTGGGAAAAGGCTAGACAGATTGAGATTCTTGGTTACTAGACTTGCTACCGATGGGAAATCATCCAATGACTGCTTCCGCTCTGGGTGGAGCGGAAGGGAGTGTCAGACTCTTACTGACTAAAACCCATCCATGTTCCTTCCGTAGCCCTTTATGTTCCGGGGTAGCGGTAACCCTTTCGGACAATCCCGCTTAATTGCTACCGATACCTACAGTGTATTAATAAAAGTATAAAAAAAAAAATCACGAGAAGGTAAAACCTCTCTTAAAGTTAAGAACACACTGTATAAGTAAATGAAAAACGATAACCTATTCTAATTTGGAGACCTCACTTCAAACAAACAATAATGATTATACGAAGCCGAAGTTCAGTGAATGCCAGTAATCTTCAGCATTCAACGTCCGTCTGTCAAGTTGACTGGCACCCCGCGGCTTCTGAGATAACAGAAACTTCCATTCAAATAGTTCGACTTCAAACTAAAGGGAGGAGGGAGGTGCCAAGATGCGTTTTGGGGTGCGCAAGAATATATTCGATTGAGATAAGTTAGTAATATCTGATATTAGAAACTGTTTATTCTAGTCATCTATTCGTGATAATGGAAGTCTGCATACCAAAACCTTAATAGAGTTCCCAAATCCTTACTCAATCAATCTGTCTAGCCTTTTCCCAACTATATTGGCGTCGGCTTCCAGTGTAACTGGATGCAGCTGAATACCAGTATTTAACATGGAGCGACTGCCTATCTGACCACCACAACCCTGTAACTGGGCAATACCATACCCCTTGGTAAGACTGGCTGTCAGATTTTCGGGCTTCTGACGACGATGACATAACGACTGTCAAAGATGCACAAATGACAGCCGGGACCAACGGCTTAACGTGCTTTCCGAGTCTCAGTGTATAAAGATTGTCACCTATCCACGGACAAACCCGGCAAGCATGGCTTAACATGATTGATCGACCTGTGCGGCTGTTAGTACTTAGCCACGATCTCCTGAACTTAACAACAATTTCATCGAACATCGACTCGCCAATACAGAACAAAAATTATATGACATCAAGTTTGGCGCGAACTGGCAACTGCAATAGCATTAACTGGCGCGTCCCCTCGAACACTTAGAAGCGCTCGTGTTGGAATTTTTAATTCAATTATGATAGCGATCATGTTTAATGGCCGCCTTCTTATAGCCAGGAACATTTCTGCCCCTCCATTCGACCGAACGGTTTCTTTTTTCCTCCCTCTCTCTAAATGAAAAAAATGTGATTCCACGTTTTAATGTCTTGGAGAGATTGATAAATTTTCATAATTGTTTACGCGGAGATATTCGGTGTGCTCACCTTTTTTGGAAAATCTCTTGGATAATACATTAAGATGAAAGGACTCGTTTTCTGATGAAAGTTACAGGGTAGAACGCGGAATTCAAATTTTCTTACGTTTATTTGCAATTTGCAGGACTTTATCAAGTTGTATGTTGATTAAAACCTGATTCGCGGTCATAGCAAGTCCGTATTTATGAAATTTAATAACAAAAATCATCAATGTAAGTCTAGCGTAGCGGTGTGACCGTCAGACTGCCAAGTCATACGTCTCGAGTTCGAACCCAAGACACGCCCCTCTGACGTTTCGGATTCATGTGCGTAATTATCACTTGCTTAAAAACGGTGAAGGAAATATTGTGAGGAAACCGGCATGCCTAGGAGATATTTCTTAACGGCATATGAAGCTAAGTCAGTGGCCCATGGGCAGCTTAAAAACTCTGACACCAGGTTTGTCATCAACCACACGAAAAAGAAAGAAAGAAGATATACAAGAAGTTCATATTATCCTATGGAATCACTATTCATGACTTTTCATATATTCATGACTTTTCAGGATAACTCTGTAAATTATTTTGATGTTTCTTATGATTATAATTCTTAGCACGTCCAAAGTGCAATGTTTTGCTAAGAATAGCTACTGAAAGTCTGTTGTTTCGGCGAATCTCAAACTCAAACTCAAAGTATTTATTCAAATAAACCAATTACAGGCACTTTTGAATTGTCAAGGTGTCGGTCAATCAGAGAGATGAAGCTAGTTGCCCATTCCAAAGCAGTAGGTACCTATGGAGAAGAACGGGCAATCTATTGTCAGCTTGATTTCAATTTGATCTCTCTCACTGAAATCACTCACTTTATCAACTCACATGATAGGCTGTCGTTAAATTATATTAGACAACACTAAAGCAATGTGAGATTTGATAGAGCAACTATTGCATTCAGCATAGCTCGATAAGGCTTGCAATTTACAATTGAAGCTTCGATGGATTTCAAATATTAGATAAATACAGCGAATTTATTTAAAATATGAACCTTTGGAGCACTTAGCTGTCCTGAACAGGCACAATCAATCTGCGTAGCTTTTGCCCAACTATGGTAGGGTCGGCTTCCAGTCTAACCGTATGCAGCTAAATACTAGTATTTTTCATGGAGCGCCTGCCCACTGACCTCCAAAACCCAGTAACTAGGTAACACGATACCCCTTCGTAAGACTTTCGAACTTCTGATAACCGGTAGTGACTATCCAAAATTCACGAATGACAGCCTAGCCGGGACCAACGACTTAACGTGCATACCGCGGCAGGGAGGAGTCTCGGTATATAAAGATGGTCACCCATCTACGGACCAACCATCAGTTTAAAATAAATCTCTCTCTCTCCCTCTCTTCTCTCTCTCTACTGGCAGATTAAATGGACAGATACACAAGACTCGCGCCCGGCCCTGGTGCAAGCCATGGTCCGGGGCGAGAGGGAGTGGGAGGCAGTCACCTCCTTCTGCGAAAAAGTTATGCTCGCGAAGGAGGTGGTGGGATGGGAGAGAGAAAGGTCCTCCCGTCCCAGCCGCCGCAGGAGACGCCCCGGGCGTCGGGAGCCACGTGACGACTCCCGGCCACCGTAGGCGCGGGCCTGCGGACGGTGAGTAATGGGTGACTCACCGTCCGATCAGCACCAGACCCGTGCCGTACGGCGCGTATATGTTCCACGCGCGCCTCAAAGAGATGTCAGCATATGAAGGGGCCCCTCAGGGCCAAGCCTGCCGTAAGCGGTAAGCGGGATTGTCCGAAAGGGTTACCGCTACCCCGGAACATAAAGGGCTACGGAAGGAACATGGATGGGTTTTAGTCAGTAAGAGTCTGACACTCCCTTCCGCTCCACCCAGAGCGGGAGCAGTCATTGGATGATTTCCCAGCCTTAAAAAAAAAAAAAAAAAAGATACACAAGACTTTAATTTTATATCCATCATAAAAATAACAAAAAACAGACAATGTGTCTGTTTTTTGTTATTTTCTAATCTTTAATCTTTCCCGACATTTTATAGCAATAATCATAGTCTCAGCAATATGAGAAAAAAAAAGAAAACGGCCAAATCGAAAAACATAAACCGCCCAGAATCCCAATAAAATAAAAATGTAATTTCAAAGTTAAACTTGGTTTTTTACGAGTTGGATGGTCACAAAAATCCTATAGCTATAAATTTGTCAGACGGGGGCACAACTTTCATGCTAATTCAATCAAACGCCCAGCCCGGCTCAAATTTGATGAAGGGTAACCATCTTAACGTGGTGTTTTTTTTTAATTTCCCCGAAACGAAAGGTTTTTCGGCCCAATTTGATTGTCGACGGAATCTTTGGGGATGAAATCGGTTGCTTTCAATTGAAGAAAATTTAATGATATTTTTTGTTTACGTCGATTGGTGGATTATGGCCCACTCCCTCGCAGAGAAAAGGCCTTTGTCCCAACAGTGGGAACATTATAGGCAGATCATGCTAATGCTCTATAAATAAATTAAAACTGTTATTAAATGAAAAATGTTATTATACAATCGATGAATTTCTGAATGATAAATTATTGTAGACATATTTATTTATTTTGACGCTGGAAACAATTTATAATTGAACATTGTGATTAAGTAATTTTAATTTATGTTTTTTGTTTTCTTTTTTTTTTAATATTTATGATATGCTATTTATAGAAATTACTTCATATTGTGACATTAATAATTTTCAGTTTTTATTAATTATCATTAATCTATTAATTTTGACATACAAATAATAATGTTTACCTCTCGCATGATTAATATCTCTTTGCGTGCAACCATGATGTTTGTACGCTTTGGGCATAACATAGCGACCTATTTACTATTTATTAAGAACTGTATTCATTACCTATGTACTACACAAATAAACAATGATTTGATTTGCTCTTCGTCACAACTATTATTACAACGCGTAAATCTTTTTATTATTTGTTTTTCTTCCTGTTAATGTTAGGTATTTTATATTTCTATGTCCAAATATGTGAATATTTTACAGAATTTGTTGTGCTTTTGTTTTTTATGCTCCATTTTTTTTTAATGTTAGTGGTAATTAGTTGTACCTAGTTGTTCTTTTGATTGTGCATGCTGTGGTTTTTTTTATTAATTGAAGGAGTACTCCTACAAAACACTTTGTCGTCCATTACCTATTGTTCTTTGTTTAGTGTACATGTTTTGTTTGAGATCCTAACATAAATAAATAAACTTCAAAATTAAAAAAGAAAACAATTTCACTTACCTACGTGACTTTTTACATCGAAATTCTAATTAAACTTTTAATGATTTCGGGACACCATCACCAAAGCCTTAGCCGGCATAATAAAGAGAAATGCTGATTAGCCTCCATTGTGTCCTGCCCACCCTCAAAGTAAACACCATGGAAATATACATTTAAAAAACTCCCATAGACTTTCAATGGTTAATTTGCACATCAAAAGTTAAAAGATTTTTTCTAACAAACGAATGTTTTTGTCAAAGATGGTGCAAGGGCCTATGTTTGATGAATCTTTTAGAAAAGCATTGTTTGCTTTTTACTATTGTTATGAAATATACAGGAAAACATCTAAAATAAAAACCAATGTAATTAATAATAATAATATCCTTGGACATTTCACACAACGCCATATCGTCCCAAGCTAAGCAACCTAATACTTGTGTTATGGTAACGAGAAAAAAAAAAAAAAATATGCAAATGCAGTGTAAGAGCAGTGGTGGCCTAGTGGTACCTGTCCCGACTTACGGATTGTAGGTCGTGGGGTTCGAACCCAAGCAGGCGCTTTACTTGGTGTAAATAATTTCATCACCACTGCTCTCAAAACGGTGAAGGAAAACATCGTTAGGAAACCGGCATGTCCTAGAACCGAAAATTCGAAAACAGGTGACAACCGCCAAGTTCAGTTTGGTGGTGTAGTATATGCTTTTGTATGTATATACCCTTTCGGTTACACCCAGTATATACAAGTGGTCTCCGTACATAGCTACCTGCTTCAAGCCATGTTCGCACATTTGTATCGGAACACGGTTTCTGGAACAAGATCTTGGCACGAGTTGCGAAATGTTAATGTGCCGACAAGTATCTGAGATGGAATAAAAATGTTTCTAACACATAAAAAATAATGTACCGGGACTTGTGTCCCAGTTCGTATTTGGTCATACAATCTCGCACTCTAAAATACTATCAGTATTACGACTAAAATGTTGAAAATTATACCTATGTTTTATACGTCTTAGTGCCAGGATTCCGATTGGAACATAATCCCCCAGACGTAATTGCTTCCCAGTGAATGAGACGCCTCGGAGTGAACTGATGACCTAGTCGTTCATCTAGTTCATTCCTTGTTTCCTTTGATAGATATTTCTATGCGTAAAAACTCTGATGCCAGGATAGTCAATAACCACACGAAGAAGAAGAAGTGCCATTATAAGAGCTACTGATAATTATTCCAAGAATATTGTAAGTCTACTGCAGCGACATTCAAAAAATTGTATTCATATTTTACTTTTAGTTGATACTTCTTGCCGCTGAACACTGTTTCCCATGCTACAAGCGCAAGCTTAGCTTGGGCATCAGTAGCAGTACCTTTTAAGCAATACATTCATACGATGCATTTTTTAGATTACTATAAGATAAGATGGATGTATAAATGTATAAACTGGCGACAATACAGAATTTTATGTTTTATTAGTTATTCATTTCACTAACGAAACTGAACACGATCCTCACATCTAAACCACGTTCAAGAACTGTCAGTGTCAATACTTAATTGAAACTTCAAGACAACTGACAACTTAAACGTGGTTTATGCGCTAATCGTGGTCAGTTTTATTGGTGAAACTCGCCCTCAATGTTTAGATACTCATTCAATTCCTTAATTTGGTAGACTGTGTCCTTCACCCTCGAATAGATGGGATACAAAGGCGAGGCACATACATCATTTATCTTCTACCAGCTAAGCTATATGCACATTTCTATAGGTGTAGTTAGCCTTGTATTTGTATCTTATACAGGGTGGCCCGCGTAACGAAGTCCGGAACGAAATTTTAGAAGCCTCGCTCCAAGAATTTCGTGAATCACCCCTATGTATGTTGAGCTATTAGATATGAACAGAAGCTAGACAGATCCTCAGCTTTCCAAGAAAATATAAAAAAATAAGATTTTTTTATATTTTCTTGGAAATATACTTATTTTTGGCTAGACCATGTCGGTAAGTGGCTAAACGGAAGACAGAGAATGAAAAGCATTTGTGTCAAGAAGACAACACGGGACACACTGACTGGACAGGTCTACTCAAACATGTTCTTTCCTCAAAAGACTATAGATACGGTCCTACATGGTCCTTACATGATCTAACCAAGATTATGTCTGGACATGAAAAGAGACTGTGACCACT
The DNA here is from genome assembly GCA_951799385.1 of Hyppa rectilinea. Lineage (NCBI taxonomy): Eukaryota > Metazoa > Arthropoda > Insecta > Lepidoptera > Noctuidae > Hyppa > Hyppa rectilinea. The sequence continues at coordinate 5,559,743 of OX637314.1, forward strand.
GAGTTTGTTTTGGCCTTTCTTATCAGATTAGTCAGTAAGGAAACGCCGACCTCATCGTGATTTAAAAAGATTATTTATGAGTAAAAGTGTTTTTAAAACCTATTCACAAAAGTAAAAACTTTTATCATATATCATAAAACAGGGTTTATGTGCTGATCGCGTTCAGTTTCGTTGGTGAAATCCACCCCAAGTGTGTTTTAATGGAAAATAGTACAACTTCAATGTAAATTCCAACTAAAAGATTTATCGGCCACTTCAGAAACTTACTTCCTTATAAATACAAACTATTCTAATTCCTTGCAATAAATAAAGAAAAAGCAATAAAGTAGTTTGAACAACATAATTTAGTCAATCCAATAAATTATAAGTAAAATCTAAGTATGAAGTTCCACGCGACGTATCAAGTTAATGATTTACAGGGGTTCGCAGAGAATATAAGTTAAATAATAATTAGTATTCAAGAGCCGGCTATGGAATATTTAAGGAAACGTCATGCTTGAATTCGTGCAGCCCTGAATGGCTGACATACGGGCTGGGAGATTGGTCAACTAATACGTTATGATCATCCCGCATTGGACCCGCGTGGTGGGTCGGCCGGAGAGGCCTGGGTCTCAGTCATAGAAACACTATAGACTGATTATTCATCATCTGCCTAGCTTTTTCCAACTATGTTGGGGTCAGCTTCCAGTCTAACCGGATGCAGCTAAATACCAGTATTTTACATGGAGCGACTGCCTATCTGACCTCCACAACCCAGTACCTGGGTAATACGATAGACTGATTATTCTTATGCAGTATTATAAGCTTTTTTTATGGATGGGAAATCATCAAATGACTCCTCCCGCTCTGGGTGGAGCGGAAGGGAGTGTCAGAATCTTACTGACTTAAACCCATCCATGTTCCTTCCTAAGCCCTTTGTGTTGTGTGCAGCGGTAACACTTTCGGACAATTCCGCTGAGTGGTATAGGATTGGAAGCCGTATTAAATTGAAATATTTAAATAAAGATTGACTACATTTTAATTAAGACAGACTAGTTATACATAGTATAAACTAAGACAACTAGACACAAAAAGTATTTAAACGCACGTCTTTTCCCATAGGGATAGGTATAAAATACAGAATACGTCAGGGACTTAATATGCCTTACATCATTATCATTATCATCAGCCTAACCGTATTCCAATTGTGTTACATTATACAAAGTTTATTACAACAACTTTCGCACATTAAGGCGAAATTTCGCATACATAATGAATGAAGTGTATTTACAATTTGGCCCCAACTTAGGGCCAACTTCCAGTTTAACTGGATGCAGCTAAATACTAGAATTTTACATGGAACGACTGGACTTTGACTGCGGAGCAACACGGTTAGTGGGTAACCTGATACTACTTGGCAAGAATGGTTGTGGTTGTGTTGCTGTGTGTGTACCAAGCTACGTAGGTTCGTATCTTTATTACAGTAATGCCGTGTAAAATAGTTAATTAATTCATAGCTTTGATGTTCATAGCAAACGTGTGTAATCTGGAGTAATCACACTAATATTATAAATGCGAAAGTTTGTGAGTGAGTAGGTATGTGTGTGAGTTTGTATGTTTGTCCGTCCTTCACGCTCAAACGGCTGAACGGATCGTGATGAAACTTGGCACAGAGGTAGTTCATGACCTGGATTAACACATAGGGTAATTTCCGATAGCCATGCGGGCGAAGCCACTGGCAGTAGCTAGTATAATGTAAGTCCGAAATATTCAGGTAGCGATTACTCAACACGACACGGACACGAGACGGTTACATATTACATTCAACGTTCCTATAATTAATGACAATTCAGAACTACTGTTACCTATGTATAATTTTCAGACTACCTCGTTGGTCTAGTGGACAAAGCGCTGTCTGTGGGTATGAGAGTTCGATTCCCGAGTCGGGTAAAGTGTTATCGGGTTTTTCCATCAGGATTTTTTTAGTTTCAGCCAGGAGTCTGGATTTGTTATCAGTTGATGGCAATAGGCTCGCCCCCTATTACTACGGACTCAAATATAACTGGCGAAACGTGGGTGTTCGTTAGGTACACCTCCGTTGAATGTTTAAGTCATATTACATGCAGATTATTGATCAATGTTAATATCTGAAACTATGTTAGAATCATCATCACTCTATCTGCCAGGTCAGAGGGACTATCTGAAGATGTAACGACTGCCTTGGAGCATATAGAGCTAAGGAAGGATTCATAGGATAGGATAAATCAGGATCATTTGATGATTCCCATCCTAACAAAAAAAATACTGAATGGTTCCTAAAAAAGTTCTGAGGTAACAAAGACAAACAAAAAAATGTACACTCGAATTGAAAACCTCCTTCTTTTAGTATTAAAAAACACATTAATCAGGCAAATCCGCTAACTATATTTCACGGCAGAGTGTAGAAAATCATGATCATTACGCGATTACGTAATACGACACGACACGACGGCACGACACGACTCCGACACGACAGGACTGCGACCGACCACGACCGACATTACAACAGTTAAACTCCTTGTTATTTCACTTTTGCAACGTGTTTTTTCGCCCGAACAGCTGTTGTAAGTGAATTTTTAATAAAGTTTTTATGGATCGAGTTTAAGCTCAGAATTACTGTTGGAAGCCATTTTGACAATAACAAGCGGTACTAAAGAACTATGTTGGTCTGCGATTCAATGGACTTTTCATGTATTATTCGTATCTCTTACCTACAGCAGTGATTTTTTTTTTGTGTTGGGAAATCATCCAATGACCCCTCACGCTCTCGGTGGAGCGCAGGAGAGTGTGAGACTCTTACTGACAAAAAAAAGCAATGATAGCATAGTGGTATGACCGTCCGACTTCCAAGTCATAGGTCTCGAGTTCGAACCCAAGGCACGCATCTCTGATTTTATGGATTCATGTGCGTATTGTATAATTATCACTTGCTTAAAAACCAGTGAAGGAAAACATCGTGAGGTAACCGGCATGCTTGAGAGATATTCCTCAACAGCATGTGAAGTAAGTCAGAGGCCCATGGGCAGCTTTAAAACTCTGACACCAGGTTAGTCACTAACCACACGAAAAAAAGAAGAAGAAGACTGAATAAAACCCTATGAATTGGGGTTTTGCCTAAGATTGTCACTTCTTATTGTGCCTTACACCCCTTTACCTTACCAACGCTCTTATCAAACAATCTGCCTAGCCTTTTCCCAACTATATTGGGGTCAGCTTTCAGTCTAAACGGATGTAGCTGAATACCCATATTTGATAAAACGATACCCCTTGGTAAGACTGGCTGTCAGATTTTCGGGCACTGCTATGACAGCCGGAACCAACAGCTTAACGTGGTTTCCGAGGCACAGAGGAGACTCGGTACGTAAAGATGGTCACCCATCCACGGACCAACCCCGGCAAGCGTAGCTTAACCTGATGGAGCGACCTGTGTGGCTGTTGTTACTTACCCACGAGCTCATTACGAACACTCTTATCACTTGTAGATAATAATAGACCAAGCAATACATACCCATACCATTACCAATTCACACGAAAAGCGTCTAAAACCTAGAATGCCGATTGGAACATAATCCCCCAGACGTAATTGCTTCCCAGTGAATGAGACGCCTCAGAGTGAACTGATGACCTAGTCGTTCATATAGTTCATTCCTTGTTTCCTTTGATCAGTACACTCTTTGAGCTGTATGGAAGAGTTCGTTAATTTGCTTGGCATGTTTTGTATGAGGTTGGATTAGTAAGTACCTAATTCTCACTTTTACTTTTCACTCATGGTGAGTGGAAGCCTTCTTGTCACAGTCATGGCGTGCAGCTACAGATTAGTTCTGTCTTGTGCTCGTGATTAATATTGATCCATTTGGTTCAAATGTTTTTTTTGTATCTACTCTAGTTTATTATCTCTTGACGACACGGTTGGCGCAGTGGTTGAGCGATTGACTGCTGCGCACTATGTCGCGGGTTCGATTCCCGCACGGAACAAATATTTGTACGACCTGCAAGTATTTGTTACGAGTCTGGGTGTTTTTCTATCTATAATATGTATGTATTTACAAAAAAAAAAAATTATATAAGTAGTTTATCAGCCATCTCGTGACCATAACACAAGCATTAGGTTGCTTAGCTTGGGACGATATGGCGTTGTGTGAAATGTCCAAGGATATTATTATTATTATATTATTATTATTATTATCTTTTTTGTAAGCATGTGTTCCTGTGGCAATGAACCTATTTTTCTTTTCTTTTTAAATTAATTTGTATTGAGTTATGTCATTGTTTAATGTGGAAGTTGACTTAGAAAAGTGGGACTTCTTATATCAAAAATTGTATGACATGTGTGTTTATGACGGGTGGGCCATCTAGTGTTTTAAATTTTAAACGGCTATAAAAAAAACTACGGATTTTTTTTTTTAATTTCTCATTATTTGGAAAGATTGAACTTTGTCATTTAAGAATGGAACACAATATCATTCATATGACTACCATGACTGGTTCGGCAGTACCACATTCGATCAACCCAATTTTTCAGTACATTTTCGATTGTTTAGGCTTGAATCTCTTCAATGGCAACTTCAATTTCATGTTTTGTGGATGCATTGGCTTCTCAATAGTCACGTGTGGGTTCTCTGAACGCAGTTTTGCTTATTGATTGTTCTCGTATATCATAAAAGGAAGTAGTTAACTAATTTACTCTGGAAATACTCAGTATTTCACTATTTCTGATACAGTTACAAAACTTACTGGAACTTTCTACCTGTATACGGTTGGCCAAAATAATAGCTCAAAAAGAAAAATTAACATAATAAAACAATCTAATCGCAGAATGTATAATAACGCACAGTGTAATGTTACGGGCGGATAGTGTAACATTAATTACAAAAATACCACTTACGAGTAAATTAGCTTTATCGGTGACACGTGGCTGTAATTTATTGTGGCCGACAGTGTACGACAAACGGATACACAAAGTTTACGTGGTTTTTTTTTATTTTATTTTATTTGAAGGAAAAGTTTTGATTTATCAAGGTTGAAAGATTTGAACCGCCATGCTTGCTTTTTTAAAGGTGGGTTGGTGCCATGAAGGAGTTTTTAATTCTTTTTGATAAAGAATACGATTAGTTATTATCGAAATATGTTTGGAAACATAAACATACAAAAACACGCCTTGTTTTCATAAACGGTTAATTTATTTGTGGGCGAATCGATAAATCCAGAAATACATACTAGGCAATCAGCACATTTTGAATTTTACAACTATTTATAGCATAGAAATCAAAATGTATGAAAGTACGTATTTCGGAAGTCATCAATTCGTCCACAACTAAAATAACTTACAGAAAAAAAAAATATGTCGATTCGCCCATTTCGGGTAGCATTTTCTTGCAAATTGACTAATAAACCATAAATTTCGACCACTATAAACAACGACCTCGGAGTAACGTTGAGTGTGATACATTTTTCTACGTAATACCAACATTTCATTTTAAACTTCAATTAAAATATACATTTATTTAAAAAAATTAAAAAAAGCGCCTTCATCCTCTCTCCTATTAAAAATTAACTTTGCTGTGCCCTACAGGGTCCATAATTGATTCAATGTTTTAACATATCAACTAATAAATATGTACACATAATGGAATGCAATAAAGTATTGAGTATAGGAAAATGTATTAAATCATCCAGATGTCACTAGTTTTTAATTCACCCATTATCCTTGTTATAGTAACCTTAGACTTTAGTAAAAACATTATTTCATCACTTAAGTGTAATTTACAATTATTGCTTTGCCATAAAAAAAAACTCAAAATTTTAAATTCACCCCAAAATCTTCTTCAAGAAAAGATCACATTACAGACACGTTTCCGCATGGCTCCCATCCTCGACCTACCGACCCAAATTCCTTAATCACCAAGACGACCAAAACACTTTAATAGGTTAAACCCTAACGCAAACCCGAAACACCGGTGTTTCAATTAATTGTTAACTGTAATCGAAAAAGCATTAGGCGTAGTAATTAAGAGAGCATGTGCGCTCAGCGGATAAATTTGCATTGCCTGCGGTCAGGCGCCTCCGAGTCTACATGTAGCGTATGGTGTAAGCGATAGCAGATGCGTTTGAGTAAAGTTATTTTCAGTGTCAATGGCTGTGACTTACAAGTTGTGAGTAGCAGGTTCGAACAGGCGCTACACTACATAGTATAAAACAAAGTCGCTTTCTCTGTCCCTATATCCCTATGTATGCTTAAATCTTTAAAACTACGCAACGGATTTTGATTCGCTTTATTTAATAGATAGAGTGATTGAAGAGGAAGGTTTATATGTATAATTTGTCGTCATATTATGCGGGCAAAGCCGTGGGCGGAAGCTAGTTAATATTAATAATAAGTCATTTATTTCAGATTCATCAGGAGATTACATCCATATTTGTTAGTACAATTGCGAGCTTACAAACTTTTAGTAATAAACTAGTTACTAGCTTTACTTTGTGTAAATAGTTTCATCACCACTGCTCTTAAAACGGTGTAGAAAATGGATGAAATCGGCACACGTCTTCGTATTTTTGGTCCTAGGAAATCCTTGAACCAAAAATTCAAAGACATATGTCATCTAGCAATCCGCGCTGGACTCGTGTGATAGATAAGAAAGAATTAAAGAAACCACCACCCACTCCTTCTCACTTAGAGGCGGCCTGTTTCCCAGAAGTGTTGTTCTAATGGTGTTAAGCGCTACCTACTGCTGCGCATTATGACCTGGGTTTAATTCCCGAGTCGGGCAAAACTGTTATTAGGTTTTCAATCTGGAATTTCTCAGCAATAGCCCGAAGTTTGGATTTGTGTCCAGTTGATGGCAACAGGCTCGCCCCCTATTACACAGGACTTAAAATACAACTCTGCCTAACCCTTCAGGAAATACAGGCGTGATATTATGTGTCTATTGTTCTCGTAAAAAGTTTTGTGATAAACATATTTACAACGGCTTTTTATTAAAACGAGGTTGCAATAAATGTCACAGAATGAAAACTTTCCCAGGCGAGGTAAATGCTTCCAGACACATGCAGCAGTAAGGGATTGCGCTTAAATAAAATGATTATCCATTGTAATTAACAGAGCATGCTCAGCGTATAAATTTGCATGCCCTGCGGTCAGCGGGGCAGTCTGCACTCATAATACCGAGTACAAAACACAGGCAGTAGCGGGGTTTTAAACTTTATTCTTTCGTTTTTGACAGCTGTCTGTAATAAGTCCCAAAGTAACAATGACACTGGTAGAAAGATCAAAAAATCATCGTCAAGTTAAATTGGCAAATAGGCTTTGCGAAAGGTTGAAATTCTGAAAAATCATAATCTGCCAAGCCTTTTCCGTACCACTGAAAAATATAATAATTAAAATGCTGTTGCTAATAGGAGTCTATAATAAATATTTAATGCTTGCGCCCTAGAAAATCATGAAAACGACAACCCAAAAAATATTTTTAGATCTTACGAAGAGTGTTCAAGGCAATAATTTCGAACAACTTTCTTGGTGTTTACATGTTGAAAAAAATAGGTCAGTGTTTAAAACTTTTTGCAGCATAATTTACAGTTCTTCTCTCTCAACTCGTCTTTTTTTAAAAACAAGCTGATAACTATAATAAATGGCTCTGTATTAAAAAGAAAAACCATATCTTTTGACACTTGAAACTGATGGCATAACGCTTTTTCGTTACGCTATATTGCCAATCAGTTTATGCCTACCACAAGCTATGTTTAAGAAGGGCACGCCACGATAGTGGCGGTAAGGCCCCTCTTTGAGGAGTGGCTAGAGAGGCGTCACGGCGCCCTCACCTACCGCCTGACACAGGTCCTCACCGGACATGGATGTTTCGGGAGGTTCCTGCACATCATCAGGCGGGAGGAAACGCCCGGGTGTCACCACTGCGAGGATCGCCCAGAGGATACGGTAGAGCACACGGTGCAAACCTGCCCCGCTTGGGCGGAGCACCGCCGTGTCCTCGTAGAGGCGATCGGCGGCGGCGACCTCTCGCGCCCGGCCCTGGTGCAAGCCATGGTCCGGGGCGAGAGGGAGTGGGAGGCAGTCACCTCCTTCTGCGAAAAAGTCATGCTCGCGAAGGAGGTGGCGGGATGGGAGAGAGAAAGGTCCTCCCGTCCCAGCCGCCGCAGGAGACGCCCCGGGCGTCGGGAGCCACGTGACGACTCCCGGCCACCGTAGGCGCGGGCCTGCGGACGGTGAGTAATGGGTGACTCACCATCCGATCAGCACCAGACCCGTGCCGTACGGCGCGTATATGTTCCACGCGCGCCTCAAAGAGATGTCAGCATATGAAGGGGCCCCTCAGGGCCAAGCCTGCCGGGTAAGCGGGATTGTCCGAAAGGGTTACCGCTACCCCGGAACATAAAGGGCTACGGAAGGAACATGGATGGGTTTTAGTCAGTAAGAGTCTGACACTCCCTTCCGCTCCACCCAGAGCGGGAGCAGTCATTGGATGATTTCCCAGCCTTAAAAAAAAAAAAAAAGCTATGTTTAAGAACTTCATTCCGAAATATCTATCGTATTAAATTCATTCATTCACTGACAGACAATAAATTCAGAAGCTAGTCAGAATCTCTAAGACTAGAAGAAAATTTGCACAAAGGTTTCTTATAAGTAAAGTGAAAATGAGCACTAAGGATCCTGTAAGTTTGTTGGAAAGTTCGAACTTTTGCCGACGGGAAATCCCATCGAGCAAACGGCTTGTCAACAAAGAAAATAGCATGCTCTACGATTATGTAAAATCACCGTTCTTCTTTCGTGGACACGTGCGTATTGTGTGCTACTAGGTATCTTGCTTTACAAGCCGCGAGACTAAGCGGACGTGTATTTTGTTTATTATACCAAAATTAAATAAATACGAATAATGCTATTGAAAAACTGTTGAGTCAGATTTATTCAGTAGTGTCGAGTGTTAATTAATAACTTTCTCATTGTGCAAGATGAACTAAATAGTTTTATAAACAATCATCGTTTTCCGTGTTGGTACTATGTCTAATCCAGGAGATAGTCCCTTCGGGCGCAGCAAATTGATACGTCGAAGTCCTTCACCGACGCCATTGCCTGACGATCAAGCGCCGCCAGCAGCCACGGAGAATGAACTTCCACCAGAATGCCAATGTCACCATATCAGAGATACAGAGATGGATTGGATCCATCGAAAATATTTTGACTGAAGTTTGCTCGATTGTGGGAGAGGGTAAAATGAATTCCGAACAGAAACTACGTGTCACCAATCTCTGTCGTAAAGTTTCACATGGGACGACTCAGATGGCCGTACTGTACCAATCTTTGAAGCAGAAGACTATCCAGGCGCACACTACCATTCAGCACCTTCAATCCCAGCGAAATGTTGCGGAATCCATTTACCAGTTCAAAGAGGTAATTGAAACTAAATTGAGCCGACCCGAACCAGTAGGTACCTCCTATGCCAACATGGTAAAGAAAGGCGTCGATACTTTTATTCGACCAGCAAATTTCAGTTCGATTGCTATATATCCCAGCGATAAAAGTAAAACCAGTGACGACACTAAGTCATTGGTACAAAAAATCATCTCACTGGAGGAATTGAAACTACATGTTCGCGGACTGAGCAAAATTAGAAACGGAGGCGTCATTATTAGAACGGATAACAAGGGCGATATTGATAAATTAAAAAGCTCACAAAAATTAGTATCCTCGAGCCTTACAGTTGAAGAACCATCTAAATGCCGCCCTAGAATTGCTGTCATCGGTGTTCCTGTAGGCCTTACGGAAAAAAGAGGTTCTTGACTGCATTTATGTGCAAAACCTTGCGGATAAATTGCCCAACACCACTCAAGAGTCCTTTTTAAAATCCATCAAATTGAGCCATAAATCAGAACGTCCTACCTGCAGTTATATACTAGAAGTTCCTGCTAATACCAGGAAAATTATAATGGACCAAGATCGAATTTTCATAAACTGGACATCATGTCCAGTAAGAGATTTCACTATTGTGACCCGCTGCTTTAACTGCCAGCAGTTCGGACACGCAGCCAAATTTTGTAGAGAAACATCCCTTAGGTACTTGCAACCTCTGTGGAGAGTCTGGACACTCCTTCAAGGAATGCACCAATAAATGTTCTCCACTACACAATGTGCAACCTGCAAACGCTTCAAGAGGAGACATGATCATCCAACTGGTGATGTGAACTGCCCGGCACGTAAATATGCAGAAGACAATTATATTAATTCGATTGACTATGTAGGCGCCTAGGAGCGCCGCCGTCTAATTCTTTAATCTAGCACATACACAGTAGGTTAATAATAATCTTCTTACATTAAATACAGATAAAAACAAGTACCTATTATTTACAATGAGAAACACTAATCAAACGCCTACTAGCCTAAACATCCAAGCGCATAACAACTGTAATTTACATTATGCTGATTTTGCATGCACTTGTCCCACTTTAGGTAAAACCGACCATATCAAATACCTAGGCGTTACGATTGACACAAATCTGAATTTCCGCAAACATATTGATTTGTTATGTACTAGAGTACGTAAATTACTATACATATTAAAAAATTTATTACCCCTACTTATGTAATCAGTTTAACAGACTGTTAGAAATTTTTAATTTAACTTATAAACATGTTATTTACGAATGCAAGAATATTTGGTAACACTTAATTATACAGACACGGAAAAGCTGCTGGGAATCTTAACATAGTTTTAGTATTAAGTCTTTACATTATTGTCATTGTTTATTATCCGGTAATTTATTTAAACACATTATTATACAGTCTTGTTTTAGTATTTTACAGTCCAACGATTACTTATTTTAGTCTTTAAAAGTTATAATTATTATCTTTTAGTTAATTAATCTTCTAATGAATATGTTGTTGTCTTCTTTTAGAATGTTTATTGTAAAGTGATGACCTGAAACACAGGTTTTAATTAAACCTAGATCAGGCAGAACACTACACTAAACAAAGAAAAATTTTACCTCACTTGTAATTATGTAAACCTTTTTTTTTTTTTTTTTAAGGCTGGGAAATCATCCAATGACTGCTCCCTCTGGGTGGAGCGGAAGGGAGTGTCAGACTCTTACTGACTAAAACCCATCCATGTTCCTTCCGTAGCCCTTTATGTTCCGGGGTAGCGGTAACCCTTTCGGACAATCCCGCTTAAATTATGTAAACCTTAATTTATACTTGACTTAATTCTTGAATAAATAAATATTATATAAATTTTTATTTGCTCGAAATTCGCATGCTTTTATCCATGTGTATTCTAAGCTTAAACGTAACTCGTTTACCACTTGGGCCACACACAAATAGTATTTACTTACTACCATAATTCGAATATTTTATACGAACTAAAAGCACAAGAGAATGTCAGAATTTAACCCTAAAATACTTTTAGAGAACCTAAGGACAAACCTCTCTTTTCCGTGGTCTTATTCTACCAAGAACAATTTGCTATGGCTGAGCATTGTGCTGGACCTGAATCCACCACCTCCTATATAATTTAGTAGCCGTAGCAGTGATAGCCTAGTGGTGTGACCGTCAGACTGCCAAGTCTTAGGTCTCGAGTTCTAACCCAAGTCACGCACCTCTGACTTTTCGGATTCAAGTGCTTATTCTATAAAACCACTTGCTTAGAAAACCGTAAAGGAAAACATTGTGAGGAAACCGGGGCAGGCTTGAGAGATATTTTTCAACAGCACGTGAAGCTAAGTCAGAGGCTCACGGGCAGCATAAAAACTCTGACACCAGGTTACTCACTACCCATACAAAAACAAAAATAGTTACAAGGCTCCCAGGCTTTCGAGTAGATAAACATAAACTAGAACAGATTTTGCTAGTCCATTACAATTGATCTAATATTGTATATCCACGTCAATTAAATCGATTGATAGGAATGCAACAGCTCTTGAAACAGTTGGATATTTAAAGAAAGCGATATAAAAATAACAGACATGCGCTGGTAAACGACTCGACGAGTTAGAAGACACATGGAACGATATAAGTTAAAAGTAAGGTGTTATTTTTTTTTGTATCACAGATGGAGCCCGTCCGGTTAAGCTACTCTTGCCGGGGTCTGTGGATGGGTGACCATTTTTAAATATCGAGACTCCTCCGTGCCTCGGAAAGCACGTTAAGCCGTTAGCTGTCATTTGTGCATCTTAAACAGTCGTTACGGGGCGTCAGAAACCCGAAAATCTGACAGCCAGTCTTACCAAGGTATCGTATTGTACAGTAACTGGGTTGTGGAGGCCAGATAGGCAGTCGCTCCATGTAAAATACTGGTATTCAGCTGCATCCGGTTAGACTGGAAGCCGACCCCAAAATAGTTGGCAAAAGGCTAGGCAGATAATGTAGTGTTATAATAATATCTGGTCCAGACGTTCGTATGCGAGACATGTTGCAACACTGTGCGACTCTACGTTTGTGGTGTCCATTTTTATAAGATTTAGTGAGATATCTTGGAGGAGTGGTGTGTGATCCGAGTTTGGGGGAAAAGTGGTTCGGTATCATCTTAATGCTTTAATCTGAAACTATCATAATTATTTGTTTCATAAAAAACTACTAAAGAAAATTTACCCGAAATGAGTACTGAGCTTTGTAATGGACTGAGTATGCTCTGAAAGTACTAATTCGAGGAATCCATACTACACTATAAAAATAATAATTATTTAATTTATATTATTAGAAGAAAACTCTTTAGTTGATGAGATGGATGGATTTCTATTATGACGAATGGATAGTTTTAATAAATCTTAAATAAGTTTTTAGTTTTAGGTGTAAACTCAAACGTAAAATAAAACTAAACTAAAACGTAAATTAAAATAAATATCCGTAGTGCAAATCTTGGATAGCCAACCTAATTGTACAGACGCCAGCACATCAAGCTACCCCAATCTGTCAAATTAATATGATAGATTTTCAACTTTATCTCCAAAGTACAAGGTTCAATTTCAATTGGGACAATTTGACAGAAAGACGAGACCTGCGAGCTTCTAGATAAAATAATTTGTTATATTGAGGGGGCTTCAGGAGTGATTAACATGTTTAACAACAACAATATAATATGTTTTCTTTAAGCGAAAGGAACTGATCACAACAACATACAATATTATTTTTGCATTGATTGCATTTTCTTCCCACAGTGTGCAAACAAATAAATTTCTGTCTATCCTTCCTTTCCCGAACAAGACGGCTTTTATAAACCGCTCGTTTGGTCACCTCAGGTCCTTGCAATACCATTGGAGCGATATCTATTCCATTTGCAGTATCTTCAGTATATTGGCAGAGATTTGATAGCCCTGCCGAGGTGGGTTTTGAGTGAACACCGTAGTGCGGTCCGTGCTATGCATGACTATGACATTTAGACTACTATGGGTTTATGGTGCCCTGGTACCTTGGGAGATATCGTTGGTAAGACAGGTGTATTTTGAATGGTGTTTAAAGATAGGTTGTAAATGCGAATAAACTTGGTTTTTGTAAATGTAATTTTCTGTGAAAGAAGAGAAAGACTTACTAAAAATATTTTTCATTTTCGACATGTCTTCACTGTTTTTAAACTACCTGTATTACATAACTAAAGCGTCTTTTCAATTATTTGCCAATGCTAAATTAATTTTAATTTAATGATAATATTTCTGAGCTTCCACAACTTATAACGTAAAATACGGACAAAAAAAAGCCTATCTTGTCAAATCCTGTAATTTTTTACTACACCCTGTTTAGCTACACAAAAACTCCCATCACACATCCTCATACAATTTCCAATAAATCAAACAAGACAAGCAATACATAGGGATATGGTCATCGTCTTTTACGTAAAATATCTGTTTTACTTGGTAACAGTTAGTCGATTGATTTATCGCGACCTGAGAGAGACGTGATGAATTACTCTGTGGAGATTTGCACAGAGCAATTTGGGTACAGAGGCGGAGGAAGTTCGTAAATCAATTGTGAGTCGGGCTTTTTTTTCGATGTTACATAATTTGGGCTTTAAATTTTAATATGCTGAACACTATTTTAGAATATTTATTTTTATTTTAACGCGATTTGAAATTACATTTATCGTCTTTAGAAGGAGCTGGGACGGAAAAAAGCTGGAAGAAATATGGGCATCTAGCTTCCACCTTCCGACTAACTGACCAACTCATTGACAATTCAAAAATGCCCGTAATTAATTGGTTTAATTGAAATAAATGTTTCAGTTTGAGTTTGAGCTGAAAATGCGTTGTCTCACCCAATATCTAAATGCCATTTCAAATGGGTAAGTATGGCAGCATAAGTCGTGACAAATCAATGTTTTGTATTACTTATTTTGACTAGCGAATCACTCAATTATCATTGTTTTAGAAATGTTGGACGATTGACTAAAATCTTCCATGCGTTTAAAGTGCTTTATTCATGATTCTTCGTTTTCATAATTCCGATAATAATAATAATAAATAAATACAATACATCAATTATTTCAGGTAACAAAGACCCATTACATCCATACCTTACAGACTATCCTTGATATTTAAAAAAAACCCAAAAAATAAAAATTAATAATGCAGCATCTGTCGTTCACTACTCTACGCGATACGCCGTACGTGCATAGGCGCGCAGCATACGATTTGTTAAACATTGCAGCGCCCGCGAAATGCTCACACGAGAAAACTGTTGTTTACAATACATTTATATATGTTTCCGACACAACTAACTAAGAACGTAAGTAGTAAGAAAAGTTTTCTGCGATATAGCTATGTTTTTAGGTTTTAAAGCTTTACCTCAACAGATGTAGTTTTCTATGTTTTACCTACGTTTCGAAAGGATCCTTTAATTCATTTCTTAAGTATTGCTTTCTTTTTGTTTTGTGTGGTTATTGCCAGAGTTTTTAAACTGCCCATGGGTCTCTAACTTAGCTTCATATGCTGTTGAGAAATATCTCTCAGGTATGCCTTCCTTATGTATGTTTTCCTTCACCACTTTTTAAGCAAGTGATAATTATACAATACGCACATGAATACGAAAAGTCAGAGGTGCGTGCCTTGGTTTCGAACTCGAGACCTACAACGTGGCAGTCCAACGGACACAACACTAGGCTACAGTGTGGCTAAGTATCGCTGCAACTTCTTTATCCTTGGTTATTATGCTTAGCAGTTCATTTTATAATCTTGATACTTAAAACCAAAAAACAAAATCTAGTTGGTCACAACGTAACTCCCGAAAACTTAACCGAACAATAAACCAACGTCATATCAAAAACGTACGACGAAACATTTCCCTGCACTAAGTGCCCGCTTCGCGATAAACTATGCGCCGTCGAGATGTATGGCAGTTTCTTGCTGCGAACACTCCCGGGATTTGCCGACATTCCCGACAAGTATGCACCGTGTTCCCGGGATCTTACACCGGTATCAGATTTAAAGTGAAGGATAGGTTTTGCTAGGTGACAACTTATCTTGCGCTGGATTGGAAGTTCTGTTCAAGTTCGGTTGAAATGCTGAAGTTTTAGAGGTGTTTTGGGAGTCATCGACATCGCAATAATATGTTTGTGGTCAACGAAATTGTTTGCTTGGATTCTTTACCTCACATTATTGAAGAAAGAATAGTTTTATAATGTATAGAACCTAGTTAAACGTGTCGTAGTACAAAGCAAAGCTTCATTAGATTTAGAAGGCAATATTGGTGAACCTGATGCATAAATACTGTAGAGGTTTGATTCGATCTTATATCGTAGCAGGCTGGTAAGAAAATAATTCTGGCTGCATTCGAATTTTCAAATTATTCAGAATGAGTTCAAATATGGCTGTTTAGGATTTGGTATGAAGAAAAGGTGACTTTTATATTGGCGCGTTGCTGTAAGCATCTATACTAATATTATACATTATAAAGAGGAAAGATTTTATTGTTTGTTTGCATTGAGGTTCCGAAACTAAAGAACCGATTTAAAAATTATTTCACTATTGGGAAGCTACACTATCCCCGGGTGACATAAGCTATATTATATTTTCAAAAAAAAATAGGGATCCTTACTAAAACTCCAATAATGTAACAATTTCCGACATCCGCGCGGGCGAATCCGCCTGCAGAAGCTAGTGGTTCTATAAAGCAATGCATTATATTTGTGATACAATGTGACGATGTCCGTATATTATAGTCAATTATCGAGCACTCCTGCGGTGCTCAAGAGTGAGGTCCCTCCAGTCCTTACAGTACCTATCTTCATAGGTAAGTACAAATGTCGCTATACATTAAGAACTTGACATCAAATAGTTTCTATCTGCACTAGTACAGTCTTCAATACAGTGCAGTCTCGAATATTGAAGTTGTTTGATGACACCAGGCGGAATATCGACTCCATAACGCGTCTAATGGTGCAGAGTGGAAGGTAATAGTCCACGCTCGTGGTCACTGATGAGGTGGACCGATCCAATGAAATCCGCGGTTGGAGACCTTTGGTAACCCATTAGATGTTCGCCTATTTAAAAGCCGTTTGCTTAAATGAGCTCAACGATTTATACGATTATATTTGTTGTTGTTTCAAGAGAATTTTGCTTATGAACCTATAGGGTTCATATGACATTTGAGGGGTTAATGAATGCGCCAGACTGTCACATGACGAGATGGAGATAGATCGAGAAGCACAATTCATTGTTACCACGACCGCGTTGTCAAGGGCGAAGCAAAAAAGAAGGAGATAAATGAAATAAAGGTGAAGACACACAGAATACAGTTTCGATTTGATCTTTTAAAATTAGACAAAAAATTCCAACCTTCTATAAATATTCTGTAATTTCCTGGTTATTTAAAATTCAACACGAAATTATAAATAACATAAAAGATTCAGCTTTAGCCAAGATTCACAATTTCCTTCATCCCACTTTGTCCGATATTTTTAATCGAAAACCATTTCCTATTACGTCACAGTGGTTCCGGGCGCCATTTTTTCAATGTTGCCACTTCTAAATCGATCACCGTCGACTTAAATCGGTCCCGCGCCGTTCAGTGTTGACAGTCGTTAAAACTTTCACAAATTGGCTGAAACGTCGTTTACTGAAATTCCCTTTACTTAATTAAAACTTTTGAGTCTCAAGTCCATAAGTTTTCAAGTCGCCTAACAAATTCGAATTGTTTGATTGTCATGTTGTTGCAAATAATTGTTTGTTTTGTTCAGCTGGAACTAAATGCAAATTGGTTCGTTGCGACATCTGTTACGAAAAATTTGTCAGGGAAGTTCAGAAACGAGTTTTGAAATGTTATTAAAATGATGATTAAATTATTTATTAAATTATTGTATTTATATATAATTATGATTCTCCTACAGGGGCTGTATGCCGTTGTAGCAAAGATACGTGTTAATGGAAAGAGGCCTGAGATGCCTTTCTCCTGCAATGGGACACAAATGGTTGAAAATAAAGAATATTATTCTACCTAAGGTTCAATCAAACTGCCTAGCCTTTTCCCAACTATGGTGGGGTTGGCTTCCTGTTTAACCGGATGCAGCTGAATGCCAGTATTTTACATTGAGCGACTGCCTATCTGACCTCTACAACCCAGTCAGTAACTGGGTAATACAATACCCCTTGGTAAGACTGGCTGTTAAACTTTCGGGCTTCTGACTAATCGTAACGACTGTCAAAGATCCACGAATGACAGCCGGGACCAACGGCTTAACGTGCTTTCCGAGGCAAAAAGGAGTCTCGATATGTAAAGATGGTCACCCATCCACGGACCAACACCGGCACGCGTTGCTTAACCTGATGGATCGATCCGTGCGGCTGTTATTACTTAGAAGGTTAACCTTTAAAAACAAAAACAAATGAATAATAATTCATATTTGTCGTCGACGCGATGTAAAAACAAAGGAAAAACATTACAAAGCCTGTCATATCGGCCATACGTTACTTTTCCAACAATAACCCGGTATAAAACTAATTTGCGCGGGAGTTATGACAAAATCCAGGGTATCGGCGTTTTTTATCCAGGCTTAGTGATTTCATAAATGGCACAAAGTACCAACAATGTAAGGGTACGTACAGACATTCGAATTTTAAACAAAACCATGATGATACAAACCTAAGCAGGCGCTTCACTTTGTGTATTTGATATCATCACCACTACTCTCAAAACAGTGAAGGAAAACATCGGGAGTTTTCCGCACGATGTTCTAGAACCTGAAATTCGAAGACATGTGACATCCGCTAACCCGCACGGGCCCGCGTGGCGAATTATGGCCCTATGGCTCTTAGAGAGGAGGTTTGTATCCCAGCAGTAACATTAAAGGGAACATTAAAGGCTGATTATGTATAATGATACCGACAACTCTTCACAAAAGGGTCAGCTACAAATTCAAATCTATTTGATTCATTGATTATGTTTTAATTTCACCACTGACACTGAACGAGAACTGCGTTCAAAAACTGTCAGTGTCATCCATGACAATGCGTATGCTTGACCTTCGGGCTCCCCAATCACTACGTAGTGATACATGTAACATCTATACACTTGTTACACTACCACCCTAGTATTAAGTATGAAATATAGCTAGTTTGCTCAGAAGATACACAAATGTTTATAGAAGCCTCCTAAATACTATTCCAGTATATATTTTCCTTTATTTACAAACATTCTATAAAGTTAAGAGACGATGAAACATCAAATACGTTTAGGGTTCAACAGTCGCTTGTCATTACTTAATTTTAAGCAATGTTTCCAATAACAAGACCGCATTATTTCAAGGTAAAAGCATAGTTATATCTTGTATGTATCTTGTTCATTTTGACGTTCAAACGTGCCTTTCTTGTGCCTATTTGAAATAAATGATTTTACTTTGACTTTGACTTTATGACTCTTCCGACTTGTTGACTCTGTACAGTGGCTGATATCAACTACACGTAACCACAGAGCAGCTACCGTCATGTCACGAAGCGTCAACACCGTTTTCAGGTTTAATTTGGTTTTGACAAACGTGACATCACCACATAGTGGAAACCCCTATCCAACAAGTAAATGTGTTTCAAGTTATTCACTTAAAATACTTAAAAGGCACAACGCGACCATGCGACTGGACCCTAGTAGAATAATTTCTTTATAAACACGTCATAGAACCGCGGTTGCATGCCTTAAATCACTGCCCAAGCACAACGAATATAAAAGTGGTTTTTTTTTGGAAAAAAAATATTACGACGTTCTCTTTGTTTAGTTTTGTCTGAACTAGCCCTAAGGACACACTGATATGTACGGCAATAGATGTCGGTGTAAATCCCCCTTGTTTCACGTTCATATCGGCTCTCATGGCCGACTGATTTTATGGCATTTCATACCATGGCTAGTGACGTATGAAGGACTGTTTACAAGTCACTGGGCCGGTGTGAGCCAGCCATTATTAGGGATGTTTATGTATGTAGATACATATGTAGTTCAATGGGAGATTTGGTCGTCGGAAGGTAAATGGAATGTGACAAAGGGAATTCAGATACGGTGAGTTTGACAAGGATATCAACGATAGCTGTTTCCGTACACAAAAAAAAGAAAGAAAAATACGTACCTTTGAAGCTTGATCTAAAATGGTTTTAAAGTTTTGTTTATAAGTTTGTATGTAAGGGTATCTTCGGAACTACACCTCCGATTCCAAAATTCTTTCACTAATAGGAATTCATAAAATTATTAATATTTTTTTACTCAACGTGGCCAAAGTCGAGGGTGAACTGCTAGTCACCAATAATAAGTCAAACCACATAATTACTATTTATTATACCATTGAGACTTTCCGTAACCGTTATACTATTATTTTGTAGTTTTAAAACTATGTTTTAGACCAAAGCTTTCCTAATTATTTATATCCAGGGTGAAGGGACATCGACATAAAGGCGAATGCCATGGATTCAATGCATGAAACTTATTCAAAAAAAATGCTGGACATACTTAACACACTCTATATAATAAAATTCAAAACCCTGCACTTCAATTTCCCATCTCGAACACACATAAAATACTTCTACGCATCCCAGCCTAAAAAACACATTCGAAACCCACAATATTTCCAGTGGACCAATGAAAAATGTATCAGCCATCTATCATAAACTCCTCGTTCAGATACTCAGCAGAACAAAAAAACTCAGGGGTTGGTGAGTAACGTCGCACCAAATTAAATCTGTAGGCTATAAAGAACAGATGACGGGCGGCTAACTTCTTTGGGACTGGTGATACGTAGATATATTGTTAGGCTGTGGCAGAGTTCTTAAGGTTCCGTACACGAAAAGTGCCGAATGGAACCCTATTATTAAGCCTCTGCCGCTCGCCCGTCTGTTTGTCAGAGGCCTGTATCTCATCAACCGTAATTGGTAGACAGTTGAAATTTTTATAGTTTATTCTACTTCTTTTCGAGTGGTCAGTGACTAACCTGGTGTCGGAGTTTTTATGCAGCCCATGGGCTCTGACTTAGCTCCACATGCTGTTGTGAAATATCACTCAGACATGCTGGTTTTTTCACGATGTTTTCCTTCACCGATTTTAAGCAAGTGATAATAATATAATAAGCACATGCATCCGTAAAGTCAGAGAGATAAAGAGAGTCGATTTTATATTACTGCTATAAAACATTTCAAGAGGTCCTCATACAAGAAACGTGTACAGACTGAACTATTATTTTTGTAATATGAGGTGTTACAATCTGTATTGTGATACGGAACCCTTCATACGCGAGTCTGACTCGCACTTCCTATTTTATTTAGGTTTGGAGTTTCTTATGATTCAGTAATAACAAGTACTTTACTGGCCGTTTCTATGATTGTAGTTATAACATTGAAACAAAAATGGAGGAATAAGACATGCTGATTACCTCACGATGATATCATTTTGAGAGCAGTGGTGATGAAATAATAAAAACAAAAAGTAAAGTGCCGGCTTGGAATCGAACCCACGACCTACAACTCGTACTCGTGCTCGCTATACATACTTAACTCTAACTAAATAGTGCCAATATTTTTTTTAAGGCTGGGAAATTATCCAATGACTTCTCCCGCTCTGGGTGGAGCGGAAGGGAGAGTCAGACTATTACTGAATAAGCCCATCCATGCTCCTTCCTTAGCCCTTTATGTTCCGGGGTAGCGGTAACCCTTTCGGACAATCTCGCTTAGTGGCAATAAATCAATCTCCAGATAATCTCTAATCGACAAATGTACGTCCATACAGCCAATACATACATTAGCATGTACCACGTAATTGTGACGAATGGTGACACGAGTCAACGTCACCGCGATGACGTCATCGATAGCTCCTTGTTAACTCGATATTAATTACGGAGCGGTAATTAGAATATATTGGTCCGTTTCACCAATTTGTAGTGGATAGCAGTGATTTGAGGGGAGAACGCCTATCTAATTGGTTGCTTTTGTTATGGTTTAAGGGATAATTGTATAAGCGTTAAGGGCAATGATTATTACCGACAATGACAAATTAATTGCCTAATTATGTTGGTTCAATCGGGTTAAGCTTTGCTTGCCGGGGTTGGTCCGTGGATGGGTGACCATCTTTACATATCGAAACTGTTCTGTGCCTCGTAAAACACGTTAAGCCATTGGTCTCAGCTGTCATTCGTCGATCTTTGACAGTCGTTACGGTTACAGCCAGTCTTACCAAGGGGTATCGTGTTACCCAGTTACTGACTGGGTTGTGAATGTCAGACAGATAGGTAGTGGCTCCATGTAAAATACTGATATTCAGCTGATTCCGGTTAGACTGAAAGCCGACCCCAACATAGTTAGGAAAAGGCTAGGCAGATACATTGATTGTTTCTAATCATCATCATTATCATTTCAACTGAAAGATGTCCACAGCTAGACATAGGCCTCCCCCAAGCACCGCCAATGTTAATTATTATATACTCATCAGTTTGTAAATAGTTAAGTTGTAATCTGTCGAAAGTATAGTAGGTACCTATATTTGTTAACAAAATTTAGGTGAAAGCGCCACCAGATCAGCGGGATTATTTAGACTCAGATTTTCCCTTCCGCTCCCTCCAGAGCGTGAGGAGTCATTTGATGATTTCCTACCCGGTCGACAGCAATAGGCTCGCTCCCAACAACATGGGACGTATACATAACATAACCTGGTTATGTCTACTGTGAAGACCACGTGGCTTCACTTAGAGAGCTCTCAGTGGTAGAGCTCGTGTAGCGTGTTGTGTTGTAGGGATTTCAATCCTACAAATAGAAACACACGGGGCAACAGCTATTTAATTATATTACTTTAAAAGAATACATGTGTTCAGTAGCACGTTTACTGACAGAGACCATCAATTCATCTATCTATACATATAAAAATGAATCCCTATTTCCCTTGGTCACGCCATCACGCGTGAACGGCTGGACCGATTTCCCTAATTCTTTTTTTGTTGTGCTTGTTGTTGCCAGGAGTAGGTTCCTACATTTAAAAAAAATTGGTAGCTAGGTAGGTAGGGTAGGTAGGTAGACAGGACAACTTTTGTCAGATCAGGTAGGATCAGGTAGTTTCTTTTACAAAAACCTATCAAAATATTTCATAAATTTGAAAGGTCAGTTATTTTCTAACCGACCAGCTCTAAGTTCCAGATAATGTTTCACCTAGGCTCTACAGTACCTACCTATCACATCCGCCAATTCTTCGGAGAAACAAGCGTGATGTTATGTAACTGAAAACTTAAGTGTAAACCTACCTTATCTCTCAGCATATCCCGGACCCTGGTCGCCTGATGCCTGCTGCGGTGCAGTTCTAGCTGCAGCTCCAGGCACCGCTCCTGCCAGTTAATGGACCCAACCTCTGCAGCCACCAGCTCGTAGTCCAGGGGGTCCAAGCGAGAAGTATGAGCGATCGGCCTGGAGAATTGAGGGTTAGGTTAGTGAGGGTGAATAAATACGTGTTGTAATAATTATTAAAACGCACACTTTTGGTCAACGACTAGTTTAAGACGTTATAAAGGAACAAAAAACATAGATGGCGTTACTAGTCATACATTTTGTTACTAAATATAACACACTTAAAAATAGTTTAAAACAATCATCACATACCTACTTAAATTTAATAAAGGGCAGACCTATAATTTCTAAAAACTTATCCCTTCGTTAAAAGATCAGCAGACATATACTGAGTTGAAATATACTACTATTATACTTCTATTAAATTATCTTTTATAGCATTGTCAAAATGGTAACGTATAATAATGTTATTTCTATTTAATGATGGATGTTTTTTGGTCAATTTGAATGCACTTTAGCTGTCACAATCCACCCATAACACGTCAAAAAATCATAAACATCGTGAGGAAACCAGTATGTCTTAGAGATATTTCTCAACAGCATGTAAAGCTAAGTCAAAGGCCCATGGGCAGCATAAAAATCTGACACCAAGTTAGTCACTAACCACACTAAAAGAAGAAGAATCCATCCATAGCCATAATAGTATTATAATTATAAATGCTAATGTAACTCTGTATGTATGCTTCTTTGTTAACCTAAACTTCTGTATCGTTAAAAAACTTGACAGATGGGCAGGAAACCAGCATGCCTGAGAGATATTTCTTAACAGCATGTGAAGCTAAGTCAGAGGCCCATGGGCAGCATAAAATCTCTGTAACTAGGTTAGTCACTAACCACACGAAAAGAAGAGAAACGAGATACGAGTATGTATAAATATTTCACAGTGCTGATTAATTATAATGCACAATATTTCGCCTCACTATAAATACTTGAGTGAGGGTGGGACTCGCTCGCTGGCTCTAGCATTAATACTAACAAATGAGGTATTATTAATATTGAGTGATTAATTAGCAAGGGCTGGAACGAGCCGGATTATCTGATGAGATCAACTGAATTGATCGAATTCACTTAATGGAAATGTTTTTGAATCAGGAAATTTTTGTATAAGACTTTGTATGAAGTGTGAAATTGACTGTACAGGGGTTTTTTTTTTAAGGTTGGGAAATCATCCAATGACTGCTCCCGCTCTGGGTGGAGCGGAAGGGAGTGTCAGACTCTTACTGACCCAACATATAAAACCCATCCATGTTCCTTCCGTAGCCCTTTATGTTCCGGGGTAGCGGTAACCCTTTCGGACAATCCCGCGTTTTCGGACAATCCCGCTTGACTTTACAGGGGTTGAGAGGCATTATTTCGGCCGTTTAATTTATTGTTAATTTGCTTTACTTCATTAGGAAGCAAATAGATGCAATAAAAAACTGAATAATAAAACTTTATAGCTAAAAGAGAATCCAGATTAAGTTTCATTAAATTACTTTACAACTAAATTATATCGATGGTAGTATACCTACAGTTACGGTCGTTACGTTGGCGTTGATTTGGGAGTAAAAACTTCTTTATTGAATTTTAAATAGACCTGAAGATACAGGAACAGCTTAAATATTTTCTTGCATAGAATCTTCTCGATTTTTCTTCAATCTTGCCGATTCTCAATGTTTATCGAGAAATCTAAAGACATAATGTACAGAAGGCCGCATGTCAGTGATAAAAAAATTATATTATCTAGCCTCTTATTTATTTGTTTTTAAATTTATACTGCTAGACAAAAGCCAACCTTCCTCCTAACTATTATCTCTGTGTTCAGCTAGTGTGAACTCCGTTCTACGCTAGGCCAGGTCAAGATTAATTTAGTGATTCTACTGACATACGCTCAATTTTTAGCAATAAGACGTGCTACTAAAATAATCCAACTTACAAACATTAAAATATACGTGCAATCAGTATCACGGCTACTGTCGCCTTTTAGAATAAATTAATACACCGATACCTATTTCAAAACAACAAGACAATTTACAAATGGAATTTAAACATCCATAATGTTTTTAGATCCAGTTTACTAACGCCTACAATTATTGCCTTGAGGGCTTTATATCTGCAATAACTTCTATAACATATCTGATTCCAATATGCTAATAATTTTGTAACTAGATTGAGACACTAATTAATGTACCAACGATCGATAAGGGCATTATTCCTAGTTTTACATAGTACTTACTAATTCCATGCTTTAGTGTTGTTTGTTATCGGCGGCCATCTTGGTTTGTTACCAATGTTATCGATGCTTGAATGTGTCTATGTAATGTTAGAACGATAGTGTGTCTAGCCTTAAGATTTATTCATTCAGATTAAATTGTGACTTGTCTAAGTTATTAACGGTACCTACATTGTAAAATGACTTAATTTGAGTTGGCAATAATAACCCGGTAGGTAAAAATTGTCTTTGGACAATCTTTTGGCATAACTAAAAAAACAAAAGATAACCAGTAAAATGAAAATACAAGATTTCTTAATGAACGCTATTGCCAGAAACTGAAATGGACTGTAACGAAATATGAAAATAGTAAATCATTTTTCATAGGTGCCTACTTATGAGACAAAACGGTCAGTGGGTAGCCTTAAAATTTATTATACACTAGCTTCTGCCAGCGGCTTGGCCCGCGTGTATTTAGAAAATCATCCCCGGGGAACCATTTTTCTGGGATATAAAGTCGCTTATGTGCTAGTCCAGACCATATTCTATCATCTGTCAAGTTTCATCCAGATCCGTCCAGCCGTCCTGGCGTGATTGAGTAGTTAATACATCCAATCTTTCGCATTTATAAAGTAAGTATAGATACATAAAAATAGCACACAAGATCAGAGAAATAAAAACCTTAACAACACACAACAAGATATTAAATTGAGCAACACTGGCCCAGTTACAATTAGGCACAAAGCCTTTGTATCTCCGATATGCGCACGAGTGTAATGTGACAGAAATAGTGTGTTACGGTGTGAAAACGTAATCAGATGACAGAAAATAAACATTAGTCATGAAAGCGTCATGATACAAGGATGGCTATCCTATTGTCTACCCGCATTTTTGGAGATGCACAATCATTAGCCAAAAAGTGAGTCATCAACGACTTTGGAATTATTCAATGAGACCTAAAGCTCGTTGGTCTAGTAGTGGCAAGCGGAATCAAGAGGTCCTGGGTTCAACCCCCGGGTCAGGCAGGCAAAGTGTTATAGGGTTTTTCCATTTGGAATTTCTCAGTAGCAACGGGTTGATCTATGTCCGGTTAATGGCAATAGGCTTGCCCCCTATCACATAGGATTCGAATGTAACTAGAGATAGGGCGTAGGTACTAAAAATAGACCTCTGCCGAACCTTTCGTAAATTACAGGTGTAATGTTATGTTATGTCTTCTTTTCGTGTGGTTAGTGACTAACCATGCTGGCCATGGGCCTCTGACTTTGCTTCACATGCTGTTGAGGAATATCTCTCAGACATGCTGGTTTCCTCACGATGTTTTCCTTCACCGATTTTAAGCAAGTGATAATTATACAATACGCACATGAATCCGTAGTCATAGGTCTTGGGTTCGAACTCAAGACCAATGACTTGACAGTCGGACGGTCACAACACTAGGCTATCACTGCTGTTATGTGATGTTGTGCAATGAGACAGAGTCTTGTTAGTGAAGAATTTCCTCGAATGGATGCATCTTCTGTACCAAAGATGTGGGGAAAAATTACCATCTTCCAGATGGGTTAAGTAACGTGAAGTTTGAGAAAATAGGTGACGACGAACTCAGTTAATATAAAACTATCTTATGATTAATAAGAGGTGTTATGCAATTGTAACTCACCTAGGTGGCGGGGGCGGCGGATCTCGCGACCTCCTCGGCAGAAGGCGGGGACTGTTCGGGGTACTGGCCGAGTGACCAGCCCCACTGACGTCCGTAAACCGCGCCAGAGGGTCGAAGATCTGCGACAACCGCCGCGACCTCTCCTCAGACATCGTAAACACACAAACACAACACAACACTAAAAATTATATTATTATCTCACATTACGACCCCGCACTGTCGTTTGTCACAGTTAAATCACAAGTGACTATTTCGAACGGTCCGAATGATTCAAACTACGGAAGTGGTTAACGCCGGCCGCCAACAGATGCCGCTGCCGGTGACGCGGGATTTGGCGCGCAATCGCCACCGCCATGATGCTCGTCTGATCTTTTTCACAGTTTAATTTGCCTTTGCGCCGCCGCCGCCGCCGTATTTAGAACGCTGGAAAATAAATAATAAGTATCAGTTGACGTGTCACCGCTAGGTGGTTAGACGGGAATTAGGGAAGCCAATGCAATTAGTGATTGGTTCTTGGCGACATTTTGGAGCCGTGTCAAAATAACGTCGACAGGTTGTCGTTAACTAATCGAGTTGTAGTCGAGATTGTTTTCAACACTCAATTTGTTGCGCTTCGAATTACGTGCCTAATTAGAAAACGTTGATAGGAAAAGTGTGTTTTTATATTTAGACTGCCACAAGGAAGCAATTGTACGTTTCGGAAACACAAAATTTGGAAACCACAACATGTCTCTGTATCAAAAATTTGTATCAAAGGTGCTGTACTAAATGGGTACAGACGCCAGCACATGAAGCTATCACAAACTGTCCCATTTAAAAATGAACCTTACGTTTTTGTAATAAGGATGAAAAACTATCAAAGAAATATGACAGATTGGGCTATCTAGATGTGCTGGCCTGTGTAAGCCATTTACACACCTACTACTGCAGCTCAATAAAAAAGAAAGAAAATAAAAACTGTTTTAATCACAGTTGACCGGTTTTAACGATTCCTATAAAACTATTTCAGACTCCATTAACAGCATCGCGTAAAACCGTACAAATGATACCTTTAATATATTTCGTTTATTTCTCTTTTTAATGTATTCTCGTAAATTATAATTTCCAGCTAACGTTACGTTACGTAATTAAGAAAACATAAGATTTCTTTGAATAGGACGTGGAAAGGAAAACCTTTGATATTTTGATTAAGTAAATCGCTTTTATGAGAGGAAAGACGGCGACTTGGTACTTAAATATTAATACTTTGGTGCTTTTAATTTGTTACGCATGACATTATTTACGGTCTAGTTACGAAATGGCACTTTAGAAGAATTGTGTGACACTCATGTAAAATCGTATGTGATGGTCATCTCACAAAAAACTGTGATCAAATATTGGTCCCAACATTTGATCAGAGGGTCTCTTTGGGTTGTCAAAATTATATCACTAAACGATATCTATTATATATATACAAACGGACGAGTACTTTGACGCCTAAAACCTTTTGTTTCCGTATTTATTTTTATAGTTAGTTAGATAGTCATTTAATTAATTTAATTTAATTTGGCAATTTTGTATGTATAAAAATTTGGACAGGACAACGTCTGTTGTGTTAGCTAGTCGTAAATAAAATTCACGTTAATTTCGTTTGCCTGCCAGGACCTCGCACATAAACATATGAATAAACACGTAATTGCGTTTCTCCATAAAATATAAATCAACCCAAAACCACTCACATATTCATTGCACTTGATCAAACCACAACACGAAACTAAAAACCAACCACAGCTTTTAATTTACTTACGAACAAAACTATGAATACTAAACAAAATTGTTATTAAATATTCACAATCATATTTCCGAGCTTGTAAACAAAATTGTGAACTCTGCACAAAGTATTACTTCGTGTTATTCATCCCAGACGCGGCGGTACACTAACGAATGAATAAACAGATGAATAACGCGACAACTCTTTGATATTCAAAATTAGTTCGTCTCACCTTTGGAGAACAGTGTTTCTCAATAATTAACTAAATAATAATGTAATGAGGTACTCATTTATCTAGTCGGTTTTTAAAGTACTTACAAATATACTTATGTGAAAATTGACTACGAAAATTCT
Source organism: Hyppa rectilinea (assembly GCA_951799385.1). Classification (NCBI taxonomy): domain Eukaryota; kingdom Metazoa; phylum Arthropoda; class Insecta; order Lepidoptera; family Noctuidae; genus Hyppa; species Hyppa rectilinea. Next base: position 5,588,504 of record OX637314.1, read on the forward strand.
TTTAATTTATTTATTTACTTTCAGTGCAAAATAGGACGCGTACTGTTTCATTACCTGCGTGTGTGATTGCTTTAACTTCATTATCTTCTACTTACAAACCGTTCAAAATCTGTGGACCTGTCGCTGCTCTGATACGATGTCTATAGCGACGGCGAGCCAGACAGTCGAGCGACAAAGCGGGAGGCGTATCGCACTCTGGCGAGGTCCTCAGATATTTTGTCCAAATCAAGATAAAACAAAACATGTTTTTTCTAAATTAATAGTTTTATGTATTACAGGTTACACAGACTAAACCGTTACTTGGTACACTTGGCATCTGTAGTTTCTGCCCACAGACCAAGAGAGAACCGTACAAAATAGTTTGATGAAATATGAACACCAGTAGTTGAATCTTTTCGCAACACGGCCGCAAAATAATTACATTGAAATTGATACGTCTCACTTTTCCGCATGTCAGATGCAAATTAATTAATTAAATGAACCAAGTAATCGCGAAAAACAATGCTCATTTTCATTGATTACAGTATCCAATGCCAGTTTAACAAATGAAATCGGATCTGAAACTGTAATACTTTTGTAATTTTGACATCCAAAAAGTGCTCTCGGCTTAATGTTAATAAATGCCTTTTGATTCGACTTTTTAAGTAAATGATTTCTCTGATATAAACACATAATATTTACATTACTAAACAGACTTAAAATATTAATAATAACTATGTATGTACAACTTTATAAAACGGGAATAAATAAATCAAAAGGCAAAAAAAACGTCCACATCGCTGTCAACAGGAAAAGTTCCCAAAAGGCTGGCAGCATTCCCGCGTTGTATGGCATTGCTGATTCTTCGACCAAAAATAGGCCAGGCTTCTGGCTTTTTGATTTTAATCAAATCTTAATATTTAAGTGCCAATTTATATAAACGCTTTTGTAATGGCACTTTAGAAGAAATCTGTGACACGTATGTGGTAATCTCACCAAAAACTGTGACCAACTGTGTTGGGTTGCTTTAGGGTTGTCAAAATTATATCACTAAACGATATAAATTCTATACAAACGGTCTTCTTACTACAAGTGCAAAAAAAATTATACATTTCCTTTACACAAAATCCACTCAGATCAAATGTATAAGCCACTCAACCACTGCTTAAAACAGTCCATTCACTAAAATATACATATTTTATTCTGAAGTGTAAACGCTTTGGGAAACTGTGCACTGCGAGTAGATTTAACTGCTACCGACTCATTTGAATGAAAGAGCATACTATACAGGGTGTTGAAAATACTCACTACCATGTATGACCAACGTCAAAGTTTCAAATAGGCACAAGAAAGGCACTTTTAAACGTCAAAATAAACAAGAATTAGAATTGATTCTAGTCGCCCCTTCCAAAAGCAAAAAGGAGTAAGTATCATAGCAGTTGTTGTGTTGTAGGGTAGTCAGAAATGTATGTATGGTTATCACAACGATTTTGTAAAATTGTTCATTTACATCCTTATTAGTGATTAAATGAAACAGAGTTGTCATAGCGAACGTGACTACCTAAACAAACCATTTCTCATTTAATGGAGCAATATAAATATAGAACTGTATGTATGAATCTTTGCATGGTATGAATAGCTAAACAAAATAATAAGAATATAATAATATCCTTGGACATTTCACACAACGCCATGTAGTTCCAAGCTAAGCAACCTAATGCTTCTCCCGCTCTGGGTGGAGCGGAAGCAACCTAATGCTTGTGTTGTGGTAACGAGATTGCTGATAAACTACCTATAATATATATGTAAACATATTATAGGTAGATAAACACACAGACCCGGAACAAATACTCGTAGGTCAGGAATGGGCCTGCTTTTGATCTCGATCACGCCTGATGGAAAGCGATGACCGAGGTCAATGATGGACCGAGCATAAGAAGATGCCTGTTCACTCTTAAATTCTTCTATCAACAAAATGTCACGTGGTATCAAGTCTTCTTCATAAATAAGCACCCTGTATAAAAGTAACAAGTATGGTCGTGTACAACTGCCGAATTAGTATTGAATGCTTACAAAAGATTTTAGTTTAGGTAACGTTACCTATAGTGAATTATTATTACTGGGGTCCTTTTCAATATATTTTTATCCCACTGCTTGAATGGGTGTTAACGTACATAATATATGATATTCCAAACTGTCAAATGTCTTCAAAGGATTTTAAACCTTCAAGCGTTAAAAATTAAGTTCAAAATCGCTTGAAATTTTTGCATGGCTTTTTTTAATATAAATTGAATCAGATACATGAGATTCTGGTGTTTGAATAGATTGTTTGTCCCTGAAATCTTTACTTAAATAATTTAAGTCTATACATACCAACACCATACATATATTGCCGAATTACTTCAGCGTGAGGATGAGACGGAGCTATACAAAACGTATAGCTCCATCTCTTTCTTTAGTAAGTAAGTAAATCATTTATTTGCGTCAAACATGGTATACATTGATGTTAATATTATTAGAGTAGCTCAACATGTTTCGCTAAGATTAACATAGCATGCAAAAAAAAAAGAATTCTATTTTGACAAAAGGAATTAACATCTTACATCCATGAAATCTTTTAAACTGTAAAAATTACATTCAATAAGCCACTTGTGTAATTCTGTCTTAAATTTCCTCGAGTTCAATATTTTAAAGCGACTTGGTATTTTGTTATAAATACGTACGCACATTGCTAGGCAGTTTTTGTTGTATTTGGCAAGTCTTGGCAAATCACTTAATACCAGTTTATGAGGATCTCGTCTGTTTCTAGCATTTACATCATTTGCTGATTTAAATAAATGTTTGTTGTTTACTACAAATACACATACTTCATATATATACAGACACGGTAGAGGTAGCAGACCAAACCTCTTGAACATTGGTCTACATGAGTCATCAGGTTGAAGACCACTTATTGCTCTGATGCACTTTTTTTGTGCGATAAATGCTCTATCTATATTTGTACTGTTACCCCACATTACGAGACCATATCGCAGTATCGACTCAACATAGGCGTAATATGACATGATTGCAGTTTTTATGTTAGTTATGTTTTTAACTTGCTTCAGTGCGTATACAAATTTATTGATTCGAGTGCTTACGTTATCTACATGTTCTTTCCAGTTAATATCTTTATCTATTATTACGCCTAAAAACCTTGTATGGGTTACCTCTTCGATTTTATTTATATTAAGTTTTATATTGTTTTTATTGTTATTTGATTGATTGAATTGAATGTAAACAGATTTATCTAAATTTATTTTTAAATTATTAATGTCAAGCCAAAGCAGTAATTTGTCTATTGTATTATTTATGTCAAACTCATGGTCATTCTTGTTTTTCTTTTTATCTGATGTCACTATAATTGATATATCGTCGGCAAATAATATGCATTTATAATTGGTTATTTTTATGATATCATTAATATATAAAAGAAACAATATTGGACCAAGCACGCTTCCTTGCGGAACGCCATATTTATTTTGCTTATATTCTGATGAGTATGGTATCATATCTTTATTACTGTTCATTTTACTAATAATGACACGTTGCTGTCTATTGCCTAAATAGGATGATATCCATTCGAGTGCAGGTCCTCTAATCCCAATAGTCTCTACTTTATCTAATTTATTTATTTAGTCTGTAGTTCTATCATCGAAACCATTGCGCCCTATTTAGCTTTCATATTTAATACTAGTGTGGACCAAGGAGTCTTTCCGGATCTTATGAAACACAGTAAAGTAGTGCCATTGTTCAAATCCGGTGATAGTAAAGAACCCAACAATTATAGGCCTATGTCAATTCTGCCAGTTCTTAGTAAAGTGTTTGAAAAGTTGATGCTCAATCAAATGTTACGTCACTTTAATAAAAATTCCATCTTGCATGAACAACAGTTTGGTTTCACCAAAGGGCGTTGTACTACTGACGCTGGTGTCACCCTAATAAAGAACATTTTTAACGCCTGGGAAGAAGCACAAGATGCCATTGGAATCTTTTGCGATCTCTCTAAGGCGTTCGATTGCGTAGAACATGAGACGCTTCTGCTGAAACTAGAGCACTATGGGATTAGAAATACAGCCCTTGATTTACTTAGATCATACCTGAAAGATAGAAAGGTTAAAGTTCAAGTAAATGGTGTGAACTCGCTGGGGTCGGAAATGACAATGGGCGTTCCTCAAGGTTCGATATTGGGTCCATTCCTATTTTTAGTTTACATTAACGATTTACCCCAATTACTCCAAAATCAACCGAAGATGGTGTTATTTGCAGATGACACGTCATTAATTTTTAAAATTGATCGACGCTCACAAAATCTTGACGACGTGAATAACTCTATTCTTCAGGTCCAAGATTGGTTTACGGTAAATAATTTGGTACTAAATGAAAAAAAAACCAAATGCATTAGATTTAAATTACCTAATGTTAAAAGTAGCGATTGTGACATCATATTGAACGGAGAAAAGCTAGAATTTACTAAGCAGACGGTTTTCCTGGGAATCACGCTAGACGACAAGTTACAATGGGGTCCCCACATAACAACTCTTGCGGGACGGCTAAGCTCGGCCGCTTATGCTGTTAGAAAGATAAGGCAGTTGACAGACGTAGAAACCGCGCGCTTGGTCTACTTTAGTTACTTCCACAGCATTATGTCGTATGGCATTTTACTGTGGGGTCAGGCTGCTGACATTGAATCCATTTTTATTCTGTAAAAGCGAGCTATCAGAGCTATTTACAATCTACGTCGCCGCGAATCGCTTAGGGAACTATTTAAAAGTATTAGCCAATTCATTTATGAAAACATTATGTATGTAAGAAAAAATCGACATCTTTTTAACAAAATAAGTGATAGGCATAACTTTAATAATAGAAATAAAGATAAAATAGATCAACCCTTTTTTAGATTATCAAAAGTACATACATCTTTTATGGGGTTCTGTGTTAAATGTTACAACAAAATACCTTGTGACATTCTGCAATTAAATGAAAGAAAATTTAAAACTCACATTAAAAATACACTTTGTAAACAAGCATATTACAAATTAGAGGATTATATAAAGGATAAGGATGCTTGGAAACATGCTGGTCCTGCTCCACAGGGCAATCTAGTGTCTAGACAAAATCAAACTGGTTGCTAAGTAAATTAGGTAATAATTTATTATTTATAAAATATTATTTTAACATGTTGAAATAACTTCTCACACATTGATTGATTTATTATATATTAACTTTTAAAATGTTTGTAAATATGTGAGCACCATGTACTTTTGACATACCTAAGTTACCTACCATTACTATATGTGTTTTTCTTTTCACCTTTTGTGGTGTAGTGTTTTTATTCTGGGTGCATCGTCTTCACATATAATGTTATAATTCATGTATACAAAACATTGTAAAACATTTTAAAAGAGTAACGGTGGAGTTTCTTGCCCATTCTTCTCCACACGAAACTACCTTTTGGAAGGGGCGACTAGAATCAATTCTATTTCTTGTTCATTTTGACGTTCAAAAGTGCCTTACTTGTGCCTATTTGAAATAAATGATTTGACTTTGACTTTATCCAACAATATGCTGTGCGACACAAAATCGAAGGCTTTTGATAAATCAAAAAAAAGTCCAGTAGTAAGATGATTATTATTAATATTTGAAAGTACTGCCTTCATAAGAGAGTAAATGGCTAATGATGTGGATTTCGTTTTTTGAAATCCAAACTGTTCAGTACTTATTATTTGGAATTTGTTGCAAAAATCAATTAGCCTTTTATACATACATTTCTCATAAATTTTTGAAAAAATAGGTATCAATGTAATTGAACGGTAATTACTAATATCGCTTTTATCTCCTTTTTTGAATAACGGCTTAATAATTGATAATTTTAATCTATCGGGAAATGTTCCTGCTCCAAAAGACATGTTTATTAGATGGGTTAAAATACCAGTCAATTCATTACAGCAAGATTTTATGATTTTAGTACTTATTTCGTCATAGCCCTCTGATCTAGTGTTGGACAGGGACATTATTTCATAGCGCACTTCGTTTTCTGACATTGGTTTAAGAAAAATTGAGTTGACATATCTATTTTGCCTATAAATTTTAAAAAGCTGGATTTTGCGGTGTCGTATGAGTTGAATTCACGTAATAATTATTGAATGTAGAAGCTATTTCTACAGGGTCTGTAACTACAATACCATTTAATTTTATTGCATCTATGTTGTCTTTCGGGGTGGTGTTTTTATTTATTTCATTTTTGATGACAGTCCAAGTGGCTTTACATTTATTATCTTGTGTTTCAATATATTTTATGTTCGCATTCTTTTTTGAGCTGTAAATACATTTTTTAAGCATATAGGAATATTTTTTATATTTTAATTTATTAGAATTATTTTTGTTTTTATAATATTCATAACGTAATTTTCGCTTAGTTTTGCAACTTTGTCTAAGACCTTTACTTACCCACTTTTGCGTGTTTTTAGCGGTACTGTTGACCCTGACTCTTACCTTGGGAAAACAGAGATTGTAAAAAAGGCACCATAGATCATGAAAATCATTAAAGGCAGAATTTGAATCTGTGTTTATATATATATCAGACCAGTAAAGACTTTGTAAGCATTCCCGGAATTTCCGGATATTATCTAGGTTGTAATCTCTTTTATAAACGTAGTGTATTGATGCTTTTTGTGGTACATTTTGAGAAGGAAAGCTAAGCATTTGTGCTGTATCATGATCTGAGAGATGTAAAGGTAGTACGGTTGCAGTAGCATTGGAAATGTTGCTCAAAATATGATCAATACAAGCCAATTTACGTGTGGGAACATTTATGTGGATTTTCAAATTATAATTATTTGATAAGTCTTGTAACTGTTTTGTGATATTGCCTTTTTTTAGTAACTTTATATTCAAATCACCAGCTATAACTATATTAACTTTAGACTTGTATTTATTTATTAAATCGTGCAAAAGTTTGTGTAATTTTAATAAAAACTGTGTTGGATCAGATTGAGGAGTGCGATAAACACATATAATAACCAATTTACCACACATTAATTCTATTCCACAGGCTTCAAACGTATTTTGAGTTGCGTAGTTTTTAACTAATGACAATTCTTTATAATTTAGTTCTTTTTTTACTAATATACAAGTGCCACCCCTTTGTTGTTCTCTACAGAAGTTAGTAGCCATTACATAGTTATATATTTTTACATAATTGTCAAAACCTTTTTTTATAAAAGTTTCAGATAGGCATATTACATCTGGGTCATTATTATCGTACTTTAGCTCTTGAATGATTAGTTCTAATAGTTCTTGTTTGGATAGAACACTGGCAATATTTTGATGAAATATTTTAAAATGGTGCGTTTTGTTGGCTTTCGTTACGAAAAAATGAGTCGCTCTTATTTAAAACAGGAAAATAGTACGGTATAGTTCCTTTCCTAACCTTCGTATTGGGTTCCGTAAAGTTATTGCTTTTAGGATGCTTAACCGTTACAATGCGACTTTGTTTTTTAAAGTAGTAGGGAATTGTCCCTTTTTTTGATTCATGTATACCAATGCTCAATTTGAGACTTGATTTGCCACTTGCTATTCTCTTTCGAATTTCACTAGGGTTCAAAAATTTTTCATTATAGTCATTACAATCTATAACAAAATTAATTGACTTACAAATATCAGACAATTCGGTGCTTATTTGTTTTACAAAGTGACATTTTTTATACTTACTACATACATTTTTTATAGAATTGTTTAATTTATTGACATTCAGGAATACGTTATTTACGACATTTAATACAATTATAGTGTTACTATTAAATATATCCAATATATTTTTCAATTGAGACAAGATAATATTTATGCTATGGTCATTTTCACCTATACATATTACAACTTTATCGTCTCTTGTTAATTTTACTGTGAAGTAATATTAAAATAGTACTGCTATACGCAACTTGATGTGCTGGCGCACATCAAGTTGCGTACTTGACGGACAGAGCCGTCATCTACCCTGGTCGCGATGGGGAATGGAACCGGCGAGAGATGTCGTGCGGTGTCCCGCAGGGATCGGTTCTGGGGCCGTTCCTGTGGGACATCGGTTACGACTGGGTGCTGCGGGCCGACCTCCCTGACGGCGTCAGCGTAGTTTGCTACGCTGACGACACGCTGGTCCTGGCGCAGGAAAGGTCGCATCAGGCGGCGGCCGACGCGATGACACGCGGGGTTGCGATAGTCGTTGAGAGGATCCGGCAGTTGGGTCTCGAGGTGGCATTGCACAAGTCCGAGGCCATGTCCTTTCATGGGCCTCGGAATAGGCCACCATCGGGATCCCAACTTACGGTAGGAGGGGTTCACATCGGCGTCGAGACCACGATGAAATACCTGGGTCTGGTCCTCGACAGCCGATGGAATTTCGTGGAGCATTTCCGACGTTTGGCCCCCAAGCTGGAACGGACTGGGGCCGCCTTCAAGCGGCTCTTGCCCAATCTGAGGGGGCCAAACGCCTCCTGCCGGAGGCTTTACGCGGGAGTCGTGCGGTCCATGGCCCTATACGGGGCCCCGGTGTGGGCGCGTTCATTGCGGCGACGAGCCGCTCACTATCTGAACGCGCCCCAAAAGGTGGTAGCCATTCGGCTAATCCGGGGGTACCGCACGATCTCGGGCGAGGCGGCAAGCCTCCTTGCCGGACTGCCGCCGTGGGATCTGGAGGCGATAGTCCTCGCGCGCCTGTTCGAGTGTCGCGTGGAGGTACTAAGCCGGGGGGAAACTCCGTTTCCGCAGCAAATTGCGGCGGAGCGGACGGACCTCCGGCGCGATCTCATGGCGGCCTGGAATCAGCGACTGTCGCAACCCAGCGCAGGGCACGCCACGATAGTGGCGGTAAGGCCCCTCTTTGAGGAGTGGCTAGAGAGGCGTCACGGCGCCCTCACCTACCGCCTGACGCAGGTCCTCACCGGACATGGATGTTTCGGGAGGTTCCTGCACATCATCAGGCGGGAGGAAACGCCCGGGTGTCACCACTGCGAGGATCGCCCAGAGGACACGGTAGAGCACACGGTGCAAACCTGCCCCGCTTGGGCGGAGCACCGCCGTGTCCTCGTAGAGGCGATTGGCGGCGGCGACCTCTCGCGCCCGGCCCTGGTGCAAGCCATGGTCCGGGGCGAGAGGGAGTGGGAGGCAGTCACCTCCTTCTGCGAAAAAGTCATGCTCGCGAAGGAGGTGGCGGGATGGGAGAGAGAAAGGTCCTCCCGTCCCAGCCGCCGCAGGAGACGCCCCGGGCGTCGGGAGCCACGTGACGACTCCCGGCCACCGTAGGCGCGGGCCTGCGGACGGTGAGTAATGGGTGATTCACCGTCCGATCAGCACCAGACCCGTGCCGTACGGCGCGTATATGTTCCACGCGCGCCTCAAAGAGATGTCAGCATATGAAGGGGCCCCTCAGGGCCAAGCCTGCCGGGTAAGCGGGATTGTCCGAAAGGGTTACCGCTACCCCGGAACATAAAGGGCTACGGAAGGAACATGGATGGGTTTTAGTCAGTAAGAGTCTGACACTCCCTTCCGCTCCACCCAGAGCGGGAGCAGTCATTGGATGATTTCCCAGCCTTAAAAAAAAAAAAAAAAAAGCACATCAAGTTACCACAAACTGTCAAATTTTCTCAATCGATTTTGAACTTAAAAATTAACAAGTTAAGGTTGTCAATTTTTAGAGTAGTATAACTTGATGCGCTGGCGCCCGTACATCCAAGAAATAAAAATCCTCTCCCCGACAAAAACCCAAAGAAGCATCTTCTCACAATCTCACATCTGCAGCCTCTACAGGATTGCAATTCACAATCTTCGCAAGCCACGAGAGGATTTATTCCCCACCTGCCCCCCCCCCTCCCCCTCCACACAAGAGATCCGATAATGTTTATAACAAACAGCTGACCTGAAAAATTGCGAAGGAAACTGAAATTACGGGGGCACTGACCAGAAAATTGACGGCGGAACCCAAAAACTCCACAGTTACGTTCTTTGATTAATGTTATCAAGCCGGTTATCTGGGGACACCCCTTAAATTGGGGTCAACCCTTTTTTGGGTATTTCGCGGGAAATTTTATCTAAGTATACTAAGAGTTATTTTGGGCAAATGTTTTTTTTTTTAATTCTGAATCGTTTTTGTTTTGCATCTTTTTGTTGGAGTTAGGTCTTCGTTACTGTCTCTTGAGTTATAGAGTAAGATCCCAGAGCAATCAGACATAACTTATTTTCACACGGATGAAACCTGAAGTTTTCAGTAGCGTCTCGTGTGCCTTGAATACCTACGCGCTTTGTGGAACTTGCCGAGTGACACCTGGGCAGGTACCAGGTGAGAAAGGTAACTAAAAATAAGAATTATTTAACTTAAATTCACATGGCTGATTTTTATATATGTCATGTAGGATATTATTTTAAAGTAATATCTTAAGTGTCAGACACTTTTGATGGACCAGAGCTTTCGTCAGACGCTTTTAAGCTACCCAAAAAATAAATGAACTTTACTTATTTTTACATGTCTGATTTTTTAATATGTTATTGAAGTATTTATTTAAAAGTTATATTCAATCAGTCAGACAAATTAGAGTGACCAAACATCCCCTAAGACAAAAAATATTCAGCCATAAGTATGAGGGCGAGAGCACTATGCGCATGCGCCTCAAAGTAAAAAAATTTAATGTACCTACTAAGAATACTTACTGTTTTCAATCTGAGATTTTTGCATCTCTAATTCAACAAAATTAACTTTAACAAGGAAATAATTAATAAATATTAAAGTAAATAAGTTTATAGCATATATTTCGGGTTATCATTTTTTATTCATCATAATTATCGAGACAATCATTTGAGATCTCATCGTTCATCCAATCACGGTCTATCTGTCCTACTGTCCATCCAAGTCATCATCTTCGTCGTCGTCAGATATGTTGTTGCTGGCAGCTTCATCTACAAAAAACAATTTTAAGTATTACAAATATAAAACTACAAAAATATTAAAGTTTAAGTAAAGTACCTAATCTTTGAAGAGATTCACTAACTTCTCCTGGTAATTGGTCACCATCAAACCAATGAAAGTTGATCTGGTTTTCTTCAATTCTCCAACCATTGTGTTCAGGAGTAAAAATGGTTGGTTTTTTTTCATTAGCATGATTCTATATGCTTGAGATGTAATTAGCTCGAAGAAATTGTTGAAATAACTCAGTTTTACATGGTGGTAAATTACTTGCATCAAAAAAAAAAATATAAAAAGAAAAATATTTTTTTGGCAGAGCAGTAAAATTCATATATCATATATTATGGACGTCTCACTCACTCTGAAGCGCATGCATAGTGCTCTCGCCCTCATACTTCTGGCTGAATAATTTTTGTCTTAGGGGATGTTTGGTCACTCTAATTTGTCTGACTGATTGAATATAACTTTTAAATAAATACTTCAATAACATATTAAAAAATCAGACATGTAAAAATAAGTAAAGTTCATTTATTTTTTGGGTAGCTTAAAAGCGTCTGACGAAAGCTCTGGTCCATCAAAAGTGTCTGACACTTAAGATATTACTTTAAAATAATATTCTACATGACATATATATAAAAATCAGCCATGTGAATTTAAGTTAAATAATTCTTATTTTTAGTTACCTTTCTCACCTGGTATCTGCCCAGGTGTCACTCGGCAAGTTCCACAAAGCGCATAGGTATTCAAGGCACACGAGACGCTACTGAAAACTTTAGGTTTCATCCGTGTGAAAATAAGTTATGTCTGATTGCTCTGGGATCTTGGACTATTACCTTGTTTCGTGTTCATTATGGGATTAAAGACGTATTTTCAGGAACTTGATAATTGTGTTATGTTGGTGAAACAAAAACATTCCGAAATAAATTCTCTAAACACAAAACGAAAGATTTATTTAAAAAAGAACTTACAATGTGTTTAAATGAGATCGTAAGGGAATTTCCATTTACTTAAGTAAGAATTACCTTTTTGTTAGGAAATTCCGCCAATCCACTAGTGGCAGTGTAGTTAATTACTGAATTGACATCCCATTGATGTATATAAGGTACTTAATAGTAAAAAAGTTATACAAATAAAAAAAGTAAGAAACATAAATATAAAGTTACTAGCTGACCCGACAGACGTTGTCCTGTCTTAACTATGATACCTACCTTAATTACCCTACCTACCTACTCTACCTACCAACTTACCTACCCTACCTACCCTACCTATCCTACCTACCCTACCTACCCTACCTACCCTACCTACCCTACCTACCCTACCTACCCTACCTATGCAAAAATGTGCAATAAAAATATTTTTCTCATACAAACTTTGCCACCCCTTGTAACCCTTTTAGGGATAGAATTTCCAAAAAATAATATGCCTATGTCCTTCTCATGAATGCAAACTATCTACATACCAAATTTCAGCAAAATCGGTTGGGTGGTTTAGGCGTGAAAAGGTAACAGACAGACAGACAGAGTTACTTTCGCATTTATAATATTAGTGTGGATAATATGTTACATAGGTACTCGCTGTTTTCTGCGTGTATGTGTGTATGCGAATATGTGCGTTTAGTAAAATAATATCTTAGGAAATGATGGTAAAATCTATACTAATATTATAAAGCTGAAGAGTTTGTTTGTTTGAACGCGCTAATCTCTGGAACTATTGGTCCGAATTGAAAAAATATTTTTGTGTTGGATAGTTCATTTATCGAGGAAGGCTATAGGCCATGTAACATCACGCTACGACCAATAGGAGCCCAGCAGCGACTGAAACCGCGCGGGAGCAGTTAGTTGGTCATATTGGAGTTGTAGACTCCATCAAGCTAATTTTTAAAGTGATTCTCACGGGTGTTTTCTCGTGGTCCTACTATTTTGTCCTACCAGTAGGACCACGAGGAAATGTTATTGCTGTTGGTCCTACTGAAGTTTTCAGTTACACACGAGAAAACACCCATTCCGATGTCCTATTTACAGAATAAACAATTATTAAAGTAAAAGAACGATGTTAAATTTAATATCGAAAATATACCAGATTTCCAGTCAATATCTTAGGAACAAACCACATCTTTTTGCCTGGCTCAGGGCTGCCAGCTACAAGAAACACCTAAGCTCTTGCCCCGACTGCAACTGTTTCGACTTGAAACTAACACCACTTCAGGATGTTCAGATTAATTTATTAGCTTGACGCTAGGGCTGGTACTTTTCAATCTATTCAAATAAATAAAATTGAAGTGTTCGTTTGTAATGACAAAATAGCTTTTTACTGAATGCAAAGGAAAATATATGTACGCTCGCCAACGCATAGCAGATTATACCAAACTCAAATTTCTCCAAATGATGTTCATTGTTAAGTTCAAAATCGAACCGTTCAAAATTGAAAAAAATTGACAGTTTATTGAAACTTTATGTGCTGACTGTACATTATTTAAATCTATTAAAAATCTATTTAAAAAAGATATGTCTGTTTGTTCCGGCTAATCTCCCAAAGAGCTAGACCGATTTTGACGGGACTTTCACTGACCGACAGCTGATGTTTTATGGATAGATTTTTATTTTAGAAAAATATTAAGGGACAACGTGGGCGAAGCAGCGAGCAGCAGCTACTTTGTAAAAAACTAATTGTATCAAAAGGCCACTAATATTGACCAGTAGCTTCTTGTATGGATCAGAGTGTTGGGCCACAAAAGGAATGAATGAAAGACAATTGCATGCAGCTGAGATGAGAATGCTAAGAGGGATGTGTGGTGTTACCCGAATGGATAGAATACGGAATGAGTATATAAGAGGAAGTCTGGAAGTGACACCGGTGACTGAAAAGTTGTGTGGAAATCGGTTGTCATAGTATGGGCATGTTATGCGGAGGAATGAGGAAAATGTTGTCAGGAAAGTTGTGAGCATGAATGTGGATGGCTATACAAGTAGAGGGAGACCAAAGAAACGATGGATGAATTGTGTGAAAGATGATATGGCTAGGAAGGGAGTAACTACCGAGATGACGACTAATAGAGAAGTATGGAAGAAAGAGACATGTTGCGCCGACCCCAAATAAATTGGGATAAGGGCAGGAGAATGATGATAGCTTTTGCCGGACGGCGCGTAGCTACGGAACATAAAGGGTTATGGAAGGAACATGGATGGGTTTAAGTCAGCAAAAGTCTGACACTCCCTTCCGACAGCAGTCTGGAATAGCAGACAGACTATTTTTAATTCCGGAAAAAAGTACGGTTCTTTTGGGATGATTTACATACATGCGGGCGAAGCCGATGGCGGAAGCTAGTATTAAATTATAGTGCTATGAGGAGCTCGTGGCTGACAAATAACAGCCACACGGGTCGATCAGTCAGGTTAAGCTACGCTTGCCGAGGTTGATGCGTGGATGGGTGGCCATCTTTACATACCATGACTACGAAAAGCACGTTAAGCCGTTGGTCCCTGCTGTCATATGTGCATCTTTGACGTAACAGGTCGTCAGAAGCCCGAAAATTTGACAGCCAGTCTTACCAAGGGTTATCGTATTGCCCAGTTACTGGGTTGTAGAGGTCAGATAGGCAGTCGCTCCATGTAAAATACTGGTATTCAGCTGCATCCGGTTAGACTGGAAGCTGACCCCAATATAGTTGGGAAAAGGCTAGGCAGATCGATCGAGCTAGGAGAGTTTAGGTCTAATTCAACTAGAACAATATTCTCGCTTTATTCAGATGAACGCGTCACACAACTCAATACCCAAACCTAATTAGTTTCATATTTCGAAATGTGTCAGTCAATCCCCAGTTGTCAAACTTTTCAGACTAGAACTCTCCAGCTCATGGCCTGGATAACAAAGGTTCTACTGGAGTTATTAGTTGCTAACCAGTTTTAAACAGGTATTGAAATTGTTTAGGTACAAGTAGAAACAAAGCTTTCCAAACACGAAAGTAAATTATGAAAATAGGATTTAATATAATCTCAGTGTGAAGTGATAGTCTTTCAGTATAAATTATAATCTTACTAGTAAGATAACATAACAGCTAGCTGTTGCAAACGGCTTCGCCTGCAATGATGTCGGAAATTATCCCAAGGGAACGTACTACCGAGATAAAAAATATCCTATGTGTTAATCCAGGTCATAAACTACCTCTGTGCCAAGTTTCATCCAGATCCGTTCAGCCGTTTGAGCGTGAAGGACGGACAAACATACAAACTCAAACACACACTCACAAACACACACAAACTAATCCTGACTCCGGGCAGCTACTGAGAAATTTCTAATGGAAAAACCCGATAACACTTCGTCTGACCTGAGAATCGAAACCAGAACCTCATGCTCAGCAGTAGCGCTTGCGACTACTAGGTAAAGTGTTAATGGGTTTTTCTATCTGGAATTTCTCAATAGCAGGCCGAAATCTGGTCAATGCCCGGTTGATTGCAATAAGCTCACCCCGTATTACATGGGACTTAAACATAACTCGCGAAATGAGGTTGTATGGTCTCCAGCGCATCAAGTTACACCTAACTGTCACATTTCTCCAAATGATTATAAACCTAAAAACATTGACAATTAAGTTCAAAATTCATTGAGGAAATTTGACAGTTTGCGCTAACTTGATGTGATACCACTATGACATCTGCCCAACCCTTCAGAGAAACAAGGCGTATTGTTTTTTTTTGTGTATAATATTAGTCACAATTCTTTATCTTTACCAAGTATTAGTCGTATCGCTTTCCTATATACTATATCTTTCTGAAAGCAATCTTCAATCCTCCAAAATCTACTGAGACTAGTTTTTTCCCGATAACAAATTCCAGTGAACATTAATTCACCTACAAGCCCTATCCGATCTACTTGTCTAGCTATAGCTGAGACGTTCGATGCACTTTGCCAACAAATGCCGATGCCAACCGGCGTAGCCTATGGCAGCATGGCAGATTACATCGGATTTGTCTTGTAGCACTGCACCGTATTTGACTCCGAAACATGCATAGCGCATATTTGTTATAATTAATTTCGAGTCGGAGGGACGTGTGGAGCCTTGTGAACAAACTGAACACTTTTGTTGGTCATTTTTCCTTTGGCGAAATATTGGTGTTGTATTTGTACACCATTCACCAACCCTTAGTAGAAAAAGACGTGACGTCATGTTATGTTTTGCTTTTTATTTTTGTTAATTCATATAATGTTGTGTTGTAAACATATTTACATTTAAAAGCTAAATATTCTGAATATAATAATCAAAGAGCATCAAAAAATTCGTCCAAAAAAAAAAAACCAATTTTTGATAAAAAATACAATTGTGAGGAGCAAAAATGTCAGTTTTTGAATATTTGCGAGACTAATAGCTATTGAAAATTACATGAACCAACCAAGGTAACAATCACAAGACAATTCAGCAATAAAATCACAGCATTAGGCTTATCAACAATGATTGCTCATGATATAAAAACAGATAGAGAAAGAGAGAATGAAAATACGTTTATATACACGTCAAAAATACGTTTATATACACGTCAAAAATACGTTTATATACACGTCAAAAATACGTTTATATACACGTCAAAAATACGTTTATATACACGTCAAAAATGCTTATGATCTCTGTCAGCTTAAACAAGATAATCACAGAGAACAATAACAATGAAAATGTCTTTTGTAGATCACGTCGTTCCAGAACATTAACAATATTATTGTTTACTACAAAAGAATCACCACCTCTTGTAGCAGTATTATTTCAATACTAGCTGCGGCCAGTGGCTTCGCCCGCCTGGATGTTGAAAATTATTCCAAGAGAACGTACATAGGCCAGCATATCAAGCTACCGCAATCTGTCAAATTTCTTTGATAGATTTTCAACTTTATTTCATCAACATAAGGTTTATATTCAATTGGGAATATTTGACAGTTTGGAATAGCTTGATCTGCTGGCGTCTGTACTACCGGGATAAAAAATAACCTATGTGTTAATCCAGGTCATAAACTACTTCTACGCCCTTTACAAACCAAAAAAAAGCACATAAATATCGCGAAAATAAAATCAGCTGTTCAGTACATTTATGTTCGCTCTCGTCAAAATTTACTGAACAGCTGATTTTTTCTCGCGATTTCAGGTTCGTTCCCATTGTAAAAGTTGCTCGTTATAATAAGTACAATGACCCCTTAAGGGGATTAAAACGACTAAAATTTAACCGTGTATAAGTTGGGCGGCAATTGATATAAAACCAATCGGTCAATAGATTAATAATACACTAAACCATTTACTGGCACTTTAGAATCGTCAAGGAGTTGGCCAATCATAAAAATGCAGCTCATTGCTCATTCCAAAGTGTAGTGGGAACGAGCAAGAAACACCACGTAGTTTCTATGTTCTTTTTTTAAATTATACTGTTAGACATTACATTAGTTCACAACCTTCATCTATCTCACAATCCCAAAACATAGACATCTTGGCAGTACAGTCGCGAACAAAGCTACATAAATACTACAGTCGTGTGTGACGGTACCCTTTAGCTTAATGACTAATGATTTACGTCAGTATATCTATAAAGACAATGCATTACACAAGTCCTTTCTCGTATCTCCCGAAACGTTAACATCTTCGCAGTACAGTCGCGAACAAAGTTTCATTAAATAGTATAGTCGCGTGCTACGGTACTACAGTCTAGCTATGACTTATGTTTTCACTGATGATGTAACGTCAGACTAACTATGAAGACAATGTATTACACTAATCCTTTTTCATATCTCCCAAAACGTTAAAATTTTGGGAGTACAGTCGCGAACAACGCTACATAAAATAGTACAGTTGCGTGCTACGGTACTAATGAGTGATGGGCGGGCGACGTCTCATTAGTGACACACTTTATGGCGCTTTGTTGAGGAAAACCGTGGAGGAATGTTTAGTGAAGCTGTAGTACTTTCTGGAATGACTTTAGTTGCGTAGTAAAGATAGCTGGTATGACGATTACAAAAATAGGACTCATTTTCTTGAATAAAATTAAAACTACTCTGTGCTATTTGAATAAACCTCAAACAAAAAGCTTTATGGGAAATATATATTATAGACTTGTAGACTGACTAAAAAGTCTAAAGCAAATACGAAGAGAGCCTTGTTATTCTGTCCAAAAACTGTGCGCACCACTGAGAATTTGTACCACTACTTAAGTCGTAGTAATAGGTAAGTAGCACGGTTTCAAAAATACAAAAGACAAGCACCTAATAGTCAAAACTATTCTACTTCTTCTTCTTCTTCTTTTCTTTTCGTGTGAGTTTTTATGCTGCCATGGGCCTCTGACTTAGCTTCACATGCTGTTGATAAATATCTCTCAGACATGCTGGTTTCTTCACGATATTTTCCTTCACCGATTTTGAAGCAAGTTATAATTATGCAATACGCGTATGAATCAGAAAAATCAGAGGTGCGTGGCTTGGGTGCGAACTCGAGACCTAAGTCTTGGCAGTCCGACGGTCATACCACTAGGCTATCACTGCTCTAGTTACTACTAGACTAAACAGCCGTTTCCATGATTCCTAGACACGCGAAAAAAACAAAAGTGTATAGCAGCTAATAACACAAACGCTTTAAAAGTAGAAGTGACACACAACACGCCTACGTCACCATTGTGACGCTGGCAGTTTTTGTCGACGCTAACAGCTCTCATTAGTCCGTCTGAATGCTGGTCGTCATTACTGTCTTTGTGTCCGTAATGGCGGACACGGGCGCTTTTTATGCACAAACTGTTACAGATGGATTGTTCAGGTAGCAAGGGGAATTTGTTACGTTTTGTTCGAGGAAATTCGTGGCTATTTTTAGGAAATGTGGATCTTTTTTTAGTGGGAGGAGGAAGATTATGTTTAAGTGGTGTGATTTTGGTGGTGAATGTGTCTATGTTTTGACAATGTTTTGTTATTTGGTAATGGTATATAACATTTTATTGTTAAGCTAGTTTATTACTTTACTAGTCCTTTGCACGAGTGCAATGGCGACGCGTTAAATTATTGATATTTCTGTGTATTTTTGTGTCTATGTGTTGACAATATTTTGTTATTTGGTAATGTTATGTAACATTGAATTGTTAAGATTGTTTATTATTTTACTAGCGATTTGCACTCGTTCAATGGCGACGTTTCAAATTGTATGCATAAACCACATGTCATGCACCAAGAAAGAGCATCAATCGTCAAATCGGTCCAGCCAAACGTAAGGCATAAACTACAATAAGAACCTTGAATAATACTGAAAAATACCAAAAAGATATTATAAGAGATCAATAGCCTTTCAAGCAGTCAGAAGACTCAAATAAACATCAATACTTGGCATTACGCCAGGAAGCGTGCCTAAAGACCTTCAGGACGCCTATCAATCCTCAAGATCAGCTCTCATTTACAGCTAATCCAATTATTAGTGCTATCATCTTGCCATATTCATGTCACTTTATAAGTCACCTACGATTGGTAGACTCGCCCTTATTACATGGAACTAACATAACTAGATTTATTAATTTATTTATTCATTCAATGCACATTGTACACAACCAATTTTACACGTTAGCTTAAAACTATTGAGTACATGAAACTGTTAGGGCGCAGCAAGACAACTTAAAACTAATATTGAATAATATCTGTTTTATCTTAAATCGTTTACATAGATTCTTATAAACTTTCTCATTTAAATATTTTATTAATTAAACTTATATCTAGCATTTCATTTCAAGTACTCAATTACAGTTATATCTGAATGTATTAATATTATAAAATTAGTTAAATATTTAGTTGAAACAAAACAAAAGTTAAAACGTTACTTGATTAATAATTAAAAGATAAGTATACCGTCACCAAGTCAAATAAAATAAAATTAAAATAATAATAAACAATGTCATCACAGTAAAAAATAAAAGCATTTAAAATGTCACACCAATTTAAGTTTGGTTACTTATTAATTATTGTATTATTTTATTATTTATGGGTATTTTATCTTTGAGCCTAAGTTGCCTGATGCCTGGTTTCGCGACAACGTCCGTTCCCTATGGTAGCTTGATTTAAAATTTTTACATTTCACAACCACATATCGAAAAGTCATTTCACAAATACCTCCAATAGGAAAAAACTTTAAAATAATCGACCATCTATTTAGAAGGTCAATCAAGTTATCGTGAACATACTTAAAGGTAAATGGGCTGAGGGTTGGTAAACAGAGATATGGCAGAATAAATAGGCTAACCGTATCGCGAGATATTTAGGCATCCCTAAAATTAGGGTAATCGATCCTTCGCGGGTAAATGAGGAAGAATATTAAGGGTGCGCTGATAGCCTTATCTTCCTTTTTAAGCCGATTCGAGTGGCCCTAATGGTGGAACACCTTGGCGTAAGTGGGGAACCAAGGGGTTTTTATAGAAATAAAATGGGGTTAGATATGGTTTGAAGGGTGGAAATAATAATCTATTATTATGGAGCTTAAGCGTCTTAAAATAATACGTGTTATTTTCATTTTATCTTTACTTATAATCTAAAAAGGTGAAATGTGTTTGTATGTTTTATGTAGGGGGTAATATTTGGAACTACTGATTTGATTCCTAAAATTCTTCTTTTTTTAAAAAGGGATCGTGTCCTGCGTGTCCTGCCGTATGCACGTTACAGGAACTGATGGACGCTAGTGATGGCGCCAAACACGTAGCCGAATTCTGGGCTGAGTACATTTGGATTGCCATCGACACGTTAAGAAAATAATAAATATAATGACTACCAAAAATAACTTTATGACCAATAACATCTATTACCTATTTTTGTTTTAACCGACCAGAATTAGGACATATTTATAGGTATGTCATTTTATATTAAAATCTTCTTCAATTTTTGGTGGTCGTTAACTATTTTCCGATTAAACAATCATAATTTGGAGTCAAGTTGTACAATTTCAATCCACGCGGACGAAGTCGCGGGCGAACTGCTAATCACTCATAATGTTAATCCTGTATTTGTTTTCGACATTTATTTCCATTATTTTTGGCAGACATGAGGAGCTCGTGGATAAGTAAATACAGTCGCACGGATCGATCGATCCATCAGGTTAAGCAACGTTTGCCAGGGTTGGTCCGTGGATAGGTGACCATCTTTACATATCGAGACTCCTCCGTGCCTCGGAAAGCACATTGAACCGTTGGTCCCGGCTGTCATTCGTGGATCTTTGACAGTCGTTATGGGTAGTCAGAAGCCCGAAAGTTTGACAGCCAGTCTTACCAAGTGGTATCGTAATACCCAGACTGGGTTGTGCAGGTCAGATAGGCAGTCGCTTCATGTAAAATATTGGTATTCAGCTGCATCTGGTTAGACTGGAAGCCGACCCCAACATAGTTGGGAAAAAGCTAGGCAGATTGATTATGCGTGCCAGACATGGTACTCACAAATGACTAACAACAGCATATAAGCTTTTAAACACCATTAAAACAAAGATAGGAGATAAGAAAAAAAAACAGCAGTCGTTTAGAAAAAAAAAGAGGGAAATGAAAATACCGAAACAAGATTGACGAGCTCCCGATGTCTGTAGCTGACGTAAGCAATTTAAACGATTCCGTATCGGAAAACGGCTATCATTCAAACAATAAACACGATAAACCCGGAGTTTTTTTTTGTATTCATTGAACGATATGGGGTATGGGGGAAGAAGAATAATATTTTTAAAATAAAGAAAACTATTTTCTGTTCATCAGAGTAACTAATTCTCTTCAAGTATCAGCTATAAGAATAAGTATTTTTAAGGTTCCGTACCTAAAGGATAAAACGGGACCCCTTTTTTTTAAGCCTGAGAAATTATCCAATGACTCCTCGCTCTCTGGGTGGAGCGTCAGGGAGTGTCAGACTCTTACTGACTAAAACCCATCCTTTCCTTCCTTAGCCCTTTATGTTCCGGGGTAGCGGTAACCCTTTCGGACAATCCCGCGTAATATTTGATCCCTGAACTACATATTTTACTGACTGTAGACTAGATTCAGGTTGTTAAAAGGTATACAAACACTGCCATATCAGAAATGTTTTTTTTATAACCGGAGAGACGGTTATCCAACTGTGTATTCTGCTTACCCGGCAGGGACAGAAAACGGGACCCTATTACTAAGACTCCGCTGTCTGTCCATCCAGACAGTATCTAATTATTTCTGTTGTCGCTATACTAACAACAAATACTAAAAAACTGAATAAAATAAATATTTAAGGGGGCTCCCATACAATGATTGTTTTGTCGTTTTTATAGATAACTAGCTTCCGCCCGCGGCTTCGCCCGCAAAATATGCCGACAAATTATACACATAAACCTTCCTCTTGAATCACTATATCTATTAAAGAAACAGCATCAAAATCCGTTGCGTAGTTATAAAGATTTAAGCAAACATAGGGATATAGGGACAGAGAAAGCGACTTTGTTTTATATTATGTAGTTATGGTACGGAACCCTTCGTACGCGAGTCCGACTCACACTTGGTCGGTTTTATTAATATTTGATGTGAGCACAAAAACAAAAAACACATCGCCTTAATTAAAGTTAAAACAGACTTGGTTTGGAAATATAGGACTGAAGTAATAGAGAAAATAATAAGATAATTAAAACAAAAATAATTACAACCTAATAATTACACACATACAACAAAACAAACGGAACAAATATTTGTACGACCTACAAGTATTTGTTCCGGATCTGGGTGTTTGTCTATCTATAATATTATGTAGGTTTGCAAAAAAAAAAGTATATTAGTAGTTTATCCAGCCATCTCGTTACCATAAAGCTGTGTCTACGCTAGAAGAGCCGAGCACGAGCGGAGCACGAACGTTCCGCCTGTTGTCGGTTTTTTGACGAACACAAAGGGATTTGCTTCGTCCATATTCTGATACAGGACCATATTCTGAGGACAATGATCGTTGTAGGTTCGTTGTACGTCCACACTTGACGCCACGAACGACGAAGCCGAGCACGTTGTGCTTCGCTCGTGCTCGGTTCGTCTAGCGTAGACCCGCCTTATGGCGTTGTGTGAAATTTCCAAGGATATTAATAATTAATAAAACTTTTTTTTAAGCCAAATGACCCAAACATTACTAGCTAGAGGTAAACGACCTTTTCTTAATTAAAGAAAACTTCAAAGAATGCCATACCTTTAACAAAGTAGGTAGGTATGTATAAAATGTAACAAATCTGACGGTGACCTAAAGCAAATAACACGGGTCAAGCAAGAATCTTTCTATGTTTGACCCTTAATTAAATATTTGGAAGGGTCAGAATGTTAGGTGAATTAAACATAAGTGAGTGTGTGGATTTTGAACCGCAAGGGGGTGGCCGTGTGGTATGCAAAGATACCTGTATGTATACCTTTTTGATAGTATTATTTCCAAAAATCAATATTCATGTGCTGTGTGGCTTAAAACTGTGAGATACTTCTTGTTTCCCGACGTGAACAGTCACATCGCATTGCCTGCCCGTGCTGTTATGTACTTCAGTTTCGCTAAGGGTTCTTCCTAACTTTTTTTCTCGTTGCTCGGTTCCTAAGGGTCTAAGTGTGATGTTCAATAGCCTATCTTGAGAATTGGGATGCCAAATGTACAAAAACAAAAACTGACTAGTAGTGTTTTTTTAAAACAAACTAATCTCTTAGCTCGTTCAAACAAAAAAAAATACTAACGAACTAAACTTCATCTTTTTTATTAGTATAGACGAAAGACAAAACTATCACATTTTAATCAAAATAAATACAAACTTTGTCGCAAACATGTTTAGTCACTCTTATAGACCTCGTTATGACAACAATTCCCACTGAAATGTTACTTCAACAAGGTTGAAACTATCTAGGTAACTATCACATTGACAAATAAGCCTTGTCAGTGTATGAAGTGCAAGCGACTTTCAACCTTAGGGTGATAAAGCAATGCAGAGGTTTACAATACCTACGATGTATGTAGGTAATGTTACCAGTCTTGCCAAGAGGTATCGTAATCCCTTCGTTACCTAGGTATCGAAAATCTGATAGCAACTTTTACCAAAGGGTATCGCATTGCCCAGTTAACGGGTTGAGGAGGTCAGGCAGACAGTCGCTCCATGTAAATCACTGATATTCGGCTGCATTCGGTTGGGCTGGAAGCCGACCCCAACACAGAAAAAAAGCTAGGCAAAAGCTTGGGAAAAGGCTAGGCTGATTGGTTTTTGTCAGACGTGGTTTATTATGCAATTAAAATTAGTTTACTCACGACGTTTAGCGTTTCAACATCATTAAAACAATCACTTATATAGACAGGTGATGATGATGAGTAATTTTAGAGGAATAGCTTAGATGATTTGCGGTCAAGTGCCATTCAAGTTAGTGCTGTAAGTGGAATTACTTAATATCAAACTCTTGAATCCAGACAACAACAAGCCAAGTTCCAAGTTTCACTAAATAGACATATTGTTTCATGTGCAGTATAAACAGTAGCTCTTAATTAAGAGCTTGTCATCAAATTTGAACGCCAGCATCGAAACATAGCGTAGTATTAAGCGATCGATTTGGCTCAGTGCCCGAGATCCAGCGCTTAGGAACACTTCCTTGCCGTAATCTTATACTCAGTTTGACATAATGTATATTAAGTTTTGGTCCATATTTGGTATTATTAAATACTAGCTGCCGTCCGCATAGACCTTATTAGTCTAAAATAAAAAGTCTAATATACTTCCTTATAACATCAGCTATCTATCAGTGAAAGTCCCGTAAAAATCGGACTAGCCGTTTCAGAGATAAACCGTTAACACTGCTGAACTGCGGATCGTTATTTTGAATCTAAGCCTGATTCCATCAATGAAATCATAAAAAAAAAATTAACATCTTTATGTTTTTTTATATAATATTGTTATGTCCTAGAACCAAAAAAATTTAAGACATGTAACATTCGCTCACAGCCCACTCCCTCTCTTAAGACCTGTGCCTCAGCAGTGAACATTATAGGCTGATTATGTGTATGTTATGTTTACAAATAAAAAAAAATGAAGTGTCGTCTACTTACATAAAAGCGAAACGTCACTCATTCATACATTCATTCACTGAAAACCAAAAAACTAAGTACTGCACCTACGAAGGTGAAATTTGGCACTGAGATAGATGATGAGTGGGAGACGTCAATCAAGAAAGAATTTTAGGATACTCCCCCCGTCAACGGGTGATATAGGGAGTGGAAGTTTGTATGAAAAATTTTCAACAATGGAGCGAGCGGAGCCGCTGAGTCCTATATGTGTGTAAAAGGCTAGGTGGATTGATGTCAATCAATCCACCTAGCCTTTTCCCAACTATGTTGGGGTCGGCTTCCAGTCTTATCGGATGCAGCTGAATACCAGTATTTTACATGGAGCGACTGCCTATCTGACCACCACAACCCAGTCAGTAACTGGGTAATACGATACTTCTTGGTAAGACTGGCTGTCTGACTGTGTATGTGTGTGTGTTAAAAGCATAATATATGTAATACGATATCTCAAAAGATTCTGATCTACAAATGCATTTTACGTAAACAAGATATTCTTGTTTGTACCTTTGCTTCCATAAACTAGGTCGCGTTCCATTCCGATGCATTATTACAGGCAATTAATATTTCAAGTCGACCTTCACCTACTTTAGAGCTATTTAATGCCTCGCCTACAGAATCATGTAATGTTCTACTTTAATAATGCATGTTGTTGTGTGGAAAGATTGTGTACAACCCAATTTTGCAGTTTTGAAGTATGATGCTCTGTATTTTAAACTATCTATCTCTATTAAGGCTTTCAAATAATACACCCGGCCGGGAGCAACGACGGAGTCTCGGTATGTGAAGGTGGTCACCCATCCACGGCCCAACCTCAGCGAGCTGAATCTGATGGATAAGCCCTTTTTTCGCAGCATCTCGCGGTTCATCCATAGGGTTGTCTAATACCTACTAAACCCGGCTTGCCTGTGGGTGCCACAATAATACTGCAGCGTCCAGCCATGGCTTATTAAAAACTTACAAACTAAGCGACTACACGCTTAGGGCACCCCCTGTGGGGTACGGACCTCGGCTTAGGGCGTCGCTGGGGGAGGACAGCAAGGTACAGGCTGGATCGGACGTATTTAATACTACTGGTTCAGCGGCAACGCGGGCTAGCTCGAGGAAGGGTCGGGATTTTCTTCGGTTATAAAATATAACGTTTTTATTTCTAAACGTTTCAATCTTTCAATTCCAAAAAAAAAACAAACACTAAGTACATGTCTGTCTAGTCCGTTACTAAAAAATATATTCATCATCTGCCTAGCCTTTTCCCAACTATGTTGGGTTCGACTTCCAGTCCAACAGGATGCAGCTAAATACCAGTATTTTACAAGAAGCGGCTGCCTATCTGACCTCCACAACCCAGTAACTGGCAATACGATACCCCTTGGTAAGACTGGCTGTCAGATTTTCGGGCTTCTGACGACCCATTACGACAGTCAAAGATGCACAAATGTCAGCCGGGACCAACGGCTTAACGTGCTTTCCGAGGCACGGAGGAGTCTCGTTATATAAAGATGGTCACCCAGGTCAACCCCGACAAGCGTAACTTAACTTGATGGATCGACCTGTGCGGCTGTTAGTACTTAGCCACGAGCTCCTTACTAAAACATTATTATCATC
The DNA here is from genome assembly GCA_951799385.1 of Hyppa rectilinea. Lineage (NCBI taxonomy): Eukaryota > Metazoa > Arthropoda > Insecta > Lepidoptera > Noctuidae > Hyppa > Hyppa rectilinea. The sequence goes on from OX637314.1 coordinate 5,615,127, forward strand.
CAAAAATTTTTTTTTTATTATTATTCTTTATTTATTTAAAGGGGCTTTTACGCATAGCGTATGCCAGCCCCATCGTATCCTAAACAATGTACTTTCACAAGACGTGGGCCATGAATTTGAACAAACCCGCCGCATCGTCGCCATTTGGATGGCATAGAATTGCATGAAACATGCCTATATCAGTTCTGTTCAAATTCAGGGACCGAACTAAATTATTTCTGCTGGACTCATATCAGGACACATTCCATCAATAAATGTTGTAGGTCCTCGACAACTCCACATTCCTCACAATTGGGTGACGCGATTTTCTTCATCATGAAGGCAAATTTTTTGCATGGAATATCCAAAAAATTAACCCAACCAAAATGAGAATTCCCAAATTACCGGGATATTCTAGCATATCTTTATAACAACGCGCCACAGTCTACACTACATCAGTATACCAACCGACTTCAAAATCCAAAAGGCAGATTTTAATTACGCGAACTGCCTCCGGCTTTTGAAGTCCTATTGTGCCTTTGTGCTGTGTGCGACTGTTTGCAAGGCCCTATCTCCGTTGTGTTTGTGGCGAAACAACTGGATTTCGCTTACAGACTGCCGAATTTGTATTAACTGTGTTTAGAGGCTGTGGTTTCAAAGTTATATGTTCGTTAAACCTTTCAACATGTGATGAAACAATTGAGAATTGAAAAAAAAGAACAGTGATTTTTACTGTAGAGCCTAGGTTGAAACCTTCTGTTGAACCGGGCTGTTCGGTTAGAAAATAACTGGCAGCATTCGACCTTTCAAAATAATTGAATAGTCACTACATACTCGTAATCATACAATACGCACATGAATCTGAAAACTCAGAGGTGCGTGCCTTGGGTTCCAACTCAAGACCTAAGACTTGGCAGTCCGACGGTCATACCACTAGGCTATCATTGCTTATCTGCTTACATGTTTGCTTTACCTGCCGGATATGCTTTGCACGACACGTTCGTTTGATAGTACTCACATAGACATTGTGTACCTACTAAGCAGTCCCGAAAAGAGGGCGCTGAAATGTGAAATGTATCGTAATAATACTAATTTAATTAATTTAATGGTATTAATTGAACAAAACGACCATTCCGCTCAGTGACTTATGACTAACTGAACTCTGTGCAAGTGTAGCAGGCAACGCACACATTCGAAATTTGAAAGCTTTGATGTACGCGGGGAAAACCGACACCGAACAGCAAAGTGTAAATAAGTATGTGATCAAAGTTTGAACAAATACCCAAACACTCGTGCTTCAGCTTTACAAGTGTTCAAATATTGGAACTGTGTCTGGCGCCGACTTTACACCAATTATGAAAAAGCTACTCGGAAATATCCTGTAAAAATATTCCAAGTTAGTCAGGGACCAAGTGAGAATGTATTTTGAATCATATGTCTGATAAGTTCTCAATGACCTTAGCATATACTACAATCGGAAGGAAGAAGAAGCATGTACAGACGCCAGCACAACAAGCTATCCCTAACTGTCAAATTTTCTCAATTAAAAATGAACCTTATGTCTTTGCAATAAAGTTGAAATACTATCAAAGACATTTGACAGATTGTGGTAACTTGATGTGCTGGCCTCTGTACTTATTTCGTAACTATGTAAATTCGACTCAAAAAGAAATAACTAAGATCATAATCTCTGCCTTGCCGTTTCCCAACTATGTTGGGGTCGGCTTCCAGTCTAACCGAATGCAGCTGAATACCAGTATTTTACATAGAGCGACTGCTTATCTGACCTCCTCAACCGAGTAACTGGGCAATACGATACCCCTTGGTAATACTGGTTGTCAGAGTTTCGGGAGTCTGACTACCTGTTACGACTGTAAAAGATGCACAAATGACAGCCAGGACCAACGGCTTAACGTGCTTTCCGAGGCACGGAGGATTCTCGATATGATTCACGGACCAATCCTGGGAAGCGTTGCTTAACCTGATGGATCGACCTATGCGGCTGTTAGTACTTAGCCACGAGCTCCTTGAAATAACTAAAGTATGGAATAAAACAACCAAAACTGGATTTTTACTAGCAAATGAACAAACAGATTCTGAACAGAATTTTGTAAAACACAAAAAATTATCATAAATACCAAACACACGACTCATTCCGGAACTATGTTATTATAATACGCAGTCATTATTGTTTTGTTGTCCCCACAGAGCTCTCACAAAGAACAGCACATTTCCCTCCCAGAACAATGCGAACTAAATGACAGGACCAACAATTAATTGTCACAAGCTTTTATTCGGGACTATTCGTAAAATCCCGATGACGAATAACAATAGGAAACCAGATGAGAGCAAATGATTCATGTGTGGTTGTTTTGACGTGGGTTTTATTGAGATAAATATTGGTAAAACTTTATTTGAGGATACCGCAGACAGGCGCGATGCGATAAGTGCGATGCGATTCAGGTAGCACAAGTACTCATAGAAATTGTTATGCTAGAGTCGCGTCGCACTCTCGCGTCGAGCCTGTCTGCGTGGTCCTTTAAGCAATGACTCATACGATGAATTTGCCAACGGAATCCTAGAGATCCTGTAAGTTGCATCTTACTCTAATTACTCACTATACTCAAAAACCAAATAGCAAAAAACAGTGAAGAACTTTTTTTTAAATTTCATAACTTCATGGTTGTTACCCCCTACAAATGAATGTATTAACTTGTAAATGGAGTTCTTATCTTTATCGTCACTAAATAAAAAAAAAACAACGGGTAGCACTCTGGGAGTGCCGGCAGAAATGAAAACTTGAATATTAACGTTGTACTATCATTCATGTGGTAAAATACAATATTCATTTATTGCGCTATCGTACACAAACATGACAATTTATATTACATAGAAAATTTAACACTTTAGAATTATTACAATTACTTTACATTTAAAAGTTATCTCTCCCTCCATCTTACGAATTTTCGATCAGGTGACGTGTCCTGACGCGAGTTTAACATTTTTTACCCATCACAAAAAAGTGCACAACGCCGCTAAAAAGTTTTTACTTCTAAAACTTTTACCACAACCTATTTGGACCACAATATTTCAATCACTACATTTTTCGAACCCACGATAATTAATTTCATGCTGGCAACGACCGCTCATTATGTTCCACACTGCTTACTTAATAATAAAGCTTCACAATGCATTTCAATAGTGCATTTGAACAATTATTTTGTACAAAAGGCGGGACCAGCAACCACAAAGTACTGTCCACGCAATTTATATACACGCACTACTACAAATCAAGTTTTACATTACCAACATAAGCTGACCTCTCATTTTATGGATGGCCTATTATTATTATGAGCCTGTTATGTCCAATAGCAAAGGCCTCTCTTCCTTCTATCCATATTTCTCTCCTTTTTGCATTTATAGGCCAATCTATCTTAGGTAGCAGTCTAATTCGTCACGCCATATCTTTCTGGGACTACCGTGTCGCCAGTTCCTATTGTACGGATAACCTATATCTACGGATGTAAAAAGATCCATCCTATAGCCATTATTATCTTCACATCCCCATACATCAAACCAAGTTAACATCGAGCAAATATGATTTCTGGGAAATACTTTTTCACACCAAAATATGAAAATCTTATCTTTAATACCTCTTTTATTAGACGGTTCCAAGCCGGTCTACGAGTATCCTATAGTAACCGTCATGAGAAGCTATAAATTTTGTAAACAAGTGTTCAGGAGTTCACAACATTTGGACCAACAAAAAAAATGAATTTGTTTAAGATTTAATAAATTATTGAGTAACAAATATTAATTAACATATATTATTTAAGAATAATTATTCGTCAGATTCAGATGTTTCCATTTCTGTGTGAAACAAACTCGTACGCATTCGAAACTCGAATGACGCGTTTATTTCAAAATGGCGTCCCGATAGTTTACAATCCCTGCGACGGACGCGTTCCGGTACCAAGAAACACAAACGATAGCGCTTTGCGTCGTTAAAATATGATCCGACTAAATTAAATAGGTTGTTACTTTCATATAACCCGTCTATATTTCATGTCGATTGATTATGGTCAATTTATTATTATCTCGCAGTATAAAATGTTTACTTAGTAAAAGATGTTTGATTACATAATTTATAGCTTCTCGTGGCGCGTACTTTATAAATGTTTAACCGTGAAAACAGGTGATATGAACTGTCAATCCACCGAATACACACACACTACTCTTAACTTCACTAAAGTTTTCACCGCGGATATGGTTCAGTACAAAATAATGATTATAATGACGGAGAGTATAACTGTTGTTAAATTATTTCATATACCACTCCCGGAATTTCAAATCGGCATTTTTGTTTCTCGTGCATTTTTATGTTATGTATTTAAAAAAGAATTCTTAATATTTGTTATTCTTAGTGTTTGTTGTCACGTCAATAAGTTGTCAGTGTTTTGTCTGTGGTCCATAAATTGTTCATGGCCGAGACATTGATTGTCAATGGTTTTAATGCTCTGAATACGAAATCTTTTAGCTGCTTTGCACGGGTGTACTTGGTAACTAAGTCTATTTTTTAGAAATATGCGTTTTGTTTGTGCAGAATAAACATATCTTTCTTTCTTTCCGGACTATTAAATCGAGCCTCCGTACATGCAAAGGCCTACAACATCAAAATAGTGTTAAGTCACAGAAAAAGTTTTGATGCAGTTTTAAAGCCCACATACTGGCCATCATTTAAGTGCCATAATTGTTCCAAATTTGAATTCACAATCATTTAAAAAAATCATAGAACTTATTGAAAAAAAAAACAGGGTGGTGCGATTTAAGAGCCCGGTTGTGTATAATGCGGGTTCAACTTATGCTGGAAATGAAAACTTTCATAAGCACACGATAATTTGACGTATCAGCCAACGGATGTGAGCCATAACTGTAATTTACTAGAGATAATTATATGTTACATAATAACAAAATAATGGATCCAATATTAATAATGTATTTAATATGATTGGTTCGCTGAAGTGGAATATTTAATTAATATTTCAGTTTCAGGTAATTTATTTGCAAAGCATTCGTGTTTGGTCATCGGTTTTAAAGTCGACCCGTCATAGACAGAAAAAGCTCGTTCAAAATTACCATTCATAACTTAAAAATTGTTTGGTATTTGGTGAAGAAAATTAGTTAAATAAACAGGTTTTGCTGTATTTACAATAATTTAAATGATTGTTTTTTATGAAAAAAAGAACATAATTTCAAAATATGCGTAACATCCTCGCAAAGCGGCCATCGCTCAGCATAACGCTCCGACCCTATGCGAGACATGAGAGCCCTTTTTTTTTAAGGCTGGGAAATTATCCAATGACTGCTCCCGCTCTGGGTGGAGCGGAAGGGAGTGTCAGACTCTTACTGACTAAAACCCATCCATGTTCCTTCCGTAGCCCTTTATGTTCCGGGGTAGCGGTAACCCTTTCGGACAATCCCGCTTACCCGGCAGGCTTGGCCCTGAGGGGCGACATGAGAGCCCTAGAGCTAGTTTCTAGCGACAGCCGGCGTTATATTTTAAACGATTTGATGTAATTGGTCCTTTATTTAACAGCTGAAGATAAATACTTTTCAATTGTACCTATTGGTAGCAAGGGTAGCTTAATAACTTATTCGTAGGGTTGTTTTTCTGACTCTTACATGACTTTGAATCCATTCTGTTACCAGAATTCCCAATTAAACAAAACAAATAGCAACAAAACACTACTATACAACAAGTTGTGTAGTGGATGTCACCACAGCGCCCTCTGGTGGCTGCGCGTTTTAATTGCGCTTGTATTTAACTTTCATTTGCCCGGACCACGCAGACGTTTCTGTTTGTCGTGCTTTATGCAAAGCGAGTTTGATTTTCACTTATTGGTGGGATTAAAATTGTGTATAGTTATTTACAAAAGATAGGAAATTGCGGTAGAATGTATCAGGCGAGTCGAAATATATCAAAAGCCTCCAACTCTTTCAACGCACTTGATGAATTATTCTGAAAATTACACGAATGCAGAGTTTTTAATCGGCGCAAAAATCACAAAATTAGTAGGTACCATTTTATTTGATGAATTTTGTACCAAGAAAATATCCTACGACAAATCCCTATTTTACAAACACTCTAAATAAGATATAAGCAATATGCAATATGTAAGCAACATTTAAAAAAAACGTATGTTCGTCTCGCCTCGGATTTTCAAAATAACGGGCCATAATAAGGTCACCCTGTATAAATAATAATATATTCATTACAAGTATTCTTGTCAAACAAAGACCGAATTTCTTAGTACCTAAGGCTAAGATTTCATTTTCTTAAAACGATATTTTTTCTTCTTAAACATAATTTAATGTCAACACGCATGTCTAATTTATATTCATACCCAGATCTGTAGTTAAAGATAAAAGGAAACCGTTACTGACTGACTGATCTATCAATACATAAATATCTCAAACTACTGAACTGAAAAAAAAATACAGCATTAAAAATATACATTTTTTTTTCAAATTCAAACCCTAAAGTGATATATCGAGGGTTCAAAATTTGTATGGAGAAATCATCTTATCAACACGTCTCGGCCAGTTACTTATAATTATACTAGCTGCTGCCAGCGGCTTCGCCTGTGTGGATGTCAGCAATTATCCCAAGGGAAAGTACTACCGGGATAAAAAGTATCCTATGTGTTAATCCAAGTCATCAACTAACTCTGTACCAAGTTTCATCCAGATCCGTTCAGCCGTTTGAGCGTGAAAGACGAACTAACATACAAACTCATAAACACACACACTCACTCAACAAACTTTCGCCTTTATAATATTAGTGTGATTTTTACTGAGTTCAATTAGAAGTTATAAAGACGGGTACACATTTCCTCGAATCCGCTGAGCAAAAGTTAATTTGAGGAGGAGAGGAATTAAGGACCGTTTACAATGTCCGTGGCGCCATGATTTATTACGGTGCGTGACAGTATGGGGCCACGAAGTCAGCGGCTACAGCGGAAAAAGCGGGAGCGATTCTTGTGTAAAGAATTCTCTTTCATAAGCAAAAAAAATGTTATCTTGATTGTCTACAGATCTTACAGATTACTATGCCCAAGTAATTTATGTAATTATTGTACCAGGAACTGGGAAGTTGGTAAAAATGACCGGAAAATATCTTAGCATAATTAGCGTATAATATTCCCACTGCTGGGACAGATACCTCCTCTCGGTGTGAGGGAGAGGGCCATAAACCATCACGCTGGTCCAGTGCGAGTTGGTGGATATCACATGACTTTGAATTTTTGGTTCTCGGACATACCGGTTTCCTCAAGATGTTTTCCTTCATCGTTTTAAGAGCAGTGGTGATGAAATTAAATACTCTAAGTTATGTGCCGTCCTGGGTTCTAACTCACGACATACAATTCGTAAGTCGGGGCTACCTCTTTTTTTTGAAGGCTGGGAAAGCATCCAATTACTTCTCCCGCTGTGGGTGGAACGGAAGGGAGTGTCAGACTCTTACTGACTAAAACCCATCCATGTTCCTTCCTTAGCCTTTTATGTTCCGGGATAGTAACCCTTTCGGACAATCCCGCTTACGGGGCTACCACTGCACCCATCTCTAGTCTAATGACTTTTTATTTTCCGAAAGAGTTATCAAAACTCAAAGCATTTATTTCAAATAAACCAATTACAGCCACTTTTGAATTGTCAAGGAGTCGGTCAGTCAGAAAGATGAAGCTAGTTGCCCATTCCAAAGCAGTAGGTACCTATGGAGAAGAACGGGCAAGAAACTCCATGGACACTCTTTTAAATCAAAATATGTTTACAAAAACTGGGTTACTCGTACATCATTCATGTTGAAATATACACGTGAGAACGATGCAGAACTTAATAAAAGCGTCCATAAATTACAAGATTAAAAAACAATTTAAAATTAAGTTAAATTTTAAAACATTTTCAATTCAATTGTTTTTCATTTGTAACATTTGTTTCATTATAACCAACACTGATGTCAGTCACCCTTAAAATTCTTCTGATGATGGAAGGAGCGTTTTACTGTCCCTCTTCCGCTGTAAATTAGCAACAAAACCAAATCTTCCCAAGCCCGCTGTCGTCATGGCCTCCATCCAAAACGGGCGATAAACGCTCACATTAAAGTTTACGACATCAACGTTTGACAGGCAGTCTGGCAGACGCACGATCATATAAACAAAATTCGCGACGTTTGATTGAATACGCCTGTCAGACGTACCGGTGTTGCCAGAGTTTATTGTGGCTGGGTTGCGCAATAAATGGGTGTTTTATTAGGGATCCAACTGTAGATACTAAAATTGGAGATGATGGGCTTAATTTAGGTTACGATAAATGTACAAGAAAGTGAGCAATAACTCTTACTTCTTCGGAATAAAAGGACAAACAAAAGAATCCTTAAGGTAATCTATAGAAATAATAAAATAGTAATGAAATCAAAACTGCTCATTGAATAATTATTTTTAAAATAATTGCTACGAGGTGAATGATATATATAATGTAAAAATACTATACTGTAAAATTAAGTGTGTATATTTTATTTTTAATAATACGTGTTTCAATTTAAATTGCTATGCCTTTACAGGCAACTAAGTTCTAAGAACCTATTTATAGTTAAGATCTTCAAAATTACACTTAGTTCGCAATAAAGAATTTGAATTTGAGGTGTGAGAACGACCCCTTTTTTTTAATGCTGGGAAATCATCCAATGTCTTCTCCCGCTCTAGGTGGAACGGAAGAGAGTGTCAGACTCTTACTGACAAAAACCCATCCATGTTCCTTCCGTAGCCCTTTATGTTCCGGGGTAGCGGTAACCATTTCGGACAATCCCGCTTAGTGAGAACAGCCCTGATGCCGAAACTATAGTTCTTGGTTTCTTGGTTGAAATTTGGCACACAGATAGTTTATAACCTGGATTTACACATAGGGTACTTTTAATCTCGGTAGTGCGTTCCCGTAAGTAGATTTTTCAAGACACTTACACAGGTAGATGTTTCAAAACTATAGAGGTCGCTGGCGTTCCCTAGCAGTTTTTTTTTTTTTTAAATGGCATCTCGCACTTCAACCAAAGGGTTGTCTACTGCTTAACCTGGCTTGCCTGTGGCTGCCACAAAAGAATTGTAGCTTCCAGCCAGGGCTTAATAAAAACTAAAACTAACTTACAAAACTAAGCGACTACACGCTAAGGGCACCCCCTGCGGGGTTCGGACCTCGGCTTAGGGCGTCACTGGGGGGGGACAGCAAGGGACAGCTGGATCGGGGGTATTTAAAGTTACTGGCTCAGCGGCAACGCGGGCTGGCTCGAGCAAGGGTCTGGGGGATGGGAATGGACAGGGTCGTCGCGACGGGCCTCAACGGCGAGGACGGAACGACGGAAATTTGTATCTGTGTGCTAATCTAACAGTGCTAGTAGCCGGGTTGCTCTCCTGGAGCCGTAGACGGCGAACCTTACTGATGCGGGACGGGGTGTATCGGGAGACGGCCGCAATCGGGGGATTGTGGTGCTTTGTAGCAGTGTCAAAGAACCGCTTCGAGAGGCGTTTCATGAACTGCTGAACTGTGGGTTCCCTAGCTGACTGATCCCTGAGAAGAAATACCAAAATAACTCAGGAGGAAATCCAAACATTATATTATAAGGATTTTATGGCGTCCAAGAGTGCCTTCGCACCAGAGATGTGCTATGCAGCTATGCTGCGAGGATGTGAAAGCTAAGCTACTAAACTATGTGACCGTTTTCACTAATGCTAAGCTATGTAGCGGGCTAGTAAGATGCGCTATAAAGATACCTGAGGTACCAGGTTCGAAGGAGATGCGCAGCTCGAGCTCGCATACGATGTTTCGACAAATTTTACCTTTGTCTTTATCAATTTTGTATTTTAATCGTGTTACCAATTTATGCATTTTTAAATGTTAGCGCTTATTACTAAGTAAGTTAGCTTATTTCAGTGATTTATTGTATTATGCATGTTGTGTTTATCTATAAGTAACTGCATGTGTTATTTTACTTTAAAAAAATGTATTATGTGTTTGTATCAGGCAGTTAGTATAAATCAATTGCTGATGAATCAAATAAAATAAAACTCTATGGTCTCATGTCTGAAATAAAGATTTGAATTTAAATTTGGAATCCAGCTAACGAACTAACCAGTCTACTGTCGAATAATCACAGATAGAAAATGAACTAAAATTAGCCGCCATATATTTAAGGCCGGATACAGATTTAGGTTAGCCGAGCGATGGCGGAAGCCAACGATCCTTTATTGTGACAGATATTATGCAATGTGGCTTGAAATATGATGAGTGACAATTTGTGATGTTGATTTAGTATCAATAATTACGGTAACCTGTTTACGATTTTCTATTGTTTTTGTATGTTAATATAATCAATGATTTAATGTTTGTGTTCAAAATAGCATAGAAAACAGTGATACTCTAGTGGTGTGACCGTCAGACCCAAGTCATGGGTCTCAAGTTCGAACCCAAGGCACGCACCTCTGATTTTTCGGATTCAGGTTGATTGTTTCAAGATTGAATAATTTAAATCAATCTGCCTAGCCCAACTATGTTGGAGTCGGCTCCCAGTCTAACCGGATGCAGCTGAATACCAGTATTTTATATGGAGCGACTGCCTATCTGACCTCCACAACCCAGTCAGTGACTGGGTAATACGATACATCTTGGTTAGACTGACTGTCAGACTTTCGGGCTTCTGACTACGCGTAACGATTGTCAAAGATCGACGAATGAAAGCCGGGACCAAAGGCTTAAAGTGCTTTCCGAGGCACGGAGGGGTCTCGATATGTAAAGATGGTCAGACTTTTACTGACTAAAACCCATCCATGTTCCTTCCTTAGCCCTTTATGTTCCGGTAGCGGTAACCCTTTCGGACAATCCCGCTTACCCGGCAGGTGAGGAATGCCTGAGAGATATTTCTCAACAGCATGTGAAGTTAAGTCAGAGGCCCGTGGCCAGGTTAAAAACTCTGACACCGGGGTAGTCACTAACCTCACGAAGAAGAAGAGTAACATTTATTTGTTATCCATTCATCACATGAATCCACTCTATAAATAAATTCATTAAAATCACTTACCGTTAAACATTATCAGATCAAATAAAATCGACACGATTAATCAACTCAGTTACATTCGTTAACAACGCACACACCAACATCACTGAATAAATAAAATATAAGCGAATACCACAGATAATAAAAGGCCGAATCATTATCCAGCACTTTATTTATTATTTTGGGTTTACAATAACTAAATACTTTGAATATTTTATGCAAAACTTTCGTAATATTTCTAACTCGACATCAGATATGGGCAATAAAGAGGGTAACAACAAAACTCCACAAATAATAACAATAAACTTAGGTAGGTGTTTTTCTGAATGTAGACACTTCAGAGAATATCTCATGGGTATAATAAACTTAAAGATGCAATAAAGAACACCATCTCGGGAGAAATTGCGGCGTGTTTTGAAGAACGAAATTTATGAGATGAGAAGGCTAATAATGTTCTTTATGAATAAACTCATAACCGGGTATCATCATACATCATTTCAGCCGAAAGATGTCCACTGCTGGACATAATCCCCCAAGGACTGCCACTTCCGATGGCCTTCAAACGCTACGTCTGCCCATACGCTGTTGCCATTCTAGAACTTTCGGTCCCATCAGCCATCTGTTCTTTAGCAATTCTTCGGGCTAAATCTCCCCCAAGTGCTGCCACTTCGACCAGTTTGATGCTTCCCGCATCCTGCGAATTCCTCTGGTCTTCACAAGGCCATCGGTCTACCTTGTGGGAAAACTTGAAACGTCTTCCCATACGCGGCTACCATTTCAGAACTTTCGGTCCCATCGGCCATCTGTTTTTTGGCAATTCTTCGGGCTATCATCATCAATTCTTTCAGCCAAAAGATACCCCCATACCTGGAGAGAACCTCCCCCACCCAAGCACTGCCATTTCCACCAGTTCGATGCTTCCAGTATCCCGCGAATTCCTGTTACCTTCACAAGATCATTGGTCTACCTTGTGAAAGGCCTTCAAACGCTACGTCTTCTCGTACGCGATTACCACTCCAGAACTTTTGGTCCCATCGGCCATCTGTTCTTTGGCAATTTTTCGGGCTATCATCATCCATCATTTAAGCCGATAGACGTCCACTACTAGATGTAAACTCTCCCAAGCACTGCCACTGCAACTAGTTCGATGCTTCCAGCATCCCGCAAATTCCAGTGGCCAGGACAAGGCCATCGGTCTACCTTGTGGAAGGTTACGTCCTTCCAACGCTACGTCTTCCTGTACGCGGTAGCCACTCAAGAGCCTTTGCCCCATCGGCTATCTGTTTTTGGCAATTCTTCAAGCTGTCGGTTGACTGGGTTCCCCTGGGATCTCTTCATTTCTAATTCAATAACGCAGGGAAACTCCAAGCATTGCTCTTGGTGTGACTTTTAACTTTACCTTCTAGTTATTTATCCTTAGCACATAAAGAAATCATAGAAATAAAAAAAAACAACCCCAAACTTAAAATCAGGCGTCACCTATTTTTTGGTAGTCTCCATTTTGGTGTCGGACAAAAATCGAATTATCAAGAAGCGATCCCTTTGAAATTCAAAATATTTAACGTACACTGGCGCACAACATAATAGTATTAAAAACACACCACACAAGCAGGGGTGACAGGCTGTGCAAAATTTGTCCATCCAACCACACGCCATACCGTGGCTGTGTGAAAAATTAAATGATCTTTCTGTGGTCCGTCGCGTTTTACGTTAAAACATACGCTTTAAATCAATATTCCCAAGCACCCCTCAGGCATATTTGTTTATTGAATAAACTGGTACGATCGCCAGTGCATCAAGTTATAATACCAAACTGTCCAATGTTTTCAGATGATTTAAGACTTTAAAACGTCGTGTATTAAGTTCAAAATCGATTGAGAAAGCTTTAGAGTTTGTAGTAACTTGATGTGCTGCGACTGTACATTTCCTTTGTTACGAAAATTCCTTTGTGTTTTTAAATATGTAGTGAGTTCTTTTTTTCATTGATTGTTTGAGGTATTTCCTAAATACGCGGATAATAAAAATGGTGGAACTATTATTTCTAGATACACGAAAAATATTAGAGCTGGTTTTCGTGGCCATGTTTTCCATCGTTGATCGATCCGGTCCGGTCCGGTTTGTTCAGTCGGTGATCTTTAATTAATAATTGCGCTTTTACTTATAATTCTTTAGGCAGTTTGACTTTCACAAATATGAAACGGAATCAACTTTACATAATGACGTATGAAAGTGAGTGTTGCCAAATAAAAATAATATTTTTTTTCTGTTAGTAAAAACTGAGGAATACATTGATTTATTCTTCTTTAAGTAAACATGATTGCCCAAAAATCGAAGACATAATGACATCTACCAACCCGCACTGCGCCCGCGTGGTAGATTACGGCCCGTTCCCTCCCACTGAGAGGAGGCCTACTCGTATGTACAGACGCCAGCACATCAAGCTATCCCTAACTGCCAAATTTTCTCAATTCAAAATGAACCTTATATCTTTGCAATAAAGTTGAATTACTATTAAAGAAATCTGATAGATTGTGGTAACTTGATGTGCTGGAACCTCTGTACCAGCAGTGGGAACATTATAGCCTGATTATGATAGCATCATAATTTACAGTTGTACTCAATTCTCAATTCTCAATTCTTTATTGCATTCCACAATGTAGGCTTAGGTGGTAAATATTCGCCAAAAGAAGCAATCATGGACCCTGTCGGGCACAGCAGAAGAAAGATTTGTGGAGAAAGGGACTTATTAATTACATTACTTATAATCTAACTTAACTTATATGTTTTAAAGATTTATCTTTTAAATACTCGTTGACATTGTAGTAGCATTTGCTTATTAATAATTTTTTTAATTTGGTCGTGAATTGATTGAGTTTTTTTTCTTCTCTTATACATTCGGGCAACATATTGTAAACTTTGATCGACATAACTAGAGGGCTTGTTGAGTGTATTTTTAAGCGGGATGTTGGTATGTTGAGTCGTGTTTTGTGTCGTAGTGTGTATCTTGTTTGTATGTCTTCTCGTGTTGTGTAAAAGTCTTTGTGTTTGTGAGCAAACTTGCATATTTCAAGTATATATAAACAAGGCAGGGTTAGAATATTCAGATTTACGAAATGGGGTTTGCAGCTATCTGTTTGTTGTATATTTTGTAAGATACGGATAAATTTCTTTTGGACCGTGAACAGTGCAAGTGCGTCTGTGCTGTATCCCCACATAATTATGCCGTAGCTAAGCCACGCATAAGCATAGGCGTAGTATGTAACGAGGGCAGTCTGTAAATTTGTGGTTTTTTTGACCTCACGAAAAGCGTATAAAAACTTTGACAGTTTCGATTTAATTTTTTGTACGTGTGACTTCCAATTTAAATTCTTGTCTATGTTTATGCCTAATAATGTAAATTCATTGACTGTTTCTATTATGTGATTATTAAAGGAAAAAGATACATTTAGAGGTTTTTTTTGGTGGGGATGGAAAGTTATTAGTTTGGTTTTTGCAAAGTTGACTTCGAGATTGTGTTCATTCATCCAGGTTATTATTTTGATTAATATTTTATTAAGAGTACTGTTTAGGTTTATGTTGTCATGACATTGGGCGAGGATGGAGATGTCGTCTGCGAATAAAACGCACGGTCCGGATTCTGCTATCAATTTTGGGAGGTCATTGATGTAGATCAGAAATAAAAGACATCCAATAACACTTCCTTGTGGTATTGATGCGTTAATCGCCTTTCTGTCAGACCGGAATTTTTGAAGTTCGTTTGTACTGCTATTGAAGTATTCTATTTCTACTAGCTGTGCCCTATTTTCGAGATAAGATTTAAACCATTCATGTGCCTTGCCGCGGATCCCTACTCTATAAAGTTTGTTTAATAAAATATCATATTGAACCTTATCATAAGCTTTGGTCATGTCAAGCATTAATCCTACTGCGTATTTCTTATTATTTATTATGCTTAGGGCTTCCTGTATAAACTTAAAGACTGCTAATGCTGTTGACCGATTTTTTCGAAAACCATTTTGACATTCGTCAAATATTTTATATTTTTCGCAGAAAGTGTAAACGCGATTGCACATTGCTTTCTCGAAAATCTTTGAAGCTGTAGGAAGTAAAGCTATTGGACGGTAATTATTTGGCTCTGTTTTGTCATTTTTCTTATGTAATGGTTTTACTAATGCCATTTTCAGCTGATCAGGAAATACGCCTTCATCAAAAGACTGGTTAAGTAATTTAAAAAACGGTAATGTTAACTCATCAGCGCATTGTCTGAATAAACAGGGTGGAAGTTCGTCTATGCCGTGACTTTTTTTATTTTTTAGTGTTTTTAGCATATTATTTATTTCGTATGGGTCTACTGGAATAAGGAACATTGTGTTTTCGGTTTGTGTACAAGTACTACTGTGTACAAGCCTCTTTCGTTTTTTGACATGCTTCCACCCTTGTCGGAGCAAGTCTCACCCAGGCAAAATTGCCATTGATCTGTTCTGAACTACTTTTGTGGTGTTGAGATTGGTACCTTTTTAAACTTTCTTTTTTTTTTAGATTGTTTATATTTATTTTGTGTAAGAAAGAAAAAAATCATTTGACTGTGTCCAAATAAATGATTTTTTCTTACCTACTTCAGGTTTTCTTAACGTTTCTCCACATCATGTATCATCAACACTTAAAGAAAATTTTTTCACGTGGTCCAACAAATTTAATTTTTTTCAGCATGAATAAATAAGAAAAGGTTCCATGAAAATTTAGATAACTCTTTACCTAAAAGCACTAAGTGAGTAATATATAAATAATGCATACCTTAAGTAAAGTATCCATCCGATTGATCGCTTCGAATTGAAAGTTAAACACTTGGAATTCTGTCTGAGCTTGACTTAAAACTTAGTAACTTTAAGTCGATTCAATTAGATGGGTTTTTTTATTTCGTAGTATTAAATTTTCGTTTTTAGCAGATATTGCTAGCTTTTTCTCTGCGGTTTCTTATCTGATTTGAGAAATGATATTATCTCTTAGTTTCTTTTTAATTTTTAACCTTTCTGATCCCCTCTAGTCTGTGATCCGTAAATCTGACTCACATTAACTTTTTAGTCTTCGGATTGGCTGACTCAAACTGAAAACAATTATTTTAAATAAACTAATTACATGCACTTTTGAATTGTCAAGGAGTCGGTCAGACAGAAAGATGAAGCTTGTTGTCCATTCTAAAACGTAGTAGTTTTCAGATTTCGTTCATAGTTTTTCAACTTTATTGCAAAAGAATAAGGTTTATATTAAATTGGGAAAATTTGAAAGTTTTGGGGTAACTTGATGTGTTGGCGTCTGAACATATGGAGAAGAACGGGCAATAAACTCCATGGACACTTACAAAATGTAGTTACAAAATATTGGTTCATCATCCATGTTGTTACTATATGTGAGAATGATAAAAAAAATTAAATTGCACTATCCAATGGACTTGAGATTCAAATTTTCACCAAATAATCTTTTAATAATTGAATACGAGGCTTTTGGCTACTTTGTATGTATTTTACATTCTAAATAAATGTTGTCAAAAATGTAAGAAGGGGCCTGTTAAGGCCGAAGCCTGCCGGGTAAGCGGGATTGCCCGAAAGAGTTACCGCTACCCCGGAACATAAAGGGCTACGGAAGGAACATGGATGGGTATTAGTCAGTAAAAGTCTGACACTCTCTTCCGCTCCACCCAGAGCGGGAGGAGTCATTTGATGATTTCCCACACTCGAAAAAAAATTAAGTAAATGTTTACATTGTATTGTATACATTTATTTGTATTGCACATTATGTTTCTTTTTGCAGATTAAAAAAGAACTTTCTTTCTTTGTCTCTAAAGCCAAAGACATAACAGACACTTGCATCGATTCGTCAATACATTGCACACTGCAGGTACAATGGAGAGCAAACACGTCTGCTAAGTAATTACACTGGCTGACAGTTAAGCCCCACTCAGACAGGATTACCGCGCTGTGCCGTTTTAACTGGTACACAATGTTTTATTATCTCATTTTTATTGCGATCTAGCACGTGGGATGTGATTAGTGAATACATTGTTGGATCTCTTTAGGTTACTTGATTGAATTGTTTTCTAAGCAATTTGCTTATGGTACGACACATAACATAGACCAAGAGTACGTTCGTGGAACAGAACTAGGTTTTTTTTTGTTTTTTTGCATTCTGCACCCAATGGGTAAAACGGGACCCTATTACTACGACTTCGTAGGTCCGTCCGTCTGTCACCAGGCTGTATGTCATGAATCGTGATAGTTTGACAGTTGACATTTTCAAAAATTATGCATTTCTGTTGCTGCTGTAACAAAAATACTAAAAAACAGAATAAAATAAATATTTAAGAGGGCTCCCAAAAAACAAACGTGAATTTTTTGCCGTGTTTATACAGAGTTGATATGATAGAGGGGCATTAAATTACACTACGTATACTATACGTGTTTAGTATTAACTCGGTAAGGTATAAAAATAAAAAGCACCAAAAATTAGGTTTTTATTTTTTCAAACAAACTAAATAGCTTACAAATCAGAGTAAAACGCAACCACCCTTTGTAAATAAAAACTGACCTTGTAACGCAGCGGCACCGACGCGCGCGCGCCGTAGCGCTGTTAGGAAAGATACATCGTGTTCAAACGGGGCAAAAACTTAAAAATACATTTGCGATTAAACTACTGCTCCTATCTAATTGATTTTTGGTACAGAGCTTGAAAATCGTCCCTAGTATAAGCTGTTTAAAGGAAAGCCCCTCTGTCGTATCAACTCTGTAGATAATGGAACCCTTCGTGCGCGAGTCGGACTCACACTTGACCGGTTTTCAGACTATTTCTGTAAACGCAACACTTTCATTAAATTTTTTATACCACATATTTTCAATTAAGTGACATATCGGAATGAACTGGCCTGGTTTATAGACGATTGCATAGATAAGCTAGATACGATCTATTTTGTAAAAATCCCACTGTGAAAAATTAGGTGAAGTGAATTGTCAATAGTGTCATAACCCTAGCATCAGGTGAAATGACAGAATAGAAAGGCAAATCGATGACAAGGAGGTGTTGGAGTAAAATCAAATCAAAGTCAAAAGTTATGTATTCAAACAAGGCTGAAAATCAGCACTTTTTGAAGGTCAAAGTTACATAAGACAGTCAAAGTCAAAAACGCCCACCCTTCACCACTTCCTAGGTATGCTTAGCTGAAAAGAAGAAGTAGGTAGGAAGCCATCGTAGGTGCAATAAAGAGGCACTAAACAAAATGGTTGTTTAAACTTGAAATGTCATTACATGTATGACAGGCCACTTTTAAAAATTCAAATCAATTTATTATCATACAATTTCCCGATGACATCAGATAAAGTAGAAGACCCCTATCATATAAACCATAATTTCTTACACAAATCATCTCCAACGGTTGTGACAAAAAAAAGGAAAAAAAATACTATTTCAAACAATAGAAATTAGCATGTCTATTTAGGGGTGTTTCGTTTAATTTATTAACGTGGGGAGGGGTATAAACGGGCCTCGTAAAACGGCTTTTAGGAGATATAGCGCAACGTAGGATGAGGTTATGCAGGAGCGCACAATCGGTGATTGTACGTGTTGGCCTCGCATATTTTTGTATCTATTTTGTTTGCAGAAATTTACGTGTGTGTTTTTTATACATTTTTGCATTGTTTCCAACTATCTTCAGCATAAGAAATAAAGAAAAATAGGTGTGGTGTGTTATTTTTTGCTTTGTATTTTTTCGTGTACAGAACACAACAAGCTGTCCCTTACTGTCATATTTTACCGATTGAAGATGAACCTTATGCTTTTGTAATAAAGTTGAAAAGACAGAGTGGGGTAACTGGATGTAGGCACAATGAATAAATAAATCAGAAGTGTTTTTTTTTGTACACTATTTTTAAATTATTTTTCTCTGTTTTGTTTCATGTGGTGTGCAATAGAGTGATTAATAAATAATAATTAGATAAACTATTATTTTCGTCTGTCATTCAACAATGATGTGTGATGCTTAGATATTTATTTTCTTTTCACTATTTTATGTATTCACAAAAACCGCCTACATATTTAGGATCAATAACTAAAAAAAATACTAACCTAAATCATATAAACAAATGTCAAGCTTAACCTAAAAAGAAAAAAGGTAAAAGTTACGTAAAAGCCACATTATTCGTACAAATACAAGTCATTTGTAAAAACCGAAAGGTCGCAGAGTTATTTCATTCATATTCCACGGCCATAATATTGGTCTAGACGTACTAAATCTTACTACACGTGTTTAGACGGATTTAGTTCAAACACGCAAGTTTAATAGAAAAGGCTTCGAGTACTCCATTATGAAGGTGTTTAAAAATTTGTTAATTACTTTTTTTTTGTAACAAATCATTCGTAATTATGTGTGTGTATTCGTTTTTTTTATAATAGGTTCTAACCATATTACAGCATTTTTTTTTGTTGCATGATTTTTCAGTTTCTTCAAATAGTTAATTACCTACCTAGTTAAGTAACTACTTGAACTAAACTGAAATACATGTCACAGGGTATAATTATCACTAAGTGGGATTGTCCGAAAGGGTTACAGCTACCCCGGAACACAAACGGCTAAGGAACGAACATGGATGGGTTTTATTCAGTAAGAGTCTGACACTCCCTTCCGATTCATCCAGAGCAGGAGGAGTCATTTGATTATTTCTCACCCTTAATAAAAAAAAGTATATTTATCATATCATTAGTAGATGACGACCTATTTCACAGTCATGAAACCAAAGCAAAACCATCAATCAACACATTTAAGTTAACATTAAAATTAAATGACCTTCAACGTCGGCAGTCCAATTCTCAAAATCTTTTTTTGTTTTTTTACAATTATTCATTTTTTTTGTATTTGTGTACTCTTGCATAACATCATCCCATTAATTAGTGTCATCTCACAGCTAACAAGGTAAAAGCCCCAGCGTTGAAGTCCTCGTAACTTTTTTGCGACATGCCGACCTATATGAGATGTATTATCACGCTATTTCCCCTTAGGGTAACAACAGTACACGCGATTAGTCGTGATTCGGGGTACATACAACTAGGGGCTTAAACAGTCACATTATCACTAACGAAAATGAAATTAGATAAATCCGAAATATATGGAATTGGCATAAGCTTTCGAAATGTCACGTGATCAATCGTTTTTCATCGCTAAGTGCTACACAATGTCAAACTGTGTAACGAAACTCGATCAATATTCCCATTCCCTGCGTTGACAAGTGGCGTTCTTGACAATCCCAATCGCTGAGATAACGAATTGCTCGATCAACAATTTTCGAAATAGAATCGACACGGAGCGATTGACACTTGTCACTCCCTTCCGCTCCACCCAGAGCTGGAGAAGTCATTCGATGAATTCCCAGCCTGAAAAAAAGACAATGTATGACCCAAAAACATATTATAGTTTTCCAGCGATAAAGAATATTTTTAAGTCACCTGCTTAGCCTTTTCCCGACTATGTTAGGGTCGGCTTCCAGTCTAACCGGATACAGCTGAATACCAGTATTTTACATGAAGCGACTGCCTATCTGACCTCCACAACACAATTACTGAACACGATGAAGAATATAAGTAAATTCCTAAATTTTAGGAAGTTTTCTCTCAAACAAAATTAAAATCAACACTGCCTTATTTCAATGGCTCTAAAAACAAACCCCGATCCCCGCCCTAAAATGGCAATAACTTACAAAATCTATATACATTTGTTTAGTAAACCATTCGGTTTCCCTTTTAAACGGCTTTAACTATCAGGCGAACAGTAAAGACGTAATAAATAACTGTTTCACAACCCACTTAACGAATGAACTGAAAAACTTATCTAACTCTTTGGAGGTTGGTACAGTTTTGTGCGAAAGTGATAATAGAGTTTGAATAGAAATAGTAGTTAAGTTATCACCCTTTTTTTACTTTGAGGATATAAATCAACCAATGACTTCTCCCGCTCTGGGTGGAGCGGAAGGGAGTGTCAGAGTCTTACTGACTAAAACCCATCCATGTTCCTTCCTTAGCCCTTTATGTTCCGGGGCAGCAGTAACCCTTTTGGACAATCCCGCTTACAAGTTATCACCCTGCAATCGGCATTTTTGTTTCTCGTGCATTTTTATGTAATTATCTAAAAAAAAAAACTTTATACATTTGTTTGCCTTAGTGTTTGTTTTTATGTTCATGTTCATAGACAATAAGTGTCAGTGTTTTATCTGTGGTCCATCCATTGTCTATGACCGAGATACAGATTGTCAATAGTTTTAATGACTACTAATATTGCACGGGTGTATTTAGTTACTAAGTTTGTTTTTTAAAAATGTGCGTTTTGCCTGTGCAGAATAAACATTTTTTCTTTCTTCTTTCAATAGAGTGGTATGTTGCTGGAGAACTGGGCGAAAATGATTATGTTAAAAAAAATATCGTGTGGACTTAGTTCGTGGCGATGACGGTTTAAACATCGTCGAATGGTTTCTGATTTTACAAGTTAAGGTGAATACGAAGAGGTGGAGGAACTTTAAATTTTGAAACTCAAACTCAAACTCAAAGTATTTATTTCAAATAAACCAATTACAGGCACTTTTGAATTGTCAAGGTGTCGGTCAGTCCGAGAAATGAAGCTAGTTGCCCATTCCAAAGGAGTAGGTACCTATGGAGAAGAACGGGCAAGAAACTCCATGGACACTCTTTTAAACAAAATATGGTTACAAAATATTGGTTACATAGTTCATATTAATATTATACATAATATTAATATGAACTTTCTTTAGTATTTTGCTCGCCAGTACCAATATGTCATTTCAAAAATTATTTACATAATTATGGGTGTTTTCTCATGGTTCTACTATTCTGTCCTACCAGTAGGTCCACGACGGTTGTTATTCCAACAGCAATAACTTACCCTACTAAAACTATAAGAATCATCAATAACTTAGATGTGTTCTCTGTTACTAAGATTTCTTAAACCTAATTTAGAGAGATGTATTGTATAACACGTTGTTTACATAGTTTTTACTGTCGTAAAACACAGTTTAGTAGTATTTGTGGCTCATACTAACCAGTTAGGTACAGAGGCCAGCACATCAAGTTACCACAATCTGTCAAATTTCTTTGATAGTATTTCAACTTTATTGCAAAGACATAAGGTTCATTTTTAATTGAGAAAATTTGACAGTTAGGGATAGCTTGATGTGCTGGCCTCTGTACATTTTTATTGAGGAGTAGCTAGAGAGGCGACACGGCATCCTAACCTACCGCCGCATCCTCGCCGGACACGGATGTTTCGGACGGTGAGTAATGGGTAGCTCACCGTCCGATCAGGACCAGGCCCGTGCCGGGCGGCACGTTCATGTTCTACGCGAGCCTCAAATTGACGGGGGCACTAGGGAAGGGGCAAGAACATGGATGGGTTTTAGGCAGTAAAAGTCTGACACTACCTTCCGCTCCACCCAGAGCGGGGGGGGGGGGTCACTAAGATTTGCTGACTTCACATCCTCAAAAAAAACGCTAATACAGACCTATTTGTGTTCTATCAAAGAACACACCATTATCATATCGAAATAAGACTCTTTCCTTTCCTATAAGATTTTAATAAAGTCTCCAATGAATACACGCAGTAATATCGTCAGCACCACTTCAAAACCATTAAAGGAAATACAATATAGCAGCGCTGCGGTCACCAGTACACCGGCTGCTTATAAAGAGTGATATCGATGGGGTTAGTTCCCCTAATGTTCACATAAATAATCATGTCTAGATCTTATCAAGTGAAAATACGACGCCAACCTGGAAAATAGTTTCCTTCGACCCCTTCACCCTCTTGCACCCCTCACTAGTTCACCCCCAAGGGGAGGGGGCAACGAGAATTTTAATTAGGAAGCCTTTCATACGAGGAGAAAAATGCACTTCGGTTTTTACGGGTAATTAAAAAAGCGAAGAGGAATATTCAAAGCAGATTAAAATGAAGGAGTTTCTAGTTGATTGTTCTTGTGAATGAATTTGCATTTAGAGTGATTGTAAGTTAAGTTTTGGTCGGTTTGAAGAAGAGGGGTTTTATCTATTAGGTGGTTAATATTGTGCGTATGTTCTTTTTAGATGTCACTAAAGGAGCGTTGTTCATGCAATGTACCTAATAGGGTTTTTACTTAACAATGTTGTTAGGCGTTGTTAGGCTATTCTACTTCTGAAAGCCATGCACTTAAGTGCATAATTTCTAAGATGACACGTTATAAACTGTAAGCTTCTAAGTTGCTGCACTAATTATTGAGAAAATTTTATTGAATAATTTTTATTTTTGTTTTTTAACAAATATCCAGGTAGGTACTTATATTTATGATATTTTTTGTTTAGGTCTATTACGTCACAGCGGGCCCTATCAGAATACAAGCGCTGCGACAGTTTACCTACTTTTACTATACCGTTTATTAAATGTCTGAATTGTACGCGACTTTAAAAGTTATAATTGCTTTAATTACGTAATTTAGTTTTGTTTTATAAAGTGTTTTAAAGTAAACTTCCTGTGCCAGTACACATTGAAACATTTTCTGTCTTTTTTTTCAGACCATAAAATATCGCTTGAAGGCGGTGTGGCGATCTAATCATGTTTGCTGGCCCAAGATGTCCAGACATCGCACAAAATAGAAAGGTTTGGAACGAAAAAGGAGAGGCCTTTGCCCAGCAGTGGGACACAATGTAGACCAACAAAATAAAAACACAAAACAAACTAACACAATAAAACATAACCTCATAAAAATTACATTACGGTGGTAAAAATAAAACCAGCTTTATTTTAATTTTAAACAAAGATTAAATCACCGTACAAAATATTATGTCAACGGTGCATTAACTCGTAAAATAACGGAATATGCTTTATTGAAACGATCCATGGAAATCGCGAAATAACAGCAAGGTAACCCGTCAACGGTGACGCGGCGAACAATATGAAAAATAATAGGTCATTCATCCCGGACAATTATTATGACCGACCACAGAGTAGGCTAGGGACAGAGAATACGTGAATGGCGTTGAACGAGCTACGTCAATTGATGTGATACATATTTTACCACATAAATGCCTCATCAGAAGCCCGAAAATTTGACAGCCAGTCTTACCAAGGGGTATCGCATTGCCCAGTTACTGGGTTGTGGAAGTCAGATATGCAGTCACTCCATGTAAATACCTGCATCCGGTTAGACTGGAAGCCGACCACAAAATAGTTGGGTAAAGGCTAGGCAGATGAGGACGTAGAAATCTTAGTCCAGCGGCCATACTCAGAGTTGAAGTATGTATGACAGAAAGTAACTAAAGTGAAAAACGCAATCGCGTGTTTAACTTGACACAGAAAGTGCAATACTCATCTATTTCTGTTAAGTTGTAAGTTGGACTCGTACCTACAAGCTAAAATCTTGAATTTAATAGACCTACTAGAAATACATCAACAATAACCAAACTCAATTTACAAACATCACAATTTGCATAGGTAAAACAAATAGCCGGACCGAACCGCGCAATTTCCAAAGCCCCTGAGCTGATAGTAAAATTATGCACTATTCAATCTCTGTACGCAAACTCACCTATATTCTAACACTAGAATGGAGGTGGGGGTCGGCTAGACCCGAGGTCTCGTGCAAATGAGCGCGCGTCTGACGAATGCACGACATTTGTTCCGACCGCGTTTGTTAACCCGCCTGCCGCGCATGGAATTACCTACATTACGGCTCGCGCGATCAACTCTATTAAATTGGTCATTCCGACCCCCAGTGTGTGGATATTTTTTGTTCAGATAAGCTGTAGGCTTGTTTATAGTGCCAATAAAATTTAATTGTGGAGCCGTAACGAGGTATTTTAATGTTTAAATTATGTATATTTTTATAGCACGACTTGGAAGCTAGAAACTACGTTAAAATGTTAATAAAAGAGTCCAATCTTCTTGTTAAAACATACTTACATATATTGGAGTTCTCGTCTATTTTCCTTTGAGAAATGGTTTCCACTAAATTAATGAATATCTGAAGAAATTATTTAAATATAAAATTACTAGCGACCCGCCCGGCTTCCCACGGGTGCAATATAGATACTACTGCGGAAGCGGGTGAGAGCAAGTTAAACTATACGTATAAACCTTCCTCTTAAATCACTCTATCTATTGATGAAAACTGCATTTAAATCCGTTGCGTAGTTTAAAAGATCTAAGCGTACAGACGGCGGGGATCGACTTTGTTTTAAACCATTGTTCTTTCTTTCTTCGTGTAGTTAGTGACTAACCTGCTATCAGAGTTTCTATGCTGCCCATGGGCCTTTGACTTACCTGTATATCACTAAAAAATTAACATTTACGTAACAATAATTCAAATACATATTTATAAATCCAATACTTATTCCATCATTTAAATTATTTCACAGCCTTAAAGCGACACCACTACAACATGTTCAGGTGACGTTTTATGATTCCATAAACAATTTAAAAAGAAAATATGTCTAACACAAATTGTTTGTGCGCTATGAACAATGGTCGGTGGCAGGTGCAATGTGAATTGCAGGCAATTTCCTAAGAGTCTGCGCGGGAAATTATTACATATACCTTAGGGATAAATTTGAAGCACTAAGTACTAAGCTAGAAGTAATTTGAAAAACGTACACGTAGCGTTTCGTTTTACTTTGACAGTATAAGCAATTGTCATAGCGACAGCAGGGTTATTGTGCGCGTTTGCTAAAGCGTGCTTTGGTTATCTACAAGAACGTAGCTTAGCTTAATCAGCCTATAATGTTGCTGCTGGGACACAGGCTTCCTTTCTATGAGAGGGAGTGGGCCATAATCCATCACTCGGGACCAGTGCGAGTTGGTGGTTCCTAGAAGAGGGTTTGCATCATAATACGGCCGTCATGAAGATCTGTCATTTACATCAGTAATTGACAGTAAGATGTCAAAAACGCTCTGTATTTGGACAGCGGTTATTATGCTTGATTTCAAATGATTTTAAACCTTAAAATGTTGATGGTTAAACTCAAAATCGAATGAGAAAATTTGGGTTTGTAGTAGCTTGACGTCCTGGTGCTGTGTGTACGTAGGTGGTAAATTTTTTTAATTGTAAAAGAGCGCCCCTCGCCATCAAACGTAAAAGTTTGGCGAGTTATAGACTTAAGTAACACCGCTGTATTGTAATATCATTAAATAAACAAAAAAAATAAACAAAAAAAAATGCAGCTGTTCGCTGCTAGCTTCAGGATCAAAGCTGTCAATGCGTGTTCTATGCAATAGACAAGATTATTTGCGTGTGTAAAATAGTTAATTAGTGTTTGTACTGGACTAAAGGTATTATAAGTGGTATTACGTGTCGATATATTGTACGTTCTGTCATAAAGACTCCCGCAGACATGCATGACGCAACGATTCCTATAATTTCAAGGAAATGCTTCTATCAAAATCGCGTCGCACTGTCGCGTCGCGTCTGTCTGTGGGAGCCTTAAAGAAAAGACAGTATTCTCCAACAAGATTTCCCACTTTGTCCACAAAATAGTACACAAAGACAATAGTAATCACGGTCTCAGCCAGTTAAGATTGTGAGTATATTTAGTATACTTCATATCCAACATGTACACCTAACCAAAATTCTTCTAAACAAAAACAAAGGGACATGATTCCGAAAACTTAAAAACACCCATTAAAATTGGTCATCATTCAAGGGAAGAATGTGCGGTGAATCCAATTTAGGCAATTGAATGAAGGAGTGTTTTTAAAAACAAAACATCAGAGATTCTTTAGAATAGCGCGGTATCTAATCACCACTCAGACGCAGACTTCGCTTCCAAAATACTTTCAGTTGATAAGGAATTGATGCGGCACGTGGATATTACACAAATACACTGCCTTCATATTGCAGTATGCCACTACGGATACTAAATTAAAACAAATAAGAAGTGTAACAGTAGCAATGGAAAAAAAAACAATTTTATTAATTGTATACGTTTTATAGAAGCACGAGCTTCTTAATCAAGTATAACTCACGGCCTAGTAATAACTGCGGCACGGATCAATCCATCAGGTTAACGGATCAATCGATCAGGCTGGCCGGGTTTGGTCCGTTCATGAGTGACAATATTTACATATCGAGACTCTACCATGCCTCAGAAAGCACGGTATGCTCTCGCCTCCTACTTCTTCTATTGCACGTTACGTTACGTGCTCCTGTTGGTCCCGGTGTTCATTCGCGGATCATTGGCAGTCGTTACGGGTAGTCAGAAGCCCGAAAGTCTGCCAGCCAGTCTTACCAACGGGTATCGTATTAACCAGTTACTGACTGGGTCATGGCAGCCAAATAAGCAGTCGGTCCATGTAAAATACTGGTATTCAGCCGACCCCAAAATTGTTGGGAAAAGGCTAGATTAAATTTATTGTTTTCTAGGAAAATCCAAAAACAAAACAAATATAGTTAACTGCCTATTATGTCTCTTGCCGATAACCCTCGCTTGAAGGTCGCAACGTGTCTCAACCACAACAAAAATAACAGCCAACTCCACAAACTAACAACAAAACAATCTTCCAACATCCCGTCATCAACCACATCCATCCATTTCATCCTCCTTTTAAAAGAAACAAAAGGAGCATTCAACCTCGCTCTAGGGACTCGAACGAATTGAAATATCAACGCACAATACCATCCATGAGTTTGAGATTTGCGCCGGGACTCGCCACGCCCGAGTAGCACTCGCGTTGAGAGGGTTAAGAGAATTATTTAAATGTGGTAATGTAAAATGTATTAAGTTGAAATGACGGTGCTTATGAATCTGGCTGTCTTTGTGTGGCTGCCGGTGTGGTTTCGGTTTTTCTTGAGAAATGGTTCGGCGGAAAATTTTCTACAATTTACCTAACATACACGCCTGTACTGATATTCTGTAAATATCTCACGTTGAAAATTTGGTGAAGTGAGTTTACAGTGAGGTGACAATATTGTCAATCCCTAGCATTAGGTAGAACGACAACTTCAAGCTCACTTCATCAAAGTTTCCACGTTGAGATTTTTACTGAATCGACCGACTACAATCCCCGAAGTAAGGTATAGTACACCCACATTTCGCCAGTAATTTTTGAGTCCCAAGTAATAGGGGGTGAGCCTATTGTCATCAACTGGGCACAAATCCAGACTCCGGGCTGCTACTGAGAAATTCCTAACGGAAAAACTCAAAAACACTATGCCCAAACCGGGAATCAAACTTAAAACCTGATGCTCAGCAGTAGCGAAATCTAAAAAAAAACTCTACGTATGACTTTTAAGTCAACTTTTGAGGACATATACGAACAAATCAAATAATATTTTTTTTTTTTTATATTTTGTATTTGACTTACAATTCTAAATTCAATTCAAATGAATAAATATTATGTGACATTTATAGTGCAAGCATGGCAGTTGTGAATTTTCTTTTTATTTTTAATATGGGTAAAAGTAACCTGAAATACATGTTTTTAGGGTTCCGTACCTCTAAAGGAAAAAACGGAACCCTTATAGGATCACTTTGTTGTCCGTCCGTCCGTCTGTCAAGACCGTTTTTCTCAGGCACGCGTGGAGGTATCAAACTGAAATTTATATCTATTACTCAGGTCTACTGTCCCTCGGAGCTGTGAAAAAATCAAACTTCTAAGCCAAAGTAATCAAAAGATACAGCTGTTTATGCCGCAAATTTTCGAAACTCGCACGGGAATCAAAACCTACAGGGTACTTCCCGTGAACTTAGAATCTTGAAATTTTGTACAAAGTAACGTCTTACAGTGCAGATAAGGGAAAAATTGCGAAAACCGTAAATTTTTAGTTACATCATATAATAAAAAAAATGGTTTTTTTTTTCAAAATATAAAAATACCATAACTATGACTCGATTCTCGTGATGGGTGAACTTTTACTTATATACCTACAGGTTTGTACGGAACCCTCGGTGTGCGAGTCCGACTCGCACTTGGCCGGTTTTTTTTTTAACAGATAATTCTAATGTCATAGTTACGCAGAGGATCACCGCCCTCAGAGGCTATCTAAGTCTGTCATCCCTTGCCGAACACATGGTTCGTAGGTGGTCAAGTCAAATTCAAACCATTTATTTAAAAAAGCCTCCACGTCAAAGTTTTTACAAGAAAATAGTATTGATTCTAGTTGCCCCTAGCAGAAAGCAGTTACGTATGTTGAAGAATGAGCAAGAAACTCCATAGTTTATGTGAGGAGAAAGCCGCTGAAATGCATGAAAATGGTGTAGGTAAGTGTGCCCTAGCCCTTACTGTAGGTGTTAATCGCTAGCATTGAGAATTGTGACTTTACAGGAGTTCTTTCTTAGAATAGGTAACAAGGGACCAAAGACAACAGCTAATGTTTTATTCCCATATTTCTTAAATAAACTTTTTACTCCATCTTTCTGTGAGAATCTCTCCGAGTCCCCGAGTATTAGGTCTCATAATAAATCTAAGAAATCTCGCGAGAATTGTTACAGCAAATAACAGAGAAAATAAATTCTCAGAACTATCTCCGTATTATTTATTTTACTAAAACACTGGACTAAGTTATTAAAGTCGTTTTAATTTAAGTGTCCGTTATGAACGTCACGGCACTTGTCCCTAAGGGGCTAGGCAGTAGGGTAGTCTGTCGTGCATATGCGCAGTTTCATTAAGGAGGAAAGCCTATTGCTATACATCGTGTAGGTACTATTGTAATGCAAGAAAAGTATCAGATACTTTTTACCTACGCACGATATTAAGTAAAAATACTAAAATTTTCTTTAGCCGCTGCAATTGTATAAGCTGTAATATTTCAGGTTGGTTTAACTTGATAGTCTACCTAATTGAAAAGAGAATGCTTAGAGGCCGACTTACTGACTAAAACCCATCCATTTTCCTTCCTTAGCCCTTTGCGTTCAGGGGCAGCGGTAACCCTTTCGGACAATGAACGTGAACGCCGACGTATACCTTCTCAACTTATTGGTGATGTTCTTCACAATGATCAGATGCATGCGTGCGTGTATGACCTGTCGGTCGTTACTTAACCTACGTTTTCGTAATGAGACTTTTTCAGAATAGCACTACAGAAGTATGAACATAAACGAAGTAATAAGAATTTGTATGGATCGCAGTAAGTGGCTCTCTGTAGTTTCAGCGTGAGATGATTTATATAATCCCTTCGACAAACTTTACAAAACTATAAGCCTACTTTAGCAGACTATTATTTCAGCCCCTGGTTAAATATAGATTTATAATACTTAAAATATGAGCATCACATTAAAATTATAAAGGTGCGAGTGAGTGAGTGTGTGTGTGAGTTAGTATGTTTGTCCATCCTCAACGCTCAAGCGGCCCAACGGATCTGTATGATATTTGGAACAGAGGTAGTTTATATCCTGGATGAATACATAGGATACTTTAATATCCCGTCCCATGGTTCTTTTTTTTCCAGCGCGCATGCGACATCCCTTCCATTCCCCTTTATAATTACACAAAAGGTAGGCTTAAACAAACGACAGACTGAAATTATGGGAAGAGAAGCATCCACCACCGACTTCGTAAAACCCCAGGAACACTTGCCTCCTGGAAGTAATCTGCAGTGGCCTATATGGAAAGCTCATAATCGACTGCGTACCCAAGGCTGCAGGCACAACCTGTCGAAGTGGGGTTTTGCTGATCCACTCAACACCCAGTGCGATTGCAGAGCTTCTAACCAGACCATGCCCCACCTGCTGGAGTGTCCTAAGTGCCCGTTCACCTGCACCTCGGATGACCTAAAGAATGCCACTGATGCCGCGATCAATATGGGAACTTACTGGACGCATTCAATTTAATAAAATTAAAAATTAAAAAATACCATCGATACGAAAAGAAGAAGAAGATATCCCGTTAGTACCTACGTTTCCTTGGGATAATTTCCGACATCCACGCGAGCGAAGCCGCAGGCAACACCTAGTTTTAAAATAAACCAAGCATTATGCAGTTAAAATTTTAGTAGCAATAACGCCCGTTTCAATATTCAAAAGAAACCGCCATTTTGGAATTCACGATATTAAAAGCTCGTGAAGAATTCTCGAACATAAAACACATCGTAAAAAATAGGAAAAGTAGTAAAATATCGGATTTGAATAATATAACAACCAAGCACTTGGGGTCATAACTCCTATAAGGCTATAAATACATAACACGTTAACAGTATAAGGTCATATCCGATCCAGCCTCTCCTTTGCTGTCCCCCCCCTAGAAAAGCCCTTTTTTTTTGAGGGTGGGAAATAATCAAATTACCCCTCTCGCTCTGGGTGGAGCGCAAAGGAGTGTCAGACTCTTACTGACTAAAACCCATCCATGTTCTTTACTTAGCTATTTATGTTCCGGGGTAGCGGTAACCCTTCGGAAATCCCGCCTAACCTAAGCCCTAAGTCGAGGTCCGTACCCCACCGGGGGTGCGTTTATAAATCTGTAATGCTATTCTGTATAAATCTTAGCTTGAAAACTTGAATGAAAGCTGACGTTCCATCGAATGCTAGGGATTGCACTATTGACAGCTCGAAACTCACTTCACTTACGTTTTCACGGTGATATTTTTACAGAATAGCACTTTAAGGCGCCTAGATAAAGTCACATTTTCATTAACTACAACGAAATTAGATAAAGCCGAAATGCATGACATTGACATAAGCTTTCGAAATGTCACGTGATCAATCGTTTTCAATCACTAAGTGCTAGACAATTTCAAATTATGTAACGAAACTCAATCATTATTCCCATACAAATGCGTTGGCAAGCGGCGTTCTTGACAATCCGAATCGCTGAGATAACGAATTGTTCGATCAACAATTTTCGAAATCGAATCGACAAGGAGTGACTGACGTAAACGATTCTTCTGGTATGAAAGAAACGTATTGGTGGTACTAATAGTTGCCGTCAAACCCCATGGGAAGAACACGTGAATTCATGAATGCCACGAGATGATATCGAACAAAAACGCCCCCAATATCAAATCAGACTCCTCAAAATGCCACCTTCCATAAATTCAAGCTATCCAAACCCTAGCATGTCACGGGGTTATTAGCACAAAAACTATTACAGTAATTTGTGGGCCACATCTAGATATAGCCGTAGTTTATCGGTGATACCGGCGGAACATTGAAATAATTAAACAATTTTTTTTCGTGTGGCGTGCCCCTAATAGTGCGTGAACCGCTTAATTTTTATTGTAAGAATATTTCTGTAGATAAATATGTAAATTGATAGCGTTTATTGAATATGAATTGGATGGAATACGATGCTTTTTGTTAATATAGTTATTATTATTTCTAAATTAATGAACGAAAAGATTAAGAACTTCCGAAATTGAAATTATTTTTCACTTTGTAGTGTTTTTTTGGAACTCAGTTGTTTTTTTTTTTGTAAAAAAGTTTTTATTTTTCACTTTTGAGTTATGGTATACCTACTTACTTACCAAAGGAGGTCTGTACCCCAGTAGTGGGAATATTATAGCCTGATAAGAAACAAAAGGCTGTATAATGGTTGCAAACGCTACTGCTGGGCAGGTCCTAGGTTCGATCCCCAGGTCGAGAAAAGTGTTATAGGGTTTTTATTTAAGGAATTTCACCTGGAGGCTAGATTTGCGCCTGGTTTACGGCAACAAGATCGCCCCATATTACATGGGACTTAAATGGGGTAATGTGGTTGTACAGAGGCCAGCACATCAAGCTACCCCAATCTGTCAAACTTTGATTGATTTTCAAACCTTATCGCAACAGAATAAGGTTCATGTATAAATGGGAATATTAGACACTTTGGGATAACTTGATGTGCTGGCGTCTGTACTATAGGTACACCTCTGCCTTACCATCATCTGCCTAGCCCTTTCCCAACTATGTCGGGATCGGCTTCCAGTCTAACGGGTGCAGCTGAATACCAGTATTTTACATGAAGCGACTAACCTATCTGACCTTTACAACCCAGTAACTGGGCAATACGATACCCCTTGGTAAGACTGGCTGTCAGATTTTCGGGCTTTCTTACGACCCGTAAATACTGTCAAAGATGCACAAATGACAGCCGGGACCAACGGCTTAACGTGCTTTCCGAGGCACGGAGGAGTCTCGATATGTAAAGATGGTCACCCATCCACAGACCAACCCCGGCAAGCGTAGCTTAACCTGATGGATTGAACAGTGCGGCTGATATAACTTACCCACGAGGTCCTCCACCTCAGCCTTACCCTTCGGATATTACAAGCATGATCTTAAGTTGATGTGATATTATTTTTACTAGCAACATGCAATTATTCTGTAAGCTCGCTCTAAATAACTAGGTATAAGTTTATCTCGCTGTGCAATTGCACATACATGTTAAGACGTAGATTACGACGATGTGAATCGTGTACACTCCTCTTAACATCGCTGTTTATTGCTTTGTGTAATCTACGGGACTCTACGAAGCGAGTTTATCTTTTAATTGTGGGTTTAGTGCTGCTTAGTAAATAACGTGTTATTGACCGGTGGCGCATCGATCCATCAGGTTAAGCTACGCTAGCCGAGATTAGTCCGTAGATGGGTGACCATCTTTACATATCGAGACTCCTCCGTACCTCGGAAAGCACCGACTGTCATTCGTAGATCTTTAACAGTCGTAACGGGTAGTCAGTAGCCCGAGAGTCTAACAGCCAGTTAACTAACTAACCAGCCAGGTAACTGGGTGATACGATACCCCTTGGTAAGCTAAGGGGTATCGTATCACCCAGTTACTGACCGGGTTGTTGAGGTCAGATTGGCAGTCCCTCCATGTAAAATACTGGCATTCAGCTGCATCCGGTGCACAAATCGGCTTCTAGTCTAGAAGCCGATTTCCCACCCTCAAAAACAAAATCCGTAAGTTGATAACTATGGAGAGATACAGTATTCATCCGTACACAAGGCTACAGACGTCACAGTAATAAATTCTTGTCGAAAAATCTCTTATCCCGTATTCATGTCATCTCATGAACGAGAGCAATTACTGTCTAGTTATCTTAAGTGCAATGAAAACACTAGCGATCGCGCTCAGAATAACTTGTCGTTTAATCACGCTCTACAAACATTTAAGATGTGTGCATTGTTTTGAACAACAGTATTTATTTCATTTGACTGGAAGCTTCTTCTTCTTCGTGTGGTTAGTGACTAACCTGGTGTCAGAGTTTTAATGCTGCCCATGGGCCTCTGACTTAGCACCACATGCTGTTGAGAAATACATAGGTATCTCTCGGGCATGCCGGTTTCCTCACGATGTTTTCCTTTACCGATTTTAAGCTAACACTGCACTGCACTGGAAGCTTGTATTAGGAGATTTAGAAATTCTGATGACACAATACCAATCTGCTAAACCTTTTCCTAACTATTTTTTTTTTCTGAGGGTGGGAAATCATTAAATTACTCCTCGTGGTGGAGCGGAAGGGAATTTCAGACTCTTACTGACTAAAACCCATACTTGTTCCTTCCTTGGCCCTCTATGTTCCGGGGTAGCGGTAACCCTTTCGGAGAACCCCGCTTTTTATGCCATCGTTAGCCTTTTCCCAACTATGTTGGGGTTGGCTTCCCGTCTAACCGGATGCAGCTGAATACCAGTATTTTACATAGAGCGACTACCTCTGACCTCCACAACCCAGTCACTAACTGGGTAATAAGATACCCCTTGGTGAAGTCTCACCAAGGGGTAAGGGTAGCCCGAAAGTCTGCCAGCCAGTCGGCTGGCAGACTTTCGGGCTACCCTTAACGACTGTCAAAGATCCACGAATGACAGCCGGGACCAACGGCTTAACGTGCTTTCCGAGCACGTTAAGCACACAGAGGAGTCTCGATATATAAAGAAGGTCACCCATCCACGGACCAACCTAGGGGAGGCTCGCTTAACCTAATAGATCGCTCCGTGCGGTTGTTATTACTTAGCCACGAACTCCTACAGTACTGTAGAGCCTGAGTGAAACCTTATGTTGAACATGGCTGGTAATAATCTGACGGCATTCGAACCTTAAATTATGAGTAGAATAGTTGATAGGTTTTTGTAAAGGTGATGACTCTGTCTTTAGCCCAGATGTATTCGGTGAAAAGTAATATACAATTGGTTATCCGCTAACTGTGTGTTTGCTTTGATAGCGTAGCAAATCCCATTACACACACAGAACACCCGATCTACCACTGAGCCCCTCAGTGAAGGTCCCCGACCTTCACAGTACTTACTATAGCCGACCATAGGATTACTCAAAGCAATAAACAGCAATGTTCGCCGCATTGGTGCACTGGATATAATCTCCCGTCTCGTTACAATCTGTGTCTTGGCCCGTGTGACCAGTCGTAGCGTGAATACCGTAGTGCGGTTATATTATAATTGTGTCGTAAGGGAATATTATCTTAGTTGTAGCTTATCTTTAGAGACTGTAATTGCTTGTAGCTGGATTAGACTGCACTGGATGACCTAGTAGAACTAATATAATTTGGTTCCATTTTCAAATTTTCTGTTACCTTTGCTTTTCTCCCGCAATATCTAGTTATATAAGTTTGTACATGATCTATACATAAGTCATAACTTTTCACTCTGTAACTTTAAACTACGGTATTTAATCATACAACATTAAAAGCCGCACAAGTTGCAAGGCGGGACCCATTCACAGTAAGTCGCGGCGGCCGCAACTCGACGAGGCGGGCCATTCTCAGTAAGTCGCGGCGGCCGCAACTCGGGAAGTCGCAAGACTTTCATTGTTGGGCAAACTCTAGTGGAACTCGAAAACTATAGACTTGTGGAGATGTTAGAACTGCGAACTGCTGTAGACTTTGTGATTTATGCATGTTTGAACTTTGAATGAGACTATATTGCTTTTGTAATGTGTAAAAAGTTAAAAGTTCCAAGTGTCGGTTAAGTAAAGTTAGACTTGTTAGCATGCGATTCGGTTGCAGCAATTCGAAGTTTAAATTGTATAAAAATTCGTAATGATTTTTAAACATCGCACAGACGCCAAATAGTTTAATTAATTCTCAATTTAAAATAACTATTAAACCGTTTTCTAAGTTATTTTAAATCGAGGAGTTCAAGATTTATTAATTATTGCAGTCGGTACTTACCTAAATAAATCACAAGTACACGAAGTACAAACCATACCAAGTCAAAGCGCTGAGCGAGGTATATTGACTGAAATATGGCTATCCTCAAAGCCTTTGTCCAGTCGTAAGCTTTAGTAGTAGCGTTGTAGAAGTACTGGCTGAACTATTCCACTATTAGAAGTCAGGCGAGCCAGGGCGCAGTTTGGTCCAAGTGCATTTCTAACGTAAATGAGCTTTCTAACTAAGTCTTCTAAGTCATCATCAGCCTATAGTAATCCACTGCTGGCCACTCGTTCAGCTTGATTCTCGGCATCTGTCACCTTGCTGCTACCACCCACCGGCGATGATCGTCACTCCACCTAACCTGTACCTTACGTTTGCCGATTCGCGGTCTATATTTTATCCCAACGGTCATTACGGCTAACTATGGGTCAATAGTTGGTATTTCTAAGTGTTAACGCAACATCACGTCAGGTCTAAAGCTCCTTCCGTCCAGCCACCGCAGGAGACGAACTGGGCGTCGGGAGCCGCGTGATGACTCCCGGCCACCGTAGGCGCGGGCCAGCGGACGGTGAGTAATGGGTAGCTCACCGTCCGATCAAGAACAGGCCCGTGCCAGAAGGCGCGTACGTGTTCCACGCGCGCCTCAGTGTCAGTAAGAGCCTGGCACTCCCTTCCGCTCCACCCAGAGCGGGAGGAGTCATGGGAAAAAGGCTAAGCAGATTGATAGTGTCATCAGAAGTTCGAACTTCTCATAAGTCAGGCTTCCAGTCACATGAAACAAACACTGTTGTTTAAAACAATGCACACATCTTAAATGTCTTTTTTTCTATATGATTTCATATTTTATTTTTGACCTTGTCAAATAGTCAATTATTCTAATTCTTAATGAATCTTTAGATCTTAATGCTAATACTCTAAACAAAAGCTTTAAATGAACTGTTGTTGTTATATGTTGAAACTATGCATTATAAAAGCTCACGGACGAAACTTCGCAAAACTTAATCCAACTTCAGAGTATTATTTACTTAAAACTCACTTTTTCATACTTAGCGCGAAGTTGTAAAGTTTCCCACAAAATGCAGACTTTTAATTCAGTATTGCATTTAAATATTTAACAAAAACGGATTATCTAATTGAATAGCAAACGAGTTTCATGCAGATTTCTTTCTGTTAGAATTTTATTCTTTTAACGCGGATACAATTATTTTCAGAAGATAAAACGAAAAAGTTTAGTTTTTTGTACAAAGGGTTGAGCTGGCACCTTTTTTATCTTTTTTGAGGATAGATACTGGACTTTTAGAAATATTTTTAATGATAACAAAATGGTTTATGTTTAAAAAGGCCAAGGACCCGACCACCACCTCTTTGTATTAGAACTCTTTAGATTTGTTATTATTAGTGTTTGTTCATGATCATAGGCAATAAGTTTTCACTCTTTTGTCTGTGGTCTATCCATTGTCCATGGCCGAGATACTAATTGTCAATGTCTTCTTTCATAATATTATAGCAGTATCCTAACTAATATTATAAATGCGAAAGTAAGTTTGTCAGTTTGTTTGTTACATTTTCACGCTTAAACCACTGAACCGATCATCCTGAAATTTTGCACATACCCTAGGTAACCAACAATATCGTTCTTATGATAATAGATGGCGCTACGTGTAGGTTCCGTTCTGGACCCATGATTCTTCTTCTTCTTCTTCTGTCATTTTTCTCCTAAGGCTCGGTTTATATTCATAGGTGTTTTCGTTTTCTTATTTATAATTAAACCACATACGCAATTAACCTCCTAACACTCCTATAATCCCAAGTTCAACATTAGGTATGTGCAAGAATAAATAATAATTGCAAGAGATGAAACAATTTAGGACCAATTTCACCAATGAAACTGAACGCGAAAAACACATCTAAACAGCGTTCAACAGCTGTCAATGTCCATATTCCCTAAGAATTATGACAGTGACAGCTCTAAAACGTGGTTTAGATGACCCTGTTGGTGAAATTGGCCCTTCATGCGTTTACCTAAAGAGAGACAAACTTTTGAATTGCTTCGGTTTAAGACAATGTTTGTATGCATTTATGAAGATGGTACAGAGGCCAGCACATCAAGTTACCACAATCTGTCAAATTTCTTTGATAGTATTTCAACTTTATTGCAAAGACATAAGGTTCATTTTTAATTGAGAACATTTGACAGTTAGGGATAGCTTGATGTGCTGGCGTCTGTACTTTAAGATGGTAATTTGAATTTATATCACGTTTGATTATTTGTTTCGGGTGAGAAAAGAGAAAACTGAAGTTGTATTAATGACAGGGGAAGACTTAGAAATGAACGTGCAATTAGCATTCAAGTTTTAGTGGTGCAGAAAATCAGCACTGGTGCTCTGTCTCGCGCAGTGTCCAAGCATTATGCTGAGCGATGACCGTTTTGCGCAGATTGCGTTTTTTTTTAGTGCCTCATGTTTGCCGCAAATAAACATATTTTCTTTCTTACTTTCCCACAAAAAGAGCCTACATAGCCTCACCTACAGTTTAATCTTAGCCTAGTCACGCTCCAACATATTAGGGTACAGACACCGTATCTTCGTCACAAAAAATACACAAAAATGTTATCAGAGTGTAATAAAAAAAGAAAGGTGAAAGTCCCGTCGTCGTCCACGATAAGGATTTGGGAGACAAAGATGGATGGTTCGCTACAGACGCGTTATCACGACGATCCCTCGCTATCTGGGGGCTAGTGGA
The DNA here is from genome assembly GCA_951799385.1 of Hyppa rectilinea. NCBI lineage: Eukaryota > Metazoa > Arthropoda > Insecta > Lepidoptera > Noctuidae > Hyppa > Hyppa rectilinea. The sequence continues at coordinate 5,654,035 of OX637314.1, forward strand.
ATATTTTGTTTAATTACATTTTTATGGTGGGAACGTGGGACGGTATTTGGGGCCTTCACCCTTGCGAAATGTTTTGTTGCTCTGTAATAAAGTTTCTAACACTTGACCGAGTTCCGACACATGTAATTTTGTGAGTAGGTACATCCACATCAAGCTATCCTAAACTGTCAAGTTTTCCCAATTCAAAATGAACCTTATGCTTTTGTAATAAAACTGTCAAAGAAATTTGCCATACAACGCGGCAATACTGCCAGCCTTTTGTGAGCTTTTCCCATTGACAGCAATGTGGACGAATTTTTTGATGACCTTTGATTTTGTTTTTCCCTCCTGTTTTATATACATACTTGTACATAGTTATTATTAATATGTTAAGTCTTTTTAAGTATGTAAGTAAGTAAAATAAAATACTAAATTTATATATATATATATTATAAATCTAATAAAAATTATAAATAAAAAAAGAAAGAAGAATAACCAAAAATCTATGGAGCTTGGTCCAAATATCCACCCATTAACGAGACCTATGTAATAAAATAGTCTACAAAATACTGGGTCATTATACCGAGACCGCAACCAAAAATATGCAGTCGGTAAAAAGTTATGACTGAGTGAGAGGTCATATTTTTTACCTTTTTATGGGAAAAATATCGGAAATATCATTCTGCCCATTGGAATTTTGAAATTATCTATGCATGTCGTGTCATGCCGCTTGGTGTCCCATGTTAGGTTCTCGCTGAAATAGACTTTGGTCAAAGTCCCGGAAGAAAAAAAACGCAAGAATGCTACACAATTGTTTTATTCGTGTCTTACTAAAACTCACAAGTTATTTAAATAAATAGTCAAAACAAAATTATAATATTAACATTTTTCATATAGTCGTAACTTTTTACTGACAGCTTATTTTTTTTTGTGTCATACTGAAAGTTACTCTCTATATATCTATATCTCGCTCTATAGTGGTCTATAAGTCAACATAGGTCTCGTTAGTGGTGGATATTTGGACCACTTTTGTTCATTCTCCTTTGACAGATAGGGATAAGTTGATGAGCTGGCCTCGGTACTTTGATATATATATATTGAAATATAGGTTAAGAATGTCATCACCTTTTCCCAACTCTATTGGAGTCGGCTGCCAGTCTAACCGGATGCCGTTGAATACCAGTGTTTTACATGGGGCGACTGCTTATCTGACCTCTAAACCCCAATTATTAGGTAATATACGATACTCTTTGTTGTTGTCAGACATTCGGGCTTCCAAAGACCCGTTACGACTGTCAAAGCTCCACCAATTACAATCAGAACCAACGCCATAACGTGCATTCCGATGTTTAGGTACTTATCTAGAATTATTCAATTTCATATATCCAACGTTTTACGGTAAAATTCGTGCAATGAACTTGATTCCCCCTCCATATTGCAAAAATTATGTAAGAAGATATTCATGTTCGTTCGAGATAAACTCACGTAAGTTTACGAGTTTTAACTGTTACTCATTTGATACCAACTCATTCATTCTTATCACACCTCATCCATAGTATCAGTGGGAAGCAAATGATCAATAAAACGATCTCCCTGTTGTATTCCTCCAAAAATTAAAAAACAATACCGTAGGTACTTATCATAAAGTCAGCGCCAAATTATGCAAAAACCATAGCCAACCCCATAAAATAGCGAAGCTACCTAACAAACAAATGTAGATTATTTTTGGTCAGCGTTATCTTTGCATCCTTTTCCGGTCTTAATGACCCCCATTACGTATGAGTCGGATAAAATAACCCATAGTTTATTTTATTTTGATCGCTTTTGGTCGAATTTTGTCGTTCAATTTGAATTTGGTCCGTTTTATTGGCTGTGGTTTCATAATGTTTAATTTAATGAGGGCTTTTAATCTGTTGTTAAACTTTCAATTGGACAGTGATTTTTATTTACGAAATTAAGTATTTCAGTTACTAAAACCAAGTCTTTTTAATACCTGGTACTTAAATGAAACTTTTAGTGAGCAGTGATGGCCAAGTGGTGTGACCGTCGGACTGCCAAGTCATAGGTCTCGAGTTCGAACCCGAAGCACGCACCTCGGATTTTACGGATTCATATGCGTATTGTATATTATCACTTGCTTAAAAATCGGTGAAGGAAAACATCGTGAGGAAACCAGCTTGTCTGAGAGATATTTCTCAACAGCATGTGAAGCTAGGTCAGAGGCCCATGGGCAGCATAAAATCTCTGACACCAGGTTAGTCACTATAACCACATGAAAAGAAGAAGAATGAAACTTTAATGTAGATGTCTTCACGAACCTAACCTACATTGGCACCCCCATTTAATTAAGTATTTTTTTGGAAGCAAAACCGCCTTCTGAACGTCTCCATCTAGTCTTGAAAAACCAGCAGCAAAAGAATGCAATGCCGATCAGTTGCCATACAAAAGCACTAAAAAACTTTCTCAATTAAACAGGATTCACCAACAAAAAACAAACAAAGCTTTCCTTTCTCCATCTTACCAACACTCGTTTATTAATATTATTCAAATGAACAAAACCTATAAAAACCCGACACACAAACGCGGACGGCGAAGTTTAAAAAACATATTGAAAAAAAAAACAAAGCAGACGAAGTTGCGGGCAGACGTATAGTCAAAGTTCTGAAGAAGTTTCAGACCATGATAAATACTTGGCGGGTATAAAAACATGTATGGAAAACAGTTGAAGTGTTATAGTTGGCAAGGGAACACTTGCGAGAGGAAGGAATATGAATAGTGCTGCAATTAAAAATGAACACGCACTCCTGGTAGACATGAATGCAGAATATAGTGCTGTTGAAGATGCTTAACAGTTTAAAGTTGGGTATATAAGAAATATAGTTAAACCATTTACATACAGAGTGTAACCGAAAGGGGATATACATACAAAAGGATATGCTACAGACCACCAAACTGAACCACTTTTACTATGGGACCAACTCCGAAATCGTGACAAAAAAAAATCAGCTGTTCCCTACATTTCAACGAGTCACGTGACCAAAAATGTATAGAACAGCTGATTTTTTTTGTATAGTCTTTTTGTGCGTGTCCAGTTGAACAAGTAATGAATCTAAGACGAATCTTTAAATGTGACATCACCAGAATGAAAAAGCTGCTTCAATTAACACTACAGTTTTTACCAATTTTGGTATGGCATATGATTTAGTACTATTCCCACAAATAAACCGACCCCAACATAATTGGGAAAAGGCTAGGCAGATGATGACTATTCCCACAAATGCCTAGTTTCGAAATCAAGATTTCATAATCTAGAGAGAGAATCCTATGTGTAGCAATAACAAATTCAATTTCCTCTTAAACGAGCAACATCTGAACAAAATTGAAAGTGCAACATTCGTGTAACATCGCTACAGCATCCACTAACATTACCACATCACGTCCCACACCGACTGGGGGTAATAGCCGACTCTATAAATCAGAAAAACTACCAGCAACATCCAATGTATGAAAGTTTCGCGCTAAACAAAACAAGAAAACTAATAATTGTTGCTATTTCGCACCAGTTTCGGCGGCCGTAAATAATGTTCAAGTGTTTGAGAGATTTAGTGCTAAGAGTGTTTTTGTTTCTGGATAGGCTTGCCTTCAACCGTCTTGGGCAGAAATATAGTATGGTATGGTTGGAAGAATATGAATGTACTACACGACGTTAAAAAAGTTCCAGTGGATATTTCGAAAAACAATAAAAATAAGTCCAGCACAGATAACAACAAATGTTTGATGCAATAAAACACACAGACGTGAAATATCGAAAGGCTTTCCGATTTTAATAAACGAAAATATCCATGAACACAAAAATTATTGCGCAAACTGATGAATGGAATGAAACAGAACAACACACTGAGGCAGGAACTCCAGATACAGAAACAGATCTCTTCGTTTTAGAACAAAGGAATGTTGGGAGAACAAACGGTTCGAACTATTTCCTCAGCTAGAGGCATTCCGACTCAAGGAACACTCCAAAATTCCCCAAATGAAGTAAACATAAAATGATGTTTAATAATGCAAATCCTGACTCAATTACAATCCCCCCATTAATTCAGAGGTCCTCAAATTTTACAACCGTCCTTCGCAATTCCGTTTTATTAAAATATACAAGCATTATATGGTTCGCAGCGGAACGTAAAATAAAATTTTAATTCTATCCGTTTTACATTCGGGTACAGGGATTTTTACGATTTTTCATTAAATTGACTATTTTTTTATCGAATCGCCAATCAACTCCCGGGTGCTCCGACTGAAATAAACGAAACAGGAGAGTTTATTAGTCGTATTTCTGCCGTAAGCTCTTGTCCCATCTGATAGTTGAAAAATTTAATTAAAACCTATTTTTAGATAACGTAACGAATCTCAGATTCGGGGGAAATTATTATGGTCGGATTTAAAAAGCGTTTCGAATTAAGTTCTCCCGGCGTTCGCTTATCTGTTTTTTTGCCGGATTTACTTCCTCTTCTATGGACACCGCCGAAACTGTTTTTAATCTGGGATCCTTTTGTACCAAATCTTTGGGTCAGAGTAATTACTTGTTTGCAGTTTTATATCTACGAGATTTACGACCGCTCTAATGACGTACCCTTTGGTAAGTAGATCTTTGATACCGAATATTTTGTAGGACCTTTAATTTTGTGCTTTTAATAAAGAGAATTACGATCTGAAGTTTATTCAGACAATAAACTCTTTAATGTAGTAGACAACGAAATGTACAATTGAAATGGCGTCGTAAACAATCCAGGTTCTCAACACAACGGATTGTGTTGTCATTTATTAGAATTCACTAAAGCGAGCCATTGGGATAATAATACTATCATGAATATTAAAAGACTGAATTTTGATTAAAAATCATCTTAACAGAGAATTTAAGAGTTCACTGAGATTTTTTTCAAATTATATTATCATCATCATCAGCATATAGCAGTCCACTGTTGGGCAAATGCCTATCCTATTGCACTTGATTCTCAGAAACTCTCATCCAGCTTCTACTGCTACCGTGCTTTACCTAGCTTGAGGGTTACGTTTGCCGACGTTTACTTTACCTTACGTTTTACGTTTACCTTACGTTTGCCGACTCCACTGAAGAAGATGTCTACACCAACGATCATCAGTTCTACGGCCAATATGGCCGGCCCATTGCCACTTTACCTTGCTTACTCTGTGAGCTATGTCGAAAAAGGTTATAAGAACAGTTGAGTACCCATAAAGTGCTTCGTAAACCGGTTCATCCTCTTTTAACTACAACTCATTCCATGTGCTGACTGATGAAATGAAATTGTTTACTGTTCTTATTTTGAATTCTTTATAATGCCCATGCTGATGATGTCCATGGTACATTCATGGTTCAGTTGGTTTAGCCAAGTCATCCATCATGAAACGTATATCGACCAATGACGCATTGGAGTTTAAGCACCCCCAGGCAAGGCAGTTAGATACTAATAAGATATTAATATGGTGACTGCTAAGGATAATTCTAATTTATTTTTACATCCAAAGACGAAAATTTAAAAGACGAGCCAGATATTACGGCTATAGATTCATGGACGAACAATTTTCTTGACACAAATGACAATCAAAAAGCCTGCCAGATACCCAATAATACAAACCCCCCAAAATGAAAAACAGCCCCCAATTAAGAGAATCCAAAATGTCTAAAACTTGAAACATCCAACACTCTTGATTGAAGTGAGTGAGACAAGAATCCGAGTGTAAATCCCTCATAGCCAAGTTAGCTGCATTAATCACCGTGAACAGACGATAACCGCAAGGCGTGCAGAAATGGCCGCACTTAAAATAATTTAAGTCCTACCCGCAAAAGTTGGCCCATAAAGAACCGAGGACAAAGTCCCGGAAACATTTTTCATTACACCGGTTGAAATTTCTCGCCAATTTCTACTGTAAACAATTATAAGATGTGTCCGGTTGTGCTAATTGCTTTCTTGTTGCTTTTGTTTTTATTATTTAGTGGGTATTTTTGTTTTAATGTCTTTGACTTGTGTATGATTCAAGATCGTGGTTTTCAATTGAATTGAAAATTATTAAAGTGTTCTTTCTTCTCAATACGAATGTCACTAATGAAAATCATTAGTCAAAAGATTTCCTTACAGAAAACTTATCGCCTCATTCCACTATTCTAGTGAAATTGCATTTCAATTGAAGAAACGTACGTTTCTGTTAATTTCAGGCATGCACGAGACTGGTAAAACCTCCAAATACAATCAAAACTTTTACACTTTTTCTAATTATACATGCAAGAGATAAAAAGTAAAACTAAACAAAATCCCCAAGGAATAAGAAATCCCCACAATTCTTCTCAATTAAATACAATAAGCAAAGACAAAGAAAAGAAAGAAAATCATAAAACGCGAACAATGGAACATTTATTAGAAAACATTAAAAACAACGGAAGAATTGAAAAACCGAACTGAGTAGAAACATGGAACACAGACAAAGGTAGGAAATGAGGGTTTAAAATGAAAAGGTTGCTTCATCAAAGGATTTATAGTGGAACAAGTTTCTCGTACTTAAAACAATCTAAATATGTATTACTTACAAACAAAGCACCGACTGCATCCATCTGGAAAAGAAATGAAATAAACTTTAGTTTTCATTTAATTTCATTTGATAAGTATTTTTTTATTTTATTGTATGATTCAAAGTTGATTGAAATACATTAAATAATAATAAATTTAAGTCACGTGCACACAGATCAAGGATATTAACAAATTTTTCACCTTCTTTTCGTGTGGTTAGTGACTAACCAGGTGTCAGAGTCTTTTTTATGCTGCCCATGGGCTCTGACTTAGCTTCACATGCTGTTGAGTAATATCGCTCAGACATGATGATGAAAAATTCGAGAAAAAAATATCAGCTGCCTCTTACATTTATGTTTGCAAACCTCGTCAAAATGCACGGAGCAGCCTGTTTTTTTCGTATTTGTTAATGGCAATATTTGTTTTAGCTTGTATGGACGCTATACTATTGCGGGTTAACGGGAACGCCTGTTGGTAATTAACATACTGTATACAAAATAGTAATATAAAATAAACGTACACGTGGCGCCATGTATTATAATAGGAACGCTATTGTTGTTTTACTCAGGAACAGTACTCTTTTTCGGGATTAAAGGTACCCTATGTCCGTTTCTGTACACCAGACAACGTATATGCTTTGTTTCAGGCTAATCAGTTCAGTGATTTAGGCGTGAAAAGGTAACAAATAAACTGACAAACTTACTTTCGTATATATAATATTAGTTAGGATAACAGTTAGTTAAAGACATAACAGAACCTTATGTTGTGGGTGGATAGAGCCGGGTGAAACGCGAAAATTATTACAGACGAAACAATATCGAAATTAGAACCATTTTACATAACAACCAGAGTTTCAATGGAAGAATTATACAAATGAATACAATTCACCTTGGAACGGACGACTCAATCTGTTACAATTATTTACATGCAAATTAGACAGGTTTATCATATTGTCGATGTTGGCCGATGAATAACGAGACCTCTTGTGATCGAGAAAGTTGGGAAACGATGTTTTAATTGCTTTGGAAATGATGGAAATGAAAATGAATAATCTGGGGTATTAGTTGGCTTTAACTTTGATAATTTAATCGGACTAAAACATTCTGTTTGTAAGAGAAAATTAGTAGACAAAGAATAAAGACAAAGCACAATATTTGACTAAACAAAAACTACAACCAACTTAACATAAGATTCAAAAAACAACACTACATTCAGCATTGAAACAGACGTACCAACATAATATAAACACAACACGCTCAAAATTAAGTCTAAAGCATTGTAGCTTTAGCTCGCTAAACATGCAATTCACACAACATTCATCATTAAGCAAAACGCTAAAGCAACACAATTTCATTAAGACTTGCAACCACACAAGCCCCAACAAAGAGTAATTCCTCAAATCTGGGACTGGAGACGGAATCCTTTATCCTGTGGCACCAAATTTCTGCCTAAACCAGGCTTTGGCGAGCGTTCACGAAGTGTCATTAGTTAAAATTACTGAACTCCAGCTATCGCTCCCTGGGAAGCAGTTGACAAAGTTTGCGAAAGGGCCCAGGATTACCCTTTCTGTGGAGGTCCAAGGGAAAGGGACGAGCGTGGATAAATACGGTTGCGTAAGCTTTGAAGAATAGTCACAGATAACGGAATAAAAAAAATTAGTGATATCAGAAGGCATTGGTCAGCGCTGCACATGGCTGCATATAGGTATATAAAAATATGAAAAGACAAAAAATCATGTTTGATGTAAGGGAGAGCTCCCTTAAATATTTATTTTATTCTGTATTTTAGTATTTGTTATTATAGCGGCAACAGACATACATCATCTGAAAATTTCAACTGTCTAACTATCGCAGTTCATGAGATACAGCCTAGTGACAGACGGACAGCGGAGTCTTAGTAATAGGGTATCGTTTTAACATTTGGGTAAGGAACTTAAAAAAACGAAACCACAAAAATTTACCGGTTTCTTCACGATGTTTTCCTTCACCATTTTGAAGGCAGTGGTGATCAAATTAAATATAACAAAGTAAAGTGCCATCCTAGGTTCCTCCCATCATAATCGGGCCTCCCATCCATACATGTCTATAAAAAGAACGGATTGGTGATTAATACCCGCTGTCGGTTATGACACGGACCACACAATTATTCAGAGCAAGAAGCCGGTGTTTCCCTTTATATACAAGTACAATATTTTAATTATTCTAGACTAACATTGGTGAAGTTGAGCTGTTTCTGTAATTATTAAGTTCTCGTACGCCCTTGCGGATTTACAGCATCTACATTTATTTCTGGTTTGTAAATGTTAGAACATGTTTCTCATTGTATTACAAAAGTTGGCAGACAGACACACTGCTTAAGGCAAACATACAGAAATTCTGGGAATTTAACACGCGTTCAGAATGTTTTTGGAAACATACACAACCGACCTTGGGGTCCTTATTTGGGAAGATGCAAGAAGGTGCAAGACAGAAATATATTTTTTTTACTGACGCATCGTTTTAACTTGATACTGATGAATAAGCATCAGTAGGAGTTGCAGTGATAGTTTAGAGGTATGACCGTCCGACTGCCAAGTCATAGGTCTCGAGTTCGAACCCCAGACCCAGAATTTCGACATGTTTGCCTCAAGCAGTGTGTCTGTCTCCCAAGTTTTGTAACACAATCATCTTCTTTTCATGTGGTTAATGACTAACCTGGTGTCAGAGTTTTTATGCTGCCCATGGGCCTCTGACTTAGCTTCACATGCTGTTGACAAATATCTCTCAGACATGCTGGTTTCCTCACGATGTTTTCCTTTACCAATTTAACTTTGAACCCTATCCATAAGCAATCACAAGAAACTGAGTTCACACGAGGTTCATTGGCAATAAATCAATTAGGAACTAGAGCAGATGGTCACATTATTCATTACATTAATTTTTCTTCTTTTTCCATGATGTTATAGGAAGGTTTTAATGATGCGATTTTATAAATACGTACTTCTTTGAGATCCTGTTTCTTGGTACGTACCAAGAAACAGGACTACTAGGAATACTCTTTTGGGCACGTTTCCGGATACGTGACGTCGTGATTTCACCAATGAAACTAAACACGATCAGCACATCTAAACACGATCAGCACATCTAAACACGATCAGCACATCTAAACACGATCAGCACATCTAAACACGATCAGCACATCTAAACACGATCAGCACATCTAAACTGCGTTCAAGAGCTGTCAGTGTCAATATTCCATAAAATAATGACACTGACAGCTCTTAAACCTGGTTTATGTAAAGTGGTTTTAATAAATATTGCCTCAAAAAAAGGTTATTAAGCATCTAGGTACTGTGGACAAACTGTGACTACGCTATATAGACCTTTGCCTTCCCCAATCATTCACAAACGTGAGTCATAAGTAATTTATTCATTCTTAAACTCAAAGCATTTTTTTCAAATAAACCAATTACAGACACCTTTGAATTGTCAAAGTCTAGTCTAGTTGCCCATTCCAAAGCAGTAGGTACCTAAAGAGAAGAACGGTCAAGAAAGTCCATGGACACTCTTTTAAATCAAAATATGTTTACAAAAACTGGGTTACACTTACATCATTCATGTTGAAATATACCTGTGAGAACGATGCAGAACGTAAAAAAGCGTTCATAATTACAAGATTTAACACATTTGTTTACGTTTAAGTGCTGTCATATATGCAAACAGTGATCTCCTCGACAACAATCGCCAGTACCATCCCAGAAATCGACATACACCTGCTTTATCGAACAGCTACCAAACAACCCACAAAATAATGTAAGTCGCTCATCAAAAACATATCGCAAAACTTATTTAGGAGCAAAATATCGAGGGTTGTAAAAACTAAGGGGTTTACGTAAACCCGGGACCTCCCATTTACGAGTTTGGGACACAATTTAAATTGTATATTAGGTTCTGTATACGCTTATTTCCTTCGAACGATGGACCAAAGGGGTACGCGAGAAATAAAAACTTTATACCGAGATCGGATTGCATTTGTAAAAATGGCGTGAGAATGGAAATAGTCGACGCAAATATGGTATATTTTATATCTTGGATACAATGGTGGTAAGTTGTTCGATAGTTTGACCTTTTGTGGTTTGTTATGGGAAGACGATCTCGTTTAGTTTTTGGATCGAAGTTTCTAGAAAGTCGCGGTCGGTTGCGTGTTTTGAATTTCGAAGAATTTATTTGGAAACTTTTTGACAAGGGAATTAATAGGTTAAGGACAGCACTTTTATAAAATTATTTGTGCAGGAAATTTCACACTCTTCAGTGTTTTATAATAATGATAACTCGTCAATCACCAATAGTCGATTTTCCACAAAAAAGTTTCATCAAAAGCAAATAAATTATTAACGTCAATTTAAGAGGGCGGATATGACGTCATAGTGCCTCCGCCGGAAGCACTCCGGGAGGGCCAAAACGCCGAAGGACCTTAGCACAGCGGGCTCACTAATGCCCTCCAAGACCATTATAGAGCCTTTTGCTGGGAGTTAATAGCTCTCAGAGAAAGGACAAACGGGTGAATGAGCCAAAAACTTTCGTAAGAATATAAAATATGTAGGGAATTCATACATAAACATGCCTCATGAGTGGCGAGGCGTCTGGCGGAGTAGGCCGGTCGTTTGTGTAGGCGGGGGGGGGGGGGGGGGGATTAAAAAAATTTTTTTGAGTATACTTCCATTATAGTTTCTATTGCCGCCAATCATGGAGTCTCGGATGGATTCAATTGAAATCACACTAGTATAATAAAGGCGGCAGTTTGTGAGTGAGTGTGTGTGTTTGTATGTTTGTCGGTCTTCACGCTGAAATAGCTGAACGGATCAGGATGAAACTTGGCACAGAGGTAGTTTATGACCTGGATTAGCTCATAGGATTTATTCCAAGGAAGATCGTTCCCTTGGGATGATTGCCGACATCCACGCGGCCAAGCCGCTGGTAGTAGCTAGTTATAAATAAAAAGGGGTGGATAGGTTACATACCCAACAAACGATCTTCAAAATGGCACAACGACACAGTATAGACGAGTAAGACACCTGGGAGTAGGACGGCATGACGTAATTATCGCGAGCGAAAGAGAGACAAGACGAAGAAACTTGGCTTATTAGCAAATTTGGACGATGATGTTCTTTCGTGTGGTTAGTGACTATCCTGGTGTCAGAGTTTTTACGCTGCTCATGGGTCTCTGACTCAGTTTCACATGCTGAGAAATATTTCTCAGGCATGACGTGTCATGTCCATATTTCCTCACGATGTTCTCCTTTACCGTTTTTTAAGCAAGTGATAATTATACAATACGCACCTGTATCCGAAAAATCAGAGGTGCGTGTCTGGGGTTCGAACCTAAGACCTAAGAATTGGCAATCCTTCGGTCACTCACTAGGCTATTATTACTTGACGATGATGGTAAGATTTCTTCAAAAAACCCAGTAAAACTGTGTGAAGTGTTATTGAGGTGTTTCTTTATCTTCCCTTTTCGTGTAGTCTAGATTTGAGCCCGGTTGATGACAATAGACTCGCTCCCGATAACATGGGACTAGATCATGACTGGCGAAATTTGAGTGAACCTAAGATGGGTACACTTCTGCCTAGCCCTTAGGGTAAACTGGTCATGATTTTATGTTAACATTGTGTGAACACATACAAGAGTACATGAATAGCTTTAATCAAGCTTATTCATGTCTAGTATGAAGTAATGGCATCTAATTTTCTCGTCATTTTCATCAACATGATAGCGTCTTTCAAGAAAATGAAATTGCATCGGCGCCACACAAATTGCGTTGTTTTGATTGCAATTCAAGGGTTAATATTGTTATTAATAACAAAACAATAACATAACAAAAACACTCATAACTGATCAATTGCTAAGTGACTTATGTCAAGCTGTTTTTTTTAGGGTGGGAAATCGGGTGTTTCATCGTTTCGCACCACGTGTGGTTTGGACCGCGCGGTGTGAAACGCCGAAGAGCTCTTAGGAATAGGCTGTATCGGATCGCGGTGTGAATCGACCATAGAAAGATTTGAATGAGTTTAAATCGTTGTGAACTACAAATAAACAGAGTCACTGTTACCTATAGGCAACATAAGTGCACTTGGTGGCAAGCTCAAGGAGACTTTTTTTTGAGGGTGGGAAATCATCATATGACCCCCCCTCCCGTTCTGGGTGGACCGGCAGGGAGTGTTAGACTTTTACTGACTAAAACATGTTCCTTCATAAGTCCTTTATGTTCCGGGGTAGCGGTAACCCTTTCGGACAATCCCGCTGAACTTATGTCAGGCTATGTCCCTAAATACGTAAAGTAAATCGTCTGCCTTTTGGTATACATACCTAACTATCATCATGCAAGGTAAAGGAAAAGTAGGAGCGGAGATAGCCCTGCTCGCTTATTAGACCTTTGATCCCATGTGAACACCATGTATCTATCAACATAATATTAAATCTATTTATCATTGCTTTTTTTTTTACGTGTATGTATTGTAGCAAAGAGATTTTATTCCAAGGACATCGTCTTCACATATAATTACATGATTTTACTTTATACAAAATATGGTAAACATAAAAAAAATGAGGTTGGACGGCGCCTTCGAGGCTGGCCCAGGCAGAGGTGGCAAAACAACCTAGACGTATACCGTATACCGCAAAGGATGGATCGAGGTGGCTCAAGAGAAAGATGTCTGGATGGATGTCTTTGCTCAGCAGTGGGATAGTGTGGGCAAATTAAAACAAAAAAAAACGTATTTATAAACTTTTAAAATATTAACTGTGAAGTTTCTTCTCCATTCTTCTTCATACGAAACTAATAATTGGAAGGGACAATTACAATCAATTCTATTTCCTTGAAAAGTGCTTTTTAATAGCCATCAAAGGCTTTGATTTTTGTTATTTGCTTTGACTTAGGCTTTAATAATACCAAAAGATTTTATGTTCACAGTAACACAGTATGCATCGAGTTGATATTTACGACTTTACAGACATTACATGTTGATACTACAATACGGTCACGTAATTATATGTATTCAATTCAAATGGAAAAATACTACATAGTAGCTACAATTTGTTTTTATACATAAATAGCGCGTAAACTATTTGAGTGCTAAAATTACATGATAGGCGAGGAAGCGACAATCGTTTAGTTGATAAAAATAGAATCACTACCAGAACATCGACTGTATGTCAGTTCGTTTATTAATTCATGAAACGGTACCATTAAAGAACATTGATTCTGTAGCGGTATCGACATCGCCATGCGAACTATGCGTCACACTGACGTCACGCAAAATCCTGCATCGCGCAGGTAAAGTTTACCGCACGCCTCGAATATTAGCATATACAGAACAATTGTCGGGCAGTAGTCCGCCAGACACCTATGTCTAGTCAAAGGATTCTACAAAGGTGGTCGTCGAAAAGACAATGTTACCAAAATTAACAGTTTTTTTTAGCAACCCATCCTGCCCATGAAATGCCTTAGGCGCTTTTCCAGCCACAGAGACTAAGACCCGAGGGTCTTATGGACCTTGCTGGGCACAGCTAATTTTTATTTTTTATTTTTATTACTCTGCTTCTAAGCCAAACACTGCACTGCTCCCTACAGGCGAAGTCACAGCCAAAACATAGTCCTAAATTAAACTGTCCTTGTGTCAACATATTATAGCCACTCTTATACAATACACCAATTATTTTGCCATCACAATTTACTAAAAAAAATATCTGACTGTGGTCGAGATATGTATAAAAGCAAGCAACTTTGGTTGTGGATCAATCTGTAGTGTCCCTTCGAACTAAATTGTCAACGAAGTCAGAATGTTCAAGAATTTCTTCATTCTTTTCGCAGTTGTCTTGATGGCTGGAAATGTGAGTAAATTCTATTTATTTTGAACGGCTGGTTGGTCCGTGGATGTATGACCATCTATATGTACCAAGACTCCTCCCAGCTTCAGAAAGCACGTTTAGTGGTGGGTCCTGGCTATCATTTTCATGAATCTTGGACAGTCGTTACGGGTCATCTAAAGTCCGAAAGACTGACATTCAGTCTTACCAAGGGGTCTTATTAGTCTTACTCAAACGTATTACCCAGTTACTGGGTTGTGGAGGTCAAATGGGCAACTGCCCATGCAGCCCCTGCTTCGTGTAAAATAATGGTATACAGCGGCATCCGGTTAGACTAGAAGCCGATCCTAACATAGTTTGAAACTGGCTAGGCAGATTGATTGATTTTTTTTTGTGCTTCCGTAATGTTTGCTCATCTCTTTATTCTTAAATTTTCAAAACAAATGCACAGTTTTCATTTATTAATAGGTACAGGATTATTTTCATGAGATCCACATTCCCCGAAAGTATGTCATTCTTTTTTAACACACTGTATATCAATTCAGTACCTAACTAATATTTTGTATTATTTTTATTTCCAGAGCTTGCAGCAAGGCGCGGGCGCCGGCGGCAACGCGGGCGCAAGTATGAATTTGAGGACATTTTGTAGTTCCATATGTCTTCTACTCATATTTTAAGAATAAATAAAAGGGTTTACGTTACTGTATATATTTTGTTTCTAGGTTTCGGAGTCGGGGCCAGTGCCAGCATGGGGGCTAATGCTGGAGGTATGTTAACACTCAAATATTCTCAACAGAGCATGAACCTTATTGTTTTGTAATAAAATTGAAAATCTATTAAAGAAGTTTGACAGATTGGGGTCGATGTACTGGCCTCTGTTGGTACATATAAACATAAATACTTTTTGCTATCGATTCGAGATCAAAAATAGTCAGGCTGGTTTATCAACTGACAGAATGGATAAATAATGTATCTGATATCTGAATAATCTGAGTACTTACATAACTTTGGACCCATTACTTATTATTAGTAATGTGTCCAAAGTTATATACACAGATTTACTTTTTGTATAAAATAGTATGTCATGTATTTCTAGAATAAAATACCGCTCCAGCTAAAATACTAGTATTCAATTTCACCCAGTTAGACTGGAAGCCGATTCCAACATAGTTGGGATATGGCTAGGTAGTTAGATTTTCAAAATGATTACATTTGAGATTAGTGACAGCTCACTTCACCTATGGGAGATTATACGCGTTAGGTGATCTGTAGATTAATGTTACAGATTACAAGCCAGCCTTCGATAAAGTTAATTATGATGACCAAAGTCAAAGATTTCAAATTGGCACAAGAAAGGCACTTTTGATCGTCAAAATGAACAAGAAATAGAATTAATTCTAGTCACTCCTTTCAAAAGGTAGTTTCGTATGGAGAAGAATGGGCAAGAAACTCCACCGTTACGCTTTTTAAATGACCATTGTATTATATTCACTGTACAGGTGGAGCAAGCGGAAGCACAGGATATACAGGCACCGCAGGGACAAGTGGACAGACCAGCGGCACTCAGAACAGCGGGAAATGAACCATCACTACTAATTACATCTTCAGTTTCAAATAATTAAAAATGTTTAGTATAAGAGACGAAGTTTTTATCATACTTAAGTAGATATTTTCAACTCTATTCCAAAGGAGTAAGGCTCGTTTTCAATTAGGAAAATTTGACAGTGTGGGATAGATTTATGTGCTAACGTCTGTACAGAGGCCAGCACATCAAGTTACCACATTCTGTCAAATTTCTTTGATAGTATTTCAACTTTATTGCAGACACATAAGGTTCATTTTTAATTGAGAAAATTTGACAGTTAGGGAGAGCTTGATGTGCTGGCGTCTGTAAATCAATCTAAGGAAATCAGTGAAAAAAAAACCTGATCGGTGCAGTAATTTTAAGAACGGCAAAGGGCCGTTACCGTTCTGTTTGTCTCGATTCAAAAACAAAAACAAACAAAAAACAAGACAAAAGACGATCTACAGACAAGACTCTTAAAAACATTAGCAGAATAATCAGCCTATAAATGTTCCCCCTGCTGGGACAAAGGCCTGCCATAATCCAAAACACGAAAATGCTCCAAAACGTAACAGTACGCATCAACTCAACAGTATCCTTGAACTTTGATCTCACTACTATAGTATATTTTTCTTTAGTTGTCTCATTTGGTAAACAAATGTCGCAACTATTCTTAAGATTTCTAGGTAATGTATGCGTTTCTGAAGCAATTCCTTTTTATAATTCATGCCTTGTCCATGTCCAGTGTTTGTTTACTAAATTGGACACTGTAAAAGAAATACACTATAGAAAGAACTAAGTACTATATATTATAGTTAGATGAGTCACGAAATGAAATGACAATACAGATGAACAATCTAGTGACGTCATGCCAGCAAGTTACCCCAATCTGTCATATTTCTTTGATAGTTATAAAACTCTATCATAAAGGCTTAACGTTCATTTCCGATTGGGAAAATTTGACTGTTTGGATGGCTTGATGGGCTGGCGTCTGTGTACATAATATACAAGTACAATAGTAGACAGCGAAATAGTGTCAAGACAGTGTTACGTCATACCTCTGATCTCATACTTTTGGAGTTTGTTATTTGAATTTTAATTCTCATCACTTGTTTGCACTAAAATATGAAATATCACACAAAAGATTCAATCACTTAATTAAATATGACAGAAATCCATTCAGTAAATGATTTTGTTCAGTTACGCATTGTGTAAATGCTCAGAAAATCAGAAACCACCCACTAAACCAGCTCTGTCTTTGACAATACGCCAAACACTCACTAGAACACTGTCCATATACCCACTAACTGTAACTAACTGAGTATCAAAGTGCACACGTAACATACGGGAGGACATTTCAATAAAAACTTCGCCAATTGTGTTCTAGCATCACTGATCACGTGCTAGATACATAACATTGAGAAAGAGCATGTCTATACGTGTGTATGTTGTTGTTTGTATATGTCAGTACTGCAAATGTACAATCAGGAATAACAATACATAACACACACACTTGCGACTTCGCCATTGTCTCGGATCGTACCTAGAGCCAGGCTAGGTCAATACGGTAAGTGGGATTGTCCGAAAAGGTTACCGCTACCCCGGAACATAAAGGGCTAAGGAAGGAACATGGATGGGTTTTTGTCAGTAAGTCTGACACTCCCTTCCGCTTCACCTAGAGAGGGAAAAGTCAATGGATGATTTACCAGCCTCAATAAAAAAAGCCTAGGTCAACACGACCTACCCCAATTTGTCAAATTTCTTTGATGGATTTTCAACTTTATTTCAAAACAATAAGGTTTATTTTCAATTGGGCATATTTGACAGTTTGGGATAGCTTGATATGCTGGCCTCTGTACACTTGGTAATTACAAGCAAAGCGCGTGTTGCTTCGTGAGATAAAACAACCTGTTCCAAGCATTACACAGTCTCAAAGCCTGTGAAATCATTGTCAATCAATCGACGAAAATCGGTAGATATAAAAGCGAAAAGTCTCTCATTCAAACATTCACTCACTCACTGATTAAACACAAAATCTCAAAGACTACTGAATCTACGAAGATGAAATTTAGCACGGAGGTAGATTATGAGTAAGAGACGTCAGTCAAGGATTTTAGGAAACCCACCCCGTAAAGGAGTAAAATAGGAGGTGGAAGTTTGCACCCTTGGGAAGAATACAGAATACTTTTTATCGACATAGCACGCGGGTGAAGCCGCGGGCGAAAGCTAGTATATATTATATCCATTACTTGTCAGTATTGAACGAAACAAACGAACGAATCAAAGCAAAAGGAGTACTTGGAGAGTGTCAATCGCTCCTAGTCGATTCGATTTCAAAATTGTTAAAACTTACATCACTTACGTTTTCACAGTGAGGTTTCTACAGAATAGCAGTACCGGTGGCATTCTGTAGTTTTTGCCTACTCCCATGAAAATAAGACGTGTGTTTATGTAAGTGTATGTGTTATCACTTATCAGTCTGTTCCTAAATTTTCATTCTGCCTAGCCTTATCCGGCTTCCAGTCTAACCGGATGCAGCCGAATAAAAAAAATAAAATAAAAAAAAAACGTTTATTTCAATTACATCAGGCTTTTTGATACATATTATTGGAGATCACCTTTTAAGCAAGGAATTGCTTGTATTAGGAGACTCCGCGCTTCCACTTGTCACTTTTATGCAATTGAAATGTAGACAATGTAAACATGCAAAAATAAAAGAACTTAAAAATTATACAAAGTGCATCGCAAATAAAAGAACGAACGATAATTATTCAGAAAAAGGCCAGATCACGCGTGTACTTGTGGTATGTGTATCATGAGTGAGTACCAGTATTTTACATGGAGCGTCTGCCTATCTGACCTCCGCAACCCAGTAGTAACTGGGTAATACGATACCCCTTAGTAAGACTGGCTGTCAGAGTTTCGGGCTTCTGACTACCCGTAACGACTGTCAAAGATCCACGAATGACAGCCGGGACCAACGGCTTAATGTGTTTTCCGAGGCACGGAGGAGTCTTGATATGTAAAGATGGCGACCCATCCACGGACCAACCACGGCAAGCGTAGCTTAACCAGGTGAATCGATCCGTCGTTCCTAAATGGATGAAAAATTATCTACCAAGTACTTATCACACGCAAGCGTAGAAGCCTCCGTCTCCTCCAAACTTCGCTAAGTGTTTTCAAGAGACTAAAGTTAAAGAGCTTCTTATAAAACCTTCCCGCAGCTTGAGTCGTTGCTATATAGCACTATGCTATTTATGACAGTTTTACAGCGCATAAACCTGCAGTTAACTGGACACTAAAACCAAGATTATCTAGACGATAGCGACATTTTTGTTGGTGACGTAGTCTTCTTCTTTTTTTTCGTGTGGTTAGTGACTAACCTGTCGTGTGGTTAGTGTCAGAATTTTTGTATGCTGTTGAGAAATATCCCTCAGACATGCTGGTTTCCTCACGATGTTTTCTTCACCGATTTTTAAGCAAGTGATAATTATATAATACGCACATAAATCCGTAAAATCAGAGGTGCGTGCCTTGGGTTCGAACTCGAGACCTATGTTTTAGCAGTCCGACGTTCACACCACTAGGCTATCACTCCAGGTGACGGAGTATTGAGAGAGTCGTTACATATTAAATATCTGTAGCACCAGAGTCCTATCTTATTAGGCCAGACAAGTAGGTATATCGCGTAAGGAATTTGTATTAAAACGAAATGTTTAAAAGACCTTGTTATGTCCACACGTGACATTCAACACTTAATATCTTCCTAGCTAAGGTGTCCCGGCGTAATTACGTAGCTATGCATCACAACATTTCTGTCTTGAATAAAATTTATATGACCTTCATTTATGCTAATCATAGTAGCTTTAGCCCTTAACTTTCAGAACCCAGATATACGCGAGACACCATGGCTTGCTAATTGTTTCTTTAATTACGACATACTAAGGGTTAAACTATAAAATTGACAAACCATTATAACAACCTATCACAAACAAAAAATGTCATCTGCAAAAATATTAAGCAAAAAAAAAAAATTATCTTTGAATTTGAGAACAAATTAGCTTGGACTACAGTAGCGTCAGATACATTAGTCAGTGAAATCGTTCAGATAATCGCAGGCTCCTGCGCAGATAACCTCTCGTCCTACTGATTGTCCGTGATTTACGATCCGTACCTTGAGTATTTATAATACAAGCTATGAATCGCGACAGCTACTTTAAGAGGGAACTCTATTAGGCCTTTCATCATACAAACTCATTTTGCTGTTTTATTCGTGGATAATGCCTCTACCTAGAGTAATGTTTTTTTTTTAAATCTAGTTCTACACTCTACGCATCCTTATCATTTGCTTTGCTTTTCATCACTGAAAGAATTATGACAATCCAAAATGCCGAAAAATAACTCGTATGTTCCATGTTCGGACGACTAGCAGAAAGTTTTTAACAAAAAAGAAAATAATAGAAGCACAGAGAATTGTTTTGGAATTTTTAGATCACTCCAGTTTTGTTTTTCAAATTCCTCGAGACTATCGTTCCCTCTTAACTATCGTTTGATTAGGAAAAAATCTTGTCCTACATTAAGATTCGTCACGTGTCATGGCTGTTTTTACATCGAGAGGTCTTGCTTAAAAAAGGACAAAAAATATAAACCTATGATTGCAGCGGCCGCTAAAATTAAATGGCGTTTACGGGCGAATAATATTACTGAAAAGATATTCATAAAACTAAATTAGTTTGTTTTACTAAAGAGTGTTTTGACACCGTAAAGTCAAATGATAGCAGCGGATCACTTACACGACAGCCGCCACTGCTGCATTTATGGGGTGGCCACGGCTTTGTCAGACTCTTACTGACTAAAACTCATCCATGTCCCTTTCTTAGGCCTTCATGTTTCGGGGTAGCGGTAACCCTTTCAGACAAACCCGCTGAATTTATTTGGTGCCTCACCTCTTGACGTGCTCTGTGTAAAACACCTGCACTATAGAAGCCTGCAAACTTTGAGAGGCCTACGCTAACGCTGTCGAAGTAGCAGAATTATGGTCGAAGCTCATATAAAATTAAAAAGAGAATCATCGATAAGACAAAGAGGAATAATAGATAACGAACTGGCGTATTGAATTTAGCTGAATTTTGAAGATCCATATTCAACAGTACTGAGCAGGTATACGGAACCTACCGACCCTTTTTTTTAAGAATGGGAAAAATCAAATGATTCCTCCCGCTCTGGGTGGAGCAGAAAGGACTGTCAGACTCTAACTGACTAAAACCCATCCATGTTCCTTCCATACCACTTTATGTTTCGGCGTAGCGATAACCCTTTCGGACAACCACACTGGCAAGTATACGGAGCCTTACAAAGATTTTAATTAGCACAGTAGCTTGTCTTATTAATACTCTTACGTCGGTAAGTATACTCAGTAAATCAAGATATGTTGCATTATTGTTTTCTATTGAATCTCATCAATTAGCTTTGTGCGTCTTATCTAAATGGTTTATGCGGTGGCCGGCCGGGCGGGATTCTGACAAATGAGATATCTATTAATGTGTTTGGTTCTTATGAGCAATGAGCTCCTTTTAGATCAACCTTTCCCAAAGTGGGAGATAACGCCCCCTTGTGGGCGCAACAGGCCTTAAGGAGGGCAGTAAGAGACCCAGAAAAAATGGGGCCTTGTGTACTTGTGTAGACGCTTAGGGGGCGATTTTTAATTTCATCTAGATAGTGGTTTTTAAGTAGGTGAAAAAATTGGGGCATTAAAAAAATATTTATTCTCAAAGTGGGCAGTAAACAAAATAAGTTTGGGAATCCCTTTTTTTTTTTAAGGCTGGAAAATCATCCAATGACTGCTCCCGCTCTGGGTGGAGCGGAAGGGAGTGTCAGACTCTTACTGACTAAAACCCATTCATGTTCCTTCCGTAGCCCTTTATGTTCCGGGGTAGCGGTAACCCTTTCGGACAATTCTATTTTACATACACAAAAGAAAGGCAGGTCAATCAAAGCAGTGTTGTTCCCGGTTTCACTAACTAGGAGACACCTAAATTAATAACTCAACTCAACAAGAGCGTTTAAAATCCGATATCGCAAAAATATTTAGCTACACTATGAAAATGATCGCGATCGCCACAGCTAAAACGCATTCAAGAGTTGTCAGTGTCAATATGCTATACAAAAATTGACATTGATATCTCTTAAACGTGGTATATGTTCTGATTGCGTTCGGTTGTGGTTTTTCGGGCCCGGTTGATGGCAATAGATGGCCCCCTATTACATAGGACTTAAACATGCACTTGCAAAATGTGGGTTTGCTTACCACGTAAAATACTGGTATTCAGCTGCATCTGGTTAGACTGGAAGCCGACCCCAATATAGTTGGGAAAAGGCTAGGCAGATGATGTGGGAAGCTACACCTCTGTCTAACCCTTGGAAAACAAGGCGGTAGAGGTATACCATAGTTGAGCAAGAAAAGAACCTAGAAAAAAATAGACCAGAACAAAAAAGAAGACAGAGAACAACAAGAGAATAGGTAAAGAAATTTATTAAAACCGGCCAATTGCGAGTCACACTCGCGCACGAAGGGTTCCGTACCATTATCTATAAAAACATCATGCGAAAAAATCACGTTTATTGTATGGGATACCCCCTTACATATTTATTTTATTCTGTTTTTTAGTATTTGTTGTTATAGCGGCAACAGAAATACATCATCTGTGAATATATCAACTGTCTAACTATCACGTTTCATGTGATACAGCCATGTGACAGACGAACAGACTGACGGACAGCGGAGTCTTAGTAATAGGGTCCCGTTTTCCCATTTGGGTACAGAACCCTTTTCTTCTTTTCTGACTAACCTGGTGCCAGAGTTATTATGCTGCCCATGGGCCTCTGACTTAGCACCCAGAACCCTAAAAACACACTTTATTTCTATTTGATAATCAAAGAATGTCATCTACCAGCAGTAGCCATTATTACCAACGTGTCGTGAACACACGTCAAGCATTCAAGACTATAATTAATTGACGCTGGACACACAATCACGCCTCGAGAGAATAATACAAACTTTCATTGTTACTTACTTTCTTTTATACCTTCACTTTTGCGTCTACTGACAGCCAGCGGCGGCGAAGTAAACGCAAGCAGACATTAAAACGCCTAGCATTATATTGTTCCCACTGCTGGGACTGGACTCCTGCCAGGAGTTGGCAGAAATCCATCACGCGTGCTCAGTTTTTTTTTCGTGTGGTTAGTGGCTAACCTGGTGTCAGAACTCCTCACAATGTTTTCCTTCACTGATTTTTTTTAAGCAAGTGATAATTATTATACAATACGGACATGAAACCGTAAAATCAGACATGCGTGTCTAGAGTTCGTACTGGAGACCTATGACTTGGCAGTCCGATGGTCACACCACTAGGCTATCACTGCTGTCGAAAAAAGGTGTAATGATATAGTACCTATACTGTTTGTCAAAAAATTACTGTTTGTTTGTATAAATTATCACTTGCTTAAAAATCGGTGAAGGAAAACATCGTGAGGAAACCAGCATGTCTGAGAGATATTTCGCAACAGCATGTGAAGCTAAGTCAGAGGCCCATGCGCATTGGGAGGCATAAAAACTCTGACACCAAGTTGGTCACTAACCACACGAAAATAAGAAGTTTATCAAAAATAGGTATTTTGTTTTATCAAACTACAGATTTTATACACCAAAACCGCTCAAACAAAAATAGTAAAACTTCTCGCTTGAAAGAACAAAATTGCAATTCCCATGCAAACATTCTGGGTAGGTACTATTTAAAATGCATCCAAGAACCATCTCGATTCTTCTGATCTTATTAAAAGGAATAGATTCAAATCTAATAGCAGGAATGAAGAGATTTCATTTACTTAGCCTTTTCTTTTAAGCTATCTTTATACACAGATATTCTTAGATAGTTCCTATGCAGTAGTGAGAACGAGTTAAGAAAATCCTTTGGTTAAAAAGCATTTTGTTGCAGCTCATTTTAATCCTGGGAGGGATAAAACGGAGATATGAAACGTAATTAAAACCAAGTTAATAGGAACTTATGAATTTTTTCTTGCAATTTTGCTATATTAGTTTG
Source organism: Hyppa rectilinea (assembly GCA_951799385.1). Classification (NCBI taxonomy): domain Eukaryota; kingdom Metazoa; phylum Arthropoda; class Insecta; order Lepidoptera; family Noctuidae; genus Hyppa; species Hyppa rectilinea. The sequence continues at coordinate 5,678,103 of OX637314.1, forward strand.
AAATCGTATTTTTTTTTTGTTTTTGTGGTGGGCAATCACCAAATGACCCCTCCCGCTCTGGGTGGAACGGAGTGTTAGACTCTTACTGACTAAAACCCATCCATGATTCTTCCTTATCCCTTTATGTTCCAGGGTAGCGGTAACCCTTTCGGACAATCCCGCTTACCCGGCAGGCTTCGGCCCTAACGGGTCCCTTCGCATGCTGACATCTGTCTCAAGCGCGTGTGGAACACGTACGCGCTGTCCGGCACGGGCTGGTCCTGATCGGACGGTGAGCTACCCATTACTCACCGTCTGCAGGCCGCTTGAAATCGTACTTAATGCTACGATTGTCAGGTCACGTAACGTTGATTTTATATATTTTTTCGTTTATTTTTTATTTCGTCACTGGCGAAATGTGTGTGTACTAAGTGTAGACTTTTGCTTAAGCCTTCAGGGATTACATCGGTATTAATACGGCAAAAAACCTATAAATAACGATTCATTAAAACTTTATTTTTTTGTATTTTAATTGTTGAAAAATATTTGACTGGACCGTGTTACTATTTAGCCCTTCACATTTGACAGGGAGGAACATGGATGGGTTTTAGTCAGTAAGAGTCTCTGACACTCTCTTCCCTCCACCCAGAGCGGTAGGAATCATTTGACGACTCTCCACCCTCAAAAAAAAAGGGTAAGTAAGAATCGCAGCACTTGGCGTTGTGTAGTTTTCCCACCCCGACAGGCTTGGGTATGAATGTATGTGTTATAAAATGACTGCCTCGTTGGCCTAGTGGCCGCATGCATTACTGCTGAGCATAAAGTCCTGAGTTCTTAGTGTTTTTGGATTTTTCCAATAGGAATTTCTCAGTAGTAGCCCGGAATCTAGATTTGTGCCCGGGTGATGGAAATAGGCTCGCCCCCTTTTACATGGAACTTGAACATAACTGGCGAAATGAGAATGTACCTACTAGGGGTACTCCTCTTCCTAACCGCCTGGTCTTTTGGGGAAAGGGCCAGGGGTCTGGGATTTTTACCTCACTAAAACCTCCCCAGTAATCACCATCAGCACGTGGAGGCCCTGTTACCTCTTAGAAGATAACTTTGTGAACCCTGTGTAACACCCGTTAAAACTAGCTCAGTACCTACAGAAACATTACTAACACACAAATCTCAAAACAAACAATTTTCTTAATAGACGTAACAATTAATAACCATATTTAACCAAGTTAAGTTAAGGAACTAACTTACAACTTAACTAGTTCTCCTTCAAGTTAAGATAAACATAATAACATAATACACGTAAAGATACACAACAGGCACTGGAATAAGTAAACATTATCTATATATCTATATTTACACGATGATTTTTAATTCACTGTTAAGTTTTCAGGAGATGATAATTCTCATGATTATAAATGACTTCCACTATGGAACCAACAACTAAAATAAAAAAGCCTCTTGAAATTAGCCATAATCGTTTGTGTCTGTGATAAAGGTTCTTCAAGAACATTGCCGTAGTTGTTATTGCAATAAAACTAAGTCTGAATAATGATTTAGTAGTAGGTAAAGTTGAATGAGAAAGGGGTGGGCAAAGTTGCAGTAAACATGTCAGAAGTGAGGTTGAAAAATGCGTTGGTTAGTGACGGTAACAGCAATAATTAATTTTGTCCTTTACAATCCTGGAGCTGATATGAAAGTATGTAGGTAAAGTTAACAAGAGTTGGCAAATTGTTTCAACAGGATAAAGAAAAAAAAACATAATTGGATTTCGCGACTAAGTTTATACGAACAAACAAAAAACTGGAATAATAGAATCTAGTAACTCTTACACTATCAAGGAAATGATTACTGTATCCTGAAGGCTCCCGCAGACAGGCGCGACGCGACTAGTATAACAATATCTATGAAAACTTCGAAGAAATTTTACTATTAGAATCGCGTCGCGACTGTCTTCTGGAGCCTAAAGGATCTGACTCATACCTAAAGCTCTTTGTTCAAAACAACATAGACGTTGAAAGCTCTCACAATTACAACAAAAACAACAAAATTCCCCGAAAAAACTTCCCAAACGTATCAACAAAAGACAAAACCGGCGCAAACTGACATTATCTTGAACCCGCCTGTCCGAGTCTTATCTGACCTGTCATATCTGCTGACAGTGAGGCGTTATACAAGACATTATGTTTAGCCCACGGTATACAGTAACAGTTTGATGTAGGTATATAGATAATGAATAACAACTAGCGAAATGTGGGCGTACCTACGGTAAAACGGGTGTGTAACGATTGACATAATAACAAAAGTTCTAATGATTATAAGACCTAATTTCATTTAATATAATTTTCTTTTAATATAACGATCAAATGATATAATGAATTATTGATATAATTTCGTTTTACCTAATTTCATATGTATAATGAACAGTTTATATAATGCACTTTTGAAATAATATTCAATTAATATAATATTCAGTTGCTATAATATTCAAAATCCATAAGTAACTTTTAATATAATTTAGCAAATCTACTAAAGATCCTTCCACCTGCCACCCTCAACTAATGTTACCGGGAGAAACTAGATACAATCTGGAATTTAGGGCACACCGACTCGGATTTAGGGCACACCGACTCGGACAGGTTAGGTTAGAACCCTTCGTGGTTACTTTTTATAAACCACCCAGAAGTAGGAGCCCCGCGAAGCGGGGCTACGTCGACCAAGCCCACCCTCAACGTTGCATAGAATATTTTAAGGTTTGTTTAGGTGCCATTTCAGTTAGGTTAGAAATGTGACCATTAAACATGAAAATTAGGTCAAAAGAACATTAGGTCAAATGAACGTTATAAAAAATGAATATTATACATAATGAAAATTATATAAAATGAACGTTATACTAAATGAAATTAGAGTAAGTGAAAATTATATCATATATAACATTAGATCATATGAAATTAGGTTAAATGTTTTTATAGCACATGAAAATTATATCATATGTAAGTTATGTCATAAGAAATTAGACTATCTGTTATTATAGCAAACATTACACACCCCGGTAAAACGGGGTGAATAGGGATGTAGGGGTGAATCGGAACAAAACTTATAAATGGATTTTAACATTGAAATAACATTATAGTTTGTTGCCAATCAGAACAATTGATCATTAATTATCATACAGTAAACACATAACGAGTCGTTCTTGGCCACTAACTATATTATTTAATGCTTAAATCGCTTTTAAAGTTTCGTCCCGATTCACCCCGTTATACGATACTATAAGTACACCTCTACCTACCCGTCGGGAACAATGCGAGATGTTATGGTATGTAAATAATAATGATTTTGTCATAGTGTTGTAGGAAGAGAAAAGGTGTCCCTTCTCAGAGGCCACTTCTCACATACTAACACTGGAGTTTCCGACATGTTCCAAACATGGACGTGGCGATATGGTCTTTGTTGACCAAAGAAACGATGGATGGATTGTGTGAGAGATGATATGGCTAGAAAGGGAGTGACTATCGAGATGACGACTAATAGAAAAATATGGAAGAAGAAGACATGTTGCGCCGAGCCCAAATAAATTGGAATAAGGGCAGGAGAATGATGATAAGTTTCCAACATGTTCTGCATTATCATCCTCATTTTTAATTCTTTCCCTTTTTTTTAGGCTAGACAATCATCAAATGACCCCTCCTCTGGGTGGAGCGGAAGGGAGTGTCAGACTCTTACTGACTAAAAACCATCCATGGTCCTTCCTTAGTCCTTTATGTTCCGGGGTAGCGGTAACCCTTTCGGACAATTCCACTTACAATGTTTCCCCTGACACGCTTCATCCAGGCCGGGTTTAAGGTCATAACTCTCACTCTCAGCCATTACTAAAGCTCCCGGAGAATCAAAATAATAGAAAAAGTAACTGTGTCTCATTCCCACGGAACTTTACGACAGCATAAATAAACAAAATATAATCTAACAATAATTACGTACAAGTATTTAAAACTAATTAAAATATGGCGTCGAATAATTCCTCCGCATCGCTATCGACTGGTAAGAGACAAGAGACTGGAGGAATTGCCACGTTGTATGACAATCCTAAGCCTCTGGCCAAAGTAAAAGCCAGCCCTTGGGTCACGCACGGGAAGTGTCAACTAACCGTTTAGACATTTCTGTTAACAAACTATGAGCACTTGAACACTTATTGTGTCTCATTAGTCACAGTTGAAGGTTTAATAAAGAGCTCTATATATAATAATAATAATTAGTCTGTATTGTGTCGCTATAGTAAGCCGAAAACTTTTACTTTTTCGTCTCAATCCCATTCTGAGCCAAAATGGATCAATCTCTCCTACATACAAGAGACATACAAATTCATAAGACCTAGGTATTTTCTTGTGGTGTAAGGAAGTAGGATACAATCATGATCATCATCAGCCTTTAGCAATCCACTGCTGGGCATAGATAGGCCACTACAATTGCACGCCATAGGCCTCACATTAATAGCATCTAATTATAATTACTATTCGTAAGATGGTTTCAAGAATAACTTTTAAAACAATATTGTTTAGAAAAACCCCATTCATTTTAACACCTTATTTAACAAACACCCCAAAACGCAATAAAGAACGAACAAATTTTAAAAAAATCAGCGTGTTCTTTAAGACCCGCTGCAATCACTTTGCGAGGCCACTTTTTTAAAGTCCAAATATAATTAAAATCCCTTCTTTAATACGTGGGGTAACCCCCTCTCCCCTTCCGGATACGGGGTGCGAGTAATTTGAACGGATTTCGCGAAAGGTCCCACTGAATATATTGTTGTGAAAAAGGGAGAAAAAGTTGACTAAATAAGCACTAAATAAGTATAGCTTAGCCGTAGTGACGAATGGCTTCAGAATTCGTCGAGGATTTAGAATTTTCGAAAAGGCTAAAGGATAAAAGAGTTTATTCTTCTGATACCTCAAACTACTGCCTTGTCGTTAGCTTAGTCGCCGTCACCGACCGCTGAGCATGAGGTGCTTGGCTTTCGACTCCAGTGTCAGGTAGATTGTTATTAGGTCTTATGAACTAGGTATTTAGTAGCTAGCAGCATGGAGTCTGGACTCGTTCCCGGTCTCTCATGATTATCACACTTTTTTTAGACACTAACCTGGTGTCAGAGTTTTTATACTGCCCATGGGCCTCTGACTTAGCTTCACATGCTGTTAAGAAATATCTCTCAGACATGCTGGTTTCCTTACGATGTTTTCCTTCACCGTTTTTAAGCAAGTGATAATTATACAATACGCACATGAATCTGAAAAGTCAGAGGTGCGTGCCTTGGGTTCGAACTCGAGTCTGACGGTCACACCACTAAGCTATCAGTGCTACAACACTAACACACTATACAGTGTGTTAGGTTAAACAAGGGACATACTTTAAGGGGGTACTCATGAAAATGAACAACTTTGTCCACGGAACTATACCTGAAATCACGAAAAAAAACCAGTTGTTCAGTACATTTATGTTCGCATAATTCGTCAAAATGTATGGAACAGCTGATATTTTTATTTCATATTTCAGTGTTGGTCCCATGGACAAAGTTCTTGATTTTCATGAGTACTATACAACCTGAAAGTGTGTCCCTCATTTAATCACGAAAAAATTACAGCTTTTCAGTACATTTATGTTCGCATAATTCGTCAAAATGTATGGAACAGGTAATATTTTTCTTTTGGGTTTTGCTTGGTTAGTTAGTCCCATGGAAAAAGTTGTTGATTTTCATGAGTACGATACAACCTGAAAGTACGTAAACGCTTAACCTAACACACTGTATAATTTACATAAGTGCTGTATCCAATTGGATAGTCACCCATGACGACTTTATTTCCCTATCATTATTTCATAGAAGCCGTTTGTCATGGACCCCGATCGCCTTGATATTAAAATACAAGTTGATCTTTAATTCACTATTAACCTATCAAGGAGTGAAACTACCCATGATTATAAGCAACTTTCACTATGAGACAAACTCTGAAATATCGAAAAAATATCGACACATTCATACAAAAATGAAATATTTAATCGATGAAAATGTATGAAACATTTTTTTTTGTTATTTTTAATTAGGCCCGTAGTGAAACTTGTTTATAATCAGGAGTTCTCTCATCTACTCAGCTAAAGCACTAGGAAGTGGTGAAGGGTGGGCGTTTTTGGGGGACTGTTTTATGTAACTTTGACCTTCAAAAAGTGCTGATTTTCAGCCTAATTTGAATAAATGTCTTTTGTTTTTTTATGTTGATTACTGAAATGTTAACAGTGAATTGAAAATCACCCTGTATAAATATGGATTGCTTATACAGCATATGGCAAGCAAAAACCCATACCACACCATCATCTACACATTCTCCAACCATACAGTTTACGACTTTACTATTCTCAACACAAAATCATAAAACCGAATCCATTCTTCGTCAAAATCTTCGTTGTGACGTGACGAAAAGAACCACTTACAAGGGTTATCTACGAGTCGCGACACAATACCGGGTTAGATAGGGGCGCCGGGTTTAGGGACGGCGCATCAAAAATAGCGAACGATGATAACATATCATTGAGACGGCCAAACAGCCAAACTAACACTCGTAAAGTTGCTTCTACATGAAGATGCAGCGGGCTTTGTGGGGACGTAGACGTGCGACTGTTTAGTCGTCAGGTTTTGTCGTACTCGGAAAAACTTAGAGCATCTGTCAAGAAAGTTGATTGTATAATTACATAATTGAAATGCTAAATATTAAATATTCATAATATTATGTACAGGTATATAAAATGGGAGGGGATATAATCAAAGGGCATAAAAAAAATCGTCCACATTCGTTCTATTGGGAACGAATTTGGATGAATTTTTCCCCTACCATTTTATATACCTGTACATAATATTATAATTATTTAGATTTGATAGCTGGCAGCATTGCCGCGTTGTAGGGCAATGCTGATCGATTCTTTTACCAAAAAATAGGTCAGCCCCCTGTTAACTTATGTTAACTGTGAATATTCAGCCTACATCGAAAAACTATGATGATTCTTAGACCTCTTTTTCTTATTACTATCCTAGAGTTTTGTTAGGTAGAAGTTGTGGCAAAGTTAAAAAAGTGTCTATTGAATTCATTAAAATGATTTTTCAATAAAGTTTTCAGTAGATATACAGGGTGGAATTTTGTAATGCCCCCTGGAGGGAAAGTACTCTTAATACTGTAGATAGAAAATTTTACTCAAAGGAAACATTCCCTTATTTTTGAATAGAAAGAAAACTGCATTCAAAGATTTCCAAAAAATCGCTTGCCACACCCGGGAATCGAACTGACTAAAATCTGCAAAAAGTACACACTGTACTTTTATTGCCGCGATCGTTAGTATCAATTATAAGGATGAAATCTCTCGAACAAACTTGATAAATTAAATGATAGGAAAACCATGAAATCTTTAATTATTTACAAAAAATTGTAAACTAATTAATTAGTTGCTCGAAATGGGCTCCATTTTCTTGGATAAACAAATGTATTCTTCTAAATAAATACCTTTAATACCTGGATTGGTACAAACGGCACAATCAGATGGCCTGCGAGATCACCAGATCTCACCCCTTTAGTTTTTTTTTTTAATGGGGATATGTTAAAAACCAAATTTACATTAAATCTTATGCGAATGTAAACGAGTTGAGAGTTGAAGTTCAGAATACGATTTATAATATTCACCACAACACGTTATTAAAGGTTACAAGAAATGAATTTGTTAGAAGAATACATTTGTGTATCCAAGAAAATGGAGCCCATTTCGAGCAACTAATTAATTAGTTTTTTTTTTTTTTGTAAATAATTAAAGATTTCATGGTTTTCCTATCATTTAATTTATCAAGTTTGTTCGAGAGATTTCATCCTTATAATTAATACTAACGATCGCGGCAATAAAAGTCCAGTGTGTACTTTTTGCAGATTTTAGTCAGTTCGATTCCCGGGTGTGGCAAGCGATTTTTTGGAAATCTTTGAATGCAGTTTTCTTTCTATTCAAAAATAAAGGAATGTTTCCTTTGAGTAAAATTTTCTATCTACAGTATTAAGAGTACTTTCCCTCCAGGGGGCATTACAAAATTCCACCCTGTATATTAAGAAAGTTCACTTAAAATTGAAACAGTTAAAAGGCCAAAAAAATCGCACACAAAAATCGCAAGTCTACCCAATTTTTTACAACCTTTATCATTACACATTCTGACTCCCACCCATCAAATGGCCGAGACCCCTATAAATAAGCTACGGGGCCTCCAGATTGCCGGGTTATAAATGAAAGGGTGCACGGAAATTAGGGTTTTTTACAACGGAACCCTAAGTCGCGAGCGTGTCGCCGTCGCCATAAACAATTTTTCATACCGTGAAAAGTCTACTATGGCTATATTGAGTAAATAGCCTTATTTGGCATGATGGAATATTTTTTATGGTAGCCCATGGTAAATGATTACCCGACGTAAGGTTGGGGATATATTTTTTTCGTAATAAGGAAGACAATCAGACGTAAATCCTGTTGCAGACGGATCGTTTAATAGTTTGAAGGGAGGAATGTTGTTTTGTTTGGAACAGGAAAATAGGACAGTAGTGTTGGATATCAACTGGGCTTTTTAGAGATGATTTGTAATAGGAGACTGTCTCAAATGGATTTACGACTGTTGAACTAGAGCCTGAGTTTGACACCCGGGTTTTGCAAAGTGATTTTGGGGTTTTTTCCGTAAAGAACTATTTTGTAGCAGCCTTGGAGCCGGATTGGATTGATACCCGGGACTTACAAGTTATAAATAGTTCAATACAACTGTCAACTGAGCCATGCAAGTCTGCCAGCCCCTACTGGCTTTAGCGGCATCCACATTGCCACAAGCAAACTACGCGTCACACTGACAAAACGCAAAATCCTGCATCGCGCAAGCAGAGTTTACCGCGCGACTAACATATCCCAACATCAATAGTAGGACATTAAATTTTATTTTTTTGTTCAGATCATGTTAGTAACATTATTCTTAACTCATGTTAGTACTTAATTAATAACACAAATAGTGTACAGGTGACAAGTGACCTCACCAACGGACTATCATGTCTCCCGGCTATAGCGCGTAAGATGCTGTTGTGACTACCACGGAGCCTGTTTAGCAGCGAGGCCGCTTTCTTACGCAGAACAGCATTGAAGCAGTCGGTACGTGCCTCAGTGAACATGGATGACGCGCTACAGAACATGGATCATTAGCCTACCAGACCAGGTCTGATTGGAAGATAAGGAAAGTTGGTGGTGTTATGTTGTTTTTTTTTTTTTTAAGATGATACTGGACTTGTTCCTTTATAGTATTGGCTTCATAAATGAGTTCAACACGAGATCATTTAGCCATCCAGCCAGAACTTCAAAGTCATTTAGCCATTGTGGAAGTTGATTTTGTGTGGAATTAATTAGCTAAGACAAACGCTGCGTACATGTACTCGGTAATTGTGTAATTAGTGTTTGAGTTAGGAAATTCGGTATAGACAGTTTGGTCTAGAGACTTGGTGTTTATGACGTATTGCTTAGAGCCTTTAGTAATTAACATGTTAATGAGTTGTTAATGTCAGATATTTGCTTAACGCAAATAAGGTTTCGGAAGAGCAATCTCAAATAGGCTCATAATGATGTAGAAGTATTTTAACAAACGTCCTGAAGCACCGAAGCTTAAAAAAAATTATAGAAGTTTTGCTTTTTGGGTCGACTAAAGTGTGAATCAAAGCGTAAAGCGAATATACATTGTGTTAGGTTTAATAAGGGTACCTACTTTAACTATGGGACCAACTCTGAAATATGAAATAAATATATATCAGCTGTTCCATACATTTTGGCGAATTATACGAACATTGATGTACCAACTGAACAGTTTTTTTTTTTTGTGATTTCAGGTTTGGTCCCAATGTCAAAGTTGTTCATTTTTTTTTTAATACAATACCCGGAAAGTATGTCCCTCATTTAACCTAAACCACTGTATGATTAACTATCTTCATATTGATGAACCCTCTGGGTGGAAAGGAAGGGTGTGTCAGACTCTTACTGACTAAAACCCATCCATGTTCCTTCCTTAGTCCTTAATCTTCTGGGGTAGCAGTAACCCTTTCGGACAATCCCGCTTCATACCGATCTACCTTAGTCCTTACATTGCGTTAGTGTAGTCATCGATCTAAGTAGTGTGTAGTCAGCCCCCTAATTCTATCAAACCATCTCAACTACACACAATGCACGAACTCTCACATAATCACATGCATCGAGAAGCACAAACACACAACACACACACAAGCCGCGAGTACACAACTACACAACTACACTACACATGTACAGGAGCCCTGAACACATACCGGAGCCCCGGTCCCGGCGGAGGCAAGTTCGCAGCCCCGTCTCGGAACTTAGGAGGCGATGCATTAATTAATTCATTATTAATACAAGCTCAGTAAAGGATAAATAGAGAGTTTTCAAGCTTTTCATTTGTGCAGTTTTTTGTTGGAAAGTTGGTTGCATTGGCTGTAACTTAAGTATAATGTAATGTTGGTTCTGTCCATAGGTTCTGTCGATATATCGTCAGGATCTGCACTCGAGACTTCCTCCAAATAAATTTCGGGGACTTCGGCAGTTGGTAATTTACAAAATCTATACTGAGTTGATATGACAGAGGGGCATAAAATTACACTACTTATACTATACGTGTTTCGTATTAATTGATCGATTTACGATATAAAAATAAAACCTAGTAGTGGCAGCCCGAGGGAGCTGCTACTGAAAAATTTCTAATGCAAAAACCTAGTAACACTTTGAATAGCAATCGACCCAGGGCATCATCCTCAGCAGTAATGCTTGCGACCACTAGACCAACAAGGTAATTATGAAAAAAATAACTAAATAAAAAAAAAACTAACAAATTGCAATGGACTCGATCAAAATATATGTATACGAAAACAAGAGGCTGTGTGTAAATGGTTCTCTAGTTGAACAAAAACAACAAATCTACTAAATTCCAATTAGTTTAATCAAAACCCTCTGCCGCCCCACCTAAGGGCCAAAGCGTGATGATATAAATAAAAGCAGCGATTAACACACATTGTCCATTTCGTGACGTGTTCAAATTAGGTCGGACGATGCAATTTAAACTTGTATCCAGGACCCGCAGATTAGGGCCAGGGGTCATAGTTCATTATTAGAAGACATTCCACTACCGGGACATCATTTTGGGAAGGATGTTCTCTAGGTGCTTGACAAAAACCTGCTCCTTCTATCGAAAAACCAACCTTAGGAGCGGAGAGCTAAAGTTAATTTTGCATCGGGAAGGGATCCAAATTTACGGGTCCACAGCATTGACCAAGTTCTTCAGGTGCATGTAGCCCCCTTGTAAAATGTGCCAGGGGACAGAGAGATGGCCGATAAGTTACTTAGCTCTTGTAATGTATGCACGGCTATATTAAGCTGTGTTAAGTTCAACTTGTCAACGGTACGATCTAAGTGTTTGGGGTTGGGGTGTGTAAGCTGATTCTTCAGTGTACAAAGTATGACCCTTTGTACACTACCGTACCGTGTGTTCTTGTTGTGGTTCAAGGGTTAAGCAAAGATTGTTCAAGAAGTTCAGGAGAATAAATAGAAGAGGTTAGTCTTTGCTAATAATCAAATTACTTTCGATGATTGTTACGAATGACTGCCTCGTTGGTCTAGCGGTTGCAAGTGCTTATGTTCAGCGCGAGGTCCTGGGTTCGATTCCCAGGTGGCAAAGTGTTATTTCGGTTTTTCGGTTAGGATTTTTTCAGTAGCAGCTCTTAATCTAGATTTGTGCCGGGTAGGTGGCAAAAGGCTCGCCCTACACTTCTAAAAAAATATTTTAAGTTCGCATCCAAAGTCAAAGCTTCCGTAAAGAAAGATAAAATAAAACCTTGAAACATTCTACATCGGGACTCATTGCCGAAGTTGAGCTAGATTATTTTCCAGCCGATTCCCAAAGACGAATAAAGATAATTAGCATAAACTGCCCTCCGTGACTACGGACAACTTTGATAGCAGAAGATTTTTCTGAATAGCTTCGGATATCATCCAAAAAACTACTAGAACATCTTTAGCACTTTTTCTTTCCTACATTGTTCTTCTAATCCCACTAAAATAATATCAACAGAAAACCATCCATCAATTGTATTTATGGATAGCGAGATTCTTTACACAAACAAAGAAAGGAATGTGCCATTGTCTCCAGCCAACGATTATAATAAACGATACGAAGAATTATCTATACTAATATTATAAAAGCTGAAGAGTTTGTTTGTATGAGCGCTAATCTCTGGAACTACTGGTCCGAATTGAAAAATTCTTATTGTGTTGGATAGTCCATTTATTGAGGAAGGCTATAGGCTATGTAACATCATCGCTACGACCAATAGGAGCCGAGCAGGGGTAAAACCGCGCGAGAGCAGCTAGTAGTAGATATGTATGTTATCTTTTATAGTTTACACAGATATTATAAGGTTTTAACCTATTTATGTACCTACCTATTTTATTCATAATTCTCAATGTTTTTAACCGACTTCTAAAAAAGGAGGAGGTTCTCAATTCGACTGTATATATTTTTTTTTTTGTTTGTTCGCGCATATCTTCGTTGCTTGCCAACCGATTTGAAAAATTCTTGTTGGAAAGGGTATACTTCCCAAATGGTCCCATAAATTTTTTATTGAAATCGGATAAGCGGTTTTTGAAAAATCAACAAAAATCTAAAAATCCTACTTAATGTATGTGGACGATGTTCTTATAAGTTCCTGTCACTGTAATTTACATACCAGGTAGTGGTATAAAATTTGTTTTGTAGGTACTACAACTAAAAAGTGAAAAATAAAATCTTTTTTACAAAAAAGTAAACTGACTTCCAAAAAAAACACTACAAAGTGAAAAATAATTTTGATTTCGGAAGTCGGTGGCAAAAAATGAAAATACAAAACCGAAGACACCGACTTCCGAAATCAAAATTATTTTTCACTTTGTAGTGTTTTTTTTGGAAGTCGGTTTACTTTTTGTAAAAAAGTTTTCATGTATGTTCCTGCTCTTTACAGCACCTGCCATCTAACCTCTTTACCACCCTTGGTTGACTGGTAGAGAATGCCTAAAGGCGTTAAGTCCGCCTTTGTACCTTTATTTTACGCGAAAAGTTTATATAAATAAATAACAAAAGGGCAATCATTCCTTTTCGTGTGGTTAGTGACTAACCTGGTGTCAGTTTATATGCTGCCCATGGGCCTCTGACCTAGCTTCACATACTGTTGAGAAATATCTCTCAACTTTCCTCACGATGTTTTCCTTCATCGATTTTTAAGCAAGAGATAATTATACAATACGCACATGAATCCGAAAAAACAGAGGTAAAAAAGGGTAATAGAAAACAGGCTTACAATAAAAGGCTAGTGAGTTTCTCTAGTGTAGTCTCAGTAGCCATCTCTTCTCCAAACCACGCTCCAGTGGAACATGTCCAAATAATGCCTTATCTCGAGGACGCAGAACGTTTTATTTCGAACATGTCAACATCAATATCGACGGTCGCGTCAATACTGCTACACTCAAACCCAATTTCTCTCACTACATATTAAATTACCTGTCAAAACATGTACAAACAACGCGTGCCGGGCCGTAACGTGTTGTGAATTGAACGCAACTATCTTGTTTGCCACTATATCGTTTATAACATTTAAATTATACAGCTTACAGTATTCATAGAAATATCAAATGGAAACACAAAGGCTTTTATAGAACAAATTAGGTGAAAATCCATAGTCTTCCAACCGTGATGACCTCATCTTTATTCAATAAACAGTCCAAATCCAAACCGACCGCTTTGAACTCGCCAAAATAAACACCATTACACTCGCAAAAAAAAAGCAAAATAAACAGAAACGAAGAAGGGACTACATCAATATTCCTCAATTTCCACATCGGAACGCTTGAAATACGCCTCCAAGTATTTCTATCTATCATTCTCATGAACTCCGCGAAACAGGGACCGCGGGACCATCCATTATAGAGTCTGCTGTGCAGTCGAGAGCCAATCGGAAATTCAATTTCCGATATGATACGACCCGCTAAGAGATTGCTGAAATACGATAGCACCGCTTACCGATACACGGCGAACATAAACGATCTCCACTCAAGCTGATAAACAAATCTTTGATCCCACAGTTTATTAACAAAGAAACTATTTAATCCAAATGGATAATTTTATTTAACAACCACGAAGTAATAGCGAATGCACGAAAACACAGTGCAAAACGTTTACTAAAATACTTCCGAGTCTACGTCCGACTCGCTATCGGACGCCCACGTGCTCTTAAATTGGACAACATTCGATAATTTCCCGATATAAAATAACGATTTCCTTGGTCTTTTAATCGATTTAGAAGGGCCTGCTATCATTGGTGTACCACTTCTTTTCAGTCCCAAAGATCTAAAACCATTTCCCGTATAAGTTTGGGCCGAAGCCTTCATTTTGAGGTATAAGTTTTGCTGAACTTGACGTTGAACAGTTTTACGCAAGTCATGGACATGTGTTTTATTTGACCGTTCGGTAACATCGGCCGGTTCTGCTTCATTTTGGACAGCTTCTTCCGAAAATGGTTGCGGTGGTATCTGACCCGCCAAAACCGCCTTCATTGCTTGCCTGCAATTTGTAATTTACAATTGTATTTTGTTCTACTTTAACACATGTTTACAGTTTGAGGGTTGTTTTGCTCTGATCTTCTCACCTTACTTCATCAGCAGAATTGAAATCTAATGATTTTAAATCATTCATGTTGTGCGAATTTCGTACTGGACTATCATTTTCTGCCCTTGACGTCGTGGGCTGTTCATCTCTTTGGGTCTCACTTTCATCATCGGAAGCTTGTTGATCTGTTTCGCTATTTGATTTGTCCATTTAGCTATTTTTTCATTAGAATAAAATGTATAAAAAGCTTTTAAAAATATTTATGTAAATGTGTCACTGAATGTGTTGCGACATTGTCATCATGACATTGGTTGTTTTTTTAATGATGAAGCAATCAATCTGCCGAGCCTTTTCCCAACTATGTTGGGGTCGGCTTCCAGTCTAACCGGATGCAGCTGAATACCAGTATTTTACATGGACCGACTGCCGATCTGACCTCTACAACCCAGTCAGTAACCGGGTAATACGATATCCTTGCTCTCAGACTTTCGGGCGTCTGACTACCCGTAACACGTCCATCCGGTCCATCAAAGATCCACGAATGACAGATATAATGAATCATATGATGCGTAATAAATAAGTTCGCTTTTGTACTAAAGTTCTTAACATAACAAAAAAAACCTTAGAAGTTCTACTATTCCGGAGCAACACACCTTTTGAGAGACAGAATAATTTGCGATTTTCAGAGAATTTAATAGAAATAAGATGAAATGAGTCTCATAAGTCCCGTCTAGACGAACAGACGAAGACAAAGAAAAATGTCGCATTCAGAATTTAATTAATCAAAATCTCACGCTATAGCTAGGTATCCAAATACATAATTCAAGTGAAGTCAACGAGAAACTTGGATGAAGTAACGTACCTACCGTGGAGCGTTTCATTGCGGCAGGTTACGACACACCGGGGAACGATGGTTAATAAGCTTTATAATTTAACGCAAATTCACCCCGCCGTGGAACAACAAGAAGACTTATTAGTGGTAGAAATTCTGCAGTGCGAAATTAGCCGCAGGTTTACGACATTCCCGATGACAGTAGGAGGACATACTTCAGTAGATTTCTTAGACTTTGTTTCTGGATAGATACAGTCTGAGTTATTTTCAATGAAAATTAGAAAATCGTTCTTTGTGGATGTTTAAAAGCCTGGCAAAGAATAAGAAAGGAATATTTGATATTGAACGGACAAAAGAACTGTGAACATTAAGCAAGCCGCGGGCGGACGGGCGCACTACCTAGTAGCTCATTGGAGTATTTTCTCGTGAAACAGTCTACAGCGTCCCGCATCTGTGCCGACCATTCTCATAATGGAATGGCCTGTTTATCCGGACTGGAGTATCCTTTACGGTTAATAGTTTTGAAATAAAAATGAAGGATATTCTTTGTCTTTTAATTGGTTCATTCATGCCGTTTATCGATTCGAAAGACGGTTTGTTGAAGTACGAAATACGTTTGCATGATTAAATTCTAAGATTGTTATAATCATAATATCACGCCTGTATTCCCCGAAGGGTAAGGCAGGGGTACACCTAAGTAATACCCACATATAGAAAGAAAGAAAGAATGTTTATTCTGCATAAACAAAACGCACATTTCTAAAAGATTAACTTAGTCACTAAATACACCTGGGCAAAGCAATTAAAAAAAATAGAAACTCATTTCTCTTCTTATATTTTTGTCTTACACAATGTGGACAAAACAATACGAACATAAATGAAAACACTGACAATACTGAGGAATAGGAATATTTTGGAACTATCAAATAAATCCTAACACCGAAATTTAATAACTGATTTTTTCAAACAAACTACACAATAGTGACGGGCCGACTGTGAGTTTTGCCAATCTTTAACTAGCTATAGTGACTAAACTACGTGATATATCTGATTGAATTTTCGTATGCAGGCTGGGGACAGCATTAGATATACGCAGTTTAATTTATGATCGTATTGTAGTCTCCACTTTGTAAAGTAGTGTGTCAAATCCAGAATCCATGCTGCTACTGAGAAATTCCAGATGAAAAACCCAACAACACTTGAGAGATTTTCAAACTCGCAAAACTCAAACTCAAAGTATTTATTTCAAATAAACCAATTACAGGCACGTTTGAATTGTCAAGGTGTCGGTCAGTCAGAGAGATGATGCTAGTTGCCCATTCCAAAGCAGTAGGTACCTATGGAGAAGAACGGGCAAGAAACTCCATGGACACTCTTTTAAACAAAATATGGTTACGAAATTTTGGTTACATAGATCATATTAGTATTATACATGTGAGAACGATGCATAACGTTAAAAGCATCAGATATAAAATATGTAAAAACTATTCAATAATTAAATTAAAACAAGCCTTAGCCGCTAAGAGATGAATCAGCAACTGTCGCAACCCAGCGCAGGGCACGCCACGATAGTGGCGGTAAGGCCCCTCTTTGAGGAGTGGCTAGAGAGGCGTCACGGCGCCCTCACCTACCGCCTGACGCAGGTCCTCACCGGACATGGATGTTTCGGGAGGTTCCTGCACATCATTGAAACGCCCAGGTGTCACCACTGCGAGGATCGCCCAGAGGACACGGTAGAGCACACGGTGCAAACCTGCCCCGCATGGGCGGAGCACCGCCGTGTCCTCGTAGAGGCGATCGGCGGCGGCGACCTCTCGCGCCCGGCCCTGGTGCAAGCCATGGTCCGGGGCGAGAGGGAGTGGGAGGCAGTCACCTTCTTCTGCGAAAAAGTTATGCTCGCGAAGGAGGTGGCGGGATGGGAGAGAGAAAGGTCCTCCCGTCCCAGCCGCCGCAGGAGACGCCCCGGGCGTCGGGAGCCACGTGACGACTCCCGGCCACCGTACGCGCGGGCCTGCGGACGGTGAGTAATGGGTGACACACCGTCCGATCAGCACCAGGCCCGTGCCGTACGGCGCGTATATGTTCCACGCGCGCCTCAAAGAGATGTTAGCATATGAAGGCCCCTCAGGGCCAAGCCTGCCGGGTAAGCGGGATTGTCCGAAAGGGTTACCGCTACCCCGGAACATAAAGGGCTACGGAAGGAACATGGATGGGTTTTAGTCAGTAAGACTCTGACACTCCCTTCCGCTCCACCCAGAGCGGGAGCGGTCATTGGATGATTTCCCAGCCTTAAAAAAAAAAAAAAAAAGCCGCTAAGAGATGATTGTTATTGAACGCTACATATAATTATGATGTTTATGTATTTGTAAACAGGTCGTTGTCATTCTCATGCTAAAGAACCGAGAGGCACACTAAACACAAGCCAGGGCAAAACGCATAAGCGGGATTGTCCGTCCGCTGGATGGTTCCCAGCCTTAAAAAGAAAAATAAGGGCAAAACGCTGAGATTGGCAGCAATAACTACCATACATACACATTACTAGAAGCTATAGTACTTACCAAACTAGACTTTATAAAGAAACCCCACTATAAAACACGTGCCGCCAGAAACTAAAAATCTCCGCTCCAATCCTTTACCAGATTAATCCAGAATCCAGTATACCTCCCAATCTTTCCCTCCCTACGATGTCACCACTCTAATACGTCACCGGGATTTATCGCACTCTTTACTTTTGTATCGCACTTAAGTACCTTCGAACCGATAAATTTACCGGCTCCAATCACCGGCTGCACTTAGCCAAGACATGCGAATTCAGGGGGTCTATAAAATGTTGCAGCCTTTATTAGAAGCGTAGTAATAAACTGAGATGTAGTGTTGTGTAATGATGATACTTTGTGAGCATTTATAAGCATTAAACCTAGCAAGTAGCTTCGTGGTGTGACGGTTGGACTTAGAGCATGGATACCGGTTTTCGATAATATCGAAAAACCGGATTATCGGACCGAAAATCCGATATTGAAAAACCGATATTGGATTTCACTGATATCGTTTTTTCGATATTTTATATAAAAAAACCAGAGGCAATAGAATCTTTTTTACTTATTTCATTAATTTTAATTAATGTAAAGCGTACCTAACGGGTAACAATAATTATGTATGTTGCAGTGTCAAAATCAAATCAAATCACTTTTATTTGATAACACAGGTACAGAAATACAGATCTTATAATTGATAAAAACCGAGCGCTATGTTATGCCAGTAGCAGGCTTACAAATATGTCATTTTTAAATGATTATTTCCGAATAAAAGTGGTAAACACTTTGGTCGCCGCAGTTTTCTTTGAGTTTTGATGAGTGGACATCATCTCGTATCGCCAGATATATGAATATCAACATTCACATAGGAGTTGAGTTCACAGATGGCTCACGTTTCGAAAATCTGGGTTTGGTGCGAATGGATGGTTCAATGCCATCTGAGACGTGTATCAGACTTGAAAAAAAGCTTTCAGAATTTGAGCTTTCTTTAGATAGTGATATAGTCGCAATAGTCACTGATGGCGCCAGCGTCATGTTAAAAGTTGGAAGAAACCTGCGCGCTTATCATCAAGTCTGCCTTGCACACGGTATTCAGCTGGCTGTACTTGACGTATTATACAAGCAAGGCGGCGCGGAAAATGTGCGATCTCCTGATACTGCTGTTACTGCTGGTGGAAGTGAAAGTAACTCCGAATTCGAGAACGACGCAGATAGTGCTGAAGACGAAACCGGGGGATTTGAAGTAATACCGGTGGAGTCAAACCCAAACCCAAATGAGCTTAATAATGACTATAAAAGTGTCATCAGTAAAGTACGTGCAGTAGTCAAAATTTTCAAAAAATCTCCTGTGAAGAATGACATGTTTCTACAGAAACAGACATTTACTGACGATACCCCCCACGAGTGTAGAGTCTGAAAGAGCGTTCTCGTCTGCGGCATATACGTGCAACAAAATAAGATCGTCTCTCAAAGACAATACCTTGGATACCCTCTGCTACTTACGTTCCATATTTCAGCAATCGCGATCTCGTGAATTGCCGTAGGCTTCGTTTTTGAAGCCATATGTTATAAGATGACTATATAGTCACCCCACCAATTTAATATCCAGTTATTTGAGTTTATTTTAATATTTACTTATATATTATGTTACTCAATTACTTATTTTAACTTGTATTGATTTTTTAATTTTATGACATAGCAGAGTATGTTAAGAAATTGTTTATTTTTGTGTTTCATACTTTTTAAATTCTAATTATTATATATGATTGCAATAATAAAAGTCGTTGATTTACTTTTTATTAGTGTCTTATTTCTAATTTGGACTCTAACAACGTTGAAACAAATATGATTTCTTTTTTGCCATAATATCGGAAAAATATCGAAATACCGGAATATCGGTATTGAAGAATTTAATATCGAAACAAAACCGGTATTGGAAAAAAGTTCCGATAGTCCATGCTCTAGTTGGACTGCCAAGACATAGGTCTCGAGTTAGAACCCAGGAACGCACCTCTGATTTTACGGATTCATGTGTGCGTATTGTATAATTATCCTTTGCTTAAAATCGGTAAAGGAAAACATCGTGAGGAAACCAGTATGTCTGAGAGATATTTCTCGATAGAATGTGAAGCTGAGTCAGAGGCCCATGGGCAGCATAAAAACTCTGACACCAGGTTAGTCACTAACCACACTAAAAGAAGCAGTGAAAGTAGGGTAGTTGTGTAGAGCAAGTGACACTTAGTACCAATTTCACCAGTGAAACTGAACGCGATTAGCACATCTGCATAGCGTTCAAGACCTATCAGTGTCAATATTCTTCAGAAAATGACAAAGGCACTGATAGCCCTTAAACGGGGTTTATATGCTGATCGCGTTCGGGGTCTTGCTTAAAATTGGCACTTAACATTTCTATAAATAAATGTAATATGTTTTAAGTTTTTGAAAAGATGGCGCGGGTGTTGTTTTAAAAGAAACAATGATACCAACTGACGTGGTCATGTTCCTTACGGATATATGACTTCGAGCAGTGTCTTGAACAACTCTATTTGAAATCCAGTGAAATAAATACCAAGATTTCAAAGCGGGGATGGTTTAAAGTTAAACTGCTTGAAACGCCATAATGTTCCCTTTAGGTGTGCGGCCTTGCAAAATAACTAGACCACAAACCTAGTTCTTGTGAAGAAGTTTCTTCATATGCCTCGACTAAAGAGGTTACTTTGGCCTTGACCGCTATTGCAGTTTTCTAGGTCTGACCTTAAGGGTTTTCTATTTATATTTTCAGCTTTGGATTTTCAGGTGAAAAGCAAGTACTGTAGAATTGTATGTTGTACTTTTAATTACGAAATTATAACTTTTTTCGTAAGCTATACAGGGTGAATTCTACAAGTGGGCGTGGATGGCCAAATCTGAAACTATCGGAATAGCGAATAATACTCAGAGGAGTTGCGGGCTCGATTTTGATGAAAACTCAAACTGCATTATTGGATTTAAAAAAAAACAATATATCTAGCCAGGAATCGAACTCGTTGGTTAAAAATCTACGCTGTATTATTACTACCATTCGAAAGTGTCCCTAATACGGATCAAACTGACAATTAACTTAAACGTCCGTATAGTAATTGTCTTGCATCAATCTTTTTTTTTTCATAATTTGTATCAATTGGGATGAGATTGTATGTAAAAACTTCAACGGTTTTATTTTTAGTAAATAAACTAAAACTTGACAAATACACGTAAATTAACATGCTTTTTTGTATTCTTTTGTTAAGGGGAAGTCAGACAATGTAATAATAATAACAGAACACCGTCGCAATAAGCCCTTAACTGTTCTGCTCCAGTTGTAATAGTCCACTTAAAGAAACGGGTTGCCATCGACTTCGGGGCGATGAGATAGCTATAAGATAGAATTGTATTATTGCTTTACAAAGTACTTAAGTGCCCTTTCCTACGGTTTTTCTGTATCTCCTTTTCTTTAACCCTTTTTACATTTGTCATTTAAGACTTTTTCTATCTCAACGTAGGAGGAGCTCGTGGCTAAGTACTAACAGCCGCACAGGTCGATCCATCAGGTTAAGCCACGCTTGCCGGGGTTGGCCGTGGATGGTTGACCATCTTTACATACCGAGACTCCTCCGTGCCTCGGATAGCAGGTTAAGCAGTTGGTCCCGGCTGTCATTTGTACATCTTTGACAGTCGTTACGGGTCGTCAGAAGCCCGAATGTCTGACAGCCAGTCTTACCAAGGGGTATCGTGTTGCCCAGTTACTGGGTTATGGAGGTCAGATAGGCAGTCGCTCCTTGTAAAATAAATGTAAAATACTGATATTCAGCTGCATCTGGTTAGACTGGAAGCCGACCCCAACATAGTTGGGAAAAGGCTAGGCAGATGAGGCAGATGATCTATCTCAACGTAACGTGTACGTTACGATTCAGATGTAATTAATTTTCAAAAGATATACTACTCTGTCAAGAAAGTACCGGGAAAAGATCAATAATACACAAAATGTCTGTTATTCATCCAAATTTATTTTATCACCTTCAAAGTATGCTGCTTTAGAAACGATACACTTGCGCCAACGAATAATCCATTCATCAAAACATCTTTTAAACGCTGCTTCCGGAATTGAGTTCAGTTCTCGCCGCGAATTCGACTTTGGCGTGGTTTTTTCGGTTTCGGTTCAGTTGGAAGGCGCCACTCCGAAGCTTGTTGACTAGTTTGCATGTCAAACTCGTAAACCTACGTCTCGTCACCAGTAACAATGCGTTTCATGAATGTTGGGTCCGAACTGACTCGTTCTAGCATGTCCTCAGCGACTTTCATGCGATTGAGTTTTTGGAGAAAATTCAGATCTTTTGGGACTAGCCGAGCAGCAACATGTTTCATACCCAAATGATTAGTTAAAATGGTACGGATCGACTCGTGAGATACAGAAAGTTCGGCGGCTATCTCTCTCAGAGTTGAATGGGGATTTTCAGTCACTATTTTCTTCACTTTTGCGATGTTAACTTCAGTTGCAGACGTTGACGTCCTACCAGAGCGAGGCAAATCTTCCATCACATCTCGACCGCTTTTGAACGCTTTGAACCACTCATAAGCACGAGTTTTTGATAAAGTCGATTCACCGTAAGCCTTCTGTAACATTTTCAGTGACTCCGAACACGAAATTCCATTGGCGATGCAAAATTTAAGACAAACTCTTTGTTCGATATTTTTGTCCATTATGAAATTCGCAATACACACTATATATGATATTACTAAAACCAGCACTGTATTTAATATAAATAACAGATGCAACTCAAACTCCGCGCCAAAATGGAAAACAGTTGTGCCAATCTAACAACTACAAAAAAAACAAAAATTTGAATTTGGAACCATAAACAAATCATCCATTCCCGATACTTTTTTGACTGAATGTATACTACTCTGTCAAGAAAGTACCGGGAAAAGATCAATAATACACAAAATGTCTGTTATTCATCCAAATTTATTTTATCACCTTCAAAGTATGCTCCTTTAGAAACGATACACTTGCGCCAACGAATAATCCATTCATCAAAACATTTTTTAAACGCTGCTTCCGGAATTGAGTTCAGTTCTCGCCGCGAATTCTCCTTTATGTCTTCTATTGATTGAAAACGGGTGCCACGAAGTGGTAATTTGAGTTTAGGAAAAAGAAAAAAGTCAGCAGGAGCCATATCTGGTGAATATGGTGGTTGCTGGATGATATTTGTTGAGTGTTTGGTCAAAAATTCGTTCACAATGATAGCCTTGTGCGAAGGCGCATTGTCGTGGTGCAAAATCCAAGAATTTTCTATCCACAAATCTAGCCTTTTTCGTCGAATTTGCTCTCTTAAACGCCGCATAACGCTCAAATAATATTCTTTATTTACCTTTAGACCTTCCGGTAAGAATTCAGAGTGCTCAACACCGCGATAGTCAAAGAAAACAGTCAACATGACTTTGACTTTTGATCGACTTTGGCGTGGTTTTTTCGGTTTCGGTTCAGTTGGAAGGCGCCACTCCGAAGCTTGTTGACTAGTTTGCATGTCAAACTCGTAAACCCACGTCTCGTCACCAGTAACAATGCGTTTCATGAATGTTGGGTCCGAACTGACTCGTTCTAGCATGTCCTCAGCGACTTTCATGCGATTGAGTTTTTGGAGAAAATTCAGATCTTTTGGGACTAGCCGAGCAGCAACATGTTTCATACCCAAATGATTAGTTAAAATGGTACGGATCGACTCGGGAGATACAGAAAGTTCGGCGGCTATCTCTCTCAGAGTTGAATGGGGATTTTCAGTCACTATTTTCTTCACTTTTGCGATGTTAACTTCAGTTGCAGACGTTGACGGCCTACCAGAGCGAGGCAAATCTTCCATCACATCTCGACCGCTTTTGAACGCTTTGAACCACTCATCAGCACGAGTTTTTGATAAAGTCGATTCACCGTAAGCCTTCTGTAACATTTTCAGTGACTCCGAACACGAAATTCCATTGGCAATGCAAGATTTAAGACAAACTCTTTGTTCGATATTTTTGTCCATTATGAAATTCGCAATACACACTATATATGATATTACTAAAACCAGCACTGTATTTAATATAAATAACAGATGCAACTCAAACTCCGCGCCAAAGTGGAAAACAGTTGTGCCAATCTAACAACTACAAAAAAACAAAAATTTGAATTTGGAACCATAAACAAATCATCCATTCCCGATACTTTTTTGACTGAATGTACGTCAAGTTATTAGTTTAGCGTTTTGCAAGCGTTTTGGGCACCTTTGCGCCGGGAACAGATAAGAGGCGGGTTATTTGACTAGTTTTATTTATTTTTTGTTGCGGTGACCATGAACTTATTATATTGTTTTTAATGAAGTGTGGTAATTTATATTTAATGTAATGTTAGTATTAGACGAATTTATTATTTTATTTAAATTATTTTAAACCCAATTATTGTAATATTTAATAAATAAAAATGAATGAATAAAATACAAATCTCTCGCAAATCATTAATAGAATAAGAACTAGAGATTAACAATTAAACGACCGCGCCGACCCCTTATTAGTAAATACGGTTAGTTAAAGACTGGTGGATGATGATTAAGAAGTACTATCTACAATAGAGATAAGGACAGGGTAAAAATAAAGAAATTACATTTATTCCGTTAGTTAGATAACAAAAAAATATTAGACACGTACTTTTTGCTTTATCATATTAATAAAAAATTACTTAGATAAAACGCATTTAACTTTGGGAAGCGGGGGGCTCGCTACGTCACAATTAGGTTTAAAATCTACCTAACCGTGACACACATTTTAACACAACGTATCAATGATCTTTGGATTACGTAAAAAAAGAAAAAATACGTGTCCAATATTTTTTAATAATCTAGCTGACGAAGTAAAAAAAAAATTACTCGGCATCCCTTTTAGGGTGCTGTGTCCCTTCAAAAGGATCGTTCTAGGTCGATTATGTTTGAAATACTCTATTCACATACCATTGCAGCGAAATAACAACAATAAATAAAGTATTCTCACAAAACAAAAGAAAGAACCGATTCAACCAATACATTTCACGAGCTCCAAAACTATTCGCTTACTCCTCAAACTCACAATTTCGAAGAGTGTACTGAAGAACTCTAAAGTGGCTTAACCACAAGCGAACCAAATACTTTTTCCTTTTCTTTTCTCCCAATGCAGTCTTATAAAGGAAATATAAAAGAAAAGGCAGCAATAACTGACGTATAAAACCAATAATATAAAAGGCGGACTGTTGTCTGTCTGTTCAGGGCTCAGATGTTGGAGAAAATTGACCCGCACCGGTTGTCGGACCAACGGATTTATAGACCAACGATTATACCGTACGAGTGTCTTTTAAGTGCTCGTATGACCGTTTGGTCACATAGAATATTGGATACAAAAATAATTTTCAGTATAGGAATAAAGAAATTCTAAATTGTGTTGAAAGAATGAAAGAGAATTCTAATATCTACACTTACCAAACAAAGTACAGGGTAAAATTGAATTCATGGGCATTATTTTAAGGGGTCATTGTACAGAGGCCAGCACATCAACTTACCACAATCTGTCAAATTTCTTTGATAGTATTTCAACTTTATTGCAAAGACATAAGGTTCATTTTTAATTGAGAAAATTTGACAGTTAGGGATAGCTTGATGTGCTGGCGTCTGTACTCATTATTATGAACAACTTTCACTATGGGAAAAATCTTATCGCTAAAAAAAATCAACTTGTCCCTACATATTGTCGAGTTATTCGCATAATGTTTGGCACACCTGATTTTTTTTTACTTACTGAAAATAATGCCCTTGAATTCAATTCCACTCTGTATACCTACTGAATTCTTTACTGCATTTCTTAATAGTGAGAGCCTCAAGATTGTGGTATTAATTATGGTCACTATAAAGCACTAAGACTTACATTTCACATGGCAATAATGGCTCAACCCTGCCCGTGGAACCAGCAAAATATATACAACTTTATGATGGTTACGTCACTAGTCTTTCAATTGGATGCGCAACCAATTATTTCGCAGTGTAACCAAGGTTATGTCTCCACTGGTGTCCTACTGTCCCTACTGAGATAGAGCCTTATCAACTTGATACAGGATAGAGAGAAAAGATCACAGTATTTTAAACCAATTAAAGATTCACGTTTTCATAGCATTTCATATTATTCTACTGTCCATTTACCGGCACGTTACAAAGTGCTGCAGTAGTTTATTATTAAGAAAACGGAATCCAGCTTAGGAATATGAAACGGCATTCATAAAATGTAAACACCTTTACTTATAATCCAGGTGTGTAACTAGTACAGCTGTCAGGCAACCCTCAGTATTGTGTGTCATAGTACAGAGGCCAGCACATCAAGCTATCCCTAACTGTCAAATTTTCTCAATTAAAAATGAACCTTATGTCTTTGCAATAAAGTTGAAATACCGTTAAAGAAATTTGACAGATTGTGGTAATTTGATGTGCTGGCCTTTATACCTTACACGTGCAGCGTCGGATTACTCGCCATTCTCTAATAATGTATTGAGTTCAAGGGTCAGCCATTATGAAGTGGAACCCTTTGACCGAGTCCACTAGCGCCCTTTCATCTTACTGCCCCTTTAAGACATGAGAAACTTGTTTAATTTTGTGAAGTATGTTATTGACGGATTTGATAATTTATGTATTTATCTTCTGAGTTTTTTCGGCTGGATTTAGGAAATGCCGACCTCGTCTGTTAAATTATTGACTTGTAATAGTGTTTGTAGAAATCTATTTAAGTACAAAAATATTATCATTTATCATATTAAACCCAAAATATATTAAAATTCATAGTCCACCTAGAACTACCTCTGACTACACACACACGCACACACAAACCCTACTACCCTTTTTTAAGGATGTGAAATCATCAAATGACTCCTCCCGATCTGGGTGGAGCGGAAGGTACTCTCAGTCACTTACTGGCTACAACCCATTCATGTTCCTTCCTTAGCCCTTTGTATTCCGTGGCAGCGGTAACCCTTTCAGGCAATCCCGCTGACCTGGAACCCTACTCCCTTTTACTTTTCATTTGTCTGAACAGGTGTGACGTTCTGTTTGTTATGTTACTATTGGCTATAATTTCCATTTGTTTGCAACAAAAACATTCTCAATTTATCCTAGACATCTCAAACCCCATCAAACATTTTGTTGTCTACTAGAACCTTGTGTTTGTTCATTTCATTTATCTATACAGTTGCTACTCAGCCATTAGGCCCAAGGGACCCATTTCTTTCCATCGCTCTTGCTACACTTTTGTCTTCATAATAAGGCTGTTTTGTTTCTAATCGTGAACCACAAGACGTTTTGTTCGTTCCTAGTGATGTATCTAAGTTTTTGTGCCTCAATTGCTTTGTATAGATGTCGTTCTAGATTATGTCTGACTTGTTAATTTATTAATTACGTTACTGTTAGCTTGAATATCAGTGAATGAGTTGAGGAACGATCGTGGCTAAGCACTAACAGCCGCACAGATGGATCCACTCGGTTAAGCTACGCTTGCCGGGGTTGGCCGTGGACGGGTGACCATCTTTACATACCGAGACTCCTCAGAGCCTCGGAACGCACGTTAAGCCGTTGGTCCCGGCTGTCATTTGTGCATCTTTGACAGTCGTTACGGGTCGTCAGAAGCCCGAAAATCTGACAGCCAGTCTTACCAAGGGGATCTTATTGCACAGTTATTGAGTTGTAGAGGTCAGATAGGCAGTCGCTCCATGTAAAGTACTCAGCTATTCAGCTGCAGCCGGTTAGACTGGAAGCCGACCCCAATAAAGTTGGGATAAGGCTAAGTAGATGAATGTTAGCTTGAATCTAGTTAACGCTCATTGCGATAAAACCTTTGAGACTCTTTAACAATACGGTTAGTATGGCACAGGCCTACACACACACAAATACCAAATACTTATTCTTATTCAATTAATAAAACGTCTCCCACATTAGTCGCATTCATTCCAAAACACAAAGCGAAATCAAAGACCGAACAAATGTTCCAATGAAGAGAATAAGTACAAACCAACTACCCCAAATCGTTAAGACAAAATTGATTTTATAATAAGAAGCCTAAAGTTTAAAATCAAATAAAAGCTGATGGTTATCAGATCTTTAGGGGAACCCGCGGCGTTACCCAGACTCCATTTTCGTATTTACTTTGGAGACGAAAGATAAAAGCGTTCGTCTGAGGGATTTATACGGTGGTTTGTTTGAAGCCCGCAAAGATACTCATAGCATTGGAAATATTAAAATCTGGATCTAGATTTTTCTTGGGTTTTTGTTACGTAAAGCTGGGATATAGGATAAAGGATGGATAAAGTCCGACTACTTATCTCATGATGCGGAAATCTTTGTCAGTCTTTAGTGAAAGAATGACGTTGCTTTTAAACCTATTGCCTGGAGAACATAACAGACAGACAGAAACATAACATCAAACACTGTGAGTTACTTGTTAAAAAACAGTAGTAGAGTTATTTTTGTCCAGGTATTTTTGTTTCTCGTACATTTAATGTTATTATTTAAAAAATAACTATTTAGATTTGTTATTCTAGTGTTTGTTGTCATGTTTTTATTCTTAAGCAATAAATTGATTTAGTTGTCAGTTTTGTCTGTGGCAAAGAGTATAGTAAGTATTAACCTGACGTCTGTGGTCTATCCATTGTCCATGGCCGAGATACTAATTGTCAATGGTTTTAATGTTTCTGAATACGAGGATTTATAGCAGCTTTGCACGAGTGTATTTAATGACTTTTTAATTTATTTTCATAAATGTGCGTTTTGTTTATGCAGAATGAAAAGAGTTTCTTGCTTGCTTTCTACCAAACAATATTTACAGAAGTAAAATCAAAGTTGTATTTGTTTAATTTTCATTTCAGTAAATGTCATGTCTTCAAACAAACTTGTCACTGTATTATAACACAGAAAAACAAATAAATCATAAACTACGAACAACATTATATCCGACAAGTCAGTCACCGACACTGGTAATCCGACATAATTAGCCGTACAAAACATTAAACTTTCCGAATTACGTCTGTCCAAGTTTCGACGTAAAAACTTCACCATTGTTAACTGTGAACTAAATTGAGACACCGTGTCCACGACTTTATCAAATTATAGCTGTTCGAGGTGTTTAACTAGCTTCTTCTTCTTTTCGTGTAGTTAATGACCAACCTGGTGTCAGAGTTTTTTATGCTGCCCATGGGCCTCTGACTTAGCTTCACATGCTGTTGAGAAATATCTCTCAGACATACTGTTTCCTCACGATGTTTTCCTTCACCGATTTTCAAGCAAGTGATAATTATACAATACGCACATGAATCCATAAAATCGAAGGTCTTGTGCGTGTCTTGGGTTCGAACTCGAGACCTCTGACTTGGCAGTCCGACGGGCACACCACTAGGCTATCACTGCCTTATATAGTTATACTACTTCAACAGTTATTATCCGAGCTGATTACAGTTTTATAGGACTGGGAGATAGTTAAATGAGTGCTATTGAAACTACTCTTTATAACCTTATAAAGAGTAGTTAGTAGTTCACAAATCTAGGTAGATTCGTGAACTTTAATAACGGTAATAACTGCTTCAAGACAATTAGACTTTCTAATTATTCAACCATTGTAGGAAGTAGTCAGAAACATGTTTGTAGGTGTACTCTGCCCACCGCTATCAATAATTATTTATTATCTTCCATTTCATTAGTAACTTCCGGATTATTAATTCCTACTTGGATATCTTTTTCAGGTTTCAAATATTTATGAAAATTATTTATAATTGAGGACCTGGGTCCGATACCTGGTCGTGAAAATTGTTATCGGGTTTTTCCGTTAGGAATTTCTTAGTAGCAGCGCGGAGTTTAGATTTGTGCTCGGTTGATGGGATAATATATACAGAGTTAATACAACAGAGGGGCTTTCCTTTAAACAGCTTATACTAGGGACCATTTTCAAGCTCTGTACCAAAAATCAATCAAATAGGAGCAGTAGTTTAGTCGCAAATGTTTTTTTAAGATTTTGCCCCGTTTGAACACGATGTACATTCAGCCAAAAAAGTATCGGGAATGGATGATTTGTTTATGGTTCCAAATTCAAATTTTTGTTTTTTTTTGTAGTTGTTAGATTGGCACAACTGTTTTCCACTTTGGCGCGGAGTTTGAGTTGCATCTGTTATTTATATTAAATACAGTGCTGGTTTTAGTAATATCATATATAGTGTGTATTGCGAATTTCATAATGGACAAAAATATCGAAAAAAGAGTTTGTCTTAAATTTTGCATCGCCAATGGAATGTCGTGTTCGGAGTCACTGAAAATGTTACAGAAGGCTTACGGTGAATCGACTTTATCAATAACTCGTGCTTATGAGTGGTTCAAAGCATCCAAAAGCAGTCGAGATGTGATGGAAGATTTGCCTCGCTCTGGTAGGCCGTCAACGTCTGCAACTGAAGTTAACATCGCAAAAGTGAAGAAAATAGTGACTGAAAATCCCCATTCAAATCTGAGAGAGATAGCCGCCGAACTTTCTGTATCTCACGAGTCGATCCGTACCATTTTAACTAATCATTTGGGTATGAAACATGTTGCTGCTCGGCTAGTCCCAAAAGATCTGAATTTTCTCCAAAAACCCAATCGCATGAAAGTCGCTGAGGACATGCTAGAACGAGTCAGTTCGGACCCAACATTCATGAAACGCATTGTTACTGGTGACGAGACGTGGGTTTACGAGTTTGACATGCAAACTAGTCAACAAGCTTCGGAGTGGCGGCTTCCAGCTGAACCGAAACCGAAAAAACCACGCCAAAGTCGATCAAAAGTCAAAGTCATGTTGCCTGTTTTCTTTGACTATCGCGGTGTTGTGCACTCTGAATTCTTACCGGAAGGTCTAACGGTAAATAAAGAATATTATTTGAGCGTTATGCGGCGTTTAAGAGAGCAAATTCGACGAAAAAGGCCTGATTTGTGGAAAGAAAATTCTTGGATTTTGCACCACGACAATGCGCCTTCGCACAAGGCTATCATTGTGAACGAATTTTTGACCAAACACTCAACAAATACCATCCAGCAACCACCATATTCACCAGATATGGCTCCTGCTGACTTTTTTCTTTTTCCTAAACTCAAATTACCACTTCGTGGCACCCGTTTTCAATCGATAGAAGACATAAAGGAGAATTCGCGGCGAGAACTGAACTCAATTCCGGAAGCAGCGTTTAAAAAATGTTTTGATGAATGGATTATTCGTTGGCGCAAGTGTATCGTTTCTAAAGGAGCATACTTTGAAGGTGATAAAATAAATTTGGATGAATAACAAAACATTTTGTGTATTATTGATCTTTTCCCGGTACTTTCTTGACAGAGTAGTATCTTTCCTAACAGCGCAGCGCCCCTGCGCGCGCGCGTCGGTGCCGCTGCGTTACAAGGTCAGTTTTTATTTACAAAGGGTGGTTGCGTTTTACTCTGCTTTGTAAGCTATTAAGTTTGTTTGAAAAAATAAAAACCTCATTTTTGGTGCTTTTTTTTTTATACCGTACCGAGTTAATACTAAACACGTATAGTATACGTAGTGTAATTTAATGCCCCTCTGTCATATCAACTCTGTATACAACTAGCTTCCGCCCGCGGCTTCGCCCGCAAAGTATGTCGACAAATTATACACATAAACCTTCCTCTTCAATCACTCTATCTATTAAAAAAAACCGCATCAAAATCCGTTGCGTAGTTTTAAAGATTTAAGCATACCTACATAGGGATATAGGGACAGAGAAAGCGACTTTGCTTTATACTATGTAGTGAAGAGCATCTACTATGGGTACTCCTCTGCCTAACCTTTCTGGGAAACATGGCGTAATGTTATGTTATAAAAGAAAAAAATCCTTTATTTCTTTGGTACCAAAAAATTTACGTCCTCAGAGATTCTTTGCCAATACCATCTATTTTTACATACACAGCACATTCAATAAATTAAAATGACCTAAATCATATCGATAGGATCAAAAAAAACCTTCACCCTTCACCACAAAATACATACAACTCACAATTCAATTTAAAATTCATCCCATAGATTTGAAATCGTTCAAAAAATCCATTCAAACGCAGTCTTTTAACATATACACGCCACAATGGATGTGGCCTCAAATCCATTGACAAGTTTCTATGAGACTCGTTTAAATCATATCGCACAATAGATTGGGGAATGCATTGAAACGGCAGCAGGAGTCAAAAAGCTGGATGGAATAAATGGTATTCTGATATCTATAGCGCTGGAGCGTTTATCAATATTGGATTATAATTTAGTCTCATTGTGGTGTTTTCGATTTCGCTTGTGTAGGGGCCAGAGCCGATCTCATGTTGTTCTTGTTTTGCTTGTAGATAGCTTGCAGAAGCCCGAAAGTCTGACATCCAGTCTAACCAAGGGGTATCGTGTTACCCAGTTACTGGGTTGTGGAGGTCAGATGCCTATCTGACCTGCGTCAACCTATAGTGTATTTTTCTTCAGTTGTCTCATTTGGTAAACAAATGTCGCGACTAATATTAAGATTTCTAGGTATTGTATGTGTCTCTGAAGCATTTTTTTTTTTATAATTCGTGCCTTATGTGTATTATACAAAGATCAAGACGTGTATGCTCTACGTAAAGTGTATGATTGATACGAAAAATCAGAATTTTCGTCCCGTGTTTGTTTACCAAATTGGACACTGTAAAAGAAATACACTATAGTCGCTTTATGTAAAATACTGTATTCAGCTGCGTTCGGTTAGACTGGAAGCCAACCCTAACATAGTTGGGTAAATGCTAGGCAGATTGATTGAAGCTTGCTTAGCGATACAAAAGATTAAGCTATATTCACTAAAACTTTTCATACGGTTATGAAAACGAGGTACCGACACACCTAAGAGTAAATAAATTTGTATTTGATGATGAAATTGATAAACTCATCCAATTTCCAAACAAAACTTTTAAATAAGCTCATAATTTATCGACACACGAAACCCTGAAGAAAGCATTCGACCTCTCAAGCTAAAGTGGGGCAAGATGAATAGGATCTCAAGTTTAGTATGGCGTCGGTACTCAGAAATGATGTGATTTCGGCTGGCGTGAAGTAGAAGCAGTTTATTTTGATATGTGTACCTGAGAGCTCTTGAAAGAAGGAATTGAGGGAGAGAGAGGTCGGGATGATGGACCATTTCTGTATTGTGAAGGAAATATGTTGTTAAAAGTTTTAAGATGTAGGATCGAAAAGGTTTTTACCATTAATAATTTTCAACTGTTGAAAGGAACTGACCCAAATCAGGCTTTATTTTTAAGAACCACGTTCCGTAAGTGACTTTATTTTTCCAAATGTACTTAAAAAGGCTCGCTTGACAGCAACTGTAGCTCCTGAATTTATATATTTGGTCAACAAACGTAACAGTTTACCTTACAAAAACAAAACATTACAAGAAATAAAACTTTCACAACCCCAAATGGGCATCATGAATAACAAAGCAACTATTCACGATATTTACCTTAAAAGACTTCCTATTTAAGGAAAAAAATTAAGACAAATGAAAGAAAAACGTCCAACAAATAAACAATAAGAAACTAGTTAATAGAACACCACCTTAAGGGAGTGTTCAGTTCAAAGCAACTAAATGGTTTTGTGCAGAAACAATTCAATGGCCACCTGGGTCCCGGCGGATACAAAAGGGACAACTAATACAGTTAGAATAGAATTACATAGACGATCTGTTATATGACAGATAAATAAGTGTTGTAGTGGAAATCGTTTGTAGGATACTGGGGCGTTTCACGAAAGTGCAGAGGAGTCAAGAAACTGAGAACTTTGTGCAGGAGATTATAATGTATGCTAAAAGTCTAAATAAATCATGATAATGATAGTCAAAATAGGGCAGATGAATAAAATCATTTTCGTTGTACAGACGCCAGCACATCAAGCTATCCCTAACTGTCAAATTTTCTCAATTAAAAATAAACCTTATGTCTTTGCAATAAAGTTGAAATACTATCAAAGAAATTTGACAGATTGTGGTAACTTGATGTGCTGGCCTCTGTACGTTAGATAGATCATAGAAAAATATTGGATACGTATTTTTTTTTACGTAATCAAAAGATTAAGTCGATACATCTGAGTTAAAGCGTGGCATTTCTTGTAACTTAGCGAGCACTCCCACTCTCCAACTGTAATGCGTTTTATCAAAATCATTTTTAACTAATATAATCAAGCAAAAAATATTTATTATTTATTTATTTAATACTTTAAGCACAGAAATGTACAGAGGCGGCCTTAATGCCATAGGCATTTTCTACCAGTCAAAATACGTGTCTAATATTTTTTTGTTATCTATCCGATATAATTTCCTATTTTTGACCCAGCCATCATGCCTATTCTGCGTTAAAAGACAACTTCTGCAAAATTAGCATCAATATTTGATCTTTAAATATTAAATTGATCACTTAATGACGTTAACATCGAAAAGTCTGCAAGAGACGTAGAGGACATTTAATTAATATCGACAAAGCCCCAAGGATATTACTATCAATCAGTTTGCCGCTCGCTAATACTCTGCATGCTTCCATTTTGTCGAGAAAATTTCAATCTTCTTATTTCTAGACTGCCATTATACAAGGTGAAATTAAATTCATGGGAAATATTTTAAGAAACCATTGTACTCATCATTATGAACAACTCTGTCTATGGGAATAAATCTGAAATCCCGAAAAAAATCTGCTGTTCCATACATAATGCTCGCATAACTCGTCAAAATGTAGGGAATAGTTGATTTTTTTTCGCGATTTCAAGTATGTTCCCATAGTAAAAGTTGTTGTTGTTGTTGTGTTGTTGTTGTTGTTGTAGTAAACATCGTGAGGAAACCGGCATGCCTGAGAGATATTTCTCAACAGCATGTGATGCTAAGTCAGAGGCCCACGGGCAGCATTAAAACTCTGACACCAGGTTAGACACTAACCACACGAAGCAGAAGAAGAAGTTGTTCATAATGGTGGGTACAATGACCCCTTAAAATGTTGCCCATGAATTCAATTCCACCCTGTATATTTTGTTAGGAAAATTCTTTAATATTCTCTATGATTCCATTACATATTAGAAAGTTACAGCCGCACTTTAACGGATATAAGGATAATCGCGGCGTCATTTCCATCTTTAAGCATGTTTACTGCTAGAAAATCCGCTTTCGCTTGTACAAAATATATTTCGATTTGGGGAATACAGGCCGACAGGAAATATTTAAATGCTGCGGTTACATTAGTCTTTAACCTAGCAACGTTGTTGAATAATTTCCGGCTGTGCTTTGGTGGATCTAAAACAATCTGTAATAATTTGTCTACGGCATCAAACGCGTGTCACGTAAAGTTATTTTTTTTTAATTATTAAATATTAGTTTTTAGGGTCATAACTTAAGGACTATGCCCCGCATAACCGTTTTCACTGTTTGCCTGTGGGAACGGAACAAACATTATTTATACCCTAAAGGTTTATTTTGACTTTTGAACCTTCTCTAGATACCTCGCTTCTAACAATCATCAAGTAATTTAACATTGGGTAAAGTGTCCTTGTCCCCACTCTATGCCCAATTTTGCCTTCCTTATTTTGATAGGAAGCCAAAAATGGGCATAGATTCTCACTGTACTTTAGAAACAAAAACACTTCCGTCTCCTATACAGGGTGTCAGGGTCATTGAAGAGCAAAATGTTACCATTCAGTACATGATTTTAGGCCGTGATGATTTCAACGTTGCGATGAATTTTTTCGTTGATTATTTTAAAACAATCTGTTCCATACATTTTGACAGAGTAGGTGCTGCTGCTACTTTGTTAAGATACAAGTAAGGAAACATTCTAAACGCTGATGTGTCTATAGTGTATTTTTCTTTAGTTGTCCCATTTGGTAAACAAATGTCGCGACTAATATTAAGATTTCAAAATAATGTATGTGTTTCTGAAGTATTTTTATTTTATAATTCATGCCTTATATGTATTATACAATGATCGAGACGTTTATGCTTAACTTAAAGTGTATGATTGATACGAAAAATCATAATTTTCGTCCCGTGTTTGTTTACCAAATTGGACACTGTAAAAGAAATACACTATAAAATTTTATTATTCAAAAAAATATAAAAATGAAATAACCTTTATTTCGGACAAGTCACATCCATAGTGGGTGAGTACAAAGATTTCTTATGACTCTGTTAGTAAAGCTTAATATTATTACTTTGCAACAAGAATATACTGAGAGATACACCACTTAATAATGCTATGAATTATTAAGTGGTGTATCTCTCAGCTTTGATTTTGAGGATGAGTTTATTTGGTGTTTTTGGTTGGTTGAACAATTTGCGCGTCGATGTCCCTGACACCCTGTATAATTTTGGTTACCTACTTCCTTACCTCCATTTATACCTACATATCACTATGACATACTCCCAACCTCACATTAACCAAACATGTACAAGTTCCCCCAACAAACACACAATCAGAACAAAAGGATCGTTAGTTAGCGAAACACGTCGCCCATCTGAACGGGCGTGGGCCACAATAATTCATATCTGGACACAAAGCAACCGGCTGGATTAATCTCAGAGATCCCCTGGGTAGTCGACGTGGTGATTCAATTTGAATAGGAAAAAACCACCATAATAGACAGTCATTTAGATCTAGTTTGGATTGCAAGTTATCCCATTTTTATTGAAAACGAACCTTTTGTGCATTTAGCTGGGAGTCTCGACGGTTTTGTTGGATGAGAGAAAACTTGATGAAATGTTAGTTAACCTAGAATCGACCGGCTATATACAGTCAGTCAACGCTAACGGATAGTTTTTTATTGTTTCCATACAAATCACTTGATAGACAAACCCTTTATATGAAGATAGACTTTAAAGAAACAGGGTGTGTGGCCTTTGCCTTGTCTTGAAAAAGGCCAAGGTTAAACTCTCATGTTATTACATGTTGAGGTTTATTATTACTGTCAGTAGGTAAATATCGTGTTGGAAAACATTAAAAACAGTCGGTTCTAGTTACTGGGTGACATTATAAAAATAGAGCAGTGGTGACCCAGTGGTATCGGCCTCAACTCACGAGTTGTAGGTCGTGAGTTCGAACCCAAGCAGGCGCTTTACTTTGTGTACTTAATTTCATTACCACTGCTCTCAAAACGGTGAAAGAAAACGAAAAGAAAAAGTTCGAAGACATGTCACATCCACTAACCCGCACTGGGCCCAAGTGGTGGATTATGGCCCTCTCCCCTCTCTTAGAGAGGAGGCCTGTGTCCCACCAGCGGAACATTATAGGCTTTTTTTTTAAGGCTGGGAAATCATCCAATGACTTCTCCCGCTCTGGGTGGAGCGGAAGAGAGTGTCAGACTCTTACTGACTAAAACCCATCCATGTTCCTTCCGTAGCCCTTTATGTTCCGGGGTAGCGGTAACCCTTTCGGACAATCCCGCTTAGTAACATTATAGGCTGATTATTTAAACGAATGCTTTACCTATAAGTTTATTTTTATTTTAACTAACCTGCTAAGTTTAGACATTGGTATTAACCTTTCATAGGCCGTAATTGTACACCCAATACCAACAAAATGATTAACAACACAGCATGCTAGTTACAACAAAATTAATAAGTTTCAACAAGTTAACGATTCTGTTATGTTTCGTTCCCAACCTAAAACGAAACATTTATTCCTTGCAAAACTAAACGCGTTTTCATTTCTGCACAAAACAGCAGAACATACATATTCTTAACAGTTAAAACCACTATTTACTTAATAACGTTACCAGACGGGGTAGCAGAGTAAATAAAATCTCTACGTTACACCCGTAACAGGGAAAACCCCATGGGGTGCTCTTAATTAAATACGGCCACGATTGAAACCTCGCGCCCTGAGAAATCCAATATTTCTTCAGCTTTTTTCCTCTCTAGTGCAACGTCAGTGAATGAGAGAGTGAGTGAACGGCGAATGAATTAGTAAGTCAAGATAATTAAGAAGTTTCACAATTAAGTAGCTGCATTAATGAAAGTATCAGTCGAGTAATCAAAATAATCTTTTCTACAAAAAAAAATGTCTACAAGTGCCTCCTACATGCATTTTTTTTGTTCCCGTTTAATATGATATTTTCTACAAAAAAAAATGTCTAAAAGTGTCTACATGCAACTCTGTTGTTCCCGTTTGATATATTCTTACACATCAATTTTTTTCGCTCTTATTGTTTCGTCGTCTATGACCTAACTAAAACCGTAATAAGGTAAATCTTTAAAACGCTCATTTAAGCGTTTCAAAGATTTACCTTTCCACACATAAAGGTCTCTACTAAACTGCCGTTAATCTCTAAAATGATCATTGTATTCTTAGGTCATATTTCTCTTCTTCTTCTTCGCTTTGTTCTTTGGTCGTGGTCACTAGGAAGTGTGTCCAATCGCAGGCGTAATCGTTGTGCACCTCACAGTCTCTCTCCATCTGGATCTGTTTGTTAACGGTCTGGTACGTTCATCAAAAGGGCCCCCAACCGCGGATTTAGTTTGATCGGTCTACCTCCTCGGTGACCTCCCGCGTGGCCTACTATATTCTACTCTGCCCCGCACTATTAAACGGTTTATGAAGTTAATAGCTGTTCCCGCGCGGTTTCACCTGCTGCACGGCTCCTATTGGTCGTAGCGTGATGTCACATAGCCTATAGCCTTCCTCGATAAATGGACTATCCAACACAAAAAGAATTTTTCAATTCGGACCAGTAGTTCCAGGGAGTAGCGCGTTCAAACAAACAAACTCTTTATCTTTTATAATATTAGTATAAATTATTCCGCCCAGAGATATGCCCAAAAAACATCAATATTCGAGGCAATATTTAGCTGTCCTCATTTTTAGCATGAAAGGTGACTCTGTACTTCAGCAAGCATCACCTTAACTATACCTAGATCCCACAACAAACTAACAGAAACAAACTTACCATATTTTATATCGAAAAAATGTAAAGTAACATCATCATCACGCTATTACCTTCACTTCACCACAGAAACTCGTTAGGCGTATATTTGACGAACATTTTTCGCGTATAAAAAACTGTGTTGACTTTACTCTTATTAAAAATTCAAATATTAAGATAAAGTGGGCTTCCAAGATGGAGTCGGTAACTCCGGTAAGTGATCTTGAGGATCATGATTGAACATTTTATATTCACTACAGGGTTCTAGAAACGGCTGAATATTATACCGACGACGTAATTATGGAGAGTTTTAGTTAATGAGTTAGGAGGTTTAGTGTTATGGGAGGTTAAATGGTGTGAATTAGTTTGTACGGAGAAAGTGTGGGTAGATGTGGAGATAGTAAATGGAAAGCAAGTAAATGCTTAGAGAGATTGTTAAAATGTTGGACTGTATAATAAATGTGATGAATACTGAAAATCACGAAAACGGTCTCGTAAAATAAAAGTAAGTGAAAGGTTTACGTGAAACACTTAAATCATAAAGCAAAGAGAGTAAACGTGAAGAGGTGTAAAGAGAAATTTTCTGAAATTATAAATCTTTGATAATTAAAGATTCGTCTGAGAAAGAAATTGCCCGAAATTAATGGGGGAAGCGGTCTTTGGAACATTTTATTTAATAAGACTTTGTGCAGCCCTTCGTACATAATTGTGAATTAATTGCTTTCTCAGGAAAAAGGGACCTTCTAATGGCTAATTAGGTAAACGATAAATATATTTTGAACGGGAGGCCTCCATGTTTCTTTACAGTCTGCCTTATGAAATATAATATCACCGTAATAATATACATACATCATACATAATTAGATGATTTTGTACACTAATAACTGCTATAAAATTAATGTAGACTTTAAAAGACTTATTACCTAACAGGAACCTATCTTAATGGCACCTTTCTTAGCCACAGACTCATTCGTATTTTTACAGAAATCACTGAAATGAAAATGTTATTCAAAGCTACAGTTCACGGAAGTCTTCGCGTAAAATACGGTCAGTATTGACACAAACAAAAGACACTGCATTTAATGAAACAGAACAAACACTTGTCTAAACCTTTGTATTCAATGCACCGCGTAAACAACAATTAATGAAAGAATGGTTGAGCGTTGAACCACGAGTCGAGCAGGCGAGTCTATTCCACCAAAGTCCACTGTAAAACTTTAATCACCGCTTAATTAAAGTCGAGTAACTCGTACGTGACCGGTATTCAGCTCTCCACATGCCCCAGATACTGCCTCAGCGGGAGATTCAAGATTGCACAATAGAAAAGTGGGAAATTTTGTTGTACTACCCTCGTAAACTTAATAAAAAATATGTTTGATTTATGGCGTTTCCTTCATAATGAATAATTCTAAGGCAGTAAATAGTTAAATAATTTGTTATAAACAGATTCTTATTAATAAACTTGGTACAAATATGAAAGTAACACAAAATAAAGTGGGCGCACGTTGGGCGCCAATAAGCCGCGGTCGCGGATGAATTCCGCTAAGTCCGCTGCAAAACTTTAATCACCGCTTAATTAAACTGGAGTGGTGCACGTGACCGCCCTTCAGCACTGTGCATGTTTAAGATACTGTCTCAGCAGGAGGTTTAAGAATGCACTACAGCACTTAGAAGTGGGAAGTGAAGTTGGAACACTTTACGACTGTATTTACATAGTAAGAAGCCTTAAATCACTTTGTATACTTTGCAAACTTACGCACTAAGCATTAAAGATAAGGTATTTGATATTACATGAACGGTTTTTATAATATAATGTGTATACGCCAACATCTTGTTCCAGTACAGGTCGGCACTAACAACTTCAATTTCAAAACCTCACAGCTATCATAAAGGTACACATTCAAGAAGAATAATAAATCCAACAGCTCATACCATTTCAAACAAAACGGCTTTTGCCGTAACGAGCTCACGCTAAAAATTTATGTGTATCCCAGAAGTGATTTATACACGCCTAAATAAATAAACGTTTATCAGAAGAGAACGTTATACGCGAAACATATGAAGATAGTTGAAGACAGTAATTTTACGCATTATATAACCCGTCCCAGGGCAAAGATGTGGACATTCGTCATCCGACTTCCTAGCGGAGCGGACCTGCGCCATGTACCCTTATTTTGAAAGGACGGATAAACTTGTATCCGCTTACAGATTTATTTTCCGCACATAAATTATACCGGGGGCCTCGATTTATCTGTTTTTGTCAAGTTATAAATTCTATATATTTTGTATAACATCTGCTGACTGGAATGTGACACGCATTTTACATGTTACATGTTACGTATTCAAAGTAATACGTCTTTAAAATGTTGAATAATATTTCCGTGCCCCGCGTTGGGCGCCATTTGCAAGTAATACGTGAAAGCAATAAAGTCGACCAAGTCACATGTGAAAATGTGACTTGCATAATGTTACGTTCACTGCCTATAAATTCCATTTAATTAAAAACGTGACTGTACAAAAAAGACCCACTAATCTACATTTATTTTAATGCGACCGTTGTTTGCATTACCCAACGTTTCATTTTGGCACATATATGGAAATACAAAACCAACATTTACGGTAAGAAAATATATATATTCGACACGATTTCGATACTTGTTACAACTCTCATGCGTGAGCGAGTGTCAAATATAAGATATCATTTCAAAACAACGTATTATTTTACAACAACGCGTAACGACATATCGACACGTAACATAAAAGGCAAACATTTCTTTGAAGGTACAAAGCCAACTCTGAAGCCCTTTGCTCTAACTCCAAACTATTTGAATTCCCTCCCCATTTCTCTGTATCGAAAATTCGAAACACCGCACCGCCATGACACGGGACAACGATACATATTTATCTAATAATATTTATTGCCGCCATGAAAAACTACCGCGATTTTCTCGTCTCTCTTCCTATTTAAAGTTTGGATGTTTTATGGGTGACGGGATTGTGGACGGTGAATATACACTAGCGTACCATATTGTTATGGAAAATAAATCGCTTGACGCGGTATAAGTTAAAGCTTTACGAAGCATTGCGGAACCAACTTTATATTCTGAGAAAAAGCGAAATATTGTCTCACTGAATAATGTCTTAAAACATTGAATGAAATAACACATATCGCAAATGCTCGACTTTAGTAACTACTAAACTTATCTAAGATCGCCTGTCGAGAACCATACCAGTTTTGTTGCTTTAAGAAAGCATCCATGCTAGTCTGCTTTATCGTTCGTCTACCATACGTCTGTCCAATCCAGCAAGGGTTTATCGTGTAAAGGGACCAGTTAGGCCTACATCACATACAAAGGAGATTGTTCTACGCCCATACATTGTTCGCCCTGGAGCCAACAGCATAGAAAAAATCATTTTCTATTTGTAAACTGGCCTTAGTAGCCCATAAGAACAAAGTTTCTTGACGGACACTTTAGAGAAAAGATTTATTTAAAGAAAAGGAACCGATTTTGAGGTTATTTTTAATAAAAGAAAACGTAAGTAATTCCTTCTAAAATCACTATTTCTGGTTTCTACAAAGCATTAAACTTCAAATACAGTAAAATATTACCGTAAATACAGTTGTATTATGCCTTTTAGGTACAGTTATTATTTATTGGTTGAAGTTTACTTTAAGCGAAGTCCGTTATCCGTTGTCAAAATGCTAAGGTGTCGTTTAAGCAGATCACAGAATCAGTTATTCGAAGCCAGGTCACGTTGAAAGCAATCCAGATTGTAGTCCGTTAAACAGAAACAAAATCAAAAACGCCAAAAGAAATCGCCAAATAGGTACGTAGTCACAACAACACAACACAGCCACAGGTTCGTCTCGGTGAGACGCTCCGACTGACGTAGTGACGTAGAGATGCTCTCTCGAAGATCAATCATTGTATATCGATTATCAATGACCACCTATTTAATCTGTGGTTTTAATTTAGTAGACCAAAATGACAGATCAATATGTCAAAAGTAAATTAATTTGTTCCGTTTCAAACATAAACACGTTGTTGCTATGATTCTACTTCGATTAAATTAATGCTTAAATAAAATATTTTGTTCCCAACGAACAATGTGTAACGTTTTAGGTTGCGACATTTAAAAATAGAGTTTAAGTACTTAAAAAGTAAAAATATGGCTATTGAAGTCGTGAAATGGTTATGAGAACAATTCACTAGAGTTGCGTCGTAAATGACATTTCAATCTTTAAAAGAGATTTTTTGACAAGTGAAAAAACATAGTTCAATAGATGGCATGGGTAAAAAATACGTCTTTGTTTTACTGGCTACTGATAACAAAAACAAGATCCGTAAATAAGAAAGCTTATTTGATGTGATGATGAGACAGTGACGTATTTTTTACCAATGCCTCTTTTGAACTAATATTTTCTCACTTGTGAGAAAATCCCTCATTCGACTAGTAAGTACATTTTGTGAGCTTGTTTTGTTCATTATATTTTCATCATAATCGTGCTCGGCCATATTCATCATAAGTTCCATTAAAATGTTCACGGAACTAATTCCATGAAAAAAATATGCATGAAAAACTTTTATGTTGCACATTTTCAATGTTTTGGAAGTGATAAATATCGCACATCCATTATTTATCACTAGATATTATGGACATCGTCGTCGATATCGATATTTATGTAATATGAGCGAGAGCGACACTGTCAAATCTTTTGTGACATTCACATTGACAGTTCCTTGAAAGATGGCGAGTTCAGTTGGTAATAAAATTAATGAGGTCACTTTTAAAAACCTATTAAGAATTAAACAGTGTCCGCTTGAATTTATTATTTTTAAAAAGCATATTAAAATATAATTAAAATTAACGTACACGTCAAATGTTTGTTGGTTATAGGGCGGTCTAGAACAATCTCCTTTGTCTTGTGACGAGATATTATCAAAAAAGAACCCCTTCTCGGACCGAGGTTCGATCAAGCGTCTCGTTTATCAAAATGGGGAAGGGCAGTCTCCGGATAAAATTGGTGGGCCTTTTAAAAGCAGATCCTTCGATGAATTTATTATGCTACCTAAAAATGTCAGCTACATTTTATTCGAGCGAGATGATACCAAAATAATGTGTGTATACTTTGAGACAGTGAATAATGTGGATATGAATACATACGTAGTTTAGGACGGAGTAAATTCGCGAAGCGGAGCTCTGTGAAAATAATTATTAAAACTCGTTATTTAACATTCAAAACCAGTATCATAGTTATGATCATTAAAACAATTTAAATCTGGGCATGAAAGTTCACGAAATTATCCAAAATAAATTTAAAATTATAGCGATGTCATAATATTTTTATTTTATTTTATTTGGGAAACAAACAATTGTACATTGTATATTATATCTATAGTACAATCCACTACATTTCCACATGTTACTATATTAGATACAGTTTATTTACATAATATATATATATATACCGAAATAATGACCAAACCACATTTCATAACGTGCAAAAATTGTGTCAAATCCCGTTACCACGATCAACATAGCAACTTGAACGAAACACATCAAACAATGGCCCATCCTGTATAGCAAGGTACGGCTGGAAGCAGGTGGACTAAGGGTCGATGAATTACTCGAGGACAGCTGTTGAGTGTCGCCGGCTTTTTAACTACCCACACAACTTTTATGCGACATCCGAGAGGGTCTTGTGAAGAGCTTGTTTATTGCAAAGGTTGGATGTAGTTGAGAAAAGTAGGGAATATGAGTAGTGTGTCCTATCGATGTTGTTAATAGAAAGGTTCTGTCACACTTCATAGGGGCTGAGACAACGGGTGTCGTGATAAAA
Source organism: Hyppa rectilinea (assembly GCA_951799385.1). Taxonomy (NCBI): domain Eukaryota; kingdom Metazoa; phylum Arthropoda; class Insecta; order Lepidoptera; family Noctuidae; genus Hyppa; species Hyppa rectilinea. The sequence goes on from OX637314.1 coordinate 5,723,003, forward strand.
GTCGAATCGATTTTCTCACATAATGGCACAAAATATCGTATCGCGTTTTACCTAGTACAAAATGGTAGCGCCATCAACAAGGTAGACTATGAAAACTTAACTTAACGCTCCATAAATATTACTGTTTGTCTCAAGGAAAATAAAAAGATCACTTCATATTTTAATACTATCATCATCATCAACACCTAAACGACGCCCCCAGGATGAATTATGCCATCTAACCTATGCTTACCTCATCAAAAAACATAGCTTGGAAATCAGTCACCAATTACTTATACAAACACTGCCGGAAGGCCTACACTAATAACCATTATTGTTAAATTAGTATCACCATTAAATGCAAAGGTGTCACTACGGGGACATTAGCTTGACATACTCGTAATTGGATGTTTAAACAACACTCCTTATAGAAGTGTAATAGAAATAAAGTGAGGGAATTACGGATCATCGATTTTAAATGGGTTTGAATGAGGATGGAGTTTTTGGTGTCTTTATTTACGTTGTGAGGTGAATGGTTTCTGAGTCGTGTTTGCCTTTTAAAGATCTAAGATGAAGAAATAATACGACTGCCTAGCCTTTTTCCAACTATGTTGGGGTCGGCTTCCAGTCTAACCGGATGCAGCTAGAATACCAGTATTTTACATGGAGCGACTGCCTATCTGACGTTCACAACCCAGTAAATGGGCAATACGATACCCCTTGGTAAGACTGGCTGTCAGATTTTACGGGCTTCTGACGACCCGTAACGACTGTCAAAGATGCACAAATGACAGCCGGGACCAGCGGCTTAACGTGCTTTCCGAAGCACGGAGGAGTCTCGTTATGTAAAGATGGTCACCCATCCGGGGTTGACCCGGCAAGCGTAGCTTAACCTTAGTACTTAGCCACGAGCCCTCCAAGATGAAGAAATAATCTACGTAAGAAATCAATATTTTCTTATTCTAGTTCAAACTTGAATCGTTGCAGACGTATTTCCCGAAAATTGTTTCTTTAACTTGACTCAGCCAGTTGAAGTCTCAGTAATCCAAAACAGACGCATAACGAATTGCTCATTTGCATCAAAGGCAATCATTAATAACACTTCTTCATCATAATAATTTATGAGAACGTCGCCACTAAATCAGGACATTCACTCAGTGGCGAGATGGCGCCCTGAATCACCATTCCAACTGCGTATTATTATTGCGTGAGTCCTAAATCTAAAGATAACGCGATTCAACGACGTGGGAGGGCCATCAAAATCCCTTTCTATGTTTAAAATAAAAATTTAACCCTAAAAGCAGTTTCATTTTATGAAGGTTCTTTATGCCCTGCGGCATCGTAGATGCATTTATTTGTTCTTATAAAATTGTTATTACCTCATTCCACAATTTCGTACTTTCTTTTCACCGGCGGTTTATATTAAGTCGGTGGGATGTTCGGTATTAAACTTTGCGGGTTCCTTTTAATACTGTACGAGGTCTTACATTTTTAAATTATACGTCGCTGAATTTTTCGTGCTTTGTCTTGCTTTGGTTTTATTTTTTCGTTAGCAAATTGTTCGCCCATTCACTGTGTTAATGGTGGTAGCGGTGTCGTAAATTATTTTTACACTATTACGGCACACTTTACTTTATATACTCTCTGTGATTACGGTTATTTTAGTTTCGTTTCTCGCTTCTGTTTCTTGGAGTGGCACATATGAAAAACCTGAGCAAAAAAGTTATCTCTTTAACTGTGGAACAGATGCCTTATATTTTTCAAAAAAATTGGACTCCTTCTTTTCGTGTGGTTAGTGACTAACCTGGTGCCAGAGTTTTTATGCTGCCCATGGGCCTCTGAAAATTGGGTGCAAGAGTTTGATTATCCCTACAGTTCAAGTAAAAGCAAAGGATTTGAAAATTTACCTAAAGAACAGTCTCGCCTTCTATGTGGATGTAATGAAAATAGGTCATTTCCTCAAAAACATTGGATAAACCGTAACAGTGTTACATCAAAAAAACCCCCATGAGTCAAATACAAAGCAATAGACAGTAACCTTTTAAAAGACCATTACTCACCGCCCTTCAAGAAATAAGTCCAGAAATATTTTCCTAAATTCGTATATCATTGAAACAGTGCATCATGTTACAAACAGACATCGCGACACTCGACATTTGTTCCGGACACTTGTGACGACACTCCAAATGTAATATGTCGCTCTCGGGACCCGCTTGAAGAAACGCTTTCAACAATTGCACACATTTTTGTGTGACATTTTTATTTTTGTGTACTTTTAGGGAAATGTCAGGTAAATAATTATCGCAGGATTGTTGAAGACTGTTGTACCGCCTCACTGCAGAGCAGACTTTCTTTTGACGGAAAGCAAGTAGCAAGGTATTGCACACAGACTTTTACTACGATGCTTAAAAATAGGATAGGATCAGCGGGGTTGTCTGAAAGGCTTACCGCTACCCCGGAACATAAAGGACTAAGGAAGGAACATGGATAGGTTTTATTCAGTAGGAGTCTCATACTCCCTTCCGCTCCACCCAGAGCGGGAGGAGTCGTTTGACGATTTCCCACCCTCAAAAAAAAGAAGTCAATACAGGTTAGTACCCCCCTTGCGTATGGTAACACACTTTCAATCACAATTTGAAGTAAATTACTAATCCATCTTACTCCATACTATTATATAATCACACAAACTTTGTGAATGTGTGTGTTTGTTACATCTTCACGGATCTGGATGAACTTTGGCACAGATATAGATTATAACCTGAATGAACACAGGACTTTTTATCCCGTTAGTGCGTTCTCGTGGAATATGTTTTTTACTCAATCACGCCAGTGCGGCTGAACGAACCTGGATGTTTAGCAGAGAGATAGCACATAGGACACTTTTTAACCCGGTGGTGGTTGCCAGCACATCAAAGTTACCACAAACTGTCAAATTTCCTCAATCGATTTTGACGTTTACGTTTTAAGGGTTAAAATGATGTGGAGAAATTTATTGTTTGGTATAACTTGTACTCTGGCGACGTACACGCGGGCGAAGGCGCTAGTTTTTTCATGTTTTAGAAAATTCATCTGTTCGACAAGGTACTTAAATGAGGCAAAGAATGTTGTTAAATTGAAAAATGAAAGGCATTGCAATTGTGTGTTTTCCAATAAATTTTTCCTCAACAATCCGACAAATTGTTCTCACTTGGCAAATATACACGGAACATTTATGTACCTACACCACTGCTTGTAAAAATAAGACTGAAGCATGCAATAAAACCTTTCTATAGACACCATCTCCCCAAGAATTCCAATGTTCAAATAAAAGATATTCCAAGTTAAAATTCTTCCTTGTTCCCTAAACTCGATTCTCGATAGCTGCACAACATTTCATAAATATTGAGAACAAAGGACGCTTTTAAGATCTTCCCTTAACGGTTCGTTTCGTTCAAGTCTAGCTGAAACGATATAGACCATGTTTATGTGTATAGCATTTAGGTTAGTGTTTGCTCTTCATTCTTCAGTGGTTACTACCGATATAAGTCTTTGCGAGGGACCTCGTGGTACTAACTACAATAGCCGGTATAATTATTTAATACTACATTGAATTTCTTACTTGTATTGAAGAGAATTATTGTGTTAACCTAAACTAAGCTGTTGGGTGTCAGAGTAGAGGCAATATATTTTGTAGGCACATTACTAGTGGTCATGCTGTGCTGAACCCGTTTTCTTTTTAACAAGCTGTGAGCAGAAGAGTTAATTACGTGTAATATTTTTTTTTACTACTAGATAATTTATAAGTGTAATTGGAACGCTAATGAATAAATTAGTGCCATAAATACAGCTTTGCTTCAAAGTCAAAGCCAAAGTCAAATCATTTATTTCAAATAAGCACAAGTAAGGCACTTTTGAACGTCAAAAAGAACAAGAAATAGAATTGATTCTAGTCGCTCCTTCCAAAAGGTAGTTTCGTGTGGAGAAGAATGAGCAAGAAACTCTACCGTTACTCTTTTAAAATGTTTTACAATGGTTTGTATACATGAATTATAACATTACTTGATTGCTTGATTGTATGACCTCGTAGTTTGTAAGCGTATCAACAAAACTTAACATTGGATATGGAAATAAATATATAGAAGGCAACTGAAGTAATTATTTCCTCCTTACGAATATGAGATATCGTACGAATAGGGAGATAAGATAAATCACACAACTATTACGCCAATTACGCAACGGTCAGGCTTCCCTTAATCCGTATGCTCGGTCCCAAGTTAGAAAAAGGGCTCAGAAGCGACCCAACTTATACTCAGCCTCCATGATTCAAATTGATTTATGCCCGCCGATAAGCAGATCGAAAACTCTCCCAACTAACCATTTCAGGAGCTCACACGGAGTGGGAAAACTATTGTTTCACTCTTCAGTTGCGTAACGCCGAGTGCTATTGTGATAAGTTATTGGCGGAAGGATTTGTGGCTGAAAGTTAGCCCGCGCACGGTGCCCTGATTCCACTGATATTGATCTTTGTAAGTCGGACGCGCTCCGTCGAGGGAAGAAAAACGATCACAGTTTAACGAAAGGGAACACCAGAATCTAATTACGCTTTCCTTCTTTACTTTTCAACGTCCTTCGTAAACAATTTAGCTTAACATATTAATTAATGGTTCAATTAATTACTTCACCCATCAGCTATAAGTATAACATAATCAACTTGTAAAATAACACATCAAAGCTTGGGTTTTGATTGAATTTATTTCTGTAATAACAAGGTGTATTGCATGGGTGAAAAGAAATGAATATCCGTCAAATGTAGTAGCCATTTTGCCACAAATGCGCCCCCATCCATCATAGGTAATCGGAAACGATCATTGCAAAAATGAGTATAATTTACTGTGAGCTTCGCATTTTACAGTCGACGACCCAAATTGCCGCCATTACATGCTACATGACACTGTGGTACACCATAACGACTGTCCATTTTGTTAAAAAATGTTTTTAACCTGAAACTGTAGTTTGGTGTGCTATGTGACTTTTCTGGGCCTCTTTAGAGGAGGTCCATTTAACAATTTCTCGTCTCGTCGACGCTTTTTGATCGGGGGTATGACACATTTCATGGAACTCCCGATAACGATCCGCTCCATCACTCGGTACTGTTTATCGGAGAAGGGTCTAAGGACGGCAAAACTTACGCCCAACGCTTTGCCTTTCAGAAGATCTTCGCGCAGAAGAGTGTTGTCATACAAGCGAGTCTTGATGTACTTCAGAAGGTGTTCCAAGTCCAAATTGGTAAGTTTGACTAACGCAGCGATAGCGATTTTGTCGTGATCTTCAGAGTCTTTCAGCTCAACTTCTAGTTTGATGTCACTGCCTCCCGAGGGGTAAATAGTTTCTTGGAGTTGGAAGCGATTCGGGCCGGCTCCGACCATTAATGCACATCTGAAGTTGCTCTGCCTACCAACAATGGTGTTCAACCAGTTAGAGTTTCTGTCTAATGCTCCTAGAAGGAAATTAATGAAATCGGCTACTTCTTTCTGTTTCTTATATGATGCGATAGCAGCTAGAGCCACCTCTGGCAGGTCTACAACCTTCTCCCCTATTTCACGTGGCTTTTTGAAAGGAGGTCTCTTGGTTGCCATGGTCACTGCCAGTCTCTTGAACAAACTCTTAACACTTTTAAAGATATTTCGAACACGTTTAGTCTCGGAACGTAAAATTTTGCCGTTTTTTAGAAAAATTGAGGATGAAATATATTTTTGGTTACTTTTTCCTGCTTTGAATTTTGTTGAATGTCACTATTTTGAAGTTTCGGCTGGTTTCGGCCAGTGAATGTTTTCATTCGTTTTTTCTGGTGTAGAATCGAATAGAGGTCACAGTTGAGTTATGTTTTGTATCATAAATACGCTTTTAATTTGGTTGTTGGTTGTTTAATAAATCACAATACTTATTACAAGCAATAACTTCGCCTACACTGCCCGCCTACCGTTCTTCCCACTAAGCGATTAAGTGCGTAGGTCTACAGTAAACCTAAATAATTTAGATAATTACTTTATTCCATCGGTGCGCGGTGCAGTAAAAACTCCGAACTAACTGGAAATAAATGACGGCATCGGAGGTATTTGAAACAGTTAATAGTGATCGTAAATGCAAAACGTTGGTTGGAATTCCTACAAACTAGTTTCGTTGAATGCAAGTTGCGACCAAAATCATGGTTTTCTATGCGATGGGAGTGACCAATTTTAACAGCCATGATTTTGCCGATTCGCTATGTGAAACTAAATAGGTAGGTCCGTTTTAAATAGCAGTTGGGTAGCGTGGACGTCATGAATTTTATAATTTGGTGGTTTTATATAATAGTAACTTACTAACAGATTTCAATGTCAATGAACTATTATTTTAATCAAATCTGTCAATATCAATCGTCTGCTAAATAATGCTGTAACAGCATGTGATTATATGACCCTTTTCCAAACATTTTAGCATAATATTATGAATAGACAAATTAAAAACGACTTCACAGTAGCGAACATGAGAACAGTTGGTCCAAGAGCATCGACCTCTAACCTCATACATAATTTTACGATTCGAACGCAGTAAGTTATGCTTTTGTTTTTTTTTGTGCTCCACGCGCGCTTCAAACAGATTTCAGCATAAGAAGGGGCCCGTCAAGGCCGAGCCTGCCGGGTAAGCGGGATTGTCCGAAAGGGTTACCGCTACCCCGGAACATAAAGGGCTAAGAAAGGAACAGGAGGGTGGGTTTTAGTCAGTAAGAGTCTAACACCCTCCCGCTCCACCCATGAGTGGAGTCATATGAAGATTTTCCACCCACAAAAAAAAAAAGTTATGCATAGCATTCGTTTTGTGATGGAACAAGAGGAGACGTGGCTAAGTAATATACACTCGCATAGCTGCGTTGAAGAGCATTGCTGGCCCAGTGGGTACCAGCCTGTGACTTACGATTTAGGGGAGGGGGGAGGGGGTAGGTCAGAACCCAGACAACAGCTTATCTTAGTGTAAATTATTTCATCACCACTGCTCCCAAAACGGTAAAGGAAAACATCGTGAGGCAACTGAAAAATGTCTTAGAACCAAAAATTCTAAGACATATGGCATCTAGTGACTTACCGCCTGCGTGGTGGATTACGGCCCACGGCCCATTATCCTAGTAGTGGGAACTTGAAGCTGATTATGCTACAGCTGTATTACTTATTTCTTTGTTACTAGGGTAGCAGAGCTGTGTCCTCTTTCGTGAAGAGGAAGCTCAAATCTTACTTTTAAAAGATATAATATGGATATATGTGATAAGAATCAGTGGCATAGTAAGATCATATAATTTTCATAAATACAAAATTAATATCTTTATTCGTAGAAAGAAGAACAGGGGTCGATAATGATGACATAAAGACGAGAATTTTTAGAACATAATATTGTACCACATGATGGCTAAAATATCTAGCTAGAACTGGACAACGATACAAATTGTAGGGACCCAAGTTAAACTGAATGTAAATTACAGATTTCTGAGTGCCACTCACGTTATGTGTGATGGGTTTAACGCAGTACTTGTCATTACTAGACCGATTGCTACATTGACGGTTCATAGCAACAGGTGAGTACCAATTATAGGAATAGCTACTTGTTCTCATGTTTGTTTCTTCAACCAGGTGGGTTCAAAGAAATTAAATAGTACTTCCTCATTTTAGAAGCGTTTCTCAGTCACAATTCCAACTGAATTTAAATTTGTCTTGGCTGTAATCTAGTTTTGGGAGAGGGGTGCTAAATGCCAGGAATTAAAAGTTTTATCGTTAGATATTAAATCGGTGAAGGAAAACATCGTTAGGAAACCAGCATACGTCTGAAAAATATTTCTCAACAGCATGTGAAGTGCCCATGAGCAGCATAAAAAATTCTGACACCAGGTTAGTCACTAACCACACGAAAAGGAAGAAAAGAGCCTTTGGGAGAATTACTGAAAAATCCGGGTTAAGTTCAGTTAGATCTTTCATGTTAATTCTTGCCTTTTCTTTGGAGTGAATCAGGAAATTGAAAAAATATTTAGACGGTCATTCGTATATCATTGACAGTAGTTACTGGTATTCAGGAACCGACATATCTGACAACCAGTCTTGCCGAAAGGTATCGTATTACCCAGTAAGAAGGGAATAGAGGTCAGATAGGCAGTCGCTCTATGTAAAATACCCTGAAAGCAGATGATGATGATTTCCGAAAATATTGTAACAACTAATTTTAGGACATGGGAGTAGATTAGCTTCATGCCATACCGTCAACAGCATCTCGTAAGATCGGATCCCAGGTTACTTCGAAAAGGCAAAGTAGAACAACAAGAACATTATTTCACAATGGTGAGACTAAAGCAATACTTTTTACCGACGGAAATCAAACTGGTTAGATTGTTTAGTGAGATATGATCAAATATTTAGCATGCCATCATCATAAGCGTCGTGCATCAAAAACCTGTTTGTACTTTTTGCTTAAGTATTAGGTACCTATAACCAAGCTTACCAAGTACCTACATCATTGAAGGAATATTGCGTTGCTTAAGATTGAAACATCAACGTTGGGTTCACATGATTCGATATTAGTTGATGTACTTTTGTTGTTCAACAAAAATTACTTTGAATTTAAAATTCTATTTGATTGAAAGACTATTGATACGGCTCAAATAGCTTCCAAATTAGCTGTTGATCACTAAAACAGAGAGAACCCGCTATAACTTGCATTTATTTTATCTTATAAGTACGTAGGTACACCTCTCACTGTTTATTAATGCGTCTATGTACGTGCATGTTTAACAAGGCTAGATTGAAGCGATGAATAATTCTATCTTGAGTAGGCACTCAATTATTAGTACCGATAGAAACTTAATTGATAGCAATATGCTGTGTCTGGGTATGGACTGCACTCAGTCTAAAACAAAAATAATATCACATCGATTTAAATCAGTTCATGGCTACGCAGATAGTCTCATAATTGGTCACGTCAATGACCCCTACTGTTCATGTCTTGTTACTTAGTAGGTTTGACTTAATTTCTATTGCTTGCATAGTTTTGCGTCGATCTATTTAAATATAAATCACGTCGAACTGCAATATCATTTTACTGTATTTACCTAAATAGGTACGTATCTATTGTTAATTTGGGACTAATTAGTCGGACTCGTGTGTAATTGTTCAATGGGCGCTCTTAATTAAGTAGGTAGCTACAACGTGCAGGTGTCGACGCACCGACTCCCGGGTTCGACAGACCGGAAAGTGTAGGGAATATCAATTTTCAACATGTGGGGTCGATTCGTTACAGGCAACTGCACACGGCTAAAACTTTATAACACACACAGCACAGGAAACACCTAATTAATAAATTATTTAGCTAACATCATAGCTTCCTAAAACTAAAAATTAATCGACCCGCAACAAATAAACAAACTGACGATAATAAAACCAATAAACACCCTTATTTCACACGCCATAGAGGTGATAAGACTTACAGATTTTTACTTCCTACCTACCACTTATTTTTTATTTTACATCGTTACAGTCGTAACTATAAATTAGCTAATCAAACAGAACATTCGTGCGGAAACATCGCGGTCGGTGCAGAAAAAATTACTAACGCGAGAAATTGCCTTTCAAAGGGAAATAGCGAACGAGATCGCGCCGCGTATCGAGGTCAAACAATATACGAACTTATATAGAGCGTTCTAACGCAGGCATGAGCCAAATAGGTTAGGTCTAACATCGTCAAAACAATATAACTTACCGAAAACAGCATTCACATCCAATAGGTACCTATGCCGTTACAAGATTCGCTTCAACGGTCGTCGGCAATGCTGTCACTCACGCACACACACACAAATACACCGTAGTAAACGTCATAACCTACGTTTACATCCTTGATTACACTATTTGGCGATGTTTTTCGACGCTGCGAACAATATATCACATGTAGAACAACTTTAACTTGCACATATACCGGTCACCAGTCACAAAATGTTAATGAATCATAGAAAAAACGTATATTTTAGGCAAAGACAGACCTAATCACCACTCCTTTTCTCTCACGGATTTCTGTGATAGCGAACAGCTGCGGCGTGTGTTGTACCAAAACAAATACCCGTAACGCCATCTCTTGGTGCGTTTTGCATAATAAAGACATGTGGGGCTTGGTGTCAATGGACTCTGGTGAACTTTTGTAAACTACCTAGGCGGTAACGAAATCTAGATGGCGCTGTATTCAAGATTGAAGTCGTCTAATAAATAAGTGGAAACAAATCAAAAGTGAAAATACAAGTCAAATAAATTGTTATTCATTCTAAAATTAAATTATTAATTTTTTTTTCGCAAATAGCCATTCAGCAGAAATCCTACAAATGTTGTTTTGTTTTACAATATGAATGCAGCGTTATTTTAATTCTTTAAAATCTATAAAAATATTCGTTAACTATTCCTATGAGAGCTAATTAATGCTAAAATTCAAAAAAAAAGCTCCGCCGTAACAGTGTATGACACTGCCGTGACCAGGATTCGAACCTGGGTTACTACGGCCACAACGTAGGGTCCTAACCACTAGACGATCACGGCTATTGGAGCGGATACATTGAATGTTGAAATTTACAATCCCTATTTTGGCATGATGTTATGTATTTGCCTATAGACCATTTTTGTGTCTTTTTTGCTATTGCTTTTCTCGCTAGATTTCATTTAAAGATTTTTCAATTCATTTCGACTTTCTTTTCAGTTCTAGCATATTGACTTCGGCAACTGTTGGTTTTAATACGTTGTTATAATTATGTCATGTATTCGGTTTATAAATGGTACAAAAATGCTTTTTTACTTTTTTTAACAAATTATTTAAGATGAAGGGGTTCTTGATTTTTTCAGAGGACTTTAGAACTATCACAATAACGAACGCGATTAAAAAAATAAAATAATAATAATACAGTCAGAGTAAGCATCGCCTTCGGTGCAACAAAGTCACAATTCAGGACACTTTTTTGTTTTGTCTTATATTAGATTTTTTTTGATGATGAAAATAAGGTTTTTACAAAAAACTATAGCAAACTAACTAAACAATTAATTTTATAAAGATTTCACACCTACTTATAAATAGAAAGCCAGAATTAGGAAATACATGCGAAAAAAAATCTGTAAAATTAAAATATGAGCGGTAGTGACTTTGTTGAACCGAAGGTGTGATACGTTGTGTCAATTTCTACATGAATTTAGATTTTTGCGTTTGTAATCCAATGTGCTGAACACGAGGGGGAAGCTAGCGACTAAATATTGAATAAAACAAAATATTTTTTTTAAGCTATATTTATTTTCTTAAAGATAATAATTTTAAACGAATGTACACACATTCACATTAATTTGTGGGATTACTGCCGATAAACTTTTTAAAACACTCTTTCTAACTTATTGATTGCTTGGTTTTATATATTAATTGCAGTAACTCAAGCACCCAGCTCATAAATCGACAAATAAATATCCCGATCGAACAATTATAAAAAAGATAACATTTTATTCTTACGTAATAAATAAATATTGAGTAACATTTCGAGAAAAGGATGAGAGGGATCCGAACATACAGTGCCCTACAAAAGCTCGTTGAAAAGTTTAAAATTCTAGCTTCTACTATTTCAATAACGATCGTAGGTAGGTAAAATATAAATAATAATGATAATACCATGACCATTATTATTTGTATTTTTTATTTATGACTGGCTTTTTGTTGTCAAGTAATTGAATTCCAACCGCCAAAAGTCAGTTGAAGATTCTGTGGATTTCCAATGGAATAGAATTCTATATAAAACAACTGTATTTACAACAACAAAACTACTTACAATACACCAAACTAATACTTAGTTTCCAATATTTATAGGGTTGTAATATTATTTGAATATTTCGCCTTTATTTACCAGGGTTCGAAGGATATATATCAATGGATATATATCATGATATATATCCGATATATATCCGATATATATCCGATATATATCCGATTATATCCGATATATATCCGATATATATCCGATATATATCCGATATATATCCAATGACTTTTTGTGATATAAATATTTTGTAAATATTCAATTAAATAATAATAATTATAGTTTTGTTACCTAAGTGTAGGTATGATTATTGACTAATTAGAATTATTTATAAAAAGGTTTTATGTTTTTAGTTTTTGCCTGATCTAGAAGATGATTTTATGTTTTTGATTCATTTGTCTGATTTTAAGTACTTACCTATAGTATAAAGAAACGATTAAAAACATTTTAGTTTTTTTAAATTATTTATTACGTTTATGTAAAACATAATATGCAAAAAATATACATAAATAATACTATAAAATAACATGACGTTCATACAAAATGGATATATATCAAACTTGATATATATCGGATATCTATACATACATATAATAAAACAGTAAAAAAACTGTGTCTGTACATTGAATATATTAAAAAAATAATGATTGAGGGGGGTTTAGAAACAGTAATAGAGCACGAATCCAAAAAAAAAATTTTGTCTGTTTGTCTGTATGTCTGTTTGTCTGTTTGTTTGTACACGCTAATCTTCGGAACTACTGGACGGATTGGAATGTTTTTTTTTTGTTGTATAGGTATTAAGTCTGGGCAACATATAGGCTATAATTTGTCTTGGAAACTTGAACACCTGATGCAGAACCGCAACAGACCAGCTAAACTATAAGAGATACAAAAATGATACTTAAGCAAAAATTGTTCCACGTGATTAGCATTTTCTGCTGAGAGAATAAATTTGAAGATCTGGAACACCTGATGTGGAACTCCAAGAGCCCAGCTACACTGTAACATATATAGGAATGACGTCTTAGCAAAAGTTTTTCAGCCTGATGAGCAGTCTCTGTTGACGTATAAAAATTGAAGATCTGGAACACCTGTTGTGGAACTCCAAGAGCCTAGCTACACTATAACATTTATAGGAATGACGTCTTAGCAAAAGTTGTTCAGCCTGATGAGCAGTCTCTGTTGACGTATAAAAATTGAAGATCTGGAACACCTGTTGTGGAACTCCAAGAGCCTAGCTACACTATAACATTTATAGGAATGACGTCTTAGCAAAAGTTGTTCGGCCTGATGGGCATTTCCTGTTGACTTATAAAAATGGAAGATCTGGAACACCTGTTGTGGAACTCCAAGAGCCTAGCTACACCATAACACATATAGGAATGACGTCTTAGCGAAAGTTGTTCAGCCTGATGAGCACTCTCTGTTGACGTATAAAAATTGAAGATCTGGAACACCTGTTGTGGAACTCCAAGAGCCTAGCTACACTATAACACATATAGGAATGACGTCTTAGCAAAAGTTGTTCGGTCTGATGAGCAGTCTCTGTTGACGTATAAAAATTGAAGATCTGGAACACCTGTTGTGGAACTCCAAGAGCCTAGCTACACTATAACATTTATAGGAATGACGTCTTAGCAAAAGTTGTTCGGCCTGATGGGCATTTCCTGTTGACTTATAAAAATGGAAGATCTGGAACACCTGTTGTGGAACTCCAAGAGCCTAGCTACACCATAACACATATAGGAATGACGTCTTAGCGAAAGTTGTTCAGCCTGATGAGCACTCTCTGTTGACGTATAAAAATTGAAGATCTGGAACACCTGTTGTGGAACTCCAAGAGCCTAGCTACACTATAACACATATAGGAATGACGTCTTAGCAAAAGTTGTTCGGTCTGATGGGCATTTCCTGTTGATTTATAAAAATCGAAGATCTGGAACACCTGTTGTGGAACTCCAAGAGCCTAGCTACACCATAACACATATAGGAATGACGTCTTAGCAAAAGTTGTTCAGCCTGATGAGCAGTCTCTGTTGACTTATAAAAATCGAAGATCTGGAACACCTGTTGTGGAACTCCAAGAGCCTAGCTACAACATAACACATATAGGAATGACGTCTTTGACGTCTTTGTTGTTCAATCTGATGGGCATTTCCTGTTGACTTATAAAAATCGAAGATCAGAAACATCTGATGTGGAAATCAAAGCTATCACTAATATTACTGTGTAATTATAAAATAACATAAACTGGGAGTACCTGCACGCGGTGAAGGCGGTAACAGTTTAGGACTGATTTTTGATGACGATGGTATATCATTGAAAATTTGACTCTACTGACCAAAACTCCTATTTATTTTTTTATTTTATCGTATGAATATGCCTTCGGGCTTATGTTGTTTGAGTGTTTAATCAACGCATTGTCTTCTAGGTCTCTAGAGACAAGTGGGGAATATAATAATGCGGTTACCAAAATGAAATCGATGACAAATGGACTGTATGTTTTGGTGGTTGTTGGAATGAAATAAAACTAAAGCTCAGTTTGATAAAAGATTTAAATGGAAAAAATGATAAAAAATAACATAAATGGCGACCCCGTTGTTGCTGGCATAAGCAACAGGATCCGCGTACGAAGTCGCGGGCAGAAGCTAGTATATCATAAATATCCGATATTTTGATATTTATAATAAATATCGGATATTTTCGAACCCTGTTATTTACCGTTAGTTAAGTAACAGGAAACTGTTATTCTAAAAATATAGTGACTATATAACGCTTTAAAAAAAATACGTTTTGTAGGAACATTGTTTAAAATAAGCCTTGAAAAATTATAAAAAATCGTTACTTAACAACATCAGAGCTCACACTTCACCTCTTCAAAAAATGATTGGTACTTCACTAGTACCCTAAAATTTATTCTTAACCTATTAATTTCTTATTAGAACACAAAGTAGAGATCCCTTTATTTCAAAATAGGAAAATGATTGATTTCACATCATCAGGCCTGGCGCACATTAAAAATATAACTTAAGTTTATGGAAATAAAGTTGAAATTTCAATTTTAAGGCCCGGCGCCCATTGGCGGCACGGCATGGCAAGGTATTTTTAGGCAACGAATAAAAATATAACTTAACAATATGGAAATAAAGTTAAAATTTCAATGTTCGCCTAAAAATACCTTTACATGCCGCGCCGCCAATGGGCGCCGGGCCTTAGTACCCCAATCCGAATGCTCAGAGGCAACAATTCCAAAAGGTTTACCAATTTTTCAGGAGTGATCATTAGTTTTATTCTAGCCATTTCTCTTTCATATTTCTGCTTTTCTTCATCAAACACTGTTGTTGTTGCCTTTAAACTTGTTTTTCATCTCCCAAGAGTTGGGGTTTCTTCAATGCTGGTTTTTAACATAGATGAGAATGTTTATGTATTTATATGACCTGTAAGTTCATTCATTCATCAATTCATGACACTGGTGACAGTGACATCTCACACTGGTCTTCTTCCTATTTCAGCCTGAAATCACATAAATGGAATTTGTTTCATCATCATCATTGCAGTGGAAAGACATCCATTGCTGGACATAGGCCTACCTTAAGCATTATTTGTATGTTTATTGGTATAAAAACAATTTGATGGTATTAGTGTGAATGCCTAGCACAAACACTGCCACTATTATCTTTTTTGCTATTCTAAGCTCAAGGTCTGCAACACACATATGTGTTTGTAGTAGTATATGGACTAGTCTAGGTATTTTAAAACACCTGGGTTGCAAACGTAATATTAGTTGCCAGGAAATTATAGTTATGGTGAGTTAGACAGTGGTATTTCCTTGACATAGTGCTTACCTTTCATGTAAAGATGAAGTTTTTCTTCTTCTCTTGTGTTGGTAGAACCTATATAAGATTATTTGCGTATACTTCAGTGGGTTAGTATTCCAACTCTCTCCTAAAGATGCAACTGACAATTGCTTTGCTAACCAATAGGTAATGGTTTAGATGTTTGTGCCTTTTTTTACCTTAATTATGATCATAATTATTTACAGTTTCCCATATATGATTTGATTGTTGCTCTCTTCGAGATTATTTGTTGTCTAATAGTTTCAATAGTCCCTTTTCAAGACTATATAAATCCATTTATCTATTGTTTATTATTAAACATATAGGTCTTTTATCTTTGTGTTGTTCTTGAAATCACTCCCGCACTGAAAATTATAAATTATAAAAAATAATGAGTTGCATGTATATATATTTTTGTCCAAAGTATTTATTAGTTTGTAATATTTGGAAATCTTAATTGTTATTTTATTATTGTCGTGCTAGTCTTGTTGCAGGACGCACAGGACCAGAAATCATGAGATACAAGAATTTAGGCTTAAGTAGCCAAGTAGTCAGGTTGTGGGATTCAATTGAGGCTAAGTCCTTCTAGTATAATTCAAAAGCATGATTTAAATTAAATAATTTTCATTTATTTATAGGTTAAACAAACCGTTCTCCATTGACCAACAGCTTCAGATTCTCCAACTGACATTTGATTCAATAAACCTATCAATTGGCATCTCCTCGGGCATTCCATTGTCTCCAAAAGGTATTGCCTTGTCTGAAAATATATTTATAAAAAGATTTTTATGTCAGGAGAGAAATCGGTATTAACTAGGCTGAAGACCAAGTACTCAAGGTGAATCCTCCAACCAGCCCGCGAAATTCAAATTTTCTTAAGTTTTTTGCAATTTGCAGGCCAGTGATAGGTTGTATGTTGATGAACATTTGATTCGCGGCTGTAAGACGTATGTAGTTACAGAATTATAATCATCAAAATCATTAATACAACCCTCCGAGCTCATAAAGGTGTAAAAATGACTTTTTACAAGGTCAAAGTCATTCCGGAACCTTTCGGAACGGAACAGCCGCGAATCAAATGTTCATCAACATACAACCTATCACTGGCTTGCAAATTGCAAAAAACTTAAGAAAATTTGAATTTCGCGGGCTACCCTGGAACATCAACCTTAACTAAAAGTAAAAGATAATTATCTAAGTAGGTTTTATTTTACATGTGATAAACCTAACCAACCCTAGCCTATCGTGACATCGTATGATTATTTCTTCCCTTTTTAGATACTATACTTACATATTATTAATAACATATTTGGTTTTATATTTAAGTAAAGTTATTATTTAATTTATAAGAACAAAAAAACAAATTCTCCCCATTCGATTTAGAAGCATAGGGGAATTTTGGGTCAGTGGGTAGCCTTAGGGGCGGATTTGAATTTTGGGTCAGTGGCCGTGGGTCGTCTTATTGCTATTTGCTGAAGTAAAAGTTTTACGATAAACGATAACTATACGTAAAGTTAAATGCGATTTTCATTCGTGGAAGAGCATAATTAAATACCTTTTCGTCAACGTTCAAATAAAAACGTACCGTACAACTCATCAAACTGAGCCAGAGCCCTTTCAATATTTCGTATGATTATGTATATTGACTAGGCACGATAAATATGAAAAACAGATCTTATTCAGTAATACAAATGCTCAAGGGATTCTAGGAGTCTCAAAACCGACGCTCAAACCGTTATTTACGTGATTTCAGGATTTGTTTGTTTGTGTTCATTGTTGTGAACGTGAACATGACAGTGACTGTCGAATTGTCATTCATTCATTGACTGACACTGACAGCAGTACAGCATTCCGGTTTTAAATGTTGCCAGTTGTAGAAATCCAACCATTCATTTACCATGTCAATAACCACTCTTATTAATTTTTATACATTGAAATGGCCGCTTGTGAATCCTTTCTGCATTCAGACAACAAAGAGAGACTACGTAATTGCAAGTGAACTCTGCTATATCTCAATGCTATCGTATATCATTAAAAATGTGTAGGTCTAACCACCAAAATACAGCACGCCGTCGGATTGGTAGGTACTGCATCTACAGTCGACTGTACATAACTAGGATCAACTGCACATACTTAGGCACACCTACGAAGACATGTATAGAGGATAACACATCAAGTTCCCAAATCTGTCCAATTGCATATAATTGCAACAATATCACAATATTGTTTTTCAACTTTGTTACAAAAAAAGGGTTCATTTTCAATTGGTAAAATGAAAATGGAACAGATAGCTTGATGTGCTGGCCTCTGTACATGTTTTTGCAGGCACTTGTCATGACCAGGGTTCCAAGTAAACTGAATCAAGCAAAGCAGTATCAACGAATTTATTAAGTGTAGGTATAGTTACTAATTCTACAATTTAACACTAACACGTATTCGTATTTCTCGCATAGCTGGTGTTTAGCAAATAATCATGGGTTGTTCCCCGACCCACAGACCGAATTGGTTTTATATAAAACACTCTTCTCTGTCAGTCGTCTTTCTCTCAAGCTTTTATACGATGCACACCTTTGTTTTTAAATAAAAAAATAGCTCTCAATCTTCAACCCAGTGTCACTATTCGTTAGGTACAGCTGAAGCTAGATGAATCCAGTAGCAAATTTTTGAAGCACTAGCTGATGCCCAAGCGGTCGTATGCGTGATTTTTCATAAATCCAAATTACAGGGTCCAAGAAGATGAAAAGCTAGCGGCGTCCAAGGACTGGAAGGCGAAGCATCGGTCGTTAGGCGGCGGCGAGAAGGGCGGATGACATTGTAACCATTGCAGGTAGAACCTGGATAAGGCTGGCACGACACGTGAGGATGGCATATGAAAAGAGAGGCCTTTGCTCAGGAGTGGGTAAAGTCAAGCTGTGGGTGATGATGGTGATGAAGATGAAAAGTAGCCTAGGTCCTCAAACTTCATAACGATTGGTTAAGTGGTTTAGGACAGAGCAGTGGCGTAGCATACCTTGGAGGGGCCTTGTATAGAAAATAGTTGGGGGCCCAAATGAAGGGTAACGATTTCTCACAAAAGAAAGAAAAATGCTTGCATTAAATTAAAATTAATATTTATTGTTGAAACGGAATTAAATAAAGCGCGTAAATATTGCTCTACGTGGTAGATCGGTTATTGCGGGATTCCCCCGTTTAAGTCATTCACTTAAACGAGGGAATCCCGCCCGTAACAACCGATGTAGGATATTGCCAACTTTTAGACGCACGCTTAACCCGGGAAAAAGAGGTTGCTTTTTGACTTTTGTCATTTCTGAGGTGAACACTATATGCACGTAGACAGTTTTTTTTATAATTATGCCAAGCAAGAAATATGCAAGACTACTGGACTTGCGAAGGTGAAATATGGCACAGAAGTAGATTGGGTAGGAGGCATTAGCTAAGGATTTTAGGAAACTCCCCTCGCGGCCAGCAGCTATACCCATTTATATATTAATAATACTTTTTGAATTGCTCGACAAAAATATTTTATTTCATGCTTCAAACATCAGTAGCTGTCGTCAAGGTGAAGGCAAATATATGTGATTTCATGAATAGAGGATGCTGTACCCGATAGCAAGGTCAAAATGAAAATCAAAGACAGTGACTATGAACATTATCGAATTTTCCATCATGGGTGTTATTTCCACGGTTTTCAATAATTCTAGTTAAAAAGTTTGACGCGCATTTTACTACTTGCCTTTAAAAATTCAAAATAGTCTTAGTTTCAATTAAAAATTAAAATTGATGATTGAATATTTAGTTATTAAAACTTTTCTATCGTGATTTTGTAAAACTTATAAAATCACAATTTTTTTTGTAAGTAGTTAATCCATCAATAAGAAAAAAAAAACATTGTGATTGAGCCCAACATTGTAGACATAAAGTCATAGTCAACGTCAAATCATAGGTAAGGCACTTTTGAACGTCAAAAAGAGAAATAGAATTGATTCTAGTCGCCCCTTCCAAAAGGTAGTTTCGTGTGGGGCTTTTGACCTCGTGAGAGTAACGGTGAAACGGTAGAGAGTAACGGTAAAGAGTACTCTTTTAAAATGTTTCTACAATGTTTTGTACACATGAATGGATACATGGAGCGAGTTACAACAGCAAGGTTTATATGACATCTAAGGGACACATCATAAATACCTCGCTTTTCACTCTCTAGCTTTAGTGAGCCTGTATTTTTTCTCCACGAAGCCAAAAACCACATAAGGCTAGTCAATGCCGAAACTTTGCATATCTCATTCATCGGAGACTGGTCCACGTAACAAGCTGTCTGATCGAATATATTCGGGTTGTCTGGACGGTAGTCTTGGACAGATTACTAAGCATTATTATTACGCACAACTCCTTTCCCACTCCAAGAACAAATTCAGGAAAATAAAAATATTTCAGTCAATTGCTATCGTTTATTGATTTAAAATACAAAACTTAGTGACATAAAGCTCTATCCTTTTATTGTTACAGTGCCTGCGAACTGACAATCCGATAGGAAATAAACATTTTAGCTCATCGCTTCGCGCACCACCACATGCCAACTCACACATTCCATATAATCCCATACTGTCACAGTACAAATAAATAGTATAGTATATTACATACTCAAGCGCAAACATCTAGGGCCATCCTTGAGTAATGGATTTAGTTAGAACTATATCAAAGGTTGGTGTTTTACGTGTTCTTTATCACTTAACATCCCGACTAGTTTGTCATATATAAACATTGTCACGGCAGATTTCCCCTGAACTTGGTACCATAACAAGGTAGGTATGTCACAAAATTAAATTAACATTGTCTTAAGTTATACACAAGTGTTACAGTGAGTAAACCATATAACTGTATATTATACGGTGGATACAGCATCTATTTTAGCATAGTTATCAAGTTAAAAGGAACTAAAATATTAAAACAATTATAATAATGTATATTACAATTAGGTACACTTGATGAACACAATTTAATCATTTTTACATACATTTGGAAACCTGCCTGTCGATTACTTCGTTATTGCTCTATCATTATCAAATTAAACGTGTATCCCATACTTATTCCTTATACTCTTTCTAACATCCCTATATCTCATGAAGCAGAAAAGTATTACAGTAAATATTATACAGATATTTGAAAAATTTATAGTACAGAACAGCGAGATTAGAAATAGATTCAAATCTACAATGAAACGAAAGTGATAGCTGGTATTATTAGATAAATCAAAGATAGAAAAATACTTTAATGCTTCATGTTAACGAATAGCTGTACCATACATGTGTTTTGTTTAAAAATAAATCCATTTTAGGAAGGTTTTTATAAAAAACTCGCAACAATACCTTGCGATAAGAAATAATTTGCTATCAGTTGCAATTCGTCATATATAGCTGCTTTATTCTGAACAATGGTCATTTCAGTCAATTTTTAACTAAAAATAATTCAACATAAAAATTTTACTATATCACGACATGATCAGAATAAAGGAGCTATGATCCAGGACCGCTACTAACAAGATCTTTCTCGTCAATGGACAACTGTACAAATACTCGGTAGTATCTACAACTTGAGATAACATCATCACCCATTCCTCATATTATACATCATATTTGCTAACCTTTATCTAGAATGTGTGCATCCACATTCTCGCCAATCTTAAATGCAATTTAAGATTATCCACAAATAAAAGTCAACAAAATCAATAAACAAATATTGACAATAATTTGATTATTTAATATCGAGCGACCAAAAAGTCGTTAATTAGTAGCGGGCCTTACACATAAATAGTTCCGGCACAATAAGGCAGTGATTCAGTGTATGCTATACAAAATATCTCCGTTAGAAAGTTTCAACCAGTCTGTTGCAATTGAGGTTAGTCTATTGTAGATTCAAATCCAAAAAGGTTGAACAAGTCAGTTTAATTCAATTTATTAACTCTTATCTGAAATACCCAAATTTTTTATATATGTTTCAACATTTCTCATAACCTACAAGTACATTTTGTGTTTTATAGAATTACCTATACACTATTCTCTGTTTTACACATCGTCTGAATATTCCAATGGGTCAAAGTAACCTATACTCGTTAAATGAAACACTTGAGACTTTAATCACAAGCATTATAGGTATATTGGAAATAAATCATTTTTACATTATACAACTCTTGAAATGCGAGGGCATAGTTTTAATAAAATAATTTAGGTGTATGTGTAATTGTGTCGATTCGAATCAATTTGTGCATTAACAAAAATACTTAATCTATTTCTTCATTTGTATAAACAAATTCTCATTGGCCCTTTGAATTTCAGTCATCAGTTGCCGACACTTTAAAAATATAAAGCTTGCGATAATAAAAACCGAACGAAAGCCTAACTAGCATAGATCGTAACTAAACTATAGATTATCCAGTTATGTCGCAGTCTGTATCGATTAGTCGGTTTCCTAAATTTTATATACAATATTTATTTTCTACCATATTGCGTCCTTGATATGCATCGCGTAACAATAAAAAAACCTAGCTCTGATGCCCTCGATGCGTCCGGATGCGTTGAACGGGATCGTCGGCGATCACACGGAACGTTTTACTAAGTACTGTCGGTGAAGCGATCAAGAAACAAATAATACAAATACACGGTACAACGTAACAAATCGTCACCATAATAATCTTTACAGTCAGACTTATCGTATTAAATAAAAATATAGAATCATAAATATCGGATTCAGTCCAGGAGTGGGCCCACTAGGCCTCGGGCCGCACGCTAGTGGATGGCCACGGGGCTGTGCGCCAGCGGGCACACGGGCGCCAGCAGCTCGTCCGAGCGGCGCGCCGCCTCCACGTCCATGCGCTCGGCCGCGCCCGCGCCGCCCCACACGCGCGCGCCCACTGCACAATCACACAGTCAGCACGCTACTTACTGTACAGATACTTGCTGACGACACTTATTTTTTCGCGCTACAAGGTTCTTTTGAGCGCGTGGCCAAGACGGAACTAACACAAAAGTTTACCAACAACACTCCTCTGTCAATGCCATTAAGACGCCAAAAGATCCTTGTAGCACTCTACTGAGGAATATAGACAAGTATTTGTATAGTACGTAGCCTGCATTCAAATCATACTACAAATCACCTAGAACATATCATTAAGTTACATGGTTTGGTTGGTGAAATAAAAATCTATTGCGCCGGCGCACCGCTAGAGTGCACTCGACGGGTGGTGACACATAAAAAGGAACATTCACAATTTTATGAAAGTGAAAAGTAGGGTGTTGCTATAAAAACTAGAAAATAATATAGGTAATACGGTTGACGGTTATAATATTAAATTTGTTACTAATAAATAGATAAAAGGAACACATAGAAAACAAAAGAAACACAAACTGTCGAGATCTGCGGCCAACGTTCGTCGATGTCTTCACCATTAAATTTGTTTTTTTTTTGAGGCAATATAAGTTCTGACCAGCTATGACTAAATTTGCATTTTGGCAGTCGCAAAAGGAGGCCGCAGATCACAAATACACATAAGCCATGCGTGAGCCACATGCTCGCATGCTACGGAGGGGGCGCATAACATTCCGATAGTGAGTAGAGTGAGGGCAGACCTGGCACGATATCGTTAGGCACTAGTGTGGCGGCGCTAGTGTCGCGGGCCGGGGCCGCCGGACCGCTCTAGTCATCGCGGGTCCGACGGGCCATCTGCCGCCACAACATAGCCAATGTTAACAATGTACACACACGGTGGAAGTTACTGGACCATTGGTGTACACACACGATGGAAGTTACTGGGCCATTATTGGGGGGGATTGTGCTTTTGGCCAAGGAAGACTTGTATCTGCCTCTCTTTATAAAGCAAACATTTTTTTTTCGTGGGAAGGGATCTTTACATACGTAATTGGCATACTGTTTAATTTATTATTCCAATTTTTTATAGTCTGAGAGACAGAATGCTTAAATGTGAATCAAGACATTTCAGCTGTGGCAATACTTCTTGGCATAATAATGTTGCCAACTTTTCTAGCCTGTTTATAAAAAATAGTTGCAAAGATCGAGATAGTTTGACAACAGGGTAACTTCCAAATATTATTATTACATCCATGAGACTTGCGTTAATCACTTAAAATGAAATGGTGAAGCGTTTTATGTTAGCAAAGAACACGACAGAAGCTTGAAATGATCATTTGAGACTTATACTAACTATGACATTGTTAGAAATATAATATGATCGTATAATAGTTGAGTTAATTATAAGCACCATGTAATTGCAAGATATTTACTAAGGGACTTTTGATTGAAATATTATTTCCCTTTTATTGCACATTAAATATGTATTTAAACATATAGGTATTCAAACACAATGTAAATTGTCTGTAAATAATATTTAATTCAATACATTGCTTGTGCCCCTTATCCTTTCCTAGTAAAATATTTTCTATAGATAAAATTCATCGAATAACCCATGAAATAATATGGTATATTCATTCGGATTTTATAGAAAGATTTAGGAAAGAAAAAAGTATTTATTAGTAACATTTAGGGGGGGGGTTAGCAAGGATATTTTTTTACTAACAATGTTAGAACCTTTTTAGAGAAAACTTTGTGTATGTTAGAGAAAATTCAAGGACAGTTAGTTTATAAGCAATTTGTAAATAATAAATGGGAACTAACCGTGTTGGTGATGCGACTGAGCCTGCTGTGTGTTGGTGGACTCGTCCGCGGTCCGCTTAAAGAAATTATGTTGTAGCGCGTAGTACGGCGTCACGCGCTGTTTGGGGTCGTACTCCAACATGCGGAGGATTAGGTCCTGGAAATGGTTAGGAATATTGTTAGAATTTGATCTTCAAGAGTTCACGAAGCTTCTTGTGTGGTTTCCATAAAAATACAAGTGATCCACCCGTTTAAGCTACGCTTGCCGGGGACGGAACAAAACACAACATAGTTGGGAAAAGACTGGACAGATTGATTGATATGTATGCGATACAAGATGAAGCAGCCTTGACAATTCAAAAGTGCCTGTAATTGGTTTATTTGAAATAAATGCTTTGAGTTTGAGTTTGAAACTGATATGATTGATTAACAGCAGAAAAAACCCTTCAATTTTGTAAGGGGACACTAGAGCATGTCTTTTAGGATCCAATGCCACTATGTTGAACTATGGTATGGTGCAACAAGCCGAGGGCTTCCACCAGCATTTTTTTGGGTGGGAAATCATCAAATAACACTCGCTCTGGGCGGAGCGCGAGGCTGTGTCAGACTTTTACACCTGTTCCTTCAGTAGCCTGTGCCAGGGTAGGTACTCTTCGAACAACTTCATTGGCTTGGCTACAGGGTTTTTTTTTTAAATACAATCCTCAGGTAGGCAAAATGTTATGGAGTTTCCAATCAAACTCACCTTAAACTTGAGATAGTCGGACACGGAGTGGCCGGGCTCGCCGCGACGCCGCGCGGCCGGCCCGCCGCCCTCCACGCCGAGGATGTCGTGCAGCCGCCGCGTGCCCGGCAGCCGGTACTTCCTGTAACCGCTGCACACATGAACACACACTCACATGTTTGTTCGCACAACCTTTGTACTTAAAACTAATTCGTGCATTAAAGGAACCTTGCCTTCACTTAAAAAAAGAATATTGTATGTTAGTCGAACTTGCTGAGCCCACTTGTTAAAACAGCATGTGGAACTCATATCAATAAGATAGAAAAATAATAATGACTTTTAGTCGACTGGGGCATGGCTAAGAACAATTTGAAAGTTATGAAACTACAAACCCTGGCGTCCTTCTGTTATTGCTTAGTGTATATATTGTTGAATACTTAATGGTGCCACAATTTATTAAAACTCACCTCCCGTCCTTTCCATTTACTTTCTTTAAAACATAACCACCGCCTTCTGACGCGGGTAATTTGTCGAAGAATTTTCTTGTTTTGTGTGCCTGTGGACAGAAAGATATCTTGATGCAGGATACTATTGTCGTTACCGCATAAACTAGTTACTAAAGTTCCTGCAAAATATAGGGTTTCTTGGGCTTCAAGCTTGTGTAAACGAATCGCGTTGGAAAACCTGCCAGATGGTTAAAGTTTAGATTTAAATAGGAACGTTAGTTAAGACGTTTAGTAATAGTTAGTTTAGTTTACACGGAAGGCCAAGAATGCCGAGTTCATTCACAGCAACCCTTTCTTTTTCCACTATACCAAAAAATCATGTTGATTTCGTATGGGATTTTGTGAATCATTTGTCGACAACTCCTTGCACTACATTGACTCAGCGCTTTTCTAGTTGGCCAACCACTGTAGTCTCTGGCTTACAACAGCAGCAAAAAGTAAGGTACAAACGTCTCACCTGGTCTAACAAATGATCAGGCGGCATGCCGAGAACCTCGACGATTTTGTTCATCTGATCGACCTCGTTGGCGCCACTGAACAAGGGTTCGCCGGTGTGCATCTCCACCAGTATGCAGCCCAGCGACCACATGTCTATCGCGAGGTCGTACGGCACACCGAGCAATACTTCCGGCGATCGGTAAAACCTCGACTGAATGTATTGGTATATCTGGAACATTAGAACATTGCAATAAGGTAACAAGATTTTGATTAAAACGATTGTACATGGAGTGCCCGTTCTTCCAGACTACGCTTTAGCGTCGTCTGGAAGAACGGGCAAGAAACTCCGAAAAAACTAAAGATGAAACTATCTTTGTTACCGACCGACTCCTGGATAATTCAAAATTGCCTTTAATTTGTTTCAGTGTAATAAATTATAAGTGGAAGCATTTGCATCTCTGCTTAGTAAAAAACAAAGTCGCTCTCCACTGTTAAACTACGTAACGGATTTTCAACAATAAGTGCGATTCAAGAGGAAGGTTTATAAATATAGTTTAACTAGCTTTCACCCGCAGCTTCGCCCGTACGATAGTATCTACATTGCACCCGTGCGACGCCGCCGCCGTGGCGGTTGTAGAAAATACATGCAAATTCCAAATATTTTATATTACCAGCCCATAATCAAGATCATGTTATATTTATAATTAAATAATCAACATTTATTTCATTAAAATTCTCAGTAAAATAACAATGTTAGTACCAAATAACTGCCAGTTACAGAATTAGAAACTCTCAAGAAAGATAACAGGGGTCAAGTCCATACCATGACCTTAATTAGCGCGTACCACTGAATTGATAAAGAAATTAATAAATAAAAGGAAACAATCATACTTAACCTAATCAGTGCGAAATAGAGGCTAAAAATACTTCCATTCATGAATCTAAGGGCGCTATGATCGGATTATAAAGCGCTATTTATAAAGTATCAATTATTGGAAATAAATTATTTTAGAGGTTGTCTGATTGGTTTAGTGGCTGTCAGCGCGATTGCTGAACATTCAACTGAGGGTTCAATCCCCTGCCGGGTAAGCGGAATTGTGCGAAAGGGTTACCGCTACACCGGAACATAAAGGGCTAAGGAAGGAACATGGATGGGTTTTAGTCAGTAGGAGTCCACACTCCCTTCCGCTCCACCCAGAGCGGGAGAAGTCATTGGATGGTTCCTTAAAAAAAAGGGTTCAATTCCCAGATCCTTTTGAAAATAAGGGTTTTTTTCTGGCAATACAGGTGCTTCTTTAGTCTTAAACCATATCTGGTAAAAAGTGGATGCACTACACCACCCAAAGCTTTTTGAGAATAGTGATGTTAATTTATAAAAAAGCCCAATAATTCGTTACAAATTAAACGACATCGTACATGAATGGGTTTTATCGTGTGCGTTGTCGAAGGCCGTGAGAGTTGGCGATAACCTGGCCTCCTCCACCACTGAATCACACGACCCCGATGTGATTTATCTCAGCAATTAGCGTGTACGGGAATCGAGTCTATAAATTGGTGGAGTCGCGTTAGGTGCACTCCAATAATTTAGCGTGTTCTATTGAATTTCTTGGTACTTGCGAATTAATGTTTTAGACTTGAGAAATGTGCATAATTTAGACTTTCAAATCTTAAGTCCTGCTCACATAACGTAACATCACACCTGTGCTGAATTTTATTGTTTTTTGGAACATAACGAGTGGGTTTAACTTGAACACAACAAAATGTTTCGAAATAGATCGTTGTTTTTATATTATATATCCTTTGAGAGTACTTTCAACAAGAATATTTAGAACCAACATTTTGCGATCACTTTCAACATAATTAGCTCTAGGCTTAAAACAGACAACTACACCTACATTCAATTTGAAATACTGACTACAAAGGCTTTTTTTTACGAAATGTTTAATAACAGCTTTTCTATTCTACAAGCTATGTCTAGACTAAAAGACAGTTGAATTAGACCGTAAAGTTCAGAAACTTACCCTTTGACCTAGTTGACACGAGCTCCCGAAATCCACAATTTTAATGGCTGACCTTTTCGGGTTGCATAGTAGTATATTCTCGGGTTTAAGATCACAGTGAATTATATTTAGTTCTGGAACACAAAAGAGAGAGGTATTAGTATTGTAGATAAGAGCTATCTTATCGAGATTTGCTTGACAATGGAATTTTGGGACATCTTTGTGAACGGTGCTTCTGTCAGTTCCGTACTGTGTTTTGGAATGATGTTAAATGTAAGTTATGTAGTACCCAAGCATATGTATTAATATTCATAAATTAAGGTACCTACAATTTTGCTCCTTTTTTGACAATCGACACGTGTGATCAAACTGAATCTATATATAAGCAATACATGATTGTCATTGTATTTTCAATAAATCAGTAAGAAACTAACAGATCTTATTGACCAATAAACTTAAAAAAAACTAAACTAAACTTAAATAAATACGATCTGCCAGTCCAAACAGCATATCGAGCGGCAATAACGATCGTCAAAATTTGAGAAAACTCTAGGCATATTAATACAGTTCAAGCTACATTATGTAGTTGCAAATAAGCTTATTCCACTAATAACAAGCGCCAATCCCCCCGCCCCCCCTTCCTGATGATCAGCGGTCACAGTCGGCGCCTAACGTCAGCAATACCGGCGGCATTGCAGAAAGCTTTTTCGTTTCTTTGCTTCTACTGTACTTGTAATATGTTGGAAGTCTTACCAGGTTGACTAAGGAACAGTAGCGCGGTACACAACTGCTGCGCGAATTTGCGCGTCAGGTTGAGCGATACGCCCCTGAAGTTGGTGTTACGTAGCAGGTCATACAGGTTGTACGACAACAGCTCGAACACTAGGCACAGGTGGTTCCGCCACATAAAGTGACATTTCAGTTTCACTGGAATTTAGAAAAAAAAATGTATTACTACATCATCATCCTTCGGCTTACCTTAATTTATCGGAGTAACATGTCTTCGACTTCCAAACACCGCTCCGTCTCAGGAGAGACTCTCAAAAACACAATTCAACCATTGTTTCTATACTCTTCAGATTTATACTAAACTCTCCTTTCTTCTCAATCCTCCGTATCACACGCTCAAACCATGACAAATATGACTAATTCAAAACTTAACGAAACTGGTTTTAGGAGTAGGAAGAGGAACCAACCGGTCTTGCAGCCATTTTTAAGTTGCAAGTGCTATTTGGTCTATCAGTGGCTTCCAATACAAGAGTGTTGGCAAAAAGCTACATCTTGGGTCAGCAATCCGATTGGCCGCCACATAAATAATAATCCAATCAAATTACATTCCTTTGAAAAACCCCCTCAACCCTTCGTTCAGTCTTACATCGTTTATGAACTACGCAGATATGACGGAAAATACCTAGTACAGGCGGGCCATTATGAAATCGTACTGAGTTTTGTTAGTATATTTGATGAGTTAATATTATGTATCAGAATAAATATTATTTTAGTGTCCTCTAAGACAGTCACGTGTTTTGCATTGACTTTGCAACGGAAAAAGTAAACATCAAATGTGAATCATGGCCTGTGTACTTTTTGTATCTACAGTTATACATGTCATATTGTTTACAGGAATTGTTAATATGAATTATAACATTACATATAAAAAAGGCATAAAACACTGTTGTATTGTATATAAAATGACTGATTTGAGGGTAGTTGAGAAGTTTTAATTAATTTTATGGCAACACGTTGCTGAAATTCCAGTAGATTGAGAAGATGAAACAACATGCTAAAAGTAGATAACCTTGTTACATCTTTGCTGTCTTCAGCAAAGATCTAACGAGTTTTCATCCAAAACCATAGCCAGTGAAATATAATCGTACAATTTAGTCGCATGCCCAAAGAACCAGTAAACATTGTTGATTTCTTTGCGATTGATGAATTTGTCAAATTGTCGACTGAGCGATCTTTTACATAAGACCGATTAAATTATATTTGAAGTTCATCATCATTACAGTTCATCTTACCTATATAATACTTATTTTCAGGATCCGCTCTGTTCATCATTTTTAGTAACTTGACTTCTATTTGTGCCTGGTTTAGGAAGGGTTTCTTATTCTTAATTATTTTTATCGCTACTTGACACTGCTCCTCGTGGTCATACGCTTTCACAACCTGTAACATTGAGAAACATAATCATTAGTAATTAGCCCTCTTTTTATCATGAGGGTTTAGGTCCAACGACAAAAGAATACAAATACTCTATACCAGGGATGGCGAACCAATGGCACGTAACAACATAATTTGGACACGGCATCATTTCAAAAATTGCAGTAATTTGTTCTTTCATATAAATAAATATAAAACTGTTAATGTTGATAATTATTACTGTAACACAAAAAATGTAATATTTGTATTCTTTCCTAATATATAATTGTTTATTGGCACGTCATGGCGTCTTAAAAATTTATTTCGATAAAATGGCACGTAGATGTGTTGAGGTTCGCCAATCCTGCTCTATACAGATGTAGAATAGCCAGGCAGCATTGCAATGTGCGCCGGCACATCGTTTAATTTGCATCATGACCAATCATAGTAGATTCTGGTTTTCAAGAATTGCAGTGGTAAGTGGTGTTAACCGATTACAATTTGACATTTCTGGCAACAGTCCTCCAATTAATTACTTACAGCTGTTTAAGACCAAAACGCACTACATCTGAGGTATATGATCCCGTTTAACTTTATACTAATTAATATTCCCATCAGCAGATAATTTATGCCAAATAAGTAAACTGTGGTACGATGTGATGTGAAAAGTATAATCAATTAAGGGCTGATTTTTCAATCGCCTGTTATCTTTTATAATGGCGGTTTGACATGGCAGATTTTTCGTCAGAAAAGTTTTATTGGAGGAATAAATATGACAGTTTGACAGGATACGCATAGAAAATATGTCAAAACGCCTTTTCTTTTTCTCCTTCCTTTATTTTTCTCTTCTTTTTCCCATCAATGCAGACTTGCTTTTCCAATTCACTAGACATTAGCAGAATGGTCGACATCGGCTTATTGCCATTATTTAAAAAATGAAATGAAAATGAAATGAAAAAGTGTTTATTTGGAACATTAAGTCAAGTTCAGTACATTTTACTTCTGCCAAACTACAGAGCAGTTTGTTGGCAGACGTAGCTCCCACAATACTCTCAATATTATCGTATGGACGTTCACTTTTCCATTAACATACTAAAATTATAAAAATAATCTGACCTATACCTACATAACTGACAACCAAATCACTGCAAAATACTTATACAAAACAAACATGTTAATATTTAATTTTAAATTACAAAATACTTGCTGAGGTTTTCACTAAAGTTAGACAAAAGATATGATTGAACTTTGTTTTTAAATGTTCTCTTTGTTACATCAATAGAATAGTATGGTCAAACCGCCATTTTTATTCTTCAGATAAAAGTTATCAGGCTATTGAAAAATCGGCCCTCAGTCAATTATTAAATTTATTGAGAAAAAAATTGCCCATTCTCAAACCGAGAGCTCTGACTGTCTCTCCGGAAGTCCAGAATGACAATTCAGGCTAAATAACCCTCCCTGCTTGAAATTCCAAGTACAGTAAATTTTTGTCCACTTTTCCTGTGTAAACATCAACACGATATCCTACTGGTAACCTAGAGATCTGCAGAAGTGCTCCTAATCTGTGTTTACTACTAGGGCAACGAGGAGGAAGTCATTATGTTCAGTAATCTGACTGTAAGTAGCTTAGTACTGGACTGATAACAGGATAACTAATACAATGTATTGTATGAATCACGTACTTAACGATTAAGTGCAACAGTTACTCATATTTTTATATTTCTCAGAAGGTATATAACACACCTGCACCCTAATTGCGTTACACAATAAACAACTATCTGATTGATTTTGAAGGAATTTGTCTGCACAATATCGTAATAAATGTTGTTAAATATTTAGACGGCCACGGCGATTTTTCCACGCGATTTTACCGTGTACGAGACAGTCGTTCATACACAGGACGAATAAAAGCAAGTATTTTGGATGGCAATTTTATTTTCATAATCATCTAACGACTTATTCCGTAATATCGCTCGTACTTCAATTAAAGAAGTAAATAACTCGAAAGATATTGGAAATTCGTCCTCCATTTTATAAATACGAGAGACAAGTTCATTCGTGTGAACGAGGGTATCGTTCATGAACATAAGCGCCACTGCGTATCGTATACGATAAAATCGTTTCAAGGCGCGGCCTCCTAGGTGACAACTTCAGACGGTATACCGGCAAAATATTTCTCAAAGACGATATTTTCATTTAAATATATTTTGTACTCTCACTACTCTATTCGATAAAATCTCGCGTACGGTATAAGGGAAAAATAATGCCGTCTAAACGTACTCTACGTGCCCACTGATAACGCATATATTGTATTAGTTTTTGACGTACCTTTGCCCAGTTAAATTTATTATCGCAAACGTGCATACAAGTTACCCACTCGTAAGTAACTTTTTAATAGAAATTGTTTCTTTAGCTTATTTTCAGTAACATTTTCAGGGTTAGCAAACTCCTCAGGTACGTCGTATGATCTTCGGCGCAAGACTTCCAAATCTTAGATTGGTTTTCGATTTTTGGTCAACGTATAAAATAACACTTGGACAGGCTAACACGATTGGTTGATAGTAAAAGTAGTAGATGCTCACCTGTCCAAAAGATCCCTTCCCAATCGGCGAGGAGATCTCATACCGGTCGAGGAACTTCTCGCCCTGTTTGATGATGTAATCATGGTTATCATCATCATAGCCGTCGTTATATAACTTCCGCTCTTTTTTGTGCGAGCCATCCTCGCCCAGGTACTGTTGCGCTCTCCGTTTTTTCTTCGCGTAATATACCTGCGGACAAAATAATTCGCGATGAGTATTGATATTCGTCTTTTGGAACTGATATTTTAAAACCTGTTGCGGTCTTTGGTCGTCCTAGTAGATAACAGTGACGTTTTTCGTTGTTATGGAATAAGACAATTTCAAATCGCAGTTGTTGTCGTGTTAGTGTGTAAGAAAGACAACTTCATTACCAGCCAAATGAAATGGTGAGCCAGGATGAGCAAAATAGAATACATCAGGCATAATTAGATACGAAGATCACCTCATTTTTAACTTTGAGCGAAGATATATTTCCCAGTTTTTTGGTGAATATAGTAATGTTTGTAGATACTGTATTATGGAATCATTGGTTGGCTTTGTTTTTTTTTTACATTTTTCTTATTTATCCATGTTTCGCAAACGCGCACCGTCGATGACTGACAGTTATGTATGACAGCGTAAATAGATTTTTAAAGTGTTTTTGACAGTTAACAGATTGAATAAAGAGTTAAGGTTCTATCAATTTCCAATACGACTTGCTCAATCAAATAAAAAAAAAAAAAACATGCAAATAGGAGAGCTATGTAAAGGAAGTGGTATTTATATCCGTTATAATAAACGTCGATAAGAATAAGCACAATAAACCTATAATGTTCCCACCACGTAGGCTCAGACTTCTTCTCGATGAAGAGCAGTGGGCCGTAATCCCCACGCAGGCCCAGAGCAGGTTGGTGGTCTAGTAATAAAAGTACACGTAAAGCTAAATACTAAACATTGCACAATTGTGATCGTATGCGTTATAGGAAATGAAGAGTAGACGAAAGCGGGAATTCTCGGTTGACGGACGTTGACCCAAATATGCGGTTGACATTGATCGACGACGAGTCGCGATATGCTTATATAAAACATTTATACCGAGTGCCGGCCGACGACGTAGGTACCAACGCATGGATTTGGGACTAGGAAGTTCATTGCTACCGATTTTTATGAGGTACCGCGAGACTCGCCCCGAATGACTCATTGTTTTGCGACTGGTTGGTAACTTCGGGGACTCGGCGGAAATATATATTTTGAGTCGGAAAAGTTTTCGACCTCCGATGGATGGTTGTCAAATTGTCAGATACAGAGACTTGATGCTGTACTGTGGCGTCAAAGCGTGATGTGATTGACACGTCAGCGTGCGTCACGTGACCAATAACATCTGGCATTTAGAAGCCGGTATTACGTCACACGGAAACATGACATAGCAATAGTACCGGCGAGTGCATAACATTCGCATCGCAGTGGTACGGAAGTGTCGCATATCGACGCGGCCAAACGATAACCCAAATTTCTGACAGCGACCTACATATTACATTGTACGTTTTACAGGCGACCAAGCGCCCCTAACAACTGGCAAGGCTTCGTGCAACCGCACACTTATCTGTTCCACTAAACTGTTTGTTTGTTGACCAATGTCAAGCTTTTTGCTTTGATTTGTGCCGGCCATCTGAATAACACGTGTGCTGAAAGAATTCGCAATTATTCTGGTGATTGATTATGAATTATAGTTCTAAGTTACAATTTAAAATACGGGTTTTTGATTGTCGAGGGGTAGTGGCTAGGATGCGCTGAGGCAAATGATGGTGGTTATGGAAGAGGATGGTGTGGTGAGTCAGGCCAGTGACCGCGGCACGTGGCCGCGAGATGAGCGCGTCGGGCCGGGGAGAGACGGCGCGCGGCGGCTGTCATTGATTTTCCCCGTTTCCCCCCAACCCCGAGGCTGGCTCCCTCCCCACCGCGTCTCACCCACTTCCAGCGCCCGATAACGAGGTTAACGGGCGACGTGAGCGTCTCCTAAACTTTAATTATACCCGTACACCCGTCGTGCATGTTTAACCCGGCCTCTATTGAGCGTTTTGTTTGCAGCGCACCTGATAGGGAGACGTGATCCACTATTCGGTCGACGGTTAACTATCTAATGAACATGGCCGGAGATGGAAACGCGAAAAGCACAACTTGCACAATCTGTAGGTAGGAAGTTGTCGCGGCAAACCGAGCTCGATACAAATCTGCTAACTACGTCTTAACTCATACTCATAAGCGTGGCGCGACGCAAACTGTATAAACAATACGGAAACTCATCTGCTGTTTATCTCAATAGGTAGCGAAAATAATATGTTCGCTACTGGGAAATTTGTCAGGTTATGCGGGATAATATTCTGTTAATCCGGAGGCGAATAACTCAGAAACGTGTCTACCCATGCCTTTGACACAATGTTTGTGTTGTAATGTTGACAAAATTTGTATTGCTTCAAAAAATTGTGTGTGAAATATTGAAGAATTGTTCTTGCCAAACCTGATTTATGAGACCTCGAGTTTTGTTTGCCTTTTCATTCGTATCTCTCACGTCATTTATAAAAGGTTGAAGTATTATTTTCACCGCCAAGTTCACAGTCAAAAGTTCAGTGGCATTGAAAAAAAGCGATTTCATTTTCAACAAGAAAAACATTTTTGCAAATGATAGGATAGCACGAAAAATACAACATAACTCACACAATCACAATTTTATTAATTTACGTACTTACCGATTTTTCGTAATACGTTTGTCTGGCGTAGCCTGACGTCATAGCGGCGTAGCCCGAAAAAACTGAGTAATACTTCGTAGCGCTTCGTAGCGCATAGATGTCGTAGGCGACGTAGGCCGTAGCCCTTATATATTGTTGCTATTCAACTGTTTTTTTTGTAGATTCTCAAATATAGCATTATTTTCTGTACTAATTAAACCGATACAAGAGTTCCGGTGCAACATCATCGCTTGTGACCGAGACGAGGGCGCGAAACCATTTACAATGACGTAGTAAAACTAGAAATGCCCCAGGCATTTTGGTTGGTGTACTGCCGTTATATGTATATAGCAAATATCAACCATTTTATATCTAGCTGGTTTTGTTTCTAGAAGAAAATGTATCAATTGCTAATCAACGTATGTACTTGTTGTAAAAAAACATTGAAGAAAATGGTTCACCTGGCCAAATGGGAATTTGCATCATTTTAAATGTGTAGAAGTCTTCGTAACAGACAATTAAAAAAAAAGGATATTTATACCTACTGAAAAGTGTAAATAAAACGTGAACAGTGACACTAAAAAAGCCTTTGGTATTCGTTAAGGGTTCGGACTTCTTCAGATTCGTCGACACGTGATGCTTCTTAATTGTTTTAAAAATGAACAGTAGTCTAGTTTTTATGAATATTAACGTCAAAACAAATGTTTATATGATTTATTGTGAACCTCCACTTTTTATAAGTCGGTTAACAAACAAAATCCTTTAGACGATCACAAAAAAACGTACGGCCTAAATCACTGTCGCTTCCAGCGGCTCTAAATCTCTGTGTATATCGTCAGTTATTCAATTAGGGGTTAACCAATGAGAAGTGAGCGGTGCACCGCTGCGTAAGCTAATTATTCACCAGCACCATACTGCCATGCACTTCCTGGAGACCACGCGTACTTGAGGGTCGCGTTGATTTAAGCCAATAAAACTTTTATTGGATGTCGATACTAAAAGTAATGGGGTTTGTTCGTGGTGGTGATTCGTTTATTGAGTTTTTATAGGGGGTTAAGTTTGTTGGTGTATTGTTATATTTTGTTATTCAATAACAATTTTTAATGTTTTGGAGATATGGACGGTTACTTTTTAGGCGATAGGTTAATTGTATGATATATTTTGGGCCGTTCCGAATTCAATTACGACCGTTTAGACTGTAAACCGGAGGTGGGCAAACTTTTTTCATCAGGGGCCAAAAATGCGTAGGGAATTCAGGGATCCCAAAAAATAACCGTTTTGTTGTAAGTTGCAATTCATCGTAAGATTCGTCGAAGGCGTAAATGCTACAACACACCGTGAAAATAATCGTAGAGCGCACCAGCGCAATTTTTTATCTTACTAGTACTCGTAACTACTAGTACTCGTAGTACTAGTAACTCGTATGCATATATTTAGCTAATAAAGATCACAATGGCCCTTAAAAAGTCTATGAACGTCAAAGTATAATTTCTGAGAGCAATACGTCAAAATGACGTTGGCGGGCCGGATTAAAAGCCTGTGCGGGCCGGAGAAGGACCGCAGGCCGTAGTTTGCCAATCCTTGCACCATCGCAATTAGTGTGACATTTGATATTTTCTAGCAGTAAAAAATGCTGAGTTAAAATGACTAAAAACGCTAAAATTTTATACAACGTGCCATAATTATGGAAAACACAAATTACTTCTCAAAATTTACAACACTCATTTTTCCGATTTTTTTTTTTTCAAAGTAAAACGATTTAGATATTAACGGGCAACCGTATTGATGCACTTTACAATAGTTATTGCCATTCTAGTTAAACATCAATTAAAACTTCGTTATTTTGCACTTGCAATTATTAGTTCTAGGAACTTTAAGTCTCAAGGAGAAGACCCAGTTCTCGGAGTAAGAAACGTTGCCAGGTTTTATTTAAAACTTATAAACAATAAAACGTAAAACTTTGCACCTGTTACATAAAAATCCTTTTAATAATTATTTTGTGACTCCCGAAAATGCCGTGCTGACTGAAATGAAGGCGCCAATTTTTATACAGCCGTGTTGCCATGTGGAAAAGTTCGGCGAAAATGTTAATGAAAATCCCGTCGTAATTTAACGCACCTTTTGTATAAATGTATACTGATCGGCTTTTTCATTACTAACATCCTGTAGCTTTTAGAAAGTTTTTTGTCACATGTGTCACAGATTTAGCCGATTTCCAAAACAACAATGCAGTATATTTGAATATAATATGATATTTTTCTTCCTTCCTGAATACTGCATGAATAACAGTGACAATATTTCTCTCTCAGTCGCAGATCTCCATAGAAACATAAAATAAGCAATGTATCACACAATTGAATAGGTCAAGATGTTTAAAAGACCGCGTTGTGCGACAATCATGCCAAAACGGGCGCGTTTATGAAGGCATTGCGATTCTATGCGATTTTTATTGCATGTATTTATTGTGTGTATGGAGGCATGTTGGCATCACACGGACGCGTTAAATTTTTATTTATACGCATTGCGCCGTGACGTCACCGTGATATCATCCGAATGCATTCGATGATGTAATGCTTGAATCATCGGCATATCGATTGCGCTATCAAGTAATTCTGGTTCTATAACAAAATACACAGCTGTCTACATTTTTCTTTCTCGTGTACATACTTATAATAGATCGTCTGGAGCTTTTTCTTCTGATTGTACCAGAGTTATGTAAACTCGTGCCAAGACGCCGATTGCTTTTGATCTTGGCTAAATAAAAACTAATGAATGCTGAATAAAAGATTTCAATCGAACGATTTCATCGAAGGAAACACTGGCGGAAATAAAAAATGTGCCTACCACTAGTTTGTTTTCATGCCTACATTTTACGTTTTCGCTAGCTTTTAATGAGTGTAAAAGACCATCAAGAGTATTAATTAAACTTTTTCTTTCTGATTATCCATCGTTCTGGAAATCTAAAGACCGCAGCGGAATCCCGAAAAACAGAATTCACCGTATGCTAATTAATTTTTCATAGTCCCGCCGACGACACCGCGGTGATATGCAAATGAGAATACGCCGCGCATTAGGTACTCTGGTTTACAACTTATCACGTCGTCGAGTATCAATTAAAGCGACGGAACTGCGCAAGTTTACATCATTAACACCATAAAAAGACAGTTATTGCGAGAAAATTTGTGCAATCAATTAGGAGTTTTAAGAGGGGTCGGGGGTGTATGCGTGCAGAGTGCAGCGGCGACGACCGGGCGGGAGGGTGTGTGCGGGGCCGGCGCGCGCATCTGTGTGCATTCGGCATATTTACCCCGATAGTGGGCGGGCAGGTTCACTGACCCGACCCAATGCAAGGCCTGAGTACGTAGGCCGCTACGACGCACGTCGGGGCCCGTTTCATTAGTGCCACCGCACACCGCACACACACGCAAAAAAGCTAACACTGTGCGTCAAGTGGGCACGCACGCTTTTTTAATCATCTGTCGGATTACCCGGCCCGGCGGAAAAAATCCAACAGGTACTCGCTTAAATTTCAAGATGTCGTAGTGCTTTGTCGTAATGTGCTTCTAGTCCTAACACAGTTCAGGTGTAATCCTAAAACGTCGAGGGGCCCAGGAAAGTTTCCATCGTCGCAGGAGCCATATCGATCTCTGTTTATTTCCAACTCGGTACCAGTCTAGATATCCGATTTAAAATTTATAACAAACTAAAATGGCTCGAGAGAATTGAAAACAACTTCGTAAAAATCTTTGTATTCCTAGACAGAAGGAATGTACAGACACAGGTCCACATACAGTACAGTACATCAGGTAAAATGTTTAAAGCACGTATATCAAAAGTTTGCGTACAATCGGAACAGTGTAAACGCACGCACACTCATTCGAAACGTCATAATTGCCGCAGCATTCATAAATCCAGCGGTTAGACAGACACATTCAGGGCTGTAAACTATAAGCCGAGGTATACTTATGCAAAACCACCCTTGCAGTCGGCGGATCGGCGAGTGCAATACCATAACCTACCCCAAGCGTTCCCCTCGTTGAGGCAGGTCCGGGCAGACGCCTTTGATGGGGCATTACCATAATAACCGAGCCAACAGATACTATTCATTAATAAATAACATGGATCGAACATATTTATTATGTTTACATAGTTAATAAACAAATTGACAGTCGGAATTTTATGAGATACGTTTATGACCGTTTAATTTAATAACTTACTTTCTGATTGATAATGTGACATTAATATTTTGATAAGGAGTAATGAAGATGTACTCTGTCTGTATAAATAAATACTGAGGCATTTTGATAATGACTTCAAAAGCTCTTAAGTAGGTACGTCTAGATGTAGGAGCTCTCGACGGACTCATAAATCATAATGCATGTTTATTACTACAAACATTTGTATGTTCTCTAGACAAAACTGCTTTGGAGTTATTATTTTATTATTTATTAAATGACTTTTGGAAATACAGATTAGCGTAATTGGGCAGTATTTATTGTTATTAAGCTTGGGAGCTATTAGGGAACTTATTAACAGCGATCTCCAATCTGCTGTTGGACTCTTTTCTTTCAAAGAGAACATAAAATTCTCTTAATCATCATGTTGGTGTTGCGGCTCATGGCCATTGGCCAGCGATTTGTAGGCCTGGCAACTTGTCTGATGATTGACGATGAACCTCCTCGGTATTAGACACGATGGGTGACGATATGAAGGTGAGGTTTAATTGCTTAATTCTCTGATATTTTCTTTTCCCCACTCGTAAACTTTCAGTTGTTATAGCTGATGAGAATTCTTCCGTACCAACGTAACCGCCATCAGTTTTTAGTAACACAAACAGCGTCTTTTCCCAAAATATCTAAGGTTCTCTAGAGACTCGTAGTTTGCCGAAGGCCTGTGTCTCGAGGGATGTAACCGTGGGTGTAAGAACCTTATGGTTGTAATAGCTAGCAATTACGTGTACCTTAACACGATCCTTGTTAGGATAATTAGTTTTGTAAAATTCGACTCTTTACTATTTTATTTCAGATTGTTAACCTTAAAAAGTATTTTTGTTAACATGGTTGAAGTTTTTTTGTAATGACGGTAATACAAAAATTAACTTTGAACGATGAAGAGAAATTATTCATTTTATCTTTGCCAGTACACGTCATTTCCAGATGCTGTTTAAAAAGAAGTGCATCTGTTCTCAGGTGACGTCATTTTTTGAAGGCGCCTAACCGGCGTCTGACCAGATGCATTATGCTACATTCTGCGGCTTCGAGCGTTATCTGTTTTTTGTACAGGATTAAGGAATTGTTTGATCTCCTGCGATGAGCGTAATCTTGTTTGTTCGTTACAGTACACATATTTTTGCTATATTTTAGGGCAGTCTTTGTGTGTATGCCATTGGGATATGCAGGCTATTTTTTACGTTCACTCGTGGCCAGTATTATGTGGTTGTGGTGACTTGCCAAACATACAGCACATTTTTAGTTTCCTCATGTCCGAATGAGAATACGGATCTCTTACAGAATAATTTGTGTGTTATCTGTCTGTCACCATGTGACATCAGATGAAAGAATTTACTGTGTGCTCCCACACAGGGAGAAGTTTTAAAAGTATTAACACATTATCAACGAAAAAATAAAGGGCATTTCTTTGTTTAAAATATTCACACAAACTTAATCAAGCTTTTTTTTTAAAGGGAATATAATCAGAAATGTTTACTTCATCTTGCATGTGTGTATAAAACGTTTGCAGATTTAACTCTTGAACCGAAAAAAAGAATTCACGATTAGGTTTTTGTTTTCATATACCTATCATGTTAACGGAATATTATCAAAGCATAAGCATACGCTACTGGGACATTGGCCTTCTCTGCGAAAGGGAGTAGACCATTATTACCATGTATCTATTATAAAAAATTTACCTGCCATTGGTATATTCGTATATATTTTTCCTTTAATTTTTTGTGGTACCTACAGTACTTAAGTAATTTTATTCAAGGTGCATCGTCTTCACATACAGTTATGTAATTATTTTATACAAAATATTATTAAACATTTTAAAAGAGTAGTGGTAGAGTTTCTTGCCCATACTCTTCCATACGAAACTACCTTTTGGAAGGGGCAACTAGAATAAATTATAATTTATTTTGACGATCCAAATAGCCTCACATGTGCCTATTTGAATGAAATAATTTCACTTTGATTGGGTTCGAACCTACGATCTGCATACATCTTGGAAATCGCGACCGTTAACACTGGACCACCACTGCTCGGGCGCTGGACAATCGGGTAATAATCAATTGTTATTACATATTTTTAACCGACTTCTAAAAAAGGAGGAGGTTCTCAATTCGACTGTATATATTTTTTTTTTATGTTTGTTCGCGCATAACTCCGTTGCTTGCCAACCGATTTGAAAAATTCTTTTTTTGTTGGAAAGGGTATACTTTCCAAATGGTCCCATAAAAATGTTATCGAAATCGGATAAGCGGTTTTTGAAAATCAACAAAAATCTAAAAAAAAAACCTACTTGATATATGTGGACGATGTTCTAATACTGTAATTTACATACCAGGTAGTTGTATTAAAATTATGGGGGGGGGGGGTTGTGAGTTGTGTAGGTACCACAACTAAAAAGTGAAAAATAAAACCGACTTCCAAAAAAAACACTACAAAGTGAAA
Organism: Hyppa rectilinea; assembly: GCA_951799385.1. Taxonomy (NCBI): domain Eukaryota; kingdom Metazoa; phylum Arthropoda; class Insecta; order Lepidoptera; family Noctuidae; genus Hyppa; species Hyppa rectilinea. Next base: position 5,765,065 of record OX637314.1, read on the forward strand.
AATAATTTTGATTTCGGAAGTCGGTGGCAAAAAATGAAAATACAAAACCGAAGACACCGACTTCCGAAATCAAAATTATTTTTCACTTTGTAGTGTTTTTTTTGGAAGTCGGTTTTATATTTTGTAAAAAAGTTTTTATAGTAAAACGAGTCTTGTTCAAGCAAGTCCGGCTTATCTTATGAGTATCTAATCAGTAAATTTACTATCAAATCTGTCTGAAATCAGCTGTAAGTCTGATGTATATTCGCTGTGCTCACGTGGACACGGCACACGTGAAAATGTTTTGATAAATACGAAGAGAAGCAGAGAACACACATAGGGCAGGTGCTGAAGTTTCATCACTACATAGTATAATACAAAGTCGCTTTCTCTGTCCTATGTATGCTTAAATCTTTAAAACTTTTGCAACGGATTTTGATGTGGTTTTTTTTAATAGATAGAGTGATTGAAGAGGAAGGTTTATATGTATAATTTGTCAACATATTATGCGGGCGAAGCCGCGGGCGGAAGCTAAAGCAACATAAAATAACATCTAGAAAGAAAAAAATAATGTTTATTCAGCACTAACAAGCACATTTAACCAAAACCAAACCCATTTTATCTAAGAATAACCCAAAAACAACAAAATAATTAATGAGAATATTATGAAAATAGTTTCAATAAAAACATGTACGGCACTCAATGACTTTTTAGCCAAACTCATTCGCCCTGACAATTTAGTGCCATTAAATTCCCAACGATCAGATGCACCTTTCCGTTTAAAAAGCTGCAGTGAGCAATTTAAATTAAAGTTTAGCATAATGTCAGTATTAAATGATGATTATTAATGGACAGAATAAACTCGGGGACTTACCGCATTAGGACTACTGTTATAGATATCTCATAGACTAGGGTCGGTAAACTAAATAGTATAATTGTTGTTTTTTAAGGGTTCCGTATGAGAAGGGTGGCAAATGCAATCCTGCCGTTCGCTTGTCTGTATGTCAGCGGGCTGTTTCTTATGAACCGTAATAGGTAGATAGATGAAATATTCAAAGATTTTTTATTTTTTTTTGCCACGATTACAAAAAAAAACTTAAACAAAATTAAAGGGGGATGATAAAAATTAAACAAACGTAAAAAACGAAAGGTGGATACACATGCAACGTGTTTTTTTAAGTAGTGTTAAATATTGTAGGTGGTAAGGTAACCCATAATGTGGTAGTCCGACTCGCCAATTTTTTAAATCTGTTGTTATTGTTTGTTCACGTATGCTTTACACGTAGGCGGTCTACGTCAATAAAGGTTGTAGCTAGGACTAGAATAGAATGCCTTTTATAATTCTCTAGAAAAAGGCATTCTATTCCAGTCTTGTTTCCTAGTATTCTAATGACATTGGGACGTCTGTTGACTAGAATGTAATGTCGCTAGTAATATAGTTAAGGCCACATGATTACAAAGTCATCAAGTATGCAACTGAAATTGTTATTGAATAAAAAACAGGTGATTGTTTCTGTTTTCATACAGCTAGGTCATAATTATGTTAATTAATACAATTTAATTACATTCTATGTCAACGTCATCCGCTGAAATAATAACCGTCATGGAAATAAATGACTTTATCCCAATGACATCATTTAATGAATGAAAGTGAATTTAACTACGTATTCAAGTTACACACTTGAATACGTAGTTAAATTATCGACGACGACGATATTTGAAGATTTACTTTCAAGAATCGCGGTCTTGAAGTGGGATTTGAATGAACGGTGGGACCTTTAAAAATTCGTGGGTGATATGGAAATAACTTTATAAATTATCAATAAAAAGAATCCACATCTATTATGAATCTTACGCAATACAACAGGCACATTAGAATCCTTAGTAAAGTAGAAAGGTACCAAACGAAGTTCAAACTGTGCAGTGAAGAGTAACAAACAGTAGCGGAGTAGATAAATCCTACAAGTCTCGCTATGGAGGTATTCAAACTAATAATTTAAACGTACGATGTCGCATTGGACTTGCGCATTCCACATTAGGTGACATTTTGGCGACAGTCCGTCATACAACAGCTATGCAAGAACAAGAGCGCCCATTAAAAATCATACGCGTTTAAAAAGCCCGCCCTCAGCGCGCACCGCCACTTCAAAGTTTGACCTCGCAATTACTAAAATTGGTTTGATTTACCATTTTAATTGTAACAAAAAGCTTATTTTTTTCCAACAGCGTGGACGGCGGAGGCGTCGTTGTAATCTCGACCGAGTGACTTTCGGCCGGAGGGTCCATTAGGGATCGGCCGGAGGACGTAAGGCTGGCGACGGGATTGGAATTTTGAACTGTGGCGTCATGTCGTTAAGGCGTAGTTTCTGTCGGAGGTGTTCGGTAGGCGCGAGAGGAGAGCACTCGAGGTCGGATGCTGAGTGCGGGGGTGTGTGCCGAGCGCGGGGGGAGAGTGGGACAAAATCGATATCGTCGGGCGGCGCGCGACGTCTTGCGCCCCAGCCCTCCCCCGCCCCTCTAATGAATGAGAGCGAGCATAGTCATCTCTGCGGATGGCGGCTCCGGCGATACGGCACGCCGCCGCCGACGTCGACTAGACTCCGCTGCGCTCCCGATCCAATGTATTGCTGCCCGCCACGATAACGAACCGAACACTGATCAACCCTGCACACACACTGCAGCTGCAATTTTATACAGCTATTTTGTACGCTCTTTTTTGTACCGGAGAAACGAGTTCGGTTTCTTACAATGCTCATACACATATTCAAACAGATGCTAAAAGTTAAAGTACAAAATAATACTAATCTAACTAATGGTCTTTTGGTTAAATAGGTATACCTAAGCATTTCTACTGATCGTGGGCAACAGATTCCGACCTTCGAATTACATAACAAGAAAGTCAGAATTATGAACTGTACAGCGGAGAATCTCGGAAGTTGTAAATGAAGTTTCGAAACAAATTTAAAAGCGACAATTTTGTCAGAAAGAGACCGAAGATTAAATAAAGTTGTTCGGAAGTTTACAGCATTCCTAACGTCTATTACAGGAGCGCAAGATTTATCGCAATAAATTAGTGCAAACATATTCTGCAGGAATAAAATAAATATTTCTGGATTATGTAGGAAATTGGTTCATATATCAAAGGCGGCCACCTTAATAATTTCACACCCACACTTTGATATTAAAGATGGTGGGAGTTCACGAGAACCACGCAAAATATTCATCAAATGCCACCTACCACTTTATATTTTTACGTAGTCTTAATAAAGAGTCTGAATAACAAAAAATTGCTAGAGGGTGTATGAGGTAACGGTTCACAAAATGCCAGCCCACAAGCGACCAGGTACGATACCCGTACAGGATCATTTAAAGCATACTTTACGAGCCATGCATTCCGGACGTATGCAACATAATGAATATATCAGGTATTTTATCTTTTTTAAACAAAGCAAAACTGAAAAGATAATGCTGATGCGTGTTGTCATTTATAAATGCTCAGTATTTTAACCATTCTCTAGGGATGCAGTGAAGCTTTTTTCATAAACAGGACTACCCCCAAATGTTTCTCGAAGATCGAAGTTAAAAAATTCTGAATTCAGCCAGACAACTTTTAGTGCCATCCACAAACAAGACCACACAAGCTGGTATTAACACTTTCAGATGTTCAACAACTGAAATAACAATACAAAAAATCGTGAAACTCTTAAAAGCCAATCTCAAAATTTCCCTACAGTCTAACTAGACACTAGACAGGAGTCTGTTGGTATGTGACGGTCCTAACAGCTTTATTAATAGCACCCAGACGCCGCCACAACAGCTGAGTCCCATCGCCCCGAAGAGAATGCCGACTAATGGTGATGATCATAATGCAAAGCATACTCACAGATGGAGTGTGTCAAATCGTATTAGATGTACGTGACACATAGCTAATGTTAAAGGTTAAAAAAAAAAGCAATGTCAGAGGTTTCTTTACACATGACTTATCAGTTACACACAAAGGCTGTACACCTAACCTTACTATTTGATTAGTCTTAATGATATTCCAGATGGTTAGAATCCTTTGTAAGCAAGTCATCGTGTAGGAAGTGTTGAACCATAACAGCGATGTTGATGCAACAAATCTGCCACGTTTCTATGACTAATAGCCAATGATGCAAGTAGGTCGCATTAACATGTTCTCTTACTCCACTAATGTGTTTAATATGACAAACCAGTCGTCCTAGATCACTTGTAAAGCCGTCCGATTTTTTTTGCCATTTGCTTCATATATTCAAAATCTAATTCAAAATCTTTTTCAAAACGTACTTCTAATGGTTAAGAAGAATGGCTAGCATTTTTTTTTTATTAATACATGTGTCAAAACTAGAAAGGCGGTATGACTACTAAGATAATCGAAAACGAAGATCAGCTGCAATGCTCATATATGAATTGGCACATTGTCGATTGATTATAGAGAACTGAGAGGTAGTGGTGCTGAGTGGCCCATGTTGACTGGACGTCCGCACTAAGCCCGGTGTAGATATTGATCCCTTAGAGGAGTCCGGGGGATGCAGGTCTTCTAAGGGGAGGCGAATCGGGCCAGGGGGGAAACCCAGCAGCCAAAAGTCTTCGCATCGGGCCGTAGTGGGATAGCGGCCGGGAGTGGGCGCTCAGTATCAGCCTGAGCAATAAAATCAGAACCGTTTCTTTTCCCCGGGCGTCGGGAGTCACGTGACGTCGCGGACGGTGAGTAATGGGTGAATGTCCGATCAGGACCAGGCCCGTGCCGGACGGCGCGTATATGTTCCACGCGCGCCTCAATGAGATGTCAGCATATGAAGGGGCCCCTTAGGACCAAGCCTGTCGGGTAAGCGTGATTGTCCGAAAGGGTTACCGTTATCCCGGAACACAAAGGGCTAAGGAAGGAACATGGATGGGTTTTAGTCAGTAAGAGTCTGAAGTCACTGGATGATAGCCAGCCTTAAAAAAAAATCAAGATGGGTAAACGATCGGACCTAAAGTGACGGAAATGGTTTGGATGTGGAAAGCCCAACCGATTGAAGGAAAAGAAGACGTTCTAGGAAACCCTAATCCTAAGCTTTAACGTAGGCAAAGTATAGAGTATACAGACTGATAACATTGATAAATTGAAACCTCTGGAATTCATCACTGATGATGAGGAGTTGTGTATCCTGTATCATAATTGTTTTATGATTTATTTTTTAAACCTTTGGTTGCCCCGAAAAGATCACCGCATTGCAACCAAGATATGCCCAAGTAGGACCTGCCAGAGGTTATCAGTATTTAATACTGTCGATATGCGTCAGTTCTCGTTAGCCAAGGAGAGCGGGATGACGCCCTGGTCCACTGAGACCACATCTCGGTGCAACCCCACATCGGTTCTTCATTTCGGCCTAAAAGAACTCAAGACTTGAATCTTTGAAAAATAACTGGAGAATCGAGTCTTCTCTAAGAGCACTTGGGACTGAGTCATCTGAGTCATTATCTGGGGTTATAAAAGAGCGAATAAGAACATAAACAAATTTTAAGCAAAAATATGTCTAAAACCAATTATTCTAACCAATAGTTAAAGAACTATAGGACGCAATAGACTCAAAGAACTCATAGGACTAAGACCCAAAGAACTCGTGACTCGAGAGACTATTAGTTCAAAGTCTTGAATTGAAGACAAAAAGACTCAATCTACACTAGTGAAAAAACTTCACAAGCAGAATTTGGGAATTAGTAAATCTTTTTTATCGTTTCTATTTAGGTCCTTAAGCAGAAACATTAACTAAGCCAATGTTCACCTTCTTGGAATCGTCAACGGGACAAACTAAGGTGATTTTGATTTTTGTTCTGTTACCCAGAGCTGGTTTTAAAGAATTTGAAGTATGTTAGCGAACATTTTGAAACGGGCTTAATATTTTAAGGAACAATCTTTTCTTTGGTTGCTTGGCAAGACTGGTGCAATGCAATAACAACGTTTTCTGCAACTCGTCCGAACACCTAAGACAAGATTACGCCATTCAAACTATTACTAGTTTGCACATCAGGACTTAACAAGGAAAGAAGGTTCCTTCTAGACTGGTCATTCCCGACTGCATCTAGTAGAATAGATAAGAAATGTCGGGCTTTAACTGGGTCAGAGCAAGGCCCGGGCCGAACGTCTACGCCGCACCTGTATCTATGTACTCTCATATTACGTATACACATGTATGTAAATAAAATGCGACAATTCGCTCACCGTTCTAGGTTACATATGCATCGCACTCGACATTTATATGACCTAATTTATCGGTTCGTTGGTTTGTGTATAAACTTTTTGTGATTGCGCCGGAGTGCCAAAATCTTTTGTTTGTTGATAGTCCATGTTTATTGACATTAGGGTATTGCTTTGGATGAACTTTCCAATTTTCCCACAGTTGTAATAAAAGTTGAAAACATTTTTTGTGTAGATAAACAAAGTAATTAACGTGAAATGCAATGTAACAATGATTACATTACGGGCCAGGCTTTCGTAATAAAGAGTGCATCAAAGGTAACGGATGATATGGCACGGTGTCATTGCGCTTGTTTACGCAACGTAATCTCCGCCCTTGAGGTCAGAGATTGCGATAGATTCCGATAAACGCACGTGAACTGTCCGGGACGGTCAAACGGACGCATCGTGAGCACATGTCAAAACATAGTACCACACGTCAATCGATATAACCAGCATACGAGTTATCGTTCATCTGATAATATATATCGAATTTCCTCCAAGTTTTACACAATATAGTGACGTCAATAAACCGAGAAGTAAGCATAAACAGCGATAACGATTATTACAAACAGTTGTACCCACCTGTGTGTATTATAAATAATAGACTTATAGGATAATTAGAATTACACCAGTAGAAACTGCCACGCATTAAGAGCTTATACTTAATTAACATTTTTAAATGTCCTTCGACATAAATAATCCAACAAAAGTGCATAAATATTATTGGTTAAATGCGGCTTGCGTTGAAGCGTGTTGCAGTGTTGCTTACCGAACGCACCAAAGTGACGGCGCGGAGAGATTGCCAGCGGAGCGTGTCGGCCAGAGTCCTGAGCAGGGTGGCGGTGGACCTCTCCCCTTTGCGCACCATCGTCCCGTCTTCACGCACGGCTGATGGGTCACTGCACCACCGCTTGCGAGTTTACAAGCTAAACAGTTTACAAGCCACACGTTGCACTCCCTCCACGCTCGCCTTGACAGTTTTAAACGCAAGGCTAGACGCAGATATCCAATTGACACCTGACTCCACAGAGCGCGCGACGAGGCTCTTGTTAATGCGAATTATATTTTCAGCGGTTAAAATGTACGAGAACAAATATATTGATGTAGCAACCGCAATAATCGGCTGCGAGGACACGACTGGCTCGTTATCGCTGCGATACCTATTCTCCAGCTCAAGTAGACGATTCCGCATACGTGAATAAAGACCGACCTCGTTGTTTTGGTCAGTTGACGTGCGTCCCACATGCGCCACTTTGGGACTCCACGCGTATCTCTCACGTCAGCACCAACACACTTGTAAGAGCAAAAGATTTCGGCAGAATAGAAATACTCTTTCGGCCCGCTCAACACAAAGCAGCGTTTTATGTCTGTCTATTCGGATGACGACAGCTTTAAGTTTTTAGATTAAGGACAGATGTTTCTGATGCGATAATAATTGTGTTACAAAAATAAAAACATCACAGCATAATATTTACTAACTGACAGAATGTATGAGTTATCGACCCCAACGGCCTTAACAAGTCAATGTATTGGAATTGTAGCAATTAGCGCGTAATACGCGATATAGAATAGCTTCCAACAGCTCATTAATTGTGTGATGCTCGCGTTAGTGTAAGCAATTTTATTCCTTGGTGGTATTAGCATGGAATTGTTTATTCTATGAGCGAGTGTTTATAATTAGCTGGGGCGCCGGGATCGTGGCAGGAGTCCAGGTCGATCACTCGGCTAATATAACGGGTCCGGACTATATCGGGTGGTCGGTCGTTGACAGGGGCATTTTTCCGGAATCGCAAACGATCCGCATTCCTCTGTGGTGGAGTTGGCGGAAAAAATAAAGATTAACGAGATAAATCGCACAAAATTGCAACAACTCCACTTCGATACACATCTTGATCGTTATTTCAAGTCTTACCATTTGTGATTTATTTTTATTCTTGTTCTTGGTAATGTTTTCGTCTAATAACATTCAATTATGAAACGGAAGTACGTAGATTTACCTCAGTGTTATGCCACCAGACGCTTTTATAAATTGTTACTTAATTATACGGGAAAACCTCAGCAGGAAAGGTCGTAGATATTCTTAGAATACGGGTATTTAGAAACACAGGTTTCTTGTTTAATATAACTTGCGAAGGGTTTAGAGGTACCGGCTATGAATGTCTGTCTATAACTTGTTCAGTAGGCATAACCGATGAACAATATTCTGGTGGAGTAGCGCCTACCGTTCGCTGATAGAGAATTGAATTCCGGGAATTCCTGGCGTCATTTAATAGCTGTAGCGCGAACCGCCTTATGGTATAAATCTTCAAAGCATATTTTGCTCAACTGTTTGTATGTTATACTTCCCTTGCGGCAGCCTCCTAAATATTGTCGAACTGACAACTATGTAGTTTAAATTCTGATAATGTATTTATTTGTCTTACATAATTACTTATAAATTTAAAAAAAATCGGTCCCATATTCGTATAGTCCACTTGTTAATGTTTACAAAATATGTTGTATTTAATTTTTATCGTTATCATAGTAAATTATAGCAATAACGCAAAATCTCGGATTTATTTTATCGAAAAAGAGGCGATAGACATAAATGACCTAATTCATTCGGTCATTCGGCACATGCTATCACGATTTCTTATCAGTCAAAAATTGCGGTTTCTTGCCTTAAAAAATGTTTACACTACACAGAATTCAGTTCGAAAACACACGTGAATATATGGCGCATTTCCAAATTACACAAGGGACATAGCATTGCATTTAAACTGAAAAATCACAACAGTTCCAAACAGCGTCCATATGCACTAATCTCGTGCGGTTTTCTTTGTCCAATGGTGTGCATAAACAAACGTTAGATACGTACGTATGAACAAGCACACGTACATAAATAAAGGAAATGCATAAGAGAGGCGTCGCGACGTCGCAACTGAGCATCCCGACCATTCCTAGATAGAGCACGCTGTTTAGAGAATTTAATTTCATGCGCTTCAGATTAAACGGAATTCAATTTTTATAGTGCGGTACCGATTACATGCTCAGTACATTTGTGTCTAACGATAATTATAATTTTTGTTACTGTTCTCGCAGTTATTATTTCACGTGAATATTATTTTAAAATGCCTTGGGAGTTGTTTTATTTGAACTTGAATAAGGCGTTCTGGTTTAAAGAGAGCGTTGGTTCAACATTCGAGATTTTAAGACCCTACTTAGTGGGTGTGAAATATTTATTAATATGTAACAATATTTGGTGTATCAAAAATTGGTTTTGTTGGTGTGACATTGCGTGAAGGTATCGGCGTGTAAAAATAAGGAAACACAATAAACATGGTTGGTTGGTCAGAGGGCGAAGTGTGACGCGGCGTGCGTGCTCCGTAATTAACGTCAAAACGCTCGGCAAGATATTTTTGCCACGTTAGCGTGGCGCCGCCGACGGCTGACACTCACACCGTAGTGTAACAACAACGAGAAACAGTTGATAACCAACTTACAGAACCACAAAACTCGCATTATCAACAAATATGTTCGAAATGTACCTCGATTTTATTTGTTTATTTGATATCAGTATTTTGTTATCCTTATTTTAAACATTTTTTTCTTTGAAAACGTCTACAGCTTAAATAAGTATTAATTCCTTTGGCTGTACAAATGATAAATCTACATGCAGTCGCCGAAAACTGACTAAAGGCTCATTTTCATTGGTCGGTAGGACTCGTAAATAATGCGGGCAAAATCTTGCCAAGACATAGAGAAAGCAATTCCAATATCGATCCAAGTTATTTCAAATCAAGCGGTACCATGTAAATTGCACGCATTTCTGTAATGCGTCACTTGATTTATTTACTTAGGTAAATCGTACAAAGCGGAATAGATAATATTTCCAGATACCAAGAGTTAATGATCGCATCAAACAGGTTATCGTCAGTATCTATACGGAAAATGACGATATAAATACTTTATATGTAGTAAAATCGTTTACACGTTCGGTATGAAACTATTATTGTTTTAAATATACATGCTTAAAAACAAATACTAACATTGTGGCTAGCTATTACGCAACGTTAGTGTTTTGTTATGAGTGTTACACAATATGTTACGCAAGAATTGCGCAACAGTGTGACTGAAGCCTGAAAATAATGGTAATCAATTCCAGTTTAAGTCCAAAATTATTCAATATTTGTTTGTGTGCCCTTATTACCTTAGACTACATGTGTTAGTGACAAGTAGAACGTTAATTTTAATGGGGTCTTAAAAATTACGACGACTTTAGGTTCCGAATGGAGAAGTAAATGGTTTTCGCTCAACCAGAACTAAGTGGCAGTAAGAAGAACGATTTGTCTATCCGTAGTCAAAATCAAAAAAATTAATAAAAATATTTCTGTTCGGTCTGAATGACCGTCTCCAGGTATAGAGAGCCTGATATTTCGGCAATACATTTCCGCATACTCGAATTCGTAGTCCCCAAATACACGTATAAAAACGTTTAAAAAGCTTTTATTTGACGTAACAACGATCAGCTTCTCACAAACGTCCCACAAGCATACGGACAATGCATAGAGTCTGTTAGTACGCAAACAGACCTCACATGGAGTGGTTACCGAAGCCGGGAGGGTTCCAATCATTACCGGGCCATTTATTCGGCAAATTGCCTCCATCGATAACCGTTCGCGGGTCGCGACGCGGCGTATAATTTCCATTATTTCCTTTATTCGCCGCCCGACGCCCGCCGGCTGTGTTGACGAAGACAACCGAGAGTTGTTGTCAAGTAAACATATTGGGATTTGTTGCTATTGCCATGATTCATGTGTTTTTATACGAGAATTTTTTTAACGACTATAACGAGTATAAGAAAACGGATTTTAAATATAATGTTGTTGGCAAGTTATAACAAGGTGAATTATCATTGCCATTGCAAAGGGACGGAGTCTAGGGGCATAAATAATTAACAGGAACAGACACAACAATAAATATCAAAACATCTGTCAGCTATTGCACGTGGGAAACACTTGCAATGAAACACACCAGAGTTGTTGTTTATGTTTCTCATATCTAGACATTATATTTGCTTTAGTATTAGTGATAGATAAGTGCTAACATATTCATACTTTCAATGGCAATAGAGACCGAATGCCATGAGCACACAGAATCGTGCAACGATTCGTATAGGCCGCAGGCGATCGGATCACGTGACAGCATTGAGATACCATCTCGGGTTTAATAGAGTTCTTTGCTGCACTCAATCATTGCCTCTGTTAGTTCGCAATTGAGGCGCAGACAGCTGCGATTTACGACGCAAGATCGAACCCCGTTTTCGACAAGCCTCGAGAATGAACTAATGATTTAATTCGGTAAAAGGTAGCTTACTATTTTCAGAAGGTTCAAGTTAGGAAGAAACTGCCAAGTTGGGACCGGATTTTCTTATTCGATTATCGAAACATAATCAAGTAGGTAGCAGATATCCTTTTATTCGACAATAGGCAGTCGAATCTTATTGGTACTTGTCCAGATTCGGACAACCAAGTCTTAGTCTTCTCGAATGGGGTCGTCAACCCTTTGGCGCGTAATGGGGCGAAGGCTATATGGGTCAATAAATCTACCGGTTCGCAGTGCAACGTACAATCCGATCTATTAGCCGACAGATTGGCTGCAGGCAAGACGATCGTGAATTCCGCAGTGACGGATGCCACAGTGCAACCGGCCTTCAAGCCGTGCACTAAAATAGAAATGCAAATATACAACCGTTGCTAACTAGACATGTATAATGTTATCACATTATTATGCAATGTGCTCGATGTAAATCAAATGACGATAAACTCTTCGTCTGACGTCAGTGCGTCTAAGCTGAACTTATTACCTATGCCGAGATGTCGTATGTGATGATGGAGGTCGGATAAGGAATAGTCGCCAAATTTTATATATACTTAATCAGCTGTGATTCTACGAAAGGCAACAATACAAACGATAAAGGATAGCATTTAAAAATAATCGAATAGGAATTGGATTGTTTTGATTAGGAGCGAAAGCAGTGACGTGTCGTGTGATTTATAAATGATTGTGGGGGTTTTGTATCGTCAGCAGTCGGCAACCCGGCCGCTAATAAACATAGGCGCGCCGTGAACTCGCCTGGTCTGATAAAGGCGTCTGAATGTCAACGCACCCGCCGGTCACCTTGAGCCAACGAACCACTCAAGTGAACGAGAGAATTTGGCCAATGTCATACTATCTTATCGTAATTTAGCTACGTTGATGAGTTAAACTGGGAACGACTGCTCTGAATGATCAAGTGCAGAGGTAATGAGGTATTGTGCCTAATGGACATATTTGAGCAATGTACTTCAGAACTGCAACTAAAAATGAATCACATTTATTCTACACGACACCAGTATCAAGTTCGTTGTTAAGTTTTTATTGTTTAAAAATACGTGTATATTTTCAGTGTAGTATAACAATTGCTATAAAATGGAACTGATTCAATCTAACGTAATAGATAGGAGGATATAAAATACTAAACGATGGAAGTGTATGCTGTTTCAGTACTGTATAACACCTTATGGTTACCTCTGCGGTTTGTTTAGTTACGTGTTTAAAGTTAAACACAGTATATTTGGTTAGCAACAAATCGTTTAATCGCACGTAACAGTACTGTATGCTCGATCATGTGTAGTCGAGCAAACGTCATGATTACCGTCCACAGTCGCGACCAGACTCTGTTGACGTACGTAATAGTATAATTAAATGTCACCGCGACACTCTATTACCGGGTTCATACTACGATCGTGCCAAAAATAAGCGAGTATTCCATTGTCGCCGAGCACTGAAGTTTCACGCCAATTAAATCGTAAGAAAACACCGCAAAACCATGCAAAATTGAAACTTAAACCGCTACTCCCTAGAGGCTGTTTCCAAACTTAATGCTGTATCTGAAAGTTGTGCCTTTGATACTTGACAATGAATTTTCACCTCAAAAATACATTCTAGTAAAAGATAAATTTAGATAATATGGGCGGTCAGGCTTTGGCATAGGCAGGATTCACGTGGTTGTAAGACGTCGATCTCGCAATCGTTGATATAGCTTGATGCACCTCAGGTGCCAATGAGGCTGCTCCAGTTAGCTGGCTTGGATCGATGTCGATGCGCCGAAATAGCTCTCGCGGCCGCTCAGAATACACCCGCAAGGTCGCTAGCCGACCTGTGCCCTCTTTATGACCCGTCGCGTATCTTACAATGCCTTTGAAATCGGCGCGCACCTTTGTCTAATTATAAATTATTCGAAGATGATGAGGGTTTTCGAAGATCGATGCCGAAAACTGAGATTCAGCGAACTGCCTTAATCATTAAGTTTTTATAGAGTCGGCGGGCGCTTGAAGTGTGTTTTAGTCTACCGTTAATTATTTCATATTCGCGTTTGTTATTACGGAAATTATAAGCGAGTGAACCGTAAGCAATGCATATCAAATTAAAATGCACTAGTTGTCACGTCGGTATTCGATTCGACAGCGGAAGGGTACGTGAAAGTTTTCATTGGTGGCATTTCAAGACCAAAAAAGTGCATAAGGGGGGCCGGAACTTGACCGACGAATCGTGTCAACTGTTTGCAAACTTGACTAACAAGTGGAAACCTGCCAGATTGTAGACTCTCGCGTTAACCACTCATTTAATTGAGAGATGCCTTGCTTCATGGCTGAGAAAAGATTCAAAAGTATTTCCAAACTGATAGAGACGTTTTGACAGGCTCAGTTTTTTCCAGTTTCTAGTCCATTAAACCGTAATGCGGTCAGCGAGAAACAAAAATATATTGTTACGAAAAATGAGAGACTTAAACACATGAGAGTTCATTTGTTTTAATATTAATAGCGCGCGTTTATTATTTGTCTGTGCCGGTTTGAGAATGTCCGTCAGGTGGTCCATCCGGCTGCGAAGGGTCAACTGAGGAAATTGTTGACGGAATATAACGGTACGAATATAGCGAATGTAAACCGAACAATACTTAATACCAGTGCACTTTATCTCTATACAGTTTAAATCTCCCAGTGGAATGAACGTAAAGACAAGATTTTTTTTTAAATGAATGCTCATAGTGCACAAATTACGATTGCAACATGGTCAACATACAACGCACCCAGGCGTAAGTAAGAGACTCTCAGAATTTGTTAGTTTTTTATTTACGTTTCTACTTACAAAAATATGCATTACATAATGTTATTTACTAACTAAAATAGCGAAATATTTTTAAATTTTAGCATAAAGTTTTTAATTAGCAATACGTAAACGAAGCAAAAAGGCAGATTCCATAGGTGTTGGTACATAAATTGTCTTACATTTTTTAGGTAGGTCATCATGGTAACTCACTCTCTAGTCGCAGGAACGATAATTACCAGCGAAAACAAATAGTTACAGTATTCGGGCACACGACATGAGTGGAGCAAACGTTAAACTGATTATTCTTTATTTAGATTAGCGAGTGGAGCACTCGGAGTGGTCTTCTATTTTAAACTAATTTGATGCGTATTTTTAGAGTAAAAATATGACTCACGGGAGTGCTGGCGATCGCCGAAGAATTATTTGACAACAAAACTATTGCGAAAACAGATTGTATTTTAAACAAGAATTACTTAACTTTTCGAGAATGTGTTCTTCTGACTAGTTTTAAAATTGAAATGGAACAAGATTGGAGCTACTGCTCAACATCTGAAAGCACGTGGCTCAGGTGTGGTCTTAAATAACCGATGCTGTCTAACGAATACATTTTTCCAATGAATAGCTAGACTAAACTCTTTGAATTTGTAATTCAAGAAATTGCATGTCTGTATGCAAGCAACAGACAGTCAGTCATAACATAACAACTACTTCGTAATAATGTGTCTGGCTTAGCATGCAAAAAGCTTGTGGTAACCCCTGTATAATCATGTATCTGGTCTGCTAGCTGGATGGCCAGACGCGGCAACTGGAGCGTTGCGGCGCCAGCGGCGGGCGGCTCGAGCAGGCAGGCGCGCGCGCATTTATATTGTTCCACGTCAACCGTTCCACCTTTACCGCTAACTTCATTATGACGTTTTGAAATTCAAATAGCATATTGCAAATATACATTTTTACAATGTGTAACATACACTAGTCTGGACAGAGATAAGTAGATTGCGTTATTAATCATGCGCACTTCCTATCTAGTTTATATGGAAATTATGCTAAGAGAATCGATAAACTTACTTCATCGATTCATGAAACAGCAAAAAATTAGCTTAGAGTGCAGCAAAATAGTAATTAAAAAAAAATAGAATAGGACAACAAAATGATTCAAGAAAAAAAATCGAGAATCCCCCATTACTCAAAACACTAAAGTTAGATCACATAACATGATTAACGTCCAATGCATAGGGGGTTTTATTCCTCAACACGCTACCGAGTCCATCAAATAGATCGGGGTTCCGATACGGTCTCAAAATAGTCGTTCGGTGGTGTACGTTCGTATTTCGCATTACGATATTGGCCTTCCCATCAATTTTATTCGAATAGAGAGGCGCATTTGTCGCATCACCACCGGTGCATTTTTATATCTGCCGAATGATGACATCACTCTTCGAGTTTTCTAAGAATATCTCGACTATAAATTAATATGCTCCAATACAAATTGGTTTTAGTATTGTCTCAAAGTACAATGCTCTACTGTGACCACAATGAATATCCTAGCAAAGTATTAAAGCGTCTGAAGACATTTAATAAAAAAAACAAAGTCTGCAGATTGATATCAGCCATTTATCTTTTAATAATGGTATAATGAAACGGAACAACAAAATATCACGCGAGGAAATACCCAGACAGAACCAGTTCCTTTTTAATACCAATACGAATTAAATTGTCAATATCAGGACATAAACAAATACCACACACCACGAAGAGGGCAACGACTAGAAAATTAGCACGTAAATCAAAATTGATTAGACAAACATAATTGATCGTCTGATATCAGAGCAATTCAATCGTGCAAATAAAATCTAGATCAAATTAGTTTGTTTTACTGCTATCTATTAATAGTCCAACACCGGACATAGCAGGAGAGAAATAAAAAACATATTTTATTGACATACATTACGCGCGTTCCGTATTGCTTTGTATTAGGCGAATGTATATGTAAAGCATTGTATGTATGGGTATCGGAGTCCATCGCGATATTGGGCCATCAATCTCCGGGCCAAGATAATGGTGCCGCGGTGGCGATGTAATAGTTCCTTGACCGGGTGATTGAAATATCTAGCAGCGGTGCCCCAAGTGACAGCCGCGGCCAAAATAATCTCACATGACGTAGGGAATCAATGCAATCCTAGTTAATCTTAAAGGGACGGATTAAAAATATTTGAGGCTGTCGTTAACTAGCTACGTAGCAGTAACAGCTTTCACGTCTCTTTTTAAGGGATGATCAAAGATAAGCCTAGATATTGGTTGTACACGTGCCCTGCAAATCGTCTTCGGCTTAACGACTTACGTAAAGGCCGTACGGCCTATTTTTATATCACATTACTCATTTGGATTCTGAAGTTCAGACACGCGTTCCCAAGAAGTATATGAAAGTTATTGGTTGGCAACAAACTCGGCCTAATTTTAAATTTGGGATCGATATCGGTCAAATAGAGGCCTATGACGTATTCGTGAGGTTCATTACTGATTTATGATAATTGGCTTTCAATAAAATCGAGTGGCTTTTGTTGTCCTTTATGGGGGATACTGCTGTCTTTAATAATCCAAAAACATTTCTGCTGTGCTACTTACATTAGAATCAAAATCTTTGAAATGTGAAGAGTCAACTTCTTATATTTCAAATAATGACGACTTTTTATATTACGTGTCAGCGTCGCAGAATGTCTATCAGTTGCGTGTCTTACCTGAAACAAACAAAAATATTTTATTAATACACAGGTTGTTATTCTGACGTATAAAACTGTGAAGTGAGTTGGCGGGCGAAGCGGGATCGATATGAGATGGCCGGGCGAATCATGCAAGTCACTCGGGTCGTCAACATCGGCGTGTTTTGACGTACCAAACACCATAATGACGTCTACTGTCTATATAGCTGCTATTATTTCGGGACAGCTTTGCTGTGAAAGATTTTTTTTCACGATAAATTGATGTTTTGTTACGTTGTACGTCGTGAATCATCTGAACGCGGTGTGATGTAATTTTTGTTTATTCCTAGGTTCGTGGTTGTTTTTGTCTCGGTATAAAATTCGCTGTGGTAGGTATAGAAATGTTGTAAATATGCATAATTTTGGATGAGGTTAGATAATTTTAGAAACACTCTGCTTAAAAGCTTTTTATATTAGTGTAGTAAGTTTTATATTGTTTTTGCCGTTATCAAGCTTGAAATAATAGTCTT
The DNA here is from genome assembly GCA_951799385.1 of Hyppa rectilinea. Lineage (NCBI taxonomy): Eukaryota > Metazoa > Arthropoda > Insecta > Lepidoptera > Noctuidae > Hyppa > Hyppa rectilinea. Next base: position 5,782,644 of record OX637314.1, read on the forward strand.
TGAACTAAACTTGCACATCTTTATGGTCGATATACCTAAAGATTGTTGACTCTCGCTCGGACTTTGAAAACAAGTTTGTCGATGACTTCCCCGCAATTGTGATTGGTGAAAAAGTATTTCAAATAGACATTCTGTAAAGTGAGCACATTGTATGGTTAAAATAGTCTTGCTTCGAATAATTTTGATTAACGATGGGTTTAATCGGAGCACCTAAGAAAATTTTAGACTGGTTTGACATAATTCAAACACATACTTGAAGAGATGTTTATACAGTATGTTTAAAACAATAAATCACGTCACACTTGATGACGTCGCGTTGAAGACGCAACTAGACAGGCATTAGTGACGAAATTACGCATAGCAACAATAAAATAGAAAAGCGTTCAAACATCAATTCATCACCGTCAACCTTTTGTAAACGTTACAGCTCGTAAAGTTTATACTACAAAACATTGACCGGTAACATAAGCGCGTACACACACGTGGGACGATAAATACTATGCCAAATTGCATGAGTCCCGTCGATTATCCCAACGGCCTCTCTGCATGTGGCCCCTAGGGAGGCGCGTGCACCCTATCTTATGGAATTGTCTAATTTATCACTAGAGATTTATGTAGGCAACGACGCGCCCGCATACAGTGTGTACACAGCTTATATTGGTTCCATTATAATATAAACTTATGTGAGGGATAGTCCTGGTCGGTCAGCGACAATGAGAAAGTTATTACCGGAATTGTCATGTGGACACGCTTTGTCGCGCGCTCACTCCATGGGCTATTTAATTATGCTAATGTATTGAATATTGCTCCAAGCATTGCTCCTAATGTTTTTACTCGCGTGCACTTTATAAAATTCTGTCAAAGGTCAGATATCGAGTGCACGTCGTTTCTATTGCATGTTCCAGCATGCATGGATGGTTTATTCAGCAGTTTGAATATTAATTCTTTTTATACGATGGCAGCGATACGGTATTGAATTTGAATTTCGTATGGATTAGCGGTCGTGATCATATGCGCTAGATAACTTATAATCGTGTGCATTATTATTCTCATGGGTGCGTCATATAGAATACAAAAAGGAAGTAGCAACCGACAATCCAGGAAATAGGAATGACTTACTATAACTACGAGGATTATTATAATTTTCCTCATTCAAATTATTTATATGCAATGATTTATTATGAGAGACTGAATTAATGTTTACCTTTAGTTCAAGCTTAAATTCAATGTCATCAGTAAGTCCATACGGTTCTCAGCACATCCGTTTGATATCCCTGACATAGGTATGATCATAGACATGTCAATTTCCACGCAGCTTAGCGAGAAAGCCTTATTTTCTCGAAAAAATATGTCCACATAATCAGGTTTTATATGTGGTCGTGCAGTCAATCAAGTTGGGCTCATCAAATCGGAATGAGTGGTGGTCTTTGGCGGGGTAACGGCATTTGGTCACGCGTCCTAGCAACTGATCAGACGCCAGTTAGCCAATTAGCTGGACATATATAACAAGACAATAGCTTTATAACACGCTTGATAGATATTAAATTGTGAGAAACTAGCGAACGTATAAAATATTGCTTATTTGTTATAATGATCACGACGCTTTATGAAAGAGAATCGGGTTTTATTTAATGTTTTATTGTGAGGGATTTATAGAAAAATCTTCTGGCACATTTTCAGTTTCAAAAGTGGACGTTAGATGATGTGTTTACTTATGCGTGATTTATTTCAAACAAATTACTTGCTTGTAGATTTATTCAAATGATTTATACATCCGACACAATACAATCTTTATAGTTTATTTAAGATAAACGAATTTAGTAACACCAATTAACATATTTGTGATAAATTTGATACTTTGTTATTGTCATTTCAGGAAAATATAAAATGCATTCTTATTTGGCTTATTGGACGACTCGCACGAATTTAACTCGCACGAAACGTGCGAATCGACTCCTTTAAAAAATATTATTTTTTCTGTAGTCGATTCGCACAAATTTTATTTATTGGCCTGCAAATCGACACCCTCACAAAAATGTAGTAGGCTATTCGCTCCCCATTAAATAAACTTTGTGCGAATCGACTACAGAAAAAATAATATTTTTTAAAGGAGTCGATTCGCACGTTTCGTGCGAGTTAAATTCGTGCGAGTCGTCCAATAAGCCCTTATTTGCACAAATAATTCGATGGCTAAGAACATTATTTCTAACACAAGATTAGCTAGAAGGCTTAATGGAATTCTTTTGGGAAAATTAATATCGATAAACATTTATTAAGAGCTCGTCCTTTTTGTGGACCTAAGGGCAGGGCGCCCTCTTTCGCCCCGATGGTACGCAAACACGTTTTAAATTATCACAAGCAAAGATTGTGGAAAAGAAAACGTTATTGCGGGAGACGCGCCCTGGGCGACCCGGCGCGAACTTCGCACCAACACAATATCGCTAACTGGGAAAACTTGGAAAACTACTAAATATCCGCGGGTTGGGTTAACTATTGCAGTATCTACAGCCGGAGGCCTCACCGACTATTCCAATTATAAAAATCCATTTAAATCTCCTTTAGATTCGATTCCACCTAAACGTAAAGCAAACCGTTAAATAGCCACTTTCGAAATACAAACAATCTATGATTTTGTAACAACGGCCAAGATTTATATTGAAATTCTTTTTGTACAACGAAAGTGTCCAAATTGGAATGTTCCGATTAAAGATACTTTTATTTAGCCGATAAAATGATAAACAATTCTTCTGAGCTGTAGAAGTTTTATTGTGTGTAAACAACAAGTGGCGGCCCTGGTTATAAAAATATCATAAGAAACAAATTTAACAGGATATACGACATGTTATAAATGGAAAACTTAAAATAAAAAATTCATTCAGAAATATCAGTCGACAGTTAAGTTGTTGTAGCGAGTAAGTTTAGCTACTAGCGCGGCGATGCCACTCGTCTATTTATAAAGTTTGCATCGAATTAAAATAGCTAAACATTAAAGCCATCCAGGTAGCTTGGCGTGAGTCCTATGAGCCGTAACGGTGGCCTTTAAACGCAACGTTGTATTTTTTCCCTATACTATTAGCATATAGGAACTAATTATGGATATCGATTTATTATGAAAAAAATAAGTGTGGATTAGATTATAATCTCGAACTCGCCGAGATAAATAAAACAAGGAATGAATAAACAATTCAAACGGAATAAAATATCAATGAATATTAGATTGGTTAAGGGTAAAAATTGTTTGTACTTTATAACGTTTAGAATTAAAGTTGTGATTATAATTCAGAATTAGATCTATTTCTCGGCGAGTGGTTATTGGTGTTGTTTGTTGTTGGCACACGTTCGCCCACGGATCAGCTTGCCCCACAAGCAGACGACACCGGTGACTGCATTCTGGGCCGATTGGGCAACGCCTGACGAAACGTTTGGATCTAGCAGTAGCTGCTCGATCGAAGTTCAAATTCTACTGCTATATCAAGCCTAACCTTTTACAGTTGCAAAGCTAGTTAGGTATCTTGATAATGAAATTAATCAAGAATTAAACTCGTAACTATAATAACACGAAGTCAAACGCTATCATCATATTTTGATTGCAGGCGCCGATTAGATCAACATACGTGACTTCTTCCAAATACCTATAAACATATGACTAAGCAACGATAAAGCATTTGAAACGAAACAATGTTCCTGGAATTTTAAGGAAGAAATACAGTCGGCTGCGAGACAACGTCGTTAAAACCAGATCGTGTCTGGAGCGAAAGTTGCATCGGCTCAAATCAGATGCAGACAAGAGAAATCCACGGCTAAGTACACTCGATACAGGTCTGTTCCCGTAACAACCGCAACCGTCGAGCGACAATTAGCACTCGTTGTAAATGTCACGCAAACGTCTCCGAGAAAGTCTTCAGAATACTTCTGATAGTTGTAAAGACGGCCTTTAAAATGCACTTTTATATCCATTCAGAAATAGGTCACGGAGAAGTATTAGACGAAGTTGCAAGACGGCGCGCACTGCGCTGCGATTGTTTTTTGCATATTTATGGATTACTGTTTCAATTGCTTGAATATGAATTTGACAACAGTTTATAGAATTTACGACTGTGCATGGCTATGATGCAGCATATAGAAAATAGAACGGATATTAAAAACCTTTACTGTGTAAGTTACAAAGTCAATAGCAACTCTGATGAGGAAGAAGCTGTACTTAGAATAAAAATATTTAAAGCGCAGTCGAGTTTGAAATTGCAACCCACGCAACTTATAATTTGATTAAAACTAAACGTTTTTCTCTATAGCAAAACTTTGCAGCAATTACACTGTTTGTCCACCGCACAACGTCAACGGGAGCATCAACGAGAAACGAGATTATTCGAACCGAACGTGACGTCGTCCCGGTGGTGGTGTGCGGTGGACACGCGGCCGCAGTAAATATATGTATCGTTACTTCGACGCCGTCATCTCGTTCTCGTTGACGACACACTGACGTCCCGCTCACGTGGCGGTGGACAAACGGCCTTATCCAAGCTAGCGATGAGACGAGGTTCAACATTTTCTGAAACTTTGTGCATCTATTACGATTACTACTACAAAATCGCAGGGTATTTTAGGTGAAGTCTGTAGTCCATGTTGAAATAGCTCAGAGTAACAGGTACAGACTCACTGAAGCTGGTTTAAGGGCGAATTGTCATGACAAGTAAGGAGCTATTTCAGTCTGGCTACATCCCGTTTCGAAACATTAGCATACACCGAACCGGGTATAAATAAAGGCACTAAATATAAATAAAGGTACGGAGAGCGCGACGTTTAGTACTTCTCATCTGTTTTTAGGGTTCAATAACATAAATCGTGAATACACAGTCGTGTTAAAAGCCTTGAAATGTTGTTGTTAATTTAACTATGGATAAAGAAATAAATACATTTTGATCAGCTTTTTTAATGGCTTGGAAATGATATAGTCGATTGAGAGTCCCCGCAGAACACGTTTTAAAAGGTAAGGCTGTATAAAGTCGTATAGCATTGGAACCTTTATTGCGAATGTTGCCATTTCGCGCTTGATCTGTTTTTTATTTATGTTCATTTCAGGGAGAACACACCTGTTGGTTAATTTATGTCGAGACGTGTATTGAATACTTATCGGGCGCACACGTTGCTGGTTTACACACGTCACACGACGAATAAAGCCTTCACACATAATTTAGGACCGTTAAACGAGCACCGACTCCAGTATTCAAGGGAAATGATAAAATTGTTGAGGAAGACATCAGAAGATGTGATACATTGTGATAAGACACACACAACGGATTGTTCTAGTACATTTAACACAATATGTATTCTGTACATCAACAAGAAGTGACGACGGAAATATGACACAGAACCATACAAAATTAACTTTCCCAAAAGTCTCCATGTCCTGAGATACAACCAAAAAATCACAATTCAAATTAGGATCCAATCCAATTTTAGACACGAAAACGAGAATATCCGACCATAATCTCCAACCGTTACTTCCACACTAACTTCCGAAAACATAGACATACTTAGCAACATCCGTACAAGTGAAGCATGTAACAACAAGGTTCCTTTGAGACGCGCACTCCTTTAACGGGGTAATTTTATAAACCGAGAACAATGTCGTGCCCGGGGCGAGCACGGGTCACACCAGGACTTTATTGAAGACATGTTTACGAGGGCCCTCTGACATCGCCGCATTTATTCTATGCAAAATAAATTGCTTTGAGAAATGCACTTGTTTGATGCTCTATTGACATGAAAGAAAGAACTTGTTCTATTCTTTTTTGAGGAGACGTCATTAGTCATACCGTACATTGCTAGGAACATACTTCTTCTAAGTAAATAAAGATTGTAATATTTATATTACCAAACACTTTGTTTGTAGATCGCACAGAGATATGACACAATCGCGAAGAACAAAAACTTCGCACCCTATGTTCAAAGGGAAGGGAATGAAACAAGTTAGCAAACTGTGAAAGAACTATCGAAAACAATTGAGCAGTTATCGAGATTACCTCTACAAACAAAACAAACTTTCCCTCTTTATAATGTCTTCTTCTCTGTCTTCGTCTCTGTCTCTATATAATTTAAATGACAAATCGCTCTGACTGAATGTATTATATTTATTTTGAATCGCATGAATATTTTCCAATTGTTTATTATTTGTAATTTTATATTAATATTATTGTTATTTTTTTTTTTTTGAGACTGTGTAACTTTGTGTATTTATTGTTATTTTAATTTTATTTTTTGGAAATCTCATGGTCTTCCGACCTAATTTGTACACCAGCCATGGTCAAACATGTTGTGCCAAAGAATACCCTGTAACACCTACAATAAACATTATACCATGTTTATTCTACACATGTTTTTGCAAATAAATTGATCTTTATCTGAATAACAATTTTGATGAAGTTGTCATAGAAATAGTTCCAATAATGTTGCGTAACGCTATCGTGTCGCGACTGTCTGCGGCAGGTTATTATGTTGAACTTCTGCACGAATCTTGGCGTAAGAAAACTAAAGTATTATTAATTCTCATGCAGCTGATATTATTGTCTGACTAAAGCAACAACTACTAATTCAAACAAGTTCACACAACTTTGAACGGCAAATCAAATCTTTGAAAGATTCAAAAATCGTATGCAATTTATCCAATTCTCACGTATTCAGTTTTAAGAATTTCAGCATTTTTATTATTATTAGTATCCGACCAAAACACGGATTTCAGCCAAAACCGAAGCCACAAACGAATCTTCGGCTCCTCATCTAGTGGCCGAAACCGAGACTTATAAATTTCTGCAGCGTCTTAATCGTTATTCGTAATGTATATCTAGCGCAAAACCATTCAGGAACGATAGGAAACGCCATTTTTAAACCGTGCTCAAATGGAACGAGTCTTTGAAGCAATCGCTGAAACGTGTGATTTTGAAAATGTGAGACACAGTCCCTAAGTTGCATCTGTTGTTGCCGGTAGAACTTTAATCGATCTTCCCAAAATAATGATGGATTCTGCGCCATAAAAACAGACAAAATTTGCCTTCCTCCCGCCTTAAACTGCACTGTTCTAGTCCATATTATGCTGTCAATAAATATTATAATAAATTACAGGGAAATATAAAACAAGAAAACAAAAATATATTTAATATATTTAAATAGATGGGTAACTGTTTATCAGATAAGTAAAATAAGAAAAATAAACGAGTTAGAATATATGTATTATGAACATAAGTATCAATTTAATCATATAAATACATTAAATACACTAATTATAATACGAAAGATTTAAGCAAATAATTAAATTAGCAACAATAACGTATCATTTAAATGTAAAATAATTAAATAGATTACATACGACATATTAGATACTGTAGAAAAACATAGGAAATCATTTAAATATTTAGTAAACAAGGACAACTATTAAAGGACTATAATATGTCTCTTCTATTTGTTGTTGTGTCCGAAAGGGTTCGTAATTATGGTTTCTATTTATTAATACTAACCACATTTATATGTGGGAATGAGTTCTGTTGTAAATGAAGGCACACTTATATTTTGGGTTCTGTACAAAAAGAGTGAAAACGAGCCCCCATAATAAGCCTACGCTTTCTGGTTTCTATCGGTCAGGCATTCGTATTCTATCAAAACCGACAGCTCGCGAACACCAAACGCCACTTTTTGGTCGAAACCAAAACTGCAGCCGAAACCGAGCTTTTGGTCGGACACTAGTGATTATACGTTATGTCCAATTATAATGCCTAATGTATCAAGGTTCGCCAGTTTTTCGCGCAAGATTCCGCGGATCGCGTTAGTAATACTTAGTCTACACTGTTTTGGTGAAACCTTTTGAATGGTCAGTTGGAATGTGTCCACGGGCGCCCGCGCAGTGGTAAGTACCTACATACATCGATGGTAGCCACGAGTATGCGTTTATTGCTCGCTTTATTGGAAAACATGCTTCCGCGTTCCTTGGCACGACCAGTACCGTTACGTATTTGCATAATGCTCGACAAATGTATTGGTTGTGCTCATCATAATTTAAGTTAAATAAAAGGTGATATGTGTGACTTGGGTAATGAATGATGTAGTAGTTTTGAGACTTAGACATTTCTCGAAATAGTATTGAATGAACGCAATGTTGGCAGATGCTTTCGGTATTTCTTTATCATTTCCGTATTCTCAATACAAAATTGGGAAATTGTGGCGCTTGTAGTTTCAGAACACTGAAATGTCCCGCGCTAGCAATTCATCCATACTTAATATCTATATAACATGACAGTTTCCAATTACATTTTAACTATAACTTCTATAGGTAAGGAGCAAATCATTGTTTCATTCATGTGTCTCACTAAAGGCAAACAAGTTAGTTGTTCGAACTGAAAGTTCCGGGTATTTCAACTTTGTGATAGAGTTACCAATTACTAAGCTGAAAGCTATAATTGAATTTAAATTTACTGGATATAGAAGGGTTTTAACGCGGAAGGTATCAGAATAACCAATAACTTTACTTATTTAGTTCATAATTAACTATTATAGATAGTAAGTTCTCGTTGGTGCTAAGTACATGAGCCCCATGAATAAATGAAGAATGGCGGTCGAAAGGAACATGCCCGCGGCATACCAATTCGTCCCCGGGATGCTAATAACGCCCTCGCATTTATCACCAGCGCACCTCCTGACAAAGATCCTTCGTCATCGGGCGACGAACGCGAACGCCACCATAAGTTTTTCGAAAATTAATAGTGTAAACATTAAGGAAATGTTAGCAAGGAGTCCGGTGAGAAGATTCGGGGAATAACCTTGTTAATTTTCTTGAAAACAAATCGCATTAGTCGAAAAAAAATCGGCGAGAGCGTGAACGCATCGAGAGAGCTGTTTATAATCCAATAAACGGAACTGGTGCGACGGCCGGCACGCGGCCCCCTAGATTCCTATTCCATTAGGTGTCGCCGCGGCGCGCAATTTGCAAATGAAAACAACTTATTGAAATTCTTTCCCGGCCCGCGTGTCGGGCGCACACAGCTAGAAGCATCTCCGATATTCGAGATGGCATCGGGTTCGCACTAAAATTCTTGAGCTTTGCGGGTTTATTCACAACTAATTTATTCCTCGCAACGAAAAACGATTGGATTTCAGCATAAGAAGGAAGATTCTCTGCCAAATGATTTTTTCAATTACCTGTTTCCTGTTCAAGTTCAGAATAGTTGAAAACCAAAAAGTCTGAATCGAATAAGGAAGGAAAATGATAACACAACGAGGTTTGTAAATACAATAAGACTACGAGAGCAGTAAATTAAAGGAATATCACATACTGTCATCGATGTGAAAAATTGCCCAAGCAACCACATAATTCGTCAGAAAGGTACATATTACGGCCAAACTATAAACGAAGAGTTTTAAAAAGGCAAAAAGGGGTCCGCCGCCGTCCAATCATGTGCGGTATTTTGCATAAATTACTGTGCTGCAGTGAACGGGTTGGCTTTCTGAAAAATAAACGGGCGTAAAATAAGCCTCAGTGGCCGAATGCAAATAACACCATTATATGCTAATGCGATGTGCGTAATCCCTACCGTTTGTTTCGTGCATGTAACAGGCCTTCCCGAATACGCATTCCAGAAATAGCAACCCGACTTCCTTAACCTCTACATAATATTAGGAAAATAATTCAGCGGATGACGAAGTGGGTTGTCTTTTGATTAGTTAAATATGATATGGGTTGGTATGTGGTTGGTGATATGGATATGTAAATATGGGTACTGTCCCGTACTGTGATGATGACAGCAAATAGAGAAGTATAAATATGGGAAGAAAAAGACATGCTGCGCCGATGACAAAAAGACTAAGATAAGGGCAGAAGACTGATGAAAAAAGAGACCGATTTCAATAATCTATTTCAGTTGAAGGGAGAGAACCCAATTCAGAAACTTACACAGAAACAAAACATTTATCGACCGGATTAACGAAATATCGGCAGGAGGTTGAGTCAAAATTAGTAGACGTCTAGACGAGGGCGACCTGACCGCGGTCCGGCCTAATGTTTCAGCAATCACTTTGATATAGTGCGCGAACGGTCAAACAAGTACCACTGTCGGCCTGTAACAGCCATTATAGCCCGATCTATTCGCGATAAATAGAGGTAGACGTTAACACGCCCACAAATCGCCGACAAAGGGTTAGAAATTCGAAACTCCCATTTCAAATATTAAACTGAATTATTTTCGTCAGGCAGCCAAGCACGATCAAAAGCCTCTCGTTTCAGGTTTGTTTTTATTCCACGAAATCAGTTGTTATTAAAGTGGTTTTGGTCAGAAGAATGTATCGCAACATGTTGAAGTGGCGGCATTAGTCGAAGCATTTCCGTAGGTAGGAGAGCCGCGGCGGGCCGCAATTACCCCGAATATAACCCCTATAAAACGAGAGCGATTATACCGTTACACGTTTAGCATCGAGACATTGGTGTACTCGAAAACCCTCCGTGGAAATACACGTGCATGCGCCGAGGATACCTAGTCGGCAGTCGTAAAACAGTTATAATAGGCGCAGTGCGGAAACACAGCTTTATGGGGTCCCTGAAACACGTAACATGCGCACTGAATCGATTATTATCGTATGGTTATTCTGGTATTTGAGACGGGTCACGGAACAAAAAAAAATATTTATGAACCATAAAACAAGGTAGGTACATACCAACGTTAAAAGCATTGATCAAATACATTGGCGTCGAATGCGACGTTGGAAAGAGGGTCGTGAAACTCATTGGCTTCACCCGAGGACAATCGAACTCAGAACCGTCAAAGTTATGATCTTACCAAAAATAATAAAACACGACGAGTTGCGTGAGACTAACAACAATTAAGTACCGACGGTTTTATTTCTATTATATCGACACCTAGCTGCTTACGGGAAGTTTGGGAGACTCATAAAGTTATCTGTCAACAGTAAGTTCTACTCCCACACTTTTATGGTGTTTTACTTGGTACAATTTACTGGAGTAGAAATATTATGTTGAACGTTTAATATTTCTTGGGTTTTAGACTTGTAGATGTGTGTTTGTAACTTAGGTAAAATAACTAGAACAATTTATATTTCATTCAATAGAAATAGGTGGTAAATACTTCGAAAGCTTTTGTTCCACGTCATAAACATTGGAAAAGTATGTTAGGTGTTAGTGCTGAACCACGGTGATTTTAAAGCTTTTAATTCAATAAGAAATCGCTAGCCGATCGAGTCCGTTATACAGATGTGGGTTAGATGTATGAAAAAACTGGCCGACTGCGAGTCGGACTACGCGTAATGAACGGTTCCGTGGTTGGGATGATTATATCCCAAAAACTTAATTTAAATTGTATTTGAAAAACATGTTCATCCACCATTCATCGATATAATTATGTCTCGCTCATGCTCCAGAAACTACAAATGTTAAGTTTGTAATCGCATAAAAATAACGTTGTAAAAATACAAATTAACGATCTTCGGACCTTTTTCTTTGCTTATGCTGTGAGACCATGCTTCTTGTCAACGGGCAATACCCTATGGGTTTTTATTTATTTGCGAGTATCAATGCGAGTATCAAAGCATGTTGTACGTTCTGCGTTGACTTTGAAGCTAAATTTTTTTTCAAGCTTCTACGGACCGTAGATCTACGTATTTGTTACCGTTTTCCACCGTTCCTGAGAAAAAAGGTCTTGCCAGACTGACAGACAGGCAACGGAGTGATCCTATAAGGTTTCTGTTTTTTCCTTTTGAGTTGCAGAACTCTAAAAACTGTACGGAGGATGACTGAGCAGCAACTTTTGATTCACGAAGCATCGAACTAGATGAGGCTAGACGTTGGGAAATTGCATCGGGCAATCGGAGTGTCGCAAAAAAATATCAATTTGCGTTGGGAAGATTCAATTGTCCGCAGGCGGAGGAAACGCGTGAAACATAAGAAGCTAATTTCCTCTGGGATGAGGTTCGCCTCGGGAAATCCTCGTCTATGGACGTGAACGTCAATGAACATGGACATTAGCAGTGACTTTGTTTTTGTTTACGTGTGTATGTCCTCAGCGGGTTTGATGTTGCCGGCATGAAAGTTGCTTGAGGAATGTTTTATTTATATCGATGACGTTTCGTCTCACTTTTTGGATTTAAAAGCTATTAAACGGAATATGAATATTTGGTGGTCAGTTGAAGTCAGTTCGGACTTAAACTTTACACAGGTTAATGACATTAGACAGACTTTATAGGATTTCATGATCGAATGAAATATCAATTTAAAATATTTGCCGTCAATCAGGCACGTACTATTATTCCAGCTTTACTGCGTCACGAATTAAAAGCTACATTCACAAATGAAAATGCAACTTTGATTCGTGCTATTTGCCGAACGCATCAAAAGCGCGGGTAAAAAAAATCGCTGCGTTTATTCGTTGAATAGCCCTCCAGTCGCCGCGTGTGTGACGCGTGTCTACGGCGCCAAAGCACGTCTTGAACGATCAGAAGGGAGCGAAGGCAGTCGCGTGTGCATAATGTAGGGCCGTCCCCCGCAGCGCCGGTGTCAACGACCGGGCCGAGTCAAGGACGCGTACCTACCGCCCGCCCAGTGACAGCGCGCGGACGAAACACCGATAAAACCGCTGTTATCCGAACGTAATAGGTTACTAGCGTGTGATAAAATTAATACACCTATAAAAAATATGCGAAAAGTAGAAACGTGGATAGTGTAACGATTTGTGTTTGTCATTAAAATATTGTTGCAATGACTAATACAATTGTTTGTTTTTATTATTCAAAAGTTTTGTCAACTCATTGTGAAGAAACCGTATTAACAATTAACCTTATAATAAAAAAGCAAATTATAAGTTTTGATGTAATGAAAAAGCAAATTATAAGATTTATTTTATTTGGGACTTTTTAATCGTAGGTACTACCGATACGCATGTTATTCGAGTCAGATGAGCTTAACTATAAATATCGTCATACACTCACCGGCACGGAAACTTGGTCACATGTTGAATTTATCGATAATTCGTATTTTAATATATTTTTATTTACTCTATAAGTGTTTCTTATGATTTTAGAACTTTAATAATTAGAAAATGACTACACTATTAAGCAGCACATATGCAGAAAACAAAAATTCAACAATCAATTTAAAAACAAATAAACAATAAAAACCCCTATTTCATAATTGTCTTTAATTTTTTAATTAATATCAAGTGCTTCTTCCTCAGGCACTAATAACCGCTTGCTTGATCTGGCATGCTTTGAAATCTTTGAATGATGTTCTGATATCAACATGCGGTATGTCTTCCCAAGCGGCCAGTGCCGCATTTCTAAGTTTGGTTTAGAGTTTCAGGCGGGGTGGAGGTGGACTTAATCTTCCTTTTAAGCATGTTCCAGATATGCTCTATTGGGATAAGTTCGGACTATTTGCTGGTCTCTGCCATTTTGTAATACCCACGTCTTTAAGGTATTCTTCAACACGACGTGAAACGTGTGGGAGTGGGCGTTATCGCGTATAAGGAGGAATTGGTCCTCCTCGATGTATTGCTTGCAGTTAAGGAAAAGAGAACTCTGACACTCATTTGCGAACAGTACTTGAGCCAGCGATGGGCTCGAGTTCATAGTTCCAGCTGGCGTGTTCACGTGCGTATGGAAGTCGAGCTACTCGATGATGTCGGCGAAGGTCTGGATCGCGTGCTGGTCTATAAGCTTTTAAGTTTTCTTTCTCCATTCGTCTTCTTAGCGTACGCTCGCCAGTATTCACACCGCATGCGATTTGTAGCTGGCGTATCTCGACAGCGGCAAGGTATCGGTTTTTTAAATTTCTAGGAAAATAAATTGGTCGTCCCGACCGTACCTCAGCTGCTTGGTTTGCGGGAGTAGTGGCCTGTCTCCTGGTATAGTTTTCATATCATACTGCATTCTTCTTCATCTTTTCGTGTGGTTAGTGACAACCTGGTGCCAGAGTTTCTATACTGCATTGTCAAACGCAGTACTTTTAAGCACCACAGGAAAGTCGCGCCGTGTCAATCCCTGGTTGATCCATCCCAAATCCAAAGCTTGTGCAACCTGTGCTGTATTTTCGGAATAACTGAATGATCAAGAATCCGTGCCGCTGAGTTTAAATTGAATTTACTCAAGATGTTTTTCTAACATGACAAACAGGTTTTTTTTAAACGATTAATAATTTAAGTAATCGGTAATTACGATGCTGAAAATGAGTGCATCTGGCACCTGTGTCTCGATGTCAACGCACTGTCAATATCCTGTTTGTATAATAAATACACCGATGAGCGAATTCGTTGAAGTCTCGCGTAGGTGTCGCATGGCTTTCGCCTTTTTTTTTGGAAGTATGCACTTTTTAATCAGAACATAATACGATAATGTATGTAAGGAATGACGACTTCGTTTTTCCAAACCACCCACATTTCGCATAGGATTATTCAGTTTGTATTTGATACTTAAATAATAATGAACTGTTAACTTAAGTCATACCAAAAATAAACAAAATAATTGACAAAAATAAACAAATTCCGAAAATTCACGTTCGTCTCAACAAATATGTATTGGAAAAGGATTTTCTAAGGTAAATGTATATATATATATAATCAAACCGTGTTGTGCATCACATTATGTTCGGTTTGTCCTATTTATTTCATTCACTGCATCTATTCTCGACGGTACACTTGGCAGAGATATCAAAAGGCCTAGAAACAGACGATCCGTATTGAATTAACGTATAAACAAGTAAAACGTTTTAGAATCTTATCTAGTTTCTGGCCTGGATAGTTTAGGAGGCTGAGTAACGGATAAGGTTTAAGTTTAAATCTTATTTGAGATTTGGAGGCTGCGTTTGAGAAATATCTTGAGCTTCTACAGAAAGGTTTAAAGGCGGAGAGCAAGTGTTTTTGTGTTTTGCGAGTTAAATTTTAAACAGAAGACAGAGGATGCAAAAGCATTTGTGTGAAGAAGATGCATGGACACACTGACTGGACAGGTCTACAGACACGGTTCTATATGGTCCTCCCATGAACTGACCACGATAATGTCTGGACTTTAAAAAAGACGGTGACCTCGTGAGTTTGTTTTGGCCTTTCGTATCACACTAGTTGTATAAGAATCTAGCCTTTTTTTTATGTGACGTGTATATTTCCAGATATTCAATTAATAGAATAAAACGATTTCATTTAATGTCATTGCACACAAACAATATAAAATAGTGAAAAAAAAAAGTAGAATAAAAACCAACCAACTCACAATGATAAACGTTCAACCTAACACCCGAATAAAATATGACCAGCAAACACAGTTTCGATGGCGATACATTAAGCGGCCTACTTAGTAGCTAATTGTGCCAATAAGGGCGAGTAATACAGATTTATTTTTTTTGCTAGTCACGCGAGAAGTGTGAATACGGTTGTGGAGTGTGACAAGTGAGGGCCAATTTGGGTCGGGGGCGAGTGTTTGCCCAATGGAGGACTGGGCCCACTTAGCCGCGTACACTTATTCGAGATTCAGACGTCAAAGTTTGCTGTTGCTCTGTGATAAATTGAGAAGAGACATCATCTGCATAGCCTTTTCCCAACTATGTTGGGGTCGGCTTCCATTCTAACCGCAGCAGCTGAATACCAGTATTTTACATGGAGCGAGCCTATCTGATCTCCACAACCCAATGGGCAATACGATACTCCTTGGTAAGATTGGCTGTCAGCTTTTCGGGCTTCTGACGACCCGTAACAACTGTGAAAGATGCACAAATGACAGCCGGGACCAACGGCTTAACGTGCTTTCCGAAGCACGGAGGAGTCTCGTTATGGAAAGATGGTCACCCATCCACGGACCAACCCCGGCAAGCGAAGGCTTAACCTGATGGATCGACCTGTGCGGCTGTTAGTACTTAGCCACGAGCTCGTCGATATATAAAAATAAATTATTACAAAACTAATTAGCATGCTGTATTTATAGCCAAAGATGAGGGACTGGGCCCACTTAGCCGCGTACACTTATTCGAGATTCGGACGTCAACGTTTGCTGTTGCTCTGTAAATTGGGAAAAGACGTCGATATAAAATTAAAACAAAAACTAATTATCATAAAGATTCAGGTGCAGTGAGAATGGAAGACTAGTTTGCAGAAGTAAACCACCAGCACATTCATTTCGATTAAATATTTCGCTATGCTTATTCCGAACTTGTCACAATGCGCGCGGTTACGGATAGACATGCGATCATTTTAACGTTTTCTCGTCATTATTGGCTTGAAAAAAACTGCATCGCAATACCAGGCGGCATTGCGTTTTGTTTTTATTTACATTTTATACTTAACCGGCCATACTTGTTTGGTGTCTGATAGTTGTTAACTGACTATGTTCGTTTGTGTGTTTTTTTTTAAATGTAGCGTTCATGGATTTGGCCACAGATATAGATAGACATAGATAACGCAAGAGCAACTACTTCGCGTGCCTAGCTTACGTACAAAAATCGTAAGTGGTCACTTTCGCGCTCAGTCTGCATCGGTATACAGCGCTAGTCGGATCATCATACATCACTAAATAGTGCTTGTGAGTCATAATAGGTAGTCAAATAATGGCACGCTTGGTTTTCGATCATCATACATCACTAAATAGTGCTTGTGACGTCATAATAGGTAGTCAAAAAATGGCACGCTTGGTTTTCATACAGATCGTGATACTTGCGTTATCTATGTCTATCTATATCTGTGGATTTGGCCGTGATTACTGGGCCGTTTTTTTTTTTCATAATTTGGTGGACTGGACTGGATGTTTATATATAGGACTACCGCTTTTGCGGTAGTCCTATATATAAACATCATAAAGTTTTTTTGGATAGTTTTTGAATCAGCCTCAATAATACGTTTTTTCTACTAAGTGTATAATGATGATGTATAGTAACTCCGTCACGAATATGTACATAAGAAGTAGAAGACATAGCGTCGGGCACAGCCTATGCGATACCTATCGCAACTAAAACGTAAAAAATAAAAACATAAAAAAAGAACAGACCCCCAAAACCAAACACAACAAAGTGGAAAATAACTTCGTAAATCGATGGCAAATTACAAAAATACAAAAAAAAAGACGTTGACTTTCAAAATAAAGTAATTATTTCACTTTATAGTGGTTTTCAGCTCCCAAATCGGGCAATGAAAAAAGTATCACATTATTATACAAACTAACACCCGTGTTGGGTTACACAGTGAGAATAGAGAGAGAAGCCCCGATATGCTTGGATATCGAATGACAGTACCGTGACATGTTACCCTATTTTGGTGACGATAAACGATACTAGTATAGTTAACACTAGCATTAGAAGTCTTCACGGTCGCTCGTTAGATATCAAACGATGACGTTAAAGTATTGTATTCATGTAAATGTTATACTGATGTAACACTAAATTAGCATTTCATGTACTGTTTGTTCCACTTTTTATTCAATTGTTCATATTTCTCGCCCCATCAATATGTGAATTATTACATCATTATTTCAGTCAGTTATTAACATATATTTTTCTTATCATAAAAATGTTCTTATCATTAATTGATCTGATGATGCTACCGATTTGATGATGTAATTAAATACTGGTATTTAATCTACTGGTTAGACTGGAAGCCGACCCCAACATAGGGTAGAAAAGGTTAGGCAGATTTCGATGATGTAATTAGCATAAATTTCAAGACAGAATTAAAAAATAAATGAATTGTTTTGCGTTATACTGTAGTTATTCTTGGCTCGGCGTAGCAATTTAAGTTTCAAACTAAACGAACCTGTCAAAACAGTATGGTTACAAGCAGATTTAAAACTCGTAAAGTTAAGATTGAGGCCCTAAACAACAATAGGTAGGCGCACTCAGTCAATTGTCGTTCATAACAATAATAAAATACATCGTCCAACAAGGCAAGCAGCGAGTGGCGTCCAGATTGTCTTGGCGCTGCAATCACTTCCCACCGTAATTGTTGCTTCTAGCTATGGTTTTGATTAAATTATTAGTTCCCTGTGTTCAGGTCGTTGCGCGTCGTCAAATAATACATAAACAGTTGTTATGTCGCTTGAGCAATTGTTGACGACGATTTCTGTATTGCGGTTACATATGCAACTGATACAGTCGCACGATTATGTATTGTTGTCATCATTCGCGTATAAAAGCTTGTGCCCTTAATTGTGTTGAACGTTTATTTACGTGACGCGTCTATTTAAATATAAACATGTAACGCGGTGTTTTAAGGCGTGCGATTATTTATAGAAGCATTGTTGTTGATGTATTGATGTTTTATTGCTATTTTTAAACTTGTAGGTGTTACAATGAATTTCCCTTCACGATTTTATAGCGTTTTTCATGTGACTTAGGTCCGTTATGTTTTGTTTTTTTTACGACGTTCTAA
This sequence comes from Hyppa rectilinea, assembly GCA_951799385.1. Taxonomy (NCBI): domain Eukaryota; kingdom Metazoa; phylum Arthropoda; class Insecta; order Lepidoptera; family Noctuidae; genus Hyppa; species Hyppa rectilinea. Next base: position 5,801,036 of record OX637314.1, read on the forward strand.
ATAATGTTGTTGCAAACAAATCATTTAGCTGCCGAAGGTTTGTTTGTGTTAAGGTTACCGTTATTGCCAATACTTTTAGTTCGGCGTCTAATTTTAGAACTGTCCACGCTTCGGAAATATACACGGATAACAGTCATTACTGAACATTCATAATCAGCTTAAAATGTTTGAACTGCTGGGACACAGGCTTCCTCTTTCTGTGAGGAGCTTGGGCCATTATCTACCTCGCAGGCCCAGTGCGGATTGTGGGATGTCAGATGTCTTCGAATTTTATTTCTAGGAGATGCCGGTTTCGTCTCAATGTTTTCCTTCACAGTTTTAAGAACAGTGTTGATAAGGAAAAATGTACCTGCTCTGCCTTATATGCCTGCTCTCAGTACTGAACATTATATTTTAGTTAGAAATTACAAGATCATTGCGACGTACATTAGCGGCAAAACTCAAAAAGATAGTTTCCACGGAAAGGAATTAATGTAAATATTTAATAAGGGGAAAAGTGGCACAATTACAGTCGTCGGCAAGTAGGTACTGGGCATAACACGGCGATTAAAGCAAGAGATTTCTGTAAAAAAATACATGCAATATCGTTATGTACGGTGAAAAACATTGCCATACTTCGATTATATTAAAACACGTTCCCGTAAGTAAACGTAATTCTTATTTACAGTATTTATTTAATTGGATATCAGATAAATTTAATTATTAACAAGGCGAATGACTTATTTGACGTCAGCCATTCACTTGTGATATCAGATAAGACTTTAACAGGTTAATTATTTCTATAAATACAACGAGATAAAGCAACTTAAGCCTCAATAATAAAAAAAAACTTTAAAATTATCAAGCCACAATATAAATGTGGGTATTAAAAGTGAAGCATACGTAACTAAAGTTACTATATTCGTTTCTGCATACAGAACAGTTAATTCAGCCAAGCCGAGGTTTTCAACTTTGACCGACTTTTTCAGGGTTAGCTCAGCAAGAGCTACATAAATCAGCACATAATGACACCAGCTTAATATTGAAGCAGCTTTAAAGTTTGGGATTACTGTCATAGTCGTTAAACTAACGCGAGATTTTTTATACACTCTGTATAATTTTTATACAGGCTGAATAAAAAAACTTGCAGCTTTATACATACAGTCCAAAATCTACAAATTCAAAAGCGAAACGCATTCGCCCCAATAATTCGTAAACTATGGCAATTAGCCGCGATCAAACAGAGTACTTAATATTTATTTAAATTTTACAGCCGACACCATAAGTTTCGTGTACGGCATCGGCAGTGGAATAAGTCCGATCACGACATCGCTCGGCGCCGTGCCGGGGGATTCCCGACAATAGGTATTTCACTTTGTGCACGTGCAATTTACTGTGAGTGTGACTCTATAAAGATATTTACTACGCAGTACATTTACAACGGTTGCTGGTTTCACAATGGGATATAAATGCTAACACGTATTGGTTAAATTATTTACGGGAATTTTCCCACTTTTTGCATGTGCACTTTAGTAAAATCGGTTAAAATTGCGGGATATTTTTATTTGATATTATCCTGACTTTCTTTTTTTCTTTCTGTTTATCTTGGACATCAATGACACTAATAATTAAAATAAGTCTGTAATCGCATAAACGCAGCCTGATTGATAAAAACAAAACTTAATATTGATTTCGGACCGTTCACGTGTAGCAACTCGGATTCCAAAAGCTCTAAATCTATCCATCTAGACTATAGAAAGCAATACATCTGCTAATCTTGGTCCGTCTTAGTACAGGATCACTGAGCCCCAATTCGTCAGGTCCTCGCGTCTCAGGGGACGATTGATAATGATCGAGCGAGGACACAAAGTAACGCCTGACTCTATATCCTGGCGGTGACGATGAGGAAAATGTTGCTGGATATATTTGTTACGTTCTGTCTTACTTGCTGTCTATTTTTTTGCAAGTCAGGTGGATTCAAGAAGTATTTTTCTATACAGGCATTTTGGGGTCAGAACAAAGTAAAACAATACATAATAGCTCAATTATCTGCAACAACGAATTATCCTAACCCTAAAATGCTGATTATACTTCATTCTCACCGAAACCAGTTTTGGTACATATGAGAAGATTCATCACTTCCATTCACACGGTTTGGACGCGAGCGGTGCGGCGACGGCGCACAAAACCAGTTTCATAGAGACAGGTGTCCCTCCACCAGGCCTATCGGAGTGTTTTTTGTTTATTTTCCTTTGTAATTGCGGCCTTAAGCGTGCCGTCCGCGGCATCTCAACTCATCAACTCGACAGACAGTCAGTGACATGTTTAATTATAAGAAATCGACTGTTTGACGCCATTGGTTTTCATTTCGTTGCCAGCTCAGGTGTTTGAGAAATGATGGCTACCGTTAATGAGCTTTTTTTTGTAATTTAATAGTGAACGGTAAAATATATTCGGAAGAAGTAGTCGAGTAAAAATTTGTTTTTCATGTTAATTAGGCGTGCCGTGAAACCGCCATCAAGCAAAAAACCATGTACTTGTGTAAAGAAATGTGAACATGTACCGTACACAGGCGTTTGAAAGCGTTCATTGTTTTATAATAATATATGAAATTAATTACATTTTCTAGTAGCACTACGCGTAGGAATTGCTAGGTGGCACGTAATTTCCCCGGGGCGGTTTGACGAACGGAGGATAACCGTTCAAGCGAAGAGCGGGTAGCGAATAACTTAGCATGGAGGCACTTCACTAAATTTCAATACAAACAAGGCCTAACCTGGCTGGTATCGATATATCGACATGCGAGTTTCTCACAGTTTCTAAGGAGGAACAGTTTTCGCTACACCTTGTTACTTATGGTAACGTCATCAGAGACGTGGGAAATTCAATGTGTAACGTCGGGACGTATTTAAAGTGTTTACATTGTTTGAAGACGGATAGAGACGGGATCGGAAGCTTCGATATTATCGTGTCAAGCATGAATGCGAATACTCCACGTGTTTCGGGAATATCAGCTCTTATGCCATCCTCCGTGTATGGAACTAAAGAATGGCAGCACCGTCAGACACAACATCTGTATGGGAATATTTTAAACAATTTGTATAAACTTGTCAATGACTTCCGGACATGGCACTTATGCATGATTTTACCGATTAACAGTGAATGAATACCAGTTTTTATTATCCAAGGTTGTCTTGTTCGTCCTCTCTAATTTGAAGATAATTTTTAAATTGGATGCATCTCTAGGTCGACGAGACATGAAACTACTCAGCGACTTGGATGCGGCTTTATAAAATGATTGCAATCGGCCGCTTATCAAGTAAACAAAGTTTGCGGCACAGCGTACTGCAATATATTTATTTATCAATGAGTAAATACGTTTGTCATCTTCAACCTGTTACCTGGTAAGGTTCGCCTTGACGTCTGTAGGTTGATATGTAATGAACTAGTTTCCATGAATGATAAGATTAATTTTGGCGCCTTACAGTAATTTGGCTGAATCATTCTGCGTCAGTCAATATGCGCGTCACGCGATGTTAGTTTTTAATGTACTAACAAGCCGTTACCTATTTTTTTAATAATGCTTTTTTTATCAACAACCTATAAAAAATTCATCAAAAATGTCTTGTATCATTTGATATACAGATCAGATGGAACATAACAATAATCGTTAATCATGGTTCACGTAATCTGGTAACACCGTTATATTACGCATAACTCTCCCGCTAGTTGGCAAGTGGCTTTATCTCGCGAATGTAACTATTTGTCAAATGAGTTTCTGTGCAATAAATCTATTTGCAGGAAAACTTTTTTAACATCAACGTTCATAAAAAAATATTAAACAGGGTCATTTAAACTACTTTTTTAAAGTAAAGGTAATTGACTGGACGTCTGTTTGATGTATCAACGCCCCGTTTTACTTATTAATTATGCAAGAATCGCGAAATTTCGGAAACATAGCAAAATAAAAAAGTTGTAACTTAGTAACGAAGAATAATTGATAATTCAAAATAGGAAGAGGAGAAAGAGCCCAATAGGACAATAGATAATGTCTAATCCGGAATTCGCAACCGACAACTAATGTCAAAAATATTTTTGGTATAGCCATTACTGGGTCACAGTGTAAAACATATAATGAGTACAGTAAACAAAACTAAAAATAGTATCACGAGTGCACGTGTACTGAGCACGCTGTTAACTCGTGATGCAATAAACTTTGCTATCAGTTAGATACAGTGAGTAATCGGGAAAAAAGTTGTTTCTTTTAAATATTTGTTTTATCAATTCTATTCACATTATTGTTTATTTAAACTTTGATGTCATGCGGAAAAATCGTTGTGACCACAAGTGATAACCATTTATATTTGAAGCTATTAAAGATGTAAACTTGTGGCTGTCACCGTTGGGTAAATAAAAATAGCCACACGGGTCGATGAAAAGTTGAGCTACACTTGCTGAGGTTTAGTGTGTGGATGGGTGACCATCTTTACATACCAAGACCCCTGCCCTCGCGACAACTGCTCCTACCAAGGGATATCGTATTACCCAGTAACTGGGTTGTGGAGGTCAGACAGGCAGCTCTATACTTATGTAATAATTATACTGGTATTCGGCTGCATCCGGTTAGACTTAAAGCCAACCCCACATGTTGGGAAATCTTGGAATACAGGAAGATAGTATTAATATCAATACAATTGTTAACTAATTGTATTTTTTTAAATGACAAAAATATTTTAACTTATCTGATGTATGCAATAGGGTGTTTTATTATTATTTTTGCAACATTAAAGATAAATGGTTTTTTTTTTAATAAACACCAAAATAACGCTGTTTATTTGTAAACAAAATTTTCAAATTTTCTTGCGTTTTTCTCTAAGTTAGAAATAACTAAATTTAGAGAGAACTTAGAAACTTAGAAAACACAAGAAAATTTGAATTTCGCGAGCTACCTTTGCGCAACCACCATAATCAATTTGAATGCACAGCGATATATCCCGACATTACATTTATGTAAACAGCAGTGGAAATGTTAAAATAAAAATACAGTAACATAAAAAGTCTGTACACCGTTGTTCAGAAACACAGACGGGCGCCGGTAATCCACTTAGTGATTATTTTATAATGTCTACTTCTGTAATCAACAAGATTAAACTTCAATGCTAGCGGAGTCCGGTGCAAAGTATCGCCGACAAAACAAGGAGTGCCGCTCGTCGATAGTCGATAAAAATTGATGACTCACGGTCTTCCAATGATGTATTATTGTCTTATTGTACTAACTTTTTCCCGCGGTTTCCCCTGCGTAGAGGTCGGAACTTATCCCATTGGATTGTAACACCGGGATAAAAAGTATCCTGTGTTAATCCAGGTTATAAGCTATCTGTATGCGAATCGCATCCAAATTCGTGCAGCCGTTTTTGCATGATTGAGTACATCAAACATCGAAAAAACATACAGACATCCAATCATTCAAACTATCACATTAGTAATAGAATTGGATTGAAGCGGTATCTAGATAAAACGACTCGAATTATCCTTAAAGGAATTTCGATATCAACGCTACGTGCTGATAAAACGTTATGGCAACAGGTTGTTGTCAATTGCTATTTTGTTTGGTGATAAATTTTATCAACACACGACTTGTTGTTCGAAAGAAATTCTTCTTTTCGCACGCACCAGTTTCTGACCGTTGCGAAAATAAATTTGCGTGCAGCCTTTTTTTTTAGGCTGGGATCATCCAATGACTTGTCCCGCTCTGGGTGGAGCGGACGGGAGTGTCAGACTCTTACTGACTAAAACCCATCCATGTTCCTTCCTTAGCCCTTTATGTTCCGGGGTAGCGGTAACCCTATCGGACAATCCCGCGTATTTGCGTGCACCCTTACCGTGGGAAGTGGAGCTTTAATATATATACAGGTTGATACGAAAAAGTTTTAGTTTTCCTTATTGGTTTATGTATTTATGACACACCTTTAACTACCTACATGGCATCTGAACGCCCTGTGAAGGTTGTAAGATAATATACAGATTAATTTGCACTTACGTCAACCTAATGACGAATCGAAGTCATCAGAATAGGTACGTACCTGAAACGAAAAATAGAACAGTTAGGTATACAATAAGTATTGAATTATTCTCCGAACTCAACAGATGTAATCAACGTTCGTAACAAGTTTGTTTAGTATAATTTTTATATTAAAAAAAGTATATTGTAACAAAATGGTACACACTCCCACTTCTCTTGTTATTACGTTGAATATTAAATAAGAACAGACCTATGTACATATAAGTTCATAGCGGGGATTTCATTTTTCCTTTCATAGTTTAGAAGCAATAGAGGGGAATTAAATATTAACGCGTTGCCCCGCGCTGTGGTCCCATGTTGAATTTACCAGCCGCCATAACGGAACTAAAAGTATTTTAAAATATCAAGTAACCGTGTCAGGGATGGGTAAATCTAGTGATTAATGAGTGTGATTAGATAATGCGGGCTTCTTTATAATAATAACCGCTGCGTAAAAGCTTTCAGAAGTCGTTTTAGGGGACAGAAAGTCACATGATATCATCAGGATTTTTTTAGACATGTTTTGCAGAATCATATTTATGGTCTCGAGTTCTCCGAAAGGATATGAATCATTTATCTGTATCCTTATGGCGCTAATTCTTATATCTGATGCAAGCTTCCTTGTTAGTTTGAATTGCAACGAGCAAATAAAAACCCCAATGGTTGTTTATTCCGGCAGGTCTTCTGTGAATGTAATCAGAGATAACAATGCTGTCGCCAATGATAATCCGTTTGTTGTGACTTAAAGTCGTGTAAAAATATCTAAGATATCCTCATCCGTTGCAAAATGAACAAAACTGTATACGTTAGTATTATACAAAGACATTAATAATGTATCGTTTGAGGTTAACCGTCCAAAGGTCATGTTTGGGCCAGACAAATCTCCATTAAAAGCGACCCAGGGAAAGGTCACGCTTTTGGTTTTCAACGCACATAATTACAACTTGATCCTATGTCCTCGAGCGTTGTGAAATACATCTGTAAGTACCATCATGATTTCTTAAATATTACTTCGGATTCAGTCGAGGTCTTTCTAGAAGTGATAGTATTTAAATTTAGCAATTAATCGGGTTTAATTATAAAGTGAATGTGTCTAGTAGAGCAGCACCCTACCTGTGTAACATACTGTCAATCACAGTCTCAATGGTTATAAAAGATAATGCTAATCCATTGCTTCATATGTTCTAAATATTTGTCTGCCGAACAAAGTAAATAACGCAATGAATGTTGTTCAACTGTCTAAATGAAACCCCATTGTTACTGTTGTGTGTTACGCAATTACCATGCAGTTAATAACAATGGAATTATGTTGGCGATGAGGTATTTATTTGGTGTTTTACTGTTCAGATTAAAAATAATAAAAATAAAAGGCTTTTAATTATATCAGTTGCAAACAGATATTTTATTGGCACAGCGGGCAAAATGAGTGATTTATGAAAATATAGGTAAAAGTTAACACCTGTTGTGCTATTCTGTAAAAATCTCACCGTGATAACGTAAGTGAAGTGAGCTGTCAATAGTGTCAATCTCTAGCATTAGGTGGAACGACAGCTCATGACCTTACAGAATCGGCGACCTGTTCATGGCGGCGGTTCCTGGCGGTCTGCATTGAAGCGACGTGTACAACATTTACATTAGTGCGCTTACACAGGTCATTTGCATATCTTTAGGTATTGACTCGTCTAGACTTTGTTTGAATTAGTGTTCAACGAACTGAGACAGCCCGATTTACGAGACTCTTTAAATTACTGCCAAGATGCACGGCGAATTTGTGGAAAAAGTAAGCTCAACTAACTACGTATTGTGTACTGAAAGCCTCTATGGTTGTTTGTGCATAACGCGGATTTTTATTTTACGGAGATGTGTAATCTCCATAAATTCAGAAAAGTCCTACCTCTTTCATTGGTTTTTCACTTTTGACAACAATTCCCAATAAAAAAGAATCTTCAGTTAGTTTGAAAACTGTCTTACGTTACATATACAACATTGACATTATGATTAAGAGGAGACATTCAATGATTCAATCTCATGACGTCGACTATACAGACTTTTCACAGTAATCCCTATAAGATTGCTGTCATAGTTAAAATAACTAAAGTAAAGGGCTGCAGTGCAAAAGTCGTCTATGGACACATGTGTTTTGTGTTTTCATAAGGGCGGCAGTCATTGGCAATTCCACCAAAGAAACTGAACGCGATCAACACATCTAAAACGCGTTCAAGAGCTGTCAGTATCATAATCCATAGACAATAATGGCACTGACAGCTCTTGAACGTAGTTTATGCGCTGATCGCGTTCAGTTTCACTGGTGAAATTCGCCCTAAGTCAGGTCAAAATCGATAGTGGGTTTCTCGGAAGCGGGAATATTAAAGTAAACAACATATGTACTACATGTGATAACAATACCAGGTATTTTTAGAATCGCTACCTACTTCTAAAGGTTATATAGTGTGAGTCACGCCAAAATAGAGGTTACTGGGAGCTTGCTTTATTTATTAGCATTTTCATGATTATCGCTTGGGAACATTTGGGATTTTGTTATTTTGATTGATGAACTATGCACAATAACCATCCCAGTGGTCTTCAATAATCATAATTCCGAAGTAGTACCTAGTCAATTAACTAAAAATTACTTGTGAAATAAAAATATTGAGTATTTTTATTCTCTAATCGAGTCAAACGACGGGATATCCGAGTTAATTAAGGTTATTCCTGTCTTCAATGTTAATTATTACGTATTTAGCTCCAAATTAAACCCATATTTTTGTTCTTCCGATTGCGATGTCGCGAGTGTAAAAACCCAAGGCCCAGTGTTGCAGATAAACGAAAAAAAAAACAGATCCGTGGTTTTCCTGTTATTCCCAGATGATACATACCATACATCTTTTATGGGGTTCTGTGTTAAATGTTACAATAAAATACCTTATGATATATTGCAATAAATTAAAAAATATATATAAATCTTTAAAATATTAAAAGTACACTTTGTAAACAACCATATTACAAATTAGAGGCTAATATCCATGATAAGGATGCTTGGCAACAAGCTGGTCCTGCTCCATAGGTCAATCGAAATTCCAGACAAAATCAAACTGGTTGTTAAATTTAATTGTGTAATTTATAATTTGTACCACATTGATTTTACATTATGTGATTACTTTAAACTTACACATGTGGAAAGAGGAAAATCGTCTACTTTTCGAATGTTTGTAAATATGTGAGTGCCTTTCACGTACCCATTTGAAATAAATAAATTAAGGTGGCCGCCCCTGAAATTATAATTTTCTAGCGTTACTGACCTTTAACTTGCAAAAAAATAATTGACATCCACTGTCTACTTTTGCGCACCCCTGAATGAATTGTGTTTCGTTTAATTAAGAGCACATTTTTAATTTATGGCCTCAATCAGTAAACAAAATTATTCAACCTGTTTTTATATCATTTTTAAGGGTCTATAATTTTAATCACAGGGAAACCGACAAATACAAAACAACTGTTCATTCGGGTAATACGTCTAGATATGAACAGCATGTTACCTACATGCTACAAAACAAACTAACGTCGTAGATATCATGTATTGTGGATATGTTTATATGGACAGACTCGTTTCTCTGGTGGAAATATAACGAAAACAGGAAAACGAGGGCGTTAATTTAATTTAATACTCCTTTAAAGGATAGTAGTCTTGATCTTAAATTGAGACTAAGTAAGTCAAACATGATTTATTAAACTGCCGTTATTTCATAAGGTCCGACAGCCCACACCGACGTCAATATCGGAGAAAAACACATAAAATAGTATTAAGAAACCCCATAAAAAGTTTACTATGGGGAATTTCAGGGTATTATAATACCCGGTCGAGTGAAGCAGCTTGTAAACAAAGAGAAAGGGTCAAAAAGGCAATAAAGATTCACTTTTATAGTGAATCACGCTGTTTAATGTCAACAGTAATCGGAACTCTGAACTGATAAGTCACTGTCACAAAACAGATTCATACAGAAGGCTAGGTTCATTCAACGAGGGAAAACGCATACACACATAGCCAACGTGTTTTCGTACAGCAAATGCAAGTTTGTTATAGTTTCGGAAATGTAGGCAAGCGTGTGCTTGCGCTCATTTTCGCTAGTTGCTTGGAACTGGCCTTCTGTAGCAGTCTACATTGTGTTGTGTTGTGCCATAGTCGGCAGTCAAGCACTCAATAAACACCCCTCCACAGTTCTTGGTAATCAAACCGCAGTATTATCAGACCCTGGTTTTTTTTTTAATTCCTCGAAACCATTACCGGCTGCAAGCCCTAGGTTGGGTTAGTGTTCCGCAAACATGTAATTGTGAACGGAAATAAAATTATCGATGAACTGATGACAGATGGTTTGAACACGACAACGTTTGTAAACACAAATGTTGTGTGTTTGGTTATTGAAAGCCTTTATAAAAAAAGTTTATTAAGTATGGATATTTCACGAGACGAATCAAATACGTGGAATGAGAGACGTCCATAAAGCGGTTGGCTTTCGAAACGAAGAAGAAATAAATCCTCTAACATTTCTTCCCTAATCATTACGTAGTTGTAGTACCAAAAATAGCAGTAAATAAAATCCTTTGTCTGCACGTGGACATATTAATAAACACGTCGTTGGTATCATTAAAGGCGGCGACCGTGGCATTATATGCGTTGCGTTATAAATAGCTCGGAATGAATAAATTTAGTTGAGGAAAAAAAATCAATCAATGCGCCTGCATGTGCAATTTACATCTGGTTATTCCCCACTCGAAGAAAAGCGCATGACTTTTTCAATGTTACTAATGTAAATATCGCAATTATGGATGGCGCCACAGGGCATTGCATCACACAACACCGCCACAACTTTACTCAAAGCAAAATAATCATTCGAACAATTATCTTTTATCTTAAAAATAGAAAAGGCGGAATAATGACGTCATTACAAAAATTACAAGCTACCAAAGAGAAGACATAACTGTAATTAATCTTGTGCGCCTAGGCACAACGTATAGTTATATCGTACGAAACGCTTCAACGTCGCTGGTAAGATCGTATAATTTGAGCAAACTATCAATTACAGGAAGGCGCTATGTAAATGAGGAAATATATAAAAGAAATAGAAATATAAAAAGCGAAATAAATTATTAGGAAGCTCTATTATTACTTAGGTCTCAGCTTGTTCATGTTTATTAGAATTCAACCAGCGTCGTCCGAATCCAAGGATATAGAGCACATACAGATCAATACTTTATTACTGTTTCATGTTAACATTATTATTCAGTTCCAGTAAATTGTATAAAATCTCGACTTTATTCTGGTTCCTTTCATCCCGCTGCTGGGCTACGTCCCCATACACTCCTTCATTTGAAAATTAACTCTAGGCGGAATAAAAACTACCCAGCTCACGTCGCCCTCGCATGAAAATCACTATGAATCATACAGTTTTCTTTCAGCTACGCACTACGAAATATCTCATATCTCAAAAACACCTAATAAACTAAAAAAAAAAACACGTAAACAAACAATAAAAGCCCCGTGACGTTTACCTTGTACAAAATACAGGCATACGCTGTAACTGAAGTGTGGTATATAATGAGCTGTCGACGTCACAGCTTCGAGTGCATGACGCACGGTTAGCGGAATCGGAATCTAAGCCTACATTCGCTACCCACGCGCGCCAGTCAACACGCGAAACGAGAAATAGGATTAGATGACGATCAATGGTGACCCCAATTTCATCCCTAAATTCGGGCTAAATGACATATGGCAGTAGATCTGCTCCTCTATGGTGCTTAAGTAAGGCTGTACTTAGATGCAGGGAGTTGTGAGATTGAATAGGATAGTTTAGTGATGGATTATTGAAATCTTTTAGAACAACGATGGTATCACAGTCATTAACAAATATAAATGTCATCAATTAATTATATCAAAATTGATGATTAAAGATAAAAACTTCCGGTTTACTGTACTATCAGACCATATAAGCTAAAAACGAGATTAACGCTTAGCTTGCTTGGAAACTGATTCGTGATAACAATATTTCGACGTTGTTCGCGGAAACGAAAACATGCCTGCTACCCACCATTCTGACCTTTCAGCTTTCAAGAAAAACATATTCCTCATCGATTTGACCTGAAATCCCTCTTTTATTTTCAGTATTCACTCAGCGAGTGGGAGGTTCTGTTCTAGTAAGACGATACCGTCACTACACTACACAATCACTGTTTTCAATAAATCATATTTTTCTGCGTTCTATTTATCGTTTATAAATAGGTATAACCTTAGAATGGTACCCATGGCAACCAACGCATCTCGTGGCCCGCGTTACCCGATTGAGAGAGGTACAGACATGGTAAGGTATTTTTAACTCGGATCCAGTCCGATATCTATTTGTATCGTGAGTTCATGCCTTTCTCGGACAGTTAAGGGAGTTTTTTGTTTCGTAATTACGTGAAGTGCTTAAAGCTGTATGAAATTAAATATTAGCAAGTTTAATTATATCATACTTGTAAGTAAACTTTCGGTATTCTGTTTATTATCACGGCTTTGTTTGGATTCGTCTAAATATAGACATCGTATTTATTTTTAACTTGAATCTGTTATGAATTTCTATTTGGAAGTCCTTGGGAAATCAAGGGTGGGCGTTTGTTATTTAGACGAAGTTGAAGACGTCTAAATCTGCATAATATGTTTTCAACGGTTTGATAATATTATTTTATAATATTTTGAACTTCACTTTGTAGGTTTGTGGGTAAAGGTCACAGTCACCTAGACTCAAGGGGCTTCTAAGTTATTTGTAGATTCTACAGAATAAACATTAATATAACAATCATTTCTATAACCTAAGTTTTTTTTTTCTGTAAGTGATATAACGACATTTGGGACAGCATTTTTTTCATACATATTAAATCTTAAAGTTATTAAATTGGAAGTATATTTACAATTCAACAAGCGTACCTTTCAACGAAGCCTGGCTTGAGAGAACAGGAAAAAATAAAGAGAAAAAGTTCATTCACGAAACAAGCGATGACATAGTAGTACCATGCTATAAAAATAGATCGACTATTATTTACCTATTAACATGATAGACTTCCAGGAAAGAGCTATTGAAGAAGTTGAATGAAGCCACGGAATTAAATTAATAAGCTAAAGCGCTTACGGCGACAAACGATACAACAACTGACCGCTAATTTAAAGACCACCCGGCTGAATCCGGTCGATCCCGGTCATAATGTTATCGTAAGCGTTTTCGTTATTAACCACCTCTCAATTACAATAAAACATAAGAATAATTAAACGTGGTAGAAAGACAAATAAACCAGGCGTCACACAAGTTGAAAGCCGCCAAATCGAATTTAATGATTCATTGCTCTATTTTAATTCGCAGTACAGACTGGTCGAAGGAGTTAATAGGTGCAGGAAAGAAGTAAAAATATTCCAAGTTTTAAAAGTTTAAAAGCAATCTCGGCTGACTGCACCGGGCGTTTTCATCGACGATGAACAGGTAAAAAGTGGCGAATCGAGAACAATTCTACGTCGACCGGCCGGATACACAGGCACAGCAAGGACAATCTAGGACGCGCAAGACTACCCACGTACTGACGATGACAAAAACTGCTATAGCAGTTCACGCGCATATTTAATTACACGGTGAGCCTACAGATTCCATATGGTTACAAAATTAAGTAATACTATAGTAGATGTTCACTTGATTTTTGTTAATTAATTACCTCCGTTAGAAGAGCTTATTTCTGTGTTAATTACGAGAACGTCAAATTAATTGAAGACAATGTTCAAGCATTGAATTCAGAATAATAAGCTCATAAAAGCGAAACTATTATTTTATGTACTCGCTTTTCAGTACCTAAGGTAACTGTCTTGCTGTGCACTGATTAAGTCTCATAATGAAGTTCGCTTGCGATGCCGTTTTAATTACACTGAGCGGTAAGAACAGCAATGGCTTCGTTTTAATATGAAAAAGATACAAAAATCCACCGCTATCGCTACATCAAAGTATCGCGATCTCTTAAAATAATACTTCTTCTCGCATTATCGAGAAACAGTAAAGAAAATACGTAGTATAAACTGTATAACAGATCATTATTGACCACTTAGGTCAGCGGCAAACATTCTCAACAGGCCAACGCCCCACCGTGCGTCTCGTCGCCGGCAGCCGAATATCGGCCTAACACAAAGCGGCGCAAGACACAATACCGCGTAGCGGCTCCCCGGATAGTTGGATCGCCCGTCCTATACACTGCGCTTCAATGCAGTTCCCGGAATGCATCGGTCTCCTTTGCAATATTTTTGTGTTATGGCGAGCCAATTTTGTGCAGATTTTTTCCTGGTAGTTATGTCGTATATCAAACAAAGTGACCTTTGAATATAAATAGCTAAGGGTTGTTGAATAGATGTTTCGTATTCAAGGTTATTTTTTGTGTCGGGTAATCCTTTTAGGTGCGCTGATTTGTCGCCGTTTCTCGCAAGATGCTTATGATCCGATACCTGGCCCCAAAAAGCGGCAACGACCATGAGGTTATTAAACTTGTTTTTGTTACAACTTCACAGACACAATATTTTAAATTTGAGCTGTACGAATAGTCGAATGTGATAACACGACGATTATATTTTTATCTCGCATCTGTTGATGGATAATAAGCAGAGTGTTAGCTTCTCCATTTTGTTTCCCACATCAATAAATAATGTCAACTGTGTGAAATAATGCTACGTTAATTCATAAGGATTCCTTTTTCAGTTTTCATCTTTAAACTGCAAATTACAGTAAATCGGTGATCAATTCACATACATGGAAAAGCAACTTTCATGCGTGCCTGTACCTCAAATGCGATGATATTAATATTAAATATTGCTGTTCCTATTTTCAGCACAGACAAAAGCAACTCTATACCTGCTATTATCTGTAGGCAGGCAAAGGTACTTTACCGTACTTATGACATCCAAAACTTGTCGCAAATGTTTTGTTACTAATTGCAACTTAACGAAAGTAAGCGAACACGCTCGCCTATACAACATATATACATGTTTGTTGATGCGTGAAACTGTCAGAGGAACATGAGTTGACGTGACGAGGACACGTAAAGTAACGGCTTAACTAACTTTCTCGCAACTAACAATGTGTAGCGAATCTTTCGACAACCTTTTACGCACTTCCAAACTTACTTCTACATTGACGTTTGGAGAATTGAAAACAAGTACACAAATAGGATGGTAACAAAGTCTGATGAAAGGAATAACTGAAAGTTTTCAGCAGCGATGTAAATCTCAATTAAATTTTATAGGTCAATTAGAAATCAATGAAACTAGAAGCATTTAAAGAACCAAGCCTGTGACGAAAGCAATAAAGTTGATCTGATTAGGACACCTGGCATTGAGGAGTTGTATAGTATCGATGCAACAATTGGCCGAAAGCCGAGGGGCCGCGGGCCGAATACCGAAACCTTTGGTGTGCATCGCGACACGCCGCGTTATCCATCTGGCGTAGCGCTAATGAGCAAAGTTTCCACAGCCCGCTTCTGTCGCAGGCGGGGCGCTTACATTACCAGGCGTCCACTAGCTTATTGTAGGATTTTCGTAACACATTATACCACAACTTTATTACAATTACGCAGCCTAGCGCTAATTAACATACAAATTAGATTTACATTCCAACTATGATAATTAAATGACAATATTCCTGTTTAAATGTAATTAATAAAAAATAACAAGATATTATTTCTAAATCATGGATGTTTGAACATGCCGAAGCTATTAAAGAAAGTTGTTATGAAATAACGAATTTTACAAAGATCATCTGTGGGCGTGAAGCTAAACAAAATCAAGGTTAACATTGGTGTACACGTGCTGCGATACTTCGCTAATTCTATAAAGCACGTGTTTAATTGTTTAGAAACAATGAATCACGAAAAGTCTCAAATATATTTTTCAAAGTGGAAAGCCCTGCCAGTAGAGTACCTAACAACAATTAAAGATCAAATGACTAATAAAAATTCCTGAACCAGTAAAAGTCGTGGAAACTTTACATTTATCTACTCTATGCGTAGAGCTTCCCATGTCGTTAAATTACGTTGTCGAGTAAAGAAGGCGTCAAGAAACCTTTACCTAGTCTCCGCTACCTAGAAACGAAATGAATACGGTAAAAATCTTACCAAGGCTTTATGATAATTAGTGTGCGTCCTTTCAGTATTGTAGTTTGTACCGCTAACCTACCATAAAATCAAATGGTTTTTAAACAATGAAACCAAGTAAAGAAAAGAGGAAGACCAGGTGACCTTAAACGACAACGAATTCTCGCTGAAACAATTACACGCACATCTAGGGAGCGAAACCGTAAGCGCATGCCATGGCCGGCCGACACGAATATTTCACTTATTTTGCATACTAACAAGCAACGGTCCCCGCGCAAGCGCGACAGGTTGCGTCACCGGCCGTTGCGCAATCCACTCACGCGCATGGAGACTGCCATTCATCCGGCCGCCTCGCTTGGTAACAGACTAGATTCGCAAGATCTAGAACCGCGCTTCCGACATTGTCATTAATCTATTGTGTGACGCAAACATTTTATTGGCTCTGTTAAATGGCATGTCGGAACTGTGCTTGGCAACAAAGGATTTGCCAACAACAAATGTGCCACTTGTTATGATAAATAATATCGATTTGTGTGACTGATAATCTGACGCCAGCACCGTATTATATTCATCCATGATGAATATTTGTAAATTATTATAGCAGCAATAAACGGATGAGTAAAAAATGCTGTGAATTAACAACAAAGCGATGATAACACTTATCTCACACCTAATGGTTTCAGTTCACTCTTACAAATGGTTCACTACAATTAAATTACTTTATCTATCCGTGATTATTGAATGAAATTCGAGTTCGTCTCTATTGAATGTCATTCTTGTTATCACTACTTTTTTTTTACTGATATCAAGGTGCAGTAACATGCGATATAAGGAGAAAAAACGCAGCAAAAAAAATAACAACGGTAAAGTTAGAGGAAATGCGGGTAAAAATAAAAAAGTAACCATGTCCATTCATAAAGATTAGTGCGTGCCGCATTTCTATCGAACTTTCGCGCGATAACATACCGGATGTTTGGTCATGTGTGGCATTGTTCACACCAGCCCATTCGCTATACTAAGATTAAAAACACAATAAATATTAGTTCAATCGACCATAGAGAGATCTGTACCCGATTTGGATTGATGATTTCCTTAATGTTAGTACTTCCTTTTGGCCCTCGCTAGCAACGAATCGTTACCACTGTTTTTAGTTAACCTAAACGAGAAAGCTACAAGGGTTACACAGTAGTGGACTGTGGTCAAAATAATAATAATAATGATACGAAAACATCTTCAGAAGCAGTTGTTAACAGAGGTGAGAAGTAGTTCTGTACTGTGTCTGTTTACTTACCAAATGGATAGGGCGCTCCAACAATACGCCCTTTGGGTTTAAATGTCAAACGGTAATTGAGTTGAGCTAGTGCCCGTGCCGGGTAATAATGACACTTACCGGATGTCAGGCTGCACGTAAATTGTTTCGTGTTGCCAACTAAACAATTTGATAATATTATAAGTATACAAGCCGGATGCAGACATTGCCGGCACAGAATGCTAATTATCAGTTATCGAAATTGGTAAAAACCAGTTAGCTGATCAACAAACGTAATTATGAGGATAAGTTCATCGATTCGGTATGTTACATTCCATAACAATAAGCACGCGAGTATTTTGTACATACAGTTTGTATTGGTGTCGTCAAGAGGAAGATGGTTGTATTTTCCGTAGTATTTTTTTTTATTTGCCCGACTTTGGTTGCTCCCTATAAAGCGTTACCTCAAAGTTAGCTTGCGAGATACTATTTATGTTTCCTTAACGTTAAAGGTATAGAGTAATCCTTTTTGATAGTCTCCTTATGTTGGATGTATACAATATACCTATAAAATGTTGTCAATACGCAGATTATCGGGCATCGCTCTGACCGCTAACTATAGCGAAGGTGATCTCTACATATCACATTGAACGGATGTTTATACAAACAGATAGGTGAATTTTCCCGGGCTGATTCGACCACTTGACTTGGATAGAACAATCAATAAAAAAAAACTTATTGATTATTTTTTTAATTACTGAACATAAATAACACTTCAAACATAAAAGAGGTTCTCAGAATTGTTAAACAATGTTCGTTTACTAAGAATTACCACACGTAAGTCCAACATAGGTGGCAGGTGCAACGTCCGCTGAATCCGTTCGCCTAAGCTCCACAGATCTAATCTAGTAAAGAGCACAAAACGCGAATCAACTTATCACGGGCGACGCGGACGTCAGCGCGAAATCGAGAGTGGGTGGTTATCGCAGTGGCGCCCGCGACTCTCAACGTCACACCGCGCTCGCGCTGCGTCCGTCAATTACGTCAAACTTGCGTAAGCCTACATTTCATAGAACCGATTGTTTATCGAAACAATTCTTCATCATTACATCATTTACAATCTTGTTGACTATAGGTGCTTTGTCCGTAGTTAACGTGAACAAATCAGCAACTTCCTGTCTGTTGTCAACTTGCCACCTTTAACATTAAATAATTACAAGATTTTTCAGACACAGTTTAAAACAAATTAGTGACACGCAAGTTAGGGAATTAACGAGGCAATCATTCGGCTCCGGCCATATAATCGCTTCAAGTACGTTGCTAATGACAAGGACGCTACGAAATCTGCGGACGCATTCGCCTGTTGCGGACGATCACATCCGAAATTGACAGAAAATGGATGTGCCAAACTGCGATTTTCAAAGAATTGTCATCAGAATCAATAAAAGGCTTTTATCATTTGTGGACAAACGTTCATCATTTAAAAAACTAATGTGATGCTGTATGAAGCAACGTTTCTCCATAATCGTCGCTGAGACATTTCGTTGAACTAGTCAATCAAGTCATATTTATGCAGTCTTAAGTTGCAACCAAAAGTGTTTCGTCATCATTAGCTTTCACTGCGCAGATGACAGCTGGATTGGTCACCATGCCGTATCCAACGAGTACATTCGTATCTGTTTGAGATCAGCAATGACTCACTGGAGGCCATTGCTACATCAGCTGACTCATTGAGCGTCGGCTGTGAATGGGAAATCCATTGTTTTAGTGTCCTTAAATCTAGACTCGTGTTATGCCTCGATAGGATTTAACAACCCCTTCGTTAACGACTAAACGTTCTAGCCTTCTAAGTATAACTGCTTTATATTCAGTCAGACGGGCGTCATTTCAAGCGATTTATGTAACGCCATGCATTTTACTGTCATTATTACTATGGTAACAGCATTGGTGGATTACATCCAGTTTTTTCCGGTTGGGTAAACCCGTGTGACACATCCGCAATCCCACGCGATTACAACAGCCAGGTCAAACCTATTTTCGTATTTAACACTGGACGGAACTGGACTGTATTGCGATATTTGTTGTGACCATTTATAACGCCATAATCGTTTGTTCGCTCTCTGAATTTATGAACATATTCTACTGGAATAACGTATTTTGATAAATATGTTTTAGAACAAAAGCTTTAATTTAATCCAAAGCAACATTTTTGTATCTAGATTCTACAAATCTACAGAATTCCTAAACAATTTGCTTCGTTCCCGCAACGCCAATTGAGGACTAGACAAATGTATAAACCGTCTAGACAACAACATGTTGAAGAACAAGAATAAAGAGTTGCGAGTTGAAAATATTAATGGAAAATGTCTATTAGTGGAGGTACATCAAAGTCAGCTGTTAGACAATGCAAGGTGCGGTGCGGCAGCGAAGCAGTGAATCAGTGACTGGCATCAGCTGATTCATTCGCCGGGTAAGCGGCCTTGCATGCACCGACTGTGAGAATGAATACACAAGTAACGTTAATCACCTACTTGACTGAAGGATATTTCGAGGTAAATATGAAGTAATAACACTCATATATACATAAGAAATAATTAGTTTTTTTGCTTATTACATGCATCAGGAAGGAGAAATCAAGTTACTTTTTGTATGTGGAACACACGAGCAATGTATTTCTGTGCAGTTACTCTGTTACCTAATTGAGGTGCGATTTCTCTCAGTGATATTATTCACGCGGTAAAGTTGAGAATGAAAACGAAACGCAGAAACAACAATGATGAATGAAAGTCAGTAAGCTTGTGTGTGCGATAACTGTTGCCAATCAAGTTTCCGAAACAAGGTGACATCAATGACCTGGAGGCGAAGGTGACCCGCACTCGGGTAGTACAATAGTTTGTCGAACCCGCGATTATTTCTATTTAGTTTTCCAAAAGAGGTATTTATTATTTTTACATTTACTGAAAATCTAAACACATCACAATCTATTATTCAGAGGTAAAGTGGACGACACGGAGAGAATAAGAATGGTATGTTCATATTATTGTCTTCATATACATATTCGTATGGCTGGGAAGAAACCAGTTTCTCAATGGCAGAGTACATACAGTGTAAATCGAATAAAAACATAAAACACAGCCCAGATATTGTGGTCGACATAAAAACTCTGTTTAAAAAGAAATATAAAACAAAAAAAAAGTAAAAAAAGATGAAGCGTATTTACCCCCACCGTGCACCGGGGTGGGCAATAGAGGCAGCCGCCAACTAATTGCGAAAAACGAGATTAACGCTCACTGTAGAGGCACTAAACGAGGATGGCTCTGTTTACCACCCCAGTTTCATTCCTTTTACAACACCACTAATAGACTTATTTTATTAGGGAAACGCTGAGATAACATTTATATGAGCAACTAAGTAATCGTCGTAAAATCAACACTATTTAAAACTGGCCGCTGATGTCCTAGACTGTCTTGTTTAGCAATCAAAATAGAGTGCTTTAGTTTAGTACAGTCATAAAATATATATAAGCAACGAAATGTCCTCTAAAAAATCTAGTTTAGAATTAGATTTCAAACTTGACTTTTAAAGCTTCTTTTCGACCTCACAATATATTGACTTTGATTACATCAAAATGCACATGCGTTAAAAATAAATACAAATAGGATTTTTTTTCTAGCTCAAGCAGCTACAACAAGTAGGCAGCAGTTACAAGAGACGACCAACTAGAAAACAGAGGCGGGTAATTGCCGGTAACCATACAAACGTGATTACCTGCACTGCATCCGAGCACGGCGCTATACAGACGAATGGGATTGTGTATTGTGATGGCGTCTACTTAGTGTTAATTCAACATAACGAGACATAATACTGATTAGGTAGGTACTGTTTTGTTACTAAGATATGTAGGTAATTTTATACGCCGACTATCGGCATCTTTTATATTCAATTGATAATTTTCTGTTGACGCAAAACTATTTCAAACCACAAATCAATTTATGAATTTTATTAACTACTAGCACTTTGCCCGCGGCTTCGCTCCCGTGGTCTTTCCCGTGGGACCCGTTATTTTTCCCGGGATAAAAAGTAGCCTATGTTACTCCTAGAAAACTAAGCTTTCCAACGGTGAAAGAATTTTTAAAATCGGTCCAGTAGTTTTTGAGCCTATTCATTACAACCAAACAAACAAACAAAGTTTTCCTCTTTATAATATTAGTATAGATAGTCACACTTTTAAGGTCATCATAACATTATACTACAAACAACCGATGAAATCTTCACTTAGTGACGTATTGATAAGCACTAACACATTGTATAATCTGAGTTGGGACCTGTCTTTTTTTACGGTACATCGCTGTTGGGCCCTATCGTCTCTGACACAATCCAATTACTAATCGGGGATTGTTATTTAATGGAGGAAAACCAGACAAGTGCTAGTCAGAAAATAATAATAGATACAATAAGAACTTGAAGGAAATAGGTCAATATACAGTGTTGTAGAGACAGAGATAGGCTACCGACCTGTCAATTAAGCAGTGGAATGGTTAAACCTCATTCTGCTAAAAGCCGTTTACTGTGTGAAGGAGAAACGTCGATGTACCACATACCGTCGTACACACATTACATTATAGCCTTTTCCACTCACAGATTTTTCCCACAAATCATTATTCTTTAATGCGATAGTCCTAAGTCAACATGTCAATTCGAGCCAGAGATTCTAAACATTGTTACACACAATGACACATAATTATAGAACATGGCGTTTGTAATGCCACGTGTAACTCAATGTTATGTACAAACGCATTTTTCCCTGAAATTTATAGTATAGATGACTAACTTCTGCCAACGGTTTTGCTCGCGTAGAAATCTGAAATAATCCCACGGGGCCGTACTACCGAGATAAAAAGTATCCTATGTGTTAATATAGGTTATTTATAAACCATCAGTGTACTAAATTTCATCTAGATCCGTTCAGTAGTTTTCAAATGAAAGAATAACAAACATCCATACATCCTCACAAACTGCCAAGTTTTATAATATTTCTAGGATAGTAGGATGAGCATAAAAAATTGCAGATGGACTTAGCATTCGACTTGAATAAATCACCAAAGACAATTGAGTGTCTGATTTGATAAGGATCCAATTCGTTTCAGGTATTTCAAAATTAATATACCTACGTAATTAGTACGCATTGCATGAAAATTAAGGGAGCCAAGTTCTCCTTGTTCTCGAGACAAAAATCCTAAATTAGCGGCGAGTGGCAGCACAATAATATCCAACAAACTTAGAAATTAATTATAAATTAAGGGACGACAAATTATATTTCTCACGAAATTGAATGAAGACATTATTTCGGTGTGAAATAAAAGCGGGTTGTTTTCAAATGTTAATTTCTTCAAGTGGAATATAATCATTGTGCGCATTGTAAGGAGAATAGGCAGAGTTGTCATGCTCACTAGTCTAGCAGTCAATTATTGCAATGTTTTCACAAAACCTTACATTTCAGTAGCCAATTGGAATGCCAACGGTCACATGTGGACGTTTAATGGCTGATATGATATAATCTCATTCAATATGAAAATATTTAGTACGTGGGGAAATAATCGATTGTTGAATAATAAGGCCCCATGAAGCGTGGGTTGGTTGTCTACACACGCCTCAACTTAATTATTGAAACCCTGCCCGGCATTATTGTATTATTGGTTCTAATAACACGTTATTTATTCCAGCATATGATAATGAAGATACAATTTATTTCAATTTACCTTGTGCAAACCCCAGAAAATTATGGCGTTGAATTTGGATATTTAATTACTGGCGTATCTTCGTATATATTTATCTTTGCTCTTCCGGATACATTTTATGACCGTATGTTTCGTAACAAATGATACTAATTAAGATGATTGCTTATGTAATGGTTTTACGTGTCGTTAATTTAAGGAAAGTATACAATTGATTGACATCCAGTCTCCGAAGTTACCGGCAATATGGAATACTTGTCTGTCGAGAAAAGATATTCAAAAATAGGTCTTATGTTGATGGAGATAAAATTGAAGCGTTGCGCGTTGGCGGCATTGTATAGTGCACGCAAGTGTGTAATAAGTCATATAGTTACTTAATCGTCTCCTTGAAACACTTTATTATCAGACGGGTTATGGGCGTGACATACATTTCATAGTAAACACCGTTAACTTACACATGTAGGACTTTAGTTTTTAACATAGTCTGTGCCACCGACACGCCTGTTGTGTTCATGTTAATAAACTATGTGTTTGTCCCATCATTAGTGTTGTGTGTGAATATAACAGGTGTGTTTTCTATTCCATTATGAGTTTATTTTTATTTCTAGCTGAAAATTCGTTTTCATATTTGCTGAAAGTAGAACAATACCTATTTCAAACCGTATCCGAAAGTTTCACAACTTTGGGAGCAAGGAACTTAATAACCGTATTTTCTTTTGCAACTGAAGCGTTTCTAAATCTTTAGCATATGAAACGACAGGCCATATTGAACCGTTAAGTGAAACATTGTGTAATCGATCACTTAGACTGGCCGAGCATTCATGAAAGAAAATAACGGGAGACGATTCATTAATTAAACAAAGCGAGTACAGTCCGCAGTGACAAGCCGCGTCCCCATTCTCGCGAAACTTTCAATACCTCGCTATTGGGGTTATCTGTGACGAGGTTGTAAGCAGAGGACCACCTGAGAAACGTAAACGTGAACGTTTCTGAGTAAATCGTCAACAATGACCAACTTCATGAGATCTCTTGGTGTTTATTGTGTACGACAGTAAATTAGCAGCTGAGACAGCTCTCGATGCACTGGCCATCGACGAAGGTTGAGCGATGTCAAGTAAATTTTAACACGCAATTAGTAACTCGTCGGACACCTTGGCACCGATCGGCTGGGTGTTTCAGGGACGCTTGGCTGTAACCACCCGCTAAATTCCGATATACACCCGCACAGCAACCGGGTTCAAGTCTGACGCGATATTTCGGGGGAGGTCGCAAATAGTTTTATTGTTCGCTTAACGCGCGTTTTTCCGCAATAGGCCTTTGGTAACAAATGCCGATTATTGTTTTTGCACACGCAATCTGTCGGTTACGAACCGTAGAGACAAGGTATAACGAAACTTTTTATGTTGTTGCTCTAATTCCTTTCAATCAGAAAATTATTTTAATCGCCCTAACCGTTTATTTTTGGCATACCTTGAGTTCGCGATGTGGTAGTTCGAAGAACGCACACAGAAAAAAAGTAGTTAAGCCTGTTGTCATCTATGGTTATACTAAAAAAAAAAAATTATAAAAAATCCCGTTTGTTTTGTTATATTATTTTAGTGACAGCTGTTCGTCAAGAAGAATCTGTAGGAATTCAACATTAATTACATTAGTATTTTGCAATAATTAGTATTTGCAAGAACGCAGATGTTCGTTAATCCACTAAAAAAGAAAAACTTAGCAAGCAATAGAAAATTGCGAGCTGGTTCTTTGACGGGCCACCGAATGCGCTTGCTCCCGAAGTCCTGAGTCGCCAGTCCTAACTCTTTTTATATTTTTGTAGTTTTCAGGGAAGTTTAAAAAAAATATGGCTGACACTTCGGTATTTCCGTTATAAACAAAAGAATACGTTATCTTACGAATTCCACGCGAACGAAATCGCGGGCAGAAGCTAGTATGAAATACAGAAACTCCAATCATAAACGTGATGTAAACAAAATAATTAAAATGTATAATGTAATGATCGTATTAGTATGTTCATCTAAATTTTATTTAAACTGTTTGCAACAAATCAATCATGGGGAATACAGTAACACGGAAATGTTTAAGTAATTATATTAATTAAAATTTAGTTCTTTAAAGTTAAGGTTCGCGTCGTAAACGGCTCGGCGTTCACTTTTAGTATTGCAGGTAATCTATTTCAGCCGTCAGACATTTTAATTATAACAATACACCATATTATTTTAGTATGGCACGGTACATGGTATGTATCTGTCGTTAAGTGGTCGAAACAATGTCGTCGATGACAGAGCGTTTTGTGCGCTACGCGTAAGTGGTAGTGAGTTCATTTTGGCGCGTTGTTGTCTTGATGGAAAACGGTGCGAGAGTTTCCAAGAGTAGGTAGACCGTAGACCGCACCTCGGCCTGCCGGCGCCGGGTCGTGTACAATAATCCGGGTGGCAACAGTACGAGCGTGACGTCGTACACTCACCTTGACTCACTTTAGTCGGCCCGTTTGCATTACACTGTTTGCTCGACGTGTACTCGTGATTAGCCTAGAGAAAGAGGCTTGTATGGCGTTTTCAACGATGTGTCTCCACCAATGTAATAAATTTCTCTTCATAAAAATTATTAGAAAAAATCTTCATAGGTACGATAGTAATAAATCATATTAAAAGTATTGTTTTTGCCTTATCATCAAAATATTTGCATGTATTATAATGATAGGAACGCCAACTATTATTATTAATTATTATTTTATTTAATGTAAGAGATTAGAACACTTTCTTGTGAAACTAACCGCCGCTATGAATGGGCGATATCGCAATTAATTGCGAGCAGATAATTCAAACAGCTGATGCTCTGCCATTCGTGTCGTATCAACACGATCATATTCATGGGGCGAAAGCGTGGCTCGTGACGCGGGGTTTTTACACAAATTCCATGTGCGTACAGATGGGAGAATGTTACATACGTTGCGTATGTAACAAGTCTGGAAACTTTTTAGAAGTGTTTACTCATTAGTAGATTCATTAGCTTTTCAAAAACGTCAGCACGTCACAATTCTGGTATGGAATCATATTTTAGGAAAACGCATTTGACCATGTCGTAAAGATGAAGCAATACATTTGATAAAATATCGATTCGAAGAAATCAGTGTACATCTATCTAATCGTAGTTCGGCTCGATCAGTCTAGACTCTAGATAAGGATAAAAAAGAAGGCAACCGCACTGGTTAACTGTACAGTGAGATTTCGATCTTAAAGCAGCCTATCTCCTTGACTCGATTCGTATTGGCATCGACGGGTCGGCGCGTTGCGAAATTCGCCCACAGGCCGCAGGCGTTAGTCATTGTCGCCTATTGCATACAGTGCAGGCAGACAGGCGTTGTTTCACACAGCGTTATATGCTCCATCTGAGACTGTATTGATGAGGTATTGTGTGCGATTAGGTAACTCGCTCCGACTCTTCAGTGTTTTGATTCATTACAGCGATGTCTGTTCAGATAAAAATATTGCGCGCATGAAATATTGAGTAGATACCAGTCGAGTTGTTCAAGACATGAAATCTGATTAAGTTGAAAGATCTTTTGTACTCTAAGCATAAATAAACAATCAAGAACGAGTATAATTAATGCATAATTTGTGTCAGAAAAACATTGACAATTGTTTTTCAGGTCATTCCGAGTTTCACTAATACAAATGTACAAATCTATTGTCCGTCAGCGGAATGCAAAAAACATGACGCAATTGGGTCATTTGAAACCAATAACTTTGCCGGCGAAACCGCAATGTGATATTAAATTATTAATAGACAACAACCGACAGACAGACTGATTATTATTCAAGATTATTTACCGACTGACGAATATAAACATACTTTGCAGTTATTTATTTAATTATGCGTTTTTCTTCACGATTCTCGGCGAAGGGTTCCAATAAAAGTTGAAGAAAAAGAGGAATTTATAAACAAATCGTTATTGGTTAAATTGTTTGGCGCCAAAGAAACAAACTGAGTCTAATTTACAACAAAACGTCCAGTTTGTTTTGGTCGTTCATCAAGCCGAAACAAATGTTGAGGCCGAGAGGAAATAGAAATCAAGTTCCAAGAAAAGGAAAAAACGGCGGGAAGTGACGTTGCTTGACCCAAAATACGGTTACAGCAACGTCAGACTTGGCCTTATATTGGTCAGTTAGCATCAGCAGTGTGGAATTCCTTTGTTTACACGTTATTGACAGAGCAATACAAACGGCCAGATTTAGTACAAGTCCGTGCATTAATAGCACTCTATTATTTAAGCTCGTGACTTCACTTGCGTAAACGAATTACGTAAACCAATAAAATACGCATGTGTATTGCGCTCGAAAATTGCAATACGAGACGAAGAATGCATTGAAATTCAGTTGCCAACTCGTTTTTTTTACCAATTCTTACATAAGCAACATTTAAAATCGGAGATCACATGCTAAATGTTTTTCTTTTTATTTCAGTGCTCTTTTGAAAGCCGCACTGTTCCAAACATGAAAGGATTAAAAGCGTTTTAGTTTTATCTTCCGCTTCCTAGCCTAGTTTATCGCAGCCAAGCTCATGCAAGTTCTAAGACTCCTAATACCCGTGCACCTTTAACTCCCACATGACGCGTCACGGAGCTGGCAGGGCGCCATGTAAACACACCACCAAATAGGGCAATGACCACCTTACAAACGCAAATAGAATATTTTCTATTAATAATTGCGTCCGAAAATAAATAGAACGCGAGGGGAGACACCACGTGTCTCCCGTATACTAAGATTAATTGCCAGCGCTCCAGAACGGCAGTAGTAAATGTTTGGAAATGGATTATAAAACTTCCGAACAAAAAGCTGGAGACTGAGCTTCTATCACTTTATTATGGCAATTAAAGTACACTCTCTTTCAAAATTAAGAATAAGTAGCTTTTTCAAGTTCTTAAAATCGGACGGTCGGAGCAACACAGATTGACTTACGTGAACTAATTTTATCGCAGTCTTTCCTTTGTCATTGAATTAGATAAAAATAAAAGTAGTCGGAGCCCTCTGGGGTAAACATTGATTTGTTAAACATATTTTTAGATCATAAATACGGGGCTTCGTTTTTTTGACGCTGTAAATAGAATGTTTTACCCGAATACGGTTTATGAATCTTTAGATGTTTGGTTCCGCCTGAATATTTCGATTTACGAGATTATAAATAAGTAGCTTCTGCTCGCGACTCTTCCGCGTGAAATTTCAGTCCCACCGCGTCGCATCGCATCACTCGCCCGCGCTTTTTTACTTGATTTATGCTAGGCGATCTTTCTGACTTTTTTATTTACTCGGCTGCTAAGTGCTATAACGTGATGTTAATAGCCTATAACCTTCCTCAAGAATTGGGCTATCAAATACATAAAGAATTTCTCAAAATCCGACAAGTTTCAGAGATTAGCGCGTACAAACAAAATTTTCAGCTTTATTATCTTATTAGTATGGACGTAAGATACTCTTAAGAGTGAGATGATGTAAGAATAATCACTATAAAAGGTTGTGTGTGATCTATTGAACCATAAGGAGTGTGTGCGGTCCATTCACTTTACATCACCGCCTTTGAGAAGCTGTTAGATGTTTCACAAAGATCTTAATTATCAATGACAGTATCAGTAATAATGACTGCAATCACGATTTCAGTGAACTATAACAACTGTAGTATCGACTTCGAGATAAGCGTAAAGAATAAATGTGGATACGGTCGACACAGATAAAAAGACGTTATTTTCACACAAAGGAAGGAGCGGTGCACCTTTAAAACAATATTAGAAAACAATTTCCGCTACGTCAAACTTTCCACGTTTCTTGTATCGTCATTTGTGCCTCGTGTAAAGGAAAACTGTGACGCAGCGTTTAATGCGCGACAGACCAACGCCGCAGTGAAACTTAACATGCACGTGACTGTAAAGGTCATTTATAGTTGAGCTGTTGAGCTCGTATTTGCCGTAAACAAGACATCGATGGCGAAAGAAATCTTTGCAGCACTCTTTTATTCCCAGAAGGTATGGGCAGAGGTGTACTTGTAGTACACCAAAATTTCGCCGTTTATATACCTATATATATGTGCTAGGGGGGACCTATTACCATGAACTGGGCAGAAATCCAGACTCCGCGCTGTTACTGGGAAACTCCAAATGGAAAAACCGGGCATCCACAAACAGGACTTCAGGTTCAGCAGTAGCGCTTGCTTGGGAATACTAGACAAAGGCAATCAAAGAAATCTTTGCGTAGCAAGGCAATCGTTTTCTTATAACGGAATCCATTTGTGCAGTGCCACCACTTTAAACTGCAGGGGACGAAAGCTACTGCACTCATAACATTAATAATGTAAACAAAAAAAAAGATGATTCAGAGTGCTTAGTTATTTATTTTCTGACACAGTTACAATTAATGTGTCGTACAGACCTTTGACAAAGTTAAAATAATAACATTTAGTAAAAAAAATGGCTACGTTTAGCAATTCCAAATGTCACCGCAAATCAAAAACTGCTATAAATATTATTATAACAAAGACATACATGCTCTTTACAAGTTTTGCAAAAAAAAAAAAGATGATTCAGAGTGCTTAGTTATTTATTTTCTGACACAGTTACAATTAATGTGTTGTACAGACCTTTGGCAAAGTTAAAATAATAACATTTAGTAAAAAAAATGGCTACGTTTAGCAATTCCAAATGTCACCGCAAATCAAAAACTGCTATAAATATTATTATAACAAAGACATACATGCTCTTTACAAGTTTTGCAGGTAAAATCAGATCAGAATGCTCATCGAGTCCGTGAAATTCATACATACGGCACCAGAATTAACCCGGTCACCGCTTCATTGAAAAGCAGTCAGTAGTTCATTGAGAATTTTTTATTTACGATGCAATAAATTTGCTCCCACGCGACCTCGGGCCGCCTCCTAGCAACGAACGGTTCGCCCACCGATTTCGAAAAAGGTCGGAACTGACAACGCGTGGTGTATACCTGTAACGCCTTCTTTGCCAATAAGAGATGTGTGTAGTGTTTGTACTGAAACGATGACTTTCAGAACACCGAGCAATGAACCGTATACTGTATTATAAATAACAACGGCTTAAAAATGAAAACGTGATGCAAGGCTGACGAGCAATTTCCGCATACGACATGTAGACAATAATTACGAAAGTACTCGCAGTTTAATAGCTTCGAGCGAGAATCAACAATGGCGGTTGCATATATGGTACGGAGTAAGTAAATTAATAACCGCAGATGACACCGGTTAATTCCGGATTAATCGAACAATCGGATGTTATTCGACGCGATGATCGATTGTTATTCGATGTTCTATCGACAACCTACTGTAATATCATTCGATATAACACGTGCCAGAAGAGTTATTTTTATATTTTAACCTATTAATTGAAGTATGAAGTATTCACTTACCTCGTTTATGTGTTTGTAGGTTTTGATGAGGTCTACGCTGAGTTTTCTTAGCGGTGCTGTCGAGGGGTCTCGAAAGTGATGTGGTATTCGGGCCTGCATAGCCTGGGCAAGCGAGAAGTATTCATTAATAAAGGACCAACATACAATAAGCAGAAAAAAAAGCAATAAAAGCTAGGGACGTTTCAGGCAGTTCGGACGTTACTACACTACAGACAACAAAACAAAGCATAGGTGTTTGAACTCACGTTAAGGTGAAATCAGCAAAATATATTTCAACAAACCAAAATTTTATAAAATAAAAGGCATCATAGGTAACATAAAAGGTAGAATAGAATACAAAATTATCATAACATTCACGAAGCTAAGTCAGAGACGCACGTAGACGTCTTAATACACGAGACGGTTTGTATAAACATCTATTCAATAAAATGTTGAACAATCGGTTCACACCTGAGGCGAACCTACAATATATCCTTAACGCAATCACAGCTGGTAATAACCATGCATTAGTCCCGGGATTATTAACGTCACCAGGCGTACTCAACGCGCACATTGGTGATTATCTAACGAAGTTTTGTATTGAATCGTGTTCAGTCTGACAATAAGAAGGAAACCCAATATTTTCGCGCGAGAAACACTAGTCGGACACATTTATTAATTAACCCAGTCTAGACGAGGGATATCTATCGATCGCTGCCAGCTCGTATTCATCGCTAACTAAATACATCACTAGTGTTCCAGTGAAAGAGAACTTAGTTGTAGTTGGTAATTAGTGGCACTTTACCGACTAATTTATTTACTTGCGCGTAATGTCTAGACGCGCGTGGTTAATGGCTCTTTTAATAAAACAATAGGTGTGGCGCGCGGAGGTCACGGGTTTAAGAAACTTTGCGTTTAATAATATGCAAGTGCATTATAGCCTGCTTCTGATGAAATTGGGTTTAGAAGCGATCATAAAAGATACTTTTCACTCGGGACTGTAGATTTGAGAGTAGCAAAAATTGATGTGTTCAGGACGTTAGTCCCCCAAACTGCCTCGTGCATCATTTACCTGAGCGGGGGTAGGGTAGCAGCAGAAAGCTCGGGGGTCGCGCACAGTGGCGCTCACCTGAATGTCTGAGGGCGCGGACATGGACGCCAGCTGATCTTCGGCGACCAGTCTCCCGTACAGCGGCACGTGGCGCCGCTCGCCGCCCGCGGCTTCCGGCATGCCGCCGCCAACCACGCCCACTGCAACAAACACATCATTAGGTACATTAGATTGCACCGATACACATGCGACATTTCACATACCATTCGTAACATCGATCGTAAATGAAACACTACACTGAGGGTCAATTATCTTCCTTGCAAAATCTGAGTAGCTCCGTATTAGACCGACACGATACAAAAAAGTTCAAGATTGCCAAATATATGTATGTCAAGAAGTTCTCAATAGACGGTAAATATGTTAATCCAATAACTCGATTTTAAATAAACTCATCCTTGCCTATAAATAAACGTTGACTTTATAATCTTTGCAAAATCAGTATTCCAGGTTTCCAACACCTACATTACGTATGCTAAAATCTTCAACAGTTGTTCAAGACTCCTATATCAAACACAGCGGTTGACTTTTCATGCAGTAGAGCAAATACCTACTTTATTCGTCAGCAAATAAATAGTCAATGATGTGTAACTATTTACACATTTATTTTCGGACTACATTTTTACATCACCGCAAATAGAATCTCGGTAAAAAAAAACTATTAAAGAACCTCTTCTTTAATAGTTTTTTTTTCTCTGTCCCAGCAGTGGGAACATTATAGGCTGATTATGTAAAAAAATCAATATTGAAGCTTTATACCTCAATTTGGTTTAATCGATGTTATTAAATTTTGAATACACTGTGGAGAGATCTATTCGTCGGAGATTCAAGGCGATAATTCGATAAAAACCAGTATTAAAGTCAGTCATTATTAGTTCGGAAGACGGCGCGGGCGTCGCATCTCAATCAATCTGGTATCGTAATAGCTCAAATTGCCGTGTGAACAAGCTTTATTCACCTGATTGCCGCCCACATACTGCCGGATCCAAATACTTTGTAGGTATGTTAAAGGTAAATGAATCATTCCGGATTGACTTGTTTCACGGACTACGGACGACGACGTCATCTCTGCGTTTATGGAAACACGTTAGAAATCGATATTATTAGCGATGGGCTGATTTGAAACTGTCATTAGCGAACTGGATTCTAAATTCATTGGAGCTTTTCATGATGCTGAGACCCTAAATTTGAAAGCGATATTTTGTGGACCATTTTTTTTTAAGTTACATTTTCCTTATAATCTAAACACAGCAAAACAACGTAGTTTAAAACTTTACAGCATGTTAAGAAGCTTGTAAGAATCCTGGTGTGTTACACCAAGGCCGTAGAACAAGTCGCTAAGTATCGTATCGCTGAAGTTCCCACATCGGACTGTCCTCCCGGGGATGCTTCTACTGTATGTCTGAACCTGCGGTGAGATCGTCGTCGTCTCATTTTCTTATTTTTTCCTATAAAATGTTTAAGTTTCCCTTCAAACATTTTAAATACAGGACACCTGTTTTGCGAAATCTTTTATATTGCCAGTCATATTTTTTCTTAACGTATCGAGGGAATGGTGAGTAATTTAATAGAAATTACTGATGAAATAATATCCGTGAAGTAGCAAGAATGTAGCTTTCTACAGGATTTACCAACTTTTAAACGACTTCACACAAAATTACGCGACTAATTCGAGTCTTAATGGCCGTAAATTTTGATCATGAACGGTCATCTCGCAATAAAAAATCATTTTGGCCCGTAAAATTAAATCACGTAATAAAATAAAACCCCATAAAACAAGGTGTCCTCACTCGAGTTGAATTCAAAATCTTAAAAGATTTGAGTGAGAGAGACGTTAATCACATTTGTTTAAATATATTGTTAGGAGAGTCGAATTCGTTTTAACATGTAATCCAAGGTGTGAATATGAACTTTATCTTGTTCAATCCAGAGGTCGCAGACAAGTTAATTTAGTCTTATTTATGTACCGTCTGGTACGACGTGACATTTCATAATAAAACACCGACGTTCGAGGCTCGCTACGTACTTTTACTGAGTGAAAAGTTTATTGAACGTCTCACAAGTTCTCATTACGTATAGGTACATTTAAATTAGATCTAATTTGTGAAAACATTTAGTTTAATTGACGCAACAGGTGTCGGATAAACAAGCGTTTTTAGGGATAAACCATATTCGCAGCAGTTTAACATTATATACATATTACAAGTTCTTGAAACCTGTGTATTATTTTTCTCGGAATTAAGCAGATATACGAGTAAACTCTTATTACATGAAATAGCGGGGACACAGTTCCCCCAACTGCAAAAAGGGGTAACATTACCAGTGAAAGCAAACGAAGGGTTCGTTCAATTAATAACACGTACGTAAATCGCATTTTTTGGATATTAAACAATGATTGCATTGTCCCTAGACAAGACGTTAGAGAATACAAGTCTAGTTAAAATTGCTTGATCTATCTAGGAGTAACAGTACACACAAAAGATCTAGTAAGCTCATTTCGGTTAACCTTTAACGACTGTTAGGACCAGCGACTGAATATAGCTGCCAATTGAACAACAAGACAAGTTTTTGCCAATTCAGACAACACTTTTGTGGTACACGTTACGTCTGTTGGATATTTTCAAAATTTTCTTAACTGGCAACTTCCACTCTCATGCATGTATGTTTATGGAGTCAATAGGTAAGGTTAAGGTGAAACGATTATCCGCTCACTTTTGGTTCCCGAGGCTAATTAAGTGTGCTCTGGGAGGACTTAAGATCGTCATAGACGGAGGCTCTTTTGATGCTCCCAGTTGACCTCCGATTTTGAACAAGAAGAGCGCTGAAAGGCGTTCGAAATACTTCTTCGTTCTACCATCACTCAAGATTTAATTAGTTAAGTAATATAGCATGTAAACCCTAAACGATTAAAAGTTCGTCATAACTTTCAATCAGCATTATAGTTTAAAAAAATCACACGATCAAACAAACCTAGCGTCAATATTGGTAGGCTATCAGGCCTATTATCAAGTACGTATGCGCCTGCGCATTCGTTGTGTTATCGTCACACACACACACACACACATGCACACCAACGAGCATGCAACTGCGTAGTTTATTGTGAAATGTGTACTGTTGTGTGCGAAATTGGTTTCGCGAACTCGGATATTTGTTTGACAAGGTGCAAATAAACATGTTTGTATTAATACAAAGATTTGCATTTAAGTACTGTTTGCAGGCTAATTGGGATATTGGGGTCAAGGGTCGATACAAGTTTTGGCCTGGTCATTTACTGTAATTGCCCAGGTGAAGGTTTTATAAAGTAGTTGTGTTCGATAAGTGACAGTGATAAATTAATAAGAGTGCAATATCGTGAATCATATTCTAGCACTTTTGAGGAATGTCAATGGTGAGGATCTAATCGGTATGATGTCTTGGAAGATTTTGTTCTCCAAGCTTGAAAGTAAGTCAATGTATCATCAATATATTATTGTCATTAATATTTTCTGACTGATCAAAGTCCATTGTCCATCATACTATCATATTGTGTAATAGTGTATGTACAAGCCCATTGGCATGTTATCATGACCCTCGATATCAGTCATTTCCGATTTTTGAAAAGCTGGCTTTCTTGGGATAAAATGAGTATATATAACAAAAAATTGGTACCAGATACCTACAGTTCGAAATTAGAATAATTACGTTACGGTGAATTATGAAAGGAAAATCTAAAAGAAACGTCTATTCTGGGTTGGTATTACTTAATTGGTATTTTTTATTCAACTGTCCATAATTTAAAGATTTTATCATAGTAAGAGCTCTCGAGAACAGATATTCGTAGTGTGAGGTCATTTTTGCACCGCCACGTCAACCGAGAACAAGACTACGACGGCGCCGAAGTAGCATAATCCACCTATTATGTTCCCACGGCTGGGACACAGGCCTAATTACCACGCGGGCCCAATGCAGGTTGTTTGTTAATGTCTCGTTTTCGAATTTCTGGTTATAGGACATGCCGGTTTCCTTACGATGTTTTCCTTAAAAAATTTTGAGAGCAGGAGGTGATGGTTATTTATTTACACAAAGTAAAGCGCCTGTCAAGGTCTGAACCCAATACCCACGACTTTAAGTCGGGACCGTTACCATTGGGCTAACAATTTTCTCCCGTCGAAAAGTAGCTAGCTGAATCTGTGTTTATAAGAATCAAGCATACGAATTGTCTATAAAATGTAATAAATTGATAGAAATGTATCTCAGTTGATTTTTACTAAAATTGCTATTTTTAATGATACATCCTGATGTATCATTAAAAATAGCATTTTTGTGGTATAGAGCCCTGGCTCTATACCACAAAGCTTTACAAATATGTAAATTGTAATGAGAAGTCTACAATATTGTAACTCATACAGATTTGTTATTTGTGTTACGCATTTTTTCTTCATTTTTTGCCGTATAATCGAGTTAATTTTAGGCAGGCCCTGGCCTAAAATTAAC
Source organism: Hyppa rectilinea (assembly GCA_951799385.1). Taxonomy (NCBI): domain Eukaryota; kingdom Metazoa; phylum Arthropoda; class Insecta; order Lepidoptera; family Noctuidae; genus Hyppa; species Hyppa rectilinea. The sequence continues at coordinate 5,837,196 of OX637314.1, forward strand.
TCGATTCTAATTTTATTCTGAGAAGTCTTGAGGTCCTGAGACGTCCCGCGATTTGATCGTGGGTGTTCATGTCCCGAAACTTTGAGACTGTCGAGATTTTCCAATCGTTAGTAGTTCATAATAAAACATGTTTGCATTGAAACGTCGTCGGCAGAATCAGTATTTATGAACGCTAGTCAGTCTTCAGTTAATCGAACATAATGAGACTAGCAGGCAGATGTCAATAGAATGCATCTTCCACGACGCATGACAGAATCGTTAAACCAATAACATTCTCGTGGCATACATAAATATGTTAAAATTATCTACATCCGGATAACTCAACTCTCCGGACGCTCAAATGAATGAATGTACGACTCCGCTCCGATTGAAAATCAGGCCGCATCCGCCTATTAGCATTACAAACATTCTTAGTTCCGTACTAAAACGACTGAACATCTCATCATCATTCTCCTGACCTTATCCCAATTTATTTGGGGTCGGCGCAACATGTCTTCTTCTTCCATACTTCTCTATTAGTCGTCATCTCGATAGTCAAAACGACTGAACATCTAACAAAAGTATTTATCTTTGTCAGAAAGGTCGCTCTTCCCTAAAGACATTTAAGAACATCAATAAAATTCGATCCCTACCAAATTCAGTTTCTTCTCTTGTCAGTACAATACACGTATTTTTCAATTTGATTATTTGCCAATGACAAAAAGGCACAACGCCGTTTCCCTTTCATGACACAAACGATAAATACATTAGGACCATATGACAATTCGACGTAGAAAGGCGGCACGCGGCGAAAGCGCACGCGATTTCTGTACCCGAGCGGCGACGATCGGTGATATTATAACAAGTTTGCATTTAAACTGCGCAGTTAAGCCGTCCAGGGTATGTAGACCTCTGCGACAAGGTCGTATTCCCCCTTGGAGATCGGTTTTTTGTGGTGCGAAGGGAGGTGTGGAATGGTTGTATGTGACGAAGGTATCGGATCGTCCGACGAACGACCGGAGACGCGCCTCTACGTCATATCTGTGCTGCAAACGTTCGGAACCGGCCGCCTTGCCGGCCGACAACCTGTGGTAGGTATGTCAGGAATGTGACTAGCCTCCGGTACATTGGCGTGGGAGGTGCAAGATATCAGCATTCGCTGTTTACGAACCGCAATTGCAAGTTTCAGTGTAAATTAATTTAACGCCTTATGTCCACATACTTTATTTGTTTGTTTTAAATTTAGTTTTGCGCTCAATCGATATGATCTATCGCGTAGTTAGCAACCCATAACAAACGAATATCGTTATAATTCAGCAACGAGTACATAAGATTACGGTGGAATCAAATAAAGTAGGAAATCATGTGATTATGAAATGAAACAACTTAGCTCGTTTGTTTAGAATAGATAAATTAATCAATCTTTGTTTTCTGTGTCTGACACTGGTTTGTCCTGCAAGTCAATTTGTTGTGGGTCCAGAAAGAACTTTTATTCAGTATTATTAAGCACAAGGTCGCATTAAAACCATGTCATGGAAGTTTGAGTAAAATGTATGGCCGATCGTAGTTCGATGTAACTGCGCAGTTCTAGAGCCGAGACTTCGAGGAATCCATTATGGCGATCTCCTTGACGCATTACTGGTAGCAATGCCACTCGGGGAACTATGCACGATAACAGTGAGAAACTTACTATTGCCAGGTTCACTTTCGTGGTAGGTATCCATAGCTACACAACACTAAACTAAATTGTAAATTGCACTACACAAAAAATCACTAAATTAGCGTTTTAAGTCACAAAGAAGCACTTGGGCAATCCAAACATCGTAAGATATCCTCGTCCGGAGTGGATGCAAACGAACAAATGCGCTCATCGTGTTTTTTCACCGTCTAGAACTGTGGACACTTGAATATTTCTTAGTGGATGAGCACAGTACGTAGTTGTTAAAGAATCAATGCGTCGGTGAGCGGTGGGCCGGCATCGTCGGGCGTCCTTGCCCGCGTCACCCGCGTGTTATTGTTGTGACACAATGTTTATACACGTGGCGGCGTTGATGCGCACTTCACGTCTCCGTCGATAAGGACGCTATGTCGGCGCGGCTAGCCCGCCACAACTAACGCGCGAAACCAATGCTTGCTAGTAATAACCGAACGGAAGGCCACGTGATTCAGATGACAAACGCGTCGGTAAACTATACACTGACTGACCGATCGAGCCATGCTTATCGGTGAACGATTTACTATCAAATCTCCATGTCGAGAAAATGTTTTATTTTTAAACAAGTTTCCAAGCTGTGACGTCGCATTGTAACTTAATAAGATAAGAATAAATGAAACCTAATGTAGAAATCCAAATACTTTTAAAAGTTCTAAGCACTAAGAGGATTATACTCGAGTCCCAGCCGCAGCGAAATACTAGCGATTACTCAAATATATCTTTGAGGTATTAAGGTAAAAAACCACAGGACCCGCACCTCGAACAAGTCATATGCATAAAACTACACGAATTCCTTTTTTCTCGGCTGCTGCCAGCCACGCAATTTCTCCGATTGTATGCAAATCCTCGACGCAAACAAAGAATGAAAAAGCACCGACGCAGACGTTCGCTCCATCCCACCTGTGTCCCCCCATCGCGTCCGTCTGAGCTGCGGGCAAACTAGCGACCGTTGCGACGCAATCCAACCGAGAGCCGCACCGTAAACAACCACGATATTATTCCTGAATAGATCTCATCTCTTTACATATCGACCACCAGCGTCTTGTCGAGCACGCTTTTATTAGCCGTCTTCAACTTGTGAATTATTCAGTGAGTATTCTATTAAGCACTTAGGCAGAAGAATAATGCATCCAGTAGATTTTCATAGCGGCAGGGTCGGCGAGCGCGTCGCATAAACATCACCTTGGCCTGCACGCTCGGCCCGAGAGGAAAATAGAATCGAATGCATCACAATGTGACCCATTTAATGAAACGTGCGATAAAAAATGGGAACGACGTCTTATTGTGTACGTAATCTGTATTAACTTATATCATCACATATTCATATCATTCTCATTAGTAAACAATGCTGAATTACACGGTTACTATCTTGTATTTGCGATTGTTTTATCAAATTCTTTTGTGAGTGGCAACAGAGGTGTTCATTGACAATCAAGTAAAAAAATTTATAACATTATAGATTAGTTTTGCGTCACATAAATTGCGATTACACTGTGTTGTTGGGGAGCCTCATTTGGCGCCATTATATTTTATTCGAGAAACTTCGCATATTATTTGAATGCGAATATTTAATTTGAAGAAAGAACATATGTTATAGAACAACTCAAGCGTGTAATTCATTAACCTAAGTGACAAGTGTGTACCCGTGTGTCGTGTCGACCTCTATAATTTCCACCCACTCTATTTTTACTTGCTTGATGTTGGCGTTATACTCCAGGCAGGTAGATAAAAGCTTAACTTTTGGATAGAGCCAATAAAAATTCAGTTGACAATAAATCAAAAAATCTAAAAGATTACAAAGCACGAAGGTCGTTAAGTCGCAAGGATGTCATTAATTAAATTTAAAAATAGAAGTGTTGCGCTGCCTGCGCGTCACATCGTCACGGACGTCGTCGGCGGCGCCGGCAACGTCGGAACGCTGCAGATGGTAGCACGCGAAGCCCGCGAGGCCGCAGGACGGGTCCAAGGCAGGTTTAACGGCCGGCCGCCCGCCTGTCTGGCCGTTCACCCGGGGCCCGCGCGGGGGCGAAACGTGCGCGAAAACACCGCGCCCGCGCCGTTATTGCCTCACGCTCGAACCACACATAGCCAAACGTTTTCCTTTGTCGTGTTATCTCTTTCTGTTTCTTACGGAACGTAAAGGACGCGGCGCAAACGTACAGAGTGTGGACACAACACTAGAATAGGCAGATACATGGAAGCGATACACGATTATGATGATCTTATCGATCACTAAGCGATGGATTGGATCGGACCCCAAAATCTATACGAGTGTTGTTGAACTTGACTTGTCAACGACATTTGGCGCGTTTTTCGTTGTGATAAGTCGTTGAACATAATATATTTTCCTTGGTTTATGTAGACAGACTGTTTATTGGTTAGCGACCACGGGCGAGTGTCGGTTAACATTCCACTGAGTACAAAACTCGGCATAGAGCATTATTATCCCCTGTTCTGTTTAATATTTATCTCATAACGGAACAAGAGCATGAAGATTTATAAGTAATTGTAGTTTAATATACGACCAATTCCCACAAAGGATTTACGCCAAAGAAATTAATGAATTAAACACGCCTCCTGTGTAATTAGGACGAACAGCTGTTCAGCAATTGAGTTATTTACCAAAAAGCGTGCGGTCTCGTTCGGTTCGGCTAATCTTCGGTGAATGAAGGGTGTTTTACAGTTCACTCAATTGTTTTGAACTCGTAAATCCCAACAAATCACTTAGCGCGATTTCCTCAATTTGTCTGTCAAACAAGATAAAGATTGTCAGAAAACAATAATACCGATTATTGTTAATTAACTTTCGTTTGAGCTCGGCCGTGGCTGATTCTTCGCTTTGTTGTTATGCCAGGAGATATTACATGTACTTGGCTAAATATTAATTAATCGCCTGGATCCGGGCTTGTTTTCAGACCGAAATTAAGTTGGGCAAGGTATAGGCATCCTTCTTTATCGTGGCGTTTTTCGCCGGGATTTTCTTTATGTCAAAGAACCGTTCACCGCGATGTGGGTACTTTCGTGTTTGCTGTGTATTAGTAACTGCACCAAACTTAATTAACTTGACATCGCGTACAACTTTCAAAAGTAACATTTACGATTAACTTGTTCAGATGTCACTGCATCTATTATTAACTTCAAGAGCAACGAAAACAACGAACTTCATAAGAGCTAACTTTTAAAACAAGGACTAGGGCCTCACTGCCCGTTTGAAATAGCAAATGCGTCATATAATAGATATTCGGCGGCCAATTTACTTAAGATCTCAAGACACTGACGCAGACCATTGTCCAGCATCCGAGCGAGATAAGTGTGTCGTTCTAGATTGTGCAAGCGGCCACCGTTGCGGCGTCGATGTGCAAAAACCGTCGGCGGTCAACGACGCTGAGGCCCGATGGGGATGCGCAAGCGCAACACCACCAAAACAGACACCGACATTACTCATTGTTCATATTAAGTTATATTATACTAAATAAGATACTTCAACATGCTTGAATCATTCATGATCGGTCCAATTACTCAAATTGAAATCAGTTTTAAGATTAATCATTAATTACTCTTCTTTAATTTAAATCTACCCCAAGTTAAACACTGCTTTCTGATATCCGTTAAATGACGATCAATTTAGCTTGGTCTTGAAAGGTCTCGAACAGGAAGTCGAGCTAAGGGCAATGAACACTCGAGTGTGAAGGTCGCAAAATAAATAAACGCGTCACAGTTGGCACTGTCGGATAAACTGATAAAAATATTGCGTCTGACTGATGGAAAACTATTAATAGTTTACATAGCTTAGTGCAGGTAATTAGCTTAGTTAATTACATACTTATGTTATGAACTTTTTGGTAATAATTAAGTTAATATGGCTTCTTAGTGCAAACTCAAAAATAAAAGTGACTGCCAACTTTAAAAACGACCTATCATCAGACATCACATATTCATCCAGTTACCGTTAAGTCATAATGCTTTCCATACTCATTCAATTATTAAAACAACAGCACCGTTGGACGCGCAAAAACCTTCGCTGTCGGTCGATGACACCGAGGGGCACTTTAGGGCTGACTCCGTCATACTTCGTCAACTTCCTACCATAGTTATAAGTAATAAAATACTTAATTTATTTTCCTTATTCAGCTCAGAGTAGGAATACCGTGTACATAATACTTTCAGATCAGATACACTTTCTAAAGAGCAGGATTTTATAGAAATGATTTTTGATTTTTGTATTGTTAAGGATGGATAAAGAAATTTAATACGTCAGACATGATTTCGAATGTATGTGTATTATGTTAGGCGAGACTGATCCAATTAAAATGTAAATACCTAGTTAGTGCGCAATGAAATCGTGGTCGCAGAAAATAATGGGCCACAATCACTGGCCCGCCGGAGAAATCTTAACCATTTGCATAGGGTACCTGAATGCCCACACACTTTGCCCACGCTGCCCGCGTATTGTCCTCGGCTGCCATAATGTATGAATAACTACCCTGAAAGACTTGTTATTGAACTCTGATATTTAAAGTGAGCGTATTGACGGAAATGTTTCGTAATGAGCCATGTTTACTGTGTTTTTGTAACACTGGTATTACCGCCTGTATATTATGATCATTGACAAATATATTTGTTGTTCAAACAATCGCGTTAACTTAATTTCGTGTTGCTCTGAATTTCATTAAAACGCGGTGCTCTCTCGGGCTTAATGTTACTTTATTACGACTTCTGACCTAAGAAATTTCTAATTATTCGAGACAATTTCACCGGCACAATGCATACAGACAAATTTGGTGGGGAACGATAAATCGTCGTTCCGCATTCCGATGTGAAATTCATTCACGGGTCGTAACGAAGTCGTCTAGACTGTGTGTCGGAGAAAGGTGACCATTCACCGGCCGGCGTGACTCGCGAGGCGGCCCGACTCCGCTCCCACCAACGTGTAAGTAACTGGTTAGTAATCGGCTTCGTTATCATGTGAACACATTATTTTTTTATAGTTTTTTCGTACACTCTGCAGATACCGTTCGATTCAACAGTTAAAGACAACGTTTAAAAGTAATGGGAGTTCTTCAAATCATCATATTTTGACCCTGATTGAACTAAGCAATCACACCATAACGCAATTTTACGATGTTCATGATTGATTCACAATCTGGCTGTAATATATTCTCATAATCTTGTAAATAGCTAGGCGGTATCGGAACAAAGTACAAAACTAAATAATGTAAATCTTGTAAGCGACCACTTTCCAAACAACACGATATCATCTACATGACGGCGGTGCACGAGCGTTTGGTTTTAATGACAGCGCACCGTGAGGCCAGCATCCGCGTAGCAACAGCTTTCAGACAGTGAATGAAAGTTGATCGCGGCGGAAAAAATGCGAGACCGCCGCTGGTTCCGGCACAAACGACCGCCGTAAATATTTGGCACTCGGATCCCAAGTTGCAACCCGACCACCGCATTACTATTTTCATCGATATTTCAGTATCCCAATTTTTTTTTTAAACTGCATTGCCCCGTCATTTTGTTTTTTTATGTGACGAATTCGCTCCTAATTTATTTAACTAAAATTTTGTTTCCTCAAACATTCTGAGATAAATTAGCATGTTTTATTTCGCATTCATGAATCTCAAATAGGTTGTTAGCAAATTTACCTGAAGTCTCCATTCTTATCCTTATAAGCAAGGAAGATTTCGCATTTAGCCAAATGGCTTCTACGGAAATCCCTGATGATTATTTACAAAGAACGTTCACCCGAATACAGTGTGCAAACAGCTGTCAAGGTGGCCCCCACCAATATTTTTTTTTCGTAACATATTCGAAACAAAGTGTTGGTGTTCATTTTCTTTGTCGATGGATTTATTTTCGTACTTATGGCAATTTAGTACTTAATTTGCAAAATAAATGTTATTTATGTGAACTTATTTTCGGTTTAGCAGTAGTTCTACATTATTATAAATTATGATATTCGTAATCAGATATTGTGCAAATTATTGAACTATAAATGTTAATTTAAATCCGGGGTAGCATGTCCCGATTTTCCGAGAAACTGGGTATTAAGAGCAGTCTTTGTGTTATTTAGAACTGGCAAATGCAACGATCTCCGGTGGAGTGCCAAAAGCGTAGGAGGTGAGAGTCGCGGGCTTCACCACCGGAAAGTCGAATAAAATATAGGTGTTACCGACTTTAAAGCGGGTCATCATACTGACAAAACTGCTGTTTGAAGTTACAGAGATCGTAATTAAATTACAGAATTCATTATACCGCAATAACTGACGTTGTTAATAACGTTTCGGAAGCGGTATGTAAACAAATAAACATAAGCATCAATTAAGTGTTTCACCCAATCGATATGCTCGATCGGTGCATTCGATGAGCCCTGATTGAAGACTGAGATTTTATTAGGTAACACGACTTTACGTGTTATCTAATAAAAGCATCAATGCAAGCAGTAATCACCCATCTACGAGTGTTGGACACCGAATTAGGTTAAAGGTTGGGGAGGTCGACGCCGCGTTAAACAGTTTTAGGGTCGAGGCTATATGGACCGATCGTAATTCACCCCAAAATAAAGTCTAAATTATGTCATAAAACAATCAAATATTTACAATGTACAAATAATTTGTTGTTATGTTATTTCATTATTAGTAGCGTACGCGGCAAGCGCCTGTTATTTTTTGTTGTTGATTGATGGCTACGAAATGTAGGACACCGAATTTAAGACTTTAATTACGGCGTGATATTTTCATGTCGGAATACGAAATTCTTGAGTTGGTTTCGCCGCTTTCGAATATATACGGAATGCTACGAGTGGTAATCTTACGTAGAGGTTTTATTGCGGCAAATGGTTTCAGGTGTAACATATTGAATAATAGAGTTTGTATTGGAAAACAGTGCAACTCAACAGAACACCAGTGGAAAATTGGGGTCAAAGGGATGTAGGGCAGGATGTACTTATACACTACAGGTGGGTCACGGAGGGCTGTGTGCATTCAACAATGTACACCCACAGGGCTTTATTCACCTGCATTTGTTTAGCCTATTGTACCATTAAAGGAGGTTATAACATGGAAAATTGTGTTATGGCTAATGAATCAAGGGCTCATGTGATTTGGTTCACTTGGATTGCTGCAGACTAGGGTGAGATCAAAAGGGTTTGTTAACACAGAGTTAAGAGACTGAGCATGAGAGTTTAGAAACTTTAGCTTTGGGATAAATCTTCAAGGTTCTGGTAATAATTTGCTGAACTAAAAATCTACTAATTATAAAGACCAAATTGCTTAATTTATTAGTACTAAAAATATCTTGATTTTATAAGCAAACAGAAAAAAAACTACATGGTGGTCTATAGACTTGAGGCTAAATGTGATGAGGTGAGGTAAGTGTGATGTAAAACATTTTGTCAATTGTTTCAGTGGTTGTGTTCGGATTGGGTATTGTTGTTCCTATCAACAAATCACTGTGAAGGTATGCTGAAGATTTACTAATCTGAAACCAATATGAGCACCAAGGTAGTAGTTAAAAGGCTGACCTTTTTTTAAAGAATGTCTTCTAATAAAAGCTTACAGGATCGTAGTTGTAATATTCTGTTTATCTAAAAATTTTGTATTTTTTGTACACATGGGGGTTGAAAATGACAAGGCTGGAGATTATTTAAACACACATAATCAAGTTAATTAGGATCTGTGATCAATTTCTCCAACATTCTGCAAACTTAGCAAAAAATACAACTACCCTACAAATGGACTAAAAGTGTACTCTAGCAAAATGTAAGTGATTCTACTAAAAATACCATGTGCTTACTACAGGAATGTGTTGGATATAGTGTAATCTGTTTTCATATGGATGATTGGTAGTAAATATGGTGAAACATACATCTATGGATTCATGCTGTAGTGAAGGAGGAAAATTTGTCTACCTAATCTACCTACAAAGCCAAATTATGAGACTACATGGACAGAATTACGTTTGTTGTTGGTCTGGCTGCAAAATTTGAATGTTATCATTATACTCACACTTATTTTTGGCATTCTCATCCATGAGCATGTTGAAATGGTGGTGGCGGTTCCACGCAGCCATTTTGCCTTCGTGCGGAGCCCCGAGAAGCACTAGGGCCGCCCCGGCGGGCCCAACTCCGTCTAGGGGCTCCAGTGTCCTCAGCGCACTACAACTTTGTCACACACTCATAACCCAAGGAACATAGCTATCACACACTCGCGCTCAAAACGCCGTCGCCCCGGACGGCGGTGTCATCGGCGCCGACGCGCGGCGCACATGCCTTGCACTTCCGCTCCACGCACTTATGCACACGCGGGTAAACAAGCACGATCAAAACGGCACCGAGCGGTGATTCACCTCTAACGCCCGTCGCGCTCCGCACTGCAGACTGTAGCGGCGTTCGCGAGCCGCAGCCGACTGACACCCAAACACTCGTCCCGTGTCACGTGTGCGCTATGTGCACTGCACCTAATCACATCGACCAACAACACTATCCCGCACTATTTAATTCACACCCGATTAGAAATCACCGTCCAATATTACCCACAATTTAATTAATTCAAACGAACGCGACCCGAGCGAGCAAGCGACGCGGTTAGCCTTCGCCGATCCGATCCTCACTGCTCCGAATCGAACTCGCGAACAAAATAATAACAAATGTGCATGAGATGCTTGCTATATTATGTGCACGTGGGTTGCGTCACAGACAGGACCGACAAAATATTATGAAATCCGCTAAACCGATCAGAATGTTTCAAAAATGACGACGGAATGCTTCTGAATGCAGACAGTTGATGGCCAGCAAACGAATATAAAATTTTATGAAATACGAACTTCACTGTCGCACTCACAAGTATCCAAGTGATTACCAGATAAAAAGTTTAAACAGTATAATTACAACACCAATAACTACACTATTTGTAAACAAAACACAGCCCGTAATACATTCAGAAAATAACAGTTTTGAACAGTAAACGCGAACGCGTTGATCAAGCGCGACAAATAGGACAAAACATGGCAGACTCGAAAAGCACACGAATGTTGTCTATGGTAGTTTTATTTTTAAACGCTCTGGTTACCTACAGAAAATAAATTGCATGTTTTCGGTGTACATCCGTTTAATTCTTTTTTCGGAATAGTAATTAGTATAAATAAATAATTTAACAAAAAAATGTTCTTTTGTTAGTGAATTATGAGAAATAACAATTACATTTACTTGTGAAAATTCAACGGGAATCCTGGAAAATACATAGAATATTAAGTATAATGGAACGTAAGAGGGAGTCATAGACTAAAAAAACGTCAGTATTGCCAGAAAAATTCAATAAACTCGTTCATTTCATTCATTCTGTATTCGCCAAGAAGTCTAATGGCGTCGGGTATTTAATAAATAAATAAATAAAAAAAAAATTTTTTGCGTCGCTCAACTCCCCAAATAACTATGCAAAGTTCTAATATAAAAACATATTTTTCTAGATGGGACCACAGCGCAAGCCGGACAAACTGTGGTTAAAATGAAAATTGACAAGTGGTGCTCTGAGACAGTAAGACCGTTTTTTACAAAATTGCTACTTCAGTTCAGCGGATAATTTGCGAGTAACTAAGCATAACATCTGAATCGCATATTTTCATTGTATTATGAAAACTAAATCACATGAATTTTTATCAATAACTGACATAAACATCTTCATATTTTTATTATGTCCAGCTTAATTTAAGTGTTTTCTTTTTGTTCATGTAAAAAGGAAGGCGTTTTTATAATTCATCGAAATTTTGTCAATTATTTGGCCAATTTTGAAAATTATTTTTGATTAAGTAAGCTTGCGCGGTCCCATACTTGTAGTACGTATAATTGTATGTAGTTTTTAGAGGTATCCTCAACAATACGACGTATTTTTCCGAATAATTAATTATCTGTAGAAATAACTAGTGACAAAAGCGAATGGAAAGTATGGTTCAATTCATTCAAATTTCATTCTACGGCCGTCATCTTGTCATCTTCTTGGTCTACGACTCTAACGCGCACAGTTATTTGTCGCAAATTTGCAAGTTTTCCTACTCTTAAACCAAGAAAACATTGGAAAATTGCTCTCTATAAATATTTGAGGCAGCTTACTTACAAATAAACATAAAATCCAAGTTTGAGTGATAGGTGATTTGACGACGAAGTGAGGGACGCGTTGTGCGTCACAACTTTAACCTAATTCACTTTACTGACTGTGGTGTTAATTCTTCATCATTCAGCGTAATTTTAGAACAATGCCTAAAAACGGCGGAAGAATTAGAAATTTCAAAAACAATGAGCATTTTGGTAAGTGTTTTCACTTCTCACGAATTGTTTTCATGCCTTGTGTGGGGCTTATAACAGCCGTCATTGCTTTTGTGACGCCATAGTTTGTAACAAATCTGATATTTTTTGCTTGTTAGCCATGCCCTTCTCTACTTTGTTAGTAACGTAGTCTAAACTAGTAGGCATCACTAAAATAAACTTTATTTACAGAACATGACGACAGATCGCACACTAACACACGGCGTGTTAGTTTCAAACCAGGCACGAATAAAGGGAAAAACAAATGGAACAATGCCAAACTGCTGTTGGACGATGACATTGATATGACAGGAGCTGCTGGAGGTCCACACGTACATCGTAATCGAGCATTCAGAGGCCGCGGAGGTCGGCTTAACTCCCCAGCACCAAGATCTGGCCATGGAATGATTAAGAAGAAGTTCATCCCTGGTCCTCTTCCATGGTATCAAATTATCATACCCTATGGCGCTAAACATGAGAAGGATGTTGTTCTACGGACACTACTGAGCTTCATCTCACCTGATATCTTTATACCTCACTACTACAAGATCAACGGAAATGCTGCTGTCTTCTATGTGGATGATGTTAAACTTGCTGAGAAGCTATTCCATGCTGACAGAAAGATTACTATGTCAGATGGCTTCAAGTTAATGGTAATTGTAAGAAATGCTGTACCGAGTGTAGCTATTGACGCTGAGATGAAGGAGAAAATGAAGCTGGCTATGGCAAAGAGATACAATGCTACTACTAAGGCATTGGACTTGACCAAGTTTCATGCAGATCCTGGTAAGAGAGCATTAAAATTGTGAACTAAATTGGGGTAACATAGCCATTAATGACTAAGGGGATTTCCAATCATTCACATTGCATCATATTTTTACGTATTCTGTTGAAGTTTTCCTTATACACATCTTACATGTTTAATATGCATGTAATACTAGTATTCAGACAAACACAATTATTTAAAACTAATATAATATTCAATGATCAACCATGTGGTTTTTAAATTGACAATGACCACATGGACCAGTTTGTTTGTAACATTTTTTTGTAAATGTGTCAATGTCATGTGGTGAGTATTGATAGATGAACTAGGATCCATAAATGGTCTTCTGAAGGAATAACAAGATCCTAAGAAACAATAACTTTGGTAGTTTGAGAATGTCAATAAGTTGTGTAAATTTTCTGTTAATGAAAGTAGAAATGCACTCTCAGCACAAAAATACCTATATTTTAGAATTACAAAAGTACTGGCAATTCTTTACTTTCTTGCTACTGGATGTAGTTTAACCTTTTGAATGCCAGAGCATAAGCTTTATCCATGGTGTCTTTTAATTTGTATAATTCCATAAAATATGTAAGAGAGTATAAATTTTTAAGGTATCTATATAGACACTCACAAAAGTAATGATTTAATTGTTTATTTCGTGTAATAGAGTTGTTGCCATTGTCACATATACGTGAAAATGGCGGTCAAAGGGGAAAGGGCACTTAGACATAGGCAGTTAATGAACTCTAGTAACCAATCATCCACTGAGCAGTGAAGTATAGCGGGAGGTGGTGCTTGCTCGAAAAATATTATAAAATGAATTGATTCAACTAAATCACTTATTGAACATGAATAATTGTTGTTGTTGAGACATATTTAGTTAGTAAATTACTAACATAGTCCAGACCAGGCTTATAGACTTTTTGAGTAATATATTGATGAGCAAAATAAGCAAAAATTTGAGCAATGTTCTACACTCTTTCCATAGTTATTTTTCTTCTGACTTGGCACAACTGACAAAATCATAATAATCTTCTTATAATAATATGTTTACTGGCTGGTTGATGCGCTTGCTTGGGATGCTGTCAGAAGCAAACTATCTATGAGAGAACTGTAAATACGATACTGACTAGAGTGTCCAGTTACTGCATAGTAAAATATTGAAATGCGATCAAAACAGTAAAAAAATTATGTTTTAAATGTTATATTGTTTTCAGAGCTGGCCGATATTTTCTGTGCCCTGTTCCGCCCAGTTATTATGATGGCTGCTATTGACATTATTGCTGAAAACATTCCTGATCTTGAGGCATTGAACCTCAATGACAACAAACTGCATGGTATTGAACACCTAAAGATTCTCGCCTCAAAATTGAAGAACTTGAAGATTTTATATATGGGTGATAACCGGGTAAGTTTGAGTCAATAGAAAAACTGGACAGTATCATTTAAACCCCTCAAGCGTCCTTATGAGCCCCCGGGGGATCATAAAGAAAAATGCTTCAAATGTCGCGTGTGCACCCGTTGGATCATAAGGAATCGGTTGCCATTCTCAATTTTCATTTTTCTGAAGGTCTACCCTACAAAATGCTTCGACATTTGAGGCATTTTCAAGCAATGTTTGCGGATGTGCGAGTGGTTAAAGACTGTTATGAGTGGCTCATTCTATTTGTAAATTGTCTATAAAGATAATACTATTAATTTATAGATTCCATACATCGGTTCACTGGAGCCATTGAAGTCATTACCATTGGTGGAGCTGTACTTGAAAGGAAATCCGTTGCTGACCAGGTTTAACGATCACGAAATCTATGTCAGGTAGTAATATATACAACATGTATTGGGGAAATCTTCAAATTGTAGTACACTTCTCGTTTGAGAGATACTGGGGAACTTGCAAGTGCTTTTGCTAAAGTAAAGCAGACAGATGTTTCTGTTGGAATAAAGTGGAGCAATGATTAGCTGTTCATCATTAGGGTCAACATAGTTTGGAAATTTTAATTTGGGAGATTTTAAGCATACCTACTGCATTTTATCTTGGGAGAATGCTTTCATATCTTGGGAGAATAGTTTCATATCTTGGGAGAATACTTACTCTTCATATTATTATTATCGTGGTCGACATATTTCTGAAGTGACTTGTTTAATTATTCAAATAGGAGCAGAACTTTAAAAATCTATGTTTCAAATAATTTTCCATTAACAATCGGATGTTTTCATTAATATTCTTACCATAAATTAATTAAGTCGTCACGAAATGAAAAGGTTCTATTTCAACTAAGACAGTAAAAATTACTTTTCTTTGAACAAAAGAAAAGAAAAAAAAAACCTGTTCAAAAAAGTAACATGTGCCCCAAAACGCCGAAAATAATTTACAGAGTGTTTTTTTATATCCCATAACTTAAGGGTTTTGTCAAGTCTAAGTCAAAACAGTTATTTCAAATAGGCACAGTAAAGGCAGTTTTGAACGTCAAAAATGAACAAGAAATAGAATTGATTCTAGTTGTCCCTTCCAAAAGGTAGTTTCGTGTGGAGAAGAATGGGCAAGAAACTCCACCGTTACTCTTTTAAAATGTTTCACAATGTTTTGTATACATGTATTATAACATTATATGTGAAGCCGATGCACCCAGAATAAAAATAATACACCAAAAAGAAAAACGCATGTAGCAGTGGCAAATAAACTTAATTATGTCATAAGTACATGGTGCTCACATATTTACAAACATTCTAAAAGTTAACAATAATAAATTAATCAATGTGTGAGATGTTATTCCAATATAATAAAATAATATGGTAAAAATAATAAATTATTACCTAATTTACTTAGCAACCAATTTGATTTTGTCTAGACACTAGATTGTCCTGTGATTTGAATAGACCATATCAAATAATCAACTGGCTTTTGAATTATTTTTCAAAATATTTTTTAAAAAATTTTACACTGAATTATTCCACAAAGTCACGTTTATTAATGTAAACCATGTTTACTTGATATAACGGCAGCGTCGCATTATTGGTTTGAACGAAAACGAGTTAGTCGTATTTATCAATAGGAGTTAGACACTTACATTGATTACATACACATTGATATAAATTAATTATGATTGATGATATCTTCGAAACCATACTTTTTTGGACCACATATTCCGGGGCTTTTTGTATTATTTTTACCCTAGAGTTATGGGCTATACAAAGTTAAATTTAAGTGGTTTTAAACCTCGTAAGGAGTCAGAAATTGCTAAAAAAAACAGCTATTCAGTATATTTTGACCGAGTTAGGCAAACATAAATGAACAGCAAATTTTTTTTCGCGATTTTTGGTTTGGTCCCATAGTAAAAGTTGCTCGTTATAATGAGTACAATAGGGGTCATTGAGGATTTAAGAGGTTTAAAACGACTTAAATTTAACAATGTATAAATAAACACGTTGTATATTTAAAAACTGTCTAAACTTTTCTTTTCGCGAGCTAACTCACAACCAAGACTGTTTTGCTCCTGTTTTTTTATTACATTTCAGAAACTGCTACCACCGTTTCCCGGACCTAGAGGTAATCTAGGTCGAGGGCACGGTCGCAGGTTCAACGACCTGCAGCATTAATTTACATAACAATATGACAATGTACTATGACAAAATCACATAACTTGAATGCAAGATTTGTGTGTTGGTGAATCGAGAATTATGTTGTTAACAAATATTATATTATACAATTCACTATTAACCATTTAGGAGATGAGAGTACTCATGATTATAAACAACCTTCACTATGGGACCAATTACGAAATAACAAAAAAATATACATCTGTTTCATACATTTTCATCAAGTAAATATTGCATTTTTGTATGGAAAATTCGATTTTTTAAATATATTTCAGAGTTGGTTGTAGCATAATCATGGGTACTTTCACGCCCTGAAAGATTTATAGTGAATTAAAAATCACCGTGCATAAAACTTATGACATAGTATAAGACATACTGAATTAATATGATTTCTTTTGGTTGCACAACATTTTGTAATGACATCTTGCATTCCGGTTTTTGTTTCTATGAATTTTAGATGCTTTTCGTTTGTGAAAATGTATACTGTGTTGAAGTAAAAATAATTTTGTGTACTCTATTATATTTTTTCTTTTTAATTACGAAAAACGTATGAAATGCTTCTTTGACTTATCATCCAGTCTCGGTTTTTTTCTCAAAATTACATTGTGTTTTTTTTCTAATATTTTTTCTTCGTTACTTAATGGTATACATTGTTGCACTACCGCGACTTTAATGTCTAAATATAAAAATGTGCTTGAAAGCAGGATTTACATGTGTACAGCTAAACTGCCCACAGATTCTGATAAATATTTTTTCTACAACTGCAGATACATAAATACACGAATAATATGATATGTAATCATATTATTTAAATATTTCGTTACACTGAATACAGTATAATCAAATATTTAAATATCGAAAACATGAATTATAGACACAAATGTGTTATACAGTGATATTTGTTTTTTTTTTTAGATTTAATTTTACTGACTATTGTACTATGTTGTTGACTATGTATCTATCCGTAATTGTATCAGTATACAGATGTTCAACTAGCATGATTCATCCAATGTAGATATTATGCAACGTTTAAAAAAAGATACATGAGGATGTTGCATAATCAACAAAAGTCAAAGAAACACTCTGAACATAGAATGAGTAGCATTTTTTATTGTGAAGTCATTTAGGGTATAAATTCGACAAGCTAATGAACTGGTACCGTTCAGTCCAGTCAAATACAAACCAGCGCTCTAACTGTCACTGTAACTAGTAATCACAATGGCTTTCATTTTGACAATTCAACAAAAAAAATTGCGTTGTTATTTAAAGTTCAAATTTTTGAAGTGATTGTTCTGTTTTAAGTTGTGTCAAAATTGAAGAGATGTTCATTGCTAGTGGCACTGAATTAGAGTGCTGATCTCCGTTATCGCACTACATAGCTTGTCTTATTAATACCCTAAGATAAACTGAAACTATCCTGTGTTATGAGTTTCAGAGATATTTATGTTTCATGCCATTGCCATATTGTTTGTTGTCTCCAGCGATGTCCGGAAGAAGTTTCCGAAGCTGACCAAATTGGTAAGGAACAGTTAATTTAGTTATTTTGTTCTTTAAATAAGTGAAAGGCAAAATATTGAAATTTCAACTTTATTGCCATACTATTAAATTATATTTTTATTCGTCGCCTAAAAATACCTTGCCATGCCGTGCCGCCAATATACGCCGGGCCTAAAACGTGTTATTTCTTATACCGGCAATTGACTGCTGATTATATGTTGTGGGCTCTGAGTTAGGTACGACATTGCTCAAGTAAAGCCTCAATAGTATCTCCGTGTATTACAATGTCCGAGCTTAAAAGGAATATGTGAAAGTGCGCCAAATTATGTAAATTAGAATTTGACTATATATTTTTCACAAATTTATAACATAACATCATGCTTAGTTTCCCCTAAAATAACGATTAACAATATTCGTATAATCATTTATCAAATTACAGCATGCATTATTTTAACAATCTCATTTCCTTTATCTTCAATGTGTGATAATCTAAATTAAAAACTAACCCACGCTGCCATCTTGGACATTGCTGGACAAAAAACAAGGACCGAGCAGAAACACTAACACCTAACCGTTTTTTTTAAATTATGTTATATTCTTCTAACACTTAACCGTTTTTTTATATTGTGTTCTATTCTTCTAAAACCAAATTCAAAATTACATAACAGGACGGAGTGGACCTACCCCCAGCCATCGGTTTCGATGTCGTAGAAGACGCTCGTCTACCACCACGGCAACAATCATTCTTGGTAGACCCAGCAGGCCAGGACTTAGTTCGCGAGTTCTTAACTCAGTACTTCGCTATCTATGATGCCGAGTCGAGACAACCGTTGCTCGAAGCTTATCATGAACATGCGACTATGTCTATGGCTGCTAGCTATCTGACGAATGATAGTCGAAATGCTGCTGCTCAAAGGTATGTCGATATTGAGTTTAATTTCAACTGAGAAATATTTTTAACTAGCTTCCGCCCGCGGCTTCGCCCGCATAATATGTCGACAAATTATACACTTAAACCTTCCTCTTGAATCACTCTATCTATTAAAAAAAACTACATCAAAATCCGTTTGTAGTTTTAAAGATCTAAGCATACATACAGACATTAGGACAGACGCGGGAAGCGACTTTGCTTTATTATACTATGTAGTGATAAATGTGTACCTTAATCGTCTTAGTGCCAATTTCTTCAATAAAACTGATCAGCATGTTTAATCTGCGTTCTAAACTTGTCTAAAAAATAGATAATGACAGAAATAATGACACTGACAACCCTTAAACAGCGCTTATTAACGTGATCAGCACGTCACGTTCAGTTTTATTGGTGAAATTCACCCTTATTACACACTCAAAACGAGTTCTGCTTTTAGTTCGAGCCAATTATGACTAATTCTAAGCGCTGTAAAGTTCTTAATACAAAATTCACAATCTGAACTCGGGTTTGACGTCAATTTGTCTAGTTAGAACTTTAAGTTAGTCGAAATACAGTTCGAAATAAAATGTTTTTTAATTCGAAATCTGTCTCACAGACAGATGTTTGGTGATATCAGATGCAAGAATTTTAGAGAGAATCTGGTTGAATACTCAAAAACATTTACCACTTTACAAGCCGAGCGACCGATGGGTTCCCATCGGCACAAATTACGAAGGGATCCCCTTTATTTTTAAAAATTCATCCTAGTAATCACATTTGTAGAACTAAATTACGCAATTTTACGCTTAAAGATCTAGCGGTCTGTCAGTGAAAGATTTTTAGTAGGTATAAGTAGAATATCAGTTAAAGTTTCTTATACACAGTTTTGTCTCTTTTGCAACATATGTATTATCTATTCTTTTTTAAGTTCTCAGTCAAAACCACATATATATTTATATTCCAGACTAAATTCATACATCACAAACAGTCGTAATATCATGCGTATTACGGAGCGCGAGTCCCGGCGACGATACCTGCGCGCGGGCAGACTGCAGGTCGTCTCGTTCCTATCAGACCTACCGAAGACGAAGCACGACCTCATGGGATTCGCTGTTGATTTACTTATTTTTACAGTAAGTGAATTTGCGTTTTTTTTTTTACCGAAAGATTTTCAGAATCACCTTGTGTGTTATTTCCTTATTAATCTTATTAGTCCTCATGATATCAACTCATAAATGCTTGAGCCTTTAGAGAATCTCGTAGTCACCACTCTTGGTAAATAGATAATAATAATATAATATCCTTGGACATATCACACAACGCCATATAGTCCCATGCTAAGCAACCTAATTCTTGTGTTATGGTAATGAGATGGCTGATAAACTACTTATATACATTTTTTTTGTAAATACATGCATATTATACAAAGAAAAACACCCAGACTCCGAACAAATACTTGCAGGTCGTACAAATATTTGTTCCGTGCGGGAATCAACCCGCGACATGCTGCGCAGTAGTCAATCGCTCAACCACTGCGCCAAACGTGTCGTCATGACCATGATGGATGAGCACTTTTTATATTTTCATTTTTAGTACACATAAACATTTATCTTTAAAAAAAGTCCTTACAGGAAAGACTACACAACATTAGCAGTAAACAGAATTGCTTCAAGATTGGATTATATTGAAATCCTAACAATCCATTAATCAATTCTATCAGCATATTTACTTAGCCCTCTTCTATAACACACAATAGCTTCTATCAGCGGCAGCTTCTGCTTAAAAACCGGTGAAGGAAAACATCGTGAGGAAACCAGAATGTCTGAGAGATATTAGAGGCCTATGGGCAGCGTAAAACTCTGACACCAGGTTAGTCTGACGTACATCCACGTCAGACTAACCTGGTGAAAGTATCCTATACTTTCCGACACTACTCTGACACCAGGTACGGAAACGTATTACCTGGATAAAAAAGTATCCTTTATGCTAATCCAGACTATAATCTATCTCTGCAATTTCATCCAGCTTCGGTCAGCCATTTTGGCGTTATTGATTAACAAACATTCGCATTTATAATGTTAGTAAAGATTCTGTTTCAAAAGCGTGTAGACTAGTCAGAAATTGTTTTTAACTGTTAAGAATGAGATATGGATACTTACTGTCAACACTGTACTATCACCTGCAAACAAACCAGTTTAAAAATCCTCACATAATCTTACCTTCCACAGCCCGCCATGATTGTCCTGACGATGAATGGCGTCTATAAAGAGACCACGACGAACGGGAACCCGGTTCGTTCGTTCCATCGCACGTTCGTGATCGTGCCGAACGCCGGCGGTGGTTTCTGCATCATCAACGATATGCTCTTCATCACCAATACTACTAAGGAACAGGTGAGTGTTCCTTTTATGTTGGAGTTGAATATTGCAGGGATTATGACTGGGAATGCATGACAAAGCTCGAGCATTCGCTTCCATTGAGCATTCCTCATAAGCATCCAATATTCTCGTGTCTAGCCTCAGCATGAAGGACGATAATAACCACAGAACAGATAAAGAAGTTAGAATGGAAGTAGTTCCTGATTTGTATTAGAACGCGTGTCGCCGCATGTCTCCCACTCTTGTCTCTCAACTACAAGCAAGAGATAATACGTACGCGCATTACACACACCAATAAACCACACGCACTTAGATCGCGTGTTTACTATTGGTTGTCACACTAACGCAAATACTGCTCTGGACGTACACTCACACACGTGTAAAAGCAATTTATTTCTCATATATGTTACGGCTACCAAAAGGTCGTTAAATCATATCGATAAAATTACTGTAGTTTAGTTAATTAAAGTTTTGCATTTTTTCAAGTTGCAGATACGGTACGAATAACTTCCTAATTACATATAAATAAACTTAAATCAAAGTCAAATAAGGGGACACATCCGATACTGCCGCGAAATTTTAATTTTCTTTAGTTTTATGCTAGTTGCAGCTCTGTTTTACGTCATAATAATGAAAGAAAGAAAAAGAGAATTTTGAATAACATAAAACGTAAAACAACGCTACAATATGCAAAAAAACTATAAAGAAATTTTAAATTTCACGTCCATATCGTGCGCTAAGTCGAATTAACATAATATAATCTAATTAATTTATTGTGAACTACTCCGTGAAAAAGTATTTATTAATTGTGGCATGTTAATTTATTAATACCTAATAGCTGTGCCCGGCGGTTTCACCCGCGTTACATAATCATTTTCTGCAAAATGTTGCAAACATAAATTGTGCTACATTTAGTACGTATCCATTAAATTCTACCAGTTGCTTTAAACCACAGTTTTCTTGTAGCTGGATCTTTTGTAAAATTAAAAAAAAAGTGTTTGCATCGTAAATTTGATTTTAGACGAAAAACCAACTAAGAAACTAAATTAATAATCCACATTATCCAATAATTGGTGTTAATATAAACAAATTTATTTTCATTGTTATATTACTGACAATAATCATTCGTATACACATCTTAATATCGACATTGTATACAATTTGGAACAACACTATCGACGCGCATAGATTTCCCCTGGAATTGAAGCTTTGGATCGACGCACTTGACGATCGCAGTGAACGCAATACATTGCGCGACCGCTCACGTCGTGCAAGATCGTACCAATGTAATGCAAGCAATGTATAATTTTGCATCTGAATGCGATTTTATCGTTTTTGTCTACAAACTACATAATACTTTTGTAATAATTACAAATATCACTCGTATTTTAAGGTTTTTGGAGTTACCGGTGAAATAAAATCCCTCCTCGGGCCACATTACACTCCTAACTTCTTTTCCGACACGTTTTAATTGGGCAAGACGGCATAATTCTTTTTTTCCGCGGAGAATTGAACGCTTTCACAATAAGAGCGTGACTGTTGACCGGTGATTCTAACTTCGGTTGGGTTTGGAGCGCCTGCGCAAATGTGTGGCGCGCCTGTCCCGCCCACAAGGCCCTTCTAACCTCTTTAACTGTTCTGTGATAATAACATTCATGTCTATAAGGTTTTATAGGTATTTCCCTTCGGCATTGGAAAAAATGACGCCCTTCCTTACAAACTCTTGTCCCTATTAAGTTATAGATTTTCAAAAATCCTTCTGTACTGCTCACCTTTGTTACATAAGGAATTCTTAATGTAGAGAGAGTAAATAACTCTTCCGAAAGAAGAATTTCTTTCCAGAAGAATTAACTAGAGAGAACCCTCTCACACTAGTTTGACAGTAAATTTAAATTTGTAATTCACTTTTTTTTTCATATTATTATTAATTTATTTGAGCTTAACCTGTACCAGTTTAATGTTACTAAGTATAAAAACAATTGGGAAATAAGACAAAATATACTAACAATATTTTGAATACCTAGGAGGATCAAGCCTTCGCTTCAGGCGTCGCAATCGAGCCGACCCCTCCAACTCCTGCGCCGACGCCAACGCCCGGCATGGTGACGCAATCATCGCAAGACGAGACGCAGAAGATGATGCTAACCATGCTTGGTCAACAGACCGGCATGAATGACCATTGGAGTATCAAGTGAGTATCTAGAAAAAAAAAATTCTTCAGGATGTTAAACTTGTTAGCGGGTTTGACTGAAAGGGTGCCCCCGAACACAAAGGGCCAAGGAAGGAACATGGATGGGTTTTAGTCAGTTAGATTGTCTTGCTTTCACACTAATATTAGAATGGCGATAGTTTGTGAGTGAGTTTGTATGTTTGTCCGTCCTTCACACTCAAACGGTTGAACGGATCTGGCACAGGTAGTTTATGACCTGGATTAACACATTTTATTCCGGTAGTCCATTCCCACATCCACTGGGTGAAGCCGTTGGCAGCTAATAATAAATAAATTCTTAAGACGTTTTGTTAGAACTGATTGTGTGATGTAGTTATAGCAATAGTATTGCATATCAGAAATCATTTGTGCCATGTTTTTATGAACTTTGTTTTTTTTTTCCATTCAGCTGCCTACAACAAACGGGATGGGACTTCCAACGAGCCTTATTTGTCTTCAACCAACTAAATTCTGAAGGGAAGATTCCTCCTGAAGCATTCGTTAAATGATCCTAAAACATTATTATTAGGCTGTGCTAGTGTACATATAAGTTACGGAGAATGTATATATTTTTTTTGTTAAAAGATGACTTCTAGTCGTCTAGTTAATCTATGGATAAGTGAAAGGAGTTTTTATACTCACTTAATCTATGGATATGTGGAACTTTACTGCCACGAATGTGAATGATATGATTGATTAGAAAATAAAAATGAATGATGATGAGTGTACAACAAATCAAAAAATGGCATGAAAATTATGTTCCATCATGAGAATGGAAGAACAATATCAGCAAAATGGTCCAGAAAACGCAATGAATTACAGAAAGTTATTCAAGTTAGACCCAGCTACTAAATGAATTTGATGCATCCCACCATTGAAGTTTATCACGATAAATCAAAATGACAAGAGTGACCACTAAGCACTTACAATTTGGAAGATCAATACGGAAACGATGTCGAATCGTGTCCAAGAAAAAGTGGAAGAACTTAGCATACAATATTTTCAACAAAAATCATCATCGCATATTGTAATGGTGTAATAAATTCTGGGCGAAAGTTTTGATTACAATATTCAGAAGATTAGAGCTGCGAAGAACCCTTGGATAAATTTTTATGTACTTATTTTTGTTTAATATTGGTAGAAAAAAAGCTCCTAAAAAATTATCAAAAATTGATTTGAAAAAAAAAATAATGAAAATGTTTGTTTTTGTTGAGATGAATCAATGAAGTGTATTGTATTTAAGAACTGAGGTCATTGTTTTCTGTAACTCACTACAATCGGTACTTATTTTCATAGATGGACGTGCGGTGTTATTGACTTCTGAACTCTGATTCAGACATACACATTTATAAATAAATAACATAACTGTCGCTGACCGACGACCATCTGTGATAATTCGATTCTAAAAATATCTATAGCTAACGATAAATCTTTGTAAAAACTAGTTCATTGCTTCATCTTTGGAAAAGTACTTAAAAAAAAATGTACATTGCCTATGAAAAAAAAAAATTGTATGATATGTTTCCAAGCATAATAATATGAAACACATGTATTAGATTTCTTCTATCTATTTTGTACCTATTGTGTAATGCCTACAATATTGTAGTGTATTTTTCTGTATTTATTAACCTTAAAAACCTAACATTTGGGATTGTCTTCAAATCTTTAAAAGTATCTTTAATAGTAAAAAAAAGAATGACACGTAAAATTTATTATTCGATTTGATTTGTTTGTAAATAGTCGTTATTATTTTAATGTTACTTTCGTTTGGGGGTGATTTGGGCCACAGTGTCGATGGATATACAGGCTAAGTTCCTCAAAGATCGGCAAGTTTTCAGTGCTTGATGTTACAATGCTGGGTATGTACGGAACCAGATTGTTATATTCATAGTGCACTAGTCAGTGGACATTGCATTACTGTGGCGGAACCCCTAGACGTAGTCTTAGTGGGCTAGCGGCAGATCATGTGATTATTTTTCACCAAGAATTTTCAGATAGCACTTTTTTACTTAGCCGTGAAGTTTGTGGACAGCCGAAATCTTTCCTGCGGCCTCGGGGCGGGGCTTAGGGTTTTATTCTAAGAGCTAACATTAAGACTGTTACTGAAGTAAATAAATCTTTTTTTTTATCGTATTTTGTTTTCTATTTCCGTAAGGCTGAACATACTTTTCCCCTTTTTCGTATCGACTGTACTCACTTTATGTAAGTAGGAGCTCGTGGCTAAGTAATAACAGCCGCACGGATCGATCTATCAGGTTAAGCTACGCTTGCCGGGGTTGGTCCGTAGATGGGTGACCATATTTACACATCGAGACTCCTCCGTGCCTTGGAAAGCACGTTAAGCCGTTGGTCCCGGCTGTCATTTCGTGGATCTTCGACAGTCGTTACGGGTAGTCAAAAGCCTAGAAGTCTGACAGCCAGTCTTATCAAGGGGTATCGCATTACACAGTTACTGACTGGGTTGTGAAGTGGATGAAAGTCTAGGCAGATTGATTGTTCTCACTTACATAACTCTGTATGTGAGGTCAAACAATCTAAGAATATAAGAGGTATCGCAGGTGCATTGCTATTTGGGAGCCTAGGACGAAAAATGCTTCATGTGCGTGTGTACACCGGTGGCAATCATATCCTTCACACCGTCCGCACAGCACAGCAGTGCTAGACTGCATGCTAGTAGATACATCCCTAAGTGAGCTTTAACTCGAGCCATAAATAGGCCGTGGCTTTAGTCACGAACCGGGGACGAGGTACAAAAGGCTGTTTCTGAGACACCCTTTTTTTCAAAAAGTAATTGTCCCGTTTTGAACGACACTCCGGTCGTTGTCCCTATGAGCTTATTCCCTCTTTCACCTTGTTATCCGTCTAACAAATAGGTACGGGAAACGGGAAGTACCCTATTCATCTAAACAGTAATTTTGTATTTCATTAGTTACGCAAACTACGTAGGTACTTACAGGGACAACGGTCTTCCCCGCCCGTGCCTTATCAATCCTCATTGTTAGCTTACGCCAGTGTTAATTAAACATTAGTTTTCGGTACAAAAGCATGATTATACCTACATACCTAATGTGCAAAGTTATTGATATGGTTGGGAACTCCCTGCACACGAAATATGGTTTTGATTAATATTATACGAATTTCGCGCCGGGGTTCTGTAGCTCGGAGGGTTCCGTTGCACTGATACGGCTGATGCGGCGGCGGCGGTAGCTAAGTCCCTGAACTGTCTAGAGCAATCCAAAGGAAATCATATTG
The DNA here is from genome assembly GCA_951799385.1 of Hyppa rectilinea. Classification (NCBI taxonomy): domain Eukaryota; kingdom Metazoa; phylum Arthropoda; class Insecta; order Lepidoptera; family Noctuidae; genus Hyppa; species Hyppa rectilinea. The sequence continues at coordinate 5,863,801 of OX637314.1, forward strand.
GGCTTTTTCTGAAAGTGCCAAAAAAAATGGTAGGTACGTGTGGTTAGTACTAGTCATTTGGAGCAATAAATAATATGGCATATAAATTCTAGGTTTAAAAAATGGTCGCTCCATGTAAAATACTGGTATTCAGTTGCATTCGGATAGACTGGTAGCCGACTCCAACATAATTGGGAAAAGGCTAGGCAGATGATGAAATTGTAAGATTGCTCTCAGCCAAGTTAGCAAACTTCGATGGTTTGTCATTTTTCAAGTCAACTTATTCAAATTCAGAAATCAATAAATGTAATGACGAATCATCGAAGTTGTATAACCTGGCTGAAAGCAATCCTACGAATTTTGTGACATAATTATTAACTACTAGCACTTTGCCCGCGGCTTCGCTCCCGTGGTCTATCCCGTGGGACCCGTTATTTTTCCCGGGATAAAAAGTAGCCTATGTTACTCCTAGAAAACTAAGCTTTCCAACGGTGAAAGAATTTTTAAAATCGGTCCAGTAGTTTTTGAGCCTATTCATTACAACCAAACAAACAAACAAAGTTTTCCTCTTTATAATATTAGTATAGATTGCTCCAAATGACTATAGTAGATTGTACTAACCTCACGTAGGGGGAAGTCCCGTAGCGCCGGACGGCACCTAGCGTCGGACACTCGTATTATGTCGACAAACGACAACGCAATCTATTCAAATATCGGTGAAAGGGGCGCGGGGGAACATAGCGATACAGGATCACACGATGCGTTTTGCCAGTGACGCGCACATCGGCGGTGAGACAGGTGGATTGCTGTTTCTGGCGGGAAAGCGTTGCGTCACGTAAATTTCAAGTAAGTATTACAGCTACGGTTTTGTGTTAAATTGTTTTTGTTATTTGTTCATAAAGACAGTGTTCTATAATAATTCATAAATTGTGGAAGTTTTTATTAATTACCTAAACAGTTTTAGTATGAAATACGTAATTTTGGTCATTCCCTGTCCCCTACCTCCGGACACTAAGGTGTCCCTTACCACCGGACAGTTTATAGGTTAACTTTTTTACTAAGCATTTATACTTATGATAATAATGATTATTTGTTGTTTTGCAGGATAGAAGGAGGGAGATATTTCAACATGGAAGAGACAAAAAAGAAAGGAAAAGGAGCTACTAACTGTTATATCTAATATGGAAAAAAATAAAACTAACTTGTGTAGTGTATTTGAAGGACCACGTCGAGGACTGGATACAATGCTCCAGCTGCCAAGAATGGTCCCATGAAGCATGTGCAGACGTTCCGGAATGTGGAGATATGTATATACTTATGTGATAGATGCACAATGTTTTAAGAATGTCCGGCGCTTGGGGTTTGAAGATTAACCCGTCCGGCACTAGGTGCCAATGTTAAAGACTATATTTTTTTTACCAAAACTTAATTAACGTTCCTAGATTATGTTTACGCAGAAGTTGTATTATTGTTAATTGATTTTGATTTTATATATTGTTCATTTAACTAATTCATAAATAAATACATATTTCTCACAGTAGTTTTAATTTTATTTCCAGAAAACCTTATATGTCCGCCACTAGGGGACTTCCCCCTACTATTTTTTTTTGTTGGCTTCCACTTTCAGAAAAAACCCAAAAATGTATAGAGCCTGAATGTTCTCCTTTAAATAGAAACATAAAATCCAATTTCACCTAAAATAAATGATATTGACTACATCGAAAAGGTTAAAATAAAAACACTTCTGACTCGGAACGTTCACAAGAAAAGTTGAATGACGTCACTAAATCCGCGTAGGCTTTTGTTTATCCCATTTCCCCGCATTCAGCCTAGTAATCCATTGTAAAAAATGATAATCCCAATAAGCGGTGATGATACACAGATAATTACTTACCTATTTATCTGCATGACGTATATTGCTAATCTTTTGGAAAATGTAAACATAATTATTGTGTTCTAAGAAAGATAGTACGTCAATCTCAGGTGAATGATGTACATATAATTTGGGTACTGCCCGAGATAAAATGAGATGTTTTGTTATCATTTCATTTATCAGAGCTTAGTTACACTAGTCTTTGGTTACACTGCTCTTTATGTAAGGTGTTTTCAACATAATTAACATATTTCGGAGGCTTCTTACGGTTATTTCGTTATATTTAGGTCAAGAATTGTAAATAACACGTCATAATGTGTGATAAATAAGTTTGATATAAATATTCAGGCTCAGCCAACATGGCTGACATGAAATCTGGCGCTAGTGCCTACCCCAAGGTTGATTTTCTCATTATCTATTTGGAAGACGTAGACACTTCGCAAACATGGGGTAATCTGGCACAAGCCGACAAACCTCTACATGGCTGAATGGATACTGATGGAATTATTCTATTCATATCTTCTTTATTATACTTACATATTTACGCCTTCGTTACGTGGGGCTACGCAGAAACTACAGAACGCCATCTGCCACGACCCTTAGATACTTTTGCTTCGATTACTGGTCATGAAACCACGTCTGTTATCTGTAGTTATTTCCCGAACTTCGGGGCCAGAATTGCACATGTTGACAGTTATTTTTAAACCTAAATTGGAGGTGAATAGGTACTACTTAGTATGAGGAAAGCCCACTGCCAACCTCCGGGCACAAATCCAGACTGACGTTGCAATTAAATTGAAATCATTATGAAATATTCATTTCTAGATTCTGCCCGCCACTTCGTACGCGGATCCTATTGCTTATGCAAGCGACAACGGGGTCGCCATTTATGTTATTTTTTATCATTTCTCCCATTTAAATCCTTTATCACACTGAGCTTTAGTATTATTTCATTCCAACAACCACCAAAACATACAGTCCATTTGTCATCGTTTTAATTTTGGTAACCGCATTATTATATGCCCCACTTGTCTCTAGAGACCTAGAAGTCAATGCGTAGATACGCTTGGAACTCAAGCACAATTCTCTATCCGTGAACGTCTCCGACTCGCGAGACAATGCGTGGCGTTCACGACCAGCGGTCAGTCGCGCATCATATTCTTCACTGGTCTCTAGAGCCCTAATGAATACGCGGAGAACGCAGGCGTGCTTCGCGACCCGAAGAGGTTTCCACGGAGCGAGTTGCAGCCTAATGTTCTCGAACAGCATCAAGTCTCTCCTGACGCTCTTCGGTAGATTCTTGGGATCTTATGATCCTCAATCTTTTAGCTCTCTCGGAACATTGGGAAAGATTTGACCTCTTTCTAGGCATGGTTATAGTTTTATTGTGAAGATACCTGATCAATAAAATTCTAAATTAAAATGACTGCTCCCCTGCGTTACCGGGTAGGCTACCGTGTCACGAAGATAAATGGAAAAGGAAATTAAACACTCAAAGGACATAAGCCCGAAGGCATATTCAAAAAAATAAATAGGAGTTTTGGCCAGTAGAGTCAAATTTTCAATGATATACCATCGTCATCGAAAATCAGTCCTAAACTGTTACCGCCTTCACCGCGTGCAGGTACTCCCAGTTTATGTTATTTTATAATTACACAGTAAAATTAGTGATAGCTTTGATTTCCACATCAGATGTTTCTGATCTTCGATTTTTATAAGTCAACAGGAAAATCAGATTGAACAACTTTTGCTAAGACGTCATTCCTATATGTGTTATGTTGTAGCTACGCTCTTGGAGTTCCACAACAGGTGTTCCAGATCTTCGATTTTTATAAGTCAACAGAGAGTGCTCATCAGATTGAACAACTTTTGCTAAGACGTCATTCCTATATGTGTTATGGTGTAGCTAGGCTCTTGGAGTACCACAACAGGTGTTCCAGATCTTCGATTTTTATAAGTCAACAGGAAATGGCCATCAGACCGAACAACTTTTGCTATGACGTCATTCCTATATGTGTTATAGTGTAGCTGGGCTCTTGGAGTTCCATATCAGGTGTTCCAGATCTTCAAATTTATTATCTCAGCAGAAAATGCTCATCACGTAAAACAATTTTTGCTATGGTATCTTTTTTGTATCTCTTATAGTTTAGCTGGTCTGTTGCGGTTCTGCATCAGGTGTTCATGTTTCCAAGATGAATTATAGCCTATATGTTGCCCAGACTTAATACCTATACAACAAAAAAAACCATTGCAATCCGTCCAGTAGTTCCGAAGATTAGCGTGTACAAACAAACAGACAATTTTTTTGGTATTGTTTGTTTTATGTTCTCGGTAACTTATTAACTATATATTTATCACCTCACAGGCTCGGAAAGAGTCTGTTTGTCATTCGAAATCTGAGCCCAAAATTGCATTTTGCTCTCTAGGGTGGAAATAGTTTCTGAAATTCGAACCTTTCTATTCAATAATTTTCTATACTGCCAGTCCACTGAAAATGCATGACACGGTCTTAAAATATTAAATCACATAGAAATAATACCGCTCATCTTAAAGACTTCCATCACAGTACATAAATAAAATATTTTGCGAGGAATAATTGTAAAATTGGAATTAATGTTAATAAGTATTCCATTTGATTAAAACAAACTGTGACGTCACACTTGAATATGCCATAAAAATACAACCTGTCAAATAACCAATTGTGTAGTATAATAATTTTTTAAATAAAATAATTACTAATATAATATGTTATTTAACCCTTTGCTTGGCAATTTTTTTTTTTAAATTTAATTAGATATTTGTACTAATTTAGTTTTTTCTTTCATTCTCCTTCGAGGACAAGTAGGATATAGAAAAATATACAGGGTATCTAATTTTTGAGATATTGTATACAGTATCTCATAACATACATTGCCAAGTATCTGTTATTTTCTTCACATAAGTCAATGTATCTGAGACGTTCGAACAAACTAAAACTCAAAATATAACAGCTGTTGTCTTGCACCAAGCAGTTTCCTCGCTGAAGTGAGGTGAAAAATTGTGTGTTGCGCTCGGCAGCAAAGCTTTTCTGCGTCTCGTACCTTTGAAACATTCGCTTGCTCAGGTTTCAATACAAGTACTCGCGCCAAAAATCAACTTTGCAGCCTTGCATAACAAATAACTATTTATTGAGATATACCCAGTATAATCAGTTGCTAGTACCCAGTTGCAGTGATAGCCTAGTGGTGTGACCGTCGGACTGCCAAGTCACAGATCTCGAGTTCGAACCCAAGACACGCACCTCTGATTTTAGAGATTCATGTGCGTATTGTATCACTTGGCTTAAAAACATCGTGAGGAAACCAGCATGCTTGAGAGATATTTCTCAATAGCATGTGAATTTAAGTCAGAGGCCCATGGGCAGCATTAAAACTCTGACACCAGGTTAGTCACTAACCACACAAAGAAGAAGAAGCATAATCTAAAGTCCCGATTCCTTTCATCACATGAGCGAGCCCTGTTCAGCGAGCGGAACAGTTTCTTGACTTCAGTAACGTACAGGAAGTAACGGTCTTTGATCTTGATCATGTTGTACCGTATCGAGCTTTTTTTGAGAAGTAAGGTTATAAACGTGTTCGATTGGAGTTCTATGAGGAAGGGGTATTGGCTCTCGACTAGGAATAGGTTTAAGCTCTAAATTTTTACATTTTTATAAAACTTTTCTATATTATGCCTACTGTGTTTGTGGGTTTGGTCTTAGCAACCCATCTATACTAATATTATAAAGAGGAAAGATTTGTATGTAGGTATGTTTGTAACGAATAAACTCAAAAACTACTTAACGGATCTGAATGAAACTTGGCACAAAGTAAGATTATCGTCTGGAATAGCATATACGTTACTTTTTATCCCGGAAAAATGTACGGTTCCCGTGGGATCATTTCCGACATACACGCGGGCGAAGCTGCTGGCAAAAGCTAATATTGTATAAAGAGAGCTAGGACGGACTAGGCTGGAGCAAGCGCCATATGTTCCTTTCCTTACCCCAATTTATTTGGGGTGCTGACCTCAAATAAGTTGGGATAAGGGAAGAAGCATAAGAGCATGCACTGGCAACAAGTCTCTTTCTTCTATACTTCTCTAGGGATGATGCCAAGTTAAAAAAAAAAAAAAATTTAGTCCGTCAATCAGATAATAAAAAAATTTTTGACACGTATTTTCGCTGTATCATAATAATAGAAAATTACGTAGATAAAAAAGCATTAGAATCTGACACTCCCTTCCGCTCCACCCAGAGCGGGAGAACTCATTGGGTGATTTCAATGCCTTAAAAAAAAGGGGTAGTTGTTAATCAGTAAGAGTCTGACAGAACCCTCCAGGAGGACATCCATGAGAATTTTTCCGCCGGCCACACAACGCTTTATTTTCCTATAGTTATTTTCCTCTGGTTTGTGCTGACCTTTCTTTCCTTCCTTAAACGCATTTGTATGATATTATTGATGTAGATATAGGTGCGCACGTGTGTGTTTGACGTCATACTGTTCATTAATCTCATCCTCATTTAAATATTTGAGGAAAGCTATTCTTTCCTGATTACAATAATTAACCTAGTATAACGGTTATAATACATTTGTTACGGTCGCGAACCATATTTTGATCAACATGCAACCTGATACTGACAGGAAATTTTAATTTCGCGAACTATCTGTCTATCTATAATCGTACGGAGCTTAAAATGAAGTGACCAGTATAGTTTTGAGTACGTGTTGAACATGCAAATTTTGCTTTTACAGCACATCAAGCAAAGTTAAGCCGTTGGTCCCGGCTGTCATTAATGGATCTTTGACAGTCGTTACGGGTCTTCAGAAGCCCGACATTCTGACAGCCAGTCGTGCAAAGTCGTATTACCCAGTTACTGGGTTTTGGAGGTAAAATTCTGGTATTCAGCTGCATTCGGTTAGACTGGAAGCCGACCCCAACATAGTTTGGAAAAGGCTAGGCTGATTGAGTTTTTCCACTTTGTTACAAAAGCATAAGACTTATTTCAATTGGGAAAATTAGACTGTTTGAGATAGCCTAATGTGCTGGCCTCTGTACATAAACTCACGCCTTTGTCCGATAGGGGTAGGTAGACTCTAAAGAATGACACCTGGTTCGAACCTTACACAGTCCTTTTGCCTCGTTTCCGTTCACACTGGTGATACACGCACATAACTTTGATAGTTTTTCAACTTCATCACAAAAATATACGGTTCATTTTCAAATGGGAAAATTTGACAGCTTATGGGGTAGCTTGATATGCTGGCGTCTGTACATCGCAATTAATAACAACTGCTTATACAATTGCGTTAATAAAATGTTAAATTATTATAATTATCAGATTTGATATTGCGCTTGTTTATCTTTACAACTGTTTTTATCTGCGCTTGTAAATTATTATTTGCTCAAACCTGATGTGGTTGTCTTTCAGTTAATTAGATCTTACGACTTCGTAAGATTTTAAAGCGGTTTTTACCTGTAATTAAGTACGTCAGAACATTGATTATACGATGTGTTTTGGTTTCTTCCTTAGTCCTTTAGTATCTTTGGTTTATTTTCTGTTCAAATCCAATGCACAACACAGATGACGTGAACAGAGATGGAGGCGTCCAAACAAAGATGGAGTTTCATGTATAACGAAATCAATAGTTAGAAGCCATCGTTTCACAAAACCGTTGTCCTCCATTTCTTCTTCTTCCTGCCATGATCCCATGATACTTCTATAATGTATTTTACTTTTCCATTGTCCCTCAACATCATCTTATCATTCAATCCAATCGAACTAAATGCCAAAGAAAATATGGAAAATTCATATACCTACCTACAGTTCTAAATGGAGGAGTGATCCCTGCACCTTGGTAATCATGGACTTTTCTTTAGAGGTCTGGTTTCTAAAATGTTCTTTTGATTAATTAATAAAATTATTCCTAGCTTTTGTTAGTTTTCCAGAAGTTTTCATAAATAAATGGATATTTTTTTTATGGACAGCTAAAAGATCCATGAATTGTTAGTAACAGGTTTGCTCTTAAAAAACTGTGCGTATCACCACACTACTCGACTTATCGCCGATCAGCTGTTGCGACGGATGTTGACAACGGCTCGTTTCGCCGTCGGCCGGCGTCGCGACGCGCGTCGATGCGAATGGTATTAGTAACAACCTTATTACGTAGACATAAAGGCTTTTTTGACCGGTGTTAGCCGATTCCGCGTCGATAAATGTGGGGAGACCCTAAAGCATTACCCATCCTTTGCCCTTTATAATCAACTCAGTCATCAACTGATTCATCTCGATCCAGCACTTAAAAGGTTAAAGCTTGAAGAATAACTCTTGGTGACTAAAAAGGCAGGTCAAGGGGTGCAAGATTCTTGCAAGAAATGTTGAGATACCTGTATTCTTGCTTACGTCATTACTAATTAAGGATTTTCAAACATTTTCCGCCATCTTGCACGTATGCATTGACGTTATACGTAGATGGGCGTTGCCTGTTCGTATTTATTGCTTCTGCAGATCTGTTAGGGTTGTCGATCATCTTATATTATAGCTACTTAAGTTTACTTTATAGGCGTCTTACATTTTTTTCCAATATCTGGTTAGCTGTTTCTTTTCTATCTGGAGCTGTAGGATTTCTTTTAGTTGCATCATATTTAAGTAAATTATCTAAGTAAAACTATGAATTTTTCAGTGTCATGCACGAAATAGTTATATTCCCAGTCTGTTTCGTCATCAGCGTCTATGATCACTGATCAGCAGTATCATGGTTACTGGACCTGGTACGTCATCAAAATTATCCCGTCCTAATCCAAATTTATTTGGTTTCTGGGCAACATGACTTTTTTCTATCAGGCTTCTTCATTAGTCGTCATCTTCTCCGTCAAACCCTTTCTAGCCATATCATTTTTCACACAGGTATTTGTAGGAAATTTGTCAAAACGTGTATTAAATAGTTAACAAGATATGTCTGAACAAAACTTGTAGATATTTTGTGTTTGATACAGTTTTGACAAGTTTTATACAAAATTACATACGGTGGTAACGCAGGGCTAATAGACTAGAACAATACTTGTAGATATTATGTGTTTTATGCAGTTTTGACAAGTTTTATACAAGATTACATACGGTGTTAACGCAGGGCTAGTAGACTAGAACAATACTTGTAGATATTATGTGTTTTATACAGTTTTGACAAGTTTTATACAAGATTACATATGGTGTTAACGCAGGGCTAGTAGACTATACGCCGGGGGCGAACTACCACCTCTATAGCATTATTATTTTAATATTGATTCAGATTAGAAAAGAGATAGAGCCAGCACTCCTAAATTATTTCTTTCGCCCACTAAAGTAAAATTAACATAATACTGCTCTTTGAGGTGGTTGGCCCCCAGGGTTAGAAAGCCAATAGTCAGAAGGATTTTTAAGTGTAAACAAGGCAATTGTATCAGGGTTATAGAAAGCAAAGGTTTAAATTCGTAAAACACGTATTCTTTTGTACTAAACTGACAGGAGTCAGGAACGCTTTCTCTTAGTGGTCGGAGTGTAGGTAGGTGTGTAGGAAAAGTTCTGAGAAGTCCCTTTACGTGACGCAAGTTCCTTAACTGTGGCATTCAATAAATCTAAACCAGGAAATAACTGGCATCGTCTAAACACTATGTACGGTTTAATTTTTGTTGTTGTAAAGCAAGTTATGGTAATTTACTTGCAATTAAATTGCATCAGGTACTATTCTCAGCCGGTAGCCAGACACAAAAAACAATATAAATAAAAGATAACAATGGAAATCTAATATTTTCTCTACAACCTGCGCATGTGCCTCGTGATATAACAATCAAATCATTTAATCACTTATTTACCTAAACTGACTGCAAAGTACAAACACAAATTTTGCGTCAACGCAAAATTTGCGCCATCTACAACACATGTCATACCTACTTTCTGTCTTTGTTTGTATAATTACAATTATAATATCTATTTACTTATAATATTTACAACTATAATATCTTTATTAGCAAATACTTAATTTAAAGTCAATGTAATTATAAAACCCCTGTGATGAAATCTTGAGTAATATTTACTAGAACTTACAGAATCTTCGTCATTCATTCATAATTCGCCGACCTAACAATACTTCGTTAAACAGTATCATACAAGAATTTAAGCGTAATTTTTCTCCCTTTTGTTTTTAGGTAGCATAGGCCTCAATATACTTCCTTAAGGGACTCCAATGAACTAATACCTGTACTGTGAAACTGCGTAAAACTAATAAGAGCTTTATGTTTTCTCGTATTGTCTTTCTAGCTAGCATACACGATCCAAAAATGCTACCCTCATTAAGTGATAAATTGTTGATCAATTTTGTAAAAATCTAGCCATGAAAACTAAGCTGAGGTGTCAATAGTGTCAGCCCTTACCATAAGGTAGAACGACAGCTCACTGCACCTACGATTCCAGTTACATTATTAAGGATGGGCCGGTTTTTAAAGGTTTTATACTGCCAAGGAGCACATACTTGAAAACTTATAAAAGTATTATTTAAATTCATTAAAAAATCCTTTAAATATCTTTCAGTACTTCCTACAACGGTCTTTGGTAGCCCTGTTTGCAAAGACAGAGAGGGCTTGAGGAACATTTGGTTTTCGCTCAAGTCACGGGGAATCCCTATTTCAAATGTTACAGGAAATGTACCTACTATGTATGTTACTTTGCCTGTTTATAAGAAGTGGTCATCCTATGAAGGTTTCATCTTTACTCTAAGAACCTTATTTAAAGTCATTGCTTAGGAAAATATGAGGATTTGAGTGTTGGTGGATAATTATTAGATAGAGCCGCAAAGGTCGATCGAATGTTAAGGTACCGCAGTCGGTTCACGTATGGGTGACCATCCATAACACATCAAGACTCTTCGGCTTTCGTGGCTCGGAATGCACGTTAAGCTGTTGGTCCTGGCTACCACTTGTAAATCTATGATATTTGTTACGGGTAGTTAAAAGCCCGAAAGTCTGACAACCAGTCTTACCAAAGGGTATCGTTTTACCCAGTAGCTCTGTTGTGAAGGTCAGACCGGAAGCCGACTCAGACATAGTTGGAAAAAGGCTAGGCAGATTGTTTTTTGTACTTATAAAAAATATGAATGACAACGACGTTCCAGTGGTATACATAGGAAAAAACATGTCGTATTGTTTTTACTCCTAAATCAATATCCAAGTCAAACCTTTCTAATAAGGTCAACCAATGTTCCAAGCACATTCTTATGTAAGTTCTAAAGGAAAATCCACGAAAATTTTCCAACTTATAAAACGACACATCATGGCCGCGCTGATAGCACCTGATAGCAAAGCCAATAAATTGTCAAATAAATGTCAGATGTAGAACATTTTAACTTTTCGACTTAAGGTAACAATGCAATATAGAACGATCGTCCGTAAACGTAAAGAAATGCTCTTTGATCTTTTCTCTTTTATTATTGTACATATTACTTCTGTACATATTATTTTGAATATTTAGCTTTTAAATGTAAATATTGCTAAGGTTGTATAGTTATTTAAGATAAATGTGTTTTATCCCTATAAATAAAGTTACCTCAAGCATGAAAAAAATAATTAAAAATTGACAATATTCGTTTCGCGCGTAATATTTACTCGTTTTTATGACTTTATTCATATAGCTATGTGTGATAATAAATCTGCTGGTCGCAAAATGTAAACCAATATGCTGTAGGTTTGTTGTAATATTTTCGTATAAATCGTTTTATATTTATATATTTTCGTTTAAATCTATACTAATATTATAAAGCTGAACAGTTTGTTTGTTTGAACGCGCTAATCTCTGGAACTACTGGTCCGAATTGAAAAATTATTTTGGTGTTGGATAGTCTATTTATCGAGGAAGGCTATGTAACATCACGCTACGACGAATAGGAACTGAGCAGCGGGTGAAATCGCGCGCGAGCATCTAGTCGTTTTATATTCATGTTACGTTTACGTTGTGCGTTCATGCTTCTACTCCGCATTAAAATTATGTAGACTAAAATGACACGGGTAAATGTCAATTTATATTTTAATTGAATCTATTTTTATGTGTGATCTTGTTTTTATTATTCGTTAGGTGGTGAATCATAAAAACAACATTATTCATGATGAACAAATCAAATTCATTTTACGCCTGGCATAAAAAGCTGTCGATTTCGCATAATTAAAAATCTAAGTTTACTGCTTCTGGTCTGTCTTCAATGCTATCTCATCATCACATCATTTCAGCCAAAAGTTGTCCACAGTTGGAAATACGCCTCCCCAAGCATCGGTTTCTGCCATTCCTGTGGCCTTTATAAGGTCATCAGTACACCTTGTGAGACGCAATAGAACCTAGTTATACATAAAACAGTACCATCAACTAGATACTTTGTTTATCTTCAGCAAAGAATAGTGCGCGCACGCACGCGATGACGGAAGATTTTCTTATTTCCCATCTGAGTTTCCCATGATATAATGAGTTTAATAGCTTATGACCTGTGAAACTAGTCTCTGCTCTTTATATCCGTCACCTTTTATGGATTGGATGTCGATGAAGACCATGGACTAGGAAGAGCATAAACGGGGTGAATAGGGATTCAGGGGGTGAATCGGGACGAAACTTTAAAAGCGATTTAAGCAATAAATAATAATAAAATAGTTTGTGGCCAAAAAGGAGTCGTAATGTGTTAACTGTATAATAATTTATTATGATTGACAACAAACTATATTATTTCAATGTTAAAATCCATTTATAAGTGTCGTTTCGGTTCACCCCCATTCCTATTCATCCCGTTTTACCGTATCCTAACCGGACTCTTTTTTGATGGCCAGCCTTTTCAAGTACACTATTATAGTTTTGTAACACAGTATAGATAGTTATGGTTCTTTAGGAAACCTTGAATTTTTGGACTCCTAATACTTACATTGTTCCAAATTCCGTATATTTCACGTTTCTTTTAGGAATCAAATAATAAAATATTTTGCTCAGGTGGGGATTCATAGACAACTCTGACTTGGAGTGTAAATGTGGTGCTGTTCCACAAACGATGGGACACTTAATATCCTGCGTGTCCTGTCGTCTGCACGTTACAGGAACTGATGGACGCTAGTGATGGCGCCAAACACGTAGTCGAATTCTGGGCCGAGTCAATTTAGATTTCCATTAACACGCTAAGAATAATTTGGGTGCGATAGGGGACTCCTGCATTGTTCAAAATTCCAATACATTTTGTGTTTCTTTTAGGTATCAAAATTTGTTCTATTAGGACTCCGGGATCTTTCTTCAGTCTTGATGACGTCAATCGCGCTATAGATTTGACGCAAATATGATAAAACTTTGAGCTGTGTATCTTTATGGTTTTTCAAGATATCCACATACCACCTACTCTGTAGTTTGTTTTTAACAAAACTAATTTGTAGAAACTTGGTAATATTTTTATTTGTAAGCTATTTAATTGTACCTATTAATACCTAATATCGAGTCTTCTCGTCGTAATTCGAATTTGGATTTTGCTATTATAGTGATGCGACTACCGGATTTAATAATATCTACGTTACGAGTATATCTGCTTTAGATAATAGTTTCACATTTACCGATTCGATCGTAATGTTTTTGTTGAAGAAACATGTTTGTACTGGTACATTTGTCACGGTGGATGGGCGAGTCATCGACCGTGGTGCTCGGTGTAGCTCGGAGAAAAGTACGTGATACTGTGGTATTGCAAACTGTGCAATATTGTGCTTAAAACAATGAAGAATACCTTGAATTGAATTAATTTTGAGAAATTAAACCGAATAAAAGTAAGATTCGTTGTAAGAGTGACCCATAAAATCTTTGGAAATATGAAATACCACAAAGGATTTAATCAAATTATCATATATTTTATTGTTTTAAATAAGGCATCCGTCTTTTATATAAATTATGCAGTGTTATATCAATTTGAATAAATACAATTTTTATATTCATTATTCACAACTACGTTCTAATTTCAAGTCACCAGCGAGATGAGCGAATGATGTCTAATCTTCTGAATTTAAAATTCTAATGAGAACAGTAATATTATCAATCGTTCGATTTCGTTTTCTTTGTGTGGTCTCACAGCGTTTGAAGTTTAATTTGTATTAATAATTTGAAGCGAATAATAATTAGGTACACATTACTTTGTTTTTCTCGCTAATGAGTAGATACTTACCTACTTAACCAACTGCCAAATCCAATACTCAATACTCAATTCACCGTTACACGGCTTTATGAAGAAGTATGCATTAATTGGTCACCCACTTTACGAAAGTATTTTAATGCCTGATACCCAATTAATGCATGCTGGACATATTCAAGTCCAAAATGCGAAAACACAGCACATTCTGGATTATTAACCGTAGCCATTATCAATTATCATAGTTGTATACACAGTTATAAAATAAGACAAGTTCAATTGATAAATGAGTAAATATTGATATGCCAGACTAATTCACTTATTCGAATGCAAATAGAAATACAGTTACTTGAGATTTTAAATGCCGACATTCAAAAGAGTTGTAACTGTATTCCACATTCAAATGTTTAGAACGAGACGTTTCTCACAGATTCCGAATTCGTTACAATATAATTATTTTATTTGCATTGTTAAAACTATACGTATCTAATGCCTTTCTAATCATGAATAACAAATGAAGATTGTTATAGAAAATGACGAAATATTTGAATATGGAATTGTGTATCTCGAGTTGTGTGATTAGTATGCAATCTGGCAGATTTGAATCGAGAATCATGCTTGATAACATCACTATGTTCATTAAAACGTAGCGTCTCAAAATTCTTACTACAAAATTAATTGACACAAATCAAAGTAAACTGACCTAGAAATTATGCGAAGCTTTAGATCGTCGACACGGTTCGTTCAATATGTATGCGTTCCATCAACGTCAGTGAACTCGTGTGCGCGCGCCTTTACCCGCTTTTACCTTACTGCACTATCTAGATTCACTTATCTGAGCAGCTCGAACCGTGAATGTGTATGTAGTGGTTGTAGTCTGTTGGCGCAACCGGTGGTCGGCGGTCGTGATCTTGCTTCGGCTAATTGTTTTTTTGAAGTGTCTAAGTGTGAGTGTACAGTGTTAACGGTACTAACGGAGTTTGTTTGCAGGTAAGACCGCTTGACCCTTTATCGGATATTGCTCTTTGTTGTGATTTTAATGGTAGAAAGATTTGTGCCGTTTGAATACCAGTTTTCGTAAATTGCCCATTGTTTTCGAGCTCTGAGATTTGACAATACCCTGGTTTAACTGCATTTTCATGGGTACCATACCTATTATTCTCCTACAGAAAAGGAAAAATAATCGTTTTTACTAGTGACACGCTTTTTTCAAAACAACGAAACGAAAATTGATTTTTCGCCAAATAGTAATTTATTCTAATTTGAATACGAACTTACCTACGTTTTTTATTTACAACTGCGTTCCAAATTCATGCCGCCAGTTATGAGCGAATAGATTGAATTTAAATTCGTGTTTTGTTCCAACTGACAGTTCATAAAATTATGGCGGTTGTACACGGTAGGCCTAACGAACAGACTATTTGAATGTAAGTCTATTGGGATGTTTTTACTGGCTAATTCATTGTTATAGGCACATAGTTCCGGATTCAAAGGCATAGCATAGGAAAAAGGACACAAGAAAGGTGTTTACTATATTATAATTGACGATTAAAAATCCTTGTCCGTAACTAACTAATAATATTATTTGAAGGTAAAAATTCATTTTAAGATTCGTCTCGATTCATTACTGTAATGAATGTGTATTTTTCCTGTATTCCTGTTCACGTCGTTACATAGTTCTCTATTAGTACTGTCTCCTGTCTCTTATATGTATAGGTAGGTAAACATGTACCAAAATGAGTGAAAACATGGAATAAACGCATTCCCGGAAATATCATTCTGTGGGAAATGTATAACAATTATAGGAAGCAAGCGTAACGACTTTTCTTCAGCGACAATAATGAATTATCGGATGCGTGTATGACAAATTATGCGGGGTACTACTGACTGTCTATTATTTACCTACCCTTATGACGTATTTATTAATCGGTTTGTCATTGGTATCGCTATAAGTGCTCTAATTTGTTAGCCCATTAGCATATTGCAATGAAGGGAACATAGTTATATAGCTAATGAGTGTAGGCAAAGACAGATAGTAATTTAATTATTAACAATTACCTAATTAACTAAAGCATATTTACTGCATACAAAAATTAAAAAAAAAACCGACAATACTATAATTTGAAGAAAAAATAATTTTACCATTGAAGATTTGAAAGACCGCACAGTTCTTTATCTGTCGAAGTCAATAGTACAGTAACAGATTTGACCTAATAGACAACATTAAATTTTGTTAGAGACTCTTTCAAACCAACCTACTTTTACAGAAAAGTATTTTAATTCGCAAAGCATTCAACGTTCTGGCAACAACCGAATCACGTACGACTCGCCGGAACGTTATGGATGCTGAGCAAAAACGGTGCAGATCACAATCCGATGACAAACAAGAGGACATTAACCCGTAATGTCATCCTGGCGTGAACGAGCGTGACTTGTTATTGAGAACAACGTGGAATTTAAAATTGTGTTAAGTTTAACCTCTGAAATACTTAAAGGTCTAACGCCATGTTTCAAGATCACCACACAAAATCAATTCAAAAATTGAACAGAATTTTCGATGGCAATGGAAAGGATCGTCGCTAAATAATAATAGTTGCACGGATTGAACCATCAGGTTAAGCCACGCTTGCCGAGGTGGTCCGTGGATGGGTGACCATCTTTACATATCGAGGTTCCCCCGTGTCTCGGAAAACACGTTAAGTCGTTGGTAGTCAGAAGTCCGAATGTCTACAGCCATTCTTATCAAGGAGTGTCGTATTACCCAGTTACTGACTGGGTTGTAGAGGTCAAATAGACAGTCGCTCCATGTAAAATACTGGTATTTTGCTGCATCCGATTATACTGGAAGTCGACCACAACATAGTTGGGATGAGGCTAGGCAGATTGATATTGCTTGAATGGAAACTTAATAGTGGGTAGTACTGAAACAGACCCACCAATTAGAATTCAAGAAATTAAGACTTGGAAATACATTAACAATTTACTAGTTCTAAAAAATTTTTTGCTGTATCATTGTTAAGAGGCAACAATAAAAGAAGTAGACAGTATTTAAGGCAATGATTTATTGCTGTGCTTAGTACAAAACTTAAGAACTGTTCCAGACGAACAATTAGTTTTAAAAGAGGATTAAGAGTCGTCCGTCGCGGTGGAGTCCGCGGAAGGGACCAACCGCTACAATCCCGCTAACGGCCCACTCCCTCTCTCCGACCCTCTGCGCTGCTCGCCTCCTCCAGCTGAGGGTATACACTGATTACGCAAGTAGTAGGCGCTAATTTGGAGAAGACTCAAACTCAAAGTATTTATTTCATAAAACTAATTGGCAGGCACTTCTGAATTGTCAAGGGGTCGGTCAGTCAGAGAGATGAAGCTAGATGCCCATTCCAAAGCAGTAGGTACCTATGGGGAAGAACGGGCAAGAAACTCCATTGTCACTCTTTTAAACAAATAATATGTTTACAACATATTGGTTACATCTATATACATATAATAAAACAGTAACATAAACTGTGTCTGTACATTGAATATATTAAAAAAATAATAATTGAGGGGGGTTTAGAAACAGTAATAGAGCACGAATCCAAAAAAAAATTTATAAGTTTGTCTGTAAAGTCTGTATGTCTGTTTGTCTGTTTGTCTGTTTGTTTGTACACGCTAATCTTCGGAACTACGGGACGGATTGGAATGATTTTTTTTTTGTTGTATAAGTATAAGGTCTGGGCAACATATAGGCTATAATTTATCTTGGAAACTTGAACACCTGATGCAGAACCACAACAGACCAGCTAAACTATAAGAGATACAAAAATGATACTTTAGCAAAAATTATTCCACGTGATTAGCATTTTCTGCTGAGAGAATAAATTTGAAGATCTGGAACACTTGATGTGGAACTCCAAGAGCCCAGCTACACTGTAACATATATAGGAATGACGTCTTAGCAAAAGTGGTTCGGTCTGATGGGCATTTCCTGTTGACTTATAAAAATCGAAGATCTGGAACACCTGTTGTGGAACTCCAAGAGCCTAGCTACACCATAACACATATAGGAATGACGTCTTTGCAAAAGTGGTTCGGTCTGATGGGCATTTCCTGTTGACTTATAAAAATCGAAGATCTGGAACACCTGTTGTGGAACTCCAAGAGCCTAGCTACACCATAACACATATAGGAATGACGTCTTAGCGAAAGTTGTTCAGCCTGGTGAGCACTCTCTGTTGTCGTATAAAAATTGAAGATCTGGAACACCTGTTGTGGAACTCCAAGAGCCTAGCTACACCATAACACATATAGGCATAACGTCTTAGTACAAGTTGTTCAATCTGATGAGCACTCTCTGTTGACTTATAAAAATTGAAGATCTGGAACACCTGTTGTGGAACTCCAAGAGCCTAGCTACACTATAACATATATAGGAATGACGTCTTAGCAAAAGTGGTTCGGTCTGATGGGCATTTCCTGTTGACTTATAAAAATCGAAGATCTGGAACACCTGTTGTGGAACTCCAAGAGCCTAGCTACACCATAACACATATAGGAATGACGTCTTAGCGAAAGTGGTTCAGCCTGGTGAGCACTCTCTGTTGACGTATAAAAATTGAAGATCTGGAACATCTGTTGTGGAACTCCAAGAGCCTAGCTACACCATAACACATATAGGTATAACGTCTTAGTACAAGTTGTTCAATCTGATGAGCACTCTCTGTTGACTTATAAAAATCGAAGATCTGGAACACCTGTTGTGGAACTCCAAGAGCCTAGCTACAACATAACACATATAGGAATGACGTCTAAGCAAAAGTTGTTCAATCTGATGGGCATTTCCTGTTGACTTATAAAAATCGAAGATCAGAAACATCTGATGTGGAAATCAAAGCTATCACTCATTTTACTGTGTAATTATAAAATAACATAAACTGGGAGTACCTGCACGCGGTGAAGGCGGTAACAGTTTAGGACTGATTTTTGATGACGATGGTATAACATTGAAAATTTGACTCTACTGGCCAAAACTCCTATTATTTTTTTTATTTTATCGTATGAATATGCCTTCGGGCTTATATATATATATATTGTTTTTCCTTTTCCATTTATCTTCGTGACGCGGTAGCCTATCCGGTAACGCAGGGGAGCAGTCATTTTAATTTAGATTTTTATTGATCAGGTATCTTTACAATAAAACTATGACCATGCCTAGAAAGAGGTCAAATCTTTCCCAATGTTCCAAGAGATCTAAAAGATTGAGGATCATAAGATCCCAAGAATCTACCGAAGAGTGTCAGGAGAGACTTGATCCTGTTCGAGAACATTAGGCTGCAACTCGCTCCGTGGAAACCTCTTCGGGTCGCGAAGCACGCCTGCGTTCCCAGCGTATTCATTAGGTCTCTAGATACCAGTGAAGAATATGATGCGCGACTGACCGCTGATCGTGAACGTCATGTATTGTCTCGCGAGTCAGAGACGTTCACGGAAAGAGAATTACGCTTGAGTTCCAAGCGTATCTACGCATCGACTTCTAGGTCTCTAGAGACAAGTGGGGCACGTGATGTGCGACTGACCGCTGATCGTGAACGTTATGTATTGTCTCGCGAGTCGGAGACGTTCACGGATAGAGAATTGAGCTTGAGTTCTAACCGTATCTACGCATTGACTTCTAGGTCTCTAGAGACAAGTGGGGAATATAATAATGCGGTTACCAAAATGAAAACGATGACAAATGGACTGTATGTTTTGGTGGTTGTTGGAATGAAATAAAACTAAAGCTCAGTGCGATAAAAGATTTAAATGGGAAAAATGATAAAAAATAACATAATTGGCGACCCCGTTGTTGCTGGCATAAGCAACAGGGTCCGCGTACGAAGTCGCGGGCAGAAGCTAGTAGTTAATATTAATATTATAATAACTTCATACGATGGGCCATATACTCTTCGGTTGGAATTGTAAATCTATCAGAAATAGAAAGATAGTTTCAATGCTATAAATTGGACCTATATTTGTGATTCACTTTTTAGCGGATTTGATTATGATGTTATACACTATGTGTGTGTAGAAAAGAATGGAAGGAATTGTAAAGGAAGACGCAGAAATCAATCAATGAAATGTTTATTCAGGATGCCGAAGCATAGCAGTGCCAGGATGCGACAGTAGTGAAGACTTACGTGCGACAATAAACTATGTGTCAGCGAATGTTACCTCACCTAAAAAAGAAAATTGAACACTGCTCTTATATAAATTGAATTTATATCTATAGAAAACTAGACTACCGTAATAAAGTATATGAAAAGTGGTATAACAGACAGTAATGTTAACAGATTGTTATAGTTATATTAACCAACGTTTATGTAACATATCTATACTTATATTATAAAGCTGAAGAGTTTGTTTGTTTGAACGCGCTAATCTCTGGAAATACTGGTCCGAAATAAAAATCTTTGTGTTGGATAGTCCATTTATCGAGGAAGGCTATGTAACATCACGCTACAACCAATAGGAGCCTAGCAGCGGGTGAAACCACGCAGGAACATCTAGTCAGATATATAATTTGAGAGTCTATATCCAATTATTGTTGTCCTATAAAAAGAAAGAGATGGCGATACGGTATAAAAAACTGTTGTATAAATTTACAAATACAATAGTCACTGCTTTTAAAAATCTCTGACGGAAATGCGCAGTCCCACGATAGTCTTATATTCGGAGCAATTAAACAATGCAACGCTGAAAAACTAGTCGATTCACAATATAACATTTTAATAACACCTAACGTTCCAGTTGCAGCGGAGGGCAACGTGTTATAACAGTAATACAATGGTGTTAGACTAATAACAACATGTTACGAGCTATAGAAGATAGATTTTGTTCTCCTTGATCAATTGTCTCGTGAGTTTACTGTACGATGTCTTTTGTATTCGGCAGCAAGTAATTTGTAGCATGATAGTGTTTTGTTTTTAGAGGCAGCTGCTTGCTCACTTATTATTTTATCTGATTTTTTTATAATCTTCTTCAGGTCAGCCGTATGATTGCAATTTGATTGTTTTGGGTCTCCAACACCATACTGTTCTTTTTTTTCATCATGTTCCATACATCTCTTTACAGTACTTGTTGGATGCGACTTCCTCGTGCTTACCTCCATGGCCCAAATGTCAGGACTTTTTGTGTGGAGTCGAATTTCGGTGAATAATCGGAATTTGCGAGTCTGGCATAACTCGTTCAAAGTCGAATTCAATGTCAAATCATTTATTTCAAACTAGCTTCTGCCCGCGGCTTCACCCGCGTGGATGACGGAAATTGCATGTTATTATACATATAAACCTTCCTCTTGAATCACTCTATCTATTAAATAAAACCGCATCAAAATCCGTTGCGTAGTTTTAAAGATTTAAGCATACATAGGGATATAGGGACACAGATAAAGCGACTTTGTTTTATACTATGTAGTGATAAGCACAAGAAAGGCACTTTTGAACGTGAAAATGAACAAGAAACAAAATTGATTCTAGTCGTTCCTCCAAAAGGTAGTTTCGTGTGGAGAAGAATGGGTAAGAGCCACCGTTACTCTTTTAAAATGTTTTACAATGTTTTCTATACATGAATAATAATTATAACGTTCGGGGAACTAGCTAGACAGATTACTTACTGGCTTAGGGTACTTGCATAAAGTATTAGGTTTTCTGCGGATTGGTCTACGTCTGACACTCCCTTTCGCTCCACTCAGAGCGGGAGGGGTGATTTGATGATTTCCCACCCACAAAAAAAGCCTAGATATCCAGCTGTATATTGCTATTTGCTACCCATACCACAATCATATGATGAATAAGCGGGATTGTCCGAAAGGGTTACCGCTACCCCGGAACATAAAGGGCTAAGGAAGGAACATGGATGGGTTTTAGTCAGTAAGAGTCTGACACTCCCTTCCACTCCACCCAGAGCGGGAGAAGTCAGTGGATGATTTCCCAGCCATAAAAGAAAAAAAAAGCATTTGATGAAGATCGTGTCTAAAATTTTAAGCGGTCTACATAAATAAGGAAATGAACAAGAACGGCTCACGATTTTAGTTTTTATTTTTGTACAACTTATATTATTTTCGTGACTAAAGTTAATTTAATGTTATTGCGAAACATGAACGAACCAAGTTTTTGTAAGAAAGTGATGGCGAAATTTCTCTCAACCATCTCGAATTTCAGAATTTCTAAATTTTTTCACGAAAATGTTATGTATGCTGGTGTTAGTGAATAGTGCGTGGGAAATAGAAATTGATTGATTTTGTTCATCAATATACTAAAATAAATAAAAATGAAATGCTGTCACTTGAGAACGGTTGGACCGATTTGACTGTTTTGTTTGTTCAGAAAAATGTTTGTAATACTCCGAACTAGGTTTTTACGGAAAGAAAAAAAAGAAAAGTAAAAATAAATCTCAAATAAAAATAGAATCAAAATAGCTATGTTGAGGAGGTCAAGAAAATACGACTACAGTTGGGGCTAGACAGATGGATCGAATTGCCAATAAATGAACGGGATAATAGAAGATAAATAAACCACTATTAATAAGCTTTTCCTTGAAAGAGAAACAGGTTCTTAAACCTGAGACAGAAACTACAATTTAAATAAAGTTATCGAACTAAAGCATCACGAAAAATAGAAATATAACAAAAAACTAACCCGTTTTGCTCTTGCGCATATTTCCAAATGCTAGTAGAAAATCCTTAACAACTTGTTTTATTGAATACGTTGAAAATTACCAATAACTGAATATTCATTGTTTCTCAGATTCAAATATTTTTTCTGATCAGGTTTGAAAGCAAATCGTCATTGGAATTATTGAAGAAAATTCTTAGAAAAAGACACTGGATGTTCCTATGAATCATCGATTTGGGGTTCATGTCATTTGACTTGATTATAACTCAACATCGCGCTTGTCAGTAATCCCCAAAGGGGTAGGCAGAGATGTGCCTGTAGTACCTACCTACACCCATATTTTGCCAGTTATTTTTAAGGTCTATGTAATAGGGAGCGAGCCTATTGCCATCAACCGGGCACCCATCTAGACTTCGGGCTGCTACTGAGAAATTCCTGATGGAAGAACACAGTAACATTTTGTCCGACCCGGGGATCGAACCAAGGACCTTAGGCTCAGCAGTAGCGTTGCAACCACTAGACCAATGAGGCAATCTTATAATGTGTTTGGCAAAATTAGCGGTTAGCCTGAGTGGTTTTTCAAGAAACCAATAGCATTGCTGTTTTCATAATATTCAAGTGTGTCAACGGAATGTATTCCTTAGTTTTACTCCGGTCGTAAAATTGGAGTATTGTTTTCATTGGGGCCGACGTAAACGCGATCGTAAGTATTGTACCATAGTACTTCTTAATTACTCACTGAGTTTCTAAGCATAGATTTCTGCTGATTTATCATAGGTTTATCAAATATCATTCAAAGTAGGCTGAAAAATGTGAAATTTGAAAAAAAAATGAAACTTTTTAACGTGAAATTACATAAGAACATTCTCAAAACGCCCGCCCTTCATCACTTCATTTGCTTTAGCTGGGAAGAAGTGGCGTAACAAATTCCCCAGCAGCAGAGCTGTTTGTTCAGTTAGATATATAAAGTATCATTCTAAATAAAATCCCATTATTAGTTAAATGTGTAAGTTCGAGAAGACTCAACTACGCATTGACGGCTGAATCGATTTTCATGATAATTTGGCACGTCATGTTCTGCATACATTTCATTTGGGAGTTCCTAAATGATGATGGAGGAACTTAGTCGCTGATTTGAAAATAGACAATAAAAACAGGACAATAGCTTATACTTACTAACTATATTCATGACCAGACCTAACCCCACCTGCTGGAGTATCCTAAGTGCCTGTTCACCTGCACCTTGGATGACCTAAAGAAAGCCACTGATGTCGCGATCAATGTGACATCCAGAAGGAATGGATCCAGTCGCCACCAGATGTAACTACCCTAATATGTGAAATTCCTTTGATAGATTTTCGACTTTATTACAACGTAGTAAGAGCCATGTTTAATTGGGAATATTTGACAGTTTGGTATAACTTGATGCGCTGGCGACTGTACCATCGAGACGAAAAGAATAAGAAATAATGTTTACAAGTGAATACCAAGGCTGATGGTTGTTGTCAGTCGTGCTAGTTTAGTAAAAAATAAACTAAATAATAAGGATTATTTGGTATTCCCAGTTAACAAATGTTTTAACCGATGTTTTTGATAAAATATACTGCAGTGGTTTGTTTAGTGATAACGTTATCAGCACCAAACAGTCAAGTGCGAGTGGGTGGTTGGAGGTGAAATTCAACGGTTTGTGAATAATTGGGAATTATGGCGATTTTTTGAAGAATATTAATTTGTTAGATCTTTAACTAAAATATTGAATACTTAGGTACACCTATAATGCAATTACGTATACTTTCCATTAATCCATTATAATCCTTCACAGGATGTTAACATACATGACTAAGGGATTTGAATGAAACATTAAATCGATCGGAAGTACCGTCAACAACACAAAGAGTAAAACTACCCGCAAAAAGAAAACAAACGACAAATAAACCATATTTACAATTGCGACCGATTCTACTTATTTAGGCAAAGCGTGCAATGCCGTGTGTTTTTTTACCGGATAATTTGTAAAAGGAACCGCCTGTGCTGAGACCCGTGCCAGCGTTAGCTTTACCGTGCGGCCAAAGTAAGGCACCGCATTCTACCGCACTACAGGCGTGCGCACTAGCCCTTAGGTATGAGATTTAAGGCCGAAGGTTGCCGGGTAAGCAGGATTGTCCGAAAGGGTTCCCGCTACCCCAGAACATAAAGGGCTAAGGAAGTCAGTAAGAGTCTGACACTCTCTTCCGCTGCACCCAGAGCGGCAGGAGTCATTTGATGAATTCTCACCCACAAAAACAAAGGTATTAGTTTTTCAGACGCCATATCAGTTAACGATCATGTATATTTTTGTCGAGTTCGTTGTCATTTTGTAGTTGTAATTTTTATGACAATTTAGTAATTTGTTAACTAATTACGTACCTGTATTATTTCTTGTATGTTGTGACTTCCTCTACAGAAATAGAATAAGTCGCAAGACAAATAATTATATTT
Organism: Hyppa rectilinea; assembly: GCA_951799385.1. Taxonomy (NCBI): domain Eukaryota; kingdom Metazoa; phylum Arthropoda; class Insecta; order Lepidoptera; family Noctuidae; genus Hyppa; species Hyppa rectilinea. Next base: position 5,888,943 of record OX637314.1, read on the forward strand.
GAATTTACATTTGTTTGGTTTGTCTAAGATTATTATTCGTCAATTTATAGTCATGAATTATCTTGCAAAAAATCGATTGAATTTCGAGACCAAACAATATTTTCGTGCTTTTTACCAGCTCCAACAAAAACTCCACCAAGAATGAACGTCAGTACGAAATCAATACGAAAAAAGCCAGCATTGTCCGTTAAAAAACAACTCCATTAATTCACCACAGTAACTTTCGAATGATAATTAAATTATAATAGATAACACACACGTACGGAAGCTATCGAATCGATTATATTGCTCGATAATGGCTCGATACGTGTCTCGAAATCGCTCGAAATAGCGTGACTCCGCGCGGAACAAACGACCGTCTCGGCGACGTCTTCCGACTGCTATTTTTTGCTAATTGCTCGTTACCAGGTAATAGAGAATGGGTCATTAGGTTTTACCTATTATTCAATCATATTGTGACAGGTGACGGCTTTATTCTACATTGTTTTTGCGTTATTTTCGTGTAAGGAAATCCTTACGTATCCGGCCGAGAAAACCGAAGTTGTTCTGTTTTTCCGTGGCAGTAACTTGGTAGACAATAATTATATATTTATTTTAAGGCCCTCAATACACTGTTTTTGCTGCCTCTCTCTTAAGTCTTAGTGACTGTCGTGGAATAGAAAATTATTTTTTGTTTATGCTAAAATGTAAGCCCACTATGACTCGTTTATCATCTTTATCTTGTTTTCGTGTCTTCTTCTGATGGCTTAACTCGTTTCTCGTCATTTTGTAATGCATCGATAACAGACTGCGCTGTCTTATATCGTTTGCTATGTAAAGAAGAAGAAAAACATTTATTTGCGGCAAAAATGATGCACAGAAAGAACAGCAACACAAAAGAACAAGTTGGGGGAAAATATATGTCACGTCTACGCAAAACGGCCATCAATCAGCATAATGTGGCCACGGCCTATGCGAGACAGAGCTTGATTTTCTAGCAAACTCAAACTCAAAGTATTTATTTCAAATAAACCAATTACAGGCACTTTTTTGCGAAATTGTCAAGGTGTCGGTCAGTCAGAGAGATGAAGCTAGTTGCCCATTCCAAAGCAGTAGGTACCTATGGAGAAGAACGGGCAAGAAACTCCATGGACACTCTTTTAAACAAAATATGGTTACAAAATATTGGTTACAGTCAAACGGGGTGAATAGAGACGCAGGGGTGAAGCGGGACGAAACTTCAAAATGGATTTTTATATTGAAATATTATATATTGTGGCCAAAGAGGACCTGTAATGGGTTTACTGTATTATAATTAACAATTAAGGATCCTTATTGACCACAAACTATATTATTACATTGTTAAAATGCTGTTTAAAGTTTCGTCCCGATTCACCCCTGCGTCCCTATTCACCCCGTTTGACGTTACATAGTTCATTTTAATATGATACATGTGAGAACGATGCAGAACGTTAAAACGCATTTCAATTATATTATTTTTTATTCCCAGTTAAATCACTATCAACTATTATTTCTTAGACTAGTGAGCTAAAACAATGCCGGGGAGTTTGTTGCGCCAGTTCTTCATTGCCAACTAAAGCACTAGGAAGTGGTGAAGGGCAAGCGTTTTGGTAGACTATATGTCATTTACACGTTCGAAATGTGCTTAAATGGCTTCTGATTTTGATTGCCTTCGTTGAATTGCTCGATAACACGAACATATTGAATGAAAACCTCGACTTCTGCATCTGAATGTCAAAAATAGAGTTCTTAATTCAAAATCGATTATTGTAACTTAGTTCATCTATTTTAAACTAGCTTCGGCTCGCGGCTTCGCCCGCGTGAATGACGGAAATTACACGTTATTATACATATAAACCTTCCTCTTGAATCACTCTATCTATTTAAAAAAACTGAATCAAAATCCGTTGTGTAGTTTTAAAGATCTAAGCATACATACAGACATTAGGACAGACGCGGGAAGCGACTTTGCTTTATACTATCTAGTGATTAGGGTGGGAAATAAGACCATCATATATCGCACCTTTACGACTTGTATTGTTTAATTGAAAAAATGTCAAGGCTTTACCTTGGTTAGCGTTTATTTTGCACAAAATATCAAACAATATAACAATGAATTGTCAAGTGTCACGGTTTAGATTTTTCCTTTTTTGTACTCGTTACAGGAAACTGGTTGAAAAAAAAACATTGTCGTACTGAATTTTGAACAACTGTCTGTGTTATTTTTATGCCTTTAGTGCTGGAGGTAAAATTATTGAATTTACAATGCTGGGGAGTTTGTTGCGCCACTTCTTCGCAACTAAAGTACTAGGTGGTAAAGACTGAGCATTTTCGGGGATTGTCTTAAGTATCAATTACTTAAGACAATCCCCGAAAATGCTCAGTCTCTCGCTCTATTTGAAACAGTCAAAAATAAAATATGAAATCACATAGAAAAAATAGCTTACTTAAGGCGATTAACAATTTCCATCACCGTACAGAAATAAAATATTTTACGAAGATGTAATTATAAAATTGCATTTAATGCTAATAAGCATACCATTTGATTCTAGTAAACTGTGACGTCATATTTCATACAATTCCCGTTCAAATTCCGCGCTTTGACAGTTGATAAAAAGTAACGTTATTGACTACCCTTTCAAATACCCAATTTCTACATTAATTAAAAAGTGCTGAATATCAGCTTAATTTGAATAGGTAAATGATTTCAATTTAGAATGCACTTAATTTTTTTAAACACGAAGTGCATATCAAATCAAATTCATGATTATGTTACCATAACATATTCACGCCACGAAATACTATTTTCGTAATTAATTTACATGATTCTCTATCGCGTGTAATTACTCGATGATTATTATTAATCGTATATCGTGTGAGGTGCGCGTGGCCATTTAGAAAGGAGAGAATTCACGGAAAAGTTTTGTGTGAGAGTTGACAGGACGATAAATCTCTTTATCTTAAACATGCGAGATATTATGTTATGATGTAGACGTTGTATATCATGTCTCTGCAATTATATGACGCTTAATTATTTTAAGGCTCGTTGACTGTGTATACAAAATGTTATGTAGATTAGAATATGTGGTTCCATAAACTGCGCTAGCGCAATAAAATTTTAAATCGCAAAAATACTATTCGTTTAAAATAAATATAATAATAATAATAATAATCTTTATTTAAAACAAAATGCTTCATACAATTAATTGTGTTTGGAGCCTCCTTTTAGGCAAACAATGCCTGTGTTAGGAGACTCCACTCCTCCATATCTTAGATATAAGTTACATAATATTACAGCATATTGTTATTATTTAATCTAATATCTTGAGTATGTAACATTGAAGCGTGGTGTGCATTTGTTAAGTGTGCTGTTTGTGTACGATGTAGTGTGGTTTGGTGTGAGTTGATGAGAATGTGCGGTGTGGTGTGTGGTGTGGTGCAGAATATGGTGTGGTGCAGTGTGATGTGGTGTGGTGTGGTGTGATGTGGTGTGGTGTGGTGTGTGGAGTGGTGTGGAGTGGTGTGGTGTGGTGTGGTGTGGTGTGGTGTGGTGTCGGGTGGTGTGGTGTGGTGTGGTGTGGTTTGGGGTGGTAAATATACTAAATAGATACAAACAGACACAATTTAATCTAATTCCTTTAATAAATACTTAATAAAAATGTGAATGGTTAGTTTATTCTAACTTATAATTTTAGTAATATCATGGTGCAATAAACTAAAACAAATATTCCGTAATATAAATATTATAAAGCTGAAGAGTTTGTTTGTTTGAACGCGTTAATTTCTGGAACTACTGGTCCTAATTGAAAAAAAAATGTGTTGGATAGTCCATTTTTCATAATACATATTAGTATAGATTATGGAAAGGTAATAATTTATTATTTATAAAATACTATTTTAACATGTTGAAATAACTTCTCACACATTTGATTTATTATATATTAACTTTTAGAATGTTTGTAAATATGTGAGCACCATGTACTTTTGACATACTTAAGTTACCTACCATTACTATATGTGTTTTTCTTTTCACCTTTTGTGGTGTAGTGTTTTTATTCTGGGTGCATCGTCTTCACATATAATGTTATAATTCATGTATACAAAACATTGTAAAACATTTTAAAAGAGTGACGGTGGAGTTTCTTGCCCATTCTTCTCCACACGAAACTACCTTTTGGAAGGGGCGACTAGAATCAATTCTATTTCTTGTTCATTTTGACGTTCAAAAGTGCCTTACTTGTGCCTATTTGAAATAAATGATTTGACTTTGACTTTGACTTTGAATGCAATAAAGTATTATACTTTAGTTTCACTTCGGTTTCATTGGGATCTGGTGTCCAGAAAGCGTCTCTTTCCTTTTTATGCAGTGGTTCTGCTTCTGATGGGTAGGCGTTACTCACTAGTATATTCAGACAGTGATATAATTACATATTACCTAGTGCCCTCATATTTTCATCCCTTATTATGTAACTATTACATGAACTGACTACCTTTGTTGAAGTTGTAAATAGATTTTTTCCCATTATTTCCATATTCTCATTTTATTGTATTAAAATGCCGGGTTTCATACAGTATTTTTATGTCGCCAAGTGAAACGTGCTTTACTTGTGGTAACCAAGTCTACAAACAAGCTGTGACTGTGTGAGCGTATATGACACACGCACAGTCTTACACAGAGTCACTTCCAACTTCGCCACTGTTTCAGACGATACAGAGAACTCCTGCGCACACGATAACAGTGTCGTTATACACTTGCCACTAACCACAAGTAAAGCGCGCGTCGCATCTTACGTTGAAAATACTATACACATTCAAAATGAAGACGACGACGTTTTCTACATAACTATGTAGAAACATAATATTATGAATGTATCTACCTATATATATTATAAAATACTTACCCAAGTTTAATTTATTGAACCTTTTATATGCTAATATGTCAAAGCTAAAGTAATGTGTTAACAATAAATAATCACCATGACATTTACTTATATGTATGTATTTATACACATTTTTGCTTGTCCTGATTGCATACGTCATAGTTTTTTCATTAAAAAAATACTGGTCCTAACCTAATTACCATACTGGCTGACTTTTTAGTAGTTTTTTAATAGCACGAGCTTTTATTAGAACCAACACGTGCTTTTTCTAGAAACACTTAAATAAGCAAGTTGTGTTTTTATATTCCCATATGTGTTTAATCGTTGGACATCGATCATTTTATTATGACATGAAAAATAGTTTTTATTTAAAACAAAACAGTTTTACTGGTTTAAGGTATGTCTCTAATTAGTTAATTACGGATTTTTTTATTGCCTCGTTGGTCTAGTGGTCATAAGCGCTACTGCTGAGCATGAAGTCCAGGGTTCGTTTCCCGGGTCGGGCAAATTGATAGAGGGTTTTTCCATCAAAATTCCTCAGTAGCAGCCCGGTGTCTGTTTTTGTGCCCAGTTGATGGCAATAGGCTCGCCCCCTATTACATGGGACTTTGGGAGTACAATAGGTATCTCTGCAGGACCCATCAGGGATTGCGGGAGTGATGTTATGTATGTGTAGGTATCATTTGCCCAGCCCTGTCACTGTCATGGTAGGGCCGGCTTCCAGTCTAACCGGCTGCAGCTGAACCAGTATTTTACATGAAGCAACTGCCTATCTGATTTCCGCAACCCAGTTACTGGATATCACGATACTTCCTAATAAGACTGGTTGTCAGACTTTTGTGCTTCTGTATACCCGTAACGACGTCAAGGATCTACATTAGACTGCTGGGACCTGTTGAAACTTAACGTGCTAAGTCAATGAAAGAACACTACATCAACTCGATTGTTACCTAGTTGTTTATAGCGCGTTGATCTAATACCAGGCCATGGCATGCTAGGACAGACCCCCGAGGTCTAATTGTGTGCTTGTATAAGTGTATGTAAAACTAAAAAACAGATAAATAAATAAATAAATAATGATACGCTATACGCTAATACAGAAATTCCGAGCCAGAGCAGTCCGAGCAGCAGCAGCGGGATTGTCCGGCAGGCCTACCGCTACTCCGAATCTTAAAAGGCTATGGAAGGAACATGGTTGAGTTTTAGTCTTGAGAGAGAAAACTTGAGAGGTGTCAAGGGACATCCGGATGGAACGAAGTTCCTTTCGATTAATTAGCGAAGGAATTGTAATAAAATTGTATTTCTTTTAAGTTATAATAATGAAAAAAAATCTGATCTAAAATTAACCAATCAAAAAATATTGATTATAAAAGACATCATATTTTACTCCAAAAAAAGTGTCGTTACAACTTTTGGTGTTAATTTCCGTCTAGCCCTCTTTCGCAACGCGCGATAAGGAACTTCGTTCCAAAAGAACCAAAGATCATTCATAAAATCTTACAGAACATATTCGTGTTTCAAGAACTTGATCTTACTAAACCCAGAGACTTATTGAGATAAGTGTCGGTAATTTGCGTTAGGTAGACGGTCGGCATCAGTATGCAGACAGGAATATAAAAGTGAATCCATCCGTTAGCCAGTTATCTCCAATTGAGCACTCGTTTTGTAAGCGACGCCGACGCGCGACGATTTGCCCAGACTTGCGCCTGAGTTGATGCGTAGTTTTTACTGGTTATGTCAGGACACAAGCGTTGTTGAAGTAATGTAGGCTTCCTTTTAGATATTAGCAAGTTTATAACAAAGAAAAACCTTTTAATGAATTTTATCTGTAGGTAGTTAATAATGTCAGTGTCAGATTAATTAAAGAGATTTTCACTAACCGACTTTAAAAGGGGGAGGTTATTTGAGTAAATTAATTTGTTAGTCTTTTTTGATCTTGTTAATCAGTATGAAAGTGGCGATCTTGAAAATTGTACGATAAAAGTGGTGTTAAAACATTCAAATTTACTTCTGTCTCATTCCCATACTATAGTTGGGTGAGTCCAGCCAGTCTAACTGGAGGCAGCTGAATACAAGTATTTTACATGGAGTAACTGCCTACCTGACCTCCTTCCTTAATTCCTTTTGCTACTTACCTAATCAAATTTGTTTGTTAATTTACCTAAAGATGAGATGGTTTATCTTTTATCGTAGCGTAAAATTTAGAATATGTACAGCATCAGCAGTAACCGTTTTGATTAGGTAACAAAAGGTGGAAAGGATGGAGCTCAGGTAGGCAGTCACTCCACGTAAAATGCTGCTAGTCAGCGGCCTCCAGTAGTTTGGGAATGATGAGGTAGACAGAAGTTATCTATACTAATCTATATCTATACCGGGTTATTTTTCAATGACCGTCCAAATTTTCGCAGGGTGTTCTACCCATAAATATGAACAACTTTCACTACGGGACCAACTCTGAAATCACGAAAAAAAAATCAGCTGTTTCATACATTTTAGTCGAGTAGGTATTGATATTTTGTATGAAACAGCTGATTTTTTTTCGGGATTTCAGAGTTGGTCCCATAGTGAAAGTTGTTCACATTCATGGGTAGAACACCCAGTGAAAATTTGGACGGTCATTGAAAAATGACCCGGTATACTAATATTATAAAGAGGAAAGATTTGTATTTTTGTGTGTATATTTGTAATTAATAAACTCAAAACTACTGTGCCGATTTCAAAATTTATTTCTCCATTAGAAAGCTTCACACACCACGCACACCACTTTTATCATCCACCACCACTAAGAAAACACCACTTTTATCATCAGATTTTCAAAATCTCCACTATCATACTGATTAACAAGACCAAAAAAGACTAACAAATGAATTTACTCAAATTCCTCCTTTTGAAATCGGGTAGGTAATGAAAATCTCTCTAATTAATCTGACACTGACATTATTAATTACCCGTCACAATTACTGACTAGTATAACTGGCTATTGACAGGAAGTACGTATCTTTCTTTTAGGTTTTGTCACTTTAACGGGACCCAAAAAAGCATGGGAACCGATTAGCATTATATAGTTTCTCATGGAGATATCATCATCATTGTGTTACGTGAAACTATGTGGTTTCCGTCTAATAGTGCGCGTGAGCACGTTGGTATGATGCTATTATTACCATAAGTGTGATTGTGATGGTTACCTTTCTCATTTTTTCGTGTGGTGTACCGAAATTGGTGAGATGGAAAATGAAAGTAAGTAGGTATTTGTTTTGTGTTTGCTTAGTATTCGATGGATTTAGAATAGTCTGGATTTGTACCTGGTTGCAAAGTCAAAGTCAAATCATTTATTTCAAATAGGCACAAGAAAGGCACTTTTGAACGTCAAAAATGAACCAGAAATAGAATTGATTCTAGTCTCTCCTTCCAAAAGGTAGTTTCGTGTGGAGAAGAATGGGCAAGAAACTCCACCGTTGCTACTGAGAAATTTGTAATGGGAACCCAATGACACTTTTCTCGACCTAGAGGGCTTAGACAAGTGTCAATCGCTCCGTGTCGATTTGATTTCGAAAATTGTTGATCGAACAATTCGTTATCTCAGCGATTCGGCTTGTCAAGTACGCCACTTGTCGCGTATTTGTATGGGAATATTGATCGAGTTTCGATCAATATTCCCAATATTCACTTAGCGATCGAAAACGATTGATCATTTGACATTTTAAAAGCTTATGCCAATATTTTTGCTATAGTTAATGAAAATGTAACTTGACCTACAAGGCAGTAGCTGGTTACTCTAGTTACTAAAATAGTAGTATTATAACAAATAGATATAGAATATTTTTAGAACGAATAACAAGCCATTATCGACTTTCTATAAACAGAAATACATATTACGTTAAACGACATTCGTCCGAAATAAATCAAGTAGGTACCTAAGTGGGTAGGTATGATAAAACATTTATAAAAGAATGTTAATTTGATGACGCACATAAAACAAATAATAATAATAATACCAGCCTATTATTGTGCCGCTGCAGGATAATGGCCCCTTCTCGTAAAGAGAAGGCACGGTGCAATGACGCACAAACGTTTTTTTTTTAATTTATTTCGGTGTCACATTATCATTAAATGAACAGGAAAACGTGTAATATAATTATATTTTAATTTTATTATCTAATATTATTGAGTGATTTAATAATAAGATCATCTGGGCATATCTATCTATTATTAGTATTATGAATGTGAAAGTACTCATTACTTTGTACTGTCTGTCACTTTTTTATCCTGGTAGCACATTAAGTTATCCCAAAATATCAAATATTCCCAATTGAACATGAACCTTATGCTTTTGGTATAAGGTTGTAAATCTATCAAAGACATTTGACAGATTGGGGTAGTTTAATGGGGTGTGTAACGATTGACATAATAACAAAAGTTTTAATGATCATAAGACCTAATTTCATTTAATATAATTTTCTTTTAATATAACGATCAAATGATATAATGAATTATTGATATACTTTCGTTTTACCTAATTTCATATGGTATAATGAACAGTTTATATAATGCACCTTTGAAATAATATTCAATTAATATAATATTCAGTTGCTATAATATTCAAAATCCATAAGTAACTTTTAATATAATTTAGCAAATCTACTAAAGATCCTTCCACCTGCCACCCTCAACTAATGTTACCGGGAGAAACTAGATACAATCTGGAATTTAGGGCACACCGACTCGGACAGGTTAGGTTAGAAGGGGATCGACTCGGACAGGTTAGGTTAGAAGGGGTTATTTTTTATAAACCACCCAGAAGTAGGAGCCCCGCTAAGCGGGGCTACGTCGACCAAGCCCACCCTCAACGTTGCATGGAATATTTTAAGGTTTGTTTAGGTGCCATTTCAGTTAGGTTAGAACTGTGACCATTAAACATGAAAATTAGGTCAAAAGAACATTAGGTCAAATAAAAATGATATAAAATGAACGTTATACTAAATGAAATTAGAGTAAGTGAAAATTATATCATATATAACATTAGATCATATGAAATTAGGTTAAATGTTTTTATAGCATATGAAAATTATATCATATGTAAGTTATGTCATAAGAAATTAGACTATCTGTTATTATAGCAAACATTACACACCCAGTTTAATGTGCTGGCCTCTGTACGTTCCCGTAGAATAAATTACGAGTCCAGCCTTATTGAGCTGCCGGACATTGCGCCTCAAAGAGATGTCAGCATTTGAAGGGCCCGTTAGGGCCGAAGCCTGGTTTACCATTACCCTGGAACATGAAGGGCTAAGGTAGGAAAATGGACCCATCCATTTTTGTCAGTAAGAGTCTTGACACTTCCTTCCGCTCCACCCAGAGTGGGAGAAGTCATTTAATGATTTCCCACCCTCAAAAAAAAAAAACCTCTCTGAGCTTGTCAGCTAGTGCACTTATGTAGTCTATAGAATCGTGACTCTGTTTATTTGTAGTTAAAAACAATTTCGACAGTTGCGTTTACGAACATAGGAATGTACAGATGCTAGCACATTAAGCTATCCCAAACTGTCAAATATTCCCAATCGAAAATGAACCTTAGGTATGCTTTTGTAATTGTCATAAATGTCTTTAGCACTTCTAACCTTTAGTTAAAACGTGGACAATGGTGTTGGTTACGTGCTTGTTAAATTTTAGTTTAAGTATTTTCCTGTATTTTGTGGCATGTAACTGTTTTTTGTCCCTAATAAATAAATAAATAAATAAATAAAATTGAAACACTATCAAAGAAATTTCACAGATATGGGTAACTTCATCAAAAATCATCATTCTCCTACCCATCTCCCAATTTGTTTGGGGTCGGCGCAACATGTCTTTTTCTTCCATACTTCTCTATTAGTCGTCATCTCGGTAGTCACTCCCTTTCTAGCCATATCATCTTTCAAACAATCGATCCATCGTTTCGTACCAAATAAAAATATAGAACTTTATATCTATGACGCACTAAACTGTGATCAATATTTTAAATGTCTAATCCTACATACCAATGGATCTTGTTTGTGGTACAAGAAATACTTGTTAAACTCGTTTGCTAAAGTTGACTGGTGCATATTCGACAATGTTGTTTTATCTTTCTATTCTGCTTGTACAGTAAGCTTCAAAAAGATGTATTATGTTACTGTAAAAGTGCGAACTTTGGTAAATCTTAGGATATACCGGTAAATCAGGTGTTAGACTGGGTAAATTATAGGATCAATAGTTTGTAAAAATAGTTTCTGATTATAACCCCTTAAATGTCGTATGAACCGCATAGGTTCATAAGAAGAATTCTTTCGAAACTACAATATATATAACCGTATAAATCGTAGAGCTCTTAAAACACTTACCGGTAAAAGTTAGAAATTAAAGAATATAAAAAAACAAATCGGGCTTGTATTGCACGTAATGGTCACGAAATAGTAATTCCATAAAGAATATATTGACAACAGTGATACTCTTGTGGTTCGACCGTCGGAACTGCCAAGTCATAGGTCTCGAGTTCAAACCCAAGGCTTGCACCTCTGATTTTAGAGATTCATGTGCGTATTGATAATTATCTGCTTAAAAATCGGCGAAGGAAAACATCGTGAGGAAACCAGCACGTTTGAGAGATATTTCTCAACGGCTTGTGAAGCTAAGGCAGAGGCCTATGGGCAGCATAAAAACTCTGACACCAGGTTAGTCTCTAACCACACGAAAAGAAGAAGAATACATAATTGTTACGCTCGCGAATCACTTTATTATAAGGATTTTATGTAAGTCTAACAATACAGGGCCATGTCTTGAAGGACCTTTTGAAGAAAGTGTCATTGCCATTTCATGTTGCAACTATGCTTAAGCATAGTATCTATAGATTTTTTTTTGAGGTTGGGAAATCATTAAATGACTCCTCTCGCTCTGGGTGGAGCGCAAGGGAGTGTCAGACTCTTACTGACTAAAACTCATCCATGTCCCTTCCTTAGCCCTTTATGCTCCGGAGTAGCGGTAACCCTTTCGGACAATCTCGCTTATAGTATCTATTATGTACAGACGCCAGCACATCAAGCTATCCCTAACTGTCAAATTTTCTCAATTAAAAATGAACCTTATATCTTTGCAATAAAGTTGAAATACTATCAAAGAAATTTGACAGATTGGGGTAATTTGATGTGCTGGCCTCTGTACTTAAGTTACTATCCTTAAATGAGTACCACAAGCATTTAAGCAGCATATTATTATTCCTAATCATTCCCTAGCCCCGCCCGTCCCCTTTCTCTTCTTTCATCCTAGTGCAGGCATATTTAACATTATGTTACCAATTGTTTTTCCTAAGTTTTATTTTTGTATTCTGCCGCTTACTTTTTGAATAAATTACTTATTTACTTTATTTAAAACGATCGTAATAATACCCAGTATCTGCATTTAGTGCACGAGTCAGTTTACTAGTATCAAAGTGAGTAACACTACCTAACCTATCTGTAACCCATCGGAGCCGTGGCGGAAAACCGCTTACACACGCCTGACGTCAATGGGACAATCATCCTTTAGGAATGGTGGCGATTTCCGTACCACTCTGCTATACCTGAAGTCATCTGCGTTTTTAAAGCACCTACCTACAAGGAAAGCTTGAGTGCATTATTAAATCAATAAAGAGTTTTTGTCACACCTACTGTGAAGTGTATCTTATGTAGTCAGTTTTGCCTGCTGGGTCACCGGGATTGTCCGAAAGGGTTACCGCTACCCCGGTACATAAAGGGCTAAGGAAGGAATATGGATGGGTTTTATTCCATAAGTGTCTGACTCTCCCTTCCGCTCTACGCGGCGCGGGAGGAGTCATTTGCTGATTTCCAACCTCAAAAAAAAAGGTGGTCAGTTTTACCTGCCGGGTCAGCGGGATTGTCCGAAAGGGTTACCGCTACCCCGGTACATAAAGCGCTAAGGAAGGAACATGGATGAGTTTTATTCAGTTAGAGTCTGACACTGCCTTCCGTTCCACCCAGAGCGGGAGAGTCATGTGATAATTTTCCACCTTCAAAAATAAAAGGTAGTCTTGTCACTATTCTTAGCTACTGGCTGATTTAAATTTTCATTCGTATTTAAATTTCTGCCCATTGGTTTTACTTAAATTCAATTTATTTTATTGTATACCTAAACGACTCAAACTTCTAATTAAATTTTTGATCCTACAATTTATTAAAGTACATTATTCTGTGTTATTTAGTTTGACCAGTTTGTATGGCGTCCTGCCAAAATAAGAACATGAGTTTCGAATCATAAAGCAAAACTTCAGTGCCACAAAAAACAAAGAAATTGATTAAAATCCATTTTAAATACAGAGCGTAGATTGTGACGAATTATGCGCTAAATTCTGTATAGCAGACACTTTTAGATGTTATTACTTGATAAAAGATCCGCACTCATTATGTTATAAATTCATTATAATTACGTTATCAAGACTCTCGTTGATAAATGATAAGTTAAGCTAACATTGCAGACACGCCCCGCTTTCATAGACATTCTTGCACATTATTACATAGTACCCACACTTGTTTTCTTTCTAGCTTTCGACGATAACACCACCAAAGCTTACATTGTGGAATGCAATAAAGAATTGAGTATTGATATTAAGGCGATTTGTAGAATACAATGATCACAATTATTATGTTTGGACTTTTTAGAGACCTCTGAGTTTGTTTCAGCATATTTTGTCAAAGATAAGACAGCTACTATATGTATGTTAGCGGGATTGTCCGAAAGGGTTACCGCTACTTCGGAACATAAAGGGAACATGGATGGGTTTTTCAGTAAGAGTCTGACACTCCCTTCCGGTCCACCCAGAGCGATAGAAGTCATTTGATGACATCCCCTCCTAAAAAAAAGCTATTTTACTATCTACTTCGCTTTAAAATAAATGTAGACGTGTAAAAGTGTCTTTAAAGTTCTAAATATAGAAATAAACATTTCATTTAATTAAGCTTATCAATAGGTGACATTGTATTTTTCATCAATTTCATAACCTAGCTAGGAAGAGTAACAAAACAAACCTCATGTGAGAATAAACAATTACTGAAATATCTCAAAACAAACGAGATGAGAACAGTTGATTAATATCGTTACACCAATCTTGTAAGACTTCTTTCTGAAGTCATGAAAGTGTAGGCAAACGTATAGTTAGTTCCAATAGTAGCTCATGATAGTGTAAACAAACCCTGATCAGGTTATATTCATATGCACTAATGCACTAATACTAGGAATAAGTATCTTAACATCTGTAATAAGAAGGTTTCAACTTTATATCTCACCTTGTGTTCCAACAATTACATTCAATTGATGTTGAATAACATTATGAAATGGTGGTTGAAAATTCTTCGACGAAATTTGAGGTTACAAAATTAATTTTCATTTTTTTTTAAATCGGAATTATGGGATGGCAGTGGTATCGGCCCGGTGAAGGAAAACATCGTGAAGAAACCGGCATTTCCTAGAACCAAAAATTCGATACCATGTGTCATCTACCAACCCGGACTGGGCTAGTGGATTACGGGCCACTCCCTGGAAGCCTGTATCCCAGCAGTGGGAACATCATAGGCTGATTATGTTATAAATTGGCATCGTTAACCATTTGTTTATATTTTTATCATATACTTTTGAAATAGACCATACCTATCGTTACAAGTGATCGATCCAGCGTAACAGTCGTTAAGCGGGATTTTCCGAAAGGGTTACCGCTACCCCGGAACATAAAGGGCTACGGAAGGAACATGGATGAGTTTTAGTCAGTAAGAGTCTGACACTTACTTCCGTTCCGCTCCACCCAGAGCGGGAGAAGTCATTGGATGATTTCCCAGCCTTAACAAAAAACCGGAACAGTTGTGTAGAGAAGTAGTTATGAAAATCTATACTATAATAATAATAATAATAATTAATAATAATATTATAAAGAGGTAAAATTTGTAAGTTTGTATGTAGGGGGTAATCTCCGGAACTAATGATCCAATTTCAAAAAAAAATTCACTGATAGAAAGCAACATTATTCCTGAGTGCTATAGGCTATAAATTATATTTATATCATACATATTAGCCGAGCTATCGCAATTTTAGTCTAGCAAGTCGGAAAGAAATACCTGTGAAAACAGAATTATTTGCATGCGCTGCCTAAACAGTTGCTTAAAATTGAAAGCAATGTATGGCAACCCGGTTCGCCTTAATTATTTCTACAAAAAAATTCCGCGACACCATATTCCTATCTTTTGTATTTTAACTTTTATATTTCGTTTTATGTTTTAAAAAAGTATTTTTTCGACTTATTTCTAATGTTAAAACAAGAAATTTTCCGCGGACGAAGTCGCGGGTAGAAGCTAGTAAGTAATAAATGTAACTTCATTACATAAATGTGCGATTCTACATAACGAAGAGCTTGAGTCACGAGGAGTGCATAACAGTTATCAGCCGTGGTATTCTGCTACAGAATTGATATTTTTAAATCTCACTGTGAAAACGCGAAGTGAGTTTAAAGTGAGCTGTCATTAGTATCAATCCCTAGCATTATGTGGAACGACCACTCACTTCACTTAAGTTCTCACTATGACATTTTTACAGAATCCATCGGCAGAAGTTTATTTCACTGTTATTACCATGATCGAAGTAGGTAGATCACAGATATAGATAACGCAAGTATCACGATCTGTATGAAAACCAAGCGTGCCATTTTTTGACTACCTATTATGACGTCACAAGCACTATTTAGTGATGTATGATGATCGAAAACCAAGCGTGCCACTTTTTGACTACCTATTATGACGTCACAAGCACTATTTAGTGATGTATGATGATCCGACTAGCGCTGTATACCGATGCAGACTGAGCGCGAAAGTGACCACTTACGATTTTTGTACGTAAGCTAGGCACGCGAAGTAGTTGCATTATCTATGTCTATCTATATCTGTGAGGTAGATTGATTTTTGGTACTTGTATCATAAATGCACAGAGAAGGAATAACATGGATAAGCCATTATTCCGGAAAGTAATTCCTGTATTTCCGGATTCAATTAAATATTGTTAGTGATATTATTAGTGAATTTTAAGGGAGGTATCAAAACTAAATTAATTCATTATTTATCTGTTAATTAATAAGAACAGTCGAATTCCGATCGAAGTTTTAATATTTTTTGATTTTTAGCCTTTTTATGGCCACAGCTTTTTATAAATTGTTGCTCTTAAACAACATTTTCATATCAGGTCATGGAGGAATGTCCATATTAATATATACGCTTCGGATCAATGACCCCCATTCCATTACTGAGAAATGTGTAATGTTAGCTGATTGATGGCCAATTTATAGAAATTAAGGAATACATACAAGAAGTTACTTTTTATCATTTTTATAATAGGCTGATCGATGAATTTAGGAACAGAAATAAAGAAAAAAAAAGCCGGTGAAATGCGAGTCTGACTCATCGTACAAATTACAACCGTACAAAATTTAACACTACAAACGAAAATACTTAAGTTTAAATAAAACCGCTTTTTTGTATGGGGCAACAGAAATACATAATCTCTGAAAATTTCACCTCCTTACCTATTACGGTTTATGAGATACAGCCCGCTAACAGTCAGCGGGATTGTCCGAAAGGGTTACCGCTACCCCGGAACATAAAGGGCTAAGGAAGGAACATGGAAGGGTTTTAGTCAGTAAGAGTCTGACACTCCCTTCCGCTCCACCCAGAGCGGGAGGAGTCATTTGATGACTTCTAACCCTCAAAAAAAAAGCTGTGATATAAGGAACAAATCTCATGACGACCTAGAAACAGTGTTTGGAGCTTCACAATAATTATTATTATCATCGGTATTGGAAAATAGGTTAAATTATGTGGCTAACCGCATAATATGCAACGATTATAGCATTAAAAAAGGTTGCCTTTTATTCTAGTTTTCCTTTTAAGCTAAACCAATTCTGATTAGTGGTCAATAATTATGTATTTTCCTTAAGGGTCTGCAATATGAGGATTTATTGCATAAAAGCAGTGATAGCCTAGTGGTGTGACCGACGGACTGCCAAGTCATAGGCCTCGAGTTCGAACCCAACCTCTGAATCTACGAATTCATGAGCTTAATGTATGATTTTCACTTGCTTAAAAATCGGTGAAGGAAACCAGCATGTCGTAGAGATATTTCTCATCAGCATGTGAAGCTAAGTTAGAGGCCCATGGGCAGCATAAAAACTCTGACACTAGGTTAGTCACTACCCGCACGAAAAGAAGAAGAATTTATTAGATACGGCGAAAGCTCCAGGGTAGGAAATAGGAAATGTACGAAAGTGATGCGTGCTGCGGCGTTACCTGCACCGTCTACCAAATTAATATAACAGTGATAGCATCGAAGTAAAATAATTAAGACAGATTCATAGTTACTATGTGTTTAGTAATCAAAAACTTAGCAAACATGATATTATTTATACGTTAAATGACCGTTAAACTCGCATTTATCTTTTAAAAATATTTTTTTTCCGAAGATCAAACACTTGAATTTGGAACGAAGTTGTCCGTTAAAGTCGTCTCACCACAAAGTAAATACTTCTTGGTCGTCACCGACTTTGTTTAATTATTAATAACAATATTGTTTTGAAACTTGACAAAGATGGACGTCACTACTGCAACTGTATCTATTATATTTCACATCGGATAACGGATGTGAATGTGTATCTAATAAGATTTATTGTCTTCTCTGAACTTGTAACGTTACCTACTTGAAGAAATATGATCTGATTTAAGGTGAATTCGTAGAGGTAGCCTTCTTTTTTTTAGAGCGGGAAATCCTCAAATGCGTGTCAGACTCTTACTGACTAAAACCCATCCATGTTCCTTCCTAAGCCCTTTGTGTTCCGTGGCAACGGATAACCCTTTCAGACAATCTCGCTGAATAATATAGCCTGCGGAATTGAAATAGGTATTTAATTATTCAATTTCAGAAAAAAAATGGAGGATTTTTATGGTTATAATATAATGCAAATACATATTTTTTTATAGTCTTGAGTCATATTTTGAAAAAAAAAGCAACCTGACATAGACTTGCAAAATTACAAAAATTACAAAATCTTGAATTTTGTGGTTTTTCTCTAAACATTTTCTAGTAGTTCGCTATCATTCATTGCTATATTATAATCGGAGCCTGAAATGGTCTTTTGAGAAAACCACACAAAGAATTGACCTGCCCAGTAGACTGCAGTTGTGCTGGTAAACCTCCACATGTTGTTGATGGTGGAGTGCTTACTACAGGGTGAATTTGAATTCATGAGCAATATTTTAAGGGCAACGACCCCTTATACTTGTCATTATGAACAACTTTAACTATAGGAACAAATCTGAAATCACGAAAACTTAACTGCTCCATACATTATGCTCGCATAATGTAGTGAACAGAATAACTAGTCAAAATGTACTGAACAGCTGTTTTTTTTCACCCTGTATAGATCAACAGTTTAAGAATTTTTTCTAACCCCCTTTTTTTTTAACCCCCTGTGGTGATCCCTTTGTTTTGTAAATTTGACAGAAGACATTTTTAATCGGACAGAAAAGTCATATTATGCGTAAGAATCCTTTTACTTCATGAAGAAGTGGCTTCTCGCGTAGTCACGTGGAGTTTGGGCATTTCCCGAAAGTTCTACGCTAGCAATGTGACACCGCCCTTATCGAAAGTCTTAACTTTATCTAACCCAACAGAATACATTGTTTTTCCTTCATTTACAAACTCCACGTGTTAAATTAAACATGCACAAAACAAAACCTTATCGTTTCATAACATATTCAAAACAATACTATCAATTCCACTATCAAACTTCCCTACACGAATGACGTCAAATATTATCTGAACCACTATAATGGTGGGACTAGGTACATTTAATTAGTATAACTTATCATCACCCGGTTGAAATTATCGCGACATATCATGGGATATGACTTAAGCTGGTGACACACTGCCGGCGATGGGCGAGGATGCACTTTATTTATTTACTAGCTTTTGCCAGCGGCTTCGCCCGCGTGTATGTAGGAAATTATCCCACGGGAACCGTAAATTTTTCCGGTTTATATGGTATTCCAGACTATAATCTATCTTTGTGCCATGTTTCATCCAGATCCGTTAAGTAGTTTTTGAGTTTATTAGTTACAAACATACACACAAATTTTTCCTCTTTATAATATTAGGTTAGGTTTAATACTTTAGGCACAGAAATGTACAGAGGCGAACTTAGTGCCATGGGCATTTTCTACCAGTCAACAATCAATCTATCAATCTGCCTAGTTTTTCTCTAACTATGTTGGGGTCAGCTTGCAGCTTTACTGGATGCAGATGAATTCGAGTAGTTTACATGGAGCGACTGCCTATCAAATCATTTCAATCATCATCATCATCAATTATTTCTGAAACAAAAAGTTTTACATTATTTGGAGATTGGAGCATCCTGTTAAGCAAGTAACTCCTGTTTTAGGAGATTTCACTCTTCCACAGCAGTATAATTTTTTTTTCCGTACCTTATTTATAAACAGTGTGCTACTGTGTGTGTGTGTTTGTGCGTGCATGTGTGGGTGTGTGCATGTATAATTTTGTGTGTTGCAATAGTTCCTCAGTGTCTCCGTCATTTAGTCCCTTTATCCAATTTGTTAGAATTTTTTACACTTCACAACCTAGTTGCTAGGTGACACGATCCCGCTTGGTACCCATTTTGACTACCTACCCATAATGACGATACGTCAGGATTTAGTAATGTGTCCCTTATCATACGAAATATCTGCCCGATGTTATGTCGCGACACGAAACTGTGTGTTCCCAGCTTTAAACAGTACCACAGCACTGTTTAATGAATAAACATGAAAATGATAAGGGTTGTAAATACAGGCGTAATACTTAGAAATAATGACAAAGCGATTGTGAACTTTAACGTTATAAATATAGAATGTAGTTTTAGGTGAAGTGTTCTTGGTTTGTTTGCGGTCGGTGTAGCGAGGCTGTATGGAATATTTTACATGTAACATTCCGCGCGTATTTTGTTCGATGTTATGGTTGATACTTTTCGTCGTATGAATCAATGAATTCGTAGAATAGGCTTTGGAATTTGCCTTCCTACGTATGGTCCTATGTTAGCTGTTTATACAAATGTAAAGCGCTGAATCAGCTGCGAAGATTATATAATAATATCCTTGGACCTTTTACACAACGCCATAATATAGTTCCAAGCTAAGCAACTTAATGCTTGTGTTATGGGATAAACTACTTATATACTTTTTTTTTGTAAATACATACATATTATAGATATAATAGAATAATTTATTATTACGTATGTTGACTTCCTTACTTTCTTAATTGACTTGTGTCGGGAAACCAAATAGAGTAAGACAACTTCAGCAGGGTAATTAGGTCAGCGGGATTGTCCGAAAGGGTTACCACTGCTACAAAGGGCTGAGGAAGGAACATGGATGGGTTTTAGCCAGTAAGAGTCACCTGGATTACACATTTTTGTTTATACCTGGATAAAGGGCTAAGGACGGAACATAGATGGGTTTTTAGTCAGTAAGAGTCAACTGGATTACACATATTTGTTTATACCTGGATATCTGAGACACTAGATAGTGGAATACCTCTATAAGTGAGACAAATCTGCAGGTCTCTTGATGTCTCACTCAACCAGGTTTCACTGTAGATTAACAGTTACAAGATATTTTTTTCCAGTAACGAGGTTAAAGGAAATATTAAAAAAAAACAATGATACATAGTTACGCATTTCTTAATAACCTTCATACGTTATAAACTCATTAGATTACTGATTAGTTAAGGTTTTCTACGTAAGTAATTGTTTATTAAAATAATGGGTTAATTAATTTTGAAAGTATTTTACGGTCTTTGGTTTTTTTTAATGAGGCCCAATAATGTACACTACGGCCGATGAAGGAAGGCGATATTTACACCTGTCAGTTGAGTACAAAAGAATAAACGTGTTTTACGAATTTTATGACAGGTGTCAAAAAAATCTGACATGTGTCCGGAACGGATTCTCTCGGTGGCTAGAACATAACAGTGGCTAACTGTAACTAGAATAATAATTATTCTGAATGCAAAGTTAGGTAAATATACAGAATTGATACTACAGAGGGGCTTTCCTTTGAACTGCCTATACAAGGTACCATTTTCAAGCTCTCTACCAAAAATCAATTAAATAGGAGCAGTAGTTTAGTCGCAAATGATTTTTTAAGTTTTTGCCCCGTTTGAACACGCTGTATCTTTCCTAACAGCGCTCCGGGCGTCGTCAAGTTGTCGCTTTGTTACAAGGTCATTTTTTATTTACAAAGGGTGGTTGCGTTTTACGCTGATTTGTATTTAGTATGGTTGTTAAAAAAAAAACTTATTTTTGGTGCTTTTTATTTTTATACCGTATCGAATTAATACTAAACACGTATAGTATACATAGTGTAATTTAATGCCCCGCTGTCATATCAACTCTATACATATACTTTTCACCATTTAGAGCAAAAGGTGTGAACTCCTTTAATGACTCTTTCTTCAAAAAGCCCTGTCAGACATAGCACTGAATTGTTAAAATCACATAAAATCCTAATAACACAGTGTGGACGTTAAAAGAGACCAAGACCACTGAGTTTGTTTCGGAATTTTCTTCTCAGGGATCGGTCAGCTACAACTGCTAGAAGATGCCAGCGCCATCTATTTTCAAAATATGGAACAAGTAGAGTTTCTTAAAATACCTACTTTCAAAAATAAATATTTAATAAAGAAATTTGAAATTCTGTTTTTAGTTATTTAATTTAATTTTATTATGAAACCGTTCTAACAAAATCTTTCTTTTAGCATTCTTCTAAATATTTGCATAACAATATGCTTTAGATAAGCGCCTTCTATAATGGCGTAATAAAAGCAAAACAAACAGAATTTCTTTAAAAAACTTTTCATTTTATTATCTACAGCGAAAATAATTAAGTGCCATACTTTCTAGAACATTCTGACGTGGGAAAAGTTAATTTATTATGCACAGTTACTTTGCGATAACCAACACTTCTCATATGAGCGATACGGTTTCTAATCCAGTTAATGTCTTTTGTTATATTTCTTTCATACGATTTTCTACCTTATAATCAAGAATTTAAGGTTGGCATACAATGTGTGCTTCAGTTACATTTGTTATTGTTAGTGGAAGTGTGTAATTATGCATTATGAAGTGCAGAATTGCCAAGTTACATTTTTACTGTTCAAATAATTGTGTAATTAATTGTTATTTTGTGTTTAAGTAGAAAAAAATGCATTTTAAACCATATATTTTTCTGAAGATGCTTTTTCGACTTTATAGTTTGTTACCTGCAAATTTCAAGTATTTTAATGATCACCTAATACCTACATTTATTTATGTAAAGGAGTTAGTACCCAAAAAGGCTTGACGTGCGACGATGGGAAGAAACCAGGCGGAATGGATATAATGCCTTGGAAGGTAGGTAGGCGTTTGGTGTCCAAGATGCAACGTGTGTTGATACCCCTTTTTTGAGGGTGGAAATCATCAAATAACCCCCCGCTCCGGGTGGAGCGGACGGGAGTGTCAGACTCTTAGTGACTACAACCCGTCAATGTTCCTTCGTAAGCCCTTTATGTTCCGGATTAACGGTAACCCTTTCGGACAATCCCGCTAAATCGAACAATACTGCTGAGTGTTAACATCCCTGCGCCAATCCTCTTCATCAAACGGTGCAAATACTCTTATCTTATTTGGATTTATGAATTCGAGCCGTTTGCGGTTGAAACTTTAGGGCCATCACATGGGGCCAACTGTTTTTCGAGACATCGCCAAGCGGTTGTTCGACTCTACGTGATTAGATTGCTTGCCTATCTTTTTGGCCAAAGAATCAGTTTTGCCATATACTGTGGCAATGCCGGCGGCAGTTTTGCCATATACTGTGGCAATGCCGGCGGCAGTTTTGCCATATACTGTAGCAATGCCGGCGGCAGTTTTGCCATATACTGTGGCAATGCCGGCGGCAGTTTTGCCATATACTGTGGCAATGCCGGCGGCAGTTTTGCCATATACTGTGGCAATGCCGGCGGCAGTTTTGCCATATACTGTGGCAATGCCGGCGGCAGTTTTGCCATATACTGTGGCAATGCCGGCGGCAGTTTTGCCATATACTGTGGCAATGCCGGCGGCAGTTTTGCCATATACTGTGGCAATGCCGGCGGCAGTTTTGCCATATACTGTGGCAATGCCGGCGGCAGTTTTTATGTAATACTAGCTGCACCCGCGCGGTTTCACCCGCTGGTCGGCTCCTATTGGTCATAGCGTGTTACATAGCCTATAGCCTTCCTTGATAAATGTACTATCCAACACAAAAATAATTTTTCAATTCGGACCAGCCGTTCCAGAGATTAGCGCGTTCAAACAAACAAACTCTTCAGCTTTATAATATTAGTATAGATAAAGGAAACTTATATACAGTGTGTTAGGTTAAACGAAGGTAATACTTTCAGGGAGTACTTACTATACTCATGAAAATGATCAACTTTGACTATGGAATAGTACCTGAAATCACGAGAAAAAAGTCAGCTGTTCAGTACATTATGTTCGCATAATCCGTCAAAATGTATGGAAAACCTGTTATTTTTTTCATATTTCAGAGTTGGTCCCATGGACAAAGTGGTTGATTTTCATGAGTAGGTACTATACAACCTGAAAGTATGTCCCTCGTTTAACCTAACACACTGTATAAGTGCATGCCCTCGCAGAGAGCAATGTAAACAATATTATTTATATTTTCTTGAATTTCTTACAACAAGGAGAAACGAATAATAAAAAGGTGAAGTAATTGGAATTCTTATTACTCTCCGTCTGCTTCTAGCTTTTGAAGCAAAAATATTGCAGTTTCTAAGAATAATTTCTATTTAAATTAGATTCATTCCGTCGCTATTTCTGTTGAAATGCCAGATTGAAAATGCTTCGGGTTTTTTTGTATAACAAGTAAACACGAATTGAAAACTAACAGGGAAACAATATATACATATTTTCAATTTTAGTTCATGAAACCGTATATAATGAAATGTTGACAGAGCGAGCAATTTGATGGAATAAAAATATATTTTTAGCAGTGGATACATTTTTTGTTTGAGTTCGCAAATTGTATTTGTAAAATGATAAAATATTTAGTACGTGAAATATGTTTGCTGGGTATACCGTCGTATACCCATCGGCAAAAATGACTAAATTAATCCAAATAGCTTTCATGCCGTATTTAATTTATCATCCCCTAGTGGGGCTTGGGGAGGAATAAAAAAAAAATCCTTCACATGCTCGCCTTAATAATAATGAAATTCTGTTGCAAGATTTGACCCGAACATACTCGT
The DNA here is from genome assembly GCA_951799385.1 of Hyppa rectilinea. Classification (NCBI taxonomy): domain Eukaryota; kingdom Metazoa; phylum Arthropoda; class Insecta; order Lepidoptera; family Noctuidae; genus Hyppa; species Hyppa rectilinea. Next base: position 5,913,200 of record OX637314.1, read on the forward strand.
ACATACAAACATTGCAAGTTAAATGAAAGCTTGTTAAAAAAAAACACTTATGCAAAATTTATGCACGGGAGTGGGCCGTAATCTACCAAGCGGCCCCAGTCCGGATTGGTGGATGTCGCATGTCTTCGAATTTTTTGGTGCAGGATGTTGGTTTCCTCACCATGTTCGGTTTTCTTCTTTCGGTTTTCGAGCAGTGGTGATGAAATAATTTACACAAAGTAAAGTGCCTTCTTGATTCCGAACCCACGACCTACAAGTCGTAAGGCGCAGCCATTACCACTTAACCACTACTGCTCACTTAGAAGCAGTGATAGCCTAGTAGTGTGGCCGTTGGACTACCAAGTCATAGGTCTTGAGTTCAAACCCAACCAACCTCTGATTTTACGGATTCATATGCGTATTGTATAATAATCACTTGCTTAAAAATCGGTGAAGGAAAACATCGTGAGAAAACCAGCATGTCTGAGAGATTTCTCTCAACAGCGTGCGAAGCTAAGTCACAGGCCCATGGGCAGCATAAAAACTCTGACACCAGGTTAGTCACTAACCACATGAAAAGAAGAAGAAGACTACTGCTCAAATGGTCTGCTTACAAAATAATCTAGGTCATCAGGTCCCTAAACCCTCCGTTTGCTTGCGCAACGTATCTCGTAAACATAACAATGACGAATAAATTGCTTATTGATCATGTCTAAATATTTGAATACTAGAAATTGTTTTCAAACATTACGTGGCCTTCTTTTGTTTTGAATCGTCGACCTCATCATAATAGGCATTACGAATAATTTAGATTTTTTTTTGTTTTGTTTTTTAAAATCAGATCGGTAAACAGAAAACAACTTGCTCGAGTGCAAAGGTGATGTAATGTTAAGTAGGAAAAAAGTGACGTCATTGGATTCTGAATTGAGTTTGTTTAGAAGTTTCAGTAAGAATAAGATTAGTTAATGTGTTTATGTGTTTTAATAGGCTGGATTTCCTCATACGACGCCTTTGTGTGATATAAAATAGTAGTATTTAAAAAAGGGCCCGCCCGCGAAAATTTTGGATTTGTAAGGTGCATAATAGTTTCTAACTCCGAGCACTATTGGGCGATCTGAAAGTATAATAATATTAAAAATAATCATAAGGCACCCGCTTGCTAGACACTTCCAAAAACGTCATTCAATCAAAAACTGTCGAGGTACAAAATATATCTTATTTATATATTTTCTTTTATATAGGCACAAAATATATGTTTTTATGAAAAGCTATCACTTGTTGATGAATCTCGTTGGGGCCTGCTAGATACACTTACACCGCCATTGTTGTTATCAATAGGAAGAATTATGCATTTCGTACAAATTCCTTTGGTACTATTAAAACTGAACACTTTCAAAAAGTGTTTATATACCTACATTTATTGTTCTAAAAGCTATTCTTATTGAGGTTTCTGACACAAACTCTGTGGTTACGGTGTCATTTTAGCAGTTAATGTAAACGATATTTTAACCTCAACTGGAACGTTTGTTGTTTTGCCGGGGTTGGTCCGAAATGGGTGACCATCTTTTCATACCGAGACTACTCCGTGCCTCAGAAAGCACTGTAAGACAGTGGTCTCGGCTGTCATTAATGGATCTTTAACAGTCGTTATGGGTTGCTAGAAACCTGAAAGTCTGGCAACCAGTCTTACCAAGTGGCATCGTATTACCTACCCGGTTACTGGGTTGTAGAGGTCAGATAGGCAGTCGCTCCATGTAATCCATCTGGTTAGACTGGAAGCCGACAACAACATAGTTGGGAAAAGGCTAAGCAGATTGATTGATGTAACTTGGTTTGGTCGTAGTAACGACAACCTCACAAGTGGGGGTTCATAGATGGCTCAGATTTCCGATGTGTATGCGGCGTCTCCCCACAGACAATGGCTCACCTCCCATCTTGCACCGCATGCCCCGTCACATGCACACGTGAGGACCTAATGGCTGCGTCAGTGAACGCTCGCGAAAATATTCGCGTTGCTTAATTTTGGGCAAAACAAATTTAAAATACACGGTTAAATTTTAGTCGTTTTAATCCCCTTAAGGGGTCATTGTACTCATTATAACGAGCAACTTTTACAATGGGACCGAACCTGAAATCGCGAAAAAAAAATCAGCCATGCAGTACATTTTGACGAGTTAGGCGAACATAAAAGTACTGAACAGCTGATTTTTTGATGAATGAATGAATGAGTAAAATGACCCCTCGGAAGGAACATGGATGGGTTTTAGTCAGTAAGAGTCTGACACTCCCTTCCGCTCCACCCAGAGCGGGAGCAGTCATTGGATGATTTCCCAGCCTTAAAAAAAAAAAAAAAAAGGGGATTAAAACGACTTAAATTTAACCGTGTATAAATATATATTTAAGTACTATTTTTGCTATCGACACGTTAAGAAGAAGATCTCATCATACTCCTGCGCTTGTCTCATGTTACTTTGGTTTGGTGCAACAAGTTTTTTTCTTACACTCTCCCCTATCAACTGTCACGCTATCATTCACTACCTTCCCTTCCATACACAATCCATGCATCTTACTTGAGGTAAATATCATGAATATATATTAATTTCATTGATGAGGAAATAGATTGAATTCTAGTTCATATACCTACATAATGCTGAATGACTATATTTGCCGGGTTAACAAGACACATGTGGTTCTATGAATAAACTAGTTTTTTTTCCTCTCTATTACTATATATAGTATTTATATAACCGTTATAAAGTCAATTACACTGATTAGACAGTAGACACCATACTATGTACTCAAGCCTGCCGGGTAAGCGGGATTGTCCGAAAGGGTTACCGCTACTCCGGAACATAAAGAGCTAAGGAAGGAACATGGATGGGTTTTAGTCAGTAAGAGTCTGACACTCCCTTCCGCTCCACCCAGAGCGGGAGAAGTCATTGGATGATTTCCCAGCCTTAAAAAAAAATACTGTGTACTAAACTTCCGTGCCTCGGAAAGCACGTTAAGCCGTTGGTACCGGCTGTCATTTGTGCATCTTTTACAAACGTTACTGGGTTGATTTCTGAATCTTCTAGTCCTATTGTTCCAACGTCACTTCACGTAGCAGACAGCAGTATTATTTATTGACATATTGCAAAATAGCGTGAAGAGGGACTTAACAATTATTGCAGGATTCCTTACTTACAAACGTAGATTGATTTTATCCTTCAAGTCCAAAGTTTTCTGCCTTGGTTTTTTTGCTGTACCCAGCCATTGTTCCACGTCACATTGCGTACCTACCTACGTTATCACTCCAATTTATCCTTATCTGTAAAATCTAGGCCGTCAAGTCCTCCTGTAACATGCTTCTCGCCCGGTCGCTCTTGTGGAACCAAATAGATTTTAACTATAATTACTAACATTTTGACATGGTTTGTTTTATTATAGATAATGGGTAATTGGGTTTTTAGTGTTTGCGAAATGAAATTGGTCTTGCAGCAGTGCTTAATCTCACCTGTCGGTCAATTCTGTAAAAATCTCATTGTGAAAACCTAATGCTAGGGATTGACGGTATCGACAGTTCTCTTTAAACTCGCTTCACCTATGTTATCTCGGTAAGATTTTTACAGAATAGCACTACTGAAACTTATGTGAAGTGAGCTGTCATTGCGTCTGATGCCAGGGATTAACAATAGTGTCTGCTCACTTCGCCTTCGTATTCATTGTGCTCTCGCTTCACCTGTTTGCGTAATGCCACGAAAATTTTGTGATAAGATTGTAAGATAGCATACCATAGCAAAATTGGCCTGTAAGGTTCCCACCGTTGGGGCAATTTAGTGTTAGGATTGTAAGATAGCATACCATAGCAAAATTGGCCTGTAAGGTTCCCACCGATGGGGCACAGGCCTCTTCTCTTTCAGAGGCAGTGGGGCACACGGGCCAGTGCGGGCTGGTAGATGGCACATAATTACGAATTTTTGGGGTTTCTTCACGTTTTAGTGGTAATGAAATAAATTACACAAAGTAAAGCGCCTGTCAGGGTCTCAACCCGTGGCTTAATATAAACTCAAACTCTAACCGTGTATTTCAAATAAACCAATTAATTACAGGCACTTTTCAATTGTCAAGGGGTCGGGCAATCAAAAAGATGAAGCTAGTTGCCCATTCTCACACACTTTTTTTTTTACAAAATAATATGGCTACACAATGTTGGTTTAAAACTCATAAGTCGGGGCAGTTACTACTGGACCACTATTGGTCCCCCGGATAGAATTTATGAATTTTAGCACTTATGTTAATTATCTCAATGAACATAAGAGACTAAGCTCAGCAGTATCTCTTGCAACCACTAGACCAACGTGAAAATCTACAAAAAATATATTTTATACTACCTAATGGTACGTGAAGCGTGAATACTTGCCGTTTAATGAATCGACTTGCGCAATTCCGAAACACGTCATAGATTTTACGACTTTGCACTGTAATGTGAGTTGGCTGCAATTCGTTGCACCGCATGTACTAGTGTTTGTTGTGACCTCAAGTGCTGTGGGTGAATGTACTAGGTAGCTAGGCTTTTAGAACGTACAATATGGCAATAGATTTTAGATAGAGTAGTAATTTAGCGTCTACGTGTGTGGATGGACGTGAAGGTAGTTGCAGTTTATACAGGATAATTGATTTTCTACGTGTGTGAATGGACGTGAAGTTCGTTGCAATATATACAGGATGATTAAGAACAACCTGACTGAAAGAATTGCGTCAATTTTCGCAAATGGATGACATTTTACCGGTATGTACGTAGAGTCTAACAAGCTATTTATCATTCCTATACACTGACACTATTCATTTTTATTTAGTGCTTTATAACTTTTTAGGAAGAGCTCGTGGCTATGTAATAACAGCCGCATGGTTCAATCCATCAGGTTAAGCTACGCTTGCCGGGGTTGGTCCATGGATGGGTGACCATCAACCACCATTATATAACGAGGCTCCTCCGTGCCTCGGATAGTAGTTGGTCCCAGCTGTCATTCGTGGATCTCTGAGAGTCGATACGGATAGTCAGAAGTCTGAAAGTCTGACAGCCAGTCTTACCATGGTATATCGCATTACCCAGTTACTGACTGGGTTGTGGAGGTCAGATAGGCGGTGCCTCCATGTAAAATACAGGTAACATAGTTGGGAAAAAGCTAGGCAGATTGATTGCTTTATAACTTTTTAACGTAATGGCTATCACACATAATTATCATTGTTCAAAAGAAGCTGCAAGTTAGCTGCCATATCAAATAGCTTAGCAAAGATGTGTCTGTATGTATTGAGGAGCCGTGTCTCATATTTAACCCCTCAAATGCCGTATGAACCCCATAGGTTCATAAGAAAAATTCTCTCGAAACGACAGTAATACCGTTAAAATCTTTGAGCTCTTATAAGCAAACGGCTTCTAATAGGCGAACATCTAATGGGTTAAACGCGGGTACATCTTTGCTCGCATATAACAGTGACACCGGTGATTGAAAAGTTGTCTGGAAATCGGTTGCCATGGTATGGGCATGTTATGCGGAGGAAGGAGGGAAATGTTGTCAGGAAAGCTGTGAGCATGAATGTGAATGGCTATACAAGTAGAGGAAGACCAAAGAAACGATGGATGGATTATGTGAAAGATGATATGGCTAGAAAGGGAGTGACTACCGAGATGACGACTAATAGAGAAGTATGGAAGTAAAAGCCATGTTGCGCCGAGCACAAATAAATTGGGATAACGGCAGGAGAATGTTGATGATCTTTTTTCGAGGTAGTCCACTTAGGGCACCCGTCCAAATGGCACCTTTGCTAATGGCACCTAGCCTAGTCCACATATGGCACCCATCAATATTTTTGGCAGGTGCCTTTCGTGGACTCAAATTTATTTTTTAATTTTATCCACATAGGGCACCCACGCCTCAGAAGCCTAGTGCTGGGATGGTTTACAGGGCGTTTAGAAATAAAAGATATCGATAAAAATCACATCAATATTTATTAATTAAACTTACTATAATTAAACTACAATCAGTCTCCGCATATCACATTTATTGCAAAATCAGCCTTTAGATATTTACTTATAATTTAAACAAAGAGAAACCATAAAATCGCAGTTTTTCAATGCAGTGTCCAAGAGAAATAGCGCCAATTTTATATTCTTCTAAAATACTGTCTATTAATATGTTTTTTTCTTCGGCAAGTTTTTGAGATTTAGATTTTTAATTTTTTTTGCGGATTTCAGCGTAATTTTTGCAACTTTCCTGTAAAACTCGTAAAACATTAGCAATGTTCTTATTATTTTTATGAATTGCTTTATTGCGAACAGAATAATGAGTCTCAGGATAATTATTGGTCTTATGCACCTGGCCATAACAACACCATTTGTTTGACCACAATTTGTGGTCAATCCACTGGGTGACCATATAATCGTTAAATGTTGCTATGTTTTTATCTTGGGGACTTTCACTCATGATGTAAAGCCAAGCATCATCCAAATCATCTGGTGGCAAATAAGGTAGCACAGCACATAAAGCAACATGTTTTCTATGAATACTATTATCGTTGAGGCCTAACTCTTTCCCTCTCTTGAATAAGGCCTTTTTAAAGTGGAAGTAGCATCCTTTTATTGCTACGTTGGGAAAAACAGACAGTATTCCTGTTACTGCGGCTTCTTCAAAGTCACTTGTAAAGAAATCTATAGACATGCCTGGTATCGAAAATATTAATAATTGAAATAATCGTTTATATGTAGACATTTTCTTGTTCAGAAGCATAGCATATGCTATCGGTTTAACGATACCATCGATATCACCATGAATACTATAAATTTGAAGAAAAGGTTTCGGCGCAGATTTAAAAGTGCCATCACAATATAAAGGTGACGTGTTCTGACTATATTTTAAGGTTTCTCTTTGTTTAAATTATAAGTAAATATCTAAAGGCTGATTTTGCAATAAATGTGATATGCGGAGACTGATTATAGTCAAATTATAGTTAGTTTAAAATATTTAATAAATATTGATGTGATTTTTATCGATATCTTTTATTTTTAAACGCCCTGTAAACCAAATACATCCCAACACTAGGCTTCTGAGCCGTGGGTGCCCTATGTGGACAAAATTAAAAAATAAATTTGAGTCCACAAAAGGCACCTGCCAAAAATATTGATAGGTGCCATATGTGGACTAGGCTAGGTGCCATTAGCAAAGGTGCCATTTGGACGGGTGCCCTAAGTGGACTACCTCCTTTTTTCGCATGTCCTTGTTTTTACCTTGTAAAAAGTTTTTAATTTATAAGTTATATCTTCCTTCCTCTATCACAAGATGACTTTTTGTTGATCACTTTCAATTTCAAATAAGTTGACAAATTCATCGTTGGCTGTGCTGGGGTTTTTCCGGATTGGTTGTAGTATTTACCTTGAACTTGCTTGACTGTCAATATTAAATCTGTCGAAGGTTAACCGACCATATCAGTTAGAAATACATCATCACACTTATCATATTATCAGCCATCCAAAGACTTTCACTGCAGTCAGGCTGTATGATTGATTGCAAGTTAATATAACTTCTTTATTTACTCAATAAAAGTATTAAAGGGCTTTATATAAACACGTTGCTTAAAGTTAAGTAATGATTACCGAGTGCTTGCCCTACATTTTTAACGTTTTAAGGCCTCTTAACTCAAACTCAAAGTATTTGTTTCAAATAAACCAATTGGGTATTTGAAAGGGTAGTCAATAACGTTACTTTTTATGAACTGTCAAAACGTGGAATTTGTACGTGATTTGTATTGAAATATAACAAGGTGATGTCACAGATTTTTTTAATCAAATGGAATACTTATTAGCATTAAATGCAATCTTACAATTACTTCTTCGCATAATATTTAATCTCTGTACAGTGATGGAAGTTTTTAGGACGAGCGGTCTTTTATCTATGTGATTTCCCATTTTATTTTTGATCGATTCAAATAGTCAATTACAGGCACTTTTGAATTGTCAAGGGTTACCGCTACCCCGGAACATAAAGGGCTACGGAAGGAACATGGATGGGTTTTAGTCAGTAAGAGTCTGACACTCCCTTCCGCTCCACCCAGAGCGGGAGCAGTCATTGGATGATTTCCCAGCCTTAAAAAAAAAAAAAAGGGTTCGGTTAGTCAGAATGATGAAGCTAGTTTAGTTTAACTTTAAGCATAATCGACCTATAATCTTCCCACTGCTGGAATACAGGCCTCCTTTCTCGAGAGCGAGTGAGCCGTAATCCATCCAGCCCACGAGCCCAGTTGGTGGATGTCACATATGTTCGAATTTTTGGTTCTACGACATGCCGGTTTCCTTACTAAAGTAACTTTAAGCAGCGTTTGTAAATAAACCTCCTAATGATATAGGCTTTTTCTACCAGTCACCTTATCAGTCTGACAGTTAGCTCCCTTCAAAATTGTTGAGCTGAATGGTGCTAATTCGTTCGTGAACGGGCGCTGTCGGTAGGGACTGGTCATCTCTAAGCGGCTATGGCTTGTTTTAATATAATGTTTGAACTGTTTTTACATAATTATTTTATGTCAGATGCTTTTAACGTTCTGCATCGTTCTCACGTGTATAATAATAATATGAATTATGTAACCAATATTTTGTAACCATATTTTGTTTAAAAGAGTGTCCATGGAGTTTCTTGGCCGTTCTTCTCCATAGGTACCTACTGCTTTGGAATGGGCAACTAGCTATTCATCTCTCTGACTGACCGACCCCTTGACAATTCAAAAGTGCCTGTAATTGGTTTATTTGAAATAAATACTTTGAGTTTTGAGTTTGAGTTTGAGTTTTGTATCTCAGTCACTCAATTGTGTACCACGTTTTGTCTGCTGCAACAAAACAATGTTTTCTTCCAAGCTTCAATGTGTGACATAAACCTCTTCATTCACCACTCCAATATGGTCAAGGGTGTTTGAAGCAGCTACTCCATACGTCTTACATAAATATTGATTTATATTAGAAGCAAATAATGAGCGCACACTCATGTTAACCTCCCATGGTGCTTAAGAATTATAATACTCAGATAATTGCTTTTCGTTAAAACGACACTTTACGGTAATTCTATGGTAATTTGTATGCAGGGATATTAACAAGGATCTAAATGTTATTCGTAGAAAAGGTTAATATTTATGTATATAGATAATATTCATATAATTGAAAAAGCTAACCGGCTTAAAAATATATATTTAAATATGTATAAGTAAGGAGATAATATTTAAAAAAGTGAGCAAATAACCATAGGGCGTCAATAAATTCGTCCGCATCTTGGTCAATAGGCTGACTGGTTGAATAAATGCCCAAAAGGCTGACAGCATTGCCGTTTTATGGAAATACTGGGAGCCTAGACCAGTGTCAATCGCTCCGTGTCGATTCGATTTCGAAAATAGTTGATCGAGCAATTCCTTATCTCAGCGATTCGGATTGTCAAGAACGCCACTTGTCAGCACATTTGTATGGGAATATTGATCGAGTTTCGTTACACAATTTGACATTGTTGTCCAGCACTTAGCGATCGAAAACGATTGATCACGTGACATTTCGAAAACTTATGCTAATTCCATACATTTCGAATTTATCTTATTTCGGTATAGTTAATGAAAATGTGACTTTATCTAGGACCAAACGTTGATAGTTGTTTTTTATGAAGTAAGTACACCTTGTCTCCGCCCCTCGAGAGTATTCCTTGTTCAGTGGCAAAATTATTTATCTACTAGGCTGCAGTTAAGCTCCTGTTTCATCATCATCCTCTGTCCTGTGTCGGCGAGTGACATTTTGAATTTAAAAAAAAGACATTATTTTTATTAAATTCTTTACCTGCCATAATCATATTCTCTCAGTGTAACTTTATCATCTTTCACACTACCCGCCGATAGTATCTTCTGTATTTATTTGTACCGCCTTTTAAAAGTTCTTAGTCTTAATCAAAGACGAATTAAGCCGATCCATGAAATCTTTGAAATTAACTACAAATTTATCGTGAAAACGTTAGTCATGCACGTCAAGAGCCTCCAACCAATTCGCATATGTTTTATGTTATACTTTGCACCTTAAACCACTTGGACTTTAAACGTCGTGGGGTAAAAAAATGGAAGAATTAATTACCGATATAATTGGGATCTATGTTCTGGTTTAACCTAAAGGTCGTGTTACACAGGCATTTCATTCATTGTTAATGGCACGCGAATTTTTGTGGTCACCTGGCTTTCACAACTTTTGCATGGTATCATGTTGTAATCAGCCTATTTAGATCCCACTGCTGGGCCACAGGCGTCTCTGTGAGAGGAAGTGGGCCATAATCTACTAAGCGGCCCAGTGCGGGTTGGTGGCTTCCACATGTCTTCGAGTTTTGGTTCTAGGACATGTCAGTTTCTTCACCATGTTTTCCTTCACCGTTTTGAACCTGCGTGGGTTCGAATTCACGACCTATACCTTGTAAGTCAGGGTCGATACCACCACAGCTCACATGATTATGCCATCATGTCGTAAGGTAGTCAAATTACAGTATGATAATGAAGCGATGCGTTACAATAAAGTGAAGTTAGCAACGTTGCATATCGCAACTTAAACAAATGACTGTTGCGCGATGCTTCCTTCTCCAACGTCTCCTGCAACGTCTTTAACAGTTGCAACAATACTTTGCAACGCGTGCACTTCTGGCATTTCATGATTATTGCATTGCTGTGTTGCGCTGTTTGTTACTGTTTTCCGTAATTCGCAACAAACTTTGTAATTCTGTCATCGATTCGCATTAAGTTTAGCTGCCATTGCTAAATGTGTTTCTATTTTCATCCTTTGTGGTGTAGTGTTTTTATTCTGGGTGCATCGTCTTCACATATAATGTTATATTATAATTCATGGATACAAAACATTTTAAAAGAGTAACGGTGGAGTTTATTTTCCATTCTTCTCCACACGAAACTACTTTTTGGAAGGGGCGACTAGAATCAATTCTATTTCTTGTTAATTTTGACGTTCAAAAGTATCTTACATGTGCCTATTTGAAATAAATGATTAAACTTTGACTTTGCTTCTTCCGATAGATAAAACGAAATTCAAACCACCATTTTGTTTTGTAGCTGGTGGCGTTCCATAGTTTCTGCCTAACCCAATTAGAAACAGGCGAGTGAGTAATTTTACAATACCAAAGTCAATTCACGTTTCCTATAGGTACCTTAACCAAAAACATCCACTTTTGTCTGTTTATCCTCAGCAGCGGGCAATCAAGCTCAATTTGCTTGGAATTGTCTAAATTAAGCTATTTTGGTGCGTGTTGTGTTGCCCTTACCGCCGCAAGGCTGCGCTTGACGTCACGTGGATTGAGGACACTACGCCTGCTCGTGTGTGAACGGAGCCAGTGTGGATTGGATGCGGTATTTTATTGAGCCAGTTTTAGGGACAGATTTATAATCGTTTCACAACTATCAACAGAGGGCACCAGTGGTGTGGTTTGGTTTTGAGTCTGTCAGTCAAACGGGGTGAATAGAAAAAAAAAAAAACTGGGGTGAATCGGGACGAAATTTCAAAAGGGATTTTAACATTGAAATAACATAGTTTGTGGCCAAAAAAGACCTGTAATGTGTTTACTGTATTATAATTAACAACTAAGGCGCCTTGTTGACGACAAACAATTTTTTTTTGTGTTAAAATCACTTTTTAAGTTTCGTCCCGATTCACCCCTGCGTCCCTATTCAACCCGTTTGAAATGTGTGTTTATAAACAAACTCAACACCAAATCACATCAAAGGTGCACCCCGTTTGACGGTAACTTATAGTATAGGTTTGGTAGTTTTCTTTCAGTTTGCAGTATTAAATACTTTGTTTGAAAGTTCCACAATCAAACGCATATAATGGTGTTAATACTAGTACCGAATACTTAGTTCTTTTTGATATGCTCATGTTGAACCAAAATTTCAATTGATATTAACCGATTATGCTGTCAAGGACTGTGGACACTCAGTTAGACTCACTCGGTGAGAGGTAAATGTCAAATGTCTTCAAATTGTTGGTTCTAGGTTATGGTGTCGGTGTTAAAGCATATCCTTCATCAATCTACCTCCTTGTCCTAAGCCCAAAGCTGTTCCAACGATAAAGATTTCTGTGCACGTGCCGTCCGCTCCCATAGATTAACGTAATATCACTGAATTATACGCAGATGATGCGCACACGCACGTTAAACGCTACATACATCACAATTAGCTGGTAATAATGTTATTTATTCAAGAAGTATATGTGAGTGGAATATTTGGTGGAATTATTGCAGTTTTTGTTTGTTTCTTGTTGTTTTTTTTTGGAGTCGTTAAATTGGATTTTTGTAAAGGAGGATTCCGTTTTATTGTATCGGTTTAGAATTTGAGAAATTAAGATTATTTAGGGCCTAGATGGAAAATATAGGTCCTCCTCCAACTTCACATCTTTTCAGTATGTCCCAAACCAGATTTTTAACATAGGCCATCCAGTACGTCATGTTACCCAAAGACCTACGGGATTTCCAGGTTCCTACTCCTGGACACAGTCTTCCTCGCTTCGAAAGGAAGTGGGCTGTAATCTACCACGCAGACCCAGCGCGGGTTGGTAGATGTCACATGTGTTCGAATTTTTGGTTCTAGGACATTTCACACAGGCCGGTTTCTTCACGATGTTTTCCTTCACCGTTTTGACAGCAGTGGTGATGAAAATATGTACAGAAAGTAAAGTGCTTGGCTAGGTTCGAACCCACGACCCGAAACTCGTATGTAGGGGGCGTTACCACTAGACCACCATATCATACTCCTTGCACTCGCGCAGCCGCTACATGTTCCATGTAATCATCATCTGCCTAGCCTTTTCCCAACTATGTTGGGGTCGGCTTCCAGTCTAACCGGATGTAGCTGAACATCAGTATCTTACATGGAGCGACTGCCTATCTGACCTCCACAACCCAATAACTGGCCATTCTTATTACATTTTCCATATAATAAGAATCAATAAGATGTGTGTTAGCTTCTCACTTACTGATAATCATCTTGATTGGCGATAAGAAACTTCAATGCAATTACCTGTCAACAAACGACGTAGTTATTTGATGAAAAAAACTGGAATGTTGGGTGCTCTAATAGCAAATCATTGTTCCGACATAACTAGCTGTATTTTACTGAACAAGATGAAATCAGTGGATGACAACATCCTATAAAGATTTTTCTTCTATACAGGGTGTGTTAGAAATGTGTGGTCATATTTAAAGGTGTGGTTGGGTTGCAGACTAACAATTTGAACAACGCACTCAAGACCAACACCGTCACCGCGATAAAATCTACCGTCCCATGCATTTAGGTCGAATAGTTATGAAGTTTTGTATGGAACAATAATTTGATGTTTTATTCGCGATAACTATGTACATATTATATTGGTCCCAAGAAAGTGATTTAGTTTAACGGCCTGTACCACACCCGCATGACCACTCATTTGTAACACACGCTGTATATGAGAATTAGTTTCAAAAAAGATTGGAATGCCTCAGGGTTGTTCAATTACATATTTCAATTCATGCGTGTGGAATTGAAATTCTGGAATTCTTTAATTTTTTATGATTTATTTCTTAGATACGAACTCGAGTAAGAACAATGCGAGACGTGGATGTTCTGTTGCTAAAAGAATTTTGGTTCCCTGTGGTTTAAGAGAACGAATTACATTATTAATAGTGCCCATTAATAATGTAATTCGTTCTCTTAAATAATCTTCTAGGCTGACACAATCAAAGCTGACATTTCTATTATGGCTGCCGTCGACCCATGTTGAGGCTGGGAAATCATCCAATGACTTCTCCCGCTCTGATGTTGGTGGCTACAGTTGCCTTTGCCGTCGACACGTACACTCGTCACATTTTTGGTCACATGACTCGTCGAAATGTATGAAACGGCTGATTTTTTTTCACGATTCCGGAGTTGGTCCCATAGTAAAAGTTGTTCAGTTTGGTGGTCTGTAGCATATCCTTTTGTATGTATATAACCTTTTACACCCAGTATATGGTCACAGCACTATGCTTTATTTAATTTTTTTGAGGGTGGGGAATCATCAAATTACGCCTTTCGCTCTGGAAGGGAGTGACAGACTCGTACTGACTAAAACCCGTCCATGTTCCTTCCTTAGCCCTTTATGTTCCACGGTAGCGGTAACCCTTTTGGACACTATGCTGAAATTTTTTTTACAATTTTTTTTATTATTTTTTGTGTTTATGTTCTTTCATTGCGTCATGTTTACTGCAATTACTATTTTCTTCTTTCTAAATAGTTAACACATTTAATCGGATTTTACTTTATCTTCATTAACCTAAAGCAGTCCCCTGGTGGTCATAGTTTTTGATAGGTATCTCCAATTGTGGGGCGCTAAATTGTTGTGTCTACATTTCGTAAAATATGAGAGTTCTTTAGTATCTATGATTTGTAATCATTAGAACGATGCGACGTAATAAATATTTGTAAACAAAGTTTGAACGTAATACGTCTATCTGCCTTTCCTTTTTCCAACTATGTTTGGGTCAGCTTCGTGTCTGACCGGTTGCAGCTGATTATCACTATTCACATGGAGCGGCTGCCTATCTAACCTGCATGACCCAGGAACTGGGTTACACGACATCTCTTCGTGAGACTGGTTGTAAACTTTTGGGCTTCTGACTACTCGTCACCACTGTGAAAGATTTACTAAGGAAAACGGGACTTACGGCTTAGCGTTCTTTCAGAGGCAGGGCGAGGTCTCGACATGTAATGGGTCTCCCATCCACGAAACATCGATCGAACACGGCGCATCATGTCTCTTTCTTCCATACTTCTCTATTAGGCGTCATCTCGGTATTCACTCCCTTTCTAGCCATATCGTCTTTCACACAATCCATCCATCGTTTTATGGTCTTCCTCTACTAGTATAGCCGTCCCCATTCATACTCAAAACTTTCCTAACAACATTTTCCTTGGTATTCGACATCGATCGACCCATGCGGCTATTATTACTAAGCCACGAGCCCCTTAACTAACAGTAATATGTAATGTCATAAAAATACACGTTCTAGACACGAAGAGTTTGCTTTTCTAGCGTAATACCTTTTATTACTCTGAGCTAAGATATCTAAGCTTAGAATAAATATGGATAATACTAGATTTCAGGGATTTTCTAAACATAGCGCGAAGGAATTTTCTATTAACCTGAATACTCCGCTAAGGTCCTATATGTGTGAATATATCGACATAGTAATCTATATACAAAGTGGTAACTACAATACGATCATAAATTAAACTGCGTATATCTAACTCTGTCCCTAGTCAGCATACGAAAATTCAATCAAATATATCCAACTGTTTAGTCACTGTAGCTAGTCAAAGATTGGCAAAACCCATAGTCGGTTCACCAATATTATTTATGTTCTGTAAAAAAAGCACTTTTTAAATTTTGGTGTTAGGATTTATTTAATAGATCCAAAGAAATTTTTTATTTTTTATTAGAAGTCCTATTCATTAGTATTGTCAGTGTTTTCATTTCTGGTTGTATGGTTTTCTTCACATTGTATATTTATAAGCATATAGGAGACATTAGCTGAGTGAGGATTTTAGAAATCTTCCCTCGTTAAGGGGTAAAATAGAGGCTGGAATTTTGTTTGAAAATGTTGCCAACGTTAACGCGAGCAGAGCCGTGAGCAGCAGGTAGTTTAATATAAACTTGCTAAATCATAGGCCCCCTAAGTGGTTTTGTGGGGAATGATCACGGGCAGTTAAAGAGGAAATTGCAATTGTCAAAATGTTTTGATCGCATTTCATATACTGCTTTTAATGGAACCTAAGCCAAACATTATGTTAATTCGCCAATGCGTCTATTCCTTTTTGTAGGTTCTTTTAGGTCGTAGGTTCACACCCTTTTTTTTTTAAGGCTGGGAATCATCCAATGACTGCTCCCGCTCTGGGTGGAGCGGAAGGGAGTGTCAGACTCTTACTGACTAAAACCCATCCATGTTCCTTCCGTAGCCCTTTATGTTACGGGGTAGCGGTAACCCTTTCGGACAATCCCGCTTAAGGTTCACACCCTGACAGGCGATTTACTTGGTGTCAATTATTTTATTTCATCACCACTGCTCTCAAAACGGCGAAGGAAAACATCGTGAGAAAACCGGCATGTTCTAGAACCATAATTCGAAAACCTACCTACTACATCTACCAACCCGCACTGGGCCTGCATGGTGGATTGTGGCCCACCTCCCTCTCAAAGAGAGGACCCCTGTATCCCAGCAGTGGTAACAATATAGGCTGATTATGCTTACGATACTGTAGATCATAATGAAATAGGTCCTTCACGGTCGGTGCCTTACGTCATAAAATCGATTATTTATCTATTGTTGTTATTGTTCATTGTACAATTTTATCTATTATTAATGCGAACAATTGAGCCTGATTCGATGGATTTTTTAAAGGCCACATATCTACGTGGTTTATGAGTTTCTGTAAGCGCAAGAGCATACAGTGAGTTGTACAGAGGCCAGCACTTCAAGCTATCGCTAACTGTCAAATTTTCTCAATTAAAAATGAACCTTATGTCTTTGCAATAAAGTTGAAATACTATCAAAGAAATTTGACAGATTGTGGTCACTTGATGTGCTGGCGTCTGCACTTATGCTATGACAGGGGCTCCCAAACTTATTTTGTCTACTGCCCATTTTGAGAATAAATTATTTTTTAGCGCCCCCATTTCTTCACCTACTTAAAAACCACTATCTAGATGAAATTACAAATCGGCCCAAAAGCCTCTACACAACGCCCCCATATTTTTTCTGGGTCTTTTACTGCCCAGTTTGGGAAAGGCTACAGTTATAATGTGATTGTTTAATGCATTTCTTGTCTGGTCTCTCCATACAAAGTGGAGCAATTTATTTCCTTTGTTACGAATTTTGTGTACATCTTTAATATAAACGGATAAGGTTCATTTTCAATTGGAAATAAATGACAGTTTGGGATAGTTTGACGTGCTGGCGTCTGTACTTACTAAGCTTTGTTGACCAAAAATATATATCATAATTAAATACTGTAGGTATGTGATTATGGATATCACATGCAGTGGTGGTTTATCATGTTTTTGTGACAAAGCTCTAAAAAAAATAACGGATTAATTATTTCAGGCACACGTAGGTGTATCAGCTACATGATAAGGACTGATTTTTAAATCGCAATTATTATTAATTATTTGATGTAAATCATTATCGACATCCTGTTTTATTTAAAAAAATATACGCTAACTGTTATTTATTTGTTTCAGATAAGACTGAAATGTTCAATAATTGAAACGGTTTTAGAGTACCAGTTAAATTAGAACGAGGTCAGTACTGTGTTACTAATTAAAATTAACCAATTAACTCGATTTGCCGCATACCACATCCATAGAATGATACATTTGTTGTGTTGTTCTATTTCCTATACTTTTTAAAGGCCACAAGGCCGATAATGTTTACAGTGACATGTAATAAATTAGGAGAAGTACCTACATGTTGGTACATCAACTATTCTAATCTATTCACTTGGACTGAATTCGCGTAAATGCAAATGACTTGTAATGATAAAAAAATTCTACCTACTTTGAAAAAGTTCAGTTCTATAAGTAGTGTTTTGTAATTTTCAGCAAAAATGCCGCGTGTCGACAACCGACAGCCGGCGGCGACCGAAGACTTCCGTCGGGTGCTGCGAGAAAAAGCGCTAAACCACAGCCTGTTCTACATGAAGCTGAGCGCAGGAGTGTCGCCGGAGCACAAGCGGGAGGCGCTCGCGCACGCGCCGCGCAGGACCAACGGCAGTGCGGGCGTGCGCGCGCCGCCGACCGGCCGCGTCACACGACAGGCGCAACCGCGCGTCTCCGAACTCCTACGCCGCTTCGAACCTGCTCCGATGCAGTACCTCCGCCCACCGCGGGCCTCCTCACCACTCGAAGACATCTCCTCCTCAGACGACGACGACAGAGCCGCAGTCAGGCGCCGCAGTCGCGACCTCAGCGACGACTCCGCAGTAGAACTAGAGACGCGTCTGCGGAGACACTCACATCCTCGGGATATCACGCCTCCCCCCGACACGATGTCACCTAGACGAGAGAGGACTTTGATTGAGGCTCATGATGTGGAACTGGGGCGAAGGGGTAGCGAGGGCTGTGAGATTAGAGGGCGATGCGTGAGGACACCCAGTGTGGTAGTAAGCGACTACTCTGACGGCGTGGTGGCGGTGGGAGCCACAGAGGAAGAGGTAGACTGGCTGAGATCCAGGTCCTTGTCAGCGGACTCCGCATGCTCGTCGTGCTCCACGTTGTCCAGCCGCGATGATGAAGAGTTCGAGTCTCCTACCCTGCCAAAAAAGGTGAGTTTTCTTTTATTTGACCTGATACTTTTTCAATATTTTATATTTAATTGCACATTTTATAAAACTTTACAGCTAACATATTAATATAAATATTTTTTAATGAAACGTATTGCGTCGTAAAAGATATTTCCTCTTTTGAAACGCATAAATTGAATTTAAGTTCACATACAGGGCATTCCAATTTCACCATCTGAATTCATTATTCAAATAAATAAGCGTTCAATATAAACCCAATGAACTTAATAAAATCGACCGTCAAACATTTTTTTAGCGTTTCATGCCCTTCCATAAAAAGTTTTCCTTATTGAACTAAACAGTTAGTGACGTCAATTAATTATTTCTATTTGCTTATTAACGGTTGTTTACTGTCCTGTTAAATCTTAAGGGACTCTTGATAAGGGATTAATCAACTGCCGAAGACACTTGAACCTTTTCAATAGAAGGTTTTTTGTTGTTACTTGCGAGACATATTGAATAGACAAGCTTAAACTTTTTCATAATTATCTAAAACAGCACCAAACAACATTCCAAGGATTTTCTGCTCTCGAAATCTATGTTGTTTTAAACTACATCCTTCGTTAATCATCTGGTCGGAGCCAACAAATAAACAAATTTAGTTCTTATCTCAAAATCATGATGAAATTCGATACGTAGTTAAACTATCGTGAATTAATGGAATAATTTGCATTACGCCTATTTTGAATATTCTATCTTAATCTTGATCTAATCTTTATCTTTTAACTTTGCATTATTGTATTTCATTAACATGATTTTTGTCATTGATATCACATATTTTTAAGTTACGAGTTAAATAAGCATTTAGGACTAAATATTGAAATCCAATTTGTATTCAAAATTTTTGATTTTGTTAACTCTAGCACTTTGGGATTAATTTTTAGCATGGGTACTTGGATTTTTATCTAATATCGGGGATTATTTTGCAAACTGAAATAAGTTACTTTAAGCAATCCTAATGCTGTATAGTCATCTTAATTAACTGTTTTTTTCATGAAATTTAACTCTGACAACGCTCATTGCTCTTACACCTCCTATCTTGCACCGTATGCCCTTTCACTTGTACACACGAAGACCTAATGGCTGCGTCAGCGAACGGTATTCGCGTTGCTGAATTTTGGGCCAATAAATTTAAAAAACAAATCTATATGTATGTAGTTATTATTTTTGTATCGACACGCTAAGAAGAAGACCAACATGAGTGGGAGTATTATATAATTGTTATCAAAACCATAATAAATGTCCTACCAGAAGAATTCCATGCACCAGATAATCGTCTCGCCAGGATGTTTGATTCCTCATATCCTATGATGGCTATAATCCGTGGGTTACAGTTATTTGTATGTAAAGCGGATGCACACTTCCGTCGCTCACGTGTCCAATGTTATTGTACATGGTAACTGGAGCAGGAACATATAAGTGACAGCGGTTGTACATAATTGACAATTGTTTTACATTGTTTGTGTACGGGGCGTCATTGGTATGTTTGCAGCTTTTTATAGTTCGTTACTTGAGAAAATGTTTGCGGTCTTAGGCCCGTATTACAGAACAGAACACTCAAGACCCAAGCATTACTTAAAACTAGTTTTGACTAATCAAATGGCTTTAATCGAGACTCAAGCAATGCTTGAGTATTATAGTATACGGGCATTACAGCGTTTGACTGTCTCAATTTTGATTCAACTTTCAGTGCGGATTCAATACAGAAATGCATTTTGTATCATGATAATGAATTACCTTCAAACTTTATTTTATAAGCATTAGCAGCTCTCAACCGAGATGGTGGATATATTGTAAGTTGTGTTACAAAATCCTTTAGAAGTTGTTTTTTTTATCATAAAGGCACCCGTATATTCCAAGTCATATAAGATGAACAGTAATCGAATAAGTTATCGCCTGTCAAGTACTCACATGGTCTAGTAATGTCCGCTGTTCAATTAATTGCTTAGCTAATTAGGTGTGAAATTAAGATCGGTTAATGCCCACTATGTCATGGCTTTGGTCCTAAAATAAGAAGAGTTGAAGAAAGATTTACTTCTTTCTACTGAAACGGATAAAAAAGTAATAGAAAAGGTCGCATTTCAATTGGTTACATTCTCGTCGCTGGCATTATTTTGATTGCTTCATTGCCCGATGCGGGTCCATCACCATGGTTATTTATAGGTAAACCAATCAACTGTTGCTTGATTCCCTTTTTCTACAATTGGAATGCGTGTAATAAAAAACATCGTGCCATAGCATTTTGCTATAGCGCGTTGTTACTATTTACGATTGGTAGAAAGATTTTTCTTTAGCCTTCTACTAACAGAGATTCAGTGTCATTCATCTGATGCGCAAGAGTAATCTGTAGTCTGTCTGTAACAGTCTTCTGTCTTCTAAATAAGCCAAAATATAAAGTAAGTAGTATAATTTGGCTGCTTTTAACTGCTTACTATTATTACAAGTAATTATTTTAATGGGAGTTCTTCAAGGTTCCACTTTCGGTCCATTGTTATGTTTCTAGCTCATCAGACTTAATGACCGAACGTCTAAGTTTGTCTAGAAAATGAACAGTTTGTGTACCATTCTTGTGATTCGAAATTTTTACAAATTAGACGACGACTACGGATTTACGTCAAATGCTAAACAAAATTAAGAAACCGATCTTACTTTTGTGACTTTGCGTTTCTGTTTTGTTTTTTTCCATAACACATTATTTGAATAATAAATCATTGCCATCGATACCCTTATTAGCGATGTCACGATTTATGCGCATTTATAATTAAGCGTACGCAGTATAGGCTTAGTTTTGAGACCTGTGGAACGTTACGTTTCTAAAGTATAATTAAGTGAGCTCTTCCTATTTCTAATAGAAAGTGTGGTCTTGCTTCAATACAGTCTCATAAATATCATTATTCATACAGTCGAGAGAGTGTATTTTCTTTTATTTTAATGTTAAATGTCTGGAGCATAATGAAGTGAAGTAGCAGCCAATGTGGAGATATTATTTCAAATTCTTCAAGATGGCTTGAATTTAGTTATTTAGATTCACGGTAACAGACATCTTCATCGTAGTGTGGGTAATAGAATCAACATAAACTAAAGTATTAATAGCGGTCATAAATACTTAAGTATCAGATTCCTCTTTATTACTATAAATACTTTGATCATCTTTATTATCTTTGCTTATCTAACAACTGTTCTACGATTTGGTTATGCATTCATGCAAAAATTTCTATGTTAACAAGATAGTAAATGTTTGGAATTTATTTAGATGTTCGCATACCTTTTGCTTAATATCTACTTCTAATGCAGATGATATTAATAAAGATTTGTTTTTATACCTATAGCTGTCACTGATATTTGCTTAAATACTAACCTAAGTTTTGTTGTACGATTACGTACATAAATAAAAATAAGTTCTTTTGCATAATTTGAATTAAAACCACAAAAAGTTAGAACTGTACCATGATTGCGCTTATCATCATTTATAAATGAACTGCATTCATCAAATAAATCCTCATCATCATGAATCATTATCACAATATATCCAAAAACACTTGAGCATCCTCACAATATCATATAATTATATACTAAAGAACATAATGGCCTTTCGGTGGCTAATTTTGGATGTCTCTCAAACACTCCGTGTCTGGGGTCAAACTGCCGAAATGATATTTGAACACCCGTTCTATGACGTCAACCGTGTCCATGAGATGTTCTGTCACAAGTCACAAGGCTCTTTAGACGATACTGTACCAACTGCTATGGTATTTATTATTTAAAATTATTTGGTACTAAAGCTTGAACATAAGCCACGTGGGTTGTGAATGAAACTTTTGTTGTTGATGAACGGTTTAAAACCTTTGTTTGATTACGGCAACCAAAAATATGACAATCGTATGGAGTTTATAGAAATTGTTATTTTGTTTGTCAATGTCATTGTCTGCAACTTTACTTGAGACTTTAAGGCTTTTATTATGATTATGATTATCAGCCATTGTATGATTATGATTTAGAGTGATGGAAATAAACAACATTAAATTACTGTAGATGTACAAATATTTATGATTAGATCTTTACATATGGGTACCTGTTCCTTCTGATTTTAATGATTTGTTTTATTTATTCTATGTTTATATTCGAATGCTTCATTACAATGTTATTCAATAATATTTTGGCATTGAGATTTATTATTAAATCAGTCTTACTAAAATTAGCACCATTAATTACTTTTCGACGACGCATATTTAGTTTTTGTTACAGTTTTTCTGACATTGACGTTCTTATTAATTTTGACGTCAGATACTTAAACGTGACCTGTCTTTTTATTCGTCTTGGGTTAGAAAAAATCTGTTTATGTAGGTATAGTGTCATCATTATTCTCCTGCCTTAATCTCAATTTATCTGGGGTCGGCGTAACATGTATTATCTTCCATACTTCTCTAGTCGTCATCTCGGTACTCACCCGATTTCTTGCAATATCATCTTACACACAGTCCATCTATCGTTCCTTTGGTATTCCACTACTCGTATAGCCATCTACATTCATATTCAAAATGTAGATATAGTGTCTTTCTCAAAAATAAGTTGCGTACTAAAATTTTCGGATTTCAATTAGGACAAATCCAATGAATATTAACATCCATGCAACGTCTTTTTTAAGAGCTTTAATATATCTTTGACCATATAATACAGTTTATCAAGTATACATTTATCTCTGTGCAGAATCATTAAGAGCTTTGGATCTGAGGCTACGGTATCTGTTGCTAAGCTTTAAAATAGAGGATTGTTCACAACTACGAAGTATTATCATTAGCTATTAAGTACTAGATTTTTAACCGACTTCTAAAAAAGGAGGAGGTTCTCAATTCGACTGTATATAATTTGTTTTATGTTTGTTCGCGCATAACTCCGTTGCTTGCCAACCGATTTGAAAAATTCTTTTTTTGTTGGAAAGGGTATACTTCCCAAATGGTCCCATAAAATTTTAAAATCTAAAAAAAATCCGACTTAATATATGTGGACGATGTTCTAATAAGTTCCTGTCACTGTAATTTACATACCAGGTAGTGGTATTACATTTTTTTCTGGGTTGTGTAGGTACCACAACTAAAAAGTGAAAAATAAAAACTTTTTTACAAAAAATAAAACCGACTTCCAAAAAAAACACTACAAAGTGAAAAATAATTTTGATTTCGGAAGTCGGTGGCAAAAAATGAAAATACAAAACCGAAGACACCGACTTCCGAAATCAAAAATATTTTTCACTTTGTAGTGTTTTGTTTGGAAGTCGGTTTTATTTTTTGTAAAAAGTTTTTTAAATTGTTATGCTCAAAATAGTGTAAAATCGATTTGCTGCATAAACGCAATCGATTTGTATTTACATATTATATGACGATGTCCAAGCCGTTATTAATACATTCAATTCAATGATTAGATAAACTATATAGTACTTAAGGTTATAAAATTCACATTAACGTTCTTCTAAGTAATGACGTCAACATAGATGATGCAAACTAAAGTATGTTTATAATGGAGATCAAACAATAGGATTAGGTAGGAGATGGTTAACAAAAAACTGATGTGATTAGTCGAGTTGCAAATATGTAAGTAGTCGAGTTGATTGTCGATACGTGGGTATAGTTGAACAATGGCATGTTATGGTTGTCTCGTTTTCCGTCCGTAGTAAACTGATAGTTTTAATATTTTTTATGCCTTCGTCCCACCCATCATTGACGTCAATCGACCGGTTGCGGTTTCAATGTGTGAGTAACACGTTTGCGCTCGCGCAGGGCTGTCTAAAACTTTATGGTGTGTGAAACAGTTATCAAAGGCGTTAAATTAGTACTCAGACTAGTTATCTGTACTTGTGTAATTGTTATGTTGTACAGTTTTATAGAAATAATTAACATCATTAATGTGCGTAGGTTCGGTACGTTTATGGAACTTTTTGCGCATTACAATTATTTGTTGTTTTATTTATTTCTGTTTTATTAACTAAGGTGCACGTGCGTTCCATATTAATAAGAGAATAATACATATTTTACAATTCTTACATGTACATTAATATTAATCCAACGATCTCCATCGTTTTTGCCTCCTTCGTTCAACTTTCTGGCATATCCTAATAATAAATGGCTAATCTAGATATTATTAATGATGAAATAGACGCGCTTCATATTTCTAAATCGTTCAAGTGTCAACCAGAGAGTTGCGTGCAGTTTATGAAAGATCCGACAAAAGGTTTAAAAGTATTACATCTTAACATACGAAGCATTTCTAAAAATTTCGATGAAGTTACGGTGCTTATGCGATTACTGGGTTTCCAGCCCGACGTGCTCGTTCTCTCTGAGTGTTGGTTAAGCAAACTTTCACACTTGCCGATCTTGGATGGCTTCACGTCATACTACACTAAAAACACATACAACCAAAATGACGGGTGTGCTATCTACGTCAAAACTTCCCTCAGAGCCGACGTTAAGGAACCACATTTTGTTGACGCGAACTGTCTTATTTGTCGCATAGAGGATGTTACAATAGTTGCTATATATCGCCCTCCTTCTTTTAAAAACATTAACAACTTTATTGACAGTCTCGATAACGTTCTCAAATTAACAACTCCTTCGGTGGTCCTGATCGGTGATATCAACATTGACATTAAGACTGACAACATTGATAGTCACGCAGATGAGTATTTAACCTGTGCTGCCAGTAACGGACTTCTTCCAGCTCATCAGTTTCCGACTCGGCTCACAAACTGTTTAGACCACATTTTATTGAAAACAAACAAATCCGCTATGACTTTCGTTATTAAATTATCCATAACAGATCACGAACCGCTGCTATTGTTTCTACAAACCAGTAGTGCCAAATCAGATGTGACCCGCACTAGATCAAAAATAAACTACGAAGCCGCTATAGAGAATATCAAAAAACATGACTGGTCTCCAATGCTGTCAATCTCAGATCCTAATAATGCTGCAGATGCATTAATAGGTAATCTCTCCTCTATTATCCTAAAGCACACCCGGGAGCAATCTGTTCCAAGGAGAGAACGTAATCTGAAGCCCTGGATTACGCCGGGCCTACTCCGCTGTATACGGCACCGTGATCGCATGCATGTCAAACTCAAAAAGTCGGATGATAATTTAATATTAAAAACCACCTACACTCGCTATCGCAATTTCTGCAATTCGCTGCTGAGAAAACTTAAGCGCTCGTATGAAAAAGAACAGTTTCATAATGCAAAAAATAATGTTAAAGCTACTTGGAATGTTATTAAAAAAAATTCAGATCTTCAAACTCAATCTTCGCCCTCTTTTGATCTATTGCATATATTTGATAATCCTAAGTCCTCGCTTAATCATGTCAACAACTTTTTTGCTAATGTTGGCAGTAGTTTGGCGTCAAAATTTAAATCAACCTCATTGGAACCCAATTCTGTGTCGCTTTCAAATTCGTGTAGCTCAATGGCCCTCTTCGAGGTTACCGAAGACGATGTTGACTCCATTATTTTGGGTCTTAGGTCTGATTGTGCTACTGGGTTAGGACTGTATACCGTCTAAAATAATAAAGGCCTCGAGATGCGTATTAGTTCCGGTTATTACACATGTCTGTAATTTATCTATAGTGGCTGGTGTCTTTCCAACGGCGTTTAAGAAAGCAGTGGTTCACCCCATTCACAAATCTGGGCGCAGAGATGACGTTAATAATTATCGTCCAATCTCGATTCTAACAGCGATGTCTAAGATCCTAGAACGAATACTGAATAAGAACCTGATCAGTTTTCTCGAGACAAACAATATCTTAGCGAACCACCAATATGGGTTCAGAAATGGGGTTAGTACCGAAGACGCAGTTATGGATTTGTCTAGTCACGTGGCTAGAACACTTGATGGAAAACGCAAGTGCCTGGGAATTTTCCTAGATCTTTCAAAGGCATTTGACACCGTTTCTGCCCAAGCCTTATTGAGTAAAATGGCAAGCATCGGTATTCGTGGACACCCTTTGAAAATCTTCGCAGATTATCTTAGAGAACGTACCCAAATAGTGAAAATCGGCCCACACGAAAGTGATGAGCTTTCAATCACATACGGCGTCCCGCAAGGCAGTATTCTGGGGCCTACTCTCTTTCTCATTTACATCAATAACCTCTGCAAACTGCCTCACGAAAATTGTAAGATATTTACATATGCGGATGACACTGCCCTTGTTGTAGATGGTGATGACTGGCCCCAGACATACCAAAACGCCGAGACTGCGCTATCCGCCGTAATGAAATGTTTGGCTGACAACTTGCTCACCTTAAATGTTAATAAATCGGTATATGTTCCATTCGGTCAAATCTGTGTCCCCCAAACTC
Organism: Hyppa rectilinea; assembly: GCA_951799385.1. NCBI lineage: Eukaryota > Metazoa > Arthropoda > Insecta > Lepidoptera > Noctuidae > Hyppa > Hyppa rectilinea. The sequence continues at coordinate 5,939,919 of OX637314.1, forward strand.
CTTTACCATAAAAGCGCATGCCTGCGGATCCTTTACACAGTGTAGCTGCCTCTTCCTCGCTAAATCCACTTGTGTAAGGTACCTAGGAGTACTCATCGATCAGCATCTCAACTGGCACCCCCATATAGCCAAAGTTACGTCCCGTATCCGTAAGCTAATATATGTTTTCAAGAAGTTACGAAGCTCTGCTGATAATGAAACGCTAAAATTAGTATATTTTGCCCTATGGCCGGTCTGTTCTAACGTATTGCTTGCCCGTCTGGGGTGGTGCCACCCAAAATGTATTTATCCGCCTTGAGAGAGCGCAGAGAGCTGTCCTTAAGGTTATGCACTCTCTTCCACGTAGGTATCCCACTGTGCAGCTCTATGCCGATTGCAAGGTGCTCACAGTCAGGCAACTTTATGTGCTCCTGTCGACCCTCCGCAAACACTCTGCCCGCCCCCCAAGGGAACCGACTGGCAGGCTTAAGCATAACGTTTTTCCCCACGAACGCCATAGAACCACCTTTGCCAAACGCCAATTCTACGTTAATAGCACTAACATGTACAACCTCCTAAATAATAAGTTTAAAATTTATTCATGCCATAAATATAAATGCAAAAATTTACTTAGAGATTATCTCCAAACACTAAGCTATGATGACACTGAGGATCTTCTGCTAGGTAATTTACAATGATATATTATAATATAATATACATCTATATATATCATAAGGTACTATAAATATAAATATAAGTCTAAATCTAATCATAAATGGATGTGTACTGGCCACACCACATTCTCACTCATTACACACACCCTACACCTACACACCACATACACACTTACTCACTACACACACACACACATACACACACTCAGACCTTACATTCAACTCACCGCACAGTTAAACGTTTTTCATGTTGTGTTTTCTTTAGATAGTTTATATCCTGTTTTCTTTTACAACATTTGCTTATTACTGTAACGTCCCGATCTATTATACTATGGCTTTGTCTTGTTTACTACTGAGAATCACTGACTCCTAAGACACAGGCATATACACCTAGTTTAGGAGTCAGGGAATTAAAATGATTGTGACATAGTTATAAGCCTACCTATATGATTAGTTTTTATTTCTTGTACGGTGATGGCTTTGGTGAAATAAAGAATTTATTTATTATTATTTATTAATCTGTTGCTGTTCGAAATGACTCAATCATAAAATGCATTCGTATAGTCTATTAATGATTGTACTTCCGTTATCATATCCCGTTACATAGATCATAGTTCCCTGTCCAGTCATTTGTTGCATGTGACTCATTCTACATCCTAGTTAGATTCATATCAGAGTACAGTCTCTCTTTATACTTGATTTCTCTCATCGGACATCTTTTTGGCCGTTTCTTTGGTATGTACGGCTTGGCGCCAAATATTTTCTTATCTTTAACTGTTTACTCGGTCCCTGGTCTTAGATGTTATGATGATATATGGTAGTTGCAGAGAGCAGCGCGTTCGAACAAAGAGAAAATAAACTCTTCAGGGGGCTTAGACAAGTGTCAATCGCATCGTGTCGACTCGATATCACTTGTGATAAGTTGGTGATCGAACAATTCGTTAACTCAGCGATTCGGATAGTCAAGAAAGCCACTTGTCTACGCATTTGGAATATTGATAGAGTCATTCGATTTCGTCATCTTTTTGTTACACAATTTGACATTGTCTAGCACTTAGCGATCGAAAACGATTGATCACGATCACAAAAGTCATTTTGAAAGCTTATGCCGAATTCAATTTTTAATTTCGCTATCGGTAATGAAAATGTGACTTTGTCTAAGCCCCCAAGTGTATTATTAGCATTTGTATAGATATACATGTAATACAGTGACCGCCTCTTTCTAAAGCTTATTGTGTACTGAAGGTATTATTGTATTTTTCGTTGCCAACCCTACCAGTATTGAGCAAGTGTCAAATCGCTTATATCCATACACGTCTGTGTCTATATAAGCAGTTAAATTTTTGCGTGTGTGCACGCTGCATGTGCCTACGTTGTGCATTCGTATGATGTTTCTCTTCTCCGTTTATTGCTAGCACCATAAGTGATGCCATGCACATGATATGACATTGATCATTGGCATTTGTGTGTTTTTTTTAATAAATACTACATATATTATGTTAGGATTTCTTTAGATCTGTCTTCTTTGTTGGTTATGAAGGAGAGTGTGACGTGTTGTGACTTTTAGTTAGACTCAAATTTTTTGACGCAGACAAAAAAAACTGACAAGGGAATATAAGCTACTAGCTTCTGCCCGCGGCTTTGCCCGTGTGGATGACGGAAATTGCATGTTATTATACATATAAACGTTCCTCTTGAATCACTCTATCTATTTAAAAACTGCATCAAAATCCGTTGTTTAGTTTTAAAGATCTAAGCATACATACAGACATATACTATGTAGTGATATTGTCCCGAAAGTCTGAAGAACTTCTTACGTTCAGAGATGAGGTTCCCCGTCGCAATGACGTATATCCTCCATAAACCCATAACTTGTCTGAATAGAACGGTACAGTACTTAAACAATATTTTTTATTGCACTTAATAAGCCAAGTACAAGCATGTAAAGATAAGCGGGATGACTGGCAATAAATAAAGTTCCGCGAAGTTGTCAAAAACCAATTAGGTACTTGGCATCAGCTTCCTCATTCTTGAACACCGTCTCTTTGTCTTTCCCCACGGTAGAAATGTCCAAAGTTCAAGGAGAATTACTTTTCCTGGCGTTCAGAAGCATCTCTACAAGAAATTACTGTTGTTAAAACCAGATTTTAAATGCCATTGGAATAATCAATAAGTTATCATTTGCATAAATATTGCGATACTAGCCGGCCATTTTTTCTTCACTTTATTTAAAGCGGGTTTTTTTTTTGTCAATGTACTGTACTGTGAACACTAACGTGAAGTGAGCTGTTATCCCACCTTTTGCTATGGACTGACATATTTGACAGCAGACTAAGCTGAGCTCACTTCACGATGTTAACAGAATGCATCATCTGGAGTTATAGGTTGCTACGGAGTTAGTACACAGTGCATGGCATTATAAACAATTGAACGAACAAAGAAACTAACAACTCGACTCAAAACAGTTAAAGCTTAACTTTAACAAAGCGGCAAAGACAGAAGAATTGTATGGAGTTTTTAAATCCTCCCTCACTGCTATGTCTCTTTGCTTTGTCAGTACAAATATTCAAAGTCTGCAAGATTTAATAACGTTAAGTGAAAGTCTTTAAGCCTTAAGCCAGTCATTAGCGAAAAGTTATGAACATCAGATGTGAAATCGAAATCTAAAGAAAACTGAGAATAACCTGAAAATATACATAAACAAACCTTAGAAGAAAAAAGCATGCTAACCCATAACATTATAACTAAAACCTTATTGTGTGTCCTTTTAAAACAGGTCGCTCAGGATTCTTTAGATACCCTTGCTTATATTTTCGAAATAAATTAAAAAGTAAAATTCCTTGTTCCAGATGGTAAACGCTGATTGAGGGCCAGGACTCTTGAGCGACCTGCGAGCGGACATCGGCGGCAATGGACCAACCACAGCTGGATCTAACTAGACTCTTTTGCTACATTCAAAGTTTCTTATGTATAGACTATATAGACTTTCTTAGTTAAATCGGTTACTACCAGTGACATCTTCTATTTGACGTTTGTGACATAACATTATGGTTGATTGATGTGTTTGCGCGGGAATCGCAGCGATGACACTGGTGGTTACTTTTTTAACTTGGAATTCTATATAAAACTAAAGACTCTGATAGATATCTAGATTTAAACTTTTTTTCTTTTTGTGTTTATGAGGCATAAGTGCGTCACAGAATATTTTTGTTTTTAAAGAATAGGCAGCTTCTAAGTTTGGGGTTTTTTTTTCACATATACGTTGTAATAATGTGTTATTAATAGAAGTTTATGTTTTAGAAGCAAATTTTATAATTAATAGTTTTACTTTTCCATTTTGGAGCTTAGTGAGGATTAACTTATTAATATTCTCAAAAAGAAAATACTTTCGTGTTGATAAATATTTAATTTATATCAACGGTAAAATAATAATTACTTATAAATAGGTGATAGAAACCACTAAAATAAGGACAATTTCCTCGTTTAAAAATAATATTTAAATTATAAAATCATTTTAATTGACTGCTTTATAAGTTCAAAAGTGATGTTTCCATTTTTATTCCTTTTTCAAAAACGTGGTCGAACGATTCGCACTTTAAAGTTTGGAACAATTTATAAAAAATATTGAACTAACGAGGTAAAATATGTGTATCGGAAACAGAATACGCAGGATTTTAAAATACCTACATTAAAAGACCAAATAATTGTTTTTGTTTTCCTATTGTTGCTTGTTAGGATTGTTATTTTAATTAGTTATAAACACTTCGCTATACTTGTTAAGAATATAATATGTGAAACTTGTTGCTACTCCATATTTATCCTTATCGAAAACGATGAGACTATAATGTATAGGTACTGATTAAAACTAAATGAAATAAAATAAAAAATAAAGATATTTGAAAACAAAATACTTACAAAAAATACCGAGATATGAAAAAAAATGGCGAAATGGGGCTAATTATAAAAAAAAATTAAATGAATATTTTTTGAAGACGCAGGCGAAGCGTTTAGATATTTTGTTCGCTTTTGAGCGTTTGGAAATTTTATCCCTGTAGTACGGTTTCGTGGGATACTTTCCGACACAAACAAGGACAGTTGCACAAACTATTTAGTGCCAATTGCACGAATAAAACTGAACGCGATCAGTACATCTAAACTGCGTTCAATAGCTGTCAGTGTCAATATGTCATTCTCAATAAATAAGTGTCAGTTGTCAAAACAAATGTTTTAAACTCAGTGATTTAAGTTTTCCTCTTTCCTTGTTCTCATTTAGACTCGCCCATTAATTCGTAGAACCGTGCAATTATTATGAAAGTTACTATTATAGCAATATTTAATTTATGATTCTCATAATTTTAAACAGTTACTACTATGCTAAGTTTTATATAAACTATTTACCTAATTATTTAATTATTTTACCGTAAAAGTATTACGATGTAGAGTAGACTTGTTTAATCATTCTCTTTATTTAACTGCTCCCGCGCGGTTTCACTCGCTGCTCGGCTCCTATTGGTCGTAGCGTGATGTTATGTTGCCTATAGCCTTCCTCGATAAATGGACTATCCAACACAAAAAGAAATTTTTCAATTCGGACCAGTAGTTCCAGAGATTAGCGCGTTCAAACAAACAAACTCTTCAGCTTTATAATATTAGTATAGATTTATTGTAAAACTCATACAATCAAGAATAACAAAGAATAACAACATATCATTTCGTAGTTATTTAATATTTTTTAACTGTTAGTGTTGATTTTTTCTCTCCGTGATATTATTTAATACCAAAATTTCTTGCCCTATGAGATTATATTAATAGTAATAATGTATTTGGTTAATAACCATTAAAGAGAACATTCCATACATTGTAATAATGCCTTTTATTTTATAATCGAGTTATTTATATTATCACAAATGAAATAAATTCTGAAAATTATTTAAGTAAGTATATTTAACTTTAGTTGCAGCAGTTTGCAGCATTATGTCTGAATAAATAAATTATTGTTTAAGTTAAAATTATTATTATTATATGAATTCTGAATAAATTTTGTCCATTGTTTATTTGGTTTACGTCATTTGACTTTAATTTCCTGTATATATATAATAATAACCTACATATTTTTTCATAATTTTACCTGCTAAATTAACTATAGATAGGTATGGTATGATTGAAGAAAACAAGACTAGTTTTAGTATCGTAACGAATAGTTCTCCAGAACGAATTTCGACCATGGCGACCAATCTAAGAGGAGATCAGCCTTCGGCGCGGTAGATGTTATGGTGTACTATAGGTACTGTGTGCATAGACGCAGATGCACTCTCAATGCCTTCACCGTCATAGAATAATGAGTCGGCAATCCTTTACGACTGGAGAGAGGTCCGGCTTGTCCGAAAGGGTTACCGCTACCACGGAACATAAAGGGCTACGGAAGGAACATGGATGGGTTTTAGTCTGTAAGAGTCTGACACTCCCTTCCGCTCCACCCAGAGCGGGAGAAGTTATTGAATGATTTCTCAGCCTTAAAAAAAAGGGCATGTAAGAAATTCCCAATGGAAAAAAACCTAATAACACTGTGTCCGATTCGGGAATTGAACTCAGTTCAGCAATGGTGCTTGCGGCCACGAGAACAAAGGGGCAGTAAGCATCTTCTGTTATACACAGCAAAATACCTTGTACAATGTACCTTGATTGATGTACAGTCCTCCAAGGTAAAATCGTTGGAGCTTGTTGAACGTCCCTGTTTAAAGGGTGTAACCGAAAGGGTGTAGCATGCAAAAGCATATGCTACAGACCACCAAACTGAACAACTTTTACCATGGGAATAACTCCGAAATCGTTTTTTTCGAAATTTTTTTTTCACGATTTCGGAGTTGGTCCCTTATTAAAAGTTGTTCAGTTTGGTGGTCTGTAGCATATCCTTTTGTATTTATATACCCTTTCGGTTATACCCAAGTGTCTTCATGAAACCCTTAGATACCATCGTTCAATCATTTTGTTCATGTTCTATTTTAAGTCAATGGGATATTTTATTTGAAAACACCGCAAAGGTACTTAATTATACACCTACTATATATTATATACATACAATAAACAGTGCAGAATGCCCTTTTGATATACATATCCATAAATCTATGACAAAACCCGTGAATTAGGTCACCACGAATCGTTTTAAAAACAACCATTCAATTTACTATCTTCGTTCCAAGCGATAAAGTTTAGAATCGATTGCAAAAGATCAAAACTAATTTCCTTTGTTCGAAAGCCCTTTCCACACAATGACATAACGCATGCGTGAATGACGCGCGAACTGACCTCGACTGCGGCACGTGGGAATGTTAGTTGTCTCGCTCTAACACCAGCCTAACCTATTGGGCGATTACAAAAGCATTCGAAATAAGTATACCTGTCTCTTTTCAGCGTAATGTTTCTTTTTTCCATGTAGAGGCCATAAACGAGCATAATATTTTGCTGGTTATTTTACTTTAAATTACCATCAAGAATGCGATAAGAATAGGTACTTAAATATGGAAAGCTAAAGAAAACAGTACTTAAGCTATTTTCTCATGAATTTTGACAAAAAGCTCGAGAAAAGCAGAAAATATTCAACTTTAAAAACAAACAATGTTGCCGGAAGTCATGTTTATAACTTCTTTAGCACCATAATCCCTCGAGTGTATGCTTAGTTCCTGAAAAAATATTACTTAAAATCGCAATAGTACATAGGTACTTTTCATAGTTTAGATTTTCACTCTGGAATATCAACATGAAAATTCACCTAGTTAGGTTAAATTTGGTAAAGCTCAGGATTAGAACATAGAGTCTCTGGCAAGTCATAGTATTTGGTATTATCAACGTTAAAACCGTATCATCCTGCATTATGGGCCCGCGTGTTGGACTACCTACGGTCCACTCCCTCACACACAGCGAACGTCTGTGACCCTGAGTGGGGACATTATTGGCTGACAGCCGATTATGCGTAGGTACACGCAAAAATGAGTGCTTTAGCTATACAACAGAGTATGCTAAAGCTTTGTAACCGCAGCCCACTCCGGGCTTAAGCGGGATTGTCCGAAAGGTTACCGCTACCCCGGAACATAAAGGGCTAAGGAAGGAACATGGATGGGTTTTAGTCAGTAAGAGTCTGACACTCCCTTCCGCTTCACCCAGAGCGGGAGAAGTCATTGGATGATTTCCCAGCCTTAAAAAAAAAGCCGCCTCCGGGCTGCTTTATTTTTTATTTATTTTTTTGAATTTCGCAGTTCAACCATAGGGTTGTCTACTGCTGAACCGGACTTGCCTGAGGGTGCCACAAAAGAGTTGTAGCCTCCAGCCAGGGCTTAGTAAAACTTACAAACTGAGCGACGACACGCTAAGGGCACCCCCTGTGGGGTACGGACCTCGGCTTAGGGCGTCGCTGAGCAAGGGTCAAGCTGGATCAGGGGAATTTAATACTAATACAGGCTCAGCGGCAACGCAGACTGGCTCGAACATGGGTCGCGGGCTTTATTTTATACAAAACCACTGTTATTTCACTGAAAACCGGCGCTTGGGGTCTGTCTCGCGAAGGGTCACAGCATTTGACGACACGGTTGGCGCAGTGGTTGAGCGATTGACTGCTGCGCACTATGTCGCGGGTTCGATTCCCGCACGGAACAAATATTTGTACGACCTGCAAGCATTTGTCGGGTCTGGGCAACGAGTCTGGGTGTTTTTCTATCTATAATATGTATGTACAGTATAATCTCACTAATCCGGCACTATTAAAATCCGGAGGGTGCCGGACTATTGGAATGTTCGGATTACTGGATTATAGTGAAAAAGTCATAGGTAGTTAATAAAATAAAGCATTTCATAGAGGAAATAAATGTATGTAACAGGTAGAGGGGCGAGGGAGGCGTGTGTGGATGGTGCCGGATTATTGGAGGTGCCGATTTATCGAAGTGCCGGATTAGTGAGATTGTACTGTAGTTACAAAAAAAATGTATATAAGTAGTATATCAGCCATCTCGTTACCATAACACAAGCATTAGGTTGCTTAGCTTGGGACGATATGGCGTTGTGTGAAATGTCCAAGGATATTATTATTATTATATTATTATGCTGAGCGATGACCGCTTTGCGTGGATGTGACGTATTTCTCACCTAATTTATTCATTTGTATTTGAGTCCTTTCTGTACGTCATGTTTGCCGCAAATAAAAGTTTCTTTTCCTTTCTATTGTAAAAAGCAACATAACACTTTACGTCAACACATTCTAATTAAAATGTTACTTTATTCTTATTCTTTATTCATAGTTTGCGATACAAAAAATCTCTTTGTTTTACCAACAATACATGCATTTGCATCAACATTACGCTATGGTTACATCATGAGAGATAATTACATGAAGCTATGACGTAAACGATGTTTAATAAATTATCTTATTGAGTATTGTTAGGCGTCCGTATAGGTACAGATGGTGTTAAGATTAGATGTGCAATGTGTTGTTCTTATGAAACTTATTTTTTTTAACCCATTGCTCACTGTAGATTGTAGGTACGATTGATGTGGATTCTTAATATATATCGTCTGAAACTGTCGAATTTTTAAAATAATTATAAATATTATTTGCCTTTTTTTTATTTAAATTTTAGGCGTTTTTAGGTTTTGTTTTTTTCAAAACGCTTTATGGTTTTTCAAACAACTTTTATTTGAAGAACAAAAATGGCGGATCGACATAATATTTCTATGCAAAAGCTGTCTCATATTTATTCCTCCGATAAAACTTATTTGACGATTGTAAAATAGCCCTTAAGGAGTTATACAACAGTTTATTATAGAATTTTATCTGTGAAAAACTCCCACATTCGTGGTGGCTTTATTAATAATATTTTATATAACAAGTTATTTTAATATATTGCCATTTCAACAGGCATAGACCTTCGTACCGGTTCGTTTTTGGTGGTCTTCAAACGCCTACTAGTATCTTCACTGCTACATTTAACTTGCGCTCGCGCATTCAGCAAGATATTTACCGGAGATAAACACTTTGCTGAGCAAAATTGCTTTAAGTTTTCTTTTAGGCACGAAAGCGGTTGTGTTCGTTTTGTACAGAATATTGTTTTTTTTTTTAAGTTGGTAGGTACTTTTTCAATAATCACTTACAACCACTAGTTTGAACTCAAACTCAAACTCAAACTCAAAACTCTCGAAACGATAATAAATATAACCGTAAGAATCGTTGAGGTCTTATACGCAAACGGCTTCTAATAGGTGAACATCTAATAGGTTAATTGATGGTTGTAATATTGTTGGTAGAAATAAATATTGGTGATCAATTTTATTCGGTATATCAGAAGTAGAAGAAGAGATATACTATTTTTATTTTATCGATATCGATAACGTAAGTTTAAACGTACGTTTATACGTACCTACTATGCATACGCCTCTTCCTAACCCTTCGGGGAAACAAGGCGTGATGTTACGTTTATCGATAACGATTTTTTTTTTGTTTCGTAATGCTCTTTTCCGCCAATAAGGTTGTCATACAAGATACTTACCATTATTTTATTTAAGGTACGTGTGGGTTTGGCGTGCACTTACTTATTGCTTCATTCGTAAACATACAACACGTCAAGCAAACTACTTAGCTAATATATCAATGTTCGTCAAATTACCATTAAGAACCGTTACGTTTGTGACAATTCTATAACATGAAATATTGTGACAGTATGTGTCCGGCTGCCTATCGAACTATCGATAACATAGAGACGACCATCTATAACTGTCACAGTGTAGAAGTCGATAGTAAGTAGTTTCAGTTCAAATGTACAGACAGCACATCAAGTTACCACAAACTATCAAATCTTCACAATCGATTTTCAGCTTATCCCTTATCGTTTTAAGGTTTTAAATCATTTGGAGAAAATTGTCAGTTTGGTATAACTTGATGCGCGCTGGCGACCGTAAATAAACATAATATTATTAGGTATACCAACAATTTTCTCATTATAGTCAAAACCATATGTAAGATTTACTATTTTGTATTTAAATTACATCATGAATTGCAAATTAGTGACAAAAATATGATCGACGAAATCTTTAAAATCATAAGATATTACAATCTAATAACACACAATATCACGCTTTGTTTCCCCGCAGAGGTAATATGTCACTTGGAGTGAAAAACATCGATTACAAAATAATCGATTTTTCTCTTTTTAAAATAAATCGATTTGTAAAAAATCGATTCGCTAAAAATAATCGATTTTTTTCTGACTATTCGAAAAATATAATTACCAAGTCGATTATTACTAAAACAACAATTTGTTGGTTTTAAAACTGAAAGCAAACCAAAATTCCATTAAAAACTGTAGTTTAGCTACATCGGTTTAAGTCAACAACGCATATCTTATATTTTTAATTTTAAAAAAAGCCAACTTTCATAGCTTTTTTTTGCCAACCGGGTCCAAGTCCAGACTCCGGGCTGCTACTAAGAAATTCTTAATGGAAAACCCAATTACACTCAAACTAACACGACTCAAATTATAATTAGAGACATTGTTATTACTTACTTACCAATACACCCAATACTGTGACAAAGTTCTAAATTGCACTAGACGGAAAACAACTTAGAACTTTTTCAAAATAAATCCCAGTCTCGGGAAAATCTAAAGAATTTTCTCGTATTTCGTATTAGGCGTTGAGCGTGCGCTAGAGAATACCAATGATTGATATCAGTCGAGTATCGATTGAAATGAATCGATTTAAAACAATATTGGTGCTGGAGATATATGAGGTGTCAACGCGTGATTTATTTGCGTGCCTCCGACGATGTTGGTGCGCGTGAGTGCGGCTATGAAAGTGTGGAAACAGCTTTTTAAATTAAATAGGGGGAACTTTAATTTTTCACCAATACTTTATAAAAAATTGCCAGTACATTTGTATACGTTAATTTATTTTTATTTTATTTTATTTTATTTTGGCAACAAACAGTCATGTACTTACAAACAATATTATTTATGAAAGAATTGGTTCCTTACAAAAGACCTATAGTGCCGACAATGTGGTATAGTTCTAAAAATATGTACAATAAACTCTTAACAAGGAAAGACGTGAAAGAAATACATATATTAATTTTTGTGTCAGAATTACTAATGTTCAATGCAACTTAATTTACAAAGTAAACTGAAGGTAGACAAAGTAAAAAAAAAATAGAATGAGTTAAAATTTTGTGACATATCTACTTTTAAGTTTCTGTTTAAGGCTATTAAGAGAAATGTTAAAAAGATCTATGTCTGTAAATTCTCTATTATAATTGTTAGTGGAACGGTATATAAATGAGTTACGAGTGTATGTTTTATGCAGTCGAGGAGGAACAAAAAGTGGTATTGTACGTGAGGGGCGTACGGGTAGGCGAGCGTGTGCTCTTACTGATATTTTACCAAGTAGTGATGGTGAATCAGTAAATGAGTTTAAAATCTTGAACAGTTGAATGATGTCGAACATATTACGTCTGTTACGTAGACTTATCAGTTTATGCCTACGCATTGCGTCTTCATACGCAGCGTCGTAAGTATTATTGCGGTAGTTAAGTGATTTTAAAAACTTTTTTTGGATCCTTTCTATCCTATTTATATGTATATTAAAACATGGGCTCCATACAGTACTACAAAAGTCCAGAATAGAACGCACAAATGAAAAATAAAGAATTTTTAAAGTGATAGCTTTTTTAAATGGTTTACTAATTCGTAGTATAAAGCCAAGGCTACGAAATGCGGAGCTAACTATATGGTCTATATGATGGGTGAATGTTAATTTGGAGTCCATAATGATCCCCAGGTCTCTGATGGTAGAAACTCTTTTAAGAGTTAAGCCATTTATGGCGTAGTTAAAATTTAATGGGTGTGTTTTACGTGTATATGACATAATGAAACATTTGTCTATGTTGAGAAAGAGTTGATTTATTGTACAGTAATTATGCAAATTTAGTAAATCACTTTGTAATTTAGAGCAATCTCTGACGGACTCCACCACTCGGAATATTTTAGTGTCATCAGCGTAAAGTAAGTGATTACTGTGGTCAAATATGGTTCCTATGTCGTTAATGTAGAGGGTAAAGAGCAAGGGTCCCAAGTGGGAACCTTGGGGAACTCCGGAGGGAACAGGGAGAAATTGAGATGAGTAACCTTTAACACAAACCGCCTGACTTCGATTTTTTATATAGGACTGGATCCATCGCAGTAAGTTGCCGTGCACACCGGCCCTCGCTAGTTTCTCAATAAGCATATCATGATTAATTTTGTCAAACGCTTTCGAAAAGTCGGTGTACACGACATCTACCTGTAGATTCTTATCCATAGCGTTCACGAGAAATTCCGAGAAATTTAGCATGTTACTATCTACGCTACGATGTTTAAAGAAACCGTGCTGTTGCTGAGAAATATGATTACGAACAGCGAATGAAATTTGAGATGTTACCATTTTTTCTAATATTTTTCCTAGAACACACAATTTAGAGATCGGTCTGTATTCAGTCACAATGTCTTTTATATTGTTTTTGGGAATAGGGGTTATAATTGATTTTTTCCATTTACTGGGAAACACTCCAGTTTCAATAGACGTGCGAAATATGAATGTTATTGGTCCTGCAAGTACCTCAGCACACTTAGATAAGAAAAATGGATGAAGGTCATCGGATCCGGCACCTTTTTTAATATTAACCTTTTTTAATTCACTCAGTACTTGTTCAAAAGTAACGTTGATTGTGCTTATGTCCACAGTAGAAGATGTGTTGTAGCTACAAGGGTAGGTTTGAGATGTGGACGAAACAAAAACTGAATTGAAGTACTCATTAAAAGCATCACAAATGTCCTCGCCAGTAGAGAGTACTTTACCGTTGTACATCATTCTTTCAGGGATGGTGTTAGATGCATTTTTTTTTGACTTGACGAATGACCAAAAAGAATTGGAATCTTTTTTTATATTATCTTCAGAATATTTAATAAAATTTTGATAACAATCTTTAGACATTTTTTTAAGTCTACTTCGCAATAATGAGAACATGCGATAGTCTTGAAGGTTACCATATGTTTTCCATTTGCGATGTAACTTGCATTTTTCGTTAGATAACTTAATAAGAGGTTTAGTGTACCAAGGTGGGTATTTATGTGTAGAATTTAAATTGCAGGTTGGCACAAATTCGTCCAAAATATTTTGGAGGACACTATAGAAGTAATCAATCATGGAATCTACATGGGTCATACTAGAAAAAATAGTCTCCCAATCTATTGACGCAAGGGCAGTTTTAATTGAGTCATAGTTTGCTTTATAATATTGTCTTTTCCTTACAGACGGGAGCTTGAGTGCAGGACAGAAGTTTAATTTTAAGTCAATTTCTAACGGGCTGTGATGCAAATCTTGTGGTACAAATGGATGTTTACACTGTGAGATAAGGCACAATTCGTTACAAAAAATTAAATCTAATATTCTATTATTATGGTTAAACTGATTATTGTATTGTGATAAGGAAGAGAAATTCATGAAATCGGCAGTCAGTCAATCCATAGAATTTGAGTCATAATTGCAAGACCAACAAGCGTGTGATACATTAAAGTCACCCAGTATAAGAAATTTATCATTATAGTTACGTAAAACAAATTCACTCACTCTGTCGTAAAAGGATGCTAGTAATGATTCATGATTAGTACCGTGCGATATATACGTAGCTATAATATGTAAGTAATTAGGTGAACCGATATTGTTTTGGCCCGCCGACGATTGCGTGCGCAGTGGCAGGGAGACCCATACCTCGTCCGACAGCGGTGACGTATGCATGTCACTGCGCTGCCAGGGACAGAGCTCGCGACGCACGGCAATCATAACACCTCCACCGCGATCGCCGCTGGTCGCTTGGTAATTACGGTCACAACGGTATAATTCGTATCGGCTATCAACGTATTCGCTACTGTTAAAGTTCTCGTTAAGCCAGGTCTCTGTGATACATATGACGTCAAAATTGTTCCGCAGAACTTCGGAAAGAAATATGTGTGATTTAGTGCGTAATCCCCTCACGTTTTGATAGTAAATGGACAAGTTATTGTTATCGAACATTGATAATAATTAGGACCGCTATGAGTAAACAAGTTCCACTAACATTACATTTAAGGGTTATAATTGTTAATAATGAACGGTATTGAGCCTCATTAATGAATGCACATTCCTTCTTAATATCGAAACAACAAAGTATTTGACAGTAAAGTACTACAAGTAATATCGTAGTATGTAATAAAATAAGTATGCAGATATAATTGATATGAGTGGATAGTCATTTTATTTTAGCTAAATCAGTATCACTGGACACACACATGGTTTTGGACGTATCATTTTTTTTCAGTAAGATTTTACAATCTGACAACCATACGTACTTATAGTCACTTTCTTTTGCAAGAAGACGGGCTTGCTTATATAGTTGTTTATTCTGCGGAGTTAAGTGCAGAGTTAAGTCTAGTCGTCGATATTCTTCATTACGTCAATGCTTTTGCTTCCCGTTATTATCCACTAAAATAGTTTTCAGTTAATTTACTTCTCCGTTCAACTTAATTGGTCACTTAAACCTATGGCTTTTATTAAACGCTACAAAGGGGAATGAGATAGTAAGCTTTGTTTAAGACATAGAAACTACCAATTATTGCTTAGTAAGAAATACGAACAGCAATTTTCCAAAGGTAACGTAGGATAACTCTACATATATCGCACTACGCGTATTTCCCCTATTTCTCATTTGATTATTATTATTAGCTGTTTTGCGATTTAATGAATTACAGCGAAGCCTTAAAATTTGAACTCCTTTGAATTGACAATAATTTCGTAATTTGGAACAGTAATATAAAAAAGAAACAAAATACTTTTATGTGCGACAAAATAAACAAAATACTTTTATAACAAGACGTAAAGAGAAAAATATGCGTCACATCCATGCAAAACGGTAATTGCTCAGCACATTACTGCCACCGTTCTCGAAACAAAACCCCAGCACTGGTTTTCAGCGACAGCCGTAACCGTGATGACTTCAACGAATTACCTGATTTCGTTTTCGTACTCCATATTATATTAGCTACCAGATGTAGGTGCCTAAGGAAACGTAAATATTTGTTGATTCTAAGAGTCGTATATTACGTTGCGCTAAAAGAGGATTTTCCATAAAAGTATCATTTTAGAATCAATAGGAGTATAAAAAAACCTGATTCTGAAAACTTGTTTGCACTGAATTGCAGTTGCGTTGAAAATAGTGACTTGATGAGAAGTTTAGAAGTGGATTTGCTATTTTCGACTTGTAAAAATAGCAAATTGCAAATCGAAGTAGATATTGTGACGGATTAAAACAAAAAAGGAAAAAATAAGTGGACATTTTTAAATAAGATAGATAATAATAACGTCGCACCTCGTTTCCTCGGAGGGTAAAGTATGAACTGGTAATTTTTATAAAATTACCATGTATTTTTATTTTTACTATGGTAGAGCCATAGTAGGCACACCGACATTTCGCCAGTTAAGTTCAAATCCTATGTAACCCGGAACCCGGGCTGCTACTTAGTAAATTCCTAATTGAAAAACCCAATAACACTTTCTCCAATCTATGAGTCGAACCCAAGATCAACGAGGCAGTATAAGTTGCAATGTCGCTTTTCGTGTATAAAGGTTTTTTAGTGTACTTAGTATGTATGTTACAAGCTTTGCAAATTCTCTTTATTGAATTAATTGCATCTGTTAGCCGTCAATTTGTGGGCTTTTGGTTTACTGACATAAAAATATACGACAGTTGACAAATGTTTGAAAAATGGCTGAAATTATCACAATGGTCGTTAAATTAGTTCTCAGATAAGTTTGTAATCAATTATATTTCAACAATGTGGCGTGGATATTAAGCGGGGGTGCTTTGACTTTCAAGTTACGAATGGAAGCAGCTTTGCGATGCATTCCGAATTAAAGTAAAATGACATTATATTAAGCTGGTATCAGACGCTTCATTGAATGTTCATTGTTCCTGTTACGTTGACAGAATGACATGAATGGAATGTATTTATTATCTATACTAATATTATAAAGAGGAAAACTTTGTTTGTTTGTTTGGTTGTAATGAAAATGAATAGGCTCAAAAACTACTGGACCGATTTTAAAAATTCTTTCACCGTTGGAAAGCTTAGTTTTCTAGGAGTAACATAGGCTTTTTATCCCGGGAAAAATAACGGGTCCCACGGGAAAGACCACGGGAGCGAAGCCGCGGGCAAAGTGCTAGTTATAACATAAAATGACCAAGCCCAATTTTATTAGTTAACACGTTATAATACGCCCAAAGAATTTCATTGTGTCTGCTGCGTGGCAGTCAATATTTTAAACACATTACATAAATATAGTAACTATATAGACAGTAATTCAACAGTCATACGCTTATCTCACAGCACTCCAAACATACTGACAAGATCTTCTTCGATTTATCCGCGAACACATCACAGTCAGGCTTAGCATCCAAGAGAGCTTTAAGTCGGGAATGAATGTACACCTATTCCTTGCATTTCATTGTTCGATCTTTCGGTAGATGATTGGAAGTGCTGAAATATGAGAATGGTGGATCGGTTTAATAATGAATTAATTTTAGTTTTTTGATTCATTTTGTATTTAGACGTTAAACGTCGAATGAAAGACAATAATGAACAAAAAGCGAAGCGTCGGACACCTGCTTTAGGAATCACGATTGCAATTCAAGATCATTCAAGATGGATGCCTTCTGCCTTTATGTGGAACAGTGTAATGATTATAATGAATGAACCAAATTATAGCCGAGAGGTAATTGAAATAAATTGGGCCTCATTCTGATTGACAGTAATTGCAATTATAATATGTCGTCTGACGAAAAAAACCCATTACATTGCATTCGGTAGATTTTTATCGAGAAAGGGGCATTTATTTAGCAGTTAGCATTTATTTATTAATAAACTGCACGAGTTTTTGGTGCGGAATGATGCACAACAGCAGATCTCTAAAACAGGTATATTCTCAACTAGCTTCCGCCCGCGGCTTCGCCCGCATAATATGTCGAAAAATTATACATATAAAGCTTCCTCTTCAATCACTCTATCTGTTAAAAAAAACCGCATCAAAATCCGTTGCGTAGTTTTAAAGATTTAAGCATACACATAGGGATATAGGGACAGAGAAAGCGACTTTGTTTTATACTATGTAGTGATATAACCATTGTCGCAGCCAACTTTTCTTCTTCAAAACGGCGTCTACCAAATATCAACCTGAATTATAATAATTACTAGCTGTTCCCGCACGGTTTCACACGCTGATCGGCTCCTATTGGTCGTAGCGTGATGTTATATAGCCTATAGCCTTCCTCGATAAATGGACTATCCAACACAAAAATAATTTATCAATTCGGACCAGTAGTTCCAGAGATTAGCGCGTTCAAACAAACAAACTCTTCAGGTTTATAATATTGGTATAGATTGGTTGGAACCGTGACCAACCGCGCGAGTCGAGCGAGACGAGCGGTGCCGCAGAAGTGGCCGACGAGCGATATTTCCAAAAGCTACGCTGTTAACTGAAACATATAAAGGCCATTGATTATAGTTTGTTACCGGAATGGGACTCTAATTATGGAAGTGGTGATTTTCACCGTCATCAAACTTTATCTCGCCTTAAAATAACATTCGTTTGTTTTGTATGAGGTAGTGGATGAAAGAGGACGAAAGAGGCCTTATTTAATTTTCACTGTTGCATGTCTCGAGATCATAGTGATCACCAGATCAGATATAATAACATCTCATTAAAAATGGACAGTGGCAGACACATGGAGGCAATCTTCATTATTTTAAATATTAATATTTATTTATGTAGGCACGTAAGTTTAAGGGCCTCGGAAGCGAAACAAACAACATCTTATTATACAATAACCAAGAAGAGTCATTAGTTGAACATTAAAAAGATAACGCAGTCGGAAAAGATGCTGTGATTTACGATTTTTTAACCGACTACAGTGAAATATAAAAGTGGGATATGTTTTTGACCGGTATGTGTGTTCATGTGAAATTAGATAATTTGACAAATGAGGTATTATTGGAAGCGCCTTGATCGTCCGCTGGTTATAAGTTCCGTGACGTCACGTTAAGTTATATAGAAGAAAAAAGAAATAAAAGCCAGGAAAACACAATAAAATAAATGAAAATATAATTAGCAATTCCTTCATGAATCCCTCTCACAATAGTGCCTAGCGCCATGTAATGGAAATAAAACCTAGAACTAAAAAACTTGCTTGCGGCTTTGTTTTATTTCGGGGGATTTCAAGGTAAATATTAACACAGGGACAGAAAAATACATAAATCACAACAGTGTGTGAATTGTTGTATTAGTACTCTATTATACATTCAGTGGGATTCTCCGAAAGGGTTACCGCCACCCCGGAACTTATAGGGCTAAGAAAGAACATGGATGGGTTTTAGCCAGTAAGAGTCTGACACTCCCTTCCGCTCCATCCAGAGCGGGAAGAGACATTTGATGATTGCCCACACTCAAAAAAAAGAAAACTCTTATACATAAATATACACACATCAAAAGTGTCTAGGGATCAACATATATTTTTGCAATAACTTTTCTCTTGATTGATATTAATTTAAATTTTCTTTAAGGATTCATCAAATAAAGTGTTTTCGTTTGTCACAGTAACGATAAACCAAGTCACCTTTGCATTAATAAAGAAATTTGCCATTTTCCTAATAAAGGGATTTTTGACATTTGAACCACTAACATTAAAGTTCGAAAAAAAGACTGAAATAACAGTTTTCTTTAAAATTTTATTGGGTAACTTAAACAATTAATAATCCGTGTTTCTACCGCGAACACTAACAACACAAGAACATCGGTTTGGCATACTCAAAATGAGTTCATCCAAATTGTAAGGTTATGTGGAACGTGAATCAAACAACAAGCTTGTGTAATGACTGTCGTATATTCCTGTATCGGTCTCATACCACACCGACATTATTCATGTACCCACTTATGAATATCATCACATCTTCCTCCCTCAATTAAAACAAACAAAAAAAAAAATATCTTATTCTACTAATATACATGCAGCTAATTCCATTTTCAAGTAACAAATCTAAAGATATACATAGATGAGTAGGTATGTTAATAGTATTTTAATATTAATAATAAGTAGGTATGTTGCCCTAATTATGTTACATGCATAATCATCTATTAGAAATCGTTATATACATATACATAAATCTCAATGCTTACAGTGCAACAGTAACATAGTTATTACTGTATCCTAAACATGAGTACATATTTAAACGTATGTACTTTATTTTAGTATTTTAACTTTCACATTTTCTTAGAAAGAAATACATAGTAGTTACATATACCATTTAATTATTATTTTATTATTAAAGTTTCACTCATTTATAAATACAATCTCATAATCATACAAAAATTCATTTAAATCAATTTCGAATACTTATCAATATTGCGTTACCGTTGATAATACGGTTTACATAGTGGTGTTTTGTTAATTTCTCGGATACCCCCATCTATTCGGCGGTCGCACCGTCCTGCCGGAACGAGTAACATAATTAGTATTAGACGACTGCTCATGTTGTTCATTTCTTTGAGACGCTGTATTTTCGCAATCATAGGCAAACTCATAGTCTCGAGGTGGGCAGTGTCTGTGCGAGCGGTCTGCTATCATGTGCCTTCTATTCCTTACAACTACTATTCCATTTAGTAAACGTACTGCATATGACCTATTTCTCAGAATGCGCTCAACTACGCCTGGTACCCAATAGTTTTTAATTGTATCATAATATCTTACGTTCTGATTTACTTGTAACGGAGTCAAGTTCTTACTACCTTTATCGTAAAATTCTTTTTGTTTATTTTGCCGATTTATTAATTTCTCTTTTATGTTATTATGCACCTTTGGTGTCAATAATACTATGGGTGTCGGAACAATACTTCTTAATTTACGACTTTGTAAAATTTCCGCTGGTGATGCCAGATCACTACCCAGCGGTGTATTTAAGCATTCTAACAATGCTAGACGATACTCCGTATTGTCTTCTGTTGATTTTTTAATAATATTTTTTACTGTTTGAACTGTGCGTTCAATTTGCCCATTCGATTGGGGATAATAAGGTGATGACGTCATATGAGTAAAATTCCAATCTAGTGCAAATTGTCTAAATTCGAATGATGAAAATTGTGGACCACAGTCTGACATTACAGTATGAGGTATTCCTTGATGGCTAAATATATTTTTTAGATGATTAATTATGCTCCCAGAAGTTGTACTATGTAATTTAACTAACTCGAAATATTTACTATAATAATCCACAAGCAACAAGTAGTCCGTGCCTTTATATTGAAATAGATCTACGCCAACCTTAGCCCATGGTCTGTCAGGAACCTCATGACAATTAAGCTCCTCTTTCTGATTATTTTTTCTATGCGTTATACAAATATTGCAACTTTTTATCATGTTTTCTATGTCGTTGTTGATACCGGGCCAAAATATTATTTCTCTAGCTCGTAATTTGCATTTTTCGATTCCCATATGTCCCATATGAATCTTTTTTAACATCTCTTTTCTCATTACTTTAGGTATAATTATTTTATCCGATTTCCAGATTATCCCATTAGCTATAGTTATATCCTCTCTAAATTTCCAATATGGTTTTATATTATCTTTTATCCTGTCTTTATGTTCCGGCCATCCTTGTAAAACGTGTTTATTTAATTCAATCATCTCTTCATCTGTTTCTAATTGTTTCTGTATGTCTATAAATTGAGCGTCCGTTAGATATTCGCATTTGTTTTTCACACTATCGGTCAACGCGCAAACCTGTTCCTTATCGTTACCTATACCGGTATGTGACGTTCGTTCGCTCACTTGAGACGTCGTTTCGTAAGCACGAGATAACGCGTCAGCAATGTACAAGTGTTTTCCCGGTCTGTAAACTAATGTAAATGTATAGCGCTGTAATCTCAACAGCATCCTCTGCAAGCGTGACGGAGCATCTACGATTGGTTTTTTAATGATACTGATTAAAGGTTTATGGTCCGTTTCTATGGTAACATCCGAACGTCCAAATATGTATGCATAAAAGCGCTCACAGGCGAAGACGGAAGCATACAATTCTTTTTCAATCTGTGCATACCTTTGTTCGGTAATAGTTAAAGCTTTTGAAGCATAACAAACAGGAAGCCCATTTTGCATTAAGCAAGCACCTAACCCTGTGGAACTGGCATCCACGGATATAACTATTGGGGTTTCCAAGCTATAATATTGAAGAACAGGCCGTTTCATTAAACAAGTTTTTAAATAAGCAAAACACTGCTCATGTCGGTCATCCCAATGCCATTCTATTTCTTTTTTAAGTAGTTCTCTGAGTGGCAATGTTTTATCTGAAAGATTCGGAACAAACGAGCCTACGTACGTAATCAATCCTAAAAATCGTTCTACGTCTTTCCTGTTCTTTGGTACTTGCATGTTTGTTATTGCTGACAGATGTGAGTCATCTGGGCTAAGTCCATCTTTTGTAATTCGATGACCTAAATATTTTATGTCCTGTAAGCCGAACTTACACTTATTTATGTTTAATTTTAAATTAATTTTTCTACATCTTTCTAGAACTTTCTTTAAAATTTCATCATGCCTGTTTTGATCTGAGGCATATATTAATATATCATCTATATACATACATACGCCTTCTATATCATCCAAATGTTCATATATTTTCTTATGAAAGACCTCCGAGGCCGAACTTATACCATATGGCATTCGTAAAAATTTGAATCTACCAAAAGGTGTATTAAATGTGCAAAACTTACTACTATCTCCTAATTTCACGTTCCAAAACCCTGAAGCTGCATCTAATGTGCTAAAATACCTAGCCCCTGCTAATTTGACACAATTTCATCTATAGTTGGGAGCCTGAAATGTTCTCTTCTGATAGCCTGATTTAATTCTTTGGGATCCAAGCAAATTCTTAGGTCACCGTTAGATTTTTTAACCACAGTCATACTGCTGACCCAATCTGATGGTCCCTCTACTTTCGCTATAA
Source organism: Hyppa rectilinea (assembly GCA_951799385.1). NCBI lineage: Eukaryota > Metazoa > Arthropoda > Insecta > Lepidoptera > Noctuidae > Hyppa > Hyppa rectilinea. Next base: position 5,962,669 of record OX637314.1, read on the forward strand.
TACCTTGTGACTCCATTTCCAACAACTTTTTTTTAACGTCCTCACTAATTGCAAATGGCAATTTACGAGGCGCATGCACTACAGGAACGGCGTCGTCCCTCAGTTGTATATTGTATTCTCCCGGCAAACAACCTATACCCTCGAATACGTCTTTATAATCTTGTTTTATCCTGGATTTGATATCTGACCGCTGCACAGACATAACCCTCTTAATTAAGTTCATTTCTACACATGCATGACGTCCCAATATAGGAGTACTATTGACATCTGCTACTTTAAACTCCAATAAATACAACTTATTCTTATGATATACTTTTAAATGTATTTTACCTAAGACAGTAATTAAATCGCCTGAATAACCGCTTAATTTAGTATTAGTTTCCAATAGTTTGTCAGTTATCCCTAATCTGGGCAGGAAACGCATTGGTAACACATTAACATCTGCGCCCGTATCTAGCTTGAAGTTAATGCTATGTTCATTTATTCTTAGATCTATAGTCCAATCACTCAAGTCTTTATTTAATGTAAATATTACCTTTTCATCTGAAGCCTCCACAAAGTACACGCCACACACTTTTGCGAAATGGTTCATTTTCGAGCAGCGTAGACACCTCTTACCATACGCCGGACACGCATTCCTTCCGTGCATACCACCACATCTGCCACACTGGGGAGTCGTGCGCGGTCTGTTTGTCGGCTGCTGCAGCTGACGGGCGGCGTCTGCAGCGCCCCCGCGCCCGTCGCGCCACGCCGCGCCTCCTCGGTCGTGTCCACCGCGTGATCGCATCTTATTGCCGTTCCATGTTCTTGTAGAAGATGATCCACCATATCCTATTTTGTCATTACGCCGTACTGCCCATATCTCGTTTTTTTCTTCTTGAATGCTACTTTCCTGTTTAATGCTGTGTATTGCTTCATTCTCCTTCTTTATGTTCTCTGAATACATTCTTGATACTACCGCTGCTCGACATATCTCCAAAGATCTTTTTAATGTTAGGTCACTTTCACGTAGTAATCGTTCTCTAATTGCTGGGCTTGTCACTCCACACACTAGTCGGTCCTTTATGAGCTCATCATTTAAATTTCCAAACTCACAAGTCTTGGACAGTTTACGCAAATCAAACACATACTGATCTATCGACTCATTTTGTTGCTGTTCTCTTGTAAAGAACTTGTGCCGTTCGACCGTTAAGTTTTTCTTCGTTTTAAAATGTTCATCTAATTTCTTACACGCACCGTCTAAAGTTGTTTCTTTGCTTTGTTCTAATATTTCGCGACATTGCTCGCCAACTATATGCAGAAAAATGTTGAGCTGTACCCCTGGTGTTTTTGTCGACAACTCACATGCGTTGAAATATATCGTGAAGCCTTTCTTCCATCTTTCCCAACTATCACTTAGTTTGCCTGATGCCACATCAATCGAGTTCTCATCATATTTGAACGGTAATAGCGGAGTTAACACTGTTTCCATTGTTATTAATTATTTATGTGTTCTATTTTATTGCCTTTTTCACTTTATTTCACTCACTGCTAATTAGATTTGATTATACTTTATTCTACTGTACTAATTTCCGGCTGCGCCATGTAAGGTTATGTGGAACGTGAATCAAACAACAAGCTTGTGTAATGACTGTCGTATATTCCTGTATCGGTCTCATACCACACCGACATTATTCATGTACCCACTTATGAATATCATCACACAAATCACGCTGTGGAATGGCCGCCCATGTTCGTTGCAACAACAAAAAAAGGTCTTCTTGCAACTGGATACCCTCCATATTCGGCAGAGCTCTTCTCTGTAGCATATCCCATGCATGCTCAATCGGGTTCAAGTCTGGCGACTGAGCAGGCCAGGGCAGGACATTGATGTTAGCTGCGGCGAGAGTCTGTCTTACAACTCTTGCGGTGTGCGGTCGTGCATTATCATGCATTAACTGAAATAAGGGACCGATTTGCACTTGTAGAGGAACGATGACGTCAGATACAATCGTCTCAGCATACATTTGAGCGTTGAGGTTGCCTCTGATCCAAATCAACTCAGTTCTTCCGCCGATCCAAATACCCGCCCATACCATGATGGTTCCACCACTATAAGGATGGACTTCCTGGCAGGATTTTAATCGCTGTTGGCGTCCAGGGGTTCTCCAGTGTCGTATACGTCTTGTATCCGGTCTCATACCAAAACGAGACTCATCAGAAAAGCACACGAAACGCCATTGTTCTTCTGCCCAATTTCTGTGTTCAAGAGCCCATTGATATCGAATCCTACGATTGTGCATTGCTATAGGTGGTACCCGTAGCGGTCTTCGGGAATGAAGGTTCACTTCATGCAAGCGGTTTCTGACTGTTTGGTCGCTAATTAAGTTCCCTGAAGAGTGATGAAGCCTCACGGCTAACATCATGGCGGTTATTGTTGGAGCTCTTCGAGTTAAGATTTGAATGTATCGGTCTTGTCTCCGTGTGGTGCAGCGATACCGTCCTTCATGGCGCTCAGCCACGGTACCAGTGCTTCGGTAACGTGTCCAAAGTCGACTGATAACACCTTTTTTTGTTGTTGCAACGAACATGGGCGGCCATTCCACAGCGTGATTTGGATGAACTCATTTTGAGTATGCCAAACCGATGTTCTTGTGTTGTTAGTGTTCGCGGTAGAAACACGGATTATTAATTGTTTAAGTTACCCAATAAAATTTTAAAGAAAACTGTTATTTCAGTCTTTTTTTCGAACTTTAATGTTAGTGGTTCAAATGTCAAAAATCCCTTTATTAGGAAAATGGCAAATTTCTTTATTAATGCAAAGGTGACTTGGTTTATCGTTACTGTGACAAACGAAAACACTTTATTTGATGAATCCTTAAAGAAAATTTAAATTAATATCAATCAAGAGAAAAGTTATTGCAAAAATATATGTTGATCCCTAGACACTTTTGATGTGTGTACTTACGCATTGGTTTAGTGGTCGCAACCGCTACTGCTGAGCATGAGCAAAGTATTAATTAATATATAATATCCCTGGACATTTCACACGACGCCATAATATAGTCTCAAACTAAGCAACCTAATGCTTGTGTTATGGTAACGAGATGGCTGATAAACTACTTATATACATTTTTTTTTTGTAAATACTTACCTACATATTATAGATAGAAAAACACCCAGACCCGGAACAAATACATACTACAAATACAAGCGTTATTGTGTCCTTTTAGAATTTCTTAGAAGCTCGGAGTGTGGATTTGTGCCCGGTTTTGCGCTCTATGACATGGGACTTAAGTTTGCTTCACTATTGCATTGGGTTTTACCTGTAAGAATAGTTGTAAGTTATGATATAAATAAATAAATAAATAAATAAAATAAATAACTGGCGAATTGTGGATGTACTATAGGTATAGGTACCAACACTTCTGCCCAACTCTTTGGGGTACAAAGCGTGATAATATGTTACATTACATACTTACCTAGGTATGTACACGTTTTTTTATCGTATTCTATAACCCGTTCTTTTTAAATATCCAACTTGTAAGTTGCTCCGCACGCTTCACGAATGCGTTAATCAAGCACCAAATTAATTTAACAACTTTTTTTTATTTATCATGAAACTGGTTTAAGAAATCTATACTTACAGCTTTTGTTACAAAAATAGTAGATGACAGTTCTTTGTCATCTACTACTATTGATCTAAAACGGTCTAATTAGACATTTTTCTGGGACCATAATAAATTGCCACACATCTGCATTTACAATGGACACAAAATTAACAAAGAGTAAACGTATACAAAGTGGAGACTATATCATCATCTGTTTAGCCATTCCCAACTGTGTTGGGGTCGGCTTCCAGTCGAACCGGATGCAGCTGAATACCAGTATTTGACAAGGAGCGACTACCTATCTGACCTCAACAACCTAGTAACAGGGCAATACGATACCCCTTGGTAAAACTGGCTGTCAGATTTTCGGGCTTCCGACGACCCGTAACGACTGTTAAAGATGCACAAATGACACACATGACCAACGGCTTAACGTGTTTTCCAAGGCTCGGAGGAGTCTCGGTATGTAAAGATGGTCACCCATCCACGGCCAACCCCGGTAAGCGTAGCTTAACCTGATAGATCGACCTGTGCGGCTGTTAGTACTCAGCCACGAGCTCCTGCCTAAAGTGGAGACTACAATACGTTCATAAATTGAACTGCGTATATCTAACGCCGTCCCTAGCCTGCATACGAAAATTAAATCAAATATATCCAATAGTTTAGTCACTATAGCTAGTGAAAGATTGGCAAAACCCATAGTCGGTCCACCACTATTATTAGTTTGATTGAAAAAATCACTTTTTAAACGGTGTTAGGATTTATTTGATGGTTCCATATAGTTCATTGATATTGTCAGTGTTTTCATTTATGGTCGTATGGTTTTCTCCACATTGTATAACGTAACAGAAGTATACATATAATAGTACACCCACATTCCACCATTTATTTAGTACCATGTCATAGAGAGCGTGTTTATTGCCATTAATCGGAAGAATACTGAATCTGGGCTGTAACTAGTAATCCCTGATGGAAAAACCCAATAACACTGCCCAACCCCGGGAATTGAACGCGGGACCTCTTGCCCAGCAATAGCGCTTGCCACGGCAGTCCAAGAAAGAGTATTTTTTTATTTAAGATCATGTCTTCGTGAAGGAACTTACATAAACATTAAAAATCCAAGTGACTTGCAAGCTAACCCTAGCATAAAGAACGGATACAACCAACACCTTAAACGCCGGAACAACACTTCAACCAAACTAAACATTGTTAATTAACCGATTACCATAACTCAGTGTCAGTCCCAACACTAATTGAGACCATCCATCAAACTAAAACTAGAAATACTGTTATAATATTAACAGCCGGCCGTCAGACAACTCGTCCTGTCACGCTTACGTCCCTATTCGCCAAAAAACTTGCAACGTCTTGGTCCCACGTCTCACAAACTTATCTTAAATCATGAATTAATCGGTCGCAAGCTGCGAGGCAAGCCGACACAGCACTATGTCGAGTACTACGCCAGTAGTTGTACAACCACTGAACCGCTTACACGCATTCGATTTACGCGATCGAATTCCGAATTTAAAATTCGATTTTTAAGTGATGTGTTGATGAATCGATTTCGAGTGCAATAATCCGAGCGGTGACAGTGCTCGGTGGTATCGGATTAACTGTCAGTGCGGATAATTATAATCAGTGCAGTATAGTGTTACATTTTAATGCAGATAGACGTAAAGCAAGTTTGTGTCATGTGAAGTAACTAAGCGATCGGTAAAGATATTGGTGTTATTGCTATAACTTCACTCGTGTTCATTTATGTTTTTTTAATTGAAATCTAGCGTAAATCTATAACATAACTTACTTCTAGATACATTTAATTGCAGACCATATAAAAACAAAAAAATAATTGACCTCAAAAATATATCGACTTATGTCGATCATGAGATCGATAAATCAAATCGAATCGAAACCGGAAATGTCTTAAAAAGTAACAGCCATTCAATTGTTTACGTCGAGCAAAACAAACATCGATTTTTAATCTCACTGGTAATTGACCGCCTTTCTGTCCACTATCGAGAATATGGATTGAAGTAATCTAAGAGTTGATCTTCGCGCTTACCGTGACGCTAATTGCCACAACGGCTTATCGATATCACATCTCGATTATTTTCGATTAACGAGATATTAGAACTCGCTCGATTGTGGAGTGTGAATTAGATGAATTGCTTTTAAATTTATTAATGAGAAAAGGGATTATTTAAATATAGAACGTATATTACCTTAATTACATTAAAAGTTCATTTTCTATTCTACAATTAATTAGGTTACCTATTTTCGTGTTGTTTTCATTTATATGTATTTTTCGTATATCCGCCACAAAAAGCTCCCTGGATTGGTAAATTTCCAAATTCCTTCAAATATTGTGTGAGAAAATTTTAAATTCTAATAAATAAATTCTTTGGTGTGAAATCCCTATGTAACTAAGGCTGACATTTTATTTTAGACTCCTTCCAAAAAAAATATTCCATGCCTTGAAAACTAGAGACTACATTTTCCTACTTAACCGGTTTGATTTAACAAAATGTTCAAACATTTGATTTACACCATTGTCTTTTTTTTTAACTGAAGAGGTGTTAATCAGGGATTTTCCGTTATGTGCTGAATCTATCAAAGATCAATACATCAAGGCGGTCCATTAAGGAAAATGATGTTGTTGAATAAATAGGCAAGAAGTCTGAGGAGAAATTGTGGGCAAGGATATTTTAGCTCTATCAGTGACAAACTATTAAGACAATTAATGCTTTGTTTTTATGTAGGTGTACCCACTATGGCTAGACTTCTGCCTAAACCTTCGGAGAAACAAGACGTGATGTTATATTGTTTTTTTTTAAATAAACTGATAAAGATTCCGATTTTGGAATGCTTACGTCTCTTTCTATATTTGCGTAATATTTTGTGTAAAAATAGGGCTTTTACCAAAATCGTCACTGTAAAAGTGAATTGATTTTTCTCTTCAGCCCAATAATACTTTAATTTTATCTGGAGTACACAGAAACGTATTTTCATAAACTCAAACTCAAAGTCAAAGTATTTACATATTTCAAATAAACCAATTACAGGCACTTTTGAATTGTCAAGAGGGTCGGTCAGTCAGAAAGATGAAGCTAATTGCCCATTCCAAAGCAGTTGGTACCTATGGAGAAGAACGGCCAAGAAACTCCATGGACACTCTTTAAAAATAAACTAAAACAAAAGCATATCGAATGATCGGCGACGCGCTTCGTATATTAAACATATCTCCTGAAACATTCCTGAAAGCACGAATCTTCAGTCAGAATTTGTCTATTTTGCAGCCATATCAGCATGTTACAATTTACGTCACAAAAAAATTAAACAAACCATAAATATGGCGGTTACTTAGCAATATAAACAGGCCATAGACAACGTGGTAAGCACATGTTGTCTCAGACGAGTGAAGTGCGTGATGATGGGTATAATGGCTATCAGGAGTTTACATAATTATTTTAATTTATGATCAAAGCACGATTTGCAAAGGTAACTTGTACCAATTTATCACCGGATGGGTAACTAGCGATTACGATTAATCTTATCACATCAAAGTCAAAGGCAAAGTCAAATCATTTATTTCAAATAGGCACAAGAAAGGCACTTTTGAACGTCAAAATGAACAAGAAATAGAATTGATTCTAGTCGCCCCTTCCAGGGGTAGTTTCGTGTGAAGAATAATGAATGGGCAAGAAACTCCATCGTTACTCTTTTAAAATGTTTTACAATGCTTTGTATACATGAATTATAACAGTATATGTATGTGAAGATGATGCTCCCAGGATAAAAACACTACACCACAAAACCTGAAAAGAAAAACACATATAGTAATGACAGGTAAACTTAATTATGTCATACATACATGGGTGCTCACATATTTACAAACATTTACATCATCTAGTTCATCATCATTTTGGCCTATTGCAGTCCAGTGCTGGACATAGGCCTCACCCACGGAGCGCCACAGTGCACGATCTCCCCCTTTTTCATCCAGCCACTACCACCTACCTTCTTCAGGTAGCTGGTCAATCTAGTCTGGCAGCGTCCTACACTACGTTTACTTACGCGTTGTCATAGTTACAGAGAGTTAAAATCAGTAAGTCTGATAAAAGATTTACCTAGCTTAAAGTACAGAGGCCAGCACATCAAGTTACCACAATCTGTCAAATTTCTTTGATAGTATTTCAACTTTATTGCAAAGACATAAGGTTCATTTTTAATTGAGAAAATTTGACAGTTAGGGATAGCTTGATGTGCTGGCGTCTGTACATCAGCGGGATTGCCGGTTACCGCTGCCCCGAAATGTAAAGGGCTAAAGAAGGAACATGGATGGGTTTTAGTTATTAAAAGTCTGACACTGCCGCTTCACCCTCAGCAGGAGTGTCAGACAGAAATGACTCCTCATCTGATGATTTCCCACCCTGGAAAAAAAAAGTAAGAAAAACTTTAAGTACCTATACCTATTTGATTTTCCTTAGTTTTCTTATCAATTTATGACATTAAGTATCCTTCATTGCATTGTCATAGAAAGAAAATTTACTCGTCAAATTCGGATAGGCCATATCTAACGCCTCCAGCAGTATAAAATTAAGACTTCTAAACATAGCCAATGGCGCTGCGATTGCTTCACAGCCGCCATGACATTTATATTCATCTAACAGACACTAATAGGATGCGACAATAATTTCGTATTACGTCTGTTTTAATTAGCAACGATATGTTTAATAGCTAGAAGATTTGATTTAAGAGCTAATATATTTTCAGAAGACTTGGAAAAAAGGATGAGGTTATTGAACCATTGAGTTGGTATTCTTTACGATGGTAAACACAACAAAAGGATTAAACATTATCAGTGTTAAAATGTTCCCACTGCTGGGGTACAGGGCCTGAAAAAAGGACACGTTATTGTGGGGTTGATAGATATCACATCATGTCTTAGAATTTTTGTTTTTAGGACATGTTGGTTTCCACACGATGTTTTCCTTCACCGTTTTGAGAGCAGTGGTGATGAAATAATTTACACAAAGTTAGACCTGCCTGGGTTTGAACCCATAACCTACAATTTATTCGTAAGTCGGGGCCGTTCGTAATGGGTCACCACTGGTCAGGCAGTTAAGGGACTTAGTCCAGAGGATAAATGGTCTCAGCAAAATACAATAGCGCTAGACTTTAAATATTAGGAGAAAGAGAAATATTTACAACGATATTAATAAGTATGCTTATATGTTACTTATTAACATTTTTTTTATGTGTGTTCATCGATATTTTCATCAATGTGGACCGTTTTTTAAAATTCGATTACTAGTACGGGAGTCCCATATAGATTTTGTTAATTTTTCTAGGGTAGTTTTTGAGTTAGGTTTAATAATACTGACACATAGGAATGGGCAAACCTATCACAACTAAACTGTAAAAATAAAAAGTAAAAAAAAAACTGTTCTTTTCTTCTTGTTTTTTACAATTATGTGTATGCATAATGAATCTCGGGACTTGAAGCTTCGGAATTCTGACACTGCATTCATTTGGTACGGTTGGCGCAGTGGTTGAGCGATTGACTGCTGCGCAGCATCTCGCGGGTTCGATTCCCGTACGGAACAAATATTTGTATGACCTGCAGTTGTTTGTTCCGAGTCTGGGTGTTTTTCTATCTATGTATTTATAAAAAAAAGTATATAAGTAGTTTATCAGCCATCTCGTTACCATAACACAAGCATTAGGTTGCTTAGCTTGTTGGGACTATAATAATATGGCGTTGTGTGAAATGTCCAAGAATATTATTATGATTATTATTATTATTATCTTGCATCTTGATTTGCACAACTTGAAAGATATTTCTTTCGAATAAAGATTTCGGATTTTTTATTGAGGGTGGGAAATCATCAAATGATCGGAGGGGTAATTCTGCTCTGGGTGGAGCGGAAGGGAGTGTCAGACTCTTACTGACAGGGCACGCCACGATAGTGGCGGTAAGGCCCCTCTTTGAGGAGTGGCTAGAGAGGCGTCACGGCGCCCTCACCTACCGCCTGACGCAGGTCCTCACCGGACATGGATGTTTCGGGAGGTTCCTGCACATCATCAGGCGGGAGGAAACGCCCGGGTGTCACCACTGCGAGGATCGCCCAGAGGACACGGTAGAGCACACGGTGCAAACCTGCCCCGCTTGGGCGGAGCACCGCCGCGGCGCCGTGTCCTCGTAGAGGCGATCGGCGGCGGCGACCTCTCGCGCCCGGCCCTGGTGCAAGCCATGGTCCGGGGCGAGAGGGAGTGGGAGGCAGTCACCTCCTTCTGCGAAAAAGTCATGCTCGCGAAGGAGGTGGCGGGATGGGAGAGAGAAAGGTCCTCCCGTCCCAGCCGCCGCAGGAGACGCCCCGGGCGTCGGGAGCCACGTGACGACTCCCGGCCACCGTAGGCGCGGGCCTGCGGACGGTGAGTAATGGGTGACTCACCGTCCGATCAGCACCAGACCCGTGCCGTGCGGCGCGTATATGTTCCACGCGCGCCTCAAAGCGATGTCAGCATATGAAGGGGCCCCTCAGGGCCAAGCCTGCCGGGTAAGCGGGATTGTCCGAAAGGGTTACCGCTACCCCGGAACATAAAGGGCTACGGAAGGAACATGGATGGGTTTTAGTCAGTAAGAGTGTGACACTCCCTTCCGCTCCACCCAGAGCGGGAGCAGTCATTGGATGATTTCCCAGCCTTGAAAAAAAAAAAAAAAAGACTCTTACTGACTAGATACCATCCATGTTCCTTCCTTAGCCCTTTAGGTCCCGGGATAGCAGTAACCCTTTCGGACAATCCTGCTGAAAGATTTCGCCTGACACTGAACCGTAGTTTTTTTACACGAACAATTTGCGATATAAGTACATATTATATGGGTAAATATACTTTATAGTAGTTTATTAGTTTCCTTATATTCGTTTATCGGCAAAAAAGCTCTTTAAAATTTAACCAAAATACCGCATGATACCAGCTAAAAACAGGACTTAGCTTGATTTATCTCTCACCTCCTTTACTCAGAGGCTGCGCGTACGCAATTATCCGTATAATTACTTATCTTGACCCAATTATGAGTTTGCGAAAACATTCACGTGGTTATAATTATTAATATAGAATACACGCACGGCACGCCGTATAAATCATATGCAGAATATATGCGTTAGCCATTCATTTAGACATGGACATGATTTTATTTAGTGCTGTGTTTTATACTGAATGTACTGAATGTAAATGCTTGAGTTGTCGTGTTTGTTTATTGTGAGTAAATGTTAGGTTTGTTGCACTGTTCGGGTGGGTGTGATTCGGCACAATTCGGCACAGCTGGGTGGCAAAGCTATATCCATGTTTTTCCTTCTTCAGTCATTAAAACAGATAATTTGCTTAGAATTCAAATTCTAGACAATTTGTTAAAAATTAATAATAAATTAACTATTAATAATTATGAATAACAAATTATTAAAAATGAATAATATGTTATTATAAATAAATAATACATTATTAAAATTAAATTACCTATTAAAAATTAATAATAAATTAACTATTAAGAATGAATAACAAATTATTAAAAATGAATAATATGTTATTATAAATAAATAAATCATTATTAAAATTAAATTACCTATTAAAATATTTTAAAAAATATGGATATATTAAAAATGACTAATAACCTTAAATTGATTAATTATTAAAATGATTGAATAGCCAATTTTCAAAAATTATCATAGCTATGTTAATTAGATTAAATTAGGGGTGAGAGCCTGGTCATCTTACACTGGATATTATCCCAGTATGAACGTCAGTCACGTATAAGGGATCATAATCCATGCATTGGTTTTTATAAAAACGCTACAACTCTTGTCCCTATGTAATAACTATGAGTAACTATGTTATCCTTTCGATTTCTTTTAAGTGAACAGACAGCTGTGCTGCTGGGGAGTTTGTTGCGCCACTTCATCCCGCTAAATCACTTGGAAGTGGTGGCTGGCGTTTTGGGGTAGTGTCTTATATTGACATTCCAAAAATGCTGATTTTCAGAACTTTTGATTATGATTTTGAGAAGATAGAATATTATTATAGATTCGATTTTGCCGCCCGGCCTGTGCCGAATGAGAATTCGAACATTTGTGTTCACCTTACTGTATTGTGTAAGATAAAATGTCAGGTCATGATTTCAGAGAAATTCTCCAATAATAACTATTCAACAGATCGTAAAAACAGACATAATTGATCAGCAGAAAGTTGAATTGAACGGCTGTTAATGGAAAGTTGATATAGTTAGTGCCCTTTAACTTTTAATTATGGGTTTGAGGGTTCCACATAAACAGGTATTTCTTGGAATAAGGCCGAAGTTTGAACCTTTATCCAGCGGTATATGTCAATCGTTCTAGATTTGTAAAATATACACACCAATGTTCTTACCCTTTTCCTAACTATATTGGGGTCGGCTACCAGTCTAACCGCATGCAGCTGAATAAAAGTATTTTAGACCACCACAACCCAGTCAGTAACTGGGTAATAAGATAACCCTTGGTAAGACTGTCAGACTCTCGGACTACCCGTAACAACTGTCAAACAGCCACGAATGACAGCCGGGACCAAAGGTTTAACGTGCTTTCAGAGGCACGAAGGTGTTTCGACATGTAAACATGTATATGTAAGTACATAATATACACAATTACCTACTGTAAAACAAAGTCAGTTTTCGAGTCAAAAAATAAACGAGGAAAATCGCCAGTCGCAGTAGGTCCCTATCTACTTACTTCTCCGTACTCGTAAGCCCATATAAGCGACAAGATTCATGAATAATACCACTTTGCGTATGAATGTAACAATTGAATTAAAGTTTTTTTTTCTGGCCTAGTATGCGTCCTTATTAACATGACAAGCAAAACGTTATACAATAGATTGTAACCTTGTGTATGTAACTTATTAAGTAGGTCCTAATAGAAAACGTTTGGTGCGATCTTATCTAAATGTTTCTATTATTGATTTAATAACTTAATCTTGTATAGAGTATAATACGTTTACCAAGCCCAGACAAGATTAAAAGAGAACGCTTTAAAATTATACAAAAATACAGATTGGTAAAGATTTCTTCGGAAGAATGAGATAAAATCTATATTCTTCGTTGAGAAGAGATTGGAGTGGTCATGTTACGCGTGGAAAGCCCTAAAGAAAGTCCCATCAAAATAATACGTAGATAAGATAAATACCCATGAAAAAAAAACAGTGATACTCATTTTTCTGACACCACATCCAGCCAGCATTTTAGAGTCATAGATTCTTTTTAGAATGTTTAACAAATAGTTTGTTCCACCAAAGTTATTACGGATCTCAATGAACGGGTAACTAATCTATCACATCAAATAAACAAAATATCAAGCAAAACTACATGCGCCGGAGCATGCAACATTCGAATTTCGAATCAGACAAGCGACAACCCGTGGCGTGAACCGTAGTCAACTTGTTATAACGAAGCTTTAATTCTGTCTGTCCATGTTACACGGTACAACGCCTCTTATCATAGACAAATCTGATAGAGCGATTGATGCAATGAGAATGTGTTATAATCTTTTTTTTTATTACTTATAAGATTGTTTTTTTTAAAGGTACGTTGCATTCTGGGTATCCGGCTAGAGTTCCAGTTAATACAAAATGTTTTCTATAAACTGAAACTTTAAAATGTGTGTCAAATTTTTAGGAAAAGTTAGGATGATATAAAATGTTTTTTGCTCTGTAGTGTAATGGTTTTTGTTTCAATTATTACTTCGATGCTTGTTTAAAATAGCTAATGTCCCTAATACTTGTAGAGTTACGACAAGTTTCTAACATAGAAACCTGCCGGGTGCAAAACGAGCTTTTTCTAGAAAGATGTGTGCTAGGTATAACACATAACATCATGCCTATATCCTACATTCGTTACAGTACATTTCACTGCCACATTTCACCAGTTATGTTTAAGTCCCATGTAGGCCAGCTTATTGCCATTAACCGGGCACAAATCCGAACTCCGGGCTGCTACTGAGAAATTCCAGATGACAAAATCCAATACCGTCAAACGGGGTGAATAGGGATGCAGGGGTGAATCGGAACGAAACTTTAAAAGGGATTTTAACTTTGAAATAATATAGTTAGTTGACAACAAGGGCACTTAATTGTGGCTTATTGGACGACTCGCACGAATTTAACTCGCACAAAACGTGCGAATCGACTCCTTTAAAAAATATTATTTTTTCTGTAGTTGATTCGCACAAATATATTTATTGGCCTGCAAATCGACACCCTCACAAAAATGTAGTAGGCTATTCGCTCCCCATTAAATAAACTTTGTGCGAATCGACTACAGAAAAAATAATATTTTTTAAAGGAGTCGATTCGCACGTTTTGTGCGAGTTAAATTCGTGCGAGTCGTCCAATAAGCCTTAATTGTTAGTAATAATGTAGTAAGTAAACACATTAGTAGTCCTTTTTGACCACAAACTATATTATTTCAATGTTAAAATCCTTTTTAAAGTTCCATCCCGATTCATCCCTGCATCCCTTTTACCCCGTTTGACTGTAACACTGTGCCCGACCCGGGAATCCAGAATAAATATTATTATTCTTTTACAATTTAATTCCCACATCGATAATCCATCTTGTTTAAACGTATCACACCTTCAGTCAAGGCTAATTTTGGGCGGAATATGTTAGAATTAATTACTATTGTCTGCTACATAAAACAATAAGTCTGGGCGTAATAAAATTCATTGACAGTTGTTGATTTATATCAATTCTTGTTCACGATACATTATTTATTAGTTAACCAGGAATTTATGGGTTTATTTTTAATTCTAAAAGTATTTCAATCAGTGACAAGAATGTAAAATATTTTTTTCGTCAAGTGTCAAGGAAAAACGGTATACAAAATTATTGAAACCTACTTGCTCTTAAGATTTAAGGTGAATGCGCTGCGGTAGCCCGCGAAATTCAACTTGTCTTACGTTTTTTTCAATATGGTGGACCAGGTTGTACGAGTATGTTGCTCAAAATGCTATTCGCGACCGTGACAAACGTCTAGGTACGCATCGTATTAAAACTATTAAACTCATCGATTCAACTCTCTCTAAGAATCGATGTAAAATGTCACGGTTTCATGAAAAAGTCATTCAATAGACTTATTTGTACTTAGTATTGATGATTGTAATAGTTATAACTCTGTAAATATATATATTAAATACGGTCGCGAATCATATTTTCATCCACATAGAATCTTATACTGATCTGCAAATTGCAAAAAAACATAAGAGAATTTAAATTTCGCAGGCTACCCTGTAGCGTTCACCTTAACTTAACAACAAATGATATGAATAGGAAAGCTCATGATTACAAAATTAAATGATTAAAATAATGTTTATTTCTGCTACTTACTAGATCTTTTAAGACACTTTTACACGACAATAGGTATTTTAAAACAAAATAATTATTTTAATTCATGGGGCAGACTGTTTCCCGAGAAGAAATGCCGAAACAAACTCAGAGATAATCATTGACGCAAAAACAGGGGTGTTATAAGTTTGACCGCAATGTGTGTGTGTGTGTGTGTCTATGGCACCGTAACTCTCAACCGGTAGAACCTATTTGGATACGGTTTTTTTTAAATTTGAAAGTAGGTTTTACACGCCAATATTTTAAAGTTGGATAGCGTCGTCATTTCCTAGCTAACTGTTCCCGGAGTAGAAACGCCGAAACAAACTCAGAGGTCATGGTCTTTCCCAAGCGACGCCACATCGACCGGTTCTAAGCTAATACGAGAGTTACAGACTGGTATTTATTTTAATCTAGCTGACCCGACAGACGTTATCCTGTCTTAACTATGATACCTACCCTACCTACCCTACCTACCCTACCTACCCCACCTACCCCACCTACCCTACCTACCCTACCTACCCCACCTACCCTACCTACCCCACCTACCCTACCTACCCTACCTACCCTACCTACCCTACCTACCCTACCTACCATACCTACCCTACCTACCCTACCTACCCTACCTACCCTACCTACCCTACCTACCCTACCTACCCTACCTACCCTACCTACCCTACCTACCCTACCTACCCTACCTACCCTACCTACCCTACCTACCCTACCTACCCTACCTACCCTACCTACCCTACCTACCCTACCTACCCTACCTACCCTACCTACCCTACCTACCCTACCTACCCTACCTACCCTACCTACCCTACCTACCCTACCTACCCTACCTACCCTACCTACCCTACCTACCCTACCTACCCTACCTACCCTACCTACCCTACCTACCCTACCTACCCTACCTACCCTACCTACCCTACCTACCCTACCTACCCTACCTACCCTACCTACCTTTTTTAAATGTTCATACATTTCCTTCCTTCTCCTGACAATAACAAACACATCAAGAAAAGAATTAGAAAAATCGGTTCAGCTGCTCTCGAGATTTGCGCTTAGCAACACATTCAGCGATTCATTTTTATATTATAGATAATATCTTTGTTGATATACAATACTACTTTCAGAAAACACAAGAATCTGTTTCAAATTGGTTGTGCATTCTTGTAATATAGCTAGTCTTTTGTGTTACTCCTCTATTGTATCAACCTTCAGCCAATTTTAAATAATAATTAATACAAAACAACAGCTTATGCTAATGTGAATAGTTTTGAGACGTGCGCGAATACCTTTTGTCGGCCGTCAATAGTTGTCTGTCGATGTCGGTGTGTTTGACGGACAAGCATAGATAACTAGACTATGAAGACGTAACCTTTGATTCTTGTACAGTGGCCAACACATCAAGTTACCCCAATCTGTCAAATTACTTTGATAGTTTTTCAATTTTATTACAAAAGCATAAGGTTCAATTTCAATTGGGAAAGTTTGACAGTTTGGGATAGCGTGATGCTGGCGCCTGTTTCTTTAATATGTTTGTTTTTTACTAATGATGGTCTCTACATACTCTAAGTCCGCAACGGATTTTAATGCGGTTTTCACTAATAGATAGAGTGGTTCAAGAGGAAGGTTTATACTATAAGTTTAACAAGGTTTTTAAATAATGACGCTGACAGGTTTTTAACGGTTTATGTGTTGACCGAGTTCAGTTTCATTGCTGAAATTGACCGTTAGTTATCTGTCTAGAGCCTGTACAGTTGTACAGTCAACCTCGTAATTACGTTATCAATCTAATTCTGAATGTAACTACGTCGCCGTAAAACGTAAGTGCTTTAAGACCAAATTGCCAATTAGGTTTTTAGGCCAATTAAATTTTCTGGGATTATTCGACAAACATGGAAAAGAAATTAAGCGGTTGACCATGCCTCTCATTTAGGGATTGACATAGCCTTATCAAACGCTAACTCATGAATCGCATTTTTGCGCTAAAGTCACTCGTCAAAGTCAAATCATTTATTTACAAATAGGCACAAGAAAGGCACTTTTGAACGTCAAAATGAACAAGAAATAGAAGGATTCTAGTCACCCCTTCCAAAAGGTAGTGTGGAGAAGAATGGGCAAGAAACTCCACCTCTACACTTTTAACATGTTTTACAATGATTTGCTTGTATACATGAATTATATGTGAAGATAACCTAAAACTGCAAAAATGTATAAAAAATAACCTAAAAATGCAAAAATGTAAGAAAAAGTATAATGGAACAAAAGTAGGTATGGGATATCAATGTTATCACGTAAGAGGGATCAGGCAGTAACGTCAAACATTACAATGATCTTTTGACGCCAATAGTACTTATTACGTACTATGTGAACTTCAAGACTATTGTATATAAATATTTAATAGGAACGTAGGTAATATATTACAAATGAGTTTTTATTTCCTTCGTAACGTTCATTAATTGGTGAAAAAAAAAAAAAAAAAAAAAAATTATATTGTTTATTTTGTAAATATAAAAAAAAACCCTTTTACACGTCATATATATACACGTACGTACGTATTTTCACTTCGTTTTCTATTGCACCTTAGCACCTTAAGTACGCATCTGTAAGCGGGATTGTCCGAAAGGGTTACCGCTACCCCGGAACATAAAGGGCTACGGAAGGAACATGGATGGGTTTTAGTCAGTAAGAGTCTGAAACTCCCTTCCGCTCCACCCAGAGCGGGAGTAGTCATTGGATGATTTCCAAGCCTTAAAAAAAAAAAAAAAAAAGTACGCATCTGTACATTTCTGTGCTAAAAGTATTAAATAAATAAAGACATATATTTTTTTAAAAAGCTTCATGAAGTCGACATTTCCTGTATGACTACCCCTGAGAAGTTATGACGAAATAAACTCAGGGATGAAAGTTTATTTAAAGTTCAGACATAATCGTAGTCAGTTCACGTGACGACGAGATCCGTTTCTGGATTTCACCTAAATTCAAATAACTCCGTGACCGGCTTTTTTTTTATTGGCCCATCGTTATTCAACCTAGGAGTTTGTCAATTGCTTAACCACGCTAACCTCTGGTTGCCTAAAAAATTAAGGTTTTCAGCCAGGGCTTTAAAAAACCTTACAAAGAATTAACTACCATTATCACGCACCAAATTGCTATAATGCATTCGAATATCGTATCACCTTTTATTACTGAATTGTTTGCCTTAAATAAACACTATCTTTCATCTCTCTTTTAAGGAAAAACATTTTTAAAATGCGTGTGAAACCAGCTACACACTGTAATAAAATTAAATTCTGTCCACACAATTATTACATGATACAACTTGTTATCCATGTTAAGTGTCAAAAACATGTTGATAAAGTTATTTTATTTCGTCGGCACTTTAGACGACCATATTAAACCAAGAAATTATGATTTAAACGCAATCTTGCCACTTGAAATGTCCACTGAAGAATCTTATTAAAAGTGAAATGTTCAAGAAAATGATTTATTAATTTTATTGTTGTTGTTGAAAGAAACGTTATACCGGTTCGTTTTTGGTTTTGGTGAATGTCGAAGTAAAAAGCTCAAATATTTTTAGTTCTAGAGAAATTACATAACATATTTTTTTTTCTTTTGAGGCAGCTTGGAGCGGATTGGACTGTCAGACACTTACTGACTGAAACCCATCCATGTTCCTTGCTTAGCCCCTTATGTTCTGGGGTAGCGGTACCTAACCCTTTCAGACAATCCTCTAAAAAACTACAAGTCCATAGATTTTCCTCTTAACAGCTACATTAATTATGTTAATTGCCATACCAGTGCCATTTATATCTAAAGATACTTGCACTTAATCGTGACATTTTAAATCTACCCAAAAGGAGTAAAAAAAATAAAAAACAGGCATTTTACATAATATTATTCATCCAAAGTAACTACATGTCACAAGTATTATGTATTTAGTTATTATAAATTCATCCTTAGGTAGTCTGTGGAAAGCATTAATTAAGCAAAGAGTTAGTAACATGTCCACAGCCTAACAACTAACAGTATATCGTTTGGAATACTGCTGATGCACTTATTGATACCCTGAATTCCCATCGCCGTGTAAGGTAAAATTGTAAGATAAGAACTGTCCACCATATTCATGTTTCAAGTCCAACTCTGCGTGATTTACGAAATGTACTCTGTGGGAGATCAGTGTGATCAACTTGCAACATTTCAGTCAAATACTAAATGACGGGCGGTAGGGTTACCAATTAATTTATACATAGAGAAATTGTTGATCTTTTCTGTGATTGACCCGTATCACACATAATTAGCCTGTAATGTTCCCATTGTTGGGACAAAAGCCTCCCCTCTTGGAGAGAGAGTGGGGGTTTGCGGATGTCACATGTCTTCGAATTTTTGGTCCTAGGACATGCTGGTTTCCACACGATGTCGTCCTTTACCGTTTTGACCCGTATCTATTAGCGGCATATTACGATGGAACAAGCAACTGCGGATTTTCTTTTGTCTGCTGCATGGCATTTAAACGTCCTGAGGGTATTATATTAATTGCTTCAAATTGCGAGAGAGAAGGAGCTATACCTCCTATATAGTTTCATCTCACACTTTTCAAAGTCGAAGTCAAATCATTAATTCCAAATAGGTACAAGAAAGGCACTTTTACCATAAAGCATAAACAATAGAATTGATTCTAGTCGGCCCTTTCAAAAGGTAGTTCCGTATGGAGAAGAATGGGCAAGAAGATCCACTTTTTTTATTTTTTTAAGGCTGGGAAATCATCAAATACTGCTCCCGCTCTGGGTGGAGCGGAAGGGAGTGTCAGACTCTTACTGACTAAAACCCATCCATGTTCCTTCCGTAGCCCTTTATGTTCCGGGGTAGCGGTAACCCTTTCGGACAATCCCGCTTACCCGGCAGGCTTGGCCCTGAGGGGCCCCTTCATATGCTGACATCTCTTTGAGGCGCGCGTGGAACATATACGCGCCGTCCGGCACGGGCCTGGTGCTGATCGGACGGTGAGTCACCCATTACAAGGGGTCCATCACCACCTCAACGAGCAGTACTTATTATTTTAATCCACTGAAGAAGTATTAAAATAATAAGTACTGCTCGTTGAGGTGGTGATGGACCCCTTGGATAAATGGGTTATAGATACAGTACTTACCTATAGCTTTAGTGACTAAAATGGATGTATTTGATTGAGTTTTTGCACGCAGACTGGTACCTGTATTAGATATACGCAGTTTAATTTACTGTCGTGTCCACCCTGTTTGTTATTACGCCAGCTTATGAACCTATTCCAAACTGTCAAATTGTCCCAATTGAAAATGAGCCTTATGTATCTGTAATAAAGTTAAAAAACTATCAAAGAAAGACAGATTAGGGCAACTTGAAGTGTTGGCCTCTGTACTTAGGTTTTGTTATGTGAAAACAAATTCTGTTACTGTCTTTGAAATATTACAGATAGTACTGTGTCTATTTTCACTAAATATTAGAACATTCGGTGACGGAAATGATGAAAGTTTTGATTGAACTTTCCAAGTTTATCGATTATTCTCGGCAGCCCTGCCCCGGAACGATATAGCGAACAAGTACCGATTATGATCTCGCCAGAACCCATGATGTCTTCGTTAAAATTCTGCACATTGTATTGAAAGTACCTGGTGATATTTACTTTACTTGCGTCGGATTCGAACTGGCATTTCGAAAGGTCAGGAGTGGTGGTTACACTTTGTCATGTGAGTACTCGGTGTACTCTAAACGGGAACGATGTCGTAAGTGGGATTTATGAGTTTTTGCGTTGATTCCGACGTGAAATATGCTAGTTGTTGCCAAGAATTTTGTGCCAATAATGACTGGATCATAAAGTTTTACGCCCTTCTGAAGGCGATACGCTTATAACTTGATGGGTTTGGTGAAGAAACGTGGTTTAGTGGCCAATTAAGACGAAGCTGTCAAGATTCATTTTAGGTTTTGAGTTCGGTCCCAAGGTACACCTCTAATTTTACGGATTCATGTGCGTATTGCATAAATCATCACTTGCTTAAAAATCGGTTATGGAAAACATCGTGAGGAAACCAGCATGCCTGAGAGATATTTCTCAACAGCATGTGAAGCTAAGTCAGAGGCCCGTGGGCAGCATAAAAACTCTAACACCAAGTTAGTCACTAACACACGAAAAGAAGAAGAAGATTGTGGCAGAAGTTACAAGTAGAAAGATACCCGATCAACGGTATATTTTACTGTGTGGAATTGTAAGAGTGTACATTCTCGGGATTGTCCGAAAGGGTTACCGCTACCCCGGAACACAAAGGGCTAAGGAAGGAACATGGATAGGTTTTAGTCAGTAAGAGTCTGACACTCCCTTCCGCTCCACCCAGAGCGGGAGAAGTCATTGGATGATTTCCCAGCCTGAAAAAAAAAGAGTGTACATTCAGTACATTGTAATATGAGCACAGTAGTGATCCAGTTGTAATGGCCGTCTTTTATGAGATGTAGGTCGTCGATTCAATCCCAGACGGACGCTTTACTCTGTGTAAATAATTTAATCACCACTGCTGTCAAAACGGTGAAGGAGAACATTCTGAGTAACTCAGCAAGTCCAGCAGAACCAAAAATTCGAAGACATGTGACTTCTACCAACCAGCACTGAGCCCGTGTGGTAGATTATCACACTCCTAAAGAAAGGAGGCCTCTGTCCCAGCATGCATTGAAGTATTGGTAAATGCCTCTTATTAAATAACAAGAAAATAAAAAAAAACTAAGTAAGAAATTCCACTTTAAATCAAGAAAAGACATCCTTTGCAATTTCGAAATGCGAGGTTAAGAATTTAACACAGAAAAACTTTTTAATCTAGATAACAAATGACTTGTGCGCTTGCACATAAACAACTTTCTTAAGAGACCACACACGAAGCCATAAAAAGGGCAATATGTCTTCATTGCTAACTTATGTCTAACGAAATGTCATATATTTATGTTAGTTCTTAGAAGATCACTAAGGCCTTGACTGTTGTTAGAAGCTTACGCGGGTGCGTAAGCGGGCTACGTAGAGAAGCTATTCAACATTTATACGTAAATATCTCGTTTGGATTCATAGTATACGAATTACATAATTATTCCATGTTGCAATTATTTTACCCTAGTGGACACGTTTTTTTTTAAGTTTGGGTCATCATCAAGTGACCACGTGTGTGGAATGTAAGACTCTTACTGACTAAAATCCATCCACCTTTCTTCCTTAGCCCTTTATCTTCCGGGGTAGCGGTAACCCTTTCAGACAATCCCGCTAAAGTGGACGCGTCTACATTATTTTTTTTGTGGCAAAATCCTCTTGGTAGTCTGTTATGTCGGCCTCCTACCGAATTAAACCACCAAAATACTTCCACCACCTCAAAGGCCCGGAAGATACTCATACATTCGCTTCATCCTCGACTGGTAACAGCCCTCTTTGCCTATTATAGCGGGCCCCACCACGAAGTGTGGCCGAAGAACCACGTCCTGCTTTATTTTCGCACCTGGATCAGAGCATACCGACTTTTGGGATTGACTTGGCGACGTCTAGCCTCCACTACCCGCTATACAACAACTTATAAACAACTGTGTCCGCCCTATTGAGCCCGCCACCGCGCCCGCTACCACCTCAGCCACTGCCTTCACCCTGGACGAGGTCTAAGATTGCTCATTGTAGTGAATGCTTGGCACTTGACGTATCCGGGCCGCTCCGGCTGTAGTCGGGTAGGCCGCCAAACAAAAACGCAAATACTTAGAAATTACTAACAATTAATTTATTTTCCACAAGCTGCCTTAGATTCCGAGTTATGTATCGGTTGGTAGGGGGTTACAGAAGTTTAATTGAGGGCTTGGTTTTAACGCCACTCATAAAAAAAGTTGTGATACTCGTAACATTCAATAAATCGGTAAATCAATGAAGTGTCAAAAACAAAAAAGGTATGATTGCAATTTGGTACGTGCATAGTTGGGTGTTGCTAATCACAGTCATGCTTATTTGTTATATGGCTTATTTGAGAGCCATTTTCTTTTTCCAAACGATACTTGTTTATGTATACCCTCATTCCATTCATGCACACACACACGGCTTTATATCAAGCTATTCTTTTCTAGTATCAGTTGACCTCTCATAGTACGAAAGGCCTATACAATGCGAGGTCAGCTTACACTAGAAAGTTTAGCTTGATATGCAGCCGTGTGTACTCCACATGCCTGAATGGTCTCCCACCGCGAAGAGCTCAGAAAAAAGTTCATCGAATCGACAATAAATACCACGAACCAATAATTAAGTCCTGAAGTCAGTCCTACTGCGAACTTATGAATATACGGTAAATGGACAACGAAATCGAGGCCCGTCCTTAAGACCAGCTTAACTTGAAACACAGGGGTGGCGCTGCTGGTCAAGCAAAAAGGGACCGATCTGTCAAAGTCCATACGTTTTCAATTTAGTTCCGTTTGTTGCCGTAGGTACAGTTATGCTGGTCGTTTTATAAATTGCCTCCAAAAAAAAGTCGGTTCTTAAGCTGCCTCGATTTTAAAGGCTTTAATTAGTAAAGCATCGATAACTTTTTTATGGGCAATGCCGTAAAGATAATTTGACAATTTGTGGGCTCTTTCTCACGTAGTATTTCACTTTTGAAGTGTTTACGGTTTTGTGGTATGAAATTAAAGATTGTTAAATTAAAGCGATTATCGGTAAGCCTCTACACTTGCGGCAGACGAAAAATAGAGCAAGAAAATTTGGAAACATATTTGGAATACTTACAATTTAGTTTTCAGATTGAGTCAAATATTGAGTTAAAACTAACCATTCATTTCTCGATAGAAATAGTATGGTAAGTTTTTATTTGTATAGCCCAGTAATTTATGACATAGCTATTACTGTAAAAAAAGAAATTGCATAGCCAAACTACGTGTCATCAATTTAAGCTCAGTAAAACGTTTTTACAGCCCGAATAAGTATCATAGTTTTAAAGGAACCGTTTACAGGCTATAATGGCCATAATAGGCCATATTAAGCGCACAACACTTAAAATTCCACAATTTTAAATTACAAAATAAAGCTATCAGTATACCAAATAAGGTGACAATATAAAGTAAAATGGACCTATTAAAGCGAGGTAATAAATTCGTCTAATAAGGGCCACGACAAATTGTAAGAATTACTTCGTTGATCGTATATTAATTGGTTTGGGCGGGACTTCGGCCCCTTCTTAGGTTTGAGCGCGTTAAGGCGGGGTTTACCTTTGTAATCGATACTACTGTTTATTTGTTTTGGTATAAATCATTAATTGATACAATCATTGTTGTGAAATAGATTGTAAGTCTATTTTCGATAAAGCAGGGACAAGATACTGTTGTATTTTAGACCAGATTTGATTGGCTTTTTAAGAAGGATGTGGTTAACATTCATCATCTGCCTAGCTTTTTCTCAACTATATTAGGGTCGGCTTCCAGTCTACCCGGATGCAGCTGAATACCAGTACTTTACATGGAGCAACTGCCTATCTGACCAGTCAGTAACTGGGTAAGACACCCCTTGGTAGCACTGGATGTCAGACTTTCGGGCTTCTGACGACCCGTAACGACTCTCAAAGAGCCACGAATGACAGCCGGGACCAACGGCTCTTGCTCTCCGAGGCACGGAGGAATCTTTATATGTAAAGATGGTCACCCATCCACGGACCGACCTCGGCAAGCGTAGCTTAACCTGATGGATCGATCCGTGCGGCTGTTTATACTTAGTATCGACCTCATCGCTTTTTAAGAAGTATGTGTTCTGTGATCTTTTAATATTCATCATCTGTCTAGACCTTTCCCAACTATATTGGAGTCGGCTTATAGTCTGACCGGGTGCAGCTGAATTGCACACTGTATTTTACACTTATGGGAATTTGACATGGCGCGCCTGCCTATCTGACCTCATCAACGCAGAACACTGTGTAACACGATACCCCTCCGTATAGTACGCGTCAAACTTAATGGCCGTTCTGAAGTTAGCTACTCGCTGCGCAGTACCGCACGCTTAACCCCTTCGGTCACATAAATTGGTTACTACGCAACGACTCGCCTCATGTTCCAACACGCCATATAGTTTAAATCGGGCTGAGACACTGACTGCCTTCTGACTACACGTAATGACTAATACTCTTTGATACATAGTTTTTTATCGCAATATCGGGAGGTATTTTTGAGATAATAAATACCTACCCCATGTCCTTCCCCGGGATGCAATCTATCCCTCTGCCAAGTTTTATCGGCTTCGGAACTTCGTTCAGTGGTTTAGGCGTGAAAAGGTGATACACAGACAGAGTTACTTTTGAATTTATAATATTAGTAAGGATTCTCAATGTTAAGTATTGTTTTTTTTTTCTTTTAAGGGCTGATTTTTCAGTCGCCTGTTAACTTTTATTCGAAAAATCAAAATGGCTCTTTGACATATTTTCTATACAAAAGCTGTCAAACTGCCATTTTTATTCTTCCAATAAAACTTATCTGACTATTGAAAAATCAGCCCTTAATAATTAAGTCTTTACTGGACAGTTTTTGAGTATGTTCATAAGATCACAAGAAAATTAACATTCTTAATGACGAGGTCTCCTTTTACTGACGCAAGCAACAATGTATAATGATCCATTGTTTTTGATGAACGACTTTCTTAATGAGAAATTGTTTTTTTTTCGTGTTTTGACCTCTTCCTTATTACTTTTACGTCGTTAAGTGATACTGATTGAATATTAATTGCTGTAAAGTTAAATTAACGCCATCATGAATATGGGCAGATGACGTCTGATCTTTTTAAAATTTTTCGACAGAATCAACTTATTGAGTGGTTCAGTATCTTTATGGTATACTTATTCGAAAAAAAATTGTATTTAAATTGGTATTGCTGATAAAATGTCAGTTTGTCTACGTCCTAGATAGAGTCCCAGCTATTTTTGATTATATTCTAGCTTCTGCCCGCGACTTCGTCTGCGTGGATGTCGGAAGATGTTACATTATTGTTACATTTAGTAAGGATCCATTTTTTTTTTGAAAATATAATATAGCCTATGTCACCCGGGTATAGTGTAGCATCCCAACAGTGAAAGAATTTACAAATCGGTTCAGTAGTTTCGGGGCCTATTCAGTGCAAACAAACAATCAAATCTTTCCTCTTTATAATATTAATATAGATTCATATTTGATATATACAATGTGTTAGGTTAAACGAGGGACATATTCAGGGGTTACTATACTCATGAAAATGAACAACTTTGACTATTGAACTATATTTGAAATTACAATAAAAAAATCTGCTGTTCAGTTATGTTTGCATAATTCGTCAAATGTATGGAATAACTGATATATCTTTTTCATATTTAAGAGTTGGTCCCGTGGACAAAGTGGTTGATTTTCATGAATACTATACAACCTGAAAGTATATCCCTCGTTTAAACTAACACACTGATATGACACCCAAATATCGTGCTTGCCCAAATAGGTGACCACTGGTGGACCAACCTCGCAGTCATCATGTACTACATAGTATCTTACCTTCCGCATATATCTTTTAGCGCATGATGATATTTATCTAAGTGATTCGTACAACAGCATACCATTTATTTAATAAATACATAAGTTCTCAGTGCTTTGTTGTTATCACATATTATATTCGAAATGCAAACTTAAAGATTTGTACAATTTAGTCATGATACCTATTGCTCCAAGAAATTGTAAGCAACATTATGTGTACATTTTGAAAATTATTTTGTTAGGGGCACGCACAGAAAATACAAACAGAAAAAAAGGAGCTAAACAAAAATTAAATTCCCATTTTATTTTTGTGGAAATATAATAATATTACAATTTTAAATCAATAAGAAAAAAAAAATAAAAAATAAATATGTACGAGGCCAAAAAGACTCCTGTTACAGCATAATGCTGCGATATTAAAAAAAAATTTTTCATATTCATACATGTTACTAGTTCAAAACACTTTAAAATATTGCTTTTGTTTTCTAGTATATGTTATGTAAAGGCGGATTATTCTTAAGGATGGATATTAATTTTCCTCTATTCGCTAGTAACAAACGCGATCACAATCTCGCATATTATGCCGAAGCATTTTTTTTTGAGCGTGGGAAAGCATCAAATGACAGAGAGACAACAGATATTTCTCCTAAGTGTCAGATTCTTATTGACTAAAACCCGGAACATAAAGAGCTGAGGAAAGAACATGGATTCTTTCCTCAGCTCTTTATGTTCCGGGGTAGCGGTAACCCTTTCGGACAATTCCGCTGAATGCCAAAGCATGCCTATGTTTAGTAGTAGTAGGTACTGTCAGCAGCAAGAACGGTTAGACGGTAGGTATTGCAGCGGAGCAGCAGGCATCAAAATTATGACATCATTCATGCTTACAACGATCAAATCCGATCAAAAAGCAATTTGTAAAATTGACAAGTGTCCCTTGAAAATTGAATTGTATTTAAATGAACCAGATACGGCCAACCCACTTAGACTGGTATAATAAATAATTGCCATAACTTTGTCTTGATCGCGATCCGATCGATTCGAGACAAGTACCTATCAGGTAATAAATTTGAATAGCTTCGCGCAGGCTGGGCGTAGTTTGTCAAATATTCAGGTTATATCCAACGGATAATTAAAAGAAGTTGTTTGTAATAATTAGAACGTCTAGAACGATTATTGAAGACGTGATGTAGCGAAAATATGTAAGTCCACAAACCCGAAAAAAAATCATAAACGTCAAAACACTGCTCGGACACACGCCTCCTCTAAGAGAGGAAGTGGGCCCGCGTGGTTCTTCGAATATTTGGTTCTAGGACACAAGTTTCCTCACGATTTCCCTTCATCGTTTTGAGAGCAGTGGTGATGAAATTAAATAAACAAAGTAAAGCGCCTGCTTGGGTTCGAACTCACGACCTGCAACTCGTGAGTTGAGGCCGATACTACTGGGCCACCGCCGCTGCTCCATCTTACAAACTCATCCACAATTTTACGAAATATTTGTTCTATCATTTACTCCTCTTAGTTCATAGTATAAATATACAGGGTTACTGGTAACTCGACGTATTCCTTGCAGGACGTCATAGTAGGGTTAAAATGCAACAAATTAAGCCACCAAATGTTCTACCGAAATTCAGTAGTTTTTGAGTTAGTTCGATTTTTAGAGTTTTTATGAATAATCCCAGATTAAATCATTTGAAACCAATTTAAAAATTATTTACGGCGCGACAGTACAGAAATTTTAAGTTATTATCGTAGTTGATGCCGTAGCAGATCTTTGTTAATAATTAAAAGTTCAAAAATGTCTTAAACCTTGGCAAATATCACTAATTATTACTCCATACAAATTGTTGTCTAGTGCAAAAATAAAATACTACGCCTGATGTACAAATTACTAGGAAAATATCCTTATCTTATCAGCTATCCAAAAAGGTATGAATGTTAATACAAAGTCATGGACTACATTATGAAAATCGTTTTTGATTTAGTACAGGAAGACGTGCGTCTCACAAAAAGGTGATTATTCGGAAAATCAAATAAAACAATTTCGTGAATGTTATTATTATTTTTAATAAATTTCAATTTAATAACTTTTATGACATACATTTCACACGTCTTGTTCGATGTGCTGCCCTCGGTTTCGAATACATGTTCTTATTCGCTTCCTCATTTCAGTTTTTGTGATTCTTGATGTGATTGTTGCCCTCATCTGGTCCGCCGCATCTGTTATTCTCTCCCTTAGTTCTTCAATTGAATTTACTGGGGTCACATAAACTAGGTCTTTCATATGACCCCAGACGTAAAAGTCTAGGGGCGTCAGATCAGGGCTTCGCGCAGGCCACGGAATCGGCCCACCGCGCCCTATCCATCGGTTTGGATAGTTTTCATCCAGCAATTGTCGAATTGTGATTCGGAAGTGGGCTGGACATCCGTCATGTTGATAAATCATGTTTGCTCTTCTTTCTTCCGGTACATCCGCGAGCAGTGGTGTTAAATGATTTCTAAGGAAATCTTCATAAAGTTCCCCATTTAGTGTTCGGGGTAAAAAATGTGGGCCGATTAATTTGTCGTCGATAATACCCATCCAAACATTAAGCGAGAACCTACGCTGGGATGCGGTTGGTTTCAGTTTTTTAGGGTTTGCTTCTGCTTTCGGTGCCCAGTAATGTAAGTTGTGGTAGTTTGTGATACCATCACGGTCAAAACATGACTCATCGGTCCACAGAATGTTTTTTAAAAAGTTTTCGCCTTCGGCGTCGGCACTCAGCATGAAACGACAAAATTCAAGCCGTCTCGGCGGATCTCCCTCTTCTAATGACTGGACTGGTCGGTAGTGATATGGATGTCGGCCTGACAAGTGAACTACAGACCAGACTTTCCACTGTGACATACCAAGCTCACGCGCTACGATGTTTGTCGATATGTTGGGGTCGTCAATAAAACGTTGAAGAATCAGCTCTTCGTCGTCAGCCGTGTATCTCCGGGAACGACCAGTGTCAATTTGCCTGGTTCTTTGGACGCTGCCAGTTTCAGATATTCGCCGATAAGTCGATCCGAAGACACTAACGTGTGGGAGTCGGCGGTTGGGAAAGCGAAGTCCATATTCTCTCCGCGCTTCAGCAGCGTTACCGTCACAAAGTCCGTAACAGTAAATTATGTCAGCGTATTCTGGATTAGAATATGCAGCCATAGTCAGCACTTATGAAGGCACAGCACAGCACGAGAGCAAGATACGCGATAGGGATAGCCAGATAACAAAACACGAGTTGAGACTGACTAACGCTGACGACCAGAAAATCGCACCCCGAGTCATGCCGAGAGAACAATAGTAACCAATCACAAAGCTTACCGTGTGTTTGGAGTTCAAGCTCAGGTAAAACTACGAATACTACGAATAACAAACAAAATGTTGATTGTCTTACAATTTTACCTGCTCCTCATAAAACTCTTCTCTACCCTGTCATACATGCAAAAGTATTGACAATCATACCTTTCTGAATAGCTGATAAGACAAGGATATTTTCCTAGTAATTTGTACATCAGGCGTAGTATTTTATTTTTGCACTAGACAACAATTTGTATGGAGTAATAACAAAAATTACAAAAAAAAAAATGTTTGATTAGTGATATTTGCCAAGGTTTAAGGCATTTTTGAACTTTTAATTATTAACAAAGATCTGCTACGGCATCAACTACGATAATAACTTAAAATTTCTGTACTGTCGCGCCGTAAATAATTTTTAAATTGGTTTCAAATGATTTAATCTGGGATTATTCATAAAAACTCTAAAAATCGAACTAACTCAAAAACTACTGAATTTCGGTAGAACATTTGGTGGCTTAATTTGTTGCATTTTAACCCTACTATGACGTCCTGCAAGGAATACGTCGAGTTACCAGTAACCCTGTATTATAAAAAGGAAAGATTTGTATGTAGGTAAGTATGTTTGTAACAAATAAACACAAAAACTACTTAACGGATCTGGATGAAACTTGGCACAAACATAGATTATAGTCTGGAATAGCATATAAGCTAGCTTTTTATCTCGGAAAAATGTACGGTTCCCGTGGGAAATTATCTACGCGGGCAAAGCCGTTGGTAACAGCTAGTATGATCAATACACATCTTGTTGGTGATGGGGACAAAAGTTGCAACAACTTTTGTTGTTGTAATTTTGAAATCGCCAGAGAGCCGCGCACCACTAAAGTGTGCATTAGCCTCAGCATTACACTGGAATTCAAGCATCAAGGACAGAATGACTGCAAAAAAGCAACAGGACATTACCGATCGCTAAAGCGTCGTATCGCATAGCAACACAGAGTACATGCCATATGCAGTACACCAACAGTTTTCGTTAAAGAATGTATAGTATCGGTGCAGACGTTGATCGAATGTGGTGCTGTTTTTTCCCATACTGCGATTATGGTTATACAAGTTGCGAGTGATTTGTTACGCTGCGCCGGAGTGTCTTTGTGATCGTGTGCGCCTTAGGGCTGGCGTGGGTTCGGATGTTGATAGAGAATTTATTAATGTCTTGCTAATTTTTCATAAGATTTTGTATCAAACTCTAGCCAATTCTGTGTCATCCACCTAAATTTGGTCAAGAACCAAAAAGGAGTTGTGATCTTCCTGTATGAGTCCATATGTCATAAAAACTTTTTCTTTTTTTTATTGATTATGAAGAATTCAAAAATACCTTCAAAATTTTGACGGTGTTTAAAAAAAAAACCGTTGAGTAGTGTACTGAATCTGAATTGACATAGATTTTAGCTGCTTTGATATTTTAAGAAAAGCGATTGGGTTTAGGAAAATGATCAATCACTAAACTGTTTTTTCTAAAGCAATTTCTCTTAATGTACGGTCGCCACGGCATCAAGTTTTACCTAACTAGATTTTAAACTTTAAAACATCTAATGTTAAGTTGAAAATCGATTGAGAAACTTTGACAGTTTGTGGTAACTGGATGCTCTGGCGACTGTACCAACCTGCTAATTCGTATGTTTTTTTAAATTACTCATTGAAGGCTAACCCTACAGCCCGAGGTGATACGGGCCAACTTGATTTGGTAAAGTTAGATATGTGGGGAAATGTCCCAAGTTTTTTGGCGCGACAATTTGCAGATTTATTTATTTGATTGTATTGCTCGCTGGTGGTTTTAAATGGTCGTTTTCAAGGCATTTGCAAACGTGTTCGGAATTTAAATGATTCTCTGATGCATTTTTCCATTAATTCTTGGTTAAGTAAAAACTTAAACAAATTGGAATCGCCCTTAAATGTCGTGGCTTAAGAAGGGCAATCTTTAGAGATTGTTGTTCATAAAATTGTGTGGGGTATTGTTATTGTCACCTAACTTGGTATTTCTTGCTTTCTTTTGTTCGTGTGGTTTTTGATATCTCGGTGTCAGAGTTTTTATGCTGCCCATGGGCCTCTGACTTACCTTCACATGCTGTTGAGAAATATCTCTCAGAGATCCTGGTTTCCTCACGATGTTTTCCTTCACCGATTTTTAAGCAAGTGATAATAATACAATACGCACATAAATCGGAAAAGTCAGAGGTGCGTGCCTTGGGTTCGAACTCGAGACCTACGACTTGGCAGTCCGACAGTCATACCACTATGCTTTAGGTGAGTGATTTGTGGTGGTGGTGAATGCATCAAACAAAAAAAAGAGAATTGTTAAATTGTTTTTGAAGACATCCAGTACTGACTGTGAGCTAGCTAAAAATACTGTTTAGTAGTATGAAGTTACCGGTAGCACATATTTTCTTATTTATTCACTGTCATCTAAAAACTTACATTTTTTACTCATTTATGCAATCTAAACCCTGATAAATTCTCCATAAAATTATCGAAACAAATTTTATTGATTTCTACCAATCACAGACAAGAATGTACTCGCCCTCCATTAATTTAAACCACATTTTAAACTAGCAATCAAATTGAAATAAGATCTACTATGGTCAATAAAGTTTAAACAAATTAAAATTTACGATTTAATCGTACATATGATAGATAGTTAGAACAAGCCAATGATACTGCGCTCACATGCTAAACAATTACAGAAGGTTTACTTCATTCAAATGACACAATACAGTCCAATGATAAACTGAAAGTGTTACATACAGTCCAGTGATAAATTGTTGTTGTTGTTTGTGCTGTTATCTATTTTAGTAAATAATTATGTTTGTTATCTATAATAGTATAAACTGTTTTTATAAGGTTTTAACCTATTTATGTACCCATTTTATTCAAAAGTCTCAATGTTTTGTATGTTCCTACTATTTAAAGCATCTGCCATCTAATCTCTTCACCACCCTTGGTTGACTGGTAGAGAATGCCTAAGGCATTAAGTGTGCCTTTGTACCTTTATTGTGTGCGAAAAGTTTAAATAAATAAATAATGCCACTTATGCAATGGCCGACGTTAAGCATACTTTGAAGAAAGATATTTTATTTTTTTAGTATAAAACCTAGACCAAAGAGGCAATCAGTTGCTTTTTTTTCCTCTAGAGGTCGCAAGTACTACTGCCGAGGGTTGGATGTATCGTTGTTTGTTGATGTTTTTCCATCTGGAATTTCTCAGTAGCAGGTCGGTGTCTGAATTTGTGCTTGGTTGATGGCAAAAGGCTCACCCCCCATCACATCGTGGAATTCCGATGTGATGCTATATTTACAAAATTAAAATCTTCCCCCACAACCCAGAAACTGGTCCATACGGTACCCCTTGGTAAGACTGGCTGTCAGATTTTCGGGCTTCTGACGACCCGAAACGACTGTCAAAGATATACAAATGACAGCCGGGAGCAACGGCTTAACATGCTTTCCAAGGCACGGAGGAGTCTCGTTATGTAAAAATAGTCACCCATCCACAGCCAACCCCGGCAAGCGTAGCTTAACCTGATGGATCGACCTGTGCGGCTGTTAGTATTTAGCCACGAGCTCCTCGTAATAGCTCCTACTTAACCTAGATACTTATACACCTCTCTCTCTCTCTTCCCACTGGTCTCCACACTTGTGATCAACAGAACCTTCTCAACTTATCTATATCATGTTAGTGTAGAAAAAGAATTAAGACAAATAGCAGTAGCATTTATCAGCCATCTTAATAGAGCACTAAGCAATTATATTAATGTCCATGCGCAGAACATTTGTTTGTGTGTCAATTTACAGGTGCATGTCACTCTGAACAGTGTACATAGTTGTGTGAATAGCTGAAGTCTTGGGGTTCCTTGAAATAAAAAAAAAATCAGAAACAGGGTGTCATCTTTATAGTATTTTATTCAGTGTGGTATGAGCCTTCTTAAAGAGGGTTAATACAAATGCTGATGGCAATATGGCTGGTTTCAAATGAAATAAATAAATAAATTTATTCAGTTCTTTGCTTCTTATACTTTTTTCAAGTATTTTTATTTAAATACATAAAAAGGGGGTTGGGACAGAATGTTGTGGCGCTGCTTGGAAGAGGCTTATGTCTGGCAGTGGACGGCGATAGGCTGAGTTGATTGACTTACAGTACGATTCTGTATAAATCTCACCGTGATACATACGTGAAGTGAACTCGAAGTGAGGTGTCTGTAGTTTTAATCCGAAGTATCATGTGGAATGACAGCTCACTTCAACCTCACGTCACTGAAGTCATCACGATGCGCTTTTTGCAGATTAAACCGGCTGATCTTCCACCATACATCTTCTTCTTTGCAGGGATATCAACAGACGGTTATGGTAACACAGCTAACTTAATCCTCATATGTATACTGGGTGTAACCGAAAGGGTATATACATACAAAAGCATATGCTACAGATCTCCTAACTGGACAACTTTTACTATGGGACCAACTACGAAATCCCAAAAAAAACATCCGTTCTAGACATTTTTGGTGACGTGAATCGGCGAAATGTAGGGAACAGCTAATTTTTTTTCAGGATTTCGGAGTTGGCCCCATAGTAAAAGTTGTTCAGTTTGGTGGCCTGTAGCATATCCTTTTGGATATATATATACCCTTTCGGTTACACCCTGTATAAGAAACCTCCGCTTGTTATAGCGATTTTCTTAGATGCTTGTTGCACCATTCATATCATGAGGATGAACAATAACTACTTTAATTAAAACTACAAACAACTGCCCACATATAAACACCTAAAGAAACAAAAAAAATAACAATAAATCTTTACTAACCACTTATTACCACCTACAGAACCCACTTCCAATAATAACACGTTTTAAACTTCAATAACCAATGCGCCTCAGCTAAAATAAATTAGTATTAATGTATTTGCGTACAGATAAGGTAATGTATACTCTTGTTTTGTGCACAAACCGCCTGGAGCTAAACTTTACCGTTAGGAGAGCCGCAAGAAGTGTTCCGAGTGTTTATTCGGTAGTTACTGATATAACTACCGAATAAACACTCATAGAATGATGTTAATGATAGTTAAACTGTTTAGAGGCGCGCTCTTAATGAGTAGGCAAACGTTTTGATGTGAGATTGATACCTCCTTGGTATTTAATTTCACTTTTGTTTATTTACTTTCCAATTCGTAGTATTTGGCATTGGGAATATTAAAGGCTTTTACGTAATATTATGTATAAATTTGGCACATAGAATATTAAAAGGATTTTACGTAATATAATGTGAAAACTTTAGCAGAAGTAAAGGGGGATGCGCTAGAGTAGTCCAGGAAGTTCAAATTTTCATACGTTTTTTTGTAATTTGAAGGAGAGTGTCAGCTTGTATGTTGATCAAAATATGATTCGCGGCCGTAGTAATTATGTATTTACTCTCAGGAGCCCTGACCACCGGTAGCTTGGGCCATGGTCCCGATACCGATGGGCTACCACTATTTTATATATTTTTAAACAATTTTTATTAGTTTTTTAAATGTTTTATAAAAATATTTAAAAATATATTTTAATAGATAAATTGAAATGAAATAAAAAAACATTATTATACGTAACATAAACTTATCATCGGTGATTTTAATGATTACAGTACTGTAAATACGTTCTTGCTACTGTTAAAATAAATTATTAAGCCAAGAAAACAAATCAGAACGAGTAAAAGTTGTCAAAAACATACCAAAGTGTCATATTTCCTGCTGTAATAACACATTTTATTTTCTCAAATTAAAGGTAATACGCTACAATGAAGTCTTAAAAGTAATGAATGTCCACTAAAATATAATTGGGCCTCCTTAATCCGCTGTATTTACGTTTTTTCCAGGCGGAATGCGTTCTTAAATGTCAATGTGTTGAACATTTAATTTTACGATTGAAATTAACTTATAGTGGGATGTTGTCCTGTTTAATTCAGTTTCTCTTGTTTTATTTTAAGAGTAAATAAATTTAGGTAAGGTTATTTGCATAAATTAAAAGATGGAATAAGTAAATTTTAACTTTAAGGTAAGAAAAGTCTCAAAAACAGGCCTAAGAACATTTTTTTTTAAACTTTCAATAACTTCGTTAGTACATAGTTTAACATTTAAAAAAAATGTACTAGAAAAGTGGGTTACACAAAACTAGTATTAATTCTATTAACCCCTCTAAATAAGTGTGAAACTGGCTTAAATGTATACTAATAATATAAATACAAAAGTGAGTTTGTTTTTTTGTTACGTTTTCAGGCCAAAACGGCTGAACGGATTTGAATGAAATTTGACGCATGGGTGAACCATGACCTGGAGAAGGATATAGGCTATACTGTTTATCTTGGATCGTAGACGAAGTCGCGGGCAACAGCAAGTTGACTATAAAAGCGGTTTCTCTTGATAACAACTTTAGCAAAGCTAAGTGCTATGTTCAGTATTGTTAAATCTGTCCTTTGACACTGTGTCACATCTTATTTTTTAAGGGTGGGAAATCATCAAAAATCCCTCCCGCTTTGGGTAGAGAGGGAGTGTCAGACTCTTACTGACTAAAACCCATCCATGTTCCTTCCTTAGCCCTTTGTGTTCCGGGATAGCAGTAACGCTTTCGGATAATCCCGCTTACCCGGCAGGCATCAGCTTTAACCAGCCCTTCATCTGCGCTGTTGCATAGCTCAACTACAAATTACTTACGAGGATCACATTGATAACATTTTCTAATGATTAATAACTTTTAAATCCATCCAATTAATTAGGCCGTTTTAGAAATTGGTCTCAAATTAAAATAAGAAATTCAACAAACAGTTACTTATTATACACAATATTTAATGTTGTCACCAATTATATCATTAACACCGAATAAATAAGAACTGGTTCAAACGTAATTAGTATTATTAATGCTTGCTAGCGCCACTTTCGGACGGTGAGAGTAGCGGTTTAAATGCAAAAGTGTTGTTTCAGAATTTTGTCACTTTCTTGTGTAATTATGTGGGAAAATTTCCATGCGTAAATAAGGTACATGTTCTTTTTTTATACGTTCGTTTATAACAGTTAAACCAGAGCGTTTTTTCGTTTCGTTTTGCAGGTTTTCAAAGACATGGTTGGTCAACCCATACTTACTTATTATTTTTAAATGTTAATGTAATCCAGTAGAAACACGTATTATTCACATGATACCAACCCGACTTGCAACATGTTATTATCATAATTCACAAATTATCCGTTTATTACAAGTTTATAACCTCACAATTTGGATAAAAATGAAATACATAATAGCATAATTACGTACCATTACCTTTTCTTCGACGAATAATGTGAAAATTGCCTTTGTTTAAAAATAATTTTGGGTACCCTAAAATGGTGTGCGTATAATCCATAATTCGTCAGTTCAGTGGTAGACAACCTTTTTTTTTGGCGTGGCTTGACGTCGTGTAATGCTCAAGAAGATTTTATTCAAACAATTCACAAGGTTTTAAAAAATGCATACATTGTTAGAACTTCAATAAGCTTTTCGAGGATCAGTTAAATATTTCCCATTCATTTATTTATTAAATCATAGTTTTCTTGTAAGATACTGAAGCTAATTTTGACATGATGTTTGTTAAGCATTACATTGACAGTTTATTAGGCATTCATAAACTCTAACACAAAGCAAGCTCAAACAAATTAAAAGCGCTTTTGAATTGTCAAGGGGTCGATCAGGCAGCAAGATGAAACTAGTTGCACATTCCTGGAAATATGTATGATCTATTAGTACATATTTATTTTCAGGAATTAAACAGAAATCTTCAGCACACTATACAACCTATAACTAAAACATATGAGCTGTTCCTTACATTTTATTGAGTTACGTGTGCGTATAAATGTATGGAACAGGACTTTTTTTTTTTTTTTTTTTGTTAATGGCATCTCGCAGTTCAACCAAAGGGTTGTCTACTGCTTAACCGGGCTTGCCTGTGGCTGCCACAAAAGAATTGTAGCCTCCAGCCAGGGCTTAATAAAAACTAAACCTAACTTACAAAACTAAGCGACTACACGCTGAGGGCACCCCCTGCGGGGTTCGGACCTCGGCTTAGGGCGTCGCTGGGGGGGGGACAGCAAGGGACAGCTGGATCGGGGGTTTTTAAAACTACTGGCTCAGCGACAACGCGGGCTGGCTCGAGCAAGGGTCGGGGGGATGAGGATGGACAGGGTCGTCGCGACGGGCCTCGACGGCGAGGACGGAACGACGGAAATTTGTATTTGTGTGCTAATCTAACAGTGCTAGTAGCCGGGCTGCTCTCCTGGAGGAGAGTGGTGGCATCGTCGGGGGCAATGAGGGTATGCCGTGGACGGCGAACCTTACTTATGCGGGACGGGGTGTATCGGGAGGCGGCCGCAATCAGGGGATTGCGGTGCTTTATGGCAGTGTCAAAGAAACGCTTCGAGAGGCGTTTCATGAACTGCTGAACTGTGGGGAGTTTAAAATCTACATGAAGGTCCATGTTACGGACGTAAAAGGGAGCTCCTGAGACCCTACGGAGGAACCGGTTTTGTAGTGTCTGCATTCGATGCAGATACTTGGGTTTGGCGTGCGCGAAGACGACGCAAGCGTAAGTCATGATGGGAC
Source organism: Hyppa rectilinea (assembly GCA_951799385.1). NCBI lineage: Eukaryota > Metazoa > Arthropoda > Insecta > Lepidoptera > Noctuidae > Hyppa > Hyppa rectilinea. Next base: position 6,001,156 of record OX637314.1, read on the forward strand.
GGATTACAGCCTTATAGAGACGCAGTTTGCACCGGAGTGACAATTTGCTGCGTTCTGTAAGCATGAATTGGAGCCTACCGAGAGCGAAAGTGGCCCGCGAACGGACCTGCTTTATGTGCTCTGCGAAACTGAGGTGTTGGTCGAGAGTGACACCCAGGTACTTGGCGTGCTTCGCCCAAGGGATCGGCTTGCCGTACATGGTGATCGGATTAGGGGGGTTGGCGAGGGCCCTATGAATTCTCCTAAAGAGAACAGCCTGGCTTTTATCGGGGTTGACCTCGATTCTCCATTTCCGGAAACAAGCGCCTAGGGCGTTGGCCGAGTTCTGGAGAGTCTGAGCTATAGCTGGCGGACTGATCCCCGTGTAGTAAATGGCCGTGTCATCGGCGAATAACGCCAATTGGGCCTTTTTACTCTTAGGGATGTCGCTAGTGAACAGGGTAAAGATTAGGGGGGAGAGAACGGAGCCCTGGGGGACTCCGGCGCGAATCGGGTGGGGGGAGGAGAGAGCGTCCTCGATGCGGTAGCGGAAGGTGCGGTTCGACAAAAAGTCCCGTAAGATGAGCACGAGACGGTCGGGCACGCCGAGTTGGTATAGCTTATATATTAAGCCATTGTGCCAGACTTTGTCGAAAGCCTTCGCTATGTCGAAGAACAGGGCGCCAGTCATAGCGCCACGCTGGAAGCCGGCACTGATGTGCTCGACTATGCGGTGCGCTTGCTGGACGCACGAGTGTTGGGTACGGAACCCGAACTGCTCGTCCGGAATCAGGCTCTTCGCCTCGGCATAGTCCTTGAGACGCTTATAAATAAGCCTCTCGTAGATTTTGCCGAGCACGTTGAGCAGACTGATGGGGCGATAGCTGGTGGGGTCGGATTTGGGTTTGCCGGGCTTGGGGATACCTATAACAGAGGCCTCTTTCCAGGCTTGTGGGAACATGTTATTACTCATGGCGCCATTGAAGATGGCGGTCATGAGCATGATCAGTTGGGCGGGGAAGAGTTTGAATACCCTATTGGTAATTCCATCTGAGCCGGGGGCTTTACGAGCCTGAAGACCCTTGATGATGTCTTACACCTCGTCAGGGGTGACGGGGGGCAGAGGATCATCAGGGTCTTCAACGGGCGGGAGAGAGGCTCTACGTTCGACCTCGGCGTCGACTTTGGCGAGGTGCGTCGTAGGCACGGATGGCTGCGTTCTTCTCGGTTATCAGCTCACGTACGTCAGCGGGTAGTTTCCAGCGGTGGTCTTCCACCACCGGGACTTCCCGTGAGCAATCCGTCAAAACGGATTGCACGTGTTCTGTAAACGAGGCGATCGCGCCAGTAGTGTCATCGACAGAGACAATGAGGTCAGGGATGGATTCCAGCTGTGGTGACAGAGTGTCGGATTTAAGCTTTTCGCTTACTTTCCTCCAGTCGGTCACCAGCTGGGTGCGGGGCGGGTGGTCGGGGTCAAGCGGACCCCCCGTGTAGGGGGTGAGGTGCATGACGATGGGACGGTGGTCAGAGTTAAGCTCTTGTAGCGCCTCTAAAGATTGCAAACGGAGGTTCACATTCTTGAGGAGCGCTATGTCGAGGACGTTGGGAGTTTGGTTAGGGTCGCCGGGATAGTGGGTGGGAGTCATCGGAGCGATGACGTCAAAGTTAAGGGAGGCCCCTAAGTTGAACAGTAATCTGCCTCTGGTAGAGGTGAGGTTACTGTATGGAACAGGACATTTTTTTTACACCTTATATATGTTAATACATTGAGCACCCCTGTAATTATTCGAATGCAAGTCGACTGTCGAAACCCCGTTAATGTTAAACCAACCAGGGATTCCCAAACTTATTTTTTCTACGGCCCACTTTGAGAATAAATTATTTTTTAGCGTCCTAATTTTTTCACCTACTCAAAAATCAGTATCTAGATGAAATTACAAATCACCCCCTAAGCCTCCACAACGCCCTCATTTTTTTTTCTGGGTCTTTTTTTTTGGTTGGGAAATCATTCAATGACTTCTCCCGCTCTGGGTGGAGCGGAAGGGAGACCCCAGACTCTTACTGACTAAAACCCATCCATGTTCCTAAGGGGGCGTTATCGCCCACTTTGAGAAAGGCTGTGTTAAACGATTACGTCGGTGGTGGCGGCTTCGGATCGACCGTCATTTATTTATCACTTGTTTAAATTCAATTCGAGAAATGGTTAATTGAATGAGAATTAATGCCTGCACATTTTTCTTATTTTTAATTGGTACCGTATTGAATGGGCGCGGGAAAGCGAGAAGTGAATTGCTTATTTACTGAGATCAAGTATTAAGTTGACTTTAGCTTTTTAAATAAGCTAACATTAACAGAGCAGCTTGCTAGCCAATTCCCGTAACTATAAACGTTGAATGTCAACAAAAATGTAGGAAAATTTGAAGTATTTTCGGCAGATCGCGACTGAGATGTATGTTGATATTTTTGCCATAGAGTAGGCCCGGGCATGAGCCTGGCAGAAGAGTGATTGGATTGGCACAATAAAAGACAGGCCTAAGCCCAGCGGTGGGACTGTGAATGATAATGATGGGACTGAGATTAAATGAAAACACTCATCAGTCAGTCATCAGTAGTGATCATTCAATCAGATTTTCAATCAGAGGCATAATATAGACGATTATATAAAGATGCTAAATGAAGCGGCATTATTTTGAGAAATATGTACAGTCAATAATATGTATGTGAAAATTCTTATGATCCTGCAATCTGCAGAACCATTTATACTAATATTCAATACATCCTGACGGAATTAATTTAATCACTTCTTCAATAAGCTATAATTTTATTCATTCAAGCATTTACAAGACACTTAAGATGTGTAAGTCATTGCAGATACTAGCCACCGTTCATAATGTTATGGTTTATTGCAACAAGATTATAGGCTAAGTGACAAGACGACTATGTCATTAAAAATGATGAACGCTATATCATAGACAAAAATAAAATTATTACGAACTCTTTCATATAGTGTCTTTTTCGCTGCATCAATGATTCATTAAAGGAGCTTCCATCGCATAAGGAATCATATATGATATGTAATGTTTTGTATTGTAATGATTGACTTGACTACCTTGTTGGTCTAGTGGTCGCAAGGTATTAGGTACTGAGCATGAAGTCTGCAGATCAATTCTAGGTCGGACAATGTGTTTTTGGAATTTTGTATCTGGAATTTCTAAGTAGCAGCCCAGATTCTGGATTTTTTGCCCGGTTGAAGGCAATATGAGACTCAATTATAACTGGCTAACCCTTCGGGGTTAACACTCGGGATGTTGTGATGTTATGTACTGTAACTACGGAACCCTTATAGTGCATGTTTCGACACGCTCGTGGCGTTTTTTCCAGAGGGGTAGCCTAATGTAGATACGCAGGCTAATACGATATGAGAACATATCTCGCTGCGAGCATTCGTCCTAACTCGTAAGCATTTCGCAACCAAACCCGAGTGCGAATGAAGGCACATCTAATTATATATAATTAAGTGTTTTATTGGTGTGTCCGTTCCGCTGCACGTGTCGATATAAGGTGTGAAATTATGCTCGCTTATGACCATATAATTGGCCAGAATAAGTCCAATGACTTTTAATATTTTGCTATTTTGTAAGAGTTGAATTTGAAACGAGACTTTGGACATGTGCAACTTTTTTATGGTTGGATGACGTAAAATATGCTTTTAAAAGGCTTACAAAAGCTCAACAGAGGTTGACATAAGAATAGAATAGAATACTCTTTATTATACACACCATAAAAATTGCAAATATAAATTGTTTTTTTAAGAGTTCATTGATTTTTGATTTGGGATTTAAGAGTGCTTTATAGTGTAGTGCAAGCTTCTCACTATTATTGCTTCGTGTCGCAGAAGCTGTACGAGAATACTTGTAAGCTCATGCAGTGATAAAGAGATTAAGCCATTCAACGCATAGATAGCGCGACTGACTGCTTTATTGATTTAACTACTGTCACTTGTGGTGGATAATTTATTTCCCTAAGCTAAGCATATCTAAACGGCGTTCAAGGGCTGTCAGTGTCAATATTATCTTATACTGGGTTTGGATATGCTGATCGCGTTCAGTTTCATTGGTGAAAAAAGGCCTTAGAAGTGTTGTACTACTTACTTCCATTTGCGGAAAATGCGCTGTTTTTCATATAAATCACTTTAGTAAACTATAGTACAATTTCTTTGTCTCCCATACAATCTTCAAGGAAAGAAACTTCAATAATTAAAAAAGCGACAAACATGCCGAATTCTTACCTCCATATATGGTACAGTTATAAATATAACTGGTCACCGCCGGTGGTCCAGCCACCACATCCGTGAATTTATGCCCCAATGTCAAGAGCTACGTGATATGAAATATTTGATATAGTTTATTACATAAATTCGCGTTTGTATTCAGGAGATGAGCGCTGTAAGACACGTGTATAGGGGCATTTATTTGTGGTGTGTAGTTAAATAAAAGGTCCATGTAGGTTCTTTCTGTCGGATTTGTTTTGTCCATAAATTCCGTGATCGGGGTCAACCAAGCTTCGATTCATCCTGGTTATGTTACCTATCGAGCTAAAAGTTCTTTGATTGATCCTGGTTAAGTGTCCTATCAAGCTATAAGTTCTTTGATTGATTCGGGCTAAGTGTCCTATCAAGCTATATGTTTTAAGATTCATCCTGGCTAAGTCCCAACAAGTTATAAGTTCTTCGATTGATCCTGGCTAAGTGTCCTATAAAGCTATAGTTTTCGATTGATCATGACTAAGTCTCAATGATAGGACTCAAGCTATAAGTTCTTCGATTGATCCTAGCTAAGTGTCCTATCAAGCTATAAGCACTTCGATTGATCCTGGCTAAGTGTCCTATCAAGCTATAAGTTCTTCGATTGATCCTGGCTAAGTGTCTTATCAAGCTTTAAGTTCTTCGATTGATCCTAGCTAAGTGTCCTATCAAGCTATAAGCTCTTCGATTGATCCTGACTATGTGTCCTATCAAGCTATAAGTTCTTTGATTGATCCTGGCTAAGTGCCCTATCAGGCTATAAGTTCTTCGATTGATCCTGGCTAAGTGTCTTATCAAGCTTTAAGTTCTTCGATTGATCCTAGCTAAGTGTCCTATCAAGCTATAAGCTCTTCGATTGATCCTGACTATGTGTCCTATCAAGCTATAAGTTCTTTGATTGATCCTGGCTAAGTGCCCTATCAGGCTATAAGTTCTTCGATTGATCCTGGCTAAGTGACCTATCAAGCTCTAAGTTCTTTGATTGATCCTGGCTGAGTGCCCTATCAGGCTATAAGTTCTTCGATTGATCCTAGCTAAGTGTCCTATCAAGCTTTAAGTTTTTGATTCATCCTGGTTAAGTGTCTGATAAAGATATAGCCATAGTTAGTTACCACAAGGTTATCACTATTACAACCTCGCTTAATTTTAGGTACACTAAATCTATTTACCCACAATCCCACACCAAACAAACGGCCAACTTACGCAACATATATTCACTTACCAGACCTATCAATTTAATAACCCAGAATAGTTTGATCAACATACTGGCTAAGCTGTAACTTATGTGTAACTTAGCTATGACGGTGACATTTAGCTTGGAGCGCAATTCATAGCATAATGCATCCAAGTTATAGCTAGTTGATTTATGGCCATCTATGGTCACTGCCCAATGAATACATATATGAATGTTTAGATATTAATTTCATATTTATGATATTGTGTTTTGGTGGAGAATTATGGATTAGACTAGTGATAATGTTGTTACCATTATATATTTTTTTTACCTAAAATATTAAATAAATAAGTACAAATTTTATTTACAACCCCTAAAATATTAATCATAATGAGTACAAGAGCAAAAGTTCCCAAAAGGCTGGCAGCATTGCCAATTTGTATGGCAATACTTCTTCTTTGACCATATTATGTTATGTAGTGTGATTACAACTTGGGTATCCATCATTCTCCCGTTAGAGTCGTGGTAATTAGTTAGCCCTAACGGGCCCCTAGTGCGCTTTGCCCTAAGTTACAAATATTTTGTATTCATTATTTACGGGCAACTCAAACTCACTTAACAAATTGGGTCAAGTGTTTTTCCTTTAAATTCTTGCCACTAATAAATACATGGAAGTTGAATGATTAATAAAATAATGTGGATGTTTCTCGGTAAAGGAGTTAATTGGCTGCAAGTATGGCGGCCATGCAGGGCACTTCCCGCTATTAAGCTTTTTGTTGTTAACTTAATTGGTTGGTCCTCTCGTTACTTAACTTGGCTGATAAGATTATTAGTAAGATGGTTCGTAGGTAGATGGGATAATATATTACAAATTGATAATATATTAGGCATGAACTGGACTGTTTAAAAAGCTGGATAATTATTTTTCCCTTTGCTTCAGTAACAATAGGAAAAGACCATCGAATTCTTTTTTGTTTACAAATTAATCGTCATTTACATTTTGAAATCATTGCGATTTATGAATCGACAATTTCTGGAGTTGTCGATTCGCCCACAAAGAAAAAAACCGGCCAAGTGCGAGTCGGACTCGCACACCGAGGGTTCCGTACAAACCTGTAGGTATATAAGTACAAGTTCACCCATCACGAGAATCGAGTCATAGTTATGGTATTTTTATATTTTGAAAAAAAAACATTTTTTTTTTAATTATATGATGTAACTAAAAATTTGGTTTTCGCAATTTTTCCTTTATCTGCACTGTAAGACGTTACTTTGTACCAAATTTCAAGATTCTAAGTTCACGGGAAGTACCCTGTAGGTTTTGATTCCCGTGCGAGTTTCGAAAATTTGCGGCATTAACAGCTGTATCTTTTGATTGCTTTGGCTTAGAAGTTTGATTTTTTCAATGCTCCAAGGGACAGTAGACCTGAGTATTAAATATAAATTTCAGTTTGATACCTCCACGCGTGCCTGAGAAAAACAGTCTTGACAGACGGACGGACAGACAACAAAGTCATCCTATAAGGGTTCCGTTTTTGCCTTTTGAGGTACGGAACCCTAAAAACCTTGGTGCCAAACGCCTATAAGAAAAAAATTAAAAGAGACGTAAACGACGAGTAAATCCTTGCGAATTGACTAATAAGCCCGCAACTTAATTGAGCTCCTAAAATTAATTCAACTCGACCAAAATATTCATAATCAAACGGTTGAATAATTGCCTCAATAACATAAGCAATTTTGGTGTTACACTTTCCTACGTGTGTTATTAAGTTTTTTTTTAAATAATAATTTGTAACTTGTCATGTTTGTTCATTAAAATTCAAATTTTTTCAAACTCAGTGCGGTGAGATGAATTAATCAGATAATTGAATTTCAGTGTGTGGGTAAATGATTAAATCTGGTCACGAATCAATTAAATGATTTTCGTGTTGGTATAGTAATTAATTTAATTATTTGCTAACTGAAACGAAAGGGAATGATTTCAAAAGTAAATTGACTTATTAAAATGGTTGTAAGAACCTTACGTGTGATAAGCAAAATAATAATTAATCATTTGAAGAAACCTTGTAGTGCGTTGTCATTAGTGTCAATTCGTTGCATCAGATGGAATGACAGCATACTTTAAGTTGACCAATGAAACTGAACTCAATTAACCCATCTTAACTTTGTTCAATAGCTAGTATCAAGATCCCCATCATTGATGACACTAAAGCCCTTGAGCGTGGTTTAGGTGTGCTGATCGTGTTTTATTCCATTTGTGAAATTCGCTCAAAAGTCGCTTAAACTGTACAAAAAGTCATCGTTCTATAGGTACTTCAGAATCATGACTAAAGGATTTATATATAGCAGCAGTTTGCTCGTGGCTAAGTACTAACAGCGGCACAGATCGATCCATCAGGTTAAGCTACGCTTGCCAGGGTTGCTCTGTGGATGGGTGGCTTTACATATCGAGACTCCTCCGTGCTTCGGAGAGCACGTTAAGCCGTTGGTTTCGGCGGTCATTCGTGGACCTTTGACAGTCGTTAAGGGTTGTCAGAAGCCCGAAAGGCTGACAGCCAGTATTACTTTAAACTACAAGTTCAGTGGTTAAACACTGTTTAACATAAGTTTCTTTTCAACTCCAAGAAAATCCATCATAAACTCAACACCATACGCTCTTACGTCACATCCATAACGTCGGAACAACACAGCAAATTGCAAACTTGTCAATATGATCGATCGTGTGAAACACGATATGTCTCGCGATCGTTAATCGAGCAGGGCATCGGTCTCACACATATGGACATTACAAGCATGTGATATGGCGCAAAAACTTGTCGTTTTTGTCAACTATGACAGGTAATGCACAGTTCTAGAACTTTAGTTTGATGGCATCTTTGTTCAGTTATACAGAGTGTTATGTTAAACGAGGGACATACTTTCAGGGGGTACTATACTCATGAAAATGAACAACTTTGACTATGGAACTATACCTGAAATCATGAAAGAAAAACTGCTGTTCAGTACATTTATGTTCGCATAATTCGTCAAAATTTATGGAACAGCTGATATTTTTTTTTCCTATTTCAGAGTTGGATCATTCCCATGGACAAAGTTGTTGATTTTCGTAAGTACTTTATAACCTGAAAGTATGTCCCTTTTTTTAAGGATTGAATCATCAAATGGCCCCACGCGCTGTCGGCGGAGTGGAAGGGAGTGTCAGACTCTTACTGACTAAAACCCATCCATGTTCCTTCCTTAACCCCATAAGCTCAGGGGCAGCGGTAACCCTTTCGGACAATCCCGCGAATCCATGAGCAAAGTGCTTTCTATGTTCTCTTATTTGTGTAATCCTAGCTATTCATGTAGACTTTAAGGAAATGTAAAACACTGTTTTCGGTAATAGTTAAACATTATTTTACTGTTTATAACCGACTGAGTGATTACAACTAGCTGATCTTAATGGTCATGGTGGACTACCATCAGTCCACTCCTTCATCCCAATTTCTTATTTATCTAAACAATTTTTTTTTTCCAAATTCTTAATCAATTTTTCGATCAAAAAACCCTATGGCAATTCTCATGTTTGGTGTGATTGAATTGGATAGCCTTTCCAAAACACTAACGAAAAATGTGAACAATCTCATACGAAAAAAACTAGAAAATACATTATTAAAGTTTACGCTCCTTATCACATAAACATTCTTAGACAAATAGCTTACATAAACAACCATATAATTTAACCTTACATAGATGAACTGATCAGATCGAGATAGACAACATGGCGGTGCGGCCCACCCGCTGCGCCGGCGCATAAGGGCCTTCACATACACCAGCTATAATGTAAAAATGGCAGCGATAATGTACATATTTACAGTACATTATCTGTCACTTTTAAGGTACTGAGCACTGCGGATACATTGATGATATGATACGTGTAGATCAAAACGTGCGTAAAATTAAAGAAAGGTATAGGGTACAGGACGCCACCGCCATAGACACAGTTTGCGCGTCCATTTCACGCTGTAATCATAATTCAGAACTTGATTGTAAGCAATTTTTTTCTTCGGTTCTAAAAAAACAAAATCGTGTTTCATACAAAAGTCCAATACCTACTGCGGTCAAAATGTATGCAATATATTTTTTTTAAGTTACGAAAAATTTTGATGTGTCGCGTTCAAAATCATGTACAGAGGCCAGCACATCAAGTTACCACAATCTGTCAAATTTCTTTGATAGTATTTCAACTTTATTGCAAATACATAAGGTTCATTTTTGATTGAGAAAATTTGACAGTTAGGAATAGCTTGATGTGCTGGCGTCTGTACCTACTAAATCCATCAGTCAGTGAGGCACACTCAGTTATTATTTAAACATTTCTTTGTTATTAGTATTTGTGTGTAAATGTTTTTTCTTTCTTTCCATGGTAATATATTGCCCCTCGATGTCCCTGCCACCCTGTATGATATCCAGTGATACATTATCTATACATTATAGCAGCAGTGTGTGACAGCCTTAAAACGCGTACGCAATTTATGATAGAAAAATTATTACATGGTTGTGGAATTATACGATAAATTGCTCGTTTATTTCACTATTAGAATAATACTTTGCCCTTTTCGGGGTTAAAGGTTAGTGTCTATTATTGTTTTGCACAACAAATTGTGCAACTTTGAGAGGTAGACTTAAATGTCGATTGGCATTATTGATCCTTGCATTCTTGTTATTCGGTGTTTTGGCTGACATCGAAGACGGTACAGTGAGTTTTAAGATTTTTATCAATATAATTGATCAGAACTCGTTTGACTAAAAAAAATTGCTTTAATATAGAACAATAACAGACTTATGTCCCAAAAAAAAACCGTTATTTCAATATTGATAGATCCTGTAATCAGGTGATGCATTCTATTATGATAGGTACTCATCCTTTACATCATCTACTGCACATTCTGAGCTGGTATTCCATTTAGTGCAAGATTGAGACTCACACGCATTCGTTATTTGATCTGAAGTAAGTCATAGTATCACTCCTTTTTTTTAAAATATGTTTTCTTTTTTGTTTAATGGCACCTTGTTTCTATTATACACTAGCTGTGGCCAGCGGATTCGCCCCCAAATTATGCCAAGGGAACGTACTACCGTGATAAAAGTATCCTAAGTGTTAATCCAGGCCATAATCCGTTAAGCCGTTTAAGCGTAAGGGACGGACAAACATACAAACTTACACACACACACCCACACTCACAAAGTTTCGCCTTTTGAATATTAGTGTGATATGTTCACGTAATTTATTAGCATTTAATTGTGCTATGTGTTTTGTTAGCACTGTATTTTTTTTATCTATTAAGCTTATACATTTGTTTTCTCAATGACCATTCATTGAAAAAACAAATGTTAACGGTCGTGACAAAGTGTCACTTTGTCTAAAATAGTTTGGACAAGAATATAAGCTTGCGTTATTAATATCGTTCGATGCTACACTTAATAAAAACTTGATAATCAATATTTAATAACACACCATACTTCTTAAGTAGAACTAACCATCTGTTCACATATTTTTTTCGTGCCGTAATTATCAGGTTTATGAAAGGGAATTCTTTCCCAGACGTTTATAACCGTTCGTTTGTTGCAAATCTTGTCCTCGCTGTAAATAATAATTATTAATAATGTATCTTGGATCAATGGAGTCTATAATATGATCTCTCGCTTCGTGCAATAGAAAAGGAAGCATAGATTCGATTATATAGTACAACGATCTGTGCGCGTCATTCGACAAGGAAATAGACAAGATGGAAAGAAAACCATTTCTTTTTTTTTACAATTTTGGATATTTAATGATAGGTTATTTCAATTCTACGTATTTTATTACTTTACATATTTTTAACATATATATTTCTCATCTTTTCTATTAGGAAATAAAGAAGATGGAAGGAAAATTTAAATTATAAAACAAAATTCATGTTTTGCATCTTGGGAATTCTTATGACGGTGATTTTTAGATTTTTTTTTGAATTCTATGAGTATTATTAAGATGGACTTTTTATCCTGTTTCAGTCTTCGTCTTTTGTCTTTGCGAGGATAGTGTTTTCACTTTCGTTAAATGTCGCGGGTTCGATTTCCGCACGGAACAAATATTTGTACGACCTGCAAGTATTTGTTACGAGTCTGGGTGTTTTTCTATCTATAATATGTATATATTTACAAAAAAAAATGTATATAAGTAGTCTATCAGCCATCTCGTTACCATAACACAAGCATTAGGTTGCTTAGCTTGGGACGATATGGCGTTGTGTGAAAATGTCCAAGGATATTATTATTATTATTAAATAACAAAGATTGTCAGATGCCCATACTGTAATTAAAATGTCAGACATTCTTATTTCTAAAAAAGAAAATATAAATATAAAATTGGGTTGATATGACAGCTCACGTCACGCTCACTTCACCTTAGGTTTCACGGTAAGATTTTTACAAAATTGATGGACAGGTGCTTCAGTATTAACCCTCAAGAACGTTTGATTCACTGCAGAAGTTTAATCAAATATTCCTACCGACTTTAAAGATCTTTTATACCAACGCTCCAGACACGCAACTCTACATCCACGTTTCAACTCAGGCGCAGGTGTGGCTTGACGGTGTGCGAAGGCTACATTTTGTATGTGTGCGGAATAAGTAATAGCCTCCTGCTTTGAACCGTGCGATGTAAACAAATATAGTGTGGTTGTCGGCTAGTTGGGCAGTTTGTCATGCTGATGTATGGGTACTATGGGTAGGCTTTGAAGTAGTGGAACTGGCTTTTTGGCTGCATTGTTACAAATGTTGGTGTAGTGGTAGTAACTGGTTTTGGTGCTTTAGTTGAGAGGGTTCGTTTAGCTTTGAGATTTGTTACACTGATTTGTTGAAAAAAAAAAAAGATTTTTGTACTGTCAACATTATGATGCATGAAAAGTCAGTCCCATGAGCAGCATAAAAAGTTAAACACCAGCGGGATTGTCCGAAAAGGTTACCGCTACCTCGGAACATAACGGGCTAAGGAAGGAACATGGATGGGTTTTAGTCAGTAACAGCCTGACACCTACCACCCTACCGCTTCACCCAGTACGGGAGTGGTCATTTGATAACTAAAAAAAAAACACCATAAAAAAAAGTTTTGTCACTAACCATACGAAAAAGAAAGAAGATGATGCATGTAGGTTTTATTAAAAAAGTTATTTATGTAAGGGGTTGATTGCACGTACCTACAATATTCTATATTCAAAAACTGTATAACAAAAAGCACAAGGTAGATAACACAAGCGATACCATAATTCGTTAAGTAAGTAGATAAGCGGAGTACCAATACCCAAGTACAAATATTAACTTCGAGATAGAGAAAGTACACACTAAACTGCTGTTATCAAACATAAATACCGTGTAATACCTCTAACGTTGATCTTAAAACGATAAAATGTTAACAGTACAAAAATAAATTATTTATCGCCACAATTAATATCCGATACAATCAATAAACAACTACAAGCATGTCTATAAAACCTTCTGATATTGATTTACGCTGATTTTAGTGAAGTTATAGCAATAACTAGTACTACAAGCTGTGAGCATTAAGAAATGTTATATGACACAATTCGAGGTCTGGTTCTGCAGCTTAAGCAGTATTAATGGTCAATTTGATCTAAACAGAATTTTTGACCGATAGAATGTTGCGGGATATAACGATAATCTAAAAAAAAATATTGTAAAGTCTGTTTAAAGACCTTGACTGTGAGACGGAAATCAGAAACAAAACTAAAACGTCATTAAGGAAAGAATAACAATAACAATCTAGTGATGTGGTAATCAATATCAGTATCAATGCGGGCGACTAAGATGACGTCTTCGCATTGTCGAAGCGCTACTCCGCCCCTCACACGGACTTCGTCGACGGATCTCGCCACGGCCTGTCCTATATCACCGGACCTGACACGGCGCGCGTTATCTCCGGACCTGGCTCTAAACTTCACGCGACATCGACCTCTATCGCCAGACGTTTTAGATCATTGTCGACCATTATCCCCCGACTTCGCTCGAAGATCAAGGTCTCCAGCTAGACCCAGATCTTTAATGGAGTCACTTTTAGTCGCGAAAATGGAAGCGTTGAGTACGGGGAAATTAGTGCGGACGGATTCCATGGACAGTTGCAGCAGTTTCGGGTCGATGTCCTCGCTCCCAAGTGATGTGTGCCGGTGTGATGATTGCCTATTAGGCATTGTGGATTTCTATATGCCCAGTCCATCTGATGTTAATAGGACGCTAAGAAAGGTGAGTGGATTTAATTAATTACCTATCTTGTGTGTTAAAATTCTCTTAAAGATTGATCTGTCTGTATTGTTAATATGAGTAGGTACTTACAAGAATAAATTCTTGTTCGCAAAAAATATCACATTCCTATTACTAATGTATTAGGAATGTGATTTTTTTCTATTTATTATTTGGTCGAAAAGTCTCGTTTGGAAGGCAGATAAGTAGATCCATGGTTGTTTAATACATTTAAATTTGTATACTAAGTTATTTAAATAGTCATTGTGTTCAATAATGTTCTACAGATCTAACTATTTGTTTGTAAACATTGACGAAGTACGACATACGTATGAATAGTAAAGCAAAACCTTTACCATACTAGTAGCGCCATCTAGCGAACGAGATGCGAGTTCAATAAAGAATTCAAGTTGATTGCATGCTGCTGAAGCTCGATCCTTTGCGTTTAGTTTATGTTTAGTTTTGCAGATGGCGCTGTGAGGTATTCCATTCTGCTGCCCTACTATATTTGTTTCATTGTTGAGTTGATATTTAGAAAAAAGTATTATTGATTGAGTTAAATCGATAAAAATTGTTACAAATAAGTCTTTTACAATAATTTTCATTTGTTGTTGATTTTTACCGCAGACTAGGTACTATTGCATGAAGTTGAAATCGATTATTAGTCTTGAGTTTAAGCGTTGAGACATTCGAAGTTTTTCAAATAATTGTGAAAAATAACTATAAAAGGCTGTGAGCAGTTGCAATAGGTACCTATTTATATAATTATTTTAATACGAAAGTTTTATTTTTTTAATAGTACGTTTCTCAGATGTTTTAAGTTTTAGACCCCTTAAAGTTATTTATATAGCTGTACCGTACGTACTAGGTTGGTTACTATGTACCATCATCATCATTTGACGACACGGTTGGCGCAGCGGTTGAGCGATTGACTGCTGCGCAGCATGTCGCGGATTCCGCACGGAACAAAAATTTGTACGACCTGCAAGTATTTGTTACGGGTCTGGGTGTTTTTCTATCCATAGGTAATATGTATGTATTTATAAAAAAAAAATATATAAGTAGTTTATCAGCCATCTCGTTACCATAACACAAGCATTAGGTTGCTTAGCTTGGGACGATATGGCGTTGTCTGAAATGTCCAAGGATATTATTATTATCATTCAGGAATCGCAAATAAAAAAGTCTACATCGGGACAAATTGGATGTTTTGCGTCAGTGTTTACGTCAGTCACCATATATGAGGATAGGATGAACGAGACAAATGATGAACACTATTAGCATGAAATTAAAGTCTACGTTCAAATAACATAACATCAATTGCCTACCAACGGACTGGTGGACCAACCATCACCTTTTATAGCAGTACAGACGCCAGCACATCAAGCTATCCCTAACGGTCAAATTTTCTCAATTAAAAATGCACCTTATATCTTTGCAATAAAGTTGAAATACTATCAAAGAAATTTGACAGATTGTGGTAACTTGATGTGCTGGCCTCTGTACCTACTAGCTTCTGCCTGCGGCATCGTCCGCGTGGATGTCTGAAATTATCTCTGTGCCAAATTTCCACCAGATCCGTTCAGCCCTTTGAGCGTGAAGAACGGACAAACATACAAACTCACTCAAATATTACTGTGATTATTTTCATTTTGCTTGACATTGGGAAAGAGATGGAGCTATACCTCCTGTATAGCTTCGTCTCTTTCTCACGTTGAAGTAATATTGAAATAATTCTGCTCATAGAGATGGTGGTTGGCTGTGTTCAACAGAAGCCATGCATAAAAAAACCCATGAAAGCTTTTATTGGAAAAAGATATAGATTAAAGAGAAATATCTAGGTAGCCCGTAAAACTTGATCATATTGAATATGAGTGCATTTTCTTTGGAAAGGTGTGAAAGTCATAAAACATTTAAGCATGGTTTATACAGCTGAAAGATTTTCATGATACATTTTTCTTTCCATTCTTTATAGATATGCCGTCATCAGTATCCATCTCTATACTTTCCCACAAGTACTTTATTCATGTACAGTTACTATTCAATTTGACTACATTATCTGCGTCATTAAAACATTCATAGGATTCCAGGCATTTAGCAAAGAGGCACGTCTTATGACAGACCACCATGGATCCTTAAACAGCGTTTGACGCAAATACAACTGTACGTGAGAGCCTATAGGTATAACTAAGGGCGTGCGCAAGCGGCGGGTGCCCGCTTCTCGTGTTTGTATTGAAAGATAGAATAATATTATGAGCAGCGCTCTCTGGCGCAGACGCGTGCGACGGGTTTGTACAGTCACGAGCACCAATATGTATACACTTAGGCCCAGCACATACGGCGCAACGCAACTGCAACGCAACTGCAACGAAACTGCAACTTCTAGTTAATAATAATCTTTATTTAATACACACAAGATTCATGATACACAAGAAAGATGTACAAAAATTGCATAGGATATCTACATAAATCTATACAAAACATGTAACCCTGTCTCCTAAACTAGGTAGTCCTGTATCTTAGGAGACAGTGTTAGGCCATATAGGGCGGTTAATCATGTAGTTATTTCTGCAGCCAGGGATTTTTGGAGGGTGATTGAATCATACATATGCGTGTAAAAGTGTAAGAGTTTGGTTGTGTGGGTGAATGAGCATAAAAACGAAAAGTTACTTTTGAGTTTCATTTGATCTTATGCCATTGACTCCTTTGAGAGACCACACATGACACGACCATTTTGAAACCGGTTTGAAACGCATTGCAAATCAGTATGTCATGTGTGGTCTCTCTAAGGAGGCAATGGTATAAACTCAAAAGTAACTAGAAGATTCGTTGCGCCGTATGTGCTGGGCCATAGTAATTTTCAGAACCGATTTTCTCGTAAAATAACTATTTCAACTTTGAGATACGGCATGTACGGTAAACCTATGGTTTCGACAATGCAATGTGTGTGACAACATACAAATTCATTCAGTAATTAAGCAGAAAACCTCTTATGAAATTAGCTAAGTGTAAACATAGTTTTGGTTGTGACTGTACACGCGCGGGCGCACGCTGTGTGCACCGCCTAACGTAGCGAACGCCCTAAGAATGTGACTAGGGTCCAAAACATCTACCTAAGTATAGGCTTGGGAATAATTCGACCAGTGAATACATAAGTAACCAAGACTTAATTACAATTCGGTGCCAGAAACAATAAAGTATTCGATAGACATGCTGGCAGCTGAATTTGCGTCAAACGCCATATCAGGATTCAGGGATGTCAGTACGAAGACATACTTACATGATAAGTTGAATATAGATGTTATAAAAATATTGTTTCTTTCAAAATTTGGATTGGTATCTATATATCACCGTAAGATTGTAAACATCGTTATATTACAATCTATCTAGTAAGATTGTAAACTATCGATAGATTGTGAACCGTATCATTATGATTGCAATTTAACGCATCATTTTTCGCTTGATTGTAATCTATCGATGGGAAGCGGTGAAATTGTGAACCGGCGTAGGACGTTTAAAAAAATGGTTAGGTTAGGTTAAAACTGTGACCACCTACGACTAGATTATATAGAAAAAATATGGAAAAAAGAGATTATTTTTATTCAGATTGTAATTTAACGGTTTCACTTCGGTAGATTACAATATAGCGAAGAATAATGAGTCAAATTGCAATCATAATGATACGGTTCACAATCTATCGATAGTTTACAATCTCGCTAGATAGATTGTAATCTAACGATCTTTACAATCTAACGGTGACATATATAATACAGTTTGTTAGGTAACATGAGGGACATACTTTCAGGGGGTACTATACTCATGAAAATAAACAACTTTGAATATGGAACTTATACCTGAAATCATGAAAAAAATCAGCTGTTCAGTACATTTATGTTCACATAATTCGTCAAAATGTATGGAACAGCTGATTTTTTTTCATAATTTTAGAGTTGGCCAGTGGACACAGTTGTTGACATTCATCATCCATGAGTACTATACAACCTGAAAGTATGTCCTTTGTTTAACCTAACACACTGTATAAGTACCAAACTTTCACAGCTATTTTAATTCTGACAGCAATCCAAGCAGCAACCCGAATAACCCACCAGAAACCCGCCAATAACCTTACAACAACGTTTATGAAGATCAGTTAGATTTTATAAGTGATGTAAAATCAGGGAGTCTACTCCTTGAGTCTTAGATACGGGCTGGTCTGAAAGTGGTTGATCCAAAATAAGTGACAATAAAGTCAAAACAATAGTTATATTCGTTTTTCGGGCGGGCAAAACGTTGAAAACTGAGGTGAATTGAGCTGTCAATATTACCAATCCCTAGTCTCAGGCGGAACCAATGGCAGCTCCTATAAGCTCACTAGATAAGCAGATTCGGTGTGTTTTGATGCTCGAATCAAGAAAAATAAACATACTGTTAATTTGCAAAAACAAAACAAGTTCCTTAGACGGAATCTTTTGAAAGACAAAGAAAAACATTAAAATTATGTGTTTTCATTTATTTGGATATTTTTTAACCTTACACGTTGTGATTGTTTAAACAAATAACTCGCTTATTTGGCATCTTTGAAGTATTTTTATGCAAATAATGAGCATTGGAAACGTCCAAATTTACTTTTACAACGATCGGAAAGATACTTCCATTCCAGAAAATTCTGCTACTGTCCATTTTTTTTTACTTAAAGGTGTACCTAATGCTTTTGTTTTCTACTAAGTATCTCTCTATTAGTCTGCTTAGCATTTTACCAACTATGTGAGGGTCGGCTTCTAGTCTAATCGGATGCAACTGAATACCAGTATTTTACATGTAGCGATTGCCTTTCTCATCTCAACCACCCATTACTGGGTAACACGATAACCATCGGTAACACTGGTTGTCAGACTTACGGGCTTCTGACTGACAGTCCTTGCGATTACGGATGTCAAAGATCTACGAATTACACTAATATCTCTATGCAGGTAGAGATAAACTACGATAACATGGCCCGCCCCTCCAAAATTCAAAACGTTTGAAAGTAGTTGTGAAAGTAATTACAAAGCTCCAAGATTCATAACGCATGTTGCTGCCGGCCTGCTACTGAAGAAGAATAGGTACTACGTTTGAAAGTAGTTGTGAAAGTAATTGCAAAGCTCCACCAAGACTCAAAACGCATGTTGCTCCCGGCCTGCTACTGAAGAAGAATAGGTACTTACAACTACCAACAAACTCTATCGTCAGGATATATTCTACAAACATTGAAACAGTGGTGTTATTCTGTGAAAATCTTACCGTGAAAACGTTGATGAAGTGAGTTCAAAGTGAGTTGTCAATAGTGTCAATCCCTAGCATTCGGTGGAATGACAGCTTACTCAACGCTCACTTCAGCTAGGTTTTTACAGAATCGACCGTCAGTAATTTGGAGGGGAGCGCCATGTTATCGTAGTTTAATCTCTACTACTTAAACGTTTGACAGGGTTTTGTGTGTCTATAATATAACACTAGCACTTTGCCCGCGGCTTCGCTCCCGTGGTCTTTCCCGTGGGACCCGTTATTTTTCCCGGGATAAAAAGTAGCCTATGTTACTCCTAGAAAACTAAGCTTTCCAACGGTGAAAGAATTTTTAAAATCGGTCCAGTAGTTTTTGAGCCTATTCATTACAACCAAACAAACAAACAAACAAACAAAGTTTTCCTCTTTATAATATTAGTATAGATGAAAAAAAAAACCTGTATTTCAATAACATCAGACTTTTTGATACATATTATTGGAGATCACCTTTTAAGCAAGGAATTGCTTGTATTAGGAGACTCCACGCTTCCACTTGTCACTTTTATGCAATTGAAATGTAGACAATGTAAACATGCAAAAATAAAAAAAATAAAACTTTTAAAATTATACAAAATGCATCGCAAATAAAAGAACGAACAATAATTATTCAGAAAAAGGCCAGATCACGCGTGTACTTGTGGTATGTGTATCATGAGTGAGTGTGTGAGTGTGTGTATGAGTGAGTGTGTGTGTAAGTATGAGCGTGAGGTAGTGTGGTGTGTTAGATATAAAGAGCTATGTAGGTTATGTCTTGCCGGAAATACATGAAATTTCCAAACCTTTCGAAAACAGGGCGCGTTTGTGAAGCAGGATATCTTTACACCATTTTTCAAGCGTTATTCAAAGCGTTTCTTAGTAAACAATAAATTCTAAAATAATGGTAATAATGTGTTTTAATATTTCCTGTTCGTTGTATTTGCTCTGAGGGGTTCAAAATAATCAGAACGTGAGTCATTGACATGATCCGGTGTACTGACGCACTTAATGACACGACTGAACGGAATTGCTGGAAGTATGCAGGATCTGACTGGCATACCTTACGTATATGAAATAATACTGATTAAATAAATTTGTATTGAATACTGTTGTGGTGTTGGAAACATCCATATTGCCATACTTATTATTTTAAATGCGGAAGTAACGCTGTCTGTCCTTTTCATAAATCACTGAACCAATCGTTATGAAATTTGACAAATAGGTAGCCTGGAAAGTGGAGAAGAACATAGGGTACTTTTTATTCGGTATATTTTTGTATGGAAAAAAGATTGTATTCATCAGAAGTTGCGGGTGAAAAGCTTTTGAAAAACATATGAGCTACTCCATACATTTTATTGAGTTACGTGTGCATATTTTATTCGCGATTTCAGGGTTTATCCCATAGTAAAAGTTTTTCGTAACGATAAGTACAATGCCCCCACGAAATTCGTAGAGTTAATTTTTTAACACCTTATTTTACTCTTCTGCACATAATACCACAAAATTAACTATGGATGGACAAAATGCTTAAAAAACATACATATAAAAGCTTATCGGACTGATGAATTGCCTGGACTTACATAATACTAGCGTACAATGTAATGTGCCTAGCCTTTTGGGCACATTTCCCACTGACAGCGATGGGGATGAATCTTTGACGCCCTATGAGGTTTTCCCCCTTTTTTACCACTTGTACATAGTGTATATGTTTTTTGGTTTTAGGTTGTAAATAGTAATTAATTCTTGATATATACTAGCGTCAGATGCAATAGAATTGAGTAAGATGGGCTTGCCTTTTGTGAGATAACAATGCCACCGCTGCCAAAGCGTTACGTAAGTATTTCTACAACCATTTTCAACATGATTGGCATAAGTTTTTCAGTAACATATTATTTGACTTTTCCGATCTTCGCAATGACTTTGTCCAGGCTGTCAGCATCTTTTTCACTGTCCATAATTTCATCAAGTTTACCACAACAATACCCTGCTTCTTCATACATCAACATGGCCATGTTATACTGTCTAGATCCAGTCCCGTGACGTAAGCGGACACGGTTCGAATGCTCGGCCATCTTGTGCGTCACTCTGACGTCATTATACTCAACTTAAGGCTCCAGCTGCCGTAAGGAACCAGAGCGTACGTTCTTGAAGGCAAGGTTGGATGGTGTGAGCGATGTACTGGTGGGTGATAGTTGTTCTTCCAATGGAAATTCCATTTATGAAAATAAAGGAGGGATGAAACATGGATATGAACAGTTTTTATAACGAGAAGTTGGAAACGATAGCATCAAAAATACAGAATCATCATCATCATAATCAGCCTATAATGTCTCTTCTCTTCGAGAGGGAATGAGCTGTACCACGCGAGCCCACTGCGGGGTGGCGGGTGAGTCGATAGAACCTTTAATTTCGATAAAAAACATCCTAAACTTTTCTACATTTTCTTGCCCAAATGTATAATCATCTTAAAGGTGAAACAGTGCTAACAGGCATGATTTACGAGTTTTAGGTTGTAGGCACTATATTTGTGTAAAATTATTTCATCACGACTGCTCTCAAAACGGTGAAGGAAAACATCGCGATGTAACCGACAAGTCTTAGAACCGAATATTCGAAGACATGTGACATCAACCAAGCCGTGTTGGGTCCATGTGGTGGATTGGGGCCTATTCCCTACAGAAAGGAGGCCTATGTTCCAGTAGTAGGAACATTATCGACTGAATATGTAGGTACCATAGTAAATCCCCTGTTCTCATGTGAGGATTTTCTTTTGTTGTTCAGTATTATTAGTAACTTTTTCACCAGTCAGCTTGATGGTGGGAAATCATCAAATGACTCCTCCCTCTCTGGGTGGAGCGGAAGGGAGTGTCACACATTTACTGACTATAACCCATCCTTCATATGCTGATATCTCTTTAAGGCGCGCGTGGAACATGTACGCGCCGTCCGGCACGGGCCTGGTCCTGATCGGACGGTGAGCTACCCATTACTCACCGTCCGCAGGCCCGGGAATTTTACACCTTTGCTGTGTGCGCAACTATAGTGTTCCCAACAAGTTTCGTGCGTATGAGTGGGCTTATCACGGTGGATGTTTTTCTTTCCCATTATCTTTTGTCAGCTATGATTTACCTTTCGTTCACATCCTTCAAGCAATTTCAAATTCCCTTCCCCATCCATTCAGCACTCTCTCAGTCACATACGATTCAAACACAATTCAATTCTATAAATTCATTGTCTACTTTAACACTCATATATTTATTATATACATATGTATGTTAGTCTACCCTGTGACGTCAACAGACACGCTCCGAATACTTCGTCGTCTCGTGCGTCATTGTGACGTCATTGCACTCTTTGAAAGGCTTTCTACCGACGCCCGCGCCACTTTTGGGATGCATCATACAATCTGAAGTGCATATGTATGCATTTTAAATATGCTTATGTGATTGGTGGTGGGTCGAGGGCCTTGTTTCGATACGGATGCGTGTAATGATGTGGGGAATGTGAATAAGAGTGAATAGAAATGGGATTGTTATGCCCGTATAACAGAACCTCACTCAGTACTCAAGCATTGCTTGAGTCTTAGTTAAAGCGATGTGATTGGTTGAAACTAGTTTTAAGTAGTTCTAGGGTCTTGAGAGAGGTTCTGTAATACAGACCGTCTTATTTTTTTTAATATCATGACTCAACATAAGATCATGAATGTAATCACTGAAGAGTTTGGTAGAGGAACCAAAAGTACACCTACATTTAGCCAGCCATGTTTAAGTTCCTTTAAATAGGTGGCGAGCCTATCGCCATCAACCGGGCACAAATCCAGATTGCAAGCTACTAGTGAGAAATTCCTAATAGAAAAACACAACGCTTTGCCCGACCTGGGAACCAAACCCGATCACTAGCTTAACGACATAGGCAATTTTTTTGCATACGAAAATAAAGGTTATTGTTATAAATGTAAGCATTCACAAGAATTTTGTACATTGATATATTATTATATTTGGAGGAGCTCGTGGCTAAATAATAACAGCCGCACAGGTCGATCCATCAGGTTAAGCTATGCTTGCCGGGGTTAACCGTGGCTGGGTGACCATATTTACATACCGAGACTCCTCCGTGACTTGAAAAGCACGTTAATCCGTTGGTGCCGGCTGTCATTTGTGCATCTTTGACACTCGCTACGGGTCGTCAGAAGCCCGATTATGTGACAGTGACAGCCAGTCTTCATGAAGGGGTATCGTATTATCCAATTACTGGGTTGTGGAGGTCGCATAGGCAGTTGCTCCATGTAAAATACTAGTACCCAGCTGCATCCGCCTAGTCTGGAAGTCAGCCCCAACATTGTTGGGAAAGGCTAGGCAGATTGATTGAGATATAGTATTATATTTATTTTTCTTTAGGAAGGTAGGTAGTGAAACTGATACCCAAACTAAGCCAGGCTTGTATTTAGGTACTCAGTCCTCACACGTGGAGTTGACAGTAAGATCGTGTCAACGTGAATATCGTGACTAAGTAATTATTGTGGCATGACTTGTGAGTGTGGGTGCAAACGCGTTTACGAGTGTTTAAATAAAGAAACAGTTTTGACTAAGAAGAATATGCGCCAATTTAGTTATTAATTGCTGGTACCACGCGTAAATAGATAATTATTTATTCGTGAAACTATCAATGAATAATTAAGTTCGCGCAACTAGTTTCGTGGTGTTAATCGGCTTTAGGTTCCCACATATAGTTTGCTATAACTCAGATCCGTATATCGGAGCGTAGGTAAGTGCAGACGGCTATAGCTATTCGTCTTGAAGTACTTTACTTAAATTTATTAATTATTAAGTTGGATATAATTATGAAAAAATGATCATGCCATACAAAATCAGCCAATAATGTTCCCATTGCTGGGACACAAACCTCCTCTCTCAGAGGAAGCATACCATGGCCATACATCAGTCGAAAGCGACGCAGAGGAATTTTCCGACGGCATATTTTGGTTTAATATGGAACATTTAAAGGCCATCTAATAAATAAACGCTAATTCCTGCGAAAGTGTTAGGTAAATATCTATGTAAATACAATGGATATCAGGTATGTCAAGGATTTGAAAGTCTCTGACTTGCCCACTGCTCATAGGAGTGTTGGTATGGTAATAGTATATTCATGACGTCAATGAGAAAATGTGAGTGTCATTGAAATCCGCATACTTACATACTTATTGTAGAAACAGCTGTTTATAATTTGTAGTTGAATGTTTTGTCATTTTTATTTTTAGAAATATACCTGTGTTTTTTGGCCTACTGGTTTCAAGCGTTAATGCTGAACATGAGGTCCAAGGTTCGATTCCCAGGTCAGGCAAAGTGTTAGTAGGTATTTCAATTAGGAATTTTCCGGTAGAAGTCCGGAGTCCGGGTTTGTGCCCGATTGATAAATACATAAATAATTTGTTTGGACCAAACACTTTACGCCTTTTTTTTAAACCTGCCAAACTGCGTAACAGTTTGTCGGGAGGAATAGCGCTCGTTTCAAAACATTTGGTATTTAAGTAAATAAAAATAACTAATTGACCACAGTCCAGAAAGAGACGATTGACTTTGTTGCCAATACCCGTTATTGCAGGCTGGTGGTAGGGAGACCCTTCCACAAGTCTGCAACAACAGACGACTCAGTACTCCATCAAAGCAGCTACCGGCCGCGCAAGCAGTTCAGTTTTTGTTTCAGATGGCAATAGGCTCACCCTCTATAACATGGGACTAACACATAACTGGCGAAATGTGGGTCTAGGTACCTACTATGGATCACCTCTGTCTTGTCCATTGGAGAAACAAGGCGTCATGATATGTTATTTTTTTCAGATCTTACCACTTTCTAGATCATGTCTTTTCAATGTTCTTTCGTAAAGAAATCGATTGATAGGTGCAATTTGTACCTACTTTGTTTTTATGTGTGAATATTGTGAATATTTGATGACCTTAGTCCCTCCTTAGTTGGATGATGCGAAGTCATTCAATTACACCACTCAATTAGTGTATGAATGCTTGTGAAACAAACCATTTACGTAGTTTCATAAACAAACATACACCCACTTTAAATTAATAAAGTACAATGACTCAGGAACACTGAAAGATATACACAAAAAAACATCATATTATATTTGGTACAAAACCGGACACCAATACTGACCGACCGACCCTTTTAAGCCGTCAAAAGTAAATACAGTGGAAGTAAAATCAAAGCTCTTTAAGTCAAATTAAAATAATAACGATGAATTACCAAATAACTTTAAGTAGTTCGATGACCTTAAGGTGAAGTCACCAAAGATTGGCGCCCATCATTAAAATTAAGTAAAAATGGTGATGAAATGCCAATAAAATTGCCCAGCGAATGGTAGCTCAATGTCTCGAATTAAAAGTAATAACGGTTTGTTGCAATTATTCTTGTAATAGCTGAGGTATTCTCGTTGTTGTGGGGGTATTAGACGCTTTTACGTAGTACTAGAGGGCTCGGTTTGCGGCAGCCAATCAGCTTGCTCTAATAAAGATAGGAGGAAAAAATAACACCAAAAATATGAGGCACGTGGTCAAATTTTTTATTCATAGTCGCCTATTTTAATCGTTGGTAATAATTGATAAAAAAAACTCATGAATTTTTGTATCGTCGTTGTTTACTAGCCGTGGCCTCTAACAGTTCAATACAAATGTTACATAACAAAACATACTTAAACAATGACGTCACCGCGTTGTCGTAGACCCATCCCATTTGCAATTGCTTGACGTTCGTACATTAACAAAGAATAGTAACATTTTGATCTAGTTTAGACACAAAAATAGGGTTTTAATGCAACGATGACTTATTGTTATCTTTGAGCAAAACTAAAACAAAAATAATAATGCTTGTTTGCGGGAAGCCGCAAAACCGCCTGTACCTGCAGTCGTGTTTGAAGTGGTAAAGTTGAAACAAACAGAAAAACAATTTCAAATATTTATTTTAAGATTGGATTTGAATTATTAACTATTAACGTGGTGTTAAGAGCTCCGTGAGAATGGCCAGTTCCAGACCTTTTTGTTAAATCTAGAGGTCAAAAACCTCTCAAGATAAAATATAAACGTAACGAATGGAGGGTTTTTGTCCAGAACAATTTTTTATTATTAACTAATCAAAAAGTAGCCAATCTTACAACCGCAATACAACTAACTCCAGATTGCCGAACAACATTTATGGTTAATTGTAAAGTATTAAGTGAAGAACACTCATTATATACAAATTATATACTTACCATACAATGCATATATACCTAGGATGACGTGTGAAGAATTACATGTATTTATATATGTACATATAAAAGCACCGATTTGTATACAAATACGGTATGATTGGTTTTCAAGAGGCACTTTAACTGTCATCTGTAAACATGGAACTTGAGTGTACTTAACTATTTCTTTTCTTGTGACTTCGATTCTGTTATACAGTTTTCCTGGCTATACATATACAGGGTGAAATTGAATTCATGAGCAATATTTAAGGGGTCATTGTACTCATCACTATGAACAACTTTTACTATGGGAACAGATCCTAAATCGCGAAAAAAAATCAGCAGTTCCTTACATTTTGACGAGTTAAGTGAGCATAATGTATGGAACAGCTGACACATACCTCTCCCAACTTGCATCACAATTTCTGTCGTTTACTGCCACCTTTTCCTTACCAGACAAGCTAGAAAAACATCATCGCTGTATATACAATTTGGGCCGCTGTCCAAAATCGTTGCCATGATTATAAATCAAACTAGGCCATCAATGGAATCGCAGCATGCTGGGTAAAATGTAAATTCTTCTTCAACACCTCCTCAAGGGGACTAGAAAAGTCCCAAAGTTCATGGTGTAATTTGTAGAGGCCACTTTCGGCGATATAATAACGGTCAATCAGAGAACGTTCAACGTTTTGGATTTTTTTGGGTTTACAAACAATCCCCTCACAGTTTTTGGTTTTTTAACTGCGTTCTTCCATACTTCGTCAAAACCGCACATTAGAAAAAAAAATTGGGCTTAGAGCAATCCCCTTATATTTGTTAATAACCACATATCAATTTTCACATCAGTACATACGAACTCAACGACGTATTCATTTTTTCCCAAGGCCTTTATAGACACGTTTTGCTTATTCGCTTCACTCACCTGCGTCATGATTTTGCCTCCGTTTTCTACCAGTATTTAGTGCTTAACCGCTAAAGAGGTTAAGTGAAAAAATTGTTATACATGTTTGCTGGGCGATGTGGTTGGTATACATATGTTTAAGTGGGTAAATAAGTCGATGGACGGACTGATGTTATTGCCACCTAAGGACTGCTGTAAACATCACTGGATTGCCAGAGCAATTTCAGGAATCATACTTAATATAATGAAGTTTGTGTCGATGTTTGAATGTTTGTTAGTCTTTCACGCAAATAGTACTGAACGGATCTAGCTGAAAATTAACACAGAAATAGACAATAGTCTGGAATAGCACGTAGGATACTTTTATCCCCAAAAATTTTCCGGCATCCATGCGGACGAAGCCGCTGGTAGGAGCTAGTCTTAGATATCTTAGAGAAGTTGAAAGATGCGATGATGAGGCTTGATTTCGAAGCTCGAAGGTTGTGGTTTTGTATAGTCAAACCACACATAACGTCACTAAGGCCTTAAAACTAGTAGAAACTAGCTGAAAATAATGCTTGACCCGTAAGTTAGGTTCTGTAATGCAGTCCTTGCTTTTGTCCGAGTTTTTTTCCCGACAATTGTATAAAATCCGGCTTCCTTTCCTGAAAAGGTCTACCGAACCTACCTGATCTTTTCACATTTCTGTTTACATATTTAAAAAAATTAATCAATGGCAATACGGATTTTGTTTAAGAGACTACGTTTTTCATTCATCATCGCATTCTGCACAACAATTTCGCGCAGTTCACGATAGATTTTCTTAGCTTAGCTGCCGTTTTGGAGTAGAAAAGACAATGTCCAAATTGGCCCTGTGCAATAAAGAGTATCAGATTAAACGAAAATTAATCGCCTATTTTATTATTTAAGTTGCAAATACTTCTGTATTACGGACTAGCTGTATTCTAAAATGTACTTTTAATAGAATTTAACGCGACTAATAACATTAGATCGCCATCTATGCCTAATGTCATGTCGTGTCAGAAGTGAAATAGGGATGTCCAATCAATTATAATCGATTGATTGAATTATTAATCGATCGATTGTGTTTTCTTTAATGTATGCAGTCATACTCCAATTTAAATAGGTAGTAAGAATAATACTATATAGTAATCAAAACTTTTTATTTCTATACAATCATTCAAACATCTAATTCATTTTTTACGACAATTAATACAAAAATAACATTTCTTTTTCGGCGTAAAATAAACCATTGTCATACATACTTGTAATGTTTATATGACAAAGGTGATGTAACAGACAGTTTGAAATAATTTAAGACCACAGTAAATCTTAATCGAAAAAATCGATTATTGGTGTGGTGTCGTACTACATCACTAGTTTTGCTGTGAACGTCACGTCGCGTCGTCTGTTATTGTCAATTTGTCACTGGCAAAGTACAGTTCCTGTGCTGTGCTTTTCCTGTGTTCTTTTCTTGTGTTCGGTATTTTGGTGGTTAAAAATCACTCAGAGCTATGAAAAATCGTAGGTACCTACATTTAATATTCGTTGTTATGGTTAGATTATAACCTCAAAATCTGATACTTTTATTGAAATATATCTTTTTTGCAGCTAGTCCGCTATAAATACAAGATCTTTTAAGAATCTACTAATGATAGAGAATACAATACATAATTATCCGATGCTCTTGGCTCCAGGGCCAACAATGTATGGACGCAGAGCAATGTCCTTTAGAGCCTAATTGAAAGCTCATGGTACTTAGAGCCTGGTAGGTTAGAATAGAACTGACAGCATTCGACCTTTCATAATAATAGAATAGTTTAATAGGTTTTTTATATAAGAAATAAAAAGATGAGTTTGTCAGTAGCCCTGTGCTTGGCACGTATTCGTTAAAAGATGCTTCAATAGCTGCTTCTCCATGTGTTTGTATTTTGTAGGATAAAAATCTCTACAACACACTACTCAAGCTCTACCATCTACATGAAGGTTCCTCTGACCTTCACATTTTGGTGGAAGGCGCCCTTATTTTTACATCGACTCGGGCGCCTGCTAGTGAACTAAACTAAACTTGGCTCCTAAGATACACCCACAGGAAAAGTCCATGGGAGTCAAATCTGTTGACCACGGAGGTAAAGCGATATCAATTCTTGAGGAAAGAGCTCACGGAGCTGGTCTTAATCTAGCAGGATGCAGCTGATTTTTGAAATATTCCAAACTTTGCAGCGGGACACTCTTTAGTTTTATTACGACAACTCAACAACTCTTCATAAAACTACACTCAAGTACACTACGCACACAAAATTCTAAGAATGATTGTTCAATCTGTTCACCGAAAAAAGTGTCCGTTGGTCAGGCAAGGTCATGCCAGGTCAACACAAGGACACAGGTCAATAACTAGGCAATCTGGGTCGAATCTACGAAAACCATACAATATTTTTTACCGATTTTTTTTGGGGAAGTCACCGTTTAAAGTGGTTTCCGGTTCTTTGAAGAAAGAGTATTGTAAAAAAACGTAGGTACAAGGTGGTATTGATTTGCTGGTAATTGTTGGGTTAAACTGGATACCTAGAGGTTCCGATATATTCTACAAGTTTTTATGATAAATCTTTTGCAGTTCAGGCAGTACGGTTGTGGAATGCCTTGCCCGTATCGATAAGGCATGCTTAATCATTGCCTATTTAAAAAAAAATGATAAAAGAACTCTATCTTTCTTTTTAAACATAATTTTGTTTTTTTTTGGCAAGTTCCTCCAACTAACCAGACAGCTGTGCTGCTGGGGAGTTTGTTGCGCCATTTCTTCTTCCCAGCTAAAGCACTAGGAAGTAGTGAAGGGAGGGCACTTTTTGGGGACTGTCTTATGTAACTTTGACTTTCAAAAAGTGCTGATTTTAAGCCTAGTTTGATTAAATGACTTTTGATTTTTGTTATTTTTATTTTCGGGCCATAAATGTCAGTAGCAATAAGAGTGTTCAAGCCTTGCGTTTTATCTATAGTTTGCTATCTGCACTCACGCCGTCTGTGAGTCATCTCTACTGGCTATCCTCAAATAAATACACACATCAAAAGTGTCTAGGGATCAACATATATTTTTGCAATAACTTTTCTCTTGATTGATATTAATTTAAATTTTCTTTAAGGATTCATCAAATAAAGTGTTTTCGTTTGTCACAGTAACGATAAACCAAGTCACCTTTGCATTAATAAAGAAATTTGCCATTTTCCTAATAAAGGGATTTTTGACATTTGAACCACTAACATTAAAGTTCGAAAAAAAGACTGAAATAACAGTTTTCTTTAAAATTTTATTGGGTAACTTAAACAATTAATAATCCGTGTTTCTACCGCGAACACTAACAACACAAGAACATCGGTTTGGCATACTCAAAATGAGTTCATCCAAATCACGCTGTGGAATGGCCGCCCATGTTCGTTGCAACAACAAAAAAAGGTCTTCTTGCAACTGGATACCCTCCATATTCGGCAGAGCTCTTCTCTGTAGCATATCCCATGCATGCTCAATCGGGTTCAAGTCTGGCGACTGAGCAGGCCAGGGCAGGACATTGATGTTAGCTGCGGCGAGAGTCTGTCTTACAACTCTTGCGGTGTGCGGTCGTGCATTATCATGCATTAACTGAAATAAGGGACCGATTTGCACTTGTAGAGGAACGATGACGTCAGATACAATCGTCTCAGCATAAATTTGAGCGTTGAGGTTGCCTCTGATCCAAATCAACTCAGTTCTTCCGCCGATCCAAATACCCGCCCATACCATGATGGTTCCACCACTATAAGGATGGACTTCCTGGCAGGATTTTAATCGCTGTTGGCGTCCAGGGGTTCTCCAGTGTCGTATACGTCTTGTATCCGGTCTCATACCAAAACGAGACTCATCAGAAAAGCACACGAAACGCCATTGTTCTTCTGCCCAATTTCTGTGTTCAAGAGCCCATTGATATCGAATCCTACGATTGTGCATTGCTATAGGTGGTACCCGTAGCGGTCTTCGGGAATGAAGGTTCACTTCATGCAAGCGGTTTCTGACTGTTTGGTCGCTAATTAAGTTCCCTGAAGAGTGATGAAGCCTCACGGCTAACATCATGGCGGTTATTGTTGGAGCTCTTCGAGTTAAGATTTGAATGTATCGGTCTTGTCTCCGTGTGGTGCAGCGATACCGTCCTTCATGGCGCTCAGCCACGGTACCAGTGCTTCGGTAACGTGTCCAAAGTCGACTGATAACACCTTTTTTTGTTGTTGCAACGAACATGGGCGGCCATTCCACAGCGTGATTTGGATGAACTCATTTTGAGTATGCCAAACCGATGTTCTTGTGTTGTTAGTGTTCGCGGTAGAAACACGGATTATTAATTGTTTAAGTTACCCAATAAAATTTTAAAGAAAACTATTATTTCAGTCTTTTTTTCGAACTTTAATGTTAGTGGTTCAAATGTCAAAAATCCCTTTATTAGGAAAATGGCAAATTTCTTTATTAATGCAAAGGTGACTTGGTTTATCGTTACTGTGACAAACGAAAACACTTTATTTGATGAATCCTTAAAGAAAATTTAAATTAATATCAATCAAGAGAAAAGTTATTGCAAAAATATATGTTGATCCCTAGACACTTTTGATGTGTGTATATTATGTTACTAATGTAAAAATATACTAATTATATATTTGTTTTTATTAAATTAGGTAAACCTATTTAAAAATCTTACCATTCATCGATATCGACTCCCTACCCAATTATTACGAACATCACTATAGCACTACATAAGCTCCATAAGTGCGAGCGAGACAGAGTCATAACAACGATTTATGACTCGCCGACTCAGTTCTTAACGCGGCGACTATAGGTAGGAATTTCAAATTTTCGTAATGTATTTTAATATAACGATAGTATACGGTATTTACGCAACGGCTGACGTATTTGCATTGTTAAATAATATTATTATGTCCGGTTAGTTCCTTAAATATAATCTTTCAATAATAATAACAGCTACGTATAAATATAGGATGGTATCACCATCCTATATATTTTAATTATTATCAGAAATGTTTCACCATTTTCCGAGAATTCAACAGATTTTGGGGAATCTGATTTTAAATTTAAATACATGCAGATTTCATTAGGTAGTCAAATTATCAATGAATCTGAGATTTAAATACTTTTTTCCTTCTCAAGAATCTAGGCGCTAGGAGATTAAGTACTTCGGTAGCTATTTAGAACATAGCAATACTGCTGGGCAGCGAATAAAGGAATGACAGTCCCTTGATGAACCCTTTCATACACAGCTCTAACTGCGGGAGTATAGGCCTAATAATAGTCCAATACCCATAACACTGCCTGACCCAAGAATTGAACCCAAGACCCCACGCTCAGCATCGAGCTTGCGACCATGAGACTAACATTACAGTCAAGAGACTATACATATAGGTAACATCAAACTGCCTAGCTTTTTAACGCGCTTTTCGAGGCATGGAGGACTCTCGGTATCTAAAGGTGGTCCCATCAACTGAACAACTCCAGTAAGTAATCTTACCTTAACTTGAAGGATCGACCCGTGTGGATGTTATTACTTAGCGACGAGCTTCTCAAGCTCCACAAGTTTAACAACAATCAATCTCAATCGGCCCAGCCTTTTCCCAACTTTGTTAAAGTCTGCTTCCAGTCTAACCGGATGCAACTGAATACTGGTATTTTACATGGAGCGACTGCCTATCTGACCACCACAACCCAGTGACTAACTGAGTAATACGATACCCCTTGGCTTGGCTTACCATGGGCTATTGTGGTGCATCCGGTTAGACTGGAAGCAGACTAACTAACTAAGACTTAACTAGCTGTTAGACTTTCGAGCTTCTGACTACCCGTAACGACTGTCAAAGATCCACGAATGACAGCCGGGACCGACGGCTTAGAGTGCTTTCCGAGGCACGGAGGAGTCTTAATATGAAAAGATGGTCACCCATCCACGGACCAACTCATACCTATATCCTGATGGATCGATCCGTGCAACTATTATTACCTTGCTATACCTACAAATATGTTATACTGTAGAGGTTATCCACAATGTTACGGTTAGTAGTTATCATACCATCATGCCACGGTATGTGAGCAGCAGTCTGTCTCAACCGGTTTCGATTTCTATAATCTGATATTTCTGTACAAAAATAGATCCTTCCTATCTTACTGATCTTTATACTATTAACGTAAATAAACGTAAAATTAAGGACTATACCCGAATCAATTTGACGTTGCAATAGCGGTTATTGCCGTGTCATTAATTCTCTCCGTAAAAATCTAAACAATAAACCATATTATTATGATTTTTGTTTTTGGAACATGCTGCGTGTCTACCCTATGATATAGCATCATGCCGAGTGGAAGCCTTCTTGACAAAGTCATAAAGTGCAGCTGGCAGACTATTCCTGACTATTGCTCGGGTTAATGTATTTTGTTTCATGTGTTTGTATGCACGTATCTATGTGGCAATACATCTATTTTTCTTTCTTTATCACGATAGGTATTGATCCAGGAAGATAACGAACAGTTTTGAAATAAATCATGCTAGAAGACGTAGAAGGGTTAATGACCGCTACAGTCACGCTAAAGTGATTTGGGTATAGTAGGTGCCACGGTCGTTTGAGCACTTAAAACTATCAAAAATGGGTACGATGACATTACTGTTTGGTATAATTGATAGCACGGACATATCATATTGTCATGATATGGTTGGGATGCCATCAAAATTGTTTTCGAAATGGTGATAAAACTGTGACGTTGGTTGTGAAGGGCATATAATTTCATTATGGAAATACCTATCTAACTACCCATGTACAGTCGCCAGTACCTACGGCAAGTTAACATAAACTGTCAATTTTTCTCAATCGATTTAGAACGTAACGTTCAACATTTGGAGAAATTTGGTATAACTTGAAGCGCTGGCGACCGGTGGCTGTTGCATAAATGCTTCGTAAATAAAAGTTGGAATATTTTTTACAAGATTTTAAATTAAAATACCTATTTAAAATTCAAAGAAACTATCTTAAAATTTACTGTCAACGTTTAACATAATTTAATTATTATTGAGCCCCGAGGGGTTAGTCTAATTTTAATTGCTTTTATTTTATGTTGCAAAATATTCTGGTCACATTGACATTTTAATAACTCATCTTTGGCTTTTAAGTACTTTTGAATGTCAACGGACATAATGCTTGTCATCATCATCATTATCTTTTGGAACGTCGTTCTCTAGGATTAATTTGGCCGAAATGGTCACGTAACGGAAAATCGTTATGCTCGAAAAAGTCAGTTTCAAAAGTTTTTGTTTTTGAATACTGGCGGCGCCCTGTTGTACCTATAGTTTAAAATTTAAACAGCAAAAACATTTATTGGAACACTTAAAACTTTTTCTTTTCGTTTGGTTACTGACTAACCTGGTGTCAGAGTTTTCATGCTGCCCATGGGCCTCTGACTTAGCTTCACATGCTATTGAGAAATATCTCTCAGACATGCTGGTTCAAACTCGAGACCATAATGGATTTGCATGCAACCACTACAATATTTGTACGCTTCCGGGCATAACATAGCGACCTATTTAATATGTATTAAGAACTCTATTCATTACCTATGTTACACAAATAAATAATGATTTGATTTGATTTGATTTGATAGATCTGAATTAATACATTAAATACAGCGAATGGAACTTCGCTCCACGACACCTTTCCACCTTTTGTTTGATGCCATAGAGTGGCAATCAAAGCAAATGCCAGGCGGCAACCTTTTCCCAACTTTGTTAAGTTCGGCTTCCAGTCTAACCGGATGCAACTAACTACATTATTCTTCTTCTTGTTGGTTGTTGGATACTAATCATGGCCCGAAGAATTGACTAAAATACAAAAAATACGCAATTCACGCCTCTTTTGTCTTTTTCTAGAAACAGGCAAATATTTGTATGTAATTTTTTTTATTGGGTTAGGTCGGCAGAACTCTTTGGGAAACGTATATCCTTATAGAGCTCACCATAGTGCGCCTAAAGTAGTTTTTAAATTTTAATTAAGGAAAATATTAAAATTTTATGTTGAAGTTAGCAGAGACTATTTTCATTCGACTTCTTTCCGGTAAAAACGCCAGAACTCATTTTTTTAAGTATAAGACACTCTAAAACTCGACGCATGCGAATAGAACTTACATAATTTTATGCTCTGTTGGACAAAGATATGCCAAGTTCACCCAAATCTACCAGTGTGGGTTATAGGTTCGCTTATATCAAAGTGTGTGTCTATCCTTAGATAAACAACAAGGGCCCATAGATAAGCTTACATTATCTATTTATCATACACAATGGTATAATAATTGTGTGAGAAGTTCTTAATGGCTTCTGACCGCCGCATCGCATGACCACAATGATATCTAGGGATCTGTTCCGACCAGAATACATGTACAGATTATACTTTATTAGATTTTATAAAAATAACTTTTCAAAATGCGTTTACGTCATACATAACGTGTTTTTTTTATAGCCCATAACACTTGGGTACATCTATACTAATATTATAAAGAGGTAAAATTTGTAAGTTTGTAAGTTTGTATGTAGGGGGTAATCTCCGGAACTAATGATTCAATTTCAAAAACTTTTTCACTGATAGAAAGCTACATTATTCCTGAGTGCTATAGGCTATAAATTATATTTATATCATACATATTAGCCGAGCTATCGCAATTTTTGTCTAGCAAGTCGGAAAGAAATACCTCCGAAAACAGAATTATTTGCATGCGCTGCCTAAACAGTTACAGTACATATATCGCAATTTTCCGCGGACGAAGTCGCGGGCAGAAGCCAGTATATTATAATGTAATTGGCTTTCAGACTTAGGTATGTATAGTCCTTGATCTGTTTGTTTTAGAAGTCTTCCATGTTAGCTAAATAAATAATTAAGTACAAAAAGTCCTAGAATATATAATCCAAAAATGCAATATTTCGAAGGTATATGTCATCTGTCTTTTTGGGCAAAGGGAAAAATGTTGGGGTCGGCTTCCAGTTTAACCGGATGCAGCTGAGTACCAGTATTTTACATGAAGCGACTGCTTATCTGACCTCCACAACCCACAACCCAGTCAGTAACTGGGTAATACGAAACCCCTTGGTAAGACTGGCTGTCAGACTTTCGGGCTTCTGAGTACCCGTACCGACTGTCAAAGTTCCACGAATGACAGACATTATCAATCATTATTAATTGCGATGTTGTCGAATTTCACGTTTAATAAACGTGACTGTCGAATTATTTTGTACGAAAAATTTAAAAAATAAAAATCATAATCAAAAAATAATTCACGTGCCAGTTGATTCTTTGATATGCTCTCATTCATACCCTCAAATAAAACACCTTTTATACTTCCTTGAGAAATTACGTCTATTTGAAATGGTCAACTCTTTGTGAATGCGAAAACCTCAAAATTGAATACTTATATTAACTAACCACAATGACCTCAAAATGTGGGAAAAACGCTGGGGATATAAAATTCATTGGCTTTAGAAAAAAACCCAGTGATAAGGCATTATTACTGTAATAGGTTATTTTTGTATGTCTAAAGGCTCCCGCAGACAGGCGCGACGTGACGATGTGACGCAATTCTGGTAGAACCATTTCCGTGAAGTTTTCATAGAAGTTCTACTAATGTTGTGCTATCTTACGCGTCGCGCCTGCCTGCGGGAGTCTTTTTTTTTTTTGATGGTGGGAAATTATCCAATAACTTCTCCCGCACTGGGTGGAGCAGAAGGGAGTGTCAGAGTCTTACTGACTAAAATCCATCCATGTTCCTTCCGTAGCTCTTTATGTTCGCTTACCCGGCAGGCTTGGCCCTGATAAAAGAATAGGTTTATTGGCTACCAGTACCTTATAATGGTACTTGCTATTTACGATGCGTTATTTAGGTACGTTGTCGAGGGGACAAAATGTTTCGAACACAAAGCAATGGACTTTTTTTCGCCATCCTCTTTCATTTTAGACTCGAATGTCAATAATTGAGCTATATCAATGATTATCTTTGTATGTTACTGGATTATTTATGTATTACATTATTTATTGCGAGTGATCGATATAATTTCTCAACGATCCGGTTTGAACGGGTATTTTGTAGTAGGACACCATATTTGTTCCACTTTATAGTTTATGACCTGAGATTTAAATCTAGACATTATGAGCTAAGAGTTGTTATTCATTCTGTGTTACTTAAATCGTTTAGTGCATTGGAAAATGTAAATTTAGATAATTTATTTTCTTTAATAAAATTGTACTATGTCGTTTCCAAACAGAAATGCAATAAGCATTTCTTTAATCAATTACTTCAATTCATATTTAAGACCTTTAGTGTACCTACCATATTTTACGAAAAATAAAGATATACGTAGGGACACAAAAAAATTTAAGTTTTTGTGTCCCTATTATTATTTTATGAAATTAAATCTTAGAATAAAATTTCTTACGAATAGTTTATTATCTTCTTTGACAAAAGCCTGAGTGCCAAATTTCAGCCCCATCAGCTGTTCGGTGGTTTGAGCTATAGGTATGTTGATACGAGAAGAAAAGTCGTCATTTAAATATTCACAGTATACAGAAGACGCCTGAAAATTTATCAATAAAACTGAAATTTTACAAAAATAAAAACCATCGATCCGGAACGAATAATTTAGCGTAAATAAAAAAATATGGTCGCCAAATTTACAAATAAAAATGTTTTAACAAAAGTATGCCATAACATACATCTTTAAACGTAAATATGTATGTAATGAAAGACAGGAAGATATCTGTGCAAGTAAATTATTTATTGATTTATTGCTTGAAGTGATAAATCAGTAGACCTTAAGGTTCAGACGGCCCTGTTTACACATAAAACACTCGCTCAAGTGCAATAAAATAAAATGATATGGGTACGAATTCATTCTACGGCGCTTGTCGTAAAGTGGTTAAGAATTTTAAGGTTTTCGCCGACGCGTTGTGAAAGTGTTTATAAATTGGAAGTTCACATAAAAATCGGCAAAAAGTGAGTCGGACTCGCACGCCGTTTGGTGCCGAACCTTGAGACGTTTAGGGTGCGTTTCCACCAGAGATATGCTATGCTACGTTGCTATGGATGCGTTTGATATCCACCAATCATATTCATTGGTCCATATAGCATAGCACTGGTGGAAACGGGTTCTGCTAAGCTATGTTTTTTTACATGGATGGATGCATGATCTGCATGCATGCTCTGGATGCTTCCTGCTTTGTGTAGCTATGTGCAGAGCGGCGCTCCGCGTGCCTCCTCTACTGTCGATACTCTAGCTCCGCATCTCCCTCGCACAGCTACCTCGCGGCGCGGCGGCGGCGCATCTTCATAGCGTATCTTACTAGCCAGCTACATAGTTTAGCGTTAATGGAAACGGTCACATAGTTTT
Organism: Hyppa rectilinea; assembly: GCA_951799385.1. Taxonomy (NCBI): domain Eukaryota; kingdom Metazoa; phylum Arthropoda; class Insecta; order Lepidoptera; family Noctuidae; genus Hyppa; species Hyppa rectilinea. The sequence continues at coordinate 6,039,763 of OX637314.1, forward strand.
GTAGCTTAGCTTTCACATCCTCGCAGCGGCATAGCACATCCCTGGTGGAAAGATACTCTTAAAGTTTGCGACCGCATAACTGTCTGGTATTTCTACTGAATTTCAAGTCGATAGTAGTAGGTCCTGAAATAAGTAGCTGACAGATATACGTAAGAAATTATACGTAAGAAATTGCACCATAAGCATTTTTTTAAATAATTTTGGTAGGTATATAACCAGAAAAAGAAGATTTGAGAAGCGAGAAGCAAGTTTTAGGTAAAAAAATTTATGTCGTGTCATTCTACTACATTCTAAAACAGCGTTTGTAAGCAAAGTTATCATTAAACTTCGCCTATCGTATCCTTTGAAAAATACATTTTTTTAGCTCTCTAAAATATCTGGTTTTATGTACAGACACCAGCACATCAAGCTATCCCAATCTGTCAAATGTCTTTTGCAGATTTTCAACTTTATTACAAAAGTATAAGGTCCATGTTCAATTGCGAATATTTGACAGTTTGTGATGTGCTGGCATTTGTACTAGCCCAGCATAAAGTCAACAAGTTTTTTCCCAACAATTTATGACCTCTTTCAATTTTTACATTGAAAAGATCGTAAAGTCTTGCTTGTTATATTATACGATTGTACAGACGCCAGCACATCAAGCTATCCCTAACTCAAATTTTCTCAATTAAAAATGTACCTTATGTCTTTGCAATAAAGTTGAAATACTATCAAAGAAATTTGACAGATTGTGGTAACTTGATGTGCTGGCCTCTGTACTATACTATTTAACAGGTATAATAAATTATTTTGACAATTTATTACCTATTGTACAGGAGCTAGTGCCCTTTACGTTGAAACAAGGTGATGCAAAAAATTGTCAAGTGTGTTCCAATTTTCTACACTGAAAGTTCATGTTGAAGGCAGTTTTTTTAATATTTAACTGCTCCGGAAAGTTTTATCAATTACACCTTGCTGCTACCAGCGGCTTCGCCCGCATGGATATCGAAAAAAAATATCCCAAGGAAACGTACTACCAGGATAAAAATATATCGTATCCTAAGTGTTAATCCAGGTCATAAACTATCTCGGTGCCAAATTTCATCCAGATCCGTTCAGCCGTTTGAGCGTGAAGGACGGACAAACACACGCACACATTCACTTTTTTTTTTTTTTGAATTGGCATCTCGCAGTTCAACCATAGGGTTGTCTACTGCTTAACCGGGCTTGCCTGTGGCTGCCACAAATAATTGTAGCCTCCAGCCAGGGCTTAATAAAACTCAAACTAGCTTACAATCTAAGCGACTACACGCTAAGGGCACACCCTGTGGGGTACGGACCTCGGCTTAAGGCGTCGCTGGGGGGGCGAACAGCAAAGGAACAGCTGGATCGGGGGTAGCACACACTCACTCACAAACTGCCGCCTTTATTAGTGTGATTGTTAATGATAGCTGTAACACTGTGGAAAGGGAGAGGAAGGCCAAAGTAAAGATGAATGGATTGGGAGACGAATGATATGATACACAGGGGACACTGGACACGGGTGAATGGATAAAGAAAACGTGTTGCGCAACACGTACGTAATCATTTATTTTTTCCAATAACTTAGACTAAGTAACATACGCAACAACAACAAGGTATGGCTTATATACTCGTATAGTATTACCCCTTTTTTTAGGTTGGGAAACCATCAAATGACCTCTCCCGCTCTGGGTGGAGAGGCACACTTACTGACTAAAACCCATCCATGTTCGGTTTTCCTTCCGCAGCCCTTTATGTTCGGGTGTAGCGGTAACCCTTTCGGACAATCCTGCTTAATCTTACTCTTAAGCAGGATTGTCCTCTGCTCTTGAAATTAGGAAAATCCTGTATCTTTATGGATTGTGTTTTTTAGGGGGTCTTTTTATATGTTTTACAATATGAAAAGTAGGTATTTGTGATTGTGTAATTGTGATGTTAACATACTTATTGAGTGAATTTAGTAGTTGATCGATGTTCCTGTTAGTGAATTGTTGTAGGTTTATGCTAGTCTGTTGGTTTTTGCGTGAGAGTGTATACCACACTTAGTAAAAAACAATCACTCAAAGGAGTAAAAAGTTATTATCCGATCCAGCCTGCACATGGGGTGCCCTAGCGTGTAGTCGCTTAGTTAGTAAGTTTTTTGAGCCCTGGCTGGAGGCCTTAATTTATTGAGGCAACTAGCCGAGCCTTGAGAATCTATCAGGCCACCCCAGCGATACCAAAAAACGTACTGTTGGATTTTCAACCCTAGGCACTGAACAATGCGTTGAAAAGCCCGTACACGACAAAAATCGCCCGTGCGTACTTGGACTTAAATGTGTTACATTTGAAATTAACCATTGTTGCTGCTAGGTCAGTATTATTAACCTTTGCTTCCAACTCTATTGCGTATATTATATGTTGAATACATTCTGTTTAACTAACTGGAGTATTCTACTTCTTCTACGAGTGGAAGGGAGTGTCAGACTCTTACTAAATTAAACCCATCCATGTTCCTTCCTTAGCTTTTTATGTTCCGGGGTAGCGGTAACCCTTTCGGACAATCCCGCTTATTTTGAAAACCACTGGTGCAATGAAAATTGTAGTATTATTATTCGTTAGTATTTCCTATATTGCTTATATATGATAGGCAATGTATGACGCAGTGATACTCAACTATCACGCGGAAGGTCCGGTAAAGATAACAGTGTTCATTAATTCATTTAATTACAACAGACGAAAACATTCTTAGAATCAATGCGAACTTTAACTAGTCCATCGCCTTGCTCTACGGTTCATGTTTAGAAACAAGAATTGTTATCATCATCAGCATGCATTCGTTAATTAAAACCAGTCAGACGTTGTTGACATAATTATCATCTCCACTTAACCGTTTATTTGCTTCACAACCGTTAAAATTAGGACTACAGCAAAATTTGGCAAAAACAACATAAAATGACTCAACCGCAAAAACATACTTCTTTTGGTTTGCAGTAATTCAAAAACTGAACAACCGAATCATTAGAACACATGTGTGATCTCAATAAATGTACAATGTCATTCCCATAAACGAAGCTGTAACAAATCATGACGAGTCCAACTTGGAATTTGTTCACGCGAACTTTAATTAATAGCTCGGCGGTACGTCATCAATAAAGTATAAGGACCCATACATGGACTAAAAGGAAACCGCTGTTATTAATTGTGATCAATACCACATTTGTCGTCAAAAAACAGAGCGATACAAATTGCAACATACAACTTGGAGCAATTTAACATTTAAGCCACGCACAAGGCTCTACTGATTTCTAAATAAACGTTGGGTGTCGGGCTATCACCCGCATATCTTGTACATCGACATAGTATTTGGTAGAGCGGTTCAGTTGCGCGCGCGCGCCGCATGAAGCCTACCGGGTCACACGCACGGGCAGTGCTCGCTGTACCCGCGCGCACGACGCTCGCGTCCGTCGCACCATAGCCCGCGCACCACAAGTGACAATCAATGTGACCTTGCATAAAAATGTCGTTACCCTGTCGTCCAAACATTTGGAGGCAGTACGTGAAGTGATTTTTCATAATAATGCCGGAGTGCACGGAACAGTTCACGTTCACCATACCCATTATACGCTACACCATGGAAGCTGAGGACAGACCGACAGACGCTGAGCGGCAGCAGCTCACCAAGAAGATGTCGTTGTTGACTCCCGTGAAGATAGAGACTCCAGACTGCGGGAGAAGTGGAAGGAGGTCTTCTGAACCCACCAAGTATTATATACCACCACAGTGCAATAACAGACTATCACCTAGGAGTGCGCGTAAACGAGGTTCAAGAAGTAAGACAGTCGTCAAAGATGATTCTCCTACTAAGGAGACCCTCGGACCTAAGCCGTGTAACTGTGAGGACTGTAGGGCCTGTAGTCCGTTGCCGCCGGGCTACGGACCACAGAGCATGTCTCCTGGTTACGACCAGATGAAGATGTCTCTCTTGGAAGTGCCGTGGACTGAGGATTACACGGAGGCGTCTAGTGATGATCTCAGTTCAGAGTGGGATTCGGATGTTCCTGAGCCAGCACCTCCTAAGGTAAACATCATCTGTAGAATACTTTACGGCAACTTTACAGAAATTGCAGACATTCTAGCATCACATGACGAATCAAAGTTTTTCAGTTGATGAAGACTTGATTGAAGCGAGACGTGTCTGGCAAAGAGTTCATTCACTGACTTTTAGATACAATTGAATCCGACTTGTCACTGTTCATGGATTATGCTAAATCATGAATCTACAATCAAATTCAAATTATACACGTGAAACTGGTTTCTGTTGGTTCCTAACGATTTGTTTTATTTTATTTTCATTGACAATTCAATTCGTCTATAAAGAACCACGCTTGATATACCAGGCAATTATAATGGAGATATTAATCTTGCATTCCGTGGCTTATATGTATGTCAGGCTTATAATAAAGCTAATGGCTGATTGTCTCAACAATAGATTTGAAAGTATCAATGAAGCCCATACAGAAACTGATGTGATAACAGCTATGGGCGAAACAATTCAATAGGTAATTAACATTGAACATTGAACATTGAATTGCAAATTTTGCTTCTAGATATACTTTGAATTTGTATAGTATATAAGTGAGGGGCCAATATTTTTGTACAGTGTCAGTTAAACAAGAAAATGTACTGACGCAGGTACAACTTGTACAAAAACTATAAGATGACGTTCCTGGTGAGAAATTTGTTACGGTTAAAAACGAACTTGTCTTTGGTGTCCCCCACCAAAGACAAGTTCGTTTTATGGATTTTAATAATATGTTTATTTTCCTTTGTTACATATTGGAAGGCTTTTTTAAGGCAAGACACGTGAAACGTGTGATGTCTAAAAAGACATCACGTTAAAGTAATTTTAGTAAGTAAAACTGGGATCCTTGACGTTGACAAAAAGGTTACCAAGTTAAAATGGGATTAGGCGGGTCACGTTAGCTGCATGCATAGTGACCGCTGGGCAAATAGTCGCTACAAGGTGGGTGCCTGAGGATGGACGGCGCCGTCGAGGCCGGCCCAGGTAGAGGTAGCGAGACGACCTAGACGCAAACCGCAAAGGATGGATCGAGGTGGCTCAAGAGAAAGATGTCTAGAAGGATTTGGGGGAGGTCTTTGCACACCAGTGACACAGTATGGGCTAAGTAAAAAAAAAACACTCCTTGTACCTCCAAAAAAAAATTAGAATATATTTCATCACTAAACCAGATTTTTATGTTTATTGTCATAATAAGAAAAGAAGATTTGCGCAGTTGTCATCATCATAAACTTGATAAACACTCTGTGTATTCCGGTTCTGGACCGACATTGACCTGATTTGCCTCATCCGAGACCACACATGTCTAATTTTAGAGGCAAATCAATTATTAAATCTTCCAAAATGCAGCGGTTGGTCTGGCCAATCTAAATTCCAAGATTAAAATTTTATACAAGTGTTGCCAATTGTAAAAAAAACTGAGTAAATGTTACCAGATACACACTTGTTGCGTTTTATTTGAGATAGAACTCGTCTATGTCACTGACTTAAAGTTGGTTAATTTTATGTCTTCGTTTAAAAAAATGGCGTTGGTTCCCGAGCCCGATAGTCTGTTAGCTGTTACCAAGGGTATCGTATTACTCAGTTAGTGACTGGGTTGTGATGGTCAGACAGGCAGTCGCTCCATGTAAAATACTGGTATTCAGCTGCATCTGGTTAGACTGGAAGCCGACTACAAAATAGTTTGGAAAAGGCAAGGTGGATCGATCGTTTAAAAAAATCCTATAATTCTGTATAACAGCATAAAAAAATCTTACAGGATTAAGATAAAGATCACACTAATATTATAAAGGCGAAAGTTTGTGAGTGTGTGTGTGTGAGTTTGTCCGTCCTTCACGCTCAAACGGCTGAACGGAGCTGGATGAAACATACATACCTTAGCACAGAGGTAGTTTATGACCTGGATTAACACAGAGGATACTTTTTATCCTGGTAGTACGTTCCCTTGGGATAATTTCCAACATCCACGCGGGCGAAACCCCTGGCAGCAGTTACTTTATTGCATATCTGTGTTATGTGTACATCAGTTGTTAGTATATACCTACGTAAAAGTAATTTTTAGGCCTTACCAGTTTACTGGGATATACAAAAGTAAGGGAAATCAATTTCAAATACAACAATTTCTAATCAAGACAACATTTTATAAAACATATTTCATTTACAGGAATATTCTTTAACATTTGGTATTTCAAGTTAATTTGGAATATTTGAACTAAACTCTGGCCGAACAGAAAATCTATTTTTGACACCTGTCACTGGAGTATAAAAGAATACGTGTTGTACGAATTTAAACCTTATTAGTTCCTTATTGTGTTCAACTGACAGGTGTCAGTAAAGCATTCTCTCTGTGGCCAGTATTTAACAAAGTTATTATAATTCATAGACCGTCCTTCGTTATTCTCATCACAGTATCCGCTTTTTTTATTTCCATGTATTCTAGTAACTAGCAGCTATTAATACACGTTTGTAATTTTAACAACTAATTCACGTTCTTGTGACCACGTGGTTGGAAGTAGTGCCGGTTTGCCTATACTAATTTTAGATTCAGCAAATCACGAGTAATGCTCATGGAATAAATATTGGTTGAAGTATGTCAATGTCATATGTATGCATTTTTCGCTTAGAAAACGTTTGGGCTTTCAAATATTAAACCGTTTTAAACATTAATCTTTTTGGATTGTGGTTATAAATTCGAAATATGTGTATGGACCAGCTTTGTCATTAATTCAATTTTAGGATGTTTAAATTCTGCTTGCATGGCTTTATAAAAATCCATCCTCAATACTTGCCAGATCTTGTAATTCTCTAAATTTGGTTCGATTTCTTACAACGACATCATGCCGGTGATGTAACAAATCGATACCATTTATCAATGATCGATTATTTATCGATGCTCTCTCCTCGAAGTTGGTGAACCACCGTTAACCGTTGTTGTCCCGGTAACCCACTTTCTCGGTTCTCTCATTGTTCTGTGTAAGTGTATTGTAGTGTGATACGGGATTTATGCAAAGCGCTCCTTTGGTGCATTAATGTCGTTAATATAAATACTTAGTACAGTTTCGTGACGTATTATTTTATTGCCTGCCTGTACTTTATTTTGATTTAGCCAATCTTTATTGGAGTTATTTGGAGTGGCTTCTCCAGTAACACTCTACAGGTTCTAATTTAAAATGTTCACTTTTTAAACTTTCCTTATGGCTAATTTAGTTCGTTGTTGTTTGATAGGTACTATTTATCGTAACAGTTAAGTCCTATTAACTGGGGAAAGACCCATTTCCTTTCCGATATAGCAATTATATCGCGTAAAAAATTATTTTTTACTGCATTTCAAAAGACATCATCTGGTTTTGGCATTTGATGTATTTCTGAAAAAAATATTTTCATATATTGTTTAAGATCAGAACGTTAAGATTATAAATGAAGTCCAAGATTTTAAAAGGGCAGAATGAAAGAAAACATGACCAAGTAAAAGTTTTAACTAAAGGTTAAGCGATAATTAATGAGCTAATAGACCACCCACATTACCATTATTATTTAAATAAAGTAATTATCTCAGGATTTATCAGCCATGACACTCTCAATATGACGTCGTCGTTAATAGATTACCTGTAATGCATATTGATTTAATTCTGTGGCGTGGGTTTATGGAAATGATTTAATGTCTTTTATAATGACTTCTATTAAATGACGTTGTAGGCTGTATGTACTGCACTAACAGGATCCTATGATATCGTGTTTATGGCCAAAGTACATTGTACCTAGCTTCAAACCATCATTTATATATATTATTTACATATTGTCATCTTTGTTCTATGTACAGTCACACTGCCACCATTTCATTCAACTGTCAAAAATGACATTTGTGTTTCGAATATAGGTACGGACAATTTATGATGGTCGTCAATTTTCCTGACTTCAAACGTCCTTCATATTTTAGAGATGAGTCAAAGTGATTGATGAACAATTGTATTTCATTTAATTTCAGCTGTTTTATAAAACGTAGCTGTTTTGTAAAATTGCTAGCAGATATGTAAAACAGCGGATTCGAAAATATATCGGTGACATAATATTTGTCATCTAAATTGACTACACCGCAACCTGACTCAGTTTTCAGAATTAAATGCTTGGCGTTATTGTGTTTTTCATATAATAATTAACACAATTAATGTCACATGAATAATGAACCAATGAATACCTTAGTAGGTACGTCATTGATATTATTACGTCATTACAATTAATTACAGGTCCATTGTTATTTGCTGTCTATAACTAACTAACCAATTTAGCGGTTTTGTCATTTAAAATGTTTTGAAACAGTTAATTCATCCGTTTTATTCAGAAGTAAACGAATTTGATGTAGATTTTTTAATCAAAATATGTAACGTTGTAAATTCATCTAAATCTGATCCCTATTAAGAAGAGATCATAATAGGAGATCATAGCAGGGTGTGGGGCAGCTCTAATAGTGTCCTAAGCATGGTTGCCAGTCGCCTGGACTGTGTGTACGTTGGTCACTGTTGTGCCGTCTCTCATGGGATGTCGCAACGGTGACCAACCGTTATTTATTGTATTTTATTTTATTTTATTTTTTGTTGTGCTTACTAACATAGTCTTAAGTTTTACTAACAATCTTGTTGAGTCCTGGTTACTTTTAAATAAATATTCTATTCTATTCTATTCTATAATTCTCCAGCCCTTATCCCAATTTATTTGGGGTCGGCGCAACATGTCTTTTTTTTCCACACTTCTCTATTAGTCGTCATTTCGGTGGTCACTCTCTGTCTAGCCGTATCGGCATGGCTTGTGACGCTAAGTCAGAAGCAGCATAAAAACTCTGACACCAGGTTAGTCACAAATCACAACGACAAGAAGAAGCCATATCAAGAGATAAAAATATTAAAAGAAACAAAAGAAGAAATGAAACTTGATACAAACCTAATTGCTTTCAAAGACCTCGACATTCGACTTATATACAAAGATATCTTCAATGCGAAAAACGTGACCTCGTTACAATTTTGCTGCATCCGATAAACTTAAGTACCGGAAAGATTCATACTCAGTACCAACACCATAATCTTTAGTTTGTTCGTACTTGCAAACATTGTTCATACTATCAACTCCTCCCTCTATTGTTCCAACAAGGACGAAATAATTAGCCTAGTCAAACGTTCATCTGAAGGCTAAAACAATAAATATAGGAATTATTAATGATGTTAAGTTATAAGGGTCAGTTTCCATTGACGGGGGCAGATCACGTGTATACAACGTGCTTTTCTTTCCTGTGATGGGTTTTAACGGCTCACACGCAGTACTAACGATGATCAAATGTGGGATGTCTAAGAATAGTTGGATATAACATTGTGTTTGAAATTAAACATTCGTCTGTAAAAAAACACAGAAATATTTTCGGCAATTTGAATTCTCATCCTTCTGTAACAATATGATGACTATGTAACCAATATTAATTTTGATACCATACTTTGTTTAAAAGAGTGTCTATGGAGTTTCTTGCCCGTTCTTCTCCATAGGTACCTACTGCTTTGGAATGGGCAACTAGCTTCATCTCTCTGATTTCACCGTCCCCTTGACAATTCAGAAGTTTCTGTTATTGGTTTATTTTAAATAAAAACTTTGAGTTTGACTTTCAGTTTGATCATTTCTGTCGACGCTACACAGATGTGTAGCGTAACTAATCAGAACTCTTCAAAACTTACAAAAGTAAAACATTTGTCTTTAAATACCTATTTAAAGACAAAACTTTTACTTTTTGTGTCATTGAACAAAATAAGAGTATTTATTGCGAGGGTTTCTCTCTCCATGTTGGCAATATTACTACCGCCTCAGAAAATTGTAGGTAATTCTTTAAAGCATCATACATAGTATAAAACAAAGTCGCTTTCTCTGTCCCACTCCCTATATCCCTATGTACACTTAAATCTTTAAAACTACGCAACGGATTTTGATGCAGTTTTTTTAATAGATAGAGTGATTCAAGAGGAATGTTTATATGTATAATTTGTCGACATATTATGCGGGCGAAGCCGCGGGCAGAAGCTAGTTTCCAATAAATCGAATTCTAAATGCCTTTTATCATGTACAAGTGACGTTTTGGCTGAAATCCAAAACATAATGTGTAACACTTCTTTCACTTAGACCATAAACAATAGTCAGCTAGCGCATTACGTTTTCCAACAATTGCTGAAAAGCAGATTGTTATGACCCCGATTTCTAAAGCGTGCTCATCTATATCACCTCCCACGCCACTTGTTTCATAAAGGTTGGTCCAGACTTCCGGACAATCATAATGGATTGACACTAAGGATGGCTTATTATTCTATTTCTAGATGTTGCGGCATCTTCTTTAGTTGAAGGTTCTTTAGTTGTTTCAAGTCCTTGTATTTTCAGTTTAAAACCCATTGGAATTTTAAAGGAAGAGTAGTTAAATTATGATCGTCAACTTACGGGTCTTAAACTCTTAAAATATTTTACTTTCGATATATTATCTATTTAGGTACTTTGTGTAATCAATATATAATTGCACAAGCTAAGAAAAATATGTTAATATCATTGGATATATAGACTTCGAGGATTTTCGAATTAGGACACCAAATAATTTTAGTGGTATTTATTTCGCATTTATTAAACCTTCTTGATATAAATATGAACTGTATTGAAAAATAAAATAGGAGATTATTTATAATTGTATGAAAACATCGATATAATAACTGTATTACGTGAGCAAACCTATTATGTTGATTCTCGGCCATTAGCAATGGTAAACAAGAGCAAAGAAATCAAACAACAATAGAATAATTCAATCGCGTTTATTGAATTACGTTCCGACTATACTACATTAATCGTGATTGGATACATGCCAATATTGATTGAAGATGTTGACATGTAGATAGTATAAACACAGACGTTAGGCTGAAGCCCACAAATAATAAATAAAAACTTTTTCGGACACTTGATGAATGGATGAATGATCCTACTAATATTATCAACACATAATCTACGATTATGAAGATGAAGATTCTGAAGGATATAAGAATAATTTAAGAGATACATGAAGACAAGAGATCTCATGTCAGTTATATTGAGAATATTAAAGAGGGAAATAATGTGTCAGAGAGGCGAATACCTCGGAAAGCACCAGTTAAACTGCTGGTCTCGGCTATCATTTGTGGATTTTTGATAGTCGCTACGGGTAGTCAGTAACCCGACAGTCTGATAACCAGTCTTACCAAAGAGTATCGCAGTATCCAGTAACTATAGGTTATGAAGGTCAGATAGGCAGTCGCTCCATTTAAGATACTGGTATTTAGCTGCATCCAGTTAGAAAAAGGCTAGGCAGATGATAATGAATGTGTAAGAGACGACGTCAAGGAAAAGTTTAGTAGTGACCAAGGACTGGACGATGAAGATGACATCATTGGTACATTCGCGTTTAGAACCCGGATGAGGTAGGCACAGGAACGTGAGGATTGCCACGCGAAAGAGAGGCCTGTGCTCAGCGGTGGGTGAAGACAGGCCGTGGATGAAGATGATGAAATTAAAACAACAAAAGCATCAAACGTAACAAACCAATTATTCAAATTATAACGTCCATTGTACTTTTGGAGTGGCTCAACTACCCACGCGTAACATCAATACAATAGATCATACATTACGTATTCGTGTACATCTAATTAATTTTGTTACAAAAACTTGGAACTGCGCAGTTCTACATTTTGTATGTATATTCTATTTGAATATTCACTGAAATTGGTATAAATGGGCTTTGTAAAATTTGTATAAGTAATAGTTTAGGTATGTGTGAAACATTTTGGCTTCTTTATGATTGCGGTACACCAAGCTTTACAGATGTATCGGTATCATAAATATGAATCCTAGCAAAAATCTTTAATTTAAACATAGTTTTTAGCATCTTTCAAAATCAAAAGTCATTTATGCAAACTAGGCTGAAAATCAGCACTTTTTGAAGGTCAAAGTTATATAAGACAGTCCCCCCAAAACGCCCACCCTTCACCACTTCTTAGTGCTTTAGCTGGGAAGAAGAAGTGGCGCAACAAACTCCCCAGCAGAGCTTTGTAAAGCAATGTTATGAAGTTAGTTTGCCGTCTCTCTTAGTTTGTTTGCCAAAATCTTTCCATTAATATTTTATAACAGTTTGTGGTCGAGAAACGTTTCTTTTCTTTTTTTAATTTCTGTCTTGCGGTTAGACTATGAAGCCACCAAATCACTGGTTGTTTTTTTAAGATCGTTGTGGTAATCATTTGGTTTTATTTGGTGTAAATGGCATAAAAATATGTAAATATTCAGTTCGTTTCTAGAAATTTTCCAAGGAAAAAAATGAAGGAAATTCGAACGTACCGGCGCAGTCGCCAAGCAAAACATTGAAGACGGCTTATAATAGACCTTTAATTGTAATAACAAAAACACAAGGATCTACATCAAACATGGTTCTATTTCGGTCGTTATTTTTTTTACTTCGCAAAATTAATTAAGACATGATATCATTTTTGACAGCCAGTATTGCAAAAAAACCAATATTAGGTATAATAATTGAGAACTTGTAACCAAGTTCTCAATTATTATACCTTATATTGTTTTTTTACAGCTTTAACCTTTTTATGCTAACGCATAAAAAGGTTAAAGCTATTTATGTCACGTTTGTTACTGATATTATTAAGGATATTAAAGGCAAGTCACTGGCGGTACAGACAAGTGAATGTAGTGCGTAAAAACAATAATCTTACTTTCATTTTTGAAAATTTTATATAATTTCAACTTTCACTATTTGATTTCTTATACGTATACCCAGTTTCTCTAGAATTGTCGAAAGGATTTCGTTTGTATGTAGCTTTGAAATTGGTCATGTCGCAATCATGACTAGAAACTATAAATAGCTTGAAATTATTGCAAAAAACGCGTAATTTAGCAGAAACTGCTATTTTTGAATTTGATCACAGATCAGATATAGCTGTCATCATCATCATCTTATCGGACTATGTGATGTTGAAAATAGATGGCTGAGAATAAGGTAACAATGACTATATAAGAGGAAATCTGAAAGTGACCCCGGTGATGGGCAGGTGCTGTGGAGGAATGAGAATGGATATACGAGTAGAGGACGACCATTAAAAACGATGTATGGATTGTGTGAAAAATGGTATGGCTAGAAAAGGCGTGAATACTGAGATGACGACTAATAGAGAAGTATTGAAGAAAAAGACGTGTGCAGTCGTGTGTAAACATCCTGTTTCCGACCTTTCTTGAATTATTGGAAAATAAGGGTAGCGTTCGAGAAGCTTCGTCAAGTCTTGTTGTCGCGTATTATACAGAGTCTAAAAATCAGGGTCTTCATTCAGTGCGTTCTGGCTGTAATGACTTACGCAGCCGAACCTTAGGCACTCATGCTACCGCTGATCTTCAAATTCTAGGTCATCCGAGCTATGAAACAGATACCCTGTTTCATAGCTTGGAGTTTATCTGTGGAATCATATCTGGGTTGAGGTGATCCAGTAGAGAACCAAAATGGTTGACTTAGCTCACAGGATAAGCATGCTGACTATGGGCCGGTCATATTGAGCGTAGAATCATTGGGGTAGACGAGTTATTGAGTAGAGACCCCGATTCGGCGAACGTAACGTGGCACGCCCTCAGGCTATATGGATATGCATACAGATATAGTTATAATAAAATCGGTATTCTACGCGATGTAGAAGCTAATACTAAATGATACCATTTAAATCCGGGTCTGAGATAAAGACAATGAGATAAAGAATCATGTAATATTAAAACTATTTAATCAATTGTAACGGTTTGAGAGGGATCAAAACATTCTGCTTAAACATTCTGTCTTTCTTTAACTGTTCAGACGTTATCACTTGTAATTTCATACGTATTATTAACATTCTTTGGATTTTCTTCATTGAAGCCGTGTTTTGTCCAGTCAAAAACTGTATTTCTGTCATCTGCCTAGCCTTTTCCCAACTTTTTTATGTTGGGGTCGGCTTGCAGTCTAACCGGATGCAGCTAAATACTAATATTTTACATGGAGCGACTGCCTATCTGACCTCCACAACCCAGTCAGTAACTGGGTAATACGATACCCCTTGGTAAGACTGGCTGTCAGATTTTCAGTCATATTAATCAGAATTGGGTTGGAGTTCAGATAGATTAACTGTTGCATTCATAACATCTTGACCATTGTCTGGGTCGTTTTTTACTGTCGAACCAGTTCAATGGAAAATGCCATCTATTTTTACTTGACCTATTTCAAACACAGTAAACACAGAGTATTTAATTGGAAAACACATTATATGAATTGTACACCAGACTCAAATTATGTAACGGTCGTCTGCTCCTATAACTTTGTGATAACCTTTGTCGTCTGTCTGACTTTATATTGGTGTCAACCGTTCAACAAGTACACGCGAAACTGGACTTTATTTCCATTAAGTAAGAATCGATTATAATAAAAAAAAAATACTCAAAAATTTCCTAAGACGAGGAATAAACAACGGCTATCAACCGTTGAGTATTCTCGTCTTAAGAAACTGTATCATTATATTTAGACAGAGTAGCAATAATATGTATAGTCGGTTCGTGATCAAGTTTTTTTGCTTATTGAACAACAATTTCTGGAAAGGAACCGGAGTTACCAACATAGCTTGCAGAGTAAGCAAACTGAAGTGGCAGTTATAGTGTCGCCATGTTTGTCGAAGGACCGCTGACTGGTGAAGTAGATGATTCCTGGAGTAGAGATTCTCCTCAGATTTCTCCGCCTCAGGTTCCTCAGATAGATAGACTTAATGACCTTTAGAAGGTGGCTGGGACAGGCTGGATGCGGAAGGCGGAGGACAGGGTGTTGTGGCGCAGCTTTGGAGAGGTCTATGTCCAGCAGTAGACTATGATAGACTGAATAGATTGACCCACAATTTGATAAGCAGCAAGTCTAGCTGTTCCTACGTATAATAATAGTAAGATTGAAAGAATCTACCTAGATTTCTTCCGACATACGACTAGGAGAAGTACAAAGAAACGATCGATGGACTGTGTTAAAGATGATATGGCTAGAAAGGGGGAACTACCCGAGATGACGATTAACAGAAATGTATATAAGCATGTAGCGCCGACCGCAAATAAATAAGGGAAAATGATAATGATCCACTTCGACCTTCACAAAACTATCTCTATACGTTTTTACCATGATCAAAAAATTTGTCACAAATGTGTAACTGTAAATTATACACTTAAATTAAAAAAATCCGGACACAAACAAAAATCAATATATTAGCCCTTTTTTTTGAGGGTGGGATATAATCCAATGACTTCTCCCGCTCTGAGG
This sequence comes from Hyppa rectilinea, assembly GCA_951799385.1. Lineage (NCBI taxonomy): Eukaryota > Metazoa > Arthropoda > Insecta > Lepidoptera > Noctuidae > Hyppa > Hyppa rectilinea. The sequence goes on from OX637314.1 coordinate 6,055,179, forward strand.
TATTCCATGAAGCACACCCAAACGAAGCACACCCAGACGAAGCACACCTAAAATATTCCACTTGGCACACCTGTAGGTGAGCTTTAAATCAAAATTTAAATTTATTAATTTCCTATTCCACGAAGCACACCTACGAATATCACTCGCATAGTGCGGAGACTAAAATAAAAATGTCTATAGTAACATAACCACCCCCCTGTATTCTTTCTTTGGTTCCTCATTGGCGGAGGGAGAGGTGCCAAGCATATTTGGATCAGCATAATTGTTCCCATGGTACAGCTTTCTTGTAGTCTTTTAAGTAGCACCTTACTTGAAATCGGGGGGCCTAGACAGTCACATTTTCATTAACGATTAATGTGCTGATCCAAATATGCTTGGCACCTTTCCCCCCGCAAATGAGGAAGCCAAGAATGAATACAGGGGGGTTTTATTACAATCGACATTTTATTTTTTATTTTTAATAATTAATTTCCTATTCCACGAAGCGGAATAGGAAATTAATTATTATAAATTTTGATTTGAAGCCCACCTACGGGTGTGCTAAGTGGAATACTTTAGGTGTGCTTCGTCTGGGTGTGCTTTGTTTGGGTGTGCCTCATGGAATCCTTCCCCACTCTGGGTGGAGCGGAAGGGAGTGTCAGACTCTTACTGACTAAACCCATCCATGTTCCTTACTTAGCCCTTTATATTCCAGGGTAACGGTAACCCTTTCGGACACTCCCGCTTACCCGGCAAATATATTGGCTCTTAAAGTTGAATATAATTTCAAGGTGATATGTATTTTAATCCAAGCGTAGTCATGTCGGGTTACGGCTAAAACACACACCACAACCACACACGTTAAATTGTTCATAAAAACAACAAAACAAAAAGTTCCTTCAGAAGTCTAGACCGCAATCGTCATTGTTTTCCCTAAAACAGTAATTAACTTCAAAAATAAGGTAAACCTCGGCCGTTTCAGTCACTACCCAGTTATGTGTACTTGAATCATTCCAACAGTTTTGTGATAAAACAATGGATGGTTCAGTACACTGCTTGAGTTATCTTGTTTTATCTGAACAATGAACGCTAAACAAGGCTGATAAATGTCTGCTCATAATTTGAAACAAATACATCCTTAGCTAGTAAATCAATGATCTATTGTCTCTGGAAATCAGCAAAGCTAGTCAAAGACAAGAAGAGTTTCGATTGGAACGGTCACCTTTGTAGATTTCACCTCTGAGCATTGACCTATACCAATTTTTTTTATTTTTTTTTGCCTGGTCATCGATTAGAACGCTTTTAATGCTGGCTGCATCACAAATTGCGTCATCACTAACAAAAAAACAAATGAACATAGAAAATATTAAGTTTCTGTAGTAAGTTGCTTTATCACGCATATAATCCCAGAAGAGTAAGGCAGATGTGTACCTTTTTTTTAAGGCTGGGAAATCATCCAATGACTTCGCCCGTTCTGGGTGGAGTGGAAGGGAGTGTCAGACACTTACTGACTAAAACCTATCCATGTTCCTTCCGTAGCCGTTTATGTTCCGAGGTAGCGGTAACCCTTTCGGACAATCCCGCTTACTTAGATGTGTAGGTACCTATGGTACACTCACATTCGCCAATTATGTTTGAATCCCATGTAATAGGAAGCCATTGCCACCTACCGGGCACAAATCCAGACTCCGGGCTGCTACTGAGAAATAAAAAAATCTTATAATACATTGACTGATCTGGAAATCGAACGACGGAGGATGGAGACCAACGAGGTAGAATGAGTGAGCTTCTTACTTCCATCAAAAGAATTCAGCGAAAGCAAATTCATCTCTGCCTTTCACCAACCATATCAGTAGAATGATAAGAGTTTTATTGGTTAGATAACCTGTCACCTGTCACTTACCCTGGCCTTGATGCAATCTTTGTCAGCGCAGTGCTGGGCCACGATGTTACTGCATGATTTTTCGGAAAAAAATATCGGGTTTTTTGCATTAACTATTTTTACTTTGCCTTTCAGAATTTGAAACCGATATGCTTACAGTTCCTTAAACCCATACACGATTCAAGTTTTGTAGTCAATTATTACATTCTTCTTCTTTTCGTGTGGTTAGAGACTAACCTGGTTTCATAGTTTTAATCCTGCCCATGGGCCTCTGACTTAGCATCACATACTGTTGAGAAATATCTCTCAGGCATGCCGATTTCACGGTGCAAACCTGCCCCGCATGGGCAGAGCACCGCCGTGTCCTCGTAGAGGCGATCGGCGGCGGCGACCTCTCGCGCCCGGCGCTGGTGCAGGCCATGGTCCGGGGCGAGAGGGAGTGGGAGGCAGTCACCTCCTTCTGCGAAAAAGTTATGCTCGCGAAGGAGGTGGCGGGATGGGAGAGAGAAAGGTCCTCCCGTCCCAGCCGCCGCGGGAGACGCTCCGGGCGTCGGGAGCCACGTGACGACTCCCGGCCACCGTAGGCGCGGGCCTGCTGGCGGTGAGTAATGGGTGACTCACCGTCCGATCAGAACCAGACCCGTGCCGTACGGCGCGTATATGTTCCACGCGCGCCTCAAAGAGATGTCAGCATATGAAGGGGCCCCTCAGGGCCAAGCCTGCCGGGTAAGCGGGATTGTCCGAAAGGGTTACCGCTACCCCGGAACATAAAGGGCTACGGAAGGAACATGGATGGGTTTTAGTCAGTAAGAGTCTGACACTCCCTTCCGCTCCACCCAGAGCGGGAGCAGTCATTGGATGATTTCCCAGCCTTAAAAAAAAAAAAAAAAGGCATGCCGATTTCCTCACGATGTTTTCCTTAACCGATTTTTAAGCAAGTGATAATTAACAATACGCACATGAATCTGAAAAGTCTGAGGTGCGTGCCTTGAGTTCGAACTCGAGACCTAAGACTTGGCAGTCCGATGGCCATACCTCTAGGCTATCACTGCTACGCTATCAATTATTACATAACAATATTTCACAAAAATGTAATTAAACTATTTTCATTTAAAATATATGAACAATTTTTATGTTGCGGTTTATTGTCTTCATATAAATTGTGCCTTTGTTTTTACCTCCTAAAATAATATTATATAAAAAAAAACTTTGTTCAGTCAGGTAACTTGATTGTTGAGAAGATTATCGACTACATCTATTTGCCGTGTCGTCATAATTATATTGTTGTACTCAGACACTTCTTCTTAGCGTGTCGATGGCAAAAATAATACCTACTTAATTATTTATTTTTTCGTCAAAAATCCAGCAGCGCGAATACACTGAAACAATGTAACATATATTATGCTAATTGCTGTTAACTACACAAAAGAAAAAAGATCTACGCCAGTACTGTAATCAATACAGTCTATCTTCTCTCAACTCTTTATTGCCACTGTATTACAAGATACGCTTATATTGGCTTTAAAATAACCTATTGATGGATAAGACCTACTGTCTTAGTATAAATGTCTACACAAACTCGTAGGACAGGCTACTCTAGTTGTTTTAGACACCAAAAAGGCCCCCATAACGGCAGAACGCTGATTTCATTAAAAGTGCATAGGGAAATCATCAAATGGCTCCGGGTGGAGTCCGCTCCACCCAGAGCGGGAGCTCTGAAGCAGCGAAAGGGAGTGCTGACTCTTACTGACTAAAACCCATCCATGAACCTTCCATGAACAGAGGTGTACGTACAGTAGGTACACCCGCAAATTCGTCAGTTCTAGTTTATGATGAGCATGAGGTCCTGGGTTCGATTCCCGGGTCGGGCAAAGTTTTATTGGGTTTGTCCAGTACGGTTGGAAAAGTAAGTGTTACGTTTCCAATACACGTCAAGTTTTTGATAAGGAAGTTTTGATATCCTGTTTTATGGAAAATAGTTTGGCGTGTTTTGTGGTCATTTTTTTATCTTCTTGTGGTTACCAGGTACTGGTTATTCCACGTAGTGTATGTTTAGATGACTAAGGGCTTTCGTTAAATACTTTCTTTTGCGGGCAACAAACTTCAGTTTATCTCCCACCACCATTATTAAAGCTAATCCTGCCAGCGGCTTTAGCGGATCCTTTCACTGGTCCCCCTTGTTTCTTTCCAAGAAATTGTAATTCGTGTGATTTATGAAATGTAGGTATATCTTACTAATAGTACTACTGGCTACTTTCTTTAGTCAACCTATGAAATTTACATAACGTCACGCCTATATTATCCGACAGTTTAAGCAGAGGTGTACCTATGAAGCCGCTACATTTCTCCAGCTATGTTTAATGTCCATATAATAGTCCCATAATTTTACATTCCCTTTTTTTTGGCGTGGCATATCATCCAATGACTTCTCCCGCTCTGGGTGGAGCGGAAGGGAGTGTCAGACTTTTACTGACTAAAACCCATCCATGTTCTTTCCTCAGCCCTTTATGTTCCGGGGTAGCGGTAACCCTTTCGAACAATCCCGCTTACCCAACAGGCTTCGCCCCTTCAAATGCTGACATCTCTTTGAGGCGCACGTGGAACTCGTATTTCACATTCCCTAACCCCTCAAATGTCGTATAAACACTATAGGGTCATAAGAAAATTCTCTCGAAATAACAATAAATATAACCGTATAAATCGTTGAGCTCTTATAAGCAAACGGCTTCTAATAAGCGAACATCTTAAGGGTTAAAAATCCATACATAACGCTATCACGGAATGCTCTACATTAACTACATAGCTGCTCTAGTTTTATACGTAAATAGATCGTATATAAAGCCTATGTAAAGTAGGTGTATTAGCTTAAGTATTAGCTGAACTGTTGTATGTAGCACATGGGTACCATGGCGATGGACCTTCAACCTTATTACTAACACAATAGAGATTAAAAGTGATCAACCGCTTTCCGCGGTTGTGCGTGTTTTAAATGGTTTTATAAGGCACTTATCTTCATTCTATATGCAAAGGGTGCTATCATAGGTTCTTGTTGTTTTTGCAAATCTACAATCGTCACAAAAACTCCGTAGGTGAAGTGCTAGGAAAGTTAAAATTATTGTGAAGTGAGAACTATGTGGGTCATATTTTTATTATTTTTTCTCTTTCTTAGTTAGTTTTAGTTAGACTCAGTTTTATAACCCAGTTTCTTCACAGTAATTCGGATACGCCCGATCCAGCCTGCCCCTTGCTGTCCTCCCCCAGCAACGCCCTAACCCGAGGTCCGTACCCCACAGGGGTGCCCTCAGCGTGTAGTCGCTTAGTTTATAAGTTTTTTACTACGCCCTGGCTGAAGGCTAAAATTTCACTTTGGCATCCACAGGCCAGTCCGGTTAAGCAGTAGACAACCCTATGGTCGAACTGCGAGATGCCATTGACAAAAAAAAAACAGTAATTCGGACAAATTCAAGTAGATATCAAAAATTTATGGTTGATGGATAAGCCAAGTCAAGAGCTAAACTTAGTTAAGTACGTAGTTTAACGCCATTATTGACCATACTGAACGCAATTATGCGAACAGTATTATGTAAAGCGCGGTTAATTCTCCCTTAAGTGGTTATTATCTAAACTTGCTATAATCAAGACGATTTCTATGCTAAATAAGAGTCTTTTTATGGATTTAAAATTCTTTAGGTAAAGTTTTTTTCTTAATTATTTGTTATCATCATTTATGCAGGCCATCAATGACGTACATAACAGGTAAATATGCAGGTAGCTGGCTATACTTTTTTTAGTCAAACGGAACTCTATTACTAAGCCTCCGTCTGTCTGTCTGTCCGCTGACGCCTGTATGTCATGAACCCTAAAAGGTAGACGGTTGAAATTTTCACAGATTGTGTAATTCTAATGTTGGTTTAACAACAACTAAAATAGAGTTAAAAAATAAACTAAAGTATTATTTTTAAGTATGTACTGAGGCCAGCACATCAAGTTACCACAATCTGTCAAATTTCTTTGATAGTATTTTAACTTTATTGCAAAGACATAAGGTTCATTTTTAATTGAGAAATTTTGACAGTTAGGGATAGCTTGATGTGCTGGCGTCTGTACGAGTACGTATTGTTAAGAAAATATAGTATATATGCGGGTCCGACTTTTTTTTATTTTTCCTTGTTAAGTTTTCCTATGAGATGCAGATTTTGGTATTTTTATACCTATGTTTGATAGTTTTTTTTCTGTGCAACGCAAGAGCTGCATACAAAAATAAAAAACTTGTTTGTCTTATTCTACTTAAAGCAGACCTGTTCAGTTTTGAGCGGCAATTTCTATAGGTATCACCTAATTATAGAAACCGCATAAAAATCCGAAACTTTTAATGTATTAGTGGAAATTCTTTTGTTTTAGGTATACTAACTAAGTATCGGACATTTATTTTTTCTATGCATATTTATTAACTTTAAATTTTAGTAGCTTTTAGTGTTTCATATGTGACGGCGTCGTTATTTTGAATTTCGCAACGGACTTGAATGCGATTTTAACCATTAACGAGAATTTATTTCAGAAGCATTATTTTTATCATACCTACATTATTAATATTAAACTGAAATATTATTTACTGCCTGGTTGGTTTAGTCGTCTCAGCTTCTGCTGAATGAGGTCCTGATTTCAATTCCCAGGTCAGGCAAGGTGTTATTGGGTATTTTCATCTGGGATTTCTGTCTGCTATTGAAAAATCCCAGATGGAAATATTTGGAATTGTGCCCAATTGATGGCAATAGGCTCACCCCCTATCTATTACATGCGACTCAAACATAACTGTTTAAATGTGGGTGTACTTAGGTATACCTCTGGCTGATCCTGCGGGGATTAAGTACCTACAGGCGGCGATGTTTTAAAGATTTGTAATTAATAATATACTAACATTTATGATTAAGAAATCTCGATGCTTTGTCAAGTCATAAAAATAGTGTATTGCGTCCATTAACAAAGAATAACAAGTGTAACCTAGAAACCACAACATAGATAATTATTTTTATTTAGTCTAGAAGGGATGACTTCATAAAATATTGCTGAAAATATACTTACGTCTTACATACAATAATTCACCCTGCAAGCTTATTAAAAAAAGATCATTGATTGACATTGTTAGTGTAATCAACTAATCAATCACTTCATAAAGGATCTCACAGTAAATAAACAGACTTTATTTACGACCATAAGTAAATAAATGACGTATGAAATCGTCTTTTGTTTCTCACGTCGGATCAAAATAACAGAATATTCCGGTAAACAATTTTTTTAAAACACGCGTCTAATTCGGCTAATTACTGTGTCGAACATGAATTTCGGATAACATGATGCATGCAATAATATAAAGCATCCGTAGGTAGGTAAACATTTATTCATTCCGGATTAAAAAATTAATACGTGTTCTTTTTTTCATTCTGGATTTAAAAATAATAAAAACAGTTGTGTTCTTATTAGCACTGGCTGATTTTGATAAAAAAGTTCTGCTATGAATTATGTCTAGCCATAGCAGGTTGATCGATTATTGCCAACTAAAAAAATATTGTTGTTGTTCACATCTGGGGGACAATGAAACAACTTTAAAAACTATTCTGGTTGTTTACAACTAGGGGACAATGGGACTTTTGACTTTTTAAGGTTTTATGAAGAAAACTTAGGCACTTTGCATCAAAATTATCGAAATGCATTTAACGCTAACTTAAAAAGTCATTCGGTTTCCGTCATCTTCAAACGATTGACAGAAATATAATGTGTTTTTCAATTAGTTTAGTGCTTAATGGCCCATCTATACTAATATTATAAAGAGGAAAGATTTGATTTTTTGTTTGTTTGTTTGTTTGAAATGAATAGGCTCCGAAACTACTGGACCGATTTAAAAAATTCTTTCACCGTTGGAAAGCTTAGTTTTCTAGGAGTAACATAGGCTACTTTTTAGCCCCGAAAAAATAACGGGTCCCACGAGAAAGACCACGGGAGCGAAGCCGCGGGCAAAGTGCTAGTCTATAACACATTTATACAAATAACAACAGTCATTGTGTAATATTGTTGATATGACTTTAGGGTTAAAATAAATATTAAATTAAAAAAATAAATAAAATAAAAGAGCCGTAAGAGCCAATCTAATATAATAAGGTCTCAAGTTACGAGTGTCAAAAGTTTTGTTTTTTAATACAGAGCCATTTAGCAAACGTTTTTTTTTCTTGTCAGAAACTATACTAGATGGCTCAGTGGCTGAGACTTTTTCGGCCATAACGATTTTTTGTTACGTGACGGTTTCTGTCAGTTTACTCCTACCGTAAGCCGCGTTAAACAACTTCATTCCAAAATCTATTTTCTGTCGAATAAATGATAAGATTGAGCTGAGTTAATAAGTATTGCTGCAAGATCCTCATCCAAGCCACAGTTGGATAAAATATGACGTGTACTTGTGTGTGTCTATATTTCGAAATATATTCGAAAAAAAATGTTCTATGAAATAATTTCGAAGAATAACTGATGAAACCTCTGAATAATTCCGGAGCGGATGTTTAACGGGAGCAGTAGATTATGCAGCCAATGATGTCATCGCGATGACGTATGCATCGGCCCCATTCGACTACGCTTTCACAACTTTCCATTTTAATCGATGCGGAGGATGGTCGTAAATATTATTTCTTTCATATCTCATAACAACACTGTTGTTTTTAGGTACTGTCGCATTCAAAAGACCTTTACAAAAATTTAACAATATTTTATTTTTATTTCACGAAATAACTATAAGTAAAAGAATAAACGCAAAACAACTTTGAAAACTTTTTAAAAATAACACTTACATTGCACGTGTAATAATAGCTATTTTCTTTTTAAAGTTATAAATTAAAATTATAAATAAATGTATGGAAATTCATGCCTAAAATTAAAAATTTTGAAGCAGAAGTCGTTGTAGGTCTATTTTGCTAGACAGCCTGGGTTGAAGATTGTCATCTATTTGTTATACTTGAGTACTATAAGTGTCGTACGTCAATCTGTCTCACACGCCTTGGTATTGTCCTCAAGTAATAACATTTAGCATCCGTCGTCATTGGACGTCGTCGTCACATGCGTCATTATTTTTTGCTTTTGCTCGTATTAAGACTGCTTCCGTATATAAACAATGAGAACGAGTCCTTAGCAACAAATGCATATTGTTATTTATTTTTTCTTAATTGGGTCATTCGATTAGATCGTAAGTGTTTTCTTTAAAAACGCTTAACGATCAATAAAAACTTTTGCTGTTTTTTCTCAAGAAAAGTGGAAAAATAAAAGTTATTGGTACTAAAAGTTGCCAAAAGGATACATATTTATTTATTTCAACAAAATTTTGGAGTTTTTAATGTCCGTACTTATATATTTAAGTTTTGCTCCATCTTGATAGCGTTCATTGTTTATTGATGAGATATTAAGATAATTTTACCGTGTTTGTAAATACTATGGCTTTTTTTTTTTTTTTTTTTAAGGCTGGGAAATCATCCAATGACTGCTCCCGCTCTGGGTGGAGCGGAAGGGAGTGTCAGACTCTTACTGACTAAAACCCATCCATGTTCCTTCCGTAGCCCTTTATGTTCCGGGGTAGCGGTAACCCTTTCGGACAATCCCGCTTACCCGGCAGGCAAATACTATGGCTTGGCATTTACCCTCTGTTCTGTTAACTGCTGCCTCATTTAAATACACACTTACTTTATTGTTAATTCCGCTGTAAGCCCTAATTATGTGAAATGTCATGTGAATAAACTGTTTTTTCGCAAAAAAAACGTGAAAGCCAGTGTTACTTGTCACCCTGAAATTATTACAACGTATGTTCGCTGAATATTAATTGGTTATTTATTTTTTAACATTCACTTGTTTTTGTCGGTTTTGTTAATTTCTTTATATTTTTAACCGACTTCAAAAAGGAGGAGGTTCTCAATTCGGATGTTTGTATTTTTTTTTAATGTTTTTTCGCGCATAACTCCGTTGCTTGTCAACCGATTTGAAAAATTCTTTTTTTGTTGGAAAGGGTATACTTCCCAAATGGTCCCATAAAAATTTTATCGAAATCGAATAAGTGGTTTATGAAAAATCAACAAAAATATAAAAAAAATCCTACTTAATATAATATGTGGACGATGTTCTAATAAGTTCCTGTCACTGTAATTTACATACCAGGTAGTGGTATTAAAATTTTGGGGGAGAGGGTTGTGTAGGTAGGTACCACAACTAAAAAGTGAAAAATAAAAACTTTTTTACAAAAAATAAAACCGATTTCCAAAACAAACACTACAAAGTGACAAATAATTTTGATTTCGGAAGTCAGTGGCAAAAAATGAAAATACAAAACCGAAGACACCGACTTCCGAAATCAAAATTATTTGTCACTTTGTAGTGTTTGTTTTGGAAGTCGGTTTTATTTTTTGTAATTTAATTAATTTTATTGCAGTTAACAAGCTTTTTGCAACACCAAAGTTGGTTTTATGCCATTATCATTTTTTCTCAAATTACCATTGCGGTCACTTATTTACATGGCATTTTCAAGTTTGTTTCGGCTTTTCTTCTCAGAGTAATCGAATCGGAATCGCTGCTTAGTCTCGTTCTTTAAACCAATATATTGAAATTAATTATTATTTCTACATAAACCGTATTTTTAATAATTTGTGCAGAGAAACTCAACGCTTTGGTAAAATCAATAACTTTATAGGACTCTGAAAGTAGATAAACTGTATTTGTGTATATGTACTTATATACACAAGAAGATAATATTAACGAGTAAACATTGGACTTAGCTTTGTAACCAAAGATAACTTGTAAGTGGCACTTCATATTACAATTAATTTACGTCACGTTCGTGTTATGATATTACATTATCATACATTTATTTATAAACCAGCTACTCTGCTGTGGATTACTGCCAAGCTAGGAGAATATTTGTGATCTATATCTATATATTGAGATTACTAATATAATCAAAACTTACCCTCCTTCTGGGGCAGCTGCATAATTAAGCTTGTTAAAGCATTTTTGTAGTTTGTTTGAACTCGATAATCTCTATAATCCCAGTTCTTGTGAACGCTTTGAGATTTGTGTGTTTACCGATTTAAGCAATAAATATTTGATTTTACATTTCTAGATAGCAAAAAGAAAGATAAATGTTGTATCCCCCGTGTGCCAGTATTTGCAAAAAAATGACAAAGAAATGTTGCATACTTAGTCACAATAACGTGACCTAAGTAGCAACAAATATAATGTAAGCAAGACATAGTCGTAATTAAAGGTACAGTGTAAATGGCATTTACACTGTTTTAGCACGCAGATCACGTAGTCCGCCTGTACTCGTATAGGCACACGATGTGGTGGTCCATGATGTTAGTCGCGCCATTTTTGTGCGCGAGTGTACGTGATTCGAGTTGCGTAATTTGGTATTATACTTTATTGGTAGGTGTGTTTATTTAATGTGTTTTTTTAAATAAACATGTTAAGTCATTTGTTTGTTTTTTTGATTTTATTGGAGCGTAATGTTTTTTATAATCACTACATAGTATAAAACGAAGTCGTTTTCTCTGTCCCTATATCCCTATGTATGCTTAAATCTTTAAAACTACGCAACGGATTTTGATACGGATTTTTTTTATAGATAGAGTGATTCAAGAGGAAGGTTTATGTGTATAATTTGTCGACACATTTTGCGGGCGAAGCCGCGGGCGGAAGCTAGTTGTTTATAAATAAAAATATCAATACATGTAGATTTGCAGAATGCACCTATGCACTATTCTGTCGTTCGATTCTGTAAAAATCTCACTGTGGAAACTTAGTTGAAGAGAGTTTACAGCGAGATGTCAGTAGTGTCAATCCCTACCATTAGGTGGAAGGACATCTCACTGCAAACTCACTTCACCTTAGCTTATACGTTGAGATTTATAAAGAATAGACCTGCTGATATCGTATCAGCATCGTATCAACACTCCTGCAGACAGGCGCGTCACAATTTTGATAGAACAAGGTGTTATGGATGGAAATTGTTCTGCTAAAGCCGTGTCGCGCCTATCTTCAAGAGCCTTTAAGTGAATGAGCCCAAACTTCGGCAAGCCAATTAGGTATCGAGACCAGTAGGTAATTTGTTCAACTAAACATGACTAAGTCACAAGTCTCAATGAAGTCATACATCACGCCAACGTCACAGATAACAAAATAAAATAGAAAGTACATCACTATCTAGTTTAACAATGGAACGAGTTGAATGCAGTTCAGTATATTATAGATAATTGTCAGAGTAGGATAACAAATGTAATTGACGTCAGACACAATGATGAAAATAATTATAGTGCCATTATGCAGTGAATGTTGATTGGTGACGGTCAGTGTCGCCGGCGGTGATTAGGAGGCGATACCATGTTCTGGTTTTAACCCTGAGTGGAACACAATATCGATGAGTTCAGCGTGATTGTCCGAAAGGGCTACCGCTTCCCCGGAAACTTAAAGGAACTTAAAGGGCTTAGGGAAAGATGTGTGGGTTTTAGTCAGTTAGAGTCTGACACTCCCTTCCGCTCCACCCAGAGCGGAAGGGATAATTTGATGATTTACCAGGTGGTTCGATATCTATAAATATGAAACAAAGTCGAGTTAGTGACACCATTAAAAACTCAATAACTGCTGGACCGATTTTATTGATCTTTGATTTATTGGATTTATCTTCGCTCCGAATAACAGAATAACTAAAAAAACGGAAAAGAGGTAGGTGGGGTAGTAGGTAGGGTAGGTGGTAGGTTTGGACATATAATATCGCCCCGCGGTTGGTCGACTCGACACGTGACCGAAGGCTGGTAAATTTTGAAGTCAAAGAATCAGCCTTTTGGACACATTCTCACAGACAGCGATGAAGACGATTTTTTTGATGCCCAATGAGTTCTACTCCTTTTTATTTTGCATTTACATATATGTATACTTATACATAGTATATATGTATATTTTAGTTTAAGATTGTATATTCATTCAGAACATTCTTAAATAAAACTATTTCCTGCTTCTTAATTCTCTCCAGCATTGATTATGCTGGAGAGAAAACGATGATAGTACAAGTTATTGCCTGTTCATCAATATTTATTGGCGTTTAAGATAAATGATAATGTTTGGTAAAAGGTCCTTATGTAGTTTATATGTTGATTCGACTATACATAGGTATATCCCACTGAGTCGGAGTTCACTGTTCTAACTTAGTTTTTAATTAAATTGTATATTGTTTACAACATACTTGATAACATCATGTAAGTACAGAGGCCAGCACATCAAGTTACCACAATCTGTCAAATTTCTTTGATAGTATTTCAACTTTATTGCAAAGACATATGGTTCATTTTTAATGGAGAAAATTTGACAGTTCGGGATAGCTTGATGTGCTGGCGTCTTTACAAAAGTATTTTATATTTTTATTAACTTCTACTAGCGACTTTGTCCTCGTGGGTGTTTGAAATGATCCCAAGTGATAGTACTACCGGGGTAAAAAGTATACTATGTTAATCCAGGTTTTAAACTATCTTTGTGTCTTTCATCTAGATTCGTTCAGTACTTTTTGACAGAGTTACAAACTCTAGAACTCGCTTTACCCGTATCCATGATGAGGATAAGAACGACTTATTTTTTAAGAATTTGTTGATATTCTAGAATTGTCTATACTAATATTATAAAGAGGTAAAATTTGTAAGTTTGTATGTGAGGGGTAATCTTCGGAACTTTTGATCCGATTCCGAAAACTGGTGGGAAGCATTATCCCTGAGTGTTATAGGCTATATTAAAACCACGTGGGCGAAGTCGCGGGCGAAGTGCTAGTTTAATTATAAAATCGTTGTTTTCTATTTTTCCTTAACAAAATGTATATTCGTCATTTCTTGTGAAATCTCGTATGTTATTCAAGATGTTTTTGCAATAAAATCGATTTGCTAAGCCCCGGCTTAAATAAAACAAAATTGCATGTCATTTGGATTATCATTATAATATAATATCGCTCCTTTTTTGGCTTTGTCGCAGTCGCGTAAAGAGAAACGTGTATTTATATAGCTGTCTATACTGACGTCAGTAGACTAGTGAAATTAATCTTTCATTTCAACCGTCCACTAATTAGTGTTGAAAGTATGACAGTAGTTTCACTTACATAGTAGGTATGTTATCTGCACATGTCTTCGTTTAGCATTATTTCGCGATAATCTACGTATATACTAATATTATAATGCTGACGGGTTTGTTTGTTTGAACGCGGTAATCTCTGGAAGGACTGGTCTGAATTAAAAAAATGTTTTTGTGTTGGATAGTCCATTTATCGAGGAAGGCTATGGGCTATGTAACATCACGCTACGACCAATAGGAGCCGAGCAGCGGGTGAAACCGGAAGCAGCTAGTGCTTAATAACAGCCGCATTTGTCGATCCGTCAGATTAAGCTACGGTTGTCGGGGTTGGTCCGTGGATGGGTGACCATCTTTACATACCGAGACTCCTTCGTGCCCCGAAAAGCACGTTAAGCCGTAGGTCCCGGCTGTCATTTGTTCATCTTTGACAGTCGTAACGGGTCGTCAGAAGCCCAAAATCTATCAGATTTTCGTCTTACTAAAGGGTATCAGTTACTGAGTTGTGGAGGTCAGATAGGCAGTCGCTCCATGTAAAATACTGATATTCAGCTGGATTTGGTTAGACCCAAACATAGTTGTGAAAAGGCTAGGCAGATTGATTGAGTATCTTTAAGTATGGCCCAGTAGGATTAGTATGGATTTTAACAGAACAGCACTACTGTTCTGTTAAAATCTCACTGTGAGGACATAGGTGAAGCTGTCGTTCTGTCTGATATTAGGGATCACTTCACGCTCACTTTTATTGGGTGTTTTTCTATGATATGTATGTATTTACAAAAATATCTTATATATAAAATTCTCGTGTAACAATGTTAGTTACCTACCATACTCCTTCGAAACGGCTTGACCAATTTTTATGAAATTTTATATGCATATTCAGTAGGTCTGAGAATCGTCTACTATCTATTTTTCATACCCCTAGGTAGGTAGGTATTATAGTTAAGGCAGGACGACGTCTTCGGGTCAGCTAGTAGGTATATATAATATAAGTAGTTTATTAGCCATCTCGTTACCATAACACAAGCATTAGGTTGCTTAGCTTGGGACTATAATGGCGTAATAAAAAATAAAAAAACTTTTGTTTTATTCCCAAATAACACGAAACTGACTCATTTATATCGGAATGAACGTATGTACACATCACCTCATATCGATAATTTAACGAGTAAAAAATGAGGATCGGTTCACTAATGATTACATTTTTCACTTTTTTCATGATTCATTTTGTATTAATTTCGAATAAAAAAAACCGAATAAAAGACAAAAATGAGCAAAAAGTGAGCGTCTATTATTAATACTTGTCAGCTTAGGCAGATCAATTCCATCTTTGTCTCTGGTATAGCTATGCGCCTGCAGTATCTACATAATATTATTCATGGGGAGGCTATCAGATGGAACACCTGTTTATTTCCTACGCAAATAAACTAAAAATAGCCAGCATTGAATGTCCCCTAAATTAACATAATGAAATGTGCAACAATGACGTCGTTAAAACTAAAAACATTATGACAAATTACTTGCATATTTAATTAGACATCATTAATTAAGTGCATCGCATATTAAAACATTTTAGTACGTCATAAGGTTGTATTTTGGTAAATATTATGCGTACTTGCCTTCTACAACTGACAATGAACAAGAACTCAAGATGCACCTATTATATTTTTATAGCAAAACCTAATAATAGATATCGTACTAGACATATTGGAGTCGCGAATACATGTAGGTATTATATTTATGTTCAATACACAATATACATATTAATAACTTATCATAGAAAATAATAATAAGTAAACAATTATACTTTATAATCAAGTGGCAAAGTGAGTATATTAAATACTAGCGACCCGCCCCGGCTTTGCACGGGTGAAATGTAAAAAAATAAAGGTAAATAGTAAATTTATTTCCAATTTACATAAAGGCGATTTACACACGGCACCGCGCTCCGCCGCGGTAGGTGGTGAAGCGGAACTCATATTGCATTGGTCTCTAAGAAATCCGTTGATGCCTAACACACGTACACCGCACGACCGCGCGGTCGAGCGGTGGTCGTTTCTACCGCAAACTGCTCCTACCGCGCGGTCGAGCGGTGCCGTGTGGTAATCGCCAAAGTTCCATACATTTTCACTGCACTTTTCTATGAAACAACTGAAGTTTTTTTTTATAGGCTACGAAACATTTCTACACAAGTTCCGACCTGTATACTTAAATAATAGTTCACAAATTATAAGTTCATGGTCACAACAACCCGTCAACAAAAAAGAAATAAAACTACTTAGTCAAATAACCTCCTAACTGTTCCCGGCGCAAAGGTAAAAACGCTTGCTTAGATTGCTTTCTTGTTCACAAATTAAAATGAGAATATTTTCGTCAGTTTAGTGGCGTTTTTGTTAACATGTACTGGACAAAGATTTTTTGAGGTATCATTGTGTTTCTTTTCACATGCCACTTGACTTCAATTAATTTGATGTCATTATCTTAATTTAACAGCTTACTTCCTTGTCATTTAACTTCACTGCTACATTCACGTGATATGACGTCATAATTTGTAGCGCCACTTTTAGATTCAGTGTTTCAATTTGATTATTTTAATACTTAAATTCTAATTTTAAATCACCATAAACATGCTTTTCATATTTATGACCTCATCTTTCAACAACTATTTAATAAATACTTGTTGAATAATCATCGACGAAAGCTGTTATTCAAACAATAAATTATTATTGGAAAACAAAGTCGAAACTTACCAAGTAGGTACAGATAAATGTTTACTAATTTCATTTAGTAATGATTACATAATTATTAAACCTGAACAGGGTTTGTTTACACCTTCAGCAGATACTTTTGGACATACTATACATTTCTATTCCACAAACAATTATGTACTAATCACTATGATCCATGTCAACCCGTTTCCTTCAATTAATTTTCCGACCAACATTATTTTCGTATGTCGAACCACACCTTCGGCAAAGCGTACTAGTCCCGACTACTTACGACCACTTACGACGTACGATTATAAAATGGCGACCGAAAAAAGTTTAATGTGCACGTTTACGGAGTAAGGCATGTAACGCTTAAAGCTAATAAATCGAATGATTAATTGTATCGCGTTCCGAGCCTTATTTAGGAAGATAATCGGCTCTATTATTTTTTTGTTGTATTATTGGTTTGGGCTTTGATTGGTGTTAACGATACGGGCTAATCGATTTGATTGATGTGTTAAAATTTGAGGTCAATTGTGACAATGTTCAATCGAATAAAGTATCGATGTCGTTAGCGTTCTCAATTTAAAAGATGGATTGACATTTTAGTGACAATGTCATATAGGTACCGGTCGACTATTTGAAATTGTCACTGAACTCTAATTTCAAATATTCATTCTATATACAAAATATCCCAACATAAAAAACGAAGTCTAATTTTTTTTTTAATTTTGTTCGTTATTTAAAACCCCTGGTGCTATAATGTGTTCAAGAATCCCACAAATGTATCTGTTTCTAGATTAACGACGAAATAAATTGTGTAAGGAGCTGATTAAAACATTACTAGTTCAGTTGAACATGTGACAGCGTCAGTAAAATATATTGTGGTCGTCTGGCCTCATATAAATGACGTTAATGTTGTCCAGCTGAGTTTTAGAACGCAATTTATATTGCTAATATACAAATAGACGCATGGAGTTGTGCTGTATACCTACCTACGACTTGTGTCGACAAAGACACTCGAGTTTGTCTACCGTCAGACTAAAATTTCATTTTTTAGCAATAGACTCGCCCCCTATTATTCATGGGTTTTTAATCTAGCTACTACATAGGTACCTACACCTCTGCCTAGCTTTACAGGCGTTATGATAAGTACGTCATCTATACATATAATAAAACAGTAAAAAAACTGTATCTGTACATTGAATATATTAAAAAAATAATAATTGAGGGGGGTTTAGAAACAGTAATAGAGTATGAATCCAAAAAAAAAATTTTGTCTGTTTGTCTCTTTGTTTGTACACGCTAATCTTCGGAACTACTGGACGGATTGGAATGTTTTTTTTTGTTGTATAGGTATTAAGTCTGGGCAACATCTATACATATAATAAAACAGTAAAAAAACTGTGTCTGTACATTGAATATATTAAAAAAATAATAATTGAGGGGGGTTTAGAAACAGTAATAGAGAATGAATCCAAAAAAAAAATTTTGTCTGTATGTCTGTTTGTTTGTACACGCTAATCTTCGGAACTACTGGACGGATTGGAATGTTTTTTTTTGTTGTATAGGTATTAAGTCTGGGCAACATCTAAACATATAATAAAACAGTAAAAAAACTGTGTCTGTACATTGAATATATTAAAAAAATAATAATTGAGGGGGGGTTTAGAAACAGTAATAGAGCATGAATCCAAAAAAAAAAAATTTTGTCTGTTTGTCTGTTTGTTTGAACACGCTAATCTTCGGAACTACTGGACGGATTGGAATGTTTTTTTTTTGTTGTATAGGTATTAAGTCTGGGCAACATATAGGTTATAATTTATCTTGGAAACTTGAACACCTGATGCAGAACCGCAACAGACCAGCTAAACTATAAGAGATACAAAAATGATACCTTAGCAAAAATTGTTCCACGTGATTAGCTTTTTCTGCTGAGAGAATAAATTTGAAGATCTGGAACACCTGATGTGGAACTCCAAGAGCCCAGCTACACTGTAACATATATAGGAATGACGTCTTAGCAAAAGTTGTTCGGTCTGATGGGCATTTCCTGTTGACTTATAAAAATCGAAGATCTGGAACACCTGTTGTGGAACTCCAAGAGCCTAGCTACACTATAACATTATATAGGAATGACGTCTTAGCAAAAGTTGTTCGGTCTGATGGGCATTTCCTGTTGACTTATAAAAATCGAAGATCTGGAACACCTGTTGTGGAACTCCAAGAGCCTAGCTACACCATAACACATATAAGAATGGAACTCCAAGAGCCTAGCTACACCATAACACAAATAGGAATAACGTCTTAGCACAAGTTGTTCAATCTGATGAGCACTCTCTGTTGACTTATAAAAATCGAAGATCTGGAACACCTGTTGTGGAACTCCAAGAGCCTAGCTACAACATAACACTATAGGAATGACGTCTTTGACGTCTTTGTTGTTCAATATGATGGGCATTTCCTGTTGACTTATAAAAATCGAAGATCAGAAACATCTGATGTGGAAATCAAAGCTATCACTAATTTTACTGTGTAATTATAAAATAACATAAACTGGGACCTGCACGCGGTGAAGGCGGTAACAGTTTAGGACTGATTTTCGATGACGATGGTATATCATTGAAAATTTGACTCTACTGGCCAAAACTCCTATTTATTTTTTTATTTTATCGTATGAATATGCCTTCGGGCTTATGTTGTTTGAGTGTTTAATTTCCTTTTCCATTTTTCTTCGTGACACTGTAGCCTACCCGGTAACGCCCCCTGCGTTACCGGGTAGGCTTTCATTTATTGCAAGTAGCAGTCATTTTAATTTAGATTTTTATTGATCAGGTATCTTCACAATAAAACTATGACCATGCCTAGAAAGAGGTCAAATCTTTCCCAATGTTCCAAGAGAGCTAAAAGATTGAGGATCATAAGATCCCAAGAATCTACCGAAGAGCGTCAGGAGAGACTTGATGTTGTTCGAGAACATTAGGCTGCAACTCGCTCCGTGGAAACCTCTTCGGGTCGCGAAGCACGCCTGCGTTCTCAGCGTATTCATTAGGTCTCTAGAGACCAGTGAAGAATATGATGCGCGACTGACCGCTGATCGTGAACGTCATGTATTGTCTCGCGAGTCAGAGACGTTCACGGAAAGAGAATTACGCTTGAGTTCCAAGCGTATCTACGCATCGACTTCTAGGTCCCTAGAGGAGGAATATAATAATGCGGTTACCAAAATGAAAACGATGACAAATGGACTGTATGTTTTGGTGGTTGTTGGAATGAAATAAAACTAAAGCTCAGTGTGATAAAAGATTTAAACGGGAAAAATGTTAAAAAATAACATAAATGGCGACCCCGTTGTCGCTGGCATAAGCAACAGGGTCCGCGTACGAAGTCGCGGGCAGAAGCTAGTGTAGAATATTGAGACACTTTTCCAATGTAAAAACAACAGTATCAAGATATCCCAAACTGTCAAATATTCCCAATTGAACATGAACCTTATTCTTTTGTAATAAAGTTGATAATCTATCAAAGAAATTTGGCAGATTGTACCTCTGTAATATCTGTCTCTATGTGTGTGCAAAAATTTTAAGAGCACAACTTTTTGAACAACGAAAATGAACAAAGTAAACTTAAATCTAAATCTGGGCTTATTTTTATGAAGATTTCAAGAAACCATTCATAAATACATTAAATACTATAAACCAAAATATTGAAAATTCCGGTATTGAAAAGATTAAACTGATATATTCTGTAAAACTCTCACAGCCAAAATTTTGGTGTGAAGTGAGTTTGAAGTGAGCTTTCAACAGTGTCAATCCCTAGCATCAGGTGGAATGATACCTCACTTGATCTAAGGTTTCACGGTGAAATTTTTACAGAAAAGATCAGATGATTTCACAGAGTCACTTAAAAACTTTATAGAAATTGGTTTAGCTAACTTTTCATAAGTCTTAAAGGTTTATGGAGTGTTCAAAACAAGACAAGTAGGTACCTACGCGCATAAAATCACGAGATTGCTTTTTAAACGTGACTGTACTACCTACGCGAACTATCATTTTACTTACAAAATTATTGAATAATTGACAATAAAAACGACTTTATGTGTATTTATAAGCAATTATATTTTGTATTTAATCTGACCACAGATATAGATCTATATCTGTGAATCTGACAATCTCGACTGGTGGGTTTCTCTATGTGCTAGAGTAGTTAATGTATTTTGTTAATGTTCCACTGGAGGTGTAGGTATACGTACGTTCTGCGAATGTTAGGGCTTGGTAAAACAGAATATACTGTGATAAACATTATAACAACTGACAATGATAACCGCAAAAATATGCATTTTGTGATAATAAAACTGATATTAGAAAAAGTTCCACAAAATATTCTGTTTTTTTTTTTAATAAAAAAAAAACTTTATAATAAGTGCAGCAAAGATCTCGCTTAAATTAAGCTTGATTTTAATCTTTACCTAATTCCGTAGTCAATATCCGCCCTTTTCTCATCTTGCCCTTTCTTCTCCATAGGCTGCTTTGGAATGGGCAACTAGCTTCATTTTTCTGACTGATCGACCCCTTGACAATTCAAAAGTGCCTGTAATTGGTTTATTTGAAATAAATAGTTTGAGTTTGAGTTCTCAATTCTGTACAAGCCACGACAAATCGACATCCTTGCTTTAACGATAATAATTCATCTATTAAACACAGAGAACACGCCGTCTGCATTCCAGCACTAAGACATTATGCGTTACATTACAGACACAATTTGCTGATGCAGACAGCTGCTTGGGCAACCCAACCAACTGCTGTTTACTTGGAATAACTTAAATACATTGCATTTTTTCTTTTTTGAGGATGGGAAATCATCAAATGACTCCTCCCGCTGTGGTTGTAGCGAAAGGGTGTGTTAGACGCTTATTGTTAAAAACCCATCCCTGTTCCTTCCTTAGCTTTATGTGTTCCGGGGTAGCGGTAGCCCTTTCGGACAATCCCGCTGAAAATACATTGCATTGTATAACTTGCAAAATAATTAGAAAAACATTTTACATCTTCATCTTTTTTAAACCAATTCAGTTCAATTAGCCTAAGGCGAAAATAAAGCTAGTTTCAAAACGGAAATAGCAAGTCCACAACCACACCTGATGCTCAAAAATCTTCCTTGCATCCATGGTCGTTGATCATATGGCCACCTTCAACAATCATAGTCATAATCGCTTTTATCACGAGCACTTGTTTTTTACAAGAAAAAGAAAGGAAAATACTTTTATTCGTGACGCAAAAAAAATAACACAATTACACAAAATAACAAGATGATAGGAAATGTGCGCCACATCAACGCAAAACGGCCATCGCATCCCTCAGCATAATGCTGTGACCTAAAGCGAGACAAAGCCACAGACGTCAACAACACAGACAAAACGTCTGACAGTCCATGTTCCATCCTATAGCCAACATTTCGTCAAGGTTTTGCCCTATTTATGTACCTTTCCAGTAACATGCCCACTTTTACCTGGAAAGTAAGGAAGGAAAGATACCCATTCAATTAGATCACGACCCTCAGTCATTCACCTGACTATTTATTTATACCTATTTTAAAACTACGTAGACATATTGCGTAGTATCTTGCGGTGTAGTGCCTACCCGGGCAATCCCGTTTAACGTCCGCGTCGGTCGCTTTCCTGTGCATTGTTCTAAAATATTTCCTTTAAGTATAGTATTGCAGTTATTGGAAAAACATGAGGAAATATGATATCTAACTAATGACTGTTTTGTCATGTTTGTTTTTAGTGATAAAACATCTAATTAGGTATTAAATTAGATTATTAAATTGTGGGCAATACTCACCTACGATTTGCAATGTTCTGGTGTAATCTTCAATCGACTCAGCCTATCGCAGTCCACTGCTGGACAGAGGCCTCTCCCAGGCTGCGCCACAACACCCTGTCCTCTGCCTTCCGCATCCAGTCTATCCCACCACCTTCTTAAGGTCATCGGTCCTTCTAGCTGGGGGGCGTCCCACACTACGCTTGCCGATGTAATCTTGCTGGATACAATTGTGACAACCCTTATTAACTTAAAACTTAAATGTTGTCAGCAAAGATGTGAGTATGAATATGGACGGCTATACAAGTAGAGTGAGACTATACAAAGAAACGATGGATGGATTGTGTGAAAGATGTGATATGGCTAGAAAGGGAGTGACTACCGAGATGACGACTAATATAATATTTGTGTGGTTAGTGACTAAACTGGTGTCAGAGTTTTAGTGCTGCCCATGGGCTTCTGACTTAGCATCACATGCTGTTGAGAAATATCTCTCAGGCATGCTGGTTTCCTCACGATGTTTTCCTTCACCGATTTAAAGCAAGTGATAATTATACAATACGCACATGAATCCGAAAAAACAGAGGTGCGTGCCCCGTTTAGTATGGAAGAAAAAGACATGTTGCGCCGACCCCAAATAAATTGGGATAAGGGCAGGAGAATGATGATTAACTGTAGAAATACTTACAGTATGACAAATTGACGTCCTAAGGGGAATCCGGTCCGACCATTTATTAAAGAAAACTGAAAATTGTATAATCCTGTGGTCGCAAGGAACAGTCCCATGATAGAAATACTTCAATCAAGCAGATATTGCTTTTATAAATATTACCTACAATAATTTTAAAACACATTTAAAATGTTTTGTAGAATTCGGATGTATTTAGACTTGTGCAGTGTTTATTCACACGATGGTGTGAATTAATTTAGTGGTATCAAAGTGACATATCTCAAGGATTTAGAGACATCTGCAGGCAACAATATTAATATAAATTCAGCTTGTGGAAGAATGGTTGTTCTCCGATATTCTTGTCGCCATAATGTTCCATGATTATACAATGCACAAAAAATTCTGTGTATTTTCTCAATCTAAAACCACAGTTTTTTAAACTATAATAATCGTGTATAAAATCTGGATGTAAAAGCTATTTTGGTATTCAATAAATCACATAAGTACTAACTTAAAAAGAAGGCTAATTTGATTAATCCAAAAATTGCGACCACAAAACTGATTGATCACTGACTTCTGAAATCCAAGTTGTCAACTTCAGTTTTGTAAATTTCGAGAAGAATAAGACCTTCAGCAGTAAGTGCCTGTAAAATAAACTCTATAATAATAAAATAGAAATTCAGTTAAAATAGCGTAGCGTTGATTCGTTCTAATGTCGGAATTATGTCATTTCTTATTACTTAATCGAAGCCGGCTGTCTACCCATTGGTTACTATCCACGAGGCGTAGAATTTGACGAATGTCGTCTACACTTCATATGTACATAAAATGTTATGTCTCAATGAACACTTGTGTCATCAATCCTTGTTACCTGCTTACCTTGCGCTAGTTGTAAGGTCAACGACCTTTACTACCTTTTAATTCACCGCGTTGTAATGTTATATTTCTTTTATCTTTAATTCTTCATAATAATGTGCATCATATTCTGCTTAGTATTCATTTGAATGTTCATATCTTTATGGTGTATGCTTGGCAAAATTTCACTCTCGTGTTTTCTTGACCTCATGCCAAGAATTTGCCTTTCTTGAATTAAGCCCGTCGTTTTCATGCTAATTTAGAGCAACTGGACCATTCATTTTATTTTTGTCTAATCATTTTGAAATTTGTGGTCGTCAACCACGTCTACATTTTGTAAAACTAGCTTCGAACTTCTACTAAATCTTAAACTTTATCTCCTTTACAATCTCTTCCATTCACTATCATTCTTGATCTTGGTTTTACAGATAAGCACTTTTTATTTCATCACCTGTAATGATCTCTCCAGCCAGTTCCAACCAATGCTTATTAACTTTAATTGGAACAAAAAGTCGACCTTGATTGTAAATGCCAAAATATATAACGATGTTGACATCAACCTCTCTTTCATTTGGCTGACTTTAGGTAGTTACTTTAACATTTTACTTGCAATTATACTTATTTGTTCAGCACAAACGATGTCACCCGATTCGTTTCGCGATATTTCTGTCAGTTACGTGACTAAAATATAATATACATTTGAGTATTGAAAAGCATTGGTCGTTTCGTGAAATGTAATAGCTTTCAGCCGTGTCTGATCGTGTTGAAGGTTTCTTTTAAGAGCCTCACGTGATTGTTTAATGGCATCTCTCCAACTTGTTTGGTTTTGTCCAACACTTTAGTGCTGAAGTACACGTACAACACATACTTTATGTGTTGAATCATTGCTTCGCTGAACAGTCATTCTAAGTTGACTGAATGTTCAAAATTAACTACTTATTATTTGTTTTTGTTAGTAACGAAATATCCACCGTGGAAGATGATTTTTTCGAGACATCGCCAAGCGGTTGGTCGACCTGTCACTTGACCAGAGGGCTAGCCTATATTTTGGTCAAAGAATCAGCATTGACATACAACGTGGCAATGCTGCCAGCCTTTTAGGAACTTTTTCTGTTGATAGCGATGATGTCGAATTTTTTTTATGCCCTTTGACTTTTTTTCTCTTGTTTTATAAACTTTTACATAGTTATTATTAATATTTTAAGTCTTTTAGTTATTTAAATATTATGTGTATAAATAGAACAATAAATTGTATCCGTGAAAGATGCAAACTTTTAATTTAAAATTAGAAGTAGCTTGAAAATTTTCACCACAAACTTCATAATTATGCTTTGTACTTATCTAGTATACTCCTGCATTATTGCAGGTGAACAATTTTCGCAACACAAAATTCGCATTTCTCAGTAGTTTTATGCGGTGCACGGTTAATGAGCATTGACGTCATCGCTGGCCCAGTTCAACATCATATGTATGACTATATAAACATAGTATTGTTGCCCCAATATCAAGCGTGACGTCTGTCTAAACAAAACTAGCGGAGCGTGGATGGAAGTGACAATAGCTGGTGGATTTTGTTTGATATTATTATGTGGTCTGAAGGTTAGTGAATATTGTTTGATGTGTCTATTAGAAGCTTTATTAGTTCTTGGTTTAAGGGTAGGTACTTCTATCTGTACTGACATTGTTCACATACGTATTGTATCTGAAGGTCGCGTCTTGGTTAGTTGGTTCTTCATATCTAATTCTGAGATATCTAATTGCTCGTTCTTTAAACACTGCTCTGCTGCACTCTATTTGGTTTATAGTGGTTCTTTGTAAATTGTCTAAATTCACTGCTAGATATAAAGATATTATGTGAACTAGTCAGAACTAGTCATCATCTCAAAATAGTCTACACAATAAATCTAGAATCAAAAATCCAAAACTTGTTTGATAAAACTAAGGTTGCTGGCAACATCGTTATTATATAGCAATTTTATGATATAGTTTTAAACTATACTGAAATACTTGACATGATTCATATTATTTATGATTTAGTGTGATATATTACTTGTCTTGGATTTAATAAATCATTTCATACTGTCAACAATACTGTCTTATTTGCTCTTTCTTTGACTGATCACTTAGAGCTATAAAAGGTTTTTAAGAGGAATAAAAACGAGGACAATATTTTTTTTCGTTCTGTTTTAATAAACAACTGCAAGTTGCACTCGCGCACGAAGAGTTCCATCCATACATACCAGTATCTATAAAAACGGCAAAAAATCACGTTTTTTGTTTGGGAGCACTCTTAAATATTTATTTAGTTATAGCGGCAACAAAAATACATGATCTGTGAAAATTTCAACTGTCTAACTATCACGGTTCTTGAGATACAGTCTGGTGACAGGCGGACAGCGGAGTCTTAGTTATAGGGTCCCGTTTTTCCCTTTCAGTACGGAAACGTAAAAAAGATTATGTTAGAGAAAAGATTCATAACGTACCTCAATAAGATCGGAAAAGAATAAAGAGTAAATTAAGCTCATATCATTATCTTAGCTTGCTCTACTTTGGTATAAACCCTGTCACCACTCTACTTTCTTTTTTATATTAAATATCGTTACAGTCACCGGCCGATTATAACTTCACATAATTACTTATAGTCAAAATACCATCCAGTTACAATTCTCTTTTTAAATTTTTAATAACCGATTCGACGTCTCACATGTCAGAATGAATTAGGAGAGCGTGAGTCGTGTAATTACTACCTTCTTTATTATGTAAGTGTACATTTTAATTAAGCAAAACGGTTATATCATAATATAGTCAATTAGCGTCATTGACGGCCGTTGCCTTGGCCTACTTTGAAATTACTATTTTAAATTGCGAGCACATGAACGGGTAGTTTTCGATTGGCTTTAAAGACACGGCTGTATCAATAAAAATCCAGTCGAATAATTATTAAAAATGTAAATGTGAGTGTCTGAATAATTTTATCCGTTAACTACCGTGCTGGCTACGGAAAGATAGCTTGGAGGTTGGCCCTCGATGACGATAGAGATCTTTTTTTAAATAACGTGTTTGACCTACAACAAGTTTTTATCGATACTGACCAATAACCTGAACTAACTTTTATGACAACCATCACTATTAATGACACTCTGGTGTTATAATCTGTTGAAAGTAACGAACCATGAGTATTTTAAACAAAAATTATGAATAACGGCTGTCATTGAAATAAATTGTTGGAGTTTGAATCATAATATATTGCGAAATAACAAGATCATCATCATCTGCCTAGCGTTTTCCCAACTATGTTGGGGTCAGCTTTCAGTCTAACCGTATGCAGCTGAATACCAGTATTTTACACGGAGTGACTACCTATCTGACCACCACAACCCAGTACCTGGGTAATACGATACCCCTTGGTAAGACTGGCTGTCAGAAGTCCTAAAGCTTCTGACTATCCGACTGTTAAAGACATGATAGCCCATACCAATGGTTTAACGTACTTTCCGTAAGCACGTAGGAGTTTCGATATGCAAACATGGTCACCCATCCACGGACCGACCCTGGAAAACGTAGCATAACCTGATGATCGATCCGTGCGGCTGTTATTACTTAGCCACGAGCTCCTCGAAATAGCAAGATATCTGTACATAATCCCGATAGTTGGAGACGATGATATATATACCCATTCAGTCTTAACTAGAAGCCGACGAAAAAAAAGGTCCCACTATGTCTCGCAGCTATCTCATTGTGATAATTGACACTGTCCGTTGCGGTTCGATGTGCATGAGCAGCTTTCAATAGATAGGTACGCGTTTTACACGCCAATTTCCGGTGGCGATTTACGTCATTTGAAAATTACTACCGTTTTTTGTAGCCTTTTTATCAATTTGAAAGAGGAATTAAAGCATTGTTTAGTTACTACTGGATTGAATTTGACTTTTACCGTGTTTTGTTTTTTTATTATTACTGTATTGTTTTATTCATGTTTTGTTGTTTGTTTTCAGGTAATACAATTATCCGTGTGATTATCTACGCCGTTTTTGGAATAAGTGAGTAGTAGAGTAATATTATTCATCATTTTGAACTTGTACATTAATGTCAGTGATAAACTAAATTAACATGGCGCGCCTCTCCATATTACTCTTTCAACGTTTCCAGTCACATGCTTACGAAAGAGTTTGTATGTAGTTGTAAGTATTCATCTTAAGTAGCAGGCCGGCAGCAACGTAGTGCGTTGTGAATCTTGGTGGCGCTTTGTAATTATTCTTTGTAACTTTCACAAATACTTTCAAACGTTTTGAATTGTGAAGGGAAGGGCCATGTTATCGTAGTTTATCTCTACCATGGGGTTGGTAGTCAGGTTATCGTCTTCCTATCCTTGTCCCATGATACTAGGGTCGGAGTTTTCTTCTTCCATTATCCACTGTCAAACGTTATCATTCACTCTCTTCCTTTCATATAATTCATCATACAATCCATCCATTTCTTCTTGGCCTACTTCTCCCTCTTCATCCATCTATATTTGTAGTCTATGGTTGTTCTAATTACATGCGTTGCTTCCCTCCTCATCACATGCTACCAAGCTGTAACTTTTGTCAGTGGCCAGTTACTATTGATGACATTTAATTCATTTTGCCATTGCATACAAATTCAAATGTTGCCTGCCTTTAGCGTAACAACTTCTACACTTGCAAAAAGATAAAACATTTTAAATAGACATGATTACCATGTTATACGGAGCTTATTAGGAAAGTAACGATGTCTAAAATATACGCTCAAACATACTTGCTAACATCATCTATACCTATATATATTCTTAACTGGTTTAAAATACCAGTATAATTTGGTCCTTCATGCTAACGCTAGAGCATAATTAGCCATTTTAGAAATTCAACATATACCTCTAATCGCGCAAAAAAAATCAGCTGTCCAGTACATTTTGACGACTTAGGCGAACATAAATGTACTGAACAGCTGATTTTTTTTCGCGATTTCAGGTCAGGTCCCATAGTAAAAGTTGCTCGTTAAAATGAGTTCAATGACCCCTTAAGAGGTTTAAAACTACTTAAATTTAACTATGTATAAAGGCAAAATGGTTCTAGAAACCAACTGAGATTAATTAATCTGCCCAAAAAAGGATATGACCCGAACCTTTTTTGACTAAGACGGTATCAACATCGAATCCTTTCAAATCGAATCCAATTGAAAATATTGAAATTATAAATTAAATTGAAAAACCAGTCATTACATTTTAAAGGGTTAGAATTAAAATTAAAAACCAATATATAAAAAAAAAACAAAAAAAGACAAACCAATTTCGTTTTGCCCAGTGTTAAAAAGTTTATCTATCAGCTGTGCTTCAAGTTATACTGGGCAGCTTCTATACTTGCGCCATTTAAATATAACCATATTAAATATACCTACCTAAGATAAGAAAATGTTGAATTACCTTACGTTACGAAAGGTATGTAAATAAACGCTTTGGTGTCGATTTTTATCGCTAATTAATTAAAATACATTTCATTAGTGGTTTTGACTATATTACTTGGAATCATTGGCGTCATTTAAAAGTATATAGTTGTCTGTAGATTTAATTTGACAATTCTCGGTTGTTAAAAAAGTATAGTTGGCATCTAGCGACCTCATTAAAAGTTTATCGATTCGCATTAAGGCTCCCGTAGACAGGCGCAACAAGACGGTGCTACGCAATTCTGGTAGAACAAGTTGCATAAATGTTTTATAGACATTGTTTCACTAGTGTGCCATTCTGCGGGAGCCTTTATGGAAATGAAAGTGCTTTTTGCTTATTTCAGTAGTCAAGTATTTTTACCCTTGGTGATTCTCTATCTATATTATACTGGGTATAACCGAAAGGGTATATACATATAAAAGGATATGCGTGAAAAAAAATTAGCTGTTCCCTACATTTCGACGAGTCACGTGACCAAAAATGTATAGAACAGCAGATTTTTTTTTGCGATTTCGGAGTTGGTCCCATAGTAAAAATTGTTCAGTTTGGTGGTCCATAGCATATGTTTTTGTACGTATATACCCTTTCGGTTACACACTGTATGTCAGGAACTTCGTTCCAAAATTATCAATTTTATAATTTTGTTCATGTCAGACTTATCTGATATCTGTACTTTTCAAGTAAACATATAACGCCTCTATAAATACGACTTACACCAATTGGACTAGACTGTACATCTATAGGTATATAATTAATTTAACCAAAGTCAATAAATATCCTACTTCATTCCTATCAAATAGCTCTCTATATAAGTCTTTGAGAAAACGCAATTTTCTGGTATTTACGCTTAAAAGTGCCTGAACACGGCTATCTTTACATCTGTCTCGAGTTTTAGACAAAAAACACACAATTCGTCAGTCTGTCTGTCATCAATGTGCAATGTGCACTAGAAAGGAGCCGGCGTACTGTGAGGCCGATTAGACATGAAGATATAGATATAGATAGTTAAGTTCAAATGTCCGATTTATTGCCTTGATAAATGAGTTGAATTATGTTTGTTAACAGTTTCTAGTAGTTTCTGATGTGAACAGTAGCAAAAGTCAAAAATGTCCCAGGACTCAAAAAAAAAAAGATCGAAAAAGAAAGAAAGATCGTATATATTTTTTTTGTTTTTTAAAGTATGGGAAATCATATAATGACTCCTCCCGCTCTGGGCGGAGCGGAAAGGAGTATCATAATCTGACTTACTAAAACCCATCTATGTTCCTTCTTGAGCCCTCTGTGTTCCGTTCAGTTTTTTGACATCTAAGTTCAGTAAAAATCTGTGTCGTTGTCCATCCTGCATAAAAGTTCCCATAGAAAGGAGCAACGCGACGCCGCGACTCAATTCTGGTAGAACAATTCCCATAGTTTTCATAGAAATTGTTTTACTAAAGTCGCGTCGCGCCTGTCTGCGGGTGCCTTATACTATTTACAATATTAGAGATTAGGTTTTAGCTCGAACGTTAAATGTGGTTATTTCTGAAATATATTATAATTTTAATTAAACTGTCTTTAGGTACCTACACATATGATTCCTTGCACAACTTTTGGTATTTCCAATAACTTGTATAAATCACACTATGCCTAACGCAATAATAAATCTCCCATTCATAGTTAGAGTCAAAGGTTTGACAGGAAAAACTTAATTTATAATTATTATTGTATTCGTAAACCGAACACACCCACCGTCACCCAAGGAATTTTGAGGGTCAAGTTTAAACAATGGCCAATTAATATATTCTAGTGGGTATACACGTTACGTACGTAAAATAAACATTTATACCTATATCCTCAACTAGCCCCTGAAGAACTTGCGTAACACCAATGAAAGGTGCAGAGGCATCCCTGCAGCGGGGTTGTCCGAAAGGGTTACCGCTGCCCCGGAACACATCCGGCTAGGAATGAACATGGATGGGTTTTAGTCAGTCAGAGTCTAACCGCTCCATCCAGAGCGGGATGGGACATTTGATGATTTCCCACCCTCATAAAAATCATCATCTACTTGCCCCCTGTGTTAATACTTACCTTAGCCCTGTTAAAACTTATCCCCCATACGGGGATTCTGAAACTTTAATCAAAAGCAATGTCGAAAAATCTATTATGATAGAAAATATAAACTTAGAACTGGCCCCGGGCTACCCTAGGTTTCGATCATTTAAAGTAAGAAAATTTAGATTCAAATTCACTGAAAGCTTACATTTTGACAAAGGAATGAAGGTTTTACATTTTAAGGATTATTAACTATTATAGAATTAAGTTCCTTCATAATATGTACGAGTAGTTTTTTAGCTTAATTTGTAAATGTCTTTGGCAGAACCCGGGTCATGATGATTTCGTTTATGTGTCCGTGGTTATTTTGTTCTCATTACCATCATCAGGTCGATATTACCAGATGCTGCGCGTACGCCTCTCTTTACTTGTGCCAATGTCCATGCTCTTGCGCCAGTATTTGGTTTTATTTCTGCCAAGTCTTCTTTTTGTGTGGTTAGTGACTAACCCGGTGTCAGAGTTTTTATGCTGCCCATGGCCTTCACATACTGTTGAGAAATATCTCTCAGGCATGCCGGTTTCCTCATGATGTTTTCGTTCACCGTTTTGTAAGCAAGTGATTATACAATACGCACGTGAATCTGAAAAGTCAGAGGCGTGTCTTGGGTTCGAACCCGAGACCTAAGACTTGGCAGTCCGACGGTCATACCACTAGGCTATCACTTCTGCTACTACCAAGTAATATACCTAGTTGCAAAAACACGAAGTGAATTCAATGTCAAAGGTTTAGTTTTAACTAGAATGTCAATGCCGCGTCCTCTATCAAATATGTCAAGTACAGAAGTGACGTGGTTCTCATACAACCACGGGATTTCGCATTGTGTAGAGTAATTTGGCATTTTTCCCTATAGATTAACCAGATAGGTAACGCAAGGTCGTTCATTACCTATTGGACTGTGGATATTTTTGTTGTTTGAGAAACTCGTTGAACTCTGACAGGCACTGTACTTTATGTAAATTATTTTATCACCACTGCTCTCAAAACGGTGAAGGATAACATCGTGTAGGCTCCGGTATGACCTTAAACCAAAAATTTACATGGCATCTACTAACCAGCACTGGGCCCGCATGGTAGATTACAGCCCTCTCACAGAGAGACAACCTATGTCCCAGAAGTGGGAACATTATACGTAGGCAACGAAAATACAATATGGTATGTATTTTCATTGACACAATAGTGTTGAACGAAAATAATAATTCGGTATTTAATATTTTAAAATTTTCGGTATTTGTGTAATGATTATTATATTGTAGGTTTTTTTTATATTTTTACACGAAGGCCCAAAAATCTGACAGCCAGTCTTACCAAGGGGTATCGTGTTGCCCAGTTACTGGGTTGTGGAGGTCAGATAGGCAGTCGCTCCATGTAAAATACTGGTATTCAGCTGCATCCGGTTAGACTGGAAGCCGACCCCAACATAGTCGGGAAAAGACTAGGCAAATGAGACACGAAGGCCCAAAAAAGAGTGTTACGAGTATGTTTGTAGGGTTCATGTACAGAGGCCAGCTTCATCAAGTTATCACAATCTGTATTTTTTTTTGATAGTATATCAACTTTATTGCAAAGATATAAGGTTCATTTTTAATAGGGAAACTTTGACAGTTAGGGGTAGCTTGATGTGCTGGCGTCTGTACTTGTTC
Organism: Hyppa rectilinea; assembly: GCA_951799385.1. Classification (NCBI taxonomy): domain Eukaryota; kingdom Metazoa; phylum Arthropoda; class Insecta; order Lepidoptera; family Noctuidae; genus Hyppa; species Hyppa rectilinea. Next base: position 6,088,414 of record OX637314.1, read on the forward strand.
GAATTTCTTTATTCCACCATTTGTAACTTCTGAACTGCATAACCGATATCAATGTATGTACTATATAATAATTATATTTTTAATTAACATTTTTGACAAGTTTGCCGTGTTTTTTATTTTTTTTAAGACATTTATTAATTTCCGTTTAATTATTCTAAATAAAGACATGAAAATATAGTCAACATTATTTGTAAATATTATTGAAGGCTTAAAAGATACAGTTACAAATTAGATATTCAAATATAACGATATCTTCAGTTGGATCGTGTGAACCATATACAATTTTAATTTAATTTTAATATTATTTGCATATTTTTAACTCTTAGGTCATACATACATTAATAAATGATTTTGTTATGTTGTTCACTTACTGCGAACTCGTGTTGGCTAGCAAAAGGCTATGCCCTATGTTGCGATTGGCTTCGGGCGAATCGACAACTCTAGAAATACTATTGCTACATTCTGAATTTTATAGATTAAAGTTTTTTTTTGCTGAATGTTAAATTAAAAAAAAAACTTTATTTCGGTCGAGTTACATCCAGTGGGTTAGTAAGTAATGAATCTTATATTTATGTTAGTAAACCTTAATATTTAGGGACTGTACAATTTAATGATTGTAATTGCGTATAGCTTGTATAGCACCTAGTGTAGGTACTTCTTTCTTAATTTTATTTCATAAAATTAAAAATGTACCAAATACCATACATACGTAATTCTAGAGTAGTCGGTTCACTCAACTAATAAATTAACTTCGTACGAAACGCTTAAAGAAAAATAAAATATTAATCTGGATCGGCCGTTTCGGGCGAATACCTAAATTCGTGCGAATCGACCAATAATCATTCAATACATATTGCTCGAAACTAAAATAACTTTAAATGAATGAATTAATGTAAAAAAAATATTAAATAAAATACCGTTAGATTGATGTACAGACGCCAGCACATCAAGCTATCCCTAACTGTCAAATTTCAACAATTGAATATGAACCTTGTGACTTTGCAATAAAGTTGAAATACTATCAAAGAAATTTGACAGATTGTGGTAACTTGATGTGCTGGCCTCTGTACAACCTAGTTAGTACCTACGTTCAAAGGGAATCCCTGTTAACACTTACATTCTACGAAATAAAGCCATTTTATTGGTCCAATGTTTTTATCATCACAATGATGACGTATTTCATTCCATCAAGCGGAAAAATGTATACAGGAAAATTGTATGTATATGGCTCTGTGACGTCATTAAATAATATATTTTGTATTAGAAATGCGATTGACTGTGTGTATTTTATAGGAATTTAACACCATGAGAATAGGTTTCCGGGTATATAATTTGTTTATTTTCTTAGGTACTAATTATTGACTCAGGAATATATAAAAATATCAGGGTAAATAGTAGGAAAACTGTAAATGGATTATGGGTACCTAATTAAGTTTTGCATGAGGTCCTTCCTGGGTTCGATTCCCAGAACGGGTAAAGAGTTATTGGGTTTTTCCATCAGGAATCTTTACTGAGTGAGGTCTAGATGCAATTAACGAATTATTTATTTATTTATTCATCGAATCTCACTTATTTACAGTAGACCTAACTTCCTTTGGCTTAGTAGATTTCAGCTCATCTTATTTGACCGTTTGCCCGACCTTCGAATTGAACCCAAGACCTCATGCTGAGCTGCGCGCTTGCCACCACTGTACAGAGGCCAGCACATCAAGCTATCCCTAACTGTCAAATTTTCTCAATTAAAAATGAACCTTATGTCTTTGCAATAAAGTTGAAATACTATCAAGGAAATTTGACAGATTGTGGTAACTTGATTTGCTGGCCTCTGTACAAACGAAGCAGTTTTATATAAAAAAAACATCCTAAAATTAGTTTTACTTGTATACTTAACTACCTGTGTTTTAGTCGGAATTTATTTCACGGAGATGTATATTGGCACATGGATAGAACATGATCTGAGTGCCAAATTTAATCAACTGACTTTCGAATTTATAATGTAGGTGTATAGTTGATACACAAGAAGACTCTGCCATCATTTGATGTGCGGAGTAAGGGAGGGCCAAAGTCACAGTCAAATATTTCAAGTAAACCATTGGAAAAGGCATTTTGGAAGTCAAATTTTACAAGAAAATAGAATTGACTCTAGGCGCTCCTTCCAAAAGATAGTTTTGTATAGAATAGAATACTAGAATATTAAATAGTAATAGATTATTTTTATTTGCTTTGAAACATGGTACAATAATGGTGTTAATACTAGGGTTGTGTTCTACATATCTCGCCAGTGACTGGCATACAAATATTTTAAAGAAGAATTTTGAATGGAGAAGAATGGGCTAGAACAAGAAGAATATGTTTTAATTATCAATTTATTCAATCAATTCAATATGTACTTGACATTTCAACTATATAATTCAGTTTCCATTCGTGTCTGTTGATTAAGGCCTAGCCCCAAGGCCTTACCGAATTCATGTACCTAATGGATCAATTTGAGTATAACGGCATGCGTCGGCGCACGCTATTGTTTCTATTTATGGACCGGAAATAAATTTATAATAGGTTCTTTGAATATTTGAGATGATTTAATTCAGTTTCGTGGCTTGAATCTGTTTTATATCCATAATCTGGTAGATACGTAGATCGGTTAGGGCAAAGTGAACGATGTTGCCATAATTTACAAACTATAAATATAAAAAAAATATAATATAAAATTTTATATATCAATCTTAGTATTCTTTATATTAGGTTTTAAAAATTTTAATTCAAAAAAGCTTAATTTTTTATGTTGGGTTATCATCAAATAACCCCTCCCGCTCTGAGTAAAGTGGAAGAGAGTGTCAGACTCTTACTGACTAAAACCTATCCATGTTCAAATGAACATGGATAGGTTTTAGTCAGTTATAATCTAAGCCCCAGGATAGCGGTAACCCTGTCAGCCAATCCCGCTGACCCGGCAGGCTGCGGCCTTAGATATTAAATAACAATTAAATACCTATAATACCGACTACTATATACAAATCGTTTTAAAAGGTTACGTGACATCGAATAAAATTATTTTTCTATCGGAAACACGTACATAAACATTGATTTTGTAATATATTATCTAATAACGTGAGCTGTAGCATAATATTATTTGTTTTTTATTACGTGTATTATACAGATGTCCATAGAACGGTGACCATCTACCATCAGGTGGCTTTTAGGCAAAATATGCTTTCGTTGGTAATAAATAGACTCTATTATCGATTTGCTGCTCTTGTCTCGTGGTTCTTATGGTTGGCACAACCCGTTTTCTGCTTCCATTCTTCACTGTCAACCATCACGCTATCACGTTTTTGTTTCGTAAATGGCATCTCGTAGTTCAACCATAAGGTTGTTTAATGCTATACCGGGCTTGTCTGTAGATGCCACAATGAAATTGCAGCCTCCAGCCAGGGCTTAAAAAACTTACAAACTTATCGGCTACACGCTAAGGGCACCCTCTGTGTGGTACAGACCTCGGCTTAGGCCGCCGCTGGGGGATTACAGCAAGGGACAGGCTGGATCGGGCTTATGTCACGCTATCATTTACTCCGTTTTCTTTTATACAATTCCTCATACAATCCATTTATTTTCTTAGGCCTTCCTCTCCCTTTATCTGTCAACATTTCATCACGCTTTAGTCAGATGCGTTTCATCCCTCATCATAACATGTCCATACCAAGTCAAACGATTAACTTTCAACTTATCCGTCGTTGGCGCTACTTTTAAACATTCCCTTATACATTAACATATTATAGAATATAATAATTTAATGTACAAAAATCTGAACCAGGCACACATGATTGTCCGAAAGGGTTACCGCTGCTCCGGAACACGAAGGGCTAAGAAAGGAACATGGATGGGTTTTAGCTTCAGTAAGAGTCTGACACTCCTTTACGCTTCACTAAAAGCGAGTGTCATTTGATAATTTCCTATCCTTAAAAAAACACACACACACACATCGGCTTTGGTAAATGAACCAGAAAATAGACATCAGCGTCAACGATTGACAAAACATTACCGAGTACTTAGCTAAATACTCTAAATTATTAAGATCATTAACCTGTCAATGATCCACAACATGTCTCATTCAACCTTGAAATGAGACCTTGTATTATAATCCAACCTTCTGAAAATATCGAAGACGAATTCCTATTTCCTATATCTTTAAATCGCCTCGCTTTAACTTCAAAGAAGCAAATAAACAAACAAAAATTATATAAATACAAACATACGTAAAGGACCAACTTGTTAGCAGATGCGTTTTGTCAAAGGCTGCGCGTGCGTCATAAATGTACTTGACATAATGGCATCTGGCTACTTCCTTGTACACGTGAAACCGCTTTCCGTCTCTCTCTAATTTTTTTTTTTTTTTTTTCTCTTAACCTAGTGTTCATCAAAATGATGGACCCTAATCTTATTACAATCTAGCCTTGTATATAGACTAATAAGTAATTTAATTTTAACTTAAACTGTTAGAAATATTGTCTTTACGTACTAAGAATGTGTCCATTGGCACTTTTCTTATTGTCTCTATTAAGGCGAATACACTTTTTCTTGTGTCTTTTTGGTAACACTTGTGCTACATTTCACTAATCACTAACACTAGCACTAAACACTAACTCGAACGGTTTTGTTCTTTTTAGTCTTCTCACTATGTCCGTGTGATCGAGAAGCTGGATCACCTCGACGTTCACATGCTGATGAAGTCTCTTGTCGTGAGCTTCTGCAGATTTTTGAATCACTTTATCGATGAGCTCAACATTTAGGTCCCGATGGAGGTCATCATTTCGTACGTACCAGGGTGCATTTACAATTTCCCGCAGTACTTTATTCTGGAATCTTTGAATGATTAATGCATTTGTCTGTTTGGTGCAGCCCCACAGCTGAATACCATAAGTCCAAACTGGCATCAGGACTTGTCTGTATAGTAACAGTTTGTTCTGCACGGACAGCGCGGAGTTTCTTCCAAGCAGCCAATACATTCTTTTGAACCGTAGGTCGAGTTCATCTTTTTTCTTCTTGACGTGAGTTTTCCAGCGTAGCTTTGCATCAAGGGTCATACCGAGATACTTGGCTGTATTCTCATAAGGTATTTGGTTGTTATTAATATAAACTGGAAAATACTGTTGCTTTTTGTTGGTAAAATCTATGTGTACGGATTTGGATTCGTTTAATTTAATCCTCCATTTTTTGGTCCAGTCATAAACTTGATAAACAGCCATTTGAACCTTTTCTACTGCTTCTTCGTGGCTGTTTCCAACGGCCATTATGGCTGTATCATCAGCAAAGGTTCCAATGGTATTGTTTTCTAATTCGGGTATGTCGCAAGTGTATAGTAGGTACAGGACCGGACCTAACACACTTCCTTGCGGTACGCCAGCTTTTATTGGTTTTAATTCTGAATAAGTATCTTCTTGTCTTATTCTAAAGACTCTGTTTAAGATGTAAGTTTCTAATATGTCTGCAAATGGTTTCGGTAGCAGGTTCTTTAGTTTATGAATAAGGCCTTCATGCCAAACTTTATCAAATGCTTGGGCTACGTCTAGAAAAACAGTAGAGCAAACTTGCTTGTTTTCCAGCGCGTTTTCTATTACGTTTGTGATTCTGTGCACTTGATCGATCGTTGAGTGTTTTTCTCGAAAACCAAACTGGTGCTCAGGTATAATGTTTCTGTTATCAATGATAGGTTTAAGGCGTTTGAGTAGTAGCTTTTCAAACAGCTTTGACATTATTGGTAGCAGGGAAATCGGTCTGTATGATGTTGTTTCGTGAGCCGGTTTCCCAGGCTTTGCTATCATTATGACTTCAGCAACTTTCCATAACTCTGGTACATATTTAAGCCTCAATGCTGCATTAATAAGGGTTGTTAACTTAACCAGACCCTTTCTTGGTAAGTTATGTAGGATTTCCCCTGTTATTAAATCGTAACCTGGTGCTTTCCTTGGGCTTATTTTCTGCTTTATTTCTCGTGCAACTTCTCTCGGTGTTACTAGTTTTATGGCATCTATTTGATCTGGCAACACTATATTAACCAGAGTGTGGTCTTCAATGGTTTCCCCCTCGTTAGGTTGAAAGATGTTTTCTAGGTGCTCTGCAAACCTCATAGCTTTTTGCTCATTAGTTCGTGCCCATTGCCCGTTTTCACACTTGATGGGAGGGATTTGGGCTATCGGCCTCTTTAGATGCTTAGTAGCCTTCCAAAGGGAGTAGTTTGTCCTTTGGTCGTTACTTAGTTTCTGCAGGTAGGTTTTGGTTGAGTCGTTTTTGTAGTCCTGGATTAGTCTTCTTAGTTTTTTTGTAAGATTATTTAGTACTCTTTTGTCATCAGGACACCTAGATTGATGCCACATTTTTCTTTGCCTTCTTTTTTCTATAATGAGCTGCTTGATTCTGAAGGGGAAGATGTTTCCCTTCGTTCTTTTGTTGTAGTCAGGTGTATTTTCCCACGCTGCTTGTTGTATGTGAATAATAAACTTCTCAACTTCGATGTTTAGATGTTCTGGGGTTTTTAATGGAACTTTAAGGTTTATTTGATCATTCAATCTGGCCTTAAAGCTCTCCCAGTCCGTAAACTTATTAACAAGAGTGATACTATTTTCTTCATACAGAATACTCTCGCTAATTTTTAAATAAATTGCAGAGTGATCCGAGTTCAAGTCATAGCTTTGTTCCGTTTTTATATAGCTATTTGACAGGTCTTTGGTTACGAAAAAATCTATTAAGTCTGGGATTTTATTTGGATCTGTTGGCCAATAAGTGGGCTTTCCAGTAGATATAACGTCACATTTTAGCTCTTTTATGGCACTCAGTAGTTCTTTGCCTTTAGTAGTAGTTAGTCTGGAACCCCAATATGTATTTTTAGCATTGAAGTCACCACCTAAGATAAATCTATTACCAAGACAGGCTAGAAAAGACGTATAGCGATCTTTTTTTATCATGTACCGTGGTGGACAGTAGATGGCACACACGGTTAAGGGGTATTTTTTGGTTTGAAGACATATTGCCACTGCTTGGATGTCTTTCTCTTCGCATTTTAACATTTCATAGTGTTGCAAATTATCTTTAACAATAACGGCACTTCCGCCTCTTGCAGTATTGTCTGGGTGTAGCGCATGGAATACTTTGTATCCTTTGAATTTAATGTGACATTGTTTTGTGAAGTGAGTTTCTGATACAAGGCAAACATCAATTTTTTCAATTTCTAGTACGACCTGCAACTCATTTTGATGTTTTTGTAACCCATTTGAGTTCCACGCCATAAGTTTAAGTAAAGTATTCATTTTTTGGTTTTAGAGGTAGCATTTATGTTGCTATTTTCGATTTTTTTTAATCTCTCGTCGAATGATGACATTAACTTTAGGATTTCATCCAACTTTTTGTTGCTGTTCATATCTGCCAAGGGGGCTTTCGCTATGCCTGTTGAAGTTGCTTGAGCGTATGAAACGTTTTTAGTTGTTGTTTGCATCGCGTTTTGGCTTGGTTTGGCCTTGCTAGCGTCATCTCTTCGGGCAGGTGCACTTTGTTGAGGATTCAAATTTCCTCCTTTAGTTTTTTTGAGTCTTAACTGCTGTATTTCTTTAGCTACAATACATCCCCTGTAGTTAGCCGGATGTGGGGCTCCGCAGTGGACGCATTTTGGCTTTTCTTCTTGCGGTTTTCTGCAATCCTTGGTGAGATGTTTACCCGTGCATTTTACGCACCTCGGTTCTTTACAGCAGTACTTTTGAGTATGGCCGTACGCCTGGCATCTTTTGCATTGTGGTACCAGTTTTGTTGATTTTACCGGTTGTATTTCCACATTACATCCTAAAATATGTTTAATATTGTAGATTTTGTTGGTTTCCTCATCATTTGAGAATGACAACATGAACATATTGAGTGGCTCTTTAGTTTTCCAGCTCAGTTTGTTGACTGCTTCTAAAATTTTGTAGCCTTTGCTGCGCAAGTCTTCGACTACTCTTTCTGGAATGCACGAAGAATGCATTTTTTTTGCCATAACTCTTATTGGCCTTTCTTGCTTGTTTTCATATGAGTGCCAAAGACAGTTGTTATCTGAAAGGGCTTTTGAGATTGCTCTATACGATTCTTCGTTTTTAGCATTTACCTTTACGGAATCTCCATGCATCATTTTGACGGTGAACGTGTCAGCTGATTGACTTTCACATAGGAAATCAAAGAATTTTTGATAATTCTGGATACCATCTACAACAATCGGTGGTGGCAGAGAAGTTTTATTCCCTCTATTCACGTCTCTTCCGTGTTCGTTTTGAGTGAGTTGGGTGGGTTGGGCAGGAGAAGTGTTCAATTTTCTTTTCTTCCTGCTCTTTTGCCGGATCCACCCTGTTTCTCGAGCGAGTTCTTCTTCGTCTGTTGCATATTCAACAGGTGGCGGAGTGGTCTCGGTGGCGGTTGTTGCTGATTTGGCTGCGTTTTCCGCTTGAAGTTTCAGCTGTTGCTGGAGGTTTTCTATTTGACTTTTTAGGTCATTTATGTTCTTTTGGAGCTTTAGACGCTCATTTTTCTCTTCACAATAGTACTTGTACAACAGATGTTCCGTCTCTGTTTTTAAGTCCACTTTGGCATCACTCGGTGTATTCTGTTTCGATCCCATTGTAATTTTTAAGCCAGTTTTAACTTGGCCTTAACAATAATATTTGCCGTCAGCCGTCAGCATTACGCAATAACTAGGTCATTGCGAGGCAGCCGTCTTGACGGCGTTGTTTTGATGCGTAAGCACTAACACTGTGGTACGCGCGCGATCGCATGCAACACAACTGTTCTCAGCGAAAATCGAACGCGAATGATTTACAACAATACAGGAAGGACAGAGAAAGTATGAGAAAATTAGTTACGCGTTGTAAATTTTAGGTGTTGCTGTGTGCTTTTCCAATTCGGTTGATTAACATCGGATCTATTGTTAAAGGAGTTTTGTTGTGGTATACGAACCAATTATATGATAATATTTTTAGTTAGCGTCTATAGTTAATTTAACATTCTAGTGTTAATTACTGACAGTCTGAAGTTATTGTATTTTTTTTTTCATTTTTTAAGTTCAACATTCTGTGTAAATAAAGATATATTTACTAGTCTTGCTTCTTAAAAAGTTTTAAATGAAATAGTTTTATTCGAAAACCAAGATGGCTTATTATTTTTCTCTTCAAACATAACATGTAGGTACTTCTAAATACACGTCGTACAACTGTCAACAATAGTAACAAGTTTTATAACTGGTTTCGTGTGAAAATCTTACGATTCTATTAAAAAAAAAACAGATTCTTTATGGCCACTTAATCATACAATGAATATAAAATTATTTAAATTGACTACGAAACCGCAAAAATAATCGTTTGCCCAGGGGGTCACCACTAGATTTGGAAAAAAGAATAAGATGATACCAGAAAACGTACTAAGCCATAGCTAAGTTAGAAAAAAAAATTATAGAGGATGGAACAAGATCTAGAAAAATGGTCTTGGCCTCCTGCGGGACTTATTTAAGTAGAAGTTTTTTGTTATATTGATGATTCTAATGATTTTAAAATAATTCTGTAAATACGTACTTGTACGTATTGTAGGTACTTGTTACCGCCGCGCCTGACACTGAGCTTCAAATTGCAAAAAAAAAACATATGAAAATGAATTTCGCGGGCTGTCCTGGCGCTTCCCCTTTAAGCACTATTGTCTATGTGTTATTCAAATTACAACTGTCATTATTGACAAACAAGGCCAAACATCGGTTTTACTTGCCATATAAAAAAAAAACAGTTTTTTATTACCACTTGTGTATCTTATTATTGTAGAACTCAGCTGTATCTAGCTAAATACTTTGCAGGTCACGCCTATTTAAAAACCGAAACCGTCTGTAAATGTTGTTGATACAATATAAAGTCAAGTGGTAGAAATTAACTACGATAACATAGAATATTAAAAAAAATATCCACGATTGCTCATGCTATTAAGATAGTTTAATATTATTAGAAGAACAAACTATTCGAATATGTACAGACGCCAGTACACCAAGCTATCCCAAACTGTCAAATATTCCCAATTGAACATGAGCCTTATAATTTTGTGATAAAGTTGAAAATCTATTAAAGAAATTTGACATACTGGGGTAGCTTGCTGTGATGGCATTTGTACTTACGTGCCCGTAAAGTTTCCATATGGAATCATGTCCCAATGAAACGAAGGTAGAATCAGAATCAGAATCAGAATCAGAATTATTTTATTTGTGATACATAGGTACAGTGGTTGGTCATATTTAGGATTAGAGTGCGCTATGATCTGCCCACTATAGGCATACAAAAAGAATGAATTACAATTTTTACACTCAACAAATAATGAAAAAATAAAAAATACAAAACAAAAAATACAAAACAACTTACTCGTACTTAACTACAAATTGATTACCTAAATTATTACATTCTTCCATTACTATAAGTATATTTAAGTCAAGATGCCAAATTAAGTTAATGTCAAAATAATTCACATTTAAACAATTAATTAGGATTTTTAATTATAGTGTCAAAGAAGTAAATTAAGTAAAAAAAACTATTTGTTGAGTAAATGTCAAAATAGTTCGAATTAAAATAATCAATTATGATTTGTAATTATAACATTGTCAAAGAAGCAAATTATACAACGTTACAACAATCAAGTCGAAGCAATTTGTTAATGTCAGAATAGTTCAGATTTCAATAATTAAGTATGATCTGCAACTACAATATTGTCAAAAAAGAAAAGCAAATTAGTTACATAATATTCCAAAAATTGCAATTACACAATGTCAAAATTTATCCGATAAAAAATCTGATACAGTATAATAACACTTTTGACACAGCATACTTCTCAGTTTTTGTTTGAATAAATTAATATTAAGCTTTTTAAGCTCTTTTGGCAATTTATTAAATATAACTGGTGCCATGTGGAAGACACTTTTATACATTAATGCAGTATTCGTTTTTGGTACACATAGACGACTTTCGTCCCGTTGGGTTCGATTGAAAGCTATAGATGCTAAGGTAAATAAATGAGGATTTTGTTTAACGAAAGCAGCTATTTCAAAAATGTACAGTGATGGTAGTGGTAGAATATTGTGCTTTTTAAAGAAAGGCACACAGCTCTCTGTTGATTTTAAACCAAACATAGCCCGAATGCAACGTTTCTGTGCTTTAAAGGCAAGATCCTTGTCGGTGGAATTCCCCCAAAAAATTATACCATATCTGAGAACAGATGCCACCAGCCCATGATACGCAATTAAAAGGGCACTAGAGTCTATTTTATATGCAAGTGTATGTAGGGCATAAGCAGATTTACTCACTCGCTTGCATAGTTGTTGAATATGCGGTTTCCAGGTCATTTTGTCGTCAATATATAAGCCTAAAAATTTACAATTGTCTACTTCCTCTATTGTTTGCATGTTAAAATTTACATTTAGGTTATTTGGGGCCGGTAAACGCTGTCTAAAGTTAATTAATTTAGTTTTGCTTAAGTTGGCTTTAAGATTATTAGCACTAAGCCAATTCATGACTGAGCTCAATGTGTTGTTTATGTCATCTTCATAAGTATTTTCGTCTTTACATTTTATCGTTACTGTACTGTCGTCCGCAAAAAGAGCTATAGGATTTTCTGTGGCATCGGGTAAGTCATTGATGTACAATATAAAAAGTAGTGGTCCTATAACGGTTCCTTGAGGAACACCGTAGTTTAGTTGACGTTCATATGATCTAAAGGTAGGACTAGCTTATCAATGTAAATTCAATATACCTAAGTATTGTTTTTTTCCTATTCCGTTTAGCCGGGGTTTTCCTCATTGTTTGTAATATTTAACGGGACAGCATTATTTCAATACTAAGTATGAAAAAAAAAGAGTTTGTTTTTTAAAGTTTGCTGTTAGTTTTATCAAAACAGGAAATCGGATGTTAAACTAATAAGATGACGTCGAGATTATATACTTTTTTGACTTGTTTTTGGCCACTGTTTTACCGGTAAAATAGCGATCGGTCAAGGTACATGTTTGCCTCAAAGTATATTTTTTAGTTTAATATTATAAAACATTCCCTTAAACTGCCTTCGTTTTTTTCTATCATTGTTCCTCTCAAGCAAAGCATGAGCTATTTTATTTAATTTCTTCATCGCCTTTTGTTGACTGGTATACAGGGTGAAATTGAATTCATGGGCAACATACCTTTACTGTGTGCGAACATTTTAAATAAATAAACATGCTGAGTGGTATACAATTGACTATTTGAATTGGTCAAAAATAAAATATGAAATCACATCGAAAAAAGCCCGCTCGTCACCAAAACTTCCATTACCATACAGAAATTAAATATAATGCGAAGATATAATTGTTAAATTTCATTTAATGCTAGTAAGTATTCCATTTGATTCTAAAAATCGGTGACGTTCATTGTTATATTTCATACAAATCACGTACAAATGCTGCGTTTTGACAGTTCATAAAAAGTAACGTTATTGACTACCCTTTCAAATACCCAATTCCATACAGAGAAGGCATGAACAACGATCACCACGCTTGCTCAAAGCGGATTGGCGATTAAAGATTTAGGTATATTTATTAAAAGTCCAAGCTTTTTCCCTTCGCCACTGTCCAGGTGATGTCCACTGGTGTTCAAGATAAACTTAAAACGTACGGTTGCCAGCGCATCAAGTTATACCAAACTGTCAATTTTCTCCAAATGATTTTAAACCTTAAAACGTTGCTTATTAAGTTCAAAATAAATTGAGAACATTTTACAGTTTCTGGTATCTTGATGTTGTGGCGACTGTCCGTTAAATTGAAAAAGTCACCCTTCACACATTTTTTAGCACCAAAATATCTATTACAGGTAAAAAAAATTAAGAAGGTAGATAAGTAGGTAAGCACTTTAACATTTACATTGTGTTAGGTTAAACGAGGGACATATTTTCAGGGTGTATAGTTACCCATGAAAATGAACAACTTTGACTATGGGACCAACTTTGAAATCACGAATAAAAATCAGTTATTGTTGTTGTTCGCATAACTCGTCAAAATGAAATAGCTGATTTTTTTATCATATCTCAGATTTGGTCCCATGGTAAAAGTTGTTCATTTCCATGAGTACTTTACCCTCCCTCGTTTAACCTAAAAAACTGTAAGAAAGAAGTCGACTAATACTGGAATTGTATAACGTGGTAAATGTCGCCAAATGTAAGTCTCACGGATATTATGTTCAAGATAAACAACACGGTTTTACATTACCACCTATAAATATTATAACAAGAGAAACAATATATTCAACCTAGATTTTCTAATCTAATGAATATTTTGCATTTTGATTTTTTTGACGTCATGCAATCAATGTCATTTCCTCAGATATCTAAGGATTAGCCTTGCTTGGTTCGATTAAAGATTAACTATTTTTAAATTAACTATGTTTTTATTTAATATGTTTTTAGATTAGGAATAATATGCTGATAACAAAAAGATAAGCAAAAAGCTTCTTTTTATTACTTATATTTTTATATAGTATGCATCCGTTTAGACTAGAAGCCGACCCCGGCAACTGAACATAACCAATGCCTACTGATAATTTGAATTGTAATAAAATACAAAATATCTTGTATCAATTATTTCAATAAGTTGTAAAAAGAACAGGACCACCTATTGTGCCCTGGGGAACACCTAAAGTGCCATATATTTGCTATAAATGTTTATTTTTTTAATGCTCTCATTTATGATTTTATAAGTAGAAAATAGTGCAGCGGTCGCAAAAAAAAAATAACTTGTCATGCCACATCGACTTGAGCGGAATGAAAACCTCTATTAAGATACATATCATAATGATGACGTCAATGAAGATGCTACTCTTAGGTATCACAAAAACAGTAGTCCAATAATTGTATCAACCTTTGAACACAATTTAAACAATTATCCAGAAACCGTTTGCTTTTATTATAGAGCTATAGTCTCTTTGATGGCTTTTCGAAATAATTCTCTAAGCAAGATCAAAATGGCGGCAGAATTAAAAAATGTAAGCCTATTTTTCTTTCAGCAGATAGAATTAGAATAACCTTTATATTACGCGTACAAGTGCTAAATTCACCAATGAATTTCGTTCAAGAGCAGTCAGTATCAATATTCTATAGAAAATAATGACACTGACAACTCTCGAATGCAGTTTTGATGCGCTGATCGCGAAATCTGCCCTAGTGTCCGAAGAAAAAAAGATTTAATCGAATTTGTTTACAGCGATTATTTCCATAGTTGTTCGAAACATATTCACAGAAAGAGAGCATACATTACTACGAAAAGCTTCTATTCTAGAGATCAATAACCATTGATCAATTTTATTCGTTTAACGTCATCATAAGTACGTTCTAAGTTATCTAAGACCCCTCTGAGAAATGGTTAATGTCAGAAGTAAACACGAACGGCCTGGATTGGTCAAAACGCAGAAGTCATGACGATCAGTGTCGCCTTCGTCAATTATGACAGTAAAGCATATTATGAGTCGCCAATGACTAAGGAATAATTTCATGCGAATGGATCGATGAAACCATGCTAATGCGTTTACGACAACGCACTGCGTGACCATTTTAAAGGTATTTAATAATTTTATCCTCCTCCTCGGAAAAGCCCACGGCCATCGGGAATGGATAGGCTTCTTGTATGGGCTGTCGAAATGAAGTCCTTTTATGAAAGTAACTACGCATTGAATTTAGCGTTACCCGGATGTAAAACATCATTGATTTTCCTTTGGGTTTCTTTTAATTGAAATACATTTTTTTTTCCTTTAAGTCTGCTAATTAAATTCGATTTAGGAATAATAACATGACGTCTGCACTAAAATTCCTAACGTCATTTTTATCGAATACTCCGCCGAAATTATCAATGTTTTTTATTACTAGGATAACTTTGTTGAAATCATTAACTTTAGTGACGTAATTCGTAGTACTGATGCAACAGTTTTCACACAAACAGTTTCTGATTTCGCATCAAATTCTGCTGCATAGTCAGCTGCTTTTTCGATTACTAATTAATATTTGTAATCAACAACAATGTATATATTATTGTGACGTTAACCGAGTACCTAACTACGTAAATATATCTGCAAAGGTATGATTCAACCATAAAAAATTAGGTCATGGATATTACTGAATTGTTATTACATTTTCAGTTTTAATGTTGAAGCAGAAACCAACAGGAGGCAACAGATATTTCACTCAAAATACTGTTTATAGAAGTCCACTTCTTTCATTACAACCGTATATCTGTTTGGGCCCAAGTAGGGCATAGCATAAGCATAAGCAGTCTATAATGTTCCCGCCGCTGGGATACACGCCTCCTCTCAGTAAGAAGGGGTGGGTGGGTGCTATGTATTGACACATGTCTTAGAATTATCTGTTCTAGGTCTCTTCACGGTTTTTTCCTTCAATATTTTGAGATTAATGATATAATTTATACAAAGCCTTTTGTTTGTTGACGGGGGAAACCTTCAAAAGGCGCCTGGACTTTCGGAGAAAAGACCAGGGTTTGCGGGATTCTTACCTCACTAATACCACCCCGGTGATCACCATCAGTATGTGGAAGAGGCCTCGTTATCTCTTTAAAGATCACTCGGGGACCTCTCTGTGTAACGCCTGTTAGGGCACATACCTGAGGGCAAGGTTTACACCTACGCCATACAACTCGTAGGTTGTAGCCGTTACCATTGGGGCACCACCTCTCCGGTTAGGGCAACAAATGAAAAAAGAAAAAGCAAGCCTTTAAACTGCAGCTGTTGATCACTGACTATGAATTTGTAAACAATACTAGCTTTCCATAGACACTTAAAGAAGGTTTCACCAAATAGAACCCTTTACTACAGTTAAAAGACACAGATCCTACCAATTGGCATAGAAAACTCTAGAATCATGAACCCACTGTGTTCATAAATAACAATTCCACATGAGAATCTGAGTAAGCTTTAATTTTACGAGCAATCCATTCTATTACGACCAAGTAGACTCATCCTCAATCATGATACTTCTTAAGTGATGATGGGTATTGTTAAGAATATCGTCAAATATACTTCAATTACATATACCACTTCGGAGAAACAATTCATTTAATTGCTTGTTAATTACTAACTAGAATCTCTTCGGACATCTTCATAACGAAGCTTTAATTATGAAATAGTGCTACCTTATATAAACAAGAACTTACATGGAACTCCATTCAGACCTAAATGAATAATTAAATATAGACAGATTCTAATCTGTCTATATTCTAGAAACTCTTCTAACATATAGTAAAATGTATAACTTAAAAGCTACTTTATATATTTAAGAATTTAAACTAAATGATGTTGGAGATCATGGAAATTGCAAATTGGTCGTGTCAAGGTCATCCAAACCTGAATAAAATTTATTTTGATAGCGGTCCTCGTGCCAAATGAAGACTAAACCTAAAACCATAAACACTGCTTAGCTATAAATTGATAATCAGTAAACCCTTTTCACAATAACATTAAAATATAAAATCACAAAAAAATATTTAAAAAAAAATTACTTAAATGCATGTTTTCAAGTTACAACGACAATAACTGGAAAACGTAAAATTATTTGCATTTTATTAACTGCGTTGAACCTAATTAATGCTTAATACGTGCGTCACTACATACATGAAGAAATTGGCCGGAATTTTGATATACATTATACATGTACAGTTTTTAGAACATATCGATGAAAAATTGGATTTCCGTAAATCGATGGATTTAATGTGGCTGACGGTTGGACGCGTACATTGACGTCACGGTATGGTCGCTGCGGTCTACACCGTCCCCCAGTGAGTCAGTGGATTGATAAATACTTTATATTGGCGAAGTAACGGACTGGCTGTTCAGTGTGTTTCGCGCCGTTGCAAAGACATTACTTGACTGTTATCCTTGCGCATACGTCGTGTTTCGTTTTTAGCTGTTTTAAAGCTTTCGTTTTTTGTGTTGTGGTGTGGTATTATTAATTAACAATGTATTCGGCAAATATTTGTGTGACTATCGAGGATTTTATGGATGTTGTCTTCTGTGCTTATGTGCATAATCATAAAAAGGTTGTTTTTTTTGTATTGGTTTAGATTTATGAATTAAAATATCTTTATATGTGTTATGAAGGGTCTACATGGTACTATTGTAAAGATTTTTTTTTTGTACAGTTTTTGTAATTTAATTTGTTTGGATTGTATAACTCTTCCTTTAATACACAGGTTTAAGTCATATTATTCATATTTTAATTGGGTATATTCAATCTGCCTTACCTATTCCCAACTCTATTGGGGTCAGTTTCCTGTCTTACCGAATGCAGCCGAGTACCTATTTTACCTGGCGCAACTGCCTATCCGAACGCCATAACTTAGTTACTAAGTAACATGAAACCTCATGGTAATACTTGAATTATGGATATAGTTATAATAACAAATGCGCTGATAGACATCTGTATTTTAATTATTTATTCATAATTCGTAATTCGAAACTAATGTATACAAATAAGGTTGCTTAGATAAGTTATGATTTTGTTCTTCCTTCGATTAACAGATCTTTATCTATGTTTTCAATGCCTCGATGAAAACATAATTCTTATATAATTACCCAAACTTATATAACTAACGTTACTGCATGTTTTCTTAAAGAAGGTGAAGCAATAACCTGCCTTAAGGTGAAAGCTAAAAGGTCGCCAGCGAAATAAAAATTTCTTACGTATATTGTAAATTTCAGTATCAGGTTTTGTTAACCAAAATATGATTCGCGTACGCAACAAATAAGCATTAATATCGTGAAAATAATTATTTCGAAAAATTCGAATTTTGCGGGCTTCATCGCATTCCGCTTAATTTTTTTTTAATTACCATGTCATCAAATATCATAACGATATTACATTTTAATGAGATTAAAAGCACGAAATAGCTAGAGAGATTGATTTATTTAGAATTATGAGAAAGGGGGGGCCGGGCCATAGCATTATGTAATATAGTTTTTAAGTAATCCTACATAAAGTGCAATGTGCAATGAAGAACCATGTTCAACAACAAATGGGCGTTACGATACATAGACACACATATAGATTCAGCAAACGAAAAAGCTGCAATTCCTACGACACAAAAATTCCTTAGACCTTTTTATAACTCTCTAATGCAAGTATAGGTATAGAGTAATAAAAGTTGTCGAACAAGGTATATGTCATTCTTTAGATGGAAGTGTATTTATGCTCTATTGTATTTACTAGCATGTAATCACCCTCCATGACAGTCTTTAAAAAGGCTTGACTGTCATGATGTGTTTGAGCAGCATCATCAGCTGACAACTTAATACCACGCACACAAAATACGTCATCAAAATCAGTAAACACCGAGGAATTTATTTGTCCATCGCATATATTAATTTAATATTTAACTGCGTTATTGTGGACCGTATCTTCATTTACTGGAACTAATTAGTTACCTGTTTATCCTTCATACTCATTGTTAATTAACAGGAATTCATTATCCGTATTGACATACACTTTGATCGGTGCTTTTAATTGAAACATTTTAAAATAGCACATGGGTGTACTTCCTCATATGAGTACAGTATAGAGTACCTAAAGTTTCGGTTAAAATAGGAGCTTTATAATGAGCAGAACTCAAATTCATGCGGCGGGGATCATGAAATTTTGTATATATTCTAATTTTAAGTGATTATACTAGGTACAATACTAGGCCCCATGTAAAAGGGATTAAAATATTTTGATCTTCCAAGACTTAAATCCAATAAACTAAACATGGGTGCTAAACTCAAGACCGTTTCCAGCTGTTTTGCTATAACAAAACCAATAAAAAAACAGCCTGACGACAAAAACGACATGTTCGTGTTAAAAGTTATAACAAAACCATAAAACACTGCGCGTCATTCTCAAGCCTACTCAATTCTGCAAACTGAATATAAGTTAAAAGTGGGTCGTAGGAAACATACAAACGACATATGATCATAATTATCTATAATAACGTCAACAAATAGATAGTCAATACACGCGTAATGTGGGAAAAATACTGTGAATAGGGGCCTGCAAGAGTAGTACTCTTTCAGATTTTTTCAATGATCCTATTGTTTTCATCGCAACATTTTTTTCCTCAAAGGTTTTTGTGTTGTTCATCGGCTGTTGCGTCCTGTGTGAACTCATCACAATTTTTTCCGATATTACTTACGGGTTTGATGTATTCAACTCTCATGATAGAATTCTGATTTGTAATAACAGTTTGTCAAGCAAAACCAAGATGTAAATCAAATCATGTCTTATCACAACCAAGAAATTAAAGATTGCATATCAGATAAAATTTATACTTATTTAAATTCAAAAACGGCCTTATCTATAAAATATGTGCATTTAAAAAAGTCGTTAAATACTGTCTATCTTCGCAATCATCTCCAACATCGCCAAGATTAGTAAATGCTTCCACAAGTTGCTCAATTCCTTCTTTCTCTATTCCAGCAATCGGAAAGATGGCGTAAGCTCCGCAACATAGTGCAGTGGACGCCATTCTTCCAGACCTACAAGAAGCAGAGGTACCCTTGGATCCAGCTCGCTGGTCACCAGGGCAACTTCAAGGCGGGACCAGATCAAGGCACCATTTTGAAGAAACTTTGTCAACAAGAGGAGAGGTGTTTTCAGGTACATAAAAAACAGTTGCGTCATTCGTATGTACATGTTATACAATATGTATGGGATCAGTAGTAAATAATGGTTTATTAAGTCAAATGTAGGCAAGAATGAAATTCCATGTTTCATTGGGTAAAGGACATTGCACTTCGCTTTATCTGCCAAGTACTGTTTCTTCCGGTGTAGTGAATATATCTATCATTGCTATAGATTTTCCTAATGGTTCTCTTATTAACTTCTTTTTTCTTCTTATTCTCTTGTTATCTTTTTTTTCTCTAAGTGACTCTTTCAAATGATCAATATCAACCAAAAGGTTTATAGGTGCATTCAAATAGACCGAATAAGGTTCTTACGGAAAGAAAATTAGTTTAAATCTTTGGAAAATTGTAAAATTCGGGCCAACATCTATGGGAATTTTGTATCAATGATAGAAATTTGGACGAGACAACGTCACTCGGGTCAAATAGTTTCCGATAAAAGTGATGATGAGTATGACAAACATATCCATTGGGAAACACCTTACGTATTATATTACGTGAGTAGTAGTTCCAAAAGTTAAAATTCTTAGAAGCGATCGTTAGTCATTACTACTATGGCTACTACTACTAACAACACGTGCTTATGTTATATGAAGCCATTCATGCGTAGAAAAATATCTTCACATTTAAAGAACATGAATATATTAATATCTTACTATGTTTATAGTTCGAATAATCCTCTTAAAAAAACACTTTTGCCGCCGTTTTTTTTCTTTAATTTATGCTCCTCATTGGTCTATAGACTGTTTGAAGAGTGAGTTTTTTTTACCACAGGATCTTCAATACATCCGGTTCCCATTTCCCAAAATGATTCACTAAATCACTTTAAGCTTAAAACAATGATTCACTTAATTTACTCGAAAATTCAACGCCACAAAGAGTAGCTAGATTTGTGAATCAGCAGATTTTTTCTTGACTTGTCGCGGTTAGATCAAGTCAATAACCGCCGAAAAAAGATGGTTGCCCTCAAAACAATCGGAAACAAAAAATGTGTGAAAAACTTATTGAACCTTTGAACTTGGCTAATAGTCCAAAGCGACTTATAGCAGAGGTTAAATTCGAAGACCGATCAAGAAACAATTAAGAGTTGTGAGATTTGCGTGACGTTTCTTGACCACAAATTATCATCAAGCCAATGACGGGCTTCAATTCAAAAATTTCAAGAAATAACGTCACATCCCACGTCGTTAACAAACAATCTGGGCTCTGTGGTTCCATTATATTTTTTCTGCAAATAGTATAACTTCAACACTGAGTTGTCCTCTGGATTCTAGACTAATAGGAACAGCCACAAAAAGAGATACCTATAGAGTGTGCTGTCAGCTTCATCTCATTTATAACAATATTTCGTCTGATATGTAAGTCATAATAGTGAGTATTGCCAGTGTGCTGCTAATATAATTATTTCTTGTCTGTATACGGAACTTTTCTGTACTCTGTTGTTCCAATGCAACTTTGTGGTCTTGTTATCACCTGCACGTTTATACTGAGCGTTGCTCTTTTTCAATACAATATTAACCTTAAATCTTCCAGAATAAGGTTCAGGACCCTCTGAATTTATGTATGAAACAAAAAACGAATGGCCTGTTGTGACTGAGACTTTTTGCTGGATTGTTAATTTATTATTTTTCCTTGACCAAACCGCAAAACGTCGTAGATGAATATTAATAACAATTTATTTTATATCTCAGTTGGATCGCAATTTTATTGCTATGGTTTAGAATGTAATTTTTTTTTCTCAAAAAATCTTTGACTTTGACCACCGTCATAGTATTGCTTATTTTTATTTAACAAATATAAAATTGAACTTTGTATTTTGCCTTTTTAATAAATAGGTATGCCCAAAACTGGTTAGTTTCAGTCCCGTTCGCGTATTAACAATAGGATTTTATAATGACTAAGCCATCGATCACTAATAAAGAACTAGATACACAATCAGCGTCAAAAAATGTCCTCACCGAATGACCACCCAATTGAACATTTGGGTGGTCTTTTCATCTAGTAGCATTCGAACGCTCCGACGGTAAACATGCCTCAG
Organism: Hyppa rectilinea; assembly: GCA_951799385.1. Lineage (NCBI taxonomy): Eukaryota > Metazoa > Arthropoda > Insecta > Lepidoptera > Noctuidae > Hyppa > Hyppa rectilinea. The sequence goes on from OX637314.1 coordinate 6,110,161, forward strand.
TGCTCGTTTAAAAACTGCAAAAATCACACGTCTAGGACGCTAAAAAAGGATGGAGTTTCTTATTTTTGCTAAGTATTAATATTATCATTATATAATTGTTAACACTGTATTGTAAATACTAATATTTTTTCAAGAAATCATCGTTAAAACTTTATTTTAAATTAAGTCGTAACAAATAGCAGGCGATATAATGCAGCTCAATTGTAAAGACTCTTACTAAACGTATTAATCATACTTACGCATGTCCACTTAAATTGTTTGGGTTATCCGCGTTGACTCTGTTCCATTTGTTGGAGACGCTATTATAGTTCTTATTTTTTTTAATGCGAGATTTGATTTTTGTTTTCATTTACCTGAGTGCGCGATGCAAGGGAGGGTTATGTGTTTATTAGCCTATGTATGAATAATTGACCTAAAATAACTGCTACTAACTGCATAAGACTACTTGAAAAGTGACTTGTTTGGAACTTGTTAGTTGTTTTTTATCAGTCGGGTTTTTTGATATTCCCAATATTTTTATTAGCTTTCCTCGTGATCCAGTGAGGTGTGGAGAATCGATATCAGTTACAGCACGTCAAAGATCCGAAGAATTCTTCGATCCGAAGTATTTCTTTTTATTGATTTTGTAATTTATTATGAACAATATGTCAAAAAATTGGGACAATAATATTCTTTGATTTTTGTATATTCTTCCTCACTAATTTATATTTTCTGAATGTAAAGTTCTGATTTATTTAAAAAAATACCAAAATCGTTAATTGTATGCCTTTAATATTTAAGGCGTTGCCTAAATTCCTAATAGATTCCATCATCAGAACAAAGATTAGATGTAAACAGGACCAACTTGGGAACAAACCTAATGTAATGAATCATCTCAATCGGTCGATTCGTCTTCGACATATCGGTGGTGTGCAAACATAAAAAAAAAAAATTATAAATACGCGACGCATTGAGTAACCTCCTCCTTTTTTTGAAGTATGTTAAAATACCATACATAATAATTTACAGTTTACAGTACAAACAAAAAATATTGTTCTGGTTCGTCTCCACTCGTTCCTTGTGCTAGTGGCGAGCCTCGGTTGTAAAATTTTATTACTTTTTTTTGACACTTAGTAATTGTTACTTTAAAGCATGCGTATAAGGTTGAAATTGTTTTGATGTATGTTGAGCAGCGAGTACCGGTCGTAAAATTTTATTGCTTTTTGCAATAGCTTTGTGAATACGGCTTTATTCCTTGCAGGTAAGGTTGAAATTACATTAATATAGATTTATTTTACCTAAACACAATTGGCGACATTTTTAAGAGAACTTTTGTATGAGATTGTGTATCTAGTTCTTTATTAGTGATCGATGGACTAAGCACAAACAAACGCAGATAATAATTTGACGTCATTGTACGTTTATAACGTAAACGATGACATTTTGGACGTGCGAATTTCTTTGTAGATAATGTCTGAACTGATAATGTATCTGGTTTAAGTTACAATGCACGTAGACATGCTTTGTAAGTAGTTGCGTAGAAAGAATCGTTTCATTCGAATAGAGTTTTTTATAGAAATTTTCATGTGTTAAATCGTCGAAAATAACAATGTTTAATGGTCTGTCATGTTATGCGCGTCATAGAGAAAAATGGGTTGGCCTAAGTTTAGAAGACAAGCGTTTGACGTGTGTTATGTTTGTAAAGATTGAATAAAACATGGCGTCGTGCGAACGTTACATAAAAAGAACGCATGTTTGTAAATCGTACGTCACTAAAATCATTTGAATTTAGAATTGTAGGCACTTGCTTATGGACGCTACGTTACTATGTCATTGTTTTGGTTTTTAAATCAATTTTTCTATGAAATTTCATCCGGATTTTTGGCTTCAGCCTAATCACCATCTACAGCTGCTGCTGTCTTGAGTATAGTCTCCATCTCTACCTTATCATTTGTCATAGCATTATTGTCGACTCCCTCTTTCTGTACTTAATGCAACACTAAAAATTTCCTTGAACTCTTACTCCTGTTTTCGTCTTAATCTACTTGTGTTTCTTACTTTGAATTCTGATCTTTACCCTTATACTTCAGCACGTGCTTGAAAATGGCATCAGTGTTAATAATGATATAGCTTACATTTCTGTTGACCTCTCAACGGAAATCAAGCTTGAAGATTAGATAGTATTCTACGAAAGAAATGATAGTTAGCTCGTGCATTCTGTAATATCTTATTTTGCTACAAAAGCATTACTATTATCTAACACGTCATACATTCCAATGAATACGTAATATATATTTAGGATTTGAATAATTCAAGATTTTCCTTTCTAGTGTGTTATAATTAAAATTTAATTATAACACACTAGATCCGTGATTAAAATTTTATTTTAATCACGGTTTTTTTTTTCTCAATCCAGTTGCTGATGAAAGACGTTCTACGGCCGTTTGTACCTGAGTACAAGGGACAAGTCACCTGTGATGATGGAGAATGTATCCTTTTTCAAATGATATACTAAAAAACGAACTATTAGCCCATCTTAATTATGACTGCCAACAAACCAAAGGCTGTCCATAGTTTATTTATACTGTGTCAAAAGCATGAAAAATTGTTTCTAATGTTAGTGTCTACAATGTACTAAGGAACTTCATTTTGATGTTCTAATAATAGCAAAGATTCGCTACATCCACTAGAGATATATAGATATTTTATAAACTAGATTTGTATGATTATTTTTTTCAAAAGATTCATATTTTTCGGTTAGAAGAACTTTTGAGAAAATCTAAAATTATCTGAACTACTGTTCTCTACAATACTGGACCACTGGTTATTTTTTTTAATAAAAATATTTATAATGTAAATTAGTATCTGAAAATCTATCAGTGTATATTTCATCCAATGACATGAAACGAATATTTCCTTAACCAAGCATCCCAATACAGTGTATTTACAACTACAAGACTTGCTGAGCGATTTCGATAGTCCGTGCGTCATGGACTGCAAGATTGGCGTAAGGACTTACCTTGAAGAAGAGCTCGCTAAGGCTAAGGAGAAGACCAAGTTAAGAAAAGTGAGTATTATTTTTTCATAAAGATTTTTTTTTTAATCTAACTTGGTATTTTATTGATATAAATATTGGAAAGGCTATCAAATTTACCATGTTCCAAGAGTTCCTCCACTTTTGTATGATTTTCCTAATTTATTTTGGGTTAAGATGATTCGAATTTAAATTACTGGGTTGTGGAGGTCAGATAGGTAGTCGCTCCAAGTAAAATACTGGTATTCAGCTGCATCCGGTTAGACTGGAAGCCGACCCCAACATAGTCGGGAAAAGGCCAGGCAGATGATGATGATTCGAATTTAGAATATTCATCAATAAATTGCGTACCCCTTTTACTTGAGGTTAAACTCTGTCATTTCCAGCGGCCAAAGTTGATTGATCAGCCAGTGATCGTACACTCTGACATCAAATAATAAACTTTACACATATTGTTTCTGCATAATGTTGATAACTTTAAATTGCACTTACAAATTATCTACCTACAATACACTGTCCAGTGTTCACTTTAACGACATCACGTACTACTGTTTAAACATACGCTTTATTCTTTGAGATGTCTACGTCATCGCTACGTCACGTGTTATTGCTAAGATTTTCAATATACTTTTTATGGTCACCGTCGATTTTATCATTTCCATTTATGATTCAAACTCAAATAATGAAATACATGACTGTAAAAATAGTTCTTCGATCGATAAATGACCTTTCAACAGAATAAAAAAATAAATGGAGTTGAGGAATTTGTGTACAGACACCACAACAAGCTATCCCAAACTGTCAAATTTTCTCAATTGAAAATGAATCTTTTCGTAATACTTAAAGTTAAAATAAAAACTATCAAAGACGTTTGACAGATTGGGGTAACTTGATGTGCTGACCTCTGTACCTAAACTCCCAAAGGATGTCATATAAAAAAGAACGCACCGAATGGCATGGAAGCCTGCTTAGAGAACACCATCGTTTATTATTTTAGACTTTGAAGAAAATTAAACTTTAAAGAATTGATTGAAAGTATAAATCAGCATCGTTATTCTAGCGACCTCGATAGTATAGTTTAATAGAGTTCATTGCTTATCCGACAATGTCAGGAGAATGTGTGGACGCATTGATAAACCCGTCTTAATTACAAGTTTGTACGTCAATGATATGGAACCAAACATATACAACAGTAATTATGTTGTAAGGAAACCAGTTATAAAAGTAATCTCAGAGCCACAATACTCATTAAAACGATATTTTTACTTATTAGTTGTTATTGCAGTATAAATAGCAAGTAATTAATGGACTATGAATAGATTATAGGAAGGAAGAACTAATAATAAATGAATGTCGAAAGATCAATCGGTACGTGATGATGTATAGCGTCTTATATATTAATATATTTTTTGTGTCAACGCGTGGTTTGGGATGACTTAGACCTATGACAATACTGCAGTAAAATTAATTCTTCAAAGGTTGAATACAAAACAAATATTAAACATAAACGACTGTCCAAATAAATCCACCCACTGAATAGTTTTTTGTATATCCTGATTCCATATTCTAAAGAAAACCAATCTCTCTTTTCCAGGACATGTATGAGAAGATGATCCAGATAGACCCTACAGCGCCAACGGAAGAAGAGCACAGGAGTAAAGGCGTCACGAAGCCAAGGTACATGATCTGGAGGGAAACCATCAGTTCCACTGCGACCCTCGGCTTCAGGATAGATGGTGTCAAGAAGGCTGACGGCACCAGCTCCAAAGACTTTAAGACTACTAAGACTAGGGAACAAATTGTTGAATCCTTTAAAGATTTTACAAGCAATTTTCCAAATGCTGCGGTAAGTTACAATAACTTTTCTAATTTAGAATTTAATTATTGGATTTTAAAAACCCCTAATACCACCATCGAAATCAATTTAGAAATCAATAGATAAAAAACTCAAATAGTCCTCAAACTTCTTTAGTCAATTAGAACTTAGCTTTTGTAACATTATTTAATGTCCTTCTTTTTTCTATTCCAGCCGAAATACTTAGAAAGACTGAAGAGCATCAGGGATACACTGAAAGAGTCACCGTTCTTCAGATCTCATGAACTCATCGGCAGCTCCTTACTCTTCGTCCACGACAAAAGGCGGGCCTCCATCTGGATGATAGACTTCGCAAAGACTGTCCCCGTACCAGACAATGTTAGCATAGACCACGATTCCGTCTGGGAAGTTGGCAACCATGAAGATGGCTACCTCATCGGGCTGAACAACCTCATCTCAATCTTCGAATCTCTCATTAAGGATGATAACGGCAACATAGACCAGTGCTACGCCAACGTTAACGTTAGTTTAGAAAAAAATGTTCGAAAAGATAGCTTCGATACTTGAAGTATCGCGACTTGAGAGAAATCTCGTGAGAATTGACTGTGCACAGTGATGTTGTACTGTTATGCATTTTCAGTAGTTGTACTGAGCTGTACAGATCTGATGACTTGTTTATGCGACGCTGAACTTTGCGTGGGTAAAGTTAGAACAAGAAGAAGAGGCGTTATTCTTTATAATGGAGGCATGGATTGAGAGCAGAAAGTTGGGCATCGCAAAAACATGTCAACTAATGCGATCGTTCTGATCGCACCCCTTCACGACTACGTACCTATACTTGTTTATATTTCTTGTAAATAATCCATAGTATTATAAATGTATGTGTATTACTGTTAAGTTTAAAATACTCAATGCTAGGTTAGGTATGGGCACCACCAATAGTGTTAATGTTTTTGTTTCAGTAATGAATAATTGTAAAATTATATATATTGTAAGGTTATTTCAAGTACCTAATGACTAAAACTGAACAGATTCTGAACAATTTGTTGAACAAATTAATAATTGCTAGTAAAAGAACTGAAATATACAATTGCATGGAGGAATTGGTTTTTGCTCTCCAATTTTATACCATCGTTTTTAATAATTAGATGTTCCACGAAACAATAATAGTAAATTCATAAAAACGATATTTATTTTGTTTTAAGTACACTATATTAGTGTAATGACTAGTTAAAAGTCAAAAGTATAGTAATAGTCCAAACCAATCTGATGGTACTAAATAAAAATAATATCTCGACATTTCTGCTTTTCATTATTCCTGGCCCTGATCTTCGAGTTGTTTACGCAAATGCAGGGAGCAGACTTACAGAAATTAAGTTAATATACCTGCCGTAGCCATATTAGTCTATACAACATTATTTTGACGTTTTGTAAAAGACTGAAAGGTGTTATTGTACTTATCATTATAAAATACTTTAACCAACATGAAACCAATACCGAAACCACGAAATAAAAATTCCGCTATTCCATGCATTCCATTCCATATTAGTTCCACGCTATTCCATATTAGTTGTATGTAAAAACTAATATACTTTGTTTTTTTTTTCACAATTTCTGGATTTGTCCTTTGGTAACAGTTTTTCATAATGATGAATAGAATAGCCCTTTTCGTCGTTAAAATAAAACATAAATAACTAACTAATAACTTTGTTTAAAAATAACAGCATATTTTAAAGCAGTCGTAATTTATTTTATATTATAGATTATACTTCGCCTAACTTTGTGTTAATAATTCCACCACCACTTCTCTCAAACCGGTGAAGAAATTACACATCGTGAAGAAACCGGTATATCTTATAACAAAAAATCCGAAGACATGAGAACGGAACCCGCACTGGGCACGCATGATGGTTTACGGCCCACTCCCTATCACTGAGAGGAGGCCTGAGTCCCAGCAGTGGGAGTATTATAGGCACCTGTTTCATTGATAGCAATTATCGAGCAGCGTAGAGCTAGCAACTAAAAAGGAATTAGCGAGCAGTGAGTGCACGACGGCGAAGAGAAGCGTCATATACCGAGCGTTAATCATTTGGTGTTTTGCCCGCCAAGCTAGTGGCGCTGAGCGAGTACTCTATTTGACAGCTCTTGACGAGAACTCGCCAGCCGGTGTGAACAGACAGCGATCAACTATTCTCTAATTTAATGTAGGTTACTTTACTACAGGACCTTTTTTGTTGTTTTCGGAAGAGAACCTTTAAAAGGCTCCTGTAGGCTTAGCCAAGTTCGACATTTCGTATCGAATCTTTTTCTGCAATCGCTAACGCCTTGGTGTAGGCAATTATAGAAAACGATAAGTTGGTAGCCAAGTTGACGCGACTGAGTCGTTCGCTCGTTCTTAAACGATTATAGAATAAACATATATCTACTTTGTCTATGTTGACCGTTCCTACAAACGTCAAACTAATTAATGTCAAAGTTACAGTTGTGTACTATGTGCGTGGATTGAACTTTTGTTTTTGATTGTTATGGAACGAGTTGTGTGATTGTTTTAAAATATATTATAAGCGAATTAAAGTAAAATTCTTCTTGTGATTGGTTTATTATAATATTACAGTGCGGAATGTTTAAATATAACTGTGTCTCGAAATGTAATGATAATATGATCCTAGATAACATGAATGAAAGATACCTTTAATTAACTTTTATAGTATGGAACTTTTTTCTCGAGCCACTTCGCAACTTTTTGGAATTCATGGAAAGGTAAGTACGTAAATTATTAGTTGAAAACAAAAAAAATATGTTAATTAGTTTAGTAAAAAAAAATTAGTTAAAAGCAAAAGTATTTAACCAATTACTTCTAAGAACCAGATGAGGAAAGCTTTTCAGTGATTTGGATCAGTTGTAACTGAACAGACTATAAAAGTGATCTGATTATGCACCATTAACATGAATGATATAAAATATTCAACTGATGCATCTACCCGCAAGCTATGATAATATCCTAACTACGTCGACTACCCACCAAATAGAATAATCTTATGAATGACGCCTGTAGGGCTAACAGTACGAGAAGCGGAGAAAGCAATCTCTCACGATTTGTCGGGTACACATCGGGTATCTCAAAAGTAGTTTGTCGCGGGCTAAAACCTCCATGCAGGCGAAGTTGCGGGCAAAAACTAGTGTAGGCATCAAATGATAAGTGAAGAACCTTGAAAAGTTTTTGGACCCAATTATTAAAACCACAGTATTGTATTGGACGGCTTATATTCATCACTTACTTAGTACACCTAACTTATTTCGAATAAATTATAAATTAAATAGTTATTATCTATATTTCGCTAAAAAGGCACTTGGGTTACGTATTGTCTTTGTCTTTAAAGTTGTCTACAACTATGTCAGTTAAACTACAACGTCTGGAATCTCCTTCTTCTGCACTAGCACTTTCTCGTCGCATACGAGAGAAGAGTCTTGGTACAGGACCCGTACTGGACCGTCCAGCATCTGCTGGAGCGGGGGAATATCTCCTCGTTCGAGGTTTAGATGCTTCTTCTTCAGAAGCAGTCTCTGAATAAGGAGGAGGCGGTTGCTGCAGCATCGTCATTCGATTCTCTCTTGCAGCAGTCGCAGTTGGTATCTGCAACTCCGCCCCAGCAACCACTGTTGCTAGCGTTGGAGTAAACTGCGGAGCTGCTGCCCTTGCAGACACCCTTCTTCGTCGAGGCCCAGAATCATCTGAACGCCTGGATTTATTTTCTTCAAGACTATCCCTACTGGGAGGTGTGGGTATAGAAAAATCTGGTCTGATTGAACCACGTCTTCTAGATGCAACAGCGCTGGGTTCCGTTATAAAGTCCAATAATCCAGGCGGGTCATTAGATGAACCTGCTGCAGTTTCCAAAACTGCTAAAGCTCTAAGAAGATCAGCTACACTTGTATTCTCTAATACTTCTACTTGCTCAGATTCAGGAAGATTAGATATATTAACATCAGGATCAAATAAACTCTTACGTCCGTGTCTCGTTCTGTTTCTATAACGGTCTAAATCACTTGAAAATTCTCTAGGTTCTTCAAGAGACATATTACGACCTTTCCTTTTTTGGCTATTGAACTGTTTTATGGTAGCTTCTAAGTCTCCTGATATTGCATTAGGTGAACTATTTTTGCGAGATGTTCCAAATGATGGAAATAAACTGCTGCGTCCAGAACGTGTCTTATTTTTATAGTCGACTAATTCGTCTGAACTCTCCGGCATAACGTCGTCATCGTTTTTCTTAGATCGCCCAAAAGTGGGAAATAAGCTGAGGCGACCTTTTTTCGTTCGATGTTGATATTTCTTTACTTCATCTTCATCTACAGTGTCTTCATCATTGCTTGTTAGGCCGCTGAAATTGAAGCTTGGGAAAATACTTCGCCTTCCTCGTCTAGTATTTTCTTTGTAATATTCTGCATCATCATCAGGATCACTGAAGTCGAATGAAGGGAATATGCTATGTCGACCAGATTTGGTTCTATCTTTATAAGCTTTTGCTTCTTCATCTTCGCTAAAGTCAAATGTAGGAAAAATACTATGTCTTTTACTCTTTTGACGATATGCTTTTGCAGCTGCTGCATCTTCATCTTCAGAGAAATCAAATGTTGGGAAAATACTATGTCGACCTCTTTTTGTTTTTTCTTTATATGCTTCCGCTTCACTCCGTTCGTCATTAGAGGAGGGGAACATATTTCCTCGCCTTGAGGTATCTTTGACATTTTCGTTAATCGCTTGAGATGTAGGGATATCACTCGAACTTGGTTTTCGCAAGAAAAATCTCGTTATTATATTTTGTGATGATACGTTTTCTTCCGGTACAACTTTAGACGGCAATGATAATTTACCACTTCTAATGTTGGCTTCCCTTCTAAACTTCTCCGCTGATTCACCATTAGTCCAGGTGTGTTCATGAACATCCTGCGGTATGTATTCCTTTTGATAATTAGGTACAGCTACACTTAATGCTCTAGTTCTTGTTGGATTGTTTGGTAAGTAGGCTCGTCCTATACTAAATTTAGGTGGCCTCTCATTAGCTAAAATATGTTCATCATCAAACAGATGGACACCTTTATCAACACGATCTTTCTGTGCTTGTTCCAATCCACCCAGTACATTTACTACCCTTGCTAACAATTCTGCTGGTTTCACTATAGCTGAGGCAGTAAATGTCCTTTCTTTATCGATCCCAAGTAAATCAGTATCGGATTGAATTCGCAGCATGTCTTTTGCAGAAAGTTTAATATTTTCCGAGTTCGCTCGTTTTCTCTTGTAGATGGGGAATCTTGGTTCTACGTCATATGTGAAAATAGGACAGCTTGAACTTCGGTAAAGCGGTGGTAAGGTTTCTACGTATACCGGCTGGAAAGATAAAGATAGGTAAATATTAGTACTTTGTAGTTTTCACCTACTTTCAGAGTAAATAGAGTAGGTGTTTCTTTTACGAGATAATTGAGGGTTCATGAACTTTATCAATTCTAGTTATGGGACTAAAACCATAGTAAAATTATTGTTTTAGTCTGTAATTTGGGGCGAACAAAGATTTTGTTGTTTTATTCAATCAATATATTATCTAATTTAACAAATTCGAAACAATGTTGAAAAATTACCTTTATTTTTATCAGATTTGCTTCATTGATTATTTTTCTAAGAGCTGATAGATCCTTTGTGAATCCTTGCAAGATTTTGTTTTGAGTGTTCTTGAACTGACACGCAAACTTCTGTTCTATTCTATGGACTCGCTCCGATCTCATACCGCTGGTGATAAAACCGAGCAGCATGACAATGTATCCAAGACCGAAGGTAATCCAGACGATCAGGAATATCTGGTATGTGCAGAAGTAGCCGTACTTGAAGCCATTGTTCACCGTACCTGAAATGATGAGAATTTTCGTTATTATTTAGTACCTACAAATCGCACTTAAAAATCAAAGAAGAAGAAACGTAGATACCACGAAGAGTATTATTATTAATATAAGAAAAAACCTTCATGGGGCAATTTTTTTTACTGATAGTATAATTTATTACCTGCTACTAAATCACCAAAACCAATTGTAGTAAGGGTGACAAAGGCATAATAGATGGAGGCTACGTAGTCCCATCCCTCGAACACCATGAAGATGCAGGCGGGTAAGAAGATGAAGAACAGGAAGCCGGGCACCAGGTACAGGAAGATCTGGCCCAACATGCCAAGGTTGGTGAAGTAGTAGCCAAGGTTATGGGCCCTTTTCTCGTTTCTTCTTTTGTATTTGCGGTAGACTGATATTAACTGAAATAGAGACATATTTTCTATTAATATCGTAAATTATTTAAATCCTTAAAACTAAAGTAATAGAATAGTTAGGAGAAGCCGTCAAAGAAAATAAAACTGTTTGCAATGTAGTGAAATTTGAAAACAAAATAAAGATTTGAAAATAAAAGATAAAACTTTTTACGGGACTACTTCATTGACTTGGATATAATAATATTTGAAAAGCAGGATAAACACAAATATGTGCAAGATTGCTACTCTACATAGAAAGGCACTGGGTATGACTTCAAACTGTGAATCAAATTATTACGAAAATAGCAAAAATAATACTGCTAATGTAAATTACCTGCATGCCGAAGTATTCACCGAGGTTGGCAAGCAGGATACCGTTGATAGGGATACCGAACAGTCCGTAGAATATCATCAGGATTCTCCCCAAGTGGGTAGTCGGCGCCAAATTACCGTAACCTGGAATAATAATAAAGATAGAGTTAATTCAAAAGACAAACTGGTCTTTATCTTCACCCTTTTGAAACTAAATTAATTATACTGTTGAATTTGCCCGCGGCTTTGCCAGAGTAGATATCAGAAATTAACCTATAGGAACGTAGTATCGGTAGTAATTTCATACAAATCCGTTCAGCCGTTTTTGCGTGATTGATTACCAAACATCCAACATTTTTATTTTCGCGATATTAGGGCTGGTCTATGTTAAAAATCCTTAGATAACTTGCATGAGTACCACACTCTTTTATGGAAAGTAGCATCGCATTCACACACACTATAGTATATATTTATTAAGCTTTTATCAATATGTATTAATATTTTCATCACCATGGCAATATAAAAAACAAAACCTTTTTTTTTGTAAGGATATAAGTAACACAAAGAGCGGCGTTGAAAAGAAGTGGAAACAAAGAGAAACTATAAAACTAAACACAAAGTAACTAATAAGATTCTTAATGATACAGGAAATAAGAGTCTTTGGATTGCAAATCTGACAATAGTGGAAAATATCGATGGGTTTGCCACATAAATCTTGAACGAAGTATGTGCAGATATATTATTATGATGATAATAAATATTAAAATCAGATCTAAGTAGAAAACCTATAATTGCTGTATTGCGTATTCAAATGATGCAATAATGTATACAATTATACGGTTTATTATTATTGAAGCATAGACATCTAGTTCAAAAATGGTTTCTGTGTGTGAATATTATCCTAGACGGGTGCACCTCGCCTGTCAAAAATAGCCACAAGTGTCTGCGCAGACGCAGATGGACTCACTCTTTCGTAGTCCGATGGGGGGCAATCTGTCAGAGAGATCAGGTGCAGGCGCAACGGCTTAACGTCAACGTAAGGCAGCACAGGGGAAGGGTATCACACCGCTAACTTCCAATACACTCCGGGCTGTTATACAACCGAAACGGTATATATGTACCTATATACCTATAAAAGCATTAAAAAAAACAGCTGTTCTATACATTTTTGGTCACGTGAACAGCTAATTCTTTTTTCACGATTTCGGAGTTGATCCCATAGTAAAAATTGTTCAGTTTGGTGGTCTGTAGCATATCCTTTTGTATGTATATACCCTTTCGGTTAAACCCAGTAAACTAATAACACTTTGCCTGACCCGGGAATCTAATCCAGAATCCCTCAGTAGTCGCGCTTACGTTCAATGAGGTAGCCTCAAAATTTTCTTGGGGTAACTTACCAATGGTACTGACGACGGTGTAAGAGAAGAAGAAGGAATGATAGAAGTCCCATTTGAAAGGAGGCTCAGCGTCTTCTGTGGTGTAGTTGAACATGGACTTGCCGCAGTAGTCGGACAGCTTCCGAAGAATCGTGTCCTGCTTCTCCGGGTCATCCGGAATGTAGTTCTCGTATAAAAGGTCTGAAAGTAAGACAGATTGTTGATTAGTGAATTGTTTGAGATGATGAAGATAATATATCGTTTTTGGTTTAGAGTTAAATGTTAAATGTCACCGATGTAGAAAGTGAATTTCTTGAATGCTTGATGGATTATGACTAAACGCCATAATGATAACGTATGTGGAAATTTCTATAAAAGAGTTCATGGTTTTTTTCAACACAAGATGTGATGTTTTTCATACAAAAAGTCGTGATTGTTAACGTTAATTTTTTTTCTATAAATAACAAACGAGGTTGTTAAAAAGCAACAAAATACACATATTGTTATAACATATCGTGACATCCTTGTTAACCCAATAATTTTAAACAATGTCAGACCGTAACAGAACCATTTAGCGGTTCTTTTCTAACAAAGTGGCCACGACAATAAGAAAATATAGGGCCCTAATTAAGCAGTTAACGAAGTTTTTACAAATGACAATTTTACGCGCGAATCAACACAAATTAGTTGTTTTTATCACAAATTGTATGGGATTACGTATTGATTAGAGGTCGTAAAAAGTAGTAGAGCGCTGCCCTGTTGGGGAGAAAAAGATATAATTGATTTTAGTATGAATGAAAGAAAACGTATTGTGGTAATTGAACCGTAGAAGACACACCATGTTGTTGATAAGCGCGAAGAAATGGTTAAATTGTCACTGAATCACGGGGTTGGAACAAAGTTTTTTCTTTAATGGTGTCTTGTATTGGCAATCTTACAAATAACAGCAATTAGATCAACGATATTGGTAGGCTCTACTTTTTTTTTTAAGGATGGGAAATCATGAAATGGGGCCCCCTGCTGTGGGTGGAGTGGAAGAGATTGTCAGACTTTTACAGACTAAAAGCCATCGATATTCTTTCGTACGCCCTATGTGTTCTGGACCAGCGTTTACCATTTTAACAGTCTCGCTGAATAAGTTCGTTCTTCGAATAAAACATCTGGTGTACTTTCATACATGGTTCCATTTTGATTTGAATTTTCAAATCAGTTTGGCTGAATGTCCATATACATCGTTGGTATTTGTATCAAACAACCTGATTAATCCAAATCCCGCTGAAATGTACGGAAGCCATTTGTGGTAAGCACAGTGGCATCCATACAATGCGTTTAAAAAGAAGGCGCGGTCTTCATTGTTGTTGTACTATTATCATTAAATGAATATAAAACCTATTTACGATACAATATACGATTGAATGGAACTATTGTGGTTTGAAGGTCGATGTCACTGCCAAGACCGGTGCAAAGGACGATTAATAGATTTTTAATATGCACGTGGAAGACAGTTATATGAATGAAGTCTGAATTATGATGTGCGAACCGAATTAGTAGCGGCGCGGGCGGTGCGATCAAACCATATATTCGGTACGCATTTAATGATGGCGCCTTGTACTTTATAATATGAAAAAGTTCCTGGAAGGGGTTTTTAATAAAACTTTGGTTTTTAAAAAAAAGAAAGGTTCATGTCAATATCAAAAGTCATTTGTTCAATTTTAAGAATCAACACCGTACCGAAGGAACAAACAATCGCTAAGAATATAGCGCTAGTTATTTAATTACGATTGATCATTTAAAGCTATTTTGTTTCAAAAAAATTACGGTTCCCGTGAGTCTAATTCTTAGATACACGCTGGCGATGCCTGGTATCAAAGGTAGTTTTAAATAATTTACTTAAATCTAGTTTCAATAGCTATGTGTATTAGATCAGATGGATTAAGTACAAATCTGATTAATAATAATAAATAATAATTATTTTAATTATTAAGCAAATAATTTCCACGAACTAGGATCAAACATGCACTGCTGTGTAGTAAGTTCTTAACCTTATTTCGCGTGGCTAAGAATTAGCACACATTTACATATTCTGATGTCCCGCTTCTTTATTTTCTTTGAACTCTTCGTTACCTTAAGAGTCAAAATAATAATGAACTTGGCCAAAGTAGTTCATTTCCTGTAAAATACGTACACCTTTTGCTAACCTGAGAAATCATCAAATGTCTCCTCTCGCTCTGGGTGGAGCGGAAGGGAGTGTCAGACTCTATGTCCAAAAAGGTTACCGCTACCCCGGAACATAAAGGGCTTAGGAAGGAACATGGATGGGTTTTAGTCAGTTTGAGTCTGACACTCCCTGCCGCTCTACCCAGAGCGGGGGAAGTCATTAGATGTTAATATTTTATCAATTTAATTCTGAATAAATATATTATTATATTATAGCTAAACGCGAACATTTAAAAACAACCTTTGGATGGATTAAGGGAGAAGGAGAGATAATACTGCAAGTGGTCAGTGTATCATTCACTCAAGTCCTCTATTGTTGTTATCTACTATGAATGCTGGAGTCCAAGGCAAAAAACTGAATGAAGGATTCCATTACTACGTCAACAACCTCTTTATGATAACAAAGCTATCATCAAAAGTGATACAGTAGCTAATGGAATTTCTAACTTCAATTGCAACACTTAAAATCAAGAGGACTCCATTGAAGATATACAAAATAAACGGTTGACAGTGGCGTCAATAAATAGGGTTGTCAGAAACAATACAGTTAGTGATAATTTAAGAACAATAAAATATGAATAATATTCTGGGACATTCAAAAACAACGCATTGTAGTGTCACGATTTTAAATATATACTAAAAGAAGGCATTGTAAAACATTTTAAAAGAGTAACGGCGGAGTTTATTGACCATTCTTCTCCATACGAAACTACCTTTTGGAAGGGGCGACTAGAATCAATTTTGTTTCTTGTTAATTTTGACGTTTAAAAGTGCCTTTCTTGTGCCTATTTATAATAAATGATTTGACTTTGAAGACAAGATCACCCATATTATACAAGCTCTGACTTACAAAAAGCGCACATTTTAGAATGGAACATAAATGGCGTCAGATTCTTTAAATCCAATTCCTTCCATGTTTCAAATCACATTGATGTAAAATCTTTACGAAATCTTTTGGTGCCTTGAATCTGTGCCGCTAGCCTATTTTCCGTTGTAAATTTAAATCTTGGAACAACTTTGCCAACCCTAAGCAATCGAGGACAGTTAATGCTTACATACCTATTCGATAACAAGATAAGAGAATCGATTCTAAGGTAATGAAGCTGACACAGAAATCAACTAGTTGTACATGGTAATGATGTGTTTAATGCAAGAAAAGGTGTATTTACACTGTCTTCAATGATTTAATTAAGAAAATAAACTTTATTATGAATCTGACTGCCTCGTTTGTGTAGAGGTCGCAAGCGCTACTGTTAAGCTTGAGGTCCGATTCTCAGGTCGGGCAAATTGTGATAGATTTTCCATCTGGAATTTTGCAGTAGCAGCCCGAAGTCTGGATTTGTACCCGGTTGATGTCAACAGGCTGCCGGGTAAGCGGGATTGTCCGAAAGGGTTGCCGCTACCCCGAAACATAAAGGGCTACGGAAGGAACATGTGTGGGTTTTAGTCAGTAAGAGTCTGACACTCCCTTCCGCTCCACACAGAACTGGAGAAGTCATTGGATAAATTCCCAGCCTTAAAAAAAAGGCTTTAGTATCAGTCATCATCACATCACTGCAGCACTCGGCATCACTCTTTTACAATAATCGGAGACGGTAATACAGTTTCAATGGAATGTGAAGTAAAACTTGTTCATGAAGCATAAATATAAAAAATACACGACTTTTTGCCAAAAAGGTGCGTGATGTGGAAGCGCCTCACGTAACAGGCAAAACGTTTTAATTATCACATCAACCATGAATTAACGTGCTAACCGTTTTATCGACGACAATAATATCGTTACAATTTACTTAAGCAGGTGACAGAAGATCTTGAAAAATCGTGAACGTTTCATGAGTTTCATTAGGGTGTTTATGGACTTAAAAAGACCCTTTTGTAGGACTATTTGATTAATTTTAAAGGGCCAATAACCTTCTTCAAATTGTCAGCGCCTTTCAAATTATGTTTTTGTTAAAGAATTATCATGCTGTTAAAGGAATATCTATGTCAAATGTTGCTGTGGACGTAAGTAATTGTAGTCTTCTATAGGCATTACAGCATAAATAGCTAAAGTAAATTTTGAAAGGTGTATTAGTGTGGATATCCATTTTTTATACCTTTCAGTTAAAAAAGAAACAATAAATTCGTTATCCAGACGGATATTATTATGATTATTATTATATTATATTAAGATTTGCCGTCGCTTTTAAACTAGTCTTCTCGACTGATTATAATCATGTGAATGTGGAGGTTTAACATTAAGTTTTCCTATAAAATATTGATGTCATTAATATACTCGTAATTGATATTCCCTCAACGCAACGACCTCGATGGTTGAAAATATTGATCATGATCAATTATTCATAAGGGATAATTTTCCGCAGATTTTCTAAGTGTCGTCATCTTGACTGAGTTTCCATTTCAATGACTTATAAGGGCAACATCATGGGATTATACCGTAGTTTTGAGTTTTCCGACGAGGTCAACTTAGTTTTACATGGTAAAACATCTCTGATCCAACACCGTAGCGTATGGTTTCTGCTGAAAAATGAGTCTTTACTTTCACAAAAGAGGAACAGTCACAAGTGTCAAAAATTACAACAAAAAGGTTCCAATAAAATCAGCTACTGGCAAATCTGAAACTCGTCAAATCATTCCGACATCCCAAAACTCAACAAAGGAAATATACAAAACGGTTGTTTGCTCGACTGACGTTGTGTTTTCATGAAGCAAGGATGGCAGACGACAATTCTAATTTAAGGCTAATTTTCAGAGCACGACACTTGGTTTGCTAAAGTCTTCGTATGTTTACTCATAAATACGATGTCACATGAACATATTAAATTATATGATGGCGACAACTACCTTGCTTAGGATATGCAGTTTGGAGGTCATCCAAGGTCAGAAGTAATCGACATTCCTTGAAATCAGATAATTATTTCATTAATCCAGTCTCTTGAAGTTTATTAGAAGATCAAAGCAAGGCATTATTTGGTAGATAGCAGTCATGATATGAAATACAAAAACGATACCATTAAAAGTTATGATAAGGATGTTCATGATAGAATCAATTTTATGGATCCTCACCGGGATTGTCCGGGGATTACCACTGCCCATGAACACAAAGGGCTAAGAAGGAAATATACAGGATTTTAGTCACTAAGTCTGACACTTCCTTCCGCTCCACCCAGACCGGGAGGGGTCATTTGATGATCTCACACCTTCGAATTTTTTTTTAAATGAAAACTCGTGAGTTTTGAATACAGTTTCCTGTTTTATCTTTTTTATACATATTATAGCTGGATGCGGGAAAACCGGTCGAAGTGCGGTGTTTGGAGGAGGCCTACCTATGTCCAGCAGTGGACGTATTTCATGTTAGTAATAGTCCATCTTATGGTACGTGATACACGCTGCCTATGGACATTTGTAACACCGGAAGCTATCCAAGGGCGTTACCATCTAAAATAATGTTTCTTAAGCCTAAAATTTGCTTCAAACCAGTGTTGTGGTTTGCTTGGCAGCATCAGGGATGGTCGTAGTACTTTCCCGGACGTTCTCTTCCTTAGGTACTTCTTACACTGTTATATGGGATTCCCAAAGTAGTGGGCTGATCAATGTCACGTAAACCTATGTAAATTGATTACAATATTGGGTTTTAATCATTGCGGTCATCGTTGAATCATATACCGCCGCTATGACGTTTAAATGGCGCCACTTGTAGGAGTAGGTAGATCTCTCGCAGATAACAATCGCATCAGTTCTCGGTTACAACTTACATGGACAGAATAATAAAATATTGAAGACGTTTGTTTTCTGAACTCAAAAAGGTCCCGAATTATAACGTGCTCTGTTCATCATCTTACAACATTGTCAATTTAGTCCAGTTACCATACATCTTTGCTGGATTTATTTCTTTTCCGAATAAAGAGGGTTTTGTCTATTGCTGCTATTACAGGTTAACATTATGTTTTATAAAAGATAAAGTTTTGGTCTCATTTTTTTCGTGCGGTTATGGACTAACCTGGTGTCAGAGATTTTATGCTGCCCATGGGCCTCTGACTTAGCTTCAGATGCTGCTGAGAAATATTTCTCAGGCATGCCGATTTCCTTACGATGTTTTCCTTTACCGTTTTTTATGCAAGTGATACAATACGCACATGAATCCGAAAAGTTAGAAGTCAGAGCTGCGTGGTTTGAGTTTGAATTTGAGACCTAAGACTTGCCAGTCCAACGGTCACAACACTATGCTATCACTGCTGTCACATTTAGACAGCATGACGTAAAGACAGTCTAAGAAGGCTGAATTCAAGTACTTTGGTAATCTACAAGACATTGTTGTACCAAGGAAGGCATGGAATAATAAACCCACAATCACATTTAAAGTTGGCAATGCTTACTTGACCCTTGTCACCCACAAAAATACTAGCAGCAACAATAAAAAGTAACGAAGATATAAAGCATTTTCCTTCAACATCTATTAAATTAAAGAGGGTCGGGCGGGACATACATTTGAATACACAAACTTGACCTATGCCTTTCCAGAACACGTAACACAATTAAATAATGTTATAGATCAAGATGGTTGAGGAAATTCGTATATTTTCATCAAAGATTCAGGTGCCGACTCGACACATAAGGACGTCTGTGCGACCGGCCTCATGTTCTACTATTATCCTTATGCCTTCCTCACACGACGAAAGAATTCTAATTTCAAACGGGAGACTTGTACTTAATTTATGGTTTGAATTAGGAAATTGTATCAAGGAACTCTTTTCTAGAAGGTTGGATGCGCGATTTCTGCAAGGTGACATAGATTTTGACATTTAAACGTCAGTTCTCAGTCCGGCAGTGGTTAAGCCCTTTGTACACGATACGGTTTTTTTACGGTACCGTACCGTAGGGAAAACGTCCTTCGACCTTCCATACCTATCTATACAATACTGAGGACTGTGCCTGTTGTTTTTCACGGCAAGAAAAACGTGAAAGAAACAAGAAAAAAGTGCCTCACTACTCTGTCCAATCAAAATTTATATCAGAGCAGGAAGGACCCGGTCAGCGGAAGTGTCCGAAAGGGTTACCACTACCCTGAAACATAAAGGGCTAAGGAAGGAACATGGATGGGTTTTAGTCAGTAAGAGTCTGACACCTTCCGCTCCACCCAGAGCGGGAGGAGCTTTAGGTGATATCGCATCCTCAAAAAAAAAAAGATTATGAAGGAAGGGATTTTTACCTGTGGTGATATTACTTTTGTGATGTCTTTCTCGTTAAAGTTATATGCTAGTTTTATTTTTCATATAACTCAATCTCAAAGCGTTTATTTCAAATAAACGTCAGAAAGATGAAGCTAGTTGCCTATTCCAAAGCAGTAGTCTTCATCAGTATATATGGAGACGAACAGACACTCTTTTAAACAAAATATGGTTACAAAACGATGGTTACATCGTATTAGGTTAGCATCACAAGCTCAAGAAGGTTCTTAAACAACAGGCCTACAACTCGGATATTTCTATCAAGTCTATGATTATTAAATAATGACCATATTAAATTAGCCCTAAACAAACTTACATGTATGGTACATACAATAATATCAATTTGCCAAGCCTTTTCCCAACAATGTTGGGGTCGGCTTCCAGTCTAACCGGATGCAGCTGAATACCAGAATTTTACATGGAGCGACTGCCTATCTGACCTCTACAACCCAGGCAGTAACTGGGTAATACGATAGCCTTTTGTACTGGCTATCTGACTTACGGGCTTCTGACGACCCGTTATTATACCTGTCATTCGTGGATCTATGACAACAAAGATCCACGAATAACAGCCGGGACCGGCTCAACGTACTTTCCGAGGCACGGACGATTCTGGATATGTAAAGATGGTCACCCATCCAGGGATCAACCCCGGCAAGCGTAGCTTAACCTGATAGATCGATGCGTGCGGCTGTTATAACTTAGCTACGAACTTACAATAAACAAATCGATACTTAAAATAAGTATGTTACATAATAATTATATAGGCAGTCGAAGAAGTTGATTGCATAAATCAGCCGTACGAGACATAAAATGTTGCTCCCACCAAATAAGGCAACTTTAAAGCTAGGTTATAGGTTAATACGAAGAAAAACTCGACCCTACACTTTTTTATATCACCACAGAGGTAGACAATACTGAACTTTATTCTGAAGACGTTAAAATTTAAAATGTTTATGCAGAATTCAAAGATCATGCAGTCCAAGAGCATGGACTTACCAGTAAAACACGAGAATACTATACAAAATTTATCGCAGTACTAAGTCGGGCAACTTTGATGGATATTAGATTTGGTCTAATTTCATACTAGGATTGTTGTCTAGTAGCTACGATCCCTATGGAAGAAGGCATTCACAAAGATATATAATATATCTTATCTTATATAATATATCTTCTTAATAATTAATATTAGAAAATAAAGAAGGAATAATTTATTGGTATCTACAAACACATCACCTCAAATGTAATTTAACTAAAACCCATCCATGTTCCTTCCTTAGCCCTTTATGTTCCGAGGTAGCGGTAACCCTTTCGGCTTGGCCCTGAGGGGCCCCTTCATATGCTGACATCTCTTTGAGGCGCGCGTACATCTAAGGTAAGCTTAATAATAATAACGATATTCAAGACAAAATATTGGATTTTTATGTTTTTATGAAAAAATTGTGCTCGCAAACACAGATACACTCTGTTCCTTTAGTCTCTTAGTCAGATGGGATGGCCATCCGACGCGACTGGGGATAGATCAGGACATCACCATTATACTATTATTTTAAGTGGTAAAAGTTAGTTCGATGGTACATTCTATTTTCTTTCTATATGGCCCAAAAACCTTCCAGTATAAAATTAATGATACTAGAATGAATGAATCATTATGTTATTGCTTTTAAGCATTATTGTTATTGCCAGCTTTTATAGCTCAATCAGTACCTATATTATTATTTACACACGTATTAGTATTGTTTGTTGAATTTTATGTATTTTAATGGTCAAATAATTATTATTATGACAATATGAATATACATTATCCTTTTGAGTCAACCCCTTTTGAGGTAACATGCAGTATTAATGTAAGATTTATAAAAAAAAAGCATGAAAAATAATTCTTTAAATAAATTAGTATTTGCGTAATATTTCCAAAATTTTAATAATGAACAGTCTTCGTGAATAATAAAAGAAAAGAAAAAGAAATTATTTCAATATAATTATGCAATTTAAATTCAATGGAATACATCTTTTTAAAATCGGTTGCCAGTAATTATTCAAATTAAGATGCATTCGAAACTGGTGACAGATGACGACTGTGTTGGCAACAATATGTAATGTTGCCATCTTATAAATTGCCGACAATTAGTGTTGTAGTCCAGAACAAAAACGATGACGTGTGTAACATAACGATCGTTTAAACTAACCGACACTTTTAAGTAAATGAAACCTGTACTCATTACAATGTTTTTTAATGAGTTCTATTGCAATATGTGGTTCCTTAGCTAGAGAACTCGACAATTTATCATAATTATTATTCTTGCCTGAACAAACAGCAGAAAGTTCGTCACACTCCCTTAGATGTGCGTCCCTACTTGCGGTATCCTGGGGGTCGGATTGCCTCTTTCCCTCAAATATGGCGAGCGTGGTGAAGCCTGATCTTTGCGTTACGCTCGAATCTCGTCTGCTGAGTATTCAGCTGTACTCCTGAGGAATTAGTTGCGCTATTTCTTAAAGCACTAGGAAAAGGTGAAGGTCGGGGAAGGGGAAGGTTTCCCTATTGGATATAAGGTATCAATTACATACCATCTATACATATAATAAAACAGTAAAAAAACTGTGTCTGTACATTGAATATATTAAAAAAAAATAATTGAGGGGGGTTTAGAAACAGTAATAGAGCACGAATCCAAAAAAAAAAATTTGTCTGTATGTCTGTTTGTCTGTTTGTCTGTTTGTTTGTACACGCTAATCTTCGGAACTACTGGATGGATTGGAATGTTTTTTTTTTGTTGTATAGGTATTAAGTCTGGGCAACATATAGGCTATAATTTATCTCGGAAACTTGAACACCTGATGCAGAACCGCAACAGACCAGCTAAACTATAAGAGATACAAAAATGATACCTTAGCAAAAATTGTTCCACGTGATTAGCATTTTCTGCTGAGAGAATAAATTTGAAGATCTGGAACACCTGATGTGGAACTCCAAGAGCCCAGCTACACTGTAAGTACTGTAACATAATAGGAATGACGTCTTAGCAAAAGTTGTTTGGTCTGATGGGCATTTCCTGTTGACTTATAAAAATCGAAGATCTGGAACACCTGTTGTGGAACTCCAAGAGCCTAGCTACACCATAACATATATAAGAAAGACGTCTTAGCAAAAGTTGTTCAGCTTGATGAGCACTCTCTGTTGACGTATAAAAATTGAAGATCTGGAACACCTGTTGTGGAACTCCAAGAGCCTAGCTACACCATAACACATATAGGAATAACGTCTTAGCATAAGTTGTTCAATCTGATGAGTACTCTCTGTTGATTTATAAAAATCGAAGATCTGGAACACCTGTTGTGAAACTCCGAGCCTAGCTACACTATAACATAATATAGGAATGACGTCTTAGCAAAAGGTGTTCGATCTGATGGGCATTTCCGGTTGACTTATAACAATCGAAGATCTGGAACACCTGTTGTGGAACTCCAAGAGCCTAGCTACACCATAACACATATAAGAATGACGTCTTAGCGAAAGTTGTTCAGCCTGATGAGCACTCTCTGTTGACGTATAAAAATTGAAGATCTGGAACACCTGTTGTGGAACTCCAAGAGCCTAGCTATACCATAACACATATAGGAATAACGTCTTAGCACAAGTTGTTCAATCTGATGAGCACTCTCTGTTGACTTATAAAAATCGAAGATCTGGAACACCTGTTGTGGAACTCCAAGAGCCTAGCTACAACATAACACATATAGGAATGACGTCTTAGACGTCTTTGTTGTTCAATATGATGGGCATTTCCTGTTGACTTATAAAAATCGAAGATCAGAAACATCTGATGTGGAAATCAAAGCTATCACTAATTTTACCGTGTAATTATAAAATAACAAAAACTGGGAGTACCTGCACGCGGTGAAGGCGGTAACAGTTTAGGACTGATTTTCGATGACGATGGTATATCATTGAATATTTGACTACTGGCTAAAACTCCTATTTATTTTTTTATTTTATCGTATGAATATGCCTTCGGGCTTATGTTGTTTGAGTGTTTAATTTCCTTTTCATTTATCTTCGTGACACGGTAGCCTACCCGGTAACGCAGGGGAGCAGTCATTTCAATTTAGATTTTTATTGATCAGGTATCTTCACAATAAAACTATGACCATGCCTAGAAAGAGGTCAAATCTTTCCCAATGTTCCAAGAGAGCTAAAAGATTGAGGATCATAAGATCCCAAGAATCTACCGAAGAGCGTCAGGAGAGACTTGATGCTGTTCGAGAACA
This sequence comes from Hyppa rectilinea, assembly GCA_951799385.1. Lineage (NCBI taxonomy): Eukaryota > Metazoa > Arthropoda > Insecta > Lepidoptera > Noctuidae > Hyppa > Hyppa rectilinea. Next base: position 6,134,682 of record OX637314.1, read on the forward strand.
TTAGGCTGCAACTCGCTCCGTGGAAACCTCTTCGGGTCGCGAAACACGCCTGCGTTCTCAGCGTATTCATTAGGTCTCTAGAGACCAGTGAAGAATATGATGCGCGACTGACCGCTGATCGTGAACGTCATGTATTGTCTCGCGAGTCAGAGACGTTCACGGAAAGAGAATTACGCTTGAGTTCCAAGCGTATGTAAGCATCGAATTCTAGGTCTCTAGAGACAAGTGGGGCACGTGATGTGCGACTGACCGCTGATCGTGAACGTTATGTATTGTCTCGCGAGTCGGAGACGTTCACGGATAGAGAATTGTGCTTGAGTTCCAACCGTATCTACGCATTAACTTCTAGGTCTCTAGAGACAAGTGGGGAATATATTAATGCGGTTACCAAAATGAAAACGATGACAAATGGACTGTATGTTTTTGTGGTTGTTGGAATGAAATAAAACTAAAGCTCAGTGTAATAAAAGATTTAAATGGAAAAAATGATAAAAAATAACATAAATGGCGACCCCGTTGTCGCTGGCATAAGCAACAGGGTCCGCGTACGAAGTCGCGGGCAGAAGCTAGTAACTAATAAATGTACGTATAGGAGGAGCTCGTGGCTAAGTAATAACAGCCGCACGTATCGATCCACCAGGTTAAGCTACGCTCGCCGGGATTGGCCGTGGATCATCTTTACGTACCGAGACTCCTACGTACCTTGGATAGCACGTTAAGCCGTTGATCCCGGCTGTCATTTGTGCATTTCTGACAAACGTTACGGGTCGTCAGAAGCCCGAAAATCTGGCAGCCAGTCTCACCAAAGCGTATCTATCTTATTACCCAGTTACTGGATTGTGGAGGTCAGATAGGCAGTCGCTCCATGTAAAATTAATATGTATGTTAGTTCGAATCAAACAACTGTCTTGCTCCAAAGCTAGTTTATTACTGGCGCCACTGGCGTTACCCTACTCACATAGAACATGATAATGATACAATAAGAAAGTACTTATAACTATGCACATACAGTTCAAAAATACTGGTATTCAGCTGCATCCGGTTAGGCTGGAACCCGACCCCAACATAGTTGAGAAAAGGCTATGCAGAAAATAAATGTACGTATATCTTGTGTACTTATGTTGACTATGATTGGTACCTACTTATAACTAGATTACTGTAGATTCTTTTCTATGATCGGATAATAGGAACTGTCATTTAGGGCCATGATCTTTATTTTTTGTTCTTAGCTACTGGTTATATGTTTTCGATTAGTTAAGTAACACGAATTCTTTGGTACAAATATTTTCTATTGTATTATTTATTGTTTACGTCAAATCATAAGTAGAAGTATTTATTCCTTTCTACTCTCGTAATGGCTGCGCGTCAATATTGTCTGCCTTGTACCTATTGTTTACAGATTCATAAATGTTTTACATTGTTAGAATACATCTTAGTTTTAACCAGCATCCTACATAGAACCTTTGAGGATCGATTCTTGTTCACAGATTCCGGCAGCAATTAAGCAATGAAATGGATATAGGTATGTATAAAATGAAATTGTATTTTTATTTATTGATAATGTATTTTATAATCTGCAAGAGTTTTTTGATGAAAAAGTACCAAATTTCTTTGCATATCTGACTTGGTAGACTGTTAGAGCCAAAAATGTAATGTTTATTATATAATAAATAATATTCTTTCTATTCAGTAAAAATCTCACAGTGAAATTTGAAGTGAAGTTAGGTTGAAGTGACCTGTCAATCTATAACATCATGTGGAATGACAGTTTACTTCACCTAAGTTTGAAAAAAATATCTTTTCTTGTTTTGCTATTTTTAATTTTCTAATTAATAATTTTCTTGCTTTGCTATAAGCTTCATACCTTAATTTTGTCTCTAACTAAGTATTGATAAAGCTACTCATTCCCAGACACAGATCTGAGTATCTTGATAACAAGCCAACACGTTTGATCACTGTCATTCCATTACTTTAAGAGTGGTACAAAATAAATCAAACCTGTACGGATCGAGTTGAGACAACGAATTGTTCCTAACTACCACATAATGGGTGTACGACATAAAGATGGCGTTTAATTAGAACATTTGTATTATCAAAGTGTTCCGTGATTCATTGCTTACTTCACTCAATCGTTTTGATGACGCAAAAAGTACAAGATAAACGATAATCTCGAACGAGAACACAGAGAGAGAGAATAGACTCTTTCTGATGCGAGTTAATAATTCCGATTTTAAAATGCAACGCACGGTGCTGACATCCCTTGGGATTTTTCATTATAGGTGTTCCATTCATGAGCTCTCGTTTTCTCCTGTTTTTGTATTTCTATCCTGTTTTCTATACCCCCAATTCCAGAGTCCATTGCAGTGTTTAGGCCAATCTTGCTCCTCTAATTTACCATCTAATTGAATTGATTGATTGAAATGATTTTAATGTGTCGGTTGTGTTTCGTAACGTTAATTACTTCTCATACCGTAAATGTATAGAATCAAGTTCTTTCAACTGAACAGACAGCTGTGCTGCTGGGAGGTTTGTTCCAGCACTTCTTCACGTGTAATTTTGACCTTCAAAAAGTGATAATTTTCACCTTAGTGACTTTTGATTTTGAGAGATCACAGAGTGGGCTTCTACAGCCTTGGAAATTCTCCTTCCATCCTTCCTACATAAAGTACAACCCAAAAATATCCTCTAAGAGGAAACACAATCAAAATCATGTTCATGAGCGTGACCGCGCATTATTAGTCAGACTATATTATGTACTTAACACGTAATAAACACAAGGGATAAATAAATGCTTACATCTCCAAACAAGCTAGATTGCCTTAAAATTACAACTCGGTCATGACCAATAGAGCACTAAACAGGTCCTAGAATGTTGAACGACTTGATGCGTCAAAAGTCAACTGCTTTTAATACAAGACAAAATTATAATTGTGTATTTTCAAATATTTTTATTTAAAAAAAAACATATAAAAATTTTTGTGATGTAAAACTAATATATGTAATTATAATGGCCGAAAGGTGTGCTGTATCGGCGTGTTCGCGGTCGGCTACGCGACACCTCGCAGCGTAACTAGACGCCGCCGTCACAACGAGTGCAGTAGTTTTAAAGTTTATTTTTAAAATTATGTATTAGTTTATAGTTATTATTTTTATACATGTAGGTACTCTATTTTATGGGCCTTCGTTGCCTGAAGTAAAGGATAAATAATAATAATAATAAATATTATTATTTTTGAAGTAAAAATACATTTATGAGAACTAGCTTTTTTATTGAATTGGAAGGTGACTGGCGTGCGTGTATGACCAGATGTATGAACTTAAAAGAAGCAAAAGGAGTATGATCTTAGCAGGTGTTGTCCTGTAGTTTCTGCCTACCCCCATGGGAAGAAGGCATGAGTTCATGTGTCTATGATTTTTTTTTTTAATATACCAGTAATGGTCCCAATATAGGTCCTTGGGACGCCAGTCAGTAGCACGCCGGCAGCAACATGCGTTGTTAGTCTTGGTGGTGCTTTGAAATTTACTTTTCAAATGTTTTATAACGTTTTGAATTTTGGAGGGGCGGGCCATGTTATCGTAGTTTATCTCTACGTATACGATATTCCTTTCCCGATCGATTTTTGTACTAAAACAAATTAAACAGTACTGGACTTAAAAGTATATAATTGAGAGATTAAAAAACAGAACATGTTTACATCACCTATATCAAAAAAGTGGGCTCTCGTTTGATGTGCACTTAATTTGATAGATAATGTTTAATTGGAACAAGGAAGGAAATGAAAGTGGAACATAAATGAAGCAATTATTATATTTTTGTAACCCGATTTTATTAAATTTCCGGAGTATGTAAGATGTATGGAGTAGATATGTGGTTAATGTAATTATTTATCTAGTTACGTTCATTCAATAAAACTTTAAAAGTATTTATGTGTATGTGGTTTACATATGACGGTGCAGAATTTATAGTATTAATATAAACATTTGGAACTCAGTATTGTATTTTCTTAACTGGTTATTTTCTCATTGTATGCTGCACCGCCTGACGTCATCAGGTAAATGCACTCAATCGCTGAAAACCAATGCTGGGGCTCGTCTCGCATAGGCGCCTCGTGGCGCCGCCCCGTTTAGTTATGCAGAAACTAGAATTACCAAAAAGGTCGGATAAAAGAGTGACACTGGCTGGTGATAATCACTCTAACAGAGCGTCGCATTTTTGTTTGCGGCTGTTTTCTTTTGACAGAGGATTGAGCCATGTCAGGGAAGCCGCTTCTATCGAGTTTCCTATGACATTTTTACGAGGACTTTACAGTTGAGGCATGTATTAACCTATTGACCGCTTGGTTTTATATCAATTGCCGTGCCCCTAGCGCCCAGGTCAAAAAAAAGCTAGTAGCTAGCTATTTCAGGGTCGTGCAATGACAAAAACAATCATATAAACCCGACTCAGGCGGCACGGGCACGAAAACATTTGTCGTATTAATCTGACTGGGATGGTTAAAAGATTACGAAATTCATTTTCCATTTTATATGTAGAAGAATTGCAAAAAAAAGAGGAAAGATGCGCGCTTATAGTACCGGGAACATACAATTCTAAATCTTCATCGATCATAAAAAGAGGAGAGAGCCAGCTGGGAGAGTCCAAGCTGTTCATTTATTTTGCCCTTGCATGAAATGAGTAATTTCAATTCAAGGAATAGTTTGGAAATTTAACCTTTTATGATCCCGGTACTATAAGATCGCTCTTTTTTTAAGGTTGGGAAATCATCCAATGACTTCTCCCGCTCTGGGTGGAGCGGAAGGGAGTGTCAGACTCTTACTGACTAAAACCCATCCATGTTCCTTCCTTAGCCCTTTATGTTCCGGGGTAGCGGTAACCCTTTCGGACAATCCCGCTTAACTATAAGAACGCTTAGCTCTTCCTGAACCTACTAGAGCTATTAAACCTGAAGACACTAAACAAACATCGGTGTAACAGATAATGATTTTCAGCCTACAAGGAAAATAGATCTAAGTATACATGTAAGTTAACGCAACACAAATGCTGACATGAAAATAAACGTAGGAACAATGAGGTAAATGACAATGGATTCACCGTTAATTGTGGCTGATCATAGTGGAGCTATAACTGTACGTAAACAACATAGGTAACAGATCAATATAATTGAGGCTAAATATTATTGCACTGGAACTACTAACTGATATAGAAATAAACATATAAAGGGCGTATGAAGTGGAAAGTACAATATTCTACTTAAAATAGAATTTTTATGTTAGGTTCATAATCAGTTTGTAAAAGCAATGATAGCCTAGTGGTGTGACTGTCGGACTACCAAGTCATAGGTCTCGAGTTTGAACCCAGGCACACTGCTTCCGCTCCACCCAGAGCGGGAGCAGTCATTGGATGCTCTCCCAGCCTTAAAAAAAAAAGGCACACAGCTCTGATTTTTCAGATTCATGTGCGTATTGTATCACTTGCTTAATAATCGGTGAAGGAAAACATCGTGAGGAAGCCGGCATGCCTCAGAGATGTTTCTCAGTACAGTTACACACCGCTTGGTCTTCTTCTTTCGAAAGTCAAATTTGTGACGACTGAAAGAGCGAAATCAGTGTGTAACTCTTCACCTGATATTTATTTATTTTATTTATTTATTTACAACAACTTAAGTTATCATTACAGGGTTAACCCTAATGCGACACTTAAGACCTTAACTACCTAAAACTATACACTAACAAGAAACTAAAATTAAAAAAAAAAAACACAACATTATTAAATTACTACACACAGAAAATATCAAATAAAAAATAGTGGGTGGGTGACTAACCTATATGAGGTATAAAAAAAATCAACTAATAGGTATTAAGTACATAAAAATCGGTTGGTTAATACGTTTGTAATTATAGGGGTTAGTATACGTATATAGATGGTATTAAAAGAGGTTTTGAATAATTACGTGACGCAAAAGAAATCATTGAATACATTTTCCGTTTATAGGTACCCTTCTATTTCGTTTCTAGTGACTGAAGTGAGAGTTAAGCAATAATCATTGCAAATTGCTATGGAATATAGAATTATCAGACTATCATATGAGTAATTGTGTTAGTAAATTCTTTGCCTGATAGGCTTGCGTTACCACATAGGGGCGTAGCACTCTCCAATGTCAAACTGTCTAGGTATACCTATAAGTACTTAGTCATTCATTATAGATATGATGTTGTATGTATAAAGTAGGTACTACATAGCATAATTATTCTGTATTCACCTATGTCTAGGGGAATTTTCTATGGCGATTGTCACTTGTTTCTCTTTATGAGGCCCGTTGTCATGGTTTTTGTATAGCACAGCACGTTAGCCGCACCGTAAAATAATCGTGTAAGCTTGATGAAGATACGGCAAACCACCGGACGAGCGTACGGCGACGGAGCCGTGCCGTAGTGTAGCCACTGTATCAGTCAATAAACTTACGTAGTGAACACCACGCCTACACACGGTGGAGTGAATAATATATATAACTATAGTGATATTCTGTAAAAATCTCAGCGTGAAAACAGGTGAAGTGATCATGAAGTGATCTGTCAGTGGTATTAATCTCTAGCATCAGGTAGAACGACAGTTCGCTGCACCAAAGTTATCACTGTGAGCTTTTTACAGAATCAACCGACTGTTATTGTCCATAGCAAGAAAAACGTTGTGTGTAGAATGGGCCTTTTTTTGTGGGTGGAAAATCATTAAACGACTCCTTCCCGCGGAGTGGAAGGGAGTGTCAGACTCTTAATGACTAAAATCCATTTATGTTCCTTCCTTAGCCCTTTATGTTCCGGGGTTGCGGTAAACCTTTCAGACAATCCCACTGACTCGGCGGGCTACGGCCCTAACGGGCCCTTTCCCTATTGCTGACATCTCTTTGAGGCGCGCGTTGAACACGTACGCGCCGACCGGCACCGGCGTGGTGATCGGACGGGCTGCCCATTACTTACCGTCCGCAGGCCCGCGCCTACGGTAAAATGAGCCTAACATCGCTTTTGTTCTTGAAGTATTCAATGTGTCATGAAGATGTAACCTCTTTATTTCCTTGGCAACTAGGTAACAGGCAAAATATAGGATTCTAGGAACACTATATGGAGAAACAATTCTAGATTGTCCTGCAATTGTTTACTTGCTACTAAGTTGCGTCATTATTTGTCTTGAATAACTTATACGTAAATGCAATGCAATTAATAATAGCCAATTACAAAAATTGACAACATAACATTAACCACATTTCTTTGGAATTTCCATGGCACCACTTTTAGTAACCTACAATGGACTTCATTTGCACGTCAAAGTTTAATTTCTCTTATTAAATCAATTTGCCTAGCCTTTTCCCAACCATGTTGGGGTCGGCTTCGCATCTAACAGGATGCAACTAAATACCACTATTTTACATGGAGCGACTGCCTATCTGACTTCCACAACCAAGTCAGTAACTGGGTAATACGACCCCTTGGTAAGACCGGCTGTCAGACTTTCGGGCTTCTGACTTCCCTTAACGATTGTCAAAGATCGACCAATGACAGCCGGGACCAACGGCTGAACGTGCTTTCTGAGGCATAGAGAAGTCTCGATATGTAAAGATGGGCCATCCACGGCAAGCGTAGCTTAATCTGATGGATCGATCACTGTGACTGCACACGAACTCCTACATCACTATCTCTACTGTTTATTATAAACCTAAGCCCATTTGCGTCTCTCAGTCTGTACGAGTTAACCTCAAAAAGTACTGAATGAATTTTCATACAGTTTTCACCAAAAGATAGAGTGATTCGTGAAGAAGGTTTCGGAAAAAAATATGCCCACTTTACTGGCGTATGCAGCGTTAACCAAATAGGGTTATATGAGAACAATGTATTACGGAATTAACACATTGTGTACGTCGGTAGTACGTTCCCGTGGGATATGCAGGCAGAAGCTACTAAATATTCATTATAATAAGGAAATTAATAAACAGAAATAAAAATGTTCAAGTAAACAGCAGGTCAGAGGCATTGGCACGTTGCTCTACTCGCAACTTTTCGCGTATAGAAATAAATATCTAGTTCATACAATGGAATTAACATAACATTACGCCTGTAATACTCGAAGGGTAAGTCTGAGGTATTCCTATAGTACACCCACATTTCGCCAGTTATGTTTAAGTTCCATGTAATAGGGGGCGAGCCTATTGCCATCAAGCGGGCACAAATCCAGATAACGAGATGTTACTGAGAAATTTCCGCTGAAAAACCCAATAGCACGTTGCCCGACCTGGGAGTCGAACCCAGAACCTCATGCTTTGCAAAACACAGCTCTTAGACGAGGTTTATATGCGCGTTCAATTTCGTTGTTGAAATTCGCCCTAAAGGTTATTTTTGTTTTCATTCAAATAGTGTGCCATAATAATCATCAATTGTTTTCGTTTCATAACGTCCCGACAGCATCACTATTTTTGCTTTTAAATAATCTAGGATAATGGCGTTCTGGTTCAATTCTTTCAATCAACATTCGTGAGTTATCGAAACAGATACTCTTTTAATTGATCGGTAGTGTGAGCATAATATTTATGTTAGTAGGTCTCTTCCCAATGGATTAAATCATAGTTATTAATTTGGACTCAGATAATATATTTGTCCGCGACTCCGCCCGTGAAAATTATCATACAAACTTCTATCTCCTATTTCAATCCTATATGAGAGGAGTTTCCCTAAATGCAATCTGTGCCAAATTGAATGAGTGAGTGAGTGAATCTATGAATGAGTGACCTTTCGCTTTTTTTATGTTTATAGAAGATGTCTTAAGGAGAACCTGGTAGTCTTTCAAAATAGGCCAGTAAAAATTGGGTTATTCTGCAAATCGTATTGGTACACCAATGTTAGCCGTACCTGCAAGGCTAAAAATAGCTGTTCCTCATTTTTTTATTTATCTCAGCGTGAAACCAAATGAAAACAATTTAATAAAATAATTTAGTATTTCAGGTCACAATTTTATTTGTAAGATACACATTATACTAAGGAATGTTTATTTGAATTATAGTGTAACATTTATATATTCTCGTTGCTTTCTTCAAAAACAGATACTAGTGAAAAAAATCCATAGTTCGCTTCATTTTCGAATTGTCAAATGCAACTCTGTATTCTGTGGACGGTAAAGGCTCAAGTTGTTCTTGTCACTTTAAAGATTTTTTTATTTTAGAATATTTTGGCGTCATATACCTATCACACTAATATTATAAAGGCGTAAGTTTGTGAGTGAGTGTGTGCATGAGTTTGTATGTTTGTCCGTCCTTCACGCTCAAACGGCTGAACGGATCTTTTTTTTTTTTAAGGCTGGGGAATCATTCAATGACTTCTCCCGCTCTGAGTGGAGCGGAAGTGTGTGTCAGACTCTTACTGACTAAACCCCATCAAACTCAAACTCAAACACAAAGCATTTATTTCAAATAAACCAATTACAGGCACTTTTGAATTGTCAAGGGGTCGGTCAGTCAGAAAGATGAAGCTAGTTGCCCATTCCAAAGCAGTAGGTACCTATGGAGAAGAACGGGCAAGAAACTCCATGGACACTCTTTTAAATCAAAATATGTTTACAAAAACTAGGTTACATCACTCATGTTGAAATATACACGTGAGAACGATGCAGAACTTAATAAAAGCGTCCATAATTACAAAAATTAATTTAAATATTAAATATTAAAACAGCCGTGGCAGCTAAGAGGTGACCAGCCCCTACTGACGGTGCCCGCTCATGAACATGACGCATGGATTAGCACCATTCAGCTCAACCATTTTGATGGGAGCTATGGTCCAAAATACCGCCACCATCAGTGAGACATTACAGGGAGCATGACATACTCTCAGCCGCCAGGGCACATTCAAGTCAATGTAAGACGTACTCAGTAAATGGTAGCTTTATAGTAGGTACATAGTAGGTACTCACAAACATCCATGTTCCTTCCTTAGCCCTTTATGTTCCGGGGTAGCGGTAACCCTTCCGGACAATCCCGCTTACCCGACAGGCTTGGCCCTTCATGAATGAATGAAGAAATTTTTGTTAACTTTTTTCAAATAATTATATTCTAGTGGTGATTTTTGAGATCAATATTACATTGTACTACATCTGATTATTATAATTATGTAGGTAATCTTACAAAATAAACCTTTAAAATAGGTACCTACCACAGAAAAGTTATTTTTGTCATTTCACTGAACCAATTTTAGGATTTGTTCAAAAGACTAGATGTCTTTAGTGGGATTTGTCAAATCACCAGATTTGCTTAGGGAAATGATAAAATCGTGTTGTTATTTTAACATCCTCCGTAATTTGATCAAATCCCTTAGGGAATTGACCAAATCCCTGTTTTTATCATATCCCTGCGACATATACATTGCATACCAATATACGACATCTCGTACTTTCCTATCAGTCAATGATGAAGTTTCAAAACCTTATTTCTTAGTGAACATATTATTCAGTACCTACCTTATAAGACATTCGTAATAATTCGCGCGGTTATTTTTGTTGTCGTATCCATCATATCTTAAGAATTTTCAATTTTGTCATGTCAACCTTTTAATGGATCTCGTCTCTATAGTGTCTCTTTGTCCTGTCCTAATAAATATCCACTATTTCATATAACTTAATTATTAAATATGATTCATGGGCATTTATTAGAGTTTATTTTTAAAGAAAATCCAAGTTATATTTGCACATAATTTACATTACGCAGTAGGAACTTACCTGAGCGGAGAATTATGATGATAATACAAAGGATATCACCGAGATTATTTTATTAAAGGCAATAATATATGCATTAGTGACTTATTGTTATTATTTACATATATATTACTTGTAAGGATCGCAGATTAGACAAGTAGGTAAGTATTTGTTTGAAGCGCATTTGATTTTACGGCTGTTTAACTCGTAATTTATAAATGCCTTAAACATAGATGTTTTATGAACATGTTTACGACCAAAATAGGCCTACGAAAGAAGATCGAAATCGATCAACTGGATATGTTCAGCCGAGGCCTGGTATAGGCTGATGGCGAGGTACAAGTAGGGGTTCTAAGTGGTATTAGGCGCCATCTACAATTTGTGATGGTCTAGCCATTATATTGAAAACAGCAGTAATAGCCCGATAATCTGGCAATCCGTCTTTTCAAAAGGAAAAAAGGTTTAACGAATGGAGATCGTGTTACCCAGTGTCTGGGTTGTAAAGCTCAGATAGGGAGACGCTCCAAGAATTATAGCTGTATCCTGATAGGCTGGAAGTGCCTACTTATTTGGATAGGCAGATGACCCAGCCATCTACATCAACTTGGATGGCAATGCGGAATTAAAAACTTAAAAGGGCCACAGTAGCCCGTGAAATTCAGATTATCTTACGATTTTCGCAATTTTGAGGTCAGTGTCAGGATGTATGTTGATTAAAACATGATACGTACCCGTGGCAAGTATGCTTTTACATAATTATAATAATTAGAATCATCAATATCTTAATAATAATCCTTTCTTATTCTAAACTTTTTACTACTAATACAGGGCGGGCCATCTAGTGTTTTAAATTTGAAGTACAGATTATTTCTACTTAGAAAGGTAGAATGACGTTCTTTTTTTGATAGGAACTTAAACATGTCTGTCGATTATGTGAGTGTACTATAATTACAACCCTTTTTCTTGAGGGTGGGAAATCATCAAAATTAAATGACCCCTCCCGCTCTGGGTGGAGCGGAAGGGAGTGTCAGACTCTTACTGACTAAATCCATTCATGTTCCTTCCTTAGCCCTTTATGTTTCGGGGTAGCGGTAACCCTTTCGTGCAATCCCGCAAAATAGGTACAACCCTGCTAAACCCTTAGGGGAAGCCTGCCGTGATGACATGTTATGTTATTCATGGATTATTTTTAATTTGGTATTCGGAATACGCTTTTCTTGACACAAAAAGGTAAGCAGGTATATACGGTGAAGGTCACAGCCCCTTTCCTTTATTGATTAGCAAGTTGAAGTGCACGTTGCAGTCAACAGTTTCACATAGCCATAGACAATAGTCTCAAGTTTTTTTATCTGGTCGCGTGGTAATAACAATGGCATGACACATTGACTATTATGTAGAGCGGTCTCCAAGTTACGGAGATTTTTGTATCAGTTCGAAGGAAGAGATTCTGTCGACGTAGGTATTGATAGGGTTTTTTTTTTGTACTAAATAGTTTTTCAAGACTGCTTACATTATGCTCTACATATTTAAGTAGTTCAGGGGGCCAACCACATTGGAAAAGAGTCAAAGTCAAATAGGCGCAAGAAAGGCACTTTTGAACGTCAAAATGACCAAGAAATATAACTGATGTCAGTCGCCCTTTCCAAAAAGTAGTTTCGCATGGAGAAGAATGGGCAAGAAACTCCACGGTTACTCTTTTAAAACATTTTACAATGTTTGAAGAGATGGAGCTATACCTCCTGTATAGCTTTATCTCTTTCTCATTCTGAAGTAATAAATAATACTGCTTAAAGATTTGATGATTGCCCCCCTGGTAACGTCTCTAATTAAGCTTAGGTGGATATAGTTGTTGGACTAAATTGAGGTATTTTTTTAAATATATTTTTGAAATTTATTGCTTATTTAAGCACTCAAGTGTTTTGAGTCTTGTACTAGCTTAAGAAGAGTTTTATCTAAAAACCTAAAACAGATTACATTATTAACAAATACATTGAAGTGTTTAATAATGATTGACTGCGAGAATCGCGTGTATAGTACATGTTTTTTAATGAAGACTACAATGATATTGAAAGAAAATTATTACAAAACCTTGTTATTAAAATAGAAATCACAATAAAATTAAATAAATAATCGTATTTATCCTAGACTGCTTAAAATAAATCAATAGCACCTGATGTTGCAAATATATCGATACTTATCCTTAATCGCTCACGTTGCAGAACAATGACATTTAAACGCTGTTTATTTACCTGCTAATAACTTACTAGAAAAATATCTACAAGTTAATTTTTGGGTTAATTGTCATGAGTTTATGGCAATTGATACATAATAATCTATGTATAGACAAATTAATGTCAGGTTTCTCTAAAAACATTACAAAATAGACCCAATATAGTGTCAAAGATAACATACTGGCTGGCACCGTTGTCTTTTTTATTTTTCTAAAGAATGTAATACAGCGAGTACCTATGCATTTCTTTGAAAAAGGAATTACTGCAATAGCGCCAGTTTTCATTTGTTTTTACTTTTTATCAAGATAGCACAGTTATTTATTTACAAGTGTTTCGATAGGCTGCAAACATTTTGAAGTGTTATGATTTTATTGAAAATTGATTTTATTCGCTTATCAGATTAAGTTACTGGTAGGTTGTCACATCTAATGGTTCTAGTTTAATAATGATCTAAAATTTAATTAATAACCAATCACGCTAGATGTCGTAATTTGTGATGCGAGTCGAATAATTATTTCGGTATCAAAACTATTTGGAGTTATTAGACATTTACGCATATCTTGTCCGTTGGATCTATCCAGTATTAACCAATTACTGTAATATCACTTCTTGGTAGTAACACAGAAATAATTTTCCTCACTTTGAACGTAAACGAATCTGACACGAAAAAAACATAAACAATTTAGAGTTTCAACCCACAAGTGTTATGATAAAATCGTTCGCATTAACGAATATATTAGACACTCATTATAATTATGACTTACTTTGAATCTCAAGCCTTTCTAGTTTGTCTTCGGCCCTCTGCTTGACTTCTAGTGGGCTTTCTATGTGGTAGAATATACTCGCGCCGACCAACAAATACATGATATGCAGCGCAAGCATGCAAGTCAGCTGCTTCTTGGACATCATCTTGACTAGTTTCTTTTATAAAAACTTCTCCAAAAAAAATCTTTTCACTTATTAACACTCTTCGTAACACAATTGTCTTTAGATTTTTATACTATCGTCACTTAAAATCACAAATGTTTCATAATCCATATCGTCCCCTGCAGAGGGTTTAACAACTGGAGCAATAAAAATCTCAAGATCTGTAATGTTTCTATGAACCGGTTCTGGGGTAAACTGAGATCTAGCTGACACACACTCTTCTTTTTGTACCACATGTTAATAAGGTCTTCATTGAAGATAATTACACAGTCACTACAAATTTTTGTTTATTATAATGTTCGTATGTACATCGTGGTAACTTGCGAGCTGAGATGACACTTCCCGATTGACCGACGTTCGGCTCGAGCGGTCGATGCGTTAGAATGAGTTTCCCTGCGCGCGCGCCTGCGAATCGTGCGCCGTTTGCTCTTACGTCCTTTTTTTATACGGCAAGCTCTAAATATTTGTGTGACAACGACACGAATTAACTCGTCGTAAAGGATAATAAGTAAGGTTATTACCGACATAGTTATACCTAGCACTAGTTCTGACGCAGTGATAATGCTAACACTCCGAGGCGAAAGATTTCGTTTATAACCAGGGATTATAGGGGATTCTGCGTTTGATAATGAGATACTTACATCACTGGCTGATAGCGAATTCTTCAAGCACCTAACTTTGACGTAGCCGAGGGACGATTAATTAGGCTTCCCAGTGTTGACGATGGAAGAAACTGTTGAGTGATAAATTGGAAACGGTAAATATACAAAAATGATAAGTTGATAAATAATTGTGTTTTAATAGCGTATACAATTAGTCATTCATGTACCAGATATTGTAGTTTGATGATTTCGTCTGCGTTTTACGTTGTTGATTCAAAGATAATCAGGGAGTTCCGCACATAAAGAGTGCTCACGAATAAAGTTAGGGTTGGGTGATGCATTGTATGAAACCATAGTATCTACCTACATATTGTTGTTAGCTTTGAACATTACCCAATTTGAATATTACTATTGCTAATGTCTGACGTCACACGCACGGGATTTCATTTCTCTTGTCCTGTTCAGTAGAGCCTACGTGGGGTTCAGCGTCTTTGGGAATTACTTACGTAGTAAGTACGTATCACATCCCAATAGTTGCGGGAAATGTATATTTTTATTGTATTTCTCGTTACGTCATTTCTTTGGTATTATTCATCGAATCCTTGAGTTCGTTGAGCTACTGAAGCTCTCAGTTGAGCTTCACGATTAATGACAAATGCGTGCACTGATTGGACAGGCCTACTTAATCTGTATGATTCTTTGCTCAAAAGGACCATTTCAGAAACCAACCTAATTATCTCGTGATCTGACCAAGATTATGTTTGGATTTTAAAAGAGACTGATGGCTGAGTGTGTGTCGGTCTTTCTTCTTAGATTAGTCAGATTAAAAAACCCTGATCACATCTAGTTTCATAAATATTTTTAAAGCGTGTGTTTGTAAAAAACTATTTAAAAAAATAAAATCATTTATCACTTGACTATAGTTCGACTGCCTAATAAACCCCAACCGTTGCCCCCAAACAAGCGTTGCGAAGAATGAGAAGGCTGAAAGTCTGACAATCAGTCTTACCAAGGAGTATCGTGTTACCCAGTAGATAATCTATTGGGTTGTGGGTGTACACGCGCAAGTGTACCAACGGAGGGTGCGGAGAACGGAACGTAGCCGCGCTCCCCGTTTCGTCATCGCCGGCGTCTATAAAAGACGAGCGCCCACGCAGAGCGTTCCTTTTTTCATCAACTCCAACCAAACGGGAAGAACATTAGGTCGCGTGTCAAGGCCGCGCGGCCAACCTTTAAAAGTGTGATATTATTAATTATGTAATCCAATAGTTTTCAAGCTGGAATTATATTAATTTTATTATTACGTTCACCCGTTTCATTTATCACACATTTGGCGACCGTGACAGGACCCGAACCTGCAATCTTCGGATCCTGTCACGGTCGCCAAATGTGTGATAACTCCAACTCTCCAAACGACCCCGGTACCCGGTACCGGGAAGAACATTGTAGGCCGCGCGGCCAACCATTAAAATTGTAATCCAAATAATTTCAAGCTGGAATTATATTAATTTTATTTATTTATCACACAGTGGGGGTAAGATAGGCAGCGTCTCATGTTAAATATTAGTTTTCAGCTGCATCCAGTTGTCATGACAACCAACTGTAGCTTAGTTGGAATAAGGGTAGGCAACCAAATTGTAAAAAAAATTGTGTTCGACTCGAAATCGGCTTGTCCAGTGTCGTTATAGGAACACATAATATTGGCAGGTTAAACATAAAAAATACAGTATTTTGAGCCGTTTGGGGCCGAAATTCTAGGGTCATGGGGCCCGAGTGCGCAACTCCTTTTCAAGGAAATTTGTCGCCGACCGGTCGACACTACGTGACCAGAGAGCTGGCTTGTTTTTTGGCCAAAGAATTAGCATTGCCATTAAATGTGGCAATGCTGCCAGTCTTCTAGGCACGTTTCCGGATGACAGAGATGTTTTGTGACATCACTGCAGTACTATGCAGTAGCTATTAGAAAAACTGGTCAAGTGCGAGTTGGATTCGCGCACGAAGGGTTCCGTACCATTATCTATAAAAACGGCAAAAAAAACACGTTTATTGTATGGGAGCCCCTTATATATTTATTTAATTCTGTTTCTTAGTATTTGTTGTTATAGCGGCAAACTGTCTAACTATCACGGCTCATGAGATACAGCCTGGTGACAGACGGACAGACGGACGGACAGCGGAGTCTTTGTAATAGGCTTTTTACATTATGTTTACTGAACCCTAAAATTATGACAGTTATTGTGTAATAGTGTTGAAATTACAGTGATTTTTTTAATATAAATTGTAATGTGCGTTATACGTTACATTGCGTTGTATTTATCGTGAAATTATTATACGTTCTATCATAATAACCGTTATTTGTCTAAAGTTGTATTAAATGAAGTATTTTGTAATGAGAGCCGACCGTTGCGTAGTTGGGAAAAGGTTAGATATATAATGAGGCCACGCTCCTTGCCGATGACGTAGGTAGGGACGCTAAAAGTGAGGGTCTTTCCTTAAACATCAGACGAAATGGATGGAGCATTACCAACGTCTGAAGTGAACCTGTTGAGTCAGTGGACGTAAAATTGATATTTAGCATACCTTTGGTTTGTCTGAGTGTTTGTAAGATGGGTCCATAGAAATATATTAAACAGAGTTGATATGACAGAGGGGCATTAAATTACACTACGTATACTATACGTGCTTAGTATTAACTCGGTACGGTATAAAAATAAAAGCACCAAAAATGAGGTTTTTATTTTTTCAAACAAACTAAATAGCTTACAAATCAGAGTAAAACGCAACCACCCTTTGTAAATAAAAACCGACCTTGTAACGCAGCGGCACCGACGCGCGCGCGCCCGAGCGCTGCGCTGTTAGGAAAGATACATCGTGTTCAAACGGGGCAAAAACTTAAAAAAAACATTTGCGACTAAACTACTGCTCCTATTTAATTGATTTTTGGTACAGACTTTGAAAATGGTCCCTAGTATAAGCTGTTTAAAGGAAAGCCCCTCTGTCGTATCAACTCTATATAAGTACTAGCTTTTGCCCGCGACTTCCTCCGTCTGGAGTTCAGTTACTTATATCGTAATATTGGGAGATATTTTTGAAACTATAATATAGATAGTTTAACAAATGATCGACGTGATTGAATGCTAGATGAAGCTTACCACAATATATGAGTGAAAACAAAATATTCTAACAAACACTGTTTTGGGTGCTATTTTCGTATATAAAGGTCACATTAAACAAATCTCATATATCTTCCATTTACAGACAGCCGTTACATATTTATTATACATATATGTACAGAGGCCAGCACATCAAGTTACCACAATCTGTCAAATTTCTTTGATAGTATTTCAACTTTATCGCAAAGACATAAGGTTCATTTTTAATTGAGAAAATTTGACAGTTAGGGATAGCTTGATGTGCTGGCGTCTGTACAATGGATGGTTCACTCGAAAAATCCTGTATTATTTCTAATAACGAAAGTGAAGAAACCTTCGGATTGATTAGTTTTCCAGTCGTTCATGTCTGTACACGACTAGGTATTCTTAAAAACCACTTTGTGATTAAACAACGTGGCGCTACAATGGTGACATTAATTTAACACATATACGTTATCACATTTTCGTTGCGTGAAGACAAAATTTTCCCATTAAACGTTCTTATTTACGGATTTATTGAACATTTTAGAAAATAGCATCTTAGAGCTTCCTGCACTTAAAGAACTGTCGCGCAGCAGTCATTTGCCGGGGTCACGATAATAACATTCGCATCAAAGAAATTAAAACGAATAAGCAATTAGGATGAAAAAACTGCAAAAATTAGGCGAATTGATTTTATTATTAAGTTTGTTTGATTTTTTTTTCTATTTGCGATTTATTTTTACCTATCAACATTTATATGATTAATGGGCACTAGCCCTACGCGTGTGTTAAATTAATGTCACCATTGTAGCGCCACGTTGTAAAATCGTGAATTGGCAATAAGTTTCAGTTTTATTTTTTAAACTAAGGTAACGTAAGGAATTTTCTACAAGGACTATATTTGGCACTACTCTGTGCATAATTTTAGTAAAACAATACCTGGGTTCCTCTAAGTGTTTAATTATGACATAGGAGGTCAAAGTGTTCCCTCATAAAGCTACCTTCACAAGGGACACTTTTGCATTTTACAAGAATTTTCAAAGGCGTTTTTATTGATCAAATAAAAACTATGTTACAGTTAAAAGCATTTGTTTGTTTCGGAAGTGATATTTTGGTTGAACCCGGACGATTTCCGTGCTTTTGTTTTAAGTTACCTACTTAGTTCTTAGGTAGTTTTGTTCTTGTACATCTGTTTTATTTTCTGAACTATTATATAAACACATTCGCACATACGTACATTGAATATCTTTACTAAAATTATAAAAAGGAAAGATTTGTTTGTTAGTTTGTTTGCATTGAATATAGGCGCCGGAACTACTTAACCGATTTGAAAAATTATTTCACTGTTGGGAAGCTAAATAGAATATAGCCTATGTCACCCGAAGAAAGTCCCTCGGGTGACATAGGCTATATTATAACTTAAAAAAATTAGGGATCCTTACTAAAACTCCAATAATGTAACAAATTCCGACATCCACGCGGGCGAAGTCGCGGGTAGAAGCTAGTATGTAATAAGTTGACAGAAACATCCCAGTGCTGATTTGCTGGATTTGTGTTCTCCTCTACTGATAAATTATTTTTCCTCTACCGATCGTTATTTCTCCTAAAAAAGTTTATTCTGTACATTTATGTACATATGTTCTAGCTGCTGCCAGCGGGTTCGCCCGGGTGGATTGTCGGAAATTATCCCAAGGGAACGTAGAATCAGGAAAAAAATTATAATATTTGTTAATCCAGGTCATAAACTATCTCTTCGCCAAGTTTCGTCTAGATCCGTTCAGCCGTTTGAGCGTGATAGACGGACAAACATACAAACTCACCAACACACACACTCACAAACTTTCGCCTTTACAATATTAGTATATTATAGTTATTTTCGTGTTTATTATAGTTTTTATTTTCTGCATAAATTGCGTTGGGCGCACAATTTCTACCATTTGAAGACATCAGTTTCTAAACGTCGTGTCGTAGTGCGAGAGAACAGTTAGGTTGTTAATGCCATCTCATATGCGCCCTGTAGTAGCTCCCAACTACTTTTAAATCAGGTTCTTCTAGGTTATTCCCGCCATACTTTCTGTGTCGCCCCGTTGTCCTAGCAGGCCAATGATCTGGCCAACACTTCACCAGCCAACTCATCAAAATTATAGAAGTTTATCACGTGTATTTTCCCTCTATTTCTGTCATAACTTAACATTCAGTAGATATGGACTGCGTGATCAAACACAGATTAACAATATGTCAATAAGAACGGGTAACATTTTTTGATGAGATAATATTAGACTTATGATAACATTAATTAGTTTTACCGTTGCCAATAAACGAGTTATCTTTAATAAATTACGCATTTCTTCATTGTTAACAAGATGTTTTCCCCGGAATTCTGTAAAAGTACGTGAGTGACGTGTTAAGGTGAAATTGTTCGACTTCCCGGTGATAAGCAATCCTTAATCTCGTTTTTAACAGTCATTGCGTATCACCACATTTTGCTATCAAGCTTCAAGAAGTGTGGCTCTCCAAGTTCAGGTTTACAGCATTAAAAGTAACAAGAGAAATAGATAAAATGAGAAAAACAACATGCCTAACTTGGGTGTTATAGGAAGCTGCGAAATTATTTAAAAAATAGTTCAATCCTCCTCCCCCGCCCTGTATTCTATTATGAGGACGGCTTATCAAAAGCCACTCTCCACTAAGGCATCACGTAAAATGCAATCATTAGTACGCATGGTGTAGATGTGGAGCTATGTCGCAAACTATGCGCCACCTCCTATCCAGCCCTTGTGTCGCAAATTATGCAGCCTAAGTCCCTGCACTGCCACCAACGGCGCCGTGGAAGTGGCGAAGTTTTGGGCTAGCAAGATTTGAATCGAAATTAAGAAGAAGTACACACTGAGGGTACTGAGCTACAGACATCAAACACGAAGCTATCCCAAACTGTAAAAATTTTACAATTGAAAATTAACCTTATACTTTAGTAATAAAGTTGAAAAACTATCAAAGAAATTGTGTTGGCTGTACTAATAGGTGGTAAGCCAATAAAAAAACAGTACTCTCATGGGTAGTCAATAGATTAAGAGGTTATAACCAATGACGTTGGTGCGTCTACGTCATCAATCTCGAACCTTTAGAAACCATACAAATAACAAGAATATTGCAAATTAATTATAATAATTGTTCTAGGAAGGATACACCAACGGCTAATACAAGGAAAAGCCGGATATTAAAGGTAAAGAAGAGAAGGAAGGAAGTCATGTTAGTAGGATCTGCTGCTGCGAGAAACGCGTAGGATCGTCGTACAGTCCATAGACGTCATGGACCAAGAGTCTTTTACGTAGAAAGGAGCCAAAGGATAAACGATGTCTTTTCCTGCATGATTTTTACTCTTTGTGTTCCAGTTTTCGTTTATAATTTACACCTAAAACAATATGTAAAGATTACGTGTCAAAAATGCCAAAAACCGAACAAAATTTAAAAAAAAATGTAAAAATGACATGCTGAAAATAATGTTAATACATGCATGATACAGGATTATACACGATTTATAATTGACAAGACTTGATGGAAAAAAAGTATCACCCCTTGTATAAGGATATAAGACGCGGGGTTACAATACGAAAAAGAATGTTGAAGATTTAAAAAATAAATAAAATGAAGATGCAGCGAATGACGCAGCAGGCAAACCGAAAACCGTATTCTCGAAGTATCTTTGGTAAGGATAGGTATTAGGGGCTCATCAAGTTTGTACAGTACAAGACTTTAATCACGTACACATTAAAGGTGAAGGTGAGCTACAATCACCTGTGATTTTACCAATTTTATTATTAACTACGTTTAATTTCCAGAAAGAAGATATTAAATTAAACGTGCACCATCTACGTTGTTGGAAATGGTTACAGGGCCTCGTACACACGATGGCGATCAGTAGTGCTATTCTGCAAAAAACTCGCCGTCAAAACGTATGTGAAGTGAAATGTCAAAAGTGTCAATCCCTAACATTAGTTGGAACGAGAGCTCACGTCACACTCGCTTCACCTAAGAGTTCGCGGTGATATATTTACAGAATCGACCGCTTGTACAGACGCCAGCACATCAAGCTATCCCTAACTGTCAAATTTTCTCAATTAAGAATGAACCTTATGTCTTTGCAATAAAGTTGAAATACTATCAAAGAAATTTGACAGATTGTGGTAACTTGATGTGCTGGCCTCTGTACGATTTTAGTGCAAATGTCAAACATACTGCATTTGTTTTCAATCGTATGGATAGTGAAGAAAAGAGGATGGTGTGAACCCTGTTTTTCCGTAAAATATCGGAATGATCACCGCTGCGTAAACGGGGCCTTAGTTTAACAATGCTGCTCATTCAAAAGCTCGCCTACACCTTTATGTAACATAACTCACAAAGCTCCTTCTCATAGAGTAGAAGACTGTACTTCAGGGAACGTTAGGCTAATGCATATAAGCAACAAAACTTATGAAGAAATAAAATTCTTTGTGGCCAGTATTTAAAAACGGATAATTCGAAGATTCGTTGTCACGGAAATCTCCAAATCTTTCCAACAGATCAATGCCCTTGAAATGCCGGTCACACCAGGCGCAGGAGTAAACTCGTCACTATCATCAGTCACAAATATTTGCCTCGCCGTTCTAATCTTCGCATTAATCCTCCTTCAGGTTTAAAGGTATTAACGAGAAAGCCTGATCTAGTTCATGCGTCATTCCTGTGGCTATCTGAAGGTTGAACAATGGCTAATTAAGGTTTATAGACAGTCATTTGAATGACAGGCAAATATTCAAAAATGGAACAAGGGTCTTCGGATTGAAAATGGTGAAAAGCGGAAACAATTGTTTGAGGTTTACGAATTACTCTGTTAAAGTCATGCTTGATTGTTTTAATATTTGTAAACGATTTCGCTGACTTGTCGGTTCAATAATCATTGATCTTGCTTTTTTCATCTTCCACTCCATAATCGTGTCACTTTATACAAGGTGTAACCAGAAGGGTATATACATACAAAAGGATATGCTACAGACCACCAAACTGAACAAATTTTACTATGGGACCAACTCCGAAATCGCTAAAAAAAACATTTTTGGTCACGTGACTCGTTGAAATGTAGGGAATAGCAGATTTTTTTTTTCATGATTTCGGAGTTGGTCCCATAGTAAAAGTTGTTCAGTTTGGTGGTCTGTAGCATATCCTTTTGTATGTATATACCCTGTCGGTTACACCCAGTATTGTAAACTTACTCCCTAACTCCAGTCATAGATTCCTTCTGCGAATCAGACTAATAAATAGCTTTCTACAAATTAAATTTCCATAACATTCACGAGTATTTTGGCACGAAAATATCATTTATTAGTATTTACGATTCTATTGATTCAACATGTCTTTAGGTGACAGATTTACTCATATTTCCTCGACACGCGTTGTCATATATAGACTTGGATTTTTGGCAATAAATCCAAGGTTCCAATATATTTGATTCATCCTTGTTCCGTAATATTTCCTTGACATCAGGACGAGGTGAACATTAGTTCATTGTTTGCAAATTTTACAGGAATTTGGTCAATGTCTTGTATTTTGAAGTTTTATCGTTTCATTGCAGTGTCTTTAGCATTATAAGCTCTTAATCAGGTACATGATCACGGCCATTAAACTCAAACGTTTTGCCGAAAACAGTTTTGGAAACGAGAAAGACGACTCATGGTTCATTTTTTATTCTCCTACTTATGATCTTTTTACGATTGCTTTACTGTTTAGGAAATAAAAACAACCTACATACATTTCTTTCTAAAATTCAGTTGAAGGAAATGGGGTTATTATTATCTTTGTATACAAAAGTTTATTTCATCCATGTGCTACATATTTTTGAAGTTCTTATTCGTCTTGGTAAACATTTTATTGCGAGTTTGTCTATTTCATAGGTCTGGTTAGTTATTTTGAAAGAGGTCGTGGCTAAGTAATAACAGCCGCACGGATCGATCTATTAGGTTAAGCTACGCTAGCCGAGGTTGGTCCGTGGATGGGTGACCATTTTTACATATCGCACCTCATCCGTGTCTCGGAAAGCCGTTTGTCCCGGCTGTAATTTGTGGATCATTGACAGTCGTTATAGTTAGTCAGAAGACTGAAAGTTTGACAGCCAGTCTTACCTAGAGGTATCGTATTACCCAGTTACTGACCGGGTTGTGGAGGTCAGATAGGTAGTCGCTCCATTTAAAATACTGGTGTTCAGCTGCATCCGGTTATACTGGAAGCTGACACCAACATAGCTGGGAAAAGGTTATAGGCAGATTGCTGGGTAAGCATTTTGACAATACTAACAATCAACACTAATTTTTACACTAATCTGTGTTGATCGCGTCCTGTTCCATTAGTGGAATTCCCTCAATCAGCACATCTAAACCCCGTTTATGGGCTGTCAGTGTCATTACTTTCTGTGACGTTATAACACTGACAGGTCTTGAACGCGGATTAGGTATGATAATCGTTTTCAGTTTCATTGGTGAAATTACCACTTAGTTGTGACTCATGCAATTAAATATGACTACTGCTTAAACACCACAACTTGCACTAAATAGGTTCTCGGCTTTGGTTGCAGGATTTCTGTAATTCTCTTTATCACCATAATTTCTTATTATTAACATAGTTAGGTGGAACCAAAGCTAAAGTTAAAATGTCATCATTTAGAAACTTATGCCACTGCATAAATCATGCATTATTCTAATTGGTAGTTAGCTATAGTGATTAGCACTGATTACAGTGTCATCGTCTGAACCAATTATTTCACAGATTGTTAACACTTCCCTGTTTATTTAACTTATATTACTTGGAGAGAATATTAGCGTGTTTCAATTAGTATAAAAGTTAAAGCTATATACAAATAAACAATTATATGAAGTGACTGGTAATTAGTGACCGATATTTAAACACGTGGTTGTAGGTACTCATGATTACAATCAACTTTCCCAAAGATACTTTTTTTCTCAATAGTTGCTAACAGCTGATCGGCGCGAAGTTCATTGAACTTTGCGCGCGCCAGTTGTATTATTATTGTGATAAAAATAAAACTATTGAGTATACAAAAAAAGTTTCTTTGGGAAAGTTGATTGTAATCATGAGTACAATCACGTGTTTAAATGTTTGTCCCTAATTACCAGTCACCTTATATACAAGACCACGCAAAATTATGAGTGATTGAAGAGTGATTTATGTTTGCACATGATAGATGCTTTTGTTTTTTTGAAGGGTGGGAATCATCAGATGACTCCTCTCGCTCTGGGTGGAACGGAAGGGAGTGTCAGACTCTTACTGACTAAAACCCCTCCATGTTCCTTCCTTAGTCCTCTGTGTTTCGGGGCAGCGGTAACCTTTTCGGACAATCCTGTAACGGTCTTAAGGCAAAAGACCACCTATTTTGGTGCCACATAAGAGTGGAGTAAGAGTCCAAAGTGGACTTCGAAGAATGCTGAATTGATTGACGCGCAATTTTATGTAGTTGCGTAAGTAAACATATGACTGTAAAAGCGTATAGGTACGATGCCTCATAACGATTGCGAATATGATGAACGAATGCGTGAAATAAGTCTTAGCCAGAGTTACTAATTGTGGTAAAATTCAAAATGACATCTTACCTACGCTGTATACCTAAACCAATATCCAGTGAGTTTTTTTTTTAATTCATAATAATTTAGTAGGTAGCTAGTTTTATTACTCAGCATGAGGTTAAAAAGCAGTGATAGCCTAGTGGTGTGACCGCCGGACTGCCAAGTTTCATGAGCGTATTGTATAATTATCACTTGCTTTAAAATCGGTGAAGAAAAACATCGTGAGGAAACCGGCATGCCCGAGAGACATTTCTCAACAGCATGTGATGCTAAGTCAGAGGCCCATGGGCAACATTAAAACTCTGACACCAGGTTAGTCACTAACCACACGAAGAAGAAGAAGAAGCATGAGGTTCAATTCCCAGGTGGGGCAAAGTGTTATAGGGATATGTACCCGATTAATGGCAATAGGCTCGCCCCCTATTACGATAGAATACTTTTCAGACAATGCCCATAGGCTTTGTAACTATTTTAATAAAAAAATTGTGTCTATTAGAATAGAAAACTTTTCAGATAATGCCCGTAGGCTTTGTAAATTAAAAAAAAAATGTGTTAGTACGGACCCAGATTAAAATATTTAACTATTTATGGACAAATAAATATAAAAACAGACAGGAACGAAGGACCAAAAAAATACGTACAAAGGTGATACATATTTCTAAAAAATAAAATAAAAATTAAACATGGGATTATCAGGATCCACCTCCGCAACATCGGAGCATCTCACCGGTCTGCGAGTCTGCGAATACACTGAGGTACTGCCGATATATTCTCTAACAATCACACCGTGGAAACTTAGGTGAAGTGAGCTAGGAGTGAGCGGTCAAAACATAGAATGCCAACTCATTTCAAGCTTACTTCACCCGAGTTTTTACGGTTATGAACCTTATGTCTTTGCAATAAAGTTGAAATACTATCAAAGAAATTTGACAGATTGTGGTAACTTGATGTGCTTAACGTCAAGTTACCCAAAAATGTAAAAGTTCTATGATATTTCTTCAACTTTATGACAAAAGCATAAGGTTTATTTTCAATTGGGAAAATTTGAGAGTTTGAGATAGCTTGATGTGCTGGCGTCTGTACATTCAGATTGACATAATTATATGTCAATCTGCCTAGCCTTTTCCCAACTATGTTGGGGTCGGCTTCGAGTCTAACCAGATGCAGCCCCATTGGGTCCCATGTAATAGGAAATGAATAATATGTACACACGCCAGCATATCAAGCTATCTCAAACTCTCAAATTTTCCCAGTTGAAAATTAACCTTAAAACTCTTTCGTAAGGATGGACTACAAACATTGAAACAGTAATTTGTTTGTCTTTTAGTCTCTGACTAACCCTTCGCGGAATACAGGCGTGATGGTTAGTTTAGTAGATAGGGAAATTGATCTTAAAACCCCATTTATTTATATAGGTAATTAGGTACTACATTGTTATACAAGTTTATGTAATTACGTTCTTGAATACCTACTTGCGTAAATGAGCTAGGAAATAACGTTTAGGTACATGCGTAGCTGTCTACGTTTTTCCTCTACTTTGTGATAGGTAAGCTAAGGTGAGGTAGGTTCAGCTGTTTATTAGGCGAATAACACACGTCACCGCTGGACCGCGCGGTAGAAGCAGTTTGCGGTAAAAACGAGCACCGCTCGACCGCCGCGCCGGTCGGGCGGTGTACGTGTGTTAGGCATCAACGGATTTCTTAGAGACCAATGCGACATGAGATCCGCTTCACCGCCTACCGCGGCGGAGTGCGGTGCCGTGTGTAAATCGCCTTGTTACTAGCCCTTCGCCCGCGTGGTTTTTTTCATACTAAAATTATAAACGTAAAACGTTTAGATGCCTAATTTTCATTTAGATTTTTGCCTAGTTTTTTCAAATAATTACAGCTGACTACCGAGTCAATTGCTGCTACATAGAAATTCCAGATGGATTTCAACAACATTGCCCGAACTGGATATCGAACCTAGTACCTTATGCTTAGTAGTATGTAGTAACGCTTGCAACCACCAACTAGGCAGTGTGACTGACCAGCATTATTCGCAAAACTTTCATTGCAGCATTTTATATTTTATGTTATTTCAGCTTTGTTTATGAGTAAACTATGTATGACGTTTTGTTTTGGGAATGGAACAAAGCTTCCATAAATTCTGAAGGTACCCAATACGCGGCCGGTCGCAAGGTCGAGTTTAGACGCCATTTATTTTCCCAGTACGTGCGTAAACGAAAAGGCGGCAATCCAAGTGATAAGTTGAACAATGAATGACCCCAAACCAAACGTCAAAACGCTTATATGGTAACGTACGCGCCATTCTTGTGAAGCTATTCATTAACTTGTATGTAGGTAATTATGTACTACTATACTGGCTTCGGTTCTGAACTTTTACATGTCAACATAACATCTCAACTTGTTCCCTCGAAGAATAGGATAAAGAACACACCCACAAAAAAAAAACTTGAAAAGACTACTTAGCTATAATAGTTTTCCTTTTCTGTGTTGTACAATACTACTACTATCGTGAATTTTTTCACCTATCCAAAACTAACCGTTTGACTGGCAGGTGACTTGTCTATAACAAAAATGAGCATTTTAAAGCCTAATATTTCAGAAATAGATCCCGAATAGTCTAAAACTTGTATCCACAAACCCGCAATATTTTTGAAAAACCCATCCAACAACACCCCACACGATGGGGTAAACAAGAAAAAACAAAACATTACCTATAGGTACAGGAGATACCCTAAATAATGTTTAATTTCATGATTTTATTTTAATTAATATGTATATCCATGCCAAATTATTGATTTCCAGTAAAAAGAGGCAGATCTAAACTGCGGGCGGTCAAACAGCCAGAAGGACAGACGGACATGGCGAAGTTATAAGCCGAAAAAAAGCTTTTGAAAATAGAAAATGGACTGCGTAATGGTCGCAAGCGCTACAGGTAAGCATGAGGTTCTCGGTTCGATTCCCAAGTCCGCCAAAATTCTATGTACAATTTTTCATATCTAAACCACACGGGTAATTTACTTACAAGCCGTCAAACCAAGACTCTCCATGACCTTACCGTTCTCCACCAATGCTAAAGTTTCCGATCGTCTTCCGATACGATATTAGTATTCCAGTCGCCTCCTTAATCACTGCTCTGTGCAATATTGCATTTATTTGTATACTATTTAGCGAACGCATGGTCGGAGTGAATGCTAAGAGGTGGAACAGGGACATTTGGCAGCTGGTAAACTGGCAGAAACGATGGTAGTTTTTTTTACCTTTGAATACCGCTATCCCCGAACATAAAGGGCTAGGGAAGGAACATGGATGGGTTTTAGTCAGAGTGTGACACTCCCTTCCGCTCTACCCAGAGGGGTCATTTGATGATTTCCCAGCCTCAAAACAAAAAAGAATACCGATTTCCGAATGTTTGTGCTGCAAATTATAAAAAAGTCGTTTCACTATTTTCGTTTTGTGTCATTTTGTGACGATAGCTCAATTTTTTTTTTAATTGTGTCGTTTTCATCCTAAAGTTCGTATTGTGTTGCTCCAAAGAATCGTTGATGCAGCAAATCCTGCAAGTATACTTGCTGCAACCAGGTATACAGAATCAGAATCCGCTCGGGTCCACTCGGGTGTCGCTGAATCGGGTATACTCGGCTCCAGTCGATCGGAGACGTTGAATCGGGTATACTCGGCGCTGAATCGCGTCTACTCGGCTCCAAGTAAGTTTTCTTCTAACACGTAGACATAGACACTGACCGGACGCCGCCGTTGAAGTGTGACATCCTTTTTTAATATTTCTATGTGCGTGAGATTCGACCGCCGCTACCCTGAATCGTCTTTATGCACTGATGTCGACTATTCCATCTAAGCGTCTATGGTACACGTTTCCGAATCCGGAGGAGATGGCGAGGAGATGTCGCCTTTTTTCATAAGGATTGGCCACAAACAGGAGAAGCAAAAAGTACAAGGGTAGAGGGATAAGTGGCAACTGGAATGAGGGAAGAAAACCCTTTACACTGCAGCGGGACAAAAAAATGGCTTGTAAAAAAGTTGCTTTTGTTGTCGCATTTTCTTTTTGTGTCCTTTTCATTCTTGTATATCTTCGTCAGTAAAGAAACGTAATTTTAAAGAGTCGGAATTGCATGCTTTATTTAATTTTTATATGTTTAAACGCTGCGTTGTTTAGTTTTTTTGTCATTTTTCAGATATAGCAAATGTGTAGCTAGATCATCGAGCTAGAAAAGAGCATCAGAATTAGTAGATCGATTCAACCTATTGTTGACTGAATTATGCCCTCTTTACTCTATAATATATAAACGATCGGTAGGTATAGATTTAGAGGTCCCGATTGATAGAGAGGCACAACAGTTTTATTGACAAGTCTGATTTATAATATTGATTTACTAAAACCGGCATTTGCACATTATGTTTAAAAACGTCAAAATAGAGAAAATGTTTGTAGGCCTATGCATTTTTTTAATTGACTTCCTTTCGATATCACTATAGGTAGTTCCAAATTTGAATTTAAGAATATGAAAAAGAGAACAAAACCGAATTTTGGGTGCTCTTACAGAATCACGCAATAATGGTTCGGGAATACCTTCATATATCGCAGTTATGGAATGACCAGCAAGAAGCCCTGGCATGAATCTAATGGAGCAGTTATGGGGTGAACTGAAGAGGCGTGTTCGAACTAACCAACCAGCTCCAGAAACTTTACAGGAACTTGAGAAGCCGGGGAGAACTAACTAATTCCTTGCCGAACTGAAAAACTCGAAAAGGCAACTTACGGCAAATTTTTTACCTAGCCTACACTGTCACACTTCTGAGCAAAGGCCTCCCCCACATCCTTCCAGACATCTTTC
This sequence comes from Hyppa rectilinea, assembly GCA_951799385.1. Taxonomy (NCBI): domain Eukaryota; kingdom Metazoa; phylum Arthropoda; class Insecta; order Lepidoptera; family Noctuidae; genus Hyppa; species Hyppa rectilinea. The sequence continues at coordinate 6,164,767 of OX637314.1, forward strand.
TCTCGAGCCACCTCAATCCATCCTCAATCTTATTGCAATTAAGTTGTTTTTTAAACCTTAAAACAAAATGAAATAGCGTTTCTCGAGCTGCTCCCGCACGGTTTTACCTCGGCTGCTCGGCTCCTATTTGTCGAAGATTACATTGCCTTTCTCGATAAATGCAATATCCAACACAAAAAAAAAAAACAATTCGGACCAGTAGTTCCAGAGATTAGCGCGTTCAAACAAACAAACTCTCCAGTTTTATAATATTAGTAATAGATAGGTAGACCTGTTCCCTCAGCCATGAAGTAGCTAATCAACAGTAGGATTTAACTTAAAAGAAAGTAAAAATCAATTTCTGCATAGATGTATAATAATTTTCCCAACCGCATTTAATTTTCCTTCCTTAAGCACAAATTTATTGATAAAACCTTTATTATAGCTACCTAGGTAAGAACGTGATACCTCAATAAAATCTGGGAGAGTCCAAAATGTTTATCCAGTCATGTATGACGTCATGTAAGTATGAAATTATGTAAATTAAGACAAGTCATCCGTGTGTTAATTACATCTACAGTTTACGTCTATCGATAGTCGAACTAAGGAAAACATGAAGACAGGAAAAGATGTCAGTTGTCACTACCTGACTAAGTTGCAATAACCTAACAGGTAAGTGGTCACGCTGGCAATTAAAGAATCCTCATACTTCATCTGCCTAGCCTTTTCCCAACTATGTTGGGGTCGGCTTCCAGTGTAACCGGATCCAGCTGAATACCAGTATTTTATATGGAGCGACTGCCTATCTGACCTCCACAACCCAGTAACTGAGCATTACGATACCCCTTGGTAAGACTGGCTATCAGATTTTCATGCTTCTGACGACCCGTTACGCCTGTCAAAGATGCACAAATGGCAGCCGGCACCAACGGCTTAACGTGCTTTCCGAGACACGGAGGAGTCTTGGTATGTAAAGATGGTCACCCATCTTCGGGCAATCCCGGAAAGCGTAGCTTAACCTGATGGATCGACCTGTGTGGCTGTTAGGACTTAATCACAAGCTCCTCCTCATACTTACCTACTGATTTTTTTTTATCAGGAGATGGATCAGTGGTCGTCTTGTGGCATGGTGACGGCATTGGTCCCGACGCGACAGGGTCGTAAGTTCGGACAAGCAGCGCGAAGTTTCTTCTATTTCCTTCAACAGCACTGCAAAAAAACAATGACTTACTTCAGAACGAAGACTTTGAAGACATGCGACTTCCACCAAATCCGGCCTTATTAACAAATAAGTATAAAAATACCCTGCTTATCTCATATTTTTTTTATTAAAAAATGGTCCACTTTTGAAACTTAAAAATACTTTTTTATAATATTGTAATTTTGTAATTGAATGTAATAGGTACGTTTTTGCGAAAAATATACACTTATTTGAATTAAATTACCCAAGTTTATTATTTATCAACTAAGATGTTTTGTTATCGTTAGCGTTAAATATTGCTACTGTATTCTAAACTGAAGTATCATTACAAGTGGGAGGATTATTAATTTATTGCCAAGTATATTCAGCGCAAACCTCTTCTAAGAACCTTTTTACCAGAAACAATCTTTCGAAGGAGAATTTCTGTATCTAACTTAAACCAAAGAGATCGGATACTAGTGTCTGTACTCTGCATAGGACAAGTACAGAGGCCAGCAAATCAAGTTACCACAATCTGTCAAATTTCTTTGATAGTATTTCAACTTTATTGCAAAGACATTAGGTTCATTTTTAATTGAGAAAATTTGACAGTTAGGGATAACTGGATATGCTGGCGTCTGTACCTAACGCTCTATCTTGCTGTCTCGCTGATGGTAGCTTGTGTGTTGGATCATTTAGCTCCCTTCAAATGGTTGAGCTGAATGGTGCTAATCCATGTGTCATGTTAGGGACAAGTCATCTTAGCTAAGCTCTTAGCTGCCACGGATCTTTTAAAATTTAATTTAATTTTGAATTGTGTTGATAACTTTTAGAAAAATCTTTTATTACGTATGCTTTTTACGTTTTGCATCGTTCTTACATGTTTGACAGGAATGATGTTACCCATATTTTGTGACCATATTCTGATTTAAAAGAGTGTCCGTGGAGTTTCTTGCCCGTTCTTCTCCACAGTCACCTTTTGCTTCATCTTTCTGACAATCCGACCCCTTGACAATTCAAAAGTGCCTGTAACTGGTTTATTATTATTTGAAATAAATGCTTCGAGCTTGAGTCTGTAAACCTATTCTGCTTTTTCACATAAAACTTAAATAGACACGTACAAGCACTTTCTAAAAGTTTCAAAATATTTGAAAATTGACAAATGCGCTCATAACCAGAAAATGGTTAGCGTCCTTGTTAGCAGCATTAAAAATTAAATTGGTTTATACCGTTGCATTAGCACCAAATGAATTACTTTACCAAAAACATGACATGTTGATGGTACTAATTTCAATAACCATTGCGCGTTTTTTACCTAGTTAACTAGAAATACCAATTGAAATGCAGCAATGAATGGGAAAATGTCGTGATTGGAAGGTTTTTGCTCTTAACATTCTTGTAGCGCGTGTAATCGTACGTAACTGGCTGTTTATTAGCACCCTGACGACATTGCCGTTGTGAACTAATTAGACAGAAAAAAGGCCAGGACTCCAGGAGCATGTAAGTCACATTTTGCAATAAAATGTAGATAAATAAGTAGGTACAGTTGGACCACCAGTTGTAGGTACATAGTACAAACTTTTTACAAAGAGCCGACCAGAAATGATAATAATTATATGAAATAAGTCTAGGCAGAGTTTGTTGAGACAAAGAGTGCATGTGTGAGACTGACGTAACATCGCAGAAATTGGCTCAAATAATGAGACCTATGAGGGGGTCGAATCGGACTATGGATAGGTACTTAACTGATGATGATGTACCTACTTGACGAGACGTTGGATTATCTCATAATTAATTCCATAATCTTATTTTTTTTTTGAATGGCTGTCTTTCTAGTGTTGGTATTAGATGCTTACTACCTTCTGACCACGATTTCAATTCTAAATTACCAAGGTATAGGTATGTATTACGTGGTCAACAACATCTTATTAAGCTAAACACGTTTTTTAGGGAAAACCCCTTTTGATAGGTATACAAGTGGATTGATTTTCATTAGGTAGATTGTAGCGTAGTACCTACCTAATATTGAAGCAGTGTTATTGTACTTGTGTATGTATTAGGTAATAGATGCAAGATTTACATTTATGATATATTCAATATCCATGCTCTTCGCGCGAATACGCGATCTTTGTATGTTTATACAACAATTTGGTTCGGAAAACCGAAAGGCGCCCTCTGTCGGTGTGATCCAAAGTTTGGGTTCGCTGAACAATAATATGATCGCGTGTTAATGCGACGTTCGCTTTGATTAGGATATGGGCCGGGTATGTACGCACAGCTGGTGCGATAGTTTACAACGAGCTCTGGACTAAAGAAATAAAAGCAATAAAAATTCCCACGTTTCTAAATAAAACGGAATGAATCTTTAATTCGTTTTGTTTTTTCTTTTACTAAGTTTAGCTTTCCTATTTTCAATTTTGTACGGAAACGAAAAAAAAACAATAAAAACAGAATAATATTTTTTCTATTATAATCGATTAAAAAATTATAATGGTTCCTCTATTTTTAATAGAAATTATAATACAAAATTAAATTAGTAGTTTGCTATAGGACGTTACGGAGTCTCTGGGTTAAAACCAAACGCACATTTGACAGCAGACATAGCGATTTACCTTGCCTGCACACGTCTTGTAAATTGTACATTTTTGTCGTGGTTTTTGTCAACATTTTCTGTTTTATAATACTTATTTCGTTTATTAACAACAATGGACCATGAAAGCAGGCAGTTGGCTCAGGATTTCTTCCTCCGGGAACCGGCGGACCCTCGGATACGGTACGGTAAAATACTACCAACATCTCACAGCAATTTGTCTTGGTATGTCTCTATAACAATGTGTTTTTTTTTCAGGAAGGCTAAGGTCGAACCTCAGGAAGAAGATCCTCATCCTAACCTTAAGGTGGAAATGCAAACTGTCAGATTAAATTCAGATTCACAGAAGCTTGTTTTGGATACACTAAGGTTTATACATGGCCCTGACTTTAAACTTGGAAGTGCCAGTGTTTATAAGGTAAATATTTTAAAAAACGAATAAGAAAAAATTAATACAGCGGTGGTTATGTTTTTTTAAATTTAATTTTTTTAAATTCAATATTAATTTTAATCTTATTGAGTACTTATCTTTAGGTCCTATGTCTATGGAACTGTTGTATATTTGTGCAATATTTTGTATTTCATTGGATTGTGTAACATCATGTTAGAACCAAACAAATTAGATTATGAATATAATTTCTTTGAAGCCATTGTTTAATAATATTAATATCATCATCTGCCTAGCCTTTTCCGCTCTATGTTGGGGTCGGCTTCTTGTCGTACTGGATGCAGCTGAATACCAGTATTTTACTTGGAGCGACTGCCCATCTGACCCACACAACCCAGTAAATGAGCAATAATATTATATACTATTTGACTACTATGGTGCTTATAGTGTTAACATGTTAAACACCAACGTGGTCACTGAATGACCGCAAACAATAGTTTTTCTATTGTCTCTGCTGCGTCAATGCCTTAATTATATTTTGTTTTCTTTTAGGATAAAGGTTCAAATTTGGGTAACCGCTACTGGATGGAGAGAGGTAACCTGATTGTGCAAGGAGGCTGTGACTACTCATTAACTGCTAAACCTGAGATAGAGACTTCTGAGGCCAGGCTCCGGGCGTTTGCACTTGCTAAGTTGGAGAGGTTTGTGGTTTTCTGTTTATTTTAAAAGGTAATGCCAATCTAATGATTAAAATAAGTACCTAGAGTATTTTCTCAGCAGTATTTTGTTTCATAAATTTTAACGTCTTTACTTATTTATTTGTGTATATTTGTTATGTAACAAATATAACATTACATCTTTAATCCCCAAGGGTTCGGCAGAGTATTGCCATCAACCGGGCAGATATCCTGACATACATTTTATATTACAGGTACAATTTCCACAAAGTCCACTGTTCAGAAGCTCTAGAAGTGGCTGCTGAAAACATAGAAAAAGCACTTGAAATACTATTCTTCAAATACTTTAAAATTGATTTCCAAGATAGACCAGAAAGCGCACCAAACAAAAATGAATTGATTGAAATGGTAAATGACGAGAGGGCTGTTCTTGATTCAATATACGATACCAGTTTCAAAACAAAAGACGATAATGTATGGATCGTCAAATTAAACCTTGATTATCTTACTAAAATGTACGAAAGCAAAGATGTCGAAGTTCCTAAGAAAAAAACGAACACAAACTATACAAGCAGTGTTAAAACAAAGCAGAAAGAAGTGTGCAAACTGTATCTCAGAGGTCCATGTAGATTCGGCGCAAAATGCAAGTTTCTACACGAATCAAAGGAAGAAAAAGCACCAGAACCTATAGAAACTAAAGAAAATACAAAAATAACTTATGAATTAGAAATAAGGTTTCCCGAAGACACTGTCTACCCTTACCAACCACCTTTAATATTCTTCAAAACGGAAAACAAAACTAAGATAATACCAGAGCTTACCTTTCTAAAAATAACATTAAGACTTTTAGATGAAGCTAAAATTCTAGCCCAGGATGGTATACCATGTGTATACTCCTTGGTCGAACTCCTTAATAACGAGGAAGAAATCTTAAACTTTATACAATTTGATACGAGAACTTTTCCTGGTACTACAGATGCCTTATTCCCTCAATTAATAGAAAATTCCGGTAGTAAAAAGAATTTACCATCGCATTATAAAAAGGGTGGTAACAAAGACAATAGGGCTAATATTAACTTCGAAGAGATCTTCAGAGAGAATAAGGAGATAGCTAAACGGTTTTTGGAAAAGACGGAAAATGATAAATATAACAGAATGATGGCGGGTAGAAGAAAATTGCCGGCATGGAAGAAGAGGAATGAAATATTGAATACCATAAAGAAGTCACAGGTGAGTGGCTTCTCATTTTACCGACAATATCTAGGTGTTGGGGCGTTTTTTGGCGCGGGCGGTTGGTGAGTAATGAGTAGTATAACATCCGATTAGGACCAAGCCCGTGCCGGACGGCGCGTACGAATTCCACGCGCGCCTCAAAGATATGTCGGCATTAGGGAAGGGGCTCGTTAGGGCGTAAGCCTGCCGGGTCAGCGGGATTGTACGAAAGGGTTACTGCTGCCCCGGAACATATAGGGCTGAGGAAGGAACATGGATGGGATTTAGTCAGTAAGAGTCTGACACTCCCTCCACTCCATTAAGAGGGGATTTGATGATTTCCTACCCAAAAAAGAAAGGGCATTGATCATACATGTCTAAGTGAGCTGTTTAGACCCTGAAACATACCCTGAAATTTCAAATACAACCTATTTTCAATGGTTAAATAAGGGTATTTTTATTGCAAGAAAGAAAGAAAAAACATTTATTCAGCTCAGACTAAAAAAAAATTATGAGATACAGATATCAAATTAGGAGTTAAAGGAATGAGGTCCCTTATTCACAGGAAATTAGCTTGAGCCCATCACATATCTAAGCTCAATTCTTTATAGCATTCCATCATAATGTGAATACAATTGGTAGGCTTAAAATGTATGTATCATTATTGACCCTTCACACTTGACGCAGACATATTTTCCGCTTTTAAATCTCTGCCTGACCAGCTCAAACCGTCACTTCCTTACTCCATCTTCCCTGTATATTACTAGAGAGGACAGAATTTTCCACAAAATTTAAGAAAGAAAGAAATTTTACTCAGAACACACACAGGAATTAAACAGCAAAAAAAATAAAAATAAAAATGGAATATAAAAACAAATTAACAATAAAAAATAAGAGCAAAAAGATTTTAAAAAAGACTTGTGTGAGGCCGAAAGGCTTTTATGTCAGCATAATGCTGCGATATTTAGGGAATAACTAAATACCAAAGCGCTACTTATAAATCTTCCTACCATGATCACCCCATCAATTTCTCAGAAGTAAGTTGACGCTAGTTATTACATTGTCAAGTGATATACTTATCTTGGATTTCTCGTCTACAAAATAATCGGAAGCATAGTGATAATAATCTTATTACAAGTGTTATTGACAATGACTGCTATCCTAGTATGACGTTAATATGGCACGAATTAACTACCTAATGCTTCTTACTATTGTCAATATTGAGTTGTAATCAAATAATATTGGGCTGTAAAGAACAATTAACATGTAATCTAGAAATCTCAGCAGTAATCTATTGCAAATAATTAACGAGGAAGAAATCTTAAACTTTATACAATTTGATACGAGAACTTTTCCTGGTACTACAGATGCCTTATTCCCTCAATTAATAGAAAATTCCGGTAGTAAAAAGAATTTACCATCGCATTATAAAAAGGGTGGTAACAAAGACAATAGGGCTAATATTAACTTCGAAGAGATCTTCAGAGAGAATAAGGAGATAGCTAAACGGTTTTTGGAAAAGACGGAAAATGATAAATATAACAGAATGATGGCGGGTAGAAGAAAATTGCCGGCATGGAAGAAGAGGAATGAAATATTGAATACCATAAAGAAGTCACAGGTGAGTGGCTTCTCATTTTACCGACAATATCTAGGTGTTGGGGCGTTTTTTGGCGCGGGCGGTTGGTGAGTAATGAGTAGTATAACATCCGATTAGGACCAAGCCCGTGCCGGACGGCGCGTACGAATTCCACGCGCGCCTCAAAGATATGTCGGCATTAGGGAAGGGGCTCGTTAGGGCGTAAGCCTGCCGGGTCAGCGGGATTGTACGAAAGGGTTACTGCTGCCCCGGAACATATAGGGCTGAGGAAGGAACATGGATGGGATTTAGTCAGTAAGAGTCTGACACTCCCTCCACTCCATTAAGAGGGGATTTGATGATTTCCTACCCTAAAAAGAAAGGGCATTGATCATACATGTCTAAGTGAGCTGTTTAGACCCTGAAACATACCCTGAAATTTCAAATACAACCTATTTTCAATGGTTAAATAAGGGTATTTTTATTGCAAGAAAGAAAGAAAAAACATTTATTCAGCTCAGACTAAAAAAAAATTATGAGATACAGATATCAAATTAGGAGTTAAAGGAATGAGGTCCCTTATTCACAGGAAATTAGCTTGAGCCCATCACATATCTAAGCTCAATTCTTTATAGCATTCCATCATAATGTGAATACAATTGGTAGGCTTAAAATGTATGTATCATTATTGACCCTTCACACTTGACGCAGACATATTTTCCGCTTTTAAATCTCTGCCTGACCAGCTCAAACCGTCACTTCCTTACTCCATCTTCCCTGTATATTACTAGAGAGGACAGAATTTTCCACAAAATTTAAGAAAGAAAGAAATTTTACTCAGAACACACACAGGAATTAAACAGCAAAAAAAATAAAAATAAAAATGGAATATAAAAACAAATTAACAATAAAAAATAAGAGCAAAAAGATTTTAAAAAAGACTTGTGTGAGGCCGAAAGGCTTTTATGTCAGCATAATGCTGCGATATTTAGGGAATAACTAAATACCAAAGCGCTACTTATAAATCTTCCTACCATGATCACCCCATCAATTTCTCAGAAGTAAGTTGACGCTAGTTATTACATTGTCAAGTGATATACTTATCTTGGATTTCTCGTCTACAAAATAATCGGAAGCATAGTGATAATAATCTTATTACAAGTGTTATTGACAATGACTGCTATCCTAGTATGACGTTAATATGGCACGAATTAACTACCTAATGCTTCTTACTATTGTCAATATTGAGTTGTAATCAAATAATATTGGGCTGTAAAGAACAATTAACATGTAATCTAGAAATCTCAGCAGTAATCTATTGCAAATAATTATAATTATTTTCCTCAATGTACTGGCGTTCAGATAATCTGTAACACGCGTAGATGTATGGCCTGATGATTGCCAGGTTTCTTTGGTAATTATGATTACTTTGGTTATTCGAAACAATTAATAATGCTAGCAGAGGAATAGTTAATCGTAGTATGTATTTTGTTAGAAGACTAAGTACCAATTTCACCAATAAAAATCAACGCGATCTGCACATAAAAAAGGCGTTTAAAAGCTGTCATTGATGATAGTGACACTGAGCCCTTGAACGCAGTTTAGATGTGCTGATCGCGTTCAGTTTCATCGGTGAAATTGGCCACTAAGTCATCTTTGGAGCAAACATGATAAACACGACACTATACTTTTTGCTCGATTCTGATTTTACCAAAGGCTAAGAGTCGCCGGATGTCGATACATTATTGCTTAAATTGCAAAATCACCGACCGCTGACAAACATTGTGTTTGCTTTGCAGCGACCATTGCATCAGTTAATGTAGTTTTGTTTATTTTTAATAATACCTAATAGCAAGATTAAATACAAGCAGCTGTCATGGGTGCGAACCCCGCCAGGCCGCTTTACTTAAATTAAATTATTTCATCACCACAGCTCTCAAAACGGTGAAGGAAAACACCGTGAGGCAACCGGCATGTCTTAGAACCATAAACTTCGTAGACATGTGACCTCCACTGGGCCCGTGGTGGATTTTGGCTTGCTCACTCTCACAGAGAGGAGGCGTCCCAGCAGTGAGAAACAACATAGGCTGATTAAACATTAAAGTCAACCTAATTTCCTCCCAGGTCGTCGTCATAAGCGGTGAAACTGGTTGTGGTAAGAGCACACAAGTGCCACAATACATCCTAGACAATTGGTTGGAGAATTACAAGAAAGATGGCGCCGAACACGTCGAGATCGTGTGCACTCAGCCTAGACGGATATCGGCTATTGGTGTCGCTGATAGAGTGGCTGAAGAGAGAGTTGAGAAAACTGGGCAGGTTGTTGGATACCAGGTATGTTTGCAACAGTTTTATTTTACCATCTTTACATATCCAGACTCCTCCGTGCCTCGGCAAGCACGTTAAGCCGTTGGTCCCGGCTGTCGTTCACGGATCTTTGACAGTCGTTACGGGTAGTCAGAAGCCCGAAAGTCTGACAGCCAGTCTTACCAAGGGTATCGTATTACCCAGTTACTGACTGGATTGTGGAGGTCAGGTAGGCAGTCGCTCCATGTAAAATGCTAGTATTCAGCTGCATCCGGTTAGACTGGAAGCCGACCCCAACATAGTTGGAAAAAGGCTAGGCAGATTGGCGGATGGGCCTTCAATCAGTAGAATAGAGTTCCAGTGAGCGCATCAAAAACGGCCGGTAAAAATAAGACCATAAATAATGTTGTGGTCTTGTTTTGCAACAAGTTTTTTCAATTCTATTGAATCGAAATTATGTTTATTTTTCTTTAAATATTATTGATCTTATTTAAAAAAAAAGTTTTCATTTCATTCTAAATATATTTCAAGCGATAATAAACTTTATGTTCAAGTGTTAAGGTTGATAATCAATAACTAACCGCGGCCACTTGGGTGATGTGTTTTTGTTTCTAATCCATGTAGTGTTAGAAGCATTTATCTGTAAAAAGTTTAGCTATGTCTTTCAAAATGGCTTATACACCAAAAAAACTTAAACTGCATGAATATGGCACTGGGAGGGGAGAGGGGGGATTAGGGTTTCACAGGTTTAAAGTTAAACTAAAGTCATCATCATCCTTCTGCCTCAGCGGAGTTTTTAGAAAGGGTTACCGCTACCCCAGATCATAATGCCTGACACTCCCTTCCGCTCCACCCAGAGCGGCAGGAGTAATTTGATGATTTCCCACCCTCAAAAAAAAAGGGGAGGATATGTGCAATAAACCCCTTTGCAATGATTGCCATAACATAACTCGTTTCTGTATTGCCTACATCGAGTTCAAAAGACCAGACTAGACCAGACTACAGAAATACTTGGCAAATGGTAATCTACATTCTTTAATTCCAAACCAACCGTTAATTTTACAACGACATCCAAAGCGTTTGCAAGAATAAAGCATCGTCTAATCTAACTCTAATCAGAATTGAAGAGTGCAAAACATCAAAGAAACGAAGATACCGAATACCGATACCAATTTTGAGTATCTTTTTTCAATATTCTCTTTTTAATTTTCAGATAAGACTTGAAAGCAAAGTTTCGTCCAAAACCCGCCTTACATTCTGTACCACTGGTATTTTACTTCGACGGCTAGAATACGATCCGAAGTTGAAATCCGTCACCCACGTGTTAGTAGACGAAGTCCATGAGAGGTCCGAAGAGAGTGACTTCCTCTTGTTGATATTGAGGGACCTTGTCAAAGTGAGGAAAGACTTGACTGTCATACTCATGAGTGCTACGTTAAACGCTGATCTGTTTTCGGATTACTTTGATAAAGTTCCAGTTTTGGAGATACCAGGTAATTATAATATCTTAATTAAAAATACAATGTGCTTGAACTATGACTAACAAAGGACTAAAACAACGCCACGCGGTGTTCCCATTCCGTCACCCATCCAAGCACTGACCGCGCCCGGTGTTACTTTACTTCGGTACTCCGACGACAATTTCGGTGTTTACAAAATAGTATGGTCGTTAAGACAATAGTCCTAAAAGAAAATACATATGTTCTTCTGGTTTCTTTGTGGATGTGTCTTACTTTTGTTATCGTACTTTCGCAATATTTCTTAATGGTCTAATGTATCTTTTGATGTTTTCAGGCAGAACATTCCCAGTAGAGCAATTGTTTTTAGAAGATATTATGGAGATCACCAACTATGTACTAGAAGAAAATGGGCCTTACGCTAGAAAAATGAAGAGAGGTAAACTCATTTTCATGAACACTATATTTTTTTGAAAATTATCTATAGTGACAATCAAATTATTTTGACATTTTCTATTTTTTTTTTGACCATTTTCATTTCAAATTTTTAATCGTTTAATAGTGTGAAGTATTATTATAATATTTTTCTTTAATTTGTACTAATACAGACTGTTATATTAAACCTTTTTTATTAAGGTGACCGCAAACATGACCTAGAAACGGAACTAGAAACCTGTGACGTCAGAGCTGACGCTAACGAACCGCCTAAAGTGTCCATACGAGACGATAACCTTAATATCGGCCAGATGGTTGCTCGGTATCCCAGCTGCAGCAAGACGACTTGCAAGAATATGTACCTTATGGATTCCGAAAAGGTAAATATTATCAATTAATTATTCATTAACTTAAAATAGCATAATTTGTATTCCATATTTATGGGTTCAGCGGGATTTGATCCGAAAGGGTTACCTCTGTTCCATGTCTAAGGAAGGAACATGGATGGGTTTTAGTCAGTAAGAGTCTGACAGTCTCTTCCGCTCTACCCATAGCATGAGGAGTAATTTCATGATTTCCCATACTTAAAAAAAAAAACATAGAGAGAGGTATGATAAACAGATTGGAAAGGAAAGATCCTCCGATAAGAAGGGTGTTGTATCTGATGGGTCGACGATTGATGTCGGGATGTTGTATATTATGCTAGTCGCGCGGTAAACTCTGCTTTTGGATGACGTCAGCGACGCGTAGTTCATTTGTGACGATGTAGATGCTACTTCATAACTCCCATTGAGACATCAGAGGTCTGCCGGGTAAGCGGGATTGTTGCCGGGTAAGCGGGATTGTCCGAAAGGTTTACCGCTACCCCGGAACATAAAGGGCTACGGAAGGAACATGGATGGGTTTTAGTCAGTAAGAGTCTGACACTCCCTTCCGCTCCACCCAGAGCGGGAGCAGTCATTGGATGATTTCCCAGCCTTAAAAAAAAAAGACATCGGAGGTCGATAGTGGGCTGTCTTGTTTTCATATATACGATTCTGTCATAAATAATACAAAATTACCTGCTAAGATATTTTCTACACTCAAATTGAGGTCTTATTTCATTGAAATATGACTTAATTTCCCTTAAATTGTTGTAACTGATGTATTATATCGTGTTGCATGATTCAATAAAGGAATTTGTTTATGTTTTCAGATCAATTTGGAGTTGGTAGAGCATGTGTTGACATACATAGTCAGAGGCGATCATGAATGGCCGCGAGAGGGCGCCATATTGGTGTTCTTACCAGGCATTGCAGAGATTATGTCGTTGCACGACCAGCTAGCTGAGAGTCATACTTTTAATCCTAAGTAAGTTATATTTCCACTTGTGACTTTACATACATTATGCCTCCAAATGATGCCATATATATTTTCACAGCCTTACTTACTAATAAAAGTCAAATTGTTGACAACTGAAAGAGAAATATCTGTGTGTAACTATTCCCCTGATATAATACGTTTATAAGTAAGGGGGGTTTATTAATAATGGTCTTGAAATATTCTTTACTTCTTGCTGAGATGAGTACTTATACATAATTTTGCCCTTTTTTTTGAGGGTGGGAAATCATCCCTCTCTGGGTGGAGCGGAAGGGAGTGTCAGACTCTTACTTACTAAACCCATCCATGTTCCTTCCTTAGCCCTTTATGTTCCGGAGTAGCGGTAAACCTTTCGGGCAATCCCGCTTAATAATTAGTGTCTGGAATGGACAAAATAATTTTGCCCTAAGTTTTTTTTCGACATATTTTTGGTTACTTGTTTAACTATGTCCTAATTGTGCATGCGCAGTTCTCGCCTCGGTTTCTACTTTCTAAATATCCATCTAAAGCCTTTTACTTTTTAGTTTTAGTTACGTCCATCCAATTTCTCACAGCATTATTTAAGAATATTTAATATTATTCATTGTAACAATTAAGATAATTAAACAGGTATGTATTCATAATCATCTTCAAATAATTCCCTTTAACTCCACAGATTTGGTAAATACCTCCTAGTACCTCTCCACTCGACACTATCAAGCGAGGAACAAGCGCTCGTGTTCAGGAAGCCTAGACCTGGAGTCCGTAAGATAGTGTTATCTACGAACATAGCGGAGACGTCCGTCACCATAGATGACTGTGTGTTCGTCGTGGACTGCGGACGGATGAAGGAGAAAAGGTATTTTTACAAACTTTATAATAGCTTCACCAGTATATTTGTAACCGACTCTTTTGGGCGCGATTTTGACCCATTTTCGTTAAAACTTGTGTAGATTTATCGATGACAATACATAATTTGATAACATTATTCCATTTTTCAATTTTCAAAATAAGTTTTTTTTTATATGACTTGTATAATTTTCATCCATCATCGATAAGGCAGGAATTGATGTTAATTTAAAATTCCAACCATTATCTTTAACCGATTTATCTAATAGTAGAACACTTTCGAATACCAAAGATAATTTTTAATTCAACAAAGCAAATGATGTTCAAAAAAACAAAAAAAGCACGCTTTTATAAATAAATCAAACTTATTTTTATCTATCTCCTACTTTTTAAGTAGGGAATAAATAAGTAATAGTTAAAAAAATCAATAAACATATTATGCTAAAAAAGTTCATCTAAATATCCCTTATTTTTACATTACAAAAAAAAAACAATAATCATTTAATCCACCAGATTCGACTCCAACCGCAACATGGAATCCCTAGACCTAGTCTGGGTATCCCGCGCCAACGCTAAACAACGCAAAGGCCGCGCGGGCCGCGTCATGCCGGGCGTGTGCGTGCATTTGTTCACGTCGCACCGCTACAACTACCACATACTGGAGCAACCCGTGCCCGAGATACACAGAGTACCTCTCGAGCAGCTGTTATTGAAGATCAAGATCCTGCCGCTGTTCCAGGATATGAGTATACATGAGGTGCTAGGTGAGTGTGGTCTTTAAACTTTTGAACGGCATTGTTACATATCCGTGACAAGGTAGTGGTATTCTGTAAATATCTCACCGTGATAACGTAAGTGAAGTGAGTTTAAAGTGAGCTGTCAATAGTGTTAATCCCTAGCATTCGGTGGAACGACTCACTTCAGCAAAGTTTTCGTGTGAGATTTTTGCAGAATCGACTGTCTGTACGCTAACGACACAAATATGGCAATAACACTATAACACGAAATAAACAATTACATCATTACTTTTGTGAGTGTTTATATGGATATCATAAAAATTGAAGTTTTCGTACGTATTTAATTACATGAAACAGATTGAAAGAGACCATGGTTATTGGGAAATTCATTATAACAAGAAGAAATATATTTGAATCTTGGGGTGGAGGGAACGCGCGTGCGTTCAAAAGATTAAGTGTCTTTGAGTAGCGAGATGATTCTTGTGGCCGACATTCTGAAATTGATCTTGATCAATGCATCTAAACTAAGTTCTGTCAGTGTCAATATTTCACTGAAAATAGTGACACTGACAGCCCTTAAACGGGGTTTATGTGTTGATCGCGATCAGTTTTATTGGTGAGATTCGCCCTTAATAAAACAAACTATTTTGAAAACTATGACAATAAGATGTAGAAATGATGATATTATTAAGAATACATTTAAAACAATAACAACTTATACTAACTTATACTGATATTATTTGATACCAAAGGGTGTTCAATTTTTTTAAATAAAATTCTATTCCAAAGTTTACCATTTATCACAACTATGGGTTGAAAGGGATTCCCCTATTTTCTTTGATGGAAGTAAACAGGGAACTATTTGAACCAATTTTTTTAGTCATATTCATATATTTATTTGCTTTCCATAATGTGTGAATATCTTACAATAGGCTTAAAGCTAAAACAGCACAGTAAAAAGTATAAAATTAAGTTTTAAATAAAATTAATACATTAATAAATTAACAATTTTAAAACATGTTCTTAATATTAATTAATATTGAAAATAAAACGACGCGTCTACGGAATTGACTTGAACGGAGTGAACTTTATTGAGGCACACAGACAAAATATCTATAACGTATAATTCACATACTTAGTACTAGATGGCGCTAGGTGTATTCTTATTTTTATATAAACTAACACCCCCACTATATAAAAATAATACAAGTTATCTATTTTTCTACTAGACCAATAGCTTTAACAAAAGTTTTATGCTTAATTGAATTTAAACTTTTAGTAAGCAAATCAGCTGGCATATCAGCTGTACATAGGTACTGAACATTTACCAAATTCTGAGCAATAATTTCTTTACAAAAATGAAACCTTATATCTATATGCTTAGATTTATTATGAAAAACAGGATTCAATAACAATTTTTGCGCACTTTGGTTATCATTATACAGAATAATAGTATATGAACTGGCAGTTATTTCACATTGTAAGTTTTGCAAATATATAGCTTCTTTACAACATTCTGATATACCTATGTACTCCGCCTCTGTAGTAGAGAGTGCAACAACCTTTTGTTTCCTGCTTTCCCAAGATATTGCAGCACCTGATAATTCAAACACAAAACCTGTATATGACCTCCTACTAATTACATCACTGTCCCAATCAGCATCAACATAACCAATAATTTCAGAATTATGTTTTGAGTCATATTTTAAACCATAATGTTTTGTCTTCTTTAAATATTTCAAAATTCTTTTTGCATGATGCCAATGTTCTTTAGTAAAACAATTGTTAAATTGGCTCATATAACTAACTGAGAACGATATGTCTGGACGAGTTAAAACAGACAAATACATTAAACTACCTATCAGGCGCTGGTATGGTATGCTAACATCACATTTGTCGCCTATACTAAGGTTCAATTTACATTCCATTGGTGTATTTGAAGTGTGACAATCCAACATATTAAATTTATCCAACAACTGGTCTATATAACTTTCTTGGTCTAGTGTTACACAATTTTTATTGCACACAACTCGCATACCCAAACATTGTCTTATAGGTCCTAGGTCTTTAATCTTGAAATTGTCTCCTAACGACCTTTTTAACTTTATTACTTCATTAGAATCATTACTAAATATGAAAAAATCATCGACATACAGAGCAATTACAGTTATACATTTCTTGGTTCTCTTAATAAACAAACAAGGTTCATATTTTGATTTTATATAACCAATATTAAATAAACAGTCTTCAACCTTTTTATACCACATTCTTGAAGATTGCTTTAGCCCTTAAATGGCCTTTTTTAACTTTAAAACTTTACCATCATTTAAATCATCAAAACAATCTGGCTTTTGCATAAAAATATCTTCCTCAAGATATCCGTTTAAAAATGCTGTTTTTACATCTAAGTGCGTTGTTTTAAAATCTAATTTTACAGTCAAGGCAAACAATAATCTTAATGTAGAAAATCTAACTACTGGAGAGAATGTCTCATTGTAGTCCACACCATGTCTCTGAGTAAAACCTTTTGCCACTAAACGAGCACGATATAAAACTTTACCATCCACATCACACTTTTTCTTTAGAACCCATTTACACTGAACCACACAATCACCATTATTTGGAGCTTCAACTAACTCCCAAGCTTGATTCTCTTCAAAACATTGAAGTTCTTCTTTTACTGCTTTTTGCCAATATTCTTTTTCATGTCCGGTCAAAGCCTCCTGCAAAGTTAAAACTCCAGCTTCTTGAAGACAGACGTTTTGTTGGCTACTGAAACCATATCTATCAGGTTGTTTTCTGTTTCTAGTTTCCTTTGTGGTGGTTACAGTTTCCTGTAAACTTTCTTCTACATCTTCATACTCACTCGGTACATATTCAGAATCAGAACTATTTGTAGACTCTTCTTGGGATGTGAGAGTATCAGACAAGCTTTCTTTCATATCCCCCACTGAAGGTGGTGTCTGATCTGTACCTTTAATTGTTTCATTTACTGACTTCTGTTCTACAACTTCTATAGTAGTGTTTTCTTTCTCGACAACTATCACGTCTCGGCTGGTTATTATCATATTCTTAACTGGATCATACACTCTGTAGCCTTTACTCGCATCAGCATAGCCAACTAGAATACCTTTTTGGGCCTTTTTATCCCACTTTTGTCTCTTTTCTTTAGCTATGTGTGTCATTACTATGCTGCCAAAAACTCTCAGATGACTGATATCTGGCTTCACACCATGCCATAGTTCATAAGGTGTTTTTCTTTGTAATACTGACAAACCTGTACGATTATGTAAATATACAGCTGTGTTTGTAGCCTCAGCCCAGAACTTCTTGCTTAACTGTGCGTCAAAAAGCATGCACCTTGCTTTCTCGACTAAGGTTCTGTTCATTCGTTCGCATAGTCCATTCTGTTCAGGAGTATATGGACATGTTGTTTGATGAACGATTCCAATGTTTTTTAAATAATGATTAAACTCAGCATTGCAGAATTCTCTTCCGTTGTCACTTCTAATAATTTTTATCTTCTTATTTGTTTGATTTTCAACTAATGCTTTGTATTCTATGAAGCTTTTCAAGGCTTCGTTCTTGTTTTTCAGAAAATAGATCGCCGTCATTCTACTAAAATCATCAACAAATAGAATGAAGTACTTATAACCTCCAATAGAATTGCACTCCATAGGACCACAGATATCCGTGTGAATAATATTCAACACCTCTGTACTTCTGTCACTTACATGAGTAAAAGGTAATCTGGTCTGTTTACCTTCACAGCAAACGGCACAGTTGGATTTTGTGATGTCAACTTTCTCTTTCAAGGTTAATCCATCAACTGTATTCTGCATTTTATTCAGACATTCACTGTTAACGTGTCCCAGCCTGCGATGCCAGAGTTCACCCGATATGACCGCTGCTGCAGACATGTTTTCTTGAAGTTGCAGCTTATAGACTCCATTTTTTAACAATGCGTAAGCCACCAGTGTACCTTTCCCATTATATATTTCACAGGCGTTTGTAGTAAACACAACTTTATTCCCTTTGTGAATCAATTGACTAACTGATAATAAGTTAGTTGTCAATTTCGGTACACAAAACACATCCTTTACGTCCACATCGAAATTGCAGCCATTAACCTCGGTAGAAATCTTTATATCGCCCGAACACTCAATCGGCACTTGCGTTTTGTCAGCAATTGTAATGTACTGACCTTTCTTTTCATTTGATATACTCGTGAGCCATTGTTTATTTGGCGTTAAATGCACACTGGCTCCAGAATCGACATACCAATCTTGGTTGTTGAAATTTCCGCTTAGAAAGACTGCACTGAACACATTGGTTTGCTTATGTTCGTTGCCTTTATTATTCGATACTTCAGCCGTACATTGTGATTTATAATGGCCTATCTGTTTGCATCGATAACATTTAATTTCTTTCTTAGCCTTTGTTGACACTGTGCCGCCATGTTGGCCGCCATGATTTTTACTAACCATAGACTTCCTGGCCGTCGATGAGTGTGGCCCACCTCTATAACCGCTGGCCAAAGCGCCATTCTTTTCATCATTCATTCCGTTCATTCCGTTTTCTGATTCCATGTCAAGTAATTTGCTTTTAATGGCGTCCGTTGTTATTTGAATACCCGAATGTTCTATGGCCATTATCATGGGGGCATATTTTTCAGGTAGCCCTGCCAATAATAATGAACCAATCCACTCATCATTTAACTGAAATCCTGTGTTGCACAACTTTTGCCCTGTTTCTATAATTTGTGTCACATATGCGATCATGGATGCACAATTTTCGAGTCTTATAGAAATTAAATGTCGAAGTAAGGTTATTCTTCTTGCAAATCCGGAATCGTCAAACAAAGCCCTCAGCTTCTCCCACAACTCCTTTGTAGTAGAAACATTTCTAATGTGCACATATAACGACGAGTCAATCGTGAGAATTAGCTTCGCTTTAGTTTTTGCATCATCCTCGGTCAACAATCTTGCACCTTCCTCAGGTTTAATGTATTTCATCATCCCTTCTAGGATCAAGAAGTTTTCCGCTGCAAATACCCATTCGCTGTAGTTTTCTCTTCCTCGTAATTTAGGCACATTGACAATGTAATTTGCCGCCGCCATATTTTTCTTTTGTTTTCTTGCCTACGCTAGCTACACTAAATATCCTACTGCGAATTATTATCACACTTATTATGCACTGGATAACTTTTAACTTTCGCGATATTTTAGCTAATAAAACTAAGAGCCATAAATCTGGATTCTGGGCCCATAACCTATTGAAAATAAAACGACGCGTCTACGGAATTGACTTGAACGGAGTGAACTTTATTGAGGCACACAGACAAAATATCTATAACGTATAATTCACATACTTAGTACTAGATGGCGCTAGGTGTATTCTTATTTTTATATAAACTAACAATTAACTTAATTATTATATTTATAGTTCTCCACTTTCTTTCATTCCAGGCAAAACAGTAGAACCGCCAACAAAACAGAACATAGATGGCGCCCTCTCCCGCCTCCAAGACATAGGAGCACTCGACAAGGCATATAGCCTGACCGCGTTGGGGAAACATTTGGCCGCATTGCCCGTAGACGTCAGGATAGGCAAGCTCATGCTGTTCGGAGCTATTTTCTGCTGTGTGGACTCTGCACTTACTATGGCAGCGTTTTTGAGCCATAAGAGTCCTTTTGTTGCTCCGTTTGGGAAGAAGGTAAGGTTTTTATAACATTGTATTCCAAGAATTGGCTATCTATCAATCATCATCATCCTCCTTGTCCCAATTTATTTGTTTTTGCCGCAACATGTATTTTTCTTCCATACTTCTCTATTAGTCGTTATCTCGGTAGTCACCCCCTTTCCTAGCCATATCATCTTTCACACAGTTCTTCCATCGTTTCTTTGGTCTATCCCTATGCAAAGGGCAGGATTTATACCTCCAATAAAATCTATTTATTATTCTATCCATTCGCGTAACACCACACATCCCTCTTAGCATTCCTGTCTCAAACTTTCATTCATTCCTTTTGTGACCTAACATTCTGCCCCATTAGAAGAATTTGCTATAGTGTATCAGCGAAGAAGTTACATAATATATACCTTGGTTATGTCATTGTTTTCATTGTATAAGAAAGTTGTACACAATAATTGATACAGTTTTATGTAAATTTTAATCAACAGGTTATATTTTAAGATTTAATTTATTTTTCTTTGTTTTCAGACGGAAGCAGATGCGAAGCGGAGAGAATTTGCATGCTCTCAAAGTGACCAGCTAACTACGCTGAGAGCTTACAGGGTATGCTATTGTAGGTTTGTAGGTGTGTGGTGTAGAAGTAGAAATAGGAAGTGAAGAAATAAGTCCCAAGTACACAAGAAGAAGAATGAAAGTTTATTAGGTGCACAGACACAGGTTTCAGTTCACACACACAAGAGTTCCACTTAGATAAGAAGGAGTGGTAGAAATATAGCGGAGAACAGCACAGATAAATAGATAGGCGTAAGCGAATAAGTCTTAGTGTTACGACAACCGATATTCTAAGCTAGATCATAAAGCTTCGCGCGCAGTGAGTAGACTCAAACTCGCAAGTCATGGAGTGCGCTCGCGATCGTCCGTGTGACGTAGCGCATGAGAAGGCAACACCTGATGGTGCCGTCTCGCTCATACACACGCAGCGCGAGCGACCGGTGTCGTTCGAACAAAAGGCGCGTCATAGCTGCGCCGGCCAGCTGATAAGCAATTAGCTATTAGTACAATGTTTGTAATTGTCTGTTTGTTCGTTGAATATTATTGTACATAGTTTTATTTTAAATGTTAGTCTAGTTTTGATTTCTATTGTAAATACGTGTATATAAATTGCATTGAATAATAATTTAGAAATACACACATCAAAAGTGTCTAGGGATCAACATATATTTTTGCAATAACTTTTCTCTTGATTGATATTAATTTAAATTTTCTTTAAGGATTCATCAAATAAAGTGTTTTCGTTTGTCACAGTAACGATAAACCAAGTCACCTTTGCATTAATAAAGAAATTTGCCATTTTCCTAATAAAGGGATTTTTGACATTTGAACCACTAACATTAAAGTTCGAAAAAAAGACTGAAATAACAGTTTTCTTTAAAATTTTATTGGGTAACTTAAACAATTAATAATCCGTGTTTCTACCGCGAACACTAACAACACAAGAACATCGGTTTGGCATACTCAAAATGAGTTCATCCAAATCACGCTGTGGAATGGCCGCCCATGTTCGTTGCAACAACAAAAAAAGGTCTTCTTGCAACTGGATACCCTCCATATTCGGCAGAGCTCTTCTCTGTAGCATATCCCATGCATGCTCAATCGGGTTCAAGTCTGGCGACTGAGCAGGCCAGGGCAGGACATTGATGTTAGCTGCGGCGAGAGTCTGTCTTACAACTCTTGCGGTGTGCGGTCGTGCATTATCATGCATTAACTGAAATAAGGGACCGATTTGCACTTGTAGAGGAACGATGACGTCAGATACA
This sequence comes from Hyppa rectilinea, assembly GCA_951799385.1. Classification (NCBI taxonomy): domain Eukaryota; kingdom Metazoa; phylum Arthropoda; class Insecta; order Lepidoptera; family Noctuidae; genus Hyppa; species Hyppa rectilinea. The sequence continues at coordinate 6,187,007 of OX637314.1, forward strand.
ATCGTCTCAGCATAAATTTGAGCGTTGAGGTTGCCTCTGATCCAAATCAACTCAGTTCTTCCGCCGATCCAAATACCCGCCCATACCATGATGGTTCCACCACTATAAGGATGGACTTCCTGGCAGGATTTTAATCGCTGTTGGCGTCCAGGGGTTCTCCAGTGTCGTATACGTCTTGTATCCGGTCTCATACCAAAACGAGACTCATCAGAAAAGCACACGAAACGCCATTGTTCTTCTGCCCAATTTCTGTGTTCAAGAGCCCATTGATATCGAATCCTACGATTGTGCATTGCTATAGGTGGTACCCGTAGCGGTCTTCGGGAATGAAGGTTCACTTCATGCAAGCGGTTTCTGACTGTTTGGTCGCTAATTAAGTTCCCTGAAGAGTGATGAAGCCTCACGGCTAACATCATGGCGGTTATTGTTGGAGCTCTTCGAGTTAAGATTTGAATGTATCGGTCTTGTCTCCGTGTGGTGCAGCGATACCGTCCTTCATGGCGCTCAGCCACGGTACCAGTGCTTCGGTAACGTGTCCAAAGTCGACTGATAACACCTTTTTTTGTTGTTGCAACGAACATGGGCGGCCATTCCACAGCGTGATTTGGATGAACTCATTTTGAGTATGCCAAACCGATGTTCTTGTGTTGTTAGTGTTCGCGGTAGAAACACGGATTATTAATTGTTTAAGTTACCCAATAAAATTTTAAAGAAAACTGTTATTTCAGTCTTTTTTTCGAACTTTAATGTTAGTGGTTCAAATGTCAAAAATCCCTTTATTAGGAAAATGGCAAATTTCTTTATTAATGCAAAGGTGACTTGGTTTATCGTTACTGTGACAAACGAAAACACTTTATTTGATGAATCCTTAAAGAAAATTTAAATTAATATCAATCAAGAGAAAAGTTATTGCAAAAATATATGTTGATCCCTAGACACTTTTGATGTGTGTATATAATTTGTATTTAATTTACTTATTAACTTGTTCACTTCACTAGACTAGGTAGGTCACTACACTATAATTATCTTAGTCTTTACACTAACTTATTCGCCGCGAGATTTTTTTTTTCGCATTTTTCTCGTCTGCATTTCAATTATACCGGATTAGTGTAATTTCTATACTGGGTTACTTTAAATTGGCAAGCTAACGCGCAGACGCGATGGTTATCGATATTTTGACACGAAAAAATCTTAAGATTTGATGTTTTTTTGTTGGCAGGTCAAAGACCGCTATTAGTGTTGTTTCTTGAAATATGAGTTTAGTATACCTTTTATTATGATACCCATCATGACTTTAAAGTTAACACAAAAAAAAAACATTTTTAAACTGATTTCATTTCATGTTACTACAATAACTGCGGTCGATGACCTCACAAAAAATCATTACATTAATTTATTTTTGTTTTATCAGTGTTTAGTATATCTCATTGCATCTGCGGTGTTTTACTAGCTACTTTAATTTTAAGTGATTGCGCCTGGGCAGCCAGGGAAATGCAAGCAATTTGTTTAACCTGCGGAATTTATGTAAATAATAATATAATAATTTATATAAATATTTTTTATGTTACTTTTCTAGCCACAGTCAGTATGCTAATATAAACCTTATTCTCAACTACATTAGACCTAACTTTATTTACAGAAATGGCAACAAGCTATGAAAAGCAGTACCCACGCCGCTTTAGTCTTCGCCAGTGAGAACTTTCTTTCCCACAAGACATTGCTTATGTTGGCCGATATTAAGCACCAGTTACTGGGCTTGCTCGCGTCTATAGGCTTCGTGCCTGACATGCCGGCGTTACGGAAGAAAATGAGGAAGGATTCCGTGGCTAGTTTGACCGGAGATGAGGTACTGTACTTTTCAGAATTCTAATCATCACTACATAGTATAAAACAAAGTCGCTTTCTCTGTCCCTATATCCCTATGTATGCTTAAATCTTTACAACTACGCAACGGATTTGGATGCGGTTTTTTTTAATAGATAGAGTGATTTAAGAGGATGGTTTATATGTATACAGTGTATATATATAGAGTGAAATTGAATTCATGGGCAATATTGCAAGGTGTCATTGTACTCATCATTATGAAAAAATCAGCTGTTCCCTACATTTCGACGAGTTATGCGAGCATAATTTATGGAACAGCTTTTTTTCGCGATTTCAGATTTGTTCCCATAGTAAAAGTAGTTCATAGTGATGAGTACAGTGACCCCTTAAAATATTGCTCATGAATTCAATTTCACCCTGTATATAACATAGAAACAAGAAATATACAAAACTTATGGACAATATTGTACCCCACAACGGTGCCCACAGATAAGCTATACTATACAGAGATAATCGCTAGGGATACAAATACCAGTTTTTTCTCAACTTTATTTGCCGACAGTCCTAGACAATTTCGTTTGTTTTAATCCAATGTAAATAATATTAAACATATCTTCTCTTCTTTCAGTTGAACACGAATGGGAATAATGACAAATTGCTGGCAGCTATTCTATGTGCAGCTTTGTACCCGAATGTAGTCAAGGTAATTCAAAAATATATCTTCAAATATAACATCGTCAAATAAAACAAGCAAAAGAATCTTAGTAACGAATCGTAGAAAGAAAACTTTAATCACACTTCTTCTTCTTTTCGTGTGGTTAGTGACTAACCTGGTGTCAGAGTTTTTATGCTGCCCATGGGCTTCTGACTTAGCTTCACATGCTGTTGAGAAATATCTCTCAGGCATGCTGGTTTCCTCACGATGTTTTCATTCACCGATTTTTAAGCAAGTGATAATTTATACAATACGCACATAAATCTGTAAATTCAGAGGTGCGTGCCTTGGGTTCAAACTCGAGACCTATGACTTGGCAGTCCGACGATCACACCACTAGACTATCACTGCTGTTGAACATGTACATGTATCATTGACAGGATATAATCTTACTTGATATTTAAACCCTCGACCCAAAAAGAGGGGTGTTATAAGTTTTACCGCTATGTGTGTGTGTGTGTGCGCCTGTCTGTCTGTTGCGAGTAGAATGCGTTTTTTTTTGTTAAAATGTGGGAAAATTTAACAACAAGGTCAGATAGGCAGTCGCACCATGCAAAATACTGGTATTCAGCTGCATCAGGTTAGACTGGAAGCCAACCCCAACATAGTTGTGTTAAGGCTAGGTAGATTGATTGATATTTAACAACTATATTCTCATTCCAGGTACTAACACCAGAAAAATCCTTCCACATGCAAGCAGGCGGGGCTATCCCACGACAGCCGACTCCGGACGAACTAAAGTTCAAGACGAAAACTGACGGCTACGTTGCGTTGCACCCATCCTCAGTCAACTCTTCCATAGGCTATTTCACCAGTCCTTATATGGTGTACCAAGAGAAGGTCAAGACTAGCAGGGTGTTCATCAGAGAATGTTCCATGGTGCCGCAGCTGCCGCTTGTGTTGTTTTCTGGTTAGTACCAATTTCACCAATTAAACTAAACGCGATCAACACCTATAAACGGCGTTCAAAATCGGTCAATTGACTTTTACAGATCTTGTCAAAGTCAATCAGAGTCAAATCATTTATTTTAAATAGGCACAAGAAAGGCATTTTTGAAGGTCAAGGTAGTTTCATGTGGAGAAGACTGGGCAAGAAACTCCACCGTTACTCTTTTAAAATGTTAACATAATAACATTCTGAACTAAGTAACATTCTGGAAGTTACTATTAATAAATCAGTGTCAGTGTCAATATTCTACAGATAATAATGACACATAGCTTAACCTTTTAACCGCCCCAGTTGGATAAATACGACAAATGTTTTCGACCTAGTCGTGTTTATACGACTGAGGATTTATGTTTGGTTTTGCGTTTTTAAATCATTGCAAGACCTTATTCGTCGAAGATATTTATTTGTCGATTTTTGAGCTGGGCGCTGGGGGTACGCCAATTGATGAACCAAGCGGTCAGGGTTAAACGAGATGTATGTGCTTATCGCGTTCCGTTTCATTGGTGAAATTCCCCCTTAGTTCTTATAGTTCATGAAAATTAAACCACTTGTTGTTTTCAGGTTGCAGTTTATCAGTGGAACTTCATAGTGGAACATTCATAGTGTCGTTAGAAGATGGTTGGATAATGTTCCAGGTGGAAAAACACGAAGTAAGTGGACGAATGTTCGTAAAGACATTTTTAAGGGCATAATGTGATCAAGTCACATAGTGCACAATTTACACGACAATATTCTTCTCCAGATGACTTGTACCTACCTACTACTCTTTTTTCACTTGCGTAAACTCGTAAGATTAGCCGTAAGGGTTACCGCTACCCCGGAACATAAAGGGCTACGGAAGGAACATGGATGGGTTTGGATGATTTCCCAGCCTTAAAAAAAAAAAAGCCGTAGTCAGTAGTACCGACTAATTATTAAAATGATAGAAATAAAAAAAGAAGATACGTTTATTTGCCGTAAACATAAAGCTAAGAAAGAACACAAATACAGAAAAAACAAAAAATTGGAGTAGAATATGCACATCCACGCAAAACGGCCACCGCTCAACATAATGCTGCGAACCTATTCGAGATAAAGTTCCACCACTAACCTAACCGAGATATTTTTTTTTATAAATATAAGGTGTTAAAAAATTAACTCTAAGAATTTCGTGGGAGCATTGTACTCGTCGTTATGAACAACTTTTACTATGGGATGAACCCTGAAATCGCGAAAAAAATATGAGCTGTTCCATACATTTTATTGAGTTACGTGTGCCTAAATGTATGGAACAGCTCATGTTTTTTTCGCGATTTCAGGGTTCATCCCATAGTAAAAGTTGTTCATAACGACGAGTACAATGCTCCCACGAAATTCTTAGAGTTAATTTTTTAACACCTTATATAATATTTATAATTGATGTTCATATTTCCAGGTCGCAGAAATGCTGAAAACTATACGAGTGGAGCTTATAAACTTATTAGAAGAGAAAATCAACGATCCAGGTCTGAACCTCCTACATTACGAGAAAGGTAACCGGATAATAAAGACTATAGTGCAAATCGTTACTAAGGATTAAACCCACAATTCAGAATCACAGATTATTATCAAGTTTTGTAACAACAAACTCAATGTTACACTTCACAGAGTTCAAATTCCATTGCAGCCAAAGTTTTTTTGGGACCCTTTTATTACTAATTCAAAACCTGAAACTTTATGACGCTAATATTGATAGATGAGCAAGTGGCAATGAATGTAAAATATCTAATTCTGAATTTAATTATAGAACACCATAATGATCTGTTATGACTCTAATGAATTTAATACAGGTGCGATTCAATTTGTTAATTAATGTATTTTATTTATTGTTCAGGTGCTAAACTATAGAGACAGTGATGAATAATAACATTAAAGTTTATTGTGATTTTTGCTGTATTTTAGTTCAGAATTTGTCGTTATCAAATTTATAGATAGAAATACTCTTCCATGACCGATCATATTATTATAGCCTACGGGATATTATATTTAAGGCACTTTTATATTATAATGAAATAAACAAATCCAATAGAAAAATTCAACTGCACTAGTAAATTGTAATTAATCAATAAGTATATACAAATCTTTTATATAGTATCTAAATTATCTTTAGTGTAGTTTTTATATAGCCAATTAACAAAATATTTAAAAAATCAATAAAAAGTATTCCATAAAACCATTTTAGTAGTATATGTCTAGTGAAAGCGCCATCTATCATGAACGTATTAAATAAACAAGTAGCCAAAACACTATTAGTTCTTTCGATATTAACTAGATGGCGCTAGTGTCAGCGGTATTAGTATGTGTTTGTAAAATAAAACTTATCTAAACTTATTTGTCCCGAGTTTACAAGGGTCATACTATATCCAGTTTCATATTTTCCCGAATTAAGCAATAGCTGTATTGTTCTTGAAGAAAATTGGTATAGACATTAATAAACAATGATATGAATATCATAAATAACCACTAAATTAGTATTATAACTGCCATCCAAAATAAAAAAATATATTAAGAGATTATTAAAAACCATTTTAATTCTATAATTAGTATCCGACTTCAAAAAAAGAGGAGGTTATGGATTTGGCGAGTTTTGTATTTTTTTTTACCTTTGCTTTGTTCTGAATTCGAATAATCCGTTTCTGGTCACAGAAATGTACCTGATTTAGTTTTCTTATGCAAAATCAAGATCTCTCATACTAATAATACTGTCAATAACCCAGTTCAACTTAGACTTTAGATATTATTAGATAGCTGTTAGTTAAATTATGATGTCTGTGAACGTACTAAATTAAATATTAATTTCTGTTTAACAATATCAATGCCAGTTGGGTCGGAATCCAAATGAATGAGAATTCGTAAAATATCTGTAAACAAAATTGTCTTAAGGTGGATGCGCTGTTTGAATCTTTCTCTAATGTCTATATAGATTTCATGTAATTGACTATTTAAAAAGGGTCAGAAATAAAATATAAAAAAGACCGCTCTTCATAAAAACTTCCATCACCGTACAGAAATTAATTATTATGCGAAGATATTATTGTAAAATTAATTTAAGGCTAATAAGTATTCCATTTGATTCTAAAAATCTGTGACGTCACATTGTTATATTTCATAAAAATTTCGTACAAATTCCGCGTTTTGACAGCTCATAAAAAGTAACGTTATTGACTACCCTTTCAAATACCCAATTGTGATATTTGAGAACAAAGAAGAGTATTTAAAATTATTTACTTACTATTTATATTTGCGCAAATATTTTGTTCAGGATTTAACCTGTCACTCACCTACAAATTGCAAAAAAAGTAAGAAAATTTCAATATGGCGGGCTACCTTGGCGCATCCATCTTAAATGGGTAGATATTCACAAGTTGAATTAACCTTCGATAGGTCTGATGATAGTGATAACCAACGTTAAGCATTTATTTAAATTCACAATGTATTAAAATGAAATCACACTGACAATAACCATTTATTTGTATAAGTAGATGAATTGTAATTTATTATCAGAATTGTGTAAATAAATTATTTTTTTGTTGGAAATTTGTTTTTTAATGTTACCTTTTGTTCATTCTCTTACTAGAACATGAGAAGTCTGATAAGACCCACGTATTTAGGGGGCAAAAGACTCAATTATCCCAATAATACTCCTAACCCTCTTTTTTTTAAGGGTGGTATTTTATCAAATGATTTTTAATTTGATAATTATCCATTCGCGTAACACCACATATTCCTCTTAGCATTCTCGTCTTAGCCTTTCATTCATTCCCTTTGTGGCCTAACATTCTGATCCATTAGAAGAATATGATATAGTTCAGTGAAGAAGTTATACATAATTATATACCTTTTTTTTAAGCTGGGAAATCATCCAATGACTTCTGCCGCTTTAGGTGGAGCGGAAGGGAGTGTCAGACTTTTACTGCCTATAACCCATCCATGCTCCTTACTTAGCCCTATGTGTTCCGGGGCAGCGGTTTCTGTTTCGGACCGGCCCATTGAACTGCCTATCCCTTGTCGTGACGACTGGACCAATGAGGCTATGAGAAAAAAATACATGTTGGATGTGAATTCGCGGACAATACGCATCATTATGAACTACTTTTACTATGGGAACACAACTGAAATCACGAAAAAAAATCAGCTGTTCCCTACATTTTGACGAGTTATGCGAGCTTAATGTATGAAACAGCAGACTTTTTTTCGCGATTTCAGATTTGTTACTATAGTAAAAGTAGTTCATAATGATGAGTACAATGACCCTTAAAATATTGATAATAGATTCAGTTTCATGCTGTATAAATATGGAAAAATCACCAACCAACCACAAAATGACTTTATAATAAACATTCACACACAAAAGATTGGGTAACCTGCATCCGACGCTCACAAATCACATAATGGCCGGGTTACCCGCAAAATATTGACACTATCAATCATATACCAACATTGTCCGACATCGGAGGTACGTAGGTATGTCCCGCGCAAACAACGGCCAAGTTTAATATTTCACGGAGGTAAAAAAAATGGCGTTCCATTCGCGAACGATTTCAGTAGTTTAGTGAGCGTCCCTAGTCGTAAAACGCACGTGTTTTGGTTTGTTACATGTGTACTTTAAAGGGCGAACTTTTGGGTTAGGACCGTCCGAGTTGTTTTCGCGTGAAGTGACAGTGGATACGTCTTCGATTTTCAAAAATATAGTTTTATTTTTGTTTCCTTGTTGACTATGTGGGTACTTTTGACATAACCAATTGTGATACTGCGGTAATGGACAACTTTTTTCAAGTAAGTTTATTGAAGTCTTAAGTCAAATAAATACCTAGATATTTTTGAGAAGCCATGACCAATAGTACTAAGCGGAGGGTCGAGTTAGATGGACAGGAAATACATTATGTCGATGAGTATCTACATTTATTTAGGCCAGTAAGTTTTTTTAAAAAAGGGCAAGAAATGGAATCGATCGCCGCATCGAAAATGCACGGAATAAGTAGTTACTGGTTCATAAATGGTGATCTACCGATTTCTCTGAAGCGAAAACTTATCGATATCATGTATCTTGCCCGACCTAACTTACGGTGCTCAGACCTGGCCGCTCACCTAATCGCAAAAGTTCCACCTGGGGGTTTCTCAAAGAGCTACGGATGCCCAATTTAGGGTGTTAAACGAACTTACAGAAAAACTCCCCGCTGCCCTCCAGACGGGATCTTAGACGGAGGCAAATAGGCTGCCAAGGTAAAATGGGAGTGTGCCGCATCCATAGTGACCGTTGGGCAACAGGCTCCACGAGGTGGGAGCCTGAGGATGGACGGCACGAGGCTGACCTAGACGAGTACCGCAAGGTATGTATTGCGGTAAACCCGTCGGGAAGGATTTGGGGGAGGCCTTTGTTCAGCAGTGGGGCAGTGTGGGCTAGTTTAAAAATAGTCCAGAATACTGGTAATTATTTTTTTCACACCAGTGTGACCAAACCTTAATTATGCATATTAGTGCCAGCTATCAGCGAATAGTCGACTTAACAATTTTTTCGATTAAATATTAAATTCAAATCATAGATGTCGCTACTTTTTATTTTCTAATTGGATTCAAATTTTTTGAGCGCTAAAATGGCGCTCTCTATTGAGATTCTAGGGATCTCACTTACAATAAATCCAGTTAGAAATCTAAAATCCTATCTGAATAAGTTGGTTTTACATGCAATTGTGAAAATGTAATAATATTATTTGGATACAATGACGAGAACTTGCGATTTGCAATACTTTTGAGGTTAACCTGATGAAGTGTTATTCTCTTTCAGACAAAAGAGTTTACCAAATCAAAACAGACCTACATTATTTTCAGTCCTAATAACTAATAATAAATCCTACACCATTTTCTTCCCTATTTCGGCGCCACATCCACACTCATCTAACCCCCAAAGCCACGCCATCTCGAGTCTCATCACGTACCGGCCGGCGTGTAATTGGCGCCATTTAGGTACCGTCCCGCGGCCGACTCGCATTGCACGTCCGTGGCCCCGCAACCTTGCGAACCAATATGTTGTGAGAAACTTTATACAACTAGGCATGTCGAGTTATATTTATGGGACCGATCTTTTTAGTTTTTGGAGAAGAAAACTGGTCTCCATCTATACGGCAACTGTAATTATAAAAGCACTTTTCTGCTGTTTGCTTTTCTAATGCAACCGATAGGTGACGGTCCAATCGGCTACCTATGCTAAGGGAACGTGTTACAAGCAATAACTTAAAGCGTCCTTCCGTCTCCTAATGGCACTAGGTATACCACTGCATAGGCCAGTCTAGTCTAGTTCTTTCTTATAGTCTAGTCTACGCTAAGGAAGGAACATGAATGGGTTTTAGTCAGTAAGAGTCTGCCACTCCCGCTCGACCCAGAGCGGGAGGGGTCATTTGATGATTTCCCAACCTTAAAAATGTCTGCCTATAACAATACCTGTAGTTCTAGAAGTGTTTTTAAGGGTCGATTTTCAAAATTAAAGATTGATTTATGAATTGGTTGCTGGTTGCTCAATAAAACGTTCAAATTCTTATTAGAAGTGGCATCATATTGCGTACTTCGTCGTAACAATGCTACAATATTATTACCCTAGATGCTTATGAGCAGCTACTCTTTAGAAAACCTACAAAAGTCCCCTCACCGTCCCAATTTTTCAGCATTAAACATTTTCACATAAACATGTTCTATGCCTACGCAAAAACGTCGTACCAAGCGTTATTATCAACCGGTCGGTTGATTCCATTCACCCGGGGCCGAATAAATCAACGCGAAAGCCGAAAGCCGACAATAAATTTGGTCCCAATCCTGGTCATCGTCGACCCAAAAGGCGTTTTAGCGTTAACCCAGGGACGGACCTTTCCGCTAAATAAATCCCTTATCTGCATACGGCAAACCTTTCTAGGGTCCAGCTTAATAAATTCAGGTTGGGCCTTGCGAACTTTTGCGTTGGAAGTTTATAGAGCTACTGTAGCTGTTGGGAATATTCTTTATTTTCTCAAGTCCATTCTTTAGTGTTGTTGTCGGGTGTATGTGCACAATATAAGGATATTAAGTAGGTATTATTAGCATTGAAGAATCAGTATACCTACTTAAATTTTTTAAAGTTCAGTAATGTTAATCTATCTTTCTCATTACCTACTTATTTAGGTACAGAGGTCAGCACATCAAGTTACACCAATCTGTCAAATTTCATTGATAGTTTTTCAACTTTATAACAGAAGCATAAAGTTCATTTTCAATTGGAAGAATTTGACAGTTTGGGATAGCTTGATGTGCTGGCGTATGTACAATGTACCTAATGCTCTCCCACTTTCCAATTGTGAGTCCCATTAAGTATAGAGGTACTTTTCTTCTTATTTTTATGCCTGGGCACTTAACTGGAGCTAAATTAAAGAAGTTAAGTGAACAAATAAAATTATAAAACGAGTTCTTTCAAAAGCAATAACCAAAATGTTGTTGCCATAGACATAATATTTGCATTGTCCCCTGTTGCATTTAAAAAAGAATTGGTAAATATATTGAAAACGTAGATACTAATTACGTATTTCATATTGGACCAAATCTGTATCCATGTATCATAATCTTTGTCCATATGTACCTATGTTATTAAATAATACGTGTAGTAATATGTGGAAACGTTGTGGATTGTACGTTAATTTATTTTATTGTAACCTAATGTTTTTCCTAATAAAATAAAATAACGTCCGACAAAAATATCAAAGTGGTTTTATCAACTCTAGAGAAATACTTTCGGCCTGCTCATTTGGAAGGCAGCCGAGCGGGTGCGCTCCCAAATCAATAGTAATTCTGTGGGTAATCCCTCGGCCCACTGAAAAATATACATACCTACCTATAGCAAGCCTATGTAAAGTTTATTGAGTTAAATTACTCTTGGATATAACTTTTGTTCTCATGTCGCTCGCTATGTGGTGGCAAATGGAGTGAATAGGAAAGTTTGAGCTCGTTGAATGTTGCTACAGACTTTTCATACAATTCTTTAAGGTTTGGTTACAAAACTCCCAGAGTTTTAAAATCATTTCCAAATCATTCGCCATATTTTTTGACAAACTAGTGTGTGCAAAAACCGTCCCCAAATAAAAATGAAAGGGTTTAGTTCCCCTCCTAAAGCATCTATCTCTTTCACACCAACATTACAATAGATCTTTTTATCTCCCTCTAGCGCTGACCGCTTGACCATTGGCTGATAAAATGGGTTCACGCACACATGCTCACGTGTTTGTTTACTCAGTCGTGTGTTTGTGTATCGTGGGCGGAGGAAAAAATATTGTTGGTAGGGGAAATGGGATTTTGGGTGGGATAAAGCATAAGATTTTTGGGGTATCATCAGTCTTCACTATCCAGAGAATTGCCCGTTATACAGTGTGTTAGGTTAAACGAGGACATACTTTCAGGTTGTATAGTAATCATGGAAATCAACAACTTTGACCATGAGACCAACTCTGAAATATGAAAAAAATATATGTATCAGCTGTTCCTACCTACCTACTACACAAATGATATTTTTTCCATGATTTCAGGAATAGTTCCATATTCAAAGTTGTTCATTTTCATGAGTATAGTACCCCCTGAAAGTATGTCCCTCCTTTAACCTAACACTACCTATATAGGTATGATAGTAAATTACTCAGATGACGGTAGGAGGCACTATTGACAGAATTCATTCAGAATAATAAAATCTTGATGAAACATCCGATCTATTCTATCCTATACCTCAATAAAAACACTAATGACACATCGTATCTCGAGTACCGCTGTATAATGTTTATTCCACGTTATCAGCAACAGTCCCTATCCCGGAGGTCCCGAACTGTCCCTAACCTAAAACTTTAGGGTGGAAGGGTACTTTAAAGTGATCTAACAGATTTCGAGGCACTACACTAGGAATATAACTGGGTAATGCTGGGTATTCCGCCATTGTACGGGTTGGGTCACTAATGTGGCATTAGTATCTGGGTTCAGTGGAAGGTAGGGTACGCTACATCCATTGTCTATATTACTACTAGATAGTTTTTACCATAAGAAAGATAGAAAGAGAATTCGTTTATTTGCAGCAAACATGGCGCAGTAAAAAACAAGCAATAAAAAACTAGTTGTGGGGAAATATGAGTCACATCCGCGCAAAACGGCCATCGCTCAGCATAATGCTTCGACCCCATGCGAGACGAAGCCACAGCGCTGATTCATCTATACTAATATTATAAAGAGGTAAATTTGTAAGTTTGTATGTAGGGGGTAATCTCCGGAACTAATGAACCAATTTCAAAATTTTTTTCACTGATAGAAAGCTACATTATTCCTGAGTGCTATAGGCTATAAATTATATTTATATCATACATATTAGCCGAGCTATCGCAATTTTTGTCTAGCAAGACGGAAAAAAATACCTCCGAAAACAGAATTATTTGCATGCGCTGCCTAAACAGTTACAGTTTACAGTAGGTATATCGCAATTTTCCGCGGACGAAGTCGCGGGCAGAAGCTAGTTATAGATATAATAAAAAAACTCTATAGTTTAATTGTAAATTAGACAGAAATTAAAATTGTAGTTATGAAAGTAAAAAAAAAAAACGCTATGAGCGTAGCTACGAAACGATATGAATTTATTTAAAACGTTACATAAATTGTTTTTTATTTTATGTTTCATGGAGGAAGAATTTCCTAGTCAATGGATGCTGTCGTTGTTATTGTTATAAGCATAACCATGAAATAAATATGGTTTTACAAGCACATCAAGTTACCCCAATCTGTCAAATTTCTTTGATAGTTTTTCAACTTTATTTCAAAACCATAAGGTTAATTTTCAATTGGCAAAAAATGACAGTTTGGGATAGCTTGATGTGCTGGCGTCTGTACTAAAGGCACACCTCTGCCTAACTCTTTGGAGAAAACAGGCGTGATAATGTTATGTAGATAACGTTGTGGTTTTCTCGTGAAGGTCCTCGATACCTTGATCTACGTCTATCCACATACTGTGACGAGAATATGGCCGTAATCTACATAAATTTTCTCAATCGATTTTGAACGTTTTAAGGTTTAAAATCATTTGGAGAAATTTCACAGTTTGGTATAACTTGATGTGTTGGCGACTGTACTTTTTTCTTGTTCGGCACAATGATTGAACTCTGAAACACTAATATCCCAACAAAGGTCAAAAACCTACTATAAAACTATCATTTACTGCGTACGTCTTACGTTGACTTGAATGTGCCCTGGTGGCTGAGAGCTCACTCTAATGTATTGTCTCCCTAATGGTGGCGTGTGTGTTGGATCATTTAGCTCCCTTCAAAATGGTTGAGCTGATTGGTGCTAATCCATGCGTCATGTTCGTGAACGGGCGACGTCAGTAGGGGCTGGTCATCTCTTTTTGCGGTCGACGCTTTTTAAGTTCTGCATCGTTCTCATATGTATAATTCCAACATGAATGATGTATTTATATATAATAAAAATACTATATTTTGTAACCATATTCTGATTTGAAAAGAGTGTCCATGGAGTTTCTTGCCCGTTCTTCTCCGCAGGACTTACTGCTTTGGAATGCAACTAGCTTAATCTTTTTGACTGACCGACCCTTGACAATTCAAAAGTGCCTGTGATTGGTTTATTTGAAATAAATGCTGTGAGTTTGAGTTTTTGTCGGTTGGGTCAATAAATCCCCCATTTTACTAGATTGTGCTTATAGCGAGGAAGTTGGGTGGTGGCGGATGGCATCTTAGCCCTTGAACATAATATACAATGAATCGTGGTTTAAGCTTCTTCCTCCACTGGTCAGTCACTCTGCATGACATTCCGTAATAAATCTGCTTTTTGAAGTGCACTACTGAAGAACGGGGGAAGTGAGGAGCTTGTGGCTAAGTACTAACAGCCGCACAGTTCGATCCATCAGGTTAAGCTACGCTTGCCGGGGTTGGCCGTGGATGGGTGATCATCTTTTCGATCACGAGTGAGTTTCGAGATAATAACGAGACTTCTCCGTGACTCGGAAAGCACTTTAAGCCGTTGGTCCCGGCTGTCATTTGTGCATCTTTGACAGTCGTTACGGGTTGTCAGAAACCCGAAAATATGACAAACAGTCTTACCAAGGGGTATCGTATTGCCCAGTTACTGGGTTGTGGAGGTCAGATAGGCAGTCACTCCATGTGAAATACTGGTATTCAGCTGCATCCAGTTAGACTGGTAGCCGCCCCCAACATAGTTGGGAAAAGGCCACTTTCACACAAACACACATAAACACTTGCATTACTGTTGTTTATGCTAGTGTTTATGTGGTGCATTTTTGGACTCCTACACAACAACCTAACCCACCCCCCCCACCTTCAGAAGTCTCATTTTTAGAACAGAGGTTTTCAAGAAAATTTATGTTCTCCATGAAGGATAATTGTTTACGTAGAGTGAGGATTTATTTAGTCGGAGACGTTGAACCTCCGTGCTTACGATCAGCTTGTTAAATGTGCGGACGAAAGTGTCTATTGCAACAGAGGGAGGCATGGAGTCGAGTTCGTTCGTCGTAAACTTTTATGGCTGATGAACTGGTGTTTGGGATAGGTTACCTAGTTGAACATTTTGTTAGTGCATTGCGAACTCACTCCGTTTACAAGTAAAAATGTCTATCTCCTCTGCTACAAGGTTAATTACACTAAATAAGAATAAACTTAATTAATTACTTATTAATCTTACTACTAACCTTTTCACTCAGTACGTTCGTATTCAATTTTAAAGCAAGTTTCATTAAAATAAAAACAAAAAAGCAGAGTTTTTTTTTTATATGAGAACTTGAGTAGTTACTTACAGTCCTACTTTCCATGCTAATGAATTGGATCAAATAAAAATGAAATGTGTGTATGTGGGTGTGTGTTGTGTGTGTGCGTTTGTGTGTGTGAATGTATGTTTGTTATGCCCGACAGGGTCCATAATCACATACAATTTTAACTTACTATTTACTCATTCCGAAATGCACATTATTAAGTACTGAGTATTTACGTACGTTTTAAAAATTTCGTATTTTTCTATCTATAATATGTATGTATTTACGAAAAAAATATGTATATAAGTAGTATATCCGCCATCTCGTTACCATAACACAAGCATTAGGTTGCTTAGCTTGGAACGATACGGCGCTGTGTGAAATGTCCAAGGATATTATTATTATTATTATTACTACACAGAGAGAAATCCAACTGCAGCTCACAAAATGAAAGCGTCTCCACACACGGCTGTGTGCTATCCATTTCCGTGAGTCCGCGGCGCGTGTTTGGTCACTGCCTGAGATATACATATGGCATGTTTAACTGTACCTTTAGGGCTGACACGTGGATTTTAAGGTAAATTTAATAAAGAGCACGTGGAAATTTTGTCACAATATTGGTAAATAGAATCATCGGCTTCCAATTTTTTTTAACCAGACTCAAAAAGATAGAAGAAATCTTTAGCTCACGTAAACTCAAACTCAAAGCATTTATTTCAAATAAACCAATTACAGGCATTTGAATTGTCAAGGGGTCGGTTAGTCAGAAAGATGAAACTAGTTGCCCATTCCAAAGCAGTAGGTACCTGTGGAGAAGAACGGGCAAGAAACTCCACGGACCCTCTTTTAAATCAGAATATGGTTACAAAATATAGGTTACAACATTCATGTTGTAATACACGTAAATACACATTTAAACAGCAGGGATAATTGGTGACTTTATTTCAGAACAAAATTAGATCATAGTCCAAGAATAAGTAGATTAATTATGGCGGTCCAAGTGTGACGAGACAGCTGTAAGAACTGGAAAAAAAAAACAGTTCTGAGTAAAAGTTATGGTTCGGCTTTGCCTCCAATGCCACGATCGGGGGTGAGAATCCTGTAGTTACAAAAATACACATCTCCATTCAACTCAGCCTATCGCAGTCCAATGCTGGACATAGGCATCTCCCAGGCTGCGCCACAACACCCTGTCCGCCTCCATAGCCGCGATACCAACTGTCAATGATTTTGATGTTTCTGAATACGAGGTTTTTTAGCTGATTTGCACGGATATAGTATGTGACTTTTTTTGTTTATTTTTATAATTGTGCGTCCTGTTTGTGCTGAATAAATATTTTTTCTTTCTTTCTTTCCTTCCGCATCAAGTCAGGCCCAGCTACCTTCTGAAGGTCCTAATGCCCATCTAGCTAGGGGGCGTCCCACACTTCGCTTGCTGATGCGTGGTCTCCACTCCAGCAATATTAATTATTGCAATATTACAGCAATATATTTATTTCTGAAACTTCATAATTATTTATCGACAGATTGTTGTATAGATTGTTACTGGCGGCCTTATACAGAATTGATACGACAGAGGGGCTTTTCTTTAAACTTACGACAGAGGGGCTTTTCTTTAAACTGCCTATACTAGGTACCATTTTCAAGCTCTGTAACAAAAATCAATTAAATAGGAGCAGTAGTTTAGTCGCAAATGATTTTTTGAGTTTTGCCCCGTTTGAACACGATGTATCTTTCCTAACAGGTGATTATGTTTATAGGTACACATAGGTCATTCACCATAAAACTATAAATCTTAGTCTCTAATCTAATCTCTTCTTCTCTAATATAACCTACGATGCGTTGTTACAATGCCAGTTTTTATTTACAAAGGGTGGTTGCGTTTTACTCTGATTTGTAAAATGGGATTTTTATTTCTATACGGTATAGAAAAATACTAAACACGTATAGTATACGTAGTGTAATTTAATGCTCCTCTGTCATATCAACTCTGTATATTGTAATGTCAACAGTATAGTAGTTAATGTAGTAAATTGTGCACATTAAAGAAATACATTTTAAACCATAAGTACCCTGAACTTGCACCCGAAAGTCACATTGTTCTTTTAGAACCTCAGTCGATCTAATCTGACCGTGAAAACTTAGGCGACGCGTCAGCTTGAAGCTGTCAATAATGTCAAACCCTTGCTCACTTGAAATGACAGCTCACTTCGCCTAAGTTCTAACGGTGGGATTTTTGAGAAGAATCAAAAAAATAAAGAAAGAAAATACATGTATTCAACACAGACTGCAAGGCACACAACGAAACATATAATAGACAAGTATATAAGAAAACTTATAAAGATGCTGCTACACTAGAAAATAAAACCAAAAATATAATAGCAACAAAACATGCAAAGAAGGTAGGAAGGACTGCACTGCCCTATTGCACTGCTATTGGTATAATAATCACCAACAGATCGGATTCCAAAAGATTAACATCAAAAGATGACCTACATGCTTTGACCCATCTATTGACCATGTCAGAGCAAGTGTGTCAAAATGTTTTATTATGCCGACACAAGATCAAAAGTGTACCAAGGGGATGCTGTGAAAGAGAAACCAGTTTTGAAAGTCCACGTATTATACAGGTGAGATCAAAATGAGAACAGGGGATGCTGTAAGGTCAAAGGTCAAAAGGACAATTTACATATTTGGGGTAAATTTTTTGAATAGGTTGATTTGAGATGGGTAATGGATCAATGAATATTCATTTGATGATTTTATTAAGTACTTATTTGTAGGTAATTGTTATGGTATATTATTAGGGGATGGTTACATTATGTGAATATTTTTCTGTGTAGGTACCTAACTAACTCATCACCCTGTATAGATAAACTACGATAACATGGCGCGCCCCTCCAAATGACTGTTTCAATGTTTGCAAGTCAAATCCTTACGAAGGAGTTTGTATGCAGTTGCAAGTATTCGTCTTCAGTAGCAGGCTGGCAGCAACATGCGTTGTGAGTCTTGGTGGCGCCTTGTTACTTACATTCACAAATACTATCAAACGTTTTGAATTGAAGAGGGGCGGGCCATGTTATCGTAGTTTATCTATAGAGTTATTTTAATGAAATATATATTTTTTTCTAATAGAATGAAGGTTTATTTTAAGTAAAGTTTAAGTTATTAAGAATAGAAGTTTTTTTTTAAGTATACCGTGGAGTTTAACTCATACCTGGCCTATTTTTAAGTTCAACATAAATTCCAATTCCTAGTTTTTAAACGAAAACTCATAGGTGCAAGCCCTAGCGGTACAGTACGGCTAGATAAGTAACGCGGTCCTCGCCACTGTCTTGATGTAACACATTTGTAACGGCCAGATGTAAACACAGATACGGCCGGCTACATTCAACACCCTGTATAGCAATTTCCCTTAGCATATGGGGTTGAGACGCCCAGAAATTGTTGCAATTTGTTTCTGATGGAATATTTATATTATCTATTTATACTAAATAGAGTAATAATAGGGTTGTGCTTTTGTTTTTAAATGTGATGGACAGAATAAGTGGTTAACGAACAAAATGTTGCTTGTTTTAAAATTTTAAATATAAAAATTGTGTTAATAGGTAGGTACTTTGATACTCAGTGGTCTCTCGGATTGCTCTGCAGTGGCCCGGACTGTGGATTAGTGCCTGGTTGATGGCAATAGGCTCGTATGGGGTATCGTATTACCCAATAACTGGGTTATGGAGGTCAGATAGTCGCTGGATCCGGTTAGAATGGGAGCAGACCCAAAGATGTTGAGAAAAAGCTAGGCCGGTGATGGTAATAATGGCAATAGGGCCGTCCTCTATTACATGGGACTTAAACATAATTAGCGAAATGTACAAAAATTTCGCTAATTATGTTTAAGTCCCATGGCACCTTTAGTACAAATGTACCAAAGGTGTCTATCTGCCTAACCTTTCGATGTTACAGGCGTGATGTTCTGATATAAGTTAGGTCAAACGGCAGTCATCAAACTGGAGACTCTCGAAAACATCCGATGTAGGAAGTGGCGCCACTAGTATGCTTGCTAATGAGCCCCGAATAGTCCTCCTAGCTCCGCTTTGACCCAAGTAATCGTGCAGTGAGCACCAAGACCGCTAGGATGAGGGAGTGTGGTAAACTTTTTCTCATAGTAATTACTGTGGAGTTTCTTGCCATATTAAGTACTTTGAGCGGTGCAACGTTATAATCCGTGAAATTTGATAAACGCTAATTGACTTATCTTTTACTCACTTCAGCAAAGAATACGTCTTTCTTTAAATACTCGTAACATGTATAAACAGCTGCGGCTTATACCAATTCCTTCAAGCTACGTCATCGCGCCGTATCATTTTAAGTTTTTGAACTGCTAGCGCCACTTCACGTTAATTTTTTTGCAGACTTTATAAGGCTACTCACACACATATATTCTAATGACGCCTACATTCGCAATTGTCATGAATTTTGTAAGAGAGAAAAGCGCGCCGCATAACAAACATTTCAATACAAAATATGCACAGCTGAAAGTGTTAGTAAATATAAAACCTTTTCTTGTGATAGTTCGTCTTGTAATAATGAGATAAAAGCCATTACGTTGTTGTGAAAAAGAAACGATTTGACCGTCAGCGATCTATTATAGGGGTGACGAGGAGCAGTGGTGTCGACCACGTTGTAGGTTTGAACCCAAACAGGCGCTTTAGTTTATACAGAGTTGATACGACAGAGGGGCTTTTCTTTAAGCAGCTTATACTAGGGACCATTTTCAAGCTCTGTACCAAAAATCAATTAAATAGGAGCAGTAGTTTAGTCGCAAATGTTTTTTTAAGTTTTTGCCCCGTTTGAACACGATGTATCTTTCCTAACAGCGCTCCGGCGCGCGCGCGTCGGTGCCGCTGCGTTACAAGGTCAGTTTTTATTTACAAAGGGTGGTTGCGTTTTACTCTGATTTGTAAGCTATTTAGTTTGTTTGAAAAAATAAAAACCTCATTTTTGGTGCTTTTTATTTTTATACCGTACCGAGTTAATACTAAACACGTATAGTATACGTAGTGTAATTTAATGCCCCTCTGTCATGTCAACTCTGTATATTAAATTGTTTCATCACCGCTGCTCTCTAAACAGTGAAGGAAAACATCGTGAGAAAAGCGACATGTCCTAGAAGTTCTAGAACTACATATACGTTCAAAGATATCTATACCAATCCCAAACTTGGGCCTGCGTGGGGATTCTCTCACAGAGTAGAGGCCTGTGCCCTAGCAGTGGCAACATTAAAGGCTGATTGTGTGATCTAGCGGACTAGAGTTAGAAGAAACATTTATTATACATGGACTAGCTTCCGCCCGCGGCTTCGCCCGCAAAATATGTCGACAAATTATACACATAAACCTTCCTCTTGAATCACTCTATCTATTAAAAAAACCGCATCAAAATCCGTTGCGTAGTGTTAAAGATTTAAGCATACATAGGGATATAGGGACAGAGAAAGCGACTTTGTTTTATACTATGTAGTGATACTGTAGGCCGCACGTCAGTTTTAACAAGACCAATATAAGCTGACCTCGCACTCCATTAAACTCTGTACCAGGCCAGTTCAAGGTCAAAGTTACCATGAACTCCTCTTTCAGAAATTACGCCTAAACCAAATTAAAATCTCGAACTGTTAATGATCCTCGCCCGTTAATTAATGGTTAAATCGCCGTGAGCCGATCGAGCTATATTTCAGTCCCTAACTAACCCGACAACCCTGCCCTAAATATTTACATTTCGCCTATGTAAAGTATTATTTACATAGTGTACAAATTACAATTAGTATTAAGTTAGGTAGCTAAGTGTTTCACAACCAGACGGTATATATCGTAAAAA
Organism: Hyppa rectilinea; assembly: GCA_951799385.1. Classification (NCBI taxonomy): domain Eukaryota; kingdom Metazoa; phylum Arthropoda; class Insecta; order Lepidoptera; family Noctuidae; genus Hyppa; species Hyppa rectilinea. The sequence continues at coordinate 6,208,148 of OX637314.1, forward strand.
CCTTACCATAAAACTTAAGTCAAGTGAGCTATCACGTCACCTAATTGTAGGGTTTGAAACCGTTGATAGCTCTCTTTCAGCTCACTTCACCTAAGTTTTCATAGCGACATTTAACTATTTGATTGAGTTTGACTTTGGAACGCTGATTATATCATTGTTTTGTTTCATTACATTACCTATGGCCAACTTTCTTTTTTTCATTTCCTACTTATCTATACATATAATAAAAATGTAACGGATCGCTGTACATGGAAGATATATAAGAAAAAATGTTATTGGATCCTTCATCAACGCAAATAGCACCCAAAACAATGATTGTAAGTATTGTCTGTTTGTCTATGCGTTTGAGCACGCTAATCTCAGAAACGGCTTATCCGATTTAGATGTGGTTTTCACTAGTATACTTCACTTAACATTAAGTGTTGGTTTTATGCCAATCGGCTTGTAAATAAAAAGTTATGCCAATTTAAAGAATCACGTCGAACATTCGTTAAACTGTGTATCTATGTTGTATCTATGTTGTCACAAAAATATCTCCCGATATTGCGATATAACTGCACTCCCTGCGGACGAAGTCGCGGGCAAAAGCAACTCTGGAATAAGATAAGTACTCACTGTTAGCACTATTGCTATGAAATTGGCTTCTATTCTTCGGATCCCAAGATCGTAATTACAAAGAAAGAAGAAAAACAAGAAAAAATGTTTATTCTGAAAAAAAATGCACATTTCTCAAAAAAATACTTAGCCACTAAATACACCCGTGCAAAGCAGCTATAAAACCTCGTATTCAGAGCCATTAAAATCATTGACAATCAGTATCTCGGTCATGGAAAAAGGATGGACCACAGACAAAACACATCAACACAACAACTTTTATATCCTTGGACATTTCACACAACGCCATATAGACCCAAGCTAAGCAACCTAATACTTGTGTTATGGTAACGAGACGACTGATAAACTACTTATATACATTTTTTTTTGTAAATACATACATATTATACTGGGAGTAACCGAAAGGGTATATACATACAAAAGCTTATGCTACAGACCACCAAACAGAACAACTTTTTCTATGGGAACAATTCCGAAATCGTGATAAAAAAATCAGCTGTTCCCTACATTTTAACGAGTCGCGTGACCAAAAATGAACAGCTGATTTTTTTTTTATTTCGGAATCGGTCCTATACACCCTGTAGATAGAAAAACACCAAGACCCGGAACAAATACTTGTAGGTCGCACAAATATTTGTTCCGTTCGGGAATCGAACCCGTGACACACTGCGCAGCAGTCAATCGCTCAACCACTGCGCCAACCGTGTCGTCACGTATTGCTGTTATTGTTATTTTTACTCGTAAACGCACACGTAACAGGATATTAATTCTTAAAATAGACTATTATATATCATCATCATTCTCCTGCCCTTATCCCAATTCATTTGGGGTCGGCGCAACATGTCTTTTTCTTCCATACTTCTCTATTAATCGTCATCTCGGTAGTCACACCCTTTCTAGCCATATCATCTTTCACACATTAAAATGGACTTATTTCTTGAAACAAATTGTTCTAAAAATCGCTAATGCGGCCCGTAACCTATATCGGGCAGGGCTAAGTTATTTATCGATATTTTCATAATTCATTCGAGGGACACACGCGACACTTTTATTTGCCGTCCTATTTTAAGATTCATGATCTCATGAGATATTGGTAGACCTTCAGAGGCAGTGGATGTGACAGCCTCCTTTTTATGATAAAGGAATAAATGGCGTATGTAAATGGTTGTACAGAAAACTTCGTCATAAATATTATAAGGTCATACTTTTTTGGGATTCAGTATTCAACTAGCTTGGTTATCAAATTAGAAGTTGGGCTTCTGGTTCTTGTAAGCCTGTTTTATTAAATCAAAAGTAATCACTAATGCAGGGTTAAGTTAACTTAGGTAGTGAAACTCCGTCGATGTCATGAGTCTTCTTCTTTTCGTGTGGTCAGTGACTAACCTGGTGTCAGAGTTTTTATGCTGCCCATGGGCCTCTGACTTAGCTTCACATGCTGTTGGAAAATATATCTCAGACATGCTGGTTTCCTCACGATGTTTTCGTTCACCGATTTTAAGCAAGTGATAATTATACAATACGCAAATGAATCCGTAAAATCAGAGGTGCGTGCTTCGGGTTAAAACTTGAGACCTACTTGGCAGTCCGACTTTTTTTTTTTTTTTTGTAATTGCATCTCGCCGTTCAACCGAAGGGTTGTCTACTGCTTAACCGGGCTTGCCTGTGGCTGCCACAAAAGAATTGTAGCCTCCAGCCAGGGCTTTGCAGTCCGACCGTCACACCACTAGGCTATAACTGCTGTTGATGTGATGAGTAAAATGTAATGACGATAAAAAAAAAAAGGTTTTCGAAACTCGTCACATTCGCAGAGCTTCGCTAGCTCATTTAATTTGATCTTCTATGATTGTTAATATTTTGATAAATTGCACTGAGTTTGATAGCAGCCGGCTGAAAAATCCTAAAACAGGACGCCTTTTGGCTTTTCAAAACCAGGCATCAAATCAAATCAAATTTATTTGTGAACCAAAAACCAAAAAGTTTTACATTATGGCATGCTAGTGTAACTTCGGACCTGCCGGGTAAGCGGGATTGTCCGAAAGGGTTACCGCTACCCCGGAACATAAAGGGCTACGGAAGGAACATGGATGGGTTTTAGTCAGTAAGAGTCTGACACTCCCTTCCGCTCCACCCAGAGCGGGAGCAGTCATTGGATGATTTCCCAGCCTTAAAAAAAAAAAAAAAAGTGTAACTTCGGAGAAACATAGTCCTCTGTCCATTTTTCTATTTTCATAATATTTCTGTTTACATTTCGTGTAAATATTGATAGCAAATGTAGCTAATACATTTCTACCAGCCGCAAAATAACAGCTGAGTTATAACATATAGGGCAGACCGGGGCTGGTTGCCTATGGGGGTAGGTAGACTAACGAATAATAATTCCAACTGTGTACGACTATTGCATCATCCGATCGCGTAGGCGACACACCTCCCGCGTGCCCGCAAGTGTCCCGTGGCGCACGGGCGTTGTTGCACGTAAGGCAGGAGCTGTGCCGAATTTTCGAAAATCATACCACGTAAGTAAATATTTCATTTCACCTATTTTTCATTCCTACACCATGTGTCTAGTTAATACAACATTTAATATGAGTGTTACAAGTTGTTTTGTACTTATATTTGATGTGTATTAGTGTTTTTTCTCGAAATAATTATTCCTTTTTTGTGGGTGCAAGTTTAAACATGAAAATGGCGTCTGGGGTTGGTTGACTTTTTGGCTGTGGGGCTAGTTGACTAGTTGGTCAACCAACTCCATTCATTTTAGTTGGAAATAAAACCAAGTGTTAGTTATTCTTGTTATTATTTTTTCATTACAGAGCCATGAGGACATACATTAGGAAGACGAACCGTGCCAAAATACCGAGGAACATCATAGAAATTATATTTTAAGACTGATTGTTACTTTTATTGAAAGTTTAATTGTTTAAGTTGAACCAAAGGAGGTTTTTTGTTAGATGTTTTGCTTTATAACACAATAAATATTTTAATAAAACCGTCTTGTATTTATTTTTCTACTTTTTATTTACATTAAATAAATAATTAAGACATTTATCTTGTCAATCACTGGGTAGGTCAACCAGCCCCTAGGGTATAGTCAATTTACCCCGGATAAGGGGTAGGTAGACCATAAGGAGGAGGTGTTGTAAAATTATTGATAAAATCATGTAGATTAAAGTATTCTCAACTTTCTTCACATACATATATAGTTTAAAGTGCTATTAATTAAATATTAAAACTCATAAAGCTATATGTATTATAACCAATTAACAGTTTCACAAAAAATCAAAAATTAGTCAACTGGCCCCGGTCTACCCTACACTATTGTACGCGCAAGGGAAAGCATAAAAGTATTATCTATGCACGAACATATTATGTCCAAATCTTCCCGCAGATTTATGAGGATGGTGGGTGATATTGGCGATGTAAAGTTCGACATACATGAGGAGACACGGATGGTTTTGTAATATTGAAGTGAACGAACTGTTTGATCCATTGACTGCCGGAACGCAGATCTACGCGAGACGCAATGGCCTCTTAATTGTGTCTGTAATTATGCATATGAAAGGTATAATCAGGATTCGCTACGACGGGGGACATTAATTGCATTATTTAGAAAAAAACAAAAAATATCATCAACTTATACAAGGTCTGATAATGTTAGTAAGCAATAATCGACAGACGTGACGGGTTTCGACACCTTTTTTGTTTTATCATGTTAAGATATATGTACAGACGCCAGCACATCAAGCTATCCCTAACTGTCAAATTTTCTCAATTAAACATGAACCTTATGTCTTTGCAATAAAGTTGAAATACTATCAAAGAAATTTGACAGATTGTGGTAACATGATGTGCTGGCCTCTGTACATCATCATGTCAACGGAGTTTCCCTAAATAATTCAATTTTACCTTGCCCGCTTTGCTACATAAAATGCATGCAAAAATATGCACACACCTGGATAAAAACCATTGATTATTTTATTTATAATCTATTTAAACACGTGACCGTCATGTTTGTTTGTTGTATATTACTTTAAGGAAATACCAGTATACTATTATAATTAAAATCGACATTTACAGGCTCTTTCAGATTCAGATTTTTCAGTTGACAGTTTTCCAACAACAATTGGAGTCACCAATGAATTCGGTGGACAAATAGTCATTTAAGTATAATAATAATTAAAATAAGTTCGAGATTAAACAGTAATTAAAAAGTATGTTAAGTCAAATTCAAAACTCAAAAAACTCAAAACTCAAAGTATTTATTTCAAATAAACCAATTACAGGCACTTTTGAATTGTCAAGGTGTCGGTCAGTCCGAGAAATGAAGCTAGTTGCCCATTCCAAAGGAGTAGGTACCTATGGAGAAGAACGGGCAAGAAACTCCATGGACACTCTTTTAAACAAAATATGGTTACAAAATATTTGTTACATAGTTCATATTAATATTATACATGTGAGAACGATGCAGAACGTTAAAAGCATCAGATATAAAATACTTATGTAAAAACTATTCAATAATTAAATTAAAACAAGCCTTAGCCGCTAAGAGATGACCAGTCTCTACTGACAGCGCCCGTTCACGAACATGACGCATATATTAGCACCATTTAGCTCAACCATTTTGAAGGGAGCTAAATGATCCAACACACACGCCACCATCAGCGAGACATTAAAGTGAGCATGGCATACTCTCAGCCGCCAGGGCATATTCAAGTCAATGAAAGACGCACCCAGAGACTGGTCGCTTTATAGTAGGTACATAGTACTCACATATGTGCAGTTATACAATATTAAGAGATTGAATTTATACAATGCAAAGATGTTTTTTTGTTGTTGTTGATCTTCCGCAGCTCCAACAGTTTTCAGTAGTCTAATAAATTAGTTGATGCGCCCTTGTGGAGCTGGACTAGCATTGACCCAAGCATTTTTATCAGCAATGTAATCTCCCAATTTATAATACGCTTGGCTGCATAGTGTGCGTTTTATACAAGTTTTAAATTTTGTTTCATTAAGTTCAAGAATGTGGGGAGGTATTTTATTGTAACATTTTAAACAGTACCCCATGAAAGATGAATCTACTTTAGCCAGCCTGAAACCTGGTTGAACTAATTGGTCCCTATTTCTAGTGAAATAGTTGTGTCTTTCACCTCTTTTACTAAAAAGATGCAGATTTTTCCGTGCGTACATGATGTTTTCATAGATATATTGACAAGGTACAGTCATGATGTTAATAACCTTAAACCGTTCCCTTAGAGAATCGCGCCTACGAAGATTATAAATGGCTCTGATAGCTCTTTTCTGCAGAATAAAAATAGACTCGATGTCTGCAGCTCGTCCCCAAAGTAAAATACCGTAAGACATAATACTATGAAAATAACTAAAATAGACTAGCCTCGCGGTATCTACATCAGTATACTGACGGATCTTTCTGACAGCATATGCTGCAGAACTTAGCCGTCCTGCAAGAGATGTTAAATGAGGACCCCATTGTAGCCTTGAGTCGAGCGTGATCCCCAGGAAAACAGTTTTATCGACAAATTCAAGTTTCTCTTGATTCAATACTATCTCACAATCACTACTTTTTACATTTGGTAAAGAAAATCTAATGCACTTTGTTTTTTTTCCATTTAATACTAAATTATTTGCAGTGAACCAATTTTGGACCTGCAGTAGGGCGTTATTTACGTCGTCAAAATTTTTTGCACGTCTATCTATCTTAAAAATTAAAGAAGTGTCATCAGCAAATAACACCATTTGTGGTTGATTTTTTAGTAAATGGAGAAGATCATTTATGTATACTAAAAAGAGGAAAGGACCCAATATGGAACCTTGTGGCACACCCATTTTTACTTTTAAACCGAGTGAATTGACACCTTTTATTTGAACTTGCTGTTGTCTATCGTTTAAATAAGATTTTACCAAACTAAGCGCAAGTTTTCCAAGTCCGTAATGCTCTAGCTTCAACAGCAAGGTTTCGTGATCAACGCAATCAAATGCCTTGGAGAGGTCACAAAAGATTCCGATGGCGTCTTGAGCCTCTTCCCACGCATTGAAAATGTGTTTTAATAAGGTCACACCAGCGTCAGTTGTACAACGTCCTTTGGTGAAACCATACTGTTGATCGTTAAGTATTTTATTCGTGTTAAAATGATTAAGCATTTGATTAAGCATTATCTTTTCAAAGATCTTGCTGAAAACCGGCAACACGGATACGGGTCTATAATTATTGGTGTCTTTACTGTCCCCGGATTTGAAAAGTGGTATTACCTTACTGTATTTCATTAAATCCGGGAAGATGCCTTGATCCACACATAAATTAAATATGAAGGCTAAATAAGGTGCTATCGTCTCAATGATCGAGGTACAGACTTTACTGGACATTCCCCAAAGATCTTCGGTCAATTTGATTTTAATTTGTTTAAAAGTTTTAAGTACTATTATGGGGTTAACATGCTTAAAGTTGAATTCAATTAGGCAGGCTGAAACGTTTGCCTTTAATAAATCAAAAGAGAGGGAAGGCGAGGAATTTAGAGTTTCAGTAGTTTTTAGGGGAATACTGGTAAAGAAATTTACAAATTCTTGAGCTACTTGTTTGCTATCACAAATGGAACCACATGACGTCTCCAGTACGTAATCAGAACTATGTCTTTTGCTCCTGTTCGTTTCGTTATTGATAATTTTCCAAACCGTCTTTATTTTATTTTCAGCTGATTTAACCTTGTTACTAATGTATTTGGCTTTAGCTGCTTTACAAGTGTTTTTAAAAATTCTTGAGTATGTAGAAACATACTTATTAAAAGATTCTGTGTTAATAAAAGGCTTAAGGCCATAAAGCTCGAAAAGTCTTTCCCTACTTTTCCTGAGTCCTTTAGTGGCCCAGTCACTAAATATAAATTTAGGGTTGATACTTTTAGTGGTCTTCTTGAAACAATTATTAAATTCGGTTTGCACTACCGTAAAGAATTCTTTATATAAGATATTAATATTTTTCAAAGAAAGTTCCTGATCGCTTAACTTACAATTTAATGTGACATTAAATTTATTTAAATTAACAGATGTTATTGGTCTGGATTGTATTTCGATTTTTTGTATAGGTGTGTTGGACTGAAAAGTTACAGTTTGACCACTGTGATCAGAAGGGAGATAATTAATGATGGATTTATTTAAATAGTCGCAACAACAAAAAACATTATCAATGCATGTAGCAGTAGACATAGTTACTCGGGTTGGTTCTACAAACACATTTGACAAATTAAATGATTTAAACAAATTTAATAATCTACTCGTATTTGAATTATTTTCTAAAATATTAATGTTAAAGTCCCCACAGATAACTGCTGATTTATTACCAATAGCAAGTTTTGCCAAAACATCTTCCATTACTGCCTCAAATATCGGATAGTTTTGATAATTAGGGGGTCTGTAAACACACACTATAACATGCTTATCGAGCTCAACACAAGACAGTTCAATGCTATGCTCAACCGATAGTTCAACTATGTCCTCACGGGTTTTTGATTTAATACAACTTTTAATTAGGATTAGTGAACCACCACGCAGCATTGATTTACGGTTAAAGCAACTGGCCAAACTATAATTCTCGTAGTTAATTAACATTTCATAATCTTTTAACCAGTGCTCAGTAAAACAAATAATGTCATACATTGTTTTTTCCAAAAACAATTCAATCTCCAATTGTTTGGAAGAAAAACCTTGAATATTTTGATGAAATAATGTCAAGGATTTCTGTTTCTGCTTAGCCCCTTTCTTACAGTTAGTTTTGGTGCTAGAAAATACCTTTTTATTATTAAGTGAAATTATTTTGTTAGTGGTATCTTCTGTTGTCTCACAAACTAGTTTAAATTATTTGAGCTAACCACACTAACATTAGTACATTTACTAAATGTGGTGCTAATTGAAAAAGACTTCGACATACTAATTATGTCTGGGTTAATATTAAAAGCTAATAGCCTAGCTATTTGACGTCTAAAACTAATGGGCAGATACACAGTATCCCTAGTCGACCTTAGTTTCTCAACAAAAATGTTGGTGTCAAAAAATATAAACTTGTCACTATGGTGACTCACTAAGAAGTGCATGTAATTATTTAACATGTGAATCTTATTGTTTTACCTGTTTGACAAGTGCTGAAAGTAGGGAAAAGCACACAGAATAATTTTCTTACAATTTAACTTCAATAGTTCAGTGACACTATCAGCAATATCATATGTTTTAATATTAAAACTGTTACCTACAAGAATGGTTAAAATGGCATTAGGATCATATTTATTCCTAGTTATTGAAGAAATTATTTTTTTGTATGAAGACTGAGGCATACAAAAGTTTTGAGAAGAAATACTCAGGTTGTTGCTAAGTAATTTACCTAACCCTTTTCCAAAACTATCAGAAAACATAATAGAGCAACTACACTCTCTACTACTACAAGGGGGAGAGTTAGCTTCTGTCTGAACTACTTGTAATGAATTTTGTTCACTAACTGGTGAATCCAGATTGATAACAGAGGTCCGGGATGGATCCTCCGTTGCCTCAGGCTGGAAAGCCACAAGGTTGGATTCCCTTTGACAGATACATTGAGTGGTGCTGAGAGTTAGCGGGTCCACTCTGTCTGCCTCATTATTACACATTTCCACTAACTCATTTGCAGCAAGGATGTGTTCCTTTATTTGGTTTTGTGAGCTCACATACTTAATATAGAGTGAATGTAGTGACTCTTCAAGTACATCAATTTCAGATTGTAATCGATGTGTGTCAATTTGGTAAATATTTTTACAATCTTCTAATTTAATTTGATAATTTTGTAATTTATTTGTTAGAAAAACACGCTCTTTCCTTAGTTTAATATTAATGGAACTGTTTTTTTGATGTTTCTTATATTTATTGCATCTATTAATGATTCTATTTAGTTTTGCATACTTTTTCATTTTATTTTGACTTACTTTATAACTACTATTGTTCTGTTTCAAAATAGAGTCTTCTGTTAGGTCTATTGTTATCATGGAAAGAGGGTGGCAGTTACTTTGGAATAGTTCATTGTATAAGTTATTAGTTTCCTTAGCTTGAGTACTTTCTTTATGTTTCCTTAACTTAGTAATTTGTATATTGGCATGAATTAATTCTTCTTCTAGGTCCCTAACCTTACACAAAGCCTCCTCATAAAGGTTACTGCAGTTGTTAAAACCATCCGTGACCACCCGTAGTTTGTCCCGTTCATCAACAACATCCAGGTATTGTTGATGTAGGCCCACTAGCTAATTAAATGAAGAAATGTCACTTAAAAGAAAAGTGGAGCAACTGTGTCGCGATTATACGCTGCAAAAAATTGCCTTCTAGCAAACCAGCCTTAAGTAATGAAGTCTCATTTAATACATTAAATGGAAAAGTACCAACCTACTATACTTTAAAAGGTAACCAAGCTGGTTGCTAAGGTCTTCGAAGTACGTCGCCTGCCCTAGTGAGAGGGGGCTTTGAATCAAGAGATATTATAGTCGGGCTCTCGCATAGATCTCGCCGAGTTCGCTTGCTTCTATTTTTATTTGTCGGAGATGTACTGTGAGGTGGAAAAAGCCGTGAAGCAAAATATGGTAAGTGAAAGACTCAGAAATTTGGAAATGATGGTCTGGTAAATAGATAAATATTACTTAGTTGCCTTGTCGAACAGTAAACACTTAAGTGAATTCTATGGAGTCTAAAATTACTTTTTATGAAACTCATTATTTAATTGGACTTTAAACATTTGTTTCTTAGAACTTCAGGTCATGTAACGGTTTTGCTACGCCGTAGCTCGTAGCTCTATGCGTAGCAAAACGTAACATACTCGTAAAATCACGTCTGCATTCGCTGAAGGGTTAGGCAGAGATGTATCTATGGTATTCGTAGCACATCATCATCATCATTCGCCTGTCTTTATCCCAATTTATTTGTGCTCGGCGCAACATGTCTTTTTCTTCCATACTTCTCTATTAGTCGTCATCTCGGTAGTCACTCCCTTTTTAGCCATATAATCTCTCACATAATCCATTCATCGTTTCTTTGGTATGCGTAACACGTGTAGGTTTAAAAATCAGTACTTAGGTACTACACTCATCAACTACATCAATCGTTCAGCTTCTCTTTAACTTAACCTGGCATGAAAACACACCATCATAAATCCCGTATTCCGGACTTATGCCCGTGTGTTTACCACCTCGCTGGAGAGCTCACATTATTACCGATAAGTACATGGGGCGGTGTGCTCCACACTGGATTTTGAATAATATATTATTTTCTTATGTAAAATGCCCGATTACTACCATCCCAGAGATTTTTGCGGCGGCACAGACAAAAGCTCCTTTATGGCACTTTATACGTTTTTGTTCTTAAATTTTTGTTATTTCACGTACGCTCGTGTGGGCCTTGCGAAATGAAAAAACTTTTTGTGTTCCTACTTAAGACCTATGGAACACTTATTTTGTTTCAATTTTTTATCAGTTCCATTATACGCGATCCTTCTATCAGTAATAAAAGGTCATGTACTGAACCGAGTGACTTTTTAGCTGGGATATAAGCCAATTAAATCCAACCCATTTCTCACCTAAGCATGGTCACTGAGACCGAACGAGCCCACCAGCGTAAAAAGACGTATATTATTTTATTATCTGAAGCCAGGCAGGACGGAGAGACGGCAATATCACCGTATATAGATTCGATTTTCTACGTGAATTCGTTTGACGGCCTTCATAATGCGACATATAAAACTGGGGACTTACGGACCCCGAAACCAATTTCGGGTTATGACCCGACGACTCTCTGATAATATTCTCGGGTTATTAGGTACGGATAGGAGTTTTTACTATGGCTATTTTTTCCGTCGACGTTGGATTATTGGTACCAAGTTTACGATCTGCTGTTCTCCGATACTCTTGGTGGCTTACATTTGTTTTATGACGTCATCTCTCCCGATACTCGCTGGGACAGTAGTTTATTTGTTTCTGTACTATTTTACTCATAAACTTTTGTGAGAATTTAATTCTAGTTAGTTTTATTTGTTAAGTTTTGGACGTATTGCTGTTCTGTAAACTGTAGTGAAATGTTTTATGTTAATTTATTGGAATGGTGCTGTTATTGTTATATGGAACAGTGCTTTTGTTAGTGGGGATGTAAATTAATTTTAAGACAGGAAAGTTCTCCTGTATCTAGCCCCTTAAAAATATTTTCAGAAACCTAATATTTGGGTTATTAGGTATAAACTGACACAGACTGTCTCTGTCTCTCTGACTGTTGGTCTAGTGCTACTGCTGCTACCCTTACATGGGATTTAAAGACAACTGGCGAAATGAGGGTGTACTATAGGTAACTCTTCGGGGAATATGATACTACGTTATGTATGTAGATAGATGTTAAGTCTTTTCATTGAAAACCTACACGTGATTTTCAGCTAGCTACAGTGGTTCTTTGTTACGGTAAAATAAAATGATTAAGTCATTGACTGCCACGCAGCAGACACAATAGAAAAACTATTATTTGTCGGACACACGGAGACCGCGTTGGCGTTCAACGTGTTAAGTCTCTTTTTGCATTTCTTTTTCGGGTCATCGCATCATATTGGTTTGCAATCACTCATCAATCTACCATATACCTAATCAAAAATACAACCTTGGTACTGTAAAGACCAGCTGGGTCTTCACTTTATAGCTCAGTGCGGTAGAGCTTGAGTTGTTGTGGTGTTGGGAGTTCAATCCTACAAATTGGAACACCGTGGCTGCAGCTATTGAATTATATTATTTTAAAGAATACATGCATTCAGCATCATGGCTACGAGCTAAGAGTACATCAATTCATTTTTTTTTTAATCAAAATTTATTTAATATAATCTATCATTTTGAAAGGTCGAATGCTGCCAGTTATTATGTAACCAAACAGCTAGGTTCTACATAAGGTTTCGCCTAGGCTCTACATTCAGCTACGCCAATCCTTGAATAAAAGGAGAAACGTAGTCTTAATACATAATGAGGCATTTATTCATAGCAACGGAACTTTCAAATCCGTCCTACCTATACCTAAACCAATCACTAAGTAACAATTACCTAACCACCGAAATGAAGTTTAACAATATGAAGTCTTAGTCTTGCAGGAGCAGCGTTAAATCAGAACAATCGAATTTATAACACTACAATTTAACTCTTCAGTACATTGGTTCACTGTGCACATCACCTGTTTCCTCCACGTTACGTACGTTTACCAAGATTATACTCCCAACCCTCTGCATGCTGTATAGTCACGTATCGCACACATGAGTAGCAAGTACCTTGTCGTAAAGAATATGACGTTTTACTTATATAGATTGTACGTGAGCTGGTGCTAAACGCTCGATGATTCGCTTTCAATACTTTTACTTATTTGCTTTCTACGTTTCAGTGTTATTTGAGAGGGTTAAAGGGCTGAGTGGTTGTTGTTCGTGTGTTTAAACGACGTTGTGTATACCAAGTGTGGATTGCCTTATATTCTGATACTTTTGTTTCTTGTTGTACTGTGAGTCAATGTCTGCTTACAAAATATAAATATTCTTCTTCTTAGCGTGTCGATGGCAATCTAAATGTATTCGGCCCAAAATTCGGCTACGTGTTTGGCGCCATCAATAGCGTCTATCAGTTCCTGTAACGTGCAAACGGCAGGACACGCAGGACACGATTAGGTGTCCCATCGTTTGTGGAACAGCACCACATTTACACTCCAAGGCGGAGTTGTCTATGAATCCCCACCTGAGCAGGTTTTCCTTGCTTCGGCCAACCTGTTTAAAACCTTCCAAGTTAGCCAAGGCAAGCCGCGCCCAAGAGGGAGACTTTCAGCAGTTGGGACGAATGGAGTGGAAATATAAATACTGAGGTTTTATAAACAGTGTAATAAAAATATGATAATTAAAGGAATGGTACAGTCAGCCTCCAAAAGATATATACATGGACAAGAATTAATTTAATTGTTTACAGTCTTTGTTCTATAATATTGTATCAGTGTGTAGCCACAAAAAATAATTATGGTATTCCATAATTATTTTTTCTCTTTATCTTTTTGAGGCTGACTGCACATACTTGGATAATTTTCTCCTCTCAATATTTACTTAATAAATTTTATGCAGTAAAAAAAATTCGTACAAAGGCGGACTAACTAACGGCCTGAGGCATTTTCTACCAGTCAACCTTGGAGGCAGACAAAACAAGACAGGTACAAGATAATGGATAGAGAACTCGAAAATAGGTAACTATAAAATTCAGGAATAAATACATAGACGTATAAAATAAGGAGACTAAATAAAGACAATAAATGAAACCACATACTTGTCACACCACATACATGGCATTTTATACAAAAATAAACGAAACCGGTCCTGTAATTAAGTCGAAAAGGAGAGTTTTAATTTTCAGCAATTTGAACACTCTGTAGAGTTGGACCGCTAGGAGAATGATTTAATGAACTTGACGCCTGCGTGCATCGTTGCCGATCTTCTTGGGTCAAGACAAGATTGTCAAAACAGTGTTAATTATTACTTTTTTTTATTTACTTTTATAATCCTATTTTTTAGTATTACTTGTGGTTTCATTTTTAGCATATGTGTGGTCTCCACATTAATAATAATAATAACATCCTTGGACATTTCACACAACGCCATATTGTCCCAAGCTAAGCAACCTAATGCTTGTGTTATGGTAACGAGATGGCTGATAAACTACTTATATACATTTTTATTTTGTAAATACACACATATTATAGATAGAAAAACACCCAGACCTGGAACAAATACTTGCAGGTCGTACAAATATTTCCGTGCGGGAATCGAACCCGCGACATGCTGCGCAGCAGTCAATCGCTCAACCCCTTCGCCAACCGTGTCACCAAATATTGTATACAGAATAAACTTTGTCAGGAGAAAAAACGAAAGTAAACGAAACCAGCGAATCAATCAATATTGTTATAGATACTGTAAGAAAATTTAGGTAAGTGAATCCGAAAAAACACAATGGTTGGTATGAGAAATGAACGAAAAAGATTTGATTTTTGTTTCTTTGTTTGAAATGAATAGCCTCCAAAACTACTGGACCGATTTATAAAATTCTTTGGAAAGCTTAGTTTTCTAGGTGTAATATAGGCTACTTTTTATCCCGGGAAAAATAACGGGGCCCACGGGAAAGACCACGGGAACGAAGCCGCGGGCAAAGTGCTAGTAAATTATCACTCACCATGCATTCTTACACTCGCCAAAGTCACACTCTAAAATCTTACCCCTACATTATTAGACTAGGGTCTATTCTAATTTTGAACACCTCATCAGAAGCCTGAAAGTCTAACAGCCAGTCTTACCAAGGGGTATCGTATTACACAGTTAGTGAGTTTTGGAGGTCAGATAGGTGGTGGCTGCATGTAAAACACTGGTAATCGGCTGCACCCGGTTAGACTAAAAGGTGACCCGTTGATTGACGTTCTTAGCGAATACCTACGTCATAGTAACTATCTGTGTGCTTAATTTCAGCCCAATTCATTCAGTAATTTCTGCTATGTCATAATTTATCAGTCAGTCAGTCAATCACGGTTTTCTTTTTGATACAGAGATTTAGCACTTAGATTTATAAAAATGGCCAGTTTTCATCTCCCAATCTTACCAGCTATACAAAAATCACATCCATATACAGGGTGATGCTGAACAACGCCTACTTTATTAAAACACACTCTGTATTCATAACGCATCAGCTACACTATCACAAATAATATCGCCCCCGAAGATGCAATGGGAAAGAAATGTATCAGAAAATGTATAAAAAAGCTGTATTGTGTCCACAGATGTATTGATGACAAGAAGCGACAGGAGTACGGAGGGATTCCTGATCAATAAAAAACAACAACTTTATAACACCGCAATCAATATGCCTAGCCTTTTTCTCGACTATGTTGGGGTCAGCGTCCAATCTAACCTGCCTATCTGGCCTCCTCAACCCAGGAACTAGATAATACGATGATCCAGAGAACTGGGATCTAAGCGACCCGTAACGTCTGGCATAGTTCCACGAAGGGCTAAACGTGACGGCCGGGACCAATGACTTAACGTTTTTCCGAGGCACGGAGGAGTCTCAGTAGGTATGTAAAGATGGTCACCCATCCACGGACCAGCCCCGGCAAGCGTAGCTTAACCTGATGGATGGACTCGTGCGGATGTTATTACTTAGCCACGCGCTCCTCCACCACATAACAAATGTAGGTAGGAACAAAATAAACACGTATCGAATAGAATTAGGTAAAGACTAATGCTCAAAAAAATAATATGACAAAAAAACTGATCATGATGAGTGGAAGTCAAAGTCATGACGTGCAGCTTCCGACTATTTCTGTTTTATGCACGTGACTATTGTCGCGTGGCTAAGTACTAAAAGCCGCACAGGTCGATGCAACAGGTTAAGCTACGCTTGCCAGGGTTGGCCGTGGATGGGTGATCATCTTTACATACCGAGACTGCTGCGTCCCTCGGAAAGCACGTTAAGCCGTTGATCCCGGCTGTCATTTGTGCATCTTTTACAGTCGTTACGGATCGTCAGAAGCACGAAAATCTGACAGCCAGTCTTACCAAGGGGTATCGTGTTGCCCAGTTACTGGGTTTTGGACGTCAGATAGGCAGTCGCTCCATGTAAAATACTGGTATTCAGCTGCATCCGGTTAGACTGGAAGTTGACCCCAACATATTTGAGAAAAGGCTAGGTAAGGCAGATGATGACTATTGTCGATCTATTTTCTTTTCTGTTTATCTACTTGAGCTAATTTTTTATCCACTTAACAGTTAGTATTTTTGGATTGATGCCCAGAGGTTTCAATTCCCGCTTTTTAAATCCATTAGACGACGTAATAACGACTTCTCAGGAATGACTTTAATTTTAAGGCCTTCGTATTGACTATTTTGATGAAGCAAGCTATAGCCGAAAGCAAACGTGCTAAAACCAATCTCGTGGCACTACATAATAGAAATCTAGCCACTTCCAGTCTCTATATGTAACAACAAATATATGAATGTAGGCGTGTGCGGGCGAGCGTATGATTCTTGTAGGGAGGTATGGGATTTTCCAGAGATATGTACCGGCCTCACTGTGCTTGTCCGAGGGGGTGGCTCAAAGATAGTTTGTGCAATGTTGAAGAAAGGTAGTGTGACGTATCTTTGTTATTAATTATCTAAGAACATATAAATCAAGCAAATAATTTGAACAAAGTTACTAGGGTCTCGTATCTAAGCGAAACCCATAACATTCTATGTGATATTTTAAAATACTCAATGTTTTTAAATGACTACTGCGTTGATTTTGTTTAATTTTAATTTTATGGAAAAAGGCTAGGCCGATGATGACAAGCCAGAAACGCTCAAAAAGTATATCCACACCCAATTAAGCCTAATAAATTATTGTTTAAAAACTATATAACCTTAACGACCGTACAAAATTCAACCAACGTATGGCGTACATAATTTAATATTAAAATTACATAGCGGCCCCACGTTGGGCGCCAACAGGCGATTTTTTACATTCAATTAGATTGACCCTCCTTTCTCTCTATATAAATTGGTCTGTCTACCCTCTAATAAATGATATCTGGAGAGCGACACGGTGTGGGAGGTACTCGTGATGGATGGTTTGGACACAAATGTGATTGACTATTGCATTCATATTGGAGAAGTTTTTAGAATCGTTTTAAACGGATTTGGGTTTAATTAAGGTGACAGTGTTTTGTTTTTTACTGGTTTTGAGGATATTATTTTGTACTCTGAGAAGAATGAGTGGTACAAACGTTTATTACGACTACGAGAAGCATATTTAAAAACGGTAACTCATACAAGCTTGGTTAGCAACAAGGCACTCATACCCTTTCTTACGTCACAATTTAGGGTATGTCAACCAGAAAACTAAACTTTCAAATATCGAACTTCCCAAACTCGCTGACGTCACTTCTAACAAAAAATATTAACCCTATCACTGCGCACGGTTTTTATACACCTTCAGCATTTCTAAATCCTCTCTCTAGGGTGGGCTAACTCTATCTCGGGGGTAAGGGATTATTGGAAGAAAGCGCGGCTACGTATGGGATCCAGTCGCCATTGTCAATGAGATCGCATATGGCGCGAACATATTAAATATTCACCACTCGCTGAGAACGCTGAATGTTTACAGGGTT
Source organism: Hyppa rectilinea (assembly GCA_951799385.1). NCBI lineage: Eukaryota > Metazoa > Arthropoda > Insecta > Lepidoptera > Noctuidae > Hyppa > Hyppa rectilinea. The sequence goes on from OX637314.1 coordinate 6,225,956, forward strand.
ATAGTTTTGATTTTTGGGGGTGGATCTGTAAATATGTATTGTAACTTTCTGTTTTTAAAGAAAATTTCGGATATCGAGATAATTTTTGTAAACTAAATCACCCGTTTCATATTTTATTTGAAAAACGAAATACAGCAGTAATTATAAATTAATCACTACATAGTATAAAGCAAAGTCGCTTCCCGAGTCCTAATGTTTGTACGTATGCTTAGATCTTTAAAACTACACAACGGATTTTGATGCAGTTTTGTGTGTGTTTTTAATAGATAGAGTGATTCAAGAGGAAGGTTTATATGTATAATAACATGCAATTTTCATCACCCACGCAGGCGAAGCGGCGGCCAGAAGCTAGTAATAATAAAAAGAAACCGTATAATCCTAAAGCTTTTGCCTTCGTTTAACAAGCACACTCCATTCATGTCAATATGCAAACGAAAAAAAAAACCTAGACCCACCTTTTACTAAAACCTCGTTCATTACAGACCACACACTTATCCCGCATCCCATCCGCCGGGTGAATGTGGATCAATGGCGTTTTTTTTTTATTCAAAGTAAGTCCTTAAAAAAAGCATGCCACCCCAGAAGCCAAATGGCCCAGAATTTGTTTAAATTGTCACGTACAGACACCGCGCGGTTACACAATCCGCGAACGTTGGCGCTCAAACTTTTATTAATGAACTGTTATTTTTATATTTGGTTGGTATTCTAATTGTTGGCTTATGCATTTGGGGGGTTGAATGGTTTTGATTTACAATATTATTTGCGTATCTGAAAATGTGTAAAGTATTTCTTTTTTTTAAGGAAATTTTGATTTTTTTAATGAAATTGAATAGATATCTTTTTAGTTTTGAGTCGTAAATAAAAATGAGAAAGAACACGTTGGTTGCATATGAAATAATTACAGGAAAATTATTAAGAGTAGAGTTCAAAATTAAGAGTAGAGTTCAAACTGCAATTTTTAAATTAACTGCTCATCATTCGTTTGACATACACTGCACCAGATAGACATACGTTGAAGGGGTTAAAAATGCATCGTAGTCACATAAAAAATCCTCTGTACAGATATCGGATTTTAAATTTTAAAATGTGCATTGTATTGTGTCGGGGTTCGAAAATCGATTGGTCCCAGCGACGAAGGGTTAACCATTAGAGATAAAAAAACCCATTGATTTTTGGACCCGACAGCTTGCGAGCTCGTCAGTTAATTTTAAAATAAATGGGATGGAATACTACATCATTATTTTGTAAGTAGTTCAAGGGCATTGCTTAAGTACATAATATGAATAGTACCTATCTGTTACAAAAAGAGAAAAGCTAGAATAATCAATGATTGTCTGCAACCTTAGCAGTTTTGTTTTATTTTGGCAGCGTCTCCCAATGGGCACAGGACAAGAAATCAGCAAATAAAATGAACTAGATAAAACGATTGGCGGATTAAACAAGGATCAAAGACCATACTCAACAGTAGACGATCACGAACTTATCAATCTTCCTAGCCTTTTCCCAACTATGTTGGGGTCGGCTTCCAGTCTAACCGGATCCAGCTGAATACCAGTATTTTACATGGAGCGACTGCCTACCTGACCTCCACAATCCAGTCAGTAACTGGGTAATTCGAAACACTTTGGTAAGACTGGTTGTCAGACATTCGGGCTTCTGACTACCCATAAAGACTGTCAAAAATCCACGAATGACAGCCGGGACCAACGGCTTAACGTGCTTTCCGAGGCACGGAGAAGTCTCGATATGTAACGATGGTCACCCATCCACGGGCCAGCCTCGGCTAGCATAGCTTAACCTCTATGGATCGATCCGTGCGGCTGTTATTACTTAGCCACGAGCTCCTCACGATCACGAAACATTTATTTAAAACCTGGTTACGAAACCTCAAACAATTTTGACTTATGTATTAAGCGTTATACGAACTTTAATATCCAAAATAAACTACCAACTGTTTACATACATAAATTATATACTGGCACATTATTAAATAATTTAAAATTACTCTCATTGTCCGTCACTGTATGGGTAACCACCCATTGCGCAATAATTTTGGCACGCCGCGGGTAGGTGATGGCTCCCATGGAGAGACACACACAGGTAAGGGGTAAACAATTAAATGTATGCAACAAAAACCATTCTATTTTGTGTTGTGGAGAAAGTAATAATCCAAAAAGAAATTGAGTGCAGGCAAAACTAAACTGCTTCTCGTACAGAGAAGCGACGAGTATTGCAATAAGTATACCTAGTAATAATAATAATTAATATAATATCTTTGGACATTTCACACAACGCCCTATAGTCCCAAGCTAAGCAACCCAATGCTTGTGTTATAGTAACGAGATGGCTGATAAACTACTTATATACATATTTTTTTGTAGATTATAGATAGAAAAACACCCAGAATCGTAACAAATATTTGTAGGTCGTACGACGTGTATTTGTACAAATATTTGTTCCATGCGGGAATCGAACCCACGACATGCTGCGCAGCAGTCAATCGTTCAACCACTGCGCCAACCGTGTGGTCAGTACAGTCATAAGTAACTGCTGTGAAGGTCAGGGGGACCTTCACTTAGGGAGCTCAGTGGTAGACATTGTGTAGTGTGTTGTAGGGATATCTATCCTACGAGATACAAACACACGGGACAGCAGCTATTGAATTATATTGCATTTTATACCTCTGTCAAGCAGCACGGCTACTGACAGACTCTTCTTTTGTTTTATAAAACCTATCAAACAATTCTATCATTTTCAAAGGTCGAATGCTGTCAGTTATTTTCTAACCAGCCAGCTAGGTTCAACAGAAGGTTTATAACCAAGGCTATGACCACTACAATTAAAAATATGCCAAATTCACCTTAAAACTCTATTACCGTTTGCAACTTAAAAGATTTACTTTTTTTGTTTTTTCAAAACTCCGCAATATCTGGTTTCAAATTTTCTGCTAAAAACAAAACTATAGCTCCGTGAAAAATCATCCACATAACTAAAAAAATAAGATAAATATTGAGTCCACCACGGCGGTATATTTTTCGTACGCAACATAATACACACGACGCAAAATTACAAGTCACCGTTCTGGCGACAACCCTATATTCAACCCCTGTACTAAAAACCGACAGAACATATCAATACCTAATGCACTGCATTATACATTGACGCTTCACTTAGTCTTATTCCATGGATCTTTCAAACCTAAGCAGCGATGTATACAGTGTAACTTGATTCACACGTTTCGTTTTAACCCCGCGATGCTCAAGGTTTGGAGTTCTTATTGTATCCAACATTGCGGAACCATTAATCAGTCTGTGCTAGAATCATCAATATAGCATTACAGAGGATACGTCCAAGTATTCGATTCGATATCCTATGTATCGATTAGGTATGTATCGGTAATTCGATTATGCCAGCATTGTTAAGAGGCTGTTCATCATCTGAAAAACGCTGGTGTCATTATGTTTTGGTGTAGGTATGTATCGGTTTTCTTGTGGATGGGAGCAGCATTTATTTAACAGAAATATTTTGGCAAGCATTTGTTGTGTATTGTGCTGTTCAAATAGTAGTTTTAGTGCTATGTATGTGGATGAATAGGACCTAATTATATATTTTTGCTCGCCCAAGCAAAGCATATAGAAACGAAGCTTTTAACTTAAGAAAAAATACATTGACCAATAAATAGTAAATCTAAAGAAAAAAATTAAGCATCCAACATTAAACGAACAATTTCAGACTTATTGTGTATGATTCCTAGTTCCACATGAATAAAGTTGCTTGTCGTTATTCTTCTAAACTACACAACGGATTTTGATGCGGTTATCACCATTGTTTGTAGAATTTATTCATATTGAACGTATGGTATTTATCAAACCTCGATTTTTTGTCAAGTCTTAAAAACCATGCGAAGCAGGGACAAGTTGCTTGGCAGTAGTAAAAGGTATGTTTGAAGGGAATTACGCTTTTGTTTATTAGCTACTAGCTTCTGCCCGCGGATTCACCCGCAAAATATGTCGACAAATTATACACATAAAACTTCCTCTTGAATCACTCTATCTATTAAAAAAACCGCATCAAAATCCGTTGCGTAGTTTTAAAGATTTAAGCATACATAGGGATATAGGGACAGAGAAAGCGACTTTGTTTTATACTATGTAGTGATGTCAGAGGCATGGGCAGCATAAAAATTCTGACACCAGTTTAGTCACTAACTACACGAACAAAGAAAGGAAGGAAGAGAATTACAAGATAAAAACGTTCGTCATGAAAACAATTGAAAAACAAATTTTTGTTCAATTAATTCTTATACTATAACATCACGCCTTTAATCCCCGATGGGTAAAGCAGAGGTCTACCTAGAGCGCACCATCATTTCGACAGTTATATTTGAATCCCATGTAATATGGGGCGAGAATTGCCATCAAGCAGGCACAAATCAGGCATGCTGTGTCTGTCGCATCATTTTGTACACCATGCTTGTATCATAATTGTTTGTATTATTAGGATAAACAGTGTAACAATTGTAGAGAGGCCAATAAATAAATAAGTAAAATCCAGACTTTGGGCTGCTACTGAGTCATCCCAGACGGAAAAAACCCAATAACACTTTGATCGGGAATCCGAAGTACAGACGCCAGCACATCAAGCTATCCCTAACTGTCAAATTTTCTCGATCAAAAATGAACCTTATGTCTTTGCAATAAAGTTGAAATACTATCAAAGAAATTTGACAGATTGTGGTAACTTGATGTGCTGGCCTCATACTTAGCAGTTGCGCTTGCGATCACTAGACCAACAAGGCAGTCAAATAATTTTCCTTTATCTACAATTCAATACAGCCTCTAAAATAAATAAAACCGATATTATAAAAGGCCACGCAAGTGTTGAGCGCCATTCCTAGAAGGAACAGAGCATCGTCCGGCGGGCATTAGTCATCCTTGCTGAGAGGTATCCTGTGGGAAATTACGTGCGGGGCCGCCGCGACCTAGCCACGGATCTGACGGGTTGATGTTGCGCTTACATGCTTACGTTTTGTGAGCGTATTGGTAGCACGGTGAGGGTTAATATGTGAAACGGTGGAGGGTTAATTCTAAATTGGACAGTTGAAGATATAGAAGATATATAGAAGGAAGTATGAGATGCTTGAAAAGATAAGTGATATAAAAATAATATAAAAATACTGTTACAAAAAAAAAACATATAACTCTGTCACTGAATATTTATAAGAATAAATTATATAACGTTACTCCATACGAAGTTTTAAACAGTGTATTGTATTGTTAAATTCTAGCTTTATATATACCTGTGTATTTGTATATTTGCATCCTTGGTAGGATATTGCTAACGGAAACTTTGTACTCATATTCGCAAATGCAAATAAATGAATATGATTTTGATGAAAAAATTAATGTACCTAATTTTGAGTTTTTTATTTAAATAAATTCTCACTGCGACCATACTTAAGCTGGCTGTGCTGTTAATACACCAACATAGCCAACATGTAATCTAAAAAAACCTAAGCAATTCCCTTCTGTTTTCCTGACACACAATATGGATGTCTAAATCAAACAGATTCAAAGCACCGTTAGCTTACGCAACTGACAATCACCAGATTGTCGGTCCAGTTAACCTAACGGTGCTGCTAACGCTCACATGCCGCATCAGGTGCTAAAGACACAACACATTGCTGTTACCAAGACACCAAATACGATCCCGCAATTTTTCCCACACGTACAAAGGGGTTAAAGCCCGTCGCCATTGTAAGAGGATATCTAATTTCCCTTGAAAGCAAAATTGGCGTAACATTGCCAAGGTACTTTTTATAGGGTTCCGTACCCTAAAGGTGCCAATGGGACCCTATTAAAAAGGCTCCGCTGTCCTTCCGATCGTTCGCCCGTCGGTCACAGGGCTGGAAATTTTCTCATAATGTGTGCTACTAATTATGGTCACTACAAAAAATAAAATAAATTTAAAAATTAAAGCGTATCCCGATACAAGAAACGTTTTTTATTGGCATCATAGACAAATATGTATGTTGTGTTAAATATTGTATCGTGACACGGAACCCGTCGTGTAGGAGCCCGACTTGCACTTGGTAGTTCTTTTTTCAACGTTTTTTTTCTTGCAAACCCTTTCGCGGCACCTTTGTCGTTTTTTGTGAAGCGTAAAGAAAAGGCGGTTAGTTTATATCCGGTCTTTGACGTTTGGAGGGTTGACCGATGTTCTCAATGAGTATTAATTATTTGAAGTGGTTTCGTATCGAAGATTGACGTGAATTGTAGGCGTATTGTGAGCGGAGGGCAAGTTTCTTTTTAATAAAATTAAGACGGTTTTTTTTTTAATTTTGTTTGCGTTTTTTTGGTAGTAATAAGAATTTTGTCAATTCTATTAAAATGTACAGGCATGTGAATAAATGTATGTGTAATTTTATAACTTGACATTATTTTAGACACGGCATAATACGGTAGGTAATTGGTTTTTCCTCCAGCAGCAGTCATAGCCTAGTGGTGTGACCGTCGGACTGCCAAGTCATAGGTTTCGAGTTCGAAGCCAAGATACGCACCTCTGATTTTACGGATTCAAGCGCGTAATGTATAATTATCACTTGCTTAAAAATCAGTGAAGGAAAACATCATGAGGTAACTCGCATGTCTGAGAGATATTTCTCAACAGCATGTGAAGCTAAGTCAGAGGCCCATGGGCAGCATAAAAACTCTGACACCAGGTTAGTCACTAACCACACGAAAAGAAGAAGAAGATTTCTAATTTGGATGAATCACGGAGTTACTACTGAACTTATTAAAAAATATTATTTTAAAATCTATAACTACCATGTACAGAGGCCAGCACATCAAGTTACCACAATCTGTCTTTCTTTGATAGTACTTCAACTTTATTGCAAAGACATAAGGTTCATTTAAATTGAGAAAATTTGACATTTAGGGATAGCTTGATGTGCTGGCGTCTGTACATAAAAACCGTTAACTATCGCTACTTTAATAATAAAAACTCACAGGATTATTAATTTTCACACATCATCAGCCAACGTGAGATCGTATCAGAAACATGGCGCTATATTGAAAGAAAGATAATTTCACGCGAATTAGGGAGCATCTGTCGTCACCTGACATTTGTCTAACCCTTGATTACCCTTTTCTTTCTTAGGGTCCTTTTGACCCGCAGCGGATATCAAAGGGTTCTTTTGTCTGCTAACTGTTATTACGGGATGCCAGGTGCAGGGTTGAGTCTTCCGTGTTTCTCACGAGATAGGGATTTGCGCGAATGTCGAAGGGTTAAGATGCAACTGTTTGCTTTTGCACGTTTGGAGGGTTGGATAGGAAGTCAATGGCGGGTTTGATACGGATCTTTATGAGTTTATTGTGATGTCATTCATGGAAAAAAGGATAAATAATTTTAATTAAACACATCTCTACAACTTACTAAGTTGATGATTAACAATTTATCAGATGACATATTTTAGTTATTTAAAACTATTATAAAATATAACACAGACTGTTAAATTTTCTCAATCATTTTAGAATTGAAGTATCAGCGTTTTAAGGTTCAAAATCACTCGGAGAAATTTTACAGTTTTATATAACTTGATGCGCTGGCGACCTACCATCTCGTTTAAAAAGTTTCTACATAATATACTAGGTACAGATTTATGGTTGTTCAATTCAGTGTTTTTATCACGGGCATCCTTAGATAACACACTTCCAATCACAATTCGAAGGATTTTGAAGAAAATTGCTTATCCATTGCGTCATATTTGAAAATCTTCATCGTCTCGACAACGTTCACCACACAATGGATGTTGTTGAATTGTGAAAATAAAAGACATTGCCATTGCGTATACACACTGCAACGTCACACTTTCAAAAACAGAACACAAATCGCTATATATTCCTACTACACCACCATTCTTCCACCACCTACTAATAATATCATATCCTACATCTATCTACCAAGACATAGATAACCAAAACTAATAGAAGCGACTCAGTGTTCAGGTCATGTGAGGCTTTTATTCCGGTAGACGAAGCGAGGTGAAGACGCGTCGAGCGTGTGTGATTGACTGTCTGGAGTTTGAGAGATTTTGTGGAGTGCGGTATTGTGCCTATGCACGTGGTGCCTCTGAGAGGATTTCTGGTGATATCGGTGACGTAAATATTTTTGTTATTTAAAGTGATGACTGAAGTAGTAGAGAAATGATTCATGAACGCGACGACTGCAAAACTTGCTTGTATTAAATCCAATCTGCCTAGCATAGTCCTAACTATGTTGGGGTCCGCTTCTAGTCTAACTGGATGCACCTGAATACCAGTATTTTATAGGGAGCGACTGCCTATCTGGCCTCTACAACCCCTTGGTAAGACTGAAAGTCAGACTTTCAGGCTTCTGACAACCCGTAACGACTGTCTAAGATCCACGAATGACAGCCGGGACTAACGGTTTATGATTCGAAACAATAGAAAAAGTAATTTTGTCTCATTAGTCACTGTTAAGCGCATAAACACTTCATAATCAGCTGCGTAAAAGTAAATGATCATCAATGATAATATTTTTTTCAGTTCTTTTTTCATACGCTTGTTCAGTAGCGTCACTAGTGATGTCACCATTTTTTACAAAACGTCTTATTACTACCTACTCGTATTTCTGTCGTTTCTATCTCTTAATCTACATAGCTAGTTTTGTACATTTGAGGGCGAACAAACACGAACATATTTTTTCTTTCGTTATAACAAGTTTATGATAACTTATTTGTGATGGTTCAACAGTCTTGGGCAAATAATATTTTGATATAACCATTTGCCTCATAAATGTTTTCAAATGTGTTTACATTAGCGAGAGATACTTTTACCTAGAACATGTTTTGATAAAGTATACTATAGGTAACTACTTAATGTTTAGATTATTTTGTTCAAGCTAAGTTAGGGTTAAGTCAACATCATCATCATCTGCCTAGCCTTTTTCCAACTATGTTGGGGTCGGCTTCCAGTCTAACCGGATGCAGCTGAATATCAGTACTTTACATGGAGCGACTGCCTATCTGACCTCTACAACCCAGTAACCCAGTAGACTGGCTGTCAGACTTTCGGGCTTCTGACTACCCGTTTTGACTGTCAAAGATGCTCAAATGACAGCCGGGACCAACGGCTTAACGTGCATTCCGAGGCACGGAGGAGTCTTGGTATGTGAAGATGGCCACCCACCCACGGCCAACCCCGGCAAGTGTAGCTTAACCTGATGGATTGACCTGAGCGGCTGTTAGTACTTCGCCACGAGCTCCGAAGGGTTAAATCAACATGGAATATTAATTTCCCAGGAACAGCTGAAAGTAGTTCACTTCGACTTGTATTAAATTTACATAATCATAACATCACGGTTGTGTTCCCTAAGGGTTAGGCAGAGGTGTTCCTATAGTAAAGACGCCAGCACATCAAGCTACCCCAAACTGTCAAATATTCCCAATTGAAAATGAACCTTACGCTTTTGTAATAAAGTTGAAAACCTATCAAAAAAATTTGACAGAGTGGGGTAACTTGAAGTGCTGGCTAGAATAATTACAGTTATTTTTAAGCTCCTTGACGACGAGCCTATTGCCAACAACTGGGCACAAATCCAGACTCCGGGCTGCTACTGAGAAATCCCAGATGGAGAAATTAAATAAAACTACCCGGACGTCAAATTACATTTAACAGTTATTTTAATTTTGAACTAGTTATTGCTAGTGGCTTGGCCCCCGTAGACCTTAATTCTTTTTGTTTTTCTGAAAAAAAAGTAGCCAAAGTTATTTTTTTTAACATCAGCTATGTGCCAATATAAAGCCAGTCAAAATTTATTCAGTCGGATCGGAGATCAGCCGGTACAAAAAGACAGATAGAGAAAACAATTTAGTAAAATGCTGTTATTTTGTTATGACGAACATACACTTCAGTTTTATTTATTTGTATAGGTAGTTTACATTAAAATTTAATATCGATAATATTAGTAAAGTGTGTGTGTTCTCTAGATAACTATGTGTACGTTGTGAAGTTGTCGTATGTATGTCTAAAGTAACAATTTGACTTCCACAGCATGTGAAGCTAAGTCAGAGGCCCATGGGCAGCATAAAAACTGACACCAGGTTAGTCACTAACATCATCATCTGCCTAGCCTTTTCCCAACTATGTTGGGGTCGGCTTCCAGTCTTACCGGATGCAGCTGAATACCAGTATTTTACATGGAGCGACTGCCTATCTGACCTCCACAACCCAGTAACTGTGCATTACGATACCCCTTGGTAAGACTGGCTGTCAGATTTTCTGGCTTCTTCCGTTAGTCACTAACCACATGAAAAAAATAAGAAGACTTCCACAGCAACTGTAGGTCGTAGCAGTAATGGTTATTTTCCTATTTCATGTATTATTTACCACTACCGGGTGATCAACAGCTGTAGGTACTTACCCTAAATTCACAGAGAGTGGTGAATAGATGGAGAAGTAATTGAAAAGTTATAACATCATGGCAAGACGTCTACTGTCAAAGAAATTAATTGTTAATCTAATTGGTACTTAACGACAATGTGCTGTGCCATAGGCATTTTTCATTTTATTTATTTTAAGCACAGAAGGTACAGAGGCGGACTTAATGCCATAGGCATTTTCTGCAAGTCAACCTTTGGGTGATGCAGAGATAAACAGTGGTAGGTGCAATAGTAATAATATTATGTATAATTTTATATTTTTAAGAATGATGAATATATGGACAGATTAAGAAGGTACCTAGTTAATTTGCTTAACATTTCATTTTCTTGAATTTACATAACATAAAAGTTTAGCAAAAATCTCATACAGCAAACACGCGAACATCCCCAAATCATCCATCCTATTCCGTTGACTAGGTAAGAAACAGGATAGCCGAGGCAAGTTGTTTGTCAACCCACAAATGCTATTTGCTGTGCCGAATCCGACGGCCATTGGCGGTGTCACGTTGCCACGTTACTGACATGGAGTATGAGGAAATGGAGGATCAAGGTGCTTTGCGAGGCAAGTCTATCTATAGGTACAGCACATCAGGCTATCCCAAACTGTTAAATTTTCCCACTTGAAAATGAACCTTAGGTGTTTATAAAATTTGATAGATTGGGGTAACTTGATGTGCTGGCCTCTGTACTAACGAGCGTAAAAAAAGCTTGTGTTCTTATATTTTAGATTTTTATACCATCTGTCTTATGGAGATTTTGGGGGTTTAAATTCCAATTTTATTCTTTTCAGTAAAACTTTAAATACCTTCACAACACACATGTATTATCACAACATTTTGGCGTGCGTTATATGATGTGTGCTGCCGTAAGTAACGATTTTTGACGCCAAAAAGTCCGTTTATTTCCATTAATAACATACAATATTACTTAGTTTGAAGTATGTATATCCATAAATAACGGCTATGTGACGTGTATTTAAAATGTAAAGTCCACATTTCATCAACCCAGCAGAAATGGTGTCAGCCAAATTTGAATTCACTAAAACCTCAAAGTAGATATTTTAAACATTATCTAATGTTTAAACTATCTATGTGGACTTTTGTGTTTTAAAGTAAAATATGATAACATTTAATCAAAATAATAAGCTAACTTGAAATAGTGCAGTGGTTACGTCCATGATTCAATAGCAAATGTCTTGTGTAGGACGTAACTTTGAAACTTGCGTGTATCATGACATGATTTACATTGGTTAAGAGAACGTGCGTCCTAGCTCTCCATTCGTTACTTATTCGATGTTTACCAAATAAACCATAATGTTTGTTTGTGCTACGAAAACCTACGTCTGGTGGTGACATTTCGATTGCGTACGTTAATAATGTGTTGGAAAAGTTGCGATTGTTGGCTAATGGCTGTGTATACAGTGGCCAATGTTAAAGGGACCTATTTTTAGTTGTACCTAGGAATGTCATTTACCAACTCAATTATCAAATAATACCAGAATTTTGTTAACAGAGGTTCGCGTTTTGTGTATGTAAATCTCTGAATACTTTTTTTTGGTTATTTACTTATATTGCGATAAAAAATAGGGTAGGTAACAAATACATGATATTGTACCTACACCATAAAATGAGCAAATAGAGAAACTACAAAAAAAAACCAAATATATACGAATAGGAAGCCATATTTTCCGCCGATATCCACCCCGGCAGCCGTGCGTCCGAAAAAATAGTAGATAATCTAACTTTTTCTAACGCCCCTGATCCTAGAAAATATCCGGTATAACTTGACCCCTTTACCTATAATCCGACCTACAAAATCATGGTTCAGGATATTTTGGGCATTTTCGTGGGGGCGTTTGGTAGGGAAACGGCAGCAAATCATTACTGACAGTTGACCAAACGGGGTGAGCTTCCCCTAAAATATGTATGAGGCTCCGAATGCCTGTTATGGTGTCCGAATGTTGATAAGCCAAGTATCGGGTCGTAAGATTGGATCCCAATAATAGGGGACGTAGGGTGAATTAGGATTTGTCGCGATTTTTTTCGGGACGAAAATTGGTTGGCTTCTAAGGGTCGGAATTTTTGATGATCATGAATATTGTATTTCGATTTTCTTTTATTTGTAGGTGTCAGCGTATATCCTGAATATTGCATTATTGATCGGAATTTAAATGATACAATTTTGAGGGCGGGAAAAAGTCGTTTGACGTGTAGAAAAAAGCTTGAAATTGATGCGTTGAGAACTCAATGCAACAGACGGAAAAATGTATTTAAATATTTAAAATAAAAAATCTGAGATAACTGAACAATAGTATTATTTTAGTCCCAGTTTGAAATAACCTTAATTAATAAAACATCGCAAATCCGTGGGAAAGTCGCGAACAATAAAAACACTAAATCAAAACAAATATCGCTATCCACAAACGCCACTGTTGCCACAACAGTGTCTAAATCCTTTTAAATCCGAGAAATAGGATTTTATAAAAAAAAAGTAGAAAAAAATACGTACTCGTTGACTCTAGCAAAAAGTTACAATAGCTTTCGAAAAAAAAATATAGTTCGAAGTGTTGGTAGCGGTGTAAGCTGCCAGTGTACAAAATAGAATTGATTGTACAATCTTTTTTTGTGTCAAAATTATTTGAAAAAGGAATTTGGAGTGTTCGGATTCAGAGTTCACGTTTGCAGTTATTATTGTTAGTTTTGGGTCGTGTGAAGAAATGTCACAGGGAATGTTCTTCTCGTTTGTAATGGGTTATAGTGTAAAATGCTTTTTTTTTATTAATATTAAAATCAATTATAGATTTATATAAATAAATGCTATTGTTTGAAAATTTTGCAAGCCGTAACTTAAAATGTGTGGGAACTATTTATAAAAATTACAACTTATCTATATACCTACGTCATAAGTAAATAAATTATTTTCATTTCTTTACCTTTCACTTTACTTTGATTTTAATGAATAAATGAAAAGAATAAATACCGATACAGTTAGTTATGTACTTTTCTACACAGGAAGTAAGAATCGTCAAACACAGTCAAAATTTTACTAATCATCTTATAAAAATGAAAAGAAGATTTAACAGTAAAAACAAATTAAATAGGAAAAAAAACTTTCGGTTAAACTTTCGCATAGGCTCATGACACGGCAATAAATTAACCATCATTATAACCTAAAAAGTTTAAAAGCGCCAAAATACTGAACCCTATCAATTACAAAAAGAAATAAAAAACTCCAAATGACCCCATATCTATAAACCTATACAAATATAATTAGTGTTGTTCAAAATAATATATCACAAATCTTTTTTTACCCCAAAACATGTCGTTTTAACCCCGTTTCCCCCGATTTTTATGTTTTTATTCGACAATTGTTCAATATTTGGCGATGTCAGGAGTCGATTGGTGTGAAATTGTTCGTAGCAGAGTGTTCTCATGACCCTAAACGACCTTTTCGATAATTATAATGTCACATCGATTGAACTAATTACGCTAATGATTCATTAACTAAAATCTATTTTGAATCGCAGGCTATTGAGTTTTGTAAGATGAGAGTATTTCTATTCTGTTAAGATTTACTACATAAAAATACTGTCCGAATCGGTTGACTACACTCTTTTAGGGCGATCTGGTTATAAACCCCGTTTCATTATAGTTAGTGTCATTATATTCTAAGTCATAATGACACTGACAGTTCTTGAACGCAGTTGTTGATCACGTTCAGCTTCATTGGTTCAATTGGCACTAAGTTGCTTAAAGTTTAAAAAAATGACGAATTATATATTTTACATTTAGGTGTTTACAAAAACTGTTCTCTCATTTTTACCCGACTGCTTCAAAAAGAGGGAAATATTTTTACAGTATTTGATTATTAGGATTGAATTTAAAACTTTTCACATAGATCCTGTCAACCCTGCTAATCGCACATATCGAGATACATAACCATAACAATCGCGCTAAAACATATCATAACGAGGCATAATTCGCACAATATGATACCGAATACCGTTAGAAGACACGCAATAGTCGAACCCTATTCACTCAACAATACCGACTTAACCCTTTCACTGCTCACGGACTACTTTTATTATTTCAATATTAATTTCAATGAATGTTGCAATTTTTGCGTATACCTGATCTATGATAATAGGGTGGTACGCTATTCAATTTTTGCATAGAGGGTCCTATTCTAATTCGCTAGTAGAGTATAATGCCGAGCAGATGCAGGCTCTTTTATGGTTTTAATGGAAGCACTGGTGATGGGTATAGGAATATTCTGACGATTATAATGCTGATCTATGTTGTGGAGGCAACGAGATTTGCTCTGGATGCGAGATATTTTTTAAAGGATTGAAATATTATATTAAAATTGAATTAAGATTTTTGTTTGAGTCTTGCTTGTGGATTTTTCTTTTATGTTGTAAAAAAATAAGTTTTTAAACAATTCACTAACACTCGCATCACACTTCATTAATATTACTGTTTTTTTTACCCCATAAAAACAAATTTTCTTAAGGTAACAGCTAAGGAAAGCCCACGCAATTCAAATTTTCATAAGTTTTTTGCAATTGGCAGGTCTATTTTAAGTTGTATGTTAATCAAAATATGATTCAAAAGCGTAAAAAATATGTATTAACAGTAAAATTATCAATAATAAAACTGACACCGGACACTGTCATGCTAATTGCAAAAAACCTAATAGTAGGACTAAACGAAACACTTGAGTAATCTATTTCAATCGGCCTGATATATCACGCGAATAGAAGTGCCTCTTCACTTATCAGATCAGAAATCTGCATAATAAAAGCAAATTAGGCGAACAACTCGGTCGGTGGCACATGTCAAGTACGAAATTACCTTTGAATCTAATCTTACATCTATGTATGAGTGCAGCACTTGACAAATTATAGGATTCTTTTTGTTGTGTTTTAACAATGGATACTGGTCTAATTGTAGAACTAAGGGGTTTCTTTACGGTTTATCAGAAAGTACCTAGTCTATTATTAAAGACAATAAAGTTTTTTTTGCAAATACTTAGCTACTTTACAAGTGTTATGATATTTTACTAACACACGTTTACGATTTAGCATATTCCTATATTATTTTATAATATTGCAGGATATGTCAGATGTCAAAAGACAGACACAATTTTAAAAAAATCAATCGATTACGCTTCTGTTCAAATATCGAACGTATAACTGCAACGGTTTGTTATTTCTAAACTGATTTATGGCCAGAGACAAAGTTGAAAAGCGGACGCGTTTTTTTTTCTTAAATATTTGTGTTCGGTACGGGTGTTTTATTTGTGTCAAAATTCGCAAGGGGTCGCATAGACAGCGCGAAAAAGGGTTATTACTATTACTAGAAAAATAAGTTTATGTTGTATTGTTCGGTAATGAATTATTGGGTCGGGTCGTTTCTGGTACATTGAGTATCATGTGAAGGGTTATTTTTAGCAAGATGACAGTCGGTAGGTTCACACGTGAATGTATAGTCAGGTAAACTTTATTTGCAAAGAAGTGAACGGTTTTTAGACGGTTGTCCCTAGTTTAATTTCTCTTCGGTGCTTAAAATATGAACATAGTGTAACCATTATTGTGTTGTTTGAGTGAGATAAGATGGTTGTTTAAGATGGAAAGTTTTACGACGGTAAACAAGTAAGTACAAATATATTTATTTTTATTAAATCTACTTAGCCGTACAAAATTAATAAAATATATTTTTAAAATAATGATTAAGTATTTTTCAAATTATTGATTTAATTTGGAAAGTATATTTGTCTAGATAACTTGTGAAATAGGATAAAATTTGTTTGTGCTCTCAGACAAGTAGGTTAAAAACGTGACAAATGGGAAAACGAAAATAAGCTATTACTACATCTGTGTGTTTGTCCGTCCTTCACGCTCAAACGACTGAACGGATCTTGATGAAATTTGGCACAGATATAGTTTATGACCTGGATTAACATTAACTGCTGTAAATTTATTTGAACTATACAGATTGAGTGGGCCTTTTTAGTCAGTGCACGCATTTGTCATTAACTGTGCAGCTCAACTCAGAACTTGTATACTCGTAGGTATATACAGGGTGGAATTTTGTAATGCCCCCTGGAGGGAAAGTACTCTTAATACTGTAGATAGAAAATTTTACTCAAAGGAAACATTCCTTTATTTTTGAATAGAAAGAAAACTGCATTCAAAGATTTCCAAAAAATCGCCTGCCACACCCGGGAATCGAACTGACTAAAATCTGCAAAAAGTACACCCTGTACTTTTATTGCCGCGATCGTTAGTATCAATTATAAGGATGAAATCTCTGGAACAAACTTGATAAATTAAATGATAGGAAAACCATGAAATCTTTAATTATTTACAAAAAATTGTAAACTAATTAATTAGTTGCTCGAAATGGGCTCCATTTTCTTGGATACACAAATGTATTCTTCTAAATAAAAACCTTTAATATTATTATTATTATTATTATTTATTTATTTCATGAACAATTTTTACACTGTATCGAAATGTCGAATACCTGGATTGGTACAAACGGCACAATCAGATGGCCTGCGAGATCACCAGATCTCACCCCTTTAGATTTTTTTTTATGGGGATATGTTAAAAACCAAATTTACATTAAATCTTATGCGAATGTAAACGAGTTGAGAGTTGAAGTTCAGAATACGATTTATAATATTCACCACAACACGTTATTAAAGGTTACAAGAAATGAATTTGTTAGAAGAACACATTTGTGTATCCAAGAAAATGGAGCCCATTTCGAGCAACTAATTAATTAGTTTACAATTTTTTGTAAATAATTAAAGATTTCATGGTTTTCCTATCATTTAATTTATCAAGTTTGTTTGAGAGATTTAATTCTTATAATTGATACTAACGATCGCGGCAATAAAAGTACAGTGTGTACTTTTTGCAGATTTTAGTCAGTTCGATTCCCGGGTGTGGCAAGCGATTTTTTGGAAATCTTTGAATGCAGTTTTCTTTCTATTCAAAAATAAAGGAATGTTTCCTTTGAGTAAAAATTTCTATCTACAGTATTAAGAGTACTTTCCCTCCAGGGGGCATTACAAAATTCCACCCTGTATACCAAAAGAACTACAATTATTAAACAATAATAACTAATTTAAAAACAAATTATATAAACGGCTGAAAAGACATGTCTTTATTAACACTTCAACTTCAAAATAAAATATTATGTAAGTGAAATATTAACGAAAACGTTATGATGTTGATATACATAAATATTTATTATTGTATTACCAATTATGAGACAACCTATAGTTCATCTTTAACTCGTATAACAATAAATTATTTTAAATGCAATTGATATAATATTCTGTGTATACATGTGGACATTTTATCAAAACCAGACTGTAACGACTTTATATCATGTTGAAGATAAATAAAAACCTTATTTACAAAGTCTGAATGGGTTTATTATAATTTTGTATGCACAAAACACCATCGTGGTACTTTACAAACATTGGAAAAAATGGAAGCTTCAAAATTACCATTACGTAACTGATAAAGTAATTTAGTTGGACTTACAGCCTTTTCACAAAGCGGAAGCCTGACCAAAAACATGCTGACCGGTTGTTAATACATATTTATTGCCTCACTAACTAACGACACACGAGACGATGTATTCTGTAAAAACTTACCGTGATAACTCAGTTTAAGTTTGCTGCCAATAGTATCATTCCCAAGCCTAAAGTGGAGTGACAACTCACTTCACCCGCGTTTTTACGGTGAGATTGTTTCAGAATACACCCGCAGACATAAAGCAACGTAGAGCCACAACTCAAACTTTCTCAACTAACCAAAGACTTGGAACTAGAATAATTTAGCCACACTAAAACACATTTCCGACAAACACGCGAACAACCTCAAGGTAACCCTGCCACCGTCTCGTTTCTTTTGTGTGCCCCTTAACCCTCTAATAATAATTACACCTTTTGTGACTTAACCCTTTAACGCGCCGGTAATTCTTAAACCCCGCTACCTGACCCGCGGGGTCTACCTTACTTCCTGATTCATTCCTTAACGATCGCGTCTACGGTATGCGTGTGCGCAATCGATCGGTTCGGATTTTAAATCGATTGAGTGATGTATCGAGTTTTGAGATTGTCGTGTGGAAATGTGTTGTGGTGTTGTGTTTAGTTTTAATTATGAGGGTGAGTTTTGGCTTTATTATTTTAGTGAATAATGTAATAAGATATGACAAGAATATTTTGCAAAATGAAACGTACCTAAATATAAGCAATATTCATAACACAGCAGCTATTATATGTTATTTTCGTATTTCCGAAACGCTACACATTTTTAATAAACCATCAAAATTTTCCGGCCGACTTTCCTTATTACCCATTCTATTGTAACGGGGTGAGGGGGGGGGGGAGTAGCATAATTTTATTCATACAAGACGATATAACAAACAAGAAGTCGTTACGTACGTCAGCAGTTCCCCGAGACAATAAAAGGAGGCTGGACTCGTCTGCTCGAATGTCCTCATACGGTATCCACGAAGGATGATACCCTGTTATTTCCAACATATTCCAATATATTATTTTTTATTGCCCTCCTACGCGAGGAGGCAGGGGGAAGTCGCGTCATGCGTGATATTTGATATAAAGTCGGAACTCAACTTCGT
The DNA here is from genome assembly GCA_951799385.1 of Hyppa rectilinea. Lineage (NCBI taxonomy): Eukaryota > Metazoa > Arthropoda > Insecta > Lepidoptera > Noctuidae > Hyppa > Hyppa rectilinea. Next base: position 6,245,084 of record OX637314.1, read on the forward strand.
TATGCGATATTCTTTTTTCAAAGGACAATGCTTCGGTACAGACGTAACATATTTTTGAGGAGATAGCTGGTATTTTTCTCGAGTTGCTCGGATAGGTCCAATTATTCCACGACATGAGTATGTTTGCGATGTTAGTTTGTTAACGTTGTTATTTGTGGCGTAAAGAGTAGGACTTTGCTTGTTCGAATAATAATACAAGACATTGTTAATGTCGTCTTTACTATTTCCTCTATGGATTTACTTAACAATGAAGCTATGTGTATGGATCTTGAGTCTTGACATAGTTTTGCTTGCAAAATCGTTAGAAATAATTTGGTGTACTAGTATTTTATTTTGTATGGAACATCAAATCCAATTAATGGTATTATGGCATACCCATACAGATTTAGTTCCGATTGCATGACTATAGGTAAGTAGGTACGTAATTAAATTAGTGGTCAACTATATTAATACAGTGTTTTGTTTCTGGCTGTTTTGTGTGACGCAAATTTTCTCCAAACTTTTTCTTTTTTTTGCGATTTTTATCTATCTTTGCGTCATGTATATCGTAAATAATAATATACCATATTTCTAATTTTCTTAATTAAAAAACAATCGACAGAAATATAATGGGTCTCCCTTGTTTTACCGAAAAGAAATTGCCAAATTATCACTTCCCAAACAAATTTTCGCATAATTTCATTTGCCAAATTATTACTTACTAAAAAATCTCTTTACAAATAATTGTTACGAAAACCTATGTTTGGCAAGTGAATGTTTGAACAATAACTTGTTCACCAACTAGTACTTTTACCATTTTTTATCTAGTCAAATACTTCAGTTGGTATAACATATTTTACGCAAAATTAAATAAGCCAAATATTTGGTGTCGTCAATTTTAAACTTAATAAGATCTAACGTTGAAGACGTTTTATTACAAGGGTGCTTTTTCCACTTGGGACAAATTCTAAACAGGTAATAATAATGTTATTATAATTATATTATTTCTCTCGATAGCCTCCTAAAAATAATCTCTTTTGTCCATATTTTTTTCTATATAATCTAGTCGTTTCTGGCACTCGCCGGCCGCTGCCGCGGCACCGCTCGCTTCGCTCGCTCGGCTCGTGCGTAGGTGGTCACAGTTTTAACCTAACCTAACCTAACCATTTTTTTACATTAATATCCTACTGTAACTAGTTCCATAAATAACCTAATGTCTAGTAACCATAAATTTGACTTGTTTCAGACAAATTCAAGCACATAAGCTTACAAAGAAATACGCAAATGACATCAAATTTAACAAACAAGTAAAATGTTTATTTTTGCCTTTATACATATTTTTTGTCATAACAAATCATTTGACTAAACGTTTATTGTCTAAATATTGTTTGCTGTAATAAATCATTTGATTAAAGACCAAAAGCCTTAATGACATTATCCTTGGTAATAATCTGCCAAGTAAACATTTGACCAAATGAAAATGTGCGTACTAAAATTATTCCAAATATTACATTGGTATAAAAAAAGGTTGCTAAAATTTGTTTGGGTAATGAAAATTTGGCGAAATCTTTTCGGCAAAACGGCAGGATCCCAAAATGACCAGTTAAACATGTTAGGGTTATTTGATTTATCACTAAGGTGTCGCTCAAGCCAACTTTTTATTATTATTACAGATTTTCTGCATAACATTTTCTAATACAAATTAATTCGAAGTATCATTAGGCATTCATTAGGCACTCTTTAATGTCAAAATTTTAAAATTCGATTTATGTCTAGGCTGCCAAAAGGTAGTTTTATATGAAGAAGAATGGACAGGCGTTATACATAACTATCTACATAATTATATTAATTAATTTATAATTTTACGAATAATAATCATTTAAAATTCATTACTCTAAAATCGTATACAAAACTAGCAAGCTCAGACATTTGAAGTAAAACATACAAAGGGTAAGTTCGGCCATGTCGTGTGCAAATAAAATCCGTTGTAAATAAGCCTGGGGTGAGGGTGGCGGTCAGTTCACCCCACCGGACCCGCCCCCGAGGGGGTGAGGCGTCGGTCATATGTACCCCCGTCCGCAGTTTAGGGTTGTGCGAATGTGCCCATTTTATTTGCGTGCTGGTCATATTTTGTTAATAATTGAACATTTTTGGTAATATTTATTATGGAGCTTCATAGTATTAATGAATTATTTTTCTTAGTGTTTTGCAGTAGGGTTACCGTTTACATTGTTTTCAGAATTTATTGGATTAGTGTTTATTAAAACAAGTTGTTAATTAAGCAAGCGTAATTTTGGGAAATAACTCAGTGAAACTTTTGGAAGTCTAAGTTTCTTGTATAGATTTAAATAGGAAAGTTTTCGTTTGTTTTATTAAAGTAAACTATTCCACTGTTAACATATTGGTTTTTCAATAAGATGGCGGCCTATTATAAATGCGAATAGTATTCTAGCGAAGAGTGTTTATTGAGAGCACTTTTCACATGACAAATAAAATTCATGAAAATTAAGTTTTAGTTCAGAAAAAATAACAGCATTTCTGTTTAGACTGATTTAAACAACAGGCTGGCTGTGGCTGGACGCTGCGAAGTAAATTTAAGGAATACTCACTTGTATAATCTCTTGGCGCTCAGATTACCAAAATCTGCCAAATTTTCAGTGATTGTTTGTTAATACACTAGCTATCAATTGACACCAATTTCATTTTTTTATATTCAGGCCCATAAATTGTATGAAAGTGTATCCGTCTCCTTTGTTTTGCTGCTTTTACCAGATATTATTATTATTTTTCCACAAGTTCATTACAGCGTCAACGCAAACAATGTTACCCACAACCTATTCAATAAATTGTCAGGTAAAATCCCCACAACAGATTAATATAGCCCAATACACACACTTACTCATTCACGCACACATACATAAGTTAAGTACATTAAGTCGGCTATCCGAGACACCCTGGGCGGACGGGCAACAAATGTCGCGGTCAGTAACCCCCCCATCCACCCTCCGTAGCACCCCGCTACGCCATGAAAGTGTAGCCGCTACAACTGCTACGAGCTACGACCGCTACGAACGAATGTAATATAATTTTATGACGTCACAAATATAGTGGCTGGATGAATTTTTCAGTTGCAATAAATTGAGGTTTTTAATATTTCGTTTATTTCTATAGGATTAGGTTGTGTTTGGTCTGTTTCGGTTTGTGGTATGTTAGTTTAAAATCTGTCTTTTTTTTTTGAATGCTTGTTAGTTTTGTGTATACCTACTTCTGATGAGTGAATGTTGGTAACTGAAATATATCAGTAAAATATAGAATACCACAAAGTGAACCATTGTGCATAAACCTTTACAGATAATAATTATTATAATTAATCGTAAAGAATTCTCTCAAAAAAGAACAGAAAGGGTAAAAACATCCGTTAACGCAAATAAATCCGGGCACCCAATTTATTAGAATATGGAAAGGGGAGGAATCAATTAGAGTGAACACAGATTTCAAATTCCGAACTGGCCAAATGGCCAATAAACGCAAATGGCGCGATAGTACATTCGGATCTACGCATCTGGCACAACTTGACCTGGCTTATGTATCAACCAGTTCTGTAATAAAGGTCAAGTTATGCTGGTTTTTATATGTAAGTTTATGATACCATTAGTATGTTTTCTGTTCTGCTGGGCATCCATTTTTGCTAACACCGTGTTTTGGCAGTTTCTTATTGGCTGTGTCGTGTTATGTAAGATTGTATTACAAGCTCTCTCTGTTTTATTGGGAGAATTAAAATAGATGGCGTATTATACTTTATGTGTGATACCGAGTTGTACTTATGTGTGTGGGCTTTGAGTAGGAGCCTTTAATATGCATGTTTTGTGACGGGGGACGTATTTTTAGAACGATACCTTTAATGGATTTTCTTGGGTTGATTTATTAAACGTTTAGGTACTTCATTACAGCAGCTGGATCTAGGATTAATACTACGAAGCGGCTTTTTTGTTTTTTGCGTATGATTGTTCAGGATTTTTTGTAAATTGCAGATATTTCTGTCTTATGTCATTTAGTTTAGCAACTTAACACACTCATTCACTATGGTGGTTTTGGCCCATGAGCAGACATGGCCAAAACCACCATCACGACATCAGGTACTAACCTGATGTCAGAGTTTTATGCTAACTTTAGTGATTACACTAACCGCATGAAAAGAAGAAGGAGTTTAGTAACTTACGATAATTTCATAATTTTTTGTTTACGGTACCGAAGTTTATCTAACTAGCTTCTGGCCGCAACTTCGTTCGCGAGCTTAGTTCCGAAATTACATATTATAACATACAAACTCATACGTTTTTAGAATAGCTTTTATCCGCAACTGCGATTGCGTGTACCCAATTTTTTTATCTAAAATAAAAGAAGCCCGAGGTACTACTTATATTATCAGCAAAAGTTCCGTCCAAATCGGTCCAGCCGTTTTGGAGATTATCCGCAACAAACAGACAGACAAAAACGAAAAAATGTTTCATCCGTAAATTACTTTCAAACCTATGCATTTAGTAAAAAAAACTGGTGTTTTGTTATTACAAACAGACAATTATATTTATGTATATTATTAAACTCAAACTCAAAGCATTTATTTCAAATAAACCAATTACAGGCACTTTTGAATAGTCAAGGGATCGGTCAGTCAGAAAGATGAAGCTAGTTGCCCGTTCCAAAGCAGTAGGTGCCTATGGAGAAGAACGGGCAAGAAACTCCATATTATGTAATTGATGAGTAAAACATTATTTCTCAATAGCATGTGAAGCTAAGTCAGAGGTCCATGGGCAGCATAAAAACTCTGACACCAGGTTAGTCACTAACCACACGAAAAGATTTATTGGAAAGCTAATAATATTTAGATCTATTAACAACCTATAACTAATAATTAAGCCTTCGACTCAATCTCCTTTTATCTCACAATACTTTCAAAAGTTCTAGGTGAATAAATTCGTCTGTCCAGACAATATTGGCCGCGCTACACGATCGTTCGAGCCATTGATTTCCCGAAGTTAGTTTCGAATGAAATATGAACTCCGTTACGTCCGTATGCTCTAGTTTGTAAGAATTTAGATGCAGACTACGTGGGTGGACGTAAATATGAACTCCGTTACGTCCGTATGCTCTAGTTTGTAAGAATTTAGATGCAGACTACGTGGGTGGACGTAAATATATTTGTTTGGATTGGAATGGATTTTTATTTAAACTTTTGAACGCCAGAGCATAAACGCACGCGCGTGCTCGCACGCCAGGCTACAAATTCATTTCTTCTTGTTATCATAAATTTCCCAATATCCATGGTTTCTTTTAATTTGTTTCATGTCATTAAATACGTTCGAGAGCTTTAATTTTTAAGAAATCTATATAAACAAACACAAAAGTAATGATTTGATTGTTTATTTCGTGTTATAGTGTAACCACATTGTTACATATTTGTGTCGTTTTCGTACAGGGTAGCGCTTGCTTGTCACGTATATGTGACAATGGCGTTTAAAAGCTATAGGGTAGTCCGTAAAATTCAAAAATTTCTTACGTTTTTTTTGCAATTAATGGGTTAAATGTAAGTCGTTTTAACCTGAAATCGCGAAAAAAAATCAGCTGTTCAGTACATTTATGTACGCCTAACTCGTCAAAATGTACTGAACAGCTGATTTTGTTCGTGATTTCTGGTTTTGTCCCTAAAAGTTGTCCGTTATAATGAGTACAATGACCCCTTAGGAGGTTTAAAACGACTTAAACTTAACCTTGTATAAAGTCCTATGTTGATCAAAGTATGATTTGCAACCTTAGCAAGTACGTATTTACAGAACTGTAATAATCACAATCATCATATTCTTCTTCTTTTCGTGTAGTTAAAGACTAACCTGGTGTCAGAGTTTTATGCTGCCCATGGGCCTCTGACTTAGCTTCACATGCTGTTGAAAAATATCTCTCGGATATGCTGGTTCCCTCACGATGTTTTCCTTCACCGATTTTAAAGCCAGTGATAATTATACAATACGCATATTAATCCGTAAAATCAGGCGTGTCTTGAGTTCAAACTCGAGACCTATGACTTGGCAGTCGACGGTCACACTACAAGGCTATCACTGCTGTATTTCAATTATCATAAAAAAGTTAAAACTGGGTAACATGGTACTTACTTATATGGCAATATTCATGATCGATATAAGTAAGTACCACGTAACCCATTTTCAACCTTTTCTTGCAGTCCTTAAAGCTCATAATTACTCTCTCAAGCTACGACTTATTTCCATTTACTAACTTAAAAAAAAACACCTTACCCTACACCTCACATGCAAAATAATCTCCAAAAAACTCCCTATCATGTATCAAAAATCAGTTCTCCTTCAAACGATACAACTTATACCACGAAGCGTTATATTCACTGTATGTATATCGAAGTAATCGTCGGTCACCATCGCAACGATAGCCAGGCAACGCCGTATTAGTCTATATAACTGTAGATATAAGGCATGATTTCCCCTGACAAAAGTACAACAGATACAAATAGCAGACCGTACATTGATCAAGTGGTGCTGGAAGTGGCTACATTTTTATTTAGAGAAGATTTTGCGTCGCTCTTGGAATTTATTGGAATTTTCAAGATCGTAGGGTTTTTTTTTGCATAACCGATTTAACTTATCGGTCTGTCAGAAAAATGAAGCTGATGCCCATTCCAAATCAGTACTCAGTATTACCTATCGAGAAGAACGAGCAAGAAACTCCGCGAACACTATTTTAAACAAAATATGGTTACAAAAATTGGTTACATCATTCATATTATTATTATACATGTAAGAACGATGCAGGCAACCGAACACAAATCTAGGCTTCAGGCTGCTACCGTGAAATTAAAGATGGAAAAATCCAGTAACACCTTGCTCGACCAGGGAATCGAACCCTAGACCTTATTTTTCCAACAATGTTGGGGTCGGCTTCCAATCTTACCGGATTCAGCTGAATACTGTGACTGCCTAGATGACATTCAAAACCCAGTTACTGGGTAACACGATACCCCTTAGTAAGACTGTCCGACTTTCGGGCTTCTGACGACCCTTAACAAATGTCAAAGATCTACAAATGACAGCGGGGACCACCGACTAAACGTGGTTTCCGACGCACTGAGGGCTCTCGTGTAAAGATGGTTACCCATCTATGTACTAACCTTGGCCAGGGTAACTTAACCTGATCAATCGACACCCGACTGTTAATACTTAGCTCAATCCTTGGTCAACTGCCTAACGAAACGTTTAGAAAAAACGAAAAATATTATATTTTACCCCATATCACATCCAGCGGTATTCTTATCCTGGTCATGAAAGGTAGTGGGACAGTTAATATATTTGAAGTAAGGTAGAAAAAGGGTTTCTTGTGCTACCTTTGTGCGGGGATGCCCTTTAGTGGGATCTAATAAAACCTTGTTACGGCCAGAGGGATACCAATCCCAATATTGAAAGTGTTCTTTACATGATACGGAATTTAGGGAGTTCTCTTTGATATTAAACCGGGGAAATCTTTTTACTATAATGTTTTCAGATAACGTAATATCATGGTTCCTCACTATTATATGATTTCGTGGAAAGTTCTGTTTCGCGTAAATATGTTGTAGGTATGTTGGATGGAATTTCTTGAAAGTAGTAGGTAGTTTGAATAAAAATTCTTTTGTCATGTTGAGTCAGTTGTGTTTAAGGCCTACTTTTACTTTTCTCATAAATTTATTTTTTATCTATAAATATAAATAAAAATGAAATTCTGTTCGTTGGTAAGCGCATCCCTAGCCATACTTGGCTATTGTTTTGTTTTTAAATATTGGTAGTAGTCCCAATGAAGCAGTGATAGCCTAGTGGTATGACCGTCGGACTGCCAAGTCTTAGGTCTCGAGTTCGAACCCAAGGCCTCAGACTTTTCAGATTCATGTGCGTATTGTATAATTATCACTTGCTTAAAAATCGGTGAAGGAAAACATCGTGAGGAAACCGGCATGCCTGAGAGATATTTCTCAACAGTATGTGAACCATTATAAACAGGACAGCGGCTTTTGGGTTAGCTAGTAATAAACATAAAAGTCTAAAATCAAACAAAGCCTCTAGTGAGCGTGCGTTTGTCGTTTAACCCTCAATTAACTAGGTGAAACATACTTACGTAAACACCTTCTATGAGTCCCAGGGACTCACCTTTATTTTTAATTTTTTTATGGAATAAAACAAATATTATTAGAATATCTTTTGTTATTATTTCTTTATTACTTAATTAACGATACGAAAAAAATTACAAAACGGAATAACAATTGAGATCCTCTTACAAATTAAGAAAATTCTACTCATCAGTATTAAAAAGCAATGGCTTGTTTAAACTCTTCAAAAATTAAACAAATATTCTAGAAATTAAAAAAAAACATACGTTTTTAAACTTTTATAGATATTAAAAGTAAAATAAAAACAACAAAATAAACTCAAACTCAAACTCAAAGCATTTATTTCAAATAAACCAATTACAGGCACTTTTGAATTGTCAAGGGGTCGGTCAGTCAGAAAGATGAAGCTAGTTGCCCATTCCAAAGCAGTAGGTACCTATGGAGAAGAACGGGCAAGAAACTCCATGGACACTCTTTTAAATCAAAATATGTTTACAAAAACTGGGTTACATCACTCATGTTGAAATATACACGTGAGAACGATGCAGAACTTAATAAAAGCGTCCATAATTAAAAGATTTAAAAAAACAATTCAAAATTAATTTAAATATTAAAACAGCCGTGGCAGCTAAGAGGTGACCAGCCCCTACTGACGGTGCCCGTTCATGAACATGACGCATGGATTAGCACCATTCAGCTCAACCATTTTGATGGGAGCTAAATGGTCCAAAATACCGCCACCATCAGTGAGACATTACAGGGAGCATGACATGCTCTCAGCCGCCAGGGCACATTCAAGTCAATGTAAGACGTACTCAGTAAATGGTAGCTTTATAGTAGGTACATAGTACTCACAAACGTGCTATGCAATTATACAATGCTAAGAGATTGAAGTTATATAATGCAAAAAGTTTTTGTGAATCTTCAGCAGCTCCAGGAGTAATCTCAGATGCTAATCAATTAGTTTAGGATATTAAAAAAAAAAAAGAATATTCAATATGTAAACAATTGGAGCAGCTCAATCCCAAGCCCTTTTGTCTTCAATAAAGTCTTTGACAGTATAATAAGCATTCTGGCACAACTTGCGTTTAACGAACGATTTGAATTTATTAAGGCTTAGATCTTGAAAAATGGTACGCTTCTATATAAAAATAAAAAACCTGCAAGTAGTTACAATCACTCTCTATACGCAGCGTCGGTGTATCTTCTTTGAGCAAGCCAAGGATACCGTCTTCAAACATTTCATAATGAAAAAAAATTTCATGGGCATTAGTGCCTGCCACACCAATTGGGAGTTACAGTCCCCAACCTATATGTGATTGTAACTCCCAATTTCATCGTCGAGTTCTTGTGGTGCCGGGAATTCAATACTGAGTCTGCATCATCATCGTTAACGTTTATTGACCTTGATTCGGGTTAATATGCGCCATTTTTAAATGCTGCAATAAAAAATATAACATAGTTACTTAATTTAAAGTAGTTATAACAATAAAAGTTATACATCAGTATAAGTAACAATCCCAATGAATTACAAAATCATAACACAAATAACTAGTATGAGTCCGCGGGACTCACTAGGCTTAATTACTTACCAATTACGAGTCGCTCACGCTCGTCCGCCCGTCTCCGCGTCGCCCGCGCACCTGTAGGAAGGTACTGAGGAGGGCTGGTAACAAAAGGATTAATCGTATGAAATATGTAGGTTCAAAGTTTTGATGTGAGTCCCTGGGACTCAGGTAGTGAATTAAGGGTTAAGACCGGCTTCCAAACTTGAACTCAAAGCATTCAAATCAACCTATTACAGGCACTTTTGAACTGTCAAGGAAACGGTCAGTCAGAAAGATAAAGCTACTTGCTCATTTCAAAACGTACTAGGCACCTATGGAGATGAACGGGCAAGAAACTCAACGGACCTCTTTTAAATCAAAATATGCTTACAAAATATTTGGCTTCTTCTTCTTCGTGACGCTGGCACGACTATATTCCAGAATTTTGTTGGCCCAAAACATTGCACCTTCCACAGCATCGTTGGTGGCAGTGCAGAGATCATTAAGGCTGCATGTTTTGGGACACTAAGGCCAGGATAGGAGGGGCAGCATAGTTTGCGATATAGCTCCACATCCACACCCTGCAACCGTACTATCCAGATAGCGCCACATGTGGAATTACATCCAAAAAATATAAATAAAAAAAACAAAACTATCACACAAAAACCACAAACTATTGGTTCCAAAAGAAATTTTAGATTTCTCAATTCGTCTTCTATTTTTATCTTGTGGGTTGTATAATTATTATCTTCTTTAATTAACCTTTCCAACCGTTTTCAACAAGGAAACATTATTATGATAAAACCTCTATTCAATCTTTGGAAGCTACATCTAATCATAAAGAAGAGAATTAAAGGGAAAACCAAACACGTGGCCAACCAGACACGTGTTTGGATGTTGCCTAATTCTCCATGACAGATTAAACATACTTCCATTTTTAAACATAGGTAAGAAAGAAATTAAATTAAATAGAAATGTATATTGGCATAAGATGACTTCGACCTTTTTTTTTAAGGCTGGGAAATGACTTCTCCCGCTCTGGGTGTAGCGGAAGGCAGTGTCAGACTCTTACTGACTAAAACCCATCCAAGTTCCTTCCGCAGCCCTTTATGTTCCGGGGTAGCGGTAACCCTTTCGGACAATCCCGCTTACCCGGCAATGACTTCGACTTGGATTGTAGATGTGGTGCTGTACCACAAACTGTTCTGTACTATACTGTTGGTCTGTAAATAACCTCACCGTGGCAACTTAGGTGAAGTGAGCTATCGTTTCACCTAATGATAATAATGAATTGTCACTATTGATAGCTCACTTTAAACTCACTTCACCTACGATTTCACGGTGAGATTGCTGTAGAATACTACTACTGGTAACAAACGGTGGGATACTTAATAGAGTCTCTTATCGTCTACACGTTACAGGAACTGATGGACGCTAGTGATAGTGCTTAACACGTAGCCAAATTCTAAGCCGAATCGATCGACACGCTAAGAAAAAGTGATTAAAAGCTGATTTTTCAATAGTCAAATAAGTTTTATAATTATCTGATAATTATAAAACTTATTTGACTATTGAAAAATCAGCCCTTGGAGGAATAAAAATAGCCGTTTGACAGCTTTTGAATAGAAAATATGTCAGAACGCCATTTTTATTTTTCAGATAAAAGCTATTGAAAAATCGGTTCTAAAACAAATAAAATCTGAAACAGATAAATAAGCATCATCTTTGTAAGTACGTATTTTCTGTTCCTTTCTTCTTGTCTGTCTATATGAGTGTATATATATTTGGTTATTTAAATGGTAATGAAAAGAAATGAACAAAATGGCGTCACCTCAGCATACTGTCGCCATGGTAACAACAGTAACCACCTGACGCTGATTTTCAGCTGAGACCCACGACGTTCGCTCTTATACAACGTGGCGCTACAATGGTAACTTTAATTTAACATACACATACGTTTTCATATTTCGTTTCATGAAGACATTATAATATTATTTCCTTTAAATTTTATTATTTATTTAAAATGTTAGAAAATAGCATCTCGAATAGATCATCGATTTCTTTTTGACTAATAATTTCATTATATTATTGTTTATGCTTACGTATATCTTACACTTTTGATGTGTCAAACCTATTTACAAAAATAAAATCAAATATCTTAGTCGTAAAGCTAAATATACATACAATGCAACATCTGCTACCAAGCCTGCAAGCCCGAAAAAAAAAGCAACTTGCCCATTCCAAAACGTAGTAGATACCTATAGAGAAGAATGGACAAGAACTCCACAGAACTTGTAAACTTCTTCATTTCGTGTGGTTAGTGACAAACCTGGTGTCAGAGTTATTATGCTGCTTACGGGCCTCTGACTTAGCTTCACATGCTGTTGTAAAATATCTCTCAGACATGCCGGTTTCCTCACGATGTTTTCTTTCACCGATTTTTAAGCAAGTGATAATTATACAATACGCACATGAATCTGTAAAATCAGAGGCCTTGGGTTCGAACTCGAGACCTAAGACTTTGCAGTCCGACGGTCACACCACTAGGCTATCACTGCTAACAGAACTGTAATCGCTTCTTAATACACCCTAAAGGGTAATTACCGTCATTAGACTTCATGGCGAACTAATATACAGGCCAGACTATTCTTGCAAAGTTGGAACAAAGCATTTAAGGACAGGTACAGTCAACCACGCGTCAATGTTTAGAGTTTGACATTGACAACGCCTTCCTGTCGTAGACGTATTGCGGTTTTCGAAATATTTGCCTTGTGACTTGCGACTGATGACTGTACCTACCTGTGTGACACGTGCTAGAATTGTCTTTAAACTTTACTAATATACATACTCTATAGCATATGTACAAACCAATTCCAACCAATACATTCGACATCCAAAAAAATGCCAATGTAAATATTTATTAATAACGTATTGCCGTATAAAATCTCCCTCCATTAAATGGGACTTAAAAACATGTCTTACGAAATGTAGGTATACTTCTACCGAACCCTTCAAGGGTACAAGGCGTGATGTTATATTATGTTTGTCGATAGACATCAACTTATGAAGTAGTCGAGGCAAAATTTCGTAGATAGCAACAAAGATGTACTCCTAGAGCAGGTATGACATTGCCATGCTGTAAGTAACTTTTTTAACCAGCCAGCTTCATGCATATTTGCAAAAACAATTGAATTCTCAATATCCCAGAAATATTCGAATTTAGAAAAGATTCTTCATGTAGTCGAGTTATGTTTGTTTTACAACAAATCTTCCAAACCCACCTTTCACTATCCTAATATTCACAAAAAAAACCTGTCAATAACCCTCTATCTTTGCTACCCCCCTAACTAATAAGTGGTCGAGCCTACAAGTCGTACATAGTTGCAACACAGAGTCTGCTCTAAGGGCAGGTATGACGCATGCGCCGACTCGTGGCCGACACTACCTGACCGCCACCGGACACTGATCAATATTAAAGTCCGAGGGAGGATGCTGGGGGATGTCTGTTTGTCTGTTGGAAATATATAGAGTTGATAACACCGCAGGATTTTTTTTTTGTTACAGCAGTTTTTATAGAGCCGATGTGTAATTTGTGTTGGAGATTTAATTATGGCTATCAAGTGACTTATTAACTATACATATACAATAAGTAATCATTTAGTTTTTGGATAAGCTTGTCACTTACATGATTGTTAAGCACTTACAAAAATTAAAGTCAAAGCAATGCAAAACTACTATAGCTACATTAAATGAAATCAGATTAAGCTAAGCCTTGCATTTTATTAAAAAAAAAAAACGAAATAGCAAGAAATATCAAAATCAACAGATTCAGAAACTTACTGTTCGATTTTCAACGTTTGTCTCAGCGCTGAAATTGCAAACCAACAGCTAGTTGGAGTTAGTAAAAACAGGCATTCGTATTCCTTTACTTTATAGTAAGTCGATGTATCAATTTATTTATCTCCCTAATCCTTTGTAAAGTAAAAAAAAATATTGCAATTGAAAAAATAAACTGACATTTCATTATTAAAACTCTAACATCAATAGAGTTAAGCAACCGCAAAAGCAACGATAAAAATACGACATCTGAACACAGAAAATATCTGCTACCTTTTTATGAGTTGTGATGATATTATTTTTTTGTTCTAAGTCCTGAAAATAACTTGAAATAAAAAACTCAAAAGTGGTATCAACATCTCAATACACCTCCATCTTAACTCACCTTTCTGCGGACACTACGGGGGAGGGTCCAAGTGAAATGACGACCCTTAACTAAAACACACACATATACACGCACGGCGATCTCACTCACACAGCCCCACGGTCCTTTCACTCTACGTGGTCCTCTAATTGTGTGCGGTGTGTGTGTGTGTCAGAAAGGGGGAGCTTGCTTGTATGCGTGTCCAGTTTCCGCGCTCCTGGGTTTTGCTAATTTAATTAGAGGTACAAAAAGATTAAGGTTGGAGAACGCAAGCATTAGAAACTGCTTTTGTTGATGTCTTCGTAATATGTACATAGTTGTGAGTAGGTAGTTTTATGTCTATCTATGTATATATAAAGGTACCTGTGTTGTCTGGATTTGAAACTTTTGAAGGTGTAACTGCTCTACGATTGATAGTATTGATTTTTTGGATAAAGGGAATACTTGAAGAGTTTTGATTGATAAGTTTAGTTGCTTAGGGACCGATTCAAGGGCGGATCGTCTTCTGTTATCTGACTGCGCCTTTTCTGTTAGTGTGATTATGTTGCGAAGCTTCTGAGGGAGTAATCTCTTAATATTGAATTCTAATTTTAAATTTTGGCGGTAACTAGGAGTACTAATAATAAATGGTTAAAGATTCTGTTTTCAAAATTGTAATAAAGTTTTTTTTATTCGATAATCTTTCACGGGTGGAGTTGCTCTTTCAGCCAGTCTTGTGTTTATCTCTAAAAAGTTTTTGTCCAAACAATGTTCTTCATACAGACATCACGGCTCTCTCATGCATTTTTATAGCACTCTGTAGAACATAGCACTGTTTACATCAACACTATGAAGAATGGAAATCACTACGTTATTCGTTCTGTCTGTATTTCTTTGTAAAACTTAGCTCATAGTTTAGTTTAGGTATGAAAATACTATCGTTGTTTAGGTTTTTACCTATTTGTATGACAATCATAAATTAATATTGTCAATATGATTATGCTTACTGCCTATGAAACTTACATAGAAGGCAAAAGTTCACTTACCTACTTTGCTTTATGTTGTAACAACTAAAGTTATTCATAGAGCTCTATTCTCTCTTAAGGATTATGTATGAGGTACTCGAACAAATCATAAACAAAAACACGTATGTTATACATGGTGGGTAGGTATAGGTTGCAAGGATTTCAGAAAACGGCTCAACCAGCACACCCTGTTTGTCTTCAAAACAGTGGCCCATTCCAGATACCACGATTCTGTCGAATATAAAAAGTAAGTCGATAGCTTACCGGAGAAATTTATACTTTTGGATATTCGAAATATGTTCGCCTGACCAGCGTTGTATGAGACTTAACCCCCCTCGCTGTACTTGAGATCTAAGATGGTTCGAGAGACGTTTGCACGCGTATGGGGTGTCAGATATGACTGGCTAACTGAATACAGAGTATATCGTATAAATTCAGCCCACGGGTGAATATAACCGTGGTAGTCTCTGGGTTGTTTTCACATAATAGAGCCATTTTCTTTTGTTTTTGTTACGTTGCTCGCGTCTCGTTATAGGTACGGCAAACAATGAAAACAAAAGGCGGTGTCTTATTTCGGGTTTTTACTTTCGCATTTTGATAGTATATTTTATGATATTATGTGGGTATGTTTTCTGAATGTTAAAGAAAAATATTTAGGCCCCGTTTTTGGTAAATGTGCCGTTGAGGTCTGGATCCACTGGAACAGACGCGGTAAAAAGCAATGAGATTTTTGAAGCTATGTAATGTTGTACAAAACTGGGTTTATTCTTGTAATGTAGACATACTAAAGTTCAACCCGTGATTAACATTTAAACTCACTTATTATAAATATACTCAGTGTAAAGTTATGCGAAATTACCAATCAATAACCCGGAAAAATGTATGGTTAAACCTAAGTTTAGTACTCCAACATAATTTTTCTAAGAAATTTTTCTGACTAACATAGTTTTAAGATAATGTTAGATACTAACAATTTATGGACCTTTATAAGTCTGAAATAAATGTATTTTATTTATAATTCAAAATTAAGCCTTTTTAATAAGCCCCGAGTAAAGAGTTCAGTATAGCAGAGCTTAATTTAAAATTAGATAGGTAGGTTAAAAGAATAAGAAAAAGACTTTAAATTCTATTCTTTTTAAGAATTGACTTCATAAACAAAAAAGTAATCCAGCATTCATTTCAAACCAATCTAGAAATAGGTACATGCAAGCGTACAGTTTCGCAGAGAACTGCTAACAGCATTCCAACGAGTCCGGCCAGGGAAACGGTCGCGACTGTACCACGAAAGGAGGCGACTGGAATTTAGTTCCATTCAGTTACCGTTTCCTCTCTAGCCTTTGCCAGCTGCTTTTGGTAGAGTGACGTCAGTTTTAGTGCTGGGTAGGACAGAATTCGATCGTGTTTTGTTTCTTTTTGAGAATCATTGTCATCGTCGTCGTTGAGAATCAGTCATGCTCAACAAGATGTAGCTATACTTGGATGAAGTGTAAAATAATTTTAATTTTCAAAATAGTTTTGTATTTTCCATTTTTGCCACCGACTTCAGAAATTAAAATTATTTTCCACTTTGTAGTGTTTTTTCGGCAGTCGGTTGTTCTTTTTTATAAAAAAGTTTTTTATTTTTAACTTTTCAGTTTTGATACTTGTCCACCTACCCCACAGTCCCCACACCAATTCATCTCTATATATAATATGCCATCAAGATAAAAATGTTCATAAATAAAAAAAGGTTCATAAAATGAAGACTACTGGGCCAAACTATGTTAAATTTTATGGTTAAACTAAAGAAGAATCACGTAAGCCGGATCATAAATCTTAGCGTAATCGGTGTACATACATTTAAAAAAATACCAATCGAATTGAGAACCTCTTCCTTTTTGAAGTCGGTTAAAAATTAATTCAATTTTCTACAATCCTTATCTCATAATACTGTATTAATATGTACTTTACTGCTACAGTCCGCTTCGCAAAGATGATACTTACATCGACAATCTTGCATTTGATTATATTTACAGTTTGTGTTTCATACTGTAGATATTGATTTGTAGCCAAATTAAACCCAATATTGTGGGTTATATTTTGGATTCAGATTAATACAATATTGTGAGATAAGGATTGTAGACAATTGTCTACTGCAGAGTAGTTCATAACTGCTACAAAAATTGGCAATTTAAAAATTGTAGCAATTATGAACTACTCTGCAGTATTTCATAATTGCTACAAAAAATGACATTCTCAATCTTGTATTAATATTACCTAATACAAAATCTATACAATATAAATAAATATAATTGAAATGTCTGTTTGTAATGTCAAAATTACAGCTATTTACTACTTAAACGTAAAAAAACTAAATAAACGTTGTATAGCGTGTGTACAGTTTCTCAACGCGGCTTTGTCTTTTTCTTTCAAAACTCAAATTTCTGACGACTGAAAGAGAGGAATCGGTGTGTAACTTTTTCTTTATTTATATTTTTATTCATCTGATATAATACGTTTATTATTCAAAAAGTTTTTATTAGTCTGTCTATTTGTTTTGGCTAATTTCCAAAACAGCTGCACCGATTTTGATAGAACTTTCACTGGCAGATAGCTGGTGATATAAAGAGTTACGGTATTACTTTTTATTTTAGAAAAATAATATAATGATACTCCATGTGGGCGAAGCCGCGGGCATCAGTTAGTTCAAAATAAAGTTCGAAAATCAAAAAGTGGTAGATACTTATTTGCACCACACAGTCATTTCTAAAATGCGTTGTAGAACATGCTTTGAAACAGAAATAAATCAAATCAGTCTAGGAATTACAAACGTGTGTATGTCCCAGGAGATTCATGCGATGCGAATATTGGAAAATGTTCATGGAATGTTTTTTTTATAATTTTGACTTAACGATTCCGACATTTATGTAAAAACTTTTTTTTTAAGTTTTCCTTTTGTATAAAGGAACCTTTCGTTTCCTGAATTATCAGTAGCTCTACCATAAGTTTACATAGCCACAACTCGCTAGCGTCTCCGTAAATGATATGTATGAAATATTGTACAGCGCCCCTAGCGGTCACGAAAATAACTAATTTACAAAAGTAAAGAAAAATACGTATGTAAAGAAACCATAATTCGGTTAACGCAATTTAATGGTTTTTGGAGAATTGTCCGGTATTTAACCGAACGTTTGGTTACTCTGGCTATCGGCAACTTGCTGAAATACAGTCCAACTTGTTACCGGTCGGTTTCGGCACAAATTTGTAATATTGCACATTCTGCATGCTATGCTTTTACAAATTTTCTACTTCTACCAACATTGGTAGGTAATTATTTACTTTTGTACTATTTACATGCTATTTATATACTATTTACATTTACAGGCCTCCTTTCTATAAGAGGAAATGGGTTGATAGATATCACATGTCTTCAAATTTTTGGTTCTTGAACACTTCTTCACCGTTTTCAGAGTAGTGATTATGAAATCAGTTACATAAAGTTAATTGCCTGCTTGGGTTCGAATCCACGATCCACTATACGTAAGTCGGGGTTACCCCTGGGCCATCACTGTTCCCTTGCACTCTTTACTTTGTGGTTATTCCCCAAAGGTATGTTCTTTCTGATTGGAACTTAGCAAGTCACTTGATTATTCATGAATGTCCTAATAACTTCTAATTTACGTCATGGTCATGTTGAATTGACCTAGAACTTGTAATGTACATATTTTTTTACTGAACCTACACTGTCCCACTGCTAAGTAAAGGCCTCCGCCAAATCCTTCCAGACATCTTTCTCTAGGGCCACCTCGATCCATGCCCTGCGGTACGCGTCTAGGTCGTCTCGCCACCTCTGCCTGGCAGGTATCGAAGGCGCAACAATTATATCCTCAGGCACCAGCCTTGTTGAGACTATTTATGCTTGTCTTTCAATCTCTAAAATTACTGTTCTAATAAATACTTCTGCCGAGTTCTTTTTGTGAAAATCATCTAATTAATTACTTAATGACAAAAGTTCAAAGTATTGAAGTCACGGACCCTGCTTAGGCGATTACACACTTTGTATACGTAACATGAAATGTAACATACGTTGTAACGAGCATACTGTCATGTATGCGATGCAACATGTAACACAACCACAAGGCGAATTTGTTCCAACGTGTGTTCAGCGAAATAAAACTACCCTAAAACAAACAAAAAAAAGTCACCTTCAACCAATATTTAAATATATGGAAAGCTTGTACAAGTACAAATGGGGTACGAAAGGCAGCAGTGACCCTCATCAGCGCTATCTGCTGTCCACGGTGACACGCGGCCCCGCTCAAGAGTCGTGGCTGTCCAACTTATCTACCGACCTTTTTCAATGTTACATAATCGGGATATACAGGGTGTACCCGCCACAAGGTTGGACTGAATTGTGGTGAGGAATTTTGTAATGAAACTGATTTATTAAATAAAATAAAAATGTTAATGATTTCCTCTGATGACTGCCGCCGCCATCTTGGATTGAGGTCTCATCGCAAGCGTAAGGAAATTGGCGGGAATCATCAATGCAACGTATAATGGTTATTTGTCTAAAGAAAAAAAAAATATCTTGATTTAGGCAGGAATCCGATGGATGTGAGAAACAGAACCGGTTGATGGGACGACGCTTGGGGAATCCCTATGTCTATGAAATTACGATAATGGTGTAAGGCATGGTTCAGGTAAACGATTTCGAAAAAATAATGCGTAAGTAATTAATAGTTGGTCGGTGTACTAAAAATTTTTTTTTTACTTAGCCTACACTGTCTCACTGCTGTGCAAAGGCCTCCCTCAAATCCTTCCAGACATCTTTCTCTTGATCCACCTCGATCCACTTCGCGGTGTGCGTCTAGGTCGTTTCGCTACCTCCTGGGCCGGCCTCGACGGTGCCATCCATCCTCAGGCACCCATCTTGTTGCGATTATTGTAACTAAAAATATCATTGTATCAAAAAGTGCCACTATTTTCAACCTTAGGGCTTCATTTAATTTCTAAATGAATCCCACAAAAGTACACAGAAGCTGTATAGTTTAAAAGCACACTCGTCAGCCATGTTCGCTTTAATTACAACAAATAATATTACTTACCTATGCAGTCCAAAAACCCTGCACGCGCTCACGCAAAAAATGCAACAAAAAATAACAAAAAAGGGTGTTGGGTGGGCCCCCGTGGCACCCCGCCGCCCACCATTCTTCCCCCCTCTCATATCTTTGCACTCGCCACTGCTAATCTGTGTATTTAACAAACGTAATTTGTTCGAAAATTACACAAACCGAATCCAACTTTAAGTTAATGGTGTAAAGTCGAATTTCGTGTTTATAATTTCCTGGATTTGTTCGCAAAGGACTTTTCCAAAACAGCAGACAGCTAGGGGAGTGAGGTCTACCCACCTAAAAACGTGGAAACACTGATGAATGTCCCCCATTAGATGTTATTTATTTAGAATGTGGTCGAGAAAGGGACTCGGCCGTTTAAGTTTACCTAAAGTTTACTTAGGACCGAGTGTATTGGGTTAAACTGAAGACGTTTTCAGTGCTTGAGACAAATTACTCTCAGTTATAGGGGTCCAGTTTTTCGGCTTTCTGCTTATGACGGTATTTTATCATGACGATGTGGCAATGAGTAGTATGTAGGTGTCGAGTGATGTTTGTTTAGGGTGAAAACCTGCCAGTGTTATTTATTAGTTTCCATTATACGTACTTTTAAACTCGCGGTGGTACTTTAGACCGAGCGTTGCATTTCAGGGTTCACAGATAATGGTTTATTCGATTTACGTGCAGCTTCTTTTTTAACAAAAACCTCGCAGATATCTGGAGTTTTACTAAAACTGGAGACCACATTAATCTTAGCAACTGTCCGTTTCTCTACTACGAGTTTTCGCTGAGGTCGCTCGGTTTAAGGTCTTACTTCAGGTCATGAGGGTGTATGATTGTTCGTTCCTACTTTAAAAAGTGCGGAGTGATGTAAGATTATGTGTTCTTTTAAAATATTCTTAATTTAAAACTGAATAGTTATAGAATATTGATATTATAGATCTAAAGAATTGATGTAAGCTTATATAAGGATGTCGCACGAAATATTTGACGGTTTTTAAGTCTTGTTATAGTGTGACAAGGACTAGGAAGGAGGTGTGGCTTGGTGACTAGACTTTATTTCCACATGCATTCATAAAATTTGCAGGTACATAAAAATAACGCTCAATCTTTTTGAGGCAAGATTATGTGCGCTATCAATTAAGTGTTACAGTTAATCGCTCACGATTCGAGTCAATATCGAGAACAACTAGTAGTAGCGCTGGCCTGGACAAGCGGCACGTAGCGATCTGTCTATGTGTCAATAGGTAACTAATGGTGCTGGACTGATGGCCCGCTTAAATTGTACTTACGGTTGGCTAGCCGGCTAATATAAGGGCGGGACATTAGGAATACATCTGTAATACTAATATGATGAGGCGAAATATTGTTGAAGACACGGTTGGCGCAGTGGTTGAGCGATTGACTGCTGCGCAGCATGTCGCGAGTTCTATTCTCGCACGGAACAAATATTTGTACGCCCTACAAGTATTTGTTCCGGGTCTGGGTGTTTGTCTATCTACAATATGTATAAATTTACAAAAAAAAAATAGTTATATAAGTAGTTTATCAGCCATCTCGTTACCATAACACAAGCATTAGGTTGCTTAGCTTGAGACTGTATAGCGTTGTGTGAAATGTCCAAGGATATTATTATTTTTATTTTTATCTAAAATGAACTCACAGCGAAAGCAAGGATAGCCTAGTGGAGTGACCGTCCGACTGCCAAGTCATAGGTCTCGAGTTCGAACCCAAGCCACGCACGTCTGACTTTTCGGATGAAAGTGCGTATTCTATAATTATCAGTTGCTTAAAAATTCGGTAAAGGAAAACATCGTGAGGAAATGCATGCCTGAGCGATATTTCTTAACAGCATGTGAAGCTAAGTCAGAGGCATAAAAACTCTGACACCAGGTTAGTCACTAACTACGAAGAAGAAGAAGACAGCGAAAGTCATCCGTAGCAGAAAATACAGATTTTACCCGTTGTTAAAATTGGTGGTCTATTCTAACTTTTTCAAACCTTTTTTCGATGAAACACAATCTGCATTATAAAAGGAAACCGTGGGGCCTAGACAAAGTCCAATTTTCATTAACGATAACGAAATTAGATAAATTTGAAATGTATGGAATTGGCATAAGCTTTCGAAGGGTGTAAATCATAATTGCGAAGTTCATTGCCGCGATGTACGTTACTGCGAAAGTTTACGATCGCGACGTTCGTTGTTGCGAAAGTTTGCTATCGCGACGTTCGTTGTTGCGAAAGTTTGCGATCGCGACGTTCGTTGTTACGAAAGTTTGCGATCGCGACGTTCGTTGTTGCGAAAGTTCTTTACAGCGATGTTTGCATTTGCGATACCACACTATTGCGACGTAGGTCATGTCGGAGGGTTGTTGATACTGGTGATAGTGGAAATATGTATCAATATATTGTTGAACATAAATGAACATATACCGAACGTATATCGCACACTAGGTAACTTAATCAACAGAAATAACGAATAAATACGTAATAGTTTTCTCTCTGTGGGCTACTGTTAAATTGATAGCAATCACATAAATGTAAATGATTGCTCTGTGCATGCTCATGTTTATAATAATGTGTGTGTGTGCGATATAGGTATTTAGATAGTTGCTAACAATTTTTGTTCATTTATGTCCAACAATATATTAATACATATTTCCACTATCACCAGTATCAACCACCCTGCGACATGACCTACGTCGCAATAGTGTGGTATCGCAAATGCAAACATCGCTGTAAAGAACTTTCGCAACAACGAACGTCGCGATCGCAAACTTTCGTAACAACGAACGTCGCGATCGCAAACTTTCGCAACAACGAACGTCGCGATAGCAAACTTTCGCAACAACGAACGTCGCGATCGTAAACTTTCGCAGTAACGTACATCGCGGCAATGAACTTCGCAATTATGATTTACACCCGCTTTCGAAATGTCCCGTGATCATTGATCGTTAAGTTACACGTTTTTGATCATTAAGTCTTAGACAATGCAAATTGTGTAACGAAACTCGGTAAATATATTCCCATACAAATGCGTTGACAAGTGGCGTTCTTGACAATCCGATTCGCTGAGATAACGAATTGTTTGATCAACAATTTTCGAAATCGAATCGACACGGAGCGATTGGCACTTGTCTAGGCCCCCGTGACTGACTGGCTGTTATATCAACACATAGCTCAAACCGCTGAACGGATTTGGCTGAAATTTGGCATACAGATAGTTAGTACGTAGGCATTTTTTTTTTTGAGCATGGAAAATCATTAAATGACCCCTCTCGCTCTGGGTGGAGTGGAAGAGAGTGTCAGACTCTTACTGACTAAACCCATCCATGTTCCTTCCTTAGCGCTTTATGTTCCGGGGTAGCGGTAACCCTTTCGGAATATCCCGCTTAGTACGTAGGCATCAGCTATTCTACGCGAAGTCCCGTTAGTGAGTAATATTTTCCATTAATTCAATCTTGTTCTCGGAAACTTTTACGTGGACTCCACAACAAAGCGCGCTCTAATCTTTCTCTAATACACTTTGCATGTGGTACATAAAGAATTATTTATACAATATTACATACGTATGTTTATATTATGTGGTATTCGTGTCTAATGTATACTATTTTTAATACATCTACCTATCAACTCGCATTATGGACGACTGAACAGGTAGAGTCAGCAAAAAACTTCATTGAGATATTTCGTCTGATAATATGTTTTGTAGAATGTTGCTCAGGTAACAAAAGTTTTTGGGGTCTATTTATTAAGTGGCCAGTTCTTTCAACCTAATTTCTCATTAGTTTTATACTACAGTTGCGACATTTTGGTTGATTTTTTTAAGTACCTAGGTAAATGTGATCGAATTACGTGTTTTAATGAATTATTTTAAATATACCTACTTAAACGGATAAAGCAATATCAATAGTATGTATAACAAAAATATGACCTACCCTAGCTACAATGTCCTTTGTGAAAAGAACTATGTGGCTCACAGTATGAAATTAAACTCTCATGACAGAAACAGTACCTATAAAGGTTACATATTTTTTTCATCCTAGTAATAATTTTAAACTCATTCATTCATTCACTGGCTGACAACGAACGACTTAAACCGCTCGGTCTAGATTAGAAAATTCATTTCCATCAATGGATAGAGGATTAAATTTCTATGGAAGTTTGCCATTTTTTCCGATAAGAGTTCCCAGCAACACGGCTTTTATTTAAAAATAATAATAATTATAATATTCATTTAAGTACATGTTTTATTGTAAAAGTTGTTTCGCTTTTTCTGCCAACCGTACGAAACTCGCCGTCCCCAGCAAATGTTGTGGTGAATTTCATATTTTTGTAAGTATCTACTTCGTATGTTTATTCTCCATGTGTTTTGGTTCACATGGAATTTTCTTGATTTTTTATGCTTTCGTAGGCATTATGTACGCCATGTTTGAAGCGCTCTCCTCTCTCTGAATATCATATTATACCACTTTGAGCTGAGTCATTTAGTTTTTTTTCTCTCTGTAGATTTTGTTTGCTGGTTTATGTATTTTTTATTTCGTTAAAATATGTCACCAGGCTTGTGATCAAAATGTATCATAAGGTTTACCAAAGAGAAATGAGCAAAATCTGTGAATACATTTCATAATATCTTTTCCACTGAAACTTCCATTGCAATAATTATAAGGAGTCTATTAAATTTGTTATTCTCCTCAATTACTTGACGTCTCAGCTAGAAAAAAATATTATGTGCCTTTCAAGTGGCCAGTACTTTTTATGGATTTCCATTTCAAAAATAGAATCTTCATTCGAATTCTGGATGGTACAATACAAGAACCCCCTTTCCAACTGTATTCTGCCAATAATCCTCTGACTATTGTAAAGTTCCATTGCCCGATTACTTATTTTGAAAAATGACCTCTAAACTCCACAAAGTCCCTCGGATTTAGTTATCCCGAATGTCATTTCACCCCTTCTTAAACAAAACCTGGCTCTGAAGAGAACGGATTGCTGGGAACATTGTCTAAACAATTCTAAGTGATCGAACTATTACCGAAAACGACTTAAGTGTCACCAATCAATTTTCAAACTCCAACTCTGTGTTCCAGAACTTCTGGCAGAATTTCGGAAAGCATCGGTACAATTCTACTTTTAAAATTTCATATTTTTGAAGTCGAAAAGATTTAAAAGAACTTTTGTGGTGTAATAGAATCTGCACGCTAAGTTTAATGACAAAGAGTTGGAAATTGCTTGTTTATGCCCACTTTAAAACGTCCGATGAAGCAGTTTTTTTTGTATTGGTCTAAATTGCCCTAAACGGCGCCAATTTGCCGAAGCATTTTGGAGCATACGTAGTGCGAAATAGAATCCAGTTTCGGTTTGGTTTTGCTCAAGTATTTATACATTTGCTTAGGGTAGTCGTGCCAGTTGTCGGTCCATAACAAAACACATAAATTAAGTGCTCAATAATAAATGGAAATGTCCCTTGCAGAGGACAGGGCATTAGGGCGGGATTATGAGGAATGTGGCCCTCCTTGCTCTTGTTTCTGGACGACCGAACGGTCTTACGTACAATACAAATGAAGAGGTTTTTAGTAATCAATTGTCTCAGCGTTTTGGAGTGTTCAACGTTAAATACGTGCGTACTTGAATTTTTATTTAGTCGTTTTAAGTACGATACTATAATGTCAGTCAAAATATAATGTTGTTATTGTTGTCGTTTTGACGGACTCAAACGCAATGATTCTCAAACTTCTGAAAATTAGCCCTTATTAATATTATAAATTCGAAAGTCACTCTGTCTGTCTGTCTGTATGTTACCTTTTTGCGCCTAAACCAATGAACGGATTTCTGCTGCCAAAAAGTAACCTATGTCCTTACATAGGCTACTTTTGGCTCAAAATATTTCCCGATATTACGATATAACCGAACTCCACGCGAACGAAGTCACGGGCTAAAGCTAGTACAAAAATTAACCTATTTGAAGTAACAAATCGACATTGTCACACGACCACAACAAATCTATTAAAAAGATCCCATTAAAAAAGGAATTCTCAAAATACGTGCCGACACAAAAGCAAATAAATCACAGGATATTTAACTTATCCATTGAACCAACAATATAAATCTCTGAATATCTGTTTCATCCTATTATTTGACAAACACTCCCATTGTACGCTATCATCTAAAAACAGGTCTCTAACACGCGACAAAAATTTTATCACCACAAAACGTTTTAGGGAGACGAATCTTCGACCCCCTTGTGGCCAATAAGTGGTCAAATAAATGGTACGTGTCAAAACTTTTGTGGGATGAATACCTGTATCGGATTGTCAAAAGGTTTTTCATCTATGACACTTTTGAACATCCATGGTCCATTCGATGTTTAAACGCTGTTAAACGAGTATTCGAAATTCAAATATTCGTTGCGCGTGGCTAAGGGTCGACGGTCGGGAGAACTCGTCCCCTAGTGGACAAACTGGACAGCACGCGACAGGGGTGAAACCGGTCGGCTATTGGTCAGTGAGGGGGATGCGAAGGGAGAAAATACCGGTCAGGCATTGGTCGGAGTAATGGCCAGGTGCGATTTTGCGAAAAATGTACCTCTGCTTGATTTGTTGAATGCAAACTAAATTTTTTCAAAATGAAAATCCACAAAACTGCATGGCTCTTTTTAAAAAGAAACTTAAGAACAAATTATTAATAGTTACAAAATAATCATATTGAATTACGACATACATTAGTAAAATGTTGTACAGTGCGCTTTTTAGGTTAATAAAAGCACCAGCCACTCAAGCTTATTAGACTCAATCAATCAATTTTCAGAATAAAATCCCACATAGTTATATAACCTAGTAATCAAACTAAAAATAAATTTCATTTCAGTAACATTTTGTAAGCTTGATAGGTAATTTCCAGGCCTTAAGCACGCAAGCAAGCGTCAAAAATCGGTTGAAATATAATATTTTGCATATGGTAGTCAGTTGCATCATACGCGCATGCACCGGTGCGCTCAACCGGGAAGTATATGGATACTGGCAATGTATGTATTTGTAGGTACTTTAAAAGATTTCAAATGGAATGTTTCCAAAAAGGCAAAACATGGATTCAAAATGTCAGTATTTCTGAAATCAATTTCAACTGTCACTGGTACATAATAATTGTATTTACTCTGTATGCCAAATAAATTAAATAAAGAACACATTTTTGTAAGAGTTAAAATATCAGTCTGCGTTATTGGACATCGTCGTATCGTTTGAAATGAATCGATCGAGCGTCGCCGAGACTGATTCAAAAATGGAATAGACAATAATATCTGTTACTGTTTTAACTTTTCAGCGATTGAGAAAGAATTACATGTTATTATAATAAAAACCTGCTGTGCTAAATCTTATTTTAGTGTTCACAGAAGAAATTAAATAAGTTACTAGAAAAATGTGGATGGACAACAGAATGGCGTAGCTGTAGGGTACAATAAACTACACAATGCCCAAGAAAAACACACTTCATAACAACTCCAATAACGCAGAACTACACAGAAATCGACTCACCCATCCACGAATTCAATCTAAAAAAAAAACACGACACAACACTACTACCATCAACTTCTATGGATATTATAACACTTCGAAACACCATCTCATTCGAAGACATCACTAAATTACAATTTCAAGGGCCGTTTTGGGAACAAAAAACATTTATATCAATGGTGGGCCGGTTCTAAATTTTACTAGTCATTGACAGGCCGTAAGAGGCGAGCTAGGCCTCAGGAGGCTCGTTTTGCTATAGATGTGGAGTAAGTAGATAAGAATGGTGGAGATGCCCCCGGACTTGGTACAGCAATAGTGGAGAAATATGGAGTGGATAGTCGCGCAAATAACGTGATGCATTTGGCTCTTATGAAATGAAAAGAGTTTTTTTAAATATAGACGAACATTTTTTAATTTATGGAACATTTATTTAACATTTATTAATAACTAGCTTCTGCCAACGACTTCGCCCGCGTGGTTATCGGAAATTATCCCACAGGAACATACGTTATTACCGGGATAATGAGTATTGTGTGTGCTATTCCAGACTATAATCTATATCTGTGCCAAGTTTCATCCAGATTCGTTAAGCCATTTTGGTTTGATTGAGTAACAAACATACATCCACACAAACATCCATCCAAACTTTCACATTTGTAGTATTAAGTAAGATAACTGAGTAGTAAAACGATGCTCAGCAAAAAAACCTGAGGCATAAAGTGGATGTTTCTATAATTAAGACAGAAAAACCAATTCAATCAAATTAATTGAGGCAAGAACAAGTTACCAGTTAATAGTTTATTACACACTAGCTTCTGACCGCGGCTTCGCCCGCGTGGATAACGGAAATTGCATGTTATTATACATATAAACCTTCCTCTCGAAAAACTGCATAAAATCCGTTCTGTATTTTTAAAGATCTAAGCATACATACAGACATTAAGACAGACGCCGGAAGCGACTTTGCTAAATACTATGTAGTGATACATAACAGATCAATATTAATTCCAAGTGTCTAATTGAAGTAAAAAAGCTTATTTTTTCATACAATGGAATGAACTACCAACCCTTGCCCTTCACAAACTATTGCAACACAATTATTGATTTTCAATACTCCAACGTACTGCCAGCTCTATATACTTCTCCGAGAGGGTCAAAGGTAAAGTTTTCGGCCGTTGGCCGCAAGGGACTGCTCGGGGTTCGAACCCGGGATAAAACTCCCCGCAATTCTCACATTCTACCCTCGTATTTGTCAGTACAAGGCAGACAGTATGTTTGTCTGTACGTCTCATTATAGTAATGTGTTTTGTAAAGTGTTTATTGTTTTAAGAAGAAAACTGTTGAAAGTGCTGTATTGGCTATTTGCAGGGAAAATTAATCTACCACGTTTACCTACTACGTTTTGGTATTGACAACTAGCTTCATCTATCTGACTGACCGATCCCTTTACAATTCGAAAGAGCCTGTAATTGGTTTATTTAAAATAAATGCTTTGAGATTGAGTTTGAACGCAGCCTTACTCCATGAGATAGTAACGGTTATAACACTGCCGTTTATCTATGGTCACCACTTTATTCCTGTTGTGTGTGTGTGTGTGTCTAGTAGCTAGATATCCAATTTTATTGACAATGTAAAAATTATAATGTTATAAAAGGACATAACGACAAATATTTATTTTCCCATTTTTTTATTAACATTTACCACTTGGGTTTGTAAGGCTCATATGGCATGCTGTGCTGTACCAAAGCTGAGACAAATAGTCTCAAAAATTATATCCAAGCTAAGATTAAACTTGTGTTATGGGTGTCAGGGCTAGGGTGTAGCTAAACCTCAGGGAGCCTAGACAAAATCACATTTTCACTAACGATAACGAAATAAGATAAATCTGAAATGTATGGAATTGGCATAAGCTTTCCAAGTGTCACGTGATCAATCGTTTTCGATCGCTAAGTGCTAGATAATGTCAAATTGTGTACCGAACCTCGATCAATATTTCCATACAAATGCGTTGACAAGTGGCGTTCTTGACAATCCGAATCGGTGAGATAACGAATTGTTCGATCAACAATTTTCGAAATCGAATCGACACGGAGCGATTGACACTTGTCTAGGCCCACAGGTAGACAAATATAACTTCGGAATTTCATAGTGTATTGAAAAGATACAACCGAGCATATACCTATTTGCATACAGCATGTGTAGGATGATAACATATCGTTTATAGATATATATGACACAAGTTAGAATGCACGTGTAAGCTTATAGATGGAGCGTAGGTGTCAAACTAAGTATACATACCTGTTAAGTTAAATATAAAATGGTGTCGCAGATTTGAATATAAATATGAAAGCGAATACTCGCGACAATTCCACGTGGAACATCTTAGATACTGACGTCAATAAACAAGTCGAAAGATAGAACGATGTTTTGATTTATTTCAGAATAAAACATACTATATAGTGTTCGTAAATAAAACTATCTCATCATCATCATCTGCTTAGCCTTTTCCCAACTATGTTGGGGTCGGCTTTCAGTTTTACCGGATGCAGCTAAATAACAGTACCTTATCAATCAGTCCTTGCAGCTGTTATTACTTAGCCACAAGCTCCTCAACAACAACAATAGATACTTACACTTAAGTTAGTAAAATGCCAGAGGTTTCACCCGGGAAATTATCCCATGGACACGTACGACCGGGCTAAAAAGTAGCCTATGTAGTATTCTAGTATATAATGAAATCTATCTCAGTGCTAAATTTCATCCAGACGCGTTCAGCCGTTCTGGCGTGATTGAGTAACAAACATACATCCAAACACACATCCATCCAACAAATCAAACATCCATACATAAAAGTAGGATAAGATAGTAAGATTATAAAGGGTACCTCCAGATCTGTGGATGGTGTTCCATTGCAGTGGCTCACAACCTGATAATCAACCCGTACCAATAGGTATGAAGAAGGCTGATGGTCCACTAGTACAGAGGCCAGCACATCAAGTTACCACAATCTGTCAAATTTCTTTGATAGTATTTCAACTTTATTGCAAAGACATAAGGTTCATTTTTAATTGAGAAAATTTGACAGTTAGGGATAGCTTGATGTGCTGGCGTCTGTACATCAAATGTAGATGTTACTAATTTAGGATTTTCAACAAGTATATATCAATCTGCTTAACCTTTTCCCAACTATGTTACGGTCGGCTTCCAGTCTAACCGGATGCAACTGAATACCAGTATTTTACATGGAGCGACTGCCTATCTGACCACCACAACCCGGTCAGTAATTGGGTAATACGACACGCGTTGGTACGACTGGCTGTCAGACATATATTATATACATATATATTTCAAGAAGTATAGATATGAAAAGTAAAGTGTGAACGCCAACGCCAAAAAACACCAAGGAAAAGCTAGCGCGTAGACCAAGAAAAGTGTCCGAAGGATGACTGAAAGTGCAGATTGCAAATAAAGCTATCCTAAACTGTCAAATTTTCCCAATTGAAAATGAACCTTATACTTTTGTAGTAAAGTGGAAATACTATAAAAAAAACTTGACAGATTGGTGTAACTTTATGTGCTGACCTCTGTACAATAGGCACCACGTCAGCGTATGAGATGTAACTGGTCTAGCATAGTACGGAGTTTCAATAGCATAAGAGGCCACTTATACAACACGAATTTCAAGTCGTTTGAGGTGCGAGCTCCGACTCATCATATCGAGACCTTCCTCAAGGAAGAGTTTTGGTCGAAAGGTGTATTGTATCGGCGATTCCGCGGAAGGCTACGCGGACACCTCGCAGTGCAACATGACGCCGTCACTTCGTGTACAATAGTTTTTATTTTTTGTGGTTTTTATAAATATGTATGATAGTCTGTAAGATATATGTGTTATGGGTCTACTACTTGAAATAAATGACATAATATTATTATTCTGTTTTGTTATATGGGAGGTTCGACGAACCCAGTCTTTAAGTTTACTTAAACCTTTCCACACTAATCCCATCCAAACTTAACCCTCAGAAAAACGTTACAAATGTCAAGCTTTAAAACAACACTGATACCTACGTACGGCAAGCGTGCATACATCGCTCAAATATTTACGTTGACTTAGGTTAACCCTTGCGCGGCGAGCTCCGTCCATCAGGCCCCCGTGGCCTCACGGGAATGGCCAGGTAACCGACATAGTGGCACGAAGATTAGATAGGTTACTTTTCATCGATTTGTTTCAAGAAAATTGGTGTTGGTAAATTGATTTAAGTAGAATTAGGTAATGCAAGCCACTTCTTGAATTGATTGTACAGGTGTCAGTACATCAAGCTATCCCAGACTGCCAAAATGTCTCTATTGAAAATCAACCTTATGCTTTTGTAATAAAGTAGAAAAACTATTAAAGAAATTTTACAGATTGGGGTAACTTGATGTGCTGGCCTCTGTACATGAAATTGCGGACTATGGTTTAACGATTGACTCCATTTTTGGGCAGAGCCTTTAACAGTCTACTGAACCGAGTCTATAATAATCAATCCACGTTCTTGTTTCAGATGCAATCGAGAAGAAAGATAAGAAGATGCGTCTGTTGGAATACCCCACAGGATCTTATTAAAACAGGCCGATATGAAATAATCATTGAAATCCTAATTGGTAGGTAAAAACAAAAACTTGAAAGAATGCATGTCTAAAAAGTTAACTAAAGTTACACAATATTACACAAACTAGCTGCTTCCGGTTTCACCCGCTGCGCGGCTTCTTTTGGTCGTAGCGTGATGTTACATGCCTATAAAATTTTTCAATAAATTGACTATACAACACAAAAAGAATTTTTCAATTCGGACCAGTAGTTCCAGAGATTAGCGCGTTCAAACAAACAAACTCTTCAGCTTTAAAATTTTAGTATAGAAAATAATACAAACAAAAAAAAAATTGGCCTGTGGACGAAAAAAAAATGTTCGACCCCTCTACGCTTCTCAAGTCTACGCAGTCCAACGCGAGGGTCATCCCAACAACCCGCAATAAAATATGCGCCGCAGGACCGTAGGATGTAAAAATGTTGTTTTTAAGGCTCTTCTCAATAATGTATCCTTTAGGAAACGTTAAGTGCTCCTTAACTTTACCTATGTATGTTTATAGGCAGACCCGAGCACCTCTTTTATAAGTAATGCTCTCCTTTATTGTATTATAAAATTCTTAACAGTGCACTGTAATTTTTCGTTTCGTACGGTCATGTGGTATGGTCGTAAGTGGATTATTTGACTTCATTAATATGATTTTATATTGGTACTTTGAGTTTTCTTTATCTTTTCGTGCATATAAATGGCGGATCGAAACGTATGCAGTATTTTAATTTTAATAAATTTCAAATTTTATTTTTGATAGACACGGTTGGCGCAGCTGTTCAATTGACTGCTGTGCAACATGTCGCGGGTTCGATTCCCGCACGGAAAAAATATTTGTTCGACCTGCAAGTATTTGTTCCGGGTCTGGGTGTTTTTCTATCTATAATATGTATGTATTTACAAAAAAAAAATGTATATAAGTACATAGTTTATTAGCCATCTCGTTACCATAACACAAGCATTAGGTTGCTTAGCTTCGGACGATATGGCATTGTGTGAAATGTCCAAGGATATTATTATTATTTAATCATGAAGACTTCAATAATTGACAGTACCAAAGAGCAACGTTTTTATGATGATCCTATAAAAAAAAGTTTGCTGTAATGAAGGACACACCAGTCCATACGACCGACATCAGCCCTAAATCGTGCGGAAAATAGGTTCAGAGGCACAAATAAACCCGGCCAAAAATACATGTGCCGTTCTGTGTAACTCAGTGAACTATCGGTTAACATTCACTATCAATAAAGTACGAGCCGATGGGCAAAGGGCGCTGGTGATCGATGGAACTTCTAATTTATACCCAAAACCCTAAGGCCGTATCGATTACACCCGCTAACTTTGCCGGGCCCGATGTACCGAGGCGCGTTGCTTTTTGCAAAATTTGCCCGTTGTCTCTGGAGGGTTAAGTTCGCGTATTACTTGATAGTTCGAAAATTAAATTTTTAGACGCGTGGGAATGATTTAATGGATGCGTCTTTGATATTTTTTTGATGAGAGGTTTCTTAAGATTTCTGCCATGACTGCTGATGATCAATTGTTTTGTAAAACATTCGAAGTTCAATAAAAAGGTGTAGAGTATTTTCTCAAAAATAAAATTGATGTCGTGTTGGAATGAGCAAAGTTTTGCATACAATAACCGAACTGAAATAAATAGTTAAGCAGTGTATATTTAACATACGTTAGTTCTATTCTAAATTGCGCCTTCCAATTATAATTATGAATATCATCATTATTAACCCGTAATTGTCTACTGGTAATCGATTTATCGATCTTACTGTGGTCAATAAGATGTAGGGGGTATACTGAATGAATAACGACGTATATATTTTCCACTTTTTAAACACATACTAGTTACAAAGCACAGATGAACACTGTTCCGGACTATATTGGCCACGTCTACCCAAAACATGTTCCTTCCAAAAACAAAATCCAACAGACAATTTAGATAATTTTCCCATGTTTACGATACATTACCGAATTAATATATTCCACAGCCTCTTACCGATCGATCTCGAATATCTCTAGGCACACGCTGAGCTAAAATTATTTACACTTCACCGGTTTCAAGGATCGTAATACGAAACTTTATTAAAGGGTTATCGTTTTCTACGGTGCTTCGGTTATCTGTACAGCCGTATACCTTAACGTAGGTACAACAATATGTGCCAAGTTAGGTTTCTGCGCCTCAAAGAGATGTCAGCATATGAGGGTGCCCGTTAGGGCCGAGTCTGCTGGGTAAGTGGGATTGTCTTAAAGGGTAACCGCTACCCCGGAACATAAAGGGCTAAGGAAGGAACATGCGTGGGTTATAGTCAGTCTGAGTCTAACACTCCCTTCCGCTCTAGAAAGACCGGGAAGCGTCATTTGGTGATTTCCCACCGTCAAAGAAAAATGGTTTCTGCTAATATGTATCTAGGTTTTGTTAGAAAAAATTCTGCCTCAACATAATTGGTGTTGTCTTAAAGTTAATTTAGCTTGCTGCAGTCAACTGCTGGGTCATGGGCATCTCAAAATAAACGCGGAATTTGTACGTGATTTGTATGAAATTTAACTAGGTGACGTCACAGATTTTTATAATCAAATGGAATACTTATTAGCTTTAAATGCAATTTTACAATTGTATCTTCGCATAATATTTAATTTCTGTACGGTGATACGGTGATGAAGTTTTTAAAACGAGCTTTCTACCATGTGATTTCATATTTTATTTTTGACCGTTTCAAAAAGCCTAGTATATCCGCTGGTCCTTTTGCACATTACAAGAAAGCTTGAACAAAAGTTTATACAACGTAGCGCTACAATGGTGATATTAATTTAACGCACATATAGGTTTTCTAATTTTCGTTTCATGAAGATATAATATGTCCATTAAACGTTATTATTTAGGGATTTATTTAAAATGTTAGAAAAAAGCACCTGTCATTCGCAGCGGTCATTTGCCGGGGTTACGGATAACATTTGCATCAATGAAATGAATATTGAATACTATTAGGATGAAACAACTGCAAAAATTGATTTTATTATTTCGTTTATTTGTTTTAACCTATCAACTTTTACATGATTAATGGGCATTAGCCCTACCATACCTACGTTATATAATAATTTCGCTAAGTTATTGTTTCGTAGAATGACGTTCCACTGTATTCAGAACTATATTTAAAAATGTAATTTAAAACACTTTAACACAAACATATTCCAACCACTCCACAATCAAGCTACCCCATTAAACAATCAGTAATATACCTTCCATCCATTATTCACGAAGTTTCAGTAAGTATACCGATACCTGAGGTACTTAAATATAAGCAATTACTGAAGGTAGATAATCCTGGCAGCTTTGACCCTCGGGATGACCCTTGCTTAACGAACTATGTATTATCTGATGATGCTACGATGGAAGGATTTGTGTTCTCTGATCTTCAACTATTTACATCAATATAATATTTATGAATGGGAAGCTAAGTATTTTTTTATGGTATGTTTTTGAGATAAAATAATAAAGGATAAGGGTCTATGTTGCGGTCGGCTTCAAGTCTAAACGAGTGCGGCTGAATACCAGTATTTTTATGCAGCGACTGCCTAACTGACCTCCACAACCCAGGGACTGGGTAAAACAGAATTTCGAGCGTCTGACGACCCGTAACGACTGTCAAAGATCCAAGAATGACAGCCAGGACCAACGGCTTTACGTTCACGAGGCACGGATGGGTTTCGGTATATCAAAATGGTCACCCATCCACAGAAGGTAGCTTAATGCGGCTTTTATTAGGTTTGTGGTTTTTTTTTTTTTTAAGGCTGGGAAATCATCCAATGACTGCTCCCGCTCTGGGTGGAGCGGAAGGGAGTGTCAGACTCTTACTGACTAAAACCCATCCATGTTCCTTCCGTAGCCCTTTATGTTCCGGGGTAGTGGTAACCCTTTCGGATAATCCCGCTTACCCGGCAGGCTTGGCCCTGAGGGGCCCCTTCATATGCTGACATCTCTTTGAGGCGCGCGTGGAACATATACGCGCCGTACGGCACGGGTCTGGTGCTGATCGGACGGTGAGTCACCCATTACTCACCGCCCGCAGGCCCGCGCCTAAGGTGGCCGGGAGTCGTCACGTGGCTCCCGACGCCCGGAGCGTCTCCCGCGGCGGCTTGGACGGGAGGACCTTTCTCTTTCCCATCCCGCCACCTCCTTCGCGAGCATAACTTTTTCGCAGAAGGAGGTGACTGCCTCCCACTCCCTCTCGCCCCGGACCATGGCTTGCACCAGGGCCGGGCGCGAGAGGTCGCCGCCGCCGATTGCCTCTACGAGGACACGGCGGTGCTCCGCCCAAGCGGGGCAGGTTTGCACCGTGTGCTCTACCGTGTCCTCTGGGCGATCCTCGCAGTGGTGACACCCGGGCGTTTCCTCCCGCCTGATGATGTGCAGGAACCTCCCGAAACATCCATGTCCGGTGAGGACCTGCGTCAGGCGGTAGGTGAGGGTGCCGTGACGCCTCTCTAGCCACTCCTCAAAGAGGGGCCTTACCGCCACTATCGTGGCGTGCCCTGCGCTGGGTTGCGACAGTCGCTGATTCCAGGCCGCCATGAGATCGCGCCGGAGGTCCGTCCGCTCCGCCGCAATTTGCTGCGGAAACGGAGTTTCCCGCCGACTTAGTACCTCCGCGCGCCACTCGTACAGGTGCGCGAGGACTATCGCCTCCAGATCCCACGGCGGCAGTCCGGCAAGGAGGCTTGCCGCCTCGCCCGAGATCGTGCGGTACCCCCGGATTAGCCGAATGGCTACCACCTTTTGGGGCGCGTTCAGATAGTGAGCGGCTCGTCGCCGCAATGAACGCGCCCACACCGGGGCCCCGTATAGGGTCATAGACCGCACGACTCCCGCATAAAGCCTCCGGCAGGAGGCGTTTGGCCCCCTCAGATTGGGCAAGAGCCGCTTGAAGGCGGCCCCAGTCCGTTCCAGCATGGGGGCCAAACGTCGGAAATGCTCCACGAAATTCCATCGGCTGTCGAGGACCAGACCCAGGTATTTCATCGTGGTCTCGACGCCGATGTGAACCCCTCCTACCGTAAGTTGGGATCCCGATGGTGGCCTATTCCGAGGCCCATGAAAGGACATGGCCTCGGATTTGTGCAGTGCCACCTCGAGACCCAACTGCCGGATCCTCTCAACGACTGTCGCAACCCCGCGTGTCATCGCGTCGGCCGCCGCCTGATGCGACCTCCCCTGCGCCAGGACCAGCGTGTCGTCAGCGTAGCAAACTACGCTGACGCCGTCAGGGAGGTCGGCCCGAAGCACCCAGTCGTAACCGATGTCCCACACGAACGGCCCCAGAACCGATCCCTGTGGGACACCGCACAACATCTCTCGCCGGTTCCATTCCCCATCGCGACCGGGGTAGATGACGGCTCTGTCCGTCAAGTACGCCCCGACTATCCGACGGAGGTAGGTCGGCACCCATACCGGAGTGCTTCCCCAATGCAACTCCAGGGCAGGGTGTTGAAGGCGTT
Source organism: Hyppa rectilinea (assembly GCA_951799385.1). Lineage (NCBI taxonomy): Eukaryota > Metazoa > Arthropoda > Insecta > Lepidoptera > Noctuidae > Hyppa > Hyppa rectilinea. The sequence continues at coordinate 6,282,695 of OX637314.1, forward strand.
GGCGATGTCGAGTGACACCACCACGACGACCCTACCCTGGGACACCGCGTCCCCCGTCGTGAGGGCTCTAACGCGCATGATGGCGTCCACCGTCGAGCGCCCCTTGCGGAAGCCAAACTGGCAGTCCGCAAGGTCCGGCCCCGTCCTTCCAAGGTGCCCGACGAGGCGGCCCGCAATAATTCTCTCGAAGAGTTTGCCGACCTCGTCGAACAGCACTATGGGCCGGAATGCGGACGGAGAGTCCGCAGGGCGCCCTGGCTTTTGTTATTTTTTTTAGATACTTCGAGTAAACATTCATCAAGTAATTCGCCTAGTTAGTTATGCATTAATACCAAAAATGTACATGTACATAATAAAAAAAATGCAGTAATTATTTGGGTAACCCTCTTTGATTCGTAATTGAAAATATTTAATTAATTAGGTATTTGCGCTGCACTTTAATGCATCATAATTTATAAAATCGATTAATACTTTTTTTAATAAAAAAAAAAACAAATAAATGAGTGCAGAAGTGAATGAAAGGCTTCGAAGTTTGAAGAGATGGCTGAAAACAGGTTCCCATACGTACATGAAAGATAAAACACAGAAGTCAGATCAAATAGAGTTGATCGAATCAAGGTGGGTCATCCACTGGGGAAGATCCGAGGCTGGCACGATACACGATTAATTAGGGAATAGGGGATACGAGCAGTGGTCGGCGATGCAAAGGAGAATGTACATACGAGGACAAATGTGGAAGAAAATGATTAAAGGTTTTAAGGAAGAAAAATTGAAGCTGATTTTAATTTTAATTTTATTCGGAATTTTTTGGGCTGGTGACTGACCATAAATGCTCATAGCATTAAAAGCTTTTTTTTTTACTAACAATTGTATCTACTAACAGTAGCACATTTTATGTAGTTACTTACAGTTTGTGTTTGTTAAAGATATTTTCCAAATCAATGTTGGTGATCTTGTCAATCAATCCTAACTATAAAATTCGTTAGATAGAACTAATACTCTTTATTAAGTACAGCATAAAAATTGCAGATACTATAAATAAAAAATTGAAAAAAATATTACTTTTTTTCTGTCTTACAAAATCTAGTAATTAAATTCTTCTTGTTATCATGAATTTTCCAAAAGCCCATGGTGTCTTTTAATTTGTTTCATGTTATTAAAAACATACGAGAGCTTCAATTTTTAAGATATCTATATAAACCCTCACAAAAGTAATGATTTAACTGTTTATTTCGTGTAATAATGTTGTTGCCATTGTCACAAATTTGTGTCGTTGGCGTACCAGGCATGCGCTTCGTCACGTATATGTGACAATAGCGTTAAAAAGGTTAAGCTCAACACTTAACCGTTCGCCTGTACAAGATGGGACGGTATTCGTCCAGTGGTTGTGTAACTGAATTACCTATCATTTTGATTGAACGTTTGAGAGCCTCTGGAGGTTCTATTAGATCCAACATCTATTTGCCAGACGTGTTATAGATTGAGAGAAACTTTTACGTAATTAGCGTTGATTTGGAAGTTGTTATTTGATTATTTTTGTTTGATTGAATAGGGTTGAAGGGCTGTCTGTCATCAAGCGGCATGGTGTCTTTGATAAGTTGATTTGTTGATGATGGTTTATCAACACTGTTACTTACAAATATGGAAGTGATTCTGAAATACTTAAACGTTTATTATGTTTTTGATTATCTGTCTCTCTTATTCAAAATGTAACATTTGTTTTTCGAGTTGTCGTTCTTTCCCTTGATTGGTTTCGAATAAAATACTGGTTGTGAACCGGCTGTACATTTCATTATTGACTCCATGAAATTTTACAGTTTTTTGGTAGGTTTTATTTTATATGATGTTATATGTTATAACTTAATAGCGACAACGTAATAGGCTTTTTTCTGAGAGTGGGAAATCATCAAATGACTCCTTCCGCTCTTAACGTAGGTACAACAATATGTACAAAGTTAGGATTCTGCTAATATGTACTTAGGTATCGTTAGAAAAAAAATCCGCCTCAACATCAATTGGTGTTGTCTTACAGTTGATTTCGCTTGTTGCAGTCAACTGTGGGGTCATGGGCACCTCAAAATAAGAACCATATCTGTGATTTTGTATACATAAACGTATGTAAGGAATGTTTTTGACCTGTCAAAATCGAAGCCATTGCTACTCTTATGCCCGTATTACAGAACGTCACAAACATTGCTTGAGTCTCGATTAAAGCCATTTGATTGGTAAAAAAACTAGTTTCAAGTAATGCTTGGGTCTTGAGTGAGGTTCTGTAATACGGGCCTCAGTGTGGTATGAAATTATCCGCTGCACTCCATTACAAGAAGGCTTGAACAAAAGCTTATATAATTATTTCTCTTTTTTTTGAGGGTGGGTTATCATCAAATGACCCCTCCCGCTCTAGGTGGAGCGAAAGGGAGTGTCAGACTCTTACTAACTTAAACCCATCCATGTTCCGTCCTTAGCCCTTTATGTTCCGGGGTAGCGGTAACCCTTTCGGACAATCCCACTTAAACCTAATGAGCTAATGAGAGAAATGTGAGTTGTGTATTCTAATATTGTTTATTTTATCGTTCTTTCCTTTTCTGCTCAAATTATTTCAGCTTAGTGTCATTCCTAAATACAACAAGGAAATACCATCTCAAATTCACATGACAATTTTCCTCCAAAAAAAATTATACTTACATTATCTAGTTATACATATAAACGGCAGGTATTACGTACAATAGAATATACAAATGTATCGCTAAAATAAGGGTCCTGGGCACAATACACGTCTTAAACAAATATAAGAAGGCTGTGGACGGTGACCTTTGTCCCTTTTGTGTTAGTCTGCGTAAGGGACGGACTGTAAATACACACTCAGACAGACGCAACGCTTGTATTTGCAAATGTGACCCTGTAGACCTGTGGATGAGTAGAGGTGGACCAATTTTAAGTTAATAATTTTCTAACTTTGTGGGTTTTCTACATTTTATGGTTCCTAGTTATAACGTGCTATTAAGAGGTTTGTAATCTGTGGAAGGCCAAAAAGAAGATAGAGTAATTAGAAGAGATATAGGCGAATAACATGATAAACAGTGGAATAAATTATTTTAAATCTGACAGCAGCAATCCAACATCAACCTTATTGTAACGATTGTAAAGATCGCTATGATTTTGATAGACTAGTCAGTGGTGGCAACCCAACATCAACCTTATCACAGCGATACTAAAGATCACTCTTACTTATCGCGTACCGATGCATGGAAGAGATATTTTTCAACTACAAAGTTCAGTCTGTTCTTTGGATAAATTAATAGCAAACCATGGACATACTTTCAGGGGGTACTATACTCCTGAAAATGAACATCTTTGACTATGCAAAAAAATTCAGCTGTTCCATACATTTTGACGAATTATGCGAACATAATGTACTGAACAGCTGATTTTTTTTTCATGATTTCAGGCATAGTTCCATAGTCAAAGTTATTGATTTCCGTGAGTACTATACAACCTGAAAGTATGTCCCTCGTTCTACCTATCACACTGTATAATATTAAATCGCGTGTCTATGATTCTCCCAGCTCTGTGGCCTAAGCCCGTTAGGCCGGGCCACCTTCCGATACAATAACAGGCCGCGGACCCTTTCTTCTGGCAGGCTCGCTTATAAATTGCGGTGTCCGACTGTGCCCAACTGTTTGTTGCCAATATTGCACTGCTTGTTTGCTTTCCATCGATTTGGGAGACGTATGGACTGAGGAGGTAATTCGGGATTATGTTGAATTGATTTGTAGGTGTTTGGACAAGATATTCTTATGTCATTATTAGGTAGGATATTTCGTGACTTGTCTTGTATTCTGGACGGACTACGACAGTTAGGGAAGAGGCAGTGCACCTGTGTTGGCGCATATACTGTTGTAGTATCACTACATAGTATAAAGCAAAGTCGCTTCCCGCGTCCTAATGTCTGTATGTATGCTTAGATCTTTAAAACTACACAACGGATTTTGATGTAGTTTTTTTTTAATAGATAGAGTGATTCAAAAGGAAGGTTTATGTGTATAATTTGTCGACATACTATGCGGGCGAAGCCGCGGGCGGAAGCTAGTAATATATATAATGTAACCGAAATTTAAATTCATGCTTCATATAAAAACCGAGTAAAGTACCTATATAAAGTCAAAGTCAAATAATTTATTTCATATAGACACAAGAAAGGCACTTTTAAACGTCAAAATGAACAAGAAATTAAATTAACTCTAGTCGCCCTTTCCAAATGGAAGTTTCGTATGGAGAAGAATGGGCAAGAAACTCCACCGTTACTCTTTTAAAATGTTTTGTATACATGAATGATAAAATAAATGTGAAGACGATGCACCCATTATAAAAATAATAATTTTTTTTTCTTCTCACATTTAAAAGGCAGGTAAAATTAATTATGTAAAAAGTCTAAAAGTTAATAATAATAAATCAATCTATATGCCTTAGTATACCTTATTATCTTATAAACTGGGTCCTATTTGATATTACAATTCTTACTCACATACCTATGTACATTTCCTTCAGACATGAACTCTGCTCGATCAACCTAATAACATACTTGCATAAAACTGAAAATTCCACACAAGCTATATTCCAAATTCCGGGGCATATCCATCGGAATCCAGACGATGCTTGCTCGAAGTTTAGCTGAAGATATTACCTGCATTTTTCACGAGAATCGTTCTTGCCGCTGACCGTTCTTATTTGCTTGACATATTGGTATTCTTTTTGTGTTGTTCGTTTTGTTTGATATTGTGAGGTGGAGTGTATTAGTTAGTTTACGAGGTTTATGCGACACCGTTGGCGCAGCGGTTGAGCGATTGACTGCTGCGCAGCATGTCGGGGGTTCAATTCCCGCACGGAACAAATATTTGTACGGCCAGCAAGTATTTGTTACGGGTCTGGGTGTTATCTATAATATGTATTTACAAAAAAAATATATAAGTAGTTTCGTTCCAGCCATCTCGTTACCATAACACAAGCATTGCTTAGCTTGGGACTATATGGCGTTGTGTGAAATGTCCAAGGATATTGTTATTATTATATTGTATTATTTTGTGACGGATTCTTACTTATTAGGGTGTTATTGGTTTTTAACTAATTTGCGTACAGTATGATCATTGCTTCATTTTTTCCCTTGGGGTAGTCTTTTTTTTTAAATCATCAAACGACTCCTTCCGCTCTGGGTGGAGCGGAAGGGAGTGCCACACTCTTACTAACTGAAACCCATTCATGTTTCTTCTTTAGCCGTTTATGTTCTGGGGTACCGGTAAAACTTTCTGCTGCTTGAAGGTAGACTGAAACTATAATGTGGCTGCTCTGTGGATGTTTATATTGCTGGTCGCAAGCGCAACTGCTGAGTACGACGTCTTGGGTAAGTTTCCGGGGCAGACAAAAGGTTATAGCCTATAGCACTTAGGGATAATGTAGCTTCCCAGTAGTGAAAGAATTTTCGGAATTGGATCAGCTGTTCCGAAGATTACCCCTACCTACAAACTCAGTTTACCTCTTTATAATATTAGTATAGGCAAATCAAAGGCACTTTTGAATTGTCAAGGGTTTGGTCAGTCAGAAATATGAAGCTAGTTACGCATTCCGAAGCGTGGAGAAGAACGGGCAAGAACTGCACGGACACAAAAAGCTTCAGTAGTCTCATTAAAGTGAAGCCCATATATCATTCTGAATGCGTCATGCATGATTTAATTTGATATTTTAAGCTGCATTTAATGACCCAGAACCGATCATCCATGACTCCAGTGTAAGCGTAGTAGGTTCCTATGGAAAAGAACGGGCAAGAACCTACACGGACACAAAAATCTTTGCTTTAGTTAAATGATATTTTAAGCTGCATTTATTCATCTATGACTCCAGTGTAAGTCTAGTAGGTTCCTATGGAGAAGAACAGGCAAGAAACTCTACTACCACAGTATGACGAATAAAAAAAATTAACTCCACCAATTCTAATGTTCCCATAACATATTCAAATAGCGTAACATACAGTATGTTCTGGGATGGCAATAAAAACCCGCACCTTTCGTGTTATTTACTCGACCCGAGCTCAACCGGCCGCGGGACTCCTTTTTCATTTCCGTACGAAATATCGAGGTTTGTTTGTAATGGACATCGGTTATTGGTTTATTCAGTTAAATAATAGGTATATATAAGGAAGTAATAAATATATATTTATTATTATTTAGTCCGTCAGTCAGATAATAAACAAATATTAGACGCGTTTGCTTCATCATATTAGTAAAAATTATTAAGTTACAATGCATTAAAGTTGGGTAGTGGTGGCACTACGTCACAACTCAGTTGACAGGAATGATGTGATGTCACATTTTAACATAATTTATCGACGCCATCTTTGGATTACGAAAAAATACGTGTTCAATATTTTTAATTATCTAGTTGACGGGCTGAAAATAAATATTTGGTCGTCATCCCTATTCAGTGAAGTCTAATTAATTAATTGATAAGAAAATTAACTACTAACATACTAAATAAAAATAAACTACTGATGGGTAAACCCAAAATGAATTTATTTGGCCCGGGAATCGAACCAAGGACTAACGAATGTTTTTCACAATTGTATTTTAACTTTTAAAAAATGGCCATAAAGTGGCTTAAGAATTAATTGCCCTGACTGTACATTATGGTTTAGGTTTCTGCTACAGTTGACCGCATGTTCTTGCTTCACTTCGGCAGTACCTACGCCTATAGTATTAGATAGGCTAGATTCTCGTAGCTCAAGTGACCCTATTAAAGATCTTTCTGAAGCTAATGTAAATGCTATCAACGTCAAAAACATTTGGTCTTTAACAGTCGTTACGGGTCGTCATTAGCCCGACAATCTGACAACTAGTCTTCAGCTGCACCTGGTGAGACTGGTTGCCGACTCAACATAATAATAATATTAATATTTTTATAAAAATATTTAAAAATGTATTTAATATAATTATGTATTTAAATTTTTTTAAAAAGCATGAAACATGGCATAAAATGGTTTAAAAAAAATAAAAGTACTAACATGTTTTACTATGTTACAGCATGCAAATTTTTTTGCTTAATAATCTCTAATAATAACGAAACATTTAGCATAGTCGGAAAAGGCAAAGTAGATTAATTAACTAGAGTCTGTTTAATTAAAACATAACCTTTTAATTCGATACTACATCATTTACAAATGATGACGTCACAGTTTCAGGAGAAATACAAAACAACTAAGCGAATAAGTTAGCTAATTTAATCCTACCGAAAAGCTTTGCGATATCTGTGCCTAATGTATGCACAGCGGATATACCCCTTCGTGCCTCGTGCTGACTGTCCAGTGTACTTGAATAGTTACTTGTCTACTTTCTATCTTATCTTGAGGTTTTGGTTGCCGCACTCAGTCTTTAGGCGGACCATTGTGCGTGGTCTATTTTCTATTTGGGAAAGTCATGTGTGAGTCAACCAGTTGCATTGATATTAAAAGAGTTACATTTTACTGCATTTGCTGCTTTTTATTATTTAATTATTACAGGCAAATGGTAGGGACAGGCGGTGGGTCCGTCAATTTTTAATGGTGTTTTTGTAGCTGTCAGTGTCATTATCATCGTCATTTCAGCCGAAAGATGTCCACTGCTGAACATAGGCCTCCATTTCGACCGCGGTTCTGTGCTTACCGCATCCAGCAGATTCCAGCAGGTATCTGGAAGATGATGATGATGAAGTGAAGGCCGGCCTTCACAAGGTCCAATTTGTTGGAGGTCTTCCAACAGTACCTCTGGTTCTGGCGTGGTGATCGCGAACCGGAAGACGTTGCTATCAGTGATATGTTAGAATGAATATGTAACTTACTTTTCCTTCTAAATAACATATTTACCCGGTATCAAACAACTGTAAGGCAATAGATATTCCTCTTCATTATTCAGATATCATAGAAAAATTCTGAGTTAATTCATAAATAAATCAGATGACAACTTGTAACATACATTTATAAAGTTAAATGAAATATTTAATATTCCATGGGTACAAGATAAAAGTTTAAAAAACGCGCACTTGAAACTCGTAAAACCAATACGCGTGCCGTGAAACACACTACTCGCCTTTACAACTCTCCCGCTGTTCAAACGCAGCACAGACCGGCCCTTGCGGGCAGTACTCCCTAGCTGTGGGCAGTACACCCTCAAAACAACCTTGAGTAACAAAAAACATTATATCTACCCCTCTCCTACAATCGAAAACTAACCCCAATTAAATGAAAATAAGGTAGGAATTCCGTTGTGTTGTGTATTGTGGGCAGTAGATACAGGGGGCCGTCAGATCGACCCATGGCTACTATACAACGATTGTGTAGATTTGATTTCTATTTCGTATGTTTGACTTGGAAATATTTGGCGAATTTCGGTTATTGGGTAGCTCCTTTATGAATTAAGTATGAGAGTAACTTCAAACTTGAATTAAGTATAGGCTGGTTTGTTTTTAAAGGTATCGAGTTAGTGAATTTAATGTTGATAGAGTAAACATGTAGTTTATATAGTTTGTATAGTTTGCCAAGTTTTCGGTTTATGTTATTTTTTCTGTTAATACGTGTTTATTCTGCTCTTGTTATTTTATAATAAAATATTATGTAACTAGTATTATTTTAATCTAATCAAAACGTATACTTAATGTACCTTTTAGTAATTAAAAAAATACAAAATTAAAAAGTTATTTTTTGCTAATTTCACGGCATTAATAATAACATGACACTTAACGGAGAATTAAAAAAAAAAAGCTATTAGATTTTTCTAAATAAAACTCGTTTTGTCCTCAGGATTCTATTATTCAAGAAAACTTAAAGTAAAAATACCTAGACGTCATACCAGTAGTCTTGACACATTTTACTAAATAACACTTGCACGAAACTAGAAATTGCTTTGTATTTCACCCTTTTTTTCTAAACGTGACAGTGACAGTGTTTACACGTAGCCAGTAGCTTGAAGAAATGCCCCCTCACGTGTTCACGTTAACTTGGCTACATTTTTTGGACTTGGTGCAGGTTATGAGAAAACAATTTGATTATTTTTTCTCGAAAATTGTGAACAGTCTGTAGATGTTTATTACTTATTCTAAATTCAAAAATGGAAAAAATAGTATCTTTTGTAGTCGTTACGGGTCCTCAGAAGCAAGAAAGTCTGATAGCCAGTCTTATCAAGGGGTACGGTATAAGCGGGATTGTCTGAAAGGGTTACCGCTACCCCGGAACATAAAGGGCTTAGGAAGGAACATGGATGGGTTTTAGTCAGTAAGAGTCTGACTCTCCCTTCCGCTCCACCCAGAGCGAGAGAAGTCATTGGATGATTTCCCAGCCTTAAAAAAAGGGGGTACGGTATCGTATTACTTAGTTACTGGGTTGAGGAGGTCAGATAGACAGTCGCTCCATGTTAGATTCCTACTGTTTTTATTCCCATGTTTCATAAAACTCTAAATTCGAAAGGTTAAACATCACTTAGGTACCTACACGCGGATAATGAAGGTTGACTACTTTTCATCCTTCGTAGGTTTACAAAATTACATGAGATTACGGCATTCCCCGCTGCCGCTCATGCCTCGCGGCTGGTCCTCTCGGGCCTCAGGCGCGTCCGTGACAGCGTGACGCGGGTCCAGCGCGGTCCGAAATAGATATTTCGCCGACTGTCGTCTTATTTGTGGCATTACCCTTAGAATTATGTACATGACGCTCCGTTTTGGACGTTTTTTTGTGGTATGCGAATGTGTTTTAGCGTTTTAGGCGGTCGTTTGTTATTTTTTGTTTTTGTTATGTGTTGAAGTTACGAAGTCTAATATAACATCACGCCTTGTTTCCCTAAATGGTTATGCAGTGGTGTAGTCATACTAGGAAAACGAACATTTGCTTGTTACGTTTAAGTCCCATGTAATATGGGCGACACTATTGCATCAATCGAGCACAAATCCAGACTCCGGGCTGCTGCTGAGAATTTTCTAATGGAAAAATACAACAACAGTTTGCCCGACCTGGGAATCGAACCCAGGAGATCTCATGCTCTGCAATATCGTTTGCGACACTAGACCAACAAGGCAGTACGAAGTCTTATAGGCAATTTATTTGACAATTTATTGATATTAAAAAGATTTTCGTAACGTCTGTTACAGACCTGGCTGCTACTGTGATGACTAATTAGTAAATAGGTTATCTATGCCCGATCACACCTCTGACAGCATAAGGTATATGCAAGGTATAGGATTAATAACTATGTAGATACTTATCTATTTCATCTTTGTCTAGCTATAAAAAAGCCCACAGCTAATTATTATACGTCTCTCCAAACGTACCGGTTATTCTTACTTTCTCAAGTACCTCAAGTTTGTTGTCATTCAAAGTCATCTTATCACATCTGATTGATGAACAAAGATGCACCAAAAATCGGAGACAAAAATCTAATTAGTCCTTAAAGTTTTCCAATTCGTTCTCGAACAGATCACACAATAATACTTGTAACATTCTTATTAGAACCCGAAACAACGCCATCTATTATCGAGTAGCACGCAACAAAACTACGTTTTAACAGGGTATCGTCGCCACAGAGGGCGCTAGCAAAACAAAGAAAGTTGTTGAAGACCCAGAAAGGTGGTCTTGATTATGAACATGGTGAAACTGAAGTACACATTTTTAGTTCGGCAATGTATTTGATTCATTAGATTAATAAATTAGGGAACGTACTGCTACAACCACTTTGCGAAATAATAAATGGTTAAAATGATTTTCCTTATTAAACTAGGTAGGTAGGTACTGATTTCAATTAAAAATAACCATGCACAAAGTAGTAGTAATCGAACATTTGCATTTGCTTATCAAAATCTTATTCGTATTTTTAATTCACCGGTAAGAAAATAAAAATAATAGAATAAAATTCTCATAGACGTAGTTTATTATTTTTCTTAAGTTCATTATTTATATTTACTTAGTACAGAAAATTTGCCATTAGTTCTAAATGAAATAAATCTGTCTTCTCACAAAATTTTTCCAATAAAGGGTTGGTTTACACGACCGCGTTGAGCATCGTGACGCATACGTCATAATGTTCACGTTGAACTTTCAAAGTTTTACTCAAATACCTACAACATTGTACATTCTTCTTAGAATCTAACCTTTCACACTAATTAGTTCCTATTAGCTTCAGCCCGCGGGGGCCGCGGCTTCGCCCGCGTGGATGTCCGAAAATATCCTAGGAGAACTTACCACCGGAATAAAAGGAACCTTAAATATGTTAATTCAGGTTAAACTCAACTCAGCCTATCGCAGTCCACTGCTGGGCATAGGCCTCTCCCAGGCTGCGTCACAAGACCCTGTCCTCCGCCTTCCATATCCAGTCTGTCCCAGCCACCTTCGTAAGGTCAGGTTAAACTATATGTGTGTTTAAATCCGGAACATACGACAGATAAACGACAAACTGAAAAAATCGAAACTAATATTTTGATTTATTTATTAATTGAAAGGAACGTCAAATTGTTATATTATAAGGATGGTTATAACGTAACCCACAACGCTGTTCACAAGTAGACACAGAAATTTAAAAAAAAAGCCAAAGGCGAGAAACATTGATAGCAGCACGTGTAGCAAATACTTAGTTACAATTAAATGGTATAATAACAACTATTAGAAAATTTGTTAGCAACTATTAGAAATTGTAAATACAGATATCATAATTATATAATATAACACTAGGTAGGGGCAGTTGTTATATTTAATAAGGTGCTGCGAACGAGGCTTTAAAATTTACTTATTGTACAATTGAAGATGTCAATGTTTACAAAGGTATTGTTATACATCAACCATACGACGGACATAATATCTTATCTGTACATTTATATTTTATTAAAAATGTACAGATAAGAGCCACGATCACCCATTTTAAACCAGACTAAACACGTAAAGTATCAGAAACCTTATTTAAAAGTTAGCAGTGAAAGTACTTGACGCTGCCGGGTGAAAAATGCAGCAAAGTTGTAACGAAAAGGAAAGTGGAAGACTCCGTGAAGACTTTACAGCTTTTAAACCTTGTTTCAAGCGATTCAAAGTTGATGCAGCCGCTTTTTTTCCAAGCGGAATTGTATTAAAGAAGCGTTTTTGGCAATTAAGCGCTGTTTGTTAGTTAGCGGTTTGTGTAGGGTTGTGTAACTGAGTTTTGGAGTGATTATGTATCTGGTATTGATTGATTATGTATTTTTAGAGTGTGTGTATTATTTGACTTGTCTTATTTGAATATTCCAATTACTCTAGTTAGATTACTTTTAAGTTGGAATTGTTTTTCTGGCATACAAGTTCACTTTTCACAAATTAGACACATTAGTTAAACGATCAACTTGGACAGTGAACTGGTTAGAATAACGCCCGAAATTTATTAATTAAGCTGCATTGCACTTCAATGACGCGACTTTAAGACACTTAAAAAAAATGCATGAAGTTTTATCCCATAGAGATTTTTCCACTAGTCACGTCGCGCTGTCGCTTGTCTGCGAGAGCCTTTAAACTTCATTAAATTAAATGCACCATTATCGATTCTTGACAAATTAACCATTGGATGAAAACAAAAAAAAAATCGTGTTAAATGTTATTTTTTATTTTAAAATCAGATTTAAAAAGAACAGACAAAACTAAACCATAATAATATTTTATAAATAGCCACGCTATAAGCTAGACTTGGCAATTTCCCGCTAAAAACTCATTTATGTGCAGTTAAAATGGGCGGTGGCTGGCACGGCTGTGGGGTCCATATCCGGCAGCGGCCGATTGAGTTACAGATATGATTGATCAACCGCTCCCGTGATTGAGGAATGGAAGCGCGATGAGCGTGTTATCGTATTAGAGAACTGGTAGTGTGTAATGCAATGTTGATGTCATCGGTCACTGCGCCACCATTTTCGAATAGAGATTAGTCTTTGTTCGTTTTTTTATTTATTGGGAAGTTAACTGTACCTACCTTACACAATATACCTAAGTGAAACCAGTTTTTGCCCGCGGCTTCGCCCGTATACAGGTCGGGAATTATCAAACAAGAATGTTAGGTACATCCTTGTTTACTAGGAAAATAACAGTAAAAATAAGTAGGTTATAAAAGCAATAACGTGTTCATATAAAACTTCGTTAGAAAACCTGCATTTATATACATACAGTCTGGAATCGCCAACCTGTCTCGAGCAAGCGTAGTGATCAATTCCCGTACTTTCTCTGTATGAGAAGTGACGTTTGCTTGCAGTGCAACAATAATAGACTAGTATTTTTATTATCATATCCCGAAGCTAGGTAAAATCTCCGGGCGATGTTTTGGCCCAACAAAATTTAAAATAAAATCGTGCCAGCGGTATGAAGGAGAACAAGACCGGGGACTTAAAAATAAATTTAGCCAATAAAACGTGCAGTAATTCTTAATACCTATTAACTTCTTCGATGGTATAAAACTAACAACATTCATCTATCCAAGATTTGTCCGCAGCATCGTAACTCGATCTCGTAGCTGAGCCGCCTACGCCGTAGCCCGTAGCCGTTTTGCTACGAGCCTACGAACTTTAACTATACTCAAACAAAACGCGAGAAAATTGGAAACGCCTATTTTAACTGAATTCTAGTCCGGTTATTGGGAGGTTGTACTCTTAACCTTTGCTTTGAAAATATTTACAAATGTCATCAGTCGTTAGCTGCCCTTTATAAAGATGTAGGAGTGGTTTGAGATAAATTGATTTGTTTTTGTATTTGAATTTACTGTACCATAACAATCTTACTTGTATTCTAAATTCAGTTAAGTTTACTTTTACCATCACGAAAATGTAATTTATTGCAACTTCCAAGATAATTTAAAAAAGCTAACAGTCTTAAAAGTTAAAATAATATGTAGGTACAAGTATATAAAAAGGAGAAGAAATAATCGTAGAGCAGCAAAAAAATGTCCTCCTTGCTGTTAATAGGGAAAATGCCAAAACGGCTTGCAGCGTTGTATGGCAATCTTTGGGCAATTAATCGGCCAGCCGTCTCGTGACGAGTCGTCAAACCGCTTGGCGATATCTCATTACTAGGTACTTGATTAAATAAAGCCATTTCAGTGCGCATCAGTGTCAACAATTTTACATTGTTAGTGCCTTTATGTCGTTATGTGTGTGCGTAAGCGGGATTGTCCGAAAGGGTTACCGCTACCCCGGAACATAAAGTGCTATGGAAGGAACATGGATGGGTTTTAGTCAGTAAGAGTCTGACACTCTCTCTTCCGCTCCACCCAGAACGGGATGACGTGGATGGAAGTCATTGGATGATTCTCACCCTCAAAAAAAAAGTGCCTTTATGCCGTAGCAGTACTGATAATTTGTGACTCTAATTACTAATCGTAATCAAAGCTATAGTAAAAAGTACAGAACATGATTTTCGCTGCTTCCATGTTCAAGCAGGAAAATATACTATTTCCGTTCGAATTTTCACTCTATTTGAAAATTCTTACATTACATCATTATCCTTGAATATATTTCGTCGAATACACTTCAACGTCTATTAAGTAGTTTGTCTAAAATACTTAAAAACACAGACAACAAAACAAGACATACCTAAATACACACATCAAAAGTGTCTAGGGATCAACATATATTTTTGCAATAACTTTTCTCTTGATTGATATTAATTTAAATTTTCTTTAAGGATTCATCAAATAAAGTGTTTTCGTTTGTCACAGTAACGATAAACCAAGTCACCTTTGCATTAATAAAGAAATTTGCCATTTTCCTAATAAAGGGATTTTTGACATTTGAACCACTAACATTAAAGTTCGAAAAAAAGACTGAAATAACAGTTTTCTTTAAAATTTTATTGGGTAACTTAAACAATTAATAATCCGTGTTTCTACCGCGAACACTAACAACACAAGAACATCGGTTTGGCATACTCAAAATGAGTTCATCCAAATCACGCTGTGGAATGGCCGCCCATGTTCGTTGCAACAACAAAAAAAGGTCTTCTTGCAACTGGATACCCTCCATATTCGGCAGAGCTCTTCTCTGTAGCATATCCCATGCATGCTCAATCGGGTTCAAGTCTGGCGACTGAGCAGGCCAGGGCAGGACATTGATGTTAGCTGCGGCGAGAGTCTGTCTTACAACTCTTGCGGTGTGCGGTCGTGCATTATCATGCATTAACTGAAATAAGGGACCGATTTGCACTTGTAGAGGAACGATGACGTCAGATACAATCGTCTCAGCATAAATTTGAGCGTTGAGGTTGCCTCTGATCCAAATCAACTCAGTTCTTCCGCCGATCCAAATACCCGCCCATACCATGATGGTTCCACCACTATAAGGATGGACTTCCTGGCAGGATTTTAATCGCTGTTGGCGTCCAGGGGTTCTCCAGTGTCGTATACGTCTTGTATCCGGTCTCATACCAAAACGAGACTCATCAGAAAAGCACACGAAACGCCATTGTTCTTCTGCCCAATTTCTGTGTTCAAGAGCCCATTGATATCGAATCCTACGATTGTGCATTGCTATAGGTGGTTCCCGTAGCGGTCTTCGGGAATGAAGGTTCACTTCATGCAAGCGGTTTCTGACTGTTTGGTCGCTAATTAAGTTCCCTGAAGAGTGATGAAGCCTCACGGCTGACATCATGGCGGTTATTGTTGGAGCTCTTCGAGTTAAGATTTGAATGTATCGGTCTTGTCTCCGTGTGGTGCAGCGATACCGTCCTTCATGGCGCTCAGCCACGGTACCAGTGCTTCGGTAACGTGTCCAAAGTCGACTGATAACACCTTTTTTTGTTGTTGCAACGAACATGGGCGGCCATTCCACAGCGTGATTTGGATGAACTCATTTTGAGTATGCCAAACCGATGTTCTTGTGTTGTTAGTGTTCGCGGTAGAAACACGGATTATTAATTGTTTAAGTTACCCAATAAAATTTTAAAGAAAACTGTTACTTCAGTCTTTTTTTCGAACTTTAATGTTAGTGGTTCAAATGTCAAAAATCCCTTTATTAGGAAAATGGCAAATTTCTTTATTAATGCAAAGGTGAGGTGAGGTGAGGTGGTTTATCGTTACTGTGACAAACGAAAACACTTTATTTGATGAATCCTTAAAGAAAATTTAAATTAATATCAATCAAGAGAAAAGTTATTGCAAAAATATATGTTGATCCCTAGACACTTTTGATGTGTGTAATTATGACAACTAGGTTCTACCCGTGACTTAGTTCGCTGAAAGGATGAAACGAGAGTTTAAAATTTGTATGGAGAAATCATCATGACTCGCGTGGAAGTCAAAAGAGGATTTCTCCATACAAATTTTAACCCCCTTTTTTTTTTAAGGCTGGGAAATCATTCAATGACTGCTCCCGCTCTGGGTGGAGCTGAAGGGAGTGTCAGACTCTTACTGACTAAAACCCATCCATGTTCCTTCCGTAGCCCTTTATGTTCCGGGGTATCGGTAACCCTTTCGGACAATCCCGCTAAGGGTTGAATTTTACCTGCCGGGTTAGCGGGATTGTCTGAAAGCGTTACTACTGCCCCGGAACACAAAGGGCTTAGTCAGTAAGAGTCTGGACACTCCCTTCCGCTCCACCAAGAGCAGGAGGAGTCATTTGATAATTTACAATCCTTAAAAAAAATGGGCTGAATTTACAAAAATCCGTTCTTATAGTATGCCTTCATCATAAAATCTTTATTTGTGACTTTCAGCCCAATCCATTCAGTGGTTTGACCTTTGTGTTCATAGATCAGTCAGTCAGTCAGTCACGGTTTCATTTGATGTAGGTATACAGAGTTGATACGACAGAGGGGCTTTCCTTTAAACTGCCTATACTAGGAATAATTTTAAAACTCCGTACCAAAATTCAATTAAATTGGAGAAATAGTTTAGTCGCAAATGATTTTTTAAGTTTTTACCCCGTTTGAACCCGATATATCTTTCCTAAAAGCACTCCGGCGCTTTTTATACCGTATCGAATTAATACTAAACACGTATAGTATACGTATTGTAATTGAATGCCCCTCTGTATAACAACCGACTTTACATTTTTATCTGCAACTTTGATGGTGTACTTTCATAATAAAAAAGTATTCTATATACTATATACCTAACTATGCATAAGACTATGCGTCTGTCCATAGCGTCCCACAGACGAATTTTCTTTGTAACAAGTAAGTACATAGTTGGTATCTCATTATTCCTGCTCTCTCGTGTGTAAGTCTAGCGGTACACTTTCAACTCAACTATTCTGCTGAGAAATATCTCTCAACAATGTTTTTGGTACATTTTCGTTTCGTTTTTTAATATTTTGTTGTTGTATGTAAGGGTTGCGTGTGGTCTGTTATGATTTGAGAAGGAATTAAATAATTTCTTTTGTTCTTTGTAGCACTCAATCTCAAATACAAAGCATTTTTTTCAAATGAAATTTTCTTTTTCTTTTCGTGTGATTAGTGACTAACCTGGTGTTAGAGTTTTTATGCTGCCCATGGGCATCGCATCTAGCTTCACACGCTGTTGAGAAATATCCCTCAGACATGCTGGTAAATAAACTTATTACAGGCACTTTTGAATTCTCAAGGGGTCGGTCAGTCAGATAGATGACGCTAGTTGCCCATTCCAAAGCCAAGTATGGAGAAGAACGGGGAAGAAACTCCACGGACACTCTTTTAAAATCAGAATATGGTTACAAAAT
Source organism: Hyppa rectilinea (assembly GCA_951799385.1). Taxonomy (NCBI): domain Eukaryota; kingdom Metazoa; phylum Arthropoda; class Insecta; order Lepidoptera; family Noctuidae; genus Hyppa; species Hyppa rectilinea. The sequence goes on from OX637314.1 coordinate 6,300,392, forward strand.
ATGGGAACGTACGTACTACCGGCATAAAAAGTATCCTATGTCCTAAACTGTAATTACCTATTTATGGGCCCAATTTGAAACGAATCCTTTCAGCCAATATTGGTTAGGATGTTAGGATTGGCGTGAAAGTTACCATCAGTCTGCAATTTGGTCATTCTTGAAGTTCATCGCGCGTATTTTACTTTTGAAAAGTGTTCCTTTTGATACCAATAAATAATAAATACATGTGCAGATATTTAGTAAAACTCTAGGTTTTAAATTATTTTTGGTGTTTACAGCGCCATAATATCCAAGGGGTAACTAACTTGGCAAGATTAGAAATAAAGTTAAATTATCATGAGTTAAATTGGAATTCAGGAACACGCGGCAGAATGCTAGATACTCTTTCGTTGCACCAGTCTATAAAAAAAAATACTATTCAAAGGTTACTTTACAATACACTACTTTTGAGGGAATCGAATTCCTCCACAACGAGGCCGTTCCAAAATCAAATATCTTTTATTGCCATAGACAAGTAAGATCATAACGTCACATACATACAAATGCATGTTTTACACCCAAAAGTTCGACATTTGTATTGTAACACAGACAATGGTCCCTTCCGTTCTTTAGACGGGGGTGGAGACAAGGACGGCACGATGTGCGACAGAGATGCGAGATAATGGACATTAATGGCGCAATAGGCTTTGTTAAAAGTAATGCAATAGTTTTGGGATACTTTGCAGTATATAGGGGGACTGCAAGCTGTTTCTCGGACTTACAATCTTGTGATCAGAAGGGGGATGTATGCAAAGGGTCTCCCCTTTTGTTAATTGAATAGTTTTAACATCTACTGGAACATCATTTTGATGTGTCATGGCCGCCTCTGAGATAACTTTTGTTCTACCCGCATTATTACAGCCTCAGTTTTTTTTTAGTAACCCGTGGCTGAGTAATAACAGCCGCATCCATCAGGTTAAGCTACGATTGCCGCTTGCTTGCTTATATTTACATATCGTGACTCCTGCGTGTCTCGGAAAGCACGCTAAGCCGTTGATCCCGGCTGTCATTCGTGGATCTTTGACAGTCGTTACTGGTAGTCAGAAGCCCGAAAGTCTGACAGCCAGTCTTACCCAGTTACTGACTGGATTCTGGCGGTCAGATACGCAGTCGCTCCATGTAAAATACTGGTATCTGCATACTACTGCATCTTTCGTTAGTCTGGAAGCCGACCTCAACATACCTATAATAGTTGGGAAGGCAGTTTCTTTTTTTAGTTTTAATTTTACTTAAGCCAACGTAACATAACATCACGCCTGGTTTCCCCAACGGGTTAGACAGAGGTGTACTATGTGTATTAAACATCCACCACACGAAAAGCGTCTTTGTTTTATTCTCGCTATCTGTGCGTTATTAATGAACCCCGAGGAATATAAGCCTTTTAAGGAAATAATGGGCATAATTACAATAATCTCAGTGACGTGTTTTTAATTTTCCATCTTCTTATTTTTCATGTGGTTAATGACTAAACTGGTGTCAGAGTTTTTATGCTGCACATGGGCCTCTGAGTTAGCTGCACATGTGTTTTTGATACAGCACTGCCTTTCCTACCACTACAAATCTTTCTAGAACTAATTATGTAACTACATACTTAAATGCAACACACATATAATTCCCTTCAAAATTCCTGAGCAGGCGGCGCAGGTCCCGTCAGCATCTCTTAGCGGCCACTGCAGCACTGCTTAATTAAATCATTTTATTTTAACTTTTATTCTAGAGGCTTTTAAAGTGCACGTTACTTTACATTGTCGTCAGAAATAACCAAATTAACATGAATGATGTAACTAGTATTATATAGGGATAAATAAAATTTAAAAGAGTGTCCATCAAGTTTCGTCCGTTTTTCTCCATAGAAACATATGTACTTAGGAGTGGGCAACTAGCTTCATCTTATTGAATGATCAACGCCTTTGACAATTATAATTCAAGTGTCTATAAACGGTTCAATTGAAATAAATATTAAATATTGACGACACGGTTGGCGCAGTGGTTGCGCAGCAAGTTGCGGGTTCGATTCCCGCACGGAACAAATATTTGTACACCCTGCAAGTATTTGTTCCGGGCCTGGGTGTTTTTCTATCTACAATATGTATGTATTTACAAAAAAAAAATTACCTTTATAAGTAGTTTATCAGCCATCTCGTTACCATAACACAAACATTAGGTTGCTTAGCTTGGGACTATATGGCGTTGTGTGAAATGTCGAAGGATATTATTATTATTATGAGTAAACATGCTTTAATAACAACTCGTAAAAAACTCACCAAAACAAAATACGTATCAAATTCAAAATCTCCGCCAAGATATATGAATCTTACTTAACAAATAAAATCATTTGTAAGAAGCTGCATAAAGGTGCGCTCACACTACGTATACTAATACTATAAATAGTCTTGTTTCGACATGATTAATGTAGGGTGTGCGCGTGATGGAGGTGTTATGCGAACATAATTTTATACCCGTTGAAGAAAACTTGAGTGATGGAGGCAACCCTACGCTGGCCTGCTTCTTATGAATCTGTTGTTTTAATTAATTTGGTTAGGGAGTTGTTCATGTTATTTTTTTGTTACTTTCCGATCCGTCCATCTTCTTCTTTTTGTGTGATTAGTGACTAACCTGGTGTCAGAGTTTTATGCTGCCCATGGGCCTCTGACTGCACATGCTGTTGAGAAATATCTCACAGACATGCTGGTTTCGTCCAGAAATGTACAATATTCCGATTTGTTATTTTTGTTTTAAGAGTGCACAGAAAATCCAAAAAAATTGAAATGTTCCTATGTAAAGAGGCCAGCACATCAAGTTACCCCAATATGTCAAATTTGTTTGATAGTTTTTCAACTTTATTACAAAAGCATAAGGTTCATTTTCAATTGGGAAAATTTGACAATTTGGGGTAGCTTGATGTGCTGCCATTCAACTAGGCATCAGTGGGAACCATTCGAATTTGACAGTGCCTTTATGTCGTAGCAGTAACAGTGATTTTTGTTGAGCAACTGATGTGAGGTTTTTTGTAATAGCTTGATTTTTAGCATCATTACGTTCATAATTCACACTATGCCTGAGGCACTATGCCTCACACTAAGTTTAAAAGTTAAAGATGTTCAAAAATAACACAAAGAATATCGCGCGTAATTCAGGCGACCTGAGTTCACGACAAAGATATCGCCTGCAATTTACAAAAATATTTTGTACGTAATTTTAATTGAAAACGAATACATTAAATTCAATGCATGCTAGTTACATAGCAACGAAATGGGTCATTCTATATTTAAAAGTGTCAAGTGTTTGAAGGTGTTAGGTACAGACGCCAGCACATCAAGCTAACTGTCAAATTTTCTCAATTAAAAATGAACCTTATGTCTTTGCAATAAAGTTGAAATACTATCAAAGAAATTTGACAGATTGTGGTAACTTGATGTGCTGGCCTCTGTGCAACAGGGACACAGTTTTTGCACACCAATAGATCACACCATTCAGCAGTGGTGGCACGTTGTAGGTCGTAGGTTTGAACCCAGATAGGCTCTTCTCTTTCTGTGTTATTTCATCACTACTGCTCTCAAAACGGTAAAGGAAAACATCGCAGGGAAACCAGCATGTCCTAGAGCCAAAAATTCGAAGACTTGTGACATCCACCACCCCCACTGGGCCCTCGTTGTTGATTACATCCCATTCCTTGTCAGCGAGAGGGGTCCTGAGTCCCAACACTGGGAACATTATAGGCCGATTATGCCAATCGATCACAACATCGTTAACCAGAAAACAATTGCCACATAACGCAAGTAGTATAGTAACAGCGCAATCACCGACAATACATAAACGCGTCACATAAGTGCGGATTAATTAACAAAAAGCCCCCTTCAGATTGCGGGAGGGGGCGGTGTTCCGGCCGCTCAATGATTAACGACCGACCGTTCCGGCCGCGTATCGCATGATTAATACGTAACTACGCATTGTGCGTTTGTTCGCGTATGTGTGGTGTGGGCGTACCTTTATGTGTTGGGTGAAAAATGTGGTGTTATGTGCGAGGATTTGTGGCTGTTAATTTGTTTGTGCTGAAGCGTCCATGAAGTTGCCACTACGCGAGCAAATACGACTCGACACAGTGCTATGGTTTGGGGAAGAATGAGGGGTAGCCTACTCTAACTCATATACCTATAGCGCTTCAAGATTCTTCTAGCGTGGCAAAAATTGTTACTAACGCCGCTATTTTGTTTTGTCAATACATTTCTCAAAACAATTGCTCAAACGATTACCAACAGTGCTGCAATTCTATGCAATAAAGTTAAGAAAAACGACACAGTGAAATAGGTGTAAAATTCAAAATGTGCTAAATGCCTAATACATGTTTCTGGCGTTGTTAATTTGCCTAAAAATAAATTAACTTCGTGCGAGTCTCCTCCAGAAAAAATGTAAAATTTAATAGTGACGATCCGCTCATTTTGAGCGAGTAAATTCGTGCGAATCGACTAGTAAGCCAAGTTTATAGGTATTGTCATCTCTATAAATAACACAAGCCTGTAGCAATGCCTAACCTGAGCAATAGTGGGCATCCGTAGTTCTCCTCAAAATACCGTATTTTATTGACATTCAAAAGTGCCTTTTGAAATAAATTATTTCACTTTGGCTTTTTTTTTGTTGTAAAGTGACCTGTACGTTATCTGTGTGGTACGGTATCAGGTTGTATATAGACCAAAATTCTATTCGCGACTGCAACAAATGATATGTATTAACAAAGTGACTCCTCGTAAGTCACGGCCGTTATCACTGGGCTACCACTGGGGACCTAGGCAAGTGTCAATCGCTCCGTGTCGATTCGATTTCGAAAATTGTTGATCAAACAATTCGTTATCTCAGCGATTCGGATTGTCCACGCATTTGTATGGGAATATTGATCGAGTTTCGTTACACAATTTGACATTGTCTAGCATCGAAAACGATTGATCACGTGACATTTCGTAAGCTTAAGCCAATTCCATACATTTCGGATTTATCTAATTTCGTTACAGTTAGTCAAAATGTGACTTTGTCTAGGCTCTGGTCTAAAACAAAGACGAAATGGAACGTCAATAATGACGCAAGAACCCCCTAAAGGTCATATTTGTGCACAAATAGAAAGTTTAATGTAAACAAACAAGATTGCCTTCCGATAGTTGCCTGTAGCGAACTAGCGTAGGACTTGCTACTTAGTTATGTACTGTGTGGGTTTCATAGGCTGATACGAAAAACCATGGCAAAGAAAAAATAATATTTTTGTGAGTTTTTTTTTCTCAATCTGAATGGCAATGAGAGGGGCAATTCTTGTATTTTTAAGAACGTCCGCATTCTAGTCTCAATTTCTTTCTGTCAAAAATATTTGAAAAAAATAAGATATGAATACATAATAATCAAAACATGAAACAAAGTCACGGTTATTGTCGTCAAAAAAAAAAAACTAGTCAAATAACCCGCCCATTACTGTCCCCAGCGCAAAAAACCAAATAAAAATATGAATAAAAAATATTAATAATACATTGATTATTGCTGGGTTGAGATTGCGATTCGATTTTGAACCTTTTTACATACATGAATTGGCCTTCTGACATTCAAACTACCTAAAACGTTCTGTCATCAACTATAGTCATTAGAAAGACAAAGAAGGAAAGAAAAAATGATTATTCTGGGCAAAGAAAACAACCTGCCTTCCTTTTGAAGTCCTAGTCAGAAAGTTATTATACTGTGATGTGTGCGTGTGAAGGTAGACAATATCACAAATACGCGAAGTAGACAAAAAGTTCGGCAACTGATTGTTGATTGCGCTACAGCTTACGGGTTCGATTACCGCACGATAAAGATATTTGTTTTGTAGAATATAGTAGATATATGATACATATTTGTTTTGTTTGTAGATTGATTGTTTTGTTTTATTTTGGATTGTGTGTAAGATGATATGGCTAGAAAGGGAGTGACTACCGAGGTGACGACTAAAAGTATGGAAGAAAAAGAAATGTTGCGCCGACCCCAAATAAATTGTAATAAGGACAGGAGAATGATGATGATGAGAATACGAAGTAATTTAATACACCATTTCACTTTGCTTTTGCACTCTTTTGCCGAGTCAAAATTGCTTGTATTTTCAATCAGTTGTTATTAAAAAACCAACGAAAAAAATAATCTTCAAAAATTAAATAAACTGACTATAAAACCAACAAGAATGCACCCATTTGCCAACTAAAACTCCTATAAAATTAAACTACTGGGTACAGAAAATGTGAATGCCAGGCTACGATTGCACCCCTAATTCGTTCACATACCTCTCTAGGTGCCGGGGGGGACCACCTCCTCCCCTCCCGGAATTTCGGCCTTCCACATTCCGCCTGGTCATTCTTGGAGTCATAATTTCTAGCTCCACATGACACGGTATGTGGAACAATGTTTTTGTTGGAGCTTCTCATTCTGCGGTATGCGTCGAGCGCTTTTTGTTTTTAACCGACTGCGAATAAGGAAGAGGTTGTGTGTTTGAGACGTTTATTTTTTTGAGTTTTTGTTAACATGGGTAGTATTTATGAGTAATTGTATAACATTAGAAGTAGTATTTAGTAGACTTTTGGAAGGCAAACGAGGGGCCGAATCCAACTCGCAGAGGCGTGTGTGTTGGATCATTTAGCTCCCTTCAAAATGGTTGATTTGAATGGTGCTAATCCATGCGTCATGTTCGTGAACGGGCGCTGTCGGTAGAGACTGGTCATCTCTTAGCGGCCATGGCTTGTTTTAATTTAATACTTGAACTTTTTTTTACATATTTTATATCGGATGCTTTTACCGTTCTGCATCGTTCTCACATGTATAATAATAATATAAATTATGTAACCAATATTTTGTAACCATATTTTGTTTAAAAGAGTGTCCATGGAGTTTCCTGCCCGTTCTTCTCCATAGGTACCAACTGCTTTGGAATGGGCCACTAGCTTCATCTTTCTTTCTAGCGTCATCTTGACAATTCAAAAGTGCCTGTAATTGGTTTATTTGAAATAAATACTTTGAGTTTGAGTTTGAGTTTGCCCCTTGGACCATTTTAATGTTTAGGTCGGTGCAGGACTATTACAGAAAATGGATCGAAAACATTTTGGGCTATGGTGTTGGGTGGCTATAGTGGATTGGGTACCTAAAACTATGTCCCCTGCCTGACCAGTGTAATATAAAATTATGTATTTATTGTGTTTCAGGTTTTACCTGTTAAAATGGTGGACTGAAGATTTCCCTGAAGCTGGATGCGGCTGACAAAGAATCAAGCTGGTTGAGTAAACCGAGCTAAGAAAAGTCTGTGCTGTCTTTGATGAGTTTGTGTCAAGACAGGACTTTTATAACAGGGATGATGGCTGGGTAATAAAAAAGAAATTATAGTAAGTCCGTCAGACGGAGAATAAAAAAATATTAGACTCGTATTTTTTTGCTTTATCATATTATTAAAAAAAAATACTTAGATTAAACGCATTAAAGTTGGAGAGTTGCAACGTTACAAGTAAGTATAAAATCTACATAGGTACTTTTGACGTCATGCCACATTTAAACCTGACGTATTTTCGTAATCCTTTGAGTAAAAAAAAATACTTGTTAAATATTTTTTAATAATTAAGGTAACGAACAAAAAAATAATATTTAATCGTCATATTTTTTAATAATCTAGCTGACGGATGAAAAACAATATCATCATTAGGAAAGAAAGTAAATATGTTTATTCATTTTGTTTTTGATTTTCGGTTATTGTTAATTCCTATTTAATGTTTGCTGATTGGGCATCGTATCAAACATCAAACTTACAAGTAGTAAAAATGAAACAACACACCTTTATTATTTAGTTAGAATAACTGTCTATTAATTGGAAAATGTGCTTACTCAATAGTAAACCAATAAGATGACGAATCCGATTAGAGTTTCAACATTCATACATAGTCACCCCTCTGGCGGCTGGTAGACCACTACTAAGAAAGACAAATACAGGTTGAGATTGAATTCACAAATCTGAAATCGTGAAAAAAATCAGCTGTGGAACAGCATATTATTATGATTAACATAATGCTCGCATAACTCGTTAAAATGTAGAGAAATAGTTGTTTTTTTTTCGCGATTTCAGATTTGTTGCCATTGTTGTATTCCCATAGTAAAAGTTGTTTGAATTCAAATAACCCTGTATAATTAGTATCTCTATCAATAAAAATAAATAAAATTAAAGTGTCTGTTTGTAACGACAAGAAAATACAGTCAAACCTGGATAAGTGAGAACTGGATAAGTGAGAAAACTCTATAAGTGAGAGTAATAGCCAGTTCCCGTCATTTTAAGCTCCAAAAACCTCTATTAGCGAGAAACAGAAACCTCTGTAAGAGAGAGTCGTTTTCCCCTCATAGACCTCCGTAAGTGAGACTGCTACTTATCTATACCTCTATAAGCGACAGTCGAGCTTTATTTACAAATTTAACATCTGCTATTTTATGACTCATTCTTAACTTTCGTGGAACTTTCTACCATTGTTTTTGTATTGTTTTATCGTCAATATTGTACCTATTCTATTTCGTGGAACTAAATAATGTTGTTATTTTATCGCATTCTTTTCGAATGGACACGTGTGCCTGTGTACCGTCCTGTTTGTCGGACTTACTCAGTTTATAGTTATCAATTGTGAAGGAAAGATCATTCCAATGAAACTAGCTTTAAATGCGTTGGAGACGGTCCATCAGTACTTTGAATACGCTGCGGTTCTTGTTCAAGCAATATTCGACAAAATTTATGAGTTAGAGAAAAACATTCAAAATGCAAAAACAGAAACCCAAACGAAATTGACGGATTTTTTTAAAATAAAATAAAATTACATAGTGTATGAATCTTTGTTTTGTTTTCGTAAGCATTTAAAAATGTGACTTGTTATTGCTGCTTACCTCTATAAGAGAGAAACACTACCCATGTACCTGCATTAGCGAGAAACTCGGGTTAGTGAGAAACCTCTATAAGCGAGAATGAGATTGTGCTCCCTTGAACTCTCGCTTATCCAGGTTTGACTGTACCTTATTATTGAATGCATAATTATACGGTACTTATAACAAAAAAATCATTTTCAACATTTTTGTCTGTCGGTCTGTTTTTTTCGGCCAATCTCCCATGCGGCAGAAGCCAGAACCGATTTTGACGAGACTTTCAGTGACCGATAGCTGATTTTATAAAGGGAAATTAAGGCTACTTTTATTTTATAAATATAATTATGGACCACGCGGGCGAAGCAGGAAGCAGCTAGTTTATTATACTTTCTCTTTCTTTTTTTCCAACAAAACATCCTACCTATCTACCATGAGGCATCTTTAGTTCCGTATGATATTAACAAAATCTGTATACTATATCTATTTTTTAAATAACGACAGTTATTGTGAAATATTTTTGAAATTACTTTAGCGTTACATTTTTAATGTAAATGCCAAATAGATTACATTCCTTTGTACTTATCGTGAAATAACGGAGTTTCTTATGCATTTATATCGAAATAACGATCAAATGAATATCGTTATTTGACTAAAGTTATAATAAATGCAGTATAGTTACCTTGTGTGTTGCTGTTATGGCGGTTACGATCGCCTATGACTGTGTCTTAACCAACCGAGACCGGCGCGCGTTTATGCGAACACCGTGTTTTTTATTAGAATATTCTTCCTTTCTTCTTCGAGTGGTTAGTAACTAACCTGGTGTCAGAGTTTTTAAGCTGCCCATGGGCCTCTGACTTAGCTTCACATACTGTTGAGAAATATCTCAGACATGCTGGTTTCCTCACGATGTTATCCTTCCGATTTTTAAGCAAGTGATAATAATACAAAACGCACATGAATACGTAAAATCAGAGATGCGTGCCCTGGGTTCGAACTCGAGACCTATGACTTGGTAGTCCGACGGTCACACCACTAGGCTATTATTTATTTGAATAATATGCATAGATGTCGTATTTATATGATGTCATCATATATGCGTTTGTTTAGGACGCGCGGTTTAACAACGGACGCAGTTCTTTTAGTAAATAACTATTAGCAATCGCGCTTTTCGTTTCTTTAAACAAAACAGATTAACTATAAGCTTATAACCTCTCAAACATCGTATAAACCCCATAGGTTCATAAGAAAAATTCTCTGGAAACGACAATAAATATAACCGAATAAATCGTTGAGATCTCATAAGCAAACGGATTCTATAGGCGAACATCTAATGGGTTAATCTGTACAGATATTTTATGACCTAATGTTAATTGTCTCCAACATTTTCCAATTCCAAAAAGCATAAACTTTCAAAGTCTTGTGCCAAAAACTGACCAATAAGCCAGGCCGTTACCATAACGGCGCGGCTCAGAGAGGTCGAGCGGGGTAGTTTCAACCCCCGTCTGCTAATAGTACGGCGCTCATGGAATTTTGATGATCACTATTTCGCATGGTCATTGCCGTTTTCACAATTTCAGTTCTACCCCTACTCGGGTTGGTTTAGTGTGGAGAGGGCTTATTTTAATATCGAAAAGCTGATTGTATCGATGAAAATGAACTCTATTGTGTTTAAGAAATGAAATGAATATTATATTAGATCTTCTAAGACATGTCAATATTTTAAAACAAGATAATATCGGCGTTGCATTTCTTCTCAGGGGTCACTGAAAAGCTGCCGAAACTAACCTAGAACAGGTCTCTTCGGGTGTCCAAACATAATATTATACGGATTTTATGTTAGTGTAACAATGCATGTTTAGAAGAGCCTTTTGAAGAAAGTGCCATTGCAGCTTAGAGTTGACCTGTTCTTTTTGAAGAGCTGTCAGTATCCTTAAAGCATCCAACAAAGCGGTAAGCTAAGACATCGTGTAGAAACCGGCATGCCTAGAGATGTTTCTCAGCATGTGAAGCTAAGTTAGAGGCCCATGGACAGCATAAAAATTCTAAGAAATAAAGAAAGCTTAGGCTTTTTTAACGATAGGAAGTCATTAAATGACACCTCCCGCTTGTAGTAGAGTGGAAGGGAGTGTCATACCCTTACTGACTATAACCTATCCATGTTCCTTCCTTTGCTCTTTGTGTTCCGGGCAGCAGTAACCATTTCGGACAATCCCGCTGTCCGTAAGCTAGGGTACAAAAGCATCAAGTAAGCTAATTCATTGCGTGTAAATTCTCACTTTACTTCATTTACTAAAGTCCATCTCCACACTACTATCAGAGGATATGCGCAGAATGTGGATGTACACTTGATATTTTACGCGACTCGTTTTAAGAGGCATTAACACTCAAATGAATAATTGTGTTTTGTAATTACATACTGTATCCTAGATACGTGTAGAATGGAATAATTTCTACGTGCATTGTTGGTGTTGTTGTTATATCCGGTAGTTTTATAACGGATGTACCAGGAGCACATGCCGAGATGAACTTAGTGCCTAAAGACTGGATTGGTCTATACCAGCTCAAGATATAGAGTAGTGGAAAGGAGAAATGGAGGCCTAACTAAAATAAAGGAGAAATTATTTTTTAATAAATAATACTCCTTAATTTTCATAGTTGTGTTTAAGTAAAATCCCTTTTTTAGTGTTACCTACCCAAAAGGTAAGACGGGACCCTATTACTAAGACTCCGCTATCCATCCATCCGTCCGTCCGTCTGTCCGTCTGTCACCGTCTCATGAACCGTGATAGTTAGACAGTTGACATTTTCATAGATGATGGCGATTTGCTCTTGGCCGGTTTTTGTTTATTTATATGGTTTTAGCCTGATTTTCTCGCCTCAGTTTAAGTAAAATGAGTGAAGTGTTTTTATTGTAATTCAATATCATGAGTGAAGTGTTTTTATTGTAATTCAATATCATGTCAACTTTCAAACAAATGATTTATTATAATAATTAAATTAGACAGTATTGGTATTTTAGAAATAACCTTAAAAAAACAAATATTACGTCACTTCACGAATTACTAAAATAATGAAGAATTGCCAGAAGTCACTGGCAGTCCTTTATTTATTTCGTGAAAATAATTTAGCTTACTCGCCAAAATTTCTGAAATTCTCTCAAAGAGCATTACATTTCCGCATTGTCGGGGAGCAAACAGAACGGCGGTAACATTCGGCCAGACTAATTACATTAAAATCACCAGCAGCGCCGTACTAAATCACTGTACCTATTATGTACTTGCCGAGGTCTCATCCGCGCTGCCGTCCGTACACCCGCCACGGACAAATGTATAAATATTCCAAATATACTGAAATTTCGACATCCTAAAATAATTTTATAGAAACCCCAAAAACTCCATTCGAATTTCGACTTATGTCTCGTTCAAAGAAAGTTCGATTTTATTTGCTCTACGCGAGGCGTTGTGCCATTTTAGGGTTAAAGCACACAGTCCTTACAATCCTTTCTGTTAAACTATTCTCTTTGAATAATTGCCGCATGGACCTGAAGGGTTAGAGCGTATTCATGCTCTGTCCCACCATTGTGGTTAGGGTCTACGGGTCTTATGTGTGTATGTGTGTGTGCGTGACTGTCTGAACTGGACAATGTGCATACATGTTCATCGGTGGGTGAATGTCTAGTGAAATGATTAATTGGGTACGAGTCGATAAAAATGTTTATGTATTTTTAATGGTATGTGTATGGAGTGTTTTGTTGTGGTTAACATTTTTTTCAGTAGGGTAATATATGTATATATTAATCGGCTTGTTGCGATACGCCTAAAATAAAATAAAAAATGAGGCAAAGAACGGTTATGATTTTGACAGGGTATGTTATTTAGTTACTACATATGTCTTGTTTATACCTTTTTAGTTGCTGCAACCCGAATTGAACGTGAAAATCTAACTTAACGCGTGCAAAACCAGGGGCAAAAGTTAGTTTATAATCATTCTTACATTAACCTATTGTATCCAGGCCCCGAAGACCACGGCTTCTAATTCACCTTTGAAAAACAAAACCCAACAATGGGGGTGGTGACTATTTTTTTTAATTAGTCCGTAAGCTAAATTATTAAAAAATATTGGACACGTGTTTTTTTACGTAATCCAAAGATTACGTCTAGATACATTGAATTAAAATGTGGCATGACATCACAAGTATTTAGTTTTTATACTTACTTGTGACGTAGCGAGCCCCACTCCCCAACTTTAACACGTTAAGTGCGAAACGAGGCCTAAATCACCCCGCATGCAACTTCCTTGTGGTGCGGCAAGGAAAAACGTGAACATCTCTGTCGTGCGAAGGGCATAGCTTTAGTTTGGTCCAGTATAGAAAAGAGATAAATGTATATTTGAGACGTGCTAATGGTCCCGGACTCGGTGGTATACATACCTTGGTACCGGATGTTTTAGGCCTCGTACCGCACTGAATTAATATAATTTTAATGCAGTGCGGGACGAGGCTAAAACGTCCCATATCCACCCGGACCTCGTACCGCACCCAACGCGAGCTTTCCGCGACTAGTGTTGTGCATCACGTCGATAGGCACGTCCTTTTACATCGCCGAACATGTCTAAACGATGTCGGAAGAAGTTAATTTAAAAAAAAACCCAGTAACAGAACGATTGCGATTTTTTATAAAAAAGTATATTGTTACTGATGTTTTTATGTTGATTCAAGTTCTAATAAGTGTATTTTTAAAGCCCGAGGCAGAATACATAGGATATTTTCTTTTCTACTTCTGGTTTTCTTTTTTTTCTATTCTGTGAACTATTTTCACACAAAAATACATAAACGTCGTTGCGTCGATATTATTTTTCCCATCACTAATCTTAGCGAAAATTTACCCTATTTCAGTGCGTTACGAGGTGTATAAGATCCCATATTTTGTTTTGCCAATAATTCCTAAACTAGTTATCAGATCCCGGGGCGACGGTAGATTAGGGTTCATCAATTCACTGTCTATATCGATAAGGACCAAATTTTTCTATTTTCTTTGATTTCGCGCCAGAAAATGGTTTTTAGTCTGTTAAAGGAGGTGGGGTCTAATAGACCGCGTATCGCCCTAACGTCTGGTCACGGTGCGGGCCGATAAAACTTCGTGCCGCAGGAACGGAAAGTTTGCAAAAATTGGTGCCGCAGCTAACGTGTTAATGCGTTTTATCTAAGTCAATTCTCAATTCTTTATTGCATTCCACAATGTAGGCTTAGGTGGTAAATATTCGCCAAAAGAAGCAATCATGGACCCTGTCGGGCACAGCAGAAGAAAGATTTGTGAAGAAAGGGACTTATCAATTACATTACTTATAATCTAACTAAACTTATATGTTTTAAAGATTTATCTTTTAAATACTCGTTGACATTATAGTAGCATTTGCTTATTAATGATTTTTTTAATTTGGTCGTGAATCGATTGAGTTTTTAGTAAGTCATTTTCTATTAATATGATAAAGCAAAAAATACGCGTCAAATATTTTTTTATTATCTGATCGACGGACTTAAAATAACTCTGGGTGCATCGTCTTCACATATAATGTTAATGTTATAATACATGTATACAAAACATTGTGAAACATTTTAAAAGAGTAACGGTGTTGTTTCTTGCCCATTCTTCTCCACACGATACTACCTTTTGGAAGGGGCGACTAGAATCAATTCTATTTCTTGTTCATTTTGACGTTCAAAAGTGCCATTCTTGTGCCAATTTGGAATAAATGTTTTGACTTTGACTTCTTTTTTGTTACCTAGGCATCATCGCTATTCCTGTTTTCTTCTCATAATAACTGAAGTTTCTTAAAACTCTAAACGCAAATTTTACCTTACTATTAGCAGTCGTGTTGGAGTCACGTCCAAGCCAAAACTACCCTCTGTTAAATGGGACTTGAGTAATAATTGTAACAAATGTAGGCAAGTTTGTTTTGGCTAGAGTAGTATGGCCGCAGGCTTCGGTACTTCGAAACTGTCTTTGAGATATGGCAGATTAATTTGTGCGGATACTATTGTGATTAAGGAGATATAGGATGATTTATAGATCTGGTATTGTGCAACTTTTTGACGCCTTTTTGTTTTGGCGGCAAATATGAAAGTTGTTTAGAGTAAATTATTTTGGTGGATACGTAAAATTTGTTATGGAGGTTTTGATGACTAAACAACGTGTTTTTTAATTTATCTATTAAATTATCACTGATATAACGCAGGAAATGTGTGAAAATGTAATGAAAAACGTAATGAAAAGTGTTCACATGTCCCATGCTGCTAGAGGTGGAAATTTGTTTGACATACTTTTCCATACCTTATTGTCCGCCTTAGTCACTATATTAAAAAAAACTCACTAATGTTTAAATTTGAAAGATTAAATTAACCAAAACATAGGAGTATACTTCTTCCAGCGGTATTTCCCGCGTGTATGTCGGAAATTATCCCACGGGAACGACACACAGAAATAAAAATATCCTATGTAATAATTCAGGTTATAAACTATCTGTTTGTCCATCCAGTTCCTTTCAGCCGCGGGATGGGAGAGAGAAAGGTCCTCCCGTCCCAGCCGCCGCAGGAGACGCCCCGGGCGTCGGGAGCCACGTGACGACTCCCGGCCACCGTAGGCGCGGGCGGTGAGTAATGGGTGACTCACCGTCCGATCAGCACCAGACCCGTGCCGTACGGCGCGTATATGTTCCACGCGCGCCTCAAAGAGATGTCAGCGTATGAAGGGGCCCCTCAGGGCCAAGCCTGCCGGGTAAGCGGGATTGTCCGAAAGGGTTACCGCTACCCCGGAACATAAAGGGCTACGGAAGGAACATGGATGGGTTTTAGTCAGTAAGAGTCTGACACTCCCTTCCGCTCCACCCAGAGCGGGAGCAGTCATTGGATGATTTCCCAGCCTTAAAAAAAAAAAAAAAAAGTTCCTTTCAGCCGTTCTGGCGTGATTGAGAAACAAAATTCCATCACTTTCAAAATAAGGATTCCGTTCGTGTTCTAGCTCAAACTCAAAGCATTTATTTATACTAATATTATAAAGAGGAAAGATTTGTATTTCTATATGTGACGAATAAAATCAAAAACTTCTTAACGGATCTGGACCTTGGCACAAAGATAGATTATAGTCTGGAATAATTTTATCCTGGAAAAATGTACGGTTCCCGTGGGATAATTTCCTACATACACGCGGGCGAAGCCGCTGGCAAAAGCTAGTTTCAAATAAACCAATTACAGGCACTTTTGGATTGTCAAGGGGTCGGTCAATCAGAAAGATGAAGCTAGTTGCCCATTCCAAAACAGTGGTACCTAATAGCGAAGAACGGACAAGAAACTCTTCGAATAATCTTTAAAAAAAAAAATGGTTACAAAATGTTGGTTAGATCATTCATGTTGTTACTATACATGTGAGAACGATGCAAAACGTTGAAAGCATCCGTAATAATAATATAGAAAACAATTATGGTATCTTTAAAGCTTTTCATGCTACGCTACCAAGATCTGCAAAGTAAATAACGGTACCTACTCATCTGTTAATTTATCCATAAAAGGATGGGTTATAAGCCGAGCGCATACAGGCAGGCAAGTTCGGTCCGCCGATGTGCACTAGCACTTACGTCAGATGACTACTCTATCTTTTTTATCATATGAAAAAAAGATTCTCGCCACAGATTTTTTATTGCACGGTATATTTTTTTAACTATGTGACTACTTGCAATGTGATAACACAAATTTTATTTTATCCCTGTCCTAACCCAGTACCAAACCCATAACGGGCGTCCTCATGGTCAATTTGACCCCAGGTAATTTTCAATAGAGATATTCATGAGATGAATAAGAACCGGTTCAATCTGGACAAAGGTTATGATCTCAATTTAACTGAATGGTAATTTTAGGTCAGGTGTCGTGACAGGATGCTGTGTTGCAATGATGGTCAAGGGTCAAAAGTGGGACTGGGATGAAAGATTTATTTGTAGTGTATTTTGTTACGTTTGTATGATAAGTATTCAATCGGTTTTATTAAAAGGTTGAAGGTGAATTTGAGATGAAAGGGATTTTACATTTAGATGGGGTGATTTTTAAGTTACAAAAGGGGTGTAATGATTAATAACAGGTAGTGATGACAGGGTCGCGTGTCATAATATTTGAATACGTGTTGCGAAGCGATGAATGTTGCAAACATTTATTTGTGATTAGATGTTTTAGAAGTAGGAACAATATTATCTTATTTTATTAAACACTTTCAAGTTCAACTGTTAATAATAGTAATATTCAATAAGTTGTCGCTGTAGTTGTGTTGTAGTTGTAGTTCCTGTCGTTTTTATAGTCTTGCAAGGCAAGTAATTAAGATCACTTGCCTTGCAAGACTATAAAAACGATTGAATGTTTCTAACTACATTTTATAATTTTTATATAAATTAATTCTTAATTCTTCTTCATTTAAATTTGAATTTTAGCACACGAATTGAAAGTTCCAACATTTAAATGCCGAAGACTTTAAAAAATATTATAAAGTAAAAAAGTTTTCCTTACTTTTTGGCATAAACTATTTAT
Organism: Hyppa rectilinea; assembly: GCA_951799385.1. NCBI lineage: Eukaryota > Metazoa > Arthropoda > Insecta > Lepidoptera > Noctuidae > Hyppa > Hyppa rectilinea. The sequence goes on from OX637314.1 coordinate 6,317,883, forward strand.
GTATTTACGTACTGGCCACTTCAATATTCAAAATGCGAAAACCAAAACGTCTCCTTTACGATGGTCGTCATTTCATCTCACAGATATTGAGGCAGGCCAGAAATATCCCAAGTCACTAATTGCAAAAAGAAAACAGACTCCTCCTAACAGGTTATAAGTACGGGATAAAAATGTCTGGGTATTTTTCACCGGGTAATGGCGGGCTAGACCGTTTGACAGCCAGGGTGGGAGTTTGATGAGGAAATTCCTGTAGAAATTCACGCGATAAACGTTTTTGGAAATACTTGTGGCAATTTTTTTAAAGTTGTTTTGGATGTACACAATGCCTATGGTTAAGAGTTGAGGTAAAGGCAAACAACAAAAAAAAACAGTGGTCAAGACGGAAATATTTAGAATTATTCAATATAGAGAAAATTTCACTCAAATCAATTTTCATCTTCGCAAATAGCATTGTTAGGTATACAAATTCAACAAGAATCTCTAAGCATAGAATACATCATTCGATATTACTTCCAATGATTCTAATTGGCTAACTAAAATTACCTACCTCGTTATCAAGTTCCGTTATACTCAATACTACCACAAAAACTTGATCGCGAATCAATAGAAACAAAACTAGAACTAAAGATCGCTAACCAAACCGAACACTTGTACCAACTTTAGAAACTCCAACAATCCATTTCCAAATTCGGCCCTGCGCATTGGCCGAACGAACCCTTTGGGTCCCCCTCCCCGCGCCGCGCACCACCCGTCTCCCCCCTAGTTTCCGAATTAATTGCAATCAAAAGGAAGGACACGAGTGTAGTCCAACCCTAAGTTGGTGTGCCATGTTGAAAATTTGCCCGACAACTCCGCCTGTGTGCAAATTTTGTTTGCATGTGTTGCTTCGTCCACGTATTCATATTGGTGCACGCGTGTTGGTGCTTCCACGCAATGGCGTATCAACGACCGTTGGTGTCTGTATAGATTGTGATTCAATTTTAGTTGACAAGAAAAGTTTTGCTGCACGCTGCAAGTTTGAATATGAATTTAATGTTGCGTCAAATGATAGAACAAGACATACATTGCCCTAATAAACATTAATTCTGTTTTAAGCAAATAAAAACGCGAATTACTAACAAGGGGGTCTTACTTCTAGTGATGAATTAAAAAAATAAACTTACCGCATAACAACGATCTTCAACACACTCAGAAATTTAATACAAAACTTCAACACTGAATATTAGAGAATCATTGGCCTGAAAATCTATAGAGACGTATCGACGTCTCGATATTAACCGGACTCTGCTCGAGCCATTAGCAAATATCCAGAAAGCATATACACCTCTCATATAGGATTCTGTGAAACTACATTAATATTTCAGACTCGGGCTAAGTTAGGGGTCCTTTCTAAACAGCCCTTGGTCTTCCAAAGTTATTCCAACTTTGTTCGCAAGTTTCGAAGCTTTCGGAGGGGGGTGTAAAGATTACTTTGTGGGGCCACCTTATCTTAGTTTTGTGTTAGTTTGATAATGAAACTTGTTGTGTTAAAAAATTTAGCCGCAAGCTAGTAGGAAGGGTCGTTGCAGTGTTGTGGCGAGTGGTGTTCTTTTTTTGATCTGATCGTTCGAAATACGGTCGCGTTTTAAGGTTATCTGGTTTTTGAATGGAGATTTTTGGTTTTTTAATACACATAGTCGAAGGATTGTAGTTTTATATAGATTTTATTTTATAACCAGTTTAGGTTTACACTGGTTATAAACTTACGTAGATCGCTCCGAGAGTTGCAATTTGAGTCTTTTTAGTTTGAAAATATACTGTTCTTTTTTATATTTTTTTCTTGAAAGGTTATTATAACACCATTTACAATTAATGCTGTACTTACTATATCAAGGTAAAATCATTTAAAATAGCCGTCTTTACCCCAAAACTTTACCATATAGGCTTAGTAGGTATACTTCCAAAACACCTTAAAAAAATGGTACAAGTATTTCCAAAAATCTTTATCGCATGAATTTCCAGGAGTTTCGCTGTCAAACGGTCTAGCCCGCATTACCCGGGCAAAAATACCCAGATATTTACGTTACTACTCAATAATAACCAATCTACCATCTACCCTCCACAACAAGCACACTACATGTCAAAAGTAATTTATTTATGTACATTACAATACATAAACAAAACTGTGTGTAGGTAATCAATGTTTAGCAATAATAGAACATACTGTTGTAGTAGATGGTATCTTTCCACTTTAGTGAACGAAGCTAACTGGTGATACCACTCGTAGGAGCCACTAGATTTGGGAGTAGGAGGAATATGAGGTACGGAAGTTGTAGGACATGGATGGGGGAAGTTACTTTAAAATTGCATATTAAATTTTTTTTAAATAATAAGTCGAAATAATCCTCGAATAAATCTACTTTATTTACAGCAAGCGCATGCCTTGTACGCCAACGACAAATATGTGAAAATGCGTTACACTATCAACACGAAATAAACAATTAAATCATTACTTTTGAGTGTGTTTATTTAGATATCTTAAAAATTTAAGCTGACATCAAATAAATTAAAAGACACCATGGGTTTTTGGAAAAATCTCGATAACAAGAAGAAATAATTTTTTGATGCTTGGCATGTAGGGTACGTGCGTGCGTTTATGCTATGGCGTTCAAATCTATACTAATATTATAAAGCGGTTAAATTTGTAAGTTTGTAAGTTTGTATGTAGGGGGTAATCTCCGGAACCAATGATCCAATTTCAAAAAAAATTTCACCAATAGAAAGCTACAATATTCCTGAGTGCTATAGGCTATAAATTATATTTATATCATACATATTAGCCGAGCTATCGCAATTTTAGTCTAGCAATTAGGAAAGAAATACCTGTGAAAAACAGAATTATTTGCATGCGCTGCCTAAACAGTTATTTAAAATTGAAAGCAATGTATGGCAACCCGGTTCGCCTTAATTATTTCTACAAAAAAGTCCGCGACACCATATTCCTATCTTTTGTATTTTAACTTTTATATTTCGTTTTATGTTTTAAAAAAGTATTTTTTCGACTTACTTCTAATATTAAATCAAGAAATTTTCCGCGGACGAAGTCGCGGGCAGAAGCTAGTGGTTAATAAATGTAAGAAATACCTAATAAGTCAAAATAAATGGATAATGTACCTGCATGAATCATTTTGGTAAAAATAGATTGTGTAGATTTTGGAATTCTCTTTCAAACTGCGTTTTACTAACTAATTTATTTTTATTTATTAATTTATTTAGTACATGGAGGACTTACAGCTTACAGGAATTAAAATATTAAGGGATAAATTCAACCAATACATAATTAGAGTAATCAATGTTCATACAGCCACATCGCAACTCCTTAAATAGCAATTTTCTTTAACGATACAAATGATAATAATGCACATAGCATTATTTTACAAATTCTTATCATTTATTATAGATATATTTTAGGAGAAGTCAAATAACATGGCTATGTTATTTTACAAATTATTATCATTTATTGATAGAACTTGTAAAATAACATAGAAACTTGTAAAAGAACTTAGAACCAAGCCTGTTTCGGACTTCTCCTAAAACATATCTATACCATGGCCAACCTACCACTTACGAATCCATGGCAAAGTCGAGGAGCCAACGAGATTTTGACCAATTTATAGCGTGCCAAGTGGAAAGATAAGCTAATACGGCTTAGACACGAGGGGTTTTGTATTGGAAAACTAATTTTGCATAAACTAAGAGCAAGGGAGCGCATTGGAGCGAACTAATGTGTCAGGTATGCAGTGTTTGTTGCGTTGATAGATGTTGATGTGTTATTATTGGGAAGTGAAAAGCTCTTGGTCAATTATTGAGGATGGAATGTGTTGCTTATATTTTAACTAGTGGTAGTTTAATTTTAATTAACTGCTTGTTCAATATAGGATAGTAGGCTTATCAACGCGAAGCCAGTTAACATAACTACTAATTCTGAACTTCCGTAAATTTAAATTTTTCGTCGATTATTAAAAAAATAAATAAAGGAGTTCATGGCTAAGTAATAACGGCCGCACATATCGTTCTATCAGGTTAAGCTACGCTTGCCGGAGTTGGTTCGTGGACCATCTTTAGATATCGAGACTCCTCCGTGTCTCGGAATGCACGTCAAGCCGTTGGTCCCAGCAGTCATTCGTGGATATTTGACAGATGTAACAGGTAGTCAGAAGCCCGAAAGTCGTACAGCCAGTCTTACCAAGGGGTATCCTATTACCCAGTTACTGACTGGATTGTGGATAGTGGTCAGATAGGCAGTCGCTCCATGTAAAATACTGGTATTCAGCTGCATCCGGTTAGACTGGAAGCCGACCCCAACATAGTTGGGAAAAGCTACGCAGAGATTAAAAAAAATAGACGTTTCATATAGAAGTGCAATAATTACTTAGTAAAAATGTATGGAGTAGCTTTTTTTTAATGACCGACGAATAATTGTCGTTGTCGCTTCCACCCTGTATAAACATACCATGTACCGTTAGAAGAAATTATACACATTAAACAGTATCACTGACAACCCTTTTACTGTACTCATGTACATATATTCAAATGATCATTCAGTACCCTTTCTAAATGTCACTGTTCTTAGCATATCAAACGACAAATATCTACGAAATTAAACGGAACCTTTTCAACATACCTTCGTTTACATAGCGCATACTAATGACTTGGCTTGGACCTCGGAGGGTGACCAGCAAGGGACGAAAATTTCCTAAAGGGTTTACCCTAAAACGGGGGTTGAACGCGATAATTAATGCTTTAAAACGACTGTGTTTTAAGCCGGTGTAACAAACAAAATTAAACTTTGTGGGATGATGTTTAAAGTTTAGTTTTCTCTGGTTTGGTCAAGCACATTCGGTCCAATTTTATAGTGTAGGGTGGCAAATAATAAGAGGTTTTGGGTACATGCAAAGTTCGTAGAGAGTTGTTGATGAATGACACTCAGAGGACCCATTGCCCTTCGAATGTTTTAAGTGGGTAGGATAAGAAATGTCGGATATCCAGTGAAATATTTCGAACATTGTAGGTAACTAGAATGTTCTGTTTGTTTTGGTGATTTTGATAATAATTAATACGTGAAGTTGCAGTTATTGTCTTTTGATGGGCGGCTGGAGTGCTGTTTTCGTTTATGGTGTGTTTGGAGTTTATGAATATTTATTATGTTATTGTCATGCGAAGATAAATGAATAATATTAACCTATAAAGAAAGCCTTCTCCTTACACTGGGATAGAACGAAAATCGATTAACACGTTTTATCACTTCATGTTGGTCATTACTTTCAGAAAAATATTTAAGTAGTTTTTATACTTTTGACCCATTCCCAACTTTAATGAGTTCTAGCTCAGTCAAGTTTTATTAATATGACAAAGCGAATAATACTTGTCTAGTATTATGTTATTATCTGATTGAATAAAATCGGTGAAGGAAAACATCGTGAGGAAACCAGCATGTCTGAGAGATATTTCTCAACAGCATGTGAAGCTAAGTCAGAGGCCTAGGAAGCATAAAACCTCTGACCCCAGGTTGGTCACTAACCATACAAAAAGAAGAAGAAGAGATCTGATTGACGGACTAATATAATTTCTTTTTTTTATCCAGGCACCAACCGATTATTTGAACCTATCAAGACTCATATAGTGTTGTAGTCACATACATTATAAATTTCCTTTCTTTTTGTATAATGTTGGCGCCTCATCGAGACGGGTTCTGGGTGCGTTCCAAAATATTGCTTCAGTTTCAACAGAATTTCCGTTTTAAACCTAATTGATTATGTACCTACTGTTTATAATATTTATATAAAGTTAAGTTTAATTAGTGAGGCAATTAATTATATACAGCTAATTGATTTTTCTTTATCAGGACAAAAAATCGAATCAAATTACGTGATGGATATTCAAGGAATCTTACAGTGAAGTATTGTAATGTCATTGTCAGATCATAGAGCAATTGCCCTTTTTTAACGATAGGAAACCATCAAATAACGCCTCCCACTCTGGGTTGAGTGGAAGGGAGTGTAAGAATCTTACTGACTAAAATGCATCCATGTTCCTTCCTTAGCCTTTTGTGTTCCGGGGTAGCGGTAACCCTTTCGGACAATCCCGCTGACCAGAGAGAGCAGCAGTCCTAGAATATAGATGTAGTGTGGTTCATTGGCAAAATGCAACCGTCTGCAGGGTTCAGAACCCGAAGGTAGCAAACGGAACCCTAATATTAAGCATCCGCTGTCCGTCCGTCCGTCTTTCTGTGGGCTGTATCTTATGAACCGTAACACGTAGTTGATAGTTTCACGGATTGTGTATTAAATAAAATTAAAATAAAGTTATAAGTTAAACGGGCAGATCGCCATTCAAAAAACTTTTTTTTTTAAACGGAAGTATTCAAAAAATCATGTACGGGGGTTATGGGACCCTTCGCCGATTTTTTTAGTTTTTACAATTTTTGATTAGTCAATTAATAGACTTTTCGGAAATTTTGTTAAGTGTGTATTTTATGTTTCTTTCATTCTTTTTTTTTCATTAAAAAAGTGATGTTGACTTAGTTCCCCCGGGCGCTCTCTGGGCAGCCTACAACAGTTAAACGTAAAACCGTTTCACTACCTATTGCAACTGTAGGTAATTCTCGCTAATGGTACATCTCTAGATGCACCTTGTTACGAATAAAATTATAAGAATGATCGACATTCCGAACCTTCTCGTGCTACGAAAGAAAAATAGAGACATAATTTTTCTGATTTCCCATTTGTTTATTTTGTTTAGAGGTAAACAATATTAAAGTTTTGTTGGTGCGAACCTTGACTGTCCGTAGGTATAGCTGAAAAATATCTCCTTCTCCCCATCCAATTAATACATTTACACCATAACGATCTCACATAGATCCCCCATACCATGACTTGCAGGACACGCCATATGCTGTGAGGGTGGATTGGAGACGCTAATTATCAACCCCTAGCGGTGTGACGTCATATCAACTAATGACCTGCTAGCTCTAACGCTGAGTAATATGAAACTGGATTGATTAGTGTTTATTGAAGGGTTTCGTAGTGTGGGGCAGTTGTGAAAAGATTTAAGCCCCTTTGAGGCAGAAATAAGAGGCATCATAGAAACAAATGAAAGGGTTGTACCAATTACTGTTGATAAATATCATTGCTAACATCGTGAGGAAACCAGTATGTCTGAGAGATATTTCTTAACAGCATGTGAAGCTAAGTCAGAGGCCCATGGGCAGTATAAAACTCTGACGCCAGGTTAGTCACTAACCACACTAAAAAGAAAGAAGATTGCTGAGATTGGTTGAAAGGTTGAGTGCCTTCGCGATTAGCTTGCTGCAGTTCCAACGACAAATGGCTACCAAATTGGAATGCTATATATTAATAACTTTGCCTGTGGCTTCGTTCGCGTAATCATATATAGCTATATATGATTACGCGAACGAAGCCACAGGCAAAAAAAAAGACCAAAAAAGAAGCCAGCCCTCTAGTCACGCCATTACCTAGCTAGGTAATGGCGTGACTAGAGGGCTGGCTTCTTTTTTGGTCGTGGCAATGTTATCAGCCTTTTGGGAAATTTCCTATTGACGCGATGATTTCGAATAGTTTTGATGTTCTATGATTATTTCCCCTCCCTTTCTACATACTTTTACATATAATTATTATTAATGTTAGCTTTTAAATTATATAAATAGTATCTCTCTTAGAATACTCGACAGCTACTATTCGACCTATTAGTGACGATTAATTAATCAATACGAATGATGAATCTGAAACACATAGGTACATACTTAAAAATACAAAGATATTTTAGTTTTATTCCAAATATTATGCCATAAATTTATTATACGAGGCAGTCCTTATAATATTACATGTTCAAAGCAGGGGTACATGCAAGAATATCGATATCAAAGATAGATACCTCATTAGTGACGGGACGTAGGTAGGCAGCGTAAGGACGTAATTATAATAATTATGATGAACCAATAGAGGTAGAATTCTTGTTTTTGGATTTTAAACTTTTATTGTGGATACTTAAAGGTACCTATTGAAAACAATTTAGGTAGGTACTATGTTCAATACATTGTTTTTTTTGGCACTAGCGACTAGCTATTGACTATTTTCTCGCTCATAAAAACTCATAAGCGGGATTGTCCGAAAGGGTTACCGCTACAGCGTAAAATAAAGGGCTAAAGAAGGAGCCTGGATGGGTTTTAGTCAGTAAGAGTCTGACACTCCCTTCCGTTTCACCCAGAGCGAAAGAGTCATTTGATGATTTCCCACCGTCAGAATTTTTTTTTTAATGAAAATTACGAAATCTCAACAGCTACTGGACCTACGAAGATAACTGTCACAGAGGAACAATATAAACAGGAAACGACAGATAAAGAAAGAGTAAGTATGCAAAATAACATTTTAGAATACTCACCCCGTAAAGAGGTGAAATAGGGTGTGGATGATTTAAGGTGAAAAATTATCAACATTGCTAACAGCTAGTTAATAACCAAGTAGAGAATTGACTAGGTCGTTCTCAAAACATCTAGATATATTTACCCAACGGTAATTACCAACAAACAGAACAACATAAATCTGCAATAAAGCAATTTATCACACGCATTATACTTCTACATCATTAAGCACACACCAACGCACTCCTTTGAATCAGTCTTTATGAAACTATGAAAACATAATGACCATACGTCACGTCGTAAAATACCTACCAAAACAATGGAAGCTCGCGACAGAAATTAATATATCATTATGTCAGACCCATGTACTGTGGCTCTCACACTTAGAATATCTATGTCTTGTTTACTCTAGGTCGGTTTTGTATGTTTCGTCTCTCTCCTGGGCGGAAAACTTTGGTATGAATACGCGAATCTCTCCCGTGATTGGGATTTGTTAATCTTCTTGCCTCTGAAACGGCTGAAGTTAAAATTCTAATGTGCTACAATGCCTTTGGGTAGTGTTTGTGTTGTTTGTTGAAAATTTACGAGAACAAAGTTCTGTTATAGTTTAGAATTATGACGACGTTATAATGATAAGTATCTACGCATTTAATTGACTTTAGAATTTGATTATTGGGGCTAGAGTTTTTAAAGTCTATTTTACTTTGATTGCAAAAAAATGTAGTCATTCTCTTACATAATTTTATTGCAATTTCTGTATTCTAGTTCCAATAAATATTATTTTATCAGTTGATACTTCTCGGGACCCTGGGGTCCCTGATCTTTGGAAGACGTACGAGGGGCCGAAGCCAACTTGTAGCCCCTTAGACCATTTTAAATGTTGAGGTGCATCCAAGGATAAACTCCTGTTTGTGCAGGACTATTGCAGAACTTGGAAATAAAACATTTTGGGCTATGGGTTTGGGTGGCTATAGTATTATTATATTTGGCATTTCAACTTGCCGAGAATCAAAGTAGGTATTTTATTTACCTAAACATCTGTAGTTAATAGTCTAAAATGGTTAATACACAGTGACCTAAGTTGGTGATGGTCAACGCAAAACATTGTGATATGTTGCGTTGTAAGAAAAGAAACTAAAATGGTACCAAAACAAACTTTTATTTATTACCTACTTAATTTTGAAAGTTACTCCAGGCATTTGGCTTATAAAACAGGCCAAAAATATTCAAGTTCATTTTAATTACCAACAACATGTCTCCACACACAACTAATAGGTACGCGTGGAGCATTCGCGTATCAGTTGTCTCATTCTTAAAAGCCTTTCATAAAATCTATGGTAGTTCGTCGTTCCTCTCTGACGCAAGCTTTGCCGCACTTTACATCAGATACTAGTTCATTGAATTTAATACACATTTTATTTTTAACTTGTTTCACTACTGTTTTTAAAGCTGCATACACACGTCAGATATGGCGAGTCATGCGCTGAGAATGCATTGAAAGCTTACAGTGAGCAGTGTTCCGCGCCGTCCATACAACCTGAGACAAATGGCAACCCATTCGAGTCGCATGCCTCGTGGTGTAACCCAGCTTAGTAGGTAATTTATAAAAAACAGACTAGAAATTATCATCAGTCTAGTCTTCTTCTTCCCAACTATGTTGGCGTCGGCTTCCGTTCTAACCAGATGCAGCTGAATACCACTATTTTACATGGAGCAACTGCCCATCTGACCTCTACAACCCACTTACTGTGTAATAAAATTCTCATTTAGGACTGACAAAAAACAATTTAATTTCATTTTCAAGTTATTTCTCCAACATTTAATATAATAATCTATACATCAAGGACAACCCACACATAAAAACGCTACGACTCCATAAAACCAGCAATGATAGTGCGTCGTACCTCCGTGTCGCAAGTATTGCCGCACACATCAAAGATAGAAAGAAATAAAAATAAAGAAAGAAAAGTTTTCTTCTTTCATTCATCAAAACTCAACATTATTGCTGATTTTCTTATGTATCTAATGAACATAATTATGTCTCTATACTTTATCTTTGTATAAAGGCCAGATCCGAGTGCGTTATAATAGGTTCCATGCGAGGCGACACTCGAATGCATACTGCTACAAAGATATTTTGGCGCTCAATGACGTTGACAAAAAAGGCGCTATGTACCTAATATTTATCGAAAAAACAAAATGGCGGTGTCAGCGAACGAATCTTGTTCAGCTATACGGCCAGTGTACACTGGACAATCAATCACTATCTACCATTTTCTGACTGGCTGACATTTTTTGATTTGATCCGATTCGATCCGATTTGCGGTCTGTTTCTATAGTTCGTACCGAGCCGAGAGAAAAAGAAAGCCCAGATTATTCTATAGCAAGAAACTTCAACTTTTTTAAAACGAATTTAAAGCCTCCCTTCCAACCCTACACACAACTAATACGCTAATGCCTATACAAAAGCCTTCCATAAAACCAGGGCAATGATAGTGCGTCGTTCCTCTGTGGCGCTAGCTTTGCCGCACTTCACATCAGGGGCTAATTTACACGGAGCCGCCACAAAGAAAAATACGCTAATTAAAAAGTGAGTCGACTCAAAGTGTCATAGCAAACGGAAAAGTCTGGGACAGACTGGGGCTCGTTGTGTTAGCTAGTTTGTTCTTTTGGCGAGGATGTATTGACGTCTTTGTATCTTTTGGCGTGTGGTTAACTTTTTTGGTTGTGTTGTTGGGTCTCTTTGGAAGACAGTTCAGCCAGTGAACAGTTTAGTTGGATTGAATTTATAGATTTTGCTGTGTTATTTTTCTTGTTCCATAAATTTTGTAGAACAAAACAGTGTTTTTTTTTCAATACCTATTGTTTTCATCTTTTTTTAATAGAAAGTTAATAGTTTGAAAGTGGGATTGTCCGAAAGGGTTACCGCTACCCCGGAACATAAAGGGCTAAGGAACATGGATGGGTTTTAGTCAGTAAGAGTCTGACACTCTCTTCCGCTCTACACAGAGCGAGAGGAGCTATTTGATGATTTACCACCCTCCAAAAAAAAAAGAGTGTGTATGAGATGATGTATGATGTCATAAGATTAAAGTAAAAAAACATTGCGGAGCCCACCGCAGATATCAAGATAGAAAATACATCAAAACTATTATTGAAATAGCAAAGGCATTATACTGTACAACCATGAAACCCACAACACATTCTTTAGAACAGCAAGAAACCCATTTTTCTCTCAGCCATAATCCAGTACAAAATACTAAGCAACAATGCAGTGACGTAATAAGCCGAACATCGAGTAACAAGTAACATTTACAAGGATTGAGAATACTAAGGAAATGGCGCGGAGGAAAGACTTTAATGAGCTGATTCGAGTGCATTGAAAGAACGTTGCATGTCAACGGTAGTTCCACAAAAGCCCCTTGGCATTAAGGTTTCAAAGGAAAAATGATGCGACGTATATGTTGGTAGAGTACTTGTGTAGGTATGTGTTGGATATAGTGACGTCAGTGTGGGAGTAGGTGGTAGGGATATTGTTATTATGTCTTTGGAACTTGGGATTCTTTTGTCGACCGTATGTAAATAAGTAGGTCTTCAGTTACGAACAGTTGGACTATGTTGGAGTCAATCTGTCTAGCTTTTTCTCAACTATGGGGTCGGTTTCCCGTCTAACCGGATGCCGCTGAATACCAGTATTTTACATGGAGCCACTGCCTATCTAATCTTATCCTAGGTAATACGATACCCCTTGGTAAGACTTTTAGGTTTCTGACCACCAGTATCGCCTGTCAAAGATCCACGAATGACAGCCGGGGCCAATGGGCTTCCGAGGCACTTTCGATATGTATCTAAAGGTCACCCATCCACGGACCAACCCCGGCAAGCGTAGCTTAACCTGATGAATTGATCCGTGCGACTGCTATTACTTAGCTACGAGCTCCAACTTAGAGTTTATGCAATTAATATTAATGATGGTATTCATAAATCGTTAACCCAATTTTTCAACAATATTATTTATGCAAAACCGATGGCCGATTCTTATACGGATCATCTTAGACTATACCTAATACCTTAAAATATAAAACCATCTCTCGAGATTTGACCCAGGACATAAAACACTAAATCGCGTTTATCTCAGAACTACGAATTCGGAGTTATTTAGTTTTCAAACTATGGGGACGAATTATTCCATCAGCGTGATTGTCCGAAAGGGTTACCGCTACCCCGAAACATAAAGGACTAAGGAAGGAACATGCATGGCTTTTAGTCAACAAGTCTGACACTCCCTTCCGCTCCACCCAGACCGAGAAGAGTCATTTCCAAACCTCAAAAATAAAAATGGATATGTTCTACCCTAAAACAGAAAAGTCTACGTCCGGAAAAACTAAAACAATCTTATATTTTTGTTTCAGATCAGTGTATTGGCTACGAGGAGAGTGGAGCCATCAAGAATTAAAAGCCTTTTAATGACAGCCCGCTTCGATGGACCACATCATGCAATAGAGAGCCAAGATACGACGGCCAAGGTTTACGCAAAATATGAAGAGATTCAGTACTAAATTAACTAAGCACATTCACCTCTGCCAAACTCTTGGAGGAATTCGGTCATGATGTTATATTCGGTTACGGAAAACATTGTGAAGAAACCGGCATGTACAGACGCCAGCACATCAAGCTATCCCTAACTGTAAAATTTTCTCAATTAATAATGAACCTTATGTCTTTGCAATAAAGTTGAAATACTATCAAAGAAATTTAACAGATTGTGGTAACTGGATGTGCTGGCCTCTGTACCTGAACCAAACATTCGAAGACATATTTTGACATCTATCAAGTCGCAGTCGGCCAGTAGGAATATTAAAGACAGATTATGTTACTATGTCAAAACAAATGGATTAAAATGTCTTCATAAAAATAATTTTATTTATAATGATTTAAAATGTTATGGTTTTAATTCGATTCTGTACTATTAAGTTATTATTTACACACAGGCTTTTTGTTTATATATTTAAATCAAAGAATTATATTGTTTTTACATTACGTCATACAATTGTTATAATGCGAGACAATGGCTCGGAAATGACAATGTCGTAGAATTTTGCCCCATTCTGAACTGTTTTTTTTTGTTTGAGAAACGATTTTATTATTTTACCCAAATTTTATTTATCCTTTGTTTCAGGCAACTAATTCCCATGAAACCCAATACTAAATAAGTATAAAAACCTATAAACTTCGACGCCTAAGTGTCCTTTTTGTATTTGTATTTATTTGTACATAGTTAGTTAGATAGGCATTTAGTTTAAGTATGTATAAGCCTTCCTCGATCAATGGACTATCCAACACAAAAATATTTTTTCAATTCGGACCAGTAGTTCCAGACATTAGCGCGTTCAAACAAACAAACTATTCAGCTTTATAATATTAGTATAGATTAACTAATAATAAAGTCTAGTATAAAAACATTAACTATAACAAATCATGCCACCATCTTGCATAACCCCGTCCCGCTTAACTGCCGTTCGCTTCTTAAAACCATAGGTGGTTTTATCGAAGCGGTGAACGTTCACATCGGGTTCCGAGTTCTGAACGATTGTTCCACTGTACGCTTGATGCAGTTCAAATATTTAAGTGTACTCGCCTTCACTTGTGTTGGTTCTGAAATACTTAGGATTGTAGGTACAGAATTGACTGTATTGATGGGTCGTTGAATATAATAATACAGCTTAGTAGCCTTTTTTAGAAATTATTGATGTCTGATTTCAAAATGTTTTTTTTTTAATTTTTATTTCAGTTATTTATTTATTACGTTGTAGATGGAAGACGCTTGACGAGTAAAAAGATTTCACATATTAAAAGGGTTTTTTTCTGGTACTAAAAACCTCTAGTCTTGAACATCACGTTATGAGTGTACACCAATGAAACTGAACACGATCACACGACTGAACTAAAACGCGTTCAAGACCTGTCAGTGCCAAAAATTTCAATAGAAAATAATGACAGTGACTGTTCTTAAACCAGTTTATGTACAGTTAGCAGTGATAGCCTAGTGGTGTGACCGTCGGACTGCCAAGTTACAGCCGTGCTATTCTGTAAGAGTCTCACCATGAAAACGTACGTGAAGTGAGTAAGTGAGCTGTCAATAGTGTCAATCCCTTAGCGTAACGTGGCTCACTTCACCCAAGGTTTCACAGTGAGATTTTGACAGAATACACCGGCTTTTTTTTTTTAAGGCTGTGAAATCATCCAATGACTGCTTCCGCTCTGGATGGAGCGGAAGGGAGTGTCAAACTCTTACTGACTATAACCTATCCATGTTCCTTCCGTAGCCCTTTATGTTCCGGGGTAGCGGTAGAATACACCAGCTGGTCTCAAGTTCGAACCCAAGGCACGCACCTCTGATATTACGGATTCATGTGCGTATTGTATAAAAATCAAATGCAATTAGGATCACTTGCTTGAAAATCGGTGAAGGAAAACATCGTGAGGAAACCAGCATGTCTGAGAGATATTTCTCAACAGCATGTGAAGCTAAGTCAGAGGCCCATGGGCAGCATAAAAAACTCTGACTTCAGGTTAGTCACTAACCGCACGTAAAGAAAAAGAATGTGCAGATAGCGTTCAGTTTCATTGGTGGAAGTTACAATGAATACCTAACATGCGTTATAAAATTGATTATCATTATGAATTTATTACGAGTACTAAGAACGTAAGAAACTTATATGCAGTAAATAGCCAATTCTATGCGCTTTGATCGCACCACAAGTGAAACTCGACACAACAAAAATATTCCACGAGTTTCGAAGAAATAAAAACAAAAAAAAAATGCAAAAATATTATTCACAAACTCGTAAACGTAATTACTGCATATCAAAAGGCTGCAGAAACAATTGGTATCGTACTTTAATTGGCACATCGAAGCAACGTGACTCTCACGAGTCGGGGAGAGAGTGGCGATAAAGAGGCACAATGGTGGAAAAAAGTGGCAATTCCCGACCACTCGGTGTTGCCAGCTACTAATTAAGGTGTCGCAATATAGCACGGGGAGTGACGATAGTTTTTTTTAGGGATCGAGAGGTGATTGCGGTAAGGTTTTTTAAGGGTTCCATCATTATTTTTATTAAATTGTTAAATTTGCTTCATAATACTTATTCTATTGAATCAAAAATACTTAAAAATACTCCAATCATCAAGAAACTACGGAGACGCAAATTTGGTAACGATTTTAATCAAGAATAAAAAATCTGAAATTATTCTACTCCATCTGTATTTTCAATGTACCTACATTCGTTGCAAATAAATGAATGATTGATTGATATAACTAACCTTTTTCTATCTTTGGTTTGTTTTTTTTTTGGTTGTTACGTCATCTTGTAGTTGTAAGCTCTAGTGCCGAGAATGAGGCCCTGGGTTCGATTCTCGGGTCGGGAAAAAAGAGTTGTTTGGTTTTTTCATTTAGATATTCTCAGTAGCACCCCGGAGTGAGTCTGAATTTGTGAATGGTTGGTGGCAGTTGGCTCGCCGCTTGTTACATAAGACTTAAACATAACTGGAAAAATGTGGGTAAACTATTGATAAACCACTACCTATCCCTACGGGGAATTCAGGCGTGATGTTACGTTTATGTTACATAAACTTTCTAGCCATCTGTTGCTTTTAAATTACAAGACGTTTAGCTCTTCTTTTTAATTCTGTCCTAAACCTACCATTAATAGTAATATTATTCAGAAAAAATAGAAAATTAAGTTAATGTTAATACATTACAGATACCTGTGTCAACATTTTAAATGTATTTTCTATGTTTATTTGAGAAAAATGTAATTGTAAAGCAAAGATGGTATTTCTCAAGCTTGTCTTTTATCTCGGATTACAACCGATGTTTTATTAATAGGTATTTCATTTTATAACAAGCATCTTCTGGGCACGCTCGTTCCATCATATACGTCATTCATCGCTGTCCATTAGACGTGACCGAAGTCAAGACTAAATATATAAATCACTACATAGTATAAAGCAAAGTGGTTTCCCGCGTCTGTCCTAATGTCTGTATGTATGCTTTGATCTTTAAAACTCCAACAACTCCAATGGATTTTGATGCAGTTTTTTTTAATAAATAGAGTGATTCAAGAGGAATGTTTATATGTATAATAACGAATTGTTTTACTACGAATTTAACGCGTGCAAAGCCGCGGGCAAAAGCTAGTTAAAAATAAAATATATATTTGATTATTTATACGGAACCTGTGTTGTATTGTCAATATTCTGCCTGCCGGTATAACTATGAAAGGCTTACTAATTGGTAATTTACACTGTTTGCCGAGTGTCCTTATTGGCCCTGCTTATTGCACGGGTTTGGCTCCATTTCTTTTTTTTTATAACTACGTACCTCTTAAATGTTCTCGGTATTCAAAAGTAAAGACAATTTTTGTGTACTTTTTGTTTGGTTTATAGCGCTTAGATTAGACTTAAACGCCTTCTTTATTACGATTTTGAATTGTTTAAATCTGAACAGCACATACTACTACTATTTCAACAACAAAAATCCAATTATCATAACGCTATTATTATGCACGTTGTCGTAGCACGTATCGTAGCTCGTAGACCGTAGACTGCTACGGAGTGCTACGCAATCGAGACGGTCACTAAAACAATAAACTATATTTTTGTTACATCTCATTCGTACTTATCGGCGCAGGAAGTGGCGCCACCCCGTTTTGTTATGAAGCTACTGAAAAAGATCGAATAAGAGTGACACTGGCTGCTAACAGTCACTCATGCACAGCGAAACATCGACGGTTGACTGGCGGATGCCTAATGCCTTCTGATGATAGAAGATGATGTGAGGGAAGCCCCTGTCTTACCAAGTCCGCGACAAACTGCTTTATTCTAGCACAATCCTGGTGATATTGAAGTTGCTAAACCACTAATACGATGATAAGTTCTGATAAAAAGGCTATCCTTTGTCGCCATACTTATTGATCCCTTAAAGAACTTTGAAGAAAATTATATTCATAACATTTAAGACTAAGAAGAAATAACACTATGTTTGTAATTTAACTGGTCGGTGCCGTCGTCCAACCGTGCCGTAAATCCCTGTTTACTACATACAGTATCTAGTAGCTTTGTTAAATACAGAAATGTGTTTAACTCTTAAGTTAAACCGCATCTGAATTTGGCCATCATCTTGGTAGAAATATTGCAGTCTGATTAAAGATGGTCTTCTTTTAATTCGATAAAAAAAAATAGGTACATTGATATGTACCTATACATATGTCTTTTTCTTCCATACTTCTCTCGTCATCTCAGCAGTCACTTCCTTTCTAGCCATATTATCTTTTACACAATACATCCATCATTTCAATACTATTCTAATTTTGGTTTTCAATAGATTAGTAGACTCTATTACGAGTATGTACATACGCTAGCACATCAAACTATCCCCAACTGTCAAATATTCCCAATTGAAAATTGAAATGAAAATGGATTACGTTATTAAGTTACCTCAATCTGTCAAATTTCTTTGATAGTATTTCAACTTTATTGCAAAGACATAAGGTTCATTTTCAATTGAGAAAATTTGACAATTAGGGATAGCTTGATGTGCTGGCGTCTGTCCACTATAAAAATGCACTACAATTAATAATTATTTCTCTGTTCTGTAACCTTGTATCCCCAAAGGGTTAGGCAGAGGTGTACCTGTAGAATGTACACCCACTTTTAGCCAGTTATGTTTAAATCCTATGTAATAGAGGACGAGCCTATTGCCATCAACTGAGACCAAATATGGACTCTAGGCTGGTAATAAAAAAATCCTAATGAAAAACCTAATAACACTTCGCCCATCTTGGGAATCGAACCCAGGAAGTTAAAAATAAGAACAGAGTAATGACCAACAAAAAAATATTATTGTGAAAAAGCATGCTGTGCTTAATTGATATAAATATATTATTGACTTTGAAATATTGGTAAGTCGAGGTAATGAAAATATCTTAAACTGCACCATACGCTTTTTTACGATTAATACATTTCTTAGTTAATCACTCTGTTCTTATTTTAAACTTATTGAAGATTATTTTCTACTGTTTAAATTGTGTTTATATTTTCTTCTCTCCTTTATTTCAAACTAGTAATACCATTCAATTTTATTACATAAAACAGTACCTAGCACATCACAAAGCCATACATGATAGCGCTGGCAAATAACGACCGTACCACAGAACAAAACAAACGTCAAAATGCCTGATGACGTAACGAAAACACGAATCAGTGCAATATATAAAAAAGTGATTTTGCATTTCATTATTAAATCTAACAAAATTAAGTATTTATTATTTTAAGCTTTGTTTAAGTATTATTTTTAAGGCTAAAAAGGAAGTCAAAACTTTGTTTACATAAAATAATTCTTATTTAACTAACTTTACAAATCAAATTATTTAAATTGTTTTTAATTAGAAATCAATTATTGTGCGAATTTACATTGCTTATTTACTAAATTAAAACTAAACTTTATTGAAAATCAAATGTCACCGGAAGTCGTTGCCGTGAGACATTGATAGTCGTTTAAGCTCAGCATTTAGCATTAAAACTCGGCCCATCAATCTAAAAACCTCGGCACCCACAAATCTCCGTTCCAATCTTCGATTGAGAAGTAATCACTCTAACTATTCAATCATCAAAATTGCATCGTAATGAGATACGTCTGCCCATTTCAATGCTTTGTTCGTTTAGTTATGCCCGGGTGAACATAGGCTGAGCAGAACACCTGAGTCTCGGATACAAGCGCGTTGATTTAATTTGATGTAAACGTTTGTTATGTAAAACCCTGATTATAAGACATTAAGTGGCAATTTAACCAATAGAACTGTACGCGATCAGCACGACTAAACCTCGTCCATGACCTGTCAGTGTCAATCAATCTGCCTAGCCATTTCCCAACTATGTTGGGGCAGCTTCCAGTCAAATCGTCAAGTCGGCGGTTAATGTTATGTATTATAAATATTAGAATAATAATAAAGTGTAATTACATGTGACGCCTTCCATTACAAGAGTGTAAAACTAAATGATCTCTGCTCTACGTCTAAGTCAAATCATTTATCATTTAATTTTTTTCTTGTTTCATTAGTCGTTTTTTTCACAATTTCTTTGCTTATTTCAAATAGGCACAAAAAAGGCACTTTTGAACGTCAAAATGAACAAGAAATAGAATTGATGCTAGTCGCCCCTTCCAAAAGGTAGTTTCGTATGGAAAAATGGACAAGAAACTCCACCGTTACTCTTTTAAAATGTTTTACATAAATTATAAAATGATATGTGAAGACAATGCACCCAGAATACTACACTACAAAAGGTGAAAGAACAGAAATCACAGCAACAATGACAGGTAAAATTAATTATGTCATAAATACATGGTGTTCACATATTAACAAACTTTCTAAAAGTTAATCATTATTATTAATTCAGTCATTCTAAGAACAAATAAAAAAGAAAATTTTAATATACACAAATAACGCTATGTTTGTAGCAAACAAAACAAGTAAATTAATGATCCCGACAAAATGGTCGCAAACTCGATTTTTATCTAAACATCTCACACCTATGTCAAAAAATATCTATCAACGTAAAACCATCAACACACACTATTTTGAACATTTTGATAATTTGTCAAAGTTAACCCTACAACAATAGGCCCGGTCCAACACGCCCGCTGTTGACAAAACTATATTACCGAAAATTGGACAATATTGCCCAAAACGGGTCATGTTATGTTCATAAACCCACCGCGCCGGTGCCCGAGGCACACAATGCATTGATCTAGTTGTTATGACCCTAAATTTACAACGTCACAATGGAAACTTGAAATTCCAGTTTTAGGGAATCCGGATTTGGAAATAAATGTATTTTTGAATGCGGCACGAGCTTCATTGTTTGGCGTTTTAATGTAATTTGATTTAATGTATACTTGATGATAGAGCTAAATATAAAAGTTTTTGAATTCTGGATTGTATTTTTATTTAATAATAATAACCAACTTATATTTTACGTTTGCACGACACCAATGTTATCGGTGAGTAGGTAACTAAACATGCAATCATAAAATTAAATTGAAAAATAGACATAATTAAATAAAATAAAATTACACTCGGCGTCACAAAAATCGCACCTCTCCGAAAATAAGTTTCAAGCATTTCCTGCCATTAACGAATTCATTAAACCCAATTTAAATTGGTATCAAATAAAAGTATGTTTAATGACATTTAAATTAACAGTAGTTAGAATTCCTAAGCACAACACATCTCATCAGCACGTAACGTTAAAAAAAATCGTTGTTCATAAACGCATTACAGTATGCCAGAATCAAAAAAAGAAAAAGGCTGTCATTCGCTATCCAACCTTCGAAGTGAACGCACGTGATCCTGCCCCTACCACTCTTCAAGACCTCCAAGATGCCGTTGTTGCAGAATGGGACAACATTCCCCAAGATACTATTGTTACCTTAATAAGGTCCATGAGGGAACGCATGGAAGCAGTCATCAGGGCTAGGGGGAGTACTAGGTTTTAAGTTGTTTTTAAGGACGTTGCTGATTTTTTTTCTGTACAATAAAAAAGTTACGTTTTAATCATTTGCATTTGCTTGCTTTTTTATATTCCCTGGTAAACAAAATTCAAATCTATTAATTTATTCTGAAATTTAAATAAATTACCTTTCCAATGATACCTATAGTCATATGTCTTCCATTGATTAATAGGGCAAAAATGACTTCGGAGGAATTTTTTCAAGGGGTGCGATTTTTGTAGCGCCGAGTGTATGTCTTTTTTTCTTGTTTTTGATTTAAATTATATTTATTATTATTGTGACTTTTCCCAGGTTAAGAGTAATTTTTAAATATAATTTTTTGTTGAATAAAGTGAAACTGCACAGAAAGCAGTAATTTTACGCATTTCAAAGCTTAATTGGTGACAACTACAAAGCATTTCGTCTAAAAATGTAAGCCTAAATATCATGAGACCCAAACAATTCTTAATACCATGAGCTCCAAAACGTAAACAAAAGCCATTATCCAACAATTATCAATGAGGTATAATAGGTAAGTAAGATTTCAAGTAAACCGGGAGTATTCGATCGACACAATGACCTATCAGAGTGAAAGCCATTTCAAATACCTAACAAAAGGCCGCATCCATCTTTCCCACAAATCTTTTCATCAAACACGATGGCCAGCTTAAAAGCAGAACGCAGGCAATGCATAAAAAATGCAAAAATTAGAAAAAAGATAAAACAATGCCTACATTCGTCGGCAGCGCAGACTCAGCGTCCGTCTAGCGTTTTCAACGAACAATAGTGACCCATTGTCACACCGTCCATTTTAAATGAACAAAATGGCGCGGGCGCTCCGAAACTCGGGGTTTTGAAACAATGCTTGTCCCTAATCCCTGTGAAGGGTTAAATGCATGCTATTGGTCAACTGTACCCCCACGGAGTACTTTTAAAGTGTGTTTGTGTGTGTGTCGCGAAGTTTTCGCGTTATTGTCGTGCGATTTGTGTGTGTGCAGTTTTGTGGTGCGTTTTGGCATCGTGTTTGTATATTTGAAACGTGTTTTAAGGATTGCGCGTATTCGATTTGTTTATCAATGATTTTTGCTATAATACCTATTTCTAATTGGGAAAAATTTAGATATTTGTGAATTGCCCATAAAAGGATTCTTAAACCTGTGGATAATGGATTTTGACCACACTGATGCCATCGAGCTATTCCCATCGCCGAACTCGTTAAAGCTTGACAACGATTAAGAAGACGTCAGCGATGAAATACAACACCTAATTATTAAGAAAGCTATGTTATTATTATAGATGACTAGGCTGCTTTTTTTAAAGCTGGTAAATCATACAATGACTGCTCCCGCTCTGGGTGGAGCGGAAGGGAGTGTCAGACTCTTACTGACTAAAACCCATCCATGTTCCTTCCCTTTATGTTCCGGGGTAGCGGTAACCCTTTCGGACAATCCCGCTTAATAGATGACTAGGCTGCTATATTGACAAAACCTTACAGACGAATTTTCTGTATCTCAATCTGCCTAGCCTTTTCCCAACTATGTTGGGGTCGGCTTCCAGTCCACCAGTGTTTTACATGGAGCGACTTTTAAATTTTCTTCATCCGCAAATATGAAATAAAAACAACTTTCCACGCGCCACAACATTAAAATTCCCAGAAAACTGTACTGACCTACAAACACACGCAAACATAAAAACAACCGACATACGACACACCAGCAACTCCAGAACAATTCATCGAACCCGTCAACCGTGACAGCCAGCAACGCAATCAAAACTTCCCAACTCGGGGTACATTGTACCCCACGTCCCACTTTTCTCGAAGACTATTATTTGAATGTCTTTCAACCCGTGAGAAGGGTACTCCCTACCCCCACGCGTGTGCCAGCCTGATAATGTAATTAAAACAACACCTTTATTCGGAGGAGTCACATTTTGTAACGAGTTTTAGTTTGATGTGTGGCGACATCTTTCGGGGATTTCTTGTAAACTTTATCTGTATGTGGTTTAGTTTGTGGATTAGGACAAGACTTTGCTGTTTGTGTAGTGTTTTGTTTATGGAAACAATGCTTGGTAGTTATGTCCGATTAGAATAAAATTATCCTGATGACAGGAATTTGGGTAAGATATTCAAGGTTTTTTAGACATGATTAAAAAAACTGCTTTATAAAACCATTCTATATGAATAAAACATAAATACGCCTTGTTTTTCCGAAGGGTTAGAGGGCTTATAGTAGGACTACCTTCAGGTTTTAGTCACAAGTTATTACGTGTGAATAAAAACATGGTGGGCGAGCCTATTGCCATCAATCGGGCATAAATCTAGATTCCGGTAAAATTACTTATGGAAAAATTCAATAACATTGCCCGACCTGGGAATCAAACCCAGGACCTCATGCTTTGCGACCCCTAGAGCAACGAGGCACTCTTTCATATCAACTAGTTCGACACAAAATGCACTTTTATTACTTTTATTTGCGGATCTCTTAACATAATCAAACCATTCCACCTGATGATCAGACAAAAAAAATATGACGCCACAAAAGTAAAACAAAAAATTTTAAACCAACCCTCCCACTACTCACGAATAAGAAAAACACACATTAACCTCCAGACGCGTCGCAAAACATAATCCCTATAAAGAAACAAAGGACTGTCGCACATAAAAGTCGACAGAGATTTTCAAAGTGAAGCGCCCGAATTCTGCGCGAGAAATTTTCGGGGTAACATTATACCCGTGCATTAGGGCTAAGTGATACCGTCACATTTGTTGGATTAATTCATCATCTGAATTGCCGTGGCCAGACTGATGGGCCAGAACGCCCCCCCCCCCTAATCCCCCCTCCCGTGGGGGCGCTTACGTACAGATAACTTTTCCCCTCTGTTACGTATGGTGTTTTAATTATGTGTTGTTTTTGGTGTTTAGTGATGCTGGATTTAATGTTTTGTGTTAATTGGTTTTTGTATGAATTATTGTAACTAATCAGTTTGATTTGGGCTGTGAAGTTATTTTACAAAACAGTAAAAGATTGTTGAAAATAACGAAAAAATAAAAAAATATATAACAGCAGCTGTTCTCTTGTCGTAGATAGTTAATTCTTATCTTTACTCTCAAAAATATCAATTGTATGTAACCAATTCCATTTCTTTTAAAACAAGAACAAAGAAACTCAAAAGAAAAAAAATCTGAATGTTATCCAGTGACCTACCTTACGTCTCACCTACAAACAAAACTTAAATCACCAAAAGCAAAGAATAAAGTTTAGCCAAAGTGGTAATCAGCGCTTGTAGCGCTTAGCTTCGCCCGATGCCCTTTTGCCCCCCGAATTAGACTCCCACCCAGGGAGGGTACCCCCTCTCTACGGGACAGCGAGTGTAAGGATAAATGGGAGGGCTGGCTCTTCTGGTTAAGTGTAGATTTTCCGAATGCGGTGTTGATGACGGCTCTCCTAGTGCGGGGGTGCAGTTGTCGATAGGTTTTCGTTTTTGAGGTATTTTTTTTTTAAATAAGAATGTTTAAGTGCATAAGTTTTTTTTTAATTAAATTATTTTGTGCAATGCAAAACATTAAAGAATAAAACGAAGGAAAGGGGATAATTATCTATAATGAAAGAAGAAATATTCTTCTTTCGAAATGAAAACCTATTTAGGATGGCAAGTTGTATATTTAGTTATATATGTTATGTAGATATCTAGTATAAGTGGTCCATTAGAATGAAAATTAAAAAAAAATGAAATTTAAAGAAAGACCATTTTTTTATTTACTCAAAGGAAAAGTGATAGGTTCGCGCATATTGAAGAATAATGACCTAGACACATTCATAGGCAAAAATAAAGAGCGCATTCATTAAACAAGAGTGAAACAAATTGGATGACAGAAAAGAGTTTGAAATCTAATACCTCGAACGAAATTTTTCGATAAATGATAAATACATCAATAATATTTTTAAAACTAGATGAGGTCGGCGTTTCCTATCGGACTAATCTAAGATGAATCGCTGTTTTATCCGTCATCGTTTTAGTGCAATCATTTCAATATAATAATTGGTTTCTGTTTCAAATAAAAACATTCCCTTACTTTACTTTTTATAAGTAGTTGTCATGATAATTATGACGCCAAAAAAACTTAGCGAAAATGTTATCGATACAAAAGCATTTGTCCCATCACTACGAGAGTTCCCGAGACCGTTGGACAGCGAGGTTGTAAATACTCGTGTAAAATTGTCCACATTCCCCCTGGAAGCCTTTTGTGTTATATATTTCTTTGTTATTTACTTCGCCCGGCGAAAGTACGCTACCTGATGTAGGGGCTGCAGTTATAATGGACATAGATACCGTATAATATAGGTGTGTTTGTAATTGTCTTTTGTGGATTTAAGATTTAGAGTTTATTGAGTTTTCCTTTATGAAATTAGCAAGATATTCACTGATTGATGTTTTCAGTCATCAGGGATTTATTATAGCAGGAATAGTTTGATTTCAAAAATATAATCCCAAAGTTGCTCTGTTTCTAATAAGCTATAGCTAAAACAGACTAGTCGGAAGCTACAAAAGGTCTTCAATTTATTATGGTATGGTTCAATTTATTTTCCCAGGTTTTTTTTGCAGGTTGTGTTCAAAATGGCTGACATTTTCCAAACTATTTGAGCCACGTCAGCCAAGCCCATATATGGCTAATATCATAATTTATTTGTTCCTTTTACTATTAAGTCATTGACTGCCACGCAGCAGCCACAATAGAAAAACTATTGTTTGTCGGACACACGGAGACCGCGTTGGCGTGGCTTAACGGGAACGCCTTTCGTTAAATAGCATAGTGTAATTTACAACAAAAAACAGTTAATTATTGCATTTGTTAATAACAAATATGTGTGTTAAACTTAACACATAAATTTAGGCATCTGTTAGTCCAAAGTGTACTTAAAGAACTCCAGTAAATAAAACTGAACATACAAGCGTACTCCTAGAACATCGGTGTTCGCGTCACGGAACGCGCGAGTTAATTGCTGAGCACAAATGAGTGGCGGCGAGCGAGTTACCGCGCTATAGCTGGCCGACACCTGGCTTGGTAGGACAGGCGGTTACTGGGACGAATTTGTAAAAAGAACGGTTAAATAAAACCAAGATATTTCGAACATTAGTGAACATTGTTGAGACTCCTCCGCGCTTCGGAAAGCACGCTAAGCCGTTGGTCCCGGCTGTCGTTTGTGCATCTTTGGCAGTCGTTACGGGTCGTCAGAAGCCAAAAGTCTGACAGCCAGTCTTGCCAAGGGTATCGTATTACCCAGTTACTCGGTTGTGGAGGTCAGATAAGCAGTCGCTCCATGTAAAATACTGGTATTTAGCTGCCTCCGGGTGGACTGAAAGCCGACCCCAAAATGGCTAGGAAAAGGTAAGGCATCTTATTATAAAATAAAACAAACCTATTTAAACCTAATTACATAGTTTTTTTTACAACTGTGACAAATACGAACCACAAAAGCCGCTAACAAAGCTTAGAGTCGTTAAGAAATCAAAAGTTATGTATTTATTTATTAAAAACCAACTTATATATTATTCAGTTTGCACACATAGAAGTTATCTATTAATACTAGTAGTTAGGTACATACATTAAAAAAAAATGGTTAGATTACATAAAATTAGACAACATTTCATGAAATTAAAAGGAGATTTCGTCAGGTAAAACAGTATAATCTACAGATTTTTTGCTGAGTATTGACGAGTTTCTCTTATTCTACGATTCTACGATGTACCTACTAGAGTACGTAAATTAATATACATATTTAAAAATTTGGTACCCCTACTTATGTAATCAGTATAACAGACTGTTAGAAATTTTTAATTTAACTTATAAAAATGTTATTTACGAATGCAAGAATATTTGGTAACACTTAATTATACAGACACGGAAAAGCTGCTGGGAATCTTAACATAGTTTTAGTATTAAGTCTTTACATTATTGTCATTGTTTATTATTCGGAAATTTATTTAAACACATTATTATACAGTCTAGTTTTAGTATTTTACAGTCCAATGATTACTTATTTTAGTCTTTAAAAGTTATAATTATTATCTTCTAGTTAATTAATCTTCTAATGAATAATTATTGTTGTCTTCTTTTAGAATGTTATTGTAAAGTGATGACCTGAAACGCAGGTTTTAATTAAACCTAGATCAGGCAGAACACTACACTAAACAAAGAAAAATTTTACCTCACTTGTAATTATGTAAACCTTAATTTAGACTTGACTTATTTCTCTATTTCTCTTGAATCATTCTATTTAAATTGCCTCAGAACACACAAAGGAAAAATAAATATTACAACAAAATCAAGTCATTATCCTTCGGACGCTCACTGTACGTTGCGCTTTACAACAAAATGTCTCCCTTTCACCTTCTACTTTCGCTTGGATAATCTTATTTTTGCCGCAGCCAAGGTGCTATAATCCCTCTTACAATCGCAATAGGGTTCAAAATGGCCCACTTCTTTACCAGGAGTTAAAATGTATTACCTTTTATTGTGATCCTCAACAGGGATTAAGAGAGAGCGCGGTTTTGAATTTTGATTCGGATTGTAGCGCTCAACCCGGCCATCCAAATTAGAGCTCTCTGCGATTATTTGTCGGCCCTTTTCTAATCTGATTGAAGAACAAACTAGAGGGGAGAGGTAGACCAAATTATATTGGTATATTCCTAACTATGCACACCTATTTTGCCTATTGCTTTGATTACATTCTACGGAATGGTCTTTAATGAAGATTTTGAATG
Organism: Hyppa rectilinea; assembly: GCA_951799385.1. Taxonomy (NCBI): domain Eukaryota; kingdom Metazoa; phylum Arthropoda; class Insecta; order Lepidoptera; family Noctuidae; genus Hyppa; species Hyppa rectilinea. The sequence goes on from OX637314.1 coordinate 6,345,617, forward strand.
TTGGAGGCGTGGTTTTAGTTGTTTAGAGACTTGAGCAGCGCTGTTATTGTGTATTTGTACAGTTTCCACTGAGTATGATCTTTCGTAATCTCAGTTTCAGTTCAGTGGCGAACTCTTTACTTCTAACGTTAAGTAAGGTAGCTAGGTTCGTGATTGTGTTGCTGAAATGGGTCAGTTTGAATGGGACAGGTGTGTTTGGATGAACAAAAGTACTCTGAATCTTCTCTCCTTTTCGCGTGGTTAGTGACTAACCTAGTGTCAGAGTTTTAATGCTGCCCATGGGCCTCTGACTTAGCTTCACATGCTATTGAGAAATATCTCTCAGACATGCTGGTTTCCTCATGATGATTTCCTTCACCGATTTTTAAGCAAGTGATTATTATACAATACGCACATGAATTCGGAAATTCATTATTACATAGAATAATATTAATTACTACATTAATTTCTCAGTAGCAGCCCTGAGTCTAGATTTATACCCGGTTGATGGTAATAGGCTCGCTCCCTATTACATGCGAGTCAATCATTATTTGTGAATTGTCGTAGTCTAAGTACACCTCTGCCTAACCTTTTGGAGATGACATGCGTGTATTGAAAGGAGCCAATAATTCCATGACTGCAGACCGCAAATTGCCATACTTACATAAAATTGACTCTCTCAACCAGATGGACATTCTTCCTAAGATAGAATGTCATGGGACACGCCTGTTTGAGTTCAAACCTACGACCTACAACTTGTTCCCACTGGGCTGCAACTACTCTTAATTATATTCCATAAATAATATTGATTTCATTGGGCAAAACTAGGCAGATGGTGACGATTTTTATCGCTAGTTTAGTATAAATTCTTGAGAATATATCTCAATCACAGCATCTATACGAGTTTTTAATACTTGAATAGAATGGGCAGCATCCACCTGTACCAGTTCGTCCTAACGACCGTCATCTCATTTCCTAATGGATAGTCGTTAGTCCCAAGTGTAGGTGCCTATCTAATGGTCCATTTGGTATCACCTTACTGCCTACGCAACTATACTATACTACTATAAAGGTTTGAGGTTAGACATCCTTATAAGTATGATTGAAAGCGATCTTAGTGCGTATACACGATCACAGCGTTCATAATGTCACTTTTTGTTTGGAAAACCGAAATGCGCCCTCTGTCGGCGCGACTACATGTTCCGGTTCCATGTTTCTAATCGATCTTTTCCTTTATAAAAAAAAACCCTATCCAAATCAGTTCTCTCGTTTAAGAGCTACGGTTGCCACAGACAGACGCACAGGCCAAAATACACATAGCGGTCAGACTTATATCACCCCTCTTAAAAAGAGACCATGGCCTCTGAGATAGTTTGCGCATTCGGCCACAGAACATATAGACACTGGTACTCCTTGAACGGGGTATACTTGCAGCCGGTCGGTTCTGTCAAAATCTCACCATGATAACTTAGATGAAGTGAGCGTGATGTGAGCTGAAGTGTGTTGGTATATTGACGTGTGCTAGCTTACGTGTGGCAAATGATTGATTTTAATGTGCTGTGTTTCGTAATGTTAATTATTTCTCATACGATAAATGTGTAGAACCAAGTTCTTCCAACTGAACAGATAGCTGTGCTGCTGGGAAGTTTGTTACTCCACTTCTTCTTCCCAGCTAAAGCACTAGGAAGTGGTGAAGGGTGGGCGTTTTTGGGAGACTGTCTTATGTAACTTTGACCTTCAAAAAGTGCTGATTTTCAGCCTAGTTTGAATAAATAACTTTTGATTTTGTCGCTCCACCTAATTGACACCATTGACAGCTTACTTTAAACTCACGTACAGACGCCAGCACATCAAGCTATCCCTATCTGTCAAATTTTCTCAATTAAAAATGAACCTTATGTCTTTGCAATAAAGTTGAAATACTATCGAAGAAATTTGACAGATTTTGGTAACTTGATGTGCTGGCCTCTGTACGTATACATTTTCACGGTGTGATTCTTATAGAAAATCACTACTGATCGCGTTCAGTTTTATCGGTGAAAGTCGCCCTTAGTCAAAAGCGTATATTACAATAAATGGGCAGTATCCAACATCTATCAATAGCATGACCAAAAGATCTGTTCAGAAGTGAAAATTATTCAAAATTCTTCTTCAACCCTTGCAGAAAAGGTAAAACATGAAACGGTCAATATTTCACTGAACCGGTTCCATCAGACCCACGTTGGGCCTGTGTGGGCAGTTATTAGGGCGTTTTAACCCTTTCACTGCGGCCCCCGGTACAAAATGACCTCTCCGACCCATTTCCCCGTTTTTCTCTTAAATCAACCCTTCGTCGCGTGCTCTTTGTGGGGTAAAAATGTTGTTTTCTGTTAATAAAAAAGTTTTATTATTTATTTTGAAACATATGTCCTCACTTATTATTTTTATTGATCGTGTTGATGTGACGATAAGTTATTAGTTTTGAATTGTTGTATTGATGTTTGGGGGGTTGACGAACTTCGAAATATTTACTGATAAATGATTTTTGTTTCGCTTGATGAACCAGCAACCGAGTTACCTACTAGTAGTTATCGAGTCAAATAATCATTATCTGTTCCGTAACGGTACTTGTGTTATCAGATGCCTTAGAAAAATCAAGTCAAACAGTACTTTTAACATTATTTTAATTTACAGAGTTTTAAAATTAGCAATCTAACTGATAATAATTTGTCTTAGGCCCGTGTTATCTCCGGCTAGCCAAAAATAAAAAGTAAATTTAAAAATAAATATTTACTTAGTGCGAAAGTATACACACACTCTGTCCTATGACAAGCGCCAAACAAAAGAAAACTTCTTCTTCTTCTTTTGGTGTGGTTAAAGGCCTCTGGCTTAGCTTCACATGCTGTTGAGAATATTTCTCAGACTTACTGGTTTCTTCACGATGTTTTCCTTCACCGATTTTTAAGCAAATGGTACCTAATTATACAATACGCACATAAATCCGTAAAATCAGAAGTGCGTGTCTTGGGTTCGAACTCGAGACCTATGTCTTGGCAGCCCGACGGTCACACCACTAGGCTATCACTGCTACCTAAAAAACTGGCAAACTGATAAATATTCATGTGAATTTTTAAATGACATGACATTACTCTATGACATGGCTCAATATTATTTCAGTGTTAAAATATGATTTAGCTTATTTTATATATTAATTTCATGACTATTGTTGTACCGGTGACATTGATTTTTTAAGTATAAGTAGGTATGTCATTTATAAACTGATTAGGTACATAATTATTTTTGATTTATAGATTACAGATACAAGAGAGAGTAGATTTACAATTTTTAAAATTATTATACTGTTTAATAATAATAATTGTTGCATGCCATACGCTAGAATGTACTATGTTACCAATATTCTTGGCAAATAAATGTCCTGATTCTGATTTTGAAACATGGGAGTCTTTTTGGTGAGATGAAAATGATGATGTTGTTAATTGCTTCTATAGCAATCAAGATTTTGATTGGTTACTACGTGGATTTGGTTCTAACTAAGCGACTGAAACCTGGGATGAAGTGAATCTATCTTCAGTAAGCAGTTAATCATAAACTTTTAGTTTCGGTTTGGTACAGAAGTAATTAATCTAAGAAAATGGTTTGCTCCAGTGAATTCGCACATAGTCAGGATATTATAATGGTTATGCCAGTAACTACTCGAGCTCTTTGAATTTATTACTACAGTTGGGAACTACAGATGTCAGTTTAAACTCTAAAGTTAACAGCATATTTTATATAAGTATCTGATTAAAAATATCCCATCTGCTAAGCCTTTTCCCAATTATGTTGGGGTCAGCTTCCAGTCTAACTGGATGCAGCTGAATACCAGTATTTTACATGGAGCGACTGTCTCTCTGGCCTCCACAATCCAGTAACTGGACAATACGATACCCCTTGGTAAGACTGGCTGTCAGATTTTCAGCCTTCTGATGACCCGTAACGTAAAGACTGTCAAAGATCCACAAATGACAGCCGGGACCAACGGATAAAAGTGCTTTCCGAGGCACGGAGGAGTCTCGGTATGTAAAGATCCCATCCACGGCCAACACCGGCAAGCGTAGCTTAACCTGATGGATGGACCTGTGCGGTTGTTAGTACTTAGCCACGAGCTCCTCTTTACCACTGGCCACATTAAAATAAAATAAAGTTAAAATAGTAATAAATAATAATATTAGTGTCAGATTACAAGACTCTTAGACTAAAGTGCACTTTTGTTCCCAAGCCCACCGTTATTATTAGTAGCCATATGCCAATCTTCAATGTTATAATATAATTGACGAATAACTCTATCAACTGAATGTATGAATGCAAACTAGAACCTGTTTGACTAGAAATAGGACCCTCACTACACTTGCGAATTGTGTGCAAAAAAGTGCATTGTTCAAAATGGCAGATGGTCTGAGTTATTAAAGAAATAATAATTTTAATAACAATAATATACGTAACGGTCATTTTTTGATTTACACCCATAGTCGAAAGAGAGACTTTGCACTGTACAATATTATTTCAAGTTTCATTTTTAGTTAAGTACACCAAAATATATTGCCATAATCCTTACTTCAGAAGGTGATTTTAAATACGAAATATCTACTAAATACCAGCAAACCGTACACTTCGCATCGGTGGAAATTTAAAAAATATATGAAAATTGAAACAAAAAAGCTGTCCATATTTAACCCCTCAAATGTCGTTTGAACCCCATACTGCCACACTCAGAAAACGTCTCTGAGTGTGGCAGATAGAGTTCTAAGGAAAAAGCTCTCGAAACGACTATAAAAAACTCTTATAAGCAAACTTCGGCTTCTAATAGGCGAACATCTAATGGGATAATTTTGACATTTGATTATTCAATTCCTGTTGTAATATAACACTAGCTAGGCCTCGGCTTCTCCCACTCGGAAATCGGAAATTATCTCACGGGAACGTACAGAGGCCAGCACATCAAGTTACCACAATCTGTCAAATTTCTTTGATAGTATTTCAACTTTAATGCAAAGACATAAGGTTCATTTTTAATTGAGAAAATTTGACAGTTAGGGATAGCTTGATGTGCTGGCGTCTGTACTAACGAAATAAAAAGTATTCTATGTGTTAATCCAGGATATAATACATTTCGGTTCCAAGTTTCTTAAACACACATTCGCAAGCTTTCGCTTTCATAATATATGTGTGATCAACATACTACTAATTTATTGATACATCTACATCATTCAGTCGTTAACATCGCCAAAAAAACCATCGAGAGGAAACCAGCATGTCCGTGGGATATTTCTCTACAGCATGTGAAGCTAAGTCAGAGGCCCATGGGCAGCATAAAAACTCTGACACCAGGTTAGTCACTGACCACACGAAGAGAAGAGAAGATCGCCAAAGAAGGAATAAACCCATACATTTCTAGGCACATTTCAAAGACACGATCAATCACCCCACATCTGACCGATGTCCACGCAAGGGGCGTAGCCACACACAGACCGTGGATTGGTCAAATAGCCCCCGGTCACAAGTAGAAGATCGAGTACCGGTCAGTGTGACGAGGGATTCCTGTTTGGATTTTTCGGGTGAAAGTTAGGGTGAGTTCTTATTGGAGAATGTTGAAAGCCGGGAAGGGTGTTTATAATTCTGATAGGATGGTGTGATGTCAGACAGTATCATGTTTAGATATACAGTACCCGGCGATAAATATTGCATATCGACCTCTGTGACTGACCTCGTAAAGGTTTACCTCTTTTTCCTAAAGATGCCATAGTACCTACAACTTTAAATTATTGTAACAACTGTTTATTGTGGGTGTTAACAACTCTAAATATATATTTTGAACATTTTGACAAGTAGCCGATTGTCGCTTTCCAGAGGTGTGGTTTAGAACTGGCTAGTGCATTTTTGTAAAACATTTTTTTTTTAACATTAACTTTATTAAAGGTAAAGGTAAAATATGTGAAATCCATCTTCTAATTAGAATATGAATTTAAGTTGGTAATTATTAGTAAAATACTTTCGTACTTTCGTAATTTTTTTTAGGATTACCTAAAAAAAATTAGTGTTATCCTCATAAATCACTTCTTTCTCATAAATTACTTGAACACTATTTTAGGTATTAATAATTTTGGGAAAAAAAAGCTCCATTACAACTATAATATGTAAAGTTACTGTAATGCAACGGAACTAAATTATGGCAAGAAGTTAGTTGCTTTGTTTTATTATTAAGATACCTGTGGTCGATCCCACGGGACACACTTAAAGTTAGACAATTTTACGACCAGTGTGCGAACAAAAAACATAAATGAACAATAAATATATGACTGCTTTTAAAATGACAATATTCTTTCATAAAAATCAAGTTCTTAAGTACTTTGCCTCTTTTGGGTAAAGAGGCAAAATTAAAGTCTTGTCAAACGATCTCATTGGCTGTTGATAATTTAGTCAACAAAAAAAAATGCGTTTGACACTTAATTTAAAAAAAAATTCTATTGATTTTCGTTAGAGTAACGGGGAGTTATTTTGCAATAAGCTTACCTAACAATGTTTTTCTTTCATATTTTATCAACTTTAAAAAACTTTAAATACTTCCTATTTTATATATGTATTATACTTACACAGTTCTATTTTATACACAGAATACCACAAAGACGTGCATTGCTTTGCGTATTATCAATACTTAAAAGTAGGAGGCGCAGGCGCTGCTCAGAATTAAAATTTGAACAATTTCTTAGTGCTGCCATCTATAACTGAATCTTTCCAACAAATGCGAGATGCAACTGCCATCTGTTGGGATTAAGTCGAATTCGATACAAAATATCGATATGCTGCACTATCAAAATTCTTTCAAACTAAATGGAAATTATTTTATTCCAACCGGATTAATATAGTATACTGTTTATCAGAATAAAGTCTATTCTGATAAACATAAAAGTTGCATCTTATTTTTTAATTTCATGTTTTTTGTTAAATCTTAAAAGTGAAATAAGTACTTTATAATCTATAGAATTATTTGATTAAATACTTAATTTAAATTGTGCGAAACGTTGTATTCGAGCCTCAGAAGTTTTTGCCAGATACGCTAAAATTGTGAGAATAACTAAAGTACAGTTAATTTTATTTTTACTATCAATAACTGATTGACTGATTAAGCATTTTCAACCATATTCTTAATAATTTTGTATTCTTCCGCAAGTTCACAAACTTTGTTTTTGCTACTCGACGCTAGATGGCGCTAGCAGCTAAACAGTGAAATCTCGTAGCACTTCGTAGCAGAGTTGAATTTGAAGTTTTAAGTCAGAGATTCTAAATATAAACTTGTATTTTTTATTTAAGCAAAGAACGCTACTTTTTGTAGAAACTTCATACCTACGAACCTTAATAAGTTAAATACAATAATTTAAAAAAAAATGTTAATTTCAGATTTTTTAATGTTTTTTTACCTAGGTACTTCAAATTTGTTTTGAATAGAAATGGGTTCATGAATAATAATAAAAGATTACAATGGTTGCCACAATACCAAAACAAACAACAGAAAAGTTTTCTTGGTATTAATGCTCGTTACTCTGGGCCAGCATGGGCCATTGCGAATCAGTTTCTTATTAAAATTTACATGACGTGAACTATTTTATCTTATTAGAAAATAGTAAATATAGTACGAATCCATCTAAAATACTCAATATTCAATTCTTGATTGCATTTCATAATATTAATATGTATTAAAAAAATGTTAAATAATTAAATTACCAATAAAATATTGGCCATGATAATGTCTGAACTTCAAAAGAGACTCCTTAGTTTAATACGGTGTATCAATGTATTTGGATGAGAAACAGTGATCTCATCTAGTGTTAACATGTATTGTTTTGTTAGTGTAAAAACGTTTTTTACCACAAAAATAAATATAATTTATAAAACATAGATAGGTACTTTTTTGATGCTAGTATGTATTGTAACATTAATTTCTAATATTTTTTTGCAAAATGATCCTTGTTCTATGTTAACTGCTGCTGAACATTGACTGGTCACACAGTTGCTAGTATTTACATTTGTACAAAAATGCGATCAGCAAAATTTTCATAATTTTTGATACACCTGCATACACCACATAAAATCAATCTGCCTAGCCTTTTATATTGGGATCGGCTTGGATTCTAACCGGATTCGTCTAACCGGATGCAGCTGAATACCAGTATTTTGCATGGTGCGACTGCCTATCTGACCTCCACAATCCAGTAACTAGGTAATACGATACCCCTTTGTAAGACTGGCTGTCAGATTTTCGGGCTTCTGACGACGTGTACCTAACGACAGTCGTTGCACAATAACAGCCGGGACCAACGGCTTAACGTGCTTTCCGAGGCACGGAGGAGTCTCGGTATGTAAAGATACCGGCAACCGTAGCTTAACCTGATGGATCGACCTGTGCGGCTGTTATTACTAAGCCACGAGCTCCTCTACATACTCTCTCCTGCATACACTACATACAGTTAGTAAAATTATAATTTCACTAAATAATTTGCATTATTACCTCATTGGCTGTGTGTCCAGTTTACAACATGTAAACAGCTAAGTTAAAACCATGTCTCAAAAGCTTTGAAAGGCGAATCGCTAGCCTCAAAGTGCCTCAATTATATTGTGTTAGTGTAGCTTAGGTTAAGTGCATTTTGCATCAGCCTCTTTTTCTCCTCTGTATCTTGAGCTAGTGTTGACGAATCCTGTCTGGAGGCGTCAAGCTTGTTTCGCCATTTTTTTCTGGGCGTGCGTCGATGATGACTGACTTTTTCTGGGACCTACATGATGGTGGGTTTAGCCCATGACTCGTTCGACTTACGGCAAGTGTGTCCGGCCCAGTGCCACTTACAAACTTACCTTTTTTTTTGAGGGTGAAAAATAATAAAGTGACGCCTCCCGCTCTGGGTGGAGCGGAAGGGAGTATCAGACTCTTACTGACTAAAACACATCCATGTTCTTTCCTTAGCCCTTGTTCCGGGGTAGCGGTAACCCTTTCGGACAATCCCGATGCCTATAAACTTACCCGCAATCAGCTTTCTATGATTTTGGTTGTATTACAAAATTTCTTGCTCATTCTGCTTCATAGGTATACTACCTGGATTTTGTTAGAGCAACTAGCGTGTCGATGGCAAAAATAACAGGGGAAAATAACTATTATTTGTATATTTTTTCTAAATTTGTTTGGCCCAAAATTCAGCAACGCTAATACCGTTCGCTGTCGCAGCTATTATCCTATTCACGTGTCTAGGTAGGGACGGTAATGCGGTGCAAGATGAGAAGAAAGTGACCGATCCTTAGACAATTTAAAAGTGCCTGTTATTGATTAACGATAATTTTCTAAGCGACACTCAATCCATACTCCTTACATGTCCATTTCCATGTAAAATATTAGTAGGATGAAAAGCACGTTCAGTAGCGCCATCTGTGGCGTCACATACGCTAAAGTCCTCTCATCTGACGTCACGAAAAATAACTTATCGTGACGATTTCTATAATCAACAACAGTTGAATGGTTCCAGTGGTAAAAGAATATGCGATGTGCACTGTACTGGAGTGGAGCTCGTGGCTAAGTAATAACAGCCGCAGCGGTCGATCCATCAGGTTTAGCTAGGATTGCCTAATACTCCTCCCTGTCTCGGAAAGCACGTTAAACTGGTGGTCTATGGCCTAGCTATGTAGCTAGACCACCAGCTGTATGCCTTTTGAATGTCTGAGCATAAACGCACGCGAGTGCCCTCCACGCCAAGCTACACATTTATTTCATGAATTTCCCAATATCCATGGTATCTTTTAATTTGTTTTATGTCCTTAAATACGTACGATAGTTTAAATTTTTAAGATATCTATATAAACACTCACAAAAGTAATGATTTAATTGTTTATTTCGTGTTATAGTGTTGTTTCCGTTGTTACATATTTGTGTCGTTGGCGTACAGGGCATGCGCTTTCTTGTCACGTATATGTGGCAATGGCGTTCAGACGGTTAGAGTTTTTCACTTTACAATAAAACGTCCTATCTTAAATGCTGCCCAAACATCAAAACATCTTACGTATAATGACTGGAGAGCGTACTTACTTAGTAACCACTTACGTAGTACCACTCTGTGTAAAACACAGCAAATAGCTAATATTATTATAATATTATTATATCCCTGGACATTTCACACAACGCCATATAGTCCCAAGCTAAGCAACCTAATACTTGTGTTATGGTAACGAGATGGCTGATAAACTACTTATATACATTTTTTCTTTTTTGTAAATACTTACAAATTATAGATAGAAACACCCAGATCCGGAACAAATACTTGCAGGTCGTACAAATATTTGTTCCGTTCCGAATCGAACACGCGACATGCTGCGCAGCAGTCAATCGCTCAACCACTGCGCCAACCGTGTCGTCAAATAATATCCATAGATCGTTCAAAATCGCGTCGATAGTTGGATAGGTATAACTGGGCTCTCCAGGCCTTTATCTACCCAACAGTAGACTGACCTCTATAACCCAGTAACTAGATAACACGATACCCCTTGGTAAGACAGGTTGTCAGATTATGGAACTTCTGACTAACAAAGATCTAAGAATGGCAGCCGTGGAATAATAGCCGGCTTAACGTGATTGGTAAGGAGGAGTTCCGATACGTAATGGATGGTCACCCATCCACGATCCGACCCCGGCAAGTTTAGCTTAACCTTTGGTCGACCTGTGGGGCTGTAACCACTTAGCCATGAGCCCTCGGAATATATCTCAAAATTAATGATATTGTTATAATAGTTTTATTTTTTTACTCGACCTTAGGCAGACAAAAAACACTTTATAATAAAAACTATAAAGGTATCTGAAGCCCTGTTTGCACTAGTAGTCTACTAGCTATAGCGCTAGCTTTATTTTTATCTCATCTGTGCATTATTTTATTAATTATTATTATTCTCGTCCCTTTTCCTCGTGCCTCGGAAAGCACGTTAAGTTGTTGCACCCGGCTGTCATTCGTGGATCTTTGACAGTTGTTACGGTTAGTCAGAAGCCCGAAAGTCTGACAGCCAGTCTTACCAAGCGGTATTACTCAGTTACTGACTGGGTTGTGGAGGTCAGATAGGCAGTCGCTCCATGTAAAATACTGCTATTCAGCTGCATCCGGTTAGACTGGAAGCCGACCCCAACATAGTTGGGAAAAGTCTAGGCTGATTGATTCTCGTACCTCTTCCCCTCAACTAGCTTATGCCTAACTCCTCGGAGTTTACAGGCATGATGATTTGTTATCTTTGTTATTTTCTGATACTGACTGACTGATCAGTATACTTTGTAATATATTATGTAGTTTCTTGCCCATTCTTCTCCATACGAAACTACCTTTTGGAATGAGCGACTAGAATCAATTCTATTTCTTGTTCATTTTGACGTTCAAAAGTGCCTTTCTTGTGCTTATTTGAAATAAATGATTTGACATTGACATTGACTCTGACTTTGATTTTACCTAATTGCTATTGGTTTTTCTTCTGTTGTCGTATTGCGTTGTTGTTCACCTTTATGTGGAGACTTAATTTAGAAAGGTACATAGATATCGGTGAGATTGTATGGAAGGTACTACTGTATGGGGGTGTATGGGGTACTGGGTGGAAGGCATTTACCATTCTGGAACATCGTGGGTAAATCAAACGACACAATTGATTAACAAATCGTGGATATTTATTGAAATAAAAATAATAAAAATGAAAAATAATAAAAACAGTTCATCTTTCACGTAGTTACGCAATAAAATTTGTCTTAGTTTTTTTTCTCTGTTTTGTCTCCATTCGTCGTCCCGTCTTTTATTTATTCACAAAAAACATGTTAACATTAAAAATGGGAAAATCAATCACAATTTTTGTAAGGTTTTTTCTCATTTTACAATCTAACACATTTATTTTACCAACCACACAACGAAATTAAAACATGATAACATTAATTTACTGGTTCGACTGTACAATTTTAATACACGGGTGAGAAAGTTGGTGACACATTTAAATGATTTCAAACATCCCAAGTAAGATTCACAAAATATTTTTACTAAACAACCATTTTAGATATTTAAAAAAAATGATTGTTTGAAAAAATATTCTTAAAACAAACAGGTAATGTCCAAATAGCTAAGGTCTTGTTCACACAACGTTAATCTCTAGAATACTGTGTCTTGTGCTAACATCGTCTGAAGAAGACCTAATTAGTGAGGAGACAGATATGGACGACAAAATGTTTCTATTATAATTTACTTATAATTATCTAATATAAATTCTATTTTATTTTACATTAAGTACGTATACTGAAAGATTTCACGCTTGGACTAATTTAGGTACGAATGAAATTCACGAAGAAATTATTTATAAAATAAAACTGGAATATTGGTTTCAGTCTTAATAAAATAACTAGCTTCCACAAGAAATAATAGCACATGAACGTATATCGATCTCACATTGATAATTTTTAATTTAATAATTTAATCGCTAATTAAACATACAAGTACCTCATTACGAATAACACCTACCAATAATCGATTCCAATTTCGCTTTCTACAATGCTTAAATAAATTATTGATTACAGGAAACTCACCGTTTTCTCACCAAATTTTGTTATAATCCTTGAAATATTATCGTCTATAAATATGAACATCAATAGGTAGGTACTCGATTTACACAAATAAACTTACATCAAATATGTACACAAGTTTGTTTATCTAGGATAGGAAACATTCGCTTATTATTGTACACGATATACTAAAATTACGAAACAACTTACTCGTGTAACACATACTACATCAAACTATGAAGATCCTAGAAAATACTGGAAAGAATTCTAATTTAATTGACACTATACAGCTTAAAAACTAAATAGTAAGTATATTTAAATCAACATAGCTAACTTTGGCATTGGTTTCCACATTTTTTCTAGAAATAAAAAACATGTCAAAACAAGATCGAAATTATGTAACATAAAACCACAGACATACTTACAGCTTCCGAACGAACAAAAATGATAGAAAAAACTAACATCAACAATGCAACGGGCATCAACACTGTTCAGTACGAAGAAGATATGTCACTTACAATTACAATAACTAAATTAATGCCCTTCGGTGCAAACTTTTGGGCTCATATTGCGTGCGTTTAAACAATAATTCACCAATATTCAATCCTTAAGACTAGAAATTGAACAGAACTCGGCCTAAGTCCGGTCGACGCGATCGTACGTATCTTGCGTACTTCATGGAGTAACGCGACGGAACACGTGACCGGAGTAGATCTTAGAAGATCTGGCTGGGCGGCGCGGGCGGCGGCAGGCGGAGCCCGCCCCACGGGTAGAGTCACGACGCCTCGTCACGGCATGCGTTAGAGTCATCGGAAAGAGCTAAGGGAGCACCATTACTTTGATTCACAACACATTTCCGCATATGCTTTTCGAGCGTCGACGGCACGGAGAAGGGCATCTCGCAAAACCGGCAGCGGTAAACGTCCTTGCCCAGTCGTCCGTGCGTCTTCATGTGCCGCGTGAGTTTGGAGCTCTGTGCGCACGCGTATGAGCACAGTTCACATTTGTAAGGCTTCTCGCCGGTGTGCGACCGTCGGTGAACGGTTAAGTTTGAGCAGTTCTTGAAAACTTTCCCGCAGAACTCGCAGGTGTCATTCCTTCGTCCCTCCTTTGACTTCAATAAAGGGTTCTGCAGTAAACCATTACCGCTGTTTTTGAGGCCGTCGAATATATTATCGGGCGGTCTTTGCGCGTGTAAGGTCGGTAACCACCAGCCCTCTCCTCTATCCATGTCCAATTTGATACGTTTGGACGCTTCAAAGGGGTTCTCAAAAGGGTTGAAAAGAGGATGCGGCTGAGGTGGCATTTTCGCAAACTCCTCTTTTAAACGAAGCGCAGCGGTCGGTGGCATTCCATTCGGTTTGTCACTGGGTGGGCCATTGTTATTATCTCTATCCTTAGCTAGTTGCCACTTCAGAGAATTCCCTGATTCTTGCAAAGCCTGTTTGAAAGCTTCACTGTATTGAGCAATGTTAGATAACCCAAACTTGTCCATCAGTTCACCAACAACTGAAGCACTTGGTGGATTGTTGGGCATAATAGGTGTCTGTTTCCTTGTAGGTGCAGACGGAGCACTACTATTTGAGACGGTTAAATCTTCCGCCTCCTCAACGTCATCTCCATCTTCATTATCTTCCTCTTCTTCCCCGTCCAATTCCTCGTCCTCTAATTCATCATCCGAATCGTCTTCACCGGTATCACCTCCCGATTCACCATCTTCTGTAGTAGCGTCAGGCGCTCTATGCACTTTCATGTGACGTTTTAATTTGGATGCTTTTTCAAAAGCTTCGTCACATTCTGTACATTTAAAGGGTTTCTCACCTGTGTGTGAGCGCCGGTGAACAATCAGGTTGTTTTCATATCGGAATTTCTTTCCACAAAATTCACAGGAATGAACTCCTTCATCAGTGTTGCGCTTGGCTGGTGGCGTTGATGTAGGACGCTCCGTAGGCGGTGCGTCGGCTGCCAGCGCGAGCGGTTCAATTCGACGTTCGGGTGAAGTCGAACTGTGCGGCCTCGTGGCGTCGCGAGGCGCGTCCACCGTTCCGGGTCCGGCGCCCACCGGAGGAGTCTGTCCGACTCTGGAGGGCGACGGGGAAGCGAACGGAGGCGAATGCTTCCTGGGGCTAGGAGAGCTGGAATTGCCTGTGGCCGCCCCTGGACTGGTCGTACCGGCCAGTTGCCGCAAGCGCTGCGAGTAAAAATCCAGCTGGGGTTCAAGTGAAAGGGGCTGAGATACGGGTGGGACCCTGTCTCGGCCCGATATCGACGTGGGCACGACCGGAGGCCGGTCTGCCGGTGATGGGAATGCTTGGTGTGGAGGCATTGAGTTCGCCGCCACAGCAGCCGCCGCAGCTGCTAAGTTGAGACCATGGTGGCGAAACTGCTCTGAAACGAGCTGCTCCATTCTAAACCTGTGGTCGTGGTGGTTTGGCCTCGCGAACAGCGGCGTGGGAGGAACAGAAGGATGAGCCATTGGCGGTAAGCTGCCAGGTAATGGCATCCTGAGTAAACCACCAACTCCAAAAGGCGAGTGCATGTCTGGAGGAGGTAATAACGGGTGGTGACGTAAACTTGGTGGTGGTAGTGGCGCGCCAGTGGATGAGCAGCCAGAGCTCGATGAAGATGTACTTGACGTCGAGTGGTTCTGCTTATTGGGTTGTTGCTGGGGCATCGCCTCCACGTAAATCTTGACGCCATGCATGTGTTGCACGTGCTGCAATAGCCTCCACGCGGAATGAACACGCGCTTTACACGTTGAGCACACGTAGTTGCTGGGTTCTGTGGACAAGGAGAAACACCGGTTAAAAACACGTAACATCAAACTGATCGACGAAGATGGAAACGCTTTCCGATGTAAGATTTACAGCAATATTAACAGGGGCAAAGTGTCTAGTAATAGCTCTCACATATCGTAGTGTTGGGCCTAGTGGCTGCGTGGTACGCATGTTAAGCAGTTGGAGGTCCAAGGGTTGGTGCGAGCGGTGAGTGATCGCCGTTCCGTGTCTCGCGTGATTCATGCACCTCTAAAATCTTATGAAATATACGCGGGTTGAGATCACGTACGCACGCGCGGGTTAAGACGGTTGATATTGAAATCTATGTATGTAACACTGGCCCGCTAAGGGAAAAATGAATAGAGGCTTTTTTTATTAAACGGCAGCTTAGTTGCCTTTATTTGCAAATAGTCATATGAACGAAGTGAACGGTTGCGAAAACTCTTACGTAACTAATTAACTCTAACTTCTAAAATAAATCTGATTTCTTGTCAATTTTGCCAGAGTCAACACTATTCTTTTTATTGTAAAGTCCAATCACCTAAGCATTAAAACATTGCCATATTTATAACCTAATTCATCGGTTCCGCTCTATAGTTCAGGAGATGCGGTCAAGGCGCGTCCAGCCCGCCTTACTTTGACAGTAATTTGATTGCTCATTGTTAACCCGAGACACATTTTATTGTGAACACAATCACGTCTCAGCGATCTTGTAGTGATGTCGGGAAACCACTTATATTTTTATCGACCATTTTAAAACTATGGAGGAACTCGTGGCTAAGAAATAACAGGCGCACGGATCGATCCATCAGGTTAAGCTACTCTTGTCGGGGTTGGTTTGTGGATGGGTGACTTCCAACTTTACATATCGAGACTCCTCCTCGGCTTGTGGAGGTTACATAGGCAGTCGGTTCATGTAAACTACTGGTATTTGGCTGCATCCAGTTAGACTGGAAGCCGACCCCAACATAGTTGGGAAAAGGCTAGACAGATTGCAGATTGATTGGCTAGGTTTAATGTTCAAACATAACATCCTGCCTTCATTGAGGGGTGTAACCATAGTAGGTAGGTACACCCACATTTCTCCAGTTATGAAGTAATCCAGTAATCCAGTCTCCGGGCTGCTACTGAGAAATTCCTAATGGAAAACCCAATAACACTGCCCGACCTGGGAATGAACAAACGACCTTATGCTCAGAAGTAGCGCTTGCGACGAGGCAGTCTAGTTTAGTGTTAAAGAAATAATTCGATATAAGTGTTAGAACTAATGTTTACAGTTTAACACCAACGTGATACAAAATTCCGACGATTTTTTGTCGTAGTTGGTAAAATAAAATAATGTTTTTTTTTGTATCCGTAAGCGACATAGTTTAATTCGAGCGTCATTTCTCAAATTAGTGCCGCAAACACAAAGTATTAGTTATTTAATCGTTATTATCTGTAACCCTGAAACTTATCAAACGCATATTGCACACAAAAATTATAAAGCAAATTTTATAAATATAATATATCTTCTAATTCCAAGGACCTTGACTAGTACAACATGAATTATATTAAGTAGTAACAAAACAATTAATATAATTTATCGACTTTGCGCATCACTAGACGGTGGGCGCGGCAGATAAGCGATCTTCACTGTTAAGACGATTATTGAAATGTAACGGTCAGATTGTGACCGACCGGAAAGATGACATGTACAGGGTGTTTACTCTGAGTTTAGTTATTTTCTGTACGAGTAATCACTAAATATGTATATATATCTAACTTGTTTATATCTAGATATAACTAACTAGAATTTTGCTTGGCAATAGAAGTATTGAGTATCAAAATATATGACGATTATCACTAAGTAATTAAAGTAAATTATTCTGATAGCAAGTAAGAATGAAGCAGGTTATAATTTGTACTTACCGTTATTAGAAGTTATTTTTTTCTTAAATTTTATAAATGTTAAAGGTTATAAATTATTAATCCTTAATTATAATTAACACGTTTGCTTGTCTGTTTTTACAAATGTATTTCACAAACCTTCATAATTATAACGATGTAAATGATGAGTGAATTAATTTGATATGTGATTTTAGAAAATGAAGATCACAAAATGAAAACATTTTGTTTTTGTATATAATAGTGATCATTGTTGTGGAGGTCAGATAGGCAGTTGCTCCATGTAAAATACTGGTATTCAGCTGCATTCAGTTGTTAGACTGGAAGCCGACCCCAACATAGTTGGGAAAAAGTTAGGCAGATTTGATATAATTGTGATAATATTCTTTTTTGTGGTAATCTTATAAAGTATTCTTGTATTTCACACACAAATAATTTATGTTCTACAGTCATAATCTTGATGAATAGTTGTAGATCGTTCTGCTAATTCGTCAACAGTTGCAAGAGTCAAGACAGAATAACTTAGCATCAGCCTGTATACAGATTTATCGCGATATCAATATTGTGACCTTTTTGTCCCGAGTTACCGACCATTGTTCATTGTGTTGAGTTTTGGTCATCATACGGTACTGGAAGGATAAAACGATATATTAAAATATCTATTTTAATATATTTCCATTTTCCGACACGGTTTTTATTACTACACTAGCTTCTGCCCGCGGCTTCGCCCGCGTGGATGGCAGAAATTGCATGTTATTATACATAAATACCTTCCTCTTGAATCACTCTATCTATTCAAAAAAACTGCATCAAAATCCGTTGTGTAGTTTTAAAGATCTAAGCATACATACAGACATTAGGACGCAGGAAGCGACTGCTTTATACTATGTAGTGAAGTCTATTAAAAAATAGAAACATCATTTTTTTGTTTTTTTTTTAATCATTAGATAAATTTTAGTTAAAGAATAAATGTGACGTTTTGACAGATTGTCCATGCCAAAGCTGTCAAACTACTATATTTATTCTGCAAATTAAAGTTGACAGACTATTGAAAAATCTGCCCTAAAAGTAATTAATATTCCAAACGGTGGTCTTTTGTAAAATCAATCCGGAATCAATATAACATTTATCATCAACCGTTCAAATCCGTATTTGCAAGGCCAAAAGTGATTTTCAAGTAACATAAAAAATTTAGCTGTCGACCGAAACTTAACCAGCAATGACTAGCTAACTCTTCCATCGATAAACAATCTTTTCCTCACAATCTAATCATCGACATTTCTGCTAACCGTACGATAAGCGTCACTACTACGTCATAAGTAAGGTCAGCATAACCACTGGTGGTAAGTAGCACCAATTCGATTGATACCGGATTACAGCGATTACTGAGCGGTTGTAATTTACAATCGGTGGTCGATACCATCTGTGGTCATGTGTGGTTGATAATTAAGTGTGGTAAAAGACGCGTGGGCTGGCGTTTGGGTGGTCGACTGATGGGATTAAACGGTGTGTGTGATAGTTCGCGATTTTAAGACGTGTAGGTTTGGTTATGAATGGTATTTAGGCAAGACATTTGTATCAATAAAAACTATAAAACCGTTGTTCAGTAAGTTAAATAGGAAAACTAACCAAATAAGCACCGACACTGGTTTTAGATATTTTAATAATATCACATTTTCATTGAATGCAAGACGATTTTTATACAGGACTAGCTTTTTCCAGCGGCTTCGCCCGAGTGTGTGTAGCAAATTATCCCACATTTTTTCCGGAATAAAAAGCTTATATGCTATTCCAGAATATAATCTATCTTTGTGCCAATTTTCATCCAGATCCGTTAAGTAGTTTTTGAGTTTATTCGTTACAAACATACATACAAATCTTTCCTCTTTATAATATTAGTTTAGATAAGGCTCTGATCACACCGTGGGTATTATAGAATAGTTCCCAAATCCCAGTTACTAATTTAAACTAGAAACTATCCCTACGAGAATATTATCAATACGTTATAGAATCGCCCGGAAAACGCACCGGTTATCCGGGCACGAGAAAAAATGTGTAATGAGCGTTTCGATTTCAAAAGGCAATCGCTGATTACCGGGCATTGTGTGGGTCGGGAACCACTAGGAGTGAAATTTTTAAACACGGGGAGCCCTGTGGAGCCTGGGGGGTTCCGAAGTGACCCCCACCGCCCACTGGGTGGACGTTTAGCTCGGGAAAGCGTATCCGCTTGTCGCGGCCGTCTGAGTACCGTAATTTATGTATGTATGCAGTTTTTAGGTAATTTTATTGGGTGAGAATATGTTTTTGGTGTGTGGTTAAGTGGAGTGTGGTTGGGATAATTGACTAAAATTAAGGATTAGGATTTTTTTTTGGTTTTTATTTTAACTTTCATTTGAATATTTTGCTATGAAAGTTAAAGTATCGGAAACATTGCATTATTAAGCAGTCCATATTGTGTTAAAAAAACTGTTAGGAATCATTACGTAAATTAATCCCTACGTACATAGTGTTAGTTAGTAAAAATATAATTTTAACAATCGTTAATAAAAAAACGCTTTTACTAATTTCTACAAGTAATAATGTTCTATAAAATCTCTCATCACTCTACAATTTATAAAATCTAAAAACGAAAAAACATTTCGCAGGAAAAATAAAACTTGAAAATGAAAACGCGAAATTCTAACGGGCCATATAGAACATTCCTCGGCCGGAAGCCGCCAGTGCTGCTTCCGGCGACGACAACAGTTGTTCGCACCCCAGCGCCTCTCGTGGACACCACTAGAACTACAGACAACCGGAGCTGTACTACAGCCTTGTTTATTTACTTAGATATACAGGTCTAGGTGTATGTGCATGCTTGATTTTTCTGAGGGTGCAAAATGTATGTAAAAGGAAAGATTTTTCTTCAGTTTTTATATAACTAGATTAAAGTCTGCAGCTATAAAATCTGATTATTAAAATCACCTAATCATTTTGAAAAAAAAAATGACATGAAAATGGACAATCCTAATTCAAACGATCCACCGTTAAAATACCAACCACCAATCATTCAAACGCCGAACAATTAACGATCATTTCCGAAGCGAAGTCGAACTCAAAAATGCGTTTTATATTTGAATCTATGCGAAATTTGAAATAAGAACGGCGTTCCGTAGAGAGTCGCCATCGACTTGTTATGCGGCGGATGTCCGTCGCGCCGCTGCGCTGAATGACCGCCTTCCCCTTCCGCCCGCGCTCCACCCCCCCTTGAGATTTGTATAGACTGCCAGCGATCAGCGGGTTATGAAAAGGTGGAGAGGAGACATAACATAGAGGGGAGTGTACATTGTAGCTAGCAAAAGGGTGGGAAAAAATGGCTTCGATTTTTGAATGTTAAAGATTTGTCAAGCTAATTTAGGTCTTGATTGAAACGTGGATTTTTTTTATTGGAAAATCAAATAGTTTTCTATAGTAAGAGGATTTAATTCCCTCTGCTGTACCTATATAAAGATAAATTAATAAATTCATTTCTCTTTAATTATGTAGCTCATTCATTAGACACTCAACAGCGTCTGCAAGACACACTTTTCACTTACTCAAGTTTTAAGATTACCATAGTTTTGAGGTCAACTTATCCCGCCTACAGTGAGCACCTAGCCTTACAGCAGTGCGAAGTTATAACCCCGAATGGTGCAAATTGTGACCCATAACTAGGAGACATGTTGTTGTTTGTGAGAAAAATAAAAATTTTCAAATACAACTTTCTTGGCCAGAACTGGTTCGTCGCCAAATACTGTTTTGTAAAGATATACTGTTTGAATTTAAATAATAAACTCAATCATTTATTCCACGTAACACCTATTGCCAAATATAAATGAATAGAAATCAAATTAAATACTTAGGATTAAATCTAAATACTTTCAATTAAAAAGTATTTTCTCGAAGTTAGATTTTCATCTAAATGCATCTATTTTCAATTACTGTAAATAGTTAATGTTAAAATGCATACTTGCGCCGGAAGAAAGCGATTACTTGACGCTTGTCCATATCCAAAGCTAAAATTAAGAAAAAATTTATAAGTGCCAAAAACTACAATTTACCAGTTATTTTTGTACAGGTTTGTCTATACTAATATTATAAAGAGGAAAACTTTGTTTGTTTGTTTGTTTGGTTGTAATGAATAGGCTCAAAAACTACTGGACCGATTTTAAAAATTCTTTCACCGTTGGAAAGCTTAGTTTTCTAGGAGTAACATAGGCTACTTTTTATCCCGGGAAAAATAACAGGTCCCACGGGAAAGACCACGGGAGCGAAGCCGCGGGCAAAGTGCTAGTATTTTATAAAAAAAAAAATTGCATAAAATCCAAAATGTGCTAACTGCCTAATACGTACATATTTTAGCAGTTGTCGATTCGTATAATAATTATTAATAATTTAACTTAGCGCTAACCGCCATTCCATTATTGAAGCAACTCTCATTATTCAAGTAAACAAAATTTTCCATACAATATTAGCTGCAGGTCATTAAGAAGGCGTGACGTCATTCAATGCTGTCTGGGTCATAAGGACGCAACTGAAAAAATTATTTGTGACTTATTGTTCAAATACGAATTGACCGATTTGACCGTCAATACGGAGTACACAAGTGTTCTGTGAAGTAACAAAAGGTAATGGTGGGCTGTGTAAGAAGTGACCCCGACCTGCGTTGTTACTGACTATTAATATTCCGTAATAAGTGATGTAGTAAGAAAAACTGAAGATATAAATACTAAACTATATGACTTTGTGAATTTTTCAATATTCTTCATGGTCTGTTGACTTTAGTTTTGGCGGTAGGTAACAAAAGGGCTAATTTTTAATGATCTTTTTAATTTTAGTAGATACCTTGCTACTTTTAAAATTAATAGGTATAAGATTCAACCACTTTTCAGCGTTTAAATAACAATTTATCAATGTAAGATGAATAAAAAATAGAGAATTTAAACACCGTTTGATAATAATAAAACGCTAATTAGCTAAACATTCAATAAAGCCGTCAGCGGTACGTCTACGGCCGCTCCCAAAAGCGGTGAAACAGTGATTTTTGTAAACTATCGCATTACTCCACAAATTGTTACAACGTTGACACCCTCGCAGTTACACCCTTATGTAAGTAGAGCGTCGGTGTTTTAGAGGGAGGAATTTTATTGGTCAGACTTACGAAAACATTTAGGAACAATTAAATAAAAGGGAAATTAGGTAAGCTAAGAAAACCTACACGAACATTTCAGACTACAAATATCCTAAAATCAATGCATTTATTGAAGTTATAATCACGATCACGAGAATTGAAACAACACTAGTCTGACTGACCAATGAAAATAAAGAAAAGAAAAGTATACTTTAATCAAACACCTTGAGCATGAACAATAACTAATGAATATTGATTAAACGTACCTATGTAAAGAAAAACAATCCACTATCATAAATCAAATTTCTTTTCAGAAAAATTATCCTAGTAATAAAGATAAAACCAATGATAACCGCCTAATTGTTAACAAAACTAAAGCAGTTTATGGAAGCAAAAATATTCCCTAAGCTAAAACCAAGCAAACACTTACACATACAAGTAATTCAACAACCCCAAACATCTCGAGACATGTGAACACATCACGATTCGAGACCCAAAATCAAGACACAAATGTTCACAAAAATTCGTCCCCGACACGTTGTGTGGGGCTATTTTAAACCCATAATAACTTGCCGACACATGTGTGACGACCATTACCACATATTACAAAAAATGTTGGAAAAACAATAAAATTTGAGCGAGGGTAGGTGGACGCTTTAAAATTGATTCAGCGCACCGATGCGTTTAAGTGTTGCTTGTTTATTTGTTGAATATATTACAGTGTGGTTTCGTATTATATACAATTTGTAGTGGAATAGTCGAGTGGTCAATAAAGAACCTAGCTTATATAGTTGCAGATATCATTTAGTTCTATATGTAGACCATACTTTTTAGAATATCTTTAGAGTCTTCTACAAATTCTGTAATATCATCTACCTCATTAAATTATTCTCTGTATATCACGTCTTTGGTCTTCCGAAGTATCGGTTCTATCATAGCCTCTTCATCATCTGCCTGGCCTTTTCCTAACAATGTTGGGGTCGGTTTCCAGTCTAACCGGACGCAGCTGAATACCAGTATTTTATATGGAGTGACTGCCTATCTGACCTCCACAACCCAGTAATTGGGCAATTCGATACCCGTTTATAAGACTGGCTGTCAGAATTTCAGGCTTCTGACGACCCGTTATGACTGTCAAAGATGCCCAAATGATAACCGAGACCAACGGCTTAACGTGCTTTCCGAGGCACGCCAATTAATCATTGAAATTTCCAATATGTTTTCAATCTTCTTTTTTTTGTATTAATATCACAAATACTATTGTTTTCCATATCCATAACTCTATCTTGTTACGTATATTATGTTTCTCTATGATCTGAATAACTATACTCATTTAGGACATACCTCAACTAATTAGTCACATCAACCCCTACATCTGCACAGCTATCAATCGAAACTCAAATTTTAATTAACGGATTCCGCAATCGCCCCCACGTGGACGGACACAAAGCAAGTATGACAGCTATTCAACTGCACACTGCATCGTACAATGCACCACAATCCTTTAAAATTCCTAACACATCACATAGCTATCTATAACCACACATCTTACAAAAACCTACCAAATCCAACGGCTGAAAGTCGAGAAGCAATCTATCATAGAATAAATCTATGATATATTTACACACACTGAATGCATTATCACCATTCCTAAATCAGCTATCAACGAACTCTTTTCACTAAAAGGGTGAGGTTCACTATAGGAAAGGTTGACCCCTCATAAAGACTTATCACCTCATATACAAAATAAGGTTCTACTAATCCAAAAGCTCTCGAAGAAAATGCAGATTTACGCATCAGTGTTAGGGATCAAATTTGAATGGACAGTAGCGAGCAGATGGGATCTCGTCAAAGTTAGCGGTAGTTTTTTCACAACAATCTCTCCTCGGACTTAACTTACGTTATCTCGCCCACGAACGTCGCAAGGAATAGAAACCCGCACGTACATAATAAGGACGATATTTCTAAAGAAATTTAAATTCGCCCGCAAAGGTCCCCGAGATAGGATTAAAGATTGGGCGACGAGATGGCCCTTTTGTGGCCGACCCTTAAGAAAACATGTCTTGATATGGAAATATCTTGGACGGGAGTTAATCGAGGAATCATTTGCGGGGGCGATCATTTATCAGAAGTACGGTCTATGAATGCGTAATTAGTTCACAGATAGAACAACCCCGCTGCCCGTTTCAAATTCATTGTTGACGTTTATTTCGCGCGAGTGCGCAAGTAAAAAGCGTTCGCTTGTTTGGATCGCAGCAGCTGACCGTTTTGAGGTGCGCCAGACCGTGCATGTCGGGTTAAAACGATAATTTCATCTGGGGTCCTGCAGAAATCAATACGGCTATCATTGTCCATGCTTCAACCAGAGGGTCATTGAATACAATTCATGAAAGAGCTAAACATAATCTTTCTGCTAATAAAAAATCAGATCCGTTAAGCCGTACGAGAGGGAGAATGCATAAATTCTAAAAAATATTTATTTTCAACAATGTTAGGTACATGAATACGGACCACGTATCCGCTCCGACAATCCTTCATTAATTCGTAAACCAAACAAAAAAGACCAAACACTGGACTCATCCACACTTGATACAATATTTGTTTTGATACGAACTGACGGCCATTGGTTCACCTTCGTTTTGTGATGGTAATGACTCTGGCGACACTTTGTAGACACAGATTCTTACGCCGCGTCGACCAAAAGCTATTGTTACTTCTAAATGTCACCTGAACGAAGTAAAACAGACGACAATTGCAGAAACTTCAACTACATAATACGTAAAACTCCTAACACGTTCACAACTGAAAGGACACACGATAGTCACAAGACAACTTCCCCTCACATTTCACAAAGTCGCAGACGTCATGTCTAAAATTAAAACCCACTTATTCCAAAGCCGCTACTTAGCCACCTTCCCGTTTATACAAAAACTAAATATATCCACGAGCATTGTGTCATGCTTAAAGGAGTTCCATAGGTCACGGTGAACGCATGAGCGTGTACCACGTGTCAAAAACACGCCAAACATTTTTTATCTTTGAAAAAATTATAAAAGACCGTTTCTAACAATGGAACCTCGGTAGCATCTTTGACAATTATAATATCGCAGCCATCGGGACCCGGAAAGCCATTAACGGCCTTCAGATAAAACTCGACATTGAACTGTAATGACGATGAAGAAAGGTTGAATATTGAACGGGTTATTCATAAAACATGAGCTCTATAGTCATTGACGCGGCCACGGTAAATGTAAGGGTCATCACAAAAGGCAGATGACAACAATACGCGTGCGTCAATCGTGTGCTCATGCAAATATATTTTTTCTCCTAAATCATCCCCTTTATCTGTTCGTACAGCGATGGGGTTAATTAATATGTACGGAATAATACAATTAAAATTAAGATCCCTTTTTTAAGTTGGCACGAGGTCGCGACTTACTGTCACCATTAGAATTATGTTCTTGTTTTGACAATAAGCTTCCGTTATGAATGCGGTTTTAAAAGTCGAGTGGATTTATGGACTTGGCTCTATTGTTTCTTGTTATCTATTTAATATATTGCTATATTTTATTGTGAGGGTCCCCCGTGGTATATTGGAACTGGTTGGTCTGACAGCTCAGTCGAAAGGGTTAATATGAACGTTTAGGATAAACTCAATAATCCGAAACAACCGGTGCTGAAGCCAACCTGCAATTGACACTTGGATAGCGCAACCCCGGTATACAGCAACGTAATAACGTCACATTTAGTGTCCAGATATAACAATGACGTTTCATATCTATTGCATTATCAAACTTAACTTTTTATCTGGTAATCGGATGATATTTTTATCAGCGCGTTAAAAAACAGTACAAAATGCTTTGGCCTTTAGTTATCAGTAAGATGAGTGGTTGACAATTGCTATATAAAGATGTGATAGTACGTGACCAACGTAAATATATTTGTGTGCGTAGCTATCTTTTTTCTTAAACTTTTCCACCGCAAAAAATTGTTTGTTCCCAAAAAGTTTCATCACACATTCTGACATTTCCAAAAAGTATTTACTCAGTTTCAGTTTAAAAAGTTTTAATGTTCAAACTATATTTGAAAACAGAACAGCTACAATTACGAGCAAATTATTAATATTTTTCCGTCTCCTTTGTAAGTTGCTATTTCATAAAGCAGTTGACAGAATGCGGGTCGAAAATTTTGAACGGTGCACAATTTTCGGGTTTAAGGAAGGCTTTGTTGTGCAACGGGTTTAATACAAAAGTGTCAAATGACAGCACATCTGGTGGGACAAAGGGTTAGTCTCGGATAGATTATTTCTCGAACCACCCCCGCAAGATTGCTCGCTTATACAGATGTTCGGCTACCTCCGTTTTTATTTATTTTACGTTTTATCGAAACGGTTGAAGGATTAGTGGGTTTATTTCTAAGCGAATTTGTAAAGAAATGTATTTTTATGGAAAATATATCCTTTAGTCCTAAAATGTTTCACTTTAGAACTAGAGTTAAACATAATTTTCGAGAAAAATAGTAGGGGTATATACTATGTGAATTTCAACCATCATTAGAATTTCATGTAAGGTTCAGTTGCTACGGAAGCATAGCACAAGAGAGAGGATTGGGTGGATCAAGACACTCAATGATGATAATGACGATGAAGTTCGATAAGATACTTCTCTATGCGAAACTACCGTTTTGAAGGGGCAATTAGAATCAATTCAATTATTTTTTATATTTTACGTTCAAAAGTACCTTTAGTCGCCGATTTGAAATAAATGATTTGATTTTGACTTTTAGTGCATAAAGTAACTATCTAACAATATCCATAAAAAGTTCATACAAAACCAAGAACAATAAAAACGACACAATTCGAAACATCCTGTTACCAAAGACAGGATTAACTCCCAATCCAAAATGTATGGACAGGCGATGACGAAGCAAAACCTACATGATTGTCCAACACTGTCATTGTGCAACATCTTGCGTGACAATGTCGTATCGTCAAGATAAAACTGTCTCCAAAGAATCCTTTGAAGCAAGGAAAGAATCATTAATATAATAAACACCGGACCGTCATGCCGATGACGTGACGTTCAGTGTTAAAATGGTATTCTCTCGCACGTGTCCTTTCCGCCTTTTGGCTGGTTATGGAATGTTCTGGTCGGCTGAATCACAGACAAAACTGTTCTGCTCCAAAAACTGACGTCTCACTGGATATGACATGTAGATTGTAAATATGGAGACAGTGGTGACGCTATCGATGTTTTAGTGGAACTAGTGTAACTGAATTTTCAGCTGATGGAATCAGCCATGATGCATTACTAATTAATCACGGCGCTTTTAATTTTTTTTTTACTCTTGTTTACGTTCTGCATCGTTCTTACATTTATAATTTGAACATGAATGATGTAACCCAGATTTTGTAACCATTTGATTTAAAAGAGTGTCCATGGAGTTTACTGCCCGTTCTTCTCCATGGGTACCTACTGCTTTGGAATGGGCAACTAGCTTCATCGCTCTGACTGACCGACCCCTTGACAATTCAAAACTGCCTGTAATTGGTTTACTTGAAATAAATGCTTTGAGTTGGAGTTGGAAGGACCTATGTTTATAAGATGAACAATTTATAATTCAAACAAGAGATATGTTATGTATGTTTATGTTTGCCTTTTTGTGAATATTTTTGCCTTCACAGACATCAACTAGATGTCGCTAATGATGGATAATTGCCTTAAGATAGGTTCTTTCATAAAGATTTTGAAGGATCGTCATTAACAGTTTTTGTTGTGGTTTGTTTAAATATTTGTGTATACTAACAAATATTTCAACATGACATTTTTTGTACCCTCTGACTAATACGATTGTGTAAGAGCTATTAAAGACGCTACTGCAAAAATTAGTACCACTTGTTAAATATTATCCGCCTTTCCACATTAACATCGCATAAATATAGAAGACACTTACCACTATGCATGGTATTGGACTCCGCATCAGCTACTTCGGTCCTCGACTTTTTGAGGTCCTCAGGAGACGCTGAGGTGTCCATACGTTCTTGCTTGATCTTCGGCTTAATGTCTTCGTCAGGGGAACTTGATGGCATGGGTGACGTTGAGGCTCGCCTTTTAGGCGTTGATACTCCTGCGTCACCTACAGGTAAAAAAAATATTGTTACAAACTCATTTACTCAATCATTGAGGGAGCTTCATAATATTTTGAATACAGAAAAAAAAACAAAAGTGTAACTATTGTAATTCTGAATTTAAAGTCGAGTCCATTAAACGAATGGTTCTTTGTACATAATTATTAACAGAACTTATTGCTCTAGAATTAAAAGTTGAGTAAGTTAGATAACGTTATGATCCAAAATAATAAATATTTATTTTTACTACAAATATTCGTTTGGTTAGAGGTAAAAGAAGAAACGACTTACCATCTAATAGCCTCTTAGGAGTGCTCGAGGCTCCTCCATCTTCTAAAAGGTCAGGATGAGCTATAGAAGGGCTGGCGAGGGGAGGGGTATGTACTCTGCTACTTGGAGGCCTCCTCGCAGTGAGGAGTGATGGCCTCCGAGCGCTGGTACTCCCGCTCGAAACCTGGCCTGGCCTTGAGCCATCTTCTTGATCGGAATTGGGCCCTGTGATTGGAAAGACAGAATGTAAAATCATTGTAAGCAGTTTTCGTATCGTATTAGAAAAAAAGAAAATCATGAAATATAAAATACACAAAGTGGTGGGCAACAGTTAGTTACTTAATAATGTTCAAGAGTTTCTAAGCTTTTTTAATGTGTAAGTATATATGTAATATGAATAAACATACAACAATCCCGTAAGTCAATTGATGATAGGTTGATACTGTTATTAAAATTGTTAAAACTTATCTCATTATCATAGTCACTGAAAAAAAAAATCAGATTTCATAGAGAGAATACAAGAAGAATACACAAAGTTAAGAACAAAACAAAAACTCACCAGCACTATAACAATGATAGGATGTCAGGTCCTTATCACAGGAGGACACCTTATGCTGGATGAAGCGCACGATGTCAGCGAGAGCGAAGGCCCTGCGACAGGCTCCGCAGGTTAGGGTGTCAGCCGGGACCCCGGGTATGGGGGACCCGCCACCCTCTGCCGCGCTGTCCGCATCCGCTGGAAGGTAAGAACATGGTTTGATATCTGTGATATTTGGCGACGGTGACGAAATGATTTGAGCTTATGCTGAATTCAGATTTTAATAGATTTGTAACAAGCAAAGCTATGACTGTGAAGACATGATTGTGACTTCTATCAACCCACATTGGGCCGCGTGGTGGATTATGGCCCACTCCCTCTCATAGAGAGGAGGACTAGCTGTGTTCCAGCAGCGGTAACATTATAGGCTGCTTATGCTAAAACTTAGCACTTAGCAATCAAACCGGCTTTAGACACTACAGCGTAGTTAGAACTACATAAAAATTCTGCAGGTACAATAGAAGTGCAATGGAAAACTATTTAGATATTTTGCCGCAACAAAATTCGCCTTAAGTCAATGGTAGTTGTAGGTTAAGTTTCATATAGATTCAAGAAATCGTAGATGCACGCCTAATGTCTAGTATTGACAAGTAACTACTTGGAATTTACATATTTACAAAGTGGGTACCTAACACAAAATGGTAAAAGCTTTTTTCAAGATATATGTCTTAACATTAAATTACACCTCTATGAGTAAATAAATAAATAGGCACTAAATAAAACTAAAATGTAAATAAATGATAACAATACTTTGAATTAATCGATATATAAGCATTCATAACGTAACATCAGGCCTGTAATGCCCAAAGGTTTAGGCAGAGGTGTACCCAAAGTATACCCACGTTTCGCCAGTTAAGTTTAATTCCAATGTAATAGGGGGCGAGCCTATTGCCATTAACCATCAACTATCACAAATCCAGACTCCGGGCTGCTACTGAGAAATTCCAGATGGGAAAACTTATTAACTCTTAAACCGACCAGCGCGCGCATCTAACCCAGGACGTCATGCTCAACAGTAGCGCTTGCGACCAATAGACTAACGAGGCAGGTTTGATCTTTAAAATACTGAATATTTAAGTAAGTACCTAGTACCTGAACGTACTTGTACAAAAAAACGTAAGTAATTTTGGTGCTTTTTCTTTAATTTATCAGTTCTATTAAGTAATATTTAAAAGTAGTGATGGATATCACTGTCAATAGTTTTATAAGTTGAAGATTGAATAAGTCTGGGATTTTTTTTTCCACTATAATCTATTTTAAACTTATAAAAAAGCCGAAGAGTTTGTTTGTTGAACTAGATAATCTCCAAAATTACTAAAAAAAACTTTTTGCTTTTGATAGCTCATTTCTGGAGGCTCTAGGTTACATCACGCTGGGCCCTTTGGGAACCGAGCTAAGTCAAAAAGAACGCTAAGCGAAAACGAAGTAATAGCAAGCATGCAATGCGATGCGACAATCGGGAAACTAAACATGTCATATAGAACTATAGACAAAGCCGTGGGCAGAAGTTAGTAAAATATAATTGGAATCCATCATGACAGATTGATCAGAGATGGCAGTGAAGATGGAGAGACCTTTGTCCAGTAGCAGGACAGTACATTGTTGATTAACATAAAACAATTTTCAAGGTTCGCACAACTTTTTTTACACGCACCACAAACAACCGCTGCTAAACGTGACACACTTTTCAAAAGACAAGACATTCGATGCCAAACAAAAATAACAAAAAATTATAATTCTTGCACAACATTCGTCCACAACATATGGGCGATGAATGACACTTTCTTCCAACTTTTAAGTGTTAAATGAGACTTAATTACATGTTGTTACCTTCACGGTGCTGTGAGGTGTCAGTTGTAGGGTTGACCGCTTATCTTGGTAAAAAAGGCCCGTAATAACCGTCTTACTCTGCGGTCTGCATTTAAAGGGTTTTCTTTGTTGGGACAAGAAAGTTAATCGTTTTTTTTCTTTTGGAACAGATGTCGAGGTGTGAGATGGTTGTTATTATGTTTTTGATTCTGGTGTTTGTGGATTGATACTATAATTATATTGTTATTATATTTAAGTGGCTGGAAGTATTGACCGGGTTAACGATACCAAAAAAAAACAAATCAGGTTTAGAATCTGTGCTTCTATTTCTAGACGTCGTCTATATGACACTAGTATTGAATCCGAAGACAACTGTTAATAGAGTTAGTCTAGCTTCATTTATTATTGAAAGTCTAGGTGCGATCAATCGCTCTTACAAAGCAGTCATTTCTGCGAATTGGGGCTTTTCAAAGAGCCTTATGACTAGAAACTTTATTAAGAAGACGTCAGCCGTTACACTTGTGTATAAAATCAAAGGTCAATTTAGAATGTTAAAATAAATAAGATGTTTCAATGCTAAATAGATCTAGGTATAGCAATAATATAGTCAGCGCTAAAGGAGTTCAGAACTAAATTAAATCAATCGATAGTTTTTTTCTATTTTCTGTAGCTCTTTTGTACGCTTTGCTAAGAGAAGAAATTTACTGTTTCTAAATCTGACCTAAAATATTCCTACATTGATCACTCATAATCGGAAATATTTTTAATGTTTTAAACCGTCAAGTTGACACTGTCTATAATTTCAGACGTGTGGCTTCCCCTGCCTAAAGACTAACCCCAAACAAATATCACGTACATAATTAACTCCTTACATATTAATTGACATCACCATAATATAAATAGCTCGACACAAGACACCGTCGCGACGCCTCGGATTATAAAGGCGCTTTCGCACGAACAATTGGTCGGCACATCAAAGCGCGTTCGCGAGCTAATTTCACATAAGTACTGTGTAGACGCCCTTACATTCTCGGTTCAAACTCTCTTGTTATTATTATTTTTTCCTTCAATTTCTTTGTAAAGTAGGCAGCGCTGTAATGTCTATAGGGGCTGTATTGCATTGTAACTCGAGAACTAAATTAATATAGCGAAAAAACTACGTGATTCGACGACCATTGTTTGAACTGCCGTACCTAGTTTGTTTAGAGGGTATATTATGTAAATGCACGCGTTATTGATGTTAATTTTTTACAGATTTGTAAAGGTGGCTCGTGGCAAATGGGAACACTTCCTGGGGAAGTAGAGGTGGATGTATCCTGTGCCTGATCAAACAGTGTTCAGTGATACTGGCGCGGTGAAAACGGAAACGTAGTTGTCAGCATCATTCATAAACAAACAAGTATAAGATTTCTTTGGAAAATATTGCACGCGATGTAAAAGCCTTTAAATTAACCTCCATCTAGCATCCTAGATATAGATACTAATGGACTGATGTTCGATCTCACTACACTTATGCAACGAACAATCTTCCAACATAATAGGTACGCTATTGCTTCACGACTCAAGTACTGGCGCACATCATACCGCTTAACCCTTTCCAAATCCAACGTGTAAATGTAAAAGCCTTACAAGTAGGTACATAAACGCTTACACAATCGAACCCTATCAATTTCCGTGAAAAGGTGGACTGTGGGTCAAATCGGACAAATGCTAGGCCACACCCACCGCCACGCCAGTGGACAGTGGTCACCACACATGCGCCGTGTGGACAAAACCATTACACCCACATAAATATTTGATTTTCACGTTTCGAGTGATTTATGATTATCTATATCGAGGGTAGCGTGCCCCAGTTTTGAATGCTTTAAATGGATTGCTGCACTGAATCAATTTTGTGGCTATGTGGGGTTTTATGAGATACAATTTATTATATTCGTGATTGATATGTTTTCTGAAGTGTTAACTTTAAATTGAGAACTAAAATGATGACACAGAAAGTCAGTCACCTATTCCGTTGCACAACTTCAGTGTCTAAGAATGACACCGGTTTGTTCTTGAAATGCAGAATAAAGCTGTATTTGGAAGTCCCGACATTTAAATAGAAAACGTCAAACCGACAATTCAATTAAAAAATCTCAAAAACCAAAAGTGAAATCAATTATTCTCAAACGAAAACCAATATAAGAAGCGCGTGCATTTTATTTCTGTTTTATTGAAAAGTACCGTCTAACCAAGGACAGTCGCCTCAGGTGACGAGAAGGGAGACACCCTTCGAAAGGACTGAGCGACCGAAAAGTTTAAATTAGCTCGTT
Organism: Hyppa rectilinea; assembly: GCA_951799385.1. NCBI lineage: Eukaryota > Metazoa > Arthropoda > Insecta > Lepidoptera > Noctuidae > Hyppa > Hyppa rectilinea. Next base: position 6,379,114 of record OX637314.1, read on the forward strand.
ACTACACACGGCGTAACATGCCAGTTATATCTCTGCATTTGTTTTTTCACAGAAAAGGTCACGCCAGCGACAGAAGTAACTTCTGTGTTAGCAAAGTTTCCACTTGGCCGTTCGTTGCATTAATTATTAATTACATTTTGTCCCGACCGCCCGCGAATTGTATCACTGTGTTAATTTGCGAAACGTTCGTAACGGTTTTGACGGAGTGCTGAAACTTTGGGTTTACTTTAGAATATTCAAGATTGATGTGTATGGATTGCTGTGTGTCACTGTGGGCAAAAAATATGTCTAACTTTGACACAGCTCTGACCACCGTGTCCGATGTTAATTGGCAGGGGATCGAGAACCCTAGCGATTGTGTATAGAAATTGTTCGTTTTTCACGACAATAAATCGAAAATAAAAATAATAAGAATGGATATCAAATGTTGCGGGGGTGTTTATTGTGTGGTGTTACTATGAATATGTTATATGGTTTGAGCGCTCCGTTTGAGTTTGGTTGATCGCGAAATTGAATATTATGTAGCAGTAATAATGATATACTGCTGCGTTGATTACATTAATAAAATAATCATGTTAGCCAATGAAGCATTTATTTTTAAGACTCCTGGTCATTTGAAGAGAGATAGAGAGCAATTTAATTACAATTTATTCCTAGAATAACGATGAAAAACTCCAATGGTACTAATGAAATGTAAAAAGGACATCTAGGACATCTGCTTACCCCGCTTGACAGGCAAAAGCTTGAGCGAGCAAAAACTTTTAATTTTCTTTTTTACCATTTCTGTTTTCTTTACCAACTTATGAATGCCAAAGAATTTTGACATCGGCTTCTTTGACAGCTACTTTATTCAAAGGCTGAGTTGTCGGAAATGGACATACGCCACAAAAGCCTATAGAAACAGCCCTGTGTCGGCAAATTGAGATTTAAGGCTTGTTTTAATTTATCAGAAGCTTTTTGTGTTGATAGGACTGGCTGGACACTTGTGTGATTTGAAATACCTAATTTTTATTTTCCTTTTTTCGCTCACGGCCGTTTTTTGGGGTTCGTAATTTAAAACCGCTTTATAGTGTGTTGTTGTCATAATCTTTGACAATCTTTTGAAAGTTTGAATGACGATTTAAAAGCATTTTAATTTTACCGTCTATAACCTGCCAGTTACATTAAATTTAAATTGCCAAGTCCTTTTTCCTAAATTAAAAACTGCTTCAGTAATAACGACCCAGTAAAAACACATAGTTCCATATTGGAAACACGCCCATACAGCCAGTTTAGCCTCGCCATTCACGTCAGAAGGCGGGTTGTGTCAACAGCGTACTAATGACGTCACTTTTCTCAACATGGCCACTCTGCAACCCTTGCTTTTTCACCTATAATTACACTTAACCGATGGAGGGGAGAATTTTGCGTTATGTACTTTAAATCAGTATATAGATTGTGTTGAGTATTCATCGTAATTCTCGCGTCTGTCAATCCAAAATGACGCTCTGAGGAAAATAAATACTATTATCTAAAATGATAATTTTTTCTTCTTATCGAAAATTCCCTACTTATAGTAAATAACTGTAGATAAACTTAATTTAAACGTTTTGAAAAGATACAAAACAACGGATGATTAATTGATTACAACAGTCGTTTACTGAGTCATTATAATAACCAATAAACATAAAATACAATCAGTACCTTCCAATATAAAACACCTAGCATCTATCAGATTAAAGGGCCTACCTATAAAATAGGATTACCTCTTAAGGGGACGGTTCTCGCCCACCGATTGCTAATCAAATTATCCAACGTAATTCCGAGCGACAAAAACGGCTGATTATCTTTATCTTGTTGTTTTTTTCCTCTCGACCCAAGGGAGCTAAAGGGATCACTGTCCAATGCTGAATTTGTTTTTTTTTTTAAGTAAAGTACCTTGTATTATTTGATTCTTATTTTGCCTAGTTATGTCAAAATTAATTAATGTTTTGTCTACGATTTTCAAGAGGTAAAACAATGTGCAAAACAAACTGCAAGATTTTTTTGTCAAGATTATTTTGTCTAGCTATGTCGAAATTAATTAATGTTTTGTCTACGTTTTTTAAGAGGTAAAACAATGTGCAACCAAAACTAACTGGAAAAATGAAAATACTCAGAAGATGTTGCAAGGTTATATAAGGTTGCAATCTCACATTTTACACTTGATTTTAAAAAAAACTTTCTTGTGTCATCAACAAGAAAGGAGATTGTTTATCAATATTGCCTTTTTACATGGCACAGGTAAATAAGGTGTCCCTCGGGGGTGACAACACGAAAAAATAGCGGCCAAGTCGGTGGCTGATCAAATTAAGGTCGGGTCAGTAATCGAGTTACAGATACCCAATACTGGGCGGAATATTCGCAATAACTGGAGAAAAACAGAGGCCTCCTGTGTATTGGCCTCTTCGTTAGAGGGATTTGAATTTTTTTTCTCTTTTTTCGTTTTAGGTGTGTAACACGATTCCGCGCCTGGGGAGTCGGATGGACAACCCTTAATAGAAAAAATGTTGGTTATAAAAATCGAGAGTGAAAATTTATATTGTCAATTTTTCTGAACGGTGTCAATGTCGGTTTAACTTTGAGATTAAAATTTTTCTCTTCAAGTTACTGTTCATTCAAAAATAAGCAGTATTTCTTTGGGATAAGCGTTGAAATCAAATGACGGAGAAAGAAAATATCGTGCCAAATAAAAATAATTTCCTAATGAATTCTATTGCTTTTAAATTCGCTTGCAAACACTAACTGTACTTGCAAGTCAATTTTGAAATAAGTACAATTTAAATAAGAAACTCTCTATCTCAGTAAAATTAATTCAATTCTAAATTCAAATAGGTGTTGTCGATAGTTGAATTTGAAAAAGCATAATTTAGAAAATGAACATATTCGCTTATCTCATCAAATGCATTAAGTTTCATCATAAAATCTTTAATAATTCGTATCAAAATATACGGGTCGTATACTCAGCGCCAAGCACCTACCCTAGTGGAACAGGGAAGGAGTGTGGTATGTCTTCCTAAAGATATTTGTCACGGCACGAGTGTCAATAAAAACGCCACACCGGACTGTCTACCACTACACCGAGATGGCTTAGGGATGGGATACGTTGACATCGATAGAAATTTAAGAAGCTATTTTTTAAAAGTTCGGTTTCGATTTGTGTTGTGAGCAACAAAGGAATTGGTTTTAAATAATAAGAAAATCCAGTTTTGATTTAATATACTTAAAGTTAATTATTAAATAATATTCTAAAAAAGACGGTTATTTCTGAAATGTAAGCTACATACGTGTTAAGTGAAACACATAACTATTCTTTTTTTCAAAGTGCTATAAATAATTAACCTCACATATGTCGTGTGACCCCCAAAGGTTAATCAGACAAATACACTCAAAACGAGAATAAATATAATCGTAAAAAACCGTTGAGCATGCAAAAAGTTTCTAGTAGGCGAACGTTTTACGGCCATCACTCAGTTGTTAAAAATCAGCCTACCAAGGAGGTCCTTACAGCCAAACCGTACCTAATTACGTACCCAACCTCACTATCTTCCTCCAACACTCTCGAGACGTTCCTATTATCGACATCAATAACTCGCAGCACTAGAACAATACCCGTTAAAGCGGACACTTAACCCCTAATCCTTACTCCGGCAGTTTTATCTCGACGCCGGGCATTTATGGCAAAAATCTTAATTCCAGAACCGCACTGTCGTTAACTGCCCGCCACTAATTATTGCTGCCGACTGTATTTATTACTACAAGTGGCTCTGTTTATTGTACCTAGGTTTATTTACTGATTGGTGATGTGATAGAGAATCGATGTGAGTATATTTCGCGTATTCGTTGAGAGCTTTCAAAGAAAAGTGATTTGGAATGATTTTCGAAATAATAATTGACCATTTTGAACACATTAAAGTTTGTCTTGTTAATAATAGATATAGAAACTATATAAAAAACCTGGATGTATGTTAAAATGAAAGCAATAAAAATAGACTACAAAAAAAAAATAGAATATGGCAGTTCAAAAGGCATTTAGTCTCCCAAAACTTCGCACACAGTGAAAAATAAACGAAATGCATGCGTGTCTATCTATGCACAATAAGAAGTATACATAGTTTTTCCTAAAGCCATAAAAATGGGGTTATAAAGCTTCGTCCGGTCGGGACTGGTGCCAGTATTGGCTGTAGCCAACCCTTGCACTGTTACAGTGGAAATGGACTTTTTAAACCATAATAAACTTATATGAGACCTAAAATTTTAAAGCGATGATAAACTAGCAGTATAGTAAGGAATTTACGTAATGAGTTAAGACTTGGAATGATGGGGGAATCTTGAAATTGTTCAGTCATTAAGCTGAAGTTGATAACGAAGGTATTGGAGCGAAAAAAAAAACCAATTTCAATTAACAGCTTCCAATAAGAATTGACTTCTCATTCTTCGTATATCAAACTTATCCATCACAAAAACACACGTAATTATTTTTTTTATAACCGTTCTCGTATGAACATATCCGAAACAAAATTCCTACCCATTCATAATACAACACTATTAAACCAACATATATTTGAAATAAAACAAAGATCGCGAACACATCCTAGCGTCGCCTATTACCCTCGCGGTCATTATTTTGACATACAGCCTCCGCGGTCGAGAATTTGCGGTCAATGCGGCAGACGAATGCAGTTTTATTTGAAATATACTTTTAAATATCCCTTTATGTTGATAAAGTGTTCAGTTTACGGAAATGAATGTTAGCTTTAACTTTCTCTAAGAATGTTTGATCACTTTTAAGGAAAATAGTGCTGAAGACACATTGGAGTTTCACGTCACTGAGGATTTAGCTTTAGAATCGTAACCAAACCAAACTTCATCTTATCCCAACGTAACAAAGACAAAAGTAGTGTAACAAGCATGGAACGAAAAAAAAAAGATTGTGTGATACACAGCCAGACAGATCTAACTTTACATATTATAATAGACAACCTTATCTCTATTTAGTCAGCAATCAATCTAATCTCAGCATAATAGCCAAATTAAATCATATCAATTTATATAGCCCATATAACTCAGGGCCGATCTATACGCACGGAGATATTACACTATAACGTTCAGTCTACTTACGAACTCATTTATATGTTAATGTACACGGCATCCGATTCGTTCAGATTCATACACAGATATATTTCGGGGGCAGATATCATTTTCACTGCCTTATTACTTTCCAATTTGTCTTCAGTATTGGTTATTGCCCCGTTTATTGCTGCCCCAAACCTATCCATTAACTCGAGTTCGACAATCACATAAACAATACGATCGAAGTTGGAAAATTTTCAGATCATGCGAAAATACCTTTTCGTCTTAAGTCGATGCCAGAGTCGAAAAATCTTGACTTACTCCGCGTTGATAAATCCATTTTTCTTCACCACAAATTCACTGTGAGTGTTCAATACTTAAAGTAGTCCAAGCGTAACAACTTAACAGCACAAGCACTTAATGAAAACTGAAGTTGAAGTCCGATGTTCACTGACCACTGAGTTCCCAAGATGTTCGAAGTCATAAAGCATGTGATCATCTTCGCAGATGAACACAGACTGACTGGCTACCTCTATAAAATTCGAGGCCCGAAATTTTAATGAAAAAAGATCCCCCAAAGAGCCAGGTAAAAAAATCCCGTATCAAAACCGCCGTTTCCTAGTGACCCCGATCGCTCTCCCATCCCTTTGTTGGGCTCCTTTTATTTATAATAGTACATTTTTTTCACACACGGCACCCCTAATAACGTGTGAGCAAAAATATGCGTAATCGTTCGCAGTACCGAAGTATGGGGACAGGATTCTAACTTTCATATAGAAAAAACACAACGGTCCCCCATTTGAATGGCAAAAAGTGCATGTCATTGCGAAAATGGTATTAGTGGATGAATATGATTTTGCTCAGATCAGGATGGATGGATGACTTATAATTGTGTCGCGTTATATTTAGCATGAATTATTGGTTTGACGTGGTTTTTGTGATTCTCACTAGGGCTTTAAGATCGCTATCCATGTCAGTTTTGGTAACCAACATGAACTGACTAAATCCTGCTGACATTTTATTTTCTAATTTCAACAAACTTAATACCGAACTTCCATGTTCACTTTTTGTCCTCCGAACGTTATTCTGTCTTCTATTTCTTGCAGTAATTGAATAAAGAAATTATCTTCGAGATTTGCCGCGAGACACGTAATAAAATTATGACAATCGAATTGACGGCCAAAACGTTTGGTAGTGACCCCAGCACGACATAATGTTTGCTATTTCTAGGTAAACAAACATGGAAGATTGACATGGAGTGTACATCTGGTAGGCTGACGCAAATAATGGGGGATTGATAATATAATTTGATTTTCCTGCGACAAATTGCGCGTGATGTTTCGGACAGGAATATCTTTTGCAAACTGTACAATAGTTGCAGATTAAACATTGCGTATTAGAGATTATTTACTAATGTAGTAGAATAATATTAGGGCTACTAAGAGAAATAACCAGTTGTGAACGTCCAAATTATTGTAGAAAGGAAAGCTGTTCAATAAGCAATTTTATTCTGCAAAATTATAACCTTGAACTTGAGTAAGCGGTACTAGTGAACTAAATACTATATCCAAACACATCCCATCAAATCAATTTTTTCACCAAAATGAAACAAAAAAATCGTGTCGGATGAACAAAAACGTATACAGTTACACCACCGTTGTCCAAGATGAGATCCGAAAACTTCGGCTGAACTTACCTGTTACCGGCCGTGTGAAAACGGAACAGGTGTCTGCGGTCCGTCTTCCGTCCGACCTGGTAATTATAGAATGGACAATGGCGGCGCGTGATGCGCGGGAGTGTATGTCGACGCGTCCGCGGTTTCGTTTCGAATATCGCGATTGTGGTCCGCTATTGTGAAATACTGTTCTGATTATAGACCTGCGAATCTTATGAGAGATATTTATTGTATTTCTGTTATTATATCTTAAGAATATGGACGTTTTGTTACAAGATCAACAGGATTGTTGAAGTTTTTCAAAATTCGAATCCTTTTGAAGCTTTGATACTTAAACTAATTATGGTACACAGGTCTTTAAAATCTAAATGAGAACTCAATACACAATTGGTTCTAGAACAGCTGATGTTTTTTTTCTTTCTATAATTATCCTACAAGACACAAAAAGCCTCTCCGCAGGTTCCAGATGCCTATCTGACTTCATCACAACGTCAATTAAACAAATTACAAATAGTGCGGAAGGACTATAACCATATTATTCTATTTTACTAAGAAAAAATGTTCCCACAATATGCTCCGATTCTGGTCAAAGCGCACATTGTGGGCAGCATTGTCAAGTGTTTTGATGACGGATCTGCCAAAGGATTGGATGACACCTTGGTCTTGAAAAAAATATGACAGCGTGGGATACGCGAAAGGGATTCCTGGCAAATATGATGAACGGTGTCTTCTCATGTACAGGAACTGAATTTTGTTGTGTTTTTGACTCGTTTTTTTTCGGTATTGGTCATAGTTTACAAAATGCATTGCGGTCAAGCAAGTCTAAGTTTTATAAGAATTTTGTTATTATGGCTCGTATCTTTAGGGACTACAAATGTCTTAATGAAATGAGAACCGCATGCGTTTGTATGTGTTACACAGATTTCTTCCACCATGAAAAGTGTTCAGGTCGCCTAGACTCATTGAACTTATTCCCATAAATTTACCGCGTATGCTTCCAATATAATATGACCTCCACCACATGGTGTGTTCACTCCTCTGTCATGTGAGTTGGCACGTCAGGAGGGCTGGGGGAGGTGTCAAGTTAAATTGGTGTATTCTACGAGTAAGGTACATTGATGAAACCAATTATTCGTGGCGTGAATTTAATGGTTCGCTTCATTCTTGTCACAGAGTTGTTTAGTTGTAGACGTGTCTTCAGTTGTTTTTTAATGTCTTATGTTGATGGGCTTTTGATTATTTTAGTGCTTGTGAGGATTACTTTATTTCTTTTATTTAACTTGTAATAATATAGAGCATCGTAAACCCAAAGCTGAAACTTTATTATTTTTTAAAACGAAACAATATGTATATCTACCGTTTATTTAATAAAAAAAGTAGAATCAATAAATCAAAACCATAAAACAGTACCCTATAAAAAATAATGTCTCAATAAACTTAATTTAAAAATTAATTAAATTAATTAACTTACTTCGTATTCATATAAAACAGACGTGCCGGGTAATTCTAACGTGAACAGACTCCGGCGCAGACAATGGGTTATGTTGCCCGCTCGCACGCGGGTCGTCGGTCGTCGGTTATCTACCGATCGGAAGAAAGCCGATCTGCGGCCGCGCCGTCAAATTTATCGTTCTGTTCGCCTCTGCGTTTACAGTTAGTTGCTATGTCTGTGGTTCGAGTAGGGTTAGGGATTTTTCCTTGTGGTTTTTGCTGAGTGTAGGTAGAGTGTTCAGTTAATTTTTGCTTTGAAAATACTGACGTGTTTTCGAAATTGGAACTGAATTTAGTGTATAATTTAGAAACAAAAAATTGCAATGCTGCCCTTCGTCTGTATTAGCCTGATTCAAATTGGTTTTTCTGAATTCCTAATTAACGTACTGACAGTAAATAAAAATAATTCTCTAATATTTCCTAGAAAAGTTCAACTAGCTCATCTAGAAATGCTACCATACCATTATTCTTGTGCAAAAAATATTCTTTGTTTACACATACACGAACCTTCTTGCTAATTTCACATGGCCTCAATTAAGCAGTCATCATTCAAACGGATGTAAGTGCATAATCTCAAGTCGGGTCATCGCGTTAACAAGGCGAGCGGTCACGAACTGCCCGGTATGGGAAAGCTCCCAGCATACAAATGCAGATACGACCTTATGACGGTACAGCTTGGGTAACCGGAAATGCAGTATTGCGCCGACACCTACGTGCGACGCCAGATGGCGGTAGTGATTACTAAAAGATTATTTATCAGCGGACTTATATTAGACAGCCATAATTACCGACCACTTTAAGCAACTTTCGTTTACCTTTTAAGAAAGCTATAAAACAGTTGTTGGAAATTGAATATTCCGTTAACAATATCCACTTACCGAATCGTGCCAAACATTAACTATATTTAGTTAAAGGGCTATCTGTAATAAATCTATGAGAACGCCCACACTGCACACGTGATGACTAGAACAATACCCGACAAGCCTTACAACACAATATAAATCATAAACGTACATCGAGCTATCATCTTTCACTCCTTTAGCTGTGTGTCTTATGATTTTTAACACCTACTTAATCTCTAACAATAAGCTTATGAGACATTGCAACATATTTTGATACGTGACCTAAGTTTGGGCTTGTCTAAAATTCTATTGGTCTGTAGTGTTAGATTGAGTAGTGTAATTCTGTTTTTGATGATTGTATTTAGACGAAGCCAATCTCTGTATAGCTAAAAAGACAAATGTCTATTGAATGAATGTTTTGCGAAGTCGTATCGCTAGTTGGTTATTTAGTGATCACACTACTAAGATGTAGAACGTATTTACTAGAGTAGGTAATATATACCAGAGTTATAAATTCAAAAAGATGTTTTGTTTCGGTATTTCTATAACCCTTTAGTGTATAATTATACATTACGTGAAATTAAGTATAAAATAAATTAGATTTTGAATTTCTCATGTAGAAAAACAGAACATTCTTCGCAAAATCGTTCACGTGGATAAAAAATAACAGAAAAACGAAATTAAACCGCAAAAAAGGATCAAATCTGGATGAGTTTCAACAATACAAAACTATGCTCTATTAAGGCCACGTTTGTCCAACCTGACATGTATAGCCATATGGCAGAAAAAAAAAATCGTAGAGTTTAAACTGCCGAATCAAAAGATATTGGACAATGGTCACGAAGAAATCATTCATTCTCCGACGGTCCGGGATGAATTGATGTGGATCAGGTAGAATCTGACACGTAGCAATCTTCCCTTCAATCAAGTTTTCGTAGATTTTGTACCTGCTTAGTCATAGGTAGATAGACTTTGATTAAAAAACTTGTGGATACTGAAATAGATGACAATGTTGATGGTATAGATGATGAAGTATGCGGTACCTTGGTTCACTAATTGGTAGTCATCCCCAAATTAAAAATCACTAAAAACTAGGGAACATAGTTTCTGAAAAGCAAGTGGAGATTGATCTAAATAAACGAATTATTGTAGGCGCAATGTGTGGCTTTGAAAACCTTTATATTTATATTTCTACCAATAATGCTACTGTGACCAGAAAATGGAGCAAAGACGAGAAAAAAATGAAAGAAAGTGACACTTGTAAGCCCTTTTCTATTAAAATTGATGAAAGGGTGTCACATAATGATGCACAATAGTTATTTTGCCTTCGGATACCAACCCTGTTCCGTATTGTTATTATTATCGGCGATCCGACTCATGTGGGTGCGGACTGAGCCTGTTTTGGCCAAAAAAATCCTTTTGACCAATTGTTTGTCAAAGGTAGGAATATATTTTTTGTCAAGGTGTTTATCGGAGTTTGACCATGGGAAAATATTGGAGATTCAGGTGCCTCTATCGAATTTTGATCCATTGTCAACCTGTTGTTGGGGTCCGTTTGATAAAATCTCAGCAGCTTTTGTTTAGTTCGAATATTTTTCGAGTGTTAATGATTCTGTTTTTGATCAATACGCTTATGGGGCTCGAGTAAAAGTTCTTTGTTAAGTCTTTAATCTATATAAAGCTAACACCTACCAAACTTTAAATCGTCTAACGTTGAAAGGCCGACAATAACAAATTGGTATCAAAGCCTGACAAAGATGGACTCTTGAGAAACTGTCCACCCACTCCCTGGCTATTGATCTTGGTCTGCTCACAATAAATTAATTCCTGTTATGAACATTTTTTATTCCATTGTGTTGATGTTCTGTATTTATTTTAAGCTTGTAATAAAGCCTAATGGGCGGACGTTGGTCAAAAGAGATTTAGTTTAAAAGATCGGATTAAAGATGAATAGATTCTTCTAATGTATTATTATGCAATCTTGTTAGTTAATTAATGTGAGAAAAGAACTGAATGAATTCAAAGTTCAGATTGAGAAACCCTTTGGTACGTCTTTTTTTCAAAAACATTATTAAGAAACTGCGTTTCTTGAAAGTATGGCATATTCAATCCTTTTGACAACTTCATACAATGTAATGATCTTAATCGATACCCTAAATATTATTGATGAAAAAGAACTCACAATACAGATTACTTGTACAAGATAAGTTTACTTGAAGTGCTGTAAAAGAATTATCTTTCTGACTCATCTAAATGTCATAGATTAAGTCCTGAACAAAAAACGCTATGTTTGGGCTACTGTTGTTATTGTTTGTAACTAGATTTGTATTGTTAGTTGTATAAATCCTTTCCACTGGGAAAGGATTGTTTGTAAGATCGGCAGTGTATTTTTTTCATGTCGTTTTTGTCCGTTTGTTTGGGAAAAAAAACTTCTCAAGTATGGTCAGGTTTTTGCGTCGTCTGTCGAAAATCAATAACCATTGATCAATTAAAGCAATATTATAGCTACTTCCAACAAATTGTTGCCAAAAATCATCTATTGGGACATTAAAACGGTAGTTTTGGTCAATTGTTAACTAACTACTAATGACTCCCACTGCAAGATCTTTGAATATCGCCAGGATTTATTTTACATACGCATTTAAGATTGTCCCCTTTTTTCTGTACCCATCTGCATTTATGAAACTTTTTTCATTCAATTCTAAAATGTTCAGTATCATATTGAGAATGCCTCCAACGTTGTTCTGCACCGTTTAATGGGACCGGACTAATAAATCCAATTTAAATGTTACCAGGACCTCCACTGACATAACATATGTAAATCCATACGTCTTTATCTTCAGAATCACAAACACAAAACGCCGTTCGTCGCGCTCAAAAAAAAAGAACATAAAATCAAGCCGGTCCAGTTGGAAATTCAAAACGGGTGGCCGTCCGCACAATCATTATTCTAAATAAGAAAATTAACTTCATTCCCATAATTTAAATATGTTGCGAAATAAATTATCTGATGTGGCTTTCTCTTATACTGCTCTAATGGACGTCGGTTGTCAATTGCTAAAATATGTTGTCTTGACGAATTCAATTTATTGGATCATGTACCTACAAGGAGATGGGGATTCTTTCCCACGACTTGGATCGCGTGGATGCATTATTGCTGAGTGCGTGCAATTGAAATAGGTGATCAGGTTTAATCATGATACCTTAGTTATGTGAGAAAGGGTAACTTGGACGTTAAATCAAGAAACCGTTATCGCTTTAATTATACTATCAAACATCAGTATTCATAATTGAGAAATAACCCAGCCCTATATTTGCCATTCCCACCGTATATTTGTATGAAGACACAAGGATTAACCGAGGTCCAATAATTCCTGACCAAGGATCAAGATTGAGAGTTCCGTTTGTAAATGCGATCCTTCGATATTCGCTTAATGAAGACATATTGAATCGCTAAGCGGCAAAGGACAAGATATAGGCAATGTTTAAATTGACGTGCGGCCCTTTTATGTCGCATCCGTTCAGTTTTGTATCAAACACAATGGCAAATAAATGAAACAATTAAACAAAACCTCAAGCGGTCAATAAAAAATGATAAGGCAAACAAAAGTATTAATTTTTTTCTTAATTCTGGAGCATATCAAGTATTTCAGCATGTATTTAAATAACAAAATGATATTAATGATGATGTAGGGATTTGATTTAAACAAAACAAAAACAATATCAATTATAAAGTCTACAGAGGACAGAAAACCCATATCAATTAGTGACAAATGCGAAGTAAAAACAAAGCGGTACCTCTGTTAATGTTTTATTTAGAGCCCGGTCGGGCACGGCACGAAAGTTAACTTGGATTTTTAAAAGTTTGTACAGAAGTTACGCTCGCGGTATCCCCCGTCCGTCTGGCCTCGCACCTGATAAAGTAATTTTACGATTCCCTAATTCATACTTTTGAGGAGGGTTTTAAAAAGCCAGAAGGTTTTCTGCCTCTGGACATAATTGGGATCGCGTTAAAACTTGACGACTTTTTAAATTTTTAATTTGAAGTACTGTGCCGTTCACCAGTAGCAACGCCATTTTGCTTTGTGATGGCTGTTGTGACAGATTTTAAGTGTGGCCCTGTTATGGAAGTTAGTATGGCTAAAATTTCACCTCCAGTAATTACTGGTCTTGAACAAGCATACATACAAGAACGACCACAATCATAATGGCATCCAATTTCATGTACGTGTTAAGGGGGTCCCATTGTTACTCACAACAAAACCCGAGTACCTCGAACTTCTTGCTTTCAAAATAAGAACAAACGTGTCATCGACGAAATGACGCGTGTCGACCAATCGGGCGCAACGGCCGCAGACGATGGTGACGTCACTCTGCCACCGACCAATCCGAGTCGCCCGTCGCCTCCGGTCAACTTGGACTAATTGCCCATGTGTGCGATAACGCTAGTTTTGAGAGGAATCCGTGCGCGAGAGTCGACGGCCGACGCAGGCTCATATATTACAAAAGAACGATCTTGTACGGGCTGGTTTTTCTAAATAAATTGTTAATCAATGGAACTTAAACAAATTTTGCAAAGACATCTGGATAGGTAACTTAAAGGTGGACATATTTACAGCCAAAAATTCAGCTAACAAGTAAATTAGACTAATTTTAGATGAGTCTAATTTATATTGTGACAATTTTAATGAAAAAGCAGTTACAGGGCATGTAGTAACTTAAAATATTATCAATAATGCCAATCTCTAGTTTAAATGACAGAAATAGAGCATTCTAAATGAAAAAGACAGTCACCTGAATTTAAGTTGGAAGTAAAAACCGCACTATGAGAGTAATTGGCGGTCTAAAATTACAAACTCACTGGTCATCCCATTGTGAATTAAGTAAAGCATGGGAACAACATAAGATGCTTACACTTTTGCTTATAATTTTTAATTAATACACCTAACTGTAGGATAGTGGGAATCAAATCTAGAAACAATGGAATAGGCATGTGTATTCAGAAAACAGTTTCTAATGTTTAATGTTACCATTCTTAATTGGCATATGAAATTATTTTAACTATTCCAACACGATTTTATTATTCTCAATATTATTAATATTCTCACCCTTAAAGAAGCCAATGATATTGAAGGAAATAGTAATATGGTTCACAAAATAGTTTGTTGCATTAATGGTCTTGAAGATACTAAAAGCAAAGACCGCTTTGCAGCTAATAAATTAATTATAAGAAGGTTGCAATTTATTACAATGTAACATAACTGCTGACCTTAGTTCTTGGACTAAGGTTACAACAGGTGATATTATAATAATTGTCACAGTGCAAGAATTTGCATTGCAAATTAATTTTTCATAAAACATAAGTTCTTTCTTGAAAAATTGGAATTGATGGTGAATTTCATTTTTGCAATTAGTTTGGTCATAAAATACACTTTGCCATTTTTTTTTACATTATAACAATTTTATTAGTTTCCGTTACATTAATTATATTTTCAGCGTCATCGCCTACTTCTTCTACAATACAAATTGTAGCTTTTAAATTTTCTTTATGAAACTGTCCAGTATCCCCAACACGGGGAAGACTGGTATGAATATTTTAAAGGGGCTACTTAGTACTCTTTTCATGTTTCCCTTTCGGACATCTGATGACCACGGACGGCGTGTCAATATTGCCACAAGCTCCGGTATTAAGTAGCTCGTTGCCTGAATGAATAGAGTCTCGCCGGCACTGCCACATTGTGCATGTGGACTGTGTGTTTATTTAGATGATGTTTTGTGGAGCGTTGGATGAAGTTTTGCATAGACACGGCATACAAATATTTTGGGTTTTGCAATCTTGAATGAATAAAATTTTTAGATTTTCTGGCAATATAGTTAAAAAAATATATATTAATAATTTAATATTTTTTGTTATTTATTTTATCATAATTCACATTTCTTGGAAATCACCCAGATTAAATTAAATTCACTTTATCGTAAGAGTTTTTCATAAGTTAGTTAGTAGATGGAATTGACAGATTTATTAGTTCAAATTTTGCTTTACCTTGCGCGATGCGTACAGCTGGCATCTTGATTCTCATCTTGATTTGGTCACCTATTTTTAGATCTTCAACAACTTCTTTATCCTCGGAATGTTTTATCTTAATATCTTAGCTATCTCACGACAGTTCTTTAGCTCACTTCACTTGTGCCGCCGTCGGTCCAGCGGCTTATCGTCCTATTTCTAAAACGCTATTGATAACGGAGGTCGTGTTATCACAAATCCCCCCTTGAATGTCCGACGGTAAACATCAATAGAACTTTTAGTCATCTTCTTAATTTCTTCATCGTTCACGAATCAAAATCCAACTATTTCTTATTTTACTTTTTCCTTTTCATGTTGTGGTGATTCAGTTCACACATCAGTCGAATGTTTGCTCGCCAAAATCGACTGGTCATAAAGAGGGCCTTATCAACACTTGAATGAGCGTCTCAGTGCCCTATCTAATCTATCCACACCTAGTGGCGATCCTGCGATTCGGTAAACGATTCATTTGGTCACACTTCATTAAATAGCATCTGTTTAAACTTCTTCACTTTTCAGTCCGAACAAACAAAATTTTCAGTCAGTGTCCGATTTATTCAATTTTATTTATATTGTTCCGGTGAAAATTTTGCTATATTCCACGAATTATTTAACGGTAAAATTAAAACAGAAATAAAATAATTTTCAAAATTGAACTGTTGTCTCGTGTTTACGATATATCGAAGTAGCGTCTCGCGATCGAGCACGTAGCGCGTGCGAAGCGGTGCGAGGCAGGTGCGCGGCCGGCCGCCCGCTCTCGCCCGATGTCCGAGAGCGTCTGTCCTGTGTCCCTTCGCGCGAGGGCTCCGCGGCCTCCGCATGTCCACAACTCGCGCTGTCTCGCTCGGCCGGCCGACGACGGCGCGTGCGAGTCCACACGAAGTGGCCAGGGGTTACTCGCGGTCGCCACCGTCTCGGCTGATCGACAGAGACCGTGTCACGCGTGCTCTACCACCAGACGCGTGGGAGGGAGCGAGACAGGCATAAATCATAAGTGCCGTGCGTCAGTGTGCGTGCGCGGGTGGGGCGAAGATGCAGCGCGTACAAAAGAAAAGGGATAATATTTGCTTGCATATTTCATGACTCGATTAGGAGATGGAATTTTTAATTGAATGGACCTGAGCGCGGTCAGTCTACGTTTTCAAGGCGGTTTTAAAAATTAAGAACCCGTATAAAAGGGATTTATAAAGTTTTCTTTTGTTTTACTTAGTAGACGTATCTTTTATGCCTCGCACAGTGAAAAGTTTTGTTGGTTTACTTCAAAAAATATTTAATAATTATATTAGGTTATTTAGAGCCAACTTCAACTTCAAGAAAATAAATTATTAGAAAAATGTAGTTTATTAAATAGTTAGTGAAAGTAACGTAAGAGTAAGGCCTACGTTTTTTTACGTTGTCGTCATTGAGTAAATGATACGTCGGCGTAGCAGATTGCTACGTACGCTACGCGACTCGTAGCGCGCCAATATCGTAGCGGCATTGTAAAATTAAGCTGTAAATTAGTCTAGAGTAAAATTGTGTCAGAACTTATAAAAAACTTCAAACTTTCGTAACCTAAGTGCAATTTTAAATCCTTCAAACCACTCCACATTCAATTCCTTATAAACTTTATTCTCTCAAATAAACGACGAAGAACATAAAACTACATTACCGAAAAATTCAAGAAAGCGCAACACGTAAAGCTAGATCTTCACTCTCGCTGGCAAGTTTTCGCGGCACATTTTTTCCCTCGTCGCCGTTATTTTACTTAAGACGCCGACGAACTTATCTTGGTCGGTCCTTGACTTTAATAAGTTTTATGAGTGTCAGTCGGGACTTAACTGGCGCGAGAACGGGCGTCGAAAAAGAACTTTTTCATAATTGTTTCTCGACTCAGTCGCGAAGTTCGCGGGACTGTTCGATTATTGAAATTTCAAATTGTTCTAAATGATTAATTGTTTATTGATTTCGTTATTTTTGTTGTTTTGTGGTTGATGTTTTTTGGAGAGGCTTTTTTGTTTTTATGTTTATTAAGGCTGATGGTTAAATTAGCATTTAATGAATACCTGCTTTTTGCTAAAAAGTAAGCGTGTGAAGCTGTTCGATAGCAAGTTTACACAGATAACGAATTCTAAGTAAAAAAATAATTTTAAATAATTTTAGAATTCACCATTTTTTTTACACTATTTTCGTGCTTACATTCCGAGTAATGCCACATTCTGAACCTGGCCTAAGATCCCCAAACGCTTGACCAAACAAACCGTGATAGGCTGCACACAAACCTTTTAAAAAATCGTGGTCACTAATGTCCAGCGGCATAAAACCTTCGCACTATACCCGTCCTTGTCTAATTGTCACATATGAACGGCGATAATAGAGACAACTAAAGGGTTGTACGTTTTCTCGAGTGGAAATCTGGATATAATGACCGATGTATGTCTATCTCGTTCATATGTAGGGTTGTGTGGGTGTGTGGAAAGGGATGGTGGTGTACACGCTTATAGTTTGGTTGTGTGGGGTGAGTTTTCACGTCGCTACTCGACGCTAGGCGGCGTGGAAAACCTTGTCGCGTTTCGTGGAAAATGTTCCATTAGTTTGTTGGTTGGGAATGTTCTAAATCGTTTTTATATTACAAGGGCATGTTTATTGTCGTTTATAAAGTTCTTATTTCGGAAAATAATGATATTTGTAATACATTTTTTGTGAATATTTTTTTTAAATTACCTTTTTATCTCCTAATATTAAAATAACAGGTACTGGTGAAATATTTATTCATTGATTAACGGGTCTGCAATCCCTGGTTGTCAAAACTATTTCCTATTCAAACACCAATCATAATTATGCAGTTTTCTATTGAATGCAAACATAACAATGTCATAACTTGTAGCCTTGACTTTCATGTTTTAACAAAAGCCTATGTTTTTAGTCATTCATAAAATGTGGTTTAGATTCGTTACATAGTTTCAAGTCCAATGTCAATGTCACGGGTTCAATGGAAAAAAAAGTTATTGAATTAACTTGATATAAATTTTGCGAAGGAGATATAACTGTTTGATTATTATTTCGATAAAGTGATCCTAAACTGCCTAATAGCGGTGGTTATTACGAAACTATTGTCCAGTAGTGGACGGTTTGCTTACCACAGATTTTTCACAGCTATTTTTATTTTCATTCTGATTTTTCATCACATTGATATTTTAACTTTTTGGTAAAAGATTACTTTCGGCGATATCAGTTACAGAATTGAGTACAATTTTACTTCAGGTATCTAACAGGAGATTTCCTACTATAACAGTTACATTTTTAATTGTACCCTGTTATTTGATAACAGGTTTTTCTTTATATAACAGGAGGTTTTAAGTCAGTAGCCGTAAGTCATTTTATTCAATTGTTTAAAATAGGTACAATATGAATGTTTTACAACAATAATAAAGAATGTGGTAAGCTAGTGGGCGTACAAATTTTTGTAATTAAGTAATCAACCCAGCTAACTCTCAATAGTTAAATAAAACAAGCCTGTAAAATAAAAACAAACTATTATAAAGTGTGTTAAGTTAAACGAGGGACATACTTTCAGGTTCTATAATACTCATGGAAATCAACAACTTTGGTCGTGGGACCAACCCTGAATTTTGAAAAAAAATATCAGCGGATATATTTTGACAAATTATGCGAACATAAATGTACTGAACAGCTGTTTTTTTTTCATGATTTAAGGTATAGTTCCATAGGTATAGTCAAAGTTCATTTTAATGAGTACCCCGTAAAAGTATGTCCCTCATTTAACCTAACACACTGTATAGAATCACACGTTTTATAACACATATTGGCTTATTAGTCGATTCGCACGAATTTACTCGCTCGAAATTTGCGAATCGACAATTTTAAACAATATTGTTTTTCTATAGGCGACTCGCACGTATACTTTATTCGCATAATTTATTTGTGGGCGAATCGACAACTCAACTTATTAGGCAAATAGCACATTTAGCAATTACAATACTGATGAAATGGAATGGAATATAAATAAGGTGACGGTTTGATTATTGGTATTATTATTATGCTATTAAGCTCTTTACAGTCATAATATCAAGATACAGGATACACCCTAGATTAAGAGACTGAGTTTATATCTTTGTGTACAAATTGCAGCATCTAAATCATAATATATAAAACTCAAAAAATAAAATCCAGAAATTAAAAAATATACATATACCATCAGTGTCCTCAGCATACTGAAGTCCAATGCTGGACACTGTCATAATATCCTAAAAGTTATACAGGGTGTAACCGAAAGTTACACATACACCTTCAGCTAGGTTCTCAGCTCACACTTTTTTGCACTATAACTGGTACAATCTATAATTGAACGTTTCAACGGATACTTTTTTCTATCATCCTCTGAGACAGATGTGGGACAGGATACAGAAAATTGCTCAATTTGAGTCACGTAACGTTATACCGATGTATCGAGTTCTCGTATTTGTTGACACGACATTTTTTTTTAATATGGAATGGTGCATGTGACTCTGTCATTGCAATGCTCAGAATTCTTATCAAAGAGTTTTAGCAACAAGGAGGCCGAAGTATTGTAGGTAACGTGTGGTAAATTCAATTCTAAAATTATTCACAGTTTGAGTTACAGGTGTCTGACACAGTGCATTTATCTACTGAAGTAAAACATTGAGAGTGTAATTAGTGCAGACACCAGCACATCAAGCTACCCCTAAATGTCAAATTTTCTCAATTGAAAATGAACCGTAAGTTTTTGTTATAAAGTTGAAAAACTATCAAATAAATTTGACAGATTAGGATAACTTGATCTGTGGCCTCAGTAGATAACATAACACATCACGTCTGTTTTCCTCGAAGGGTAAGGCAGAGATATACCTAAATAGTGCACCTATTGAAACTAAAATGTAATTAATACCCCTTCAGAAATGTTACTAGGTACAATAAAACGACTGAGACTTCTTCGTCGAATCTGAGCTAAAATAAAATGAAATGGCATTGATCCAAGCTAACTTTCAGTCTAAATCAGAATCGTCCTACAATTCTAGCAACTTTAAAACGAAAGTTGTTCGTACTATAAATAACTTAAAGAACTTAAACGGTATTTATATCCTATCGATATGTCTAAGAAATTGATTATGCCTTTATATCTTTTATTTTACATAAGGTTTAATAAACAGACAAATAGGCTTGTATGTATGCTCTTATATAATATTATATGACACACATTAACCCTTCAAATGTCGTATGTACCCATAGATTCATGCGAAAAATTATCTTGAACCGTAATATGATTATTACGGTTATATTTATTGTCGTACCAAGATATTTTTAGGGTTCCGTACCTCAAAAGGAAAAAACGGAACCCTTATAGGATCACTTTGTTGTCCGTCCGTCCGTCTGTCAAGACCGTTTTTCTCAGGCACGCGTGGAGGTATCAAACTGAAATTTATATCTAATACTCAAGTCTACTGTCCCTTGGAGCTGTGAAAAAATCAAACTTCTAAGCCAAAGCAATCAAAAGATACAGCTGTTTATGCCGCAAATTTTCGAAACTCGCACGGGAATCAAAACCTACAGGGTACTTCCCGTGAACTTAGAATCTTGAAATTTGGTAGAAAGTAACGTCTTACAGTGCAAATAAAGGAAAAATTGCTAAAATCGTAAATTTTTAGTTACATCATATAATATAAAAAATGTTTTTTCTTCAAAATATAAAAATACCATAACTATGACTCGATTCTCGTGATTGGTGAACTTTTACTTATATACCTACAGGTTTGTACGGAACCCTCGGTGTGCGAGTCCGACTCGCACTTGGCCGGTTTTTTTTTAAAAGCTGATGCTTTTAATAGGCAATCATCTAATGAGTTAAATCAAGTAGAGACTGGCGGCATTCCCTCGTCGTATGGTGATTCTTAAATATGTAGATAGTTAGATCAAAACAATGTTTTATTTGAAGTACCTATCATGTTCACTTAGAAAAGTTACGAAGTTATTTTCATATCTATTTTTATTATTTTCTTAATACTCAATAAATAACTGTAACCTGAAAAAATACACTTAATAATAATCCTAAGATTGTTATAAATTGTTACGTCTATACAGCCGGGCCTTCTTCGGGGGCCCAGGACAGAAATAGATTGGTGTTGGGCCCTTTCAAGGACATGGTTTTGAAACACGTGTGTTGGACAGTTGATGTCTCCATTTCTTTGAAGATGTTGGTTACGTATGATTATGTTGGTAGGTAAGGAATTTTGGTTCAGATACTAGGGTATTGTAAACTTGAAAGTTTATGAAGACGTACGGATGTACGGATGTTTGTTACTCTTTCACGAAAATACTACTTAGTGGATCTGGATGAAATTTATCACAGAGATAGAAATAGTCTGGAATAGCACACATTTTACTTTTTGAACTTTTTATTCCGGTGGTACGTTTTCTTGAGATAACTTCAGACAACCACGCGGGCGAAGCCGCTGATAGAAACTATTCACAATGTTATCTAAGTAATAAACATAAGTACAATCTTCTTCTTTTCGTGTGGTTAGTAACTAACCTGGTGTCAGAGTTTTAATGCTGCCCATGGGCCTCTGACTTAGCATCGCATGCTGTTGAGAAATATCTCTCGGGCATGCCGGATTCCTCACGATGTTTTCCTTCACCGATTTAAGCAAGTGATAATTATACAATGCGCACATGAATCCGAAAAATCAGAGGGGCGTGTCTTGGGTTCGAACTCGAGACCTAAGACTTGGCAGTCCGGCGGTCACATCACTAGGCTATCGCTGCTTTTATAAGTGCTGTTATAAGTACAATAATAATAACTGTAAAAGTCACAAACTAAGTTGGATTTGAGAAACTTATAAATATCTAAATAGTTAGTAGACGTTTTAGAAAAGTTTCAAATAGCCAGAAAACAATAATTACAAAGTAGACACGTTAAAACACAAAAAAGTTGAAATGAACATTTCAATAAAAAAATATCAGTCGAAAAGCTATGTCTGGAAGTGTTTCGCAATAAATTAAAACAGATTAGGTAATCATATTCTGATTGACAACTTCGTTGAGAAGCGCTACTGCTGAGCATGAGGTCCTGGGTTCAATTCCCAGGTCGTGCAATATGCTAGTAGGTTTTTTCATACAGTCAGTAACAGCCTCTGTCTGTCTGGAGTCTGGAATTCAGCCTAGTTGAAGAAGAGGATTACGACTCTTGTATCTTTACCAATAATTTAGCAAAGAGCTCATTCATAATTTTGCATAATAAACCTCCTCATACGGAAGAAGCAGTCACAATATAATATATAAATCAAAATAAACTTACGTATCTATTCCTGTGCCCAGTTTGGCAATAAAAGATACTACTATTGGTAAGAAAACCGATTCGTTTTTGTTTATAGGAACTGAGTGAAACCCCTCATTCCCAGAGATACATTAAAATTAATTAATTTATTTAGCTTGTCATGACGTAGAAACCATGACCGTCTCAAATTGAATGTCTGAGCCGCGACCCACCCTAAGACGTGGCTATTTCGGTCCTGGGCAAGCAACAACCCACTTATTGGGCGCACTTCTAATTTTAGCATTTATGGGCAAGCATTTTTAAATAGCATTTTTAATGACGATCTCTCTCCAAGGTGTGAAGAGTGTCTATTTCTCGGTAGAGCTTGGAGATCTCTTGAAGTAATGAGGGTAAAACCTCCGAGTATGGAAGTAGGCTTTGCGTTTCTTATCTGTCCGATTTTGAAATAAGATTATCTGTGTTAGAACAAGGATAATGTTAAGGATTAATTTTCAGTTTATCTGAATCATTGATTTGGTTTTAGTGGTTTGTATAGTTAGTAAGGACCGAATTAGTATGAAAAAAGATTACCCTCCTTTTGGGCGTTGTCGCACTAGGTTAAGAAAAAACTGGCAAATAAAAAAAAAATGAGATAAAAAAAAACTTTGCATGACTGTTGAATTTATTCAATTAAATTTTATACTTTTATAGGAAGTGCAGGAAAACAATTCATCATCATAAACCAATGTATGTTGCCACTGCTGTGTGTGGGACACAGGCCTCCTCTCGGTGCGAGGGAGTGCGTGTTGGTAGATGTCACATGTCTTTGAATTTTTAGTTCTAGGGTATTCAGGTTTACCCACGATTTTCTTTACGGTTTTTTAGAGAAGTGGTGATGACACAACTTACACAAAGTAAAGCGCCTGTTTGGGTTCGAACTTACAACCTACAACTCGTAAGTCGCGACCATTACCCCTGGGCCACCGCTGCTCACAAAAAAAAATCTGAAACATAGTTCACGTCTTAATTTACCAATCAGTTCAGAACCTTTCGATTCACTACTAAACAGTTTTCACTACGATTTTGAAATTGCGTCAAAGTAGAGGCATGAGCAAAATTATAACTGTGGAGTAGGTAAATCCTAAAACGCGCATAAAAGGGAACCATCTGCACCTCTACAAAATATAAGACAGGGACATTATCAGTGATTTAGGGATAACACTGTGTTATATCGTTGTTTATGAACGATGTAAGGCGCTAATTAGGATGAATGTGTACCTCGAAGTGGGAACGCGCCTACGATACACCTAATCAAGTGCCGAGCCAAATAAGTCAACGGGTTTTTGCGGTAGTGATGTGCTTGCTTAGGTAATGACTTTATCGATATTCTAAAATTTCAAGTTTTCTTACTTAGGCCGTGTTTGTAACAATCAGAATCTAAACTTGTCTAAAACTACTATTGATTGCGAATTTCACCGATGAAACTAAACGCGATCAACACATCTAAACCACGTTTAAGAGTTGTCAGTATCATTATTCTGTAAAAAAATGGCACTGAACGCAATTCAGTTGCATTGGTGAAATTCATCTTCATGTGCAAGCTGCTGCTTTCTCTAGATATGTGTCGACTAGACTTCGACCTTCACCTTTTTATAGACTTTACTTCAAACAGCTGGTCCGATTTAGAAATAATTCTGAAATATTTCTACGACTTTTTTAGTCACATATATCGACGATAGCTCTAAACACCTGGACAGCTGCTAAATATAAGGACATATCAACAGTAATCGACTCTTCATATCTCCCTGAATGTATTCGGGGTGCAAACTTTAAAATTCAATGCACAAGTATTTATTACTCGCACTTTCAAAGAGTATCTTGTTTAGTACAATGCATTGATAGGTTTTATATCCACCATACGCTGCTCTGGGTCCACGTGGCCGGCAGCGTGTACAATTTATCGATATACCTTAATCCCACCACTAAACTTCAGTGCATCATCTAAACTCAGTAGCTAGTACTAAATGCAGGCCCGCCAACGTGACAATAAATTTAAAGGAGGCTTCACATTTATTTGGAGAGCTGCCTCGATGGTCTTTGAGCTCACAATTGTAATTAGCTATCATGTTTCAAATTAGCGAGAACTGTCATGGAATGTTACGAAATTGTAGGGTTTCACAGAATATCATGTGATTTAAAGTTAAACTAAAGTCATCATCATCCTTCCCCTGCTTCAGCGGGATTGTCCGAAATGGTTACCGCTACCCCGTAACATAAAGGGCTTTTTTTTTTTTTTTTTAAGGCTGGGAAATCATCCAATGACTGCTCCCGCTCTGGGTGGAGCGGAAGGGAGTGTCAGACTCTTACTGACTAAAACCCATCCATGTTCCTTCCGTAGCCCTTTATGTTCCGGGGTAGCGGTAACCCTTTCGGAAAATCCCGCTTACCCGGCAGGCTTGGCCCTGAGGGGCCCCTTCATATGCTGACATCTCTTTGAGGCGCGCGTAGAACATATACGCGCCGTACGGCACGGGTCTGGTGCTGATCGGACGGTGAGTCACCCATTACTCACCGTCCGCAGGCCCGCGCCCACGGTGGCCGGGAGTCGTCACGTGGCTCCCGACGGCCGGGGCGTCTCCTGCGGCGGCTGGGACGGGAGGACCTTTCTCTCTCCCATCCCGCCACCTCCTTCGCGAGCATGACTTTTTCGCAGAAGGAGGTGACTGCCTCCCACTCCCTCTCGCCCCGGACCATGGCTTGCACCAGGGCCGGGTGCGAGAGGTCGCCGCCGCCGATCGCCTCTACGAGGACACGGCGGTGCTCCGCCCAAGCGGGGCAGGTTTGCACCGTGTGCTCTACCGTGTCCTCTGGGCGATCCTCGCAGTGGTGACACCCGGGCGTTTCCTCCCGCCTGATGATGTGCAGGAACCTCCCGAAACATCCATGTCCGGTGAGGACCTGCGTCAGGCGGTAGGTGAGGGCGCCGTGACGCCTCTCTAGCCACTCCTCAAAGAGGGGCCTTACCGCCACTATCGTGGCGTGCCCTGCGCTGGGTTGCGACAGTCGCTGATTCCAGGCCGCCATGAGATCGCGCCGGAGGTCCGTCCGCTCCGCCGCAATTTGCTGCGGAAACGGAGTTTCCCCCCGGCTTAGTACCTCCACGCGCCACTCGAACAGGCGCGCGAGGACTATCGCCTCCAGATCCCACGGCGGCAGTCCGGCAAGGAGGCTTGCCGCCTCGCCCGAGATCGTGCGGTACCCCCGGATTAGCCGAATGGCTACCACCTTTTGGGGCGCGTTCAGATAGTGAGCGGCTCGTCGCCGCAATGAACGCGCCCACACCGGGGCCCCGTATAGGGCCATGGACCGCACGACTCCCGCGTAAAGCCTCCGGCAGGAAGCGTTTGGCCCCCTCAGATTGGGCAAGAGCCGCTTGAAGGCGGCCCCAGTCCGTTCCAGCTTGGGGGCCAAACGTCGGAAATGCTCCACGAAATTCCATCGGCTGTCGAGGACCAGACCCAGGTATTTCATCGTGGTCTCGACGCCGATGTGAACCCCTCCTACCGTAAGTTGGGATCCCGATGGTGGCCTATTCCGAGGCTCATGAAAGGACATGGCCTCGGACTTGTGCAATGCCACCTCGAGACCCAACTGCCGGATCCTCTCAACGACTATCGCAACCCCGCGTGTCATCGCGTCGGCCGCCGCCTGATGCGACCTTCCCTGCGCCAGGACCAGCGTGTCGTCAGCGTAGCAAACTACGCTGACGCCGTCAGGGAGGTCGGCCCGCAGCGCCCAGTCGTAACCGATGTCCCACAGGAACGGCCCCAGAACCGATCCCTGCGGGACACCGCACGACATCTCTCGCCGGTTCCATTCCCCATCGCGACCAGGGTAGATGACGGCTCTGTCCGTCAAGTACGCCCCGACTATTCGATGGAATGCAACTCCGGGGCAGGGTGTTGAAGGCGTTGGCGATGTCGAGTGACACCGCCACGACGACCCTACCCTGGGACACCGCGTCCCCCGTCGTGAGGGCTCTAACGCGCATGATGGCGTCCACCGTCAAGCGCCCCTTGCGGAAGCCAAACTGGCAGTCCGCAAGGTCCGGCCCCGTCCTTCCAAGGTGCCCGACGAGGCGGCCCGCAATGATTCTCTCGAAGAGTTTGCCGACCTCGTCGAGCAGCACTATGGGCCGGAATGCGGACGGAGAGTCCGCAGGGCGCCCTGGAACATAAAGGGCTAAGGTAGGAACATGGATGGGTTTTAGTCGTAAGAGTCTGATACTCCCTGCCGCGCCACCCAGAGCGGGAGGAGTAATTTGATGATTTCTCAAACACAAAAAAAAAACAAAAAATCCTAAGGCCAAAAGCCCTAAGGCCCTGTTTGTAAAAATCTCACCCTGAAAACTTAGATGAAGTGAGCGTGATGTGAGCTGTCGTTCCACCTAATGCTTAGACATTAACATTATTAACTGCTCACTTTGACTTGACGACACGGTTGGCGCAGTGGTTGAGCGATTGACTGCTGCGCGATATGTCGCGGGTTCGATTCCCGCACGGAACAAATATTTGTCCGACCTGCAAGTATTTGTTACGGGTCTGCGTGTTTTTCTATCTATAATATGTATGTATTTACGAAAAAAAATGTATATAAGTAGTTTATCAGCCATCTCGTTACCATAACACAAGCATTAGGTTGCTTAGCTTGGGAATATATGGCGTTGTGTGAAATGTCCAAGGATATTATTTATTTATTTATTACTTTGAACTCACTTCACCTACAATTTTTTCACGGTGCGATATTTACAGAATACTACTACAGGCTTCTTCACTCCGGGTAAGCGGGATTGTCCGAAAGGGTTACCGCTACCCCGGAACATAAAGGGCTACGGAAGGAACATGGATGGGTTTAAGTCAGTAAGAGTCTGACACTCCCTTCCGCTCCACCCAGAGCGGGAGCAGTCATTGGATGATTTCCCAGCCTTAAAAAAAAAAAAAAAAAAAAAAAAAAAAAAAAAAAAAAAAAAAAAAAAAAGGCTTCTTCACTATTAGGGTAAGTCCGGGGTAGTTGGCCATAGTTTTCCTTAAGCATTGCTAAAAAAAAAGCTTACATATTATTACAGATTTTTTTATTTGTAATTAAACTTTGAACAATCAACTATAACATACTTAGTATAAAAGTAACAATTACTATAATGAGATTGCCTTAAAAAAAACCTATTTTTGAAAATCACAATTGGCCATCTCTCCCGGGGTATCCGGGTGTGATGACCATAGCATTAGAGGTAAGATAGCCACAACTTAAACCTAGTTTTAACATAGTTTTTCGTCCTAATTTCTATACTTATCAGTCTTTTCTTCTCATCACCACATTTGGAGCACATGTCATCAAATTCTGTGCAATTTTCGTGAACCAAAAACTGGCACCCATTGCATAGGACCCAATCTTCCAAGAGCTGTGTTTCATAATAATTTTCTCCACATCCGTGACAGTTGTCCTTTTTTTCCTACAGTTAGTATTCTTTTCTCCGGTATTCCTAGAATTGGAGGAGTTAGATTTATATTGTATTTCTTATTTAAATAAGTACCTGACAATTCAAAAAGTCAGAGGTTATCTGGAATCAAATGTCACCGGTACCTTTACAGTCAATAGGTATAGATTGAATTATTTTAGCTTCAAGTGTATGATTAAATCAGCGGTATTTTATGTGGTATTTATGAAATTATATGTTTCAGACGACCTAAGTCATCCCATCTCTTGTTAATCGTGAATTAATCTTAACATACCTACACAAACACAGTAATTTAAAGACAAATATATGAGACAGCAAGTTGAATTTGTATTTATTAATTTTTTGCATAAAAAAATTGGAAATGGTGGAAATAGTCTAACAGTTAAGTAACGGAATGGTGAGCAAAATGTCCAAAGTTCGATTTCCTTTTGTTACACATTGACAAACCTAGGCTCACTCCAAACACAATCAAAATTATCAATGACTATTCTGTTTAGCAGGAATATCTACTTTTACATAACATCACACTTTGTTACCCCGAAGGGTTAGGCATAGGTGTAGGTACCCAAAGTAGGCCGACATTTCCCTAATTATGTTTAGTCCCAAGTAATATGGGACGAGTTCATTACCATCAACAGGACACAAATCTAGCTTCCAGGTTTCTGCCAGCAGGTTCCAGGAGTCAGCGGGATTGCCCAAAAGGGTTACCGCTACCCCGGAACATAAAGGGCTAAGGAAGGAACATGGATGGGTTTTAGACAGTAAGAGTCTGACACTCCCTTCCGCTCCACCCAGAGCGAGAGGGGTCATTTGGTGATTTCCCCCCTCAAAAAAAAGGATGACGGAACCTCCAGGATGCTACAAAAAAAATCCTAATGGAAAAAAAAAAACAGTTTGTCCAACCTGGACATCGAACCCAGGACCTCGTCGCAGCAGTAGCGCTTGCGACCAATAGACCAACAAGGCAGACAATTAAGATCTACTTGTAAGTGGCTTTAAAACCCACGTTACTTAAAATATTACTTACTCAAGATCATATCATGTAGGTAGGTTAATCCATAGATACTTTGTATAATCTTGCACTTCTCACATAATATAATTTGACATATACCCATACCCATTTAGTTCAAGGTTCTATTGCGATGCATCTGGTGACAGGTTGGTAATTGGTAACCTTTTTAGTAGAGGTTAACTATACCGTTATTAGCGGTTAATTGATGAGTGTACTAAAACAAACAAATAAATGAAGTTTTTATCCGTTTGTGCCTGTCATATAATTAGGGTTGGATAAGGTTGGTCTTTGTGTACGATTGCGTCCTTGTAAACGAAACATCGCTTTAATACTATATACAGCCGGGTACAAATACATAATTCTTTCTTGATTAAATTGTTCAGCAGTAGACCAACGAGGCAGTCTTGAGGTCCAGGGTTCAAAGTCAAAGTCAAATCATTTCAAACAGGCACAATTACGGCACTTTTGAACGTCAAAATGAACAAGAAATAAAACAAACAATTTTATATGAACATAATATGTTGTAATGTATGTAATGTAAAAAAAACAAACAATTAATATTATAAATTGTTTGTTTTTTTTTATTGGCATA
Organism: Hyppa rectilinea; assembly: GCA_951799385.1. NCBI lineage: Eukaryota > Metazoa > Arthropoda > Insecta > Lepidoptera > Noctuidae > Hyppa > Hyppa rectilinea. Next base: position 6,408,669 of record OX637314.1, read on the forward strand.
CTATAAGTCAGTACCGTCTATAGGATGTTAAAAAATTAGCTCCTAGAAGTTCGTGGGGGCATTGTACTCATCGTTACGAACAACTTTTACTATAGGATGAACATACATTTTATTGAGTTACGTGTGCATAAATGTATGGAACAGCTCATATTTCTTTCGCGATTTCAGGCTTCATGCCATAGTAAAAGTTGTTCGTAACAATGAGTACAATGCTCCCACGAAATACTTAGACTGAATTTTTTTACACCTTACATACTTTTAAATAAGCTTTTAATAAAAAGCTGTTATTTTGTCATTACAAACAGACAATTCAATTTCATTTATTTGTATATGTAGATGAAGGCTTTTAAAAAGATTCATTAGTTAACTAACCAAGCTGTGAAGTAAGCTATGCAAACCAAACGTACTAACACCCACGCCGCGACCTGAGGAATATTCTCACAGCGTTACTCATCAGTTGGTTGCAACACCCAATAAGTTGAGATTGTTAATAAGGAGCCAGCTATATGAACAGATTTGTATGAAATCTAAATATCACTAATAATAAGGAAAGCTGTTTGTATGTCTGTTAAGTCATTGACTGCCACGCAGCAGACACAATAGAAAAACTATTGTTCGCGGCTCACCGGTGACCGCGTTGGCGCTCAACGTGTTAAGTAAGATTACAAGGTGAGCATTGAAACGGTTTTTTTTTAATATGTCTTCTAGTAGGTACATGACGGGATGCGTTAAAGACAAGGGAAGCTTTCCACCATTGAAATCGAGCTGACAGCATTTTCTAGCAGTTACTTGTGGTTGAGCAGTGTTGGCCCAATGAAAACTGTTTTTGAATCCAATAATTTCATCACTACTGCTCTGAAAACGATGAAGAAAATCATCGCGTGGAAACTGGCATATGTCCTAGAACCAAAAATTCTAAGATGTGACGTCATCCACCAACAGGCACTGGGCCCGCGTGGGTTACAGCCTACTGACTCTCGAAGAGAGGAAGCTTATGTTGCAGCAAGCCGACAGCAGAGTCGATCGATCAGGTCAAGCTTGACCTGATCGATCGACTCTGCTGTCGGCGCGGCAAACATTGCTTGCTTGCCGCGGTTGATCCGTGAATGTGTGACCATCTTTTCGTAAGTACCAATTCCCCTCCGTCCCTCGGAAATCACGTTAAGCCGTTGGTCCCGGTTGTGTTTCATGGATCTGAGACAGTCGGGTTACGGGTCATTAGAAGCCCGATAGTCTGGCTGACTACCAGTCTAACTGGGGTTGTAGAGGTCCGATAGCCACTCGCTCCATGTAAAGTACTGGAACTCACCGGTATCCGGTTAGACTGGAAGCAGACCCCAACATCGTTGGTAGAAGGCAGGTAGATGACCTATAAGTGCCACAAGATCAAACTAACATACATTGTGCGTTGTAAGTTGATACAAAATGGTAAAATTTTGTTGTAATCAAGTACCTTTGCAGTACAGCATATCACGTCCCGTTCTCTCGATTCCGCAAGGGCGATTAAAGGAGTGGTTAGAAATATGATAAGAAGCATCCCTGGATGTTCATAATTGTCTTCTTGCATCAATTTTAGCAAACTTCAAAGAGCAAACCCGTAGTCAAATCAAGTACACTTTAGGTCCTACAAATGTATACCTCTGAATTATTTATGTGGGTACGCATACCATCAGTATTGTCTGCAACTCCACCATCTTGCATCGATGACTTACTATTGAATCTAGGAATTTGATATTCAAAGGCCCATCTGAACTTTGAGGAAGCTGATAGGAATCGGGCTACTGCTTTGCTTGGCTTTTCGTTGAGAAAGACTTAACTGATATTCTTAAAACTTATTGAACTTGCCGTTGGTCTAGTAGTCGGAACCGCTTCTTATGAGCAGGAGGATTTGGGTCGATTTCAAAGTCCAGCAAAGTGTTTTTGAACTTTTTCATTAGGAACTTCTCAGTAACTGCCCGTAGTCTGGATGTGTGCAAGGTTCATAGCAATAGGTTTGCTTCCTATTACATAGGACTTAAACATAAATGGCGGAATGTGGGAGTACCTACTATGAGTACAACTCTGCCTAACCCTTCCGGGAAACATGGCGTGATGTTTATTTACTTATTTATTTAACCATTTATGTACACACATAAAAACAGACAAGAGGAAAGGAACAGAAGATACGTACGTATGTATGTTTTTACATTATAGAACTTTTTATGATAGACGTTTTTTTAAACTAAAGAAGCACTGAAATTTTCTTTGGCTTCTAATGATGCTCACCTTTTTAAATAACTGAGCCTCCTCTAAGAATCCGGCCCTTTTTCCGCAGTTGGTTGCAGTAACTAAGCCAGAACACTCCGACCAAACAGTTTAGATTAGGTTAGAACCAGTGATGTTACATCCAAGTATTTTCAGGACCCCAAGATAGGAATTATTTGAGGTTCACAAAAATAGGCCCAAACATAATATTTTTAAGTAATCAAAATGGAAATAATTAGACGATCGACTAAATACAAGCCCTTTTAATTCAGATAGGTTTGCCTAAGTTTCAATATTTTTCTATTAGGAATTTCTTGTCAGTTAATGGGTTGTTTCATGTCAAACAGGCTTACTTAGGATGGCTTATTTAATTTCATTAGTGTGCAGAAGCTTCTAAGATGATATAATTTAATAGGTACACCTAAGTGCCTTGTTTCAACACTACATAATATTGTATGATGTACGTTATTATGAAGTCTATATATTCAATTTGATTGCGAGGTTAATCAATTATTGATTCGGATTGTAAAGCATGAAGAACTGAAAGAAAAAACAAAAGGTTTGTCTCATAAACACATGCATAAACAAGGATTCTAATTGTATTCAACCTTTTTTTATAAACTTACAGGTCAGTTCAACTTCCTATTACAACTTTTTCGTAATTTAGAATCCTGGCATATTTATCTTACAATCACTAATCGCTGTAATCACATTTAACGCAACTCTACGTCTGCAGGTATCAAAAACATTTTTTTTTTCAATATATATTTTCGCTTATCAGGCAGGATACTCGTAAAAACAAAAGCCCCGTTAGACAATAGCAGGGGTCGCCAACAATCGGTGGGCCCGTGCCACATTGTGTGGGCGATAGCCTCGGACCGATACCATCGCTACCCTTTACTTTTTAATGCTTTATTTTTTTTTGGAATATAGGGCGTTTTTAAGTCAGTCCAGAGTATTGAGGTTTTATTGTTGATCATTGCTGTTATGTCAAACTACTCAAGTTTTCTGAGGCTTGTAAGTCGTAAGTACTACAAATTTTGAGGGGTTTCGAGTGATTAGAGTTTTTGGTCAGGTTATAATGGGTTATTATTTAAGGTCAATTGGTTAATTTTGCAAACTCCTAAAAAGTTGTAAGTGGAAACTCTAGATCTAGTTTTTTCTTTACTTTCAATATTTAGGTAGACACTCTGTGGTCTATGATATGCCTATTTTGTACCTACCCACGTCTAAAGTGTAAATTATGGCAAAAAAGTAATACGACTTTTTCCAAGTCTTTGTATAAAAAGCCTTCACCTTGAAGAATATTGTTATGTGGAACAATGCTTGGAGACTATTAGATCTATGGCGCTCATCACTTTTTATGAGTAAATAAAAAATAAGTTTGAATAAATCGTTCTAAGGTCACCATAAAAATATTGGTAAGGTAGAACTTTATTTCTATGATATTTAGTGGATAACTTAGCTTCCTTTAATAAATTAATGTAATAAATGTCTAGGTACCAGAATTAAACCATTGAATTGTCAAAGAAAATCATGAAAATCATAAATTTTAATGCAACTGTATGTATGTATGTGCATGTACTAGTACCTAGGTACTCTTATGTTGACCAACAAAACTATTTGATAAAATTACTATGCATAGAGTTATAAGTATATATCGATGTTACTATGTAATAACATTTTATTACGACTTTAGCTCTTTAATAATAAAAAATAAACAAAACACTTAACCTTAATGGACTCCAAACAATTTATAATTCGAATTTTGAAATCATTATTTTTTTAATCTAATCACGAAATCAGCGTACCCTCATTTGTAGGTGGTAGTGGCAGGCACGAGGTATTGACCGCTGCCTACCCCCTGACGGGTCACTTCACTAGTGTAATACTGCCTTTTGAATCACCCTTTACGTTTTGTTTAAAAAAAATCGAACGTATTTATTTTAAGAATTATTTTTTTGAATTTATAAGTAGAAGTCACGAGTACAGGTGAAAGGTCATGGTTGTACTTTGTTTTGCTTTTTTTTTTTAAGATCGCGTTCGAATTATTGAATTTAAACTTCTTGGTTTAACAGACAAAGTTTTTTTTTTCAATTAAAATAATCCGAGTTATTTAATATTAATTGGCAAATTACTCCTCAGGTTACCGACACAAAACAAATTAAATGATTCTCAGTAACGTTAACCACAATTGTCTCCTTGACAACGAAAGTATACCTACGGTTGTCCAATCTATAGGTACTTACTTAAGTTATTGCCATGGCTAGTGGCACCCTAAACATGTGAAGATTGTGGCGTATGGCACAAACTGGCACGGTATATTGACCGGCTAATATTCCGCGCTCGTCAGGGGTGAGCGGACATTTGCATCGATTGGGCAGGTGTATTGGGAATAATTAAGAATTTGTTATTGGGTATGAAAGTTAGGAGTCATATGTAACTGTGAGTTTGTACGTGCATATAAAATTAGGCTTAGAATAAGCACTTTTTGTACGTCAAAAATACGTTCACAGTAGCCTAAAACGCCGCCTTTCACCACTTTTTTGGAATTTAAGCTGGGTTGTCAGCTGTAGCACCAGGAACTGATCACCAAGATAAATGCTATTTCTTGTCATCCAGATATATTGAAGTATTTAAACCATGGACATCCAAAGTAGTCCCACCACACCAATTGCTTAAGTTTTTCAAGTCGCTCTGGTTGCCATGCTTTTACAACAAGACTATAGAACTTTTTTTGTTGAGCCTAACCTAACCTAACTAATAAGGTATTCTTATCGCAGTAGTTAGTCGCAGTAAAAAATATTAGCTAAAATAGGTACAGTAAAACGCATAAAGTACTGTTCTGCTCGAAAAAAAAAAGAATTTACTTAGAGCGACCGGCAAAAGCTCTAAGTGCAGTTCTTTTTTTGAACTGTAGCGTAAGAGAGAAAGAAGGTACTTATATTTTTTGTTAACGCCAAGTTATGAGATATCTTAAATTATAACTTCTTATCTACTACTTATTATTGACCATAAAAACGATTTAAGTATTTAAAACTCTACTACCACAGATAAGTAAACCACGAAAACCAAGCTTCAAACTATCAAAGAAAAAACATCGTCGGTAAAACCAGTTAGTGAATGTCAATCACGTATAACCTACACCTCTGACCCATGGTCAAGTTCGGTTCCTAATTAATTCCTGATGACGAGGGTCAAGGAAACGTCGTATAGAGCCTAGAATTTACATACAAAGTCTTGAATAATGGCTGGCCGTTCAAAGGGGTCACTGTTTTTGTCCGCATGTGTACTTATAAGTGATTGTTTGGTAGACTTTATTCTGTGAGTGTTAAGGTTTATAATTGAGTGGGTTGTTCTATTGGATGGTTAACTTTGTCAGGCTAGTTTTTAAAAACAGAAGTTTGTGGGTTATGTAATGCTTTGTTTTTTTTCTTTACTTTTTTATTGTTTTCGTTTGCTACAAAACAAAAGCTTGACGACTACCAGTCATTTTAGTGAGAATGGACAATATGTCAAATAAAATATTAATATCCAATCAATTGTTGAGGTAAACATTTTACATTCATAAAGACTCCCAAATTGTTGCTAGATTAGATTACAGAAAACGGTTTTTTTTTTTTTTTTTCAAATTACCCATGTTTGCAAATGAATAAATGATTATGATTATGATTAATACAAATTACGACGTCGCTACAATTATACTTTATAGTCCCTAGTTCGTTCGCTTTTGATATCTGTTCTTTAGTTTCGATTTAAAAAGCTACAAGATTTCTCCAACACAAAGGAACGATAGTGACATTACAATTTCCAATATAATGACGTATCTATTTAAAACTTCGTACTTCCATTCTCAGCTGTCTATCGAGTCACACACACATCGCAACTCGATACCATGTTATCTCAAGATCTGCATCGATACAACAATCGATTCTCGAATATCTTATTATCATACAAAATAAGCCCCGTACAGAACAGACGAAATTAAAATGACAATTACATGCCGATTCGGATTTGAATGACTTGAACAGCATTATTAGCGTTAAGAGCCCCTTTTGTTGTCCCAGTCGGGTAAAGTAAATATTTTGACAAAAGTCCGTTGCGCTATATTGAGTTACTTAAAGGACAATTGCCACATCACTAGTAACAAATGGGCTACTGAAAAAATATAGAAAAAAAGGAGAGTGGGAAGTGCCAATCTTTTTTTTTTAAATGATGACATCGAAGTACGTCTGGACCTTCGTTTGAAATACTTGATCGACTGCCAAAGTGTCACTTGCAATATGTTTTAAAAACAAGAGAAAGTGTCATAAAAATTGCAAGTGACCACAAAATTATGGACACCATTTTAAAGTGATCCCTCGTCCTTTATATTAATCAATTCAGTCTCAAAGCTTAACGGGTCTTGGTAAAATTGACGTTGCACTTGGCATTACCGAGACTTTGTGCTGCCGACATTGGGAATTCTAAAAGCAGTAATATACTATGAGTGTACGTTGCGTGTCTGTATGTCTGTCACTTTTTCGTGGGCAGATCTTGGAAACAACTGACATCTAGTGTTCATAACTTAAGTGAAGTTTCTTTAGGCTATCATTAAACTAACATGATATCCATTAAGTCCGCCTTTGTACTGTGTGCGAAAAGTTTAAATAAATAAATAAATATCCCTTTAAACTTGGAGCAAAGAAAAGATCAAAGGATATCCACGATTATTAAGGATTGCAAGGAGATTCGAAGAGTTAATACAAATAAAAGTAAAACAATGGCTACGCGGGCCGAATCGCAATGACTGGCTGGTGTGGGCCGCCATGTGGGTTGGAGGTCATGTACGTTTTAAATTTAAATTTAGAATTTGGAGTCCCTTTTCATAGAGTTTCGTAATCGTTGTAGTATCGACTGTTGACTGTCGATGCCCCCAAACGAAGAAACAAAAAAGTAATAACTTATTACTCGCCAGTGTTGTAGTTACAAAAAAAGTGCTTGACACCGTTCAAAATTAAGAACAATATTGTATAAAAATATGAGGCATAACTATTACTATGTATATTCTTATTTACTTTCAATATAATTTATTCTGATTGTAAATTTCATGTATTACTTGTTTCTCTTTTCATTATCAATCAATCTATTTAGGTAGCCCTTTTCAACGATGTTAGGGTCGGTTTCCTATCTAACTGGACGCAGCTGCCGTTCTGACCTCCACAACCCAGTAAGAGGGTATTACGATTAGTGCCTCTTGGTAAGACTGTCACACACACATAATGTTAATGTCACATTATAATGTTAATGTTATAATACATGTATATAAAACATTGTGAAACATTTTAAAAGAGTAACGGTGGAGTTTCGTTCCCATTCTTCTCCACACGAAACTACCTTTTGGAAGGGGCGACTAGAATCAATTCTATTTCTTGTTCATTTTGACGTTCAAAAGTGCCATTCTTGTGCCTATTTGGAATAAATGTTTTGACTTTGACTTTGTCAGACTTTTGGGCTCCTGAAGACCCGTAACAACTGTCAAACATCCACAAATGATAGTCAAAACCACTTAACGTGCTTTCTAACCTGATTACTTACCCACGAGCTCTTTCTTCTCGTTTCTCTTTTCAATATAAATGCTTCATTAATATGCGCTTAAAATGCCATACGAACCATTTTTTATTTCAACAATGGACAAAACGTCTTTATATTGTACAATAACTTTACTTGCCCAGTGTGTTATTGAGTGGAAATAAAGAAATAAAATGGATTCAATAATGACATGTGAGCGCAAGTTCGTGTGTGTCAAACAATGATGGCAACAATCCCACTGTCGCGGTTCAACCAAATGTTGTTGTGCGGTCGCGAGGCTAAGGATTCGTGGAGACTTCCAAAATTAGTGCTCCTAAAAGTTTTTATAAAAAAAATTCTTGGTTCAGGAAACGATACGACTAATTAACCAAGTCTTGTCATGTCAGCATCATCGAAGGAGCCTGTTGAGGCCGATGCCTGATGGGTCAGCGGGATTGTCTGAAAGGGTAGCCGCAACCCTCCATCACAAGGAGCTAAGGAAGGAACATGGATGGGTTTTGAGAGAAAAGGGAATGTACTTTTGAGGGACCTCAATCAACCTATAAAGATCTCTGCCAGACACAGTTCCAGTAAAGATCCTTGATCTTAGTGACTAAACATCTTCCCCAGTTACGTAATTTTAAATGTAATTATTGCCAGTTTGTCATCTATACAGTTATGTTCAGGTCTTCTCTTCTGCCGAACTTGGGACTTTATTGTGGTTCAAATTTTTCATCCTCACATGTCTTCTAATTTATACTTCACTACATAGTATAAAACAACTTCAAGTCAAGTCGCTTCCCGCGTCTGTCCTAATGTCTGAATGAATGTATGCTTAATAGATAGAGTGATTCAAAAGGAAGGTTTGAGTGTTTAATTTATTAAGGTTTGCGGACGAAGTCGCGGGCAGGAAGCTAGTAATATTGTAAAGTTGAAGAGTTTGTTTGTTTGAACGCGCTTATCACTGCAACTACTGGTCCGAATTCATATTACGAATACATATTAACATCACGCTACGACCAGTAGGAGCCGAGGGAGCAGCTAGTGAAGTAATAAAGTCATATATAAAATTATTCTGAGAAACCTATTGTCTCGTGTCTATTGTCTCGTGTCTTTACAAAGATGCACAACCGAATTACGCGGTTAACTTAATAAAAATAAGGTCTTAATTCGGTCCAATATTTTCATAGAGAAAAGCTCGTCCAAATAATAATGAACTCTATTCGACCGACGAAACGATTCATTTTCGACCGACCGACAAAATGTGTCGTGACACAACTTTTCGTAAGAATTTTTTCCGTCTAGCCCCCTTTCACAACGCGCGATAAGGAACTTCGTTCCAATAGCTACGATGTAATTAAAGCTTCCGATGTCTTTTGCATTTAAAATGAAGATGAAACAGATAAACTTGCAAGTCTTAACAGTACTCCATATCTCTTCTGTTCAGCTCAAGGCAAAATTATCCTCGGACAGGGCAAGAATACGTTCTGCATTGTCAATAGAGTGATTACCACACACCGTATCCTTGACAGCCGGTCGCCACACGACCATTACACCACCATTCCATTTCAAGTATAGTTTTTATCATAAATTCAATTTTTTGGCAAGAAATAATAGTGATGATACAGCAGAAGTTATTTTATTGAAAACTAGTTTCCGCCCGCGGCTTCGCCCGCAAAATATGTCGACAAATTATACATATAAACCTTCCTCTTGAATCACTCTATCTATTAAAAAAAACCGCATCAAAATCCGTTGTGTAGTTTTAAAGATTTAAGCATACAGACAAACAAACAGACAAAAATAGCGACTTTGTTTTATACTATGTAGTGATATTTGTAAACTTTCATACGATGGAAACGTTTTTTTATGTCGAATCATGTGTGGTGGGTACATTGATGATGGTAAAAAATCTTTGTTTTGTAAAAAGAAGTTGTTATCGGCTTTCATCGTATCGGCATCGGCATCGGCTGTCTGAGAGATATTTCTCAACAGCATGTGAAGCTTAGTCAGAGGCCCATGGGCAGCATACAAACTCTGACACCAGGTTAGTCACTAACCACACGAAAAGAAGAAGATCGTGTCAGTTATGTGGTGAGAAGAATGTTTTTCGTCTCACATTAGGTACGTTCAAATCAGTTTAATTTTAATTTGGAAACGTCAGAAAATTCTTTGAACTGCACCTAACTTCACACTAGAAATCTTCTTTAAACATCATGAGAACTGCAAAAACAAAATACAATACAATATGCCTACCAAACCCGATGCTTATAAAATCATTAGCCATATGCCGATAAATTTTCGTTTACAATTCTAACCCGCGCCCGCGCATTGCGGTCATGCGCATGTAGATTAAGCATTTGATCCTGGTCAAGTTAGGGCTCACCTGTTGTGCGGTTTGGAGTAGCAGATGGGCCATAATAGGCTTTACTGATGGAATTTGTTAAGTTGTAACACTTGTAACTACTCAATCAGGGAGCATCTTGAACCAGGTTTCTAGATGGTGAACAACTGTGGTTAGAATACTGAGTCATCGTCACTGTGACAATTTAGAATCGTCTTTAAAGTGTCTTCTATATTTCTTCAATTACATATTTCAAAAGGGTTGACATAAGCTTTTCGGTAGCTTACATAATCAGCCTATAATGTTCCCACTACTGGGACACAGGCGTGCTCTCTAAGAGAGGGAATGGGCCATAATCCACCACTCGGGCCCAGTGATGGATGACACATGTCTTAATTTTTTTTCTGTACTACGACATGTCGGTTTTCTCACGATGTTTTCCTTCACCGTTTTGAGAACAGTATTGATGAAATTAAATACCTACACAAAGTAAAGCGCCTGCTTGGGTTCGAACTCACAACCTACAACTCGTGAGTCGAGGTCCACCGAGTACACCACTGCTCTCAGTCGGTAGCTTGTGTAATGTCAATCCAAAATCTATTTTTCACTCTATTTTTTTGTATACAGAGTTGATACTCGTACGACAGAGGGGCTTTCCTTTAAACAGCTTATACTAGGGACCATTTTTAAGCTCTGTACCAAAAATCAATTAATTAGGAGCAGTAGTTTAGTCGCAAATGGTTTTTTTAAGTTTTTGCCACGTTTGAACGATGTATCTTTCCTAACAGCGCGAGCGCTCCGGCGCGCGCGCGTCGTTGCCGCTGCGTTACAAGGTAAGTTTTTATTTACAAAGGGTGGTTGCGTTTTATTCTGATTTGTAAGCTATTTAGTTTGTTTGAAAAAATAAAAAACCTCATTTTTGGTGCTTTTTATTTTTATGCCGTACCGAGTTAATACTAAACACGTATAGTATACGTAGTGTAATTTAATGCCCCTCTGTCATATCAACTCTGTATAACAGCACATTTGCATGGTTCATGCTACCTTGAAGAGCATGTTCTGAATGTGCTAATTATATTTAAATAACCTGCAAACTGAAGTGGTAGTACGCTGGCCATATTTACTGAAGGATCGGCGGACTGTGGAACAAGCAAGCAAAGCAAACGGCAAGCGACGCCCCTAAGCTAGATGGACCGACGACTTTCAGAAAGTGGCTGGATTAGATGCGGAAGGCTGAGGACATGATATTGCGACGCAGCCTGGTAGAGGCCTATGTCCAACAGTGGACTACGATAGTCTAAGTTGATTTAATTGTAAATATGAGCCGCTCCAACGCTCAAACTGGACTCAAATCAATTACAACCATTTCATTTCAGAACTTTAGCTAATCTTAAAGAAGCATGCGCGTGAGTTGAAAAAGCTGCTAAATTGTAACACGCCCTTTCCCTTTGATCCGTATCTGCGCTTACGCTGCATAATACTTACGGTACAATCACAGACAAAAGTAAAATCTTTTTTTAAAGTTCACTTTCAATTACACTCATTTAGTACAGTCGGGCACAAAACAAAAAGTGGAAATAAATCATAAGTCGGTACGTATAAGCAGTTCGTGAAAGATAATTGGTTTTGTCTATTTATAATGAGAGGTAAACGGCTCGTAATTAATGACAGCCGGTTTAATGAAAGACAGATGAGCGGTGGATAGCTTTGTTGGTGCTCTGCCCACTGCGTTGCGTAGGATAGGAAGTTACCTAGTAAGACAGTACTGTACAGTGTCGGACAGAAGTGCTATTGAAAGTTTGAAAATTTTGGCAGTAGCTTAATGAGTAAGATGGCTTTTTTTTGAGAGTGGGAAATCATCCAAAGACTTCTCCCGCTCTAGGTGGAGCGGAAGGGAGTGCCAGACTCTTATTGACTAGAACCCATCCATGTTACGTCCTTAGCCCTTTATGTTCCGGGGTAGCGGTAACCGTTTCGAACAATCCCGCTTACCCGGCAGAGTAAAATGGCTAAGCTATTGTTAAAATTCGGTACAACCTTATAGACAAAATTAGCAGCTTCATAGATTTATTTTTTATGTTTTGTACAACATAATATTGATTGAATGAAACAACCTAGAAATTGAGAGAGAGAGCTTATTTAGAAGTCACTACACGTATATCAACGTAATGCATTGGTGTGTAACATGTATGACATGTCACGGTCACTTTCAGTCACGTCAAAGGAACGAACGAACCACTCCCACGTGAGTGAACTATTCCTACGTACTCCTTTGTTCATTTGCTACTGACAGTACCTACCTCAAGCATCAGCACCCACGATTGAACTATTGCACACCGTATTGATGAGTCCGAAATCTCATATCAGACAACAATTTAAAATGAACCTTACTGCACAGTAATAAAGAACTTCAATTTTTTTTATCTGAAGTAATTAATGGATTTTTGAATGAAGAATAATATGGTTACAATACGAATTAATCAATTATAATTGATGGAATGGGTGCTTATAATGTGTTATAAATAAAGGCGAATACGTAATTACTGTTAACACCGTTAAGTGTAGTGTAGGTGGTTTATAAAAAAAAATGGTTCTCTTGCGCATGCGTGTCTTATTGTGTTGTCGTATGTAGGTAGATTATAGTGATGAAAACTAGGTTATGGATGGGTAAATCAGGGTAGGTCACAAGTACCTCGTGTGATATATCTAACATGCAATTAGATTGGATGATGACTGGTAATGCTTTACTTACCGAGATTCCTCCGTGTCTCGGAAAGCACGTTAAGCTGTTGGTCCCGGCAGTCATTTGTGCATCTTTGACAGTTGTTACGGGTCGTCAGAAACCCGAAAATCTGACAGCCAGTCTTACCAAGGGGTATCGTATTGCCCAGTTATTGGGTTGTGGAGGTCAGATAGGCAGTCGCTCCATATAAAGTACTGGTATTCAGCCAACCCCAACATAGTTTGGAAAAGGCTAGGCAGATGATGATGATGATGATGACTGGAAATACTAAAGCTGAAGTGGCAATGGGCCGGCCATATTAGCCGTAGAACCGATGACCGTAGGGGTAGATGTGTTCTTGAGTGGAAAACGTAAGGTAAGACGTCAAGCTAGGTAGAGCGACAATCTTCGTAAAGTGGTTGATAGCAACTGGTTGAGAGTGACTGAGAATCGAGCTGAATGACGTGCAACTTTTGATTCCTATGTCCAGCAGTGGATTGCTAAAGGCTGATGATGATGATGATGACTGTGAATATATGGCTAGGGTAATGTGCAGTAGGCCAGTGGCTTTTTTTTATTAAGACTGGGAAATCATCCAATGACTGCTCCCGCTCTGGGTAGAGCGGAAGGGAGTGTCAGACTCTTACTGACTAAAACCCATCCATGTTCCTTCCGTAGCCCTTTATGTTCCGGGGTAGCGGTAACCCTTTCGGACAATCCCGCTTACCCGGCAGGCTTGGCCCTGAGGGGCCCCTTCAAGGCCAGTGGCTTAATGATATGATATCCATGTTGAGAAGAAAAAGTTGTCAAACATTTTCATCAAAATTGATTAAACTTCAGGAAAAAAGTACGATTTTGCTAACCATATTTTGACCATTGGGGAGCAAAACTCACTCGTATATACTCTTGTTAGTTAACTATACTTTTAGTTGTATGTGTAAGTAAGTGTTCTACTAATTTATTTTTGAGGCAAAACTAGTTAATTACGAAATGGCAGGATTGAGCAGTAGCCAACAAGAAATCAATATTACTCGTAAATAGGGGTATTGATCAATGATTTATCAGAAAATAACCTGTTGTTTTTAAAATTGAAAATTATAACAAACTTAAATACAAACTTTTGTATTATATGATAAGATATAATACAAAAGTTTATCATAATTTTCAATTTCAATAGATCCTTCTACTAAACCAAAAAGTCATGAATGAAATAAAAAAGTACATTCAAATACAAAACGGTTCACAAAATTCATAAAAACAAAAAAGGACATAATATGTACTTGAATGATTTCCTATGAACGATGACCTAATGTTTTGTAACTCCGCGTCAAGGAAAGGGTGTGTCCACAAATATGTACAGTCATCGACAACAGTTTGGAGTGACATTTTGTTGTGTTGATATTAGCATACTGGCCATTACTAAGAGATTTAAATTTGTTCAGCCTTTCTCTCATTGCTGTGGTCCAGTTGCTTAAGACTATTGTGAAGTTTGGTTTCAGTTAGTGAAATCATTACATCACTGGACATGCCTACCTGCTGTTCGTTATTGTGACACAAATATGTTTAGTTAATGCGCACGCGAATCTCAATTTTTCCGTGTTTTTTTTTCTTAGCATATTATGTATACTTAATGTTATATTAAAATGACAATAGGGATTCACATTATCGCTTCTAGGTACCAACTTGTAGCTAGTGGAATCGATGAACAAATTCAAATTCAAATTCAAAATTTTTATTTCAGATCAAAGGGATCCATATAGTGTTAGTATGAGCTTAGCCTATGTTAGTACACTCATAAAACATAACTTAAATAAGACAACGACGACTTACTTTAACAATATTATAAGATTTTTCATTATGAATTTTGTGATGAAACCTTTATTCATATTTTTCATGGCTTTTTACATCTCGTTAGAAATTAAATCAGCGATTCGTTATTATATTGAACTATAAAAATACAGTCCATACTTTGCCTAAAATTTTGTTGGCTTTAATTTAGTCTGCATAACAAAACCGGGGGTTCCCAGGGTCTTGATTATTTGGCCACACCCACCTCATTTCAATTACCAAAACATACTCATTATCAATGTTTTATCAGTTGACATTGTAGATAAACCGATTCTTAATCAGCAATATGGACTTACTACAGTTTAGTTACTATCTTTTCAAATGATGCGTCATTGATCAAACTTAAATACATCAATAATATGTACTAACAGATTAAACACAATCAAATCGCCGACAGATTACTTTAATAATTCATTAATCAGTTATCATCACATTGTAAAACAAAACAAAACGTCTGCCCACTCGTGACCGTTTAAAAATTAAATGAAAAAAAAATCAGTCCAAATATGTATGAATGGACGAGCTGTGTAAGCGTCGAGATAGGTGTGATTAGAATAAGCGTGCGCGTGGGCAGGCGGCCTGTCATCGCGAGAGGTCATTGTGTACGAGAATGAAGACCGCAGCATTTTATAGAACTGACGTGTTTCATTGTGGGAGGAACTTTTTAACTTAAAAACTGTACGTTTCCAGATTTCTGTGCCCAGATAGTTGGAATAATGTCTTTATAACAAACACACCCTTTAATGTGCAATGCGCTGCGTGTTTATTGTCCTTTAAAGGAGGTTTATCTCCGGAGATGCAAGACCGTGTAAAATGTCTTACGAAACTCGCTATCTTGGTTGTTGCAAACAATAAAATTGTGAACTTTTATGTACACGGAAGCTATAAATTACACATCGTTCAAGATTCAAAAAAATATGTTTTCGTTGTGAAATCTTATATTAACTCATCACCTTACCGAGAAAAATATCAGTCGTTTCAATTCAACCACGGTATAATATCAAGATAGAATCGAAACAAAACATGACAGGTCACATCGAAGTCATAAATATAATATTAAATTGACTCAATTAATTCAAACACTGCTTGAGTGCGAGCCTATTTGCCTATGTTTGGTTACACAATGTACGACACGTTTCGTTCGTGTATTTGTCGTGTCTAACGATTCGAGAGCGCGTTTCGAGTGGATTTGCATTGAATGAGCGCGGGCTGGACACACGCGCATCGGCGGCCTGTCATTAACGGACGTGCGCAATCTGTCGCCGCTCCACCCTGTTCCAAACTCAAATTATTGTGTTCAACACTCGGTCGCTTGCGACACGAGTTTTAAGAAAATAGGTGACAATTGTGTGTGTGACTGTACTTTTTATTGGCTTGCAGTTGTGTGAGCAACTTTCTTTTCTGCGTGTGCTTTATGACTGTGTGGTTGTTATATAATCAGCTTGGATGTATCCTTTGTTATTTTAATTAACAAATCTCTTGACCATTATTTCAACATAAATACAAATGGAAAAGCCAAGTCTCATTTTACGACACACTAGGAAATAGGGCATTCATTATGTGCTTGACTGTACTTTTTGTGCAACTGTACATGGAGAATTTAGAATAACTTCGCAAATCCCCAATGTAAAAATTGATAAACAAATGAATCGTGATAGATAATGAAGTTTCCATAACAAGTATAAAAATGCCAGCACATCACAGGTAGGTTTACATGTGGGCATGTGAATAGAAAAACTATACGGGAACGAAAAAATCCGTATATAAAACCTCTTTGTGCTTCGGCCTTTGTCCACTTTTTTCAAAATCCACCCTCATTTATGCTTTTTTGCAACGAAAAAACGGTTTTATAAAATCTCAAGGGAAACGATGCGAATAATTCCTCGTTTCATGTTTCTTAGCTTTTTTTTCTTCATAGACATTCTATTTTTGAACTCCCACAGGCATTGTTGGCCGTTATCGATCTAATCTCCTTTTGATAGACCTCCTTAGTGTTATAGACCCGGGATTTCATTGTCCGGCCATGTTTTTTACGTCATAGTTACGAAAGAGTTGATGGATAGTGAGATTGATGGAACTAAAATAAACATTTAGTTTTGTTTGTATATCCTGCTCGATGTAACCTCAAGCCCAGAACATTAAAAAGCTATAAACTTTTACAGTAGTTTGTAGTGTTTGTCACATACGCAATGAATGTTACATAACAGCAGTGTTAAATAAATACTAAATGGCCTAGTTACTGAAATGGGTCGCGAGAGGACCAAAGAAACGAGAAACGCTCTACATACAAGTAAGTTGATAATCGCCATAGGTAACCCGCGGGAGATATACAATACTGTTTCTATGCAGCCAAAGAAGATAGAAGAAAAACAAAAGCTGCTTTCTGTTGAACAACAACATACACTGATGAAAACGGCTACATACCTAACGTAGGCGATGACGGTAGCCCAGAATCTGAATCTGTCACTTCATAATAATAGGCATGGTGGCGTTGAATCAACTTTATACACCTACGTGAGGGCATACAAGCGATACACACACTTACACTTAGTTTCCTATTGCACCTACCACTGTTTATCTCTGCATCACCCAAAGGTTGACTGGTAGAAAAGGCCTTTGGCATTAAGTCCGCCTTTGTACATTTCTGTGCTTAAAGTATTAAAATAAATAAATAATAAAGGGCGTCACTGAATTAACGTAGTCTTTTCCCAACTATGTTAGGGTCGACTTTTAGTCTAACCGGATGCAGCTCAATACCAGTATATTACACGGCAATTACCCGTTACATACCCTAAAATATATAGCCGTCCTCGATAAATTGACTATCCAACACAACACGATTTTGAATTCGGACTAGTAGTTCCAGAGATTAGCGCATTCAAACAAACAAACTCTACAGCTTTATAATAATAGTATAGATTAGCATAAAATACAACTGAATAAGAGAAAGCTACACAGGGGGCCTAAACAAAGTCACCTTTTCATTAACGATAGCGAAATTAGATAAATTCAAAATGTATGGAATTGGCATAAGCTTTCAAAATGTCACGTGATCAATCGTTTTTGATCGCTAAGTGCTAGACAATGTCAAATTATGTAACGAAACTCGATCAATATTCCCATACAAATGCGTTGACAAGTAAAGTTCTTGACAATACGAATCGCTGAGATAACGAATTTTTCGATGAACAATTTTCGAAATCGAATCGACACGGAGCGATTGACACTTGTTGAGGTCCTCAGTTGTATTTTCTTCCCACAGATCAGGAAACCCATAAAAGCTACTTTCTTTTTCAAAGCTGAAAAGTATATGCCAGCCTCTTTCTGTAACAACAAATCAAACAGCAACACCAAGAGCTCCGGTCATTTGACATCGCTATCTCCAAAACTAAAGAAGCGGTCATTTAAAAATTTGTCCTAAAGTTTTTTGCTTTTTCGACAAGGCGATCGGTGTCTATAAACATTATTTTTAATCACCCCTCCTCGCTCCTGATAGGATCTGCAACACATGTTGTGCACACTAATGATTTTAAGGACATACAGTAAAAAACTTTTACCTACCAAGAACCATGTTTTGGTTTGAGTGGTTCGTAAAAAGTTGCTGCGTGGTATAGAAAAAAACAATTTTTGGGTTATGGAAAAGGACGATTCGTTTATTCGTATTCGCAGGACAGTAGCTGATTTAATATAAACATAAAGTTGGTACTTATTTTATTACGAATATTTCGTATAAACCCCAATATTATTATAAAATCTATACTAATATTATAAAGCTGAAGAGTTTGTTTGTTTGAACGCACTAATCTCTAGAACTTCTGGTCCGAATTGAAAAATTATTTTTGTGTTGGATAGTCCATTTATCGAGGAAGGCTTTAGGCTATGTAACATCACGCTACGACCAATAGGAGTCGAGCAGCGGCAAAAGCCGCGCGGGAGCAGCTAGTGCATTAAAAATTTAAAAAAATTAAGGCCGAAAGTTAAAGGTTGTTGCGCAAAATTGTTATTAATAAAGAAAAAGTAATGAAGCAAAAAAATTGGCTTTAAAAGACACAACAGAAACTAGAAGCTGAACTAACTTTAAATTTGAAAATTTTCACTAAGCGTTACTGACTCTGCTATGGACTCAAAGTAAACTTTGACTCTTTTACATCTCACTTCGCATCTCAGTAAAAAGGGCGTAATAATTTTAAACCACAAACTTCCACTCAAGATGATTTATGCAAAACTTGTGGTGTCCATAACGGTAAACTTTTTTTGGAGTCACCAGAAATTTTTGGGGACAAAAAACTAATTCGGTTGAAATGCTCTGCTGATGTGTGTCTAGGGGTTGTTTTGATTTTGGACGGCGATAGTGCAAGGTTTGGTGGCGAAAAGTTTATAATTAAGGACCCGTGACTTGTTTTTAAATATGAATGCAGACAGAAAACTTTGAAGGTAAGAAATAATATTTAAAACGGTAAAATTACAGCCTTTCGCTAAACGCATGTGAAAATCATTCATCTTTCTCACTGACCGACCCCTTGACAATTCAAAAGTACCTACCTGTAATTGGATTATTTGAAATAAATGCTTTTAGTTTGAGTTTGATTTTGAAAAACGGCACTTATTAAAAAATCATCTGATAAATTAAAATATTTGACTGTCTGTCTGTTTGTACTATATCCGAAACTATCACTGGCAGATAGCTGATGTTATAAGGACTAACTAATGCGTCACGGGTGAAGCCGCGTGAAGCAGCTATTTTAAAATATTGTTAGATCTATGCCAGTAATGTAGATATATGATATATCTCGATCTTCATCATCCAAATTCATAATCTATGATAAGATTTTTTACACCTTTCCAGAAACCTCATGTTTTGACTTCGCGAGAAGTTGGGTCATCTCTTGTATACCGATTCTCACGTAGGCCGACTCCCTCACTGATTTATGATATGAAACCTGTCACAAAACGTTTCAGCTGTAGCCTTTAGAACGTGGCATCACGCCCCGAGTCTTTGTCATGCGATGGACATAGCATTTTATATTTTTTTACGATTATCAAAATGTTTTTTCGAATGTTTTTTTATGGTGTAAATATGAGACAGTTACGGCTTTGCTATGGGCATAATCTATTCATACTTTGCGAGTTTTTGTCTAAAAGAAACATAACTACATAGTACATAGTATTCTTTTAATTGAAAAAAAACTAGATCGTTGTATGTTTCTCATCACTGAAAGACCAAGTACAAATAAAAACTCTTTTTGAACTATTTTGGGTAAGTACCTTTATCTTTTTGTTTTCTCTATACTTTAATTTGTATTACGGCAACATCTCCGAGCCCCAGCTTCAAAAATACGCCATTACCAAACAACTACGTAACACTCCCGAAACATTGTCTTAGCTCATTACTGAGCATCGAATTCGGTAAATGACTCTGTCGCCACTAGACACATTTCTTTTTGCTTTCTAAATTGTAACTATGCGCCTGACAGGAGGGACGCAGGGGCACACGTGAGGACCACATGTGGGACTGATGTCCACATCGTATTTCATGTATGAGAATTTACGTACCGTGGTGTATGTGACCGTTGGGACAGTCGATGTAAGATGTTTATAGGAATAATAGTTAGAAGCAGTCAAATGAGTTTGAGAATACAAAAGTTTGAATTGCAGATATGGAAATCGTTTCAGTATTTGCTATTAGATTATTTGCATCATTACGCCCTTGATTTTCCAAGAAATTTAGAATTAACTAGTTGTTAGTTTGACGCAAAGAAAAAAATATAAAAACTTATATCTGTAGTTTGACGTAAACAACAAAAAGTACCTAGAATGTTTGGGAGAAAAGAAACGTATGCTTTATATTTACATTTTTTTTTCAAAGTCACAGTTATGTCATTGAATGTTGGCATTTCATAATATTATTTGCATTATTAACATTACCATCTCTTTAAGTATACAAAAATGGACGAACATGATACGTTTCTGAACGATAAGAAAATTTCGTCACCGCTCTTCAATTGTTTTTTTATAAAAATATTATGAAATCAGTTCCAATATTTACGACTTTCCTTAATAGAACAAGATGTTTTATTTATTAGTTTATTGTTTCTGTAAATAAAACACCAAAGTCTTTGTTATTTTCTTCTGTTACAATTTAGTTTATGCCTGTACTAAAGACCAGTACTTCATTTTTTATTAGCTCTGACCAGATGGGTCACTAACTGCGAACTAATTTATGGTCCATATAGATGTACCAATGTAGTACAGTATGATGCCACATTTGGCACTTCAAATGGCTACTTACACCATTATTTATACATAAAGATAATTTGTAATGTTATGTTTAATTTTGTTTTTGTTTCATGAGAAATGACAACCTAAATATGTATGTTTAAACAGTACCTATATTGGTAAATCTATAACCAAAAAGTTTGAATTGAATATTAATTAAAAATCCTGTAACCATCAACCCCCATATTTACGTTTCTCATCGACCGCACACTGGCACAAACGCCACCATAGCTGGACAAAAAATCACGGTGAAATACCGCTAACCGACGCATCTGGAAGTCGTTGCGTTTGCGCCTCACCGTTACACAGTGCGCCGCTCTGACCCGGTGGGACAAAAAAAAACTAGCGTAGGAGTGCACCGCCTTTGTTTTACGATGAAATTATATTGCAATAGTTGTAATTACGTTCGCATGTCGGCCAGACAAGAGAAATGACACGGAACCGGGGCATTGCTTGCGGGAAAAGTTTTTTGATGGGCGCACTGTGCAGTCGCTTCTATTAATTCATTGTTTAACATTTTTATGGCGCCGTTAATGCTTCCGTACACGATAATAACGTAATTAAACTGATTATTTAGAATTAGTTTCGAGTACTTAAAGGATTTACGTGGTTAGGCATAGTTTAATTAGGTATTGTTTTTCTAGTCTTTTTGAAATTACAACCTAACGGTATACTTCTCGTCGTTTTTCATAAAAATACATCATATTTGACACCAAATCCCACAGGATAAGCCGATGATAAAACAAATATCCGCCGGTTATAAGGGTCAAAAACCATATTGCGTAAACTCGGCCCATATGAGCGACTCGTGTTTTTTGTCCACATACGATACTATTTATAAACACTGTTTGGTCTACGGCGTCAAGATGGGACTGCGATGTGATGGGTCAGAGTTTTAATAAGTTGAAGAAATAATTATGCCTGTTCTTGGTTATGTGATTATGGAATATGGCCAATCATAGGTAACATTGGTAATATCAGTGGAACATAGGAGTTTCAGTTAAGTGGATTGGAAATTGCATAATTATTTTGCATCACCCTAAGCATTATCAGCCTATAACGTTCCCACTGCTGGGACATAGGCTTCTACTCTGTGTGAGGGAGTGGGCCATAATCCACCATGTGGGCCCGATGCGGGTTGGTGGATGTCACATGTCTTCAACTTTTTGGTTCTAGGACATCTCGATTTCATAACAATGTTTATCTTTACCGTTTTGAGAGCAGTGGTAAATCCACGGAGTAAGTGAATCACCCTTATGATAATTATCCTCAACATTCATTTTCTTGAAGACTCCGGTGGTGGTATAGATTGCAATCACTCGTCGATAATCTAAAAATGACATACATGATAGAAATGCTTGCTCCGTTTCTTGAAAACAAATTGTTGAGAAGAGATAGTCCCAATGTTTGCTTTTATAATTTCTAACGTGACAATACCAATGTTGTGGACAGAACCGGCCTGCGCCTGAAGATGGGGACCATCACGGGGCACTGCTTGCTAAATAAACACTTCCATACAATAGACATAACGGACAATGCCCTTGACAGAGGCTGAGGAAACCGTTGCGCATGCACATGCATCACCCTGATGAGAATGATCAGGTCTGATGAACAGAGACCCTCGAAACACCCAGATCTTTCACAGATGTACTACACAGGCGAGGACATGTGATCAACTTCTGGGCGGGCTGGTTGGGATAAGATAGAATAACCACCGAAGACCGCCATGGCCCATGCACAATGGTCCGCCTAAAGGACTGAGAGTGGAAACCATAACCCCTTAACATATATAGAACATAACATTATTTTGGACATCTACGGCACGGCATCATGATAACACAGGATAGTAAAATGTATTGAAGTACAGGATTGCCTAGTTTAGGGCCAATGTAAAACCATTTTTATGTTTTTAGCAATAAAGTTTTGTATCATTTTTGTTTATCACAAAGACGCTTTTAAATTGCTGTCAACAACAACGTTATAATACCTTGGAAATGATAAAAAAACGCACAGACTCAAAACCTTTTTGGAAACCAGTTTCAGCAAGCCAATCGGCATCCCGTAACCCACCCGCTTTCCAAAGCTCATACAAACAAATGTCTCCCAGTCATAACCTGAGACTCCACATCCTCAATCTAACGGTCTATAAAGTTTCCCACCACCAAACGCAGCTTTAGCCCACAAAAACAAAAACTTCCTTTATCTCCATAGCACCACTATGTCAAATATTGTCGTTTCGTTTATTTTAGCACCGAAGGTTCCGTTAGAAATGCTTGCACCTTGCAACGGCAAATAACCTGCGACCTATTTATCCGGCCATCGAAAAAACCTAGTCGCAAACCAAAAAAAATATGCACTCTTTCAAACAAAATACAATCAATTTTGAACTTTTTGCTTTCAAAAATAGAGGTGCGGTGATAATTCTTGGGGTGTATGCTTAATGTGGTCGGACTAACCACATGTGGGAAAGATTTTGGTAAGTTTTTTTGGTGGACGATTCCTAAGTTTGGTTTTAAACGGATGTTTGGCCGCGTTTGGTTTATTAATTAAGTTTAGGTTTAGTATTAGCGGGTCGTTAAGTTAGATTGTTTCATTATATAATTATAAATGTGTGATGTTGAATGAGTGAGGTCAATATTTGATTTGTTGTTGAGCTGTGATAATTTGGTCAAACAGGACTTTTTATATTTAATACTAAAAACACCTTGTACTGTTTGCGTCATTTTCTGAAGATAAATTAACATAAAGCAAATTTTACGTTACGACTAAAATTATCGTCATCAAATTACTTTACTTTGGGAAAGGTTGAAGATAAAATTATTTTCAAAGGTTCAAATTTCCAATCTCACCCCAAGAACACGAAAACTGCCAGCAATAAGTTAAGAAGCTAATTTCAAAATGTGCATTACAAACAAATAAACAACAATATCTATCATACATGGAGCTCACGTGCCCGTGCGCCGGTCACGTCGCGTCATATTTATCGCACTGCCACCGCTAACCGAATTCTGTGATGTCGCACCTTCTGTCTTATTGTGGAAAGTGCGTAACTTATGTACATACCTTTTTTTGAGGGTGGGAAATCATCAAATGACTCATCCCGCTCTGGGTTGGGCGGAAGAGAGTGTCAGATTCTTACTGACTAAAACCCATCCATGCTCCTTCCTTAGCCGTTTATGTGTCGGGGTAGCGGTAAACCTTTCGGACAATACCGGTTAATATGATACCTGCTGCGATTATTTGGGCCCAGTCCTTTTCCAAGAGAGGACGCCTGAGTCCTAGTAGTTGGAAGATTATTCGCTGATCATACATGCGTCATGCATGATCAGCGTAAACTGCAACCTGTGATGTCTCTACTCAATCTTTCAAGTCCTAAAAAATGAATTTATATGCAAAAATCAATATGTACCTTCAGCATAGTCTGTGGTCGTCCTTCTTTCACCACATAGCTCCTTATATACAAACCTCTGTATCACGTAACCCAGTCCGGTGGCCGCCTCACCCCCGCACGTACATAAAGGTGTGTTTACACATAACGGTGATGCGATCAATCTCCATCAGAGAGCGGCGCATTATCAGTTAGTATCCGTCTTGGGGACTAGGTATGTGTAGAGTGAGCAGTGTTTTGTTTTATTCAATAAATTATTTTGGAACCTCACCTCCTTTAGAAAAACTAAGACCACTATTGAATTTCGAAAGACAGATTTGAATCGTGCTTTAGCAATTCGACAGCAGGATCAACATTTATAAGCGGGATTGTCCGAAAGGGTATCCGCTACCCCGGAACATAAAGGGCTAAGGAAGGAACATGGATGGGTTTTAGTCCGTAAGAGTCTGACACTCCCTTCCGCTCCACCCAGAGCGGGAGAAGACATTGGATGATTGCCCAGCCTTAAAAAAAAACATAAAAATTTTCCCAACAAAACCAACATTTTGCGTTCATGCCTCCTTGATCTTCAGTGACCAGGAATGTACACTGTCAGTCAGTCAATCAGTTAGTCCCAGACCTGAAATTTTACGCGGGTTACCATTGCATGTTTTTGGTTCTTTACCCTTTTGAAGACCAGAAACTGAATCACTATTTAATATCCACAACTTCTTTTAAACCAGTATCCTCAATTTTTCAGTGATTACAGTACTATACTTACTCTCCCCTGCCAGGTCTAAATGTTTTTAAGTGATGCGTGAGAACAGTTTAACGCGATCGTCCATCAAGCGGTTATCGCGTATGCGTTCAACCCGTAACCTTATCTGGCGAGATGAAAGTGACGAAAAATGTACACATTCAAGAAATTATTGTTTTCGGTAGCGAAAAACGTGACAAACAGATCTTGCAACGCCTACACCCATGTTTGGGAGAGATGTTTATTTTTACAGCATTTTTGTGCTACATGCATTTTCATGTTACCTACTTTCTATTTTATATTACTTAAACATTGTAATTTAAGTACATACTACTTCAATTTTAATTTTTCAGTCTTTAAAATTAAATAGATAGATAGATAGGCAGTCGTTCCATGTAAAATACTGATATTCATCTGCATCCGGTTAGACTGGATGCCGACCCCAGCATAGTTGGGAAAAGGCTAGGCTAGGCTAAATAATGAGTCTGAAACATTAAGAACTATTTCAGTTTTATTCGCGCCCGTGGTTACGTTTGCATCGAAGTCATAAGATGATTTCTCCGTATAAATTTTGGACCCCCATCACACTTAATGGGGATCAAAATTTAATTTTGTATAGAGAAATTTCCTGAGCGGATGCCTACGTCATAATAATAATGAGTGTGCAAAATGTTAGCCTAATACGTTCCTTGGTTTGAACTGTGTTTGCTGTGGTTTGCTCTTACAGATAACGTATGAATCTGAAAACGTTTTTTGTAAAGGTGACTGAAACGTAAAGACGCCAATGTTTATGTAAATGTTACTTCGTTTCATTTTATTATATCACGATGGGAACATGTTTTCTTTTGATTTTGTAATAATTTTAATACCCGTTTTTCTTTGAACTGAAAATCGGCTCATCTTCTGAAACCAACTCTATAGGTACTTCAATCGTAACCAGTTCAATACTGTCACTTCTTAACCAACCTCCAATCTTTGTAAGGGTTGCCTTCCCACGATAGATATGCTATACTACGTTGCTATAGATGCGTTTGATGTCCACCAATCATATTCATTGGTCCATATAGCATAGTAGATACTGATGGAAACGGGATCTGCTACGCTATGTTTTTTATATGGATAGATGCATGATCTGCATGCATGCTCTGGATGCGTGCTATGGATAGTCGCGAGTGGTGTAGCTATGTGCAAAGCTCCGCTCCCCGTGCCTTCCTTACTGTCGATACATCGCATAGCTCGAGCTGCGCATCTCCCTCGTGCAGTTACGTCGCGGCGGCGCATCTTCAAAGTGCATCTTACTAGCCCGTACATAGCTTAGCATCAATGGAAACGGTCACATAGTTTCGTAGCTTAGCTTCCACATCCCCGCACCATAGCTGCATAGCACATCTCCGCTGGAAAAACAACCTTAAACCTCACTTAAGCTCCATACATCTTCAGATCTTCCATTCATACTGTCACAACTATATATAGTCATAATTCTTTTTAATGACCCATTTGATTAGAGAACAGACCTCATAACACACACAAAGGATTAACAGTATCACGAAGGCTATTCACAAGGCTATTTTGCTATGATTTATAATTTGTTTAATTCAAATATCGTGCTTAAAGCTGTACCGGTATATTAGTTCAGCTAGTGTTGGTAGTTGGTTGTGAAATATTGTTCACGTAACGCTTTTGTAAAAAGGAGAGGTGACCCTAGTTTTGAATTTGTCGTGTATGTAGGTTGTGCCGATGTTGTTATTTCAGATGTAGGTTGTGCAGTTTTCATTATTGGCGGTTGATATAAAGTCGAAATAGTTTGGTTAGTTGCTTAATGAATGCAACTCCTAAAATGTGAATCCATCTAGAATGTCAATTTCTTAAGATCTAAAGTGGCGTATTTACCATTCTTTCGAATCATGTCGCGATAAGCTATAAAACTTCAGTTGATTCCCTGTCATTGCCAATTTAAAACCAAGAATTTTATCAACAAATTCAAACTCAGATCGACACGCAACCCCTCGCGACAGTGGTGATGCAAAATCAGCGCATTCCTTACAACCCCCGCATTTGGAACAAAAGCCCACATGTACTATTGTACAAATTATTTAATACAATAAATAAAGAGATCCGCATACCGATATTACATTCATTCACTCATTCCCTCAATCGTTCGGTCGCCAGGCGGGGATTTTTTTTAAATTTTCGAGTGCTTCGATTGGCTCAGGCGGCGAGCTTTTGAACTTGAGAATTACGATTTCTGCAGGCTGTCGCTTTGATTAAAGACAGATTGCGTACACCCTCAAACCTCAAATTGGGAGCGATTCCTTTCAAAATATATTAATAATCTTGATTCATGTTGTGGATGTCTGACGCGTGCGTTTTGTGCTCGAATTACGAAGTCTTAACGGGCTTAATTTTTAGGCAGTGGCTCCGGCAGTTTTTTCAAGGATTAACTAAGTGTTTCTATTAATTGTGTATAGATAATTAAATATAAAGTAAAATGTAGAAGACAGTCATGTTGGTGGGAGATGTTCAAACAAAAAACTGAGCATTATCAGCCTATACTATTTCCATTGCTGGGACACGAGTCTCCTCTCGAGAAGAGGAAGTGGGCCATAATCCACCGCGCGGCCCAGTGCGTTGCGTTGGCAGTGGTCACATGTCTTCAAATTGTTCGTCAATATTCAAGAATTAACAATTTCAAGAACAAAAAAAGACAAATTCGCCGGTTCCTCACGAAAACTAAACATTTCCAAAAGAAACTATTTACGAGTCGACCGTAAAATTATTTAAGACATGTAATATTTCAACATAAAACATACTGTAGCAGGTGACCCTCTAATCTCAATAAAGAAAAGCCCAAAAAAAAACGTAATTGTGTAAGAAACGTTATTAAATTCCTAATAATTCTAGACAAAAAAGGGGCAACTCCACACGAAACCGTTACTTCATACAATCCGTTTGGTTCAATCAAAAATTTCATCGGGTCTTTAGAAATCTACTAATACGCTAATTCAACATATTGTGAGGGGTCCACAAATAAAAAACGTGGGCCAGTCAAGGTAAGAAAGGGTCAGGCAACTGTTTTTTGTCAAAAAAAAACCCTTGCCAGATGGCCTGGCGTTTAGCGACAAAAAACGGTCCGTGCCCAGACCTTGTGCAAGTAGGGTTTGCAATAGAATTTTTCTTAGAAGTCGGTTTAAAAGTGTGTAAAGTAAATTGCCAACTTTAATTTGATTTACCCTTCGAAAAGGTGACACAAATAATGAAAAATGGGGGCTAACGTAGGAGACGTAACAGTGGCACACTAGAGACTAGCACAAAATGGACGTTTAATTAAATTTTCAGTAATTTCTCGAATGATTGAATACTTCAATTCAAGCATGATAAATCTTATGAAATATTAGCAGAATGAAAATTCACGTCTCTCCAATATATTACAGACAGCAGATGTGAACAAAACTACGGTGATTAATTGAATATTTCTAGGTACAACTATTTTTCTCGTCGTATAAAAAAAAACTATTACAATTTATAAAACCAATATTTTCAGGGACCAGAATTTTGATGAATTTTTTTTCTAACCTTACTCGTCTACGCAGAAACACCATGACGATTTGTCTCTACATAATATAAATTTCTCTATAATTAATAGAGTAAGCAGACGATATTTCGATGTAGCAGATTCATCGTTTAATAACAGGTGGTCAGTAGTTTTTTAAGAAAGTGACGCGACCCTAGTTTCCTTGCTGAGTTAAAGTTTGATCTAGTTTTAATACAGAAGAAAGAAAGAAAGAAAAAACGTTTGCGGTGGGGAAATATGCGTTTCATCCGCGCAAAACGGCCATGGCTCAGCATAATGCTTCGACCCCATGCGAGACGGAGCCACAGCGCTAATTTTCAGTGACAGCTGGCGTTGACGTGATGACGTCAAACCGGCGTAGCAAAACAATATACCTACTTAATTGGTTTAAAGTATGAGTATGAATGTGGATGGTGTTATACAGGCAGGGAAAGACTGAAAAAAATAATGGGTGGACTGTGTTAATCATGATGCTTTATAGGAAGTGACTAGCATGATGCCGACTATACAGAAGTATGGGAGAAAAATACATGCTCGCTGACGTAAATAAATTGGGTTAGCCCTTAAGGGCAGGAGAATAATATGAGGAGTTCTGAGAAAATGCGAAATATAGTACAGGGAAGCGAATTACAGAACCGAAATGAGGATCAAAGAGTATACGAAAGCTGTAATGAAAAGCTCCAGCATAAGGATAGCTGCAAATGCAGATGCAGACAGAAAACAAAAATTAAAAAGAAACAAAAAAACAAGAAAATGTGTACTTACATCGCATTTTTGGAACACACCTAGTGGCAGAAATCCTTCTCACTTTGAAAACTCCTTCGAGTACTTTTCAACACGACACGTTGACTACAAATAATTTACACATATATCAAACATTTTATTATCAAAATCCCACCACATTTAACTTATTAATGCAAATGTTTGCGTTTTGCCCATATAGACCAAAAACTGTTCGTCTATAAATTATGGACATTCGGTTAGTAGCAACAAATTATATCGACGTTCATCTTTTGTCCTTTTTTATCTTCCAATCTTACACGGTCATCCTTGGAATTTGTATTTTGATGAAAGATAAAATCTTCCTATTAGGTAGAGTATTAATGTATTTGGCAACACAGCTTTTGTTGCGTTGAGGTAGCTTGTCAATAATATTAGTGGTGTTCTATTCGAACGATTCGAATTTTAAACTAGCTATATTTCCAAATCAAATCATTTACTTTACAGCATTAAAAAAAAATCAAGAATGAACTATCTCTTCATATAGACATATAATTTGAAATATATTTTGTCAGGTCTCACTGTAGATAATATTCAAACAAAAAACTGTATTTTAGTGTGTATTTGTTTGAATACACACAAAAATACAGTAAATACACACATCTGCCAACTCACTGCCTTGCAGTTTGGCAGACGTAATATTTAATTGTTTTAATATGTATTATTGTGGATAAACACTTTTTCCTTTTTTTTATCTAATTCTGTAATAACCCCGGCATTTGAAAAAAAAAGAACAAATGAAAATGTTCAAATAGCAGCATTATTTTAATTTTACTTCTAGTGGGCCAGAAATGGAGCTATACGTCCTGTATAGTTCCGTCTCATTCCCACACTGAAGTAATATTAAACAATACTGCTATTAGAGGTGGTAGTTCAGGTCCTGTTTGCCCTTGAATGTGCCTTCATTGTATAACATTTCTTTAATCCTTGTGTAACTTACGTATGTTTTCGTATTTGTACAAATACCACGTCTAATAGCAGTATGCTTGCTGGTATGGGCTGTGCTGGCGCCGCTGCTGCCGCTGCTGAGACCCTCAAGCGGCGTAAATACAGTAACCTGATGTGTAACTACAGATTTGAGCCGTTTGGGGTCGAAACTCTAGGGTCATGGGGCCCGAGTGCGCAACTCCTTTTTAAGGAAATTTCTCGCCGATTGGTCGACACTTCGCGTGACCAGAGGGCTGGATTGTTCTTTGGCCAAAGAATTAGCATTGCCATTCAACGTGGCAATGCTGCCAGTCTTCTGGGCACGTTTCCTGATGACAGCGATGCGGATGAATACTTCGACGCCTAAGTGTCCTTTTTGTCTTTTTTTGGATTTATTTGTATATATAGTTAGTTAGATAGTCTTTTAATTTAATCATGTATAAGTTCTTATTGTATTACATAGCAGTATTGTTTAATATTACTTCAGTGTCAGAATGAGACGTAGCAATACAGGACGTATAGCTCCCTTTCTTTCCCTCTACATGTAATATTAAAATAATACTGCTATAAAAGGTGTTGGTCGACCCCCTGATGCCTAGGCACTAAGCTAAAAGCCTGTGAGTAAATGTTCCTCCAGATATACAACAAAGGTAACAACATACATTGCTATTTACTATCATCCAAATACTCAAAGAAACAAACAACGTGAAATATGCAAAATGGTCAATGGTCAGTCTTTGGGAAGTCGCTGCCCGCACCTCAGGGTGCACCGGCCCGAACACTGGTCTTCCCCCCGGACGAGAAAGGAACTCCAGTCCCCTGGCACACGTAGAGGTTTTCTGGCAGGCAGGATGCTTTCTCACCCTCAAAAAAAAAGCAGTCAGTCTTTAAGTTCCATATCAGTATAAACCAGCGGCCATTATTTCACGCTCATAATTTAGGAATATATGCGCTACCATAGCTAGGTAACATTTACTTTGATCCTCGTAACACTAAACCTCAGTACATGGTGTGATGATATTTAAATTAGGAAACATCACGACACAACTTGAACCCAACAGACAAGCCTACGTCACAATAGTAAAAGGAGCCATTCCAATTACATATTTCCTCGACAGTAACCTAAGCCTTATGCAACTCCACCTTTTTTCCAGTCATAGTGATGGTGAATTTGGGTAGTGGTTGCATGTCATCCCCTTCGACCTTCGTGACTCACTGAGCCATTTGCTTTGTATTTATCGGAACGTGCCGTGCGACACGCCGCAAACGGCGCTACAGTTCATGCGGTGAAATAGCCTGTGACGTTTCGGACCTGACTGTATCATAATATTTTTTTTCCCAAATTCGTTAGTTGACTTCCACGCTGATCTGGCCCGCTACTGTTGAGCATGGGGTACTGAGTTGGAATCTCATGTCGGGTAAAGTGTTCTTGGGTTGAATTCTCAGTAGCTCGGAGTCTGGACTAGTGCCCGGTTGATGATAATACGCTTGCCCCTTAGGACATGGAACTTAAACATAACTGTCAAAATGTGAGTGTATCTACTATAGGTGCTTCTGCCTACTTTGGGGTATACAGGCGTGATTTTATGTATGTATGTTGTTAGTTATAATAATAAAGGTATGCAAAGGTACTCATAATAAATGATGAAGAAAAACATCGTGAGGAAACTGGCATATCCAAAAACCAAAATCGCACTGGGCCCGCGTACTGTCTCTGGTCGAAGAGAGGAGGCCTATGCCCCAGCAACGGGAACACTATATGTTGATTAAGCTTAGTAAGGATGTAGAAAATGATCCACCGCGAACTAGGCTTCCGCAAAATCTCCATCATAAGTGCAATGTTTGAGTAGTTGTGATTCATAAGACATTACGTTCAGGTCTCATACAATCCGTTACTTGCAGTAGTATTTCATGGTTCAAGACTTGCAGTGATTGAGATCTCAGTTATTTCAATGCTAATATTACTGAGAAATGATTTGTATTTACTGGCCGCATTGCCTGCGTTTACATTGCATCAGTTACATCATCATAATCAAGCTATCATTATAAGTCCTCTAGCTAAGATCTGATCCTTTTTGTGATCAGATGGGCTCATTATTATAAAATAGGATGTTTTTAAAAATGTACAAAGTATTATAATTTTCAGCAAATGGATGGATGGTGGATCCTTGGAAATAGAGACCTTCCCGTGTTTTATTTTAACTCTATTTATTATCTATTAATCGATTTGTTGGCTTAAACGCTCTCCTTGGACCACTATCTACACAAATAAATAAAATTGAAGTGTCTGTTCGTAATGACAAAATAGCAGCTTTTTACTAAATACATAAGAAATTATAACCGGTTTTAATAACAAAAATCTGTTTATAAAATTTTCTTCTGTCTGTTTATTGTTCTGACAAATCTCCCAAGTGGCTGAACCGATCATGACGGGACTTTCATTGACCGATAGCTAATATTATAAAGTAAAACTTCAATTACTTTTATTTTAGAAAAAGAATTAAACATAAATAATTAGCCAGTTGACCAAAAACAGTACAATGATTTTTCCATTCTTTTCAAATCCTAAGTAATATTTAAATATGCATGTCACATCTAAATCCACCTTCCTTGACCCTATCTCCAATCTCGCTACTAAAAAGTTTCATAACCGGCGCACCCTACTCCGCCGAATATCCTCGACTATGGGCAGAGGCCAGAGGTCACGCCGCGTGGCACGGACATCGCCGCCCCACCCAGAGGCTACTTGCCTAGCCCAGTAGCCCCCCTGATCGATACTGTGGTATTTTTGTAGAGGGTGAGAGCAATTTGGTCATGGGAGCTAGCCTTAGCAACACCTAAACAAGGCTTAATTAACCGTGTTCCGATGGCAAACATTGAAAATAAATCTTTCATGGTTCAGGTGCAACGTGGACTTTGGCTTTGAAGAAATGCGAGAATTTCTTAACATTAAGTTCTTGCGAGTAACCCACGCTGGGGCTATTTAACTAGCCCAGTAGACCCACTGACCGATTCTGTGGTATATTGGAAGAAAATTGTGGACCGGTGGATCATATTTTATTCCACAAGAAAATGGTCGCTACATGAAATAACTGGATCGACACGTGGCTTTGACCAGCGTTCATGCGGGTGAGAGCAATTTGGTTAAGAGACCTAGCCTTAGTCAAACTTATACAAGGTTGGGACGGACAGCTCGAAGTCAGGCCAAACTTCGAGCAGTTCAAAAGTTATGCAGCGGCTTTAAAGCAATGTGTAAGACCAATAGAATATGACTGTATGCAAGACATCATGGAGTCACCGTTTAGTATATAGTGTTGGACCTTGTTGTCAAGTAATTTAGTTTCAAGCCACATATTGTATTTTTTGAACAATACAGTCTACTCAATTAACATCAGTACTCTATGCTCCGTCCAAAAGCCACCAAAAAACCAACTTCTGAAAAACTTTCAACTTCCAATACAAACTATCAGACCACACATCTTCCTACGTATAACAGGGGGTTAAAGGGGGGTGTCCACGTGAGGCGGGGCGGCGATGTCGCCGGCGAGCGTGGCCTGTGGCTATTCCCGCCCTGCCCGCCCTACCCGCCCTACCCACCCGCCCATCACGACACGAGCGTGAGTCAGGGCTACTTCGTATCAGAGCCATTAGCAAGGTACAAGGCTGACATTAACACGAAGTGTATTATTGAAGAAGTAAGTACCTATGGAGGTATATACTTTGATTTGACGTAAGCATTAAGTTTAAAACACGTGCAGTATAATTATGTCAAGGCAAAGAAACAAGGAAAAAAAAATTAAACATGCTATACCTACATACAAAATTATAGTAATAGGATTTTGGAGGAGCTTGTGGCTAAGTATAATAACAGCCACACAGGTCTGATCTATTAGGTTAAGCTACGCTTGCCGAGATTAATCTGTGGATGGGTGACCATCTTTACATGCTAAAACCTCGGAAGTGTGTTTAGCCGTTGTAGCAACGGCTTAACATGATTTGGGGGTATTTTTTGGGTTGTCAGAAGCCCGTCAGCCTGATAACCAGTCTTTCCAAGTGGTATAGTGTTACCCAGCAAGTAGGTGTGGAGGTCAAAGAGTATTCAGCTGCATTTGGTTAGACTAAAAGCCGACCCCAACATAGTTGAGGAAAGGCTAAACAAATGATAATAATATAAATCGGATTTCATGTTTAATGTCAATTAAGTTTTTGTCAAGAAGGTTTTTAGTTTCCAACGACTACCATTAAACTTTTTCCTTTCTTAAAAGTTTGTCAAACTTCTAAGTTTGTCAAAGTTCTCAATGCTAGCCGTCGTTCTTGTTATTGTGACGTGGACTGAGTTAGTAAGTGAAGCTTTTATTATATTTTAACGAGACATATAGTTATGTAATCGTAGCAATACCAGGTTTTAACACTGGATTGCAAACTGAGTTTCAGTTTTTATTTACCCAGGAATAATACTTGGCAAAAAAAAGTAAAAGGAACTAAAGATATATATATACCTACCTTCTTTATGCATCTAAACCTACATGCATAATTATTATAAGCGTTCCACTTTCATGCCTTTCATTTTTTATGTACTTGAAAAACCCAATAAAAATAATAAAAGAAAAAGTTTCTAAAAAAAATTAACAAACTTTTTGCACAAACAAAGCGCATTCCCAAACTTTATTTAAAAAAAGTTTTCATTCAAGAAACTTGTTTTTTTTTCATTTTAAAACTAAGCTGTAAATTACACGGTAACTAACTCCCAATAAAAATACTTAAGAAAAACATTGCTTGATGAATGTGTCGCAAAAAATATGCAAAATTTTCTCCCTTGCAAGTTTTTTTCTTAGTGGCTTTGATACCGAGATAGAATGTACTCGTTATATGGTAATTTACAGGTTTTTTCGACCTGATTCATTATATGGGAGACCACTTTTTGTGGTAGTTTGAAGAACAGTGTAACACCCATGCCTTTTTTTTAAGGGTGGGAAATCATCCAATGACTTCTCCCGCTCTGGGTGGAGCGGAAGGGAGTGTCAGACTCTTACTGACTAAAACCCATACATGTTCCTTCCTTAGCCCTTTATGTTTCGTGGTAGCGGTAACGCTTTCAGACAATCGCGTACCTACCAACACCTGCCTGGGTATAACATCATTATTATTGAGATGAGAATTAAACGTTACTTGCTTCTCTGTATTGTATTGCTAAATTCTGTGGCATCTTAATTATGTATTAATACTTTTGGCAGTTCCTTTTTTCAACCTATTGTTACTTGGACAGTCCATTTTCAGCAGTGGACAATTTATGTGTTGTCAAGGTATCCAAAAATGGCCTATCTAACCACTTAGCACGAGCATAAATCAGCCTATTATGCCTCACTGCTCGGACACATGCCTCCTATTTGTAAGAGGGAGTAGGCCGCAATCCAGCGGCCAGCGCGCCGGCTCAGTGCAGGGTGATAGATTCTATGTCTTCGAATTTTTGATCATGTAATATCTCGGTTTCCTCACGATCTTTTCCTACACCGTTTTAAGATCAAACCATTTTTAAAAGACATAATATCATACAAGAATATATAGCTATATAAAATACATATATGCTAAAGATGCAGCCGTATTGTGTTTTTTTACTCTACCCAAATGATTTCTAGTATATCTGGACTTATAGTCCGTAAGTTCTACAAAAGAACAAAGCATAACATACGGTACTTCATTCATAAGGCTAACCTATTGACCGATTTTTTAACGTAACATCCTGTTCAAGCCTTTACCTGTAAAAAGTGTACCACGTGCCACCCACATTATGCGTTTTTTATATTATTTTTATTAATAGTGCCCACCTGACGATACAAGAGAAAACAAAAAAGTAAAGGGTTTTTTACCAAAGCGTTGATGCATTTATTATTTCGGTGTGCACTCGTCCACTGCTGAACATAATCAGCCTATAGTATTCCCACTGCTGGGTTCAGGCCTCCTGAGAGGGAGTGGGCCATACAACACGCGGGCCCAATGCGTGCTGGCTTGATGTCACACACGTCTTCGAACTTTTGGTTCCAGGTCTTGACGGTTTCCTCACGATATTTTCCTTCATTGTTATGAGAGCAGGGTGATGAATTTAATTCACACAAAGTAAATTGTTTACTTGGGTTCGAACCCACAACCTACAACTCGTAAACCGCAACTGTTACCACTAGGCCGCCATTGCTGAAAACAAATATATGAAAAACATATAAATGGAAAACAAGTGATCCAATAACGAGCCAATAGATAACTACGAGAACTTAAATTTATTTTTATTAATATTAATCATCCCGCTTAACAAACGTGTTACTGTTTGCAGCAGTAGTAGCCATTTACGGTACATTTGTGAAAAAACAAAAATAAAATCTGGTATGTTCTAGCTGGAAAGCGAATAATCAATATTATGTGTTTTTTTTACTTATGAAGGAGAAAGTTTTTGTATTGACAAGTTATATGCGTGTGGGTACTCGTTCTAATACTCTGAGGTCCACTTTTCCAAATTCATTTTTATAATTTCGCCTATAATTTTCTATAAAATGGCATATATTCCCAACCAGCGGAGCGTAAACTTAAAAAAACTAAACTAACAAAACTAGATCTTGTCACGCAAATATGACAGGTGAATGCTGAACTTGAGTGGACGGTTGCGCCCTCTGCACATCGCTGGGTGAACTAATCTTTGATACCGTACGGTTTTACGATCTTCCAATTTAGTGTCGCGTTCCGTAAAATGAGGACCTAAAATGGTGCTTTTGATGTAGACTCTCGTACAGAGGCATGGTTTGGATAGTCTATTTGCTGTTTGTACTAGCCTTGGTGCAGAAGAAAAATTCGGAGATACCTTTAACTTTCTTCATCGACTTAGGGCGAATTTCAAAGGCGGGCTATCAGTGTCATTATTTTCTGTGGGATATTGACACTAACAGGTCTTCCACGTGACATATGTATATGTGCTGATCACGTTCAGTTTAATTGTTGAAATTGGCACTTACTCAGCAGTGGACTGGTTATTGATAAATCATCAAAACCCATTTTTGCTTTTCCAGCCAACCCATTCATCTCTTAACTTTTGAGATGGTGCTTTTATATTTTGCTTGTATGATGACCTGAATGAAATCCGGACACTGGTATAACATTTCATATATATTTTCCTTAGAGCCCAAAGTCACTACTTAAGTAACTACTTCAGCATTCCAAGACAATAGGTACTCTGTTATTTTCCCCAGCATTACATTTTAGCCGTCCAGACTGTTGTCCAAATAGTTGCGGAGTCGCTGCTTCTTAAACATCGTCACGGCGAGTGGTGACCGAGCGCGTGGTCACCGGTCATGTTCCTACGTTTGTCCTCCCATATGTGTAGATAGGGCTGACACTATAATACCAAGATTTTATTTACTATAATATCATTGAAAACGCAATAATTATTAAAAATATGGGATTAAGCCGAAATAAGTAGACTGAAAAAGGAAAAAAGTAGAAACTCCTTTCTACTTTTTTCCTTTTTCTTCTTAGATGCGAAAGGAGAGATGAACGTGCATCAAATTGTTCAGTAACAGCTTACAACTAAGCACTGACTGCCTCATTAGAAATTCAATGAAGAGCACGTATGCCATTGATTATCCATTAATCATTAACTACGTGTCTGTTTTTTGGTTGTAGTAACATATTTTGTTTAAGTAGTGTCAAAACTTCGGAGGACGTTTTGTTAGAACTGGATGACAAAATATGTAGGTTTATAAAGCACAAAAATTTGCATGTTTTCAAAGTCTTTTAAAAAGAGACAACCCTAAACGTAACACGGTACAGTTCGCCTATTGTCTCTTGGTCCGTTGCTTGGCCATGACTACAAGTCATTACGGTGGCTATGACGAAAATGAGCTTAACGATTGTAAAAATAGCAGCATTTAGGGACAATGAAACTGAGACACTTAATATATTTCCTGTATTCATAACAGAGTCTATTTAACTGAAATGTCCTAAGATAATTTACAAGTCAAGGTGTTCAAGTGTCCTTGACAAAGATGTGGATTCAATTTCAATACGAACCTAAACTGGAGTTCTGTTACAAGAGTGAAATTGCAAAACACACTCAAATTGATTATCTGTTAGACGTATTCGATGTGAAACTTTTTATTGGATCATTATTATTGAACAAAAATGAAACGCTACATATTTCTGTAAGTAAATCTTTTAAGTCACTTCTACAAGTCAAGGTGTTCGTCATCTACAACTGGATGTTTTAGTTTCAGTATTTCGCAGACATTTCTCTTTTTCAGGTCATGCTCTCTTTAAAAATTCTCTAGATTGGTGATTGATGGAATGTCCTCTATATTTACAATGTATATTTTTGGCAAACGCATCTATTGATACAGTATCTCTATTGTTAAAATTCTCATTAATTCTTCCAAGCAAAATGAAAAACCTAACATTGCCAATATAATCATACTCAGATGAGACCAGAAATCGCTCTGCAGTTTCGGTCGAGTCGTCTGCCTGCACATTAGTTGCGTCCAAATGACAAACGTCATGTGCGGGGTAAGTTAACGATCTTAACGCTTTGGTGCCCCTCAAATTGTCTGAGCGACCATTGCTCCGGTGCTCCCTCGCTCAGAACTGCTTACTGTATGTCCAACGCTTCCGCGTTCAGATAAGCTTCCCTGTTATTTTCTTGTGATCATCAGGAGAAAAGCTGGTAGTTAATCTTTCTTCTCTGCCATTTCTTCTAAATTGTCAGCAAAGGTATAAATGACCACCTCTCTGGTTCTTCTAGAGCAGGTGCTTTTTGAAAGATGCTGCATATATGATGTACTCGTTAATCTACAACCATATCATTGATTGAAAACTGATTACCAATCTGTTTTAACATAACATCACGCCTGCATTGTCCCAAGGATTAGGCGTAGGCATCTATAGTAGACACTAGCATTTCTCTAGCTATGTTTTAAATCCCATTTAATAGGGGGCTGCGAGTTGCTACTGAGAAATTCCAGGTGTCAAAAACCAATAAAAAATTGCCCGACCAGATGGAACCCTGGATCTCATGCTCAGAAATAGCGTTTACAACCGCTACACTAACGATTCAGTAATAATGTGTTCTTCAATGAAGTGCGACTCTACAAAACGAAAACATCTACATTTCCTACTAGGTGCGTAGAAGAACTAGAAAACACAAAACAATACCCTAACAATACCGCATATAAAGTCATATACACACAGATGCATAGATTGACTGACACACATTTGATTAGACCAACAGCAACGGTAGATAGCAGAAAATAAATGGGCCATAAAATCTAATGACAGGAAAGTAAAATCAAACATAGAAAGACAAACAACGGCGTTTCCTTTGACCACATTGAGAGCCTTTATCATCCCTT
Source organism: Hyppa rectilinea (assembly GCA_951799385.1). NCBI lineage: Eukaryota > Metazoa > Arthropoda > Insecta > Lepidoptera > Noctuidae > Hyppa > Hyppa rectilinea. Next base: position 6,448,438 of record OX637314.1, read on the forward strand.
TATCTTAGTGGGGAACAAGCGACGATTGTTCACATCAGCCTTATCAACCAGCAGGTATGTAAATATTCTGTGCAGGGTTTACTTAAGAATTAGTCGCTTCACATTGTGTCGCAGAATGATGTAAGTCTGAATATTAAACGTGATTTGTAATTGTATAGGGGAGATTGATTTTTGATGGCATTTTCGTATAGTATGTTTTGTTTTATGGATATTTTGATTTTGTGGTCACTGCTTTTGGTGGTGAAGTTAAAACTAAAGTTTTGTTTAATACCATGTGCAGATTTAAGATCCTCTTCCCTTCTAATCTTTCTTTCTTTCTGATGTCAGAGTTTTTGTGCTGCCCATGGGCCTCTGACTTAACTTCACGTACTGTTGAGAATTACCTCTTAGGCATCCTGGTTTCCTCACGTTGTTTTCCTTCACCGTTCTTTTAGGCTAATGATAATTATATATTATGAGCTTCTAATGACAAGTGATCTTGAAGAGAAGATTTAGAATGTCGAATGGTAATCCACCTGAAACTTCTAAATTACAGCGTAAGGAATAAAGCTGAATATATATTGTACCTTCATGGTGATTAATAATTATAAGCAGTTTATTAAATATATTGATTATTACTTTATGAACGATCCATCGATAATGAACACTATTAAAATGTCCTATAAAGTTCATGCCGGAGATCATAATCGAATGCACTTTAAAGCTCAGTAAATCTACCTTATTAAGTCCGTGACTTGTTTTTCTGATTAAACCATAAATTAAGTCATCTATAATTTTATCTGATTTATAAATATCAATATGGTCAATTATTGCCACTACAACAACATTTCAAATCATCATCACTTCTAATTTTATCTTTTTTTTGTCGAAAAAAAAATCATGATACGCATTTTCGTCTTTCATATCTCTGTTACGTACACTATTAACAATTTTTATTTACTCTAGTTAGGACCTGTGTCCGTTTTGATTACACGTTCTCAGATAACACACTGTTTTATTTAATTTAGTCATTCTTGTGTTTGTCTCCTCTTGATAACACAGTAATTTATAGAGGCCAGTAAAGCTATGCTTTATGATGATTTAATTCTTGATTGTCTTCACTAGTATTTACGTTCTGTATCTCCAGTATTGTATGCGTCCGTGTGATTACACAATTGTTTGTGCATTTTATAACCTCACGATGTCCTTTAGTGTGAATCCTTATAATAATATGATGAGGCTCGTAAACAAACGTTTATTGCATACCCTACTTATGTCAAGCTTGTAATAAACATAATTACGCAATCAAGGAAAATTGTTGCCGAGGCTATTTTAACATTTCTATTGTTGATAACTGCATTTCTATCAATTCTACATCATAACATAACGCATGTAGTTTCTGAAGGGTTGGGCAGTACAAGCACATTTCGCCAGTAAGTTATGTTAAGCAAGAACATATGCAGACTCCGTGCTGCTACTGAGAAATTCGAGAGGGTTAAACCCAATAACAAGTTTCCAGACCCAGGAATCCAACCCAGGATCTCGTACTCAGTAGTAGCAACCACAAGACCAACGAGGCAGTCAATTTTACAATTTGTTTCATTTCGTTCTTCTAACTGACGGAAATAGTTTATATTATCATACGGGTTCCTATGGTTGTTTATAAATAATTAAGTACTATTTGCAACTCCTGGAAAAGAACAGTCGACCATAGATGTTTTATGAAGCAACCTTTAGTTTCATACTAAAAGGTGAAGCTCCAACATCCTGTAGGGCTTTGATTTATACAATGTATAACGGATAAGCTACTTAAGCAGGAGGTTTCTATTGCATATTGCGATTTAGGTCCAACGCGTGACCGCTTCATTTAGCTTCAAGCGATACTTGTTGATGCATCTTTTGTTAATAAATTTCTACAAAATTCACTGGGAGATAGAACATTACATTAGTTTAATCAATCATTACTTGTTTGATTACGTTTTTGTTGAGGTTGAGCTCGATTTATGACAAACTAGCTTCCACCCGCGGCTTCGCCTGCATAATATGTCAACAAATTAAACAGAGAAACCTTCCTCTTGAATCACTCTATCTATTAAAAATTGCATCAAAATCCGTTGTATAGTTTTAAAGATCTAAGCATATACATACAGACATTAGGACGCGGGAAGCGACTTTGCTTTATACTATGTAGTGATGCGTGAACTGACTGGACAGGCCCACTCAATCGGTAGGCTTCTTTCCTCAAAAGTTTATTTCAGACACCAACCTACATGGTACTCGCATGATTTGACTAAGAATATTTCTGGATATTAAAAGAGACTGTGACCTCTGAGTTTGGTTCGACCTTTCTTCCAAGAGTCAGTTTGGAAACGCCAAACTCATCTAGTATTTAAAAATATTATTGACGTGTAAAACTCATTTACAGAAATAAAATCATTTATCAGTCTCAAAAATATATGGATAGGATTGATTTTGGTGGTTAATATACAGCCAATAGGCCACTAAAGTAAACAGAGAGACCAGAAATCAATACCCATCAGAACTGCCCATTGAATAATATTTCCATGCATATCAAACGCGGAACGATCTTGTTTGTCCAACATAATTTATGAGGCACATTGTCCTACGGAAGCTGTAGGCTCGTTTCGTTAATCGTCTGACGAAAAAATCTAATAAAATGGACCCTCTGGTCAGCCATTAGCAACGAACCATGATTTGTGCTATAAAACTATATAAATTATTATTCATGGTTTTTTCGCCATGCCCTGCAATTGACTGGTGCCGTATATTCATTTATCAATAGTATAATCTGTGATAGTTATTCATAGTGAGCTCGATTTATAGGCAAGTGTGAGGGGTGGAGTCGCTTTCGTTGTATTTCCCGTTTGTTTTGATAATGTATTTATAGACCATTGAAAAAAAAACTTTTTTTTAAACTACAAATGATAAAATGAGATTTTTTATGAATTGTAATTTGTATTATTTATGGGTAAGGTATTTGCGTACAGAGGCCAGCACATCAAGTTACTCCAATCTGTCAAATTTCTTTGATAGATTCTCAACTTTATTACAAAATTATAAGATGCATTTTCAATTGGGAAAATTGGACAGTTTCGGGTAGCTTGATGTGCTGGCATCTGTACACCGCAGTTATATTATTTTAAAATAAAATTACATCAAATAGCCAAATTTTTTAGTAATATTAATTTATACGTATAATATTTACCTATTACCAAAAATGTTTTTGTTATTTTTAGCACTTTCAAAAGATTAATCCAAAAAAAAAGGACTGTCAATTTGCTCAGTCAACATTGCTATTTCCTTCAGATTATTTCGACAACTTTTCCGCAATGATAAGACGTTAATACTGGCTACACTTTTTATTCCTACATAAGACTAGAAGCAAACAACAAAGATTTCAAGTTCGGCATGAATCATACGTATTTTATTATGACATTGCAAAACGACCAAGGCAAAGAAAAACTACTGATTTATTTTATAAACTACATACTCCGTTCTTTTCCCTGTTCTGTCCCCTAAGGTGAAAGGTCGCGTGGGGCACACGACGGTCAGTCGCGAATGGTACCGACTGGGACCCCAACTCTCGTGCTTAGTCCCCCTTCCATAACCATCACGTCATCAGTATGCTGATAGTCTCAGAAAATTCAAAGTTAGAACGCAATGGTCCCAAAACATTTTAAATGTAACGTTATTCGTGACGTAACACTCCAATACCCAATCGAAGCGTTCGATTTTTGGTTGTAAAAGAGTGTTGATAACTTGAGTTTTAGTTAGTGGTATTACAGTCTAGTTTTGAGTGTGTTTTTTTGGGGGTAAAACTGCATAATGCTGCCAATGTAATTAGATATACGCGGTTGTAACGATATGAATCTTTGTGGTTTTGTGAAGCTCTTTGGATATTGGATATTTTGCCCCATATTAATATTAGTAATGCAGAATGCTCTAAGTAACGTTGTTATTTAGTGTAGATTGCTCTGTTACGCACTGACTGAGATAGAAATCTTAGGGTTATGTCGTAGCCAATATTGTAGGACTAAATTTTCCATGTAGTAGGTATTTATTGTTTGGATGACTGTTTAGTACCAATTTATAGAATTAAGTGTTAGAATCTATTATAATTAATTATAAAGTCTCAAACTCAAACTCAAAGTATTCAAACTTAAAGTATTTATTTCAAATAAACCAATTACAGGAACTTTTGAATTGTCAAGGGGTTGAGATGAGGCTAGTTGCCCATTCCAAAGCAGTAGGTACCTATGGAGAATAACGGGCAAGAAACTCCATGGACACTCTTAAACAAAATATGGTTACAAAATGTTGGTTACATAGTTCATATTAATATTAGACATGTCAAACCAACCTTTAATGTTCCTACGGCTAGGACACTGGCATCCTCATTGGGAGAGAGTAGGCAGTCATCTACCACTCTTATATATTTTTATGTTATAGTAATTTTATTCTAGATGCATCGTCTTCATAATACCTATTATAATTAATGTAAACAAAATATTGTAAAACATTTCAAAAGTTTCTAGTCGCCCCTTCCAAAAGTACTGAATGGCGTATGGAGAAGAATGAGCAACTCCAACGTTACTCTTTTGAAATGTTTTACAATGTTTTGTATACATGAATTGTAAAACTATATGTGGGTTGGTGGATGTCACGTGTTTACGAATTTTAGTTCTAGGACATACCGCTTTCTTCACGATGCTTTCCTTAACCGTTTTTAGAGTAGTGGTGGCGAAATAATGGAAACAAAGTAAAGTGTTGGAAACAAAGTAAGTTTGTTTAAAAGAGTGTCCATGGAGTTTCTTGCCCGTTCTTCCCCATAGGTACCTACTGCTTTGGAATGGGCAACTAGCTTCATCTCTCTGACTGACAGACACCTTGACAATTCAAAAGTGCTACAGGCACTTTTGAATTGTCTTTTGAATTGTTTGGTTTATTTGAAATAAATTCATTGAGTTTGAGTTTGAGTGCCTGCTTGGTTACGAACCCACGGCACTAGCATTTTCTACTTAGTAATTTGTGGAAACCACCCCATTTGACACTGGTTAAATATGATTATATTTCTAGTAACCTGTAAACGTCATTGGCCTATTTGAAATAAATGTTATGCCTTAATTATAAACATTATTAAGGCATTTTCTCTTACTACTTAATTTCATATATAACACCACTGCACTTATTAGAAAATATATTTATTTTAGCGTTAAAACTTTCTTTATCGAACCCAACATTAAAGTAAATTAGCAAAATAACAGGTTATGTTGCTGTTATGCCGCCATGACCGAGAGTAACCTTTAAAACGCTACCAATTTCCCTTATCTCTGCGCCAAACAAACTGTTCGGTGACCAGTCATCCATCTACATACTTACTTATTTACATACATATCAAGGAACAAGTTGCCCATTGTCGTTTGACACCACTCGAGCATTAAAACTACCGGAAAAACCGCTTAAATACATTAAAAACTCAACCTTACACTCCTTACATAAACTTCAAAATCGAATTGTGGACGACATGAGAAAATTTACAGAAAAAAATCGTACAGAACAAGCAAATTTTAACTTTGCCCTTCAATGTTAGAGTTTAAAATTATTTGATGTTTTAAAGAACGGTTAGCAACAATGAAGGAGCCTATATACCGCCCGCACGTCCTCTTTAGATAAGATAAAGGCCACCTGAAATGAAGAGAACGACACCAATATGGTGCTAATGATACCGATACCACGGTGCTAGACCGGTAATTAATTTGTCGAACGATAAAATACCGGTCGAAGATAGCCGGTGACTTTATTTTGTTAAACCTTGAGTTGGCTTGCTTTTACAGCGTTTTTTTCGCGTATTTTTAAGTATTGAAAAAGTCAAGTATTTTAGGATTTTTCTACTTATTCCTAAGAAAATAAGTGTCAGATTTCTCTTTCGAACGCCTAATCACCAATATGGATATAAGTTGGCGAAACTTAGGCCCAGCTACTCTATTCAGTGAAAATCCCCTAACTATGAAAACTTAGACGACGTGTGCTGTCATTCCATCAGTCGGTGTATTCTGTTAACCTCTCACGGTGAAGACTTGGTTGAAGTGAGCTGTCGTCCCACATAATGCTAGAGATTGACACTATTGACAGCTAAGTTTAAACACACTTCACCTACGTTTCCACCGTGGACTTTTTATAGAATAGCACTACTGATGCTAGGGGTTGATACTATTGACAGCTCTCTTCGCAGCTCTTTCAAGGTAAGATCTCGACGACACGGTTGGCGCAGTGGTTGAGCGATTGACTGCTGCGCAGCATGCCGCGGGTTCGATTCCCGCACGGAACAAATATTTGTACGACCTACAAGTATTTGTTACGGGTCTGGGTGTTTTCTATCTATAATATGTATGTATTTACAAAAAAAATATGTATATAAGTAGTTTATCAGCCATCTCGTTACCATAACACAAGCATTAAGTTGCTTAGCCTGGGACTATATGGCGTTGTGTGAAATGTCCATGGGTATTAGTATAAAATAAGATTTTCACAGCAACTCTCAAAGATTCAGTGTTTTTCGCATCAATTCTGTTCTAGTTTTAGGCCAGACACCACAATTCATTAAACTATATACTACCTACAATTCAACATTGTATCTATGGTCTATGGTGTCAGGTTCGACTGTGGAAGAATTTTTCTAACGACAGCGTTTAATTAAGCAGTTAGAAGCAACTTTGCTGACTCTTATTGTATTTATTTTATACTAGTTGCTGCCAGCGGTTTCGCCTGCCTGGACGTCGGGAATTATCCCAAGGGAACCTACTACCGGGATAAAAAGTTATATGTGTTAATCCAAGTCATAAACTACCTTTGTGCCAAGTGTGAAGGACGGACAAACATACTAACTCACACACACACACACTTACTCAGAGACTTTCGCCTTTATAATATTAGTGTAATATTATTTACATATTTTCGCACTATATGCTACACCGGTTGACAACTGGATCTTGGAAAACCAGCGCTGGGGCTCTGTCTCACCACATGATGCTCAGCTATGGCCATTTTGCGTGGACTTGACGTATAGTTCCTCCCAACTTCTCTCTCTTCTTTTGTTTTTGTATTATGTCTGTGCATGTTTCAAGATTTCAACTTTAAAACGAAAACCCTCCGAAGTCACTATTCTGCTGTCCTTATCCCAATTTATTTGGGGTCGGAACAACATGTCTTTTTCTTCCATACTTCTCTATGAGTCGTCATCTCGGTAGTCACTTCCTTTCCAGCCATATCATCTTTCACACAATCCATCCATCGTTTCTTTGGTTTTCCTCTACTTGTATAGCCATCCACAACCTTTCCGAAGTATTTCCTCTAATTTCCAGAAGAATTTATTTACAAACAAAATTCGTCTCCTAGAACCAATATGCGGTCGATCATCCCACATTACCCGGTTCCTTCACTTCCTATGACCCTTGGTTCTCAGAACAGTCCGTGATACCAAAGCCCTGTGAATTACATAATGATCACCTATTTCGTGAACACGAGACACCTCACCTCTAGACGGATTAGGGATGCCCTTCGTTAATATCGAACATTTGGTCTTGATTAGAATTTTTTACGTCATAATATACAGTTAATAGCCTGCTGATCGGAGGCTTGTTGTTAAAACATATGAAAGGAAGAAAAAGATTTTTTGGTGCTCGTAAAGGAAGATCACAAATAAAAAAATAAAAAAACAAAAGCAAAAGTAAGTTGCTAATAAAAACAAGGTACATACCGTACTAAGAAGATAAATTATAAACCACCAATATTAATAAGGTAAGTAATTGTAAAATATTAACTGTTTTTTACTTCAGTTTGTTTCTTTAAAAGCTGTTTTTTAATTCGGTTTGTTGTCTTTAAAAGTGAACACTGCCAGTCAAAATAAGATTCCCTTTTAGTTATTCAGCTTTACACTGCATATTGCAAGAGCTTTTTATCGACGTCCACATTACTGTAATACTAACAACAAAAGTTTAAAACATGCACTAAATCATATAGTCTGAAACCATCGACAAATCCCCTCCCTACGATGACCGTATAACAGAGCGCGTGTTATTTCCATAGCTAATTGCAAATTGCGCGGGCCTGTCAACGCATGCGCGATAATGTGTCATAACACAACACCAGACCACGTTCATGACCACAGACCATGATTACCAAGGAATTGTGGTTGACCCTCCCGGTAAACTTTGGTGGTTTGAATTTTGTGGGCAAAATCGGTTGGTTTAGTATGGAACATGTTGACTAGTGAAGCACACTCAGATAGAAGGACCGTGCTTCATTATAGTTTGATCCTATTTTTATTTTTTATTTTTTGGACAAAAAAACAGTTACATGTTCAAATTTAAAATTATAAGTACTTAATTACATAAATTGGTAAACATATAACCCACACCATTGTCCACGGATTAATGATCCTATGAATCTTAGTGTGGATTTCAGCAATGAAATTGAACGATTTCAAACAACTGTCAACGTCAAGACTCCATAACAATTGAACTCGGTTTAGATTTGCTTCGTTCAGTTTCATCTGTCAAATTTGCCCTAAGTGCCAATTCCACCAATGTAACTGAACACGATCAGCACATGTTAACCGCGTTAAAGAACTGTTAACGTCAATATTATACTCCATAACAGTTTTGATACTTTTTACTACACGTTCAGTTTCATCGGTGGAATTCGCCCTTCATCATTAAAGCAACTGTTGAAATTGGTTATCGTATACCTACTTATTTTCCTTTTTCCAAATGGTATTTTTTGTTGTTTTTTTTACTGTCATGTTTGCCGCAAATATACGTATTTCTTTCTTTTCCATATAATATTATGGCTCCTTACTAAAACTTGAACCTGATATTTCAGTTTCGAACGTGTCACAAACACAAAGTAATGTGGTACGAAAAAACCAATTTCGATCAAACCAATTTAGCTGTCAATGAAAATGGCTACCGTGCTCGTCCCAAATATGTTGGCATCATCACATTTTTTCGATATTTATCACTCAAAGAAACCGACATTGAAGTACAGTTTACAATAAGTACACAAACTAATCTCTTTGGCGGTTCACGTACGAATATCAGAGAAAAAAAAAGTAACAAAAGTTCGCCGACAGATCCATCATATTTCGAGATGGATCTTAAGAAATTTAACACTATTATCCTGGTAGACATTTAATACCATTATTTGACCAAGACATGGAGGAATTTTTAATCGATGTCCGCAAAGCAAACACGGGTGCTAGCTTCAACCAAATTCTTCGCGGATCGTTTCACATTTTGAAAAGGACTTTGCAATTAAATACAATGTTACGACCCGTATTTCCCAAACTCTGCGCCTTTTAATTATGAACCTTATTAATAGGGCGATAAGGAAGGTGTTAAAAGAAATCAACAGTAGTTGTGTCATGGTAAAGTTTAAAAAAATAATCATGTTAGAGCTTCACGGTAGCCGAAATTATTTGAGGGCGGTTAAGCTGCCTTTGAATTTTTTGAGATTAAAATTATCGAGGTTTCCGTAAAAAATGTTAATATTTATAGAGGTCACAAAAGATCGTAATATTAGCTCAAACGTATGTGGTCAAAGGTTTCCATACTTCCGTATTCTAAGGTTCAGCTGAGCAAACAAAATTATAACCAATATTGCCAAATTTGTACTTTGTTCGGTTATTTTTTTTGTAGAGCACGATGCAGTAGTAATAAATAAATAAAAGAACTTATATACCTTACATTTATTTTAGTGAAAATTACACCTAAATTTGTTATATTTTTAATTTATTAATTGTTTTCAGGACCATTAATAACAGACGCGAAGTAGTTCCTTATCAAGCGGTACAATCACGCACAGACGCCTAAAGCCACTCGAAGGCATAGAAAAGCACACGTGTCGATGTGGCTTAATCCACGGCTTTGCCTTATAATCCGACCACCCAGCGGACGACCAACCATTATTATACTGCCCACAGAAATAGTACCCCCATTATTATATAGAATGGAACACATAGGTGCCCTTATTATTTTACGCTATAAAATCGAGACCACCTACGTCACGGTTCTTTCTTTTTGCACAAAACACTTTTGTATGCGAATGTAATGACGCGTTCGTGAATTTTAGCAGTTTTCGGGTATTTAGACTTTATTTTCATTGTAATGTTGGTAAAGGTGGTTTTTTTTTCTTTAAATAGTCATAAAATTTGCACTTGACTTGGGATTTCACTTTTGTGGGTTTGTGTTATTGCACATTGTGCAACGTACGATTTTCTTTTTGAACGATGAGCTCAATGTATTCAGCTGATTGAACTTTTTGATCAGCGTGAAATTGACGTTTATATTACAATGAAACTGATAAATGTTTTTTTTATTTAAGACCATGTTCAAAATCAATCAAGATGTTGGTGTATTCGATAGTAATTTAACTCCCCAGAGATTGTCATTATTTAGAAAAACGAATAACATGATTTGTCGCAAAAATTAACTTATCCTCTGACGTCACAGTCGATATATCAATACAGCTAATGATGGTCCAACATCAACAATAGTCGGTACCGTTGTCCACAATATTTTTGCACAACTATACAGTAAATTATTTCTGGCATTACATACCTTAGGTACTTTAAAATAAGAATGATATTTCGATGCCAATGTGATGCTACGAAGAGGAAGTTGCGTCGAAGGGTGTACCTAATGTTACTGCTCACTCGGACGAACACCAATGCGTATTAATGATTGTCGACCGTCTGACGATTAGTTTCCATCTGTTATGACGACGCCTTCCTGTTCTCTGGTCTCCTGTTACAATAATAATAATTCTAATATTTTGTGACATGATGTCACAGTTTAATGATTCTAAGATAATTCTCTGACCATTTGGATCCCTCGCACAAATTATTGGTGGAAAGTTTTGTTGCACTAAATACATTGATATGAGGCATAATGGAAAGAATTACATTAATATGAAGAGAAAATAGTCTTACCTCTTCCATAATATCTAAAATCTATAATTAACTACGTGGTAAAAATTCAATTGATTATATAAAATGGTCAAAAATAAAATATGAAATCACATATATAATAGCCCGATCGTCTTAAAACATTCCATCACCGTACAAAAATTAAATATTACGCGAAGATGTAATATTGTAAAATTGCATTTAATGCTAATAAGTATTTCATTTGATTCTAAAAATATGTGACGTCACATTCATACAAATCACGTACAAATTGCGCGTTTTGACAGTCCATAAAAAGTAACGTTATTGACTACCCTTTCAAATACCCAATTGCAATGTGAAATTATAACGTGCCATGAAGAAAGACCACGTAACCAAATTGGTTCATGATACATTTTACGTCTACAACCCAATTCGTCGAATTAACAAAACGTGCAAGCAAATTCCTAAGTAAAATCGAGTTCATGATAATTAAAGTCAGAATTAACTAGATATTAGCGTACTAAGCACAATGGACATGTTTGAATCGACCTGGCTGCCTCGCCATGTACCAAATACATACATTACTGGCACAAAACACAGGTCCTTTTAGTACTGGCTGAAAATTTATGTATCTGGAGCGATTGATATGTTTGACGAAAGAACTAAAATATTTTTCTTGTCATTGGCTTCTATTTTGACGTTTTAAAATTCAAACGTTTACGATTTTTAGAAAAGTAATTATTTCGAAATGTCGTGAGAAAATCTGCATCTTGAAAGTAGAATTTTTAAAGACAGTGAGGAAAAAAAAACATGACTGTGACGTATAAATACAAGCAAATACATTGACTTAAACTGAAGGCTATTTTAACAACTGATGGGAGGATTATCATCTTGTTTGTAGATACATTCTTACCCTGTACATCCGCATGTAACAGCCCACCAACAACTCTCCCATCAGAGGCACCAATTAATCAGCAAAGCCACGGTTTTCAACTATCTTGTAGATAGGTACCTACAAGATAGTTGAAAACCGTGGAATCTATGTATGTAGGTACATTCATATGTTTTAATTTCAAGAGAAAGAACCCAAACACCTGTAGAAAATAAAACCATTTATTACGAAAAAAAAACGTAATTATAAAAATATACGGTATGACGTAACCAAGTAAGGGGTAGAGCAGACTGTTGGATAATTCAAGTGTTGCAAGTCTAGCCGCAAGCTAATTGCGTCCATCCTAACTTGTGATATTAACTTGTTGGGGTGGGGACACACTGTGGTGCTGGGTGAATTAGTGGGCTTGTAATGTCGGTGATATTTTTGTGCTGTTTAGAGTTTAATTTGCTACAATCTTGAGTATAACCCAATACATAAAATAATATATTGGGTTATATTATGTTGGGGGTTTTTGTAAGAGCTTCAATTTAATTTACGCATGACAGAGTGAGTGATGTGAGCAATAGCCAGGAAACATCGTTGATATACATCATTATGGATTCACACATTTTAACCATTCCACAGAGACTTCATAATCTAAAACCACATAAAATGTATCATCGGTACGTAATCTACAAAAAGACATCATTTTCCAGAAAGACTTAAGGAATGACCGCAAGGGCGAACCGCGAAATTCAAATTTTGTTACGTTTTTTGCGATTTGCAGGTCATATCAGCAAAGAGAATTATAATTATCATAAGAAATATCAATAAGCTGAGTGCTTTCACCTTAACTTACTTACCTACTTATTTTTTACTTATATTCTCGAAATTTCAAATATATTCTTCTTGGAACATAACTGCATCCATATAACACGGCCTTACTCCAGGTCGTGTCTGGACACTGCAAAGCAAATTGAAATTAAAACTAAACTGAGCAAGAGGAGGGATTGTGGCGAAACTACAATTGTGAAACTACAGCCCGACTCCCGGGCTAATAGATCTCTTACACTCATTTCGGTTTCAAAGATTGCACTGGCCAAAATAGGCCTTAGGTCATAATTATCTCTGACTATACATCGTTTGATGTGCTGCCTTAAATGGTTTTGTGGTCACAGAGTATTGCCGAAATATTGTTTGGTCTACAAAAGGCAAATATTTCTTGGCCCTATTGCATACGCATTAAACATAATTTGTTGAAGGGTGTTGCCATACCCTTGCTATAGGTATACTCTCAGCCTAACACTTCAAAATATGTCACAGAAATGGCTGTATTTTTTATTGCGTGGACTTAGAAGCTTGATCTTTTCCTAGACCTACATATTTGATATTAATTTCAACTTGAATACCCACGCTTTCTGGAGAAAAAGGGTTTCGACAGACTATCTGACAGACAGACAAACGGACAACGAAGTGGTCACACAGGTTCCGATTTTTCCTTTTGAAGTAGGTACGTAACCCTACAGGTCCTTTGTCTTCTAAGCGTGTTAATGGAAAACTAAATGTACTCGGCCCAGAATTCGGCTGCGTATTGGCACCATCACTAGTGTCTATCAGTTCCTGTAACGTATAGACGACAGGACACGTAGGACACGATATTAAGTGTCCCATATTGCCGGAACAGCACCACATTTACACTTCAAGGCGGAGTTGTCCTGTCCACCTGAGCAAGTTTTCCTTGCTTCGGCCAACCTGGGTCCGGAGTCTGTTTAAGGACTTCCAGGTTGGCAAGGCAAGTCGCGCCCAAGAGGGAGTCCTTCAGCAGGTGGAACGAATGGTGTAAGGTAAGGAAGCACTGTCTCGCCACAACTTCAGTCTTTCTGATGATGGATTGACGGTGCGACACACTTTAAAAAGGTCCTATCTCACTAGGACACCAGTAGCTGCACACCCATGGTAGCACTACCAATAAATATATGGTTGATTGCGCAACAGATCTGACTCCCGGTGAGATACCCACCATAAAGCTGCGTAGATGCTGGCAGCGCGACTAGGTTGCGCCACCATGATGTCATCATCCTGCCTAGCCTTTTCCCCAACTATGTTGGGGTCGGCTTTCAGTCTCACCGGATGCAGCTGAATACCAGTATTTTACATGGAGCGACTGCCTGTCTGACCTTCACAACCCACTAACTGGGTAATACGATACCACTTGGTAAGACTGGCTGTCGGACTTTCAGGTTCTGACTACCCGTAACGACTGTCAAAGATCCTCAAATGACTACCGGGGCCAAGGACTTAACGTGCTTTCCGAAGCACGGAGGAGCTCCACTATAATGTCCTCGTGAGATATTATAAGCCTAAAAATAGTACAAAATTCTCAATGCGGTAAAAAACAAGTGGCGATCCAAACCACGACGTCACATCACAAACACGTCACCATGACTCCCCAAAACTAAAACAGTGTAAGATTTCGAAAACAAACCTCATTATCTGTGACATCGGACTGTGTAATTAAAACGATATCATAGTTATTTAGTTAAGGATATGGTGACCGCAACGAGGGCGAGAGCAATGCGGTGATGGAAAGCCGGGCTGTAAACATGACGGTCGAGGTGATTATTTAGGTGATAACTTAGTGGGAAAATATAGCGAGATTTGAAGAACCGGTGAAAAATTTTTAAATGAGAGAGCAATGTTATTTCAAAACGATTTGCTGCCCGCGACCAATAAGTTTCAAAATTTCAAGATTATACAAAGTGTATTTAAAATAACCAAAAACCTCATACCTACCATACCAAAAAATCCACTGGTGGCTAAGGATTGTTCATGATACATTTTAAAAATTGCATATTGTGGGCTGCTGTATTAATTTGTACAGATATCGACTTATTGTCTGAAATAAAGTTATTAATATTATTACTTATTATAAGTACAGTCGCCAGCACATCAAGTTACTACAAACTGTCAAATTTTCTCAATCGATTTTGTACTTTACTCTCAACGTTATAAGGTATAAAACTATTAGGAGAAATTTGAGGTTTTCAGTTGTTTAATTACCTACACCTGATAAATTCACAATCAGAAAAGATAAGGCTAAAATTAGGAGAAAAAAGTGACTGATTGATAGTTCGTCATCGACTAAATACTCATTTTACAATGGCTTCCATCCGGTTTTAAAGCTCCCGCAGACAGGCGCGTCGCGACTCTAGTAGAACAATTTCTATGAATGCTCAACGGAAATTTTTCTAAGAGAATTTTGTCGCATCGTCGCTTCTCGCCTGTCTATGGGAGCCTCTACATGGACTGGTTTTTGACCTGAAATCTTGTAGTGCAATATAATAATATATCATGTCACGTTATCTTACGGCTAGCCGCTAGCGATAAGGATGACCGATGGATAGTAATTAGTCATTTTCGGTGAAACTTGAGTAATAATTATTGAAATTTTCCTTGTTACAGAATTAGTTAGGTATAGTCACTCTAGTCACTATAACTAGTCATCTGCCAACCCGCACTGGGCCCGCGTGGTGGATTAAGGCCCACTCATTTTCTTAGAGAGGAGGCCTGTGTCCCAGCAGTGGGAACATTATAAGCTGATTATGTACAGAAGCCAGCACATCAAGTTACCACAATCTGTCAAATTTCTACTTTATTAGTATTTCAACTTTATTGCAAAGATATAAGGTTCATTTTTAATTGAGAAAATTTTACAGTTAGGGATAGCTTGATGTGCTGGCGTCTGTACTCTAGTCATTTGTGTGTCATCGTCTAATAATCATTCCATAGAATATATTTTTTTCCCGGCGGAAACGGTATGAAGTTATATTACAAGTCCAGTCTAAAAGGCTCTCAAGTCAATAGTCAATTTGAGTTTTTTGTTATTATATAGGGACTGTAGAAACTCTTAGCTTCGATTGATATATCAGGTTAAGCTACGCTTGTCAGGGTTGGTCCGTGGATGGGTGTCCATCTTCAGATCGGTACATACTCCTCCGTGGCTCGGAAAGCACGTAGGTATAGCCGTTGGTCTCGGCTGTCATTCATAGACAGTCGTAACAGGTCGCCAGGAGCCCGTAAGTCTGACAACCAGTCATACCAAGGGGGATTCTATTACCCAGTTACTGGGTTGTGGAGGTCGGATAAGCAGTCGCTCCATCTAAAATACTGATATTCACCTGAATCCAAAGCTCGGCCGATATACTTCTTGAAAAAATTTAAAGGACACCAATCTATTTTAACTTAAACACCTGATTTACCAAATTAATATTTTTTATAGGCCACTGATGTCCAAAGAATATTAATAACCTGCGCTTACTCGAGCGATACAAATTCGCTCCGCTTATGTACAGGCGCGGCCTGTGGTAATTTCCAGCAGTACCTGTCGCTCGTACAAATATTAGTCGACAGCGTCACCCTTGGACCACACACAATCAACTCGAGACTTGTCGTATACATTATTACGTCTTTATAATAATTACGAAGTGTCGAGAATGCTACGATTCTTCTTCGTGAGGACCAGGGCTCGGAAACCGGTTGAAATTCTTAACCGGTTACGGTCAATGACCCCAAACCGAAATCGATTTAGGTTAAGGTTTGCACTTTACCGGTTTTTACCGGTATATGTAGGAAACCGGTTTTTAATGAATTTTGGTTTTGAAAGTGAAAATTAACCGGTTAAAACCAAATTTGAACACCCCCGCCCCCGCCACTCACAAGCACGGTCAAGACGTTGCGATGTCATTTAGTTACAAAATAGTCGCATCAAGTCGCATGCAAGTTCTCAACGTCGGCGCCACGGTCTTCCTTCACCAAATTTCGTAACTTGTTGGAAGTGTTAAAAAAGTAGACGAAAAATATTTACGACTTACGGAATTAACCGGTTAATTCGGGTGTCAAAACCGTTTGTGCTTATGTAACCGGTAACCTTTATCGTTTGGGTTACATATGAACAGTTCACTTGTTTAACCGGTTAATGAAGGAACGATATATTTACCGGTATTTCATCGAAATTAACCGCTCTTTTTAAACCGGTTCAGAGCCCTGGTGAGGACATAACAACACGCCTTATTTCTCCGAAGAGGTGGGCTGGCTGGGCGAAGAGGTAGAGCAATAGTACAAAGGAGATTGTTCTACGCCCATACATTGTTCGCCCTGGAGCCAACGGCATAGAAAAAATCATTTTCTATTTGTAAACTGCCCTTATTAGCCCATAAAAACAAAGTTTCTTGACGGACACTTTAGAGAAAAGATTTATTTAAAGAAAAGGAACCGATTTTGAGGTTATTTTTAATAAAAGAAAACGTAAGTAATTCCTTCTAAAATCGCTATTTCTGGTTTCTACAAAGCATTAAACTTCAAATACAGTAAAATATTACCGTACATACAGTTGTATTATGCCTTTTAGGTACAGTTATTATTTATTGGTTGAAGTTTACTTTAAGCGAAGTCCGTTATCCGTTGTCAAAATGCTAAGGTGTCGTTTAAGCAGATCACAGAATCAGTTATTCGAAGCCAGGTCACGTTGAAAGCAATCCAAATTGTAGTCCGTTAAACAGAAACAAAATCAAAAACGCCAAAAGAAATCGCCAAATAAAATACGTAGTCACAACAACACAACACAGCCACAGGTTCGTCTCGGTGAGACGCTCCGACTGACGTAGTGACGTAGAGATGCTCTCTCGAAGATCAATCATTGTATATCGATTATCAATGACCACCTATTTAATCTGTGGTTTTAATTTAGTAGACCAAAATGACAGATCAATATGTCAAAAGTAAATTAATTTGTTCCGTTTCAAACATAAACACGTTGTTGCTACGATTCTACTTCGATTAAATTAATGCTAAAATAAAATATTTTGTTCCCAACGAACAATGTGTAACGTTTTAGTTTGCGACATTTAAAAATAGAGTTTAAGTACTTAAAAAGTAAAAATATGGCTATTGAAGTCGTGAAATGGTTATGAGAATAATTCACTAGAGTTGCGTCGTAAATGACATTTCAATCGTTAAATGAGAGATTTTCTGACAAGTGAAAAAACTTAGTTCAATAGATGGCGTGGGTAAAAAATACGTCTTTGTTTTACTGGCTACTGATAACAAAAACAAGATCCGTAAATAAGAAAGCTTATTTGATGTCAAAAACCTGAGACAGTGACGTATTTTTTACCAACGCCTCTTTTGAACTAATATTTTCTCACTTGTGAGAAAATCCCTCATTCGACTAGTAAGTAGATTCTGTGAGTTTGTTTTGTCCATTATATTTTCAGCATAATCGTGCTATGCCATATTCATCATAAGTTCCATTAAAATGTTCACGGAACTAATTCCATGAAAAAAATATGCATGAAAAACTTTTATGTTGCACATTTTCAATGTTTTGGAAGTGATAAATATCGAACATCCATTATTTATCACTAGATATTATGCACATCGTCGTCGATATCGATATTTATGTAATATGAGCGGGAGCGACACTGTCAAATCTTTTGTGACATTCACATTGACAATTCCTTGAAAGATGGCGAGTTCATTTGGTAATAAAATCAATGAGGTCACTTTTAAAAACCTATTAAAAATTAAACAGTGTCCGCTTGAATCTATTATTTTTAAAAAGCATATTAAAATATAATTAAAATTAACGTACACGTCAAATGTTTGTTGGTTATAGGGCGGTCTAGAACAATCTCCTTTCGCTAGTATGTTTAAGTCCTATAATAGTCCTATAATAGTATAATAGGAAATTGGAACAGGTGTTTCATATATTAATATAAAAGGTCCTCCATATTCTACCGTCACATGGGCATCCAAATAACATTAAATTTCAGATTAAAATAAATTAAATAACGACATAAAAATGTTAAAAAGAATAACAGTAATGTCAAATCAAAACAAATGTCAAATGGAACAATTATGTATATATAGCCGGCAAATCTTTTGTCATCAACCGGGCACGTATACAGACTCCGGGCTGCTACTGAGATATTCCAGATAAAAAACCCAATCACAGACTCCAGGCTGCTACTGAGATATTCCAGATAAAAACCCAATCACACTTTGAACGACCTGGGAATCGAACCCAAGACCTCAAGCTCAGAAGTAGCACTTGCGACCATTAGACCAATGTGGCACATTTTGACAATGTTTTGGAAAAGACTGAATGACACTGAAAAAGATTATAATAATTTAATTACATTTGGTACGTAACTTACGTCTCTAAGCCTTTGTAACTGGTAATAAACACAGGAAACGATGTTTTGGATTGTTTCTGTCAATGATGATTTTCTGTAATTCTGTAAGGTACCTACGGAACCTAACAAAAAAAAAAACTTTCCTTTACCAAACCTTAAACACCAAAAAAAAACTCTGGCAAAATGTGGGTGTACTTGTTGCATCTTTGCCTAGCCCTTGGGGTTTTACAGGCATGATTTTATGTTATGTAAAGTTACTTATGTCTTTTCTCTAACATGCCAATGCGCCTGAGTTCGAAATAGCTCACACTGACATTCTCTCTGACAGAATATTGACACACTGCTCTCATATCATACATTCAAGATTCTCCTAAAACCTTATGTTTATCGTTTAAATTAGCCAGTACATTCTCAACTCTCACCTCAATCACTCGTCAGAAACGGCGCGGGCGCAGACAATCAACACAAACAAACTCTAACGGATAGCTTACACTATGAAAACCACTAATATTATTAGTTGCTAGCCCATTTCTGCGGCTTTGCTTGGAATTGCGTGAAGGCTTTCTTGATTTACCTTTGAGATTTTCTTATTACTTCAGCAAAAATTAAATATAAATTAATGTATGGACCTTAAAACGTTAAAATAAAATTGACTTTAACGTTATAATACCCTCTTAGACCTAAAATATAACTACCGTTACCATCACAAAGTTAATAGTGGTTGGTGATGACATCCCCTAAGACGACCCACTGACCCATCACCTAGTTAATAAACCCTTAGGTACAGAGGTAAGCACATCAGGCTGCCCCAATCTGACAAATTTCTTTGATAGATTTTCAACTTTATTACAAAAGTCCGAAGGTCCATATTCAATTGGGAATATTTCACAGTTTGGGGCAGTTTGAATTCCTGGCGTCTGTACTTAAAACCAGTATTGCTATTCTGAAAACATCTGAGCGTGGCAATTCAAGTGACGTGTGTTGTCAATAGTATCAATTCTTTGTATGAGGTGTAATGACAGCTGACATTTTTACAGAATAGACTGGCAGTAACTAACTCTTAAAAGTCACTTAAGCCAACCAAAAACTAACAGTGCAAAAAAAGGTTTATACCCAGGCGCTCCAAAAATTGTCCATAAATTTTGGAGCTCTTGGGAATGAATCTACGAAAATTGTCCAGAGCACGCAATTTGAAGCGCATAGGAACAAGCCAAAAAAACCCACCTTCGTTCAACATACAGACAAACAAACTCCAACACAACACTCTGTGGTACAACACAACAAAACAATTCAATAATCAAACAGACAATCCAGCAACACGGACTTCATCAGCGGACGACCACACAATCAGCATCATTCGTTTGACACCAATTACCATCAACCATGGTGCACGATGGTGTTCTCACGAAGAGAAACCGACCGCAAGCCTATAGCGGTAACGTAACGTATTGACGGAAAAATGTTTTTGTTTTACTAATAGTCGATGTGGATTGGGGAGTGACCACAGTGTTTTGTTTTGGTCAAGTTCGGGTGTCACTTTTTTGTTGAGAAATTGGTGTGGACATTCTTTTGTTTGTATCACAGAGATGTACGACAGTTGGTCCCATCTGGAGATTCTTAGCACCGGTTGCTCAAGAAAATACTTTTTTTTCACTGATAATTACCATCAGGTTAAGCTGCGCTTGCGGGGCTGGCCATGGATAGGTGATCATCTTTACATGCCAAGACTCCTTCGAGCCTCGGAAAGCACGTTAAGCCGTTAGCCCCGGCTGTCATTTGTGCATCTTTGACAGTCGTAACGGGTCGTCAGAAGCCCGGAAACCTGACAGCCCGTCTTACCAAGGGGTATCGTATTATACCCAGTTTTTGGGTTGTGGAGGTCAGATGGGAAGTCGGTCCAAGTAAAATACTGGTATTTTCGTACACTGTAAGCCGACCCCGACATAGTTGGAAAAGGCTAGGCAGATTTTATGAGGATATTTTGACCTCTCAGACAATAAAAATATCCCAGCGCTGATTTGCTGCATTTGTTTTCTCGTCTACCGATCGTTATTTACTCCTGACAAAATTTAACTTATAGTACCCACCCACCTGCTTTTAAAATATCTCATATAATATCTCAACCCAACTAAAACTATTTACAAACTAAAATAAGGCATTGAAAAATTCCTCCGCATCGCTGTCAACTAGTAATGACCCAAGAGACAGGAATTTTCGGAATTGTATTAGTATCCTGAAAATAGAATTGCATATGTGCATTCTTTCCCTGTGATTAAACTCTACTTAACCAACCTTACACGTCTTTAAAGATTATATAACTTTCATCTAGACGAAGAATCGTTGTAGGTAGGTGTGTCTAAGATAGTGAAACAATGGTATTCCCCGTGAGTAATATCCATGATCAACTTTATAGCAATGAGTTGTAATAGGTATAAACCTACACACAATAGATTTCTCTAGCTTAAACTGATGTAAATTTAAATGCTTAGATTTGCAATAAACGAAAATAATTTAAATTATAATTAAAAAAAGTTGGGAGCTGTTGTAGTTCCTTTTACGAGTACGGACTCAAGTTTTAAGCTGGCTAAATATGAATTCTAGAAGGTTCTGTATTAAAAAAAAAATGTAAAAACACTTTTCATTTTCGAGCATAACGCTTTTTCGTTACGTGACGATTTTTGCAAGTAAGTATTCTCCTGCCTGCCTGTATAATGGTCGCAGTAATTTGTATTATAACTATTCAGATTTTCAAATTGATGAATTCAAAATCCGAATAGTTACAACACTAATCAAAATCGTTAATATAATATCTTGTACTGTACCTATATGTAACCGAAATAAGTTAAAAAAAGTCCCACAAAAACTTTCTAACGAAACCAGTTCAAATTACGTAAATAATAAGACAATATCACACTGAAAAAAGTTAAAGTTAAACCTGTCAATAGTCCACAAATCTTATTAAAAGCTCCACTACTGTTTCATTGTCAGCCCTGTCAAAACATAACAACTTATCTGTTGTTAGGAAACAATTACACAGCAATTACAACAGACCCAAGGGACTTGAAAAAAATATCGATGTCCAAACTCAACGTCAAACGTCCCAAACATTTTTTGTCACAAAACTGTCCCCCGCTGGCCCTTTTTTCATGGCCGGCAGATTAGTTAAAGAAAGACCTTAACGTGTACACCCACCACAATAATCAACACGCCACAGTCTACAATAATGCTATTCTAAGCCATTGACTTACTGCAACTATTGTTCGCGAGTTGGGTCAATTTTTTTCATCTATGCGTGTAATAAGGTAAAAGTACCAGTTAGTAGTCGTAGCGACCGCAAATTTGTCAGACCACCTTGCAGGTAAATGAAATTTATGGCCCCAAAGCCAGGAAGAGGACGCTAAGCCGTGCCGTTGCATAATCTCCGCAATTTATGAATGCTTTTGTTGACTTTATTGCGCTTTGTCGTTTTTATTTAATTAAATCACTTAATTAATTTTTGATACATAGGTAGAGATCTTAGTCTGGAGTTTAGTAAGCGTATTAACTCGAAAAATATGTAATTAAAAACATCGATCTTTTCCCATGAGAGTGACATAATTATACATACCGTATTTAAAGTACATTTACGGAACAAATGGCTATCAATAGTTCCGGTGGATCAATTTTATCGATAAAAAACTGAAGACTATCTCGAAAATCAATCACGCCCATGGAAAATCGACGGACCTTTATTCAAAAATCTGCACGTGAGGCGAAGGTTGGTCCTCGTATTAAAGAGAGGAAATCCGGAGCACATTGTTGTATTCGACACTTACGTACTTTACCTGACCGACAGATAAAAGACCCACAGAATAGGCGGTAGCAACCTTTTTTTACTATAATTATATGCTGCCAATCGCGTCGTGGAATAAAAAAATAAGATTCAAATTCCGAATGCAATAAAAAAGGTATGCTAATGATTTGCAACGGTCGCGACATTGTGTTGCCAGTTTTTTTTACATAAAAAATCAGGTTTAATTTTCTCACGTTAACATTTTTTTTTCTAGAAAATTTCTAATGACGCTTTAATTTGAAGAACCCTTTGGGGTTTGATTTTCGTACTTTTTTATATTGTTTCATTGTTTGCAAAAACAACGTCTCGTAATACGGTTGTCACAAAAAATAATTGCATTGTTATTTATACGTTTCGGTTAGATATATTTCTTTTCTAATTATTTTAACTGGTTTATTTTTTGTCTTTTTACAGTGTTCATACATTATCGTTAAGAATTGAATCACCTTTTAAAATGAATATCGTTTTGTTTTTAATAATGTCAATTTTTTAGGTTTAATATAATTATGTTTATTTTTATTAATAAAATATTGTCATCAACAATTTAGGTAGGTACCTACTGATTGCTGAACTAAACATAGTTGGCTATGGAACTTATTTCAGCAGAGAAAAAATTCATACCAATTTACAATAAGAATTCAATAATTTGATGTCTATAGAAAATCAAAACTAAAGTGTATCAATCAATGAACAAAACAGTAGATATCCGGAAGGAACAGATCAAAAACGAGTACTGCAAATCTCCTGCACTTTTTTGACACCATGACAATCACAGACAAAGAAGAACCGCATCTTGTTTTGTGTTGCCAAAGAAATAAATTAAAGTATCCTTAGGGGAGAAAATTTTACCGTTAATTCTAATCTACATGGAAAAAAAACAGTAAAAAACACAAGGATGGTTGTGGGAACGTTGTTAAAAAAGCAAGGGGCAGGAAACGGTAAGTGTAAATATGTGAGGTGACATACAAGAAAGTTTATAGACGGATATTTATATGAAAGATTTATCATTTTGGGACTAAGAGAAATTAACGTGATTAAAAAAAACTGGGTCGTTGCTGGGACTCATTAAAGATCGGTACCGTTTTAATATTTTTATCATTTTAATGAAGACTTTTTTAAATAAGTATCTATAGATAGATACTTATTTAAAAAAGTACCCAAATATTAAAAAAAAATGGAAATAATAATGGATTATGTAAAAATAATAATTATTATTGCATTGTTTTAAATATCAGTATTTCATAATGTTTTTTGTCGATACTATTTCAGTTATTATTTTATATTCCACGGTATCAAAATAGAAACATTTATCCAACTAGCATTAATTGTTTTGTCGGTTCGTAAAACCATCAATCATTAATAATTTAAAACCTTTCTGGTAGAAATAAGTTCTATACGATTTCATCTAAAAAAGTTTTAATTTAATTACACTAACGGACCACATTAAAATTAATAAAAAGTCGACCGGAAGCACGATACTGTTTGCTTCCGCTTAAAAAACTCTAAACTCAAATCTCTACGAGAGAAATTTCATCAAAAACCGTCGAATCAAAAGGACTCGGGCACTGATGCTCAACATTCCCATAAAAAATAAAATGCTGACTGTTTTACGAGTTGATTAAAGGGCTTAAGTACCTACATATGTTAAAGATACTTCTTGATTCTGTATTTACTCTGTTGACAATTTTGCTATTCTAATTTCAAAAATTGGCCTCGTTTAACAATTTAGTCCAAGCACCAAAATGTATTCTAAATTCAAAACCAGTATGTAAAAGACCAATCATCACCTATCCCTGGACTTGAAAAAGATTCTTAGTGAGTTCAATAGCAAGTCACAGCTGCAACATTTTCAAATTTCGAATACCCATAAAGTTTGACCCACACTGGCGGAACCGCGTCCGTATCAAACTAGAATGCACCCCATGGTTTTTTTACGCATCCTGAGTGCGCAGTGTTTATAAAAACATATGCACATTTTTTAAGAGACTATCTTCGGCAGATTCAAGGTGTGCGTATTGTGCAAGGGACATCTTTGAGGGTATTTGATAATTGTAAAGTGCGTTTTTTTATGTGCGAGCCAGTTTTTTAAGTTTTCTCACGCAGAGCTTTTTGAAGTATTAGATCTGTGGGTAGATACATCCGCGATCGTCATTGTTGATTTCACGTATGACTGCCATTGATTTGTTAATTTTGAATTTGGAATTATAATAAAAACACGTTAGTGATTGCTCTCATATTAATTTCTCAATATTTTATGGCGTTCAATTGCTCTTAGAACACGGTTTTTGATCATTTTTATTGTAATTATTCTACTGGAAAAAAAAATGAAATGAAATGTGAAATTATTTATTCTGTAAATAGCATATCTTTTACACGTAATTCAATAAATTGACAAATGAATAAGACATTCGACATTTCTCTCTGAGTATCCCTGAGAAGAAATAGCGAAACCAATGCAAAGGCATACTATTGGTCAGATTATGAGGACCATGTTGATAATTGTCTGAAATGATCTTTGGAGGAAAGAACCACGCAGATGTAAGTTTGGTACGCTTGTAATCCTTGAAGAATTGGACATAGGTGTACCTGTAGTAGACACAGTTAAGTAGTAAGTCCTGTTACATGATAGGAGGTGAGTCCATTGTCATCAACTGTACGTTAATCCAGATTTCGGGTTGCAGCTGAGAAATACGTGATAGAAAACACACAACAACATTTTGCTCAACCTATGTAACCGAACCCAGGATTTCATTCTGAGCTAGCGCTTGCAACACTAGACTCAAAAAAATAATCTAATATATGGTCCCAATTTTCTTTTCGTATTTTTTTATATTAATAATGATCCAAAAAATACTACTTTTTTAAATTGAAACTGTATAACCCGTACAACAGTGTCCCACAAAAAAACACGTACAGCCGTTATGAAAAAAAAAAATCTCAGCGATAATGGTAGCTCATTTTCGTTAGTTTACAAATGCATAATTATTATAATGGGCTCCCGCATATTCATTACATTATAAAAACGGTAATTTAATATAAACTAGATGACAAAAATACGGCCAATGTAAATAAAAAGTGTCTGAAAAACATGCTGGGGTGAGCTACTGAGAGCTGTAGAAAAAAAATTAAAAGGGGTGTGTAAAAACAATGAGAAAAAAAACTGTGGGCTGTTATCGTAAGCTAACTGGGCTTTGGGACAAGCGGTTAATTTTGTTTTAAAGCAGATTTATGGCTTTAACATTGTAATCACATTTAATAATACGATGCCCGAGTTGGCTTTGTGACAGTTTTTTTTTAAACTGCATTGGATTCTAAATTTAAAATAAATAGTATTTCTTTAATTATTATTTCCTACCTAATAAACGTCATAGCTAGGTCCACTTGCAAAGTATATAACATTGTTCTATTTCTGCCAATCGTTAGATGATGGTTGAGACAGAATTCTATTTTAAATATGTTTAGCAGACCGACACCTTCACAATTCAAATAGTAAAATTGCAAATGTATGCAATTTTACTAAAATTTTTTCCCATGTTGCAAGTGGGCCGTAGTCAGGCAGTAAACAAAAACTTCTTCTAGGAAATTGTAGACTTTTATGGTTAGGTACTCAAAACTCAAACCCAAAGCATTATTTCAATTAAACCAATTTCAAGCACTTTTGAATTGTCTAGGAGTCGGCCAGTTAGTTAGAAAGTTGAAGCTGCCCGTTCCAAAACGTAGCCACGGAGAAGAACGGGCAAGAAACTCCAAAAACACTGTTTTAAATCACTTTATTGCAAAATTCTAGATACAGAGGCTAGCAAATCAAGTTACTCTGTCAATCTGTCAAATTACTTTGATAGTATTTCAACTTTATAGCAAAGACATAAGGTTCTTTTTTAATTGATAAAATTTGACAGTTAGGGATAGCTTGATGTGCTGGCGTCTGTACTTTATTCTTGTTGCTTCAAATACATAAATCTACCCACGAAAACAAAAAAAAATATACACGAACGACATGCAATTCCTTGTACATACAGTATTTAACAACTGTATTGCTTTAAATTCAATCAATCTGATACAGCCTGGTGAATACCAGTATGTATTGCGTTACATTTATAGTACGTAATTAAATTTAATAAGATACAAATGATAGCAAAAGGATTACTTTAGTTTCAACTGCCTAACTATAATAAAATGTAATTTATTTTTTCACAAGCGTTATAAAAAGTACCAAAATCCTGTAAAAGATTTGCAAACAAAAACTAATCAAGGTAGCTAAAACTTTCACTATCATCTGTAACATCAACCATTTTAAAGACCATTGGTTCATCCCAAACCGCATAAATCTGCTCACACCAACACACAGGGCGTTCTCGACTTTATCGATATCGTTCTGTTTCGTCACAGCACTGAGAATGACACGATATTTAGTCGAACGACAATCAAGCGAACAATGGCGCGCATCCCTTTCACTTTCAATGTGTCAATTGACTTGTCTAGCCAATATTAACATATATATTTTCATTGTTCTTTATTATGTATTTAGCTTTATATGCTGAGGTGTGAAAAATAGTGTCATTATGGCATCATCCCTCAATGGTGATTTCAACCCACGCATGTTTATAACACACGGATTAACGTATAGCTAGCAGAGTTAATAATAATAATAATAAAAATGTTTATTTATCCAAAAAATATACAGATTTTGACGAACAGTTTGATATTTGGTTTTGGTTATTTGGTTTGGTTTATTTGGTTTGGTTTGGTTTTGGTTTTTTTTTGGTTTGGTTTTGGTTTGGTTTGTTGTTTGGTTTGGTTTTGTTGGTTAGAGTTAGCAAACTGAAGTGGCAGTTGGCTGTTCATGTTCGTCGAAGCACCGATGGTCGGTGAAGCAGACGAGTTCTGGAGTGGAGACCGCGTATCGGCAAGCGTAGTGTGAGACGCCCCCTAGCTAGATGGACCGATGACCTTAAGAAGGTGGCTGGGGCTCAACCTTATTGTTTTCTATTTCTAAAAATTCCATTACATTTTCTTGCCCAGATCGATCGATATTTTTTCTCTAAATTATCTGTATTTTCTGTGAAGATTTCTTAAGCTTATATTCACAAACACTATTATAATTAATGACAATCAAGACTTTTAAGCCCACCCGTATGATCCCGAACGCGTCCAATAAATCTTCCATAACTTTCGAGAGCAGATGCTAAATCCAACGGACCTAAGACATAAATTATTTAAATTTGACTAGTAATATTGCACGCATGATACAGGATATGCATAAAAGGGTTGAAAAAAAACCCTGGGGTGAGATTTTTTTGTTCATGTATGAGGGGTCACCGTCAGTTGTTTGGCTAGTGTTAGCAACGCCATTGACGTAACGAACTATTGAATATTTAAATGTTAAAATTACTGCATGAATTCGCACGACGATTAAAGTATTGTGACAGTCATTCAGGGTTGAGCAGTGAAGTTTTAAATTTGGAATTCCGTTGCTATTCTCGGCAGCCATTTTCGAATTCTCTAGAAGTAGGACGGAACTACAAAAACAAATGAATCGTTACTTAACAAAAAAGCCGTACGTCAAATCGAACACAAAAAAATACCTGAAATATTGCAGCTAATCAACTCTCATTGAATCTTCACTGTGAAGTTAAAAACTACACAATGATAATCCACATTTTCTAAATCACACCCCACAGCCAGTTTCAATTCATAACAATACGACTATCTTATCTTTAACCCCACAAATCAAAACCATTTTCGTTCGGACCTTTTAAAAGACTTATCAAATTCAATTTAAAATCGCACCCTTTAGAAAATACCCCGTCCGTATACCGACTCCTTTCGTTTGGTCCATTTTTTATCTGCGATCCGCTGACTTTATCTCCGGGACATGACAAGGCTAAAAAAATCTGCGACCAGGTGTTGCCAGCAAAAAAATTGATAAAAAATCTGCAGTAGTCATTGTTGAGAAGACGTATGGTTAATCCTTTGGGATAGTTCATGGCTATTCTGTAGACATGTGTAACGCTTGGCCTGGTCCATTGTTGGTTTTGGAAGAGAGTTTTTATGGTGAACCCAATCAAACAGTTTTGTAGACATAAAGTTCTAGCCTCTAGCTACATTATCAGCTGTCCGCCCTCGAGCAAGTATTATTCAATAAACTCCTAAAAAAACATACTTCAACTGTCATCCTAATCTAAAAGATTTTGTGGACTTTTTTAAGTAATAATTTCGTGTCCTTATCTTTACCTCTACATCTTTCTTTACTGTGAATAAATTGAAGATAGAATAACCAAACAAGGATGCAAGCCTCGGTGTGCCGCAGCGTACCCAGGCTACACTATGAAACAAAAAAAACAAAATCAATCGCTAAGCACCGTTCTAAAGTTCACCGCGTTTGTAAAACAAAAACAATAGGATCGCTCACAGTCCGCGGCACACGTGTTCGCGTTTAGCATTATCGATTGTCCTCATATTGTCCTCTTTCGCCGACATGCGGGTAGTCGTAAATGAGTTATCGCCGTGACGTCATGGGACAATGCGTTTTTGTTTTAGTCGGGTCGCGGGAGGCGGGGGGCGCGGACGCGAGCTCACTGATTACCCGTTAATGCCGTTAGGATTTTCCGCGGTCTACAAAACTGTTTACAATGTTATAAAAAAATGCTAAATTCATGACTTGATCACTGGGAACATTCTCGCAACGTTGCGAAAACATTTCAAAACATTGGGAACAAATCAAACATTTACAAAACCTCAGCATCCCGTTGCAAAATACCCAATAACAAACAAATAAGGGCACTCAAATTAATAACAGATCAATACACAGTAAAAGAACAAAATACAGATGCGCCAAATAGCAGTTTCCCACGTCGAACCACACAATCTTTTTACCAAAGATTTGGCAGATGTGCAAAAAGATAAAAGAAACTTTAAAAAACGACCATGAGAACTATCCTAAGCCTCACCTATGACCCGGGGCCATCTTGGACCGTTAGAAAAAATAAATTACTCGACCAAAGAAAAGGACCTATTGTTTGGTGCTAAAAAACTTGAGGGTAAAGTTACTTGCGATTTGAATAAGTAAAAAAACGAGGGGTGAAGTACAAAAACTATGCCCCACAGTTACGTGTGTGATTTTTTAAAGACGAGGACAGTATACAAAATAGTATGCATAGTTACAGTAAAACAAATTGATTCTTGGCCAGTTCTCACGGTATTGCATCTGCATTTTTTATTATTACAATATTTATAGGACTCTGTTGTTGATCCTGTATTGATTTGCAGGATTAGATGAAGATTCAATTCCTTTTGTGTCCGTCGTTTGCAAGATGTTTGGTTTGCATGTTCAACCCTTTCTCCCTTCACGTTTCTGGATGATGATCCTGCGATGCAAACGATTACTTTGACACCTAAGTTCTATATACAGGGTGGATTGGAAGTATGGATGGACATTTGAATGCCACCTGAAGGGAAAATACTCTTAATACTGTAGATAGAATTTTTTTCTCAAATAAAACATTCCTTTATTTTTGAATAGAAAGAATACTGCATTCAAATATTTTTTTTAATTCGCTTGCCACACTCGTGAGTCGGACCGACTAAAACCAGTAAAAATTACAACCTGTACGCTTATTGCATCGATTGTTAGGATCAATTATTATAAGGATGAAATTTCTCTAACAAACTTGATAAATGGAAAACAATGACAGGAAACCGTGACTGTTTGTCCTAATTTGTACCTACGTACCCTGACTTCCACGCGAAAGAAGTCGCGGGATGATGCTAGTGTCTGCATAGTTAGTCAGTTCATCATTAAATATTAAAATTAAGTAAATAATTAGCGTCAATTTTATAATATGTATACATTTTGTAATATAAGATTGTATTTGAAATAAAAGAAAATGTTATTAGAATCCTAACGAAGTACCCTAAATTCAAACCTAAGAAAGCCGGCTGCAGACTGGTGCATTAGTCTACTGATAAAAACCTTATCAAGGGTACGGTTAACGCTCCACATTAATAACTTAGGCTAATTGGAAGAAGCTGGATTGGCCGAAAGGGTTACCGCTACCCTGGTACATAAAGGGCTAAGGAAGGAACATGAATGGGTTTTAGTTAGTAAGAGTCTGACACTCCCTTCCGCTCCACCCAGAGCGAGAGAAGTCATTGGATGAATTCCCACCCTCAAAAAAATAATTTAAAAAAGGCTATTTGAAATATTTTCAAATCTTTCTTCATCAAAGGAGTAAACAGAGGTTCAAATCCCAGTCAGGTGCTGAAATTATAATCACGTGACAAATGAATTTGCTTCCAAAAGTTTTACTAGATTTTTTTTTTATTCTCAACTTCACATCATTTTTTTGCGGCCTCATTCAGTAGATATATGACGCACCAACTTTTATAGTAAACCAGTAACGCATTCTCTGTACTTACATACATACGTACGTTGTATGCGGGTGAGTACATTTGTATGCACGCAGTATAAGGACAACATGCTGATAACATTTACGGTTAGCCAGAGGTCACTTAGATTTACCTCACCGCTGATCAATTCTCGTTAAACCCGCATTCGTACGTGGAAGCTACGAGTTAAGGAAATAGCTAGTAGGAAATTATGGTGGATAATATAAAAATAGAGAAAAAAGTAAAAGTAGTAAAGCGAAGGTAAAGAAAAATTATGAGTCAATTGATTCAAAACAAGATGACAGCGATACGGACGACTACTTCGACGGTGTTATTTTGTTTTTGTATAGTTAGTTAAGTAATCATTTAATTTTTAGTACCTAGTGTAAATAGTTTAATTAATTTATAAGTTGTTAATATATTTATTGAATAAGAAATAAGATGGCTCCAAATCAATTGATAGATTTACATACAGATTAATAGCAAAGTAAACATTTCAACTAATTCGCTTCTCCGAGGCTACAAATTCAACTAGCGTTCCTTAGCATACCATGAAATTGTATAATACCAAACATGTATTACCTGACAATACAGGGTGGACAAAGTTAATGGGCTTTGAAGCGAAACCACTTTAAATCCTTAAGATAGATAAAGTTACTTAAAGGAAACATTTCTTAAAAGAAAAAACAAAACTGCGTTCAAAGATTTCTCGACAAGCTTACCAAAACTGGGAATCGAATCAGCAAAACTAAAATAAAAAAAACACTGCCACACTGTATACTAATTATGCAAGATAGAACTTAAATACTTTTTTGTACAATTATGTGAGGTTCTGTATTGAAAGAAGACTTGGCCTTTTTATAAAACCAAATTGCGTCCATCCAAATGAGCAGTGTTGCCATCAACTCTCAGCATTAAATTAAGCATTAATTATATGTATCATCAATTGTATGCATCGGTGTATATTAGTTCAAAGGTGATTGCATAGGTCACTATCCCTTCACTATTATAATCCTTCAGCTTCCTTTTATAGTTAGTAACTAGAGAAATCAATCAAGTTACCTTGTGGAGACCCACACGATGGTATTAGCTGTTTCTCATTAGCTAGATGACTTAATTTTGCTATCATTAGATACCTAATTGAATGTATGCTTTATTGGGATCAGCTGTATCTATGAGATTGATGCGTTGACAATCAAAATCGCTGAGATTACGAATTGTTCGGTCAACAATTTTCGAAATCGAATCGACACGGAGCAATTGTCTAGGCCCTCAGGTTTCTCATTCATCGATGTCAGAAAAGATAAACAGCCTTTACTATTCCCACTGCTGGGACACAGTCCTCCTTTCAGTGGGCCATAATCCACCATGCAAGTTGGTAGATGTCACATTTCTTAGATTTTTTGCTTCTAGCACGTTTCCTCACAATGTTTTTCTTCACCGTTTTGAGAGCAGTGGTTACACAATTTACACAAAGTATTTTGTCTGCTTGGGTGCGAAACCAATGACCTTTAACTTCTAAGTCGGACGGACACTGTTCTATCGATCGACATCAGTAAATTTCATAAACTCAGAAAGCTATACTTAAGTTTTTTTTTAGTAAATTTTGAGTAAATCTGCACAGATCCGAGTCAAGACTATGTTGATTGTGGATAGAGAATATTGACATCTCTATTAAACAATATCTTCTATCGAAATATATATAAAACTGTTTAGATAATTCTTTTTTTTTTCTTACGGCAATATGTAATAAAAATAATAATAATGCATTTTATAAACTTAGTTTTTTTAATAAGGTGACCATAAATTTCGTTAACGGACAATACAATATTTGAATACCTACCTATATTTTTATAAAAGTTCCATACTAGGCTGAATAGAGAAATCTTTGTCATACGATCTCGCGGTATTCAAGTTACCATTGTTGTCGAAAAAACAGAAGTTTTTGAATATCGAACGCAATGCGCGCGCGCAGATGTGTTGTCCACTTTTTATGTGCTTTATTGAATTGATCGAGTACCGTTACTTGTGATTTTTTGTGTGATTTATCAAGTTGTTGACAGATGTATTAAACGTTGAGTTGTTTGTATAATTGTTGATCAATATTATAAAGAAATATTTATTAATAGTTCTGTGTTTATTGACATTGATGTCGAAACAAAAGTGCGTAAGTAATGGATTCAAAGTGCTGATTTAAATAGACACCATTTTAATTAATACATAATAAAATTAACGAAACGAAAAAGTATATATTTTTTTGTTTTTACATACTTATATTTGTAATAATTAGTTGGATAGACACACACAGTCATAATTAATTTAGTACCTAGTGTTAATCAATCTGCCTAGCCTTTTCCCAACGATTTCGGCGTCAGCTTCCAGTCTAACCGGATAGAGCTCAATACCAGTATTTTACATAAAGCGACTGCCTATCTGATCTCCGCAACCCAGTCAGTAAATGGGTACGATACGCCTTGGAAAGACTAGATCTCAGATTTTCGAGCTCCTAACGACTCGTGACGACCTAGTACCTAGTGTAAATAGATTAATTATTTTTAACCAATATGGTAGCAACATCAAACTCTCCTAAAAATTCTGACTGAAAAAACAATTCCCAGATTTCTATCGAAAATCCTTCTCGGGTCAAGTATAATACCATTTTCAAATGAAGGAACTGACTGACGCACGTTTCTCACTAAAATCACCACTCAAATACACGAACTCAATATTCACCATTCACCAACTATGATTGATTAACAATTAAACCTATTTAAATGCAAATCCAAACAATATTGTAACCCTGTATAATCAAATCAGTCTGTGCAAGCGCATCTGTGACTCATACTTGGATCTATCAAAATTTAATAGATGCGTTGCAAAACCCCTCGTGGGCGGACGGACCGACAGAACTTATTTATTAGCAACATCAATGCTTCTTTGTTATAATGAATGGACTAGTGCAGATAGTTGAAGCTAATTGGAAGTTTATTGTTGGGTCTGTAAATATGTCTTGTTTGCTGTGGAGATTTCTTGTTGGAAGACAACCGGAGTTGCGTTTGTTTCTTAATTTAAGAGCGTAAATTGGGTAAAAGCTGTCAAATATTTACCTGTTTCTATTAATTTTGCTATTGAACTTCATCAAAAGTAATCTATACTAATATAAAATATTATAAATGCGAAAGTTTGGACAGCTATTTGTTACTTAATTACGCCAGAACTGCTGAACGGTTCTGGATGAATCTTGGAATGGAGATGATAGATGGCCTGTGATAGCACATAAGCTATTTTTTATTTCGGAAAAATGTTTGGGTCCCGTGGGATTGTTTCCGATATCAACATGGGCGGAGTCGCTGGCACAAGCTGGTATAATTATTACATGTAAATGCGAAAGTGAGTTTGTTTGTTACGCTCATGCTAAAACAGCTGAACGGATTTGGGTAAAATTTGGTACATGTGTAGACCATGACCTAGGTTAGGTTACATCATTTACTTTTTATCTCTGTAGTAAGTTCTCGTGGGGTAATTTGCGACGTCCACACTGACAAAGCCAGGAACAAAAGCTAGTAATTTATATTTAAGTGCACTATAGAGAGATTTTGCATATAATTAGGTATCCATAAAGTAAAGGTTTTTTTTTTTTTAATATGGGAAAATCATCAAATGGCTCCTCCGGCTCTGGGTTGAGCGGAAGGGAGTGTCAGACTCTTTCTGACTAAAACCCATCCATGTTCCTTCCTTATGTTTTTATGTTTCCTTCCTTCTTTATGTTCCGAAGTAGCGGTAACCCTTTTGGATAATCCCGCTAAGTACAGTAATAGTAACAAATGAATTAAAACAGGTAAGTATTTGACAGCTTTTTGCAACGTTGTCAACTTTCAAAATGAAGAAATCTTTTTTTCTGTCCCTGTGTTGTTTAAAAGTTTGAAATTTTGTCTCATATCGGAAGGGTTCACTCATTTTTAAATGGGACGCATGTAATATAAACCTGCATATTATACTTTCTATATAGATTTGGTTTTATATTAGGTAGTGAAAGTTTTTGTCTTGTTAGAAATAACGATTGTAACTTGAGAAAATTTCCAGAACGTGTGATGATTTTATGGCGAAATGTGGTTGCACAGAGGTCAGCATGTCAAGTTACCCCAATCAGTCAAATTTCTTTTATAGTTTTTCAACTTAATTACAAAAGCATAAGGTTCATTTTCAATTGGAAAAAAATACAGTTTGGGATAGCTTGATGTACTGGCGTCTGTACTATCGGTATACCTCTACCTAACCTTTTAAGGGAAATAGCCTGTTATGACATATATTATTATTTTGTATTTATTCTGTCTTACTACCTACGTTTTTCATATTTTTAAAACACACCCTGGCTGACCTTTTAGTCAAGTCTGAATCCATTTGTATATGACATCTTATAAGCAATATATGCATTATACAACACTAATAACTGCAACAGCCACGCAAAATTTGCTTACATTTAAACCCTATGAAAAGATGACTAATTCATTAGGTACATTTTACAAATCATCTATTATCCACGTCTCTATAACGCCTTAACTTTCATACTTCATGCAAATTCGTTCGACTGACAATGAGCCCATTTGTACATTTCAACTACCTTTATTTACCATCAACCACCACCCCTGAAAACCTTATCTTGCTAGCAATAGAGCCTTGATTGCCTTGGCAAGGGGTTAGGCGAGTGTCATGTGGAAGTGTGTATGATATATTCATATTAAAATGTAGATGCGAGTGGCGGACGAACGGACTAAGAACAATAAGGGGCGTGGGATGGTATTAACTCATTATCCATCGATGGACGCCTTGACCGATATCCATGCTGATCGTATGGATCTAATGTTTTGAAGGTTGATGAAATAGGAAAGGCGAAGTTCCATGTCGAAAGACAGACTGACTTTCCAGTGTCGTGGATGGTAAGCCTTGGCTGTCTTTCCAATTATTTAGAAGACACTTATTGGTTAATGTATATTTCCAGTATACATTAACCAATATTTTGTAACCATATTTTGTTTAATGTCCGTGAAGTTTCTTGCCCGTTCTTCTCCAAAGGTAACTACTGCTTTGGAATGGGCAACTAGCTTAATTTTTTGACTGACCGACCCTTTGACAATTCCAAAGTGCCTATGATTGGTTTATTTGAAATAAATGCTTTGATTTGTAATTGATGTGCATCTTTCTAGATTATTTGTCTAAACACATTTTTAGCGGAAGTTTCTACTTTATTGTGTGTATATCTAACATTAAGTTTCCTATAACAACAGTTTACTCAAGCGGCCCCATCTCTCAAATATCGCAACTATTCGTGGTCGCCACAACTTTATAGATTCTATATAAGCTGTTCCATACATTTTATTCAGTTACGTGTGCATAAATGTATGAAACGGCTCATATTTTTTTCGCGATTTCAGGGTTCATCCCATAAAAGTGGTTGGTAACGATGAGTACATACAATGCTCTCACGAAATTCTTATTTCGTGGGAGTTTTTATTAAGTTAATTTTTTAAAACCTTATCGATTCTCTTTTACTTCCCAGATCTGGGCTTTATAAGTAAACTGAAAAAATGGATGTTAAATGAAGAAATTTAACAATTATTTATGGCGGGTTCAGGAAACCGTGACGACATGCTTATGTACCCATCCCTAGAAATGTTCAAAGGAAAGTTACAAGTACACGTCAAGCTAAAAACATCGGGACAGCACGGTACGGTATTGGCGCATGAGTGCGATGCGCATGACACGATTACAGGTTGTCGTCACTCGATACGCCGACGGGACATCCTGATAACACCGCGTGCTGCGTCCATGTTACACTGCAGGACAAATATACCGACTGTGTAAGGTCACTTTATGTTTTTGTTGTTTTACGTTTCGGTTTATTGCGAAAATAATGTCTGGTTTTGAGAATAAGGGCTATTTACCTACTTCATTCTTTTTCCACTTATATTTCCAACTTGATTTAAAACTTTAATTAAGATACCTTTTTCTTTAATTTCTACACGCAAGATACTACTGAAAACCAAGAAAAAACCCAATTTAGATAAAAGTAAACCTCAAATAAGAATGATAACAACTACTATCAACTACATAGTTTCTAATAAGTAAGTATCAACGGATTTATCTTAACACTAAAATTCTAATTGGACCATACGACTATATAAGCCATAGATACCAATTCAAGTAAGCGGGATTGTCCGAAAGGGTTATCGCTACCCCAGAATATAAAGGGCTAAGGAAGTAACATGGATGGGTTTTAGTCCCGCTCCAACCAGAGCGGGACTAAAATGACTCTTATTTGGTGATTTCCCACCCTCAAAAAAACCACCAATTCAAAAATCCCAAATGCTTTATGATAGTCTATCAAATACAGTCACAGCACCGTTTGACGACAAATTTCTAACCATCTATATAGCCCGAAATACAGGGCCTGACTTTTATTTTTCCACAAGAACTTAACTAACCGTTTAAAAATATAATGTAATTATGAGTCGGCATATAAACGCGGCCTACAGTGTACAATCATAATGGTGCGACCATTGGCGCGCGGTCGGTCGCCAATTACCCTATTGGAAGCAATTGTTGTGCGACGCTGTCCGTCGTCCTGCCTATCAATATCATAACATCCAGCCACGCAACTCTGTTAGGCATGTTTTTAATTGATTGGGCAGTAGAACAGATGTTTGGGATACTAATTAAAATATCCCAAGCAGTAATTTTAGTAGCAAAACTCGTGGCAAGTTTCAAGTCTATTTTCTCGAGGAATAAAATTTTTGGGGGATTTCATACAAATGAAATCCGTCTTTTCACCGTCGTAGGGTCGAATTTCTAAAAACCCCTTCTTAGTGCTCCCCTACATTATACTAGGAACGCAGATATAGATAGGTCTATCTATATTGCCCAAAATTTCGCATTCCTAGTACCAGTAGTTTCGTCTCTGCGGTGATAAATCGGTCAGTCGAACCCAAGACACGCACCTCTGATTTTACGGATTCATGTGCGTATTGTAAAATCATCACTTGCTTAAAAATCGGTGAAGGAAAACATCGTGAAGAAACTAGCACGTCTCAGAGTTATTTCTCAACAGCATATGAAGCTAAGTCAGAGGCTCATGGGCAGCGTAAAAACTCTGACACCAGGTTAGTCACTAACCACACGAAAAGAAGAAGAAGTCAGCCAGACTTCAGCTAAGAAAGGAATTTATGAATCTCGCCCCGTAAAGGGATGAAATAGGGGTGGGAGTTTGTATGAAAATTTTCAACATTGTCTCGAACAGAGCTGCGGGCTAATTACATGTATTATGAAGATAGATAGATAGTAAAACAAATAATAAAAAAAATTGTTTATTACGACAAAGTTTAAATAAATTGCACTGTATACAGAATAACGATCTTAATTTAGCATTAGTACAATAGGTTCAACCCCGTCTCCTAAACTAGGCTAGGCCTGTATCTTAGGGGGCAGTAACCGGCTATAGGATATGCTTATATGATGCTATTTTGGCAGACGTGCCAGTGGATTATGTCAAGTGGGATCAGATGTGGTCAACAAGAGGTATTTCTAAACAGTAAAATCACCTAATATCAAGAAAGTCAACGATAATAATAATAAATTTATTTCAGACCATAAATAACACACACACATTACAATTTTATACACACAAAGAATACAAACATACATGAAGACACATACCTACACAAAAAATACACTAACAACCTATTTTATAAACATTGGCATGACGCACGATGAGTGGTCATCCATTGCGACATCATTGGACTGTCGAATGTCGATCCTGTCGGCTACTATAGCCACCTTAAGTAAGTAAGATAAGTACACCTTATATAATTAATAGAATACGTGCATAAACCCTAGCTCACAAGCTTATGAACCCTTGGGCGTCATAGTAACTGTTAACGCCTCGTATATCATCAGGTGCGGATTGTTTCACGTTGATGTATAAGTCTCTTTATCATGTACTCATGTTATTAGTGGGTGGGCTCCTTTATAGATTTATTGAAGGATGGCGGAGCGTGTGTTGTGGTCAATTGTTTTAATGTATTATTGTTGTTGTACGTGTGTGTCTTGATTTGTGATGAGGTTGAATGGAAATGAGAGCCTATTAGAAAATGGTCATATATAGAGTCGGTACTTTCGAATAGGAAATAATCTGCAATATATGCGAATATGTAAATAATACAACCAGCAGTTTTATTTTCAAATACGATAATATTTACATAACGCTGATAAAAAAAACAACAGAACATCAGATTATTCTGAGGTTGACCTATAGGATCATATAGGATACCCACATTTGTTCGTGTGTTTAAGTACCTTGTAATAGTGGGCGAGCCTCTAACCAGCACCTAGGCAAATGCCCAGACTACAGGCTACTACTGACAAAACCCAGATGGAAAAACCAAATATCTGGGGGTCACTCTTTCCCCGATCCGTGAATCGAACCCAGAACCTCACACTCAGCAGTAGCGCTTGCGACCACAAGACTAAGGAGGCAGTAAATAATCTGCAATAATTATAACAATACATGGAAGAGAGACAAGTCCTGTATGTGATATTAAAGTATCACTCGCCATTTTTCAATGCCTGCCGTACCTACTCGTATTTTTGTATTTACTCGCCCATACATGAAATATGGGTAAGCTTGAACCACCTTTTTTAACACAAAGAAGAACAGGAAAGATGATGACGAACAATGACAAACGACGGATGAAAATTACATACTTAATTTACTTATGTTTTGACTATTTACATTAAAAAAAAATATTCACAATTTAGTTTGTAAATAATAATTAAGATTAAGTGATACAACATTTAACATTTTAATTTTTAATTAGTGTCTGCTGTATTTAATTTGTATGTATTAAGTAATTGTTTTAGCATGTAATAATTCCATTAAAAATTTCAATAAATAAATTAATAAACATTTGTACAGATATTTTCTGAAAAAAAGTTATATTGATATTATTATTTTTATGTCTTTAACACATCTCGGAACCCTGGGGTTCCGCGCCTTTGGAGAGCGTACGAAGGCCCGAAGCCAACTCGTAGAAGCCCCTTAGACCATTCTAAATGCTGAGGAGGCACCAACCGACGATTATCCCTGTATGCACATTGCAAGTGCACCCAAGGATAACCCCTGGTTGATGCTATTGCAGATATTAATATTATTATTCTTTACCACTAGCTCGTGGTTAAGTACTAACAGCCGCACAGGTATATCTATCAGGTTAAGCTACGCTTGCCGGGGTTGGCCGTCGATGGGTAATCATCTTTACATAACGAGACTCCTCCGTGTCTCGGAAAGCACGTTAAGCCGTTGGTTCCGGCTGTCATTTGTGCATCTTTGGCAGTCGTTACGGATCGTCAGAAGCCCGAAAATCTGACTGCCAGTCTTACCAAGGGGTATCGTTTTGCCCAGTTACTGGGTTGTGGAGGTCAGATATAGGCAGTCGCTCCATGTAGAATACTGGTATTCAGCTGCATTCGGTTAGACTGGAAGCCGACCCCAACATAGTTGGGAAAAGGCTACGCAGATGATATTGTTTACCGAACCTACCGAAAACCAATAGGTCAACAACAACACTAATTCAATAAAGCTGATATCTCCGGGCACTATGTTTGTGATAAGTCGACACTAATCCTGCGCTACTCTGTCCGGCCATCCGTCTTAATTAATAAACGATCAAAAGATACTGTTTTATGGAAGTACAGCATTACCTGGAAATTGGTGGCTAAAGTGTTGAGTGGACGATAACATACATACAAGTCGTTCTGGTTATTGGTATCGGTAGTCCAATTACTGAGATAAAATATTACAAATCTATTACCGAATTAATATAGTTTTTTGAAACATAAATAGCTCAGATTTTTTCTTTAACCGTCTTTTCAACACTAATATTACAAAACGGTATTTGTTTTTTGTAAACTTGTATGTTTTGGAAATACTCATTTGATTCCAAAAATTCTATCACTAGTAAGACGCTACGTTATTCCTGAGTGTCTTATGCTATATTTTAATAAAATCCACGCGGAGAAAATGCTAATATTGTATAAAAAATTTGGGTAGTCAAGTAAAAAATCCCGAAAATCGATAGCCTACATTTATGACAAAAATTAAGAGATTTTGCCAGATTATAACATAACCAGAATGCTATTGGACGATTTATTAAGCAAAGTGACTCAAAATGTCCAACTGGAAAAGAAAACCACCTTTAAGACAAACACATTTTACCAAAACACAAAACAATTTAAAATTACCCCACAATATACTCCTGCAATCTTGTTAGAATCCTGCAGAAAGCGCCTTAGAGGTGCACGCATAACATCGTAATGAAAACATACGACTCTTTGATAACCTGTTATGGTGTGTACGGAACCCTTTGCGCTGCAAATTGGCTAGAGGAACACTAATTTACTAGTATTGTCCATTTTATTTGGTTACTTTTGGTACGCATTGTTAGAAATTTCGCTGTTTCTGTAGAGGAAGGCCGGTTATGGTAAAATGTGGTTTATTATAGCTAATGGGTGGACTCTACCTACTTTAAAAATAGCGTAGTAAAACCAGGAATTGCTTTGATCTCTCATACCTACCATACGCAGGTACGGTG
Source organism: Hyppa rectilinea (assembly GCA_951799385.1). Classification (NCBI taxonomy): domain Eukaryota; kingdom Metazoa; phylum Arthropoda; class Insecta; order Lepidoptera; family Noctuidae; genus Hyppa; species Hyppa rectilinea. The sequence continues at coordinate 6,490,313 of OX637314.1, forward strand.
GGTGAGAATTGAGGTACAGACTTGAGGAAAGGATTTTGGAGGACGTTCCTAACGCATTGACACATAATTTTGTTTAAAAAAATTGTCTACTCGACGACTTAAACTACACAATGAATCTTGTTGATCTGTCAAAATATCACCAATAGCGACCAGTCTCTTCAAAACAATAACCTACAATGTCTATCAGATCACCCAAACCAAATACATTACAAAACCGTAAGAAAACAAAATGGTCTCCGAGAAAACAGTAAATTCCTCACATGCTCAAATAGGCAACAAAGTTTATAGTTTTTAAATAAAGTTTACATATAGAGGCTTGTGAACTGCGTGCCCAGCCCATAACATATTGACTAGCGTCAATTGAGCTGGGCTAAATTGAGACGTTTACAAGTATTGACAGTAAAATGGGGAATCGTACGAGCAGCGACGGCGCCGGAGTGAAATTTGTCCCGTTACAGGGACCGTGCAGACGGGCGGGTAGGACACTTTTTTTTTTGAGCTTGGGATTTCATCAAGTGACCTCTATCGCTCTGGATGGAGCGGAAGGGAGTGTCAGACTCTTACTGTCTAAAACCCATCCATGTTCCTTCCTTAGCCCTTCATGTTCCGGTGTAGCGTCCATTCGGACAACCCCGCTTACCCAGCAGGCTTCGGCCCTCACGGGCCTCTTCCTTTATGCTGACATCTCTTTGAAGCGCGCAAACTGACTACGGACACTACGGTTGCGTTTGGAACGCTTTGAAAATGACCAAGAACTGGATTGACTAAAATAGTTTAAATATCATCTTAGCGTGTCTACGGCAAAAATAACGCGAAAAAATATACCTCCTCTTTGAGAGGGAGTGGGCCCAAAACAAATTAGTAAATGTCACAATTTATTGAATTTTAGATTCTAGAACATGCCAGTTTCCTCTCAATGCGTCGTTTTCCTACACGGTTTTGTGAGCAAGTGTTGTTGTTTACTCTAAGTAAAGTGCCAGACTGGGCTCGAACTCACTGGCTACTCGCAAGCCGGAGCCATTGCCACTAGCCCACCACTGCTCTCTATAATAATTGCCAATATTTCTGCCATTACTATAATTTCACAAAATATCTCCACACAAAAACGCCCGTCTACTCGCACACCGTATGACCATGATTCGGATTGACGCGCCGGGCGCACCAACATCGCCCACTCGGTGGCGTCTCTGATTTATTGCAAATGGCGCGAAAGCGAAAACGCTCGTAAAACGCAGCGTACGCGTTTATGGCGCGTTGTTCGGCCGCGCGATTGCATCCTACCTTACAACCCTTTGCGTAAATAACGCGGTTATTAGATAGCTTTTGATTGTGTGTTTAGTGTATTGCATTCAGTTTCAACGGTTGTTCGTGTATTTCGTTTATGAAGAGATTTATTTGATAGTTTTCTTAACTAAAAAAGAAACATCGTATCGAAGTATCAGGTTTGCCTTTCGCCCTATAAAAAACAGCATTGATCGACCGTGATATAAGTACCTTCTTACCTACAGGTATTTAGTGCGATAAATTGATGTAATGTTCACTAATGCTTAACAGGGATTTTTTTTCTATGTGTCCATAATTTTACCAAAGAGGAGACTTCCATCCCTGAAAAGTTTATAAAATAAAATTGGCTTTAGAGTCTTATCAGAACACCGGTCAGCCACCACCAAATACTTTAATAGTAGACAAAGAGACTGCTAGTCTCATAATATTAACATAACATTACACATGTAATCCCCGAAGGCTTAGGCAGACGTGCAACTATAGTACACCCACATTTCGCCAGAAATGTGAAAGCAAGCCAACAATCGAGCACAAATAAACCCATCCATGTTCCTTCCGTAGCCCTTTATGTGCCGGGGTAGCGGTAACCCTTTCGGACAATCCCGCTTAAAAACACTTAGCTTGAAGTGGGAATCGAACTCAGGACTTCACGCATACCAGTAGCGCCTGTGACCACTAAACCCACGACGTAGTTTTTATTTAAAAGAGTTTTTATTTAAAAAAAGGTTTGTTCTACACAAACGAAACACATATCACAAAAAAAAACCTAAAGTCACATATAATACACCCCTATAAAGTACCCAAAAAGCCTCGTATTCAACAAAAAAAAAACATTTAAAACAATACAAACACATATTCATAACGACTAGAAACACTTATCTGAAACATACATCATACAAATTAGCAATCCAATTCCTAACAGACAGAGAACGGCACCAGCTAATGATTTCCACAAACTTCACGATGAGGTAAACAGCACGCCGATAAATCGTTCTATACCAGAATGACATAACAAAGAGGCTGAGATCGTAGATCGAAGAAACGAAGGAGATACGTCATCGGTACAGGTTTAAGAACCATTGGTAAATGCATTAGCATTGGCATTGGAACATTGGCATAGGAGGATCGTTTAAATTGGCACAACGGAGAACAAGCATCTCACCACTAGGTCATAATGATACGAACGCGAAAAAGCTTTAGAAAAGTAAGCTTTTCTAAGCAGCTCCTAGAAATATGAAGGCCGTTCATCAGGACGTCTTGGGATAATAAGTGTGGGTTGAACAGTACACGAGCCAAAACCGTTTTAAAGGTGATTTTCATGTTTTTCTTGGGCGGTTTACAGGTGCTAACTATAAAGATACATGAAAATATGGTCTACTGCATGACCCGCAACAATTTCAGCTTTTAGAATACATCATCATCATCTGCCTTGCCTTTTCCCAGCTATGTAGGTGTCGGCTTCCAGTCCCACCGGATGCAGCTGAATACCAGTACTTTACATGGAGCGACTGCCTATCTGACCTCCACAACCCAGTAACTGGGCAATACGATACCCCTACGATAGCTTTTAGAATACACCCGCAATAATATAATTCTTCCAGCAACCTTCTATATTAAAAAATACGTAAGCATCTACTAAACGCATCGTTTCATAATTACCACGTAGCATATCCCACATTTCTATGCTCCATGTCAGGGATGTGCAGAGCTCGTACGTGCCAGACGGTCAGACGCTACGGTCTCATACTATATAAATTCTGAATTCTACGTCATGGCTGAACAGGTCTCAACTTTTCTTGTTGTGGGTACCATGAAATATGATTATGGGGTTAAGTCAAAAAAATTAGTTAACAGATGGGTTGTAGGTACTGCATACGCTTGTGGTGGATTTGAATTCTACATGACAGAAAGTCACCTCATTTCATGCCATAGCTCATAGGTGTATGTGTTTGTGTGTGTGTGTGTGGGATTAAGAGTATTGATATGGTCTGCAAAATTTTGCATTATCATTGTCCTGCCCTTACCCCAATTTATTTGGGGTCGGCGCAACAAGTCTTTTTCTTCCTTCCTTCTGTCTTAGTCGTCATCTCGGTAGTCACTCCCTTTCTAGCCATATCATCTTTCACACAATCCATCCATCGTTTCTTTGGTCTTCCTCTACCTGTATATCCACATCCATACTCAAAACTTTCCTGACAGCATTTTCCTCATTCCTACCCTTGAGCTTCCCACATGCTTCACAAATACACGTTTCACAAAAATCTAAAAAAACAGACACGACTTCTTCAAAATCATTCAAAGTAACAGTCTTTAAGAAGGCTCATGTTTAGAAGTGGACATTTACTGCCTGATAGCCAAGTACCTAGCCGTCGTGCTCTCTAGGCATATCCCATATTTCTAAGCTCCGTGTCCGGGATGTACTGAGAGCGGTCGTGTGTGCCAGTCGTGCCGGACGGTCGGACGCTCTCACGCCGTCCTATCCGTGAATGCTACTTAATTTATAGCTGCGGTTCGAAGATGGCACCGAAGTTAAGAGCTGACAGTCACTTGGAATATTTTTCGTAACATGTCAGGGATTCACGAAGTTCGTTTCGAAAAACAAATTGGAGAGAGGATGGCTTTTTTTTTTTTTTTTTTTTAAGGCTGGGAAATCATCCAATGACTGCTCCCGCTCTGGGTGGAGCGGAAGGGAGTGTCAGACTCTTACTGACTAAAACCCATCCATGTTCCTTCCGTAGCCCTTTATGTTCCGGGGTAGCGGTAACCCTTTCGGACAATAATAATAATAATAATAATAATAATAATAATAATATCCTTGGACATTTCACACAACGCCATATCGTCCCAAGCTAAGCAACCTAATGCTTGTGTTATGGTAGCGAGATGGCTGATAAACTACTTATATACATTTTTTTTTGTAAATACATACATATTATAGATAGAAAAACACCCAGACTCGTAACAAATACTTGCAGGTCGTACAAATATTTGTTCCGTGCGGGAATCGAACCCGCGACATAGTGCGCAGCAGTCAATCGCTCAACCACTGCGCCAACCGTGTCGTCAAACCCGCTTACCCGGCAGGCTTGGCCCTGAGGGGCCCCTTCATATGCTGACATCTCTTTGAGGCGCGCGTGGAACATATACGCGCCGTACGGCACGGGTCTGGTGCTGATCGGACGGTGAGTTACCCATTACTCACCGCCCGCAGGCCCGCGCCTACGGTGGCCGGGAGTCGTCACGTGGCTCCCGACGCCCGGGGCGTCTCCTGCGGCGGCTGGGACGGGAGGACCTTTCTCTCTCCCATCCCGCCACCTCCTTCGCGAGCATAACTTTTTCGCAGAAGGAGGTGACTGCCTCCCACTCCCTCTCGCCCCGGACCATGGCTTGCACTAGGGCCGGGCGCGAGAGGTCGCCGCCGCCGATCGCCTCTACGAGGACACGGCGGTGCTCCGCCCATGCGGGACAGGTTTGCACCGTGTGCTCTACCGTGTCCTCTGGGCGATCCTCGCAGTGGTGACACCCGGGCGTTTCCTCCCGCCTGATGATGTGCAGGAACCTCCCGAAACATCCATGTCCGGTGAGGACCTGCGTCAGGCGGTAGGTGAGGGCGCCGTGACGCCTCTCTAGCCACTCCTCAAAGAGGGGCCTTACCGCCACTATCGTGGCGTGCCCTGAGAGGATGGCTGACACGCAAACTCTGTGGTCAATTAAAATCGTGGGGCACGGAATAATAGCATCCATGAAAGAGAAATAAAAATGGTAAAGCATGGATCAGTTTATAGACAGTGGTCATTCATTATGGCTAGTGTCAACAGACAAAATAAACCTCTTTGTATCAAGATTGAATAGAATGCAAATTCATTACTTTCAATCAAATCAACTGTAATTAATTCCTAAGATACTGAAGCATTTAGCCTCAAATAAACAGCTTTTAATTATGAGACATTCTATAGTGTCCCGAGTCAATAAATTAGGTAGCCAATACTAAGGTATTCGATGATTTAACGGAGCGATTGAAAACGGTCGCACAGGTCGTGTCGGACGGACGGAGCTCTCACGCAAACCCAGTGGAGGTACTTCTTAATTTATCAAAGGCTGCATTGAAAATATAAAAGAAGAAACTATAGAAAAATAGAAAAGGAATATTTTAAAACGGTATACGGAAAGTATAGTAGAAGACGAAATACGTAAAATAATAAATAATAATGAAATACAAAATAGGATTGGGCGGGTCACGTTAGCCGCATGCATAATGACCGCTGGGCAGTAGTCGCTACAAGATGGGTGCCTGAGGATGGACGTCGCCGTCGAGGCCGGCCCAGGAAGAGGTGGCGAGATGACCTAGACCGGTATGCGAGGTGGCTCAAGAGAAAGAGAGTGCCTGGAATAATTTGGGGGAGGCCTTTGCTCAGCAGTGGGACAGTGTAGGCTAAGTAAAAAAAAAGAAAAACAAATGAAAACGGAAGAAAGCATAGAAATCGCAGAAAATTATCAGTAAAGGTAACTTTCTTCAATATTCACATATTAATAGCGAATATTAGCTACTTAACGACAGTAATAACCGCGACATTGAAAAGGAAAACATATAAATTGGTCGATTGGTAACAGTTAAGTTATTTCAAGCAGGCACAGGTTACTTAATATTAATGGCGGCTGTGCTTAATTGATTTAAACTTTGATATTAATGAAAGTAGCAGCCATTGAAACAAGTAACACAAAAGAAATAAGACCAACAATCCAGTTCCTTTTGAGCTTATTGTAAAGTTTAGTAATTTCTCCCTCTTCCTTGTTGGAAGTTATTTTTGCTTGCCCTTTGTGAGTTCTTCCTAAGGTATCTATTTCAGCAACGTTAGAGCACTACATCCTGTTCACCTAGTTTTAGGTTACTTTCTAAAGATCTTTATCATTTAGAAGAATCTTCAGTATTACTCGTATTTTCTTTTATTTTCATGTTTGAGTTGGCTGCCAATCTATCTGCAGCTGAAAATTTAAAGATCATACCTGTATATCTAATATCGGTCAGTTATCTGTTGTTTTGTCTGATTACGGTGCAGCGAAAAGTGTAAAAAATTGTGTTTGTGTACCTATCTATCACATGGTTAATCCACCAGTCATTGCTTAATTTTTTTCTTTCCACTTTTTGTGGTATAGTAATTTGATTTTAGGTGCATCGTCTTCACATAAAGTGTTGTGAAACATTTTGGGGAAATGTCGGTGGATTGCTTGCCCACTCTTCTCTATGCAGAGCTTTCTTTTGGAGCAGGCGACTAGAATCAATTCCATTTTAATTTTTTCGTTCGAAACTGCCTTTTTCCAACTATGTTGGGGTCGGCTTCCAGTCTAACCGGATACTAGTATTTTACATGGAGTGACTGCCTATCTGACCTATATTCTGCCTTTCATATGCCATGTGCATTTCATGTGTCACTTGAAATAAACGATTTGACTGTGACTCTACTAGTTTCATACGTGACGATGCACATATTTCCGCACAAATATCAATATATTAATTAACTGATCGTGACATCTTCACAGCTAATGATGCTAATACCAGCGACATTGAGAAGCGTAGTGCACCTATAAATTAACCGACCGGTAGCAGCTAAATTACGAACGGTCGCAGGTCGCTCCCGAGGAAGGCAAGTTTCTCACGCAATGTACTGGCCCTACTTAGTTTATCTTCGCATCTTGAACCTGATATTGAAGCTGAAGTATGCTAATAAATAAATGAGCTTAATTTTAGGGTTGTGTCTAAATGCTTACGGAGGTAAGGGAATTTTCATGAAGGGATTTTTTGTCTGTTCTGTGTGAGTGTGTATGTCTATTTGTATTCGATTTTATATATAATTGCATGTTTGATGATTTTGCGATAATCTTTCGTTACTGCCCTTTAACTTGGTTATCGGCTACTATCACTCAAGTAACTACTTAATTGAATTTTATAATTTTAGCCAGTTCGTCTTTTCCTCTGTGAAGCTACATCGTCTCCTTACTTACTTTGGTCGTTACATAATATACATACGAGTATGTAGGTATGGCATGAAGCTTATATGTTGATATAACTTCTTAATCATTCATTTCTTTTCGTAATAATTTTTGTTGAATTTAAAGGTAATACGTCAATCATGAAAGAGCCTAAACGAGCTGAAAATATTTCCTATATCATCAGCCACTATTTCCCAGTCTCACATAATTATATCACGTCTCGTATGTAGGTGAGGCACAGTTAGGCTGTGTGCACACGATCAGTATTCGTGACGTCCATCAGTGGGTCGCTCTCACGCCGCCAGTCGCCACCCGGCCTTCCAAACTATACATTGCTGATGCTAAATTATGAGAAGATGCTGGGAGGAGGATTGACTTTGATCGTTGGGACTTTTAAATTATTGAAGTGTGCAAGTTTCTGAACAGAATTTCCTTGTACATGTCTCAATTATGTTGGCCATTTTTAAATTTGTTAAGTTGTTGTGAAAGTGTTTAACAGGCCTACACTATCCTCTAATATCTTTAATTAACTTTGCCATATGAAAATATTATAAAAGCATAAAGCCTATTAGCGTTCGCAAAATACGCGCATTTTCGTAGAACTGTGGATACCAGCCAGTATTACCTCTTAGCTATTATAAAAGCCTATTAATTTTAAAAGACTAACCTTGGAGTTTCTTGTCGGCATTTCTCCTTGGGGAACAACTGATTGGAACCAAGTTTCTGACATTTCGTTAGTGTCCATAAAGGTGTATGTGAAAAAAAAAAATGTGTTTCTTTATAGTTATACAATACAGCTGAGAGCAAGCTGATAATTACCGCTTTAATTTGTAATGTATGGTAAGTGTTTCTCGGAGATGCAAAGGTGTGCCTTTGCATGCCCGCATTCTGACGAGCCTATTGCAATTTACAAGGTTCAAAACAGAACCTCAAGCTTGCAAACCCGATTTTACACTGAAAATTATTTCAATATTTATTTAGGAGTACAGATATCCCAAGAAAAGTATGCGCTTCGGAAATGTTCGAACTCAACAAAAAGCGGTAGTACAGACGCCAGCACATCAAGCTATCCCTAACTGTCAAATTTTCTCAATTAAAAACGAACCTTATATCTTTGCAGTAAAGTTGAAATACTATCAAAGAAATTTGACAGATTGTGGTAACTTGATGTGCTGGCCTCTGTACAAAGCTGATGGGTTATTCCGTGGCGCGACTGTCGTGCTAATTCGGGAACCCGAAGATTACCAAAGCGCTTACCTTTTCTGGTTTACCTACACGCATATTCCAATAAAATGTTAAATAGTATCTACTTACTTAATTCAAACACGTGACATCTAATCTCTTCATCACCCTTTGGCTGGTAGAGAATGCCTCAGGCATTATGTCCGCCTGTGTACCTTTATTGCGTGCGAAAAGTTTAAATAAATAGACAATCCATAAAGTTCCATTACTTTGGTACCTATATCAAAACGATGCCCCAGTTAACACTTGGTTCGTAGCACGCGTCGCGGCGCTTGCGCAACCGTCCATCCCATCGATCACGCTTAGCATTTCGCGCACCCTCCTACATTGACAAACAGCGAGGAAGCTTGGACGGCGGTATATGAGACTGAAGTATTAGCATAGAGTTAAAAATAACTATAAACAAAACAAATCCTGAAAGGTTCATTGATTTCTTATATAAAAAACAAAACACTGCTATTTTTAGGGTAGGGTTTTCTTGTAAAAAAACGCAACTAAGATTAGTTACAGCTAAAATACTAACATTTTTTTCACCTTCCTATACTTACCTATAACTTTCAGAATAAAAGTAGTAGGTAAGTAATCCTTTTCACTTACCTACCTACCGCTTTGAAATGGGCCACTAGATTCATTTTTCTGACTGAGCGACCCTTTGAGAATTCAAATGTGCCTGTAATTGTTTTTTTTAATAAATGCTATGAGTTTGAGCTTGAGTTCACTTAGCCTTCATGTACAGACGCCAGCACATCAAGCTATCCCTAACTGTCAAATTTTCTCAATTAAAAATGAACCTTATATCTTTGCAATAAAGTTGAAATACTATCAAAAAAAATTGACAGATTGTGGTAACTTGATGTGCTGGCCTCTGTACATAATTTTAATAATAATTTAATTATTTAGTATGCAGAAATTTTTAAAACAACGCTCCACGAAATGACGTAACTCTCATTCCTTTATCTCTCTCACATAACCCTTTCGCGTCCAATGTAGATCACAAAATCGAAAGTAAAATGATTGACAGACAGACATGGTACAATAAGGCACAAACAATCACAATATACTCGAATTATTGCCATATTCTCGCCTCAAGTATCTAATCCCAGCACAAAGGTCTCAAATATACTACGATGCCATTGTTAGATAAGAAAGTTTGCGTCATTGAAATCGAAATGGATGATACCGACGCCATCTTTGATTTTGTTTATGTTTTAACAATGAATGAACAAATTGACTTGAAATTTGGTCGGAAGGTCACTCGGCTAATGGTGTTACAAAAGATGAGTTGTGGCAGTAGCTGACCAGATGACCTGTATCGTTTATTTATGTACGGATTGCTTAAAGCATTAAGTTTATACTAAGCAATAGACAGTTAAGTTGTGTCTTATTAAAAAAAAATCTTGGAACTTTGAAAAGTTACAGTTCCCTAATCTTTTCAAAAGTGTGCATGCTTATGTTTTAGGTCAGGGCTTTTTAGCTCTGTTTATTTATTTTAGATGTTCAATTGTTTTGCAAGTAAAATATCACGCGGCTTACAAGTAAATAAAGAAAATTATTTATCATGAACAAAAGCTTAAAAATAATGAATAAACTAGTGTTTTCGTAGTTCTAGTAAATGTTTACAAATTTACAATTTCACTTTGATTTTGCATTGTCACAAACTCATTCACTCTTCAAACGTCACTTTAAACATTCTAAAAATCAATTACTACAGAGTTCGAACGAAATTTTTATGCAACATTTCACAGGTGAGCCCGATGAAACAGAGATAGCCCCCATCCCCGCTCATTCATGGCCGCTTGCGACACAAACCAAATGTCAAAATAAGGTCAAAGGTAATAATTGTTAGATGTTAAACGTTCAGCTGTACATATCCTATTGATTTATGCAGGAATCCGGTGATGGGCTGGCTCTACGAACAATAGTTTTCATACAACAATGGCGTTATTTAAATTGATTAAGAAAGCACGGAAACTAAGTGCTAATGTTGCTAATAAAAATTATAGGGCTTTTGAATGTCAGATTTTATGATATTAACAGATACAAGGGTTTTGTAGGCAATTGATTAATCAGAATTCGATGGTTTAATTCCATAATATATCACGGTTCTGATATTAAGTAGGTACCGGACGAGATAGCAAATGAAAGTTTAATTAAAAGACTCGCTTGCAAGGAAACAAGAACAGCAGAAAGAGGTGCGGATTTCGAAAATGAAACTGAACGCGATCACAACTTCTAAACTGTGATCAAGAGTTTTAATAATTCATACCAGTTTTTACAATGACAACTCTTGAACGCGATTAAGATGTGCTGACCGCTATCAGCACGTAAAACTTGTACTATACTCATTATTTTCTGACTAATGACAGTATTGTCATTACACTGACAGGTCTTAAACGTGGTCTAGATATGCTGATCGCGTTCAGTTTTATGGGTGAAATTGGCACTTAATCGTATACGTAAGATAAGCGAAATTTTCAACACATCAACGCTTACGTCCAATGTTCCAAACACGTATTACTTCAATACAAAATTTCTGAAATATGCCTCCACTCAAATCTATGTAAAAGCAATACCGATGCACTAGCATCACATGCATACAGACATACAAATATACAAATAGACACGGTATATATGTAAAGCTAGCAAATGAACGTGGCCGGCGAGGCAATGGGTCAGTGAGTCACGACGCTTCCTGCAGGAAAGGGCAGACGTCATCCCACGGGTATTTGTATAGAGATGTTGATACCGCTTTGTAATTTATTTTACTAAGGATATTTTAAATGTGCAAATCTGCAATGGAAAGTATTTTCTAAAGTTGTATAGGTAATGTATAAAAGTCCATGTAGTCTTGATTTTTTTTTTCAAAATTTATTTTAATTAGTTAGAAGAAAACTCAATTTATTTAACGTACATAATTAATAAATTTTAACTTATTCAGGTCTTATTTTTTTTGTTAATTTGCTCTCGGACTTTAAATAAGATGCACTATTCAAATCATATTTATGTCAAAATAATACTGTTCTTGTATTCAGGTTATGATTTTAATGATTAAGCTAAATGTTAAGAAATTACATCATTACCATAATTGGGTATTTGAAAGAGTAGGTAGTCAATAACGTTACTTTTAGTGAACTGTCAAACCGCGGCATTTGTACGTGATTTGTATGAAATATAAAAATGTGACGTCACGAATTTTTAGCATCAAATGGAATACTTACTAGCATTAATTAATGCAATTTAACAATTAAATCTTCCATGATATTTAATTTCTGTACTGTGATGAAAGTTTTTATGACGAGCGGTCTTTTTTCCATGTGATTTTATATTTTATTTTTGACCAATTCAAATAGTCAATTGACACCTCTGATCCAACTGTTGTGATGTGAAAGCCTCCATTTTATATCTATGATGGAATCGGCTTGTGTTCTTAATCGTAAGTAGATGTTTTAATTATCTCATAATTTATCAGCCGATTAACTTACGAGCCATAAACTCTATACGCACGCTTACAAGACCATCGCCGAAGTATTTCCGAAGATTACAACAGGTAATTGAACGGTATTTCAATATTAATTATTAGCCAATAAACTCACAAAATACCAAACGTTAAACAAAACAAATCATGAGGAAGAAACATTAGCTATAGTAAACCTTATGGCCGCTTCGCTAATGGAAACAAACTCGCCGAAACTAAACCAATGACACTTAACAGATTTACTCTTATTAAGACAGAAGATCACGGCAGTGTAGCCTACAAGTTTCCTTACTTTCTATCTGCATTTCATAACACCTTTATTGCATAAGTATTAAAACCTAAATTCATTTGTCTAATAAGGTTAATAAGTTGGGAAGTTCCACCGGTCGGCAGTCCACGCGCTGTCCGCACGTTCATTGAGCTCTTCCCATGACATTATCCGTACACCCTACTTTGATTTCACATATATGTTAATACCACACAATCTAAAAGCAACTCTAAATTGATGTAGCAGAATTGAATTTAGATTGTAAGTTTTCGGTTTATAAAATGTTTGTCTATGCGGTCTAAAATAGCGCATCTGAGGCACCGATGCCCCTAGAGATGGACCTCGCGTTTTATTTCCACCAAGGAAGACACGACTTTAGTACGATGCATGGGGGAAAATATGGCCCCAAGTCCGTTCAACCGTATTTCACTGGGGTCGTGGTGGGTCACTTCGCGGACATTATTAAACTGTTACTCGTAGGGAATCGTGAGACGTGACTTATGTAGATGTTTAACTAGTAGTTTGACTGATAGTTTCACGTGTATGCAGTGGTCGTTTCGCATGTGAATCTTCCTTGCACGATCCGCGGTGGAATTAGTGAGAAAGTTTTGTTTTGACCGTATTTGGATGCGTTCGTTTGGTGCTTTGGTGGGTGGAAACTGAGTTCGGAGCTTTTGTAGGTACTCTGCGACTTGCGAGGTAAATGGATAAACGATACCGTTTTACAAGTTATCCTATGGTTGTCCAATAACTCATACTTTTCCATTTTGATGTTCCAAAGAAAATTAAGACAACTTCTTGCTTTTATCATTTTCTCAGAAATGTATACTTCTAATATTCCTTCGAGTGACAGTGACACTCCCTCTCTCTCTTTCGTGTGATTAGTGACTAACCTGGTGTCTTCTTATGCTGCCTATGGGCCACTGACTTAGTTTCACATGCTGTTGAGAAATATCTCTCAGGCATGCCGGTTTCCTCACGATGTTTTCCTTCACCGAATTTTAAGCCAGTGATAATCATACAATACGCACATGAATCCGAAAAGTCAGAGGTACCTATGACTTAGCATTCCGACGGTCACACATCTAGACTATCACTGCTTTAACAGTGACGCTGTGCTTAACGTTCTTATTGGGCTCCAAACAAAATAGGAAAGTACTACTATCTACACTAAAGAAGAATACCCCAACAGGCCATAACTTTAACTCTTATATTCTCAGTACAAGTCCACAGCACCCAGCTCTAAAATAAGGGCAGCTCATACACCAAGAATTATCTAACAACAAAGGCAATCTTTTCCGGGCCAAGAAAAAAGTATGAAACGATCCCGGCGCGCTTGAAGCATGAGGAATTCAATTTATACACTTTTTGCGAGTAAATCAGGAAGCCAAAGTGTAACTGTAAAAGGCGAAATGTGGGAAAAATTGGCGGGAACAATGAGAGAGATGCTTGTTTTTTCGGTTGAAAGAGCACTCGTCGAACGTAATTACGCGCGAACTCGTATACTGGGTGATATGAGAAGGTACGGTTGCACCGAGTGGTTAATCGTTGATTAACATACCGATTGGGTAGAGTAATACTTGTGCCTATGGGGATCTCATTATCTTCAATCAAAGAAAATGAAAATGAAATAGCCAAAGCCTGAATCTAAATAATAATTTACCAGCTAAAGGTTTAAATCTTGTGTACAAAGGGTTTACGTCCACCACGGACCAAATATTATTTCATTATGTACTTCGTCTGATTAATCACAGTGTGTTATTCACAAATAACACACACACACATATTAATTACTTAATTTGGTTATTAAAACCTACCTTTAACATGTATACCTGCCCATATCACTTAGTTAAATATTTTAAACAGAATGAATGATTTATCGATACTTAAACGAACAAAATACTGAATGTGAGTTTAATACCGTGACTTCGTCGTAATCACAAATGGTATATGGTAATCATGTAATGGTAATTTAAATTTGATTTACATAAGCTATAAACATACGTTTACAATGCACATTTAACTTTTGTTTTTAACGAAAAGTAAATGTGCTTTTACAAACTAAATTTCATCGAAAAATTTCCAAATGCATTTAACACTGCTTTAAACACTTTTCAAATTCAAACCCAAAGTACCTATTTATTTAAAATAAACCAATTACAGGCACTTTTGAATTGTCAAGTGGTCGGTCAGTACCGGGGTTTCTCAGTAGGTACAGAGTTTCCAGTTAGACACAAAGTTACTGTATTCAATATATACTGCTATTAATCATTCTTATTTCATTCAAATCATTCTTATTTAATATCCACTGCTAACTTAAACCCCCGATCAACAAACCCTAGTTAGCCGCATGGTACAACCGCCGCTCTGTATAGTTTTTCACGAGGAAAAGCGTACAATGCCGTGCACAAGAAGCTGAGAAAGCACTCATTACTGAGTGGACAGTTATTGTTGGCGATCATCACACGATGCTTTCCTCATTCCGCTGTTTAATTGACTTGTTTAGATAATACACCTTTGTTTCGTCCTTCCTTGTTCCCGTGTCCTGTTATTCCACGTGAACTCTACTTGCATAGTTTTTCATTCTTCATTTTTTTTTTCAAATCATTCCAGTTTTATTTAGAATAATGCACCGGACCTAATTAGGGAGATCTTAAACTTGAATTCAAAAAATAGGTAAACAGTATTTGGATGCCGTAATGTGGATTGAATAGCTTTAAGATATTTTATTTTTATTTTTCAATTTGACATATTATTTTCTATTCAAAAACTGTCGAATTCTTCATCAGAATTACAGTTTATCGACGGGAGAAAAATCAGCTCCTAGGGGTGTAAATATTGGGCACGCCACGATAGTGGCGGTAAGGCCCCTCTTTGAGGAGTGGCTAGAGAGGCGACACGGCGCCCTCACCTACCGCCTGACGCAGGTCCTCACCGGACATGGATGTTTCGCGAGGTTCCTGCACATCATCAGGCGGGAGGAAACGCCCGGGTGTCACCACTGCGAGGATCGCCCAGAGGACACGGTAGAGCACACGGTGCAAACCTGCCCCGCTTGGGCGGAGCACCGCCGTGTCCTCGTAGAGGCGATCGGCGGCGGCGACCTCTCGCGCCCGGCCCTGGTGCAAGCCATGGTCCGGGGCGAGAGGGAGTGGGAGGCAGTCACCTCCTTCTGCGAAAAAGTCATGCTCGCGAAAGAGGTGGCGGGATGGGAGAGAGAATGGTCCTCCCATCCCAGCCGCCGCAGGAGACGCCCCGGGCGTCGGGAGCCACGTGACGACTCCCGGCCACCGTAGGCGCGGGCCTGCGGACGGTGAGTAATGGGTGACTCACCGTCCGATCAGCACCAGACCCGTGCCGTACGGCGCGTATATGTTCCACGCGCGCCTCAAAGAGATGTCAGCATATGAAGGGGCCCCTCAGGGCCAAGCCTGCTAGGTAAGCGGGATTGTCCGAAAGGGTTACCGCTACCCCGGAACATAAAGGGCTACGGAAGGAACATGGATGGGTTTTAGTCAGTAAGAGTCTGACACTCCCTTCCGCTCCACCCAGAGCGGGAGCAGTCATTGGATGATTTCCCAGCCTTAAAAAAAAAAAAAAAACCGAAAGGGTTACCGCTACCCCGGAAAATAAAGGGCTAACGAAGGAACATGGATGGGTTGTAGTCAGTAAGAGTCTGACACTCCCTTCCGCTCAAGTCATTAGATGATTTCCTAGCCTTAAAAAAAGGGGTGTAAATAATAAAACTAGTTTAAGTTGTTGTGGAGGTTTCTATTTCAGTACAGTAAATTACAGTTTATAAGTACCTAAATATCATGTATGTTTTGGTATGATATTCTCAATAATATAAACAGATAAACTCACTTTTGCATTTATAAATGTGAAAGTGAGTTTATCAGTGGATAAATAGGATCCTGATGAAATGTGGTTCATGACCAGACAAAGTTAAGTGCAATAGCTAATTAATCTTTTTTATCTAAAAGCAATAAGAAAAATATAAATAATTAATATCGGCAAAAAAGTCACGCATAACTTATCCGTCTCCATCGCAAGTCAATGTCAAAAACAATAGAATGCACACCAATAATCTGTCTGTCATCAACGTCATACATGGAACCTTGCCATAACATCCGTCACTCTACAATCCGTGGTCGGTAACCTTGGCATGCAGTCGTCGGTAGGAGCAAAGGTTACAGATTATTGCTGACTGCGATACCGCACAACCGCTTGGTAAATGTTTTTAAGATAATTTTGATACCTTGAACTGGTTTTCAAGCTTAGGAGGAATAATTCTGTAAGGTATTGACTTCTACAATAAAATGGATATTGCTTCTTCACTGCAAGAGCTGTTAAACTGATCACTATCGCTTTCAGTACAAAAGAAATTATTCCCGCTCTGGGTGGAACGGAAGAGAGTGTCAGACTCTTACCGACTAAAACCCATCCATGTTTCTTCCTTAACCCTTTATGTTCCTGGGTAGTGGTAACCCTTTCGGACAATCCCGCTTACCCGCCAGGCTTCGGCCTTCACTGGCCCCTTCCCTTATGCTGACATCTCTTTGAGGCGCGGCACGGGCCTAGTCCTGATCGAACGCTGAGCCACAATATGTGGCTGAGCTACCCATTACTCACCGTCCGCAAGCCCGCGCCTACGGTGGCCGGGAGTCGTCACGCGGCTAAAGTCCTGGAAAAAGCTTGAAAGTGGTCAATGCCAGAGAATTTATCTTGTTACTACTAGAAGGAACAAAACTGACATAAGTGTTGTGCAATAGCCGTTTTGCGTGGATGTGACACATATTTTACTCCAAATTTTTAATTTTTTTGTTAGTGTTCTTTATTATTTTGCGTCATGTTTATCGTGAATAAAAAAAATTATTTCCTTTAAAGTTCGTTCAGCAGGGTAAATGGCATAACACTCGTATTTCTGAAATCAATTTAGTTAATAAGTATTTACAATAAATAGTTGAAGTAACCTCTGGCCGGCTCGTGATATGTCTTGGGAACCAGCCGGACACGTCGCCCACATAGAGGTGATTTCATGGTTACTCACACATCCGCCATCCATCAAATACCAACTAGCCTATAACTTTAAGCATAGAAACAAAATGATTTTAATTTTTGGTCCTTTTTAGCTGCACAAAAAAAAGAAAAAAGAAAAATGAATGCTTACTTTTCTACGACCGTTTACGGACGGCTAAGGTTAGTCTTCTCCTTTCTTAGCATGATAACCGTATAATGTTCCCAGTTCCGGGACACAGATCTCCGCTTTGTGAGAGGGAGTGGGTCATAATCCATCCAGAATTTTTGTTTCTAGAACATCGTTTGTCATCATTTGTTTCATCGGTTTAATATCAGTGCAGCAGTTGCTTCAATGTTGCTTCCTGTATACAAACTTAACAATGAAATAACAAAAGCATACAAATACTACAACTTCAAAGAGCTGTGATTCCACTGACATACAAACGTCGCGGTCTCACGATCATATGTCTTCGACTAATTTGATCTGCCAAAACTACACAATCGGTAGACCATTGAAAGCATCTAAAAGATTCTATAGATATTAATTGAGTAAATAAACAACTGTAATTGTGTTTCAGAATCACGCAGACGCTTCCCTTTATAAAAAATCAGCATATGTGAACAAGATTCTTCCATGTCATATCAACCTCGCTTCTCAGCTCCGAGCGCCGAAACAATGCCTAATAATATTCGTGAATGTCAACAGCCGGACGCAGCCGAATCGGACGACCCCGGACGGCGGTGTGCGAAACTCGCAAAGGATTGACATTTTCTTATAGATAGGTGCCTTCGTGTTGTATGTAGTCGATCACGACTGTCAATTGGAAAATTCTCGTGATCTTTGGTTTGTGTGAAATAGCAATTTAAATAACGCTTAACACTTGCTGTTACAAGAATGTACAGACAGACATATCAAGCTACCCCAATCTGTCAAATATATTTGATAGATTTTCTACTTTATTATAAAAGATTAAAGTTCATGTTCAATTAGGAAAATTTGACAGTTTGAGATTGGTTGTTGTGCTGGCGTCTGTACGTACCTTACGTACAGACGCCAGCACCTACAGCATTCAAGATGGATTTTGATTGTGGATGTCACAGAATGACAATCTGGCTTTAAACAAACATTTTTGGTCGTGTGCTATTATTAGCGTTGACTTAACTTACAAACCAGGACTTATAAGCTACTAATAATTGTGATGAATATTTGATTTTAATGTACTGAATTCCTTTTACCGAAACATGATGAAGTAACTCCATTTCTGGCATTAGGTAATTGTTATCATAAAAGATAAGTAGGTACTCTCTCTCTCTCTCTTCGCTTTATCTTGATAAATAGGTCGGAAAGCTACCAATCAATCAGCTGCTGCAACAGCACAGCATGTACTGTCCACTTATCTGATTACAACATAAGTGACTGCAATCACAACTTTTAATGAAAACGAGCTAATTAATAGAGTATTCAAAAACGCATTCCATCAATAATTGGGAAGCGCATTCCCATAAGTTCCAACATTAAAATAATAATATTAAATAGCCAACAGGTCAATCATTTACAAACAGTTTAACCCCTTCAGAAGCTTTACAAATTAGATCTCGATAAACCGTGGTAACAAATCAATACGTTCCAAACGTGTTTATTAACGTCAGTTCTCGACCAACGTCGTGCGCACACGCAACCAATTATCGCGGATTTTTCGTATAACTGGACAAACTAGTGTGAATGGTGACCTATATTTTCAGAGCGTCCCTTTTACTTTCAAATAGCAATGTTTTGTAAAGATATTATTAGATTTTAGAAGGTTTTGTTGTGTTAAGTTTGTTTCTGACTGCTTTTTTGGTCGCATGAGCTCCTGGGTTCGATTCCCGGGTCGGGCAAAGTGTTATTGGGTTGTTCTATTTGGAATTTCTCAGTAGCAGCCCGGAATCTGAATTTGTGCCTGGATGATGGAAATAGGATCGCTCCTATTACATGGGACTCAAAATATAACTGACGGAATGTGGGTGTGTAAGTGTGTGTGTGTGTGGGAGGGTAGGGTTAGTATACACCTCTGCTTTACTCTTCGGGTATGACAAGCGTGATATAAGTTCGTTTCTAGAAATTTCTGGCACGGACACCCTTTTATATTATATCATGCAAAGGTCCAGGAATCCCTATTTTTTAACAGTGGTTTTGGCGTGAAAAGGTAACATACAGACAGACAGACAGAGTTACTTTCAAATTTATAATATTAGTATGGATAAGGGAACTTTTATTTGGTCATGTGAAATTAAAAGTTAAAGCAACGAATTGCATTATTGGGTGCAATTCAAGTAATAATCAATTTCTCTTTCCGAAAACCCAAAAGACTTCTAAACTTCCTTACCGCACACCTTTCAAAGTTCTTACACAGACCCGATTCTCACATCCATGTTTTAAAATGTATGTGAAAACTGAAAACATAATATTATGCGCCGGCGGCTATACATTACGTACATTCGTGGAAGCTATTTGTAGGAGTCATTAGGGTAGTGATGCGCCTGATATTTAGTCGTCCGCTGCGCTTGCGACACTGGGTGACACGTCTACGCCCGGCGAAACTGTGCTTAAACTGTGTTTAGTGAAGATGGAATTATTTGGTAATGTGAAGTGTTTGAAGCTAAATCTTTCTTATACGTAATACTTTATTACGTAAAGAGCGTCTAAGACAAGCTATTTGCTCTGGCTACTCAGTATGCCAGTATTAATTCTGCATTGGCCGCCTACCAACTTAGTTGATTTATATATCACTGACTGACTGGCTGTCAATGCTGGCAGTTGACGATATAGGATAGAATACTCTTTATTATGTACAGAGGCCAGCACATCAAGCTACCCCAATCTGTCAAACTTCTTTGATAGATTTACAACTTTACCTAAAAAGAATAAGGTTCATTTATTCAATTGGGAATATTTGACCGATTGGGATAGCTTGATATGCAGGCATCTGTACATCATAAAAATTACAGATATTTTAGAATATTTTGCAAGGGGTAACACAATGGGCGATTTTGTCGCGAAAAGCTATTTTGAAAGACAACTTAGGGGCCTAGTTAAAGTCACATTTTTATTAACGATAGCGAAATTAGATAAAGTCGAAATGTATCGAATTGACATAAGCTTTCGAAGTGTCATGTGATCAATCGTTTGATCGCAAAGGGCAAGAAAAAGTCAAATTGTGTTACGAAACTCGAATCCGAATCGCTGAGATAACGAATTTCGAAATCGGATCGACACGGAGCAATTGACACTTGTCTAGGCCCCCGTATACCGAACGAACCATATGTACGAACGTGTCCTTAAAATGTGTAAGCCAAAAGGGTATTTATTCTTAAGTGTCCCATGAAAGACTGGCACATGCTGCGGTGTAAAAACTGTCTATCTGTGTAGTAACATCTAATTGCCAGCTAACATTAAATCAAAAGTTTAACTTCACACAGTGCTACTCATCTCGCAAGGCCTCCGCGGGCGGCGAGTTCGTGTGGTCGTGCCCGCAGCCAGATTAAACTATTGCATTGCACCTCACCGACATTTCGGTCGCCATGGTAACCGAAAACACACGACTTTCCGTCACATCACCGCCAATGCACACCAAACTCTAAAGTAATGCCAGTAAAGTCTGTTTTAGCGTGTTCTGGTGTTGGGCTAAGTAAGTTTTCTTCGTGAGTTTATGAAATAGGTCGGTGGTGCGGGTCCTGTCGGCTGATCGTACGAATTTATGCTCGCTACGACTGCAAGGCGTGAAGAGTATAAGCTTGTTAGTATGGGTTATTACGCTTGTTTAAAATGATGCTTTAATATTAAGCACCAACTTGCAAAGGAGGTTGTGGAATTAACGGTCTCATTAAACAAGGTTCTGATTAATGTTGTTTTTTTTTGTAATCAAGTCCAACGATTATTTTACCTTTAAACTGTAAAGTTGGTAACCATTAACGAAGGCTCAAAACAAACAAAACGAACCCAACAATGAACCAAGTAAAAATGTAAATGAAACGAAAAATTCAAAATTCTCCTTTCCACATAACATTACATAAAGAATAAAACGTCCCCTACAAGTATGAATTTGCTCGAACACATCCGGAAATACCTAACAGTGTTCACAAAAACATGAACATTCATAAAGATTTCCAAATACCAAACAACAAAATTGCAAAAACATTGCAACCTTTTAAATCGCAGAACATTGAATGGGGCATCCAATTATAATCGTGTGAGAACAAAGATATACGTGGCACGGATACAATTGAAGATCATCTTAGTATTCAGCACTTTAGCGCCTATAATTGAGCGAATTTATTTATAACGCGAAAATTGCTCACCTGAGCATTTCATCGGCAATCGTGGATTGTATGCAAGCATGGATGGGTTTGTTGCAATTATTGGCCGGTATGGAGTGGATGATACCTTGAAGGTGAAACAATAGTTTTGTAGTACAGAACATCAAGCTACACCAATCCGTTCTTCTCTTCTTTTCGTGTGGTTAGTGCCTAACCTGGTGACAGAGTTTTTATGCTGACATGCTGGAGAAGTTTAGAACTTTAAAACAAAAGAATAAGGTTCATGTTCAATTGGGAATATTTGACAGTTCGGGGTAACTTGATGTGCTGGCGTCTATACATTGGAATGACCTTCAGCAGTGACGAGATTGAGTCACCTTTTTGGTGGAAATCTGTATTTTATTTCTCATAATCAGCCTATAATGTTCCCACTGCTGAGAAGCAGGCCCTCTGTCAGTAAGAGGAGAGAGCAGTAATCCATCACGTGTGCCCAGTGCCGGTAGGTAGATGTCTCATGTCTTTCAACTTTTGGTAGGACATGCCTATTTTCTCACGTTTTCCTTCCCCATTTTGAGAGCAGCGTAATCAAATAAATTTACATAAAGTAAAACACCTGACAGGCTTCGAACCCATGGCCGTCAACTTGTAAGGCGCGGACGTTACCACTGGGCCACCACTGTTCACTTTTCTATGATGAGACATACCGATGATACCTTCTGGTGAAACAATCGTTTGAACTTGAGGTGCATTGAAGTATCTTGATCAGTGACGCAATTGAGATAGTTTCTCGACCAATTTTCGTGGAATTTCGTATTTTGCTTCACAATCTTTAACAATTTAAGTCCAGAATAGATCAATAAATTCATCTATAACAGAGCATGCTGCAAATTGCTAAAACACTAGAATAAACTAAGCAAGCATTCTGTGCAAGCAGTGGCTAGAAGTTTTTTTTATCTTGGTAATTGTTAAATATTGTAAACTGACTAACAAAATTTAGATCACTATTAGCTTCTCTGTAAATAATTCAGAGAGAAAACCTACTTAATTATTTTCGTGTGATTAGTGATTAACCTGGTGTCAGAGTTTTTATGCTGCCCATGGGCCTCTGACTTAGCTTCACAAGCTCTTGAGAAATATCTCTCAGACATGCTGGTTTCCTCACGATGTTTTCCTTCACAAATTTTTAAACAAGCGATAATTATACAATACGCACATGAATCCGTGAAATCAGAGATTAACCTCAGGTTCGAACTCGAGACCTATGACTTGACAGTCCGACAGTCACACCACTTGGCTATCACTGCTGTGTTTGGTTATAACCTTTCAGGATTCAAGATAATTTGCGGCAAACGGCTCAAGCTTCTTCCCTACAAATCACACTAAAAACTCCCAAACACAGCACCAATCAACTCCCTGAACCTCCATTCGTGACCGAGCCTCACTAATGTGTGTATTCGATATAGTATGACCGCAATGAAGATAGTAATGCCACTATTAATTCATTGCCCCGCACTGAGAACACACCGACACTCATTATCTGCGCCCGCGCTTCCTGCGTGCCCCTATACTTGTTCGCACCCCGTACTCTCACGGACTTAGAGAGAGAGAGATAACATCGGGGCTATAGAGCCTTAATTAATCATTTTGTTTATTTAATTTAATTTATTTATTTAAAAGCCTTAAAAACTACCATTACAGGTTTTGGTGCTTTGTAATCGCTTTAACGTTTGAAACCAACATTTCGAAGCCTCTAATGTAACAGATCATACCGATTCGGAGAAAGTACCGCATTTGCGCATCTACAAAATAAAAACTCAATGATATATTTATTAGTTAGGTAGATAAGTATTTTTGACAATTACGGTTCATATCAAGCTCACTACGTCGATTTGAACATTGACATAACTATACCGACGAATAAGGTAAATACTCGATGAATGTAAAAATTAATTATGAAAACAGGTGTAGTGAGCTTGATATGAGCTTTCATTCCACTGATGATAGTGATTGACACTATTGACTCTCATCGATGTTTTAACGATGAGATTTTTACAAAATACATCGGCTACAACCAAGACCCATAATCAAGGCATGCATTGTGTTGGACAATATTTAAGGTAGTTCCTGACTATGGAATATTTTCAAATAAAGCTTAGCAGCACCACGTACGTATCTGAAGCAGACTTTGACGGATGATGGTGTGCCCAGATCACAGCGCTGGCGATTTAAACACGATCTGCTGAAATGTATGACCACTTACTGGCTAAGGAAGCCTGCACACGTTGAACTATAGTACCTTTCGGCAAAAGGAGTTTCATAAAAGGAACACTGATGAGTCCACATTGAGTGAACATTTTAAAAGAGTATCGGTGGAGTTTCTGGTCCATTCTTCTCCATATGAAACTACCTTTTGGAAGGGGCGACTAGAAACAATTCTATATCTTGTTCATTTAGACGTCCAAAGTGCATTTTATGTGTCTATTTGAAATAAATGATTTGACTTTGACTTTTTGACTTCCAGAAAAATAAATGAAGATCGACCAGTACATGAATGCTCCACAATTTTTTTTCAATGCAGTTAGGTAAGTGATACTGATAATAATTAATTTGTACAGATGTATTTAAATGATTCAGTCTTTTTTTTTTTGTAATGTGCATTTTATTCGTGCAATTCTTTTTAATAAAAGTTTTTGTCCTATCTTTATCATAATGTTCAAGAACTAGATTTTTCAGTAGTAATTTCCGCTTGTTTATTACCATCCCAACGCTGCTGTGGATTTTAAAAATCGCTCTCGCACTAGCTCACAATTTCTTCCCATACGATCAGCCTAATAAGTACATTTAAATTAATATTTCGCATTAGAATCGTAATCACCGGTACCGTATATATTTATGGCTAGTATGGGAGTCGTGATCGTCGACGGGGGCTAAGTGCGAACCATCATTGGAGCCCTGATAGCGAGCCGGACTTTGGCTAAGTAGATCTAGATGTGTTTTAATGTGCGAATAGTATTCCTTATGTTTATTTATAAGCCAGCTACCATGATATGGGATTGGTGAATACACAAAGACTGATCTATTTCAATCTAAACGGGACTTGAAGCATAGGAGTTATGTAGAACGGTCGCCTGTGTATCAAGTTATACCAAACTGTCAAGTTTCTCCAAATAATTTTAAACCTTAATACATTGACTGTTAAGTTCAAAATCGATTAAGAAAATTCGACAGTTTGTGGCAACTTTACGTGCTGGCGACTGTACCAACATCAGACACAAGTCTGACACTCTTGCTGAACTGGGTTTGGCTCAGCTGCGACACACACTTCCCTCCTAACTGTACTTCCTTCCTTCTTTGCTTTATTTTTTTCTGTTTTACTTGTTTATGTTTTACTTGTTAGTATATCATGTTGTGTTGTATGCCTTTTAGTATGTACTGAATAATTGTATTTCCTTTATTTTCTTTACCAAAGGATGCTTCACGATCTTTGCTAATATAAAATCTACAATGTTAATAAAAATACCTACTGACGTTGACGATGGAAATGGATAGAAGAGGGGATAAAATATCATTTTAAAAGTGGACAGTAACATAATAAGCAGGCCAGTATTGTTTCTAAGGAGCTCGTGGCTAAGTACTAAATGCCGCACAGGTCGATCCGTCAGGTTAAGCTACGCTTGCCGGAGTTGGCCGTGGATGGACGACCATCTTTACACACCGAGACTCCTCTATGAAGCCGTTGGTCCCGGCTGTCATTTGTGCATCTTTGACAGTCGTTACGGGTTTTCAGAAGCCCGAAAATCTGACAGCCAGTCTTACCAAGGGGTATTGCTCAGTTACTGGACTATGGAGATCAGATAGGCAGTCGCTCCATGTAAAATACTGGTATTCAGCTACATCCAGTTAGACTGGAAGCTGACCCCAACATAGTTGGGAAAAGGCTAGATGATGATATTGTTTCTAACTTTAATTTAAGGCTTACTAGCACAAAATTTTGAAAAAAAGGCCTTGTCTATTAATATGCACAATAATTTCACCACCAATTACTTCACTCAACATCGCTTAACTCAAATCGCTTCAACAATTTCCTCACTAAAACCAACATACAAGCCAAATGAATAGCTCAAACATTGAATAATAACCCTGATTGATTTATCTGCGCCAAGATGGCGGATGGTGCGTGCTCCGGCGCCGGTCGGACATACGATAATTTTCAATAAACACGCCTCCATTAAATTACTCATCTTCGCTTAGAACTGAGATTATCGAAGGGTATCAGTGTCAGGGGAAAGTGGAAAGGATATGCCTGTATGTGTGTTCTATAATATTCCAATGCGCCTACGCGGGTAATCTTTCAATCAAAGGTTGGAGGAAGGTTCGATTTGTTTGGTCGGGGTCAATGCAAATGCGGTTTGTGTGAATGATGTGGATTTGTACTTGATCGATAATATGGTTAAATACGATAAACTTTGATCACTTCAGATTGCAACATAAAGTGTTTAGAAGAGACGATATTTTTTTACAGTAAACCGTCGAAAGAAATTCTTTTCTATCAGACAAACCTATGTCCATAGGTATACACAGGTATCCTTGCAATTACAACCTAAAACACAAGATTAGAACGTAACTAATATCTCAAAACACCAAAGCCGACTTTACAAGACAATTTTGCAAACAAATTTACAGTAATAATTAGTCAAATGGGTTTAAACAAGACGAATGGGCGCGCAGCTCGAGCGTGCGTCCACTCACGCGCAAGCCTGTGTGCATGCGCGACCTACCACCTCTCGCGTCGCGTTGCCAATTTGTTAGTTGCGCATCTAGAACTTTCTACAGGGATTTTGTAAACTGAATTTGGTTTAACGTAATCTGTGACACGCTTTCAGGTTATAAAACCGCTTCGTTTACTTACGAGAAAACTTTTAAATGAAGTTAAAAATCGTAAAAGTTACATACACAAAAAAGATAACGGTTAATTTTGCATTTTGATCTGATAAGAACTTTTACCTACATGTTATGTAACACACAGCTTGTTTCCATATCTAGAATTCTGTTTGATATAATCATTTTTTTTTATTTATATATATTTAATGTATATTATAAACTTTTCTCACTTGAAAAGTATATGAAGGCGGACTTAGGGCAGATTTCACCAGTAAAACTGAATGCGATCAGCGCAAACTACGTTTAAAAGCTGTTAGTGTATTTTTTATTGAACATTGACTGACAGCCCTTGAACGCGTTTTAAATGTGCTGATCGCGTTCAGTGTCATTGGTGAAATTGGCAGTTAATGCCTAGAGCATTGTCTGCCAGTCAACCAAGGGTGGTGAAGAGATTAGGCGGCAGGTGCTGTTCGCTAGATGATACTTTTAATCTTTCTTTTTTCTGGTCCAAATAACGTGGGATTGTAAATAGCGTCGTACGTGTTCCACGCGCTCCTCAAACAGATGACAGCATTTATGAAGGGGCCCGTTGGGGTCGGAGCGTGCCGAGTAAGCGGAATTGTCCGAAAGGGTTACCGCTACCCCGAAACATAAAGGACTAAGGCAGGAACATGGATGGGCTTTAGTCAGTAAGAGTCTGACACTCCCTTCCGCTCCACCTAGAGTGCGAGAAGTCATTTGATGATTTCCCACAATAAAAAAAAAAAGTATAAATATACTTTAATAAATGTACCTAAGTACTGCTTTACTCTCTTAGACTACTTTCCAAATTGGATTGGGCTCATCAATTTGACGAACTTCAATTCAGTTAAGACGCAATTTTTTTTCTTTAAAGAATATTTCTATCATCCAAGTAAACTTAGTAAGGTCCTAAGCTATTTCTTTTTCTGAACATCTTAAGGTTGTCTTTAGTGTAGCAAAAACATTGAAAGCCGAAACAATAGACAAGCGCAAGCAGACTGGACAAGCTTTAACCAAATAAATAGTGAATCACTTCCGCTCTATGAAAATTAAAGTGCGAGTATTTGAAAACAAAAAGCGATTGTGTTACCCACACTACAAGTTAATCACTGGTTAATGGATGCATGCGTGGGCGCAGTGTTTGTGCGAAAACACTGCGCGTGGTGGTCGACATTGTGGGGCGTTACGCCCATGGCGGTATACACGGCCTGGTATACTCGACTGATGAAAAGAGGGGAGTATTCTTTTGTTAAAGGTCTTGCGACAGAAACGTTTGTTTTTCTTTATATCCACTTCCGAAACTTCCTAATAACAAAATTGGACTAAGGATTGTGCCAGCGTAAGAACTACATATTTGTGGTTATTAGCAAGAAATTGAAACGCCGTGTTACTTTCAGGAAAAGCAGATGATCAGCAGTTATACCTGTTATAATTATGACATCATCATCTCCTTAGCCTTTGCCTAAATCGTATTGGGGATGACTTCCAGTTTAACTTGGGTGCAGCTGAATCCCAGTATTTTACATGGAGTGACAGTCGATCTGACCTCCACAATCCAGTTATTGACTAATACGATACCCTTTGGTGAAACTTTCGGGCTTCTGAGGACTAGTAGCGACCAACGGCTATCGTGCTTTCAGAGGCACGAAGGGACGAACACGGACACAGGGGGTAAGTTTGATGGCACCCATGCACGGGCGAACCGCAGCAAACGTAGATTGACCTGATCGATCTACTCGTGCGGCTGTTATTACTTAACCATTAGCCCCTTGTTATACTAATTATAACAACACATTATTCATCAACCTCCTAAATAATTAAAAACAAGCATGTCACTATACAAAATACAACAAGAAAACACTAGAATTTATAACAGTGCAGTATACCAAAAGTTACCAGACAGTGTGTCTGAGCGCTCATTTGTCCACAATAATTACCTGCACAAATTGGTCTCCGTATAATTTATACCGACCAGCTAGTACAACTTACTGCATATAAATTGTACTAGGGAAAGTGTTTAGAATAACTAGTTAAGTATATATTAGGTGGAATTTGTTTGTATAAGTGGAATTTGTTAGTACTCAGTTGTTGTGTAAGGATTTTTTAAGGCGTATGATAATTTTTGTATGAATGTTACATAAGCCTCCTAACGGTGACAGGGAGGGTTGATAGATGTCAAATGCTTTCGAAATTTTGGATTCCCCCACCGTTTTGAGAGCGGTGGTGATGAAACTATGATTTGCACAAAATAAAGCGCATGTCTGGGTTTAAACCTACTACGACCTGAAACTTGTAAGCGTGGCCGTTACTCACAGTAATGAAGTTCACCTGTGAATTTTGTATTACATGCAACATAGAAAGAACTTTTAAAAAAAAATCGTCAAATATCAAGAGCTTCTGATTCTTCCGAGCTTTTTGTTTTATAAAAATAATATTTGAGAGTATGTATATACGAGTATATGTACTAAGTATTTATTTATTTATTTAGTTAGTAAAATGAAAATAAAATTCTTTTGTAAAATAAGTTACTTAAATTGAGATCCTAACGGCGTGTTGGTGATTTTAATTATATTTGAATTAAGTAGTACTGGTATCTTGCTGAAACACTGCAATTTAGGATGAGCTTTAAGTTTCAAATAATAGATACCCAAATATCATTCGCCAGCTTTCATCATAATGTGATGAAAGAAGGCGAAGAGTTAAAAGAAGAAATATAAACTCGAATAATAATAAACTCGAATATTAATTACATAAGGCAACATTAAGGTCCACAATAAAAGGTCATTACAGCCTACATTTAACAGAGATACAAAACTGTAATTTTTTACAAAAACATTTCATTATCATCTGGCATTTTTACTAATATTACTAAACTACTCCCACGCACTCATTGTTCCGTTCAATCATAAGTATGACCCAATAATTACCACGTCTAGGAGCTATCAGAAACCCAAACTCAACTGTATCTCTAATACAAATAACGTTCATATTCCTGTGACATATAATTTCAGAACAGCAAAACGAATCTTGTCGAACTGTTGCGAACATTTTGAGTTGATTTGCAAATTTTGAAACTGTGACTCATGGGTAGTAGGTAGACAGGCAACGATTTATAAATAGGCCCTATATTAGATTTAATCGTTTAATTTATCACTCTATGGTGTAATTCAATAACCATTGACTACTAAGTGGATGTTAAGTAGGAAGATATGAATGTATTACTGGTCACACCACCTGATTTACTTGTACCTATTAAGTTTTATTATTGACAGTTTTATTGGTTACCATGTTGGGTTATTGGTGATTGATATTTGGACCAAATTGTTTGTTTTTAGAACTGCGTTGGATAAAGGGTGATAATCAACAGAACTTGTTCCATTGCGAATAATTTTAATTAAGAAAGTTCTTCAGTAAAAACTATTTTTTAAACCCTCTTACTAATAAACGTAAGTATTATACCAGGTGAATATTCACACACCCATTTCTCTCTTTCAGTCGTCAGAAATTTGATTTTTGAAAGAAGAAGACCAAGCGTTGTGTAACTATACAGACGCTAAACAACTTTTATTAGTATGGGGTTAGCATATACAGTGTAAAAACTATCTGCCTCATCTGCCTAGCCTTTTCCCAACTATGTTAGGGTCGACTTCCAGTCTATCCGGATGCAGCTGAATACCTGCTGTATTTTACATGGAGCGACTGCCTATCTAACCTTCACAACCCAGTTACTGAGCAATACCCTTTGGTAAGATTGGCTGCCAGATTTTCGGTATTCTGACTACCCGTTACGACTGTCAAAGATGCACAAATGACAGCCGGGACCAACGGCTTAACGTGCTTTCCGAGGCACGGAGGAGTCAAATTAAAATTATAATACAGTGTATAAGCTGTATTAGAAATATATTATTTCAAAAGTTGTACTTTTATTTTAAGATCTATATTTTCTTGTATTTAATTGAATAATATTTTAGAATTATTAACTCCGTATATTTTTACTAGATCAAGTAGTCATTTAACATTATGCCTATAATTTTATCTTTAAAAAGAACTGTCGGTAACCGAAGTACATTTAAAAGGAATCTAAACCATTTAATGTGTGCACCTCCCTACAATGTTATCTTCCTTGAAAATCTTTGCTAAAAACTGCAAACTATTCAAAGTACAGTTAACCACAATAACGAGTGTTTAAATGGTATCGTTTTCACACACGATGGTCAGGTAAGCGCTGACAGCGGATTGTACGCACGCATGCATGCATAATACCTACGGCATTCTGTCGATGATGTTACTTTTTGAGCTAATTTTCTCGGTCGAAAGAATGTGTTAATGTCTTGATCTAGTTCCTGGCTTGTTTTGGTTATTGCTCTTTAATGGCTTTGTTAAGTTTAGTACAGTTATAATGCATGTTTATGGAAAATTAGGATAGCACAATCATAATCAGCTTATAATGTTACCACTGTTGGGAGACAGACAAAGGAGGTCTGTATCCCAGTGGGCCGTAATCCACCACCCGCGCCCAGAGCGGGTTGGTATATCCGTAGATATCAAAAGTCTTAGAATTTGTGACTCTAGGGAATGCCGGTTTCCTCACGATGTTTGCCTGTGGATGTTTAGGTAAGTTTAATTAAATACCAAAATGTTTACGACCTGTTGTCAAATTGATAAGTGTAATTTCCCACAAGACTTATCTAACGCATAAAAATCAGGCGTCTGCTTTTCTCATAATTTTTCAAACTTCATTTTTAAGATGTCAAAGTTGTTCTCTGACTGAATCCACCAAAACATCATATAAACATCTTACTGAAAATCGCATCGCAAATTCACAAAACACCCGGAAATCTAAATCCGAAACGTATCCATTTCTCAGTGTCACCGTCCCGTTTGAAACAGCGATGACCATCAGCTGTAGCATCAGTGACCTCCGGACGGTCATTTATAAACACGACCATGGGAACCGAGAGATAACACATCACACGTACCTCCACGATTAGAACAGAGACGGTTTTGAGAGCAATTACGCTAATTTACCACTTTCGGCAGCCAATGAGGATTTAACAAGATTTTGCATCGTTTTGGGGTTATAAGAATTGAGTTTTGAGCTTTAAGAAAGATTTTCTTTGCACTTATAGCATTGACATGTATGTTGAATTAAGACAAGTGTTTGTTTTTTGAGGTTTTGAAATCATCAAATGACTCCTCCCGCTCTGGGTGGAGCGGAAAGGAGTGTCAGACTCTTAATGACTAAAACCCATCCATATTCCTTCCTTAGCCCTTTATGTTCCGGGGTAGCGGTAACCCTTTCGGACAATCCCGCTTAAAGAAAACTGTATTTCTTTCATTTTAGTAAAAAAATATTAAAATTTAAGCTTACTAATGATTCTATACTGTCTAGTTTCTTTGTGCTTTTAAGACTAAAAAGGCAAAAAATGTGGAAACCTAACAAAATTATGATAAAACTGCTTCCTAAATAAGCTAGCTTAGCCAATAAATTGATTTAAAAAAAGCTAGCCGAAACAATTTCTTCAAACTCCTCAAATGAATACTGAGACTTTCCAACATCCTCTATATGACAAGATTATCCTCATACATTTAAGTAGTCCTAGTAAAAATTGACAAGAGCGTGCTCTCGCGCATGACACGTGTTATCTCGATCGCGACGTGTGCGCGAGTGAGATGCCGATAGCATCTGTTCTCAGGCTCTCTGTCCGTGCGGGTAAACACGCTACTTCCGAATAGATACATCCTTGTCGTTTGAAGAGTTTGACGGGAAATTCAGTAGGATAAAAAATGCTTTACCAAACACGTTTTATATTAGTTTATAGATTGATACTCCAACGACGAAGGTTGCATTCGACATGAGATATGAGTTTTAAAGTAGGATAGTCTTCATAAACGGACCAACGCATAAGAAAGAAGGGAAAGTATTTATTAGGACTAGCACAAGAAGACCACAAATAAAACTATATTCAAAAAAAAGAAAGTTTAAATGGCTTTAAAAAAAAGTCCTGTACGAGGCCAAAAGGCTCCGCATCAGCTGGTCGTACACATTTTCTTGGTTGATGGTGATCCTTGCTCAACTTCACTTGTAAAAAGATTTGCTACTGCGACTAGAGTGCAAATCATCAGTTCTTCCAAGTGCAGGACTCATCTCACTTAGCCGTAAGGAAGCTTGACGTCATACTGCGAATTAGAAAATCTTTACTAAAATCCAGAAACACTACAATAGATGATACTTTACACGAGTTTTCCAAACATTTTCATTTCTATAGTTAAGTGAACGAGACGTTGCATTCACTAATGATAACCAGTTACAACAACAATACAGTTTTCTTCCAAGACGTAGCAGGATGACAATGTCCTATAGTAGAAGACATCATTAAGTTGTTGGAACCACGTCGCCATGATGACAGACAACCAGCTTTCGCGATGTCAACCCACATCTTGGTTAACGTGACAATAGACCGCGGTTGTGCGACGCAATGCATAAGAAATGCGGATACCCATAGCTACTGTTATTTATGGATAAAGACATGCACTGTAGATGTTATGATTGTAGTCCTACGAGGTGAATTTTTCAAACAGGCGTGGATGGCCAAATCAGAATCGATGAGGATCGAGGAGGAGAATGAGGAGGAGCGAAGATTTCTCAAAGGAGTCGCGGAGTCGAATTTGATGTAAATTAAAACTGCATAATTGGATTTTGTTTTTAATCAATATTTCTAGCCAGGAATCAAACGTGTTTCGAAAACACAAAAGAAAGATCTCGTTGATCTCGTTCTTTCATTCGTTGTTCTGCTAGAGTCGCGTCGAGGATGCTGTACTGAAATTCGCTCTTGCTTATATCTTAGCGACAAAATACTACGCTAAGCTTTGTTCCTTTTCCTAGATCACGACAATTTACGTTTATATTATATTTATAATTAAGTGGGCATCAATCCGTGACGATGCAACGCCGCAATTGCATAAATGACTTGATTAACTGTGTATTATTTACATAAACTTAAGATACATGCTATAAATAACATTCTGTTGGGAGAATCAGTAATACTGGCATCCTTTTAAGATTATCAACATAACTAAGGTCTGATGGCATTAGCGGCATGCATAAGTGCTTATGCATGTAATGCATGTATCTATCTTATTCATTATGCAGGATAAGTAATTGGTAAATATAAAACACCTCCGACAAAAACATCATCATCTGTCCAGCTTTTGCCCAACTATGTTGGACAACAGGGGACTCTATTGGGCCTTTCTCCATACAAACGCATTCCGCTGTTTCTCTTTGTGGATGATTCCCCTAGAGCATTTTTTTTTCAACAATTCTATGTCTAATGAGTACGGCGAGTACTATCGTTTCCTTTTTTCCAAAACATAATAACTAAAAAAATTATGACAATCCGAAAGCCCGAAAAATAGCCCGTTTTTCCGCCATGTTCAGACGACTAAGTTTCTAACAGAAAAGAAAATAATAAACGTATAGATATACTTTAGGTAATTTTAAAATATTTTTGTTTTTTGATCAATACAATTTTGAAGAATAAACCAGCGGAATACAAAATGCCTTTAAAAAATACAGCTACACAAAATGCTAAAATAATTTAACGTAATTTCATCACCTAGTTTTCAAACACCTCGACAACAAACAAACCTGTTTCCAAACATCTCCCCTTCTTCCTCATATTATTTATAAAAATACATGTCATACTATTGTCACAAATCTACATAACAATACAACATAACATTGACCCGAGTCCCGGTTTGACCTTAGACCCTCACACGGGTGACCTATCCAGTCATTGGGACGTGTGTTCTCTTGTAACCTTAAACAAAATGACTATACACCTTAATTTTACATCCATACATTCGGGTTGACCTACTGGTGGTCTGTTAGAAACTTTGTTGGTGACTCTGTTAGGCTGTGGTCGATAATACTGTGCTTAGAGTTGTGTGAATGAGTTATGGATCTCGTTTGAACTCTGCCCTTAGATTTGCGTCAGTCCACGGAATAATTATGTCGTATGTTGTGTCTCTTGTTCATTACCATTGCATTGGTATAGCGGATCTGGATGACGGTAATGTATCTCATAGTGTACTGTTATTTGAAAATTGGTCGTATAATATTTTTCATAAATGTTCATTGTCTTTTGATTTTTGCTTGTTATTTTAAAAGTAGTAGTACCTACTGTTTTTGAATGGGTAACAATTTAAAATTGCTACGCTTGCCGGGGCGATCTTTGGATGGATGAACATCTTTAGATATCGAGACTCCTCCGTGCCTCGGAAAGCACGTTAAGTCGTTGGTCACGGCTGTCATTCGTGGATCTTTGACAGTCGTTACGGGTAGTCAGAAGTCCTAAAGTCTGACAGCCAGTCTTACCAAAGGGTGTCGTATTACCAAGTTAGTGACTGGGTTGTGGAGGTCAGATAGGCAGTCGCTCTATGTAAAATACTGGTATTTAGCTGCATCCGGTTGGACTGGAAGCCGACCTAAATATATTTGGGAAAGGGCTAGGCAGAACTAAGTAGCAGGCTAAGAAGAAATTGAACATAACTTCTGTCTTGCAAGAAGTATTATATATATTATATATAGAAGTAGTATTATATATAGCTCCCGGCCACCGTAGGCGCGGGCCTGCGGACGGTGAGTAATGGGTGACTCACCGTCCGATCAGCACCAGGCCCTTGCCGGACGGCGCGTATATGTTCCACGCGCGCCTCAAAGAGATGTCGGCATATGAAGGGGCCAAGCCTGCCGGGTAAGCGGGATTGTCCAAAAGGGTTACCGCTACCCCGGAACATAAAGGGCTACGGAAGGAACATGGATGGGTTTTAGTCAGTAAGAGTCTGACACTCCCTTCCGCTCCACCCAGAGCGGGAGCAGTCATTGGATGATTTCCCAGCCTTAAAAAAAAAAAAAAGGGTGTACCTATAACACACCTACATTTCGGTTCAGTTATTTTTGAATCCTATATAAAATGGGCAGGCTTAATGCTAACAATCGGTCACAAATCCTGACTACTGCGAAATTTCAAACAATCGAACAAATAAAAAATAAATGCATCCATTAATAATAATCATTAAATAATAAAAATCAGTACATACTCAACTTTTCCAACAAAATGTAACTCTCTATTATAGTAAGTAACAACAAAATCTAACAACACGATAAAACGCATCGAAACTCACAAAGGGAAAGCGGGAAACACATTTATATTTTACGACATCCAGTCTACGGTAACCTTAGTGCTATAAACACTAGAAATATAATAGTAAGCATAATTTAAACACAGCACATGTTATGTGGGAAGAGAAAAGAAAATTTGGATTAAAAGGAATCTTGAGAACAAAGAGACAATAATAATAATATCCTTGGACATTTCACACAACGCCATATAGTCCCAAACTAAGCAACCTAATGCTTGTGTTATGGTAACAAGACGACTGATAAACTACTTATATACATTTGATACTAGATGATGATTGCATAGATCTGGAGCTAGTGGCTAAGTAAAAACAGCCGCACGGGTCGATCCATCAGGTTAAGCTACGCTTGCCGAGGTTGATCCGTGGATGGGTGACCCCTGTGGTCCCCCAGATGTGGTCCCAACTGTCATTTGTGCATATTTGACAGTCGTTACGGGTAAGTAGTCAGAAGCTCGAAAATCTGACAGCCAATCTTACCAAGGGGTATCGTATTACCCAGTTACGGGTTTGTGGAGATCAGATAGGCAGTCGCTCCATGTAAAATACTGGTATTCAGCTGCATCCGGTTAGACTGGAAGCCGACCCCAACATATTTGGGAAAAGGCTAGGCAGGCAGATTGATTGATTGCATAGATCTAAATAAAGTAAGCTAAGCTGTAAACCTGTCTTGTTTTTTAATAGCAACCAACCCCGGCTTCACAGGAGTGCAATATAGATATTACCGCACGCGGGCCAAGCTTCGGGTAAATCACTCTATCTATTGATAAAACTGGGACAGACGGCTTGGCGCGACTTTGTTTTATACTATGTAGAGATAGCGGTCATTGATTTATTTAAAAATAAAAAATAAAATTATGAAATAACGCTCTGGAGTGCACTAAATTATTGGTTATGAATTGCAATCTTTATTTAAAAAATAATAAAGCGAAAAGAAAAAAACGTTAAATGCGTAAGTTTGCAAGGATGCTTGTTGTTCAATCA
Source organism: Hyppa rectilinea (assembly GCA_951799385.1). Classification (NCBI taxonomy): domain Eukaryota; kingdom Metazoa; phylum Arthropoda; class Insecta; order Lepidoptera; family Noctuidae; genus Hyppa; species Hyppa rectilinea. Next base: position 6,526,975 of record OX637314.1, read on the forward strand.
TGCTAGAACGGCTGAACGGATCGGGATGAAATTTGGCACATAGACACATAGGTTCGGGTGGGATAATTTTCAACATTCACGCGGGCGACGCCGCTGCCAGTAGCTAGCGATTAATATCGTAAACAGCGAAATATTTGACAGTAATTTGTTACGTTGTCGACTTTCTGAATGCATCTTCTTAAAAATCAAAAAAGAAGACAATATGTTGCACCAACCCCAAATAAATTAGGATAAGGACCAAATAAAGATGGTGTACAAACAAAATACATACAAAATTATGAAATAAAAAATTCTCTTACACCGTGCGACCAGCAAAATCCTAGAAAACAGAAAAGTGGAAGCCGCATACAAACCGCTTATGTCAATAAATCACAAAGCAATTCTTCAATCCGTTTCCTTATTCCGTCCCATCTTGGGCTTGCAATAATATTATTATATTACGATAATAGGGGAATAATAATCGGCTGGTGACCGCAGCACGCGGAATAATAAGCATTCACCTTGCACACAATAGCGGGTTGAAAATATATTATGTCATTGTGGGGTTAGTTGCACTGGCGGGTTAACTTTGGTTAAGGGACAGTGCTTTCTTTTAGCTGAAGAAAGGAGGATTTATGTGGATTCGTTTCAACTGTAAGTACTGTAAAGTTTTCATGCGAAGGGTGACCTTAGCTACTGGCTGGTAAGAAAATAACTCTGGCTGCATTCGATATTTCAAACGAATTTGGAATTCGTTTTAAATATGATTGATTAGGTTTTTGTTTGATGAAAAGTAAGTAGTTTGTACTCTTTTTGTGCTACTATACTATACTAACATAAAAAACGTCTGTTTGGTAAGTAAATAACATTGCGCCCAAAAATGCATTTTGCCACACCATTACCGGTATGCAAAGGTGGCGAGACGACCTAGACGCATACCGCAAAGGATGGATCGAGGTGGCTCTACAGAAAGATGTCTGGAAGGATTTGGGGGAGGCCTTTGCTCAGCAGTGGGACAGTCTACGCTACGTAAAAAAAAAACAATATGGATGAATCATAAAAACAACGATGCCAGATCCAATTTTTGAATAACTTTGAACAAGATGAAAATAAATTAGTGAACATATTAACATAGATTATTCAAAACCATTATCAAATCAAACCATTATTACGCTAAATATAATGGCCACAACGCAAAATCGAAAAATTTATTGATTTATTTTTTAATCTCAGTTTAACATTTACCCACATTAGTACAATCGCACCACCATTTTTAAGCAGTGAAATGTTTATGTATGAAGGTGTCAAAACACTTCGTCGGACACAAATTGCCGACGACCCTCTATGGGCATCTCTTTGAATAGCTTTTGGCTCAGCCCGATACAATGGCCACAAGCCCATGACCGCCTATATTCTGGATCAGATAGTTCCTATTCTGATAGCCTTGTATGAAGATTTATTGGTAAACTGCTGCTTATTGAATTTTAATGGCACCAAATCTATTGTCCTCCATACAGCCATATTTGCTAGAAGATTCCCTTGTTACTACAATATTATTCATAACTATGAGAACGTACAAAGGTCAGTAGTTTCGTGAGAGGAGTTTTAAAATGAATCGCATCGGCTCTAGATCGACAATTTGTGCTATTGGCCCTGGTAACAATGATAAATCTGAGGCTAGTTCTAAATGTCAGCGGACACTCACAGACTGTTGTAGATGGACATTTTGATCTGGTAACACATAAATTGTGGGCGCCATTCGCGGTCACGTCACGCCTCTCGACTGAATCATCAACTAAAAAGTTCCAATACTTGTTCATAATTTTGGAAACAGGTTGTCCCCAGAACCAATGTTGATATTAACATGAAAATTCAGTGATTATTAGGACATTAACGGCCATACTACAAATATATAGTTTTATCTTTAGACACTGGTTTAAAATATTGAACCATTTTTGAATTCTGAACTGTATTGCCCTAAGTTAAAGTTCTAATTACAAAAACTATCGTCAAACCCAAGTTTACCTACATTATAAATATATTAAGAAATTTACCGTATCCACACTAATATTATAAATGCGAAAGTAACTCTGTCTGTCTGTCTGTTCCCTTTTCACGCCTAAACCACCCAACCGATTTTGCTGAAATTTGGTATGTAGATAGTTTGCATTCATGAGAAGGACATAGGCATATTATTTTTTGGAAATTCAACCCCTAAAAGGGTTACAAGGGGTGGCAAAGTTTGTATGAGAAAAATATTTTTATTGCACATTTTTGCTAGGGTAGGTAGGGTAGGTAGGGTAGGTAGGGTAGGTAGGGTAGGTAGGGTAGGTAGGGTAGGTAGGGTAGGTAGGGTAGGTAGGGTAGGTAGGGTAGGTAGGGTAGGTAGGGTAGGTAGGGTAGGTAGGGTAGGTAGGGTAGGTAGGGTAGGTAGGGTAGGTAGGGTAGGTAGGGTAGGTAGGGTAGGTAGGGTAGGTAGGGTAGGTAGGGTAGGTAGGGTAGGTAGGGTAGGTAGGGTAGGTAGGGTAGGTAGGGTAGGTAGGGTAGGTAGGGTAGGTAGGGTAGGTAGGGTAGGTAGGGTAGGTAGGGTAGGTAGGGTAGGTAGGGTAGGTAGGGTAGGTAGGGTAGGTAGGGTAGGTAGGGTAGGTAGGGTAGGTAGGGTAGGTAGGGTAGGTAGGGTAGGTAGGGTAGGTAGGGTAGGTAGGGTAGGTAGGGTAGGTAGGGTAGGTAGGGTAGGTAGGGTAGGTAGGGTAGGTAGGGTAGGTAGGGTAGGTAGGGTAGGTAGGGTTGGTAGTGTAGGTAGGGTAGGTAGGTAGAGTAGGTAGGGTAGGTAGGGTAGGTAGGTTAGGTAGGTTAGGTAGGGTAGGTAGGTAGGGTAGGTAGGGTAGGTAGGGTAGGTAGGTTAGGTAGGGTAGGTAAGGTAGGTATCATAGTTAAGACAGGACAACGTCTGTCGGGTCAGCTAGTTTATAATAAAACTCGAAATACAATAACTGACTCAGATTCAAATTATTTCTCTCCAATCTAATCGAAAAATTGAAACGGAACTCCATAGCACTTACATTTATCCAAACCCAACTCTAAGTCGGGATCAAATCTCTCATAAATTACAGATGTTTACCTTCAGGTAACGTCTCTATATGGTAGGGGGCACAATTCCAATGATTGGGAATGTTACATCCTTAGCACGAATACTCTCGATATATGAGTACTGCTTACTGGCATTACAGCGAGCTAACAAGCTTTCGTACAATTTAACCGAAGTAAATTAAGCATAGTGATCTAGAAATGTTGGGAGTATAGGAAACTGTGGAGTTTATTCGGTATTTTATAATGTTGCAGTTCTTCTTCTTCTTTTCGTATCTATGGTGCACTTTTCGTGGTGCACATTAGTAGACCCCAGTATTTGGCCACATTGATCGCGACATCAGTGGCATTCTGTAAGTCATCCGAGGTGCATATGAGACAGGGCAGGCAGGTGAGACATGGTTTAAGCGGGATTGTCCGAAAGGGTTACCGCTACCCCGGAACATAAAGGGCTAAGGAAGGAGCATTAATGGGTTTTAGTCAGTAAAAGTCTGACACTCCCTTACTACTACTACTTACTCCCAGAGAACTAATTAGATGACTTCCCACCCTCAAAAAAACCGGCCAAGTGCGAGTCGGACTCGCACACCGAGGGTTCCGTACAAACCTGTAGGTATATAAGTAAAAGTTCACCCATCACGAGAATCGAGTCATAGTTATGGTATTTTTATATTTTGAAAAAAAAAACAATTTTTTTATATTATATGATGTAACTAAAAATTTACGGTCTTCGCAATTTTTCCTTTATCTGCACTGTAAGACGTTACTTTGTACCAAATTTCAAGATTCTAAGTTCACGGGAAGTACCCTGTAGGTTTTGATTCCCGTGCGAGTTTCGAAAATTTGCGGCATAAACAGCTGTATCTTTTGATTGCTTTGGCTTAGAAGTTTGATTTTTTCACAGCTCTAAGGGACAGTAAACCTGAGTATTAGGTATTTTGATACCTCCACGCGTGCCTGAGAAAAACGGTCTTGACAGACGGACGGACGGACAACAAAGTGATCCTATAAGGGTTCCGATTTTCCTTTTGAGGTACGGAACCCTAAAAAAAAGGTGAGGCATGGTCTAACCAGAAACACTGCACTCAAACTGGCTGTTGGATGAGTCAGTAATCCCCCACTTCGCCATATTGAGCCTGCAGCGGCCTATTGGATACGGATTGAGAGCTTTCATATAAGCTACTGCGGCTGACAACCGGGACCTAATGTTCAATGGCTTAATGAAGTCAGAGTCTAGAGGTGGTGAATAAGCATAAGCATAATCAGCCTATAATGTTCCAACGGCTGGGACACAAACCTCTTCTCTGTGAGAGAGATTGGGCCATAATCCACATGGTAGATAGCTAAACTAACCTAACGATGTTTTCCTTCACCGTGTTCAGAGCAGTAGTGATGAAATTAAATACTCAAAGTAAAGCGCCTGTGTGGGTTCGAACTGACACCTTCCAACTCGTAATTCAGGGTCGATACCACTGAGCCATCACTGCTCAAGCTGGTGCATGCTTCTCTTTAATTGTTGCAAGTTATTTTCGCATCCTTCGTCGATAGTCAGAAGGCCCGTAGTAAACTTTTGGGAGTACCTAACTATACCGTATCTACATATTGAGGATCCAGTGAAGATGACGTGAATACGCTGGATGTGGGAAGCATAGCTCTGGTCAATAGGTCGACGCTAGGAAAAGGCCTAGCTTTAGATATATTGCGTTCGAATATTGATGATGATGTAAATTGTACAGAAATACTCTTGAACGTGAAGACCTCTTAAATATCACATACCCACAGCCCGATAAAGAAAGAGGACAAATCTCCAAGTCTAAATCGTGGCCTAAACAATATTTATATGGTCAAAGTATCAGTAACACAATGGTCCCTATAATATACATTGACACCAAAACCGCATTCCGAGCATACTTCACAAGTTTTCAGGTACAGCTATCCCAGGATTGTAATCTTGTGCTAAACAAGTGAGGTAGTAGAGATATTGTTCGGATGGTCTATAGGTCAAGCGGCCGACGAACATACAAATGTCACCGTCCCAGCCGAATGGTAGATGCGTTATGCGAGATGGTAGGATTTTGGTAGAAGGTGGACGTATGTTTATGGAAACGGATCCGAATGGAACGGCGATAACTGAGACAGCATAAGTCATACATTATGTATACGATGGAGAAATCTTCCTACGTGGCGTTACGTCTAACACTGAATAACTGAAGCCATTGGTTTCAGTTATTCAAAATCGTGTCTTTTACTATGTCTTAGGTTTTGTTTTCGGTGTCTGTTTCGAAAGTTCTAAAGAAACCATAGCACATAACCTTACTATAATAGGAGTGATAGCCTATAGGTGTGACCGTCGCACTGCCAAGTCATAGGTCTCGAGTTCGAACCCAAGACACGCACCACTTACTTTACGGATTCATATACGAGTAATTATCACTTGCTTATAAATCGGTGAAGGAAAACATCGTGAGGAAACCAGCATATCTGAGAGATATATCTCAACGGCATGTGAAGCTAAGTCAGAGGCCCATGGGTAGCATAAAACTTTAACACTAGGTTAGTCACTAACCCTACGAAAAAAAAAAATCTCGTATTTGTTGCCATCCGATATATTTCTTCAAATATCATCAGCATCATACGTAGAAGAATACACTCTGTATCCATAATGTATTTAACCACCTTTTAGTAAAAGAAACATATTTCCTAAAACCTGGCGTCCTTACAAACTTAAAGGTACGAATTGTGCAAGCGAGGCATCTTCTCAAAGGTCGAGCGCTGACCGATAACGACTGCGGCCTTCTGCGGCCCGAATCACTGGGCTTGCACCATGCCATGGGGTTACTATGGGAACCCGCTCTCTACAGCCGTGATTTTCTATATGTTTTGACACGAAACGTGTTAGATTTTAATGTTGCAATCAGAGACAGATTTTGTGACGATGACCATCTTGAATCGAAAGCTTCGGTAGTTGATCATACATATCAAAAGTGAGTTTGTAGTTTACATGTAGAACTTTTTATTCGATTTATGTTTGGGCTGATTAATTTTACCTGTATTTTGGGATTATTGGAATAAAATTATTAACCTTTTGAACGCCAGAGCAGAAACTTACGCGCGTGCCCTCCACGCCGAGCTACAAATTTATTTCTTCTTTTAGCACGAAAATCCATGGTATCTTTTAATTCGTTTCATGTCATTACATACGTACGAATGCTTCAATTTTTAAGATATCTATATAAACACACACAAAAATAATAATTTAATTGTTTATTTCGCGTAATAGTGTACATAGCATTGTCACATATTTGTGTAGTTGGCGTACAGGGCATGCGCTTGCTTGTCAAGTATACAGGGTGGAATTTTGTAATGCCACCTAAAGGGAAAGTACTCTTAATACTGTAGATAGAAAGTTTTTTTGGATAGTCTTCACCATCTTTAGCTGCTAATCTTTCTTTCTATTATACTGACCACTGTATTGTTCTGTTTCAAACTATCCTTTTCTGTATTCATCATTGTCTCCCCCTCTCCCTTAATTCATCTAAAAGTTTTCTTTAAAAAGTCGCTTTTAGAGATAAGACCGCCCATTGTGTCACTCTTTGTAAAATTTACTGTATTTATATCTGTAATTTGTAAGGTGTTTATAATAAAGAGTATTCTATCAATCTATCCGTTGTCAGTCTTCATACAGGTTTTTGATTTTGGTCTATCATAACCAAACTTTCATCCATACTAATATTATAAATTCGAAAATAACTGTCTGTCCCTCTGTATGTTATTTTTTCACGTCTAAACCACAGAACGGATTTCGATAAAATTTGGCGGAAAGATAGATTGCATCATTTGCATCCCAAGGAAGGCCATAGACTTTTTGCTTCAAAAATATTGCCCGATATTGCGATGTAACTGAACTCCACATAGACGAAGTCTCGGGCAAAAGCTAGTGATTTTATAACGGAATTACTTGTAATTTGCATTCCTATATGGATGATTCACTAGTTTACTTTTGAAATACGTAATTAATAGTTAAATGAATACAATATCAGCTGTACCTGATAACTACCAGTTCAGTTCTCACAAATGCGACGGCGTCCATATAAAGTAAGTAATCATTAAGTAGATTCGTGAACAAGCCCTTAATTTACACTAATGCCTACTTTAATTTAATGCCAAGTCGAAAATTTGAAAGCCTTCAATTGCAAATCATATCTCCTTTAAAACGTATACGTTTGTTGAATATTCATAGATTTTACAATAAGACGAGTGGTATCCGATTGTTAGTCCTGGACTACACACGTGTTCAAAAGTGGGCATCACAAATAGAGCTTTTTATTTTTTATTGATTAAATAAAAAAAACAGTAAAGATTCTTTCCCATTTTTCTCTCTCCAATACAACAAATCCAAACCTTGCACCAAAAATTTTGACATACCTATAATATTAATATCACTAGTATTTGAATTCAAAAACTGTTTTTAGTTACTTTATAGCATACCTTACATTTTATTGAACTCACATAATATACCTCATTGAGTATCCTTTCGTTAACAGCTCAGCAGTTTAAGTTTTGCTCAATCAAAGATTTATTATGAAAGATAGACAGCTGACCAATAGGCCGTGTATGCATGACCTCGACTAAGGCAAAGGTACCGCACACCTACAGTTAGCCGTATAGTTGGTGTGTTCCCACCTTAAACGTTCGGCTAGCAGTTCGTCCCGCAGGACGATCACGTGGGCGCGAGTCGTAAGGACTACGATTATGTACGCCCGCGATACAATGGACTGGCGTGGATGTTGCTCTACTTTGTGAAAGTAATAAAGAAAGACATGTTATTAGTGTCGTTTAGTCCTTTTGAGCAGTAAATCAAAGTTTTCACAACAGCAGAACGAGTTGCAGGTAATGAAGTAACTGTAATCGAATATTTATTTTTCAGCCACTGTGGTAGGTACTGCTGTTAAGTATTCACTTTACTTAAACCAGTTTAAACGTTAATTAATAGCCGGTCTATTCTTTAAAAATCTCATAGTGCTGTCTGAAGTGAAGTGATCTGTCATTTTGCCTGGATGAATACTACTGACAGCTCACTTCAAGTCAAATTCATCTATGTTTTCACGGTGAGATTTTTAAAGAATGGCAATACAGTACAATTTCAGGCCGTGTGTGGCCGACACAGAAAGAAGAGATTGGTGGAGAAATATAAAGCTGAAAAGTGTTTCAGTGATCAACAAATTGAATGCAGTATTCAAATATGTTTAGAAAAATCTGGAAAAAATTAAATAAGTTTACTTAATGGCGGTAATCATGACGCACAGCAATAACACAAACCCGAAAAAGAACAAGTTTGTTTTTAGAGACGAAAAATTCGAAAAAAAAGAATGGTTATTCTCATAAAAAATAGACACTCGACTAAACGGCTTATTGGACGATTCGCACGAATTTAACTCGCACAAAACGTGCGAATCGACTCCTTTAAAACATATAATATTTCTGTAGTCGATTCGCACAAATTTTATTTATTGGCGTGCGAATCGACACTCTCACAAAAATGTAGTAGGCTATTCGCACACATTTCATTTTAAGGAATAAAAAACTTAAAGTACAGTCGTATTCAGCCATCACTGAAATAAAACTAAAAAATAATCGAAGTTTAAATAACAGATATTTACTTGAAAGTAAGAAAAATCTGTATTATTATTATATTATTTGTATTGATTTGTTTAGTACCTACTTAGTTTTAATTTTAATACAGATATTTTTTATTAAAGATTGTGTTTTTATTATCTATCTATTACGAGTAAAACACATTTGACCTTACTACTTCTGTACTCAAGTGTACTTTATCTTAACTGCATTTCATAAAAAAACATTATGTGTGCGAATAGCCTACTACATATTTGTGAAGGTGTCGATTCGCACCCCATTAAATGAACTTTGTGCGAATCGACTACAGAAAAATTAATATTTTTTAAAGGAGTCGATTCGCACGTTTTGTGCGAGTTAAATTCGTGCGAGTCGTCCAATAAGCTGACTAAACTCTAAAAATAAAACATTCTTCACACCTACAATTACCAAGTAGAGCCACTCACCGATCCAGGAACACTCGCCATAGTCCGCGCCATAATTGATACAGGCCACTAAAAACCAATAGCAAGCCCACAAATGATTTACTGTCGACTAATGTGCATGTACACTGACTTTATTAACATTTATTATGGTAATGATTGCTTGAATAATGTTTTAATATGCACGCTTGCCCTGACTGAGGCATGGCCGCGTGGGGTGGTGTCCGGATGACCTGCCTTGCTAGGAGGTTATGTTGTTTTAAAGCCTTATTACTCTACACGATAATCAGGAACCGTTTGCCTAAATCAGGATGGTGTAGTATGAGAAAGCTAGCAAAGGTTCTTATAAAAAAAAACACATCAATAGTCTCGGGCCCTAAATATGGTGTAGTGAAATTAGGACTATAATTATAATCAATTTTGTTCTATTGGATAATAAGGCCAATTATTATGAAGCCAGTTTTCAACTGAACTTTTAATCCCATTGTATTTATTAATAAATGTGAATTCGAAATAAACATTGAAAATAAAACATTACGAAAGAAATACAAGATTATGATTCATCAGAACATAAATTGATTCTAAAACAATTTACTATGAATTCGCTTCTCCGATGAACTGTGGGTAGTGTCTTCTTTTTAATGTCTATGGGTACCTTTTGTTTACAATTACATTTATTTTCTCGATTTTTAAGATCAATAATCCACTAACAATATCTGTGTGAAGGTATAAACTCAATCATTTCTGGTTTGGTGGTCTGAATTTTCAGACTTGGCGGGCCTACACAGACCACTAAACCAGTCAATTTAACACCCAGTTTACCAAACCTCACATCAATTACCACTAAATAGCTGTTGACATACATATCCAGGTGGTCAAATTATCCCAAATTGCATACAAATGATCTTGCACTGACCACCTTGTAATTCTCAGAGTCAATAAGTGACAATAAACATCGATCACTCGAATTTATAATAGAGCTGGCCTCGGTTCATGGCATTGTCTGAATTCCAGCATTAAATACATTAGGAGTGATGATTACAGTGTCGACAGAATAACTTAGTAATGTGGTAGATTGTGCAAGGAAACATAGTATCGATAGATGGAAATTATCTTCGCGTAATATGATTGACCATTTCGGACATTGTTTTGCCAGTTTTGTTTACCAGAGTGATGCTGATGCCAGTGATGATGTCATTAATTGGGATATAAGTGAATAGGGAGGGCAACCATCCCTATATTTTTGTTGTAAATCTTTTTTTTTTATCTTTATTTAAAGAGTTTTTCGTTACATGCGAATATGACTCTCTGTTTTGTAAATCTTTAGTAAGTTAACGAGAAATCTTTTTTAAGCGGGTTTGTCCGAAAAGGTTACCCCTACCCCGGAACATACAGGGCTAAGGAAGGAACATGGATGGGCTTTAGTCAGTAAAAGTCTGACACTCCCTTCCGCTCTGGGAGCGTCATTTGACGAATTCCTATCTTTAAAAAAAACGTAAGTTACCGAGACATTTACATTAGATAAAGACTTATTTAGCTATCGATTCTCGCCTGATACCTGTCGGTCAATTCTATAAAAATCTCACCGTGGAACCCTATGTGAAGCTAGCTGTCGTTGCACCCAATGCTAGGGATAGACCCCATTGACAGCTCACTTTAAACTCACTTCACCTACTCCTACGTTTTTACGTTGTTTTATTTACAGAAAAGTACTACGGGTCTAACATCTGAGTACTGCCTAGCGAATAGACTGCCATCATCTACTGCTATCATCTAGTATTAGGTGAAAGAACGGCTCAGTTCACCTAAGTTTGCACGTGAGGTTTTTGAGAATCGAGCGTTTGGTAATTTTTATAAAAATTTTACCTATGCCATCAACTCAAAAAGAAGAAGGGGCGAATGGAATGTGAAAGTAAATTATGAATGTCTTCTCAAATCAAATACGAGTTTTTCGAAAATCGGCTGTTGAGATGGCGATCAAGAGATGAACCAGAAAGAGATGACAGATATGTAGAGAGTTAGAAGAAGAGAGAAATGTATAGAGAAAAGATAATTTTGTCAACACAAAAACTCTTCTTCCTCCAAGATGAAAATCTCCATAAAACAAACAACAATACACCGTCTCTAACATATTCTTAACTCGACAATCCTCTTAATTCAGAATGATAATTCATTCATGCAACATTGTTCGGTTGCGCAACCAACAATTAGTATATAGTTTTGTCCTGACTTCGCGTTTAGAATTACACTGTTTAATATATTGGTGGTAGAGGTACATTAATAATATTATTGCATTGTTTACTTGTCTACCCACCGGCCACTGAAGTTTATTAAGTTAATATTGTAATGTTGGTATATTAAAATGTTTGTTGAATTGAGACACATTGACTGGTACGGTTGGACGTTATCTGTATTTGATTTAGTGATCAGGTTTTGGTTGGCTTTATACGAATCGACTATTTGACATGGTCAAAAATAAAATATGGAATCACATAGAAAAAAGCCCACTCGTCTTTAACACTTCCATTACCGTACAGAAATTAAATATTATACGAAGATATAATTATAAAATTGCATTTAATGGTAATAAGTATTCATTTGATTCTAAAAATCTATGATGTCACATTGTTATATTTCATACAAAGCACGTACAAATTCTGCGTTTTGACAGGTCATAAAAAGTAACATTTTTGACTACCCTTTCAAATACCCAACTAAAATTAAGCTTTATTTCGATGTAGACAGAACCCTTTTTTTTCTAGTAGGTATTCCTTTATTTCAACAAGACCTTTTTTTTTAACACTAATTATTTTTCATTTTTTTTTGCTAAGCTTTTTTGTGACGAAGTCCTTTAGCGTGTCTTGCTTGATACGTGGTGACTGGTAGAAATCGTCACGTAGGTAACTTAAAAGTGTTGTTTCCATACGACTTTCTCTCTCTGTCTATGTATGAGGAAGTTTGAATTGAAAGCCTTATTTTTTTAATCATACGTGAGAACGAACTTCCCCCATTTTTCCTTCTGAAAATTTACTAAGGTCTTTAAAGATTTCTTGAATATTAAAATCTTATCAATTTCGCAATGAAATGATGATGATTGAATGATCATCAAACTTGGGCATTTCGGTGTTTAGTATTTAGTTTCCGTTAGGTAATTTTGTAGAAAAAAAAATGAGATATATTATTTTATGATATTATTTTGTTTATAAATAATACCTAATCAATACAAGTTCCGTCTAACTAAGCCTAAACGAGCGCATCCTCCACAAAAGCAACTCAATCTATCCAAATCTTTCAACTCTAAGTAGGGCCCAACTCCCCACACGGTATAAATTTCAAACAAAGCTTGGAAGCAGTACGTGGACTTGTGAAGTCACCGTTTCTAGAGTAGTTGTGAAGTTTGTGGTTTAAAGAACTTTTCAATCAGACCCGTATACGGGATCCCGGGGTCGTTCGCGGCCTAGCGACTGCCCGCTTCGGCGGGATAGAGAGGAAAGGGTGTTTTTTTATTTTTGGAATACAAATATTTTTAAAGATATACTATGCATAACGTAGTGTAAGTAAACGAGCTTCGTGTAAACTGTACACTCATGCCCGTTTTTACTAACACTAAGCCACTCCTAAATTAATAGCCGTAGGTAATCAATAATGTGCTGTGGGATTTTCGACTCTCCGCACATTGTCGAGCGTTGAAAGCGTCATTATTTTGTTATTTTTTACACACTGCAAATTATCAGATTACCTTTATTAAAGTTTATATATTCAGTACAATAACAATAACCTCGTACGTATTCTGAAGAAACTAAACTTTGTAACATATCTGTGAGATCATTCCTAGGGTCTCTATCCATAGAGAATAAACTGTAATTTTAAAATAAACAGTTGGTCGGTTCGATACTGACAGCTCATTTTAAACTCACTTCACGGTGAGATGTTTTACAAAATAGTACTATTGGAATGAACAAAACGGACAATATAATCAAATGAACATCTAAATTTTAACATCATAATTTTAGATGCAATCATAGGCAATTAGGTAAGACACATTATATCGAAATCATTACAAATAAATATTTTTTATAAATTCTTACAACTCAAAATCTCAAAAAACATTTTATTTTTAAATCTGTAAATGAATTTCCTAAATTTCACAAAGAATCCATACTAACTTAGCCATGTTCAAACTAGCGGCAACTAAGATCTTAAGTCGAAAAACTTGGTCGTCGTGTGAGCGAGCGAAGTACGAGATAAGTGAATTTATTATCTACCACTACCCACAGTACCCGGTCAGGCTTTGTTAGTTTAGTTGGACACTACCCGTATGTGGAGGACGTATTAGAAGTGCCTTTTAACTGGTATAGAAACGGCATAATTTTAAAGAAAGCATTAACTTGGAAATGTCGTATGGAGCAGTCAATCTGACTAGCCTTTTAAACTATATTGGGGTCGGCTTCCAGTCTATCCGGATGCAGCTGAATACCAGTATATTACATTGAGCGATTGCCTATCTGACCTCCACAACTCAGTCAATTACTGGGTAATACTACACCCCTTGGTAAGACTGGCAGTCAGACTTTCGGCCTTCTGACTGTCAAAGATCCACGAATGACAGTCGGGTCCACCGGCTTAATGTTCTTTCCGAGGCACGGAGGAGTCTCGATATAATATGTAAAGATGGTCACCCATCCACGGACCAACCCCGGCAAGCGTAGCTTAACCTGATGCTTCAACCCGTACGGCTGTTATTACTTAGCCACGAGCGCCTTGTATGAAGCAGTGGTGGCACAATAACCGACTAAGGAGTTGTTGGTCATGGGTAAGACTTTATTTTATGTTCATTATTTATCACCAATGCTCTCGGAACGGTGAAGGAAAATATCGTGAGGAAACTGGCATTTCCTAGAACCAAAAAATCACAAAATTAGAGCTACAAGGTGTGTGCGTATGACCTCCGACCACACTCTACTTAGGCAAGGAATGCGTAGGAGTCCAAACACGCTAGTAAAGTACATACATAATTAACACCATTCATTTGGTTATGGCTTAAGACTGTCTTATACGATAAAGTAGATGATCTCTCACAGGAGCATCTTTCACTGTCGCTAGTATATGAGCTGATTCTTACAATCCAGTTCACATTGGTTTTGTAGACTAAGAGCTGCACTTATTGGTCAATTGGGTATTTGAAAGGGTAGTCAATTATGTTACTTTTTATGAATAATGTCAAAACGCGGTACTTGTACGTGATTTGTATGAAATATAACAATTTGACGTCACAATTTTTAGAATCAAATGGAAATGGAATACTCATTAGCATTAAATGCAATTTCACAATTGTATCTTCGCATAATATTTATTTTCTGCACGGTGATGGAAGTTTTTAAGACGAGCGTTCTTTTTCAATGTGATTTCATATTTTATTTTTGACCGTTTCAAATAGTCAATTGAAGCCCACAAAAAGCACAAAATTATCCTAAAAAAATTAAACACCAAAATCCAGTTTCTGTATTTACAGAAATAACTGTTGATCATAAATGCATCAACAGAGAAGTTATCAGCAAATATTTAGCAACGGCGCGCAACCGAATTCCGGCTATTTATCGTTCGAACAAAAATACATACATATTTCGGACGATGTTAATGCACTTTGTGCAACAAACAGTGGGTGGACTTTGATGCGAAATAATATGACGGAATAACTTAAATACAATAATAATAAGAAGGTAACATGGGTAGATTTCAAATTCAAAACTAGAAGCATTCATTTCAATTAAACCAATTACAAGTCCTTTACACGTCAAGGAGTCGAGCAGTTAGTCAGAAAGTTGAGAAGAGATTTTCAAAACAAACAACAAATGTCCATGAAGAAAAACTGGCAAGAAATTCCAAGGACACTCTTTTAAATGAAGATATTACAAAATCCTGGGTACATTATTATACCTAAACTTATCATTCACTTTCGTGTAGTGTTTTTCTAAAAGTCCAGATACCTGTAAAAGTGGCGCATAGCTTAATTAAACCCAGGAATGGAGACACATAATTAAGCAAATTATTTTCTATATTAAATAGTTCACCGTAACATCCAATGTCTTACAGCCGACAATAAATCTAGCTACTAGCTGAAAAGAAACATCAAATTCAGTTGATATATTTACATCAGTCATCAGCTGCCTGTGCCAAGACGCCCTTAAAATAATGCTTAATTATTAAGGTGTTGGGTGTACAAATATATAAATAGTATATCTATTCAAGGAACTAGGCAACATTATTATTTCAAGAAACCGCCAGATATCTGCAGAAACCAATTAACTTTCCATTACCCCCATCCTGTATATAGTTGCAGTGCAGTCGCGGTCACCTGGCCGGGCGCCAACAAAAAACGGCGCGTACGCAAATATCCACTGTTTGTCCGTCTGACCGGCCGCCGGTCACTGCGGCGGCCAACAAACCCGACAGTATTCGGATTACTCATTGCTACTGTTATATTTCAGCACTGGGTATCAGATGTTAATGCAATTTGTACCTGGATTAATTGTCGGCTGAAAGCAATTGGATATTACGGTGAAACTATTAGCTGTTTTCAGAATTAACTTTTTGTAGAAAAAGAGTAACGATTTCCGTTAAAATGTAGGTATTAATGTGCTGTCTCCCAAATTAAAAACTTATCCTAGTATACAGGGAAACCTATTATTAGCCATACAATATTGTAATCCACATACTCTGTAACATACTATAAGTATCTAGCTATTGGCCTTAATAAAAATATATATATACAGGGTGGAATTTTGTAATGCCACCTGGAGGGAAAGTACTCTTAATACTGTACGTACCTATATAATTTTTCAGGATTTTTGACATTTTGCAAAATCATTTTTCGTCTGTCAATCATGATAATGAGTGTCTATATTGCTTATTTTTGCACAACTTTTAACCCAGCAACATATTCCCGAAATAATAGTACCTACATCTTGACTAGACTAAAAATGCAGTTACCGTGCGTTGAGTAGGTATGGGCGTCCGATTGGATTGCACTCTTTGTGTTGCTCCGGCGTCGGTAAAACGAAACGTCTTGCCGTCGCTGCGTCCTTTTATTGTGCTTTATTGGGTTTTATTCTGTCTGAAACGGTTAAATTAAGGACTCAGGTTTCATTAATTTTTCAGGAAAATAAATGTAAGCACTTTAGGTGTTGCTTTAATGCCGTATTTTTTTAATTATAATCCCGTTTACAACTTGGCTCTACAATGGTGACATTAATTTAACACACGGGTAGAGCTAGTGCCTGTTAATGATATAAATGTTAATAGGTTAAAATAAATCGCAAATTAAAAAAAAAATACAGTTTATCCACCACTGATGGTAAACACCACACCACTATCACCTGATGGTAAGCGATGATGTGGTGGACAGTGAAGCGCTTATAAACCTAACAAAAATTTATCTTGTAGAATATCAAACTCGTCCTTTCTGTCGATTTTCTACACAAAAATAAACCGTTACTACAATGACTAAGCAGTACCCAATGACACAGCCGCAAATGTCACGGACACGAAGATTATGTGGACAATACGCAATATTTTCTACAACAAAGTAAATCGGTCAATACGGGAATCAATGACGCGATGATCTTGCATAATTTTATTGATCCAAATCAGCGTAGATCATTGATCATTCGGTCAATAATGCGTATTAAAGGTTGTCACTATTTGGTAGTGATGTGTGGTGCTTTTGGTGCAGTATCGATATCTATACAAACTGTCTTTCTTCCTTTTTTTCTTTTATAGTTAGTGACTAACCTGGTGTCAGAGTTTTAATGCTGCCCATGGGCCTCTGACTTAGCTTCACATGCTATTGAGAAATATCTCTCAGGCAAGCCGGTTTCCTCACGATGTTTTCCTTCACCGTTTTTAAAACAAGTGATAAGTATACAAACTAAGTACTTACGTTTAGTAAATTACTTTACTATAATAATTTGAAAATGAAAACATCAACTCACTAATCATCTCAGCCAATAACTTTTTGCTGATTAAATTGGCACTTCTTTATACAAAACAGAGCATTTATTGATACAAGCAGTTGGTTTGTTTAAAATCGGAAGAAAAGGTATTATAACTATACACAAACACACAACATTGACCATGTTTTTTTTCAATATCATGTGTTTTAGTACCTAGGTACCTTGGAAAACTTGGATTATTACATTAGCCAAAGATAACCACTACTGACCAACATTGCGTATATATTAACGTCCTGTTGAAGTACCTCAAAATCTACGTAAAGTCAAGTTACCATATACTCGCATTGTTTCTCAATCGGTTTTGAACTTAATCATCAACATTTTAAGGTATAAAAGTGTTTGGAGATGTTTGACAGTTAGGTATAACTTGATGCGTTGGCGAGCGTACATCTAATATCGACTTCTCCGCCCACGCCCCTCACTAGTGTAGTGTTGTGCAAATCTCAGTGTTGACCGATGGTGCGTGCCAAATGACTCGATCGATCATTGCCTCCGTGTCATTGTGATACACCGACCAGGTGCGAATCTTTGTTGTGTACTGGTATGGATATTACGTATTTCGTGAAGGCACGTGATCTCCGAAGAACCTTAGCTTTTTGGTAAAAATTACGTCGTTCTTTTGCTTGAACCTACATACCTATTAGTCAGCAGATTGGTAGAACTAGTCTAATGATGACGATTTTTACTTTCAAAAGTACCTTTTTTTCTATTTCGAATAAATCATTTGACTTTAACTTTAATTTGGTGGCTCCAAGGATACTAATAATATTAATAATAATAATTTCCTTGGACATTTCACACAACGCCATATAGCTAAGCAACCAAATGCTTGTATTATGTTATGGTAACGAGATAGGTGATAAACTACTTATATTTTTTGTTTGTGTAAATACATACCTACATATTATAGATAGACAAACACCCACACCCGGAACAAATACTTGTAGGTCGTACAAATTGTTCCGCGCGGGAATCAAACCCGCGACATGCTACGCAGCAGTCAATCGTTCAACCACTGCGCCAACCGTGTCGTCAAGGATAAATAAGTAGAGTTACCAGACAATTTTCTCATTTCCCTAAGGTTTAACATCATTCATATACAACGGACTATTGCATTACATACGTAATTTACGTACACTATGAAATTACTTATGCTAATATAATAAACAACCCACATACAACCCAGCATGTAGAATAATGCTCATTAGTTTAATACTGTACTCTCACACAACAACATAACATCACGCAGTTTCCCTAAAGGGTTAGGCAGTAGGGTACCCATAGTAGCACCCATATTTGTCCAGTTATGTTTCAAGTCCCATGTAATAGGGGGCGAGCCTATTGCCATAAACCGGGCACATATCTGCTACTGAGAAATTCCAGAAGGAAAAAAACCGTAACACTTTATCCAACTTGGGAATCGAACCCAGAAACTCATGCACAGTCAGCAGTAGCACTTGCGGCCACTAGACCAACGCTGTAATGTTACACCTATAAAAAAACAATGTTAATGTCGGTACACTTCAAATTCATACAACTATTCACCCTCTACATCTGAAAGTTTAAACACCCCGAAAACAAAAGTAACTATGTCCGAAAGGTAAAAGAAACAAGCTTCTTAACTTTCAAATCAAACACGACCGCATCACACCCTCGCACATTGTTTGACCGAAGTTCAGCCGACCCAAATCACGGCTAACACGCGCTCCCCTGTTTATAACCAATAAAAATCACCCACAAGTCCGGCCGGATATCGAGTTTTTTCACCCTAAAAAATTTAACTCGTACCAACTTTTCTTTCAACCTACACAAACAAAAATAACACCTATTTCTTTGTTACTAAAGTTCTCGCTAACTGCATGATTTGTGGTTTTATTCATCTCGATTTCAAGTGATTTGCTCCATATGTCGAGAACAAGTGAGCTGGCTTCTTAACACGCTGGACACCCCAAATTGAGGGTATTTCAAGGGGAAATCGTCGGGTTTATTGGAATTTCCTATGGGTTTTCACACGTGGTGAGTGCCTTAGGGGTTGAAATGATGATAGTCGAAATATGTTTGGGTCCGACACCTCGGTAAGTGATGCGGAAGTATAATGAAATTGAAATGATGGAAAAAAAGACTAGCATTTTTACACTATTTTTGTATTTCCTTCTAATGTTTGTGACTATATCTATATTAGTGTGTGTATTGATATGTTACCGTTACACTATTTTTATGATATACATAATATTAAGTATTCTATTAATAAAGAAGGAAACTGTAAGTAGGTAGATATACCTCTGCCTAACCGTTAAGGAAATACAGGCGTAATATTATGTTGTGTAATGATTATGAGATTGCATTAAATAAGTCGTTATAATTAACTATGACAAAATATTTAGATAGATTAAAAAGGAATACATAGTAGGTAATATTAGTTTTTTTCCTCTAGTCATAGCTCCTTGTGCGATGTAGCAGCTACTTTCACAACAATATCAAAACTAAACAGCTAATTTAACACCCAAACATTATTTTTCAAATAAAAAAATATTTGTGCGTAACATATTATAACCGTCAATAACTCATTCAATTCTCACATCAGCGCCCCCTAGCAGCCGGAAACGGCTCAATTGGGCGGAAAGGCGGCTTGACCGCAGAGGTCGAGTGACCCTTCCCTTGCGCCTTTCAATCATAAGGCCTTTCACGAGGGCGGCCTTTGAGCACCTCCTTTGAGGAATTTGGAGAACTTTTGTACAATTACGTGGCTCTCAGAATTGGCTCGTGTAGGTTACTGCGGGTGTGTATCTTTGAATTTTTAATTAATCCACTTCGGTGAAGTAACAATTAAGTTCTAAATTCAAGGTAAAAGAGACCGAATTCTTAGAGTATTTTAATTTTCCTTTAATGACGAAAAGAATACAAAATGTGCGATAAAATTTCAAAAAATATATTTGACTTTACAAACACAGGATAATATTACATTCACCACAAATTTTCACCGTCACCTCACACAATATCACCCAGTACTTTGACAATTTAGTCCATGATTTAGTCCTGACTCTGTGATAGGAAGTTAATCTTACACAATACGCTGAAGGTATACTGGTGCACACTACCATGAGAAATCCTGAAGACAGAGAGGGAATTCGCATCACATTAGCGAATATTAAAAAAAAGAGCAGTCGCGGTTTATTTTTAAAATAAGAACCAATTTCCCAAACGTGTTAGAAGATTTGGTCAACCAAATTTTGTCCAAATAGTTTCATTACAAACTTTGCAGACGTCACTGTTCGCGGAACTGCAAGTGTGTAGGGTGCCTCATGGTAGGGCATCCCAGTTTACACAAAAGCTACTTTGACCACAGTTTGAAGCACCAACAACACGGTGACAAAGAACAGTATCGTGGGTGGTATCGACTTCGTTGACTTATTCGCCGCAGTCAGTGAGCGAGGCGATATCATTGGCATCGCGAACGCTTGGTTGTTGCAACGGTTCAACTGGAAATAGAATATTAGATGAATGGCAATCTGTTCATAGTAAAAATAAAGCTGAACAGTTTGTTTGTTTAAGCACGGTAAGTAATCTCTGGAGTTACCTGTTAGACAAAAAAAACTGTTTTAAATTTGATAGCCCAATACTTGAGGAAGGTTATGGACTATTTAACATCATGCGCCACCCTTAGGATTCGTACAAAAACTGTAAGCGAAAATGAAGTAAATCACAGGCGGCCGATGTGGTACGACGGGCTGGCTCCGGGACTGAAATTTTACACAAGCGTAGGCGAAGGGAGAAGCTGTTATGCTGCTGAATTTGAAAATTGATGAGCTAAGCTTACGGTTTCAGAACTATATATACAGGACACAGTAGTGATATCCCGCTCTTCTGTTGAAACATCAATAATTAAGATTCAAAACAATAGAAAAAGTAATTGTGTCTCATCACAGTTGAGCTATTATTTGTCATTCATGAATAGAGGATAAAACGTAACTCAGCACTTACTTAGGCTGAGCGTTATTCCTGTCACTATCGCACAACTGTCAAACTAAAAGTGCAAGATAGAGACGGGTACATATCTTCGTCAAAGTACGCTAAACAACCTTAATTAAACTAGGCTAGTGAGAATATTAAATAAAAAAGTATAATGTTCCAACCTCACAACACGTGGTCTCTGGTGAGCCCACACATCCAGAGCGGCATCCCCGCACCACGGCTTCGTAAGAGCTTCCCTTTGAAATCACCGACGTGAAGCATTTATCCTCCGCACTGTGACATGTGATCGTGTGTACTCTGGAAATAACAACAACGATAAATTGACTGATAAAGACACCAACAGGAGCTATCTCTTTCTAAATACAGTACACGGTCGTTAATATGCCACATCAAGTTTAAAAAAAGTTCTGCATGCTATAGATATTTGATATAGAAACAGAAAGTAGATATTCAACTATGACAAAATACAACAGAAACAATCATAGGAGTAAAAGAAAAAAGAAAAAAATAAGCAAAACAAATAGACACGTAATGATATTGAGCTGAACATACCAAAAAGAGAGTAATCAAATTATATCAGAGTAAGTGTCCGTTTTTACAACTTGATGTGCCATATTAACGCCCAGGTCCTGTACCTTATTAGTGCGACGATGTAATTGCTCGGATGTCTATGGGTAACTTGTGTCTTGGTGGGAGCTCTGAGAAATTTTAATTTCGTTGAGCATTTAAAAAAATACACAACTAAGAAGGCTGGATGATCTAACTATCTCATAAACAGTAGATCTAGAATAAGTATAACTTCTCTATCATCATCTGACTAGCCTTTTCCCGACTCTATTGGCGTCGGCTTCCAGTCTAACTAGATGTAACTTAATTTTTTTTTTTTTAAATGTGACTGCATATCACACCTCCACAACTCAGTTTCTGAGTTGCATAGTACATTATTTCGGACATATTTGTCAGAATTTTACGGGCTATCCGTAAGGACTGTCCAAGATCGATGAAGACAGCGAAAAAATGAGTTTATTTTTAAGGTTTGCCCTTTATATCCAACTATACCATGATACAAGTAGACTTCCAGATTATTGCCTCAACAAAACCAGGATCGTTATAGAGATCTGGCATTCAATCAAACCAGCCAACTGATTCAGTGTCCTACGTGGAATTGGCTAAATTGTAATTAACCCTGAGTTGATTCGAAAAATTATTAAATCTTTGTACGTAAATCGACAATACCTATATTTAGTGGGATCCAAGCACGCTCTTAACGGCGTCTCGGACTTATAAGCGCACACATAGCATTCGAGGGGCCGTTTTTTTATCGTCCGTGTGACTGTCATTGCCTTGGGCGTCGGCTGCACGATCGGCGGCGGTCGTCGCACCACTGTTACTCTCTCCCCTTTATCCGCGGCAGCTGGAGGTTCTTCTTCCTCTTCTTCTTCGTCTTCATCGTCATCCTCTTCGTTTTCTTCACCCCTTCTACTTGAAAGTTGAAGGTTGTATCTATTACTTGAAAGACGAGAGTTGAATCTATTACTTGAGATATGGGTGACACGGCTACTGCTTCCATGGGGACGAGAAGAAAAGATTAGAATCAGAAGAAAAAATATTAGGTACATAATAGTTTTGAATTGCAAATCATGAGATGCGGTAGATAATTAACACAATTTGTACATACGAGTTATACATTGTAAGTATTAATAAAGACATTGTTCATAACAAGCTTTATAAATGAGGCAATAATAGTTATGGGCACAATCTTCTTGGTGAATCCCAGAAAAAAATAAATTAAATGCTGTTTAAGTTGTGAAAAAATGTATATCAATCAAACTTATGTGCGAAACGTTGTCTATCTATCAGCACTTTAATATAATTACTGGACTTTTTTTCGTCACATGCGTATTGTATATTGGCATACACTTTTCTTGCCTATAACTTGAAGCCACATTTTGTAAGCAACTGTTTGTCATTTTGACAAGACAACGTATGATGAGCGTTGTCGACAAATTTCTGTTGCAGCACCTACCTCATTCTTACAATGTTTTTATAGTTTTTCGACATATATCTTGTAACATTATAATATTAAGTTTGACACTTACTCGTCTTCTTCATCATCCTCTAATTTTGAGCCGGTTTTTGCCGGCAGAAGCAACAGCATTGCCAGCACGAGGCAATACCTCCACCGAATCATTTCACCAGTCAAATCACCGCCTGGTCAAAAGTATACATCTACTACGCACACCCACACACTGGATTTGTCATCTTCCCTTTTTTAATTACCAAAAATATATAATGATGTTACATGAGATAAATAATCAGGAATTTTGTATTTGACAATCTATTGCATCAGATTTTCGTGTTTGGAATTTTTTCTTTGTTTTTCTGGCATTGGTTGAAGCTTCTTGATTTAACCTCTTTTTGGTTCCATAGATAATCTTCTCACAGGGGTAAATACTAAAGAGCAAAACTTTTTTACATGCAAGATAGTAATTAAAAATATTAATCACGTATAACAATTTAATCTCGCCATATTTTTTAAATAACTTCATTCATGAGAAGCAATAGGTAAGCATAAAATTAAATAACGCTTTGCATAACCGACAACATGCCCTACGCCTATTTCATCAGTTGTACCTATATTATTTACCTAAATAGGACCTACTATTGGAATCATGTTTAAAATGCTTTACTTACATTTAAGGCTCTAGACAGACGGACCTATGGATTGCAGTTGAAATGCGGTCCGTCTGTCTAGAGCCTAACTCACAATCCCATTTATTGCTTTTTTGTACCTTCACAACCAAACAAAAATGTTTGTAAATCGCAATTTTATTACCCCTCCTTATCCTAACAGGCTCCAAAACGAACCGACTCAAGACATCTGTTGGTGAATGGTAAAACTAGCTACTCGTGGCTAGGTGGCGCTGTTATCAACTTTAAGTTGCCGTTCAACTCGGAAAATCAAAAATCTGAATGAGAATGTGTAAGTTATATCTGAATTTATTTATTCAATCATTTTTTAATGTTTTTATTTAAACGGAAAGTACAAATTTATTGCATCTGCTTTTCCTAATTATACGAAAGAATGATTTTCTCGTTTATTTTTAGATTTTATTTGATTAAAACCTCTTGCACCTTGGGTTTCAGTAGGTTGATTAGACTCGCTCCAAATTTATTACGACATGGGCTATTACCGTGGTCGGGGAGTAGCTACCTATTGAGCATTGCTAGACTCGCATTGCTTCAAGAATAGGGCACATTTCTTATAATTTTTTTTAAACCCCTCAATTATTGAGGGGTTTAAACCCGTTAGTTTTAACCCGTTGCTGCCACGTCAGGCATATAGGTCAGATGTAAGTGGAGGTTTGACTTTTAATTTTCATTGGTCCGGCAGTATGTGTGTGCAATTTTTTTCCCGAAATTTTAAGTGTCTATACAATATCTGTCCTTGAGTTGCTATATCTGAAAGAGAGTTGAATGGGTCGTTTCCGTTTCATTAAATATGGCTTTAATAGATTAATTGTGTGTGTGTGTAAATGCAGACTGTGAAACTGTGTTCCAACACACAGTCATCTCATTTATTTTACATGAATGTTTAATTAAACTTAATTACACCATGCTGAACAGTCTCTGAATACATTCGTAATTTGCAAATAGGTAAGGATTCTTAAAAACTCTGAATTCAGCAGTGCGATTCTGTTACCATCTCACCGTGAAAACTTAGGTGAAGTGAGCGTGGAGTGGGCTGTCAGTGTCATTCAACTGATGCTAGGGATTGACCAAGCATTAACATTACAATCAAAATCGAGATTTTAATGATATTTTTATGCTAATTTTAATAAGTAATTATTTTATTTTATTTCAAAGCTAGCTAGTACCTACTTTGGTACTTACTTACTTACAACATAATTAGTCATAAACTCAATTTCGTTTTTATTTCTTTTTTTCCTAGACTAGCCTTTGTATTTTAACTAAAGGCGCGAGCGGGTCACGCATGTTCGCCAGCATATCAAGTTACCCCAATCTGTCAAATTTCAAAGTGCACACTTCGCGCAAGCACGTTTTTCGGTTGACTAAACGTCTAGTCGTAGATACCTATTCGAGTTTACAGACAATAATTGATTTTAAATCTTAAAACTTGTACAGTAAGGTTCAGAATCGATTGAGAGATTGGTCTGAATCCCGCGCGGCGTTCACTTCACCGCGCTGCCTGCAGGGAATTTTGGCAGAATCCCGTGCTCGTGAAGTGGTCACTTCACGCAAGCACGTTATGCGTTGTCATAGTTACTAATATGAATACCTATATCGTTGACGGGTGTACATCCGGTTGACAGGGTGTAAGTTACAAAACGGTGATTCTTTACAAATTGCTGCAATGTTCTAGCAATGTGAGGAATGTGTGCAAAACTTAAAGCAATGTGCTTTTAGATGTTTTTATGACTAAATCCAAACGTTTTTGTACAAACAGTCAAATTTCTCCAAATGATTTTAAACCTTAAATAT
Organism: Hyppa rectilinea; assembly: GCA_951799385.1. Lineage (NCBI taxonomy): Eukaryota > Metazoa > Arthropoda > Insecta > Lepidoptera > Noctuidae > Hyppa > Hyppa rectilinea. The sequence goes on from OX637314.1 coordinate 6,552,584, forward strand.
TTTACCGGTAAGGCTCTAAATCGATTGAGAAAATTTGTCTCCTTGCAGTCATTAATATGATGTGACTGCAACTACAATTTACCAATAATTCGTCACGTGCGCATACCTACGTGGACACACCAAGAACATTACGAAAATGCAATACCAACGTCCAATAAGTACAAAATATATTTTATTGTTCCAACTATTCGTTCTTCGGCTTTGGCTCACCGCCGCCCGCCTTGAAAGTGCGTGGAGCGATCACTTCGCGGAAACATCATTATTAAGATGCGGTACTTTGTGTATTTATTATATAACATTAGGTATAAATATGTGCGGCTTTTTGGGACATACCTTTAGTTACCTACCTATAAAGGCGATTTTAACACACTGCACACCGCGCGCCGACGGGTAACGCGGGGCAGCGCCCATATCGTTTGCTATGGCCGCCTCGAGACGGAGCGCGGTGCAGTGCGATATTCGCTTTACCTACTTCAGTAAACATTGCCAATAAGATGATGATAATACCTAATATTCATCATCATCAACATACCTACTGCCAAACTCGACCTAGCTCACGGCATCTCATTATCTCTATGTAGGTAACTCTCGGTCTCCGCGACGCGACTTACAGCGCAAGCGTACCTACTGAGAACTCGACGAACACGACTGTTAGGAGGTTGCTATGGCAATCACTGTTTGGGTCGTTGCTATGGCAATCACGGTATTCACCTGAATACCGTGATTGGCATGGCAACGACCCTAACAAACACCGTTGGCGTGATTTGTAGGCGCTGTCAGTCACGTGCTGCTTTCTGTCAAGTGGGCCATGTCTATTCGTTCATATAAAGCCCGTCACAGACGTAGCTATAATATATATTAATATGAATCATAGCAAGGCATATTACGACATATTTTCCATATAGATTTTCGAGTGACCGCACACGCAGCTATAATATATAATTCTATGACATCACAAAAATATGTCGACATTTATATCTCAGTATATTTTAGCATATTGATACATATTTAAGTATATTAATATATATTTTGAGGATACGGGGTGTTCCTGAGTGGAATTTTTTGGGTACCTAGATTGATTATAGTGTTATTTCAAAATTAGTACACCTGTACACAAAAAATAAGCTTTAAAACCGTGCGCTTTAAAAACGACCGCAGACCGAGTGAGGGCAAAATATATATTATATATTAACACGTTAGACGCCACGCCGAACACCGGTGAGCCGCGAACAATTGTTTTTCTATTGTGTCTGCTGCGTGGTAGTCAATGACTTAATAATATATTATAGCTACGTCTGGGACGGGCTTAAATTTCAAGGCTTTCAGATATTTAAATGTCAAATACGACATTTAAAAATCAGTGGAATATTTGGATGCTTATAAAAGATCTATACAGAGTTATTCTAGTAAATGTATAGTTGAAAAAGTATTTTTTAATCATCTCAATGTTAATCGAAAAAATTGTGTCAAAAAGTAATACAGTCTATAATATTGGTTGCTGTAGTCGAATTTAATTTGTGAGTGTCGTATGTGTCTTATCCTACTCTCCTGTCGCAGGTCTGCTGGTAGAAAATGATGTGTAATGATGATGTAAGTAGTTCCTTTGCGTTCTTCATCAATATGTATTTTTCTTTATTATGTAGTCAGTGTGTAAGAATACATAGATAAATAAATAAATAAAATTTATTCATTAGTATCACAATCAAAACAATTTGCTAATACATTTCTTCTACTGAGTCTGCTGCCTCCCAGGGTTCAGCTTCGCACTGCTGAGAACGAAGGGGCGTCGGGTGTGTGTGGGCTGCACAGCGATCAACTGGAAAAAATGGTATGCATGTATTAATCATTTATTTATTACATTTTCAACTTGCAATTATTTACATAATATAAAAGTTGACAGACTTTAGTGCCCAAATGGTTGGCAGAATTGCCGCATTGTATCGTGGTGCTGTAAAAATAGGCCAGCCTTGTGGCCACTTAAAGAGTCGACCAACTGTTGCTTGCGTGAAGTGACCACTTCACGAGCACGGGATTCTGCCAAAATTCCCTGCAGGCAGCGCGGTGAAGTGAACGCCGCGCGGGATTCAGACCAATCTCTCAATCGATTCTGAACCTTACTGTACAAGTTTTAAGGTTTAAAATCAATTATTGTCTGTAAACTCGAATAGGTATCTACGACTAGACGTTTAGTCAACCGAAAAACGTGCTTGCGCGAAGTGTGCACTTTGAAATTTGACAGATTGGGGTAACTTGATATGCTGGCGAACATGCGTGACCCGCTCGCGCCTTTAGTTAAAATACAAAGGCTAGTCTAGGAAAAAAAGAAATAAAAACGAAATTGAGTTTATGACTAATTATGTTGTAAGTAAGTAAGTACCAAAGTAGGTACTAACTGGCTTTGAAATAAAATAAAATAATTACTTATTAAAATTAGCATAAAAATATCATTAAAATCTCGATTTTGATTGTAATGTTAATGCTTGGTCAATCCCTAGCATCAGTTGAATGACACTGACAGCTCACTCCACGCAAGTATTCACGGTGAGATTTTTACAGAATCGACCGGCAGAATACTGTGATTTTAGTGAAGAAAAAAACACTCCATCTATGGAGTGGGTGGAAATGGTATAATCAATAATATGTATTATTTATTTAATGTGTATTATATTTATTATGTATGTAATGTAATAATTAAGGTTTTATTTTCTCTGAAAGAGAACGTACCTGTAGCAATTTGTAGTGCAAATTAAGAACTTTGATTAGATTCGGTATCTGAATACTTAAACCTGCAATTCACATTATTGACATCTATCGTTTAACAATTCAAGCAAATTTTATAACCTCTGTTTTTGTCGACTTTTTAGAATTACTATTTAAATAATGTTATTTAACAATAAATCATTGAGAAAAGTGGTGAGATATAAAACTGTAATCTTCTATTTTTAAAATTTTCTTAATAGGTACTTATTCTTTTCAGTGAGTTATTTCGTTAGAACCCTGAACAGGGCTTGTTTACATTTTCATCAGATATTTTTGTAATAGACTATAGGTATATAAGACATTGCTGCACTAATTTAGTAGATAATGTTGAAACATATAAGCAAAATAACATGTCGCTTGGAGGGATGCCTGTGTACAGCTGTCGATGTCTTTCGGAGAAGGAAAATACCGTGAGCCAACGCAGAGTAAGAAAGCATAGCAACACCAATAGAAACTACTAACAGGCTGAATATTAGGCTATCACTCATTCAATCAATCTGCCTAGCCTTTTCCCAACTATGTTAGGGTCGGCTTCCAGTCTAACCAGATGCAGCTGAATACCAGTATTTTACATGAAGCGACTGCCTATCTGACCTCCACAACCCAGTCAGTAACTAGGTAATACAATACTCCTTGGTAAGACTGGCTGTCAGACTTTCAGGCTTCTGATTACCTGTGACGACTGTCAAAGATTCACGAATGACAGCCAGTTTAATTGTCAGAGCCAGATTCAGAAATATGATGAAGCGTAGTAGGTAAGAACGGCCAATAAACTTCATATATCTATTTAAGACCATATTTTCACAGTACCTTCATGTATACTTTTCTTAATTATAGGAATTATTGGTATTGGAAATTTTGTACTTGTGATAAGGAAGGGTAAAAAAATAGTTATTTGTTATGCAAGGCTGGAAAGTTGATTTTTGGCGCGAGAACTTCTATTGAAACCTGAGTAAGCGAATGATTCTAGGGTTGAACCATGAGCGAAGCGAGTGGTTCAAATATAGAATCCTGAGCGTAACGAAGGTTTCAAAGGTACGAGACGCAGAAAAGCTTTGCTGCCGAGCGCAACACACAATTTTTCACCTCACTACAGCGAGGAAACTGCTAGGTGCAAGAAAACAGGTGTTGTTGAGTTTTATTTTGTTCGAGCGTCTCAGATACATTGACTCATGTAAAGAAAATAACAGATACTTGGCAATGTATCTTATGAGTTACATAGAATATCTCCAAAATTAAATACCCTGTATTTTGTTCTATATCCTACTTGTCCTCTAAGGAGAATGAAAGAAAAAAACTAATTTAATGCAAATAACTATCTAATTTAATTTAATGCATATTTATTTTTGCCAAGCAAAGGATTAAATAACATATTATATTAGTATTTATTTTATTTAAAAAATTAAACTTAAATTACTCCTCAATTGGGTATTTGACAGGGTAGTATTTTTATGGCATATTCAAATGTGACGTCACAGATTTTTTTAATCAAATGGAATACTTATTAACATTAATTCCAATTTTACAATTATATCCTCGCAAAATATTTAATTTCTGTACTGTGATGGAAGTTTTTAAGGTGAGCGGTATTATTTAATATTTTATTTTAGACCGTGTCATGCATTTTCAGTGGACTGGCAGTATAGAAAATTATTAAATAGAAAGGTTCAAATTTTAAAAACTCTTTCCACGCTAGAGAGCAAAAATCGATTTTCGGCTCAGATTTCGAATGACAAACAGACTCTTTCCGAGCCTGTGAGGTGAAAAAGAAATTATATTTAGTCTGACAGTTAGATAATTAAAAAATAAATAAGACACTTATTTTTAGCTTTATCATATTAATAAAAAAATGTTTAAAGTTCGGGAATGGGGGCGCGCTACGTTACAATTCAAAATAAAATCTGCAAAGAAGTGACGTCATAACACATTTTAACACAATGTATCGACGTTATCTTTTGATTACGTGAAAAAAGAAAAATGACATGTCCAATAGTGTTTAATAATCTAGCTGACGGATTAAAAAATAAATTTTAGGCATCACCTCTATTGTACGTAACTTGTCATAATATGTATGAGTAAACCTGCACCTTTATTGCGCAATACACTATCATTTTGAAGCATCAGCAATCATTTTTGCACTATATAAATGAATGATTTTGAAGGATATTCCTAATCCATTGCTTCATATATGTTGGAAATAGGTGTCTGCGCTACAACGCAAACTGGATGGAATGGATGCTGTTGAACTGTCAAAATGAAATGTGTTGCGCAATTACTCTACTGAAATACCTACAAGTATTTTTTTATAGTAGTAGTTTTTTTTAATGTATTTATTAAAACTTTTCGCACACAATATAAGTACGAAAGCGGACTTAATGCCTTAGGCATTCTCTACCAGTCAACCAAAGGTCGTGAAGAGATTAGATGGCAGGTGTTTTAAAATAGAGGAGCAATCATAGAAAATAAATATCCATCTGCCTAGCCTTTTCCCAACTATGTTGGGGTCGGCTTCCAGTCTAACCGGATGCAGCTGAATACCAGTATTTTACATGGAGCGACCGTCTATCTGACCTCCACAACCCAGTAACTGAGTAATACGATAAGTACTAACCCAGTAACCCTTGGTAAGACTGGCTGTCAGATTTTCGGGCTTATGATGACCCGTAACGACTGTCAAAGATGCACAAATGACAGCCGGGACTAACAGCTTAACGTGCTTTCCGAGGCACGGAGGAGACATGGTATGTAAAGATGGTCATCCATCCATGGCCAACCCCGGCAAGTGTAGCTTAACTTGACTGATTGACCTGTGAGGCTGTTATTACTTAGCCATGAGCTCAATAAATATATACTTATGAATAATGATGTCAATTTTAATTCCACTCGTGCTTCATTGCATTATTTTTCTATTGGCGTTCTTTTTTTCGTATATCTGACACACACGGGGATCACGCTGTACCATCTTTTGGAGAATTTCAGCAGTAAATCAGATCGAACCAGTATATTAACGCGCTTGTGGTAATAGCCACGAGTGACGATGTCAAAATGTGCGTAAAAATTAGATGACAACTGGTTTCAATTAAATATAACAACTACTACGTCATGATCTAATGGTAGGTATATGAGCTCCCAGCACACAACTGTTCCCTACAATAATTTCTAATAGTCAGTGCTCTTTCAAAGAGATCTAGATCCCATCCCAATAACCTTTCCATCTGCGGTGCGCCATGAATAAGTGAACAGCAAGCCTTAATGTAACTCTTTCATAAACGCACACACGTTTGGCTCCCTTTGCGTGGCGCATGTTCTCTCAGCTTATCGGTGGCACAAAGCACCGCGCCGGGCAACCGCCATCCCCCACCGAGCCCCGAATACACGACCTCATTAAAAAATGAAACCTCACAAACATGCCATAAGCCCACAAAAAGCCCCCAAGACTCGTCAAAGCGAAAAGCTCCACCTACCGGAGAGTAGCGGAACTACACCACTCGCGGAACCAACCTCTGTACTTTTTTAATTAGCCTCATACACTGAGTGAATGCGTGAAATACGTTAGATTTTTTTTTCTCATACGCGGTTAGTTTGGTAGCTTTGAGTAAAGTATGTTAATTCACAAGTAGCCTGCTCTCGGTTGCTTTTTGAACTGTTTAAAAAAGGGGTTCCGTGGATAAGGCTTATTTGATAACTTTGAGCTTTGAGAGGGTAATTAGCGCGAGAGAGAGAGAATTATGTGTTTAAAACTATAGTGAATATCAGTTGGAAGTTATCGGGTAGTTGTCTAAGGTAGCGATGCGGGCAGGTGTCGCCATGACGCGGCGAGGTGGCTGTGGAACGTCTCGGAACTCGGTAAGTCTCGAACTTCTTTTATCTCAGTCTAGGTTCGCTCAAAAAGTGCAAACTCTGTACAAAGTTCACTTTCGCCTTGTGAACTAATTTTTCGCTCGGTGTCAAGTTCATGGCTGGGGGGGCGGGACGGCGGCGCGGGGCGCGGGGTGCCGGGCGCGCTATGATAAAATAAAATATTCATTATGATTGCTCAACGCGGCAATGTTCGCGAGAGCACGGGTAGTCGCGCTGTCGCGGGTTGGCCGATGAAGACGTTTTTGTTTTTATTGGAGTTGAAAAGGATACACGGTAGCTTTAATTTACCAGAAACTACGTACAGAAAATATTAATTATCTATGGTTTAAATAAAAAGTACATTAGTTTCTGATTAGAAATCAGTATGACTGATAAGAATAGATCTCATAGGTATTTCAATTTAAAATATAGCTAGTTCAAGATTATGAAAATTTAAATTTTAAAGACAGTTTCTGTAAAACAAAATATACTTATTAATTTTTTTTAGTTTCTAATCAATTTATAAAATGATATGCATTAAATTTATTGCTCCAATGATAAGTATTGCCGGAAACATAATGATATACTCTCAATATTTACCTTACCCGAAAATTAATGAAATACTTTATTATGTGGGTAGTACATACATACCAACATATTCTTAGTATCTCATATTATAACTTGCATAAAAAGTTATGTAGTCAGTACCCAACAAAACAAAAATTGTCATCCTCAAAAAAAAATCACCAACGGCCAATCCAAACCAACCGAACAATTCTCAAAAGACGACTTGAAAACTGACGTAAAAATCGTCCCGGACCTACCTCAAATGGAAGTAGATCGTCTTGGAGACTGGCCGAGTTTTTCTCCCGTTTTTCCCTTAATTAGTCCGTTAATCCGCAGGGGGGATGGAGGGGGGGACTCATTAGCGTTCGACACTCGATTCTTGTTCGCAACACTTGTTGAACGTCGTTTTTATGATAAATACGATCGAAGGAATGGAAGACTTGAATGAAGTTTTGTTTGAGAATATTTTTGTTCAGCGAATGAAGTTTTGTAGGCAGTAAGTGTTTATTAATCAAAATATTTTCTTGGTAGACTGTATCTGTAGGTTTTTTTTTATTATTTTTAACTCAGTAAGACCCAATTTTACCAATGCAACTGAACACAAGAAAACTTAGTGATGTGACATGTACCCTTTTTAGTATGTACAGGGTGAATTTGAATTCATGGGCAATATTTTAAGGGGTACAGATATGAAATTGCGAAAAAAATAATCAGCTGTTCCATACATTATTCTCGCATAACACGTCAAAATGTACGAAACAGCTGGTTTTTTTTCCTGTATATTAATTTTTGGACACCTCAGTACCCTAATTGCGTACAATCACAATCTAAATGATTAAGAAAGATATTCCTAATCTATTGCTACCCTTTTTACTTAGATCTATTTTTTTATTTAGAGATCTAAATAAAAAGGTAGTAATTTAAAAATAAAAAAAGGTTTTGTAGGTACGTATCAACCTCGTTTTATAGTTTAATTACAATCATTTCCCAAAATAAATTCGTATGGGGCAAACATTACTGTGCACGTTATTTTTAATAACCATATCTCCGTATTTAGGTATCTGCTCATATAAAATTCTTCAACGACACACGTTTTTTCAGCCATGTAAAATATTTCGTTATGATAAATTCAGGTTCTCATGATTCTCAAATAAGAATTTGTATCATAAATTACTGCTTTAAATGAAGCTATCGTGGCCCAGTGCTAACAGCCCTGACTTACCGAGTTAGGTCGTGGGTTCAAACCCAGGTAGGCACTTTATTTTGTGTAAATAATTCCATCCCCACTGCTCTAAAAACGGTGAAGGAAAACATCGTGATGAAACCAGCATGTGCTACGCTGGAACATAAAGGGCTAAGGAATGAACATGGATGGTTTTTGGTCAGTAAGAGTCTGAAACTCCCTTCCGCCTCCACCCAGAGCGGTAGGAATCATTTTGATGGTTATAACCCACCCTCTAAAAAAAAGGGTGTTTCCTCTCACGTCTTCCTAGAGTTGCTTGATTGCTAGTACAGCTTGCCTCTCAAATACTGATTATGCTACGCAATTATTTTCCTAAAATGCAATGTGTACAAACATCACCCTTTGCAACGTCTTACTAAACATTTCCTAATTTTGAATCTTCAACTACGCAGTAACTAGCGTCGGCAAATGAGACTCACACGCTGAAACCGACCATTTTAACATGAGCTGACATACCCTCCAACATTCCCCTGATAACTTACTGAAATATATGGCACAGGGGGGGCTGGAAGGTCTTGCTGGAGTAGTGTTGTCATGTACATAGTACATGGTGCTGTCAGCTTAACATCCAACTTATTAGACGTTTCGGAAATTCGGTTTCGCCCCGCAAGCACCACGGGCTACGCTGACAGTAGGGAAGGGGTGGTTCTAATGTCAAATATCGACTAAATTATTACGTGATTTACTTAGAAGTAACTTATTTTTCGTCAACATCTTAAAACTGGATTAAACCGGTCTGTATCTTCTTTAACCATCACTATTTCTAGATTTTTACAGATTTTTTACAGAACACCTACATTGCCGTCTATCGTGCAAAAATGAACAATGTTCTCTATTCTAAACGAGACACAGACGTATATTTAGATTCCTTTTCACAAATACCTAATGACTGATAACCTACCTTTTGTCTTTACACTCAATAGTATATAGTTATATTCCATTCTTGCTTTTTTTTTCTTCAAAAAACAACTCTTCTTCATTCAAATCGTTTGTTTATCGATAAAATAGCATCACTAGTTGATATCCAGTTGGTAATGCAAACGTTTGTAACCCGTCGGTCCGCGCCCCGCCCGGGGCAAATACGGTGGGTAAATAACCCTCCACCATCTACTATGTTAGAGCTATATGGTACGACATACGATTTTGTACCAGCTTTCTATGTGCCTGCAAGTGATTTTAGAAGACAGTTCAGTCTCTGTATTTTATAAATATTCTACATATCACTAGCATCTGTTTTCATGAGGTTGTTACTAAAAAAGGGATCTTAATAAAATCACAGGCCACAAGGGCCAGTCGGGTAAGCAGGATTGTCCGAAAGGGTTACCGCTACCCTGGAACATAAAGGGCTAAGGAAGGAACATGGATGGTTTCAGTCAGTAAGAGTCTGACACTCCTTTTCGCTCCACCCAGAGCGGGAAGAATGATTTGATGATTTTTCACCCTAAAAAAAATCCACAAGGATGCCAGTGAATGATTAATTTCAACCTTCACAATATTAAAAAATGTATTATATCTACTTTATTGGAAGGATTGGAAGGCAGAAATTGAAGGCAGGGGACGGTCATGTCAATAAAAAAAGATTGTTTAAGACAAGACAAAACGGTTTTAAGATATTCAGGCCCGCTTGCACCACAATTCACTAAGGCCATCGATCGCCTGGTAACTTTTATCTGAAGAATAAAAATGGCGGTTTGATATATTTTCTAAGCAACAGCTGTCAAACTATCATATTTATTGCTCCAATAAAATTTTCAGACGACTGAAAAATCAGCCTATAATGTGTTTAACGCATGATTTTAAACATCATTTAGTCCCTGTCATCTTCAAATGATTGATAGAAACTAAACAATATTTGAAATCGATTTAGCGCTAAATGTATTAAGTGGGCCTTTTTTTTTGAGGGTCAGAAATCATTAAATGACTCCGCCCGCCCTTGCTAGTTAGATTAGGTATCTAAATAAAAACCTTTAGTCTAACTGCTACCAAACAACAACCCATATCGCACAGTGTCTGTAAACCTCATGTACATAAGCCTACACATGCCTATTTACATGTGCCAAAAGAGCCAACATCCCAGGGTTGAATTCGGCACGTCACACGAGACTCCAGTGGACGGAATGCGAAACGGCTGGCTGTTTGTTTGTGGGTGGATGGCTCTGGCGAAATTCCGCCTTTGTTGCTTACCCACCCGCGCGGAAGTAGTGCGTGCCATGAGCGGGAGCGGGGTTTAGCAACAGAGCCTGAGTGAAACCTTATGTTGAACATGGCTGGTAATAATCTGACGGCATTCGAACCTTTAAATTATGTTTAAAGTAGTTGATAGGTTCTTGTACAAGTCACAGACCGACTTGGGCCGCGGGGCTTGGCAGATGTATTCGTTATAATAATATATGTGGTGTTTCACGTCCTGTGTGTTTGCCTTCATAGCGTAGCAAATCCCAATACATACAGAATACACGCTCTACTTCTGAGCCCCCCCAGTCTTAGAGCATTTAGGTTAAATGCTCTAAGCCCTCAGTGGAAGGTCCTCAACCTTCTCCAATACTGTGAGAATGCTAGGTAATAAAGGAAGTTCTAAAGGTAAACTTGTGGGTGAATTGTGTAAATCTTCATCATCCTATAGGAGTCTTCTGCTGGATAGAGACCTCTTCAATCGCACGTCTTCTATCTCGATTCTATGCAACTTTCATACAATCAATACCACGAACGTAATGATGTAAATAACTAATTATTTTGGCAGGGTTTTCTAGTTGACCCAAGGGATTTTGTCATGTTGGACGCGTAGGTGAGAGGTGGACCACCGGTATGATTTTTAGTCAGCAAGAGTCTGACAGACCCCTCCACCCCTCCAGGACGGAGGATATCCATAAGCATTTTTCACCCAGGAATTAAAAAAATGGATTTTATCATCATCCACAGCTCGATTTCACCTACTGCTGAGAAAAGGCCTCTCTCTTTTGCCAACCACCACTGTATTTTGCGAGACTATAGTCGCGACTTAAAAGAAACTTGTCTAATATGTTTGCTAGAGACTACCACCTCTCACACTTATACGATAAGCAGATGAGAGAAAACTTCTGAAGAGATGTTACTCGCCAGTGATGATTATTTAAGAATTTAAAGCTTATTTGCATTATTTACTACAAATAACCCATCCTTTATCCAATAGAACATGAATCAACACAACAAGTTGAATTGTTTCATCGTGTGTTACATATCATCTTACGTTTCACCGATCTGTATCGGGCTCTCTCTCTCTAGGTATTACATACATTGAACTAGATGATTATCTGTATTTCACTAACACTAGGCTGTTGGATTTTCTGAGCCGAGAGCTGAAAATCCCACGACACTCTAATATTTAGACATTCATATAAATGTCTCCTAATTAGTATTATTTACGAGCACAAGACAATGAGTAGACCAACGCCTGCTCTTATAGCTTAAACCACATCAAGAGTTAGAATTTGCTGGGCAATAGGTACATACAAGGCTTTGTTACCCTTATATAATGTATTCAGTCGTGGACTTGTCTGCAAGCTGTGTACATAACTACGTATGTACTGTATATACCTACTATGTACGGGCGCGGTTCGGCTTATGTAATAATTTATTGCTTTGTTGTACTATAAACACACTGTATTGCATATTAAGCTAGTTTGTAGCGAAGTGTTTCGAATTACGTTTGATTGTAAGGTTTTGCTTGATTTGTTCTACTAAATGGATTCTGTAGGACTCCAAATTCAGCATTTAATGCTAACACATATCAATTTCATTCATAAAAACTATTCTCTGCGTTTAGTTTCAAATACAAATTGAAACTTAAAGTATCAAGATTGCATTTGTATTCTTTAATTTGTGCGTTTTTCACATTCAATTATTTTATGAATGAATGAATTGTTAGCTTAATTATCCATATTTCTATTTATAAATGAATTCCAGTATTTACACTAGGTAAGTACTAAAAATCAATCTTACTACTAATTAGATCAGATAAATCTAATTAGAATATAATACGTTACTTCTAATGTGCGTAAATCAGTTATCAGATTATCCAGTTGAGTCAGTTAAAGTGGAAAAATAGTTGCAATTGTTACAATAACTAGATGATCTGCAGACAAACGACTAAGCATACGGTTAAGTTAATCAGACTGATTCTTTGCTTGAATAAAACGTTGAAATTCGAAAGAAAAATATTTTATTCTGGACACACACAAGAAATACGCTGAAAAAAAAACAAGCAATTAAAAATTAAGGCAAAAACAAAAAGATTCCAAAAAAAAAACAAAGACTTGTGTGAGGCCAAAAAGGCCTCTATCTCAGCATAATGCTGCGATATTTATGAAATAAATAAATTCATTATAATTATTTATGTTATTTATTAAACCTATAAACAAAGTAAGTAATTAAAAAAAAAATATTTCCTTTAGAACTTTCTCCTTTACATTTTTGTTACGGCATCTAAACTGAGGGACCATTGCTCTCGGTTTCCTTTGAGATTAAAGTTGGATGTTATTGCGCTGGAATAGGCGATCAATTTCTGCAATTAACATAACTTACTTCAATAAAATCAACAAAAATAACTAAAACAGTATTCCATATAACATTGTAGTTTCTAATGGATACTATGCAAATTAACTAGGTAAAGTGCAGATTTCCGCTACTTTAAGTAAAATTTCACTTTTACCTAGTCCATGCGCAATTTAACACGTGCCTTTTTCTAATAGTATATTCTTCTATAATAGGTAACATACAGATCTATTTAATAGTTCCAGGTACGGTACCAATAAGATGTTATTCAACACATTTCCAAACCTTTGTTCGCCGCTTTCAAACAACAATTTGCGTATTAATTTGCGACAAACAGCGTTCCCCCCTCCCCAACAACATCAAAGGAACATCGAAATTACAGGAGACCCGTCATGTCGATAGTTCAGATATTATGAGCAATTTCTGACATCTGACAGGCTCAGCGTATGTTGTGAATGTTGGTCTATGTTTTTGAAAGGAAATTGGCAGATAAATCACACTAATATTGTAAAGGCGAAAGTTTGTGAGTGTGTGTTTGTACGTTTGTTAATAAAAACTACTGAACGGATCATCTACATTGTCATGCTCCCTGTAATGTCTCACTGATGGTGGCGGTATTTTGGATCATTTAGCTCCCATCAAAATGGTTGAGCTGAATGGTCCTAATCCATTTTTTTTTTTTTTTAAGGCTGGGAAATCATCCAATGACTGCTCCCGCTCTGGGTGGAGCGGAAGGGAGTGTCAGACTCTTACTGACTAAAACCCATCCATGTTCCTTCCATAGCCCTTTATGTTCCGGGGTAGCGGTAACCCTTTCGGACAATCCCGCTTACCCGGCAGGCTTGGCCCTGAGGGGCCCCTTCATATGCTGACATCTCTTTGAGGCGCGCGTGGAACATAAACGCGCCGTACAACACGGGTCTGGTGCTGATCGGACGGTGAGTCACCCATTACTCACCGCCCGCAGGGCCGCGCCTACGGTGGCCGGGAGTCGTCACGTGGCTCCCGACGCCCGGAGCGTCTCCCGCGGCGGCTGGGACGGGAGGACCTTTCTCTCTCCCATCCCGCCACCTCCTTCGCGAGCATGACTTTTTCGCAGAAGGAGGTGACTGCCTCCCACTCCCTCTCGCCCCGGACCATGGCTTGCACCAGGGCCGGGCGCGAGAGGTCGCCGCCGCCGATCGCCTCTACGAGGACACGGCGGTGCTCTGCCCATGCGGGGCAGGTTTGCACCGTGTGCTCTACCGTGTCCTCTGGGCGATCCTCGCAGTGGTGACACCCGGGCGTTTCCTCCCGCCTGATGATGTGCAGGAACCTCCCGAAACATCCATGTCCGGTGAGGACCTGCGTCAGGCGGAAGGTGAGGGCGCCGTGACGCCTCTCTAGCCACTCCTCAAAGAGGGGCCTTACCGCCACTATCGTGGCGTGCCCTGCGCTGAGTTGCGACAGTCGCTGATTCCAGGCCGCCATGAGATCGCGCCGGAGGTCCGTCCGCTCCGCCGCAATTTGCTGCGGAAACGGAGTTTCCCCCCGGCTTAGTACTTCCGCGCGCCACTCGTACAGGCGCGCGAGGACTATCGCCTCCAGATCCCACGGCGGCAGTCCGGCAAGGAGGCTTGCCGCCTCGCCCGAGATCGTGCGGTACCCCCGGATTAGCCGAATGGCTACCACCTTTTGGGGCGCGTTCAGGTAGTGGGCGGCTCGCCGCCGCAATGAACGCGCCCACACCGGGGCCCCGTAAAGGGCCATGGACCGCACGACTCCCGCGTAAAGCCTCCGGCAGGAGGCGTTTGGCCCCCTCAAATTGGGCAAGAGCCGCTTGAAGGCGGCTCCAGTCCGTTCCAGCTTGGGGGCCAAACGTCGGAAATGCTCCACGAAATTCCATCGGCTGTCGAGGACCAGACCTAGGTATTTCATCGTGGTCTCGACGCCGATGTGAACCCCTCCTACCGTAAGTTGGGATCCCGATGGTGGCCTATTCCGAGGCCCATGAAAGGACATGGCCTCGGATTTGTGCAATGCCACCTCGAGACCCAACTGCCGGATCCTCTCAACGACTATCGCAACCCCGCGTGTCATCGCGTCGGCCGCCGCCTGATGCGACCTTCCCTGCGCCAGGACCAGCGTGTCGTCAGCGTAACAAATTACGCTGACCGGTGATGACACCCAGGCCTGCACGATCGAGGCTTCCAGGAGGAGTCTATGGAGTTTCTTGCCCGTTCTTCTCCATAGGTACCTACTGCTTTGGAATGGGCAACTAGCTTCATCTTTCTGACTGACCGACCCCTTGACAATTCAAAAGTGCCTGTAATTGGTTTATTTGAAATAAATGCTTTGAGTTTGAGTTTACATCATCTGCCTAGCCTTTTTCCAAACTATGTTGGGGTCGGCTTTCAGTCTAACCTAACTTGCAGCTGAATATCAGAATATAATTATAACTACTGAACGGATCTCGATGAAATTTGGCACAGAGCAAGATTATAACCTGGATTAACACATAGGATACTTTTTATCTCGTTAGTATGTTCCCTTGGGATAATTTGCGACATCTATGCGGGCGACGCCGCGGGAAGAAGCTAGTTGGTCTATATTTTTGTAAGGTGTAAAGTGTAAATAAAAACCATTTGGAAAGTAGTAAGGTTTAGACCAGTGCCGATAACTTTTAAAACAAAAAAAAATTATAGTAGGATGAAACCCATTGGAAAAGGAAGAGAATGTAACAAAAATTAAAGGAAAAATAATTTACGGGCGATCTGAGGTCGGGAAGTGGATGGGGGTGCGTTTTTAAGGGTAAAAAATGGTTTATCTCGATTTCCGGCAAAACTACAAGTTCTATAGAAAAAAGTTAAATAGCAAAGATGTAGGTAATAAAAAGATCTACAACTTTTGTATTCACACTTTTTTCAGATAACCTCAAAATTTATGTGAAAAGTTCAAAAAACCAAGTTTTTGGTTTTTTATTTTTATCTTTTACAAAAAATATTTTTTTTCCACGAAATTTTGTGAAAACTTACCTTTTTATGTTCCAAACACACTGTAATTTTTTTGATTTAAAATATTTTTTTTTTCAGCATATATTGACTTAATATCGAAAAAGTAGCCTAATTTTCGATCAAAAAATCTCATGTCAAAATATCAGCTTTTAAAAAAAAATCGGTATGCTTTATGTTCGTTAAAATCTCTACTTTTTGATGGTGTAAAAAATATACATTACCATAGTAAATGTGTAATTTTGTTTCACTTTTTACCATTTTCAAAGGCTTCCGCACTGGTCTAGTTTTACAAGTTTTTTTTATAAGTATTCCTTTGTTAATATTTATCAGGAACCAGTGCCAAATTCAATAAAATGCGGTACAATAATTATGCCTAATGGAAATACTTAGTAAGTTTTTGCATTTTTAATAATTTCAATAATTTAATAAATGAACACCTTCGTTTTGTAAAAATCACCAGTCTTTTTAACTTGTTTTTGTCCTTCTCTCAAAATGTGCTAAGTACTTACTTCTTTAATTGATTTTAATTATTGTATATCCCGAATTTTTTTCGGTAGTAGTGTTGGCTCATTGATGACGGTCGTGAATTACGAGTTGTGATTGGCAGGTTTGATCCCAGTCAGATGTTTTACTTTGTGTTCATTTTTTTATCACCACTGCACTGCTCTAATAACGGTGAAGAAAAACATATTGAGGCAACCAGTATGTCCTAGATCTAAAAATTAAAGTACACGTGACATGGACCAATCCGCACTGGGTCCACGTGGTGTATAAGACCTACTCCCTCTCACTGAAAGAAGGCCTGTGACCCAGCTGGGTACAGAGGCCAGCACATCAAGTTACCACAATCTGTCAAATTTCTGTGATAGTATTTCAACTTTATTGCAAAGATATAAGGTTCATTTTTAATTGAGAAAATTTGACAGTTAGGGATAGCTTGATGTGCTGGCGTCTGTACATTATAGGCTGATTATGCAAAAAAAAATCCACATCACCTCAAATAATAACCCACTATTCTAGAATCACTCGACATACCGTGCGACAGTTGAAATCTCGAGCGATTCCAATAATAACGCTTGTAGTGTTCAACTATAGCCCACAAAGTGAATTCAAATTGCTCTCAGAACTTTAGCTTGCCAGTTACGTATGGGAATGACGAATGAACCGATTACAGACGACTGAGAGAGTATTATGTATGTAAGTGTTGGTTGAAGTTTGAAGTCTTTTACGTCATCGTTTTCCTTTTTTGCTGGTTCGATAACAGTTTGTCAATGATTTTCGTTTCATGAATTACGCCTAGGGTGTTGCTTTGCAATAAACGAGAGTTTGAACTCCTTTTATTGTATGTTTTAATAAAACCAACAAAAAATAAATATTGCCGTACTTCAACGAATGACATTAGGCAACTTCAACATCAACTTATTAAGAGGACTCTAGTCTCGAGGAATTTGAAAAATAAATATTTGAAGAAACTATTGCTCCCCCCGTAAAGTGCGTAAGGGACAACTGCAACAGGCAGTCCCAAGGATTCACCAACATCACGACACTAAGGGCACTACTATATGACGCATTAGTCAGAAGTCACCTCGTACATAGCGCATTCATTTGGGCTCCTCATGAGGCGAAATATAGTGTTATGTTGGAACGTATCCAAAATAAGTTCACCAGACACTTGTATTACAAGCTGTATGGAGTATATCCATTATACCCATTCATGTACCCTACACTATTTGTTCTAGGTATGGTAGGGTATAACACTCTAAGAGTACGACGGGAGTTTTCGCTCGTAGCGTATGTAGTGAAACTACTACGTGGCGTGGCGCATAACCCGGGAGTGCTGCGACACCTACAGCTGTACGTGCCCGACCGGTACGTGTGGAGGCGGCACCGCCCGCCCCTGCTCGCTGTGCCTGCAGCCAGGACCAACCTACTGGCGAGAACTACTCTCACTAGAGCCATACGCGTGGTGAATGAGGTTCACGGGAGGGTTGATGTATTGTGGTGCAACTTGAGTGAATTCTCAAAAGTTACACTATATGTAATAAGTTATTTAGATTAAGATATTTTTTAACTAGGTATAAGGTGTAGATTTAGGATTTAGTTAGTAAGGCCACTCTGTCGCATTGGATCATAGATCTGTAATGATAGTGTAGGTAAGATTGTTATAAATAAATAAATAAAATAAATAAAAAAAACTCAGGCTGATTTTACAGGACGACGACGACATCCCTGAAGTGACCGAGGTAGATCTGAGAGGGGCGGTAGGAAGGCTCAAGGCCAAGAATACCGCCCCAGGACCCGACGGCTTGCCTGGTAAAGCCTGGGTCCTGGCCTCAGGGGCTCTCGGGCCCCGAGGCGCTCTTAATTGCATGCATGGAGAGAGGTCAGTTTCCGCTCCGTTGGAAGACGGGGAAGCTGGTCCTCATACAGAAGCCAGGGCGCCCTGCGGACTCTCCGTCCGCATTCCGGCCCATCTGCCGTCTGCATCTGCTCGACGAGGTCGGCAAACTCTTCGAGAGAATTATTGCGGGCCGCCTCGTCGGGCACCTTGGAAGGACGGGGCCGTTTTTTTTTTTTAAGGCTGGGAAATCATCCAATGACTGCTCCCGCTCTGGGTGGAGCGGAAGGGAGTGTCAGACTCTTACTGACTAAAACCCATCCATGTTCCTTCCGTAGCCCTTTATGTTCCGGGGTAGCGGTAACCCTTTCGGACAATCCCGCTTACCCGGCAGGCTTGGCCTTGAGGGGCCCCTTCATATGCTGACATCTCTTTGAGGCGCGCGTGGAACATATACGCGCCGTACGGCACGGGTCTGGTGCTGATCGGACGGTGAGTCACCCATTACTCACCGTCCGCAGGCCCGGGCATACGGTGGCCGGGAGTCGTCACGTGGCTCCCGACGCCCGGGGCGTCTCCTGCGGCGGCTGGGACGGGAGGACCTTTCTCTCTCCCATCCCGCCACCTCCTTCGCGAGCATAACTTTTTCGCAGAAGGAGGTGACTGCCTCCCACTCCCTCTCGCCCCGGACCATGGCTTGCACCAGGGCCGGGCGCGAGAGGTCGCCGCCGCCGATCGCCTCTACGAGGACACGGCGGTGCTCCGCCCAAGCGGGGCAGGTTTGCACCGTGGGCTCTACCGTGTCCTCTGGGCGATCCTCGCAGTGGTGACACCCGGGCGTTTCCTCCCGCCTGATGATGAGCAGGAACCTCCCGAAACATCCATGTCCGGTGAGGACCTGCGTCAGGCGGTAGGTGAGGGCGCCGTGACGCCCCTCTAGCCACTCCTCAAAGAGGGGCCTTACCGCCACTATCGTGGCGTGCCCTAGAAGCGATGCCTGAGGCCTCTTCAGAAATATGCCGCTCCAGAGCTCTCCTCGCTGATAACCGGTTATGACGAAGACAGAGTTCTGACACTGACTATGCTGAAAAGCAAGATGCTGTTTATTTAGGTAGCTACCAAGAAGTACCTACCAATAATAGTTCAATTCACTACGTATATACGTTACCATAAGCATATAAACATAACACACACACCATTCTGTGAGGCACCAACTAAATTGAGCACACGTAACGAACGGGGGGAGGCAGGGGTGAAATAGAAGCGTACCGAACTTGCTTAGATAATGTGCATACATTAAACTAAGACTAAACTAACGCGAGGCGTATCTTGATGAAGGAACTTCGGGGTTCGCCCGCGGTCTAATTATAGGGGAGATTGGGCAAAAACTGCCTCTTTGATGTGTAGGATGTGGGGAAATTTAATTAAGACGTCTAAAGGATCGAGGTTTGTTGTTGGAAAAGATTAGTGGATAAGACGGAGTTGTCTAATTGGAAACTATAATTTAAGTATATAGGTTATATCTACAACGTATTTATTTTCCTACGCACAGTCGCCAGCATATCAAGTTATCACAAACTATCAAATTTTCTGACTGAGTTTGAACTTAACAAAAAATAGATTAAGGCTTAAAATCATTTGAATTTGACAGTTTGGTATAACTTTATGCGCTGGCGACCGTACTATAGCATCTACAAAACGAGTTTTGTTATTATATTTATAAGGATTTCACTTGCCACGTCGTTTATCTGAAAAACATGAAAATGCCATTAATAAAAAATATAAAATAGGAAACTTTCATTTCTTTTCAGAATTCTATATTCAAAATTTAAAACAAAGAACAGTTCGATTTTATAGCTGCATTTTGTCAGTAAAAAGAGTGATATGTCGACAAACATCTGAGTAACGCGACATTGTAGAAAAACTTTACGTGTTTTTGAACTGAATGTATGTATTTGTTACTACACGGTATTTTATGGTCGTGTTACATCAGTTTAGGGAAAAAAGCTGTTAAATAAGCTAAGCTTTAAAAAAAAACTAAAGTCATTTATTCAAAATAAATCAGAATCATCACTTTTTGAACGTCAAAATTTTATGAGACTGTCCGTCACCAGTTCCCAGTGCGTTATTTGAAAAAAATAGAGACAGTTAGAGAAAAGAGATAAAGAGTATTCTATATGTCTAGCTAGGAAGATAACTTTTCAGCATTAAAAATGGAAAATCAACCTTGGTTTTATTAGTCCCAATGCAAGACAAAACTCTCTTCTCTCACAAAGAAAATTCTAACATTAATACAACCACCTACACATTCTTATAGAAAACTGCGATTAAAAAATATTTAAAACTACAAAATCTAACCCTAAAACATCCATATCAGCTTAAACCCGTATCTTTACGGGATATCCGTCCCGGTTCCGGGTACCCGGCGTATTTACCCGGGCTGATCCGGCTTATACCCGGTAAGTCTGTTCGCCCATATATTGACGGCAAACCAGGCTACCGATCTTTTACATATTAAAATGTCTAAATATTGGCTGGGGAGAAATTAAATCAAGGGATGATGAGTCAGTTTTTTTCATATTTTCAAGTAGGAAATTTGGTTCTTATGAGATTCGTTCGGTGTAAGAGAATTATGCTAGATATTATAAGGACAATAGTAATAGAAAATATTTTATTGTCCAGGTAATACAGTTACCGCTGCCCCAGAACCGGCTAAGGAAGGAACATGGATGGGTTTTAGTCAGTAAGAGTTTGACACTCCGTTCCGCTCCACCCAGAGTGGGAGGAGTCATTTAATGACTTCCCATCCTGAAAAAAAAGGTAATACAGTAAGCAGACTCACGGGTTAACCGCAAGTTCAGACGTCATGAGTAGCATACCAATAATAAACATACCGAGAAATAACAAAACGCACCTGTCGAAATATGTACATCTATCCATCTGCCTAGCCTTTTCTCAACTATGTTGGGGTCGGCTTCCAGTCTAACCGGATGCAGCTGAATACCACATTTTACATGGAGCGACTGCCTATCTGACATCCACAACCCAGTAACTGGGCAAATACATATTTACATAATCCCGTCCCGGTCTAGTCCCGGGATCGATTCTCGGATCGGACAGTAAACCTGGGCTTTTCCCACATCTGGAATTTGTCATTAGCAGCCCGGAGTCTACATTTAGCCCGGTTAATAACTATAAATAGGCTCTACCCATATCAAATGTTACTTCAACATAACTGGCGTTATGTGGATGTACAGAACGCCAGCACATCAAGCTACCCCAAACTGTCAAATTTTACCAATTTAAAATGAACCTTATGCTTTTGTAATAAAGTTGGAAATCTATCAAAGAAATTTGACGAATTGGGGTAGCTGGATAGGCTGGCACCGCTGCCATTTTTTTTTAAGGCTGGGAAATCATCCAATGATTTCTCCCGCTCTGGGTGGAGCGGAAGGGGGTGTCAGACTCATACTGACTAAAACCCATAAAGGAACATAAAGGGCTTCGGAAGGAACATGGATGGGTTTTTTGGCACCTCTGCTTAACCCTCCATTATTACAAGCGTGATGTTATGTAAACTTAGCAACAAATAATGCAACAAGAATATTTATTGACGCTTTACTATGCGACATGTTTTCAATGTGCTATATTTTCTCAATATACCAAGACAACGACATAGACAAAGACTAGAGCATAGAGTATAGAATATCTAGAAGTTACTATTTATCAATCATATTTCGGCACTATTCGTCTTATAGCGGAGATAATGGAATGTCGTTTCTTTCGGAACACACCGTTTCTCATACTGATAGAACATTCTGGAAATCGAAGCGCTGGGATTTATATTTCTACTGGTTTAGGAAAATAGGTTACCTACATAATACACTGTAATGTGAATAAATACATGAAATGTTGACGTCATGCAAATCACTTTTAGACTTTTGTGTCCTAATCTTAATATAACTCCATACTTGGTATTTAGACTTTACTTTAGTGTCCCAATAACAAATAAAGGCATCCCCATTCCTTTAACTTCTTCCAATAATGCCCTATAGCATGTGATTTTAGGATAAAATACGTAGTTATAATTTGAGTCCTACCTTACTACCTATTAGAAAAAACAAAACACTATCACTATTGTATATTTTCTTTTTAAATTTGAATTTGGAACATATGTCGAAAGGCTGATCTGTGAATAGCAGCTATAGTACAAAGGACCATGGGCAAAAATGTATGAAGCCTGGGCTCAC
This sequence comes from Hyppa rectilinea, assembly GCA_951799385.1. Classification (NCBI taxonomy): domain Eukaryota; kingdom Metazoa; phylum Arthropoda; class Insecta; order Lepidoptera; family Noctuidae; genus Hyppa; species Hyppa rectilinea. Next base: position 6,575,105 of record OX637314.1, read on the forward strand.
CCACCAACAGAGATGAGACCACTTTGAATATACTTGTAAAGCACTAAATATAAAGATTTAAACTCATTTTTGCGAAGAATCCATGGGGTTATTTTGCTATAAATATTTTTCTCCGACCATAAATAAACTAAAATTCTGCAAAAAGTAGTGCTGTTATGGCATTGTAGGTTTTGTTATTGAACATCTTTGAACAAAACAGCTGCTAACAGTTAAAATTATTTTTATTAACATTTTCAATCAATATCAATAATAATGTCGTCTAAATATCCTGCCGGTGGATTAAATTGTATGTGCCTGCCTAACCCTAGATACCATATTCCCTAGATATATATAGGCGCATCTATTGTTTACCACTATTTTAAGCATTTTAAGAATGAGTATATTGTTTCAATAAGTTTTACGACTCCTAACAATTGTCTTTTTCTACAAAACCTATTTAGGTGCATATCTTTTTTCTGCAATGGAATTGAAGGTGGTGCCCATAGTAACAATTTTAGTACAAACAAAATCCTTCACAACGGCATATGCTATAACTCTGTTGGACACTGAGCCCAATTTGACTCATGGTCCTTTCATCAATGAAACTGAACGCGATAAGCACATGATCTCAACCGCGTTCAAGACCTATCAGTGGCAATATTCTATAGAAAACAATAACACTGACGGCCCATAAACGAGGTTTACGTGCTGAACGCGTTTAGTTTAATTGGTGCAATTCACCCTTAATCATAACCTTCTAATTACAGGGTCGTGGTTTAAGCTGCAGTAAAAGTTGGGCAGTTATCGCTGAGGTAGGTGAGTTATGCCAGGTTACATGGCAAGTAGGTAAGTTAGGGTACAACGGCGACAGCTTGGATGCATGGCTGTAGTTTTTGGCACGTCGGTTTTAATACGGGTCTGTTTTGTTGGTGTAATGTGACATATGTGAATTATTTATTTAAAATACTTTAGTTTCGAACTTTAGTGAGAAAAAATAATTATAAATTAAAATCGTAGAAACTAAATCATAACTTGAAGCACAATATTATGACTAGTTTCTTGTTATAAAGAAGCATTACGTAGTAAAAACTTTAAAACGCCTTTCAAACAGTGTCGAAGTTATAAGAATATATCTATCTGCCTAGCCCTTTCCCAACTATGTTGGGGTTGGCTTCCAGTCTAACCGGATGCAGCTTAATACCAGTATTTTACATGGAGTGACTGCCTATCTAACCTCCACAACCCAGTAACTGGGTAACACGATACCCCTTGGTAAGACTGGCTGTCAGACTTTCGGGCTTCTGACTACCCGTAACGACTGTAAAAGATCCACGAATGACAGCCGGGACCAACGGCTTAGCGTGCTTTCCGAGGCACGGAGGAGTCTCGATATCTTAAGATGGTCACCCATCCACAGACCAACCCCGGCAAGCGTAGCTTAACAGTGTTGAAGTTATTAGACTCTAAACCCAATACATATAGGTATTAGTTTCTGTTTCCAAGTCCATTTGTTACGTATTCTTGATTAAACCATTATACTTTAATACAACGCGAACCCAACAACAAACAGCATTAGCCATCCGATACAACATGAAACCTACTACACCATACCAAAGACAAATAAACAAACATTCGCGGCAAACGATCACATGTCGCCTACAAGACAAATAGGTATTTCTTACCCCATACCACCCCCTTCTCCCCTTTAACCCCGTCCATCTTGAAACGCTGACAGTTGGTATTCACCTGCGGGGAAGCCGGGGAGCAGCGCCCCGACAGTAAATTCCCCCGGAATGTCGGAGCTGTGTATTTAAGCTCAAATTGAGTACTAGCTAGCTGTTCAGGTAATAAAGTATACTGTGATTGGATGTAATGGTAACCTTTTGTTTGTTTAATTTACTTTAGTTTTCTTATTTATCATGTAAATAAACAGTAGCTTAAAAAATGGAGGGTGTGTCTTTATGGTAATTTAATTTAATGATTGATTTTAATGTTAATTTCTTATTTATTTAAGTTCAACGTTAATTTAATTTATATCGGACTGTAAGGATCAAGTTTTGTATCTGAAATAAATAAATTTTATTTTTATAAATGGCAACTTACAGTAAACGTGACGGATGGCAGCTGATTGGAGTCGAGTATAGCCGGTTCAGCGTCACCGACCCGAGCGTGACGGTTCGATTTCGTTCACTGTGCAGAAAGAGCGCAAAGTACGCATAAAGAAGTTTTTACTTCAGAAATGATTACTTAACCTAAACGATTGAAGTTCGTAGTTTCTAGTTTAAATCGTATGGTTTGTTAAGATTATTTTTAATACGTAGGTATTTTACAGTGGAAAATGTTGTGGGTTACACAGTTGGCCGTTGTGAGTTACGAACACATTTGGCCGTGTCTTATTTATATTTCATCCAATACAATATTATGTGTAGGTAACTGTTTGTTTTGCCAAACAAATAAAATGAAATAAAATTAACTTTTTTTAGAGTTGGAAACTTTTTGAGTTGGTTTTCTTTTATTCACCATGGTCGATCAATTTTAGTAGTTTAGTGGGCGTATGCGTTTTGCTGAGCATGAGGTCCGGGCTTCGACTTCCAGTTATCGAGTTTTCCATCAGGGAATTCTGGGTAGCAACCCGGAGCCTGGATTTGCGCCCGGTTGATGGCAATAGGCTCGCCTATTACCTACATAGCTATACCTGAAATAGCCAAATGTGGGTTTACTATTGTATACTTCTGCATGACCCTTTGAGGATAACATGCGTGATCTTATGTCTTGCCGCAAAGCTCAGTAGGCAAAGAAGCTATCATTCATTTCATTTTTCTCCTTAAAATAGTAAAATTGTTAACAGACCGGTATTATTCATCTAATTGTCCAGTTAGATTTTTTATTTTATTTGGGCAGATTTTTATTACTGCTCGAAATCTAATAGGGATGATGACAGTAAACAAAAGTCACTAAAGTAATGCATCTATGTAATGAAATGTAAATTATGAATGGCAAAAAACGTATTTATTTTTTAATTATGAGTGAGATTATTTAATATTTTAATAAAATAAAACCACAAAATACGACAATCCGCCATGTTATGTTGAACGCCAATCAGAGCGAATTACGTCACGTTCGACTACAATGACAGCTCTTCTTAGTTTCCCTCTATAGCGAGTGGATAATTTGGTTTGTTTTCATAAATATATTAAATAAAATAGAAAGTGAAAATACAAAAATGGAACCAGGATTTACAAAGGCAACCAGCACAAATTTGCCAAGAGTCGACTTGTTGATTCTAGGAGCGTTTCTAGGGTCAAATAAAGACTATATTGCCGTTCTATTATAACAGCTGTTCTTTTTCTTCTGTCTGGTTGACAAGCAAATTTTGAAGGAATGCAGCCTGCTTTTAAGCGTATCTGTGACACTGATCCCATCAAGTGATACTGCATATAGTTTTCCATATCATTCGGTAACTGAAATTTAAATAAAACTTAAGTATTCTGTGATAAAACATAGAAAAAAATATGAAAGGTGAAACCTAACCTCAGTTTAAATATTGAACAGCGTTATATTTATAATGGTTTGGAAAGTATGTGGAATCTACAAATATAAGTAAATACTTACGTCAAAGTGATCTTCACAGAAATAAAGCTGAGTATTAGGCAATATTCCTTTTATATCACGTCTTGCAAGTTTAAGCCACTTATTTCGTATTGTTTTATCATAGGGAACGAATATAAATAACTTGTCCGGGCTTTTTATAGTTGTATTAGTACACAGAGGCACTGCACAACACCTATATGGTCTCGAACTCATATTTTAGAACTTTTAAAACACAAACAATGCAAAATTAATACTGTAGCCGTACTAGCCGTCAATGTTTACCTCGAACGTGACGTCACAAGCGACGCCATGACAGATTGAAGCGTTTTGGCGGAAATGAAAAAAAAATAAAGTAAAATGTATTTTATTTCATATTGATTCCTCATTTTAAGCAGAAATTTGATATACATTGTATATAATATTTATTTCTGAACCTGAAAAACCAGTTTTTCAAAATTTGTCATCATGCCTATTAGAAACGACGAGTACGTGATTCTAGTTAGTCAGGGGGAGAGTGACATCTGTTATCGAATAGAATCGTTATTAGAAATCGAATTTTAATTCAAGTTCGCGAAGACAGAGGGCACTGCATTTCCGATAACGTCATGTACTCGGGGTAATTTTAAACTATGCATTTTAACAATAAGTTACATATTTTTTGGCCAAAGAATCAGTATTGTCATACAACGTATCTTATGGGGACTTCTCCTGTTGACAGCGATGCGGACAATTTTTTTGATGTCTTATGTTTATTTTCTAACCTTTTTTTATCTACTTTTATATATTATTAATATTTTAAGACTGTTAGTTACCTTTTTAAATTATGTAAATATTAACTGGAAATTGAAATAAACTTTCAATCTGCAAACAAAATAAGTTGCACGTGTATAACCCACCTCATGGCTTAAATATAAAGTGAAAAAGTAAGTTAGACCAAACCGTAGCACTTGTATTAATTTTTATCTCGATTACATTGGCTACAACAACGCCTACGCTGCTACGCCGTAGCACATTGCCGTAGCTATTTTACTAATAAGTATTCTTCATGAGTTATACAAATCAAATATTTTAACATTAAAAACTAAATAGGTACATCAATTACTTACCACCTAGTAGGTATATTGAAAATGTAATTCAAAAAAAGAACAGCCGTAAAATATAAAGCCAGCAACACACACTACTATTCCCATTACCCAAACCTCTCGATGCGTGAACCTCTCTAAATCTAAGTCCTTGAGGAGTATACTCCCCACGGTCTAGCGGTTTTCCATCAGCGGTGATTGATAAGCCGCGCCCCGTGAGATTGTCGTTACGTGGTCGTCTCGTGACGCCTTAGTAAGGATAAGACGGAGATATTGTTTGAGAAATGAGGAGCGAAATAAGTTGCTTGTAAGATTCTTTGTAGTGTGATTTTGATATTAAATGTAGCTAGTTATATTTTATGCCCTTTAAATATAATGTATTCAATTAAATTTTATAAGAGCTATACATATAGAATAAGTGACAATATTCTGATAAGTATTGTGACCTTATGAAAGTATCGTTCCTATCCATATTTAGACAGATTATAGTTACATTTAAAATAATCATTTTCTATCCCTTGTTTACGTGTAACCTTTAACACCCAAAATGTATAACAAAGTATTTATTTTAGAAGCATTCAACTCCTTTAATTCGTCACAAACCTTTCTCGTAACTAACATTGCTCAAAAAGTTTTACTAAAAACCAGTTGTAACTGCTTTAAATAAATCCTGCACAAAGCAGTCCTCATAGCGAATAGCACACGTATCCACTAAAGCTTACCTCTAACATTATTGATGACTAAAACAACCCTCCCCCTCTGAGGGCCGCGTGGACCCAAATGCGAAGTGGGGTCAAACGCTAACGTTTACTTGCTGTTCCAAAGTCCAAGATCTTAAAGTTTAAACACAATTGAAATTAGACTCTACCTTGTAGTGAATAAGATTGCTTTTTGAATATGCAGTCTTGTCTTTAAAGTCCCAAGTCGACGCTAAACTAAGAGGGTGTTAGAGGGTTAAACCCCCCAGGTGGCTGGGCAATTTTACCACGTTAGGCAGTGACGGTCGCCTGTAATTTTGGGCCTAATGCGACTATTCCTATTTCAAGTTACCCCTCGAGCTTAAGTATGGGCCTGACGCGGGAGATAAGGCTCCCTATATACCTTATAAGATGTATACTTGATAGGTGTAGTGAACAGTTGAACGAGACGTAAGTGTGGGTACTTCAGGCGATGGCTCCTGATAAGAGTTGAATGTGTTTGACGCTGGTTTTGGATATGTTGTGTTTTCGTAGAAGTTGAGAAGACTTCAATGGAAGATGTACAAAGATTCTTTGAAAATTTTGCTTCAGAAGAGACTGATATGAATGTAGTCTTCTTTTTGTTTTCGTGTGGTTAGTGACTAACCTGGTGTGAGAGTTTTTATGCTTCCCATGGGCCTGTGACTTAGCTTCACATGCTGTTGAGAAATATCTCTCAGACATGCTGGTTTCATCACGATGTTTTCTTTCTCTGATTTTTAAGCAAGTGATCATTTATACAATACGCACATGAATCCGTAAATTCAAAAGTGCATGCCTTGTGTTCGAACTCGAGACCAATGACTTGGCAGTCCGACGGTCACACTACTAGGCTATCACTGCTGTAATCATCAATTATCAATCATCAGCTTCCATTCAATTTTTCGATAAAAAGTTTTATGAAAGATGTACAAAAAATCTTAGAAATTTTGTTTCAGAACCTGATATGAATGTAGTTAATAAGCTAGATAATCCAGCCAATCCGAGAACGGAATTGTTTGAACTCAAGAACAAATCTTGAGTTCAAACAATTCCGTGCGGCGGCGGTGAGCGAACGTATGCAGATGTATGGCTTGGCTCATCTAGATTTGAACATAGCTGGCTTAAGACCCGGGCGGGCTTAATAATAGTACCTTCAGGTACTAGTGCTACTTTTAATAATTAATCAAAGACAAGGAACCATTTTTTTTTAAACCAGAGTAGGTTTTTAGCCTATTTATCTAATATCTGTACACGTAAATGTATCATGATAAAAATGGAAAAAAATTGTTTATCATAAAGTTGGTACGGTTAAGTGAAAACTTTGTAAACTGTCCGGAAATACTATAGCTAATTCGTACCAAAGTTTATTTTAGTAAAAATTGTATTTAAATTTTCAAATTTATTTTTTATTTCAATATTTAAGGTTCTTCAATATAATAATGTTAATCTCCTATGTTTTTTTTTAAATAACAGGTTTTACTTACACTACACTTAACAGAATCAGACGGTTTATTCATGTATGAATCTTGTATAAATAACTATTTTCGCATTAGTCGACTCGTTAGTGCCCACAACCAAGGCTGTCAAGCTTAGTAGTAAGATATAACAACAGAAAAAGAGTAAAATAACTGTGTTGTATAAATATTGCCAGCTTTCTGGAAACAATATGACAGCGATATGATTTGATGTTTCAACGTTTTTTTTTACGTATCTACACTCTGGCCGATGAAAGAGTGCGTTGTCGACAACTGTCAGTTGAATACGAAAGAATACGTGTTTTACGAATTTAATTCTTATTAGTTCCTAATCATGTCCAACTGACAGGTGTCAGAAACGCATTATCTCGGTGTCCGGAATATTACATCCGACTACATTATTTTTGAACATTTTTGTAGTGTGATAATATATTTTATTGGTTTCCTTTTTAGGGTTCTATAATACCTAAAGGGTAAAACGGGACCCTATTACTAAGTCTCCGCTGTCCGTCCGTCCGTCTGTCTGGCCGTCTGTCACCAGGCTGTATCTCATGCACCGTGATAGTTAGATAGTTGAAATTTTCACAGAAAATATATTTCTTTACCGCCATAACAATAAATACTAAAAAACAGATATATTAAAGGGGGGAAACCATGCAACAAACGTGATTTTTTTTCAGTTTTATAGATGTAATACATGGTACGGAACCCTTTGTGCGAGAGTTCAACTCACACTTAGCCGGTTTTATCTATTAACACACAGTGTATAATATATTTTCCACGTAATTAGACGAGAAAAACTGTAAGCTCCACGAAACTCTGCACACACGAACTAAACCCTTGATAATTGTGGAGCCCCGCTAGTTCAAAACAAAGATAAAGGCACACACAAATAGGTGGCACCCGACGCGAATATAAATCGGCGTTGTAAAACTTTGTGCGTCTTAATTAATTGCGTTCGGATTACGTGGGGACGTAGACGCCTTGTTTTGTGTACCCCTTTGTATCGATAGACCGGTATCATAGATTCATGGCTTATGACTTTTTAAGGTGAACATTATACATAACTGAATCGAGAAACGTTTTCTTATTTGACGAAGATTTATACTCAGTGACTAACTTACTGAATGTTGGACTCTTAACATAACGTCACCTGAAAATAAAAAGAAAATCATAAGGCTTCTTTCTCGTTATTATTTGTAACTCACACCAGTTAGGGGAAACGGTCACCTGAAATAAAAGTTGAAACAATTAAAACTTTAACATAACATTACGTATATCCGAGCTAAAGTAAAATTAGTAACAATAAAACTCCGTAAAGGAGGAAAAGAAAAACTCGTTCCCCTCACAAAGTAATATTTCCCCATTGTTACTCTCCACCTGGCCCACACAACAATCACCACACCTCAATGTCTGACGAAAACCAAAAATTAAACAACGTCCTTTGTTGGCGAAAACGCTAAATTGAGGAAATTTCCATCCATTCTCCAGCCAGGCGTCATCCGCGCCTAAACCCCGCTTCAATTTCAATAGCACCCCCTACATACTCCCTACACCCTTTAGGACGCCCCCACACCTATAGCCATCCCTCTCTATCATCCGTTTATTTTTTGAGGGAGACAGGGATGAAGCTACCTACAGGGCCGGTCCGAAAGTTAGACATATATTATTGTATTATACGATCGTAGGTGGCGCGGGGGTGAAGATTGATGCCACGGGGCGGCGGGGGGGTAGTTTCGGCAACCCTATGGCTACGTAACGAAATTTGCGTCACGCACGCCTGTGTGCGTCGAGGTAACATGGCCTCATATTTCACGTGGAGGAAATTAGATGGAGGAATTAATTTTCAAGTTTTCAATATAGAGAGGAAAAATTGGCTTTGCCCGTATGGTTATTGTTATGGCTTTGTCGCCAAATTAAAGGTAGGTAAGGCTTCAAGTATTCATTTCGTGCCTTTTGATGATGTATGGAAATTACTTTTGGACTTAGCCGTTTGTCGTTTTGTATTATGAGTGTGGGTAGGGCGTTTTTTTACCTTAAGTTTTATTTATAGGTTACGGCTTTTATTGGCAGAATAGTCGACATCGGCTTTGCTTGGCATATAAAAAAAATTAAGAGCACAGATACTATGTGTAATAGGTTATGTAACTAAGACTAGGTTGGTGTTGAGAAGTATTAACAGCTATTCAGCAAGATGTAAGGAATATCTTTCATAATTTTACCAGCAGGGTAATTTACCGACGACACGGTTGGCGCAGTGGTTGAGCGATTGACTGCTGCGCAGTATGTCGCGGGTTCGATTCCCGCACGGAACAAATATGTGTTACGGGTCTGGGTGTTTTTCTATCTATAATATGTATGTATTTACGAAAAAAAAAAATGTATATAGGTATAAGTAGTTTATCAGCCGTCTCGTTACCATAACACAAGCATTAGGTTGCTTAGCTTGGGACTATATGGCGTTGTGTGAAATGTCCATGGATATTATTATTATATTATATTATCACGCCTTGTTTCCCCGAAGAGTAAGGCAGACCTCGTAGGTAGACCGTTAGGGTAAGGTACTTCTGCCCAACCTTGAGTGGGAATAAGTACTGAAGCAGTACTTCTTACTTCTTCTTACTCTAATATAAATATATATATTTACACATAATTAAACACATCTAATAATATTACATTAGGACGTGGTGGATTTTGGCCCCCCGACCAAAGGCCTGGGCAAGAGGGAGTGGGAACATATCTTAATTATGTTATGTTATATTTAATAATATTCTATATATTCGCCTTCCTTCTCTCTCCTTATTTTTGCTGTGCCTGACAGGGTCTATATTGATCTCTAACTTTTCAACCTTCTATGTAATATACATATTAACATATGGAATGCAATAAAGTATTGAGTATTATCTATAGATGAAAATAAAAATGGCCAATGTCCTCTTCTTCATCGTGTGGTTAGTGACTAACTTGGTGTCAGAGTTTTAATGCTGCCCATGGGCCTCTGACTTAGCATCACATGCTGTTGAGAAATATCTCTCGGGCATGCCGGTTTCCTCACGATGTTTTCCTTCACCGATTTTAAGTGAATGTCCTCTAATGTGACATTATTACTTATAACTTCTACAAAAAGTAAAAGCTTAATAGTACGTCCCTTTTTAGTATTTTGTGGCAAGATTGATGAGCAGAGTAACATTTTCAATACTTGTCAGACAAAACATAGTTATTTGGAAGACGTCTTTATCTTTATATTCGTCGTAGTAATATTTGGACCCCTAGGTCTCGCGTTCGCAAGCTTGACTGCTGAGCTTGGAGTCTTAGGTTCGATTCCCAGGTTGGGCAAAGTGTTATTGAGTTTTTACATCAGAGATTTCTCAATAGCAACCTGGAGTCTGGAGTCATGCCCGATTAATAGCAATAGGCTCGCCTATTGAAAACCACTGAAGGGACCTGGATGCAATTTGGCACTAAGATAGACTATAGTCTGGCATAGCGCATAGGCTACTTTTTATCCAGGCAAAATACATGGATCCCATGGAATCAATTTCTACATACACGCGGAGGAGCCGCCGGCAAAATCTAGTAATATTATAAAGATAAAAGATTTATTTTTATTAGTTACACCTGGTGTCAGAGTCCGACTTAATCGCACATGCTGTTGAGAAAAATCTCCCAGACATGCTGTTTCCTCACAATGTTAACCATGCATTCTCGCTAAAACGGTTGAATGGTTTTTTAATGCCATTTGCTCTTTTCTGGAATACTTTTTATCCAAGAAATACCTGTAGAATAATTTGCGACTTCCACGCGGGCGAAGCCGCTGACAAAAGCTAGTATACAATACCGTAACACATTGTATTCTAAAATACGGTTTGAATTCATTCATTTCTGTCTCGTCAAGTTATTCCAATCTATCAAATTTCTTTGATAGTTTTTCAACTGTATTACAAATGTATAAGGTTCATATTGAATTGCGAAAATTTGAAAGTTTGGGATAGCTTTATGTTCTGATGTCTGTAATGTTTTTTTACGGTGTGTATTCATTTGTTTCTAAATAGAAATGCATGCATTTTCCAAACACATTATTTCCATTGGCTTGGAGCATTACGATACTATTCCAAATGTTACTTAGCCACATGAGAAACATAAAAGCGCTCTTTCGATACACAAGATAGGGAGAAAATGGAATGGTCTAGTCTAGACCGGCTATCGGTACCTATATGTACCGAACATCTTATTGTACACAGGCCAGCACACTAAGCCAATTTCTTTGATAGATTTTCAACTTTATGACAAAAGAATAAGGTTCATATTCAATTGGGAATATTTGACAGTTTGGGATTGCATGATGTGCTGGCATCTGTACATATCCAATATGTGGAAAACTATTAAGTACTTTGTTTTTATGTGTAAAGCTAGCAGTAGGTGGTAATGTGGCCCTATCGATTGGATGTTAAAGTAAAGTGCAGTGTGTAGTGATGTTATGACATAAAATATAGTAACTTTAACAACCATTAAAAATATTATACATTACCAGTCGAATGGCTGTCGCAATGCAAGGTAAATTTTCGACGCTATATTTTAGTAAGTACTTACAGATAAAAATATTAAATACAATAACATAAAAGTACTTCTAAAGATGTGGGAGTTTCAAAGTCAAATCATTTATTTCAAATAGGCGCAAGAAGGGCACTTTTAAAAAAATGTATAAGAAATAGAATTGATTATAGTCGCCCCTTCCAAAAGATAGTTTCGTATGAAGAAGAATGGGCAAGAAACTCCAACTCTTTTAAAATGTTTTACAATATTTTGTTTACATGAATTGTAAAAGTATTTGTGATGAATAAAAAAAATACACCATGTTGTACTACACTGTTTTACTTATGTATCATTAGATCAGCCTATTCATCGTCCTCACCAGAACAAATCGCTAAACCTGCGTAAACACGAACGCAAATCAGTACTACCAACTTAAAAAGCATCCATCTTCTAAACGCAACCTAACAAACTTACAAACAAAAAATGGGGCAAACATTTTACTGAAAGGGCGATAATTTAAAGATGAACAAAAATGATATCGTTGAGTTCAAAGTCAGGAAACTCCATTGTACTAATTACGTGGCAGACGGCGTGCTTTCACTTTCGCCGCCGGCTCGTTTTAATTATTTTTTTTTTCAACGTCTCGACGTCTGGCGGGAAACTCCGGGAAAAATTGACGATGACATTACGGTGGATGTTTTCTTTTTTATTTCGTTTAGGTTTTTTTTTTTATTGCATTGCAATGTTTTTGGCGATGATAATATGGTATAGGAGGTGTTGTGATGGTTGATTTTTGCTTGGTAAGTTTATATATAATCATATCATCTAACGGGAAAGTATAACCAGGATCAAAAGTATCCTATGTGTTAATCCAGGTTATAAACTATATGTGTACCAAATTTCATCCAGATTCTTCAGCCGTTCTGGGTGATTGAGTAGCAAACATCCATCTTCACAAACTTTCACGAACAATTGAAGCTGCACTGAAAAATCTTTGGTGAGTCGTAAAAACGGCGAAAACAATCGCTAATTTTCAAGGGTCGGTGATTTTTTCAACAAGTTAAGTTTTATTTTTTTAGACGACACGGTTGGCGCATTGGTTGAGCGATTGACTGCTGCGCACTATGTCGCGGGTTCGATTCCCGCACGGAACAAATATTTGTACGACCTGCAAGTATTTGTTTCGAGTCTGGGTGTTTTTCTATCTATAATATGTATGTATTTACAAAAAAAAAAAAATGTATATAAGTAGTATATCAGCTATCTCGTTACCATAACACAAGCATTAGGTTGCTTAGCTTGGGACGATATGGCGCTGTGTGAAATGCCCAAGGATATTATTATTATATTATATTATTATTATTATATTATATTATATATATTATTTTAACACAATTGTTAAAACTGTACAACTTTTGGCGCGTAATTTAAATCGGTATTTATTCGCCGCCATCTTATTTTTTTTAGTACAATATCGCAAAATAATTTCACAAATGTTTAACAACAAAATGGGAGGCATTGTAAATGAAAAAGTCATTCAAGGACAAAAAGATTCTTGTAGCAGTGAACTGAAAAAATATCCACATATTGCAAGTTTCTTTTGAACTTCCTACCTCGAAAATATTTTATTTCTGCAGGCACGAATAATCTCCTAAAGCATATCCCCTTGTTTCTCACGTTCGCTGTTAGCGAAGTTCGCTCGCTCAATCTTTGATACTTTCTTCTTGCATTTTTTAGCTTGCCTTATTAATGAAAAGTAGGTTACTAACTTGGTACGCTTTAAGAATGAAAGTTACGGCCACGTTGCCGTAGGTCGATGAACTTTCGCGAACAGCTGTCTTTTGTTTTTGTCATTTGTGACTTCGATTTTTTCTCAAGAATCTATAAGTACGATAGCGTTGGGGGTCATGGCTTACGAAAAATAGCCAGTGGATGGGTGGCCATTCAATCCATTTGGACACCTCTTCCTGCCTCGGAAAGCACCTAAAACCGTTTGTCCGGCTGACTTTTAGAACTTGGACAGTGGTTTCGGGTAGTCAGTAGCCAAAAAGTCTGACACCTTGTCTTACCAAGGATTCAAGAAACTGTGCTGTGGAGGTCAGATAGGCAGTCACTATTTTTATAATACTGGTAAGCTAGGCAGATGATGAAAAACGATAGCTTGATAGCCTTTTGTTTATATTAATAACTTCAAAATCCTCCACATTTCAAAGCTAGCTTTGTTACAAAGCTTAGCCGTAGCTTGAAATGGATGCAGGTACAATGTAACCGCCTGCAGTGTAGGTATTGATTCTGCATTCTTCAGTAGCTACCAGGCGGAGTGCTGAACCGTTGAACAGCTGACCTGTATACGGTACTAAATCATTCATTTCTTCACGTGAATGCTTCTGGGTCACGTCTGTATGATCTGGATACGGATTTGGATAAAATCTTTATTTATTGCTCTTTTGAGTTGAAGTTTAATCCGCAACGCTAGAAATGAAATAGTTAAATAAGATATTAATTTAGGGAGCAAACCACGCCTTTAAAACCCCGACGGGTTATGTAGAGGTGAACCTATTGTACCTACACCCACATTTCCCATGTAGTGGGAGGTTAGCCTATTGCCAATAACCGGGCATCAATCCAGACTCCATAATTTTAAAATATCTACTCTTTAACACAACATTACTTCTTTCTTTCTTTTCAGTGCGGTTAGTGACTAACCTGGTGTCAGAGTTTTCAGGCTGCCCGTGGGGGTCTCTGACCTAGCTTCACATGCGGTTGAGAAATATCTTTCAAAGATGTCGGCAAAAAGCAATGATAACCTAGTGGTGTCAAGTCATATTTCTCGAGTTTGTACCCAAGACCTCTGATTTTTCGCATTCATGTGCGTGTTGTATAATTATCACTTGCTTAAAAATCGGTGAAGGAAAACACCGTGAGGAAACTGACTAACGTTTCTAAAAAAAAAAAATTTTACAAGTATCAGCTACTCACATAATATATCAAACTTAATTACCATCCAAACTCATTCTACAGTGATCATCATAAACTCACACTCAAAAGCAAATACGGACAAACAGCGCTCACCAACCAAACCGTAACATTAACATCATTAATTATCTATTAAAAAATAATCCTTTTATACGTCACAACCCATTCGATGTGAGAGGACACGGGATTACCTGGACTAAAACCCATAAAAAATTTAACAAACAAACAGTAGCACAATGAGCTACCCTGAATACAAGGTGGGTACGCTTTTTAGGGTTAGTAAAAAAAATGCGAATGAAGTTTTTGATTCGTGTATCTCTTGATTTTTGTGATCTTGATTTGTGATGATCACGGACCAATTTCACTAATAAAACTTAAGGCGATCAACTCATCTAAACTGCATTCAAGAGCTGCCAGTGTCAAGATTCCTCAATTATGATGACATTGACAGCACTTGAGATGGTTTAGATGTGCTAATCGCGTTCAGTTTCAAGGGTGAAATCCGCCTTAAATTGGTATCTCTACTTTCTCTCTCCTGTCTTATCCACAGTTACAATGTATAAAAAGAAAAATAAAATATAATCATTAGTAAAACAGAAGTAAGTTTGCAAGCAATGGTCCATAAACTAAAGGTACCGCATAACTGTTTTTTTTTGTGAGTGGTTGAACTTTTGGGAGAATACAATTGCATTAAAATATGACTTAAATTTTTTATACAATACAATTTTGAGGATAAGTACCTATAAAATACGCCTAAACTTTTTATAACAAATCCGGGTCCACTTTGTGTAATTTTTCCGTTAACCCTCAAATGCTACCCCACAACTTTAGACCCTAAGGAAGTCCTTCACACATGCCTCAGGCAACGTGTCGACTAAATCTTCCTGAGAATGCATGCATAATAATCATCTTAAATAAAACTCTCCAATACATTTCGACTCGTATTACGTTCACAAAGAAGTCTGGGTCACCCTTCCACTACCTGAGGGTGACATTTTTTATTCACACTTCCGTCAAGAACGCATATGCAAAAAGAACTGTTATTTTCTTTGATAGAGTATCGGAAATAATAATTATATGCATAATAGAACGGATTATAGGTCCCGCATTTTCTGTGTATGAAATTTTTCTGTTCCCGTCACCTTGCCAATGTCAGATGTTTTTTGAACTTTTTATCCATTGAATACGTTTAGATTTAATAATATGCGTTAGTGCAAGCTGTATGTTGCCGATATTTTACTAATTGATAAGCCGATTTATTGAAATATTCGACAGGGCTACATTGAAAAGGCTTTTGTTAAGAGCGTACTTGGTTTATGCAAATTATATTCTACTATTACCTACAGAAATAGCTGAATAATATTGTGCGTTTATATTTAAAAGCATACTTATATGTATACAAAATTTAAATTAAAGTCGCTTTTCGTGTGACTGTCTTTCTTAAATCACGAAACGGAGTTTGTTGCAGTTTTCACCAAAAACATAGAATTTACTTTTAAAGTTTTATAATTAAATAAAAACCTCGATGTTTTATCAAATCATTAAATCCGTGAACCAGAGACGCGTCGCTAGTGCAGAAATAGACGGTTAACCCTCAAACGCTGTAGGTGTGAATCTGACATGCCGTACATTTTATAAAACACTTGAGCGCAATACTCGAGCCCCGCCAAGGCGCGGCAACAACAATGCAGCCAGCCAGTATCTCGGCATGCCACCTCTTGACTCCAATCAAGTAATTACTGCCCTACGGTCGAATACACCCTCGGTCCTTCAAATATTCAAAATGGCGGCGTGCTCTCCTTTCAATTTATGCAAGCGATAAAATCTGCTAGACCCGCAACGATGGCGTAATATTTAGCAGTTGTAGGTAAGCAGTTTTATTGCTGTACTTAGATTGGATTTACTATATTATAATATTATTATTTAAAAAATCAATAACGTTACTACAATCCATAAAAACATTACACCCTTGACACACCGCACATCCCGAATAACAATAGGATGCAGATTCTGATTCTCTAAAGATAAATAATACATTTTGATTTATAATAGGAGTAAAAAAAAATACTCTTCATTTATCGAGAATGCATAAATAGACCCTATTATTCGATATCGGGAAGTGCAAAATATGGGTGTAACTTTTTTATATCCGTTCAATACGTGTCAGTGAACGGGTTGACTTACGAGGGATGATTTTTTTAGTACTATCAAACGCATGGTACATTCAAAATAGTTCAAAAATATTTTACGGATGCATTCAATGGTGATTTGATTTATTCCAATGACATGCAGATGTAAGTGTCCTCGTTAGATTTATTTGACTGCTGTTTTTCCATTGATCTCGCGTTACGCATGATTGGTCATGTCGATTGGCAGTTAGTGTTTATTATTTGACGTTACAATGAGGGTGAAAGAGAGAGTATTCAATTTTTAAATAACCACCCGCATAGCTGAACCTTTTCAGTACCCAAAGACCCAAACTAAAATAAAATGTAACTGTTAAATGCGCGAATTTTGTATGCGAATCCGAAGCTTAGAAACGCAAATGCAGTATTATCTAAATCCGGGTCTGATAAAGCCCCTAATCTACATAATAAAAAGAAGCGTCCGGAAACACAAATGCAGTGATAATGCCACAATGGCCGGAGAGACCGCGGCGCGCACCGGAAGGGTTAGCATTGTCTGTACATACAACTCCAAATTAATGAGCGCCTGCAAAAAATGTTGCACAATCGCGACATATGATCTCTTAAAATGTTTCCCAAAGTTTTGCAGGTAATCTAGTATAGTATTTTTATTTCAAAAATCGACACGCGTTTTACTTGTGTTAACCAATTGTACAAACACGGTCTAAATGTAAAAGTAGCATTAGCGCATAACACACATACGTAAAATACACATTTCTGATTTTGCCATTGCCTCAGACGGTACCGAGAACTCTTGCGCTTCCACAGCGTGTTTGTACACTTGGTAAGCACAAGTAAACCACGCGCCGCTTCGTGAGATAAACGCACTCTAAAGAAACGGTGGGAAATTATGAAAGTAATGGTAAAATTCATCTAAGTTTCTGGTTCTTTTAACTAATAAACAAAATAAACAAATCTTTAACCTTTTGACCGCCACGTGAAAAATGATAAAGCGTGCCCTCAGCGCCAAGCTCCGAATTTATCCTTTAATTTTGTCACCCAGTCGCGACCGTGGCGTGCTGGGCACATTTTGGTTTGTCGTCTATACACGACTGTGGCGGTCAAAAGGTTAATCTTTCTTTACTTTCGACAGATTTACAAATGAAACAATTTTACAAAAAAGAAACGCCTCTTAATTTGACTACAAGATTTACATTCCACGACCTTTAAAGTGGCTGTTACATAAATATTAAGTCTTTATTATGATCCTTTTTGATATTATTTAAACATGATCTTAACGTGTTCAATTAAAAAGCTAAAAAAAACATAAGACGGTAACAATATAATACAGATCCGAATGAAAATCGAATCAAAAACATTTTTAACTCCGCGACCTAAAACTTTGACACTCCCTGTCCAAATGTGCGCTACCTACTGATCTAATTTCCATGCGTACGCGCAGAGGTAGCGAAGGGGTTAGATTTATTCACAGTTTCAATAGAGCTTGCATTTATTAACTTTTGCGTTCAACCAAGATTAGTTTGATTTTGACGTTTGTTGTGTAAAGTTGTTTTTCGTGATAGTGAGTGACGTGGTTTCAGGATATTTTTAATCAAGTGTAAAATGACGAGTTATCAGGTGTCAAGTGTAATGAGTGGTTAAGACTTACTGTATTTTTTTTTTCATAAAATATTTGTTTATTTGTTTATCAAAGGTGCCCGTAAAACTAGTATCGCGGCAAACAAAACTATTATTTTTGTATCCATTTGTTATTTTGCCCAATTACTTGAGATCATGGTAGCATTGTATTCTTCTTACACACCTCATAGGTACACCTCTTAGTCGGCATCTTAGTATTTTCACTTTCTAGCTTACCTTCATACAATCCATCCATTGACAAGTTCGTAACTTAAATGTCTGACAGTTAATGTCCAAATCGGCGCCGGCGCACCATACTAATCTATTTTCCATGCGTACGTGAAAAGAGGACTTAATCACTGTTTCAACAGAGCATTATTGCGTTCAACCAGATTTAGTTTGATTTTGACGTTTATTATCTTGTTTTTCGTGATAAAGACATTATCTTAAAAGTCATATCAAACTCACACTCAAATATAGATAAAACAGTTTCTGTATCAACAACCAACTGAAAAAAATCAATTGTCTAAAATATGTGAAACGTCCCATACAAAGTTTTAAAATCCATTTGCGTGTGCGATTAAATATTTTCTCATAAAACCGTGATGCAACAATGATAGTCTTTAGATCTTCCACATTGTAACAAAACATACCAAATGACGTCTTAGAACGACTCTAGAAAACCACTCTCCCTTCGAACCACAAAATCAATTTCCCATATACAGCAAAAACGGAAATTTACGATAAATATCGGCCAAACAACCTGCGCGACCCCATAACGGGTCTATAGCTTTTATAGCCCCTATAGCCTTCGGCATATCAGTTTTTAGCACATCCCTCTAACGACCGCCTTATCCCCAAATAGCCGTGAGCTTTCAACGGATCCTGGGACGTCATAAAACTCAGACACCGCCATTATATTTTACTTGTATATGTTTGACGTATATGTGATGATAGGATAGAGGCTCCATGCTTGACTTTTATGGGAATATTTCATGTTATGTTTAGATTTTTTAAATGTTCGTAGGAGTGTGTTTAGGTTAAATTGTAATAAATACTTAAAATAGCTTTTTCATCTCACAACCTCAAAAACGTTCTGTTTATCGTTCGAAATCTAAAAAGAAGAGCAAAAGTTCATTTTATCTGCTATCGTGGAAAGAATTTACAAAATTCAATAATTTTATAAACTGCCAGTCCACTGAACTGGCATTAATACTTATTTCATGTCAGAGCGCCAACCTCATTTTTAGAATAATCGCACTGGCCAGCACGTCGACTGCTTGAAAAAAGAACTTTCAATAATACCAATTATAGTAATTATTCTTTTGGTTTTCAAACTTCTAAACTATTTCACCATTATTTAGAGAATTATTTATCACATAATAGAATTCAAATTCGATTAAATAATTGATTTAAAAAAAATTACATACAAATGCAGACGAAGTCACGGAAAAGCTAGTAATAAGGTAAACAAATGTAAAGATCCAATTAGTCATATACCCCATAATTATGTGACTCGATAGTAGTGTGATTGTGGACTATCGCAAAAAAAAACTCACACGATGATGACCCATAGACGAAGCAAGCGTTCTTCTAAGGAATAAAGTTCCTTAGCTCATAATAAATTGTGCCTAAGAGACCAATTCATATACCAAGGGTTTACGGTGTAATTAGTAGGCACATAAGTGAATATTCCCTTGGTACCTGTTCACATGGAACGTAGGAGGCTGTTGAAAGTTGTTTTGGCAATAATTACCTCACAACCTGAAACTCATGTGGTAGAATTTCTTTCAGCGCCACTACATTTTGGCAATCTTCTTCTTTTTCTTCATGTCGCTGGCTTAGCATAATCAGCCTATAATGTTCCCACTGCTGGGACATATGCCTCCTCTCTTCGAGAGAGAGTGGGCTGTAATCCACGTGAGCTCATTGCGGGTTGGTGGATGGTACATATCGACACGGTTATCGCAGTGGTTGAGCGATTGACTGCTGCGCAGCATGTCGCGGGTTCGATTCCCGCACGGAACAAATATTTGTACGACCTGTTTTTTACCTGTACGATTTGTTCCGGGTCTGGGTATTTTTCTATCTATAATTTGTATGTATTTACAAAAAAAAATAGCCATCTCGTTACCATAACACAAGCATTAGGTTGCTTAGCTTGGGATGATATGGCGTTGTGTGAAGTGTCCAAAGATATTATTATTATATCTTCAAACTTTTGTTCTAGGACATGTCGATTTCCTCACGATGTTTTCCTTCACCGTTTTGAGAGCAGTTGCTGGCTTGACTTGTATTTCAGATCTTGTTGGTCCAAAACTTCGCCACTTCCACGGCGTCGTAGGTGGCAGTGTAGAGATCAATTTGTCTGCATGTTTTGTGACACAGAAGGCAGGATAGTACACAAAGAATGGACCCTAGTTCGCGATGTACACTTACACAAAAAAAGTAGATGCTTTCTTTGAAAGATAAAATCAAAATACATATTCTAATTGGAAAACTTACAGGCACACAAGTTACTTTTTACTATTGATGGCCACGCTTAGTTGCTTACTCTGCCTTCAAAATTGGTACAATAGCTCAGTATTTATATTTGTAGCAGTGCTGCGGGCAGTTACTTTGTGTAAATTGTTGCATCACGGTTCAAAACGGCGAATGAAAACATCCTGAGGAAACCAGCATGTTTTTGAACCATAAATTCGAAGACATGTGACATCTATGAACTTGCACTAGGCCTGCGTGGTTTATTACGGCCCACTCCCATTCATAAAAAGGCTTGTGTCTTAGCAGTAGGAGAATTAGTGACTTAAAATGTTCTGCGGGCTAATCTTCAAACATCATTCTCCATTTTTGAGTAATGTAAGTCCTATATTGAACTTTATTACATAACAACAGAAACTTAGATATCCAAGTAAAGTACCAAGGCCAAGCCTGCCGGGTAAGCGGGATTGTCCGAAAGGGTTACCGCTACCCCGGAACATAAAGGGCTACGGAAGGAACATGGATGGGTTTTAGTCAGTAAGAGTCTGACACTCCCTTCCGCTCGGGAGCAGTCATTGGATGATTTCCCAGCCTTAAAAATAAAAAAAAGGTATCCAAGTAAATGTAGGTTACAAATATCACCTAAACTTATAACCTACAAACTGGAACGCTTCGCAAACTGATTTCTCCTGAAATTAATAACGTGTACGCGCACAGCACGTATTGTACCGTACGGTACATAAACCGTATCTGAAGGCTTAGGACGCCATTTCGCCGGGGCACTTCCTGTTAACATAAATCCACCCCTGTTTTGGAGCGAACGCAAATGCTTTGGGAAAGGTATGAAGATGACTGTGGAGAATATTTTTTTTGTAGTTACTGTTAATTTTTTTTATAATTTTGTGTGATTTGCGCGAAAATATTACATTATAAATATCGAGTCTCAATTTAGCACAGAATTATAGAAATAAAAATTAATACAGAACTGCCAGGTAAATACTAAAATAATTATTGTTAATATCCCGTATCCCTTGAGCCGTAACAGCTTGTCCAAGAAAACCAAAACTCAAAATGGAAAAAGTGTCAAATTTTCCCTATTGAAACTGACCCTTATACGTATGTAATAAAGTCAAAAAACTAACAAATAAATTTAACAGATTGTGATAACTTTATGTGTTGCCCTCTGTACATAAATTACAAATAGTATAATGTTCATTTGAAGTCTAAATTAAGAAAAAAAGAACTTAGGCTACGAAATTAAAGTTTTTTTTTCGAGTGTGTGTTATCAGAAACTAAATTTCCATCAGCGTCTCCACCGCTTTCTCTGTTGCACAAAGCCCAGCGCATAAACCAAACAAGTGCGTCCCAAGATGATGTTCGGTCGAAATATCCAATAACCATAGTTTTACGGGGGTCCCTTTCGTATAGAAAATCGATCATCACCCTCCTCTTACCTCTTACCCCTGATGGATTACGCCCGCGTGATGGAATAAAAAGAAAACATTAGACTCGCCAGTTTCCTCATGGGAAAGCCTTCCTCCAAGATATTTTTATTTTCCTGAAGGGGCACGTCAGGCCTGATTTTTGTTTAGACATTAATCTTTAATGTGTGTGTTGTGTGTTTTTTATGGATATTATATGAGTTGGATGCTGTTTGTTGGAAGTGATGTCTTTGTTTTGTTTGTTAAGAACGCTGATAACATAATTTTTAGATAAATTGCGATTGCCATTATGAGCCTTGTTACCGTACCTCAGGACCCGAAATAGTTTTGTTCCTATGTTAATACAAGGCAGAAGCTAATCAGTATTGTTTCTCTATTATTGAAAAGAACGAACAAAATTACGAATTTAGTAATATTATAAATTTGAAACTTTGGATGGAAGTATGTAATGATATAATATGTTTGTTACTCAATCACGCTAGAACGGCTGAATGGATCAGGATAATATTTGACACACATATATTTTAGTTTATAACCTGGATTAACACATGGGTACTTTTTATCCCGGTAGTACTTTCCCGTAGGATATATTTCTGACATCCACGCGGGCGAAGCCACTGGCAGAAGCTAGTAGTTACATACATTCTAAAATACCTACATAAAGAATAATCTAGCTTTAGCTTGGTAATGTAACCTAGCACTCATCATTACATCTCGCAGAAAAAAACTCTTTCAGTAATCAAAAGCCATCCAGAAAGCCCGACTTCATCTCATAAAAAATATTCAGCCATTTCAAAATCTAATGTCCAACGTACATAGCAGGCGGTACATAGCCAGAGGCGGGGTGTCACCCCAGATACAGGGTGATTTACCTCGGGTCTGCGAGACCCTTATCGGGCCTCGTTATGACCATGTGAGGGTGAAGTTATTGTACGGGTAAAGAGGGAGGGAGGGCAAGGAGGTACGCTTCAAGACGAGCACTTTGAAGGGACATAATATGTTATTATTTTTAGAGTGCACGATGTGATGTTTGTTTTCGATTTTCTTTTCTTTTTCAAAGATGTTTGGTATTTGTCGTGTGGGGTTATAAGGTTGGGCGCCCCTGGCTTGGAAAGAAGACGCACTTTTTTTGTCAAGCTATTTTCTAATTTAAAATGTCACTAAACTCGATTAAAACAACATATCCCACTTCATTTTAATCGAATTTCGAGATTAATATCCTTAAAATTTGTTTGTAAAAATAACAAACTTACCCATTTTATACCAAATGCAATCGTAATATGAAAATTAAAACATTTAAGCTTTCATAGTTTGTTTAATACCTACAAACCTTAGCACATTATAAATTATTTTAGTAACAACAAAATTCAAACTAGAATCGCCTCTTTGCATCAAATAACACATTACCTACATACCTAGGTATTTAAAGGAGCGCATTGTTAGTTCTAGTGACTAAAGCTATTGTTAAAGTGATTATAGCGTAAGCAAGAAAAAATTACTTATTATTAAAAAAAAAACTGACAGAGTCAGACAACGGTATGTTTTTTTTGAGTCATCTATACCTAGGTAGGTAATGTGTTATTTGATGCAAAGAGGTGATTATTTCAATTTCAAAGTCTAACGTAAACCTGACTATTTTTCAAACAGTTAGCGTTTTAAAAAATATCACAATATTTTCATGTTTTATCCATCAAATATTAATACATAATACAACTAACTAACTAAACTACCCAGACAGAACAAATTTATGACGAAGGGACAGTCAAACACGGGACATAAATTTCTAATATTACCTATATTGAAACGGGTCGGATTGTAAAATTAAATTTTGCATGCAGAATGTCGTTGCTGGGGGACGCTTTATTTGTAGGCGTATATAATTTTATTGCTAGGACCAATGGTTTGCGAAACATGATGGGCATGCCTTATTATTTATTGTTCTCATATAGTGACTATAGAGATGACGACTAATAGAGAAGTATGGAAGAAGAAGACATGTTGCGCCGACCCCAAATAAATTGGGATAAGGGCAGGAGAATGATGATTACAGATGTATAAAATATATAAAATGTTTTTATGTCTTTGTTTTTGAATCAGAAATATTTACATGTTATATTCTAATTATTGTTCACTAATGTGTCTTAAAAAATATTTTTGAGAAATCTTGAATTTTCTAATTGATTCAGTTCAGAATATTTTAATAAAACATATTAACGTACAGAGTATCGTATTCGTATAATACTTGTATTATCGATCGTTAATTTTATTTCCTAAACACATTCCGACGGGATTCTCACTAATCGCTGAAAGAAATCAATTATTTTTTAATTTACCTATGGATAACTGGATAGCAGAAGACGACTACTACATAAATACGAAAGGCAAGGCATATTATATTCATTATTATACGCATAAACTTTCAAACCAACGAAGTCGCGTCTGGTCACTATTCTCAGTTAAATCTAAAGTTAGATTTCCTGCGGGAACTAACTTTAGATTTGTCTACAAAAACATATTTTTATGATACTTAGATATTAAAAATAATATTTTCTGTTATTTAAAATAGATATCATATTTTTTGACTCACTGACACAAGGTTGGTAAAATCAGGAACTTATATTTTTCATAAACAGTTTTCAAAATGAGAACAAATGCGCTTAGCTTTCACACCATCAACAAACTTAACTGTATTCCTAATGAAATATTCAAACCAAAATTGCGCAATCATCTAGCACATTTAATCTCTAAAACATAAAGATCTTAAGACGAAGAGGAAATAAATTAAAAAGGCATCAGTCTCAACAATTAATACAATTATAAATGTGGGGGAGCAAAAACACTGCTATGGTCGTGTTAAAAGGCAAAGTAATACAATTTTACCGCCTTTTTCTCCCCCGCCTAATTACAAGTCATTTTATTAATAAAGTAGATCGTTACAATTAGGGCGATCCCATTTAATTTGCACACTTGCATTTTTAAATTTAATAAACTGTTTGTGTCAATTTTTATTAGTGTTAACATCGTAATAAATGTTCGAATCCGTATTTTCGAGAAATAAATCAGTTCTAAAAAGGTTACATATTTGTTTCGAATTCACAAGTCATAAATTATACCCAGCGGTCAGTGTTGCCCACTGAAAATATTTAACCATCAAATGGTCGCGTGGGCTCGGGTCAACCATTCACCAAAATATATTTGAATAACGAATGATATACGGTTTGTTTATTGGCGGGCCTGTTCCTTTTTTAGAATTTCATTATTCGGAGTTGACCGACGCGCGTTCGGGTCGCCGTCGGTCATTCTAAAGGGGATTGATTGGCCGAAAGACCCTCGTGTTCGCTACATTATATACAAAACTTTTAATATTTTCGCAGCTTGGGTCTCTCAGACCGGTTTTCTCGACCGAGGGTAACGTTTTATTGAAAATTTTACGTTTAATTTATAATTTTGAACGCACGTGTCTACCCAAAGGTGAAAAGGTTACAAGTTCAAGCGACTACGTTTCTTCAAGATCGTTAAGTAAAATGAATGCAGACGAATGAAGGTTTAATGTAATATGAATGATTTTACTTAACATTTGTGAAAAAAACTACTTTTGCTCTAAATATGAATCTAAGTGGTTATTTTTCAACCCACACGATAGAAAGTGAGATTGAAATTAAATTCAAACGCTATTATTTTGTCGGAAATTCGAGCTACGTCCCTTCGCGAGGGTCCTGGGGGATGAAAAACGAGGAAACTTTCCCTCTCTGCGTTACTTTGTTTACTTTTGCACTAGTTATGTAAAAATGTGGGGTTCGAAACAATTTCTTAGGCGTGACGTGAAGGAACCCTAATGTCGTGATTATTTTGATGTTTTATCGTTACGATGCGGGCTTTAGAAAATGTCTTTTATAAGAATAGCTGGAAACATAGAAATCTATGGTTCCAAATAATATGTTTATACTTTTTTAAGTCAATTCTTCAAACTCCTTTATAAAATTGAACAATTTACTCGCAACACATTTTGTGTAATTAAGTAAACGCATAAAATATGTGTAATGAGCTCAACTCACCAAATGCACTAAAAAACACCTATATTACTGTAAAAAGTAAGTCATACTGTCTCCATAGCAAACTATTCGCGAGAGAAATACAGTATTATCTATTAAGTTAAAAAATACTTGCTCTGATTTCATCTCACAGTTTCAAAACTAAAACAGTATTTATTCCACACATGCATTCTCTTCAATAGATATAGATACATCTAGCATCTGTCTATGTATCTCCAGTACATAGTTGTAAGCAATTAAGTATGCTGGCCACTTAGTATTCGTAAGACATTCGCTGGGTAGTTAGTATGCGGGTCTTGTGTTCTTGTAATTAGCACATACGCCCCATGGAGCGGTGACGTTTAGAGTATAGGGAGAATGTAGATAAGTATGGCAACATTATAAATGTAAAGGAAATTAGCAACTACAAGCTTCGTCATTCTGCCTGACTGACTCTTTAAATGGTATAATTGAAACCTTCTTTTCGAGTCGATGGTAAATTAATAAATGAGTTGGGGACAATAGGTGGCGCCAATGGCGGCATCAGTGGCGTTATTCAAATAAATTAGTTTTTTTTTAGACACCAAAATGTGAATAAATGTGAATAATGGAGTCTCCGGTGGAAATTATGTGGTTAATACTTACTTTCATGAAAAAAAAAGTAATCTCTAGAAAATAAAATAATGGGTTATGTAGGGTTAAATCATATTCTATCATCCATATTACAAGAAATAAAATAATATGGCAGTTTTTTTAACCTATAAGTATCTAGTTAAGTAGGTATTGTAGTTTATAAAATAAAAGTTTATTACCCCAGTATTACGTTCATCAGTAGTAACCTTAAAATATTATGTTGTTTTTTTTTTATAAATATCACACAGTGACAAAGCAAAATTCATTTTGTATCTTCCAAATAGAGTAATTTAAGTATCATTGTTCTTTTTCACTAACGTCTAGCCTTTTGACAAAGCCAGGTGCGGTGCCAACAACCTAGAAAGAAATAATGCGTGAAATAAAACCTTTTCTTACTTCGAGCTATGAATAATCTTTTAATAGTTAATTTTAGTACTTCGTTAAGAAACCTTATCAAAATGTCCTATGATGACCTACTAAATACGTACCTGTAATTTATTATACCAGGCCAATAAATAAAACAATGTTAAAAATATGATGAAAGTGGAACCTAACAATTAAAGCCTCATTTCAATATTTCAAGTTATGTAGCGGCTTATAGTACTACTCTGTCTGCAAATATGTCCTAAAAACCAACAATCTTGGTTTAGTTTTAATAAAAAAAAAGGTTCAAAAAGTTTTTGACGAAGTTAAACTCTTTTGTTGAATAAAAGCTCGCTCGCCACATCACAAGGTTCTACACGAGCTCGCTTTCACAGTTTGCCCTTTTTTCTGCTCTTACTAAACTTGTAATGAAGTACATAAGTGTGCTCTGACTTCTGTAAATCTGAAGCACACATGTATGGACCTCAGAACAAAGTCACGTCGTCACGCCCTTTCGTTAAACTCGTGTGTGCGAGTCTTTATTGAATTTGAATTTGGAGTTTTGTTTTTATTTTGTCCGGCAGAATCAATGCTGCCAGTGTGAAAACCAATCGAAGCAGCTTTTAAAGTTTTTCTTACTTATTATTATGCTTTAATGCATCGTTAATGTGATTCTCGTTCATTCAAACTTGGACAGTTACAACACAGTACAGAGTTCTACTTAAACCTCTTTTCTAGTCTTAACCGATAAGACCCCTCCTTAAATATTAACTATGCTAGGTACCTGTATACTTCAAAAAAGCATTTTATATCTATCCAAACACCGATATCCCATTTGGGTTTAATCCGTCTACCTAGCTGACGATTTTGAATAATTAAGTGCCACCAAGTTAAATGTTTGAAAATCTGAGATATTTCTTCAGTTTTTCAAACCTATGGCGAAACTGAGAGAGACAAATAAGAAATTACCTCTAAGTAAAGTTAGCTAACTTTTTATTGAAGGTACACGGCCAAATTTATATTTTTCACACAAAAGAAAAACACGGTGTCCGTAACATAAGGAAAACTCTGTCGAAAATGCGTAGGTACATAATATTCGGACCCCAACGCACACATTCGCGAAACACATAGTAATCCTCCCACACATACGAACGTTCACATACGCCGCGTATGTGCCCACGTGTGCGCGGGAGGGACACGTGTAAGACAGAGAGAGAACCATTGTGATGTAGGTGTGCAAGAAAGGGATGGGTGTTGCAGGACGAGCGATACAACAAATCAATACGAGCGGTGGTGACCGGTAGCCTGTGTCACTACCCCCCGCCCGGCCCCCCTCCCCGCGCCTTCAGACCGCACGCCTCCACCTACATTGTCAACTGCCACAGAGTAATTTAGACCTCCCAAAATTGTTATGGCACTGGTATTATGTGCTTTTTGCCACAATATGTTTGTCTTGTATCGTCTTCTCGTGTTACTTATGCATATTGCTTTGCGTGAGTCGTTTGTGTTAACATGGCGTGGTTCCAATGTTTGACATCTAAACTTTGTTCTTGTCAAAGTATTGCTTTGAGTGTTTCTGTCCTTTATTGTATTTTGTGCACAGTCACTGCACTGAATTTCAAGCCTGAACGATGGTCAGTTTCATGTAACCAAAGTTTTAGTCGCGATCTTAAAAAAAATTGAAAAAAAAAATATTCCAATGTAAATCCTAATGAAATGCCTTAAAATTTTTGTTGATAACAATATTTTTCTCGTGTTATGTAAATCGAAATAAGTCACAACAATTTCTTTGCCGCAGAAAGCAATTTCCCTTTTTATGCAAACATTTTTTTTTAATAATAATTATTTTGTTGCAACGCGTTCATGTTTCTTGAACAGTTCTCTGGCAAAATAAGACAATAATAAACGAGTCATGACTTTCTCTTTCTGCCAAAACCTGGCATTTTGTAATATTTTCTTAGTAAAACGAAAGGTTATTGTGGTTACAACTTTCAAAGAATAACATCTCCACGTTTTAACTGACTTCTTCTGCTTTGAACAAAAATATAGCTCAAGATTTTTAAAGGTAGTCAATGCATAATACTAGTTATTTACGCAGCTACTTTCACTTAATCTAGCTCACACAGATTATTCTATCGCTAGTGACAAATCTGCTGGTAGATCTGCGGGAGAATTTGAAATCGGCAACGAAGCGCTGCATTGCATGCTTTAATTAGATACATTTTAATTCAAAGTAAAAAAACCTAAACATAAACCATAAAATGCTTTGGGATAATAAGTACCAACATAATAACAACTTCTTACCAATTATTTCATTCTTTTTCAAAGTAAATTTCTTAGGCAAAGTTTTATTTGCATTCCCAGACAAGAATACTGCTAATTACATCAAAACTCTTTTCTACCCCCGTACAGTATATTTACTTATATAGACTTCAAGTTATATTAAATTTTTACAATTCTACTAAAATTGCAGAAAAAGCATTTTCCCGTGTCTCTTCTATACAAATTCTGATTCTGTGCCTCGAAATCCGCTTGACCGCGCGTATGGAAGGCAGCGAGACTCCGACCGAACAAACTTGATACTTTCGCAACTTCGCCGATAAATTATTTTGATATTGGTTTAATTATGTATAAAGGAAATGCATCTGTTTGGATGCTCGTTTAAAGTGGATTTTTGTACTTTACTTTGATTCTTTCTTATTACCTAAAGTAGTGTTTAGGTAGAGATTTTAGGTTATTCACAATATTTTATAAATACTTATTCTTATTTATACATTATTGTGCATGTATGGTCGGTAATAAGACAGTTTAACGTGAGCTAGAAACATTAGAAAACTTCAAATCACTGCAAACAAATATTTTGTATTTTTTTTACAAAAAAGAAAAAAGGTATAAAACTCAAATCCTCAAACAGTACATTCTACGCACAAAACCACCCCACGCAATGGACAGTCTTAAGGGTCCCTTTTTTCTCAAACTTTCAGAGGGTACATTCCGCTGAGTAACAGTTCTGTAATTCACTACCCTTCGCTTTACGGAGGGCCCATACAGAGGGACGATAAACTGTAAAACCACGGGAGGGTCCCCCCTCCCCTCCGGCCCGATAAACAGGGCTGTAATTTATGACACCTAGTGGAACCCTTCCTTGGATGGACCCGGCTAAAGTTAGATACTTTTTGTTGTACTATATAGGTAGATGGTGAGGTTATTGAATTATGTATAACGTCTGGTCGTAATGGACATTGAGAGCTTGGAAGTGGATGTCGTGCTCCTAACTTGTTTATGGATTAGGAAACTTTTTGCTTGGAACTCATTTTGTGAAAGGTTTTGGAGCAAGTAAATGTGAAGGTATTCATTATTGTAAATATATTGTATTTTTGTACTTTACTGTTCTCGTATTTATTTAAGATAAATAATTAATCTATTAGTAGCAGTAGTAGGGTAGTCAGAATCCCGAAAATCTGACAGCCAGTCTTACCAAGGGGTATCGTATTGCCCAGTTACTGGGTTGTGGAAGTCAGATAGGCAGTCGCTCCATGTAAAATACGAGTATTCAGCTGCATCTGGTTAGACTGGAAGCCAACCACAATATAATTGGGATCAGGTTAGGCAGATGATGATGAAATAATTAATCATTTAATTTGTAGGTTTAAGGTAAGAACATGTAGAACATATAACCAAAGCATAAATTCCAAAGAGTATTAACATCTAAGAAGGTCTGAATAAAACAATACTTATTTATACTATACAACTACATATTAGAGTATTGTAGACGTCGCATTCAAAAGTCTAATATTTAAATAACGTTAAACTCAACATAATTTTGATTTATTTTTTAATTTTTTGATGCTCTTTGATTATACATATTATTTTTGTACAAATTATTATAAATATTTAGCTTTTAAATGTAAATATTTCATAAAATAGTAGGTAAATATGACATGCTCACTTGAATCAAAACTTATACTTCACAATGAATCGTTCTTATTTAAACAACCCTTAGCTCTTTTACACACACAGAAACTTATATCACTCAATAAATACTTACTTACAAGAACTGTTATTTTAAAAGTTCACGAAATAAATATTCACAGAGTTCCTCGAAACTTGGCGTGCGTAAAGGAAAAAAAAACTTTCCGCCACTTGATAATGAGATCTCCAAGTTTTTATAGGCATTTTATTTACTTTGAAATGGCTAACCACAGATCCGATTCTTTAATTTTGTTCATTTTGTTTCCTTTGGCTTGAAAACTTATTTATTAGTTAGCAATTTAGGTAAACGTTTATGTTTTTTTTCGTTAATTATGGCAGAGTGGTGTTAAAACGAAATAATTCTGGCGGTTTGTTTTAATCAGGGTGGTTTAAGATAGTTTATTGATAAAGATAAGTGTGAAAAATTGGAGATAATAAGGTAGTCTTAATCATCCGTGAAGAACTTGATGCAATAATATTGATTGAATTGCCATTTTAAACAACTAACAAATCGTTGGCCGTAATGGAGGCCTTTGCCTTAAAGTGCAACATAACAGCCTCATTATAATAACATAACAAATGCTTAGTTAGACCTTCAGCTATACCTAATTCTAAAAAGCAATAATATACTCCAAGCAACATCACAAAGAATAATCAAACATAACAGCTTTACACAAATGCAATAGACGCCACAAACGCCGCACGGAGCCGCTCCAGAAATAAGCAGTAATCGATAACAAATCCAGGAGGCCGCCTGACCAATACAAGTAAAACTACATATAAATATATAAAGGCTCCTATTTTACCCTTATGGCCGGCACGGTCCGCAGCCATCTTGGAATTCGCCCCCTCCCCCGCATCTCACCCACGCTCAATCTTACCCCAAACATGCCCCCTCGATCTAAGGGGCCTTTGAAAGGCCGAAACCCACTAATACTAATGTCCTCTACGTATGAACGTGTGTGTGTGTGTTTAATGTAGAACACACAGGTTGTGTGCTTTAAATTGTTTGCGCTCAATTTGTTTTTCGTTTGCTTTTTGTTTGCTGTGCCTGTTTGTAATGAGTGCATAGAATTTTGTGATGATTGTTTTGTCAACGGTCCTGATTTTAGCTCTACTACTAGGTTATTTTTATTTACAGCTTTTATGATTACAAATAGGTGATATATTACGAGTAGGTATAACCATAATTATCAAAGTCTTAGTTTAAATATTTAATTACTTTTGAGTCGCATGATTTATATAACTCTATCATATACGTATATAAATTTTATTAAAAGCAATCAATTCATATTCACGCCTTCACAATTTGTAGAAGGTACAATAATAATATTTACCTGAAATAATTATAACTATCAAAAGATAAACTTAAACAAGGTATAAGGTCAAAGAATCTGATAAAAATAAAACTGTTCTGAACTTTGTTTGTCAAAGACTATCTTTCACTTAACGTTTATTTATAAAAGAAATCAGGTCTACGTCTTTATTGAGACTGAAAGGCTTCTCTTTGTTACTGCTGTTCTATATCTTTTTAATCCACGGGCTTACATGAAGGTTCATTTTGTAGACCTTAAGATAATTTTATAGACGGTAAGGTAATTTTAGATCTTTGTAAAAGGTAAAAGAACTCTTTGCTAAAACAAATGTGATAAGCATAAAATAGAATAGATTATTCTTTATTATGAACACCATAAAAATCACAGACATTTTAGTAAGTTAAATAGCAAATAAAATTTGTATATTTTATTTTCTATTTAAAATGTGCAAAATAAAACAGAATTGTGGTGTACAGTCACGTAAACTATTTTCTTTTCATTATTTACAAGTTAAAAGAAAATCCTGACGAAATAAATTTAAGATATAAATTACGCTTTAATTGGTTTATGAATTCCATTGTTCCTATTTACTAAGATTAATTTCATAGCCTTTTAATGTTGTCGCGAGTAATAAACAAATAGAATAAATATTTATAATTTGGTTGTTACGTATTTTACGAGGAAAGTTTATGGCAACGCTTTATGGCATGTTACGTACATGAAAGTCGAGATTTCCCCTTAAAGGATTCGCTTGTGAATAATTTAGTACGTCATGCAGGGACCGCTCCAGTTTATTTTGTAAATATGTGTTCTACACATCCATAAGGAATGTAAATAAGTTACTACTCTTATAAATCTAGTTTCTCTTAAGCTTCTCATTTTAAATGAATAGAGGAATAGAGAAGAGAGATAACTTCAGCTTATGCCATTCGATCCATTAAGATAATAAGCAACCTTTTATCCACGCCATAACGATATTCTACACAGAAATCACAATATTCATAACAGTTAGCTATGGAGGCCTAAAAGCAACGGTAGCGATCCAATCAGTCACCTCAAAGAGCATTTCAGAGATAATTGGCGTCGAGCTCAAAGAAATACGCGGTTACCGAACACCCCCAATGCATTACCGAAATAAAAAATTCACGTCAATTTCCGAAGGAGATTTCCATCAGAGCCGATACGGTGGCTAAACACAAAACCCCGAAGGTGGCACACACACACTTGAAATATTCACTCGCCACTCCAATACATCATTCATTCGTCCGCCGAGAACGGTTCGACACCAATCTTCCATTTGGCAAGAAAATCGATACACGTCGTGGCCATATAAGCATTCCGGGGGTGGTAGACGGGGTGTCTTAAGGGGGAGTTAAGGTTTAGTCCCGAATATTGAATTTCCCTTGGGACAAACCCGTTTCGCTTTGTCCCTTCGGTCGGGGTCGTGTGGGCCGCGATGCCCGGGCTCGCCTACCTACGCACATCTATAGCGCACACAGATCTGTATAGATGCGTGAGTGTATGTTCGTGCGTAAGTGTTGGATAATAACATTGCGAGGCCACCAGGCATACGTGACTTTCAGGGCGTTTGACGGGCCCCCAGGCTATATGCTCTCTATGTATATACGTATAATAATATGTGTGTGTTTGAGTGGGCGTTTTACCCTATATGTGATATAGAGGCCTCCCTACGCTTCAAAGCCTTTAAATTGGGTCTCTTTAAATAAAATGCTGTACGAGCGCGTTTTTGTCAAAAGAGAACACTTTGTTATAACGTACTAGGCTCTAATAAGTTATTAATACGAAATGTTTTTAGATTAACTGCCAACGTAAATAAGGTACAGACGCCAGCACATCAAGCTATCCCGAACTGTCAAATTTTCTCAATTAAAAATGAACCTTATGACTTTGCAATAAAGTTGAAATACTATCAAAGAAATTTGACAGATTGTGGTAGCTTGATGTGCTGGCCTCTGTACCTATTCATTTACTTGGCTAAGTCAACTACTCAGTTAAGATTCCGGTCCGCCCCGTGAACCATTTTACTTTCTAACACGTGTTTCGATTATACTCAATACTTATATTTGTGAGGTGAGTACGTTTCACGGAGAAGCCAAGTCAAGTTCAAAGAGAAGAAAAGTCTTAAGCAATGCATGAAGACTGAGCTCTGGTATTAGCTATAATATGTTCACGTGGGTAAATTATGAGCAAATTTTTAATCTAAATATAAAGTTTTCGGAGGTCGATACTGTGTATTTCTCCACCTTATAAATATTTCTAACTCTGCATTAAGCCAGTAGTGACACATACCTATTATATTATTAAAAATGACATGCAATGCTGCAAAAAAAATTTGAGTTAGAATCCTACTACTATTATAAAGGCGAAAGTTTGTAAGTATGGATGTATGGATGTTTGTTACTCTTTCACGTAAAAACTACTGTATAGATTTGGATGAAATTTGACACAGAGATGGTTTATATCCTGGATTAACACATAGGATATTTTTTATCCCGGTAGAACATTCCTGTGGGATAATTTCCGACCTCCACGCGAGCGAAGCCGCGGGCAGAAGCTAGTATGAAATAAATTCAACTTCGAATTACGCTCAAAATAAACTCATACTTTTAGGAAGAAGAAAAATATGGCAAAAACTATACAAGTATCAAAAAATATTTAAATAAGTTTCAATAACTTAATTATGTTCTTTAACGACACCGACTGGTTTATACCGTATCGTCAATTTGGACGGCAACGATATCGTCGACTTGGACGACAACGATATCGTCAACTTGGACAACAATGATATCGTCTGACGATACCGAACGGATATCGGTAGGTGACACTATGTAACTAACAGCATAATGTCTTGTGAAGTGCTTCCTCAAATAGTTGCGTTGCGCCAGTAAAAGCTTACATCGCCGCGCGATTTCTAAAAAGTAATAGTGTACAGAGAACTTATTATGTACTTGCTATTGCAGTGATAGCCTAGTGTTGTTACCGACGGACTGCCAATTCTTAGGTTTCGAGTTTGAACCCAAGACACGCACCTCTGACTTTACGGATGCATGTGCGTATTGTATAATTATAACTAGCTTAAAAAACGGTGAAGGAAAACATCGTGAGGAAACCGGCATGCCTCAGAGATATTTCTCAGCATGTGAAGCTAAGCCTATTGGTAGCATAAATACTTCTGACAGGTTAGTCACTAACCACACGAAGAAAGAAAATTGCATAAACTGTGTGCGCGAAATAACATGTTTTTTATGCACCGCACTGTGTCCGACGATATCGGCAAGACACCTTTTATGTCAGTGACGATACCGTTGACTACAACGACACAATGTGAAAGGTTTTTTAGTATTTGTATGAAACTACCAGGCCGACGATATCGTATAGTTATCGTGTTGTCATCGTTATTGTGTAATGTGAAAACGCCCAAAAAATTTCAGTAGAAAACTAACACTAATTTATCCGAATACTATAATCATATATAATATATAATTATATTACTATAATTTAATCTTTATTTACTGTAATTTTCATAAAATTATTATACATATACAATAAAACATATGAATTTAACTCATTTTTTTTAAATTATTGATTAATTAATTTATAGGGATTAAACACAAATCTTAAATACACATTATTCAACTACAACCTAAAACAAAAAAACATACAAAATATACTAAAAAATAAATAATTATTATTAATGATAATGAAATGTAAGGCATCAACATATGATATAATGTTATAATTACTATGCTTAAATTTGTTCTATATTTCAATGGTAGAATGTCGATTTTTTTTAAATTTCAGGCGCATACAAAGCAAACAACGTATTAATCCTATACAGGAACTACTTAAGCCTACCCCATATATTTGTTTCGTCGGCCCCCATAACGTTCGGTCGGTTCATTTACTACTTACGAGTCGTATGTCTTCGGGTCGTAAATCGTACCCATTGTTTCATGTTGCGTAAAATTAAGTTAAGCCCTCACTAGTTTGGTAAATGTTAGAAATAGTAGCTATTTGTTAAACTGATATTTGTATTTGTCATGTACTTATTTGCCAATTGTATTTGTTATATGAAATGTATTTTATGAGTTTTGTATATTAAATGATACTGACTTATTTTGAAATGCCATTTGTTTTATTTCTTCTCTTGTGACACAATGAGTGGGAGAATTCCCTATTATGTATTTCAGAAAATAACATAGCATAACATCACGCCTGTAATCCACGAAAGGTTAAGCAGAGGTGAACATATAGTACACTCATATTTCACCTGTTATGTTTAAGTCCCATGTACAGACGCCAGCACATCAAGATATCCCTAACTGTCAAATTTTCTGAATTAAAAATGAACCTTATGTCTTTGCAATAAAGTAGAAATACTATCAAAGAAATTTGACAGACTGTGGTAACTTGATGTACTGGCGTCTGTACTAGTGGGCGAGCCCCTACATTTCAGATAATATCATGAAGTCATAGCTTTCTAACTAGCTTCTAATTAAAATGAAACAATATGCCCGTGACACTTGCAAAATTTAAAAATTATTGTCTGATTGATTGAACAAAGCATAAATTCATCAATTTTCAACATCAAAATATATACATGGATATAGTATGTAGATACAGACGCAAGCACATCATGCTATCCCAAACTGTCAAATACTCTCAATTGAACATGAACCTTATCTAATTGTAATAAAGTTGAAAAACTATCAAAGAAATTTGACAGATTAGGATAGCTTGATGTAGGTACTGGCCTCTGTAAAAAAAGTTGCTAATTGATATAAATATAACTTCTCTAAATTGTATCCTGACTGGAAAAGAAAAAGTCAATCCTATGTGTAACTTTTAGTGTACCTATATTTTCTTGATTCGAATAAATACTTCTTTCTTTGTACCTACACAGAGAAGTTCCAAAAACTTATTTAAATTATAACATCACCATAATGTATGATCGGTGCCCAGACGCTGTCGGGGGGAGATCGACCGAACACGACCACTATAAATCTCTGTCACAATGAGAGAAAGACAAATTCTAGCTTTTTTACCTTCGCCTCAAAGGTAATAGGTACACAAAGTTATGTATAGCTACAGTATCTATGTTTGTTGGCATATGTACAGACGCCAGCACATTAAGTTATCCCAAACTGTCAAATATTCCCAATTGAATATGAACCTTATGCTTTTGTAATAGAGTTGAAAATCTATCAAATAAATTTGACAGATTGGGGTAGCTTCATGTGCTGGGCTCTGTACTTATATGAACGCGCCTGTAAAACGTTCGTGGATTTTTAACCATAGTGACAAATGAGAGGCAATGATAATCTCACTCAAACTAATAATATGAGAGATTCATGTCCATGTTGAAGAATTAAAAGTAGATTATTATTTTACAAGTAAAAACATGTTTCCTTTACCTATTATTTTACAACTAACTGACTATTTAGTTAAAACTAAATGCATGTTATCGTACTGAAAACCCTAAAACTGAAAACTATTTCTTTGTATTTCGAGGCTTTACCTTCAGAAATATACCAGACTAATAGTATAAAGGCGAAAGTTTGTGAGTGAGTGTATGTGTGTGTGTGAGTTTGTACCTTTCTCCGCCCTTTACGCTCAAACTGATCTAGATGAAACTTGACACAGAGGTAGTTTATGACCTGGATTAACACATAGGATATTTTTATCCCGGTAGAACGTTCCCTTGGGATAATTTCCGAGATCCACGCGGGCGAAGCCGCTGGCAGCAGCTAGTCTAATAATAACTGTAGAACAAATCGTATAGCAAAAACTTAAGACCCGCTTGCAGTACCTACATTGTATTCAGCACTAAGCGTATTTGAAACATCATTCTATTTCTGTCAATTGTTTGAAGATGACAGAGACACAATGATGTTTTAAATACGTTTAGAGTGGAAGAAGCGAGCCTTAGATCTGTTACTCAGTTATTAGTACTCATCTAGCATTCGTTTAGTCTCTAGGCTAGACTTTCTAATGTTCTACACCAACAAACATTACATATATCGATGCCTTTTTTTTGAGGGTGGGAATCGTCAAATGACACCTCCCGCTCTGGGTGGAGCGGAGGCTCAGACTCTTACTGACTAAAACCCATCCACGTTCCTTCCTAAACCCTTTATATCAATGCCTTCGAGCCACAAAAAACAATACACAGGTAAAGCCCCTAGCAACGCTACCAACAATTCAAAGCATTAAGCCTAATACAGTAGGCACCGCATCTAGCCCGGATTTTCAATCAGTTCCTACCTTTGTAGCGGGGTAAAGTATCGCCGTGGTGACGTCGAAGACACATGCCCCATGTTACACGTTCCCCGTTTAATCCCAGCCGGGAACTATCGTAACTATTGGGATTGCTAAGGGGGAGTCAGGGGGTGGAGGGAATGAGAGCGTGTGGAGCTACGTGGTGTTTTGAATTTGGAACTGATTAGGGTTGTGTTTTGTTTTAATGAGTACCTAATAGGTAATCAGATTTTTTAATTTGGAACTGATTAGATTAGGGTTGTGTTTTGTTTTAATGAGTACGTAATAGGTAATCAGATGTTTTAAGGTCATTGAAGTACATATTTCTGTGTAAAGGTAAAAGAAAGGTTAAAAAGGTAGGGTACAGAGGCCACCACCCCTTGCTGTCAAATTTCTTTGATTGATTTTCAACTTTATTTCACATGAATAAGGTTCATGTTTAATTGAGAATATTTGACTGTTTGGGATTTCTTGATGTGCTGGCATCTGTACATAAGCCATTTTTAACGCGATCAGCACATAGACACCGTTTAAGAGATGTCAACGTCAATATTTTTTTGGTAGGTATATTGACACTGACAGGTCTTGAACGCTGTTTAGATGTGATGATCGCGTTCAGTTTTATTGGTGAGATTGGCACTTGGTTACCCTTTGAATAACTAATGCCTCTGTATACTTGAGGATTACTTAGACATTATTGTCAGGTACCTGCCCAATTTATGAAGGCGATTTGACAAATTGCCTAAATATACAAAAACATATCTTAGGTGTCCGCAGCTAAACATGGATGAACAATCCACGAAATAAATATAATTTAATTTATTCGAAACTGAACAAAAAACAACACCACAGCACATTCATCAACAAATTCTTTATACTCAGGTATTTCCATAAACTCCTTTATAATCCACGAATACAACATAACATGCGCACATTCTTAAATTAGCATTCTAAATAAAACCCAACGAAACAGAACAACAAGCATGCATTACATAAAACACATCGCCCGCACAATCCTTCAAATAAAATTGTAATTCTTAAAATATATTGTCGAGTTTCCCCCGAGCCACACGAGGGCGGACTTGTTAGAGCATCGGTCGAGAATCACGTTCTCTTTGAAAAACGTCCTTTGATGCGCTCGCCTTGTTACTACCGTAACAACTAGCGTTCTCACAGTCACGTGTATTAAACCTTTAACTCTTTGTCGACTACCCACAAACCAATCTCAACCTTAAACCTAACCACATAAGAACTCTAACAGCCTATACGCAAATAAAATAATTTCGAGTAGGCTTACGTGCCTGGGAACTGAAAGTTTTTTCCCTTGATGAGAAAATGTGTTTTTCATGACATGTAATACACTTTCTTTTTCCATCAAGTATACACATTTTTTTCAACAGATAAAAATATTAAAGTAGGTATTATCTTCAATCAAAGTTATCTATTTTTTTATTTTCTCGTAAAAGTAAAATCTCGTACAGACTACGCTTGTGATATTTGAACCATAACGTATAATGCCTCCCTCTGATTACCATTTGACGAACTGAATATTCCGCTCTGATAGACTTTTTGAAGCCATGCCGTAGTCTGCAATTCAGCGGCAGAGAAAAAGAAAGAAAATTGCCGCCATTTTTTAAATCATGTCTGCTTAGTATTTATTTTTTACTCATGTACAGTTCTTCATTGGAATTTTGATTGATTGGAGTCGGTTACTTTTGTGAAATTATTATTTTCCTTGCTTTTTTACAATAGCATTATCTTTTATGAATATTAGTTGATGGCCTTTTCTATTTTATATTCTCTGTAAGCAATAACAAACAAGAGGTGAAAACAGAATGGTAACTATTAAATCTCTGATGGAATCAATTACGATTTTTAATTACTGCCCATAATATGGTCAAATGCGATGCAGACTTCAATTGGAATTCAAAATAAGAACAAAAGACAAGAAAAGGTAATCAAATAAATGCAAAACGGATTAAAAATAGCCGCGTTCCAAATACAAAACTCAAAAAAACCAGCCAGAATCGAATTAATTTCTCTAGCATTGTTTTCGTTTGTCAAACGTTAAAACAATAAATTTAGAAGTCACATGCAGAGTTATAGACTAAACTCCATTCGTGGCCTTTGTCCTAACCCTTTGTTAGGGCGAAATTCTTCATTGTTTTCACAGGGCGCGAATTAATCTCAGTTTATTTCTTTGATCGTGATATTTGAAAGGGCCGTAGTTGTCAGCTAACCGTGACGTGACGGATATGTAAATGGAACGGTTTTTTGTTCTTTGTTTGAATGCGCATTGAGTGTAGGTCAAATGTCGGCCGTTTTGTGACGTCACTTTTATTTTGGTTTTAATTGTCGTGCGGTGAATTAGGGACTGGTGATACAAAAGCGTAGAATTGAGGTATTTCACGAATGCATGATGTTATTACAAGGAGATGGATAGATAGAGATGTGTTGAAAATCTTATAAAATTACCTCTTCTAATGAGAATCTACAGGTTCTACCAAGAATGTTACTCACATTTATATTATCATTTTATAGAGATCTATCAAATCAAGTAAACTAGAAAATATGTATATTAAAAAAGGAATAAATAGAACAATAAATTTAGTTCGTATAAAGCACATACAGTTTTTAATTTGTCAACTGATTTGATTTTTGTGTGCGACTCCCAATAAAAACAATTTCTTTCTTTAAAAAAAAAAGTAATCTATGTACCTATTATTTTCTAGTATTTGGCCTCACACACAGATCCGTGTCACAGAGTCTATCTGTATGACTCGTAGTCAACACAATTTTCCACAATATCTGCCTACACATCCTGTAAAAAATCCCAACCCAACAATACTCCCCATAAACAACTATGTAGGTATATAAAATATAAATCAAAGACATACACAGGAGACGGCCCCGGATATTAATAAGCTGGTTATCCGGCAATCGCCTGGAGTGACGGCGGTGCTTCACGTGTATGTATATTAACGTGCATGACAGTGTGTGTGTATCCGTTTGTGTGTGTTCGTTTGACACGCACGGATATTGTGCGGCCTTTGACGGGGGAATATTGACGTGTATTTCATTAGTTACAGTTACATGTTTGATGTCGGTTGTATATACGTACCTACAGTTATGAAGGTAATACTCACTGGTTTCCTAAGCGAAAGCCTTTCATCATCCATCATCCACAGCTAGTCCTCACCCAGCGCTGAGTATAGGTAGTTCTCTTTTCACGTGTCAATCCTCACATTCCTGTGCTTGCCTCATCCTGTTGTAAGTGGGATTGTCTGAAAGGGTTACCACTACCCCGGCACATAAAGGGCTAAGGAAGGAATATAGATGGGTTTTAGTCAGTAACAGTCTGACACCCCCTTCCGCTCCACCCAGAGCGGGAGTAGTCATTTGACGATTTCCAACCTCAAAAATTCAAAGCCTCATCCTGTCGGTCGATTGTGTGAGCTGTCATTCCACCTATTTCTAGTAAGCTCACTTTAAACTCACTTCACATAATTTTTCACGGTAAGATACTACTGGTTCTAACCGCGATAGTTACTATGTCGTCCGTCTATCTCGCCGTTGTACGACTGACGCTTCGCCTTCCAGTCCTTGGACGCCACTCAGTCACTGCCATACTCCACCAGCAGTTACTGCATCTTGCCAGGGGTCCTACCCTACCCGTACCAAATGCCTGCGTGAGCGCACCGTACGACATGTCACGCGGAACACGCTGATTATAGAAGCGAGACTTCAGACTTCGCGGGCTTTGGGTCATTGGACTATAGCAACACAGTTTACCTAAAATTGGATTTGTCTGGTTTCTGTAAGTAATAAAAATAAATTGAGGCTTTTTTTCTTAACATATCATACGAATACTTTCAGAAAAAAAAAGAGTTAAGTATAAATAAATATTTATTGGAGAAAAGAGTTTCAATAGCTGTATACATGTTTGCGCGCGCGACCGTTCTTGTACGTTTTGTGTGGGGTGTGTATGGGGTAAACATGGACTGAGTTGCCTGAATTTGACGCAGAATGTCTCTCCTAATTTAGTTTCAGTATTTTGTACTAACGTTAATGGGTACCGAAAATTAATAATTAGCAATAAATATAATTAATCAGTTCGTAGTTTAGTTTGATCGTTGTACTGAAAACTATCAACGAAAAATATGTTTCTAGAACCGGAGCCAAATGTTAAACAAAGTTGAAAGGACCAACTTAGAAACTGTTCCTTTTTTGAGTAATTTTAAGGTTTGTTTTACTCTCAGGGAAATTATTTGTCACATAAACTCAGACCCTACATCAATTTGCCGTGTGACAGTTGAATATACGGGTAATAAAGTTAGTATACCTACTCGAATCGCTTTTAGCATGGCAAAAGAGGTCATTAAAATTATCTAATAACCCTCCGAAAGAACCCAAACAATAAACTATATAATTATGGTGTTTCGTTATTAGTATGTTGAAGATCACGATATTAACGGACTGTATTTCAGTTTTTTAAATAAAGAATTCTAGAAAACGTTGATGGATCGTCATTGATATTATGGCCGAGTTAAAATGATTCGAGTATAGTCAATTGACTATTTGAAACGGTCAAAAGCAAAATATAAAATCACATAGAAAAAAGACCGCTCGTCTTAAAAACTTCCGTCACCGTACAGAAATTAAATATTATGATCAGATATAATTGTAAAATTGTATTTAATGCTAATAAGTATTCCATTTGATTCTAAAAATCTGTGACGTCACATTGTTATATTTCATACAAATCACGTACAATTGCCGCGTTTTGACAGTTTATAAAATGTAACGTTATTGACTACCCTTTCAAATACCCAATTAGCAATTATT
Organism: Hyppa rectilinea; assembly: GCA_951799385.1. Lineage (NCBI taxonomy): Eukaryota > Metazoa > Arthropoda > Insecta > Lepidoptera > Noctuidae > Hyppa > Hyppa rectilinea. The sequence continues at coordinate 6,618,586 of OX637314.1, forward strand.
TCTCTGATTTCTGCCACAAATTCTAAAGAGGTAAGTATCTAAGTCAAAGTAATATAATCCAATAGAATAGTAAGAGCTATCAGTTTGATTAAATAGATTTTCAGAACCATCCTTAGTACCTACTTGAACCACCCAAAATCTACAGCTCCCATTTCTCCGAAGTCCTACACACACCAATAACTGATTTAACCATAACAACAGAATCATCGAACATTCATAATTGGCGATTTCACATAACAATTTCAATTATAATCAAACTCTACCCATATACAACGAAACACAATTACTGCTAAGCGCAACCGGTCTCACCACAAAGGCTTACCTAAACGCCGAATTTTCCCGACACCCACCCCCCCTATTCACCCTCTTGGGGAGGCACCTTACCCCCCCAGGCTCACACGTCTATCCATTTGCCAGCTAGTTCCGAGCTAAATTAATTTCCAAGCTCCTTATGTTACGTGCCTTGCGGCTTTGGCTTGTATGTGTGCGTTTCTCCTACAGTGTGGAGCTACTTTAGGAAGGCTTAAATGAATATGTATATACAATGTTTGTGTGTGTGTGTGGAGGTATATACAGTAAGTTTACGGTATCGTCTTGTTAAGGATCGAATTAGATGTAACAAATTAGTTTGGAGTATGGTGGTTTATGTACATGGGATTATGTGTGTTGTGTGGATTATTGGGAGTATATAGGCAGTCATTTACTGTAACCTTAATTAATTAACTAATACCTAGTACCTATGGACAGTATTTTCACACGTACCTACGCATCGTATAAAAGTTTTCTGTGGAACATTTTTAAATGGTTGAAAAATACAAAATTGATATTATGTTTTCTCATTCATCAAAACTTCACTTGAGAACATGACTTGTTATGCTACTACGTAACAATACTGCAACTAAGAACACTAAATATGCATGCTTTGTATGCTGAGAAACATACCTCCTTAGTTTTCATGTAATGGACAATGGGTTCATGAAAAAATGTTGATTATCAGATAACAGTCATCCATAGTGTTAATTACAAAAATACTTAATAGCTATGTTAGTATGTTGATTAAAAATAAAGATAAAGAATTTAGTGTGTCAAACCACAACTCTCACATCCATTTTGATGAACTGTTTGAACACGCGTCCAATCTATCCGCTATCATTTTCAGTATGCTGTTGCTTCTCCCCCGCACAGCCTTCATGAACGACGCTGTTCTCTTTCCAATGACCCAGTTCAATTCATGCACTTAACTCTAGCAAGACCCTGCAAACAGCCGCACGGATCGTTCCATTAAGTTAAGCTACGCTTGATTCTCTGAAGGTGACCGGCCCATTGCCATTTTTGTCTAAATATCTGTTTAATAACGTCGTAAGCCTTGGTTTCCTTCCTTATATGGAGACACAAAGGTGGGCACAGATCACTACAAACTGGACACCGATCAATGAGATACGTAAAAGAGGAAGACCGTTCAAAAGGTGGAACGATGAAATAATAAAAACAGCTGGCAAAACTTGGTGCAGACTGGCGAAAGACAGAAGGTCATGGAAGCATTTGGAGGAGGCTTTTACCGCCTACGGCGGTCCTTACTTAGAAAACTATTACTAACACTACAATTTAATATTATATGATAAGTACGTACTAACATTTTACTTTATTTTTATTTCAATATTTCATTTGTTAAGTAAGGAATCAATAAGGGCTATTTTATTTATTTATTTACACTTGATTAGGTTGGTCGGTGGATGGGTGACCATCTTTACATATCGAGACTTCTCCGTGCTTCGGAAAGCACGTTAAGCAGTTGATCCCGTCTGTCATTCGTGGATCTTAAACAGTCGTTACGGGTAGTCAAAACCCCGACTTACCAAGGGGTATCGTATTACCCAGTTCCTGATCGGGTTGTGGAGGTCAGATATGCTCCGTGTAAAATACTGGTATTTAGCTGCATCCGGTAATACTGGAAGCCGACCCCAACATAGTTGGTTTGATGATTGATTTTCAGGTCAGATAGGTCAGTTTTGTCTCAATATGTAATGTGTGTGTGTTATCGTTTACAGCATATACCTGATTAATAATAACAGCCCACTTATGACCGCCCCACTACTGAGCAAGGTCACTTTTCATACAAATAAAGCGTAGTACACGACCATTGATTACCTACTACGCTTTCCCAAGACGGGTTGGCAATTTCAGACTTATGAATATAAACTATAAGTTTTTTTGTGGGTCATCATCCAATGACATCTCCCGGTCAATAAAAGAAGGCTAAGCAGATTGATTGACCCTGCAGAAAGCACAAAAAAAAAACCTTTGAAATATTTCCAGCCTTCCCCACACATACTAAACTACACAGGTACCTAGTGATACTCATCTGTAGCTATTCACTCGCAGAATCTCCAACTCCACATGTTTTCACATAAATAAACTGACAGCCGACGATACTGAACGGATATTGCTTCGGCCTACTGCTTACATAGCGTGTATGTTAAGGATTTTGTTGAATATTATGTAGAACGTAGGTATCTTTTATATGAAACCTTTCCTATAGAAACTCGTTCGTAGTTATATGTATGAGAAGTATTTTACGCGATAAGTGCTGGCAACACCCTTGAAGTCATGTCTAATTCGACGATAAATCAAACGTGGGTTGCGTTCGAAGTTGGAAAAGACTATAATGTCTTCATTTATATATTGGAATATTTTGTTTCAGCACAATTATTTTTTAAACTTTTCGCATTCAAAAAAGGAACAAAGGCGGTTTATGCCTTAGGCATTTTCTACCAGTCTACCAAGGGTGGTGAAGAGATTAGATAGCAGGTGCTTTGGTTGAGAGGAAAAATGATAGAGAAACATAAATATAATTAAAATTACAAATCACGCCTTTGATTCTTAAGGTTAGGTTATTAAAAATATATCATTTCGAATAACGCTTAACTGTTAAGTTGAAGAGTCGGACACGAACAGCCGGAAAAGGTAAAGCTACAGTTGTCGGGTTTGATCCGTAGATGAGTAACCATCTCTTCATACCAAGCCTCCATGTCTCGGCAAGCACGTTAAGCTGTTGGTCCCGGCTGCCATTCGTGGATCTTTGGCAGACGTTACGGGTCGTTAGAAGTCCGAAAATCTGACAGCCAATCTTACCAAGGGGTATCATATTACTTAGTTATTGAGTTTTGAAGGGAAGGCGGTCGCTCCAAGTAAAATATTGGTATTCAGCTGCATCCGGTTAGACTGGAAGCCGATCTCAACCTAGTTGGGAAAAGGCTAGGCAGATTGATTGATTGTAAAGTTAAATAAAAATCCAATAAAATCAGTTATGCAGCGAATATGATGCCGTTATGCAGGAGAAGTTGTGTACTTTTAATCTGTACATAAAATAAAGGTATTTTCATGACACTTACTATATTGTTGCTTACTTGGAAACTTCTCATAGCTCCACACCTCGGCTCTTGACAGCGCTGGCTAAGATTTACTCCGTACCAGCTTTTTAGTATCTTTAAAAATAGATTAGGGCGATTTTCACTAAGCGGGATTGTCCGAAAGGGTTACCGCTACCCCGGAACATAAAGGGAAGGAACATGGATGGGTTTTAGTCAGTAAGAGTCTGACACTCCCTTCCGCTCCACCCAGAGCGGGAGAAATCATTGGATGATTTCCCACCCTCAATGAAAAAGGGCGATTTTCAGCAATGAATATCAGCAATTCTAAACCACGTTCAAGAGTTTTCCCTGTCATTATTGTTATGAAATATTGACTCTGACAGGCTCCTGAACGCGGTTTTGGATGTGATTATCGCATACTTCAGTTTCATTGGTGAAATTGATAAGACACGAGGCCAAAGCTACGTGTACGTGTTCCAAACGAGATGATTGGTAGAAGCGTATAAACAGGACCAATTCTTCAAAAATCTCCATATTTTTTCTTTATATTTGAATATAAAAGAAAAATAAATAACTTTAGTACAAGAATTTGTCATATAGACACCTACAGCGGAGCATGTATGCCATAAAACATATAAAAATCCTGTGCAGAATTCATGACCTAAGCTCTTAAGTCACTTTTATGACGCAGCTATTCATAATAAAAGATTGAAGACGAGGCACTAAAACAAAGACCAAGCAGCACTATATTTCACTTTCTTTGATTTTTTTTGCCTTTTGACTTAAAGACTTTTTTTAACAACTCTTTTCGTCTATTATTTCAGGACGAGATTCAAAAAAAATTGTTAGTGTGTGCGTTAGTCCTGTCCCTGTCTCACTAAAGTCAAACTACAAGTGCAACAAAGAGACAGGAACATGTTTAAGTCAAAACACAAGGTAAGTAACAATGATAGATCTGATAGTGTTGACTTAAAGTTTACATCATTTACACTGCCTGTTAAGAGCCTTACTAAAAGTTTTTGAATGAAAGTAAAGTGGATTGTCAACACTTATAATCAATCTACCGAGGCTTTTTCCAACTATATTGGGGTCGACTTCCAGTCTAACCGGATGCAGATGAATACCGGAATTTCACATGGAGCGACTACTTATCTGACCTCCACAATCCAGTAACTGGGTAATACGATACCCCATGGTAAGAATGTCAACACTTATAATGTTGTTCTAAAAGACGGTACACTGTTGGAACTAAAGCTTTGGATAACAAGTATGCGCACACATCGCTCATGTTCAGTAGATACTGGTGATGAGGTGTGGATGGCCGCCAGCGCTCTGCCGCCATAGGTGCGCTGACCACGATTCACGCCTTGTCCGCGTGAACACTGCCTGTTGCAGAAAAATTTTCAGCTTCATAAGAGTTAGACCTGAGAAAGAAAGAAGAATTTCTCAAGCACTTAAAACCCTAGGCATGTGGTATTTAGTTTGTCACACGGAACATACCAAAGAAATACGAATGACATCAAGGAATCCACTTTAGGCTATTTTAACGGATAATCCCTAGTGTTGATCTAGACATCGTAGAACACACCTGTCAGAACCACAAAACTTATTCGATATTTCAGAGTTGGTCTCGTAGTGAAAGTTGCCCATAATCATGGGTACTTTCACGCCTTGAAAGGTTAACAGCGAATTAAAAACCACCGTGTATAACATTTTCATATCTTTTCACCCGTGTCCGTTCTGAACCTTCGTCCTAGGGTCGTAAACCAGTTTATGAGCCCGACGACAGTGTTTTATTTATGAGGGTCATCAAGAAACCATGCAGGCTGCATGTTTTATTATTGTTTTTATATCGTGATGAGTGTTCTTTAGACATTGAAGGGTCATAAAATATTCTAGGCTCTCTTTACTAATCCACTCCTGTTTGCATTAAGGTACATGCGCAAAGGCAGCTCGCGAAATTAAAATTTTCTTGCGTTTTTGCAATTTACTGTTTAGTGTCAGGATCTTGAACAAAATATGATTATTTTTGTGATGACTGAAATATTGATATTGTGTATTTATTATGAGTTCTTGAAGTAATTGAGACATTTGAGACCAATTAATTCTAACTAAAGATGATTATTATGATTATAGTTATGTAAATAGATATTTGTTATGGTTGCAAAAAAAAAACGCAAAAAAAATTTCATTTCACGGGTTACCGTTGCGTATCGCTTATAGGTGCGAGAAAGTTTTATAACACATCTAGTGCTTGCATTTTCGACCACATCTCTCCATAACCTCCATCCATATAGTAGGTATTTACACAGCATTGGCAACTGTCCAAAATCCTAGATTCTGCTTAAATTCCTGTATGGGTGATAGGTGATTCTTCAGTCGCCAGGAAAATATACTAGAAGTAATTTACATTACACAAATTCTCAAGTGAACGCGACATAATCTCATTTCAAAAGAAAAGAAAATCACGCTTGTATCCCTAAAAGGGTTAGGCACAGGTGTACCATTTTGCCAGTTATCTCTTCAATACCAACATAATCATGATACAAAGAGCTGAAGATTCTATCCTGAAACAAATGGCTAATACTCCCTGGTTCATAATGGAATTTGGAGTTCCATAAATATCAACAGATGAACACAGTGTAGGATGAAATACAAGCCTTCGTCAAAAATACAAAAAATAGTTTAAAAAAATAAAAACCATACTTTTATAGAAAACCGAACTAAAAAATTTTTGTTTAGAAAATATTTTTTTTAAACAAAAAAAAATATTTTTTACGAAGCGTGGGGTGCTTTTTAAAATAATATTCACCACCGCCATGCACCCCACGCTTTTATTTATTTCTTTTTCATTAAAACTATTACTTATTTCCTACTTTTTAGTTTGGAAAAAAAACTTGAACTACTTATTTTGTAAACAAAAAAATCGAATAATTTTCTGAAATACATAAATGTATTGTCATCGGTCCTCGATAAATCTACGAACTTTGAGCGAAATCTGGCCGTTAAAAGTGGGTCAAAATCGCGCCCAAAGGAGTCGACAAACAAAAATACAGGTGAAGCTAATATAAAGCGTGTGTAGGTTGGAGGTGTGTGTGGTGTAGAAGTAGAAATAGGAAGTGAAGAAATAAGTCCCAAGTACACAAGAAGAAGAATGAAAGTTTATTAGGTGCACAGACACAGGTTTCAGTTCACACACACAAGAGTTCCACTTAGATAAGAAGGAGTGGTAGAAATATAGATAGCGGAGAACAGCACAGTTAAATAGATAGGCGTAAGCGAATAAGTCTTGTGTTACGACGTGTTACGACGACCGATATACTAAGCTAGATCATAAAGCTTCGCGCGCAGTGAGCAGACTCAAACTCGCAAGTCATGGAGTGCGCTCGCGATCGTCCGTGTGACGTAGCGCATGAGAAGGCAACACCTGATGGTGCCGTCTCGCTCATACACACGCAGCGCGAGCGACCGGTGTCGTTGGAACAAAAGGCGCGTCATAGCTGCGCCGGCCAACTGATAGGCGTACAATGTTTGTAATTGTCTGTTTGTTTGTTGAATATTATTGTACATAGTTTTATTTTAAATGTTAGTCTAGTTTTAATTTCTATTGTAAATACGTGTATATAAATTGCAATTAATAATAATTTAGAAATATATAATTTGTATTTAATTTACTTATTAAGTTGATCACTTAACTAGACTAGGTAGGTCACTACACGTGTATAAAGGCTACTGCATCATGCAAACCCTAGCTAACTAACTAGCAGTACAACTGGTTCACTAAATTGACTTAATGAGACGCAAAACGCTAGATCTGGATTGCTCGCAATAAGTTGACTTCTACCCAGTGAGTGATTCCCGATGGGGTACGCCATATGTTACTGACCTACTCAATACATCGACTCATAGTCACTGGACTGACCGCATGATAATAATAAAAAAAAAAAATCGTTTCAATACACTCATGAATTATTTTGATTGAAACCAGCTAAACTCCGAACAAAAATCTCTTCTAATTAACTCTTCTAAATAACCAACCTTAAATGACCTTTTCCACATCCAAAAATACAAACAACCCATTCATCGCTTAAAGATAAAAAACCATACCAGCATATTATATCTTCTACCTAAGAACATTGTGTGACGTCATATTACTAAAATCTCTTCGTTCAGGTGACCTGAGCAGCTTCGTCCTCGAGAGGTGTTTAAGTTGATGAGCATTAGATAGAAGAGCGCTCGCTACACTTATCTAAGGAACTCTTATTAAATCCTCCTTAACTAATCCTTCAGAGGTACTGGCTGCAAAAAAGTGGGGATGGAAAACTGAAATTAGGTTCGGTCTTTTCTCAGTGTGTGTTCTACGCTATTAGGTACATGAATACCTTTGACTAGAGGGAAAGATTTTAGACCATTTCTACAATCAGTAATTTTGTCACTCATAAATAAATTAATCAGAGATTATTTTTTTCATTCCCACTTCGGATTGTTAGGTATCCACAAAACAATTCGGCCAATCATATACCAGGCCAATTCTACCCTCCATCATCTTTCAAAATCTGCGCGACAAGTTCCACCTTAATCTATATACCAAACTCCGTAGCTAACCGTACCAGTAATTAGTGGGACCGTGGCGTGGTATATAGCTGGGCGTATATAATGTAATTATGCACGTTCGTACATACGTACGCCGCTCTAAAATACTCCTGGAACAATTTGGAACTAGAGGCGAAGTTTGAAACCGCAGCAGACAGCCGCCATCTTGGGGTAACCATGACAACCGGCCGCGAATTGTCTGCTCGCTACCTGAAATGTAAATAGCTTCACGGTTTGTTGTTCAGTATTGCTTATGAGAATATTGCGGACGTGAATGTCAGTCATAATGAAAATAAAAAGATGGACGGCAGACGCAGTCGTCCGTGAAGTTTTGGACGCAGCGGCATTGAACATTTTTCGGGTATTTTTTACGAACTTTTATTTTAGTTGTGGTTTCCAGGCGAAATCTGGGATGGCGATCTTTGACGTTCAAAAGCGGCTTTCTTGTGCCTATTTTAAATAAATGATTTGACTTTGACTTAGACTATGGTTTATTTGCTAGTCGTAACTTTTATAATGACTCTTCTAAATTTTTATTGACAATATTAACAAAACAATATTATGAGTAATATTTTTTCCTGATACTAACGCTGATTTTGTGGTTAAGAAACTACAAAATCTGCGTTTAAATTTTGGTACATAAATAATGGCAAAAACAAGATTAACCCTACTAAGTACGGCCAATAACACATGAGCAGGCGTCTTTCTCCCCCCCCCCCCTACCTTAATGCCCCTTAACTCCTATTAATTCCTTTTCTCCACGCCATAAAGCCTACTCACAGGAATGCACTTCTTTGTCACAAACCCGTCATAAACCTCTCGTTTCCTATTAAAGTAGAACAAGGAGTGCATCGTCCTCATCTCAGGATTCCTCAGCAGTGCTACACAGCAATTCAATGGAGTATTTCAATATAAACGTTGGTCGCCATTAGCAGGCGGGAGTTGCGGCCCAAGATATGAGTGGTGAACTACCCTTGTGGATGTTACGGAGTATGGAGAGCGACTTTGTTTATTAAAACTTGGAGAAAAGGTTTGAAAGAAAAAGAGAATTTAGTAACAGCTTTTAAAAAACGCAGGACTTCAGCCAGCCACCACAAATTGTCAATTATTTCCAATTGTACATGAACCTTATTGTTTTCTAATTAAGTTGAGAATCTATCAAAGAAATTTGACAGATTGGGGTAACTTGGTGTGCTGGCTACCTAATCTGTGGCTGACAATAATGTAATCCTCTATGTGTAAAATAAAAGAGGTTTTTGTCTTTCAGGGACGTTTTGACGTTTTTATAGTTTGCTATACCTAGATGTAAACAACGGCCGCTAGAAATTCAGTGTTTTTTTTTTAATTTGGTTTAGTAATGTATTTGTGTGAATTTTAAGTTCAGGGTGACACATAAAAAAAATAAAAGAAAATTGCAAAATTTCTACGACTAAGACTTTTTCCATTTTCTGTATTTTTATGTAATTAAATCTTAAGCAATTCAAAAGTTTAAAATAAAACTGAGTTCAAACACCATCGATACAGAATCACTTTCCATACAATATAACATCAGAGGGCAGACAGACGTAGTTGTGGAGCACTCTTCATTTCGAATGCCTGTCCACGCGCGCCCCGCGCTACCCCCGTGTGTACACGCCCTATCGGGAACGACGAACTCACCGATATGTTGTACTTCGGAGGAGACCTTATATTTTGTAGGACTGTTTTCATGTTGTTTGTCCAGCAAATAATTTTGAAGTTTCTAGGTTTACTTTTTTCGTAGCTTCGTGAAACGTGCATAACAAAATAGTCCGTAAAATGTATATCTATCATATACTAAAATTATATACTGAACTGGAGAGAAATATGACGACAACGATGACTGAATGTCAATGATGACTGATTCTCGTAGACCGCTACGAGTGCTACGAACTATGCTACGACCAGCTACGACAGAAAGAACTTTCATTCTACACTAATAATAGTATTAATAATAATTACTCATGAAACATTTTCAACATAACTGAGTTTTAGTATGGTGTCAATAAATTAACTAACTGCCTCGCTGTGCATGATGTTTTGAGTTCGATTCCCAGGTCTGTCTTTTCTTTGTCTGGATTTTTGCTCGGTTGAGGCAGGCAGGCATCAGGGATTACAAGTGTGCCTAGTGCAGGGAGAGCTGTACTAGTTACTTTCATTTAGGGCCGAGTTTTTAATCGCTTGATAACATTTAACTGAAGAATAAAAATGGCGGTTTGACATACAATACAAAAGCTGTCAAACTGCCATATTTATTCCTTCAATAAAACTCATCTGACGATTGAAAAATCACCCCTAAACTAAAGAATTAAGTAGGTACATACAGATAAAAGGTACCACATCCAGAAGTCTTCGGTTCTCATCGTTCACAAATGCCCTTCGCTCCTTGGCAAGTGATGAAAGGATATGTGATGCGTACCCCTCCATTGTGGTTTGTTTCACAGCAACCAACCTGAGGTACCGAGGTACAGGGGGAAGAAACCACACGGTGGCCACCCTCACCAGCCAAGCATAGCATACCACGATTTTTAATTTAAAAGTACGTAGAATATTGAAGTTTGTTTGAAGTATGTATAGAATGGTTTGTATACTTAGACATACAAAGTAATATCAAGCTAATGAGTAAAGGAATGTTGGTTTATTGGTTGGTTAAAAGGTAAGATCAAAATGATATTTTTAAATATGTACATAAGTATCGTTTCTACTGTATAGACAAACTACGATAACATAGCGCTCTCCTCCAAATTACTGTTTCAGTGTTTGTATTCACATCCTTACAAAAGAGTTTGTATGTAGATGTAAGTATTCGTCTTAACTAGCAGGCAGCAACAAGCGTTGTGAGTCTTGGTGGCGCTTTGTAATTATTTTCACAAATACTTTCAAACATTTCGAATATTATTTAATCCTTATTATTCTATTACACTTAATTTGTGACTGACAGTGTCTAATTCCAATCGTTATACCGAAACCAAGGCTAGAGGTTCTGAAAAAGTGTCACAAAATTGCGATAAAAAACCTACTAACATTAATCAAATAGAACTTCAGCTTCTTGCAGTCTCTTTATTTAATTTTCTTAACATCATGCAATCTCTAAATTCTTTACTAAACCACAAATAGCCTGCAATGGATCCATAATCATCTCTATTCAAATCACGAGTGTCGACACGTAATTACAACGAATGTCTTTCAAAAAGCAATCACATCTACGGAGAGATCGACTATCAGAGATTGAATTGCGAATCCACGTAATATATCAAAGGTAATCCGTTTAAGTCTAAGGGGCACTATATATCATGCGATGGCGGTACATACCCACCCCGCTGTTTGGTCGCCTAAGCAGGGTGGCCCTGTAACGCATGTTTAGATGGGTGGTATAAGTAAGGAGAGCTCGCGAAAAAGGCTTTTTTTTTTTGGGTGGGAAATCATCAAATGGTTCTCCCCCTCCCTCCCGCTCTGGGTGGAGCGGAAGGGAGTGTCAGACTCTTACTGCCTAAAATACCCATAGGTACATGTTCCTTCTTCAGCCCTTTATGTTCCAGGGTAGCGGTAACCCTTTCGGCTAAGGTGTTTCTTTCTGCAGTAACTGTTCTGCGTGAGTTATAGATCCTATGCTTAGTTATCTACTTCAGCTTCGATGTTTGAGATTATGCATTGCTTCAGATCTTAATATTTCAATTAAAAAAAAAGTAGAACAGACTTACAGAGGACTGCCATAAGACTACCATGACAGTCACGTTCAGCTTCTAGTACTTCAGTTCCTGAAACGGGAGATCAGGCAGTAAAAAAAGTTTGAATTTTAAGCATCAGTATTAGTGATAAAATTAAATCAACACACACAACCAAATAATCACTGCTTTATCATCTCAGCTGAAATACTAGAGCAACGATTTACAATACTGGAGTCCAGAACGTCAACAATCATGCCCAATAAGCAATGGACTCGCCCAAAAATTATTCATTTCTCTTAATCATGAGAAACCATCAAATATCTTGGATAACATGATCATGTCAATACCTAAGCCAGAAAATGAGACAGTTAGAAAACTAAATAAAATTATATAAATTTACTTTTTTTCCAGGAATTTCTTCAAAAAATTTAGTTCCTTTGTCCGATCAAATGTCCGCTCCCAGCGTATGCCCTGAGCCTCACTTTATTCGTCAACTAAGCAGGGTGGAGGGTGTTTCAACGGGTGTGTGGGGGGTAGCGTTTTCCTGTATGAAGGCACACGTCGCAAAGGGAAATCCTGTACAGGACAGAACGCTAAAATTGCCCACTGCGATAGTAGGCAGGTATCTAGGATTATGATGGGGAGATTATTTAAAGATGGCGTTTTGTTGCCTAGCAATATGTTTAAGGGGTTCTCGACATTCGCTAATAGGCAGCGTTTGAAAAGCGTTAGAAACTTTGCTGTACCTATATAAATAGGCAGCAGACTGATCGCAATCTGAATTTGGAATTGTACAGTCACAAGCACCAATATAAACACTTAGGAACATTCAAAAGCGATTTTCTCATGGAATAACGATAACTTTGTGATAATAGAACCTATTTCATATTAGTATGGGTTCCCAGATACTATGTCCGTAACGACATAAAATTACAATAAATGCAGAATGAGAAAATCACTTTCAAAAGTTGCTCAGTGTATACATATTGGTGTTCGTGACTGTACACCTTATCCATCCATCAGGGGAGATTGGTCGAAGCAAGGAAAACTTGCTCAGATGGGGATTCATAGACAACTCCACCTTGGAGTGTAAATGTGGTGCTGTTCCACAAACGATGGGATACTTAATCTCGTGTCCTGCCGTATGCACGTTACAGGAACTGATGGACGCTAGTGATGGCACCAAACACGTAGCCGAATTCTGGGCCGAGTACATTTAGATTGCCATCGACACGCTAAGAAGAAGAGGAGATCTAATTTCAAAGCAGGTTCGTTTTGTATTGAAAAAATAAACAAATGGGTAATGGAATTTTGAGTGTGGAACGCTAAAAATTCTACCACTGAATGAAAGATTTGGACGCTACGAAAAAAGTGGTGACTGCTCATTCCCGTAATCCACACTTGGGGGATAATAAATCTCAGCATTTGCCATTATCATACGGGAGGACGCTGCTGTCTAACCTCTTAACATAATCCCTGTCGCGTTTCAAGACACCCAACGTTGGTTGTCTTCAAAAGCGTAAGGGGTGGCGTATTGTCTGGCACCGCTTAATACTATGATCGTAGATGTTCAGATGGACCCCACTTTTCTTTCTGTACTGAGTTATTCGGGATTTCGACAAATAATGAAAGGACCAGACGAAAAGGCTAAAGAACCACACTTCATATCATAATCAGGCTATAATTTTCCTACTGCTGGGTCACAGGCCTCCGTTCTGTGAGAGAAAGTGGACCATAATCCACCACGCAGGCCCAGTGCGTATTGGTGAATGTGACATGTCTTTGAAATTTTGTTTCTACTACATGACGGTTTCCTTATAATGTTTTTCTTCACCGTTTTGAGAGCAGTGGTGATGAAATTAAATACAAAGTAAAGTGCCTATCAGGGTTCGAACTCACGACTCGTAAGTCAGGGTCGATACCACTGGGCTACCAGTCCACCACTGCTCACGCTTCATATATCGACGTCGAAGTGACAAGAACAACTAATTAAAGAAATTAACAATGTCAAATAGGAGATCTTGTCACTTCATCGTCGATATGAAGTATATATATTACTTGTATTCCGTATACGATACTTTATTTACCTAAATTACGTCTGGTCCCAACTTGAAAGCCGTATTGATTGATAGCAAGCAGCCACCTAATGGACGTGTTAATAATTTAAGGCACCATGAATACATAATCCTGTGCGAGCGACGAACATGGTTCGCGGTACATAGATAATTAAGTAAATGGCATCGTAATGAACGCTGTATGTATCAATAATTAATTACTCAATATGAAGAACGTATAATTATCGTGGTTCTAGGTACGAATGCGTCGTTTGTCCAATGGTTGCAAGCGCTAGAGCCGCGCGTGAGGTTCTGGGTTCGATTCCCGAGTCAGGCGAAGTGTTATTGGGTACTTCCATCAGGAATTTCTTAGTAGCAGCCCGGAGCTTCGATTTGTGCCCCGTTGATGGCAATAGGCTCGCCTTCTATTACATTTGATTGGACTAACACATAACTGGCGAACTGTGGGTATACTTTAAGTACATCTCTGCCGTACCCTTCGAGGAAATGCCTGACGTTATATTCATGTTTAGGTAGGGATGTAATCTAGGTCACATAACACATATTATAGGAACAGGAAGAAAAGTGTCTATAAACAAATACTGCTTTATAACATTACAAGACAGCAGTGTTCGTCTTGCCCTATTGGAATGTCATTTATGATAGCTATGCCCAGCTAGGTCTAAAGCTGTCGAAAGAACCATGCTATTTTATTACAAGGAGTCGAGTGAATAAAAACCTTTGTTAACCAGACTCATCCTAAAATAATACCCATCAGAGCTCTTTGTAAACCGTTCCTAAACAGATCATGAGAAAGATGGTACCCACAGGTCAATAATATTAACGTTCGACACATCAACGTCAAACACCACAACATCTTTTGTCATATCGCATATGGGAAAAAATAATCGACGACAAAACTGTACCCCATCGACTTTTTCACTATAGAACTCATTTAAATCTCTCTATGCACCCTACTTTGCCTGCGATGCACCTTGTTGCAAATTAAGGATACAACCCTTATAAAAAAATGTGACCCCAAAGAGTCGTGGGTAAAAATTTTATCTTTTTTTTTTATTACACTTTATTGAAATGAGACACCGGGTACGCATATAAAATTGGTCTTTTTGTGTTCCGCGAAAGGGTTAGACACGTCGGTAGTGCATTGAATATATTTTTTTTACGTGACGTACAAAGAGTTAACCCTGCGTATGCGGTTCGTGACGGTTCGTTATATCGGTGTTAAAGTTGAATTTGCGTTTGCGCACTGTCGGTTTTTCGTCCCAACGATATTTTTTTGCATGAAGTTAAACGTAAATATTGTAATAGCTTTAGAAATAACAAACACAGTAAAGACAAATATTGAGTGTCATTAGAAGTGATTTAATTAAATTGCATTTTTAATTAAACATTCTTGGTTAGCTATACCTAGCTAAGGTAATTTCACCTGCACCAACATTCTACAGGTAACTCACGAAATATTTTAAGATGTAAATAAATTACATGTACAGAGCACCAAGAAACAATAACAATATCGAATCTCTAATAAATCTCAAACCGTCTTTATTAGAAAGTGTCCCACTAACCCTTTCAAAGGTCTATTCTATTGTATCAAACACAAAAACTATCAGACAAAAAGCTCTAAGAGATATCATCAACAATTTCACACTTGGCACGCATGCGTCACATATTTTCAATTTGACAGAAGAGTGCTTTATTTAGTGCGATAAGCATCGCTCCTGATTCCATCTGATGACATTATGTTCAAGTATGCTGGTCTCATTGACTTTGTACGTGATTCTATAATTAAGATAAAATAGAGAGAGAGAGAGAGAGCGAGTTGTTGTTGTTTTGACAAATTAATAAAAATTCTATGTTTTTCTTTCCTGTTTGGGCCATTTCGGTCATTGTTTTATTTCCTATAACGAAATAAGTCACACGAGCACTATATACGGTGTGTTAGGTTAAACGAGGGACATACTGTCAGGGGTTACTATACTCATTAAAATGAACAACTTTGACTATGGAACTAACTATACCTGAAATCTTAAAAAGAAAACAGCTGTTCAGTACATTTATGTTCTGTTGTTGTTATGTCATATTCGCATCATTCATCAAAATGAATGGAACAGCTGTTTTTTTTTTCATATTTCAGAGTTACTATACAACCTGAAAGTATATCCCTCGTTTAACCTAACGGGTACCTACAGTCTTGATCAGGCGCTGTCAGTAGGGAGTGGTTATCTCTTAGCAGCTATGGTTGTTTTTTAATTGTTTTTATATATTTATAACGAATGCTTTTAACGTTCTGCATCGTTCTTACATGCATAGTAATAATATGAATGATAAAACAAATATTTTGTAAACATATTTCGTTTAAAAGATTGTTCTTGGAGTTTCTTGCCCGTTCTTCGTTATGCTTTAGAATGGGCAACTAGTTTTATCTTTCTGACTGACCAACCCTTTGACAGTTCTGAGTCTGAGTTTATATGTAGGTAACTGAGCAAGCTATCTTTTTCTACATTTACTGAATTTTTTAGTTGTTATAATAATTTCACGAGAAAATCGCTTTTGAATGTATCTAAGTGTATAAATATTAGTGCTTGTGACTGCACATAGATGCCAATAAGGTATATTTTAACTGATTTATCAAATATTTTATTATGATTTTGCTTTGCTTTGCTGAGATTTGGTCGAAGGTACCAACAGTTTCTGGCTGTTAAGTGGTTAGTTAAAAAAAGATTTTGGTACCTACTGATCTAATTATTATCATAAAAGCTAATCGTCACATTTTATTCAAGTCACCAATTTATTATTTTATAAATAAGTGCCTACTATTATTCTAACTGCCAAACCAGGCCACTCGACCATTATTATAATATTAAAATTAAAAATCTGCACAGTAAAACACATAAATTTTTAACCCGTCAACGGCGACATGTTTTCCAAAACTTGGCCGCCACGTCACTCCCCTGGCATTCAGGCATACGCTCCTATTTACCAATAACCCTTACTGACCCTTAACCCTTCTACCTAAATATGACCTCTCGGCCTAGCCCCTGGTCATTGTGTAGCGAATTAATCGGCTAGTATGCCCATTGTATGGACACTGCCCACCCGTTATTCGTTCGTCGGTCATTGTGTTTATATTAAAAGTTTTTAAGTGTCCCCTAGCAATTTAGGGTTTGCGAAACTGGTTTGCGAATATTTCGCGTGCAGCGGTCAAAACTGGTTTTGTTTTGAATGGGACTCTATAGTTTATCTATCTTTGATATTCAGCAAATAATGCATCGGCTAGTTTTTTAATCACATACCTACAAGGTGTTGTCAAAAAATATTGCATCTTTAAAACATGTAAAAATCATTTTCAGAACTTGAAGTACCTACAGGTAGCTTAGAGGACAGAAAGCATCAAGTAATAACTAGTTTTAACTCGCTAGATAAGGGGTTAAAATACTTAGTACCTACGTATCTACGCGTATTTTCTCCTAACTTTTGTATGTGTTTTATCTTTGCGTCATGTTTAGATACCTCAAAAATACGTCGTTTCTTTCTTTATAAAAAGGAAAGTTTAAGCACAGAGCTTTTTGATTTTAATTTATAGGTACTTAAATCTTAGCTACGTTAGCAACAAATTCGTTTTTGTTCGTTACAAAGTTTTGTTCTAGAAAAGAAATCTCCACACACTCTACAGATCCAAAAGGTAAGCACGCACGTTGCAAAAACCCGACAGCAACAACGAACTTCAACTATTTTGCATACAGAGCACACCCCTTTCTAATAGTTAACAATTTATTGTTATTATTTATGCACCGGAAATGTTCCCCTCGTGTGTAACTAGCGGTTCTACAGATGTGCATCTTGGATGAGCTGTGGGACGACCGACGAACTTACTCAAGCCAACGTCCTACTAATATTTTAAGACGTTACAACTTAGAACTGGCTGTAATTTGGGAAGAGAAAACTTTTGTGTTGTTCCGACTTAATTTTTAAATTTTTGAAATTAGAATTGCCGATTTTTAAATAGGATTTTTAAACTGAATTTGGAATTGAAGTAAATTGGCTTTCACTTACCATTGGAGGGTTCAGACAATTTAAACTACTGTAGTGCTATTTTGTAAATATCTCACGGTGAAAACGTAGGTGAAGTGAGTTCAAAGTGAGCTGTCAATAGAATCAATCCCTAGCATTACCTAGGTGAAACGATTATAGAATCGGCCGACTGTTCACCTAGAAAATTGGTCATTTTGTCATGTGATCTCGACGTGAGCCACGACAATCCAGAAAATAATTGGCAAAACAATGATTCGAACGTGTCAACATAATATTAAAGAGAAATGTGTAAAGTGACAAAAACTCAAAGTCAAACTTGGCGTTTAAAAAGTTTTTAGCGCTTATATACCTACTACATTCTGCTACATACCTACATAGATAAACGAAGTAGAAATAGCTATTTTAACTAGGGGAATAATAAAATCAAATAAAAATTTGGTATAAAACGGTGAAATTCTATTGAAGCTGAAGCTCCGCATCAAATCGGAACTATATAAAACCGATACATAAAATTCTAATAATATTCTTCTATTCAATAAAAACTGTCAGTCAAATTGCATAAAAAGGATCAACGCGAAAGGTGTGCGTCGTTTATGCAAATTTCTTTCCTAATCGTCACTCTGCCAAAAGATTTTAGACTTTATTTCTATAATACCAAAGTTGGTTGTTACTTTTTTGATTATTGCAATAAAAATACGACGTTATGCAATTTAATTTGAAAGCTTGTTTCACGACAATACAGTTCAAATTCGAAAAGAAATCAAATGCATTTATGGCCTACCGTATCAGGTTCGTTCCTAATTTGCATGAGGTATTGTGTTGCAAGCTTTATTTTGTAAATGGCCACAAAAGATTTTTTTAATAAACAACACTGCGAATGCATGCAAAGTTAAAAGTAGAACATCTGCTGTGTGGGGTTGAAAAGACCGTTTGCGCAAAAATTTGAATATCGATAGAATTAGCGTTGCATTCTACCTGCGTGGATTGAATAAATAAGTTAATATTATCAAATGTATCACGGATTTGTTATTTAAAATAGCAACATGAAATATAAAATAAAATGAAAAGAGTAGAGTCGCACTATTATTATTAAAATGCCTCATAAGACTCCCAAAGTTTGACAGTTTGGTCAGACTTTAAATTATTCCCAGCAAAAGAGCTAAGAGTTTTAAATTCAAAAGAGTCTGGACCTCCTTTTTTAACCGACTTCAAAAAGGAGAAGGTTCTCAATTCGGATGTCTGTATTTTTTTTTATGTTTGTTCGCGCATAACTCCGTTGCTTGCCAACCGATTTGAAAAATTCTTATTTTGTTGGAAAGGGTATACTTCCCAAATGGTCCCATAAAATTTTTATCGAAATCGGATAAGCGGTTTTTGAATAATCAACAAATATCTAAAAAAAATCCAACTTAATATATTATGTGGACGATGTTCTAATAAGTTCCTGTCACTGTAATTTACACACCAGGTAGTGGTATTAAAATTTGGGGGGGGGGGTGTAGGTAGGTACCACAACTAAAAAGTGAAAAATAAAAACTTTTTTACAAAAAATAAAACCGACTTCCAAAACAAACACTACAAAGTGAAAAATAATTTTGATTTCGGAAGTCGGTGGCAAAAAATGGAAATACAAAACCGAAGACACCGTTAGGCACAATATGCCTCACACAAGTGTGGTGGCAAGGAGGTTTTAGTTTCAATGTGTTAAAAATGCACTGCTATCTGATGACATAGGCATTATTATTACTGAATTTAACATTTCAATATCGTTTTTAAATAAATGGAACAAGTCCCCAACAGCGTCCACGTGTATAACCCGTTTTTAACACGCTTTTATTTTATTAATAAAATTCTTTGATCAACTTCACGAGCTCAAAAACAGCTGACAAACTGCATTCTGCACTAATTCCTTGACAACCATAGAAATACATTTTTATAAAACTAACACCTTTTCAAAACCATGCACTACAAACTAGTTCGAACTCCATAGAAAATCATTATGTTTGGCAAATCTGCGCAAAATTCTATCACAATAGAAAACGCGAACCAAAAACCAGAATTTCAAGTTCATTTACTTTTTAAAACCAGTTTGACCGCGATCCACGCGCCTTTTTTAATTCGCAATATTTTTTTAACTGGCAACCTTGGTGCGTGTTTATTGTCCCGTGCCATATTGTCTGGAATGACCTGCACTGTTAACGAATTATTGAATTAGTTAATAATTACATGCGTTTGTCGTAAATTTTGCTGTAAATGGGTGGAAGAGACATAATTCATGTTTTAGTATTGTTGGCGGCCGCAACATCGGTGTTGGGCTTTGTTACTATTTGATATTTTCCTATTAAGTAGGTAACTATGTACCTACAATAATTAGGTTGGGATAGTATAGAAACCTACTCTCTAGCCAGTCCCCACAGTAGGTACCTAGGTAAATTGCATAGTTTCATCAAGAGAAATTAACCACATTTTAATCATACTGATAGGATTAAAACAACTTACTTTAGTTTATATTGTGTTTAGAATCTTACTTCTGCTTTTAATTGTTTTTGCTTTTAATTTCACCAAGCTATAGGTACTTACCTACTTGATTCAAGAAAAAATATTTTTTTAGACCCAACCTAAGGTATGTAGGTATGTACCTACCTCGCTAATGCGGCAGTGTAAAGTGGCTATCAACATTTAAATTTAAAACGACAATGTTATTATCTTAGAACAAAATAAAAAACTTAGAGCTGTCCCACAAATCATAAAGTTCTAATAGCTCCCAAACCTATAATAATCCAAGTCTTACAGGACGTACCATAGACGATAAAATACAAAAAGTATTTCCCTAGTCTACGGCCTTAGCTTATCTTAGTATGATCTTAGTGGCTTACGGCTTAGTACTCATTCGCGAAACTTGAAATGGAATGCCTATTGCCCAATTTGGCGCCAAAACGGCGCGTCGCGTGCGAGAACGCGCGCCGCCTCACACACGGTTGCCCCGCCCCCCATACGCTGGCCAATCGCACGGGGCGAACACCCTCGCGGGCCGCGCAACACGCATATTGATCTGCGGACACCGCTCGAACCGTTTACATTTCGACATATCACATGCTAAACACCGACAAACAATAACATATGGTCACTTGCCACGCAATATTTAACTCTATTTCTTGGACATAAGGTCTAAAATCAGAAACAGAAATTGATGTCACATTGGTCCTTTAGCGTTTCCAGAGGGGTGTAATTTATAATGTGAGAAGACCTCAAGCGATAGTAGACCTTGTTCCTCAGACTATAAGGTAACTAAGCTAAACAAACTAATTTAGGATAAGTAAAAACTATGTAGCCGACATTTAAAAAAATGTGGCAATACATCAAAAAGTATTCAAACCTTGCTAATAAGTCACTAACAATGAACTAGACTAAAAACAACATTGTGCTGTTTCTAGAAACGTAAGTCCGAAATGGCCTTATTATGATACTTTTTAAACATCAAAATATCATAAAAAATACTGATTTTAAATAATAATTACAGCCTTATTATAGAGTTCTGATTTTTTAAAATAATATCTTGGATGGACCTAACAATGCCATCTACAACAAGATGACCTAACGAATGAGGCGACAGAAGAGTTAATTTAGTTATTGCTACTGCGCAACAGATGTCGCTGTTTATGGAATGGACTTTCGCTTGTAGCGACATCTAGTTTCACCTTGAAGCGAATAATCAAATTGGAATCTGTATTAATAATATTCTATGAGCAGGACAGCGGCTTTTTTTCTTAGCAATTTTAAAATAACATCCAGCTACTATCAATAAAATTGTATATTTATTTACTACATAAATAATAGACATAAGTTTTACCAATATTTTAGTCTCATTCTTTCCATTTTAAAATTTCGATGACAATAATTTTAAACCACAAATTAGCATCGAGAATGGCTTTAAGCCTAAAAAATATTATTCCAAGCAATCATCCTGAATTGTTTAATAAAACAAGATACATATATTATTTTCAATTATACATTCATGTAACAAAATAAAGCTATTATCATTTCAGTTCCTATATCTATCATATTACTATTTTATTATGCAAATTTCATTAGCACATTAAAGATTTAGATATTAACACTAAGTAAGAAATGCTTATAAAATGTTAGTTATTACAAAAACTACCCTCATAGATAAAATTAAACATTTCTAAGTGAATTGTTAAATATAAATTATTCTATGAATAAGTCATTCTTAAGTTTGCGAACCTAGTAATTTTATGACAAAAAATACAATGTCGTAAGTAATTATCAGTGATCGGAGTAGGTAGATCGATTTTTAGTACTTGTATCATAAATGCACAGAGAAAGAATAACATGGATAAGCCATTATTCCAGAAAGTAATTCCGGTATTTCCAGATTCAGTTAAATATTGTTAATGTTGGTAGTGATACGATTACTACTCAATTAAAAATTTAAAAGAAGGTATGAAAACCAAATTAATTCATTATTTATGTGTTGATTGATAAAAACAATTGAATGCCGATTGAAGCTTTAATACTTTTTGTTTTTTTGCCTTTTTATGGCCACAACTTTTTTAAATTGTTGAACTTCAATTTCAATATTTTCATAGTGGTCATGGTAATTTACATTAAGGATAGAATCAACCAATTCCACAGGAATGTCCATATTAATATATAATATGTTTCCAATGAATGACCATTCAATCTACCTACTCCAATCACTGGTAATTATGTCACTGTGAGATAAAATACTGATCACTGCAATCAGAATTCATAGACTAGTCAGATATTTTAGCTGAATTAATTCTATTTTATATCATTGCCATTACACTTCTGCTGGTTTGTCCAAGTCCTTGACAGGCTCATTAAGAACTAAGGGTATGTTTCCACCAGCATTCTTCGGTACCCACCCAGCGGAATCCTCTTCAAGTTTCCGTTTTTCTTCCTTGACTCGTTCATATTCGTCAATTTCTATTTGGTACTTAGGTGTGGTTATGCCAAAGAAAGCAGAAAGTGACTCCCCAGCGTAATCAACTGCATTCAACATTTTGTTGCCGGATTTCCATGCATAGTGGGAGAACCAAGGACCCCAGGGAAGAGATTTCTGAAAACATCACAACATGAACATGAGATTTGAGATTAATAGAAAATGATACATACATACTGCATAGTTGTTTTAGTTATGCATATTTCCTTCACTACTTGAAGAAAATATGCAAAGTGTTCCTATTGTACTTTCCAATAACTTTGTTTATGTTTTCTTTGTCTATTTTCCCTGTAGTATGTACCTCATAGAAAACTGCATTTTCAACATTCATTAAAAATTAATGATTGGAAACCAATAAAATTCAAGGTAATAAACATTATCAGCATCACCTACAATCCAATTTAAATGCTAACAAGTTTTTCTATTCTTTGCAATTCTTACTACAGTAAAAATAACGTAAACTTAAAACCATACAAAAACAAAAAAAATTATAACGCGCCTCAGATCAGCATAATGTCAGCTTTATTATGCGACTATTTAGCAAATTAATAATCCAAGACTGTGCGTCAGTCAAGTCCTGTGACTATAATAACAATAAAACATAACAAAGTAAACTACAAAAGATTTCTCCCATTATTAACATCATCTTAGCACCTACTTAGTAAGGCTCCAAAAATAATTTAAGCATATTAAACAAGCCTTATCGTCATAGATATTAATAGAAACGAATTCCATCAAGGTCTCCTTAGCTGAAGGTAATAAAACAAAGAATGCATCGCTTACTCACCGGATCCACGTTTGTTGTTTCTAGAGGTTCTGTAGCCAATTCGGCAGCTTCCTCCTCTACTATATCTTCGTCAACTCCATCGCAAAAATGCAAGACTCTCCCCGGCTTGTTCATAGGTACTCGAGTTTCAGTGTTATTCTCCATTTTTAAATAAATAAATATTTATTTACAGTGAAATCGACACTGTTTATTCTTAGCAAATGACACAACAAATACAATGACGTCCGTTATCTACTCTGAATGACGGTCAACTACAAAGTTGCCATTCTACTTAACAATAATTTTATTATTAATAATTGGGTTACAAACTAAAAAATCCTGGTGGGAGGACTGATGTTAATCCATACTCTGCCATAGTTAAAGAGTATAGTAACTATACAGCCATAGTTTTGTATGTGTTTAACTTACTATTATGTCGATTATACGCAAACTATATTAGTGTTATGTGCGCAAACTAGATAATTATGTACAGAGGCCAGCACATCAAGTTACCACAATCTGTCAAATTGCTTTGATAGTATTTCAACTTTATTGCAAAGACATAAGGTTCATTTTTAATTGAGAAAATTTGACAGTTAGGGATAACTTGATGTGCTACAATAGGCATCACGTCTAGTTATCCCAATCTGTCAAACTTTGATGGTTTTTCAACTTCACTATAAAAGTCTATGGTTCTCTTTCAATTGCACTACGATAGGTTGAAGTGCTGGCGTCTGTTATACGCTTAGAGCATTTAACCTAGTTATACGTGACAAGGAGCGTAGCATTATGGAACGAGTTACGAAAAGAAAAGGGCAAATTTTACATTTGGTAATATAATATAGTTTCTTCGCTCTTTTAGTCACATGCGCTTTGTCACTCCTCATAGATCTCATAGAACAACGTTAGTTGATTTTATTATTATGTGTACACCATAGAGGAAAGTAATGTGTACACATAATGGGTACTGGTTTACAAAATAGCAGAAGTATCAACCGTGAACCGTGAACCGTCTACAATTGAATTGTTGAAATAGATCTACTTATAAAATGAACAGTAATGTAATTACTGGCAACTCGCACACCCTAATTGCGTTCCAGTATTAAATTTTTTTAACCTTAAGCATTTTACGGATGATATTCTCGTATACAAAAATTTTGCCAGTTTACCAACATTAAATTAGGGAATCGGCTTAAGCCGAGTGCGTATCACCACACTACTCGACTTATCGCCGATCAGTTGTTGACAACGGCTCGTTTCGCCATCGGCCGTCGTCGCGTCGCGTCGTCCGAGCCGAGCCGATGCAAATGGCATTAGTAAGACCCCTATTACGCTTAGAGCATTTAACCTGCTCTAAGCTATTACGTAGACATAAAGGCTTTTTTGACCGGTGTTAGCGGATTCCGCGTCGATAAATGTGGGGAGACCCTAATGCTTCTGGATGCATAAATCTTCCACTCTTCCCCTTCCACTAATTCTGTAACCTTTGTTCTCATCTGCACTTGCAAAAAATTAACTATTCTCTCAATTAACACTTTTGTTAATTAGTCTCGATCTCGTAAAACTAATAAAATAGCTATGTTATTAGAATGTATAATTGCCAGAGGAATCTGTCAATCTAACCATGTTGATATACTCTGAAACGTTTTGTTTTGCTGTCTGTCTTGTCCTGTCAGTTGAAGAAATGACCCGAGAAGAGATAATTTTATGATGTTTTTTTCTAATGAAAAACAAACTAAACTAAGAAGGAATAAGTAAGAATTATTTAATTAAAAAAAAAATAGAAATCATGGAAGGCTTTTGCAGAGGTTGTCTCATAAAATATGACGAACCGATGGAGCTTATACAATATTCTGAGAAATTCAGGAGACTATTTGTTTATTCCACCGGTTTACAGGTAAGCTTTGTCGTAAACAGGCGTAGTTTTTTAATAGATGAATATTAGGTTCATCCCTTCTCAGCTCTATATGTATTCTCTTAAGTGGCAGATCCCGGCATAACATGTTCCACAAAAAATATGTCAATTTTTTTTTTCTATTTGTAAAAATAGACTTGTTGCTGGAGAACCAAAGCTTGTACTTGTCTATAATATCCTACGCTAATAAACTTTGTGGCTTATGAATTTCAGGTGTAAAAAAAAAGCAAAAACGAATTCTCCCTTATTAAACTTTTACCCAAAATGTATGGCTTATAGTTTCAATAAAAGGTAAAACTGATAGTAACTTCACTTGTATATTTATTAGTAAAGGCTAAATACAACTTTTCATCTTTCAGGTGAAAAGAAATGACACTTTCAAATTCCAACTATGTAAGGATTGTTTCCTAAACATGAAGCAAGCTTGTAAGTTCAAAAAGAATTGTCGAATATCAGACAGACGGTATAGGAACTACGTAGCACTAAAAGATGTAGGGGATCCGGTCGACTTCTGCACATTCCTCAAGAATAATGACGATACTTTAACATTCCGGTAACTATGATCTTTATAAGTTAATAGCAGTACTAAGTGGGCTCCATTGTCTGCACTCATTTGATCCATTGCTTTATACACTATAATCACAATCACAATCGATGGATTATGGGAAAGATTATATGGCTAGAAAGGGAGTGACAACCAAGATGACGACTAATAGAGAAGTTTGGAAGAAAAAGACATGTGCCGACCCTTAATAAATTGGATTAAGGGCAGGTGAATGATGATGATGACTCACTGTGTATAGAATTTTAAGTAATGATCATACTGTTACTTCAGACGATGTCAGAAAAAATATTTCAATCATATTGATTCATATTTCTCTAGAAATTGTTACGTACAAGTTGTTGTACTCTTCAAATAACAAATTGTTTGATTATTTTCCAGTTTTCCAATACCCAGTGGGAATAGTACACCAGTAATGCAAAAATGTAGAGATGATGACAACGGTAATATGTATAATATGTACTAATTGAATTGCATTTTTATAATCGACTAGCTACTAACTCCACAACTCAGTTCCATTCACAGACCAACTGCTGCAAGCGTAGCCTTATTGATCAACTGGTGTCTGTTTTTACTTAGCCACAAGCTACTCTTATTTACTTTGTTCTTATAACACAAAAATTGGCCCTAATACAAGACGCTTTCTTGACTACTTTTCCAGAATCAACATGCACAAGTATCCCTAACTTCATAACAGAAATCCTCCAAGATGAAGAGTTGCCTCCGAGAGAAGCGCGTATCATTAAACAGGTTATAGAAGAAGAGGCTGATTTACTGGATGACACAATTGATTCCCATTGGCTACAGGATGATACGTCTGTTGATACAGACTTCAGATTGGATTTCAAGTATGTTGTCTCTTCAAATAACTCAATGCAAATGCAAACAAAACACACATCTCTCTATCCTCTTGATAAAAATGCTCTTGATCAGGTTCCGTGTCTCCTATTAACTCACCTTTGAAATGTAAATAATGCCAGACAGGTGCCCAGTAATAGATTCGTAAATCACATGATACTTTAAGAAGTACTGATTTTTAAATTAAATTAATATATAATAAGATCAGTATGTAAATCTATACTTTATATTATAAAGAGGAAAGATTTGTATGTATTTTTATAACAAATAAACTCAAAAACTTCTTAATGGATCTGGATGAAACTTAGTACAAAGATAGATTATAGTCTGGAACAGTATATAAGCTACTTTTTATCCCCGAAAAATGTATGGTCCCGTGGGATAATTTCCTTTATAAACGGGGGTGAAGCCGCCGGAAAAAGCTAGTTTTAGATTATCAAAGGGTCTTGAACATTTCTTTGCCTAAGCTATCCTATAAGTTATTTGTTGTTTTGTGTATGATAGTATTTCTGTGTAACTTATGGTTTAATTTTACGTGAACATCTCCAGTTTCAGCCCTTTCGGTACACCACGCACTGTAAATAATGATCAGTGTTATACGCCTAAGCAAATGTTGGATCAAATAACCTTCGACACTATAAACACCGAGAAACAAACAAAAATCCTTAATAACTTCACAAATGCTTTTAAAACGAATGAAAATATTGAAGAACTTAGTTTTTTTGTTGGGGACATTAGTGGTGCCCAGAAAGCAAAAAGTTTTAAGAATTTAAATCAATTATCTCCATTTGGTATTGACCAGATTGATGGTATGGGAAAACATCATCAAATATCTGATAGTAAAACTGTTGAATATAATCAAAACTTGAAGGAGTTATGTGGTTTTGGTTTAGAAGAAAACAATAGTAATAATGAAATGGAAAACAATTCTATTGACAGTAATCCAAATTTTAAAGATTTATCCAATTTCGTCTTAGACGAAGTTGATGGGATTGAATATACTGAGAGCAATGCTGTCAAAAGTAATAAGAGCTTTAAAGACTTAATATGTAATATGAATATAGAAGAAGTTGATGGAATTGGAAAATCAGAGACCAATGCTGTGAAAAGTGATCGAAATCAGAAAGAGTTAATAAGTCATTTTGGCTTAGGTGCATTGGAGACATTTGGAAAATCAAATAGTAATAATCACCAAAGCAATCAGAATTGTAAAGAACTGTGTGATTTTAGTTTATACAGTTTTAATAGTGGAGAGAAAGCAGAAAGCAAAATCCACAAAAATGTTCTAAGTCTAAAACAGCTATGTGATTTAAGTTTAGATAGTTTTGGAAGTAATGAGAAACCAGCCTACAGTATCAACAAAAATAATGAAAGTCTTAAGGAATTATATGATTTAAGTTTAAATGAGTTTGATGATTCAGCGAAATCAGGGAGCAATACCTTTAAAACTAATCAAAACGCGAAAGAACTTGATTTGAGTTTAACTGATTTTGAAGACATAGCAAATTCAGGAAGTAATACTTTCAAAACTGATCGAAATTTAAAAGAAATGTGTAATTTTGTCATTGATGACAGGAATGGTACACAGAAGTCAGGAAGTAATTTTGATTTACCATCACTGTCTGATGTCTTGGAAAGAGACAAAATAGATACACCAGATTTTGACATACCAAAAGGTGTAATTGACTCCCTACAGTCTAATAACGATACCAGTAATAGCAGTATTGAAGCCTTGTTAAAAGATAAACCATGTACAATAGATACAAATCTAGAAGCGGCTTTGAAGAATAGTGATAGTAAACAATTTTCTTTGGAAGATTTACTTATTTCATCACAAGGTCAGTAAACTTATTACTTTACTTATCACTTCTATCGCATTCATTAGCACAGCATTCAAAGGAGATCATTCAAGCTCCATACATTTTTGAATCTTTTGAAAGTTAGAAAAGTTTGTGGAGCCTGAATGATCACTTTTTTTGGGCAGTTTCTGAAACTGCCAACGAATAAAAATGGTACCTAGGGTTAGAACAAGCCATTTGGAGCAATAATTAATATGGCACAAATGTTTAGTATTACTCTAATTTAAACAAGTTCAGAAATCAATAAATGTATGAAAATGACAAACTGTCTAAGTTGTATAACTTGGCTGTGAGCAATCCCACAACTTTTGTGCCATATTAACAATTGCTCCGAATGGCTATTTTTAACCACAGGTATTATTTTTACTTTCAGGAAAGGCCAAAAAAATATGATCTCCTTTATAGTTTATACCGAAACTAAAAACTGAATTGTAACCCTAATAGTACTATTTTCTTAATTTGTGTTCCCAGTCGAATCAGCAGCTTCTACGCCTACTATTACAAACATATTATTTGGTGGTAAACTTGATACAAACCACACCAATAATAAAATGGAACAAGTCACAGTCTTCCCCGCCGAATCAGCACCTTCCACTCCCACTATTACTAACATATTATTTGGTGGTAAACTTGATACAGACGACACCAATAATAAAATGGAACAAAGCATAGTGTTTCCAACCGAATTAGCACCTTCCACTCCCACTATTACGAACATATTATTTGGTGGTAAACTTGATACAAACGACACCAATAATAAAATGGAAAAAGGCATAGTGTTCCCAACCAAATCAGCAGTTTCCACTCCCACTATTACAAACATATTATTTGGTGGTAAACTTGATACAAACGACACCAATAATAAAATGGAACAAGGCATCGTTTCCCCAGCCCCATCATCAGCTTCCACTCCCACTATTACGAACATATTATTTGGTGGTAAACTTGATACAAACGATACCAATAATAAAATGGAAAAAGGCATAGTGTTCCCACCCGAATCAGCACCTTCCACTCCCACTATTACAAACATATTATTTGGTGATAAGTGTGATACAACTGACACCATTAATGAAATGGAACAAGACATCGTTTCTCCAACAGCATCAGCAGCTTCCACGCCTACTATTACAAATATATTATTTGGTACCACTGATACCAACATTAAAACGGAACAATGCATAGAACCATATTACGACATCCAAGAAGATATCGAAATATTTGAAGAATTCTTCCAAAATGATACTAAAGAATTTGACGTAGAAGATATTATAAGAGAAAATGGAGGACTTAAATCGGGAGATTGGAAAAAACCTATTGCTGTTAAAGATGTGGATAAAGAAAATGAGTCAAAGAATAATGATATTGACGACACAGATGTAACAGAATCTAAAAATGAAGAGATAAAATACATATCACATACATCTCCTAATGAAAATTTTAATTTAGAAAGTTTATACTGTAACTTGTGTAAAATAACGTACGACACTGGCAGAGCATTAAGCGTACATTTAACGAAATTTCATAAAATTAAAATCGTTAGGCCAAAAACCCGAAACTGCAATAAAACAAAAGTGATAACTGATTTTTCGGAAATACCTTCTAATGAAAAATTTGATTTGAAAAATTCGTACTGTAATTTGTGTGACAAAAAGTACGACACTAGCAGAGCATTAAGCGTACATTTTTCGAAAACTCACAACATTAAAATCGAAAAACCGAAACCTCTGAAAAACCGGAAACGCAGTGAAAATTATGCATCAGAATCGAACAACCAAGCGATCGACATTTCGGATACATCTAATGCCAAATTTGATATAGAAAAATTATACTGTAAATTGTGTAAAAAGAAGTACAAAAGTGATAGAGCATTAAGCATACATTTTTCGGTAACTCATGGTATAAAAATCATAAAACCGAGATATGATAGAAAAAAAAGAAATGATCAATTATGTAATAATTGCGGAATTAAATGCGAGGACTCCTCAAATTTTGCTAGACATCGGAAATATTGTCAGGTAAGCAGAAAGTTGTATTCTTGTTATCTTCAACACAGATTGTAGACCCCTGCGCGCCGGCAGTGACTATTTATATTCGTGTCCGGCAATTTGTTATGGACATCAGTTTCTATTCCCATAGATAGTCGTATAATAAATATGAATGGTATTATTTTATCTTTGGTGATGTAAAGTTTATGATGTACTATTTCGAGTCACTTGTAACATCCGATATGGTCTAGTGGCTAGGATACCTGGCTCTCACCCAGGAGGCTCGGGTTCGATTCCCGGTATCGGAATTTCTTTTTGCTTGCAATTTGTCTTTATTATTTTATTATTATTAATAATTACTAAAACCATTTTCACGGTTTATCGGTGGGAACGGAACAAACATTATTATTACCCTTTTTCTTTTTTGAGTGTGGGAAATCATTAAATGACTCCTTCCGCTCTGGATGGAGCGGAAGGGAGTGTCAGACTTACTGACTAAAACCCGGATAGGTTTTGGAAAGGAACATGTTCCTTCCTTAGCCCTTTATGTTCCGCGGTAGCGGTAACTCTTTCGGATAATCCCGCTTACCATTATTATTACCCTGAAGGTTTATTAGTGAGGAAACTTCTTAACTTTTACTTATTTTTCTTAACCCCGTTTACAAACTCTTGATTGTTTTGTTTAATTAGTATTATTTTTAACAAAAACATTGCTTTGCAGTTAAAAGAAACAAAGGGAAAGAGTTTCAAATGCGAACATTGTCTGCAAGAATTCAAGACTAAATATTATCTAGAAAAGCATGAGATCAGCCACATGAAGAACATAAAGAAAATAAATAAAGCCACCGGCAAGGTCGGTTTTCATTTAATAGGGTTTTCACTTAACATAGGTGCGGCCGCCAATGCCACCGGAGGCTAGCCTATACTCTGCCATGAACACAGCTGTGTTTTCTGTTCTATCTCACAGTGCCCACATACGTGCTCAATACGTTTTGATCCATTCTAAGCCAGTGCCTACAACACAAATACATAATTATGTGTTTATTGTCCATAATTTTCAATGCGTGTTGAAGCACTGAGCTTAGAATAGCACCTGACAAAAAATAGTGGCAGTGTATGCGCTACCCAAGTAAGCAGGAGATATTATGGTGCTGGATAAGTACTAACGGCCGCATAGGTCGATCCATCAGGTTAAGCTACGCTTGCCAGGGTTGGCCGTGGATGGGTTACATACCGAAACTCCTCCATGCCGGGTTGTTAGAAGCCCGAAAATCTGACAGCCAGTCTTACCAAGGGGTATCGTATTGCCCAGTTACTGGGCGTAATAAGAAGAAATAAATTTGTAGCTTGCTGCGTGCGTATGCGCTTGCATGCGTTTATTCTCTGGCGTTGAAAAGGTTTGGGAAAGCGATGAAAAATTTGTCGAATTATGTCGAGTTTATCAATCATACCAATATCCATTCCTTATATACTATCTGCACTAGATACCTGGGAATCAAACTCAAAACGCTCAACACATTTTTACAATCATTTATCTTATATATTTGTTTCAGGAATTCGTATGCACAATTTGCGGCTCCATTTTACATAAGCAAAGTAACTACGCGTTGCATATGAGGAGACATAAGAAAGACTACAGCGCTAAGTGCGAGTTTTGTGATAAGGGATTCTATAGGGAATCAGATTTGAAGTCTCACGTGAGGCGAGTACTGTCTTTCTTGTATTTTTATTTCCACCCCGAATTTAGAGACATATTTTTGCGAACTTGACTCGTAAGTACACATTGTGGGCGTTTCAAGGGTTCCACCTAATTACGCAGCTTTTGATTACAACCAGACAGAAATCACTCTTTATTTTTTATAAGCAAGAAAAATATAGTTGGTAGGTATGTCATCATTCTCCTGCCCTTATCCCAATATTTGGGGTCGGCACAACACGACTTTTTCTTTCATACTTCTTAATTAATCGTCATCTCGGTAGTCACTCCCTTTCTAGCCATATCATCTTTCACACAATCCATCCATCGTTTATTTGGTCTTCCTCTACTTATATAAGATGACTGGTAATTTGTGACTGATATTTAAACACGTGATTGTACTCATGATTACAATCAACTTTCCCAAAGAAACTTTTTTTGTATACTCAATATTTTTATCACAATAACAATACAACTGGCGCGCGCAAAGTTGTATGACCTTCGGGCCGATCAGCTGTTAGCAGCTATTGACCATACAAAAAAAGTTTATTTGGGAAAGTTGATTGTAATCAGGAGTACAATCACGTGTTTAAATATCGGTCACTAATTACCAGTCACCCTATATAACCATCCACATTCATACTCAAAACTTTCCTGATAACATTTTCCTCATTCCTCCGCATAACCGATATCCACGAAACTTTTTCGTCACCGGTGTCATTTTCAGACTTCTTCTTATCTTACTCATTCCGTATTTTATCCATTCGTGTAACACCACACATTCCTCTTAGCATTCTAATCTCAGCTGCATGCAATTGCCTTTCATTCATTCCTTTTGTGGCCCAACACTGATCCATACAAGACGGCAAGTCTACCATGCTTTTATAAATCTTCCCCTTAACTTAAGTTAATAGGTATGTAATTAATAATATTGGACTTTTCTTGCAGGAAACACACTGGCGACACTCCATTTTCGTGTACATTCTGCCCGAAGTTGTTCGCCCGTAGAGATGTTTTATTAAGGCACATTCTTACTCATCTTGGTAAGGAATGATCCATTTATATATTTACTGAATCCACCTTCTGAAAAAAAATTGTAGTCCACATGTCGAGACAGCTATGTTAGCTTACCATTTTAGATTAATTTAAAAATGTTTCGGATCTGAACATTGATTTTAATTTCAGGTGAAAAATTTTTCGAATGCGACTACTGTGGTTTAAAGTGTATAAAAAAATATGATTTAATAAAACACATAGTGAATAAATCATGTAGGAAGGTGAAAAAGGACAAGAAAAAGAAGAAAACAGTCAGGATAGAAAATATGGATAGTGATGTAAAAAAAGAAAAAGTTGAAGTACAGGTTCAAAAAGAAGAAATTAGGAAGGTAATAAAAGCAAAGAAAAATAACAATATAGACAAGAAAGATAATATGAACATTGATTTGACAGAGGAACAAGAAGTAGAAGTTAAAAAGAAAGAAGTTAGGAAGGTAAAAAAAGCTAAACAAAATAACAAAGCAGACAAGAACGAAAATATGGAAATAGTAGAAGTCGAAAAAGAAGTCAAAGTCATTTATGCAAAAGGGAGTTTTGCTACGCTCATAAAACAGTTTCCTTCATTAGAAAGCGAAAATATACAAGAGGAGCAAGAAGAAAAAATAGAAGTTAAAGAAGATGTAGAAGTTCAAAAAGAAGTCACAGTATATGCAAAAGGCAGTGATGCTATTATAATACAACAGTTACCTTTTTTAGAAACAGAGAGAAGTAATTAGAAATCACCAGAAAGATACACTTTTGATATCAGTTTTTTTTTTTATAATACCCTACTTCAGCAAACTTCAGTTATTATTAGCATTATCGAATTGCATTAATGTAGACGTAACTCAACTAAGATAATACTCTGAAATCATTTCACTTAGGTATATAGTACACAACAAATACAATAATAATATAATGAAATTTGTAAACTTCTTGTTGTCTATGGTACCGGCGACTGTTCGTTGTCGCCACGTCTGTCTGCGTTAACTTTTGCAGTGTGACTTAGTTGCAGAGTAACTTGGAATATTGTCTCAATCAAGCACGATTTTTTTTTTTGAAAGTGTAAAAAAAAACAATAAAACTCGAGTATCAACAACACCTGATTATATTCAAGTAGGACTGTGCTAAATAAAAAAAAATACAAAATATCAACTGATTTATCCTGTAACATGACCAGTAAAATTTTGTATGTGATTCATTTTTTTAAGAGGATTTAAATGCAGTCAATTGTAAGCCAATTGTTAAATAAAGAACAAATCAACTCTTAAAGCTAGCATACCCTAATTTAGAACTATTTACTTACACATTGGGTAAGTTTCTATAACTAGTATCATATAAAAATGTATAACTAGAACAACATACATAGTTATTTTTAGAACATTCATACAGGATTTTGGACCCATTAGCACGAATAAATAATAACTTGTTATTGTTTATAAATTAGCCGTCATTCAATGCAATGGGATCCAGCAATAAATAGAATTTTGTTCGGGTTTAACTAGTGCCAGAAACAATTGAAAAAGGAATTTTTGGCATGTACAGACGGACTGCATTCAAACTTCCCGCTTGCAAAATTATCAAGTAGCTCAGCACAAACAACAGTTAATCAATTAATAAAATTGTAGTCACTGTTATTGTCTTAACATCAACAAATTCTGTATAGTAATTAATTTCAAATGTGGGTAGTATTTGGAACAAAATAAGTGTTGAGTATGTCTTTTTCACTGATTACCATAATATGTCATAGATCTGATGTGTTTGTGCTACAAGCATCTAATCATTATTTTGCAGTTGTAAGTCAATCCGTCAATAAACACCTTGCATATATGTCATAATAAACATTCATACATAATTTATGTAAGTATACAATTTCAAATCATACTCTTTTGGATTTAATTCCTTACAGCTAAATCTTTAGGCGTCTTAAGTTATTGGCCACAAAACATCTATTTAAATTACTATTGATGTATTCTGACTACATTCTTTAATTATTGTAACACTATTAGCAGTGAGAGATGTAAGTGGAGAAATGTAGAGATAGTAAACCTATATGAAAATAAGACAAAAAAAATGAAGAATAAGTAAATTAAAAGATCTATCATTATTTTGACCATATTTTTACAATCTCACTATATGCTATAGGTTTACCATCCCTTGTACATTATGTATAAATAAACAAACAAGTCCCATGTGATATAGTTTGGCAACATCAAATCAACTCTCAGAGCATCAGAATTAAAAAAAATAACTAATTATATTCATAAAACGAAAATAATAACAACAAATCATTATGGAAGTTCATAATACACATGAATTAAAATAATATGACAAAATAAGCATTAATCATTCACATGGATGCAATACTTCGCCAGCTGCCTTTAGAATATCCATTATTTGGTTCATCTAGTACTATTTACTAGTAACACAACTAAAAACTAAATTATGAACATGCATTCAACATTTTGGACATTGCAACTATTTGTCAGGCCACATATTTTTTTTTTTTATAAATACCATTCATATTGTCTATTGTCAATCCGATCCATCCTGTCCCTTGCTGCCCTCCCCCATCAACGCTTCGAGTTTCATAACATGTGCGCGCTAAAGTGATAGTTCTAAAATGGCTTGTCGAATCTCACGTGGCCCAAACAAAGGTTGAGTGTTACCAGCCTAAAAAACAAAACATGTCTTCCAGCTCGTCATAACGACAGTATTGATTCCAATGTGTACTTAGTTTAATCATTCAGTTGTCACCTCACAAACACAGCTTTCAGCACCTTGGTTTAGTCAGTCATCAAGTTCTACACTTCACTATAAACTTGAACTAAGATTTCTGGCCCTTTGGCCTATGGGATAACACTATGCAGTTGTCGGCAAGCTGGTTGCGCATAGAACTGTTCTCTTTGCGCACCTCGCTTAGTTCTTGGTTGAGTCTTAATATTTCTAGCACGAGTTTCTCGTTCTCAACTTCTAGTTTCTCTAATCTGAAAAAAAAGGTATGTTTTTTGAGATTTCATAACAACCTCTGATGCTGATTGAGGTCGAAACAAGTTGGGAACCCTGAGAAAAGGATTAATATATAGGTTTTACAAATCATACAACAGGATATCGACATCATTGTCGCCATAACATCACGCCCGTAATCTCCGAAGGGCAGAGGCAGAGGTGTACCAATAGTACAATCACATGCGCCAGTTATGTTTGAATCCCAAGTAGTAGAGGGGCGAGCCTAATGCCATCAACTGGGCACAAATTTAGACCCCCGGAATTCAGAAATTCCAGATGGAAAAACCCAATAACACTGCTGATCCCAAAATCGAACCCAGGACCTCATGCCTAGCAGTAGTGCTTGCAACTAGACCAACAATGCAGTCAACAGGATAATCTAGTCTATATTTAGTTTCAGTGATTAGTATTAGATAATGTATATATATATCTCCTAACGTCAAACAGCCTCAGGAAACTACGAACATTGTGATGTCATGTTATCTTTACTATCACACAACATTGGCGATAGGTTATATAAATAAACTGAATCACCATCATGTTGTGATATGATATGAGAGAATAGTTAAAATATTATGAACTTAATTCAAAAGTAATACACTCAAAAAGTCGTAAATCTACACAATTACCTGAAAATCACTGTTCGTGTCTATCAACGAAACGAAAATACGCACATACCTACACACTAGATATTTTGATACGGTTTTCACGATCAATAAAGGAGTTTGTTCCTGAAGGTTTATATGAATATTGATCTTACATACTTGGTGTTTTAATTTTTCGTGGGACACAGGGGCAAGCGGCCAGTAATAAAATAATTTAAGAATCGTTACCAACCTCTTATGTTTCTCTGTCAGATCAGTAATATGATCGCAGGCTTTAGCTAGTATTCCTCCTTTGCTCGCCGAATCGGGTAGTCCAGAATTAGGCACAAGATTAGCCAACTTGGAGATCCAACTATTGATTTTATCTCGACGACGTCTTTCTACCTCGTTGTGGGTCGCTCGTCTTTTGTCATCGCGCTGGAATAATATATTAGAATTATTGAGGGGTCATTGACCTAGAAATGTTAAGTGGGGCTTGTCAACTGCAGGCACAGTTGTGGGTGAGATCTGAACACGGAATAGAAAAAACAGTGGAAGTGCCACGCAGCTACCGCAGCTGTGTCACAATTATGCGGACCTCCGCAACACCGGCTCAGTCGCGACTAGCTACTTGCTGGGATACGACGTCTCGAACATAACAAAACATATTTCAAACATGCCTTATTGTGCAATCTTTACATGCAATAATGATAGCAGGATAAAAAATGTATCTTGCGGAGGTGTATCGAATCACCAGTAAGTATAAAACTATGATATACTTCAATATAATTGTTTTTATTGACAAAACCATATTTATTACATTGTTGCGAACTAAAAACTACCTTATGTCCATTGTTCAAAGTCTAAATCAACTTGCTCGCTGTCTTGAATATCATCGTATACATTCTAGAAACTTCGACGCTACTCGATTAGGGATGGGACACATTCAAATAGTTTGGTATCGATAAAATATGTCAATATACGCTTGCATCACTTGTTAAAATTAAATATAAAACCGTCAAAACGACAACTATTGAACAAATATGTTTTATTTCGAGGACAATAATAAATATTTTTAATTTACTACTGTAGGAAAGTTATTTTCTCAGGGTTGTGTGTTGGGTATATTAAATGAGTTCGAATGCACGTTAACAGTAAAAAGTATATAATAAAGGTAAAAATAAACAGTATACACGGCACAAACAGGTAAATGGTAAAACAAACTAAAACTTTACGAGCGGTTCGCGAGCGTGGCGTACCGTCGCGCGATCTTTCGTCCACTATCTGTTGGCGGGAGTCTGAGTGCGCAGGCGAGGTATTGTCTACCGTTGCCGCGCATAAGGTCAAATCCACACACAAACGTTATGTTGCTACACTACTTATCGTTTCATTTAACCATTTTAGCTTTTATTCTAATCGGACTTTGGCCCAAAGATAAAAGATTTGAATTATTACTATGTACAAACATCGACATTAAATTATCGAAATCTTGTCCGCATCCCTAGCTGAGTAGAAAAATCGATAACAGGTGCATACGAATATGACATCTATTTCAATAAAGTTAGCGTGCTAAATAGAGTAAATTTGGTTTCAGCGCCCTCTAGCGTTGAGTAGCTGAACTCGTTGTTGATTGCTAGAATTTGATTGTTAGATGAAAAAATGGTCTTCATTGATTGTGACGTGTAAAATAAAAACAACGTTGCCGAGTTGTAATAAGACTTTCTTTTGAACAACAATAAATAAACTTTTCGCCAAAGTTGCATTTATAATTTGTAGCCAATTATATCATCGTTTTCTGTGTATTGCAATGTACATTTTAATTTGCAAATGTGTGAGTTTGGCGACACTGGTTCCCGTATTAAGAAAGTCTAAGGGCACTTCCACTGTTTTTTCTATTCCGTGGATCTGAATATACTTTAGTTTTTATTTGGAATGCCAAAACTGTGGTAGGTATGTTATGTACAAAGATGGGACAATCTTTGAGGAAATATTATCGTAACAAGAGAATATTCATGCTAGCATTTTGCAATATTAATTTATTTGCAAATATTATGGTACAAAGTACCTACGTCCAAAGTATGTCCAGTTGGTCTAGCAGATACATATTTCTTTAGGAATTGATGGCTGCATAATTTGTGCCATTTTTTTATTAGAAAATTGAGCATAATTCGTTGGCTTAGTTTCGTTTTTTAACTCTTCTTTTTTTAAGTCCATTAGAACTAAGAAATGTACACAAGACATTACTTGTCATTTTCTAATGATGAGCCTATTCGTGACTATATGCTTCAGTATAGCAAATAATAAACACAAGTGTAATATACACCAATAATAAAGATTAATGTTGTGCATTTTAGAGGGTTTTACTTTCTTGTAATTTGTAATTTATTTATTTATTTTAGATACAAAGAGTTGTCAAATTGTCAAGCTTACTTTTTAATTTTCTGATGACTAAAAACTCATTGAATAATTTATCATTTTTTTTAAATGAAATTAACAAACCTTTTTTGCGGTGACTGCTTTAGCTGCTAAAGGATCTCTGCGAGCATTTTTCTTTGGTGTAGTTGTAGTACCAAACACTTCCACAGGATTGCTGATCACATAATATTCCGCATCTGAAATATTTATAATAATTAATTAATTATTAATATTTATTTTACACAAAATCTATTGAACCTATTGTTGTTAGATAAAAAAAATCAGAATAAGATATTATGTACTTCATTTACTACAGAATTATTAAATTATGGAAAGGCCAATGTCTGTTGGGTCAGCTGAACCTAAAACAGACTTTATTCTTTCCATGTATAAAGATATTAATTAAACAAATTGGGACTTACCAGGAGAAGGTGAATGCGTTATGTTAATCCCAGCTTCTTCGCCTGTCATAGTAATTAATTTATACTTTACTGCTCCAGCTGTAAAAAGAACAGAATGATTGGATTTCAAAAGGGTCTAAAGCCTCAGTAGCCAAGTATCTACCCTGAGATACAGGTTCCGGCCTAGTTCCAGGGGTTGGGTCAAAACTCTGTGAACCTCTTAAATTGTAACTTAACTAAGGGTAACTGTATAATGGTGAGAATTAAATTAAATTATTGTCTTATTGTACTGTATCTTTCCATCCTCCAGATTGAATAATTATCTATATCTTTTCCCTGATTTCTGAATAGTTCTTAACACAGCTGCATCTTTATCAAATATTATTACAATCAGTTGACATGTTTATCTATGAAGGAACCAAGTTAACGACTTGGGCCAGTCATATTCATCCTAGCATGTTGATAGCAAAATACCTCAGTGTAAGTGCAGCATTTTAACAGTATATCTACTGCAACTTTGAAGTCATATTATCACAGATAATGAAACTTCTAGTTCTTAATCAGTTCAAACTCATAATCAGAGATCTAATAAAATAATAACATTGTTTGACACTTAAAAATTGATAGCACTTGATAGTAATAAATAGGTAAATATTTCAGATGTAAGATGCTATTCCACTTCAGAATACTTTCTTCTTGTTATGGTGACCACAAGAAGTTAAGAAATGATCAAAGCAACTTAGCTTGAATTATTTGGGGCAATCAACATTTACAAACCATTGATTTTCTAAAAAAGTTTTTTTTTATAGATGAAGAATGCTTGTGATGATATTTAGGCATTTGTGTACATGTTAGGCATCATACAGCTTATTTATTCAATAAAGTTCATTTCTTCCTATAATACAATGTTGTCTGTAAACATGCATTTAAATCTCTGAATTAAAAAAAGAATAAAACTTACAGATGTCTTTGAAGTTGTAAGAAGAAGAATTATCGTTAGTATCCAGGTAGGGCTGTGGCACAATGGATCTTCCTTCGTTACTTCCTG
Source organism: Hyppa rectilinea (assembly GCA_951799385.1). Taxonomy (NCBI): domain Eukaryota; kingdom Metazoa; phylum Arthropoda; class Insecta; order Lepidoptera; family Noctuidae; genus Hyppa; species Hyppa rectilinea. Next base: position 6,659,466 of record OX637314.1, read on the forward strand.
AAAATTAATCATAATTTAATTAAACCATAATTAAATAATAGTCATGACACTACTTAATGCACACAGATAATTAAATTGAAACTTGTTACAGCGAATTAGGGCTAATTCTGTGCGGTAAACAAGAGTTAGCTATAGCACAAAATGAAAATAAAAAGTAAAAAAAATACATCGTTATTACATACCAAACGATCCCTCATCTACCATGCCCAAATATTCACTATCTGCACTGCAAATAAATGCGATAAATTAAAATACATCACTTGAAAATAAAATCTAAATCGAGAGAACTGCATCGACTGCCAAGTTGCAAAACTATATAGCAATGACCTTCGGTGCCTTAAATCCTCATTATATAATGCACTATACAAATATCACCAAATTCAACAGCATATTACCTGTTATCAAGTGAATTTTCATGCATGTCATCAACGTCAATTTCCACTTTGGCCATTGCGCGTAATTATTTTTGAATTTCCACAATTTGATCACGGGAACAAAATAAAAGGGTCATGTGATGTGACCAAAAACAAAGCAAACTTTGAGAGTTGCCAACTTGCCAGTCACTTTGAAACAAAAACTAAAAACTTCTTTGGTTTATGGTTTTTACTTGGTTTCCAATAATATTTTTCATTTTCATCTTATTAAATATATTATAAGATATATTATGATAATTTCTGACTCTTGACATAAATGTCTCATAGAAAATAAACAAAGGACGTCTATCCGAATGTAAAATTTATAACACAGCCATCTATTAGAATTTGTTTGAACTACATGACTGTGGCGGCCACAGCGCCATCTAGTATTTTATTAATGCAGTGTATTTTTTTTAAATTTTTGTTATTCTATTTTGGACGAAGATTTTTCATAATAACATTCCCGGTCAGTTTGGCATGAGCACAGGTTGGTATTTTTTGGATGTGGCCCATCTGAGTTTATATAATTTTAAGAAGTAATCTTGTGCAGGTAAGTAGTACCTACCTTCTTAATACATACTAGATTATGGCAGACTCAACTTATTAATTTTGGTAACGCAGTCTTGATGTATTGTGAGAACAGGGTATCAGTCAGTACTTATCATCAAGAATCAACTTTCCAAAAAAAAAGATTACTGTTGGCGGTAACAATTTTTATTCGAGAATTGAATTTATCTACAAACGCAAATCAAAATATCAATCAATCTGCCTAGCCTTTTCCCAACTATGTCGCGGGGTCGGTTTCCAGTTTAATCGGATGCAGCTGAATACCAGTATTTTACATGGAGTGACTGCCTATCTGACCTCCACAACCCAGTCAGTAACTGGGTAGGTATAGGTACGATACTTCTTGGTAAGACTGTCTTCTGGCGACCAGTAACACAAATCAAAATACACAAGTACAATAACAAAGATGGTCGGTTTAAAGGTCCACAAAGTGGCTTTTGTACTAAATCGCCTGGAGGTGCAATCTCAACTGAAGTCCCGGCTGTCTTTGACAAGCTTTGCGACTCCCTCGGGGCTTTGGAACACGGAAACCAACATAGCTCCTAAAGCTCTAACCAGTTTTGTCGGGTGATTTATTATACATACGTTCCTTTCATCCTTACATACCTATTAGTTATGCATGATTGATATTTTTGTTTATTTAAGTATTCTTTAGGCACTCATTGTGTGTGTGGTTACCGCGACCCCGGAACATAAAGGGCTAAGGAAGGAACATGGATGGGTTTTAGTCAGTAAGAGTCGGACACTCCCTTCCGCTCCACCCAGAGCGGTAGAAGTCATTGGATGATTTCCCATCCTCAAAAAAAAAGGCACTTAGTGTACAGTCACGAGCACAAATATGTATACACTTAGAAACATTCGAAAGCATGGAATAACGATAACTTAGAGATAATAGGGACTATTTCATATTAGTATGGGTTCCCAAATACTATGGCCGTAACAACATAAAATTACAATTAATACAGAAGGAGAAAATCAATTTTGAAAGTTGCTCAGTGTTTACATATTAGTGCTAGTGACTGTACTTAGGTCTGTCATGTCTAATAGCGTTCTTGCGTCATAATTGTCAAAGGTTGCAAGACTCTTTTTTAAGTTAGTCGGATTAGGGTTTAGAGCTAGGTTAAATGCTCTAAGGATTAGGGTCTTAAAGAATATTTGTTTCGTCTGTTTTTTGTATTCGCTGAGTGAAGCATATTAATGAATTAAATAGATAAAAAATATTATTCCGAGAACATTTATGCACACATGTACAACCAGACAAGAAGAATTATCATAAAATCAAAATCCTTCATTTCAACTAGGCTGAAAATCAGCACATTTTGACGTCAAAATTACATAAGACAGTCCCGCAAAACACAAGGCCTTTACCACTTCCTAGTGCTTCAGCTGGGAAGAAGAAGTGGCGCAACAAACTCTCCAGCAGCACAGCTGTCTGTTTAGTTAGAATAACTCGATTTTATACAGTAAATGGTATGGAAATTAATAAACATTGCGAAACACAGTATATTAAATAAAATTATTTGTCATATGCCAGCTCCACCAATAAAAACCGACTATAGGTACTCAAGCAAAAATAAAAAACAAAACTAAATAAACACCTCCAGGTATAATAAACACAAAGTAAAGCGCCTGGCTGGGTTCAAACCCACAACCTACAAGTCGCTGGGCCACCACTGCTCTCTACCTACCTATGTATTACTACGGAAATATGGTTCACTGCAAAACAGGGGCGGATCAGTCGTATCAATGATACGGGGCCCCCGGGCTACAGCAGTGTAAGCAAAAAGCAATTTAACGTGCGTAAGCAAAAATTAGTAAAATGTTATACACAAGGTCACTTAATCTCGTGCTTACCGGGAAAAACCATTAAAAAATTGTCATACGTGCCAATAGAATTTTCACTTCAGAAATGACAATGGTCAAAAAAGCTATCTCTTTTTTCCCGGGCCAAGCGCCCAAAAGTTTAATTTTAATTTAATGCAATCATTTCTGCTTCTATTGTTAGAAATCTTTACGCTTCATATAAGCCCCCCAACTAATTTTGATACAGGGCACGCTACGCCTCTACTGCAGAAGCATCCTAATTTTCCGAAGGGCTATTTAGCGCTTCTAGTGAAAGTGTTAATTAGGTTTGGAGCTGGAGCGCTCACTAACCAAGTAACCTACTTACGTACATTATCTGAACATAAGTAAGTGCATTTATTATCTCTAGTGTTTTCACGCATGTTTCATGAGTTTTGGATTCTTGTTTACAGAATTTACGTAGTTTTGATTCAATAAGTACCATGGGTGGTGATTTAATCTCTTGCATCTCTCTCGTCATCTTTTCTCGACATGCTAAACGCTCACCGCCTTGACGAATATAAGTGTTTAAATAGCCATCCTGTAGACTCATTAATTAGGAATACATAAATATAAATTGAAAATGAAAACGTTTACTTAATACTACTACTATCGAAAAAAAAACCTCGGTTGAGTTACCTGCGTAGCTCGTGTAGCGATTTGCTCCACTACGCAAGCTACGGCGTAGCCCGCACTGTGCTACGGCCTGCGATTGCGTGTTTTCCACAAAGCTTTGTTCGTGTACTTCATAAATTCAAGCTCGTCCATTTATTTATTTATTTATTTAATCTAATTTTGTCAATACGATTTCAGGAGACCTAGTGTATGTCATTCAGTCACCAAAATACCCTTGTACACTTTACACACGTAACTAATCACATACATAAGGTACTTATTTTGCAGTAGAATAGATAACGACATCTCGATACCCTGCTATACTGCAGAGCAATACATCGCTAAAAACATCCCCTTCGTTGACAGATTTATCGATGGCTCGACACTCAATACGGTTGATCGGTGGTCGCGAGCGATAGTGACGAACGAAACGAGCCGGGATGAAAGGCACGGCTTATCGACACCATGCAATGTCATAATGCAGCCTTCTTTTATATACCCTACTTAATATGTATGAGGCCTTTTGAATTTGTGTTTTTATGGGAGGGTTTGTCGTAGTGTAGGCTAATTAGCGTTCGTAATGGTCATTACCCTCTTAATGAACTCAGTAAATTTAGGCAGTCACACTTCGAAAAATGTGTGGTTTATGTGGTGTATCTTTATTCCGTGTTATGTTAAGTGGTTATTATTACGGCCCACTCTCTCTCACAGAGAGAAGGCCGGTGTCCTAGCAATGGGAACATTATAGGCTGAATAAGATTATAAGTTGGTAGCGTATTATATGGTATTTATGAAATATGAAAAACATGTTATGTCGTTAGGCACAGAAATTATGAAGTGATTCTTACCAAATCCTACTAAAATTATAGATGAAAGAGCTGCACCGATTGATTATAACTGCGAAAAAAAAAACAGAATTAATAACCTAAATTATTTACTTATACCTATATATTTTATGTACAGATGTACATCAAGCTATCCCTAACTGTCCAATTTTCTCATTTTAAAATGAACCTTATGTCTTTGCAATAAAGTTGAAATACTATCAAAGAAATTTGACAGATTGTGGTAACTTGATGTGCTGGCCTCTGTACCTTATCCTGTTGTATATTATTATTAGGTTCAACACTGTTTAAAGAGCTATCAATCGTATAGCTCCTAAGCCGATTTATAAATTATAAATACCCTCTCCAACATAGACGGAATTAAAACTTGTGTAGGTACCTAACCTTTGGATCGGGCAACATTCAGTACTCGTTACAAAGCTACCACTTCAGGTGAACTAACTACTTCAGGTGAACGTCTAATTTCACCAGCGAAACTGAACACCATTAGCACTAAACCGCGTTCAAGAGCTGTCAGAGTCAATATTTTGATGGAGAATATTGACATAGCTCCTCAACGCAGTTTAGATGTGCTGATCGCGTTCAGTTTCATTGGTGAAATTCCTCCTCAGTCTATTATTAGACTGGTATTCTGACAAACCCATTGTTATTGGTTTAAAGATGATGGGTGTAAGCATAATTATTTTACTTTATTTAGTACTTTTACTTTCAACATTGTAAGGTACCTAAGTAATTTTTTAGATTTTTAAATCTAGTTAACCCATTAGAGGTCGCTGTACTTGATTGGGTACAGCCATACCCCTTTTTTTTCAGGCCGGGAAATCATCCAATGACTTCTCCCGCTCTGGGTGGAGCGGAAGGGAGTGTCAGACTCTTACTGACTAAACCCATCCATGTTCCTTCCTTAGCCCTTTGTGTTCCGGGGTAGCGGTAACCCTTTCGGACAATCTCGCTTACCCGGCCAGGTTTGGCCCTGAGGGGCCCCTTCATATGCTGACATCTCTTTGAGGCGCGCATGGAACATATACGCGCCGTCCGGCACGAACCGGGGGCTGATCGGACGGTGAGTCACCCATTACTCACCGTCCGCAGGCCCGCGCCTACGGTGGCCGGGAGCCATACCCCTAAATCTTTTAAAGTTATTTAAAAGTTTTGTAATTTGCACTTAGGGATATGGCTGTACTCAATCATGTACAGTGACCTCTAATGGGTATTAGCGAGGTAGCCATTCAGGCTCATTTAGTTCAGGTTTACTTCAATTGTCTATTTAAATAAATGAAAAGTTACCAGTTTGAAAATCATTAGCAATTTAATACTTCATGTTACCTACTACATATTACTGTGTAGGCATCATATTATGTTTCATCCCACGGTGACTACTGAAAGGTATGATACAGGAGTGTCCTTGAACTACATAGAAAAGGCGTAGAATACACATACTGGGAGGAGGAAAAACACTATCAATTACTTAGCAAACAAAATACCGTGCGTCATAACCAACAATCCCATACATTTTCCTAATACCATGGGCCTAAAGAGCCGTGGTCGATGGGGTAACATTTACAACTTCGTGAAAAGCCTTAGGGGGCTCCGAAAGGTGTTAGGGGGTATTTCTCGGCGTGTTTAATATCCCCAAACCTTGTATTGGGGAAATGCGAATATCCTGTAGGTACTGTTATGTATTTACCTTGTTTTCCTTGGATTGAATATTGTTCCGTTTGTGTGTAATTTGGTTGGATATTGTTTGACTGTAGTGTGAAACCCTTTGAAAGGCGGAAGGCGCGACGACACGATACTGGTTTTTTTTTTTTTGTTTTTGTTCTTTTACAATTTCCATCTTCTTCTTCGAGTGGTTAGTGACTAACCTGGTGTTAGAGTTTTAATGCTGCCCATGGCCTCTGACTTAGCATCACATGCTGTTGAGAAATATCTCTCGGGCATGCCGGTTTCCTCACGATGTTTTCCTTCACCGATTTTAAGCAAGTGATAATTATACAATATTCATGAACTTTCATAGAATACTAGCTTCTGCCTGCGGCTTCACCCGCATAATATGTCGACAAATTATACACATAAACCTTCCCCTTGAATCACTCTATCTATAAAAAAAAATGCATCAAGATCCGTAAGCAAGCATACATACAGACATTAGGACGCGGGAAACGACTTTGTTTTATACTATGTAGTGATTTCGCCGCGCGCCTGTCTACGAGAGCTGCAATGAGGAAGCTTTTGGTGGAATCGAAATCGATCGATTTTTTTTTAAATCTGCTTAGGTAAATTCATGGATATGTCTATCATCTGGCTTTGCATAGGTGTCTTATATGTAGGAACAGTTTCTAAAAACTCTTTGCTCTAATTTTTTTTTAAAAATACGAAATGTAATACCAATAATGATTTTATGCCACAAAGTTGGACTATTGCCTGCATAACTGCTCCACAAAAGATGGGACACTTAATAGCCTATAAAAATGTAGTATAGAGGTTCTGAAATCAACTCAATTTAAGTGGAAATAACAACAATTGGAAACAAGGATTTGAATACATATGTACCTATACTCGTACCTACATAAACATCGATTTCATTGTTACAATGTTTAGTAAATATTAATTATCGAAAGTACACTTTGGAGAATTAGAAGGGTTATCTGGGGTTGCCATAAATTAAATATTTTGCTGCCTTAAAGGTCCTTTATCATGGTTAGGGTAGATTGAATGTACAAAATGTCCAACCCTACAACAATGCGTGGCTGGGTTGGTAGACAAAGCGGTAATCTAGGGTCCATGTGACGGTCATACCGCAACGAGAATTTTGTTGGTAATTATGCTTAACTATGTAGAATTGGCTCTTATGTTATTAGGGAGGTATTTAACGTATAAAGTTTTGAAGACATGCGAATAGAATTTTCTTCAAGCATGTACGCAGTAAATATCCATCTTAAGCAGATGGAATGAGGTACAACTTTTGCTATGGGAATACACCTGAAATCGCGAAAAAAAATCAGATGTAATATAGTAATAAATCTAGCTATACTCTTTAAATTACACTAATTGTCTATTACTTTATGTGATAGAAAATGTTAGCTATTAGTTTAAATAGAATCAATTAAAAGTTTTAAAGCCATTTAACTATTTAATTGGAGTTATCTTTAGTTCTAAAAGTGTTAACGTGTTTTTTACTTAAAGCTAAGCAAAAAAAATATTAAGAATTTAAGTAAAAAGCTTTTTGAGTTTTAACCGTCCTTGCGTGACGTGGGTTAACCCACGTCACAAAGAAAAATAAAAAGTATCTTGTTAAAAATGAGCTCTTTCTTTTAGTTTGCTGTATGTTATGAGTTCCCGGAATTCGATCCTTATTAGCGACACTATCGAATGGTGTAATAATACAGCAGGTGTTTTTTTTTATTAATGGGTTCCTTCCCTGGGTAGAAATAAAGATTTTTTTAAGTTCAATATTGCAGTTATAGTTTTCATCAAAATCGACCCTGCGACTCCTTTGAGATCCACGTCCACTTAAAAAATTCATTCCGTATTTAAAGATCACAGCACATTAGAGCCACCCTGCACCCACTCCGCATCGCCTCACCTCCTGCGGCTGAGTATATTTTATATGGACTTGTATGGGTATGTGCTCACTATGGGTATCTGTTAACTCCGTGGCGTCACCGGATCGCTTCTGTCCAAAGCCTTCGCGCGGACGGCGGGTGGACCACTCGGTGACAACTCGCTGCTCGCATGCTTGCCTTGCGTTCACACCATTGCGAGTTGTGAGGTCCACTGGTTGACCGTGCAACGTTTAGTGGTGATAACGCGGCGTCCACCCGTGGACCATCTGTCGACAACGAGTGGACGCCGTACGACGAGGCGGTGCGGGGTGGGTGCCGGCTGGCTTTAAAGAGCTGTGACCTTTAATCTCATCATCTTTCAGCATTTTAATACTCTTCATTGTCAGTACATCATCATAAATTACAAGTGAACTGTTATCATGAATCCTGAATAGATTTTGTCAGTAATTTTAGTAAGTTATCTAAGGAATTTCGATAGTTTAGAAATAGTTTGCGTTTTGCGAATATAGAGGATGTAAATTCACAGCTGTTTTAGAAGTACTTACCTACCTCCACAGAAAAATAACGTCTAAATAACTCAAACTCAAAGCATTTATTTCAAATAAACCAATTACAGGCACTTTTGAATTGTCAAGGGGTCGGTCAGTCAGAAAGATGAAGCTAGTTGCCCATTCCAAAGCAGTAGGTACCTATGGAGAAGAACGGGCAAGAAACTCCATGGACACTCTTTTAAACCAAAATATGTTTAGAAAAACTGGGTTGACATCACTCATGTTGAAATATACACGTGAGAACGATGCAGAACTTAATAAAAGCGTCCATAATTACAAGATTTAAAAAAACAATTCAAAATTAATTTAAATATTAAAACAGCCGTGGCAACTAAGAGGTGACCAGCCCCTACTGACGGTGCCCGTTCATGAACATGACGCATGGATTAGCACCATTCAGCTCAACCTCAGCTAACGAAAGTTATTGTGTAATACTGTTGAAAGTACTTACTGCACTTAAGAGTTATTTTTTCAACGTTAAAATGGTTAATGGATTATTGTTTTATGGTATTCAGCTGCATCCGGTTAGACTGGAAGCCGACCCGAACATAGTTGGGAAAAGGCTAGGCAGATGATGACTTCTTCTCTTCTTTTTCGTGTGGTTATTAGTGACTAACCTGGTGTCAGAGTTTTTATGCTGCCCATGGGCCTCAGACTTAGCTTCACATGCTGTTGAGAAATATCTCTCAGGCATGCTGGTTTCCTCACGATGTTTTCCTTCACCGGTTTTTAAGCAAACGATGATGACTTATCGTGATATAACTGAGTTTAATTTACGTTTAGATCGAAATAACGATAAGGTGAATACCGTTATTTGTATAATAGTATAATGAATGAAGTACCTACAGGTATGGGTGACCTAACTATATACAGTTTGAGACCTGTGGCAAATTCATACTCAATGTAAGGAAGCTCAACCAACGTTACCTATTGTTTTTTCCCGCACGTGGGCCCACGTGTGGTGGATTATGGCTCGCTCAATCTCACAGAGAAGAAGACTTGCAAACGCTTTGAGGCATTTGAAAGAACGATGGTCTGTAAAAGTTGCAGCTTTAGACCTTTTTCAGTAAAACAGCTTCATTTCTCTCAACTTCTTTGAAACTTAATATAACAGTTTTTGTTAACGCTTTTTGAACTTCAACAAATCGAAGTTTTTAAAGAAAAAAGAGGATGTAACGTCCTGCCTATCTAGTTGTTAAAGCCTTGTTGCATTTTTTTACTAGGTTACTTGAATACGTATCTAATAATTTTTACTAAATGTTCTAATAAAAAATGTTAGTTTTCTTCTGTGTTCACGACCCTCCAGCTGGAAGCACGCCACTTTGTCTGTTCTCCCAGCCTATTGTTACCTTACGCCACTGTTTAGCAGTTGTACAAATATACAAGTGCCATTAGGCACGCGGCCAAAAAGGAAAATAACGCCGCCATCTTGTTTTTTCAAAACATTTATTTTCTCAAATGTCTCTGTTAACAACCGTATAATTTTAGAGAAAAAAAAACATTATTTTTTTGTTAATCTGATATACTTCTGCCTATCCTTTTCCCAACTACATTGGCGTCGGCTTCCAGTCTATCCAGATGCAGCTGAATACCAATATTTTACATGGAGCGACTGATCTCTGACCTCCACAACCCAGTCAGTAACTAGGTAATACTATACTCCTTGGTATGACTGGCTGACAGACTTTCGGGCTTCTGACTACCCGAAACGACTGTCAAAGATCCACGAATGACAGCCGGGATCACGGCTTCATGTGCTATCCGAGACACGGAGGAATCTCGACATCTAAAGATGGTCACCCATCCACAGACCAACCCCAGCTAGCGTTATTACTTAGCCACGAGCTAGTCAAGGAATGGATAAACGGTTTAAATAAAAAATTGATTTATTTAATAAAAGAACCGTATTACAGTGTTTACAGCGCGAAGTCTGAGAACAGAATCATCTTCAAAAAAAATATTACTTCTAAAGTTAGTGGAAACAAAGGGCATCATATAACATATTGCGCAGGAAGTAAGTTAGTGCATCAGCATAATTTATTCCAGAACATTCGATTGTATTTTGCAATATTTTATACATGTGAGAAGTAAGTGCTGAGTCAGATCCCTTCAACTTGTTGCTATGCTCTATTTTGGCTGACGAAGCATATATCTACAGGATGAGCATCCTTAACTCCTCCCCCCCTTAGAGAGAAATCAGCTGGAGGCAAATCTTTTGGGTCCAGATGATTTCGTCGTAACACAATCATTTTCTTAAAGACTTTGAATTTAACAACCAAAAATGCTAGTGTTAATACAGACATTATTACTATAATACTTATTGTCCATACACTTATGTCCTGAGTTACCAAAATTTCACTTTTATTAACACTTTCACTGTTATATTTTGCACTGTTTAAAATGTCCTTGATGTCATTCAGGTCCACGCCGCGAAGATCTACTTGGCTGTCTTCCATCTTGATTTCATGTTGCAGCTCAGGCAAGGTTACAGGTCTCAACAGCAAACTGGCCTGGGGTGTCCTTGTTTCAGCTACCTTACTGATTATTTTGTCTCCAATTTGTGTCTCACAGTTTCGATTAGGGAATATCAGAAATGTTCCCTTCAGGTTGTACTTCATGACTTCATTGTTGCAGTTTTCGGTAAGTACTAACTTTTTCTTCGTGAAAAGTAACCATATTCCGTCGGCTATGATGTGGCTTCTTACATCTTCTATGTGGATAAAATTCTTATGACACGCAGAATAGTTTTTAAGTAGCATTATTTGTTCTATACACGTTGTTTCAGCGTATTGCACGATATTATCTTCCTTACAGAGGACTCGATCATCTTCAATCTGCTCGCACGGGATAGACACGGGTCTGTATTTCAATCCATTCACCATAAGGTAGGGATACTTAGGAATTATGATAGAGGTTTTTAATGAACTAGGATTGTATATAGGTATAGGAATAATCTTGTAATAATTATATGTGACCGTGTCTAATAAGGGAACTTCTAACACAAAAACTAACTTCTTATTATCAGAGAAAGATTTAAGAACTATAGTACTTTCTAATTTTGTAAGGTTATCCTTACCTACCGTATATACTAATCTATAATGTTTCTCTATTTCTAATAAAATGTGAAAAAGTTCTGTAGAATTAATTATTGATTGATGAAGTATATGTATTCTGCTGAAAGCTATTGCCGTTTCTGTATCTTGTATTACATTATGAATAGTACGAAAGTTATTTAAGATTTGATATAGACTATTCATTTGACTTACTATATTATGTATTTTGGACTGATTATACTGTAATGCTTGTAGTTGCGAGGTTCTAATATTCAATTGAATTAAATTGTATTTTAAGTTATCTGAAATATTAACTAATTTATCGAAGGCTTTTTGCATAAGTGTCAGTTTTCTTTCTACTGAATGTTCTTTATTTTTAAGCCGGCTAATCTCCGAATTATATCTCATGGCGTCATCATTATCTAGATTGCCTGAAATTAATTTAACAATAGAACCTAACGGGTTTATTAGGCCCCTTCTGAACCTTTTACCAGGCATTATTTGTGTCAATCTATCTTTAGTAAGTTCCATAAAGGATTCTATTTGAAAGACTAATCCTAAAAGTTCACTACGCGACTCGTTTTGTGAGTAAATCATATCTCTTAATCTAAAATATTGTTTAATATTATTATCTAAGTACCTAACTATAGTTTCTAGATCTAACGTCTTAAAAATAGTCCAGTGACTATTCTGAATCACTGCTGCACTTATCCGTATCGGCGCTATTCCAGGATTCTGAGTCATATCCTGGAGGTTTACGCTGCTTGCTGATTCCGCTAGGGCCAGGAGCGTCAGGATTGCTTGCCACCACCTGTGGAGGGCGTTTTACGTTTTTTATTGCCACTTTCGTATTTCTTTTTCTCAGTTTTACCGGTACAATGTTCCTATCTACTTTCCCTATAACCTTCGCTTTCTCATATCGTGGCACTTCTTTAGCTTTCCTATTCCTAGTAGTTTTCATAAAAACTTCGTCACCTTCCTTTATTTCCGGTGGCTTTTCACCGCCTTTCCTTTCTGCGACTTTATATTTATTTTCCTTGATTTTATCACTAACATATTCGTATAAAACTTTAAGTCTTTTTCTATGATCCTGAACTAGTTTCTGTAATAGATTTTTATCTCTATCTATATCAAATGCATTTCCTGACTCTGTATGTCCAAATACCATTTCAAAAGGTGTGAAATTTGTCGCACTATGAATGGTGTTATTGTATGCCATAATGGCGTAAGTCATTACCGATGCTGCATCTTGATCGCTTTTTTCATATTTTGCTAACCTATAAATTTCAATTATTGTTGAGTGGAAACGTTCCACTACCGCCATTGAGTTAGGGTTATTTGGTGTCCCTACATGCATTTCAATTTTGTATAGGCTCAGTAGTTCTTTAACAAGGTTATTATTAAATTCGGTACCGGGGTCACTACTTATCTTTTTTGGTAACCCATAGATACTAAAATATTTTATTAATGCCTTAACAATTTCTGGCGTACTTCTATTGGGTACATTAAAAGCTTGTGCTAATTTACTAAAAGCATCTACTATGGTTAAGTAATAATTATTTTCTATGTACAAAAGGTCCATGAAAACTTCTTCAAATGGCATGCTCTGTGTTTGAGTAAGTTGTATTAGAGGTTTTATTGGTTTCCTGTCATATTTCATTTTTCTGCATTGTTCGCATGCATTAATAATGGCAGAAATTGTGTCCTTCATGTTAGACCACCAATAATGTCTTCTCAACTTTGTGAGTGTTTCCCGAATACCCCGATGAACAGTTTTCCCCTCATGATACTTTAATATAATCTCTCTTTGCTCTTCTTCGTTTGTGACATTAACTACTCTCTCTGTACATTCTATTAAATTTTGCGAACCTTTTTTATATAATGCTGTTACTACATTATTAAATACTTTTCTAAATACTTCTGTTTCAAAATAAATGAAATATTTCTGCTTAAAATCTACATACTCTTTCAAAAACTGCTTAACTAGTTGTTCATTATTAACAGCTGGCATGTGTACCTCTATTATTCTTTGGCTGCTATTAGAAATGTCTTTTACATGAATATCATTTTTATACCAAATATAGACAAGTATTTGTCTAGGTTTGGTATCTACTGCTTCATTTAAAATTGGTATACCTTCATGCTCCCTATTTGATATTGAATGAGCAGTAGCTCCGTCGTCTGATTCAGATATATCAAAGACAGGAGCCTCCTTTTTATCTACGCTTAACTTTACTTTATCAGAATCCGACTCTGATATGCAGATTATTTCTTCGATTTCATTATTATCTTCTAATTTTCTAACGGCTTCCTCATTGTCTACATTTACTTGCATAAACTCACTATCGTTATCTAATATATTAACCTTTATTTCCCTAATTTTGCTACCATTTAAGCTAACTACAATATTATTATTACCTGCACTTAAGCTATTTATTTTTACTCGAGACAGTGCGTCTGCATTAGAGTTCTGTGACCCTTTCTTATAATTAATTTCAAAGTCATACTCCTCAAGTCTAAGGCGCCATCTAGTAAGCTTACTATTTGGTTCGTTAAGCGAATAGAGCCAGGCCAAAGGTCTATGGTCCGTATAGATGTAAAACTTTTTACCCCATAAATACGGTCTAAAGTGTTTTACTGCCCATATAACTGCCAAAAGCTCCTTTTCTATGGTGCTATATCTCGACTCGGTATCGCTTAGAGTTCTGCTAGCATAGGCTACTGGTTTGTCCGAGCCTATGGTGCCCTGCGAAAGTACTGCCCCTATTGCAAAGTTTGATGCATCCGTGGTCAAAATAAATGGTTTATTAAAATCCGGAAATTGTAATAATGGAGCATTTGTGAGAAGCTTCTTGCATGTTTCAAAACTTTCTATATATTCCTCATTTAAATCTATAATTTTACCTTTTTTCAAACAAACTGTAAGTGGTCTAGTTATTTTCGCGAAATCCTTAATAAATTTCCTATAATAACCTATGAGACCAAGAAAACTTTTGATTTCAGTCGACGTTTTGGGTATAGGATACTTTAACACTGCTTCTATTTTATCATTATTAGGTTTTAAACCTTCACTGGTTATGGTGTGGCCTAAATAAAGTACTTCCTTCCTTAAGAATTGGGATTTATCTAACTGCACCTTTAAATTAGTTTCACGAAATCTTTCAAAAACTGCCCTAAGTTTTTCATTATGTTCCTGAATACTTCTCGCAAAAATTATGACGTCATCAAGATATACGAGGCAATGGATACCTTGTAAGCCTCTTAAGACGTTGTCCATTGCGCGCTGGAATGTTGCCGGTGCCGTTTTTAGGCCAAACGGCATCCGATTAAATTCATAATGTCCAAAAGGTGTACTAAAACCTGTCTTTGCTCTGTCTTCCTTTTCTACTTCTATCTGATGGTACCCACTTGCTAAATCTTAAGTTGTAAAGTACATACTCTTACCTAACATATCAAAAAGATCATTGATATTAGGTAAAGGGTATTTATCATCTATTGTGATTTCATTGAGGCGTCTATAATCAATGACCATCCTCCATTTTTGTTTACCAGAATTATCTAATTTTTTTGGTACCAAATGAACCGGTGCACTCCAAGGTGAAAACGATTTTTGGATAACATTATCTTTGAGCATTTTCTCTATCTGATTCCTAATTTCTGCCGTTTGCGTAGGTGGTAACCTATGAGCTTTAATATGTATTGGGTCTTCGTTTTTAGTTCTAATTTTATGCTTTACCTCATTTGTGAATGAAAGAGGTACGTCCTCGCAATAAAAGATATCTTTAAACTCTTTGCAAATATTTATTACAGATTGTTTCTCCTCCTCATTCATATGATCGACTCTTAACTTAGAGAGATTATCCGTTAACAGCTGATCTAACCTATGACTATCCTTATCAGTAAAATTCAAGTTAACCCTATCATGTACTAAAGTATTTCCTAAGTATGGTTCGACCTTAAACGGGCTAGTCACTAACAGTTCCATCTGCTCGGATCTAGAATTCTGAATGACTGTTGTCGCATAGCCATGTACACAGTTAACTAAAGCCGTCGGCATTCTAACTCCATCAGTAAATTGGGTAAAGTTTATTATGGCCTCACCGTGTAACAAATTAACTGGAAGTTTGACCCTTAATTCGCTACGCGGGGGTAACACATAAAATTCACGTAATGGCGGGTTATAATTAATCGGTATGCAAGTATCCTTAGTAAATAACTTTCTATTTTTCATATCAATATTCGCATGAAGTTGCATCAATAAATCGCTTCCAATTAAGCCATCATATTTGTCGTCCACACAATAAATATAGAATTTGTGCCACTCATAACTTCTAAATGTCCTAGGTAAAGGTATGTACACAACCTCATTATGTTTACTACTAGCGTGGGTGCTAACTACTTCAAAGTTTTCGTTATGCTTAAAGTCGCAAAAATATTGATTCGCTAACTTTGGGTTTAAAAATGAACGTTGACTTCCGGTATCGATCATAAAAATTGCATTAAGTTCTGGTATACGTATATGCGGAAGATTTAAAATACTACAATTTAATTTAATTCGCTCTGGTGTATAGAGGCCTTTATGCAAAAATTTCCTACTTGTTCATTCTCATTAGTACTTGGTAACACATTATTTTCATTGTCATCATAATCAGTGTAATTAACACGTCTTGAACTGGCCGTTCGCATTGTCACGTCGGTGTCGCAACCTGATCCGGACGCTGTCGCCGGCTGCACCTGTTGCGAGCCATGCTGTGCGTTGTCAGCAGTTTGCCGACCTGGGAACTGCGGCCTCGCTTGTTCCAATGAATTATAATTATTATAGAACGGATTGTTTTGGTATCTGTTATTGTTTCTAGACGGGAATGCACTATTTGAAAAATTGTTATTACGAACGTTATTTCTATTTTGCGTCTGTGCTACGTTATTCGATGAATTACGATTGGTAGTAATATTGTTAGAACGTTGCATATTTGGTGCACTAGTGCTTGCACTTGGCGGCGCTTGTGAATTAAAATTATTATTATGACTGTTTCGTCCCTGTAAGTTTTGATTAAACTTAGGATTCCGCGACTGTTTCTGGTCGTAAACTTCTTGGAAATACTGTTCCTCTAAAACGGCTTTTAATGCATCTTCCAGTGTCGAAACATTTTTTAGTCGCACCAACCTAACTAAATATTTCGGCAAATTAAACAAGAAAACATTCATAGAAAGATTTGTATAAATATGTTGCTTAGATAACCTCACAGCTGCATCTTCAACAGACTCATTGATTTTTGCAATTAAAATGCTTCTTAATTGTTGTATTCGGTGACAAAAATCTAAATAACTTTCGCCTCTATTTATTTTTAAACTCTCTAACTCAAGGACTAGACATTCTTCTGTCCTTGGATCCCCGAAATGATCCTCTAAAACCTGTTTTAATTCTCCCCAAGAGTGTATCGAATCTCGTTCCCCAATTAAATTTGCAGCTTCCCCACTTAATCTACTAGTTATCACATTAAAAAGATATTCGTTTTGTACTTCGTTCCCCCGATATAAATTAATGATATATTCAGTTTTGCGGATAAATAACGATAAGAGCCTTGTCTCGCCACTGAATACAGGGATTATTTTCAGAACTCCCGGAGGTACGACTACTATTCCTTCCATTTTTTTTTTTATAAAGTACAACTAATTACTAAGCTAACGTGAAATTTTTATCACTTTATCTACTACTATAATGTGCTACGTGCCAGGTGGGCGTTTTCTAATCCCTATAAGACACAAGACACATATAAAGATCACCAGGAAAATGTAAAGGAAAGTTTAGAGGACAGTGAAGAGATTTACTCACATGACCCGCAGCTTTTCCGCTCTCCTTCTGTGATCGGTGGATTCGCTCGACTTGCTCAGCACCGTGGCTTCTCTTGACGAATTTATTTGGTTCGTTGACCCGTTGAATCGTTGAAACGAACGTTGGAGTCTTCTCGGCGCCCGAAAATTTGATTCGCGATGGCACAGAGGACCCAAACGACAAGGTCACTTACCGGCTGCGCCAGTCAAGGAATGGATAAACGGTTTAAATAAAAAATTGATTTATTTAATAAAAGAACCGTATTACAGTGTTTACAGCGCGAAGTCTGAGAACAGAATCATCTTCAAAAAAAAATATTACTTCTAAAGTTAGTGGAAACAAAGGGCATCATATAACATATTGCGCAGGAAGTAAGTTAGTGCATCAGCATAATTTATTCCAGAACATTCGATTGTATTTTGCAATATTTTATACATGTGAGAAGTAAGTGCTGAGTCAGATCCCTTCAACTTGTTGCTATGCTCTATTTTGGCTGACGAAGCATATATCTACAGGATGAGCATCCTTAACTAGCTCCGCTGTTAATCTGTGGCTTGCAAGATGCTAATAGATCATGAAGAACGAGTCAATGTTATCCAAAAGACGAAATATTCTTGTAGCACTATAACATTAGCAACATTCTTACGTAGACAATACACAAACACTTGGGCGATCAATCAAATGTTAATAGATCAACCGCTCCTTATCAGACCGATACTTGCCAACTGCCGCCAACTTGCAAAAGTATTGATGGATTGATTGAGCCCTTAATCTACTCACAATCTTCTCGCCAACTTCTGTTTGAGACGTTTATAGAGTAATTATAATAGATAGCTGTAATTAGTAGCTATAGATGATGATATTCTCCGACTAATGGCGTTTTTATGAGCAGATTGATGCTCAATTAAGATGAATGATGTTTATCGTATTTTTTTTTCGTTTTGCAGTAAGTTTTAGTGCAGCTCTGCGGTGTTTTATTTTTATTTCCTTTGAGTATTTATTTTAGATTCATACTTCAGAAATAATATGAATTTGTTTAGTCTTTAAGCAGGCTATGGCAATTACTTTTACACGTAAATATAAACAAAAAACATTTTATTTTAAACTAGCTTTCACCCGCGGCTTCGCCCGCAAAATATGTCGATAAATTATACACATAAACCTTCCTCTTGAATCACTCTATCTATTTAAAAAACCACATCAAAATCCGTTGCGTAGTTTTAAAGATTTAAGCATACACATAGGGATATAGGGACAGAGAAAGCGATTTTGTTTTATACTATGTAGTGATAAGCTAGATGGAATCGACATTTTCAAAATATCGCATTTACCAGACTTTAATGACGTGGATTGATTTTAGCACCCAATTTGTATGAAAACATTCCTATGTAATATTCAAGCTGAATTATTATCCGACTGAGTAAGTTCCATGCCAGTACGAGTGCACAGCATATTGCAGAAACAGTTCAAGTTTCTAATTTAAACTAAGACTTGACCCAGCTAAATAACTATTTGATATTGTTTGTTTGGAACTAGACATTTATCCCTTAGTAAACCATAAGCGTTATTCTAATACTCGTAATTGCAAAATTGCACAATATACCTGCCAGAGTTGCAACGGCACAGAATAACAGCAATTCATCATCTACCTAGCCTTTTCCCAACTATGTTGGGGTCGGCTGCCAGTCTAACCGGATGCAGCGGAATACCAGTATTTTACATGGAGCGACTGCCTAACTGACCTGCAGAACCCAGTAACTGAGCAATACGATACCTCTTGGTAAGACTGGCTGTTCGATTTTCGGGCTTCTGTCGACCCGTCACGTCTGTCAAAGATGCACAAAGACAGCCGGGACCAACGGCTTAACGTGCTTTCCGAGGCACGGAGGAATCTCGTTATGTAAAGATGGTCACCCATCTACGGCCAACCCTGGGAAGCGTAGCTTAAGCTGTGCGGCTATTATACGTACTTACTTACTTAGCCACGAAGAATAACAACAATTCTTAATTAAAATATCAAGTCTGTTGTATACCTATACTTATAATCCATGATTGGAAATAAGATAAAGTACAAAGGAAGCCGTGGTCTATTCTCTCCATATAATCCCCACGAAATGATCCAATGGTTTATTCATAGCCCGTCACAAAGCTAAGAAAAGAAAATCCTCAGGTTTGATATACACACCGTATTTTCTTAAATAACTTTCTGAAACCTTCTTATATAGAGAGTTTAGGTAATACATAGATAAACAAAGAGACAGAATGGCTAATATGACTTAGGTGTTTGATCTAACCGAAATATCAGCCTTTTCCGAGAAAATTCCAGATATCAAAAGCGAAAGAGATTCACCCCTCTCAGTTATTTACAAAGCAAGATAAAAGGGAACGTGTTTTCGAATTGAAATGACATAGTAATCGAGAAATGTCGAACTGTTCAACTTGTCGATCCCGAAATTGGACCGGGGACGACTATTATTAACTTCTGTTACAATGTGAGCACAACAGAAGGGTCGAGGGTTGTACTCAACATACTTTCTTATACATATATATGGTTGTACTAGATAAAAAAACACTAGATATAATAACTACAGACTTAACATATCACAATTAGAATAATGGCGCTTGGGATAGGCACCTAGCTTCATTTTTCTGACTGACCGACCCTATGACAATTAAACAGTGCCTGTAATTGGTTTATTTGAAATAAATACTTTGAGTTTGAGTTTGGTAGATTTTCAATATTAACTTGAGGGTAACCACCGCCTCAGATAACAGTATATAATCTTTATATTACTTCAGTGTGTAAACGAAATGAAGCTATATAAAAGGTATAGCTCCATCTCTTTCCCAATGTGAAGCAATGTTCAAATAATACTGCTATATGAGGTGGTGGTTATAGCAAAGTTCTAACCGCGTATAGAAACAACCCAGGAGAAATATGTAGTTTCAGTAGAGCATTAAGTAATTAGCCTGCACTGTATGGTCAGGCCTTAACTTTCAAGACTAGAACTCGAACGTGACTCCAATTAAAGTTCAGGAAAAACGGAAAACTGAGTTTTATCAAGTTTCCTAACTGTTCAAAATCTTGTTACATGGACTGAGATGTTACTCACATCTCTAGTGTACCAACATTACATGGTACGCTATAAACATTAGTATTTTATCCTCGATGAGATATCCTATAATATCATAATGTGATGCATATCGTCAAAAGCATGTGCGCTACGTGGAATAAATACGTATTGGATGAGAAGAATGTAATATAGAATATCGTAGACAGGCACAAAAGGCATTTGTGTGTTTAGCGAAAACATTAAGCGACGAAAATTATCCAGAAAAGCGTTTGTAAGCGGGATTTTCCGAAAGGGTTACCGCTACCCCGGAATATAAAGGGCTAAGGAAGGAACATGGATGGGTTATGGTCAGTAAGAGTCTGACACTCCCTTTCGCTCCACCCAGAGTGGGAGAAGTCATTGGATGATTACCCACCCTCAAAAAAAAAGGCTACAAAATAACGCCATCATTTGTAAAAGGACTATTTTACTTTGCAAAACTCGGTCGGACATCAAAATGGCATAAAAGCCCCCAAAGTTAACTCAAAGTTGTCTTGTCAAAACAAGTTACGTAACCTAGAAGTCGCTCCATCAATTATGCCTCACCCGACTTCAATTAGGTTGCTATTCGGCAACCACTCGGCAACTTCTCGGCAAACATTCGCTATTTCGTCGTCGATCGTCGGCGTCTCTCGTAAAACCGCTTCATTTACCAAGTATCGCTACTATGACGCTCACTAGGCCACGATAACTGAGAGGCCGCACCCTGCGATGTTACGTCTGTCTAGGCTTGTCGCGGCCGTGCCGATCATTCCGGCGACAGGTCACCGCAGGGCTGCGCGGTTCCCACGGCCTGTCAGTCCAGTGGCCAGGCCATGGGATCGCAGCTTAAGGTATTTAATGGTATGTCAACTTGGGCAATATTGGAGCCACAGATTTTTGCTAATTACTGCAAGTTGTGTACAGCGGAGTATTTTCGTTTTAGACATAAACTGACAATTTAAGGCAATGTTCTTCATTTTCACAGTGCAAACACTTTCATTGCGTTATTAAGGTTGTTGAGCAAATGATTTTTTTAAACTTATGAAGCATGGGATTAGGTGTTTCCTTCAAATTCTTCCGATTGTAATTGAAATGTGTAACCGACGCAATTAAGGTGCAATATAAAACGTCCATTCGTTAAATCAACTTTATGCAAATTTTGAAAGGGTTTTCTATTTTATTGCCGTTCCGTAGCGGCGTTGTGGGTATTAGCAATATCGATTTAACACTGTTGATGTCCGTGGCCATTTTGTAAAGGCTATAAATTTATGCATTCATTCGTTTTGCCCTTACGAAGGGTGGAATGAAATGCCCTTTCGAAGTTTTAGTGGTCTCAATATTTCCGTTGTGATTGCTAGAAAGAGAAAGCAAAGGAGGAAGATAAGTTCGAGTCCATAATAATTCAGAACGGGAGGGTCGTGTAAAATATGTTTGTTTTTATAGCTGAAGGGCCAAAAAAGGTTTTGAACATTTAGTTGAACAAGTTACATCAGTGTAAAATAATGAGTGCGTATAAAAAGGCGAGTGGCAAAAAGTTTTTAATGATAGATAGGCTGTAAGGTGTCGGTAAAGGTACAGACTACTCAGGCGTGGGGAAACCGATATGTCCTTGAACCAAAAAAAAAATGTGACATCTAGGTACTAACCTGCGTAGTTGATTACGGCCAACTCCTTTTCACCTTATAATCTAATTATGTAAGCTTGAAACCTTTTCCTGCTTTTATTGGCGAATATCTCCAAAAATCTTAATGACACAAATTATGGAACACAGAAAAAAATAAAATTTTAAATATTCCCTTGATTTATCTTCCAAAAGATTAGGCAAAACGTTTTGTAGGCCGGGTGACTGGCAGATTCATCCCAGTAAATGAATTTAGGTCCCGCAGTGACATAGCCGTTTCGCAAATGAGTTCGGCTAGAAGTGAATTGGAGTGGATTTTCGCTGGCTTGACTACAGCTTAATCAAGTTACGTCGTTAAGGGTTTTTATAAAAATAAATCTTTCAAAGGTTAGCTGAGTGAGATTGTTAATTACAGGGTCAGCGGCAGAAGTTGATTAGATTCGTTTGGAAGAGGAGATTTTTGCGTAGGTGCGCGGATGGATTAAAAATGATCTTTATTCCTATAATGCCTTAATGTTATTTTACACTGCCATTTGTATAAATATTTTAGTTTCTTTAACATTTTTGAATTGTTTTTTTTTTTTTTACTAGCTGACCCGTGAGGTGACCCAGCCACGGAGTCGTGTCGTGTCGTGTTCGTATTTACTTCGTGGACCCAACAGACGTTGTCCTGCCTTAACTATGTTACCTACCAGGGTAGGTAGGTAACATAGTTAAGGCACATCAACCTACCTCTACCCTCACTTAGGGGTATGGAAAATAGATAGTAGCCGATTCTCAGACCTATTGAATATGCATATAAAATTTCATAGAAATCGGTCAAGCCGTTTCGAAGGAGTATGGTAACTAACATTGTGACACGAGAATTTTATATATAAGATATGTATAAGATTGAGCAAGGCACATCAACGACATATGATTGCAAAATACAAAAATAGTACCAATGGGTAGGTAATCACGACTCTTTAATACTGTGTAAATACATCACCCAGGCATGTCATAAATAAATACATCCCTCATTGTTATTAACGCCGTTCACAACGCGCCGTTTTGCACGCATATTTGTCCCACCGCTTGTTTTTTTATAATAAAATAAAAAATAAACGTATTTTCCTAAATTTTAAAGTTTACAAAAACACATTAAATTACAAAAATGAGTCACTCGATCGAGGTAAGAAGAATTACTCTCCTACTAAACAGATATCAAAACGACCGTCAATAACAAAATCTAAAAGGCCATAACTCCATTTGTACACAACAACTCCATTAAACTACTTACTAACACTTAAATGGACATTGAATTGCGGCCAACCGACTATTAACCGTTACGAGAGGTAGACAACTAGTACTAAACTGCTAATAGGCACTCACTATCTTTAAACTCGCCCACAAGGAGTACATCAAAAACAACAGCAGGTTACCCCAACACCGAACTATTATGGGGTACAGTAATATTCGCACTGGTGTACAAAGTGACCCTTTACTGGGGTACAAAGTGGACCCTTACTCGGGCTTAACAACCCTACCGAAATTATTTCGTTACACTACCACGGGTATGTATAAAAGGGTGATTTGCTGAAACAATTACGGGTCTCAGTACTGAGCCTATTCTAATTTGTGCGTGTTTTGGCATTTAGTCTAGTTTATTTTGGGTATTTGTTCAGTCTTTATAGGTTTAGTTACTTAGTGGCTAATAGCAGAGAAAAAAAACAAAATCTATGCGTCTTGTTCATGAACAGGCGCCGTCAGTAGGGACTGGCCACCTATTAGCTGCCACGGCTCTTTTAAAATGTAACTTAATTTTGAATTGTTTTTAAATCTTGTAATTATGGAAGCTTTTTTACGTTTTGCATCGTTCTCACGCGCATATTTCAACATGAATGATGTAAACCAGTTTTTGTAAACATTTAAAAGAGTGTCCATGGAGTTTCTTTCCCGTTCTTCTCCATAGGTTGCTACTACTTTGGAATGGGCAACTAGCTTCATCTTTCTGACTGACCGACCCCTTGACAATTCATAAGTGCCTGTAATTGGTTTATTTGAAATGCTTTGTTTTTGAGTTCAAGTTTTAAAATCTTTTCTGGCAAGTTGGCTGTCTTAATGTATCAAATTACACCATTCGTCTGGCAATTGATTACAAATACGAACTCATTTTAGCCTGCAGTAACGATGTATAATCAAAAAATACTTTGTAGGCTTATTTGAAATGATAAAAATAAATTGCGATAGAAAAAGGTCAAATGGCTTGACCTTTAAAATGTAATCAAAACTTTCTATTTCAAACGGGGAAGATATTTACTGAAAAAATAAAATTATAGACGATGGGTAGGAGTTTTTCAAACAAGTTTACTTACTTTCTTTATATTTAGGATGTTATCTTTATAGCAGTTTACAAAAAGCCTGCCAAGTGCGAGTCGGACTTGCACAGAAAGGGTTCCGTACCATTATCTAAAACATGGCAAAAAAATTCGTTTTTTAGTATTTGTTGTTATAGCGGCAACAGAAATACATCATTTGTGAAAATTTCAACTGTCTATCTATCACGGTTCTTGAGATATAGCGTGGTGACAGACGGATAGACAGACGGATAGCGGAGTCTTAGTTATAGGGTCTCGTTTTACCTTTTGGGTACGGAACCATAAAAATAGGACGGGTTAGTTATAAAATTTACAACAAAAATAAAACTCGTCTATCGTAGATACAATCACCACTACACGAATAAAATTACTTTAATGAATATTTAAGTCAGTTTTATCGCATACATAACTTTGTATTATTCTGACACGCTAACGGACGTGGCTTGGCCAAAAGGAATTTACATAAGAAAGTCCTTAAGTCAATGTGGGAATTAAAATGAATAAGACTTTAGATGGAATATTTCTTGTTATTGGCCAAAAGGCGGTGGCTACCAAGAAGACGATTAATAGAGAAGTATAGAAGAAAAATACATGTTGCCGAACCCCAGATATAATATGGGCAGGACGGAGAATGATGATTTGTTGCTGATGATTTCAGCCGAAAAAATATTGAACTTTTGTTACTTACCTATTGCCTGCATGTTCAAGGATGGGAAATCATTGAATGACTCTATCCGCTGTCGGCGGACTCTTACTGTCTAAAATCCATCCATGTTCCTTCCTTAGCGCTACGGAATATCCGGAAGGGTCACCGCTGCTCCGTTCAAAAGTGCCTTACTTGTGCCTATATGAAATAAATGATTTGACTTTGACTTTCCGGAACTACTTTTAGTTCCGGAGCAGCGGTAACCCTTCCGGCCAATCCTGCTGACCCGATAGACGTCGGCTCTAACTAGCCCCTTCAGATATGCTGACATCTCATTGAAGCGCCGTCCGGCACGGGCCTGGTCAGACGGTGAGCTACGCATTACTCATTGTCAGCAAGACCGCCGTCATGGTTTATCTGCTTACTTGCGTTAGACTGCCCGCGGGACGTCTTAAAGGCGTGCGCGGGGAGCATCACGCGCCGCCACCTAGAGTCCAGATGTGTTGATGAGATGTGAGGCGACAGACGTCCCTAAGTCCGTAGCCTCTGGACCTATTTAGGGGCCCGAATCGTGCGTGTACGTATGATTGAGACCAGCCTTTACCGAAGTGGCCGATAACCCCCCTTGTGGGCGCTGCAGGCCTAAAGGGGGGCAGTAAGTGACCCAGAAAAAAAATGGGTCTTGTGTAGAGGCTTAGGGGGTGATTTGTAATTTTATCTAGATAGTGGTTTTTAATTATACTCAAAGTGGGCAGTAGTACAAAATAAGTTTGGGAACCCCTGGTTTACACCGTGCCAGTCCATTGTTACTTCAATTTGAATATATACAACAGACAAGAAACATACACCGTGTAAACGGAGCTTCATTTTCAAGTTTCATTTTTGAGCACTTTTAATCAGTTGGGAGTCGTTGAGCCATTGGTCCCGGCTGTCATTCGTGGATTTTTGACAGTCGTTACGGGTAGTCAGAAGCTCGAAAGTCTGACAGCCAGTCTTACCAAGGGGTAACGTGTTACCCAGTTACTGGGTTGTGGAGGTCAAATAGGCAGTCGCTCCATGTAAAATACTGGTATTCAGCTGCATCCGGTTAGACTGGAAGCCGACCCCAACATAGTTGGGAAAAGGCTAGGCAGATTGAGGATTTAGGTTGAGTCGATAATACTTGCGAGTCTTTCCAATCCACTGTAGTTGACAGTAGAAAACTTTAAAATGATTCTATCAACATTATTGACGCAGAAGTACCTACATTATGCTTTACTTAGCTAAAACAGGAGCTCAGTTAATTTAAATAAATTGTACAAAGGTGCTGCGTCAGCGTTCTAGCTAATTTTATTTACCCGAATCTCGTTCAAACAAAGGAACATACGCACGTAAAACAAGACTGTTTTCAGATGTTCGTCTCTTGCAAAATGTAATATAACATAATGAACACAGGATTTATGCTTCAGTCACGTAAAATACTTTTTCATTTCGCTGAAATCGTAGTTTACTGCACCGATGTTAAATTCGAAAAATCTTCTTTCTTTTTCGTGTGGTTAGTGACTGAGGTTCTAAGTTTAAGATTTAAGGTCTATGTTCCACGCGCGCCTCAAAGAGATGTCAGCATATGAAGGGGCCCCTCAGGGCCATGCCTGCCGGGTAAGCGGGATTGTCCGAAAGGGTTACCCCGGAACATAAAGGGCTACGGAAGGAACATGGATGGGTTTTAGTCAGTAAGAGTCTGACACTCCCTTCCGCTCCACCTAGAGCGGGAGCAGTCATTGGATGATTTCACAGCCTTAAAAGAAAAAAAAGAGGTTCTAAGCTGCCCATGGGCCTCTGACTTAGCTTCACATGCTGTTGAGAAATATTTCTCTTGATTTCCCAGCCTTAAAAAAGGCATGCCGTTTTTCCTCACGATGTTTTCCTTCACCGTTTTTATACAATACGCACACGAACCCGAAAAGTCAGAGGTGCATGCCTTCGGTTCGAACTCTAGAACTAAGACTTGGCAGTCTGACGGTCACACCACTAGGCTATCACTGCTGCGTATTACTTCGAAAAATTTTACAGTTAATTTTCCAAGAACTGTGATTTTATATTATTCTAGGGGCGGGTCGCTAGCGGTGCTTCGTGCGACGAAACTACCAACGATACCTTAGTTAAATATTAATGTATTCTACACATTAATCTTCCGGAATAATTGATCTAAATTACAGTGAAACCGCATCACAATTCTGTAGTTTTGCAGATCTAGTCACACAGATAAACAAGAAAAACTATTTTAATAATTATGTAGGTACCTATATATATTTTTTTATAATTATGTCCAAATACATGTATCTTAGATAGCGTGATTGTCAACCTAAATATATCTACCATCGACAAAATAAGCATACCTATGTACATGAAGATCTATTTTCGGGTACCTTTTCGCACATAAGTAAGTATTGGATTTACTTCCCACGTATGAATATATGTAATATGGTTAGAATGAAGTAAAATAAGATATATTATATTTTTTGCTCATCTCTCTCGACATTCCTGTAATGTTATGTCACTAAGATATCCTGACGAGGGTCCGTCTGCTTGCTACATGTGTATTACCTTTTTCTCGACAATTTTAAATGTTACCGAATAAATAAGTGGATTTTTCCTTATTATTGTCAATAAATGAAATTGTTTTACGTCTGTTTTTGTTTTTTTTTGGGTGTCATTAAATCCGCCTTTATACCTTTATTGTGAGCGAAAAGTTTAAATAAATGTTATTTTTTTATTATTTCAATTCTTAAACTTTGACTGCTGTACCAAGGCCTTGCTTTGAATGATCAAAAGCAATATAACTTTAATCACCACCCCTTTTTTTTTCTTTTACTTTTTTTTTTTTTAAGGCTGGGAAATCATCCAATGACTGCTCCCGCTCTGGGTGGAGCGGAAGGGAGTGTCAGACTCTTACTGACTAAAACCCATCCATGTTCCTTCCGTAGCCCTTTATGTTCCGGGATAGCGGTAACCCTTTCGGACAATCCCGCTTAAAATCATAGTATTTTTTTTAATTTTTTTTTTATTAATAGAAAGTAAGATTTGGCATTTATAAAATCTGATTGACTTTTAAAGGTGAAGAAGCTATGTTTTTTCCTACCATGTAAATACATGATGAAATATTACTTACACTGCGACACACTAAGGAAGACCCTTACTGACTAAAACCCATCCATGTACTTTCCTTAGCCCTTTGTATTCCGAGGCATCGGTAAAGATAGCTGACTCACCGTGAAAATTTAGGTGAAGTGAGCGTGAATTCAGCTGTCATTCCTGGTAAGCGGGACTGTCCGAAAGGGTTATCGCTACCCCGGAACACAAAGGGCTAAGGAAGGAACATGGATGGGTTTTAGTCAGTAAGAGTCTGACACTCCCTTCCGCTCCACCCAGAGCGGGAGAAGTCATTGGATGATTTCCCAGCCTAAAAAAAAGCTGTCATTCCTAAATAACTTAATGCTGAATAACTTAAGCTTTAGCTTAATAACTTAATGATTGACACTTTTGACAGCTCACTTTAAACTCACTTCATTTACGTTTACACTGTGAGATTTTTGCAGAATAGCACTATAGGTCAGGAAAGATAAAAATAGTTTTATGTTTGCATAAAAAAGATGCTATTTATAATCTGGCCTACCATATTGTATAAAATTCAGTTCATATATTTATTTACACAGACTGACCTTATCCTGACCTAGATAATACACCGGGAAACCGCAGCATAACGCAGCCAGCTCAGATGGATGCTGCTACTTTCCCGCCTCGTTTGTTATGTAGCGTAACTTTATTTACATAATAAAAAGCACAAGAGCGAAGAATTTGTATGTTTTGGCACATAAAAGATAATGAATTTGTCGTCACAAGGAAATGGGCATGATTTCTTTCTATAAAGGAGTGAATATGAGTAGGTTTTCGTTTTGAATTTGAAATAAAATAAATAGGTGTTAAAAATTCCTTAATGTAACAGTACATGTAACATTAAGGTTTTAACACCTATTTATTTCATTTTGATTTTTATAAAAACAATAAAAAAAGTTAATAGTAGCCCACCGGTTTCATGGTCCAAGAAATAGCCGCAATTATTATGACGAACGCGTCGAGTAGTTTGTGGCTACATAATAACAGCCGCGCGATCTTCAAGTTAAGCAACGCTTGAAGAGGTCAGTCCGTTGGTGGGGTTGACCATCCATAACATACCGAGACCTTTCCATGTCTCGGAAAGCACATTAAGCCGTTGGTCCCGCCTGTCATTCGAAGATCTTTGACAGACGCTACGGGCAGTTAGGAGTTCGAAACGCTGACGACCAGTCTTACCAAGGGGTATCCTGTTACCAAGTAACTGGGTTGTGAAGATCAGATAGGCCATCTCTCCGTATAAGATTCTGCTATTCAGCTCCATCCAGTTAGACTGGAAACCGACCCTATCGTAAAAAGAATAAATACCTTTCAGTTTAACGAAGATTTCACATTAAATTTTCTTCGGTACTCGTAACAATTCTACTGGTCCTCCTCGAGAAGTACTGACGCAAAAAAATAATCTGCTGTCCCATTCATTTGGGTCGAGTAGCTATTGAAGTTTCCAGGCGACGGTTGATAATTTTTCGTCAATTACGATGTTGGTCCTATGGAGAAAGTTGTTCAGTTGCAGGGTCTGCCCACACCCTTAAATATGACCACATTTACTATTACGTGTTATAAACCCGGTTTTAGTTATCTCTCATTAGTAACACTTCGTGCCCAAGTGGGTCGCAGTAAGGACAACCTCCACAGGTGGGGGTTCATAGATGGCTCAGATCTCCGATGTGTATGCGGCGTCTCCCCACAGACAATGGCTCACCTCCCATCATGCACCGCATGCCCCGTCACATGCACACGTGAGGACCTAATGGCTGCGTCAGTGAACGGTATTAGCGTTGCTGAATTTTGGGCCAAATCAATTTAAAATATAAATAATTATATTTAAGGTGAATCCTCCAACCAGCCCGCGAAATTCAAATTTTCTTAAGTTTTTTGCAATTTGCAGGCCAGTGATAGGTTGTATGTTGATGAACATTTGATTCGCGGCTGTAAGACGTATGTAGTTACAGAATTATAATCATCAAAATGATTAATACAACCCTCCGAGTTCATAAAGGTGTAAAAATGACTTTTTCGTCAAACTCATTCCGCTACCCTGGAACATCAACCTTAAGTGCTATTTTTGCCATCGACACGCTAAGAAGAAGTAACACTTACCTATCATGCATAATCAGCCTATAATGTTCCCACTGGTGGGACACGGACCTCGTCTAGGTGAGAGGGAGTGGCCCGTAATCCATCATGGTGGCCCAGTGCGGGTTGGGAGATGTCACGTGTCTTCGAACTTATCGTAGAAGACATGCCGATTTCCTCACGATGTTTTCCTTGACAGTTTTGAGAGCAATGATGATGAAATAATTTACACAAAGTAAGTCTGGGTTCTAACCAAGTTACATTTACGATCTTGTTTAAATGCCACTGTACTTTTCCATCCGCTACGCATTACCTAGTGCTTATAACCAAGTTACGAATGAAACGACGACAGATGACAATGTAATAAAAGTGCTTTGAGGTTTTTATCGGTTTTATACCGGTCTGAAAATCTTTTTCCTGTCTGCTGAACGTAAAATTAATGTTGGAGATGATAAAGTGTATTATCAGGTAACGTTTGTCACCAGATCTTTTGTATAGCCTTTTAGTTTTAAAGGACAACGAAAAAATGTTAAGAGATAAAGAAAAACAACAAAGAAATCGATATTTACTTTCCAGCTTTTTAGTCTAATTAATAAATAGTAAACAATTTGTGATCTATCTATCTTGTATGGATCAGAGTGTTGGGCCACAAAAGGAATGAATGAAAGACAATTGTATGTAGCTGAGATGAGAATGCTAAGTAAGTAGCTGAGATTGTCAGGAAAGTTGTGAGCATGAATGTGTATGGCTATACAAGTAGAGGGAGACCAAAGAAACGACGGATGGGTTGTGTGAAAGATGATATGGCTAGAAAGGGAGTGACTTCCGAGATGACAACTAATAGAGAAGTATGGAAGAAAAATACATGTTGCGCCGACCCAAAATAAATTGCGATAAGGGCAGGAGAATGATGATAATGAATAGTGAACATCTACTATTGTGGTGGCTTAGCAGTAATGGCCGTGACCTACTAGCAGTATGTTGTGGGTTCAAACCCAAGCAGACTCTATACTCAGTGTAAATTATTTCATCACCTCTGCTCTCAAAACGGTGAATGAAAACATGGTGAGAAAACCGGCGTGATCTAGAGCTAAAACATCGAATACATGCGACATACACCATCTCGCACTGGGCCCACGTGGTTTACGGACCACTCCCTTTCAGAGAAACAGGAAGGCCTGTCTCCCAGCTGTGGTTACATTATAGACTCACTAGCTTTTGCCAGCGGCTTGGCCCGCGTGGATGTAGGAAATTATCCCACGGGAACCGTACATTTTTCAGATGGCTTATATGCTATTCCAGACTGTAATCTATCTTTGTGCCAAGTTTCATCCAGATCCGTTAAGTAGTTTTTGAGCTTATTCGTTACAAACATACATAAAAATCTTTCCTCTTTATAATATTAATATATATAGTATAGTTTATGCCGACGCTATCCACTATTTATAGTACTAGACACATAGCGACGGTCTTATCACACTTGTTTTTGTCAAATGAAGACATCGAAAACATTCTTCCCTAAATATAGGAAAGATTATTATATTGGTTATATAATAATCTTTTATCAAATATCAACGTTGCTAACAAATTGGTAGATAGGATTAAGCTCAAGGATTAGGTTATCGGTTCCTCTGACCTTGAAGAGAAAATAGAATATTCTTGCTCAGGGGAAAAATAAAATTGCCGTGTTGTTGTAAACATATTTTGTTGTAAGAAAGGGAACGTTATTGTGAGAGGGCACTTATTTACGGCTAGTTTTTATCGTGGACAGAGGGGCTAATGGCGGTCGTAGTTATTTTAATGGAATGTAGGTATTACTCGTACCCTGTTTACCAGCTTTGCAAAGGTACGATATATTTAGGTCAGGTGGAGAGGCTCATGAAAGGGATTGGTTTATGACTGACCGTGAAAATATAGGTGAAGTAAACACATAGTGAGCTGTCAGTAGTGTTATAGAATCAGGTGGAATGACAGCTCATTTCAAACTCACTTCACCTAATTTATCACGGTGACTTTTTTTGCAGAATAAACCGTCTGTTTCGCTAAATGTTTGTCGGATCGCCCAACAAAATAGCAAATTTTGTTTTGTAAAAAAAAAAAAAAAATATGAAATTTTGCAAGTATGGTGCTACAGTTTTAAGTATTTTTGTAAAATTGTATGTGTGTTTATTTTCTAGTTCTACTTTTTCACATTGCAAGCTTTGAAATACATTCGTTAGGTTTTTATTTTCGCGTCAGACGTTGTGTGACAACAAAAAATCTTGCGTCATCCTTTAATTCCTTACAAAACCAACCACAGAAACCCAAGCAATCGATTCATTTACACAAAATTATAGCTTTAGTAGACAGCCCACAGGATGATGTCACTATAACAAACACATAAATAATTCACAGTACCATCTTACGTTCGCGGTAAATGTTTTAATGTTGCCAGCCGAAATGGATTTCAGGATCATAAAAGGCGAATGGATGTTCCATTGTCGTAGCTGATTTTTTGTGGGCGTAGGTTGAGGGTGAAATAAATGTCAAGGTGAGATTTTTTGTTATTTGTATCAACTTGGTTGGCTGAAACTCATAAACGTACCTATTACGTACAAAAACAGAAAATAAATTTTAATAAAAAGCGCGCTTTTTGTTTTTTTTTACTATTATTATTTTCTATTTTTTAGTTCGGCTAACTACAGAAGCTTGATTTTTGTATCAACTTGTAATTCCGTGATTACTATTAGTAATTACTGTTTTTATGACTATTGCCTTGACTATTGTGCCGAGCCGAGTGCCCGAATCAGAAAGGTACGCATGCGCAAGACCACGCGCTTGCCCTATCTCTCTTGCTCTCACGCAAAGGCTGCGTGAAAAAATCATTTAATCAAACATACAGGTAAAGCTAATATTTTTTTTTTTAAATAAGCGTGTAATTACCGACACCAACATTCGCATTGATCTCTGTATACCACATATGTACCTACTCAATTTCAATCCAACTTTCAATCCCTTCATCATCTGCCTAGCCTTTTCCCAACTTTGTTGGGGTCGGCTTCCAGTCTAAACAGATGCAGCTGAATACCAGTATTTTACATGGAGCGACTGCCTATCGGCCCTCCTCAACCCAGCAACTGGGCAACTTCCAATCCCTTATAGGCTAAAATAAGTGGGTAGTAATAAATTAAAGCCGATTACAAAAAATTCTACCCGGAAATTCACAAAAGAAGAAAAAACAAGCTGTTTAAGATTACGCGAGGGATCGTGAAAAATTCGTGATCATCCATCAAGAATACAAGTTTTACTCGATTTATTCTCGCCTCACCTTAGCTATAGGATATTTATCATTCAGTTGCCTACAAAAGGCGGGAATCGACGGCCATTTTGTGAGAAGAAATTCTTGGTATAACCACCCTATCTTATATGTCAAACGAATTACTTTGGTGATACTGAGGCTGAATCAAAACTGTGCTTAAATATATTCGATTCGGCATAAGTTTTACGATGGGGCAGATATTTCATGGGATATCATCATCACGGATACTCATATATACGGATGAAGATCCTATCCGCCCTTGGAACATGTAGCAACAATGATTTGCTATATGAGAACGTTTGACACCGGATTGAAGCAGCATAGATGTTCAAATTACTAAGATGCTAACTTGTAGATGTTCTACTTAAATTGTAACTATTAATACCCCTGTATTTTTTACTTTTTCAACTCCCACTTAATAGGGATGATGACTAGATTTTCTTTTCGGCCGTAAGCTAGATTTACAAAAAATATTGGACACGTATTTTTTTTTTTTACGTAAGCCAAATATTACTCTGATACATTGAGATGAAATTTGGCATGACGTCACGAGTATTTAGTTTTTATACTTACTTGTGACGTAGTGAGCTCCCACTCCCCAACTTTAATGCGTTTTATCTCAGTAATTTTTTGTTAAAATAATAAGGCAAAAAATACGTGACTAATATTTATTTATTATCTGATTGACGGACTTAATATAATTTCTTTTTTTTTACCAAGGCATCATCCCTATTGTGATGAGGTGATTCATAAGATAATTTATTCGAATTTATCACTCACCTAGTGACGTTCCACGATAAATTAATGCTCAAATTTTCATAGTGTGCAGTGTAGTTTCAGTGATGTGGGCTATGTATGATTAAAAGCTTTTCTAAACCCCAGAGTTGTAACTTTTTAACTACTGCGAGGTAACTGTTATTTTACCTACCTATTTCAGGGCAGATTTCCCAGTGGACCAGTGTAAAGAATTAGGTAGGTATTTTGTTGGCGAAAAATTGTTCTAACTAAAAGAATTTTCATTTTTAAGCTGATGAGTAAGCTTAAATAAGGTATGACTTTTATAGATACACTTCTGCCTACCTCCTCGGGGATTACAGGTGTAATGTTATGTTTTGTTAGATTATGAAATTCTGAGATTGTCTCATGTAATTTTGGAGTTCAAAAGTTCTAGTTGGTTTAACTTTTGTTTTTGAAACAGTGCATAATACACATGCCTCTAACTAGCAAAATAAAATCTAATCAGAAATTGTTATAGTTCAATGGCAAGCAAGTCACTCACATACTTCTAGCACGTTACAGGCATGTGTTACGGCCTTTAAGAAGAGAAAATGCAGATGCTACAAGTCTCTTAAACTAACACGCTTGCTGCACGACAGTGTTAATAACGTAGGTAAGATTAAAATCCAGATTTATTCTATAAAATACAAACACACGGCCAGCGTTTATTCAATTATATTGCTTTGTAACGAATACCTGCGTCAGGCAGCACGGCTACTGATATAGTCACTTTCCTTTTATAAAAACCTGTCAAACTATTCTATTAATTTCAAAGGTCGAATACTGTCAGTTATCAACCAGCCAGGTGCAACGGAAGGTTTTACTTAGGCTCTACAGTACGTACTTCGTCTCATTTCCATTATGAAGGGGGCTGGAGCAAATCGAAAGGGAATTGCCAGGAAATGAGCTGCGATTGCCAAAAAACTCGAATATTAATCAGAATGCTAAACTCAACAGAATGTTTCGCGGAATCTGTGCAGACAACATCGCAATGAAACATATTGGAATAGTATAGTATAGTATAGTGAGCACTCACCGTTTAATAACAAGAGTTGAAACAAATGAGTAACACGGCTTTTTTATTTTTCGAGGGTGGGCAATCATCAAATGACTCCTCCCGCTCTGGTTGGAGCGGAAGGGAGTGTCAGACTCTTACTGACTGAAACCCATCCATGTTCCGGGGTAGCGGTAACCGTTTCGGACAATCCCGCTTACCAATAAGATGGCCTGTATTCTATGAAAGAGCAGTGGTATATTATTAATGATGGTGAAGTGGTGATTTTTCGCCAACTATGTGAAAGTCCCATGTAACGTCAGGTAGCCAATCATCAATTCAACAATCCTTATGGAAATTGGGGATCGATCCCAGATTGTTTACAAGCGCAAGCGCAACAGCTGCATTTCGCAGTTGCGCAGACGATCATTAAGCCAATGAGGCTCAGAAAATTAAAATACTGAACAGAAAACTCCAACAATAACCAACAAACTTCTACAATTCCCGCAATTGTTACAACCATAAACACGTTTTTATTATTTTTCATGAACAAAAAAAGCGCCTAAAGAGCAATCCTTTGATTTAACAAAAAGTATTATGAACCCCTGCCGTGGGTCACGCTGTGGTCCCAAATAAGCGCTACATCGCATGTTTTCTTTTCATTTTACAAACTTTACCTTGCCGAGAGCCGCTCGTCCCTAAACGAAATGATGCGAGATACAGATGGGCCATCTGCTTTATTAGAATGGAAGCTGGTGTATCTCAGCTTTGTGAGATGTGGGTGGGGACCTAGTATTTTATTAGTCGGGATTGCGTGAAAATTGATGACGTAAGTAAAACTCGTGTTGTTTGTAAGATAAAATTTTCACTAAATAAAATATAGTTCTGGTAAAAAAAGGCTTTTAATGATGCTAGAGGCTTTATCTTTATGAAGTTCTGTAAGAAGGAAGTTGTTCACGTCTAGAGCTTTTAAAAATAATATTTCTATTCTATGTTTAAGAAAGTTTAATTCGGTACTTTTCAGTTTATTAAAAAATTGATTTAAGAAAAAAAATCTAACTATATTTGTATTTTATTATGAATTTGTTTAAATATCTGTTCTATCACCTTCACTTGTAAAGTAGGTACCTACTTGTCAAGATAAATTCAGATGTTCCAGACACGACAGGGCTAGATAGCGCTGTCATGTCTGGGCCATTTGAATTTATAATTGAATCTTTTGTGTCAACTAAATAAAATTATTTAGTTGACACAAAAGATAGACGCCATGCGGGTTATAATCATTTTAGTCCAAAGACGTCCACTGCTGGACATAGGCCTACCCCAAGCATCGCCATTTCAACCAGTTCTGTGCTTCCTGCATCCAGCTCATTCCAGCGGCCCTGTTATAAAATGTTTATTTATTTCAAGATAATTAAGAAAGAAGTCGTATGTATAATGATTAATAGGAGATAGATAGTTTTATTATAAAGAACAACTTGAAATTTATCAAGCAACATAGGATAATTACATATTTACATGATTTAATGATTAATGATTGCCGTCTACCTACTAGAAAGTTGGTCAGGAATGAATTTGAGTTTAGGTTATAATAAAGTTAGTCCTTGAATTCCTACGGGTTTTAGGGCTAGAAAGAGTTAGGTACATATTTAGGTAAACTTAATAGTTTTGTTAGCATTTTTTCTCCTTCTAACGTATTTTTAAGTGTGACTGTTTTAAAACTACTCGAATGAGTCCATAAATTGAGTAAGGTTTCGTATTTTTCAATAAAATTGCTCTATAAATCGTGGGTATTTGGGCAATAAAATACTTTTAACTGCATACCTAGCAAAACCATCAAAATATTATTATTGGAAATTCGGTCAGCAGGTAAACAGTCCTTCAAAAACTAACATATTGCAAAAAGCCTGTTTTATATTCGGAGAGAGTGGGGGAAATTACCCATCTATCAAGGTCGTAATGGGGACGTTACACCCTCATATAATAGTATCGTTTCTACACGTTCACGTGCTAAAAAGGTACCTAATCTGTATCGTGTGAAAGGGGTGACAACGTATCTATGGCGAGGATCTACACGTGACTTTATACACATTTTTTTTTAAATAAAAGTGTAACACGAAGTCTTTTATCAAATTAAATGTCCAACGTCAGTGTTCAGCGGTATTATTTATGGTGGCACGAAGCGAACAAGAATAACTTGCTTTTAACACAACAGTACTCGCTCCGTTATCATTATGTTTCACGTAAGAGAACATTCTAGTGTAGTGTGACGTGTAACAATTTTATTTAACAGCACCTTAGTAGAGTAGTGGAGTTAGGATTGTTGTGAATTTAAATGCAGGTTGGTACTTTCCCCATGTACCCTACTGTGTTTTTATGGTAAATGCGCAAAGGTAACCCGCGAAATTCGCGGTTTTTGTAATTTACTGGTCAGTAATAAGCTTTATGTTGATCAAAATATGATTCGCGGCCGCAACAAGTAGGTACATACGTATTTATAAAACTGGGGGCCTTGTCACTTGCGACAAGTGTCTTGTCGCTCCGAGTCTATTCGATCTCAAAATTTTTGATCGCACAATTCGTTATCTCAGCGATTCGGATTGTCAAGAACTCCACTTGTCAACGTGTGTCATTGTCTAGCACTTAGCGATCGAAAACGATTGATCACGTGACATTCCGAAAGCTTATACCTCCTCCATACATTTCGGATTTATATAATTTCGCTATCGTTAATGAAAATGTGACTTTGTCTAGGCCCCCTGTAATCATTAAAATCGATATCCATATAGGGATAAAATCTGCATTAAATTTCGGAAGTGGCCAACTTTAATGCGTTTTATTTAAGTAATATTTTATTAATATATTAAAGCAAAAAATACGTGTCCAATATTTTTTATAATCGGACTGACGGACTAAATATATATATATATATATATTTACTTACACATAAACCCTATTGTGCCGGTGGCGGTAGTATGTAGCGAGAATATTTGGTAAAGTATACTATACTGGTAAAGTTCTACTCAGGTAAGGGTAAGTATTATATTATCTGTACTGAAAGATAGCCTAGTGGTGTGACCGTCGGACTGCCAAGTCTTAGGTCTCGAGTTCAAACCCAAAACACACACCTCTGAGTTTTCGGATACGTGTATTTTATAATAGTCCCTTGCTTACAAAAGGTGAAAGAAAATATCATGTGGAAACCGGCAGGCTTGAGAGATATATCTCAACAGCATGTGAAGCTTTGTCTGAGCCCAACCAAACACAAACAGAGACAAACCAAATAAAAACTTTGACACCAGGTTATATAACCAAACAAAAAAGAAGAAGTTCTGTGTTCAGAGTACCTCGAAGGCTCGTACCTACCAGACTGGAAGCATCCAATATGAAAAATTATCTTAATACCTGCAGAACAAAACATTTTACACCCAGAAGTTAATTTATCCACTCGAACGTACACGATTCCATCTACTTAGCATAATCAGCCTATAATATCCCCAGTACTGGGCCACAGGACTCCTCTCAGTGAAATGGAATGAACCGTAATACACCACGCAGGCCAACTGCGGGCGGTTAAGTAGATGTCATATGTTTTCGAATTATTTTTGGTTCCAGGACTTGCAGGTTTCCTCACGATAATTTTCCACCGAGAGCAGTAATTATTTACAAAAAGCGAAGCGTCTATTTATGTTCAATCCTACGACTTACAACCGGTAAGTCGCAGCCAAAGCTATCTTTTTTTTTATTTTGAAGGTGGGACATCATCCAATGACATCCCGCTCTGGGTGGAGCGGAAGAGAGTGTCAGACTCTTACTGACTAAAACCCATCCATGTTCCTTCCTCAGCCCTTTATGTTCCGGGGTACCGGTAACCCTTTCGAACAATCCCAGTTACCCGGCAGGCTTCGGCCCTACGCTGCTATCTGCAGTTTACATTAAAGCTATAAATACTTACAATAAATTACAAAAAATATCTGCAATATTTGTACGTCATAATCCGACGCAAAAGCAAAAGCCCTAACATTTTAATCTAGATAACTGTCCACCCACAAGAACAATGCTACCACGCTAAAGCCTTGTATACAACAGTGTGGCATACAATAGCTCTTTATTTCAGGGGTGCAGACTTGCCGGCGCCATGTGTCCTTGGCCGTTTGGCGCCACTGTGGCGCGACCACTGGCGTTCCAGAGAGGGATCTTAGCTGGCTGTATACCTACTCAGCGTTATAGAAAAAGATTTGAATTGTTTTAGGGATAAAAGGTATCCGATCTCTGCCAGTAGTGGAAATTCCGTAGATCGATGTAAACGCAATATTTTATTTATTTATGCTACTAATAAAAGATAAACTAATTATTTTGGAATACTCGGTTCTTCATCGTTGGTCTAGTTTTTTTTCTGTTAGGTGTCGATTTTGTGCGTGATCTTCCGTTAGTCCCATTTCCATTATATCTTTTTGGACCCCCGTCATTTATGTGGTTTGACGTTTTCCTCTTCCCTCTTCTCTGTAACCATGGGAAGGTACTATTCACGACATTGTCATCTGTTCGTCGAAGTTTATGACCGTACCATCTGAGTCTGGACTGCTGGGTTGAGTTTTAACTACCTATTTAATCAACTTCCCATAAACTGGTCAAGCTTGTACAGCATACCTAATAGGCAAAACAAGGACAAATGAAATAAACTTTTTACTTGCTTTCTACGTCATTCATGGAAGGAGGGGGGGATTAGTTTGTTGGTAAAATTTAATACGTACGAGCCAGCGGAAAAGATTGACTTACACCATACATGCATAAGACCGAAACGTCATTTTCAACTTATAACATGCGGCTGTTTATGTACCTACGACAGCCTTAAAATTATATTAAGCTGGAGCTAATAGCCAATCACTTTGAGAAAGATATTTGTCAGTGCAATAAATTATCATCATTCCTCATATTATTTACCAATGTAACTTTCCCGGGGTGTAGACTCGATGACGCCAAGTGTCCTTGGGTGGTTAGCGCCGTTCTGGCGCGACGCTTGGCGGTCCGGGGAGGCTACGTTGTTAAGATACTGAAAGTGAGGGTAGATATTAACGATCGGTTAGTTTGGCAATGAAAATTACGTTCAGAAATGAATTGTAGAATTTTATCTGGATATTACATCGTCTTTAATGCTGTTCTATAAAAATACCTCCGTGAAAAACGTAGGTGAAGTGAGTTTGTACTGTGCTGTCAACAGTGTCAATACCTAGCATTAGGTGGAACGCCGGCTTACTTCATCTAAGTTTTTTCAGTGAGATTATTACAGAATCAACCGACTATTTTCTTTCGAGATTCAGTAATGTTTTTTGTTTTTTTTATGTTAAGTGATCCTCTAAGCCGTTATTATATCTCCCGGAGATTAAAAACAATAGAAAAAGTAATTGTGTCTCATTAGTACAGTCAAGAGCGCCAATATGTATACACTTACATACATTCAAAAGCGATATTCTCGTAGAATAACGATAACTTTGTGATAATAGAACCTATTTCATATTAGTTGGGGTTCCCAAATACTATATCTATAACAACTTAAAACTACAACACATGCAGAAGGAGAAAATCACTTTTTAAAGTGGCTCAGTGTATAGATACATATTGATGCTAGTGACTATACACATACATATAAACCAGAATTAGAATATACCTTTTGAAATCTCACGACACGGGAAAATTTATAATTCCGTGAAATAATAATTAACATATGTTTTTTAGCTGCCTACAAAAACCGCTGGGGTTTGTTATCAACAAAGTTTAACACCCGCCGGTAAGTCCGTGTGGCACGCAACCTTTGGTGACATGTAATTAGTGTCGCATTTTATTAATAAATGTTGGTAATAAATCAAAACAACTTTAATTCCATAAATTGTGACCTGATTTTAATGTTTAATTTATGTTATTAGTTGATTGCATAAAATTCTTATTTTTTCAGCTTGGTTCAGCTTCAGAAAGGTGGGATTAGTACTTACTCGCAACCGTGCGTTTATGACAAGCAGGGTAGTAAGACACTTATAGTAGCAATAGTTTTCATTTTATTAGTTCAACAATATCCATTGCGTAATTTACGTTGTCGGGCAGACGAATATGACAAACATATGAAGCAATAAATTCGTAATATTATTCAAAATCATTCAGATTGTAATTGATAGTGTTTACTGATGTATGAACGTATGCGAAGCACAAGGAGTATGTAAGAATCGTAGCAGGTGGCGTACTATAGTTTCTGCTTATTTCATGGGCAGAAGGCATGAGTAAATGTATGTATGTATGTGTGTGAAGATCGCGTGTCGAGACGGCGATCGTAAGCTGAATACAATACAGCTAACAGAAAATTCTCAGCTACATTTAGCAACTAATATTACCAGGTACATATATGTGTGCGACTATGCGTACAATACGTACGTAATTTGCGACGGGAAGCCAAAGGAAATTAGCTAGCTTAGACACGTGAACACTACTGTATGCAAACATGATTGGTGTCCTTCTTAAATACCTACGTATTGTATTAATGGAATTGGAATGATTAAAATACTTAACATAATATAAATGAATAAAATGACATCCCACCCATCCAAAGTACACCCACATTTCACCATTTCCGTTTAATTCCCATGTAATTCAGGACGAGTCTATTGCCAACAATCGGGTACAAATTCAGACTCCGGACTGCTATTGTGAGCCCAGGTGGAAAAACCCAATATCAATCTGCCCGACCTAGGAGTCGAAATAGCTTATATACGTATGACATAGGTATATTATGTGGTATAGAAGAAAAGTAGACGGTACCTATGATTTTTTAAAAGTGAAATGTATTTTTTAAGAATGAATTTCACGAAAATATAAATTAAATTATCCTTTAAAAATAACTCTCGGAGAAAATTCTTTGCATAGCTCGAAGCTCGAAATTAGATCTTCAGCAGGTACACTATAGATCTTAAAGTAAATTCCTGAGTTGCTAATAAAAGTTAAAATTAAAATGTTCAAATGGATTCCAGACCCCGTCAGTTTACACGGGGCTATTAAGAAAAAGTAATTTCCCTCGATAGCCGAGCCCAAATTGCGCGAACAATGACTAGGGAAGCATAAAAAAGCGTTATATGAGGGACATTTTGAAAATTTGGGGGTTAATTTAACAATACATGCATTTTGGATTATCTGTTTCATTTCGTAGCCGCGTAGTGGTCGTAGCAAATCGTAGTAACGTGCTACGGCTTAGCAGTGTGCAAAGAAATGCGTAGAGATTGCAGACATTTGCGTCGGTGACATCAGAAATAATTATTTCTAAATGGATTCCTATTTCAATACTGTACATTGATTGGGTAGATAGCAAGGGGAGTATTACTCAGTTACTGGGTTGTGGAAGTCAGATAGGCAGTCGGTACATATAAAATACTGCTATTCAACTGCATCCGGTTAGACTGGAAGCCGACCCCCAAATAGTTGGGAAAAGGCTATACAGATTGATTAATTGGGTAGAAAGCCCACTATTTCCATGTTTCACATACGTACCTATTTCGTGATGATGACGTTTTATTAAGTACTTATACTGTCATCATATTTACATTTTCTATTTAGTTTGATTGATTTTACTCAATAATACTGATTCTACAACATCAACAATATATCAAGCCAAAACTGCAACATTATCGATAACACGTTAGTATTATTTGAACAGCACTATGTACATTATCTTCGTTCCATTATGTCATGATGTTATCATCATACCCACCTCTAATTTGCGTCCACACTTCGTTATACCGGTATAAGCCGTACCGGTGCGCGGTGATGTAGGTTATCTTTTGTGTGGCGTGTAAAACAAGAGAACTCATCACGCATATTGTTCGCGTACTGTACGTAGTACAGTCGAACTAGCTTTTAGGTATACAGGCAGCTTTGTAATTACGTTTTCTCCAAATGCAGCAATCAGCAAAGATAGGGTTATTTTTTGTGTGGCTATTCTTTATGCCCTTTTTTTTTGGGGGTGTGAAATCATCAAATGACCCTTCCCACTCTTGGTGGAGCGGAAGAGAGTGTCAGACTCACCAGGCCCGGACGCGATAGGTCGCCACCGTCGCCAATCGCCTCTACGAGGACACGGTGGTGCTTTGCCCAAGCGGGGTAGACCTCCACCGTGTCCTCTGGGCGATCCTCATAATGGTGACGCGGGCGTATTTTTTATACCCTCAAAGTATTATAGCAACATGATGGTTTTGTTTGAATATGATCTTATAGATTAAGTTTTGTGTATTGAAAGATAAGTGGTTAGTAGGTTGACCATGTGGAGTAACATAATATAGGACTTGAGGAGCCGATTCCAAAAATGTGGTACTCTAAAAAAATTGGTAAAAGTCTAAGATCTTCTATATATAAAAGTTTATACTAATTAAACTACATACAAGCCATCGCGTTGGTGAGCTAAATTTATCTTGACATTGAACTAAAATAACTGCCGTTGTTTTGAACTGCAGTCGGGTTCTTTTAGTTTTTCCATTTTTAAACAATGCTGTAAGTATGAGTAGTCAATAGTTTTGCACACTCTAATGGCGAGTACATATTGGTGAAGCGTGTTATGTAACGAAATGTTGATTTGGACAGTTATTTTTTGGCATATTTCACCAATCTGTGCCCGGCGCTTAGTGTGCTATAAGCTTAAATAATTATAAAGCACACAATAAAATAAATATTGTCATTGTAGAAACATTTTTGCCTGTATACCAAATAACTAGTTTAACTGTACACGTGACGACAAATCCAGCTATCATTTCCAGTTTAAGATGACGATGCGATACGACGCTGCGCTTTTTATGAAGGAATAGCTTTTTGTCTGGTGGCATTGTTCGGTTGTGTTTAGAAAAGGACTTTGAAAGATTATGTTATTTTTTTTTCATTTTTTATCGTTATTATGTTGAAATAGGAATGAGTGTAGTTAGATGTGTGCGAT
Organism: Hyppa rectilinea; assembly: GCA_951799385.1. Classification (NCBI taxonomy): domain Eukaryota; kingdom Metazoa; phylum Arthropoda; class Insecta; order Lepidoptera; family Noctuidae; genus Hyppa; species Hyppa rectilinea. Next base: position 6,703,733 of record OX637314.1, read on the forward strand.
TTTTACAACCCAGGGCAGCCTGGCACAAAAGGGCGAAAGCCTGTACTCTACAGAGGGTGGAACAACCCAATCCGTACTCAATATCAAAACCAATTATGTACTATTTTGCTAATAATAATAATAATATCCTTGGACATTTCACACAACGCCATATCGTCCCAAGCTAAGCAACCTAATGCTTGTGTTATGGTAACGAAATGGTTGATAAACTACTTATATTCCTTTTTTTTGTAAATACATACATATTATAGATAGAAAAACACCCAGACCCGTAACAAATACTTGCAGGTCGTACAAGTATTTGTTCCGTGCGGGAATCTTACCCGCGACATGCCGCGCAGCAGTCAATCGCTCAACCGCTGCGCCAACCATGTCGTCAATGGAATACAGCAATAAAAAATATATATATATATGTTTGATAGTCTGTAAGGTATTTATGTTATGGGTCTTTGTTACCTGAAATAAATGATATATTATTATTATTATTATTAGCGGAAAAGAGTTTCTTTGGTGTTGCTCCCAAAATTTATAATGAAATACCCGATATTACAAAAGGGATGGCATTAAAATTCAAGAAGTGTTTTCATAAACTATTAGTGGAAAAATGTTACTATGCTAAAATGATGATGATTACTTTAATGACAAAACACTTTAAACTGCTGTATCTATTTAATCCCATTGTATTGCATGCATGGGTTTTTTTTATTTTTATTATATATATTTGTATTTGTATTTGTGTAGCATTAATTTATCTTTCATCCATGACAAGACATAGTGCAACATGCGTATGTTTATTAATTGTTTTATAAGATCTTGACTTTTTACCTATGTTGTACAGACGCCAGCACATCAAGCTATCCCTAACTGTCAAATTTTCTCAATTAAAAATTAACCTTATGTCTTTGCAATAAAGTTGACATACTATCAAAGAAATTTGGCAGATTGTGGTAACTTGATGTGCTGGCCTCTGTACAAATAAATGATTCTGATTCTTACGCCCACGCCATTGTATCTACATTGAACCCGTGCGAAGCTGGGGCGGGTTACTGAAACCTACGCAGTGAAAATGTCTTGAACACTTAAACAGCTAGTTTTGAATAATACTCTGAATCTATGGTAACCAACTTCGCGGCTATGTCACTTCCACCCTGTAAACACAAGTATAACCAACATCACAAGCTCTGAAATGTCATGATCTTACCTTTACATTTCACTATACATAATCCCAAAGACAAGTAAGTAAGACGCTTGTATAATGTATAAAGGATTATAAACTGTCTACCGCGTTTCAGGGTTATATGCTGTAAATACATTGTTTAAACCTGGCTTAGGATGACAGGCCTTCCTTCATATTATTCAAGCCTTTATTGTCTTACCTTTTTTGGGTTCCAGCCTTCTGGAAATAATGAATAATGAGTTCTCGAGTAATGGGTAGCTTACTGATCGATCAGGACCAGGCCCGTGCCGGACGGCGCTACGTGTTCCACGCGCGCCTCACAGAGATGTTAGCATAAGGGAAGGGGCCCGTTAGGGCCGAAACCTTGCGGGTCAGCAGGATTTTCCTCTACTCCGAAACATAAAAGGCTAAGGAAGGAACATGGATGGGTTTTAGTCAGTCAGAGTCTGACTCTGTTCCACCCCACCCTGAGCGGAAATGGTCATTGGATGATTTCCCACCCTCAAAAAAAATTACTCTAGTAAATGAGGTGAGTCCATAAATAACGTGAGATATTTTAGGCGGGGAGGGGGTCGAGTCAAATCTCATCTACTCTTACGTTGGAGAGAGGGTCTCGGCAAATATCACGCAATTTTTTTTCTGATTGAAACAAAAAAAAACTATTTTGGTCCATTTCATCCAGATTGTATATGCTTAAGATTTAATCTTAAGCGTAATCATAATACGATTAAGATCACTCAAATTTTTTTATTTTCTTTTTACTATAACAATCCAACGCGTTTACGTAAGAAACCCAAATTTGAAAAATCTCACGTGAGATTGGGGGACGGGGGACGGGGTTGAATAAAATCTCATGACATCTCACCAGAGGGGAGGGAGGGATAGAAAATTAAAAATAATCACCTCACGTAATTTATGGACGCCCCCTGACTTGAAAATCTTAAATTGACATTTTAGATCAATACTTAAAGAGTTGTATCGATTTGTTTAATAATTTTAACTCTATAAATGCACATTTGAAATGGTGTTATGGTCGCGATTGTATTATGATCAACATACAACCTGACACTGATCTGCAAATTGAAAAAAAAAACGCAAGAATATTAATATGTTATTGGGCTTGTCCATCTGGAATTTCTCAGTAGCAGCCCGTGCCCGGTTGATGACAATAGGCGGCACACCTATTATATGAGAGTCAAACATAACTGGAAAAAATTAGGCGTACTTTAAGTACACTTCTGCGTAAACCTTCGGGGATTATAAGCGTCAATTTTATGTTAGGTAATTAGAAACTTTTTAAATTAAGCAAAACAAAAGTTGATTATATTTCAGTTGCCAAACTTAATATGGTGCTACATTATTTGTGATTTCATAGCGTGCTATCATAAATATATTATTTTAAAACAGGTCGCATGCTCTGCCAAGAGGGTCATAAAGGCACAGTATTCCACTTTCAACACAGTATACCAGATCAAGGTTGCTTTCACCAGCCCCTGGGGCTTGTTTTGACCGAACTCCAATATTCTTAAATACAACTAGGGCACAACCTTGGACCCATTTTCTCTAGAAGAGGTTTATGTCAACTATGTTGTGGGAGCTACCATTTTTATATAAATCGTTTAAAATGGAAGGCCATACTAATTTGGTTGACTATGACCTGGCAAGATAGAGGATGACGTAATCCTGCGCTCCTATGATGGGGTAGTTTTGCCTGCGGTTAGCGTGGGGCAAAGTAAACCTTATTTCAATACAATAAAAGTGAACCAAGTAGCTTTAATAATTTTGTTGGTTAGTTCTATGTCCAGACTATGGGGCGCCTACACAGCGACCGTATGTCGATTTTCAAGATGACACAAATCGTGTGACAAGGATAGCAATATTCGAATAGAAACAAAACTGAAAGTGATAGAGTAAGAATTTTCGGGAGTGGTTTTGTTTAGTCAAAGACTTGGTGTAAACAAACTAGTAAACAACTTAGTTTTATTGATTTATTGTTCAACTAAATTCATTTAGTCGTAAAAGGGACTTAACAATTGTAAGGGCCCTACCCTTGGTAATACCCCTAGGTAATAAAAGTTATCATTTTCATTAACAAAAGTGCTTGATGAAATTAATTGATTTAAGTTACAGGACAATGTATAATCATTTTCATGTAACGTTCCCAAACTTCGTAGGTAATGTATACATTATGTGGATGCTTTATTATCAAAGTTTTGTCATCTGCGTGTTACTGATTGTGATTTTATGAAACAAAATGAGTAGGTAATTCTTAGTTCCTTTGTAATAATATTAACATTATAAATATGAAAGTTTGGATGAACGTTTGAGTATGTTTGATACTCAATTACGGAACGGCTGCACAAATCTGGATAAAATTTGGCATATAGATAGTTTGTAACCTGGATTAACACACGGAATACTTTTTATCCCGGATAGCTTCCCATGGGATAATCTTCTATATTTTGTCTTCTGGTACGCGGTCGCTACTCCAAAACCTATCAAAATAACACAAATTGATGGCATATAGATTTCAAAAGTAATATATAATGTAAGTTTCTAATTAGACTTTTATTGCAGTTTCAAATACTTTGTGAAAAAAATATTTTGTTCAATATTTGGTAAGATTATGTGTCTCTGTTACTTTTTTCTTGGCCAAATAAACTTACTACTTATTGAACCACTAGCTTTTACCAGAAAATGATCCCACGGGAACGGACTACCGATATAAAAAGTATCCTTTTTGATAATCCAGGTTAAAATCTATCTCTGTGTCAAATTTCATCCAAATCCGTTCTGTAGTTTTTGCGTGAAGAAGTAACAAACATACAAACACACACACACAGACTTTCGCCTTTATAATATTACTAGCTTCCGCCCGCGGCTTCGCCCAAAAAATATGTCGACAAATTAGACACATAAACCTTCCTCTTGAATCACTCTATCTATTAAAAAAAACCGCATCAAAATCCGTTGCGTAGTTTTAAAGATTTAAGCATACATAGGGATATAGGGACAGAGAATGCGACTTTGTTTTATACTACTTAGTGATTGCGATATAGATTAAACCATAGTTTACTCTTCAAAACGTTGTAATTTATAGGCAAAATAAACTCGGACGTCTAAAATTACTTTATGTATTAACAAAATTCTCGCATTAATGTCCACGAGACTGTCCCGAGGGTTGTCTAACACTGATATGGAGTTCTCAACGGCAAAGAGGGTTTCTGTGTTGGTGACGGTTTACGAATCTCTTGGGCATCCCATATGCCTGAAGGCAGCCACATGCTTATAAGATATTCGCAGAGTTTCGCTTAGAAATGAGTTATTTTAGGGATTCCCAAGATTTGATGTGGATAGATAAAAGTGATTTAATTTGAATAGAGATAGCGTTTGATACGAAATGAAATAGGTGACCTTAGAGTAGGATTTTTGTAATGTTAACAATCTCAGGTAGTTGAAAGCAACTATTATGTGTAGTTTACCATTATTGTCGATTGATTGCAGTAGCAACCGTTACGATTCGGTCGATTCAAAATCTCACTTTGAAAAATCAGGCGAAGTGATAAATCCGTCGTTTCACCTAATGCTTAGGATTGACACTGTTAACAACTTACTTAAAACTCACGTCACCCACGTCGTCCCGGTGAGTTTGTTACAGGATGTGAGTAATAGTGAGTTTAAAGTGACTTTAAACTCACTTCACCTACGTTTTCGAATTGCACTGCATTATGTATCTTAGTGTTCAATGTTACTTTGGACATTGACTCAGCATTCGGCCCGGCTGACGCACGGCCCAGTTAAGATATTGTTTGGTTGCATCTTACACGCATAGAACACAAATAAAATGTATATTAGTGTGTATCACGAAATAGTAGTATATAAGCTGTAACTTGTTGTAAATAAATCAGATTTGAATTTTATATTCTTATCTCATTTCCCTCACTGTGGCCAAGACACCCTTCGCCATCTCTGATCAGTCTCGAGAGTCTGCGTGACTGGCAGTGAGTAGACCCCTTCCGCACCTGGACATCCTTTCCACTATCCGTCTGTTACCTTAGGTCGCATGGTGCAGACATCCCGTACTTATCTATATATTTATTTATTACGTGCTAGGTATATGGTAGGTTAGGGCTGTAGGGCTGTAGGGCTTGTAGGGCTGGTAGGTCTTAGGAACTGTTAGGCTGTTAGGACAGAGTAGGCCCTTTAACTTATCATATATTCTCATGTACAACCACACCCTTAACATTACTGCGACCTCACGTGACGTGTGTTAGGGTGGGTGTACATTTTGGTCCTTCGAGCCGGATGTGGAATAGTAGTGTGGAATCTCCGATTTCTCGGCGTAAAATCAGTGAAACATCATTTACGTCGAGTAATCGGAGATTCCACACTAACATACGAGGAAATGACCACTTTTCTCCACCAGATTGAAGCGTGTTTGAATTCAAGACCATTGTGTGCGCAAACCGAGGATGTTAATGACAACACAGTATTAACTCCAAGCCATTTTCTTATTGGCCGTGAAGCAGTAGGAATACCAGATCCGATAGACAACATTAATACCGACCTCGTAAACAGATGGAAACAGATTCAAAAGATTAAAAAAGACTTTTGGAACAGCTGGACAAAAGAGTATTTACACCAACTACAGCAAAGATACAAATGGAAACAAGCGAATGAGAATGCAAAAGTTGGGACGGTTGTACTAATAAAAGATGACAATATAAGTCCAAGCAAATGGCCTTTGGCAAAAATCAAAGAAGTTCACCCAGGAGATGACGGGGTAGTGAGAGTCGTCACTCTTCAAAAATCAACAGGCGCTTGTCAGAAAAGATCCATTCATACGCTTATTCCGCTTCCTGTAAACGAAAACAAAGAGATTGGTACAACTAGCCATAACAAACACACGTCTACGCCTACACAATGCAACATATCGACTGCCAAAATAAACAAAGAAAGTGCAAGAACGAGAAAAACAAATACTTGGATACAAACGTTACTATTACAAATGATAATCATCCTATTAGTTGGCTCTGTGACGGGTACAACCACATTCACACTAAAAAGACTAAATCCAGGACTATATGTGGAAAAAATAGGAACATCAACAATTAACCGAGGCACCTTCAGATTAGAAACAGATTTCGAGAGAGGAAGTTTGGAACGAGACCGGAAAAATATTGAAAAAATAACTTCACAATTTCAACGACTTTGCAAGGATACTCAAGACATAATGAAAGAGACACATTGCGATGAATTTTATCACCATTTAAACGAAGAAAAAACGAAGTTTGAGATAACAAAGGAATACCTAACAGAGATAAGGAGTACAAGAAAGAAACGAGGTATCTTGGGAGAACTCTTAACATCGGTGTTTGGAGTTAACGATGAAGTTTACAGAGACATAGATACACTAAACAACAACCAACAGAAGCTAATAGACGCTGCCAATCATCAAACAAAGATAATGATATCTACTATCGCAGGAGTAAACCAAACAGAAGAGCAAATCCAGAAAAAGCTAGAGAAGTTCCAAGCAAAACTAAACGAAGCAATATCGTTTATAAATGGGAATAATGTTTGGTACAAAGCAATTGACAGAAATCATATTAAGATACAAGTAATGCAAGCATACGAGTTAGCAAACAATTACATAACTGAAATTTTGGACTACTATACAGGGTTACTGGAAATTTATTTACAAAAAGCAACTGTATACAGTATTTCAACACCAAGACAAATCACCAATATAATCAAAGAAGCTAATCAAAAGCTACCATCAAACTTAAAAATTATTCAGGATCAAATAATACAGACAGAAATGAATGTAAACGATACCCACATAAGAGTGTACGCATACTTTGCAATACACGACATAACCAAATATACTCTGGTACACATTACGCCTATTCCAGAAAGGAAAACAGATGGATCATTCGAGTGCCTGACTATTCAGCAGACATTCATGGGTTTCGATTACAACACCGAGCTATACTTTGAACTAAGTCAAGAAGAATTTAAAGACTGTCTAAATAGTAGAACAGAGTTTGTCTGCTATCCTATGGCTGTCAAGAACATGCAATTAAATAAAAATTGCATAGTTGAACAACTATTTAAAACTGAAAACAACACACAAACTCAATGCACGTCGACGTCTTACAAATTATCGACAGACGTTGTATGGAAGCAACTGTACATGCAAAACAGTTGGCTTTTCACTACTACGAAAACAGTTACCGTGTCAATTGTGTGTGACGGGCAAAGAAAAGAAGTGACAATTCAAGATGTCGGAGTTCTACATATCTCCGAGAATTGCGTCATTAAAACACGTAGTAACATGCTTGCGGCAAAAAGAACAACAACGATGACAGTGTTAGCTTCTTATTCCAAAACAACGAACTTCTCTCTTAACACGCAGATTGTACCAAAAACTATAAAAGATATACCCAAAGAAGAAATAGTGTTGGACAGGTCAAAAGGCATCTTTGACCATTTAATCGCATCCGAAACCAACGTACAGACGGAGCTCGACAACACGATTTGGAAACAACTTCAGTCTCATACATACATAGCTAGCATTGGTACTTCACTACTCTTTATAACTTTAGCAGGAATTATAATTTACTTCGGTCCACAGGTATTGAACCAACTTCGAGCCTGCATTACAGCAAGAAGAAACACTGCACCACCTGTACAGCAACCAGCGACTACCACTCGACAACGACCGCCGCAGCCGTACGGCATACCACGCAGCGCTCCCGCTCAGCCACAACCATACGAGACCATCGAGCTGTACCAAATGGGGTCCTGTTCCTGAGAGTCGCCAGAATGTTCAATGTTACTTTGGACATTGACTCAGCATTCGGCCCGGCTGACGCACGGCCCAGTTAAGATATTGTTTGGTTGCATCTTACACGCATAGAACACAAATAAAATGTATAGGTATTAGTGTGTATCACGAAATAGTAGTATATAAGCTGTAACTTGTTGTAAATAAATCAGATTTGAATTTTATATTCTTATCTCATTTCCCTCACTGTGGCCAAGACACCCTTCGCCATCTCTGATCAGTCTCGAGAGTCTGCGTGACTGGCAGTGAGTAGACCCCTTCCGCACCTGGACATCCTTTCCACTATCCGTCTGTTACCTTAGGTCGCATGGTGCAGACATCCCGTACTTATCTATATATTTATTTATTACGTGCTAGGTATATGGTAGGTTAGGGCTGTAGGGCTGTAGGGCTTGTAGGGCTGGTAGGTCTTAGGAACTGTTAGGCTGTTAGGACAGAGTAGGCCCTTTAACTTATCATATATTCTCATGTACAACCACACCCTTAACATTACTGCGACCTCACGTGACGTGTGTTAGGGTGGGTGTACACTTAGAGACTCAATGAATAGCAAAAACATAAAGTGTAAGCTGAAAGAACACTACATCAACTCGATTGTTACCTAGTTGTTTATAGCGCGTTGATCTAATCCCAGGCCATGGCATGCTAGGACAGACCCCCGAGGTCTAATTGTGTGTTTGTATAAGTGTATGTAAAACTAAAAAACAGATAAATAAATAAATAAAAAAAATAAAATGTAAGACGTAAACGAAAGGGTTGCGTAAGAATCGTAGCAGTTGGCGTACCATAGTTTCTGCCTCCATCTTTCACTTTCGTTGGGTTAGTGACTAACCTGGTGTCAGAGTTTTTATGCTGCCGATGGGCCTCTAACACCGATCTTCGCCCCCCGATCTACCACCGGTAGACAGAAGGGGGGGGCCCTTCTGTCTACCCCATTGGAAGAAAATGTGATTTTATATTTATGTATGAAATTGTGGTAGGTGTCAGCATTAAGCATTATTATTATTTCAACTTGTTCTTGATAGTTTCACAGAAGCCTACAGTACCTACCTACAGTAAGTTAATGAGAGCAGCCGCTGTAATAATTTACATTCAACACGCTGTGTCAGGCCCTTTCAAAATAAAAATGGGTTGCGGAGGTCCTTCCCGGAAGGTCGAATTATAATTATAAAAGTTCAAGTTAATTAACTTTATTTAGTTTTCTCAGACTTTTCCTTTTTTTCACTGTGAATTAATTAAACATTCTTCATCATTTAAGTTCATAATGCAAAATATACCGAATTAGAAAAGAAAAAGGAATACCCGCTGTTTGTCTGTTGGATAATTAATTGGCAGCATTCAGCAGTCTTCTTTCTTTTTCGTATGGTTAGTGACTAACCTGGTGTCAGTATTTTTATGCTGCCCATGCCACTGACTTAGGTTTACATGCTGTTAAAAAATTTAAAACATCTAGTTTTACATTCATACAAATAAATAAAATTTAAGTGTCTGTTTGTATTGACAAAATAACAGCATTTTACTAAATGCATATGAAAGTATATACGGTACTTTAAAAAAAAAACATTTTTGTCTGTCCATCTCTCGTTCTATCGGTCTGTTTATTAAAAATAGCTTCACTTCGACTTTTCTCCTGAAAAAATTGTCACCTCGCTGCTGCTAGCTTGCAAATAAATATAGGAATATTAACAACCATTTCACAAACATCTACTGACGTGGCCGTATTTTGGGCCAACATAGTGGCTACCACGGGTATTACCAACAAATGTACTTCGGTATCCGACATGGCTGTGCAAGGCCTGCCACGTTAATGTAATATTCATGGGTGTGGCATGGTGTTTGCGCAGCTTGGATACCGTGTAGTCTTGCCTAACCTGATGAATTAAACATTCAAGTTATGTTCACGTAGGTACATTGTTCATGGTTTTGCTTAATGTCAAAGGAATGTGATGAATGTGGTGGTATTAGTAATTTAGGTAGGTGTTAACGCATTCGTGTCATCATCATACATTAGCCTTTATTTGGGGTCGGCGTAACATGTCTTTTTCTTCTATCCAGCGGTGGTGACGTAGTGGTAATGGCCCCGACTTAGGAGTTCTAAGGCTTTGACTTGCACCCAGGCAGACAATTTTTTAAGCGGGATTGTCCGAAAGGGTTACCGCTACCTCGGAACATAAAGGGCTAAAGAAGGAACGTGGATGGGTTTTAATCAGTAAGGGTTTGACACTACCTTTCGCTTCACATACGGAAGGAGTCATTTGATGATTTCCCACCCTCAAAAAGAAAAGGCAAACGCTTTACTTTGTGTGAATAATCTCATCACCACTGCTCTAAAAACGGTGATGAAAAGAACCAAAACATCAAATACATATGACATCTACCAAAAGGCTTAGGCTCGCGTAGTAGATTAAAGCCAAAGAGTTTTTATAGAGAAGAACCCTGTGTCCCAGCAGTGGGAAGATTGTAGGCTGATTCCATACTCCTGTATGTAGTTATAGTTAATAGTACAAACTGTAATGGTTACAAAGGTGATGCGTCAGAACTGCGTAATACACACAGGCAATAAGTTTATTAAAGAATAAATTGCCAATCCTCAGATGGAAAATAAAACTTAGTAACAAAAAGTATTTTTCATGTTGAGAATAGAGAGATTAATTTAATGTTACTTTAATCAACGACTCAATTAAAACGAGCTATAAAATAAAATCTAATACAAACCTGCATAGTGCATACATTAGTCTCACTTTTATGATAAAACTCATCACGGTACACTGGCTCTAATTCTTAACTTAAGAAACAAAACAAGACTTGCATTTAAATAGCTTCCAAGAACATAAACATTCCATATTTAAAAGAAAAGTACATTATATTAAGATTAAAACACCACAAAACAATTGTACAAAAGAACCTGGTCCTATTGTTAGCGAAAGAAAATGTGAAATTAATTTTTTATTTACGACAGCGCAGAGGTCCCAAAGCGGTGACCTTTTTTTTGCATTGTCACGCTCGTCATTTGTGAAGTTTTTTTTATTGTGTTTCCTTGCGTTTATTTCAGTCGATAAAACAACAATCTTTTGACTTATGATTGCTTGTAAATATAGTACTTTGGTTTAGGTACAATAGCTGTTTATTCCAGGATTTGCTCGAATATAACGTCAAACACAGTTTGTTGTCATAATTCTCGTATGACGGCAGTTACCACAGTATGTCCCACATAGTTTATTGCCTGGCGAGAGAAATTAATGTTCAACTATAATTTTGAAAATTTATTTGCAGTAACAGAAACTCACAATTTTGTTCTAAGCATCCGCATTATGATCTTAAAGGATGAAAAGATTGATTTATAATCTCTTCATAGTATAAAACAAAGTCGCTCGCCGCCGTGTGTCCCCATTTCGCTTAGAACTTTTAAACTACGCTTTAATGCGGTTTTCATCAATAGATAGAGTCATTTAAAAGGAAGATTTATATGTATAGTGTAACTAGCTTTCACTCGCGGCTTTGCCAGCGCGATAGTATCTATGTACATTGCACTCGTGCGAAGTCAGGGCGGGTTGTTAGAAATCTACGAGTATATGGTATAATAAGAATGAAATGCTTTTTGTTGGTAAAACACATCATTTCAGAACGGCTGGACGATTTGGCAAATTTTTGTAATAAAATGTTTGTGATAGCTCGAATTGGGTTCTTACGCAAAATAATATTGTAAAGTTAAAGTGAAATTTTTCAAACTCGGGAAAAATTTAACGTCCAATTTTGCATCCCGATTGAAATTTTCACAGTACAGATACAGTAAGAATGTTAGATAAATAACGTAGTTAGAATGTTAGATGTCTGTACTAGGATTATCCTGTATCGCATGCGGTAGGAGCTTTAACACTAGTTACTTGTAGGTCAACAGAATTTAGACCTTAAAGGTCCTCCCGTCCCAGCCGCTGCGGGAGACGCTCCGGGCGTCGGGAGCCACGTGACGACTCCCGGCCACCGTAGGCGCGGGCCTGCGGACGGTGAGTAATGGGTGACTCACCGTCCGATCAGCACCAGGCCCGTGCCGGACGTCGCGTATATGTTCCACGCGCGCCTCAAAGAGATGTCAGCATATGAAGGGGTCCCTCAGGGCCAAGCCTGTCGGGTAAGCGAGATTCTCCGAAAGGGTTACCGCTACCCCGGAACACAAAGGGCTTCGGAAGGAACATGGATGGGTTTAAGTCAGTAAGAGTCTGACACTCCCTTCCGCTCCACCCAGAGCGGGAGCAGTCACTGAATGATTTCCCAGCCTTAAAAAAATGAACTAAGTAATAAATAGCAAGGATGTTTGCAAATTGATCCTTAAGAAAAAAATCCTCTTTCGTCCCCAAACTACCAGCCTTATAGGTCAACTACGTGACACCAATCACTCATTACTGTTATTACCGAAAACCGAACAGGAAGGGAAACTGAGGCGTAGTCGAGGGTCGGAAGAAGAATGACAATACAAACTGGGAAGAGATTTGGTGCGTGATCCCTTTCAAACGTTTTCGTTTTTGTGTTTGCCTATAATAACCAGCAGGCCAGGCATTGCCAGGGAGACAGTATCGATAAAGGCATATGATGTGATTGTTTTGGTCAAACGAAATAGGCGTTAGAATTCTTACTGTAGTAAGTTTAACTAAGTATGGGTTTTTTTTTGAGGATGGGAAACCATCAAATGACCCCTCTCCCTCTGGGTGGAGCGGAAGGGCGTGGCAGACTCTTACTGACTTAAACCCATCCATCCATGTTCTTTCCGTAGCCCTTTTTGTTCCGGGATAATTCTTTCAAACAATCCCGCAGAAACAGGAGGTTGGGTTTAGTTCAGGATGCGGCCATAAACTGAAACGGTAAGATACTCTTACTGTTATAGCAATTAAAACCAAATCAAATTATGTTTGTGCTTGAACATCAGTAACACATGTACCTACACTTGTGTACCATTTTATGCACAATAAACAATAATAAATATTTAAAAAAATATCATTGCACCTGCCATCTAATCTCTCCACCGCCCTCGGTTGTCTGGTAGAGAATACCGAACACATTAAGTCCACCTTTGTACAGACGCCAGCACATCAAGCTTACCCAAACTGTCATTCCCAATTTAACATGAACCTTGTGCTTTTGGAATAAAGTTTCAAGCATATTAAGGAAATTTGACAGACAGAAGGGTAGCTTGATGTGCTGGCCTCTGAAACTTTATGTGTGCGAAAAGTTTAAATAAATAAGGACATGAGGTGATTCATTTATATGAATCACCTCATGTTTTTTTTTTTACGTTATCGTAATTTCTTTAAACCATATCCTACCATAACCGGTGAGCGATCTGCTGCTATAATTATGGTTGGTAAATAAACAAAGTTTTAGTTTTAGTTTTATAATTAACAAAAAAGAACCAAATACCTTGTTTTAATTTTACGTATGCGAAGAAATATTTTGAAAAATCTATCATCAGTTTTTTTTTTGTAAATCGTACTTCTATTTAAACTACAATATAGGTAGAACAAATACCGGCACGTGATGAAATTTCCGTCGAAGCTATAAAGTATGGTACAGGCAGACCAACTTAGAAGTTCAGCCTTCCGGCTCTTTAGAACAACGCGTAAGTGACCCGCACGTGCGGCCAGAACTTTATAACTGGTACGTCAGAGCTTCTTTGACAAGCCCGGAAGACAACGCAGAGAGCAAGTTTAAGAATATTATGTGATCTTGGTTACTTGTCTAGGGTCTTCTTTCTTTTTTGTGTGGTTCGACACCAGGTTAGTCACTTTTTTTTTTTTTTTTTTTTTTTTTTTTTTTTTTTTTTTTTTTTTAAAAGTGACTAACCTGGTGTCGGAGTTTTATGCTGCCCATGGGCCTCTGACTTAGCTTCACATGCTGTTGAGAAATATCTCATAAGCATGCCGTTTACTCACGATATTTTTATCACCGATTTTTAAGTAAGTGATAATTATAATATACTAGCTTCTGCCCGCGGCTTCGCCCGCGTGGATGACGGAAATTGCATGTTATTATACATATAAACCTTCCTCTTCATTCACTCTATCTATTAAAAAAAACCGTATCAAAATCCGTTGCGTAGTTTTAAAGATTTAAGCATACATAGGGATATAGGGACAGAGAAAGCGACTTTGTTTTATACTATGTAGTGATGTACGTGAATCCGAAAAATCAGAGGTGCGTGTCTTGGGTTCGAGCTCGAGACCTAAAGCTTGGCAGTCCGACGCGGGTCACACCTTACTGACATTTTTTGTATGAGTGGATAATGAAGCGTCTGTTTACCTTTGGATTACAGAAAGGAAATTCATAGTAAAGCCTGGCACACATTACAGCTACGGGTACTCAGAAGTCTGAAAATCTGAAAAACTAGTCTTACCGAGGGGTATCGCGTTACCCAGTAATGGGGTAGTCGAGTTCTGTTAGGCAGTTGCTTCATGTAAAATTCAGATATTCAGCTGCATCGTGTTAGAATGGTAGCAGCGCTGCTATTCTGTACAAATCTCACCGTGGAAACGTAGGCGAAGTGAGTTTATAGTGAGCTGTCAATAGTGTCAAATTAGGTGGAACGATTTTTGGATTTTTCTTCTTCAAACGTGATTATGTCTGAGGAAGAAAAATATGAAAAAAATATAATAGAAAAATATAAAGTGGTTTGATTGTCTTCGCGCCTATTTTGCGTAAAAAAATTACAGTACAAAAGGATTCTTTTAAAATCTTCAACTTTAGTCTTTTTAAAAGCTAACTTTAAGTAAACGTTAACTTCAAGGCTCAAAAGTGACCAAAACTCGTCCTAAGTAATGAACTATCGTTCTTCATCTAAAGTCAAGTATAAAGGACCAGGCTCATATAATAATAATGCGTCCTTGACGTACAGTTAGCAAAACAGGTTGGTAACTTCTCGAAGAAGATTTTTTTTTACTCAGTGTGAACGGAGTGGTCAAAAATGGTAGGTACCTACAGTAGATCAAGCTGAGTCATTCTTTCCATGAAACCAATATCGCAATGGGGAAACTTAATCAGCCGTCCCATACATTAGTACGAACACAGACACAAAAAAGAGAATGACATACGTCGAGTAGGTATTGTATGGCACAATTTTAAATGTATAGTATATTTTTTTCGCAATAATGATGGTGGTCCCATGGGGAAAGTGATTCAGTTTGATGGTCTGTACCACTCTCTGAAATTTTAATTTAATTTTAATTTTATTTATCTATACTAATATTATAAAGAGGAAAACTTTGTTTGTTTGTTTGTTTGTTTGGTTGTAATGAATAGGCTCAAAAACTACTGGACCGATTTTAAAAATTCTTTCACCGTTGGAAAGCTTAGTTTTCTAGGAGTAACATAGGCTACTTTTTATCCCGGGAAAAATAACGGGTCCCACGGGAAAGACCACGGGAGCGAAGCCGCGGGCAAAGTGCTAGTTATTTATACAAGGGTATTATTAATATATTATTATTCATTGGACTGCGGTTACAATTTCCTTTGTAAGTTTGGCGCGTTATGTTTTTAAAATTTACTGAAGCCCTAAAATCAACCCAAAGAATAGTTTGGTAATGACGGTATGGTAGATACTTTACTGTAGGTAAGTACATTGTCTTCAAAATATCATAATATTAATGTATACAAAATATTATTAACATTTTCATAGAGTAAGTGTGCATTTTCTTCTTCAACTAGAATCAATTATAGTTTTTTGTAAATTTTGACGTTTAAAAGTGCGTTTTATGTGCACATTTTCAATAAATGATTTGATTTTTACTTAGATGTCTTGCCCGTCTCTTCGAAGAGAGTTTTATCTTTTTTTTTTAAAGGCTTTTAAAAGCTACTTGTAATAGGCTGACTAATTATATACCGATCTGACTGTACAAGGGACACGCTGCCGATGTTAACATTTAATTAAACTTGTTGACCTGTGTTGTGTGTATACTAACTACATGGCTTTCGACATTTCGCCAACAAAGCTGGATAAACTGCGCCAGAGATTAATCTCATAGTTTGTATAGGGGCTATATGGCGGGACAGTTCATTAACAAGGGTTTAGGCGATAACTACATTAGACATAGACAATAGTAGATTGTTATACAAGGGATGAAAGTGACTCCATCTATTAGCGCCCTTGCTACACTCGTGCGCACAAACCATCTCGTGCCTACAATGTTCTTTTACCCGAGGTAAAAACCTCTGCTTTTCATTACGAATATGACAAAAAGAAATAAAAACCTGATTACATAAACAGTAATATTTTATCTGTAAACGTAAATAATTAGCACTCGACAAAACAACTGAAGATCGATTTCCCGCCTGTTTTTTTTCTTGGGTTATTCTACCAGCCAGTATTTTTTGATGTTTTTTTTTTAGATTATCTATACTAATATTATAAAAAGGTAAAATTTGTAAGTTTGTATGTAGGGGGTAATCTCCGGAACTAACGATCCAATTCCAAAATTTTTTTCTCTGATAGAAAGCTACATTAGTCCTGAGTGCTATAGGCTATAAATTATATTTATATCATACCTATTAGCCGAGCTATCGCAATTTTCGTCTAGCAAGTCGGAAAAAATACCTCCGAGAACAGAATTATTTGCATGCGCTGCCTAAACAATTAAAAAGTTACAGTATATTGCAATTTTCCGCGGACGAAGTCGCTGGCAGAAGCTAGTGTTAAATATTTTGGAGAAATCTATCTAAATTAACTTATAATTTATTGAATACTTAATTAAAAATACCTGGGTCAATATAAAGTAATGTAATGCTGTGAACATTATTAATTCAACAGTGCATCACTCAATTGTGCATAAAAAAAATGTACGAGTTACTTTACCCTTTGATGTGCTTGGTGGACTGTCATATGTTTTTTAATTCCTAACATTCCTTTTTACAACTTTATTCTCATTCATAGACTCGGAAATAATATTTGTTCGTCGGCTCTTCATTGAAATTACAGAGGTCGGCAGCCGGTTATTTTATCCATTCGCCGTGATCACGAACGGAGTAAAGGGCTTCGAATGTCGAGAAAATTAAATTTTAATATTCAACAAGGAATATAATCTGTTAAACATTTCACAGTTGAAGAGGACCAGTTTGTTTCGCGAAAAATACTGCTCTTTATTTGTTTAATACAGTTTGTCGATCAAATGAGTTCAAAGCGGCCTTAAAACCTTTTCGTGGAGGTTGTTATTTTACATTTTCGTTTGGTGATTATACAAAAACAAAATGGCGTTAAAAATGGTGAGAATTGCACGCACAATAGCCCGCCTAAAGGACTGAAAGTGGAAACCATAACCCCCTAAGATAGAACAGAATTGGTGCGAATTGTGGTTATTCGAAATATGTACACGAATGTAGCGGGTTTCAGGATATGAAAAAAAAAGTGAATGATGGTGTGACGATTACGTGCGCCTACTGTTAGTAACACGGGACAAGATGTTGAAGATAGCTAATTTTGCCCAAGCTACGTCCAAGGACAAGGAACCTTGCAATGAAAAGCTCTCAAAACTTTATTAATAAAATATTGTAAGAGATTAATATGTATAATCCGGATATTACAAAAACATACTGGAACTTATAACTACATTATGACTAACTTAACAATACATTATGAATGTGTTTACATATTTTGGTTTGTAAAGGCGAGGATGCTATAAACAATTCTTGAGAATTATTAGGACGACATCCGGGCCCTTCATATTCAAGAAACTCCTTTCAAAGTTCATAATATATTATAAGTATAACCATATACAAGGAAGAAAATCTTGTTACAACGAGTTTCAAATCAGTCACGCTACTGTGCCAAGTTTATAAAGTAAATTCCAAAGTGTAATAAATACAAGAACCCGAAGTGGCACGAAAAGTTGGTTGCGAATTCAATGCTTGCTCACTACAGTATTAAACCATTCCTTTGTTTAAAAACCCGTAAATGTACTGCTAAATTCATCCATGTATTTATTTGTTCTTGGGTATATCGGTTTATCGTGCACGATGTATTGGAACTGGTTTTTAGCGACAGCCGTAATGATAGGTCAATTGAATTGGCGTTGAATGGTTTAACATAATAGTTATATTATGTTATGCCCAGCATAATGCTACGACCCTATGTCGTAGCATTATCCTGAGCGGTGACCGTGGATATGATGCATATTTTTCTCCAACTTGTTCTTTTCAATTTGTGTTCTTTCTGTGCGCTATGCTTGACTGTATAAACGTATTTTTTATCTTTCTCTTTAGATAGGCTACAAAAACATCGTAAGGATGTATGTTAGTCTAAAATAAATAAAACATAGCTGTAATAACAATGTCATTTCATTTCTACAAACATTCCCAATATAAAATACACAATTTATAAACCTAAACAAATCTATAATATTTATCTCAATATCTCACAATTCATACCTAAAGTTCTCGACAACTTTGTCGTAACTGCGATATCGATAAGCGACAAGATATCTGTCGACTATGGCTGGGCAAATCGGTACGATTATTCGATCAAATGATGCCCTAGTTTAGCATCGCTCCAGGCAACTCCCTCGCCTCGGGTGATTTCTAGAATTTCTGCATTTCTAGTACAATACTCCGCTGGGGTTTTAAGTACTATCTCTTTATTGTCAGGGAATTTATTTGTACGATTGCGAAACTCATGGATAAATGTATACAGTAAATAGATATAAATGCGTTTTGCTTCCGCATTATAATTTTGGTGTTGCTTTGTTGTTATTACACACATTTGCAAAAAAAACGGGCGGTTTTGATTTTTCTACATTATTGGTTATCATTTAGTTTTTAGAGGATTTAATAGCCAAACTGTGTTGTTAGGACTTGATAAAGAGTCTGGGGTATGGAAAGAAGTAAATTCCAAATTGGAAGCTTTAGTTTTTTTAAACAATAATCCCTTTTTCAGTTTGTGACTTTTTACTAACTTTTCGCGGGTTTGCGGTTAAAAGGTTATCAGGCCACTAAAATTAACTTCTCGTTATTTTTAGCAGAATCATTTATGTTTGTCGCATAATCTTGCCTTATTGTAACTTAAAATAGATATCTTTGTGTCGATTGTAATAGCAGAAAAAGCAATAAGAGCTAGTCAATTTATAGCACTGCTGGAGAGGGGTGAAGCCAATGTTACGTCTCACAGCGGTTAAACGTGAGTCGTTCAACCGACCAAAGAACCTGGACTCGATACCAAGAGACAGGTTCCTTTCAGATAAGGCAAGGTTCTATGAGTAAACGTTGCACACAACCATGAGACGACCGCTGTTTTGTGACTCTGGTGCTTAGGAACCGCAAATGCAGTTACATAGACCCCAAAAGAAACCTTGAAGAGGTACGAGGAGCGCAAGTTAGCCTATGGACCGTGAGGAGGGGGCTTTTAGCGGCTGATATACGCAGTCGACTCCCAGCGCGGGCCCCCAAGTTACTCCGTGAGCACAGGATTGCTCGATTGAGGTTCGCTAGAAATAGCCTATTTTGGACACTAGGTAACTGGAGTAGCGTAATCTTCTCCGATGAGGCTCGAATTTATCTGAATGGTGAGGACCGACGTCAGCGAGTGTTATTAAGACCAGGGGAACGCTACGCCGACGTATGTTTTAAAGAAATCACCCCTTATGTTGGAGGGACCGTTACGTTTTGGGTGGGCGTAACTTCCAGCTATCGTACCGAGATAGTATTCATGGAAAATGGGTCACTAAATGCGCAAAGGTACATAACATTAATCCTTTGTCAACATGCACAACCCGCACTGACTGTAATTGGTGAACATGCCATTTACATGGACGATAATGCTCGGGCCCACCGTTCTGGCGACGAAGATGCTTACATGCAAGTGGTCGGTATTCGTCTTTTGGATTGTCAGCGCAGAGCCCCGACCTTAACCCCATTGAGCAAATCTGGGACCTCTTAAAAAGGCGAGTACGATCTGTCCAAACTCTTCCAAAAAACATCAGGGAGCTTAAACGTGTGATCTGGGCTGAGTGAGAACACATTCCACCGGACACCATCAAAATCCTGGTGGAAAGCATGCTAAGACAATTACATGCCGTAATCGCTGCAACGGGAGGACATACTCACTTTAAATTTTAATTTTTTAATAACTTATTTTATTAAAATACCAAAAAATCTTCGTTGTCTTAATTTCATTATACCCATAAAAAATGTCCATTTTAACACGACTCTCTGTTTACATTGACTAAAACACAGATTCCGGGATTTAAGTGTTAAAAACAATACTCTTATTGATAATAAGAAACTTCTAGTCGTTCATACTAATCACTTACTAAAAATATTAATATTATCCATAGAAAAGCCAATGACTGTAAGGTGCCCGTTTTTTTTGCAAAGGAGTGTATTTTGGTCTCGTGCGTTTTGGGAATGAGTTTTTACTTCATTTTCGTAAGCTAAAAGATAATTCAGACTTGTATTTAGATATGTGTATTACTAGAACAGTAAGTTATCCAAGCGCACTAATTGTGCATAAAGATTGAGCGGTGAAATGGTTTAGGTACAAGTCCCGGAAACTCATAGACAGAATAGTCAATCTTATTTATCTTTCTTTTCTGTATACTTTGCTATTTTTAGTGTGATGACTGGCCATCAACAAATCCCGACTTAAATTCCATAAAAAAACACATGGGCTCAAATTATTTAAATTGAGAACCAACTGAAATCCGAACTGAGGAAAGGCTGAGATCTTGCTATCAACAAGAGAACATAAAGGCTAGAATACACATGCTACGTAGAAGAATATAAGTGTACTAGTTCGACCAGATAAAAAAGCAGAAAAAGCACATAGCAAATAGCGTTCGAAAAGAGTGGTATCCTTCTGAATAAGTACCTACGCTAATTAATCGCAAGCCGGTATGTTTTTCGTGCGGTAAGAGGGGGAGCTCCAAAGCAAGTTTGAATGTGTTGTCTGAGAGTATGCTACTTGATTTTTTTTAGTACGCGATGGGTCGGTGAATATTAGGTACACCATTATATTTTACTGGGTGCTATCGCTATCATTCATTTTAATATCTTCATTCAGTAAAAAATCATTTGCTCCGAGACTTTGTCTTCTGCTGTTCCAGTTAAACATCCAAATTATTTTCCTTCATCTAGTATTTCTTTTCATAAAAAGCTTCTTTACTAAATATTGTGTTCCAAGGATTATTATAAAACATTTTAATAATTCCGCACAGAAACATCCATTTTGAATGCCGAATAATGAAAATGTGTATCTCAGACGTTCTAGAGAGAAGTATGATCATAATAAGTATGCTTGTGCTCTCATGAGCATATGTACACACTGAGAGCATGCTGTAAATGAGCGCACTACCTAATAGCATGTGTACTCCCAGGCTTAATGAGACGATACAATTAGTGTGGAACGTGGTGTTTGCGGTACGTGAGCCACTTGTATCAAATCTGTATTTGATCAAATTACTAAGTGAATAGTCTAATTAATTAGTGTTAAACCAAAAACAAACATGCTGGTTCTTTTTTGATGTTACTGTTCTATAAACGTAATCTATGATTACATTTAAATAACTTGCCTATTAGCTACAAATAAAACTGTAAAACAAAAATTGCACAAATTATTCCATCCTCTCGTATGTAATGTACTACCCTTATAATCGTACCTTTTTAAATAATATTAATGTATGAATTAAAAAATGAAAACGAATAAGCATTCACTGACTTTTATTAATATTTTAATAAAATAATAAACAATTTCATTGCTTTTAATTATTTTGTTTCATTCCTAAATTATCTGTCTATTTAAATACCTTTGCCAACATCGTGTTTAAAAAAAAAAACTTAATTATAAAATAAATACAATGAGCAAAAGTCGATGTATCTACTTGGTTTTGTATCACAGACTGCACAATACTCGATCTATAAGTACTCGATACATTGAACACCAGACCGAATAAAACTATATTTTAATTACATAAAGTTCATTATCGCACAATCACGCTATGGAACTGGTATTTCAATACTCGACGCGACGACCGATGGCCCATTGAACATACTGAAAAGGTACTCAATTACGAGTGCACTAAGGCCTATATTAATTATTACTCAAGGGGGTTTAGGTTTTGTTGATTACAGACTGTGCTTTAGGCAGGTGCACTGCCTTAGGTAGTCATTGTATAACAAACATTCTCTTCTGTGAACATGACACCATACAAGACTGTTGACAAAGATCTCAGACCTCTATATAATCCGTGCTTCAGACTCCATGGTATAATACACGTGTCCAATCAAAGATTATCGGCACGTGTATACCCTCAGATCGTATCCACAGGTATACAGCAACGAGATTTGAATACCAAGTAAGCCAATTTAACCGATACAGCTTATACGAATGAATCGAGTTGTGTTATCGAATACGGTATGAGGAAGGATGCTACTTTTATTTAGAAGTACCAGTTGGTTTGGTCTTTGTGAGGATGAATGATAGGCGACTAAAAAAAGGTACTTAAAAGGCAGTTGTGAGTGGAAACGCCAAGAGGCATTGGACTTTAGTGGTCATGTTCTTCAGAAAGGTCAGGTGCGTAGTGGCCACTGTGAATGAAAATGATACAAAAGGAGTATGTAAGGATCGTAACAGGTGAAGTTCTGAAGTGTCTACCCTCATGGGACGAAGGCGTGAGAGAGAGATCAAGCTACCCAAGCCTGTAAATTTTTTTGTGATAGATTTTCAACTTTAAAACAAAATTATAAGGATTATGTTCAATTGTGGATGTTTGACAGTTTGGGATAGCTTGATGTGCTGGCGTCTATACGTAGTTGATAGAGCCCGTGAAGGTAGACCTATTAGGGATGATCACAAAGCACGGAATCACCGCGCCCTTCTGGAGACAGCAGTACCTACCAATAAAATTCGTGGCACCAAAATTTGCGTTGAGTGTACAACCTTTGTCACGGACTACCATCCAAAACCATCAGTTGTGTGAGTAAGTGGTGACACGCTTATTTTGTATAGAAAATGTTGAGTGTTGCCGCCTCTAGCGCCGGCCGTCGGACCGTCTCCGTGCTCTATGGTTTGATGTATGCAAGGCCGTGCCGGATTCACACCGTGTGAGGTATTAATGCACATTCGGCTCAGGTTCGGTCTGGCACGATCTGGCATAAATTAATCATCTTAGAAGTAATTTGCTACAAAATTCGTAAATGCATTTAGCTGTTAGGACCGCCATTCAGAGGGTTCTATACATCTTATCTCGTTTATATTTCGATCGTATCAAAACTGTTGTTCGATTAAAAATCGAGTGCCAATAAATATCGATAACCAATTGAATTGGAAATCTTGAAGTGATTATTTACCGCAGCGTGGTTGCCATGACAGAGGGTAGGAGGGTTTTAATCGATACATAGCGTTGATATCGACAAACAAACAAATCGACAGTTGAGTGTTTGCTTGGTGCGGGAAACGATATGTTTTGTTGCAAAAAGGCTGTTCGTTTACATTGGAAAGTAAAATGGATTGGTATTTTTTATTTGATTTAAAATAATGTCATATGCTGAAATTATAACAACAAACAATAATTAACAACAATTTGTTTCTTTGATGAGGAAGTGTAACGTGTTTGTGTGATACATAAATTATAATTTATCATTTAGCTGAAAACATTTAAGATGTACAATGATAAATTAATATGGTAATGTAAATAGATTCCAATTAATTTTATAGACAACTTTTGTAGAATGAAATTCATATTTCATTCATTACCATTCAATTACGAAGGGTAGCACATAACCGGTCGAAGTGTCTGGAGAAAACTTATGTCCAGCAGTGGACCTCTTTCCGAGATGGTGATATATTATTTTCATTGTACGATAACTGGTCAAAAATACCTACTAACGTAAGTAATGATGTTGTAGCGTAGTCAGGACTGCTGGCATATGTGAGATTAAAGACGAAGGGCCAACCAACGCCCACACGTCGCGACAGCCAGGCGCCAGAGCCTTCCCTCATATAGACCGCTATACGTCATCTTATTAGGACGTGGTCACATTGCCCCATTTATGACCACTGCAGAAAATGCAGAATTCTAAATGCTGCTTATAAAGAGTGGTCTTACAAAAAATAGTCTTAATATCGTAGTACCTAGATTTATTTGTGGGTTTTTATTGTTATAATTAGAAAAGACAACCCATCTGTCTTTCTAATTGATTTGATCTATCAATTGCGTTTTAAAAAATAGGAGTACATTAATATTTATACACACCTTATCTTCACTACATAGTATAAAGCAAAGTCGCTTCCCGCGTCCTAATGCCTGTATGTATGCTTAGATATTTAAAACTACGCAATGGATTTTGATGCAGTTTTTTTTTTTAACAGAGTGAATAAAGAGGAAGGTTTATGTGTAAAATTTGTCAACATATTATGCGGGCGAAGCTGCGAGCGGGAGCTAATATATTATAAGTACGAAGGTATCTCTGTCTCTGTTTTTTTTTGCACGCCTTAACTTCTGAACGTATTTTGACAAAGGTACCATGCTGAGTTAGGAAAATGGCTTTTAATCCCGATAGTATGATCTCGTAGGATAATTTCAGTACTGCTCGCGGGTGTAGCCGCGAGAAACACATGGAAATACTGCAGCATAAACATTAATTTATCGTGACAAACGTACGAAATTACATATACTAAAGAAGATAAGTATGTACAATTTACACCCCAATGTTATCGAACTGGACTAGCCCAGTTAGCTTACTAGTAACAATATTAATGTAAATTCAAGCTTTTAACTGGCCAGTATTTCAGTACTGCTACGGCCATATTGGATTACGAAATTGTAGTGTTATCTACAACGGCACAAGATTCATTTCTCTGTTTTTCTTATGATAATACGATGTAACCACTGTAATGGAAATGGAAATTCGGATATTTGTTTTAAGCATTTCTATGGAATTAGTATGTACTATGCATTTCAAATGATTGCGCAAATTTTTACAAACGGCGCCCCTCAGTCAATGTCATTCGGACGTCAAAACATCCTTGTAGCAGCGTATTTGTGGAGCTATGCAAAAATTTCAGTAGAATGACTTTCATTTCGAACACGAATTCATTTGTTTTTCTTAAATAAGTAATTCATAAATAATCTTTCTTATAATTCTTAAATAATCCTCCACGATTCCAAATTGAGTACCGTTCGAATTTCGAAGTGATCGCCAACACGTCTTTAGAACGCGATGATCAATGCTTACGCCTAGTTGGAGACCTTTACACTGCAGTGGGAAATTAATAGGCTAGCATATAAAGTAATTTTAGTAATAGAGAAACACTTTACTGTACCAATGTAAACGCAGACTTACTGATCATAGTGATACGATGAGGTCATTTATGATCTATAGTCTTCGTAATAAAAATGTGTCAAACAGATGTCTAACAACTGTTTGCTTATTACACTATTTAAGCTATGTATAGACGCTTCTTTCCATTTCAACTATTCGTATGAAATCATCATTGTAAGTAGCTTCCGACTTGTTTGAGAGCCGCTAGTTCAATCAGAGAGTTCACTATTGGTTTTCGATTATACTGTACATACATATGAGGAAAGCTCCGCTGAATTAAAGCAGTTTCTGATGCAGAAGTTGATAATATTTATCTGCTAATGAACTCAATGAAATGTGTTCAACTTGTAGAATAATTCAGTGAAGATCTAAAATTATTATTATTTCATGCTGTGTCTATCGTCCAATATTGTGCACTTGGTTTGTTTGTTTGCTAGTGTTATTTTGGTTGAACAGAGTAAAGGTTATAGATAGATCAATAAATAAATAGGTTCAGACGCCAGCTGTCCTAAACTGTCACATTTTCCAAATTGAAAATGAACTTTATGCTTTTGTAATAAAGTTGAAAAAGTATCACAGAAATTTGACAGATTTTGGTAACTTGATATGCTGACCTCTGTACATAAATAAAATAAGAATGCTTTAATTTGTCAACATCATAAGCTCCAATAAACATAAGTCAAACCTAAACAATTGAATAGAATTTCCATAATTCCCCAAAATTGTGTCGAAATCAATTTCGATGTCATTTCATTATAGATTGTAGATTAGTCACGTTCTGTAAAAGTCGTTCCTTTGAAATAAAATGCTTTGTTTCAATTCTTTTGCGAAGTAAATTGACGTAGAGTTAGGTCTGACATTTTTACTGGCATAAAAGATCGGGCAGATTGCACATGAGAAGTCTGGTATGTAGTAAGTAGGTACATGTAGCTTTGAACGCCAGTCCTTGTTCAACCGGGATCGTTTACGGGATTTCCATGTGACGCTGAGCGTACACCTATTCTACAACGTGGCGCTATAACAATGGTGACATTAATTTAACACACGGGTAGAGCTAGTGCCCATTAATCATATAAATGTTGATAGGTTAAAAAGAATCGCTACTTGAAAAAAAAAACTCAAACAAGCTTTTGTTTCTTCCTAAATGCTGAGGTAAAGTGCATTTTTAGAAAGAATTAAAGTTCTTAGAGACTAATTTACAGCTCATATTTTGGTATAGGCGCAACATATTTTGGTAATACAGCAGTCAACGCGAACTCAACAACGTATTGAAATAATTTTAATAAAGAGATTATTATCAGGCAGTGTTTGGTCAAGGCACGCGGTCGGCGGTGGCGGGCGCGCTCGACAGCACATCAAAGGCGCGCCCGCTTTGATCTCGCCGCGACTCACCGGCCCCGATATTGTGTTCACGTAGTACCTACTCTCGGTCACTGGTACATATGACCTATCGATTTGTTTGTAATACATGGACGTACCTGTGAACAGATGAATGCATTTTCATTGATAAATTTAAATGAAAAAAATATCAGCCGGTGATTTCCACCAACCCAACCAACCAACCAACCACCCAACCCACGACCAATTTCCATCCCTTATTTTAACCCCTTTACGAGATAAATTTTCAAAAATCTTTCGCTGTTGTTCAGTTTTGCTATAGGTATTTTGTTTTGAGGGTGGGAAATCATCAAATGACCCCTCCCGTGTCAGACTCTTACTGACTAAAACTCATCCATGTTCCTTCCTGGCGGGTAAGCGGGATTGTCCGAAAGGGTTACCGCTACCCCGGAACATGGATAAGAATGGAACATGGATGGGTTTTAGTCAGTAAGAGACTGACACTCTCTTCCGCTCTGGGTGGAGAAGTCAAGTCATTGGATGATTTCCCACCCTCAAAAAAAAAGCCCTTTATGTTACGGAATGGTAACCTTTTAAGACAATCCCGCCGAATTTCACCACACCAAAGACCTGGCAAAGTTACCTGTGATGTTAATATTACATGACTTGTTACTATTGCCGCCCTGCTGATAATATCATCCCCGGTATGCCCCCCTCGGGAAATGATACGGTGTTCTATTCATAGCCGAGACCGTGTAACGTTGTGAACACAGATTGAAGAGTTATCGTGAATGATTTGCTTGTACATAACTACGTAATCTGTATAAACCGGGTGTGATGAAAGGTGAAAATAATATTTAGAAGATAATCACAAACGTTTTACATAATCGATGATTTAGTACCTATTTAAATTTAAAAGTTAGTTATTGTGGGTTTTTTTCCGCCCACTATTTATACCCCTTTACGGGAAAAGGGTAAAATAGTGGGTGGGAGTTTGTACGACAAATTAATGTAATTTTCAACATTGACGTGGGCGGCAGCTACTTCTGTAGGTATACTCGGGAAACTTGGCGATTGAGAGCTAGACTGAAAAAGTTTAACATTGTATAATAGTATGTTAGTATAAAGCGAAAGAAACTCGTTACTTCGGGTGTCCTATGCTACTCAACTGTTTTTAACCCCTCAAATGTCGTATGTAGATTCAAAAGAAAAATTCTCTCGAAAAGACCATAAATATAACCGTATAAATCGTTGAGCTCTTATATGCAAACGGCTTCTAATATGAGAACATCTAATGGGTTAACAGTTCTTCATTCGGGAATGTCTCGAAGAAAGAGCAACAAAGCAATTTCAACGGTGTGTCAGCGAATGCAGAATTTATGTAATCAAGTATCTTGGTCCATTAAAAAATAAAACAATATGCTAGTTGATAACAGGTTTTAATACAGGCGTTCCAGGGACATTTTAACTGTGAAAGTTAGCACATTTAACGCTGTTTGTCTTCTCCTTCTTAACGTGTTTTCTTTTAAAGGGAAATGTAAGCAAGCGGCATCAAGTACCCAAGTACGCTACTTCAAGATAACGACACTACCTACTAGTGTTTAGTTTAAAGAGCTCAGTTGAGCGCGAATAACAAACGATGTCTTCTTATGTTTCGATTAAAATACCAATACATGTTCACAAAAATTCGCACAAGAATAATGAATTATTTATTATTTACAAGGGTAAATGCAATTATGGGCACCTGCCTCATTGTTTTGTTTGAGGATTTACCGCCTGTCGTTAGTTTGAGCTGGCTAGAAGCGAAAAGCTCAATAAATAGATAGCAATATTAAAATGTTAAAAATTATTACATTATTGTAGAGAAAATTACCTGATTTTTATACGTACCTATCCTTCTGCATTTAAAAACAGAGAACAAAAAAACACTTGAGAGGTGTCAAGGGACACCCGGATGGAACGAAGTTCCTTTCGATTAATTAGTGAAGGAATTGTAATGAGTGTATATTGTTATTATTTATTATGTACAAAAAACCTGTATACAAATAACAAAAATAATCGTCGCGACAACACACTGTTCAATGCGAAATAGAAAGACGAAACGAAAATAACTGGGTTGCTTTCTCTGAGAGAGAGAGAGAGACAGACAGAGAAACACGCGCACGCCTTACGGCTTACAACTATAGCAAAAAGTGTCGTTACAACGTTTGGTCTTAATTTTTTCCGTCTAACCCCCTTTCGCAACACGCGATATGGAACTTTGTTCCAAAATTAAAGGTTCTTTTACACTCGTTATGGGTGGAATTGAATTTGCGAGCCCCTTAATATTTTTATTAGTAAAATCCTAGACTCGTTTCATTTGACCTTTTGCGTAAAGTCCCAATTTTCTGAGATCCGATTTAACTAATCGCCTCCTTGCTTCCGAAACTGGATTCTTCTTGAGATTAAATTAATACAAATTTATATCCTTCAGAGGTTATCCAAGCTAAGGTCATGTTTCTTTCGTTTATACTCAAGTTTAAACATAAAATAAGACAAGAAATTACAATAGATAACGGAGAAGTCGTAAATATCTTCCTTGAATTTTTCGAACTGTGTTGGGGTAATCTGTCATTCTAACCAGATACAGCTGAATACCAGTATTTTACTTATAACACGGAGAAAGGCTTAAATATACTACGAACCCCTTACAGTCCGCATCTATGACATGCAGATAGTAGTTACAGTTTCAGTAACCAAGATCTCATAGTACATGTCATATATTATAACAATAATATTAAACTTTTTGAGATACAATCCATAATGGTGATAAAATAAAATACTCAGCGTACAAGCAAAAACCAGCAATGAATAGCTTCAAACAATAGAAATAAAAATACAACAAATACAGAACAATATTATGAATCAAATCAAATACACAGTGTGTTAGGTTAAACAAGGGACATACTTTCAGGGGGTACTATATACTCATGAAAATGAACAACTTCGGCTATGGAACTATACCTGAAATCATGAAACAGAAATCAGCTGTTCAGTACAATTTATGTTCGCATGTATGGAACAGCTTACTTTAGTACTATACAACTGTTATGTTTCTCGTAGTAGGTACTATACAACCTAACAACAGTATGTCCCTCGTTTAACCTAACACACTGTATAATGTCAATATTAGATAATAATTATGTCAATTATGCATGTGATAATGTGTCA
Organism: Hyppa rectilinea; assembly: GCA_951799385.1. NCBI lineage: Eukaryota > Metazoa > Arthropoda > Insecta > Lepidoptera > Noctuidae > Hyppa > Hyppa rectilinea. Next base: position 6,733,597 of record OX637314.1, read on the forward strand.
CGTAGTACAGAAATGTGTTATGCACGTGGCACATAACACATATTATTATCCATAGGGATCGGAACAGACGCCAGTACATCAAGCTATCCCAAATTGTCAAATTTTCGCAGTTGAAACTGAACCTTATGTATTTGGAATACAATTGAAAATGTATCAAAGAAATTTGAAAGATTGGTGTGGCTTGATATTGTACCTACGTAATGTTCACTCGAATAATTAATGAGAATAAAAAATCTGGGGCGAAAAGTAAAATGCCATCGTCCAGGAATATGTCACGGTGTTGGGGCTTTTTTTTTTTTTAGAGTCTGGACAATCATCCAATGACTTTTCCCGCTCTGGGTGGGGCGGAAGGGAGTGTCAGACTCTTACTGACTAAAACCCATCCATGTTCCTTCTTTAGCTCTTTATGTTCCGGGGTAGCGGTAACCCTTTCGGACAATCCCACTTACCCGGCAGGCTTGGCCCTGAGGGGCCGCGGTGTTGGGGCTAACGTCCGGTATTGTGGAAGGGTCATTACCAGACACGGGCGCACGGTACAAGGCCAAGCCTATGTAAAGTTATTACGTATTCTTTTTTTGTTATTAAGTGATTTTTCCTTCGGCGTCTTTTGGATATTTAAAAAAAAAGCAAAGTATGTCTTTGTCTGAATTAACCTGTTAGATGTTCGCCTATTAGAAGCCGTTTGCTTATCAGAGCTTAACGATTTTTACGGTTAGATATATTTATTGCCGTTCCGAGAGATTTTTTCTTATGAACCTATGGGGTTCATACGACATTTGAGGGGTTAAAATAAAATGTTGCTTGCGTTCTCCTTTCAAAGAGATTCGACAGGGAAGGGCTGTTATTCATATTGCATTCCTAGCGGCACTATTTTAGTATGAAAGACATTTGACAAGGATATTATTATTATTATTATTATTCAACCACATGAAACGTGAGCGATTTTCTTTTAATGATGGGAAATCCTCAGATGACTCTTCCCGCTCTAGGTGGAGCAGAAGGGAGTTTCAGACTCTTACTAACTAAAACCCATCCATGGTCCTTTCTTAATCCCTTAGTGTTCCGGGGCAGCGGTAGCCCTTTCGTACAAACCCACTGAAAACCGTGTACGCGATAATATTCACATCAGTAAAGATGACGAACTTCCATGCAAGCATTCATCCCTTTTGCTCTTAGCCTGACGTGGGAATCGAATCAAAGACCTCATTCTCAGCAATGGCACTAACGACCACCCGACCACCGAGGCAGTTGTTACTAAACCCCAACATGCACAATATTATGTTCACCCACATTCATTTAAATAACTGAGTTCACTATCATAACTCCGTTTATGTTAAACAGACGGGACAAAGGACAAACTCATTTAACTTAAACAATTGGCCCGCTGGAAACAGCTGTAGAGCTGGACTTTTGACGTATTAACGTATTATGTTAACTAATCCTACTTCCTATTAATATTATAAAATTAAATGTGAAAGTTTGTGATGTTTGGCTGTTAGGACTTAATCACGCCAGAACGGCTGAACGGATCTGGATGAAATTTGGCACAAGGATAGTTTATAACCTGGATTAACACATAGGACTTATTTTATCCTGGTAGTACGTTCACGATAATTCTAGACAAGCATGCAGGCGAAGCCGCCGTGAGAAGTTAGTGTAGTAATTTGAAAATCTATGGCATATATCTTTGTGAGAATTAAGAGAGGTTATTGTAAAATGGACGTGTGAAAAATCAATGCCACTTTAAGGTGAAAGTCCGCGAAATAAAAACTTGGGTTTTTTCGCGGGCTACCTCAACGTATCGCCCTTAACTGTCGTTTTCAAGTGGACTACGAGTATGCACATCGGTGCTTGTGTCAATTTGCTATATGAGATAGCAAATAAAAAATAAATTTACTATAATATTAAAATTAATTCTCATAATTTAATTATGAGAATTAAATTAGGTTTATTTATTTTTTATTTTATTAACAATGTCCAACAAAGAATACATAAATACAATATAAATAACAATGCTATAGAAGGTTCTTATAAGTGTGCTCCTTCACTTATAGCAGACCACAGCATGCATATATAACTAGGTGTGAACAAAGCTAAAACACAAAAAAACAACACGGGGAATAAGTTTGAATGTAGAAAAGTACATAATACTTCCAAGAAGCTTTCAATTACTTTTTTGAAATTACTCTGTACTTTTCGGTTCAAGATTTATCAGAATAATACACTTATTTGGTAGAAAGTGTACCTACACTATTGTGAAAGTAGTATCACACTGTGTTCACAATATGTATTTATTTACTATATATTTGTGGATAATATCAATAGTGCCATTGCCAACGCTCTCATATCTGTTCAGAATAAATTTATCGGACCGTTAACCCATAATCGTATATATCAGAGCGACAGTGTGGATTGAGCCTTATTGGGAATACAAATGCCACGTACTTTAGCCAGTCAAGCGTGGGAAACATTTAATAAGATTAATTCCTAATGAAATTTGTTGACCCGACAACTTCTACAGTTTGGATGTCTGTTTAGACCCTATGAATGAGATGACCGAGAAATTGACTCATGTACAGACTAGCACATTATGCTATTCCAGGGGTAGGACAATTCCATACATTGATAGATTTGGGGTAATGTTTTAAAAATGTGACATCTGTTATCTCCATCCAAAAACAATTAGTTACTTTATGTCACCGCAGATGGCGCCACCACCGATACAAATGTAATATTAATATGTGACAAAAAATAAATAAATTAAAAATAAATTTCACTACCTAATCATTTTATTTAACACGTATTATAATTATTTGCAAATGTTTGTGGAGATTACAAGCCGCGTAATAATTACGATAGCAACACAGAGAATTATTGAGTTGTTATTGATTTGATTGTCAAATTATTAGATCACAAATTCACAACATTTTTTTATGTTTTAAGTCGTGGTCGTTGTTGTGTGTGTCATGTTTGTGCTTTTCTGCATACAAATTAGTCCGCCGATCCTCGAATCCTCCTTCGTAGTGAACCTGAACCTGACAACCAGCCCATGGGATACGCTCACGCATTGGACCCCGAGACGCATCGAGAATGGGAAGAAGCTGCTTACGATGATAATGACGACGAGTTACCTAAATGGGATGCCCTGCACAAGTTCCTACTGTCCAAGTTCCGCACGATCGAGCTTATCACGCCTGCAAATAGAGAGAAGCCTACTCCTAAGGGAAAAGAATACGCAGTTCACGTGTCCACACAAAATACTACCTCTTCAAAACCAAGAAGCTGCGCTATGTGCGAAAAGGACCACATTATGTCATTGTGAGGAATTCATAAAACTTAATCCAGCTGAGAGGTGCGAGTACCAGAAAAAACACAACCTATGCTATAATTGTCTGGGCCCAGGACATTCCGCTTATAGATGTCGCCTGAAGATGTGCTGCCGAAAATGTCACAAACGTTATCACACGCTCACGCATCAATCCACACCATATCAACCAGACAATAAGAAACAACAAAACAATGAAGTTGAAAGTAATCAAGATTCTGCAAAATCAGCGGAAACCAATGTTACACTTTCATCGCATCTCGCTGCAAATTTGTCCACTGCATTACTGGCCACAGCTCTTGTACCAGTAAGAAATCATGACTCGGGACAAGAGACAGTGCTATGGCTTTGATTGACCACGGCTCTCAAGCAACGTTCATGAGTGAAAGAGCGGCCCAGATGTAACGATTGAACATCAGCCACACCTTTTGTATATTAAAACACAAATTAATTTGAATTAAAATTTACAAATAAAGCAAGTAATTTTGTAAAAGAAAAGGATGTTTCCTTTATGTATCCGCTGTGTAACTTTTGAAATTACAATAGTGCCTATACTTAAGCTTCCTTACTAATTTGCTTGTTTTTAATTTGATAAAGTTTTACTATGATAACAAAATCATAGTAAAACTTTATCAATAAACAAGCAAATTAGTAAGGAAGCTTAAGTATAGGCACTATAGCATAGGTAGTACCTATAGCTAGCTAGCTATAGCTACCTGTAGCTAGCTATAGCTATAGCTATACATGACAAGTTTGTGGATGGTGATAATAGATGGCGCCGATCAATTGACATTAGCATTAGCTGCAAGAGGGCTCTCTATACCCGATATATTACTTTCCTCTATGTGCTATTCCTTACTATCAAATTTTCACAATTGAACATGGAACTTATTCTTTCCATATCGAGATTCCTCCGTGCCTCGGGAAGCACGTTAAGCAGGTGGTCCCGGCTGTCATTCGTGGATCTCTGACAGTCGTGTCGGGTAGGCAGAAGCCCGAAAGTCTGACAACCAGTCTTACCAAGGGGTATCGTATTACCTAGTCACTGACTGGGTTGTGGAGGTCAGATAGGCAGTCGCGTCGTCATTTTTTTGAAAAAATATTTCAAAAACTTTGTTTAATGAAAGATAAATCATTATCACAAATACTGGGGATTATTTTTTTTTTTCCTGGTGCCCATTTTTTTAAAATATTTTTTTATAGTTCATGTTAATGCTGCAGTACTACTAGGTCACATTCCTAGGCGGCACTTGGTCAAAACCTTGGCAATGTCTTTTGACAGATTGGGTTAGCTTGATGTGCTGACCTCTGTACATTTCAGGCAAGTTAATTTCGCTTCTTTTCTATCTTGTTGCCTTTCTTTTCCCTCTTCTAAAAATACCTATTTGTTTTACGGCAGCCTGAGCATAATATTACAATAAGTTCCAAAGTAAGGAAGTTAGCTCATAAAAACTTATATCATCTCAAACTGTTTGTAATAAAAATAACCCTCTTTGTAGTATGCTCATGAAATATTAATTTACCGGATTCTGGTTTATACTGTCTTATAGTTTGATGTATTCCGAGTTATAAATATAATATAGGTAGGTTCATTGATAAAATTCGCACTAAGTTCTCCATTTCATGAAATAGTGTCTAAAACACAAAGCAGTATTATTAAATAGCTTTGCTATGGTTATCTTAATTTTAACTTTACAAGATTCCGGTGAATTAAAGTAGTAAATTTAAGTAAACATTTATTTCCAAGCATTATGAATATTATTTATTATTTTTAAAATAATCGGATAACACAGATCCATTAGTGTTAGTGAAGTACCTTATACCTAGTGTTAGTCTATACATAAAATATATAACAACAATTCGATTATGAGTCACCTTATAATAAGACGAAACCAGTTTCTCAACCAGTCATCCTCTCCACAAAGTGCCTTATAAATGGGGAAAACACATTTTCAGTCACTGTTTTTAGAATGCTGTTGCCCTGGCCCGGGTTCTAGCTGCCACAGACGCTATTTTCTTCCGCACAATTGCGTGGAAGCCATCAGTACGGCTCTGCGTAAACATCTCTGATGCACTACAGAACCGGGGCAGTCGACCCCAAAGACCATGTACTCACATTTCTTCACGTTATACACGAGCCCATGCCCAGCCGCGTAGTCCTCGCAAACTTTCAACATCTCTCCAATCTCTCTAATTGTTTTATTTTAGCTTTCATTTTAGAATATGCAGCTCATGTCTGAATAATGACAGCCGCACTGGTCGATCCCTCAGGTTAAGCTACGCTTGCTGGTTGGTCTGTGGAATGGTTATCTTTACGTGCCAAGACTCTTTCGTGTCTCGGAAAGCACTTTAAGCCGTTGGTCCCGGCTGTTAATTGTGCATCTTTGGCAGTCATTACGGGTCGTCAGAAGCCCGATAATATAACAGCCAGTCTCACCATAAGGGGTAGGTATCGTATAACCCAGTTACTGGGTTGTGGAGGTCCGATAGCCAGTAGCCCCATGTAAAACACTGGTATTCAGCTGAATACGGTTAGAAAGGAAGCCGACCCTAACATAGTTTGGGAAAAAGCTATTTAGATTTTGATTCTAGAATATGCAGCTTATTCGACGTAACAAAACACTACGCCAGAAATCTCAGAAGGTTTAGTCAGACTTGTTACTATAGTACACAGACATGGCGACATTTAATCGGCTATATTAAAATTCCATGTAATAGGGGGCGATATTGCCATCAACCGGGCACAAATTTCTGTTGCAAACAACTACAGGATTCTACTGAGCAGTTCCTGTTGGAAAACCCAATAATACTTTGCCCGACCTGGGAATCGACCCACGACCTCATTCTCAGCAGTAAAGCTTGCGACCACTGGACTAGCAAGGCAGTCAATAGAAAGCCAACGATAATTACTCAGTTATCTGAAACTTTTAATCAATTATAACATAATAGGTACAGTTGATACGCTTCCTTTAGGGACAAGATCAGATTGGATCGCCATTTAATTCTCAATGGACCCGACGGTAATTGTAATTTAAACTTTAGTGCGAATATTCATTGTGTTAGGTTAAACGAGAGACATACTTTCAGGTTGTATAGTACTCACGGAAATAAACAACTTTGTCCATGGGACCATCTTTAAAATACGAAAAAAAAAAACAATTGTTTCATACATTTTGACGAATTATGCGAACATAAAGAATTACATTTAAAATAAATACTTATTACAATGGCATATTTTTCGTTTATTAAAGAAACTTGGGTAATTTGTTAAGGCCACAGGTTCCGTGCAAACACGTTTTAAAGCATAAATATTTCTAATTTCTAGGTTTATTTCAAACATAAACATCATTTATTATTTTTTTTTTTTTTTTATTTATTTTACTTTTTTATTTATTTTTATTTATAGTTAATTAAAACGGCACAGGTCCAATTACATTAATTAACATAGAATTAGAATTATTAAGATTAAAATAAAATAAGCATTGAAACAACATACCATACAAAAATTAGATTCAAATTCAAAGATATACAATGGTGTGGATAAGATTATTAATAATTCATAGAAATACATTCCAAAATATTTTCTCTAGATGAATAAACACACGTGTAAAATCAAGATAAAATAATCTAGCCATCTATAAAAGAATCATCCAAATCAGTGGTTCGAGTTTTTGTTTATCCAAATAATCTCTCTTCAGGCCGCCGCGCCGTTGTCTGAATGGCTGATCAAGATTCAATTTTATTCAATAGGCAAAGATTAGAGCCATATTTACGTTTATTTTGTGGAGCTCGTGGCTAAGTAATAACAGCCGCACGGGTCGATCCATCAGGTTAAGCTACACTTCCCGGAGAGGCTCGAAGAGAACTAACTTAGAAATTAGTCATCGCTCCGAAAATCATGTTTTCATTTCGTCCCGTAAACATTATGTCATGTCGTAACCATTTTTACGAGCAGGAAACCATATTTTAACGAATGTGTACTAAGGCCGCGATCCTGCGACCTTAAACGTATTTGACTACGCAAATAATAATTGTAAAGTGAACAGTTGCTTGACAAATATCTAAACCGAGCGTGGCCACCGAGGCCGAGGGTCAGTTCTCTTCCACCACTGAATCGTGCGCATGTGTCATTACGCAACGAACCTAGTCTTGTTACCGCCGCAGAGTTCTAACATTTCACCGACTACAAACTATCAGAACGGTCTTCTTTTTCGACTAATCGCGTACATACCTGCGTGCTGTACGCTACAACTACAGTGATACAAATATTATTTGAGGCAAATCACATACTTTTAATTTTATATTTAATATTTATGAATCGCTACAAATCTTATTATTTTATGAACATTATATATCAGTATAATCGTGTATGAATATTCACCGAAGGGTAGCCAAGGGTAAGCAGGATTGTCCGAAAGGGTTACCACTACCCCGGAACATAAAGGGCTAAGTAAGGAACTTGGACGGGTTTTAGTCGGTAAGAGCCTGACACTCTCTTCCACTCCACCCAGAGCGGGAGGAGTAATTTGATGACTTCCCACCCTCAAAAAAAAACGGTTCTAAAATTTCATATTGTCAGAAGGGTCTACTTTTCCTTTTTTGGACTAATCGCGTACATACGTGTTGTACACTTCAACTACACTGATACAAATATCATTTGAAGCAAATCTCATACTTTCAATTTTATATTTAGTATTTAAAAATCACAAAAAATCGAATTATTTTATGCAAATCATGACATGTGTATTCACCGAAGGGTAGCCAAGGATAATTCAATGTTTATAGTAATAAGTTATGCATGACACTGAAATGTTTTGCTGTGTTTGCAAAGTGTATGTACGGTTGATGAGTCCGTACAACAAATCTCTTGCGCAAAAATAAACTCTGCATGGAAAACCTTTTTTTACCTCCGTAGAGACAATCGCATTGCTACGCCGTAGCGGCCCGCTACGAAGCTACGAGAAGGTAAAGTATTTGCTTGTTGATTACGCCTCTATCCGACCGTATCTTCAAGTCATAAATCAAGCAGGTCTTTGTGAAAGATTTTTTCATAGAAAATTACCCTTTTTACATTTTTAATCTCATGAAAGCTTTTTGATAACGCTTCTGAGTAAGTAGGTTCTCAAGTATTAATGTAATGAAAACGGAAAATTATGATAATGGTACATTCATGTGAATAATGTTATAATATGCCCTTTGAGTTTAAAGCTGTCTTCAAATTATCTTATGAGACAATGTTCACTAATTTGAATAATGTGTTTTTTTTTTCTTATTGTGTTGGTAATGTTTCGCGTAATCAACACCTAGGTACGTAAATAATTAAATTTAAAATTTTGCAGGGGTCCCTACAGAATTTTCTCCAAGGGCTGTATATAATAATTGCTCGGGTGCTTTTCCGGAAACACTTCTTGTGTTTCCGGAAAAGCTTCCAAGCAATTATCAGATTTTCGGGCTTTAACCGTAAGTACAGTACAGTTACACTTCAGGGTACCTCAAAGGGTCAAATTTCTTTGACAGATTTTCAACTTTATTACAAGAGCATAAGGTTCATGTTCAATTGGGAATGTTTGACAGTTCGGGATAGCTTGATGTGCTGGCGTTTGTACGTAATTATGTGACGATGTGTTATGGTGGAGACGACAATTCTCACTATTGTGATAAATGCAAGAGTGAGTTTGTTTGTTTAGCTTTTAACGGCTGAACGGATTTGGATGCAATTTTGCCCATATACCATGACCTGGGTTAGGTTAGGTTAGTACGTTCCGATAATAAATCAAATTGCGTATATTGTCTCCACTAAGCATACAAAAATCAATATAATATCCATTTGTTTCGTTAATATATTTAAAGATTGGCAAAATTCAAATTAGATTGAAAAGTAATATAGTTTCAAAATACTCCTGCAAAACTGCGATACAAACGAACTCCAGACGGACGAAGTCGCGGGCAAAAGCAAGTCCATAAATAAAATGGTCGTCGACACCAAAAAACAAAAGAAATACGAAATTCTTTTCCAACCTCACCATTATATTTCCAGTAAGGAAGGAACTGATACTCAGCGGAAAGGTAAAAGGATCATTAGCTTCTCGTATATCACTTGTAAGTGTGACAATTGAGGCGGGACTGGAATCCCGGGATCCCGGGACTGCGGGAATGCGGTCCCCAACCCGGACCGGATAGAAAAGTAATTAGGTCTTACATAAAACTTTGTGGTAACTGCTGAGGTGGGCAGGTAAGATTCAGACCTCGTATGTTCTTGTTTTAATCTACTAGTTGATTAAAATCTTGTGTAAAGGAAAGTAGACGAGAAATAAAAGGAAGGTGAAATAAAAAATCGGTACAATGGCGAGGGTTACACAACTTGAGTTTTGCTAAAATCCTTCATTGGCGTTCAATAATCAAACGAAATAAGGAAAACATTGTGAAGAAATTGGCATGTCCTAGAACCAAAAATTCGAAGACATGTGCACTAGTCCCGCATAGTGGATTACGGTCTAACCGAGAGGAGGCCTGTGTCCTAACCATGAAGCAAATACAAAGAGGAGATGCCGTAACTGGATTTCCCTTTAACATAATGCGTGACACTTTACGGGGAGCGAGGGACGTTACAAACCACGCCCCTCTCTATTTTCCATCTAGCGGTGAATAGGACAATTAATAGATTAAGCTTTGTCGATTGTTACAATGTCGTTTTAGCTAGATTTCGCTAGATGTCACTAGTGTATAGGTGACATGATGTCATACAAAGTGGCGCCATCTTTTGTCGAGCAGTGACAGATAAGATAGAAAATAATAAAATAGACTGTGAACACTGGACTGTAAACATGTAGTTAGTACGCAACGTGTGCCGCCAACTGACCGAGGCCACGCCCACCGTGATGACGTCAGGACCGATTTATTGTCACAGTGCACATTCACATTATGACATCTCCTCTTTGTATTTGCTTCATGGTCCTAACAGTGACAACATTATAGCCTCCTTATGCTATACTTATACTATGTTCAATAATCGTGTGGTCGTTATCAGTAGTAAGTGTGTTTTCTAAGTTAGTACCTACCTTAAAAAAATAGAGAGTTGCACAAGCCAAACTCAATTTGTTACACTGTTTTTTTATGATTGTGTTAAATCTGTAACTAGATTTTCAAAAACAATTTAACATCAAAATTTATTTTTTTACTAGATGTTTTAAAACTAGATAAAGTTGGTGTTTCTCGATGCTATCATCACCTCGACCACAAAATGGTCAACAAAATGGTGAACATTTACATAACCACTGCCCGTTACGGCTCCCGAAATGCATTATCTTTTATGGGAAGGTTTAAAAGGTAGAAAACAAATGAAACAACGTACCAATACGTGACATCCCCTAAATAACTCTCATGAATTATTCCGTCAGGAAAAAAGGCCGATAGATGATAAAATAAAACAAAAAAACATCTATATAGGGTATCGGAATCGGAGGAAAAATCTTCCCATAAAAAGTTCTTATCTTACTTGCTTATATAGATATACTAGCTTCCGCCCGCGGCTTCGCACGCAAAATATGTCCACAAATTATACACATAAACCTTCCTCTTGAATCACTCTATCTATAAAAAAACCCGCATCAAAATCCGTTGCGCAGTTTTAAAGATTTAAGCATACATAGGGATATAAGGACAGAGAAAGCGACTTTGTTTTATACTATGTAGTGATTATAGATAATAATACAGATGCGAAAGTTTGGATCAATGTTTGTTACATAATCGCGCCAGAACAGCTGAACGGATTTGAATGAAATTAGACATAGGATTAGACAGAGGCTTATACTCTGGAACAGCACATAGGCTACTTTTTATCTCAAAAAAATTACAGCTCCCGTGGGATAATCCAACATCCACGTGAACGAAGCCATTGGCAAAATCCAAGTAATATAGATGTACAGAGGCCAGCACATCAAGTTACCACAATCTGTCAAATTTCTTTGATAGTATTTCAACTTTACTGCAAAGACATAAGGTTCATTTTTAATTGAGAAAATTTGACAGTTAGGGATAGCTTGATGTGCTGGCGTCTGTACAACAGTGTGAAAGGTTTTTATCTGATATTTTACCTGTGTCTTTTGAAGGCTTCGTAATTCTTGCTGGTACTGTTTTCCTGTTAAAGCTTTTCCCTATCCCGTTAGTCAACATGAGTTTATACTAAGCACAGTAGACAGACCCTGACAACCTTCAATCCTATTGGATAAAACCATATCAAACGGATTTGAACCGAGCGCGTGGTGTCTGCACTCACATAATTATCTTTGGCAATGAAATATTCACAGAGCATTGACATAATAACCTTATAGTTTGATAACTTCTACCGGTTTTTGATAACCTAGTGGACGTTATCTGTAATAAAAATGCTTGTGATGTTTATTTATTATTATTTTGGTCACCCTAATACAATTTATAGCTTATATGTACAGACGACAGCACATCAAGCTATCCCTAACTGTCAAATTTTCTCAATTAAAAATGAACCTTATGTCTTTGCAATAAAGTTGAAATACTATTAAAGAAATTTGACAGATTGTGGTAACTTGATGTGGCCTCTGTACATAATTAGCCAATAATGTTCCCACTGCTGGGACACAGGCCTCTTGGCGAAAGGCCGTAATCCACCACATAGGCTCAGTGTGGGTTGGTACATGTCATATGTCTTTGATTTTATAGTTCTAGAGCATGCCGGTTTCATCACGATATTTTCATTCGCCGTTTTAAGAGCAGTGTGGATGTAATAATTTATAGAAAGTTAAGTCGCGGCCGTTACGACTGGGCCTCCACTACCGCGCTTACTCTCTATGTATATATTCCTTTTATACATAAGCTATCAAATTGAGAATGTTACTTTATCAATAGAAAGATAACTAGAACCACAGGGTTGCCAATCTATCAGGCTTCAACGCCGAACGAATTGGCTGGAAACGTTGATTGTCGTTTCTAGATTTGAAATCTGTCGCAGACGTTCCATCCTGCGGTTTTTAAGTAATTCTCTGACGAAGCGTCGAAGAGTTTATTGAACTCTCGTTAGTGCAAGTGGTAAAGTCAGGGCAATTAATTTTTTATCAAATTGACTACCAATTTTAATAGTCCGTATATTGAAATCGCAAATGTCATTCACTGAATAGGTAGTGTGGCGATTTGATAAACAATTATTTTTCTGACTGTACTCACATAGGTACACAATCTGCCTAGCTATCTCCTATGTTAGGGTCAGCTTCAAGACTATGCAAGTGGATGCTGAATATCAGTACATTACATAGAGCCGCTGCCTATCTAACCTCCACAGCCCAGTAACTGGTTATTACCATATGAATTTATTTCATCTACACTAAAATGCTACGTGGACATTATTTATATGGTCTATAATAAGGAATAAGTAGTCTATACTTCTATCGACGCCATATTTTATTTTGTTAATAGTTTTAGCAGGCAATGACCAGTAAATAAAACCACAAAACTAGGCAGGTGCATACCCAAAGTAATTAGTAAATGGATGACCAAAATGCCAGTTAAAGCGCCAGAGTGATGCTAAACCAATAAAATGTTCGCAAAGCTCATTAATTACGGAATTAAATGTTGCTCGGATACTGGTACTACGTTTCCATTAATTAATCGTATTGTTAGGACTTTATCGCACAATTGCATTTGCTGCTTCAATATTAGATATTGGATTTTTAATCTTGAAAGAAGCTCAGTGATCATTATCTTAAGATTATCAGTGAGAATTGGTCGTGATGGCCCGCTCAGTGGTTACGACCCCTCCTCTACTGTGACATGGGAAAGTACCAATGTGACTTTTTGAATTCATATTGTCCTTTTTGGGAGGAGCTTGTGGCTTAATTATAACTGCCGCACGGTTCGATCCTTTAGGTTAAACTATGCTTGCAGGGGTTGTTCCGTGGATGGGTTACCATCTTTACATGCCGAGACTCCTCCGTGTCTCGGAAAACACGTTAAGCCATTGGTACCGGCTGTCAATTGTGCATCTTTGATAGTTGTTACAGGTGACTACCTGTCAGATTTACGGGCTTCTGACTAGAAGCCCGTAAATCTGACAACCAGTTTTAACAACAGGTATCTTATTACCCAGTTACTAAGTTCTGGAGGTCAGATCGGCAGTTGCTCCATGTAAAATACTGGTATTCAGCTGTATAGGGTTAGACTGTGAGGAGACCCCAACACTGGGAAAAGGCTAGGCAGATTGATATGTCCTTTTTGGGTTTACTGACATCGGTGAAGAAATACATCTTATGGCAAACTTATCTTATTTATGTATCTAGTTAATTAGTTGCAGGAGTCCCAAGTCCAAGATACAATATTAATCCGGAAATTATATTAAAGGCTTTTTTAAGAGATTTTTTACAATCATTTCAAAATGTATAATTTTGCATGTTTAATTCCACAATTGTTAGAACTAAAAACATTTCTTTTCTTTTTTAATACCTTTCAACTTGCTCTAAAGCTCTAAGCCTTGATTACGCGTATATCTATTAATCATCTGCGGCAAACCATAACTTGAAGCAATAATAAAAGTTGTAGTAATTTGTGGCTTTCTACCAATCTACATAGTTTTACATGATCTGAATAAGTCAAAGGTAAATGATTTATTTCAAATAGGTACAAGAAAGGCAGTTTTGAACATCAAAATGAACTAAAAATAGAATTGATTCTAGTCGGGGAGACTAGAACAAATTCCAAAAGGTATGGAGAAAAATGGGCAAGAAACTCCAGCGTGTTTTGTTAGTGTTTTACAATATTTTTTATACATGAACTATAAAATTATATGTGAAGACGATGCACCCAGAATAAAAATACTACACCACAACTTACAGGTAAATAGAAAAACACGTACACCAATGGCAGGTAAACTTAATTATGTCATAAGTACATGGTGCTCACATATTTACAAACTTTCTAAAAGTTAATAATAATAAATCAATCAATGTGTCAGTTAAGGTTATTCCAAAATGTTAAAATATGGGGGTTAAAATTATAAATTATGACCTAATTTACTTAGCAACCAGTTTGACTTTGTCTAGACACTAGATTATGAAGATTATGTCTGGACGTTAAAAGAAACTGTGACTATGTTGTCTTTTGACCTTTCTTCACAGAGTAGTCATTTAATAATAATAATAAATAATAAATATCCTTGGACATTTCACACAACGCCATATCGTCCCAAGCTAAGCAACCTAATGCTTGTGTTCCATAACACAAGCATTAGGTTGCTTAGCTTGGGACGATCAGCCATCTCGTTACCATTAACGAGATGGCTGATAAACTACTTTCATACACAATCTGCCTAGCTTTCTCCTATGTTAAGGTCAGCTTCAAGATGTAAGTGTATGTAAGTGGATGCTGAATACATTACATAGAGCCGCTGCCTATCTGACCTCCACAGCCCAGTAACTGGTTATTACCATATGAATTTATTTCATATACATTAAAATGCTTCGTGGACAATATCTATATGTATAATAATAATAGGAATAAGTATTCTATACTTCTATCGCCGCCATATTTTAATTTGTTAATAGGTTTAGCAGGCAATGACCACAGTAAATAAAACCACAAAACTAGGCAGGTGCATACCCAAAGTAATTAGTAAATGGATGACCAAAATGCCAGTTAAAGCGCCAGAGTGATGCTAAACCAATAAAATGTTCGCAAAGCTCATTAATTACGGAATTAAATGTTGCTCGGATACTGGTACTACGTTTCCATTAATTAATCGTATTGTTAGGACTTTATCGCACAATTGCATTTGCTGCTTCAATATTGGATATTGGATTTATAATCTGGAACGAAGCTGGGTGGTCATTATCTAAAGATTATCAGTGAGAATTGGTCGTGATGGCCCGCTCAGTGGTTACGACCCCTCCTCTACTGTGACATGGGAAAGTACCAATGTGACTTTTTGAATTCATATTGTCTTTTTTGGGAGGAGCTTGTGGCTTAATTATAACTGCCGCACGGTTCGATCCTTTAGGTTAAACTATGCTTGCAGGGGTTGTTCCGTGGATGGGTTACCATCTTTATATGCCGAGACTCCTCCGTGCCTCGGAAAACACGTTAAGCCATTGGTACCGGCTGTCAATTGTGCATCTTTGATAGTTGTTACAGGTAGTCAGAAGCCCGTAAATCTGATAGCCAGTTTTAACAACAGGTATCGTATTACCCAGTTACTAAGTTCTGGAGGTCAGATAGGCAGTTGCTCCATGTAAAATACTGGTATTCAGCTGTATAGGGTTAGACTGTGAGGAGACCCCAACACTGGGAAAAGGCTAGGCAGATTGATATGTCCTTTTTGGGTTTACTGACATCGGTGAAGAAATACATCTTATGGCAAACTTATCTTATTTATGTATCTAGTTAATTAGTTGCAGGAGTCCCAAGTCCAAGATACAATATTAATCCCGAAATTATATTAAAGGCTTTTTTAAGAGATTTTTTACAATCATTTCAAAATGTATAATTTTGCATGTTTAATTCCACAATTGTTAGAACTAAAAACGTTTCTTTTCTTTTTTAATACCTTTCAACTTGCTCTAAAGCTCTAAGCCTTGATTACGCGTATATCTATTAATCATCTGCGGCAAACCATAACTTGAAGCAATAATAAAAGTTGTAGTAATTTGTGGCTTTCTACCAATCTACATAGTTTTACATGATCTGAACAAGTCAAAGTCAAATTATTTATTTCAAATAGGTACAAGAAAGGCACTTTTGAACATCAAAATGAACTAAAAATAGAATTGATTCTAGTCGGGGAGACTAGAACAAATTCCAAAAGGTATGGAGAAAAATGGGCAAGAAACTCCAGCTTGTTTTGTTAGTGTTTTACAATATTTTTTATACATGAACTATAAAATTATATGTGAAGACGATGCACCCAGAATAAAAATACTACACCACAACTTACAGGTAAATAGAAAAACACGTACACCAATGGCAGGTAAACTTAATTATGTCATAAGTACATGGTGCTCACATATTTACAAACTTTCTAAAAGTTAATAATAATAAATCAATCAATGTGTCAGTTAAGGTTATTCCAAAATGTTAAAATATGGGGGTTAAAATTATAAATTATGACCTAATTTACTTAGCAACCAGTTTGACTTTGTCTAGACACTAGATTATGAAGATTATGTCTGGACGTTAAAAGAAACTGTGACTATGTTGTCTTTTGACCTTTCTTCACAGAGTAGTCATTTAATAATAATAATAAATAATAAATATCCTTGGACATTTCACACAACGCCATATCGTCCCAAGCTAAGCAACCTAATGCTTGTGTTATGGTAACGAGATGGCTGATAAACTACTTATATACATTTTTTTTTTGTAAATACATACCTACATATTATAGATAGAAAACACCCAGACTCGTAACAAATACTTGCAGGTCGTACAAATATTTGTTCCGTGCGGGAATCGAACCCGCGACATAGTGCGCAGCAGTCAATCGCTCAACCACTGCGCCAACCGTCGGTGTATTTAGGATACACCGACCTCATCTAGGTTTAAAAATATTATTGACGAGTAAAAGTGTTTCTAAAAACAGACTTATGGCTGAGTTTTCAATAGCCAGGTAAGTTTTATTGGAGCAATAAAAATGGCAATAGAGAATAAATGTCAAACCGCCATTTTTATTCCTGAGATAAAAGTTATCTCACTATTGAAAAATGAGCCCTAAAATTATTTATCTTTCATTTACTGTATGCCAAAGGCAAAAAACTTGCATCGTGTAATCACCTCATCCATACTTACAAAACAGCTTAAAAAAAAAAACCAGCAAAGCGGTTCTCTACGAAAATAAACATCAAACCAAATAGTAAACCTTTCGATACGATCAACGTCAAACATTCCCGCCAGAGTGCCGGAGGGAATTTCATAAAATACGGAATTTAAATTTATTTAATGTTGGCGAGATTAAAGCGAAAATGAATCGGCTTGTAATTGTCATGCAAATTGGTAGTCGCCCTGTTGTGAACATTCGCTATAGACGGAAGTCTGTCACGTCCTGGGTTGTAATCGAGTTTGTGACTGTAATCTGCTTCAACTTAAAAGAGAATTTATACAGAATATATTTTAAGTGCTCGTGGCTAAGTAATAACAGCCGTACTGGTCCATCAGGTTTAGCAATGCTTGCTGGGGTTGGCCCGTAGACCGGTGACCGCATATTTACATACTGAGACTCCTTCGTGCGTCGGAAAGCATGGTAACCTGTTTTAACATACGCGGATCTTTGACAGTTGTTACGGGGGTCGTCAGAAGTCCGAAAGTCCGACATCCAGTCTTACCAATGGATGTCGTATTACTCAGTTTCAGGGCCGTGGAGGTCAGCTAAGCAGTCACTACAAGTAAAATACTGGTATTCAATTGCATCCGGTTAGAATAGAAGCTGACCCCAATATGGTAGTCTATTTTTTGCAGCTTGCCGTTCATCCTAGGAGGCTTTCTACTACTTAACCGGTTTGCCAGTGGAAGTATAAAAAATAAAGAAAGGGTTAAAAAAACTTAAACCTTAGCGACTACACGCTAAGGGCAGCTCCTGGGGGGTTTACGGACCTCGGCTTAGGACATCGCTGGGGGAGAGCAGCAAGGGACAGGCTGGATCGAATTGAACATTGTCTATTTCGTTCTGTAATGTTTTATTTCCTTGTTGTTTGAGATTACATAAACGCAGATTGATCAGACGTCCATTTGATCAATGTTTAAAATATGGTGCTAACTTGTAGCATCTAAAACCAACTCGGACGGTTTTAACATTATACACTCACAAAAAAACATTGTTCAACCCCAGCCCACGGACGCGACCGTGACTAGCACAAAAAAGGTAATTTTTCATACATTTCATACCCACGCATTTTCATAAAATAGCGTAGAAAGCGTAGAAGCAATCAAAACATGAAGGCTTAATTTAAGGAGGTGAGAGATCGAAGCCTCTCAGCCGAAGTGAGGAAATGGCTGATTGAATTTCAAAATACGAAGGTTGTGACGTCATCCATTGATTGGTAAGTAGTACCTTGTTGAACACCGAGCTTATAAACTCACGTAGCCCTCTCTGTCTCCTCTCCTTGATTCTTATGACCCTTATTTTAAAAATTTAAAAGTAACTCAGTTTATCACGCTTTTTGTTACTTTTTCACGTATTAAGTGCTGGACGGATTTCGATGAAATTTGACACACAGATAAACCATGACCTGGGTTAGGATGAAGGATACTATTTATGTCGGTGGTAGTAGAATTACTTCCAATCACCACAAGGGCGAAGCTGCGGGCAAAACGTCGTATGATAAAAATCTGTCTGCAAGTTTTATCAAAGTCAAAGTCAAAGTCAAAACATTTATTTCAAACTAGCTTCTGCCCGCGACTTTGTACGCGGACCCTGTTGCTTATGCCAGCGACAACGGGGTCGCCATTTATGTTATTTTTTATCATTTTTCCCATTTAAATCTTTTATCACACTGAGCTTTAGTCTTATTTCATTCCAACAACCACCAAAACATACAGTCCATTTGTCATCGTTTTCATTTTGGTAACCGCATTATTATATTCCCCACTTGTCTCTAGAGACCTAGAAGTCAATGCGTAGATACGGTTGGAACTCAAGCACAATTCTCTATCCGTGAACGTTTCCGACTCGCGAGACAATACATAACGTTCACGATCAGCGGTCAGTCGCACATCACGTGCCCCACTTGTCTCTAGAGACCTAGAAGTCGATGCGTAGATACGCTTGGAACTCAAGCGTAATTCTCTTTCCGTGAACGTCTCTGACTCGCGAGACAATACATGACGTTCACGATCAGCGGTCAGTCGCGCATCATATTCTTCACTGGTCTCTAGAGACCTAATGAATACGATGAGAACGCAGGCGTGCTTCGCGACCCGAAGAGGTTTCCACGGAGCGAGTTTCAGCCTAATGTTCTCGAACAGCATCAAGTCTCTCCTGACGCTCTTCGGTAGATTCTTGGGATCTTATGATCCTCAATCTTATAGCTCTCTTGGAACATTGGGAAAGATTTGACCTCTTTCTAGGCATGGTCATAGTTTTATTGTGAAGATACCTGATCAATAATAAGGAACTTCGTTCCAAAAATCTAAATTAAAATGACTGCTCCCCTGCGTTACCGGGTAGGCTACCGTGTCACGAAGATAAATGGAAAAGGAAATTAAACACTCAAACAACATAAGCCCGATATTCATACGATAAAATAAAAAAATAAATAGGAGTTTTGGCCAGTAGAGTCAAATTTTCAATGATATACCATCGTCATCGAAAATCAGTCCTAAACTGATACGCCTTCACCGCGTGCAGGTACTCCCAGTTTATGTTATTTTATAATTACACAGTAAAATTAGTGATAGCTTTGATTTCCACATCAGATGTTTCTGATCTTCGATTTTTTTAAGTCAACAGGAAATGCCCATCATATTGAACAACAAAGACGTCAAAGACGTCATTCCTATATGTGTTATGTTGTAGCTAGGCTCTTGGAGTTCCACAACAGGTGTTCCAGATCTTCGATTTTTATAAGTCAACAGAGAGTGCTCATCAGATTGAACAACTTGTGCTAAGACGTTATTCCTATATGTGTTATGGTGTAGCTAGGCTCTTGGAGTTCCACAACAGATGTTCCAGTCCTTCAATTTTATACGTCAACAGAGAGTGCTCATCAGGCTGAACAACTTTCGCTAAGACGTCATTCTTATATGTGTTATGGTGTAGCTAGGCTCTTGGAGTTCCACAACAGGTGTTCCAGATCTTCGATTTTTATAAGTCAACAGGAAATGCCCATCAGACCGAACAACTTTTGCTAAGACGTCATTCCTTTATATGTTATAGTGTAGCTAGGCTCTTGGAGTTCCACAACAGGTGTTCCAGATCTTCGATTTTTATAAGTCAACAGAGAGTGCTCATCAGATTGAACAACTTGTGCTAAGACGATATTCCTATATGTGTTATGGTGTAGCTAGGCTCTTGGAATTCCCCAACAGGTGTTCCAGATTTATACGTCAACAGAGAGTGCTCATCAGGCTGAACAACTTTTGCTAAGACGTCATTCTTATATGTGTTATGGTGTAGCTGGGCTCTTGGAGTTTCACATCAGGTGTTCCAGATCTTCAAATTTATTCTCTCAGCAGAAAATGCTAATCACGTGGAACAAATTTTGCTAAGGTATCATTTTTGTATCTCTTATAGTTTAGCTGGTCTGTTCCGGTTCTGCATCAGGTGCTCAAGTTTCCAAGATAAATTATAGCCTATATGTTGCCCAGACTTAATACCTATACAACAAAAAAAAAACATTCCAATCCGTCCAGTAGTTCCGAAGATTAGCGTGTACAAACAAACAGACAAACAGACTTACAGACAAACAGACAAAATTTTTTTTTTAATTCGTGCTCTACTACTGTTTCTAAACCCCCCTCAATTATTATTTTTTTAATATATTCAATGTACAGACACAGTTTTTTTACTGTTTTATTATATGTATATAGATAGGCACAAGAAAGTCACTTTTAAAAATGAACAAGAAATAGAATTGATTCTAGTCGCCCCTTCCAAAAGGTAGTTTCGTGTGGAGAAGAAAGGGCAAGAAACTCCACCGTTACTCTTTTAAAATGTTTCACAATGTTTTGTATAACATATACATGTATTATACCATTATTATACTTTTCTTTTCAAAGCATACTGCACTTCTTTGTACACGTGTAGCCTGTGGGCTAGATATACTCAGGCGAGTTACAGTGCCCTCCGCGTCCAGTACAACAACGCGTTCAGGGCGGTATTGGGGCTGCCCCGCTTCTGCAGTGCATCGGGCATGTTTGCGGCGCGCGCCGACTGTTTTCACACCACACTGCGCAAGCGGTGCGCGTCATTGGTGCGCAGGGTGCGGGTCAGCTCCAATGCTGTCCTAGTGATGATTGCTGGGCGATTGGACTGCCCTTATAATTAGGAAGTGCTGCAGTAGGCATGTAAAATAAATAAATAATAATAACAATTTATAATACTTATTATTATTTTTTTTTTTTATAACACTTAATTCAATTCATATTAATTTTTAATTTTATTTTATTTATTTATTTTATTTTAATTGTAAATGTACTTAATTAATTATGGATCAATTAGTTATCCGAAATAAAGGTTTTTTTTTTTTTATTTTTTATTTATTATAACATTATATGTGAAGACGATGCACCCAGAATAAAAACAATAAGTACACCAAAAAGGTGAAAAGAAAAAAGCATGTAGCAGTGGCAAATAAACTTAATTATGTCATAAGTAGGTACATGGTGCTCACATATTTACAAACATTCTAAAAGTTAACAATAATAAATTAATCAATGTGTGAGATGTTATTCCAATATAATGATATGGTAAAAAATATAAATTATTACCTAATTTACTTAGCAACCAGTTTGATTTTGTCTAGACACTAGATTGTCCTGTGGAGCAGGACCAGCATGTTTCCAAGCATCCTTATCTTTGATATAATACTCTAATTTGTAGTAATTTGTTATCAAAAACGTTATCAAATGTCATCTCCTTTTTTTGGGTTTGGGCAATCATCAAATGTGTCTCCCACTCTGGGTGGAGCGGAAGGGAGTTTCAGACTCTTACTGACTAAAATCCATTCATCTTCCTTCCTTAGCTCTTTATGTTCTGGGCTAGAGGCCACCCTTTCGGACAATCCCGCTGAGCCAGCGGGCATCTGCCCTAGCGGGCCCCTTCCCTAATGCTGACATCTGTATGAGGCGCGCGTGGAACACGAACGCGCCGTCCGGCACGGGCCTGGTCCTAATCAGACGGTGAGCAGACCCGCGCCTACTATGGGCTTCCTTGGCGCTTGCGTCTCACTGTCATGACAGTGTCGCCAACGGCCTGTTTCTTGGCCTGAAATGCCTTTCATAGGTACGTATGTACGTATAGGTATTGTGCATAATATGTTATAAGTTCCAAAGTAATAAGAAATTTTACAAATTTACATTGAAAAAGCTAACTTGTAGTCATGAAAAGATTTGTATTTTATTGGAATATTTTAATAAACAAACGTGATCCTTTTAATATTTCATGAGAGCTCCAAATTGAGTATTCCAATAACACGAGCATAATTACGTTCTAACTTTGAAAAATATGTTCTTTACAAAATATATTTTGTAGATAATATTTTCAACGAACTTAATGTATGAGCAGACGTCTAAGAACGTAATATTAGGTACATAAATTACTCCAATATTCCCCGAAGGGTTAGGTAGAGTTTCACCTACTACATCCTCATTTCGCCAGTTATGTTGAATTCCAATGTAATACTCCGTGCTGCCACTGAGAAATCCCAGATGGAGAAGGTTAATAACATTTTATTCGACCCGGGAATCGAACCCAAGACCTAATGGCCAGCAGTAGCGCTTGCGACCTCTAGACCTACGAGGCAGTCAAATATATTCTTAGGTACAATAATTATAAGATATATTATCTTCTACTAATATTTTTAATACGGGTAATAAAAGAGTTTGAATGTAATTATTCTATCGCGTTCAGCGACGAACGAGTAGCGACACACAAGTGTTATAAATAACAGTTGTTAAATTATGAACACATTTGAATGAATTCGAGCGCCGTATATTTACCTAACAGCAGGGTTGGCAAAAATCGGTTTTATTTAAAATGTTTTTTTGTTTAGTTTTTCATAGAGTTTTGTATCTTTTATACAGGGCACAACTATTTGTAGCTATTCCTATTGTTTATATAAATAAAGTTATTGGTAAATTAATTGATTGATTATTTTGAGATGTAAGCGGAAACGCTGGACAAAAGTAGCAGGTGGCCTTCTATAGTTTCGGCCTACCTCCATAGAAAATGCGAGAGTTTGTACAGAAGCCAGCACATCAAGTTTCCCCTATCTGTAATAGTTTTTCAACTTTATTACAAAAGTTTAAGGTTCATTTTGATTTAAACCTCCTAATGACTTGGGTGATGCCATTGCCCAGCATAGGCTAACACCAAAAAACCCTACACAAATTACGTCAAGGTCAAATTTAATTGAATTTTTATGGGTGTGATTTATAATACAAATATAAATCACACCCATAAAAATTCAATTAAATTTAAGAAACGAATCTTATAAAAAGGATTATGAATTGAAGCTTAGCATTCTAGAACTTATATTTTTAAAATTTAAACAAGGAAGGAAGGAAATACTTATAACTTAATAATTGAATGTCCTATCTGCTAAACATAATGTAATACAGAAAACATATTGATAAAACTCAGGAGAAAAAGAAATACACACGGACAACTACTTAAGATGGAACATCGAGTCATCTTTTTCATTACTATTCTCACACACACAAACATAATAGACCGAATTATAAAAATCATCTATAAATCGCGGGCTTCCCTGGCGGTTTCGTTTTATAAAGTAGATTCAGTTCGTCAGGGTCCATCGATCTTGAATTTATTATGGTGTTGACGACGCTGGTGGCCGGACATACGAATGGCATAAATTACGGTTGAGGTCATGTCGATTTGCGCGCTAATATTCTGACCATTCCAACATTTCCAACGTTTGTCTAAAATCTCATAGGGAACACTTATACGTTACATGTTTTGATGTTTTTAATACATATTCATAGTGAGGTTCCGAGGATAGCCGCGGGCGTGACTCATCTTCTAAATTATGATAAGTAGTTTAGATGTTATGAGGAAACAGATGAACATACCCACATACAAACTTACCGGTAAAAATCATAACCCTTTTTTTCGTTTCGCCGTAGTCGGGCAAAAATTAGCAAACAAAATTGAGGGAACTTGGATTGGCTCTTTCTACAAGAGTTCAAAATCACTGCCTAAAAAGGCACCGTCTAAAAACGGCAGCCTGATAAAATTGATAGCGCCGAAACTGCATTTAACGCACAACTTACGGACCACCATCAATGCGGTCATAGATAGAATAGAATTAAATAGAATATTTTGATTTGCGTTGAAACAAACTAATTTAATAAAACTTAATAGTAGGTACATCACAATGATCTAATCTAAAGCACGTGTAGTCTCGCGTTTGTTAATCTCGGCCCAAGGCTAAGATAAATAGACAACAAAATCAACCGTATACTTGGGTCGGAAACTTCGAACCCGCGACCTATAAAGCTCGTAAGCTGGCGCTATTACCACTGAGCCACCGGTGCTCGTCAGACCTTGATGTTTTGAGGCGAGCTCCCCCCGCTACCCGGCTCAGTTATCGTTGTAAGCCGTCGAGGCGTCACGCATAACTGTGTCGACTTTAATTGTGTCTCAATATTTTCGTCTAAAATTCAAATTAAGGTCATAATATTCAAGGAAAGCCAATCTAGTTTTCTGTGCTAGGTAAGGTATTTTTTACTTGACTATTTTTTTTGTATAACTTACGGAAATTGGACACCTGAATATGTTTCTTTATTATTTTGTTTTCGACGAAAATTTAGCGTCTCATCATAACGCACGTGGTATGCGCCCGCGCCCCCCGCCGGCCTCCCGTCGTTGTTTGTCTGCCATTTAATTATCTTTAAGCACGTTTTATTCAATAAATTGTTAGTAATTAATTCTATAAATCGCATATTTTTTACGATGTTCTTTTGTTTGGCCATGTATCATTTGTTTACATTCACTACCACAGATAACAACAAGATTTAAAGATAATAAACTGTAGCTGATTTAATATAAGTATCTGTGAAAGTAGGTCACGAAATTAAAAATTTGCACCTGTTTATTAAACCTTTTAACACTCAGCATCATAAGGAGGCTTTCCGATGCTATTTACATACACAAAAACGATTTAAATTTCGCGGACAACTGTAGTAAATGTCACACGATACCTAAACACTACAAACATTTTTGTACAAAGTGAATCCAAGGGCACCTCATTCAATGAATGACGCAATAGCAAGGCCAATTCGTACATATTGCCAGAACGTTCTATATATTTGTAAACAGACGACAACGAGGATACTAATTTACTTTTTTCTTACAGAACATGGATTCAGATGAGCTTACAGATCTAGATCCCGATGAGGTTTCAGATCTAGATTCAGATCAGGAATCAGACCAGAATTCTAATTATGACTGGAAGGCGTTTGCAGTTGTAAGAGCATACGTAAATGATAAAGAAAGATACGATTGTATACCAAGCAGTTGGATCTTATATGGTGGTAGTGGTGGTTATCAGACCGCTGTCACTTATCTGTTTCCTTCATATGAAAAATTAGGCAAAGGTATAAAATTTAGGAAAAACCTAAAACCGAAAAAAGACTGGCCTGATTACCTTGGTAAAATGCTGTTGGACACAGGTAAGTTCATATTTCGAGTCGTTGATAAACCGAACTCGTAATTACTTCACCGTTTTGACAACAATTTAAACTTCATTAAATTTTCGAAGAATTGTTGTCAAAAGTGTAAAGTAATTACGGGTTTGGATTGAAACTATGTAAGTAACGCCGGAGTCTTCTATTAAATGCTATCGGCGACATCTGGTGTCAGTGTAGACGACTACATAGTACACTGTCTCTAAGGATCGCACGTGATAAGAATTTTATCTACCTAAAGGTTGCGTATGTCTTCATGTAAAAGTTACAAATATTCCCAATTGAACCGTAGTTTTTTTGTAGTAAAGTTAAAAATCCATTAAATTAATTTGACAGGTTGGGGTAGCGTCTGTCTGTACCTTAATAAATTGTCATTTTAGCACAGATAACGTAGAATTTCACTAGGTTGTTCCATTTTACGTTCAGACAAATTTCCGGTGGATTCTAATGGTTATCAATTTAAATATAGATAGTAAGTTTTTACTTTCACTACATACTACACATACATTCATAGCTGAACATATGGGTGATAAAGCAATTAGGAGGACAACTATACATTATTTAGTAGGTATTACTAAATAAATGTTTGTTTTATTTGTTTTAGTACGTTCAAGTACCTATTTATGTACAGACACCAGCACATCAATCTATCCCTAACTGTCAAATTTTCTAAATTAAAAATGAACCTTATTCCTTTGCAATAAAGTTGAAATACTATCAAAGAAATTTGACAGATTGTGGTAACTTGATGTGCTGGCCTCTGTACAATTACGGACTTTAATAGATGACCCACTTACAAACTTTTTAATCTTGCAGTTTTATAGATTCACGAGATTACACGACCTTACACGATTAAACACGAACTGAAACCGCATGCTCGCAAATAAGATGACAAATTTATAATCGGTAATAGTCTTATCCATAGACGTTTATAGTTGTAGAGATTATAAAGTAGGCTGAATGTCTATCCAATCTATTTTGCTACTGATCTCTTTTGAATTAGAGCTTTTATTTTGCTTATTTCTGAAACCTATCCGTGAAAGTGGAAATGCCAATGTCAAACAACAATAATAATATTTCACTGTATGCCAACTGTATTGCCACTATATTTATGTGGCAAGTGGCTCAACAATTAGTCTCGATAATTTTATGAGAAAACGTCAAGAATTAATGTACAATCACGACTTTAATTCTTGACGTTTCTCAAAACATTATCGTCCACTATTGAATGAAATTACGTATTGTAACTCAATATTAAATGTTACTTTTGTTCCATAGATTCTCAAAAAGAAGCATTTGAATTTATCAAAAACGAAAAAGCAAGGATTAGAAAGATAGCAAGAGAAATGGGTGATTCAACTAGTGACTCTGGTAATTATCTTGATAATTATCGATATTCAATCTCTTACTTTATGACGTCAATAAAGGCAGGCAGGCAGGTACCTGCCTGCGTGCCTCCCGGCACTAAGTACCTACTTAGTGCCTGCCGGGTGAGCGGGGTTGTCCGAAAGGGTTACTGCTACCCTGGAACGTAAAGGGCTACGGAAGGAACATGGATGGGTTTTAGTCAGTAAGAGTCTGACACTCCCTTCCGCTCCACCCAGAGCGGGAGAAGTCATTGGATGATTTCCCAGCCTTAAAAAGTACCTACTTAGTACTCATTTTTTTTTTAGATTAAAGGTTTTGGATTTGTGTCTATTTAGGAAAAGGTTTTTTTATATACAGAACTTATTATTATCACTAATATTATGTTTCAAACGCTCGTCCATAATAATGACACTCAATAAAAAAATATTGTCTTTTTCATAGATTCTGACGGCGAAAGTCCACCAAAACGAAGCGGAATAAAAAGAAAACAATCTGAACAAGAAAATAATAAAGAAATCGAAGCTAAATCTAAAAAAGATGCAGAAGAAATAGAAAAAAAAAATGAATCAGAAAAAGTTGAAGTTAAAACGCCACTCCATTCTCACTGCTACAACTTTTATGCCGAATTCAACGCATCATACCAAAAATCAATGTCTATTCTAGACGATACTGTGGATTTTTTACAAAAAATAATTACCATACACAAGGATAAGGCAGTAGCAGAACCGAGGGTGTTATCATCGTCACCAAAAAATCATCAGCGCAATGACGAGACACCGCATGACACTACGTGGACTCTAAGACATCCTAAGCCAGGCCAAGAAACTATAGAACTTATGCCAAACACAGGTGTATACGTCTCTGAAAAAGGCCTAAGTGAGTGCAAAATTAAATACATCACACTAACCGAATTTACGAAAGGCGTGCTAGAACAGGTTTTTACCGAAGACGCTATAAGAAAATGTTCATACACTGGACAACCACCCAAAAGACAGGAAAGCGAAAAACTTCCAACCAGACCAGGCCTGGATGTAGTGGCCAGAGAAACAGTGGTATCCTATATTGAACAATATGGAAGCCAAAAAGGTTGGTTCCCCGAGAAAGATGCGGTTAAAATAATCGCTACTTGTATAAGAAATAAACTATCGGATGCGTATCAAAAATCAAAGAAAACGCCCAAGAGCAGGAGGCGTTCCCGCTAGTAGATATTGGTACCACGAAGTAAATACAATACTCCGTGGTTGGTACCTACTTATAAGTTATAGTCTGTTCCAAAACTCTCTGATGAAAGCGTAAACAAACCTTGTAAAGTTTAACTTCTTACCCAATCACTCACTAAAGGCAATAAATAGCATATATATCCAGTATTTTGAAGGTTTCAACTATAAATCTCATGACTTTCTCCACCAGCTATAGTTTGAATTATTATTATCATTAAATTTAAAAAATGGGAAATTTAATTTTCCATGTAATTTTATCACAAAATATACTTAAAACGGTTACCTCAGTCTTTTTGTACAAGTATCTACATACCTAATAGTAGTATAAGTGCATTTTACATGTAAGCCTTCACTAGATTTAAATATTTTTAAGGGTTGTGATGTCTTGTGTGTTGTCTACATGTTTTTTTAATGTGCCTATAAAAAATATTTCTTATATAAGTTGCCATGTATGAATCTATGAATGTGCCTACCTACATAATTATGGAAATTCTAAATTTTGGTGTTTATAATGAAAATAAATATTTTAAATTCTATATCGAGACATTGATGTTTTTTCTATAACCCATGCCTTTAAGGTGTTAATGTAGAGAGGCCAGCACATCAAGTTACCTCAATCTGTCAAATTTCTTTGATAGTTTTTCAACTTTATTACAAAAGCATAAGGTTCATTTTCAATTGAGAATATTTGACAGTTAGGGATGGCTTGATGTGCTGGCCTCTGTACATAGAATTACAACTCTTTGATAAGTAGACCGCGGGCTAATGTATGCGTTCGATGTAGATACTTAACTCTGGATTTTTTTCCGTGTCAAGCTTGCACTTGTAGTTTTTCATTTGTACGACAGTGATAGGAATAACATTTAGCTAAAGTACGTCAATCTGCCGAGCCTTTTCCCAACTATATTGGGTCCGGCTTCCAGTCTAACCGGATGCAGCTGAATACCAGTATTTTACATGGAGCGACTGCCTATCTCTGACCTCCACAACCCAGTCACTAACTGGGTTATACGATACCCCTTGGTAAGAATGGGTGTCAGACTTTCGGTCTTCTGACTACCCGTAACGGCTGTCAAAGATCCTAGAATGACAGCCGGGACCAACGGTTTAACGTTCTTTCCGAGACACGGAGGAGTCTCGATGACTATAATAATAATAATAATAATTTATTTATTTATCAGATAACATGATCCATAATGGTTAGTAACAACAGGAGCATATAAACTATGTTAGTAGACAGACAGATTTTAAATAGGTACAAATAACATAACATCATTAACATCTTATTTTACCCTCCCAACCACGATGCTTACCCAAAGCGAGTGTATCGGACACTGGTATTTACTACAAACTATCCTCAGAATGACGTTGCTGCTGCCGCGTACCCTGCCCAACAGCGACGAGACACGCTTGCGTCTTATAGCGTAGAAGTCGGCAAACATCGCGGACGCACTGCAGTACCGCGGCAACCGCAACATCATTCTGAAGACGTTATTGTATTGTACCCGCAGAGCGCTGTATGCCTTTTGAGTATAGTTAACCCACAGGCTGCTCGTGTAGAAAGATTGGCAATATGCTTTGAATAGCGTTATCTTGACTTCAGCTGAGCAACGAGCAAACCTGCGAGCCAACATATTACCCCGGACTGCCAGCGCTCTGCGTTCACGTTCAATGTCCTCGTTGTCCTTTAGATCATCGGTGACAATATGCCCTAGATATTTAAACTTTTTCACTCTAGTTAGAGGAGAACCGTTCAGAAAAATAGGTGGCGGTTCATGAGAGGATTTATCACCAAGACCAAAAAACATACACTCGCTCTTGGCACCATTATACTTGAGACCATGCCTCTCAGCATAACGCTCACACACCATCAGTAGCTGACGAAGGGCCCCAATTGACGGGCTCAGCAGCACCATGTCGTCGGCATAACTTATGTTATTGACTGCAACTCCATCAATATGACAACCTACATGCATGCTACTGAGCTCGCCAATCAGGCTGTCCATATATACATTAAAAAGAGTGGGCGAGGATATTCCCCCTTGCCTCACGCCACACTCTAGCCTGTATTCCTCAGACAAGCAATCCGCCCACTTTACGACATTTGCTTGATTGTCATACCAAAATTTTAGAATTTCTACTAGCTCTGCAGACACATTCTGTTTATGCAGTTTATCCCACAGGACCTCATAACAAACTAGATCAAAGGCTTTGGACAAATCTAAAAAACAAGCATACACAGGTGTTCTACGATCCAAGTAATACCTAACCGTGTGCTTCATGCAAAGAATAGCACTCTCAGTAGAAAGGCCCGGTTGAAAGCCAAATTGTGCATGATGCAGGTTCAGGTTCCTTCGCAAATGGCTGTTAAGCAGGCCATCCATTACTTTAGCTAGAATTGTTGCCAGTGAGATGGGACGATAATTACTCTTATCACAAATATCTGCAGTTTTACATTTTACGATTGGTATGACTATTGTTCTCATGAGGTCCTGTGGGAGATACTTATGCACAGGGAGAACAGCATAGCCAATACTCTGGGTAAATGACAGCCTGCATGCCGTAAATGTTCAACACTCAAGCTGTCATGTCCAGACGATTTACCTCGAGTCATGCTGGCAATATAGACTTAACATCTTTAGGTCTTATTTGGATAATGGTAGAAGTAGTATCTAGCTGGAGACTACATTGCGTTGGTGTTGAAGACACAATTGGACTTACCTTAAAATGGGATTTAAATATATTAGCAATGTTACAAGGGTCCCTTTCTGAGTTAATACATTCAGCCCGATTCTGCTTTATATTTAGTTTGTTAGTACTTTGCCAGAATTTTTTAAAGTCATTTTTAGAACAATAAGTTGCCAAAGTGTCCATTTTAATTTGTTCAGCGTGGTCTTGACACCACTTAAGCCGCGATTTGAAAATTTTCCTACTGTTACACATAGCGTCGTAAATGCACCCAGATGAGGGTTTCCCATGCCAGACCCAATTGGTGAAATTATTTTTAGCCTCTTCATGTGCCTTCTTTACGTGCTTGTTCCAGCCAGGTACCGGTTTTTTTTTGGGATTATAACGATAAGTAGCAACAATATCATAACTCTCTATACTCGCCTCATGCAGCGTTTTTATTATACGGTTATACATTAAATCTATACTTCTGTGATGTTCTAAATTATTACAATATTTATCAGCGCATAACTGAAATTCTTGCGGAAAATCAATACATCTAAGACTACTATTACAAACATCATGATACAGCTCGATTTGTTCAGGGGTCCTATTTCCCCATACTATTTTGTTTGGTACACAATTTGAAGTCACTTTCCTATGTTTCACAATATTATTATAGTTGCACTCTATTTCAACAGGAAAGTGATCTGACCAGAATACATTATAGTGAATTTTTACGTTAGATATAATTTTATAACCCATTTCAGTACTAACACAATGGTCCAACCACCGACAAGTGCCATGAACATCACTAATAAAAGTATAGTCACCTGCGTTAAGACTTAAGCGTTCCACGTCCGCACATAACCATCTCTGCTCCCCATAGAAATTCAAGAGTTCATTATAGAAGATACCGCCAGGGTGGGCATTAAAATCACCGAGTACGAACACAGATTCTACGCTACAACTGTCTATTATTGCA
Source organism: Hyppa rectilinea (assembly GCA_951799385.1). NCBI lineage: Eukaryota > Metazoa > Arthropoda > Insecta > Lepidoptera > Noctuidae > Hyppa > Hyppa rectilinea. The sequence continues at coordinate 6,765,539 of OX637314.1, forward strand.
CTTATTTCGCTCAAGCATTCCGTAAACTCAATAAGATTATCTATAGATGGTCACCCATCCACAGACCAACCCCGGCAAACGTAGCTTAACCTGATGGATCGATCCGTGCGGCCTGTTATAACTTAGCCACGATTTCCTCATTTAGTACGTACTTTAGCTAAATTATATTCATATCACTGTGATGATGTGTGATCCGAGCCACTGACCATAACCACCTGGCTGTCAGTTCTTGCACTTGCACTGGGCCAACATGTTGGATAACGTCATCGGCCCACTCCCTCTCAAAGAGAGGAGGTCCGTGTCTCAACTGTGGAAACTTAATACAGGGTGAAATTTAATTCATGCGCAATATTTTAATGGGTCATTGGACTAATAATTGTGAATAACTATTACTACGAGAACAAATCTGAAATCGCGCAAAAAAAAACAGCTATTCATACGTTATGGTCGCCTAACTCGTCAAAATGTAGGGAACAGCATTTGTTTTTAATAATGATGAGTACAATGACCTCTTAAGATAATGCCAATGAATTGAAATTTATCCTGTAGACTGATTATGGAATGTCTCAGATTTTGTAGAAGTTGGTCAAATTCGATGCTAAGATAGTTACGAAACAATGTTATCTCCAACACCTCTACAAAGACAACGAAATCTATACACTCATATGTACTTATAAATAAAATTGGAGTGTCTGTTTGTAATATTGAAATAACCATTGTTTACTACATGAATATATTACGGTACGTACACCAAAATATTTTTTTTTCAATTTTTGTCTGTCTGTCTGTCTGTTTGTTCCGGCTAATCTCTGTAATGGCTGGACCGATTTTGAGAGGACTTTTATTGGCTGATGTAATAAGGAGTAACTTAGACTACGTTTATTTTAGAAAAATAACTGTTAGGCGGAACGAAGTTCGCCGGGTCAGCTCAACGAGAAGTGTCGCGAGACACCCACCGTTGGAAAGACTTTTCTTTCACCTGTGCGTAGTTTTGTTACGTCACAAAATTATCGTGACCGGAAATGTTCCACGTTTTCGGTATAGCTCTTATCCACCAAGTGTGCAAACTATAACGTTTGATGAAAAACTTCGTTCCAACTACTCGATACCTCTCAACAATCTCTTTGGATAACTTAAGTATTTGTGTAAAAAATTCTATTCAGAATAATATCTGCCTAGCCTTTTCCATCTTTGTTGGGGTAGGCTTCCAGTCTAACCGAATGCAGCTGAATACTAATAACTACTACTAATTTGTACCATGCTATTTTAACATTTTGGAATAACTTTAACTTACTCACTGATTGATTTATTGGAACGAAGTTTCTTATCGCGCGTTGCGAAAGGGGGCTAGACGGAAATTAAGACCAAAAGTTGTAACGACACTTTTTTGGAGTAAAATATGATGTCTTTTTAATCAATATTTTTTGATTGGTAGGTAAATTTTAGATCAGATTTTTTTTTTAACTTAAAAGTAATTACATTTTATTACAATTCCTTTAATTAATCGAAAAGAACTTCGTTCCATCTGGGTGTCCCTTTTATTATTAACTTTTAGAATGTTTGTAAATATGTGAGTACTACGTGTTCGGGCGTCTCCGGCAATCATCGGCAGCGGCGAGCCGGGGTGGGGCGCGCGGGACGTCTGACTGACGGCACTGACGCTCATTTCGCAACCGTTCTCCATAGACGGCACGCGCGCGCACTTATTTGTTTTACCAACCCTGGGTCCCTAACACCATGTACTTATGACATAATTAAGTTTACCTGCCATTGCTATATCTGTTTTTCTTTTCACCATTTGTAGTGTAGTATTTTTATTCTGGGTGCATCGTCTTCACATATACCTAATGTTATAATTCATGTATAATTCATGCATTGTGAAACATTTTAAAAGAGTATTCTTGCCCATTCTTCTCCATACGAAACTACCTTTTGGAAGGGGCAACTAGAATCAATTCTATTCCTTGTTCATTTTGACGTTCAAATGGGCCTTTCCAGTGCCTATTTGCAATAAATTATTCGTCAAATTCCTTTGATAGATTTTCAACTTTATTACAAAATAATAAGGTTCACTTTCAATTGGCAATATTTTAACACGTAAAATTAGTTTCAGAAACGAATTGTCCAAGAAACGGACTCAGTACAGCAGCGAACCCACGATACATGTATTAAGAATTGAGCAGATGTAATATAATATTATAACTGTGCTTGAACCCAAGTAAGGGATGCGACGTTAATCAATGACCGGTTCTTCCCCTTCAAACGTTCGAAAACAAAAATGGCGCGCCCGTCTCGACCATAGACTATCTCCGCTCTCCCATTTCAGTCGTCGGCACACGCCGCGGGAACGAGACGTCTGTGTTGAATTATTTAGTGCAATAAATATTGTCAACGGCACAATAAAAAATAAATTTTTGCATCACGTTTTGAACGGCGTCACTGCATAACGGCTACGGTAAGATATTATTTACTACATAAATGATAATATCTCTAAGTTTAGGTAAGGAATTTGACCCAGACATTTATTGTTTTGCTTGCTTACAAGGATACAGTCTGGCAGTTAATAAGACGCAACTGACCGCGTACGTTGTTGCAGCGTTGTTTACATTGTTGCCATGCAAACTATACCTATAACTTACTTTAAGACTATAGCTATTGATGTTGTGGGAAGATTGTTTATTAACATTCATTTACTTGTAATAGTAATTTAATCACGATCAATGCAACCAAGGCGCTCGATGATACAATAAATACTGTTCCCAAAATATAGTATTAGTGAACGGTGCACTTGGCGGGAGACTCATTCAATGGACGACGATGACGTAATACCTAGTGACCCGGTCGAATCTCACATTGCATGCCAGAACGTTCTACATAAATACCTATTTGCATACAGACAATCACGTGCAATCTATTTGTAAAAATAACATATTTTTTTACAGATAATGGAAGAATATGGGGCATATTTTGTAATCAAAATATTAAGTCCAAATGAGAATGACCTTTTTGGAGAATACAAATGTGTACCAAAAAGTTGGGTAAAAGTGAAAGATATACAAAAAAACTATGTGGTATTTGGATATCCCGTAGAAGATAAATTATGTACCTTAATGAGAGTAATTGAACACGAGCCTCTAGATACGTCATGGCCTATACTTTATGGTGAAGAGGTGTTAAACACAGGTAAGAATAAATTTTTCTTACCTAATCATAAATTAATTCATTAAAAAGAAATTCAATGCTAAAACAAGTTTTACCACTCATAGACACGCTATGTAATATTTGTAAAAAAACCGTCTCGTATTCTCAGGCTGCACATACAATTACATAGTTTACATCCATGGCTCAGAAACAAGCCACGGTCATGGCGCCGCGCCGTCGCCGTCGCGTTGCTTTGCCATGCCTTTGTAGGCAAAGGCAATATAACAATAAATTTAGCTAGAACTAAAAAAGTTGTCATCTGCGAGTCTCTGTCAAAATATAAGAAATTTTCTTTAATGTTATTGAAAAATTTATAAATTTTTCTTCAATTTTTTTTTAATTTCTATTTGAACATTTGAAAAGTAACTCGTGGCTAAGTAATAAGTTAAGCTACGCTTGCCGGGTTTGGTCTGTGGATGGGTGACCATCTTCAGATATCATGCCTCGGAAAGCACGTTAAGCCGTTGGTCCCGGCTGTCATTGGTGGATTTTTGACAGTCGTTACTGGTAGTCAGAAGCCCGAAAGTCTGACAGCCAGTCTTACCAAGGGGTATCGTATTATCCAGTTAGTGATTGGGTTGTGAAGGTCAGATAGGCTGTCGCTCCATGTAAAATACTGGTATTTAGCTGCATCCGGTTAGACTGGAAGCCGACCCCAATATAATATTTGAACTATTAATTTATATTTTAACTTTGTTAGGCTAGTTGTTTACTTTATTGTGAATGCATTCGTCTCGTATAAGTGAAGGAGTACGCCTACTTATTAACTGATGTTGCCCTTTATCTGTGTCATGTATTGTGTATCTGTATGTTCTTGGAGATTAAATAAATAATATAATAAATTGTAAGAATCCTTAAAATTATAAATTCATCACCAACTACGTAGGTAGTTGTTGCTAAAAATTAAAAAAATATTTTTTTATTTTGAAAATTATTATGTTCATGACTAATTAAACACCAACCTTAAAGGCATCCTAAATCGAAAAAATACAATTATATTAGGAACAGGAAAAATTAATTTCTTATGTTTTCCTTATAGATTCTCAAGAAAAAGCATTTCGTTTTGTTGAAAGAAGAGAACAAGAGCTAAAAACTTACAGTGATCAGTCAAGGGATAAAAGTGAACAAGGTAACTATTATAATGAGTTTTTTATTAGTTTGGTAATATTTTTGTAAATTAAAATCTGTGAAATTAAAGTACTGAAATGTGACTGACTGAACAGGCAAGGAACTGTAGGATCAATTTATTCACAGTATTTGTAATTGGTAGAAAAGGACAATGCCCAAAAAACGCAGCGTCGATTCAAAAACTTATATGTACGATATTAGGCGCACATGGTGGGTTATAAACATCGTTTCTCTCTAAATAATTATAATAAGCGCCACAGCGTGCAAGAAAGAGTCCCACTGCTAGAGTCGTATAAAGAGCTTCCGGTTGTCAAGAGAGATAGGTGCACCATGCGGTTATGTTGCACGTACATCTAAAGACCGTAACGAAAGTCAGTTAAGCACTGAGAGTGATGAATAACACATACTTTTAAAAAACAGCAACGAATGCATTCTCCTTTAAGTTTTAAATAAGGAGGATTATCATACTAACTGCCAGAACTCTAGATGGTACAGTTTGTATGATATCTGGAGCGTATTCTGAAAGAACAGACCTATCAGACGGAGGTAAGAATTAGTCTGATGTAGGGTATATTCTGGTCTATTCTCCTTTGTATTGACAAAGGAGAATGTCAATCAAGCTATCATTATTTACCTTATTTATTTTTATTTGCACGTCGTTCATTGTTTTTCAGATGATGATGATGATGAAGTAGAAACAACAACGACGAATAAAATTATAATAAAACCAAATAGATTATCTTCGAAAAAAACTAATCACCCATCAAATAATAAAATTGCAAACCATTCAAAAAAAGGAATAGAGTCAATCTTTTTGGAAGCATATGAACTAATTAGCACGCATGTGACTGATGATGATAACGAAGAAACTGTGTCATCCTCAACATTAAATTATTCACATGACACACAAATACCAGACTCAACTCAAATACTTCCAAATGAAACAGACAATGGTACAGACAAAAATCCCGTGATTAAAGAAAATGCTGCAAAAGTAATGGAACGGCATAGAAGGAAATCCACTCGTCAGACAAGAAATTTTCCACAAAGTTATTTCGAATTTTCAGATGCAGAATTCGATAGATCTGATGATTCAGATTACGCTCCAGATAAGGCAAACAACTTACCAGTTGTAGTTAATGATTCGCTGGATCAAGATATAAATAAGAGTCTATTAAATGACCAAGTTTATTCTCACTGCTATAAGTTTTATGTTAAATTCAATGAATCATACCAAAACACTATGTCACTTCTAGACAATTGTGCAGAATATTTACAAAAAATAATGTCAACGGATAAAGATAATGTTGCTGCCAAAGCGATACAAGCATCACCGTCACCAACAAATGAACAACCTGATGCTATAAATCCCAATTTGTTTTCCCATCCACAGCCACTGTTGCAGGAACGAACAAGTTGCAGTAATGAAGACACTAAATGGACTCTAAGATATCCCGAGCCAGGACAAGGAATCGTAGAGCTTATACCACACTCAGGTGTGTATGTTTCTGAAAAAGGTCTAAGTAAATGCAAATCTACATACAAGCTAACTACTAAATTTACAAGTGGCTTGCTAGAAGAGGTTTTTACTCATGAAGCTTTAAAAAAGTGTTCATTCACTGGTTTTGCAGGAAAAAAAATTACAAAGAATCCCAATAAAAATATTAAACCTGCCCTGGATTTAAAGGCAAGAGAAACATTAGTGGAATATGTTTATCACTACTCTCGTGAAATGGGTTGGAAAAAAGCAAATCCACATATAATTATGAGTTGTATACGAAATAGACTTCAGAGGTTGTATCGAATTGGATAGATAATAAGTACCATCATCTGCCTAGCCTTTTCTTAACTTATTTGGGGTATAATTTTACATGGAGCGACAGCGCAGCTTACAACAGCCTACAAATGTACATCACCGATAGTCAATCCAGCTCCGACCCGTGCGGCTGTTATCGATCCTCCTTGTCCTCCTTGGATAATTATAATCACTATAAATAGTTTACTCCAGCATTTTTCGTCCAGGTTGCATTTAAAATGTAGGTCTCGTCTGCATGTACTTATAAATAAAGCACGTGTAAAAAAAGGTTTATTTATAAGTTATGTTATTGGTTCTAGCATACCCAGCGGTACCCGATTATTAAGTCAAAGTCGCTGTCTGTCTTCTCGTGTCGTCATGGCTCATATTGTTTTAACCTTTTGACCGCCAAGTTATAAATGCATAACGAACAAAATAGTTAAAATGAAGAACGTCAGGTGCTGGGGGCTCAAAAATGTGGAACTTCTATTCAAGTGCTTAGCAGTATAAAGGTTGAAACGTAATAGATAGATAAAGTCTGTTGAAGAATTATAGTTACTGTAGCCTCTGTCATGATAAATATTTTAAAGAAATGGGTACCTATAAGAATTTAGTGCTAAGATCTCTTCAGTGGGCAAGTCCGCGGACTTAGCCATTTTGTTACAGATAGGTATGTAATGGGTGTATATTTTTTATTTTTTTGAAAGTTGCCTGTGAATAAATTAATATGTAAATGTGAGTTCTGATCTTTTATTTGATACCTTTGAAATATAACACATGGAATCGACGTAGGTGTTTAGCGTGACAAATCCTGCTTGACACGTACGTTAGTAAGATTAACAGCGAATTCAATGTCACTTCAATATGGTCAAGTGGTGAAGACACAACGGTAATAGATGACGACGTTGGGATGGACAGGACAGATATAATCTCTTTTCCACACAGAAGTAACAGTCAAATAATCCATAAAAATACATAATATTATAAATTCGAAAGTAACTCTGTCTGTCTGTATGTTATCTTTTCACGCCTATACTTTAGATAAAATTTGGCAGAGATAAAGATTGCATCCCGGGAAAGGACATAGGCTACTTTTGTCTCACAAATATCCCTAATGTGGGAGGGGGGAGGGGGGGGGAGTATAGGGGATGTTCTTTTTATCCCGATACTGCGAAATACGAACTCCACGAAGACGAATTCGCGCGCAAATGCTAGTACTAGTAATAAGAGGTGGTGGTATGTCTCCTAGTCACTTATGTACGGGATTATCTCAATGTAATATAATATAATAATATAATATCCTTGGACATTTCACACAACGCCATATCGTCCCAAGCTAAGCTACCTTATGCTTGTGTTATGGTAACGAGATGGCTGATAAACTACTTATATACATTTTTTTTTTGTAAATACATACATATTATAGATAGAAAAACACCCAGACTCGTAACAAATACTTGCAGGTCGTACAAATATTTGTTCCGTGCGGGAATCGAACCCGCGACATAGTGCGCAGCAGTCAATCGCTCAACCACTGCGCCAACCGTGTCGTCAAATGTGAATATCGTAACTATTGTATCTCATTAGTCGACTCTGAATAAGTTGACACCATTATGTTATTTTCCTAGCACTTAAACAGGATGGTGATTTTGCACCGGCATCCGCCAATGAAACCGAAAGGTTCTGCGTATCGGAAGACGTTGCGTTGGAAGCTCTCCTACAAGCTGGACCGATGACCTGGAAAAGGCTGCAAGAATGTGAAATGTGGCTGTTTGTGTCCATAAGACAATTTTTAAAGTAATCCCGTTTCTTTCACTACAATAAACATTTCTCAGTTCATTAACAGACGTTGGTGATATATCGAGCAACCCACCGCAAATAACTGTGGCACCGCGACCCCAAAAGGGGAAATTGTTCAATGGCGTGAATAAAACAGAATGAAAATAAACTTTTGATTTATGAACAGATTTTATTCTCACCGTGAAGAGCTCGTAAATAAGCTCTCGCCTTGAGCTTTAATGGTATCTTTTTTACTGCAGGTTTTACAAGTTCTCAGATATTAAAGATTAATTTGCTGCCTGGTTATAATCTCGTTGCTTGAATTCGTTGCAGCGCAGTTCTCAGAATTCAAATGTTTTCTCGAGGGATTTTACAGAAAATCGCTGAATTCAGATTTACAGGTATTTTTATACTTATTTTGCATATAAATGCTACACAGATGTCGACGGTGAAGCGCCAAAATCCGAAAAAAAATAACTCTAGTATCTAGTACAGACGCCACCACATCAAACTGTAAAATTTTCCCAATTGAAAATGAACCTTATGATTTTGTAATAAAGTTGACAGACTATAAAAGAAATTCGCCAGATTGGGGTAACTTGATGTGCTGGCCTCACATGCGTGGGTGTCAATAAAATGATCCCTACGTGTTTTTATGTTGCTGCATCTACACATCTCAGGAATCCGCTGAGCGTGTGACGTCATTATTGTGTACAAATATTGCCAGGAGCGTAGATAGTATCTAACAATTTATTATTTTGTTGTTTCATCTTGTAAAAAGAAAGAACGCATAACAATATTACGCCTGTATTTTCCTGAAGGCCTGCCTCTGCAGCATGATCAGTGGTGGGCGTTCGGTATGTTCGGTGCACTTGTAGTATGGGGTTCTAGGTTCGGTTGCTAGGTTGGGCAAAGTGTTGTTGGGTTTCTTCATTAGGAATTTCTTAGTGGCAGCCCGGAGTCAGAATTTGTGGTTGTTCGCAATGGGCTCGCCCCTTATGACATGGGACTTAAACCTAGCTGGCGAAATGTGGGTATACTAAGATGAAAGAAAAATATAGAAAATCAATTTATTCATGTAAGATAGTCAGGATATAATTATATATTTTTTTAAAATTTTGAATCAATAGGTATTTCGACAGTTTAGCCGACAGAGTGCTGATTATACCAGTGAAACTGAACGCGTTCAGCGCTTTTCGCGGTCAATATTCCACACAAGCTTTGACACTGACAGCTCTTGACCGCAGTTTAGATGTGATGTGCTGCTTTACTTGTTATATTACATAAAATAAAAACACTACTACCAGAGCCTTTGATACAGTAACAAAGATTAACTTTGAAGTTTCCAGTTTTACGACGATTTATTTTTCTGGCAAGTACAAGAATAAATGCTGGTGTAAATGCCAGTTTTTCGTTTACATACAGTTAGGGAAATTAATTATTAAGGATATTGACAACCTACATCAATTTGACGTGAAGTAGCCGTTTCATGCAACTGTCAAAGAATGACAGTTGGGATTTGAACATAAACGCACGCGCGTGCCCTCCACGCCAAGCAAAACACTAATTTTCTTCGCCAATTCTTTCCTCGTTATCATAAATTTCTCAATATTCATGGTGCAGTTTAATTTGTTTCATGCAATTAAATACGTACGCTTCAATTTTTAATTTGTTGATGCAAACCGTACCCAAAAGTTATCAGTCTCTTGCCCTTATACCAATTTATTTGGGGTCGGCGCAACATGTCTTTTTCTTTCATACTTCTCTATTGTCATCTCGGTAGTCACTCCATTTCTAGCCATATCATCTTTCACACAATCCATCCATCGTTTCTTTTCGTCTCCCTCTACTTGTATAGCCATCCACATTCATACTCACAACTTTCCTGACATTTTCCTCATTCATCCGCATAACATGCCCATAGATTAAAAACGTACACACAAGTAAGTAATGATTAAATTGTTTATATCGTGTTATAGTGCACCACATTTTTTGCCAGATATTTGTGTCGTTGGCGTACAGGGCATTGCTTGTCACGGATATTATGATAATGCCTTTCAAAAGGTTAAAGTGAGTAGCTTACAATTAATATTTCAAACATTACTTAGATACTTTTCCTGTTAACATTTTGTTCTCATTATCGCCATCAAAACAAGAAAGCCCTCACCGTTTACCTACTTTATTCAAGATTTTTTAATTAAATTCATTACGAGGTAAATAAAACACAGATTCCGGCACGCGATACTTGATTGAAATATTTTCCTTTCTGATATTTGACGAGGAAGTATTGGATTCCATTATCATTCTCGTATTTCCAAATTAGCGAAGTAGAAAGCACCTATCAAGGGCGTATCACGCCATCCGATTTTATATTTTATTGAGACCCTGACCTTGCAAAATACAAACCTCTAAGGGAAATTATACCTTTCTTATTTTACTTTATTTAATTTGTGTTTCTGTTTTGACTGCCTCGTTGGTCTAATGGTCGCAAGCGCTACTAAGCTTGAGGTCGTGGGTTTAATTCCCAGGTCGGCAGTAATATTGAGTTATTCCGTTAGGAATTTTTTAGTAGCAGCCCAGTCAGGATTTGTACTAGGTTGATGGCAATTGCCTAGTCCCTATTACATGGGATTTATACATTACATGTGAAATGTGCGTGCACCTACTGTAGGTACACGTCTCCTATGAGAATCGAGGATCCTCTCTAATATGAGAATATTACGTATAATAATTTTTTATGTATTTTAGTAAGAGGTAACGGTGGAGTTTCTTGCCCATTCTTCTCCACACGAAACTACCTTTTGGAAGGGGCGACTAGAATCAATTCTATTTCTTGTTCATTTTGACGTTCAAAAGTGCCTTAATTGTGCCTATTTGAAATATATGATTTGACTTTGACTTTGTAATACTAGCACTTCGCCCGCGATTTCGTGTACGCGGATATTAAACTTTCTTCTACAACAGTAAAATCATCCCCTGTAAAATTGACTAACTATTTACACCCCATAGTGATAAATTATTATTAATTATTATTATTATTTTATTTTTTAGTGATACTCTTATTCTTTAAATTAATCGTTGAGTTAATCGGACCGCGCGTAAAAATTCCTCTGTACAAACTATGACATCAACCAATACCCCTTTAGGGAGTAGTTAAGAAAAACAAAAAAACTACAAACTTTACAATTTACTTTTGTGCCAAGTTTCAAGTTTATTAATTAAAAACCTACGAACGATTAATACGATTTTTCATAGGGAAGAATTCTCTCCTTTTAACCCCCTTAAAGGTCGAATTTCTAAAAACCCTTTATAGTACTCCCCTACATTATTCAAGGAAGCCGTGTGCAAAAATTGACGATCCTGGCCCCTGATGTTTCGGCTGAGCGTTGATGTGAGCCAGTCAGTTTTCTCCTTTTATTTATATAGATTGAAGTTTGATATGAAAAACGTCTCCCTGGCATGATATTTATTACGATATACTTTTATGACATGATATTTTATTAGTTTTGTGGTTAATAAATAAATAAAAGCCTGAAGTATTTGTAACACAGTTTATTGAAAATAATAAACTTCTTAGGTTTGCCCATTAATTTACAATCAAAAATATTAAATTTTTTGCGTATAACTAAACAGTACCCGATTTTACAATAAAACGTGGTTCTGCACAACAATAAAAGCATTGTATTTAATCTATGGTGTATTACTTAATTATATCTACATACATAGTCTGGTATTTTATACAGCCATAATATTTTATGCGATTGGTAACGTAGATTTGGAGTATCCACGAAAGCCCGCAGCCGAAAGTGAGTTTGATACAATTTCCATATAAAGCACTATTTCTACGAAGTTTTGAACATGGCGATCGTAGGAAAACCGCGGAAAACTTATACAAAATCCAATTCTGAGGAGCGTGCTCCCGTAGTACCCCCTGCAGTTGGTTCGTCGAATCGTTCAATGCTTAATGTTTAAAATTAAATTGCTGTATCCTAGAACTAACACGACTTTGTTGGCACATAATATAATTTATCATTTTGTTCCAGAATCTTACATTCTATTTTATTTACAAGCATGTCCAAATCAGCAAATATTTGGGTAATTTTTAGGAATAACTATAAAATATTACTGCGATTTTTTCAAATCCAGCAAAAGGTCGTTTTAAATTATGCATTTATAAATATATTAAGTATTATGTTATCTATTATGATACATTCGAGAATATTTTTGGACGGGTACACATGAGAATAATATTTAGGTAGCACAGGATATCTCTAATACTATTTTGTTAAAATGAAAAAGCTTGTATCGTGTGCGTGTTTGTGTGTGTATGTGTGTGAGTGTGTGTGTGTTTGTGTGTAAGTGTTTGTGTGTGTGAGTGGGATTGTTATACGTGGAGTTCAGTCACCTTATTTAATGTGACAACGAGTTGGAATAAAAAAATTATGTTGGATATCTTTTCCGTTTTAACAAAATGAGATAAGAGTACAATAATGCATTATTATGGAAGAGAAATACAACATAACATTTATTTATAGTAATTATACCTACGTACTTATTTAATTGAAATTGTGATCACGTCTTCGATAAATTTGGTCTATATTTTCGTCTAAAATTAAAAAAGGATTAATGAATTATATGAAAAAATTAAAACCACAAATAATATCAATATGTTTGACATTTATGTTGTATTTAAGAAATTCAAGTTAATCGAGGCCCTATGGTAAATACACAATTTTATTTTAATACCTTATACATTTCACATAGATATACATAATAATAATATAGGTACATACATATTTGGTATTCACGAATAAAATGACTTTATAAATACGAATAAAAAATATTCAATACTGAGTACCTTAAATTGGTTCCATGGATAAGCCATATTAATTGAATCGAGTGCCCTATTAAGCTACTTATTTTAATATCACTTTGGCGATTGCCTAGCCATTTAGATTATTTATACAATATTTAATTAAGCTTGTTAGGAATCAGGATAAAAACCATTAGACAAAAATATAAATATTTTTTACGTTTTCCTTTTGAAATACCGAGCAAAGGACGACTTATGTTTTTTTAAAAGATTGAGTAAAAAGTAATTAACCTAATTAAAAAATAAAACGAACTGATCTTTTGTAAAGGAATATTTGAACAAAACATCAAAGGCATTTAATCCGTGTCCAAGCGATCTGACGCTCAACAATAAATTAATGTAATTATTGTTTGTCTGTGTTTTCAACGAAAACAACATTTTGAAGGCGCGCTGAAAATGTTGGGTCTCGGAAATTGAAAGCAAAGGGTTATTGACATTTAAAATACCTGCCTTAATAGCTTCAGCCCACGACTTTGCCCGCGTAAAATTTCTTGTTCCCCCGACACACCGCATTGCATCGCATCGTATTCCTGCGCTATTAGTTCACGTTCTTCCTGTCCTATATCATTATTGCTTACTTTTGAATGGTCAAAATATGGTTTCTTGAAAACTTGGGCTATCAAATGATTTGAAAGATTTTTTCAAAAACCAACTGGTATTAACAGATTAGAGCTTAAAAAAAACTAAGTATTCATCTTAGTATTATTGATATTTAAAATATACTGGAATTATGGACAACTAAATGCTATGGTTCGGAAACGTCCATTTCCAAAAAAAAAACTGTGTTTTTGGCGCTAATTTGTGCACTTACGTTCAGATACAAAAGGATATTGCTTAATTATAATATTTCTATCTAAATCGTGCGTTAAGCTTACGCCTTGCGTATAATATCTACTTTTTACAATACATACAGTAATTGCAATATAGGTACTTAATTTCCATTACAAATATTACATTCGCATTAAACTATAACAATGATATAAGGCACTGCCTTATACCTATATTGTACTTACAAATAATTATCTATACAAGTTACTTGACGTTTCAGACAAAAATACGTCGTAACTTCAGATTTCGTGTTCTTTTTGATCAAATAGGAAAAGTCACACGCACAAAGAATTTTGTGTTTTTCAGAAGTAGGTATATGTTGAAGCGACGTCTTAAAGCCAAGTCAACACGGGTATGTGTTGACTATCGGCAGCTCAACGCAAAGATTGTGAAAGACGAGTATCCTCTTCCTATTATAGATGACCTGATTGACAGGTTATCTCAAGCGAAGGTGTTCAGCGTTCTTGATTTGAAGAATGGATTTTTCCATTTGAAAATGAGTGAAGAATCCATACCTTACACTTCTTTTGTTACCCATCCAAGGTATACCCTTTCAAGGTTTCAGTTGAAGTAGAAAACATTTAATATTCAAAACACGCGTTATTTGAAAGTCATCTCGACGCCGACAAATGTTTCAGAGTTCGTTCCATGTGACTCGAATGATGAATCAGAAAATGTACGTAATTTGTGACAACAAGCTTCAATTAAATAACCAATTACTCGATAGACCGAATGAATACGGTTCCAATTAATTCACTTGGGTATCTAAACATTGGTGTACCTAATGGGATTTTATAGAGTAAAATACAGTATTCGAATAGCGAGAGGGACCAGTCATAATTGTTTCTTAACATACGAGTAATTATTAATTAATCTTAGCCAAGTACAGCTCTTATACAGCTTACGTACTTTATATTTTATCAAAACGGTGTTTTTTATTAACACAAATTAAGTTAACATTTCTGCAGAAAATGACTTCTTTTGGTACAAGAACTTGAAATTCCGCCGTCAATTCCATTTTACAATTACATCATTAACTACATCTGCGCAAGCTCATTCGTCACATATTCCTACAATTCCAAAGCGTATAAACACGTTAGTACAAACACTATCACTATTAACAGCTCTATCTATTTCACACAATACGGTAGTCTCTCAATTCAAGTACCTAATAACATTTTATTGCACCATATAAAGTCAGTAATTGCACAGGCTTTATAGAAGCGCTATAGAGGCGTCTCGTCGCCGGATTCGCTATACGGCAACCTAACTACCTTAGTTCCTGCTAACACACCGACACCCTCCAGACACGACCTCCTGTTTGTGAGCACATCTCGCAAGAATGCTCGTCTGGAACCGGCCAAATTAGTCCCCGTAATAGACCTCGTTAATTTTCTTAGCGCAGGCATTTTTAGTGCCTCTTCGTATGAAGGGGGCTCGTCAGTAGGCGTAGTTTGTGCACGACCACCAAACGGATCTCTCGAACAAGTTGGTGATAATTCTCTGGAGAAATATAATGTGGCTTCTCCGTTCTCACTTGCTTGAGGTTCCGGCAACTGTTCGTAGCTCGTCGGAGAATTGGTTGCTCTAAATTCTTCTAATATCTGTCTAGCACTCCTGGCAGTTGTAAGGACACCTGCCCAAGAACGCCTATTTTGCTGCTTCGCCTCATTAGATCTAGCACTTGCAGAAATATTATGAGTAGAGTGTGTGGTGGCGATAGTAACTTTAGGTCTTCGCTGAGGCTCGTCAAACGATGCCGCTTTAGCTGTCCTAAGTGGAGATGCCCTGGCTTCGGGCTCCACATCTATTACAACACCAGCCGTTTCATTGTTTGTACTGCTATCTGCTGCGGGCGCTTCTCTAAGAGCTGCGTCAATTCGCATAGCTTCAGAGTAAGAAGGTACTAAGGCGCAGTTTCCACGTATCGCTGCAAACAGTTCGAGACTGTCGACTGTGGAAGCATGTGAGAGGGGTAAGGTGCGAGGGGGACGAGGAGCTGAACACAGCACAGCACTTTGTTCATCAGCAAGTGCCCACGCGTAATTGTTGGCAGTCACTGGTGGGAACGTATCTGATAAGTGAGTATCAATATCTAACTGCCTACTGGGGTCTAACTCGTAGTTTGTGCCAAATATTTTCGTAATCTGTAACAGAATAACGGAAATTCAAATAAACATTGGGGTTGAACCAGAGGCTCGAGGCAATTTTAGTTAACATGTTTGTACATTGTACAGCAATCTGATTGTATCAAATAATGAGATCAAAGCTTATTGTGTTCCCGAAATGGGATTATTGTTTATGGAATAAGTGCTGAAAGAAATAGGGTAATTTTACGTTATAATATAGAAATTGTACACAAAAGTATGGAATATAAATACTGGTTCGTTATTCAGAATATATGATCAATATTTGTTCGTTATTCAGAATATTTGGTGGTGCCATTCAAATGCAAAAAATAATTAGAATTGAGATTTTTTATTAAAAAAAAGAGCGGTCTACTTTGCAATACATTATAATGACTCTAAATAAAACTCCAAATATTTTAATGCACATATAAACGTAACTATTGTAATAATTTCCTTCATTTTAAGCCACAAAAGTCAACTCACCGTGTAATGTACATAAGCCGTATTACACTCTATAAGTATTCGAAGAGGCCAAGAAAGAAGAAGACACGAGAGAGTCCAGAACAGAAGTTGAGACGAGTACCACGGACAACGGTCAGCATCCCTGTAATGTAAATGACTAAAATCCTCACATACTTTAACATTTTCATTATAAAAGTAAATTGGAGGAAACTTTCCGATATTTACCTATAAGCGACCATATATTCTTTGAAAGAACTGACTCCAATGAGATCTAAACCTTCGCGCATTTCCATGAAGTCGTCAAACCTTTCGTGCTCAGCGAAAAATCTTGATCTTTGATCTTCAAATTCTGGGAATAAGGTTATGTTTTAGAAACTGTTCGATTTACGTCGTCGGGATAATTTGTTTTGTATAAAACAAATTATAAAGAAAACTGAAATTAAGGTAATCAGTTTTGTTTAGTTCCTTGAAAACATTTCTAAGTAATCATTGAGGAATGTCGTTAATGTCTTCAAATTATCAGTCTACAGAAAAATGGGGCAGGGTCACAGCCATTTTGGGACAGGCAATTTTGTTTAATGTACAGTTTTTGACTTTTGACTTGACTTGAGGTTTGTATCCTGACTCATTTTTAAAATCAAATAAATTATTTGGCTTCGATTTTATTCGTCGACTTACCACTGGCAGCTTCAATATTTGCGAATGCAAATCCCTTGCTGAAGCGAACTTTAGTGATGGGGGTCTTGGAGTCCAGCACCAAGTTTCTGGACGCATCCCGTTGTCCACAGCAAGCGTGTGCAAAGGAAGTACTTGCGCTATGAGTGTTCACCCTCTCATAGTAAACCTGTTGAAAAATGAAATGTAAGCATAGTATGCGATAGCAATGTGCTCGTCTTTTTTTTCTGAGGGTGGGAAATCATCCAATGACTTCGCCCGCTCTGGGTGGAGCGGAAGGGGGTGTCAGACTTTTACTGACTAAAACTCATCCATGTTCCTGCCTTAGCCTTTTATGTTCCGGGCTAGCGGTAACCCTTTCGGACAATCCCGCTTAAAATGCTCGTCTAAAATATATAATATGATTAGGCCATTTGTCCACCGCCATCGTCAACGGGACGTCAACGAGAAACGATATTATTCGACAAGAACGTTCCGGTGACGACGATCGTTTGTCTACTGTGACCGCACTCAGCGCCGGCGGTTCAGTATGTTATGAATTTATGATAGACAAAACAAAATCCGGGTGAACGGTGGCGCCGGTATGACAACGGTGCAGCGGTGTGCGAACAAGATCAAACGTGTTTTGTATTACAAAACAATATCGGGCGAATTTCAAACAGTCGTGCTGAACTACCCGAAAATTATAATTATACCGGAATAGTGGCGTTGCCCAGGTGACGGACGTACGGTTCGTTGACATGCCATTGACGGTGGCGGTGGACAAAATGGCTGCTCGGTGCTTATTGCTGTATATTTTAATCTTCATCTTTCTTTATCATAAATTATAAATACAAAAGCACGATCATTACCATGTTTTTGACACTCGTTGTATAGTAAAAATTAATTTCGAGAAATGTAAAATTGCGATACCACAATTCCACGAAAAGATTTATAATTGAAACTTTCAGTAGGAGGAGGCAAGGCTATTTAAAAAGATACGTGGAAAAAGATAATTATTATTATAAAAGTACTGAGTTTCCATTTCATGAATTTAACCGAACTGCTTTAAGCTGTGTACGGAATAATCAATTTCATCCGAATTCTTCATACTGCCAGTCTTCTGAGCTGATGTTTCCGGACGACAGCGATGCGGATCAGTACTTCGACGCCTAAGTGTATTTTTTGCTTTTGTATTTATTTGCATATTAATCCTTATCCAAATAAACGTTCTGAATTCCATCTTGAGTTACATATGTATCATATGAATAAAATACAAAATATAACAAAACCAACCATATCAATTGAACATCTACGTCATTGTAAATTGCTTGATCGCTGCCTAGCGCAGGTACAAAGTACTTACATGCACACAACATCAACATGCATCGGATTTCGATCCACGCTCAAAGCTTGTCCCCAACCAAACAATTACTATATTGTGTCAAAACCAGTTCAGCGGTTTATGGGTTCTTGACATGTTAGGAGGCAACTAAAGTGGCTTTACAAAGCGATGGATTTATTAAATATAGCCCTTGGGGAAATCACTTGGGTACAAATTAGACAAGCTATAGAACATAGCAATGTTGTACTAACAACATGTTCTATAGCTTGTCTAATTTGTGTTTACTAACTTAACACATAAAGTAAGCTGCAGCTGTTCCAATACGAAAATTATTATATCGTTTGATTTAAAGTGATTTTGTTAATCTAATCCTAAGTATTCAAACAGCAACAATCAATAACCACCGCATCTAACAGTATTATTTTATTCTAAGAGAGAAAGAGATGGAGCAAGTCCTGTATAGCTCCATCTCCTTCCCGCATATGGTGGTTGTACAGACACAGGTACCTTATTTGGCCATCTTTCTTTCTGAACCAATCTATGTTTCTTTCATTTATACTCCGAGTAACGAGCTGTCACTAGGTATACCACTGTCCACCGTTGTACATTCTCGTGCTGACATATAGGACGGTTTCTATTAGCCGCGGCTATTGGATCTGATCTCTCCGCAATTTTGTTTTGTTCGGAGCAAAAAAATTGAGTTTGAGCACCTCTATAGAAATACTTATTAACCTTCGTCTTCTGAAATGTGTTTCGTGGACGATTGAGTTTTATCAATTATTGGTTTTATGGGCAATTTGGTCGGTCGTAAATTGAGATATAGAGGTATACTTATACGGGAGGTGATCGATCATCGTAATTTCAGTTATGTATGTGCTTCGTCGATAAGATCTTTGAGGTTTTGACTAAGGAGTTTCTCGAGCTTCTCTGTTTAAGTGAGCGTACTGCACCAATCGCGCCTATTAGTAATTTGTTTATAAGATACGTGGAGGGTAGGTATATCAAAATGATTTTGATAATAATTGTAGGTAAGATACGTGTAGGGTAATTCTATACTATACCAGATGGTAAATATATTACCGCACATTTGAAAATTGTACTAATAGCTCCGCGCAACGCAAGAACTTTTGAATAAGGTCCACCTCTATGGAATTAATACAAACCGTTTGGAAAAGTTTTTTAAAGGGATTAAATTTAACTCTGTAATCTTCTAATATGAATTAAATACGAAAGATTATACCTAAGTACTTCTATCTACATATTTATAGGTACGATCATCTTCCCAGCCTTTTCCCGTGTTATGGTCGGCTTCAAGTACAACCGTATGCAGCTGAATACTACTGGTTCACAAAGAGTGACATTTTACTGAGGTTCACAACCCAGTTACTGGGTAATATGATACCCCTTTCGTGAGACTGGTTGTCAGACGTCTGTTGGCGGCTTCTGACGTCCCGTGCAAAAATAAAAAAATATAGTTTGTAAGTTACTTATTGCAGAAGCTTTTAGAATTTTTAGAGTATTCTTGTATATGGACCTCTTTTTAAGTAAAAGATATACCTACCTGTACTAGGTCCTGCTCTTTCAGCGGGATAGTCGGAAAGGGTTACTGCTACTTCGGAACATAAAAGGCTAAGGAAGGGACATGGATGGGTTCTAGTCAGTAAACATCTGACACTCCCTTCCGCTACACCCAGAGCGCGAGGAGTCATTTCATGATTTCCCACCCTCAAAAAAAAGGTCCTGCTCTTCAATGACAAATAAATGACATAGTAAAAGTGGTGTAGGTGCAGAGAGTGTTATTACGTGAGAACATAAATGATTAAATATAAAACTTAATAGATACTTACTTGAGTGGTAGTATAAGCATCTCCGTTCCTATATCGCGTGACTTGCCGCTTACGTCTCACGTAATGGTAGCATATTGCCTTCCACCTGCAAAGGCGATCACATTTCATATTTTGAATACATTACGTTGTCACACGGCGTTCGCGCAATCAATAACTTTGACGCGCAGAGACGTGTGTTATCTTGTTTGATAGAAATTATAATTTTCTCTTTTAAACTTTCATTTGTTTTTCGCTTATGTTTGGAACGGTTTGGATAAATTAGCAAGTAGGAGGTTTACATGAAATGTAACACACAAACAATGAAACTTGAAACTTTTGATAGCTGTATCATGTTTCGTTGTTTATATTATGTCGGCTTAGACATTTGTGTGAGATATCTTCTTACATTTCACAGAGCTGTACTTGCCTAAGACAAAAAAAATACTTAAATTAATATTTGGTTATTCAAATACTTCCACCTATTTGATTGAATTAAGCATGATTGTAGGGACCTATAAGCGTTTTATGTGAGTTAGTATAGTACGTGTCAAACTTTGAGACGGCTCTGAAGTGCGCTACTAGCTGCGCAGTACCCCACCCCCCTCCCCCGCTGTCATATGAATTCTTTACTGCGACTCACTTCACGTTCCGAGCCGCCAAAAATTGCAATCGAGACGTCTCATTGATGGTTATCAATGAGACGTCTCGATTGCAATTTTGTGTGAGGTTTCGCACAAAATTAAATATGCAAAGTTCTGCAAACACGTATCATGTTATTGTACCGACGCCAGCACATCAAGCTATCCCTGTCAAATTTTCTCAATTAAAAATAACCTTATGTCTTTGGAATAAAGTTGAATTACTATCAAAGAAATTTGACAGATTGTGGTAACTTGATGTGCTGGCCTCTGTACGTACAGTAATTTATCAGAACGCCTGTTTATCATAGTCTCGAATTTCAGATGGATTAGGTAAGTAGGTGCTCAAGTAAATTGATCGACACGAGTATATTAGCCTCAACCATCGCGCCATCACATTTCACTTGTGAGATACACAACAGATATGAATAAATTATCGTCTTCAAAGGATTTTAACACGAGATGGGATTCTCTTAAAATTCAACATAAGATAAAGGTAAGGTAAGTTCTTAAGACAGTGTATGGTCTAAGAAGTATTTTGGTTGAATCTCGGCATTTTAGTGAAAAAGACAGGAAAACTAAAGACTACACAAGGTTTCGATAAAATCATATTTTTTTTTGGATTAATTTGAAAATGCTACTAAAATCAATACAGATTAGCCAGGTCTATGAGCTCTCCCCTTTTTTTACTACTTGTACATAATATATATATACTTTTTAGTTTTAGGTTTTTCTTTCTTTTCGTGTGGTTAGTGACTAACATGGTGTCAGAGTTTTGGAGTCTCAGTTCCGGTTTCCTCATGGTGAAGGAAAACATCGAAAGTTTTAGGTTGTATATAAAGTTTGTGTTGTAGCGTAGGCATATTACTTGTACCTAATCTTTAGTCTTTGGCCATGTATGACGTAGCACGTAAGTTAACTCTAAGCTCTCAACCACTGTATTATATTATCGAATCCATCGTCTTTACAGTCAGTCGTTCAGTAAACCTTCAACTGAGAACACGCCTTTTAATTTGCCAAACCTTCTGACCACACACATACATAAAACCACCTTATCGGCAAAGTGGTGAACCCGACGTGATCGCGCGCGTATCGAGTTCCAAGTTTATAACAAAGACTTAAAAGTACAATCACGCGTGAAAATGAACGACCCACACTACCAGGCCGCAGCTCACCAACAACCTGCAGCCATGTCAACCCAGGACCAGCCGCAAGAGATGACTGGAGTTTCGATGACACCGAGGATACCGGACTTCTGGCAAGATCGACCAAGACTCTGGTTCCATCAATTCAACGCCATCGTGGACCCTCTAAAGGCAAGTGACCTGCACAAAAGTCAACTTTTAATAGCTAGGCTGAAACCTGACGAATTACCTGATATTAGTGACATTCTTGAAAACATGCCGGAGAACAATAAATATGAAACACTGAGAAATAGGTTGATTTCGGTTTACGAAGAGTCGGAAAGCAAACAAATGAACCAACTCTTAAACGAAATCGAACTCGGAGATCAAAAGCCTTCACAATTATTACGGCGTATGAGAGATTTAGGGAAGAATAAAGTCCCAGACAACACTCTTAAATTACTGTGGACAGGTCGTCTTCCACACTCAGTTAGGGCCGTCATAACCGCATGCGACACTGACGAGGTTAAACTCGATGGTTTGGCTAAAATCGCAGATAAAATCATGGAAAATACCAGACCATCGGAGATAGCCCCAGTTACTAAAACAACTCCGAGTGCAGACCCAACACTTCCTGAAACCATTGTAAATGAGATGAAACAAATAAAACTAGAAATTTTGGAATTACACAATAAAATAAACGATTCTAATAACCGTCAGAACCGCGAGTCGCGGAACCGAGATCGTTACAGCCGTGGAACTCCCGGACACGCTCTAAAAGTCGCGACATCACTTATAAAAATAGGGAGAATTACCTAAGACAAAAAGAAAAACCAGGTGATGCGAATTACCAGTGCTTCTACCATTTCACTTATGGCACGAATGCGCGTAAATGCGGCGACACAATAAATTGCAACAAAAGGTACCCGGAAAACTAATTCAGACACCGGGTCAAATATACAATGTCGCCGGTGTCAGTTCCTATCGTTTATGTGTTACGGATATTAAAACTGGTGTACGATTTCTTATCGACACTGGTGCTGATGTGTCAGTTTTAGCCGGTAAAAGGCAAAACGCATCCACATCAGACTACATATTATATGCAGCCAACGGCACTAAAATCAAAACATACGGCGAAAAATCCATCACAGTCGACTTAGGTTTACGTCGCCCATTCCAATGGAAGTTCATAGTAGCCGATGTACAACGTTCAATAATAGGCGCCGACTTCCTTGCTGCTAACAAACTAATAGTAGATTTACATGGTAGAAAACTAGTAGACAAACTCACCTTAATATCGCGCGCTACAAATATTACAAATTGCCCTGAATCGAGTATTCGATCAATCGATGTAAACGACGAATACCATCTCATACTACAAAAAATTCCCGACATAACCAAATTTTAAAACGCATCCTAAACATGACGTTCAACACCACATTTACACTAATGGACCCCCGGTCCATGAAAAAGTACGACCGCTTAATCCGGAGAAATACAAAGTCGCCAAAGCAGAATTCGAAAGAATGATGCAATTAGGTATTTGTAGACCTTCGAATAGTCCTTGGGCTAACCCACTTGTTTGCGTTAGTAAAAAAAACGGTGAAATAAGGCCGTGCGGAGACTATCGCAGACTCAACGCACAAACTACTCCCGACCGTTATCCATTACCAAGACTACTTGATTTCACATATTTACTCAAAGGGAAAACTATATTTTCTAAAATTGACGTTCGGAAAGCTTACCATAATATACCAATGGCTCCCGAAGACATTCCAAAGACTGCAGTCATAACTCCATTCGGTTTATTCGAATTTACTAGAATGAACTTTGGATTACGTAACGCAGCGCAAGATTTTCAAAGGTTAGTCAACAACGCCTTAAAAAGTCTTGACTTTGCATTTCCTTACCTTGATGATGTAATTATAGCTTCAGATTCAAAAGAAATGCATGCAAAACATTTAGAGTTAGTTTTAGAACGATTAAATAATATCGGGTTAACAATCAACACAGATAAAAGCGAATTCGGTAAATCCGAGTTAAACTACCTCGGTTACCACATCAACTCAAAAGGCATAAAACCGAGCGCAAACAAAACGCAACTTATTAATGATTATCCACAACCCAATACAATAGAGGAACTCCGACGTTTCCTCGGAATGATGAATTTCTATAGGCTCAACATTCCAAAAGCTGCAGAAATTCAAACACCACTAAATGCGTATTTACACAATTCAAAAAAACGCGACAAAACAGAAATTACATGGACCGAAAGTGCATTAGAAGCATTCAGTCGATGTAAACAAGCTATCAATAATACAGTTACGTTATCGCATCCCGACGCAACCGTACCATTAGTGTTGATGACAGACGCTTCCGGTACTTGCGTAGGTGCCGCTTTAAATCAAAGAGTTAGTGATAAATTAGAACCTCTAGGATTTTATTCAAAGAAACTCACTGATACCCAAACTAGATACAGTACGTACGATAGGGAACTTTTAGCAATTTATACGTACATGGCAATTAAACACTTCCGCCATATGGTAGAAGGCAGACAGCTGACAGTACTAACAGACCACAAACCATTGACCTTCGCCCTATCTAAAAAGGTATCGCCTTCAGACTCACCTAGACGGTTAAGACAACTAGATTTCATTTCCCAATTTTGTGATAACATCATATACATAGAAGGTGACAAAAATACAGTCGCCGACGCATTATCCCGAATCGATGAGATTATCATGCCATCACTAGTAGATTATCGAAAATTAGCCGAACTACAAAAAACCGATCCAGAATTACAAAATCTACACAAACATGACAAACTCCAATTTAAATTAATAACAATGCCCGATGCGGAGATAAAAATAGCCTGCGAAACATCAACAAATGACATACGTCCTTATCTACCTTTACAGTTCCGGGAACTCGCCACAAAAACTTTACACAATGGGAGCCATCCCGGCGTCACAGCTACTCAACGCTTAGTTAAGTCAAGGTATTTATGGAGCAACATGAATACCGACATAAAAAATTTCGTTAAAACGTGTGTTCCCTGTCAAAAATCTAAAATTCAACGCCACACAGTAACACCGATAGGCGAATTTGACAGCACAGGAAACCGTTTCGAAAATGTACACATCGATATAATAGGACCACTGCCACCGGCACAGGATTTCAAATATTGCGTTACCATCATCGACAGGGTAACGAAATGGCCAGAAGTTATACCCGTTAAAGATATAACAGCTGAAACGGTTGCTAAGGTGTTCGTAGAGCATTGGATTGCTCGTTTCGGTTGTCCAATACGTATAACTTCAGATCAAGGTCGTCAATTCGAATCAGATTTATTTCGGCAGTTATTAAAAAGACTCGGCATCGAACGAGTCCGCACAACTGCATACAACCCAAAGGCGAACGGCATGATCGAAAGACTTCACAGTACCTTAAAAGCTGCTATTATGGCAAAATGTTCAAATAGCGCACAATGGTTACGGCAATTACCTCTAGTACTCCTAGGGCTGCGCTCGGCAGTTAAATTAGATCTGGGATACAGTCCATCACAATTTTTATACGGCAGTAGTCTCAGACTGCCAGGTGACCTATTTCATTCAAAACCTACAACCAATATTAACGACAGCGACTACATCAAACTGTTAACCAAGTCATTGTCGTCCGTTCCCAATCTCTCACATTCAAGCCTACATAGCAAAAACCATACTGTATTCGTTCATAAAGATTTAGCCATTAACACTCATGTGTTTGTTAGAAATGAAGCACGTAGATCTTTGGTACCACCTTACGAAGGTCCATATAAAGTAATAAAACGTCATCCAAAATTTTATACTTTGGATTGCAACGGTAAACAAGTCACAATATCACTTGATCGTCTAAAACCAGCTTACCTATTAGACTTTGATAACGTGTCGGTCCCACGCCAGGAGACCCAAAAAACGACGTTACCCGACACCGACCCACATCCGGCGAACGTTACGACTTCATACGACACTTCGAGTACTAGGACACCGCCAATAACAACGAAATCGGGCCGGGTCGTTAAGAAGACCGTGAGATTCGACATGTGAGCCGCCTCCGTCAACGTCTTTATCAACTGTATTAATAACCGTCACTCTACAACAAACGCTCACTATCGCCGCACTCATACCAGCCAGCAGTCAGACATCATGGGCCAGCCAGCTAGCAAAATGACTATCGTGGCGCAGAACAGCGCAGCCACCGGCAACAAGGCTTCGCTGCAAGACGAAACCCTTACCGTCACCCACAAGATGTCGCTAGCCGCAGTCATCCTAGTCAGCACAGCAGTAACCCTATGTATACTCTACGTGGGGTGGTGCTATTGCAAGCGCCGCATCGAAGCCGCCGTCGAGACAAGAATCAACCACGCGATCACACAACGTGCTATCGGCGCACCACCAGGGATACCCAACCTACAAGGAAATATCGGGAGTGCAAACCTCAAACAAAGTTATAGTGTAGCGTAAACAACATGTGACAAAAATATACTCTCTAGTATAAGTAGCATAGTGTAACTATAAGTCAAACCATTGTTCACAACTCATTGTTTATTGTTAACGTCTTTAGTTTTAAGTAGTTGATAGATAATTTTGTATTCTCAAATAATTTCATTTTAATTTCATTTCATTCTAACAAATAAAAAAATATTGTTTAATCTAAGGGGGGAGGATTGTAGCGTAGGCATATTACTTGTACCTAATCTTTAGTCTTTGGCCATGTATGACGTAGCACGTAAGTTAACTCTAAGCTCTCAACCACTGTATTATATTATCGAATCCATCGTCTTTACAGTCAGTCGTTCAGTAAACCTTCAACTGAGAACACGCCTTTTAATTTGCCAAACCTTCTGACCACACACACACATAAAACCACCTTATCGGCAAAGTGTTAAATTAGTATTAGTCTGATCTGGAAACATCATTCGTTTCATTTTAGGTACAGAGCCCTCAGAACAAATTCTACTCAGCCAATAAAACGGCTTCCCTGAACTGTGACATTCTTGGATTGATATACGACGAGCATTTATCAGTAAAACGTCTACAGAATCAGTCAGATACACCACGGTTGATTGAGCAGCGTGGACCGTTTCACTGTAACGTGAACCTTGAATCCTCGGAATTGCTTGATTAATAATAATAAATCTTTTATTTCAGACAGTATTATCCAGTTGTAGTTTGTACGCAGTGTTACAATGACATGACGTGGGACATGCGAAATGTAGGTGTAAGTACTGTAGAGCCTAAGTGAAACCTCGTGGTATTTAGAGCCTGGTCGGATACAATATAACTTATAGCATTCGACCTTTCAAAATAAAAGAATCTCTATGACGTTCTCGTTTGAGCACTTGGTAGATAGTATGCTTACGCTGGGAGCAGAAAACATTGCGTTACCGTGCTTTGGGTGACAGATCTGGGTGATAAGCGTAAGTAGAAGGATGTGTGGCCGGCTTTGTGTTTCGTTTCGATGAGTCTCTTGAACGCAAAGAATGTCGCTGTGGGTTTTGCGGTACACATCAGAAAGAATTTCCGAGAGAAGAGGAGCTTGTGGCTAAGTACTAACAGTGCACTGGTCGATCCATCAGGTTAAGCTACGCTTGCCGGGTTTGGCCGTGGATCTCATCTTTACATACCGAGACTCCTCCGTGTCTCGGAAAACACGTTAAGCCGTTGGTCCCGGCTGTCATATACGCATCTTTGACAGTCGTTACGGGTCGTCAGAAGCCCGAAAATTTTACAGCCAGTCTTAAGAGGTATCATATTGCCCAGTTACTGGGTTGTGGACGTCAGATAAGCAGTCGCTCCATGTAAAATACTGGTATTCAGCTGCTAACCGGATGCAACCCCTGGAAACCGACCCCAACATAGTTAGAAAAAGGCTAGGCAGATGATGATCAGAAAGAATTTTCGATTTGTCTTGTGAGAAACCTTCGATGTAAATCAAGACTTCGCACAGAGCCCGTTTTTTATGTGGACTTTGGCATCGTGCTTGAAAGGATTAGCCAATCAGCGTGAAAACTTGCTGGATGCCCACTTGCCCAGGGTGCGCCGGACGTATATATAGCTCTATAGATACATCGCTCGGGGAGGCTCCTTTCTTGCAACCCCTTTCTCTGATGGTCGCTAGTGATGGCGCCAAACAAGTAGCCAAATTCTGGCCGAGTACATTTTACTTGTTTGGGTAGATTGCCATCGACACGCGAAGAAGAAGAATAATAGGATAGTTTGATAGGTTTTTATAAAAGAAAAGAAGTCTGTCAGTAGCCGTGCTGCTTGACGCATATTCGTTAAAAGCAATATAATTCATAAGCTGCTGCCTCTTGTGTTTGTATTTTGTAGGATCGAAATCTCTTCAACACACTACACGAGCTCTACCTCTGAGCTCCCCAAGTGAAGGTCCCTCTGACCTTCACAGTACATGACTGCCTAACCTGCCTGAAATATAGGCGTGATATTATGATCCCTATCACATGGGGCTTAAACATAACTGGCGAAAAGTGGGAGTGCAGTCACGAGTACTGATATGTATACACCTAGCAATATTCAGAAGCGTTTTTCTCGTAAAATAACTATTTCAACTTTAAGATACGACAGGTTCGGTAAACCTGGATTCGAAAATGCAATGTGTGCATGAACATACGATTTCATTTTATGATTAAGGAGAAACCGCATTTGAAATTAGCTAATTGTTTACTTGTATAGTTTTGTTCATGACTGTACCTACTACTCGTACTCACAACTTCTACTTAACCCCTTGAAAAGTACAGACATGAAGTTATGTTCCCTATTACATGGGACATAAACATAACTGGCGAAATGTGGGTGTGCCTACTATAGGTACAGAGGCCAGCACATCAAGTTACCACAATCTGTCAAATTTCTTTGATAGTATTTCAACTTTATTGCAAAGACATAAGGTTTTTATTTCAGAAATTTCATCATTTTTAATTCAGAAAATTTGACAGTTAGGGATAGCTTGATGTGCTGGCGTCTGTACAACTCTGTCTAACCCTTTAAGGAAAGAAGGCGTGATGTTATTTTATGTTACGAAATTACTTTGAGCTGCACCTTAATTGCTTCACATACTTTCAATAACAATCACGGGGTTTAAAGAAAATTCCTAATCCATTGCTTTATAGGTTCGAAAAATTCATCTGCCCAACAAAGTAAATGACGCAACGAACGTGGATGAACTGTCAAAATGAAAGATATCAATATGGATAATGCCTGGTTAAAAGAAAAAAAAATATTTTGTCCAGTCAGAAAATTAAATAATATTAGACACGTATTTTTTGCTTTAAAAATGTTATAGATAAGTTGGGGAGGAAAACATCGTGAGGAAATGGAATGCCTGAGAGATATTTCTCAACAGTATGTGAAGCTAAGTCAGAGGCCAACATGGAAACTCTGAACCTCTGACACTCTGAAAAAAGAAGAGTTGTGGAGTGGGGCTACGTCACAAGTAAGTATAAAATAAAATATACATATGTGTGCCCGTGACGTCAAGCCACATTTTAACTCGACGTAATCGTTTGTAGTCCATTGAAATGTTACATTAGCTTTGCATTTTTTAGAGGACGCAATTTTATTTTTGGGACATGTTAGGGGGGTCAATAGAAGCTTAACCTCAAGTTTGTGGGGTCGCCACACTTGTCCCCCGGCCGCCATCTTGGAAAAAGGGTGAAAACACTTTTTTCGCGATATCTCGGAAACAATGCGTCTTGCAAAAAAATTGAAAAGATATAATTTGTAGCAAATTGTTTTGCCTACAAATATGTAATACAACTTTTTGCCCTAAATTAAAAATGATAGAAGTTATAAGCAAAAAAGGGAGATTTTTTTTATAAAAATTTTCTTTTTTGCTCTATAACTTTTTTTTTATACATTTTACAAAAAAAATTCTTCAGACCGATCTTGTAGATGATCCTTTGAGGAAAATTTTTCCCTATTTTTTTTTAAATTTCATTCATTAATAACGCTGTTACAGCGCTCCAAAGTTGACCGGGTTCGTCAACGTTCATGAGAATCCGGTCGAAACGAAATGTTTAACTTATTTTTGTTTTTTTTTTATTGTAAATATATTCTTACAAAAAATTTGTTAAATTAAAAAAACAAATCAAACTTGATAGATCTTCTCAAAACTGCTCTTTCAGGGGTTGGTATTTCTGTCGACCAAGCTGAATCAGATGCATCATGATTCTGTTATTATTGTGGCAGAGGACATTGCCATTCTTGTATTGCTCACGGCATTAGGCACAAGACAGCTTTTTTTTAAGGCTGGGAAATCATCCAATGTCTTCTCCAGTTCTGGGTGGAGCGCGAGGGAGTGTCAGACTCTTACTAACTAAAACCCATTCATTACCTGTAAGAATAGTTGTAAGTTATGATATAAATAAAATTAAAAAAAAAATAAAATAAAAAAATGTTCCTTCCGTAGCCCTTTATGTTCCGGGGTAGCGGTGACCCTTTCGGATAATCCCGCTTACCCGGCAGGCTTGGCCCTAAAGGGCCCCTTCATGTGCTGACATCTCTTTGAGGCGCGGGTGGAACATATACGCGCCATCCGGCACGGGCCTGGTCCTGATCGGGTGGTGAGCCACCCATTGCTCACCGCCCGCAGGCCCGCGCCTACGGTGGCCGGGAGTCTTTACCGTGGCTCCCAACGCCCGGGGCGTCTCCCGCGGCGGCTGGGACGGGAGGACCTTTCTCTCTCCCATCCCGCCACCTCCTTCGCGAGCATGACTGTTTCGCAGAAGGAGGTGACTGCCTCCCACTCCCTCTCACTTCGGACCATGGCTTGCACCAGGGCCGGGCGCGAGAGGTCGCCGCCGCCGATCGCCTCTACGAGAACACGGAGGTGCTCCGCCCAAGTGGGGCAGGTTTCCACCGTGTGCTCCACCGTGTCCTCTGGGCGATCCTCGCAGTGGTGACACCCGGGCGTTTCCTCCCGCCTGATTATGTGCAGGAACCTCCCGTAACATCCATGTCCGGTGAGGATCTGCGTCAGGCGGTAGGTGAAGGCGCCGTGACGCCTCTCTAGCCACTCCTCAAAGAGGGGTTATCCCTTATCGCCACTGACGTGGCGTGCGCTAGGTACAAGACAGCCTAACATTTATTTTTCAAAACCTTCAAAAGGGAGCACATCTGCTCAGATATAGCCCTTCAAGTTTTATGTATGGAGATCTCATAACACAGAAGTTGCTGTTTTTTCATGCTTTTTCAGGATGTGATACAACATCAGCAGCCTATAAAATGGGGAAATTAAAATGTATTAAAATTATGGAGAAACATCCTTAATTAGCTGGTGGTACCGCTCTATTCCATCTTTGCTCACTCTTGTTGGCGAACGTTTTTTCATATCTTTATACGGCTTTATACCAGCTAATTTAATTGCTGATGTTGTATCACATCCTGAAAAAGCAGGTTTTGAAAAATTAATGTTAGGCTATCTTCTGCCACATTAATAACAGAATCATGAGATCGGGATGCAGTAAGCGCAGCAGAGACGATGATTGAATCTGCATCTGATTCAGCTTGGTCGACAGAAATACCAACCCCTGAAAGAGCAGTTTTGAGAAAATCTATCAAGTTTGATTTGTTTTTTTAATTTAAAAAGAATTTTGTAAGAATATATTTACAATAAAAAAAAACAAAAATAAGTTAAACATTTCGTTTCGACCGGATTCTCATGAACATTGACGAACCCGGTCAACTTTGGAGCGCTGTAACAGCGTTATTAATGAATGAAATTTAAAAAAAAATAGGGAAAAATTTTCCTCAAAGGATCATCTACAAGATCGGTCTGAAGAATTTTTTTGTAAAATGTATAAAAAAAAAGTTATAGAGCAAAAAAGAAAATTTTTATAAAATAAATCTCCCTTTTTTGCTTATAACTTCTATCATTTTTAATTTAGGGCAAAAAGTTGTATTACATATTTGTAGGCAAAACAATTTGCTACAAATTATGTCTTTTCAATTTTTTTGCAAGACGCATTGTTTCCGAGATATCGCGAAAAAAGTGTTTTCACCCTTTTTCCAAGATGGCGGCCGGGGGACAAGGGTGGCGACCCCACAAACTTGAGGTTAAGCTTCTATTGACCCCCCAAACATGTCCCAAAAATAAAATTGCGTCCTCTAAGAAATGCAACATTCGGTCCTTAAATTGTAACATTTCAATGGACTATTGATTACGTAAAAAAAGAAAGAATACGTGTCAAATATTTTTAAATAATCTAGTTGAAGGACAAAAAACAATGTAATAATCATCCCTATTGACATTTTGTGTGTGTAACGTAATCACTCACTTACCAATGAGGTTAAGATTATTTACGTTTGACATAATTAAGCGTAGTTAGAAGCTCTGTGTAACTTATTACTCTGAGACTCAACACGTTTTAACAGATAATTCAAACAAACTATATTTCAGGGTACATGAAAAGGGTTCATTTATAGCCCATGCGAGAGTGCAAACGTGGGTCGTATAACATTTGATTAAAAGGATAACGATTACCTGCAAACAGTTGCTGTAGTAAATTTTTGACGAGCTATCGTAAAGGTGATGCTGTGTTTTATGCCTTAGCAGGCCGGGGATTGAAAGACGGAGTTTTTGTTTGGCAAGACACCATTTGATCTGATGTGTAGTAAACGCTCAATAATTGGTTTTATCAGCACCAAGCCACCAGCACCAGCAGGTTGGTTTTACATGCGACTTCGCACGTGTGGGGGGCGGCAATTATCCCACGATAACATCCTACCAGGATAAAAAGTATCCTATGTCCGAACAGAGGTTTTATCTGTGTGGAGAAAGTCGTTAAAGCGTGAACGGGTAACAGACAGACATACAGAACGGCAGAATAACTTTCTTAACCATAAGATTAAGTACCTATGAAAGGATATGGAAGTGTACATGCCCCTAAATGGTCTAAATCATTTTAGGCACCTCTGAAGATCCATCTAGATCTAGATCTATCCCGGATGATTTCAGTCTGAAATAGGGCAGACCTGAATCACTATCCTACTACTCAACATTATAAACGTGAAAGTTTTTGAGGATGAATGGACGTTTGTTACTGTTTCACGCAAAAACTGCTGAACGGATCTCGATTAAATTCGGCACAAATATAGATCATAGTTTGGTATAGCACATTTGCTACATTTTGATCCCGAAAAATGTACGGTTCCCCGTGAAATAATTTATTACATATACGCGGGCGAAACCGCTGGCAAAATCTTAGCTAAACAATCCAGGGAACCAGAAAGATTTAAAACTACTTTTATTTCTGTAAAAATAAAAGAATCATGCAAATCGTGCAGATTTCAAGTTATATGCTGTGTAATAATGTACTGATTGTGTCTGGTACAAGCTTTTTGTTCCGTTCGTTTTGTACCAGCAAATGTAAACGACCCGCTTTCCCACCAGGGCGAGGAAAAGTGTCAACGTGCCTTTTTTCTTTTTGATTGATTTAGTTCCAGGCGATTCCGCGTTGACGACTGCTTTTTCTTTTTTAATACTGGACTGTATCTGTTTACATACTTAATATGTAAACGTTTATCTATGTGTTTCATATATTGACAAAAAATATATTGATAAATTGTCTAAGGCTTAAGAAATTTACGATCAACTTGTGCTTCAAGAATTTATTTTAAAAAATCTGTAAAAAAAATTAAACCATCTGTTGGGGCTTTCCTCAAGAATTATTATAAAACATAATATAACTGGCTCCATTTCTGCACTCAATTGAGAAGACAACCTTTTTTGGTTTCTCTTATGTTTTCGTTTTGAAAGAGGCATTCGTACAAATATTAAAGAATTTTATTTATGTAATGTTTAACGTATACTTTATTATATATTATATATAAAGGGCGTAACCTTGTTTTCTAAATGAATGAATGTTGCACAACACAAACCCATACAACATAAAACGTGGAATTCATTCGCTACTAACCGATGTGTAAATTTTCTAATTAGAGAAATAAATTGCTTTTGAGCACGTGCCGATTTCATAGACGTGATGTCACGTTGAATCAAAATACTTCAAATAATTTACCCATTGGTGGGAAACGTGAACACAGGAAATGTCAATACAACTTTGTAAATAATTCATTAATTTGTCTTCAACATTTGAATTTACATCGGTAGTATAGAGATGTATGTACACATTTACATTTACAATTTGGTTTAGTTAATATTCAACTTCAGGAGGGAGTATAGGAGTGTGTGGCTTTGCAAATACATTTTTGTAGATAGACACGTCATTGTTGATGTAGATATGTTAAGTATTATCATCGAAATAATAAGATAGGGTCTAAAGTTCGGCCCAAACGAGCCATCGACCACAGCCACCGGTGGCTGTTACCTTTTGCCACACGTGAAACTCAAACTCAAAGCATTTATTTCAAATAAACCAATTACAGGCACTATTGAATTGTCAAGGGGTCGGTCAGTTACAAAAACGAAGCTAGATGCCCATTCCAAATCAGTAGGTACCAATGGAGAAGAACGGGCAAGTAACTCCAAGGACACGTGTGCGACCAATCTCAACAAAACCTATGAAAAAGTACGAGAATTACTTGTCGCTGGGTTACCGGTGGCTCGTCTGTGTCGAGCCTTATACACCATAAAAGTCGTTTTAATATTTACGACAACAAGCTTTAAGCTCGGTAAAACTTTAGCGCATTAGTTACATAGAGGACATTAAGGACAATAAGTTAGGGCATTGGTGAACATTGAGACATGTAGCCTTATTGATAACACAATCTATGAGAATCTGCAACATGAACACATTGCATTTTTACCTACCTTTTGGAAGGGGCGACTAGAATCAATTCTATTTGTTGTTTTGACTTTCAAAAGTGCCATTCTTGTGCCTATTTGAAATAAATGTTATGACTTTGACTTTACTAAAAAATGGAATTCTATTACCAATATCAATTTCATATACAAACATGAAATCAGAATTGACCCTGGCGATAAAGTCGTAAATGTGTTGCTTGGTTATATTGCTTTTTGGCAGAGACTGCTGGAATTGCCAGCTTTCCTGTAAGTATGTATGGGATGCCGTATGACGGAGCTTAATACAATTTCGAATCGTGAATGGTGGGACGCGAAAATGCACCGGTTGCAGGTTACGTCGAATATTTCGGGTCAAATTGCATTTCACGTTTGAAATAAATTTTTACTCTGGATATAAACTGGATTTATATCCAAAGCTGAAACTTGTAAGCATGCTCATACGTGGCATAATGAAATGGCTCATGTTTTTTTAAAGTATATAGTTATAGACACAAAAAAGATGACAATTTTATTTCTACAACACTTAGTGTATAATATGTAGTTCACTGCTTGTGGATACATTGGACCATCTTATTTTAATCCCAAGCCTTTTTGTCGTTCAAGTAATTTTTTACTTTATAGAAACCTTTTTGACTATTTGCATTTTATACTAGGCTTCCCAGATACGGCAAATAAGTTGAAATGTTATAAAACCTTGTAGCTCATGTTTTATGATTTCATTTTCCCATTTCTCGGAATATGAGACGTAGTAAATCATATGACTATCTACATAGCTCATTACCATAAAAGCTGGAGGTAATTCAAAAGTTTAATCAGTAAAGCGAAATTAATTTATGAAAGTGAACCTTCTATTTAAGTGCTGTACACGTTTTATGTACCTATTTAGTTATTTATTAGCAACTAGTCCCTGGCTGCAACTTCATACGCGTGATATTTCTTGTTTACCTGACCCACTCCGTCGCATCGCATCGCCTGCCCGCGACTGCGTCGCATCGCATCACCTGCCTGCACTGTTACTTTGTTTTCGCTTAGCGTTCTTTCTGACTTATTTTCCCTTTGCTCGGTCAAAATAGTCCTAGCGCGATATTAACCCATAGCCTCACAAACATTCTTCAAGAATTTGGCAAATACAAACTTAACTTTTCGTTCCAGATATTCGGGGAGGAAAATTCATCCCCTGAAGGAGTAAATAGGGGATGAAAGTGCGTCACTTGTAGAAAACTCTATTTGGCACACTGTAAATAAAGAAAACTCTTACCAAACTCGAGGCGTAGCGTTCCTCATGGCGTGTACCCTAGCGCTGACTGCGGCCACGTCCACTCTCCGTGCCAGCTGGATTCTAGCCGTGCTGTGGTAGCATTCCACCAGGTACACCAAGTACAGCAGCAGCACGAACGCGATGGGGATGTACGCGTACCCCACGTCGCAGGGTGATTCGCGTACCGTCCGCTTAATCGGGTGCCTGACGGACACAAAACTGATTTAGTGGTTAGTTACGCTGAATTTTAATATTTAAATCTTAACATTAAAAAAATAGACATGGAAATCTAAAGATTCAGAATATGAAAATAAAGATTTTTTAGGAAATCTTTAGATCTTTAGAGGAAATTATTAGATTTCCATGTTGAGGCTTATTGCACCGTGTGATTTTTAACGTACCTTATTGACTAATTTATACCCAGACCTTGCAAGTTTTAGCCACATATAACTTAAAAATCAGTTAATATAAGGCCGCGTAAAGTTAAGGCAATTGTAAAGTGTTTATTTACAGGCACGTTAATCCTGTCATTAAACTACTTCCTGTTGTTTTGGAACGTTGATTAACAAAATATAATATCATGATAACTATTCATGATATTATTTAATCAATTAATTGCGCCCATTACAAGTAAAAATCAATAATTCTTATGCCAAACCATCAAAATGTAAATATTTTGAATCAATCCAATGGCAACAATCCCGTTTGTTTGTTATAAGACTAATAAAATACGTTCGAAAATTAAAATGTCAATTTAACGTTGCGTTCAAATTAAGTTGCATTTAAAATTGGAGTAGTCGTAATTGATAGCCCGTGTTCGAAGCAATCTGGATGGAATATAATGGCTATACAAATAAATGTTTGATTGGATTTTTATTGTTTGATTATAACGTATACCTATTGTATGTAAGGTAGACTACACAATATAAAATTAATTATTAAGTGTACTTCTGGATCTGGATGTAGATTAAAATAAAACCTTTAAATATAAATTATGTTACCCAAAATACCTACTGTTTTTTTTTATATTATTATTTCTTCGGAAAATATACAAATGAAGCAATGGATGAAGTCAGTTTTTAAATTTAAATAAAAAAAACGTTGGCTAACTTAGGATCAAAGAGAGAGAGAGTTTAATATGGATACAAAGCAACCACAACTTATTGAGGAAACCTGCACTTGTCATAAAAGTTTGAAATCGTAGTCATCTTGAGCAGGCATGGTGATCAATGCTCGTGCAGCCTTCGCTATATGAGAAGAGGCTTTTCCCCAACAGTGGTGCATAAATAGGCTGCTATTATTATAATTAACAGATACAAAAGGATGATACAAGTAATACTCACTTGCTGAAATCAATGAGGTCCCTGTCAATTTCTGCAGTGTTGCACCACGCCACGGAACCGAGGCAGCCGGCTATCATCAGCGTCAACATGAAGCATTTCCAGTTGCCCTCTCGCCTGAGGACCCCGCCGAGGCTCTGCTGCCGCGGCCGCTACGGACAACATATTGAGGTGAGTACGTAGGTATGGTGGGTATAAGGGACGGAACATGGATGGGTTTTAGTCAGTAAGAGTCTGACACTCCCTTCCGCTCCACCCATAGCGGGAGAAGTCATTGGATGATTTCCTAGCCTTAAAAAAAAAAGGTTAGGTAGATAGGGCTGGTATCCGCAACTCTATGTCAATGCCCGGACTTTGCGTACACAGGTGAGTAGATATCTAACTGTTATCGTTAACTTAAGGCAAAAGCTCCCGACAGTCCGCGAAATTCATTTTTCTTAACTAGTGCCTAGTAGTTTATTAACAAATTAAACAACACTAGTACACTGATTTTCACAGTTTTTATGTAAGTTAACAAACAAAAAACAAAGATAGATTATACCTACTTTAATTTGCGGTAAACGTGATTCCAAAATAGAACACAAACACAAAAAAGAATAAGTTGGAAAATATGGGCCACATCCACGTAAAACGGCCATCCCACCCCAATACTTTAACATACATGGATGTGGATTACACAAAATATAAATTTTACAATAATGTATCAGTTTCGAGTTGAGCTTGCAATAGTGTAGTGCGGCGCGCTCCGCCAGCCAATGTCGCCACTCAATGCCACGCTGCTTCGCGGGCAATATATATTTTTTTTTACGTTTTTTTTTAAATTGGCACATCATCATTATTTGGCTGTTGTTGATAGAAATATGATTGGCGATACTTAAGGCCTATTCAGATTATGAGCGATACCACTGAAGCGCTCGGTAGCGATACTGAAATGGTACGCAACATTGATATTATATATTTTTTTTTATTTTGTGTTGCGGCAGTAGAAATATAAAATAAGTGAAAATTTTAACGGTCTACCATTTACGGTTTATGAGACAGTTCGCTGACAGACTGACAGACGGACAGCGGAGGCTTAGTAATAGCGTTTGGCACCAACCCAAAACTTATTGTATCCACACATTTAATTCTTTTCAAATTAAATCATATTACAGAGACAACACCTGAGAAATATTTTGTTCTTTTAAATAATAATAGTTAATTTAGCAAGGACGAAATCGCTATTACTTTGCTCTATATTTAGGTTGACATTTAGAAAATGTTTTTTGACGTCAAAAGTCTAATAAAATGAAATGATTTAATAAATAAGCCGTCTAAAAGGCCTCGAAAAGGTCATATTCAATTTTTTACTGTAGAGATTTCAGCTAGACATCACCTCACGAAGGCTGAGGAATGTTTGCACAAACCGATGAATATGTTGGGACAACCCCAGAAACCCAATTGCGAAGAATCACCCTTTATTTACATTGACCTAATAACTTTGCTCCGGACCCCTAAGGGTCGCGTTCAAATATTTTTTTATGGGAAAATTAAAGATTTTTCTACGTAAAAAAAGTTTAACTTTCGAGTGCTGAGACTAACAGAATCCATAGACATCTTTCTCGGTCAAAGATTAAGTAAACAATCTAGAAGCTATGCTAACAAGTCACTTATCCCCAGACGGCTTCAAACCATCGTTAATTAGTTCGACCAATTAAACACAACTACCCAATACACACAATTACAGGTAGAATCATTAATTATGGCCGTGGAGCGTCAGGTCTGACCTGAAAGCGCGGCTTAACAATAAGCCATCCCACAATGTCGTCAATCAGAGCCAATTGTTTGAATAGACTACGAATCCCTCGCATTGATTGGATCACTCGAATGGCTGCTAAACAGCTTTATTGCTTGCTCATGCCTCGATGACAACGGGCTTGGCCGCGGAGCCAACATTCCGACGCGACATCCCACAAGCAATTGTTTTCACAAATGAGATTGTTCGGCTAAACGTTTGTGTTGCCAAGTATTTCATATTGCATATTTTTCGTGTGGCAATAAATTTCGGTTTTAATATAAAGGTCGAGGTAAATGTTTTTCGTACTAAAAAAACATTCTGTTTCGTTTATAATTTTTTGTTTCGTCCGGTAAATTACTGGTTTTGATGGATGAATAATTTTGTAAGGCTGATTGGGTATTTGAGTGTACTTATGTATATTATTCAAACGGGAGGAAAGCTTACGCTTTTAGCGGTGTTGTTGATCATTTTTTTTACCATGAAGTGCACCACAGAACAGATAAAGTTAACTGTTCTGTGAGGTGCACTCACGTGCATATAATCGACCAGGTCTGCATTAGTAGATTAGGCATCTACACTTTGCCTATTGAATATCTGTATTGGTTAATCCACTGTGATTAGACCGTCTTCTTCACTTCCTAAACCAAGATCAAGTCCTCTAGACAATAAAATCCAATCAAGTTCTACGTTTTAATTACTGACTTACAGCTAATTAGACCGTCTTGTTACTTACTTTCAGTAAATAAAATACGATGCCTAATCTTTTTTATATTTATGGTTGATCCTAGGTAACGCGGTCTGTGTTGCCATGTAATCATAAACAATTCTAATCAGGATAGTCTATTTTTTTAATCAAAATGAAGTAAATGCAAATTGATCAATTAGTTAAGGGCGACTTATTATAAACTAGATTTTGCCAGCGGCTTCGCCCGCGTGTATGTAGGAATTTATCCCACGGGAACCGTACATATTTCCGGAATAAAAGAATAGCTTATATGCTATTCCAGACTATAATCTATCTTTGTGCCAAGTTTCATTCAAATCCGTTAAGGAGTTTTTGAGTTTACTCGTTACACACATACATACAAATCTTTCCTCTGAATATTAGTATAGATAAGTAATCAAATCACTCACCAATATTGTAAAAAACTTTTTTACAACAAAAAAACAACCGACTTTCGATTTTCGGTGTTTGATTTTGAATTTTCGGTTTTTGCCACCGACTACCGAAATTAAAATTATTTTTCACTTTTTAGTATTTTTTCGAAAGTCAGTTGTTTTTTTTGTGAAAAGTTTTTATTTTTCATTTTTGAGTTTTGGTACCTACCTACCCCACAGTCCCCACACCAATTCGTATCCACTACTGAACTTGCTATGTAAACAACAGTGACTTGAAGTACTAACATATCATCAAGATAAAAAGAGCGTATGTATTATTGAAGCTAACTCTAAAACTGTCCAAACGAAGTTAATAAAATTGATATGGGACTACACGACAAGCACCAGGTTCCGAATAAAAAAATAATCATTAAAATCAGTTTACCCAGTCGAAAGTTCTGAGCTAACAAACATAAAGAAATGCACATGTACAGTATTGATTTTATCGATCGAATAAATAAGTTTGTATTTAATAGTATTTCTCTAAAAAACGAAGATATTCACTTATTTATGTACCCATTCTAACCTAAATTAATTTCTAATCAAAATGTTAGAATGCGTAACATTACAGGCCGTCACAAGACCCGAAAATCTGACAAGTAGCCAAAATTGACATCAGTATTCCAAAGTAATTGGGTTCCGGTGGTTAGATTTCAGTCGCCCGCAACAACTTGTTATGTTGACCCCTAAATATGTAGTTGCATGAGGGTAAATATTATATGTATATTATTAAAGACATTGTGTTTCAAAATTTTTGGATACATTGATTTAAAATGTGGCATGACGTCACCCGTGTGTTGTTTTATGCTTACTTGTGACGTAGCGAGCTCCCACTCCCGAATTTTAATGCGTTTTATCTCAGTCATTCTTTATAACGTGTTAAAGCAAAAAAATTATGTCCAACTTTTTTTTTTTAATATTTAGCTTTGAAATGTAAATATGATTATATTATTGTTAGATTATTGATCGAAACCAATATTTATTTTTTATAAGATCTGATTGACAGACTAAGTATAATTTTTCTTTTATCCAAGCGATCCCCTATTTCATGCATCGTCCTAAGATTTAAGCGTTTTTTTGATAGGTATCATCAAATAACTTCTGCCGCTCTGGACGAAGCGGGAGAGCTTGTCAGAATTTTCTAAAACCCATCCGTGATCCTTCATTTGCCTATGCCATACGCCACGGTAACTCTTTCAAACATAACCTCTCCCGTTCCTCTCCCTCCCTTCCTTCTCACTCTCTCTCTCCTTCTTTCTCTTTCTTTAGTCATGATTATATATAAATAAATAAATAATACCCGCGACCCTGGCAGAGAATTAGGTTCCTTGACAATTCAAAAATGCCCGTAATTGTTTTATTTTAAATACATACTTTGATTTTGAGTTTGAGACCTACGCCAAACCATGTTCTGCACGAAAACAAATAAACGACTATTACTAGGAGAAACTAACATTATCTAGGTACTCAATAGGTGCATGTTTCCATACCGCTCTGAATAAGCTTTGTGGCTTGGCCAGAATCAAAGCAGCTGCCATCCAGATTTGAAGCCGAAAGTGAATTGAATTTCGGTAACAGGAAAATATAAACATTTGTTGGCAGCAACATTAGGTAAACGTGTTGAGATTTAAGACATGTAAAATGGTAAACAATGTTTGTGATATATACCTGACAGCAGGCTTACTTTTTTATATTTTGTCGTTAGTTAATTTATTTTTAGCATTATCTATAAAAAGAAATACAATGTAAGTGTTTTTATTAAATGCTTATTAATTTAAATTTCCGGTTAATTTCCGGAACTGCTGGACCGATTTTGACAGAAAGGGGGATGCCAGGCGGCCATAGTAATTTAGGCCCACTGTGCACACATGTAAAAAGCAATCATAATGATGGGAGGCAATTCAAATAATTGATTAGTAAAAGACTGATGTACCAAAAACTTAGCATTTTGAAGTTATTTAAGATTCTTATATTTCATCCATATAGGTTAAATATATTATAAACTAGCTTCCGCCCGCGGCTTCGCCCGCATAATATGGCGACAAATTATACACATAAACCTTCCTCTTGAATCACTCTATCTATTAAAGAAAACCGCATCAAAATCCGTTGCGCAGTTTGAAAGATTTAAGCATACATAGGGACAGAGAAAGCGACTTTGTTTTATACTTTGTAGTGATAAGTGAAAGATCACTAAATACATTATTTTAATTTACTAACATAACTAACTGGGAGTCAAATAATACAAAATACATTATAGTTATACATATTTATTCATTTAGTTCATCATCATACACCACTAAAACATCATCCAAAAATTGTGCCGGTGGAAAAATATTACTCTGGTGCCGTGCCCATCCTAAGTACCATATCACTGTCATGATGTGTGCACAGCACCCTACTGTACGACGGCCGACAATGCAGTTGCAGCAGTACTGCTGTATTGCTGCGCGGCCTGTGTTAGCAGTGTTGACTAAAATATACACGAAGTATACTTTGCGACTAACATGACGACTTGCTATTCTGGCCCTCACCAGTGAGCAGTTATGTCCAAATATTTCGCCATTTATAGTCCTGTTTCTAGCATTAGAGCACACTTCAATGCGATACATCCCATTAAATCGTATGTGCTCACCATAATATGAGCGAGCTTGTTTAAGCTGGTAAGTCCCGCATGCAATCAATATTAAATCATTTATATTTAATGTAGGAAATTCCCTTAGATTCCGATTATTAACCGTAATGTTTTGGAAATCTGCCCTACTCCTATTTAGGTTATGACTCCGAACATAATCAGACAGATCATTATTTCTAAGCATATTGCGGTTCACTATTTGTAGTATTTCAGCAGCATCTTCTCTGTCCTGTACTCTTAAATAGTACTTATTTATAAGAGCACCAGCCACAGAGAAATCTATCATAAATGCTTAGAA
Source organism: Hyppa rectilinea (assembly GCA_951799385.1). Lineage (NCBI taxonomy): Eukaryota > Metazoa > Arthropoda > Insecta > Lepidoptera > Noctuidae > Hyppa > Hyppa rectilinea. Next base: position 6,808,612 of record OX637314.1, read on the forward strand.
GCCCTGTTGAAAAATGTTTGCCTAAATATTTTAAACTTTGATTTAAAAATTCCGTTAACAGCTTCCACCACCCAACGACATAATGTGACGGCTCTTGTCTTGTTAGCATCCCTAGTTGAAAGTTGTGTCTCACCCTCTTCTAGAGATAAAGGCACATGTACATTATAACCACAACTCTCTAATAATACCAACGAGTCTCTAAAGCCTCTGTCCAAAATAAATACATCCCCCGCTTGGAAAAACTGTCGGCAAGGGCTATTTTCATTTGAAAACTCTTGTTTAATTATATCTGCATCAGTTGTTGTTGCAGGATAGGGACCAAATATATCAACAATATAACCGTCACTGCAAACAAACAAAAATAGTTTAACTAAATTGCGGTATTTATGTAGAGAGTAAGTCTTTTTTTGATACCAGTAATTGGAGCTTTTCTCTATGTAGATATATGTGCCATCAGCAATTACAATTGGTGTTCTATTTACCCCCCCAAAAAGACCATTAGGAATTAAAAGATTCCTTTGAGAGATATCTTCTCTTGTAATGTGGTTTAAACCAAGGTTTCTGGGAACAAAATCCTGGTGCAATATTTCACGAGCCGTATCCATTAGGTTTTCTAGTGTGCTCCTGGGCACTCGCAATAATGATGCAATTCGCTCATTACTATCCCCTGTTCGCAATTTAATTAAATAGGCTGCAAGTGCAAATGACCCTCTATGTCTACCCGATAATCTTGGTCGGACTTCTGAAAGAATTTCCTCGAATTGCTGTTTCGAAAAGCCGAAATAATAGTGAACTATATGATCCGGCATAGTCTGAATGTTATCGAAATCTAAATGCATTACCATATTATCTTTCAGTAAAGAAAGCAGTTCTTCCATTTGCTCTGAGCTAAATGTTCTAATGGGATTATATATTGATTGCAACAGTAAATCCCATGAATTATTGCTCAAGTGATATGAGCAAATTCTACAATCTGAAGGCACATAGAAATTATAATCGCAAAGTAAACCTACGCGCAGTGATGTTGGTACTAAAAGCCTTTCACTACCATTGCAACCAAGGAAAACACATTGCCGTTGTGTACTTGGTGCTCTTATATAGTTTGGCAGCAGTATCTGATTACTATCAGATATATCTGCATTCCTTTCTTCTACTTGTGTAGAATTTATAGTGTCTACCTCTGATTCATGAGTAGGACTACTTTGTGCTTCAAGTTCTCGTTCTGAAGTGGAATGCGATCGTGATGCTGCTCTGTCAGTCCTTCGCCAACAGGTATGGCAGAGAAGTGTTGTTCTTGTCAATTGCAATACAAAGCAAACAGCTAATGTAATGAAATATTTCATAATAAATTATTTTGTTTTTAGTTAACCACAATTTAAAAATTCAATTCTTTAAAATCTATTGGATTAGATTTGAAATATAATCAAAAGATATCACAAAACAAAAAAATTAAATTACCTGGCGAGGTGCTGTCTGTTGGGCAACCATATTTCTAATAGCAGTTTCACGTGTAGTCTTAGTATTCAGTGTATGTGATCGTTTCCTTAAAAGTGATGTGCCACAGCTGATACATACATTAACATGCCCAACAATAGGTTCACGGTTTGTAGGATGGCGTATCTCATCCCAGGCATTGGTCCAACACACATGGCACACTAAACTGTCTCTGGAAACATGTACCTAAAAGAAAAGACCAGAGAAGTTGTAAAGTCAGCACTTTCACGAGAAAAAATCAGAGTCCTGATCGGAAGGTGAGCTTGTAGGTATGTACTAGTTATATTATTATTTACCTGGCCAACCCATCGTTGTATAAGGCATCGAACTTCAGTGATTTCCAAAGTGTGTCTTCGCAATCTGGATACGTTTAAACTGCAGTTTACACAACGCAGATCACCACTTACAACAGTTGATGTTGACTGTTGTGAAAAACTAGGTCCAGAGTGAATGCCGGGTTCGTCGGTCGAAGCGTCTAATATTAAATCCAAGTTGTCGCCGGTGTCGTCATGAGAAGAGGGAGCAGAATCCATCGTCAGGTATAGGAGAAACGTCAGAGTGAGTATTTATGGGGAAAAGTAGTCAATTTAAACCGCAATAAATATACTCTAAGTCGTAGAAATGAAGTTACAAGACAAGCAAGCAATGGTTTAGACATTTGACATTTACGTTTTCCGATGAGTTTTTATTCAAGTTCCATAGTTTAGTCGTTATAATATTTAATATTTTGAATAAATTGTGTCGAGTTGCACAGAATAATGAATACGTGGAAGACATGGGAAAAAAAATAACATATTTTTGTAGTGGAACCAGTTCCTTGTGCGTCTCTGGGCCTCATATCGGCATTGCCCTTTCACTGGGAGATAGCTGATGTTATTAGGAGTACCTTAGAAAAAATAATTAGGGTCCACGCGAGCGAAGCCGGGAGCAGCATCTAGTTAAAATATAATTCTCTTATCGACTCCTAGCATTTTTATGTACTGCTACCACTGATCCAATGATGTGAAACCATCACCGAATATAACAAATACAGATATTTTAACAAGTAGGTAAGTCTTAATGCCACATTGTTTCACAAAGTCTTTTCCCTCTTCGACATACAGGCAGATATTATGTATTCAACGTTTATAAGTGCCCAATAGGGTTGTTGCGGATGAAGAGTTTGTTTGTTTGAACGCGCTAATCTCTACAGCTACTGGTCCGAATTGAAAAAATATTTTTGTGTTGGATTGTACATTTATTGAGGAAGGCTATAGGCTTTTTTTTTTAAGGCTGGGAAATCATCCAATCACTGCTCCCGCTCTGGGTGGAGCGGAAGGGAGTGTCAGACTCTTACTGACTAAAACCCATCCATGTTCCTTCCGTAGCCCTTTATGTTCCGGGGTAGCGGTAACCCTTTCGGACAATCCCGCTTACCCGGCAGGCTTGGCCCTGGGGGGCCCCTTCATATGCTGACATCTCTTTGAGGCGCGCGTGGAACATATACGCGCCGTACGGCACGGGTCTGGTGCTGATCGGACGGTGAGTCACCCATTACTCACCGCCCGCAGGCCCGCGCCTACGGTGGCCGGGAGTCGTCACGTGGCTCCCGACGCCCGGGGCGTCTCCTGCGGCGGCTGGGACGGGAGGACCTTTCTCTCTAACGTATGTAACATCACGCTACGACCAATAGGAGCCGTGCAGCGGGTGAAACCGCATGGCAGCAGCCAGTACTAAATATAAGCAGAGGGTGAGTCCCTCAGGATCTCAAATCGAAGTTCCGAAACCATCTTGTTATAAAAAAACAGTTTTTGCTCTTCAGACGAATCCGGCATTCCACTTCGTTATTTGCCGGTTGAAAAACGTCATAATTTTAATTGGGGTAAAAGTTTGGATGAGCTCAGAACGTATTATATTTTCATTGTAGCCTCTTTGAAAGGGCACTTTTTTAAAATATGATGGCGTTGGGATCTCAATGTTTAATAAAACCTACGTCACAAACGAGTTACGACTTTATACAGTGAGTTGGTTTTAATCTGATCATGTTTGAATGGGGTAATTACGTAATTATTTTTGTCCCCTTTGTTTTAGGCCCATTATCAGATGAGTGTTTGTATTCAGCTGAATCCGGTTAGACTGAAAGCCAATCCCAACTTAGTTAGAATAAAGGCTAGGCAGATGATAACAATGATGATTAAAATAAAGATCATCTTTGGTAGTTTTTCCATTTTTTGTTTCTCAAATAATCCATTACAGTCAAACTTTGATTGTTTTCAATTTGAGTTACATAATACTGTATCGATGTACATAATTATATCTAAAATTGAGTACCCAATGCCGTTTATGTCTGGCTATTTATACAATACTAGCTTCTGCCCGCGACTTCGTACGCGGACCCTGTTGCTTATGCCAGCGACAACGGGGTCGCCATTTATGTTATTTTTTATCATTTTTCCCATTTAAATCTTTCAACAGAGAGTGCTCATCAGGCTGAACAACTTTCGCTAAGACGTCATTCTTATATGTGTTATGGTGTAGCTAGGCTCTTGGAGTTCCACAACAGGTGTTCCAGATCTTCGATTTTTATAAGTCAACAGGAAATGCCCATCAGACCGAACAACTTTTGCTAAGACGTCATTCCTATATAATGTTATAGTGTAGCTAGGCTCTTGGAGTTCCACAACAGGTGTTCCAGATCTTCGATTTTTATAAGTCAACAGGAAATGCCCATCAGACCGAACAACTTTTGCTAAGACGTCATTCCTATATATGTTACAGTGTAGCTGGGCTCTTGGAGTTCCACATCAGGTGTTCCAGATCTTCAAATTTATTCTCACAGCAGAAAATGCTAATCACGTGGAACAATTTTTGCTAAGGTATCATTTTTGTATCTCTTATAGTTTAGCTGGTCTGTTGCGGTTCTGCATCAGGTGTTCAAGTTTCCAAGATAAAGTATAGCCTATATGTTGCCCAGACTTAATACCTATACAACAAAAAAAAAATCATTTCAATCCGTCCAGTAGTTCCGAAGATTAGCGTGTACAAACAAACAGACAAACAGACAAACAGACAAACAGACAAACAGACATACAGACAAACAGACAAACAGACAAACAGACATTTTTTTTTTTTTGGATTCATGCTCTATTACTGTTTCTAAACCCCCCTCAATTATTTTTTTTTTAATATATTCAATGTACAGACACAGTTTTTTTACTATTTTATTATATGTATAGATAATGGAACAAAGAGTGTCAAAAATTTTATATTTTTTTTGTCGACAAAAAAAATATAAAATTTTGAAAATGACTGAACCCCGGCAAAATTATTTTAATCGACCGAATCGAAGTAATTCTGCCACAATAAAAACAAAGCAAGGTACTTAAACCGATTCACAACAATAAAAACACACTGTATACTACAAAACTTTTAATTATTTTATCCATGCAATGCACAGCACTTGAATATTTTCCGATAGTTCGCTCAAAGTTGAATACAGTTCATATTTGAGGCCCAGCAAAATACTTCGTTCGACGCGTAGGGAATTGAAAATGTAACGTGAAACTGAAATTGATAGAACGTCGTGTAATATTTTTTTGAAAGGAAATAAAAAATGGCTTTTGTACAAAGCGGTTTTTTTTTAAATAAATTGTTTTTTTTATAGAAAAATAACAAAGGCTTTCGTATTTATTTACGCTGACAATTTAACAGAAACTGTTTAAACGATTATTGAGATTTTAATTAGTGGCACACGTAACCAAGTTGAGCGTTGGTGGCCCAGTACCTACCAACGACCCTTCTTTTTTAAGGATGGTAAATCATCCAATGACTTCTCCCGCTCTGGGTGGAGCGGAAGGGAGTGTCTGACTCTTATTGACTAAAACCCATCCATGTTCCTTCCTTAGCCCTTTATGTTCCGGGGTAGCGGTAACCCTTTCGGACAATCCCGCTTAAGTACTAACAACCCTGACTTACGAATTGTTAGTCGTGGGTTCAAACCCAGCCAGGCACATTATTTTAAAGTTAATATTTTCATCACCACTGCTCTCAGAACTGTGAATAAAAACATCGTGAAGACATCGGCATGTCCTAGAACCAAAAATTCGAAGCCTGCGTGTTGGAAAATACCCAGCAGTGGGGACATTAAAGACTATTATGCTTTACTTATAATATAACCAAAGTTTTAGGAAGTCTGTTGTTTTGACTGGCCGTAATTTAATATAGGCCCGTAGGCCATTTTTCCATCGAAAAATAATTATATTTTGATTCGAAAAGACCGTAGCTACTTACAATAGCTACCGAAATGTAGTAAAACAAAATCATTGCTATCTGCGCACAGGCTTCATTAATTCATAGATATTTAACTATGTTTATCCTCATATAATCCTGCTAGAGCACTATCCAAACATTACCAAAGCCTGCGATGGATACCACATAAACAATTTAGACAAATTAATTTCCATCTAGCGTGATTCCGAACTACGTCAAAGGCTTTAGTGGTTACTCCCACATTACCAACCCAACTACCCACGTACTCAAATGTTTCAGGATTGTCGGATATTTGGATTTCGAATAATTCAGGCATTTCAGAAACATTAACTGTTATGTTACCTTTCATGGAAAGTTGAAACCTTCTATGCGATGTATGTAGCTTATATTCGCACACACTACCTATGTGGTGGGTGGTAAAAGTCAACTACTTTTACTAAAATTAAGGTTATAAAATTAACCCCAATAAAATGTTGAAAGGAAAACATCTATAAGGTTATTAAGAATTAGAATCTCGACTTTTATTCGTCAATTAATCAAATCAAAGCACTTAATTTTTAAGTACAGACGCCAGCAAATCAAGCTATCCCTAACTGTCAAATTTTCTTAATTAAAAATGAACCTTATGTCTTTGCAATAAAGTTGAAATACTATCAAAGAAATTTGACAGATTGCGGTAACTCGATGTGCTGGCCTCTGTACAAATTAGTATCTACTGGTACTTTTTCAAATCCATTTGTTTACATTTTCATTCGATAGTTTTGGAACTGACAGTAATAAGTGCAAATGAAAGGTGAGCAGTGGTGGACCAGTATGTAAATTGCATCACCACTGTTCTCAAAACGGTGAAGGAAAACATCGTGAGGAAACCGGCATGCTCTAGCACCATACATTTGACTGGCATTTGACCCGCTCCCTCTCCCTCTCGAAGCCCAATCTCCCAGCAGTGGGAACATTATAGGCTGAATAAGTGAAAGGATAAGTTACATGCATAAAAGAGACGTGTCATCAGGCAATAAACCTTCATGTAAAGACGGTAATATAACGTAAAGCTTGAATTACACAGCGAGAGTATTCACTCAGCGTAAGTTCTTGTTTGAGTTGTCAAATGTATCTGTGTATGTTAATTTATTCTAGTGAGTGCTGCGGGAGACAAATTGCTGCAGAAGTGTACCATTTTAAGCTTGAAAGGGTTCACTATTTCATCTCCTTCATACTTTGTACATTATGATACATACATTTATTAGAAAAAGATAATTGTTTGCTCCTTAGTAGGTGTTAGTAATACTTAATACTATGTTAGTCAATATAGGTATATTGACTTTTCCCGGAACCCCAGATTGCACTATGCAAGTGCAGTTAGCAACGGCCCTCGGTCGGTGTAGGACTACTGCAGGATATGCAGACAAATATATTTGATTATGGTTTTTAAGTACTATGGATCCTGTCGGGCCGATGTTCTATTTATGATATAAGAAACACAGATAAAATTGCAGGGGCCGACTTAGTAGTGCGCAAGTCAGCCCCCCGAAAACGGTCTCTACAAGGGAGCAACATGTTCCGAGGTTAAAGCATTTCCTCGGCTATCTGGACAGTCCCGGAAGTACGGTTAAGTTCCCAACTAGCGTATTACTGGAATTTTGTATATTATTATTATTTTTTTAGTTTTATTATATATACAAAATAATGGATCAATATGAAACGTTTCCCGGTAGTCTACACCATATAAATCCATTTAAATTTTCGGGATTTATATGCGCTGAATATTCCGATCCAAATATCCTGAGGTCAATATAGGATGGAACACCACGTATCTGTCCATTGTTTGCGAAGTGCAGTGCAGTGCAGTGTCAGAAACAAAGCAAGGCTAATCAAATAAACTGACGTTACAACACATAGTTGAGCTCTCGGAATTTTTCACAATTTCCAATTTCGTCACTGCGAAAATGAATTTTTTTCAACGGTTTGAATAAAGTGTTTTGTTTTGTTTTGACCTGAATATTTGTCAGATTACTTTTTCTGTGATTTATAATAAAGACAATCCCTGTGTGGTTACCTATCGGAAAAAAATCAGAACTTCCATCCACACCAACAAAACTCCCTGTGGGAGATCTGCCTGTGCTAGTTTAAAAGAACCTAAGTTCAAAACTTAAAGAAATCAGGAAAGAAAAAATGTTTATTCTGCACAAGCGAAATGCACATTACAAAAAAGACATATTCGAACCGATTTTCAAGTTTATAAACCCATGAAATTAACATTTTTTGTACAAACATGATCCCCTTTTTTTATCACCCTTTTTTTAGGTTGGGAAGTCATCAATTGACCCCTCCCTCTGAGTGAAGCGGAAGGGAGTGTCAGACTCTTACTGACTAAAACCCGTCCATGTTCCTTCCTTAGCCTTCTACGTTCCGTGGTAGCGGTAACCCTTACGGATAATCCCGCTGAAAAAGGATAGACCCTTAAAGAGCTTTTTAGGGTAGAATTTCCAAAAATCCTTCCGTTGTTCTCACTTTGGTTAGGTGTCTATTTATTTATTTAAGAATTTTAGCAGAAATACTTGATCCTAGATCCAGCGGTTTGGATTGTGGGTTTTCTGTGTATCAGTAAAAGTAATTAAAACTATTAGTAGGTAGAATAACAACTGGCCGACACTTCACAAGATCAGAAAGCTGGGTCGTTCTTTGGCCAAAGAATCAATGTTGCCATTCAAATGGCACGTTTTCGAATGACGGCGAGGCGGACGAGTACTTCGACGCTTAAGTGTTCTTTTATTATGTATTTATTTGTTTAGTTAGATAGTCATTTAATTAAGTATGGGCGCACAGGGTGTAAACAGTTTAATTAATTTTTAATTAAAATATGTCTAGATATTAGTTAATATTTTAAAATAACATAATTTTGAGTGTAATGCATTTGTAATAGGTTCTACATTAAATAGAGAAAGTCCGAGATATAAATATCATTATAATTAAACAGGATGACGGCTTGTTACTGGAATTATTGTGGATATAATTCATACTCCGCTGCGATACGTTTATCAAAGTCTAATCGCGGTGTCGTGCACAGGTTCGCCTAACCAACAATTAATGGCGTCTGTCTCATTTAAATAGTTAGCATGGCTTTTTTTTTGAGGGTGGGAAATCATAAAATGACCCCTCCTGTAGTTGGAGCAGAAGGGAGTGTCAGACTCTTACTGACTAAAACCCTGCCTTTCGTTCCTTCCTTAGCCCTTTATGTTCCGGGGTAGCGGTTACCCTTTCGGACAATCCCGCTGAAGTCAGCATGCCAGAGAACGAACAATGCACGCATGCATGTTAACGCTAAAATGGACCCCCCCTAGTCTATTTTAAACAAACAACCGAAGTATTTTCGTATGAAATGAAACGAACAAAGCGGAGTGCTATTTTTCGCTTATTAATCGATTCGCACGAATTTATTCGTCCGATTTCCAGAAATACGTATTAGGCAATTGGCACATTCGGAATTTTACTAATATTTTACTGTGTACTTTTACTTACATAAATCTACTAATTATGTAGAAACTACATCACAATTTTTGCGTACAGCCAGCATCAAAAAGATAGTCACATTGGCAATTTATTTAATTGGCTATTTAGTTATTACTACTATCTTTGTTCCATAATGTTGTACTGGACCAATATGTAGCTACAAAACACAAATAATAGACAATCAAATCCAGGTACTTTATAAATATCATTTGAACTGAAACACTCCGTAAAATTTTAAGTAGAATATCTCGAAAGAGGGTTGCGAAAACTTACACTAATCTTACGACTTGACTTTCAAAAGCTACCAGATTAGTCATTGTCGAACGTAGGAGTTAGAAGTTTCCGAAAACGGCTTCAGAATTATATCTATTTGTGTAGATAAGGTACGACCTTCTGCTTCAAAGTTATACAATGTGGAGACGATTATACGACAAAGAATGTATACACTGGCAACACTAACACGTAGGAGTTGTTTAGAACTATAAAATTTGTATTGTTTATTTATTTTATTTTTTATTTGTATTAAATAAATTATAATAAACTAGTTAGTCGTAAGGTTCATTTTGTATTGGGTTCATACATACTATAACATTTTATCCACTCCAATACACGAGTCTTTGAGTTGAAGTTTTATCCTCATAGATGATGCTATCTAAATAATGTTAGAAAAATAACAAAAATGATAACACAGCTCATAAAAAATCGATCATACAATACTTTTATTAGTTTACTTTTACCGAATTAAAAACAAAATACACGACAGTACCTCATATGATTTTTAGTTTCGCTACATTTTATTTGGTCTAATTTGATTAAAAATTTAGGTAGACAGGTCTGTCATAACATACTCTAATTAATTTATAAGAACAACGTTACCAAAAATAAAATTCATCCATATTTATTTTGGATTCTGGTTTCAAAATTGGAAACTATCGTAACCTAATATTTTTTTGTAAAAAGAATATTTTTTTTTTCTCTCTCGAATGAAGGTTCCCGAATTTGTTCGCGTTATTTAAATATATTAACTAATAAACGAAGGAGGACGGAGGACGAAGTAAGGAGCGTAGGAGTTTCTGCCTACCCGGTACTCTTATAGGAGAAAGTCATAAGTTTATGTATGTAGGTATGCCCTTTTTTTTTAAGGCTTGGAAATCATCCAATGACTACTCCCGCTCTGGGTGGAGCGGAAGGGAGTGAGTGTCAGACTCTTACTGACTAAAACCCATTCATGTTCCTTCCGTAATGTAGGTATGCCCTGTCTTAACCTATTTTACGCAAAATATGACGCAAAGTTGATGAATAATGAACATATATGACGCAAAACTAAATACGTCAATAGTTCCACGCGTCAGAACTTATCGGGGGTACCAAGACCTTCCAAAGGATTACTTTCATGTCTATACTTCGAAAAGGTGAGCTCGTACAAACATAAACCCTTAGATAAACAAGGTGAGAAGGGTATTCTTCAAAGCGGATAAGGTGTGTTTCCTGACGACCCGCGATCCCAAACAATTGAAGCACATATTTTTCGTACAAAAATGACGTAACCTCTTTTTCATATGTAGCTTTATATTAGACGTGCACTTTGTCATCAAATATTGCTTTTGATTTAAATTGATTTTGATATCTATATCATGATCAATAGTATTTCTGTAGTGCTAGTCTCTGTTTCGCATAGGGTCGAAGCATTGTGATTAGCGATGGCCATTTGGCGCGGATATAACAACAACAAGTTGGGGAAAATATGCGTCCATATTTTCCTCAACTTGTTTTTTTTTTTGATGTTTGTTTTTATTTATGCTGGGTCATGATATCCGCAAACAAATGTATTTTCTTGCTTTCTTCTTTCTTTCTGTATATTAATATGCCTAGGTTTCTTGTCAGAGGATGATCAAACGTATTACGTAGGCACAGTCACCCTCAAAAACATGTTTTACCAGACTAAGATTAATAAAATGGTATGCAACCTGTGTTCCATATTATTGCTATAATTATGTACCAATATGTAAAATGTTTTGTTTCCACATATTAAAACAATAATATTGACAAAGATTGTAGACATTTCAATTAATGTTTGTCCAAGTATAAATCTTTTGGAGACTTTGTACCGACGTAGATTTTCAGATGTTTTTTATTGCTGCTTTAAACATAATTTCTTACTCATCTCCGCTAATTTATTAAAAAACCAAGGTATGTATAATTTTAATTTAGATAAAACTAACCCTTGCAAACTATGTTTGACTATGTTTGGGTCGGCTTCCAGCCTAACCGGATGCAGCTGAATACCAGTATTTCACATGTTACTGCCGATCTGGCCAGTTACTAGGTAACACAATACCACTTGGTAACTAGTTGTGAGACGAAACCCGAAAGGCTTCTGACGACCCACCGGGCGGCCCCGGGACCGACGGTTTGACATGCTTTCTCAGGCACTTGGTATGTAAAAATGGTCTCCCATCCACAGACTAAAAGCGATAATCGTAGTTTATCCTGATCGATTGACCCGTGTGGTTATTATTTCAAGGCCCTTACTCAACCTTACAAACTCTGGTATCATAATCTAGGGCACGGTGACGCAATGATGACGTTGTGCACTTGCTTGTGCTTATGTATACCACGACTTTAAATATGTTAAACATGCTTTGCATAACACATTAATAAAAATAAAATTGTTATTGTTATAGATCTCAGCCTCTTCATTAACTCGCGCGTCACTTGTTTCTTTCGCTTGACTACCGCCGCTCCGTAAATCACGTCGCGGCGATTTTAATGATTACAGTTCTGTAAATACGTACTTACTACGGCCGCGAATCTAATTTTGCCCAACATACAACCTTTTTTTTTGACTCTTCCAGCTCTGGGTGGAGCGAAAGGGAGTGTTAGACTCTTACTGACTAAAACCCATCCATGTTCCTTTAAGCGGGATTGTCCGAAAGGGTTACCGCTACCCCGGAACACAAAGGGCTGAGGAAGGAACATGGATGGGTTTTAGTCAGTCAGAGTCTGACACTCCCTTCCGCTCCACCCAGAGCGGGAGAAGTCATTGGATGATTTCCCAGCCTTAAAAAAAAAAAAAAACCATGTTCCTTCCTTAGCCGTTTATGTTCCGGGGTAGCAGTAACCCTTTACCAATATACAACCTGGCAGTGCTGCAAATTGCGAAAATCCTATGAACATTTAAATTTCGCGGGCTACCGCGGCGTATCGTCTTTAAACAACGTCTTTCATTTATTTTATCCGCAGTCGCTGTAGCAAGTCGCGTCATGCTTGAGCGTGAAGCCTCTTTACCTTCTACGATAATTAATTTCCAAATATTTATTGACTCAAAGTGCCGACAGTACGAGACGTTCATTACCCAATTATAATTTACTAGCTTCTGCCCGTGGCTGCGCCCGCGTGGATGTTGGAAATAGTTACATTATTGGAGTTTTAGTAAGGGTCCCTAATTTTTTTGATAATATAACATAATCTTTGTCACCCGGAGCTAATGAAGCTTCCTAACAGTGAAAGATTTTTTCAAATCGGTTCAGTAGTTTGAGAGTCTATTCAATGCAAACAAACAATCAAATCTATCCTCTTTATAATATATTATTATACGAGTAGTATAGACAATACGCTAATCAAAGACGGTAATAATATCAATGTAACTACACAATATTATGCTACACCATGGTGTATAAGAGGTATGACAGTGTTTATAACAATATTCCCCTAACTTATGCATTAGCGATCTTGGTAGTATGTTTTCTTAACTTGTTTGTAAGTTTAGGGCTTCTCTTGATGTAGGAAAGCGCAGTTTATATTTCCAGGTCTCACAAAAAGCTTTCATAGTAATTTGAGTACGAGTAACATCTTAACTGTGTTTATTTTTTGCGGTAATTTTAATAGAAATATGTATTAATGTAGGAAATTAATATTTATCACTAACTGACCCACATCGATTGTTCTGACAATTTCCCGGCAATTTTCTTACTTTTCTTTTCATAAAACCTAAATCGGACTATAACGAACATTTAAAAACGAAAAATAGACTAATCGATTAAGTGAAGCGCTTAACAACGAACAGTATTTTATTTTTATTTATCTATAGATGAACCAAAGTACACATAATCTGTGAACAAACCAACTGACCCCCACTGATACCCCTTAATGTTATGATCATACCAAAGGCAATGGTATTCTGTAAAAATCTCCCCGCGAAAACTTTGATGAAGTGAGCATTCATAGTAGCAATCCCTAGCAATAGATTGAATGACAGCTCAGCTGGTAGATTCTGCAAAACTCTCACCGTGATAACTTACACGAAACGAGCGTGAAGTGAGCTGTCATCCACCTAATGCTAGGGATTGACACTATTGACCGCTCACCTAAAACTCACTTCACCTACATTTTCAAGGTGTGTTTTTTACAGAATAGCACAACATTTCGAGCTCACTTCATCTAAGTCGCGGTGAACTTTTCACAGAATACACCGGCTGTCACAGACACTTCTTCTTCTTCGTGTGATTAGTAACTAACCTGGTGTCAGAATTTTTATGCTGCCCATGGGCCTCTGACGTAGCTTCACATGCTGTTGAGAAATAATATCTCTCAGACATGCCGGTTTCCTCAAGATGTTTTCCTTCACCGATTTTTGAAGCCTATGATAATTATAGAATGCGCACATGAATCTGAAAAATCAGAGACTGACATTGGCATCATAATATTACTACAGAACCCTAAAATCGATTGAAACATAGAACGCTTGGCATTTTAACGAGAGAAAATTTAAAACAAAGCTTTTAAAAGTAGCTAAAGCGTATTCATATTTAATTAGGGACTGAGTTTGTGTTGTTCATTGTCTTCAAGACTAAACTGGAAAGGCGTTAATTATTATCACAATGGACTAAATAACTCTCCAGTAATGAAGGAAATTTTAAACTGGAGCGTCGGCTTGTGAATTTTGTATGGTATTGTATATCACAAGGCTATTATTTACGGGCTTACAGCGGAGTGTAAAGAAAGTGAGTGAAGAATGATGTGTATGCGTTCATAATAGTGTGCATTTTGTTGCTTTTATGTTAGCGTACTCATTCTATACCTAGTTTCAGCGGGATTGTCCGAAAGGACCCCGGAATATAATGGGCTAAGGACGCTCCACCCATAGCGGGAGGAGTAATTTAGTGATTTCCCACCCTCAAAAAAAAATCATCAACTCAAAAATGAGAACTACAGTCAGTACCTATCGACTTCCAGTTACAACAAAGTTCGATTATACGGTGAGTCGGGTAAGTTGATCTCAGAAAAGCAATGCAAAGCCGCTAAGGCCGGAACCCAAATTCGCCACCCGTCACGGCATCGCCAAAATCTGATGGAGGGTTCGCAAAGACACATCGTTATTTCAAAGAATTGTAAAACGGGTTGAGTGAATTGTTATCACTTGGCATCGCAGTTTCTACATGCGGCCTAAGCTTTATAGCAGTACCTGAGAATAGTGGCCCAGCGGTAACAGCCCCGAATTACTAGTTAAAGGTCGTGATTTCAAACCGAGCAAAGTGCTTTACTTTGTGTAAATAATTTCCTGATCACTACTCTGAACCCGTCGAAGGAAACAGGCAAACTTAGAACTGAAAAATTCTAAGACATGTGACATCTACCAACCACACTGGGCCTGCTTGGTGGATTACAGCCCACTCCCTCTTGAAGAGAGAAGGGAAATATTATAGGCTGATTATGGTTTATAGCAGTACCTAACCTACGTAATTCGCCCAAACAAATTCCCAAGCGTTCTACAACTAAAACGCTACCGTAAACTAAATCCAACTAAACTAGATCAGCTAAAAACCCTAATAATGTTAACGATATCGTTATAGTGGATAGTACAACATTCTGCGTAAGATAATGGGAATTTATTATAATCGGATGGGCAAAAGCATCTACCTGGGAAGTGATAAAATCTTACTACTATCATGAAACCCATTTGCCAAATGATAACGATTATATCGCCTGAAGACTGATCTTTATTGCCGTCTGAAGGCTCGGTATAATAGACCGTTTCAGAAATGATGAATAGATTGTGATGATTCTGATTGAGTAGAGGATGTTGCGGGTTGTCATGTGGAATCGTAAGATTGAAGGTTCAAGTTGTTTAGGGTAGGATTTATTTTATCACTAGCTTCTGCCCGCGACTTCGTACGCGGACCCTGTCGCTTATGCCAGCGACAACGGGGTCGCCATTTATGTTATTTTTTATCATTTTTCCCATTTAAATCTTTTATCACACTGAGCTTTAGTTTTATTTCATTCCAACAACCACCAAAACATACAGTCCATTTGTCATCGTTTTCATTTTGGTAACCGCATTATTATATTCCTCCTCTAGAGACCTAGAAGTCGATGCGTAGATACGCTTGGAACTCAAGCGTAATTCTCTTTCCGTGAACGTCTCTGACTCGCGAGACAATACATGACGTTCACGATCAGCGGTCAGTCGCGCATCATATTCTTCACTGGTCTCTAGAGACCTAATGAATACGCTGAGAACGCAGGCGTGCTTCACGACCCGAAGAGGTTTCCACGGAGCGAGTTGCAGCCTAATGTTCTCGAACAACATCAAGTCTCTCCTGACGCTCTTCGGTAGATTCTTGGGATCTTATGATCCTCAATCTTTTAGCTCTCTTGGAACATTGGGAAAGATTTGACCTCTTTCTAGGCATGGTCATAGTTTTATTGTGAAGATACCTGATCAATAAAAATCTAAATTAAAATGACTGCTCCCCTGCGTTACCGGGTAGGCTACAGTGTCACGAAGATAAATGGAAAAGGAAATTAAACACTCAAACAAAATAAGCCCGAAGGCATATTCATACGATAAAATAAAAAAATAAATAGGAGTTTTGGCCAGTAGAGTCAAACTTTCAATGATTATACCATCGTCATCGAAAATCAGCCCTAAACTGTTACCGCCTTCACCGCGTGCAGGTACTCCCAGTTTATGTTATTTTATAATTACACAGTAAAATTAGTGATAGCTTTGATTTCCACATCAGATGTTTCTGATCTTCGATTTTTATAAGTCAACAGGAAATGCCCATCATATTGAACAACAAAGACGTCAAAGGCGTCATTCCTATACGTGTTATGTTGTAGCTAGGCTCTTGGAGTTCTACAACAGGTTTTCCAGATCTTCGATTTTTATAAGTCAACAGAGAGTGCTCATCAGATTGAACAACTTGTGCTAAGACGTTATTCCTATATGTGTTATGGTGTAGCTAGGCTCTTGGAGTTCCACAACAGGTGTTCCAGATCTTCAATTTTTATACATCAACAGAGAGTGCTCATCAGGCTGAACAACTTTCGCTAAGACGTCATTCTTATTATATATGTGTTATGGTGTAGCTAGGCTCTTGGAGTTCCACAGCAGGTGTTCCAGATCTTCGATTTTTATAAGTCAACAGGAAATGCCCATCAGACCGAACAACTTTTGCTAAGACGTCATTCCTATATAATGTTATAGTGTAGCTAGGCTCTTGGAGTTCCACAACAGGTGTTCCAGATCTTCGATTTTTATAAGTCAACAGGAAATGCCCATCAGACCGAACAACTTTTGCTAAGACGTCATTCCTATATATGTTACAGTGTAGCTGGGCTCTTGGAGTTCCACAACAGGTGTTTCAGATCTTCAATTTTTATACGTCAACAGAGAGTGCTCATCAGGCTGAACAACTTTTGCTAAGACGTCATTCCTATATATGTTATAGTGTAGCTGGGCTTGGAGTTCCACATCAGGTGTTCCAGATCTTCAAATTTATTCTCTCAGCAGAAAATGCTAATCACGTGGAACAATTTTTGCTAAGGTATCATTTTTGTATCTCTTATAGTTTAGCTGGTCTGTTGCGGTTCTGCATCAGGTGTTCAAGTTTCCAAGAAAAGTTATAGCCTATATGTTGCCCAGACTTAATACCTATACAACAAAAAAAAAATCATTCCAATCCGTCCAGTAGTGCCGAAGATTAGCGTGTACAAACAAACAGACAAACAGACATACAGACAAACAGACAAAATTTTTTTTTTGGATTCATGCTCTATTACTGTTTCTAAACCCCCCTCAATTATTAATTTTTTAATATATTCAATGTACAGACACAGTTTTATTATATGTATAGATTATATGTATAGATAACATATTTAGTTATAACAGTAATAGCTCGACGTGTATTATGCTGAAATACCTACATGACGCCTGAAATCCCCAAAGGGATTATATTATTACGCATAGGCGAAATTAATGAAAAAATATTATTACTTTTATTTTAAATTAATAATATTAAAAATTAATTTTAAAAAGAAAGAGATGGATTAAAAGAAAAATACTAGGTATCATCTCACCAGTTACATTTGAGCCCCATGTCATAAGGGGCGAGCCTATTGCCATCAACCGGGCATAAATCGAGAGTCCGGGTTGCTCCTAAAAAATTCCATATGACAAAACCCAATAACCCTGACGTCAGGCAATAGACATAATTTACGATGTTTTATTTATTTGAATACGAGGCTTTTCAGTACCTTTGCACGGCTGTATTTTATGTTTTTTTTTCTGTAATGTGCGTCTTGTGGCGGAATTAAAAAAATATATTTCTTTCTCCTTCTTTCTTTATCTTGAAGGTTCGAGATATTACAATTAATAATGTTAAGCGAATATTAACCGTCGTTTGTTGCTGACAATTTTATTAGTGACGGCCCTGAATTACATTATCTTTATCTTTCATGATCGCTGAGCAAATAATATTCTAACATAAAATCCTTTAAAGTTTTGGCAAAGCATTTCCAAGAAATCAAAACTAAATATCAACAACAGCCGATAGGAGAACAAAACAATTCCATTTTATAATTATTCAATAAAACTTTACAAGACAAACTGCCTTTGACAAGTGATTAGCCGAAACACAAGTCGAAAGGCTTAAGGAAATTAAATACCATTTTGTTTTGTATTTTGGGCTGTCATTACCGGTTTGAAATTAATAGGGAATGGGGCGGTAACGCTTTGCTTTCTAAGGGCGGGACATTTTTAATTTATCTAAACTATGGGTTGAATCTGATTGTTTTCATAAAAAATCAATATTGAAGTGATTGAAAGAGTTTAGACTGCCGTTAAAGATATACGCGGTGATTTTTAATTAACTATTAACCTTTCAGGGCGTGACTGTACCGATGGAATAACTTTCTCCATGAGACCAACTACGAAATATCGAAAAAAAATACATCTGTTTCATACATTTTCATCAATATTGCACTTTTGTATGAAAAAACCGGTTTGACAATGTTAATGTACCGATTTTCAGTAAAAAAAAAATACCTTGCCAATAATTAAGAGTTAGATTTCCAAATTACCATACTATTCTGCTAATTAGATTCAATCCTTATCAACAGTCGCCGTCACTTCAAATTGTCACGCTCAAAGCGTTGCATGTATTCTAGCCGGCGTGTTTGCAGGACACACTCAATGAAACAGTTTCAAACAAATTAACACAAGTCTTTACGCACGACTGCGTTTTTACATGCATACGCAGTCGTGCGGATTTCCCAACAAACCATTTTGTCTTTGATGGTGACATTGACGTTGGTATCTTAATGGTACATTAATGTGGAAATGGTATCAACAATGTCTAAAAGAGTATTCTTGCGAGCGTGAAGTCAGAGTTCCTTGGTGAACTGGCTTTGATCGTTACTTCTAAATCTGGATGGCTTCCTACAGTCACGAGTATTAATATATTACCATATCTTTTGCTTTTTTTTTGATGGTGGGAAATCATCATATGACTCCTCCCGCTATGGGCGGTGCGGAAGGGAGTATCAGACTTTTACTGACTAAAAACCATCCATATTCATTCCTTAGACTTTAGAGGTAGCGGAACCCTTTCGGGATTGTTCGCTTACATGGCAAGAACTATCATTTGCTTGTGGCTCCTGTTATATTAATCACATGATTGCCTCTTAATAATAACGTGATATAAAAAATATAAAATCTAATATACATACATTTTATGTTATTGACAGACTTGCTTAATAATTTAATTACCCTACTATGCTATAATATTAACTCAGTATACCGACCGCCTACCGTAAGCCGTCAATAAGGCTTACAGCTCGGCAATTATTCATAGTACAGCCTAACTTCATTTTATATTTGTTAATAGTGTTGTGTGTGTGTGTGTGTGTGTGTGTCAGGGAGTGTGTGTTTATGTGTTTGAGGATGCTGGGTGACGTGCAGCTGCAGGCTATTTTGGTTTTGTCCTCGTTAATAATGTTGATCTTTTTTATAATAAATCTGTTTTGCTTTCTTTATTTTCTTTCTGAGAACGAATGGCAGTATCACTAATAGGACAGAGTCTACTCTGTCCTATTAGTGAATCAGAATCTATTCTGTGACTACTAAGCTGCCAGTACAGCGTCGACTTCCCAGAACAGGGTCTATATTACAGCACTGAACTAGATATAATAAACTACCTAAGATGTAGCGAGTGATTTAAGATGACCATGTGACGATGATGATGTGACCTAAGATGTGACGACACGGTTGGCGCAGTGGTTGAGCGATTGACTGCTGCGCACTATGTCGCGGGTTCGATTCCCACACGGAACAAATATTTGTACGACCTGCAAGTATTTGTTACGAGTCTGGGTGTTTTTCTATCTATAATATGTATGTATTTACAAAAAAAAAAAAAATATACAAGTAGTTTATCAGCCATCTCGTTACCATAACACAAGTATAAGGTTGCTTAGCTTGGGACGATATGGCGTTGTGTGAAATGTCCAAGGATATTATTATTATTATTTATTATTATTTCATAAGTCTCTTCACTTTTTAGTACGTTTTTTTAGATTAAAATTCTAAACAAAATGATGCCAATAATTATAATATAAACAAAGAGCACTCATACATGAGCTCGAGCAAAAACATACATAACATGAAAATTGTGTTTAGTAAATAGTAAGTACTTATAATAATTCAATATAATAAATAATATTTTACCTCCAGCTATTGGCTTCCAACGCCCGGCGCACGTAATAATTACGCCAATTAACTTGTTTCAATTCTCCGAAAGGGGATTTGATACTCCGTAATTACGTTTGTAATATTGTATTTTCACTGCATATAATACGTAATTATGGGCTGTACTCTGAGGCTCTTTGAAGGATAAAATCAGAGCTGAAATTATTCGGAGTTACCGATATAGCTTGAAAAGTAAGCAAACTGAAGTGGCAGTGGACTGGCCAGGATTATGAGCTCGCTGATCCGTCAACTTGTGACAACTGTGATCCGTCTCGCACCGCGCAGCTGCCTCAGGAACGCTCTCAATAAAGCAGTCGGGCGAAAGTAGGTAGCATAAAAAAACATAATTATAAACAACTTACTATACAAGTAGGCTATCTAAGTACTGAATACAGCAGTGATATCCCATAGGTGTGACCACTATGCTATAACTGTTGCACCTATGACTACGAGTCGAGTTCGAACCCAAGGCACGCACCTCTGAATTTACGGATTCATGTAATATTGTATAAATTATCACTAGCTTCAAAATCGGTGAAGGAAAACATCGTAAGGAAACCAGCATGTCTGAGAAATATTTCTCAACAACACGTGAAGCTAAGTCAGAGGCCCTTGGGCAGCATAAAAACTCTGACACCAGGTTAGTCACTAACCACACAATAAGAATAAGAAGAAGAAGTACTGAATAACTCCTACATTAGTATCAATATTCCGAGTACATCGAATCCTAAAGTTCAGTCACTTGGCAATCTTTATGAGAAGTTTGTAAGTTATGGCCCATCATGGCCGCTCGGCGGATTAGCGGGCAATCTCCGAGCGAACGGCGCTCCTACTAACTTTAATTAGCTGTCCGTCTAAGACATCTGTTTTCATAATTTGCAAGGCAAATACAGCTACCGTATTAATTCTAAACACTGGCTGGTACCTAAAAGGGAGTTCGCATAGGTGTTGTTTAGATGAGCAATGTTTCTTTTTCATTGATTTAGTGATCCAACAAATATACAGTGTGAAATTGAATTCAAGGGCATTATTTTAAGGGGTAAGCTGTAATACATGCTCGCTTACCTCGTCAAAATGTAAGGAACAGCTGATTTTTTTTTGCCTATTTCAGATTTATTCTCATAGTGAAAGTTGTTCACAACGATGAGTACAATAAATTCAATTTCACCCTGTATAAAAGAGTATGGTATGGACATGGTTTGGTCATGTTGAGAAGATTCATGAAACGTGACTTTACAAGGCAGATCTGAGTAGAAACGTCAGGAAATGCCTTAGTAGGACATAATTTATAGTGACCTTATCGGCTATGCTCTTCAGAAAGGTCAGGTGCATAATACCTACTTGCAACTAGCGTGCGAACACACGCACGCCATCTGGTTGCAGATGTATGAACGTAAACGAAGCAAAGAAGTATGTAGGGATCGTAGCAGATGGTGTACTCCCATGGGTAAAAAGCATGAGTTTTTGTACCTATGTAATTTAGTAATACGAGATTGTTTTAACTTTCGAATTCCAATTATTTGTAATTATATACTTATTATTTTATAGCGTGGTTTAACCCTTTCTTCCTCAAATTGTGATATATCTAGTGCGCATATAAATGAAGCTTAATTATATGATTACGCTGAGTAGAGTAAACAAAAAGGCCCTTTACTGAATTACCAGTTTCAGACAGATTACTGAAATATCCTAAAACACATTTATTCTGTTTTCAATACCTACTCGTTGCTACCCAACATCGGCCTATGTTGATTATTCCGCCTCTCAAATATCTTCGAGTATTTCAAGTAATTAACTTAGTTGAAAGTGTTGCCAACATTGATCGTTAGCGGCTATTAGGCAGGTGGGTCTCAATAGTTCGTCTTAAAACGATCGGCTTTACCCATTAACTAGCCCAAATTGTTATTTTAGTATAACTACAAGAGAATTAAACTTTAATTGTTTTCTGTTCCTTTGTTTACTCTTTGGTGATCTATCTATACATATAATAAAATTGTATAAAATTGGTGTCTGTACAATGGAAATATATAAAAAAAAACTAGCAGGGGTTGTTATTTTATCGATACCGAACCCGAAATTGTAATTACATTTTTTTGGGTCTGTTTGTCTGTGTGTTTGTGCACGCTAATATCAGAAACGCTGATGTTCGATTTAGATGCGTTTTCACTAATATATTGTACTAATTCTTCTTCACTTCTTCACCTAACATTTAGTGTTTATTTCATGTCGATCGGTTCATAAATAAAAAAAATATGTCAATTTAAAGAATCACGGCGAACATTTGTTAAGGTATGCTGCCCGAAAAGTCACTATTCCACGCGGACGAAGTCGCAGGCACAGCTAGTTATAAAAAAATGTTTTTGATCAAAGTGTAGTACCTTATTTGTTTGTTGTTTAAATGGGTAAAGCGACCAAGGGGTATACTAATAGAGATGATAACAGGTTAAAAAAAGGAAATTATTAAGGAATTTAGTCTATCAATCAGATAATAAAAAATATTAGACACGTATTTTTAGCTTTATCATACTAATAAAAAATGACTTATATAAAACGCATTAAAGTTGAGGACTGGGGGCGCGCTACGTCACAACTCAATATAAATCTATAAACAAGTGACGTCATGCCATATTTTAACACAATGATAACTTTTCACGTGAAAAAAAAAATTCATGTCCAATATTTTTTAATAACCTAGTTGACGGACTAGAAAATATTTTTTTGTCATCATCCCCATTGTATAGCATGCGGCGGAAAATAAATGCTATCAAGGCCATCCAGTGGTTATCTGGCTATCCATCTAAAGGTAAAGTTAAGTAAGATGAAAACCAGGGGTTGAATGTGTGCGCGATTTTACTGCAAAACATCTTTTTTTCACATATAAAATTATATTACTGAAAACTGTGTCGCATACTATGCCACAGAACAGGTAAGAGCTCTTACACACGAGCGGCATGTTGCTAACGGCAGAGGCAACTGCATCCGTCGACACGTGTCGGCGACAACCGTCGACGCAGCGACGGCAGCAGTCGACCTATAGCGACACTTGCAGTTGTAGCGTGCCGCGTCCGCCATTTTGTCAGACGACTGCAAATAGTTCAAGAGTCGCAAATTTGTAAACTGAGTTCCACTGACTACATTGATACCTATACCTCAATGCCATAGCGAGCCTTTTCTCAGCTGAAATGCTGTTCCGCATTATGGTATCTTGGCGAGATATTGAACTTTTTAAAATAGCCGTTAGCTCATAAAAGAAGCAATGGACATTCGAAAATAATTGAAAAACTGTTGCTCGTTTCTTCGTAAAAGTGGATAGAGAGTGAAAAATGCCCATCTTGGTCTCTATTGATTAATATTTCTTGAACCCACAATAAAGGTGTTTTTATTATTCGTTTGCGTCGGCGTCGACGAAGTAAAAGCAATAACTGTGTTTCTTCTTCGGAATACTTTTTACAACTGACTCCTATACTAAGAAAGCAGACGACGGCTGCCGCTGATCTTCAAAGTTGAAATGTCGACTGCTGCCGTCGACGCGTCAACGGATGTCGCCGACGCGTGTCGACGGCTGCAGTTACCTCTGCCGTTGGCAACATGCCGCTCGTGTGTAAGAGCTCTAACTGTGCCTACTTTCATGGCTTATGTTGATGCAGATATTCAAGTGATACATTCAGTTTGCTGGATGATGCTGTTACTTATAAAAAATACTCATCCTATCTATCAACGCGCTCTTGGTATAATCCCAACTTATTTGGGGTCGGCGCAACATTTATTTATTTACTCTAAGCATACAAATATTCTTACAGGCTAGAAACAATGCGATATTGTAGCACACTTACAATTAACATACATACCAAGACATTAAATAATTTACTTAACATGTTAGGTCACGAGCGCCAATATATATATAAGGTGTTAAAAAATTAACTCTAAGAATTTCGTGGGAGCATTGTACTCGTCGTTATGAACAACTTTTACTATGGGATGAACCCTGAAATCGCGAAAAAAATATGAGCTGTTCCATACATTTTATTGAGTTACGTGTGCCTAAATGTATGGAACAGCTCATATTTTTTTCGCGATTTCAGGGTTCATCCCATAGTAAAAGTTGTTCATAACGACGAGTACAATGCTCCCACGAAATTCTTAGAGTTAATTTTTTAACACCTTATATACACCGAGTAATTTTCAGAACCAATTTTCTCGTAAAATAACTATCTCAACTTTGAGATACGACATGTACGGTAAACCTATGGATTCGAAATTGCTATGTTTGTGACAAAATACAAATTCATTCAAGAATTTAGCAGAAAACCGCGTGTGAAATTAGCTAAGTGTATACAAGTTTTGCTTGTGACTGTAACTGTTTCTGTTTTGTACGTAGATATTATCTTTTTCTTCCACACTCCTATTAGTCATCATCTCAGTAGTCCTCCTTGTTATGGTCTTTCCCTACTCTTATAGCCATCCATATTCTACAAAAACTTTACTTACAACATTTTCCTCATTCCTCCGCATCACATGCCCATACCACGACAACCGATTTCCACACATTTTTCAATAAACCTACATACACAGATTTCGACATACCTACATACTTACACCTGTTTTCATGAATTCATGTCAGGTCATGAAAGAAAACATTTATATTTTTCTATAAAATAAGTAAGTACGTGACGCCACCCAGTATCTCTTGATATTCCAAGCCTGAATGTACAAAGTGATAAAAGATGTAGGTACTTACTTTTAATAGTATTTTTTTATGCGTAGCACGTATTCGTTGTCATTTCATTTCTAACATTTTTACAGCATTCGCGTCAGACGACAACACCCGTCATGAGAGTTCCAATATCTTCAGTGATCACGCCAACTGATTTTATTTTCGTAAAGTTCTTGAAAAACGTACTTAATGGTAACTGTAATATAAAATTCTACGAAAAATGTCCTGAGCTTTATGGCCACTGAAATGTAATGAATTCCAGGTAACATATAAATATCAAAAATATTGGTATGAAGTATGACAGTGTAGGTATTCAATTGTGGAAACGTTTTTTTCTGAATCTGACGGAAATATTAACTTTCGAAATTACCTGTCTGTAGATATATGAATGTGTCACCTAATAGTTTTTATTTATATCAATCAACTGTTTCACCGTATTTTGTTCAAGTGGTCGGCGGAATCGTCCAAAAAGGTTACCGCTGCCTCGAAACATAAAGAGCTAAGGAAGGAACATGGATGAGTTTTAGGCGGTGAGAGTCTGACACTCCCTTCCACTCCACCCAGAGCGCGAAGAGTCATTTGATGATGGCCCACCCTCAAAAAAACAAAACAAGTACACAGTTCAATAAACTCCCAAGGCATAAAGTAACCGGGCTATATAAATTAAACACCCAGCAGGTTTAACTAGATTTTTTTAAATATATTTTTCTTAGCTGTAACGTTGCCCGCTGTGACTTTGACTGCCTCGGTAAGACCCATGGTAAGACTGGATGTCAGACTATCGGGCTTCTGACGACCTGTTACAACTGTCAAATATCGAAGAATGACAGATTTTATATAGGACTGAAACATAACTGGCAAAACACCTCAGCCCTTTGGAGATTACAGGCATTATGTTATTCTAAGCCATAACACAGCTCTACGTAACATAGTATAGCAGAGTTTTATTATTTCATTCTTCTTTGTAGTAATAGTTTATGCAAATGCTACACAGGGAAGATAAGAAAATGTAATTAAATATGTCTGTTCCGAAACGATTAATATTTTACGAAAGATGGAATCGACCATTCGACCCTTTCTAGGTCTCATTAAAAATAAATTTTCACTTTACCGTTTCGGTACAATTTTTTTTTAAATATCATTAGAAAAAGCAAATAATAAAAGCACCAATGTTTGATATTTTATAGCAATATTTCGAACTACATTTTCAAGTTTTCAGTGAAATTTATAAATGGATGGATCTACTGTTTGTGGCATTTGCATCCTTATCATTTCACACACTCTGCATTGCATTACATTTTCCGGAAATACCCGTGTGTAAAATAAAACTGGTGCCTTGTACTTGAATTTAAAATATATACAGTCGCCAGCACATCAAGTTACCACAAACTGTCAAATTTTCTCAATCGATTTTGAACGTAACACTCTACGTTTTAAGGTTTAAAATAATTTGGAGAAGTTTGACAGTTTGGTATTACTTGATGTGTTTGCAACCGTACCTTAGTGTTAAATGTGTTACTATATATTTTTGTCGATAGGCCTACACTGTTATCCCAAAATTGGTAACACGTTTCCACGAACTGTAATATTTTCTCAATCGATTTTGAACTTAACACCCCACGTTTTAAGGTTTAAAACCAATTGGAGAAATTGGACAGTTTGGTATAACTTGGTGCGCTTGCAAACCATACCTTAGTGTTAAATTTGTTACTACATACATTTGTCGATAGGTCTGCACTGTTCTCCCATAATAAGTAACACACATTTAAGCCAATTATTATGGAGTTTCATTGCTGAAATTGACACTTAATCCGTTAGCCACTGGATACTGACTGACGGATTAAGAGCCAATTTGCTTGTGATACAGACTATGGCGATTATAAAGTGTTATCAAGACTACAAGTAAAGGAAGCTTTTAGGTATTATTCCGGGAATTTCATAGTAAGTAGCGGTGCAAGTTATCTATGAAAACATAATGAGAACCTCCTGCTTCGAGATAGAGGAACTCCCTCCCCGAGAGAGCTGAAACACGAAACTATGTTAAATTTAAATAAGATATGCATGAAGCCAACGGTAAGTTTGTAAAGTTATTGTTGTTCAAAGAGTGTAAAGAACTTTACATTAGTCTTTACATATCTGCATAGACGACACAGTTGGCGCAGTGGTTGAGCGATTGACTGCTGCGCAGCATGTCGCGGGTATGATTCCCACACGGAACATATATTTGTAGGACCTGCAAGTATTTGTTCCGGGTCTGGGTGTTTTTCTATCTATAATATGTATGTATTTATAAAAAAAATATGTATTTAAGTAGTTTATCAGTCATCTCGTTACCATAACACAAGTAGGTTGCTTAGCTTGGGACTATATGGCGTTGTGTGAAATGTCCATGGATATTATTATTATTATTATATATTTAAAAAAGTATAATCTCTCTTTTTGTATGACTCTCTGTACGTATCTTTTGTGATCATTCAGGTTATAAGCTATGTGTGCTGTTAGCCTTTGCATCCAGATCTATTCAGCGTACTGGCATGATTGACTAACAAACATCCAACCAAACTGTCGCATTTATGACATTAATAAGGATAGTAGGGCGCATAGAAATCGGCTCTCAATCCTTCGTGACTCAACTTTGAGACCGACATTATTCAATATTAAACGCAGACCAAAAGTTTTGGTAGTGGAGTCGAGGTCACGGCTACACGTGTAAGCGTCACGCGTTTTGCATCAGCAATTGCGGAGAAAACAAATGAAACATGAGTTTTAGAGTATGCCACGAATCACCTGAGGAGACTTTTTATGGTTCTTGTAAATAGTGACAGCCTTTTTTTTTTGAGGGTCGGAAATCATCCAATGGGTTCTCTGCCTGTTCGCCGAAAATTGTTTGCCAAATTTTCACTTGCCAACCAACGTTTCGCAGAATTTTATTACGCCGAATAATCATTTGCCAACTTATCATATAATTTTGTTTTATTTCCCAACCTCACAGTTACCAACTGTACGTTTGGTCTGCTTTTCATAATGACACTTTTTTAAATGCCAACTTTCATTTAGCAGAATTTTTTGCAATTAGTTATTGTAATTATTATTTTTTTTACTTTATCTTTAATATGACCTAACCTAACTGTTTCCTTTTACAAAAGCGATTCGCTTCTGGCACATCGCCGGCCGCTGCCGCGACACGCTCGCTTCGCTCGCTCGGCTCGTGCGTTGTTTGTCATACTCTAACCTAACCTAACTTAACTGTTTCCTTTTACAAAAGCGATTCGCTTCTGGCACATCGCTGGCCGCTGCCGCGGCACGCTCGCTTCGCTCGCTCGGCTCGTACGTTGTTTGTCATACTCTAACCTAACCTAACTTAACTGTTTCTTTTTACAAAAGCGATTCGCTTCTGGCACATCGCCGGCCGCTGCCGCGGCACGCTCGCTTCGCTCGCTCGGCTCGTGCGTTGTTTGTCATACTCTAACCTAACCTAACCTAACAACCTTAGACTTCTATTGTAATAGTTGTGTGGCCTAGTGAAATGGTTGACAAATGATAAATGTCCCAAACGTTTTGTGTCATTATAATAATCGGCTTAACAATAATTCTACCAAATGAAACGTTGTCATACAAAAATTTGCTAATCGTTAGTTGTCAAAGTGAAACATCGGCGAAGCGTTGGTTGGCAAGTGAAAATTTGGCAAACAATTTTCTGCGAAAAGGCAGGACACCCATCCAATGACTTCTCCCGCCTGCGGAAGGGCGTGTCAGACTCTTACTGACTAGAACCCATCCATGTTTCTTCCGTAGCCCTTTATGTGCCGGGGTAGCGGTAACCCTTTTGGACAAATCCCGCTTACCCGGTAGGCTCGGCCCTAACGGGCTCCTTCATATGCTGGCATCTCTAAGCAGTGAGAGTCTAGTGGTACGACCGTCGGACTGCCAAGTGCTAGGACTCGAGCTCGCGTTATAATTATCATGTAAAAAACGTTGAAGGATCACATCTTGAAGAGGGAAGAGGAAAAGGAGACGCCATGCCTGAGAGATATTTCTCTACAGCATATGAAGCTAAGTCAGAGGCCCATGGACAAAATAAAAACTCTGACACCAGATTAGTCACTAACCACCCGAAAAGAAGAAGATGGCTTTATTGTCTTACAAAAGTTTTTAATAGCTTTCTTTAATCAGTTTGCGTGCAACTCTCATAATAACTATGTAACATGATTAGATACTGATTATCTAACATAATTACTAAAATTCAGATACCAATCAGAAACTTGTTAAGCTTTTAGTGGCTGGGGAATTCTAGGTGACCTATACGACCTCCCTTCAGTTTCACCGAACTACATCGTCTTTAAAAGTATTTCTCACCATCCTTTTTCTTTCATTAGTTTCTTGGGTCAAGGTTAATCTTTCCTATCCATCTAGCATGACCTTGTCTCCTCATTAGCATTTAGCATTAGTAACACCGCAATTTGTAAACTCCAACCCACGACCTTGCTTTAAGAGCTCATGAATAAGGACTTAACTAAGGACGCGATGGTAATTAGTCGGGTATCTTCGAAAACGAGCCATAAGTGTCTTTGGAGAGTTGTCATTTTGCGGTGCCTTATTTGTGGGTGACTTATACCCATGAAAATACCAGAATGGTTTATATGTCTGTTGCACTGTTTTTGGACAAGCAGCATTAACGAATTGACATTATGTGCTAGATTAGATAATCTAGAGTGTTATAGAGTTGCGAAACCGACCATAAGTTTAATTTGCCGCCCACAATAAGGGTGACTGCTGTTGACAAACTGAGATTAGGAATCATAGAGATAAGGGGAACGGTACCATACAGTACACGCAGGAAACCCATATAAAATCTGCCTAACCTTTTCTCAACTATGTTGGGGTCGGCTTCCTGTCTAACCGGACGCAGCTGAATCATCAAAAAAAAATTACATGGAGTGACTGCCTATCTGACATCCACAACCCAGTAACTGGGTAATACGATACCCCTTGGTAAGACTAAATGTCAGACTATCGGGCTTCTGACTACCCGTTGCGACTGTCAAAGATCCACGAGTGACAGCCGGGACCGTGCTTTCCGAGGCACGGATTAGTCACGGTATGTAAAAATGGTCACCCATCCGCGGCCAAGCGTAGCTTAACCTGAACCTGTGCGGTTGTTATTACTTAGCTACGAGCTCCATATCACAACGACATGTTCAGTTTAAACTATTCTGAATCTTCAAAGTAAGCACATAACAACTATCCTAAGTATAAACCTCGCACGTTGAATGCGATAGTTATACGCCATTGCTGGCACATTGAGAGAAAATTTGCTTTAATTTTGAAATTACGGCGAGCACCGAGTTCCGTACATTCATCAACATTTAAGGGCACTTTAAGCTTTTTTTTTTTTAAGGCTGGGAAATCATCCAATGACTGCTCCCGCTCTGGGTGGAGCGGAAGGGAGTGTCAGACTCTTACTGACTAAAACCCATCCATGTTCCTTAAAAAAAAAAAAAAAAAAAATCCATGTTCCTTCCGTAGCCCTTTATGTTCCGGGGTAGCGGTAACCCTTTCGGACAATCCCGCTTACCCGGCAGGCTTGGCCCCTTTGAGGGGCCCCTTCATATGCTGACATCTCTTTGAGGCGCGCGTGGAACATATACGCGCCGTACGGCACGGGTCTGGTGCTGATCGGACGGTGAGTCACCCATTACTCACCGTCCGCAGGCCCGCGCCTACGGTGGCCGGGAGTCGTCACGTGGCTCCCGACGCCCGGGGCGTCTCCTGCGGCGGCTGGGACGGGAGGACCTTTCTCTCTCCCATCCCGCCACCTCCTTCGCGAGCATAACTTTTTCGCAGAAGGAGGTGACTGCCTCCCACTCCCTCTCGCCCCGGACCATGGCTTGCACCAGGGCCGGGCGCGAGAGGTCGCCGCCGCCGATCGCCTCTACGAGGACACGGCGGTGCTCTGCCCATGCGGGGCAGGTTTGCACCGTGTGCTCTACCGTGTCCTCTGGGCGATCCTCGCAGTGGTGACACCCGGGCGTTTCCTCCCGCCTGATGATGTGCAGAAGGGCACTTTAAGCTTGTGTTTATGATTACTTTAAAACATTTCACGCCTGAAAACCACGTAGGGTTAGGCAGAGGTATACCTACAGTCTACCTTCATTTTGCCAGATGTATTTAAGTACTATGTTATAGGGGGTAAGCCATGAACCGGGCGAAAATACTGAGGGTGCTCCTGCAAAATTTCTATTTAAAAATCCTAACAACCCTTTGCCCGACCTGGGAATCAAACCTAGGACCTTAATTTCACCTTGCTTGCGAACACTAAACCAACAAAGCAGTAAATTTTATCACTACCTACTGTAGAATATACTTTAATGATTTTTGTTGTTTTAAATTAATTTAAATCATATTTTTTTTAGCTCGAACATATTTTTAAAGGAAAAATGGTTAACCATATTACGTCGCCTACAGTGACATGAAAGCAGAAAATAAACATAAGTATAGATAATAAATTCCCACAAAAGCAAAAATACCATGTTTTAAAAAAAGAATAGGTATTCTTCTTTATGCATCAGGGAAAATGGAACAACAAACCTGAATAAAAAATACAACCAACGTGAATAAATCTGGTTGGGTTAGAACTAAAGTGAAGTTCGCTCGATATGAGGTGGAACGAAATGTAGACACATGTTCGAGGCGGCAAAAATAACATTCGACAATGTTACTTGAACGAATATCCCAAAAATTTGAATACCCTAACACTTGCTACAGATATTGCAAAATAAAAATGGTGCCAAGAATGTTTTCCCTTGTTCTGTTTTCCATAAACGCCGACTAAATTATGAGGAACTTTCTTTTGTTTTTGATTACAAAACGCAATATTAAACTGAACTTTTGCCACCATCACTCAAATAGTTAAAAAACTTTTAGCGAGCAAAGCAAAAGAGAACTCAGTTCTATCACAATAAGGGGTATGGTTGCTTCACCTTGAGCTGCTCAAAGATAAATATTCGTGGGTGGAAGCGACTTATTAGCAGCATGGCCGTTATAAACGAGGCCCATTTAGGGGGAAAGTTGGGGTTGTTCACACAGGTCACGTTTCCCCGACCTGCGTCGATCGATATCTACTGAATAAATAACTTTACTTATGTTTGTTTGTTTGTTTGCAACCTTGTGTTCCGCCCTATGAAAGGCGGTGAATTGAATTTCCTCTCACAATCTATTTTTTATGATATTTGGTACATTTTATTGTGTTTGCCCCTGCGGGTTTTGTTTACTTTAGGATATGTAACGGTAAAAGTTATTGAGCTATCGTTTGTTATGGTGATAAACTGTAAAAAAATTATGCTCCATAACGGCTACAAACGAATTGATAGTCATAATTTTAAAACTAATTTAGAAAAAAAAATAGTGTAAAAGTGATCTATTTCGAATAAAAATTCAACATGCAAAACAACGTTTTTTTAACGTAAAAATGACCACGTTGTTACAGACATTACATACCTATACAACATACAGAAGTACCGTCTTATAAATAGGTCCCCAAGCTTCTAAACTAAAAGCGGGATTTTCCGAAAGGGTAACCGCTACCCTGGAACATAAAGGGCTAAGGAAGGAACATGGATGTGTTTTAGACGGTAAGAGTCTGACACTCCCTTCCGTTTCACCCAGAGCGGGAGGAGTTATTTGACTACAGGTGACTTGGTTTATACATATACATACATCGTTAGTTTTTAAAACAAAAAACAATCGATATAGAAATATTGTTTCATCTTTACCCTTGACCTGTACTGGTACCCTTTGCCTCTTAAAGGCCAAAGGTCAAAGGTTCGGCAACTCAGATTTGAATAGAACCTCAAGTTTATGCCTAACTTGCTCCTTTTGGCAAGTAATGAAACAACAAAGCTTTATGAAAACCGAGTCAGTCGTGTGAACTGTGACCATTATGTTGTTCATACCAACCCTTTGTTATTATATTAGGGGTATAAATGACACCTTAAATTCCAATTTCACCAGTGAAACTAAACTCAAATAACCACACTTACATAAACTCAGTTTAAGGGCTTTCAGATAAGCGGGATTGTCCGAAAGGGTTACCGCTACCCCGGAACATAAAGGGCTAAGGAAGGAACATGGATGGGTTTTAGTCAGTAAGAGTCTGACACTCCCTTCCTCTCCACCCAGAGCGGGAGAAGTCATTGGATGATTTCCCAGCCTTAAAAAGGGTTGTCAGTGCCATTATTTTCTAATAATCACACAGACAGCTCTTGATCCCGGTTTAGATGTTTTGATGACTAAACATCATGCATATTCCTTCCTTAGCCCTTTTTGTTCCAGGGCAGCGGTAACCCTTTCAGACAATCCCGCGGACCCGGCAGCCATCGGTCCTGACGGCCCCCTTCAGTTGCGGTGACACCTCTTTGAGGCGCGCGTGGAACACGAGCGCCGTCCATCATGGGCCATCCTGATCAGACGGTGAGGTACCCGTAACTCACCGTCCGCAGGCCCATGAAAGAGTCAAAAAGACGATTGAAGAAAGTACTACTACATAACGTCAGTTCAAACATTTGACTGTAGCTAACCTAAGTTACCGCTGTACGTCTTTCAGGAGCTCCTTCACCGCCTCGGGCGATGCGACTTGCGTCAAACGACACGGACGCGCGTCATATGTTTCCTTCACCGCAAATCGTCACGTAGGGTGATTTAATATTGTCATTGATATAATTTTTGTTGAAATTCTACAATTTTTAATACTACACAACAAATTTACAACAAACATTCTAGAACTAGACGATTTTCCTACGAAAATTCTCTACTTTTAGAATGTTTGTTGTAAATTTGCGTGCACTATGTATATCTCATCATTTATTTTGCCTGTCATTGCTATATTTTATTTTCACCTTTTGAGGGGTAGTATTTTATTCTAGGTGCGTCATCTTCACATATAATGAATTAATTATAATAGCGTTCTTATAGTCCAATATACGAATCTACCTAAATTTACAACCCACTATTTCATTTCTACCACCTCTGACTATCACCAACAGTTTTCTTTGCAGGCACTGTCGCATGACGCGTGACGAACAAACGGGTGAAAAAGTGACTCCTCAGTATGTCAACTTCGTTTTGGTCGATGACTGCCATCTAAATCTAATTTACTAACTTTGATACCTATAAAGTTTACTTGGAAACGGTGTCATTAGGCTAACAATAGATTATATTCGCGTTCATGCCATTAACCTGTTGTTCTTCAAACGTGTAGGCGTCAATCATGTTTGACAAACAACGTAGTTTTGTTAAATATAAATTTCTACTTAATACGATTTTGAATCTCATTATTTAGATACCAAAGTTTGAAGGCGACGCTAAATATAAAAGGGGGCGTCCCTTTGATTTTGACTGACCGATAAACTTCGAACAAACTTCGGAACATTTATTTTTGAACTTAATTCTTGCGAGGCAATTTTTTGCCTTGAATTCTTCTGTGTCATAATTGTGGGTCTTTCTTAGTTATTAATAGAGTTGTATTAATCTTCAAACGCTCAAAACTAAGCCTTAATAATTGCGATACGTATCGCATAACTATTAATTCTTCAAACAAATGACAATTATCTGTTATTTTCTCAAAGATTGTTAACTACGCTTTCCGTGGTTGCTCCGTGGATAGGTGATCATTGCTACACACCAATACACCTCTATGTCTCGGAAAGCACGTTAAGTCGTTGGTCCCGTCTGTCATTCGGTATTCTTTGACAGTCGTGACGGATCAAAATAAGTCCGAAAATCTGACAACCAGTCTTACCAAACTGTACTTACTGTATTACCCAGTAACTGGGTTGTGAAGGTCAGATAGGCAATCGCTTCATTTAAAATACTGGTAATAATCTGCATACAGTTAGACTGAAAGCCGACCGCAATAATATAATTGTGAACAGGCTAGGCAACTGATAAAATATAAATCACTCTAGTCGTTTGGATCATGTACATATTATGTTTAACAAATAATAACTAAACAGCACGATTTATCCGGAACGCTCGACTTTCAGCCATCGATCCGACATCAGGCATGTCTGATAACTCTATTTGTATCACTTAGTTAGGCAAAAATCTAATTACTAACGAACATTGAACTCAAAGAAGACACGGTAAGTGTTGCTCCTTGCGTGTGAGCAAATTGAATACTTCACTTACAAGAGCTCATTTACGTTCTCTTCAAACATTAATAGAATAACTGAATTGGAATAAACATGTGTAACAGCTTTGAGGAAAGTTCGGCTTTGAAGGTGGCTGAGCGAGGGTTGCGAGGCGGCCGCGGTTTGCCCTCCATCGTATCCTTCACTGAACTTTGTTTTGAACGGGTCTAGAAACTTAGGCAATGAGATCTAGAGACTTGAATGTTCACTCGAAAAGATTTCTAGATTTGTAACTCATTTTCACGATTGTTAAACCCCACTTCAATATCTTAAGAGCTGTTTTATACAACAGACATTCCAGATTCCGTCAACACAGATTTAATGAGGCAAATATAAGAGCCTCGAGAACGTAACAAAAAAATACACTTCTCTAATCGGCTCAAGACCAAAGAAAGCTTTTGCAAAAAGTCTCTTTAAAAAAATCTGAAGAACAAGGTCAGCCTTAAAGCAATTATTTCCAAGGAGGTTACAAACGTTACAAAATGATAGAATAACCAGGAAAATGGGGGAGAGTAGGCACTCACAACAAAAGGACAAAGTTTGAGAGTGTGTAGTAGGTGCGTAAATTGCCTATAAATTTTCTCGTCCTCTTTTGGACATTTTCTAAGGAAA
This sequence comes from Hyppa rectilinea, assembly GCA_951799385.1. Lineage (NCBI taxonomy): Eukaryota > Metazoa > Arthropoda > Insecta > Lepidoptera > Noctuidae > Hyppa > Hyppa rectilinea. The sequence goes on from OX637314.1 coordinate 6,844,412, forward strand.
AATATTTCTACGATTTCGTATAAACTTTTTATAGATCTTTTTATCTGAAAGTTAGAATCGGTTGCCTGTAGGAACGAGACAGAATAATTTGGACTGCAATATTTGATTTTAAAATCTTGTTGGAGTTTAAGCTTGGGACAGATGATAACAAAGGGGTATCCATTGTAGTTCAATTCTTTGTTCTAAAATACACGCATTTCCATATAAACAAGTTAAATCATCTAGAGAGCCGTAGGTTATCAATGAAAGAAAATAGTCACGCTTTGATTATAAAACATACGTAGGTATATATAATTGTTAGTGTTATCACATCTTCTGAACGTCGATAGAAGTCTTGATTTAATTTTAAATCATGTTTCAACAAAAGATTAGAGTGTGAACTCGTTGAAAATCCTCACAGTTACGACCTCCCCCGGCTGCTGAGAGGCTGAGAGGGAAGTTGGGTGTTCCTGGCAGTGAAGGGCCGACGCCGTGTCAAGTGTTGACAATTGCTTTACGTGTCACTTTTATTTTACTAATTCACTGCGTAGACGTATTTGGAAAGCTCGGAAAATAAAGTTCAAACAAGGTACTGTCGACAAAAGAGATAAATGATTAAGCAGACAATTTTAATTGGCAACGGGTATGAAACATAAACGCTCTGTAGGCTAATTCACGTGACTCGATGGCACGCCAATCAAGTTGGTTCAAGTTTGAGTTCCTACCTAGTTCTGTAAATGTATACTGCTACGGCCGCGAATCATATGTAGATTAATAACATACAACCTGACATTGACCTGCAATTTGCAAAAACATAAGAACATTTGAATTTCGAATGCATCCCTGGTGCTTTCCCCTTAAGTGCCTTCAATAACAATAGTATGACTTATTTATTAGGTACTATAATATATTCATAGCCTTTGACCTCTAATAGTGATCGTGAAAGCTACCACTGCCTATGCTGCATTGAAATCCCGGGTTAACCAAAGTGTCATTAAGTTTTTCCATCTGGAATTTCTCAATAGCAGCTCGGAGTCTGGATGTGTGCCCGGTTGTTGGCAATAGGCTCGCCCCTTGTAACATGGGACTTAAACATAACTGGCGAATTGTTGTTGCACCTCTGCATAACACTTTGGAGAATACAAACGTAATTTTATGTAAAGTAAAAGAAACTTTAAACTTTTTATAGATCTTTTTATCTGAATTCTGAAAGTTAGAATCGGTTGCCTACAGCAACGAGACAGATTTATTTGGACTGCAATATTTGATTTTAAAATCTTGTTGGAGTTTAGGCTTGGGACACATGAGAACAAAGGGGTATCCGTTGTAGTTCAATTCTTTTTTCTAAAATACACGCAATAAATTGGTCAGTTTTTGTTTTGAGACAAAATTGTCTCTGACTCTAGCGATCTACGAAAATATTGTTGGCACACACATACACACATAATTGTGGTACAAAAAGTCTCACAGTCAAAATGGACAAAATATATTGAAAAAGCTGCTTTGAAAAGACTAAATGTTCTGTCGATAAAGATGTTCAGCCAATCTATTCTATAAAATATCATCGCGAAAACATTGGTGCAGTGAGTCGAGTGAACTGTCATTCCACGTGATGCTTGGGAATGTCACTTTTGACAGCTTAGTTCACCTAAGTTATCACGGTAAGAATTTTACTGAATAGACTGAGTGTTCTGTATTTATCCATTTATTAAATGAATACTGAATATAGTTTCCATTTCTTTTAAAATATAAAGTCCGGCTTGGAAGTTTATTTAGCGAAGAAAACTGGCAAACGATGCTATAGCAATCTACGTTAGAATGGATTAATTAATATAGAACCAGTAATTTAATTTTGCAGTTTATGGTTACGAAGCTATTGCTGGAAGCACTTTATTAAAATTACTACCATTTTGTTTAAATGGTTTTCCAATTAATTTCTAGTCTAGAAAGCTCACAAAACTCGCTAGGTTGTATTTTTTGTGTTAAATAATTATAGTCGAACGCGTAGTTAATTGAACACCTTTGATAACAATTCCTTGTAAAATTAAATTCCTAGAGACTATCACATAAAATAGTTTTATGCTGTACAAATGACGTTCAACCTTAGGGTGGTAAAAATTTCCTTCATATTACCAGTGGACTTCCACTCAAACAGATGTAAGATTATATAATAAAGATAGCATTGATAACGTGAGATAGCGTGACGATATATATAGGTCCGATATAGCCTTGGACAGTCTACTGATCTCTTTTTGAATAGGAAGCAATATCCAGCCCCAATTATAATTTAAATAAACTTCACAATAAGACGTCAGGGTTAGGGCGGGGAGCGCGAGGAGTAATTTATAATACAAGTAGGTCACACGTACAAGAGGTGACCTTAATGTATTCTTTAAGGGGAACCTTTGCGGTGTCAGATGACCAATGCTACCTTCCGCAGGTGTGCACGTACCCTTTCAGGGTCCAGGGGATAGTTGGATTTTTTTGTGTCATAATATGTTTGATTTTGAACGGGTAAACTACTAGACAGGAAAACCTAGAGTTAAATCTCTCGGAAAGGAAAAATGTTCTAAGCTTTTTTTGCTCATATATTTTTACAAGCTTTCATTACGAAGAAAAACGTCCTCAAATCATGAGTTTTTATTAGATTCAACAGGGTTATGTCCATCGAAATTATATGCTGATGGAGTTGCTGAAGAAAGCCGAGATCATAAAGGCTTTACCTGTTAGCCTACCTCGTTAACCTTACCCACGAACAAACCATAACTTATCCACAAAGGCTCGAGCGCTAATAAACGAGAGCTTATCCCGACCTACGCATTTTGTTACAGTAGCCAAAAAATGATTGATCGTGAAAATTCTTTAGTTAGGTTTTTTTTTCTTTAGTAGGATCCGACATTCTAAATACAACAGGATAATTCAGTATTGTAGGTCCCAATCTCGTTGTCTGTATGTCTGGTTTTGGGCTCACCTACAATTCTAACTTAGTGTAACCTAGCTTTACGGATAGCCATCCTTTTGGCCAAAAGTTCCGGTTAATTGAAAGTTACTAGGAACAGAAATTGACACATAAGTCTAAGAACAAAGATAGATCTAGAGGTATGTCGTCCAAGTGGCAGTCAACGTTAGTATGAGAAAGCAATTACGAGGTTGACTATATTTTATTCGTTAGTACTTTCTGTATTCATTTGACACTACAACTTAGCACCTCATTCGTTCTATTCCTTCAGATCTTTATTTGCACGTACCTACAGAATGTTAAGAGCAATCCTTAAAATATTTCTTGATTGATATGACACATGCGTATAAAAATAAATCAAACCATTTAGAGTTATTTTAGTCCACCAATCAATCAACCTACCTAGCCATTTCCCAACTATGTTGGGGTAGGCTTCTAGTCTAACCGGATGCAGCTGAATACCAGTATTTTACATGCAGCGACAACCAATCTGACCTCCACAACCCAGTAACTGGGTAATACGACACCCCTTGATAAGTTTGGCTGTCAGACTTTCAGGTTTTTAACGACCCGTAACGACTCTAAAAGATCCACGAATGCCAGCTGGAACCGACAAATTAACGTTATTTTTGTCGTCCAATAAAAATAAATCTTCATATTATTATTGGATTCCACATATAGATCCTATATATATCCACAAAAGCTTGGTTATTAATGAATTGTAAATGCAAACAACAATATTCTATAAATTCATGCCTTTGGTAAAGGTATGTCGGCCGCAAGTGTGGTTATCGCAATTTGACGTAACACCACAATGCGATGTGTCGCGCGACCTCGCGGCTTTCTGCGGGAGCTTTAATGTTTCATACCAAAATCAAAAATAATTTATTTGCATAAATAAGGTACCGTAAGTGGTCGACAGAACAATCGTAAGTACTTTACTTACGATTGTTCTATCGACCACTTATTTTGCGGCGTACTATTTAGTATACTTAAATATTATTTTAAGAAATGAAATAATTATTTAACATGAATAATGGTAGGCCACAATATTTGTCAAAATCGAAGCCTTTGAATGAGAATAAACATCAAATATAAAAATGGAACAAAGCCTTCTATCTGGAAGTACGTACAAAAAATTTCAAGTCCTGCTATCAATTTATTCTTATAAGGGTGTGTTTGATTCGATTGAAATTCAAATTTCGTATCTGAATACATTAATTTTCTTTGCCACTGTTTCAAATATTTTAGTCGATCGTTGAATAAACCTGGTTCGAATTATTCATTCGGGACAGGTGCCATAGTGAATTTTAAAAAACTGCGGATAAAAATACATTGATCAAAAGCAAATATTTTGCAGTGGAAACGTGTTTGAAAATAGTTTTAAAATGTAAAAGATGATTTTTGGAATTCCTGTAAATATGCCTACATAAATGTTGTATTAGATAGCAACGAGATTTTTATGGTGCTACACTGCTACGAAAAGTGCTACGAGATGGTTACGAGTCTCGTAGCATTTATTTTGTTTTTGTATTCTGCATGATACGCAGAATTTGGCTGCTTTTTATGCAAGCTAATCAATACATACCGGATAGAATATACTACAGAGACTTTCAGTGATTTCAGTGATAATGGTTTTACAACAGGCGCAATATTTAAGAGTTTATATAAATTTAAGTAAAATTAAAAGTTAATGTAAGAAAATAATTCAGACGGTATTCCTTAAAATTACTTCCCTTTTTCTGAAAGTCCATCTAACAGCATACATATCATTTATGGGTTCATTCAATAACTTTGAACTAACTTTACCTATTATTTTCCTCCATTACGCTCAAAAAAGACAACAAGCGACGAGCGCGTTGTTTGTTGTCTTTTCAATATTATTGTTATAAAAGATACCTTATGCTTGCCCTCGAAGGCACATCATCTTACCTTTTTCTTTTCATAACTCTGAATATTACAAAGTTGAACTGACAGCGAATGAAAATTGCAGCATTAACTGTTAGGAATTGTTCACACTTTGTCTATAATTCTAGATATTTTAATAAGTAATATGACATACAGTGTCTTAGGTTAAACGAGGGGGTACTATACTCATGAAAATGAACAACCTTGACTAAAGAACTATACCTCAAACCATGAAAAAAAAAAAAAGATATTCAGTTCATGTATGTATGCATAATTCGTCAGAATGTATGAAACAGCAATTTTTTTTTCATATTTCAGAGTTGGTCCTATGGACAAAGTTGTTGATTTCATAAGCCATGTGTACTATACAAGCTGAAAGTATGTCCCTCGTTTAACCTAACACATTGTATATTAAATTTGATGCTTCAAAATACATACGAGTAGATCTTAGATGTTTTGAAAAATAGAAATGATATTCACCATCCTTTACTAATTTATTTAGCGTTACCGACACAAGGCCTTCTATCTAATCCACTGAATGGAAAAAACCTTTACTTGAATTGTTTAAATGTAACATTTAGTGCCCATAAATGAACCAAAATATACAAACATTGTTAGTCATTATACAAAACAAGATCGTTACAATGTTACGAGCACCCAGTCCATACATAGATACAACAAACTACCTGATATAGAAGATAAATGACAAGCTTTACATAGAAGGTTTTTTAAGCCACTTCCTCGATACGTCACTCACACCGCAGCTTAAATCGAGCTCAGTAAATTGCTTATCGGTTGCGGTCAGAGCCGCACGGGAACGCAAAATATCGTGCGATATCGGGCGTAACTGATATCTACAGATTTCAACACGGATTATGGATTAGTGGTGTTATTCACACTCTTCACGTCTTTTAGAGGTTTGAGAGAATAATCCGGGGTGTTACGGGTGCCCGGGAATACACGGGTAAAGTAAAATATATGAGGTTTACTCTCCGATCCTGAAAGGCTGAACAATTTTGAGGATTTTTTTTTACTACCGGAATTCAAATCCATCCCTGCATAGTGGACGCGGATCGCTGGACAGGATTAAAGTGATTCCCTTGGTCATATTACATCGATCCAGTGTTAATGGATTCCAGCGCTGATTTGAATTACTGGACGAATGTAAATAACTTTTCATAGGAAAATATTTTTTAAACACACAAATAGGAATTTGACCTTTTGAACGCCAGAGCATAAATGCACGCGCGTGCCCTCCACGCCAAGATACAAATTTATTTCTCCTTGTTATCATGAATTTCCCAATATCCATGGTGTCTTTTAATTTGTTATATGTCATTAAATACGTATAAGAGTTTAAATTTTTATGGATATGGCTATACAAGTAGAGGGAGACCAAAGAAACGATGGATGGATTGTGTGAAAGATGAAATGGCTAGGAAGGGAGTGACTACCGAGATGACAACTAATAGACAAGTATTGAAGAAAAATACATGTTGCGCTGACCCCTAATGAATTGGGATAAGGGCAGGAGAATGAATGTTGAGAGCTTAAATTTTTAAGATATCTAATAAACACACACAAAAGTAATGATTTAATTGTTTATTTCGTGTTGAGCGTACCGCATTGTAACATATTTGTGTCGTTGGAGTACAGGGCATGCGCTTGGTGTCACGTTTATGCGGCAATGGCGTTCAAAAGTAAACACTGAGCCGGGTAATACATTGATTACAAAAACAAATTTTAGCAAAATCAAAGAGCTGAGTTTTCCGGGAATCCGACCGTAATCAATTCCGATTTGGCAAACTTTTCACTCGGTGTTGACAGTACATTTGTCCTTATTTCAAAGGAAGCCTTATTCTTATCACGTTACATCCCCAAGTCGAAACCGGGACGTTTGTCTGTTTATCTTAACCGCCTAAACCCATTCTCAAACAATTATTCAGTGTTATTCCGCGACTGAATACTCGTTGTCTTGGAAACCGCTTAATACACCACCGAAGTACCTTGTAAGACGCGTTTACATTGATATTTATTGCGAGGAATACTGTGTATGTACTATTTTGCACTCCAAATTGAAAGCTTTGTTGACATTGGTAGAACTAGACAACATAGCGTTACAATGGTGACATTAATTTATTACACGGGTAGGGCTAGTGCCTATTAATCATATAAATCAATAAATGTTGATAGATTAAAGTAAATCGCAAATTGATAAAAAAATATTCAAACCAACTAAATAATACAAAGTTCGCCTACTTTTTGCAGTTGTTTCATCCTAAAAGTATTACTCATTCGTTTTAATTTCATTGATACGAATTTTATGACCCGTGACCCCAGAAAATGACCGCTGCGCGACAGTTCTTTAAGTACAGGTTGCTCTAAGATGCTCATTTTAAATAAATCCGTAATTAATAACGTTTATTGGAAATGTGAAAACGTATAGGTATGTGTGTTTAAATAATGTCACCATTGTAGCGCCACGTTATATAGAACTAGCAAACCCGTCAGAAATTGACCTGTCTGAATTTCAACGCGAAGTAGCGCCATTATAATTAATGTTGTGTAATATTCCCTGCTCACCCGATTTTTTATCCTGATAACTAACTCGGTCTTGAATTCACACAAAAATCCCATACAAAAAAAGATATCCAGTTTATCCCGAATTTAAACATTTTCTGGGCATTTTTTTCTAGCCGACAAACCTAATTCGGGCTGTGTAAGTACGACTAAGTAGAATATTATCTTATCGGTAATTATGTTTTCGAGCCGTTTTGGGTTAAAACCCTCGGGCCGTGGGGTCCTGAAGTTTGTTCAACGAGATCCCCTGACCCAAGGACCGGCTTTCACCTTGGCCAAAGGCTAAGCATTGCCATTAAACGTGGCAATGCCGCCAGTCTCCGCCAGTCTGGGTAATGTACAGACGCCAGCACATCAAGCTATCCCTAACTGTCAAATTTTCTTAATTAAAAATGAACCTTATGTCTTTGTAATAAAGTTGAAATACTATCAAAGAATTTTGACAGATTGTGGTAACTTGATGTGCTGGCCTCTGTACACAGCAGTATTTTTGAATTGGACTGTTAAACCCATGTTAAAAAACATGTCAACTTGGTCTAGCCGTTCTCAAGTGATGTGCTTACAAACCAACAGGATTTCATACTTATTTATATAGGTACTAGCTGCTCCCGCGCGATTTCACCCGATGTTTGGCCCCAATTGGTCGTAGCGTGATGTTACATAGCCTATCGCCTTCCACCATAAATGGACTATCCAACACAAAAATATTTTTTTCAATTCGGACCAGTACTTCCAGAGATTAGCGCGTTCAAACAAACAAACTCTTCAGCATTATAATATTAGTATAGATTATTTATATTACTAGCCTACCACCGCAGCACTATAGAATAGAAGAGCAAAATCCTAGTTTAAAAAAAATCACCTGTAAACTTCTCTTAAAAAATCTCCTTACAGAAATATTTCCCTTCTTTTCTTTCTTGCTCTACTACTTACTGTCCCAGACTGAAACGCGCGCTAACGAATGTAAACGACATCGCAGAATTGTGGTTTCAACAAACAAATCTAGATATAAGAATATATTTGCTGATGAATGGAAGAAAATAATGCGTGCCTGTCTGGTGTTTTGTGAGAGACAATATGCGAGGGTGTCCACTGTTATATGATATTTTATGTTAGTTTATTATGTTTTTAATTTATTTAACTATTTACTCAAATAATTATTAATAATCTTATCCACACCATTGTTTTCAATCTTCAATCTAATTTTTGTATGGTATGTTGTTTCAATGCTTATTTTATTTTAATCTTAATAATTCTAATTCTATGTTAATTAATGTAATTGGACCTGTGCCGTTTTAATTAACTATAAATAAAAATAAATAAATAAATTTGTTTAGATATAAAAATTTAACTAGCTGCTCCCGGCGTGTTTTAACCCGCTGCTAGGCTCCTATTGGTCGTAGCGTGATGCCTTCCTCAATAAATGAACGATCCAACACAAAAATATTTTTTCGATTTGGACCAGTAGTTCCAGATATTAGCGCGTTCAAACAAACAAACTCTTCAGCTTTATAAAAATAGTCTATATAAATCTTTAGAATAACAACAAGAAGAACAGAATGTATTTATTCTTAACACGTTTTTTTTTTAGCGCTCTAGCAAAGTAATTTTAAAGGATAGGAAATTGTCTCACACTTTCATTTTACTTCAGGATACAGTACAAAACTTAGATTGATCATTTATTCGTCCAAGGTAAAGTTTATTCGTCAAAGGCAAAATATGACAGGTTCATATTTTTGAAACGGTTATCTGGTTTTTGTGGATTACATAAATGGACACCCTTTTAAATATTCGGGACGTTGTTCATCTCTTTTTATGTAAATTTATGGTTACCTTGTGAGGACTGCAATAAGAAAATGTATCTGTAGTATTACATAAAATCATGCCTGTAATTCTCTGAAAGGTTTGGCAGAGGTGCATGCATGTACAACCTCATTTCTCTAGTTATGGTTAACTGCCATTTTTGTATAGGTACTGTACAGTAAAACGGGGTGTATGGGGAAGCAAGGGTGAATCGGAACGAAATTTTATAATAGATTTTAACGTTGAAATAATGTAGTGGTTTTCAAAGTCAAAGTCAAAACATTTATTCCAAATAGGCACAAGAATGGCACTTTTGAACGTCATAATGACAGGTTTGACAACATGGACACCTAATCGTTAAATATAATACAGTAAAAAGAGTCCTTTTTCTCACAAATGGTATTATTTCACTGCTAAACTCCCTTTTAAACTTTCGTCTCGATTCACCCCTTTTTAAGATGCAGGTATTTATTTCCAGGTTTTTATTTAACTTTGCTGGGATAGTTATGAACTACCTACCTATAAAATTAAGGATGAGTGTGTACCTTTACAATAAATAATTTTAGTAATCAAAACACCAATCAAATCCGAGAAATATTTATTACATTTACGTCCTGCGTATATTTTGGTAATCAATTCTATTCGCTAACTGTTTTATATTATTTACCGCGCTGCGCTGCGCAATATAACGTTAAATTTAATCACAGCACTAGCTCGAAAAGTCCCGCTAGTTTTCTAATTATCTACATACATAAAATGGTAAACTGACTGACTGGGTGATATATCAACGCACAGTCCAAACCGCTGGACCTAGAGACTTGAAATTTTGCACAACATAAATTAATGTAGGCAACCACTTAGGAAGGATTTTTGGAAATTCCAAATTTCGGACAAAGTCGCGCGCAGAAACTAGTTAATAAGAAAGATAAACACCAGTTGTATGTGTTGCTTCTATTACAAAAGTTTCCTTGACGTAGTTATTGTACAGGTGAATATTGCTAGGGTAGGGCAGACTAGGCCAACAAATACGAGGCCACACAGGCCCGTATCATTGTGGGCCCGGGATTTATGTCCCCACTCACACGTAATGTGCTCTTCCGACTCCCGAAGTAATGAGTCTCAACTTTGAATTTGGAGCCACATTTAACTAAGTTTAAATGCTTTCCTCTGTTTCACTGGCTTTTGTGAGATTAGACTGTTGAACTTGCCATTATACCAACTTAATGGTACGTAGATTCATTTCATTATATTCAATGTGTTATAAAGTCGTAACTTTGTTGAGATAAAGATATTTTTGGATTTAATAATCCAGCTGTTTAGTCTGTTTTCATGAAAATAATAAGAGAATTAACCAACCGAGACTTTACGATGGGAAGTGAGGAGAAAGTTTTTCTTTTTATTACTTCAATCTAGATATGAAAGGTCTCTAAAAAAGACTTTGAGTAGAACGAATTGGAGTTGAGTGACTCTGACACGGGCTGTTCGGCTCGATATTGTGTGGTAATGACACTCGATAAAGGCTATCATGCTATGAATAAATGAAGGAAGCATCGCTAAATGTGATTGTACCGTTCATGTCCTATTACGCAAACTAGTTCTACCGATTTAAATTTTATATTTCGTAGACGTCGAGAAAAAAGCCGAACAATGTTGAGTAATAGTTAGGCTGATAATTATGACGTTGAAAAATGAGTTGTTTTGATAATACTGGCATCATTATTGTAATAATATTGGTGTTGTTTGCAAACCTAACATAACTAAATAAAATAAAAGTTGCACATAACTAAAGGCGCCTAGAGCTTTTGGTGGATTTCTTAACACCCAAAAGCTTCCATAGTTCCAAAACATTTAATAAACAACTTTCACGATTTTTAGTTTGTCTATAAGTAATCGCATTCCCCCATAGTAGGGGACATTTTGTATAGAAAAACGACTTAATGTTTTCATGTGTTATTTTTCGTAAAAAAGTATATGTTTTTGGTTAAATTCAGCAACAATCAACCCCAAAAGTATCTAACTTCTAAATCACTGTACATTAATTATGTAAATGTATGTATCTAATACTCCTATTGAAATAAGATAACTGCAAAATAACTGCATTGTGAAATTCAACACAAAGTACTTTCAATTTATTTGAGCATCTCATCTCGCACTGCAGGCACTTGGAACTTTATGTAACAGCAGTCGTAGCTATTCTTGGAACGGATCCAAAACTCAAGGATATCCTGTTATATAACCACAACAGATACTCACCAAGTCCTCGTCATCATCGGTGAAAATATTGCTACGCTCCTGGGCCGTCATGTCACCGTCTTGCAAAATACAATACAATATTCATCCATGGTTCACATACACAACACCAGATGCATCACTGTTAAACACCGCAACTGCATCCAAAACTCCTTCAACAAACCTCCATGGTAATACATTTTCAAACTTTACACTAATTAAAAAAAAACAAGTTTCTCTTTTCAAAATTATGAAAACGATGTTCAGTTATGTTCGCACAAACAAGTGAAACATCGACAGTTATACGGGAGCGGCCGGCACACCCTCTCTGTGCGAGGGTTGGGCGCTTACTGCGGTGGAGGGCGGGCAGAGAAAGCACTGCAGCGTCTCGTAACCATGGCAACGACAAGGCTTTTACGCCACCGCAGCGCAGCGCGTATGCATTTTGGACAATCACCCACGAGGGATGTGAATTAGAGTAATTTAATACAGATTTCTTCAGTGTGCCTATTAACATACCTTAGTGTTACAGTACGACTTGCGCTGTTTTTAATGTATTTTTTTTTGTATTTTGTATGGCTTGGGATTAAAAGGTTTTATTTAATTTTTCAAGTAAAGGAAATTAATTTCTGACAGACCCATTTAACGTAGATAAAAATAATAACCCGTAAAAAATGTGAGCTTTCGCCCTCATTGTTTTCCTTCGCATAACGATCGGAAAACTTTAACAACAAAAAATAATCAACGACAACAGGTACTGCAGTCCCTCACCTTGGCTTTGCAAATTGAGTTGTTACTATTTATACTTACTGTTATTGTCTACAACCAATGGAGCGCTTAAGCATGCTCCATTAGGGCTTGAAGGCACTCAACAGTCACTATTACGCAACCAATACAGTCTGATCATACTCATAACTGCTGACATTGAACAACGAAAATGGAATTATTCAAGTTCGGGTTTTTATTTTATTGAAATATAGGGCAAACATTTTTGAGGAGGTGGTTTCGTTTGGGGAGTAGCTGTTAATGAAACTTTCTGTTAGGAACTTTATCTTTCAATCAATATCTGCCTAGCCTTTTCGGTCGGCTTCCAGTCTTACCGGATGCAGCTGAATACCAGTATTTTGCATGGAGCGATTGCCTATCTGTCTTCCACAACCCTGTAACTGGGTAATACGATATCCCTTGGTAAAACTGTCTGTCAGATTTTCGGGCTTCTGACTACCCGTAACTACTGTCAATGATGCACAAATGACTACCGGGGCCAACGGCTTTACGTGCTTTCCAAGCCACGGAGGAGTCTCGGTGTGTAAAAATGGTCACTCATTCAAGGCCAACCCCGGCAAGCGTAGCTTAACCTGATGCATCGTCCTGTGCGGCTGTTATTGTATTAAATGCTGCAGCCTTGTTAATCATCGTTCGGGTCTATTACTATACAACCTTGTGAAACCAGAATTAATTTGCTTTCAGCAGGAAATGGCGAATAAATGGCACACGTGCATGTGTCACGTGGCAAAAGAATTCGGGCACGCCAAAGCATAATCAGTCTATAATGTTCCCATTGCTGGGACATATGCCTCCTCTCTCCGAGAAGGACTGGGCCGAATTAATTACAAACACAGCATAATTTCAGTAATTCAGAAACCTAATTCATTTAGTTTGTAACTGCAGAAGTTGCAATAATTTGTATTTTCATGTATTATGAAACTATTGTGAAATCATAAAGGTATTATTGTGAAAGTACTTACTCACGTAGTTTTTTTCCAGTAGTCACTAAGTCTAGACTGTTTGTTGGCACGTCATGGCCTATTAAATACTTATTTATAAAAAGCGGCACGTGTATGTATAGTGGTTCGCCATCAGTGGCTTACAAAGTCTTAATATAAGCCTTACTACCATACAGCACTTACAACTTTCGTCGGGTCCAAGAAAGTTAACTTGGCAGCGACGCATAAGTATTAAAAGCTATTGTAAGTTACTTAGTTTCGAGTACAGGCCATCTCAAACGAAAACTTTATAATTATACCCTTCGCAGGACATTGGCTGTTAGGCACCTGTCCCATCCCTGGCGTATAAGGAGAAGCGAGTAGAATCAGTACCCGAAACCAAGTTTGCAAACAACGAGCAGTGATCTGATGGTGGCGTGCGATTACCCGCTGGTTTGCGTACGTACCGAGCGTGAGTGTTTAAAGCGTAAGCGTTATCGGCGAGTGTTATGAGCTGCAAGCGAGCGTCGCTGAGTGAGTAGTCGCCGAAGGTGTGAATCGTCAGCGATAAATAAAATGAAAAAATGCCCAAATTTTATATTTGACTCTAGTTGCGCAGGCAGCGCAACTAGAGTTATCAAATAAGGTAGGAAAGACTGTCCGAGCTCTAACACTAACGCTGCAATTATCAAGTATGTTGCTACATATTACATTTTTTTAGAAATACCTTCAAGATAGCCTTGTACATGTATAGCAACAAGGTCAAATCAGCAGAAAATAAAATAAAAACAGTTAAGAACCGATAACGATATTAGTAGGTAACATTGATTTCACATTTGAGACTTCACATGGTGCCATAAGATCTAACTTAGAAGTAGTTCAAGAATTTGTACATTTCTTTACTATGACGCCATCTAAAACGAATAATCTCATTGATTGTATTAAGAGTGAACTTTCCTGGTTGCTCGGTAAAATTTCAATTTAAACTTATAAACCCTATGATAGAAAAACCGGAAAATCGAAATCAAATTGACCGAAAATGTAGGAGGAATGTCTATCAAAGTTTACACATCTGGACTATGGCACCATACAATACTTTAATATTTAATTTCTGTGTGGTTCAAGGAGTCTTAAATCTGGGGACGATAAAGACACCCACAATGATAGACTAGTATTTGGTATTCATCAAGGTGTTCGATAAGGTAATGCTCAATTACATTGCTTAATAATTTTAACACCAACTGAATCTTACACGATCAGCAATTTAGTTTCATCAAAGAACGTGCCACCCTGTTATGACATATACTTAGTGCATTGGAGGAGGCCCAAGATACCATATGAATCTTTTGTGACCTCTTCGAGGCATTTGACTGCATAAATCACGAAACCTCACTCTTGAAACTTGAGCATTAAGGACTAAGTAATCTTGCGTTTAGTTTACTTAAATGTTATTTGAATAATAAACAACATACATAAAATAGCATGTTGGAATATATGGTGTTAGTTAATTCAGTTTAAAAGAAAAAAATTGGTGTTCTATAAGGCTCGTTATTGGGGCCTTTCCTCTTTTCAATCTATATTAATGATCTGCACCATTTAAAAAACATATGTGGTGTAATTTGTATTAAAACTTGACGACAAAAATTTATTTCAGTAAAAAAGACCAATTCAACCAGATTCAAGATTGGCCAAAATACCTCCCCGCAAACTTTAACTGAATGAACATTAAAATCTTGTATTAAACGCACACCATTCAGTCAAGCATATTATAAATTACATTTTGTTATCATCCAAAGAAGTCACTCTTTTGCTTACACAGGACCTAAAATTTATGTACGTATCTTGAGAGAAAAATCGTGGATAGCTATGTAGTCGCTTCTTCGTCGGCCGAGGGACCGGTGCCTTAGACTTAGCTAATTTCATTTCGTTGACCTTCGTTCCCAAAAGCTGGAGGAAAGTGGCAGTGATGTCAAGTGGCTATTAATCATACTGGAACGTCCTAACTCCTGTAAAAACAAACATAGGCTTCATGCTTATTATCAATCTATACTAATATTATAAAGCTGAAGAGTTTGTTTGTTTGTTTGTCTGAACGCGCTAATCTCAGGAACTACTGGTTCGAATTGCAACATTCTTTTTGTTCTGTTTTTTGTCCATTTATCGAGGAAGGCTATAGGCTATATAACATCACGCTACGACCAATAGGAGCCGCGCAGCGGGGGTGAAACCGCGGGGAACGGCTAGTAGAATATAAGACTGGATCTTGGAGTTCGATTTTACAGACCCTGGCTAGAAACTCTATCATTACTTAAAACTATTTTAAAGCCATTTGACTAATTGAAGCTACTTATATTAATAGGCCGAGCGAGCATTGATCACCACGCTTGTTCAAGAGGAGTCGGTGATTTCAGCCGTAAATAAACTAAAGTCCAACTCCCTAGACAAACACCCTAGACAATTGCATGGAGTTCACATTAGCATCTCTAAAGCGAATGTCAACTCCATACAATTTGATCTTTCCGTTGGCGTTAACGCTTACAGAAAAGGGATTTTGTCTAGGCCTCCTGCAGGTGTCCTTACGATGTTTTCCTTTACTGATGTCGGTTAAATCAGAAAGTACGTAATTATGAAATTATACTTAGTTTTTAATAATGCTCGAGTTTTGAGTAATTTACGTTATTAGAACAATAACATGTCAATTTTGATGGAGATATAGGAGTGTCAATATACACGAATGCCTGTCATCTTTAGCCAATTTACTGCTGTAAAAGCTTAAATGCTTCCTGAATAAAGATTTATGTAAAAATTATTTTTCTTTAATAGTCTCCTAGCATTTTTTACACTATTACAATTTTAAAATATTGTTTTTCTTAAATCTAAGGTTAGTGTAACAATATTGGAACGAAGTTCCTTATCGCGCGTTGTGAAAGGGGGCTAGACGGAAAAAATTCTTACGAAAAGTTGTGTCACGACACATTTTGTCGGTCGGTCGAAAATGAATCGTTTCATCGGTCGAATAGAGTTCATTATTATTTGGACGAGCTTTTCTCTATGAAAATATTGGACCGAATTAAGACCTTATTTTTATTAAGTTAACCGCGTAATTCGGTTGTGCATCTTTGTAAAGTCGGGTCGGACACGAGACAATAGGTTTCTCAGAATAATTTTAGTAAACTGCGTATTTAGGTACCTAGTTTGGTATTTCTAAATTTTACCGTTTACTGTTAATAAATAAAGTCTGAATTCGCTTTTCGTGTTTTTATTTGTGTAGTTGTGTACCTAACCTATTTATCTTTCGCGTAAAATCGCGTATGTATTTTTATTTATGTTTATATATATATAGCCGTTTATGTTCCGGGGTAGCGGGTAACCCTTTCGGACAATCCCGCGGACAATCTATAAAGTATGACAACCAGTTTTACCTAGAGGTATTACCCAGTAACTCGGTTCTCGTGATCAGATAGTTGCTCTATATATAATACTACTATCCAGCTGCATTAGGGCAGACGGGAAGCTGACCTCAGCTTAGTTTGCAAAAGGCCTGACTGTTGATGAGAGCATCTAGGAAGATGCAAATGAAATAAAAACAAAACACACTAGTTGAAGGTAAATAATACCCAGTCATCAGCTTCATGGCTCCACGGAGTTAAATTAACCCTACACGCCTCTCAATAACAGATGAGCTGTGAGAGCAGCTCCAAATTTTGCAATTACCATGCAGCTCTTACCTGAGGTGTTCTGTTAATTGACAATAATAAAATAATTTACTTCATTTATTTAATTCTTCGCCTACTTATTGTAACGCGCTCGTCTCGTTGATCCTTATTTGTGTAGGAATAAATATTGGTCTAAGTTGTTTGTGTAATTATGTAAGTGTTCAATTCCCGAATCGGGTAATTTGTTTATTTATTTAATACTTGAAGCGCTCAAATGTACACAGGTGAAGTGTCACTAGATTTTTTCATTCGAAGTTTTTCCAGCAGTAGCCCATTTGTGCCCATAATCAGCCTATAATGACACCGGCCTCCTCTCTGTGATAGGCCTTAATCCACCACGCGGGCCCAGTCCGGTTTGGTAGATATCACATGTTCTCGATTTTTTGGTTTCCTCACGATGTTTTCCTTCATCGTTTTGAGAATAGTTGGCATAAAACAATTTATACAAAGTATGTCGCGGCCATTATTATTGACCACCACTGGTCTCTAAAAGTTTTGAGATTAGCTATCAAATATTTCACATCTTAATGCGCAATATTGTTTCGCATGAAAATACTTCACAGTAGGTACTTGCCCTCCGTGAGCGTAACCCGGCACCACAGATGTGCCTACCACAATGCAATTAAAACAATTAGGCAAAAAGTGTGCCCATTAAACAACGGATAATGAATTCAGACGAAAACGGTCCGGTGGACGGCCGGCACTAATGACGATGCGCGGTGTCGTCTTCCATGGCACTAATCTTAGCACTCCTCGAGGTTACTTGATTGCTTAGCTTATTTTGAAGGGAACCTCATTAACAAACTCAGTATAAAGTTATGCTAACTTAGTCTATCTTTGATATATCATAATATATTGTAGATACAGTCACACTCAACACCAATACTTTCGAGTTGGGCTTTCAATAAAATAAAAGGTCAATTTATATTAGTATCATTGAGCCTGATGTGCGGCCTGTTGTACCTAATATTTTTCCGTCTCGAAAAGAATAGAAATCGAAAAATTAAATTCATAAAACCAAGTCGCTTTCCGTTTCTGTCTGTGTGTTCGTTTAGTTCCTAACATAGAAATATTCATAACTTCACAATCATAGTTCACAATGGACCATGAATGTGGTTTTCAGCACCATTTAAGTCTACTAATACTTAGGTACCTTAAATATAGCACAAAAGTTTCGATTTTTTGTCGTGTCTATTGTCGCCACATTAGTAGATGATAACACACGTAGCAGGGACCGAGTCGTTAGTCCTTAATAAAATCAGCCTCTTTTGTTAGGGATGAATGTAATAATACTGTATTCCTATGATGTGAGGGTTGGCGCCGAGATGACGCGCCCCTCCGGCGCCGACACGATTATTTGACGTTTTCTTTTGAAAACTATCGCGACAAATCAATATTGTATCTTTATTCATTTTTCCTAAGATAATCTCCGACTGATGACTGCCTCGTTGGTCTAGTGGTAGCAAGCGTTACTGCTGAGCACAAGGTCCTAGGTTCGATTCGTAGGTCGGACAAAATTTTACTTATTAGTAATTGTTGGAGTCGTTCATGGTTATCCAGCTGCACTTCAATGAGATCTGGATAACTGGTATCGGCAAAGTCGAGGATTGGAAGAAGAAGAGACTCGGCAATTGCAGCTTAGTGATAATTGACAGAAAATTACGCAATCTTTGGAAAGAACTCGCTGACGCAAACAATTTGCAGTCTTTTCTACACATGTTTACTAAAATACTACCTTTCCTACCGCATACCACATTACTCGTCAAAGGACGATTAATTGCTAACCAATTTCTATAAGGCGTTTTCGTAAAAATGTCAATGTTGACTTCGACAGCTTTATATTTATTTATATGAAAGAATAAATTACTGCGACTTTTGCTTTTGCAAACTAGACGACTAAGGTACATCCATTTTGTTCTTGAAATGATGCCGTGCACAATTATGTTGTTACGTGCCATCAACATCACGCGTGCCAACGCAGCGCAACGATCAGAAACCGGGCTTAGAGAACTTTACAGTAAATCTGATACCTACCCAACCATCTAACATACCGTAAAAAGTATGACTCAGCACCCCGGCATCGACCTGCGTGGCTTGCCAAACATCCAAGGTCACCCCATGCTCTATGCAGACACAACGCCAAATTTATTGGCGAAAACCGCATAGCGCGCCAATGTTAACTTCGTAATATTTCGTGCCTCCTTTACTTTTTTCACAAAACCGTAAATATAAATACGTACTGGTTATTACCATTTGCATGTATTTGCTGTAAAAGTTGATGAAAACTGAGAATTTCTCTTTTGTGGTATATATTTTGTGGCCTTCATTTTAATTCGGTATCAATTAATCAATCTGCCTAGCCTTTTCCCAACGATGTTGAGGTCGGCTTCTAGTCCAACCAGACGCAGCTGATTACCAGTATTTTGCAGAAAGCGACTGAAAATTAATTGTTAGCGACTAATAAATCATACATAAGCTAGGAAGAGGCTAGGAGGCTATCATTAGGTATGCTGAATTGCTTTTCAGTTTCACATTTTCTTAAGTTTTTTAGCAAACAGTTCAGTATCAGGTAAAGTACATTTTACCGCATATGACAAGTACCTATTAACAGAATATTGATAATGATAAGCTGGACTTTAGCTCTACGACTGATTTTCCAACCATCTTAAATTGAGCGACTTGCTAGGAAGTTGTCTGTCAAGGGCTATTTAAGATAACTCATTGCGCTAATCAATCTATCAGCGCTATATCAGGCTTATTTGCTAAAACAATACAGTCATACTTATGATCACAGTATTTCAAAGCAAGTTGCTGATGAGTTATCCTTTTTTTTTTTTAAGGCTGGGAAATCATCCAATGACTGCTCCCGCTCTGGGTGGAGCGGAAGGGAGTGTCAGACTCTTACTGACTAAAACCCATCCATGTTCCTTCCGTAGCCCTTTATGTTCCGGGGTAGCGGTAACCCTTTCGGACAATCCCGCTTACCCGGCAGGCTTGGCCCTGAGGGGCCCCTTCATATGCTGACATCTCTTTGAGGCGCGCGTGGAACATATACGCGCCGTACGGCACGGGTCTGTTGCTGATCGGACGGTGAGTCACCCATTACTCACCGTCCGCAGGCCCGCGCCTACGGTGGCCGGGAGTCGTCACGTGGCTCCCGACGCCCGGGGCGTCTCCTGCGGCGGCTGGGACGGGAGGACCTTTCTCTCTCCCATCCCGCCACCTCCTTCGCGAGCATAACTTTTTCGCAGAAGGAGGTGACTGCCTCCCACTCCCTCTCACCCCGGACCATGGCTTGCACCAGAGCCGGGCGCGAGAGGTCGCCGCCGCCGATCGCCTCTACGAGGACACGGCGGTGCTCTGCCCATGCGGGGCAGGTTTGCACCGTGTGCTCTACCGTGTCCTCTGGGCGATCCTCGCAGTGGTGACACCCGGGCGTTTCCTCCCGCCTGATGATGTGCAGGAACCTCCCGAAACATCCATGTCCGGTGAGGACCTGCGTCAGGCGGTAGGTGAGGGCGCCGTGACGCCTCTCTAGCCACTCCTCAAAGAGGGGCCTTACCGCCACTATCGTGGCGTGCCCTGCGCTGGGTTGCGACAGTCGCTGATTCCAGGCCGCCATGAGATCGCGCCGGAGGTCCGTCCGCTCCGCCGCAATTTGCTGCGGAAACGGAGTTTCCCCCCGGCTTAGTACCTCCGCGCGAAGTACCTCCGCGCGTGATGAGTTATCCTGGGCTCTTGGTTATGCCTGTGCAAGTACTCAACGTTAGCCAGACGAGATCAACCACAGATAATAATAATGTCTGATGGACTCAACCGGACGCTGGAAAGCCCGACACACATCAACGGCCCTTTATAATCTCTCTGGTATTTATCTATTCGTCGAGACAGCTTCGTCTGACGAAAAGTTCTATTACTACTATCATGTAAAAAAATCATTAAAACAACTGTCTAAGTTACAGTCGATCTAAAGCATAAATTTCATATAACAGGACATTTGTGACCCTTGCAAGAATCACTCAATAATGCTACGGGTTAGCACGTACTCCAATCTGATTGATCGCCCTTCGTGATAGACGCACTCTGCGTGCCGAATTGCCGATCTGACCAATTTGTTCAATATGTTCATATGACAGTGGCTAATGGTCGGTGGTTCAGTGCCAGAAGATTGATCACACAACTGATAATGGGAACCTACTTTAGACGCGTTAAATATCGGCACCCAGTAAGAGACATTTAAAAAAAGAATATTATTGTGATTGCCATGGTAACAGACGACATATAACGTTTACCCAGTAATCACTGAAGAGTTAGCCAGAAGTTATACAATGTGTTAGGTTAAACGAAGGACATACTTTCAGGGGAAATTGTACTCATGAAAATGATCAACTTTCACTATGGGACCAAACCTGAAATATAAACAAATATATCAGCTGTTTCATAAATTTTGACGAATTATGAGAACTTAAAATGTACAGAGGCCAGCACATCAAGTTACCACAATCTGTCAAATTTCTTTGATAGTATTTCAACTTTATTGCAAAGACATAAGGTTCATTTTTAATTGAGAAAATTTTACAGTTAGGAATAGCTTGATGTGCTGGCGTCTGTACTGAACAACTGATTTTTTTCGTGATTTCAGAGTTGGTCCTAAAGTCAAAGTTTTCATTTTCATGGGTACTAAACACACTGAAAGTATGTCCCTGGTTTAACCTAACACACTGTACATCCACATTTTGCCAGTTATGTATAAGTCCCCAGTTATGTTAAGAGGGCTAGCCTAGTGCCCAAATTCAGACGATAACAGTCGAAGAATTTTTGTTGATGATGCATGGATTGATTTACACTTTTCGATGTGTTTCATATTCTTTCATATCTAATACTAGCTTCCGTCCGCGGCTTCGCCCGCATAATATGTCGACAAATTATACACATAAACCTTCCTCTTCAATCACTCTATCTATTAAAAAAACCGCATCAAAATCCGTTGCGTAGTTTGAAAGATTTAAGCATACGTAGGGATATAGGGACAGAGAAAGCGACTTTGTTCTATACTATGTAGTGATCTAATCTCACTTGTCACTATGGGGCTTTTATAAGGTTTTATGTAAGTTGGCTTGTGAATTTGGTCAAAGTATTTTAATAAGAGCAATGGTGGCTCAGTGGTGTAGCCTCGACTTACGAGTTGTAGGTCAGGAGTTCGAACTCAAACAGGCACTTCACTTTGTTTATTTAATTTCTCCCAAAATGATGAAGGAAAACATCGTGAGAAAACTGGCAGGTCCTAGAACCAAAAATTCGAAGACAAGTGACATCCACCAACACGCACTGGGCCCGCGTGATGGATTATGGCCCAATCCCTCTCTTAGAGAGGAGGCCTGTATCCCACTGAAGTGTGTGCAGTGGGAACATTATTATGTTACGTATGGCTGATTATGTTACGTTATGTATTTTAGTAAGGATTATTTACTGCATCGTTTCCGTATTCGTATTGTCTCAGTTATAAAATTAAATACAATTATAAATGTATCGATTCAAACAGTGACAAAACATAAAACCTTTCTAATAAGTCGAGCTCATCCTGTAAACGTCGCCTCCTCGTTGCTCGTGAACCCATTAATACTGATTGAAATCGATTGGTAAATTGAAGTGACTATCTTAAGAACCATTCATCACTTCCACAAATTGCAATCGTGTCTTTAAAAATACGTTCATTCATCAGGCAATGAATCGATTCTTTCGTCACTTAAAGTCTGTTTTTTTTTACGTTTTAATACATAATGATACCATGGCGATTGTTGTCGTCACACATCACTCAATGTTCCCCCAAAAGGCCGGCGGGGTAGGGAATTTTAAATTTAACAACGTAAACTCGTACGCATGTAATGGTAACAGGGTACAGATTCCAAGAGGCCGACCATGAAGCATTAAAGGAGATTTCTCTCTGCATTTTCCTCCGCGCTGGAGGATACCGAGGCAGGATGCGAAGGCTTGCGACGGTACACAATGGAGTCCGCCAACATTATGATCACGAGGAAGAGGCAATGCAAGCGAGTGTGGACTCCGCATTATCGGCATCGCGAATCATAGGAGATCGCTGGCCGGTAGCAAATGTACCTCAATGCCCTCTCTCGCCGTCCGCCAGTGTGCACTGACTTCGAATAACCTTAAATCTTCTAACCATGAAGTAGTGTATGCATAACTAAAGAAAATGGCAACGTAAGTACAAAACGTTATGAATATACGCACATCATAGTCTTAATCGTCGTTAATGACGAATTGGTAAGAGTTAAGTCATTATAATGCGCCACACGTTTTTCATTCTCGACGTAAATCACCCTATTCTTTAATTTTACAGGAAGTCAAGCTTTATCTCTTTCCCAAAGAAAGTAGACATATTAAGATAATGTTGCTTTACGAGGACCCCAAATTTTGACAGCAGAGGTGACTGGCAAAGATACCTACACCAAACAGAGACAAGGAAAAACAAAACGGAATGATGTGTATACCAAGAAGAACCCTTTCAAGAACACCTGACACACTCAAATTGAAGTACATATCATAAGCAAGAAACCGACCAATTTATTTGCCTCATTACCTTCCAACCAGAAGAGCTTAACCGAGTGAAGAGATCTAATGGGCTGTAAAATGAAATCACTCACGTGAAACAACTCAAAGCAGACACTGTAAGATATTCAACACCTTGTTTAGCAGTAAATGAACATTTAATTTCCGAGATAACTCTGCAGGCAAGTATCAACTTTAGGGTGATAAAACAGTTTTATTTACCAACCGCAGAGTTGGCAATTTCCTTTCGGAACTGGAAAAGTATATAGACAAATCAGACGAAGAAAAAGAGTCAGTAACAGGCTTATTGTATGTGTGCGTTGACACTAATAGAACCAACAACAATCGTTTGCTAGAAGCTCGACATAACTGAAAAAGATGAATTTTTGGGTGTGATGATTTTAATGTAAGAGTGCGGCAGGCATCATAAAGCTACAACCTTTAGCTCTCTCATAATATAATTTAGTCTTAGCGTGATCTTGTCTCCACTCAGCTTCAGTGGATACCACTGAGTGGAGTATACCATATTTATATGGCGCCATCGAAGCGGAGAAATGAGCTGTGCCTCACTAAGATTAAGCTAGACGGCGGTACAAAGCGGAGATGCAGACGTTTTGCCTCGCATGGTGTGCGACGGCGTGCAGCGAAGACAAAAACTAAACTGTGCACTTACCACAACATCCAACGCTCGCCGCAGCCAGCTTAGTTCCGTTATATCCTGCACACATCTCCGCTCCAGTCTAGCCAGTACGCATCTCCGCACAGCTTCGATGGATACGCCCTGGCTGAATTATACATCTCTTCTCGTCTCCGCTTCAGACATCTCCAATTTGGTGGAGTACGGGCAGAATCGCTTACAAAGTACCTTTGTAGATATTTCGAATAAATTTTGAAATTAAATCTTTTTTTTTAATCAATTTTAAAGACGATATGCTATGTTGACCCATGACAAAGAAGAAAACTTCAGCCGCAGCTTAAAATTACGAAGATAAGAAAAAATGGGCTACACTAATGTCATTCAATAGCCACTCAAAATCAATGATAATGATTTATTTGACTAATACTTCCAGTAAGCAGATCAATCAATGTCACCCGGTCTCTTAGCTTATCCTTTGTTATTAAACTTCTTTCGCACAGGATCGTCTGCCAATTTTCCTGCACGGAATACTTATAATAAATTATTGTTTCCCTTACCCTGAGCAGGCGAATAGATTACCCGTTACTCCCTTGTGTCAAAAAGGCGAGCTGCTTAACAACAATATAACTTCCTGCAATTTTATTCAAAGGCAAAAGAGGAACTCAGTTTTTGACAGCTTGTTTTAGTATCCGTTTGTTTTTTTATACATAAGTAAACTTTTCTTATCTATTCTTCGTAGAGGGGTAAGCATACTCCCTTTGCTTTCTATTTTGTTATATTTTTCACATAATAGATAGATTCTACCGTAGGTACCTTTTTAGCTCCGTAGGTCCTCAGCGTCATTTAAGATAATTTGATTTAGACGTCACTTAAAGATAATATCCAATCAGCATTAGTCTGACAAACTTAGGCGAACCTGAAATGAACGTGGGGCTTAATATTAAAATACTAGATATTGAAAGTCCCAACAAAAGCTTTGAATTTATACGTCCTTTACAGGGTTTCGCTTTCTGCACCAGGAAAAATAAAATCGACCAGCCAATTTCACTCTAAAACACAAAAAAGCCAACTTGAGTTAAACCACTACATTCGGTCGTTTCTGTAAAAATGTCGCCGTGAACCGTGAAGTGAACTGTCATTCCACCTGTAGCTAGGGATTGACAGCACACTTCAAGCTCACTTCACTAAAGATTTTTACAGAATAGACGGGCAGCTCTGAAGATACACTTGAGTCATTATATGCCTTTTATATGTTGGGAGACGAGGGAACAAGTGCACTCATCCACTAACACACTCGTACGTGTTTCAACATTCTTGTTAATTACTCAAAGCCACTTCGCATTCAGTGAGATTTCAGACCAGCTCAATGTGCGGCGGCCTTTTGTGTAAACGTAGACAAAAAGTGGTTAATTTGCGACTTTGTGAAGACGCCATTTTGTTTTTTATGTAAGTTCCACGTGGTTAGGTTAAAAGAAATACACTACGCACTAACCTGGAGTGTTAGTGCGTAGTGTATTTCTTTTCAGTAAATTAAGAGAGAGGGTTAGTTTTCTTATAATCATCGAATGTGTTATCAATTCAAATAGAACAATAATGTTTACATAAAAATAAACAGAATATTTTGTGAATGTTCATTATTTTTCGTAATAGGCCTTTTAGTCTGTACTAGATAAAATGTATTTTCTATATTAAGTTTACTGAGGTGGCCTACTCCTGCAATAAGTTCTATCTTGCACTCAAAAGATCAATTATTTTTATGCAATAACATTGTTGAAAAGCACTACAAAATCAAAACATAAACCCAATATAGGTACGTAAATGGTATAAGAAACATCTACGCCAACAGCTCGAGTAGAGTCAAGCTAGCTAGACGAGGCACAAATATCATCATCATAGAAAAATGCAATACTTACACAACTTTTTCTTAATAACCTATGAATCATTTTAACACTCCCTGGGTTAAAATTATTCAAAATTTAATTTAATTTTCCTACAAAATGTAATTTTATGTCCATTTAATTTATTTTGATTGGTTAACGTTTCATTTTATTTGATTTTATATAGACGTTTATTTGATTTGATTTTTTGTATTTTGGCAATGATCTTGATGCCTGAAAAATAAATGAATTTGATTTTTTTGAGTCAGCATCGTACACTGAATCTATGGTAACCATCTTCGCGCCGATGTCTCTTCCACCCTGTATAAATAGATAGGTATTTAATGACGTATCATGAGAACCAATATGACTGTTTATGGTAAAACTACAGCAAGCCCCCACAGCGTTTATGAGCTTCCAAAGGCGCGGCAAGTATTACGTAACATACATTTATCGGTACTTAATGAAAATACTCGAGCAGGCACGGTAATAGGATCATTTTCCGTAATAAAGATCATCTTCACAGTTGAAGGGACCTTAAACCTCTTATGTGTAAGCGGGATTGTCCGAAAGGGCTACCGCTACCCTGGAACATAAAGGAGTAAGGAAAGAACATGGATGGTCAGTCAGTAAGAGTCGGACATTCCCTTCCGCTCCACCCAGACGAGTCATTTGATGATTTCTCACCCTTAAAAAAAAGCCTCTTATCTGAACAAAGCTAATTATTAGTTACAGTATACTCATTTCTTTTTTTCTTTAGGAATTGGAAATCATCATATTATTATGAGGGTTCATTTGATGACCCGGTACGGGTAGAGCGGAAGGGAGTGTCAAACTTGACAATGACTAAAACCCATCCATGTTCCTTCCTTACACCTATGTGTTCCGGGGCAGCGGTTACCCCTCCGGACAGTCGCGCTGATTTACTTGAGCCTATGGTAAGATGAGCAAGATAATTGAGGGAAATTAATTGTTAAACAAAGTCACTACAAAGTTAAAGTTTTCGTATATTCAAATCCGAACTTCCATTCTTTGATACTTAGTAGTAAATTTTGAATAAAAACATCAAAGGTTAAACCTTTGGTATTTTTATTCAATAATATAAACATCTTAAAAACTATTATCGTTAGCAACGAGCCACTCCAACCCACGTTTTATCACGAAAGCTATAAATAGCGCTTTATGAGAAGGCGACTACAGAAGTCGACTGAAGTGACTCGGTAAATTGTACAAGCCTGTAAAAGCTCGCGCAAACAAGCGCGGCGCGTCTCTAGTAGTACAATTTCTACGAAGACTTCGGGGAAATGGTCCTCCCAGAACCGCGTCGTACCATCGCGTTGCGGCTGTCTGCGAGAGCATTTAATTAGGAATAAAACATCTATTTTGATTCAATAAAATACAGCATAATGCAGTTATATTCCTAAGGAGTAAGATACAAATAATGCAAGTGAGTAGCTGGCTAAAACTAAAAACTAAAGCTTTTCAATTCCAAACTATAGTGTTTTTCTTCAGTTGTCTCATTTGGTAAACAAATGTCGCGACTAATATTAAGATTTCTAGGTATTGTATGTGTCTCTGAAGCAATATTTTTTTTATAATTCGTGCCTTATGTGTATTATACAAAGATCAAGACGTTTATGCTCAACTTAAAGTGTATGATTGATACGAAAAATCAGAATTTTCGTCCCGTCCCGTACCAAATTGGACACTGTAAAAGAAATACACTATAGGTATAAACCAGTATCTTGGAAGGAGTTATTACCTAAAGGAGAGTTCATCAACACTCACCTACTTTAGAGCAGGAAGTATCAAGCAAGTTACCATAAAAATAATGAGGCGATCTATACCAACGTAAATGGTCGCAATAGTGTCCACATAAAAGTTGGTCGCTATCCCGACAAGTGGGCACAGTGACCAGTTTAACCCGTTCCCCGCCGCCCACTTTAACTTTCCTATAACTTGACTACACGAGCACAAGTGACAAAGTGTTTATTTATAATTATCTATGGTAGTGTAGAGGCTTGATGCTGACCTTATGTCGTAGCTGGCTGGTAAGAAAATAACTATTTTTTTCCAAGTAAAAGAATTAGTTTTAAATGTGATTGTTTGGAGAAAAATATGACTTTTTTATCTTTATTTATTTAGAGGCTATTGGTTATTGGTTTACCTTACAAAGATACGTCAGCCTCAACATACCCTAATCTATGACTTTCATATAGAAAGAAGAAAAAGAAAGAAACATATTTTATCCAGGACACGCACAGGAAAAATCAGAAAAAAAAAAACAAAACGGAGTATAAAAAAGAATAGACACATAGCTACTCGTACGGACGTATCTCGAAAAGCATACATACAATATATACAGATTTAAGAGTGTTTTGTTATGCTTGCCAGTTATAATTAGCGAGCTCTCCTTCAGTGCTCGTGTTTCGGCATTTCTTCTCAGGGATCAGTCTGCTAGGGAATGCCGGCGCCAAATATTCACCAAAAATTTGATACCTACGAGTACGTAAAAGTATCTTAGACAACCAGGACAAATAAGAAAATATGCGTTACGCAGTACATAGCTGATTATCAACTACGGGCTGAGCATACGTAGAACAGATTGCTCTCAAATTAATACGTAATGAGTGGGGTCATCTAACATGGAACATCGTAACAAGCAATTATGAAGCGTAACGAAGCGACAATGTAACAATAGCTTCGTATAACCGTGAGAGACTAGAGCGATCCTATTGTTTTCACGTCTATCGCTTCATCTACACGTTTTTCTTTCAGTATGTCCGCCTGACAGACGGAAAAGATAGATCTTCTTTGTATCCTCACCAAGTTCAAGGCTACACGTTTTTCTTGCAGTCTCTACGCGATAGACGGAAAAGATAGCTAGACCTTCTTTATACCTTCGCCAAGTTCAAAGGAGATAAAGCCAGAGAAAACGATGTTATAACTTATCGCAAACAGGGATCTCTGTTAGACAAACCTTGGGATGGACTGCCAGGTGTGAATAAGATACGAGCAATTCACAATTGCGCGTTGCAATAATCGTTTATGAAGACAGTAGTGACCTGCCCCGGCTTCGCATGGGTGCCATGTAGATACTATCTATCGTACGGGCGAAATCTAGCTATACGTATAAACCTTCCTCTATAACCACGCCATCTATTGATTCTTCTTCTTTTCGTGTGGTTAGTGACTAACCTGATGTCAGATTTTTTTGCTGCCCATGGGGCTCTGATTTAGCTTCCCATGCTGTTGAGAAATATCTCTCAGACTTGCTGGTTTCCTCACAATGTTTTCCTTCACCGATTTTTAACAAAGTGATTATACAATATGCAAATTAATCCGTAAAATCAGAGGTGATGACTTGGCAGTCCGACGGTCACACCTCTAAGCTATCACTGCTTAATCTATTGATCTATTATCTGTTGATGAAAACTGCATTAAAATCCGTTACGTAAGTAAAAAGATCTAAGCGTGCAGATGTACAGACGGCAGGGAGCGACTTTGTTTTATTCAATGCATGTAGAGATTAATGTTAATGGGTGTTTTTCTATCTATAATATGTATATATATGTATATGCAAAAAAAAATTAGGAAGGTATATAAGTAGCAACACAAGCATTAGGTTTCTTAGCTTGGGACTATATTATGGCGTTGTGTGAAATGTCCATGGATATTGTTATTATTATTAGATATGGACACCTATTGTGAATTTGACTGTTCTTCTAATTCCTTTGGTATAGTTTTATAACCTTAGTCGTTTGTTTTATGGTAAATCACCCAAAGGAATATCTTTCGAACATAAAATATCTTTCAGTTTGTGGTATGTGGTTTTTTTAGTTAATCAATCCTGGACTTAAGTTCATTTATAAATAACATTCATGCTCGAAGGTACCATCTCCGTATGAGAAGTGGCCCTCGCCCTGCTGTGGGACTACTCGCTGGTATTTTTTTTTATTGTTATATTTTCGACAGCCAACTGTTTTATAACATGGATGGATACAGCAGGCCGCACCGTATAAGCGGGATGTCCAAAAGCGTTACCGCTACCCCAGAACATAAAGGGCTAAGGAACATGGATGGATTTCAGTTAGTAAGAGCCTGACACTCCGTTCCGCTCCATCCAAAGCGGGAGGGGTCATTTGATGACACCCGGGCCACAAAAAAAAAGGCTGCACGGTAGCACCGACTTTAGAGCTGGGTTATCGTTGTACAGTGATTCAATAGAATAACAGATCAGCTTATACTGGTCCAGCTACCACTGACGTGCAGCCTACCGTAGGTACCCATATTCATTCATTTAAATGAGTAAGGACTTATTATTTCATTTTAGGTACTTCATCGGGTACCAAACAATGTATGGTATACCTACTACATACAATGGAAACATAAATTGCATTGTCAGCAGCGCGCATTGTCACCGTTCGGTTTAATAGTGTTTACGTACCTGTACGCAATGACCCCTAACCGTGACACTTTAACGCCCATTCGTTCATGTCTGGACCTCTAGAGTGCTAGCAGCGATAGGGTCATAAGTTCATGACACATTTTAAACATCGTCAGCTTTTTCCAACTTATGTTGGGGCTCAAAAAATGCGTAAGGCCAGGCTTAGGTCTTTAGATCCTGCACTCTACTCAGATGCTACACTTGGCCCAGCTGATGAGTTGGTACTTGCTAACGGGTGACCTACGCCATATAATATGGCACCGTGCAGTATACAGGGTGAATTTGAATTCATGGGCAATTATTTATGGGGTCATAATTGTACTCATTATGAACCAGTTTTACTATGGGAATACACTGAAATCGCGAAAAAAAATCAGCTGTTCCCTACATTTTGAGGAGTTATGCGAGCATAATGTATAACAGCAGATTTTTTTACCCCCCTAAGATATTGCTCATGAATTCAATTTCACCCGGTACAAACCAATTCCTACAAAACAAATTTATCTTTGAATATACATGGTATTTCTACTAAAAACACTATCATTCTTGCTCTTAATACATAACGTGACACCATTACACAAGCAATTAATTCGACAACATGGCGGAACTTTATCAATAAAACTAAAATGGTACCATTTTCGACTTGACCTTGCATGATGACGATTAATTCCCCGATCGGGACAGTCAGTAGGTTGCGTCGCTGAACCGGCCTTGCCGCCATGACGTAACCAACCTGTATGCCTTCGAGTCTTCGAGCCGGCGACCGCGCGAGCGCAGCGCATCGCGTTCGAAAATCGAATTTCTTTAAACACGCGAAACAAATTGATAATAAATTTAATCGATGCTTTTAGTGTTAACTGCCAGTGATTCTATGAAGTCGTTGTGTTCCGTGATGCAACTGTGACTGTGGAGTGATGATGATATAGTTCCATTGGAAGTGAATTACAAATATTGGATTTTTGTGAGAAATACCTAGTCAAGTTTACGTGGGACGAAGTAAGTTATTACCTTTTTTTGTTTTCGATAAGTACCTATCTAATATGGAACCGGTGAATTCTTTTAGACAGATCATTTAGTCACCACTTGTGTGGATAAGCTTATAGTTATACCTACCTCTTTGGAATAAAAGCCTTGAAGCATTGTCATTATTAAACACTTAGTTATCCAATGTGGCATAATAAGTAATTAGTTACATTACTCTGTAAGGACACTATATAACAATTATTTATAAAGTAATTAAGTAGCGCGGGTAGTGTTCATTTTATTTACAATCTTAAATCCTATAATACCCGCATTTCAGAAAGAAATTTAATATCGTTTCGTCCATATTTCGTAGAAGTGTGTATAAATCCTGTTTGAAGATGTTTATGAGCAAATCTAGAATAGAATTAATTAATTTAAGAAGAAACCAGTTCGTTGCCCCCGTGTTTTAGATGTTGACGAGACAAGCAATAATCAAATGGTAATTTTATGAGCGTTTTTATCATTGGCGCCATTTTATATTTGGCATAAAATGTTCTATACTTTTTATAAAGGCTTTTGCTTATAAATGAAAGACTAAGGATGGGTGAACAGCTATACATACAGACGTGTATCCTAGATTTATAATAGTACATCACCTCGTGGAGGCGCTCGTGGCTAAGTACTAACAACCGATGGTCGATCCTGCAGGTTACGCTACGCTTGCCGGGGTTAGCCGTGGATGGGTGACCATCTTACATACCGAGACTCCTCCGAGCCTCGAAAAGCACGTTAAGCCGTTGGTAAAATACTGATATTCAGCTGCATCCAGTTAGACTGGAAGCCGAGCCCTAGCCAGATAATCTATTCATTACCTAAATACAGTACACATTATAATTTTATTCTAGTAAAGTATTGTAACCCACTCCACAATACCCTAATATTGTCAGCTCATTTGGAACACAAACCGTCTCTCAACGCCTCTTTACACACGCGACTAAGTAACATAATTACTTTAAACACCACGGATACATGGAACACTAAACTTTACTCCACTAATAATTACTTCCAACACTATTGGGTACAGTCAAACGCACTTGAACGACGAAATACACCCTACTGCTAAAAACAACATGCAGTTGAGAGTTGAGTGTAATATAGCTGCCATTACACATTACATTGTTAATGTCTTTTTTTTATAAACATTGTTAATTTCATTATAATTTCTAATAATGTCTTATTTTATAAAGTCAGAGTTTTTGTTCACATTTATAATTTTTCGTTTGATATTTTAACTTTTTTACAGGCCAATAACTGGTTTGTGTGGTTTTTTAATGTAAATGCAAGTTGGGTATAATAAATAAAAAAATATCTGCTGTGCCTTGTGTTAAAGACATACAAAACCTTCAGACATTCCGTGTACAAGTTGTTCTTGACCGGCTATTACTGAAAATGGCCAGTATTCTCCGTCAGACCGTCAGGTGCATATTGTGATGCAAATGCTGCTAGCAGCTGCACTATGCAGTGTGCATCACTTAGGTACCAACTACAGGTAGGTCGGAATATATTATGCATTCTGAGGGCATCATTGTCCCAATGGTACGATTGTGAATAATTATGGTACGCCATTAATTTGTAAGCTAAAAGCCGACGTATTTAATGTTGTTTGTTGTCTTTTAAGTATCGTATATGCATATTTAAGAACATCTACATACTAGGTTCAGAGTAAGATCTTATTTCCTAAGGATCTAAAAACGCGGCTCAAACTCAAAGCATTTAATTCAAATAAAAAAATTACAGGCACATTTGAACTGTCGCCCGTTCATGAACATGACGCATGGATTAGCACCATTCAGCTCAACCATTTTGATGGGAGCTAAATGATCTAACATACGCGCCACCATCAGTGAGACATTACAGGGAGCATGACATGCTCTCAGCCGCCAGGGCACATTGAAGTCAATGTAAGACGTACTCAGTAAATGGTAGCTTTATAGTAGGTACATGGTACTCACAAACGTGCTTTGGAATTATACAATGCTAAAAGATTGAAGTTATATAATGCAAAAAGTTTTTGTGAATCTTCAGCAGCTCATACTGTCAAGCATAACATAAGCCTATAATTGTTCTAAGACATGTCTGTTTCTTTACGATGTTTTCCTTCACCGTTTTGAGAGCGATGGTGATGAAATTATTAACACAAAGTAAAGCGCCTGATTGGGTTCGAACCTACGACCTACAAGTCGTAAGTCGGGCCAGTTACCACTGGGCCACCACTGCTCTCTGTCAAGCATAATGCCAAGAATAACTATTATTTTAAGAACCTGTGCAGTTATTGGGTATTGCGTAGAAATAATACAGGAACAACAGATTGTACCTAAGGCACCTGTCCCACCACCAACGATTAACGACGAGCGAGTAGAGCTAGCAACTAAAAACAATTTAACGAGAAACTAGCTGCGAGTGCGCTATGAGGACGAGCGGATTACTCAGGGGTAAGGGTGCGATTCTACCAGAGAAACGAGAAACGATACGATAGTACAACACTAGCTTAGCTCAAGCTTTGAAAATGAAGTGATCCTATTGGTGGATTTCTTCCTCGTACACCACCTAGCTACCTCGCACATCTCTGTTGGATACGCAGCCTTATACTGGTATGCATATGTACAGACGCCAGCACATCAAACTACCCCAATCTGTCAAATTTCGTTGATAGATTTGCAACTTTATTGCAAAAGTCTAAAGTTCATTTTCAATTGGGAATATATTTTGACAGTTTGGCATAGCTTGATGTTCTGGCGTCAGTACCAAGCGTGCGTCTCTCAGCCAGTTTTCTGCCCGCCAAGCGAGCGTCGCAGAGCGAGTACTCTGTTTGATAGCTTTTATTGCTGTGACAAACGACTACTCGCCAGCGGATTACGTGAACCACCAGCAATCAACTATTCATATAATTATGTATCTCTTTTACTTACACGGGATCCTACAATCTTTTGTATGTAGGTGGGCACGTTTCTTGAGTCGAATCATCATCGGCGGTAATCGCCCGTCACACTCGCTCACTCGCACGGCTAGCTTTGTTGACAAAACTATCCGAGCTACTATTCGTTGCTCGCCAACTCGTTTGTAGTTGCTAGCTCTACTCGCTTGTTGCTTATCGTTGGCGGTGGCTAATACAGCTTTATAAAGAACCCTATAAGAGTAAAATTATACTTATATCTTACGGTCACACTCCTTTATTATCCAGACTTAACAAACTTAAAAAATCTTATAAAAGCAAGATCGTACAAAACCGTAGGATACCGACTAAACAATCCTTCAACAATTTTTAATACAGACAAGAATTTTAATAGCCTTTAAACATAGTTATTAAAATGGCGTCATCTTTCTAACGCGGCTTAGTTTTATGGCGCCAACGGCTTATGAGACGAGCGTATTTGTGAACTAAATTGATGTAAATAGGACGAAAAGAACGCGGTGAGGGTTTTTTTCTTTTCCTTCCTTCTTGACAGATTTAAATATCTCTAAAAATGAATTTTTTTTGAAAACGGCGATTCTAATAGGGGGTTGAATTAGTTGCATGTTGGGTCCCAGTTTCTGACGGATATACGTCGAAATACAAGTAACCCTGTAGAATCTTTAGTAAGAAGTAAGTTTGTGTTAAGAGGTTATTTTTACTTATG
Organism: Hyppa rectilinea; assembly: GCA_951799385.1. Classification (NCBI taxonomy): domain Eukaryota; kingdom Metazoa; phylum Arthropoda; class Insecta; order Lepidoptera; family Noctuidae; genus Hyppa; species Hyppa rectilinea. Next base: position 6,879,460 of record OX637314.1, read on the forward strand.
TTAATACGTGTCGTGAGTCTTAGAAAGTTGTTATACTAGTTTCTCATCCTCCTAAACATATTAATACAAGCAGAGTACAAGCCGAATTGATTGGCAAATTCTAAATTAACGCGAGCTAAGCCGCGAGCAAAAGCTAGTAAACCTCAAAGTCAAAGTCAAATAATTTATTCCAAATAGGCACAAGAAAAGCACTTTTGAACGTCAAAATGAACAAGAAATAGAATTGATTCTAGTCCCCAATTCCAAAATGTAGTTTCGTATGGAGAAGAATCGGTAAGAAACTCCACCGTTACTCTTTTAAAATGTTTTACAATGTTTGTTTACATGAGTTAGAAAGTTATATGTAAAGACATATAATTTTTGTGCACCCAGAATAAAAATACTACACCTCCTCTTTAACTTACACCTACGCGAGACAATCGCTATCTCGTCGGCGGTGGGACAGGTGCCTAAGGTCAGTTTATTTCTGTATCGGCCTTCGCTAAACTTAAAAGTGAAGTTGGTCTTTGTATCTTTAGTGCAGTAACAGAAATAAACAACCGTTTCTACAGAAATACGAGATCAAAGAGCAGCTAGTAAAAGGACTTGTTGGGTTTAAAATTTTAACCCGTGGAGGAGAGTACCTTTGAGAACTTAAGACTTGTTTCAAAGACATTATTTTAAAATGCCTCTTCGCCCACGTTCGACCCTGTGGCTTTCGTGCGTTTTTCTTGAAACTTCAATGCCTATTTTAAAGGTAGTTTTTGGTATGATTAAGTGCGCTATCTTTGTTATTTCCCTCGATAAGTATATGTGCCAAGTTTCAAGTTCCTAAACCAAAGGTATTCCTTTCGTTTATTATTATTGATTTTCATTCTAACTGTATTCCTCCTCTCACCCCCTGGTGTAATTTCCAAAAATCATGTCTTAATAGATGCCTACGGAACATAAGGAACCTACTGTCCTTACATACACACATAAACTTATCCCTTCATCCCGTAGAGTAGGCAGAAACTATAGTACGACACCTGCTACGCTACTTACATACTCCTTTTGCGTTTGCTTCGTTTACGTTCATATATCGGGTTAGACACGCACACCGGTTGCAAGTACTACGCACCTGACCTCTCGCAAGGATAACACAATTTCGTCACTATACTCGTACATATGTATGTCCTCCAACGGCTCCTCTCCCGGCGTTTCCACTCACATCTGCCTTGTACCTTATCTTGTACAAATATCTTTTCGCCTTTCATTCACCCTGTTTGTTTAATTATCACTTGCTTAAAAATCGGTAAAGGAAAACATCGTGAGGAAACCAGCATGTCTGAGAAATATTTCTCAACAGCATGTGAAGCTAAGTCAGAGGCCCATGGGCAGCATAAAAAAACTCTGACACCAGGTTAGTAGCTAACCATACGAAAAGAAGAAGATTCACCCTGTTACCACGATCAAACCATCGAGCATATTCTGGTCAATTTACATACTGGAATTTCGAACTTATTTATTTATGTCTCTCTCGATGACGTCTCATTAACAACTGATTGGCAATGGACTATTGCGGTATACATATTTCTTTGTCATTTCAACCAGTATTTCAACCAACGATGAGTTATGTAAAAATGTGATTAAAGTCTCAATTGCTTGCATTCACTTCAAGGGCAAACTCAATTGATCTAAAATTGATATTCTATATTATATTTCAAATGCTACCGAAGAATTAGAGCCACTAAAGGTACGGTAAATAAATAACGGTTTGACCAGAAATTGACCCACTGCAGCTTGACGACTATTTAAAAAAAAAATAGTTTTTTTAAACTATTTTTTATTTCCTACTTTTTAGTTCAAATTAATGTATTGTCATCGGTCCTCGATAAATCTACAAAGTTTGAACGAAATCTGGCCGTTTAAAGTGGGTCAAAATCGCTTCCAAATGAGTCGGTTACAAACATACATACAAGTGAAGCTAATATAAAGCGTGTAAAAATAAGGATAATAGGAAACTATTATCAAATTATTGCATTGTCATCGGTCCTTGAGACGTGTGCAAAGTTTCAAGTTGATCAGACTTTTAGAAACCGGTGAAAATTAAGCTCAAAGATTCCGTTACATACATACATAGATACAACCCGAGCTAATAAAAAGCGTGTTAAAAAGAGAATACTTTAAAAAAATCAAAATGTTATTGTATCTAGGCCACAGAAATATTAAAAACAGCTAGGCTAAGATACTGTTTATTTGAATGCAGATATGGCCATGGCAGTAGTTTTCATTGCTCACTAATCGCAATCTCCATTGAACAAACATAAGACGCACGTGTTCATATCCATATAAGCACTAGCTTAAAAGCCAGGTGTCCAAATTCCCTACAGAATTCTTATTGCATATAAATATAAAGTAGAGGAAGGCCGACTTTTATCCAGCTACTTAAAGCTACCTTTTTATAAACTCCCGACCTTGGCCTGTTCACCCGGACCCTCTCCCTACTGCAACCTTTACAGCGTTCAGCGAACCATGGAGTCGCTTCCTTAACGACCATTATTAACTAAACCGCCAATGTATTCAAAAATAACCTCGCTAAAGACCTAATTAAATTGGTCGTGTAGTGCGACGATTAGGAGTGCTACCTAGGTACCTGAAATAGCACATCGTGTTTTGATAGCGAACGCTTCGGTTGTGTGTTGTGCATAGATAGTTTTGTTTTGGTTTGTTCTGTGAGTGTCCGGGTGAAGGAGCAGTGAATAACGAACAATGAACCTAGGTTTGTTCAAGACACTTCTAGCTGTTGTTGTTTCTGTGGTGATTTCAATAAGCACCTGCCCTTTTCCTTCTTCCAACCTCTGTTGACCTCGTGTTTAGCGTCTTCATTGGCTCTGTTATAGACCACAATTTCCACAGTTAATATGTACTATTATTAAGCAGATTCAAATCAAAATAATTAGAAATATTACAAAGACCTTTTGGAGGGGCTTGTGACTAAATAATAGCAGCCCAACGTATCGATCGTTCATGTTAAGCTGCGATTGCTGAGGTTGGTCCGTGGATGGTTGACCATCCAAGACTCTTCCGTGCCTCGGGAAGCACTACTGTCATTCGTAGATCAATGACAGTGGTTACGGGTTGTTAAAAGCCCGAAAGTCTGACAACCAGTTTTTCTAAAAGCTATAGTGTTACCCAGTAAGTAACAGATAGGCAGTCGATGAATGTAAAATACTGGTATTCAGCTGCATCTTTTCTGGTATTAGATATCGCATTTCTCACGCGCGCTTATTATAGAATATATAATCAGTAATATTATATATAATCACTATAGAAAAAACGAATCAAAACCTTAGTACAGACGCCAGCACATCAAGCTATCCCTAACTGTCAAATTTTCTCAATTAAAAATGAACCTTATGTTTTTGCAATAAAGTGGAAATACTATCAAAGAAATTTGACAGATTGTGGTAACTTGATGTGCTGGCCTCTGTACGTTGTTAAAAAATCTATAGATTCGTAAATCATGTTCGATAGGATTTAAAAAAAAACAATTAAAAACTTGTTCAATGGCAGCAAATTATTTTTTTATGTTCATATACAGAGACCAGCACATCAAGGTACCCCAATCTTCCAATTTCTTTTATAGATTTTTAACTTTATCACAAAACCCTATGGTTCATGTTCAATCACTACATAGTATAAAACAAAGTCGCTTTCTCTGTCCCTATATCCCTATGTATGCTTAAATCTTTAAAACTACGCAACGGATTTTGATGCGGTTTTTTTAATTAGATAGAGTGATAGTGAATCACTCTATCTAATTAAATGAGAATCTAACTAATTAAAGGAAGGTTTATATGTGTCAGACTCTTACTGACTAAAACCCATCCATGTTCCTCCTGAACCCTTTGTGTTTCGGCGCGATAACCCTTTCGGTCAATCTTGCTGACCCAGATGTAGTTAGGTACAGACGCCAGTACATCAATCTATGCCTAACTGTCAAACTTTCCCAATTAAAAATGAACCATCAAAAACTTTCAAAGTAATTTTACAGTTTGGGGTAACTTTATATGCTGGCCTCTGTACTGTGGAGACCAGGTGGGTCTTCACTTAGGGAGCTCTCAGTGTCAAAGCTCGTGTAGTGTATTGTGTTGTAGGGATTTCAATCCTACAAATAGAAACACATGGGGCAGCTATTGAATTAGGTATATTACTTTTAAAGAATACTGTATGTAATCAGTAGCACGGCTACTGGCAGAGTCCATTATTATTTAATTTCTTTTATCAAAATCTATCAAAATATTCCATCATTTTGAAAGGTCGAATGCTGTCAGTTATTTTCTAACCGACCAGCTAGATTGAACATAAGGTTTCAACTAGGCTCTACAGTAATACTGTGGCCTTACGGTAATCCATTAATACTATGGAAAATCTACTTTCGTACCTATTTTTATATTAACATTTTACCCTTTTCAGGAATACCGATGAGAAGATGACGAGAAAGTTTCTATTCTGTTTCCCCCTAAGGGTGGGGAATATTATATTCGGATACATTGTAATAGTAAGTATTACTTGCCCATATTTACATTTAAGTATATGAAAGTGAACTGCCTTCCTTTTGTGAGCCACAGGAGCATATTACTCAAGGGTTTTGGAAGTGGTGCTTCGAAAGGTACATTTTATTTGTATTGCTTATGGTTATTCTGGAAGACAAATATAAATACATATAACCACACTGATACAACAACTGTTTGCATGTTTATTAAATTGATTAATTTTTTATACTCATTTAAAAAACAGTAGAATTTAGTGATTTTAACACCTATTATTTGTGACATTCGGTCAAATTTGAGTCTCATATCAAAATATGCATTAGATAGAATGACAGTGCCAGTTTCATACAAGTATACCAACTCGAATATTCATAAAACTAGAAAAATAAATTCAGCATAGATTTCTCAGCTGAACATCGCCTAATAAGTATAGACATGTGATTTGAAAGCGCGTTCCGTGGTACACTCGAGACGCTCCTAGTTTTATGTTGATGTTGAGGTTTTACGGCTTTGCCTTCATTATTCTATCAGGCGTTTAACCCACTCAAGTCGTTGTAAATTGAAGTTTACATGCCTGATTGAAACAAACAAACTCTTCAGCTTTATTATTAGTATACATTTATTTTGTTCTAAAATAAAACTTCTTTTTGTTTCAGCTGATAGCAATAGCAACCGTAGCCTTCCATTTATACCAGCTAGGTCTGAATGTGACGAACAACTATTTCGAGAAAGATGAGAAGTTCAAGAACTTCGGAAACTTGGAGAGCATATTTGGATCCACAAAGGATTCGCTGGAGAGAATCATAGTGCTCACGTATTACCTAACGTACATTTCTATAGCAATGATACTGTTCCTATTTGCTATCATGCTCACTTGTGGTGCTTATAAGGTAAGAGTCAATGTTTTTTTTGTTGATTGCCCACCTGTTCACTGAAATATTTATGCTCGTTACATTACCTGGATCAATTGATCGACAAGTCTACCTTTCCCCAACTTAGAAGTTACTAGGTCCCTAAATATTAAGTGTTTTATTTATAAACGTAGCTTAAAGTCAAGTAACGTTTAAAAATACCTTTTCTGACGTTTGAAAGTCTCTTAAATTGAAACACCTTTTATAAATAAAGTTTATTAACATATACGGCCAAATACCTGCGGCATATCTGCATTACACAAAAGAGAAAGAACGTCAAGTGATTTTATTGTGACTTCGAAAACTGTCGTCTGAAACTCGCGACTGCCTGAGTAAAGAAAAGAATAAGCATTGTTCTGCTTGGACCAACCAACATAGCAACAAGGTGCGATTCTCACTGTGATACAATCTTACTTAAAAGGAGAAACAACAAACTATGTAAGCGATCCCCGCTCCAATGCAGCACTGATACTTTATTCAAGATTATTCGATATAATTGTGTTGGATCGAGAAAACATTGAGTCGAGTCGGTACATATGGTTGCTAGCGCGTGAATTGATGCTAAGGCAAAACCTTATGTAGGTACCCAAGCAGATTATCTATAAATATAATAAAATAGTAACGAAGTCAAAAATGAGCCTTGAATATTTTTGATAACATGTAATTGAGAACAGTTATTAGAATGTCCGATTGGCTAGATGTATGTTCCGGATTGGCGCAAAAACGGCTGAACGGATTTGGATGAAATTTGACACACAGATCATTTGTATTCCCAGGGTACTGTTAATCCCGGTAGCACGTTCCTGTGGTTCCAGTGGTTCATTACGACATCCACGCGGGTGAAGCCGCTCGCAAAAGCTAGTTTATAAATCAACCCGATCGTTAAGTATCGTATCCGTCGAGAAATTTCAAACTAGTCTCATAATTATTGAATTAATATGGTATTCCTTTACTAATATTATAGTATTTATCTAACTGGTGCGTGAAGGAACACATCTATAATACAATTCACAAGAGCTTAAACCATGTCTACCAAAAACAGTATGCTGTTTTTAGAAAGTTTTACAATATTAGTTGATCTTTGATATCCTTAAAAACAAAAGAGAAATGAGATACATAAAATTATTTTACTCATTTATTTTAAATCTCACAAATATAATGTAGGTCAATTATTTGAAAGCTACCAGTCAACTTTATGAACTAAATATTATTCCAATCATCACTTACAACTTAGGTAGCATAGGTAGAAGCTGACTCCTGAGGTGCGTCCATTCAACTTTTTTTTTGTTCACTGACGTGAATCGTGACTCGCTACGGTTCGAGGCAAAGGCACGCCATCATACAGCCAATAACGTCAAACGATGCACGCACAGAGCCAATACTTTACGTAACTCGATTGCAGAATTAGAGAGGCCTCAATAAACGTCAACAAATTAAATAACAACTATTGAAATAAATTAAACGAAACGAAATTAGTTTTCACCGAAAATTTCGTACTATTAAAGCTGTAATATCAACTTTCATTGGAGATTGGCGTTACGAAACTAACCTAATCGATGCAGCAATTAGGTATTATAGATACTTTTGTAATCGAAAGAAAAAGAAGGAAGAGAAATCAGTGCAACGATTTTACGGTCAGACGCCGTTTTGGGTAGGTATGATTATTGTAATTTCGCGATTTTTGAATTTATTGATAATTTGCGTAACGAAACAACACGCCTTGTATCCCCGAAGGGTGTAGTTATAGTACACCCACATTTTTCAGGATGATCAGGTTACTGATAAGTTCTTTTTTAATAACTATAAGATTATTAAAGAGGTGCTCGTGGCTAAGTAGTAACAGCCGCTCAGGTCGATCCATCAGGTTAAGCTACGCTTGCCGGGGTGGAGATGGGTTTTGACTTTTACATAACGAGACTACTTCGTGCCTTGGAAAACACGTTAAGCCGTTGGTCTCGGCTGTCATTTGTGCATCTTTGACAGTCGTTACGGGTAGTCAGAAGCAAGAAGTCTGACAGCCAGTCTTACCAAAGGGTATCGTATTGCCCAGTTACTGGGTTGTGGAGGTCAGATAGGCAGTCGCTACATGTAAAATACTGGTATTCAGTTGCATCCGGTTAGACTGGAAGCCGACCCTAACATAGTTGGGAAAAGGCTAGGCAGATGATAATAATGAATAATATTAAAAGTTTTAATTGTTGTAGGTTGTCGTAGAATGTATTATACCATACATTTTCGAAATTATTCTTCTCCTAATGACGTTCGTTTCAATGTATGTTACGTTTCACATAATGACGTGTCACCTTTACAAATAATTTCTCAACATCGTAGAGCTTCTCCGTACTTTTCTATAAGTCTCCTGTCCCACCGCAGGCGATTAACGAGAAGCGAGTAGAGCTAGAAGCTAAAAACGGAAAAGGAACAAGTTGCGAATGCGCAATGGTGATGAGCGATTATAGCCTGTTTAGGTTAGCTGGGCTGTTTCCGCACTTAGCCTCTCTATTGGGCCATTGTAATATAAAGATAGTATATCATCATTTATTATACTCTAAGTCAAGTCAAATAATTTATTTCAAATAGTGTCGACAAGGGTCGACAATTTGATCGCCCAGAGGACACGGTAGAGCACACGGTGCAAACCTGCCCCGCTTGGGCGGAGCACCGCCGTGTCCTCGTAGAGGCGATCGGCGGCGGCGACCTCTCGCGCCCGGCCCTGGTGCAAGCCATGTTCCGGGGCGAGAGGGAGTGGGAGGCAGTCACCTCCTTCTGCGAAAAAGTTATGCTCGCGAAGGAGGTGGCGGGATGGGGAGAGAAAGGTCCTCCCGTCCCAGCCGCCGCAGGAGACGCCCCGGGCGTCGGGAGCCACGTGACGACTCCCGGCCACCGTAGGCGCGGGCCTGCGGGCGGTGAGTAATGGGTGACTCACCGTCCGATCAGCACCAGACCCGTATCGTACGGCGCGTATATGTTCCACGCGCGCCTCAAAGAGATGTCAGCATATGAAGGGGCCCCTCAGGGCCAAGCCTGCCGGGCAAGCGGGATTGTCCAAAAGGGTTACCGCTACCCCGGAATATAAAGGGCTACGGAAGGAACATAGATGGGTTTTAGTCAGTAAGAGTCTGACACTCCCTTCCGCTCCACCCAGAGCGGGAGCAGTCATTGGATGATTTCCCAGCCTTAAAAAAAAAAAAAAAAGGGTCGACAATTTAATAATAGTAGAATGAAACCCATTGGAAAAGGAAGAGAATGGAAAAAGAACTCTTAAATACGCACACCCATCCACTTCCAGACCTCTGATCGCAAGTTAATTATTTTTCCTATATTTTGTTATATTTTCCAATGGGTTTTATCCTACTATATTTTTATTTTCACATTTTACCATTTCCAAAGCGTAAGCACTGGTAGGCACAAGAAAGACACTTGAACGTCAAAATGAACAAGAAATAGAATTGATTCTAGTCGCCCCTTCCAAAAGGTAGTTTCGTATGGAGAAAAATGGTCAAGAAACTCCACCGTTACTCTTTTAAAATGTTTTGTATACATGAATTATAACATTATATGTGAGGACGACTCTGGTATACGCATGTACCTGCCAAGCATAGTTTCAGCTAGTCTTCTACACGCCAAGTAAACATCGCTGAACGAGTACTGTCTTTAATAGCTTTTGTCGTAGCTAACAAACAAACTAGTGGAGAGAGAATTCTCGTCAATGTACTGCCAAGCTACACACTTGTTCGGTTCCGTCGGACGGTAAAATATATATTCGAGCCGAATCCTGTCGGCCCGTACTTACCTAGGTACATTAAAAAAAAAAAAAAAACTTTGTTGCATAAAAGGTGTTGCAGTAAATACAATAAAAACAGTTGCACTTTACGAATAAACAATGGAATACAACATTAATAGTTGGGGTACTGTCCTCTTAAATAGGCTACATAATAGCCTGTAGTAAAGAGAAACAGTGCCGTATCCCTCAAGAATGGAGAATCAATTGCTTAGCGTTTAAAATTTAAAAGATTAACGATATTAGTTTTTATAACATAAAGCAAATAATTATGGAATGCCTGAAAGTATTTAAGTCTATATCAGATAATACATACACGTACATGTGTTTATCATACCCTATGTTTCCACATTCTCTTACTCCCCTAAATCCCTGTCATGAAAATTGATGCTATAAACTATAATACCTTCTATTTTGTATTGAAACACACTTTTACTGATACCTCTATTGTTTTCAATTTCAGGCAAATCACTGTTTGGTGACGACATTCTTCGCGTACAGTTTCTTCCATCTCTTCTTCTCGATAATACTGATTGTGTGGGAGGCACTGTCTGATGGATGGATACAGCTTGGATTAATTGCCCTATCTGATCGTAAGTCTATGATATCTAAAAATAATGCTTATATTCATATTAAGTAATTTATTTGCGTTCCACGAGGTAAAACAAGATGATATCAAAAAGGCATAGAGCTAAGAGCCCACAGCAAAAAATATTGTTTGATACGTATCTATATAGTTAAAAATGTAAATCGTTGAAACTAAAATTAAAATCTAATTATACATGTCTGAAAGAGGTAATCTCTTGGAAAATAAGCTAAGAGAGGCATATACTAGTACCCAGCAGTGGGTTAAGTCAGGGTGTGATGAGGGTTTTCTGGAAGTACTGATCCGTTTAAAAAAAATCTCTCACTATGAAACAGCTACAGTTTAGCGCAGTGCCATTAGATACGTTTTATGGTAGGTTCCACGCGAACAAAGTCGCGGCCGGAAGCTAGTGTTCACTTCAACAGATTTTTTATTTGCTTCTGTCGATCATCACGTGCACTTGTCATAAACCTGAGATAAACTCTAAATAGCAATACTAAAAACAAACATATGACGAAAATCAGCAAATACTCGTGTCAGAGTTTTTATGCTGACCATGGGCTTCTAACGTAGCCTCACATGCTCTTGAGAAATATATCTCTTTAGTCAGTAAGAGTCTGACACTCCCTTCCGCTCCACCCAGAGCGGGACCAGTCATTGGACGATTTACCAGCCTTAAAAAAAAAAGGCATGTCGTTTCCTGACGGTGTTTTTCTTAATCTTTTTTTAAAGCAAGGGATGATTACAAAATAGCCACTTTAATCCGAAAAGTCAGAGGTGCGTGCCTTGGGTTCCAACTTGATACCTATGATTTGGCAGTCCGACACACGCTAACAGCACTAGTCTATCACTGCTTAACCTCTTATAATACTCAGTACTTAAACATAACTGGCAAAATCATCAACACCTGCCGAGCCTTTTCCAAACTATGTTGGGGTCAGCTTCCAGTCTTACTACCAGTATTACTTGGAGCGCCTGCCTATCTGACCGTTAAAATCCAGTTACTGGGTAACATAAAAAAAGAAAAAAGATGCAAAGATCGGTTGTAAGACTTTCGTAACAACTGAAATGATCATCAATGAATGATGATGATCGTGATGAATCAACGATCTATAAATGACAGAAGTTGATGATGAATTGATGATCTATAACTGGCTGAATGTGGGCAGAAAATAATTAAAGTCGTCACTTTATATCCAAGCTCTTTAATAGCATTTTCATCCGACTGAAATAAGGTTCTTCTTTTAGATGCAATTCTCAAATCCATTCTAAAGTCATTTCCTATTCGATCAGCTTTAAAAAATTCCTATAGTAGTGCAATGAATGGGTTTAATACTTTTACCTTTACTTCATTCATAACGTATTAGATATCACCGTACCTTGCAAAATGACTCCCAAGATATTTTTTTAAAAGGAAAAGAGAATGCGTTTATTTTCGGTAAAAACAAATTATACAGAGGAAAAACACAAAATGAACAGTTTTTACACTCGAGAGCAATGAATCCGGGTCACTTAAAGAATCCTAAAAATCTCGGAAACTAAAAATGCTAGGTTAATGCAATAAATTGTATTTAATAGACAATGTAATACTCCTTAAATGAAGGTATTAAAACTTCTTAGTTTTTGTAAAGTTATATCATAAAAAAATCAAATTTGAAAAAGGGCCACTTTCGAAGATGGAACTACGAAATTACAGCATTTGGTTTTGCTTTTGTTTGTAATCTGTCATTTATGTGGGTACATAAACCATGTTGATAGTGCTCTATATTCATTATTCAAGCTGAAATTATGTCGCTTACGCCTGAAGAATGCACCAGAATACTTACAATGCTGGAAACCGGCCGGAGTCAGCGCGATACAGCCAGGACTGTCGGTGTGTCGCTGTCAACAGTACAAAGAGTTCTCCGACGTTACGAAGAAACTGGTTCTAACCTACGCAGACCAGGAACGGGCAGAACCAGGTGTACCACAGCACGAGAAGACCGATACTTGGTGAACACCATGCTTCGAAATCGCTTTCTCACAGGAACTGAACTCACAAATCAGTTTCGACGCCTCGGAGGAAGTAACCCAAGTGCATGGACAGTAAGACGTCGGCTTGCTGAATCTAACTTAAAACCCCTTAGACCTGCAAACGGCCCTAAACTGGAGCGTGGGCATCGTATTTCAAGACTAAGATATGCCCAGGGCCACGTAAATTGGAGTATTGAAGATTGGTCAAAAGTTATGTTCTCCGACGAATCAAAATTTATGCTCTACAAGCACGATGGAAGACACAGAGTGTATCGAAGACCAGGGGAAAGATTCAAGCAAGCATGCATCGAAGAAAAAGTAGCCTACGGTGGTGGGTCTGTACTTGTGTGGGCCGGAATTTCTTCTGAAAGTCGCACAGAGCTGGTGATCATAGAAAACGGCTCTTTAACTAGCGTAAGATATGTGGAAGAAATCCTCAATGATCACGTTGGTCCATTTATGGTCAATTTAGGTGAGGATGCTATATTTATGCATGACAATGCCCGACCTCATACAGGTAGGATTGTGAATGACTACCTTCAAGAGATGAACATTACTCGTATGGAGTGGCCAGCGCGCAGCCCGGATATCAACCCGATCGAGCATGCTTGGGACGAGCTAGGCAGATGCGTAAAACAACGAAACCCTCCCCCAATCACGCTTCGTGAGCTCAAAATTGCTCTCACAGAGGAATGGGAGAATATTCCCCAAAATCGTATAAGGAACTCGGTGTACAGCATGCCAAACCGCGTAAACGCAGTAATGGAAGCACGAGGAGGCAATACGAAGTATTAAAATTCAAGAAAATCGTAATAAAATTCAAAAATTTCATGTTTCCTATTTTTGTTTTAAGGAGAGATCAGCAGTTTTTTTCTTTATGTAATTTTGTGTTAATAAAATGTATGGTGACTCATATTTTTTTTACTTTCATTTAAGGAGTATTACATTGTCTATTAAATACAATTTATTGCATTAACCTATCATTTTTAGTTTCCGAGATTTTTAACATTCTTTAAGTGACCCGGATTCATGGCTCTCGAGTGTATTTTAGGAAAAAAATCAAATTACACCTCCCGCTCTGGGTGGAGCAGAGGGAGTGTCAGACTCTCACTGACTGAAGCCGATACATGTTCCTTCCTTAGCCCTTTATATTCTGGGATAGCGGTAACCCTTTCGGACAATCCCGCTGACCCGGCAGGCTTCGGCCCAAAAAACATAGCTGACTCATAAATCGGCAAAAAACTGAAGACAGGAATTCCTTACGATAACACCAGTACAACTTTTGTAGCGGTAATATCTTATTATTACATGACTTAAGTTTCATGTATCTCCAACATTGTAACTTCCTTGGGCCGAAGCTACCGCACAAGTTAATTATTAGTTTCTTATAACACAATGGAGTTATGTATGAAGTGTGCTCCATTTCAAACTAGATTCTATGTCATTATACGCTATTGTTGTACAAGCTTGGAGTATTGGAGATACATGAAACTTAAGTCATGTAATAATCTAGCTCTTCAATCTTACTTATAAAATTGCACAGTTTTTTTGACTTGACGACACATATTTCATTTTTTTTTCGAAATAAACTTTCTGAATGATCCGTGAAGTTTAGACAAACGGCTAATATTTATACTTAGATGTGAACTGCGATAGTGAACGTAAAACATTAGGTAGATTTTTTTTAAATCATACTTATAAGGTTGTGAACAAAGCTGAATATGAACTACGGCTGGATATGACATGAAGATAAGAAACTAAATTATGAGACAGAATTAACATCTGTAACCAACGCAAAGATATCTTGATAGACTCTCTCAAATAAAAATCTCACATCCAGTTTTTAAATGAAAAGAAATTCTTTTCTTCGCCTTGCGACCAGAGTTTTGTAAAAAAATTAAACTAACCTCAATATGTTTTTGTTTTTTTTTCAGTGCTCCTGATAGTTTGTCTGTTCAGCGTCAAATATCTGATGGAAGCGATTCGGACAGGGAACATCTACAGTCGGCCCGGCGAAGTTTACTATAAATATTAATTTATTATTTAATAATTTTATTAGTCCCGTTTGACCAAGTCACATAGTTTAGATCTAAGTTAAAGCATAATATTTTTCTTTTTAATTCTCATATTCTTATATCTGATAACTTATTCTACGTCCTTTGGCTCAAATACTTAATACAAGAGGTCACTCTACATTTTTGTTGTACATGACCGAAAAAAAAATTGTTCCATAAAGTCGAGAAGATGAAGGGAACAGCTGTTTTTTTGGGATTAGAATAAAAGTTATTAGGTTGTTAATTATAAACAAAAACTAAGATTGTTTTCTTTGGGATTGTCTTTGGATGTCGTGGTGGCAATATTTTTATAACTTTTAACTTTCTAAGAATAAATTTAGTCAAGATGAATGCTCAATTTATGGTCAAGCTTTATGAGTAATGTGCCCAAATGTAGTGTTTTAATACTTCATTAGTTACAATCCGACTGTATGTTACCGTTAGTATCTCAAAAGTAAAGCATCTCGACTGATGCTATACCTGGAAACGACGCTCGTATCAATCTATGTCATCTCGCGTCGATACAATCTAGATTACAATAAGAGGATATCAGGTTTTATAGTTACTCCGAATTACTGTTAACTTTAAGTGCGATGCAAATGTTCTCGAAATATATCTTTACCTTTTTCAATCAATGAGCAGGCGTCAATTTACTATTGACGACTGTGAATCAATTATGAATGATTTTCAAAATTATACTAAAGTTTAAAATCAATCTGAATATATCATTCAATCATTTTACTTACAGAATAACAGGTTATTTTGTAACCTGTTAATCTGTAAGTAAGCATAAATGATGAAGATGGAAATAATTAATTTGTAAGTCAGACATATTTATTTATTAAAAAAATAACACAACTCTAGAAATCACAACAATCTTACGTAATCTAACTGAGATAAGTCGCATGTAAAACATTTTACAAAACAGGTTTAACAATATCAATCACACTAACGCTCAAACATTCCAAATCAATCAATCATTCGAAATAAATTATTTAATAAATAGCAATAAATAATATCTTACGTAACTAAAAGTCTATCGATATTGATATAATAATAAAGTGTCTAATTGCGAATCTGCTGGTGTTCTATTTATTTCTCTTCTCCTGCGTTTCCCTAACATCATAGGAACTACCATGGCCATGGTGGCAGGCACCATGCCGGCACCTACGGCAGCTAAAAGCGTCGAACTGTCTGGTGACACATTTGAAACGATTTTCCTTTTTACAAGCCTATTTTTATTAAGCACAGGCCTATATTGAGTCATCGCAACATCCAAATCATTCTTCTTGTCCATGTCCCTTTTTGATTCTTCAACAGTCTGAAAACTTTTTTCTACTTCCAGCAAACCACCGTGTGATGTTGTCATGTTGGTGTGAGCTTTATCCACAGGTAACACTGTTAAAGCAACAGCTTGATGTGACGTCATAGTCGACACATCTGCACGATCGTCAGCAGAAGCTGCTGGATTTAAAGAACGTTGACGTTTCTTGTTCCTGTATCCTTTAGTAGTTGATAGCAAAACCCATTGGCCATCACCGTGTGGTGGTCTTGAAACTCGATCATTTTCCTGATCTGGACCTCCAGCATATACTACTTGAGTAGGTCTTCTAAAAGGTCGCTTGTGTGATGAACTTGAGGATTGGTGAAGAGCTTCATACTCGTAAGGGAAATTAGCGGGTCGATGGTCGGTCACTACAGAATCCGACATGCCGTAGTACATTGCATCGTCATCAGAATAATTTTCTTGATGATCACAGTTTGGCTTGTGTGGACGTCTGCCTTCATCCGGGGCCCATGATGATGGATAGTTTGCTTGTTGCGGCTTAGTCCAGGATGGTGTTGAAGGGACTTCCGATTCATATTCCGTAGCTAGGTGCAATTTATTATTGATATAACCGGGTCGATTGGATGATGGTCTCTTCTGGGGCTTGTAGTTGTAATTATTCCCGGAATCTTGAGATGAAGTGAATCTGTCATCATTATGAAACCTATCGTCGCTATGGAACCTATCATCGTTATGAAACCTATCATCGTTGTGGAACCTATCGTCACTAGGAAATCTGTCATCACTAGGGAACCTGTCATTACTAGGGAATCGATTTTCATCTTCGTTCCAGTGATTTGGCTTCTGTTTTTTAACATTTGGCTTCCATTTTGAAATTTTGCTCGTAGACCAGGCGACAGGCTCTAACGTTACCCACCCATCTTTATCGTCGTATGGATGTTTGTGCTGCTTTACTTTAAGACGATTCCAAGTAGTGTAAACCTTGCCATTTCCATCTTCCTCGTTAACGTCACTGTTAATTGAAGTAAATCGATCAGCTTTTATTTTATCCTTTTTAAGTTTAGCGGCTAGAGCAGATATAGCTTGTAAACGATCTTGAGGAAGGTCACCGTAGTCTTTAAGTTTATCTGCGGTTAGAATGTAATCATCCAATGCTTCCTGTTCTTCGCTATTAAAACCATCTTGACAAGAAGGGCCGTAACATCTTGGGCGGTTTCCATCAAAGTCGTGCACGATGTGGGTCATAAGATTCTTTATTTCTGCATCATCCTTATTCTTATGTTCATAAGTCATATCTTCCCATTTATCCTCAGGATTTGTGGCATCGCGTGCATTTTCTATAATCGTAATTGGATCCTTTCCAGGCACATCAAGTTGGTAAGTTTTAATTTTCTTGTCATATTTTTCTATTTGAGTTGGATCTTCGGTGTTCGCAAGCGCAAGGGCAAGAGCGAAAAAAACTAATAGTTGCACTGTTATTTTCATTGTGTTTATTTTCACTTTCGTTGGTTCGCGTGTCGGCGCGCAAGCAAGGCGCGCTCGTACTGAGCGCCGGCGACCGCCGCAGCCCACTGATATAGTTTTGATTGTGGATGCACAGTAACCCTCCCTGCGCTCTAATGCAATGCTGATTCAGTTCGGTCACGACGAATGAGCGAGATAATTATGTGGCGATTGTCGTTTGCCGGCGACTATCTTAATTGACTATCGCTACTCTCAGGGCCGTGACCCGAGTACGGGTGAAACCGTTTTTCATTTTATGGGATATTTTCTCCACGGATAATAGGAAAGTTTCGCGGTTCACACACGACTCGGTGAAATTATGATTCAAATCTCTACGCAAATCGACTACAAAGACAAGCAGGCCTAAGTTTCTAAGTACAATCTTGTAATCTCTTTGTTAGTACTTGAACAGTAAAACCGTTCGTGTATAACGTACAATTAAATACCGAAGCAATTATTTGCAGTAATTATTTTCAAACATTTATTAATGATCAGCTTTTCATCGTGCATAATAAAGCAAATGCTTTATTATACATGATTTAATCCAGCATTTAATTAAATGCTATTTATCAACTTTTACAGGCTTTCTACCACAAATCACAACAACAAAGAACTTAATAAGCTCATGACGCAACAATAAGAATACAGAAGCTGAGAGAAAAAACTGCGATTCGAAAACATTTGCTTATGTAATCGCAGAGATAGGTGCCGTAACAAACACAGTACATTCAATGTCAGGAATCAATAACGGAGCGATCAAATCGATTGATCCAAACCTCATTCTTTGTGACATAATCGATAGGAGACTTTCAAAACTAAACAGAATGTGACCTAAAATGTGTGGCTCTCTTAGTTTATTTCTTTCGTGTCGCGTTGGCTCTCTCCATAATAGCAAGCCCACTTATTATCCATATCTAGATGCTGATCAACTTCGCTCTAATTCTACACTGCACTTTTACCGGGCGGTCTTGCTCCTTAGTAACGCGCACGTGGAGCGATATGAAATATTGTTGGTCATGTATTTTCTCTCTTAGAGATATTATTGTTGTTGTTTGCGATGTAGGTGGCAATTTAGAACAAATTAAGAGCAATATCCGGATGACTTTCTGTTTGTGTTTTATTAAGTTAATCGAGGATAGTTTTATCGTCTTTTCTATAGTTTAATGATGGAATAACAGACGCATGATTTTCACAAGTTTTTTTCTCTTCACCATAAACGTGACCGCGTGACCAGACGTGTGTGGTTTAAAGACAAAAAAACTGAATGTATAAAACAGAAAATTGCTCGAACCACTCACTCATCATCATCACACTTTTGATGATTATGATGACGTTCGCAAATTATCTCTCTCGCTATTTTTGGAACTTACATAACCACAATTTAACGCCAATATTGTGGAGAAAGGAGGTAATTATGAAGAAATATAATATAATAGGACATTGGTTATTAGAAATTTCTTCGTCATACATTTCGGTCGGACGAAGATGCGTTCACGCGAGCGAACAAGTAATTACCCCTAATGGGTAAATATACTGTAATTATTCCTTTATTACCCGCTCCCTCTTGAGAAGTAAAGTCTTGAATAATGACTACGTAATGAATTTATTGTAAATACCTAAATAGAAAATGTTCTCTGAATTTTTCGGTCAATTTAAGTTTTTATTCTATGGCTTCAGGAAGAAACAGTATCATGACAGGAAAGACGATGTAGATGTCAAATGAATAAGATTTAGAAATCAAACTGTCGTCCATCTTTGAGTTGTAGAAAGCATAAAGGAATTGGCTGGCGTTACATGAGAATAGGAGAAGTGTCGCCGAGCACGACCGTGACAAGATACCGAGTTGGCACCACCATGAGGTAGGTACAAACACCAGCACATAAACCAATCCTAAACTGACAAAAATCCCCAATTTAACATGAACCTTATGCTTTTGTCAGACAGTTGAAAATCTATCAAAGAAATTTAATAATTCAAAGCTTGAACTGCTGTAGTGTTATTCTGAAAAATATCACCGTGCAAACGTAGGTGAAGTGAGTTTAAAGTGAGCTGTCAATAGTATCAATCCCTAGCATTAGGTGGATCGACAGCTCACTACACTCTCACTTCACTGGTGAGATTTTTATAGAATCCACAGACTGGTCTCTGTACAAAGCGTGAGTCTATGCTACCGGCTAACCGAGCATCGTCGAGCGAATATTATCTTTGTCCTCAGTACTTGCCAGCCGGTTTGAACAACCAACGATCAACTATTAATATATTATGTATCTCTTTTACTTACACGGAACTGACGGAACCCAGAGATGCTTTTAAAATGCTTTTTTATTTTTTACGTTTCTCATTAAAATCGTTGTTAGCCTCATCTTCGTGCATGACTTTCTGCTTGTACATCTTCATGTGCATGGCTTTCGCGGGTTTAAGTCAGTAAGAGTCTGACACTCCCTTCCGCTCCACTCAGAGCGGGAGAAGTCATTTGATAATTTACCACCCTCAAAAAAAAAGCCTCTTCTTCGTCAGCGGTGGCACACGTGCCACGTGCAGACGCCAGGACATAGCTATCCCAAACTGTCAAAAATTCCCAATTGAACCTGAACCATATGCCTTTGTAATAAAGTTGAAAATCTATCAAAGAAAATTGACAGATTCGTGTAGCTTGATGTGCTGGCCTCTGTACCTGATGCCAGTTTATTAACTGGACAAATACCTACTCCAATAAAACATAACGGTATCAAATAAAGCAAATTATTTACAGGCAAGCCGCCCTTACCTCTTTCAAACACAATTAATTAATTAACGGCCTTCACTGCTTGACCCATTTCTATCACGACTTTAGCCGAGTCAGACACAAGTTTCAATAACTATTGGATAACCCGTCAACAACAAAACTCTCCCTTTATATTAATTTCTAATTGATAGATTAACAATTTACAATAGGTTAAATTACAGAATCTCTTACAAGAAACTTTTTCAGCTTTACCTCTATTCATAGGTAATGTAATTTTCAAAAAAGGTCCCAAATCAAACCAGTGAAATTATTTGTTGCATTTTGGTAAAAATTTTACAAACCAATCTTTTTTAGAGTAAGCAAAATTATGTTTGAGTCCCATGTAATAGGGGGCGAGCTTATAGCCCAAATCGAGCACAAATCCAGACTACAGACTGCTACTGAGAGATTCCAGATGGAAAAACCCAACAACACTTTGCCCGACCTGGAAATCGAATCCAGGACCTCATGCTTACAAGTCTAGAATATAAAAAAAAAAAAAAAATTAACATGACATCCGTATTATCAATACAGTTTAAAATCTCCAAGGTTCCCTCTAAAGTGGCTTCTTGCTTTACCATTTCCCTACTTGATACATATTATCACAGCTATACCTTGTGAATGAAAGAAAGAAAGCGTCATTGCAGCGAACTGTTTACGTTCTACAGCGGCCATTGTTATGTTCGCTTTCTTTGGCAACAAAGTGCAGGAACACAACTCAGCGGACTTCCGATATTGTTGTCTTTTACAAAAAGCGCAAAGGTTAGCCGAAGATTATTGTCTGGTGATGAATTAATCTAAATAACTTGTTTTTTTGACAAAATACATACAGCAAAGTGCAAGATAAAAAATTGATTTCAAATTCCCAGCTTCGAAAGACCTTTGCTAACTGCGTGGTACTCTAATAACTTCGAAATTTTCTGACAAAAACTGAGAGAAGTCCAAATATTTCGAGGTTTTAAATGACTGGCCTATTATGCTATGCTTCACTTGTATTGTATTTTGAAAAGGAGTAAAATAAAACTTTCAGGTTGTGAGACCTTGAACAGTTTCCGTAGTTTCAATAAAAGACTACAGTTTTCCGAAAAACACCAGATATTTCTGTCGGAACGGATTGGTCAATTGACTTTATTGTGTTATAGCCCCCTTTGTGTATCTTCCGTATTTATTTAATCTCTTTACTTAAGTATTTTCAGTACATTTTTTTTCCCAATTTCTCTATTCTTTCATATTCATACGGGCGCTCCAAATCTAATCTCCGATATTACAGATTTCTATTTCTTCCTCTGCTCTGCTTAAAACCTCTCTCCGAGCCCACTCCATTTCAAAACAAACTGTTGTATCCCCAGCACAAGTG
Organism: Hyppa rectilinea; assembly: GCA_951799385.1. Lineage (NCBI taxonomy): Eukaryota > Metazoa > Arthropoda > Insecta > Lepidoptera > Noctuidae > Hyppa > Hyppa rectilinea. The sequence continues at coordinate 6,900,231 of OX637314.1, forward strand.
AACCGTGATAACTTATTACGTATCATTAGACACTCTGAATACAATTGCATCACGGGCGAAAGCGTAATTGCCACCAAATGTTATAACATTAAAGCAGGAAACAAAACACTTTCCACGACTTCGTGAACCAAAATATTCTTGGTTGAATGGACTAGAGTCGTCTGTGGAGTCGAAGATTATTTAAATTTTGGAAATGATTTGCTACAAACCAAAGCTACAATCAAAGGAAATTGGATTTAAATTACTTAATTACAAGTTATACCCAAAAATGTATATTCAATCCATTCTTGAGATTTAATTTGATCCCACACATAGCGACTTATATATATTTTCTAGTTTCTTTGTGTCTTGTCATTTGATTAGTTTCTTTTTACTCGTACTGACTAAACCCCTGTTCCCTTCTTAGCCCTTTGTGTTCCGGGCAGCGGTAATCCTTTCGGACAATCCCGCTGAACGTCATTTAATTAGTTGTAATTAATCATTTTAATTACGATTCAACTTCAAACTGCAATGGATAAGCAGCATTCGTCAATTCTCAAAGTTAAATAATGATAGCAGCTCTATTCCTTAACAGAAAAGCCAGACAAAATTTAAGTTCACCACTCAAAACCATTATTCAAAAACCATAACTGAAAATAAAACACAAAGATGACACTTTTACTTTATAATCCGTTAGATAACAATCGTGTAACTTTAAGACTTAAGTACAACTTGAACTTCTCGTTGGTTGGCGGCGTGACGGTCAAGGCTCGCTGCGGTTTCACTTTCTGATACTTTTCACCGTCCGCTCTCACGGCGCTCGCGCAGTGATTTAAAATAATAATAAACGCATTATGGGGCCATGACAACTGCATCGACCATGAAATGAATTACTCTTGAACTTCGAAAAGGTTTAAGTTTGTATATTTACATTTTGCTTGACGCTCTCTCTTTGGTATACGTTGCTTTTCCTTTGATCGCATCTTGTGTAGGTTTATCAAAGGTTACGAACATAATTATCTTTATCTCCATTGCGTTCTACTTCAACAACCTTATTGTAATAATGATACCAGCCTGTTATTTTCAAACTACAGTGCAAAAACCCCTTCTCATATAGAGAATGCATAAGCATCAATATGCTGGCCATGTTCAAGGCGGATTGGCGATTTTAGACTTCTACTTAGGTGCAATTCATCATCTGCCTTGCCTTTTCCAAACTATGTTGGGGTCGGCTTCCAGTTTAACGGGATGCAGCTCAATACTATTATTTTACATGGAGCGACTGCCTATCTGACCTCCATAACCCAGTAGCTGGGCAATACGATACCCCTTGGTAAGACTGACTGTCAGATTTTCTGGCTTCTGACGACCCGTAACGACTATCAAAGATGCACAAATGACAGCCGGGGCCAACAGCTTAACGTGCTTTCCAAGGTACCGAGGAGCCTTGGTATGTAAAGATGGTCACCCATCCACGGCCAACCTTGGCAAGCGTAACTTAACCTGATCAGTCGACCTGGGGTCCTACCATAAACTCTTATAGCAGGTCAATTTTAGACGAAAAATAACCTGCCGTGTTAGTTTGTACCATGAACTCGACAAGCAGCAGGCCAGTCAGCGATCACGTGGTCTAAACCGGTGAGTGACTACGTGACAGCATTTCAGCAGGCTGGCCTGCAACATATCCTTACCATGTAGGCTTTTTGACATTTAAACATTCAACAATTGAACTGCCCTGCCGTCATAATTTGCAGCTTTGTGAAAGTAACAACTATTGACCTGTTTTAATTAAATTTAAATAGAAAAAGCTAATTTATCCTAAAATGTGTACACAATATAATTCTGTCGTTATTTCAAAGTATTGAAATACATAGAAAACCTCTATGAGCAATGTGTTTACCATTTATTTTAGATGTGTGATGAAGATGAAATTTTCGAGTTTCTTGAGGATGATAGTCGTGGCAACAGAGCTAAACAAATGGCTAAAATTCAAAGAAACATTTTGAGAAACTCGATCTAACCATTTGACATGCTGGACAACGCTTTTATTAAACGATATAGGCTCACCAAAGCGCTTGCACTGCGCTCTGTGAGCTACAATCTTTCATGCCACGCCCTACTAAATCAACCGATTTGTCGATTGAGGTCAAGGTTCTACACTTCTATTTATCCGTTTAATTATCATAATAATATAAGTTCTTGAATGTGTGCCTACTTTATTTCAGGTTTTAACAGCATAGCATTATCTTTTTGCGCGAATAGTTCTTATTAAAGACCAACGGATGACATCGCAGTACATTCTATTGCGCAGCAAACAGTATTGAATCACATGCAGTAGCACAAGTAATAGAATGCTTAAATCTACCTAACTACTACATTTTCGCTGAAAAGAAATAAAATTCTCAGCTAGTCTGGTGAAATTCTTTTGATTTTAGTAATCAGGTTTTAGTGGTTGGGCACGCACGGGGTTGATAGGTACTTGGAAATAATAACTCGTCACAAAGAATTGAATAACTGACTTTAACAGACTGCTTTAATTTCTAAAATACACTATTATATACAATAACAAATTTCACTGTCCAATCATTTTTGACCAATAGCGGCGCGCCGAAGGGCGGCAGGAAGGCATAAATAGGAGTCGCGCGTCGAGCGCGGTCCTTTTCCCCCAGGAATATGTTCCTTGCCCCCAGGTGCCGCCGTCGAGAGAAGACTGCCTGCCGATCCGCGGGACGCGTGTGTCGTCAGCGTCATGTGTCCATCTGCGAGGTCCCGTCGTGTGCAGTGAAGACGCGGAGGGTGCTTTCTGCTTGCTCTGCTTGCGCTTACAAACCGCTCCTTCCGAAGTAAACCGGCGAACGTGTGCGGCGCGGCGTTGTGATGACGCTCGTGCCGCATCGGTGTTTACATTTATAATTTCTTTATCATGATGATTGCTTCACTCTCACTGTTTCTTGCGGGGTTGTCAAAACGTGGTAAGGTACTGGTTCGGTGGTATGTGGTAAAAGGTGGTGAGGTAACTGGTTCGGAGGTATGTATGGTGGTATAATATGGTAACTGGTGATCATGTGACAGGTACTGCGTCACTCGGTATTCTGAATGTATAGATGTGACAGCACAACTGTCATTAACTTATTTCAGATTTTTTAAGAAGTTTGGTATACCTGAGGTTTTAGGCTGCATTCGTAGAACGGCGGCGTCCCATACCCGTTATTCATGGATTTTGATAGTTTTAAGGGTCGTCTTCCACAACTCACGCCTCCACCACCCAGTAACTGGATGATACTCCAAAGAATCTCTCTCCATGTAAAATACTGGTATTCAGCTGTATCCGGTTAGAATTAAAGCCAACCCCAACATAATTGAGAAAAGGCTGGGCAGATCGATATTTAAACAGTATTTATGGTTTAATTAATATAATTAAGTCAGGCAATTACCTTGATCTTCTTCTTCGTGTGGTTAGTGACTAACCAGTGTCAGAGTTTTAGTGCTGCCCATGGGCCTCTGACTTAGCATCACATGCTGTTGAGAAATATTATATTACCTTGATAATATTAATTAATTAAAAACTTATAGCTATCCAAGTTTTTCAATCCTTTTCAGCACACCTAACACAGAATTTAGATTTTCAGCCACCTCAATCCACATTTTTGAGTCATTTTCCGAGCTTTTATTATAGCCTATTACAGTATCCTTGTTAATATACAAACATCTTACATATTCCAATTGTTCGTAAGAAACTTGTCTTAAATCCATAGTCACAAAAGCCACTCTTTGCCTACCACTCACAGACACGGCCACAAAACAAATATCTGTATTGATTTGAGTTAAAACTTTAAGGCTGAGTACCTTTGGTGGCGGGATGGGAAAGAGAAAGGTCTTCCCGTCCCAGCCGCCGCGGGAGACGCCCCGGGCGTCGGGAGCCACGTGACGACCCCCGGCCACCGTAGGCGCGGGCCTGCGGCCGGTGAGTGACTCACCGTCCGATCAGCACCAGGCCCGTGCCGGACCGCGCGTATATGTTCTACGTGCGCCTCAAAGAGATGTCAGCATATGAAGGGGCCCCTCAGGGCCAAGCCTACCGGGTAAGCGGGATTGTACGAAAGGGTTATCGCTACCCCGGAACATAAAGGGCTAAGGAAGGAACATGGATGGGTTTTAGTCAGTAAGAGTCTGACCCTCCCTTCCGCTCCACCCAGAGCGGGAGAAGTCATTACATGATTTCCCAGCCTTAAAAAAAAAAGGCTAAGTACCTTTATGTTTAAAGTAAACAAAAACTGATCCACTTGAATTTCAAAATAAATTGAAAAATTGTACTTATTACCCTTTGACATGTAGGCATTAAATTCGTTCGAAAATAAATGTGAAGTATTAACTTTTTACTTCAAGTTTTTGTGGCAAGAAGGGCGTTCGCTCTCATAATCAGTAATGATAAATTCTTTTTTTGCCATGGAACAAAGTTTCTATGACTACTCTCTTATTTTAAACTGTTATTATAAAAACTTATTTCATTTCTATTAAAACCGTAAAACCGGTAAAGTATTTTAGAACGTTTATTTATAATCCAGCACACTGACCAGAGACTATGTAGCAGGTCAAAAGTTGACATGATGCAGGTCAACGGGAAATATTCATGGTACAAACCAAAGAGTACTGGAAAGTAGCCACCATTTTGAATTTGTCGGTAGTTGTCAATGGTTAACGTATGTCAGTTGTTGCCATTATCAGTTGGGTAATTTTTATCGGTTGGTTTTATCAAATATTTAATTTTTACTGTGAATGCATGTAAAATAATATAGTTTTAATATTTTGAAATTTCTTGTGAATATATTTTGATTTTGTTAGTCATTTACAGATTGTTTTACGAAACTAGTGACATCTACACAACTATTGAATAAATTAAAAACGACACATGACAAAATGACATTTCACATTTCATGATTCATATAGGAGATAGCGCCACTATCAGTCGAAATAGCACCACATAGCGACTGTCCCCCCCCTGGTACAAACACAAAACCTGTCAGGTTAACATGCCCAGTTGAACTGCCCTGCACTTGGCAAATATTTTAAAAGTTTATGGTAGGCCCCCTGTGCGGCTGTTAGTACTTAGCCACAAACTTAGGTACAGTTACATTATCAATAAGTGCAAATTTCTTCACGATTTTTTTCCTTTACCGATGTCAGTGATGACTTTATTATACACTAGCAACCCGCCCCGGTTTCGCACGGGTGCAATGTAGACAATATCGCGCGGGCGTTACCCCGGGCGAAAGCTAGTTGAGTAGGTACTTAAACCGCATTCAAATCTGTTGCGTAGTTTAAAAGAACGAACCGGGGGACAGACGGCGCGGGGAGCGACTTTGTTTTGTACAGAGGCCAGCACATCAAGTTACCATAATCTGTCAAATTTCTTTGGTCGATTTTCAACTCTATTACAAAAGCATAGGTTTCATTTTCAATTGGGAAAATTTGACACTTAGGGATAGCTTGATGTGCTGGCGTCTGTACTACAAAGAGACGCTATGCCTATAATATTGCATCTTTACTTGCATGTCTGCTCAACCCTGTCTAATCTAATCAGTCCCGCTATTTTTTGCGCTGATGGTCCGACTTAAGCCTTTATAATTCGTGTCGAAACGAGAGAAGAAGTAAACATTGAGTTCTAAATGACTGCTTGGATTGAAGTCCCACTAATCGCCTGACCGACCTAGAGCGCCGGGCCGGGACGGATAAAAGCATGTCTATTTCAGATTAAGTTAGGTAGCGCTAAACCTTTGGGAATAGCGCGGTCTCTTGGTTTATATTTCGAGCTAACTTTTATTGATTTTTCTTCTTATTTCTGAGTTAAGCTGAGAAGAAAGTTCGACTTTTTCATGACTTTCATCTATTCCTACATCGGATTTCTATTAGATACTATAATAAGCGGATTAATTCGACTGTCTGCCTTAATGTTAAATAATCGACTCCGTAAAGTATTTAGTTGCGCAAATATTTATTTATTTTTTATTTATCTTTCAAATTTTTGTACGTTTCATATCAGTTATTACGTATAATGTTCTACATTTACTTAAATCTTATTTGACGCTGAACAATAAAGAGTATTCTATTCTTAATTAATTAGACACATGTGTGAATCAGACCATTAGCACTTTCGCGAATATAGTCGCATTCGTAATTACTTTCACATCTTTGACAACAGATACCTAAAGAAATAATGTGGTGCTCGTAGCTAATAAATAACAGCCGCACGAGTCGATTGATCAGTTTTAGCTAGGCTTACCCTGGTCGGTCCGTAAATGGGTACATCGTAGGACCATCTTTACCAACACCAACGGTCGGCTTTCATCGTTTCTTAATTTTGAAAGGTATATGCGCCACTGTACCTGAAATAAATCTGTTATGTATTCTGATGCATCCTGTTTGCCTGGAGGCCAACCTCAACATAGTTGGGAAAAGGCTAGGCAGATGATACCTACATAAATATTCCTTGTTGTTTTATTTATGTCACTTGCAAGCACAATCACTGCAATTAACATTCAACCTTTATTTTTTAAACTGAACTATCGCCATCTATTGGCACAAACTGACATCAGTAAGAGAAGTAGTTCACTGAATCAGTAGTGTAGAGCGCCATCTAAAACTGTAGTACGAAGCTTGTAGAAAACTGCTTTGCGAAATAGTTCCAATAGATATCACTAGATGTCAGTAATGTACATTTTTGTAGATATTTTTCTGGATGAAGTGACGTTACTCATATAAGAATCTTGGAGGTAGATAGGTGGCAGAGCAGAAAAGCGGGTTAAATTCCAGTAAATATTATACCTGACAAATAATTACAAATTTCAATGGTTACAAGCGCTACTGCTAAGCATGAGATCCTGAGTTCGATTCCCAAATTGAGCAGAGTCGTATTGGGTTTCTCATTTAAGAATTTCTCAATAGCAACTCGGAGTCTGGACTTGTGCCCGGTTGATGGCAATAAGTCTGCCCCATAGAACTTAACAAAACTGGCGAATTGTGGGTGTACTATAGGTACACTTCTGGCGGTGGAAACCTGCCCCGCTTGGGCGGAGCACCGCCGTGTCCTCGTAGAGGCGATCGGCGGCGGCGACCTCTCGCGCCCAGCCCTGGTCTAAGTCACATGTACTAAGTAAGTAGCGCGCGCGCGCGCGCTTTGTAAGTAGGCTCCTTACAAATAAGCGGGATTGTCCGAAATGGTTACCGCTACCCCGAAACATAAAGGGCTAAGGAAGGAACATGGATGGGTTTTAGTCAGTAAGAGTCTGACACTCCCTTCCGCTCCACCCAGAGCGGGAGAAGTCATTGGATGATTTACCAGCCTTAAAAAAAGGTACACTTATGATTAACCCTTCTGGGATGGCAGGCGTACACGGTTTGTTATGTGTTCAATGGAATATTGGACATGAGTTCTACATAATCTCGAATCACTTACCAGTCATAGCTGAAGAGATTGCTCTTATGCTTTGTTATGCTCTATTCACTCACTATTTCAATGAAAACATATCATCAGTATAGTTAACCAGGCAGAAAATATTACTCTCCTTGTCTACACTTACTAGTCGTTCAAGTATTGTATCAGCTACGTCATTATCATTATCTTTTGTTTTATTTTCTTCTATTGTTGATTGTGTAGAACCTGAAGGATGCAATTACATACTTTGATTTTTTTTAAGTTTTAGAGTAACAAACAATACATTTTATCATTGCATAAAAGCTTCCTCCATATTAATATTGTATGGTACCTACTATGTATTTAACTGACCCTCAATTCATTCGTATTTCGCTTTCCAAAAAATGTTATTGAAACTCTAATACAATAATTGAGCCACAAAGGTAAACCACAAATAATTTTGGGGTCGTAAAAATACTAAATAGCCAAGTTACCGCGAACACCTTGGATGTAGCGCTTGGCAGCCACTGCCGCGGTTCTTCACAGTTCGGACATAACGTAACCCATTCGGTCGGGGTGCTTTCTAACTATGTAATAGCGACCAATTCGGCTCCTGCGTGTTTGATCGTAATTCCAACCTTACCGAACCCGCTTGATCGGGATAGGCACCTATCCCGATCAAGGGGGTTCGGTTGAGCGACCAACAGGAAAGTAAAAAATGAGGCTCAATTAAATAAAAAAGCGTGCATCATTATAAAAATAAAGGGCATATCATGCTCTGTGTTTCTCGGAAATCCACATACATTTAGAACCATTTCTTTCTCACGGTGACTGCACTCTATTATTTTCCTCATAAACGATGTCTTAACATGACATAACACTACGCCTGTATTACCCGATGGGTTTGGCAGATGTATATATAGTGCACCCACATTTCGCCATTATGTTTAGATCTCATGTAGGTAATAGTGAGCGAGCCTATTGCCACCAATTGGGCTATAACTAAACCCGAAGCCTGCCGGGTCAGCGAGATGGTCTGAAAGTTACCGCTACCGCGGCACAAGGCTAAGGCAGGAACATGGATGGGTTTTAGTCAGTAAGAGTCTGACACTCCCTTCCGCTCCACCCAGAGCGGGAGAGGTTATTTGATGATTTACCGCCCTCAAAAATAGGCTTCTAAGAAATACTGATAAAAAGCCCATAGCTGACACTTTGCCCGACCCGGGAATCGTACCTAAGACCTCAAGCTCAGCAGTAGCGCTTGCTGCTCCTCGACAAACGAGGAAAAACCTAGTAAACAATAGAGTATGTCAATACGATCATAACAATATCCTCGTGACATTTTGTTATGTCACAATTACGGCAGACGCCCCAAATGTGTGCATTACGGAACCGACAGTCAGTGAGGTAAACAATGTTCCACTAAGTTTAACATTGTCGGCTACTTTTGGTACTGTTGTGGGTTGTGCACTTTTGTTTGCTTGCATGGTTACTAACTGCAGAATATGATGTTCATCGAGTCTGAGGTAGATAACCGATAGATCTGGACCCATCGAGTCTGAGGTACGAAACCGATCTCTCATCCATTGGCTCTTGTTGCTCTCTCTCGAGGAGCAATGGAGGAGTGGAATGTATCAGTAACTCTTTCGCAGGTGAAAGTTATCGCCTGCATCCCCCTTAAATTCCATCTGAAAACACTATAACGCTAAGGCATAGTTTGAAGGGAAATCGGAATCACTTATTATTTTACTTAAATTAAAAGACTATCTAACTAAGTAACTATATATAACAAATAAATCCAAAAAAAACAAAAAGGACACTTAGGCGTCGAAGTACTCATCCGCATCGCTGTCATCAGGAAACGTGCCCAGTTGTTATTGTATTAGATTGTAGAACTTATTATTTTTGTTTCAAATCAAATCAATATATTTGCGAAAAGTGTTGCTACAAGTACAGTTTATCATGACTTGAGTCAACAGTATTACAATTAACGCAGCAATTTAAATTAATTTACTTTTTCATAACCCATTAGTAATGCAAGTAGATAGGTATTATTAAAAAAAAACCCGTAGACTACCCAAATAAAGTCGACGATTAATGTCGTCTCAATTAGGTACTTAACTATTTCAATAAACAAACCGTTACTCCAATTCTTATATAAATACACATAGGTACGCCTACCCATTCATTCGATTTATTCGTAAAAAAATGGCATTTCGCCACTAAACCCCAACAACAATGGGACCATTAGGAGATGTCATCGTGCGTGCAAACAAAAGAAGCCGGGAAGAGATAAAACAACGGAACACGGACAAACCACTTCAAACTATCAGTCACCATTGTGGACACTGCCTGGTCACAGTCGCTTCTGAACCATCGAGCAAAATGGTTGCGATCTTCCTTGTACTTACCTTAGCCACTGCGGTGATATCCGCGGAGCATACGGGTGCCTATTCATCACCGCAGTACGCGAAAAAGATGTATCCGAAAAAAAGTTACGATACTAATGCATTGCTGCCTCGTGAGAAACCACCGATGATTTTCAAAGAGGAGGACCCGGAATCTATTGCAAGATTTGACAACGGTAATGACACGGCTCCTCAGTACGGGAGGTCGTCGTTCCTGGATGCGGCGGGCAGCTTTCTCAGTGGCACGGGAGGACAAGTGGTGACCAGCATAGCAAGGGACTTCATTGCACGGTCCACTGGCAGCAGTCAGGTTGGTTTTGACTGCGCTTCCCAGGTTCGTACTTATTGCACTTCTTCATAAAGTTGCACGCGTTTCTTGCATGAGTAATCTGCTTTTCTTTTGGAATCTCGAAGTTGAATACCATTAGTGTGAGTCATAACAAAAGGATGACGTCATCAGTTGAGTTCCTGTGATAGTGCCTTTCTGAACTTTCTTATCTCTTGCTGTTACTTTTATCTGTTATCTAAACAGGAACAATAGTTCAATCCCTAGTGTCGAAATCTATCACTAATTGTTAATGAATTCAAACACTATTTAAAACTTTAAGATTTAGTTTTTTACTGGTGTGAGGCGTCATTTGTTAAAAAATCATTTTCAAATATGTGGATTAACATCGACCTAAATAGAATATTCCGTGAGATTGGTCCTAAAGCAGAAAACTATATTAGCAGACTAGCTTTTGCCAGCGTCTTCGCCCGCGTGTATGTAGGAAATTATTCCACAGGAACTATACATTTTTTCGGGGATAAAAAGTAACTTATATGCTATTCCAGACTATAATCCATCTTTCTGCCAAGTTTCATTTAGATCCGTTAATTAGTTTTTGAGTTTATTCGTTACAAACATACTTACATACAAATCTTTCCTCTATCTAATATTATAGTATAGATAATCATCCATCCACCCATCTAATAGTTTTAATTATTACTTTTGCAGGTTCTAAGCTTAAACTTGACAAACCTAGTGATCCTGATAGTGCTAAAAGCGTTGATCTTAGCAGCTGGCTTCTTCGGCGCGGGCGCATGGAAAGGCGGACATTACTACGGAAGGAGTCTTGATGGTAAGTGACACTTTCATTTTAAATACGTCACAGTCACGCGTGTAGATAAATCTAACAGTAAAAAGTCCTTAAATTGACCGTTAGATATTTAATTCGTTCTCTTCTTAGTCCAGATAATATATCGTTACCGAATTGTTATTTGTAATTGGAATAGCTACAGTAGCAGCTTAATTAAAAACTTTTTCTAGGGCAAAAACAAACGTACCTAAAAGATTTTGCTTTATTTTGTTAATTAAAAAAAAACTAACTTAACACTTTGAGGGACACTTAACACCCATACACGTAATAACAATAAAACTTCTAGGTATTGTCTCGTTCAGTGTCCTGCAATGGGTTAAGTAATCACTGACAATCCTTAAACATAATAATATGAACTCTTCTCAAATATCTTTATTAATAATTTACCGGACACCAATCAGGTAACAATGAATCAATCTATCATTTCCATCTGCCGACCACCTTTCAAGGGCGCGAGACAAACAAACTGACCATGTACCACCAACTTAATCCAATAAACCCGACCGATGGGTTTGTCGTGTGTGGCTAGTAATCCCATTGCCACGGGATTATCTCCCTAGACCCAAACACCAAATGACCAGCAAATTGTATCAGCAAATGGACAATGTTACTTGAAACTTTCGATTGTAAATACTGTTACTACTAAACCCGGTAAGTATGTTCCGTCGTAACGGGAGAAAGCCAATTTATATTTTGAAATAGACTTTCAATTATGTATTCTATGTGCATTATTATTAGAGTGAAGGTCTTTATTAGTGATCGATGAGTGAAGGTAACAGAATGGATATTTATTTTCAAACATATTTAGAATAATAATAATAAAATGTACATGTACATAAAAAATGAGGAGAAAAAATCATAGATCATCAGAAATTTTCCCAAAAGGCTGGCAGCATTACCGCGTTGTAAGGCGATACTGATTCTATGGCCAATAATAGGTCATGTAAAGTGTCTCGTCTAACATCAAACGGCTCGAAGATTGGATAATTGATTGACTTGTAAACGTTTATGGACTCACTCACATTCTCTATAACGCCACGTACCTCACTCTTCTTAATAATTTCTATGACACATGACATACTTAATTGACGACCCTTTTTAAACTAAGGACCGAGATTTAAAACCATTTTACATCACTAGACTTAAACCTCTGATTTTTGCGATTCATCAGGAGAAACCGGCGTGCCTGAGAGATATTTCTCAACAGCATGTGAAGCTATGTCAGAGGCCCATAGGCCGCATGAAAATTCTGACACCAGGTTATTCAATAACCACACGAAAAGAATAAAGAAAGAAAAAGAGACCACTTATACATAGATCAGTTGTATAACAATAGTAACTTTGGTTAATTTAGCTTCGCTACCTGTCTTAGACACTGCCTAAAGCCAATAAGCACTTTCGTACTATAAAATTATTCTTCTACATGACCTGTTTTAGACAACAAAAACGCGACCTACATAAGTGAGGACGAGATCCTGCTGTACCTGAGCTACCTTGCTGGCCAGCAGAAGAAGGACTACGGCTGCCTGTACCTGTTGTCCTGCCAGAGACCTCAGCAGGCTGCACTATATTCCTCAGGAGCTGAACTGCTGCTACAAGGAGTGAAGATGTTGCAAGGGTACGTAATATTACCTATACTTTATCAACATCTGTTTAGCCTTTCCCAACTATTTTAGGATCGGCTTCCAGTCTAACCAGATGCAGCTGAATACCAGTATTTTTTTATATAAAGTCACTGGCAATCTGACTTCCACAACCCATCTACGAATAGCAAGTCTTCAGTATGTCGATACTATGTAGGTCGCGTTAGGCATTCGTATTCTTTCCCTTTGATGAAATAATTTGATGTTGTACAATCAGTTTCTAATTCATATCACTAACCACATTATCAAAATGAGTAGGCAAATTAATATTCTTCTTCTTCTTCTTTGTGTGGTTAATGACTAACCTGGTGTCAGAGTTTTTATGCTGCCCATGGGTCTCCGACTTAGCTTCACATGCTGTTGAGAAATATGTATTAGGCATGCCGGTTTCCTCACGATGCCGATGTTTGATTTCAACCGATTGCAAGTGATAATTATACAATACGCACATAAATTAATTAGAGGAGCTCGTGGCTTAGTAATAACAGCCGTACAGATCGATCCATCAGGTTGAGATACGCATGCCGGGGTTGGTCCGTGGATGGGTGACCATCTTTACATTTCGAGACTCCTCCGTGCCTCGGAAAGCACATTAAGCCGTTGGTCCCGGCTGTCATTCGTGGATCTTTACAGTCGTTACGGGTAGTCAGTAGCCTGAAAGTCTGACAGCCAGTCTTACCAAGGAGTATGGTAATACCCAGTTGCTGTCTGGGTTGTGGAGGTCCGATATGCAGTCACTCCATGTAAAATACTGGTACTCAGCTGCATCCGGTTAGACTGGAAGCCAACCCTAACATAGTTGGGAAAAGGCTAGGCAGATTGACGCACATTAATTAATTAAAAATTAATATTCAAAAAGACATGGACAGTAACACCCTTCGTGGTTAAATATAAGAACAAGGTAGAAGTATCTAAATAGTTTAAAGAATTTCACATTTCATTTTATTTGAATTGATCCAGACTGAAATAATTCGTTAAATTGCAGGGAGAGTGTAGATCTGGAACCTTATGCTGAAATATCGATGGGTATCAAGCAAGCGGCTGAATGGGGAGAAGGTGGAATGAACTGCGAGACCAGATACAAATGTGGAGAATAAACGAAAGAATGGAGAAGATGGATCTAATTTATTAGTTACGATGATGATAATGGCGATTTTTTTTATCAATGGTAGGTACATAAGTTGAATGATAACTAAAAATGTTAAATACAAATTGAACTGGCTGAGTTTATAAAGTGTGTAAGTTGTATACTGAAATGTAACATGTCTGTCTAGTATATTAAATACGTATATCTAAGTAAGGGCCGATTACTCAATCGCCTGATAACTTTTATCTGAAGAATAAAAATGACGGTTTGACATACTTTCTATGCAAAAGCTGTCAAAGTGTCAATAAAACTTATCTGACGATGAAAAATTAACCTTTTGTCATGCAAATTCGTTAAAATAAGATGTACTTAGTCATAATTATAAATAATTTAAATTAAATCGTAAGTATCTATTGGCTTTTATTTATATAAAATTTTGTTTATTTCGAATTCGTAATAATAAACTTAATTTGTACACGTAAGCGGATGTATTAATTTAACATGTTAAAGTTCGTTTAAATATTCTTATGGAATACCAAAAATTGGTTCATTCCCACAATTTTCTCACACATTTTACAAAATTAGCCCAAATCAGTCTAAGTCACATGTACTTCTCCAAGTTACAGGTCCATCATTTCCTAACTAGGCTCCTTACAAATACTTGCCACTAAGGCCGCTTGTGCGTTACACAGGATTCTATACTCCATACATTTGACAGATGATCATATTGTAATTTTTTTTTAAATAGAATCACTGCACCGGACCGTAAAATTCGGTTTAACATTGGTTTCCTTGGAAAGCGGTAGCCGGCTATAATGGCCGTCATGATGATGATTAATCTGTCATTTTCACCAGTTTTTGACATCGAAATGTCAAAAATTGCTGTTTTTTGAACAGCCGATAATGTGTGACCGTCTTCCGCTTTCGTAGGAAACCAACCGTTACTTCAAATCAAAAACAATTTTTATTATTCCTACCAATATCTATCCTATCGCCACTTTTTTTAAGAACTAAGGAGTAATTGCAGCTAATACTCTGGGAGTTCTGTCCGAAGGGCTGTTGGCTCGAGCTGCTCGATATTCAGCGTAAGAAACGAAACCGTCGCCATCTTTGTCGTCAGAATCCAGGGTACGATCCACCAGAGCTGAAATTATAACAACGTTATATTATTTTAATGTAATAAAATATGGAGACAACAGTAGATCGTCATCTGCCTAGCCTTTTCCCAACTATGTTGGGGTCGGCTTCCAGTCTAACCGGATGCAGCTGAAAACCAGTATTTTACATGGAGACAACTGTAGATATAGGAACAAAATAATTTATTACAAGAAAGATAGATCAATAAACCATATTTTATTATTCAGTGCAAACAAAAGAAATACCACAACACACTAAAACATAATTGAAACACAAAAAAAAAATTCGTGTCTTACAAGTCGGATTGCCATTATCAGCTTGCTTTTGTTTTGTCATTCAGTTCAACTTACCTATGTAAGCATCCAGATCATTTGCCTCGGGCTCAATAGATGAATCAGCATCCGGGTCAGGAGCTTCATGCTCTATCGTGTGGTATACTGCCTGAAGTACATTGGATTCAAATCAATAATCAAAGCATACCGACATTCCGAAAACTAGGATTTTTTTAAGTAGGCGTATAAACTCAGTAAAATAATATACTAGGATTGTAATATACATTCCGGAAACTAGGATTATTTTAGGTAGGTGCATAAACTCGATAAAATAATAAACTAAGAAGCGGTAAAAATGGCAGAGTATAGGATCACCGCACCCGAAACCAATGAGAAAATGACGTTGAAAAATGTTACCAAAAAATATTAAAACAAGAACTTTCATTTCTAGAGTCTTAATCGATTCCAAAAGAAGTCTCAAGGCTACTTAATTATTTATATCACCTTTAACAGCTCCAGTCCATCCAACATCGAATTTTTATCGAAGTCGTGAGCTGAAAAGTAATGGAACTCCAATTCTTCCGGCGTCATCTTCGACAACGCTTCTGCCGTGAGGACGTGTGTATCTTCTTCTATATGTCTGTAATGAGAGAATCATTCAATATCCCGCTTGTTACTTATTTGTGTAACAATCTTACGTTCCACGCCGTAGACCAGAATGTCGTCACTATTGTAATCGCTTACTTAATCTCGTGCAACAGTTGCGTCTTTCTAGTAAGAATTATCCAAGACGAGACAGATAGTTACCCTTGGGTTGGTACTCAGTTGAGATTTAACAATGGAAATGGTGTGTATCAATGACAATAGAGTCCAAATTTGAGAAACCCTTCTTATTTCATCATAACCGCCTGACTGTCACCTGTTGTTTGAGTGAGTCTGTTGTAAGGCCATCTTATGTCCGTTATTCAATCGAATCCTCTACTCCTCCACCCGTCACTCATTTGGATAAGTTCCAATTAACTTATTGGCAGACAATTAAAAAAACTTTTCCTTTTTTTTGTCTTGTTAGTCATTACTTGGTACCGAAATGACGACTAATAGAGAAGTATGGAAGAAAAAGACATGTTGCGACGACCCTAAATAAATTGGGATAGGGGCAGGAGAATGATGAAGTCATTAGTCGGTACCAATTTAGACACTGAATAATAATTTAGCCCAACTTGCCAATGCTAGTTACACTCCTAAGCTATAAGTCTTGTAGTGCTCATACAGATGAGAGAGCTGTAGTGGCCTGACTTACAGTTGTTAGATCTTAGGTTCAAACCCAGACAGACGCTTTACTTTATGTAACACAAAATACGAAGACATATGATATCTTCTAACCCGCACTGGTTACGAGAGGTAAATTACGGCCCACTCCCTCTTGAAGATAGGAGGATATGTCCCAGCAGTGGGAACATTACAGGCTGATTATGTATACACATGAGCGACAAGCGTCATTTGCAGACGCAACTGCAGCCGTCGACAGCGTTAGCGGGATTGTCCGAAAGGGATACCGCTACCCCGGAACATAAAGGACTAAGGAAGGAACATGGATGGGTTTTAGTCAGTAAGAGTCTGACACTCCCTTCCGCTCCACACAGAGCGAGAGGAGTCATTGGTTGATTCCCACCCTCAAAAAAAAAACCGTCGACCGCGTGCCGGTTGTGTACTCAGCGGCAAACGTCAATGACTCAACTGAGTACTGATTAGAGTAATCATTCAGGACTAGCAACTAGTTTTATGACTTACTTGGCGTCGTGTAACAACTGTACATCTCCTGTAAGTGATTCCGAGCCCCGCGGCTTGTAGTGGTGGTGTCTCTGCTCAACCGGGGTCTGTCCGTGTGGGTGGTGCGGCCCGCGACGCATGCCAAACGTCAGAGCGTTCAGCATTAGTATTAGACATGCTGGAAGTAGAAAGGGACTGCTTGATTTTACTCCGAATAAAGATATATAGTCACAAAGAGTTTTTAGTACTCATTTATGTAGTTTCATGTAGTTTTTACATTTTTTATTTAGCCTACACTGTCCCACTGCTGAGTAAAGGCCTCCCCCAAATCCTTCCAGACATCTTTCTCTTTCCATCTGAGGATGGACGGCGCCGTCGAGGCCGGCCTAGAAAGAAATGGCGAGACGACCTAGACGCATACCGCAAGGGATCGAGGTGGCTTAAGAGAAAGTCAAGAATTAGTTAAAAAAAAAACATGTCTCAACAAAATTCTGTGGTAAAAGAGAGCCTAATTAGGAAACGTGTTTAGCAAAAATTACTGGCTAGTTAACATTCGTGTGCATCGTAGAGGCTATAGATTACACTCTTCATACAATCAAAAAATATCAACAAAAATAACGGACAACTTCGTATCGTAAAACTCAAAGACAGCGCTAACAATCGGCACGCGACACAAATTCGTCGCATTAGTCGACAAATATTACAACAATCAGAGAATCAACAGTACTTAATACCTGTCTTTAATTTGCACTGCATTGTACTTGGCAACATAAAGGGTGGCAGCTGGGGTCCCCTCATACCCCATGCGGTCCTCGGACATCCCGCGGGGACCCAATATTCACACCTCATTTCACATGAGTCCTGCCCATTACATTTGTCATCGCCTAGTCAAAAGCACGTCAAATTGAATATTTGCTGCGATTTCTGTTTGAAATTAGCTGTATTGTAATTTGCGTGTTTATTTAAATTCAAATGGCGTTTTTGTAACAGTATACGTTAGGTTAGGCAAAACTGGCGTTTGAGATTTTTTAGTTTTGCGCAAATCATTAATTACCAGCAGCTGACGATGGTAGAGGTGATCAGTCTTATTATATTACTCTTTGGTAGAGGTTATTGTGACATTGACGGTCAGGTTAATACTTATTAAACTTTTTGCATTGACGTAATCGGTTTTAGACAAGATTTCTAGACTAGAAAAGAGGTTTTCATGTCGCACATACTACACTTGTTTATGCTTAGTGCAAAATGCCTAGCCTTTGTTGATTTCGGCTTCCTATTGAACCGCATGCGCCGGAATATAAGTATTTTACATGGAGCGCCTGCGTTTCTAACCTCCGCAATCCAGGTAACCCGATACCCCTTGGTAAGACTTTTTGGGTTTCTGACTCCCCGAACGACACGTTTAAGTTACGGCTTATCATTGACATATAAACATAACATAAATAATAACAAACAATATAATATCAAAGAAAAATGCCCCAATTTTCCGCCTGCCCCGAACATAATAACTTTATCCTCTTACAAATCCATTAAAACAAAAAGAAACAGGTGCCGTCACCCTTTTGATAAAAAAAAAACTATTACAAAGAACTTTCAATGTATCGAATGCATAATTTATTTTAGCCCCTCGATTTCTGAACAGTTGGCATAGAGAAAGACGAGACCGGTCTTTAATCGGACCCCACTTTATTATAGAGCAGTATAAAGCCGTAATGGGGGACAAATAATGCACTCGCTGGGACAAGTGCGCTGTCCATATGTCGAGGTGTCCGTACCAAGCGGTACTAGTGGTACTACGGTAGGTACTGGGACGTACGGGACTGTAGAATGGCGAATAAGTAAGATCTGTGAAAAATAAATTAGCTAAGTTAGTTGATGATAACGAAACGATTAATCATTTGAAGGAAACGAGACACAATAGAAGTTTCATTGTTATTCATTCGTTTTAAGAATGAGAAAAATGTGCTAACACAATTTGTCGGTTCTGCAAACTTTCCAAATATTCTCTACAAGCTCATTGAATGACCCAAAATATTAAAACATCATATAACTCGTCAAAGTCAAATCATTTATTCTAAATAGGCACGTACGGGATTTTGTATCTTCATACTACCGCTCGTTTTGGCGTCCGTCATCTTTAACTGCGAATGGTTCAAATTCTTGGTTTATTTGTGATATTTGTGATACATAGGTTACATACAGGTGTTCATTTTATAATTATATACTTAAGAATGTTCATTCCATGATCAGCCACTTGGCCATACAAATTAATAAATAATACAGTGAAATCATAATTATAATAATTTGATTTAAATCCATTGAACATAAGTATTAATAATTGTATTAGTCATGACAGACACAAGACAATCAACAACAATTAATAATTTAAAAGTAATTAAAAGTTTAAAACTTAACATTCATCCAAAGACTCATTTACTCCTACTAAACGAAGAAATCTTATCTTGGCATTCTGTAGTCAAGACTTCAAAACTCAGGGCTAACTAATAGCACTTTCTCTGGCCAATAGCTAGAAAGGTAATGACTACCGAGATGACGACTAAAAGAGAACTATGGAAGAAAAAAACACGGCGCTCCGACCCCATACAAATTGAGGGTAAGAATTTCTGATGAAATTACTTCACGCCTGTATTTCGCGAAGGGTTGACCAAAGGTATACCTATAGTATAACCACATTTTGCCTGTAACGTTTAAGTCCCATGTAACAGGGACCAATGTAATAAATAATAAATAATTTGTTTATTGTTCCAAAATCATTACATAAGAGTATTGTGAGGCGGCCCCATTAAGTTATTAATAATACTTGTGTTGGGGCCGACTCGCTACTTTCCCTATTTAACACGAATATTTGTTAACATCAGATAACTAATTCAGTTAATTCAAATATTCACCATCCAGCATCTCAGTGTGTCACAAGCCCGAATGCACCGGGGTCTCGCGGCCTCCAGCCCGCCATATTATCGTCCGATAACACCCTAATCCCATGCGATTACAATGGATCCGTCGCCACGGGTCACAGACTCCTTTATTTTGTTCTGAGCCTTGGTTACATTTTGGTTTTTGCACCACAATACCAAATAATGTGGTAATGAAGTGGGATTTGAGATAGGGATCTAAGAGTAGAGTAAGCTCATTATAAGATTTGATAGCGCTGTTCAGAAGGCGTTAATTGATCTAACGTTAAAATGCCTGTCGTGTTTGAATTTAGGTATGCAAACATTTCCATCAAATATTATTTGTAAAGTTATGTATCGATTTTCCTTGAAACAAAAAAATATACTGTAAGATTTTCAGTGTCTTGGAGGATTTGAGCTAATAGGACTTTTTGTAGGTTATGAAATTTCAATGTATACTCCAATCAGATTTTAGTAAGTGATTCTAGGACCCGTGTTATATGAACTTCACTTAACAAGTCAACCTAGAACTACTTTCAACCAAAAAAAATGGCTTTAAATTAGTTTTAAGTAATGCTTGAGTCTTTAGCAAGGCTCTGTAATACAACCTTAGAGTTTTTAGGTTACTTCTATTACCATCAAACAAATGAACTAACTGAAGTTACCTCTGAATACCTTCGCACAAAACCAAGAAAATTAATAGAATAGGATAAAATTCTCACCCTTCACTTTCATGTCTGTTGCATCACTCAGATTCCCACTTGTTTTCCTTTTAAAAACAAAATAACATCACATTCTCTTACTAACACATTTTGTGGCATCTGTCAAGGGCTGACATTAGAAATCAATTCAACAGCGCATGCGTAAACGGTACAAGCAAACCGTTACTTTATGTAAAGGATCCTAAAGACTGTTGTTGCTTGTGCGATGATCATTTTTAGCGCATGTCAAGCTTCTTCTCTTTGAGGGTGCCGTTGTTTCCAACACCCGCCGCTAGATGTCACTAAGAGTCTGAAAGGGGCGAAACTGTAACATGATTTTATTTCCACTTATCGAAATAGCCGTAGATTGAAAATCACGGGATTTAATTGATTATGGGGGAATGGGTCAGTAAGGGAAGTAAACACTATGGAGCCTGAAGCAAATTTTCACTGCACTTCTGTTCATTTTAAAACAATTCTATGAACTTCTTGTTGAAGCCTGAATGTATACCAAGCCAACCAGATATACCAAGGTGTTACCCAGTGACTGGGTTGTGAAGGTCAGATAGACAGTCGGTTCATGTAAAATACTGATATCCAGCTGCATCTGGTCAGGCTGGAAGTTGACCCCTATACTTAGAAAATGTCTAGGTTTTCAGTACCGAGACACGGACCTTCTTAGAGGCCTGCAGTTTAATTGTGTATTGGTTATATGAATTACCAATTAAACTATTCGGTCCATTATGCAGGCTTGATGCTTATTACGACAAATTAGACTATTGGCAATTCTCCTAACCAACCTACAACACACACATCTTTTTAAAAGCCATAATGAGGCAGTAACCCCGCATCTTAACTAAAGCGATACTCGCGTTCATTTTGTTCGGCGAACTCTTGGCGAACTCGAACGCGTGGTCGAGACGACACCTTCCGGTTTTCCGAACAAATGAATGACATTTAAAATGAACACTATGACCACTTATTCGGGCGACCGATCATTTTGGTTAGGGCGTATCCTTACCAAAAAAAAAGTTTGCGTGAATAGGGCATAGACGCGTTCATATGTTGAGAATAGAATAGGACAATTATTTATTTGTATAGAAGTTAGGTACAAAAAATGCAGATGGTTTTATGATTTATAATTAATGTTACTCATTATGTTTTACCTTAGAACTCAAGATTAAGTTTATTCTTTGTTCACAGCGTCGGTAGATTTCTCCCTATTAAGCTAAAGCATAATCTAAAATTACCATTTATTAAGTGACTCCTGGTCGAGCCCTATTATACAAGGCGGTTCTTGTCATAACTTTAGGGTATGAATGAAATCATATCAAAGAATGAACTGTCATATGAATTGTTTTCCAATCATCTTTTATTTTTAATTTTTCGACGAAGTCTCGATTGTTAAAGTAAAACACCCTTACGTGAAATAGGATAACGTTGTGTTTTCTTAGCTTTTGTTATGAATAATTAGTATAGAGAGTAGAGTAGTGTTTGTGACCTTATTTGAAATGATTTTTGCTTTACAGACGAGACATCGCACACGTCATCAGAGCAAAGATAGCCAAAATGGAAATGACTAAAATTAATTTGCGATATCTTCGAGTAAGGGTGTCAGGGGTGTTATTCAGTTTGGCACAACAAAGATTTTTGGCTGATTTTTCTAGAAAGCTGAAAATAGGTATAATCGTTACATCTGAATATACGTCACTTGGCTCATCCCAGGCCTGTTGTAGGCCTCATGACCTACTATGTGTGTGAACAGTCTCTCTAAATCAAATCAAACACTTTAATTATTAATTATTTAATTAAAATTCTTATTACTTACGTTGAAAAGAATTACAATACGTGATGTGAATTAATTCTGCTTATATCTTATCATAGCTCAATATAGCTACATCTCCCTAATTCTAAACCTACTCAACTAACATAATCTAAGTAGCTACATGTAAAATCCGCAACTCATCGTGGTGTTTACAACCCTCTATTTTAGCTAACAACGCATACATATACTATAGGCACATACCTACTTGTCAACAACTGAAAACTCATCTCAATCTCTCCGTCGATAATAACCTTTGAAATTTCTATATACGATTCATTTTCTCTTAACTCCACTTTGAAATAGATCTTTATTCCTTTAAAGATAGGAACAGAATTTGCTGGCACAACAAGGCTTTTGTTCACAGGTACAACGTCTTATGTACACATCCGACAGAAAGATTGAAATTGAAGCTTAAATGGACTTAGATGAGAGTCGATTTTCGTTTGGGAAGTAGTTCAATAGAAGACTTTTTAGTTCGAAAATGTTTATGTTTATAGCTATCTGTTGTGGGAAGTTAAAAAGAGACGGGCGTATGTAAGCGTGTGAGGGATTGTATGATCAATACACGAACAGGCTGCGTGTCCTCGGTTCCGAAGGCTCTGTAATGGTCGTTTTCTTACATTTGCATGCTAATTGACTTCTCTCGCTGCGTTCCTTTTGTCGTGTGTGACGCAAATTGAGACGAATTAATGTCTTGTTGGGTAGTTGATGAACAGTTTAGTGGTACGAGTAGTACTGAGGATCTTTATAAAGAGTGTTGTTTGAGGGCTAATTACGTTAGGTTCTTTTATTCAAAAGATAATCACTACATAGTATAAAACAAAATCGCTTTCTCTGTCCCTATATCCCTATGTATGCTTATAACTTTGAAACTACGCAACAGATTTTGATGCGGTTTTTTTTTAATAAATAGAGGATTGAAGAGGACGGTTTATATGTATAAATAGTCGCCATATTATGCGGGCGAAGCCGCGGGCGGAAGCTAGTGAATGTATAAAAGCGAAATATAACTCGTTCATACATTCACTCACTAATTAAACACGAAATCTCAAATATATAAATATAAATTTATATTGGATCTACGAAGATGACATTTGGCACAGAGGTAGATTATGAGTAGGGGACTTCAGCTAAGAAAGGATTTTAGGAAATGAGTCCCGTAAACGCGGGCGGAACCACGGGCGGCAGCTAGTTACATAATACTTATTATAAATTTACTAAACAGCTGATTTTTTAGGTAGGGTAGGTAGGGTAGGTAGGGTAGGTAGGGTAGGTAGGGTAGGTAGGGTAGGTAGGGTAGGTAGGGTAGGTAGGGTAGGTAGGGTAGGTAGGGTAGGTAGGGTAGGTAGGGTAGGTAGGGTAGGTAGGGTAGGTAGGGTAGGTAGGGTAGGTAGGGTAGGTAGGGTAGGTAGGGTAGGTAGGGTAGGTAGGGTAGGTAGGGTAGGTAGGGTAGGTAGGGTAGGTAGGGTAGGTAGGGTAGGTAGGGTAGGTAGGGTAGGTAGGGTAGGTAGGGTAGGTAGGGTAGGTAGGGTAGGTAGGGTAGGTAGGGTAGGTAGGGTAGGTAGGGTAGGTAGGGTAGGTAGGGTAGGTAGGGTAGGTAGGGTAGGTAGGGTAGGTAGGGTAGGTAGGGTAGGTAGGGTAGGTAGGGTAGGTAGGGTAGGTAGGGTAGGTAGGGTAGGTAGGGTAGGTAGGGTAGGTAGGGTAGGTAGGGTAGGTAGGGTAGGTAGGGTAGGTAGGGTAGGTAGGGTAGGTAGGGTAGGTAGGGTAGGTAGGGTAGGTAGGGTAGGTAGGGTAGGTAGGGTAGGTAGGGTAGGTAGGGTAGGTAGGGTAGGTAGGGTAGGTAGGGTAGGTAGGGTAGGTAGGGTAGGTAGGGTAGGTAGGGTAGGTAGGGTAGGTAGGGTAGGTAGGGTAGGTAGGGTAGGTAGGGTAGGTAGGGTAGGTAGGGTAGGTAGGGTAGGTAGGGTAGGTAGGGTAGGTAGGGTAGGTAGGGTAGGTAGGGTAGGTAGGGTAGGTAGGGTAGGTAGGGTAGGTAGGGTAGGTAGGGTAGGTAGGGTAGGTAGGGTAGGTAGGGTAGGTAGGGTAGGTAGGGTAGGTAGGGTAGGTAGGGTAGGTAGGGTAGGTAGGGTAGGTAGGGTAGGTAGGGTAGGTAGGGTAGGTAGGGTAGGTAGGGTAGGTAGGGTAGGTAGGGTAGGTAGGGTAGGTAGGGTAGGTAGGGTAGGTAGGGTAGGTAGGTAGAGTAGGTAGGTAGGGTAGGTAAGGTAGGTATCATAGTTAAGACAGGACAACGTCTGTCGGGTCAGCTAGTACTTATTATAAATTTACTAAACAGCTGATTTTTTTTCGTGATTCCGTGTTTGGCCCCATCAGTAAAAGTTGCTTGTTATAATTAACTAGCTTCTGCCCGCGACTTCGTCCGCGAAAAATTGCGATATACTGTAACTGTTTAGGCAGCGCATGCAAATAATTCTGTTTTCGGAGGTATTTCTTTCTGACTTGCTAGACGAAAATTGCGATAGCTCGGCTAATATGTATGATATAAGTATAATTTAGAGCCCTTAGGAACTTAGGAATAATGTAACTTTCTATCAGTGAAAAATTTTTTGACATTGGATCATTAGTTCCGGAGATTACCCCCTACATACAAACTTACAAATTTTACCTCTTTATAATATTAGTATAGATAAAATAGAAGACACCTTAAGAGGTTTTACACGACTTAAATTTAACCATTTACTTTTGTTATATTTATTCAAAAGTTTGGCGGATCCATGAACACAACAAATCCATAATACCCATTGATATAATGGAACTGTAATATTGATAAACAGACATCAAATCAATTCATTTTTCAAGGACGATACCACTCAAGGGAATTGATCGACACTGAATTCAAATGACGCCGACGCGACACAAAATAATTTTGTAAACTGTAAACATGTCTCTCTTTTTCATTCTTAGCAGATATTATAGCCTGCTTGTAAGTCCAATTGCTAGAATTCACCTTAATCAAAATGTGCATACTGTACGTATATCATAATAAATTGTGTATTTATATCATATATATATATTTATACATATAATAAAATTGTAGAAAAGTGGTGTCTGTACAATGGAAATATATAAAAAAAAGTAGCAGGGGTTGTTATTATATCGATGCCGAACCCGAAATTGTAATTAAATATTTTTTTGTCTGTTTGTCGGTTTGTCTGTTTGTCTGTGTGTTTGTGCACGCTAATATCAGAAACGGTTTATTCGATTTAGATGCGGTGTTCACTAATATATTTAAATAAGCGTCACTTAACATTTAGTGTTTATTTCATGTCAATCGGTTCATAAATAAAAAAGTTACGTCAATTTAAAGAATCACGGCGAACTTTGTCACTATTCCACGTGGACGAAGTCGTGGGCACAGCTAGTAATACATATTATTATAGAACTAGCTTCCGCCCGCGGCTTCGCCCGCATAATATGTCGACAAATTGTACACATAAACCTTTCTCTTGAATCACTCTATCTATTAAAAAAAAACCGCATCAAAATCCGTTGCGTAATTTTAAAGATTTAAGCAGACATAGGGATATAGGGACAGAGAAAGCGACTTTGTTTTATACTATGTAGTGATATTAATAATAGTTGATACCCACACTTTTCAATTAGGTTATTTCAATTTTCAGGTAGTTTACATCTGTAATATACCTAGTCGAAAGAGGATAACAAATAAATTGAAAATCTTCACAACATTTGGTTTCTA
This sequence comes from Hyppa rectilinea, assembly GCA_951799385.1. Taxonomy (NCBI): domain Eukaryota; kingdom Metazoa; phylum Arthropoda; class Insecta; order Lepidoptera; family Noctuidae; genus Hyppa; species Hyppa rectilinea. The sequence goes on from OX637314.1 coordinate 6,926,266, forward strand.
GATAAAACACATCACAAAATGAATCATAAATCTCTATGTTAGGAACAATAAATTTTCGGTTTTCTGTATCAAACGGAGATTTGCGGCGTAGGGCGGGTGTGGGCGGCGTTGCTAGGCAACCACCCGCCCCACCACCCCTACATCCCCCTACCCGGATCACTTTTAAACTTTCATGTCGGAAAGTTTTTAAGGTTTGCTTGTGGCTCTCGGATTCGCCATCTTTTTGTTTTAAGCCTCTTTCAGAAGAAAACAAGACGAAATAGGTACACGTGCCCTTAAAATGTTTTTCAGAAAAATACCCGGAATAGGTACCTAATTCGTTTAAGCAGATGTAAGGAAATTCTTTGACTCGGAAAATGTTTATATAAATTTTATATAGGATGCGAACCAAGCGTCTTCTAATGCAATTAGAGAAGCGAATGAAAATATTTTCTACTAGCATTGAAAGGGATGATTTGATTTGTAAATATCATATTATTTATTCTGTCAGACAAGTACATTCAAGGAGAAAACTGCTCCTAATTTGAAACAACGTCGTTAAATAAAAACGGCGTGGAAGTGACATCGACGGGCAATACCATGAATTCAGTACTAATGACTCTATAACCCCAGCAGAATAGATATTTTTAATTAGTTATTAAAAAAAAACAACTGCTATTCTATACGTGTAGGTATAGAACATAGGTAGGTATTTGATACTAACATAGTTACGTAAGTTGTATTACTAACAAAGATCTATGGGGCAATTCTCCGAAATAAACGTTTTATTATTATTATTATATTGCCTTAAGTATGCAACAGCTGTTTGTTTTTTAATAATTAATGGAAAATTACCTACTGAATTTCTTGTAACAATTTGCTCGTCGATGTCACTTCCATCTGGTGTAATAATAGTTATTGGTTATAAGTAGCTGCTGCTCGTGGAATCAGCTATCCGTAAAATTCCCGTCAAAATCAGTCCAGCCCTATCGGAACTGGAACAAACATACAGACACGTAGACAAAAAATTTAAAAGTAGTTTTTTTGTGACTATTACCGTATACCTTCGCATTTAGTGAAAAGCTGCTATTTAGTCATTAGTCAATACGTTCATTTTTTATTAGCTTTTGCCAGCGGCTTCTTCCGTGTGTATGTAGGAAATTATCCCACGGGAACCGCACATTTTTCCGGTTAAAAAGTAGCTTATATGCTATTCCAGACTATAATCTATCTTTATGCAAAGTTTCATCCAGATCCGTTAAGTGGTTTTTGAGTTTTTTCGTTACAAACATACATACAAATCTTTCATGTTTATAACAATAGTATACATTACAAAACACGAACATAAATTCCTACAAATAAATATAGTAAAATTAAAATTAGATGACAATATAGCTAGGTATATTTTCCTGTAAAGTGCTCGACATGCTTCAAAAAAACATGGAACATTTTTCCACGCTCATTTAATGTTGGAAGATGTCGGGGCACTTACCTCGCCACTTACCTGTATGTGAAGACAATAATGCAGTTTAAACGTTTTACAAAACTCTAGGTATAAACACCAAATATTTAAAAGGGTGTAAATTATGATAGTTAATTTGATTAGTATGTAAATCTGAATGAAGAATATTGCAAGGTATATGTTACAATAATGAGTTAAGTTTAGTTAATAAAAATGTTCTTTGTGTGTGACTGTAGTTTAAACTTTGTACCAGCAATGTAATTACGTAATTATTCAATTTTCTTCTCTATTTTTGCGTTATCTATTGATGAAAACCGCTTTAAAATCTTTACATATTAAAAAAAAACATTTATCCAGTTTAACTTAGAACCTCCCCCTTTTTTCGAAGTCGGTTAAAAAGATATAGATTACCGTATAGAGAGACACACGGTGAAGAGCGACTTTGTTTTATAAAAGATATTAATGAAGCTCCTCTGTATATAAGGGGAATATTAACGTTACATACGGGTACATAACTTTATAACGATAAAATATTTTCTTTTTCCAGTAAACCTACCAGGTACCTAACCTAACCTTAAAAACTTTCAACTCATTAGAAGTGAAGGTCAATCGTCAAACAATCTCAAATCTGAGTTTTAAAAGAAAAAATCCTTCAATTTAGATCACTCATGTGATTTTTTTTATTCAGGATGTAAAGTTTTTAAGTTGCGAGAGAGCTGCGTACAAAATTGATGAGGGAACGTAACCACGCGAGCCGCGAAGCAGGCTGAGCCCGAAGGTGCTTTTAGTCCGTAATTGGTGAGCTTTTAAGACTGCCGCGCGTTCGTTTGACGTCGTCCGTGTACTGCCAACGACTAAAACGAACATGGAGCCGTTTAGCCGCGAAAAAATAACTACAAACAAAAAAAAAACTCTTGTCAGCCAGGTCGCCGTTTGAGTCTGCATAAAAACTCTTTACTCAAAATTGAGGTTGTATTTTCCGAGAAGGGATTTTGTTAACTTGTTTTTTGGTTGTGTTAGTTTTGTTTTTCAAATATTTCAAGTATAGAGTATTTATTATTTCAATATTTTTTTAAATAATTGGTATATTTATACCTACTAAATCGAATATTAATTACTAAGGATTAGGTATCTTGAGGAATATATCATTATGATCACCTTAGAGTGGAGCTTTCTCAGATCGTTTGCATTAGGTAATATTGGTAGAAACTCACATACAATACTTTTCTACGTGATTGTACAAACAACTACAAAATCGAAGTCGGAGTAAACATTTCGTCGAATACGGATTAACCTTATTAGGAACGTTAGGTTCTTGTTTTACCACCAAATGTATAAAATTCTTACAGTAAGTAAGACACAACTGTATACAATGTTGTTGCACACAAGAACACGCGACTAGAAAATACAGTTAAAAAATGTATCAAAACACAATGGCCACGGACCGAGCCACGTGGCTGCAATAAATAGTTATGAGTTCTAATTTCAAATTAACAGTGGGCGTAAACGAGCGCGCGCGCCAAATTAGGCGGCAATTTTGACAGTAGGGTAACTTAGAATTTTCCTGTCAAAATATTTTTGCAAACAATTGACTTGTTCGCATTCAATAAGATTTTTAACACCCACTTTTCAAATAACAAAACAAAACCACAATTAGCATAATAGTTAGTTGTTACTTTTTATTGTTAAAACACAATACGCTACACAGTGAGTCAATGTTCCGCCTTTTTCTTTCAACAAGCACGGTGAACGTTAAAAATAACTGCGATGGAAATAATTCATTATCCTAAGTGACCTGCCTAACAAATCTGGATCGTTAAATAAATTATTAATCAGTGAAAATGGTCCAAAAAGGATGAATTATGAAATTACCTCTCAAACGTTTCGTGGCGACCGAAAGGGGTACTTCCAAGAGCTTTACACACGATGTTTCTGTCTCTTTTTCCACTCCAGGTTGCAGGGCAGGTGAAGGCACCCCTTTCAAGGGTCGCGTACACTCAGTCGTCGGTAAATTCAGTCCCTTCGTAATAAAAGGGTGCCCCATAAATGTATACCAACATTTTGTTTTGATATTAAAACATTATTTTTCTATAATATTTTCAGTATAGCAGTGTAAGACCAGAAAGAGTATCCGACTGAAAACTTGTTTTAATAAATAAGAAATAATTGAAAATGAAAAGACCCCTAAATAATAGCAATCTCTCCCTCACGAGCATCAATAATTTGCTAAAGACAAATCGAAAAGTTAAAGGGTAAGGGGTACATTATAAAGTAAAATTGAAACGTTTCTTGAAACGACAGATAAATCGTGTGTCTACTTTAAATTGGCCTGTGGAGCTCCCCTTTCTCCCCTTGTCGTCGCCTGAGGAATATCAAGTGGAGAGGAGGTGGGGGTGTCAAGTAAAGGTGGTTCTAAAAATTTATGTATTCGGGCATGGTTAAACGGCGGGGTCCGCACCGTCACAGCCATTAAAAACTTATTAAACATCATCTCGAGCAATTACTCCTCCCTCCCAAGTTGAGTAGACCCGCAACGCAATGCCCCCACCTGTCGCTCGGCTAGTGTTAGCTGTAAGTAAAATTGAGGACGTATTTTACGCGCATGGTCTCACTATAAAAAGAATGAGCGGAAAAATCGTAAATTTTATGTGTACGTAGTGATGGCTGCAATCTACAATTACCATACGATTTGCTCTCATTCAGCACTACTGCCATGTTTCTTGTCTCTGAAAATACTGATTCACCAACCGATATCAGGGCTGAATCATAATTCAGTCATAGTAATCAGTAGGCAATCATTTTATTATTATGATAGTATACACCTATGCAACTTACCACTCATCATAACACAAAACAAATGCTTTCGATTTATTAAACTCACGAGAACGTTTGATTGCCCAGCACGTGTATCCACTGTCTATATAAAGCTGCGTACCCACAAGCCGGCCTACCGTCGGACACGACGGCGGAAGCCGTGGCTGCCTAGCCACCGGAACCAGACACGTCGCCGGCAACGAACCGGAATTTATTTCACTATATTTTCACTATTCCGATATAAAATACCGGGAGCCGAAGATTATTAGCGTTAAATTAACGGAAGAAATTGATTTTGTGATGCTGGCTTTTTTGTAATCTTTAGTATTTTATATATTTTATGTCTTTTTTAAGGATAGTTGGAAATTTTCGATTGAGAATAAGATATAGGTAGATAGACGGAGTTTGTAATCTTTAGTATTTTATATATTTTATGTCTTTTTTAAGGAAAAGTGGGAAATTTTAGATTAATAATAAGATATAGGTAGTTAGATGGAGAGAAAGTTTTCAGAAAAAAATCTTTAAAAAATGTTAGGTTGTTATTTAAAGTCTCTGCCTACTAATGCCTGGCGTTTAAAAAATATCAAGCGTGAATCAATTAGCTAATCTGTTTTCTTATCCCATGATTGGAATGTTGCTACGGTCTATTTGAAAAAAAAATGATCACAAAATCGATTTCTTGTTTCTTTGTATTAAGTCTTCAAGCAACAATCAATCCTCAGAATACCTAATTTCAGTTGACATGAACAGAGACGCTATTTTAAAAAAATATATAAGGTTTAAAAAAGTTTGACGTTTGCTTTAGAGTTTGAAGTTTGGTTTTGTTTGAGTTTGACTTTTTCTGTTTTCTTCATTTTTATTACGTGTTCCTGTATTTTCTGAAAAAAAGGATCATTTATCTAAACATATAAGTCATAATTTCGCATTAAATATAAAGCGAAGGATAGACAGACCACGTGCCACCGATAAGTGGACATGAAAGCTATGCAATTTGCCTGCACAGCCCCTTGCTTACACAACTCTGTATTTCTATTTGTAGCGACATAGTATTATCGTAAGAGCGAGGGCGGGTACGGGCGGACCCCACACATGGTTACAACAAATGTCACATTTCATGTTGATTATTTAATTTTCTCCTGTCATATATTTCTGAATGCAGGGACGCCTTTGTCTTTCCACACATTTCGTAGGAAATGAGACGCCAACTTACTTTTTATGATGTAAAGAGTGACCGCTATAATGAAGACTGGCCGAAAATCAATAAAAAAAACTTAACTTCGAATGTTCACGAACGAATGTTTGTGATTTCAGCCAATTTGGCGAAAAAAAATGCCTCAAATAATTTAGAACGCACTTAGGAATAGTTTTTTTACGTTTTCTTCGTACTCTAGTACTCAAACTTTAGTTGGTCTCATAGAGTTTTCTGACCTCTAAATAAAAATTCCCATTTTCTTGCTCGCCGACTGTATTTTTTTTTCAGAGTCAATGAACGCAGGTCAAAATGTCTAAAAAGTTAAGATGGTGACCGCTTATGATATTATTCCAAAAATATTCAACGTGTAGTTATTAACTCGCTACAATTTTATTAATATTAAATATAAATAAGTACATAATATAGGAGTAACGATGTTTTGTCAACTAGTGAAAAACGGGGCAAACACGGGCGGGTCGCTAGTAACCGAACGACAATTATTATGACTTCTTCAGTAGGTACTTTTTCCGTAGGAGACGATTTAAAGTAGAAAATAGTATTTACACCTCACAGGCTCGGAAAGAATGTGTTTTTCATTCGAAATCAGAGCCCAAAATTGCATTTTGCTCGCTAGCGTGGAAACCGTTTTTAAAATTCGAACCTTTCTATTTAATAATTTTCTGAAAATGCATGCATGATAAATCACATTGAAATAATACCGCTCACCTTAAAAACTTCCATCACAGTACAGAAATTAAATATTTTGCGAGGTTATAATTGTTAAATTGGAATTTAAAAAAAAAACGAACGAACGAACGAATGTTAATAATAATTCCATTTGATTAAAAAAATCTGTGACGTCACATTTGAATAGGTATGCCATAAAAATACTACCCTGTCAAATACTCAATTGTGTAGTAATTTAAGTTAAATTTTTTAAATAAAATAAATATAATATAATATGCTATTTAATCCTTTGCTTGGCAAAAATAAATATGTATTAAGTTAAATGTTTAAATAAAATAAATACTAATATAATATGTATGTTATTAAACCCTTTGCTTGGCAAAACTAAATAGTTATGTATTAAATTAGTTAGTTATTTGTATTAAATTAGTTTTTTTCTTTCATTCTCCTAAGAGGAAAAGTAGGATAAAGAAAAAAATACAGGGTATCTAATTTTGGAGATATTCTATGTATCTCATAAGATACATTACCAAGTATCTGATATTTTCTTCACATGAGTCAATATATCTGAGACGCTCGAACAAAATAAAACTCAACATATAACAGCTGTTGTCTTGCACCTAGCAGTTTCCTCGCTGTAGTGAGGTGAAAAATTGTGTGTTGCGCTCGACAGCAAACATTTCTGCGTCTCGTACCTTTGAAACCTTCGCTACGCCCAGATTGCAATACAAGTACACGCGCCAAAAATCAACTTTGCAGCCTTGCATAACAAATAACTATTTCATAACCAATAAAAATACTTTTTCACCTCACAGGCTCGGAAAGCGACTGTTTGTCATTCGAAATCTGAGCCCAAAATCGCTTTTTGCTCTCTAGCGTGGAAAGAGTTTTTAAAATTCGATCCTTTCTATTTAATAATTTTCTATACTGCCAGTCCGCTGAAAATGCATAACACGGTCTAAAATAAAATATTAAATAATACCGATCACTTTAAAAACTTCCATCACAGTACAGAAATTAAATATTTTGCAAGGATATAATTGTAAAATTGGAATTAATGTTAATAAGTATTCCATTTGATTAAAAAAATCTGTGACGTCACATTTAAATATGCCATAAGAATACTACCCTGTCAAATACCCAATTGTGTAGTAATTTAAGTTAAATTTTTTAAATAAAATAAATATAATATAATATGCTATTTAATCCTTTGCTTGGCAAAAATAAATATGTATTAAATTAAATTAGTTAGTTATTTGTATTAAATTAGTTTTTTTCATTCATTCTGGCGTTGTGTGAAATGTCTATGGATTATATATATTATATTATTATTTTTATTATTTTCCTTAGAGGACAAGTAGGATATAGAACAGGGTATTTAATTAGATATTCTATGTAACTCATAAGCTACATTGCCAAGTATCTGTTATTTTCTTCACATGAGTCAATGTATCTGAGACGCTCGAACAAAACAAAACTCAACATATCACACCTGTTTTCGTGCACCTAGCAGTTTCCTCGCTGTAGTGAGGTGAAAAATTGTGTGTTGCGCTCGGCAGCAAAGCTTTTCTGCGTCTCGTACCTTTGAAACCTTCTTTACGCTCAGGGTTCTATATTTGAACCACTCGCTTCGCTCATGGTTCAACCCTAGAATCCTTCGCTTACTCAGGTTTCAATAGAAGTACTCGCGCCAAAAATCAACTTTCCAGCCTTGCATAACAAATAACTATTAATAACTGTCTTATTTACTCGTTTCGTTGGAGTCGTGACTATAAAAGTAACAATTAAAATACAAATTTAGTAATCGTATAATTACACTAATAATTATTAATGGCGAAATTAACGGACATTGCTAACGCGTGACAATAAGAAATAAATACTTATAAACATAAATTGGTGCATTAATGGTTCCGTAATTTTTAAAAGGGAGCTGTCGGTCGATCCGTAAAAATCTCACCGTCAAAACGTAGGTTAAGTGAGCATAAAGTGAGTTGTCCTTTCACGTAATACTAGGAAATGACACTAATAATAATAATAATATGCACCTTAGATCCCTCTCCTCACCCGAAAGCTATAAATATTTGGGTATGTCAGAAGCGTTGGGTATCAACGTTGCTGACATGAAGCAATCGTTGAAAGACTTCTTTGGTCGCCTGAAGAAAGTTTTAATTAGTTTTCTTTCAGGTGGAAACAAGGTGCGAGCCTTTAACGATTGGGTCATGCCGGTTTTGATGTACTCTTTCGGCATACTCAAATGGACTCAGACCGAACTTGACGCCTTAGATAGGAGGGTCCGTACACTGTTGACCGCAAACCGGATGCATCACCCACGATCATCGGTGATGAGACTGTACATCCCGCGGAAGTGCGGGGGTTGAGGCTTTTTAAATGCAAAGACCCTCCACAATCGTGAGGTGTGCAGCCTCAGGGATTATTTTTAAAATCGAGCTCTTGTCACCGCCGGGGTGCCAGCTATTTTAGAACCTAATGGCTTGGCACGCGACGATGGTAAGAGGCCAGACGGAATGACTATAATGCCTTGGAAGTTGGGTAGGCCTTTGGTGTGGGATGCAACCTGTGTCGACACCCTTGCGCCATCCCATCTTCCTAGCACGGCGGGCTGTGCTGGGGCGGCTGCTGCAGGAGCGGAAAACCTCAAACGGCGCAAGTATAACAACCTTATTGGAAGTTATATGTTCGAGCCGTTTGGGGTTGAAACACTAGGGCCGTGGGGTCCGAGTGCTCATCGAGTGTTTCGGGATATCGCCCAGCGGTTGGTCGACTCTACACGTGACCAGAGGGCTGGTCAATTTTTAGGCCAAAGAAGGCTGGCAGCGTTGCCACGTTGAATGGCAACGCTGCCAGCCTTTTGGGCACATGTCCCGCTGACAGCGATGGGGATGAATTTTTTGACGCCCTATTAGGTTTTCCCCCTTTTTACCACTTGTACATAATGTATATATTTTTTAGTTTTAGGTTGTATATAGTAATTAATTTTTCATGTAACTTAGATAAATAAAATTAGTCTTTACCTGTTGCAAAAATCAGAAGTGGGTATGCACCGTGATGTGGTGGCAGTGGACAAGGGCCTTACCCCGCTTTCCATGGGTAAAGAGAACTGGCGGGAACCTGTAGTACTGACTACCAATGACCGCAAGGAGATATGGCAAGGCAAGGAGCTTCACGGGCGCTTCTATCGGGTTCTTCATGAGCCCGGTGTAGATTTCTTAGCGTCCGTATCCTGGCTACGTTTTGGTGACCTATTTGGGGAAACTGAAGGTTTCGTCTGTGCAATTATGGACAAAGTTATCTTGACGAATAACTATCGGAGACATATTATGAAGGACGGGACGGTTGACGTGTGTCGGGCATGCCACCGTCCAGGTGAGTCCATCAGACATATTATCTCTGGTTGTTCTCGTTTAGCTAACGGCAAGTACTTGCACAGACATAACCAAGTAGCCAGGATTATTCACCAGCAACTTGCTTTGAAATATAACCTTGTAGACTCTGAGGTACCCTATTACAAGTATGTGCCCGACCCAGTTCTTGAGAATGACCATGTCACGTTGTACTGGGATCGGTCTATCATTACTGACAGGACTATTGTGGCCAATAAGCCTGATATAGTTGTGATAGATCGATTAGCGCGCCTTGCAATGATAGTCGATGTTACCATTCCACATGACGAGAACCTCGTGAAAGCTGAGAAAACTCAAACTCAAACTCAAACTCAAAGTATTTATTTCAAATAAACCAATTACAGGCACTTTTGAATTGTCAAGGTGTCGGTCAGTCCGAGAAATGAAGCTAGTTGCCCATTCCAAAGGAGTAGGTACCTATGGAGAAGAACGGGCAAGAAACTCCATGGACACTCTTTTAAACAAAATATGGTTACAAAATATTGGTTACATAGTTCATATTAATATTATACATGTGAGAACGATGCAGAACGTTAAAAGCATCAGATATAAAATATGTAAAAACTATTCAATAGTTAAATTAAAACAAGCCTTAGCCGCTAAGAGATGACCAGTCCCTACTGACAGCGCCCGTTCACGAACATGACGCATATATTAGCACCATTCAACTCAACCATTTTGAAGGGAGCTAAATGATCCAACACATACGCCACCATCAGCGAGACATTAAAGTGAGCATGGCATACTCTCAGCCGCCAGGGCATATTCAAGTCAATGAAAGACGCACCCAGAAACTGGTCGCTTTATAGTAGGTACATAGTACTCACATATGTGCTAAGCAGTTATACAATATTAAGAGATTGAATTTATACAATGCAAAGATGTTTTTTTTGTTGTTGTTGATCTTCCGCAGCTCCAACAGTTTTCAGTAGTCTAATAAATTAGTTGATGCGCCCTTGTGGAGCTGGACTAGCATTCACCCAAGCATTTTTATCAGCAATGTAATCTCCCAATTTATAATACGCTTGGCTGCATAGTGTGCGTTTTATACAAGTTTTAAATTTTGTTTCATTAAGTTCAAGAATGTGGGGAGGTATTTTATTGTAACATTTTAAACAGTACCCCATGAAAGATGAATCTACTTTAGCCAGCCTGAAACCTGGTTGAACTAATTGGTCCATATTTCTAGTGAAATAGTTGTGTCTTTCACCTCTTTTACTAAAAAGATGCAGATTTTTCCTTGCGTACATGATGTTTTCATAGATATATTGACAAGGTACAGTCATGATGTTAATAACTTTAAACCGTTCCCTTAGAGAATCGCGCCTACGAAGATTATAAATGGCTCTGATAGCTCTTTTCTGCAGAATAAAAATAGACTCGATGTCTGCAGCTCGTCCCCAAAGTAAAATACCGTAAGACATAATACTAAGAAAATAACTAAAATAGACTAGCCTCGCGGTATCTACATCAGTATACTGACGGATCTTTCTGACAGCATATGCTGCAGAACTTAGCCGTCCTGCAAGAGATGTTTAATGCGGACCCCATTGTAGCCTTGAGTCGAGCGTGATCCCCAGGAAAACAGTTTTATCGACAAAAATAAATAAAATATCTCGACTTAGCACACGAGGTTGTTGACATGTGGAATGTGAGCTCAGCTGTCATTGTACCGATTGTCATAACAGCCAACGGCCTGATGGCCAAAAGCCTCGACCAACATCTTTTGAGGCTCTCGTTAGGCGATTGGCCAGAGCTCCAGATCAAGAGCCAGATTCAGAAGGCAGTTCTCCTCGATACGGCTCGCATTGTGAGGAGGTTCTTGTCTCTGCAGCCCTAACCACCGGTAGCTTGGACCCTGCTCCCGACACCGGCGGACCACTATTTCTTATATTTTTAAATGTTTTTGTTTGTTTTTTTATAAAAATATTTAAAAATGTATTCAATATGAAAATATATAAATAAACAAATAATAATATAATATATCATTTATTTCAGGTAACAAAGACCCATAACATAAATACCTTACAGACTATCATACATATTTATAAAAAACTGATAATAACTATTGTACACGAAGTGACGGTGTCGTGTTGCACTGCGTGGTGTCGCGTAGCCTTCCGAATTCTAATGACAGCTCACTTTAAACTCACTTCACTTGAGTTATCACGGTGAGATGGTTACAGAATAGCACCACAGACCAATTTTCCAATTTTTCGTTCTGGAAGAATCTGATCCGGACTATCAAAACCTTTTAAAACAAAAGCTAGCCAAATTGGATGAGCGGTTCTCAACGGATACGGTTACCAACGAACAGCATTTCATTTTAAGCATATTCCATAATGGTTAAATAAATACAACATTTTATTAAACGTATAGAATTTTATTTAATGTAGATCGGATCGGCAGAGGAAGACAACTACATGACAAACATCTTTACGTTCATAGATTTTTAAATTAGTTTAAAAAATATATATTATTAAGCCAAGGGAACCCAAATGACAAAATACCGACCGATGTTTTATGGACCAATAAATTTGTTGCATTCGGCATACCATACGGGTTAAACCTACCACTGTACGACAAAGGTAGCAGAAGTACCCAAAATGTTTGCTCAGTTAGGATTAATCATAATTATTTTAGCAATAATTATTTATTTGCAACACATGGTGAGAATTTACTGTTATTGGAAAAAGAGAGGAGTTGTTGGACCCACACCTTACCCAGTTGTGGGAAATTACAGAACGGTTATATTTGGAAAGGAGTCTGAAGGAGATTTTTTGAAGAAAATATATGAACAGTACCCAAACGAAAAGTTTGTCGGACTATACAAGGGAGTACGACCTGTTCTTGTCATCAGAGACCCGGATTTAATTAAATGTGTGTTAATTAAGGACTATGACTACTTCTCCGATAGGTGCTTAGAAAAACCTGTTCAAGTTTTCAACAAAAGTTTATTCGTGATGAGAGGAGACTCACGCTGGCAAGCGTTGAGATTAACTCTGTCGCCGATCTTCACAAAATCAAAGCTTGCCAAAATGATCCCGTACGTACAAAAAGCTGCTGATAGCTATATACAATTTGTGGACTACTTGGTCAACAACAAGATCGACCACGAAATACATGACTTGAAAACTAAATACGTAACACAAATAATTGGTAATCTATTTTTTGGTATAAATCTCGACGCATTCAATGAAAATAATGAATTTCAGAGTGCAATGGATGCATTGTTGGATCCACAACTACAGTCTTCGCCTATACATACTGTATCATACGTATGTCCTCCCATAGTGAACATACTAACACCATACATACGAAGAGAATTTGATAGAAGAATTTATAGTAGGTTTCGCAATTTTATGAAGCCGTTGATGTATAAACCAAGAGACAGCAAAACTGTAAGTCCTATATTTATAGAAAGTTTGACAGATCTAAAAGAAAAATCTAAAATGGGAAATGGCCGAGTAATGCCAGATATGGATGACGAAGATGTTATGCAGCAAATTATGACACTAAGTTTAGCCTCTTTCGAGTCAACATCTACTCTGTTGGCATTCATAATCCACGAATTAGCGCTCAATCAGGACATTCAAGAGAAATGTTTTCAAGAAATCAGAAATGTGTTTAAAAAGTATAACGGGGTTCTAAATTCAGAAGCTTTGTTTGAAATGAAATACTTAGAAATGACTATGGAAGAAGCTATGAGGATGCACCCTTCCGGGCACTGCGTCGATCGAAGATGTGTGTCCGAATACACGTTTCCAAATTCCAATGTGACCATAGACAGGAGGGTTTTCGTCTTTATGCCGGTGCATGGCTTGAACCGCGACCCAAAGTACTTCTCGAATCCTAAGGTGTTTGACCCAGAACGATTTTCGCTCGAAAACAAAGCTAAGATTCAACCATATGTTTATTTGCCATTTGGAGATGGACCAAGAAATTGTTTAGGTTTGTACGATAATTAGTAATTTACATAAGTAATTAAAAAAATAATTTTAAAGTGGACACTGACTTAATAAACATACGAATTGGTTACCACGGTTTTTAGTTTGAGGAGCTCGTGGCTAAGTGATAACAGCCGCACGTAGCTTCACCTGATGGATCGATTCCATCAGGTTGGCCCATGGATGACCATCTTACATATCGGGGCTCCACCGTACCTCGGAAAGCACGCTAAGCCGTCCCGGTTGTCATTCGTGGATCTTTGACAGTCGTTACGGGTAGTCAGAAGCCCGAAAGTCGGACAGCTAGTCTTACCAAGGGGTATCGTATTACCCAGTTACTGACTGGGTTGTGGAGGTCAGAAAGGCAGTAAAATACTGGTATTCGCTGATTCGGTTAGACTGGAAGCCGACCCCAACATAGTTTGGAAAAAGCTAGGCAGATTTATTGATTTTTTATTAGCGACTAGGGCGAACTGACGACTATTGTAGGTAGATTCGACATTTGCGATGTCGCTTGTCTTTGAAAGCTTAAAAATCAGCCTATTTTTAAAACGAAACTTCGAAATGTACCTAATTTAGTTATTTTTAATACACATAATCATGTTGTCTCTCTTCTATTAGATTTATGTACGTACGAATGTTAAGATAGTTCTATAACTTCGGACAAAATCTAATTTGGTATTGCCAGCAGTAATTTCCCAGTAGCAGACCGCAGTTTTGATTGGTGCCCAGTTTGTTCCAATAGGCTCATCTCCTCTTACATGGAACTGAAACCACAGAGTACGGAAACTGGTCTCCACGTCTCCTTATCTTGAAATGCAGGTACCTACTAGGGCTCCTGCCCCACCGCCGCGCTGGCGATTAGAGAGAGAGAGTGTAGATCTAGAAACTAAAAACGAGTTTTTTGTTTCACACAGTTCTCTTCAGTGGTGCGAATAGTCAGCTATTTACCATTAATATATGTTATAGTGACTCGGGATTTATATAATTTTATCGATAGTTAATCGCTTCCTTGCCAGGTGAGGGTCAGGTGCGATACACCTCAAGTTCTGGCACCATCCATGACCTCGCGATCTGCGTAGCGATTTTCTTCAAGAAAGACACGACTACATGCAATGTTGCGAGTGGAACCCATTAGTCGCGATGGCGACTTGTCAGTCGGCGCTCGCCGGTTGCTCCCGCTATAAAGTCGTGGCCACTACACTAGTAGCAAGTACACTTGATTAACTCGCGTGACAAATCGCTCCTCACTTGTTTCCGCGGCGGGAGTAATAGGTACGCGCCATCAGTCGCTCCGTCGCGTCGCGTCGGTGACTCGTGGCACACGCTCACCACTACTTGCATTTGTTTTCTTCGCGTTCGCTGTCGCAAGGCGAGTGCCGCTTGAGCGTGTAGCTTGTAGCCTCATGGTCAAAGGGCCTTTCGGAGAAAACACGCTAGCATGTTATACAACATGGCGCCGCCAATACCTAAATGAAAACACTGACAGTAATAATGTACAGGAGCATGTTGGAGTTATCAAATAAATCTTAACATCTAAAACCAACTAAACAGTAGTGAGGGCCGACTATGGGTTTTGCCAATCTTAAACTAGCTATAGTGACTAAAATATCGAATTTGATTGAATTTTTATGTGCGGACTGGGACCGGTATTATACAGTGTCTTAGGTTAAACGAGGGACATACTTTCAGGTTGTATAGTACTCATGGAAATTAACAACTTTGTTCATGGGATCAACTCTGAAATATGAAAAAAAAATCAGCCCTTCCATACATTTTGACGAATTATGCGAACATAAATGCACTGAACAGCTGATTGTTTTCTCATGATTTCAGTTATAGTTCCATAGTCAAAGTTGTTCGTTTTCATATAGTACCCCCTGAAAGTATGTCCCTCGTTTAACCTAACACACTGTATACAAACAGTTATATTTTTGGTCGTATTGACGTCTCTACCCTGTATTAAGTTATATTTTAATTCCACTTTTTCTGATTACAGGTACAAGGATAGCGAAAATATTTGTACTCACGTGTCTCGCTTCGTTCTTGCTCAAATATAAAGTAACGCCTTCTGCGAAGACCAAGCCAGTGACGTACGATCCATCGAAGTTGATAGCTACAGCTGCTCTAGGAGGTCTGTGGGTGAACATAGAACCAAGGAACTAAAATGGTATTTAAAATTAAATTATTGTAATAAAAATGTTTATTTTAAATAACATAAATGCCTTTCTTTACAACGTTTATTTGTCACCTTTTACGCAAAAAAACTGCTTCTAATAAGAGACTCGGCAACTTCGACGTGGAATTGTCCTACAATAAAACGGTGTATAAGAAACATTATATTTGAGCCTCTAAAGAAGACCACAGAAATAAAGAGTAGCGATAGGACGCGTTGCAGGAGCGACGCGATTATGGTAGAGAAATATAATTATATAATAATAATTTATCATTTATTCTCTCTTCAGAAGCTGACTTAAAGTTAATGTGTACAGTATTATAAGGTCTAAGCTGTCTTCAGCCTTAGTGAGAGACTGGTGCCTGATGTAGGTTTTGGGAAAAACCTGTGTTACAGGTCACCAGGCCCCTTCCAGGTTAGAATTAGCTTTAACAGAGATAACGTGTGATAGTAGGAGTTAAACAATAAGCAGAACAAAATTAAAAACAAAGTAGAAGTTAAACAATATGAATAAAACATGAAGTAATAACATTAAAAGAAATGGCTACCTATAATCTTGCAGAAGCTTGCAGGAGTCGTGTGTGTGAGTGAGCTTAAATCTTGTGGAAAGTGTTAGACTTGTAGGAGATGTATGTGTAATTTGAATGAGCAGTGTATGAGTGAGGGTGACTTATGTGGAGTAAGTGCAGCGAGAGTTATTTTTAAATATGTAGTAGCAATTTATTGTAAAGCGAGTGGGAGGTGAGAAACAGTTTGTATGTGTGGGAACGGCCAGAATTAGATTTATCTCAGTACGGTCAACAGATTTTCAGTTTTTTGATAATCAAGGGTTTTTAAGAATTTTTTTATTTCTTTGTTACAGATGGATCTAGTTTTTGGATAAAGGTTTAGGGATTTATTCAACTTCTTGTAAAGATAATGCCCAAGAAAGCAATAGAATCTTTTAGGGAGTGTAGATTTGAATTGAGCCGTGGGACATACCCAAAATCATTACTTTTGAAAGAGGATGTTCTACTAGAGTCACGTCGCGGCTATCTTTTATTTTTTTTAAGGCTGGGAAATCATCCAATGACTTCTCCCGCTCTGGGTGGAGCGGAAGAGAGTGTCAGACTTTTACTGACTAAAACCCATCCATGTTCCTTCCGTAGCCCTTTATGTTCCGGGGTAGCGGTAACCCTTTCGGACAATCCCGCTTAACGTCGCGGCTATCTACGGGAGCATTTAACGATAGAGTAAAATAAATTTAAATGTGAAATATGGAAGTATGTTCTTAGCTCGGCGGGCTGTGCAGGCGCCGCTGCTGACACCCTCAACCTCAAGCGGCGAAAATACAGTAACCTGATGGGTAACGACAGCTTTGAGCCGTTTAGGGTCATGGGGCCCGAGTTCGCAACTCCTTTATTAGGAAATTTCTCGTCGATTGGTCGACACTTCACGTGACCAGAGGGCCGGATTGTTCTTTGGCCAAAGAATTAGCATTGCCATTCAACGTGGCAATGCTGCCAGTCTTCTGGGCACGTTTCCGGACGACAGCGATGCGGATGAGTACTTCGACGCCTAAGTGTCCTTTTTGTTTTTGTATTTATTTGTCTATGGTTAGTTAGATATAGTCATTACATTTAAGTATGTATAAGTTATATTTAGTTTTAGTGTTAGACTATAATATATTGTATTTACTATTGTAGGTATATTATAATACTATAGAATAAAACAAAATGTTGTTTGTTGCTGCAAGTGTTAAAATTAAAACAATATAATTATATAGTATAGGAACAAGTAATTAAGAAAAATTACTTTTTTATCTTTATCTATTTATGCCAACTTCTTTAGTTTTTTATATTCAAATCACGAGTTGTTCTAAATGACAATAACACGGCATATCGACATAAATTGCTTTGCAGTTAATGTCCATAACCGTGCATATACATATGTACGCGAGCATGTATATGATACACCGTGAATTATATTTACGGTTTTGTTGTTACGGTTCCCGCGACGTGGTCACAGATTACGGGAACAACGGGAACACAGGTTTTTCAGCTACCTAGATAAATCGTAAATACTTTAATACATTATATACAAGTAATACGTGACAATAAGAAGATACATTAACTTTTAATTTATTTTATAATTACTGCACGGTCTGCGTGACAATTTTGCAGCGATTAGAAATACATAATACCAAAAATATCAATCTGCCTAGCATTTCCTAAATTCATATACAACCCAGCGCTACAATGTTGACATTAATTTCACAGACGGGTAGGGCTAGTGCCTATTAATCATATAAATGTTGATAGGTTAAAATATAACGCAAATTGAAAAAAAAAACAAACTAAATAATAAAATCAATTCGCCTACATTTTGCAGTTGTTGCATCTTAATAGTACTTATTGCTTATTCGTTTTAATTTCATTGATGCGATGACGATTATGATCCGTGACCCCGGCAAATGACCGCAATGCTCTAAGATGCTATTTTCTAACATTTTAAATAAATCCGTAAATATTAACGTTTAATGGAAATATAATGTCTTCATGAAACGAATATGTGTGTTAAACTCATGCAACCATTGTAGCACCACGTTGTATGAGGTCGGCTTCCAGTCTAACCAAATGCAGCTTAATACTGATATTTTACATGAAGCGACTGCCTATCTGACGCCCATAGCCCAGTGACAGAATAACACGATTAAAAAGACTGATTGTCAGAATTTCAGGCTTTTATCCATCCGTAACGAATGTCAAAGATCTACGAATGACAGCCGAGACTTACGGCTTGACGTGGTTTCTGCGGTACTCGGTAGGAAACGGATGATCACCCATCCATGGACCGACCGCGGCGAGTATAGCTTAACCTTGATCGATCAAAATGTGCGGCAGTTATTCTGCCAGCAGCTAAAAACCGGTTGTTAACGTTGAAATGTTTATTTTATTTCTGAAGTTAAATAGTTTCAAAGACCAAATACATTTTAGTAAAAACAAAACAAAATAAATAAAATAATTCATGAATTGTTTTGTTTTTCAATTTAAATGTAATTCTTATTTTGATAAATAATTTTTAATTTACTTTTATTGTAGGTATGATCCAAAGTTAATTCAAATAATGAAAAAAAAATTATAATGATAATAATGGGATAAGACAAGAAATATATACTGGCCTACCTATTAGACAAAGTGATTATGTTTACAACAGAACTTTAGCTCTTGTTATCATCCGGCCCTGTGGCGCAATGGATAACGCGTCTGACTACGGATCAGAAGATTCCAGGTTCGAATCCTGGCAGGGTCGCAAAACCATTTTTGTTTTTTAGTTTATTTTTTTCATGCCTTCTTTAAAAATAGTCTTATTTTGTATACCATATCAACATATGGCTCTCTATATAAACCAAGTTTTATACATGAAATAAATGTTCATGATTCATTTTATCAGATTTTGTTAGACTATAATTGGTATCTACATTTAAAAAAGCACACCGCCAAATTAAGATTACGTCAAAGATCACAAACTAACATTACGCAGACATACAAAAACCCAATTACAAAGTACCTTACTGACACGACCTTACTTTTCTTCGAAACACATACGCCAACCTTACCCATACATATACAAAACTTTAGCCAAAGCGCCAAGTCTTACTTCAAGGAGCGGGGAATCAATTAAAACTACTAATAAACTTCTAAGACGTTTCACTTCTCCCCCTACTTACTCCCCAAAAGTTATCTTTAGTGTAAGATGAATTCTATTTTGCTTTGCCTTCCGTCAGTCCTTTATTAGGGGAACAAAGTGTTTGGATGAGAATTGTGTAGGTGAAAATATATTAGAAGTAGGCTTTTTTTTAGGCTGGGAGATCATCAAATGACTCCTCCCGCTCTGGGTGGAGCGGAAGGGAGTGTCAGACTCTTACTGACAAAAACCCATCCATGTTCCTTCCTTAGCCCTCCAGCCTATCTGCCGGAGTAGCGGTAACACTGTCGGACAATCCCGCTTAATGCAAGTTTTCGATCTAAATGTTAAGAACATAAAGTGTATATTTGTATCAATCATTTGAAACTAGGACTAGCTGTAAACCAGTTAGTCTATTCAGTTTGAATCCCATCGTTGAAATGACCTTGAACTGAGTTGTCAGTGGAACTGCAGCTCACTTAAAACTTATTTGACCTTAGTTTTACCGGTGATTCATACAGAAAAGACCAGCTGACCATAAAGATGGGTGTTCTAAAAGTTTAAAACATATTTCGTCCATGTTTGACAGCCAAGTTACCAAGTTAGTACCAAGTGGGGGCCAATGATAATTGCTCAAGGTACACTGAGTCGTTTAAACAAATGTCAAATCTGAGGCCTACGCCGCCGCCTCACCGTAGCGTTGAAGTCTACGCCGTAGCAATGAGGTCTATGGTCTACGAGCGCCGAAAAAAAGCTGTAACCGAAAATTTAATACAGGCTGTAAACAGACCCGTCACATAGCCGATATCTGCACATTCTGCTACGTAACAATGGGCAAAAAAATATTATCTGGTAGGTATTATGCACGTCTTATCATGTGTTGATAATGCAATACCAAAATGATGTTGATGTACATAAAATGAAGCTAAAGGTTATCATGCATACTTGTCACTCCGAGTAACAGTCAATAATATTCAACAGATATAATATGAATGTCGTTTTACTATGAAGAATAATCAATGCTCATACGTTTTCTGTATGAGAATGAAAAGAGACCTTAGTTCTGCAGTAGAACAATGTTGGGTTGGTATTATTATTTATTGTTTCCTATACTACACTTTAAATTGGGAGGAGCTCGTGGCTAAGTGATTTCAGCCGCACATATCGATCCATCAGGTTAAGCTACGCTTGCCGGGGTTGGCCATGGATGGGTGACCATCTTTACATACCGAGACTCCTGCGTGCCTCGTTAAGTACGTTAAGTCGTTGGTCCGTTGGCTGTCATTTGTGCAACTTTGGCAGTCGTTACGGGTCGTCAGAAGCCCAAAAATCTGACAACCAGGCTTACCAAGGGGTATCGTATTATCCAGTTACTGGGGTGTAGTGGTCAGATAAGCAGTCCTTCCTTGTAAAATATTGGTATTCAGCTTCATACGGTTAGTACGTAATAGATTTTAGGTGACCTGCAAGTTAAAAGATAATATATAATGTGCTATTAGGCGCATCAATTGTAGTGAAGCGCAGACATCGCGTTCTATTCCTAGACAAGTTCAATATTATCGCAATATTAAAAAAATATTTATACTCCAACTCAACCTCAAAGCATTTTTTTCAAATAAACCAATTACAGGCACTTTTGAATTGTCAAGGGGTCGCGTCGGTCAGAAAGATGAAGCTAGTTTCCCATTCCAAAGCAGTAGGTACCTATGGAGAAGAACGGGGAAGAAACACCATGGACACTTTTTCAAATCAAAATATGGTTACAAATATATACTTATCCTACAAATCACATAAATGACCATGCCGTTTTATCGACGGAGTAACTAGGTAGAGATAGGCAAGGTACACTCATATTTTACCAGTAACAGTCCTGCTAACGACCTGACGAGCCTACTTCAATCAACTCAGCCTTTCGCAGTCCACTGCTGGACATAGTCCTCTCCCAGGTTGCGCCACTACAACCTACTTATCTCCAATTTACTATACAAAAGTCTAAAAATTCCAATACTAATTTGTCCGACCTAAACACAGCATTCTATCATTACTTTATCCCAGGAACATTTGCCTCACGAACCTGATCTGCAGTGGCCTATATGGAAAGCTCTCAATCGACTGTGTATCCAAGTAGGCCACTGCAGGCAAAATCTGTCAAAGGTATTACTGATCGACCAACACCGAGTGCGATAGCAGAGCCTCTGACCAGACCATGCCCCTTCTGCTGGAGTGTCTTATGTGCCCTTTCACCTGCACCTCGGATGACCTAAACAATGCCACTGATGCCGCGATCAATGTGGCAACCTACTAGGGTCATTCAATTTAATACCAATCATCTAGAAAAAGTATCGACGCGAAAAGAAGAAGAACGTAGTATTCATCAGTATAGATCCATTCCCAAAAAGATGCTTCAATTTTAATACCCCGTTTACACGGCCTTGATCAAGTGTATAATTTTGATGCGAAGTATGATGCCATATCACATGGCATCATACTTCGCTTCGCTTATCATATATAACGCGTGTGTTGACTTAAAACGAGAAACTTTACTGTGACATAGACTAAAGGCAAATTTCACCTGTTCAAAATTCAGATGGTTTTTTTTCGGAAATCAAACCCGTATCCCGTGTCAGACGCAGGCGCAGAGGTCAACAGTCATTGTGCCAACTTATACTCCAGTTTGTGAATCTCTCTCGGACATCATCTGCCTCTATGTTGGTTTCCAGTCTAATCAGGTTGGCTGAATACCAGTATTTTACATGGAGCGACTGCCCATCTGACCTTCACATTCAAGTTACTGGGTAACATGACACCCCTTGGTAATACAGGTTGTCAAGAGTTGTGGCTTTTGACTACCAGTAACGATTGCCAAAGATCTAGGAATGGCAGCCGAGACCATCTGTGGCCGGGATCAATTTGTGGATTAACGTGCTATCCGTGATTAACTTAAGAGCAATACACCAACCACAGACAAAAAACCTCTTGCATTCCAAGATGGAACTTTATATTTATATCCACAAGAATAATTAATGGAATATCATCAATCATTTAGCGGTAAGGCCCTCAAAGTGATCTAAACTGAAATTGAATATCAATTAGATATCTTCTATCTGGTAATGAATCTCCCAAACTTGATACTGGTAATGATATTCATAACCAGTGTAGGGACAACCCTACACTGGTTGCAAAAGGGTTGTTTTATTGAACACTTGTTCAAAGGAAGATTTTGGTGGTGATAACATCATAGTTTGTTTGTAACCCTTATGTTGTACCCGTATTTTATTCGGGAGAATTACCGGCTTCATTAATTTGAAGATTTTAACCGAAAAGTGGATGTGTACCTATCCTCAATTTACTTAGGTAAGCGAGCTTAGGTAAAGCGTGTAGAATTAAAAAATATATAGTACCGTCAATAAAACAAATACAATTGTTTCTTTATTACCTATATCCGATAACCTATCCATACTTTTTAAATAAAACAGTAAATAAATAAGTAACTTATTTCTTGATACCTATTATCTGAAAATTGTGTTCATGATTCTTCCCATGTGTCCAACTGCATTGTAATTACTTTTCATTCTTGAAAATAAACATATGTTTTAACAGAGCTATGACACATATGCAAGTTATAAGCTTGCAGCTAATATATCATACAGGCGTACCCGTAGGTACGCCTGTATGATACATACATAATTGCGTTTAACATTTAACAAAGATTTGACATCGCATACTACCGCCGGGACACTCGGCACACCCCGTATAGTACAGACATACAGACACAATCACCGACACAAAGCACTCGGTACATTAAAAGCATCCACCCTTCTCTGTTTCACGTTTTACCTCAAGAACTTCCATACATGATTTTGCGTTTTGTGAAACAAAACATAGTGCAATGCATAAACTTTAAACGCAAGATCGACGAGGAGCCGTGGGGACAATAAAACAAAGAAAAGCGTATCTGGCCCGGAGCGGTGCGGGGCGAGGGGCGGGCGCAGCAGCCGGCAACCAATCAGCACGCGCGCTCGGCCGCCCCTTCGGCCCGCCCCGGCCGAGCCGCGTTCTGTGCCGCGGATGAATGAGACGCAGCATCCCTATAAAGATTTTACATCGATTATGGGGGTTTCTGTCCCGTTTCTGTCTCGCCCGTGGGCGGCGACGTGAGTTCCTCTCGCGCAGTCGCGAACAATTAACGCGCGGGGCGGCGTGGACGGTGCGGCGCGACGTGCGACGTCACTATAATGTGGTTAGTCAGTGAGCGTCGGGGCCGAGCCGACGGCGACGGCGACGGCACGGAGCACGAGCACCGTAGCGCGGGAGAGCCGCGCTGGTCGCTCAGCCAGCGCGCCGGCCACAGCACGGTGGAGTTCAAGAGCGCGGCGTGCGCGGGCGCCGGCGAGCCCGCGCCGCTCGCTGCGCTGCCGGACCCGCAGCAGTTCAACATCTTCCCGGCCTTCTTTAGCCGCCAGCTCAACTTCAGTGGGGGCGGCGGATGCGGCCAAGGTTCGAAGATAATGGAGGAGTTGCGACCGAACCTGGTCGGGGGCCTGCTGGGTGTGCCAGGGCTTTTAGACGAGCATCAACAGGATGCCAAGTTCCTACCAGGTGGTGGAGAGAGCAAGTACACCCCGGACAAAGGCCGCAAATGCAGCAACGCATCGTCGTCGTCTGCAGAGGAGTTTGGCGGGCTGTACGGCGGCGAGCATGCTGCCACGCCGCCTGCGCCGCCACTCAGCCGCTCCTTACAAGACAACACAGGTATGTTTCTTCAAGACATTTGATTTCACATTAACACACGGTTCCAATTGATCGTTTCTTATGGAGTACAGCCAACATACATAATACACTCCCGGACTTCTAAATCCAGCCATCTTGCATTTTTAAATTTATGGGCCTAAAATATCAAAATGATTATAAGTCGACAAAAAAGTATTTAAGCAGTTTTGAAGCTGACAAATCACGAATTAAAAAAAGGGATAAAATCTTAGTTACATCACTCGTAAACAAAGCAGCAAGCCTTAGGCAATAGAGCACTTTAAGTCAATAGTTACTATATTATTAATTTTGTCCTGCATAAAAAGTGTATCAAAACTGTTTTCCTTATTTTTAAATCCATTATGAGCTTTAAATTATGGATATATTACCTGAACTAGTTCTCAAACTGTGGCGCTTATTCAGTCTGGGCTTCTTCAGTAAAAAAGAAGTGCTCCACTTCATTTAAGTCGATGTGCCATCCAAAGAACTTACCATAGTTACCTGCAAGACTGGCAGCGCCGTCCAGGAGGACCACAAAACTGGGTCGCTACAACCGATATTGAGCGATACTTTTCTACCAGCCTACGTAATTGTCACCAAGCCTCCAAAAACAGCTTCCAGACTTTCATGGACTGATTGTTTGCGCTAACTGATAAAAGGAGACTCGAAGAACATAGACTGAGTCCTCATAAGTCAGCCAATGGGATGATATAAGCTCTCAGAACGCCTACAGTTTTCAAGCGAACATTTGCATTGGAGTATCAAAGTTTGTAATCGTTCTCTTTTTGGATGAAACCAAGATCATGCTCTATGGCAATAAAGGATGTAGGGAAGACTACCAATGACAGGGAGAACTTTTTCAAAAACGTGTAGAATTAATGGCGGCAGTCAGAGGCGGAATATCCACCGAAGGAAAAACTGGCGTTGAGGTTGTGACGGGACCACGGGTGTCACCATTGAATAGCGGTAGATACATTTGTCAATGCCTAGTATCATGAGATGACATACGCTGAGTTTATGGGCCAGGATTTCATTTTTATACATGTTAACCCGTTGAACGCCAACGCGGTCACCGTGTGTCCGACAAACAATAATTTTTCTATTGTGTCTGCTGCGTGGCAGTCAATGACTTAAAGCAAGATAATATGTACGAGAATACCTGCACGACGTTTATATCGCAATAATGCAAAAGCCAGCAAGAAACCCTGATATCAATCCAAAAGAGCACTTACAGGATGAGCTAAAGAAGCGTGTTCGAATTAACCTACCAGCTTCAGTAACTTAGCAGGACCTGAAAACTGTAATCTAAGAAACATGATTCATACATTTCACAGCACATCATAGTGGTATTTTTTTAATTCTCTTGGAAAGAAAAGGAAGTTAACAGCATTTAACTTTTCTACAATAGCTTACATTAATTATAGCCAGGTATAAGCCACGTCTGTTTGGTGTTTTCATTAGTCGTTCCTCGACGCGACGACGGCGACACTTGGATTAAAATTTTACCGACACAACTTACATTAACCCCCAGAAAAAACATAAAAAAGTAACCCTTTTTTACTTTTTGGATGCGTTTGTGTCAGAGGACTTTTGTAATTTTTAATTTTACTTTATTTTCTGCTTTTTAAACTTTATAATTAGGTACTAGTAATTATACGCTACGATCAGCTGTAGGTATTTTCCCACAGTGAAGACTGTTACTAATTTATCCTCATCTTCCTTTCCTACTCTTCAGATCCTGGGCACTCATCTATCTATAACCTATTCAGTGACAGTGACACCAACCACAATACATGTTTTGTAAATTGGTGAGGGAGTTATCCTGCAAATTTCACGTTTACTATGTTCTAACATCATTAAAGTTGTAGAATTTCGACTCGATCAGACCAGTAAAAGATGCTTATATATAATTATCAACTAGAAAAGAGCTGATAATCTTCAAAAGACTGAACTGATTGTCTTGAATCATAGCTAAGGAAACTCTCGTGTTATTTATCCTTTGTTGCTACTGCCATGTTTTCTCTCTGCATCACCCAAAGGTTGATAAGATACATATAAACCTTCCGGAATCAAATTCTGGTGAAAACCGCATCAAAATCAGTTGCGCAGTTTACAAAAAAAACGCGGTCAGAGACAGACAGGAAAAAATGACTTTAATTTATAATATTTTATGGGTGAAAATGGTGTGACTAGTCTACGCGTAAGCAATAACACGTTTTAATAAGTTTTAGCTAACTATTTAATAGAATTTTATATTTTATTAAAGTATTTATTATACACTAGCTTCCGCTCGCGGCTTCGCCTGCATAATATGTCGACAAATTATACATATAAACCTTCCTCTTGAATCACTCTACCTATTACAAAAAACCGCATCAAAATCCGTTGCGTAATTTTAAAGATTTAAGCATACAGACAAACAAACAGACAAAAATAGCGACTTTGTTTTATACTATGTAGTGATAGGTTATATATTACAGATTTAAATAATCTAAAGCGTTGTACAGTCAAATTTTATCAAAAGGTAATAAAAAAAGAACGCGAGAGATTGTCAAAATTAATATAGGCAATAAAAATAATGTAAAGATGAAGTTAAGAATACCAACGCGATCATACCGGGAGACACTGAAAGCGACTTCATTTTATAATATACTAGCTGCGGCCCGCGAATTCGCCCGCGACAGTGTTGAAATTTTACGTATAACCTTCCACCCCATACTTCATCCCTTTACGAGGGGAGTTTCCTAAAATCCTTTCTTAGCTGACATCTTCTACTCATAATCTACCTCTTCGTGGATCCACTCGTTTTTCAGGTATCGTAATTAATCCGTGAGTGAATGTATTCATTAGTGACCTCTCGCTTTTATCTATTAGACTAGCTTTTGCCTGCGGCTTCACCCGGGTGGATGTCGGAAATTGTCCCACGGGAACGTACTAACGGGATGAAAAGTCCATCCAATCCAGGTTATAATCTATCTCAAATTTGATCCAGATCCGATCACTAGCTTTTCAAAGCCAAAGTCAAATCATTTACTTCAAATATGCAAGAGTATGCACTTTTGAACGTCAAAATGAACAAGAAATAGAATTGATTCTAGTCGCCCCTTCCAAAAGAAGCGCGTGCGCATTTTCGTGAAGAAGTAACAAACATTCAAACGCACAAACACTCACAAACTTTCGTCTTTATAATATTAAGTGTGATAGGTACAGATATATCATGTCATCGATAAGAGATAATTTGGTCCTTGATATTAATGAATTGATTTGTTTTTATGAGGCTTGGAATCTGATTCCCCAAGCCAATTTGATAGCTAATGCTATTGTTGAGAGGGCATTGGCTCTTGTAAGTGGACAGGTTAACAATCTAGCACATTTGTTAGGGACGTATTATATTATACACATACATACAAAAACGCACGCTAAGGAGGAGCTCGTGGCTAAGTACTAACAGCTGCACAGGTTGATCCCTCAGGTTAAGCTACGCTTGCCGGGGTCGGCCGTGGATGGGTGACCATCTTTACATCTTTACATTACGAGATTCCTCCGTGCTTTGAATAGCACGTTAAGCCGTTGGTCCCGGCTGTCATTTGTGCATCCTTGACAGTCGTTACGGGTCGTCAGAAGCCCGAAAATCTGACAGCTAGCCTTACCAAGGGGAATCTTATTGCCCAGTTACCTACTGGATTGTGGAGGTCAGATAGGCAGTCGCTTCGTGTAAAATACTGGTATAAAATATTCCGCTGCATCCGGTTAGACTGGAAGCCGACCCCAACACAGTTGGGAAAAGGCTAGTCAGTGGAAGATATACATAAACTCACGCTTTCTTCCCGTGGTGGTAAATAGAGACTTCAGTACCAACGCGACCTGCTACGCTCTTACATACTCCTCTTGCTTCATCTACGTTCATAGACCTGGACATACACGCACGCGGTCGGGAGTACAACGCACCTGACCTTTTGCAAGACCATTTTGATCACTATATACACGGTGATTTTTAATTCACTATTAACTTTTCAGGGTGTGACAGTACCCATGATTAAGAGCAACTTTCACTATGACACCAACTCGGAAATATCGAAAGTACTACCTGGGCTATAAGTACTCTTTGTGTTGCCCGCATAGTTGATAACCCATGTTATCAACTATGTGTGTGCTAAATTTCATCCGCATCTGATCTGTAGTTTTTGTGTAAAACAGAACAAACATACATACATCCTCGAAAATTTTCGCCCGCCTAATATGTCGACAAATTATACACATAAACTTTCCTCTTCAATCACTCTATCTATTAAAAAAAACCGCATCAAGATCCGTTGCGTAGTTTTAAAGATTTAAAAGCATACCTATATCCCTAAGGGACAGAGAAAGCGACTTTGTTTTATACTATGTAGTGAAGTGGGATGGTACATGTTCTCATTCGATATTGTAATGAGAATATGAAAAGAGGTGGCAAACAGCCTAATTGCGTAACACACTAGTAACGGCCCTACATCGTGAGGAAATCGGGATGCCTGAGAGATATTTCTCAATAGCATGTGAAGCTGTCAGAGGCCCATGGGCAGCATAAAAAGTCTGACACCAGGTTAGTCACTAACCATACAAATAAAATTAAACCATCTTCACATTGAGCTTGTATTGGGAACTAGCTATGACGGCGTCTCATAGATCTATGACTGTCTCATAGGTCTAGTGGTCGCCAGCACTACTGCTGAGCTCATTGCTGCTGAGATCCTGGTTCGATTACCGGGTCGGACAAAGTATTATTTAGTTTTTCAAGTTTATGGCTCACCTTCTATTGCATGGGACTTAACACACATAACAGGCGATGGATGTACTGTAGGTGGACCGCTGTCTAACCCTGCAGGACATATAGGCGTGATGTTATAATATTATGTAGATCTAATGGCTTTACATATAATAAGATACTGTAATATTCACCTTTTTTTTGAGGGTCATCATCAAATGACTCCTCCCGATCTGGTTGGTGCGGAAGGGAGCGTCAGACTCTTACTGACTAAAATCCATCTATGTTCCTTCCTTTGCCCTTTATGTTCCGGGGTAGCGGTAACCCTTTCGGACAATACCGCTGAGTAATATTCCCCTAGCGATTAATTAGTCTCTACACACATGTCTGAACTACCCGGTTTCTGAAAAAAATATCAACACAAAAATACGCTAAAGATGCTGCAGTGTTTATTGATTTTGTCTTTCACTCGAAGTAAAACGTTTAAACACGGATAAAAACAAAAATGTGAAATGAATGACCCTTCCTATATTTTTATTCATTGCCTTAGCTTTGACATAGCATGGATATTGGTAATATACGCATCTAATGTAAATAGTTCAAATGAAAAACACATTTTCTTTCCCAGAACTAATAAATTAAATTGATAATGCTTCATTTCACTGCCACTAAAACCTGTCACTAAAATTTTAATACTAAAATTAAATAAACAAAAAAGGGATAATTTTTCTTGGGATTTTTCTGAAAGTGTAAAAAAATAGCACATGTGGGTAGTATATATTAGTCATTTGGGGCAATAGTTAATATGGCACAAAAGTTGTAGGATTGCTCTCCGCCAAGTTGTGCAACTTCGATGGTTTGTCATTTTCATACATTTGTTTTTTGATTTTGTAAAACTTGACTTAGGGCTGATTTTTCAATAGTCAGATATAATAACTGAAGAATAAATTGGTGCAATTTGACAGCTTATGAGCCAATTTTTCAATCGCCTGATATTTTTATCTGAAGAATAAAAATGGCGGTTTGACATATTTTCTATACAAAAGCTGTCAAACCGCCATATTTATTCCTTCAATAAAACATATCTGACGATTCAAAAATCAGCCCTTAGTATGGTAAATATGTCAAACTGTCATATTTATTCTTCAGATAAAAGTTATCTGACTATTAAAAATAAGTCCATAAAGTAATTGTAAACTTTTGTGTTATATTAACGATTGCTCCAAATGGCTAGTTCTAACCGTACGTCCAATTTTTTTCGTTAGCCAATCGTTCCTCGAATATCGGTCGTCCCACTTTTTATTCGGAAAACCGGAAAGCGCTCTGTGTCGGCGCTACAACGCCTTTAGGTTCACCGAACAATAAGTGTCATATGAAAGTGGCGATCGAATACACGCGCAACGAGCGCTTTTGAGTATTGTTCAAATTACTGCACTTTAGGGTTAGGATTTTTTTTTTTAAATGGTAAATAGGTTACACTGCTTTGTATTTATCGTGAAATAACGAGTATAAAATGTACCTATATTAAATATAACGATAAGGTGATAACTGTTATTTTTCAAATGTTATAAAAAATAGTTATAAATTGACACAAAATGATTTGATTTATTGTATTTCTGCATTAATATAGCAGGTATGAGCGAAGTTTACTTCTACTGGATTTTAATACTTAGCTGCTACTACTCAATAATTATGAGTAACAATAACTGAAGTGTTAGTCAGCCTCTGTCCCAGATCTTACCTACTGTACTAGCCGCACTACACATAACATCAATGCTGTATTCCTGGAAGGGTAAAAGATCAAACTCAAACTCAAAGCATTTATTTCAAATCCAATAACAAGCACTTTTGAATTGTCAAGGGGTCGGTCAGTCAGAAAGATGATGCTAGTTGCCCATTCCAAAGCAGTAGGTACCTATGGAACAAGAACGGGCAAGAAAGTCAATGGACACTCTTGTAAATCAAAATGTGTTAACGAAAACTGGGTTATATCATTCATGTTGAAATATACATGTGAGAACGATGCAGAACGTAAAAAATGCGTCCATAATTACAAGATTTTAAAAACAATTCAAAATTAAGTTAAATTTTAAAAGAGCCGTGTACCAACAATAATCTCATTATTTGGGTGGAGCGGAAGGGAATGTCAGACTACAGGGCTTATTTTATGATTTCCCAACCTTAAAAAAAAATCTTGAAAAGACTGAAAAGCAATAACAGTTTACACTAGGAATTAGCAGTGAATATATTCTGTTACTAAGACGTACATTTTCTATGTAAAGCATGAATTTAATCCGTAAATAATTCGTTTCAATTAGAAACTCATTAGGTAAAACCTCGAGTCGATCTATTCTTGAGAAACAATGTCACAGTGAAAACTTATACCTACTCCATTTAGTATAACTACACAAATAGCGGCTTTTACCTAAAATTTATTTTATTTCGATATACACATAAAATAAAATCCACTTTGCAAGAAAAATGCAAAATCCATACCATATAACATTAAAAAAATACTCTTTAAGTACAGTAATATATAGGCGTGGAGCTGGGTAGTATTTTATAATTAAGTACAAGATTTTAAAAACAATTCAAAATTAAGTTAAATTTTAAAAGAGCCGTGTACCAACAATAATCTCATTATTTGGGTGGAGCGGAAGGGAATGTCAGACTACAGGGCTTATTTTATGATTTCCCAACCTTAAAAAAAAATCTTGAAAAAGACTGAAAAGCAATAACAGTTTACACTAGGAATTAGCAGTGAATATATTCTGTTACTAAGACGTACATTTTCTATGTAAAGCATGAATTTAATCCGTAAATAATTCGTTTCAATTAGAAACTCATTAGGTAAAACCTCGAGTCGATCTATTCTTGAGAAACAATGTCACAGTGAAAACTTATACCTACTCCATTTAGTATAACTACACAAATAGCGGCTTTTACCTAAAATTTATTTTATTTCGATATACACATAAAATAAAATCCACTTTGCAAGAAAAATACAAAATCCATACCATTTAACATTAAAAAAATACTCTTTAAGTACAGTAATATATAGGCGTGGAGCTGGGTAGTATTTTTAATACTTGATCAAGTAGTCTTACTTAAAGCTTTTCGACTTCAGTCTAATACTTTTGGGGCATACAGGCGCATAATATATTTAAATATAAGAGCGTTTATCTATGGCAATAAAGATAAAAAATATAATAGAATAGATTTAATATCTCAATATTTTTTGATAACGTGTCAGTGTCATTATTATTTTCTGGCAAGGCTGCAAGATAACACACATTCCTTTAGGTAATAAGTAAAGTAGTGGTCTTCGATTACTTTTTATGCAATTAATTGTTTACCAAATTGACTACCTACTTTAATTGCTCTTATATGTATATTTAAATATATTATGCGCCTGTTTTCCCAAAAGGGTTAGACAGAAGTCGAAGAGCTCTAAGTAAGACAACTCGATCACGTAAAGGAAATACCACCTAGCTCCACGCCTAAATTGAAAACGTATCGTGAATTCATTCAGTCTGCATCAGGTAGGCCATACAATCAAATGTTCTAGAACCAAAAAAAATCGAAAACTTGTGACATCTACCAAACCGCAGTGTGTCCGCGTGTTGAATTATGGTCCACCCTCTATTACAGAGATGTGTTCCAGCAGTGGGATAATTATAAGCTCATCACGATACCATATAAATTACAGATATAAATGTATGAATTTTACATAGGGCGGTCTTATCACCGAAAGTGATCTTCTATTATTGACTTGACGACACGGTTGGCGCAGTGGTTGAGCGATTGACTTTTGCGCACTATGTCGCTGGTTCGATTCCCGCACGGAACAAATATTTGTACGACCTGCAAGTATTTGTTACGAGACTGGGTGTTTTTCTATCTATAATATGTATGTATTTACGAAAAAAAAATGTATATAAGTAGTTTATCAGCCATCTCGTTACCATAACACAAACATTAAGTTGCTTAGCTTGGGACGATATGGTGTTGTGTGAAATGTGCAAGGATATTATTATTATTATAAAGACAACCTTTGCATATATAAAAGGAAGAAGAGAGACAAAATTGAAGCCAATTACATATACAATGAATACATACATAAATGAAGCACATTCCTATCTGTATGATCAATCAGCAGCATAATAAGAAAACGTACAAATGTCCAGGAGTATTTCATTTATGATGATACCAGCACACGAGATTTAAAAGAGACTAGCATGTGGAGGTATAAGCGTCGCAGACGACGCTTACTTAAGCAAAGTTTTTCTAAAACATGATGATCCTACTTATTGCCGCGTACTGTATGTGTACCTACGTACTCAATAGTGTCAATTGTTTGACCTACTGTAACGTCTGTGTATTTCCTCTGATGTTTATTTAAAATACTATATAGTTATCAAAACAGCGATATTCGTTGAAGCTAGAAGCGAGCACGTAGGTAGCCTCAACTCGGGATATGTGCGTATAATTACAATTCCAATTAGAGTAATATTGCAAACAATCGGCCCGCGGGTGACGTCATGAATACGAAATGTCACTAACGACTGTCCCCCGCCCCTCCGCGCGTGCCCCCACTCCCGTCGCGCCCCTGCCGCGAGCGAAGCCTGAATTTTCAAGCGACTCGGGTTGCCGAGTTGAATATACGCTCTGCACGTTTAATGTACGCTGAATAATAATTGTAACATTGACGAAAATGTGCGGCGTTGACGTTGTATAGGAAATGATTACTCAAACTTTGTTTATTTTAACAGGTTTCAGCTAATTTAAGTCATTTTACATTTAAATCAACAACTTAGTTCGTTGCAATGTTGAAGTGATCCGCTTTTGGGATATTTTTACGTCTGTACAGATGCAGTCAAAGCGCCATTAAAATCATATTTAAACCAGTCCCATTAAGACTTTTTGACTATCTTTTGTATTTACGCGCCTAGTCTAAAATAGCGATATTGTAACAGTTTATCTCTACTATTTCAAGCACAAGTGATCATTTAGTTGACAGTAAACGCGTACATACATCGTCGGTGAGCAACACGTACATAACAAAGACAATATACACGGACTACGCCAGCCGGTCACGTAGGCAAGCACTAACAATGGCTATAGGAACGTGCCTCATCGCTCTGCTGTGAATACGGCGTCCAAAATTCAGTATCTATTCGAAATAGTCACTGCAACACTGTAATGAAAACGTTGATAGAAAAAACATGCCATAATCCTACTTAAATAAAATCGTAAGTTCATTCACTGAAGCGGGATTGTCTGAAAGGGTTACCGCTACCCCGGAACATAAAGGGCTAAGGAAGGAACATGGATGGGTTTTTGTCAGTAAAAGTCTGACAATCTCTTCCGCTCCACCCAGAGCGGGAGAAGTCACTGGATGATATCCCACCCTCAAAAAAAAAAAGTTCATTTACTGACGGGCAATGCAAAGCCTAAACCGTTGGGTCTAGAAGCAAGAAATGTTGCACAAGAGTTCCAAAATATAGTGAAAGTGAGGAAAAATTCAATTGGGTTAAATAGGGGTATGAAAGTTTGTACTGAAGTCATTGTTGTCAATGGGAAATTTCATCTGGGGCCTAACCACGACCTTGAAGAGCTTTAATATTACTGCAGTATGAGAAAGAGATGAAACTATACAGGAGGTATAGCTCCATCTCTTTCCCAGTGTGAAGCAATATTTGGTCAAATGGCAGACAGCTTCTTAATTATAATGTTATTAGCTAATTAATATTGATTGAAAAAGAAGGTAACGAAACCAGGAAAAGGGCGCGTATCCTTAAAGAAAACAATATGGGTTGAAAATTAAGAATAAAGCATATTATAATTTCTCATTCAATCTGTTCTGGTTCTGGTTGTTCTGGTTCTGGCCCCACTAAGTTTGTTATAAACCTACATATGTTAAAACAAATATGACTGTTTTTACTATGACAACATACAATACAGACAAGAAGGTACACACATGAAAATTACAAAAGGCAATAATATTGATGATGCCATTAATTTGATATAACAGTAAAATATAATATTGGTAATGTAATGAAAAACGAACCAACTGTACCCACGATTAATAATTACGGAACACATTAACGATAACATTGAAATGAATATAGTAATAATTAAACAGAAACCCATGATTGAAACCTAATAGTCGAAACAATCAAAACAGCTGTACCTTAATTCTCATAACTGTTTATTCAAAAGCGTGACAATGTTCATCAAAACGCATATATCTAAGTACCTAATAAAATCTTCATTACAATTTTACGAGTCAATAAAATATACAGTTTCGTGACTTCTACTTATCTCATTTTTAGGTTTAACCGCTCGCGCTTGATAATAAAACCTTCTTTTTGTGAGTTTTTTCATAATGAGGCTATCACCACGTTTAATGCTTGCACTAGTCGTGGTTTCCTTAAAAACACCTTCAGGCTGCAAGACCTCATTCATGTGCCCATTGCTATGTCCTTTAATAGAAGCGAATGTCGATGAAGGAGGCGTTGCTTTAGAGTCATCATTGTTTTCACCATTTCCAGTATTCTCATTCGTGCTAAAATATTTATTTAAGTAATTATCATCATTGTTTTGTTTGTTTTCATTCATTTTTTGCATCTCCTTTAGTTTGTTTAGTTGTCTTAACTTCTCGAGCAGCTTAACCGCAGTAGGGAACTTCTGGGCTATGACAGCATCGTAATCAGTACCCTGGGTTATGTTCTTCGATTTAGTTGTTGGTAATTCATTGTTTTGTCCGGGCCACATATTATTGTTGTGAAAGTTATTGTCGACTTCATCGAGATTTGGTATATTTGTCTCGGCAGTATCCCATCTTGGTTCATTTGCACCACCATTAGGTAGCTCTGAAATATTTGGGTTGATAGGTGTTAGTCCTGGATAACTTCGATCATCCGAAAGGATTTTTGAACTACTCATACGGTCAGAAGGTAAATTCGAATCATATCGATCGATAGAAGGTAATTTTGAATTATGTGGACGATGAAAAGGTAATTTTGAATTGCTAAGATCGTAAAAGGGTAGTTCTAATTCAAATTGACCGTTAGAAGGTAACTCTGAAACCTGAGGATCATTTAAAGGTAATTCTGAATTACTTAGACTTAGAGCATCAGAAGATATTTCAGAATGAAATGGACCAGAACGCAATATCAAATTACTTTTTTCAACAGATGGTAATCTTGGATTACTTTTGAAATCATAATGTAATTTTGAATAATACGGATTGTTTGAAGGTAGTTTCGAATTATAAGGATCTTCAAAAGGAAAATTTGATTTACTTTGACCGATAGTAGGTAATCTTTGCCTGTATGGACTGACAGACGGTAATTTAGAACCCTCATATAGTTTGATTTTATCTCTATATCTTGCTTTAGGCTTCAAGTCTTCAAGATTTTCCGGGTCCTCAGAAGGAAGATCAGGACATTTAGGTGGTTTCGGACATTCCGGGGGTGGATTCGGACATTCCGGAGGTGGTTTGGGACATTCTGGAGGTGGTTTCGGACATTCTGGAGCCGGTTCCGGACATTTTGGAGGTGGTTTCGGACATTCCGGAGGTGGTTTCGGACATTCTGGAGCCGGTTCCGGACATTTTGGAGGTGGTTCCGGACATTTTGGAGGTGGTTCCGGACATTTTGGAGGTGGTTTCGGACATTCTGGAGCCGGTTTCGGGCATTCTGGAGCTGGTTTCGGGCATTCTGGAGCTGGTTTCGGACATTCTGGAGCCGGTTCCGGACATTTTGGAGGTGGTTTCGGACATTCTGGAGCCGGTTCCGGACATTTTGGAGGTGGTTTCGGACATTCTGGAGCCGGTTCCGGACATTTTGGAGGTGGTTTCGGACATATTGGAGGCGATTTTGGACATTTTGGAGGTGGTTTTTGACGTTCAGGTTTTCTTTTATACTCCTGTGGTTTTGGTTTATCAGGAGTTGTTTTAATTAGAGTGTCATAATCGTTATTTAATAGTAATGGCTGTTCAACAGGTTTCATACCCTGATCTTGATAAGAATCAAATTGCATATCAGTATAGTACTGATCAGAATTTAATATTGGATTATTTGGATCAAAGGCAGTGGGATCGACTGAGTATAAAGTTTCACTGTTCTTTCGAAATTGTCTACCCTGATATCGGTTTCGGACCGGACTGAACATATGTCTGATTGGATCTAATATTCCGGCTTCAGCTGCCGGAGCTTTGTGTCCTGAAAAAATACGTACATGTACCGTATCATCAGTACCTATCTATATCTATACAAATAATAAAGCTAAAGTGTTTGTGATCGCGGTTATATCTAGAATTATCGATCTGATGTTTTTTTATTTTATTTGATAGCTCAATTATTGAGGTACGTGAGGCTATTTAACATTACGCAACGACTTTTAGAAGCAAATCAATAAAAATCAGAAAACGCTGAAAACGAAGTCAAAACGCGGTTGGGCGATGCGATGCGGTAGATCGAACGTCGAGTTTGGATGATTTGCGGACACTCCAAAATTCTATAAATGTATTCGTTACGTAGTAAATGATTATATCGTTAAATGTCCACGTGGTAAACATAAAATTATAAAAAATAAGCAACGTACGTGACAAATATCGTAAAAAAAAAAGTATCACTTACCAGTGATCACAAATACGATGAATAGCAGATGAACCGATTGCATAGTTGTTTGGACAATGTTTTAATTCGTACTGATGCACAAACGAACAAATACTCCCGTGCTTTCTTGGACTAATTAACAAAGCAATTAGATTCAAAGTAATATTACTATCAACTGGGTATTGGGTCGAACGTGTTGTAAATAATGTAGAAAAACTGGACGAAATGTTCAGCTAATATGAACTCTCTTCTACCAGATGCGGTATAGAAAATATCAATAAGATTTTTTATAATATTTACCTATTCACAAATTCTACAGAAAACTCGTTTGTTATCATGACACAAGACATGATTCAATCGATGTGACAGAAAAATTTTCATAATGAAGCCGTCAATATTTATAAGTAGGTTGCATACCTATATTTGAAGATGACTTAGATGTAAGATGCTGGGTTATCCAAATCATAGGCTAGATGGACCCCTAAAAGTGTACAGACGCCAGCACATCAAGCTATTCCTAACTGTCAAATTTTCTTAATTAAAAATGAACCTTATGTCTTTGCAATAAAGTTGAAATACTATGAAAGAAATTTGACAGATTGTGGTAACTTGATGCGCTGGCCTCTGTACAAAGATCCGTCATCGATTATTTCGTATTATTCCTCTATTTAAGGCTTATCTATTCTTGGCCTATTTCACCACTTTTTAATAATATCCTGTTGAATCATCTAGCAAGTAGCTTTGTACTAAATTATGTTTGTATTACTTTCAAGTTTTGAGAATACTGACTATCCGGACACTGAGAATCAGGCCCTTAAGGTACATACCCCCATCATTACGGGTTGTTGGAAGCCCAAAAGTTTGACAACCAGTCTTGCCATCATGATGATACCCAAGTAACTGGGTTGTGGAGTGGAGGTCTGATATGCAATCACTCCATTTTAAATACTAATATTCAGCTGCATACGGTCAAACTGGAAGTCGATCTCAACATAGTTGAGAAAAACCATAGCACCATTCCACTCTGTTCATTCATTACAATTTAACGAAATACCGAATAAGCCGTTAATCCGTGTCGCGTGGCGGTCGTGTGCCGTTCACACCTGTCTATACGCTTACCATTATCCCCTTTTACGAGCAATGGTCCACATTGAAGGACGGAAGTGGTCAAACATTTGGAGTACCTAATGCAGATATTTGGAATGCAGATGTTTTATCGTATTGTTAAGAGAGGTGGAGAGATTTAAAAATGGGGGTTTTATTCTGCTTCTAGAAAGCAATTCACAGTTAAATTATTTTCATCTAAATGAAACCCAAAGCATGTATTTCAAATAAACCTTATACAAAATTTCGAATTGTCAAGGAGTTTGTCAGTCAGAAAGATGAAACTAAGTTGCCCATTCCAAAACGTAGTAGATACCTTTGGAGAACAACAGGCAAGAAACTCCACGGATACTGTTTTAAATCAAAATATAGTTAAGTACAAAATATTGGTTGCATTATTGCATTTGAAATTATACGTGATGCGAACGATGCAGAATAATTCAAAAAGAGCTGTGGCAGCATGATGCTTAAGATTAGCTAGCAGAATTCATCTCAATCATTTTGAAGGGAACTAAAAATCTCTCATCTGGCTGCAGCAAGAAAATTTCCAAGGTAAATTAGTTTATTTTATCCAGACTGATTTCTTGGGCTCACTAAAACCGAATTGTTTCGACCATCACTAACGGAAAAAGTTGATTCTTAATATTACTGATTGTCACTTAATCTTTACTACTTTTGCACCGGGCATTTTGACCACCTTTAAAAGCACCTACAAAAAAAACCCCAACATCTCGGCACATTGACCACGACAAAAAAAACTGTAAATAAAATCACCAGTAATTCCCCTAAACAGCTAACCAATATGCGCATAATAATCTGGTTGTAAGAGCCTCTCGACATAATGGAGTGTCGATTGTAAGCGCATGCTCACCCTACGAACAAATCCGCTAAACCTATTGTGATTTACACATTGACCCTTGGAATCAGCTGGCACTCGAAAAAAAGTTATTTAACGGGTTATAAATGTGTTAGTATCCAATTGTTTTGACTGGTATTTGACGGGTTACGAAATTGAGGCGTTTTGATATAGAATTGTTTTTAAAACTTCAATGTATCTGGTGGATTGCCGTAAGCTAGATATACTTGGCCGTCAGTAAAGTTACGCTAGAATACTTATTTTTCATGAGTTAGTCTTTTTTTTTAACTTTATTTTGTATTGATATGGCAAACAGCTCTAGCTTAACCAACTACTACCTCAACGAGCATTACAGTATTACTTCAGTGTGAGAAGGGGATGAAGCTATACAGAAGGTATAGCTCTATCTCTTTTCCAATTTGAAGCAGACTAGTTGACCCCCGATTCTCATTCACGTTTTTCAAAAAGACAATCGACAATGCCACATTTCGTCACTGACCATATTAAACAGTCTGAAGCGGTACTGTTCCACTCATATCAATAGCGATTTACCTACTACTTTTACCCATTCTAAGCCCTTTTTCTAAATCGACAATTAAACAGCAATCTGTAGGATTTGCGGCATTTGTGTCGATCACAAGTGCAGTATTGTGCAGAACATATGGACGATCTGCGAGTACCCCGCGGTTCGCCCGAGGTGGTCGCCAACGGGGACCCTTCGCGAAAAATACAATTTTGAAGTACAAATAGACTTTTTAATGAAAAGGAATATTTTTTCTACTACGATGTTTATCGTTGAAATTTTTGACCTTGTTTAGTATTTTTATATCGACAGAGTGCGATTATTATTTAGAATGCTTTATCGTTACTCGTAGATATAGTGATATTTTTTTTGAATTTAAATAATGTTTTGTTTCTGGGTTGTGGAGGTTAGATAGGCATGTGCTCCATGTAAAATACTGCTGCATCCGGTTAGACTGGAAGCCGGCTAGTTGTCAATATTATTTGATTTTATTAGAACAGCAGCACCAGTATATAATAGAATAATCTTCTTTAATAGAAATATCTTCTCTAAAAACACTTATCAATAGCAGGAGAAATAAATACACGTCTGATGAAGTTATCTACAGATGCCAGACCTGCAACATAATTTAATTGTGAAACGGACTTTCAATCAGAATCCGAAAAAAAATGAAAGAAGTTGTTATTAATAACGCAATAAATATTGTTAAACTGTTAAAATGAAGACATGGCCGATGTAAGTGTTACCCATTACCCAATTACCTACAGTTTTTAATTGAAACTCTGGGGTACACAAGCTCTTCCAGATTTATGCAAATTAAACTGTTTTCCTTTACTCTTCTAATTAATGAATTAGGCCTTTTCTCCATCAACAGACCAGGGGGCCAACCACCGCCTCTTATATTAGTATAATTTTAATATTGATTCACATTGCGAAAGACATGGAGCTGTTTTATTTTATGTTAGTAGTTTAGTTTTTTATCAAATCGGAACAATAAACACCTACATTGTGAGATATTACAACATGATAACGTAAATAGGTAAGTAACTTAAATAATAATGTAACCCACAGCGTTGTCCACAGATAATATACCTCCATAATGTTGTTGCCGTGAATGCGGTGCCTTATTGTTATTTGGTTCTAACAAAACAAACCATAAACAAAAATGATCACATGTTTTCAGTATAGTCCTTTGTTCTATTTTCACCCAAAGCAACAAGTTTCCACTAACATAATCCACAAGACATGACGCCTCAATTTACACAAAATCTATTATTTGCGACACTTCGCGCAGTCACCCGACACTCTCAACAGCCACAGATGGCGCTTTCATTGCAATTGTCATAATTAGGGGATTACTGCCCCCTAATGACATGTTACATTGAATCTCTCTTACGCCCCCGAACAAATGTTCAACAAATAAATACCGTTCACTGACTTGTTGCGAGTCAGGCGCAATTTTTCGACTCTAATTGATACTACCCCTGGTGATTTCCCCGAGATAAAATTGTTTGTTGGAATTAGAAACAGAAATTCTTTGGAAACTGTTTTTTATATCTCTATGTGACCTTGATGTTGAACAATTCAATTTATCGCACACTTGTTTCGATGGATTGATACATAATCGACGTCTAACAGCCGCCACTATCCGAGACGATTGAATCCCGTCAGACCATTAACACAACCCGCACCAAAACAGAACATTTTAACGGAAAACTCTAAAATATCCATTTTTAATGTCTATCTCTAATGGCTTAATCGCATCTCGGAAAAATGTCAGGTAAAAAGTGAAACCAATACATTCGCCATCAAAGCCCCTAAAAACATGGAAGCGAGTAAAAAAATACAACCTTTTAAACGTTAAAAGGCCCCGTTTACCGCGGACGCAAACACTTAGCTCCATGTTAATTAGTAAGTAGCCAGGAACAGCGTCAAAGGGAATGCATGAATACTTCCAACCGACCTCCGGCGGTGCTTTTAAAATCTCCCCGACTTAATTCAAAAGCTCAGAGAAACCGAAGGTAAAGTGATTATGTCGCCAATATGCGATTTTTTTTACAAAAATGAACGTTTGAGGCATTCCAGCGTAGGACGGCCATATGGGAATACATAAAACGAGCTAAGGATCGCTATTTGGAATTCGTTATGAGGTAAACTACTTTAAAATGTGAATTACTTTTCTCCTCTGTTCGGTCCACATTTTTCCGTAAATGGTTTTCCACGACTATGAAGTAATTTTCAGTTGATATTCTGTGTACTTCCGCTCTGTACATTTATGTGTAGTATTCTATTAAGACAAGACCTTGTACTATACAGGGTAACAGGGTCATCGACGCGTAAACTGGTGACCTCCCAGTAGATATGTTTCGTCGGTTATTTAAAAAAAAGTTGCCTACAAAAGCGCCAACCGATCAAAATGTATGGATTTATTTTTTGTGTTGAATTCATAATGACAGTAATCGCGTCCATAGAAGTAGTATGTACTAACTATTTAGTGTGACATCCTTGCCGCCCTAAATACTAATTACAAGGTATACCCACTGCCTGACAAGGTTTGACATGATGTACAAACTCCAGCAACTAAAGCTATCCCAAACTGTAAAATTTTCCTAATTGAACATGAACCTTATACTTTAAAAAAAAGTTGAAAATCCATATCAAAGTACAGATTAGAGTTGCTTGGTGTGTTGTCCTCTGTACGTCTATGATTGACATATTTCAATTCAGCAATCAAGGAGCTCAGTACTACTTACCCACGTCTTAAAAAAAACACAAAAATCCTAAATTAAACTTCTTTTCCATAACACACATACGTCACTATCACGCCTGTTACACCATAACATTCCCAGAGTGTTAGTCATTATATAAGAGGATAGGTGTACCTACCTATGGAATAACTACTTTTCATAAGCTATGTCTAAGTCTCATGTAATCCAGACTCCCGGCTACTACCGAGCAAACTACTAAATTTAATCATTACAAAATCTATACTAATATTATAAAGCTGAAGAGTTTGTTTGTTTGTTTGAACGCGCTAATCTCTGGAACTACTGGTTCGAATTCTAAAAATCTTTGTGTGTTGGATAGCTCATTTATCGAGGAAGGCTATAGGCTATGTAACATCACGCTACGACCAATAGGAGCCGGTAAAACCGTGCGGGAGCAGCTAGTTTATGATAAAAGGGTCATCACTATCATCTTAATGAATCTCAAAAATAGTCCGTGACGTGAAGATCCGTAAATAAGGTTTCAAGTTTTCAAAGCAAGAAATATCTCCACAGCACAGTATCACAGCAGTAGGCCAGCTCAAACGTTTGCGGCTCGACTCTGGACGGGAATCATTAGTCTCTTAACAGCGTTAGTTAAAGCAACCCAATTACAATTACGCGGGCTGCGCGATCTTGACCTACGGCAAGGGGTCGATGCGCAACGCCGGTATGCAAATAAGCACGTTTCTTTAATAGCGGACTTGACTTGATTTTAGATGGAGGAGGAAGTAAAGGGCTTGGGTCTTCGTGATAATCTGGTGTGACTGCTAGTCGATGAAGTTTTGTTTTATATCAATTGAATTGTTATGATAAGTTTACTTCCTCGATGGTCTCGATTTTTTAGAGCTTCAACACTTCTACTATACTTATATCTACGCGTTTCTGAGAAAAAGGATCTTCATAGGCTGACAGACGGACGGACACACGAAGTGATCCTATAACGGTTCTGTTTTAGTTTTGAGGTTCCGAACCCAAAAAAATCCTCGTGCTAAGTATAGCAAATCTCAAAGGATTTTTGTTTAAATAATTACCACATCGACTACATTAGCGTAAGAGGCAGTTTTTTGCCGAACCGATTATGACAAATGCATTCACAAATTATTTAGATACGGATTTCTACAAGCTTGTGACACATTAATAAAAATAACAATTTCTTTTCTCCAAACAGCGGAAGGCGCCTTCAAAAAATTAAAGCCGGAGCCAGGTGGGGGTAGCGGAGTGTCTGGTGGTGTCTCAGCCCTGTCTCCAGCCTTAGGTCCTCAACATGCAGGCCATACACCAACTACAGCGTCCTGTCCCACACCAGCGCGTCGTCGACATAGGACCACCTTCACGCAGGTATAACAATTGTGTTTATATCATTTCCAATCATATTTTTCTTACATTTTAAACAAAACCAGCAACAGTTTTTTTTTTTGTACAATAACCACAACATTTTCGTTTATTGATAGTAAATCCCTGCAAGCACCCACTACAGCCTTATCCAAGTAGATACTATTTAGCCGACTGCGTGTATAACCACTATGTTTAACTCCTAAGTTTTTCTAAGTTCCTAGTACCTGAAAAAACTTAGGACCGATCCTGCTGGGTAAGCGGGATTGTCCGATAGGGTTACCGCTACCCCT
Organism: Hyppa rectilinea; assembly: GCA_951799385.1. Taxonomy (NCBI): domain Eukaryota; kingdom Metazoa; phylum Arthropoda; class Insecta; order Lepidoptera; family Noctuidae; genus Hyppa; species Hyppa rectilinea. Next base: position 6,970,604 of record OX637314.1, read on the forward strand.
ATGTAAGGAAGGAACATGGATGGGTTTTAGTCAGTAAGAGTCTGACACTCCCATCCACTCCACCCAGAGCGGGAGAAGTATGGAATGGAGAATATTCCATTGGATGATTTCCCAGCCTTAAAAAAAAGGGCCGATTTTTCAATCGCCTGATAAATGGCGGTGTGACACATTGTCTATGCAAAAGCTGTCAAACTGCCATTTTTATTCCTCCAATAAAACTTAACTGACTATTCAAAAATCAGTCCTTTATGTGTTTCGGTCGATGTCATGCCGTCGGCAAGAGATAGTTAATTTACTATGTTACCTAAGCTGCAAAGCCAAGCTATGACATAATAATGGTACTCGCAAACAAATTTAAAACTACAGGGTACTTCCCGTTGACCTAGGATCAGCCAGGAAGCAAAGTCTGACAGCACAAGTAAATGAAAAAACCAAATAAGTGCGACTTCAGCTGTTACAAACTAAATGACTTAGGTATCTAAATTACTGAAATGATGCCGTGCCTGATTTATTTTGTTACGTGTCACCAATGGCACGTGTGCCACTAATTCGCCATATGGGCATAACTCCAGCTTCCTCATATGTAATAGAATAATTCTACCTATGCCAATATTTAAGGCATAGTAGCTGCAATCAAAGTTCCCAGTCTTAATGTAGCTGCCACAAAAACTTCGTTAATATGAGTCGTTTAGTGTGTGTTAGCTGGAGTGATGCCACCCCAGCTTCCTCATTCAATACTGGCAAACCAGGGACGTTAGGTTTTCGGCTATAGGCAGAAAAATAAGGCATGATAGCTTCACAAAGAAGGAAAGAACTCATCAGACGATACTGCTTAAAAAGTATTGAAATTACGATCAAAAATGTGTGTGTAAACTGGAGTGACGTCATGTCATCCCCGGTTTAGGATTCGGTTTCATACACACCTTAGACCTTAAACGTGGTTCAATTGTACTGCCTATCCCGACTTATTCATTGACAATTACTCTAACAACATAGCTGAGTCATTAAGTTCGCCAGATTCTTAACAGGTTAATTACCTTATTAATTATTGCACGGCACGCCAGCATTAATGACATAATCCGTCGTGCTCTTGTCACCGCCGGGGTGCCAGCTGTTTTAGAACCCAAAGGCTTGGCACGCGACGATGGGAAGAGACCAGATGGAATGACACTAATGCCTTGGAAGGTAGGTAGGCCTTTGGTGTGGGATGCAACGTGTGTCGACACCCTTGCGCCATCCCATCTTCCTTGCACGGCGGGTTGTGCTGGGGCAGCCGCTGCAGGTGCAGAAAACCTCAAACGGCGCAAGTATAACAACCTTATTGGAAGTTATATATTCGAGCCGTTTGGGGTTGAAACACTAGGGCCATGGGGTCCGAGTACCCACTATGTTTATCGAGACATCGCCAAGCGATTGGTCGACTCTTCACGTGACCAGAGGGCTGGCCTATTTTTCGGTCAAAGAATCAGCATTGCCATACAACGTGGCAATGCTGCCAGCCTTTTGGGAACTTTTCCTGTTGACAGCGATGTGGACGAATTTTTTGATGCCCTTTGATTTATTTTATTTTGTTTCCCTCCTGTTATATACTTGTAAATAGTTATTACCTACTATAACTAAATTATTGTTGTTTTTATTGTGACAGGAACAATTAGCAGAATTAGAAGCGGCTTTCGCCAAATCTCATTATCCCGATATTTACTGCAGAGAAGAACTGGCACGGACGACGAAACTCAACGAGGCGAGGATACAGGTCAGTTACCTATTCTTTATTATAATTTATTACCGTATACCAAGCTATACCTAACTGTCAAATGTTCCCAATTGAAAATTAACCTTATGCTTTTGTTATAAAGTTGAAAAACTATCAAAGAAATTTGACATGTTGGGGTAACTTGATGTACCTCTGAACATATAACGCCTTCATATCTGTTAGGCTCGATAGGTTTAAAACTTGGACTCGCAAGAAAATAATAATTAATAAATCTGTGCATTTAACTTGTAACACAAATCAAACATTACAGACCAGTCAAGGTATACTTTTTAGCGGTGATATGATTTTATACGAACTTCAGTCTAAAGTCTAGAATTTGTACGAAATTGTACGCTAAATAAAAAAAAAATATACCATAAAGACTTCGCAGAACACAATAATCAACATGTCACCGCCAGGAAGTATTCTTCCTAGCGGGCGTTACATACTTATTTCCCTAAGTAGTATTCCACTTTTAGACCTTATTACTTCGTTAAACAAAGTAGGTACTCAACTGCAAAAACCACTAAAGACTTCAAAACAAGAATACTGCAAGTAGCCTAATGCAATTGGTGACGGTTACCATCAACTGCATCAGTTGTATTTTCTTTCTTTATTATATTCGATTTTTTATTATATTTTTTACCTTTATTTATGTTTTTCTTATATTTCGAGTGTTACAAAGTTACCTACCTGGGCCAATGTCATACCCTTTACGAAAGCTTAACACTAGCTTGGCGTGACCAATATGGATACTATATTTGTGTGGATTGATGGTAATCTAACCCAATCTGATTCTATTTAAATGGCCTTATTACAGCATTAAATCATTCAAGAGTAGCTCGTGTCTAAGTAATAACAGCCGCAAGGATCAATTCATCAGGTTAAGCTACGCTTACCGGGGTTGATATGTAGATGGGTAACCATTTTCAGATATCGAGACTCCTCCGTGCCTCGGAAATCAGTTGGTCCCGGCTGGCGCTCGTGGTTTTTTGACAGTTGTTACGGGTAGTTAGAAGCCCGAAAGTCTGACAGCCAGTCTTACTAAAGGGCATCGTATTACCCAGTTAGTGCCTGGGTTGTGGAGGTCAGATAGGCAGTCGCTCCATGTAAAATACTAGTATTCAGCTGCATCCGGCCAGACTGGCAGCCGACCCCAATAAAGTTGGGAAAAGGCTAGGCCGATTTATTACAGCATTTAATCAATCACAAGGCTCACCATGTTGGCCTAAAGATACGTGGAGTCATTATTTTCGAAAATAACACAATTCCTGTAGCAATTATCTCCATTTTAAAATGCTTGAAATATGAGGACTCATTTTCCAAAGAAAACCTACACGTGGATTTATATTCAGATGCATTATGGTAAATGTTCCCCACATTCACAATTCAATTAACGTACACGGGAATGTCGGCAAAAATGGACCACCCGCGGTTCGAATGAAAACGTACAAAATATTGCAGCCAGCACAATAGTATCACGCTAGTCGTTCTTGGATGGAATTGTCGAAATATCAATGATGCGCGAATACTCGGATAATACAATTTGGAGCGTAGGCCGGAGGCGGATTGAATTAAAGTGGCATCTGTCGGGCTCGACCGTATGAATACGAAATGCTTACAGTAACCCGCGAGAGATCTTTATCTCAGTTTTAAAATTGCTCAATCCCCCAGGACCCTCGGTATTGATTTGTCCCTGGAGCACCTAATTTGTCGCTTTAGATGTTTTATTCAGTACATGACTCTTAGCATCGTCTATTAACGTCGCGTCTGTCCGTCCACCTATGAATTTTTCGTAGACTTGCTCTTATCTTTTACGCTATTACTTACTGCCTTACATTACGGAGAAATTCTTCTTTCTAAAAGTACCTAATTCAATCATCACATATTAACTCTCATACATATGAAGTAGCTTTCAAGTGATATTTTATTCACTGTCGCTCCATCAAGACGACAATTACTCTTTTCTTTCAAGCGCAACGAATGTCGAAGCTTTTCTTAGAAATGAAAGGTTATGAATGAAACGACATTATTCCATACTTTTACGTCGGTAGAAACGTTAAAAGCACGTGAAATGTGTGTAGGCGAGGGTGCCCCACACTTGTAAGTACCTACCGCGGTAGGTACGCGTGTCGTACACACACGAGCCGATACATGATGTATGTCTAGCACTGTATGCTCGTGCACGCGCGCTCCGTAGGAGGCTATTAACGTTTAGGCGACGCTACATAAGAATGTAAACGTTAAAGACGACGTCGACGTCGAGCTCCCTCCTTCTAGAGGAAATTTCGATATAAAAATACAACGTCGCCGGGCGTGCGAGGGTCGCGGGCGGCGGGGCGGGGCGGGTGGCCCCTGAGGCATTGCAATCCCATCAAATGGATCCGTAACGAAGTTAGCCGCTCATCCTCCCCGCGCGCCTCTCGACATTGTCTCTGCCCTCAAATGAATTCTACAATTGGAAATAAGAAAATGTTTTGTTGGATCTCCGTGCTTTTTCAGTTTAAAGGCGACCGTTTTCTTCGGATAACTCGGTACTCTGCCACGATAATAGATAGCTATCTATACCTCGTTCTGTCCTGAACAAAGTGTCTTAGACAAGGATCTTTACTAAGTTAACTCTATTTCTAAATTGTTTCTTGTTGATTGGGAGTATTCTGTTTGAAAATGTTTGATGTTGTAGTTATTATAATGGCTATGAATTAGTTTTGGTTGGAAAGGCATCGTTTTTAATTAAAGCAAAGTACCTATAGCTTTGAGACGATGCAAACCCAAATCTGTTTAAAGTTTGGCATCTGACAACTTACAGACTTTTGCTAGGTTTTTGTAATCTTATTAATAGTTAAGGCTACATCTAGCTACAATCGGCATTTTTACAAGATTAGGTTTAGATTGGAATGGAAATATGCACTAATATCTGGCTACTCTGAGAGGTCTGTTCTTATTGAGAATTCTTTAAACGTTAACAGTATGATAAACTGAATTTATAAAAAAAATGGCATATTTTTAGTAGATCGATTTCGAAGTAAAAATAACACGTAGGTATATATATTGTTATGTTAAAATTTTTAAAGCAAGGTCTTTATTACAGCAGCATTTGATTACATATTTATGTCAGGTTAAATCTTTTGTTTATATTGACGCAATTGATTTCTTTAAAACCGTTGCCTGCGTTCAGCCAGTATTGTTAGTCATCGTACACTTAGTTCGCAATAAACGTTTTGACTTTGACTTAGTATTCTTTCTTTCGTTTCGTTTACTTTCGATCGTTCCAAAAATTAAGTTGGGTCATAATAACTACAAAAGAGTTTGGATATTACTGCCCTAATCCAATCCATTTATACAAAGCTACGTTTATTTAAACCGATGGGAAATTGCTTCGTTTTTCATCACAACGCGCAATGCGGGCGGAAGTCGGGTAGCTTTGCGAAAAAACTAATATCCCATTTATGTTTCTTCCCCCTATCTAAAGGTACTTATGAGATGGGAGCGGTTCTCAATCTGTGGGGGATCATCCATTTCTAAACGGAAACATAAATATCGAAAGTCGTTTTTTGTTAGAAAGAGATTTTAAAAGTTATCTTATAAGATTGCTTTTAGCAATTGCTGCTCATTGTGTCTCTTGTAAAATGTTTTAATTTAAATCTGTATATTGTATGGTGTGCAGATGCCAGCACATCATGCTATCACAAACTGTCAAATATCCCCAATTGAACATGAACTTTATTTGTTTGAAATAAAGTTGAAAATCTATCAAATAAAATTGTCAGATTGGTGTAGCTTGATGTGCTGGCCTCTGTGCATAATAGAGAATATTCTATTCTATTATAAGTTTAGGTAATAGTTTGGGTTTTTAAGTCGTGGTTCTTATTTGATTTAATGACGATTCAAAGGTGCCTTGAAATAATATTTCTTTAAAGCCAACAGAATTTGGTCACCAAAAATATATTGTGTGGTGACAACGAATATATCATGCTATTAATAAGAAGTTTTTTTATTTAACCATTTATTTACACACATAAAAAACAGACAATAAAAACGGAACAGAAATAACGTACAAAGGTAATGCTTATTTCTCGAGTAATCTCTTCCAGCATACCTGCGATAGCAAAGTAGATAAAAGAGATGTAGACAACGTGTGTAAGATTTAAAGAGAAAACAATATACATGAATTTAAAGAAACAATTCACTTATTTAAATATAAACATATACTAAGAGAATATACATACATACTTTAGTAGTAGGTATGTACCTACTACTACTAAAGTAAATATCACTCCAATATATATTATTATAATGTAATTATATATAATGCTTAGTAAGCATTTCTACAGTTTCAGTTAGACTGAATAAATGGCCATCTATGAATAAAAGTCTTCAGCTGAATAGGTACGACAAAATAAAATTTAAAAAATATAATGTTTACATAGTTATGTTACACACAAGTTGTTAAGGTCAGATACTGGTATTCAGCTGCATCCAGTAAGACTGGAAGCCGACCCCAACATAGTTGGGAAAAGGCTCAGCAGATTGATTGATTGACATTATATGCTATAGATTAAAGTCGCTTTTAGTGTCTGTCTATGTTTCTTTAAAATACTTTTCGTTTTCTTTAAAAACCACGCAACGGATTTTGATACGGGTTTGAGGAGATTTTATTCCGGAAGGTTTATATTTTTACTAGCTGCTTCCGCGCGGTTTCCGCGCTCCTATTGGATGTAACGTGATGTTACATAGCCCAAAACCTTCCTCGAAAAATGGACTATCCAACACAAAAAGAATTTTTTAATTCGGACCAGTGGTTCCCGAGATTAGCGCGTTCAAACAAACAAACTCTTCAGCTTTATAATATTAGTATGGATTAGCACTTACATTATTAGCACTAGCGCCAGGGTGGATATTTTTTTTTTAAATAAAGCCTATGGCACTCAGGGATAATGTAGCTTCCCATTAGTGAAAGAATTTACAGAATCGGTTCAGGCGGTCGATTCTGTAATAATCTCCCGTGAAAACGTGAAGTGAAGTGAGCTATCGTTCCACCTAATGGTAGGAATTAACACTATCGACAGCTCACTCTAAACTCACTTCACCAGCGTGATCACGGTGAGATGGTTACAGAATAGCACTACAGTAATTCTAAAGATTACACCCTACAAACTAATATCACTTTATAATATTACTAGCTTTTGCCAGCGACTTCGCCCGCGTGTATGTAGGAAATTATCCCACGGGAACCGTAATTTTTTCCGGGATAAAAATCTTAGCTCAGCTTATATGCTATTCCAGACTATAATCTATTTTTGTGCCCAGTTTCATCCAGATTCGTTAGGTATTTTTTGAGTTTATTCGTTACAAACATACATACTAATCTTTTCTCTTTATAATATTAAGTATAGATTAGCATTTCACTTACAAAACGATTAATAAATCTCTGTTTTGTGTCAAATCTTAGTATAAATGTGCGAAGCAAGGGCTGGTCGCTAGTATAAAAATAAAAACAAATCACAGAAGACAATGTTGAGATACGCCGATACAAAATACCTACATAATGTATATTTTGGATAGGGTGGCTTCACTAACTGTTAGGTATAGGGTATATCGGTTTATTTATATGGAGAGTGCGTACGGAGGGCGCTCCGCCCTCGCGGGTTTCGAGGAGGGAGGGAGAGGGGGCACTCCACCCTCTCCCTCTAATCAGCTCTAATCACCATATCAAACGACGCACGCTTTCATTCCCGTTGACAACACACAGATTAGGGGCTCGTGTGTTTTGGCCATTGTTTTAGCTATATAAATCTATAAACTTATATAGGTATAACACTGAAAACATGAAAGATTCACATAAGTTTTAAATTTGGTTATAACCTTTCTGGAAATACGAACGCTACCTGTGCATATACAAATAGGTACGTATATTAATATCTCTCGATAATATGATTACTTTTTGGTACCGTGTAGATCTTAACTTATACCAACTTTATTGAAATTAATCTTAGTCTTTGCAAAACCATCTTGAGATACCTCGAATTCAGTGGAGCGACACCTTTTATAATTAATATTAATTACTAGCTCTAGCTACCCTAGCAACCCTATACCCTACCTACCTACGTATTTGTTTTTTAATGTAAGAACCTTCTCCTGACAATAACCAACAGCAAAAAAGAATTAGAGAAATCGGTTCAGCTGCTCTCGAGATTTGCGCTTAGCAACACATTCAGCGATCCATTTTTATACTATAGATAACTCTCTAAGATAAGGGATGTTGTACGTCTCGTTCTACTTTCACAAAAACTGAATGAACAAAAGCCTTTTTGAAACATTTCTAACATCATCTTCTTTCAACAGGTGTGGTTTCAAAACCGTCGTGCTAAGTACCGCAAACAAGAGAAGCAGTTACAGAAGGCGCTGGCACCAGCAGTGCTGCCTGGCTGTAACGGCATGATGAGGAACATCCAGGGCTACCGAGGATACCAGCCGTACCCACACCCGAACACCATCAATAGATACCCACAGGTAATTTAACAGCCAGAACCAGAACGCAGAAGATGGAGGGACGAGCTGAACAAAACAAACAACCAGTGGTCCATTTAAGCCATGGATCGCAAGCACTGAAAGCCTTTGGGCTTTGCCCAGCATTGGGATGCTATAAAGTCAAAGTAAAATCATTATTGAAAATAGGCACCAGAAATGCACTTTTGAAGGTCAAAAATGAATAAGAAATATAATTGACTCCAGTCGCCCCTTCCAAAAGCTAGTTTTGTGCGGAGAAGAATGGGCAATGGGATCAACAATGACAATAATTTGATAACCATTGTCAATAGCCGCAGGCATTCCATTACTGCAATGGAGTATCAATTCTTTGTGATTCGGTAATGAAATCCCGTTGGCACAAAACCGTTAACTTGCAAATAAATTCATGAAATTAAAAAGCACGGCGAAAAAATGGTCTGAAATTCATATTGCAAAACAAGACAGTCAATCAGATTTAGGTATAGATATGTAAAATCACACTCACAAGCGAAAGTTTGTGAGTGTGTGAGTTTCTGGGTGAAATTTGGCACAGAGATAGGTTTAACCCACAGGATACTTTTTCTACCTTTAGTACCTCCCCGTGGGATAATTTCCGACAACCACACAGGCGAAAATGCAGGGCGGCAGAAGCTAGTAACTCTCTATTTCATGAAACCTATGAATAAGGATGATGTCAATTTTTTAGTAGTCTGGTCCCTAAATTAGATATTTTTTTTAATATTGGCCGCGTATTTTTTCTTTTTTTACGTAATCCAAAGATTACACCGATACATTGAGTTAAAATGTGGTTGACGTCACAAATATGTAGTTTTTATACTTACTTGTGACGTAGCGAGCCCCCAATCCCCAACTTTAATGCATTTTATCTCAATAATTTTTATAAATATGATTAAGCAAAAAATATGTGTCTTATATTTTATTATTATCTGATTGACGTATTGGGGCATACCCTGTTGCTGGGTTGTGGAGGTCAGATAGGCAGTCGCTCCATGTAAAATACTGGTAATGAGCTGCATCCGGTTAGACTGAAAGCCGACCCCAACAAAGTTGGGAAAATGCCAGGCAGATTGATTTTTGATCTGTCTTCGGATTTTTTTTTTACCCACGCATCGTTCCTGTTTTGAATTGTGGTTAAATCCGTCAAAAACTGTTAAGATAATTGCCATTCAAAGACAGTTTCTGTCCCAAGATGAATCAGAGACAAAAGAAGCTTTCAGAAACCCATAGTCACATATTAATGACGTACTTAAAACACATACATACACGTCGTGTTCATTTTCGCCACAATTTGGACGCCATTACTATGCGGCGCTAATCAGTCTCCGTGATTACGCCATAATGCGATTGAACGCTCGGACGGACTGACCGACGAAAATAATGCAAATACTGGCCACACGTTCCAATAATCCTGGAACTATATAAATAAATGTATCATTCTGTAGATTCTGGCTGGTTTCAGCAAATCAGACCGGTGTTTATTGGCTCAATCGTTGATTCAGATTGTCTGAAATGGATTAAGGTTAGCCTCCCTGTTAGAGGTTTATCTGAACTGCCGAAGCGACCTGTTATCTAGTCGTGAACAATTTGAATAGATAGATGGATGATGGCAAATTAAAAAAAAAGCGAATAATATATAGGCAGTCAGATAATAAAAAAAATATTAGACACGTATTTCATGCTCTATCATATTTATAAAAAGTGACTTAGGTAGATGAAACGCAATTAAAGTTGGGGAGTAGGGGCGCGCTGCGTCACAACTCAATATAAAATCTACATAGGACTGACGTTATGCCACATTTTATACAATTTATCAACGTTATCTTTTGATGGACTAAGCATAGTTTGTAACAATTTATTTCAAATATCTATACATATAATAAAACAGTAAAAAAACTGTGTCTGTACATTGAATACACTCGAGAGCAATGAATCCGGGTCACTTAAAGAATCCTAAAAATCTCGGAAACTAAAAATGCTAGGTTAATGCAATAAATTGTATTTAATAGACAATGTAATACTCCTTAAATGAAGGTATTAAAACTTCTTAGTTATTGTAAAGTTATATCATAAAAAAATCAAATTTGAAAAAGGGTCACTTTCGAAGATGGAACTACGAAATTACAGCATTTGGTTTTGCTTTTGTTTGTAATCTGTCATTTATGTGGGTACATAAACCATGTTGATAGTGCTCTATATTCATTATTCAAGCTGAAATTATGTCGCTTACGCCTGAAGAATGCACCAGAATACTTACAATGCTGGAAACCGGCCGGAGTCAGCGCGATACAGCCAGGACTGTCGGTGTGTCGCTGTCAACAGTACAAAGAGTTCTCCGACGTTACGAAGAAACTGGTTCTAACCTACGCAGACCAGGAACGGGCAGAACCAGGTGTACCACAGCACGAGAAGACCGATACTTGGTGAACACCATGCTTCGAAATCGCTTTCTCACAGGAACTGAACTCACAAATCAGTTTCGACACCTCGGAGGAAGTAACCCAAGTGCATGGACAGTAAGACGTCGGCTTGCTGAATTTAACTTAAAACCCCTTAGACCTGCAAACGGCCCTAAACTGGAGCGTGGGCATCGTGTTTCAAGACTAAGATATGCCCAGGGCCACGTAAATTGGAGTATTGAAGATTGGTCAAAAGTTATGTTCTCCGACGAATCAAAATGTATGCTCTACAAGCACGATGGAAGACACAGAGTGTATCGAAGACCAGGGGAAAGATTCAAGCAAGCATGCATCGAAGAAAAAGTAGCCTACGGTGGTGGGTCTGTACTTGTGTGGGCCGGAATTTCTTCTGAAAGTCGCACAGAGCTGGTGATCATAGAAAACGGCTCTTTAACTAGCGTAAGATATGTGGAAGAAATCCTCAATGATCACGTTGGTCCATTTATGGTCAATTTAGGTGAGGATGCTATATTTATGCATGACAATGCCCGACCTCATACAGGTAGGATTGTGAATGACTACCTTCAAGAGATGAACATTACTCGTATGGAGTGGCCAGCGCGCAGCCCGGATATCAACCCGATCAAGCATGCTTGGGACGAGCTAGGCAGAGGCGTAAAACAACGAAACCCTCCCCCAATCACGCTTCGTGAGCTCAAAATTGCTCTCACAGAGGAATGGGAGAATATTCCCCAAAATCGTATAAGGAACTTGGTGTACAGCATGCCAAACCGCGTAAACGCAGTAATGGAAGCACGAGGAGGCAATACGAAGTATTAAAATTCAAGAAAATCGTAATAAAATTCAAAAATTTCATGTTTCCTATTTTTGTTTTAAGGAGAGATCAGCAGTTTTTTTCTTTAAGTAATTTTGTGTTAATAAAATGTATGGTGACTCATATTTTTTTTACTTTCATTTAAGGAGTATTACATTGTCTATTAAATACAATTTATTGCATTAACCTATCATTTTTAGTTTCCGAGATTTTTAACATTCTTTAAGTGACCCGGATTCATTGCTCGCGAGTGTATATTAAAAAAATAATAATTGAGGGGGGTTTAGAAACAGTAATAGAGCATGAATCCAAAAAAAAAAAATTGTCTGTTTGTCTGTTTGTCTGTATGTCTGTTTGTCTGTTTGTCTGTATGTCTGTTTGTCTGTTTGTCTGTTTGTTTGTACACGCTAATCTTCGGAACTACTGGACGGATTGTCATGATTTTTTTTTTGTTGTATAGGTATTAAGTCTGGGCAACATATAGGCTATAATTTATCTTGGAAACTTGAACACCTGATGCAGAACCGCAACAGACCAGCTAAACTATAAGAGATACAAATATGATACCTTGGCAAAAATTGTTCCACGTGATTAAAATTTTCTGCTGAGAGAATAAATTTGAAGATCTGGAACACCTGATGTGGAACTCCAAGAGCCCAGCTACACTGTAACATATATAGGAATGACGTCTTCGCAAAAGTTGTTCGGTCTGATGGGCATTTCCTGTTGACTTATAAAAATCGAAGATCTGGAACACCTGTTGTGGAACTCCAAGAGCCTAGCTACACTATAACATTATATAGGAATGACGTCTTAGCAAAAGTTGTTCGGTCTGATGGGCATTTCCTGTTGACTTATAAAAATCGAAGATCTGGAACACCTGTTGTGGAACTCCAAGAGCCTAGCTACACCATAACACATATAAGAATGACGTCTTAGCGAAAGTTGTTCAGCCTGATGAGCACTCTCTGTTGATGTATAAAAATTGAAGATCTGGAACACCTGTTGTGGAACTCCAAGAGCCTAGCTACACCATAACACATATAGGAATAACGTCTTAGCACAAGTTGTTCAATCTGATGAGCACTCTCTGTTGACTTATAAAAATCTTAGATCTGGAACACCTGTTGTGGAACTCCAAGAGCCTAGCTACACTATAACATTATATAGGAATGACGTCTTAGCAAAAGTTGTTCGGTCTGATGGGCATTTCCTGTTGACTTATAAAAATCGAAGATCTGGAACACCTGTTGTGGAACTCCAAGAGCCTAGCTACACCATAACACATATAAGAATGACGTCTTAGCGAAAGTTGTTCAGCCTGATGAGCACTCTCTGTTGATGTATAAAAATTGAAGATCTGGAACACCTGTTGTGGAACTCCAAGAGCCTAGCTACACCATAACACATATAGGAATAACGTCTTAGCACAAGTTGTTCAATCTGATGAGCACTCTCTGTTGACTTATAAAAATCTTAGATCTGGAACACCTGTTGTGGAACTCCAAGAGCCTAGCTACACTATAACATTATATAGGAATGACGTCTTAGCAAAAGTTGTTCGGTCTGATGGGCATTTCCTGTTGACTTATAAAAATCGAAGATCTGGAACACCTGTTGTGGAACTCCAAGAGCCTAGCTACACCATAACACATATAAGAATGACGTCTTAGCGAAAGTTGTTCAGCCTGGTGAGCACTCTCTGTTGATGTATAAAAATTGAAGATCTGGAACACCTGTTGTGGAACTCCAAGAGCCTAGCTACACCATAACACATATAGGAATAACGTCTTAGCACAAGTTGTTCAATCTGATGAGCACTCTCTGTTGACTTATAAAAATCTTAGATCTGGAACACCTGTTGTGGAACTCCAAGAGCCTAGCTACAACATAACACATATAGGAATGACGTCTTTGACGTCTTTGTTGTTCAATATGATGGGCATTTCCTGTTGACTTATAAAAATCGAAGATCAGAAACATCTGATGTGGAAATCAAAGCTATCACTAATTTTACTGTGTAATTATAAAATAACATAAACTGGGAGTACCTGCACGCGGTGAAGGCGGTAACAGTTTAGGACTGAATTTCGATGACGATGGTATATCATTGAAAATTTGACTCTACTGGCCAAAACTCCTATTTATTTTTTTATTTTATCGTATGAATATGCCTTCGGGCTTATGTTGTTTGAGTGTTTAATTTCCTTTTCCATTTATCTTCGTGACACTGTAGCCTACCCGGTAACGCAGGGGAGCAGTCATTTTAATTTAGATTTTTATTGATCAGGTATCTTCACAATAAAACTATGACCATGCCTAGAAAGAGGTCAAATCTTTCCCAATGTTCCAAGAGAGCTAAAAGATTGAGGATCATAAGATCCCAAGAATCTACCGAAGAGCGTCAGGAGAGACTTGATGTTGTTCGAGAACATTAGGCTGCAACTCGCTCCGTGGAAACCTCTTCGGGTCGCGAAACACGCCTGCGTTCTCAGCGTATTCATTAGGTCTCTAGAGACCAGTGAAGAATATGATGCGCGACTGACCGCTGATCGTGAACGTCATGTATTGTCTCGCGAGTCAGAGACGTTCACGGAAAGAGAATTACGCTTGAGTTCCAAGCGTATCTACGCATCGACTTCTAGGTCTCTAGAGGAGGAATATAATAATGCGGTTACCAAAATGAAAACGATGACAAATGGACTGTATGTTTTGGTGGTAGTTGGAATGAAATAAAACTAAAGCTCAGTGTGATAAAAGATTTAAATGGGAAAAATGATAAAAAATAACATAAATGGCGGCCCGTTGTCGCTGTCATAAGCAACAGGGTCCGCGTACGAAGTCGCGGGCAGAAGCTAGTTACAAGTAATTCATTAAAATGGTATATACAGTATATAATATAACACTCAAACTAAAAAGAATACACCTGTTTCCCAGAGGATAGACGGATCTGTAGATGTAATTTTTGTGTTTCACTAGTTAAGTTAGCACAAATACAAGTTACATATGAATAAGTCCCTTTGTACAGGTGAGATGGGGTCAAAATCACACTATACTTAGCAACAGTCGATGCAAACACTTAACTAGCCATTAACAAATCATACGTGTCCACTTTCAACCATACCTACAACGCCAACGGATGCCGAAAGATGTTCTATGACTTTTTACACAACACAGCTTCCAATTATCTTTGCGACTTAAACTTCCTAATCCCAACTAATATTAAAAATGCGAAAGTAAGTTTGTTAGTTTGTTTGTTACCTTTTCACGCCAGAAGCATTGAACATTTGCATATTCGCTGTCAGATGTACAGAAACGGACATAGGGTATCTATAATCCCGAAAAAACAACCCCGAGAATAAAACAACAACAACGTTCTAATGATAATAGATGGCGCCACGTGTATATAACCACAAGCGTACAGACACCAGCAAGCTATCCCTAACTGTCAAATCTCAATTAAAAATGAACCTTAATGACCTTTTCTTAATTAAAAATGAACCTTATGTCTTTGCAGTAAAGTTGAAATACTATCAATGAAGTTTGACAGATTGTGGTAACTTGATGTGCTGGCCTCTGTACAACCCGAATTGATTGTCAAATTTTTAAATTAATGCGAGAAAAGTCACGGGCTAAAGCTTGTAAGTTATAAAGCACCCCGAACCATCATCGCCACGTTGCTAACCTAACTTGATTCCGCACCGCTATCCCATTAACACAAGTGTTAATCAGTATAAAACATAAAGCCACGGATAAATTTACGCGATTAACATAAAACGGGGCGGGAAAAATCATTATGTTCGCAGGCGCGAAGCTGCGTGGCAGTAATGCGATGACGAGATTGTGTATAGGAATGTTTATTATAGTGTACAGGTGTGTACAGAAATATTCGTTAGGTGTTAAAGCATTTAAAAGGAAGTTTTTAAATGTGATCGTGATTTTTGTAGTTTTAATAACTCATTCTGTATTTGTGTTGTTTATTGATTTGTGATGCGAAGCAGTTCCCACTGACTGGTCAGAGCGTGGACTTAGTTGTTTAATAAGTAATTCATTTGACCTGCTTTCAACCACGAGTATGCTACAATTAAATAATAACTCATTCCATAGAAATATAATATATCAATAACCCAGACCCAACATTACATTAAGAATATGGATCTTTCGTCGTTTATTTGAGAATTATATAAAAAAAACTACTAATAGTGTTGTTCTATGTAGAATTACCGCTAAAATGCTAAACAAATACACAGGCTAATCTTAAAATGTTGTCCCACAGCACCACGGCAGTTACGAAGAGTTGCAGAAGGATATATTCTCCCTATCACAGATGGGTGGTGGCTCCTACCCCATGCCGCAAGGCTTCTCCATGGGACATGGCGCCAACATGAGCGCCGTTGGCATGAGGCAGGATACTATGGGTGAGTTAAGGACTATCTGAAGGGAGAGAGAGAAATACTTGATTTAAATCGACTGCTAGGGTGGTTTTATATTAAAGGCACGTGAAAGGTTAACTTGTACGTACTAGAACTGTTTCTTTATTGTATTCCACAGTGCTAGGTGTTAGTGTGATAACCGCGAAAAAATATTTGTGTTATATTGTTTTTGTTTATTTTTGCAAATCAATTGTTCAGAAATTGCTAACTACCCTAAAATTTAAAATATTTTCACACAACAAATTACACTAAGTGCGATACAAACTAGAATGTAAGTTTGTAGCGCAAAACAAAAAGCGGTAGACGGCGGCAGAGCGGCAGCTTTCATCAAGTTTCTATTAAAGCCGTCAAGGCAATTATAAAGTTGGCTGGAGCGAAGATGATGCCTCGTTTTTATACAAATATCCTCTGTAATAATGGGAAAACTTGGTCGTCGCCACACGGCCGCCAGTTCCGACAGATGATCGCAAAGAAAAAGAACTTGATTACAATTTATTAATATCACCCGTTCTGCTTTTTTTTTTATTACTCTTTGCCGGGGTTTGTGATTGCGGACATACGACTTTAATCTTTTGACAGAGATATTGGAGATTGTTAGAGTTTAATATCTTTATCTACGTACACGTGTATCGTAATAATAGGAAGTGATGTGTGTGTGTGTGTGTGCGTGTGTTAGTATGTGAGTTCAGTGTCACGATTTCGTTCGATATAGTTGTAAATAGTCAAATTATATAGTAAGGTTAACGCGATCATACATTTTAATCATCTAGATACCTAGATTATTTCACCTCTACGTACGTTTTAAAAAAACACAAAGTTATAATGCTATCATTTTATAATCACGATAGGATGGGATATAAGGTACATCTACCTTCAACAAGCAGCATCTCAAAAATGACACAAACTCAACAAACCATCTTTTTAAAGATCATTACGTTTTACAAACGAAATCGTTGTTTGAAATAACACACATTGTAAATCAATAGCTTAAGTTGCCTTGAACTACAATTACGAATCGTGCTTCGCGACGTCTTGCATATCGATTGCAATGTAATATACAGATGTTATGTAATGACGTAGATGTTATATAATTGATCGCGTCTTGAACATGCGGCCGGAGATAGACCATTTGCGTGACCTAATATGCGAAACTAATAACTAGATAATCTCGACCTTATCGGTATACGCAAAGAAAATAATATACTTTGCAAACTAAATATTAAATTCAAATTCCTGTGGTCTCCTCGCTCTACCCGTTATGTCGAATAGACTCGTAAATTACAATATTACATTCTTAATAGGTTTTCGTACCCAGAATCCATTTACTGTACTCTATTTCAAAAATAGAAACGAGAAAAAACGCTTGAAGCGATAAACCGTGAAATACGAAGCGGCCGCGGGCGCAAAGATTCCTGCGTAAGAAAAAACGAGCAAGTAATGGAGGCGAGGCATCGTAGCGTAGATATTCTAATAAGAAAATTTCCACTACATTTACTTTGGCGGGCGTCCTCGCGGCGTCTTGGCAAATATCTTATTTCCTGCGGCGAGATTGCATCTTGAGAAAACGCGAGGGTCGATTCGGTACCTCACTATTCGCTTCCCTGCCCTTCTATATGTACATCCAATATATACTCGTAGCTACGTAGCGGGACTCGGAGCTACGAGCTACGGGCCGAACGTGCTACGAACTTGCTACGAACTCTCGTAGACTGCTAATATTATGTTCTTCGTACTAACAATGTCTAATGTCCTCTTGAACGAAGTTAACTATTACTTGAGCTAGTGTTCTAACTTAGTGTTTGTCTTGTATTAATGGAGCAGTTTTCTTTTGGCTTTTCGTTATTGATGCAATTAAAGATTTTAAAATGTGATAGGATATTTAGGGGCAATTCTCCATAAACATAGCATATTTAATATTGTAATACTAGAATTATCCGTACATCATTTTAGTCATTTCTATTTATGATTTAAAAAAAACATTACTTCTAAAAGTTATGATATCAGTGAAAGTTGCCTGCCACCGAATCTACATTCAATTAATAGGAATAGGATTGTTAATCAATTAATAGTTGATCCAATAATATAATTAAACATTTATTTAGCAATAAAGTCGTCAAAAAATTAGATTTACTGTAGAATGGTACTGTACTATGTTGTTATCCTCTCTACTTAACAAAAATCGAACATTAAATCGTTCATTCATCAACAACGACAACGCACAGTCTAAACCGCTGAGTTTAGTATAAGCAAAAGTTCCTTGAATATCAAAGTACTAAGGTATAAGATTGTTTTTATTCATCTCCTTTATAAAATAAAAGGTTAAATAGGGACTTGTATGGAAGTTCGTCATTTGTCTATGGGCAATCCCATCTGGCACATAACCTTACAATAGACTGAATTAAGAATGTATTTAAGGGGGAAGCGCCAGTAGCGGCCGAAGCAAGTGTGTATTTACAAAATGATATTTATTAGAAACATCAATACAATTCTCTAAGTTAGGATTGTCCTTAAATATAATGATTTCATGAAATAATTAATCATTCATGAACAGAAGTTGTATTGATGATTTTGATTATTACGATTCACGAATCATATCTTGATCAACATACAACCTGAATTTGAATTTCGAGAGCTACCCAGTTTTTACCTTAATTTCTGTATTTTATAAATTCTAATCAATGTTTCGTCAACAGGCATGAGCGCAGAGGACGAATGGTACAACAAGTCGCTATCCGCACTGCGGATGAACAGCGGCCATCACGCAAACCTCGCGGCCGCGCCGATGCTGCAGTACCAGACCTAATCGCTGCTTCACGGCGCCGATTACTCGCCGGCGCCGGCGCATGACTACGCACCCCCGTAGTCAGCGCGCAATGGTTTGCGAAACACTGTGACATGTGGAAACTTCGCATAACTTTTCGTGGTTACAATTTTTTGAGTGTACAATTACCGCTTGTGTAAAAATTCTGGAGAGGTATCGTAGTGTGAGAGAGATGGCGCTATACGTCCTGTACTGCTCTATCTCTTTAATATAGCCTTTTTTTTCAGGATCGGAAATCTATGTTTTTGTTTGATTTGGTGGCGATCATTAGTACTAGCGAGTATGTACAAATTTATGAATTTTCGGATTTGGTAACACGCCAAATCTCGACAATTCACGCCATCTAATATTGAAATGCATTGAGGAGTAACGATCCTGAAAAAGTATTGCCAGATTATAAACTAACATATTTTTAATAACTTAACATAATATTTGTAATAGTTCAAGGTTTTCATATTTTGATTCATCCTTGATTGTCAATCGCAGTAAAATAAATAATAATAATGAAACTGATAGCCCAAAACATTATTAATTTGTCAGTGTGGTGAACTTTAAAACATATTCAAATATTATTATAAAACTTAATTGTCTGAAAATGGAGATCCACATATTTCGGAAAGGATCCCTATCCAGCGTCGGGAGAAGAGATGAGTTTATATTTTCATGCTCTTATGACGTAGGTCCACCGAAGCTGAACGCAGATACCGAAGCCCGAAAAACTCTGACCCAAACCTGTGTAGATCAAAGACTTAAATCGTTAGATTCGCCTGAACGCGTGAAAGGATGGCCACGTTTCTTTCGTTGACATTTATATAGTATTGTCTCGCTCACTTATACCGAAAATCGTAACATTTGAATAGTATTGTCTCACTCATTTATACTGAAAATCGTATGTACTTCCTTGCGGGATTTGAAAGCTCTCTCGTCTCAGTATGGATACTTTTCGCGAGACCTAAGTACGGGCAAGTCAATCGATTAAGTCTTTGATATATGTATGTATATAGGCCTTTATAAGTTCCAAAATCTTTTCAGAAAGTGTTCTTTAAGTGATGCGTTTGTTTCCACTGTAATATGATTTGGAAAATGTCACAAGTTTGTGCGCAAAGTAAAAGTTCTATCGAATTACTTTCACGAGTCAGTGAATACGTGTTTAGTCTAAACATAGGTATAAATAGTGTTTTAATTTATTGAGGCCCGTATTAATAAACCACTTAGATATCAATATTTAATGTGTGGTCTGATAAACTATTTAATTATGAATTCTAATGTTGGATGAAACTGTCTGATTCGAAAAAAAATGAGTTAGCCATTAAGGTTGTGTATACACTACAGCTGTACGACGCATCTAGGCGGCTGTGTGCGAGGAAGAAAGCCACCAATAGGATCACTTCATTTTTGTAGCTGGAACTAAACTAGTGTTCTTATTAGTTGGTTACACACATTTTCCGCCACGCCTCCTCGCACATCTTTGATGGAAACGCACCTTAATCTTCGACACTTTTCAAGTTATATAAAACTCATGTGTTGCTGAGTAATTGTAGAGTACCTACCCTTCTTCGTTTTACAAGCTAGAGATTCGAGAAAAACAGAAAACTCTCATCGCAAGCCGCCGTTTAGTCTCATGTTGTCTTTGTCACTTGAAGGTGAATTGTAGCGACAGAACAACTTTAAGGCTGCGTATCCAAAGATCTGCGAGGTAACTAGGCAGTGTGCGAGGAACTTAAGACTTCACTTTTCATAGCTTGATCTAAGCTAGTGTTGTTTTAGTTTTACGCATCCTCGCACATCTATGGTGGAAACGCACTCTAATAAGCTTTTAAAGTGACTATCGTTTTTTGGAATATTTTTCTTTGCGAATATGACAGCACCTATAATATACAACCTAGTTTAGGATGATTAAAACGATACTATTTAGTGATTCATTAATACGGGCCTGAGACATTTGTTTCACGATATGCGTAAATTGTGTATGCTAGTCATTATTGTACAGACATTTTAAATCGAATAAGATAAGTAATGTATTTTCTTGATTGTTGTATTAATTGAAATAAATCCACGACCTTTATATCTTTGATGGCTCTATTTTAAACTGTAAAATAGATTTATGGGTTAAATTGAATGAAATAATTGAAGATAATCAAAATAATAAATGTTTTTAAATGATATGAACCGTAATAAATTATGTGCCCGAATTGATATATATGTAAGTGTGACAATGCCTTGCTTTTGAATAGAAAAACTTTAAACACTCCTGTACACGAACTGTATTATATTTATATATATGTATTTTACCATACACTTTTGAATGTTCTTTTAGAAAGTTTTTTACTTATAATATTCTTCGCTATAAATTTTTTTCCTTAGCATATTTTTTTCCTACGGCCCAATGATGCTCCATATACAGTATCCACAGGTAACAGTAAAGCTATTCTGTAATAATCTCAACGCGAAAACGAAGGGCAAGTGAGCTTAAAGTAAGCTGTCAATAGTGTCAATCCCTTTTACTGGGAGGAATCATCAAATAACTTTACCCGCTCGTGGCGGAGCGGGAGGGCGTGTCAGACTTTTACTGACTTAAAACCCAGCCGTGTCCCTTCAGTTGCTTGTGCCAGGGGCCATGGTAACTCTTTCAGACATACCCGGGATCAATCCCTAGCATTAAGTGAAACGACAGCTCACTGCACCCAAGTTTTCAGGGAGATATTTTTATAGAATCAACAGACTATTTACGTTTGTCCCGAACGTTTATAATTCTCAGTTTTTCTCGTGAGTGGAGGCCCAGTACAGCGGCATGTGGATATCCTCCCAACCATGAGAAAACTGTACTGTTCCATAATTACGTTCTAACTATCCAATATAGAGCTGTCATAGAATAAAGTACGAATGAACACTGCGATACTGAATGTGTAAATATAAATCGGTTTGCATAATCATTTCTAAGGTGTTAACAGCTCAACGATAGTGTAATGTTTACTAGATATTGTTTAGTCAAATTTATAGTAAGAGGCCATTTTGAATCCATTTTTAACACAGTATAAGAGCCTTTTCATACGACCACGATGTCGCGGCGACAACTGCGGCACGGCATTTCTCATACTGATATTGTGCTCTCTATCTAAGCCGCGCTAGTGATTCGCCGTCGCATCCCACTTACATATATCCCTAGTGTGAAGAGGCTCTAACCCCAAAGATTGCTAATCAAACTTATACGCATTTATCAACACACTTTGATCTCATAGTGAAGTAATTTTAATAATAAAAATAAAATGAAAATAATTATAATTGTTTCGGCTTTTGTACAAAAACAAAATCATATCAATTAAGACTGTTTCGGCGATTTCCATTCACAGTCAGTGGCCATACTGTGCATTTTAATGTAAATATAATATGTAAGGAAACTTGTCTACTAATGAACATGTGTAAAATGAAATAAATTATCGAAAATGTAATTTACTTGTTTAATTTAACACAATAATCCAATTAGACAGATACTATAACAATATCTAATTATTTTAAAATATCAATCCGGGTACTAACATAAAAATACTTCACAAAAATACTAGTTATTAAAGCCAAATAATTACTATTATGTGATTATATAAGGTGTTAAAAAATTAACTCTAAGAATTTCGTGGGAGCATTGTACTCATCGTTACGAACAACTTTTACTATGGGATGAACCCTGAAATCGCGAAAAAAATATGAGCTGTTCCATACATTTTATTGAGTTACGTGTGAATAAATGTATGGAACAGCTCATATTTTTTTCGCGATTTCAGGGTTCATCCCATAATAAAATTTGTTCGTAACGATGAGTACAATGCTCCCACGAAATTCTTAGAGTTAATTTTTTAACACCTTATATTTGTCGAAAAAAGAAACACGAATAGTTTGTAAGAGCGGATTTCACCATTAAAACTGAACGCAATCAGCGCTTAAATCACGTTTAAGAGCTGTCAGTGTCATTATTTTCGATAGATATTAACACTGACTACTTTTGAACTCAGTTTAGATGTGCTGATCGCGTTCAGTTTCATTGGTGAAATTCGTAATTTAGGTATTCGGTTAAATACCTTTCATCTTTCCGCCTTTCCCACTTTATTTGCATAAAACCTCCAAATAAAATCCAATGTAGCATACTAGCGTAGTAATTGCATTCTTCCATGTACAGACGCCAGCACATCAAGCTATCCCTAACTGTCAAATTTTCTCAATTAAAAATGAACCTTATGTCTTTGCAGTAAAGTTGAAATACTATCAAAGAAATTTGACAGATTGTGGTAACTTGATGTGCTGGCCTCTGTACCTAACAACTAACCATTTTCTCACATTAGAATGATCGCAGTTGTAACATCCTTCCATAATGTTGCGTTGATCATTTTAAATGCTTTTCTTTCCATTATTATCAATATAAAATGGTCATAGTTGTATATATTAACCCATATGAACACTTATGTGTGTTGAAGGCACAGGGCTTAGAATAGCACAAAAAAGTGGCAGTGTTTGTGTTAAAATGATCATACTTCTGCCTCCTATCCATAAAGAACATTTTCCCATAATCTCTAATCTTCAGGTTTAGGTGTGGCGAAGTGTGGATTAGTAATAGAGTTCTTTTCAATATATCGAGACACGTGCGCCATCACTATACTCTCACCGCCAGCATTTTTCCAGAAGTTAGCCGCCTGGGTACGTACTTTCTTGCTTTGACCACATTCCTGCGTAAAACAAATTAATAAATAACATCTGTTTATTGGTTCATTATAACGAAAAATATGCCTGCCTCTGCCTAGCCTTTCCCCAACTATATTGGGGTCGGCTTCCAGTCTAACTGGATGCTGCTGAATACCAGTATTTTACATAGAGCGACTGCCTATCTGACCTCCAACAACCCAGTAACTGGGTAATACGATACCCCTTGGTAAGTCTGGCTGTCAGATTGAGTTTGAGTTTGAGTTTAGAGGAGTCTCGGTATGAAACACCCACCCATCCTATAACGAAAAATATGCATTCAATGTATATTTTGTTGTTAAGAGTAAATTGATTCATAGTAAAAAATACCTTGATTAGATTATCAATTAAAAATTAATCACCCAATCACAAGGAGTATTGACTGTGAGATTTACTGATTATAAAGAACAATGGGTGATTTTCTACAACCCTCATCCTTATCGTTCTTTGGTCAATCTTTTAGAAATTGTGGTCAATTATTTCAAAAAGAACTATTTGTAATAATAACAAAAGTAAGTTAGCATAAAAGAAATAATGACGAGACGATGAAGAGGTGTGTGTTACATGAAAACTGGATTTATGAAAGATAGTAATTTTTCGTTTCATACGAAAAGAGAGGGAGGCATTTGCGTTGACACCCAAAGGTCAGCATATCATTAATGATTTTCTTCCAACGCAGAATAAAAAGCACCTAAAAGCAAAAAAAAGACGAAAGCTTTAAAAGTCCTTACCGAAGGTATATTAGCGTGCATAAGTGAGGCCTTAGTCTGTAAATAAAAAGTTACCTAGTATTTAAAAAAAAACGTCATATTTAATCAATAACTTGTATCGTTCAGTATCAGAGCTTAGTAGACAGTAGCAGTTTACTTCTATAAGAGTATCAGACCATCACGCCTGCATCGACATTACACCCAGATTTCGGCACTTATGTTTAAGTCCCAGGCAATAGGGGGCGAGTCATCAACTGGGCATAAATGCGCATTCCAGGCTGATACGAATCAAGCGGGATTGTCCGAAAGGGTTACCGCTACCCCGGAACATAAAGGGCTAAAAAGGAACATGGATGGGTTTTTGTCAGTAATAGTCTGACACTTCCTTCCGCTCCACCGAGAGAGGGAGGACTCATTCGATGATTTCCCACCCTCAAAAAAAAAAGGCTGATAGGAAAGAAGATTGCTATGTAATATGAACAAGCACCATTTTAATTTCACTAAGGAAGCTATGAAAATACTGTTGCCAAACTGGACATGATAAAATCGTACTAAAATCACCCATTTATTAGTTTTCTTCTATCGTAGAGTCACAAGCTATGCGAGAAAAGCACAAGTCATGGTAACACAGTTATTCAGGCAGGAAGTTTCATAGCAGAATGCCCAGGTTGCACTGGCCGTAATTGGGTATCGTCCCTCTTGTTAAGGCGCTGCTTCACAGTGGCTCACAGATGAGCTATGCAAGCTCACTCGCTGTTCGCTTTGTATGTGGGATCGTCAACCCACGGCCACAGGAAGCAAATGCTGGGAAAAAAACGAACCGTCCCAAAACTCACCGTTCATATCCTATGTTCAAGCAGTGGACGGTCGACTTAAACCCTCCTTTAAGGTTTAGGACTCACACACAAAACTACGAATGCGACATCGCATGGTAAGATTTTGCGAGCTCGAGCCTTGATGTGCAGGGTAATGGTTGGTAATTTATAAAGAGTTGCGAATTCGCATCGCAGTTTTGTGTTCGAGCCCGTAATGGCGTTGTCAGTATATTTAGAACAAACAGGAAGAAATAGGCACTTACAAAGGCTGTGCCTGCAACGAACTTATCAATCACAGACCGGAACGTGCCCTGCTTACGAGGATCCTATAACAAAGAAGACATCAGCTGTTTAATGTTAAAAATATTACATTTTATTTAAAGTTGAACATAGACATCATAATGGAACGTAATGAATGCACTGGATGCTACACAGTGTACAGAAATCGACATAATATATATTTTTTTTAATACTACTTGGTACTCCGTGGTGGTCCATGTTCAGATACATCATCAGACACATCTGTATATTTAAACAGGAATCCGTAACTGACTGTAGTGTAATATAGTTATTACAACGTAGCAATTTTAGAAAATTCAACCCCTATAGGGATGCAACGGGTTCAAAATTTGCATGGGAAAATCATCTTATGACTTCTGCGCGAATGAAGTCGCGGGCAGAAGCTACACGTAGTGCTTTTTATATAGCAGTGATAGCCTAGTGGTGTGACCGTCGGACTGCCAAGTTCGAACCCAAAGCATGCACCTCTGAATTAACGAATTCATGTGCGTATTGTAAAAATTATCACTTGCTTAAAAATCGGTGAAGGAAAACATCGCGAGGAAACCAGCATGTCTGAGAGATATTTCTCAACAGCATGTGAAGCTAAGTCAGAGGCCCATGGGCAGCATAAAACTCCGACACCGGGTTAGTCACTAACCACACGAAACGAAGAAGAAGTGCTTTATAAATTATCAATTTAATAATAATAATAATAATAATAATATACTTGGACATTTTACACAACGCCGTATCGTCCCAAGCTAAGCAACCTAATGCTTGTGTTATGGTAACGAGATGGCTGATAAACTACTTATATACATTTTTTTTTGTAAATACATACATATTATAGATAGAAAAACACCCAGACTCGTAACAAATACTTGCAGGTCGTACAAATATTTGTTCCGTGCGGGAATCGAACCCGCGACATAGTGCGCAGCAGTCAATCGCTCAACCACTGCGCCAACCGTGTCGTCATTTGTTTTAACTTTGTGCGTATTTGAGACCACTATGATGGGCGATAATTGCCATTACAAGGTTTATTAAAGACAGACTTACACGGATCAATTTAACTGCCTGATTAATAAGTAATATAAGTTAAAACAACAGACATTGTCCAAATAAAGTTTGAATCTGTGAATGATGCAAGGTTTATTGAATGCAACTGGCAAGAAACTTCGTTGTGTAAATGGGCTTTAAGTCGGGTGTTTTCAGCAAGAAAGACATTATCGCTCGTTTTACATGTCCTCAATGCACATCTAAATGAAAACAAGACTTATTATTTGATTTTAAAAAAGCGGAAATAAATGAATCATACGAACATTAAGGTAACTGCTAATAGATGAAAGGGATTCATAGGAGCGCTCCGCTTCCAGCAATGTTGATTTCATTTGTGACACTTCCGAGTCAAACATAGCGAACTTTGATTTCACTAAATCACTCACCTGAAATTTAATATACCATAAGTAGTCGAAAAACTTTAAAGGATTGGTATGGTCACATTTTTAAGAAAATATGTAGGGACGTTGAGCACAGTTCCTGTATTATTTTATGCTAACAAGGAATAAATGGTGCCCGTTTTGATCCTGACCATGAAAAAAACCTACCTACATACATATATTTACATAATAAAAGGAACATTCACGATCATTAACTATCTATCTCTATATACAAGATACAAGAAAATAAGAACATTAAATAAGCTCAAAAAGGCACACTATTTAATAATCATAAAACTTCTAATTAAGATCAACACGATTTATACGCACCTAACGCCATCTACTAGCCAGACTAACAAATCATTCAAACAACTTGCAAAGCTTCAAAGCTCACCCTGTTTGTAAATAGTTCAATGAGATGGTTTACATACATAAAGGTAGGGGGAACTTTAGTACAAAGTTTTACGCAAAAGATGGCGTTGGTGGTTGTAATGAACATACAACTCTTAAGGTCAGTAATAGTATAGGAGGATCAGATTTGGTACAGGTATAAGCGATACTGCGAACTATGTATTCAAGTGCCAATATATTGTTCTAGTGCGAGAGTGACGGCATTAGAAGACACAACACCCCACCCCTTTTTCGCAACGGAACAATAGTAATCTATAATACTTAATTAAACTTTTCTAATCTTTAATTTAAATAAAAAATCATGTATTCTTATTTATTAATTGTACATCCAATACCAATAATGTTAATAATAATAATTTTGATTACTGATTATTTTCGAACGCACTGTAAATTGCTACCGAACAAATAAATTGAATTAAATTGATAGCTTGAATACTTCTTATTACGGCTTTAGTCCATGCACTCGGTGCTTCGAGGTTAAGGAAACAGAAAAAAGGGACGTAAATTGTTGTCTATAATTGCAAGTAAGTGTATGACCTACCGTGCCAACGTCTTGTTCGTTAATGTCATTTACAAGATCACTAAACGTCTCCTGGTAAAGTGCCGACATCCAAGGTTGAGTGAAGAACTCGTAGAAATCATCTATTTGATTCTTCTGCAATTAAAGTAATCAGTTGGGTATGGTTAGTAATACAGTATCCTGTTAATTATATTACATATCCAATGCTTTTACACAGTCTGTCCGTCCGAACAGAACTAGGCCTGTGCCTGCCGGGTAAACGGGATTGTCCGAAAGGGTTACCGCTACCCCGGAACATAGGGCTAAGGAAGGAACAAGACACACAGTAAGATTCTGAAAGGCTGACTTTACCAACTTACTTCAACATAAATTGGTACAGAGACCAGCACATCAAGCTTCCCGAGTCTGTCAAATTTCTTTGATAGTTTTTCAACTATATAGCTAAAGCATAAGGTTCATTTTAAATTGAGAAAATTTGACAGTTTGGGATAGCTTGATGTGCTGGCGTCTTACTTTATACAATATATAAAATATTATAATAATATATAAAAGGTACAAGGTAAAAAGCCTCGTATCCATCGCTCTTACCTGATATCTAGCATACAGTTTATTGAAGAAGGCCTCATGTTTGCCATACAACTGCTGATAAATTTCTGGCGAGAAACGTTTGTGGGAGAGGCACGTGACTCCGTCGACCACGTGGAGTACGTTCAGGTGGACACGGAAGTAGTTGTTCTTCTTGTCCGTTACCAAATTATGACCCTGAAGGTGTGAAAATTAGTTGAAGGATACATGACTCAATAGTCATAGATCCTAATGTCTATTAGGTTAATCAATAACTTATTGAACAGATTGACACGTTACGTCAATTTGCCGTGTAGGTATATATCGACATCTACATGTCAGACCGTTGTGTTCTGAATATACGGCCCAGTATTAAATGACGGAGGACTACCTAAAATACTTTAAATATTAGGCGAAAAATAAAGTGTTCGAGGGTTAGGTCATCAATCAATCTGCCTAGCCTTTTTTCCAACTATATTAGGGTCGGCTTCCAGTCTAACCGGAAGCAGCTGAATACCAGTATTAAACATGGAGCGACTGGCTATCAGAGTATGACGGGCTGTCAGACTTTCGGGCTTGAAACGACGGTCAAAGATCCGCGAATGACAGCGAGGACCAACGGCTTAACGTGCTTTCCGAGGCAGGGGTTAGCGGTCATATTGACTTCAAATGAGTATAGGAGGGTCCCTAGTTTTGTGGTAAGGATAAAAAAAATACTGCAATGTTCAGTAAATAGGGATGATGACAAGATTTTTTTTAGTACATACATATTTTTCTTTTTGCGTAATCCAAAGATACGTTGAGTTGAAATGTGGCATGACGTCACGAGTATGTAGTGTTTATACTTGTGACGTGGCGAGCCTCCTTTCCCCAACTTTAATGCGTTTTATCTCAGTATTTTTTTTTTAATATGATAAAGCTAAAAGTACGTGAATAATATTTTTTAAATATCGAATTGAAGGACTTTTTTTTTATCCAGGCATGATCCCCATTGTTCACTTTAACACGTACAAAATAATTAACTGATAATGTTTACCTGTCGCGGCAAGCTCTGTTGGATAGCCATGGGGATCTCTTTACCAGGCTTCCTTAGCTTCAAGTAGTATAAGGGTCCTGGTAATACCGCAAACTTAGCCATCGGCGACTCAAAGTTCATCACAGGTTGCCATCTATCAACCAATAATTACATCGTGTTGTGTATCAACGACAAATGTATATTAGTACGAGCTGTTCCCCGCGGCTCTGCTTGCATCAATTTTGATACAAACTACCACGCCTTTACTTATGACAAAACGAATCCTGTATTAGCTGACGTCTCATAACCCGCCTGTATCAAATTTCATCTTCGTAGGTCCAGTAGTTTTGAGATTTAGTAATTAATCAGTGAGTGAATGTACGAATAAGCTGTCACTTAGCGAAAGGGTTCTGGCAGCGGCTTCACACGCTTGGATGTCGGAAATGATCCGAATAGATGTGTATATATGTGTGTGTGTATGTATGTATGTATGTATGTGTGTGTATTTATGTGTGTGTATGTATGTGTGTGTGTATGTATAAATGTGTGTGTGCTGTGTGTGCGTGTGTGTGTGTTTGTGTGTGTGTGTCAGTGTACACAAGTTTACATCGCCGCGCGGGTATTCCAAAAGGGTAATAGTGTATCCGATTTAATAAATAAAGCAGTGATCAAGTTGCATTTGCCTTATCTTTTATATTTATAGCGGATATCGTAAAATAAATTATTTATTTATTTGCTTATGTATTCAACCATAGTTACACGCGAGGCTTACAACTAGTGAGTACATGACGTTAGAAAGCAGCAAGATAACTGAAAACCTTGGAACTTTTTGGGTTAATCCTATTCTACAAGTGCGATTTTAAGATGAAAAAATGTGTACGAGAAGTCACATGTTTTATGAGATGTGTCGTCCGACGATATCGGCACGACAATCGATGTCGGCAATAATACCGTTGACCAAAACCGAAGAACCAGTCCGACGATATCGTGTCGTTATCGTCTAATGTGAGCACTAACCGTCTCAATAGCCCTCCTCCGACAAGCCGTGAAAAACTACTCGAGCTACCGGTGGTCCGAGAGAATCTGAAAAATCCCAAGTTTGCCATTATTATTCAGGTGTAAAAAGACTATAAATTATGCAATATAATGTTTGCTGGAAAATGATTTTTGTTTTCCTTAAGAAAAATCGCTCCCACTACACTCGCTGTGAACATAATTTGTTTAAAAGCTTTATTCACATACAGAGTTGATACGACAGAGGGGCTTTCTTTTAAACAGCTTATACTAGGAACCATTTTCAAACTCTGTACCAAAAATGATTTTTTAAGTTTTTGCCCCGTTTGAACACGATGTATCTTTCCTAACAGCACTCCGGCGCGCGCGCGTCGGTTCCGCTTTGTTACAAGGTCAGTTTTTATTTACAAAGGGTGGTTGCGTTTTACTCTGATTTGTAAGCTATTTAGTTTGTTTGAAAAAATAAAAACCTCATTTTTGGTGCTTTTTATTTTTATACCGTACCGAGTTAATACTAAACACGTATAGTATACGTAGTGTAATTTAATGCCCCTCTGTCATATCAACTCTGTATAATATGGGTGACACTAAATTGTGATGTCCAGAGGTATGGGTCTCGTCTTATGATTTGTAGGTCATGAGTTTGAACCCAAGCAGGCGCTTTACTTTGTGTAGGTATATAATTTCATTATCACTATTCTCAAAACATCAAAGGAAAACATCGTGAAGAAACCGGCATGTCCTAGAACCGAAAATTTGAAGACATGTGACATCCGCCAACGCGCACTGGGCCCACATGGTGGGTTATCGCCCACTCCCTCTCTTGGAGAGGAGGCCTGTATCCCAGCAGTTAGAACATTATAGGCTGATTATGAAATTGTGATCGCGTGTACAGAGGCCAGCACATCAAGTTACCTCAATCTGTCAAATTTCTTTGATAGTTTTTCAACTTTATCACAAAAGCATAAGGTTCATTTTCGATTGGGAAAATTTGACAGTAAGGGATAGCTTGATGTGCTGGCGTCTGTACAAAAATATATTGTATAAGTTTAAGATAGTTGTACGTTCGGTCAAAAAAGTATCGGGAATGGATGATTTGTTTATGGTTCCAAATTCAAATTTTTGTTTTTTTTGTAGTTGTTCGATTGGCACAACTGTTTTTAGTCCATTGAAATGTTACATTAGCTTTGCATTTTTTAGAGGACGCAATTTTATTTTTGGGACATGTTTGGGGGGTCAATAGAAGCTTAACCTCAAGTTTGTGGGGTTGCCACCCTTGTCACCCGGCCGCCATCTTGGAAAAAGGGTGAAAACACTTTTTTCGCGATATCTCGGAAACAATGCATCTTACCAAAAAATTGCAGAGACATAATTTGTAGCAAATTGTTTTGCCTACAAATATGTAATACAACTTTTTGCCCTAAATAAAAAATTATAGAAGTTATAAGCAAAAAAGGGAGATTTTTTATAAAAATTTTCTTTTTTGCTCTATAACTTTTTTTTATACATTTTACAAAAAAAATACTTCAGACCAATCTTGTAGATGATCCTTTGAGGAAAATTTTTCCCTATCTTTTTTTTTAATTTCATTCATTAATAACGCTGTTACAGCGCTCCAAAGTTGACCGGGTTCGTCAATGTTCATGAGAATCCGGTCGAAACGAAATGTTTAACTTATTTTTGTTTTTTTTTTTATTGTAAATATATTCTTACAAAAATTTTGTTAAATTAAAAATTCAAATCAAACTTGATAGATCTTCTCAAAACTGCTCTTTCAGGGGTATTTCTGTCGACCAAGCTGAATCAGATGCATCATGATATGTTATTATTGTGGCAGAGGACATTGCCATTCTTGTATTGCTCACGGCATTAGGCACAAGACAGCTTTTTTGTAAGGCTGGGAAATCATCCAATGTCTTCTCCAGTTCTGGGTGGAGCGCGAGGGAGTGTCAGACTCTTACTGACTAAAACCCATTCATGTTCCTTCCGTAGCCATTTATGTTCCGGGGTAGCGGTGACCCTTTCGGACAATCCCGCTTACCCGGCAGGCTTGGCCCTAAAGGGCCCCTTCATGTGCTGACATCTCTTTCGAGGCGCGGGTGGAACATATACGCGCCATCCGGCACGGGCCTGGTCCTGATCGGGTGGTGAGCCACCCATTGCTCACAGCCCGCAGGCCCGCGCCTACGGTGGCCGGGAGTCTTTACGTGGCTCCCAACGCCCGGGGCGTCTCCCGCGGCGGCTGGGACGGGAGGACCTTTCTCTCTCCCATCCCGCCACCTCTTTCGCGAGCATGACTGTTTCGCAGAAGGAGGTGACTGCCTCCCACTCCCTCTCACTTCAGACCATGGCTTGCACCAGGGCCGGGCGCGAGAGGTCGCCGCCGCCGATCGCCTCTACGAGAACACGGCGGTGCTCCGCCCAAGTGGGGCAGGTTTCCACCGTGTGCTCCACCGTGTCCTCTGGGCGATCCTCGCAGTGGTGACACCCGGGCGTTTCCTCCCGCCTGATTATGTGCAGGAACTTCCCGAAACATCTATGTCCGGTGAGGATCTGCGTCCGGCGGTAGGTGAGGGAGCTTGACTGACGTGGCGTGCCCTAGGTACAAGACAGCCTAACATTTATTTTTCAAAACCTTCAAAAGGGAGCACATCTGCTCAGATATAGCCCTTCAAGTTTTATATGTATGGAGATCTCATAACACAGATGTTGCTGTTTTTTCATGCTTTTTCAGGATGTGATACAACATCAGCAGCCTATAAAATGGGGAAATTAAAATGTATTAAAATTATGGAGAAACATCCTTAATTAGCTGGTGGTACCGCGCTTTCCATCTTTGCTCACTCTTGTTGGCGAACGTTTTTTCATATCTTTATACGGCTTAATACCAGGTAATTCAATTGCTGATGTTGTATCACATCCTGAAAAAGCAGTTTTGAAAAATTATTGTAAGGCTGTCTTCTGCCATATTAATAACAGAATCATGAGATCGGGATGCAGTAAGCGCGGCAGAGACGATGATTGAATCTGCATCTGATTCAGCTTGGTCGACAGAAATACCAACCCCTGGAAGAGCAGTTTTGAGAAGATCTATTAAGTTTGATTTGTTTTTTTATTGTAACAAAATTTTTGTAAGAATATATTTACAATAAAAAAAAAACAAAAATAAGTTGAACATTTCGTTTCGACCGGATTCTCATGAACATTGACGAACCCGGTCAACTTTGGAGCGCTGTAACAGCATTATTAATGAATGAAATTAAAAAAAAGTTAGGGAAAATTTTCCTCAAAGGATCATCTACAAGATTGGTCTGAAGTATTTTTTTTGTAAAATGTATAAAAAAAAAGTTATAGAGCAAAAAAGAATTTTTTTATAAAAAAATCTCCCTTTTTTGCTTATAACTTCTATAATTTTTTATTTAGGGCAAAAAGTTGTATTACATATTTGTAGGCAAAACAATTTGCTACAAATTATGTCTCTGCAATTTTTTGGTAAGATGCATTGTTTCCGAGATATCGCGAAAAAAGTGTTTTCACCCTTTTTCCAAGATGGCGGCCGGGGGACAAGGGTGGCAACCCCACAAACTTGAGGTTAAGCTTCTATTGACCCCCCAAACATGTCCCAAAAATAAAATTGCGTCCTCTAAGAAATGCAATATTCGGTCCTTAAATTGTAACATTTCAATGGACTATTTGCATTTTGGCGCGGAGTTTGAGTTGCATCTGTTATTTATATTAAATACAGTGCTGGTTTTAGTAATATCATATATAGTGTGTATTGCGAATTTCATAATGGACAAAAATATCGAACAAAGAGTTTGTCTTAAATTTTGCATCGCCAATGGAATTTCGTGTTCGGAGTCACTGAAAATGTTACAGAAGGCTTACGGTGAATCGACTTTATCAAAAACTCGTGCTTATGAGTGGTTCAAAGCATTCAAAAGCAGTCGAGATGTGATGGAAGATTTGCTCGCTCTGGTAGGCCGTCAACGTCTGCAACTGAAGTTAACATCGCAAAAGTGAAGAAAATAGTGACTGAAAATCCCCATTCAACTCTGAGAGAGATAGCCGCCGAACTTTCTGTATCTCACGAGTCGATCCGTACCATTTTAACTAATCATTTGGGTATGAAACATGTTGCTGCTCGGCTAGTCCCAAAAGATCTGAATTTTCTCCAAAAACTCAATCGCATGAAAGTCGCTGAGGACATGCTAGAACGAGTCAGTTCGGACCCAACATTCATGAAACGCATTGTTACTGGTGACGAGACGTGGGTTTACGAGTTTGACATGCAAACTAGTCAACAAGCTTCGGAGTGCCGCCTTCCAACTGAACCGAAACCGAAAAAACCACGCCAAAGTCGATCAAAAGTCAAAGTCATGTTGACTGTTTTCATTGACTATCGCGGTGTTGTGCACTCTGAATTCTTACCGGAAGGTCTAACGGTAAATAAAGAATATTATTTGAGCGTTATGCGGCATTCAAGAGAGCAAATTCGACGAAAAATGCCAGATTTGTGGAAAGAAAATTCGAAAAATCCTTCGCACAAGGCTATCATTGTGAACGAATTTTTGACCAAACACTCAACAAATACCATCCAGTAACCACCATATTCACCAGATATGGCTCCTGCTGACTTTTTTCTTTTTCTAAACTCAAATTACCACTTCGTGGCACCCGTTTTCAATCGATAGAAGACATAAAGGAGAATTCGCGGCGAGAACTGAACTCAATTCCGGAAGCAGCGTTTAAAAAATGTTTTGATGATTGGATTATTCGTTGGCGCAAGTTTATCGTTTCTAAAGGAGCATACTTTGAAGGTGATAAAATAAATTTGGATGAATAACTGACATTTTGTGTATTATTGATCTTTTCCCGGTACTTTCTTGACAGAGTAGTATTTTCAATTTTAGAATCGTTCGAATTTTACCCCTCTGGTAGGCCGTGCGCTTATCTGCAATACAATAACTTAAAAACCAAAAATTAAATTACCCCAAGGTAGTGGAACTGTATCTGGGCAAGAGATCGTCTGGGGCTCTAGACAATTCTGGGTCACCCATCATAAATGGGTCCAACTTGTGCAAGAACAGTCTTCCCAGCTAGAAATATAGATATCGACATTATTTGAAGAACCGTGTGGTTATTACAAATATTACAATAGCCATACCTAGTGAGGTGGTATTTAGTAGTGGGTACTAGTTTTAGACTGTCAGAAAAAATGTTCCGTTTTATTTTTAGATATAATCACTGTATTATATATCAATATATCCAACGAACTAACAAAAACCCTGACAATGCTTTTGTACGCCGGACACGGCAGAATATTAAGTGTATAGTATATTGTGAGCTTTTTAAGTGTATTTATTTTAACAAATAAATGGACTATTAAAACTGTTTCTATAGATAATGAAAGAACATTACCGCTTCTCCAATGTCTTCAGAGGAATGGTAACGATTCATGCTACGGTTTGCGTACAAGCGACGTGAATACCGCACGCAAGTCCCGGCACCGGATATGCACGGGTCGTTAGTCTCGAATGTGGGACCTACCACCAGCCCACCATCGTAGACTAAACCACTGTCATTTATAGCTGTGCAAGGTAAAACATACTCATTTAATAATATATCCATGCTCCCCTTGGAATTTTAAAAGGGAAAACAATAAAATGCAGTACTCAATTCTTTATTGCATACCACAATGTAGGCTTAGGTGGTAAACATTTGCCAAAAGGACAATCATGGACCCTGTTAAGCATAGCAAAAGATATGATATGTATGCAAATACCTTTAAACGCATAAAGGTTAATAGCGCGTAATCCGTAATAGAAAACTGCGAAGCTTCTTAGCGAGATCGAAGTTAGGGGCGCCATGAAATCAATAGATTCCACTCGGTTGTCTATTTGATGCCATGCTGCTAAATGGCTTTGGCGTAACACACGGATGCCAAGTTTTTCCACGCTGTCTTGGACTCTTTTGTCAATCTGAAATCAGGATTTTAATTTTGTATCAATATAGTATAGTAATAATTTAAATACCTTCATCATCAATATCATTACCTGCAGCATTGTTTCACTCATCATCTGTAGGCCTTCTCTCTTTTGACCTGTTGTCTAACCCGTGTTGTGTTGTGTTGTGTTTGAGGGTGGGAAATCATAAAATGACCCCTTACTGACTAAAATCCATCTATATTCCTTGTTTAGCCCTAATATTCCAGGGTAGCGGTAACCCTTTCGGAAAATTCGCTGACCCGGAAGGGTTCAGCCCTATCGGGCCACTCGCGAAATCACCATTCGGCACGAGGCTGGTCCTGATCGGACGGTGAGCTGACCATTATTCATTGCGGCCAAACGTTTACGAAAGATCAAATTTCAATAAATTTCTCGAGTCTAGTTCAATTATAACTACAGTTAAATGCAACTACACAAGTACACTATGGACGGCTACAGCATAACGCGCCAAAATTCCATGTCCATCATCCAATATCACGTACTCATAAGCCGACAAGGATAATAAAGGCATCTGTCGGTTAAGGCCGTAATACACATGCCTGTATCTTGCTTAGAAGTATGCGACTGGCTTGCATGCCACTGAACTATATCATCTTCCGATTGGTGGATTTTACGATGGCATTGAAGCCACTCACTTATTTTTGTGCCAATTACAGGCATGTGTAATATCAGCTTTATGACAGCATCCGCCAATAGGTATTTGATGGATTTGAATGGTGTTATAAAACAAACGCGGGACTTGAGTTGTTAAAGGGATGTTCCGCAGACGAATGGTAGAAATCTTATGCGTGAGGGTCTAGTAGGTACGAGAGTCACAAAATATATTTAGTCCAGTGAATACGAGGTTTTACGTAACATACCGTCTCATCATTGAAGCAGTTGACCCTCAGAGGAGCAGGATCCTCAACCGAAGGGAACGGCTCAACGAAAACAATCATCTCTGGCGTTAAACCCAGTTCCAAAAGTGCCGCCATACAGCTGTACGCTTCAATATGGTCACCGTACACAATCACTTGGTTATCTTTGCTAATGACTAATGAGTCTTCTGCAGAAACATAAAAATGAATTGTGTCACACATTCAGTGCTGATTTCACCAACAAAACTGAACGCATCTCCAATCCGCGTTAAAGACCTCTCAATGTCAATGTTCCACAGATATTAATGACACTGACAGCGAGCTTAAACGGGGTATATGTGCTGATCGCGTTCAGTTTCAAAGGTGAAATCAGCCTTTAGTCTAGCGATGCGATAAAAAAATGTTTATACAGTGTGTTAGGTTAAACATAGGAGCTACTTTCAGAGGTAAAAATCACTCATGAAAATGAACAACTTTGAGTATGGTACCAAATCTACCTGGAATCACGAAAAAAAAATTACTGTGCAGTACATTCACATGTTCGCATAATTCGTCAAAATGATATTTTATTTCCGTATGTCACAGTTGGTCGCATGGACAAAGTTTTTGATTTTCATGAGTACTAAATACAACCTGAAAGTTTGTCCCTCGTTTAACCTAACACACACATAAAACCAGCTTATTATTGTCCCACTACAGGCCTCTTCTCAGAGAAGGCATCGAACATTGATCACCACGTTTGCTTAAGACGGGTAAGCGATTCCAGACTTAAATTGACTATAAGTCCAGGTTTTTCCAGTGTGAACCGATATATTATAGGTATTATTTCGAAACAAAGGTGCAGTACATTACAAGACCACGGTAATACCTTGACCTTGAGCTGGCCTACTGTAGTATGGAGTTTTAATAGAATGCGAGGTCTACTTATACTGGTTTGTAATCCCCCTTTCAAGAATATATAAAAATATTTTTTCTCGAATCCCATGAACTTTCGCCTAAGCTGTATTGTTGCAAATGGCTCATACTATCACGTCGTGTTGGGAATACGTCAAATTACAAGTTATCCTGTATGAATTTGTAAGCAGTAGCGAGTCAGGCTGTATTGTCAAAACTGCTAATAGTTTTGAATTAAAAAAAAAAGATTTTTTTTTATGTTTAATAGTTATGAACAGTTTAAGAGCACTTTCTTGTAGCTCCTTATCCTAGGGCTAAAGAAGCTGCTGATTCTATCCAGGAGACACAGTTGAAAAGTGAACGCTGCGCTCAAAAGTTCCAAAGAAACCTAAAAGGGACATTTTTACTTTTCTCGTAAAATCTATATATTTTAAAAGTAGTTCTACTAACTAGCTTCATTGATCATGCGCATGAGTCTCTTTAAACAAATATTGGCTTCGTACAGAGAGCTGATCAGAAACACATTCTCTGGCATCTCGGGAGGTATTGGGACTGTATCCGGTATATGCTTAGGATCATCCACCAGTACTCTTTCGCAGTGTTTGCCTTTTCTGAAGAAAATAAAGAGAATTGAGAACTTTCTACGTATAAAAATATCGTCTTTCACAGCCAATGGCCCATCGGCTTCGAGGCTGTTAAGGTATTCTTTAGTATAAACCACAGAAGAAGGAGTCGCATCGTCAGGCGCTGGTAGAGACGCAATTTTTACCTTTTTCTATACAAACCTAGCGTATCATTTACTTGCACCATGACACAAATAAGGCATAGAATGTGACGGATTTGCAGGTAGTCTGTGGCAGAAGTTGTGCGCACAACGCACTTTCGGGGCCACCAATTTGAATAATACTGCTGTCTCTAGACATTCTGTGGTCTAAACCAATGGAGAAAACCGAACAAGTGCTAGTAGGATTTGCGACCTGAGGGTTCAACATCAAACTGCACTGCTTCAAGGATCTTTTCGCACTTGATGACTTCGACATGGTGTCCTTTTTGACAAGTATTATTTTGTATACTTAATTGATTTGAAATATTCTATTGAAAAACTGCCTCATTGCGTAGTGTTCGCAAGCCCTACTGCTGAGCATGAGATCCTGGGTTCGATTCCGAAGTCGGCCAGTGTTATTTGGGTTTCCATTACGAATTCCCAGTAGTAGCTCGGAGTCTGGATTTTTCCTTGGGGGAAACACGGCGTGATGTTATGTTGTGTATTGAAAATGTAAGATGATGGCGGCATTAGGATTTTTGCCACGCGCCAAAAGATCCAAGCATAATTTGTGCCAATATACTATATGCCCGCGGCTTCGCCCGCGTGGATGACTGAAATTGCATGTTATTATACATATAAACCTTCCTCTTGAATCACACTATCCACTAAAAAAATTCGCATCAAAATCCGTTGCGTAGTTTTAAAGATTTAATCATACATAGGGATATAGGGACAAAGAAAGCGACTTTGTTTTATACTATGTAGTGATACTTGTATCCAACCAGCACCAACCAGCCGGTTGCAACCAGCGTGTTTGGAAACCAACATGCCTGAGAGATATTATTTCTCAACAGTCAACAGCATGTGTTGCTAAGTTAGAGGCCCATGGGCAGCAGGATAACTCTGACACCAGGTCAGTCACTAACCACACGAAGAAGAAGACTTGTTTCCTTAAATAAGTCAACACTTACGCAACTTCTTTAACAAGTGCTAGGGATTCCTTCAAATAATCCGGATGTTGGAACTGTTCACCGCAGGTCAATACCAGTTCGTCGTAGAACTTGTAACCGCCGCCTTTTAAATGAATGCATTTTCTCTTTCTGCAGAAAAATTAAGTTATGTTAGAACTAAATGCCCGACACGCATGTTGGATTCATAGAGAAAACATCAACACAAATATACTTTATTAACCAGCACAATAAATATAATCTATACTAATATTATAAAGAGGAAAGATTTGATTTTTTTATTGTTTGTTTGTTGGTTTGAAATGAATAGGCTCCGAAACTACTGGACCGATTTAAAAAATTCTTTCACCTTTGCTTAGTTTTCTAGGAGTAGCATAGGCCTTTTTTTATCCCGGGAAAAATAAAGGGTCCCACGGGAAAGATCACGGGAGCGAAGCCGCGGGCAAAGTGCTAGTTTTATATTATATGCGGGTCAATTGTTTTCTTTTTCGCCCTTCGAACGTGGTGGATTACGGCTTACTTTCTCTCTTGTCTCACTGACAAGAGGCTTGTGTCCCATCAGTGGGAAAAGGCTGATTAAGATTATGAAATATTCCCTTGTTATAAGCTAAAGATACGGCTAATCACCTGTCAATTTTTACCATAACAGCTGTTATGATATCCAAATAATAGTAGAAGGGCATGCACTTGAGGTAGCGGTCGGTATATCGGCCATCTTTTGGTACGCATGTATCGGCTGCCTTCAGACAGTCTCCCACGTCCGGGACCCCATGCTCCGATATGAGGGTCAAATTGCTGAACGTAAGGTAATGCGACGAAGGCCTGTGGAATAATTGACCGGTGAAAAATAAAATATGAAATCACATAAAAGACCGCTCGTCTTAAAAACTTCCATCACCGTACAGAAATTAAAGATTATGCGAAGATTAATAATTGTAAAATTGCATTTAATGCTTATAAGTATTCCATTTGATTGTGAAAAGTCGTGAGGTCACATTGTTATTGTTTTGACAATGCATAAAAAGTAACATTATTGACTACCCTTTCAACTACCCAATTAGTAGACAAATTGCAAACGGGGTGTTTAGTAAAAGTAAGGTAGTGTGGCTGACAATACATAGACGTCCGTTAAATTCATCTTTAATACCTAAGTAAAGTCAGGGAAATAAATCGTTTACCAAATTGTCCGTATACTAAAATTACAAATTATTCTACTTCTTTTTTCATTCTATCCTCTTTGTACGATATGGCTATAACGCAGCAAATTGACGAAGTGAATCAATTGACTATTTGAAACGGTAAAAAATAAAATCACATAGAAAAAATACCGCTCGTCTTAAAAACTTCCATCACCCTACTACGTAGTATTACATATTTTGATTCTTAAAATCTGTGACGACACATTGTTATATTTCATACAAATCTGATGTTGTTTTTGGAATAAAATACAGATAATTCGTAGTAAACGCAAGTCCTTTTATTTAACCAGACACCGCACACTTTTACATGACGAGAGCAACCATAGAAGAGAAACAAAACACGTAACTTAAAACAAAAGTACCAACTTTGACATCATATTCATTCTATGCATTCAGTACAGCCAACCTAAAGTATTTATAAACATTGCCATATTAAACAACAAAATCACGTACAAATGCCGCGTTTTGACAACTCATAAAAGTAACGTTATTGACTACCATTTCAAATACCCAATTATATAAATAACTAATTTTCCGGACCGTACATCGAAGTCGTGTGAAGCATTTTCACTTAGTGTCATATTAGGTACACCGCCACATTGTTTATTGTTAATATATTATGCTTACCCAAGTAGTAAAGTCTCAAGGAACGCGAGTCCCGTGCGACTGGCGCCCACAACGACGATACCAGTGGTCACGTTGACTTTGGGGAGGCTTGTAAAGGGCCGCTCGCATACCCACAACGCAAATGGACAGCCTCTAGGATATGAAAGTATTTTTGGCTATGTTATGTGTTTTAATACCAAGGATAAGAAGGTTATTAGTACAGTTAACCGCACAGTCAGTGGTAGATGTAAGCACATTAAGCTACCCCAATCTGCCAAATTTCAGGGCACGCCACGATAGTGGCGGTAAGGCCCCTCTTTGAGGAGTGGCTAGAGAGGCGTCACGGCGCCCTCACCTACCGCCTGACGCAGGTCCTCACCGGACATGGATGTTTCGGGAGGTTCCTGCACATCATCAGGCGGGAGGAAACGCCCGGGTGTCACCACTGCGAGGATCGCCCAGAGGACACGGTAGAGCACACGGTGCAAACCTGCCCAGCATGGGCAGAGCACCGCCGTGTCCTCGTAGAGGCGATCGGCGGCGGTGACCTCTCGCGCCCGGCCCTGGTGCAAGCCATGGTCCGGGGCGAGAGGGAGTGGGAGGCAGTCACCTCCTACTGCGAAAAAGTCATGCTCGCGAAGGAGGTGGCGGGATGGGAGAGAGAAAGGTCCTCCCGTCCCAGCCGCCGCAGGAGACGCCCCGGGCGTCGGGAGCCACGTGACGACTCCCGGCCACCGTAGGCGCGGGCCTGCGGACGGTGAGTAATGGGTGACTCACCGTCCGATCAGCACCAGACCCGTGCCGTACGGCGCGTATATGTTCCACGCGCGCCTCAAAGAAATGTCAGCATATGAAGGGGCCCCTCAGGGCCAAGCCTGCCGAGTAAGCGGGATTGTCCGAAAGGGTTACCGCTACCCCGGAACATAAAGGGCTACGGAAGGAACATGGATGGGTTTTAGTCAGTAAGAGTCTGACACTCCCTTCCGCTCCACCCAGAGCGGGAGCAGTCGTTGGATGATTTCCCAGTCTTAAAAAAAAAAAAAAATCTGCCAAATTTCTTTGATAGGTTATCGACTCTATAATAAAAGGGTAAGGTTCATTTTAAATTGGGATAATTTGACAGTTTGGGATAGCTTGATATGCTGGCATCTGTACCATAACCAGTATAAGGGCTCCTAAACTATCGAAACTCCATATCTACTTTTCGAGGCCAGCTTAAGATCAAAGTGTAACTTTACTGGTTTATAAATATTAATACTTTTTTAGATATCTCCTATTAACTATCTATCTTTATAACTATCGATTTCCTCACTATGGCTTCTTTGAAATCACATAATTTGTTCGAACATTTCCAGTATCAGTCATCCATCATCCATCATCCATCATCCCTATTCTCTATCACTAATATCTATTTGATCGTCCCTGTCTCAAACACGATAGGCCATAATTATAAAGCCCGTCATTCATCAAAACAAGAAAAAAATTGTGCCTGTTTAAGTTCTGTTCATCAAAATGACGAACAGTCGACCGTACATCAAGTTACTACAAACTGTCAAATTTCATTAGATTTTGAACTTAAAACTCAATACTTAAAGGTTTAAAATCATTTGAGAAAATTTGACAGTTTGGTGTAACTTGATGCGCTGGCGGCGACCGTACATAAAGAAAAAGAGAAAACAAAAAAACAACTTACAAATTCTGATAAACTCTTTCCAGCTCTTTGTTTCCACTAATGTTGGGTAATGAAACCCGCGGGTGAACTGGAGACATGTGAC
The DNA here is from genome assembly GCA_951799385.1 of Hyppa rectilinea. Lineage (NCBI taxonomy): Eukaryota > Metazoa > Arthropoda > Insecta > Lepidoptera > Noctuidae > Hyppa > Hyppa rectilinea. Next base: position 7,013,944 of record OX637314.1, read on the forward strand.
TAGCCAGCGACATCAAATTACGAGATGGACTCTATAAGAGTTTAAAAAAATAATTTAAAAAAAATGGGTCCATTGGAATCTGTTTATGATGCTTGCAGCTTAAGCCAGGCTAGGTTAGGCTTTACGGGTTTTGCGGAAGTTTTTTTTTTTGTTTTTTATTATGGTTCCCGCGACCCCCGGCGCATATAAGAGAGGGAACACCCGGGGTGATTTTTAGTCAGTAAAAGTCTGACAATGTGCGGTCCACGATTACTTCGCGTTTTGTGGTAGCATCAAAGACTCTTATGATAAATTGCAACTCAAACAAAATACTTTTTGTTTTGTGGAACCCTGATTTCCGTACGCTTTACTGGCCCACTGGTTTTAAATTCAATATTGTCTGTTTTTTTTCCTCAAAACAAAGTACGAACAAGCGAAATGTACAAAGTAAAGAGATACTAATACCGCGCTACTTCATACATTTAGCTTTCGCTACGTTCTGGTTCCCTGCATAAACTTAAACAAACTCGTTGAACTTACGGCGTCTCCTTTAGCGAACAGTTTACAAATCCAGAAGAGAGTGGAATATTGTGAAAGTCGTAGTAGCTCCCTCAAAAACCAACGGGAGTGAGGCTCAAAAGCAGGCGAGAGTACACCGGCTAATATCTGTAGTATCAGATAAAAATAGATACTTATAAATATCAATTAAATTTCTGAACGAAGATAGGTTCGTCATTGTCATGAATGAGGGCTCTGCAAAAATAATGTTGACCAATATGTAATCTAAATAAAGAATAAGCTATACAAAACAGTTAAGGTGAAAGCTACAAGATAGCCCGCGAAATTTAAATTTTTGCATGTTTTTTGTAATTTTCATGTCAGTATCAGGATGTATGTTGCTAAAAATATGATTCACGGACGTAGCAAATACGTATTTACAGTATTGTAATCAACAAAATCATCAATACAACTCTTTAAATAGGCGTTAATACTAATTGTTAATACTGGCCGCATAGGTAGGTATTGTAAATGGATTACATTGGATACATTTTTAAAGGATCATTAGATCTTACCGCTGCATCGGCACCTGGCTTACGTGGCTCCGGCTCCAAGTCGTAATGTGTTCGTATAGATGCCCCGTTGTCTAACGGACTAGAATTAATATAATACATTCATTAATGGCGTGGTACTCGAGGAGCTCGTGGCTAAGTACTAACAGCCGCACAAGTCGATCCACCAGGTTAAGCTACGCTTGCCAGGGTTGGCCGTGGATGGGTGACCATCTTTACATACCGGGTATCGTATTGCCCAGTTATTGGGTTCTGGAGGTCAGATAGGCAGTTGCTCCAAGTAAAATACTGGTATTTTGCTGCATCCGGTTAGACTGGAAGCCGACCCCAACATAGTTGGGAAAAGACTAGGCAGATGATTAATGGCGTGGTACCTAGGATAACCTGGGGCTTGTAACTTTATTGCCGAAATGTAGATTGTGTCTTGTGTCAGTTGTCCTTCGGGGAATACAAATGTAAGTTATATTGTGAAGACCCAAATACCACAAAAACATAGACACATCGCTCAACGCTCGTTCCAACATAAAACTCTCTGTTTAATAATAGTAGTTGTAAGGAAGTAATTTCTTGATGTACTTACACCCATCATCAGGTTGGGCTTATGCTCGTTTCAATAAATCAATCAACTCAGCCTATCGCAGTCCACTGCTGGTTATAGGCCGCTTCCAGGCTGCGCCACAACACTGTCTTTCGCATTCCACATCTAGTCTGTCCCAGCTACCTTTTAAAGGTCTTCAGCCAGCTTGACTGCCACCTCCTCATGTGTCTTTTCCCAATTATTTTTGGACTCACCTTCCAGCTTACCGGATGCATTGGAGTTCCAGTATTTTACATGGAGCGACTGTCTATCTGACCTCCTAAAACCTAGTTACTGTGTAACGAATTAAAAAACATAAAAAATGGTTTCCAAAATGGTGAAGTATCGTGGCAACACTCACCCTAGAACAACGACACCAATAGGTTGGTTCTCACTGAGCAGTGTGAAGGACTGCAGTGATCTATTTGTCAGTGTGGTCTGGAACAGGTCCAGTAGCTTATCTATGCGCGGTGCGTGCTCCATCACTTCCCTCAGAGGAGCCAAGTCGTGCGCTTCACCAGGACGAACTGACATTCGGCTGTAAATAAAGTCACCGTTGGGTGGACAAGTTCTTGAGGGGAATGCTACAAAACCGAACAAGTGCTGACCGACCACTCACAGTGAAGGCTTCCGTAGTTGGCATGAATAATTACGCATACACCTTATTGATTTTAATTGCTAAAATACGCACGTCATAATAAGTTTTACTCGAAAGAACAAAGTTATTACAGCGATTGTAGCCGCAAATATCCCAAATTGTAAGAGGTCGGTCACCTCTTATTGTGTGATTTCACTACAATATTGTTAAGTAACATCCGGACGGACGGAAGGACAGACGGACAGACAAACGGAAATTAAACGGATTCCATTTTTTCCCTTTGACAACGGAACTCTAAAAAACACGGTAAACCCGCCTGTATATAGTGTGCGATACTTCATACAAAATTTACAAATTCATTTTTGGGCAGGATTTGCAAATATTAGTGAGAAGAGAATTCGCAAAGATAATATGAAATTCTAAGGAACTTGTCTGAAGTATATTGTAATGTTTACCCTCGAACTGAATTCACGTGCGCCACATATAACGACTCGTTCATATACCTCTTCTTGCAACCATAAGGAGTCACCAACTGAAATATTCAATGTTTTTTTCATTTAATTTATTTTAACATCGGGACCTACGTTAGTTCAAATCAGTTTGGAGCTAACCAGCAAGCAAGCTCCAAATTCAGAGTAGTTTATTTCTCATAAACTTACATACATTTTATATATAGGTAAACGATTCTCATCGATTCATAAAAAGTGGGTAAATTTGACCTCGTCATAAGGTTTCAAACTTTAATTTCAATTTGGAGAAGTTTCAACTTATTGGGAGTTTTTGTCAAAAGTCGTGAACCAATTACGTGGTTAAGCAAGCACATAGGACCCGGAAGATAAAACAAGATTGAAAACCCTTACCAAATCTAGCTATGCTTGTCTTTTAAATGTTAAAGAAGTGAGAGGGCAATACCACAACCTTTTATACCTACCGTGAAATGCTCTAACAACGGAAAAGCAGGCTGGTTGGTGGGAAGGCTCACAACACAGTAGTCTCTGTCAGGGAACAATTCGTATGCCACTTCTAGCATGTCAAACCCATACCTGAAAAATCATCCCAAAAATAACTATTCAAAAATAGTTTTATAAAGCCCCATTTACACGACGCAAGTTTCTTGTCTGTAGCATTGATACAATAAATTTGCAGCAACAAATGGCTTGCAAACCTTGTTCAGGCAGTGCAACTTTTCGTATGCCACGGGCAATTATCACACCATAGACAGTAGTATACTTATGTATAGACTTGAAATAAAACTTTAAGAAAATGCAACGTTGTCATATTTCATGTAAGGGTGTTTTACATGAATTATAGTGACTTTGTTGAATTGCTTTGCATGAAAAATTAAAAAAAAACATATACTAGTTGATTCTTTGATATGGATGGTATCATTCATACCCTACACTTTTGGGATATCAAAAAACACCATAGATAATTTCGCAAGAAGGACAAGGAGTGGCTAATATTCTACCAGAGACAATCCTGTAAAAACTTTATAATTCATCAGTAGATAGGTTTGCTCTTACCGCTCGTCGTAATCGGGATGAATAGCGAACAACTCAAGAATAAAGGCATTCGGCTTTCCTGTATACCGTGCAGGCTCCGGCATCTCGAAAACTGTAGGGACGTTGGCTGCAATTTGAATGTGTATTTTTATGAAAGCTTAGCTCGCCATGGCGCGGCCATCGCGTCATGAAGAGATACGGCCGTTTTATAGGTGCCAGAAGACCAAAGGTGTTCGGTTTCACAGACCAAACTCAAAGCATTTATTTCAAACTAGTACTTTGCCCGCGGCTTCGCTCCCGTGGGACCCGTTATTTTTCCCGGGATAAAAAGTAGCCTATGTTACTCCTAGAAAACTAAGCTTTCCAAAGGTGAAAGAATTTTTTAAATTTGTCCACTAGTTTCGGAGCCTATTCATTTCAGACAAACAAACAAAAAATCAAATCTTTCCTCTTTAGAATATTAGTATAGATAAACCAATTACAGGCACTCTTGAATTATCGGGTTGTTGTACAGACGCCAGCACATCAAGCTATCCCTAACTGTCAAATTTTCTCAATTAAAAATTAACCTTATGTCTTTGCAATAAAGTTGAAATACTATCAAAGAAATTTGACAGATTGTGGTAACTTGATGTGCTGGCCTCTGTACATTCGTCTCAAAGTAAATTCGTCATATTTTGAAAAATCCATAAGTACATTGATAGTAAAGTCGTCACACGTATTAAAAATATGCGAAAAATTCGTCACAAATCCTCACTTCAAATATTTTATTGTTAAAGAAGCGACAGCAACCAAAATTATTGATGTAAATCATTCACATAAAAACTGTGATTTTATGTAGATGTAAGGTAAATTAGTAAACGTGCTGTGATTATGAAAAAAATCAATTTTTTAATTCTACTTCTTGTTTATTTTTTTTGCTATCGGTGTGGATTAAAACCATGTAATGAATTTACAATAATTAATATATTGGGAATTGTGACGAATTTACACAATTTTTTTTGTGACGAATTTACTTTGTGACGATAAACATTTGTACAACAACCCGAATTGTCAAGGGGGGTCGGTTAATCATCAAAGATGAAGTTAGTTGCCCCTTCCAAAGCAGTAGGTACCTATGGAGAAGGACGGCCAAAAAACTTCACGGTCACGGACTGCCAAGCATAGCACGATTGCACTAATGTACAGTACTCCCAAATTAATAATGCACATGCAGATCTTCGCTAATTGTCGTATTCCCGGAAACACCCGAATCATTGAATCGTTCGAGTCCCTTGCATTTCGCACCTTGTTCGAAAGAAATAGGAGTCAATATCATGTGTACACAATCGAAAACAATTCGGGCGGTCGGCGGTCAGTCAAAGGTCCGTCAGTCGTCTTGTTATATTGGTGGTGACTGCACGTGTTCTCTTTGTCTGGAATTATATAGAGCTGCTATTACACACCCTTCTTGGTTTTGTTTTCAAAGGTGAATTTAATTTCAACTTTAATTATCTTATTCAAAGTTAAATAGTTAATTTTGTAAAATATATAAATATACTAACATTTTTCACGTTTTTTCAATATTAAAAAAATAAAAATACCTACGTAAAATACATATTAAGTACTAGAAAAAACATATTAAAAATCAAATTTAGGCTTATATGAATTATAGCTCGCTATTTACTTACATGGAATTATTGAATCAAATTTCGTTACTGATAAATCAATATTTATCTCTTTTAGGACAAAACACATAATCTCACTAAATTATGCATGAAGAAAATGCACTTAACCACTCTATATACATATCGTCTTCCGACGCTCGGGAAATACGACCGTTGCCGAACAGTGGCGAAGATTTCTATGCGCATTATCACTTTTGGAGACCTGTAAACATTAATCCAAAATACACCTACAAACCTACAAATTTTGCATTTTGATTTGAATTTATGAGAGAAACACAATAAGTATCGCCCATAGATGTAATTGATAGTCTACAAACTAAACAAATATCTGAAACGAATATTTCTAACTCAAACATCGTTCAAATTAACGTTACCTATACTTCGCGCTTTTGTGCCAGAACTACAGTAGAGATAAACTACGATAACATGGCACGACCCTCCTAATTACTGTTCCAATTTTTTTAGTCACATTCTTACAAAAGAGTTTTGTAAGTATTCATCTGCAGTAGCAAGACGGCAGCAACATTCAACAAAGCATGTCTTGGTGGCGCTTTATGTAATTACTTAGGCAAATACTTTCATTGTTTTCATTTTCAATGTTATTGTAGTTTATATCTACTGAGAGTCACCACGTAGTACGCTACGCACAGAGCTATGGCGCAGCTCACTGTGCTACGGCGTAGCTCACTGTGCTACGCGCCACGGTCGTTTTTTTTAAGAGATTCGAAATGTAAATAAGTGACGATAATTTCACTCTTCTCCAAAGAGAAGTAGACATACGACCTTTTTTTAATTTTTCCGTTTTTTTTTCCGGCGTAGTAGATGGTGGTTCTCCCCTTCTATGTCCGTCTATCAATTTCAGGACACTGTCGGCAGGACTGTGAAAATAATAATAATAAAAATGTTTTATTGACATAAAAAAGGTTATACACTCTTGTTTGAAACCCTGATTCCTGAGGTAGGTGAGACCTGTGTTACAGGAGTCAGTGCCTTCATCCGTTCTTTAGAAATTAACAATTTATGCAATAAATCAAACAAGTAAATCACTTAAACTAAGTTTAATGCAAGCCTGCTATTGTGTGGTGTTTGTGTGTGTATGTGAGTGTGTGTGTGTTTGTGTTTGTGTGTGAATGTGTGTATGGGTGCGTGTGTGTGTTTGTGTAAGAATGTGTGAATGTGTGTATGGGTGCGTGTGTGTGTATGTGTGTGTATTATGTTGGGGTTATACTTACATATACATAATTATGAGAGTTACATTTTATATAATACTATTCAATCATCATCAGTACTGTTCTTTTATTAAGTTTTCTGTCTGCAGGTAGTCCAATTTTGAAGCCATGAATTTAGTTTAATCTTAGTTTTATATATTGTAAGAGGTTAACGTTAAAATGTAATGAAAATTGTTTAAATAACGGAATCTTTTAAACTGTTAGCTTCGGATGCGAATTACGTACTCTAACAGCTAAGCTATACAACATTTATTTAGAAGAAAAAATAACATCATACCCGGCACCAAAAGCGTCGTATATTACCATCTCGGGCACCCTCAAAAGTGCAGTATCAATATTAATTATATCAAACTCGAATTCCTCCTCTTCGTCTTGGAAAAGATCCAAGATATCAGTTTGATTCTGCAGTAATTCTTCATCCAGTACCAGCTGAGGATAATCGTTCTTTTTTTAATATAAGATACGTTACATGTAACGATTCTACCCTTTATAGCAGAAGTTTTTATGTCATAATACGATTTTGCGTAGCAGCGGATAACAAACTTCATTTCGCAGAAAATCGTTTGTTTCGCAGAAAATCGTTTGACAGACACTCATCTGGCTTACATTCAAAACTCATAATTTTGTAAGACATCATCTTTAGGCATACATTTCATATCCATTGTGATTAAAAAGTAGAACCATCGTATCTCAGAAATTATTCATACATTTTTTAATCATGATAATTGCAACTTATCTATCACATTAAAGAAAATTCATAGTTAGAATAATTTTGTGATTATTACCACCTGCCAAACGCTTTAAAGGAACCTTACCAACCCAATTTCGGGGTATACCTACCTGACGTCGACCGTCTAAGGTTAAGGTTTTCGTCAGCAGGTCGACGGAGCCCCGCCAATCTGTCTAAAGGGTTTAAAGAAAACTAACCAACCGTGCCTCGGGGTTACGCTGAAGTCGACCGTCTAGGATTATTCCGAACCTAACCCAAAAAAAAACAATAACCACAAAACACAAACTTCTTAAGTCATTGACTGCCACGCAGCAGACACAATAGAAAAACTATTGTTTGTCGGACACACGGTGACCGCGTTGGCGTTCAACGTGTTAATATACGCCTTCTATTATTCCAAATTACATTCTATCAACCTCATAGTATGCCAAATGAAATTGTACCAAATAATCGTTGCTCTAATTAAACGATAACTAAACGAAATTATGCGGCATATTAACTTTGCCAAAGGTAATTAATTAGGTACAGAGGCCAGCACATCAAGTTACCACAATCTGTCAAATTTCTTTGATAGTATTTCAACTTTATTGCAAAAACATAAGGTTCATTTTTAATTGAGAAAATTTGACAGTTAGGGATAGCTTGATGTGCTGGCGTCTGTACTTAAGGTACTTCTAATTTGTTATAAGTAACACAGCCTTATAAATTCTCACACACCCAACTCACTTCTGCCTACCACTTTCCAATATCATAAAATCCACAATTCATATATGGAGAGTAGCAAATAAAGTAAGGAATTGACACTTTCTTCACCGTACAGAAATTAAATATCATGCAAAAATATAATTGTAAAATTGCATTTAATGCTAATAAGTATTCCATTTGATTCTAAAACACTGTGACGTCACATTCTTATATTTTATACAAATCACGTACAAATTCCGCGTTTTGACAATTCATAAAAAGTGACGTTTATTGTAAAATTAAAACGAATTGAAACTCACCCCTTTTAGTATAGACGGTAGTACTCCAACACTTTTGAAATTGAAAGGATCTTCACCTTCGAATACCCATGTAACCTGTGAGCAAAAGAATAAGGTCAACGCTTCACAAAGTACTGAGGCCAGCACATCAAGTTACCACAATCTGTCAAACTTTGATAGTATTTCAACTTTATTGCAAAGACATAAGGTTTATTTTGAATTGAGAAAATTTGACAGTTAGGGATAGCTTGATGTGCTGGCGTCTGTACCTTCTATTTGTGGCTTGTGTGGCTGTGTTCGACCCGGGTACCTACCTTACATATAATATATATTTCGATATACCCACCTACCTATAGGTATGTATTTGTGGTTCATCTCCGGCGGCGTTTTACATAATCAGCCTATAATGTTCCCACTGCTAGAACACAGGCCTCCTCTCCAAGAGAGGGAGTGGGCCATAACCCACCACGCGGGCCCAGTATGAGTTGGCGGATGTCACATGTCTTAGAATTTTTGATTCTAGGACATGCCGGTTTCCTCACGATGTTTTCCTTCACCGTTTTTAGAGCAGTGGTGATGAAATTAAACACTCAAAGTAAAGCGCCTGCTTGGGTTTGAACTCGAGTCGAGGCCGATACCTTTGGGCCACCACCATTTCAGTTTATTATTTTTATTTCCTATTTTTTAGTTTGGTTTACTTATAAAAGCGTGTTTTTTTTTGTTTTTTTTTGAACTATTATTTGCTTTGTTGAATTAAAAATTCTCTTTGGTATTCGAAAATTTCGTAATAAGTATTAGATAAATCGGTTAAAGATAGAGGAAAGTGACCAAATATGGAATAGTATCCGTAATATGGAATACCCCCATTTTTCTCAAATGCAAACTCACACACGCAATAAACAGTGATTTTCTGTCTCTTTCTACTCCCATTTACGCGTACAAGTTGTAGCATGTCAGTCGAGTCAGCCCTTTCGTCGTAGTGACAGTGTTTTGTTTTATCGCTGCCGCATAACTTTCTAAGGTTCGTAAAAAATAATTATTTTTCGTACAAAAAGTGCACACAGTATTGTTTTTATAACTTTTAGAGACCCTTTAGATGTTCTTTAGTATGTTTTAGCGGTATTAGATAGTATTACTTTCTGAAATATAAATATGTGAATATCAGTTTGAAATAGTTGGAAAATCCAAATATGGACGGATCACAGTGTCCAATTATGGACTATTCCATAATTGGACACTGTGACGTATCAGCTGACTTAAACACGTCGTCACCGTATTTTAAGAATGACCTTACAGACAAAAACAGGAAAAAAGAAGAAAAAGAAAATAAATTAGCAAAAAACAAGAATAAAAAACAGAATGAGAAGAAATCAAAAGGAAAAAAACCAAAAGAAAAGACTAAGCCTATGTCTGATTCAGATGATGAGGAGGTGATGCTGTTTGATATAGACAGCGAACCCGATGCCTTGATAGGATGTACAGCTCCAGACTCAGAAGATTTGGAGTGTATTTTCTGTGGTATGCTGTTTTCGAATGCCACTCATGGGGAAACATGGATCTAGTGCCTCATGTGTGGGCTCTGGGCACATAATGAACAGAGCAAGAGTTTGATAGGGGGAAGTCCCCTAGTGGCGGACATATAAGGTTTTCTGGAAATAAAATTAAAACTACTGTGAGAAATATGTATTTATTTATGAATTAGTTAAATGAACAATATATAAAATCAAAATCAATTGACAAAAATACAACTTCTGCGTAAACATAATCTAGGAACGTTAATTAAGTTTTGGTAAAAAAAATATAGTCTTTAACATTGGCACCTAGTGCCGGACGGGTTAATCTTCAAACCCCAAGCGCCGGACATTCTTAAAACATTGTGCATCTATCACATATATACATATCTCCACATTCCGGAACGTCTGCACATGCTCATGGGCCCATTCTTGGCAGCTGGAGCATTGTATCCAGTCCTCGTCGTGGTCCTCCAAACACACTACACAAGTAAATTTTTCCATATTAGATATAACAGTTCGTGGCTCCTTTTCCTTTCTTTTTTGTCTCTTCCATGTTGAAATATCTCCCTCCTTCTATCCTGTAAAACAACAAATAATCATTATTATGATAAGTATAAATGCTTAGTAAAAAAGTTAACCTATAAACTGTCCGGTGGTAAGGGACACCTTAGTGTCCGGAGGTAGGGAACAGGGAATGACCAAAATTACGTATTTCATACTAAAACTGTTTAGGTAATTAATAAAAACTTCCACAATTTATGAATTATTATAGAACACTGTCTTTATGAACAAATAACAAAAACAATTTAACACAAAACCGTAGCAGTAATACTTACTTGAAATTTACGTGACGCAACGCTTTTCCGCCAGAAACAGCAATCCACCTCTCTCACCGCCGGTGTGCGCGTCACTGGCAAAACGCGTCGCGTGATCCTGTATCGCTACGTTCCCCCGCGCCCCTTTCACCGATATTTGAATAGATTGCGTTGTCGTTTGTCGACATAATACGAGTGTCCGACGCTAGGTGCCGTCCGGCGCTACGGGACTTCCCCCTACCTGGATTTGCGATTTTTGTAAATAATTTGTGTTCATTTCTTTATTATACCAAAGTTTTCAAAGAGTCTCTTATAAGTTAAGGTTAATTTTTCATAGTGATTATAGTATTCCATATTTGGGGTACCTATTTCATATACTATAGGTCTATCGTACCTATTTCATATTATACCTTTATCGTTATTTAGTTTTTGAAAATTTTTCTTACCTCAAACTGAACTAAATAATCTAAAATTGTTACAAACTTAAGTGCAAATATATGATTGTTAATAATTACCACAAAAAGTATTTTATTTATAAAATTTGTGAAAGTTATGCCTGAAAATCAAAACGGTATTCCATATTTGGTCACTTTCCTCTAATGGTTGGAATTTAAAATGAACATCAATGCCTGCCTTATCGATTAGATTACAAGTATTAAAAAAAAAACTTATTTGGAAATTGAAAAAGGGAATAATTTCAAATTAATGTATTGTTTTCGGTCCTCGATAAATCTACAAAATCTGAACGAAATCTGGCCGTTTAAAGTGGGTCAAAATCGCGCCAAAAGGAGTCGGTTACAAACATACAAACAAACATACAGGTGAAGCTAATATAAAGCGCGTATAAAGGAAAGAAAATGCTCATAGGGCATCCAAAATTTCGTCCGCATTGCTGTCAACAGGGAAACTGCCCCAAAAAGCTATGGCCCAATAAATGCCAACCCTCTAGCTAAGTCAAGAGTCTACCTACCGCTTGTCATTTTGTTGCTTACCCTTGCCTTGGACTCCTTAGTGACCTTAGTTTCCTTAAGTTCCTTAGATTCCTGCTTCGGCTTCGGCTCCTCCACCAAACTTTAAAGTAATTCGGTCATTTAGGTATTTACATAATTTTAGTTCAGTAGCTAAAATTAAAAGGAGGCTTGCGTAACTAAATTAAGCTTTTGTGGCAGAATTTAAACAAAAACATCTTCAAATAGATATTAGGAGGGTCAGAAAGGTTTAAAAATGCTTCCTACCGAAATGATATAGCAACATTTACCTGGTATTTGAATCAATCGTTTTAGGTAAGTCTTTCGGGGCCTTCTCCACATGCCTAAGACCACCAAACGGTAATAGCACAAAGGCGTCCTCCAAAGACTCGTAATTAATCATTGTCCCAAGACACATCACTCCAACTGCTAATTCACTATGCTGGAACAGATTTATCATCATCCTCATTCAGTCCATTCGTTTCAGTCCGCACCATTGCTAGGATTAGGCCTCTCCTTTCTTCTATGCGTTAGTTTAAACATTATAGCAGTAGGTATTCTTCTTAGCGTGGCAATTCTTCTTCTGGCTATCCAATTGAATCAGTCCTGAAGTTGGCTACGAGTGTGGCACCTTCAGACCAGTATGCAATGACGCAACATAAAATCTATTAAGCTTCGAATCATTTGCTGCTACCAGCCAATAAGTAATTATCGCCATCATTTTATTTTTCAAAACCTTAAGAGGAGACTCTGGTCTAGAGGCATTTGAAAAATAGGTATTTGAAGAAACAATTGCCGTCGCGCTGCGACGCACCTCCCCCCGTAAAGAGCGAAAGGGACAACTGCAGCTCAGGCTGATTTTACCTACAAAAACCTTGACCAAAAGATGTTTTGATTCCGCTGTTTCTTCTTTAAATCTGGACTGATCTTAAAAAAAATTAAATCAAAATTTAGAGGAAAAGTGTAGGTATCTATGCTTCTATTATTTTATTTTTTGTTAAAAACTTATCGAATTTGTTGAGGGTCATCGGAATATGGCGGTAAAAACGGGCTATTTTTCGGGATTTTTAATTGTCTTAATTATTTTGGTGTTTATGTTTTACAAAAGGAAATGATAGGGGCACGTACTAATTAGACCTAGATTTTTTGGCTAAAAATCATTGTTCTAGAGGCATTATCCACGAAGAAAATAACGGAATGCGTTTGCATGGAGAAAAGGCCAAAAGAGTTCTCTCTTAAATCTAGCAAAGATACGGCCTATCGTGCCAGGCTGATAGGGAGATACACGGCATAGGTTTAGAATTAGGGTTCCTTTGACACACTTTGAGCACGGAATATTAAAAAAGAAGATCGTGTATCAAATTACCTCACAAACGAGCAGCACGCTCTCTGATTCGGGATGCCTAGCAATCAGCTCACTAATATAGAAGTCACCGTAAAGCTGTCGTAATCTCAGGGAGTGCTGCTCCAAGATTGGCACTAAGTCGTCGTTGTCTTCTTCGCTGCGTGACGTCATAGCAAAAAGAAATTGTTATAATAAAAATCTTAAATTCACTGACAGATAAGTACAGCCCAGAAGCATGAACTTTTATACAAGACCGCCTTAAAAAATTAGGAAGTTTTTTTTTATTCACATCCTATGAGGTTAACTTTATACATATGGAAGTTAGGTACGTTAGTCATTTTTGCCAATGACAAATCGTGTCGGGCATATGGCTTGTATCTATTATGTGACTTTGAACAAGTTCAGCGCGGAAGGTTCGCTTTCATACGAAGTATGGAGGTAGGTATTACCAATGCCTATGTTGATGGATTATGAATGTCCTACTTTAAAGATGCGGTGCCAGACTTACACAGCTCTTCTAATCTTGAGTCGTGGACAGACCTCCGAGCGGTCAGCGATGCATAGCGCAGGCAACTTGTCTCCACTTAAACCCCGCTCCGTTACCGTCACACGTCTGAATGACCCCTCCGACCGACCCTGGCCGTGCATAAAATCTACAAAGACATTCTTGTTTATTAGGTGTCTACCTACTTACGAGTATGGTCATAACGAGTTGTCCCCCCCTCCCCTAGTTGGATTACTACCTCTCTTATGTTATGCCGGACAATTATGTAGGTATATAGGTACCTAAAACTATGCCTAAACTTAATGAAGCGTGTAGGGGGAGACAGGCCGGAAAAAGCAACGTATAAGGTTATCGGGAAGATCTTTCGGGAAAAATATTGATTTTCTAATTAAAAAATATTGAATTTCTACTTACTTGGATAATCGAGTAAAGATTTAATCACAGCGATGTGTTGAATGTAGGCATCGTGCATAAATATAGACCTAAGCATGTTATCAACAAGATCACGGCCGTATTTCGGGTTCCAGCATATCAAGTGTATAAACAGGGTATTACGGGAATTCAGTTCTTTTACCCTGGAAAAATTGTTAAGACACACAAACAGCTTATGAACACGCAGCGGCTATTGATATTACGCGAGACGCTAACAGCGTGAGGAAATGTTGTGGTTGGATCGTATAAACAAGTCAATCAATCTGCCTAGCCTTTTCACAAAATTATGGTTAGGTCTGTTTCCAGTTCAATCGGATGCAGCTGAATGTGAGAACCTACCAGTATTCCAAGATTTTATAATATACTTAGGTACTATAGTAAGCTGACTTCTCAAGGAGTTTGATTCAGTATGTAATAGTTATTTTAGTTCAATCGCCAACAGCATCTAGACTGCTAATGAAGTCGGCTTGTTTTAAAGTTTGTTCTTGCAGTCAGGTGTTTTTTCAATCTTTTAGTCTTTTATTTATAGAAACGTCTCCTTAAACTATTTTGATACCCGACATAATCAATAATCATGATACAAATATTTGCTTTTTCAAGCCATTTCTTGTTAATGTTTTGAGGTAAGTATTTTATAAAGATTTCAACGTTCAAAGAAAACAAATGGAAAATATAACCCCGTCTTTGCTGTCGCGTATGCGGGTGAAAGTGAATGACTAGCATAAGTCAAGCTAAGGTAAATCATCATCATCATCTGCCTAGCCTTTTCCCAACTATGTTGGGGTCGGCGTCCAGCCTAACCGGATGCAGCACAATAGCAGTATTTTACATGGAGCGACTGCCTATCTGACCTCCACAACCCAGTAGGTAATACGATACCCCTTGGTAAAACTGTCTGTCAGATTTTCGGGCTTCTGACGACCCGTAACGACTGTCAAAGATGCACAAATGACAGCCGGGACCAACGGCTTAACGTGCTTTCCGGGACACAGAGAGAGCTAAGGTAAATAACAATTGAAATGTAATTCAGAATTAAAATAATTTGTAAATACATAAATAACAAGTAGGTAATACCTAATTAATTTAAAAAATAACAACATTATGTCCTAACTCCTAACATAAAACATAACTAACACTATTCATAAATTTAAAATATGGTGTCCAAACATTCATCCGCATCGGTGTCCACTGGTAATGTTCCCAAGAGACTGGTGGCATTGCCAATATGTCTGGCAAAGCTTAGCTTCTGGCCAAGGTAATAGCCAGCCTTTGGGTCCAAGTGTCAACCATCCGTTTCGAGATAATGGCAAGGTTAGTTACTTAATAGCAAGTTCAAGTAGGTGAATTTACACAGACTAAGTACTTATTATGTAAAGTTAAAGTAGATACAAACTTGTATTTGGTCCACACATACTCTTCCCATGCAGATGGATGTACTGATGGCAGCAACGGACTATCCTGAGCCGCCAAGAACCCAATAATGGTTTTGTGTGGGTCCGTCTGGCATATACTCAATATACTGTTCTCACTGAAAAAAACAATTTCTAGTACTTAATTGGTTGCTCAGAAGCTCTGTCTGTTTGTGCGTGTCTGTGTAGGTATGTATCATCATCATCAGTCCATACTAGACTGTCTAGCCTGGTGGTGTGCCCGTCGGACTGCCAAGTCATGGGTCTCGAGTTCGAACCCAAGGCACGCATCTCTGATATTACGGATTCATGTGCGTATTGTATAATTATCACTTGCTTAAAAATCGGTGAAGGAAACCAGCATGTTGGCGGCGATATTTCTCAACAGCATGTGAAGCTAAGTCAGAGGCCCATGGGCAGCTTAAAAACTCTGACTCCAGGTTAGTCACTAACCAAACGAAAAAGAAAAGGAGTCTATACCAGTCCACTGTTGGACATACCTAGACCTCTCCAGTTGCACACCATCCAGCTGGATTCTCGGCAACTCTCATCCAGCTGCTACACATACCTTGCGAAGATTGTCGCTCCACCTAGCCTGAGGGCATCCTACTTTACGATTGCCGATTCGCAATCTCTACTCATGCAAGAACACGTCTAGCCACCCTAACGGTCATCGGTTCTACGGCTAATATAGCCGGCCCATTGCCATTTCAGCTTACTTGTTTTCTGAGCTATGTAAAAAGTCAAATAAAATTATCCAGAGATACTCCGTAGACGTGAAAAAAATTAGGGTAAAACAAGATTATAGTGAGTTTTTGTGGTCAATTCAACGACCTCATTTAATGTAGTTACTTGAAGTATGAGCTCAGAAATTCTGTTTTTAATATTTAGATATATTATTATCGATACTTATCATGTCTGTGCAGTTCAAACGATTTTTTTTTAATTCAATTCAACTACAATACCTGCGGTCGTTAACCTCAACTTTTTTATCAAATCATACTTTTTTTATTTTATATTGTTTAGATATCAAAAACCATTTACGTGTTTCGATTTTTTCTAGCTCATTTATACATATATGTACAATACCTGCGGTCGTTAACCTCAACTTTTTATCAAATCATACTTTTTTTATTTTATATTGTTTTGATATCAAAAACCATTTACGTGTTTCGATTTTTACTAGCTCATTTATACATATATTATATATAAGGTGTTAAAAAATTAACTCTAAGAATTTCGTGGGAGCATTGTACTCATCGTAACGAACAACTTTTACTATGGGATGAACCCTGAAATCGCGAAAAAAATATGAGCTGTTCCATACATTTTATTGAGTTACGTGTGCATAAATGTATGGAACAGCTCATATTTTTTTCGCGATTTCAGGGTTCATCCCATAGTAAAAGTTGTTCGTTACGATGAGTACAATGCTCCCACGAAATTCTTAGTTAATTTTTTAACACCTTATATGTGTATATACTCATGAACCCTGTTTAGGCAGCCATAACCATCAACGAACCCAGGTGCAGTGAACTATGCCAAGGACGGTAAGCTGTCATGGGCTCAATTCTACACTGTCTGTCTGACGTACCTACCTACCTGTAAATTTTAAACAGTGAACTTGAGGCATACTAAAATTTAAACGAAAAGGCTTCCACTGCTGTACACAGGGTTCCCGCGAGAACCGTCACAGCAAAACAGTAGCTACCACCACCACCAGCATGCCTGAGAGATATTTCTCAACAGCATGTGAATTGTGAAGCTAAGTCGTTAGCGTCAGAACGGCTGGTTGCCTATGGTAAGCGGCTCTGAAAGTATGTTCAAGAATTGCTACCAAATTGCTTATATTTGCTACATTTCTTCAATAATTGCTACATAATATATGATATATTCAGAGATATACGACTATTTTCTTGACCAGCCATTAAGACGTCAGGGTCACCGCGTACCCCCTCCTCCTCGTGTCCATACGGCGAACGCAAGCAAAGACGATGCACAAGTTAGTTATCAAAGAGTATAGTAACTTGTTAGTTATCCATGTGACTTAAGTTACATCGGACGGCTACTATTCAGTTTACTTGTGCTCTTATTTTGCTGTTATCATTATGGCGGAATTACTGTGTACACGGTGTCGTGAATCAGTTGTGAATAGAAGGAGATACAACGTGCTGCTCCTCTCGGGAAGCCCAAGTGGCTTCCCTAGAGGAGCAGCACATAGAAATAGCGCAGATCGTTATTCAAGAAATATTGGAGGAGCAGGTATGTACCTATTTATGATGTACAATACGTTTTGTTGTAAGGTAATTGTTTCTGTCATAAGAGTATATCGCTCTATTATAATAATTATGTACAGTAGTCTCAGTTTATTGTGTAGAAGTAGTCCATATTCGTCTTTGTTCAAGTTTTAGAACGAATTCTGAATGTAATTCGTCTCACAAGTTTATTTTACCTTTCAGGCTCAGCCTACGGAATACATTTGTCGACCTTGTTGGCAAAGGGCAGAAAGAACGTACCATCGAAACATACGAGAAGCACGTTAAGAAGACGACGCCGCCGCCGATAGTCATAAGACATAATTATAATAGAAGGCGAGTACAATTTCGTTCACTATCAGCAGATGTGCCAGAATTAAATGACTTCCTGAGGCTAACGGAAGAAGACTTGGTGCTATTTAGTCTTGGTATATACCAGATCAAACAAGCGAGGAGCTACTACGGCGAACATTTAAATCCAAATGGAGAGTTTATTATTGAAATCGGAAGCGGACTTCTTACTGAGCATGCCAGAGTTGGGCGAAAATGTAGTAATAATAAGGGGAAGAATTCAGTCTCGCCATGTGGGAGCCAGAACATATTATGTATACATTGGCTGGAATACAAGATTAAGTGGTCGGGAAGCCATAGCCATATAGCCATAGCCACAATATTATTGTACCTACTTGCAATGTAGGTATGCGAACCGTCGGTTGCTGCTCTCATACAATGTGTTTGGTATGGTATATGAGCTTTGGAAGATACGAAAACCTCATATAAGTCCACCCGCAATAGGGTTAGAAAATGTTTATAATAAGGTCTACTGAAATGTAAAAACATGTATATTAAATAATTATAAATGATTCCCCCAATCTTTTTGTTGTTATTTTTACTACCCACCTAAAATGATCATACGTTAGCATAACCTAACGCGCAAGTCTATTATTCTACCTCGGTGTAGCAGGGGGGTAATTGTAGACGTTCGGTCATTTAAAAAAAATCCTATAGACGTTATTTCCCGTAACATTCCAGTACAGATTTTTTCTTAACGGCACTTACAATTTAAACTCATATAGCAGCCTGGGGGTTAATCGTAGACGTTCCTTGTAATAGTAAAAAATCTTCATGACATTATTTCCTATGAGAATCTACTATATTTTTATTCTGGCCGGCACTTCCATTTTTGGGTACGAAATGAATGATGTCCTTTGTACGAGCTAGTGTCTAATAATTACGAAAGGCAACACTTTTTTTCACAACAGCGTCTTGTTCAAATCTTACAGGCGTTCACATCGACTTATTATGATGAAGGCTTGCTTATTAATACGCTTATAATAATAAGCAATTATTGATGAAATTAATGCAAATATTAGTACCTATAAATGTGATTCATTTCGTAAACAAACAACTGAAACATTATAAGCGTCAGAATGGCCGGTTGCCTATGGCAAGTGGCTCTGAAAGTATGGTCAAGAATTGCTACTAAATTGCTTATATTTGCTACATTTCTTCAATAATTGCTACATATGATATATTCAGAGAAATATGTATTTTCTTTGACCAGCCATTCCTTCGTGTTCAGCATAAAGGACGCAAAATTTCTAAAAGTTTGTTGTATCAATAATTGCTACTTTCACGAATTTAACTTTGAGCTCCGTACCTACATACCTTAGGTAAAAAATAAAGCATTTATTAAATTTCATACGAAGAAGTGCCTAATAATTTGCAAAAGCAACTGTATTTTTTACTTTAGCGTGTTGTACAAATCGTGCAAGTAGCAATTAGTAAGCAATTATCGATACAACAAACTTTTAAAAATTTTGCGTCCTTTATGCTGAACACGAAGGAATGGCTGGTCAAAAGAAAATTAATATTTCTCTGAATATATTATATGTAGCAATTATTGAAGAAATTTAGCTCAAACATATAAGCAATTTGGTAGCAATTCTTGACCATACTTTCAGAGCCACTTGCCATAGGCAACCGGCCATTCTGACGTTTACAATGTTTCAGTTGTTTGTTTACGAAATGAATCACATTTATAGGTACAGTACTCCCAAATTAATAATGCACATGCAAATCTTCGCTAATAGTCGTATTTCCGGAAGCACCCGAATCATTGAATCGTTCGAGTCCTAAACAATGCACTTGCATTTTGCACTTTGTTCGAAAGAAATAGGAGTCAATATCATGTGTACACAATCGAGAAACAATCGAGCGGTCGGCGGCGGTCGGCGGTCAGTCAAAGATCCGTCAGTCGTCTTTAATATATTGGTGGTGACTGCACGTGTTCTCTCTGTGTGGAATTATATAGAGCTGCTATTACACACCTTTTCTTGGTTTTGTTTTCAAATGTGAATTTAATTTCAACTTTAATTATTTTAGTCGAATTTAAATAGTTTATTTTGTAAAATAGGTAAATATAATAACATTTTTCACGTTTTTTTTAATATTAAAAAAACATACCTACGTTAAATACATATAATTATGTACTAGAAAAAACATTTTAAAAATCATATTTAGGCTTATATAAATTTAATAGAAAGGTACACATGCATAAATAAACAAATAGATATAGGAATAAATAATATTATGAAGTATATTAGTACATAATGCAATAATACAACAAATAAATAAAAATATGCCTAACTCTGCCCATACCATTGTCTTTCAGACGAATTCTTTCAGAATGGATAAATTTAAACGTGGAAAGCCGCTTAAGTCACAAGCACGGCAAATGGTATTTAATGTGTACCTTTATTTCTTAAATGAAGCCAATGTTTTCAAAACAGACCATGATGGTTATTTTAATAAAATTCAGGACCGTGTTACAAAAGCTACAGGAATTTCACGACGAACTTTGAGTAATATCTTAAATGAAAAAAAACAGAATCAATCAATGAAATGTTCCTCACCGAAAAAAGGAAAACCTAAAAGTAGATTTCGACTGGGACTTGATGATTTCGCCTACTGTGTTATTCGTAATATGATATACAATTTTCAGTTGACGCTCAAAGAACTCCCAACTGTAAATAATTTGAGAAAAAAGTTAATCGAAGCTATTAATTTCAAAGGCTGTGCAGAGACTTTAAGGCTGATCTTGAAAGACATGGGGTTTAGGTTTCTGAAAACTGATAATAACAGACGGTTGCTTATGGAAAAGCATGATATACGTTTAAAAAGGATCAAATATCTCAGTGAAATACAACAGCTGAGGAATTCTGGTAGAAACATCGTGTTTATGGACGAGTCCTACGTGCATACATCTCATACTAAAGGTAAAACTTGGCAAGATAGCAGCAAAAAAGGTATCAAACAACCCATTTCTAAAGGAGAGCGAATAATTATTGTACACGCGGGCAATGAAAAAGGCTTCATCGCAGGGGCTCTAGTGTTACACAAATGTGTCGACTCAGAAGGTGACTATCATAAAGAAATAAACGCGGAACGTTATCAAACTTGGCTACGCAATCAATTGATTCCCAACTTGCCTCCTAATAGTGTGTTGGTAATTGACAACGCCCCATATCATAATAAGCTGTCTGTGAAACCACCAAACTCAAACACACCTAAACCACAAATGATAGCTTGGTTACAACAACACAACATTCCGTATGACCCAAAGAAGCTGAAACCCGATTTGTATGAAATTATAAAAAGACATAAAGAAAAATACACAGAATTTGCCATTGACCGTATAATGGAGGATCATGGGCATACAATTATACGATTGCCACCATATCATCCCGATTTTAACCCAATTGAAAATATTTGGTCCCAAATAAAGCAACACGTAGCCAAAAAAAATATTGCAATGACTATCACGTCAGTTAAAGATGGTATATCAGAAAAAAACAATAATATAGGACCAGAAGATTGGAAAAAAGTTTGTGATCATGCTGTTAAATGCGAAGATGAATATAGAAAATTTGAGCCAAGAATCGATAGTTTTTCCTATAAAATGATTATTTACACAGGTGATAGCAGTGGGGAAAGTGAAAATGAACAAGAGCATAATGAAAGTTCTGATAAATCTACGATGTCAGGAATAGAGATACTCACTGATTCTGATTAATTTTTTGGACATTGTAATATTATTCTTCTTCTAATGATGAAAAGTACGATAAAATTTTTGAAGTAATACAACAAAGATTGTAGCGTATTCGCAATCGTGTGGTTATCCTCGCTATTTACTTACATGGAATTATTTAATCAAATTTCGTTACTTTATCTCTTTTAGCACAAAACACACCATTCTGCATGAAGAAAATGCACTTAACTACTCTATATACATATCGTCTTCCGACGCTCGGGTAATACGACTGTTTCCGAACAGTGGCGAAGATTTCTATGCGCATTATCACTTTTGGAGACCTGTACTTATATTTGCATTAATTTCTTAATAATTGCTTATTATTATAAGCGTATTAATAAGCAAGCCTTCATCATAATAAGTCGATGTGAACGCCTGTAAGACTTGAAAAAGACGCTGTAGTGGAAAAAAGTGTTGCCTTTCGTAATTATTAGGCACTAGCTCGTACAAATTTTAATAAAAGCTATGTTTTTTTAACTAATGTATGTACGAAGCTCAAACTTTAATGCGTGAAAGTAGCAATTAGTAAGCAATTACTGGGACGACAAACTTTTAGAAATTCTGCGTCCTTCATGTTGAACACGGAGGCGACCAGCCATCCTGACGTCAGAATGGCTGGTCAAAAAAATAGTCGTATATCTCTGAATATATCATATGTAGCAATTAGTGAAGAAATGTAGCAAATATAAGCAATTTGGGTAGCAATTCTTGAACATACTTTCAGAGCCGCTTACCATAGGCAACCAGCCATTCTGACGCTAACGCTAAGTCAGAGGCCGGGCAGCATAAAAAGTCTGACACCAGGTTAGTCCACCAACCACACGAAAGGAAGTAGCTACAGAACACTGAGAAAAAATTAACGAACATCTTACATGAGCATAGTGATATCGTAGGTGCAGGTGACCCTGAAGTGCTGAGATACTGATTCGGTTAGCAACTCCAGTATATGAGGAGCATCTGTAACATTAGCCAATCGCACAGGGCCCATGCGCGTCCTTAGTCGTGACTGTGGAATTGCCATTTTTATAACACTTACACTTCACAAACGTTTTTTAAAACCTACTACAATGATAATCAAGACCTAAAATCTCACGAATTTGAAAAAAAACAACTTCTGACAGTTGACAGCTCAAGAAGAGAAGTCAGTTTGTTTTTTTTTATTATTAAGTAAAATACGGGCTGGTGGTCCGCAACTCCACGTCAATGCGCGTTTTTGTACAGAGGCCAGCACATCAAGTTACCACAATCTGTCAAATTTCTTTGATAGTATTTCATCTTTATTGCAAAAGACATAAGGTTCATTTTAAATTGAGAAAATTTGACAGTTAGGGATAGCTTGATGTGCTGGCGTCTGTACCTACATTAATGTACAGAGGCCAGCACATCAAGTTACCACAATCTGACAAATTTCTTTGATAGTATTTCAACTTTATTGCAGACATAGGGTTCATTTTTAATTGAGAAAATTTGACAGTTAGGGATAGCTTGATGTGCTGGCGTCTGTACGTGTTTTTTTAATAGGCATAAAATATGTGAGGTTTAGGTTTGGTCTTTATTGTAAACTAGCTTTTGCCAGCCGGTCCGCCAGCGTGGATGTCGCAAATTATCCCACGGGAAGCGTATTTTTTTCCGGAATACCCTATATGTTGACCCA
Source organism: Hyppa rectilinea (assembly GCA_951799385.1). Taxonomy (NCBI): domain Eukaryota; kingdom Metazoa; phylum Arthropoda; class Insecta; order Lepidoptera; family Noctuidae; genus Hyppa; species Hyppa rectilinea. The sequence continues at coordinate 7,037,269 of OX637314.1, forward strand.
GGTTATAAACTATACCAAAAACTAAAACAAATTTCATCCAGATTCGTTCAGCCCTTTCAGCGTAAAGAAGTAACAAACACACATACAAGCTCAAAAACTACATATGTATAGTTTATGCCTACAGTAATCATGTATAGTTTAAGCCTACAATAACGGAAAAAGATCTGCAGACATGAAGGTACACTGATCGAATCGAATGAGTCGAATGAGCTCTTAACGGTTAGCGTCCAGAGAAAAAAGACTACCAAAGCACAATGGTGAAAATAATGCACGTGCATGCTCATGCACACACCACAGCATACTATTTTGAAACTATTCTATTACAATTGAGTTCATTGTTAATCTATCGTGCAAATAAGCTTGAGCATTTTTACAGCTGTCTGTGTTGACGCTAATGGTCCAGATGCTATGGGGATATAAAAAATGATGCAACAATAACTTGAAAATTCTTACGATCACTAAAAATAAAACGCACACATTCATACATACTTATAATTATTTATTATTCTTAAAATGAAAACTCCCTTAACTTCGGTAATAGCTACTAAATAATTTGTGGAGACCACTGTCAAGTGATGGGACAAAACAATAAAGTTTGAGCATTACTTAATTAATAAAAACACAATGTCAATTGATTTAAGTTCTTAATATACAGAAAACAATAATTCTAATAAAAATAATTTAAATTCAGTAACAATCTTCCTACTAGTTAGCCCTAATTAGCATCAATAAATAAGATGACTTCATTTTGTGGATCTCTTTGGAGTGATTAAGGTTTTACGCCGTTCGTAAATATGCTAAGGATTTGAAACTAAATCTACAGTAAACCCAGTTTTTTGTCTGACCACAAATTAGTTACAAATTATATTTAAATCTAGGAACTTATATTTACAGGCGTTATTAAAAACCCATTTCCCAAAAAGTTTAATAATTACAGACTTATCTGTAGGTATCCTGGTGATTAAATATGCTATAACAGCAACTAGAAATAATTGAATTTTCAATAAAATTGCTTACGTCATGTTAGGCGGACGTCGAATTTAATTTAAAAAAAAATGTGGTACCAAATCTCAACTCGGTTGTATAGGGCATAATTTCACTACCGAGTGCACCGTCTGGTTCATATGTAAATAATACTACATAATTATGTACAGCCAAGTTTAGTCACACTGAATAAGAAAACTGATATTTCGGTAACGATTCATCTTCGGTGTCGTAGCAACCGGCGCGAATAGCTCATCTCATTTTGTGATGTACATATTATTTTAAAACTATAAGTAAATTATGCTATAAACGACGCGGTAATCCATTACACTAAATAATACCTACAATATAAAGTACAAAATTAAAGTTAATACCATCATTAAAAAACATTAATTAATCACACCAAAATGTTCTAATCATCGGGAGGTCTTTTACTAGTACAAAAATATCGTCAATATTCTCTGTCACTCTATTTAAATGTATGGAAACAGTTTCATTAGTTAATACTTTATAATATAAAACTAATCTATGTGTGCTTAAGAAACCTTGTTTTATTCGATATAAATATTGCTTTTATTGCACCAAGCAGTTTTCTATGGCGTTATTATGGAACTTTATACTTTCGCAACTATAAATGCCACCTTATTTTACCTATTATATGAGTATCCATAGTAGAAATCTGTGTAACCCTTTTAACATTCTTCTTTTTTTTCCTATAAAACTACAGCTGGACATCATAATTCAAGATGATAGTATCCTTATCGATAAAATAATAAGTCTTACATGAAAATATCTAGCAACTTTATCTCTTATCATTTACATGAAAACTATTAACCATAGTCTGTTGTTAGATCTAAATCTATCTCCTGTGGTAAGTCATATTATAAACATGCGAGTACATGAGAAAACTTATTTCATAAGGCAAGTGATTAATATGTTATTTCTATAATAAACCTATCACACTCGAGAAATCTGAAGAAATATTGGACAAAGCACGACCACCCATTGACAGAGCACAGCTCTTGGGCGTTAGTTATTAAGAAACCAGAGACAGGAACACTTATGATTAAATTTTTTACACAAGCTTCCTAAACGGGAAACTAACATTTAGCATTCATTATAAAATTATTTACACAAGTCCAATGCTTCCCTAAAGCGTATACAAACATTTCTGTCCCTATTCCATCAAATTTCAAGGATTTATAATCAACCAGACATTGATTAGTACGTCTAATTGATAATAAGAATCCGCACCATTAATAATACATTACATAGTGAGTTCAGAGTTGCGCCATTAAGCCGATTGGCGCTACACGACTGTATACTGAAAACAGCATTTTAATGTACAGCTTGTGAAAAATACGGTTTTGTTTTCGCTACTTCGCTATAAACGGGTTCTTCTGCTACTATCTTAATAGAATAATAAAGGGATAGGAAGCGGCAGTACGTCCGGACACGCTGTAATAAAATCATATGGAATGGGTGTGATACCCAAATGTCTGGTGGGGTTACAGGTAGCACTGTGTCGCTAGCCGCGCTGCCTCGCGCATCACTTGGCGGGCTTGTGCTTGGGCGGAGTCGTGGGCGGCCCGCCGGCCTCCGCAGATGCGCCGATGGCGACACCTTCGCTGTCTACCTCCGTCTGCACCGACAAAAGGCAAATATTAGTAGTGTTTCAACTCTTTCCTCTTAATGAAGTCATCAAACAGCGGTTTTAGGTCAATCTAAAGAAAACGCTTCTTAAGTTTTGTTCGGCGGAAAGGTTCTTGTGGCGCAGCCTGGGAGAGGTCTATGACCAGTATAGAAATGCAATAGGCCGAGTTGAATAATATTAAGGCCTGCTCTAAGAATTATTTTATAAAAAAAATTAGTTTGTACTCACTTTTTCATCTTTGTTTAAGGACTGGGGAGAGTCTGTTCCATTGTTGACATTGTCACCTGTTTCAGCTGATTCTGTACTTGTGGTACCTGTAATTTGAACTCTTAATTACTATTTAATTTCAAGTTTTCATAATAGTGAAGGCTGTTCTTCCTTACCGATTTTTTATAAATGTTATTTACTATAAAAATATTAGAAACTGTGAAAGCATACGCACCTGCTTGTATGTGATGTGCGTTTCCACGTTCAGCTTCATGTTCGCGCACCATAGCATCCAAGTTGTATCGCCGCCGGTAGGAAATGAAGAACGAACGTACGTGCGCCTCGGTTTTCGTGCCCAGCGTCTCGGCGATCGCTTGGAAGTCCCTGCCTGTATCAAGGAACAAAAACGTCCATAGTAAAATTCTTGAATTCATTCTATCACTGACCGCAATGCATTGTCCGAACCATTGGGTCTAGAAGGAAGCGTTTTTGTAAATTCACACCTAAAGGTGAAAATAAGGGATGAAAGTTTATAATAGAAGCTCGTCATTTTTTCCGATGGGAAAACCCATCAGACCCACTGCTTGTTACTCGATAAACTCTTAATTAAAAAAATTCAAATGTTACGATGATAAGGAAAAAAATATTAAAATCACAAACGCGCATCCGTCAGAATGATAATAATGGGCAACAAGAAATCACTCGACTTTATTACGTCACATTTTTTATTTTCCTGTAACGTTGTGACATATTAAAGTTTAGTGGGAATCCCTTACCATATTTCCTAACGGCCGTCACCGCCATGAGTAGCTCGTCGTTGGTCCAGCGCGAGTTTATCTTTGCGGGCGGCTCGCCGGGCCTCAGCTCCTCCACGCCAGAGTCACCCACCTTGCGCTTCATCGCACTCAACTGCTGTTTGTTCTGTTGTACCTGTTTCAATAATACACTCACTATACTCAAACCAAGATATTTATCCACACTTTCACTTTAGACAAACACAAATTTAGAACTACGAAATTCAGAACATAGGGTATAAAGTGCATATCTGGATTATCCAAGAAACTACATAGTAGGACTTAGGATTCGGGCGCCAGCAACATTTGAAGCGCAGTAACTTTGGGGGTTTAATGGTTTTAAATCAATAAAACTTGAACAAAATGTTGATTAACTAATCTATGTGTGCAGAATACATTTTCCCACAATACTACCTAATACAGTATTGTAGTATAATTAGCATGAAATACTACAAAATTATTGACTATTGAATTAATAAAATTAGTTGAATTATCACATTCTCACATTACATCACACAAACGCTTAGTCACATCCATGCTCTTATCTGGACTTATGACTAATTCCAACGTATTTAGAGGAGTAAAGTGTCGACGTAAGGGTGAGAATGTGTCTTGCAACGACACTACTTAGCGACATCGTAGCGGGTTGCATCTTACTTGTCTCTTTAGAGATATAACTTCTCTGTCCATAGCTTTGAGCATGGCTTCGCCATGATTGATAAGTCCGGGCTGCGGGGGGTCGCCTGGCTGAGGCCCGGTAGCCATGGCGACGAGATCGTCGTGATTGATGTAAATGCCACGCGGCAACCGGTGCTTGTACCGCTGCTGTTTGGAACCCGGCCCGCGTCTCCCGGACGGTCCGCACAGCGGTCTCATCGTCCCCGTGCGTCTGTTACATTACCGCCAATATTCAAACAACCATCCCTTTATACATTTAATTAAACCACACTCGGAAAATTATTGAGCTGCATTGTGTAACATGCAAGTGATTGTAACGAGCGGATAATCTAATAAAACTGTATGAATAGTATCGTTACCGACCTGGCGTGCACGAGGCATGCCTGACACAACTTCTGCGAATTGAGCGCCGTGATCTGGTTGCACAGAATGCCGCACACAGTGCACCACTTGCCCGCGCTCTCGCCGCCGCCCTCGCCCTAAACCCCAATTAACATTTTACATTCCTGTCACATACGACTACCACCAGCTACACGAATTTTATGAGCTCTCATGTAGGGACAGACAAAGACGTACACAATGACTTCTCACACACTTCTTTTAAAACCCATTAGAATATTAAATGATATTCTGCACACATTAGATATATTAAACAAGTAGTCCTTCATTGATTGGGGCTATTAAAGGAAGCATGCGGGAAAATCATAGGAAACAGGAAGGAAGGGAGGAGGCAGGCTACATGTTAGAAATTAGTACAAGGCGGAAACACAGTGGGTACACAGTTATAGCACTAATAGTAATGGATTACAGTCTTTAAGGTCCATCAAGACTCGCAAGTCACAACACAATAATTATATTTTATATGTCATTCAATAACAGACAATAATTTAAACATACATTCTCCTTTTTTCAGTAATGCATATTATCGTATTCCGTACCAAAAATATATTGCAAGATAATAAAGAAAAATAAACTCGATGCATTTTCATACACATAAGTAGATAGATAAGTGCTACAGCTCAATAGTTAAGAAGTATTTTGATAAAGAATGTGTAAGACCACAATAATATTGTCTGTTAAATATTTGTGTGTATACTATGTAGTATTGTGATGTATCATAAATATATAAGAGAATATTATACATGAATAAATGAATGTTGCATATGAGAGTGGGAGCAATCATAGTTTGTAAATAAAATGCAGAGCAGTCAAAATTAAAATGAACAAGCATTATCATAATACATAAAGCATTTTGAACATAATCTAAAATTATGATAATTAAAATAAAGACAGTTGAATACAATATTTAATATCAGTATGCAGTTATTTGAAGCAACCATTTGCAAACATACTCATTGGTTGACTCTAACTTTTCAAATAACTGCTACATATAGACATATATGCTTAATACATATAGACTAGTACACAAGCTCATGTTGCCACAATCAAAACTTGCATGATAACAAAGTAATGCTATGAAGTGCAATGCAATGACATGGCATGACTAAAACAGACATTTTATGGAATTGGATATTGAAACAGGGAACCAGTATTTCTCAAGTAGAAGATATCAACATCAAGTAATGGATGACAAACACCGATTGAATAGACATATATGTAAGAGAATGGAAGAAGACACTAAACATCAAGTTTCCATGGTGACACCAAAGTTATACTCATTGTGGGGAAGCAAAGCACCCACCTGGGCGCCCTGCTGGCCGGCGGCGCGTTGTGGAGCCCCGCCTGCCGCGAGGGACTTCCCTCCTCGGACAATACCACGGTGGATAGTCCACTTCTGTCACATTGAACACAAGTCCATAACTCAGAATAATATTCACCCATCAAGCACCCAACATGTTGCTATACTGTGTATTTTACTTATAATAATGGTGAATCACATTTTTACACCCATTATGAAATGTCTACATGCAGAGCAAATAATTTACAATGACACAAATTATCCACTCTGTATCATTTATGGAATCAAGAAAGTAATTTGTCACAGCTTCAAAAAAAACCTATGTTTATTTATAGCTCAGTGAAAGTTAATTTCTGCCACTCTGCAATTTTATTTACTAAAAAATTTGCCACTTAGAAGTTGTACACAATTAATAATTTGGACAATCCAGATATACTATCACATTATAGTAGTTTAAAATTGTGAAGAATATGATACAGTAGACATTGTTTCTGCAATTAGGTACATTGGTAATACAATGACATTGCACTCAATAAAAAAGGAGCAAATTATATTTGATTCAACTTTACAACAAGCCATGGAACCTAACACACAAGCAGTACATACCTTTTCATCATTATCAGAGTCTTTGTCAGAGCCTCCAGGTTCAGAGGCAGCCCCTGATTCTCGCTTGCCAGTTCCTGAGCTGGTAGCATTGCGACCTTCACTGACAACATCCATCAATGATGTACGAGCTCTGGTTTTTTTCCATGAATAATAATACTTGACCAATGATGCAATTGATTTGTCTGGCAACTAAAGAAAGCAAGTCTTAGGATTAAGATTTAAAAAAAAGTAAAACTAAATAATTTAATCATTTATGTTTGAAGGACCTACCATTTGTCGTATTCTGTGAAAGCTTTTGCCATGAAACTGAAAAGCCTGTTCAAAGAGCACCTTATCTTCAACAGTCCACTCATCAGGAAAAGGAGTGAAGTTGGCAAGGTCCATTGAAGCCCTGTTGAGGTCATGTTTGTGCCAGAATAGCATGCCCAGAGCTTGTTCTCCATTATACCCATATTTCTCCTTTGCCGTGGTAATATATTCATCCACTAAAAATATACAAAGATGTTGAAATATTGCAAATAAATAACTAGAAATATTCAAAAACCTGTTTTTACTTACATTTGATATCAGATATGTCACAAGTGGGCGACCAAACCAACAAAGCTCTATCAGAAATTAGTTCAGGTCTGCGTTGGTCCACTGGTTCCAGTTCAGGGCACACAGCCTGATAATCTCTGCCCACTCTTATTTTCTCAGCTGCAAACGGTATTACTGCTTGGTTTCGTGTTACAATTATTGTGGATGAGATGAACGCAGCCGGAAGGCGATGATGGTTAGCATAAAAAATAAAGCACGAATGTCAAATGATGATGATTAAATTGATTATGTCTCCACCATGAACGCATGAACGTATTGCACAAGCTATTAAAAATTATGGATTAATATACACATCAAGATATACAAGATTACAATCGAGTAAGTACTTATTTTATGTACGTATTGTACAAAACGTAAGTTACCAATCAACATGCTAAAAGCTTCCAAATTTCCCGTAAAAACAGTAATCCAAAGCAATAATAAGCAATACGTAATTTGAAATATCTCGTACCATTCTCGTCTTCAGAACTGGAATCTGGACTTCCATGGCCATTGGGGCTTGGCCCCCTTGAGCGCTTCCCGTTTCGAACATCATTACTTCTTTCGGCCAAAACCATGATTACACACTGGATCACAGATTTCACTTACTTAACACACAATCTAAAAAATCATTTAAGGAATATTGGTGGCTGAATTAAAGAAAATAAAAGAATTATAGAGCTTCGCACATAAAATTCAAACGTGATTCAAACCACCGCATCAATAATTTGACAAACCAGCCACGGAACGTAATGGTTCATTTAGGGGCGTCTGTAGTTCGCTGAGCATTCACTTTATATTATTCGCATGAAATAGTTAACCGTGCCATTTTAAAATTGAAAACTTTCCATAACTACCACATATTTTTACATTGTTATAATAATAATAGATTTTAAGAAAAAAGCCGAATCATATTCCTGTAAAGACAGATTTACTTTTTTTACACTAGTAACTTTTTTGTACAGACTTTTGCAAATGACACAAAACACCTTTCTTAAATTAATTAGTTCTATGAGCAATTATCCTCATCCGTATAATTGATAAAGTTTCATTTTTAAATTAACAAATATTAGTTTATCCAAGCCGCCAACTTTTATCATCAAAATTATTACTCTTCAAGTAAAACGCCTCTAACCAAGTTCGAGTTAAATATGAACTGTTTATTTTTTTAAATTAAGAGATGGCGCTATTTGGCATCGTTAAACTTTCTCGACAAGACCCGAAACTTGAGAGCTTACTTGAGCAAGCTTGAGAGCGGTGAAAGCCCCACATTCAAAAATAAACAAACTGGATTTTTATTCCCTTTACTTGACGTTTATCGCTTTAAAACTGTACGGTCAGATAAGTTAATCAAAGAGTAATATGATAAGACTGAAGTTAATGCAGTACTGTAAAGTCTGTGTTGCAGTGTCAATCATAGCGATCAGGACAGGTTGGAATTTGGAATTTGAAACTTTAAATATAATAATATAATATAATATCCTTGGACATTTCACACAACGCCATATCGTCCCAAGCTAAGCAACCTAATGCTTGTGTTATGGTAACGAGATGGCTGATAAACTACTTATATACATTTTTTTTTGTAAATACATACATATTATATATAGAAAAACACCCAGACCCGTAACAAATACTTGCAGGTCGTACAAATATTTGTTCCGTGCAGGAATCGAACCCGCGACATGCTGCTGGTTGTCTATATTTTGTACAGCATATTTATTACAGTATGTTTTCTGTATGTTAAACTATTTCCATGGGTTTCGGGAAACCCTGAGTTTTCATCGTACATGAGTAAATTGAAAATAGTTACGATAGTTAAAACTTCGATCACATCCGAGTCCATCCACTTTTCTCAGACGTACAACCCACCATATATACCTACAATTCAGGGGTTCACCTTTTGTAATTTGAATTCATCGACAAAAGTCGTGCTTTTTTATTTAACAAAATGTCGTTATTTTTTAGCAGCTGCTTATTGGTCTTTATTATATTATTTACTTGATAGTCACTATATAGTACTCTTTGATAGTCGCTCATGATTTAAAAGAAACCGATAACGAGCGAGTAGTAGGCCGGTTTAGCAGTAGACAACACATTGGTTGAACTGCGAGAGGCCATTAAAAAAAAAAGCAAGCCGTAGTTATGCACCAAGAGCACTTAGTAGAGTAAGTTCACTTTGAGTAGACCTATAGTACTCTTTGAGTAGACTTATAATAAAGTATTCTTTGATCAAGAGTTACTAGTAAACCGTACCCTAGTAGAAAAATGATTTTTATCACTAAATTTTACTTTTTTGCGATCGCATAAGTATCTATGTTTGTCCGAGGGGCTCGTGGATAAGTGATTGAAGAGCTGCACGGGTTGATCAATCGGGTAAAGCTACGCTTGCTGCGGTTGGTCCGTGGATGGGCGACCAACTTTACATACGAAACCTGCGCCTCGGAAAGCAAGTTAAGCCGAGGGCTATAGTGCCTTTACGTTATGACATAAAATCTTGCAAAGGCACACTCCTTTGCAAGATTGCCATTGTAGAAGATTGCGGAAGAACGTAGCCCCAATAACTTTATTACTTAGGTACTAGGTAGGTAGTGTACCTACTAATAAAGTTAATGGGGTTTCTCCGGTGCTGCGCTGCAATCAGATTAAATAATATTAGTTACAAATAAAAATTCGCCCGCAAATTCGTTGGCGTGTTTTTAGCGTCCTCGGTAGTTTCGAAGCGTGATAGGTACTCGGTAGTTCCGAAGATTACCCCCTAAGTACAGATATGCTGCAATGCTTCATTCGTTATATGAACGGCAATACTAATGATTTTGATTTCTTTACGATCATGCGCAGAAAGAAACTGTCTTGCGTCCGTCGCATCGTCACAAAGGTCGCATGGGAAATTAAATTAACTAGTTACAATACTAAACTTGTTGATTAATGTACTCGCCATTATTTTGTTTTGAGAGGTGTATACTTTCAGACAGTAGAGGAAGGCCTTTGCCTCGCATTGGGAGTGACGGTCAATAGAGGCTAGATAATTTAGATACTTATAATAAATAATAACAAAGTTCACAATACTCTATCACAGAGACAGTTAAAAATCAAATCTTATATTTTATTAATATTTATTCTAAGGCTCGTATTACAGAACTTCACTCAAGACCCAAGTATTACTTAAAACTAGTTTTAACCAATCAAATGGCTTAAATCGAGACTCAAGCAATGCTTGAATATTAAGTGAGGTATACGGGCATTAATCTCTGCAGTTTCATGAATAAAGTTTTCTATTCACCTTAATGTTGGCAGCATTGTACATTTCTAAAACAATATTGCTCATTATTGCCTTATTATTTTAACAACGCCATTAATCATAAACTGAGGTCAAAATTTGATTAAGTAATAAACAACAAGTGAAGTGAGAACAAAAGAGACAAATATAAGAAAAGGATATTGAAATGTCATGACAAACATTTTGTTATTGACAGATTTCAGAACGAAACGCAGTTTGACAGATGCTGCTGCCGAGGTTTTTGGGAACATTTTAATTTTGCTTTACGTTTCAAGAATGTTATCAAAATAGATAACGATTATGTTGCGTTGTAATTCCTTCACGAACAGGTGGTAATTCCGCGTCAGAGATAGTAGGAAGAAGTACACTCTAACGAGGCGTCGAGAGAAATGCCACTGTCGTGATCGGGACCGCGTTTTGTTCTTTATTTTGCCAAAAAGGGCGCACAATTATTGTGAACGTTATGTAATGTGTATTGTAGTGTTATCGTGAGTGCTTATAATATTGTGGGGAAGATGAGGACGGTGGCCTTGATCAGCGGGGGTAAGGACAGCTGCTACAACATGATGCAGTGTGTCGGCGCCGGGCACACGATCGTCGCGCTGGCCAACCTCCAACCTATACATAAAGGTTAATTTCGTCCCGATAACCGATTTAGATGCGTATATTTACCATGTCGAGCACTTAATGATTGTTGTTGTATTTCTACCACTCTGAAAATATCTATTAAATAAAAATAAAAAGTGCAGGAATGAAAGTTCCACATTTTGTAACATATGTCTTAAAATAAAAACATCTGAAGTTATTTTAAGCCTACCTGTGATTTGGCATCATTGGTTTTTTCTATCAGTTTACCTGTGCAAGGCTATCAAATTGATGTAGTGCAGTTTTAAATATTAAATGCTTTGAAGTTTGAACATGACAATAATATTACAAGTGCTGAATGTTTTGGCTCAATCATGAGTTACGTGTGTTTTTCACATTATAAAATAATTTAATAAATTTAGAAATTATATTTCAGATGAGATGGACAGCTACATGTACCAAACAGTGGGGCACCAAGGTATAGACCTGTATGCTGAGGCTATGGATCTGCCGTTGTACAGGGAAGCAATTATTGGCAATGCAGTAAACCAGGGCAAGAATTATCACCCCACAGAAAATGATGAGGTTGAGGACTTGTTCAGACTCCTTTCTAAAGTTAAGGTAAGTTGTGCTTGACATATTGTAATAAAGAAAAAAAACAAATTACTTAAATCAGAAAAATGCTGAAGAAGACAATAAAAACATCTAACTTAAGTTGAAATTTACATAGAAGGTCAGCTAAGTACATGATGTACAACATAGATATACATAGTTTCATAAACAAGTCATGCAACAGGTTTTAAATTACCACTTTAAGTGAATACTGAACCAGTCCAATGAATGATTGTAATAGCCAATTGTGAATAATGTATTAGACTCCTGCTTTGTTTTAACTTTACGGTACAGTATTATGTTTTAACTGACTTTAAACAGAAGGTTTCTAGTTGGATCTCTGTGTAAGTCTGCCTTTGTATGCTCATAATTTTTTAGAAGTTGTTTAAAATCATAAACTAGTACATTTTATTTAGTCTGAAAGACAAAATATTACCTAAATAATTTATATTTCCTGTTTGGTAGACCTACAGTTTGGTTTTACCCAACACTGATTATTATTCATACTGCATTATGGTTGATAATTGCGTCAGGAATAAGTAGAGAAGGTACATTTGTCTGTGTTCCTAGAACATAAATTAATTTACATGTTTATCAAAAACAGTTTGTATAGGTTGTGTTGTGTAATGAAAAGGTAGTGGTACTTTAATAATGTAGTATTAAACTGCTGCTATCAATCACTGAGTCTGTGAATGAACCCTAGGTTAGGTTAGGTTAGGTAAGCTGTACTGTTTTCGAACTGGGCCTCTTTATTGTGCCATTTGTGAGTGGACACTATCACTGGCAATAAATAAAAAAAATACACCATCCTTATTGAAAACCTCCTTTTTGGAAGTCAGTTAAAAATGCAAAGAATGTGTGTTTTACAATATTTTGGCTTGAAAACAAGCATTGTATCAATGAAGTATTATCTGCTATTTTGTCTTAATAACAAATTAAATATGATCCATCATACCTAATTGATTTATAATCACTTGTTTGTACTTCAATGTAAAATATTTCTTCATTGTCTTTGCCATAGTCATTTATTCATATACTTACAAGTAATTTGTATCTGAATTTACACACAAAATTACACAATTGTAGTAAAATAAATTAAATTTGAATTTCATGAATTATACCAATATTTTACAAAATAATAATTTTACATTTTCTTCAATGAATAATATCGACATGTAAATTAAACAAAATGGCTAACATCTTAAAATAAAAATAAAAATACAATTAAATTATTAGTTATGTACTGCTTTGAAACATAAAAGGCGTATTGTCGCCATTAAGGTGATAGATCGATTAGTGCGCCGCGCAATAATAGTCGATGTTACCATTCCACATGACGAGAACCTCGTGTAAGCTGAGAAAGAGAAACAAATAAAATATCTCGACTTAGCACACGAGATTGTTGACATGTGGAATGTGAGCTCGGCGATCATTGTACTAATTAGCGTAACGGCCAATGGCTTGTTGGCCAAAAGCTTCGACCAACATCTTTCGAGGCTCTCGCTAGGCGGTTGGGTCAAGAGCCAGATTCAGAAGGTATGATTCAATACTCCTCGATACGTCTCGCATTGTGTCGCCGGTGATTAGCGCTGAAGAAACAGGAACCTGTCCTGTCTCTTCAGCGCTAATCACCGGTAGCTTGGACCCTGCTCCCGAAACCGGCGAACCACTATTTTTATATTTTAAAATGTTTATTTGTTTCCTTTGGCTTTTAATGTAAATTAATAAACGAAAAAACTAATTAATTAAACATAAATTAGGTACCATACATTGATAGAATTCATTAAAGTGACAAATATTTCCATTATTCTTTAAGTCATCCAAACTCTTTCTTGTGAATTGTAAAAATCATGGATCCTGTTTTCAAATAGTTTTGTGATTGTACACAAACCATGATACACTTGCTGGGGGCATTATCAGCACAAACAAAAACTTGACTTAAAAGTGATTCCTCATTATAATTCTTAAGAAACTATGTGACTTGAACAAGGTTCCATTGACATTGTAAACATGTGTACATAATATTTATGTACTGCAGAGAGTACACAGAATAATCTGAATGTAAATAAAATATGAAGTGATAAGTGGTTGTTTGTGACATGAAAGCCAAATCAATTTGCCTAGCCTTTTTCCAACTATATTGTGGTAGGCTTCCAGTTTAATGGAGATGCATACCAGTATTTTATGTTATGACTGACTGCCTATCAGAAGTCCACAACCCAGTCAAAATCAAAAGTCACTTATTAAAAATAGGCGCAAAATCATCATTTTTAAGGTCAAAATGACTTAAATTAGTCCCTCAAAATACTATGCTGTGGTATAGCTGGGAAGAAGTGGCATAACAAACTCACCAAAAGGACTTGATTCTGTACAGTAAATAGTATGGAAATTAATTAACATTTTGAATTATATTATTTGCCATATGCACACACCAGCCAATATACCAATAAAAACATTGAAAACAGACTATATTCAAGCATAAACATAACTAAATAATAGCCTCCAGGAGTAAAGGGCGTGTCTGCTTACACGTGCAATGCTGGATTATGTTCATATAGCTGAAACTCGAAGTCACGAATGATAATCTAGAACCATTGAAGTAAACCATCAATAAACAGTTAATTACTATTAACAAAAGCATGGGCAGCAAGACAACCCAGTCACCACAAACCATATTTGAGGTAGTAGTTGGGTAACACGATACTACTTGGTTGTCTGTGGCATGAGGGTATTAATTTTAATTGATAACATTATTGTTTCAGAGTGAAGTAGATATAGAGGCGGTCGCCGTTGGTGCCATATTATCAGATTACCAAAGAATTAGGGTTGAAAATGTGTAAGTATTTTTATTTTTTATCTTAGCCCCATCAATTTCTATAAAAAAAAATTAAGCAACAAAATAAATATCAAGTCACGAATTAATCAAGTTATTCAAATAAAAGTATGATTTTCTAAGAGAAAGGAAATCTTAAATATTATGTGTCTTGAAATGCTTGGTTGTTGATGAAGTTACAAAAATGCAACAGCACTGTTATGAATAGAGAATAATAATATATTCATCATCTATCTGTATGTATATGCTAAACATTGGACTTTGGAATTCGGCGTCTACATCATTATTTAATTGCTTAGACTGTGATATGGAGTTGCCGTTATGATAATTATTTATTTATAATAAAATCGTCAACATTAATTATTCCGCGGAGTCTTAATCACAAGAGCAACTGTATTCGCCGCCCTCTCACTTTAAAAATAAATAAATAATCATGTTTTGTATTATTTTTTATCTTAAATTAATATATACTTACTAATCTTATTGACATTTATTTCTGTTACTGGATTTGCTCAACAACATTTATCCAGCGTAAGATACTTTTGTAATGTTAGTAGGCTATCATAAAAGTTATTTTTATACTAATGTACTTGTAAATAGCCATTTAAGCCACTTCATGTTGCAATGAATTGGTTTGGTTTGTATCATTCGACCTAGCTTGAAATAGTTTTATTATGTCGGCACTTAAACAAATGAGCGTTTAACGGGAACTGCGCGTGCGCATAATTCATTTTTAATAGGTTTTTAAGTGTTTTACCCTCGATAATTTATTGAGAGATTGCACTCGAGTTTGAAGGCTATGTCACACTGCCGTCAATTCCTTTTGAATATTTCAAGTCCTACGCAGTGCCAAGCATCCTGACAACTAGTTCTGTGGCTGTATCTACTGCTAGAATGATGTTAGAAAATTAGTGTGTAAAATATAAAATAAGTATAATTAAGAAATACTATATAACGCCTGTCCCTATTAAAAATGTCGGATGCAATCAAGAAAATTGCATATCCGACATTTTTAATACGGCCAGGCGATAAGTCTTAAGCGGGATTGTCCGAAAGGGTTACCGCTACCCCGGAACATAAAGGGCTACGGAAGGAACATGGATGGGTTTTATTCAGTAAGAGTCTGACACTCCCTTCCGCTCCACCCAGAGCAGGAGCAGTCTTGGATGATTTCCCAGCCTTAAAAAAAAAAAAGGCGATAAGTCTACGATTTTGGGACACCTACATTTTTGCCAACTGCTGACTCAGGTTAAAGTCACCCTTCCACTTCCCCGTAGTAACAACCTTCTGTTGACACGAACTAACACAAAAGCACCATAATTAAAAAGATTTTGCGCTCATACATACATTAAAGCGCCTTTGAAATTGTCCAGTAAATCATCGGCGCAATCTCGCTGTTTAATTTTTAACTTTCGGCGCTGAGCCTATAGTTGAAAATCCAACAGCGCCCTTTTATTTACACATTCATGATGGTGTCGTTTAGGGTTAATTATCATTGCACAAATATGTTGCTAAAATTGTTTGTCTTTTTATAGATGTCACCGGTTAGGTCTAGTCTCCCTTGCTTACTTATGGAGGCGGAACCAAAAAGAACTGCTGCAGGAGATGATAGCAAGCGGCGTCGAAGCTATTATTATTAAGGTTGGTTAACACTTATTCAATACCTTTGTCAATTGATTGGATTGGCTTTTGTCTTTCCTACATCCAGTCGCAATAGCTTACACGAGACCATGTTATTACAGACTTTATGTGGCTTTCAGTAGCCGGTTTAATAAGAGGTAGATAGACACTTTTTTTATTATTATGGATTACCAGTATTTTTTCTTCGTTTAATATTAAAACTAATTACAAGTAGCTACTTTCCTGATGAGATATCGCTTGGACTCTAATCATACCTGCACGAACCGATTATTAGTTATTAGTATTTTTCTGTATCTATCACTATTCGGTTCGGTTCGTTCCTTAGTATCCGCACTCATTCGCTTTAAAAGTGCGTCGTTTTCGTGCGGATGGTCTACTCGATCAAGTGACACCTCTCAATTGGCAGAAAGAGATAGAGAAAGAATACTGATCAGTGCGTGTATAACGTCGCGTGCCCAAATTCGGAACTGCCGAAATTCGCCATCTTGTTTTTTTTTAAAACACGGGTAATTTAACTTATCTTCCGTTGATTTTCAATGTCGTTCAGGCGTCAAAAAATCCTCGTAGGCAGCAGTCTTAAGAGTGATTTACCTACGACTCCCGGCCACCGTGACGCGGGCCTGCGGGCGGTGAGTCATGGGTGGCTCACCGTCCGATCAGGACCAGGCCCGTGCCGGAAAGCGCGTATATGTTCCACGTGCGCCTCAAAGAGATGGCCTTTAGGGCCAAGCCTGCCGGGTAAGCGGGATTGTCCGAAAAGGTTACCGCTACCCCGGAACATAAAGGACTAAGGAAGGAACATGGATGGGTTTTAGTCAGTAAGAGTCTGATACTCCCTTCCGCTCCACCCAGAGCGGGAGAAGTCATAGGATGATTTCCCAGCCTCAAAAAAAAATTGTGATTTACCTACACTAAAGACAGAAAATCAAACTAATCTTTACAGTCCTACAATTCAAGCCATTCATGCAAACGACATACTTCCAGTGTCATTACCCTTTCTGATATCAGTGTCAAGGAAATGTGATTTGCAACTTGCAACCATCGCAATCATGTCCCAGATAAAAAATGTAGATACGAGTACTTATAGCTGTTTGAACATGCACTTTATATAAACAGAAAACAGGCTGAGCCGAACCACTTTACTTGAAAGGGTTCGATTAGAAATGGCTCCTCCTCCATATTCATAATATATGTACATACATGCGAAAGTAACTCTGTCAACAGACAGACGATTGATCGCTACGCTATTTATCAGATACTAGCACTTTGCCCGCGGCTTCGCTCCCGTGGTCTTTCCCGTGGGACCCGTTATTTTTCCCGGGATAAAAAGTAGCCTATGTTACTCCTAGAAAACTAAGCTTTCCAACGGTGAAAGAGTTTTTAAAATCGGTCCAGTAGTTTTTGAGCCTATTCATTACAACCAAACAAACAAACAAAGTTTTCCTCTTTATAATATTAGTATAGATAGGTAACAGCGAACGTGGAGAAGACTAGATAATCTATGAACCTTTTGAACGCCAGAGCATCGTCATTATACGTACGAGAGCTTCAATGTTTAAGATATCTATATAAACACACACAAAAGTAATGATTTAATTGTTTATTTCGTGTAATACGATTCGTGTATAACCTGCATTGTTACATATTTATGTCGTTGGCGTACAGGGCATGCGCTTGCTTGTCACGTATATGTGAAATTGGCGTTCAAAATGTTAAAAAAATATGGAATAGTAACTACGAACTGACGAAGTCGCGGCCAACAGCTAGGTTTATAAAACCTTTTAAATTGAGTGGTTTGTGATGATGAGAGAAGAACGTGTCTTACGATGGAGAACGATAGGTACTTAGCCGGTGGATAAAGGCGACTGAAGATTTCTGATACGCGAATGGAATACTATCAGCGCTAAAAAGAAAAAAGGGTCAACCTCTCTGCTACTTCTTTATTCGTTTTGGCGCATTTTCCCGATAGTTCAACTTGCGGTAAAATGCCTACCAGGCAAGACTGTAGTGGGGCTGATACAGAGTTGATATGACAGAGGGGCATTAAATTACACTACGTATACTATACGTGTTTAGTATTAACTCGGTACGGTATAAAAATAAAAAGCACCAAAAATGATGTTTTTATTTTTTCAAACAAACTAAATAGAAACGCAACCACCCTTTGTAAATTTAAACTGACCTTGTAACAGCGGCACCGACGCGCGCGCCGGAGCGCTGTTAGGAAAGATACATCGTGTTCAAACGGGGCAAAAACTTAAAAAAAACATTTGCGACTAAACTACTGCTCCTATTTAATTGATTTTTGGTACAGAGCTTGAAAATGGTCCCTAGTATAAGCTGTTTAAAGGAAAGCCCCTCTGTCGTATCAACTCTGTATAAATAAGTTCGCACCATATGTACTACTAGCTGCTCCCGCGCGGTTTTAACCCCATGCTCGGCTCCTATTGGTCGTAGCGTGATGTTACATGCCTATAGCATTCCTCGATAAATGGACTATCCAACACAATAAGAATTTTTCAATTCGGACCGGTAGTTCCAGAGATTAGCGCGTTCAAACAATCAAACTCTTCAGCCTTATAATATTAGTATAGATTAAATTATGCACAGGGGGAGCATCTCGTGCATCTAAATAGGCTGTCTGCTAGCAGACAACGTAATTACAATCTCATTCGTGTGCGCAGTATCTTAGTCTGCGAAGTGATATTTGAATTATTTGTATCGTCATTGGGCGACATAAACACTCTGTTCTTATTTTAGTCTTAGGAATACTAATATTAGTATTCTCAGTAGTGTTTACAGTAATGTTTGGTCAAACATAACTTCCTTACACATGAGGCCAGACGTCATCCGTCAATGATCGTTTTATTCAATTTATTTGACGTTGATCAATCGGACTGTCATTTATTTAAACACGTTGAAGATTCGAGTCGGACTCATCATCAGGCACCTACTTGTCTGTCTGATTTGAGTAGAAATAAAATGCCAAATAGGACCTTGTTCATTTTCTTTGATTAACTAGTTATTTATTGACTATTTATAGTTCTATTTTCGTGGACATTTTTGACATTATTGAGCCTTCACGAGAGACAATAATCATTCTTGGTGTGGTGTTCCTTGGGCAGTCGGTTCAATGACCCAATTTGCTGACCGACCACTAGTATCACTGCATGTCATGTTCTTATCGCGCCGACACGAAAGAGTATCCATCCAGTTTTTCACAAAAAATCGTGTCACAAAAGTTTAGTATTGCCTGCACCGTTGGTCTACTGGTTATTAATACATAATATAGTAAAGGACGCTGGGTTTGATTCCAGACCGGACAAAGTATTATTAGACCTAGCATGGCAAAATGTGAGCGAGGTATACAACATACACTTCTGCCAAATCCGTCGAAGAATACCGTCGTGATGTTTTAATGATATAATTTTCCAACAGGTGGCAGCACTAGGTCTGGACCCTCGGGTGCACCTAGGCCTGTCCCTCCGCGAGATCCAGCCGCACCTTCTAGTCATGCAGGACAAGTACGGGCTAAACATCTGCGGCGAGGGCGGCGAGTATGAGACCTTCACGCTGGACTGCCCATTGTTTAAGAAGAAATTAGTTATGTAAGTAATGTATTGAGTAAGCGGGAATCCAAAAGGGTTACCGCTACCCCGGAACATCAAGGGATAAGGAAGGAACATGAATGACTTTTAGTCAGTAAGAGACTAACACTCCCTTCCGCTCCACCCAGAGCGGCAGGAGTCATTTGATGATATCCCACCCTCAAAAAAAAAGTACTGTATTAAAATTTGGAGTTCTTTGCCCTTCCAAGTCAGTATAGAAAGAAGAAAAAAATTACGTTTATTTGCGGCAAACATGATGCAAAGGAAGAACACAAAAGAACAATTATTAAAGTGTATTGAGTATTCAATTCCAATCAATGGATAGAGGAAACTTTACGTTTTGGCGTTTGTACTTTATCTTAAAAATGTTAAGTTAAGCTACAGTGAGTGTACTGTAGCGTAACTCAACATACGTAATGAATTACCCTCTTAAATCAAAACAATCAGTGACGGTACAGTACATTCAAAAATAATTAATTACCCTCTTAAATCAAGGGTAAACATTTTTTCAACTTTTCACCATATGAAACAACCATTGAAAACAGAAGCTTTTGTTGTCTCAAGTATTTGCGAGATAAGCACTTGACCAAGATTCCATGTGGGTGTATATTTAATAATATTTATATAGCAAATAAATTACACAGCGAAAATAAATAAGTGTATTATCATCATAAAACTCTTTATCCCTCTCATAAATACAGATGTGTCATAACAAACGCTATCTATGTACCACCATATTTGATTAGCTCCGGCCGGCTGTAATCAATAAATAGACTGCAGACATTTATCGATCATGTCACATGCGTGTGCCGAATGTTCTATCTTATTTAGGTAACTGTCACTATGAGGCTATTATCGTGGTCAATGACTTTAGATAACAATAATTTGTCAAAATAAGGATTAACTGTATTTTTTTATTAAGAACGTTTTCAAGGTTGATTTATGAATATAATATTTTCCTGCAGTATGAAACTTTGTGAGATTTACTGTGAATTTAACTTTAAACTTTTTCATTTCACATTTATTTATTAACCTACCTCAAAT
This sequence comes from Hyppa rectilinea, assembly GCA_951799385.1. Classification (NCBI taxonomy): domain Eukaryota; kingdom Metazoa; phylum Arthropoda; class Insecta; order Lepidoptera; family Noctuidae; genus Hyppa; species Hyppa rectilinea. The sequence continues at coordinate 7,058,070 of OX637314.1, forward strand.
ACATACTACATATTATGTACATGTACATAATACATAAAGAGGATAAAGCTTATTGGGCTTCAACGAATTCGTCCACAGCGCTTTCAGTGGTAAAAGTTACCAGAGGTTTTTTCCCCCAAAAAAAAAAACAAATCTTATCCTTTTTGGTGTCATCCAGGTCTTTTCTTTTTTAAATATTTTGTTTGTTATACGTAGGTTCCTATTGCTTCTTTATTTTTCATTACTTTTTTTCTGTTTGTATGTCCTGTGCGTGTCCTAAATATTTTATTTTTTCTTGTTTAGATATCGATACCCACCACTTATTCAGACGGAGTATCGCTAGTTAATTTAATTTGACCCTCCTTAAATTTGTTTTTTTTTTATCTTACAGAGATGATAAAGAACTGGTGTTACATTCAGACGACCCCGTCGCTCCGGTCGGCTATCTAAACTTAAAACTACATCTAGCGCCAAAGGAAAACTTCGATGACGTAATCAAACTACCTCCCACTGTAAAAAACCCGTTAGATTTTGTAAGCGATTTAAGCGACTCGGTTTTTAGCGATATAAGCGATATTGAACTGAGCGAGACGGAGCTAGAGTCTATAGAGAAGTTAGAAAAGGAGGAGAAGAAAAAACAGAATGAACTGAATCCTTTGCTCACGTATTCTGGTGATAAGGTTACTAGTGTAGAGGTCGAATATCAGAACGATGAAGATAGTATAGAAGTGCCGGCTGGTTATACTTACGAGCAGGCTCACAGTAAGCATGAGAGCCAGCCTATTTTGGACCACAGGAGTATATATGGGAACAAGCATGGATGGTACTTCATAGGAGGTATAGTCGGCGAAGGCGTCGATACGAGGCTAGCAACGGAGAACGCTATGAAAAAACTCATTAGTAGGTAAACTTGTGCACGAGCTTTATTTTATGTAGTCTGTATTTTTGTTGGAAATTTTTGATACTTAGACATATGGACGTACAACCACAGTCTAGTATAAACTGTACCACCTGAAAACAGAATTGAAACCCTGTACCCCCCAAACGCTTTATATTTTATTTAACAACAGTATAATAACTGACGAGACAGTAAAACTATTTAATTCCAATATTGGGAAAAAAATCTTGATATACTTCATATTGCCTTTTTTTTCCTATTTTTATGTTTCTTACTGATTTCATAAAAAGAATCCGTATAATTTATGCCCTTCCCACATTTCAGGCTTGCTGGATTCCGAGGCACTACGTCTAAATGACGTATGCTCAGTCAACATCTATATGAGGGACATGCAAGAATATGCCGCTTTAAACGAAGTTTATGTCAATACGTTTAGCTTTCCTAATCCGCCAACGCGTGTGTGCGTGCAATGCCCGCTCCCTGGTGATGTTGGACTTATATTTGATGCTGTAAGTAAAAATAAACCTTACGTTGTTAAACATAACGTGCAAAATTGTAGAACTACAGATCGTGCTAGCTGAATTATGATTTTGTTGCTACGAGAAAGTAAGTAGAATTGAACATTATGTTGCTCGACATAGTGTGTATATTTCAATGCCGAAAGAACCACGTGTGCGTTCAATGCCCGCTGAATGATAATATATTACTTACAAATGACGCTGCAAGTGAAGTTCGACCTTATTAAATGCTAAATAAAAGGTACAAATCAATGCCGAACAACCGACGCCAACGCATGATTACGTGCAATGACCGCTAACTGATGATATAAGAATTATATTTGAATATCATTCAAATTCCACCGTATGGTGCAGATGATAGGGATTATAATGCAATGCAGAACAACGCACGACTCATGCAGTACTTGATTACAATGCTATTTTATCCGTAAGTTGTATGAACAAAAGGATTATAGTTCATAAGTAAATTATACTTACGTCAGTGACGTGGGGTATTCGTCAACTGGTTTTTTTTTTTCAAGGACACTCCATCAGTTGGATTGTAAACTATCACATAATCGATATTATAAAAAATAATAAATTATATTTATCTTGTTAAAAGTACATTATTACCTTTTTTTGCTTAAACAATTACTATGAATACTTTGATGCACTGAATGACACAAATTTGATTTAATCTGTAAAAACAGTCCGTTTATTTAGTTCATTCATGGGTATTTTGAATATATTTAAAGTTTATCTACTTAGGTTTGTATATTGAATTACTAATGTAATAAAAGCTGAAGAGTTTGTTTCTTCCTTCTTCCTCTTGTCTGGAACTACCAGTCGGTTTTGAAAAAAATATTTTTGCATTTGGTAGCACAGTCAGGCCAGGTTCTAGAGGAAGGTTATAGTCTATTTAACATCATGCTACAGCTTTTGGAAGCCGAGAAAAACGATAATAGTCAGAAAGAACGCTAAGCGATGACGTATGTACGTCGGGAGCCCAAAATGTTACGCGGACGAAGTCCAAAAATTAACTGAGGTGTGAGAAAAAAATTGTGCCTAACATAACATAAAAATCTGATAGTAAATTCACATATTATTCACCTACCTTATAATCTTGAACTTAGGTAAAAATGGCGCATTATGTAATAGATGAATACTGATATAATACAATGACACAATAATGACAAAAGATAACAAAGATTGTGATTTCGTATTAAGCTGATATGAAGGGTTTCTTAGGGTTCAAGTTCAGGTGAATTTGCATTCGTCAACCGGTCTTTTTAACGTTCCGTACTGAAAGGCTAAAACGGGATTCTATTACTAGGACTCCGCTGTCCGTCCGTCACCAGGCTGTATCTCATGAAAAGTGATAGTTAGACAATTTTCACAGATGATGTATTTCTGTTGCCGCTATACCAACAAATACAAAAAAAAGAATAAAATATATATATTTCGCCGTTTTTATAGATGGTACAGAACCCTCCATGCTCGAATCCGACTCGCACTTGGCTGGTTTTTTAGGGTTCCGCAGTCAACAAGGCACCCTTATAGTTTCGCTATGCCGTCCGTCTGTCTGTCCCAAGTTTAACTTAGCAGACAGGTCATTGTGTACGAATGTGCATATAAAACAAAGCTTTTATTTTAGTGAAATCGTTCTTTAGTTCTGGATACAACACTATAATGTCTTCGTTCAAAGAATGGTCACCAATTTCTGTTATTCGCCGCGGCTTTGTCAATTCTTTGGTTATAGACTACAATGTTAATATCTATGCGTCTCTCTCCAGGTGGCCCACAAGTCAACGTTCAACAACACCCACGACTGCGAGGGTACAGTCACGAAGGAGCGGGTTACTATGCACGTGCAGGGCATATCGCACTGGGCGCCTGCTAATATTGGACCCTATAGCCAGGCTGTTAAGGTATATAAATAATTGGTAATATATTTCTCTATTCCGGTATTTTGTATCAAGGATCAGCTGTCCTAAGGTTGTGTCGGTTATAGTGACCATAAGTCCTTTCTGAGTAATATGGTGAAGACCGAGGGTATGTCGACCAGTGTGGATACCTTATACAGAATATTCGCAAGATATTCGTTGAAGGTCTTCCAGATTATGCCCCAACGATAAGGTGAAGACCATCTTGAGAATATTTCCAAAGCAATGCGTGGCTCTAAAACTCATTTCACCGTTGTCATGGGGGATTTCAACGCGAAACTGGGCACACGAGACATTGATGAGCTGCGAGTGAGGCATTTTGGATTTGGACGTAGGATCCACCAGGATCACCTACTGGCCAATTTCACGGAAAAGGAGAAGAAAAAGCATGAATACCTAACACAAGAGGCGAAAGGGGTTTTCTCCTAAAGTATTGATTGATAGAAATGTTATGGCATTACAAACATAGTATTCTCGAAACCGTATACAAATATGAAGGTCTATTCTCGAAATTGCAACCGTTATTTTCTGAGAAAATTGCTTTTGAATGTTGCGTAAATTCAAGGAATTTCAGTGACTTTACATCTGAATGATTTTTTTATGAAATTATATCAATTATATTTGCATCCAGGTGGGCGAAGTAATGGGCACATGTGGTCAGATCGCGTTAGTGCCGGGCACGCTCCGCCTGGCGAACGGCGGGCCGCGCGCACAGAGCGCTCTGTCGCTCAGACATCTCACACGAGTGCTGCGGGCATTACACCCGAGGGCGCATATACGCAGCGTTGTACAGGTAGGTCATTGGAACAATTTATACCACATCGTGACGCGATGTTGCGCGCACTATTTTCGATTATCATTCAGTGCGCTTACGTCTTTTTTTTTAACAGTAGTGTGCCCAATGTTTATCTCCCATCGGAAAAAATACGACTTTCAATAAAAACAACTATTATCCCTTATTCAACCCCCTTAAGGGGTTTTGTTTCCAAAACTTTAGTACTCACTTTCGCTACTTTAACACTTTCACTGCCACGTACATTTATTGCATAACAATTGACATGCCACAAAATGTGTCTCGCATATCTATAACAACCCATCTGTTGAGTCCATCGGCGCAACGGTTACGTAACGGTACCACTATGCCGCAGCACCCGAATCCGAGTTCACTAAGCCACGCCCACGACCAGCCAGCGATAGTAGGGTTGTCGAACGTCTAATTTTTTATTGAAAGAAATAAACTACACGGTTCTTTTTTATATTTTTATTTGTTTTTCTAGGTATTTAAAAATCATAACACTTACGCCAAGAGAACCTTACATGATTTGCCTAATCCGCAGTTGTAGTGTTTTTCTTTTTAAGTGGTTTTCTTTTTAAGTTTCATGATAACCTATGAAATGTATTTCCTATTAAATACGATACCACACTTTTTATCCAAGAATGTTTATCGGAGATGTAACCAATACAGAACAAAGAATACTTTCTGTGAAATTATATGTAAAACACTCCACAAAATAACGAAAAACATTGTACATACTAATGTTCTTGCTCCTCCTTCTCAATCTCAACTTGTTGTTTGTCAAAAACTTTTAAATGTCAAAATATCAAATCTTCATACAGCCTCACAGATTCACACGCATAACAACAGAATTATCTAAGCTAAGTGAATTAAAGTAAAGTAGCTAAAGTTGTATAAACAGTTGTCGTCTAAATCGCCAGCAAGGGATTAAAAACCTTAAAGCTCAATAAAACCAAACCGATGCCTTTGTTTTCATTTTTTAAACCTTCAGCGACGGTTTTTACCTCAATAAAACACGTGCAGATGAGGAAAAGATTAAACATTTGCTTTCTTTTGTTTTTGAGCTCAATACAACCGAACCGATACCTTTGTTTTCATGTTTTAACGAGGGTTTTTGCTTCAATAGAACGAACACATACAGATAAGGAAAAGTTTTAACATTTGCCTTCTTTTGTTTCTAATCTCAATAAAACCAAACCGATCCCTTTGTTTTCATTTTTTAAACCTTCAGCGGCGGTTTTTACCTCAATATGTTTTATTACGCGCAGATAAAGAAAAATAGTTACCTAATAATAAGAAGTCTCATTAAAATTGCGTGGCGCCATAGGCTTGTATAGGTACCTATGATGAAAAGGCAATTAATAATAAATCCACTTTAGTATGTTTCTTAGAGATTTGTCAGCATAATATTAAATCGTACAACATTTAAAGTAAATAAATAATTGATGAAAGACTTACTCAAAAGTAATACTATTCTCACCTAGCTTATTTTTGGCAACCCTAGTAGCACGTTTCGATTTGCACCCGGTAGGCGGGTGCTGGGCATGGCCACAAGCCACATATAACTATTTATATGTAGGACCCGGGAGCCGGGTTGTGGGCATGTGAACGAATTATCGTTTGACCCGGGAGCCGGGTGCTTGGCAGCGAAAGTGTTAAAAACTTTTCTGCAAAATGTAGTGCTTTTAGAACCGTTTTTTGAACCAATTAATTTAAGATTTTTATCATTCAACAGTCCTAATTTTTTCCCAACTTGCGTTACGTAAGTAGTATATTTAGCACTGCCCTGTTTTTTTAAATGTCATGTTGCAACCAACTCGTGGGCCCGCAGAGCGTGTGCTACGTGACGGCCGGCAGCGCGGTGGGCGAGGCGCGGCGCCAGCTGGAGCGGCGCACGGCGGGCGCCATCGTGCAGTACGCCGTGGTGCAGGCGCTGCCGCGCGCCGCCGCCGTGGAGTGGCACGCCTGGGCGCACACCGACAACAACCGCTTCGAGTGTGAGTGCTCCGCAATGCATCAACATCATCTGCCGAGCCTTTTCCCAACTATGTTGGGCTCGGCTTCCAGTCTAACCGGACGCAGCTGAATACCAGTATTTTATATGGAGTAGTCGCCTATCTGAAATCCACAACCCAGTAACTGGGCAATACGATACCCCTTGGTAAGAGTGGCCGTCAGATTTTCGGGCTACTGATGACCCGTAACGACTGTCAAAGCATAAAATATATTATAACAAATTGCGTATTTGAAAAATTTCTTTACAATTATATTTTCGCACAATATTTAATTTCTGTATGGTGATGGAAGTTTTTAAGAAAAGCGGTCATTTTTCTATGTGATATCATATTTATTTTTGACCGTATTTAGTTAATTGGTGTCTAATAAAATAAAATCCTTCTCGTTTTGTTGAACTACGATCCAATGATGTAGAGACATATCAAAGCATTTAGATTTCTGTGCTATAATTTCCAGATGAGGAGACAGGCTGCAACGTGGGTGATTACAAAGTGGCGATCACGAGGAGGTGGAACTACGAAAATACTGTTGCCGCCTTTGTTTGTTATGTTGCTACAGGTACCACTTCTCATCTGCTATTCAAATAATTTTTGCCTAAAAGTCCAAATTTTTCAACGAATAATCTTTACAAACAAATAAAATTGTATGTCTCTTTCATCATCATTTCAGCCGAAAAACAGAATAAAAACTTTATACCAAAAGCATATGAAAGTATATACGATGTTACCAATTAAAAAGTTTAAATAATAGTGAGTGACGCAGCAATATAAGTACCACGTTGTCTCCATAGGTTCGTCGCCATCGACCTGCCAGCTGTCGTTTCCCAGCGAGGAGGCGTGCACGACGCACCGCGTGCGCGCGGCCAGCATGACGCAGCAGCAGATCGAGGAGGTGCTGGAGTACGCGCTGCGCAAGCTCACGCAGGAGCGCGACATGGACACCAGGCATGCCGTCAAGATGAGGATACTCTATCAGGTATGACGAACTTACTCAGACTAGGGTTACCATCCGTCCGGATTTTTGGCCTCCGTCTGCACTTTGTGTGGCCTATTCGTAGAGACTCGTCACTAGTGCCAATTTCAGCAATAAAAATGATCGCGACCAACACTTCTAAACTATCAAGACCTGTCAGTGTCAATATTTCACAATAATAATGACACTGACAGCTCATAAACGGGGTTTGTGATGATCGCGTTCAGTTTTATTGGTGAAATTGGCCCTTGATGTGGTAAGCACCTCAAATTAACCTTTTGAACGCCAGAGCATAAACGCACGCCAAACTACACATTTATTTCTTCTTGTTATCATGAAATTCCCAATATCCATGGTGTCTTTGTTTCATGTCATTAAATACGTACGAGATCAATTATTAAGATATCTATATAAACACTCACAAAACTAATGATTTAATTGTTTATTTCGTGTTATAGTGTTGTTGGCATTGTCACATATTTGGCGTACAGGGCATGGGCTTTTAAAAGGTTAAAGGCACTAAAATTCGAATGAATGAAAATGTATTGAGCACGTATGTGTGTAATGGGCACTGTTAGATAGAACAGACAACACAGTTATGTTAGTTGCAGACAATGCGTTACGAATACACATTTCACACACGATTCAAACTTTATGGCGGCTCGGAACATGAGGCGAATCGCTGAGCAGTAACTAAATCATGTGTTATAGCGGAAGAGGGGTGCGGTATTGCGCAGCGAGTAGCGCACTTCAGAGCCGAGAGTACGCGTCAAACAGCCATGTTTGACCATCATAAACCTTAAACAAAATCTTCCAGGTATGGAGCGCCCCATCGATGTCCATAATAACGGAGGCGGTGTCGGCAGTGCGACAGCGCACCGGCGTGAGCGCGGCCGTGACCGCGGTGCCCGTACTAGCGCTTCACAACGCATTCACCTTCCTTTCCATCAGCGGTCTCAGGCTGGACGAGTGACGTGTATACGCACAGGTTAATGTTGCTATCACTAAATTATAGATGCAAGATTTCGAATACTTGTGTTTCTCCAATAGTGACTGCATGTGATTTTTTTTCCACATTATAATAGACAGTAATATAAATCCGTAATAAGTATTATTAAAAGACAAATTTTACTATTGCTTGTTTATGTTTTTTTTTATTAGACTCTACTATAGTTCAACCCCAAGTTAATTTCGGGACCAAGATGTGACGTCGCGCACAATGTTTATAAGACTTTTTTTAGCCCCAAATCATACCGAATTAATTATTTTTTGTGCTTTAGAAATTGCATGTACCTTATTAATGAGATTTCAAGCAGTTAACTAAGGTTTGTCCAAAAGGGTTTCCTTTTTGCATCACTTCCGGCATTGTCCAAGACGACACGTTACCCAGTTTGCATTCGGTTCCACCAAAAGAAAAAACAACATAAAATAATTAATTGTAAAATAAGTAATGCATTAAAAAAGTTATTTTTGTTTCTTGGCTCCTATACAGTGTAAAAAATTTTGGTAATTTATAAAATTGGAATTTCTTGCATAATCCCCGTTCTGAATAAAGATAAACATTCTTGATAAACAACATTGGCACAACATTGAGTTGCTGGAAAAATGTTTCACACACATTCTGTATGCAACTTGCGATACAAATGAACTACATATTGCTATAACTCCCTGTTCTATATTTAATCTGAACTTAAAATTAGCATGATTGTACATACACTACATAAACTCACGCAGTCTTACCATGGCATGATTGGGTTTTAATTATCTTAAAATTAATGTGTTACGTTTTGTTTGTCCACAGGTTTCATCGAAATATAAGGATACAGATGCTTTATTGCCAATTTATAAAATATATTTGCTGAATATTTTCAGTGTTTATAAAATTTTGTTAATTATGCTACCGAGTTTACCATACTGTAAGTCAAATTATATATACATTATTTTTTATTGCACATTTGTCTTTTATTTTCCTTTTATTCTTTGTGCATTGCAATAAAAAAAAAACAAAAGTTCAAATTAAAATTTATTTTATCTTTTTTTACAAAATTGACCGAACAGTGCGAGATTTCTAGAACGTTTACACTTGCATTAAGTAGACATAAAGTTATCATTATTTTCTTACAAGTAAGTCTTACAAATTCACCTGTGTCGATAAAGCAATGCGAATTACGGCGTGAACCACACCGGGATCAGTTGTGTATATTGTATAAAAGTTTATATCATGATTTCGAGGACATAAATTTTACCTTAAAAGTCATCACTAATAAGTAAATTATGATTAATATTAACCAAAGCATAATTATAAACTAAAACATTGATACATTAGTGTCAGTATTCAATGAAGTTACTAAGGTGATCACCTGCACTTACACAATATAATTCTAATACAAGATATAATACACAACATTATGGGGATAATTGCACACAGCAGTGGTTAAAAGACGATAGCGCGCAGAGATTATATCGTAAGTACAGCAAATGCATACACTTGTTGAATCGAATGTTACGTATACCGAAAACGAATACCGCAGTGGCTGAGAATAGACCAATGTCCAAATGTCCAACCAAACATTTCCGGATTCGCCCTGGAAATGAATACCACCCAATTCAGCTATATTTAATACTATCTTTGTAACAGCATAGTTATAAATAAATAATTTTCTCATTATGAAAAATAAACATACTATACTCTGAGTTAAATAATTTATTTGATCTTTCTATAAAACTATATTTATTCATTGGGTTCATATTGCGTTCCAGAACGAGTGCAAGTAATAGTACATAAAGGTAGCTATGTGTTTTGTACTTTGAAATTAAGTAAGGAAAACAATCAGTTGTCACCTGAAAGAAGAGCTGCTGAATTTCATTCGTACATAATTAAACTACAGAAACGATAAAAATCTTATAAAATAATCTAAATAGTGTAATTAATCAACAACTTTCATAAAGTGCGTATTAGGGGGAAACATTTCTTAAATCATACCCAATCGATTCATAAATAAAATTCATATCAGGCAACACAAACTATCATAACTATCCAATCCTGATTAATTCAATAGCTCCCACGTTCATGTAACAATCGTCCACGAATATTATCTGGGACATAAGATTGTATACAGCTGTATCCATATAAAAGTACAACTAAAATAAATACCTTATTAAGCAAAATTAACGATAATCTAAAAATTATACTATATCAAAAATAAACAAAATGCGCACTGTCTTCAATTGCGTGTGGACCGATTCGTAAACAGCAGTGACAAAAAAATTACAATTTCGAAACAAAAATAAAAAATGCATTAAAAGGCAGATTTCTATTGTATGCATTTATTATTATTTTGTATTCCTGAGAACTAATTAATTCGTAAATGACAAAAGATACCATGTCCGTTGACAGTTCTAATATAGAGTCACACACAGTAACGAACATGACTGACACAATGAAAATAATCATCATCCTCTCGTTTAAAGTATAACAACAGCACAACTACACAATCTCACGTAATCTAATCACTTTCAACATAACCAATTGTGGACGAATACACAATACAATACACATGATTTGTCTTGCGGGATCCTTTAATCAAATCTATGATATTAAAAAATAGTATGATTGCCCAGCTACCCATATAGTGAAGTTAGTATTAAATTACTGTACAGTTTACATGTTAAGAGTCCTGCGATCTACAGCTATCTATCTAACCACTTTTATGATCTTTATCTTCTGTTAAATCAAACCGTCTAACTCCCACTAGGGATATAATAATATACATAATATTTCGACAGCGCCGGCTCCTCCGGGGATCGTAATCGCAAACATTCAGCGTACAGAAAATAAAACGCAGCGATAACACAAAGAGACAATACACCTAGGATCTCCTCACTATCCGACAACTTACACCTACCGGTTAATCGTTATATTAATCAGATTTATGTAACAGTTTACCTTACAACCGTAGTACCGAAGCGAATAAGAGTTACATATGTACTAAGAACAGCTACATATATATTACAGGGTCCGTTTTCATAGTTCACTCACTCACCGCTTCACTCGCGTCACCGCTCACTAGAAGAGTTCAGGCGTCGGGCGTGGTGTCGAGCGGGTCGCTCGTGTCGCCGCAGTCGCCGCCCGCGTCGGACGCGTCGCTCGCGTCGTCGTGCGGCACGTGCACGCGCAGCGGCGCGGCCTGGCCGGGCTCGCCGGGCAGGCTGGGCTCGTCGGGCTCGCCGGGCAGGCTGGGCTCGTCGGGCTCGCCGGGCAGGCTGGGCTCGTCGGGCTCGCCGGGCTGGCTGGGCTCGTCGGGCTGGTCGGGCCCGTCGCGCGCCTCCGCCTCCCGCTTGCGGCTGGCCAGGTACTGGCGGTGCGCGTACTTGTTGAAGCGCCGCTTGGCCATGAACAGCGTGGCGATGGTGCGCGGCGCCAGGCGCACGGCGGCCGCGCGCGACGTGATGCCGCCGCGCCGGCACTCCGCGCACGTGTAGTCCAGCACGTTCAGGCAAGACACCGTTTGTCTAACGCAATCTGTGTGGGATTTGGTTAAATGTCAAATACAGTCGCGGCTTCGCCGTTATACCGGAGCTTCCGTGCCGTCTCGTACCAAACCAAAATTCAAAAGTTTTAATTTGGCATTGACTTATAACAACAGAGAAATAATTGTCGCTGTATCTTAATTAGCAGTTTGAAACAAATCAAGATAAAAGACTCGAGTATATGGTGCAATTGGTAATATGACCGACGACGTTGTAAGTTGAATATCACGACGGTTTATGATAGATAGCACGGGAACTCCGAGACTGCCTGGCCGCCCACGTTTTAACGTTTAAGGTTGGTCATACTACGCAGAAACAAGAGTACAACTTCTCACAAGATGAACAATGTCATTTACATCATTATCAGGAAAAAAATATTAATTTAATATATTTTTTTATAGTAGTGGTGGAATCAACCTTCAATGAGAACACAAACCGTGGGCGCTCAGCATTACAGGGCGTTAATAAATATATTTGGTTAACGTGTACTTTAGTACTTTTAATACATACCTAAGCCATAATTATTTGTCCCTTTCATCCCCATGCCGGTGGCTCGTAGTCGAGCTGATACCTACACCTAGTACACGACAATGCATGGCACACACAATCCGGCAAGTTTTGGTAACCTCTCGTTTTATGGGACCCATTATATTTTCAGCTATGTTCTAATTAAGGCAGATCATTGCTTACTGTGTATTATACATCATGCTTTCACCTATACGTTTTCATCTAAACACATCTAACAAAAACAAAAGCTCCCCTATCGGTAGATATTTTGTAAGTTCATGATTGGACGGCGAACCGTTTTGTTACGTATATATCAGGATATGTTGTACAAGTTGTTCTGTAGGCAATCATAACAGACAGCACAGATATTGGACTGTTATAGGATATAGCGATATAGATGGAAAATAAGCATAGATATACATAAGGCTATATAATGTCTATGGAAACGAAACTATGTATCATGACAATAATGAAGGACTGAGTGAAGCTTTGTGTGAATAACATCGTTTACGTAACTACTACAGATCATGCACAGCGCATTCCCAAACAGTAGTAACATGCGCTAGTTTAAACATCGGTTTTCGGAAAATGAATATAAAATTTTATCCTCACTTTCAGAAAACCGCGAGCGGTTAGACATGACCGTATATTTTAGGGTAAACATCAAGCAATATTTACCCAAACATAATAAAAATTATAGAATAAATACGCCTCAATAATGCTTCATAAGGTTATTTTCGTTCTAAGAGTCTGATTTCGGCCCTCAACGAACCTAAACTGTAGCTTCAGTAAAAACATTTTACTTTGGCAACATTGTTCTTTATTACTTAAGCCGTATTAGAAGTGTAAATATGGTAATATCTACTTTAACTACGGTTGAACATCGTTTGGTCGGGTGAACGGACTCAAAGAACGAGAATGGGGCTTACTTATAGCGCTATAAGGTTATTTAGGCGCGTGACCAAAAACGGAACTAATGCCGTCATCTTTTTTTTTCAAAACAATTTTGCAAAAGAAAAGTTCACAAATCCTTACCAACAACGCCCCCTGGAAATGTAAATCAAGCGCTAAAATTTCCTTGTAGGAGTGTATGGGCAAGCTTCTCGAACTAAAATGATCGCAATATTTATGTGAGAAATTGACAAACGCGCGTTAAATGTCGTGATTGATTTATCAAAAGCCAATAACGGCAGTCTACGAGCGCTTGAAAATTAGTCAGATTCATTTTGCGATAATTTTCGTTGAAGAAACTGGCCCTATGCATCATGCAATGTATAAGATCATGTCTGACCGAGGAAGCAGGGCGGGCAAGCGTATGCGTCTACACGTTCGGTGGTTATGACGTACCTTGATGCAGTTGCCTATCGCAGAGTTTACATATGACGAGCTGCATGGTCCCCTTCGGGCCGATGAAGGAGCGGTCGCAGAGCGGGCAGTAGCGACCGATGCGATACGCCCTACGCACGCACACACACATACGGACCGTACGCGCACAAGCACCGGAACACAGAAACACGCCATTAGTATTAAACACCGAAACCCCGCGCCGAGTGGACGGTCTCGCTTATTTCGTACGGTTGTTGCTTGTCCTCGTAAGACTTGCTTTGATGTGCAGGAATTTACGGTTACTTGTGCACAGTTTATAAGACAATATATAATAACTTTAATAGCAACGCGATATACCTCGGAACTTGCTATATTTTTACACTAATTTAAAATAGGAAATTTACGCAGCAATGCCATATAAAATACACATTGAGAGTAAATGCGCAAATATTATTAAAAACAAAACTAATTTAATGATTAAAAATAAAGAAAATACAGCCTTTAAAATGACTAGCTACAATTAAATAAAGTGTCGCATGTGTATCGAGTCCGAAGACGAGCAACAAACATAAAGTCGAGTTAGTGAACGCCGGGGAGACTGATGGTTCTACGCCCTTGTTAGTTAACAGTATGGATGTGAGTTAGTCGCAGCCGTCTGCAGGATGACTGATGAGATGTCGACACCCATTGTCATTGATGATACGAGGCTAATTGACGCAGTACAACCATCAAAACAACAATATACAGAAATACAACAAAAAAAATTAACTACCTAATGTGTATTGCATCAATTATGGAACAATGAGAGTATTAAAATAATCAAAAAATAGGAGGAACAGTAAAAACGTCAGTTTTCTCAGTAAAGATAAGCCCAGAATTTTGGTTCAACTGTCAGTCTAGCGTTTGCAAATAAAGCAACTTTATTTATAGACAGTGCTAGAGAAAGTGATCCCCTCATACCAATCGGCGGTGCTTCGCATAAATGGTACACTTTACTGTTCTTTCTGTGAAGACTGTTTGCTCGCAAATGATTAGACTTTTTAATACAATAAATATACAAAGTTAAGAAATTAGAATCATAGATTATAACAATCAACAAACATTCTTCAAATATGCATAAATAATAAACTTATGTCTATGGGAATGGCATGCATCTTATATGATACTGGGATGTGCTGAGTAAGAACGCTGCGTTGGGGCAAAAGTAAACATTCTGCGGGGGCCAAAATGCTACGATACCAGAGACAAAGCGGATGTCGACAGAGTGAAGGCGAACGACGAGACACTATGACCAGCACGTGTTAGTCCACATCAAACACGCATGAAATGACGTGAGAACACATCAACTACCAAGACCAAATTAATACGTAAACATATACACATAAACTCATTTAATGAAGTTTGTATGAAACTTTGTACTTTTTATCTGCATCCCTCGATATATACTCTTCGTTTGAGAAAGTTCAGGTTTTGTTGTGGCCCCTCTTGGCATTACTTGAACAATAATATGAAATTATTTTAATATTTTGTTGGTTTCAGACACATAACATAACCTAACTAAAGTTGTCCGTTGTCGAAGTACGTAAGGTAACAAGGCACTCGATTCTCCTCAAACCTTTTCACAATCGAAATCAACTCGTAGTGCGGTCATCTATTTGTTTGTATTTGCAATCCAACAACACAAGCGACAGCTAAAATCGCAACGGTTTTATGGTGTAACGAAAGAAGATGGCGAAACTATTTTATGATAAATCTACTGTAGAGTATGTATTTCGGGTGATAAATAAATAAATAATTATGATATCAGCTAATTACCAGGGTAGAAAAACTTTTTAATCTTTGAGACCTATGTCTATAGGGGTGATAGGTCCATGTTTAAGGTTTGGTAAAGCATTATAATATAAAATTCGTAGGATAAGAATTTTATGTACACATTTAAAGTTCTATGATAATAAACTGCTACATAAAATATGGATATATCCTACAATTCTATCAGTTTCCGGGTTTTACCAATTCAAAAGCGGCGACAATAAATTAATGGTCGCTTGCTACCAATTTGAAGTGGGTAGTTAGAACAATATTAATATTTGGAGTAAAACGAAGGCTTTGACCGTACTGACAAGTTCGTTTACGCGGTGTATTCTATAAATACTACTTCTTTCTTCTTATTTTGATAATATTTTAAAGATTTGATATTGACAATGCTGATCCAACTATTAGATTTAAAAACTATGTCTTACAGTTTTTATGTAATTTCTGATTGGTTATTGTTTTTGAAATGCTGAAAATCTACATATTTGTCTGTGTGGTACACCAATCGAGCATCAGTACGGCTGTAGCCTCAATAGAACCTATCAAGCAAGCTAGCTTCCTTCTCCGACATTATTTGGTAATCAGGTCGGTTCGCAAATGTTGCGTCTATTCTTATTTCATTATCAATTTTGCCATAGTATCTGCATGTATGTGCGTACTGACCTGGCGCAGGGCGTGCACAGCGAGTGCGAGTACACCTTGTGTCCGCCGGGCCCGCGGCGCGTCTGGTGGTGCCAGTCGCCCGGCCCGCCCGCCGGCCCGCTGGACCCGCCCGGCCCACTGGACCCGCCCGGCGCACTGGCCCCGCCAGACCCGCCCGGCCCGCTCGGCGAGCGCGCACCGCACGACTTGCACACCGCGCACTCCACGCAGTGCCATCGACCTGGAAAGTCCCATACCAAATATTAAAACATTGCATTCCCTCCGTATCTCTTGAGCCACGTTAGCCTTTGGTTCCAGCTGTCATTTGTAGATCTTTGACAGTAGTTACGGATCACGGTCAAAAGCTCATGTCTGACAACCAGTCCTAGCAAAGGGTTTCGTATCTATCTATCAGCCAGTTTATTTTCATAAAAAGTCCATAATAATCAGGATTTGACCAAAAATCCGTTTTAAAGAATGTAGATTTTAAAACAGAAAGGATTTGAAAAAAAAAAAATTATAAGTACATTTTTCCACAAAATCAAAGCGAAATTATCAAAATTCAAATCATTGAATCTAACTCTAATATAATTATAATTAATTGTAACACTTAAGTAAAAAAAAAAAAACAAATTTCGAGCGGCCATTGTTGTTTACATCTTTGTCAAATTGAGAAACGCCAGGAATTAGGTCATGCGGATGTTGCAACGTTGCGTTTTACGCAGACCTATCCCAATAAGCTTCGACGTTGTTAGTAAACAAACAAATTACGCTACACAAACACGTGATACAATCACCTAGATAACTGTTATCACACCTCCGAAAATAATGATAAGTATTTCATTCATTGTTTATGTTCGGTGCATTTGCGTATCTTATTGTAGTAATATAGCATAGTCACTTGAGTCAGGTTTGTCAAAAGTTGAAAAGTTAGGTGGTGACATCCCACAGTGCGTCAAAAAGAACGAAAATACGGTCCTGCGCCCTATCTATCCCTGGTATCCCTGTTGGATTGTCGTCTCATCGCGTTTTTTTTAAAAAACACCATCCCAAGTTTTTGTAAAAACATTTAAAAGGCTATGGAGATCTTTAAAACTAAGCGTCGTAGAGACCTGAAATTTTGGTAAATAGTAGATTGAATATATATCTCCATGGCCGCGCGGTTCGCCGCGTTTAACCGGCGCGGCCACGTTCAAACCCTTATAACTTTATAACCATTGCTTTGACAAATGTATGGTTTTGGGATCGACTTGGGATAGTTTAAAAAAAAAAAGCTTTGGCCGCGCCATCGAAACGGACGTGCTTGCGCACACAATTTTACCTATAAAACCTCCTTTGTAAGCTAGTCCCTGTTGAGATTGGTCATCTTAAACGATTTTTTCTAGTGCATATTGTTATTACTGTTTTATCACATACCGCTGTGGATACAGGAAGCCAAATCGTTGGAAGATATCCTACAAGACGGATGCTAGAAGGAGGCCTATGTCCAGCTGTGGACGTTTTTCGGCTGAAATGATGATAATGATGACATACCGCTGGGCACAGTGTCCAGTCCGACGCAGTAGATGTGGAAGCCTCGGTCGCACACGTCACAGAACAGCATCTTGTCGTCGTCGGCTGGCTGGCGACAGGAACAGCAAGTCTTGCACTCGGCGCACTGCCACGCGTACTCGCGGCACTTGCGTATCGTTTCCGCGCTCAGTTCCAGGCAGGCTGGGTGTACTGGGAAAACAAATATAAATAACGTATTATTAACTCCAAAAAAGGAGGAGGAAAAAAAATTATGATAAACTTTTACAAAAAGAAACAAACGACTTCCAAAAAAAACCCCTACAATGTGAAAAAAACAAAAGTCTTTCATTATTTTTATTTAGAAAGCAAAAGTATGGAAACATGAAGTTGTTCACATAAAACTACATATATGACTAGAATAAGCAGTTTTTTTTTACAAGCTTAACCATATTGTATCCCACTGCTGAGCGAAGGCCTTAAATAAGCACCTATTAACTTACAATGGTAACACCTGTATCTTCTTTAAATAAATCATTCCCGTTGAACAGACCGAATGGGTATCTAAAGGTGAACGCACACTTATCCGAGCCGAACGCGTCGAACGAGTCGAACGAAACGAATTTAAGAATTCTGTATATGAAATCTCATGAAACCTCGCACACTTCCCCGCGTCGAATCGTCCGGTCGATTCTTGATATTGTGCGAGGCCTGCTTGACTTCGATTCGTTCGACGCGTTCGGCTCGGATAAGTGTGCGTTCACCTAAGTGTGAACAATGGAAATGGCAAGCTATACTCATCGGCACATGAATGGATTGGTATTGGTAGGTCGGTTGGTGTACGCAACTCCACGTCAAGCGCGTATCTTGCGTACGGGCGCATTACTAGATTTACATGCGTCACGATCACGTCATATTACTAGATATACTCACGCTTAGAGTTGCAGTGTGCGCACACAAGGAACCGCTCGTGCGGGTGCTTTCGGTTGGCTTCGAGCCGCAACTTGCACACGCGACACAGATCCACCACCTCTTCAGTCACACGCGGCTCCTCCTTCTCCTTGCTACTGCTAGCTACCTCTGTGTGACTGCTGCGCTTCGTTTTTGTTAACTTTTTACGCTATAGTGTTAAAATAAATTTTAGATCAAAAAGAACGCTGGTGTAACATAATTTCGGCCAAATTATAACCCTATTCGACGTTCTGATATTTATAAATCAGAATCCGGCTCGAAGGACCGATTAAGTTAAACATAATTATGTGTAATACGCAAGTGTAGCCAAGATCCCTACCAGCATCCTACTGGAATACTTCCTCCCTCCGAGCACGTTTGTTCTTGCGAATCGCCACTCAATCCGGCCAGTAAAGGCAAGAATGGGGTGGGAGCTCCGTTCCTCGTCAGTGTTCACTCCAGTCGGCCAATAAAGCCAGAGGTGAGGATTTAGACTTCTCCCGGGAGGTAGGGTCTGTGGGGTCGCTACTCGTCTGTGGGGTCGTTAAGAAAACACTAAAATGATTATTATTAATAGGTTTATGATGAATACCTTAGCAGCATGATGAGTGGGCACGTCAGAGTCTTCCGATGAAGATACCCGCGAGCCCCAGTCGGGCTCGGACTCCGAGCTCGAGTCCTCCGACGTGGGCGCGGGCGGCGCCGCTAGCACTGTGTTCAGCGGGAAGTACCTGAGGGGGGATACGTGATTAGTTATTTACTTTATGCTAGTCCACTTTTTTATAAAGCCTATCTTGTATTGAAATTATATTATTAGCTGTAAGTCCTCCATGTACTAAATAAATAAATATTATCTGCCAAGCCTTTTTCATGTTGGGGTCGGCTTTTAGGCTGGTTGCAGCTGAATACCAGTATTTTACGCGCAGGTGCGCGCGCGCGCTGCACCGTCAGCGACTGCAGGTCTGCGCACGCGCCGCGCTCTAATACTAAAGGCGGGTCAGTACCTCAGCTGGTCGGGCGTGTAGAGCCGGTAGGAGTGCTGGTACTGGCCCGGCAGCAGCGCGTGCGGGTAGAAGCCGGCGGGCGGGCGCAGGTGCGCGCGCGCTGCACCGTCAGCGACTGCAGGTCTGCGCACGCGCCGCGCTCTAATACTAAAGGCGGGTCAGTACCTCAGCTGGTCGGGCGTGTAGAGCCGGTAGGAGTGCTGGTACTGGCCCGGCAGCAGCGCGTGCGGGTAGAAGCCGGCGGGCGGGCGCAGGTGCGCGCGCGCTGCACCGTCAGCGACTGCAGGTCTGCGCACGCGCCGCGCTCTAATACTAAAGGCGGGTCAGTACCTCAGCTGGTCGGGCGTGTAGAGCCGGTAGGAGTGCTGGTACTGGCCCGGCAGCAGCGCGTGCGGGTAGAAGCCGGCGGGCGGGCGCAGGTGCGCGCGCGCTGCACCGTCAGCGACTGCAGGTCTGCGCACGCGCCGCGCTCTAATACTAAAGGCGGGTCAGTACCTCAGCTGGTCGGGCGTGTAGAGCCGGTAGGAGTGCTGGTACTGGCCCGGCAGCAGCGCGTGCGGGTAGAAGCCGGCGGGCGGGCGCAGGTGCGCGCGCGCTGCACCGTCAGCGACTGCAGGTCTGCGCACGCGCCGCGCTCTAATACTAAAGGCGGGTCAGTACCTCAGCTGGTCCGGCGTGTAGAGCCGGTAGGAGTGCTGGTACTGGCCCGGCAGCAGCGCGTGCGGGTAGAAGCCGGCGGGCGGGCGCAGGTGCGCGCGCGCTGCACCGTCAGCGACTGCAGGTCTGCGCACGCGCCGCGCTCTAATACTAAAGGCGGGTCAGTACCTCAGCTGGTCGGGCGTGTAGAGCCGGTAGGAGTGCTGGTACTGGCCCGGCAGCAGCGCGTGCGGGTAGAAGCCGGCGGGCGGGCGCAGGTGCGCGCGCGCTGCACCGTCAGCGACTGCAGGTCTGCGCACGCGCCGCGCTCTAATACTAAAGGCGGGTCAGTACCTCAGCTGGTCGGGCGTGTAGAGCCGGTAGGAGTGCTGGTACTGGCCCGGCAGCAGCGCGTGCGGGTAGAAGCCGGCGGGCGGGCGCAGGTGCGCGCGCGCTGCACCGTCAGCGACTGCAGGTCTGCGCACGCGCCGCGCTCTAATACTAAAGGCGGGTCAGTACCTCAGCTGGTCGGGCGTGTAGAGCCGGTAGGAGTGCTGGTACTGGCCCGGCAGCAGCGCGTGCGGGTAGAAGCCGGCGGGCGGGCGCAGGTGCGCGCGCGCTGCACCGTCAGCGACTGCAGGTCTGCGCACGCGCCGCGCTCTAATACTAAAGGCGGGTCAGTACCTCAGCTGGTCCGGCGTGTAGAGCCGGTAGGAGTGCTGGTACTGGCCCGGCAGCAGCGCGTGCGGGTAGAAGCCGGCGGGCGGGCGCAGGTGCGCGCGCGCTGCACCGTCAGCGACTGCAGGTCTGCGCACGCGCCGCGCTCTAATACTAAAGGCGGGTCAGTACCTCAGCTGGTCGGGCGTGTAGAGCCGGTAGGAGTGCTGGTACTGGCCCGGCAGCAGCGCGTGCGGGTAGAAGCCGGCGGGCGGGCGCAGGTGCGCGCGCGCTGCACCGTCAGCGACTGCAGGTCTGCGCACGCGCCGCGCTCTAATACTAAAGGCGGGTCAGTACCTCAGCTGGTCGGGCGTGTAGAGCCGGTAGGAGTGCTGGTACTGGCCCGGCAGCAGCGCGTGCGGGTAGAAGCCGGCGGGCGGGCGCAGGTGCGCGCGCGCTGCACCGTCAGCGACTGCAGGTCTGCGCACGCGCCGCGCTCTAATACTAAAGGCGGGTCAGTACCTCAGCTGGTCGGGCGTGTAGAGCCGGTAGGAGTGCTGGTACTGGCCCGGCAGCAGCGCGTGCGGGTAGAAGCCGGCGGGCGGGCGCAGGTGCGCGCGCGCTGCACCGTCAGCGACTGCAGGTCTGCGCACGCGCCGCGCTCTAATACTAAAGGCGGGTCAGTACCTCAGCTGGTCGGGCGTGTAGAGCCGGTAGGAGTGCTGGTACTGGCCCGGCAGCAGCGCGTGCGGGTAGAAGCCGGCGGGCGGGCGCAGGTGCGCGCGCGCTGCACCGTCAGCGACTGCAGGTCTGCGCACGCGCCGCGCTCTAATACTAAAGGCGGGTCAGTACCTCAGCTGGTCGGGCGTGTAGAGCCGGTAGGAGTGCTGGTACTGGCCCGGCAGCAGCGCGTGCGGGTAGAAGCCGGCGGGCGGGCGCAGGTGCGCGCGCGCTGCACCGTCAGCGACTGCAGGTCTGCGCACGCGCCGCGCTCTAATACTAAAGGCGGGTCAGTACCTCAGCTGGTCCGGCGTGTAGAGCCGGTAGGAGTGCTGGTACTGGCCCGGCAGCAGCGCGTGCGGGTAGAAGCCGGCGGGCGGGCGCAGGTGCGCGCGCGCTGCACCGTCAGCGACTGCAGGTCTGCGCACGCGCCGCGCTCTAATACTAAAGGCGGGTCAGTACCTCAGCTGGTCGGGCGTGTAGAGCCGGTAGGAGTGCTGGTACTGGCCCGGCAGCAGCGCGTGCGGGTAGAAGCCGGCGGGCGGGCGCAGGTGCGCGCGCGCTGCACCGTCAGCGACTGCAGGTCTGCGCACGCGCCGCGCTCTAATACTAAAGGCGGGTCAGTACCTCAGCTGGTCGGGCGTGTAGAGCCGGTAGGAGTGCTGGTACTGGCCCGGCAGCAGCGCGTGCGGGTAGAAGCCGGCGGGCGGGCGCAGGTGCGCGCGCGCTGCACCGTCAGCGACTGCAGGTCTGCGCACGCGCCGCGCTCTAATACTAAAGGCGGGTCAGTACCTCAGCTGGTCGGGCGTGTAGAGCCGGTAGGAGTGCTGGTACTGGCCCGGCAGCAGCGCGTGCGGGTAGAAGCCGGCGGGCGGGCGCAGGTGCGCGCGCGCTGCACCGTCAGCGACTGCAGGTCTGCGCACGCGCCGCGCTCTAATACTAAAGGCGGGTCAGTACCTCAGCTGGTCGGGCGTGTAGAGCCGGTAGGAGTGCTGGTACTGGCCCGGCAGCAGCGCGTGCGGGTAGAAGCCGGCGGGCGGGCGCAGGTGCGCGCGCGCTGCACCGTCAGCGACTGCAGGTCTGCGCACGCGCCGCGCTCTAATACTAAAGGCGGGTCAGTACCTCAGCTGGTCGGGCGTGTAGAGCCGGTAGGAGTGCTGGTACTGGCCCGGCAGCAGCGCGTGCGGGTAGAAGCCGGCGGGCGGGCGCAGGTGCGCGCGCGCTGCACCGTCAGCGACTGCAGGTCTGCGCACGCGCCGCGCTCTAATACTAAAGGCGGGTCAGTACCTCAGCTGGTCGGGCGTGTAGAGCCGGTAGGAGTGCTGGTACTGGCCCGGCAGCAGCGCGTGCGGGTAGAAGCCGGCGGGCGGGCGCAGGTGCGCGCGCGCTGCACCGTCAGCGACTGCAGGTCTGCGCACGCGCCGCGCTCTAATACTAAAGGCGGGTCAGTACCTCAGCTGGTCGGGCGTGTAGAGCCGGTAGGAGTGCTGGTACTGGCCCGGCAGCAGCGCGTGCGGGTAGAAGCCGGCGGGCGGGCGCAGGTGCGCGCGCGCTGCACCGTCAGCGACTGCAGGTCTGCGCACGCGCCGCGCTCTAATACTAAAGGCGGGTCAGTACCTCAGCTGGTCGGGCGTGTAGAGCCGGTAGGAGTGCTGGTACTGGCCCGGCAGCAGCGCGTGCGGGTAGAAGCCGGCGGGCGGGCGCAGGTGCGCGCGCGCTGCACCGTCAGCGACTGCAGGTCTGCGCACGCGCCGCGCTCTAATACTAAAGGCGGGTCAGTACCTCAGCTGGTCGGGCGTGTAGAGCCGGTAGGAGTGCTGGTACTGGCCCGGCAGCAGCGCGTGCGGGTAGAAGCCGGCGGGCGGGCGCAGGTGCGCGCGCGCGGGCGCCTGCGCGGGCGGGCGCGCGCGCTGCACCGTCAGCGACTGCAGGTCTGCGCACGCACCGCGCCGGAGCGCGTTCATGCGCGTGTTCCACTCGCTTGCTGATGCTATTGCAGC
Source organism: Hyppa rectilinea (assembly GCA_951799385.1). Taxonomy (NCBI): domain Eukaryota; kingdom Metazoa; phylum Arthropoda; class Insecta; order Lepidoptera; family Noctuidae; genus Hyppa; species Hyppa rectilinea. Next base: position 7,081,465 of record OX637314.1, read on the forward strand.
CGCTGCCATGTCCTGCGGTGGTCATTTGTGAGTTAGATTGGTAGAAGAATTGTCTTTATTGACACCAAATGAAGAGACAATATTTTATAGTAATTCTTTATTGTTAAAAGTATAAAACTTTCTTGAAAACTATGGTCATATGTCACTCGATCGTTTTCGGAAAACTAGTTGTGAAGAATATAACCAATCTTGTTTTCATTCTCTTTCCGGTTCTCACAAATTGTAAACAAAAATACCAAAAAGGTCTCATAATAGCTCACAGTTCCAGTTAATTTATGAAATAGTTTCCAAAATGCGAAAAAATTCCAAAATTAAAATGTTAAAAATAAATGCCCTGGAAAAAATGGCTAACGCTGAAACATTCCGTTCCTCTCTGATTTACGAAAGCCGTAAATGAATAGGTCATCAACTAAAACCTACCTGTCTAGTTTTCTCCGGGTCAATTTTCGGTAGTTCAGGCTTATGTTCCACAGGTTTCTCTCCCTTCATCTCAACCTTCACCACTCTCTCTTCATTTTTTACTTCTTCCGTTTCGTCCTCGGTATATCCTGTGAGTTGTCTCTGCCGCTGGTGCGCCCGATACTCTTCATATTTATGGGGGTAATCTGATAACATTATGTCTAGTACGTCACTGGCGTCTACCGCTGTGATACCTGTTAGAAGAACAATTTATAAGAAAAAACGTGATAGATAGATAGGTCACGATGAGTTATTAAAAATGTATAGTATTGCGCATTTTGTCAAGGTTTTAAAACTGGATTTAACGTTTTTATGATATGGCCCATTTTTAGCAAAAATAAACTAGTTGCGCCACACAGTTTCTCCAGCACAAAGATTCTCACAAAATTCGTTAATTTTGCCGGCACGAAAGTATCCTAGATGACTTGGGAATAGCGTGGATTTGTTTCAGTGAAAGAAATTTTGTAATCCAATTGTTATTATTTAAGATTACTTTTTTTTTAGATTGATTCATGACAAAAGTGGAAACTTACCAAGATCGCATAATGCTTCAGTCACGAGACGTTTGCTGAGAACGTAGTCCCGTTCCTCACCGGAGATTGTTCGCCTCTTCAGCTCCGCATAACGTCGCTTGAAGCTCTTCACTCCTAAGAACATCGCTACTTGCTCTTGTATCATCATCACCTGTAAACATTAATAAAATATATATATGTATAATTGCACCAGAATAAACAGGCTTAATGAGCTGTGTTTCTCGATAGACATTAGTCTTGAGGTATAGATACAGACTCGAATATCAGCCTTAACTTCTATCAGTCAAAGGCACGACAAAATAAACAGATTTTGACAGAACTTTTACGCTAAGTTTCTTCTTTACTAGCCTTGAGCTTTAGTAGGTAGCCTAGACTTATGCTCAGCAGTGGGTATGTACAGGCCTTTAATAATAACGGCTCGTATTGTTAGAAGGCTCTCTGGAGCTGTGGCCGTCAGTAGCTTGGATCCTATTCCCGAAACTGGCAATAGGATCTATTTACTATATTTTTTATATAATTTTATGTTTTTATTGAATAAAGGAGATAATGCACTCCAATATACTTTGCTCCCAATTTTCCAATTTAATTATGTAGAACATAATTTCGCCTGGGTTTTTAGCAATGTTTTGTGGAGTACCTAGGATTTATAAAATTGTAGGTACCTTTTGTTCACCATCAGCCTTATCAGAAGGTGGCCACGTGTATTCCTTCACATCCGCTGCCGTCCACACCTTATTACTGTAAATAACCACATTAGTGATATATTAAATTATTTTCTCGTTTACAAGGTAAGTGAAAACTTAGAATTGTTTCTTTGTACTAATCATTGTGAACAACTTTTTCGCGCAACAACGCTCTACATTTTGACAATCTATGCAAACATAAATGTATGTTAGATTGGTATCATTTCAATAATTGTTCATAGTGATCAGTGCATTGACCCTTTTTACCGGTTTTTAGTTATTTTAATTACACCACATAAAATTAAGACGAAAATTTTTGTTTTTACTAAATACCTGTCAAATAAATCGGCGAATTTTGATTTTTTCATTTTACTGCTCTCATTCGTCGAACTCTTCACTGAACTTTGTGAATCTTCGTCGAGCAAGTGCGAAGGTCTAGAAATACAATGAGTTTTTATTAGCACCATAAAACTTCACACTGGTGACTTTGTTCTAGCTTCACTCATGGATCAATAATTGTAAGTCTGAAAAAGTCGGTTAACTAGTCCAACCACAAAAGAGTTAAATGATTTTTTTTGTTGAAAAAAATTTCATTTTTTTAAATGGTTGCAGTAGTAGTTAACAGAGTTCAAAACGGAATTGCGCGTGTAGAACCGTACATGTGACAAAAATGAAAATTCTTTCTTCTCTCTCATGTAACGAAATCTGCCTAAACGTGACGCCTCCTTGGAATTTCACTTTCAATTATCGAACCACCGCCTGTTTCATAAAAAAAATAAGAGGTTATGCATTCGGAGTTTTTTTTTTGTTTATCAGGGCGACATAATCGTACTCACTTGGCAGGCGTGGCGTTATCGTCCATCATGCACGTTTCTTCTTCAAAGAGCTGCACAGTCGTGGTAGCGGGCCCGCAAACGCGCCCGTAGATGCCCATCGTTTCCTGAAACACGACATATTGCTATATACACACGGCACGATCTTGTATTTCCTGACTTATTGCTATTTGAGTCTTTTTAATATTCACATAAGTTCTGAATATGTAAAAATGAAGTTATTTAAATATACTATAATTTTCTGTTTGTGAGATTTTCTAGTTTAATAATATACAGGGTGGAATTTTGTAATGCCCCCTGGAGGGAAAGTACTCTTAATACTGTAGATAGAAAATTTTACTCAAAGGAAACATTCCTTTATTTTTGAATAGAAAGAAAACTGCATTCAAAGATTTCCAAAAAATCGCTTGCCACACCCGGGAATCGAACTGACTAAAATCTGCAAAAAGGAAGGAAGGAGAAAGGAAAGAATTTGTTAGAAGGATACACAAATGTATTCTTCTAACAAATTCATTTCTTGTAACCTTTAATAACGTGTTGTGGTGAATATAAATCGTATTCTGAACTTCAACTCTCAACTCGTTTACATTCGCATAAGATTTAATGTAAGTTTTGGTTTTTAACATATCCCCATAAAAAAAATCTTAAGGGGTGAGATCTGGTGATCTCGCAGGCCATCTGATTGTGCCGTTTGTACCATGGATTGAATGGATTGGTATTAAAGGTATTTATTTAGAGGCATACATTTGTGTATCCAAGAAAATGGAGCCCATTTCGAGCAACTAATTAATTAGTTTAATTTTTTTTGTAAATAATTAAAGATTTCATGGTTTTCCTATCATTTAATTTATCAAGTTTGTTCGAGAGATTTCATCCTTATAATTGATACTAACGATCGCGGCAATAAAAGTACAGTGTGTACTTTTTGCAGATTTTAGTCAGTTCGATTCCCGGGTGTGGCAAGCGATTTTTTGGAAATCTTTGAATGCAGTTTTCTTTCTATTCAAAAATAAAGGAATGTTTCCTTTGAGTAAAATTTTCTATCTACAGTATTAAGAGTACTTTCCCTCCAGGGGGCATTACAAAATTCCACCCTGTATAACCTACCTTCATATACATAGCGCCGCGGCCGCCGCCCCGGCCCCGGCCGCGGCCGCGCGGCGTGCGCCCCCGCGCCCCCCGGCCGCCGCGCCCGCCGCGCCCCCGAGCCGACCCACTGGCTTCCGGTGTCTTGCCCAACTCCTCCAATTTTGGACTTTCAAGTTTCACTTCTGGAGATTCACCAGTCGAAAAGTTCCCAGACGAATTCCGTCGTCTACTTGTTAATGGCGTTACGCAGACGGAGGGCATTTTGTCGAGAGCCTCCGTCATCCGTGGAAGCTTGATTCTCGAGCTGGTGGGGTCGATCTCGACGGTGGCTGGCCGATCTTCGGGCTCGTCGGCAGGTTCGATCACCACAATGGTCTCGAGTTCTGTGGGTGGCGTGGCTTCAGCGCGACGCCCACCGCGCCCCCTGCCTCGTCCACGCGGCTTCTGCAGTATCGTCGGCCTATCCCTGGAAACATTTGTAAAAACATTGTATTAATTAATTGCCATCATTTTATTTGAACATAGCTTCTGTCCGCGTCGAATAGCGGATGCCTACGTCATTATAACTATCTGTGTGCAAAATTTCAGCCCAATCCATTCAGTGAATTGAGTAATAAATTTATATGATTAGTAAAATTACCTATCAAATAAATAAAATCAAATATTCACCTCATTAGACGGAGCGACCGCTGAGGCCGCTCCTCAAGGGCGGGAACAGGCAATGTGACGACGGGCTTTGCACCTTCCGACACCGGCAATTTCCGTGGTCGTCCACGTTTCTTGGGTTGCGGTGTTAACTCCACTGGTTTAGGAATTTCCACGACCTCTGGAGGTTCCTCGGATGGTTTCACTTCAAGAGGATCCTGAGAAACCTCTTCAGGAACAGTAACAAAATCACGGTAGTCGGAGTTTTCGTTGATTATCATCTCCTGTAGCTCAGGATGCGAGTTTTCTACACGAGCAATTTCAACTGCATCCGAGTTGCTCACTGAGGCATTTATTTCTATATCAGTAGCCACAGTTTGAGCTTTTTCTGAACAAATTGCATTATTATGCAATGTCTGCATTTGTTTTGCTTGTAAATTAGACAAAATATTGTGTAATTTTGAGTTGCCATTCTTTGAACAGTTTTCGTTATTTAATAGTGAATGATTAACGGTTCTAACTCCTTGTTTCATGTCCATACTACTTTTTGTAGGTGATGGTGGAGAGGGTTTTGAAACAGGAGTAATAGTTAAGGATTTATTGGACAGAAGTTGCCCTAATTTTAACCTCTTAGTTTGTAACAGAGAAAGGTCAGATTCTTTATTTTGAGGGGGGCTAGTTTCCGTGGTTAATGATCTCTTACCCATATTTCGCCGAGCAATAGGGGTCTTCTCTGTATTTTCCACTATTCTTGAGCTTCGTAATCGTTTACCTGTTGATAAATTTAATGACGTATCGGCTGCCTGCTTTCTTCTGCTATTTACATATTTTTTCGGACTTTGCTTATCATTAATAATATCTTGAGTATTTTCAGTATAGTTTTGTTGTGTATCAGGCCTCTTTAAATCTTCAGTAATAATTTTAGCTGATGAGCCATGGTCAGTCTTATTTATCTTTAATATTATTCTTGGAGAATCTTGACCAGAGCTTTGATTTGTAATTTTATCAGATATGGTGATTTCTAATGGTTTTGTCACACTTTCATTTGTTTTACCACTGTAATCTTGTATTGAACGTAAACCTGAATCCAGTGATTTATTTGAATCATTGATCTTATCAGGGGTACAACTTCTTTTTTCATATTTTTCCAGTTTTCCAGTATTTGTTTTATCTGAACTTGTATTTCCTGACTCAACCAAATTATCACTATTTATAATACTTTTATCATTTTTCTCAGCTGGTAAAGCATAATTTACTATTGGAGACACTTCAAAACTCTTATCTAAACTACATTTAGTATTTTCTAAAAGTTTTTTCAACAACGTACAATTTTGTACTGATGAAAACTTCTGTCTACCGCCGATTGCTTGCATCATGCTTGATTCAGTAATCGGATCACTAGCCCCATAGTTAATATTTTTGTGTTCATGTCTAGTGGGACTTGCTTTTACATCATTAGGCTCCTTCTGTGTACTTGTCTCAGGAAATAAAGATCCTGTAACTAAAGACACACTTTCAGGGGCTGTATGTGATTGTGTATGCTTTTCTTTCTCTGTTTTAGACAAGATAGGCGTCTTAATTACGGATGTTTTGTCAATACCTTCTTTACTCTTTTCAACTGAGTCAGGTATGCAATTTTGTTTGGGCTTCTCTTCAGCAGAATGATCCTTTACTGGAGAAGGTACATCATTGACTGGCCCACTACTTTTTTTAAGATTCTTGTTGTCTGGACATATTTCTAATTTCGTTTCTAATGCATTAGCTACCTTCTTTTTTGGCGACAAAGATAATCTTTCATCGCCTATATTGTTACAAGCATGTTCATTATTATAATTCTCTGTCATGGTTTTCATATTAATTTTCATAAGCAATGGAGGATTCTTTGTTGTTGTTTTATCCCCAGAGTCATCCTTAGGTTTTGATAGCTCAGCTTCTTCAGGCCTCAGAACAGGTTTAATGTTCAATTTAGTCACAACTGGTATTACAGAACTGTGGCTATCAATTTTTGATTGTTCCTTTTTCGGTGATGAGGGTGAGATACTGTCTCCTGGTTTTACTAATGGTTTAATATTTAATTTAGTTATAACAGGAATGCTTTGTTCACTTGATGAAACTGCCTTAGATGATTCGTCTAAACTATCAGGTTTTATGATTGGTTTAATATTGAGTTTTGTAACCACAGGTATGTGATCTCCATTATCATCACTTGAGTTCCCAGTCTCTGATGATTGGTTTTCTGAATCTTTTAATGTTTCTTCATCTTGGGGCTTAATTATAGGCTTAATATTAATTTTAGTAACAACAGGTATACTATTTTCATCAATGTCAGCATTCATTTCATCACAGTCTTTTTCCTCTGAAGAATTCTCCTCAGGATTCTTTATTGGTTTAATATTTAATTTAGTTATTTTAGGTACATCATCTACACTAGAATCTACATCATTATCTTTAGGCTTTATTACAGGTTTTATATTTAATTTTGAAACAACAGGAACTTTATTATCAAAGTCCTCAGAGGACTCTCCACTGTCTGTAGGTTTCAAAATAGGCTTTATGTTCAATTTTGTTACTACGGGGATATGCTCAGGGCTGTCACACATTGCTGAAGACCTGGTTACAGGTTTAATAGTAATTTTAGGCACATGTTGACTTTCTTTTACTTCAGCTGATGATGAAAATGATTCAGTAGATATCTTAATCTTGGGGATTTCACCTTCTTTATTGGGTGTTTCTGGGGGTTTCAGTGGTTTAATAGTCAACTTTGGACTCAGGGGCTGGCCTTCTGATTTTGATACCGTTTTAATTGTAAGTTTCGGAATTTTCTCAGGTTGTGTGTCTGAAGATACTTCAGATTGGCTAATTACCATCTTCAATTTAGGTTCTTGTTCTTCTTTTTCATCCTGTTGAAAACCTTTTATTGTAACTTTTGGAACATTTTTTTCAGTATAAAATTTTCCTTCACTTTCAGTGCCAGGCTTTCCTAGTTTTATAGTTACTTTTGGAACCACATCAGAAGGTCCATGGTCAGATGCAGATGCTTGGTCTGAAGTACTAGTTTCATCATTTTCAGAATATTCAGATTCTGAAATTTCACTACTGCTAGATTTTCTGTGAATGTCATTTATTTTCTCTGGTGGCTTAGGGATTGGTTTGATATTTAATTTTGTGATACAAGGTATTTTTTCAATAGCATTTGATCTAGCATCCTCATCTTCTGTATGTTGTGACCTCATAGATTTCTCATTAACATTTTGAGGTGGTTTGAGAATAGGTTTAATGTTTATTTTTGTCACACTAGGTATGTGCTGATTTTTGTCAGTTTTGTCATCTGAATCTTGTTCAGCAGGTGGTCTGATAGGTTTGATTGTTACTTTTGGGACAGGTGACTTAACTTCATCTGGTTGTTTTAATTTGATTGTTAATTTTGGGACCTGTTTGGTTACCTCAGATTCTTCATGAATAAAACTGTTTTTACTAATACTGCTGTGTTCTGTCTCTAATTTAGATTCAGGCAAATTTGACATGGATAAGTTAAGTTTAAAAGGAGGAACCTTCTTTTGATCTTCTTGGACTTCATCACTCCTTTTTTCTGGTTCCGTATTCTTAGAGGTTGATACAATTGATGCACTTGTGGGTTTGGTTTCTTGTAAAGGTAAGACTTCAATTTGAGCACATTCAGGATTTATTGAGTCTGTGTGTTCATCTTTTGCAACAATACTGACAATACCTACATCATTTACTTTGATGTCAACTTCAGGCTCAACTGAACTTGGTGTAGGCATACTACTAATTACCTGCATTGCACTAGAATTGGCATCAGTGATGGCATTGCCATCAGCCTCTGGTTCTGAGGAATTCGGTACACATAAACTGTGCTGCTTAGGTAGAACATAGTCACTATCATCATGCTTTTCTACCTCCACTTGTTTTGGTGAATGATGATGTTCTATACTGGGTTGGGAATGTTCTTCTGAGTTGCTTGCTTGTTCTGGAGTTTTAAGAGGTTTCTCAGCAACACAGTTACTGAGAGATATTGACGTTTCATTGTTGTCTAGAGATTGTGAGATATTAACAGTATTTGAAGATTCTTTATGAGGCTCAGGGAAGGGTAATGAATGGTTGTCAGACGAAGTTGACTGACACTGATCCTTATCTGATTGAATAGCTGACTGATGAATAGAAGGCTCTCTATTACTAGTACCAGTAATTACTTTTTGTCTAATAAGCTTAATTTTTTTAGGAGGACTCACAGATGTTTCTGCTTTGCAGAAATTAATTTCACTTACATTTCTAATCTCTTCTGGTTTTACATTACCATGTATTGGGGGCACAGCGTCAGATGAACTTGTCACATCCTTGGTGATATTTTCACTACTTCTTAGCTCAGGTGATTCAACAAATTGAGAATCAACAGTTGAGGAGGACACTGTGGAGTCAGGTCGTCGGTCACTTGGTGCTGGCCGTACGAGCCGCCGTCTGAGTGGTGACCGCACCTGTGGTTCCACAAGCACTGCTTTACCTTCACTAACACTACTATCACTAGATGTCGATTCTGCACTTTCTACAGTCACATTGTCCCTGCTATCACTGGATGACACACACTTTACTGTTCGTTCCTGTGTTTCACACTCACTAACGTTTGAAATGTTTTGCACAGTTACAGTGTTTTCTTCACTGCTGGAAGGAATATTAGGTGGAGGGCAACTAGCAGGTGCCTCAGGTACCACATTTGACACAGCACTTTCTTCTGGTTGTGAAGACACTGCAGGTTCATCAACCTCAGGCAAAGATGAACTTTCTGGTAATGAATCAACACAACTAACAGGTGCATTAGGTGCTTCAAGTTCCACATTTGACACAGCACTACCTTCTGGTTGCGATGACACAGCAGGCTCATCTGGTCCAGACATAGCTGAACTTTCTGGTAAGGATGTTGTTTCAGATACCACATTTGACACAGCAGTATCTTGCGCATTTGAAGACTCTGCAGGCTCATCAGGTACAGGCATAGATGAACTTTCTGGTAATGAATTTGCCTCAGATACCACATTTGACACAGCAGTATCTTGTGGTTTGGAAGACTCTGCAGGCTCATCAGGTTCAGGCATAGATGAACTTTCTGGTAATGAATTTGCCTCAGATACCACATTTGAGACAGCAGCATCTGGTGGATTTGAAGACTCGGCAGGCTCATCAGGTTCAGGCATAGATGAACTTTCTGGTAATGAATTTGCGTCAGATACCACATTTGAGACAGCAGTATCTTGCGGATTTGAAGACTCTGCAGGCTCATCAGGTTCAGGCATAGATGAACTTTCTGGTAATGAAGTTGCCTCAGATACCATATTTGACACAGCACTATCTTGTGGATATGAAGACTCTGCAGGCTCGTCAGGTTCAGGTATAGATGAACTTTCTGGTAATGATGTCTCCTCAGATACCACATTTGACACAGCACTTTTTTCTGGTTGTGTAGACACTGCAGGCTCATCACTGTCAGGCAAAGATGAACTTTCAGGTAATGATGATACACAACTAGCAGGTGTCACATTTGACACATCACTGTTTTCAGGTATTGTGGACACTGCAGGTTCTTCACTCTTCGGTAAAGATGAACTTTCTGGTAATGATGATACACCACTAGCAGGTACCACATTTGACCAAACACTGTGTTCAGGTTGTTTTGACACTGCAGACTCATCACTTTCAGGTATAGATGAACTTTCAGGTAATGATGATACACTACTAACAGGTGCCACATTTGATACATCACTGTTTTCAGGTATTGTGGACACTGCAGGTTCTTCACTCTCAGGTAAAGATGAACTTTCTGGTATTAATATTACGCTACTCTTAGATGCTTCAGATGCCTTAATTGAAACAACACTTTCTTCCACTAGTGTAGATGCTGCAGGCTCTTCAACCTGAGCCGATGATGAACTTTCTGGTAATGAATCAACACAGCTAACAGATGGCTCATGAACCACATTTGACACAGTACTGTTTTCTGTTTGTGTAGACACTGCAGGCTCAACACTCTCAGACACAAGTGAACTTTCTGGTATGGAATCAACACTATCTGGTTTTAAAATGCTATGTGATATATCACTAAAAGATGATACTTCGGCTTGAGTATCAATGCCAGCTTGAAGCAATAGTTCACTTTTAGCACTGTCGGCAGGCGATGCTAAGACGGGCACGGGAGTGTTATTGTCGCGGCTCGTTGTTGATTCCTGTATGATATTTGAGTGTTCACTGGTGATTTCGAGCTCGTCAAATAGCGTATCAAAAGTTTCTGATGGTAGCGGTACCCGCTTCGGGGCGCCCGGACCGTCGACGATTTCATCTATCATATCCAAAATCGCCTCGGTGCTTGTGTTGACGTCCTGCCCCGACGGCGACGGAACGCTTTCACCGTCGAAGTTATCCTCCGACATCGCGGGAGTTTCGCACGACAGCCGTGCTTCGGATGGTTCCTGCTGGAAACTACTAGTTGCATTGACTTCCTCGGCCAGTCCGACGTCCTTTTCCCGCGCCGATGCACGGCGGGAAGCGTTCGTCGCTGCGCCCGCATCATCTTCTGAACTCTCCATTATCTACTGTTTTGCGACGCTGTCATATCTGAAATACAAAACGCTCGCTGGGTGATATTTACGTTACGAATGGATAACCTGGCGACGTGCGAGATTGACAAGCCACAGGCACCATTCTAATTCACCATAACGCTACAAAATTTCGTTCACGGGGTCCACAGCGTTGATTATATACCTACACATGTACTTTAATTTCATATTCACGACGTTTAGATGTTATCCGAGTACGCGCGAGGTCTTGGAAAGTATTCAACAGCGTAAACCGGCAAACAAAAAGCTTGTATACGCCATTTTTAAAACCAAAGACATGGCAGGTTGGGACGTACGGGCCAATAAAAAATATCCTATACGGACAATTCGGCCATTGTCGTGTTGGTAAACTGCATGAAGCCCATAGATCGCTCCACTTGAGCTTTTAGCTTGTAAAAGAGTAATAAATATGTCTTTCGACATGTGTTAAAACGAGCTAGACAATAATTTGCTTCAGTTCCCGGAGAATTATTTATGGTGGCAACAATGCCATACATCTTTCTATTTTCCATTGAATGTTGAGCAACGCGATATGCGCGTCATGTTGTGATGAGATAATTTATTGTTGTTTAAAATTTTACGTACGTGATAATCAAGACTTAACATTTTTCGTTTAATTATAAGTTATTATATATTTAATAGTACATACAAAGTATTTGTGTATTTCACTAAACATAAGCATTTTAAAATTCATAACAATCTTCATTTTTTAGTCGACTAAAACTGATTACAAATTACAAAGTATCAAAATCGATATCCAAGGCATGGAATTAGTATGCACTACAGTTTAAGCTCATTTCAAAACTCTTACAAAATGTTTCACATTTTTACAATCCAAGCCGTCCAAAACAGTTTTTTTAAGTTGAGATGTGTCGGTCTCTACGCCATTACCAGTTTAGGTTACATTTTAAACGCATTAACAACGTAGACCGGGCACGTGTTTATAAAGGGATTTTTTTTTGGGGAATGGAACCATTTAGTTAGAAGTTAGAATTCTATAAGCGAAACGAGGTCCAAAGATGCAGAGCAGAATATCCACTTTTATTTGAATGAGTCTGAACACGTAACACTGATGCTATGATAAAAATATTAGTAAAAGATCCAGTTCAAATTCTAGGGAATATCTGCAATCTTTATGTGCTGCTACTGCCATAGCGGTAAAACTTGGAAGTAAACTTTGTCAATTACGTTTTGCACAGAACAAGACTGCTTATAAGTTTATTTTTTGAGTTGTGGTTGTCTATGCTATCCAGTACTATCCACTAATCCACTTGTCATCAGTCAAGTTTGATGACAATATATTGACATTCTTAAGTCATCAGTCTTATTATTTTACTCTTTGCGTAAGACTCAGAAAATGTGCGTGATTTGATTGTTATTGTAAGGACGAGGAATTTATTTAAATAAATTCACAACGATAGTTTATATTTTTTTAACGATTAAGATCCATTATCCAAGATGACTACAATTAGACCGTTTACGTGTGAAGACATGTTAAAATTTAACAATGTGTAAGTGTTTTTGAAAATTACGATTTTAATTTGTAATAATGACCACAAGTTGAAAACACAAGTTACTTAGAATTTATCACACTACATTACTAATTAATTTGTAGGAACTTGGATCCCCTGACCGAGACTTATGGGTTATCATTTTATACTCAGTATTTAGCACATTGGCCTGAATATTTCCAAGTTGTGGAGGCACCAAGCGGCGAAATAATGGGATACAGTAAGTGACATCACACTTACTAAGGCTTTACTAATTTGCTAGTTTTAAATAAGTTTCAATTTTCCACCCAAGTCGACAATTTACAAACCATTTATTCACTTTTTTAAATGATTTTTACTATCAGTAATGGGAAAAGCTGAAGGACATGGTGACAACTGGCATGGTCACGTAACAGCCTTGACTGTTGGGCCTGAATACAGAAGACTAGGCCTTGCTGCAACACTTATGAATATTTTGGAAGATGTGTCTGAGAAGTAAGTTTCCCCATAAACACCATAGATAATTTTGTTACTTACCAGACTTTTTTTTGACAACAATCATTTTCTTTTCAGGAAGAAAGCTTATTTTGTAGATCTTTTTGTAAGAGTGAGCAACAAGGTTGCCATTAATATGTACAAGAATTTGGGTTACATAGTTTATAGGACTGTATTGGAATATTATTCTGGAGACCCAGATGAAGATGCTTATGGTATGTTACTTTTGTTATTAATTTAGTATGGATGAAATAAAACTGAGTCAATATTGGACTAATTATATTTTTTCCTTTCCAGATATGAGAAAGGCTTGTTCCAGAGATGTAAACAAAAAGTCAGTTATACCATTGACACATCCTGTTCGACCAGAAGATGTAGATTAAACATCTATCAATAAATCACTCATATAAGAAGTTATGATTTTATTTTGAAAACTTAAACTAATCATCATCTTCAGTGTCGTTAGTTCTCTGTGGAGGTGTCCCTTCTTCCTCTTGATCTTCTTCTTCATTGGTGTCAGTTTTTGTGACTTCTTTTTGTTTGCGCCAATTTTTAGCAGCAGCAAGCAATTTAAGATTAGGTCTAACCATTTCATCTTCTGGAAATATGTAATCAAATACTTCCTCCCAACCTTCTTCAACTCCACTTTCACTGATGATCTTCTGCCTCTTTTTGACTCTTCTTGGCATTTTGGCCATCACCTTTTCAAGCTTATCTTCTTCACCAATTTCTGTTTCAAAATCTTTCCATGCTTCTAATAGAAGTACTCTTGCTTCCTTTTCCCCAGCACTGCGAAGGCTATCATTAGCACGTTCATACACACGCCTAGCTAGTTCTACATTTATATTATCAGCATTTTCAGCATTCAGTTCGAACTTTGCATAAGATAGCCATACCTTCACATGTACTGTTCTCTCTAACAACCTTTCATAAAGTTGTCTAGCTTTCTCAGTTTCTCCCTGTTGAACTTCAAAGTCTATGAAGCTTTTCCATAATAACTCTGGCATGTCTAGTCTTGGCTGTCCCACTGCTATTTCATAAATGGCTCTAGCCCTGTCAATGTCACCTAGTAATGTCTCTAACTCAGCAAATTTTATCCAGGTTATGCAGTTTTCTGGACCATACTCCAAAAACTTTTGGTATAATATTCTACATCTATCAAATTCTCTCAGTTGGATCTCCAAATCAATATAACCTCTGTACAATTTGTCTCGAGGACATATCCCAAGAGCCATGCCCAATGTCTTCCTTGCTTGCTTTAGATCTTTACATCTGACTTCAAATTGGGCATACATCAACCAAATTTTGGAGAATGTAAATATTTTGTGTGGTATTAGTTCTAAACATGTTCTGTAAACTTGCCTCGTTCTCTCAGCCTCTTCAGCTTCTAACTCTTCATATAATGCATAATTAATCCATAAATAAATATAGCGTCGCCAGAACTGTTTGTCTTTAGAAGGAGGAACATTTGCTATGGCTCTTTCATATGTGTCCCTAACATCATCAACATTCCCTTCGTTTTCAACAAGTCTGATGTAATCAAACCAAGCATCATAGTTGGTAGGATTCTCGATGACTTCCTGCTCGTACATGTATTTTCTCTTGTTAACAATAACATCTTCAATACCAGACCTGTCACCATATTTCTTCTCATGTATTGTATATGCTTTATATAATTCCTTGTTCCTGTCTTTTGGAATATGATCTAGAGCATATTTGTAAATAACTCTTGCTCTGTCATGCTCTTTTTGGTTTTCTTCAAACTTTGCAAAAGCAATAAACAATCTTTCATCAAGTTCTTCATCACCAAAGAATTCAACAGCTCTTTCAAACACTTTTCTTGAACCATTTATAAATCCATGGTTTTCTTCAAACTTTGCATATTTTATCCAGTTCTTTACATCAGGGTGAACCATGACAAATCTTTCATAAATCTGACGAGCTCTATCTAGTTCTTTATATCTTAACTCGAAGTTAATGTATGTTTGCCATGCTTGTTCATCTGGTTGCCATTCCATCCAGCGTTCAAAGACCTAGAAAAAATAATATGGAATCATGATACAGAATTCTCATATACTCTAATGGTTCATGATAAACATGGTAGGTAGTTCTACATACTTGTCTAGCACCAGCAACATTTTCTAACATCTCCTCCATGTAGGTGTACTTATACCAAAACTGTGACACCCTTGGCAGTATAGTGACAGCTCTATCCCACAAGTTTCGAGAATGATTTACTTGTCTGTTCCTCATCTCCATTTCAGTATACTTCAACCTAGAAAATAGACACAACCATAAATTTACCAGTTCAAAAATATATTACAAAAATTTGAGGTGTCTTTAGGGGGTATCTTGAGTGTATAAACTTACCATAGGGTAACATTCCGGTGATCCACATCCAGAGCTCTCTCATAAATAGATCTTGCCCTCGAGACTTGTTTCTGCGACTCTTCCCATTGAGCATATTTGAGCCAGTTTCCAATGACCTGAAAACAGAAGCAGCTTTCTTTAGCATTGGTTCTCAAAAATACACCTGTTGTGAATGCAGGAACTTTACTCAACAGACATAATCCAACCAGAATTCATCTTTGTCATGTTGATGGCACAACAGAGTAATAAATTTTGTTGGACCAAAACGTTGCCTTAAAAAGTTAAAGTTGTTGTGTAAAACTAAAGGAAGATGGACCGATTGTTTAGTTAAAACTCTTAGTACTTGGATGCTTTATGCAATTTGAAAATCCTGTTATAATAGTGTACATAGTGTTTAAATGTTTAGTACAACCACGAAATATTGGTTATAGGTTAGGTATTCCGTTTTTTTTTAATAAAGAATTTAGAGTATGTAGTTACTTACAAGTCTGTTCTTACGGATATTGTCTTCAAATGCCTTTCTCTTACGATGCTGATAGTCCCTCAGCTCTTCTGGATCAGAGATCTTCTGTTTCGGTGGTGGCGGTAAAATCTCCAAGTCTCTCTCTTTAGCTTCTCTGAGAAGTTGCTCAGCAGTAATTTGTATCTCTGCTGGTGCTTTATTTTTAACCTGAAAGTTAATATATTAAAAATAAATGGGGTTAAACTTTGTTGTTCAAGGTATCATTTCGTGACTTTAAACTTGAAAATGTTTGTTTACCTTTGCCACTTTGGGCATTTTTGTAGTTTTACCGTCCATGGTCCGTACTTTCTGTCACAATCTAACTAAATTCAGTTAATGATTTTGTATTGTAAATACGAGATCAAACAATCGTCAACATGAGTCGTGTGTCAATTTATCATAGACAATAGATTTTTTAACTAAAGCTTCCAAAGACTAGAAAGAGAATAATAGAACTGATTTATGGAATTAGTACGTACTATCACACTAATCACAAAACTTTTTTTTAATTATAAAAAAAATCCTTCGAAATGAGAAACTCCTCCTTTTTTGAAGTGGGTTAAAAATCAAAAGTCATAAAATCAAATCAGCGATTGAAAATCAGCACCTTTTGAACGTCAAAATCACATGAGACAGCAGCACCACCTACCTCTTCCTTCCTAATGCGACGCACTTCCTAGTCCTACTGCACACTGCTTAGAGCATTTAAAATGCTATAAGGCACACTGGGAAATGGTGAAGGGCGGGCGTTATAATAAGCGGTGAACACATGAATTCAACTTGCTGTTTACTTATTGGACACTAGGCAGTTGCTACCATTCCGCAATTGGCGCAGAAGGCAATGTACCTCAAGGGAAGAGTGGGGTAGAGCTTTGAGGATGCAGAATTTAGCAGTTCCCGAATTCAGAAATGAAAATTAATAAATGATTGTGATCCATACAGTATTATCAACTAGATAGGAAAGCTCACTAGTAGATAAATTGTGTTATAATACAGTAGCTGTATATAGCACAATTGAAGAAGATATTTGCACCGAATTGTAATTCAGCAATAACAGAGAGAAACGCAGTATTACGGATTCTAGGGTAGAACTTTTTGTGTGATTGTGACCCTGACTGCCTGACAGTTCACAGTACCGAATGTAATGTAAGTAATGTACTGTCTGTGGTTGACAGTGTCAACTAATGTTATGCACGTCTATGTACTACAGTACTAAAAACTATAAATATAACCTCAATGTTGTACTAAAAACTTCGTTTACATAAGTATTTTCAAGTGTAATAACTATAGTAATAAAATCTGTTATTGGCTTCATAAATATCCACAATTTGAAAAATGTTTTATTCATTAACTCGCATTATTTCTCCACGTAGTTCAAGTAAGTTTTCTGTGGTGTCCCTTTGGTTTTGATCTAATACTACCAAAAGTATACTTTAAAAAAGTAATTTAACGGGAAGGTAGCAATTAAAACTCCTCATTCTCAACTTACAGTTGCTAGAGTTGCTACACGAGTTTTTGGTCAAAATGCTTCATTCACAAGAGAAAAACACCCTGACGAGCAAGTAGACTACATAAAGTCAATAATCGAAAACAATGCAGAAGACTGGACTGTTGTCAAGAATGATGTTCTGTCTAAACAAGGGAACGTGAACCAAAAAAACATAGATGCTATCATGTTAAAGTTTATGATAGGCTTTAAGAACTATAATGCTGCTCTGTCATTTGCCGAGCATGTAAAAAATTCTAGTGAAGAACTATCTTTAGGCACTATCAACGCTTTGCTGAATCTTTATTATGAAATTGGAAAAACAGATAAATTATCAAAAGAGCAAACAAAATTTATAGTAGATGCTCATAAGAGTTTGCATGATAAATATAAATTTCTGGAGTATAGTACATGTGAACGACTATTACATGCACTTTGTGCTATAAATGAATGGGAAAAAGCATTGAAAGTTTTAGATGAGATACATTTAAGCAGTGTTCCGTCACATTCAGCCTACAGTACCCTAATAGCTACATTCTTCAAATTAAACAAAAAGAAAAAGGCCTTAGAACTTATTGAAGAAAGCCTCAAGTATAAGAGACCTCTCCTAGAAAATGCTTATGAAGCATGGTTGAATTATATTCTAAGAAAATTTAAAGACAAAAAGGTTATAGCCAAACATTTGGATGAAGTTTTTTTGTTTTTAGCTAAAAATTGTGCAATTATTCCTTTGCACACTGCCAATAAATTAAAAGAGTTGTATAGCTCTATGGGTTGGGATGCACAATTTGCTACAATAAAGAAAGTGGAGTAAGTTGCAAGTGGCATCTTTTATCATAATTTACCCAAAGAAAATATTTAGTGTCTATTAATGGTTTTTCTTTTTTAGCGGTCAGTGCTCATGCTGTAAAGACACCTTAGATTGTTTATCATTAACAGATGAAGAATTCATCTCACTACAGCAAAATGTGAAGGAGAAACTAATTGTAGGTTCAGATTTGTTTTTAAAAACATCTCCTGAGGAACTAAAAAGGTTCTCAGATTTTATAGAAAAAACTGCACCCTATGACATTGTTTTAGATGGGCTTAACATAGCTTATGCTGTTGGTTGTGGCAATAATATGGAAAAGGTGAAATTATTGAGTAGTGTTGTTGATCATTTTGTGAGACAAAAGAAAAAAATCTTGCTATTAGGCAGGCAACACATGCTCAGATGGAATAAGAGAATCATGCAGCAAATCGTGAATAATACAAGTTCTTTCTTTACTGATAATTTGTAAGTAGATTTTATTTGTACCAGGTACATGATTTTCCCTGCTGATATATAACTAGCATTTCTGAATAAGCAAAAATCACGAAAAACTAATTTCTTGTCTATGGCCGAGTAAAGGTTCTTCCTATACAATCTTCTACCTCATTGAACATTGAACTTTTCTTCCAAGGTTCAGTTTATCGAACAGAAATATTGCCTTACTGGATACTATGAAACAATCTCTTTTGCTCTGGCCAAACTGAGACGAATTTCGCGCGATGCGGGACTAACTTTATTGGAGTTGTGTACAAATGGGCGCGAATAGTCGCGAGACATCCTTATTATTAAAACATGCGTCACGTGCCGTCGTGACCCGCGTCGTTTGCAGTTTCGCAAGGGACAGCGCACATCTGGCGAAGCGCAGCGCGGTTGTCACTGCCAAACAAATATCGACATTAAAGTAGTCTTTATACAGTTGAAAATAAATAAAATTCTATTAGCTCGAAACCACGATAAAGCGGGAAGAGGCGCGCGTCTCAGATAATTTATTTTCAACTTTATTTTCAGGCATACATTTTATGATTTTTTAAACAAAAATCAACGTTGTATGCCACTGTTGTTGTCCTGCATTGCGCCTCACGGCCTCACCAGGAATGCGCTGGCCCTAAGATTGGCCAGGGCTTTACACTTCGATAAATCAGCAAGTGGCATTATTGTTGTATGTTTAATAGCTCTATATTCCAATCACAGGTCTCAAGATGACCCATACTTCATAACAGCAGCAATACTAAGTGGTCCACAAACTGACATAGTGTCCAAAGACTTATTGAGAGGTCACAAGTTCCTCTTGAAGGACGAAACTCTAAGGCTTGTGTTTAAGAGGTGGCAGTGGCAGCATCAGTGGATGGTCTTCCCAAGTCATAGAGGACCTTTACAGGTATAATAGATTTTATACTTTGTCTAGGAAGGAAATAGGAACTTAAAACCGTTTTTTTTTCGTGTATGGCAACTCGCAGGTCAATCTGGGAAGCTGTTGGCTGCTTTACTGGTTTTGACTGTGGATGCCTCAATAAATTAAAAATCAATCAATATAATAAATTAAGCCCTGGTCTCCAGGCAGGGCTTAAAAACTAAGCGACTATTCGCTAAGGGATGTCTGGAATCGTACCCGGTTGATGGTAATAGGCTCGCCTCCCATGGGACTTAAACAAAAATGGCGAAATATGGGTATACCTATTATGGTTACCCGTCTGCCCCTTCGCGGAAAAAAGGCGTTATATTTGTAAAATCTAATATGGCGATTTAGACATGTTTTCCTATGTAACACCAAAAAGAAAATAAAGCAGTACTAAAGGGTTTTTATGTTTTCAGCCACCCTTAAAATTCACCCCCTGCGCTCAAAAGAAGAATAACACCTGGCATCTTCCATTCGAGAGAGAGACGATAGTATCAACATCACAAATAAATGATGGAACACCAGATCTTTTTAGCTGGATGTGTTTAAGGCATAATTGATGAATAAATATTTTTTTTTAGCAATAAAATGTTTTATTTTATATGGGTTATTGTCCTCAAGTATAGTTAAGTAATGCATCAATTTGTGTATCAAAATGTCAACCTCTTACAATATACGAACTAAGGGCCGAGTCACACCGGAATGGCAGCGGCCGGCAGCGACGCGGCGAGCACTTTCAGTGTGAAAGAATTTTAAACTTTATATAGATATCTAAAAGACCAGTATCGCTTGAAAAGGTCGCGAGCGGCCGCGCGCCACGCACGTCTTGTTGGTGGCTCTCCCGCGGCTGCCAGCGGCGACGCGCGGCCGCCCGCGGCACCGCGGTCCGCTGCGCGCTCCTCACCCCCGCCGCAACACTGACCGCACCATTTCTCTGTAGTCTATTTTTTCCTTTGTTTGTTTCTTTCTTCTTCTTCTTCCGCAATAAGTGCTATAATGACCAATTCTATCATGTTCACTGCAAACACACGAGTTTCCTTGCCAAATGTCGACACTAAACTAGTCAAGAGGAGACTGGCGTCGCCGCCGGCCGCTGGCGTCGCCGCCGGCCGCTGCCGGCCGCTGCCATTCCGGTGTGACTCGGCCCTTAAGCGTATGGTACAAAGGTCTTTAGGGGTGCGGCCAAAATCGGAACTAACGCCACCATTTTGGTTTTACGATACGTTTTTAAAAACAATTTTTCAAATGTTTACCAACATCGCCCCCTTCTCAACGTCTTTCACCGCCAAAAGATCTTTGTGGCAAAGCACGCAGTGTCGGAAAGCACGTTAAGCCGTTGGTCTCGGTTGTCATTTATGCATCTTTGACAGTCATTATGGGTCGACAGAAACCCGAAAATCTGCTAGTCTTACCAAGGGGTATCGTATTGCCCAGTTACTGGGTTGTGGAGGTCAGATAGGCAGCCGCTCTATGTAAAATACTGGTATTCAGCTGCATCTGGTTAGACTGGAAGCCGACCCCAACATAGTTGGGTAAAGGCTAGGCAGATTGATTGATAAACCAAAAAGGTATTTTCAAACTTTAATAAAAGTCAAGGCTGGAAGCTCTTTTTTTTCTAAAGTCAACGTCAACATTTAATATCTTACGTCAGTTTTGATACGAAACATGTAAAGTGATATTTTCGATAGCTTTTTCGTTAAATTAGTAGTGCTATATTTTCTTAAGCCATCATGCCACCGAAAAAGGCTGTACCTGCACCCGACCAAACCGCGTCTGAACAAAATGTCAAGATCAACAGAAAGGATGCGGGTAAGTCGCATGTTTTAAATCAATAATCCATCTCTAAAGAAAAGATCTATTTTAGCAAGAGTGGATGGCAGGCTTGGTTAAAGACAACCACTGTCTTTCAACTCACCGGGTAGTCCGAAGAACGGCTGTCCACAAAATATTGTGATCCTAACTTTGCGTAAAAGATTTAAATTGATGTGCGTAACAATTTCGAGGAAAATACTTCACACTAATATTATAAAGGCGAAAGTTTTGAATGGGTGTGTGTGTGTGTGTTTGAAGGTTTTTACTTCTCTCTCTTCTCGCAAAAACTACTGAACTGATCTGGATCTGGAATTTTGGCATAGAGATAGATTATAACCTGGATGAACACATAGGATTTTTATCCCGTTATTAAATAATAATAATAACAATTTATAATACTTATTTTTTTTTAACTCTTAATTCAATTCATATTAATTTTTTATTTTATTTATTTATTTTATTTTAATTGTAAATGAAACAGAGGCCAGCACATCAAGTTACCACAATCTGTCAAATTTCTTTGATAGTATTTCAACTTTATTGCAAAGACATAAGGTTCATTTTTAATTGAAAAAATTTGACAGTTAGGGATAGCTTGATGTCCTGGCGTCTGTACTTAATTACGGATCAATTAGTTATCCGAAATAAATGTTTTTTTTTATGAATTACGTTCCCCAGGGATAATTTCCGGAGGAACGGGTAGAAGTATCAAGCTAAAAGTCTCCACTCTGTCAAAAATTTTCTTTTAACTGTAAATATTAAGTTTGTCTTAAAATCTGAAATTTGAAATGCTAAGACCGTGTCACTTCAAAGAAGTCAGAATTAAATTATGTTTTTAATTTCCGAGGGCATTATTGGCTTAGTGCTTCTCGCATCCAGCGGAATCCTGCTGCTACATTTACCAGGTCATCGGTTTATCTTGCGAGGGGCTACCCGAATCTAATTCACACAACTTGACGCAAATATTTTAGAGGCTCGTGCTAGCAAAATGTCGGCTCGTCTTCGCCGGAACATGGAGCGAGTGGAGATGTTAGCAAGGCCTAACTCTCGCCGGCTCCGCTCGCTTTGGGATGAGAAGTGCGCCATTTTACCGCGTGAACGAAGAGACAAGATCAAAAGCGCTTTGGAGGAAGATTACTTTCTTAGTCCCGAGTATGATTAAATTATTTATAGCTGCAGCTATAGGTACAAGGATCTATTGGTGGTAAACATTGCAATAGTTTTGTGAAATGCGTCGAAAAAAAAAACCTGATGGCCGTGTAGTTTCGGTCATGGGTAGGTAAAAGATCCTTGTGACCTACTTAAAATTATTTCATAAACCCCTCACGTAAGTCACATACAATTTTCAGTAGTAACCTACCTATTTTATACAATCGAAATGACTACAAAGCCATTTTGCGTAAACTGTTGAAATTGACCAGCAGATATAATACAGCGACGATTACGGCATGGTAGGCAATGCTTGTTGTGAATGCCCATTCATGCGAAGCTTGTGATGAAACATGTGCATTGACAAGTTTCCAACTAGCAATCATTTCGTATTTTAATAAAAAAATATGGATCTTCGTAAGTCTCGAAAGGTCAGCCAGTGGGTACTTGCGTTTGTCAAGATTCTAAGTTCTGGAATTGTTTGAGACATTACGCAAGATATGGAACCAGTGCAAAGTCCATTGCACCCCATTATTTTCGAGCTTAGGTCTTCCACATCTGATATTTCCTCGCTTCCTGCCCAAACTATTTATGTTATTTACGGTCTTTTTAAACAGGCAAACTGAGCAGTACTTCCTAGCGTTGAACGAATCTGGGGGACGTTGGTCTGGACCGGGTGGCATGTTCAACCGCAAGGAACATCAAGACAAGAGCAAGGAGTTGCGACTAAGGCAGACGTGGCTCATCAACTTTAGTGCTCAGGTTTGATCAGATGAATACGAAATATAAAATTACGATAGTATTCCCCGAAGGCCTCTCGGGTCTTTATCCTATTGGAGGCCTGGGGCACTTGAGGATAATGAGGCCAATAGAAAATGTAGGATGCAAGTGAGCATAGCAAACTAAAAACAGAAAAAAAAATTCATAACGCATAAAGTTTTCTTTTGATCAATATAAAAATAGAAGAACCTAACTCTCGAATAATGCTGTGATTCTAGGATGTTTGTAGTACATATGTAAGAGCGGGTAAAGCTAGCTTGTACTTTTAGCTTTTGCTGAGTAGCTAATGGAAAAGACGATATTGTTATTTTCAGGTCGCGTATCATTTATGTGATTACATAGCTAAAGGGCAGAAGGAAATGTTGGTCTCCAATCGCCTGAGAAGTATCGCCGATGTGGTTCTGGAGAGAGTTGCTGAAATTCTCGGTTAGTATTCACACGTTTTTAAAATTATTGTTGGTCAGAACCGAAGAAAAGGTTGCGATTGGCTTTCGGTCTTACTGAAAGCCGTCGTTATCGTAGTACCTACTATTCTGGGTGTAACCGAAAGGGTACATACATACAAAAGGATATGCTATGGACCACCAAACTGAACAACTTTTACTATCGGACCAACTCCGAAATCGCAAAAAAAATCAGCTGTTCTATACATTTTTGGTCACGTGACTCCTCGAAATGTAGGGAGCAGCTGATTTTTTCCACGATTCCGGAGTTGGTCCCACAGTAAAAGTTGTCACGGAGCCTGCGGTACGGTGTCGTACAAATCAAACCTGTAGTGCTGTTACGTAAAATCTCAGTGTTAAAACTTTGGTGAAGTGAGCTGTCAATAGTGCCAAGCCCAAGCATCAGGTGGAATAAATTAATACCTCACTTAACTACACCTAAGTTTTCACCTTGATTTTTTACAGAATAGACCGGCAGGAGTTCGTTAAACTTTGTTATTATTTTGAGTTCATACATTTGGTTTTTTCTAGTTGTCCGTTGTGAGGTGTGGCAGCTAGCTGTCTTATCGATCGTTTTTCTTTAAACGAATAATTGTTCGTCTCTATTTAGTCATTTACCTACTTATAATAATGTCGCGGAGGTTTTATTCTAAAACCATGTTAACTTCAAGCTGTATAGAACCTATACGACTCGTAGATGTAGGTACTAGTTATCCAGCACCCACAAGTCTCAGCGGGATGGTGCGAAAGGGTTACCGGTTTATGAATGGGTTTTAGTCAGTCTTCTTCTTATCGCGTGGTCAGAGTTTTTATGCTGCCCATGGGCTTCAGACTTAACTTCACATGCTGTTGAGAAATATCTCTCAAACATGCTGGTTTATGCACTATGTTTTCCTTCACCGATTTTGAAGCAAATGATAATTTATACAATACCTACGCACATGAGTCCGTAAATTCAGAGGTGCGTATCTTGGATTCGAACTCGAGAGTCAGTAAGAGTCTGACACTCCCTTCCGCTCCACCCAGAGTGGGATCATTCGATGATTAGCCACCATAAAAAAAGCACCCATAACACAAAATGTTTACTTACGAGTATTTCTGTCTCTGTTTGGGCAACCATACCCTCAACGGTCAGATGATTGATCTAAACTCTGATAGATTTTTCATTATTTCCATGTTCTGTTTTCAATGCTAGGTGAACCGAAGCCGACCCGAACGAACCCCGGTCGTCTCGCTCGGTTCATGGTTGCTATTTCCGACCGCATTGCTGTGTGGATCGAGAACGCGGTCTACAGAGCTGATGCCTGTGAGCCCCTTGGAATGTCCAGGGGACCTGACGACCATATCCGACTTGACACCGAAAAACCACTCATTTGCTGATACTATGAGATTCAAACAGGAGCGCGCGGGTGAGTTGACCGTTTGGAATTATTATTTGTGATAAATCAAAATATTCAACGCAACGTGACTCTTTCTTTCTTTATTTCGATTTATCATTGTAATAAATCAATATATTAATCCTTAAAATAATCGGAAGTCATACATTTGTAAATTGTCATCAAAACAGAAGGAGTTAATGCCAGCAATACATATATTTAATTAGCAGTCGTTTAAATTCATTAATGGACATAAAACATTCTAAAGTAGAAAAATATAATTATGATAGGTATTATAGAATGTTATGACACTACAATGGTGCATAAACTGTTGTAGAACCAGGTGATGCAATCATTTTACATTTCAATAGATTTATTTTGTTACCATGCCTATTTGAGTAAGGTGCACTAAGGTTCAGCGATACTCAATCAAACTCCAAAAAAAAAACCCATATAACCAGTTAGATAGAAAAATGAAATGGGAATGGAAACAAACAACTTTTTGCTTCTTGTTTTCCCAGTATGCAATCTTTTCAAAAGTAGTTTGTATCAAGAAAACGTAATGCGTGGTTTGACACTAGTGACAGCTCACTTCAGCTAAGTTTTTACGCTGATATTTTTGCTTGTACCGGCAGCCTATGACGGCTGACAATAGAAGTAACTATACGAAAGTTGCAAGAACAATTCCTTGAAATCTCAGAAAGTTTTCATCGCTAAGGACCATTAGTGCTAGCATTCTGTAAACATATCATCGTGATAACGTAGGTGAAGTGAGTTTAAAGTGAGCTGTCAATAGTGTCAATCACAGGCATTAGGTTGATATGACAGCTCACTTCACGCTCACTTCACCTTAGTTATCACAGTGAGATTTTTACAGAATCGACCGACAGAACCCGACAAAAAAAGGGAACTTAACAATTCTTTCATGGATCATTTATAAAACATTTGGCATTATCATAATCAATAAACAACTCTTAATTTAATTGAAACGCGTCCATACCCTTATAACAAGCATTTAATGTGAGCTCAGCGAATGACTAAATAATGAGAAAACGCCTACATTTTGATCCAGTTATGTATAATTATATACGTAACCTTATATACCAGTATTTACACCGACGCGCGACGTTTATGCTTTTAAATTACACTTTTATGTACTTTGCATACTGGGAAACAAAGCAGTTGATGTGTTATGTATGCTTCAATTATGAAATTATATGGTATAGGTATTATGACATGTAGTGTAATGAATAAAAGTTATAACGGCATTTGTATTGACGAGGAAATAATTTATAGACTGTAGTAGATACTAGGAGTTATGAACATGACTAGAGTACTTACAGTCATTCTGATCGATACAGATCATGGTTTGTTCAACGAGAATTCCAAACTGCTGGTTGACACTTCCCCGGCTCCGAGGGCTGGCTAACTGGCTTTTGCCACAAGCTAAGCATTGCCATTGCCGGGTAAGCGGGATTGTCCGAAAGGGTTACCCGCTACCCCGGAACGTAAAGGGCTAAGGAAGGAACATCGATGGGTTTTAGTCAGTAAGAGTCTGACACTGCCTTCCGCTCCACCCAGAGCGGGAGAAGTCATTGGATGATTTCGCAACCTTAAAAAAAAAAAGCATAGTTTTTTACATTTTTAGTTTGTTACAGTTTTAGTTAGGATAGGATATTTTTGCATTCAGGTAAATCTGAATTAATTAGGTTTTCAAGTCCGAATCTACACCATCCAAAACCCACGCCATAGCCCACTTCTGAAAAGCCTATATCCGGTATCCAGCCCATCAAATTCTGGACCAACCACTGTTAAGCCCTTTCTAAAGTCTGGCAGCCTCACCCAGATTGGGCAGTTTATCAGAATTATGCACGTAGCAACTGCAAACTTTGTCATCAATATCAACAAGGTGTACCTAGCAGTTATCAAATTCCATTCTTTCATAAATATGCAGTAGCCACTTTTATCTAAGTGTTTACAAAGCTTGGCGACAAAGCTGCTTTGCTTGGTGACCTCCAAGGGTCCTATATAATGCGTCTGCTTTCCGTAGGACGATATAGTTCGCATTGAGAAGGCTCAGCAGCAGTTCTACCCAATCCAACAAAATGAAATACTTCGTAAGTCGTTATTGAATACTTATATTATTTTATCAGGTAATAGAAATGACGAAGCTACCGTTAAAGAACCTACTGATGATGTCTATCATAAGATTAAGACACCAATCCTATGTTAGATAAAGAAAGGATTTACCTACGCCATTTTCTTCTGAAGATTTTTTTTGAGTTCAAACTTTTGTACAAAATTCCATGCTCCTTTGTTAAATTCTTGGCCGTCTGCTCCACCGCCATCGACCCTTCGACAAACATGACCAGCCCACTGCCACTTCAGTTTGCTTACTCTGCAACTCCGGTAACTCCGGTTGCTTTCCGGATAATTTCATTCCTGATTTTATCCTTCAAAGAAACGCCGAGCATAACCTGCTCCATAGCGAGCTGAGCGACTTTAAATCGAAACCGCGTACCAGCAAGCGTAGTGTAAGACACCCCCCAGCTAGATGCACCGATGACCTTAAGAAGGTGCCTGGGGCAGACGGGATGCGGAAGAAAGGAGGTGTTGAAGCACATTTAGCCTTCTAGCTGTAAGAAATCTTACCCGTGAAGTACATAGTTTGTTAGCTTATCTTGTTAATAGAGTCAAGCCCTAGTCTCAAGTGGAGGGTCACTATAGCTCACTTTAAGTTCACTTTATTTTAGTTTTCACGGTAAGATTATTAAAAATTCTACCACTTGGTCACATTTGATGATCTACAGACATTTTTAAATAATTACCTTTACGTGAACTTCTATTTCCAGCTCGTTTTCCTCGTCGTCTGCGTGGCTCTGGCCGCCGCTTCTCCCCAGTTCATTGCCGCCTGGCCAGGATATGCTGGCATCGTTCCTGCTGCCTCTAGGGTATGTATTAGATTTAACTGAGAAAGTACATAATATGAAAAAATCGTCGATATCAACGCCCGAAGCGTTGTTGCGGTGCAAATCAATGAACTCACCAGAAAACAGCACCAGCGATTTATATTATTTGCGCACCATATTTATATGTTTTTAGGTCCACAGTGCGTTTAGTTTCACACTGTGGGAGGAAAAAAAAAATTTGCGGGTGTTTTAAAAATTTTCATCGATTTATTTTACTAACAACCATTTTACTTTGTCCACAGACCGTGGTAGCTGGTCCTACCGTGGTGAACGAAGCCTCCCCCCGCCTTCTCACCACAGGATGGACTGGCTGGTACTAGATCAAGACCATCATGACACCCCTCGCCATACAAACCCTTCGCAACTTGCACTTTGTCCATCGGTTCAACTACAGCATACTCGTATCTTGTACCTACATATGTACCACCTGTAACTTCTGTAACTAAAAATTAAAAATATAGTCTATTATTTGTTGTTTTATTAGTAAGTGCGATAGAAAACCTCCTCAGGTTAGTAGGAAAGACTTCAGGTTCCAAAATGAAAACCGCAGCATTAGAACGTATGTAGCAGTCAACACCTGGCGAAGCGCAACAAATTGTACTTTTTACTGCAAAAAAATATGAATATTGCCCACATTATAAAGTCGTAAAAAAGGTACTCCGATGCGGACAGAAACACGCAGAAGTTTTGCGCGGTAGACACTTGGGCCCCTGGCTTGTCTGGGGGAGTTATTAATTAAAATTATGATGGCATATGAGATCACCTGCTAAAACAATTAGGTTTTATTAGGTGGACTACCACTAAACTTCAAGGCCCTCTCAACTTTTGTTATGGCTATAAATTGATGATAAAAAATGATTCAAAAAAATAAAAAAGTGCTTGGTGGTTTCCAATAACTTATCGTACCGTAAAACGGGGTGAATAGGGATGCAGGGCCCAGGGGTGATCGGGACGAAACTTTAAAAAAGCGATTTAAGCATTAAATAATATAGTTTGTGGCTAAAAAGGACTCTAAGGGTTCATACGCACTATGCGGGTAGCCGCATTGCGGCTAGCCGTCCGGCTGACCGCAAGCACAATTATGTACGTAATATTCATTTCTATGCGCACTGCGATGCGGCTACCCGCAGACCGCTCCGGTCGCTCGGAGGGCTGCGGCCCGAGTGACGGCCAGCCGGACGGTTGCTATACGCACTGTGCGGTTCAGTCGGCGGCTGCCCGCCATTGAGTGAGTGTGTGCACGTGGTACGTCTGGTAAAATGGAATTCGATACCGAAAACCTTTTTTTCTGTTTCTTTTTCTTTATATACCGCGAGTAAATATAATAAATAGCTGCGACTTCTTCGACGTCCATCTTGGAAATGAGTCGATCCAACCGCAAAACCACGACGGTTTCTAACCGCACGTTCCGGTTGCGCTTGCGGTTAGCCGGGTGCCGGCTAACCGCAAGCGCAACCGGAACGTGCGGTTAGCCGGACGGTTGGCCGCATTCCGGCTAACCGCATAGTGCGTAGGAGCCCTAAGGGTTCATACGCACTATGCGGGTAGCCGCATTGCGGCTAGCCGTCCGGCTGACCGCAAGCACAATTATGTACGTAATATTCATTTCTATGCGCACTGCGATGCGGCTACCCGCAGACCGCTCCGGTCGCTCGGAGGGCTGCGGCCCGAGTGACGGCCAGCCGGACGGTTGCTATACGCACTGTGCGGTTCAGTCTGCGGCTGCCCGCCATTGAGTGAGTGTGTGCACGTGGTACGTCTGGTAAAATGGAATTCGATACCGAAAACCTTTTTTTCTGTTTCTTTTTCTTTATATACCGCGAGTAAATATAATAAATAGCTGCGACTTCTTCGACGTCCATCTTGGAAATGAGTCGATCCAACCGCAAAACCACGACGGTTTCTAACCGCACGTTCCGGTTTCGCTTGCGGTTAGCCGGGTGCCGGCTAACCGCAAGCGCAACCGCGTCCTGCGGTTAGCCGGACGGTTGGCCGCATTCCGGCTAACCGCATAGTGCGTAGGAGCCCTTAATGTCGCACTGCTAACACAAGACTGTATCAACTCAAAATGAACCTTTTTTCAGAATTGATGAAAAACTGATTACTTGTTTCCTGTTAACGATTGTAGAAAAGACACTGTTTTAAAAATAGTGATAAAATAAAGGGGGTTTTATTGACGCGTAGAGAATGAAATTTTACATTTTGTCTTTTTTTGAGTTGATACAGTTCTTGTTAGCAGTGCGATGTGTTTACTGTATAATAATTGACAATCAATTGTAATGGTTGGCAACACAATGTTAAGATCCATTTAAATAAGTTTCGTTCCGCCGATTCACCCCTGCATCCCTATTCACCTCATTTAACCGTTACTTAGTTTTAGTCTAGATCAAATATTAAAATAATTGATCTAAATAACTGTGTTGTGTCATCGCATGAATACAAACCAACAACCAGGAATTTAAAATTAAAAGACGAGTTATTCTTGCCCAAAACCTGCCAACTGTAGGTACACTTATTATGCTTTTCATATGTAAAATAAGTAGCTGTAAACTAAATAATATCCGTAAGGATTGAGGAGAACTAAATATACAACGTAACTTAATAATATACAACGTAACTTAATAATATACAACGTAACTTCCAAGAAGCAATGGACTATGTCTACAAATCAGCACGAGTGCTAGTATGCAAATTGCATGAATGACTAAATTATCAGGGAAGCCCGCATTGTTATCGAGTAACCTAATGAATAGTTATGCTGATAGTCCTAGTGATCCTAGCTTGCTGCATAGGACCATGTACTTTACTTAGCGTCTTAAACCTGGTAAGCTTGCTGAAGAGAAACCAAGTTAGCGAAAGGTTTAGGGATTGGGATGCTCCGTAATTCGATAATGAAGACATGAAATCACCCGATGCAGATCTGAGCGGACTGCACCGCATTGCAAGAATCCACCTACAGCGCTGTCGTCAATCATCAATCAACTCGGCCGGTTGCAGTCCACTGCTGGACATAAACCTTTCCCAGGCTGTGCCATAAAACTCTGTCCTTCGCCTTCAGTCGGTCCCAGCTTCCTTCTTAAGGTCATCGGGGCACGCCAAGATAGTGACGATAAAGAGTGGCCACTTTGAGGAGTGGCTAGACAGGCGTCACGGCGCCCTCACCTACCACCTGACGCAGGTCCTCACCGGACATGGATGTTTCGGGAGGTTCCTGCACATAGGTAATCAGGCGGGAGGAAACGCCCAGGTGTCACCGCTGCGGGGAGCGCCCAGAGGACACGGTGGAGCACACGGTTGAAACCTGCCCCGCTTTGGCGGAGCCGTCGTGTCCTCGTAGAGGCGATCGGCGGTGGCGACCTCTCGCGCCCGGCCCTGGTGCAAGCCACGTTCCGAAGCGAGAGGGAGTGGGAGGCAGTCACCTCCTTCTGTGAAACAGTCATGCTCGCGAAGGAGGTGGCGGGATAGGAGAGAGAAAGGTCCTCCCGTCCCAGCCGCCGCGGGAGACGCCCCAGGCGTCGGGAGCCACGTGACGACTCCCGGCCACCGTAGGCGCGGGCCTGCGGGCGGTGAGTAATGGGTGGCTCACCGTTCGATCAGGACCAGACTAGTGCCGGACGGCGCGTATATGTTCGGCGCGCGCCTCAAAGAGATGTCAGCATATGAAGGGGCCCTTTAGGGCCAAGCCTGGCTGGGGGGCATCCCACACTATGCTTGCCGATACGCGATCTCGTCTCCAGAACCAGCAATCGGTCCTTTGACGAAAATGACCAGCACACTGCTAGTTCAGTTTGCTTACTCTGCAAGCTGTGCCGGTAGCCAGTAAGTCCGTGCCGGACGGCGCGTACGTGTTCCACGCGCGCCTCAAAGAGATGTTTGCATTTGAAGTGGCCCGTTAGGGCCGAAGCCTGCCGGGTTAACGGGATTGTCCGACAGGGTTACCGCTACCCCGGAACATAAAGGGCTAAGGATGGAACATGGATAGGTTTAAGTCAGTAAAAGTCTGAAACTCCCTTCCACTCCACCCAGAGCGGAAGGAGTCATTTGATGATTTCCCACCCTCAAAAAAAAGCCAGTAAGTCCAGTGGACATCCGGATAATTGAATACCTGATTTTATCCTTCAAAGAGACTCCGAGCATAGCCCGCTCCATAACGCGCTGAGCGACCTTGAATTTGGGGACCAGCCAGACTTCCTTGACTTTCGTACATTGTGTGTACTGTGTACCGCACACTACAGTCGGGCCGCACCACTCTTTAGGTATTGAAATGCTATGTGCTGCGGTTGTAATGGAAAAGTATGATTCAATCGTTCACGATACTATACAGATGCAGGTCGACAAGGAGCTGTTAAATAGCCCTGTCTCCAAAGGTATATGCAAGTAACAAAGATATCGTAATAAGTAACAATTGATTTGGGTAAGTTGTAATTGGTAACTTTAACTTCTTATAGCAGCAGAGCGATGCTTTCTTGGGGAGCAACAATTAAGCCGTTCTAAGTAGTAATTAGGCATCTACTGGCGACTTGCTTGGGTTCAATAACTAAACCATTGTACTTTTGACATGACAAGTCACAAGCGTAAATAAATATTTAACTGACCTAAGTAGAAGGTAGAAAATACAAATAAAAAATCCTACTAATTTCCCGACATTATCCGTCTTATGACAAAGCGAGTTCTAACTTTAGTCCGAGCCTAAAACGTCAAGCCAGTTATTGCATTTTGATTTTATTCTGAGCACGTAAAGTTCTTTATACAAAATTGGCAATTTCAACTTTGGTTTATCGTCAGTTTTTGTAATTAGAATTTTTAACTTAGTTGATAGACGTAGACTTAGTTCGTTATTCAAAAATATAGTAAAATATGATTAAAAACTGGGGCTAAAGATAAACCTCGTTTTGTATTAATGCCGTTTTGGACTGCGAAATTATAAATTAATTACTAAGCAACTTACATTTACAGTATGCACCGCACATACAAATCGTCGGCAAAGTAGGCACAAATCTATATACATATAATATCTATATATACATAATAATAAAACAGTAAAAAAACTGTGTCTGTACATTGAATATATTAAAAAAAAAATAATTGAGGGGGGTTTAGAAACAGTAATAGAGCACGAATCCAAAAAAAAAATTTTGTCTGTTTGTCTGTATGTCTGTTTGTCTGTTTGTTTGTACACGCATATCTTCGGAACTACTGGATGGATTGGAATGCTTTTTTTTTTGTTGTATAGGTATTAAGTCTGGGCAACATATAGGCTATAATTTATCTTGGAAACTTGAACACCTGATGCAGAACCGCAACAGACCAGGTAAACTATAAGAGATACAAAAATGATACCTTAGCAAAAATTGTTCCACGTGATTAGCATTTTCTGCTGAGAGAATAAATTTGAAAAGATCTGGAACACCTGATGTGGAACTCCAAGAGCCCAGCTACACTGTAACATATATAGGATGACGTCTTAGCAAAAGTTGTTTGGTCTGATGGGTATTTCCTGTTGACTTATAAAAATCGAAGATCTGGAACACCTGTTGTGGAACTCCAAGAGCCTAGCTACACCATAACACATATAAGAATGACGTCTTAGCGAAAGTTGTTCAGCTTGATGAGCACTCTCTGTTGACGTATAAAAATTGAAGATCTGGAACACCTGAATAAAACAGTAAACAAACTGTGTCTGTACATTGAATATATTAAAAAAAAAAAATAGAGGGGGGTTTAGAAACAGTAATAGAGCACGAATCCAAAAAAAAAAATTTGTCTGTTTGTCTGTATGTCTGTTTGTCTGTTTGTTTGTACACGCTAATCTTCGGAACTACTGGATGGATTGGAATGCTTTTTTTTTTGTTGTATAGGTATTAAGTCTGGGCAACATATAGGCTATAATTTATCTTGGAAACTTGAACACCTGATGCAGAACCGCAACAGACCAGGTAAACTATAAGAGATACAAAAATGATACCATAGCAAAAATTGTTCCACGTGATTAGCATTTTCTGCTGAGAGAATAAATTTGAAGATCTGGAACACCTGATGTGGAACTCCAAGAGCCCAGCTACACTGTAACATATATAGGAATGACGTCTTAGCAAAAGTTGTTTGGTCTGATGGGCATTTCCTGTTGACTTATAAAAATCGAAGATCTGGAACACCTGTTGTGGAACTCCAAGAGCCTAGCTACACCATAACACATATAAGAATGACGTCTTAGCGAAAGTTGTTCAGCTTGATGAGCACTCTCTGTTGACGTATAAAAATTGAAGATCTGGAACACCTGTTGTGGAACTCCAAGAGCCTAGCTACACCATAACACATATAGGAATAACGTCTTAGCACAAGTTGTTCAATCTGATGAGCACTCTCTGTTGACTTAAAATAATCGAAGATCTGGAACACCTGTTGTGGAACTCCAAGAGCCTAGCTACAACATAACACATATAGGAATGACGTCTTAGCACAAGTTGTTCAATCTGATGAGTACTCTCTGTTGATTTATAAAAATCGAAGATCTGGAACACCTGTTGTGAAACTCCAAGAGCCAAGCCACACTATAACATATATAGGAATGACGTCTTAGCAAAAGTTGTTCGGTCTGATGGGCATTTCCGGTTGACTTATAAAAATCGAAGATCTGGAACACCTGTTGTGGAACTCCAAGAGCCTAGCTACACCATAACACATATAAGAATGACGTCTTAGCGAAAATTGTTCAGCCTGATGAGCACTCTCTGTTGACGTATAAAAATTGAAGATCTGGAACACCTGTTGTGGAACTCCAAGAGCCTAGCTACACCATAACACATATAGGAATAACGTCTTAGCACAAGTTGTTCAATCTGATGAGCACTCTCTGTTGACTTATAAAAATCGAAGATCTGGAACACCTGTTGTGGAACTCCAAGAGCCTAGCTACAACATAACACATATAGGAATGACGTCTTTGACGTCTTTGTTTTTCAATATGATGGGCATTTCCTGTTGACTTATAAAAATCGAAGATCAGAAACATCTGATGTGGAAATCAAAGCTATCACTAATTTTACTGTGTAATTATAAAATAACAAAAACTGGGAGTACCTGCACGCGGTGAAGGCGGTAACAGTTTAGGACTGATTTTCGATGACGATGGTATATCATTGAATATTTGACTACTGGCCAAAACTCCTATTTATTTTTTTATTTTATCGTATGAATATGCCTTCGGGCTTATGTTGTTTGAGTGTTTAATTTCCTTTTCATTTATCTTCGTGACACGGTAGCCTACCCGGTAACGCAGGGGAGCAGTCATTTTAATTTAGATTTTTATTGATCTGGTATCTTCACAATAAAACTATGACCATGCCTAGAAAGAGGTCAAATCTTTCCCAATGTTCCAAGAGAGCTAAAAGATTGAGGATCATAAGATCCCAAGAATCTACCGTAGAGCGTCAGGAGAGACTTGATGCTGTTCGAGAACATTAGGCTGCAACTCGCTCCGTGGAAACCTCTTCGGGTCGCGAAACTCAGCGTATTCATTAGGTCTCTAGAGGCCAGTGAAGAATATGATGCGCGACTGACCGCTGATCGTGAACGTTATGTATTGTCTCGCGAGTCGGAGACGTTCACGGATAGAGAATTGTGCTTGAGTTCCAACCGTATCTACGCATTAACTTCTAGGTCTCTAGAGACAAGTGGGGAATATAATAATGCGGTTACCATAATGAAAACGATGACAAATGGACTGTATGTTTTAGTCGTTGTTGGAATGAAATAAAACTAAAGCTCAGTGTGATAAAAGATTTAAATGGGAAAAATGATAAAAAATAACATAAATGGCGACCCCGTTGTCGCTGGCATAAGCAACAGGGTCCGCGTACGAAGTCGCGGGCAGAAGCTAGTAAAATCATAAAATTAGGATAAATTATATAGACTTGACAAAATTTGATAAAATCATAAATACTTAACAAGATAAAATTCAATTAATTTAGATACTCCAAGGACATTGTAGTAGGAGTGGAAATTTTGCTCCATTAAACTATACCAACTTGCATTAAAAATATGGAAAATAAGAGCTGCTCTTTCAAATATTTTTAAAAAACAACGAACTTCTAGTCTTTGAATTTCTGTCTGAAGAAAAAGCAATATTTTTGATCAAAAGAAAATAACAGGTTTATACCACCATCAACCGTATCAGATTTTGAACAAAAGCACCGCTCAAGTGGCCACTGTAACTTGATTTTAAACCTTAAATTAACTCTCAAACATAAAGTTTTTTATCATTTGCAATAAAATATTGACTACGTCAATTAAAAAGTTAACGTATTTTTAAAATAAGAACAAAAATATATTAAAACTAGCTTCTGCCCGCGGCTTCGCTCGCGTGGAGGTCGGAAATTATCCCACAGGAATGTTCTACCGGGATAAAAAATATCCTATGTGTTAATCCAGGATATAAACCATCTCTGTGTCAAATTTCATCCAAATCTATACAGTAGTTTTTACGTGAAAGAGTAACAAACATCCATACATCCATACTTACAAACTTTCGCCTTTATAATAGTAGTAGGATTAAAATAAAACATAATTTCTAAGCAATAAAGTTGAAAAACCAAGTTTACGTCCGTTTTTGAAGCGCTCATCGGTAATCTAGTACTATTTTTGATCGAAGGTTTTATATGATTAAAAACTATGATCCACTAGCTTCTGCCCACGTCTTCGTTCGCGTAAAATAGGGATGAAGAAGTGATATAAAATGAAATTCCATAGTTTATCATTAATTATCAAAACCAGCTTGCGCAAAAGAAGATCACTACAATGTCAATAATAGGACTTAATATTGGTCCTCCCCATTTAAGGTTCAATTTGACCTCCTCACAACAAAACTGTTGTATGTATTTCTATGATGTAATATCAATATCCACCTTCATCAGCAAAGCTAGATGACAAAGTAGTCCTAATAAATTATTATGCGCACCATATCTGGTATTGGAGCGAATAATTAACTTCTCTACCATTTTTTCCTGACAACTGGTATTTTCATTATATATTCAGATAGGCGGTTCTAACCTTAGCAGGGTCTAGGCTCTGTTCGGCTGCCTTTATTGCTGACGACCTTCAAGAGCCCTATATATGCGTCTGTCTTCCGTCAGAAGGTATAGTTTGCACTGAGAAGGCTCAACAGCAGTTCCAGTGAGATCTACGTACCTACACAACCATCAAAATGAAATACTTCGTAAGTTTTTTTTAAAACTATTTTTCCATGTTTACAAAACTCAGTGAAGATTTCATTATGGACAGTATTGCTGTGCAAAAAACTGTTTTTCTTTTTTAATGTCTATGAAAAATATGAACTTCCAATTTCGTAAGGTTTTAATATCTCGTGAACAAAATGGTCAAAAAATAATTTTACTTGGGCCTGTTGCACATATAGACAGTCCTATACCTACTTAGCTAGTACACTCCTCCTAACATTAATATGAAAGAAAGAAATAATATTAATAAATATTAATTCTTAATAATATTTATTAATATTAATTCTTTTAAACTTAAAAAAATTAAATAATTTGTCTATACTAATACATATTTATAAAGAGGAAAGATTTGATTTTTTGTTTGTTTGTTTGAAATAAATAGGCTCCGAAACTACTGGACCGATTTAAAAAATTCACCGTTGGAAAGCTTAGTTTTCTAGGAGTAACATAGGCTACTTTTTATCCCGGGAAAAATAACGGGTCCCACGGGAAAGACCACGGGAGCGAAGCCGCGGGCAAAGTGCTAGTTTCAAATAAACTTACATGGGCACTTATGAAACGTCTGAAACTAAGATGCACGGCCCCAATTGGTTAATTCTATGTATATATTTGGTAACCACATTTACACATTATCATACGGTA
This sequence comes from Hyppa rectilinea, assembly GCA_951799385.1. Lineage (NCBI taxonomy): Eukaryota > Metazoa > Arthropoda > Insecta > Lepidoptera > Noctuidae > Hyppa > Hyppa rectilinea. The sequence goes on from OX637314.1 coordinate 7,119,284, forward strand.
GGTATGCACTGTTTATGCATGTATTAATACTTATATATTTTGTCAATGTTAGCTGGTTTTCCTTGTCGTCTGCGTGGCCCTGGCCGCCGCTGCACCTCAGCTCCTTGCCTGGCCCGGTTATACCGGAATTCTTCCCGCAACTAGGGTAAGTTTAAATAAGTGGAGTTTGGTTTAAGTTTTAGCTAAGATTTCAATTTGACAGAATTTTTTTTTACAAGAATAGCTATGGTTACTTCAAATCAGTACGGTGAAATTATTTTGATTTCTGAGGCTGTTCGAAAAATGAATTGATATTCAATCTATACATCATCATCTTGCTCTTATCCCAATTTATTTGGAGTCGACGCAACATGTCTTTTTTTCCATATTTCTCTATTAGACGTCATCTCGGTAGTCACTTCCTTTCTTGCCATATCATCTTCCATCCATTGTTTCTTTGCTCTTCCTTTACTTCAGATTCTTGATATTATAACTTATTAAAATATATTTAATAAGTAATAATATTACGTGAAAAAGTTTTGATTTTTTTTAGAGTCATTATTGAAACGAGAGTAATCGTTGTAGGTAACACTATCCATTCACAACAGTTTTCTCTAAAATTATTTTTAACTCATCTTTTAACATCTTTCGATATTTAAATAGGTATATTAATTATAACTCTCGAGGTTACGGTTCACTATAATTTTAAAAGGAATGCATACGCAATGGAAATTTGGCTCATGCAATTTAATGAAAAATCAATGCTTTGTAGTACACGATAAATTACCGTAGGGTGTGAATTTGTTTAACTATATTAATATCCCAAACTTCCAACAGACCCTGGTGGCTGGTCCTACCGTGGTGAACGGACTCGGTGCCCGCTACATCGCGCCAGGATACGTCGGTCCAGCTTTCATCTAAGCAAACAGCTGCAAAGCAACGTTCTTCTTCGCAGCTGATGTTACTCGCACTTAAATCCATTGGTTCTCATTCTGTATCATTTTGTAAATACTGATCTGTAAATAATAAATTGAAAGTATTATGGAAATACTACTGTATCATTTTTTTAATTATTATTTTATTATATATTTATTTAATTTGACAACAACATTATTGTCTCGTGTTTTTTGATGAGGATTCGGCTCTTTGGGAGCTTATGTTCAGGCAATCACGCAGATAGGCATTCTCTAATACCTATGTTAATTTTATGAATCCTATGATGTGGTTGGCAGTGTGGATTATTTACAACAGCCTAATTGCGTAACACACTATAAATCACAATATGAATGATTATGAAGGATATTGCTAATCCATTGCTTCATATGTTCGAAAAAATTGTCCGCTCAACAACTTTAATAACGCAATGAATGTTGTTGAACTGCCAAAATAAAAATCATTGTTACTGTAAGTGTTTTACGCAATTCATCATTTTATTTGACCAAACCAATAATAAGCTATTACAAGTTAATACGCTATGTATATTATGTCTACTGACAATCGACGACGGCTGACAAAACGTTTGTTGTCAACGCGCTCAAAAAGCTCAAGTTAAAAAAATAAAAAAGTAAATTGTGATATCCCAAAGGCCCGTTTTCAGTTATCTAAATTGACCTTTAAATTAATGTTAATTGCTTAGAATATCGTTAAACCAGATCTAGATTTAAATCTCTGTTCAACTTGCGGGAATCGAATGCGCACGGGCAAGTTATTGTATAAGGTGTTAAAAAATTAACTCTAAGAATTTCGTGGGAGCATTGTACTCATCGTAACGAACAACTTTTACTATGGGATGAACCCTGAAATCGCGAAAAAAATATGAGCTGTTCCATACATTTTATTGAGTTACGTGTGCATAAATGTATGGAACAGCTCATATTTTTTTCTTAGAGTTAATTTTTTAACACCTTATATAATAACTTGCACTGGCGATTTTAATCCGATTAAACGGTATCTTTAATAGCTTTATTAATTCCGAAGTAATGAGAGCAGACAGTTTGATGCCTCAATTGAAAATCAAAACTATTTTTTTAGTCTGTGCTGCCCCACTAATGGGCATAGTCCTCCTTCCACTTTTTCTATTGACCGCGAGCCCACGCATTTTCCTTTTAGTAAACTCAGTCATTCTGCCAGGCATTTCTCACAGAACTTTTCTTAAAGAACACATACTCAAAGCAATTATTTCAAATAAACAGAATTATGGAATGGAAATGCATTTTTGAACGCATTTTAAACGTTAAAATTACGTATGAGACATTGGGCCAAAACGTCTACCTTTCACACTTTCTTGTACTTTAGCTGGGAATAAGAAGTTGCACAAGGAAGTCCCCAGCAGCACAGCTGTCCTGTCAGTTGCAAGAACTTCATTCTCTATGTATACACTAGTAGGTATGCGAAGTAATTAACATTCGGAAACACAAAACATTAATCAATCAATCAATATTTTTTATTGTGGATCATAGGTAGGTACAGTACAATTCTTAAATATTTGAATTTTGATCAGCTATGTCCCGCCCGTAGGGCATACAATAATTAAGCGGGATTGTCCGAAAGGGTTACCGCTACCCCGGAACATAAAGGGCTACGGAAGGAACATGGATGGGTTTTAGTCAGTAAGAGTCTGACACTCCCTTCCGCTCCACCCAGAGCGGGAGCAGTCATTGGATGATTTCCCAGCCTTAAAAAAAAAAAAAAAGGGCATACAATAATTAAGCGGGATTGTACGAAAGGGTTACCGCAACCCTGGAACATAAAGGGCTACGGAAGGAACATGGATGGGTTTTAGTCAGTAAGAGTCTGACACTCCCTTCCGCTCCACCTAGAGCGGGAGCAGTCATTGGATGATTACACAGCCTTAAAAAAAAAAAACCTTTAATTAAATAATTTGCCAACAAGTCAGCTAGCACGCGCCAATATAAAAATGATTGCGAGGACAAAGTTTAATAAACTCATAATGACAATTAATATTATTTATGGGCAAAATACGAGAAAGTTATAGTTTATGGTAGAAATTGTCTCATGACATGACGTCAGCTACGAATAAAATTAGCATAGTTTAAGATTCATGAGTTTAAAGAATTTTAATTCGAATGCAGTTACGTAAATAATGTCATTTTATGTAATTTTGATATTTATTGGAATTTGCAAAACTAATATTGTCTCTAGGCAAATTAAATTATTTATGTGGTTTTATAGGCATTCAGAAGTGTGGACTCTACTAAACCAATAATTTTTGTAGTTGAGTACCTATTAGCTATTGTTCAAAAGCCGGTCTCACTTTTACAATATTTAGAAGTAAAAATCTACGACTAGGTTAGTTTATAAATGCTTATAAAGTCTAGGTAGGAACATACTGCAATTTGCAAAGAACTTAAAAAAAAAATATTATAGTAAATTTAAATTTGGTGTAACACTAACCTAAACACCAGTAACATTTTCAAGAAATTAAGAAAAAATAAATACCCCTATGCGTTTGCTAAAAAACTTAAGCCGTGTCGGCACGCTCTCGGTAGCATGACATGTAAAAAATCAATTTAACTACACAAATAGTGGCACAAGACCAACAGGCAACTGCCGCTAAACGAAAGGGTAAAAAAACATTTTAATAAGCGTTTTTTTTACCATTCACGCAATAAAGGTACTCTTTATTATACGTGTTATGTAATGGAATGTAATTTGGTATAAAAATGATGTAAATCACACTGGTCGTAACCGCCTTAGAGATAGTAAAAGTGGTCAGACTGGAAAAAAAAAGACAACTACAAATTGCTCGCTGCGGCCGACATAACTGCCGCTCTCATTTTGAGCACATCGGGGACCGGAGCATTAATTTAAGAGACATTATGATTAAATTCGCTAATTAATAAGATTCAAGAATTTTTATTTTCGCGTTAACTATGCAGACACGTCTGCACAATTTTAATTTGGTGTTCAATATGCCACCTGACAGAAACTCTACGGTCACTATTCTAAAATTTAAAATATATTAATTTTTATTTTCTATTCTACAGTCTTCTTTTCTATCAAAAGACTGACGTTCATTTCGCTCAGTAATTCATATTAGGTAAGAAGTATGCAGAGGAATAAAGATATAATAAATACTGAAAAGCTAACTTAACTTTTGTTTCACGAACAACCAGTTATAGAAGGACTAGCTTCTACTCAAAACTTCGTCGACGTGAAATTACAAATTTTAATAAAATACATCCTATGACACTCGGGAGTTCTGTAGCTTCCCATTAGTGAAATAATTTTCAGAATTGTATCAGTAGTTTCGAAGATTACCCCCATATTAAGCAGGATTGTCCAATAGGGTTACCGCTACCACGTTACGGAACATAAAAGGCAACATAAAGAAGGAACATGGATGGGCTTTAATCAGAAAGAGTCTGACACTCCTTTACACACCACTTAGAGCGGGAGAAGAAATTTGAAGATTTCCCACCCTCAAAAAACAAACCCGTATAAAATTACGAATTTTACCTCTTTATAAATTGATATAGGGTAAATTCCTATACATAGAAGACAATTACTAGCGTTCAAAGCGCATGACAATAGTTTGCGATTGATTCAGGAAGGAACAAAGAGAATGTAGTACTTAAGCAATAGGTACCATAACGCACGTTACCTTCTGTTCCTTGGTCCCACGTATCCAGTTACATCATAATGAGAGGATGTAGCTGGTTCAGATAGAAAGGCTTTCGAAAGGCGCGCTCCGATGTAACCTCTTATATAAAATTAGTCACGGTAGTGATGTGTCAATGTTCTTGTTGTTTGAGAGATATAAAAGCTATTATTTAGATTACTTTATACTTGTGTATTCGCTTTAAAAGTATCGTCTTTCAACTCTAGCAGTGGTTGTACAAAACTCAGTAGGTTTCATTCAACAAAGTTGACCACCAATAACAATAAAATAAATTGTTTTTTTTTTTTGTTAAAAACTGAGACTTAGACTTGTAAAAATGTCTAAGGTAGGTAGGTAGGTATTAGGCCATAGAGCTCCAATTTCCAAAAATATCTATTTCGGAAACCAATAAATATCTACCACCGGAAAAAAAACTGTCTCGTGATCTTCGATGAAAAAGCACAATGTTTTTTTTATGTTCCATTGCTGATTTATAGATTCTCAATAAACCGTAAAAAACTTGACAGATTCTCGCAATCTACGTTCAAGTAAAAACGGTGCCCTCATTTTTTCTGCGCACTCTTTTCTTTGCTAACTTTTGTATTTAGGCGCGTTCGTACCTTCCAATAAATTCTTTTATAAAAGGTTACCGACAAGTGCGAATTCCACCAATGAAACTGAACGCCATTAACACATCTGAACCGCGTTCAAGACCTTTAATAGTCCGCAGAAAATAATCACATTGACAGCTGTTAACCGGGGTTTACGTGCTGATTGCATTCAGTTTGATTGGTGAAATTCGCCCTAAGTAGGAATAATAGTCAAAGTAAATAATCATTTATATAATAGACATTATGGTTGCTTTTGCTATTTTTATAACCAGTAAGATCGATCAAATACGGTAACAAATCCGCACATTTATATTATCTACCTATTCATTAACCCCTATGATGATGCCACAGAATTACCAAACATTAATCTATTAATCTATGTCGGAAATAGATAGAAAATTCGAATATAATTGCACTGCAGTCTACGTAGAAAGCGGGTCACCATAATGTATAATAGTTCAAAAACACGTTTTGCAACAAAAATCAGCATAATCACGTGTTCACGCCAAAACTTATCGAACAGAATATGCACCATATTATTCTATGCAAATTTTTAGAGAGTGCGAATCAATTTGTTTCAAGGGATCTCGTTGTAGATCACTTATAGTGGTCACTAGGCAGCTGATTGTAGCAACTATACTTTGTATGGGCATAAAAATATATAATAAGTTACACATAGACATTAAAAACGTAAATTCAATTGGTCTTTTTAAAAGGAAGCCAAAAGAATTCTTCGAAGAATAATAATAATTTAATATTAAATTGATTGTGATACTATTGTAATTTATATTATGTGATACAAAACCTAAGAATAGTATGATTTATTATAAAATTTATGAATGATTGATATTTAGTATAAAATACTGTAAAATAACAAAAAATAATAAAAAAGTTAATAATTAACTGTAATAATTGAGTGAGTATATTTTATTTTTAATAATACGTGTTACAATATAAATTGCAATGCTTTAACAGGCAACTAAGTTCTAAGTTAAGATCTTCAAAATTACACTAAGTTCGCAATAAAGACTTTGAATTTGAATTATCTCCCTGCTAAATTGCTGCAAATTCTCTTTTTTTTTGGAATTGGCATCTCGTAGTACCTAGGACGTTGTCTACTTAACCGCGCTGGCCTGTGGATGCCTTAATAAATTAAGGCTTCTAGTCAAGGCTTAAAAACTTACAAACTAAGGCTAAGGCTGCCAAGGCGCCCTCTGGAGGCGTGAGTGGTCTTAGGGCGTCGCTGAGGGAGGTCAGTAAGGGCAGTGGCGTGCACACAGTTTTAAGACAGGGTAGGCAGAAAATTTTACTCACCAAAAATACTACACGTTGGTTTTGGTTCGTCGTCTTGTCGATTGATAATGTAGGTAATTGCCAAATGCCAACTCAAATATCCATAGATTGACTGATTTTATAGACATATCAATTTACGGATATTCGAAGTGGCCTTTCGGCGCGTTTATTTGATGTTTTGTAATGTTTGTGTGAATTGCAAAATTTAAATAAAATCATTGAAAAGATGGTGGTGTGAGTATACTAAGTATAGGTATAGGATTGTTTTATTTGTATATTAAATCTACACGCCTTTCTTTCTGTAAGAATATCTGCAATATGGAATCGTAAAAGTTGGGAAGGCGTTTTATTTCCGTAAGAAGGTTTTTTTCTATTGAAATCGTGGAAAGATCTGTAAGTCGTTGCTGGCCTTGTGTATTTCTTAAATAGGTGTGTATACGTTTTAGCGACGAGAATGACCTTTCGGTTGAAGCACTGCTCGCGGGAACTGTAACAATTAATTTTGCCAAACTTCGGGAAAAACTGTAATTATGTTATTTTCGTAAAAATGTTCTATAATTTTGTAAATACTAAGATTTTTGAATTCGGCAGATTTATAAACACATTTGAGCTCATTGATAAGGCGGTCTTAGTTAAAGTCGTATAATTTATAAACATTTACGAATTGCGATACTAATTCAACCGGAAAATTGTCATTATATTTATTGAAATTTTCGCATGAAAGTAGTCCAAAAATTTTTTACTCTTTCAGATTTTTATATCGGTCGCGACATTCGATGGATATATTGTCTATAATTTCAATAAAAATCCGCTTAAAATTGGTTTTCGCGTCCTCAACATTACGTTTTCGTTTTGGCGGCCCTTTTTTTTTTTTTTTTTTTTTTTTTTAAGGCTGGGAAATCATCCAATGACTGCTCCCGCTCTGGGTGGAGCGGAAGGGAGTGTCAGACTCTTACTGACTAAAACCCATCCATGTTCCTTCCGTAGCCCTTTATGTTCCGGGGTAGCGGTAACCCTTTCGGACAATCCCGCTTACCCGGCAGGCTTGGCCCTGAGGGGCCCCTTCATATGCTGACATCTCTTTGAGGCGCGCGTGGAACATATACGCGCCGTCCGGCACGGGTCTGGTGCTGATCGGACGGTGAGTCACCCATTACTCACCGTCCGCAGGCCCGCGCCTACGGTGGCCGGGAGTCGTCACGTGGCTCCCGACGCCCGGGGCGTCTCCTGCGGCGGCTGGGACGGGAGGACCTTTCTCTCTCCCATCCCGCCACCTCCTTCGCGAGCATAACTTTTTCGCAGAAGGAGGTGACTGCCTCCCACTCCCTCTCACCCCGGACCATGGCTTGCACCAGAGCCGGGCGCGAGAGGTCGCCGCCGCCGATCGCCTCTACGAGGACACGGCGGTGCTCTGCCCATGCGGGGCAGGTTTGCACCGTGTGCTCTACCGTGTCCTCTGGGCGATCCTCGCAGTGGTGACACCCGGGCGTTTCCTCCCGCCTGATGATGTGCAGGAACCTCCCGAAACATCCATGTCCGGTGAGGACCTGCGTCAGGCGGTAGGTGAGGGCGCCGTGACGCCTCTCTAGCCACTCCTCAAAGAGGGGCCTTACCGCCACTATCGTGGCGTGCCCTGCGCTGGGTTGCGACAGTCGCTGCTTCCAGGCCGCCATGAGATCGCGCCGGAGGTCCGTCCGCTCCGCCGCAATTTGCTGCGGAAACGGAGTTTCCCCCTGGTTTAGTACCTCCGCGCGCCACTCGAACAGGCGCGCGAGGACTATCGCCTCCAGATCCCACGGCGGCAGTCCGGCAAGGAGGCTTGCCGCCTCGCCCGAGATCGTGCGGTACCCCCGGATTAGCCGAATGGCTACCACCTTTTGGGGCGCGTTCAGATAGTGAGCGGCTCGTCGCCGCAATGAACGCGCCCACACCGGGGCCCCGTATAGGGCCATGGACCGCACGACGTTTTCGATGGATATATTGTCTATAATTTCAATAAAAATCCGCTTAAAATTGGTTTTCGCGTCCTCAACATTACGTTTTCGTTTTGGCGGCCCTGTGCTTATTTTTACGCCTTCAAAATTAATTCAAACCTAGATCTGAATGATTCCAAAAACGATTCAAAGTCCCTAATTTTTTTTATGCAATAAGTCACATCTCATGTCTTTATTTGCATAATTTCGTAAAGCACATCAGTTTCTGCGAATATTAAATATTATCGAGATAGGTCGTCCAACACCGGATTTGCAATTAATACAACCTAAAGGTAAAGTTAATCGTAAATTTAATACAAAACAATATGATTCGCGTTGCTTAACGAAACTTCATGTGTTTAACGAAAATTTCGTTAGTAAAAACTGGATTAAAAGTCTTTTAAATTGTGTAACAAATACGAAACTTGACTTAATGTCTCGCCATCCCAAGAGTCTTCGTTTTCAGCCATATCCTCAAATAAATCAATTAAATGTAAAGAAGAATTGAAAATTACATTTACAGTACGCGAATTGTAAGTCCATCGAGTGTCAGCAACGCGAATCATATTGTTTTGTATTAAATTTACGATTAACTTTACCTTTAGTTTGTATTAATTGCAAATCCGGTGTTGGACGACCTATCTCGATAACTTGTTTTTTTTCACTGAAAGATAGTTTTGAAAACACATCATATTTTATTTCCTCAATACACACACCATCTGAACCACTTTCACAGACCAGGGCTCGGAAACCGGTTACGGTCATTGACCCCAAACCGAAATCGATTTAGGTTAAGGTTTGCACTTTACCGGTTTTTACCGGTATATGTGGGAAACCGGTTTTTAATGAATTTTGGTTTTGAAAGTGAAAATTAACCGGTTAAAACCAAATTTGAACCAGGGCTCGGAAACCGGTTGAAATTCTTAACCGGTTACGGTCATTGACCCCAAACCGAAATCGATTTAGGTTAAGGTTTGCACTTTACCGGTTTTTACCGGTATATGTGGGAAACCGGTTTTTAATGAATTTTGGTTTTGAAAGTGAAAATTAACCGGTTAAAACCAAATTTGAACACCCCCGCCCCCGCCACTCACAAGCACGGTCAAGACGTTGCGATGTCATTTAGTTACAAAATAGTCGCATCAAGTCGCATGCAAGTTCTCAACGTCGCCGCCACCGTCTTCCTTCACCAAATATCGTAACTTGTTGGAAGTGTTAAAAAAGTAGACGAAAAATATTTACGACTTACGGAATTAACCGATTAATTCGGGTGTCAAAACCGTTTGTGCTTATGTAACCGGTAACCTTTATCATTTGGGTTACATATGAACAGTTCACTTGTTTAACCGGTTAATGAAGGAACGATATATTTACCGGTATTTCATCGAAATAAACCGCTCTTTTTAAACCGGTTCAGAGCCCTGATTTGAACACCCCCGCCCCCGCCACTCACAAGCACGGTCAAGACGTTGCGATGTCATTTAGTTACAAAATAGTCGCATCAAGTCGCATGCAAGTTCTCAACGTCGCCGCCACCGTCTTCCTTCACCAAATTTCGTAACTTGTTGGAAGTGTTAAAAAAGTAGACGAAAAATATTTACGACTTACGGAATTAACCGGTTAATTCGGGTGTCAAAACCGTTTGTGCTTATGTAACCGGTAACCTTTATCGTTTGGGTTACATATGAACAGTTCACTTGTTTAACCGGTTAATGAAGGAACGATATATTTACCGGTATTTCATCGAAATTAACCGCTCTTTTTAAACCGGTTCAGAGCCCTGTCACAGACAATATTATCCATTTTTCACTCTAATAACAATGTTAAAATCCTAAATATCTGATAGCTCAAGTCACAAACACAACACACATAAAACAATATGGCTGTTAATGACTATTAAAATTACTAAAAAGGAAAATTTAATACGACAAAAAAATGATGGCCATCAAAATATATAAAATTCAATGAAACAATGTTACTTCTTAAAATATTTACACTGCATAGCAAACTTTCGTTCGTAAATGTTCGGAAGAGATCGTAATTTTTCGTGTTAGCTTTAAAGAATAACCAGTGAGACACTGGCTGTTCATGCAGTTGTGTGCGTGATTTTTGTCATTGTGTGTCAGCAAAGCCCACGTAGCTATAGAAACGCACACACATAAACATCCGTATCACCACGACATTCTACTGAGCACACATACAAAACATTCAGACACGAATAGTTTGTGTCTACGCCGTGGCGCTAGTGCAGCGCGAATCGATGATGTGAAATTACTTGAACGACCAACTGTATCGGATCATAATGATAACACACCGGCCACTCGATAGGTGGAGCTGATTTATGTTTTGAGATTTTTATGTTGTTTTGTTTATTGATAAAATAATATTAGATCTATTATCAGAACTAGGGTAGGCAGTGTCTTTTTGTCTTTATGAAACGCACGCCACTGAGTAAGGGTCAGGCTGGGTCGTCAAAGCAAATTCAGTTCAGTAGATTTATAACCTTTTATAGATGTGGTTTGCCATCGACAATCCTATTTCGAACTCTTCGTCATAGTCATAATCTCAATAACTGAGGTCCTCCTAATTCGGAATTCAATTACTGGTTACAAAAAATTCGCTAGATATGACGATTTTGTGACAGACCTAACTCCCACGAAACTAGCATCACTTTTGAATGTATTTTTCCTGTTTGTACATAAAAGGTTAAACAAATAAATAAAAATACTCAGGCTATATCCTACATCTTATGCATATGGTAATAAGTACAGTTATATTTATTTTTTAGCAAGCTAGGCAAACCTTCACGAAAAGAAACTATTTTGAGACTATTGAATAAAACCTGTTTAGGTCCCTTAATTGCACTGAATGATAGACATTTTACCGCTTTGAATAACATCAAATCTTGATTCAACATATTGATTAGTTCACATTTAAATATGACCCAGATTCGCATCGATAACATAATTTCCAGAGATAAAGGCCAGCCCTAACAAGTACTAAGACTGATTTAATGAACAAAGTAACAGATTCACTGCAGTTCTCGTTATGTTACTTGCACCGCTAATTAGATACAGCATACCTGTTGGTAACTATCCTGGCAAAGGAATGTATTACCAACTAGCTTCTGTCCGCAGCTCCGCCTGCGTCAATGTTGAAAAGGTTTCGTACAAACTTCCATCACCTATACGAGAAGAGTTTTCTAAAATCCTTTCTTAATTAACGTCCCTTACTGCTCCCTTACTACTTAAACTACTGGCACAGAGAGCTTATGGACCTGTGGATGAGTAGTTTTTGAGATTTCGTGTTTAATCAGTGAATGAGTGACCTTTCGATGTTATATATGTATATAGATACTCTGCTTTAAGGTTTTTCGTACTTAAAGACTGTGGAACTCCGTGAACCTGACGAACTGGTACTGACCCCAGGGTTTGGTACTAAACACAAAGATACTTCTTAAACAATAAAGGTCGCAGCTTATTAGAGCCACCCGGCACCTACCAGCTAGTATTGTTTGTATGGACTTGTATGGGTATGCGCTCACTACTTTAACTCCGTGGCGTCACTGGATCGCCTCGGTCGCGAGCCCTTCACGCGCGGACGGCGGGTGGACCACTCAGTGACAACTCCCTGCTCGTATGCTTGGCTTGCCTTCACTCCACTGCGAGTTGCGAGGACCACCGGTCGACAACTAGTGGACACCGTGGTGTAGGATGGGTGCCGGGTGGCTTTAATGAGCTACAACTTTAATGATGCGTTTTTTTTCCATAGCTCAGTGAAATAGCCCGTCTATTTTACTGAGCATGCACTGCATATGCGTTGGTAGCGTTTGCTGGTAAAATCAAAGTTACGACGTATTATCATTGAACCAGCTTGGCCTTACCAAATTACACCAATTGATATGTAGTTAAAATCGTTTAGCTTTCGCATATACATAGAAACTGTGCAAAACATGCTTACTGATGATGACTTAGCAAAGAGACGATTTACGTATGAATGAGATACATACCTCCCACTGTGAGCTGTTTCGTAATTGAGTGAGATTTGAGTCAGTGAAGTGGGTATCCATCCACTTCTTGATGAAAGCTTCCATTGCTGTGTAGTAGTGAATCAGCACTTAGAACTTCCGGCAGCACTAACAGGAGTAACTATGTCTGTTTTCCCGAAGGGTTACCTAAGCAATGGTGTGCTCTAAGTAAACCCACATCTTCGCCAGTTATGTTTAAGTCCTATGTAATATGGGGCGAGCTTATTGCCAACTGGGTATAAACTCAGACTCCGGACTGCTGCTGGTATATTCCTGATGGAACACCCCAATAACACGTTGCCTAACCTGAGAATCGAGCCCAGAACCTCATGCTCAGTAGTGCTTGCAACCACTGGACAAACGAAGAAGTCATAGCGGCATAAAGATACTTCTCGTGGCGAAATTAGTGGTATGAACGAATCGTTATGTTAACTTTGTGAATGTGATGTACCAGAAAGTAAACAGGATGTACCAACCTAACAATCAAATAAAAAATAACGACCATGAATCTACAGTGGATACTATTAATCGATAGTTAAAAACTCATCAAGACAAAAAATGAGGACGAAAGCTACTTGAAGTGTGAACTTTTTCGCCGACGAGCTTACTCGCTACCAAAGAACCGGTCATCAACAAAATGTAGGTCGATACCTGCTAACTCGTGCAAAACTTAATGAATAATTGAATAAACAAAATGGTTTATATTAAGAAACGGTGCATGACTAACTGGTATTCCAGTAACCGCTTTCTAAGCAGACAAGGAACAGAAATAGGAGATGACGTCAGTCAGGCAGTGATCGGACGTTACACCATCAATGTCGCTATCAAATGACGCAGACATAATGGAGCTATGGAAATCGATTCATTTTTGAGCTCTTCATAAACAATTCTCTTTTTAAACTCCGCGAGCCGAACCTTTTTAATTTTTATCAGAAGAAGCATGAAAAATTAGATCGGTACTTCGGATTTTTTGTGACGATTTTGAGTTTACTTAATTCGGTTAGGATCTTGTTGCAGCAGAACTTTCCTTAGAGATCGATGCATGCATTTTGTTCGTTTCGAATATATTACCTACCTCGTTTTACGCATATTGCGACATTTCGACTTTCTTCGGGTGTGTTCACTGTGAGAACTGAGGTCTGATAAAAGTGAAAAGTTTCATCTACATGCTCACTAGTTATCGTTGTCATAGTTTGTGTGTTATGTAACAAATGGAAATATTTGTAGCTGCGTTCGATCTTCTACTTCTAGCCAAGTTCTACGTTAATGTTTAATTCAGAAAAACGTCGTGGAGAAGTTTTAGGAAAGGTTTTACAAAAACAAAAAATGTGCATAAAAATAAAATATTATGTAATTGGTGATTTAATTAGAGCTATAATGAAACGCAGTGAATTGGACTGACCTAACGTAGGTCGTTAGTTTTATAATTTTATGGATGATTGAATTACTCGGTTATAAAAATAGGTAGAAATCTAATACAGGTCATGATTGTTTTTTTAAAACAAGGCATTAAGCTACTTAGTTGCGTTTTAGAGAGTTTATGTACCTATTCCAAAGATACCCCAAATACTTATATATTTTTTCCTGAAATCGGTACCTTAGCTACTTATGATACCGATTCGAAATGTCGTTCAAAGACTATAGAGTATTCTTTCTTTCAAAGCCTCTATCTATGATACCGAGTATATGTGACATGCAGCCTATAAGTACAAGACTTATGTTTGAAAGTAAGTTTGTTTTAAACATATCCTTCTTTTGTAATTAAACACAACATATTTATAGTATTCTAAGAAGCGCGCCTCGCGCCTGTTTTCCCGCTCCACGCATAAATTCGCGCCTCGCGATTGCAATCGCGCGTCGAATGTTCAATTAAAATTCAAACGGACGGCTTTAGGGCGATGAAATCTAGCTTCGCTTTACCGCATGCCGACATCAATAGTTCCATGTTGATTATTTTGTTCCCCCTATTTTATAGCCATTAATAGCTTTTGCCTTCGGCTTGGCCCGTATGGAGGTCGGAAATTATTCAATGTATTCCATGGGAACGCACTGCTAGGATAAAAAGTATCCTCTTTCCTAACTCGGGAAGATCCTTTGTCCGTTTAGCTAATAAGGCAGGAAAACAGACAGACAGTTAATTTCGCATTTTATAATATTAGTATGGATTGGTAATCGAAGTCTACATATTATAGCAATTCGTAATCTAACATTGCTGAACATAGGCAAATTATCTGTACAATAGACAGGTTAAGGGATGTCCGAACGTAGGTACTATGACTGATGGAGAGATTGGTGATCTTTACAGTTTATTGTTACTAGATTTTATTATTAGCAGACTTTTTTTTGTTGGAGAACAGGCTCTAATCATTACTTAACTTTAAGAACGTTTATAAATAAACCCTGGACTATAAATACACTCGGAACCATTAGTGTAGACAATTGATTGTATAATAATTATAATAACCGTAATTGACACTACAAAACTAATATTAAGGTGGCATCTAACGTCTGCCTTCATTGTTCCAGCTTGTTGGCAACACCACTCGTTCACTATAAGCACTCGTCCAAAATAACCACAGAGGTTGCGCGTAGTATTTTCACATTACCATAAGAAAGCAATAGGATCGTTTATACACAATGTGTGAATTACCCGATGTATCAGTGTATGTGCCGTTATTGTTATGTCTTCGAGAACTTGACACTGTCTTTACTTGAATATTTTGTTGCAATTAGAGCCAGATGCGTAATGCTTGAGTGTAGGTCTTAAAGAAAGCTGTGGTGCTGCTTGTTGCGCCACTTCTTCCCAGCTAAAGTACTAGGATGTGGTGAAGGGCGCCCGTTATGGGGGACTGTCTTATGTAATTTTGACGTGCATAACTTGATTATATCATAACTTTTAATTTTTAAAGAAGTAAGTTTGATCTGAAATCGTTTTGATAGATTTGATCTGGGTCATGAAAAGATTTTTTTGTTTCGAAGTGTAGTACTTGTTAATTTAAATTTAATTATAGTAGGTATAGACGCCAGCAATCATCATCATCAAGCTATCCCAAACTCTCAAATTTCCGCTATCGAAAATGAATATTATGTGTTCGTTAAAAACTATCTAAGAAATTTGATAGATTGAGGTAACTTGATGTGCTGGCCTTTGTGCTCCCATATTACACCAGTAGGGATCTCTTAGGTTTTGTCCCAGGATAAAATGACAATTCGACATTGAAAGTATTACTCTTTCCGGATAGCGGAAAAATTAATTGTCATTTTAGTCATTTTATTTATTATATGAATCTGTGAAAAAATATTTTCTTTGCAAATTTTGTGAAATTGTTTCGTATCAAACTCATGACTGCATTATCATTTACACACAACTTCTTATAGAATCCCAACCAATCATTGCAAAACTATTTAAATGAAATTGTGCTAACTCTTATGTGTAGTCTTTGTCATTATCCGCGACGTACAAAGGTACTAATTATCATGTGCAAATGTTCATACAACTCATACAATTCATGCAGGTTTACACAACATAATGTTTTTATTATCTCACGCAGAATAACTAAAAGTAACGAAGCATGTAGATGGTTCGCGTCTGTACAGAGGCCAGCACATCAAGTTACCACAATCTGTCAAATTTCTTTGATAGTATTTCAACTTTATTGCAAAGACATAAGGTTCATTTTTAATTGAGAAAATTTTACTGTTAGGGTTAGCTTGATGTGCTGGCGTCTGTACCTTAATATCCATTATTATCATAAAAATGATAAAATTTTTGTAAACGTGTTTTTAAGAGTGGTGTACTTTCTGTAGATTACATCAACCGGTCTTTCCTGTACAAATCTTACCATGAAAACTTAGGTGAAGTGCTCTTCAATAGTGTCAATCCCTAGCATCAAATGCAAAAAAAACTACCCACTCACAGCTCAGCTCAGATCACGTCAGTCGAAATTTTTTTAAGGGTATTTGATATGGGCTTTTGCCTAGGCGGCTTTTGACATTTCCGTGTTTTTGAAATTCTGCTTACATAAAGTAAATATAATAAAACTACCGTTGGCATACCTGGAAGTCATTAAACAGACTCCGGACCTTGGTAGGCCGAAGAAAAGACAACCTGCTCAGGAGGAGATTCAACACGACTCCGCACGACGATTGTAAAGGTGCTGTCTCACGAACAATGGGATACTTAATATCGTATGCAGCGTGTCCTACAGCACGTTATAGGAACTGATGGACGCTACTGAAGGTAAATGAAAGAAAGAAATACGTTTATTTGCGGCAAACATGACGCAGTAGAAAAACAAACAGCAAAAAAACGAGTTAAAAGAAAATGTCGTCATCACATTCGCGCTAAACTCGTAGCATTTGGCTACGAGTGCCTGGACTGACTCTTTAAGGTTTGTTACACGCTCAGGAGGTGTCACCTAGCCACCAACACTGTATTATCAAAAAAAAGAAAGATACATTGCTTATTAAACGAAAATAAACCAAAGCCCTTTTCTTTGAGGGTGGAAAATCATCAAATGACTGGAGTGTCAGACTCTTACTGACTAAAACCCATCCATATTCCTTCCTTAGCCCATTATGTTCCGGGGTAGACCCTTCATGTGCTGACATCTCTTTAAACCAAAGCCGTGAGAGTGAATGCCGAACACTGAAATGTGTAGGAATGCCGTTAGAAATAAAAACATCACAATACCTACGTATTACGTAGATACATAATCACAAAAGAATTACGTTCGTGCTAGGCACTGGTTTTCATACAGTTTGGTAATAAACCACTATTGTGTTTAGTTTGATTTGTGGGTGCCGTAATGAGTAATTAACATTATGTCAAGAGAAGTTATCGACTTCCTTCGTTTTTGTTATGATATATAATTATTGAAAAAATATATGAAGATTTGTAGTGTTATTTTTTTAAAAGACTCCGAGTGAAAATGAAGTTGAAGTGAGTTTAAAGTGAGCTGTCAATAGCGTCTATTCGAAGCATTAGGTGGAATAACAGCTCACTTCACGCTCATTTCATTTTGCTCTCTTCAAGTTTTCACGGTAAGATTTCTACAGAATCAGCCGTCGATTTGAAAAGTTTGACGAATATTCTCTAGCAGCCTTCTATTTTACTTACTCGCTGCCTGTGATGACTACAGACCCCGGACAATTTGTCTAAGGCATCAACTTTAGAATGTCAGTAATTGGGCGATGGAGATCAGAGGCGGAAGCAAGGCGGATGTTAACAATATGCACTAAAAAATGAATGAAATATTGAATTAATTCAAAAACCATTCATATTTTACAACCTTCTTTTGTTTATATGTCAAACCACACAGTTTCTTTCGTCATCACGAAACAATACGTGGAATAAGCGATCAATGTCAGATCACGAGTACAATGGTTTTATGTAATGGTAATTATTTAGACTGCCATGGTGGGCGCTCAGGTTGTAAGGAACATATGAAAGTGCTAAACAATAGACCTATTATTGTCCGTAGTCAAAATAACACAACATAACACTGTGCAAAAATAAAAACATAATTATCTATGTAATAGACACTTTCGAATTAAATCAAACTGTTTCCATCGCACAAGACCACAAAGCAATATTTACAATATGTTTTATGGCGTGCATGAAATAATACTACTATGCCATTAAATCATAATTATTTATTAAGTATCTACCACGATGTTGCCAGTACGTATTATAAAATTGCAAGTGGAGAAAGTGTAGGATGAATCGAAGGAAATGACAAAGATTCTTCAACTATCTGACGACGGAGATCAAATGTGAAAAGCGACAAATACACAGGTCGCGTAAACACAGCTGTGTAGGGAATTGTAAGTTTAAATATGTTATGCGTGGAAAATTGATGGAATTATACACTTTATAAGAGGTGTTCGTAAGCTCAGTGATAACGACCCCGAAATACGAGTTGTAGATCGTTGGGTTGAACCCTTACTTATAACGTCTTTCATCACCGCTGGTTGCAAAACGATGAAGGTTCATCGTGAGGAAACCGACATTTCCTAGAACCAAAAGTGATGAAGTACACACACACACTACAAGTACACAAGTACTACACTTGATTGCAATTAAAAAAATGCCACTGATGCCGCGATAAATGTGGCAACCTACTGGGCGCATCAATTTAATAAAATAAAAAAATACCATCGACCATTAAAAAAGGAAAATTAATGACAAGTTCTGACATCACATTGGTCTTTAGAAAATCACAAACTTTAGTGTTGACAAAACAGCGTGTATAATACCTAACTCTTGTCTAGAAATACGGTAATGTGAATACATAGAGTGTCTTACTTGCTGTTCATCTCGCGTACAAATGACATCAATGAATGAAAGTGCATTCGTTCTCGCTAACTCGGTAGTCTGTAACAGTAGTGTCAGTGCCATAAACTTGAACGTAAACTTGATGGGTTTATGTCCAATCGAGAGAGGTAAACATGGTTTTAATTAACATGTATCATGTATTGCTACCAGCATCTGAAAGTCGGTTTTTGTTCTGGAATTCAATCATTTGATGGTATAGGTACTATATCCTAAGCGGGATTGTCCGAAAGGGTTACCGCTACCCCGGAACATAAAGGGCTACTGAAGGAACATGGATGGGTTTTAGACAGTAAGAGTCTGACACTCCCTTCCGCTCCACCCAGAGCGGCAGAAGTCATTGGATGATTTCCCAGCCTTAAAAAAATAGTACTATATCCAGGAAATATTATGTTGGAGAATATTATAACGCTGCCGAGTGCCGACTACTTCTGTTTTGTGCTCGAGATTATATGTAGATCTATTTTGTTTTATTTTTCTGTTTACCTAGTCTAGCCCATACACTCTGCCACGAACTCGTATGTATGTGTTTGGAAGGCACTGAGCTTAGAATAGTACAAAAAGTTGTGGCAGTGTTTGTCAAGTGCTAGTTGATTATCTTTTTGTAGTAGTGTTTCTGTGACAAATATATCTATTTTAATTACTTTTGAAAGTAGGACAAGCTTCACATTAATTCCCAAATGTTTGCACCCATATTTTGTATACCTACGTGAAGAGCTCTAATATTAAATAAAAAGTATCTAATTAACTTGTTACAAGTTATAATTGCCGAGAGCATAATTTGTATAATAATGTTAACGCGTAATATCTTGAAATGAAAGTTAAATTATGTATGAGACTGTATTACTATGTGCATGCTATCTCTGGCATGCGGAGAAATGGGTCATTGTACTTATACAAGGTAACCAAGGAATTTTAACACATAATAATGTTAAATATCAATTAAAACGAACCCTCGATCTCAATTAGTAATATGTTAATAGAACCAGTGCTAACAATTACTTTAACAATAGCTATATAATTGTTAACTTCGAGTAAATGAAGCGCAAAGATTACCAACATGTCCACAAGATCAGAGTAGACTACCATTCAATTATCGTTTCCTTCCGGAGCGCCGAACTATGTAGAAGTTAGCTGAACGAATGTTTAAATTGATAGCCAAATTACAAAAAAAAGAGCATCAATTGTATCAAAAACCAGGTCGCAGGTTCGTATGACATCTGTGTCGATAAGTGCATCAAACCGTGATCGGGTGTGACGCAACACTTCCGGCTTCTATTACCTCATTGTTGGGTTCGGAAGCTCACTGGCTCGCTCCCATTCTTTCAGCCAGTGAAAGGGTCCTCCGATACACTTTTACCCTTCCGTCCGTCGGGTGCGCGCCACCGATCGCTCTCTTATAAATTCGGTGAAAACACAGCGACATCACATTACGAATTCGGCGGCTGTACCGGCAGGCCGACCGATACTTACACGGAGATATTTGTTTGTGTTGTGCTCCAAACATTGTGAAGTGATTTAGTTTCATCTACGCGACGAGTATATTAAATAAGCATCCAAAATGAAATTCACGGTGAGTTCGCGTTTTGTGATGGAAAAGTGCAATTAGAATTAAGTGTTTGTGATGTTGAGAAAAATGAGAGCGGCTCCATTTGGATTTTAAGGACCCTAGTGCAAATAATTAGAAAGAAAAATAACTTTTTGAAGAGTTGAATTATAAGTGAATCTACGATTATTTCCTTTTACAATCGAAATAATTGAAAGATATAATATTATAAATATTTTTTTTACTTGTAAATATTAACACTGTAAGGAGTTTTCAGTATTTGAGAGAGTATAAAAATATCATTCGAATTATAACTACATTTAATGTTATTACTATGGTTACAACCATTATATCGTTAACGGATCATTCAAACCCGTAATTTCAAAATTGATTGATGAGTCTCGATTGCAACATTTATTACAAGAAAACATACATTTATTATGTTTAAAGTAAAAGTGGAAAAGTGAAATTTTTATAATGTGGGCGTAAATATTAACATTGCCATGCGGGTCGTCGTTAAACTTGCACTTGCACGACCGCAGTATTTGGAAACCTGTTTCTGAATTACTTTTGCGTAAAATATAATATTTTATGTTTATTGTTACCGTTCGACTTGATTTTCTCCACCGATAACTATCTGGAAGAAAGTATATAATAATTATATTTTATCTGTTGCAGATCGTTTTCACCACACTCTTGTGCATATCAACGTCATGCGCCGTGCTGGCGAAGAAGGTGGAAGATAAAGACAAGCGCGAGGCGGCGTTGGGCTACGGTTCATCTGGTCTGTCTGCGCACAGCTATCAGGCGCCATCATCGCTCAGCCAGGGTGACGCCAGCGCCATCAGCGTCGGCGCCGGCTACAGCATCGGCGGCGCCAAGCCCAGCTACAGCTTCGGCGGACAAGGATCCAGCGGAGCCCTACAATACTCCGCTGAAGGCTTATCTCAGTTATCTCCTAACAGTCACGGCAGCATCCAGTTGGCTCCTATCACCTTACAACCCAGTCACGGTGGTGCCTTCGCCACTAGCGATCTATCTCAGTTAATGAGCCAGCTGTCCCACAACCTGGGCGCCGGAGGGATCTCGCTCCAACCTTCTACCACCGTTGCCGAGTACCACCAGGGTCAGGGAGGTGAAAGTGTTCAATTGGCTCAAGGCGGTCAGGAGTACTCGTTCCCTCAGTTCTCATACGGAGCCCCTAAGCAGCAGCAGCAGCAGCAGTTCGTCATATCCGAACAGTTGCAACAGCAATTATCTAGCGCACCTGCCTACTCCTCTGGCACCAAGGGCTTGGGTTCTTACTCCACTGGTCCGGTCTTGTTCGCTCCTTCCGAGAGCCAGTCTAACGCACCTGCTCAGTCATATGGATCTCCTAGCGCTGGACAGCACTCGTTCCCTGGATCACTGTCCCTTGGCGGAGGCGGTCACTCATTAGCTGGGCTTAGTCTGGGATCTGGAATTAGTCTTGGTGGAGCTGGACAGTCTTTTGGTGGAGCGGGACATTCCTTCGGTGGCGCTTACAAACAATTAAATAGCTATGCTAGCCCCGGTAAAACTTCGTTCAAACCGTCTGCTTACCTAGGCTCATCTATTCAAGGGGAATCTGGTCATGGTCAGTCTACCCAGGGTATTTCTAGCCACGGTCTGTCTAGCCAAAGTTTGTCTAGCCAAGCTCTTTCCGGCCACGGTCTGTCCGGTTTATCTGGGTCCTACAGTGCTCCATCTTTCGGTGGTTACCGTGGTGCTAGTCACAGTTTGTCCCTTAACACTGGTAGTCACGGCCCTAGCTTTGGAGCTTCTCAAGGGAGCTTCGGCGGCGGTTCATCTAAATTTATTGCCCCTGTTTACCAATCTGCCAAGGGTGAAGGATTAGAAGGTGTCAGCGCTTTCTCTTCGGGACATGCTACTCCTCCTGGAACCACCTATGGTTTCCCTTCAAGTTCATACTCATCCAATAATGCTCACGCTGCTTCTTCCAACAAGCCCTATTATGTCAGTACAAAGCACCTTCACAACTCTTCCCCGAGTAGTTTCGGAGAAGGTAGCTCATCGTTTAGGGCACCTGCTTCGAGCCACAGTTCTCTAAGCTCTTATTCCTCTGGCCCTAAATACAGTTTTGGCAGTTCAAGTTCCCATTATTCACCAAAAGACGCGTACGGCGCTGCCAGCGAGACTTCGTACAACACTATCAAGTACAGCGAAGAATTGAAGCCTCGAGCTCATTAAAATAAGGTTTCGAGAATAGTATTGTGTAAATAGTAGTTGACAGTATTGTGTGAGGGGTGTGTAGGCGTGGTACGATATGATCGCATGGTGTATGTGAGCGAAAGTATTGCTCTTTATGTTATTTATTTGCGTACGTTCCGCTAATTAACTGTGCGGGCGACTGCTTTGATACTCGCCGTGAGCGTCAGCGTGTACGTGTCGTGTTTTGGTTATCTCGTCGGTGTGCTTTCTTTTCGGTAACATGTGTATAATTTGTATAATCATGTAGCTTGATATCTTCCATCGCAGACAGGTTAGAAACTTGTTTCGTTAGCAATAACAATAATGAATCATGCGCATCTAATCTGAATAACCGCCGCTTGAAACTGTTGTGTGTAACGACGTGAATTTCTGTAAATATAGTAAATAGTTAAGGTTGTCTATTTATTATTTTATAAATTTAGTTTTTATTGTTGTTATTGTTATAATAAAATTTCAATAAAATGTTTGACTTTCATTTACTCCTCCATATTTGTGTTAATACCTAAACACTATTGAATGGAAAAATCATTCAAAGAGCGTAACTTCTACAGGAAACATGATACTGCTTGGGTAATCGGCACCTGGCGCGCATCGCCAGTTTCACTCATATGAAAGTACTATAGGAAATTGAAATAAGCCTAATGCCGCCTCACGCCGCCGTTGTCGCCCCTTGCTTCCGCGTAATGGACTCGACCGGACAAGCGACACCATGTTGAGAGCAAGTCGGCATGTCAACCAGCTGATTGAGCAATAGATTTCATCTCAATTAACACGAGACCGGATCTTAATTCGAGTGTCCGTCGGATCTGGCGTGAAAGTAGAACATTAGTACCTATCTAATTAAGTAGTAACAGTAGGAACAAGTAGGTGAATAACCTGAACATTAGTGAGACAGATTTAGTTCCGTTCGTAACACAAAACTGATTACATAACGACTACGAAACAATGGGTTGGTCCTTATAAAAGTAGAGCAACTAACACTCCAATGATTGTTCACATTTTCAACCATAATAGAACTTTTGTAAGGAACCTAGCGAATGATGGATATTGTTTAATAGACAAACCAGATTCAGATCAGCTGTTCTTACGTGTCGCTTGACACTGAACGCATTGAAAGATGATGGTTATTATAGTACGCTTTGTGTAAACAGTTACTTAATACTTCGCGGTCGAGGGAACATGTACAGTCAGAACTCAGAAGCCAACTGCATTTACTTCCGAATTCTTAAACGTTTCTTGCGCAACAACGTTATAACCGCCACCCAGGTATTATGAATTCAGGGTACAGTTGTTGCAATCTGGATTTCTATTGTGTACCCGAGATTGATGTTGTTTGTCACAACATTAGCATTCTCACGAGCGTTCGTTTTAAATTGATGATGTGTAACAAATGTTTGGCATTTTGTTGTGTAGGCATTTGGTTTGCTGCGTATTTTGAGCTCTGTTACACTGTCTGGTAACTTTTTACCATTGCATTATTTATTCATCAGTGTTTTGTTTTCTTTTAGTCTACATCAGTACTCACCTATGTATGAATTTTAATAGTTACTAAATGTTTGTATCTATACCACGTATTCGACCTATACGCAAATATTATTACAATTTAAACAATGTTGTTATGGGAATTAATGTTTATTGTTTATGCAACGGATATTGTTATTTCATTTTGTGTTTCGTATTAGTAGTACGTTGATTAATATCAAAGTAATTTACCTGTGATAGGTTTCAGTCGATGTTCCGGCAAGTTGGCATTTCCTATTTTACATTTTCATACAACTAGAGAATATAAGTGAAATATTGTGTCAGAAAAGCGAAAAAAACAGATAAGCGAAAAAAAGGTTATTTATTTTCAACTAGAAATTATTTTAATAAAATAAAAGCTAACAGATTTAAAGTAATAATATGTACAACTAATTAGATAAAGTTATCATAACTGAGGTATCAAAAAATTCGTCCGGATCGCTGTCAACGGGAAAAGTGCCCAAAATTCAGGCATCATTGAACATTTGGGTTTAGGTAGAATCAGCAAAGCGGGATTGTCCGAAAGGGTAACCGCTACCCCGGAACATAAAGGGCTAAGGAAGGAACATGGATGGGTTTTAGTCAGTAAGAGTCTGACACTCCCTTCCGCTCCACCCAGAGCGGGAGAAGTCATTGGATGATTTCCCAGCCTTAAAAAAAAAAGGTATACTCAGCAGGTCATCGGCTTTCAGATGCTCATTCTATTGTTAAGAAAGTTCATCGATTTATCAACCAAAAAAAAAATGGTTAGGTTAAAGATTAACCCACTTCTAAAAGCATGGTAACAAATGTTGCGTCTGATCAACCATGGCTCATTAAAAGGGGTTACAATTGGGACTGTGGTAAGCCCATAATCAGATTGACCGGTAGTTCTGCTTGATTTACTTTATAAATAAACAATACCGGCTTTATTGACCGAGTGACTTAATTTTGTCGCGGTTGAATAGCTCCGAGTGAACGTGACTCTTTGTTTTGTCTAGTATAGTAAGCCTATACACAATGTGGGAAATGACTTCCTGAATTTCGACTTTGGAGTTGGAGTCCCACGCTATAGCATGTTCCAAAAGTATGAACAACATGAAAGTGTAAATAAAGGGTTTGTTTACATTTTTTAGGTTCTGGTTACGTAATCACTCACTTAAGAGAATAACATAGTAACACATACATCTGTATAAAACAGTCTCGAATTTATATATCACCACTTTTCCCAACGATTGTTGTTAAAAAAATGCTGTGGTGTAAGCACAGACGAAAATAGGGGACATACAATTAACCTCAATTGACACAGGATAAACATTTTTAAGGTGATTTAAATTCGAATTCCGGGTTTAGGTATTAAAATAATCAAATCAGCGCATACATTTTTTTAAGTGGCATACGTTGTGAAATCCATTTCTTTACATTTTCATAAGATACTTCTGAGCCAGACCGTACTTGTTGTTGATGGTTTGTATTTCTCTGTATAGCCGATCTATTTAGTAAAAAATCTCACAGTGAGCTTGAAGTAAAATGCCATTTTACCTAATGGCACAGTTGACAAGCTCACTTGACCTAAGTTCCACCGTGAGATTTTTGCAGAATAAATCGGCTGGTATCAATATCATTTAATCACTGCTTCAACTTACACAAACAAATTGTAAGCTAATAGGGCAATTTTCTGAACCAACCAGCTGACAAGAATGATGTGCGAAAACGCATAGTTACACATTAACATAGCGCCTACTCCATCCGTTAATAAATCACATTAAATTTTACAGTTTGATCGCACGGAACGGTTAAATGGTCTGAGAAAAAAATGTATGGTACCTATTAATGTTATGCGTGCAAAGCAATTTAACCCAGTCATGGTTGGAATCTCCTAATATGTGTTGAAGTTCAATGTAACTTGCTTATTGGGTACTCTTCAAAGTCAATCGTGGCCCTCCAATCCGTGAACCTCCGGGCCTTGGGGTCCGAGTGCTCGTGTTTATTCAACGAGATCTTCGAACGGCTTGTTGCCACTTTGCGTGACCCAAGGCTAGGCATTGCTATATAACGTGGCAATGCCACCAGTCTCTTGGGTACTTTACCAGTGACAACAAAGCGGAGGCTTTTTTCGACGCCATATTTTAGTCTATTTTAGTTTTAGGCACGCACCTCTGATTCTCTGATTTTTCGGATTCATGTGCGTATTGTATAATTATCACTTGCTTAAAATCGGTGAAGGAAAACATTGTGAGGAAGCCGGCATGCCCGAGAGATATTTCTCAACAGCATGTGATGCTAAGTCAGAGGCCCATGGGCAGCATTAAAACTCTGACACCAGGTTAGTTACTAACCACACGAAAAGAAGAAGAAGAGAGTTTCTTAAGCTTTAGTTAGGTTAGGATATTTTACATATTTATTTAAAATAATGTATATTAGATTGATTTCCAAAAACAAGTAGTCAGTATCTTTGCTAAACCCTGCAGGGCAAAAATGTACTATTTATGTAGAAATACTACTTTCTAGCTGCGCCCTACGGTTTCACGCGCATACGTCTGAATTCCGTGGGAATATCGGAATAAAAATCCTATCCTAAAATAAGTCATGGTCTACCCGTGTGGAAAATTTCATCCAAATCGGTTCATCCATTTTATCATGAAACCGTAAGAAACAAACTCATTTTCTTATTAATAATTTTAGTTAAAACTGCCTAATAAAATGATTGAAGCTTGCGTTCTTCCTGTGACGCGATTTATTATTGTATTCGCAGTACGTAATTAATATTACGATGTGTTTTTTGTTATCGTTACTTAACAAACGGTAATATGAGTAAAACAGATACGATAAAATAAACTAAGTAGGTACTCGTTAGAACATACAATTTCTTTTATGTGGAGTTTTCCCACGTTTTTGTGGAAGACAGTATTTCCGAGTTCGACGGTCGTTCGTCGTCGTCTGAAATTGTCTATGAAAACTGATGTAACTTTATAATCTGTCTGGTAAATGGGAGACTTTTTTGTTCGCCTCTGAGACACGAGTGTTTAGTATATTAAAATGCAAATTGCTACATAAAAAAGGTAATTTTATAAGATACACATTATATCATGTGATATCTCATCAATATCGTATTCGTTTGTATATAAAAACACAATATATTTTAAATTGTCAAGGGGTCGGTCAGTTAGAAAGATGAAGCTAGTTGCTAATTACAATACGTAGTCTAAGCTACGTATGGAGAAGAACAGGCAAGAAACTCCATGGACAGTCTTAACTTAACTTAAATAAAAATATGGTTTAACAAGATATTGGTTACATCATTCGTGTTAAAATTATACACGTGAGAACGATGCAAAACATTAAAACTGACGTAATTAAAAGGAAAAAAAAAACATCCGATAATTAAATTAAATTAATATGATGATCAGTCCCTACTGACTAATATCATCCAGCTCTGTCATTTATTTAGAAATTACTTCGTATGTCATGAATGTAATGGAATTTGTTTCTTCGTAATATTTGTAGTTTTTTCTAACCTTTTCCAACTGATGTTGTTGATGTTTGTGTATTTCCTTAACCGATGTAATCCTTTACGTTCTGGATAACGAGCAACTGTTTTATGAGCTGTTACATCTAAGTCAGTCAAACGTCAGTGATAATTGCATGGATTCATAAATTACATATTATCATAATATCTCGCCGTTCCCCTAAAGGGTTCGGCAGAGGCCAATAGTCGGTTCAACCATATTTCGCCAGGTAAGTTGTTTCTTTTTTATTGTTGACTCGGGCTGCTCTTGCTCTGGATCACGCCTGATGGAAGCGATGGGTGAAGTCTAACGAGGAATGAGCGTGTCCAGATGATTATTATCCAGATGTTAACTCTTGCTTAAGAGCCTATTGCCAAATAGCAAAATTACAATATTGGGCATGATTTACCAATTCGGTATCTTCTTTTTAATCTCTATAGTATAATGACCTACGACAAACAAAACATGAATACATCACGCCTTGTTTCCGTGAAGGGTTAGGCAGAGGTTATTCCACGCACGCCTCAAAGAGATGTCAGCATAATATGAAGGGGCCCCTCAGGGCCAAGCCTGCCGGGTAAGCGGGATTGTCCGAAAGGGTTACCGCTACCCCGGAACATAAAGGGCTAAGGAAGGAACATGGATGGGTTTTATTTCCCAGCCTGAAAAAAAAAGGCAGAGGTTTACCTAAATTGCAGGTATAGGTACCTACATTTGACCAGTTATATTTTAGTCTTATGTAATAGGGAGCGAGTTATTCTCATCAACCGAGCAAAAATCCATATTAGACTGAGAAATCCCTAATGGAAAAACTCAATAACACTTTGCCCGACCTGGGAATCAAACCCACTACCTCATGCTCAGCAGTAGCGGAGTCTCTCTAGTCTCAGGACTAGACCAACAAGGCAGTCAAAGGCTGATGCTGTCTTTGCTTTGGCCACTTCAGGTGGAATGACCAAAATAAATTTAACAAGTGCAAATTACCAGGAAACGAATTGAAACTCAAAGCTAAAGAAAATGCGACGCAACAGTTCGTTAAATCAAAGATGCTAAGCCCTTTAACAAGACATTACGATGGCCTATTTACGACAGATTTATCGTAATCTCGTTTGTTATCTCGTAATTGGCACTAAGTACTCGATCTAAGGAAATACAGGGCAGTTTGTTCAATGCAAGGTAGATTGTCTTGTCAGTAAAGCCTGAGAATTAGATCCTGTTTATGTGTACTTGGAGCTTATTTAATTCGTACATAAAGGTATAAATCAAATGTTATAAATTACCACTCGAAATAACATCGGAATGTTCGTAGATAATGTTTGATGGACAAAATTGTAGGTGGAGCCCAAGTGAAACCTTATGTTGAACATGGCTGGTACATATCTGACAGCTTTCGACCTTTGAAATATTTATAGAATAGTTTGATAGGTTTTTATAAAAGAAAACTAATTCTGTCATTTACCTCGGGGCTCGACAGATGTTTTCGTTGCAAGGCAATATAATTTTATAGTCGGTTCCCGTGGGTTTGCATTGATAGCATAGCAAATCCCTATTTACACACATAGCACAAGCTCTACCACTGAGCCCCCTCAGTGAAGGTCTCCTGCACTTCACAGTACTTACTTTATTAAGATTTTGTAGGTTCTCTGTCTAAACGCAGATGGGAGTCTGCCTACCTGCTTACAAGATAAAGAAAAGTTATTCTATAGTCCGTTGTCATCGGTCGTATCAGCTGCAAGAACTGATTATTTAAAATGCTTCGCCGTTCGTGAATGGTAGCAACAATAAAGGTAACTGTTTTTTTTCCGAATATATATATTCTTGGGCATCAACAACTCCATCTATACAATAACGAAAGCATTCTATAACCAGTCTTGTTCACATTTTCCATCAACACTGAAGTTTTATAGAACCATTCACTACAAGTGAAAGGAACGATACGCGATACAGTATTCTGCTAGATCACTACAGATGGCGCTTTTATAAAGTTTTGATTATAAAATATGAATCTTTATGAATTTTAAAGGGTAAGCAGTATTCTAAAGTGCATTGAAGATTACTGGGGACAAAAACAACCGAACATCATGGACTGAATTTAATTGCATTGACTCTTGATAAAAGACAGATATTGTAGATAAAACAGTTATTCAGTGCACACAAAAGAGCTTAACAAAAGCTCATTTGTGTGCACTGAATTGCTAATTTACATGAATAAAATAATAAGTAGATTAAAGTAGGTGCCAAAATAAACCTTTTTCTTTTGGAAGTTTTCTGCCTTAAATTGTGTTGTGATGCTGATGTCTTGTCGTATTTAACCTATTTTAGGCCCTCAGCATTAAAAGACGTTCTACAAGTGATGACACATCAAAATGTTCGGTATTCTTCTTTGTAGTCAGTGATGTTACAAATTCTTAATTTTTACCAACAAAAAGAAACATATTTTTTGCACAACAATACTGCAAATAAAACAGTAATTGTTTTCTAAATTAACAACGTGTGTTACACGCCTACATTATGTTTCAAGCATGTCGTAACAATTTAATAACTTTATTTTTCTGCACTTCTCTAAGTAATTTTAGTCCATTATAGTTTGATTCGTGATAATGCTTCGCTTTTAGTCATTAGGAGAAAAGAGAATGGTACTAGGTGTATGGTGCGGTCTGGTACAATCATTGCATTAGCCTAGCAAGGGGAATTCACGCTAAATATGCACGTGTGGTGTGTATTTATTGTCAATTTCTAGATTTTCTATCCGTTAAGGTCGTGCTTTTGTACAATTGTTGGGATGTACAGAATTTGTAACGGTGTTTTCGAGGAAATATTATGAGAATGACAATTTTTTTTAAAGTAAGCTAGATTATTAAAAATATTGGATACATATTTTTTCTTTTTTTATGTAATCCAAAGACTACTTCAATAAATTGAGTTAAAATGTGGCATGACATCACAAATGTGTAGTTTTTATACTTACTTGTGACGTAGCGAGCCCTCACTCACCAAATTATGCGTTTTATCTCAGTCATTTATTAATTATACGATACAGCAAAACATACGTGTCTCATATTTTTTTATTATCTGATTGAATTGACGGACTAAATAATTATAATTTTGGAACGAAGTTCCTTATCTTTTATTTTAATCAGGCGGATTCCCTATTAATTGGAGATCCTATATTTTGGGAGTGAGATGTTTTACCAATTATCGGAAATGTTCAGTTGTCATATTTGTCTAGTCATGTAGTGGATTCTTGAGTAGTTTAAGCTTCATGAAAGCCCTTTAAATAAAGTTGTTTGTTTTTGTGTCCGACGCTGCAATAATTATTGCTACAGATGATACCTATTTTGAAATAAGGTTGACTGATATCTCCTATCGAATGAAGGAAATCGAAAATCAAACAGCAAATATGAATCAATTAATCATTTATATAATTTTTGACATCATTTATTGATTGATATTGGTGGAAATAATCACTTATTTACGTGGGAGCTTCCGGTACATACTTTTATATCAATTGCGGTGTTCAGGGCTTAGTTATTTTATGATTATGTTGGCATCCTGTCGGAAGTTGCGTAAGATCAATCATAGTGGTTCTTATAGCATAGACATAACTTGATTGATTGGGGACATCTTTAATAAATTATTATTGAAGCCGACCATTACTATATCAAGCTCTCTATCGATTACGAGAGAAACGGAGGTGCAGACTTGGACGAGCTTAGGGAAGAGTGGATGAACGGAAAGATGGGTGCTACAACTGTAGATAAAGATCAAGCAAAGCGTAAAGTGCAAGAGTTTGGATATGTAGAGTTTGGTTTCTAGCTTGTATCTGAAGAAACCTAGGTGTAAAGGAAATTTATAACTAATTGATTACAATAAACTATGCATATATAAAATACTAATTTTTGCCCGCGGCTTCGCACGCGTTAAATACGTAGTAAAACAATTCCCCTTTCCCTATATAAACGCAAAAAAATGTGTTTATTTACGACTTCGCATTAGAAATCTTGAAATTATCAGTGGTTCTCTAATATATTAAGCATGTTAATATACAAATAAACCTTCCTCTTGAATCACTCTATCTATTAAAAACAAACTGCATCAAAATCCGTTGTGTAGTTTTAAAGATCTAAGCATACATACATACAGACATTAGGACAGACGCGGGAAGCGACTTAGCTTTATACTAGGTAGTGATGAATAATGTTACTTAGGTGTAAAAGAGCAGTAACTAAAAAAGTAAGGCCAAAAAGAGGGATTGCTGTTTAGACATAAACGAAGTCGTGGTCAATATCTAGTCCTAACACACACACACACACTCATGAAGGGACACAGGAAACAGCTTTTTGCTTCCATTCCCACAGAGCTAAACATAACACGTGTTATATAACCTTCAATTGCGTTGAAAGGAGCGGTGTTCTGCAATTTTCATTAGTAGCCACCTGCTAGCCACAATTAGAGTTAATTTGCTCAAGCGCAGTAGAAAGCTCGTGAGATACTTCGAGAACCCTTTAACTTGAACATGGTTCGTGATAATGTGTTTATATAGAACTTGTGCGAATCATGATTTATAAATGTTAAATGATATTTATATCTGTAAATTGGTAAAAAAATAAACACTTTAACAAGTCAAAAACAAATTATTTTAAAATTAGATGAGTTCGGTGTGTCCTATCTGATTATTTTGAGAAGAAAAGCCGATACAGACACAAACGTAATTGTCCCTTTTAAAGTCCAGACATAATTATGATGACCATGCATATTAGTGGTGTCTTTTTTTTTTTTTAAGGCTGCGATATCATCCTGTGACTGCTCGCGCTCTGGGTGGAGCGGAAGGGAGTGTCAGACTCTTACTGAGTAAAACCCATCCATGTTCCTTCCGTAGCCCTTTATGTTCCGGGGTAGCGGTAACCCTTTCGGACAATCCCGCTTACCCGGCAGGCTTGGCCCTGAGGGGCCGAGATGGTCTTTTGAGAAAAGAACCACAATGATTTGAGTAGACCTGTCCTGGCATGCATTTGCCAGCTGGTAGTTTAACTCAGAGATGAAGGACCTCAACGACGCGACGAACAATAAAAAGGAAAGGACATGGTCCGGTATGTACAGACGCCAATACATCAAGCTATCCCAAACTGTAAATTTTTTCCAGTTAAAAATGAACCTTGTTCTTTAGGAAATAACGTTGAAAATCTATCAAAGAAATTTGACAGATTGTAGTAAGTTGATGTGCTGGCCTCTGTAGTTGATTTTTTATCGAGATCATCTTATTGCTGGTTACCACATCGTTGCTGATAAAGTTACGTAATGCGCTTGAAGCTTTGTAGTTTCTAATCAGCAAATTCTTTTAGCTTTTTGTCTTTTTGGCTTGTTTTGTAGTTCTAGTGAAACGTGAAAGGGATATAGTTCTTGTGGCTGAGTTTATCTTCAACAAATCTATAGATTGTAGAGATGTTGCTGATAATAAATTACATCTAAATACTTAATTGGCAAAGCAATGCGAGATAGCTGTAACTTATACGCCAGAACCAAACACGAACGACTTCTATAGAGATAAATGTGAAGGTATGAACGCAACGCATTTCCGCCTGCCGCGGTAGGAAACTGACACTATCAGAGTAAACTGGATACGTTCCAATACAGGACAAAGACCTATCGTGCGGTCACTTCCCTCGCTGTGATCTGGAGCTAAGGAAAGTTGTCCACGGCCGCTCATATAAATGCGTGAACTTGATACCGCCTTGCACTTTTCCGCGCGCCCCGGTGAATAGAACACTTTTCCTTTCGCAATACGCGTTTTCCACTTAAGTAAATAATGTAATTATATTCATACAGACACGCGTTGCTGCATACGTTATACAAAATGGCGAAATGGGAGCTTTTGGTGAGTTTACTGCCTTATGTAATGATACTAACAAGTACTAACCGTTCAATTGTAAGTAGATAAATGTGTTCGGGCGTTTCTTTTGAAGTCATTTATTACAACTCGTTAAAGCAAAAGTAAACGCTCCCAGTTTATTGTATGATGCGAAATAAATATGTGTTGCGATAACGAGGTAGCTGATTGATAGGCTTCCTCGCGTTTGTAGAAAGACCATGATTGATTGTGCGGTAATTTGTTTCAGATTTTCGTCGCTTTCGTTACACTGGTATGCTGTACCGAGGTCGAGGATGTCGAGCAGAAGAAACGGAACGCTGGAAAAGGGGCCAGTATAAATTCTATTCCAACCGGAGCACAGAAACAGGATTACACCTACAGTATTTATACACAAAATCCTAGTTCACAGAGTGGTTCGACCAGCCCATCGTCTTACCAATCTCAAGCGCCAAATTCGTTCTACCCAAGTCAAGGGAGCACTCATTATTATTCGTCATCGAATACACAGAGCGAACCCTCATCATCCTCTTACGGTTCTCAGCAACAGCAGCCCCAGATAAACTTGTTACACCCACCAACCACTTCCCAGTTCATACCTCTGAACTTTGTGCCAAATCCTGGTTACCAGTCCAAGTATCAAATAGTGCCGCCAAAGGCAGGTGGGAATATTCAGTTGGCTTTTTTACAGCAGCCTAGTTATGCAACCCAACCTATTGTGCCTTATGCCCCTCAGTTGTTCTCACCAAATCCTACAAGCCAGATAAATCCTCACCAGAACCCTTTGATAAATCAACTGCCTCAGGGTCATTACAACATGCCTAGCTACCAGCCTTTGTCTCTTGGTGGGTCTTACTTAGGTCAGCCATCAACTATGCTGCTGTTTGCTCAACCAAATCTATCTCCTTACAATAATCTTCTATACCAGAATCCTGTCCAGAGCTTCTATAACTATTACCCTTCAAATGCTCAAAGCAAGTACAATGTTCAGTATGTACCTCAAGGATCCACGACTGAGTATGAGAAGTTGCAAGGTCCTGTATCCCAGAGTGTCCCAAAGGAGGATAATGATATCGTGCACGCTAGTGAATATACTGGACCGCCATCTGATGCCAGCTCTAGTTACAAGAACGCGTATTCGGCTAGTCGTAATACCTATGCTAAACTATAGCCATATCTAGCTGTAAGCGCCTAAATAGAACTGATATAGTTGTTTGTTGGACATATAGTTGCCATTACGTTAACCACATATATTTATTGCAATGGGGGATTGTATAGTTTTGAGACATTATTATTAGTTTTGTATGCCTAATTTTATATTAATTTTGTTGTTAGTGTTATTGTTTGGAAATAAATGTTGCAAGGTTTTATTACGTTTTTGATTTCTCCGTGTAATGAACTTGGTTACATGCTGGCCACACGATATGTGCTTTATCTTTATTGTTTTGGCAAAATTCTCAAGTGCATACCCTACATACAATCAAACTGGTACTATACTTGAGTGCGTGATGGTGGATAGTCAACAATGCATTCGGACGATGATGAAGCATTTACGATATCTACTGCAATCTGCAAGGATTTGTTTTGAACTCACAGAATAATTACAACGAATGCCTCAGTCCTCTCATTACCAACAACTCTTGACTTGGTATGTAGATCAAATACCATCAAAAACAAACTAATTTCACAAAGATGATATAACATGTTTGTACACAACGGTTGCACTCTATAATTTACACCGAACTTCGAGAACAGTGGGCTTGACTGCCCTAAATTGTTTGCACTATTCAAATCGTTCGACCGTAGAATGTTGGCAGTTTGGCCTGAGGTAATATTAATTCTCCTTTCAGCATTACTGGTATTTGCTGGAAACACAATGCAGGGTATTACATTTTATCTATAGCTTCGTGTGCAGGTTCAAAGTAAGTAGTAGTTTGCATAATATCTTCTGGTACTTTTGTTCCTTTAAATTGATTTCTTTCACGCCCTCTATTTGTCTTGCTCACTTGTGACTAATGTGGTGCAAAGTTTTCGGATAAAGTAATGTATGTTCTGATGACGAAGTATGGTTTTTCGACATATTTATGATGCAGCAGTACACTGCTGGACACAGGCTTCTCCAGTTACATGCGATTCAGCTCGATTCTCTCCTAGTCTCATTCAGCTGGTATTAGCTACCTTGCAAGAATTGTCGCTCCACCTAGCCTGAGCGCATCCTGAACGTAAGGTACGTTTGCCGTTATGCAGTCTCCGATGAACAGAACCGATGACCGTTGAAGTAGACGTGTTCTCATTGAACGACGTGTTCTCGGTTGTACGGCTAATAATTATGGCCGGCATTTCCACTTCAGATTGCTTATTCTGTGAGCTATGTAGACAACTTATTAATTATGTTTTAAAGTATTAAGTAGGTGATCTCGTGAAAGATGTTACCAAGGCCCAAAAATTATTAATGTATGTGTATGTGTGTTGTTGTATTTATGTTTGTTTGTTGTTGTTGTGTATGTGTGTGTGTGTGTGTGTGTGTGTGTTTATAATAATCTATAGAGTCTATCTTTGCTATGACCATTGCTATTTATAGAAATAGAAACTTAACGATATATGTAATTATGATCCTGAAGTTAGATAAAACGAGTACCGGTATAACTCTTCTTTATTATATCTATGGTATAACTGTATAGAAAATGTTCTCGTGTAGCTTAATCTATACTAATATAATAAGGAAGAAAGATTTGATTGTTTGTTTGTTTGCATTGAATAAGCTCGGAACCTACTGAACCGATTTGAAAAATTATTTCGCTGTTGGGAACCTACACTATTCCCGGGTGATATAGGCTATATTATATTTACAAAAAAATAGGGATACTTACTAAAACTCCAATAATGTAACAATTTCTGACATCCACGCGGGCGAAGTCACGGGCAGAAGGTAGTTATAACTTATATACCTACTTATAACCTTTACTGGATTTTACCAGCGGCTTCGTGTTGTAGTAGGAAATTAACCCACGGAAACCGTTTTTTTTTGGAACTAAAAAAAAAAAAAGTAGCCCATCATATGATAGTCCAAAATAAAAATCTCTGTGCTGAATTTCCGCCAGATCCGTTCAGCCGTTCTGGCTTGAGTGAGTAACAAAAATCAAATTAGTATAGATTAATTTTTTGGAGTCTATAATGATACAAGATTGGCATTTTTACAAATTACAAAATTCTGATTAACAAGCAATTACTTCAAATAACTATGCAAATTATGTCGAAATGCAGTAATTTTAGTCACATGGTAAGTTGACCTAAGCTTTATCATGTGACCAAGAAGAAGTCTCATAAGAATGTTAGCACACCCAAACTTATGAAATTAAATTCTTAGCGCCATAAAAGTCTGTATACGATAATTTACGACACGACTAATCAAAACACGTTCTTATAAAAATCGTCTTAACAAACGATGCGCTGGTGCGGTTAATAAATTGAGCAAAATTATCCATATGATGGACGTGAGAATTAACATAATCACCGTAGTGGCGTAACAGTTATCAGTAGAGCTTGACACAAGGTCATGGTTTAGGCCGAAAAATTCCGTTTTGGCCGAATAAGCTTCCCTTTGTGACAAATGTTTGTACTCGTTGGAAGTGGATTGCGAATAGAACTTGAAAACGTGCATGGACGAAAGAAGAAAAAATCGCCTTTAGATATATGCAAAATCTGCGTGTACTTCAGTTTATATTTAAGCGCGCACGGATCGTCCGAAATAGATTCAAAAGTGTTGATTTGTATGGTACACATCTACAGTGTTTGAGTTTCCTCTACGGTTTTAGTTTCCATTTGGTAGTCAGAAGGCTGAAAGTCAGACAGTCAGTCTTACCAAGGGGTATCATATTACTCAGTTACTGACTGGGTTGTGGCGGTCAGATTAAATACTGGTATTCGCAGCATCCGGTTAGACTGGAAGCCGTCCCCAACTTAGTCGGGAAAAGGCTAGGCAGATTGATTGATTGATTGGTGCTTGCTTGCCGCCATAGCTATGGCCGAGTAGCCGAATACTTAGCCGAAACCGAACAACTACGGAACTTTAGCCCACCTCTAGTTTTCACTACAGTTCGGACACCTCATATCAGCAGTGAAAGGAAGCTGCGTGCTTACTTAATTGCCCCGCGTTTTATTTGTATCATTTCTAAGATGCGCAATCAGGCACACCTGTCTTATAGGGAGTGTTCACTAATGTTTGTTGTGTAATATATTATTACGAGTATGTAGGTATGTGGGATGGGTTTTTTGAAGAAGAGCGTTTGTACGTAATTGTGGCGGAGATGAAAAGTGACTCAGATATTAACTATGTCGCTTGAGAGAAAGTCATTTTTTTATCATATTATGGTATCAAGAAATATTGCGCCGACCCCAAATAAATTGGGATAAGGGCAGGAGAATGATGCTGATTTTATGGTATGAAGATATTATAGAATTAAATTACTTCTCTGAAAGTATCGAAAACAAAATATACTTTCATTAATTGACAGCCAAAAGCTTTAAACGTTTAAAAAAAAATCTGAGAATTATCTTTGCTATTGGAATTTTGAATTACGCCACAATATCACTCTAAATCTTTTAAACATGCTTTTTTTTGTATATTGGCACTCTGTTTTATATACGTACCTATTCATGTAATTTGTTATCATTTAATTATGTGTTGTGCTCTGTCTTTTGTGTGCACTATATAAGTACCAATTTCACCAACGAAATTGAACGCGATCAGCACATCTAAACGGCGTTTAAGCTGTAAGTGTCAATTTTCCACATAAAAGATTGTCACTGACAGACCTTAAACGGGGTTTATGTACTGATCGCGTTCAGTTTCATTGCTGTAATTCGCCCTAAAAGTTTTATCTATCTATCCAAAAATTGCTGTTACTAACATTATTATAAAATATGTAAAGAAATGCTAAATAGAACCAATGATCTCATTTATTACGAAAATTAACATTTCATTTAAATATTTGTGTTACTATCTTCTCTTGTTGCATTCGAATACGTCTATGTTTATTAGATTTATGCAATTTTGTGCTAATTTTAAAACTGTAGGTTACTTTGAAAGCATTATTTCCATTTAAGGCTAAATTATATAAAACCGTATATTGTGTCACTTTATGAAGAATTTATATCTGTATTTTGTATGGTGTACATAAGAGATATCTGTCTATTTATTCAATTTAAGACTCATATTTTTGAATTTATTTTAATTGTTAAAGAAATTTTGAACACTTTTGGAATATTATGGACAGTGTGGACAGTTTCTTACAACTTTCTTCTTCGTTGAATGCAATAGGTTTCACCGTCTAATATGTTAAAAAAAAACTTAAATCTTTTTCAATAAATAAAGCATACTCCAGTGTATATAAATATTCGCAGGACACATTATAGGATTTATTTTTATACTTATCTTTAAACTAACACTACCTATTGATCTCATTCTTATTTTTTTCTGTTTAGTCTACAAAATGTGTATTCTTATCTAACTTAGTTAAGTAACTCTTCTTTTATTGTATTTTGCATCCCGAAGGGTAAAATATGGTGATACCAAGATTGTGATAACTATTACATGAATGTTAAATATCTGCACAATGTTTACCCATATTTGCGAACAAAAGATTTTAAATTTGAATTTAAGTAATATGCTTAAAAATGAAATACCATCGTGACGAAATCCCATCATTAGTAATCTTCACATCCTATGTGCTCGAGTTGTTCAATCCGTATTAAGACCGGTCTAAACATCTGTAACGCATCTCCAATACACGTAATAGCAATTAATTATAAAATGGGCACATACGAGTCCTATTTCATATTATTTGTGGTTGGAACAACTTTCGCGATCAACTTAAGCTTCACTTAGATATTAATAATTAACATTTCCGTGTCATTTGTATTGAGAAATAATTGGTTGGAGAGTCTTCATTTGATGTAGGTGTCAATTTTTGTTTCTCAAACCAAGCTTTCTGTCAATTAGTTCGAAAAGAAATGAATTAGTTTTTTGCTTCTGAAGTAAATACTAGAAAGGCTGATTTATTTTTTCTACAAATGGTACAAGTCACATGTCAGTTGAGAATAATGTCTCATAAGAACAGAAGGGTTTGACTGTCAATTTAACAGGGTGAAGAAATCGTGAGGAAACCAGCATGTCTATGAGATATTCTCAACAGCATGTGCAGCTAAGTCAGAGGCCCATGGGCAGCATAACAACTTTGAAACCAGGTTGATTACTAACCACACGAAAAGAAGATACAGAGTTTAAAAAGAACTAACCGAATAAAAAACAACGCACCAGAAAAATAAACGATATCTACCGTGTTTATGTATTTAAAGTTCTCGAACACAATAAAGTTACAACGGCGGACTTAATGACTTAGACATTCTCTATCAGTCAACCAAGGGTGGTGAAGAGATTAGATGGCTGGTTAGGTTACTTATTAAGAGAAAAAAAAACTGAAATTATGTCATTTCGAATTGGTTATAATAATATTGGTTATAAATGATTATAATTATTATTAAATGAAATTATTGCACCTATATAAATAATATACATAATTAAATACATACGAATTCAAGAGAGAGAGGAGGTAAGATGATTCTGCTCAATTTGTTATGAAAATAGTTATGTTATTTCCGCCGGAAAGTTTCCTAGACGATACAAGGATCGCAGAGTACCGTTGATCCATGTTTTATCTGATCATCTAATCCAAAGCTTTAATATAAACACTTATCTGTGTCTATTTACGTATACGCTAGTCTAGACTATTCGCATCATAATAAATCTAGATTAAAACGAGTACGTAACGCTATAAAAATTAAGCGTTGCCAATTAGGACATTTATTGCTAAAAATTTGCATGATTCTCTCATTTTTATTACCGAAAATGGAGCATAACTATTTCTTTATAATATAAAAAATAACTGTGTAGTAACGTAAGTCAGACGCCATTTATATCACCAATTGAAGTGAGACCAATTTGCATCTAAATCTCGTAGTTTTCGGCGTATCTTTTTAATCGTCGAAGTATCGAATTACGTGTGAAACTAATTAGAGAAATTTATTACTGGTAAACTTAATTGAAGTCGGGAAACTTGTATGTTGTATGTAGCTATGTGGATGAGTCTTACATCTCATTAAATTGTCGTGTAATTATGTGTTAATTAATGCAAGATTGTTCATTATTTTTAATGTATCTAAGTTGTAAGTAGTAGATATTGATTGGTTTTTAATATCATCGACCTACCTATATTTCTGTGTAGAGTTTACGTCTATTCCAGACAATAATCTATCTCTGAGCCAAGCATCCAGATCTATTCAGCAGTTTTTGCATGAAAGAGTAACAAAGATACCTAAAAAATCACTCAACATCAAAGTCAAAGTCAAAACATTTATTTCAAATAGGCACAAGAATGGCACTTTTGAACGTCAAAATGAACAAGAAATAGAATTGATTCTAGTCGCCCCTTCCAAAAGGTAGTTTCGTGTGGAGAAGAATGGGCAAGAAACTCCACCGTTACTCTTTTAAAATGTTTCACAATGTTTTGTATACATGTAATATAACATACCCACTTTATCCCGTTTAATTGTTTTACTTTTATTAGGTTCTTTACTCGTCTCATTTTTTAATAAGGTCACTAATTGTTTGAAACTTTTGTTATTTGCTGTGATACCAGATGTAAGCTATTAAATGTGTAATTTTAAACAGGTGGGGACCTGGTGACCTTTATTACATGTGTTACTACCTACCACAGGCACCAGCGATCCACAACCAAAATCGTTGCCTACTGATTCTGTGTTAACATTGTTTGTATTTTTTGGCTTGTGGTGAGAAATAAACACTTTTATTATTATTATTATATCTTCACAAAATTTCACGTCATATTATATAGTAGGAGGAGATATATATAGGAGGAGGAGATATCTATAGGAGGAGGAGATTTATATTATAAGGAGGTTATAAATATATAGTAGGTATAGATTAGATAGAGCTTGAATAAATTCCACACGTCCGTCAGTTAAAGTTACCGAACGCACTTAGACCTATCGTTATCCGTAGTTGGACACTAATCCCTTTATGTGAAAGTGATCTACACAACACAGGTTCCACCGCAGCCCACGCTTCCGTCCGCCTCTGTAAGGGAAAAGGGAAGTATCTCGTAACATAATAATTGCTGTGTAAAACAAGACATACGCATTTTATTAGAAATATATAGACGTAACGCTTATACAGGTGTATGATAAAAAGTACTTCCCAAAGATAACACCAAAGAAATAGCACAATAACACACAAAAGCACGATTACAATGATATTGTAGACTGTACAGCCATAAGCTTTAAATATGTGTACCTTTAAAATACGAACAATTCATGAACGATTTTGTTTTGAAGTGTCGTTATATTAAAATTTAAATCATCAATTTCAAAAAAATGCACCAGATAATAAAAGTAAAAAAATCAATTATTCGGACAAAATACTTTTATACATTATTATACACTGCATGAACTGCGTAACAGTAAGGCCATATACACGCACGGCGACGTTCCACTCGTGTATATAAGCACTAACTCCTCCGCTAGGTAAAAACACCCGTATCACTGCCACTCAGTATTTATTTTTGGTTGTTGCACTTACGAACATAGTAGTATTTTTGAGGACATACTTTTAATCTACATTAAGCGTTATTCCTCGAGAGATTTGCGTTTTCCGTAAAGCGATTTGCTCACTGCATTGCATTATGCAGTGTAGCGCGGGAGTGGGTGTTCTTACGTTGCTTGAAAATATCCCTCTTTGCATTGAAAACACTCGTAGCAACACACAGAAGACGCATTCACGCGCAGTGCCGTGACTTCTTCGCCACGCACCCCACAGCGGCCACGGCGTTTAGCGGCCAGTATGAGAATCGCCTAAGTGATGTACCACAGGTCAATGGTAAATCTCCAGCCCGCTACTAAAAATATCACGTCGTAATACAAAAAGCTGAGTTATCATCCACTACGCCAAAATAACAACATAACGCACATCGTTGACTTAATTATGTAAGGACAACTTTAACAACCATACTTCGTCAAAAACATTGACCGATTTTTCCTGGATAACTGTTGCAAAGGATAATTGTGTAAAACAAAAATACACTTGATGCCTTACTTGTTACTCCAATAGGAAATAAATCTTCCGTCGTATTTTCAGTATAAAATAATTTCTTTATTTACAATAGTTTATTTTTCAAAGAGTGCAGACAGTTATCTCCCACGATTGTTTAGTAATCCCAAGTAACTGAACACGAATTAAGTAGACCAAGAACTAAAATTTTCAAATCTTACTTCATACTTGATCGCCTCAGACTTCTTTCTCAATCGTCTAGATGAGTGGGTATTACGTTGGTACTCAAAATAAAAATCTAGCCTTCAAATCTTTTCAAATTCAATTTATGATTTAATAGGCACTTCTAAGACCGCAGTCCTCGCAGATCCTAAGTTGGATAAAATGTCGTAGAGTTTTTTGTGAACAGGAAAAATATGTTCTTCAGGGTCTGCAGTCAATTATACCTACATGTTTGAAGTTATGTAATGGTGTTTAAAGTCAAAACGTTTCCTCTCCATCACCCTTGAGACGCCATATTAGAAGACAGCTACATATTATTGTACATGTTAACATTGGTCACTGCTTCACGCCCATTTTCCCATGTATATTATAGCCAACTGTCAGTCGTCAGTATGTCTACTTGACATGTGATGTGTAGCGAGTGACCGTTATTAAAACCTTGTACCTTTCGAATTGGATAGCAAAATGAAGGCAAGTAAATATTGGTTACCGCGAGTCGTTCGATCTGTTAAGAAATAAAGAACAAGAAAACAAAATACGATCATTTAAAATTCTAAAGCTTCTGTTTATCCACTGTGTCAGCCACTGTTAGATACGGATCAACACTTTCCATACAAACCAAGTCATGTTAACAACGGCATAAATAACGTATAGAAACTGACAGCTTTGCAGGCGGTTTGTGACAGAAGTAGTGAGCTCAACGCACTTTTTACGCCACGAATTTTATTAGTACTACTTACCACAGCGTGGAAGTGATTCCATGCTCTGTGTGTTAACCGAACGCGTTGAAGCGACAAAAACCGACTTGTCAAAAAAAGAAAAGGCTCACAAAACTCTTGAAGCGTGACAACCCTACCCGATCCACGCCACCTGGTGCGTTGATGCCTTGCCAAAAGCCAGCGTGCGTGAACCCTGAACCACGATACAATAGTTACGTAAGCAATGCGGATGCCACTGCTTTACATAGCTTTGTTTTCAATTGAAAGAGGTGTATTGTGACATGGTTTGCACGTGATTCAGCTTCGTTTATCAGATGATTCTTCGATCTGCGGTTTCTAATGCATAAAACCGTTTATTTTTTTGCAATTGAATATACTTATTAAGTTTTATTGAATGGAGGTTGTGGGTGTTATTCACAGGTCGGGCAAAGCAATATTGTGTTTTTTAGTAGCAGCATAGAGTTTAGATCTGTGTCCGGTTGGTGGCAATAGGCATGATACATGGGATCTGAACTTAACTGGCGAAATGTGGGTGTCGTGTATACATAATAGGGACACCACTACCCAACTAAAACAGACTTGATGATATATTATGCTTTAGTTACTGTTGGTTAGGAAACTAATAAATGATTTTACAATTTGTATCGGCCGGTGTGACGCAACTTGGAAGAGGTGTTCGTGCCTAGATTGTGATCAGCTGACTGAATTGATTGAAGAGACCAGCAAAAATTTTGACACCAATAAATTGAACTTTAAGCTCGTTTAATGTAAGTTTCTTATGCGAAAACATTCCTTGCACCTAGACGCATATTTATTTGGGCGTGCCAACGATATTCGCTCATGTCCTAGATTAGTTGTGATTTGCTAGTTTTTGCTTCCAGTGCGCACTGTATAATTGACTGAATGCCCTTTTTAGTTAGTACGTCGAGTAGTTTATATACTTCTTGCTCGTATCCTATAGGCAGGTCCCACGTTTTGCCGGGTAAGCGGGATTGTCCGAAAGGGTTACCGCTACCCCGGAACATAAAGGGCTACGGAAGGAACATGGATGGGTTTTAG
This sequence comes from Hyppa rectilinea, assembly GCA_951799385.1. Classification (NCBI taxonomy): domain Eukaryota; kingdom Metazoa; phylum Arthropoda; class Insecta; order Lepidoptera; family Noctuidae; genus Hyppa; species Hyppa rectilinea. The sequence goes on from OX637314.1 coordinate 7,163,917, forward strand.
ACAGTAAGAGTCTGACACTCCCTTCCACCCAGAGCGGGAGCAGTCATTGGATGATTTCCCAGCCTTAAAAAAAAAAACCCTAGAAAAACATGACTTAATTTTCTACTTATAATATATTAATATTATAAGTAGAAAATTCGTTCTCCTTTTTAATACAGTTCTTTCGATAGGAACGAATGACGCAAGTCCGCTTAAATACTAGTTCATCCACATTCTTTTTGCGGTTTTTTAGTACCCAAATACAGTTCTTATCGTTCTCTTTTCATTGTTTTCACTTTTTGTAGTCTACATAGTTATGTCATTCTAGGTTCACGTTTGATTAATGCAAATAAAATATTGTAAAACCTTTTTTAAAGAGTAACGGTGGAGATTCTTGCTCATTCTTCTTCACACGAAACAACTTTTAGGAAGGGTCTACTAGGATTAACTATTTTTCATTCCTTTCTTCTTGTATGTTTATATAAACATATTTATTTTTATATTTATAGTAAAGTAAATGAAATGAAATATTATAAATTATTATGTTAGATGAGTTGGACCGATGATTTTGTAAAGGCCGCAAGTACCCGCTGGATGCGGGAACCTCAGAGCCGGTCGAAGTGGCGATGATTGGGGGAGACCTATGTCCAGGAGTGAACGTCTTACAGTAGAATTGTTGATGAATATGATAAGTCAGGCCCAGTGGCCCAGGTCACGCAAAAAAGTTTTTGGTCCCCAGAAATGCTGGTGTATCGAACATACACCTGGAAATGCAGTTGACTTTTTAGTGTAAAAGCTATGTATTATACTTTTTAATAGTTATTTTAACCCATAAAAGAGTTTGGTTATGTTATCGAATACGATCTTATTTCGACACCAATACCGTTCCGTAATGCTGTTGTTTTGTTAAAGCATGTTACGTAGTTTTTAATTCGTATGTGTAGCAAGTCTCATATAGGGAAGTGGAAAATATGCAAGTCATTTGAATAATTTTTGAACTTGATTGTTTTTGACCACAGCAGAATTGTATCAGAATTATTTCTAATATTGGTTGCACTATTTCCTTGTGGTTCTATAATGTGAACATTCTTTCATAAGGTCTAACTTTTTTTTTTGATGGTGGGAAATCATCAAATGACTCCTCCCGCTCTGGGTGGAGCGGAGGGAGGGTCTAACCTGTAGTTTACTTAATATGATCGTATGCAAAGCTAGATATGTTTTGCAAGTGAACACGTGATGAAAGATTTAGAGTGTTATGGATTTAGTTTGCGGTTTTTTGGATAGTTTATCAAAAATGTTGTGTAGCATTACACAGATTAACTCGCGTTAAAGAGCATTGGGACCACAGATATAGATAGACATAGATAACGCAAGACCAACACTTCGCGTGCCTAGCTTACGTACAAAAATCGTAAGTGGTCACTTTCGCGCTCGTTCTGCATCGGTATACAGCGCTAGTCGGATCATCATACATCACTAAATAGTGCTTGTGAGTCATAATAGGTAGTCAAAAAATGGCACGCTTGGTTTTCGATCATCATACATCACTAAATAGTGCTTGTGACGTCATAATAGGTAGTCAAAAAATGGCACGCTTGGTTTTCATACAGATCGTGATACTTGCGTTATCTATGCCTATCTATATCTGTGATTGGGACATAATAATATCTCTAAAAGTGGCGCATTGTAAGATATTTTGAAGTTTCCTTTAAATCCTTTCCAATTCTGAATATTTGCCATTAAAAAAGTGTTGCCACTAGCTACCGGCTTGTTGATGGTTTTCTAAACATATTCAGCTGAATGCCTAATTCTTGTGTTTAACACAGGCTTCATTTTCTATCGTCTTCGGTATTAAACAAAAATAATTAGGTACCTCAGTATCATTCTTCTGCCCTTACGCCAATTTATTTGGAGTCAGCGCAACATCTTTTTCTTCCATAAGTCGTAATTTTGGTTGTCACCCCTTTTACCTATATCATCATTCGCATTTTGGTTGTCACCCCTTTCCAGCTATATCTATCCATTATTTGTCTATCCATCGTTTCTTTTGTTTTTCTCTATTCTTACAGACATTCTCATAACATCACTCTTATCTGCATGCGGACTCAAAACTTTATTTGCGACATTTTGCTCCTTCTCCTAGGTGCCTCATATATCGAAATATAAAAGCTATTAACGTAGCAATGAAAGCAATATCTTAATTATTAGAAATTATTATATTCTGCTCGTTGTTTTTGATGAATGTATGTACTCAGAAAGTAATTAGATTTAGCAATTTATTTTAAGGCTGATTACACACCGCAGTGTACTACAACGCAAGGCGTGAATGATCAGTATTTTTTATTACCAGCTTGTAATGCAAGACTAATGGTTATTAAAAGATAGCTTAATTATTATAGTGGTTGTAAAATCATTTGTATGCGCAGTATCTTAAGGATGATTTCCAACAAACGGTTCCTATTGCATCGGAACGGATTTTATAATCTATATCTATACATATAATAAAACAGTAAAAAAACTGTCTGTACAATGAATATATTAAAAAAAAAAAAATTGAGGGGGGTTTAGAAACAGTAACAGAGCATGAATCAAAAAAAAAAATTTGTCTGTTTGTCTGTATGTCTGTTTGTCTGTTTGTTTGTACACGCTAATCTTCGGAACTACTGGACGGATTGGAATGATTTTTTTTTTGTTGTATAGGTATTAAGTCTAGGCAACATATAGGCTATAATTTATCTTGGAAACTTGAACACCTGATGCAGAACCGCAACAGACCAGCTAAACTATAAGAGATACAAAAATGATACCTTAGCAAAAATTGTTCCACGTGATTAGCATTTTCTGCTGAGAGAATAAATTTGAAGATCTGGAACACCTGATGTGGAACTCCAAGAGCCCAGCTACACTATAACATTATATAGGAATGACGTCTTAGCAAAAGTTGTTCGGTCTGATGGGCATTTCCTGTTGACTTATAAAAATCGAAGATCTGGAACACCTGTTGTGGAACTCCAAGAGCCTAGCTACACTATAACATTATATAGGAATGACGTCTTAGCAAAAGTTGTTCGGTCTGATGGGCATTTCCTGTTGACTTATAAAAATCGAAGATCTGGAACACCTGTTGTGGAACTCCAAGAGCCTAGCTACACCATAACACATATAAGAATGATGTCTTAGCGAAAGTTGTTCAGCCTGATGAGCACTCTCTGTTGATGTATAAAAATTGAAGATCTGGAACACCTGTTGTGGAACTCCAAGAGCCTAGCTACACCATAACACATTTAGGAATAACGTCTTAGCACAAGTTGTTCAATCTAATGAGCACTCTCTGTTGACTTATAAAAATCGAAGATCTGGAACACCTGTTGTGGAACTCCAAGAGCCTAGCTACAACATAACACATATAGGAATGACGTCTTTGACGTCTTTGTTGTTCAATATGATGGGCATTTCCTGTTGACTTATAAAAATCGAAGATCAGAAACATCTGATGTGGAAATCAAAGCTATCACTAATTTTACTGTGTAATTATAAAATAACATAAACTGGGAGTACCTGCACGCGGTGAAGGCGGTAACAGTTTAGGACTGATTTTCGATGACGATGGTATATCATTGAAAATTTGACTCTACTGGCCAAAACTCCTATTAATTTTTTTATTTTATCGTATGAATATGCCTTCGGGCTTATGTTGTTTGAGTGTTTAATTTCCTTTTCCATTTATCTTCGTGACACTGTAGCCTACCCGGTAACGCAGGGGAGCAGTCATTTTAATTTAGATTTTTATTGATCAGGTATCTTCACAATAAAACTATGACCATGCCTAGAAAGAGGTCAAATCTTTCCCAATGTTCCAAGAGAGCTAAAAGATTGAGGATCATAAGATCCCAAGAATCTACCGAAGAGCGTCAGGAGAGACTTGATGTTGTTCGAGAACATTAGGCTGCAACTCGCTCCGTGGAAACCTCTTCGGGTCGCGAAGCACGCCTGCGTTCTCAGCGTATTCATTAGGTCTCTAGAGACCAGTGAAGAATATGATGCGCGACTGACCGCTGATCGTGAACGTCATGTATTGTCTCGCGAGTCAGAGACGTTCACGGAAAGAGAATTACGCTTGAGTTCCAAGCGTATCTACGCATCGACTTCTAGGTCTCTAGAGGAGGAATATAATAATGCGGTTACCAAAATGAAAACGATGACAAATGGACTGTATGTTTTGGTGGTTGTTGGAATGAAATAAAACTAAAGCTCAGTGTGGTAAAAGATTTAAATGGGAAAAATGATAAAAAATAACATAAATGGCGACCCCGTTGTCGCTGGCATAAGCAACAGGGTCCGCTTACGAAGTCGCGGGCAGAAGCTAGTCTTTAAATATATATATCAAATCATGTACAGACGCCAGCACATCAAGCTATCCCTGTCAAATTTCCTCAATTAAAAATGAACCTTATGACTTTGCAATAAAGTTGAAATACTATCAAAGAAATTTGACAGATTGTGGTAACTTGATGTGCCTCTGTACACAGTACCTATTTAAAATCTATATTACCGAGCCGCTCGCAGCAGTTTGACCGCGGGCGTCTTCCGCGTCATGCGATCGTAGCCAAAAGTATGCTGCGACGCGCGATCGGCTCTGTCAGTCGATTCTGCAAAAATCTCACTGTGAAAACTTACGTGAAGTGAGCTGTTGTCCCACCTAATGCTAGGGATTGACACTATTGACAGCTCAATTTAACCTTTTTTTTCGGGCCCGTATCGCCTGAGTCGTATTTTTCCGACTGAGAATTTATGTTTGGTTTTGCGTTTTTACGTCATTGCAAGACCCTATTCGTCGAAGATATTTATTTTTCGATTCACTGTGCCGGGCGCTGGGGGCACGACAACTGATATGTTGTCGGGCGGTGAAAAGGTTAAACTAACTTCACCACCGTTATCACGGTGAGATTTTAACAGAATAGCAGTGCTGTTCACTTGTCACACGGTAGTGAAACTATTTCACTAGGCGTAGAAACGGATACGTTCGCAAACGACGGTACGGAACCGATCGTTTGCGTCGATCTCCGTTCGTAGCAGTTTGGTGGAAATCATCCTTTACGAATAATAAATGAGAATTATTTTTGCGGAGGGGCAATCTTGTGATTAAACATTTCAGAGCATACTTAAGTCTTATTCTAAACGAGTTGTATTATCCTATTGAGGAAAGGGTGTTCTATTGCAGTTATTAGATAACAAGGAACTGTGAATTGTGACATATTCATATTAGCGTGTAGATGGCAATCTAAATTGAGTCGGGCGCCATCAGTTTCTGGGACGTGCAAATAATAGGAGTCACACAAACATATTAAATGTCCCAGCGTTTGTGGAACAGTGCCACATTTACACTCCATGTTGGAGTTATCTCAATAGCTGATTCCCGCCCACCGTAGGCCCGGACCTGTGGACGGTGAGTAATAGGTAGGTCACCGCCTGATCAGGACCAGGCCCGTGCCGGACGCGGTGAGCGCCTGAAAGAGAAGTCAGCACATCTGAAGGGACCCGTTAGGACCGATGTCTGCCGGGTCAGCAGGATTATCCGAAAGGGTTACCGCTGCCCCGGCACACATGAGGCTAAGGAAGAAACATGAATGTGTTTTAGTCAGTAAGAGTCTCTGACTACCTTTCGCTCCGGGACTCCTCAAATGATTCCTCATTTGATGATTTTCTATCCTTAAAAAAAAAAGGGTGGATTCGTTTGTTAATTATCACTTCACACACTTTCTTTGCTTCGGCCAACCTGGGCCCAGAATCTGTTTAGAGATTTGCTCATTTCGGTTATTGCAAACCGTGGTTATGGAAAACGCGGCGACACCTTGGATATCCCATGGGTTTAGCATTGCTATCCCAGAGACAAAACTGATCATTATCTCTCAGGTAATTAGGTCCACCAGCAACGCAGTCTCGCTGCAAAATAAATGTATTTTAAAACAAAACAAGAGACATTCTATACGTATAAAATATTCAGAAAACTGGAGATCACTATACGAATATTTTGAGTAAATTGAGACTTCAAAAAAACTCGTTTAACGTTTCTCACGGCGTGTTATTACTTAGGCGAGCGCTCCAGCAGCTGTTATTTAATTCCACGTTCGAATCTGATAAATCATTTATCGTAATTGAAATCTAATATCTACATAATTAAGTATGAAATATAGTGTAAGTGACTCGCCCCTTCTCTGCATGGTTATAAGGCACGGCTTACAAAGATTGAGACCTTTATTATAAACATAATAATCAAGTAGCTTTTCGCGTCTGTTTTGACGAGTCCGGGGCAGTGGTCCAACTGCTCTGTCCAATTAGTTGGACCATGGGCCTTTACTAGGGGCAGTTGTCCAACTTTAAAAATAGTTGGACCACAGCATCTTTTGAGAGTTCGGTGGTCCAATTCATATAAAAAATAACTTGCCAACTCTAAAAACCTCAACTGCATCTTTATGTGTGTATAGTACCTACTGGTTTACGGTTATATTGAACCTCTTTGCAGTAAACAGAATTAAAGTCGGGTGATAATTTTTTACAGGTTCACTGTCCACAGTTAGTACCACATCTAGTCTGTAGAGAGACTTCCATACCAGCCCACAGACCGTATATGGTCGAGTGTGGTAATTGTCGAGGGATCGATCAGTCAGAAAGATGAAGCTAGTTGCCCAGTCCAAAGCAGTAGGTACCTATGGAGAAGAACGAGCAAGAAACTCCATGGACACTTTTTTAAATCCAACTTCTAACCGCACAACCGATTATGATACGGTTTTGACCATCATTTAGATAATTTATTCCGTAAGATCTACGGCCTATGGTCTATGACAATAGGCTTGCCCCTTATAACATGGGACACAAACATAATTGGAAAAATGTGTTGTGTAGTAAAGTTTACCTCTACCTTACACTTCGGGGATTACACGTGCTATGTTATGTTAGGAGATAGATAAGCGATATTAAAAGCCTAGTGCGATGAAAGTTCTATAGAAATCTATCTATCGCAAAGAAACTTTCTTCAAGCGTAGTTTTCATGTAAATGACGTACTATACCAACACTATTATAATTTTACAGTAAAAGGGAGGAATAATAAAGATATTTCTAGTTTTATGTCAACAACTAGCTTCTGCCCGCGACTTCGTACGCGGACCCTGTTGCTTATGCCAGCAACAACGGGGTCGCCATTTATGTTATTTTTTATCATTTTTCCCATTTAAATCTTTTATCACACTGAGCTTTATTTTTATTTCATTCCAACAACCACCAAAACATACAGTCCATTTGTCATCGTTTTCATTTTGGTAACCGCATTATTATATTCCCCACTTGTCTCTAGAGACCTAGAAGTCGATGCGTAGATACGCTTGGAACTCAAGCGTAATTCTCTTTCCGTGAACGTCTCTGACTCGCGAGACAATACATGACGTTCACGATCAGCGGTCAGTCGCGCATCATATTCTTCACTGGTATCTAGAGACCTAATGAATACGCTGAGGACGCAGGCGTGTTTCGCGACCCGAAGAGGTTTCCACGGAGCGAGTTGCAGCCTAATGTTCTCGAACAGCATCAAGTCTCTCCTGACGCTCTTCGGTAGATTCTTGGGATCTTATGATCCTCAATCTTTTAGCTCTCTTGGAACATTGGGAAAGATTTGACCTCTTTCTAGGCATGGTCATAGTTTTATTGTGAAGATACCTGATTTATACAAATCTAAATTAAAATGACTGCTCCCCTGCGTTACCGGGTAGGCTACCGTGTCACGAAGATAAATGGAAAAGGAAATTAAACACTCAAACAACATAAGCCCGAAGGCATATTCATACGATAAAATAAAAAAATAAATAGGAGTTTGGGCCAGTAGAGTCAAATTTTCAATGGTATACCATCGTCATCAAAAATCAGTCCTAAACTGTTACCGCCTTCACCGCGTGCAGGTACTCCCATGTCAACAATTAGAAAAAAGAAAAAGTTGGCGGAAACTATGCGCGATATAACCACGAAAACGGTCATCGCTCAACATAGTGCTGCGACTCTATGCAAGACAGAGCCCCAGCGCTGGTTTGGAGCTGAACAGCCGGCGTTGACGTGATGACGTCGACAGGTGCAGCATGCCACGAAATAAAATAAGCACATAAAGAAAATGTTTATATAAATAAAATGTTTAAAATGGCAACAATCTGTTACGTCGACAATGACGCACGCGCCACCAACTTTAAATAATCGCGTGCGCGTATCTGTCAGAAAAGTATTACACCGTTTTAGGACACTTACTTGACCTATTTTCGTAATAATAATATTAAGTATGAATGACTAAGTTGTGAAAAAAAAATGAGTTAATTAACAACGTTCAAATAGTTAGATCACTAAACATATAAAATGTAGAAAACGTTAGTATATAATATCTCACGGTACTTAAACAAGACAATTATAACTTACATAAAGCACCTACTTATCATCTTAACTTAATCAATACCTGTAACAAATTCTAGAGGCGCTGTGTTATAATTATAGTAATACAAAATGCCGCAGTACGTCCTCCTGCCAAAATCGATTTAAAGTTAGTACTAGATTAGATGAACTCGTTATTATTTAGATATACTAGTTGTGCCCGCAATTTCGTCCGCGTGGGAGTAAGAAAACAACATTGAATAGACAGGGGAGAAACAAGAAGAGAGAAAACAGTTGAATGTCTTTTTGTGAATGACATCTCAGTCAACCTAAGAGGTTTTCGGACTTATGGATGCCTAAAAAAATTAATAAGGCCTGCTGCCGTAACTAAAAATTGAGCGAATACACGTTAATGACACCCCCGTTGGGTACGGAACTCGGCTTAGGGCAGCAAGCGACACACTTTTTTTTAAGGATGTGAAATCATGAAATTACTGCTCCCAGAGGAGCGGAAGGGAGTGTCGGACTTTTACTGACTGTAACCCCTCCGTATGCCTAGGTAGCCCTATGTATGGGTTACCCTCTCGGACAGTCCCGCTGAGCTTAGTCCCGTTGGACTGAACGGTACTATCCGATACAGAGTGTCCTGGATCGGATAATAAAGGACCTTGCTATGCCGCCATACACATTTTTTTACGCTAAGAAGCACCACGGGATACCTAGATTTTGAAGTGTCCGAGCTATTGTCATAATCATAACTGATATTTAGATATAACTTATCATAACTTCAAATATGCAGATTAGGAATTTTCATACAGATTTCATACATGTTCATTCATAGGAAGTTTAGGGCAATGTTCTTTGAACGACGCGTCAAGAAAAAGACCCATACTGATACAGACTTTTTTTTTCAGTATGTAATGTATTTGACAGCCAAGTTACATAAATATAAGTAGCTCTATCAAGTCGTCACTAGATCATCTAACGGGGTCGAATTAAATTATTTAATCTTTAACATGTCAAATTATTTGCGAGTACGTGTATCTAATGATTGATGTGTTCATTCAAGTGTGAAATTATGATTGACGTTACAAGTAAAAAAGTATAGAATTCAAAATGTTGAGAGGTATATGTTGTATAGTTTTTTTTCAGATGAATAATGAAATAGCGTTACAAAGACTATTGGAAAGAGTAGGGATAGTTGTGTCTGATTTTGAGCAGTTATTTTTATTTAAATGACTTTTGTCCTCGTTGGAGGAGCAGCAGAAGATCGAGGTGCCAGGGCCGCACAGGAAGAGGGGTTCACCAAAGAGGCCATCCAGATGCGGTAAATACCGAGTAATATCCACTTGGATCTGTCTTGGACCCAGTGACTATTGGAAAGTGGACCCGTTTAGACGGTGACTACAAGAACTATTCAACAATGTTCTTGAAAGAACCCTGCTGTTCACAAAATAATTATTTACTCTCTAGTAAGTGAAAACGAGCGTGAAGAAGATACGTTACACCTAAGGTGTGGGTTACAAAAGGGAGTGCGTAAAGAGACATCGGGTGCGCCTGAGTTGCTCCACTTGCTTAGAAAGTACCGAGTGAAACCGATGCAGTCAACGTCATCCAAACACTTTTATTTGCGATTAATAGCTGTATCGTTTGGTAAGGTGATTAGTGCAGAACTTGCTGATGACATGATCAGGCTATATTAGTTAGTGAATGCATTAGTGGACGCATTACGAGAAACGATGCTTAAATACCTACGTTTGTGCTTTGGAAATAAGTTATCAGTTTTGCTTCTATTGGATGATCGAGTAATTTCTTCTTAAATTCATTAAATGCGATCGTAACTAAAAAAGAAACAGAATTAGTAGCTACTTGACTACACTTGAGGTACCTGAATATTTATTCTCTAAGTGAACAATGTATGTAAATTAAATTAAACTAGCTTTTGCCAGCGGCTCCGCCCGCGTGTATGTAGGAAATTATCCCACGGGCACTGTACATTTTCCGGGATGAAAAGTAGCTTATATGCTAGACTATAATCTATCTATGTGCCAAGTTTCATCCAGATCCGTTGAGGAGTTTTTGAGTTTATTCGTTACAAACATACTTACATACAAATCTTTCTTATTATAATATTAAGTATAGATAAAGAATCTTTAAACCCAATTTTAATTCTTGATGATGATAATAGAAAGATGACTGGACTGCGTGTTGACATAATATCTAATTTGATTGGCCCGTTCCTTCTGACTCAGAGGTGTAACGAGTCTGGCTTTCCCCAAATCAGCAGATTAGAAATGTCGAGTATCATGTTCGATAAAATTACAAATGATGGACCGGGAATATGACCATCGAGAGACATTCATACTCCCTGAGATCACATCTACATACAGGGATCAATCAGGGTTAGTTTTACCAGTTCTCGTATCTTTAAAGATCAACTGATATGTGTCACAAAATTTACTTGAAATTAGTTAGTATCCAACTACACTTATAGGTACTGTTAGGCGAAAGTATCAAATGAAACCGATTCAGCGCGGGACTAGCATAATTGGCGGTAAATACTGTTTTAGTTAAATAAACATTTTCACTTGGATAGCTTACAAAACCTGCACAAAAGTCGGTAGAAGCGGACAACATCAAATACTTACGTAGTTAATAGGAACTGCAATTATTTCTTACATAACGTGTGCAATGTTCAAAGAAGGTCTGCTTTGTTTTAAGAATGGGAAGTAATCAAATTGCTCTGGGTGGAGTGGAAGGCTGTGTCGGACTCTTACGGACTAAAACCCATCCCTGTTCCATCATTAGCCCTTTGTATTATGGGGCAGCGGTAACTCTTTCGGACAATCCCGCTGTCTCCTGGGATAAAGACTATCATCAAGATGGACAGCTGCTCAGAATGTATTAAGTCGCCAGTAAGCTTATTATTATTTTATTGGACGATCAAGCAGCAGTAAACAATATCCTATTGTTTACCTTAGATCACCAAACTGCAACAAGTCAAGTGTTTAGTATAGATCACCGTTCGTGGTTCTGTCGGTTGATTCTGTAAAAAATTCACTTAGGTGAAGTGATCGTGAAGTGAGCTGTCGTTTCACCTAATGCTAGGAATTGACTTTTATGTATTCACGGTGAATTTGTTTACAGACTAGTGCCGCTGGTCTTATAGGTCGGCGAAGAAGTTTAAAACGTGAGGATTAAAAACTATCACATGTAGTCACGAAGCAGAAGACTGATAGGCAAGCAAATTGATAGAAGGCCGCCTTTTACTGCTTTTACTAGTGGACATACGACCTATTTACCCTGACATGCTGGTTATGTTGATACAAGTAAATCACGATGTGTGTTAAGTGGCTGTCGACAGTTTCGACCGCATAACATGCTGAAATATTAAATGGCATCATCATGGTTAAATTGCGAATGTGATGCGTAACAAAAAATCTTATTATATAAACACAAGTATCTTATAATGTGACAATTTCGGATTACAGTTTTTATGCGTGCCGAAAAACGCCACGACTTGGCATAAGGCACTCATTCCGAGAAAGGTTAAGTGGCCGCAAGACGACTTGGCTGGAAATATTATAATAAGCTGGCGTACATGTCTACCAGTTGAATAAGTGAAATAGTGCGTTAATTATCTTCTTATTTCAGCGTTTTATGGACGTATTATTATTTATTTATTTATTTATATTAAAGTTTACAAAAAGTCTTAATCTAAACTATGCCCCACAAAACCGTTTTCACGGTTTGTCTGTGGGAACGGAACATAAAATCACTTTATAACATAAGTATAACTAAGTAACAAACAACAACAACAACATATCTAAGTAACATACAATTTAAAACTAAGAACTATATTTCATATTTGTTCTACCTCAACAATTTGCATACCACTATCCAAAGAATCAGGTTTACAAACTCTTGAGGTAGAACTGCTTAAGTAATTTGGCGAATATAGGTTTTGTTTTCTGAGTTCTAAGGTCAGCAGGCAATCGATTGAGCAGATACGGTACTCTTTTATTAAACGTACGGTCGCCAAAATAATTACTTATTTTGGGAACATTAAATTTACCTGCTGATAATATTCTGGTTGCGTGGTTATGGGTAACTAGCGAGTGACGCTCCCAGCTGCCATGACTGTTAACCAGAAGTAGATATTTATGTTTCAAGCTGACAGGAAGAATTTTGCAAATTTTATATAAATTATTATAATCATCTTTATATTTGTTTTTAGTTTTCTTACTGACTAATAGTTTCAAAAATCGAATTTGTTGTGCTTCTAGTTTTTCTAAATTACTTTTGAATGTGAGTCCGTAGCAGTCGAGGGCGTAACTTAATATGGGGTCAACTAATTGCAAATAAAGGCACTTAAGAGTATTATTTGGTACTTTAAAGCTTAGGTGGTAGAATTTACCGAGAAGTATTCTTAGTTTATTGCATAAGTACTCAATATGGTTTGACCATGAAAAGTTCTCGTCAACTTTTACTCCGAGATATGTTACACATTTATCACGTACAATAGGTTTGCAAGTACAGCTAACACGGTTTTTGTGAATGCAAGTAAACTCATGTGTGTACATCGGGGGTGGGTCGCCAGGTGGTATTAAATATGGTGAGCGTATTATAACTAGCTTCGTTTTATCCGCGTTCAGGATTATCCCGTTGTCGTGCGCCCATTCAACGACTCGGTCGATGTCGTTCTGCACTAGTCGACAAGTTTCGGCGAGGTCGGTGCCGGCGCGCAGCGCGCACAGGTCATCCGCATACATGTACGTCGAGCAGTTACGTAAAACGCCGCACAAGCTGTTGACATGCATCAGGTAGCATACAGGCCCGCATCCCGAGCCCTGCGGCACCCCGCACCTCACCTCCCTCGCGTCGCTGTACGACTCTTCCACCTTTACGCGGTAAAATCTCTTCGTGAGATAGTCGCGGAACCAATTATTGAGTGGTTTCCCGACCCCACACTCCTCCATTGCATTTAATAAAGTATTTGTTTCTAAGGTGTCAAATGCTTTTTTAAAGTCAAAAAATACTGCTACAACAAATTGTTTTTTATTTAAATTATTATTAATTTCGTCACAAAACTTAGATAACAAGGTAGTCGTGCTTTTACTCTTTTGAAAACCATGTTGACATTCACTGATAATGCAATTTTTTTGAAGATAATTACCTAGTTGATTAACAATACATTTTTCTAAAATTTTGTCTACACTTGATAATATAGCAATAGGCCTGTAATTGGAATATACTTTACGATCACCTTTTTTGAAAATAGGACGCACTATTGCCTCCTTCAACTTGCTTGGACATGTATTGGTGTTTACACATAAGTTTATTAGATGTGCGAGCACGGGACTCACTTTATTGGCCAAATATTTTAGATCAGACATGCGTATTAGATCGCTTCCGGGTGATTTATTTGTATCCATACCTGTTATAACTTTCTTTACATCCTTACTATTCACCGGTCGCCATCGCATACACACACTCTTCTCCTTAACATATGTGCTTCTGTCTAACCATTTCGCATCACAATTGTGTTTTATATTTTCAATTTCGTTTGTAAATGTTGCCGAGAACCTATTACAGATATCTTGTACACTGCCTTCCGTCTTAATGTTATCTAATATTACGCTATCTAAGGATTGTTTATTCTTCCCCATCATTACGTGTATTCTATCCCATAACTTTTTTATATTATTGTTACAATCTAATATACTTTGCTTATCATATTCATTTTTACCTTTAGTTAATATTTTATGGCATTTGTTCCTATATTTAGTGTACTCTAAACGTTTAACCATATTCTTTGGTTCGCTACTCCATATTGCAAAAAGTCTGTCCCTTTCTAACAACAGTTTCTTATGATCTTTCGTTATCCAGCTTTTATTATTTCTAACTCCTTTGTTAATACTTTTATTCTTATAGCAAGATTCATAAATATCAGCAAATATTTGTCTGAAAGATTCATATAATTTAACAGGACATTCAATCAACAAGAGTTTATCAAAATCTATACTCGATAATTTCTCCCGCACCGCGCGATTATCAAGGGTACGCCGTGTCGTATGCTCAGTATGCGCGCGCGAGTATGACGCTTGTATAGTGGTCTTCTGGCTATCCATTGGGGCGCGATCCCATTCTACTGCTACCGATACTGGGAAATGATCGGATATTTTGGTTCGTATTATAGCTGATTGTACATGTGCAAGAGGCGCTCGAATAAAAATGTGATCTAAACATGATTCCACCAAACTACCCATGATAATTTCGCTACGTGTGACTCGATCTATACATTTTGTAAACCCATATTCAGCTAATAGGTCTTCATACAATATTACATGTCTATCTTGTTTTTTAAGCAAGTTAATATTTATGTCGCCGCATAAAATCACTTTAGAGTTATGTGGTATATTATTAAGCAAATTACGAAATTCGTCAATAAATTGTACTATTTTATCTTTATTGTTTATTTTAGGCGGCCTATAAATGGAAATTAAATAAATTGGTTCGTTGACGTATTTAAATGTGACGGAAACACATTCCGCGGAGCGCATCATACTGCATCAAGAAAATTGAAATTAACCAACAACCCAAAGTGTCATAGATTGATTAAATGACTCGACTTTTATGGATTATATTAGTGGAGAGTTCAAATCAATAAACATATACTATCGCTGTTCTGTTGCTGGACAAAGGCCTCTCCCAGACCGCGTCACAAGACTCCCTGCGCCACCTGGATCCAGTGCGTCCGTTATTTTTAAGGTTGTCGGTCTGGACCGACACGAGAACGCGAGAACGCCCCTCGTAGCTGGCTACGAGGGGCGTTCTACACTATGCTTGCCAATGCGTGGGCTCCACTCCAAGACTAGTCTTCTCCACCGGCCATTCCCCGTTTCTTCAACAAACATTGCTACCCACTGCCACTTCAGCAGGCTTACTCTGCAAGCTATGTAGGTAGGTAACTCTATAATTTTATTTCTGATTGATTCAAAGAACTCCGAGCATAGCCCGCTCCAAAGCGCGCTGAACGACCTGAAGTGGATACCTAGCTATGTTTTGATCAAATGATAAGATCTGCGGTGAAGATAATCAGTTGACGAAGGAAGTCTTGTCTGCGAAATATCCGACGGCACATAGATTAACTGCAACACACGTTTTCGTATTTTGCTATGAAAATAAGGATATCCTTAGTCCAATTATATACCTACCAATGTTACTTAAAAATTGACAAAATTTATTATGATATTAAAATGTGGCAGACAAAGAAATATTGCTAAGTATGTCAGAATGGGATTGTATTGGATTTAAATGACATTAAATCCTTGAAAATCAAATTAAAGAAACATAATCCCTTGTTGGACTGTATTCTACAAAAGAATTGAAATTCAGAAGTATAAAGAATATTAATTTTGACTAAATTCTGGGAAGTCCCTGAGACGTTGGTAATTATTTTTATCATACATAATAAAGAGGTCTGAACGGAATGGGCAACTAGCTTCATCTTTCTGACTGACCGACCCCTTGACAATTCAAAAGTGTCTGTAATTGGTTTATCTATACTAATATTATAAAGCTGAAGAGTTTGTTTGTTTGTTTGAACGCGCTAATCTCAGGAACTACTGGTTCAAATTGAAAAATTATTTTTGTGTTGAATAGACCATTTATCGAGGAAGGCAAATTTATCGAGGATATAGACTATGTAACATTTTAAAGCACTGTTCTGACCTCCAATGATCTCGCCACTAAATGTTTTTAAATATTTTTACTAATTTTAATTCTATTATTATAAATGTAATTTTCATTATCTAAATGTATAAATCCTAATCTAATTGTTATCAACTTGTTTCTCTAATTTATAAGAATGAAATTTTTGTTATTATTATTTTTACGTTAGAATTGTTTTATTTATATTAATCTAACTAAACATATTATTTTCTAATACTATTCTGTACAGTATGTAAAACCATAAATGTTGCATGTTGTGTTAGCCTTTAAGTAATTGTTGCACTTATAACTGCACTATTATGAAATTATTTTTAATGTATTGTGTAAACAATTGTTGGCTAACCTAAATAAATAAATAAATAAACATCACGCTACGACCAATAGGAGACGAGCAGCGGGACCGCGCGGGAACAGCTAGTTTGAAATAAATACTTTGAGTTTGAGTTTGAACAATCATGCGCAAATTGCGTTCTTCATTATGAAGAACTAATCATAACTAACAGGTGCAAGAGAAAGCCCTTTTTTTTTTTTTTTTTAAGGCTGGGAAATCATCCAATGACTGCTCCCGCTCTGGGTGGAGCGGAAGGGAGTGTCAGACTCTTACTGAGTAAAACCCATCCATGTTCCTTCCGTAGCCCTTTATGTTCCGGGGTAGCGGTAACCCTTTCGGACAATCCCGGTGTTACTTTAATCAGTAAAAAATAATAATTTGAAAACAGAAGTGCAGAAAATAAAACAAAAGAGCCCACTGTTACTGGGTTGGCTACAATTAACTTTATGTCAATGGAAAAGGGTTTAATAGCATCTGTTGCTGTTTATCAAAGTGAATTTGTATTATTTTCTGGATTTGCGTAAATATTTTTTGCAGCAAAAACAGATTATGTGATTACTGTTGACATTAGTCAGTTCCTTTTTAATAACACGCTTCTATTAGTTTCACTTCTTCTTAACGTGTCGATGGCAATCTAAATGGACTCGGCCCAGAATTCGGCTACGTGTTTGGCGCCATCCCTAGCGTCCAACAGTTCCTGTAACGTGCAGACGACAGGACACGCAGGACACGATATTAAGTGTCCCATCGTTTGTAGAACAGCACCACATTTACACACTAAGGGAGAGTTGTCTATGAATAACCATGAACATATTTTCCTTGTTTCAGCCAACCTGGGTACGGAGTACTGCAACTGTTGAGAAACTTCCAGGTTAGCCACTTGTATCTATGTACGTAAATAAACGGAATCTTTAAACGTAATTTTCATCCACTTCAAAATGTCAAATGGAGTTCAAATTTAGCCCAGTTATCAAGGAACGATGACATTACAATATTTGAATAACTTTGTCTCGTTATCCTGATTAGGGTCTTCAGTATTAGCGATTTTTCTTTCTTCGAATTATAAGTACAATTTCTTTATAACTTTGGTTAATACTTAGATAATAGTTGCAAAACTAAAAAATACGTTGTTTTAGACTGTACTTGACGTGTCCTAATTTTGATGTCTTATATAAAACGCTAATTTGTTTCCCGTCTTTGTCTTTAACAATTTAACCTAGGTACATCTTGCAAGTTTTATGCAACTGCATTTGACTCATCACATTGCATTTTTGTTGATGAGATAACTAAATTAATTTGGGAAATTCTGTAACCTGAATTAGTCACTATATAACATAGTCAGTTCATTTCTGAACATAAATTAGTTTTTGCTCGCGGCACTCTTACAAGGTCTAGTAATTTCCAAAAACTTATTGATTAAGACCTCCGATATTGCGAGATTTAAGTTCAATGTAGGTTTTGAAAGTCTTGATTAATATTAGGTATAGTAGTGAATGTCTTGTATGATGTATTTATTCTAACTAGTTTATCTAGTTTTGTGTTCTAGAATGATCACTCACACACAAATACAACACACACACAGAAAAATGTAGTTAAGTAATTCATCGCCACTAAAACATCTTTTTTGAGTGCACTCCCGAATTGCTGTCTTGAAAATGCATAATAAAGGGAGAAAGAAAAACCTGTTTATTTGCGGTAAGCATGACGTAAACAAAGAGCACAAAAATAATATGCGTCACATCCACGCAAATGACGCAAAACGACCATTGCTCAGCATAATGCTGCGACCCAATGAGAAGCAGAACCCCAGCGCTATAATTATGTTGACTGTGGTTGAATATTTCAAGATGTGTCCAAATTACCTACTAACAACGTAGGATTTCTTGGAAGTCGGTTAAATATCATTTCGTTCAGTACTTCAGTCCATAAATCGTCTCACTGAAAAGTGATGGAAACATTTTGCAACACAGACATCGATAAATAAAATCAAGCTATTTACGATTCTCTTAGTCACAGTGCATTTTACATTATTAATTTTTATTCATCCACTAGCTTGTGTCCGCGACTTTGTCTACGTGAAATGACTTGATCCCCCGACTCGCCACTCGCTGCGACGACACGGTCGCGTGACATTGCTTGCCCGCATTATTACTTCGGGCCTGTCTTTCTTCGTTTTGCTCGACTCTTAAAGGTAAAGGTCCAAGTGTGATGTTAACTATAGCCCATAGTTTCCCTCAAGAATTGGGCCATCAATTTAAAAAAAAAACAAATCGGACTGGTAGCTCCAGAGGTAAGCGCGTTCAAAGCAACAAACAAAAGCTTATAACAGTATTTAGAATGGATAACAGCTAATGTATTTGAACGTGAACTTAACAATTTTTCACATCACGACATCTTTTATAATATCAAAATTACCTTCAAAAATTCTTTCGTGACTAAAATTTCATATCCCATGAGCCTCTTTCGATAATGTGAAAGAAAACCATCTCGTTATTACATAACGTAAACGGTGGAGTACATAATCATCCCGTCATTAATGGCGGATGTGACCAATGGCAGTAAAAAAAATAGTGAACACCACTTTTATTTGTTTAGCAGTCACAAACTATGTGGGATTGTATGAGTGTATGTGGATTGTGTAAGTTCTATTTCGTAGGTCAGCCTTGAAAGGTTTTTTCTTTGTATTCGTGTTAATGGCTATAAGAATGTGTCCTAACGGTACTTGAAAAAAATCTCAACGTGAAAACTAAGGTGTAGGGAACTTGAAGTGCCTCTCGGGTTAGCGGGACCGTCCGAAAGGGTTATCGCTACCCCGAAACGTAAAGGGCTAAGGAAAGAACATGGATAGCTTTTAGTTAGTAAGAGTCTGACACTCCCTTCCGCTCCACCCAGAGCGGGAGGAGTCATTTGACGACTTGCCACCCTCAAAAAAAAAACAGAGAACTTGAAGTGGGCTGTCATTTCACTCTTTGCAAGGGATTGACACTATTGACAGCAAACTTCTAGCTCACTTCACGTAAGTTTTGGCGGTGAGATTTGTTACAGAATAATTCAATTTTTTGTTATGCAACACGTCTTTTTGGATGGTAGACGCGGCAACGATTTTTCCCTAGATCTTTACTAGAACTTTGATAGAGAATTAAATAAGTTTATTTAGATATATTTTATTAATAATAAGTAAATTTGAACTTCAATAAAAAATATTGTAGTCTTGCAACATCAACTCTTCAAACCTTAAAACCAGCTGTTTCTATTGACACAATACCATTTGAAAATTTCATTCATTACTTTTGGTTGAATGAACAATGGCTCAAAAATACTACCTCCGTTAGGTAGGTACAAAATATATCAATATTGTGAGCACGTAGTTCATTAAAAGCAATTATTATTGAAACAAAAGAATAAACATGGCGACTACTATAAGTGTGGATTATTTCACCAATGCTATAAGAGCCTAAACCGTGAATGAACGCTATAAGAGCCTAAACCGTGTTCAATAGTGGTCTCTTAGCGGCTTTGGCTGGTTTAATTTAATTTTTGAATTGTTTTTACATTTTTTTATAATGGATGCTTTTAACGTTCTGCATCGTTCTCACATGTATAATAATAGTATGAATGATGATACACATTTTTGTAACTATATTATGTTTAAAAGAGTGTCCGTAGAGTTTCTTGCCCGTTCTTCTCCATAGGTAGGTAACTTTCCTACTGATTTGGAATGGGTATCTAGCTTCATTTTTCTGACTGACCGACCTTATGACAATTTTCAAAAGTGCTGTAATTGGTTTATTTCAAATAAATACTTTGAGTTTGAGTTTGTCAAAATGTTTACGGAATATTGGTTTAGGTGTGCTGGTCACATTGTTTTATTGGTGAAATTGACCTTTAAAGAGACTTTTGGATTATGGATTTTACCATCCACTATTAAGGTGACATCGGTTCACTTCGATATGTAGCATAATTCTACAATCTGTTCATATCTATTCATTTATTCAAATTACGCTGAAAATCAGCACTTTTTGAAGGTCAAAGTTACATAAGACAGTCCCCCAAAAACGCCCACCCTTCACCACTTCCTAGTGCTTTAGCTGGGAAGAAGGAGTGGCGCAACAAACTCTCCAGCAGTACAGCTGTCTGTTGTGTGTAGTGGCTTAATAATAGCAGCAGTAACCACAGAAATAGGGATGATACCTAGGTAAAAAAGAAGTTATATTAAGTCCGTCAATTTGATAATCAAAAAATATTTGACACGTATATTTAGCTTTGTCATATTAATAGAAAATTACTTAAATAAAACGCATTAAAGTTGGAGAGTGGGGCTCGCTACGTTACAAGTACCTAAGTATAAAACTACATACTTGTGACGTCATGCCACATTTTAATTTAATGTATAGACGTAATCTTCAAAATCGTAATCGTCGTCGTCTTCGTAATCTTCTTCAATTAGGTTGCTTAACTTGGGTCTATATGGCGTTGTGTGAAATGTCCAAGGATATTATTATTATTATTAATCTTTGGATTACACAAAAAAAGAAAAAATAAGTGCCCAATATTTTTTATTATTCTAGCTTACGGATTAATTAAAATAAAATGTCGTCATCGCCGTTGTCTTCTAATTATATGATTTTAGGATTCAGGCTACGGCCTAATACGTATGGTAGCCTAGTACTCGAGGCAGCTACATAACACAACGTGATATAATTCTATTGTTCACGAAGAAATTCTGTGTTGTGGCCAGCAGGAAGAATTTACTCGGATTCCTACATCCGTGATTGTTGGGAGTTATTTATTTTATTACAAAAGCAGTATTATTAACGTTTATTGTTGCGTCGGCATCGCCTCAATGCTCCTATAGTCCGTTTGTTATAACATTAGATAAATAACGGTTATCACCATTTCGTTATTTCTATATCTATAGACGTATATTTAAACTCGTTATTTCACGTTACATACGAAGCAATTTAATCTATTTACCATTTACATAAAAAACGACTGTAAAATGCAGCTATGTCAACAATATTACACAATAACTGTCGTTTTTTAGACGTTATTTGTCTAATGTTATAGTTCTTTACAGAAAAAACAAATGACGTTGTTGGTAGGTTTGTTCTTACACGTGGATATTTATAATAGTTAAGGTTAGGCATTTTATTCAAAAGTCTCAATATTTTATATGTATTATTCCTACTATTTAAAGCACCTGCCATCTAATCTCTTCACCACCCTTGGTTGACTGGAAGAGAATGCCTAAGGCATTAAGTTCGCCTTTGTACCTTTATTGTGTGCGAAAAGTTTAAATAAATAAAATTGAAAAAATGTATCGAATAAAGTTTATCACTAGTATGAACAATTGCTGGACGTTTTGGACGTTTGGACATCAATTCCTTTCCTTCCTATCGAAATGTATGCTTGATTTATAGGCTTCAGTACCTCAAAAAAAAATAAAAAACCGGCCATGTGTTAGTCGCGTACGAAAGGGCTCCCATTCAACAAACGTGACATTTTTAGTCTTAAATATTTATTTTATTCTGTTTTTTAATGTTAATATATTTTTTTTCTTTTTTCTGGGGTTGTTGTAATAACGGCAACAGGAATACGTCATATGTGAAAATTTCAACAGTCTCACTATCACGGTTCATGAGATACAGCCTGGCGACAGACGGACGGACGAAATCTTAGTAATAGGGTCCCGTTTTACCCTTTGGGGACGGGACTCTTATAGGTCCGTCCGTACCTCTGTCAAACCCTTTTGCCGGGGAACTCGTGAAGGTATTAAGTTGGAATTAATATCAAAAACGTACTACGTCCCTTGGACCTCTAAAAAAATATAAGTTCTAAATGATGGGAATAAAAAAGGACAATTATGTGACATATTTTGGCTATCGCAAATAAATCAAAACAGATGAGTACTTCCCGTTGATTTTGATTTGGGCAAGGGTCTTCAGGCAGGGCAGGAGTAAAGGAATATATTTTTTTGTTTTTTTAATATGTTTACTTAAAATTGCAACACTTACATTTTTGCTGTTGCAGAAATACCTAATTGTGACGTATGTAGAGGAGATTTTTTCATAAAAATACTAATTGTAAGTTAAGGTTGTTTTTAGGATAAATTCATTCCAAATTTGGTCGGACTCGCACTTGGCTGTTTTTTTTTAGGAATGATGTGGCTAAGCTCGACTTCGACAGCGTGGAAGTTTGTAAATGAAGTTTATAGGTACTGCTATTATAATATTGCATAGATGAAACTGTATGGATGAATACCAATTACAAAAATATTGTACCGACCTACACACCTACTTGAAAATCTCTGATCGAATTTCGGACGAGAAAAATATAAAATGTAGATAATGTCTAGATAGTAAAGGCATCATTTTATTAGGTAATACTTAACTAAAGGTAGAATTGAAACATATTTTAGCTGATGTAATAAGATGTAAATATTAAAAGATGTAAAAAGGCCCAAATAATGTGGAATATGTTGCAAATAAGGGAAGTACGCATCTGATTAAATGATTCGATCTTAAATTAGATATAAAATGCATTAATTAAGCTAGTTAGGATTTCGTACCTATAGCTTAAATGGTGAAACTAGGACCCTATAACTATGCCCAAGCATCGGCTGTCTGCCCTTCCTCCACCTAATTGTCTCCTCTTAACCGTACCTACCGGTTGAAGTAATAAAAAGAAAGTAAACTAGTATAATGGTTTTGGTAGTAAGGAGCCCCGTAGTGAGCAATTACGACTCGCACTTGTCCGGTTTTTTATTTATTATCAACATCGTTCTATTTTATTTAAGTACCTAATTAAAAACAAAACGAATGAAATGTTAACTTCAACTTATAAAACAGTAAATATACTTAAAACATTAATTATCACTAGGTGCATACTTTGAACTGTAATAGAAATACCTACTGAACAATGCGACGTTGTCATCCAGGTTTATTATAAATACGCGGTACTAGCCCATCAATTGCCAATGACGGGATCTCCTTTGCATAAAATTGAGCTCATCATAACAACAAATGTGATATGATTGCCTTTCTGTACGCCAATATGTAGAGTAGTGCGGTATTTAACAACAAACGGCCGATACGCGCGACCACTTTCCGACCGGGCAGCCGTCCGAACGCATTTGCCATCCATGACTTTTTAATAAAAACAAGTGCGTAATTCTAAATTCAATCATCTAATATTCATAACATAAAACCTTTAATTACCCGTGTCTTTTTTCTCTTTGCATAAAAAAAAGCAATTCGATTTTCAAATTCGAATTACCCGCGCAAATTGTGATGTGTTGATGTCATGACATGTGCACACAATGGTTCAATTAACGAGTGCAATCAATTGTGGAGCAAAGTTTTTCTTTTTTAACTGATGGTTTGTTCAAATTATAGGATTTCATACGCTGCGCTTGCGTGGACAGTGGCCTGCAACGACGGATATGAGGACAGACTGTAGAAGTTGTCATCGAAGCAAGAAGGCATAATGCGGTGAATTGTTGAAGTTGTTGTGACTTAGAACTCAGTGATCGTGAATGTTGGTGATTTGTGACTGGATCCACTTAACTTTCGGGACTCTGTGCTGTGTTAAATAGTTCAACATGTTTTTCTTAAAGGTGAGCATAACTTTTAATTTACCAAATAGTTTTGGTGAGGTTTAAAATTCGAATAAAAAACGATTTATACCTATTTTAAAAATGGACTCCGTTGGTCTAGTGGTCACAAAAAATACTGCCGAGCATGTCGCCCTGGTTTGATTCCTAGTTGTGGCAAAGTGTTATTGGGTTTTTTCAATTGGCATTTCTTATTAGCTCTAAGTCTCAATTTGTGTTCGGTTATGGAAATGGGCTCGCCCCTTACTATATGGAACTCAGACATAAGTAGCGAAATGTGGGTGAACGATAGTTACACCTCTGCCTAACCCTTCAAGGATTACAGGCGTGATGTTGTGTTATAATATTATTTTTAAGTAGTTGTGACATTTCACGATACATTGATGTAATACATGGTCAAAACAAATCGTAAGACCACAACGCTAATAATTGAAAGCTAGATCGTTGACCTCTATGACTTGCTATAAATTGTTTCCAAACTTCTTTTAAGCTTCTTATTCTCGATATAGAATAACTATTCTGGAGTCTTCTCGTTGCTGGCAGCATAGATAAAAAAAAGAAAAGTCATTTCGTTTAGTTTAAAAAAACCTATTTTCGAATTTTGAAGCGGTAAAATCTCGACTAATTCAATAGGACAACTTGTCAGTTTAGTCATACTTCTCTCCACTACTATTGCTATTTGCTAACGTAACTGATGTAATTTTAGAAAAATGTTACCAATTTTTTTCTTGTTACATACGTGTGTTTTTTTAATATGAAAGAAATAGTTCTTAAAACAATTGCTATGTTACTGACATAGCAATTTGACATAGCAATTGTTTTCTATCAAAACATCCGCGTGTCAACTGTTTTGGCAGCTATCACAATAGACAAATATAATACAGTGTGTATCATAACAATCATAGTTGCAGTAATAACATGTGGGCACATAAATAAAACAGCTCTAGGCAGGTTTACATACTCCTAATTTCATTTGTAATAAGGTCGTTGTAGCGAAGTGGTCTATGCAGTGTCAATATGTCCTACAGAAATAAAAAAAAGGTTTATGGAAATTAAAAAAAAAATGTTGAACGCCTAAATAAGGTCATCAGAAGTATAGTATTTTTTTATTAATACCTTAAACAATGATCATATTCATCATCTTTCTTTTCTTTAAGAACGCGTCTGATAGAAGACACATTAAGTTTAATTATATTTTTTTTCAAACATTTAAATTAAGGTATGGGTAGTGACTACTACTCCTATTTTTTTTTTTCAATTCAACAACTTTAATCATCACGCTTTTAATCCCCGAAGAGGCAGAGGTGTACCTATAAGTACACTCAAATAATTATTTTCTACAGTTATGTTTAATTTCTAAGTAAAATAGGGCGATCTATTGCCATCAACCGGGCACAAATCCAGACTCCGGAATCCTATTGAAGAATTCCAGATTGAAAAACCCAATACTACTTTGTCCAACCCGGGTATCGAACCATGTCTGTCAAACGAGGCAGCGAGTTTTTTTTTCGATAAAAAATATTCAAAAAAAAAAAAAATTCACGATGCATCCACAATTTGGGTTTGCAATGATTTATCTAGTTTCATGTCCATGTGATGACCACATCATGCAATAATGATCATTTGTAGGTGCCTGCCTCTAGGACGGAAAGAATGTGAAAGCTAGTCATTGTTACCAGGGAATCATTTTTATTCACTATCTATAAGCACACATGGACATTACCATGTGGTCCGACAATTTTCTTTACCATAGAATATTCAACGCACTATGCACAATTAAACATAAATAGCCCTGTAGATTTTAAAACAAACAGTGTCTTGAAAATAAACTAGAATTCTAGACGGTCAACATAAGTTTTAAGCACATTTTATTTCAATCCTTTTTGTCGTTTCCTATGGCCAAGATTTCTTTGAGATGCCTAATTTTAACACCCTCAATGACTAATTTATAGACTCATAATATCAATCATGACATTCCCTTGAACGGGATTAAGTACCTAGAAAGAAAAAAGAAATAAAATACGTTTATTTGGGGTAAATATGACGCAGTAAAAAAAAATCAAACACAAAAAAAGCAAGTTGTATATAATATGTCCCCACATATGCGTCACATCCGCGCAAAACAGCCATCCGTCATATCTAGTATTTTTGGAGGAGAAAAACTAGGTCAAGACATTATTATTTGAAGTTGTGAAATATAAAACAAGGAGTTTACGATACAATAGAATAAAATTGTAACACCTCTTGATTCTATATCGAATTATGTTTGCACTGTAAAACTTGCACTGCTCAGCAAAATAATACAATGAAAATGATGGGAACTAAAAAAAATGTGAATAGGAAATATTCAATCGCCGTTACTGTGCTTCTGTAGTTTTGAATGTAATGTGTGAAATCATTTAATGTAATTTAGATATTTCAAAAATATTATAACATAACATCATGCCTGAAATTTATAGCCCGAAGGGTTAGGCCAGGTTACCCAAATTTCGACAGTTATGTTTAAGTCCCATGTAATAGGCGGCGAGCCTATTACCAACAACCGGACATCAGAGTCCGGGCTGCTATTGAGGAATCCCACAAGGAAAAACCCAATACCTATGAGCTCATTATTAGCGCTTGCGACCACTAGACCAATGAGGCAATCTTATAACAAAAACATGTTCTTAAAAGAATTTAAAGAGGTTTGAGAAAAAGAGGTAATAAAAAATCAAAAAATGTAAAGTTGATTATTCAAACTAGGATTAAAATCAGCACTTTTTGAAGGTCAAAATTACATAAGACAGTCCCCCAAAAACGCCCACCCTTCACCACTTCCTAGTGGTTTAGCTGGGAAGAAGAAGTGGCGCAACAAACTCCCCAGCAGCAAAGGTTATAAATATATACACATTTAGGATTTTAGGAATCGCTTACTGTAAGGTTGGGACTTGGGAGACAAGTGAAACACACGAGATCTGGGTAGATACTGATTATATATTGAGATTATTGAGATTAACTACACGGATTAATAGGTATGCATACACATCTATAGTTACTACATCTCATCTTCACCGCATTAAAAAAAATTAAATTAACTACAGTTTAATTTCATTTTACGCTATAATATTATATTGTATATTTATGATTATATAGTTATACACGATTTATAATAGTAATAATGCTGTTACATTGTAGTAGTTTTCTTTTTTTTTTTTTTTACATTTATGTACTTATTACTAAATTATCTTATAACTTATTATACACACACATATAGTACCTGTATTTAAATAACTATAATCAAGAAACAGGTGGCATGTACAGTTTTGTCCTGTTCTTGTGTATTGTGTACATTTTATTATTTTTCATAATTTCTACATTTGGTGAACATTCTCTTATAACAGTGTATGGACCTTTATAAATGCTTTGGAACTTATTACCTGTTTCATTTTTTATTAGAATTAAATCATTTGGTTTGTATGACACTGGGTTAACATTTCGGTCGTATCTCACTTTTCTGTTTACTTTACTGGCTATTAAATTATCTCGTGCCTCTCTTTGCGTTGTTTGTATTCTGTATTTTAATTCTAATGGGTAGCTATCAAAATTGTATAAAGGATCAACTTGGCCTGAATTTAAGTTCGTTGGTAAAATACATTTTTTGCCGAATACTAACTCAAAAGGGGTAAATCGTGTCTCAGTGTGTACTGTTGTATTATATGAAAAACACCAAAATGGAAGCCAAGTGCTCCATGCTTCTGTATGATTACCTGTTTGAATCCTTATATAATTACCCAAGTGTTTGTGTGAGTTTTCCAATGCGCCAATACTCTGATGATGATACGCCGTTGACTGTAATTTATTTATATGTAATAGGGTACATACCTCTTTCATTGTAGTTGACAAAAACTCTGAGCCCATATCTGTTGCTATAGTTCCTGGAATTCCGTATCTAAGAATAAAATTATTAACTAAATTTCTAGCTACGTCACTTGAGGTTTTTGATAACATTGGGTATGCTTCAACGTATTTAGTTAGTTCACATTGGATGGTCAATATATATGTGAAATTATTGTAATCTCTATCCAATGGACCTACCAAGTCCATGTAAATTTTTTCAAAGGCTGATGTTGCCGTAGTCGTGATTTCCATAGGTTCTTTTGTATGATGTGACGAATGTTTTTGTCTTTGACATTTGTCGCATCTTTTCACAAACTCTGTTACATCCACCTCTAGCCTTGGCCAGAAATAATATTTTTTAATATTATTAATCATCCGTCTAATGCCCGCGTGGCCACTTGTGGGCAAAAGATGGAAGTCATTTATGATCACACGTTGATCATCTTTGTTGTTTATTCTCTCTATATCTTTTAATATACATAGTCGTGGTCCGGACCATTTATTTATTTTCTGTACTTCACTTATTACTCTTTCTATAAAATTACTTTTATCATTCTTATTCTTTATGAAATATGTTTCCTCTATGTTATATTTCTTACAAATTATTTCCAACTCTCTCACAAATTCGCCTGGCGAGAATTGCGATCGAGACGCTGGATTTATGAAAATTGTATTTCTTGTTGGTGCATAACAAAAACATTTGTTCTCATATTTTATTTCATTCAAGTTACGATGTCGTGCTAATTCGTTTTCTGTTATAAAACGTAATTCAATGAAACATTTAGGTTTACTAATCATTTCTACAACTTTCGGTTGATCAGGCCGATTGTCGTCAAAAGTAACAGTACCCTGTGTTTGTAACCTGGCCTTCTGGCCTCGTGTCATTACATTGATAACACTGTCATTCATCTCTTTCAACTCCTCCGATGTTATGCGCAAGCGTGACATTGCGTCCGCTGCTGAATTATTTTTTCCTCTCAAATATTCCACTACGAAATCATATTCTTCCAAAATCAATCTAAATTTTGTCAATCTGCTTGAAGGATCTTTCATTCCAAATAATGCTATGAGCGGTTTATGATCTGTTTGGACTGTAAACTTACGGCCATACAAATAAGGTCTAAAATGCTTAACCGACCAAACGATGGCTAGCAACTCTTTCTCGATTGTTGGGTATCTTTTCTCGGCTTTATTCAAACTTCTACTCGCAAATGCTACCGGTCTACTGTTTCCGTTACACAATACCGATCCAATAGAGTAATTTGACGCGTCAGTTTGTAAAATAAATTGATTTTTCTCTGAGAAATCGGGATATTGTAATACTGGATGTTTAATGACACATTGTTTAAGTAATTCAAATGATTTTTGACATTGCTCATCCCAATTAAACATGACATTTTTCCTACACAGTGAATTTAATGGATGTGCTTTCTCTGCGAAGTTTGGAATGAATTTCCTATAATAATTAACGAATGCTACGAATCTTTTTACTTCTTCTGTGTTTATGGGAACTGGGTAGTTTTCCACAACTTTTATCTTATTGGAGTCTGGTATGACACCCTCTGGAGTAACAATATGACCTAAGAATAGTAATTCCTTCTTTAAGAAATTACATTTTTGGGGATTTAATTTTAAATTAACCTTTCGTAACCTTTCGAATATGTCCTGAAGATTTTTAATATGGGACGTTAGATTTCGGCTAAAACATACTAAATCGTCTTGATATACTAGGCATTTTTCGTACGTCAAACCTGTCATTGCCATAGTCATCATTCTTGAAAAGGAACTGGGACTCGTTTTAAGTCCTTGGGGTAGTCTAGTCATTTGAAATCTTCCAGAATCAAATGCTGTGTATTTACGACTGTCGGGATCTAATTTTACATTATAATATCCTTGATGCAAATCTAAATGTGTAAAGTACATACAGCCTGATAAAGAATCTAATATTTCCGTAATATTTGGAAGAGGAAATTTGTCATCCTGTATAACGTTGTTCAGTTTCCTGTAGTCAACTACTAACCGCCATTTCTTGTTCCCATCGCTATCCGATTTTTTCGGTACAAGTAGAATGGGACTAGACCATTCACTCTGAGATGGTTCTATAATTCCCTCATTTAACATTTTGTCTATTTGACTTTTAATTTCATTTTTTAAAGAGTGTGGTTGTCTGTATGGTTTTGAATAAATTGGTTGAGTGTCTTGTTTCAAAACAATCGAGTGTTGATAAATGTCCGTAGTCGATAATTTATCTCCTTCCAAATAAAAAATGTCTGAATATTTGGCACATAAACTTTCAATGTTTTGTTTTTCTTCTTTATTTAAATTACTTAAGGTTAACTTTGCAAATAGCTGCTTAACCCGGTCTGCATTCAACTCGTTTTTGTTAAAAACGCAGATATCGTAATCCCTGGTACTCTGTATATCTAGATTTATTTCTGACAATGTGACGTCATTGGCTGTTGTATTCAAAATACGTACTGGTATTCTACCATTGTCTGGAGCCACTAATGTACTCGCGACAAAGATTCCCTCACATACTTCTTTCGTACTTATCACGCATTCGTCCTTCAAGTTAGTATTTACATAGTGAATTGACTCTGACCTAGCAGGTAATGTCATTAAATAATCCTTGGAATTATATAGTTTCAAAGTTATCTGGTTCCCATTATACCATAATGATAAAACATTGTTATGAAAGTCAATAACCGATGAGTACTTGCTTAAAAAGTCTTGCCCTAAAATTCCATACGCCTTACAAGGCAAGGTGTCAAACACATAGAACTTATGGACTATGTTTTGTTCGTGAGTCCATAATTGTAACTTTACATATCCGATTGCTTGGACTCTGCCTCCGATCCCATTTATAGTTATGTCCTCCTTACAGATGGGGATATTGAACTTTTGTACGTGTTTATACTTTAAGGCTGAAATGGATGCGCCCGTATCAATTAACCAGCTAAACGGTTGCAAGTGATTCACTAATAACTCTACGTAATAACTACTTTCACTAGCCATGATTTTATTACTTTTAGGAACGAAAAAACTCACTTCCGCATTCCTTGGCATCATATGATGAAGTGCTGGGTTGTGGCCGTGATTCATCATCAGTGATCACGCGAACATTTCCACGATCCCCTTTATTTCCCCTGTTGGTATTATTTCTAAAAGAGTTACCTCGATAATAGCCTCTACCTCGAGGTTGTTGGCTGCCTGCTGTAGTAGCGGCGCCTGGCTGCCCATAAGCTGCTTGCTGCTGCTGGCCTCTGCCACGTGCCGGGTAGCCACGGGTGTAGCCACGCTGTCTGAATGCACCTCTATACGCACCTCTACTGTAGCATCTGTGGTTGTTATAATACACTGTCTGCCTGGAATTGGGTTTATAATTCATATTACGTCTCAGTGAAAAAATTTCAGCACTCCGGCTGGTCGATGTGCTGTCCTCGTCTAACGCTGCTTGAACAGCATCTTTTAAGCACTGGAACTTCTGAGCTGCCAGAATTGTACTAATCCTGCGATTCCTCAATCCTTCACTAAACTGCCTGATCGCCTGTTTTTCGTTAATTGTTTTTAAAACATCAAACTTTTCTGAATTGCCCTCAGATTGTGAAATCGTGAGGTCAACAAACATTTCGGAAAGTTTTTTCCCGAAATCATCTACCGACAATTCATTTTGCCTGAAGTTTAGAAGTTGTTTTTGCAACGCACTTGCGGATTTCTGCGGTAATAGGACTCTCTTCATGTCACACAAAAGCATTTGTACATTGTCATATTTGGTAGCTAATTTTAATTTTGCCCCTTGTGATAATCTACTCTTGAGTACGAAGTTAATTAGATTTTCATGCGCTTTCGTGTCTATGACCGAACTGTAATAGTCTATGCCGTCTATCAATTGTTTTGTATTTGAAATTTCGTCTGTCATAACCGGTAATAAGTTCAAAGCAACTCTTAAGTCAAACTCCATTTTTATTGTAATTTCACTATTATCTTTTGCTTGACATAAATTAGTTATTTCTGTATTTATGTCACTAATTTTCTCACACCATTCTGTTATACTATTTGTTTCTTCTGTACTCCTATTTATTTTATTTATGTTTTCTATGTAGTTGTTGTATTGTTTAATTATTACATGAGCTTCACCTAGCTTTTTCGCTAAAATATCTCCTTGTCTACGAGATGGCCCGATTTTAATTAAATATCTCCGTATTTGTACTAGCTCTTCATATAACTTGTTTAAATATACTGCCATTTATTTATGAGTAATATTTATACATAACAATTTTTTTTTTCCTCTTATTTACTGGATAAATACCTACCATTGTCCATTTTTTTTTTTTTTTTTTTTCACTTACATGTACATTTTTCCTTATTTACTAAATAAACATGATAAATACCATTGTCCATGTGTGTCCCTTTGTCCATGCGTTACTTAACTTACACGATTATCACTTCACTGTAATTGGTTAGACTTTTAAACACTTTCCACTGCTTCAAACTGTAGCTTCGTCGATCTTTAAATCGGGATAAAGATTAGGTCGTCGTCGCCGCATGAAAGAACTTCCTCTCTGTCCATTGGCGAGGCTCGCCTCTCGGATCCACTGGAAATGGCATTTCTTGTACTGCTTCCACAAAAAGTACACCACGCCGAGGCTTAACAACACGCAGATGACTATCAGTATAAGGGTAATATTCGACATGTGCTCCTTTACTGTTTCTAAATGCCCCCGATTCGAACCAACGGCATTTTGGTTCAGGAACACAGTCTCCCTCTCCACGTTGGAACGACACATTTTCGCATCACTAGTTTTTTGAAATTACAATTATCGTAAGATAGTTTATTTTGGCACTGCGATTGTTCATTGTTTCCAATTTTATTAAATAAAGTTGAGTACTTGAAGCCGCAACACTAGATAGATATACGATGACGGTATCGCCACGGCCCCAAATATGGCAGGGTCGCCATGTAAGGTTGGGACTTGGGAGACAAGTGAAACACACGAGATCTGGGTAGATACTGATTATATATTGAGATTATTGAGATTAACTACACGGATTAATAGGTATGCATACACATCTATAGTTACTACATCTCATACACTATCACGTGTAATTTGACCATACAAGAGCTTTACAACTTATAAAAAATGTGGGCCGCGTTTTTGCTTGAATTCGTGAAATAACTTTCCTACGCCACCTTTACCATGTGTGGTACGGTTTCATTTCATGTTAATTGCCATTAATTACTATTGTACCGGAAAGTTGAGAATTTAAATCCCAATAAGACGATATTAACTTTGACTAAATTGATGTTACATGGTAGATACTTAAATGTTTACAGCTGGGCCCTGAGAGTAACTGCGTTTGTTATTTCAACCACAAACCATAATCCAGTCATAGTTCTGCCAATTATTAGATGGTTTAATGTGAAAGGGCTTACGTAAACCTTGAAGATTGATGTTAATACAAACTTTAATTATCTGGTCAGTTCCACGGTTTAAAAAAAAGTGAGAAAAAAATGTATTTTATTTGGAATACGCAGAAGAAAATAGACATGGTATAAAAAGTGTTAATCCAAAGCTTTAGCGAAAAGATCGCCCATTGCATAATGTTCCAATTTTATATCTGCCATTTTTATGGTGTACGTAATAAAGAGCATTCTGTTTATCGATCAAAAGATTCTGATTGCTTTCGAAAACGAACTTAGGTGATGGCGAGTTAATGATATAATACTTGTTCATATTATTAACACGTCCTTTAATTTCTTTAGTATGACGTCTACCTCTTATCCTGACCTCTGTGTCCCAAAACTTGCAACTAAAATGATATCCGCTTTGCCACCGACGACGTCATGAAAATGGTAAGGCTTCCATCCAATATCCAAATTTCAATTAAAGTCTTTAGCCAATATCGAAGTTTGGGCCAAGGTGTTTGTCCAAAAGGCGAACCGAAAGTTAAATCAGACATAAAAATCATGATTCAAAGAACTGTGTCACTTTTGGTCTAGTTTTTTAGGTCCCAGGAAATTTCACTCTACTTGCGATGTCTGGCTTTGTTGCCAACAGGGCTTAGGCCACGATTTGGAACACGCTGTGTCCACTATTAAGCTGAGGTTTCTTCTCAAGGATACCGTAATATTTAAATCCCAAATATGGTATTTTTGCCCTAATTGGGATCGAAATATTACGATCTCCATTCATTATACAGACTTTTTACAATATCTTGATGAGAACTTACGTAATTTTGTGAAAAGTGGATACTTACAAGACACATGGGCGAATTCTTTTAAATATCACTTGTATTTATGTAAG
Source organism: Hyppa rectilinea (assembly GCA_951799385.1). NCBI lineage: Eukaryota > Metazoa > Arthropoda > Insecta > Lepidoptera > Noctuidae > Hyppa > Hyppa rectilinea. Next base: position 7,198,158 of record OX637314.1, read on the forward strand.
TGTACCATCCACTTCCACTTGTCTGGTCAGTTATGACCTGACCTTCACAACTTTGCTTGGGATTCTTTGGCTATCAATGAAAAATACTTATTGTTGTTGGCCTGTGTTGTGTCCTGATGGGTAAAGGCCTCCCATGTGTCCTTCCATAACTCTTTTTTTTGTGCGATACATGCCATTTTGCTTTCGCAAACGTGCTTAGATCATCGCACACTTTTGCCGTGGTCTACCTCGACGGCGAAGCCCTCGCCAGGTTCCCATTAAATGCCGATTTTAGCTGTTCATCTCTCCAGGTGTGACGTGTCTGGCCCACTCCGACTTGAGTCTGGCTGTTTTTTCTCCAACATCCGCTACTTGAGTTATGGAGAGCAGGGTGGTGTTACTACGTTCTACATTGGCAATTACATCATGGATTTAAACTTTCTTTTCGATTAGAGCAGGTCTATTCCCAAAACATTCTGATACTTAGATTTTAGGCGAATACGAAGAATAAAGGAATAGAATTGGAGATTTGAATGCGTGAAGTATATCCGTTTCTAATGTAATTTGGCAATTCCTATTCAAGAAGCATAAAGGTTCGCATATGGAGTCAGAGCTGTCAATTCACACCACGGTACATGGATATAAAACAACTTACCTACAATATGAGATACTATGATTACAAGTACCTGAATATAGACAATAAGATGTATTCTATATATATCAGGTGTATCTTTAAATAGAATCGCATACACATTTAATAAAAGTTTTTTAAATCTCTTGAGCCAAAAACACATCGTTTAAAATCTCCGATTTACAATGATAACAAATTCAATTTTAACTGAATATCGATATATTAACGACCTTTAAAAGTGAAATGAAGAAAGTGTATCATTTACATACAAATGCATGCGGGTAATGCAGTTTAGCATCCACGTTCAAGGTTCATATAATACCTGCAATTTATAACGGACTTGCTAATTGGATACAGTTAACAACCAAACGTTTTAACAAATTTACCGAATGAACATGTGAATTATTTGATGTTTATTATTTTTAATCACAATTTCTCCACTTTTAAAACCGTCGCTCGCTTTGTTTCCTAAATTTACGTTACGTAATAAAAATCTAAGGTAAGCTAGTATTACATTTTGCATAAGAGTGCCTTTTATAAGGCACTATGAAAGAATTCTTAAATATTCCCTAAAGGTGGTAAATAGAGATGACAGTTTGTATGGAGTTTGGTTATTTTTATTGATAAGAAATGCCATTGGGCTTACCTGCGTCTTGTATACTATGCATTATCGCTTGTCCTTACAGCCCAACTGGAAATAGAAATCTATAAATACCCCCAAAATATTAAAAAAATCCCATAAGAAAACTTTCGTGATCATAACAGGGAATTCTGATGTTTATTCCGTAATATTAGTAAGAAGATCCTAATAGTTATAAACAGACGTTCACTGATAATATTCTCATGCAACTTTCATTTTGCATAATGATTATTTATCTGCATCTAAGAATTTGACACAACATAATTATATAATAATTGCATTATCTCCCACGAACATCTTACAACAGCTCTGGCGTATAATTTCACTGCATCTAGGATTAGCGTTTCAAAATTGGTGTCAAAACCTGACGTCAAAATTCCATCTAGATTTTTTAATACGTGTTTTCGTCCTCATTAAATAATTTACATAAACCAGAAGGGATGATCAGTAACACGTGTATAAGATATCATCATATTAGGCAACAAACTAAGCGATTTATTAATAAAAGATTTTAACACAAAAGTTTTGGAATAAATTACGCCAAATGCACGTGATTTGTATCCGGAATAAAGTTAGAATGTTGTCAAACTACAAAAAGATCCACTTAAGTGTTAAAACTAGCGTTTATGTTGATTTTACTCAGAGCTATCTTAATTTTAATCACACGTGCTTCTACGCGATGCCTACTCACGGCACCATTTTTGGAGCGAGTCAATTGGTAATTTACCTGACAGCTCATCAACACATGCTTGTGTATAATCCGACAGAGAAATTAACATTAATTACCACTGCAAAGCCTAAGTAGCAAACCGTCTATTCATTCTCTCGGATTAGGCACAACCGGCACATCCTTATGTAGGGAATAAAAGGTTTAACCCACGATTTTATTTTCAATACTATTGCGTGTGATGTGAAATTCGAAAACAAAAGAATTAATTTCGCAAGCCTTCGTTTTTTTTTGCTACGGATGTGAATACATTTCACACATCAATCTACGTTATTATTATTTGAACTGGATTTACATGCGCTCGTTACGTATGATGTAAAACGATTCATTCTGCCTGTTCTAAAGTATATTAAACACACATCGATGCGGTAGTTTCTAATGATTATAATGTGTTGATGATCACATTATAGTTGTAATCTAATGTAAGTAACACGTAACATGGTAGATACGTCTTCTAGATCTTTTAACCACTTCGAGATCTTTTAACCACATAAATAACAAGTAAAAGTTTGCATTCCCGTATCTCAGTACGTTGGCAAAGTTAACCGGTTTAATAATAGGTTCTAGTCTATTTTTTGCCATTCACCTGTTTGGCGTAATGTTGGGTGCGGGCGGCGGGCACGCCTCTTCACGCCATCTCTAGCGATCTAGTGCCGCGGCGGCAAGCGGCGGCTACCGCCTCGGACGTCCACCTCGCTCACAACTCACTTTTCCGCTTTTACTTTCAGGTTGCTACCTTTTTTCTCGTGGCCCTCGTCGTGGGAGCCGAGAAGAAAATCGAGTTGCAAGACATCGAAGAAGATAACTTGAGAAGTGAGCTGAAGAGCGAACTAGAAAAGGACCACGAAAAATCAGATGGTCAAGAAAATTCGGTACCTGAAGCAGGGCTAGGATTCAATTCTTTAGACTTTATGAAAACTGGACTCCTGAGGTTTTTCGAGAATGCCCATACTCAGCCACTTCATCAACAACAGCAACAGCGGTACGTGCACCAGTACGCAGTGACCGAGCAGCCAGAGAGATTTGCGCCAGCAGGAAATAAAGCACAATACGAACCACATGCGCCTCAGCAAGCCATGGTGGGATACTTGTCGAACATGCCGATGCAAATATATCTAGTCCCGCAATACACCCCATCTGTAGCACCACAGACGTTTGCCCCGCTTGCAGAGTTCAATTCAAATGGTCAAAATGGTGCTGGTACAGCTAATAATTACGTAGAGGTACCCGCATATGCGCCGCCGCCTGCTCCTCAGCCAGTGACGTACGTTTACCAAGCTCATCCTACCGCTACCCCAGCTCTAACAACGGGACAACCTGTGCTAGGGTTCCAGGTACCTGTTTTACACAACCACATTCCAAGACTATTAGCACCATCACATGCACCTCAGTCTTATTTCGCGAATCAAGAATATAGAGATACGAACGCTATCGATGAAATTACTTCTCAAACTGAAATACCGCACTACTCCCCGACAGAGGCAGAGTTCCCGCGTCACTATAATTCTCGCGCGCCCATAAGAGGACAGTACAAAACTCATGAAATACCTGATCTACCTCATCCTAATCCTTTACTGTTGAAAGCTCCTCCTTCACATCTTGCGCATATACCGAGGACGTTGCCGATGCACCGCCCTTATACAAAGCAGGTGTATCAAGAAGGTGATATTGCTTCTAATTCATTGCTTCCACGACCGTATGGAACTCATGGTCCGTTCAAGAGACGTCCTACCTCCTTACTCGACTCTTACATACCTTCCAGCGTTCAGATAGAATACCTGAAGAGAGGTTTGGCGAAGGATCCTTCGTCTTTGTACGATGCGTTGGCAAGTGGCCGGTTGGTCCATACGATCCCGCGACATCTTGAACGAGGTTTTCTTCCGAACCAGATGTACGCCACAGCTGCCGGAGGTGTGACATATGGGCACTACAAAAGAAATCCAAAAGTTGAAAGGTTTCCTCATAAATGACCACATGACTGAAAACTACACAAACATGAATACTTTAGATGTAGGTGGGTATGAGTAATTATGGCATTAGAAAAATATTAGATTAATGTTGCCGTTATTTAACATTGCGTGAATCTAGTTGCGAAAGGTAATGCAAATGTAATGAAAAGCCAGACAATGTAAAAAAAAAGTAAATTATGGCAGCAATGTACAACGTATGAGTGTATAATAATAGCAATTAAGTAGTTATAAGTAATATAGACAAAGTGGAAAAAGCTCAAAAAGTTTATAATATTTTGTTTACACAGAACTAATTTGAAAGGTCAGTATTTTATCATTTCGAATATATTGTTATTTATAATAAAACTGTTGTTAATGATAGTTTGTTTTATTGCCCATTTACCTATCACTACAGGTCTTTTGCAAGTCTTCGGAGTTAAAAAGAATTGTAATGGGACAGTACTTAGAGTAATCAGACAATTGTTTAAATGAAACAAAAAAACTAAAAGTTAAATCAATAAAGATTTAGTAATGGCAGCTCATATAATCATAATGTAATTAGAAGAGTACTCTTCCTCTGCCTAACTAATTACTGTCTATAATAATTATGAACTTTAATGTTCAAAGCTGTCAAAATTATTTAACACCTTTAGTGATGCTTGTCAAAGATGCATCAAGTTCATTATGTAATAACTTCGAGAGTGTTAAATAACGGCACAAAGTCCTATTGAAAGTTATGAGAGCACTTTTATTTTGGCCGCCATCATTACCAGGCACATGGTTACCTGTTATCAGAACTGTTTTTAGAAGGTAGTTCTTTAATGCGGCTTGTGGTATTAGTAAACTGGCAGAAAATGTGACGTAATGAAAAAGCGTTATGCCCTACTGTCCCCTATGTTTTTTTTTTGTTAAAAGAAAAACATTTGACACATGAAGCTTGAGACCATGGCAGGTATACATCTTATTATACAGCGAAAGAAATTCCGTTCCAACCGGGTCTTCCACGACAACTCGCGTCTTTTTTTTATTTTTAAAATCAGGGAGGATTTTTTTAAAATCACGAATTTATAAAAAAATTGTCATGCGAGAAAAAGCCCTGTTTCTCGCATGGTCTTTTGTTTTAAAATTTTGTCATCGGATGTCATAACCTGTAGTATCCACAAGTTTGTAGATCCATATTTCAATGAGAAGAAAAAGCCTATATGCCTTTTTTTTTTTTTTTTTTTAGGGCTGGGAAATCATCCAATGACTGCTCCCGCTCTGGGTGGAGCGGAAGGGAGTGTCAGACTCTTACTGACTAAAACCCATCCATGTTCCTTCCGTAGCCCTTTATGTTCCGGGGTAGCGGTAACCCTTTCGGACAATCCATGCCTGCTGTGACATAATTAATAGAAAGGAGTGTGCACAAAATTGTAGGGGCACTGTCCCCACCTACCAACAGACTTGGGATTTGTTTTAATATGCTTATGACGACCCATGAAAAGACTAATAATAATTTTTTCAATGAAAAACAATGGGGTTCATGAAAAAAAAAATCTCTCAGAAATATTGAAAAATATACATTTAATTTTGCATATTTAAAAAACCGCGCGTAACGAATGTCAAACCCATGATAAGACTAATAATAATTTTGTCAACGAAAAACAATGGGGTTCATGAAAAAAAAAATCTCTCAGAAATATTGAAAAATATACATTTAATTTTGCATATTTAAAAAACCGCGCGTAACGAATGTCAATGTCATTCACAGCCATGGACTATTTATTGAAAGAGCATTGTTTGTTCGGAAACGTGGTTACTTAATCTTATCTATATATATATATATATATTATATAAAAGAATTGCATTCGGTGCCTCGGCCTGGAGGTGGCCCTCAACAAGTCGGAGGCCATGGTGTTCCATGGTCCCCGACGGGCGCCGCCGCCGGGATCACACATTGTGGTCGGGGGGGTCCGGATCGCTGTCGAGCCTACCATGAAGTACCTAAGATTGGTGCTCGACAGCCGGAGGGACTTTGGCCCCCACTTCCGGCGGCTTGCGCCCAAGTTGTTGGGCGCGGCCGGGGCACTTTCAACGCTGCTTCCCAATCTGGGGGGCCCAAGCGCCGCCTGTAGGCGGCTCTACGTGGGGATCGTGCGATCGATGGCCCTGTATGGGGCACCGATCTGGGCGGCTGACCTGACGGCCGGGAGCATCTCTGTCTTGCGTAAGCCACAGAGAGCTATGGTCGTCAGAGTCATAAGGGGATATCGCACGATCTGCTACGAGGCGGCTTGTGCACTGGCCAGATCCCCGCCCTGGGACCTGGAGGCGAAGGTGCTCGCGTCACTGTTTAGGTGGCGCGAGGAAATGCGGGCGCAGGGCGAAGGACCGATGCAGCAACAACTGGAGCTGCGTCGGTCACAGCTCCGCGAGGTCCTGGTGGCGGAATGGCGGGACAGGCTCTCACGCCCTACCGCCGGCCTCAACACCATCGAGGCGATCCAACCAGTGCTCAATGAGTGGCTCGGAAGAAGGCACGGCTCCCTGACTTTTCGGGCGACACAGGTTGTGGGCATGGTTGCTTCGGGAAGTTCCTGTGTCGCATAACCAGGGAGCCAGACGCTCGGTGTCACCACTGCGTCGACTGTCGGGAGGACACGGCACGGCATACGCTGGCAGAATGTGCCGCATGGCTGGAGCCGCGCCGTGCCCTCATCTCTGAAGTAGGCAGTGACCTGTCGCTGCCGGCCGTCGTTAACGCTATGGTCGGCAGTGAACAGGCCTGGGACGCGGTGGTATCCTTCTGCGAGGAACTCATTTCGCAGAAGGAAGCTGCGGAACGGGAGCGGGAGATCACCTCCCTCAACCCGGCCCGCAGCAGGCGCACCGGGCGTTGGAGGAGGGCAGACAACGCCCTCTTCCAGCCCCCCTAAATGGGTCCATGGGCGACGGACGCGGGGCTAGTCCGTCGCCCCCCACAACAACATCTGGACCCGAGGCGGCGGCGCGTAGTGTTCCACGCGCGCCCCTTCAAGACGGTACGAGGGGAGTGTCGTACACCTCACTCCCCCTCGGCCGAGACGAGGCCCGCCCTCCACGGGGCGGGGGACATGAGGATTCTCCCCCCGGATCAAAAAAAAAAAAAAAGGACAACGTCTGTCGGGTCAGCTAGTTGTAAAATAATTTTCTTTTTAGAGTAAATTGTAAAAAATAGTTTAGGAAATAAAATAATTTCAAATTCAATTAGAATGAATACCCCATACCTACGGCAAATGTCGTCATAGTAAAAAATAATCTTGCTGACAAGATGAGTAAACTGAGATACATTTAAAATCTGTTGGTGGGTGGGGACGATCTCGTGCATCCTCCTTAGTTTGAGAATTCATTTTTTTTTTTCTCGTGATTCATGAGAATAACACCACACTAAAATGTGCCATGACATGCGACCTTATCAATAAATAAAATGCATTACGCTTTGAATTATTGTGACAATACAATCTCTCTCAATCTTAAACTCTCTTTGAAAACGATGAAAGCTTGAAGCCAAGGCGTCAAGCGCAGATTTGCAGGTCAACTAGGTATTCGGGAAAGACTAAGATTAATTGTAGGTACAATCTCTTTTGTAACATCGTTAGGCACAGACACATAATTTCTGAATGACTAATGTTAGTGCGAGCGTGAAAGGGAATTTGACATCTGACATAACCAATTATCTGGTGTCTGAGGGTATGATTTATAAACGTCATCTAGCACGTGCTTTGGCATGGATGTGTTCCAGTCTCTGTCTTGCACTTTTAGGCTGCGTTTCCACCAGAGATGTGGAAAGTTACGTAGCGGTGAATGTGCGTAAAATGAGCCAATAATAAGACTAGCTAAGCTCCAGCTATGAAAATGAAGTGGCCCTTGTGGAGGCATTTTCCCTGGCTCACCGCCTAGCTACCTCGCACACCTTTGGTGCGGTCTTAGACAGTTAGGACAGTAGGTAACAGGAATATTGCTTAGCCAAATTACGGGTTAAGTAACGTTTATAGATCTGTGCCTAATTAGATTGATTTATGTTATGTGTTTGTCAAATGGATTCGCGCTTACAGATTCTTGTATTCATCGCATATCGATACATGCTGTGTTGCCTAACTATATAATATTAAAGAATAACTAATAGTACTAAACCTATGCTCACAACGGCTTTCATAAATGATCTTCAGAAAACTGACACATTTCATTGCCGCCTATTTTATTTGTCTCATAGTTCTTACCGAAGTTTCAGACTGGCTTATTTCATTTTTTTTTTGCTGAAATAAAAATTTTCAGACTGTGTACCTACTTTTTTCTTATTTTATTGCATAAAATTCAAAATATGCATTTGCCTGATACGCATATCGAGAGTTGTTGATTCGCCCATAGATAAATAGATTTCGTGCGGAGCGCCTACAGAAAAAAATGTATTATTCAAAAGTGTCGATTCACCTGTTTCGGGCGAGCAAATTCGTGAGAATCGAAGCTTTCCGACTATCTATCGGTCTTACCGTACCAATTATCTCAATGTACAGCTACGGCCGACGCTTTTTTTTTCTTGAGATTGGGAAATCATCCAATGACTTCTCCCGCTCTTGGTGGAGCCGTGGAGCGGAAGGGAGTGTCAGACTCTTACTGACTAAAACCCATCCATGTTCCTACCCTAGCCCTTTATGTTCCCGGTTAGCGATAACCCTTTCGGACAATCCCGCTTACCCGGACGGCCTAAGCTTAGTCAGCATTTGAATCGGGATTCCATTAACCATTACCATACAACAATTTATCCACCTTCATAATAAATCACTGACAAACATTTACATAAATGACGAGTCACACATTTATTCACACTTCCACAGATTAATTGGATAATTAACTCAAAGCTACTCAACCTATCAAGATGGCATGAAAATCTGCAAAGGTAGCTACTGAATCTGTCATTAGCGTCATGATCTGTCAGTTAGATACGATAATGACGTCTACTTTTTTGTAAGCACTAATAATGTGCACTTATTCAAGTATTTATTCATATATTGCAATTGCGTTTAAAGTGATACATGTCTTTAGACGCGTTTAGTTTAGTAGAGTAGGTACTATTAACTCCCACTGAGCTGTTGCTACCGGGTTATACAAATTAAACACTCAGGTTAGTTATGTTGAGCCCGAGTGAAACCTTATGTTGAACATGGCTGGTAATAATCTGACAGCATTCGAACCTTTAAATTATGAATAGAATAGTGTGATAGGGTTTTGTCAAAGTGACGACTCTGTCTTTGGCCGTGGGCTTGGCAGATGTATTCGGTGAAAGGAATATACAATTAATGATTCGTGGTCTGTGCGTTTGTATTTATAGTATAGCAAATCCCTAGACACACACAGAACACACGCTCTACCACTAAGCCCCCTCAATGAAGGTCCCTGACCTTCACAGTAGATATAACTTGTATCTAATATTATTATTTTGAGTTCATAAGTTTTAACATTCAATAATTTATATATCTACTAAGCTGTGGCAGTCGATTGCCTGATCGATTCTTTTTCTCACGTTGAACGCCAACACGGTCACCGTGTGTCCGCGAACAATAGTTTTTCTATTGTGTCTGCTGCGTGGCAGTCAATGACTTAATATAAGTCAAAGTTCGTCTCCAATCTGCCAGTGTAAAAAAGCCGCGGAGGTTTTATTCTTAAAGCATTTTAATTTCAAGCCTCTTACAGTACCTTAGTAATAATAATAACTATGGCCATAGTATGAGAGGAAGAGTAGATATGGCAACCCGAATTAATTATCTATTTCCGGCAAATTTGTTTGTTCCATAATATGATTAAATAAATAGCTATCAAACAATAGGGCTAAAAAGGGAAACTCAGAACCGTAACAAGCAATGTAATGGCCAGACATTATAAAATCATTTGTTCAAAATTTTCCCTGTATAGAATTGAGTATTTGAATCGGTCAAAAATAAAATATGAAATCACATGGAAAAAAGCCCGCTCGTCATAAAAACTTCCATCACCGTGCAGAAATCAAATATAATGCGACGATATAATTGTTAAATTGCATTTAATGCTAATAAGTATTCCATTTGAGTCTAAAAATCTGTGACGTCAAAATGTTATATTTCATACAAACCACGTACAAATGCCGCGTTTTGACAGTACATAAAAAGTAACGTTATTGACTACCCTTTCAAATACCCCATTCTGATCACAAACAAGTCTTTATCTTTATTAATAAACATACCGACCTCCTTGCATAAGGTGAAGCCAAACATCGTGAAAAAATCCCATCAACAAAAAAATATAAACCTCAATACGCATAGAGGCTGTGCGCATCAATGCTGGTGCCTCACGTGTATGAAAAGCTGTCATGAAGTGGGATAGTAACATGCTAGAATTGAAGACAGAACAACTCTCTGTAAGCTTCGCTATATTTATGTGCCTTACAAACTGGTTTGAGACCATTTTGAAAGAAATTAACTAATCTATTGCTTCATGTGGTCAAAAAATTGTCTGCACAACAACGTAAATAACGCAATGAATGTCGTTGAACTGTCAAAATGAAAGCCATTGTTTCTGTTAGTGTGTTACGCAATTTACGTACCAATGACAAACGGTACGAGTTATCGGTCTAGAAAGTTCGTAACATTAATGCAAATACGTAATTTATATCTTCTGCCTGTCTAGTTAAACTGACTAATATTGTCTAGAGGAAATTGCAGCCACACTTCGAAATAAATCACCCACAATACAATAACTATATTCACATAAGAATGACGTGCCCGAAGTTATGTAAATGAAACACAATTTAAAACAATAGGAACAGGTGATCAAAAAAGATTAATTATTGGCAGCAAAACATACAGCTAAACTATTTAAAAAAAAACAGAAATCTTAAACTTAATTGTGTACTGAAAATTGACTGGGATTAAAGGCCTTGCAAATTACAATATTTGTGAAGATTTCACAGGTGATTTATGAACGTTATAAACGTCTTCATCGTTTCTACTCCTTTTGTTGTTGGCCTGAAATTATAGGTCTTAGATTTTTTATTGTTCCTTTTTTATTATACTTTCCTAAACCTATGTTATTACGGTCGTACGTGCCTTGATGTCGAAGGTGTTCTAACTGTTCTAAGTTCACTTAATTTCGATGATACTCCAGCAACTAGGTTAAAAGCCAGGCTTAAATATGTGGAGCATAATATTATCACTGGATTAGATAATAATACTTTGGCAGGAAATACCAACGGAATTTATTTAAAGTCTCATATTAATATGAGTGAAGGGAATTCAAAATTCACCAAAAAGGTCCGGTTGAAAATCGTGCTGTAATTTGTAAAAAAAAAACAAATCAGTCGGTACAAATATTAAGACAATAATAAATATTTTCTGTAAAAAAGGCGCCATCTATTGCAGTCTAATAAAACTACTAGCATAGAAGAGCAGCGTTGGTCAGTGCTGCGGCGCGACGATGTTGTCGCACGACCAGTTGAAAGCAACAACACCTTTCACTTTGTTGAAAACGTGGATAGACTTTAAAACCACTTGAATACACCTTAAACAGTTTAATGGCTTTACAATAGATGGCATTGACATCGTAAGAATTCTACAATAGAGTTCTGCACCAACAAGTGGGTCCGTACCTATTAGAACGCTTGACTTCAGTATTAGTGAATATAGTTCAGAGGGAAACTGCTTGAGGGCGTTGTATAGGATTAATTTGTTGTTTTACATAAAAAAACATAATATAACAATACGCATGTATTTTTCGAAGGAGTAAAGGTGTTTTAAACATCCGAATGTCACCATAATTTATTTTTTTGTTTTACAAATTTGATTTTTTGTAAGCTCTCATCATTATCTATAGTAGTAATATTGCGTAGCTATACTTATTAAATCGTCATAATTCAAAACCCCTTTAGGTCCATAATTATAAATATAGCTGAGAGATCTTTGTTTAGTTGACAAATAACAAAATTTTAAGAACAGAAAATCTGCCTACTCATACACTTACCAAAGAAAATTGTGTACATAAGTAAGCAATATAGTAAACACGATTTACACATTATTCACATTAGTTTAACAAAGTGTGTTTGATCAGATTACATGGCAGTATACAGTAGTTTGTCGTCTTGTCAGATTTTGTACTTAAAACATTATTACCCAAATATGTCAACGAGTTACTCAATTTTCTAACTTGCGAAAACGACAAAACTTCGTGTGTCCGGAAGTCGTAAAGTGCGGCACCTAGAAAACTGTGATCAGGGCCGGAAGATTGAGCGGACCTAGCCAAAGTACAGGATTACATTAGAAAGGAAGATTTTTCTGTTTTCTGCGATGGTTTTGCAAACCACAATCTCATAACATTACTTACATTTTTTTTGAGGGCAAAATGTAATGTTGAAATCATGACTGACACCTATCAATGTTCCTTCCTTTTGCGGTTTCGGGGTAGCGTTACACCCTTCCGGACAATCCCACTGTCATATTATTAAATACGATCAATTATTTTGTATGATTCTTATTCTTTTTAACATTATTTCAGGCCAGTGTGCCTAGCTCTCCAGAAATAAGTTCTACTAAATGTAAAGAGTATGATTGGACGGAGGAACACTTTCGTAGGTATCGTTGAAAATTAAAACTAAAAGATTGAGATAGAGGAATCAAGCATAGCTGTAGGTATGCTTAATTCCTCAATCTTTTAATGTTAATCATGACATAATTTTCTCCACTTATTTTTATATTTCCAACGCTATTGTAGGCATACATTTAATAATCACAACCAGTTTATGAGTAATTAATTTTAATTTTAATTAATTATAAGTAATAAAAATTAATTATTAGCCTAGAATATTTTCGGAACAGTTGAAATAAATTAAAACATTATACAACACAACTATGTGTTACTTGGCCAAGGTAACACTAGATCTTCACAAATTAGTGTTAGATGCCCATTAATCGTTTTCGCACTTCGATACAGACGGTCGATTAGGTAAAAATCTCACTGTGAAAACACGGATGAAGTGAGCGTGAAGTGAGCTGTCGTTCCGTCTAATGCTAGGGTTTCTGCCAGCGGATTCGCCGGCGTGGATGTCGGATATTATCCCACGCGAACTTACAACCAGGATAACAAGTATCCTAGGTGCTATTCCGGGTTACCGGAATCGAATCGAATAACGAAGGTTTCAAAGGTACGAGACGCAGAAAACCTTTGCTGCCGAGCGCAACACACAATTTTTCACCTCACTACAGCGAGGAAACTGCTAGGTGCAAGAAAACAGGTGTTGTTGAGTTTTATTTTATTCGAGCGTCTCAGATACATTGACTCATGTGAAGAAAATAACAGATACTTGGCAATGTATCTTATGAGTTACATAGAATATCTCCAAAATTAAATACCCTGTATTTTGTTCTATATCCTACTTGTCCTCTAAGGAGAAAGAAAGAAAACAACTAATTTAATACAAATAACTAACTTATTTAGTTTAATACATATTTATTTTTGCCAAGCAAAGGATTAAATAACATATTATATTAGTATTTATTTTATTTAAAAAATTAAACTTAAATTACTACACAATTGGCTATTTGACAGGGTAGTATTTTTATGGCATATTTAAATGTTACGTCACAGTTTTTTTTAATCAAATGGAATACTTATTAACATTAATTCCAATTTTACAATTATATCCTCGCAAAATATTTAATTTCTGTACTGTGATGGAAGTTTTAAGGTGAGCGGTATTATTTAAGATTTTATTTTAGACCGTGTCTTGCAAACAAAGACAAACTGACTGTAAAGATTTCATAACTAAGTACATTTCTAAACATTAATTTTGGTCATTAAAAATAGAATGTTTTGCATTTCAATTAAAAATTGCATCTGTCTAGTGTCTGGTAATAATACCTGCGATTAATATTCCTTTGATATGGACCGAGTTTTGCATTTTTTGTTTTAAAAGCTTTTATGTTAAGTCAGCATCCACATTCGTCTAAAGTGAAAGTAATTAACGACATGGCAACAACACTTATATTTTATTGTGAACCCCTTATCTTTTACCGTGCTACTGTTCGCGTGGATATAAGCCATAAGACGACACGAAAAAGCTCTTCCCTATACAGGGTGTAACCGAAAGGGTATATACATACAAAAACATATCATCCTACAGATCACCAAACTAAACAACTTTTACTAAGAGACGAACTCCGAAATCGCAAAAAAAATACTTGCTTGAGAAGCTTTTCATTTTTAGTGAATTAAAGACCGCCTGCGTTCCTGCATTTACTTGATAACTACGCAACACTGATACACTGACTGATATATACTTGCGAGATTATTCCTGTCGAAAGGCTATTACTAAAATAATGTATGTGTATATTGTAAACAAATACTGGATTTATTAATAACAATAAACGTCTATGGTTAATAGACGTTTTTCGTATTATAACCATAGACAACAGAAGAAGCCTAGACCTAATGTTTTAGGCTTATTACATGCCTCCCTGCCGTACTTTCATAAATAATACTTTAATCAAATGTACAAAAAAGGATCTTGTTTTTATTTTATTTTAAATTGTTCTTAATAACTCGAATTAAAAATGAAATGTAAGATCAAATTCGCGAAAACAGGACAACGTATATCGGGTCAGCTAGTTTTAAAATAAAACACAAAGCCGCTAAATCCTCATAAATTCCACCGTAGTACAACAATTCTCTCAACATCCGCCACCGTTCCAAATACATCAATCACGTTAGTAGATGACACTCACTCTTAAATAGCCATCCATAATTCATAGACACGCGAATTTCCCATTATAAATCATGACCTCTATAAATAAATACTCACTTACTCACTTTAAAAATAGAACAACATTACATAAGATACGTTGTGTGACAATAAAGTGAGATCGCAGTCAACAAACATCTCATAAATATTTCATAGCCGACGTGCTGACGGTTATTACACCCGAATTCATGCATGCTAAGTCAAATGAGATGCTTCATCTGAGAAAAAGTGAAAAGCTGAGGCGATGGACGTGTGTAATATTACTTGATTACGTCACGTCAGTGCGAATCGCGATGTGTATTTGGAACAATCAGATGCTAGACGATTATTAATCGGTATTTTGTTTTCATGTCAAGGCCTATGTTCTTTTTTAAAGCTTGAATCTATATTATTTGAGCTCAATTACTTTCTTGAATATGGTGTTTCAATATACAGTACATCGACAAGTAGTTGGTTACCATGGATTCAGTAAATGATTCTGAACATTCCTTCGTTGAAAGTTTTCGTCGGTGTTTATGGAAAATTGAAATTACCTACGATCAGTAAAAATGTATGGAACAGCAAATTTCTTTTTTAACATTTTGTAATAAGCTGTTTTTTTGTTTGTACAGACACCTCCATTTTATTTATTTGCAAGTATAGTTTTAGAGCTAGGAAGAGAAACAAATCGTTTGGCAAATTTTACCCTATACATTGGTTGTTTGTAGACTGTAAGCTTTTCGTATAGCGTCTGTAAAATCTAGTGGTATGTTATGCTAAATATGTAAGATCTTCTTAGTGTACAGTTAGCGATTGATAAGAATAGCATTTAGCTTGTAGAGTTCATCGGGTTAATCTATATTTTTATTCAACAAAGTTTTTAGTGACTTTTTTTTTTTTTTTTTTAAGGCTGGGAAATCATCCAATGACTGCTCCCGCTCTGGGTGGAGCGGAAGGGAGTGTCAGACTCTTACTGACTAAAACCCATCCATGTTCCTTCCGTAGCCCTTTATGTTCCGGGGTAGCGGTAACCCTTTCGGACAATCCCGCTTACCCGGCAGGCTTGGCCCTGAGGGGCCCCTTCATATGCTGACATCTCTTTGAGGCGCGCGTGGAACATATACGCGCCGTACGGCACGGGTCTGTTGCTGATCGGACGGTGAGTCACCCATTACTCACCGTCCGCAGGCCCGCGCCTACGGTGGCCGGGAGTCGTCACGTGGCTCCCGACGCCCGGGGCGTCTCCTGCGGCGGCTGGGACGGGAGGACCTTTCTCTCTCCCATCCCGCCACCTCCTTCGCGAGCATGACTTTTTCGCAGAAGGAGGTGACTGCCTCCCACTCCCTCTCGCCCCGGACCATGGCTTGCACCAGGGCCGGGCGCGAGAGGTCGCCGCCGCCGATCGCCTCTACGAGGACACGGCGGTGCTCCGCCCAAGCGGGGCAGGTTTGCACCGTGTGGTCTACCGTGTCCTCTGGGCGATCCTCGCAGTGGTGACACCCGGGCGTTTCCTCCCGCCTGATGATGTGCAGGAACCTCCCGAAACATCCATGTCCGGTGAGGACCTGCGTCAGGCGGTAGGTGAGGGCGCCGTGACGCCTCTCTAGCCACTCCTCAAAGAGGGGCCTTACCGCCACTATCGTGGCGTGCCCTGCGCTGGGTTGCGACAGTCGCTGATTCCAGGCCGCCATGAGATCGCGCCGGAGGTCCGTCCGCTCCGCCGCAATTTGCTGCGGAAACGGAGTTTCCCCCCGGCTTAGTACCTCCGCGCGCCACTCGTACAGGCGCGCGAGGACTATCGCCTCCAGATCCCACGGCGGCAGTCCGGCGAGGAGGCTTGCCGCCTCGCCCGAGATCGTGCGGTACCCCCGGATTAGCCGAATGGCTACCACCTTTTGGGGCGCGTTCAGGTAGTGGGCGGCTCGCCGCCGCAATGAACGCGCCCACACCGGGGCCCCTTAAAGGGCCATGGACCGCACGACTCCCGCGTAAAGCCTCCGGCAGGAGGCGTTTGGCCCCCTCAAATTGGGCAAGAGCCGCTTGAAGGCGGCCCCAGTCCGTTCCAGCTTGGGGGCCAAACGTCGGAAATGCTCCACGAAATTCCATCGGCTGTCGAGGACCAGACCTAGGTATTTCATCGTGGTCTCGACGCCGATGTGAACCCCTCCTACCGTAAGTTGGGATCCCGATGGTGGCCTATTCCGAGGCCCATGAAAGGACATGGCCTCGGATTTGTGCAATGCCACCTCGAGACCCAACTGCCGGATCCTCTCAACGACTATCGCAACCCCGCGTGTCATCGCGTCGGCCGCCGCCTGATGCGACCTTCCCTGCGCCAAGACCAGCGTGTCGTCAGCGTAACAAATTACGCTGACGCCGTCAGGGAGGTCGGCCCGCAGCACCCAGTCGTAGCCGATGTCCCACAGGTGCGGCCCCGGAACCGATCCCTGTGGGACACCGCACGACATCTCTCGCCGGTTCCATTCCCCATCGCGACCGGGGTAGATGACGGAAGTTTTTAGTGACTATGATGTTGACACATGAAAATTGACTAGGTTAGTTTTAATGTTACATCGCATTTAACCTCGCGAAGGAACAAGTTTTTACAAAAGAGGCATGTTGCAGGTCACTCCTGACATTACGTAATCAACCACTTGGTAGCTGTGAAAATTGAACTACCTAGGTATAAAGGTAGGCATTTTGTAACCCCGAATTTTGTCATACCAGCTTTAAGAAACGCATATTATTAATCGGACTCGAACTCCACCAAATTGAGGATAGACGTCATGTTGTCTTATGTACGTCATGTCCTCTTATGCACGTCATGTTGTCTTATGTCAACGAAGTCAACATGACGTCTATCCTCAATTTGGCGGAGTTACCTATTTAAAATACTAACGACTCGCCCCAATGTCGCACAGTTCTAAAGAGGAATATGGAAACAATAAAACTTTTACTTCTAAGCTATGTTAACTAAATACATAATAATTTTATGGGCGTTTTACGCGTCTAAGCAGAAATTATGCGCATTACATTGACGCTCATTGCCGGATATATAATTATACTGTCCATTATAATTATATAATGACATCAAAAAATATCAGGAACTACATGGACATTATATAAAGGTACCATGGACCTATAGTTATAGTAAGGTAACAAATAATTATGTTAATTTTGGTGTCAAACTAGTGGAAACTTTATGAAGTGACGTAAGATGAGTAGGCGTAGCGAAGTAAAATTAATCAATGAAATGATTTTGTATCAATATATGTATTTATAATCTTAGAAACTCAATTAAGCAATTCTGTTAGTGATGTTTATCATTAAGTTTGTTTTGGGTGAAAGCATAGCTTTTCTTTTATTATTATAAACTAGCTACTGCTCACGAATTCGTTCGTATTAAGTAGCGGAAGCCTACGTCATTATAACTAACTGTATGCCATAATACATTGCCAAAGTTTGGACCAAGTGGTGCCTAGGAGTGTGAGCTGGTCCAGTGGTACTGCAGCATTAATATGAACTATTAAAAAAATTGGCTCCAAGAAAAATAAATAAATTCCAGTATTTGTGATTAGTAAACATCGATTTTGAGACAAGTTTAAAAAAAAATGTTAGCATTAGGAAAGGAGCCCGCTAGGGCCGAGGCCCGCCGGGTCAGCAGGATTATCCGAAAGGGTTACCGCTACCTCGGAACATAAAGGGTTAAGGAAGGTACATGGATAACGACGCGTAACGACTGTCAAAGTTCCACGAATGACAGCCGGGACCAACGGCTTATTGGCTTTCCGAGGCATGGAGGAGTCTCGATACATCATTTAAATAATAACTGATTGATATCTAATAATTATGTATTACAACATCGAAAATACAATAATTACAATTATAATTGAACGCACAATAATTGTTTACTAGTTGATTAGTACCTTTGTGGCTGTACATTTTTTTCCTATAAAAATGCAGCGTTATGAAGCAGCCAGCATTTAAGCAGCGTTATAAATAAAGAGGTTAAAGTCTAAGGTAGCACAAGTTCGACATAGTCTTTGAAATAAGTTAAAAGAGTAATGATTTCTTAATAAATGGATTTATTGTATAGTATGACCATTACATAAAATATGTTAAATAAAAGTTCTTAAATCACTCGTAAGAGCAAAGCCATAGCGCAAAAAAAACGAACTGTTTTCGTGCGCCAGGGCAGTTACATGGGTAATTTAATACAGATTGAAATATCAGGTTTTACCATTCACTTGACAATGACAATGAACAACGGATCGAATGGCCTATCACAACCGCTGTTTTACATTTCAAATATTTTATCATAAATGAGACGTTAAAATTATTCATGTGTTTTAATAATTAAAAGCTAGGAACTAACTGATTGCTTACATTCTTAAAGATAAGCATCTTGATCTAAAGATCATCTATACTACTCGTAATATTATAAAGAGGAAAACTTTGTTTGTTTGTTTGGTTGTAATGAATAGGCTCAAAACCTACTGGACCGATTTTAAAAATTCTTTCACCGTTGGAAAGCTTAGTTTTCTAGGAGTAACATAGGCTACTTTTTATCCCGGGAAAAATAACGGGTCCCACGGGAAAGACCACGGGACCGAAGCCGCGGGCAAAGTGCTAGTCTTATATATAAACGAATGATGCATCTAACTTAGTATTGTAGTACTATTTTGTTAAAAATCTTACAGTGGGTTTTTAAGTGAGTTGTCAAGAGTGTGAATCCCTAGCATTAGGTGGAGCGACAGCTCACTTCACGCTCATTTTATCTAAGTTTTCACTGTAAGATTTTTTCAGAATCGACCGGCTGGACTCAATAAAGCCAAGAATGGCAACATTCTTCAGGATTTCATAAATAATTGATTTGTAGTATGTCATTTAAGCAGTGTGTCACTGTGAATACCTGTATGTTGTAGGTATCTTTTTTTGATATTGGCAGCACATTAATAATAATAATATCCTTGGACATTTCACACAACGCCATATCGTCCCAAGCTAAGCAACCTAATGCATGTGTTATGGTAACGAGATGGTTGATAAACTACTTATATACATTTTTTTTTTGTATATACATACATATTAGTATAGATAGAAAAACACCCAGACTCGTAACAAATACTTGCAGGTCGTACAAATATTTGTTCCGTGCGGGAATCGAACCCGCGACATAGTGCGCAGCAGTCAATCGCTCAACCACTGCGCCAACCGTGTCGTCATTAATGATAAGAATAAGACGGGGTCGTCTTATTCTTATCATTATTCGTGCTGTCTTTTGTGTTCATTCAATAAATGTTTTATCTATCTATCTATGTACAGTGGCCAGCACATCGTTACCACAAACTGTAAAATTTCTCAATCGATTTTCAACTTAATACTCACATTTTTAGGTTTAAAATCATTTGGAGAAATTTGCGTACCATTGCGTAGCCAATTGCGTTTTTTGTTGGTCAGCAGAGCAAGCGACCATTGTCCTGTAGCAACGAAAGTAAGAAAGTGGTTCAGTTCAGACCACTTGCGTGGAACGTAGACATGTTTTTATATCTAAGCGTATTTGTTTTATACTATTTATTGCTTGTAAGTCAATGTTAAGGTGAAACCACTTGATGACTTGAACTTGTGTTTTGTATCTATTATAGATTGATGTCAAGTCTGCTTACTGTTAAAAACGTAAGTCTATCATCAGCATCTGCCTAGCCTTTTCCCAACTATGTTGGGGTCCGCTTCCAGTTTAACCAGATGCAGCTGTATACCAGTATTTTACATAGAGTGACTGCCTATCTGACTGTAAGACTGGCTGTCAGACTTTCGGGCTTCTGCCTACCCGTAACGACTGTTAAAGATCCACGAATGACAGCCGGGACCAACGGCTTAACATGCTTTCCGAGTACGGAGGAGTCTTGTTGTAAATGTAAAGTTGGTCACCCATCCACGTACCTACCCCGGTAAGCGTAGCTTAACCTGATGATCGATCCGTGCAAAATAACCTATAAAGCTGTTATGAAGTAAAAACGTAAGTCTATATTAATATAGTAAAGAGGTAGGTTTTTGTACGTTTGTGTGAAGGGGATAATCTTCGGAACTACGGATTATTATGAAAATCGGAAACTAAGTTACACATTGTGTATCCGTGAAATTTATTTCCCGTTCTTCTCCAGAATTTACTACGCTTAACAATTGGCGACTAGCTTCATCTTTGTGAGGACCGATTGACAATTCAAAAGTGCCTGTATTTAGTTTGTCTGTTCACATATGAGGAGGAGACCGTGGCTGATGGACTGATCTATCAACAAATAACTGAATCCACTGATCGGATTGGACTGGACGTAAGTAGATATAGTTATTATGACCTGTATGCCTGACCGTTTGCTATTCTACGTAAACGAAGTTGCGAACAGAGGCCATTTTGAAATATAAGATGGAATTTGTAGTATTTGTTACGGGTCTGGGTGTTTTTCTATCTATAATATGTATGTATTTACAAAAAAAAAATGTATATAAGTAGTTTATCAGCCATCTAGTTACCATAACACTAGCATTAGGTTGCTTAGCTTGAGACGATTTGGCGTTGTGTGAAATGTCCAAGGATATTATTATTATTATTTTTTGGTTTCTTAATTTTTCTTCTCTATTAAGAGAGTTTAAGACCTTACACACGGGCCGGAACCAAGTGTGTAAGGGAATATTTAAATTGAAAAGGTGGATGATACTGTAGAAGAAGTCAGGAACTTTCGGGTGATGCGACAGGTGTTGAGAATGGTGGCTTTTTGGAGCATGTTAAGTGTATGAGAAGGCATGTGTAAAGTATCAAGGCTTTGTGTGAGAGCCTTCGGCACAACACCGGTAGATGAAAGTACTATTGGGACGATATGAACGGTTTGAGCTTTCCATTGGGTTTTTATTTCTATGGCGAGGTCTTGGTACTTTATTATTATTATTTAATAATGATAATCTCCTTTGATTGGCTTTCAGACTAATGTACTGTCCTTGATCCCTTTTTTTCAGTTGTAAGTCTCCCATAACATAAACATAATCAGCTGTGTTCCCACTGCTGGGACACAGGCCTCCTCTCTGCGAGAGGGAGTGGCCGTAATCCACCACGTGGACCCTAACGATGTTTTCCTTCACCGTTTTGAGAGCAGTGGTGATGAAATTAAGTACACAAAGTAAAGCGCCTGCTTGGGTTCGAACCACTCGTAAGTCGGTCCGGTTACCACTAGGCCACCACTGCTCTCCCATGTTATCTTAATAAATAAATATATGTTTTAATATAAAGTTTAGGTTGGACATACAAAACCTTAAGTTTCACTAAGATGTTATTTTTGTGCCATCTCCATAGACGAGAAAATCACGGCGACAGTCACGCTGTGCCTTCAAATGATGGCCGCGATTAATTCGCCACAGATTGATTCGAAGAGTTTCTATTGAGTTTTTTCCGCGATTTTCTCGCCCGTGTAGATCGATACCGCTTTAGTAAAGCTAACAAAACTTGAAACAATAGAAGATCAGTAAGGGCTTTCAAAGGGCATAATTACATGGTACTGTTACTTGCAATTTAGTATGATAAGATAAACCACTTTTAATTAAACAAGTTCTATTTCATTGTTTCAATAATGTAGATCAAAATCATATAATTACGTGAAAACCACAATGGAATTTGACTATTCATTCTATAATAATTAAATATGGTTCACTGTACCTACTTAGTTTCTCTTTGAGAGAAATTATGTAATAAGTATTTAATTTGTTTAATTAAATATTTACTTCAACTATCTCTCGGTACGTGATGACTTGAACTTTAATGTTCTTATCTTGATAATTTTCATTTTGATTAACATCTTTATGACACTAGCTTCCGCCCGCGGCTTCGCCCGCATAATATGTCGACAATTTATACACATAAACCTTCCTCTTGAATCACTCTATCTATTAAAAAAACTGCATCAAAATCCGTTATATAGTTTTAAAGATCATACATACAGACATTAGGACGCAGGAAGCGACTTTGCTTTATACTATGTAGTGATCTTAGACTTATATTAAAGTGCGCATTTTAACTGTAATTTATAATTACCCTACGTTTCATAAGCTGACATGACTTAGATTATGAAAGTGATTATTAGGAAGTCACTTAAGTTATGGGGTTAAAGAAACTTGTCATCATCATTACATATAACAGATAGGAAAACTTTACTTCTAAATCCTCTTAATCTATCTACGAGAAAACGATAGACGGAATGCCTTGACTTGATCTTTGATCTTTGCGTAGGAGCAGTGCGTAGAGTTTATTTTCAGAGTAAGAAAGTTATGGACCGATGATAACCAGGCTACAACGAAATAATATACCTAGTGAAGTTACCAAAGGCACAAAATGTACAAAATAAATAAATTTTCATACCGAAAAAACCGAAAATAATAATAATATCCTTGGACATTTCACACAGCGCCATATCGTCCCAAGCTAAGCAACCTAATGCTTGTGTTATGGTAACGAGATGGCTAATATACTACTTATATACTTTTTTTTGTAAATACATACATATTATAGATAGAAAAACACCCAGACTCGTAACAAATACTTGCACGTCGTACAA
This sequence comes from Hyppa rectilinea, assembly GCA_951799385.1. Lineage (NCBI taxonomy): Eukaryota > Metazoa > Arthropoda > Insecta > Lepidoptera > Noctuidae > Hyppa > Hyppa rectilinea. Next base: position 7,221,443 of record OX637314.1, read on the forward strand.
ATATATGTTCCGTGCGGGAATCGAACCCGCGACATAGTGCGCACCAGTCAATCGCTCAACCACTGCGCCAACCGTGTCGTCGTTTCATGCACAATAACATGCTTGTTCTCCTGAAAGAGTTAGGCATAGGTGTATTGAAAGTATATGTATATTTCGCCAGTTATGTTTAAGTCCTTGAAGTGTTTATGTTTAAGTAATTGATGTACTTGAAGAGTCACTACACTCACTTTATATTAAGTATGTGAGCTCTCAAAACCAAATAAAGGAACACATCCTTGCTGCAAATGAATTAGTGGAAATGTGTAATGATGAGGCAGACAGAGTGGACCCACTGACTCTCAGCACCACTCAATGTACCTGTCAAAGGGTACCCAACCATGAGGCTCTCCAGCCTGAGGCAACGGATCCATCCCGGTCCTCTGTTATCAATCTGGATTCACCAGTTAGTGAACAACATTCAGTACAAGTTGTTCAAACAGAAGCTAACTCTCTCCCTTGTAGTCGTACAGAGTGTAGTAGCTCTATTATGTTTTCTGATAGTTTTGGAAAAGGGTTTGGTAAATTACTTAGCAACAAACTGAGTCTTTCTTTTAAAAACTTTTGTATGCCTCAGACTTCGTACAAAAAAATTATGTCTTCAATAACTAGTAATAATTATGATCCTAATGCCATTATAACAGTCCTTATAGGTAATAGTTTTAATATTAAAACATATGATAGTGTCACTGAACTATTGAACTTAAATTGTAAGAAAATTATTCTGTGTGCTTTTCCCTACTTTGAGCACTTGTCAAACAGGCAGAACAACAAAATTTACATGTTAAATAATTACATGCACTTCTTAGTGAGTCACCATAGTGACAAGTTTATATGTTTTGACACCAACATTTTTGTTGAGAAACTAAGGTCGACTAGGGATACTGTGTATCTGCCCATTAGTTTTAGACGTCAAATAGCTAGGCTATTAGCTTTTAATATTAACCCAGACATAATTAGTATGTCGAAGTCATATTTAATTAGCACCACAATTAGTAATAGTACTAATGTTAATGTGGTTAGCTCACATTCTTTAAACTAGTTTGTAAGACAACAGGAGATACCACTAACAGTACAGTTACAAAAAGGTATCTTCTAGCTCCAAAAATATCTGTGAAAAAGGGGCTAAGCAGAAATCCTTGACATTATTTCATCAAAATATTCAAGGTTTTTCTTCCAAACAATTGGAGATTGAATTGTTTTTAGAAAAAACAATGTATGACATTATTTGTTTTACTGAGCACTGGTTAAAAGATTAAGAAATGTTGATTAACTACGAGAATTATAGCTTGGCCAGTTGCTTTAACCGTAAATCAATGCTGCGTGGTGGTTCACTAATCCTAATTAAAAGTTGTATTAAATCAAAAACTCGTGAGGACATAGTTGAACTTTCCGTTGAGCATAGCATTGAGCTGTCTTGTGTTGAGCTGGATAAGCATGTTATAGTGTGCGTTTACAGACCCCCTAATTATCAAAACTACTCAATATTTGAGGCAGTCATGGAAGATGTTTTGGCAAAACTTGCTACTGGTAATAAATCAGTAGTTATCTGTGGTGACTTTAACATTAATATTTTAGAAAATAATTCAAATTCAAGTAGATTATTAAATTTGTTTAAATCATTTAATTTGTCAAATGTGTTTGTTGAACCAACCAACCAATAACTATGTCTACTGCTACATGCATTGATAATGTTTTCTGTTGCTGCGACTATTTAGATAAAGCCATAGTTAATTATCTCCCTTCTGATCACAGTGGTCAAACTGTAACTTTTGAGTCCAACACAACAATACAAAATATCCTAATACAATCCAGACCAATAACATCTGTCAATTTAAATAAATTTAATAACACATTAAATTGTATGTTAAGTGATCAGGAACTATCTTTGAAAAATATTAATATTTTGTATAAGGAATTCTTTACCGTAGTGCAAACCGAATTTAATAATTGTTTTAAGAAAAAAACTAAAACTATCAACCCTAAATTTGTATTTAGTGACTGGGCCACTAAAGGACTCAGGAAAAGTAGGGAAAGACTTCTCGAGCTTTATGGCCTTAAGCCTTTTATTAACACTGAATCTTTTAATAAGTATGTTGCTACCTACTCAAAAATTTTTAAGAAAACTTGTAAAGCAGCTAAATCCAAATACATTAGCAACAAGGTTAAATCAGCTGAAAATAAAATAAAGACGGTTTGGAAAATTATCAATAACGAAACGAACAGGAGCAAAAGACATAGTTCTGATTACATACTGGATACGTCATGTGGTTCCATTTGTGATAGCAAACAAGTAGCTCAAGAATTTGTAAATTTCTTTACCAGTATTCCCCTAAAAACTAATGAAACTCTAAATTCCTCGCCTTCCCTCTCTTTTGATTTAGTAAAGGCAAACGTTTCAGCCTGCCTGATTGAATTCAACTTTAAGCATATTAACCCCATAATAGTAATTAAAACTTTTAAACAAATTAAAATCAAATTGACCGAAGATCTTTGGGGAATGTCCAGTAAAGTCTGCACCTCGATCATTGAGACGATAGAACCTTATTTAGCCTTCATATTTAATTTATGTGTGGATCAAGGCATCTTCCCGGATTTAATGAAATACAGCAAGGTAATACCACTTTTCAAATCCGGGGACAGTAAAGACACCAATAATTATAGACCCGTATCCGTGTTGCCGATTTTCAGCAAGATCTTTGAAAAGATAATGCTTAATCAAATGTTTAACATTAATTAATCATTTTAACACTAATAAAATACTTAACGATCAACAGTATGGTTTCACCAAAGGACGTTTTACAACTGACGCTGGTGTGACCTTATTAAAACACATTTTCAATGCGTGGGAAGAGGCTCAAGACGCCATCGGAATCTTTTGTGACCTCTCCAAGGCATTTGATTGCGTTGATCACGAAACCTTGCTGTTGAAGCTAGAGCATTACGGACTTGGAAAACTTGCGCTAAGTTTGGGAAAATCTTATTTAAACGATAGACAACAGCAAGTTCAAATAAAAGGCGTCAATTCACTCGGTTTAAAAGTAAAAATGGGTGTGCCACAAGGTTCTATATTGGGTCCTTTCCTCTTTTTAGTATACATAAATGATCTTCTCCATTTACTAAAAAATCAACCACAAATGGTGTTATTTGCTGATGACACTTCTTTAATTTTTAAAATAGATAGACGTGCTAAAAATTTTGACGACGTAAATAACGCCCTACTGCAGGTCCAAAATTGGTTCACTGCAAATAATTTAGTATTAAATGGAAAAAAACCTAAGTGCATAAGATTTTCTTTACCAAATGTAAAAAGCAGTGATTGTGAGATAGTATTGAATCAAGAGAAACTAGAATTTGTCGATAAAACTGTTTTCCTAGGGATCACGCTCGACTAAAGGCTACAATGGGGTCCTCATTTAACATCTCTTTCAGGACGGCTAAGTTCTGCAGCATATGCTGTCAGAAAGATCCGTCAATATACTGATGTAGATACCGCGAGGCTAGTCTATTTTAGTTATTTTCATAGTATCATGTCTTACGGTATTTTACTTTGGGGCCGAGCTGCAGACGTCGACTCAATTTTTATTCTGCAGAAAAGAGCTATCAGAGCCATATATAATCTCCGTAGGCGCGATTCTCTAAGAGAACGGTTTAAGGTTATTAACATTATGACTGTACCTTGTCAATATATTTATGAAAATCTTATTAGTAAAAGAGGTGAAAGACACAATTATTTCACTAGAAATAGGGACCAATTAGTTCAGCCAGGTTTCAGGCTGGCAAAAGTAGATTCATCTTTCATGGGGTTCTGTTTAAAATGATACAATAAAATACCTCCTCCAATAATTTATTCTTGAACTTAATGAATCAAAATTTTAATCCTGTATAAAACGCACACTATGCAGCCAGGCGTATTATAAATTGGGAGATTACATTGCTGACAAAAATGCTTGGGTCAATGCTAGTCCAGCTCCACAAGGGCGCACTAACTAATTGCTAAAAACTGTTGGAGCTGCGGAAGAGAAGAACAACAAAAAACTATCTTTGCATTGTATAAATTCAATCTCTTAATATTGTATAATTGCTTAGCACGTATGTGAGTACTATGTACCTACTATAAAGCAACCATTTACTGGGTACGTCTTTCATTGACTTGAATGCGCCCTGGCGGCTGAGAGTATGCCATGCTCACTTTAATGTCTCGCTGATGGTGGCGTGTGTGTTGGATCATTTAGCTCCCTTCAAAATGGTTGAGCTGAATGGTGCTGATATATGCGTCATGTTCGTGAACGGGCGCTGTCAGTAGGGACTGGTCATCTCTTAGCGGCTAGGGCTTGTTTTAATTTAATTTTTGAATAGTTTTTACATATTTTATATCGGATGCTTTTAACGTTCTGCATCGTTCTCACGTGTATAATATTAATATGAACTATGTAACCAATATTTTGTAACCATATTTTGTTTAAAAGAGTGTCCATGGAGTTTCTTGCCCGTTCTTCTCCATAGGTACCTACTGTTTTGGAATGGGCAACTAGCTTCATCTCTCTGACTGACCGACACCTTGACAATTCAAAAGTGCCTGTAATTGGTTTACTTGAAATAAATACTTTGAGTTTGAGTTTTGAGTTTGAGTTTGAGTCCCACGTAATAGGGGGCGAGCTTGTTGCCATTAACCGTGCACAAATCCAGACTCCAGGTTGCAACTGAGCAATTCCAGATGGAAAAATCCAATAACCTGACCCAGGAATCGAACCCAGGACCTCATGCTCAGCAGTAGCGTTTGCGACCACTAGACCAACGAGACAGAAAAAATAAATCAAATAATTTTATATCTAATATTTGTCCGCGACTGGGCCCACGTGGTGGATTATGGCTCACTCCCTCTCACCGAGGACGCGTGTGTCCCAGTCGTGGGGACATAATAGGCTGATTATGCAGATTACTTAAGCATATCACATTTGCAACACATCTGTGGTACGCAAATAATAAATTGCAACGTCATGTAACATTTATGTAAGTGACAAGAATTAATGGACAACGAAACAGTTTTAAAGTCATGCATCCTCATTTTATAACCAAAAGCATTCACGACCGCACATAAGCTGAATCATAATGTATGCAATAGATTAGTGCCATGCAATTCTGACTTTTGTTTATTTACGCATTATGGTTTACATTGGCAAATAACTTTTTTTTTGCAAGCACTTGATCCGACTCAAGGAAAGTGTCGATAAATTATTAACATTTCAGAGATTTATATTATTTATCCATCACCATATTTTAGTGGATTAGTAAGATAAAGTGTTTGTTAAATAATACATACAACGTGGCGCTACAATAGTGATATTAATTAAACACACGTTTTCACATTTTCGTTTCATGAAGCATATACATTCAGTCAAAAAAGTATCGGGAATGGATGATTTGTTTATGGTTCCAAATTCAAATTTTTGTTTTTTTGTAGTTGTTAGATTGGCACAACTGTTTTCCATTTTGGCGCGGAGTTTGAGTTGCATCTGTTATTTATATTAAATACAGTGCTGGTTTTAGTAATATCATATATAGTGTGTATTGCGAATTTCATAATGGACAAAAATATCGAACAAAGAGTTTGTCTTAAATTTTGCATCGCCAATGGAATTTCGTGTTCGGAGTCACTGAAAATGTTACAGAAGGCTTACGGTGAATCGACTTTATCAAAAACTCGTGCTTATGAGTGGTTCAAAGCGTTCAAAAGCGGTCGAGATGTGATGGAAGATTTGCCTCGCTCTGGTAGGCCGTCAACGTCTGCAACTGAAGTTAACATCGCAAAAGTGAAGAAAATAGTGACTTAAAAACCCCATTCAACTCTGAGAGAGATAGCCGCCGAACTTTCTGTATCTCACGAGTCGATCCGTACCATTTCAACTAATCATTTGGGTATGAAACATGTTGCTGCTCGGCTAGTCCCAAAAGATCTGAATTTTCTCCAAAAACTCAATCGCATGAAAGTCGCTGAGGACATGCTAGAACGAGTCAGTTTGGACCCAACATTCATGAAACGCATTGTTACTGGTGACGAGACGTGGGTTTACGAGTTTGACATGCAAACTAGTCAACAAGCTTCGGAGTGGCGCCTTCCAACTAAACCGAAACCGAAAAAACCGGCGATTCGCGGCGAGAACTGAACCCAATTCCGGAAGCAGCGTTTAAAAAATGTTTTGATGAATGGATTATTCGTTGGCGCACGTGTATCGTTTCTAAAGGAGCATACTTTGAAGGTGATAAAATAAATTTGGATGAATAACAGACATTTTGTGTATTATTGATCTTTTCCCGGTACTTTCTTGACAGAGTAGTATATTTCCATTAAACGTTATCATTTACGGATTTATTGAAAATGTTATAAAATAGTAGCGTAGAACAACCTGTACTTAAAGAACTGTCGCGCAGCGGTCATTTGCCGGGGGGGTCACGGATTATACCTAACATTCGCATCAATGAAATTAAAACGAATAAGCGATACCATAAGGATGAAACAACTGCAAAAAGTAGGCGAATTGATGTTATTATTTAGTTTGTTTGACAAACATTTTTGTTTCAATTTGCGATTTATTTTAACCTATCAATATTTATTTTTGTATACATATAATTAATGGGCACTAGCCCTACCCGTGTGTTAAATTAATGTCAACATTGTACCGCCGCGTTGTATAATTCGATACAACAGTAGCATTATACAATAATTATTTTATTCTATTGATTTATACTATGTTTTTATTGTTTTGATAAGGCATGATTCAATTATGTAAGTTAATTTTAAGACCACGCAATGATTGATTGATGATGATTTTGACTGTAAGAGAGATTTTAATCAATAGGTAAATAAGAATGATTAAAATGAATAGTATTGTTACATTATGTAATTTATTAATCTAGTTTTGTTTTGCAATGTCTTTACAGGGTGCATTTTTGAAACATAATCCTATGCTCTGTACAACATGTTTGCAATAAATTTATTTGATTTGATATCTATGATTTTTTGTACTCTCTTTTTAATAACTTTATGAATTCTGATTGATCTGATTGTAGTGTATAGAATTACTAGCTTCCGCCCGCGGCTTCGCCCGCAAAAAATGTCGACAAATTATACACATAAACCTTCCTCTTCAATCACTCTATCTATTTAATAAAACCGCAACAAAATCCGTTGCGTAGTTTTAAAGATTTAAGCATACATAGGGATATAGGGACAGAGAAAGCGACTTTGTTTAATACTATGTAGTGATATCGTCGTTTTAACTTATTGTTGAAATATTTCTAGTTTCAGAGGCTGTTGGAGTCGTGACCTAAGACTATTAGGATGACTTCAAAAACGCTTTCTTTCACTGATTAAAAACAGTTTACTTTTAGTAGGTTCTTAAGATAAGCTACGCTAAAATGATGACTAAGGAAACGCTGCCCACACCCTGTCCGAAAAAACAGTAATTCCGTGGCGCATTAAGTGCGGCGGAATTGGATAGCTAGATCAGCAAACCGTGTTTTATATCCAATAGCGATTGTAATTATTGCATCGAACAGAGGTCATTACTGAAAATTCCCCCCATTGCAATTCTTTATTTAGTGTAATTGCACAATGATTGATATTATATTCAAAAGCTATCGTCTTTCGATGCCCTTATACCAATTTATTTAGGGTCGGCGCAACAAGTCTTATCTGCCATACTTCTATAATATAGTAAAATGTTTAAAACACATCTACAAATAAATGCCAAGACCTTAGCTATTCTACCTAGAATACAGACGTATATATTTCTAGGACAGTATTTCGTAATTTTTGCCGACTCAAAAGTGCTGATTTCAAACCAATTTGATTTGATTTTAATTTCTACATGATTCGTGTTTATTTTGCTTTCCAATTTTGAACAGAATTTCCAACAGAATGGAAAGCAAAATCGACACGATGCAGAACCAACAAAGAAACAAAATAAACAAAAAACTATTTTACATAAGTTCTATGTTGCATCTCGAAATGCATATTTATTTCTTCAGACACAACCGGTAGTCGCCATTATTAGCTAATTAGATGACTATAGAAATTAATATTAAATTAACATATTTCATAGATTACATAATGTATGAAAAAAGTCGAATGACCCGACAGCAATCTCCTTCTGGGCCTGCCATATTGACGTTTGCTAAGGATGAACAAACAGCATTATATAGATACTTAGAAGGATGGAAGAACAGTCTTTGCTCAGCAGTGGAACACAATTAGCTAAAAATAAAAAAATAGTTCTTTCCACTTACTGAACCCTACAGAAAGATACCTACTAACCTGAACACTTTCAGATTATCCGAAAATTCCTGCAGACCCATGACCCATTAGGATCTCATGCTGACCAGTAGCACTTGAGACCAGTAGACAAACAAAGCAACCAGAAAATATAAATGTCTTTATCACAGACAGAACGAAACAAAGTAGTTTATTTTATTTATGTTTCTATAGGATTTGATCGTGATAAATAAACCTTAATTTTCTTATCTGCATTCAGTATTTAGATTAGTAAGTTAATAATGTTATTTGTAGATTAAATTCATATTCAACCAATTAGTGCGTAAAAGCCAAATTGAGCAGTTTTCGTTTATTAAATTATTTATTAAGTTTTAAAAGAGGACTAAATAAATAATGTTAATGTGTATACAAGCTGTTGTTGTATTTTGATATCCCTTAAGTCTAGGTAATTAACGAGATTATATCAAAGAATCAAATAGCATATGAATTGTTTTTCAATTATCATTGTTTATGTTTTAATTTTTCATATAAACTAATTTGACAAAGTTACGATTATTATTAATGTAAAACACCTTTACGTGAAACATGACAACATCACATTTTCTTAGCTTTAAATATGAGTGATTGTTTTGAATTAAAATGAATTACTCGTATTATCAATGAATCTTAGATACCTACATAAAATCCAAATAAATAAATTATGATTGATAAATGAACTTTTGGACCAAATATACGTTTTATATTATTTTTACTTACCTAACCCTAGAACTAGGGATATAAAAAAACACTTTGTATAGCCTCTTGACATAATGCGAATAAAATGTTAATATAATTCTGGGTTCATCGATACTATGTCAAAAGCGGCGCGTGGTTATTTAATTCAAACATTCCTTTAGCAAGAACGTGATAAATTAAATTATAGTTTTATACTAATATTTTACGAATTGTGAAGTATGCATTAATTTTGTGATGTAACACGGTATAACAGAGCCAGTTTAGAGGTCAACCTACAGTATGAAAAAATACTTGGGGGTCACAGAAAATAAATTTTGAAATTATGTTTGTGTTTTGTAATCTATCACGGAGACAGAGCTACCAAAATATCTCTTTCTCATATACATATATCATTAGAGCAGAATTATTTTTTTCTTAGAACTTGTATTATTAAAATATGCGTTTGCGTCTTTTTAACTAAATGCGATAAAGTTTAATACTTTAAAAAAATAGAGTAGCTTGAACCAGCGGGTTGCTGATTTTAGAACACACAATCATTACTATTTCGCAAATTGCCTGGAACAAAATGTAGCTAATACTTTCAAGGATTCCCTAATTCACACAGTAGTTATGAAACATGATGTAGTATTTGGATAAGATCTATTTTAAAACATTTCTTTGGAGAATAATGTACTTGTACTACTGAATGATTATTTAGTACATTATTTTGTAATAATACCTGGTCATACCTGGGTTCGCACGGCTTTACTTCCTACCCCACCTACCCTACCTACCTACCCACCCTACCTGCCTATCGTTTCCATGGGAACTTAGGAATACAAAGTATGTATTAATACTCTTGCGAAAAAATGCAACGAGCTGTCAAAATTTTAAGATAACACAACGACAACTTGCGAGTTTTGCGACCACTATAATACGGATGCTGATTTTATACTGATGCTGATGGTAACAAAAGTGAATTTTGGAGTTAGATTGCCATCCACACGAATGAAGACTTTAATGCTATTTCGAAAAATCACATAGGTACCTACTTACAGTCGTGAAATGAAAAGGTTGAGGTTTGGATCAGTATTAACCCAATGGACGTTCGCCTCTTAGAGTTCATTTGCTTATAAAAGCTCAACGACTTATACGGTTATATTTATTGTCGTTTCGGAAGATATTTTCATACGATATTTGAGGGGTTAATTGCACCGTTTTGCAATTGCACAAACCTTTTTATTCATAATCCAAATGACAGTTCAAAATAATTTTGCAATTGCACAAACCTTTTTATTCATAATCCAAATGACAGTTCAAAATAATTACTTACACTTGAAGGGATACTATTTTGTTTAAAAATTGCTTAATCTTTTCGTTCATCAAGTGTACCTCCACCTACCACCTATACGGATACACCTACACTTACTGTCATGCTAAAACAAAACGTCTTTCATAACATTCTTTGTTCCAAATTATATCATGTGTTATGACGAAACGGCATTCAGTTATGATTTCGCCAAATAATCCGCTAGTCACGTGTAGCAATAAGATTCAATTCTCTTACCATTCGTTATGCGTAGATCTTACTTTATGAACCAGTGAATTAAGAACTATGTGTAATTGTAATAAGATTTCAAATGCAGTAATCAATTAATTTCTCTTATTTTATCCAACCATTCTTTGTGCGTAGATCTCCTTTTATGAGCCAATAAATTTAGAACCATATGATATTGTTGCAAGATTTAAAATTGAATGTAGAAGTCTAGATTAGGAGCTAGTTTTCAGTGATCGATCATGTGATACTCTTTGTTATTTTATTATAATAAATGTATGTCTAAGGCCGTTGTAATTACAGCAAGTTTCGATAGTTAACGATTGCGTATTACTTGATTAGAGAATCGAACGTAGATTGTTTTGATGATATAAAATGGGGCACACATTTGTAATAGGTTATAATTTAAAGAGTTTTGAAAGATGTTCACGTGTCGAAAGGGCCTTTAATTAGTGATTAGTTAAGATACGAATCATCTCATTCTTGTATTAAACTGGTCAATCCATTGCGTCACTGTTGTTTTCATCAATCAATATGTGTAACGCTTAACAGGTGTAATATACGATGACTAATGACTTTATAGATTTATCTGTAACTTATCTTCTTTGATTACGATATTTGTGTCATCTAAAAAGCGGGCAAGTGCGAGACTGACTCGCGTGCGAAAGTTTTTAGTACCATCGTGATCGTAAATCATCATCATCTGCCTAGCCTTTTCCCAACTATGTTGGAGTCGGCTTCTAGTCTAACCGGATGCAGCTGAATACCAGTATTTTACATGGAGCGACTGACTATCGGACCTCTACAACCCAGTCAGTAACTGGGTAATACGATAATATTATGACGGTACCTTGCCAATTCATTTATGAAAATATTATGTATGTAAGAAAAAATAGACATCTTTTTAACAAAATAAGTGATAGGCATAATTTTAATACTAGAAATAAAGATAAAATAATTCAACCATTTTTCCGTTTGTCAAAAGTACATACATCGTTTATGGGGTTCTGTGTTAAATGTTACAACAAAATACCTTGTGAGTCTTGTGACATACTGCAATTAAATGAAAGAAAATTTAAAACTCATATTAAAAGTACACTTTGTAAACAAGCTTATTACAAATTAGAGGATTATATCAAAGATAAGGATGCTTGGAAACATGCTGGTCCTGCTCCACAGGACAATCTAGTGTCAAGACAAAATCAAACTGGTTGCTAAGTAAATTAGGTAATAATTTATAATTTGTACCATATTATTTTATTGTATTGGAATAACTTCTCACACATTGATAAATTTATTATTATTAACTTTTAGAATGTTTGTAAATATGTGAGCACCATGTACTTATGACATAATTAAGTTTACTTGCCACTGCTACATGTGTTTATCTTTTCACCTTTTGTGGTGTATTGTTTTTATTCTGGGTGCATCGTCTTCACATATAATGTTATAATACATGTATACAAAACATTGTGAAACATTTTAAAAGAGTAACGGTAGAGTTTCTTGCCCATTCTTCTCCACACGAAACTACCTTTTGGAAGGGGCAACTAGAATCAATTCTATTTCTTGTTCATTTTGACGTTCAAAAGTGCCATTCTTGTGCCTATTTGAAATAAATGTTTTGACTTTGACTTTGATACCCCTTAGTAAGACTGGCTATCAGAATTTCAAATTATATGGTTGTAGGTAAGTGATAATGAAGAAGGGTATTTCCGAACACAGTAAGTAATTTCACTAGCAAACTGGACGAAATTTTGTAGTACTGTAGAGCCTAGGTGAAACCTTATATCCTATACCCTTATACCTTATATACCTAGCTGGTTGGTTATAAGAGTACATTGAACTTCTGACTTCACTAATTTATGCGTATCTAGTTAGTTAAAAATAACAATCAGCAATTTTCATTTTCCTCATGTGAATTTCAACTTTTCTCGTCTGTGGCAGTTTTATATTTATTGGATTCTTTAAAATTAACGCAACAATAAATCAAAATTAATATATATAAGCTGCGATGTTTCTGCTTTTTCTAATATCGGTAATCTATGAACATTCATGTTTATCGATTTTGATTTATTTGCTTTGAGGCATGTAGAACGAGATTGAAAACTTTACTTGTTCGAATGACATAATATGAACCGACCATAGGCAATTATTATTTGTGGGTCAAAATCTTCTTTTAGAAATTTTGTGTAGGAATTCGTGTACACCTAGACAAAGTTATTTTACGTTTGGAATTTTTAGGCCAAAAAAACCGCCGTAACGGAATGTTATGTAAAGAAAAATGTTGCAAAAACGAATGGCATTGAGGTAATAATGGATAAGACAGTGTCATCGTAGATCTTACCTCTCACTTGCATACAAACTACGGGACACAATAATTCTAAGCACACGTCACATTAAGGTGCGTTTAGATGCAGTAGTAATAAGTTTAGAACATTCGGTGCGCCAATGCGCCACAGGTTAAATAAAGTTTTTTTCCACGGTCGCCGTAATGTCAATTTCCACGGAAAGAATTTAAAAAATAGAGGAGCTTAATTTTTTTCGTTGCATTTAAAATTCATTTAATCATCGTTTTTAATTTTTTTTTCATTCATTTTCTTTTTTGTTTCATTTTTCATTTTTCATTTTTTTTTGTTCAAATACGTACATTATACCTAAATGTGGGTTACTTATATTAATTTTCGAGAATTAAATTTCATCCAAAACCACAGATCAAATTAACATAATTAAGTGGCAGAAAAAACTTACCCACAATATCGTTGCTGTAAACGCGCCTTAAAACACTACAAATCTTCCAAATCGTGCATCACATTGTCTAAAGTAACAGTTTACTCACAATTTTATATAATTACAAACTCACTAACGAGCTAATTGTTATTATTACGTAACTATTTAATTTCTCGCGAACTGTCTCTTTTCTCCAACATTATACACACGAGTACATTCTCGCCATTGTTCCAAATTTAAATTAAAGCGGTTACGACGGAACTGTTGCGTGGTATAGACAAATGCGTTCGAGTACAACTTTTTTTTAAAAGTATTTTGATGCCAGTGTTACTTTTACATTAGGTACGTTTAGTTATTAGAATTGCAAATAAGGAATGATGCATACAGTGATTATTTCTTAATGTATTGTTTGTTTATTAGGTTTCTACTTCCTGTGCTATAACTCAAGCTATTATACAATCTAGATATATTTTTTTTTACTTCAGAAACTTATTAGAATCATGTACACAAAGTATTTGCTCTATTAACTATTGCATTACAATCAGTTTTTTGTTACAAAATGGATGTCATGTGATTTCTGAGATTCTGTTTATTTAAACTCCGGTTACAGGTGAATGCTGCACATCTAACCTATACCACGACCTTCAATGAAACTCAACGCGTATGACATCATGACAATACATTGACGGTTACAAAAATATTGCAATGGTTTTTATGTATGCATGTTCAGATAGGTTTACTGTACCGCAAAAACAGAATTTGATACACTTCGTATCTATGTATATTAGGAAACTTTGGACACATTATGACGACACTTTAAAGATACAGACCACAGAGAAGTAATGTATCAGAGTCTAATTAGCTTCAAACAATCACTAAGCATTGAGCAGACGTTGGACAATTTATATGCGACTACAGATCGCATGAGTCTTCCCAAAACACGTAGGACAAATAGACTAAATTCATTTTTGCGATTTCATGCAGAGGATAGGATTTACCTTGCTCATCTTTAATTCGTCCATTTAAAATAGATAGCATACTATTAGACTACAATACCGTTATTACTAATGGATGTTTCGGAATACTACCGAGCGGAGCGTTAATGCATGTCAGATGAATGAAGACGTCCATGTACACTTCATGTCATAGTATAAGGCTTATTACACCATACGATTTTCGGACTCAGTCTATATGTATATAATAGTCGACACCCTGCCGCAGAGACAGGACGCCCGAGAAAACGGGCCCGTGAAATCGTACAATGTAATAAGTCTTTTAGTATTAGACATCCTCTTAGGTTGAACTGCTGGATACCCATTCCAAAAAAAAGCGAGCTGAGTTGGTGTGTACATTCGCAGTGAATTTAGAAAAGCGTTGATGAGACGACACTAATAGCGACAGTGTGGTTTTACGAAGCTTGGTCTCTGTTGCATATATACTCTGTGGTTCTCTTTACTTTCCTCCTGTTACTAACATTACAGTGTATTGCAGACACGAATCACAAACCATCTCGCAAGCTTATGTACCGAGAATTGCAAAATACGTGTTATGTAGGAACGCATAAAACACAAATTACCTATTTTAAATAATTGCAGTAATCAACTAATAAAGGGTTACGAAAACTGAATTAAAACAATTAAATCGACTATTATCTTTACGGAAATTATGTGCGGAATGTTTTTTGCCCGTTACAAGAACTAAATACATAAATTTTGCAGTAATTTTAGAGGCAGATGCATTTAAAATAAATTGGCAGATACCTTTATATTTTTAGGATTATTAAAATAGTTAGGAATCGCTCCGAGTATTGATATGACTTAAGGTGAAAGCTACAGGGCCAACGAAATTTAGATTTTCTTGTCGTTTTTGCAATTTCCAGGTCAGTATTAGATTTTATGTTGATCAAAATATGATTAGTGACCGAAACAAGTATCTACGTAATTAAAGAATTGTCATCATTTAAATCATCTCAATAGGAAAATTTCGTGGGCTACCCTGGTGGGTATTCCCTCTTAATTGGCATGTTCAAATATCATGGGAAAAACAGCTTTTTCATGACGTGTTTATTGTTCTTGTAAGGATTTCTACTGGGTCAGCGGGAATGTCCGAAAGGGTTACCACTGCCCTGGAACACAAAGAGCTTAGGAAGGCACATGGATGTGTTTTAGTCAGTAATAATCTGACACTCCCTTCCGCTCCACCCAGAGCGGGAGGAGTCATTGATGATTTACCATCCTTAAAAAAGGGATTCCTATTGAAACAGTGTTGCAACCCTGTAATGCTACCAATATATAGGTTTCTATGTCCATCAATATAATACGATAGATTGAGTTGATCAAATGATTGATTACATTCTCACACCAACCGATAACTTTTTGCTGTTCTCGCTAAGCTTAGCTTCATCATTATAGTATAAACTGACATGAATAAATCGTATAAACAACCTACATTTAAGAAATTATTAAAGGCGTTCCGATGAGCCGAAATAACCAACAGTTAATGGTTGTGTTTGCATAAGATATAATAAAGTGTACATCTATTTCTTGAACTGGTTAAAATTAAGATGTATTAAGATGTTAAACTGAGCCCAATCGACACTACGCTATTAAGTTTCATCATGTAATTTGCCGGGTAATAAACAAGAGATTACTACATGATCCGTCGAAACGAACTACAAAATAATGGTGAAGTAATTTTAACTTGCGAAAGTTAGGCAGTAGTCTAGCTTTAGTAGCTTTGAAATTAATAAAGTAAATTCTCAAAAAAAAAACTTCAGAATACACGTTTTCGGTGGAGAATGTGATTTTTTAGCATTTTTCGTTTTTGTTTGCTTTCCAAAATCGTAACTACTTAATTTGAAAGTCTCGTTTATAGCCTGATCTAGATAATTTCAACGTTGATACTGTTTAAAGTTTCAACACAGCTTTCAGAATACTGATGTTATATTAGTTTTAATTTTCCTTTAGGCAGGATGTTTAAGTGAAGAAAAAATAAGTTTTTATCTCGGTATGCTTTCAGGCTTTATATTCGGCCTATAAGGTTGGGCACGGGCCTCCTACCTGTGAGAGGGATTGGGACCAGTGCAGGCTGGTGGAGTTTTGACATTATTTACAGCAATTAAAATTAAGAAGTACGAGAAAATATGTGCCTATTCTGTTTATCGGTTAACATTTTTACTGGGACTTGGATACTAAATAATTGTTTCTTTTATGTCATCATTGCAGGTGAACCAAAGTTTTGGCAATATTACGACGGCCGTTCAGCCTACCTGTCCGCTGTATGTAAATAAATCGAAAGCGCTACCGACCACCTGCTACACATTCGCTAAACATGGGTGCGTCTTTAGATTTCTTTGGAATTGTTGATTGCATGTATTTTAGTAAAAAAAAATTGCTTATGGTTTCGTCATTCTATTAACATAGCCTGATAGCAGTAACGAAGAATCGCCGAAGGTGGATTTGAATTACCTATTACCTATAATTGGACGGCCTTAGACCAATTGTATCAATTTGTAGTTTATAATCCTTTCATTATATTATAAGAGTCGATAGTTAGCCATTGTATTTACTTGGTTGAGCTGACAGATTCGATTAAGTCAATAGTTACCTAGTTATTGAATACGTTCTAGTAGCAGGTTCTATTTCATAATAAGGGTTGTCATTTTCTGACAGCATTCTTTATTTAAGTATTGCTGACTGATGTTGAAATAATAAAACCTAAGTGACAAGTAACTTTTGCTAGCGTAACGCAGGTCAGCAGTCAAAACCTTTGACCCCGTGGGAAATCATATTAACGCGTTGATGAAATAGCTATTGTGTATTGAACTACAGAATTTTATAAATGATGATTTTGATAATCTTAATAATCGCTATTCTTAGCAAGTTTGTGTTTATGTTTAAAACTGAGTTTAGTCGATAGAAATAAAAGTGAACAATTGAGTAGGTGTTTTCAGATTTAGAGACTACAATTTTGTGGTTATTGAATTCAAAATAGTACAGAAATGGAAATACAATTTCTGTTACTTTCAGAGTAGATAATAGCTTTTTGCAATCACCCGAGAAATAATCAAAGCACAGGTGCACCGCGAAAGTAATGCAAAAAGTCAATGCAAAAGAAGTTTAACTTGACGCGTCCAGTGAAAGCACGCAATCAAGTTGGTCGCGCGGACTCCACACACGGCGCTGTACCGGAGTGAGCGCTTTCGGTCAAGCGGAGACTCTTGCGCATCTCGTGGGAATGTTTCCGAGGTATAAAAGAACGTAACGTTGTGTTTCGCTGAACCATTGCTTTGCATGTACCCGTTCGCTCCATATACCCACTCCGGACAACACACAGGTATACACCGTGTTTGTGTTACAGTGATAACAGTGTAGTGATGTGCTTTAGTGCCGTGATCTGATAAGTCTGTTTTCTGTCGACAGAAAGTGCGGCGCGGTGACGTCAACATGCGGTTATATTTACTGGTATGATATTTTCAGTTATATAAGAGTAATGAGAGTATTCCGCGATTGGCGTAAAGTTCAAGTTTGTTTCTCAATAGTGTCTGTAATTTTCAAGTGTTGCGATAAGTAATTGTTTGTGTATTTGTCTCTGTTTGAAAACGTTGACGTTTGAACTTGTAACGACTAAGCTAATCAAGTTGCATTTAACATATGTAGAATTCGTGCTAAAGTCAAAACAACTGTTTTTGTACAGACGCCAGCACGTCAAGCTATCCCAAACTGTCAATTTTTACCAATTCAAAATGTAATTTATTCCTTTTGCAATGAAGTTTAAAATGTATCAAATAAATTTGACAGATTGGGGTAACTTGATGTGCTGGTCTCTGTACCTAAGTTCCTTCCGTAAGATTAAAACGTTTTATAAAAAGCGACGACTGAATATATAATTGAAATATAAAATCTTTTTAGCAGAAACACGCTTTCGAATGCCACCTGCTATGTGAATAACATCATTCACCTGAATCAGGTGGAAATAAGACGTATAATTGAAGCTTACTCAAAACCTTTTCAAGCAAAGTTAATCTAATACTATTATTTTAAAGCTGAAGAGTTTGTTTGTACACGCTAATCTCTGGAACTACTGGTCCGAATTGAAAAATTCGTTTTGTGTTGAATAGTCCATTTATCGAGGAAGGCTATAGGCTATGTAACATCACGCTACGACCAATAGGAGCCGAGCAGTGAGTGAAGCGCGGGAGCAGCTAGTATAATTATAATGGGACCAGCGCACAAGCTTTTTATAGCAAATGAAAAAAACTGACCTAAATATCGATGAACATACACATAAAAAACTTTTTTACAAAAAATAAAACCGACTTCCAAAACAAACACTACAAAGTGACAAATAATTTTGATTTCGGAAGTCGGTGTCTTCGGTTTTGTATTTTCATTTTTTGCCACCGACTTCCGTAATCAAAATTATTTGTCACTTTGTAGTGTTTGTTTTGGAAGTCGGTTTTATTTTTTGTAAAAAAGTTTTTATTTTTCACTTTTTAGTTGTGGTACCTACCTACACAACCCCCCCCCCCTCTCCCCCAAAATTACACTACCTGGTATGTAAATTACAGTGACAGGAACTTATTAGAACATCGTCCACATATATTAAGTAGGATTTTTTAGATTTTTGTTGATTCTTCAAAAACCGCTTATTCGATTTCGATAAAATTTATATGGGACCATTTGGGAAGTATACCCTTTCCAACAAAAAAAGAATTTTTCAAATCGGTTGGCAAGCAACGGAGTTATGCGCGAACAAACATAAAAAAAAAAAAAAATACAAACATCCGAATTGAGAACCTCCTCCTTTTTGAAGTCGGTTAAAAATACAGAAAAACATAGTTGAAGTCGATTAAAAAGAAATCAATGTCAAATAAACAATTAATGCTTCTAACTGATAACCAAACCATCGGTTTTTAATTAACAAATTACTCGTAGAAAGATATATTGATCACAAAGTTTTCATTATTGTAATTAGAACTTTCGAATGTTTGAGATACATAAGTGGGTAGTATGTAAATAAACCACGTATACGTCTCAATATTCACTAAAACTGTAATATTTGCCTTAATCAAATGCACTTTCGTTACTAGTGAAAACTAGTTTGTATTCATAACTTATTTATAATGGAAGACTTAATCCGTATCACATTAAAACAAAATGTTTTTGCTAGAAGAATCTTGATAAAGTTTCACGTCACCTAACTGTGAAGAATGAGGAGTAATCGAGGATCAACATATCTTGATGGAGTGTGTGCGGAATGAGGCTTTGTGAATTGATCTGCTTGGTACCAGCAGTAAGAACAATATTGGAGAATGTAATAGGTACTATCCTAGCTTGTCCTTTATCGGAACAAACTAGGTTGGCATTTTTGTTCTATTATTGTTGTAGTGATAGTTATTTTTATATTTAGTTGATTGTACTGAAGTTACAGGGCGAAATTATCCCTCAGCGGAAGCCCTTAAAAAAAGTCTCTTGATAGATTATGGGTTATCTCGAAATATTGAGTCGACAGTCGAAGGTAAGGTTAAAATTGCTAATAAGAAAATGTTCAAAAGTCCTATACGAGACCAAAGAGTTCCTATTATGACATACAGAGATTTAACTGCTAATAGTTATTAGCTTAAAAAGAATCACTCGTAGCATTATATCACCCAGCCTATTAACAGTAAGTTCAATATAAAATAATTATTTAGTTTCTGCATAGATGATATGACACAAATAAAAGAAAAAAAAAACAAAAGAAGATGTAAAAATATTTCAAATAAAGAAGAATAAAACAATCAAACGAGGTTTTATACTTCTTGTTGGCTCTATCACTGGCTAGTAATGTTATTGTAGCCTTGTAGGTCGTGACCTCAAAATTGGCCAATGACCACGTCACCTTTTGACCATTGATGAACAAGTCAAGTCTGATATTGCTTACTTCACTAGGAAATAAAATAAAAAGTACAAATTCACTGAGTTGCTTCATTCTTGTTTGTTACTCTCAAAACTTTCAGTGTAGTGGCTATAGTTTGTGGTTCACATAATATATCGTGGTATTGTTACTGAAAATGACTGACTCGTTGTCCTAGTGGTCGCAAGATTTACTGCTGAGCTTGGTCCTGCGTTTGATTCCTGTGTCGGGTAAAATGTAATTGAATTTTTACATCAGGCATTTCTCAGTAGCAGTCATGAGTCTAGGTTTGGGCCCGGTTGATGGCAATAGATCGTCTTCTATTACATGGTACTTAAAACATATTGGCGAAATGTGGGCGTACCTACTATGGGTACACCTCTGCCTATACCTTCGGGAAAACAAGGCGTGATGTTATGTATGATACCGAAAATACTTCAAATAAAACTGATATATATTTGGACGTATCATGTAGGTCTCTCTAAAACAATGGTAAGGAAATAGTGTCTTAGTCGTATTGTCTGTCGATGTGCACAATAATATGATTGACCCAATTTTTATAACCATTATGCAATTCTACAACCAACGGTATATTCTCAAAAGATATAATCGTTATAGGTGATGTTTCTTAGATATAACAATTTGATTGGAGGAACACTGTTGCAATGAAATTTTGATCCACTTTCGTTACTTACTATAAAATACCAGTAATAAAAACTCGCCAAGTACTTTTGCTAGGTATGTAAGTGTTGCGAAATACATGATACAATGTAGAATAAAAAAATTGCCTACACTGTCTCACATCTGAGCAAAGGCCTCCCCTAAATCCTGACATCTATACTGTGAGCCACCTAGACCAATCCTTTGCACTTCCTGGGCCGGCCTCGACGGATTTTTATACAACTTTAATTATTTATTCCTCTTCATTGAATAAGTACATCTTTTCATTATTATCTGCATAATGATAATTGCTAACGATGAAATACATAAGCACAGTCATTTAAAAGTCCAAAATGAGTTTGTTTGACGTCTTAGATTGAAAAAGCATTGAATGCACTGACAACCATTTATGAGCAAGATGATATTTAATTATGATATAAATGTCAATAGCACATCGTTAATGTTACGTACAACATCCTGAAGCTGGGCTTTTACTAACCTACTACTGTCTACGTTTATATGTAAAAAGGAAGACGTTTCAACTCTTAAAAAAAAATACAAAAAAAATGCGTATACATATTTATTACATACATACATATACATTAACTCACGCCTTTATACCCTGGGAGGATCTACAGTCGATTCTGTAAAAGTCACCGTGAAAACTAAGATGGAGTGAGCGTGATGTGAGATGTCGTTCCACCTAATGCTAGGGCTTTACACTATTGACTCTCACTTTAAACTCACTTCACGTACAGACGCCAGCACATCAAGCTATCCCTAACCGTCAATTGTTCCCAATTCAAAATTAACCTTATATCTTTGCGATAAAGTTGAAATACTATCAAAGAAATTTGACAGATTGGAGTAACTTGATGTGCTGGCCTCTGTACATTTTCACAATGAGATTTTTACAGCACTGAGACTTTTAGTACTAGAAAGCTCATCAGACATATGTGTACCTAATAATTATGCTTACTTAGTGGTAAAATAAAATCTTTCAAATATATTCCGGGTTTCTGAAAACAATTTTTCGATTAACAGATCCGTTCCTGAAATATTAAGCTTTAAAGTGTTGATTTTTGTTAGTCATATGTCCCCCCCCCCCTCTTTCCAAGTAAACGGTTAGCTTTGGATAGGTGAGAAAATTTACGGTAACAACGAAGTTAAAAGGAAAACTATTACAGCATTAGTGGGCTTCTCGACCAACTTTTATTTGCAGTTGGAATGTGATTTTCGACTACAACGTTAAGATTGTTCTTGGTAAAATCCATCCGAACTACCCTTCATTGTGCATGGTCCGATACGCACTGGTTTAATTTGTATTCTGCTACACCAATGAAGCAACCTACAACCAGTTATGCCATAAAGCCATAAACTACCGTCGCCATCATAATTAAAAGCTAAGATTGTTAAGCAATAAGATAAGTATCGATCTTTGTAATTAAGTGGATAATGACAGTCATTAAGAAAATCAATATTATGATAGACGTTTTTGATCGTTGAACCTACTTAACCACATAAAAACTATCGTAATACGTTGTGTTGGAGCTTTCTATTACCTACTAGTTTGGTTAGTTAGTCTATTAAGTACTAAAGAGAGCTATTAAATAATTGTAATTAGTGATATATTCTCTTTCCGTTTAATGATGTTTTACAGAACTTCATAATATGCTCTTTGTTTTACTCTGTGGGTGCGCTAAAGCAAATATTTGTTTACTACAAAATCTAGGTATATACCTACCTAGATTTTACTTAGTTACTGGCTAATACGATCGTATTAGGCAGTAACTGTGGAGGTCAGATAGGCAGCCGCTCTATAAAAAGGGTTGTAAAATACTGGTATTCAGTTGCATCTGGTTAGACTTCAAGTCAAAATTGTCAGGCACCAGACTAGGCAGATGATGATAACAATTTATATCCACCACGGCCAGGTTCGTATTTTTGGTGAAAGATAAATTACATTATATCTTAAAACAATATTTGCTCTAGTATCTTTGGTTATCCTTGGTTAACCAAGGAGACAATTGGGGTACGTGTCAATAATTAGGATGAAAGCTATCGAACACGTGACCGCGTTTCCTCTTAATCGATTTTCTGGAGTCTTTTCAGAAAAGTTGTAAAGCTGAGCAAAATTGCTTGAAATATTGCTTTTGCCAACATAATTAAAAATTAAAAAAACTTTTTTAGGCATATACATATTCTTCTGTCATTTTCATGAAAAACTTCTCACTTAGAGATACACTATTGGACCTAGGCCCTCCCAGAAAATGAGGTCATTGCTCATGCCTAAAAATAGATATCTACCTATTTCCTAACATGCATGAATTATTGGCTTATTGGACGACTCGCACAAATTTAACACGCACAAAACGTGCGAATCGACTCCTTTAAAAAATATTATTTTTTCTGTAGTCGATTCGCACAAATTTTATTTATTGGCGTGCAAATCGACACCCTCACAAAAATGTAGTAGGCTATTCGCTCCCCATGAAATAAACTTTGTGCGAATCGACTACAGAAAAAATAATATTTTTTAAAGGAGTCGATTGGCACGTTTTGTGCGAGTTAAATTCGTGCGAGTCGTCCAATAAGCCGAATTATTCGCTAAAACGTAACATGCGGTAGACGCAAACGGACATACGTAATTATTTAAGTTTTTTTACCGGAATTAGTAAGATTATGTGCATATATTCCGCATTAAATTATCTAATTGCTTGGTTGCGTAATACGATGATTCTGTCAATAAAAAGTCAGATTATTATGTAATGTTAGCATGTGCCGGTAATGCACTAGAAATTAGTCTTAATTTTAGATAATTAATTGCTGAATTACGACGTTTTCTTAAAATTAATAGTGAGATTGATGTATATATTATTATGGATGCTTCTATTAGATAAGTCGGTAAATAAAGTATACATAACTGCGGGCAACGACCCTTTGGCTCAGTCACGAGGTTTTGAATATCAATTGGTTTTTCAGCTGAAAAAAACCCATCATTAATTTGTTCACTTAGGGCAAATTACACCAATGACACTGAACGCGATCAGCACATCTAAATCGCGTTGAAGAGAAAATAATGACACTGACGGCTCTTAAACGTAGTTTTTGCGCTGATCGTGTTCAGGTTCATTGGTCAAATCTACCCTTAGTTAACCCGTCATACCGCAATAGATTGTTTTATTGTCATCTGCATACTACACACGTTTGACGTTTGAAGAGTTAACCTAATACCCAAAACTCAGCGTGTTTCAAACTACTCAGTAAATAAAGGGTTCATTTGCCCATCTTTAAAAAAGCTTATTAAGGAAACATGCGATCTTATTGATAACAACAATTATTTCTGATAAACAACCAAGCAAGCTTAAGCGTTTAAACATCCAATTTTAAAGATTTTAAAAACTAACGAAGTTGAGATTGAAATAATAATATATCATTTCACCCACTCAACCGGTCATCTGACATAAGAGCAAAAACAAACAAAGCTTTCATTAAAAAAACTAGTTTTATGAAATTCTTTTCTTCTTTTTATTACGGCTACGTACCTGTAAAGTAACTTTTACCGTCCATATAAAGTTTAATCAACCAATTAAATATGATTAAAGCTTGCGAATGTACGTATTACGTAATGAAAGCACAGCCGGGGGCATCTGAACAACATAACTGTAAACAAGTGAATGCAGATGCAGCCTGTGTACGACCTGAACGTATTAATAATAATAATAATAATAATAATATCCTTGGACATTTCACACAGCACCATATCGCCCCAAGCTAAGCAAACCTAATGCTTGTGTTATGGTAACGAGATGGCTGATATACTACTTATATACATTTTTTTTTGTAAATACATACATATTATAGATAGAAAAACACCCAGACTCGTAACAAATACTTGCAGGTCGTACAAATATTTGTTCCGTGCGGGAATCGAACCCGCGACATAGTGCGCAGCAGTCAATCGCTCCACCACTGCGCCAACCGTGTCGTCGTATTCGTTGAATAGTAATGTAACTGTCATCGTGATTGTGCACGCGTTCAGCATTTATACAATCTTGAAAAGGTGAAAAAAAAAAGCACAGCGCAATCCATATTACCGGATTGCACTGTACTTTTTTTTTTCGATTCTTCCCGCTCTGGGTGGAGCGAAAGGGAGTGTCAGACTATACTGACTTAAACCCATCCATCCTTAGCCCTTTATACTCCGGGGTAGCGGTAACCCTTTCGGACAGTTCCGCTTACCCGGCAGGCTTCGGCCATAACGGGCCCCTTCACATGCTGACATCTCTTGGAGCCGCGCGTGGGAGTGCGCTTGAGGGTCTTGCATTGTGGATATAGTATATACGGCAGTGAAAAGATTAGACGGTTTAAAAAGTGTTAGAAAATATTATTTGTCTCAGTTCCGTTTTAGATATCATGTTTTCCTCATTAACTTTATTTTAAGTTTATGCCAACGCCGTAAAGAGCTTACTCTTCAGTATGCTAACTTTAACAAAAGGACCAATCCTGAATCGCGAAAACCAGCTATGCCATACATTTGTGTTAAAATAAATCGACAGAATGTATTGAACAGATGATTATTTTGTCTATCTCGGAACACTGCCAAGACAACAAAACAAAGGAGTCACGAGTTTAAAATACACTTTAAATTACAGTTATCTAAAGTTGGCAGGAGTCCGTAACTAGGAAACGTATTGTTATTCTGTGTTGCAATCCTGAACGCTGGACGGTGGTCTGCAGACTTTCTCCGAACATTTATATCATCTCCCGGCGATTACTTTCATCTCATATTGCATCGCTAACTGCACGAACACATCAAGATCAGTGCTATTTAGCACCACTCGGTGATAGATGTAATTATTTTTACATTTAGATATAGCATAAACCGCATTCGCAATACGGACATTGCAGCTGTAAACATTAATAGCAATGCATCTTCAGAAGGAACATTAATTCATTTATTCGTCTGGAGACTCTATAGCCAATTAGTCGACAATATTATGATCGACTGCGGTCGCGTATAAATTTCGCAGTGTAGTCACCGGTGAGCGTACGACTGTTACGTAAGTTCATAGTTACAACTTCCACATAATGCGAACATGTCGTTAATTAATCAGCGAGGTAACCATCGAGAACCTGAGGTCGTGGAAAGTCGCAGGCGCGACGGGTCGCGCGCTCCGCGAGAAAATCACTGTTGCGCAAGAGACAGATCATAAGGAACGATAGCGCGCATCCACACACCACTACTCATTCTTTACGAACAACTTAACGATGGAGATAAAACAAAATGTCAAAATTATCATATCGTAGATTATTTCCAAAATAATGATTTTATGAATAGAAAGTTTGCGCGTCATAAGTAGAGAAATTCTAATAAATCTAAACTGAGATATGTGCATCAATTTGTTTGCGGATGTGTGCATTATATGAAGTGATCATCTGGCGTCATCGCCTCGTAACAGATGTTAAATTTCACAAGATTGACTCAATGTTGGAATACTAAGAAATAAAGATAACGTTATGTTACCTAATTGCAGTGCTCGCTTAGAGAGTGAACGATGAGACAAACACGCAACCATTTAATGGGACGTTGTACAGACGGTCACTACTAGTACACATGCTATTGAGAATACTTCATTGTTTTAGGCCGTTAAGAACACAGCCTATTAAAAGAATAAACAAGGTAGACAGGTGTGTACACGTACCGTTTCGGTGATGACATTCTCTGTTTTTAAATTGGCAGAAATTGGGTAATAAGAGATCGCGACCTAATATGTATATTTTCTAAACAGAAAGAGTAAACCATGGCAATATAACTAGACTGTCACACTTGAGGGGTACCTATTAAGAAAGGTATTAAACATGACGTTCATATTCGAAATTGGTTGGTTAATTATTACCTATATTTATTATCTCTATCGATATTCAAGTATCGATATGTTCAAATTCGCTGAAACATTTGTTCATCAGTCGATCTTTATTACAACAACACTTAACTGATTGAAATCGACTAACGTACATAGCGTATCTATTAATTGTATTCTTTTAGGGGACCTATTTTCCTCACGTTTATTTTCGAAATATACGTATTTATCTTGTTTCTTGTATCAATTCCAGATGCTGTTTTGTGTGGCGCTGACGACGACATGGGCCAATCCAGATCCAAAGAAATACAAAACAGAAGTAAAAGATAAAGATAAACAATCAAATGTAACCCTCACAGTAGACGAGAAGAAATTCCTAAGAGATGTTGAAGCTAAATTTGGAATAAAAAACGAAGCATCAAAAGAAGAAAAGAAGAACGTAAATGAAACAGAGCCTAGAGCATCACAAGCAGGAAATTCACATTTCCCAGCTGTTATAGCTATTGAGATTGTCAACGACACTGACTCAAAATCCAAAGGAAAGCGTACCATTGACGCTAACCTTGGATATGGATACAAAACGAGCAACGGTTACACATACTCTTATTTTGGAAAACCTGCGCAAGAAAAAGGAAAATTCATGGTATATCCTTACTCGCAGGAAGATATTCCCTCAGCGAATACACATACTCATTCCGTCCATCATTATGATCAATCTGGGAAGCATGTTAAAACGAGCGTTGAAATTCAACCATCACAAGCCTTTGAATTAGTACCCGTGAAACAGGAGAAACCGACTTATCATTACGAGAAACCAGCGTTTGAGTTTACAACACCAGAGCCGCAACCAGCACCATACTCATCAGCTGAACATAGCAGTAACTCGTATTCATCACATCCATCAACTCTGTACACCACCTACAATGGTGAACAATTTTCAGGATTAAGTGGACAGTTCCCGACAGTCATGCCTGATTATTTAGTCGATCCTACGCAGCTAATCAAAAACCCAGAGTATCAAAACGTTGGACTGACCCAGGATCATTTGCGTACACCTGGTTCTCACTTAGAACAGAAAGTTGTTCCAGTTTTAGTATTGAGAATACCAAGCTCCTCCCTTACAAATCCTACCGCTGAACTGTATGCTAATTTACCGCAGAACTATCCATTATCGAATTACTTGAATCATTTGAACTTACAAGAGCTGGTAAACCAGTATTTTAAGAAAGCCGGATATAGGTTTGCTCCTCAGGTAATGGCATACTCCAGTTCGAGCCAAGAAAGCCATGGGCACGAGAGTTATAGTCAAGAGGACCATGGTCATGGTGCTCCCTCTGTGTCTCAATACGAGCCTCAGCATTATGCTCACCCGTACGTACAGCCATCGTACACGCAAGCTCACCTTTCTGCTGGAGTACAATACTCGGCGGTTCAGCCTGTGATGGCCAGATACCCAGCAAGTTATGTTCGTCACCATTACGTGACAATGCCTAAAGGTTATTCTCTTTACAAACAACCTGCACTGCCTCAGAAATACGAGTACCAATATCAATACATGCCACAGTCTGCTGTGTCATCGCAAAAGTTTTACATGCCCTCAACACATTACCAACAAGAAACAGAACATGTGTCGTCACAGGAAGTTCAACATGATCATCAATCATCTCACGCGCAAGAGGGTGGTGCTCATGATACCAATCCTCAGTATCAATATGAAGTTCCAGCGCAGGTCAGTGCTGGATATGAATCTGCAGTCACTCCTGGCGCTGAATACGGTACACCGAGTGCTGAATATGGTACTCCAGGTGTTGAATACGGCACACCTGCCCCTGAATACCGTACTCCTGCACCACATGCAGAGGCAGAATATGAACACACAAACACAGTAGCTCCTGAATACGGACCTCCCCAGGAACAACATTCGCAATCGGTATCGGCGGGATACGAATCAGCGGTAACACCTGCACCTGAATATGGACCTGCGCAGGGAAGTGCCGTGTCTCACGTTTCTCATGAATCTTATTACACTCAAACTCAGCACGACCTACCAGATCATTCTAGCTACTCATCTCAAAGCTCACAATCAAGTCATGCGTCACAATCAGATTCAGGTGAACAGCAAAACTACGTGTACCAGCAACAGCAGCAGCCACAGCCGCAACAGGCCGATGCTCACGGGTTAATCCTATCAGAGAACTACCCAAGCAAGGACCACACAATTGCCACCGTTTTACCCACACAGTACAAGGCCGGCAAACAGAACTCTGGAATGATTCAAACCGTAAGCTACGTCACCCCTATGCCTCATCCAAAATATCAGATGCCATATAGAGTCATGGTGCCACAGACTTTCCTTCACAATCCGTCTACAGAAAAAGTCACGTATGTGAACTCCCATCCCATGTCTGCATCTTACAGCCAGACAGTAGTTCATCAAGACTACAACCCGGAGGCCGAGTACACAGTAGGATACCGTTATGTGCCGCCAATTGGCAAACAGAAACCACCTTCTTACCCCAGAAATTACCACTCACACCCCAAACGTATGGTCAAACCCGAAAATAAGCCAGTTCACAGTTCATCTATGTTCTCTAAAAACAAAAATGAAAGAAACGAAAAGAAAAGGCTATCATAAGGCAATAATAATAATAAATATTAAGAATGATTTAGGTGCTGTAAATATAGCTGTAAGTACATCGAGGATAGTACAAAATCAAGACTCAATTTGATTGTTGATTTTAAAGGCAATCCAGATGCAAGGTTTACTTTCGTTTCAGATAGTAAACCACACCAACTAGCAGAACATAGTATAATGTCTGTGACAGACATTGCTATTGTGTATTCATGAAACACTGTGTATATGTTTCAAATGTAAATACAAATAAAAATGAAGAGGCTGTAGTTAAAGGTGTTAACAGTATATTTTTAAGTGTGAATGCAATAATATAAAACAATGCTTTGAATTATTTATTACAAAATTTGTTGTTGTGTATTCTTCCTAATTTGATGTGCAATAATTTGGGATAGGTTTATACTTAGTGTAATAAATTAAATAGTTTTAATAAACTTTGCAGTTTCTTGTGTTTCAATTATAAAACCAAAAATTTTACTCACATAATAGTAATGGCTCGGACTTCAGGTGATGAATAAGGAATTGACACGTAAAAAACAACAGTTTATACAACAGGCTCAATATCAATTCAAACCAAAAACCAGTCATTATAAATGTTCAACTTTTGACTATAAACTTTTGGTTGGAACAGAAGAAAAAACAAACATTTGAAGAGGAGAAGAACCTTAACCTTAAAATATTAGGCATTCCACTTTGCCCCACCAGTGGGGCGCGGCTCGGTGGAATAATCAAAAAAAGAGATAGAAAGAGTCAATAAAATGAGAAAATGAAGTACACATATTTGGATTTACATATTTATAAACGTTGGACGTCTCTTTGCTTTAAGTAACATTACCCGACTGCAACATTTGCAAATAAACCCCGAAGATGGTAGCTCTAATAAAGTTATTGAGATAGAGGCAGAACGATAAAAGACTTTTTTTAGGGATGGGAAATCATCAGATGACTCTTCCCGCTCTGGGTGGTGTGGAAGGGAGTGTCAGACTCTTACTGACTAAAGCACAGCACTACATGTCTGAGAGATATTTCTCAACCGCATGTGAAGTTAAGGCCCATGGGCAGCTTAAAAACTCTGACACCAGGTTAGTCACTAACCACACGAAAAGAGGAAGACTGACTAAAATACATCCCTGTTTTTTTTCATCCCTATAGCCCATAACTCTGACACCAGGTTAGTCACTAACCACACAAAAAGAAGAAGAAGCCCATTGTGATCCGGGGCAGCGGTAACCCTTTTGGACAATCCTGCTGACCACGATAAAAGCCTAGGAAGAAAATTACTAGGAAGAATTTACTCACTTCCATGGCATTTAAGGTAAGTTAGCGATTGACTACACGCACGGTAAATCATAGACATCGGTAGATAAATAACCCTATTTAAAATGATGTAACGGCAGTGTGTATATATCATGACATACCTATACATACGCAAAGGTATTAAAATAATGTTCCAAATTAAAAGTAAAAGTTTGTAGACACGAAACTTACTCAGTTAAATGAACCAGAAGCAAAGGCATCTATAGAATGCTAGCTATTAAAATGATTGATCATTATTCATGTCCATATTTCACGACCTATTGAGCGCTCGTGCGAGATCGCCTTCGGTCGAAGCGGGTAACGATACAATTATTTAATATCGCTTTATATCATACGCACTGTAATTTTCTCCATCACGAACATAAAGTCTGGCTGAAGACTAATTTATCTGTTTTACGAAAAAACTGCGCCGCAATTTTCAGACGACGTCTGAGAATGATTTGTAAGTTTTTTCTCTCGTATCTAGATCATTTCTCAGAAGCCATTTTTAAAAGGCCATTGCCAGTACTTGCACTTTTCTTAAAAGTGATAGAAACGAAACTGTTTTATCTTCCGAATAAAATACACGAAAGTGTTTTTTATTCGTCTTATTCATAAAAAAAGGTTTATCGAAGGTTTAAGACATTCTTTAGTTGCAGTGTTCTATAAGCCTTTAGATCGTTATTAATCAGATGTTGTGCTGGGTTGGCCATTTCTTCTGGGGTTCTGGCTTTCATAACTTTATAGTACCTACTACAAAGGTATGAAAGCCAAAACCCTACTTTAAAGGTTTATAGAATTTGGATCTATAAACCTTTATAGAACGTAAATGCGTTTTTGAATAACACTTTTTTACGACTAGACTTTAGCAAGCTGTTGTTCGGTAACTTTATGAATAATGTATAATATGGACGTAATATGAACTATACATATATAGCTTGTGCCAGCGACTTTATTGAAGTCTTAAGATGATTTCTCAATATAAATTTTGAATCCCGTTACACCGGCTTAGGGGTTGAATTTTCAAAAATCCGTTCTTGCGGATGCCTACGTCATAATAACTGTTTGTGTGCCAAATTTCAGCTTAATCCCAACCCTAGTGCTTTGAACCACGTGTTGAAATGATAGTCAGTCCTGCAGTCACGGTTTTCCAGAAGAAGAAAAAGCCTTTCCCTAGGTAGCGTCGAATAAATAATAATAAAGAAGAAGTTTACGTGCTTAGACAACTCTATTCGCCCTCCTAACCTCTCCAACTCCTCCTTCTTATTTGATTTCTCACTTACAATATCTTTGTTCTTCCCATGCTAAGAATCTGCGTTCTTCTAACAACCTTCTCCTACGCTGTCCTCCTCATACTTCTGACTTTGTTCATTCCTACTTTCATATTCAGTCCGTTCTTCTTTGGAATGCGCTTCCTTTCTATATCAGCACGGCTACCAGTCGGTATGCATTTAAGCGGAGTTTTTTTCATAACAAATAGCGTAGAGTCATCTATTATATCTATTATAGCTATCTATTTTAGCACATATGTATGTTGTCTATTATTGTAGTAACAGTTATTATAAACCTATTTATGTACCCATTTTATTCATAAGTCTCAACGTTTTGTATGTTCCTACTTTTTAAAGCACCCACCATCGAATCTCTTCACCACCCTTGGTTGACTGGTAGAGAATGCCTAAGGCATTAAGTCCGCCTTTGTACAGTCGCCAGCACATCAAGCTATCCCTAACTGTCAAATTTTCTCAATTAAAAATGAACCTTATGTCTTTGCAATAAAGTTGAAATACTATCAAAGAAATTTGACAGATTGTGGTAACTAGATATGCTGGCCTCTGTACCTTTATTGTGTGCGAAAAGTTTAAATAAGTAAATAAGTAAATAATATTACCATTGTTTGAAAACCATTGCAAGGGGAAGAATGACCACGAACAGCCGTTTACTTGTACAGTAGTGGACTGCGAATGCCATGTAGAAGATTTGACAAGTTTTATCTATAATTTTTTTTTTATGTACCTACCTATAAATATTTAACTATAAAATTCTGGCAACAGGCAAACAACCACTTCTCAATTTCTTTCAGACATTTATTTTGTTTCAGGTCGAATTTCAAGCTTTTCTAACGCTTGGTGCTTTCTGGAGTCACCAGAATTCATATTAAGAATACCATTTAAATGTAGAAAAATGTAACTTCCTGTAATTAAACAACTAAAAACTTTAATAATTCCTTTCACCGACTAGGATATAAAGCATCAACCGGATACTTTCTTGTTCGCAAAACTTGCATTCTATAATTGGATAAAGAAGCTTGACCAGGAAACCCTACTAATTGCCACTAGCAACTGGCAGGTTGGTAGAAAAACTGGTCACACTTGTAATATTCTTATCTCAGGGGTTGGGTGACTAGGTGTGCGCATTTCACTATCGTTTCCCTTCCTATTTCCGCGTTTTCCGGTACTGAGTACCAATAGCGGCTATGAGGAATCAGGAAAAAGCAAGGACGGTAAACTATCATTAGATTGAGTGTACGGCGTTGTAAAAGCTAGCGGACGGAAAATGCCTACAGTAAACCTTTTATTAGCTATATTTCATTCTGGTGATAAATATATTGAATACATGTCCATAAAATCTTATTGGGAGCTATAAGTTTGAGCCTTTTGGGGTTGAAATCGGCCGTGGTCCAAGTGCTCACTGAATATTTCGGGATATCATCCAGCGGTTGGTCGACTTCAAGTGACCTGATGTCTAATGAATTTTTAGGTCAAAGAATCAGCATTACCATGCAACGTGGCAACGCCTTTTGGCCACTTTTATGACTGACAGCGATGCAGACTTTGATGCCCAATGAGCTCTTCTTTTTTTCTACTTTAAAGGAATATTCAATTTAAGATTTGAGTATTTTACAATAAAGACACTGTAGTCCCTGAATCAATTGATCATCAGCCAATGGTCCATGTAGCTGGGATACGTCTCACACTACGCTTATCGATACGCGATCTCCACTCCAGGACTCGTCTGCTGCATCAGCCGTCAATCCCAACATCGACAAACGTGATCAGCCCACTGCACTTCAGTTTGCTTACTCCGCAAGCTATGTAGGTGACTCCGGGTCTTTTCCGAATAATTTTATTTATGATTTCATCCTTTAAAGAGACTCATGCATAGGCCATTTTATAGCGTGCTGATCAACCATGAATTTATGGATCACCCCAAATGTCAGAGTCCACGTTTCGCCACCGTATGACATGACGGGCAAGACGCACTGGTTGATGACCTTAGTGCTCGTACTTCGACTTCCTCGAATATCTCGCGACTTGGAAGTCACGGTTCTGCCATCTGCAGAACTTATTAGTTTCGTTAGATGGGACCTTCCTTCACTTTAGACTTTCGGTTCTGTTCAATCGCGACCTTAAAGTCGTGGGTATTGGAGCACCGAAGCTCCCGTCGCGTTAGCTTCCTAATTTTCAGGTGTAAGGCCCTCTTATCTGGTGAGGACGGCTGCTTGGAT
This sequence comes from Hyppa rectilinea, assembly GCA_951799385.1. Taxonomy (NCBI): domain Eukaryota; kingdom Metazoa; phylum Arthropoda; class Insecta; order Lepidoptera; family Noctuidae; genus Hyppa; species Hyppa rectilinea. The sequence goes on from OX637314.1 coordinate 7,255,610, forward strand.
GCCAACTCTCGCGTTTACCACATAAGATTGATCGTCTCCAAGGAAAGTTCAGACACCTTACTTTGCCGCTGCAGGGGCAAACTCTGCGGGACACGACGCGTAGGGCTCTGACCGCCGCTTTCTCATCACTATAGTCCAAGTTTTATTATAATTTCAAAATGTATTTATGGTATTGCTCCTGGTCTGAAATTGAACATTTATTGATATCGATGTCTATCATTATTGCGGTCCAGTCTGAAAATTTATGAGGACACCACTCATGTCGTATATTAATAATTTAACTGTCACGAAATATTACTGAATCAACTGTCCATCTGGAATTATGAGCATTTATGTCATTAATCTTTGTAGACTTCTCAACGTGATCATACAGTAATATTAATTGGTGTAAGATGAAATAAAAAAGGCAAACAGTTGTTGCATTATATTACGTGGATTAACATTGTATTTTCATTTTCTTTTGCATTTTCCGTCGTAACTACACGATTCCGATTCGATACCTACTTTTCGCCACAGTCAACCGCACATCACTAGACACGATTTGATATTGACAGCCCCTCTATGCCGTAGCGGTAAGGGTGATTTTCGTAGTTCTAGCAAAACTAAAACGTCTCATGTGCCTGTAATTAAAATGGCGCTGTCGAACCCTTTAAACCGGAACACAGCAACGCTGCTTGGCGGCATAAATAGCTACGTGATTGCGCAGGCGTTCGGAACCAAACCAAGGCGTTGGCTTTAATGTAGGAAATGTAGCGGAAAGTAGCAATTTTCGATCACTTGAGGTCCTGCCACATGATGTAGAGTTATCTAGTTGTTAGTTCAAATGATAATTGAGTCTCAAGATAATTTGTACTTGCCTTGCTCTCGATGGCCGGTAATAAGCAAGTATGCAACCTAAGCAGTCTCGTTGTGGATTTTGTGTTCACCGTTAGGTATGGTTATAATAAAGCAAGCTTTCGTGCGAAACGTTTGGTAAGATTTTGAATAGGCGCTTGTTTCTGATTTTTGGGAATGAAGAAACAAGATAACTTCACTTTATTCTTCGAAGGGGTTGGCAGAGGTGTTTCGACACTAACATTTTGCCGCACGGGCCTGCGGACGGTGAGTAAATTTTTAACCTAGGCGCATTAAATTAAGAAAGATATGAGAGAAACTTTATAAATTTATGATTTGTCATCTGTCTGTTGTTAGGGTAAATTAAATAGGTAGTCACACCCAGGACCTCACGCTCAGCAGCCGAGCTTGTGATCACTAGAGCATCAAACCAGTCACGCAAAAGTAACACCATCAATAGACACAAGTCTTCAACAAACGTGGCGAAGGAAACAGTTCTAAAATACTTTTAACACTATAGGTGCAATGACATACTACGTGTGAATTATATCGGTGAATCGGACTAATAAACAATAGTTTCCCTTTCTAGATGCGCCGATAGCTTTGTTAACTTATACATTGGGAAGTTATGGTGCTCGATAGGAAACTTGACGGGTGTCTTTATACGGCACGACTGTTGGGAGGTGATGAAGTTTTTCGAGCCAAGTACGGTCAACCGAGCAATCATAAAAACAAAAATCAATCTTAAAGCCTATTCGCAACTATGTTGGGGTCGGCTTCCAGTCTTATGGGATGCAGCGGAATACCAGTTTTTTACATGGAGTGACTGCCTATCTGACCTCCACAATACCTCTGGGTTATTACCCATTGGTCTAACCCCTTGGTTAGTCTGGCTGTCAGATTTTCGGGCTTCTGAAGACACGTAACGACTGTCAAAGAAGCACAAATAATAGCCGGGACTAACGGCATAACGGATCGATCCTAAATTAGTGTTAATACTTCGGTTACGAAAAAGGTTAAGACTACGAGTGTGTAGTGTAGACGCCATGTAAGTGCTTTGTAGACGCTGCCTAAAATTTCGTAGACGCCACGTAGGTGGTGTTACGTCCACTTTGTATAGGCGCTGCGTAAATCCTATGTAGTATCTATGTAGGTAATACCTAGAAGAAATTACATCTGGGTGAGAGTGCATTGCGTCTAACTGCTTTTAGACAAAATTACGCAGTTAAAATACTATTGAAATTATATTTGTACTGAAAAAGGGTTAAGAAATATACTACCCGTGTTTTTCATGGCCAGAAAGTAAATTAAATGTTGGCAGAGGTCTTAAAATATTTTACAATCTTTTATACCATCATTGTAACGGATAGTTCAGTAGTTTGTTAGCTGTCGCCTGTGAAAAACGACTTTTCTAATATGTCTTTGCGAAGACTGAAGGGCTGCATCGGATGATGTAAAAGTCCTTATGACGTAACGTATAAGTAAACGTTAGAGGTTCCCTTTAAGACGATTAGTTGCGCCCTAGGCGTGGAAATGTTAACGCTCCGTAAAGATACACAGTGGTACTCAAACGTTCGTTGTAATTTAATTAATTTTTGTTGTATTTTATTTCATAAGCGATATTGGAATTAAGTGGGGCACGTCAGCCAGCTAGGTAGGAGTCTCTTCATGGTGGGGTGACTCTGGATGGATAGCGCCGTCGAGGCCCAGAGAGAGGTGGCGAGACGACCTAGACTTACCACAACTGGATCTAAATGGTTCTATAACGGATGTGGAAGGGCTTGGCCATACCTTTGGGACACCGTATTGTTATGACAAGGGAATAAAGCCGACACCTGCACTCTATCATCAAAGTATCATTTTCCATTGTTTAGTAAATGCTGAATTGTAATTATCGCACATTAGCGGAATTGTAGAAAGAATTTATTTAGTTAGATTCTGGACACCGTCGCGTAAACCTAATTTTGGTGAAAGTATCTCGAACGATACGAGTGAGAGCCAATAAGGGCTTATTGGACGACTCGCACGAATTTAACTCGCACGAAACGTGCGAATCAACTCCTTTAAAAATATTATTTTTTCTGTAGTCGATTCGCACAAATTTTATTTATTGGCCTGCAAATCGACACCCTCACAAAAATGTAGTAGGCTATTCGCTCCCCATTAAATAAACTTTGTGCGAATCGACTACAGAAAAAATAATATTTTTTAAAGGAGTCGATTCGCACGTTTCGTGCGAGTTAAATTCGTGCGAGTCGTCCAATAAGCCAGAATAAGAAGTTATTGTTTTGGTACGTGTACTTTAGGTGTATTATCGGTGTTTATTGTTGTAAAACATAACTATGGCTTCAGAGAATAAATAACTGGTGACGGTAGAAATAGTTTTTTTTTTTAAACGGGGTTGGCCTCATAGCAGTACGCTAATAAAAACAAGGGTCATCAGAATGTAGTGTAGTCAACGGAGTATATTGTATGTAGTTTATCAGCCATCTCGTTACCATAACACAAGCATTAGGTTGCTTATCTTGGGACTATATGGCGTTGTGTGAAATGTCAAAGGATATTATTATTATATTCAAAATAAATGGAAATAACATTTAACTTAACAAATAAACTACACCCATTTTCCACAGATTAACTATTTACAAACTGTAGTCAGGCCCAAATTAATTAAATTAACAAAAGAACCAGAAAATAACAAAACAAAACTCTTTTTTGTGTTAATTACAAGGTAAACAAGCAATGCCCATACCAGCTGGTGCGGTGTGCCTATTGGTTTTATACTTAAATGAAACCTTTCATACGACCCATCTCTTGACATAATTTTGTCTCCTGCTGAAAAGGTTGTAATTGATATAAAATGTAGCCAATAATTATTTTTCTTACAGCTACATCCTTTATCTCGGATACAAGACACTTATTTCAATAATATAATTGCATCAATATTGAATAGTAATAATATGATTCACATCTGACATTCACTGAATAACATCGGCGTGATAAGCGAAACTAAAATTTTTTTTCAAACTCAGCATTTATTTCAAATAAACCAATTACAGGCACTTTTGAACTGTCAAGGTCAATCAGAAAGATGAAGCTAGTTGCCCATTCCAAAGCAGTAGGTACCTATGGAGAAACGGGCAAGAAACTCCATGGACTTTTAAATCAAAATATGTTTACAAAAATTGGGTTACATCATATTATATATTAAAGTAGGTTAACTGTTAATTATGTAGATACAATAGTTTACATTAATATGTTAACAAATCTAATTTAAATATCTTCTTATTAACCCTTTAACAGCCATGAAAAGTTCCTTATGGTTATTTATTAATAAATTATGTTGATATTGCAACTCATTATTTATATAGGCTGATAGACGTAACATCTGCAACGAATGGAAATTTGGCTTGTTTTTTTATACGGGTTTCGTAATGGTTCACACTTCTGTGTCGTCTAAGGTTTTTGATATATTCATCAATGTTCAGTGGACTAAACGACGTTCTGAATTGACGATCATGTCTTGATGTTCAAATATATATTTTTTTAGGAACATATATTTTTATGACTAATTAAGTATAAAATATACCTCTGCCTAACCCTTAGGAGAAGTGTTAATTATAAATAAGAACACACACAGATGCATACATACACACATAATTTTAAAGTCCTCAAAACCGTGCATAGCAATTCAGACGTACCCAAAGATTAAAGGTATTATCATAGATTGAATACTAGATTCTATCAGTCAATCAATTATCTCAACCTATCACAGCATCTTCTATTCTATTGTAATAATTATAAGTAGTTTATCAGCCATCTCGTTACCATAACACAAGCATTAGGTTGCTTAGCTTGGGACGATATGGCGTTGTGTGAAATGTCCAAGGATATTATTATATTATTTATTATTATTATACCTTAGTGTTTCATGCTCGTGAAATGACGCGTCTCTGGGCCGGACTTGTTCAAAACATTATCCTAAGAAACGTAAATAAAAAATAATGTAAGTAATAAATTCAACAAATTTTAATGTTTACGCATTATTTCATGGAAAAGACTCAAACAAGTACATACTGACAATTTATGGTTGTATAATATTCATTAATTCATAAATTCAATGAATCAATGAATTGGTGCCTATAGCCCCGTCAATGGTTTCTGCAATTAACCCCTCTTATACAATAGATTTAACAGGACATAATGCATCAAAATTAAGTAATTCAATGAGGGTAGTTACAAGTAAAAATAAACTTAAGAAATACATAAAAATTAACAAATACATAGTTCTTTAAGACCAAGAAAATGGTCAAAAAACAAAAGTTTTTCATCAAAAATGTTAAACTTAATAGAGAAAGGTTCAATTTATTGAAACAATTAGACATATATTCACTAAAATTGGAAAACAGTACTAGGAAATATCAAATTGACACAGAAGACTTGCAGTGTGAACTTGACCAACTACAGGCGAAACTTACCTCTGTGACCATCAAATATACTGCGTCAGAAAATCAAATGAGGGAGTATGTATTGGCGATGAATGAGCTTGTGAGCTCACAAAACAACAAATGTGAACTTTGTCAACCTCCATCTGTTGAACCCACACAGGATCATTCATTGACAATATGTGATATACCTCCATACTGCAGTCTAGTGACAGTTTGCCATTGTTGATTACTGAATGTGTCCCTAGAAAGACTGTTAATACGGAAATTGTACTATTTTGTGATGAAATAGGAAAGGATTTAGGCCACTTGTTGACAAACACATATCCGGATCACTCAGTAATGAACTATTGTATGCCTGGTTGTTCTTTATTTAACATAATGAAAAAAATTGATAAATTACAATTTTAACCAGGATACTATATTGTTAATATTTGTTGGTAACAGAGGTAATGTGAACAAAACCGAATTGCTTCATTATTATAGAACACTGTTTAACCTTAGTTTAAGAAAAATTGTCATGTTCACATACCCTTACAGCCAAAGTTTGCCACAGGAAGAAAACAACTTTAGATTTAAAATTAATATGACTTTACATAATTTGACATGTAATAATGATTCATTTCATTTAATTGACACTAACAATTATGTTAGTAATCATTTTTATTTGACAAAAGATAGATTTTTAATGGATAAATACTATCTTTCTATGTATTGTAAAAGACAAATAGCTATGTCGCTATCATATTACTTTTCTATTACAGCCAAGAATTTGGCTAAACAAATTGCTTCTATTGAGCAATGCAATGACATATTAAATAATTCAGCCAATAATTTGGCATCAAATGTTGACATTTACAGTCATTTAAATTAGAAATTGAGACAATAGAGGCAACCTCTTGCAATATTGTGCAGAATTGTGAATGTAAATTAAAAGAAAGTTCTTCAACACTAAATAGTATCAACCTGGTGCATCAAAATATTCAAGGATTTATGAACAAAGATTTAGAAGTAGACTTATTTTTGAATTTTAACAGTATTGATATTCTTTGTATAACAGAACATTGGCTAAAAAGCCACCAGTTCTTATTCAATTTTAATAATCACCAGGTTGGTAGTTCGTTCAGCAGAGTGAATGCTATACATGGTGGCTCATTAATCTTAGTAAGTAACCAGCTTAAATTTAAAGACCGTAAGGATATTGTGAGCCTATCTGTTGAGCGGACAGTTGAAACTGCCTGTATAGAATTGGAGCAATTTATTATATTAAGCGTGTACAGACCCCCTTCAGGATTGTATGACTGCTTTGAAAAGATAATGGATGAAGTGTTACACAAGATTTGTAATTCAAACAAATCCATTGTTGTTTGCGGTGATTTTAATGTTAATTTATTAGAAAACTCAGGTCCTTGCAGTAAAGTCCTACAATCTTGTAAACCTATTTTTGGAGCCCACCAGAATAACACCTACTAGTGCCACATGCCTTGATAATATTTACACTGATGTTATACCGAGCCACAAAGAAATTATAAATTTACTAGATTCTGATCATTGCGGGCAAAAAATTACTATCCGGAACATTAACAGCAAAGTGGCTAAGAAGTATATCACGGTTAACCCCAAAACTGCAAGTCGTTTGGAAGCCTTTAAAGTTAAACTCAATAGTAAATTACCGGTGGAGTCTAGTCATGCTGAGCGTACTCATCAATATGATGACTTTTTTAATATGTACTGTAAAGAATTTAATTCCACCTTTATTCCCAAGACTATCTCGGTGAATAGTAGCGCATCTTTTAGTGACTGGGCTACCACTGGTATTCATAGAAGTAGAACACGCCTTTATGAGTTATACAATGAAAGGACTTTTGTAAATACTGCTGAATTTAATTTATATGTTAGAAATTACTCAAAATTATTTAAAAAAGTTTGTTGCGTAGCCAAGTCGCGTTATCTTAGTGCGAAGATTAAAAACAGTAGTAATGTAATTAAAACGACTTGGAACATTATTAATAGTGAAACGGGAAAGTCTAGGAACCGAAATTCTGACTACAGCTTGTCTGTTAATGGCAACATAATTAAATCAGACTTACAAGTCGCCGCGGCCTTTGAAAAGTTCTTTTCGGATATTCCCGTTTCAACTACTAAATCCTTAAACTCATCACCTTCTGTTGCTGAGTCTTTACTTAAAGAACATGTTAATATTTGCGATACGGAATTTCATTTTGAGCATATTACTTGTAGAGACATAATTAAAACCTTTCACACTTTAAATGTAAAAAAGACTGCAGATTTGTGGGGTAATTCTGTAGAAGTTGTTAAATCTGTTATTGACATTGTAGCACCTAATTTAGCTCTTATCTTTAATAATTGTATCGACTGTGGGGAGTTTCCTGACCTAATGAAAAATAGTAAAGTAATACCTTTGTTTAAATCAGGTAGTACATCAGACCCCACTAACTATAGACCTATTTCAATACTACCTACCTTCAGTAAAATATTTGAGAAATTAATTCTAGAGCAATTACAAAGATTTTTTAACAAACATAAATTATTACACACCAAACAGTTCGGGTTTACAAGGGGTCGTTCAACTACCGATGCCGGTGTTGAACTTTTAGGACATATTTACAATGCATGGGAAGATAAATGCGACGCCTTGGGGATTTTTTGTGATTTGTCTAAGGCATTCGATTGCGTTCTTCATGAAACATTAATCAGGAAACTCCGCCATTACGGGATCCGAAGCACCGCTCTGGATCTTCTTACTTCGTACTTGAGTAATAGAATTCAGAGCGTTGACGTTAATGGAAAAAGATCTCCCGTATCTATAGTAACAATGGGAGTCCCACAGGGCTCGATTCTTGGCCCTTTTTTGTTTCTTATTTATATTAACGATTTGCCTTACCTCATAAAAAATAGTCATGATATAGTGTTATTTGCAGATGACACTTCACTTTTGTTTAAACTTAAACGTCAGCAGCCGGCTACTGACGATGTAAATAGTGCGATCGCAACGGTAGTTCATTGGTTTAATGTTAATAACTTACTTCTTAATGAAAAAAAAACCAAATGTATTAAGTTTACGCTACTCCACGTTAGACAGGTGGAAACCAAAGTGTTGATAAAGGGCGAAGAATTGAATCCTGAAGATACCACAGTATTCTTGGGCTTAACTTTGGATGCTAAGCTTCAGTGGGGGCCACATATAGATAAATTGTCAAAAAAACTAAGCTCCGCAGCATACGCTGTTAGAAAAATTCGTACTTTAACTGACACAGAGACAGCCCGCTTAGTGTACTTTAGCTATTTTCATAGTGTAATGTCGTACGGTATTCTATTGTGGGGAAATGCCGCCGATATTCAGACTATCTTTGTTTTACAGAAAAGAGCTATTCGAGCAATTTATAAATTAAGTCCGAGACACTCTCTGAGAGAAAAATTTAAATAAATAAATGTAATGACTGTACCTTCACAGTTTATTTTTGAAAATCTTTTGTATGCCCATAAAAATATAAAATTGTTTAAAAAATATAGTGATATTCATGATAAGAATACTAGGAACAAACACAAATTTGTTGTACCCACTACAAGGCTCAAAAAAATAGGAGGCTCGTTCAGATGTCAATGTATACGCTTTTATAATAAACTTCCAAGCCACGTTCAAGATCTAAGCCTTAATAAATTCAAATCGTTCGTTAAACGCAAGTTGTGCCAGAATGCTTATTATACTGTCAAAGACTTTATTGAAGATAAAAGGGCTTGGGATTGAGCTGCTCCAATTGTTTACATTATTGAATATTCTTTCTTTTTTTTTTAATATCCTAAACTAATTGATTAGCATCTGAGATTACTCCTGGAGCTGCTGAAGATTCACAAAAACTTTTTGCATTATATAACTTCAATCTCTTAGCATTGTATAATTGCATAGCACGTTTGTGAGTACTATGTACCTACTATAAAGCTACAATTTACTGAGTACGTCTTACATTGACTTGAATGTGCCCTGGCGGCTGAGAGCATGTCATGCTCCCTGTAATGTCTCACTGGTGGTGGCGGTATTTTGGACCATTTAGCTCCCATCAAAATGGTTGAGCTGAATGGTGCTAATCCATGCGTCATGTTCATGAGCGGGCACCGTCAGTAGGGGCTGGTCACCTCTTAGCTGCCACGGCTGTTTTAATATTTAAATTAATTTTGAATTGTTTTTTAAAATCTTGTAATTATGGACGCTTTTATTAAGTTCTGCATCGTTCTCACGTGTATATTTCAACATGAGTGATGTAACCCAGTTTTTGTAAACATATTTTGGTTTAAAAGAGTGTCCATGGAGTTTCTTGCCCGTTCTTCTCCATAGGTACCTACTGCTTTGGAATGGGCAACTAGCTTCATCTTTCTGACTGACCGACCCCTTGACAATTCAAAAGTGCCTGTAATTGGTTTATTTGAAATAAATGCTTTGAGTTTGAGTTTGAGTTCATTAACAATTTGACTAATTTATAAATACCTATATAAGTTACAAATTACGAAAAATACATAAGTATTTCTAAGCAGTTCCATACAAACATGGGAACATGTTACATAACAACAAACTTTCAGAAACAACTTTATCCGGATTTACCTCCACCAAATCACCATACAATCGTCACATAAATCAAAGGACGTACTTTGAGCACCACGGTCTTACCCCTGTGTGCGTCTAGCGCAAGTCCCGCCATGCACCCACTGCATTAATGCACACTCACACAAACGCAAGTCCACGCTCCGCTACCCCCGTATATAAACCTACCTCAGCCTAGCCTTGAACTTCACTTCACCACGGCTACAACCGACACACGGCCGTACTTACCCCCCGTTACAATTACCAACCCTTAACCGTTTGTTAGGTAAAAATACAGGAATTGGACTACGGTGCTAGTGAATAAACTATGTTGTGTTGAACAGAACTGTGTTGATTTGTGTCTTTTGATACACGTGAAAATGATGACCGTACTGCAATCCGTGAGTATTGTTTAATTGTTTTTGATATAATCTTAACTGCAGTAATGAATAAGTGAACACTTAAGCTGTGTGAAGATTCCAAATTTAAAGCCATTATTTATATGATATAAATATCGTCTATAAGTACTTTGGTGCCAACATTTTTTTTAATATTATCTGAAAGAAAACAATAAAATAATTTTAAATAGAAGGCAGACACCAAAAACAATTTCGCACGTCAGCTGCGTTGTTTATGTCATCTGTTAGAATTTGTAGTCCATTAAATGTTTCTGTAGCCCAAAAGTCGGCTAATTCCGTATAATTTATTCTAATTTATTTTTGCGTAAACGAAACATCTGGACAAAGGCACATTAGAAATATAACAAGACGCTTATAGTTATTATGATTTTTCTTGGTATAAATTCACGCTATATTTTTTTTAGTTATTACAAATAATGTTGCAGTAAACAGTAGACAAGATAAAACTTACGTATAACAACGAATACATTCTAGTTTTTTATTTGATGATGAACGCCAAATCAATGTTGCCAACTTTATTAAAAGACAAGTACAGCTTCGAGAATGTTGTAGCATAAAATTATAAAAATGTTGATGTCGTTAAATATGTAAGTTGAATATATTTCAATACATAAGTACCTACTAATTGTCAGTCAAATAAATTTCCCACAATTATAGATGGTTGTAACAATGGTGCGATGAAAGTGGATATAGGCAAAGAAATGGCGACAGTTAATGTCGTTAGTGACGCATTGCTTTGCGCAAGAGTGTCGATCTTCTCATTATAATGACAATTTAGTGCTGGTATAATGGCTTCATAGGAAGGTATACAATGCTATAAATTTAATAAAGAAATATTGAATACAGAAAGTAACTCTTCCTTTCGTTGGTTAATTCCATAATTGTTTCTAATTAATCTTTGACAGCTTTTAATGTTTATTGAAAAGGTCATATATTTTTCGGGATAGTTTAAATTGTGCAATGCGGATTGATTACAAAAACTAAAATATGGATTATATCAGAAGGAGATCTGTTGAGGTTCTCTACTTCTAAAGTGAAAAAAATAAACCTTTCGTCGACTTGATAAAGACGTGAACAAAAAACCTTAAATTACGTAATTAGTTAAAAGAACCTACAAAAAACCTTAAATTACGTAATTAGTTAAAAGAACCTACAAAAAACCTTAAATTACGTAATCAATTGAAATATCTTAATTAATTAATACACCCCAAAAATAGTTTGAAACATGATTTATATAAAAAAGGGTGAACACCGGGATGACGCCTAATTAAGAATGTATATGAAACCCAAATAAATTGAGATAAGAGCAATAGAAAAATGATGACGCTAGCCAAAAAAGCACTTAAACCATTTATTTTGTTTTGATAACCAAAAAGAAGTAGTTAAACTTAAAAGCAAGTTAAGTAGGTATATTCTAAATTTCACATCATTATTACATAACATCGTTATTTAGGAAAAACCCTTAGGAAGACGAATACGCATTACCAAGACATATTGGAGAGGTTAACGTAACGCTTTACTTCATAATTCATTGATTTCTAAATTCGTTCCAAGAAAATGAATCTTCTCTTAAGGATTACACAACAGTCACTTTTAAAGGAAAACAGACGCCATTAAGTCTACTACTACTTTAGTTTATCATATTTTATTAGGAAATTGAATTACCATCTTTACATACCGAGACTCCTCCGTTCCTCGGAAAGCACGTTAAGCAGTTGGTCCCGGCTGTCATTTGTGCATCTTTGACAGTCGTTACGGGTCGTCAGAAGCCCGAAAATCTGACAGCCAGTCTTACCAAGGGGCATCGTAATGCCCAGTTACTGGGTTGTGGAGGTCAGATAGGCAGTCGCTCCATGTAAAATACTGGTATTCAGCTGCATCCGGCTAGTCTGGAAGCCGACCCCAACATAGTTGGGAAAAGGCTAGGCAGATGATGATTAGGAAATTGAAATGAATCGAGGTGTAATAGGTATATTATGGATGCCTACCACAGGTTTCAAAGTTATAATATACATAGTAGTATATTGCTAAGGGTTTTGGCACAGTCTTACAGTCGGCCGCCAGCCTGACACCAACCCTCCTTGGGAATGCTTTCGTTGGTGGTTTACCCGCCACCGTGCGGGTGACCCAAGTTGCTAGTTGTATGCACTAGGTCTCAAACTCTCTTAGTCGCCTTTTACGACATAGATAGACCAGTGCCGACAGCTTTTAAAACAAAAAAAAATTATAGTAGAATGAAACCCATTGGAAAAGGAAGAGAATATAACAAAAATTAAAGGAAAAATAATTTACGGGCGATCTGAGGTCGGGAAGTGGATGGGAGTGCGTTTTTAAGGGTAAAAAATGGTTTACCTGGATTTACGGCAAAACTACAAGTCCTATGGAAAAAAGTTAAAAGGCAAAGATATAGATCATAAAAAGATCTACAACTTTCGTATTCACACTTTTTTCACATCACCTCAAAATGTATGTGAAAAATTCAAATAACCAAGTTTCTGGTTTTTTATTTTTATCTTTTACAAAAAATTTTTTTTTTCACGAAATTTGGTGATAATTTACCTTTTTATGTTCCAAACACACTGTAAATTATTTTTCCTTTAATTTTTGTTACATTCTCTTCCTTTTCCAATAGGTTTCATCCTACTATAATTTTGTTTCACTTTTTACCATTTTCAAAGGCTTCGGCACTGGTCTAACACCCACGGGAAGGAATGGGGTGGTGCTATTCTTTATCCGGCACCACACGGGTATGTAGTTATATTATAATAAACAATTATTCAATATTGTACTACCATTGTGCTATTCTGTAAGTTCTCACCGTTAAAACATAGGTGAAGTGAACACGAAGTGAGCTGTCAGTAGTGTCAATCCTAAGCAGGATTGTCCGAAAGGGTTACCGCTACCCCGGAACATAAAGGGCTACGGAAGGAACATGGATGGGTTTTAGTCAGTAAGAGTCTGACACTCCCTTCCGCTCCACCCAGAGCGGAAGCAGTCATTGGATGATTTCCCAGCCTTAAAAAAAAAAAGTAGTGTCAATCCCTAGCATCAGATGGAATTACAGCTCACTTCACCTAAGTTATCACGGTGAGGTTTACACAGAATACACTGGCTGATAACCATCATAGTACATGTTCGTGAATTCTTCATGAGCAAAAGCTATCGTGTTTTTAGATTTTTCATACTCGTTCTCTTGAAAATGCAATTTCTAAAGATGCCTTTTCTACTAGCAGCCCGCCCTGTCTTTGCACGTATACCAGAGCATATGCCTACATTTTTTTCCCGTCGTAGTGTCGTATCAGCCTGTTGCATCGAGCATGTATGTTAGTTCGATTAATATGTAACTGATGGACTTATTTACATCGTCATATTTCAGCCAATTTACACAAAACTTTAATGAATTATATATAACCTAAACCTTTCTTATGAATCACTCCAGCCCCTGGTGAAAACTGTATGAAAATCTGTAAGGTAGTTTTTGAGTTTATCGCGTTCAGACAGACGGACGCGGCGGGGACTACTCTGTGTTATAAGTATTATATGATAATTATGTAGTGATTAAGTTACATTGTGTCCCACTGCTGGGCAAATCCTCCTCTTTGTCAGACAAAACCTAAGTGTCATATGCGATCTCTGGCCAAGATTTTCTTAAAGAAAATGAAAATAATGTCAAGTCACGCATAGTGGGTAACCGTTGGCATTTATTTATGCACGAAACATAATGAATAGCTTGACAGCTTCATTACTTAATGATATCGTGCGATTAATAATAATTAGAAGAGATTCATCTTCACGTCACTTGAACGCTTGAGCAGTAAATAATTTACGGTTTTAAAATTGCCTATTTAGTGGGACAGAAAAAATGTTAAACATTTAACGACGTTAAAGAGCGAGGGAGGTGCGTAATTTTTTTTTTAATTAACCTCAATCTATTCATAAATTTACACCCTTAGGTGAGGTGATGGCAATGCTACAAAATTGAAATGAGAAATGTAGCTCAATTGTCTGACTTCTTTTGAATTCTAGGTACAACTGAAGTAGAAAACTCACACCCAAAGCATTTATTTCGATTAAACCATTTACAGGCACTATTGAACTGAATAGGAGTCGGTCATACAGAAATTTGAAGCGGTAGTTGCCTATTTCCAATGGATAAGAAAGGGCAAGAAACTCCATGGACATTTTTAAGTTTTTGCTACAAAATATTAGTTCCATATTCTGATAAGCGGGATTGTCCGAAAGGGTTACCGCAACCCTGGAACATAAAGGGCTAAGGTAGGAACATGTATGGGTTTTAGTCAGTAAGAGTCTGACACTCCCTTCCGCTCCACCCAGAGCGGGAGGAGTCATTTGAGGATGTCCGACCCTCAAAAAAAGAAGTTCCATATTCCGATAGACACACTAGTACAGCGGCCCACACTTCTTCATAATACAAGAGTAAACGACAATATCACACAAAAATCAATACTCACATCAACTATCAATAATAAAAGTTCATCAGCCACATTATCATAGAATTATAGCTCGAAGCATCATAGCCGATGACGGATCGGTATGGTCATTGAGCCTGCTCAGTTACGGCCACTGATCATATTCCTGTAATCATACCTTCATTGGATCGATGCTCTATAATAGTGAAACTTGACACTTGATCACTGATCAATTATTATTTATTCGCAATTATTATGATTAGAGGTGTGAACGAGATTGAAGTTAACGTGTTTGTTTTAGCATTGAAATTGTGGTTTAATTATAGGCTATATATCAGACACTCAGTCATTGGTCTAGCTTTTTCCCAACTATGTTGGAGTCAGCTTCCAGTCTAACCAGATGCGGCTGAATACCAGTATTTTACATGGAGCGACTGCCTATCTGACTTCCACAACCCCTTGGTAAGATTGGCTGTCAGATTTTCGGGCTTCTGACGACCCGTTACGACTGTCAAAGATGCACAAATGACAGCCGGAACCAACGGCTTAACGTGCTATCCGAGGCACGGAGGAGTCTCGGTATGTAAAGATGGTCACCCATCCACGGACAACCCCGGCAAGCATAGCTTAACCTGATGGGATCGACCTGTGCGGCTGTTAGTACTCGGAACTTAAGTGCTCGAGTATCTTTGGCAGCTGGCAACGTTTATATTTTTGCTAGAATAACTTTTGGTTCCAGCTTTTACCCAGCCCATTTCCCATTCTGGGTTCGTTTTACCTCTTCTAGTCATCCACAACACCCATACGGATGCTAAAGTACAGCGGCCAGCACATCAAGCTACCCCAATCGGTCAAACTTTGATCGTTTTTCAACTTTAATACTAAAGATTAAGGTTCATGTTCAATTGGGATCATTTGACAGTTTTGGATAGCTAGATGTGCACCATACGTTTATTGTTCTTTTGGAGCCACATATTTGTGTACAGTATAATATTAAACCTATATTTAACAAACAGAACTCGCAACGAACAATAAAAGCGAAACTATCAAGAACGTTTAAGTACATTATAATATGTATCACAATAGCTATGATTACGTTCGAACGTGTAATTATGAAAGATTATATCGGTATCAAGAATCAAAACGTCAACATGGCGTTACAACAACGGTATTTTTTTAATAAAATAGAGAATAAGACCAGTAAAACGACTTAAGAGTTGGCTCTTGAAATGGTGAAGGAAAACATCGTGTGGAAACCGGCGTGTTCTAGAACCAAAAATTCGGAGACAAGTAACATCTACTCCTTTATACACTCCCTCTTGAAGAGAGAGGGCCTGTATCTTATCAGTGGGAACATTATAGGTTGATTATGATGTATCTTTAACAGAAATCAAAACCTAAAACTGTCACCCAACTAGGTACTAAGATTAGGCCCAGTGGTGATAGTGAAGTCCCATAGGTAAAAGCAACAAGCACAGAAGGAACGTCCAAAAAGTGATTTACCTAACCAATAATTTGGATAATCTAAGAATCCTGGAAGAATATTCCTATACCTGCCCTACCTCAAATTGTTAAATATATTTAGCGTTAAACGTATTTAAAACATAGTACAGTCATTGTCATTTTCAAATTATTGGCCGAAAAAGAATGGTGTTTAAATTCCTTCAGCGCTAATTAAGGTCTGCTTGCAACACTAAGATTTGTCGTAGCCTTAGTATAATTTAGGTATTCTGTGATTTCGGTCTTAATCCTGGTAACAAGTTTAGTGTTGTCAATATAAGATTTTATATACCAATTTCCACAACAGAAACAGATTGGGAAAACGGAGTTCAACTGTATCAACATTACACTTATTCAAAACGCTACTAAAACACTATAGTTGCATTACAACAATGATTCCGCCGCCTCGAGGTGTAATTATGAAAGTCTCCATCAGTTTTACGTCTAAACAATAAATTCTTGGCTCTTGCTCACTTTCTCTGATAATATCGGAGTTATATAACGTTGGTCCCGTTTAGAGTGATGTCGTTCTACTTTAGAGCCGTAAACCTTAGGAAACGTTCCGAAAGTTACGTCACAATGGCTATCGGTGACCCTTTACTGTGTTAGTGGTATGGTAATTTGGTTGTTTTTTGGCCTATAGACACAGTTTCTTTTATAAATTATCTAAAGCTTTACGGAGGAGCTCGTGGCTAAGTAATTATAGCCGCATAAGTCGATTTTTCAGGTTAAGCTACGCTTGCCGGGGTTGACCGGGGATGGGTGACCAGGTTTACATACCGAGACTCCTCCATGCCTCGGTTAGCATGTTATGTCGTAGGTCCCGGTTGTCATTTGTTCATCTTTGACGGTCGTAAGGGGTCGATAGAAGCTCGAAAATCTAACAGCCAGTCTTACCAAGGGGTATCTTATTACCCAGTTACTGGGTTGTGGAGGACAGATAGGCAGCCGCTCGAGGTAAAAAACTAGTATTAAGCTGCAACCGTTTATACCGGTTTCCAGTAAAAACGGATGCAGCTGAATAGTTCCCCAACATAGTTGGAAATAGGCTAGGTAGACTGTGATGGTATCTAAAGCTTTACGGTAACGGGTTGGTCTTAGCCTGGACGGAGCTATACAGGACGCATCTATAGCTCCAGCCCTTTCCCACTAGAAGTAATGTTAAGAAAATACTATTTTATGAGGTGGTAGTCAGCCAGGTGGTGGTGGTGGTGGTGGTATAAGTATATTTCTCTAACGAGACCTATTGGCTATTTCTGGTTCCAATTTCTCACTCCAGCAGTTCTTGAACCTTGGTCCACGCCACCCAAACATCTGAGCTTGGGTCGCCCTTCCCTTCTCTGGCCATCTTGTTCAAGCTTTTATGTTTCGGTTATAAAAAGACCCATTTATAAAAAAGCAATATGTCCGCAAAGTTACAATGTTAATTTGTTACATTGTTAAAGGTACAGTGCTACGTGCTATATCATTTTGATAAAAACAGAATATTAAATTTGATCCATGCCTAGTTTGCTAATATAAAACTATGCGTAAAATTAGTTGGATTTCATATCTAATTTATTTAAAACATTTTAGTCGTTCGTAGGAGATCATCACTGATGGACGAAACGACCTTAAAGATAAGCACTAAATAAATATTATCATTCGTGTTTTGTTTTCTAAAATCATCGGATGAATCTCATTTATGTATGTTTCTAATGGATTAGTTTTGAAATCAAACGAAAGTTTTTTTACGCATTTGCAAAAAAAGCCTTTCACATTTTGATGTTTGGTTACATTTACCGCTAAATCAATAAATAAAATGGGTAAATCGTGAAATGTCTACAAAGAATAGGATCACTATAAACATGTAGTCGCCTAACTAAACTTACCCAATATGGTGCTAGCGGTGTATATCGTAGCGAATTCCGTAACCATGTCGCACTGAAGTTTATAATTATGTGCGCAAGAAACCTAGGTGAACTTTCAATGTGATGTATGTAGCTTCAGTACAAGTACAAGTGTACAAGACAGGTAGATAAATAAAACATAAATTCTTTGTATAAAATTGCAAATGGCTTTGTGGCGACTGGTAAGTTTTCTACGGTATTTTCGAACGACAAATAATTGAATGATAATTTGTAGAAAATTACAAATCTAGGATGCAGATTAAAGAAGCAATTGAAACACTTTTAAAATAATAAAATAAATTCTAAAGAGGCCACGAAATTCTGTCAATACATAGGTACTCAATTAAGCATCTATCTCCAAGGAGGTAATTGTTGAGAAGCCTAACTAAACAAACGACTATCAAATTCACCATGCACTATAACACCTCAACAGTTCCACGCCAGTCAAAACAATTACCATCTAAAACACAACCATACCAAATTACAGAATATCCGAACTTGCGCTTTCATTGCACTAACATTTCACGCCAATCAATTTCCCTGTCGTTGTTCCCACACTACGTCAAAGACCTCGCAGCCTGTTTGAACAGGTAGTTAGTGCTAAAAGCGACATAGCATGTTCAGAAGCGCACTTTCCCTGGCCACACCGGGTGAAACGCGTGACCAGTAAGGGCAGAGAAACGGTGAACATGGAACATCCCAGTCGATGTCTTGGCGACCTTTGACGTTTGTTTATCTCGTGAAGACCTTACTTATGGGGCTTTGAACGTTGTTTATTCGTGGTTTCAGTTACTTATTGTCGATTTGTTAATAACATTGGGTTCTAAATTGGTTTTAGTACTGTAACGAAGCCAAGGAGAAGAAAGATTTAATGAATAACAACGAAGTTTATTATTACAAAAAATTATATTACGGGAACAAAAATTCTGTAAAAAGGCCAAACATGTTTTTGTTTTGTCTTTCTTTATTTGTCGCAAGCGCAACTGCTAGGTATATGAGGTCCTGAGTTCGATTCCTGAGTTAAGCAAAGTGTTATTTGGTTTTCAATTTTTGAATTTCTCAGTAGGGACCCGGAGTCTGGGTTTGTGCCTGGTAGATGTCAATAGGCTCGCCCCCTATTGCAAGGGACTTAAACAAATTGCACTGCAAATGCACTGTAGGTGCACTGGCCTTTGCCTTCAACTCTTTGGGAAACACAGGTGTGATGTTATGTTTGTGTTATATAATTATTGTTTTAAATACTACTTTCTAACACAGTTAGGTAATAAACCTCTTATAAAGTACTTCTATTATCTCTATGTAAACTTTGCAAACCTTAGATACTTTTTACTACATCCTATAACAATTTATGTCACTGAAGAACAGTGTTTATTACGCCATAAAAGCCTACAAACAACAACTTTAAATACGCAAAGCAGAACATAAAACTAAATGAGTTTGTTAAAAACATGCCAGACGTATAAACATGGCTGCAAATCCCACCGCATCACGAATGAAAGGCAATTGGCATCACTTAGCTTCGACCTTAAGGTCACAACTTAAGAGGAGCTATCAATTGCATCGAGTTTAACATAAGGAATTACAGGGAATTAAGTTTTTCTTATGGTGTTTGAACATGAGACAGTTTATCTTTATGTAGATCTGGGAGATTATAGTATATATTTAGGAACAGAACTTTATTTAAGGCATTGACAAACTGATGATGCAGAATATCTTAGAAAACAAGTGAACATCACCACAATTTCATAGAATTAACATAAATATAACGCTGTTCATTTGTTTGCTTCAGTTGTTTGCAGTTTCTTTCTTCACCAATTTCAGCTTGGGCTCTTTGTAATTTTGCTTTATTCCGTTAGTCAGGAGTTTAGGTCCCGTGATGTCCGGTGTCTAAATGTTCCTGTACTTTTTGTGAATTTAGTGGTCTCGGGTCCCAAGACTTTCGGGTCGAGACTTGTCACACCAGTGTGAAATGCAAAACCAAAAAATGCTATGCGGAGGCCAGCCCCACATAGCATTTGCACTTCAAACTTCTTTAGAGATTCAAATGGGCGAAGCTAGGGTAAGCTCTCTCCAGATCGACCACCTATAATTTTTGAACCAGTGACCGACTAATTCTGATATTTGGCGACTAATTTCGACGAATTAGTGACAATGTTTTTTTCTTAATAATCTGTGACAGACACTGGTCTGTCACAGATTATTAAGAAAAAAACATTGAATATTAAAAATTGAATATTAAAAAATTTTATTGCATGTGTAAGTTGATCATTATATTTATTCCTCCATATTATCCACGCCACAAGAAGTGTGGGTAGCTGTTAACTTAAACCGTTGCCCTTTCACCCCGGACGGGTATTATCCTGTCTTGAATGCATAATGGTCACGAATCGAAAGCTTCCTAGACTTTCTATTGTGTGAATCTGTTCACGACTCCTTTAATCGTAAATCAATGGCTTCGCGATTCTAATGCTGAACCTCCAAGTTTATATTCTCTATGGTATAAAACGACTTCACTTTTTGTGTCTGTCTGTTTTTCCGCTTATTTCTTCTGAACTAAGCAATTTATTTTGATGTGGTTTTGGTATCATTTAGAGAATTTATTTCGGAAGGTTTATACGTTTATTACTTAGACGAAAGTCCCAGATATGCACGGGTGCAATGTACCTACATATATACTACCGCGCGGGCGAAGTTGCGGGGGGAAGGCTAGTTTAGACTACACGTATATACCTTCCTCTTGAATCACCCTATCTATTGATGAAAATAGCATTGCATATCCGTAGTTTAAAATATCTCACTTTGTTTTTTACTATATTATATAGAGTGAGAGTAAAGAAAACTCTATGTTTTTTTTACCTAAGATCACACACGTGCGAAGCAAAGCCAGGTCTTTAGACTTGTATAAATTATTTATGTATTAAAACAGTAATGTATGCATATAAAATAGTGGGTTGGTATAATTTTTGGGTTTCCAAATTCTGCGTTTTATTGGTTTGGCTTCCTTTAGGCCTAGTTTTTTATTATTTGGAGGTATCAATAAATAATTATGTTGAAATGAAAGACGGTGCTACTTAACATCAGCAGGTCGATTAAAATAAATTATAATCTTTATCATAAGTCTAACTAAAAAGTCACATTATGTAATCTTCGTTGTGTTCTCGTGTTAATTATTTTATTAACTCCCGACGAAATAGAGGGGTGTTCTAAGTTCGTAGTGTCTGTCGCTGGCACCACAGCTCCGAAACGGATGAACCGATTTAGTCTTTTTTTTTTGTTTGCTAGGTGAATTGATTGACAGTGTTCTTAGCTATGAACATGATGATTCAGGATAATCTATTCAGCTGTTTGAAGATTATCAGCTCATTTATATTTTATGAATGGATGTGAGCATCTCCCGATCGCTTCGGGAGACGGCTAATAAAAATAGGAAGTTAATAGCATCTAAACTAATTAATTGACCAAAGCGTCAATTAATTTGTAACATGTTTTTGAACGTTAACGAAGTTAGAAGGAGTATGTCACAATAGTAGCAGGTGGCGGTTCTGTACCTACTTTCTGCCTGCTCCCATGGGTAGAAGGTGTGAGTATAAGTATTTATGTAAACTAATTAAATACTAACAGGTATTTAATTAGTTTATATATACGATGTTAAATATTTTGATTTAATTACTAATACCGAGGCAGGATATTATCTAATGATTCGGAAGATATTTTTTTGTAGCTCTGCGCTAATCATCGATATAATTCATGCAAAAATAGGTAAATTACTACCTCCTTTTATATTAAAATATATTATAAACAGTCTTACATAATGATTTTATTTATTTACAAGACAGGTTGTTTGCATCAAAGTCAGCGGTACCATGAAACTAAGTAGCATTGCATTAGTGCAAAAAAATTCAATGTTATAATTTTGAAATAATAGATATGTTTTGAATGAACATTTTTAAGGAAAGTGAATTAACTTCTTGTAATCTATCTTTATTTCTAAATGTTTGAAAACCTTATTTTAAAAATAGATAGACAAAAAATAAAGTTATATTTTCTTAAATTTTCTTGAAAATATGTCACGAACGATGTTCAATTTACCCGAACGAATCACTTACTGAAATGACAAAGAATGTAGGTAGAAATAAATAATTGTTACTGCACGCTTACTTAATTCTCGAAGCTAATGATGAACAAAGATATAGTAAAATAATTAGGTATCTAACGAATCAGCACGGAGAGTAGGAAAGCGATTCACGGCTGAGGACACACAGACTCACATCTCACTATCGCCCGTGCATACCGCGCGGTCGTCGAACGTGTATACGTTTACTTGCGCACGCATCACGCTAGCTCAAATCCACTTTATGTCACTCTTCACGTGTCATTTGAACGTGGTACGTGTAAATTTTTAACCTTTAAATACTAGAGATAGCAAATTTTACTCAAAGGAAACATTCCTTTATTTTAATAACGAAACAATTACAAGAAGCCATGAAAAATAAATTAATTTTGTGATAGATACAATATATCAATACGTTAGCTTACTTAAAGCGTGATTATAATTATATTCACTAAGAGAGACATATCGTGTAAAATATGCTTTGCATGCCGTGCAAGGCCTACAAGTACCTTAGTTGTAAGTTCAGCTCTTTTTGATACCGAATGAATGATTTCATTTTCTATCGTTGTTTATAAACAAGCAATTGATGTGAAGATCGTTCGAAGTTTCTCTTGAAAGGCGTGTCATAATTACGCTTTAAGACAACTGCACGAGATACATATTTTACATTCCTTAACGATTAAACTCAGTATTAGCAACTTTGTGAAATTTACAGTTCTATAACACGACATTAACAGGTTTCTGATAAGATATTAATTTCAAATTCAAAGTACTAGTTTTGTGAAAGTACTATTCAATGTTTTCTCAAATTAAAATCGTTTATGGAGTAGGTGGGTATGACCAGAACTGACCGCAGGCGGGCTGACCCCTGAGAAGTGGTAGTTGAAAGGGAAAATCTTGTACTGACAGTACAAGTTAAAGGTAAAAATAACAACTGGATGGACAAGTTAGGAACTAGCGAAGATCGAGAGTGGATAGGTCAGATACCAAGTCATCAGTATGCAGGTCCTTTAACGAAAGCTACTGCCTTTCTAAAAATGCTGAACTATTAGAAGAAGCTAACAGTTTTCTAAATCTATAGCTAACTCATCATTATGGTAATTTCTAAACAGGTGTTTCGCGTGCCTTAAAACTTGTTGGTGTTTGATTTGCCTTAACATCGTTGTAGTTTAATGGCTAATTAATTGATTTACATATATGTGGACGTGATATATGCACAGACATGTTTGTGCACATGATGCAAAATGAAAAAGCATAACCGGATTACATCTATTGCTAAATAAAGCTTGAACTCAACGGAAATCATACAGTTTATTACAAATATTGTATAACATAGCCACGTGGTTGCTTAAGTGTTTGTTTTTTAAAGTGATACTAATTTTGTTCTCTTTTTGTTTCCAGATACGGCTACTAGTCATAGTACAACTGATCAAATCCACCCGCTGTCAAAATGGATTCACCGAGCAAGACATTCTCCGCTACCAACAGATGGCTTCCAACGATGGCCAAGTTGAGTCCATCACAGGATTCAACAACATCCTACAGAGAGACCAGAACAGCCAGTCTTTAAGTTCACCCAGCATACAGTATAACATCAATGATGACACTAATAAGAACAATAATTACGGACGAACATTTTACTCGCGGAGCCGAAAGATTTACAGAATCAAGAACCCGTTCCAGCAGCAGACAGAAGAAACTGAGAAGCAACCAGAGAATATGGAATCACAGGACAGCGGCGCAGGGGCTAGTAACCAGTATGCATCCGTGCAGTACTCCTTACCACCGGAGGAATTCCTCCAACAATTGAGAGCAGAAAATCAGTACTACCAACAAACGCAGATGTCTACCCCAGCTCCAAGCTTAGGGTATACAGCTACACCGCAGCCACAGTACCAGTACTCGACAGTCTCTCCATCTAACTACGATAACAACAACCAACAGAATAATCAAATACCGTTAGAGCCTAAAGCGTCACATGGTCAAACGTACTTGTCAAGTCCTAGTCCCTATCAATACAGTACACCTAATTCCTTTTTAGATAGCGTACAAAGTACCGCATCTCCTTTACCGTCTTATTTATCTACGCCATTGAACAGTGGCCAATATAGTGGAACACAGTCAAGTTCGTATGTTTCCAGCTCTTCGCCAATATACCTTTCTAGTCCATCAAATATACAGTCGTATGTATCGTCTCCATTATCAGTCATTCAAACTGGCTCCCCTGACTACAATAGAGTTACGACAACAATCGGTAATAATGTCGTGAGCTACGATACTAATGACCAAAATAAGAAAATCCAAATAGACCATTATGATTACGCTGGCAACGGAGTGAGGTACCCGAACAATATTCAACAACAATATCAAAACGACTATTCGTCTACAACGACAACCACCACTTCACCATATCAGGACCAGTTACGAGAATCATGGCAAAACGCTATGAACTCTAATATAAACGCAGTATCAAAATCCCTTCAAGAGAGTCAATATAACCAGTATCAGAATTACCAATATCAAAATGCCCAACAAGATTCAAGGTTGGACTCAAACTCGGATAGTAGTGATACACATCGCATAGGTAGCATGGCTTCCGCGAATAACCTATTTGTCAACTACGTACAGCCTGATAACCAAATGTTGAATAATCTGAAAATTCGCACGAGAGACCTAGAACATGAAACAGGGCAGACAGATTTATACTCCAACGGCGATTTTGGCTGGAAACTGACAGGTAAAAAGCCTTTGATTGAATATAGTTCTGGGTATCCCGCAAGATACTCCCAGTTAAGTATGCAATCTGATGGTCCGGCGGTTAGCCAGATGAATTTCCATATGGAAACTGGCAAGCCTTTTAATTACGATCAAGTCTCTAAGTCAGGCACAGAAGCTATCGAAGCGCAGGAATTTGCGAAAGCAGCTGCCAAAGCACACGAGAGATTCAAACAGCAGCAACAGCAGCAGCAGAAGCAGCAACAGCAGCAGCAACAACAACAACAACAACAGCAACAGTTATATGGAAACAACAATAACTTCGGATCTTCTAATGTAGGAAACTCTGATATAAACAACGCAGGTGGATATTATGGGAGTAACGATAAACAGAAAAATAAATATACTGACAATTCAAACAATCCTTACTTGTATAGTACACAAAATGATCTTATAACAGCATCTCCTTATTTTCTTTCAACACCAAGAGAAAATTTAGATGGCAAGGCAAAACAACCGTTTGATCATGATAAAGCGTTGAAAAATATTGTCCCAATAGATGTATCAAATGTAGTTGCTAATTCAGACCCTTCGAAGTCAGGAACTAATTTTGACAATAACGGCCGGTTTACATCGAACAATTATGGGAAAGATCAACTAGATCAAAATATAAGACAGTACATAAGACCTGTAACAGATTCGTTTTATAAAGACAAAAATGCTATCTACGGATTCAATATTAAAACCAAATCTGATGACTATTTAACACCTGACAATCTCAAACAAATAGAGTCAACTTTTTATGGGAAACAGTCACAATCGCCGGAATCTAGTTTTAATCAGGGAACCTACTCTGGATCACAAGGGCTCAGCAGTTATCTATCTCAACAGTCCAACAATTATCAGGATAATTTACAATCACAGAGTGGTCAACAGTTAGGATATAATCGCAACCAAAATCAGTTATCATCAGATATAGCCAATATTCTGAAATTCAATGATATCCCATACAAATTGACTCAAAGTATGTCTAATGATGCCCTTAAGTTGCACAATATCAATTTTGATCAAGGCAGCATACCAACACCACTACCAATGAGAATCAATCAAAACGTTGGCAGTCATCAGCTTGACGTTACGACCAGCCTACTCAACAAGTTATTATTAAATAAGCAACCGGCTTTGAACATGAATAGACCGGAAATAGATAGCAGTTTACTATCAACAATCAATGGCTTTAAAGTAGCGAACCCATTTAATGTAGACCTCAAATTGGTGGCAGACATGTTGAAAGGAAAGCCTACTGTAGACGATTCTCAAATGATGACAATGAGGGACCAATACACAAAACCAGCGCCAATGAAATTTGATCTGTCACAACTACAGTTCTTATTAAAAAATGAAAACAGTGGCAACTTGGCTCCAATAAATGATGGACTTAGTGCGCTTGGTGGCTCTTACATGGATATTTACAACAATGGGAGATTTCCTTATCAGGGAGTGAAATACTCTCGTAGTCAAGAAGAAGAAGAAAGTATTGTACCCATTGCTGACGCATCAAGTACCCACCCTATAGGGGCTGTTATAGAACAAGACGATTCAGCAAGTGAAAGGGAAGTCAGTTCTGCATCAGAACTAACTGGACAGGGTGACGATGTTATTCCAAGTAGTTTCGAGGACAGTAGAACAAAAAGCCATTTTATGACAGGATCTAGAACAATGAGTGAGAGACACAGACACCCAAATCTATTGATATCGGGACGTCATTCATATCAAAGGAAGTATCCTAAGTCTGATGTTGATGAACCGTATCCTTTGTTGAAACCACCGCCACCGCAGTCCCCTATGGGCAGGGGTAGTCACATGAAATTGGATAAACATTCTCGCAGGCGGCGCGTTAACAAACCGAAATTTCTTAGGATTATGAAGACAGAGCCATTGTTTGAAGCTGGCGCTGAAACTGAAAGTTTAGAAACTTCTGTACCAATATTATTGCGACCACCACCACCGGTTGCGGAATCAAAGTCTGACACCATTGGTGCAGACGATACCACGTAGATTTTTATAATTTATTTGTAACTTTAGTGTATTTTCTGAACTGATGTACAATGTTCTATATTGTATTAAAATATTTTAAGTTATTTTTATATAATTTACCTACTATTATTTAATTTTCCTAGAAACGATTCCATTGGACTGCTTCAAACGATGTATTAATAAAATTGGCATTTATTTTTTATGTGTAAGATTTAAAATATTGTTAAGACATGTCACGGTTTTGTACATCTTTGTATGTTAACGCGTCTATAGGATATAGACAAAAATGTATTGTAAATATTGTTCTTAAAATAATCATTTTGTGCTAAATTGTTGTGATAAGTTACATTTATAACTGTTGAGGTTGTTGTTAATTTTTGTAAGTATTTCAGATGTTTTACAAAAATAAAATAGAGAAATAAACTGTGTATTATTTGATTGGTGATCATTATTATTCAGGTGGTCTTGCTACATATTTTCTGAAGTTTTTCACGCATGTATCAGTAGCTCAAGTGATGCATGTTCACGAACTGTTTAAAAAACTATTGTATCACGTAATCTATCTCTGAACAATATTCTTCTGATTTCTCTCGAGTAATGTTAGCGATATGTTACGAAGGCTAATGTCACCGAGACTGAAAATTATGTAATTAAGATCTAATTATTGCGAGTTTACACGAACGCAATCGATGTTAACAGCGTCTCAATTCATAATAATGATCGTGACAATTTATTCATTGGTAGCTTACTGTAACCATTTACTAAATGAAGTTATTATCTAAAAAAAAGCACCTTTTATCCATGAAAATTCATAACTAGACATCCACAAAGACGAATAACCTGATTAATTGATCAAAATAGCAATATCTACAGATATTGCTATGAAACTACAATCTCGGATGACTCAACCAGACGTCAAACGTCCTATATTAACCCTGTTTTCAACTACCAACCTAAAGTTTATTTTACCCGAATAAGAAGCTATTATCAATAAGTCTCATAATCTATACTCTATACTAATATTATAAAGCTGAAGAGTTTGTTTGTTTGTTTGAACGCGCTAATCTCAAGAACTACTGGTTCGAATTGAAAAATTCTTTTTGTGTTGAATAGACCATTTATCGAGGAAGGCTATAGGCTATGTAACATCACGCTACGACCAATAGGAGCCGAGCAGTGAGTGAAACCGCGCGGGAACAGCTAGTCACTAATATTTCATTTAAAAAAACGCATTCTATTTACTGTTATGCGTTAAATGTAATGAAATATTGTGGATCTCGCGTGCGTCGCGCTTTCTGCCCGCGTCGTCCGATGGGACTCAACTCGCGTCTCGTTTGCGATCAATTCAAATTATGAAACGCATTGGTTATTATAATTGGCTAATCGTTTCGAATATCTGTCACGATGTGAGTTGTTTACATGTTGTATTAAGATTTTATAGGCCCGGATTTTCCAAAGATTATCTTTGAGCGAAAAGTTGCAAATATCTTTAAAATTATTTCAATTGTTAGCTGTAGGATGCGTAAAAAAATATGATAAACGTTACGTATCATTATTGATCATATTTTGTTTGATAATGATTTGTTTTAAATACGCATTTCTTTACCTAGTTATATTATAACATAGCTGAGAAATATGTCGTGTTTGCTGTCATACATATATAAATCTGAATTAAAATATCACTTTCCTTTATTTCTCACGTTATAACCTTCTACAATTACTAATCATTGTAACCTTAGTTGCTTGTGTTGTAAACATATTGACATTATGATAGATTGGCAGGGATCATTTCTTTAAATTCACAAAACATCACAAATTAAATTCTGACAGCCCGTCTTACCAAGGGGTATCGTATTACCCGGTTACTGGGTTGTGGAGCTTAGATAGGCAGTCGCTCTATGTAAAATACTGGTATTCAGCTGTATCCCATTAGACAGGAAGCTGGCCACAGCATAGTTGGAATAAGGCTTCGCTATCATGAAGATATTTCGTCGAATGGATTAGCAATCGCAGGATAATAAAATTCGACTTGCAGATTGCAGATTTGAGTTGTTTAGGAGTCGTTTTTAAAAAAAAAACAGAACAGTGGAACAGCCAAACTTAAAAGAGATGTGCTGAGGTGGCCCACGAAATTATAACTTTCTTACGATTTTGCCATTTGCAGGTCCGTGATAGGTTGTATGTTTATCAAAATACGATTCGAGACCTTGACAAATGTGTATATTTATAGAGTTCAAACCATTAAACTCATCGATACAGCTCTTTAATAATTATGAATTGACCTAAAATGTTTCGATTTCATAAAATAGTCATGCAATAGAGTGTACATAGAGAGTTTTACTGATGATTTTGGTGGTTATAATTTTGTAAAAACATATTTATTACGGTCGCGAATTGTATTTTAATTAATATACTGCCTGCTAATTGCGAAAAACGTAAGAAAATTTGAATTTCCCGGGCTACCCGGTAGCTTTCACCTTAAAACTTGAAAGAGATTGATAAAACGTAACATGATCTGTAACACACGTTGAAACAATTTCGCTTAGTTGTTCGTTACATTACATGTTACGCTTCACGAATCTTTACCCGGCATTACAGTTTCACTTGAAGCAAGTGAAATAATGTGGATTTCAAACGACCACTTGAATGACAGGTTGCTATTATGTTAGCTCAACACTCGCAATTTTCATAATACATAATATTTTTACACAACATAGATGTTAATCATCTAACTAGTCATACGAGTTTAGGTGTTTTTTTTTTAAGAATGGGAAATCATCAAATGACTCCTACCGTTCTGGCTAGAGCGGAAGAGAGTGTCAGACTATTACCGGCGAAACCCATCCATGTTCCTTCCTTAGCCCTTTGTGTTCCAGAGCAGCGGTAACCCTTTCGAAAAATTCTGCTGACCAGTCAAACGGATAACATTATTCATTGAGGGAGAGTACAAGCTAAATAGTCCGCAAATACCTGTTGTATTTCTGTTCCTTTCTTCTTGTCTGTTTATAATGTATGTGTGTACAGTGTACTAAACCGTTGAATAAATACAGGGTGAAATTGAATTCATGGGCAATATTTTAAGGAGTCATTGTACTCATCATTATTATGTGAGTATAACTCGTCAAAATGCAGGGAACAGCAGATTTTTTTTTCGCGATTTCCCATTCGTTCCCATAGTAAAAGCGGTTCGTAATGTTGAGTGCAATGACCCCTTAAATATTGTTCATGAATTCAATTCCACCCTGTAGATACCAGAGAATGGATACAGAAACTAGAATAGTCCAATTGTTTGTTGTAGAGGAAATGTAGCATTCCTGGGCAAACAATGCTTCATCTGCTTCAACGTCTCAGTAGCCCAAACAAACTTTAAACTTAGCTGGCGTAATCAACCACCGACTTAATGCCGGTTGCAGACCAAGAGCTAAGCTAAGTTAGTTTAGCTTAGCTCGCATAGCTGACACAGTTTTTCAAACTTGTGTGCAGACTGCAAACTATGTAAAAAGTATGAGAAACTGTGTCAGCTATGCAAGCTAAGCTAAACTAACTTAGCTTAGCTCTTGGTCTGCAACCGGCATAAAATATTTTAACAAAGTACAGTAGGCCGCATGTCAGTGGTAATAAAAACCAATGTTAGCTGCCCTCTTATTACATGAGTACGTACGTAGTAGTACGTTACGCTAGGTCAGGTCAAGGTCAAACTGTTGCAGTCGACTGTACCATTGCTGTGATTCGAAGAAGAAGACATGGAGATGACCTGGTGCTGACCAGATGGTTAGCGCTGCTGAAAACATCTGATCTAATCTATAAAAATGACACCGTGACAATTTAGGTGAAGTAACCTTTTTTTTTTTTTTTTAAGATTCATATTTACAGAAAATCATTAAAACAGTGAACATCAGTGACTTAGTGGAAAAAAAGACTTTTTACTCGCACTAATGAGGCTTGTCTACAAAATGAAAGTTTTTTTGACCGACAAGATGAACGAGATAATATTTTGATCTGCATAAATTAAAATACACACATCAAAAGTGTCTAGGGATCAACATATATTTTTGCAATAACTTTTCTCTTGATTGATATTAATTTAAATTTTCTTTAAGGATTCATCAAATAAAGTGTTTTCGTTTGTCACAGTAACGATAAACCAAGTCACCTTTGCATTAATAAAGAAATTTGCCATTTTCCTAATAAAGGGATTTTTGACATTTGAACCACTAACATTAAAGTTCGAAAAAAAGACTGAAATAACAGTTTTCTTTAAAATTTTATTGGGTAACTTAAACAATTAATAATCCGTGTTTCTACCGCGAACACTAACAACACAAGAACATCGGTTTGGCATACTCAAAATGAGTTCATCCAAATCACGCTGTGGAATGGCCGCCCATGTTCGTTGCAACAACAAAAAAAGGTCTTCTTGCAACTGGATACCCTCCATATTCGGCAGAGCTCTTCTCTGTAGCATATCCCATGCATGCTCAATCGGGTTCAAGTCTGGCGACTGAGCAGGCCAGGGCAGGACATTGATGTTGTTTGTGCAAAAATATATGTTGATCCCTAGACACTTTTGATGTGTGTAGGTATTAATGCAAAATTTATAATGTTACGAAGCCTAAACTTATGGAACGACGAAATATGAAGCATAATCAGCCTTAAGCGGGATTGTCCGAAAGGGTTACCGCTACCCCTGAACATAAAGGGCTAAGGAAAGAACATGGATGGGTTTTAGTCAGTAAGAGTCTGACACTCCCTTCCACTCCACCCAGAGCGAGAGGAGTCATTAGATGATTTCCTACCCTCAAAATAAAAAAAAACATAATCAGCCTATAACGATCCCCCTGCTGTGATGCAGGCCTCCTCTTTGTGAGAGGGAGTGAGAAAAAAGATAATGAACAAGTGCAATGAGAACGACTTTCGGTTAGACTGGAAGCCGACTCCTACGTTGTTAGGAAAAGGCTAGGCAGATTAAATGAGAATTACATCATATTTATGATAGGTCTAGAAGCTGAAATCAATTCAGTGAGGTAACATTAGCTATTTCAGTACTTTATGTATAATGTTGACTCTCGATTTCATACAATAGTTTAAGCTAATACATACAAACTACGACCCAAAAACTTATACATCATTATTGTAAAGAGGACATTAACTGCCTATTTTGATCTTGTGGTTGGAAGCGCTACTGCGAAGCATAAAGTCCTAGGTTCGATTCCCGAACACTGCCTGACGGCGAAGTGTTAATGTGTGTTCCAATCTCAAAATTCTGTATAGTATCAAGTATTCGTCTAAATTTGTGCCCGATTGAAGGTAATAGGCTCGCCTCCTATTACATGGGACATATCTGGCGAGATGTGGGTGTATCTTCAATAAATACTACTATTATAAGTTATAATCTCGAGGACATTTATTAAACTAATGTGTCATAATTTATTTCCATACGAGTAACATACGGAGCCATCGTTTTGAAATTTCACATTAATGACCTCAATAAAATATTAAAACACATTAAGCACTATGTCGATATTCAGACCTTCTCAATGTCACTTCAGTTAGAAATCGCCATAACATTAATATCCATACAACATAAGCTCCTTCATCAGCGAAGCAGGCATTGAGTAACCGATGAGCATAATGTATTCAATAACTCGAGTATACGCTGTTTCCGTTAGAAAAGGAAAAACTATTCAGAAACCTGTTCGTTTACTCTCGTTCTCAACGCGAGTGACCCACACGCGACACCGATATAAATAAGATGGTAGTATACGACAACATCACAAACAAGCGTCGGTTGTTACAGTCGACACAAGTTCAACGTGTGGCCAGCGATTAGCTAATCATTATGGCTACCTATGTAAGTATTTACATCCAAAAAAACACAACAACAGCTAAGGATGAATAATAAAATAAAAAAAAACTAAATCATTCCTATCTTTCCAGATGAAACTGACGTGCTTAGCCATCCTATTGAGCAGCACCTACGCCGGCATCCTTCATGGACATCATCATGATGACCACTCAAGCAGTTTCCCGTCCAGTGGATATCCTTCGTCCAGCTTTTCACCCAGCAGCTTCCCTGCAGGCTCATTGCCCTCAGCTACTTACTCCGGATCGGGATTGAACAACGGTGGCTACTCTCACGGCAGTACCATCCTTGACTCGTCACTGTCTGGATCTCATGGACACGGTCATGGTGGTTCTGGATTTGGCGACTCTGGATTCGGCGGCGGACATGGCATCGGTGGCGGTCATGGTATTGGAGGTGGCTCTGGATTCGGTGGCCCCAGTTTCAGCAGTGGCTCTTTAATCGGTGGACCCAGCATCAATGGTGGCTCTGGATTCGGCGGACCTTCCATCGGAGGTGGCTCTGGATTCGGTGGACCTTCCATCGGAGGTGGCTCTGGGTTCGGCGGACCTTCCTTCGGAAGTGGCTCTGGATTTGGCGGACCTGGCTTGACAGTCCCCGGTGGTGAAGCCCCACCCCCAGGCCAGAAGGCTCCCGTCATCGAAGAGATCCACGGTCTCGCTAACGGCAACGGCGCCCCCACTCAGTACCGCATCCGTGAAGAGCCTTACCAGGTCCTGAGGGAGGTGACCCACAGAGTGCCCCAGCCCGTGCCCTACCCCGTGGCCCAGAGAGTCGAGATCCCCGTACCCCAACCCTACCCCGTCCAAGTGCCAAACTACAAAAACGTTCCCGTACCCGTCGTCAAGATCCAGCAAGTCAAAGTTGACAAACCAGTACCCTACCCCGTCGAGAGGATCGTGAAAGTCCCGTACGAGAGGGTTGTAGAGGTGCACGTTGACAACCCTGTCCCAGTTGAGAAGATCGTGGAAGTGCCTGTTGTGAAAGTGATCAAGGTGCCCGTCCCCTATGAGAAGAAGTACGCCGTACCACACGTGAAGACTGTTCACCACAAAGCTCACGAGAGCCACGGGCACGGTCACAGCAGCCACGGCAGCCATGGCAGCGGTTGGTCCAGCTGGTAATTCTGGATGACCAAAGAAATACATGTACATAGTAGAATCGTCACATACCTAGTCCGGTCTATTGTAAATATATAATCGCTTCATAGCTCATCGTGAGGCTGCAATCTAGGGTGATAACTAAGTCATTAATTTAAGTGAATATACTAACAGTATGTTCTAATATAATGTTTGCTGTAAATAGTAACGTTATGCTTTCTAACTTTAATAAACAAATAAGTGTCCAAAGAATTTTTGATTTTATTTTTCCTTAACTACTTAACGACAATACATATAATAGAGCAAAGCAAGTTTAATCCCTCAATCGACTGAATAGTGTATTTAAATAGAACAATCACCTTCATGACGAATAATGTAATACCATCGTCAGACATGACAATTCGTTGACTTGAAACATACACCAGCCTGTGACTATGTAATAATCGTCCAGAGATACAATTTATACAAAAATTACGCTAATCTCATGTCATGTCGTCACAATGCTGTATGCATTGCACAATACACTGTAACAAAGATCTTTTATTTATTTATTTAAACTTTTCGCACACAATATAGGTATAACGGCGGCCTTAGGCTTTCTCTACCAGTCAACCGTTAGATTAGATGATCTTTTGGCGTTCAAATGACGCTCATAGGGGGCGCTTTTGATCAACATTTCTGTAAAATGTCTCAGTGAAATGTATTGAAAAACAAGATGGCGTCGTTAATTCCGATGTCCTAGACCACGCGTCAAACGATCCTGGTACACCTCAATAATACTTGATGCTATGTAATGCATGAACAGGAACCAAGCTGCATAGGTTAAGTATTTGAGTTGCCATGGATGAACTTAATCTTGCTATCCAGCTTTAAATTGATTACTTAGAATAAACATAGAGCCAAAACATGACCTGAAACAAAAAAAAAACTGCAGTAAGTATAAATACTGACAGCCATCATATCATAAGCTATGACACAAATCCTTTACTTTCAGTGAATGTTAAAAGCTTTTCTTAAGATAGGTTTTTAAACTTTAAAATAAGGTTTTGTAGCTTTGTACTTATCTTATTAAATCACGAATTGTTCGTGATTTAATAAGATATTTATTCACTTGCTTTCGAATCAAAATAACAAAATAATGTTACTTAAAAATATATTCTAATTATAGGAGTTGCTGATAATCTTCACAAATATTATGTGTTGAGAAAAGATTCACCTGGTGTTCGTTAATATAAATATATGACAATTTAAATGGTTAAATAGTTACTTTGTAAACAAAATAGTAATAGCAAACACCCAGAAAGTATTTCCAAATATTACCCGTTTATTTTCTTGGAAAAACTGATTAATAGATGTGTAACTTAAAACCAAAATAAATCTATTTGTGAATCTCAGTTAAACCTTGCGCGGACGGGCGCGACGCCATAGTTCGACGCAACTTGTAGAGCAGTCTCTATGAAAACTTCATGGAAATTGTTCTAAAAGAATAGCGTCGCATTGTCGGTTAGCGTCGTCTGCGGGATTCTAAGCATTTGAGATTGAATAAGGTTGAAGTATGTGGGCGAGCTTTTCACTTATTTTCGATGCGCGTGCGACCTTATAAATGATAAATTGTCATTTTACGTAATACAGTGATTCATTGAGAGAAACGCGCACTCCAAATAACACACCACAAGTATTATCTTTTCAAACTATGTTATATTTCCGGCTTCCAACAGGCTCGTACATTGAGGAACAATGAATAATTCTATCTCACAGTTAAATACAAAAAATTACTACAAAGAACAGTTTTTAAAAAAGAAATCAATTTTAGCATAGAACCATTAGTACTTATGATTGAATGCTAAAATTGATTTCTTAAAGTTCTTATACACTAGTTGTGTATATTTTACTTGTGAATCTTATTTAAATTATTCTAAATTCGGTAGGCCCTTATCTGTAAGGCAAGTATTTAATTATTCTTTATATTATTTCACTATGTACTTGACTGCTTCGTTGTTCTGGTCATGGCTGAGTATGAGTTCTGGGTTCGATTCCCATGTCAGGGAAAGTGTTATTTTGTTTTGACATCTGAAATTCTCAGTAGCAACCGGGAGTCTGGATTTGTGCCGGTTTGATGGCAATAGGCTCGACTCCTGATACATGGGACTTAAATATTACTTGCGAAATGTGGGAGTACCTACTATATGTGCATATCTGCCATTTTTTTTTCAATATGGGTAATCGTCCAATGACTTCTACCGCACTGGCTCTGGGAAGGGAGTGTCAGACTCTTACCGACTAAAACCCAGACTTCTGTAAGAATAAACACAGTCCTTTCATGAGCATTACTAATTAAAACCACAAAGTAGGTAAATACGTTAAATATATTTACAATTATGTAAAAGTTCCGCCACAAACGGAAATGTTTGTTCCGAAGAGCGATCGGGTTTTTATTAACCTACAAATCCCCACGATTAGGTGAAATCGGAAACTTTATATCGTACACATTATAATAACAAATGTGTATTGACATCATATGGAACAATTTACGTAATACAAACATGCTCTTAAAAAACGTGACTAAAATGTCTTTGAAAATTAGTTCGTCTCATTTGATGCGACTGATTTATTGACCATATATTATATTAAAATATTACATTAAATTGCCTAACTTAATTTGCAAGGGCAGAGTGTAGTAAATTAAAGATTCGTATTTAAATGGGATATGGAGAAATATTAGCGCCTGCTTAGCATTTCTATGGCGATATAAAGTGTGCCAGTAGTAGAATTTTGCCCATCCTTTTCAATTTCTTTTTTAGCTGAGAATTTTTCCCGCTAACTGTCCTGATGATACGCAGTCGAGTTCGTGGGCCAGGAGTCTATAACTAGTAGTCAATTACTCTAACATACCGTAGCAGAGAAACGTTTTAGAATGTTGACAGGTGCATCCTATTCGAATTTCAAAATTATTGACATGAAAATAATGTACAGCATTTC
Organism: Hyppa rectilinea; assembly: GCA_951799385.1. NCBI lineage: Eukaryota > Metazoa > Arthropoda > Insecta > Lepidoptera > Noctuidae > Hyppa > Hyppa rectilinea. Next base: position 7,292,529 of record OX637314.1, read on the forward strand.
AGGTGAAAGTCGACCGCCAAACGAAACAAAAGGAGAGGCGATGTATGAACGTATGTAAGAATTTCAGGAGGCGGCGTTTAGTGGCTTCTACCTACCCTGATGTGGAAGCAAGCGTGTGTTTATGTATGTATGTGTACGTCCACCGCTGGATATCGGCCTCCTCCAAAATGCCTTTTTGTTATGGCGAAGACAAAAATACAACACAGTGAATCTAAAAAAGTTTGCTTATGTTAATACTCGGTACGTAGTATGCGGTGTAAGGATATACTCCTCACGTAAGAATGACATTACATACATGGCCTAAGTCGTCATAACTGATCATTCATGGAATCCTGTAAAATGATATTAAGCATAGGAGATGTTATACTTTTTTCATAATTAAATTGGCATATGAAAATAAAAATAGTAATTATAGTGTCTACCGAAATCAAACTCAGACTAGCATTTATTTCAAATAAACGAATATAGGCACTTTTGAATTGTCAAGGGGTCGTTCGGTCAGAAAGATGAACCTGGTTGCCCATTCCAAAGCAGTAATACCTGTGAGGAGAAGAACAGGCAAGAAACTCCACGGACACTTAAACAAAATTGTACCACGTTGTTATGCATGCTTATGATTCTAACCAGGTAATAATAATTGCTCTTGTTATGATTTATCTACGTACAAGAACAGAGGCAACATAATATTAAACATATCAGGCCATCCATCACCTACTTACATTGTTATGGTACAACATATTGAGACAGGTTTTGGTGAAATAATGGTAACTTTCTAGTTATAAAAAAGTGTTAGTCACATAGTTGTTATATTAAGTAACTTCTATGAATACAGTAAGTGGAGTAAGTTTATCTCTTAGTTGTATGTGTTCTTGTTTTTTAGCCAAGAAAGTTATTATCCTAATTATCTGATCATGATTTCATGTCATTCCGTCAATCTCGTCTAGTATAAGTGCGTAAAGAGAACGTAACGTAAAATCGAACGATTTTTTAATTGAAAGTACTGGTTTCATGCAAAATGTTTATGTCTATGTAGTAGGCTTTATTCAAATCTACGGCTGAGCTTATTTTGTTTGTCGCTTAAAATGCTATAGGATAGTTGTAATTTCGATTCAAAAATCGAACAAATTTAAGTTAGATTTACTTGACGCGCTCGTATTAGGCCCACAAAGATGACTATACAGAAATAATTTCCCTGCCAGTGCTGCAAGCCATGAGAAAAAAAGGTTTTAAATGTATTTTCAGCCAAGTAGATTATTTTATTCTGACTTATGATTAGGATTTGAATTAATGGAACACAGTTGGCACACTATGTTGGATTACATCTATACCCAGCAGTGTGATGATAATGAGGTTTTGTAAAGAGAGATAAATCGCACATGGTTTCAAGAATTGTTAAGTTGTCACGGTTCGCTAACATATTATTCAGTTGACAAAGTTTTTACAAATCTTTACAGGAAACATCTTAAATCAATTATTGTCACGAAAAGATCTAAGCATGTTAAAACTTGAAAAAAAAGTATAGAGTATGAATAAGCTTTTTGGTGACACGCATATTTACTTCTACATATTTCAAAAGAACTATTAGGAAATATGTTATAGTAAATCAATATAATTAGTTAATTTATGACGTATTGAGACATGAAACTCCAAATATAAATCCAGTATTAGGTAAACAAATCTATGTATAACTTCTCCTATAAACGATTGCCTTGGATTAAATTTTCATATTCATTTTTTATGTGAAGCAACAGAACCGCGGCAGATGGTTTTCTAGACCTTTGAAACATAGTGTCCCTTGCATAATCATAGAAAACGATGTTAACAAGATCAGTACAGAAATTAACATAATATATTTTAGCATCGGTGACGTATAGGATACAGCGATATCCGTTCGAGTTTGTACGAGTATCTAATGAATTCATAGGCGTTGTTGGAAAGAGCGACTTGTATAAATATGTGGGGCCGTCCGATGTCACAGCACAAGCAACCGACACTCGGAAGGGACAACAACAAGCTCGTTTTTTTTTGGCTGGCTTCAAAGCGATTAGCTAAAAGCCATGGCATTTGTTGTAAGTTCATGAGTATATTACAATAACACAAAAATTACAACTCCAACCAACTCGTTCGCATACTAAACATACAAACCATTGTTACAGGTCAAACTGCTCTTCCTGTCAGCGCTAGTGTACAGCACTAATGGCGGATATTTAAATGGACAGCACCATAGCCCGGACTCATTCCTGTCTTCAGCATTAAATTCTCCGTCAGCTTCGTTCGGGAAACCCTCGACGTCGTATGGACCACCACACCATGGCGGTGGAGGACATGGACCGCAAACTGTGACCATTGAGGAACATGTTGTGGATGATCATCCAGTGCTCAATGCAGCATCACTTCCCGGTGTCGGCTCTATTGCCGCTGCTGCATCTTTCGGCGGTGACTCTCTCGCTGGTGGACACTACTCTGGTGGTCATGGACATGGCAATGGTGGACATGGACATGGCAATGGTGGTCATGGAGACTACAGTGGACACGGACATGGCAATGGTGGTCATGGAGACTACAGTGGACACGGAGGATACGGCCGTGGACCCGCCAACCAAGGATCTTTTATAAGCGGACCTTCTTCTGGATCTGGTTTCTCCGGGCCTGGTCTCTCTGGACCTGGTCTCTCCGGACCTGGTCTCTCCGGACCTGGTTCAGGACCTGGCTACGGTTCTCTTTCATCTGACCTGTCCGCTCCTGCCCCATCCGGCAACGGATACTCCGAAGGCAGCCTACTCCTCGACTCAAACCTCCCTGGACCTGGAAACGGTGGTAACGGTATTGGACCAGGTACACTTGGAGCCCCACGTGTGATCGGTACTACTGTGTCTGTTGGCCGCCCTGATGCTTCTGCTACAAGATACGAGCTTCAATCTGTCGTACAGAACGTTATTCGTCGCATCCCTGTTGAAGTGACCCGTCACATCCAGGTCGCTGTGCCGCAACCCGTCCCTGTGCCCGTCCGTCAAGAGGTCAAGGTTCCAGTTCCCCAGCCCTACCCAGTCCACGTCGATGTCGTGAAGCACGTCCCCTACCCAGTATACAAGACCGAGCACGTGCATGTCGAGAGGCCAGTGCCCTATGACGTTGTCAAAGAGGTCCCATTCGAGGTCATCAAGAAGGTGCACATCCCTGTTGACAGGCCTTATGAAGTAATCAAGAAGGTCCATGTGCCCATTGAGAAGCACGTGGAGGTCCCAGTCGCCGTGTGGAAGCCCTACCCACTCCACATCATCAAGCACGTCACCCACTACAAGAAGAAGAGCTGCTGCTGGTAAGGCATCACCTTGCTCTTCAACCAGCTGGTGAGCCTACCAGCCACAGTCGTGATCATACCAAATAGTCAATAGAATTGTAAATACTTTGATAGTCATTAGTTTGTACATGTAAATAGATGAAGATAAAACGTATCGTTTTACAATTTATTTGTTGTTTGTTTTTTTTCTTTGTCTTTTTGTGCTCACTGAAAGTAAGATCCTAAGTGCTGTCGCAGCATCACACTTCCCTTAGTCTTCTCATGCACTACATTTCCTTTACACACAGTGATCATTCATATTGAACTTTTCATCAATATGATATAGAATTACGCTTTGCTATCTGACTCTACATTGCATTGCGTCAAACTGCGCGAACCCATATAAAAACAAAACACAGCCCACAACTTAATATTTTGGTTCAAAATGACAACAGTCACTAGTGGCTTGTCCATATTTGGTTTAAAATTCACATTTCCGTCAGCTGTTTGATTTAATTCAATATGAAAGTTTTATTTATGTATAAATTTCGAAATTAATTTACATTTATTTACATCCGTCACTGTTCAGTAAACCAGGACATTTTAGCTGACGGACATTTAATGTTTACGGTAGATATTTGTTTCAATAGTTTTTGTAATAGCTTCCCACTAAAGTAATATTATTCTTATTTGTCTACTCTTTCATCCTTCAACTATTTCTTCCATTATACTATTAATTACATAATTATATAGGCATCAGAAATAAAATAAATTAAGGTTCTGAGGCCCACAGTAGTACCTATCTGCCAAATATCACTACATAGTATAAAGCAAAGTCGCTTCCCGCGTCTGTCCTAATGTCTTTATGTATGTATGCTTAGATCTTTAAAACTACACAACGGATTTTGATGCAGTTTTTTTTAATAGATAGAGTGATTCAAGAGGAAGGTTTATATGTATAATAACATGCAATTTCCGTCATCCACGCGGGCTAAGCCGCGGGCAGAAGCTAGTAATCTATAACTGCCACCTGATCATAACTATTACACAATGAAGAGATCCCAATAGTGATACTTATCTAGTTTATTCTTCATAAGATGTCAAAATTATGTAATTCTGTGAAAAAGTCATAAACGTAGGTGAGAGTGAAATGGAATGAGATAATATTACAATCAACTTTATTATGCTAATTCGATGCCAGATGTGGAAATATTCAAACGAGTTTTGATGTAATCACAGCCCACATAGTTATGGAATGTGTTGATTCAATTATTTATAACTGTATTGGGAAGGGTTTCGATCGATCAAAATTGTATTACGTAGGTATTTTAGCCATAAGACATATTATAACTAAATAAAAGTACCTGCTCCGCTTAATAATTAACCATAGGCCATGATTACATGTCGAAATATTTTATTGCATATCATTACGCCTGTTTTCGCCCGGATAAGGCAGTGCTGTATTCATAGTATATCCACATTTCGCCAGTTAGGTATGTTTAAACCTCATGTAATAGGGGACAAGCTTTTGCCATCAACCAAGCACAAATTCACACTCCGAGCTCTTACTTAGAAAATTCTGATAAAAAATACATTAACAATGCGTGACCTGGGAATTAAACTCAGGACCTCATGATCAGCAGAAAAGCTTGCGAGCACTAGACCAACGAGTCAGTCTTTTTATATTAAGTATTGTTCAACGCTCCATTTTGGAAGTCCGGAACATAAAGGGCTACGGAAGGAACACGTATAAGTTTTAATCAGTAAGAGTCTGACACTCCCTTCCGCTCCACCCAGAGCGGGAGAAGCCATTGGATGATTTCCCAGCCTCAAAAAAAGGGTGGATTTTACTTGTGAGATTCGAAACTATGGCTTAGTTAGTTGGTTAGTTATATTTATCAACAGCATGTGAAGCTAAATCAGAGGCCCACAGGCAGCCTAAAAACTCTGACACTAGGTTAGTCACTAACCACACGAAAAGAAGAACCGAAAAAAGCTGTTCACAAATTTATGCATACGTAAAAAAAATGTATGGAACAGCTCATATTTTTTTCGCGATTTTAGGGTTCATCCCATAGTAAAAGTTGTTTGGAACGATGAGTACAATACTCCCATGAATTTCTTATAGTATTTTTTTAACACCTTATACAGGATGTAACCGAAAGGGTATATACATACAAAAGCATATGCTACAGACCACCAAACAACTTTTACGAAATGTAGGGAACAGCTGATTTTTTTTCCACGATTTCGGAGTTGGTCCAATCGCAAAAGTTGTTCAGTTTGGTAGTCTGTAGCATATCCTTTTGTATATATATACCCTTTCGGTTACACCCAGTATATATAGATGATTAGGTCTCAACACAGGTGGAGTTTAATCTGTGTGATCAATAACAAATCAACGGGAGAGCAACAAGACGTCAATGCATTGGATGAAATATAATTAATCCATTGATGAGCCATAAACTGAGAATGTCTATGATTGATGGATCGATAATTTAATAGAACTGCTAATGTGTAAAGTAAGACCATATAATGAACCTCTAAAAGGTATTTATGGAAGACATAAACAACGTCCGATTAGAATAAATGGGTAATTTAGTTAACAGCCAAAGTACTACCATCTCAATTATTTACATGTAGAAAGTCCATCTCGAGGTCCTAAGTTCAAGGCCCGTGTCGAGAGAAAACATTTTTAGTATCATATAAATTCTTAGGTATATTACTTAGCTCATGATTGTCAGATGTGTCCAGTTAATACATGATAATTGTCTGTGTATCATAATATAATATTTAACAAACATAACATAAAGAATCAGCATTGCCATCCAACGTGGCAACGCTGCCAGCCTTTTGGGAAATTTCCCACTGACAGCGATGGGGATGAATTTTTTGACGCCCTATGAGGTTTTCCCCTTTTTTACCACTTGTACATAATGGATATATTTTTTAGTTTTGGTTGTACATATTAATTATTGTTTTAGCATGTAATAATTCTATTTCTTGGTATAATATAATATTTTTAATAATTTTAATTATGTAAATGTTATGTGTATATCTCGCAAAAGAAACCGTTACTTTTTTCCTAAGCCTTTGCCTTAGGAAAAAAGTATCGGTTTCTTTCTTCTTAACTCTTATAGGTCCATATTTTATAGATGAGCTATGTTTATATATTTTTATTTTCTTAAAAATTATATATTTTTATTTTCTTACTTTTGCGTCATCGGAAAAGAATGGCTTTCCCTGGCTATACAAAAATAGCTCAACATTAACCTATCAGTAAGATTGACTTTGTGTATTTAATTTCATCACTGCTGCTCTCAAAACTACGAAAAAAAAACACCGTGAGGGAACCGGCATGCACAAACAATTAAAAGAAATGTGACATCTACCAAACAGCTTACGGGCAATTCCTTCACGAGGTCCGTGCTCCAGTAGTGGAAACAAACTGCCTGCCTAGCCTTTTCCCAACTATGTGGGGTCGGCTTCCAGTCTAACCGAATGCAGCTGAATACCAGTATGTTACATGAAGCGACTGCCTATATGACGTCCTCAACCCAGTGACTGGGTAATACGATACCCCTTTATAAGACTGGCTGTAAGATTTTCAGTAGTGGAAACATTATGACGATTGACAGCTGGGCTTATTATAATTGACCTGCAAGTATTTGTTCCGGGTCTGGGTGTTGTTCTATCTATAATAAGTATGTATTTACAAAAAAAATGTATGTAAGTAGTTTACCAGCCATCTCGTTACCATAACACAAGCATTAGGTTGCTTAGCTTGGGACTATATGGCGTTGTGTGAAATGTGTGTTTATATTAATTTGGTGAAGGCTCCTTTGATGCGACCTCGTAGTGTCATCATTATGACTAAACATGAGGATAATAAAGCACGTAGAGACGAATTAACACGGATACGAATCGGAATCTCTGTTACGGTTGTTAAGGGGTGTGGCAATGAAAACCGCTTCATACTCGTCGACTAACTGTCTCTCCGTGAGTCATCTGACTCAGTTAGAACCTGTCGTTATGCAACGGTCGTTATGAAGAGGATCTAGTAGGTCGGAAGCGATCATCGGACATACATCCTTATGTATCTATATGTCTGATGATCGCTTCCGACGACGAGATCACCTAGACACAGACGTTGAAAAAACCTTTACGGGATTCAATAGGACAGTACTCAGTAGGACTACAGTATTTTCTCACACAAGAAGTTACAAACTTACTAATTCTTACATGGTATGTAGGTGACTTTTTATTTAAAACACTCGACGCCTTCATTCCACCTCGAGCAAATTTTTATGTATGCTATAGGTAGTTACGGTCGCCAGCACATCAAGCTATCCCAAACTGTCAAATATTCCCAATTGAACATGAACCTTATGCTTTTGTAATAAAGTTGAAAATCTATAAAGAAAAAATGATAGCTTGATGTGCTAGCCTCTGTTCAAAACCATAATCACACATGCCGTTGTCGCTATGTTAACATATTGCCTGATAAAATAATGCAGCTTAGCAACGACACATCACTATTCATAAAAGAGTAGGCGCTCAGTACATACATAAATTCAAGGGGCAAAATTAAAAGAGATTTTGCTTTTCTAGGTAAACGTGTGTACTTTTGATACTAAATTTCGGGTACTAGTATAAATGATAGCTTCGTACTAACTATTTGAAACACTGTACACTGTTAAACAACAGTACTAGATATTGGTACTTTTTTGCTTCAAGCAATGCTCATGAGACGCTGCGCTGGTTCGTTGCAATTGTTGTTTTAAAATTTAAATACTATCTATCTATCTATCTTGAGGTTTTGGTTTCTGCACTCAGTCCTTGGCGGACCATTGTGCGTGAATTTATATACTATACCTGCTTCTGTTTTTACCAGAAGTTTGTTTAGATAATACAAGCAGGTAATTTTACTCTTTAAGTTCAAATAAAGTGATGGTATAATAGAACGCGTAGCCATACAAATTGTGTCTGAACCGTATGTATCTTGCTTATACATTTTTACAATATAACACAGGGTGAAATTGAATTCATGGGTAATCTTTTAAGGGGTCATTGTACTTATCATTATAAACTTGTTGCTCTCCATTGATCATTCTTATTTATCACATAGATTAACTTGACCTCTGTTGAGACCTAGTCATCAAAAAAATCTGCTGTTCCATACATTATGCTTGCCTAACTTGTCAACATGTAGGGAACAGTAGTTTTTTTTTGGCGATTTCGGATTTCATTCCCATAGTAAAAGTTGTTCATAATGACGAGTACAATGACCCCTTAAAATTTTGCCCATGAATTCAATTTCACCTTGTATCCTTAATGTTTAGTATATCGTCATCATCTTGTTATAAATATTTAGAAAACTAATGAATAACTTGTTTTTGTTGCAGTTTTAAGTTGAATCGAGATAGTTCCGAATAGTCGGAGATTGGATAAGAGGATGTTTAAACCAGTTTTAGCAGTATTATTTAACAGATTAATGACATTTGAATAAATCGCGAACATTTTGGATAGTTTCCTAATTAAAAATGTATAACAAGACACGGATAGTCGCCTCTCGTGGGGTCGCGAACGAAGTTTATATAAAAGTGAGGAAGTAAAAATGATAATGAACCATTTGATTAGGTAAGCTGCACTTGGGTGCACCCCAGTGAAGAATAAAATAGTTTTTGAAATAAAAAAATAATTAATATGAAAAGGATAAGTGCAGAATTGGTTTTTAGTCTATTATAGTTGACATGTCAGATATGATTTCTAAGGAGGTGTTTCTATTTTTATAAAATATAGATCCTTCTTGGACGAGTGTGAAATGTGCTAACAAGTTAAAATTAGGTATGTATACATACTAATAATAATTTGAACTGAAATGGTAAATGGCTTTCATGCTATTGTTATAAAATGATCACACTGGACATCTGGTTGTGGAAATACTCCTTCTCTTTGCCTAAATTTATCTCTTGGACTTATGGTCAGCCCTGTTTGTTTCTTTCGGATTGCAGCATCCAGATCCTTCTGCTAGAGCTTTCAGCACTAGCTGTGTTGTTGTTGGTGACTTACAACCAACTTTTAGAACCTCGTACTCCGTGCTTTCGGTGTGATCTTCCTCACTTTGTTGTACTGATATTTATGTGTAAGAATTGTACAGACGCCAGCACATCAAGCTATCCCTTACTGTCAAATTTTCTCAATCAAAAATGAACCTTATATCCTTACAATAAAGTTGAAATACTATCAAAGAAATTTGACAGATTGTGGTAACTTGATGTGCTGGCCTCTGTACAAGGTCTGGGCTCGCGGTTAAGTTTTACATTAAAGCAATCTTCATTATCTTTCATCTACAATAATAATATTATACAGAGGAAAGATTTGTATTCTTGTAAGTATGTTTGTAACGAATAAACTCAAAAACCACTGGACAGATTTCAAAAATTCTTTCACCATTTGAATGCTACATTATTCCTGAGTAACATGCGCTATATTTATTACTAGCTTTCGCCCGTGGCTTCGCCCGCGTGATCGTATCTACATTGCACCCGTGCAAAGCCGGATGGGTCGCTAGTTTTATGCTTTTAGCGGAACTAGCATCATACTTAAAGAAATCTCAAATATTGGCTATATTTGGAATAATTTCTCTCGAATAACTATCACAACTTTCACCAAAATACTTTTAAAGTTGCGACAACGTTGAATATTGATACAATCCACAGTTTGATTTCATAAACGTAATGATTACGGAAGTCTCCGTTCGTCAGAGTTACGAATCTATTGAATTTATGTATGTGTAAGATACTTATATAAAAATGTTGTTCATCTTTATTTCAGACCAATCGACCGACCGCGTCTCAACGGGTCAGAGGCCGGTTACAAAACGCTTACAACTATGAGAATACACGTAAGTTAAACAATTAAATATTTGCAATTTTTATCAAACATTGTTTTAAATTCTCCAACTAACAAAATTATTCTCTCTTTCAGATATGGTGCTTGATAGCACCAATGTTTCTGGTCTCGGTAAAGGCAGGTCTGCATGATGTCGTCGCACAATCGTTCTATGAGGAACCACAGTCTTCGTCACCAGCGCCAACACTCACGCAATCCCCTCGACCTGAACTGATAGGAATGAAAGAAATTGTATTATTTCTAACACCTGAACAAGTGGAAACTTTGCAATCAGCTGGAGCAGTAGTGCACCCGTACCCAGAATATGAACATGATTTCGCTGAACTTCAGGAGCAGTTCAGACAAAGCGTTGAACAACCAAATTTACAACAGTATCAAACCTGGATGAATCCAGTTGAAGATCAAACGGAAAGCAGTGACGTAGAAAATTACTATAAGCTCTTAAACATACAAGAAATCAATGATGACTTGAGACAAGAAACGCAGGCTACTGAAAGTACCACGGAAAAGGCAACTACGACTCCACGTTACAAATATACTAAAGCAAGACCACAATATAAAGAGAAAGAATATTCCACTCCATATGTTCCTAAAAAAGCAAGTCGAACAAAGATTTCTAACCAAAGCAGTAATGCGGAATACGTTCGTTTCCTACCGAATTATGAACAGGAGGTTCTACAAATGATCCCCTATGCGGCTTTACCGCTATCTCCATACCGGTTTGAAGAGATTCAAGCGAACGCGTACATTCAAGCAAATGAAGAGGCCCAACGAAATGCATATTCTCAGGCAAATATAGCGGCTCAACAAGCGGTACAAAATGTGGGAAATGAAATAGCTCAGCAAGTTGCATTTAATGAAGCAAATATAGAGGCTCAACAAAAGTTATATTTTCAAGCAAATACTCAACAAACTCCATTCACTGTAGCAAATACAGAGTTTCAACGAAATGAACTTATTCAAGAAAATACCGAGGCATATCGAAATGTATTTTTTCAACCAAATACAGTAGCTCCACAAAATACATTTTCTCAAGACACCGCAGAAGCTCAACAAAATGCTTATGCTCAAGCAACTACAGAGAGTCAAAATATTGCACATTCTCAAGAAATTACAGAGGCTCACCGAAATCCGTATTCTCAGGCAAATGTAGTGTCTCATCAACATGAATTTACTCAAGTTAATACCAAAGTGCAGCTAAATACAAATTCTCATGAAAATAAAGATGGTCATCAAAATACATATTCTCAAGGAGATATAGTGGCTCAACAAAACGCTTTTACTCAAGAAAAGGCCGAAGCACATCAAAATGTATATTCTAAAAATGCTACAGAGGGACAAAAGGGTGTATTTTCTCAAGCAAATAAAGAGGCTCATCAAAATGCATATTCTCAAACAAATACAGTAACACAACAAAACGCTTCTACTGAAGTTAATAATGCGACACATCAAAATGTGTATTCTGAAAAAACTACAGAGAAACAAAATAATGCATATTCTCAAACAAAAACGGAGGCTCAACAAAAAGCATTCACGCAAGTTAATTTAGAGGCGCAGCGAAATGCACATTCACAAGTAAATACACAGGATCAACACAATGCACATTTGGCTCAACAAAAAGTAAATTCTCAAGAAAATACAGATGGTCAACAGAATACATATTCTCAAAGAGAGGATGTGGCTCAAAAAAATGCTTCAACTATAGAAAATGATGAAGCCCAGCAAAATGTACATTCACAAAAAACTACAGAGACACAAAGGAATGCATCAACTCAATCAAATACAGAGGCTCCCCAAAATGGATATTTTCATACAAATGCAGTTACACAAAAAACTGTACATAGATTATCAAAACCATACACACAACCCTCACACAATGCATCTCAATATACAGTGACTCAAAGAAATTCATTTTCTCGAGGAACCACAGTGGGTCAAAAAAATGCAAATTCAGTAGTAAGTACAGAAACTCATCAAAATGCATTTGCGCAAATAAATACCAAAAATCAGAGTAATGCATATTCTCAACCAAATAAACAGGTATACCAGAATCAAAATTCTCAAGCAAATACACTGCGTGTGCATGAAACCGCAAAGATTGTAGCAAATACTGAAGCTCAACGAAATGTATATGCTCAGGCAAATGCAGTGTCTCAACAAACTGCAAATACTGTAGCAAATACAGTTCAACAAGATACACACACTGAAGCGACTACAAAAGCTCAACAAAAATCATATTCTCAAATAAGAGAGCATCAAAGAAATTTATTTAAACCAACAAGACCATCCCGTATCCAGTTACCAAAAGGATCTAAAAAACCACAAGGACTTGAAAAAACTCCAGCGCCTGGGACTACACCAAGATCTACATATACTAATAAAACATATATTATATCTCAGGATACGAAAGAGTTTAAAGAAACTCTTAGTTCTATTGAAGGTCTACCACCACTACCTCCACCAACACCGATAATACCATTGGAGGAACAACAAGAAAAGCCGGTAACCTCAGTAAAACACGCACCTACAGTTCAAGATCATATTTTACACCAAGATAAGCTTTCACTTCTATTGGCTCCACTCTATCAACATCAGACAATCACCGATACGATAACACGACAGAAAGAAGAACTGATAAGGAATGAGTTAAACATTCGAATAAAATTACAAAGGATGAAAGAGACTCTTCATTATTATGATCAACCAGAATACATTGCTGAACTGGAAAAATTGACCAGAAACTTTGGACAGCAGAACGCTTTAGCAAAGATTGGAGCTTCGACTGTTAAATATACCCCAACAGTTTTTGGAAATCAAGGGCCAGAAACTACGGAAAGGCGTCCTGTAGAATTGGTGAAAAGCACTGAACTTCCGATGTTAGTACGTATTCCGAAACCTCATGACGTCAGAATACCTGCACCATATCCCATGCCTCTTGAATTTATTCAGCAATTTAGAGTACCAAAACCAGTTCCTGGAAGAAAACGTCCCAATGAAGGTGTAAGAAATGTTTATGTTAAAATAGATAAGCCTTACACAATATCAAAGTTTGCTCCGTTTACTGAAGTACAAAAGGTTCCAGCTATGATTCCTATTAATCCGGAGCATCTAACAATAATTCGTCACATTTGGGAACATTAATTATGTTTGTAGTTTTATGTCAATCGAATGAGATAAAGACTTACTGTTGACTTATGTTTTTATTAAAACTAAAGTTATTGATAAAATTAAAAGTATGTTTTAATTCGAGTGCAATATTGGTGCCATTGATTGAGTGATATTATTTGTATTTAAGATATGTGTGTTTAATAATTGTTATAGGTAGTTTGTACTTATTTAATTAAAGTAGTTGACATTAAAAGTTGTTTCATAAAAAGCAAGAAATGCTGAAAAAGATCATAAGTTTCCTTATGCTACGTATTGTAACTCCTGTGCAGATATAATGTATTTTATTGTAGCTTGAAACCGTGCAATTCTTGCTAGACTAAATTCATAGGCGTTATGAATAATATAAACTGTTCAAGGCGTTTGTTATTGTGGTAGAAACTATGATATATTTTTGGCGATAGTTCTGCCAACGTGAATATTATTTTGTATCAAACTAATAATAGTCCAATATAATATCATTATTAGTTTGATACAAATACAAATTTTCGCATTCGTGACTGTTTCCAAAACAAATAAATATATACTTTTACTTCAAATTGTGTTTTGTTAAAGTAATTTCTGAAACAACCACTCTTGAAGGCTTCTCTTCCTAATCCTCATATAATTTGACGTAACCTATTACATTACCCATTAAAAATATTAATCAACCTGAGAACAAAGCATAAATTATCACAAATGAGAAAACAACTTTTACAACTAGGAAATTAAATTTAATAGATATTTTATTTATTGCATTTCGATCGCGATCTTCCGCAGCGGAATTGCAAAATACATTCGGCATATTTGATTCTGTATATCACCGCGTAGAAAGCGGTGCCACATACAGTATGAATACGAAATCGTCGACTCAACCAGGAAGCTGCGATGTCGCGTTTTAAAATCACAAGATTCGTATTCGCTGCTATTACATAAGTCGGCCAAGTTGTAACATCGCCCCACATAAGTGTTTTATGGTTCGGATTTAGGTAATTTATTCATAAAAATCTTAATGTTTTTATGGCATTAAGAATTAACAACAACACTTTTAAAGATTATTTTTTCTTAATTAAGTTTGCAATTAATGCTTCGATTTGATTTTATTTATCTCCACAACCTGAATCTAACGTTTACATAATCTAAGGCAGCAAAGAGCAAGAAACATGTTCACATTGTATTTTAAGAAAACAGGAAGTTTCATAAACAATTCACGGAGTATTTTACTGCACAGCCGCCAGTCTTGACCTATTGCAAAATATCAAAATCATACATAAACGTGGTTATTCGAACAAACACATGACATTATCAAAAGGAAGTTATAAAACTCACTTTTTTTCTATAAGTACATAATAAAGAGTGTAAACTAGGCCACACTTTGCCACGGTAGTGTGACAGAGCTATGCTGTGGTGTGAACACCATTAGCTTTTATTACGTCATTAGAATTATGTCGTTGACACTCGGAACTGGAGCGAACTTAATTGGTATGTACTTAGAATATAATTATGCATAAATAGATGTAAGAGCATAGCGAAGCGTGACACGATCAACGGGTGGGGGATATGTTTATTTTAATAGGAACGTGATCAATTCCTTATAAATAAATTCGTTTTGAACCAACCTGTAATGTCCCGAAAATATGTGTCAACTTTTTTTTGATTTTGTAATTTCAATAGAGTTATTAAGGTATACCTCCGGATTATACCGAAAATCAAAGTTTTGTTGACTATTCATCTAGAGGATTATCGTTGCCTATATTCATATGCAGGAACTCAGTTGCTGTAAAAAGGATAGAGAAAGCTTTAAAACTCCCTGCCGAATTGTCTAAGACAACGATAAAATTCATGAGATAACATAGTAGGAACTCACTTAGGTAGGTACTGCATAAAATATGTCTCAAGATTTAAAGCCTATAAAATCGTGACTCAATCAATTTTCTCACGCGTATTACGTCAAGTATCTAGGTAGATTAGGAACAGTTATCGTTTAGTATTATTTCCTTATATAAGGAATATACATACAGTCGATATCGTGACTCACAAGTAACTACGGGACGGCAATTTCAATGAAATAAGAGCGCACTGCCGACAGCGCCTTTCACAATTTCTTCGGTTATACGTTAGTTAGTAAAGCTATATGTTTTGATTGCTTTACCGTGATTAGATTCTGTGCTACTATTGGTATTTATTAAGGCTGTGTTGTCATGTGTATTATGTAAAGCAATTGCTGCAAAATGTAATTACAGCCATTCTTACAGTTTTTTTTTCAGTTCGGTCTCCCAATTATTGCCGTCAGATATTATTGTTTATGTCTAGTGTAACTAGTTTAGCATTAAAAAACAAGCATGTTAACCAGGTTCCCAGTAGTGATACACGTGTTGTAACTCTGTTAAATCATAGTTATATGATCGCTATGATCGATCCTTTTACGAATTATGGAGCTATAATCAGCCGGTAACAATTACATGAGCCGTCACTGTACATAATTAGCAATTAACACATTAATGTCGATATATAAGCATGGTCTATTGGAGCAGAAGAATACCGTTTGTAACATAAGGTTAGATAGGAGAATTCGATTTTTCAAATATAAAGACCAATGTTTATGTAAAAACAAACATTTTATTAATATCACAATTTCTCTGGGACTCAATCAACGATCGCCTAGTCACAATAATTAATAATACGAGAATCAAGCGAGAGAACAATTACAAAGAAAACAATCACACGAATAGCAGTCGATCAACTCTAAATAACACCACGCGGTACTTTCTAACACCTAACGGAACAGTTTCTAACATTTCATAATTTAATTTGCCGCGTAGTGCCGAGAATCCATAACGATAAAAATTCAAGACCTACATACAAATTTCCTAAATACGATTTTAGAATTAATCCTAGATCAGGTACATTTTGAATCTACAAGAAACATTTCAACTGCATAACGTAAGCTGAATACATATTAGTCTTGAGCTACGATCTAATCTTATGTGTACTAATATCAACAGGCAAGAGATAGACCTATAGTTACTGTAGACGATGGAGTGAACTCCACGCTAGTATGCCCGTGGTAAAGTCTATGTTAAATGCAGTTAATAGCTCTCGTATTTGTAACCCTCGCCGGAGTCGCCGGCGAGTGCGTGCGCAGCCTCCGCGTAGTAGTGACCCTCGGATTCGGGTTGGGCGAGCTCTGCGTAAGCTTTAAGGCCCTCACCGCCGCCATAGCCTTCGAATCCACCATGGCCTCCTTCGAATCCTTCGTGACCACCTTCGTAGCCGCCGGAGAGTTGCTCGTAACCTCCTTGCTCGAAACCTCCGTGCTCGAAGCCTCCGTGCTCGAGAGCGGCGGCGTGGTCGGTGTTATGTCTGTCGTCTTCTAGCACGAGACCACCGCCATGCTTGTGCTCGGTCTCGGGGTGGATCAGCTTCAGGTTCTGCTCGGACTTACCCTTCTCGAGTGGGTGCTTGAGCAGATGGCTGTGCTCTTTCTTCACGTACACGGGTACTGGATGGAAGTGTTCGAATTTGATCGACTGGTGTGACTTTGCGTGCTCATGCTCTACTTGATGATGGTGTCCCGTTTCGCCGATGAGGGCGTGTTCGTATTTGCCTTCGAGTTGTGGAGCCTCCTCGTGGATGAGTCCAGGGTAGGCGGCCACCACGGCCAGGAATCCCAGGAAATACTGTGCAAGGAACAAAAAGAAAACTTTAGTGACAAGTTGTTCAAACATTACTCTGGAAAGTAGAGTTGGAAAGATAGATAAATTAAGTAATTGTAGCTTGCAAGTTATCTCAGCTCGCCTAACAACAAAGTAAGCTCGAATATAATCTTGCAGCAATAGCGGATGTCTGCCTGCCAATTAATAACCGAAGAATTGACGGTAAAATGTCGAGCTGACTATCTGTTATTAACGAGTTTCGCTGCGGGCACTAATTCGAGGAACAGAGCCTATCTGATTTATGTAACGCGAAAGACTTCCTATGAAACCAGACGACGTGTTAGCAGGAAGAATTGCTCTTGTAGCTGCTTCACTGAATCCGTTCATCAGTGCGTTCAATCAATGAGGTAAATTTTCCTTGTTTTAGTACTAATTTTGTGTAATAGGCTAATTAACATTTTCAGCACAGTCCAATTCACACGATCACGAGTTACTTTACGATTTGCGCACTATGTGAACGATTTCAGCAATAGCACTTTAGATATCACAAATTTTAATACACAGTTACGCACATGGTAATACATTTCGGCAGTGGATTACTGTGGAACACCTTACTCCACGAGAGGGTGGTGGGTAATGCTAGCATTTGTAATTTGCATCGTATTTATACTCGTTTTCACTTAGCGATCGGCGTGTGCGAGTGCTCTGGCTGCAGTTACGTGTGCGCAGTGCGCCGCATTGTCAGTCTATCGGCGTCTCAATTAGAACAATAGATAGAAATTTGTTGGGAGATTTATAGAAAAAGCACTCGATACCGACAACATTAACATATTTTGCCATAATTATCACGTAACATCTTCTACGGTTATATCGACAGACGTGCGAAATGTTGAACCAATTTGCATACTTTATGTAAGTTTTGTTTTTACATTTAATCAATGAATTAGTTGAGCGACTCTTTCCAATTTTTTTATCAATGTCTTTATGTTCATGATATTCTAATTTGATTAAGTCCGTTTAATTTGAACTTCCATCTAAATAGTTTGAACGAACAACTAGGGTTTGGTCGTAAATTGTGATCTCATCGCCGGTGTATTTCTGGAGACCCTTATGATACACAGTTACCGTACGTAAAGGTTCTCGCAAATTTTACAGACACCCCTTAGGTTTATTTATTTAAACTTTTCGCACACAATAAAGGTACAAAGGCGGACTTAATGCCTTAGGCATTCTCTACCAGTCGACCAAGGGTGGTGAAGAGATTAGATGGTAGGTGCTTTAAAGAGTAGGAACATACAAAACATAGGTTCCATGATATTTCCACTTTAACCCCAGATTTGCTTAATGATACTTTATTCAAGTTATTTATAATTGCAACCAAATGTTTCTTCTCTTTTATTCATTCACGAAAAGTAGTTTGTTATCATCTTAATTATGTAAATCAATAATTTATAAGCTTTTGAATAATTTATTAGTATAAGACTTCATCATCGATTCTAATATTAGATGCAGGCATTGTTATGCATAAGATGACATTATTAGTATTTTTGGCAATTCTTTCAAGAAGAGCCTTTTTCTTGTCACTATCCACATTTGCAATAGCAATATTGGAAAATATTATCTTCAATTGTTTGAAATTCCAAAACGACCCACTCATGTTGTACAAATCCTTCCCGACCTTCACTTTCTGAAATAATTTGAAATAAAAACCAAATGCAGATAAGTAGGTACGATACATAATTACGTTTGTGCATTACAGAAATATGCACAAACATCATATCCGGGGCAAGGACGAACAATTTTTACATTTTCTGTATTCTTTGCATAATAATGTTAAAAGCTGAGAATTACTGTAATATGAAAGCTGGTTTTGCAATCGTATAATAAAATGAAACAATTAACTATACATGTATATTGTTTAATTATAACCCGATCGAAAGTAGGCAATAACGCGCACGTATTGAGTGATAATGATAAATGCTAAACCAATTGACATAATGTTAGACTCAAATCGCAGACGTTACTCAGAAAGCAGCCATGCTTAAGTTGGACTGGGACTGACCCAAATTTCCGCATGTTGGAAGTAATGTGGGCTGAGAGACCACACACAGTATAGGGACCTGAAAAAGTTCAACTTCTTGGCGTGTCGATGGCTATGGAAATGGACGCGGCCCAGATTTCGGCTACGTGTTTGGCGCCATTACTAGCGTCCAAAGTTCATCTGATCGCGGGATTATTATTATAATATGTATATATGAATGTGTATATGAGTTAATCGCATTGACTCGGCCGGCCTTATTTTTCTGTAAACTTTGAAATGTTTATATTATTGCTGCAAAACTGTGAATAAAAATGGCTAGCAATAATTGGTTTTCGTAAGCTGCAAACTGAATTGTCTATTTAGTTTTATAAAAAAGTTAGCATTTTTTTCTTGCCAATTTATTTATAATAATAATAATAATATATCATTTATTTCAGGTAACAAAGACCCATAACATAAATACCTTTCAGACTATCATACATATTTATAAAAAACTGATAATAACTATACTATTTTATCCCGGCGTCCCAGAGCCTCCTTACAGAAAAATACAATAACACTGCCTGGATATCGATCCTAGTACTGAAGGTTCATAAGTGCTCGATAAAAAATCCTGCGGGAAAATTCGCCTGTGTGTACGAGGGCTTCTTAGTGTTAACGACCGTTTATTGCAATCACGTTGTGGATGATGTGGTCTCCTTTAAGTACGTAATTTATACCTGTCGGTCGATTCTGTAAAACTCTCACAGTGAAAAGTTACATGAAGTGAGCTGTCGTTCCTCGTAATGATAGAGATTGATACTATTGACAGCTCACTTTAAACTCACTTCACCTACGTTTTCACGGTGAGACTTTGATACTGAGACTGCCCTTCTTTTTGTATTGTGTACATCTTTTGTTGGAGATCATCATCATCTGCCTAGCCTTTTCCCAACTATGTTGGGGTCGGCTTCCAGTCTAACCGGATGCAGCTGAATACCAGTATTTTACATGGAGCGACTGCCTATCTGACCTCCACAACTCAGTAACTGGGCAATACCATAATTTTATTGGAGATCATAAATACATAAATAGGTAAGGGCTGTAAGAGTTGTAATTTGACATAGTAGGAACCTAGATGATTATTTGAGTATCAACCGAGTTATCCCCAAATAAAACTGAAAGTGAAGTCAATGATTTACCAACATTGTGACTGCTGCGAAAACCAAGTAAAGCAAGACTGTCTGTTTAAAATGCAAGTAACAATTAGTTGATTGCCGTACGTAAGAGTCTGATCAAACCACCGCTTAATCGTCTCGGGGTTTCGCAAACACTGCGTTTGATACAGATTTCGTTTCAAAATTACGTCTTTCGCAACGTTACGCATTGAAAACAATGCATCCTTTGTTTTTTTTTTGTGAGTTTCTGTCGATGATTTTAAATTAGTAATGTTATAGTGATGGGTTTTATGGTCATTGTGTTTGGTTACTGAAATTGGGCGTGGAAATTGACCGGTACGTACTATTGTGTACGTTTGTAGGTTCTGTTATGTTTTTGTGAAGAAATTAATGTTACGTATTTAGAAGAAAAATGACGAAATAAGGTGTACCACAATTTATTATACTCGGATAAGATGATTATAATATGATATTTGGCCAAATCCTGCCGAAATTCATTCAAGTGAAAAGATTGTTACGGAAAGGTGTGCTATGTTTGTGTCCGAATGATTTTAGTCGATCGTATATTTCCCAATTTATTTTATAGCTATTTTGTACCGACCTTTTTGCGTTGTTCATATTTTATAAGTGAAATCATTGTTATACTGATCGTTGTAAGGACGAAGTGAAGGGGCATTCTCCAGTCATTGGTCCACCAACCATCACAATCCGGCTACTGTACAGTCGGCAGAATAGTAATAAGCAGGATTGGCCCTTTTCTAAGGTAGATATGCAGATATATACATAATATGTAGGTGTGGGGTCAACATTTAGGTATTAGATCAACTCTCTGTACATATCCTTGAAAAGAGTACTGAATAATAGATTATAACAGAAAAATCACTTAATTTTAATTAAAGAGGCCCCCGCAGACAGGCGCCACGCGACTTTAATAGAACATTTCCTATGAAAAATTAACGGAACTTTTTCTACCAGAATATAGTCGCATTGTCGCGTCACGTCAGTCCAGCGGGAGCCTTAATAATGTAATTACTGTGAATAATTAAAATATATAGTAGAAGAACTAACCCCCGGATTAAAAAAGACAAAAATCAATTCGCTCATCTCATCTTAGAGACAATCAATTTTAAATATACGGGAATTGTTCCTTTGCTGTCTTTACAAGGTCATAATATGATTTCAAAGTGGTACATATACCAACACAAAGATACCTTTCTAGAAAAGAGGAATCATAGAAAGAAATAAAAATGCGTTTATTGGTATTACACACCTTAAAGCTATAAAAAAAAGAAAAGAATGATTCAACTGAAGTTTTTTTTTTCTGTCACAATATAATTATTTTCGCGCTTAACTGTACTATACCTGCACACGAAACTTATTAATAGACAGTAGGTAAGTAGGTAATAAGGCTGCTGCCATAACGTTACACACTACCAATATATTTCCATTGTTTCGTAATTTAATAAACTTTAGATCAGAGCATTATTACTTTATAATGGTCTAGTGGTTGCAAGTGCTTCTGCTGAGCATGAAGTCTTAGGTTCGATTCCCAGGTGGGGCAAAGTTTTATTGGATTTTTCTAGTTCTCAGAAGGAGCCTTTTCTCTTTTTCTTGACTGTGGGAAATCATAAAAGTTCAGTAGCAGTCTGAGTCTAGATTTGTACCTGGTTGATGTCAATAGACTCGCCCCCCTATTACATGGTACTTAAACATAAATGTCGAAATGTGGGTGTACTATAGTAAGTAAACTCTCTCTGTATACAGTGTGTCTGGGAAAGGTGTATTTATGGTCCCATTAAAATAGATGGATATTTTAACACAGCGTTCAGTACGTCTAACCAAAGATATCCAAGCAAAAAAACACTGATTAAAAGGATTTAAATTTTATCTAAAATAATAAATTGCCGGCACGCTAGAATAAATACACCCATTATGGGTAGGTACTTGTACACTTTTTGTGAGTATCTAATGCGGTTTTCTTACTATTTTTTACCATTGACCTTATTTTGGTGGTCTGAATCATGCCTAAAAATTTAAGTTATTGTTAAATTATTTTACATTATTACGTAGAGAAGTAATTGGGTCCTAAAGTAACTCGTGACGGTAAGTCGTGTCTGTTTCCGTGTGTCAAAATGGAGGCAAGCGTAAACGTTTATAGCACGACTTTCTTTTTATATATTCTTATTTTAATAATTACCAACATGTGAGCACATTTATTTTACAATAAAATGTTTTGTCGGTAAACTTGTTGCTCTTAATTTCTGAAAAGTTTTTAACGACAGACGATTTTTATTACTATAATTAATTATAGATATGATAAGCGAATAAAGAAAGCAAATATATTGTTGATTGATCCTCATTTGTTTAAAAAAAACATAATCTGTTAGTTGACTGAAAGAAGGTTTAATATTTTATCCATGAATGATTGCGGAAATACCATGACGTCTATATTAATAACTAGCTGACCCGACAGACGACGTTGTCCAGTCTTAACTGTGATACCTACCCTACCTACCTACCTACCTGCCTACCTTCCCTACCTACCTAGCTACCTACCCTACTTACCCTACCTACCCTACCTACCCTACCTACCCTACCTACCCTACCTACCCTAAATACCCTACCTACCCTACCTACCCTACCTACCCTACCTACCCTACCTACCCTACCTACCCTACCTACCCTACCTACCCTACCTACCCTACCTACCCTACCTACCCTACCTACCCTACCTACCCTACCTACCCTACCTACCCTACCTACCCTACCTACCCTACCTACCCTACCTACCTATCCTACCTACCTACCCTACCTATCCTACCTACCTACCCTACCTACCTACCCTACCTACCTACCCTACCTACCTACCCTACCTACCCTACCTACCTACCCTACCTACCCTACCTACCCAACCCTACCTACCTACCTACCCTACCTACCTACCCCAACTAAAAAAAAAAAAAAAAAAATGTATTCTGCTATTCAGGGCGGAGACAAATCCAACGAAACAAAAACCATGAAAATTGGTCCAGCAGATCTCGAGTTATAATGAAGGGAACAAACCCGTCTTTGTTTAGTTTCTACCATTAAAAAAACAAAAATAAAATGTACTCAAATATTATACGCTCAATGCAAAGCAAATCATTTAGAATTAATCACGAACAAATCATAATTTAAATTAATAGCCTCTTAACATGACGCATCCTATTACAGCTATCTTTAAGATAAATTGCAACCGAGATGATGAATGGTCGCTGATCTTGAACTGAGCGATGCAATGCGCCTTGAATCTTGCATCCATCTTGCATCACTTTAGTACATTGTGGCAGTATTACTAGTCATTAATTTAAATAATGTGCATGCAATTTGTGTTCAATTAAACCGAATGCAGGATACGCGTGAGAGAGCGTGCGTTGATGTCTTTTGTTCAACGTGTTTTTTTTCTTGAAAACGGATTCTCGCAGTTCAACTTAAGAGTTGTCTACTACTAAACTGTGGATGCCACACTAGATTGCAGCCTCCAGCCAGAGCTTATAAAAACTTACAAACTAAGCGACTACACGCTAAGGGCATTCCCTGTGGGGTACGGAGCTCGGCTTAGGGCGTCGCTGGGGAAGGACAGCAAAGGACAGGCTGGATCGGATATACTACTCTGTCAAGAAAGTACCGGGAAAAGATCAATAATACACAAAATGTCTGTATTCATCCAAAGGACAATGCTCACGAAGTATGAAAAAAAAACCCAGGCTTGGCGCAAATGAAACGTATCTCAGATTTTTAGTATAACTGTTTAATAAAATGCCACATCGGTGGCATCATCGAAATAGGTGGCTAAATGTAAGAAATTGCTATTTGTTTAGTGGCAGGGTTAACGTTCAGGTATTTCAAAATGTAATTGAAATATTTACAATTAGCATATACTAGATAACAAAAACAAACTCTTTACATTTAAACTGATGACTGAATGCAAAAAAATGCTATTTATTTTATCTAAGTCTTGATTGTATGCGACAAGTATAAAACAGAAAGAGAATACTCAGTATTTTGAAGAATGAAGGAGATAACCTCCTGTTGCCGGTGCGCACACGCTCTCTCTCTCGCTCACGCTTCTTACTTAGACATCTTATGGAGCGCTGTAGTGATGCGTACGATGAATACGTACCAATAATAAAAAAAAGTCATGTGGTTTTACGTACTTTCACACAGAAAAACAATTAAGTAAAAATAATCCCTGCCACTAAACAAATAGCATTTTTTTACATTTAGCCATCGATTTTAATGATGCCACCTGTGTGATATTTCATTTCACATTTATACAAAAAAATGAGATCCATTCCGTTTGCGCCAAGCCTGGGTTTTTTTTTGAGCATTGTCCTTTATTTTATCACCTTCAAAGTATGCTCCTTTAGAAACGATACACTTGCGCCAACGAATAATCCATTCATCAAAACATTTTTTAAACGCTGCTTCCGGAGTTGAGTTCAGTTCTCGCCGCGAATTCTCCTTTATGTCTTCTATCGATTGAAAACGGGTGCCACGAAGTGGTAATTTGAGTTTAGGAAAAAGAAAAAAGTCAGCAGGAGCCATATCTGGTGAATATGGTGGTTGCTGGATGGTATTTGTTGAGTGTTTGGTCAAAAATTCGTTCACAATGATAGCCTTGTGCGAAGGCGCATTGTCGTGGTGCAAAATCGAAGAATTTTCTTTCCACAAATCTGGCCTTTTTCGTCGAATTTGCTCTCTTAAACGCCGCATAACGCTCAAATAATATTCTTTATTTACCGTTAGACCTTCAGGTAAGAATTCAGAGTGCACAACACCGCGATAGTCAAAGAAAACAGTCAACATGACTTTGACTTTTGATCGACTTTGGCGTGGTTTTTTCGGTTTCGGTTCAGTTGGAAGGCGCCACTCCGAAGCTTGTTGACTAGTTTGCATGTCAAACTCGTAACCCACGTCTCGTCACCAGTAACAATGCGTTTCATGAATGTTGGGTCCGAACTGACTCGTTCCAGCATGTCCTCAGCGACTTTCATGCGATTGAGTTTTTGGAGAAAATTCAGATCTTTTGGGACTAGCCGAGCAGCAACATGTTTCATACCCAAATGATTAGTTAAAATGGTACGGATCGACTCGTGAGATACAGAAAGTTCGGCGGCTATCTCTCTCAGAGTTGAATGGGGATTTCAGGCACTATTTTCTTCACTTTTGCGATGTTAACTTCAGTTGCAGACGTTGACGGCCTACCAGAGCGAGGCAAATCTTCCATCACATCTCGACCGCTTTTGAATGCTTTGAACCACTCATAAGCACGAGTTTTTGATAAAGTCGATTCACCGTAAGCCTTCTGTAACATTTTCAGTGACTCCGAACACGAAATTCCATTGGCGATGCAAAATTTAAGACAAACTCTTTGTTCGATATTTTTGTCCATTATGAAATTCGCAATACACACTATATATGATATTACTAAAACCACCACTATATTTAATATAAATAACAGATGCAACTCAAACTCCGCGCCAAAATGGAAAACAGTTGTGCCAATCTAACAACTACAAAAAAAAACAAAAATTTGAATTTGGAACCATAAACAAATCATCCATTCCCGATACTTTTTTGACTGAATGTATTTTTGTCCAACGTTTGCTCTAAAATAATTTATGAGATTTGGGTCGTTCTTAACATTCATTCCATCACGTTTGTTTATCACGGAGGGTTAGGGCAGAAGTTAAACATTGTATTCCCACGCTATGCCAGTTATGTGTAAGTCCTATGTAATAGGGGGTGAGCCTATTGTCATCAACCGGGCACTAAACTCCTGGCAGCTACTGAGTAGATGAAAAAACGATACGAGTATCGGGTTTTTCCTTTTCCTTTGCCCGACCTGCGAATCGAACCAAGGACGTCAAGGTCAGATCAGCGCTTGCGACCTAAACCATCTCGGCAGTCTCGTGGGTCTTTCTCCTTGGAAGACAATCATGAAAGAAAAACTACCCTTGAAGGAGTAAATATAGTAGTTTTATAAGGTAAGCTACTGTCAGTGAAAGTTGCTAATGGATCTAAAATTTGTTTGTAATATCAAGGTCGCTCTGCTCTAGTAATAGAGCAATGGACGGATGTTGATTATTTAATTTTCTGTTATGTAATGACGTAATGCAATGTGTTATGTGTGTTCATTTATTTTTAACTAGCTGACCCGACAGACGTTGTCCTGTCTTAACTGTGATACCTACCCTACCTACCTAGCTACCTACCTACCCTACCTACCCTACCTACCCTACCTACCCTACCTGCCCTACCTACCCTACCTACCCTACCTACCCTACCTACCCTACCTACCCTACCTACCCTACCTACCCTACCTATCCTACCTACCCTACCTAACCTACCTACCCTACCTACCCACCCTACCTACCCTACCTACCCACCCTACCCACCCTACCTACCCTACCTACCCACCCTACCTACCCTACCTACCTACCTACCCTACCTACCTACCCTACCTACCTCTCCTACCTACCTACCCTACCTACCCTACCTACCTACCCTACCTACCCACCCTACCTACCCTACCTACCTACCTACCCTACCTACCTACCTACCCTACCTACCTACCTACCTACCTACCCTACCTACCAAAAAAAAAAAAAAAAATCTGGGCGGAGACAAATCCAACGAAACAAAAACCATGAAAATTGGTCCAGCAGATCTCGAGTTATAATGGAGGGAACAAACCCGTCTTTCTTTTATATTTCTATATATATAAAAGAAGGACGGGTTTGTAAATTATTTTTATAAATAGAAAATGATTCTATATCTATAAATATAGAATCATATTCTATTTATAAAAATAATTTCTGATAGTGAGGCATGCAAAATGTAAGTTGACAATTAACTAATTATAAAGTATCAGTCCTTCTAATAAATAAATAATGTTTACACAATATTTCATTATAATGCAATAATCAATAATAAATGCCTAGTAAGTTAAGCTAATTACAACCTTAGCATCCTCAGTGTATGCCCTTTGTCAGCGATTAGAGTCTGCTTCTATTTAATCTAGCTTGTAGTATTAGATAATACTTCAATAGTTCTCCTGAAAAATAGCACAAAATTTGTCCTGAAAAACCATTGCAGGCACTTTTTACGTAACGGTCAAGGAGTTGGTGGATGTCAGTAAATGGAAACTAGTCGCTACTTGTTGTTGTTGTAGTTGTCAAATTGAAAAAAAAGGCTTAAAGGGTAAAATGTATTGTAAGGGTTGCCATAAGCAAAAACTGAACATATAATAGACTAGCTGATGCCAGCGGCTTCGCCTGCGTGGATGTCGAAAATTATCCCAAGGGAATAAGTATAGGTGTTAATCCAGGTAATAACCTACCTCTGTGCCAAGTTTCATCCAGATCCGTGCAATCTTTTGAGCGTGAAGGACGGACAAACATACAAACACACACACACACTCACAAACTTTTGCCTTTATAATATTAGTGTGATTAGTGTAGATCAGGACTGGTCCGCTATGACAGTGGACAGACGTGTATTGAAAATAGGAAGGCTAAATTGATTGATTGCTATTATATTGATTTAAAAATCCACCGGTTATTTTTTTTGTTGTAGCATCAGCAGTCCAAAAGTGGTATTTAATTTAATAGGTCCAAATCTTTAATTTAATTAAGTAGTCTAAATGTTTTATTTTAATAAGCAAACCAAATCTTTTATGTAAGTAGTTGAAATGTTTTATTTGAATAGGTAAACCAAATGTTTTATTTAAGCAGTCAATTCCTCACATTTAAGTTCTAGCAATATTTTACAACTAGTTTCAGCTCATTGGTTAGACAGAGTAATTAATAATCATCACGTAAATATCGGAAGGCAGTGTGTGTATCGATCTGAGTATGGCGTAGAAAGTCGGAAGACCACGATTAATTGAAGTGTTCGTAGAAGTGATAATTATAGGGTCATTGTTTAAGTTCTTTGGTAAAGTGAGGAATTAAGATAGGTACTCAAAATGTAATCTGCATTTATTATATGATTGCCAAAAAGAAGATATACATCAACTTTGTCTGCCACCATATTGACAATGATGAGGATGTTACCTGAATACAGACACAACACAGAAAGAGTATCACCAATTTAGTACGGCGACGTATGTAGCGAGGTAAGGACGGCGGTCGGCGGTAACTTGCAAAAGGTACTAGGAAATAGGGTTATCATTTCTGAGAGCATATTATAGTTTCCCTTCTTTGTTTTTGAGGGTGTGAAATCGTCAAACCGCTTTTGGTGGAGCAGAAGGGAGTGTCAGACTCTTACTGAATAAAACGCATCTGTGTTCCTTCCTTAGTCCTATAAATAAAACCCACCCGTGTTCCTTCTTTAGTCCTATATTATATTCTCTCGGACAATCCCGTTGAGACATTTGTCTGCCTCTTAGATATAAAGGTTGGTATACTCATCAATCTACACATCATTCAATACACACAACTTTTTATAATAAAGATACGTTACGTTCGAACAAAAATCTCGTTGACGTACCTACAGGTAGCGATTGAGCAACCCAATTCACATAGTAGGTACAACACGTAACACAGGTTGCGGGCTATAATCTAAGCCCGGTTGCTGTAATGCGTTAGCAACCGCTAATTGATAAGTAGTAACAAAGTGGTGAGCGGAGTAGGTACTTATGAGTTTATGGGTTGTGGTGGAGTTTGTGGGGTGGTTTGTGTGCTGAGTATTTGAGTAAATAGGTATGTTTGGTTGTAATAAGTGCAGTTGGTGTTGGTAAAAATAAATATAATATTTCAACATAAGCTTTGTATATGCTCTAAGATCACTAAACTTTTCATGAAGAAAACAGCTTTGTGTTTATGTCATACTTAAGAGAAAAATATCGTGCATCAATAGAATACAATTAATATTGCTTATTGTTACTATCGAATTATATTATGAGTACTAAAAAATAAGATAAATCAAAATAAATTAAATTAATTCAAATATGTATGTGGATATGGAAACAAACAGCCGCGACCTTATTAATTCTTTCTTTTTCTTTAAATAATAATTGAAGTAGCACTTTTAGTTCAAATAAGTTAATTAATTGTTCCTTTTCATTTCTTTTAAATTGAAATGTCCTCTTGTTTCTTCCTGTCTTCCGATTTATCGACCTAGACACTGGTGTCCTACAAAGATTCTGTCGTCTTCTTAGCGTGTCGATGGCAATCTAAATAGACTCGGCCCAGGATTCGGCTACGTGTTTGGCGCCATCACTAAAGTCCATCAGTTCCTGTAACGTGCAGACGACAGGACACGCAGGACACGATATTAAGTGTCCCATCGTTTGTGGAACAGCACCACTAACTGGACAGTTACTCACAAAATACCAATTTGCCCATCTGGCTGACGCATTCGTATGCCGTAATGTGGTAGCCAATGCTACTACAAAAAATTACAAATCACACTTAAACTCAAACAAACTCCAATCTAATTTCAAATCACATAATTTTTAACGCATTGTCATCACGATTGTATGCAAAGACTAAAAACAAACCTCGATCAACCTTTCGACGACAAACAATAGTCTTTAACGTAAGTAAAATCTACACATTATGTAAATGCAAATAGTCTTCTTACTGCGTCCCATAAAAAGGCCACTTTCATTGTTCATCCGTATCCGACACATGTTTCTTATGCGTTACGTTTTATTATGAAGCGATGAGAATAAGTAATGCTGAGCTAAGTATGCAAACAAAGCGATCGCACTCGGTGTTAGGTTAAAACGAAGAGTATGTTTGTGTTAGGTGGAGGGAGGAGGCAGAAGTCTATGTTGTCTTTAGTAAGTTTTACTACTAGAAGAGCTCGTGGCTAAGTAATAACAGCTGCACAGGTTGCATCCATTCCATTGGTCCACCAGGTTAAGCTACGCTTGCCAGGGTTGGCCGTAGATGGGTGGCCATCTCTGCATACCGCAACTCCGCCGTGTCTCGGAAAGCATGTTAAGCCGTTGGTCCCAGCTGTCATTTGTGCATATTTAACAGTCTTTACGGGTCGACAGAAGCCCGAAAATCTGACAGCCAGTCTTATCAAGAGGTATTGTATTACCCAGTTTCTGGGTTGTGGAGGTCAGATAAGCAGTTGCCGGTTATGCTGGAAGCCGACCCCAACATAGTTGGGAAGCGACCCGGCAGATTGATTGATTAGTATGTTTTATTACATGAAAAATGAAAAAAAATCTTATCATACCACTATAAATCTTGGAACACTCTTGGGGTACTACCAAGTCTGAGAAACCCCGCCTTGGTATGAGACGGGTGCTATGTATTTACCTACTTACCTAAAGAAGGCGTCAAACTACTCGTGTTAGGCTAAGATTAACTCCCATTATAACTTACGAAGAAGGACAACGAGGCCCGCAGTCACAGCAGAATAAACGTAGCGGAGTTGGTCTACGGCCTTAACTGCGCGTGAAGTCCTGCAAAGCGGATCGCTAAGTTGGTCGGTAAGTACACTCTGCATACGTATTGCTCATAAATTGAAATAGACAGTGTAGCCGTCATGAGGAGCGTCGTCATGGGGTAATAATGTAGATCACCGTCCTAAACCAGTTACACAGACTCAATTGAATATTTTATTATTCTCCGCAACCGCCCGTTAGACGACCCCCCGACCAAAACACTATTTTTTCGCGTAAATATATTATCTACGTATGTTAGCTCAGTTACTAGATTCATAACTTACGTTAACTATCTTTCTATTAGGCAGTATGGCACGTTACATTTGATGATGTTCCCGAATGAACGCAGCCTCAGGGGATTGTCCGAAAGGGTTACCGCTACCCCGGAACATAAAGGGCTAAGGAAGGAACATGGATGGGTTTTAGTCAGTAAGAGTCTGACACTCCCGCTCCACCCAGAGCGGGAGAAGTCATTGGATGATTTCCCAGCCTTAAAAAAAAAAGAAGGCGTTGCTATAGCAAGTTGTTTTTTCAAAACCGGATCCTAGATTTTATTTATAAAATATGATGTCTTCTTAAGTCATTGACGCCTCGCAGCAGACCCAATAGAAAAACTTTAGTTCACGGTCACTTGGACACCGCGTTGGCGTATAACGAGTTAAACTTTTATCAAAGTATGGTGATAGGTACGACTTCTAAATATGACCTAGACGTAGAAGAGGGGCAGCGGTACATTGTCATGGGCATTGTCTGGTAGTACCGCTGCTCCGGAACACAAAGTGCTAAGGAAGGAACATGGATTGGTCTTCAGTAAGAGTCAAGGAACAATCCTTTCCGCTCCACCCAGAAAGGGAGGAGTCAATGATTCCCCAAAAAAAAGGATCTAAATACTAAAAATTATGGAATCTGTAAGTAGGTACACTATACGTTCTCGTATAAAGAAGGGTGAGGTACCCCATAATTTGTACAGCAATTTGAAATCCAAAGATCTGCGGCTTACGGATTTTCGCTCTAGATATTATAATTTGGTCTCAGAGAATAACTAAACGGTAAACATGGTTATTATCTGAATCACACACACATACGTTAATTACACACTTTATAACGTGTAATCTTCGCCCAAAGCCTTCGGTGCGTAGAGATATTTCCTGTTACAACAACAAACGGCGCCACTGCGGGGTCTTTCCTAGATGTCATCAACGGATGCGTAGTAACGGTTTTAGCAACATCCAGTTTAATACACTCGTGATAATTTGTACAAATGTCAAAATGTTAAAATAAAAATGTATCTCGAAGCTTTACTTTGTGCACTAACCTATACAAGGTCAACTGAAATTAGCTAGCAAAACTTCACAGATGTGATGCGTATCACTAATGGAAAGAAAACAAAAAAATAAGATTTTATTAACTGTTAATTTCCAGTAACTGGTCCTTACTAGCAGCCATTGACCCCATAATCCGCTATAGTGTTTTGTGTTAGCGTCTTTAGTGAAGTCCGTGAAGTTTTACCTGCTAATTTTATTTAACCTTGTATACTTAATCTATCTCATTTTAGCAGTGCAGATTACTTTGCGAAGACACTGATAGTTGCATGCCATGATAAAAAGGATTATATGAGTAAGATTGTCCAACTGCACTATAAATGGTTGCAAAACATTATGAATGTGTGATAATGCCTACATAGATTCTAAGATAACCAGTTACCTTAATTTAATGTAATACATAAACCAGAAATTGACGATTGATCATCTACCAAATACATAGTTACCTAGTAAAAGTGATCAGTGCATTCCAATCGGTTACAGCATTTCTGCCAAGTTAATGACAAAATTGCGGTGTAGGCTGCATCGAAGATAACTAGGTACGTAATAACAACTTGTTAGGTTTAAGGCGTAAAGATAGGTAGTGACAATATGTAAATGAGACGTAGATAGAGCTAAATTGCTAAAGAAGTATTAATTCCCAAAAATTGTGTAAAACAACCGAAAATATCTCAAATCTCAAAAACGGTCGACTTATTAATAGAAGTCATTAAACATGATTTTTGTCCACTATTCGATTTGGTTAACGAGAGAAAATCAGTTTTTAAAATATTTTATTGTACTGGCAACACCGAAAGATTCGATGAATATAAAATGGTGTGGCGACGTGCTTCTCTTCTCAAGTCCGGTGCAGTAGACAACTTCCTAGGTTGAACTACGATATGCCACTATGAAGCCTTTCTTGCCTCATCCGATCCAGCCTGTCCCTTGCTGTCCTTCCCCATCGACGTCCTAAACTGAGGTCCATAGACCGTACTCCACAGGGGGTGCTCTTAACGTGTAGTCGCTTAGTTTGTAAGTTTTTAAGCCCTGGCTAGAGGCATTAATTTTATTGAGGTGACAAGAGTCAAGCCCAGTTTAGCAGTAGACAACGTATTCAAACACTTGCATAGTTATTTGTCAATCAAAATTCAACTACCTACTGCAGTAGTGCATTTCAGTTCAATTCAGCTGAGTACCATCTTTATTCTAATAAGTTTACAAAATATTATTCAATTAATTTGAATTTGTTTGTGCCAATTTTGGCTTATCGCACTTATTACCACATCTATCCTACATTGAAATCGATATTTTTTAAATAAATATTATTAGGATAAACGCCATGACAGGTAGCGAATTGTGTCGTCATCTGACAGCCACACTATAAAAGGACCGTTCTGTGAGGGGATCGGTCACTTACGATTACATTCTGTAGAAACGATAGACGAACTCAATTCGGATCACAGGCCAGTCGTTCTGGAGCTAGCTCCTAACGCTGGCCCCCTCGATCCAACCCAATCTCCCGCTATCAAAACGGTCACGGACTGGGTGAAAGTAAGCGAAGCGCTGAAATCCACCGAGTCCCCCCACTTAGATAAAATACCAGATAAAATCGAAACTGTAGCCGACGCGGAAGCGGCGATCGACTCGTTCACGGAACACGTGCAATCCGTTCTGAAGGATTGCTCGAAGGAATCCCCGGCGGTGGACAACCGCTGGAAGCTTCCTGACGACGTACGTGATCTCGTGACCGAGAAGAACGCCGCCATTCGCGCCTACAGATCCTTCCCATGTGCCAGTAACAAAGCTTTTATGCGTAACTTACAGCGTAAAGTAAGCAATCGTGTCAAAGAGCTGCGTGACGACCAATGGGATAAGATGCTCGATGAATTAACACCCAACCATCTGGCCTTCTGGGACCTGCAGAGGAAACTACGCTCCTCTGGGATCTCCTCCATGCCCCCTCTCATTCGCAATGATAACACCGTCGCCTTCAACGACGATGAAAAAGCTGAATGCCTAGCCGACAGCTTAGAGACCCAATGCTCCCCAAGCACCCAACCGGTAGACCCAGCCCACCTCGCTGAAGTGGACGCTGAAGTCGCACGCCGGACCTCACTCCCTCCCGAAGAGGACCCGGATAGTCCCCTTCCCCCCGTCACTCCTGACGAGGTGCAGGGGATTATCAAGGGCCTCAAACATCGAAAGGCCCCTGGCTCCGACGGAATCACCAATAAGGTGTTCAAACTCCTATCCCCCGCCCTCATAGTGCTAATGACTGCTATCTTCAATAGCGCCATGGCAAATAATATATTTCCTCAGCAATGGAAGCGAGCTACCGTTATCGGTATCCCTAAACCGGGCAAGCCTAAGTCTTTCCCAAGCAGCTACCGCCCCATCAGTCTCCTCAACGTCTTAGGCAAAATCTACGAGAGGCTTATTTATAAGCGCCTCAAAGACTATGCCGAGGCGAAGAGTTTAATTCCCAAAGAGCAGTTTGGCTTCAGAACCAAACACTCTTGTGTCCAACAGGTGCACCGAATAGTAGAACACATCAGTGGCCACTACCAGCACGGCCGGCTGACCGGTGCCCTGTTCTTCGATATCGCGAAAGCGTTTGACAAGGTCTGGCACAACGGGCTGATATACAAGCTATACCAGCTCGGTGTGCCTGATCGACTCGTGCTCATCCTACGAGACTTCCTGTCGAACCGCACCTTCCAATACCGCATTGAAGGAGCGCTTTCCTCCCCTCATCCGATACGCGCCGGAGTCCCTCAAGGCTCCGTGATATCCCCCCTCGCCTTCACGCTGTACACTAGCGATATCCCTGTGAATAAACTAGCCCAGTTAGCGCTTTTCGCCGACGACACGGCCATTTATTACTCGGGTAGAAACCCCGACACGATAAGAGAGATTCTCCAAAAATCCGCAAGAGCCTTAGGCGATTGGTTCCGGAAATGGAGAATCGAAGTCAATCCCGACAAGAGCCAGGCGGTCCTCTTCTCCAGCCCCCGCCGACCCTACCCTAACCTCCCCAGACCGATCACCATGTTTGGCAAGCCAATCCCTTGGGAGAAGCAAGCCAAATACCTGGGTGTCACTCTCGACAGACGCCTTTCCTTCAGAGGGCACATAACGACGGTACGCTCGCGCGCCGCGTTCGCCCTCGGAAGGCTCCACTCCGTGCTGAATGCACGCAGCAAATTGTCACTTCAGTGCAAGTTGCGTATCTACACCGCGTGCATTCGGCCCATTATGACATATGCCTGCCCCGTGTTCGCACATGCCAAGCCCCACCTAATCCATAGGATGCAGACCCTTCAAAACCGCTTTCTCCGAAAGGCCACGGGTTCCCCCTGGTTTGTAAGGAATGAACGACTACATGTCGACCTTAAGATCCCCACTATTAAACAGTGCATGAAGCGCCTCACAAAGCGCTTTATAGATTCAGCCGCGAAACACCCCAACCCCCTCATCTCATCGGCCGCCCGATATGTCCCCTCAAAAATCTCCAAGATTCGCCGACCTAGGCTCACATTAGAAGAACCTGACGACCCCATTACCATCCTTCAGGAAAGTAGTAGGGCCACCAGTACAAATTAGAAAAGTCAGAAAACACACATACAAGCCGCGAAATCGTCCCCGGCCCCGCCGACGAGGCCCTCCGCGACCCCCAGTAGAAATACCGCCCGACCCTTGCTCGACAAGCCAGCCCGCGCCGCTGAGCATGTAACGTTAAAATTCCCTAAATAATATCGACCCAGCCAACCCCTGTTGCTCTCTCTCAATGACGCACTAAGCCTAGGCCCGAACCCCGCAGGGGGTGCCCTTAGTGAACGTTCATTTAATTATCCTTAGTTTGTAAGCCCTGGCTGGGGGCCTTAAAGTAATTTTTGGCCACCACAGGAAATTCCGGTTAAGCAGTCAACAGCCTCTCTAGGCTGATCTGCGAGTGGTCATATCAAAAAAAAAAAAAAAGGGGATCGGTCACTTGTCGGTCGGCTCTCTAACGGAAACTAAGAACGGAAAGGTTGTCTGGTGATCGTCGCAATTTGCTATTTGTCGTTATTTATTTATTTGAATTGTTTGTACAAGAATTTAACGATTGTTTGCTAATGTGATTTTGTTGTGTGTATTTCAAATTAATTAAAATTAAGAATATTTGTAAAATCAACGTAATTATTGTTTTTTTTTATTTATCTCTACTTCTGGTTCCTAAAAATATTATTTCTAAATATTGACGGTAAACGATTCTAAATATAATAATATAAATATGGACGGCTTTTCACGTAAATAAGAATAATTGCTAATTACAATCACATTTATTAAAATATTCTGCAGTTTCCAGATACGATAAAAAAATATTTGCACCGTTTCTGAACGAAAAGTGAACCGGCCAATCACAGCGCATTGGAAGACACTTTCATTTGTAACGTATTGAATTTTGAAAACAAACGTTCAAGACTCGTTGGATTTCGGATTCGTGTTGGTGGTATTTTAGAATTATTGAGTTTTGTTTGTGAATTATAATACAACCACTATTTAGACATTTTATTGTGAACTTATGTGAGTTTTGTTTGAAGAAAAACAGTGAATAAATATACAAAATGATTACGTTATCCGAAGATGTCAACAAGCTATTGTAAGTTTCCATGATTTTTTACCACGAAAGTATTCCAATATCTTTTGCTGAGGTGTCTTCATGCAAATATTATTCTTAACTTCGTGTAGATAAATTAATACTCGTAATATTTTGACTTTAGCCGGTTAGGTCGTCCAATTCTATGCTTAGGCGTCTCATAACTTCCACCGTTACAGATTTGTTTCAAATATCCGTGTTTCAAAAACATCCAATCTATAAATAAAACCCAAAAATAGTACTAAGACTTCAGCCCAGATTAACTTGGCTAACGATCTTTTTCAAGTACCTATTGTTTCTATGATTTAAGACCCAGAAGTCCTGCTTAATAAATTGTTTCACGGCTTGTTAACTGAACCGTATATTTGAAAGTAGCTCCTACTTAACTTCCTTGAAAAGCAGCATTATTTATATTTCATAATATGAGTATATGGCTACCCAAGTAAAGGAAGACCAAAGAAACCATGAATGGATTGTGTGAAAGATGGTATGGCTAGGAAGGGAGTGACTCTGGAGTATAGAAGAAAAGGATACGTTGCGCCGACCCCAAATAAATTTGTATAAGAGCAAGAGTATGATGATTATTAAAACCACAGTACACTTCCTGTTATTCATAGTAAAGGATGGGTCAGTGGGTCGTCATTATGTTCTCATACAGGAATGGAACTAGCAGTAGTCACTACACTACTGGTCCTAAGACGACCCACTGACCGGTTTTTCAGTTTGTTTGTCAAGGTATGTGCCGACAAAGTGAAGTAAAAATAACCATTATGATCTGAATTTTGAAGCTTGGTTATACCTGTATAAACTTAGCTAACAACATGAAGAGCATGAATCCATAATATTATTATTAGTTGACAATGTGTAACAACACCACTTATGAATTGCAACAACATTCTTAACACAGAAATAGTAGTGCTGTAGATTCAGAGCAGTCTAAGTCATTTTCTGTTAACATAAGATAACATGGAATCTATACCATAAATCTTCACTTGAAGTAATCCATCCAGGAGAATATCATTATTAACAAAAATGTG
Source organism: Hyppa rectilinea (assembly GCA_951799385.1). Lineage (NCBI taxonomy): Eukaryota > Metazoa > Arthropoda > Insecta > Lepidoptera > Noctuidae > Hyppa > Hyppa rectilinea. Next base: position 7,330,152 of record OX637314.1, read on the forward strand.
TCATTGTCATACTACACCTTTTTCTTAACAAAATAACCTCTTTTCCAGCAATGAGGTCCTTATGGAGATATCCCAGAACGTCCGCTCAATGATGGAAGAACTTTGGCTGAACTGGTCACACCTTGGTGTCGATGACAGCACCAAGGTGAACAACATAACCAAACTGGTGCAGATTGAGAAGGAACTGCATAGAGATGTCATCTCTGAGACCAGACAGAAGCTCAAGACAATGCAGGGACAAGTTGACAGTGAGTTCACAAACATGTTATGTTAATTCAGCTGGTTTTTTAGAGATAGATATTTTAATATTGAATTTATTTTTTTCCCCTATGTTTAAGATACTAATATTCAGGCACATGCCCCTGTGCCAAAATCTATCCTTGATTAAATTTCCTCAATTAATTCCAGTTTTAAGTTAAACTGAAACAATTAGAATGTAAACATCTTTGCAATCAACACAAAATCAACTTAAATTTTAAGGCATCATTTCAACAAAGATAGCCTTTTTAGTCCTGTTTTATCATATGGTTACCTAAAATATAAGTTATTTACAGAATTGAAGGAAGAAACAGAAGAATTGAGCCGGTGTCTGTCTGTTGATATCACCATTCTGGACTTCAAAGAAGAAATGATGCTAGTTGAGTATAAGAGAGAACTTGAAGAACAGATTGCTGGGTAAGTATACACAACATACATTGTTTGTAGTAACATACTAAGGTCATTTGGACAGAAAATGCAACATGAAAGGAAGTATTTCCCTATACCTTTTGATTTTGCTCCTTTGCAATATGCTAGCAAAACTGGCTACTTTTCGTTCAGCAGTTGGAAAATAGAAAGATAAAAATAATTCTTTTACAATTTTTTGTTCTATAAAGTAACCCACTATTAGAGAATTGACAATAGCTAAACACTGAATAGCCATAATAATGTGTGTAAAACATATTCATTGAAATTATTTTGTTTTTGTATGTATATGCCTAACTTTGAAGTTAATTAAATATTAAATACAAAGAAAGAATTACGAATGATGCTCAGGCATTACTACTGTCAAATTATCTTTACTTTTCACAGCTTAATAAGTTAGTTCATCAGTCATACACATTACATTATTCTCACACTTTTTAAAACATGTAATTAGACAATTGCTTAAGTAAGGTGGCAGGTCAATTTTGTAACAGCCTGGTGACATGAGAAAGATGCTTAGGTCATCTTTCATTGTGCATCTTTCTTAGTAAATTACCTAATGTCAACAATTGTCTCATGAGCTTGTGAGAACTATAATTGCATGATTGATGGTATTCTTATACCATCTCAAGAAGTCATAATATGCTTGCATTTTGTTGAAATCAAACTTCTTTTCTTGTCATCTAATTTTGAAATTGAAATTATTTATTGTTTTTTGTGTTAAATGTTCACAAAATAGGGTCTTAAACTAAAGGTTATCTAAGATTCCAACAAAAAGTAAATGATTTATTTACTATTAATTATGGTTTTATAACAGCTAAGGAAAATAATATTTTATTTTAAGTATCAACAAAAATATTTTCACAACCATATTTTGTTATGATGTTTGCAATGTCCCATTTTAAAGGCTAACTGATGGACATTAAAAAAGGATTAAATGGATAGATAGAGCAGATATAAAATCATCAATACATGAGTACCCTTGTATGACTCAAGTAGCATAAATTTCAATAAATTATGATAGCCAATAGTTCCACTGAGTTGCATTGAAAAGTAAATAGATTGAATTGGCTGAGTTAAATGACACTGTAGTGCTAATAAAATAACAAACATCACTTAGCATTAGTCATTCAAACATACTCTCACAGTAAAGGCAGTTAGCACTTAATAATTTAAGTTGTCTCTTTTCAAATATAAACGAAACAACGCTTCTTAAACCAACAGGTACAGAGAGCAAGTAGAACAGCGTCGCATGAAGATGGAAAGGCTATTAGAATGGCAGAGAGACCTTGCTGATAAGCTCGGCGTCACCATCCATGAGCTGCAGGAGGTACCTCTACCAGCAGAGGAGGAACTCGACAAGTTGAAGGAACACCTGGAAATGCTGCAAGCAGAGAGGGATAAGAGGGCTGAGATCTTCCTGAACATTCAGGTTGAAATCAAGGATATCATGGGTGAGTATATTTTTGGTAATGTACGGCTGCTTGTACAGAGGCCAGCACATCAAGTTATCACAATCTGTCAAATTTCTTTGATAGTATTACAACTTTATTGCAAAGACATAAGGTTCATTTTTAATTGAGAAAATTTGACAGTTAGGGATAGCTTGATGTGCTGGCGTCTGTACACGCCAAGAAAAGTCGCCGGGCCTATGCAAGAATTCGTGGCGTTTCTATACACGGACTGCATAACTGCTTTGGCGCTGACCTAGAAAAAAAACTTAACTGCACTAGACATGATAAATTGGTCTTATATGCAGCACACATATTGAAATTTCTTAGCATGCATGGCCTAAGGGTCAGCACAGACCGATGAACTGGCGAAAGATGCAATAAACAATTTCATTATTATCTTATGTTCACTATCAACTTTGCCCTTTGCCTTTTTTAATTTTAATTAAATTTATCTTGGTATTAATAGAGTAGGTCACTGCCATCTGATGAATGATGAGACATCATACTATTTATACTATATGTACCTACTTCTTTGCATCATGTCAATCAATAAATTATCCACTGGAACATAAAAAAAATAATATCCATTATATATATTAAAAAATAGAAAGATAGCCACCTTATTATAATTTCATTTTTACAGACAAACTCCGCATCAAGCCACAGAACAAGTTTGAACACATTGTGACATCATCCCTCTCTGTGGACTTCAAAGTGACTGATCTCAACATGGACCGCCTCTCCAAGCTTCAGCAAGACCTGCAAGAGAAGTTTGAACAGACTAATAACAGGGTGAGTACCCCTGAACGATGCTTTAGTATTTTCTTGTAAGCCTACAGCACAGAGTAGGCAAGATACTTTTATCAAACTCTTACATTCTGACACTCCATTCCGCTCCACTAACAGCGGGATATAATATTTTGATGATTTCCCAGCTTTTAAAAAAAAGGCGCAATCGATAATAACTTCAAATAAATGACAATATACTCCCTTATTTTTAATACCTTTTTATCATCTGGAAGAAGACTGAATTCCAATTAGTTTGTCAAAATGATCGAATTTAACAAAAGTTCAATGCTTGGTAGTACTAAAGATAATAATTATTTATTGTGCACCAGATGAATGTATAAAAAAAAATGTGCCAAATACCAATAAACAATTATGTTGTCTCAGGTATTGGAACTTCGTGAACGTCTTACAAAGTTGTGGGACTGTTTGGATGAGGACCAGATATACCGCGAAAACTTTTTACACGCGCACCCTGGATGTCACCCGCAGACTGAGGCCGCCATAAAAGAGGAGATCAAACGCTGCGATCAGATCAAACGGCAGAAGATTCAGGTATAAATATTCAAGGAAACACACTCATTTAATGCTTACTTAAATTTTTTTAATTGAAACATCTTATTTTGTCACACATGTAAAAGATTATCTACATACAAAGAGAATGTGTTTAATTAAGGATTTCGCGATTGCCATCATTCTATATCAGAAATCATTTAAAGTATATAGATTGATATGTTTACTGCCTAGGCTAGGCAGTGAAACGGGTCGTATGAATGCATTTCAGAGAAAATGTACTCAATTGCTCAACTATTTTATCATTAAGCTTAGTAGTTTTCACTGATTGAAGATAGTAAAGATTTTATGATTGGAATATTAAATATTGATTCAGCAGTTACATACACAAAGTGGTCCAGCCACACAGATCAGTTTCAACACCATCAGGGCTTGTTTATTTCAACACTTATTAATGACTGGTATAAATTAAATTATGTATCAATTTAGTAGGGATTGCAATTTTGCATGGGTTTTCGCAGTATATGGGCAGGACCTAGAAGCCCCACTTAGGCTTGCGGTTGCGCGAAGACTAAATATGGCAATAACAATTAAATTAGTGTACTATCGTCTAGTATTAAGTGTAACTGTCGGGTTTAATAACATCACTTGATTACAAACAATTATCTCAATGCAATGATTGGTACTGAGGCCAGCACATCAAACTACCCCAATTTCTCTATGTCAAATTTCTTTGATAGATTTTCAACTTTATCACAAACGTATAAGGTTCATTTTCATTTGGGAATATTTTATGGTTTGGTATACCTTGATGTGCGGACGTCTGTACGGTCTTCGGTGAAGGGATCAATATAAGTTTGATTACGACTTGCCTTTGTTTTTGATTATGATCACATTTGTTAATCACTCACTCCAGCTGTCGTAATAAAATGTTAATAGGGGAAGTGTTTGTAAGTTGAACTTATGTAGGGCGGGTTTGCAATCCCTTGATCATTTAAAACCCAGTTTTAAATCTCTCTGCAATTAACATTGATATAACGTATTATGCAAAATCGTAATCAAACCAGTCGTTTTGCTCGGCTGGATTATAAATCGGTTTACTTTCTCGAAACTAGTACTGATAGTCATCAGTGGCGCTATCTAGATGTCATGTATTTTAATTGTTACATTGTGATTTATAGTAATTACGAGTAATTATTAGAAAGGGCATATACCTAACTGCTGTTCATTATTTGCTTAGCAACCATATTGTTTTAATTACATTTCGTTCTGAGACGTAATGGTAGTTTTTTTTACCATACATGCAGTACCATACCATGTACATATATGCTATAAATGAAACCACAATTAATCTAGTCTAGCCTAGTCCATAGATATTGCAAAGTAAAAAAAAAAACAAACAAAATAAATTCGATAAAAGTAAACAACGTACCCTTGACCCCAAAGTGCGGCGTCTATCCACGCAGGCCGCAAGTTCATTGAATTAGTGTTCATATTAGATCTAATCACAAGAAGTAATCGGTCCACAATTCCGTATTTTTTTCTAAATCGTCAAAAAAGTCGTTGATAAGTATGTGCAACGTTTCATGAATCAATTAGTCTAGTTCATCTCGCCACCATCGCCTTTTCAGTAGTAATAAATTGGCCAACATTCAAATAAATACTGAAAATAACAGCTACTTAACATTTTCAGGAATTTAATCTCACCTGTAATACGCCTAATGCTGACTGTTATCAGGTGACCATAATCATAATTTTGAGTATGTGTCGAATACATTATTGGCAGCTGTATTTATTTTTGTCGTACTATTGTTATACTCCAAAACGTGTACATATCATATTGCGATTAGTTTAGTAGCATTACTAGTCCAGTAAACTTAGGAAAGTTGAGTCATATTATTATAGCTACTACACTAGCGACCCGCTCCTGTTTCGCACAGTTTTAACAACTTGACCGAACACTGAGATTTCTTTGTATTTATCTATTTATACTAATATAACCTTTTGAACTTATACGTAACAAGCAAACGCATGCCCTGTACGCCAACGACAGAAATATGTGACAATGCACGCACGCAACAAGACTATAACACGAAATAAACAATTAAATCATTACTTTTGTGAGTGTTTATATAGATATCTTAAAAATGTAAGCTCTCGTACGTAATTAATGACATGAAAAAAATTAAAAGACTGACCGACATGATTTTCCCAATACCCATGGGGGTATTGGGAAATTCATGATAACAAGAAGGAATAAATTTGTAGCTTGGAGGGCACGCGCGTGCGTTTATGCTCTGGCGTTCAAATGGATAATAAAGCTTAAGAGTTTGTTTGTTTGCTTATTTGAACGCGTTAATCTCTGGAACTATCAGTCGGCTTTGAAAACAAAACTATGAAACTATTTATCATCACGCTACGCCCCTTTACGGACGAGCAAAAAGTAAAAAAAAAACAATAAAAAAATATTGCGTCGGCGGGTTAAACGATGCGACACGATAGTCGATGCGACGCGGTGTTTCGGGGGAAAAAGAAATTTCACGCGTACAAAGTTTCGGCCAGAAGCTAGTGTTTAATATTATAAGTATGAATTTCCCAAAAATGTATTAAAATCCGTTACATAGGTTAAAAGAATAGCACTGTCATACACAGACACAAAGAGCGAACTTAATATACAATGTTTATTAATTGATGTGTTGGTCACGGATTTTCCCTACTTTAAAAAGACGCGCATAGATTGCACTAGTACACTATATTCTAATTATCATATCCTTTCACCAGGTGTTCGTAGCGAACGTCCGTACCAAGATAAAGCTGATGTGGGACAGCATCATGTATTCGAGTCGGGAACGTGAGGAGTTCGTGCATTACTTCCAAGATATCTTCACTGAGGACACGCTGACCTTGCATGAGCTGTATCTGGAGAAGATCACCAAGTATTATAATGAACACAAGTAAGTATTACCTCTTGCACTTTATGTTAGAACGAGCTTTCGCGTTGGTTAGTTTCGTTGGTTGGTTTCCTTTTAAATAACCTAAATGGATTCTAGATTTATTCAAAATAAGGGCTGACCTTCTTAGCGTGTCGCCCAGAATTCGGTTACGTATTTGGCGTCGTTACTTGCGTCAATCAGTTCCTGTAATGTGCAGACCACCTGACACGAAGGATATAAAAGTGTCCCATGTTTGTGGAACAGTACCAAATTTACACTCTCAACACAAAAAATCAGGGCTGACCTTTTATGTTGAAGGTTTTTTTTAAAAAAAAACATGAATTTTAGTGGTAAAATAAAGGGAAGAAAGAAAAGTTGTGTTCAAGATGTTTGAAAGTTAGGTATCGTTGAAAAATGTTTCACGAAACCTATAGTTTAATACCAATTACAAAATTTTCCTTAAAATGACATTACTTTAGCGACGTCGTTCACATTTTCTCAGGCACATTTTCGAGCTGGTGGTGACACGTAAGAATCTTTGGCTGAAGATGACGGAGCTCGAGGCGCGAGCTACGGAGCCGGGTCGTTATCACAACAGAGGCGGACAGCTGCTGCGTGAAGAGAAGGAGAGGAAGGCTATCGCTAGTAACGTAAGTTGTATTACATACTCATACATAGATTCACGCTTGTTCCCATGGCATGGGGATTGGCAGAGACTATAGAGCGCGACCTGTACCTAATGCTATTCTGTAAAAATCTCACAGTTGAAATAACGGTAAAGTGAGTTTAAAGTGAGCTATCAATAGTGCCCACACAGCATAAGGAGAAACGACAGCTCACTTCACCCAAGTTTTTACTGAGATTTTTACAGAATCGACCATCTGTTACGATTATACACTTACATACATTTTGTCTCGTTTGCGTTAAAACATCATGCCATACACTTACGCTAGATGACTGCAGTTTTCGAATGCCGTCAGGCAATCTTTAGCACAAGGTCAGCTGTCATCCCCGCTTGGGCGGAGCACCGCCGTGTCCTCGTAGAGGCGATCGGCGGCGGCGACCTCTCGCGCCCGGCCCTGGTGCAAGCCATGGTCCGGGGCGAGAGGGAGTGGGAGGCAGTCACCTCCTTCTGCGAAAAAGTCATGCTCGCGAAGGAGGTGGCGGGATGGGAGAGAGAAAGGTCCTCCCGTCCCAGCCGCCGCAGGAGACGCCCCGGGCGTCGGGAGCTACGTGACGACTCCCGGCCACCGTAAGCGCGGGCCTGCGGACGGTGAGTAATGGGTGACTCACCGTCCGATCAGCACCAGACCCGTGCCGTACGGCGCGTATATGTTCCACGCGCGCCTCAAAGAGATGTCAGCATATGAAGGGGCCCCTCAGGGCCAAGCCTGCCGGGTAAGCGGGATTGTCCGAAAGGGTTACCGCTACCCCGGAACATAAAAGGCTATGGAAGGAACATGGATGGGTTTTAGTCAGTAAGAGTCTGACACTCCCTTCCGCTCCACCCAGAGCGGGAGCAGTCATTGGATGATTTCCCAGCCTTAAAAAAAAAAAAAAGGTCAGCTGTCATATGGATACCATAAATAAGAGTTATTATTCAAACACGTTATTTGTACGTATTGAAGTATTTGAAGCGTATTTTGTACTTGTACTTATTTAATGTTCTCATTCGTTTGAAACGCTTAGCAAAGTTAAGTCGTATGTCATCTTTGTTTCGAGTCTAAAAGGACCTCCACGTTTCGTCTAGAGATAAAGAAACGGTTCAGATGTTTGCAAATGTTAATCTCATGATAATTGTTGTTTTACAGCTACCGAAGATTGAGGCACAAATTCGTGATCTAGTGTCAGACTATGAAGCCAAGACTGGAAACACGTTCACTATTGATGGCAAGCCTCTACTTCAACTTATGGAAGACGAATGGGAGACTAGGAAGGCTGTGAGTATACTTAATTTATTATAATTATTAGAGCCAAGAAAATGTTAAATTTAAAAAATAATGTGATAAACTTAGAAAAAAACATGAACTTTCAAATGGGTGATAGACATACGAGAAACCTACCTTATACCTACCAGGCTTACCTATTTAAAGTGGATGAGTTTATTCCTCTATGTGGCACCTTTAAAGTTCGTGTATTAAGACGGTGACACATGGGAAAACAGAAACGAAGTTCCTTACGTGATAACTAGTCGCACGCGCAAACACTCGTATATAAAAGAAAGAGACAGAGAGAGAATGACAACTTTGCATGGATATGAATCAGTCAACTCTTTACCGCAAGCCACGTTACGGAACTACCAAAAATATCAACGAATCATAATATGCGTACATGCTTAAATTCTATTACCCATTTAGGTGCTACCATTATGATCGATTCAGTGTAATGCATGGCAGTCGATCCTAGTTGATCTCCTAATTGTTATACCACCTTAAATTTGAGCGTTCACGTCATTAAACGTTAAGGTCTTGATTTAGGACCATTGTGGCACCCACTTTAGTGAAGTTTCCATTTTGTTAAAAGTGGGAAAGCAATTACGAGGACAGCTATACATCGGTCGACCATAGGCATAGATTGTATTTTGAAGCGATTAATCCAGGTCGACCACAATCCAGTTTCACCTTAATGTATCCTGCAATTGTAATTGGCATTCTATTTCAGTGGATTGAACTTAACTCACACTTGATGAAAAAAAATAGAACTATGACATGGTAAAGTTTTGCGAGGCGAGGCGACACGAGGGAGTAGCGATAACGTTTTGTCAATTGGTATGTCTCACCTCGTCTCCTTTGAACTCGTTTAACACAAGGTCGAGGTGAGGCGAGACGATGCAGGGCATTATTTCTCTGACATATATTATTTCGATTATTTATAAAAGTTAATTTCCTTGATCAAGGTTTATCTCAAATCCACCCATTATTCCTTGCTTTCAGACTATTCATTATCGTAATTATTTTCATCATTGTGGGCATGTATAGTGCAGTACCTACGCATAGTCATTGAGCTTGTTTTTATTACCGTGCGCATACGCAACCGAAGTCGTTATACGTTTAACAGCCAAAAAATACTAATAAACTGTTAATACTTTTCGGGGTTTCTGTTTTTATTGTTCTTGTCACCTCGTCTTACCTCGGCGAGCGTGAAGATCATTGTTCGATTTCCTAACAAAGCATTTCACACAGGAGCGTCATAACAAGCTATCGGCACGCAAGCAGGCGTTGACGCCGACGACGCAGCTGTTCCGATCGCTTGCGACGTCGCCGCTCGGCAAGCGTAATAGGACTGCTGCGGGCCTGGCTGCTACTGCGGAGAGGAATAGGTAACGTTACATGTTGGGTTTGGTGATGGTGTTTGTTGTTTTATTAGATGCAATAAGTATGTTCGATATTATTATTACTTCTTGGCGTGAAATTCATGAAAAGATGCAAATTTGGGAGCTCGAAGCTAAGTAATAACAGCCGCAGGGTCGATCCATCAGGTCAAGCTACGCTGGCCGGGGTTGGTCCGTGCATGGGTGACCATTACACATTTAATTTCTACTAGTTGCACCATTTCTATGAACATAGGGGCAATTCTGGTATTTTTATGAATGTTCACGTTCAAATCTATCAAAAATACCTTTTTGAATTACATTACATTTTTGTGACGTTTTTGACATTGATGTCGCTGAGATGAGATTGCGACTATATTTTAAACGGTTTTTATTACGGAAATAAGCCCTCTGTTACCTTGGGGGTAATCAATATAGGCAATTTAAAACACTGACCATAATTCCTTTGGTGACGCCATAGAATGTCCACCAACCTAAGGAAATTGGAAAAATAAAACTTGTGTCGTCCCTATACCTTGTGTTAGATGTAAAGCATATTCGCATTGACTGTAAGCAGGTCTTTTAACTCGTAGGCCGCCGTCGAAACGTCAGCTGATAACGGGTAGCGCGACCAAGGCGGTGACTACGTTTACCAACAATCTATCCGCGCTCAAGAGATCTGCTATCACTACTGTTAAGAGGTAAGCTAGTACTTTTATTGATAAATTGTACAGTCAGCAAGATAGTAGATGATATTATATGCTATTATATGATAGCAACAGATTTTTATTAAAACTTTGGCAATTCGTCGAATATTTCTGTATTATTATTAATTAATTTTGAAATATTGATATTAATTTACTTATGCTGCTGACTGTTACTGATGATTGTGTTTGAGGTCGTTTATTTTTGTGTATAATGGTGTATTGACTAAGTAAGTTGTATTGCAGTCGAATTTGTTTTTTTTTGTAAATATAAAAAGTAAAACGTATTATGTACGAAAGTTACTCCATAAGATTCATGAACGGAATGAATTATGTGATAATTTATTGGATAAAGTGAGATAACAATCACTTTTCTGTAATGAGCATAAACAATTTCCATTCTAAAAGTTTTGATTTCAATCTGTGTTTCGTAAACTTGGTTCGTTATTTTTTATGCGTTGCAAATAATTACAGGTGCAGAAAAAAAAATGTTATTGGCATCACTCGCTTTTTATTCAGCATAAAAACAATCATTAGTTACCTCACGCACATTCGCACACACTTGTTATTTAGATAATATTTTTCATTCCTTTACTATTTCAGTGCTCGCTTGTGAATTTATTGATGTGAAAACACCATTACGTCACGTTTATTGAGGCAAGTTTTGTTTGATTGATGATAAGTAGCGATCGAACCAAAAATATAATACGTTGACGTATTGCGTAAGTAGAGGGAATGAGAAATATTGCACTAGCGTTATATAATGTATTAATTAAACATGTAGAGCAAATTGTGTGTAGTCATTACGCTTCATTGTTCAGAAAAGCATGAAGTAATTAGAATATTAGATGGAAGTAATAACTTATTAGATTGTAGGAGTAGATTGGTACTTACGTCAGATACCGATGCTATTATGTTTTCGATAAAATTGAATAATCGACTCATATGTAAAAAATGTGCCAACTGAGAGAATTACGAGACTTTTTTCCAGGATAACTTTGTATCAATGTCTTGCAACTGTGTCTACATCATTGCATCCAAAATAACGTTTCTATTTTGTGATAGGCGCATCAGCGGGCGTTTGGCTGCTCGGGTAGTTGCGGAGGGCAAAGACGCTAAGAGGAAGCTCGACTATGGTGGAGAACTGAGGAAGACACCCAAAGTCAATGGCAGCATTCTCAAACATAAGCGTACGGTAAGTTGTTGGCAGTGGAACGCGATGGCAAGTCGCCACGCGAACCCATCCAGCATAGTAGATATTCTGGGTGGGTTTGCGTACTTGCCTCGACAAACAGCTGTGATAATGTTTTTCTTAGTTACTAATCCATTCATTAGTTTTTCTTGCATAAATTAATAGTGTTTACTAACCAGCCATAATGGTTCACCGCCGTGTATTGGGGTTTACGAAGTTATAACACGATTTATTTCTGCTCCGTGTTTAAACACGGCAATAATGCAAGTCTACAAAAAAAAAATGCACATTATAATATTGAAACCAGCGCGCCGTCCCTTATGAATTAATTTTACCCTCTTGGAGGGTTTTTGCCAATGGCATAACGTATCACGGCTAATGAAGGAGCAGCAATCTTTTTTTAAATTGCTCCGAAAAATACTGATATCTTAAGTGCAAAAGTGCAAATTTACTTAATTAATCCTCAGTCTCACGGCAAGCGCCACAGTACCAGTCGCCGGTCTACCAACGCGACGCGCTCCACCGGCTCGCAGGAAGAAGAACGAGTGGCCAACAAGGATCCGCTCATGGAGACCACGCTTCTTACCACCTATACTGACTTCAAGGTTAGGCTTTTCGATTTGTAAGCGTTAATCTCCTGAAATCTCGTGTTATTGAAATCGGTTCACCAAAATATTAACAACTAATCTCCAGGGTTATTTTTCATTCTTTTTCACACATTTTCAAATCAATGGTAGGATCGTAACGAATTCAGAACTGTAGATTGAATATTTTTGAAAATTAATAATTGCAGCCAGGTCTAGGAGTTATACTTATGCCAAATGTTTAATATTTTTATTTGCTTGTCTGAATGTATGTAATATATGTTCCAGCATCACGTATAGATGTTCATATTTTGGTTAAATATAAGCCTGGTCAGTCAGTAGGCTATAAATTATCACGCAGTTTGCTGTGGTGGATGGGTAATATTGCATTATGTTCGTAATCTTCTATAGTTTACCGCAAATTGTATTAAGACGAGCCGAGTATATCGCGGATATTTACCTATTTAAACTTTTAAATGATTATCATCACAGTAAACCACCAGACCACGTTAATCGCAGCATCAGTGCCGCATACAACATCATTTTTCTTTCTTAGCATTTAATTTACGCAAAAAAAGTGTTATGTTTATCAACAATTGATTGAAACTTTCTCTTTACAGGATGGCATCAATGAAAAGCAAATCAGTCGTAGCTCCATGGCTCAGAGGCCGAACGAAGCAGTCCTCCCTACAATCGTCTACCATACAATAGAAGAGCAGAACGGTACCCCAAAAAAAACTCCGAGGGTCAAAACACCTCTGACGCCTAAAGTTGGCAAAGAAAACATACAACACGTAAACCAACAAATGACACCGAAGAGTAATCTTTTGTATACACCAACTAGGCTCACACGTTCCGCCCTCAAGCTTAACAACGACGGCTTCGCAACTCCCCGAGCTCCTCTCAGCGCAAACAAAGTCAACCTTCAAAGACAAAACACAGTCGCCAGTTTGACACACAAAACTACCCCCAATAACGTTAGCAGGTCTAAATCCCACTCGCATTTAGTGCGAAAAAACCTCCCGCCTCTAATCTAAGAACTTAGACTGAGTTCAGTTCATACGTCTTGATATAAACGCTTGGTTTTGTTTTTTTATTGAGAATAGTTTTGCACGGACATATCAAGATGTATGCACTGCGCCTTAAAATATTATTAGCCATGATTTTCATACGAGAATCAATTTGTAATTATAAAATATTATTCACATTTTTTTTAATACAATTTATTTTTGTTTGTCGATGGTTTGACTCAAGTTTTGTGACGTATTAAATGGTCGTTTTCTCGTTGATAAATAACTTTTTGCTTCTTATCCTTGTATATTTGAATCTCTATAATTATGTGCTGAGTAAATTGCATTCAATTTCAGGCATTGGTTGATTTTTGTTTATTGGATGTGATTGATAGTATTTTAATTGATAGATAGTTTTATAAGTTACTTTCAGTTCTTACAAGAATAATTATTTTAGTTTGTCTGCAATTGGAATAATGTGTTTTTAGAGTAGTTTTTAGTCGCGTCTTATACTAACATATTGACATTCAACTTTTAGCTTAGGACAGATTGTGTCTTGCAATTACCCACCAAATTGTTTATCTTGTAATATCTTATGAAAAGGATTTATTCAGCATTGATAATAATTATAAAAAATAAAGTAATTTTACGAGCATTGTAAATACTCTGCGCGTGAATAAGGTTGACATTATAGGCAGCTTACCTTATTCCATACACTGCCACGAACACGTATGTGTGTTGCAGGCACTGAGCTTAGGATAGCACAAAAAATGTGGCAGTGTTTGTGTTAAATGAAAAGGTCACATGAGAAAGGTACTAACATTCCAAGAGACAGTGTACTTAATTTTTATCAGTATTTAACGAAGGAGAAAAGATTCACAAAATGGCCACATCTCATGCTAACATTAAAATAATATTTTAATTAATTGATATTCGTCGCTTTATTTAACTAATGTATAATTTTAATAATTTTAAAATGTAAATTATGGTTGTAATATATTTGCATAGTTTAAAAACAGTTGATTTTTTATTTCATGACCAATGAGACTTCCTTGTTAATTTAGGATTTATAAACCTGTCATTTTAGTATCATTGTAAAGTAAAGAAAATATCAGGTTTATATAAAGATACTTAGCAAGAAAAATGTCGATATATTTTGATTACGAAATAGACCCTAAGGGCCGAATGTTTAGAAGGGCCGTGGAAGGTGATAAGTGTGATATCGAGTTGATTTGGAATCGTGAGCATACAGATCTACTGTTCCATGATGTGGATATTGGCTCGTTGATGTAAGTTACATTATCAAGTACATGTTATTTTAACGTGTAGGGGAAGGTGGGGCAGCTTCATACAGTTTTTCTATTTTGTCTCATAGATTATTCTCTGGTATCAATATCTGAATAGATTGAATAAGAACTAGTACTATAACTATCTGACTTTCTATCAAAAACATATAATTTGTTTAAATATACATCTGTGACTTTTTATAAAAGTTTAAAAAAAAAATCAGGAATGTATGAATGTGCCCCGCATGCGGGGTACTTTCATACAGGCTATGAGGCAGATTCATACATGTGAAAAAATACACAAATTAAGGAATAAATGTTTAATTATTTATCAAAATAAAAGTATCAAAACACAACGTATTCGACACCAAAAGCAATTAGACTCTGTGAGTAACTAATACCTAGAAAATAATCAAGTAATAAAGAAAAAAGTAAAAAAAGATAACTAAGTAAACAGAAAATAACTTAAAATGTAGGTAGTTTTTCCTTTTATGGCACTGAAAGAAACTTAGTTAACCTAACAGTCTTTCTGATCAGTCAAATAAGTATATCTATGTCCTAGAATTAAGTAACATATCTTTGTTATGTATCTATTAGTACACACACAGTATGAATGTGCCCCTCTTATTACTGTATGAACCTGCCCCATTCAATGATTTTGAAAAACAAATATTCTTATAAAAAAACCAAACATATATATTATTATTTACGTATCAATTCACAAAATACATCCTATTATCTTTGAAATAAAATAGTATTGAATAATCTAGATAAAAACTTTCATCAAAATAAAGATGTTTAAAGTGAGGTTATAAAATTACTTATGCGTTGCCGAATCACGTTCCGCGTCACCTCGTCGCGAGTTTCACACTGACTGCTGTCAAAATTCGTGAGCCAACGCACACGTAGGTAAGTCACGTGTACATGCTTAAATCGTTCAGTTAACGCGCGCCTAATAAAAGATGTCGCTAGTGTATGACGGTGCCCCGTGTATGAATCTGCCCCACTTCCCCCTAGTATAGATTTTAGTGCCAACAACGTCACGACTTCATATTAAGCTTTTGAACGCCATAGACATCCACGTGACAAGCAAGCGCGTGCCCTATACGCCAACAACACAATGGCAACCACAGTAACACAAAATAAACAATTAAATGATTACTTTTGCGAGTGTTTATAAACATATCTTAAAAATGTAAGCTTTCGTACGCATTTAATGACTTGAAACAAATTAAAAGACACTGGACATTGGGAAATTTATAATAACAAGAAGTTGATTTGTAGCTTGGCGTGGAGGGCTCGCGTGTGCGTTTATGCTATGGCGTTCAAAAGGGTAACTATCGTGGTCGTTATGGATTTATAGCTTGGCGCTGGGCGAGGCATCACGTCCTATGTACGTTGGCGGTTAAAAATACGGACTTTAAGGCCAAGTTTCTTTACAAAGTTGGTCTTCATCATCAGTTAAGGCCAAGTTTCTTTACAAAGTTGGTCTTCATCATCAGTTAAGGCCAAGTTTCTTTACAAAGTTTGTCTTCATCATCAGTTATGTCCAAGGAAACTTTGAAAATACCTTTAAAATAGTGTTCATTTGTTACCTTTTTTTTTTTTTAAGGCTGGGAAGTCATCCAATGACTGCTCCCGCTCTTTTTACCTATGTAATGTTTCAGTGAGCTCTCAGCCCTGTCAATATGTATGATAAATGAGGACAAGGAGATTATAGGATTCATGGCTCTCTCAGATCATCCCCACGTACTTGGCCTTGATCCTGCTGATTGGGAAAACTGGATACGGAATTTATATCAGTAAGTAAATATTTAAATCTACCTTAACACCAATCGTTAGAAGTTGCCACATGGATGGCCTTACCTTAAGAAGTCAAAAGCACGGGACACTCGACATTGCATTTTAGCTTTCCTCTTTCTTGGGAAAGCATCAAAGTATTTTCGATTTTATTGCCGTTCGTCTAAGTTCGTCTCATTTGCCGATAGGAAATTCCATCGGGCGTATAGTTTGTAAATAATGTTCCCACTGCACTGCACTCCCTTTTGTGTGAGTGAATTGGCTGTAATTTACCACACGGGCCCGCTGCGGGTGTGTTGGTAGACGTCTTTTAATTTTTGGTCCTAGGACATGCCGGTTTCCTTGCGATATTTTCCTTTACCGTTTTGAGATTAATACAGGTGATGAAATAATTTGACACTTTCACTGCCAAGCACCCGGCTCCCGGGTCGAACGATAATTCGTTCACGTGCCCACAACGCGGCTCCCGGGTCCTACATATAAATAGTTATATGTGGCTTGTGACCATGCCCAGCACCCGCCTACCGAGTGCAAATCAAAACGTGCTACTAGGGTTGCCAAAAATAAGCTAGGTGAGAATAGTATGTACCTACTTTTGAGTAAGTCTTTCATCAATTATTTATTTACTTTAAACAAAGTAAAACACCTATCAGAATTCGAATCTGAGGCCTACACCTACGTTTATTACTGAGCCACCACTGCTTCCACATAGCTTGTACCTACGTACTTTCTAAAAATAAAATACCTATTTTAGTTCTCACTTTTTACATTCTATGTTTCAGGAAATATTACTTGTCCCGTAACACGCTATTCATACATTTCATGTGCTGCATCGATTCGGTAACAGACTTCTTTGTTGAAGAGGCTTTGGTATCTGTGTTCCTAAACGATTGTTATTTACTGTATATTGTGATGACTGTACCTCTGTTTTGTCCAGATGGTAAGACTACTGATCTATTTTATTTACTCATAAAATAGTTAAGAGGATTATGAGGGGAGATACTATCTTGTATATTAGTACTTGAAACTCTGCTGTAGCTTGATCAAATAATCGACCCAACAGTGAAGAAAAATTGAGGATGGGGATACAGGTATTTTTGTTCATGAAACTTCATACATGCATATAAACACACGCCTTCCACCCGTGTGGGTAGGCAGAAACAATAGAATGCCACGTGGTACGATCCCCATTACTCCTTTTGTGTCGTTTACTTTTATAAATCTAGAAAAGAACTTGTCCCCGATTAAATCAATTACTGCTGAAGTACAGCTCTAGTCTACTTATAATTGAACATTCCAGTGATTTACCTCATTTTTTAATACAATCGGACACTAAATAGAGATTGAATGTGTTACAGAATTAATAACAAGGTACCAAACGTTCAAGAAACGAAATATATACAAATTCCTACCAAAATCTAGGGATGGAATGGGTAATTATTTATATACAGCCTTGAGAGCGGACTTTTGCCCGAAATTGAAAATGCGCAGAGCAGTGTACGTATATACCCCCTTTTTGTAAAACATCATGGTATTATCTGAAAGTTGGGTTGAAGTTGATTGTAATCTAATATTTATAAGAAATTAGTTTTTATTTTCAAATGTTATTTCTCACATTAAAAGTATTATAGATACAGCCTATTATAGCCATCGGGCACCCTGTCCGCACCGCCTCGCCTCCTGCGGCTAGTATTCTTCATATCGACTTGTATGGGTATGCGCTCACTAATTCAATATGCGTCACCGGATCACCTCAAGCGCAGGCCCTCCACGCGCGGACTGTGTATGGACCTCTCAGTGACAACTCGCTGCTCCCATGCTTGCCTTGCGTTCTCTCCACTGCGAGTTGCGAGGTTCACAGGCTGACCGCAAGTTTATTGGTCATAACGCGGCGTCCACCCGCGGACCAACAAACTGTCGACAGCGAGTCGATGCCGTGTGGCGAGGCGGCGCGGGGTGGTTGCCGAGTGTCTTTAATGAGCTGTGACCTTAAGTTTAACAACAGCTTGTCATATTATTACCACTTCTTCTTCTTAGTGTCGATGGCAATCTAAATGTACTCGGCCCAGAATTCGGCTACATGTTTAGCGCCATCACTATATTTCTGGTATCGTGACCGGTCAGTACGATAAATTGATTTAATTGTGTACCTATGTTTGTGTATAGGGAAGAAGATAACGATGACATAGTAGAAATATTACACAAGAAATGTCCCCGACTAAAGGAGCTATACGGTGAATATTACATAAGTGAGATTGTCGGGCGGCATCCTGAAAGCAACAGAAAGCTCATAGTTGCCGATGTAAGTACTTCCGTGTTTAATGTCAAATACTGACCAAAAACCATACCGGTGTTCCATCTCGCACCAAAGACGGGGGTCGCGGAAACGTACGAGAGGCGTCCATGACCTGGATTAGGATAGTTCCCCGTATAATATGCGATTTCCTCGCGGGTGAACTCATTATCGGGTTATGACTAATAGTGGACTGCTATAGGCTGATAATGATTATAATGAAGAACGCGGGCGGAGCCGCGTGCAAAATATAGTAACTTTTTCCCACGGCATCGTATACACGCAGGCAAAGCCGCGGGAACAAAAAGTACCGGATTTCGAATATACACGGTGATTTTTTATTTGTTTGCTTAGTGATTATCTATGACGAAATCTAATAATTCTCCCATTTCAGTTGCACGGCCGTGCTGTTGCGGTCATGTGTTTGAACACAGATATCAACTATAAGAAACTACAGAGGCTGTATGAGTTGCGGCCCTACCATGGACTAAAAACAGCTACAGCTCTTGAGAAAGAGCAGAATAAGCGGACTAACTCTCTATTAGCCAATTTCGGGTACAAAAATTGTGTATTATTAGTTAGGAATGTTGATTTCTGAGTTTATTTCGTGGGTTACCGATATCGGTCAAGGAAAATGTCCTATGGACTGTTAACTTATTATTTAAAATATAAGTTCGAAATCGCCAACCCGTCTTGAGTAAACGGGGTGAAAAATGCTCGTACCTTCTCTGTATAAGAAGAGACCTTTGCCCCGGAGTAGGACAAATTATCCCACGGGAGCCTACTACTCGAGACAAATAGTATCCTATGCCCTAAGCCAATAGTGCTATTCTGTTACCATCTCACCGTGATAATGCAGGCGAAGTGAGATTAAAGCGAGTTGACAATAGTGTCAATCCCTAGCATTAGGTGGACGACAGCTCACTTCACATACGGTTTCACGGTAAGATTTTCACAGAATCCACCGACAGGTCAGGTCATGGTACTTCTGTTTGCCAAACATCGAAATTCGTTACTAAGGCGTCTTCTTATTTTCTTTTCGTGTGGTTAGTGACTAACCTGGTGTCAGAGTTTTTATTATGCTGCCCATGGGCCTCTGACTTAGCTTCACATGCTGTTGAGAAATATCTCTCAGACATGCTCGTTTCCTCACGATGTTTTCCTTCACAACAGTGATAGCCTAGTGGCGTGACTGTCGGATTGCCAAGTCATAGGTCTCGAGTTTAGCATATTGTGGAATTATCACTTGCTTAAATCGGTGAAGGAAAACCTAAGGCGTGAAAAGGTAAAAGACAGACCACAGTTATGCGTGATATGTGTGTGTTATGTCAGACTCAGTCCCTACAATATGGATTTAAGAACTAAGATGATAGAATGTTAAGAACATCGTGATAGATTAACTGTTAATTAAATTTAAGGGAGCCGATAATGCTCGGTAAGTGGAGTCCCTTCGATCGTCCTACGGAAATTAAACACCACCACCCAGAAACAGTAAGTCCACTTTTTTTTTAAACAGCACCGCTTACTTTATAGGGTGACTGGTAATTAGTGACCGATATTTAAACACGTGATTTTTACTCATGATTACAATCAACTTTTTTGTATACTCGATAGTTTTATTTTTATCACAATAACAATACAACTGGCGCGTGCTAAGTTCAATGAACGTGAGGGTCTCTAGTCTCTACTAGTTACATTGCTTACTTTATCGATAACACGGCGCGGGCGCCTCGTTGCTAACAGCTGATCGTCGCGAAGTTCACTTTTCTATGAAACAGCAGATTGTTTTTTTATAATCCTCGAAAGTCTTTCTGCACTAGTCTAGAATCATGTTTTGAATTCATGGTGACAGTTTGCGCATCTTGTCCCTGCCACCATGTTTATGAAAAATATAAAAAAAAAACTGAAATTTTGTATGAAGTGTCCAGGACTCGGGATTGCTTTTGCATTATTTAATTTTCAATCGCCTGAATATTTATCTGAGAAATTAACATGATGGTTTTAATGGCAAATATGTCTAACCGCCGTATTTATTCTTCAGATATTCAACCGTCAGATATCTGTGTAAGTCCCATGTAATAGGGGGCGAGCGTTCACCCAAGCACAAATGCAGGCTAGGCTGCTACTGAGAATTTAAAATGGAGGACGCCTACAACACTACCCGATTAAGAATCGCACACATGACCTCAGCAGTGGTGCTTATGACCACTAGACCACCAAGGCAGTCCCAAAATTGATTTTGTTTATATTTCCCAATCAGACCTACCGCAGAAAACATCCTCGAGTTATAAAGAAATCCAGCCGAGTAATCTTCACTCGGGGCGACAACAGTGACGAGGAGATACTAGTCAAGTCACACTCTGATGAATTGAGTGACCAAGTGTACTTACGATCTCCTTCATTGTCTGCTTCTATATACTCTGTGGCCAACTTGCTAGATGAAGATCCTTTTGATTATGATATTGTGAACATTGACACTACGCTGTTGAATTTAGCGGAGGGCCGTTCTTGTGAAATTCTGTGAGTTTCTATTTTGATCTTTTTGAGATGAATAATTATCTTTGATGCAGTGAGCGTCTCCATTCACACTCCTTTTTAATGGTAATGAATTAATCTATGATAAAGTATCAAAAGATAGAATTTTAAAAGAGCAAAGAAGTTTAGACGCCCTCTTCCCGATAGCGCTTTAGACAATTTAAATCGATTGAAGTTTTTGGCTTCCAAATGAAATTTAAACAGATTTTAAGGTTCTGAAATCGGGTTAAGGGTGTCAGACAGAGTAATTTATAAATCTGTTATGAAAATAACCTTATGCTATGTTATTGTTTCAGGCCAAACATGTCTTTAAACGTAAAGTCGTCATTCTTATTGAACCCGTCTTTACAACCACAACAGAAGCGCTTAACATCTTGTACTTCATCATATTTTAGGAAAGGTACATCATACTTTATGGGGTCCGTGTATTGGTCCATCAGACCGCAGCAGATAGATGTTGACCTGCGCCACGAAATATGTCAATTAATAGAATAGAATAACTTTATTTCGGACACAAATATCCATATTCTAGTGTTAGTCACATACAAAACATAATTAAAATCCTGGCCCTGATTTGTTCAATGCGGATGTAATTAACGTATTTAGCACACGAGTCATTAGAAACTCTAACTCTAACAGGTCGGAATTTTAACTGAAGAGGTTTGGCTTTGACTATACCTTCTGGTCAATTTAGTGCATTTTAATGTGCCAATTCAGATTACATTTATTATACTGACAGGATATACAGAATAACGAAAACCTGTATCATGATTTTAAAAATGCCTAAGAATATAATACTGATACTTTAAGGGATGCGGAAGTAATCTGCTTACAAGATGAACAATATGCGCATGCGTCCTTTTTCATACAGGCAGCGTTAAAATTCAATTGTATTACTTACTCGTTCTCTTACTTTTATAAGTTGCAGATAGAAATCCACAGAAAACAATTAAAATAGACGACAGGGAATCTGACATGTACCATGGAGCAAAGAACGCTTTTATGATTGAGCTGTTTGCGTTCCGTGAAGACATGGACGAGAGGTATACAGGCTTTGTAACAAGATGGATAATTATGATTACTTACTTTTTGTACTGAAAATTCGAGTAGGGGGATGGGGGGATTAGTATGGTGATCTAGGCAGTAGTGTTTTTAATATGCATTTTGCTGAGGGGGACTTGTAGTCTCGTTTAACTCCTTGGTTAAGCCCTTTACCGCAACTCCGTAAATTTTCAAATTTGGAACCACTTGCACCTTATTTGTATGGTAGTTACGCATTATGGTTGTTGAATTTGGATGATGGTTCTATAATTATAAAACTCATTGTTAAGTTTCTAAATTACAGACATTCCTACGACTTATTGGAAGCAGCATTTGAACTAACGAAGGATTATGATTATTGCATCATTCGTGTGCCCGCAGCTGATAAAACCTTCTCTTTGTTACAGCATTTTACTGTAAGTTAGATTTCAAATACCATATCTGTGTGACTTGGATGTTTCTGATAGTCTTTGCTTAGCCGAAAACTATCACGATTATTAAGAAGTGTTTTGTTTCATTAAAGCCCGAAAGAACGAACTCATAACCAGATTAAATTAAAAAAAGATGTGTCGTGTAAAAGAGGTTTTTAACCAATTTACAGAAAAGGATCATCAATTAGCATCAAATTGACTTACTTCTAAGATTCATAGAATCAATTCTATTTCATGTTTTGACGTTCAAAAGTGCCTTTCTTGTGCCTATTTGAAATAAATGAATTTGACTTCGACTTCATTATATTGCCTCTAATACATATTGATTTTGTTTCAGTTTATTCCAACGAAGCAGAAAGTTTGCTGCGACTATTCGCTTTATATTGCGCACAGAAGTGCAGTTTTGGGGTAAAACAACGTTTTGAGCAATAATTACTTATAATAATGTTTTTGGGGGTTGAGCAAAGTGATATTTGGATATTCCATCTGGAATTTCTTAGCAGCAGCCCAGGCCCTAGTCTGTAAGCGGGATTGTCCGAAAGTGTTACCGCTACCCCTGAACATAAAAGGGCTAAGGAAGGAACATGGATGGGTTTTAGTCAGTAAGAGTCTTACACTCCCTTCCGCTCCACCCAGAGCGGGAGGAGTCATTTGATGATTTCTCACCCTCGATAAAACCAAAAGGGTGCTAATTAAATCTATTGTCTCCGGTCATTCCATGAACGAACAAATGAGAGGGTTTTGAGGGTGGGCCTCAAAAAAAAAAAGACATCGGTCTGGACTTATGCCTGTTTGACGGCAATAGGCTCGCCCCTTATTACATGGGGCTCAAACACATCTGGCAAAATGTGGGTGTACTATAGGTACACCTCGGACTACACCTTCTAGATTACAGGCGTTTGTTATGTCATGTTTTTCATGTCCCCAGAAAGTTGAGAGTACGCGAGGCGGAAATAATCGACATTCCAGAAATAGCGCGTCTCATGATAAACCTGAATGGAAAGGAAACAATAACCACAGTAGAGAACACGATCCATAAGAAAGAGAATCAAGCGTATGTGTTCACTAGCGGAATGCATGTCGTCGGCTTGGGAATACTTGAGTAAGTGCATCTACTATTATTTTTTCCTTGAGCTAAGTTTTTAGTGGTATAAGGGAAAGAAATCTGTATTCCAACGTAGTGACCTGGTGATCTGCTATGAGTGCCCAAAGGGCAAGTGGTGCCTTTTTCTCTTGTGTCCATGGGGCTATTTTGAAACAAAAAAAAAACCATCAGCTTTGCTGGTAAAATATGATCAGGACTTTCCCCAAAATTACTTAATGGTCGGTTTAATTTTACCATCGCTAGTAAGCACACGAAAAGAAGAATATCGTTAGCGTCCCAAACGCAGGATAGGGTAAAGTCTATACAGTCAAACGGGGTGAATAGGGATGCAGGGGTGAATCGGGACGAAACTTCAAAAGGGATTTTAACACTGAAATAATATAGTTTATGGCCTGTAATGTGTTTACTGTATTATAATTAATAATTAAGGGTCCTTGTTGGCCACAAACTGATGGTACTGCTCATCCGTCGATTTATTTAATAGGTAGTATTTTGGATACGTACTATAATACACATCAGACATTTAAAAAAATCTACACTATCCGTCCGTTTCAACATCACTAAAAAAAGCTTCCCTCTTTTTCAGAGCTCCAGAACAAATCGAATTCTTACGAGGAAGGTTCAACCTAGGCTCGTATCAGATCCATAAGTATCACTTTGCAGGACATGGCATGGATGCTGGGTTCACAACCCTGAAAGTGGCTGTAGTATACCCTGTCTTTGAACAACATTTTAGGTTCTTTGCGAGAGAAATGTTGAGGCTGTCTGGACATAATACTCTGTTATGGTTGACAGCTTATAGGAATAAATGGGTAATTTTCTTTTATTTATAACAGAATTAAGACGTTGACTTTGAAGTAATTATGGTTCTTACCGCCGAATACATTCTGACGAGTCAAATGTTGTTAATTAGCCAGTAAGACGTTTATTGTGCGTAATATAGGTAAATGTCTTCCTAACCCTAAAGGGTTAACGGGCGTGATGTTATATTAAAACATATTTGAAAAAGTTAAGCTAAGTGTTGTTAGGATTTCAGGTTAGTTTTGCCATAATTCATGTGGATGAAATTCTTGGTGGGTATCATTTTTGCCTATAGGTGAATCTATTAACCTTTTGAACGCCATTGTCACATATACGTGACAAGCAAGCGCTTGCCCTGTACACCAACGACACAAACATGTGACAATGAGGTTCGATATCAATACGAAAGAAACTATAAATCATTACTTGTGTGTGTGTTTATAGATATCTTAAAAATTGAAGCTCTCATTCGTATTTAATGACATGAAACAAATTAAAAGACATCATATCATCATCATTATCTATAATATGTATGTATTTACGAAAAAAAAAATGTATATAAGTAGTTTATCAGCCATCTCGTTACCATAACACAAGCATTAGGTTGCTTAGCTTGGGACTGTATGGCGTTGTGTGAAATATCCAAGGATATTATTATTATTATTAAAGATATTGGGAAATTCATGCTACCAAGAAGACATAAATGTTTAGCTTGTCGTGGAGGGCGCGTGCGTTTATGCTCTGGTGTTCGAGGGTTAAAATCTAATTATTACGTCATTTGACAGACAATACATAAAGCCAACTCTATTGTGGCTTCCATGGTGCCATTGATACCGAGGAACGTTGAGATAGATAGTACCGCTGTACCTGAACTTAAGAGAATTTGTGTTTTGACGGAGAACATGTACGTATTCCTTAAATAGTAGTTTAAAGTCAAATTTTCTTACTAACAGCTTTAATTCGCACAACTGTACCTACTATTTAGCAACCAAACGAAAACTGACTGACCACTACATTTAACCATTTAAAACCCAAATTCCAAGTGTTGCCAAAGTAAAATAAGTAAAACGTTCAGTGACCATAATGAAAGTGTATGTTTAGGTATTATTCTATTGTTTGTTAAAATTATATATATAGTTATTATTCTCCTGCCCTTATTAGGTACATCTTATTTCGAGTCAGCATTTCTTTTTTGTCTGTACTTCGACACTAGCCGCCATTAGTATTTATACCAGCCGCTTTCAGTAGTCACCTCCTTTCTAACCAATGATCTTTTACAAAGTCAATAAATAATTATCATTAATATTTACAGCATTCCATTCAGTTCATGGTTCATTGGCAAGAAACTGACGACAATGACCAAAATGGACGTGAACACTCGAATAGTAATTGTAGGCGCGTCCAGAACCGCTTTAGGATTTCTGAATGCTCTACTTTTTGGGTATGTTCCTTAGATTTATTATTCTATCGCCATATTTTACTGTAGTGTAAGTATAGAAGGAAGCACATTACTGTGGTGCTATTCTGTGAAAAACTCTCCGTGAAAACGTAGGTGAAGTGAGTTTAAAGTGAGCTGTCAATAGTCAAAATGGTTGAGCTGAATGGTGCTAATCCATGCGTCATGTTCATGAACGGGCACCGTCAGTAGGGGCTGGTCACCTCTTAGCTGCCACGGCTGTTTTAATATTTAAATTAATTTTGAATTGTTTTTTTAAATCTTGTAATTATGGACGCTTTTATTAAGTTCTGCATCGTTCTCACGTGTATATTTCAACATGAGTGATGTAACCCAGATTTTGTAAACATATTTTGATTTAAAAGAGTGTCCATGGAGTTTCTTGCCCGTTCTTCTCCATAGGTAAGTACCTACTGCTTTGGAATGGGCAACTAGCTTCATCTTTCTGACTGACCGACCCCTTGACAATTCAAAAGTGCCTGTAATTGGTTTATTTGAAATAAATGCTTTGAGTTTGAGTTTAGTGCCAATCCTTAGCATTAGGTGGAACGACAGCTCACTTCACGCTCACTTCACCAAAGTTTTCACGGTGAGATTCTTACGGAATCGATGGACGTAATACCAACCACTACAGAACACCCCTCTTTTCATCATACATAGAAATATACTTGAGAGTAATAAAATCGCTCACTTTGACTTTTATTATTTAACCCAATAGGCCAACGCGGTCACCGGTGACCGCGACCAATAGTTTTTCTATCGTGTCTGCTGCGTGGCAGTCAATGCCTTAAGGCTGTTTTTTTTTCATAAATATTTATTAACATAAAAAAATAGTAATATTAACTGAAGGTTTATTTCAATGCCTTTTTAATGAAATAAAAAAAAACCGTATAAAAATACTCTTGTGTATAGGTAATACCTATACACAAGAGTATTTTTATATATGACATAATATGACAAAACTAATCATACCTATTAGGTATGATTAGTTTTGTCGATCCAATGTAATAGTTCAAAACATTATTACATTCTTCGAATGGCGTTGATTACAGCGGTGAAAACAGAGCAATCATTATTTCTGTAAAAAAGTATTGCCATAAATAAAAAATGCTGTGCGACTGCTTTGAAGTCAGAAAATGTGCTTAACAAACTCATAATTTTGGTAGCAGTTTATAAAAAAATGTTTTGTTATATTTTTCATGATTAATTTCAGTCAAACATCCACCTACTTAACTTTCAACAATGTGACCTTAGTATCTCCGAATGGACTGCCCTACACGAGACATTCGAAACCAGCGGCTGAGTCAATGTTCCTCAAATATTATAATGGTAGCGACAGGTACTTGAAAAGTGTTCCGTACACTTATTACGTGAATGTCGTCCAGGCGACTATGATGGAGATTGATCTGTGAGCCTACTTTAATTATTATTTTAAACTAGATATTGACATTTATGTTTGAAATATGTTGGTCAATAAATAGTATAAAACCAATAGAATCATGATAATGAATAAAGGTGCGAACAATACTTTTTTGACAGCGCCTTTTATTTCGAAGTAGTAAGAGCCATTTTCGTTGTTACCGTGACCGTACCATGATCGCCATAATTCACAAACGCAAGAAACAAAGTTATCATAAATTCTTTTTCCACGCATTGTCATATTTCATAACTTGATACAATATTGTTCATATTTGAGTATAATTATTTTTTTGACTTTCTGTATGTTTTAGGCAAGAAAAGTTCATAACATTAACTAGTGGGAACAGATATCACTATGACCTACTCTTTCTGTTTTTTGGAAAACAATATCAGCATCCGGATCACATGGTACAACTAATCCAACGAGATAATGATATTAGGTAAGCGAATTATTAGGCAATTATGAAGGTTAATAACGAATATCCCGGGCGGTGAGTAATGGGTAGGTCACTGCCCGATTAGGAACAGATGTTCCACGCGCGCCTCAAAGAGATGTCAGTATGTGAAGGGGCCCTTAAGGGCCAAGCCTGCCGGGTAAGCGGGATTGTCCAAAAGGGTTACCGCTACCCCGGAACATAAAGGGCTAAGGAAGGAACATGGATGAGTTTTAGTCAGTAAAAGTCTGACACTCCCTTCCGCTCCATCCAAAGCGGGAGAAGTCATTGGATGATTTCCCAGCCTCTAAAGCGTAACACAATTGTCAATCGATGCTATGTCTAAGACCCTATCATTTCAAGTGTATGGAGCTACTAAATGAGCCAAAGAATGAACAACAGGCAATCGAACGCCCGTTTGTCGTTTGTTTTTTGGGTACATCACAACCAAGTACAGGAAAGGAATTTGGGAACATCGGAAATGGCGCTAACGACATAAATCAAAAGTCTTAAAATAATAATAAAACACGTTTATTCTTATACTACTCTGTCAAGAAAGTATCGGGAAAAGATCAATAATACACAAAATGTCTGTTATTCATCCAAATTTATTTTATGACCTTCAAAGTATGCTCCTTTAGAAACGATACACTTGCGCTAACGAATAATCCATTCATCAAAACATTTTTTTAAACGTTGCTTCCGGAATTGAGTTCAGTTCTCGCCGCGAATTCTCCTTTATGTCTTCTATCGATTAAAAACGGGTGCCACGAAGTGGTAATTTGAGTTTAGGAAAAAGAAAAAAGTCAGCAGGAGCCATATCTGGTGAATATGGTGGTTGCTGGATGGTATTTGTTGAGTGTTTGGTCAAAAATTCGTTCACAATGATAGCCTTGTGCGAAGGCGCATTGTCGTGGTGCAAAATCCAAGAATTTTCTTTCCACAAATCTGGCCTTTTTCGTCGAATTTGCTCTCTTAAACGCCGCATAACGCTCAAATAATATTCTTTATTTACCGTTAGACCTTCCGGTAAGAATTCAGAGTGCACAACACCGCGATAGTCAAAGAAAACAGTCAATATGACTTTGACTTTTGATCGACTTTGGCGTGGTTTTTTCGGTGTCGGTTCAGTTGGAAGGCGCCACTCCGAAGCTTGTTGACTAGTTTGCATGTCAAACTCGTAAACCCACGTCTCGTCACCAGTAACAATGCGTTTCATTAATGTTGGGTCCGAACTGACTCGTTCTAGCATGTCCTCAGCGACTTTCATGCGATTGAGTTTTTGGAGAAAATTCAGATCTTTTGGGACTAGCCGAGCAGCAACATGTTTCATACCCAAATGATTAGTTAAAATGGTACGGATCGACTCGTGAGATACAGAAAGTTCGGCGGCTATCTCTCTCAGAGTTGAATGGGGATTTTCAGTCACTATTTTCTTCACTTTTGCGATGTTAACTTCAGTTGCAGACGTTGACGGCCTACCAGAGCGAGGCAAATCTTCCATCACATCTCGACCGCTTTTGAACGCTTTGAACCACTCATAAGCACGAGTTTTTGATAAAGTCGATTCACCGTAAGCCTTCTGTAACATTTTCAGTGACTCCGAACACGAAATTCCATTGGCGATGCAAAATTTAAGACAAACTCTTTGTTAGATATTTTTGTCCATTATGAAATTCGCAATACACACTATATAATTATGATATTACTAAAACCAGCACTGTATTTAATATAAATAACAGATGCAACTCAAACTCCGCGCCAAAATGGAAAACAGTTGTGCCAATCTAACAACTACAAAAAAACAAAAATTTGAATTTGGAACCATAAACAAATCATCCATTCCCGATACTTTTTTGACTAAATGTATGTCGTTCATGTAGATTTTGGAGTAAGATACTTGAGAATATAATAGAATATTGTTAATTGTTGATGCAGGTGGATAAATTTGAATAGTATTGGTAAACATTCAAAAAAGTATCTTTACAACATAAATACATACCTTATTTTTCACTTCAGGAGCAACACATCAGCGCCTCAATATACTCGTTTGGACCAGCCCAGGTTCAGCGACACGGAGATACAGATCGCCAATGATGAAACTCCAGAAAATGTGTTCATTATCAACAATATAGCTGAAGCGAATAAGGCTTTGGAATACGTAAAACATTTTATTTACGATGATCATAGTAAGTACTGTAATTTAAACTGAAATTATGTCCACGCAACAAATTGGGAACAGATTGGTTCGTTTTCGCCTGGTGTTCTTGGCCACAGCGCCATCTACTGGCGATTAATGATACCAATACTACGCTTTATTTTATGGAGTTTTAGTAGATTTTTTCCTGGTACTCCGCTGCATCCGGTTAGACTGGAAGCTGACCCCATATAGTTGGTGGCTAGGCAGATTTTATGGAGTAATGCTCCATAAAATCAATTTGATTTGGGTTTGATTTCGATCAACGACGCGCACTCGACAACGACTTGACGAAGAAATCACAACACCTGGCAATTTTTTATTTAATCTAAATTAATTGTGCATGTGCAGAAAGAAGGTTTTGAGGTATCAACATCTGGACTGCTTCGGTGTTTTTGTAGCAAAAGCCCCAGAGTTCAAATTAATTAACGCCAAATGTTAACAGCAGTATTTTTTACTTTTTACTCTGCAGAGAAAGTCATAGTGTACGGCGCAACAATACATGCCTACTTATGCATCAATGCACTTTTGGAGATTAGAATGCGTCCTGAGAACATAATATTTATAGAACCGTTCCCACTAGAGGATCCCACCAAACCGAGAATACCTGTGTTTGACAATGTTAATGTAAGTGAAACATATAAATATCTTTGACTTCGTATAATAACAATTTAAAATGTGAATGTGTAAATCACTGTGAAACTCACTCAAAGAACTGTTTCTGTCCGACCTTTGTAACTCACTCATGAGGTTATAAATATCAGGGACCCAATTCTGTAAAATAACCAACTTGTCAAGAGTGTCGGTATCTAGTGTGTAAATAGTGTCTTGATAGAATAATTGACACTTGGTATTCTACAAATTATTTATAAGTAGCCATTGACTTACCACTGCTCCACTATAATGTGTCGTAGTCATCGTGATGGCCAAAGTTAAGTCTGTAAATATTTTTACACTGAAAACTATTATACTGCCACGCTATCGACATACTATCGACACACTACTGAGCCACCAATGTAAGGTCATTGAGTTTTTTGCAGAATTCCAAATTTGCAATAGGCGCAACATAATGTCTGTAGTGTGTCGATAGAGTGTAAATGTTGTGTTGCTTAACTCAAAGTTACAGAACTGGTTGAATTGGAATTGGGTAAATCACAGCAGCTATTAGCAAAAAAACTTATGAATTTGTATGAGGAACCTCGACATATCCCCTCACATCCCTGTTAATAACTTAATGCTTCTTATTTTAATATTCCAGGTGGACCATACAGTAATAGACATCTTGGATACTCTAAAAATAAAAGTATATAGATCTTTCTACTTCAAGTCTTGGTCTGTGACTGTTGACAATATTATAACGCACGCGGACTTCTTGTCCTATGCCGATTATCTGAACCTGGAGTGTAATGCTCTGTTCTATTATGGAAGAGTTGGTGTTAATATGAGAGCATTTATTGGTACGTATGTTACTGGCATATAAACCACATTAATTACAATAAAGTATTGAGTATTTAGTAATTCTTCTCTTCTTCTTTTCGTGTGGTTAGTGACTAACCTGGTGTCAGAGTTTTTATGCTGCCCATGGGCTCTGACATAGCTTCACATGCTGTTGAGAAATATTTCTCAGACATATCAGTTTCCTCACGATGTTTTCCTTCACCGATTTTTAAGCAAGTGATAATTATCCAATACGCACATGAATCCGTAAAATGACAGGTGCGTGGCTTGGGTTCGAACTCGAGACCTATGACTAGGTAGTCCTACGGTCACTGCTATTTAGTAATTAATTGTAGCTGTCTTGGGTAGTACGATGTACGAGTTCTTTCTTTTTCTCCATATTTATCATCATGCTACGATCCTAAAGAGTAGAACAAAAAAAACTCGGAAAGAACGCTAAGCGAAAACGATGAAGCTGCGGGCGGCCGATGCGATGCGACGGGTTAGGTCGGGGGACAATGAAAACGAGGACAGAAACTAGTCGACTAACTAATTAACTAGCGAAACTATGAAACTAATTTCATAGTTTCGCTAGTTAATTTAATCTGACCTTGTATATCCTCCAGCGATCCACAAGAGCGGGTTAGCGTACGACGGCGGCGTTATAATAGACCATGAGTGTCGCACACTGGATCCGTATGTATATGCCGCGGGTCCTTGCACGAGGTACCACAAAAGATACTATGGAGATACGCGGAGTCATAAGTATTATGACTGTTATGAGCTAGGGGAGAAGGTTGGTCGAATAATATTTAATTTTCAGTCAATAAACATAGGTACAGAATTGCGGAATTGAAGCGGATAATATTTAAAATTATTAATATAATTTGCACCGAAGACATGCTATTATCGTCATCAACGCTTCAGTTTGCGACTCTGACATTCGTCATTTCTAAAGTGAGCATAATTGAAAAAATTAAACATCGACCAATCCTGTGTTTGTATCCAGTGGACTTCTGCGTCCATCTTGTGGAGGTTGCCACTCCATAACCTTTCGATGGGCCCCGCGGTCATGTTTTGTTATGTGCCCTGACCACAGATATTTAAGTTTGGAAATTCTTCGGGTTTGACCTATGTCCAGCTGTGGATTTCTTTCAGCAGAAGCAGCGGTTGAAGATTAAGTAAACTAAACCTAAAGTTATACTTTCCTAAAGGTATCTTTGTTTACAGTTGGGAGCTCAGATAAGGAACCAACTGGACCCACTGTTCGTTGAAGCGAAACCAGCGTTTAGATATAATTGGGCCCAAGATTGTATGAAAGTTGACAAAAATCCGACCAATTCAACTACTTCGTGAGTAGATATGGAATAATGAAAATGAATAAAAATTTGCTGACTCGACTTAGATTACCCTGTCATTAACTGTATTAAAAAAAAAAACAAGAGAAGAAGACGTTCAGATTTCGCCGAATTTGACCATTTTCCGATATATTTTACTATTTTTCTTTCCATTAAAACCTAATTCGAACTTTTACGAAAATTTTAAAACAAAAAGTTACTTATTATATCGTATTTCAGCTTTGTCTTTAAAATGTTGCCATCTTAGAGACATGTACCTGAAATTACACGACCGGATGTACCCTTCAGATCAAAATTCAGTTGCGCTGCTTGGCACTACTACTCCTTCACAAAATGCTCCACTACTTTTAAAACTTTGATTAATTTGAGTAATTAATTTTAGCAATACGCTCACTCCCTATGAATTACATGGGAATTAAACGTAACTGGCGAACTATGTGTGTAATATAGGTACAGAGGCCAACACATCAAGCTACCCCAATCTTTCAAATTTCTTTGATATATTTTAAACGTTATTACAAAACTATAAGGTTCATGTTTAATTGTGAATATTTTACAGTTTTTCTAACCCTCGGGAGTACAGGCGTGGTGTTATGTTATGTCATTGATTCCAGAGTAAACAAAGAAGGTACCCTCCATAGCAGCGATTACGCCAGACCGGAGATGGCATTGATACCGCTGTCAAAACCTAAAGTCATGTATTGCGTACTGCCCGGAGGCCTTAAGTACTTAGAAGTACGCTCCCCCGGACAGAAGACGCCTCACAATTATGTGCAATCATTGGGTTATAATGTTAGTTGTTATAATTGGTATATATTGGTATAATTACTACGAATACCATGAGGTAAATAGGATTTATTTAATAATGAACAACCGATCTACTCTGTAAAACCTTTACACAAACAAAAAAAAGTGACTGCTTACCTGTTTACAAGTCGTAAGTCGCGACCGTTACCACTGGGCACCACCACTGCTCTCTAAGACCTGAATATCACTCTAAAACTTAAGTCTCCTCTCATAGCTTATAATTATGATAACCCATCTGCTTTCAAAGCAAGAGTGAACCACAAGGCACCTTCTGGGCGTTATCGCTTCATCATAGACCTCATCCATCGCTTTCCATCAGGCGTGCTTGAGGTCAAGAGTACAGAGGCAGGGGCCTTTCATCCTACGGGGCTCCCTAGGGTGAAAGGCCTATACGCTCGCAAATAAAAAAAAATCAATAATTTTTTTGGTAGAAACGTAACGTAAAAGATAGAACACAATAGGAAAAACAACCCGAATTGTTTCTGGTTCTAGTTTCTTTCTTAGCAAACGTAATCGTCGTTACGTCTGTATTAACATATTTTCCTCAGGGATTTGTTTTTGAGACATTCAAAGGAGGCTACTTCAAGATCCACCTGACTAAAGAATTTATTGTTGACGGCATCACGTGCCTGAGTCAAGGCAAGTTTTCTCTAGAAAACTTTAAGCACATCTACGGCCGACCAGCGACAGAACTCAATAATATGCACTTGAGATATATGGTAGGTAAAAACAATACCTACCTGACTTTCTCTTCTCTCTCTCTTTCTTTGACACGAAAAAAAGTAACCACAAAAGCGTGTTTTTAAATATTGCAATGATAAATTCTACAACCGCGGTCTTTGATCGAAGGTTCTAGATTACTGAATGCATTTATATATGTAGCTTTTGCCCGCAATATCGTTCACGTAGAATAATAGATGCCTACGTCATTATCTGAATGCAAAATTTCACCTCAATCCATTCAATGGTTTGAGCAGTTTGTTGATAGATCAGTCAGTCATTCAATCTTGGTGGTATTTTATATTATTTAAACAGACAAAGGACACGTTTTATTACAATTCCGAGACATCCATTTTTGCGCTCCTAAAAAAGTAATTAAGTGTGATGAAACTAATAATGTTTTTACACCTCTCATAACTTTGGGTGATATTATATTTTCCATGACTTGCATTTAAATCACAATAACTTCTATTATTACTTGTATTATTAAATATATTACTATTTTCCATCAGGCAAACAAATTGGATGACTTCTTTGAATTCTTCCGATCGCCGTGGGCGTTCTTTTTATACCACGACCACGCAGACGATCTGTTCGCTATGATCAAGCAGTTGTTCCCCAAGGTAATATAAGGTGGGTGGACCATGGAAGGCCACGCTCCTTTGAAGGCCAACTACTAAAAAGTCGTAGTTATTGACATGTAAAGACATATTCCTTCTACTACACACTAAGATCCATCAAACTCAAGGCCGCACACGCGGCAGCGAGGCGATCGCGCCGCTATTGTGGCAGTGCGATCTCACGCTTCGTAGACTTCGGTCGTCGACGTTACAATTGTTATTCGCGCGCACAGCAAAACGTAAGTTATTAGTCAAAAACCTATTATTATCTCATATTTTTTTACTGTGAATTGTCGTATAAGGACATGTTTATGGTACTAAAGATAAAAAACATAGTTTTGCCTCAATTTAAGTTAAAATATTGGTAGTGTTCCTAGGAAAGCCGGTGGTTCCTTATAAGGCCAATCAAATATTTGACGGTTGGCCTTGCTATGGTACATGGGCCTTACAAGGAACATTTACAAACCATGAACATATGAATACTAACTTTTAAGTTATAAATACGTAGCCTTACAGTTAAAACAATGTTTTATATTTATAATATTTTTATTTATAAGCGTTAATAAACTTTTTAACTCAGATTGAATAGACATTTTTTTTAATTATTTTATTGCCAGTATACAATTAAATTTCTTTTATGGAAAGGTTATGTCTTAAAACAAACTAAACTAATTTATATGAAAAGCAACGAATATATAAAATATTTGCATGTTAAATTTCGAATTTATTTTTAATTTTGTTATAATTATTTTCATCTTTTAATCTTAAGAACAGTAGATTTTAAACATTCCTGACTACAAGACTGACTATGAGCCATGATAAGTTTTTATAATTACAGTAGTCTGTAGTTTCTATTATTTTATTATAGGTTAATTAATATCAAACAGTATAGATTGTTAGTTTGGCCTTCTTAGGAACATTTTGGCCTTACAAAGAACGGACCCATAAGAAGGCCATTTTTGGTTAAAAAAAAAGTTTTTAATTTTATGATAAATCGCGTTGGCAGGTTATTTGATGCCAATATAATACTCATTACAACTATTGTTAAATAATTTCCATTAATATATTCTTAGTTACACGATGGTGTTCAAGTAATTTTCGTTGAGTTTTTTATAGATGATAAAACTATATTGAGCATTAATGTTTCGCTTAAATGATAGAGCTTATTATGTTGTTTTAGTAAAAGCGGATATATTTAATATTACAACTCTATTTTTAAGTTTAACGACTGATGTATAATATTGGCCTTGTTTGGAGCCGTGTTCCTTGCAAGGCCATTTGGAAGAGCTTAATAAAACTTAAGTTTTATAAATAGTGATTAAATTTAAGTAAAAACGAAGTGATTTATATGGTGCACAATAAAACAAAGTATTACTTTATAATTTGTTTCCTTCATTTTTCCAGTAAATAAACGAATAAAAAGTGTTTACTCGTTAGAGTGGCCTTCCATGGTCCACCCACCTTATTATGACCTCTAATGAAATCAACTTTTTCACTAAAGAACTTTACTAAAGAACAATTATAAAGCTTGACCTCTGTGCTACGGTAACGCAGGAAAGGGGTGGTAGATTAAGGTATTTAGAAGTTACTTGGGAGTGCTTGGCTCGACCCATTTAATTGGCTTAGACGATTAACTAAGATGGATCGAATACTCTTTATTATGTAAGAGATATAAATGTAGAACATTTTACAAGGGATGTAAGTTTACTTCGTGTTAGGAGATTCAGTGAGCAGAGATTTGTAAATTGTTTCTCAATATTCCAGGGACAATGCAAGGGACTAACGCTTAAAGAAGCACTACGTGAAGTTGGTATGAAGCTCACATTCGGTTCTCCGGTAATTAATATTTTTACATCTTACAGTCACCACTACACAAGAGGGTCACATAGGGCCTCTTGACTGTTCACGACAATTGAATTTTATTATTCTGCTCATTTGTAACAGCTTTCATCAGCACTTTTTTTTTCTGGGAAATCATCACGTGTCCCTCCCGTTCTGGGTGTAGCGGAAGGGAGTGTCCGACTCTTACTGACTAAAACCCATCCATGTTCCTTCCTTAGCCTTTTGTATTCCGGGGCAGCGGTAACTCTTTCGGACAATCCTGCTTACATTCTAGTACCACTGTGCCTCGTAATTGCTTTAATTTTTGCTGTAGGAGCAAAAACAATTTTGAAAATAATTATTTTCAAATGACTAGGCTGTTCAGTGACCCACGATCAAAACAATCAAAAGAAGCACTTCTGTTTTTGATAGATAAAATATATCCTACACGGTAACCTAAATAGTGAAAGAATTTTCGGAATTGGATTGTAGACGAAGTTCGCAGAAACTGAAAAAGAATATATACCATAAACACACCCACAAACACTACATACGCACACACAAACACTACACGCACCTGAACATGCTACAACAGTTTTGTAACATCCTAGAATCTATTTTTGTATCTTCCTTTTTAATTAAGTATCCACATTGCAGATAGTAACCCATTGTAAGATGCGAGGTAACCTCATCACAAGTATCCTGATAACTTAGCGGGGCTGGCTCAATTTTGTGCTTTAGAACAACTTATGAAAAACTTTTTTTTTTACAGAACGTTATATGGTATTTATTATAAAAGATAGCTAAGACTGTATTTAAAATATAAATTTAATTTGCAGACATTTACAATGGATACAAAATTGGGAATACAAGCGAATTTCGAGAAGTCCCCGCACATAGAGGCAGTAATAGACTTCGTTATTGACTGGCTTTCCCAGAACGACGTACTTCTACCCATGTACTTGCAAGCCGGCCAGACCGCTCTTTACGAATACGATCTTGATAATAACCCCCTAATTATTAAGAAAGCGAAGAGGGAGCTAGCTCAAATGTTTGCGTAAATTTTGTCATATTTGTTTTAGTATGAGTTCAGAAATAAATTATTTTCAAAATGTATGGGTTTCATTTAATAAAGGCATGAAAATATTATCTAATACTTAGTTTATCAACAAATCAATAAGGCTTTGTCTCCTTATTGATATGACAAGGTATAGTTTGAGGGATGCCATAGCTGAGATTGATAAGCGCTTGTGTGATCCAAGCTCAACTCATTCAAGGGCACTGAACGACACACAATTGAAGTTTTGTTGTTATTACGCCTATGGGTGTTAAGTGTCCAGTGCCAATCCCACCAACGAAACTGAACGCGATCAGCAAATCTAAACTGAGTTCAAAAGCTGTCAGTGTCAATATTCCCAACAATTGTTACACTGACAGATCTTAAACTAAGATTTGCTGATCGCGTTCAGTTTCGTTGGTGAAATCAGCCCTGAATGTGTTATTCTGTTAAAATCTTACCGTAAAAACGTAGGTGAAGTGCGTTTTAAAGTGGGCTGTCAATAGTGTCAATTCCTAGCAATACATGGAGTGACGGCTGACTTGACGCTCACTACAGCTAAGTTTTCATGGTGAACAATTTACAGAGTTGACCGACAGGTCTTTAACCAGTTCTGTGAGTGGTCTTTTAGCCTACAGGATGAAAAAGATTTCAGGAAACAATTATTTCGCTGGCTAGGTACCTAATCACGCTTCAAACCTTATTTGTTTCATCAAAAAGTTTCAATTACATACCCAATGTAAAAAAAGCAAAAATATTGTCTTTAGTTTAAAAAAATCTATGACAACTTCAATTGATATGAATTTGTCAACCGAATAATTTCAATCATTTTGTATATAAATATTTCTGTTAACTATTTTATTGTGATAATTTTCTCATCATGACGCAACCCAAGGGTTGCAGCAAGCCGCTCGTACTAAACGAGCTCTTGGTCCAGAATGTTAATACTTGGGGTAATGTGCAGTACAATGTACCTCTCAGGCTGTCCAGTAGTGAAACTAGAACGGGCACAAGTATTGGCCTTCGGCATATACCTGCAATACCTCATGCTTTGGATTGTGTAAGCTCACATTTTTATTTCAAACTCAAAGCATTTATTTCAAATAAACCAATTACAGGCACTTTTCAATTGTCGGTCAGTCAGAAAGATGAAGCTAAATTAAGTTAAATTTTAAAAGAGCAGCTGAGAGGTGACCAGTCCCTACTGACGGCGCCCGTTCATGAACATGACGCATGGATTAGCACCATTCAGCTCAACCATTTTGATGGGAGCTAAATGATCCCACATACGCGCCACCATCAGCGAGACATTACAGGGAGCATGACATACTCTCAGCCGCCAGGGCACATTCAAGTCAATGTAAGACATACTCAGTAAATGGTAGCTCTTCAGTAGGTACATAGTACTCCTAAGTTGGTTTTCAATACTACTGTTCTTGAAATCGTCCGTCCGGTCATGAAGGGGACCATGACCTTTCAAAAGGAGTGGTGAATGCAATATTACATTTCCGCATCCTAACTTCCCATACGTAAAAATTACGAAGTTTCGTCCTCAGTAACTTTCGTCATCTTTAGAGGATGAATGTTTCAAAAATCCTTACTCTCCAGTCGCTTTCGTTTCATAGGATTGTTACTTAGGTTTGGGCTGGGTTGTCTCATCTGCCTAGCCGTATCCCAACTACGTTGGGGTCGGCTTCCAGTCTAACCGGATGCAACTGAATACCAGTATTTTACATGGAGTGACTGCCTATCTGACCTCCACAACCCATTAACTGGGCAATACGATACCCCATGGTAAGACGGGCTGGGCTGTCTGTTAGTGAATTTAAGATTCTTAAATTGCGAAATACTTAGTCCGTTTAAAAGCAAGTATTTATATTTATTAACACTACATTTAGAAAGATTCGAAGATACAAACATTTCTTTTGCGGCTTAGTCATAACGCTTACTTAAAATGACATTTTTTTACTTTAGAAAATAGATGATCCACTACCAAAGCGAGTCACCGGCCGTGATATGGTGGTGGAGAAAGAGTCCTACAAAACCACCACGGGCGAATACTGTGTCAAGCCAAACCCTAACAAGGCCATGGAGCGATCAGATTGTGCCATCAACTGCCGACGAGTAATCTTTATGACTGGAGTCGAAAAAAGGGTAAGTAAGGTATTTTCATTGTCAGTACATGAAGGGGCCCCTTTAGGGCCAAGCCTGCCGGGTAAGCGGGATTGACCGAAAGGGTTACCGCTACCCCGGAACATAAAGGGCTACGGTAGGAACATGGATGGGTTTTAGACAGTAAGAGTCTGACACTCCCTTCCGCTCCACCCAGAGAGCGGGAGAAGTCATTGGATGATTTCCCAGCCCTAAAAAAAAGGTATTTTCATTCCATCACCAAACTGGAAAAATAAAGTTGTCACTAGATCGGCGGTCGAATCTGCTAATAGAGCAAACCAATAACCAGCCAACCAACCAAACCAACCATCACCCAATCAATTCGAAAACCAATTGACTATTTGAAACGGTCATAAATAAAATCACATGGAAAAAAGACGGCTCGTCTTATAATTGTAAAATTCATCTAATGCTAATAAGTATTTCATTTGATTCAAAAAATCTGTGACGTCACATTGTTATATTTCATACAAATGACGTACAATTCCGCGTTTTGACAGTTCATAAAAATAACCTTATTGAATACCCTTTTAAATACCCAATTGAACTACTGCTAGTGAACCTTTTTTTTTAGTTTATGGTGTCTTTTCGCGTGTTGGCGGTAGGTAGGGATAAAATATTGCCATACAGCGAAGTTGACGGTTGTCTTCCCTGGCAAAGATGTAGGTATTAGATGATCATTAAATTGCAAGTTTGAATATGAGGTGTTACACCGTTTATAACATATTGTGGCAGAACGAAGCTCAACGTCATGAGTGTTTTATCAACAGATATCGTGTAAGTACACGATATCGGGCACCAAGTGGTGCCCCGATAAACTTAGTAGGTACCAACGATGTGACATCGATATAATATTTCCTTTCCCAATTCCTTCCTAAAGCTTTAGGGATTGAGGCTTACAAAACAAAAAAGGAAAATTAAATCGGTTGCGCCATTTTCGCGTTTTCGAAAAACAACTGCGGTCGGACTTAAATGTCGTATGAACCCCATAGGATCATAAGAAAAATGATCTCGAAACGACAGTAAATATAACCGTATAAATCGTTGACCATAAGCAAACGGCTTCTAATAGGCGAACATTTAATGGTTTCCGATGTTATGTAGTTAAATCCATGTGTTTGCAATATGTGTTACCTACTTATCTACTTTCAGTTACAAGGAGTCAGCATCACCAACCCGCTAATGATATCAGAAATGAAGGATAACTACAGAGGCTTAAGAAAGTCACCTTTGGCTCCACCAGACATTGAGGTCAAAGCTCCCGACCCCGAATATATTTTTGATGTAAGTTCTACACACCATTTATTAATACTTACAGCGTCAACAATGTTGATTCGAAAGATGTCCACTACCTGGACATATCGGAGCGCATGCATCTTCACAGTGTCATCATCGTTCATCCGAAAGATGTCCACTGCCTGGACATATCCGAGCACATTCATCGCCACAATGTCATCATCGTTCATCCAAAAGATGACCACTGCACATAAAACATTTGTGCAATGGTCGCAGAACTAATATTATTAAAAAATTATGTGGTTAGTTCCGATTTTAGCTACGCGCCACATTCTTGTGTCGTTGTATTTACTTAAAACTGATACTGTCTTAGGTCGTGGCATCCGGAAGGAATGAAGCACCAGTGATATTCGACAGCGTTGCAAGAGGAATCAAAAAGCAGCTCGACCCTTACTTGTCTACTTATAGATCGTATCACAGGCCTTTCACTCCTGATGATCAGTATGGCATTGGAGCCAAAGATCATATTACTTTCTACTCTGAATCCAAAGTTCCAAGGGTAAGTTCCATATTTATGTGTGCTTGGACTTCCCCTCCCGCTCTAGGTGGAGCGGAAGGGAGTGTCAGACTCTTACTGACTATCGTAACTTAACTTGAGAGTTACCTACTAGTTTCAGGCAAAAGTGGTTAGGGGAAAAAAAAGAATTTGTGAAATTGAATAAACCTTACAATGTTCCTATTTAAATTAAATAATGTTTTAATTGGATTTCATAAATTAACGTATTAACCTTACTCTTGAATCACTATCTATTGATGAAAACCGCATTAAAATCCATTTCGTAGATGATATAAGCGTACAGAGGTACAGAGTGGCGGCAGCGGGGAGTGAATTTTTATACTGTGTAATTAAATAATAACTAATTTGCTCACAGGTCAAAGGCTTTGGACCGAGACACAAGGAAATATGGATGCCTTTGAAAGGTAAAGTTCACAGAGGTGTATACGACAGGATCCACGTGAAGAAAGAATATAAAGAGGTGGCTGCCTGCCACAACCCTGTCAGCAATTTAAAGGGGTAAGTAGTATGCTTGTATTTTGGAATCTCATTTGTAAAGTTCTGTACCCAAGGGTCGAAAGCGGGACCTAAAGGGACCTACTAAGCCTACAGTCTGCTTGTCCATACGTTTGACTGCCTATCTGCCTTAAAGGTAATGGCCATATTAGATATTCAGATATTTATTACGTTTAAAACATGCAAACCCGTAACATAAGGTTATACTTACCTACCCGTGTAGGTAAAATTAAGAATATGCTGTACATTTAGGACCGATTTTTCAGTCGTCTTATAACTTTTATCTGAAGAATAAAAATGGCGGTTTGACATATTTTCTTTGCAAAAGCTGTCAAACTGCTATCTGACGATTGAAAAATCATCCCACAGAGCGGGCTACACGGACAGCTCGAGCAGTTAACGACGGCGCGATTTCGCGAATTTCGTACGGCAGCGAATGAATGCCTGTAAAGTACCCGTCACGAGAAGCTATAAATTATGTAAACAAACATCTTTTACTAAGTAAACATTTTATACTGCGAGATAATAATAAATTGACCATATTCAATCGACATGAAATATAGACGGGTTATATGGAAGTAACAACCTATTTAATTTAGTCGGATCATATTTTAACGACGCAAAGCGCTATCGTTTGTGTTTCTTGGTACCGGAACGCGTCCGTCGCAGGGATTGTAAACTATCGGGACGCCATTTTGAAATAAACGCGTCATTCGAGTTTCGAATGCGTACGAGTTTGTTTCACACAGAAATGGAAACATCTGAATCTGACGAATAATTATTATTCTTAAATAATATTTGTTACTTAATAATTTATTAAATCTTAAACAAATTTATTTTTTTTGTTGGTCCAAATGTTGTGAACTCCTGAACACTTGTTTACAAAATTTATAGCTTCTCATGGCGGTTACTTTAGTTCCCCGCGCGGTCGCGGTTTCAAGCAATCGCTCTCAACTGCTTGAAGCAGTCCTTGTACGGCAGGCCTTAGATCTGTATTCTTTGTAGATTTGTGTAATTACTGTAGTGTATACAAACGTTGATAAATCGAAATAGGTATATAATTGCCTCATTC
Organism: Hyppa rectilinea; assembly: GCA_951799385.1. NCBI lineage: Eukaryota > Metazoa > Arthropoda > Insecta > Lepidoptera > Noctuidae > Hyppa > Hyppa rectilinea. Next base: position 7,373,492 of record OX637314.1, read on the forward strand.
GTCACTTTTCCTCGAAGTCTCCTTCACAACCTCCCCATACCTCATCCATCTAACTGAGATCAAAATTATTTCTTGCACAGAACATTCATCACGGAAACAAAACAGAAGTATCAAATCCCGTACGCGACATCGTCTCTCGCATCCTGGAGCCACGGCGAGACGTTTGACCTGGCTCCTTTCCCACCGAATCCTTTCCAAACCAACATAGCCCCGTTCATGTACTGTAGTGACTACTGCCACATTGCCCAAGGAACTCCCCCTTATACGGTCATAGACCAAATCAGCCACAAAATGCCAGCTCACAAGCCTTGCGTAGAAAAATACGTGGTATCTAGAGACTATGTACTGTAAAATAAAACTTATATGATGAGTTTGACTTCCGTTTATTTACCTTTTACTGCAAATTGAATTGTTTTTAACAGAATCATGCCAGCTCGCAAGCATTGCATAGCTCACAAGCATTGCATAGCTCACAAGCATTGCATAGCTCACAAGCATTGCATAGCTCACAAGCATTGCATAGCTCACAAGCATTGCATAGCTCACAAGCATTGCATAGCTCACAAGCATTGCATAGCTCACAAGCATTGCATAGCTCACAAGCATTGCATAGCTCACAAGCATTGCATAGCTCACAAGCATTGCATAGCTCACAAGCATTGCATAGCTCACAAGCCTTGCATAGAAAACTACGTGGTATCTAGAGACTACGTACTGTAAATAAAACGAATATGATGAGTTTGACTTCAGTTTATTTACTTTTTAATGTTTCATTTTTCACGCAATTATTTTTCACAATCGTTTTTCACAATCATTTTTCTCGCATTCGCCGAGTGCAGGATTTGTGAGAACCAAATATTTTAGAGCCTGAAACGTATTATAAAAATTAGATATTTATATTCAGACAGTCTGCACTAGAACTTGCAGTTCGGATTCGATTTTCGTGCAGTGCACACATTTTACTTGCAGTTGGTAGCGAATGCAAGTGAACTGTGGAAATATGCAGCTACGTACTTTGAAACACTCATTTCCTACAAAAATTGCTTAGTAGTGTTGCTGATTGCGTTCAGTTTCATCGGTGAAATTCCCCCTTAATAGGGTGTATACACAATGAAAACTTTTGTTGCTGACCGTACTAAAAGTTATCTTCTTTTCGTGTGGTTAGTGACTAACCTGGTGTTAGTGTTTATGCTGCCCATAGGTCTCTGACTTAGCTTCACATGCTGTTGAGAAATATCTCTCAGGCATGCTGGTTTCTTCACGATGTTTTCCTTCATCGATTTTTAAGCAAGTGATAATTTATACAATACGCACATGAATCTATAAATTCAGAGGTGCGTGTCTGGGGTTCGAACTCGAGACCTATGACTTGACAGTCCGACGGTCACACCACTAGGCGGCTATCACTGCAGTTATCAATGGTATTAATAAGGTACCTACCTCGCGCATTTTTTTGGCGACCCTAATCGCCCAATTACCGAGCGTCAAGGCTCGGTAATTTATTATACATATTTAAATATAGTGGTAGTGGTGTCAATTCAACTTCTTTTTCACGTTACCATTCCCGTCTTTTTTCTGCAAATGAAATTGGTAAATCGCCCAATTACCGAGCGTCAAGGCTCGGTAATTTATTATACATATTTAAATATAGTGGTAGTGGTGTCAATTCAACTTCTTTTTCACGTTACCATTCTCGTCTTTTTTCTGCAAATGAAATTGGTAACTAAATTGGACGAACAAATAAAATGTCGTGTATTTTTTTTTTTTACTAACTCATATGGATGCTGCTTATCTGAATTAAAGATTATTTTATTTTTATTTATTTATTTCCATGGCTACAAAAAAGACTGGACTTATGGAAGATAACGCACACGGTCAAAATCACGGAATAGAAAACGTTAGGGTGTTAAATATGATAACGCAATGTTAATGTTTTAAAGTAGGTGTAGTGGAGTGTCAAAAGAGTGTGCTTACATAATTATAGTTTGGTAACGTTGAGAGGATAAATAAAAGGCCACCAAAAAAAGACATTTACAAGGCAGATGCGAGAAGAAACACCGGGAGAGGGACGCGCTGGAAAAAATATAGTGAAGAATTTGGTGGTTCTCGCGAAAGGAAAAGGTCAAGTAGGTTATGTTTGTTACCTTTAAAATAATTTTAGATACAATTAGCTTTTTAAAAAAAAAAACCCAAAAAGTAATAATTATGTTGTAAGAACAACGTGGCGCTACAATGTTGAGATTAATTTATCACACAGGTAAGGCTAGTGCCCATTAATCATATAAATGTTGTAGGTTAAAATATTCTTGCAGTTGTCTCATACTAACAATGGGTTTTTCAACAAGAACTTTGTTTTTTAATTGGGGCAACAATAACCACATGGCAGTTTTGACAGTTCTTTAAGTACAGGTTGCTTTACGATGCTATTTTCTAACATTTTGAATAAATCCGTAAATAATAACGTTTAATGGAAATATCAAGTCTTCATGAAACGAAAATGTGAAAACGTTTATTTGTGTTAAATTAATGTCACCTGTTTGTAGCGCCACATTTTATATTATATTGACTGTTCTTCAGAAAGGTCAAGTGCGTAGTACTCATAACCGTCGTGTGTGTGTGTGACACAAGATTTATGGACGTTAATGAAGCAAGAGAAGTCAGTGAGTCTTGTATGGATCAGAGTGTTGGGCCATAAAAGTAATGAATGAAAGACAATTGCATGCAGCTGAGATGAGAATGCTAAGAGGGATGTGTGGTGTTACGCGAATGGATAGAATACGGAATGAGTATATAAGAGGAAGTCTAAAAGTGACACCAGTGGCTGAAAAGTTGTGTGGAAATCGGTTGTCATGGTACGGGCATGTTATGCAGAGGAATGAGGAAAATGTTGTCAGGAAAGTTGTGAGCATGAATGTGGATGGCTATACAAGTAGAGGGAGACCAAAGAAACGATGGATGGATTGTGTGAAGAATGATATGGCTAGGGAGAGAGTGACTACCGAGATGACGACTAATAGAGAAGTATGGAAGAAAAAGACATGTTGCGCCGACCCCAAATAAATTGGGATAAGGGCAGGAGAATGAGGAATGAAGCAAGAGAAGTATATGAGGGCAGTAAGTAGCCGGTAGCGTTCTATACTTACCGATTACCCCAATGGAGTAAAGTTAATGTACGCATTTATAGTATCTTGTTTACTTTACCTGTGGTCTAAAAACGAAGCAACTTGCGCAACCAGGCAGGGAACACTCGCATGAAACATTACGTTTCTGAAATGTCACAAATATGTCAATGTCCAAATTTTATAAAACAAACATACTCCCTGCCGTCTATCAAGCTGTACGTATCTTTTAAACTACGCAACATACGTTTTTTTTTTTATTATAGTCCGCGTGGTAGTACTTCTTGCACCCGTGTGAGCCTGGAGCGGGATGCTAGTCTAAAGGCGAAACTAGGCGAGGCAAATGCGGAACAAATGAATAATCTATCTATTGACAGTCGTTATGATCACCAAACGCAAACCTCTGCTAGGACAAAATCTGTAATTGAATGCTGGGCATAAGATCCCCAAAACAAAGTGAGTTCCCCAAAATAGGGTACGGACTACCCAAATCAGATGTGGTAACAAAACTATTACTGGGTGCAGATACATGGCTAATAGCTGATATAAAATTTATGTGACTCAAGATGGCTGGACAAATCTTTAAAATGGCTTGCATTTAACTAGGTCAATAGGTCACTTTATGTGACGGCTAAACACCCTTATTTCAGAATTTGTGACGCTACAGAATCTTAGATAATCGATCGAAAACGTGTCCAGCCATCTTGAAAAACCACTTTTCGCTGGTCTCTCAATCTCGGTAACGGAAGTGATTTTGACGACTTTTTGCATATCAACGGGCGTCACATAAATTTGTGACAGGCACCGAGCTAAAAGTTTTGTGATAAGTACAGTGGCTTAGTGGAAAAATTCAAAAATCTGTGTCCAGCCATCTTGATTTTACGTATAAAACTTATGGCTGGCACTTCCGAATCTCAATAACGGGGGCGTTTTCGAATATGGTTCCTTCGGAATCATCATACATATCTATAAGTTATTTGTTTCCGCGGACGAAAAAAATAACTGCAAAAAACTCAAGAAAAATTGAATTTCGCGGGCTACCACGAAAACGTCGGAGGACAAACTATACTGCCATGATAGCTGATGTTGGTGTCGCCATCTATTGCTTAAAGTTGGTACTACTAGGACAACTGGTCGAATCTTAACTCTTATTTAGGTTGTCTTACCGCAGATTAATTAATAGTTACTAATACTCTGATTAGTGATAACACTTCGAAAAGTACATACACTGCCGGCTGTCGAGTTTAGTTCTCATTTCAGTTACATAAGATAATGAACTAAACGCGAAATACAAGTGGGCTCTCTCTTGCAGCGCTGGTGGTCAATTATTATTTTGAATTAACACATACTTACTCTTTTCACTGCAGGAAAACCTTTTATTCCCACGGGGAAATCAAATACAAAGCAGGCGTGGATGCTACCGGCCAATTAATCGATTAAAAAGAAATCCTTTATTTATGTAAAATTATGGTCACCTCACAATATTAATGGATGTTTGTATGGGGAAATTTAAATGGTCAATATCTTTGAAACTACGCAAAGTTTCTGCGTCACAATTTCAGGTTATCATTATCGTCCCCGTCACAAAATTTTGAACACATTTCGAAGGTCGTAGATCATCAGGCAGTGGAGATACATGTGTCCAGCCATCTTGAACTCAGGTTGGCTGGACATTAAGTTTTTATTGATTTCTCGTAAACCCTTACATTTGACGCCATAAATCAAACGTTATTACTGTCACACATTGCGTCACCAAGTATTAGTAAAGGAACCATATTCGAAAACGCCCCCGTTATTGAGATTCGGAAGTGCCAGCCATAAGTTTTATACGTAAAATCAAGATGGCTGGACACAGATTTTTGCATTTTTCCACTAAACCACTGTACTTATCACAAAACTTTTAGCTCGGTGCCCGTCACAAATTTATGTGACGCCCGTTGATATGCAAAAAGTCGTCAAAATCACTTCCGTTACCGAGATTGAGAGACCAGCGAAAAGTGGTTTTTCAAGATGGCTGGACACGTTTTCGATCGATTATCTAAGATTCTGTAGCGTCACAAATTCTGAAATAAGGGTGTTTCGCCGTCACATAAAGTGACCTAGTTAAATGCAAGCTATTTTGAAGATTTGTCCAGCCATCTTGAGTCACATTAAAATTCTCCGTGGAACTTTTGTCTAAAACCTTTTGGTACCTATTAGAAAACAGTAGGTAAGATACGGCCAATGAACGTTAACATTACTGGGTTATGGTGCAGATACAGAAAAAAAGACAAAAAAGTCAAAAAAGTATCGGGAATGGATGATTTGTTTATGGTTCTAAATTCAAATTTTAGTTTTTTTGTAGTTGTTAGATTGGCACAACTGTTTTCCATTTTGGCGCGGAGTTTGAATTGCATCTGTTATTTATATTAAATACAGTGCTGGTTTTAGTAATATCATATATAGTGTGTATTGCGAATTTCATAATGGACAAAAATATCGAACAAAGAGTTTGTCTTAAATTTTGCATCGCCAATGGAGTGTTCGTGTTCGGAGTCACTGAAAATGTTACAGAAGGCTTACGGTGAATCGACTTTATCAAAAACTCGTGCTTATGAGTGGTTCAAAGCGTTCAAAAGCGGTCGAGATGTGATGGAAGATTTGCCTCGCTCTGGTAGGCCGTCAACGTCTGCAACTGAAGTTAACATCGCAAAAGTGAAGAAAATAGTGACTGAAAATCCCCATTCAACTCTGAGAGAGATAGCCGCCGAACTTTCTGTATCTCACGAGTCGATCCGTACCATTTTAACTAATCATTTGGGTATGAAACATGTTGCTGCTCGGCTAGTCCCAAAAGATCTGAATTTTCTCCAAAAACTCAATCGCATGAAAGTCGCTGAGGACATGCTAGAACGAGTCAGTTCGGACCCAACATTCATGAAACGCATTGTTACTGGTGACGAGACGTGGGTTTACGAGTTTGACATGCAAACTAGTCAACAAGCTTCGGAGTGGCGCCTTCCAACTGAACCGAAACCGAAAAACCACGCCAAAGTCGATCAAAAGTCAAAGTCATGTTGACTGTTTTCTTTGACTATCGCGGTGTTGTGCACTCTGAATTCTTACCGGAAGGTCTAACGGTAAATAAAGAATATTATTTGAGCGTTATGCGGCGTTTAAGAGAGCAAATTCAATGAAAAAGGCCAGACTTGTGGAAAGAAAATTTTTGGATTTTGCACCACGACAATGCGCCTTTGCACAAGGCTATCATTGTGAACGAATTTTTGACCAAACACTCAACAAATACCATCCAGCAACCACCATATTCACCAGATATGGCTCCTGCTGACTTTTTTCTTTTTCCTAAACTCAAATTACCACTTCGTGGCACCCGTTTTCAATCGATAGAAGACATAAAGGAGAATTCGCGGCGAGAACTGAACTCAATTCCGGAAGCAGCGTTTAAAAAATGTTTTGATGAATGGATTATTCGTTGGCGCAAGTGTATCGTTTCTAAAGGAGCATACTTTGAAGGTGATAAAATAAATTTGGATGAATATAATAACAGACATTTTGTGTATTATTGATCTTTTCCCGGTACTTTCTTGACAGAGTAGTACATTGCTAATTGCTGATGTAAAATTCTGTATCGATTTTAAACGTGTCAGTAACCAGGTGATAAGTCACCGCATCCACATTCCACTTTTATTAATCACTCAAAGTAAATTATATAGGAGCTTATCATTTAAACATTTTCTACTATTTTAAAGCGTTCCCCCTAAACTAAACGAATTGAGCGGTTGTGAATGGTCTGGTAAGAATTATACCCACGTTTTTCTTCTTCTCTTTTCTTCGAAGAATTTTAGTTTCAAAGTCTTCTTTTGATTTTTCAGACTCAGTGTCCTGAAACATATTTTTTCATTAATACTTTTAATAATCCAATAATTATAATATTCAGATATAGATAAAAAATAAAATTAAAAAAAAAACTAAAAAACCTGCTTTTTATAGAAAACCGAACTAAAAAGTAGAAAATAAATTTTATGGTGCTTTTTAAAATAATATTCACCACCACCATTGCACCCCATTATTAAAAAAAAAAAAATCTATTCTTTAGTTCGGTTTTCTATAAAAAGCGTTTTTTTAGTTTTTTAAAACTATTATTTATTTCCTACTTTTTAGTTTGGTTTATTTATAAAAGCGTGTAATTTTAGTTTTTTTCAACTATTATTTGCTTTGATGAATTAAAAATTCTCTTTGGTATTCGAAAATTTCCTTAGATAAATCGGTTATAGACAATTTAATCAAATGAATGTATTGTCATCGGTCCTCGATCTACAAGGTTTGAATGAAATCTGGCCGTTTGAAGTGGGTCATAATCGCGCCCAAAGGAGCCGGTTACAAACATACAAAAAAAACATACAGGTGAAGTGTGTAAAAAAAAAACTTACGCATGGACAATGACAGCAGCTATGACTGCGTTGTGATAGCGGTAAAACCATCATGTTTTGTTAGGTGTCTTAATTGCGTTTTCTCCAAATCTGCTTTCAATAGCATTTCTCAAACGTACATTTTTCTGAAACAAAAAAAAAGTTCAAGACACTGTCCTTAACACGTTAGACGCCAACGCGGTCACCGATGACCGCGAACAATAGTTTTTCTATTGTGTCTGCTGCGCGACAGTCAATGACCTAACATGTCACGTAGTTTTCTGGTGGGCAAAGCCTTGCCTTGTCCTCTTATTTCAAAAACTCTCAACAGTTCACACTATCAGTACACGTCTGCCGTGCAAACCTATATTTACCCAGATAACAACACTACGCATCGATATTTGCATACTTATATCTGTCCTGGTTAACCTAGGTTGAGAAATATGCGGTGATTTTTTAATTCACTGTTAAGGTGAGAAAGTACCCATGTGAGCAACTTTCGACTGTCAGACCAACTGGTAAAATATCGAAAAAAAAATTGACTTTCTTATACAAAAATGCAATATTTAATAGATGGAAATGTATCAAACAGATTGTTATTTTGTAGCTGGTTCCACAGTTAAACTTGTTTATAATCACGAATCTCCTAGAAGGTTAATAGTAAATTAAAAATTATCGTGAATAATTATTTAAGAAAGTGTTTTTTCACTTACCCCAGGGCATATATCATTTTCGCACTTCGTATTCTTTGCCTCGTCCTCACATTTCTAAAGATAGAGAAATAGCAAACGATGAAAAATAAATCTGCTTCAAAACTTCTCTTAACTTTTTCCCAGTTATATAGTTGAGTGGCCAATGCGTTACCCAGCTGACTAATCATCATTCTTTTACCACGACGAATATTTTAGTATAGCTTACTGAAGTTATACGAGAATATTCGCTCATGAGAAGAGAAACTAAGTTAGTAGGATGCTAAAGTATTGTAGAAAATGTATGTACCTACGAGACCCGGCAGGGGTCATAAAATTAGAAACATAGGTTTCGTAGACAACAAGTAGTACTTACTACTAGTCATTTAAGATCCAAGACTTACCCGCGAGCAAGTATATTCTTTAGGTATAGGAACTCTCGCAGTTTTCCTGGCTGGCAGACATGGTGGATTATGGAAGCATCGGGTTGGTGTAGGACAAGGCGCTGATGGTCGAGCCGGCCAGAAGCATGGCATCAGGTAAGGGAAGCAAGAAGAAGGTGGGATGCAACGAGGAAGGTGGTGGCAGGACCGCGCTGCTACTGGCTGGAGGACGAAGAAAATTCATCAATTCTAATAGGTCGTTTTAACCCTTATTCATTTTCTTGTTACCGCTTACCACTGAGGTTTCCGCCATAAGGAATGCAGGCTTTTCCCGTAAGATAAAATTAGAGACATTACGAAGTATTAGTTCTATAATAAATATAAATAAATGTTGTTAATAGAATACCCACTTTTTGCAGTACGCAACTGGAACGCGGAGTTAATTCGATTGGTGGTTGTTCGAATACTGGTTTGCGATTCAGTTTAATCTGAAATTTTTAGTAATTATTTTAATATAACTAGTTAAAAATGACGTAAAAAATTACTTCAATCATACTTATCGTTCAAACCTTTAGGCCATAGGAATTATTGCAATCCACTGCGCATTTATATGGTGCGCATGAACTGTACTGCGGATAAATCACAAAATATGAATAAATATTTATGGAAAATGTTTAAAATTAAAAATGCCTTATAATGTATTCGACATAAAAACTTTGTTGCTGACCTTGCAAATACAAGTTCCTCTGCAACACGTAGAACACTGGGAAGATAAATTGGGAAGATGAAAATTTTGGGTAAATTTGTCCGATAACCATTAAAAATCACTTAATGATTACTTACAACACGAGTACACGGTGGATCATCCTGAAAAAAAAAAATTACTTTCGAATGGGAAGGCAAATCACAAAACGATTAATTTGAAATAAATAGTTACAATGCAGTAAGGTGGATCGCAAGTCGCACACGATTGGCAGAATGTATCGAAGCAGCAGGCTCGACAGCCACCACACTAAAATAAAAAAAACAATGTTATATGCAAATGTGAAATTACAAATATTAATCAGTAAAAACTAGCAGCTGCCCGCGGCTCCGGCCGCATCTATGTTAAAAATGATCCAAAGGGAACACTCTCCCGGGATGAAGAGTATCCTTAAAATTGAAAAAAAATATACAAACTTCCACCCCCAATTTCACCCCATGAAGAGGGGGGGAGTTTCCTGAAATCCTTTTTATGCTGATGTCTCCTACTCATATTCAACCGTTGTACTAAATTTCATCTTCGTAGATTCGGTAGTTTTTGAGGTTTCGTGAGTAATCAGTGACTAAATACATACCTTTTACTTTTATTTAGATTTATTATAATATACCTTTAAAGATGACGGCAAATCACTGTTACTCTAAAACAGAAAAAAATGTTTTAGGTTAGGCAACATACTTTCCAATTATAAAAAAATTAAGTGTTTATAAAATGGAACCTACCTTATTCCTGCAGCAATTCTTGCTATAACATATTTGTACGATGGCCGTTTGATGGAACACAGCCTTTTCATCATCCTTACGTTTTACTTTAGATGGTTTTGCTCCAACAATGGCTATATTAGACAAACCAAACAAGTTATGTTCTTTGTCCAACCGCAGTATAGTCGACAAGTATTTGTCTTCAAAATCGTTCTGTTCTTTAAGCTCATTTTCGGTAGCTTGACTGCAGTTAGAGCTTGACGTATTTGGTGATAACGACGGAGAACTGGAAATATGTTTAATGTTAGTAAACTGTTTAATACTAAACGATTATACTGACCAGATTAGTTCACAATCACGTTTATCCAGTGACAGTACCTACTTTTCATCATCTCCGGACACTATCTAGATCTTCTTTTCTGATGTGTTAATTTTGCACCTGTCAATGCGTTCACATTTCTGGAACGACACCATATCAGTGTATATTGATGACAGCAGCCGCGTCTTATAAATGTTTTATCTTTACATACATACCTAGAATCAGGACCTTCGTCTGGATCCTCGCTTAACCACTTCATTTTGGTTAGTTTCAAAACATTTGGGTTGTCGCAAAGAAGGAAATTACTTTCATCATTCTCAGATAAGTCGCTATCTTCACCCGAAGTAGTTGTTGGCTAGTACAAAGTCACTTTCAATGTATAAATGTTAACAATCAAAACTAATATTGCGCAAAAACAATAGACAAACTTGCTAACATATCGAGATGTGTCGGCCTCTTCCTCTTTCACTTTTTCATCTAGTTCAGCTTTCTTATATGATTCAGCAAGTTCGTGAAGTGCTTTAGATCTTTCTACTTGTATGGGATGGTCTTCAGGGATATCCTAAGATGGTAATAACGGTTAAATTAACTAGTTTACACTGCTGCGGTCTCAGTCGTTTCATAATAACACTTACCTCATCAAGAAGAACAGATGAAACATCCATGACAGGTGTCTTTTCGTTGGACCCAAAGTTGGGGCTTATGCTCCCGCCTGGTTTGATGCCATTGACAAGACACACATAGGTGAAGTAAACATTTTGTTCAGAGGCGCTACTTGCTAATTTCATGGTGTCCGATGGAATGACGCTGGAGGGTTGTGGAGATGGTGTGTGTCTGTCACTTTTGCTTTGAGCGTTTAAACGTAAATTCGGTGCTGTTTTGTAATCATCTGAAAAATGGGCCACTAGTTTGATGCTTTTCAAGATTATATAAAATTAGAATTTAACTATACGAACATTGCGTTTGGCAAGCGTTTGGTCCAAATCTTTGGTCCAAGTCCTTGTAAAATTTACGAAAAATTGCTTTAATTATGCCATTTTTTGGGATACACTGTGACATTGATTCAAACTTGACAAATGTTCTATTACATATATATTTCTTTTGGAGTTTTTAATGGTATTATAGGTTTAGTATTATTAATTTATTTCCATGGAGTTTTTGTTCTTTGATCGACTTTTTTTAGTACAAACCTATAGCATTAAATAAGTGTTATTTGATTAAACTCTAAAAATGCTACAACTATTAATACTGTATCGTCACAAAAACATGGTAATTATACGGTAAACAGCCTCGTGTCATAAATCAAAGGCCGACCAACAATGGTGCCGTCATTTCCAAAATCCGCGCTGGTTAATTGTATGAAATTGTTCCATTATCTGATTAGGAAGTAATGTTTTACGTGCTTGAAACAATGTTGATGTCATGGTGGGAACGAGCGGGCTACGACCTGCGGATGTTGGCGCATAGAACTAGGCAAATAGGACTAGGCATCTAGTTAAATGATAACTATGCATTGTATGTCGTTTGGTCTCATAGTATTGTGGTCACGAGAAAGTATTTTTGGAAAATTTCGTGTTGGAGTAATGACGTTGTGATATGAATGCTTGCCAGCAGTGTGTGATAAGTATTTATTTAGGAATATAATAATAATATAATATTCATAATATCTATCTACTTAAACCATCATTACCATCATTCTCTTGCTCATATCCCAATATATTGGGAATCGGCATAGCACGTCCTTTTCGTCGAAAAACATCTCTATTAGTCGTCGTCACGATAGTTACCCCCTTTCTAGCAATATTATCCATGGTCTTCCTCTACTCTTATAAGCATCCATATTCATACATTCATGTTCAGGTATTTATTAGACTAAAAAATATGAAGCAGATTAATATTCAATTAATATTAACTTAAAAAACAACACAATGGTTTTAACATTTGACCTTACGATAATTCGCAGCAGTAACAAAAAGTGGAATACGGAACGGATCCAGTTATAATCGGGTCTTCTATTTCTGGGAAAGAAGATATTGTTAAGAGTCCAGTGTCGGTAACCCAATGATGTGAACGACACCAGACCACACAAAAACGAATTACAATAAGAGAATAAAAACTGATTTTGCAAAGATTACATGGACACGCTTCGTTCGCACTGCGGCTTGCGAACCGTATTTTACGCTTCTACCTTCGTAGATTTTAATCGTTGAATGCTTTAATAGATCGTAAATATACTGTTATGATTGGTTCTTAAATAATGGGCACCAATTCGTCACTATCGCAATTTTCAACTTTAGGAGTAAATCTCTCCTTTAAGTTAGAAAGAAAGAAAAAAAGTTCTAAGTTTTATTGTCATAGAAACACAAGCACTAAACAAAATTATAGCACCCAGACCCTGCATTGTGTTGAGGTTAGGTAGTGATCAATATTTTTGCTCAAAAATTAACAATTACCTAGTTATCTACACAAGCGCGAATGTGTCTACAAACAGAATAGAATAGCAGAATGATTGGGGTCGCGAAAATTATGGAGTTCCAAAGGGCAAATTTACTAAATTATAAAGTGGTCCACTTCTGGTTATTCTGTTTAATAATGAGTAATTGTCAAAAAGCTATAATATCCAGTTACCTGCTACTTTTTATTGTGCGTGATCTAAAGCCCACACAATAATGAATAGGTGTAAATGCCTGATCTGAAGCAAGTGTTTGTAGCGGTGAATCATGTTACCACCAGTGATCGTCAACTGTTTTTAGGCAACTTTCCGGAATTTGAGCATAGTTCAATTTATCCACTCAGAAATAAACGAAGACAATGCCAATTATTCCATCTTTCAGACACTAGCAATGTTTAGCAAACGGCTTATTAAGAATAGCGAACGAGATGTAGGTAAAATTCTGATTTGGGAGATATACTTTGGAAACGGTTTCAAAACGCTAATCCAAAATATGTAACCGTTGCAGTGTGTTAAGGAATCGATTTCGTTTTTATTCAAGTAACAATCGATAGTTCCTATAATTCCTGGTACTCGAGTTCAACTCCGGCTTCGCTACGACTTGTAGTTTGAAGAATAAATATCAAAGTTTCGTAATATCCGCCTCATGAAAAAAAGAATAAAATATCTCATTTAAAAAACGGAACTACGTATTCCAGTTTCTATTTATTCCATTAATTTATTATGCGTACAGTAACCTAACATTCCACTAATGTACGTTGCTTTAGTGGTTTTATTTTTTTATTCTCTAGTCCGTGATTTCTACATCAAAATATTGCTTATACTATCTAACCTTACTGCCTAGAATTTACCAGAGGTATTAAAAATCGTAGGTACCATTTACCTACAGTTTTCCAGCCAGTCGTCAAGAGCTACCTACATGTATAAATAAATGTTTAACAAAAAATATTTCGCAAAAAAGTGTGAATAAAATGTTTAAAACCGTAACAATAGCCACGGCAACCTAAGATTCACAACCTCTGAACCATGCCGGTCGGAATGGAGGCTCTGTAACGTATCATTTTTGTTGTGGCCCATCCAACGATGCCGACATCCCATCATCATAAAGCATTTTTCTGACGTCGTTTCGGCCGTCAAATATATCGGAAAATTTTCTAACATTGTAACAAAAATATAGGAAAATTGTTTTGGATTTGTGAAAATCGTGGTTCATTTATTGAGATTTTAATTATTAATTTGAAATTAATGACCATGGCCAACAAAGTGTGTGTTTACGTGTTGTTTTTCTGTGTTTTCCAATGGACTCATGCTCAATTTGGAAGTAAGTTCCTATAGTACTAATTTTATTTTAATTTTTAACCCCTCAAACGTCCAATTAACAAACACCATCGGTTTTTTATTGCTATCTGCACACCGTGTGCAATAGACGTGTGAAGAGAAAAATGTTATTCTATGTTGTTAATGAAGCATACTTTAATTTAGAAATATCTTTGCATGTTTTAAGTCATAACTACCTCTCGCCTGTTTTAAAAATAATTCAGATGTCTTGAACTTCCTTTATTTTAAATAAGTGTGAGGTAACGAGATATCATCTTCATTTCATTACATTGTTAACTTTGTAGAGTTCATGTTCTGTGTTTGAACCCTTTATGTGTATGCTAATTTTAATTGCAATTAACGCGCGTTGATAACAATGAGGATCATTGTAACGTTATTATAGTTAAATGGCACATGGCGGTAGATTTTCATTTGTCAAAAACATTTAAGGATATCTATCTGTTACCTACATGTTATCGTCAACATAATGAGGCTCAGCGGAATTGTCCGAAAGGGTTACCGCTACCCGGGAACTAAAAGGGCTAAGAAAAGAACATGGATGGGCTAAGAAAAGAACATGGATGGGCTAAGTCAGTAAATCTGACTCTCCCTTCCGCTCCACCCAGAGCGGTAGGATTTTTTTTAGAAAAAAATCCTACCTACTAAAACTAAAAAAAAAGCGCCCAAGTGCGAGTTGCCTTGCGCACGAAGTTTTCCGTTTGATGAGCACTACTTTATCAAACGGACCTATACCAGCGGTCTACCTAGTTCAATGAACTGTTCAAAATCTCCGCCCTTCCATCGATATAAGAAATGTACTCATCTCCTTAACATACGTTACGTCACGCCTGGAATCCGCGAAAGTTTATGTAGAGGTTTACAATTTTACATAATTATATGTAGTAGAGACACACCCACATTTCGCTAGTTTTATTTAAGTCCCATGTAATAGGGGATCAACCTGTCTCTGGGCTGCTACTAAGAAATATCCTGATGAAAAAACCTAATAAAACTTGGCCAGAACTGGGAATCGTTACCAGGAACTCATACACTCGTCTAGTACCCACCTATTACTCAATAAGTACGTTTGTGTCCACATGCCTACCGGCACATCATATAATTTGAACAAATGATGCACCCACTAATTGCAGGTGACCGATGCCACAAAGGCTAGCCTCGATCAGGCCACAGTAAAATGATAACATCATTTGTATCAAGGACGTGTCTGACGGTGAATTACCATTGCATTATGATGCTGCTCGTTTTTAGTTCAATTAAATAGAAATATGAGTACAGACTACACTGGGTACATAGATAAACATAGGGTATAGCACATAACAAAAGTGTTTGTTAATAAAAATTATAGGTTTTCTGTCAGAAACAAGGTCAAAACGGGTGCATCTGATGGTACAGCGTATGAAGACAAAACATGTATGAATTTCCAACGAGTTAAATTTTTTTGTCACATCATGCGGCCGTCCGTCAAGCGTATATTATGTACTTAAGCATAATCAATATATAATGACAAGTCATAGGTTTCGAGTTTGATTTTACGGAGTCATTGTGCTTATTGTATTATTATCACTTGCTTAAAAATCGGTAAAGGAAAACATCGTGAGGAAAACAGCATGTCTGAGAGATATTTCTCAACAGCTGGCTTAGCTTCACATAGCTAAGCTAGAGGCCCATGGGCAGCATAAAAACTCTGATACCAGGTTAGTCACTAACCACATGAAAGGAAGAAGAAGTATATGTATAATGCTGTGCTAGACACAGGCCTCCTAATAGTCCATATCCAGGCGTAATACACCACGAGGGCCCTGTGCGGGTTGGTGGATGTCACAGTCATGTTTTCGAACCAGGTACTAGAAGTAGGTAGTGATGTAATTATAAACACAAAGTAAATGCCTGTCCGGGTTCGAACTCACGATCTATGACCACTTGTGTTTAAAAGCATTTATTTTAAACAAAAGTCGACAAACAACCTTTTAGTAGGTTTCTTCTAAACACATCCTATTTATATATTTTTGTTATCACTCTTTAACCTGATAACAGACGCATCGCTTTTCGTTAATTTTAAATTTTCCTTTATGCTCGGCATTTCTAACTCTTATTTAAAACGTCAGAACGCAAAAAGAATGAAAGGTGAATAAATTAATTCATTAATGCATCGATTTACGTTAGGTATTTGTTTTCACCTTTTAAATGATCGGATTGAAAGGAATGAATGGATAAAATGTCCTTTCCTAAATAATTTTGTCGCTGTCATCTGAACGTTGAACCTTCACTTGAGCGAAGCCTCTGATATCAGCTTTGCTTTAATAACGTGATACCTATTGGAATCGTGACTTAATCCACTAAAATGTTTTCAGGTATAGGTCTAAGCGTTGGAATGGGAGGTATCAAGTCCGATGACCTGCTTTTAAGTATTAGGGTAAGTTTATTATCTATTTATTTTTATAACTTTAATAGCTTTTGACCACGACTTCGTGCGCGTTATATCGCAATATTCATCCCCTTTTAGGGATATTTTTGAGACAAAAGTATCCTGTGTCCTTCCGCAAGATGCAATCTATTTCTCTACCAAATTTTATTGAAATCCGCTCAGTGGTTTAGGCGTGAAAAGGTGACAGACAGACAGTTTACTGAGTTACTTTAGAATTTATAATATTAGTATAGATTTATCACGACTTTTATCTTATACCTGCCTCAGTGATCGTTTCCGTACTACTTAAGACATCACACCGATGCTGTCATTCAAAAACCAGCTAGTTGTACTAGTCCGAATCGCACACGAAGGGTTCTTTCCTTAATACCATTAGGTAGGTATAATATTTAACACTGTACCATATCTACAATATTTTACACTAGATAATATTTTGTTAAACACTTCTGTTTAAAAATTACACATTTCTTGTTTGTTATATGTGGGTTGAAATAATTTATCTGACTTAACTTTGATAACATGAAATAAATTGTATCTACATATACACACATCAAAAGTGTCTAGGGATCAAGCATTTTTATGCGGATTTCTTGAGATTGAGATGTGGCTTTGTAATAAATTTATGATTTTATAAATTTATATGGATCCTTTTTGGTGCATTTCATAATTTGAAACAGGAACTGTCAATCAAATTCGAGTAAAAGATGAAAATCAGCTGTCAATATTTTCCCTATAAAAACATACAACGCATTGAAGACATTATTAGTGCTACTGTTTCCCTACTACTGATTAAAACCAACGTTATTATGGAGCGGCGACGTCATTTAAGCAGGGAAGAAATGCTCAGAGCCGTGGGAATGATAGAAGCTGGTTCCCGGCAACGTACTGTGGCTTTAGCTCTGAATACAAGTCAGAGTGTTATCAGTCGACTTTGGACACGTTACCGAAGCACTGGTACCGTGGCTGAGCGCCATGAAGGACGGTATCGCTGCACCACACGGAGACAAGACCGATACATTCAAATCTTAACTCGAAGAGCTCCAACAATAACCGCCATGATGTTAGCCGTGAGGCTTCATCACTCTTCAGGGAACTTAATTAGCGACCAAACAGTCAGAAACCGCTTGCATGAAGTGAACCTTCATTCCCGAAGACCGCTACGGGTACCACCTATAGCAATGCACAATCGTAGGATTCGATATCAATGGGCTCTTGAACACAGAAATTGGGCAGAAGAACAATGGCGTTTCGTGTGCTTTTCTGATGAGTCTCGTTTTGGTATGAGACCGGATACAAGACGTATACGACACTGGAGAACCCCTGGACGCCAACAGCGATTAAAATCCTGCCAGGAAGTCCATCCTTATAGTGGTGGAACCATCATGGTATGGGCGGGTATTTGGATCGGCGGAAGAACTGAGTTGATTTGGATCAGAGGCAACCTCAACGCTCAAATTTATGCTGAGACGATTGTATCTGACGTCATCGTTCCTCTACAAGTGCAAATCGGTCCCTTATTTCAGTTAATGCATGATAATGCACGACCGCACACCGCAAGAGTTGTAAGACAGACTCTCGCCGCAGCTAACATCAATGTCCTGCCCTGGCCTGCTCAGTCGCCAGACTTGAACCCGATTGAGCATGCATGGGATATGCTACAGAGAAGAGCTCTGCCGAATATGGAGGGTATCCAGTTGCAAGAAGACCTTTTTTTGTTGTTGCAACGAACATGGGCGGCCATTCCACAGCGTGATTTGGATGAACTCATTTTGAGTATGCCAAACCGATGTTCTTGTGTTGTTAGTGTTCGCGGTAGAAACACGGATTATTAATTGTTTAAGTTACCCAATAAAATTTTAAAGAAAACTGTTATTTCAGTCTTTTTTTCGAACTTTAATGTTAGTGGTTCAAATGTCAAAAATCCCTTTATTAGGAAAATGGCAAATTTCTTTATTAATGCAAAGGTGACTTGGTTTATCGTTACTGTGACAAACGAAAACACTTTATTTGATGAATCCTTAAAGAAAATTTAAATTAATATCAATCAAGAGAAAAGTTATTGCAAAAATATATGTTGATCCCTAGACACTTTTGATGTGTGTATATCCTAATTGTAAGTAATTATTTTCTAGCCTGATGATTTTCGGTTTCATTAAAGAGGTAATAATTGAGAGCTGAGTAGGTATACCTACCGATGTATGTCCAGTATGTCCTAATCCCCAAATTATAGTGAAGTAGGTACATATTTTTTTTTAAGTACGGTCGCCAGTGCATCAAGTTGTACCAAACTGTCAAATTCCTCCAAATGATTTTAAACCTCAATACGTTGACGTTTAGGTTCGAATCTATTGAGATCATTTGACAGTTTGTAAAACTTAACATATTAACATATTCTTCTTTGTCTCATTAACTGTGACTTTAACTGTAACTGTAACTTTGTGTAAATGTGAATACTAAGTTGTGTCACCTTTAGCTCTGAAATAATTCCGCTTACGATCCCAATTTTGCGACAAAATATGACTTATACTTTTATTTCAGAGTCCATGCCCACAAAATACTTCATGTGTACCGGTCAGTTCGTGTCCGATCCTAGAAGACCTGATGGATTTTTCATGTTTCTCTTCAGATAAGTAAGTAACAGGGAGTGGATTAGCGCAGACCTTCATTATACTTTCTAGATCTTCATTAAAAATTCAATGCTTTTTGGTGACATCTATACTTGCGCGTTTAACAGTGAGATAGAAATAAAATAATAATAATAATAATTCTTTATTTGAACCAAAAACACACGTTACATAATTATTGTGATCGGTAATAGCCACATTAGTAGAAACTGTGTCGTGGCTATTGGCTAAAATATACCTATGTGTACCGCTACATACGAACTGCACAAGCATAAGGGTACAGTCCGCGAGGTATAAGCTGAGCTTTGCATTTGTGTGAGTGTACATGGATAGTGTAGGTGTGATAACCGGCCTTAGGCGCGGCGCCATTTTCGCCCGGTGGTTTAAACTGATTTTGGGTAACCGGCCTGAGGCGCGGCGCCATTCTGTCTCGCCGCGCTCCTCTCACTCACACTAATGCAAAGCTCAGCTTATACCTCGCGGACTGTACACACATGTATCAAATCGGAAAGGGATCGTATCGCCTTGTTCGTGAGCTTGTCCCGAGGCGAGGCGATTACGTTACGATTCCGATTAGTGTGCCTTGCAGTAGGGAGTTTCATACAAAGAATACTGCTCGGCTCGAGTTGCTACGGTGACGATTCCTTTCCGAGCTGATATATTGTGCTACGACCTTCAGACGTCACACAAATTTTACATAGCCCAAGCAAAGTTGGTGAGCAATGGTGGCCCAGTGTTATCGGCCCTGACTAAAGAGTTGTAGGTCGTGAGCTCGAACACAAACAGGCACAGCGAAACCGGCAGGTCCTAGAACCAAAAAATAAACCGAAGACATGTGACACCCGCACTGGGGTCGCGTGGTGGAATAGCCCACTCCCTCACACAAAGAGTATCAGCAGTGGGAACATTATTGTTTTTTTTTAAGTCTGGGAAATCATCTAATTACTTCTCCCGCTCTGGGTGGAGCGGAAGGGAGTGTCAGACTCTTACTGACCAAAACCCATCCATGTTCCTACCTTAGCCCTTTATGTTCCGTGGTAGCGGTAACCCTTTCGGACAATCACGCTTACCCGGCAGTCTGGGCCCTAATGGGCTCCTTCAAAAGCTGACATCTCTTTGAGGCGCGCGTGGAACATAATAATCGCACCCCCGGTGCGACACTGTCACTTATGCAAAAATGTAGTTTTTCAGGAGAAGCATTTAAAACTTTGACACACTTTGATGAAATCAACTACGTCAACTTTTAACTTTACTTTTGGATAAATATTACTAACTTTTGTTTTTAAATTTATTTACTTTATATTGTTAAAAATATACTATACCATTATTTAAGTATTCCAACCCCCTCAGAAGTGACGTTGTGGCTCTAACGAAAAATTATAACTGTAGTTAAGTCGCAATGAATTAAAAAGAAATCAAGAAACTATGCGTACCTACTACAAAAGTAACGTTATCGCACCAAGTAAAGGGATGCTAGATCATTTTAAGATATTTAACTCATTTTTGCATTTTTTGCAAAAGTGACAGTGTCGCACCGGGGGTGCGATATACGCGCCGATTATTGGCTGATTATGCAATACTTTTACTCCTCACGTGAAGAGAGGGCTGGCCTGTTGGTCAAAGAAGGTCCAGTCAGTATTGCCATACTATATGTGGCAATGCAATATAATGTGGCAATGCTGCCAGCCTTTTGGAAACTTTTCTTGTTGACACCGGTGTGGACGAATTTTTTGAAGTCCTTTGATTTTTTTTTCTCCCTCACGTTTTATATACTTGTACATAGTTACTTATTATTAATATATGAAGTCTTTTTAGTTATGTTCATATTATGTGTATAAAAATAGACTACACACAAAAAAAAAAATAGTTTACCATTCTTACTTTATCATGTCTTCCAGATACTTCCACCGCCTCAACCAGCTGGTATGCGGTAACGCAGGAGACGAGGACTACGTTTGCTGTCCCTCCTGTGACTGTGGAAAGGTATTTCAGGATGGTCAGGATAAGTGTGGTCTGAGTATGGTGCGAGGAGTCGATTACAATGGAATTGGAAGCCAACCTTGGACTGCTCGAGTTGGGTTTACACGTGAGTTCAGAAATTAATGCTTTTTGGGGATCTCATGCACAATAACAAAGTTATATAACCCATACATTGTCATGAACACAGCTGTATGTTTTCTGTTCTTTCTCACAGTGCCTTGTACACACATACCTACGTGCTCAATAAATTTTGATCCATTCTAAGCAGGGATTTATATATTACTAGCTTTTGCCAGCGGCTTCGCCCGCGTGTTTATTATCCCACGAGAACAGTATATTTTTCCGGGATAAAAAGTATCCTATGTGCTATTCTAGACTATAATCTATCTCTGTGCCAAATTTTATCCAGATCCATGCAATAGTTTTTGCGTGAAAGAGGAACAAACATCCATCCATCCATCCTCACAAACTTTCGCATTTATAATATTAGTAGGATTTTATGGATATGAAATTTTATGGATATGAAAGGAGATTGTTCTACGCCCATACATTGCTCGCCCTGGAGCCAACAGCATAGAAAAAATCATTTTCTATTTGTAAACTGCCCTTAGTAGCCCGTAAGAACAAAGTTTCTTGACGGACACTTTAGAGAAAAGATTTATTTAAAGAAAAGGAACCGATTTTGAGGTTATTTTTAATAAAAGAAAACGTAAGTAATTCCTCTAAAATCGCTATTTCTGGTTTCTACAAAGCATTAAACTTCAAATACAGTAAAATATTACCGTAAATACAGTTGTATTATGCCTTTTAGGTACAGTTATTATTTATTGGTTGAAGTTTACTTGAAGCGAAGTCCGTTAACCGTTGTCAAAATGCTAAGGTGTCGTTTAAGCAGATCACAGAATCAGTTATTCGAAGCCAGGTCACGTTGAAAGCAATCCAAATTGTAGTCCGTTAAACAGAAACAAAATCATAAACGCCAAAAGAAATCGCCAAATAGGTACGTAGTCACAACAACACAACACAGCCACAGGTTCGTCTCGGTGAGACGCTCCGACTGACGTAGTGACGTAGAGATGCTCTCTCGAAGATCAATCATTGTATATCGATTATCAATGACCACCTATTTAATCTGTGGTTTTAATTTAGTAGACCAAAATGACAGATCAATATGTCAAAAGTAAATTAAATTTGTTCCGTTTCAAACATAAACACGTTGTTGCTATGATTCTACTTCGATTAAATTAATGCTTAAATAAAATATTTTGTTCCCAACGAACAATGTGTAACGTTTTAGTTTGCGACATTTAAAAATAGAGTTTAAGTACTTAAAAAGTAAAAATATGGCTATTGAAGTCGTGAAATGGTTATGAGAACAATTCACTAGAGTTGCGTCGTAAATGACATTTCAATCGTTAAATGAGAGATTTTCTGACAAGTGAAGAAACATAGTTCAATAGATGGCATGGGTAAAAATTACGTCTTTGTTTTACTGGCTACTGATAACAAAAACAAGATCCGTAAATAAGAAAGCTTATTTGATGTCAAAAACCTGAGACAGTGACGTATTTTTTACCAATGCCTCTTTTGAACTAATATTTTCTCACTTGTGAGAAAATCCCTCATTCGACTAGTAAGTACATTTTGTGAGTTTGTTTTGTTCATTATATTTTCATCATAATCGTGCTAGGCCATATTCATCATAAGTTCCATTAAAATGTTCACGGAACTAATTCCATGAAAAAAATATGCATGAAAAACTTTTATGTTGCACATTTTCAATGTTTTGGAAGTGATAAATATCGAACATCCATTATTTATCACTAGATATTATGGACATCGTAGTCGATATCGATATTTATGTAATATGAGCGAGAGCGACACTGTTAAATCTTTTGTGACATTAACATTGACAATTCGTTGAAAGATGGCGAGTTTAATTGGTAACAAAATCAATGAGGTCACTTTTAAAAACCTATTAAGAATTAAACAGTGTCCGCTTGAATTTATTATTTTTAAAAAGCATATTAATATATAATTAAAATTAACGTACACGTCAAATGGTTGTTGGTTATAGGGCGGTCTAGAACAATCTCCTTTCGGATACGGATAGGATACGGATATAGGAATGATTATTATACCGGATACGGATATGAAATTATTTGTTCGTGATTATCCGTTAGTTTCAGTTACGGATATTAGATTTTTAAGGAATTTGAAACGTAAAATACAAGTAGCAAATAAAAGGGTTCGTACAAATATTTGTTCCGTTCGGGAATCGAACCCACGACATGATATGCAGCAGTCAATCGCTCAACCACTGCGCCAAACGTGTCGTCTAATTATGGCTTTATGGTACTTTCATAGTAATCCACAAAAAAAAAATACACGCAGGTACCCTACAGATAGAGATATGTTAGCTATTATTATAATGAAACAATAAGAATAGGTTGTTAAAACATACGAGTACGCATCAGTCTACCGCGAGCCAAATTATTTCTTTATTAACATGATCTCTACCAAACCCTTCCTGGAATACAGGCGTAAAGTTATGTTATTACCACAAATAAAAACAAAACACTACAATGAATTATGAGAATAAGACATTTTGTGTGTGGCAGTCGTTAATTATAAAAATCATAACAATAACACGGTCGAGTTGATTTCCTTTCTCATGATACTTCAAGCAGTCAATTGAAAAACAATAAGATGCGGAACCGCTCTTTACCCGATCCGAATCCGAATTCAAGATCCTTGTTTAATCCTAACTAGCCTTTGCCACCGGCTTCGCCCGCGTGTATGTGAAATTATCCCACGGGAACCATACATTTTTCAGGGTTTAAAAGCTATTCCAGACTTGCCATTGACCATATTGCTTATATGCTATTCCAGACTAATCTATCTATGTGCGAAGTTTCATCCAGATCCGTTGACAAGTTTTTCAGTTTATTCGTTACAAACACACATACAAATCGTTCCTCTTTATAATATTAGTATAGATTAGAAATGTTCTAAATTTGGACGGACAGAGTTCGGATCTAGTGCGCACCCCCTCATACAAATGTACAGAGGCCAGCACATCTTAAGTTACCACAATCTGTCAAATTTCTTTGATAGTAATTCAACTTTATTGCAAAGACATAAGGTTCATTTTTAATTGAGAAAATTTGACAGTTAGGGATAGCTTGATGTGCTGGCGCCTGTACTATAGCTACTTCGGACCGAAATTTCTCGGATTCGGATCGGATGTAGTGCGGAATCGCTCTTAATCAATCAAATGGCTGGATCCGGCAAGAAAAACCATGGTAAAAGGGTCTGCAAAAGACTATAATTTGTCTAGTATCTTATGATCTGCGGGCATGAACCATCATTAGCGAATAGAACATCATTAGAGAGAATAATAACAAAATTATAGCTTTGTCTAGTCCTTGGGGTACGACTTTGCGTGACTGATATGTTCACGACTAGGTGGAATAGCCGGCGGCTCATGCATGATATTTTAGTTATTAATAAACAGTGTTTTTCCGTGCACTATAATTGTTAAAGGCAACATAATAGCAGCGGATTTATTCACTTATACATACAAGGTGGCGCTACAATGGTAATTTAACACAAGTATACGTTTTCACGTATATGTATTTTTGGGATTCCTATCTCCAGCAACGGACGTTTTTCAACTGAGACGATGATGAGCCCAAGTCCAATTAAAATCAGTCAAAAATATGTCCATTGAATTAAGTGTAGGTATCGAACTATATATATTATTAATATATTTTTTGTTGTTTAATTTAGACAAAGAGACAGGCAACGTGCGATTTGCATGCAGCGGCTCTATCATAGGAAAACGCGTTATCTTGACAGCCGCTCACTGCGCTCTCGCCAAACCAGAAGGATATAAATTGTAAGTTTTGATTATTTTTTATCATCATAATCATCATCATCACAATGATCATCTTCACTCTCATCATCATCATCGTCGTTATAATCATCACTTATGGCTATTTTCTCAAAAATTGACGCAGATAGGTACATAAAACAGTAGGTACTTATATATTTTTAAATCTTGGGCCTTTTGCTTTTCAAACTGAGCCATTCAATATTAGCAACAAGACTAGCATCAACCAAAATCAAGAAATCATTTGATCAGTTTTCAGTCGAAGTAGGTACAGACGCCAGCACATCAAGCTACCCCAATCTGCCAAATTTCTTTGATAGATTTTCGACTTCATTACAAAAGCGTAAGGTTCATTTTTAATTGTGATAATTTGACAGTTTTTGGTAACTTGATATGCTGGCGACTGTACCTAATGCATTTGATCACTTTTCTTCTAGATCTACCGTGGTGGTAGGTGAATGGGACATCGGCCGGAGCCCGGATTGCAACGACTACTTCTGTGCCCCACCGACCCAGGCCATCAAAGTGGAAAATGTCATCGTGCACCCGGGATACGAGCAAAAGATATTCAGACACGATATTGCACTTGTCATGCTTAAGGAGGAGATTAAATACTCAGGTACCTACTGATATTTTCTTGATTTCAACGTAACATTAAATCACGCCTATATCCCGTTTGGGCTATCTAGAGGTGCATCCCACTTACACATCCTTAGTACAGATCCGTCAGTGTCAATATTTCATAAAAAATAATGACACTCGCAGAATAGAATAAAATTCAATAGAATATTTTTTTTTCTATTCTTTGTTCCGTCGTAACTTGTTTTTCCAATTCACTAAAAAGATATTGGCAGAATAATCGACATCGGCTTTATAGCTATAGATAAAAAATAGAATAATATATTTTGATTTCCGTTGAAAATAGTACAATTAAATAATGGTGTTAACATTAGGGTTATGTTCTACATGTCTCGCCTGTGACTGGCATACGTATATTTTAAAGAAAACAACTTAATTTATTAAGTAACTTTAATTATAACAGTGTTGACAGACTAATATCACACATCCCAATGCAATATATTTTCAATGTATTTTTTTACAATGTCTTTATCTAGTTTATTAGTGACAATATTTGTCACCTACTTTTTTATCAAAAAATCGTTTAGACTATATAAAGTAATATCTATGAGCCATTCGTGCAGTTTAGATTCAAAATATTTCAGAGACAATTCTCTAATTTGTCCTTGAACGAGGCTCACAGCACAGGCTGATCGAGTCAAATTTCATTAGTGAAATTCGCCCTAAGAGACGTGTTCAGATCTTGTAAGCTTAGTATTAGCTTTTTTGTTCCCACAATCAAATTAATGGACCTCATTACATTTATGGTGATGTTTATCACAAATTAGCCTGAACTGTGTTAACATTGACCTTGGATGCAGTTTGTTGACTGTCAGACTGACAGCCTGAACTTCCGGCTGTCACTCATCCTCCCATATCATCACACCCTTTTGCCTTTTTCCAGTGACAGCTGCTCCGATCTGCCTGAATGATAAGCCGGAAATCGTTCTGAATGAACGTGCATCGCTTGTCGGCTGGGGAAAACTGTCCGGACAAAATAATGTGGTGAGTGAGTGATAGCAATCAGTTTCAAATGATAGGATGTCATGTCAGTCTAATTGTTTTGCCCTTGTCTGTATTTGTGACCGTCATTTGTATGAGACCAATTTTGTGGAATGGCAATAATTTGAAACACGTGGTCTCTCAAATTATTATGTCGTTGAAACGATTTATGAGCCAGCGTTGTTGTTGTCATGTATTGATAAGTATTCAGTTATATTCATGATCGAGCCAGCGTCTTTGAATTCATAATAATTATATTATTATATTTAAATATATTCTTTATTTTTGGAAATTGTACAAACAGCCAAAGCATTGGAGGAGGCCTAACACAGGCGTCATCATGCTTAAAAGAACGCTCCAATTACAAACAACACTTACAACAGAAATAAACATTTTGTTTTTTTTTGTAATTTTTTGTATCTGTGGAACTTTTAATTCATGATAATTATGCCAAAGTTTGGTAGAGAAACAATGACGACCGAATTTTAGATATAAATCCGGACATATAAAAAGGATATTAGTAGAAGCCGGTCACTATGTTCACGTATTGTCTTTAGAATTTTAGACTGCGTCAAATATTTGATCCATGAAGATTTAAATACCTGGTTTAATTTGGACGTAAAACATTGACAGTGTAATAAGTAAAATGAAATGCCTCGTACACTCTTTCACAGCGTTGTCATAAACCATAAACAAAAGACGGTCTTACATATGTAGGTATATGATTACAGGTGAGCAGACAACAGCAGCTAGAGGTCCCTTTAGTACCTCTAGAGAATTGTGAACGGATCTTCGGAGAGTCAGTCCCAGTGAATGAAGGACAACTTTGTGCTGGAGGCGAGGAAGGGAAAGACGCGTGTTCCGGTTTTGGAGGTGCTCCTCTGCTTCTATTTAGAGGTGGACGTCATGTGCAGGTTAGATTTTAAATAATAAAATAATCATATCAGCCTATTATTGTGCCGGACGGCGCGTACATGTTCCACGCGCGTCTCAAAGAGATGTCAGCATATATGAAGGGGGCGGGTAAGCGGGATTGTCCGAAATGGTTACCGCTACCCCGGAACATAAAGGGCTAAGGAAGGAATATGGATAAGTTTTAGTCAGTAAGAATCTGACATTCCCTTCTGCTCCACCCAGAGCGGGAGGGGTCATTTGATGATTTCCCACGTAGATGATTTCCCAAAAAAGGATCGTAATTTATCCAAATGTGCATAGGTTATAGGTAACACGGGCTGGTGTTCGCAACTCTATGTCAATGCGCGTATTTTGCGTACGGAATCAAATTACCCAGTACAACAAGTTACCACAAACTGTCAAACTTTCTCAATCGATTTTGAACTTAATAATCAACATTTTAAGGTTTAGAATAATTTGGAGAAATTTTACAGTTTGGTATTAAATAACTTGATGCGCTTGCGACTGTACTTACCCTACATGGGTACAGTCGCAAGCGCATGCATGTTTGAAATTAATGTTTGATTGATTGATATTATTATATTTTTTGGTTTTAGTACTCATGAATTGTTTCTTTCAGGTGGGCATCGTGTCATTTGGTTCAGAGAACTGCGGCAGCGAGGGTGTGCCCAGCGTATACACAAACATAGCGCACTACTACCGATGGATCGTGGACAACTCGCCTTCGTAACCTACAAGCATTACTCAAATAAGTAACTTACAGTCGCCTAGTCACGAAATCACGGTGTTGTGTAGGGAAAATGTCATCCAAAATAGAACAATTTAAGGGTAAGAATAAATCTGCTTAATCCAAAAGCCATCAATTTGTATTCGAATCTCGTGAATTACTTCTACGTATTATTTCAATATCCGTTAACCAATCACGGGGGTTATAATTACGTCAAAATTGGAAAGATTCATGAAGTGACCTCCAGTTTAATGATGTATGGTTTTCGCCGTATGATTTGGCTTAAAACAATGATAAGTAATATACGTATTTGAAAATAAATAAAATAAAAGTTATATTTAATGTTTCTGATTCATGACCAAGTAGCATAGTAAACAGTCGCACGGGTCGATCCAAGCTACGCTTGCCGGGGTTGGGCCCTGGACGGGTAACCATACTTACATACTGAATACTCAATCAATACTTTATTGCGTTCCATATGTCACATAGATGGTTACCGACCCTCCTCCGTGCTTTGGAAAGCAAGTTAAGCCGTTGGTCTTGGCTGTCATTGCTCGTTATTTAACAGTCTTTACCGGTCGTCAGAAGTCGTATCTCAGCCAGTTTTACTGAGGGGTTTTGTATTACTCAGTTACTGGGTTGTGGAGATCAGATAGCCAGTTGCTCCATGTAAAATAGTGATCTGCAGCTGCATCAGGTTAAACTAGAAGCCGACCCCAACTTAGTTGGGTTGGTAAAAGGTAAGGATGATTTGTTGGGTATTTTGAACCACTGTTTTGATTTGATGATATTATTGAATTTGGCAATAAATTATCAAGAAAAAATACAGAATTAAGTTGCAAAATATGTAAATTTATTGTTTGTTCAAAATAATATGTAGCGCATTGCCATGGAATTGTAGTGTTCTTCGCACGGTGGGACGTTTGTAAGTATTGAGCATAATGTTCCTGTGAAATCTTCCAATGCAGAGTCTTGTACTTGCTGGTTGAAAACCTGAGAACAAAAATAATAATAAGATACCAAATCAAGTTCGAAATCATAAATAAGTGGTAATAACCTCTATTTGCAATCTTTATAAAAACTACTTTTATTACATCGATGCAACAACTTCACGCCGTCAGTATATAGCAGCGGCATCGACATCGCCACAAGCGAACTACGCGACACACGTAACAACGTCACGTAAATCCTGCATCGCGCAAGCAGAGTTTACCGCGTGACATATATGTATACAACATTCCGACTGCAATTATCGAGTAGTTGTCCACCAAACACAACAACCGTCTGGTTGGAGAATCCTCCCTTTTCCATGGAGGATTAGTGATCTTTACACCCTGGACCTCATGCCTCCATGACTACAAGTCTACGGTTCACGTGTAAGAATTTAAGGACTGGACCAAGACGAAGAGTTGTCTCGGGGAACTCCTAATCAGGTAAGTCCCTTTACAGTTTTGCATATTGTCGGATAACTGGCTCCAAGTAACCTTTGCGTATGTGAAGACCGGTTCTCCTATATAAAAAATCATGGGTAAATGAAGAATGGGGCCTAGAATGCTGCCATGAGGAACTCCAAAAATTTTGACAGAACTTATAATACTATCGTCGTTTGTTTTTTGATAAAATTATCTATGAATGGTCGTTATGGTGCGGGGATGCAAGTTATAATAAATGCTGTTTCCCATTTACGTAATATGACAAAATTCGTGAAAAATGTCATGACGTTAGTGAAGAAGAAGTAGAGATTTAATTCATTCATTCACTGATAGACAATGCACAGCCAGTGACTACGCTATGACTAGAAGCATACAATTTTGCACAAGAGTTTCTTGTTTATGAGGAAATTTATCTTATAAAGGTAACCCGCCGTTAGATGGTAGGTTATACTGAAGTTCCTGATTTGTGCCGATTGGAAATCCGAACGGTCGGCTTATAAGATCATAAATAAAAATAATATAATATAGGTAAACGTATGGTCTTACCCCGTCTATAGTTATTGTTGGAATAAACTTGGGTCTCACAAGTTTAGTGAGATGTTCTTCTTCGAGCTGCAGTCCTATGCCTCGTTCAGAGTTAACGCATTCTACCAGCTCATCTACTGGAACGCCCGCTTGAAAGGCACACTGAAAATATGTATATAGCATAAGCATATAGCATAATCAGCCTATAATATTCCCACTGCTGGGACATCAAGCCTCTTCTCTGTAAGAGGGAGTGGGCCGAAATCTATCACGCGGACCCAGTGCGGTTGGCAGAAATACATATGTATATACACCAGTGCTGTATTTATAACTAGTGACCCGTCCCTGCTCCACGCGGTGTTTACGGCTTGACAAAATATTGAGATCTCTTTATTGTATTCTATGTATGTAGGTATAAATTCCCAAAATCCGTTACGAAGTTTCACAAGAAGAAGAACAACGCAGTCTTGCCGGCGGAAACGATTCATAGATAGCTGATTAACGTAGCCAATAATAACTATCATACGAGTATTTGAATATATCATTAACAACTTCTTGCAATGTTAAAATGTAAATTTTATAATATTTCAGATGGATAGAGTTTTACTAAATAAAATAAATTTGTAAGTCCAAGGTCCATAAAATAGCGTATGCATGCAATATTTATTTTGATGGTTATCATATAGCATATAAGTATTTTGGTAACTTATTATGAATTTTTAGTCCAATGTTATCATCTTTTACAATAATAATGTAACATATTAATATACATAGGTAGCTATCGAAAATAGGGTGGTCCTAGTGCTTTCCGCTCGTGATTTTTTACCACGGGATTCTGGCTTTGATAACCAGGTCGGGTTACACGTTATTGAGTTGTTCTCCCTGGAGTTTCTCATTGGCAGAAATAACAACCCGAACTTTGAACCGGTTAACCCCTCAAATGTCGTATGAACCCCAAAGGTTCAAAGAAAAATCTTCTCGAAACGACAATCAATATAACCGTATAAATCGTCTTTTAAGCAAACGGCTTCTAACAGGCGAACATCTAATGGCAATTGGCTCGCTTACTACTACTTAAATTTGAACATAGCTAGCGAAATATATGGGTGGGTGGTATCTCGAGATTGCAAGGGATTCTAGCTTTGACTACCTGGTCGGGTAACGCGTTATTGAGTTGTCCTGCCTGGAGTTTCTCATTTGTAGCTATAGCAGCCCGGAAATGAAATTGTACCTGATTGATGGCAATAAGCTCGCTCGCTGCTACTTAAATTACATTTTGAATATAACTAGCGAAATACATGGGTGCACTTTACCCCTTTTTTTGCTGGGAAATCATCCAATGACTGCTCCCGCTCTGTGTGGAGCAGAAGGGAGTGTCAGACTCTTACTGACTAAAACCCATCCATGTTCCTTCCTTAGCCCTTTATGTTCCGGGGTAGCGGTAACCCTTTCGGACAATCCCGCTTACCCGGCAGGCTTGGCCCTGAGCGGCCCCTTCATATGCTGGCATCTCTTTGAGGCGCGCGTGGATCATACACGCGCCGTCCGGCACGGGGCTGGTCCTGATCGGGCGGTGAGTCACCCATTACTCACCGTCCGCAGGCCCGCGCCTCACTTTACCCCTTTGTCACTTACAATCTTGGTTAACTATGTGTTCTTTTTCAATCTCTAATTACCTCTGTATCCCCTCTGGTACCAGCTTGTGTTTGCATTTCGCAGGCAACATAAGAAACCTTTTCCACGTCGTTTCGCCCCTGCATGAGATCCAGCGCGCAGCTCTGCACCAGGTTACCGGCACATTCAGAGGGGCCGTGTTGACATTGAAAACCATTGTGTCCTTTGTTTTTACTCTGGAAATTATTAAAGAAATCTTCATTTGCATCATCATCTTCATCTATATAAGATATACAATCTATGGACTACCGCATACACTGCCACAATTTTTTGCCAGGTGCTATTTTTAAGCTCAGTGCCTTCAACGCGCATACTGGTCGCCAAAATCCCTACTGAGGGCCTTCAACACGCATTGCAATGTCTGGACAATAAACACACATTTGTGTTGAAGGCACTGGCTTAAAATGAATCAAAATGTATTGAGCACGTATGTGTGTGCAGGGCACTGTGAGATAGAACAGAATACACACAGCTGTATTCATGGCAGTGTGTGGGCTACGCAGTAAAGTATCTAAGACATGAACTTAAAAATTAACATAAGGTACGTACGGTATCCCCTATTTTATTGATTTGTCAAATACTGTATCGGCTTATGGGATAGATTAAAACTTTACAATCATATTTAACCATTCCTTTTTATGCGTGGTTGTGTAAAATAACATGATTTAAATCTTCAGTACTCACTCGAGCTTTTCCAAAAGGAACCAGTCTTAGCATAAGATACTTATGCAGCAAGTTTACGGTTGGCTGTAGTTGTCGAACGATGAATTCTGCACTATCTGGACATCGGCTCTCGTAGTAAACTGTGATGAATATCTGGAAATTAAATAAAAAAGTTTTGACATGTCCATAGCATCAGTGTTGATCATAAGTACCCAGATAGGGCTGGCAGTTGAAGGGATCCGAGTCCGACTTCAAGAAGGCAATGGAAATGTGGCACTGCGTCTCCAGCCTCCTGCGGTAAGAATATTAGTATCAATCATTTTGGAAGCTATCTAAAAAAAAAATAGGTACCTACGTCGTCTATTTCAGGCATTGGCTTAGAATTAAAAATGACAAAAAGAAAGAAACTGACATATTAAGAAAAAACAATACTTTTCTGGTCCTTCATTTCTACTCTCTCTTTACCGACTTTATAAAGATCCATATCGGAATGAATTTGTAATTGATCGAACGAAAATTATCTCTAAAGGTTAGTAGTAAATATTTTTACTAAAACTGCCTCGTTAGTTAAATGGTCGCCGCAAGCGCAACTGCTAACCAAGAGGAGGGTTCGATTAGAGGTAGTGTTGCTCGACTCGAAATTTTATTGGGATTTTCCAACTGAATTTTCTCAGTAGCGGCTGGAGTCTGAATTTGCGCCCGGTTGATGGCAATAAGCTCTTAATACATGGGTCTTAAACAAGTACTTACTAAATTAATTGGTAAAATTTGTTTTTAAGTTTGTATGTAGGGGGTGATTTTTGGAACTACTGATCCGATTCAGAAAATTCTTTCACTAATGGAGAACTACATTATTCCTGATTGTCATAGACTATATTTATAAAAAAAACACGCGGACGAATTAGCGTGCGAAGCGCTAGTGACATACATTTTTAAGGCACATGATTTGTTCATTGATTGTTATTACTGATCATTTCTGAATACGGTGTGACGTGTTTGATATTAGAAACTAAGTATAGCAATATTATTGAAGCCGAAAGAAAAGGATATTATATAGTTGTTAAAAAAAACTATTGCATAAAAGTAAGTATAAACAAACATAAATGATCACACGTGGTCTAATAATAAACTTTAGGATCAAAAACCTGCAAGTGCAGGACAACTTTCACTGCTCCAGATAGAATGAGGTGTTGACCTCAGCTGGCCGGTATGTTGCCGACAGTGCACGCTTAAATGCCTTGGCTAAACTTGTTGTGTATGTGACGAATGATAAGCATAGCATTCATGACCTACCTGATCACGATTTGGCATAAAAATTGGTTCTAAAGGGTTTTTGAGCGTTGGAGTACCACAAGGTTATATTCTAATTTTAGTAGGCACCTTCTAGTTTAAGGTGGTAGGTATCTGAAATGTTCCTATCTCAAGCATGTTACTGTGTAGCAACATTTAAATGTATCTAGGTTAAATGCAATTTCGATAGGTCTAAAATTTCGAAGAGGAAGTTACTCATGTTAACAACTATTATAATTCGTGACCTTGCCGTTAAACGCCTGCACAAATTCCAGCGACAAAATATGAAATTGATAAAATTACAATTTCATAGGAAAATAGCCTATGTAACTTTATTATGTTCCATAGTGTTGCTACGCTCATTTGTCACGGAAATGATTTAATGTTGGAATAATAATTACTTGTACTGTCCGTGATGTTAGGCAGTTATTTATATAAATAAAACACTGCGATTTCTACTAGACAGGCTTTAAAAGAATGAATGGTTACCTATACTCAATGTAGTAGCACTAATTAGCATGACAGAAAAACGAGATGATTGTTGTAGATAATAAGAGCGCACAATATTTATTGATTGAGAAAAACTAAACAAGGCAATTGTTACTAAGGTAGCAGAAAAACTAATAGAGAAAATTTGCTGCGTAAAAGTTATGATTGTTGTAGTTTTCGCATTGATATTACTGTTTAGAAATCACAACTTTTTTGAACAGTTGAATAGAATCTTTTTATCTGCATTAATTCACTTTCTATGGTGTTATTATGGCTCTTTATATAGCGTACTACGTACAGACGCCAGCACATCAAGCTATCCCTAACTCAAATTTTCTCAATTAAAAATGAACCTTTCAAATAAAATTTCAACTTTATTGCAAAGGTATAACCTTTGCAATAAAGTTGAAATACTATCAAAGAAATTTGACAGATTGTGGTAACTTGATGTGCTGGCCTCTGTACGTTCTCAGTAAGAATATGAACTGATGAAAAATAATAAAATGTTTTTTTATATAATATACAGTGTGTTAGGTTAAACGAGGGACATACCTCAGGGGTCACTATACTCATGAAAATGAACAACTTTGACTATGGAACCATACCTGAAATCACGAAAAAAATAAGCTGTTCAGTACATTTATGTTCGTATACTTCGGCAAAATGTATTGAACAGCAGAATTTTTTTTTCAAATTTCTGAGTTGGTCCCATGAACAAAGTTGTTGATTTTCATGAGTACTATTACTACCTGAAAGTATGTCCCTCGTTTAACCTAACACACTGTATATTAAAGGCAGTGATGACACATGAAACTAAATATCGTTTAAACGCCGACCATAGCTTTGTTGACGGGAACGCCAATTTGTAGTACAAACTGTCAAATTTTCTCAATCAATTTCGAACCTTACAGAAAACGTTTTAAGGTTTAAATTTGACAGTTGGGTATAACTTGATGTGCTGGCCTAGCCTCTATACATGTTGCAGTAACAGCTGCACACCTTTTATGTAGAAGTGACTAATTACCATCTGTCTGTAGTTGTTTCCACTATTAGGAAGAATTAGTTGAAACTGCTATTAGGAGAAGTTAAAATTGTAACAGCTATCCAGAAAAAAATGGTGAGACGACCTGGAAAAGAGTTCCTGGAAGGATTTGATGGAGCCCTATACCAAGCAGTGGAACAGTATGTTCTAAAAAAAAAAACAGCTACCAGCTGAAACAACAATGAATAGATACACATGAGGAAAAATAAATAGAAACATGAAAACAATAACCCAATCAGGAGAACAAAGATCTAAATCAGTTTTGTTTTCATGATTGACTTGTTCACATTTATATGAACACGAGGCTTATTTAAAATATAATAATTATAAATTAAAAAGTGAAATGTATGCGTTCTACAAAAAAAGGAAAATATACGGAAATTATGGATTGACACACTAATCTTTTAATATTGTAACAGCTGTTAGAAGGCACTAAATATGAACAACAAAGGTTTTCTTGATAGTATTACTAAGATTTCACTCTCATTTTCCATTCAATTTTCACTTCAGTAGATATCTACCAGTATGACGAGTTTTCGTTGGGTTTAAATAGGAAACATGTTTACTCTACCGAACCAACCTCTACCGAACTCTAAAGAAAACCTTGTTGGATTAAGGGAAAACTACCAACTGACTAAATAAAATAATGCTGGATAAATATACGTAACGTGTTAATAGATATGTATACATAGATACCATCCTACACCGGCCTGCCTGAGAGATATTTTTCAACAGCATGTGAAACTAAGTCAGAGGCCCATGGGCAGCTTAAAAACTCTGACACCAGGTTAGTCACTAACCACACGAAAAGAAGAAGACCTTTTTTTATGGTGGTAAATCATCCAAAGACTTCTCCCGCTCTGGGTGGAGCGGAAGGGAGTGTCAGTCTCTTACTGACTAAAAGTCATTCATGTTCCTTCCATAGCCCTTTATGTTCCGGGGTAGCGGTAACCCTTTCGGACAATCCCGTTAAGATCCTACACCTACTCACAAATTATATTATTAGTTTTAAGTTATCTTGGTGCGCCTTAACAGGGTCATGTACTCACTAGTTTGAAGTCTAGCGTTTAACTACGGCTGTGTACTTAGTGCAATAAACAAAAAAAAATTGGTTAGATATGCCAGATCGAGCA
Organism: Hyppa rectilinea; assembly: GCA_951799385.1. Taxonomy (NCBI): domain Eukaryota; kingdom Metazoa; phylum Arthropoda; class Insecta; order Lepidoptera; family Noctuidae; genus Hyppa; species Hyppa rectilinea. The sequence continues at coordinate 7,410,097 of OX637314.1, forward strand.
CTGCACCACTGGAGTTTCAAAAATGAAGAATGAACTCTAAAGATATTTAATTTTGTCTGTTATCGTTTTTTTTTTGTGAGAATGTAAACGTCATTGAATGTTGTACGTAGAAAATTTAAATAAAAGTTGTCGCGACACATTTAGATACGGTTAACGCGTTAAATGAACTCGAGTGTAGTGAATTTCAAAATTACATTTACCTTTTGCGGAACGTCACTCCCGACTTGATTCAGCGCAAAAACAAACACAAAAACTAGTTGACTTATTCTTAACATATTGAACTTTGAAATAGTGATGAAAAACAATTTTTTTTTATAGATGAAGAGTTGTCTTGTCGTGTTATTTTCGATTACTTTGTTACATTTGTGTAAATATTCGAGAGTAAATGTTATAATTGCGACAATTCGCGGCCGGTTCGCACCCAGCTCGACTCACGTGTGATCAATTTGTACTACGATGTGCTATTAAATGCAGACAACAGATAGCATTAGACAGGGACTGCTGGTACCTTCTCTGATTCTTATCGTCTTCTTTGATTGATTTTATCAATGGACTTAATTGCTTTTTCATCAGAAGGTTGATATGTTTAACTTATATTTAATATAGTGCAAGCAATTTCGCATTAAGATTACCTTTAGATTATTTAATCGTGTTATTAACAGACTGTTTTTTATTTCATACATAATATTGTATTTCAAATTGTAATACTATAACATATTATTGTATTTTAATTTCAATATAATTTCAGATATAATCAACCCACTATTGTTTTTATTTAAGAATTCCTCAGTATCGGCGTGGAGATTCTAGAGTCTGTATGGATTTATGAAAATTGATCAAAACTGGCGAAAATGGGGAGGAACTGTTCCCACACCCTCGGAAAAACCGACATGATGTTATATGTACGTACTATTGATTAAAATATACAGATCTTTTACTTACTGGCACATTTAAAACGATCATTCTCACTAGTTCCACCCGCAATTAGTTCCATGGAACTAGTGAGATTTTTTTAAAGTAGTTCCATGGACTTTGATAATGGCACAAATTAAACCCAATAACCTTTTGAACGCCAGAGCATAAAAGCCCGAGCGTGCCCTCCATGTCAAGCTTCAAATTTATTTCTTCTTGTTATCATGAATTGCCCAATATCCATGGTGTCTTTTAATTTGTTTCATGTCAGTAAATAGGTACGTACGAGAGCTTAAATTTTTTAGGTATACACACACACACAAAAGTAATGATTTAATGGTTTATTTCGTGTTACAGTGTACCAGCATTGTCACATATTTGTGTCGTGGGCGTACAGGGCATGCGCTTGCTTGTCACGTATGTGTGACGATGGCGCTCAAAAGGTTAAGGGATTAAAGGGTAGCTGACACAGACGGGATGCGGAAAGTGGAGGCCAGGGTATTGTGGTGTAGTCTGGAAAAGGCCTACCTATGTCCAGCAGTAGACTGTGATATGCAGAGTTCGTTGATTGATTAAGTCTTCAAGGCGCGGGTGGCGGGTTGACTATCCGGATCGTGCTTATTTGTCGCGTCTCGACTATAACATAGTCCCTATAGGTATAAAATTATATTATACGTATGTAGAATTAGGAATACATAAAATTTATATAGTATCTACTCACCAAGTTTGCACCTGCGTGTATAGAGAATAGAGGACTGCTCCAGATAGTATCATGACCCAGTAAGGTTGTATCAAGTATACGGCGTATGATAGCAAAATTACAATAATGATAAAGTATACTATTTCCATTTAATTTTACTGAACATTTTTTATGCGTTTTGGTCTGAATCTGAACCCATCTTAGTTATATTTTATTTTAATTTTGAGATTTGGTTTCCCGTCATGGCGGTGTGTGACAGTTAGGCCTTCATAACTGTCAAATCTAATATGATCAATAAGATAGATTATTTTTTGTTAATCTGCATTTTTAATTTAAATGCAAAAAGGTTTTTATGCAAGACCTTATCTTTCATTTTCATTTGTGTCGTACCTAATCGTGTAGACTCGTGATTATATTTTGTATTTGTTCAATTGCTGAATCAGAGTGTGTTAACTATAGGTTGTGATAAGGTATGATGAATTTTGATGAAATTCTCATCTCCAAGCAACTACAATAATATTTACGGCAATCAGAAAAAAAAATGTTTTATATCAATCAGACGGTGTAAATAATCCAATTGGGAGTTATAATTATGTTCGAGCCGTTTGGGGTTGAAACACTGGGCCATGTGGTTCGAGTGACACTTGTTTCAAAATATCGCCAAGCGGTTGGTAGACTCAGACCAGAGATCTGGCTATAAATTTTGGCTAAAGTATCAGCTTCGGCATACAACGTGACTGTTCACAGGGATGCGAACGAATTTTTTGGAGGCCAGCGCTTCAAGTTACCCCTATCTGTAAAATTTCTAAAAATAATAATAATAAATTTATTTACTTTGACTCTTCATAATGATAATAATAAATTTATTTATTCAGATAACAAAAATCCATTGGGTTAGTAACAATAGTCTTAACCTATGTTAGTACTTAACTAATAACACAGATAGTCTACATGTGATAAGAGATCTCACCAACGGTCTATCATGTCGCCCGGCTATAGCGCGTAGACTGCTGTTGTAGCTGCCACGGAGCCTGTTTAGCAGCGAGGCCGCTTTCTTACGCAGTGCAACATTGAAGCAGTCGGTACGTGGCTCAGCAAACATGATTGACGCGCTACAGAACCGATGCAGACGCAACAGTACTCTAAATGCGTTGTTGTACTGGATTCGCAGAGCATTGTAGGCTTTTTGGGTGTCGCTGAACCACAGGCTCCCCGAGTACAACGACATACAATTAGCTTGAAATAACGAACGCATAAGGTTCATTTTTAATTGGGAAAATTTTCTCTGTACCATAAATAACCAAAAAAACTTAAAAACCAAACTATTATTTATTTATTTTCACAATTTATGGAGTATGTGTAGGTAGGTACTTCGACCTAAGTACTTTACTTAGGCTGTGTCAATTAATATATTAACAGTGTAATATACTAGCATCCTATGGACTTTCTATAGAATAAAAAGCCGGTTTAAACCACGTTTAAGATCTGTCAGTGCCATTATTTACAATGGAATATTCACACTCACAGGTCTTGAAAGCGTGGGCGCGTTCATTGCGGCGACGAGCCGCTCACTATCTGAACGCGCCCCAAAAGGTGGTAGCCATTCGGCTAATCCGGGGGTACCGCACGATCTCGGGCGAGGCGGCAAGCCTCCTTGCCGGACTGCCGCCGTGGGATCTGGAGGCGATAGTCCTCGCGCGCCTGTTCGAGTGGCGCGCGGAGGTACTAAGCCGGGGGGAAACTCCGTTTCCGCAGCAAATTGCGGCGGAGCGGACGGACCTCCGGCGCGATCTCATGGCGGCCTGGAAGCAGCGACTGTCGCAACCCAGCGCAGGGCACGCCACGATAGTGGCGGTAAGGCCCCTCTTTGAGGAGTGGCTAGAGAGGCGTCACGGCGCCCTCACCTACCGCCTGACGCAGGTCCTCACCGGACATGGATGTTTCGGGAGGTTCCTGCACATCATCAGGCGGGAGGAAACGCCCGGGTGTCACCACTGCGAGGATCGCCCAGAGGACACGGTAGAGCACACGGTGCAAACCTGCCCCGCATGGGCAGAGCACCGCCGTGTCCTCGTAGAGGCGATCGGCGGCGGCGACCTCTCGCGCCCGGCTCTGGTGCAAGCCATGGTCCGGGGTGAGAGGGAGTGGGAGGCAGTCACCTCCTTCTGCGAAAAAGTTATGCTCGCGAAGGAGGTGGCGGGATGGGAGAGAGAAAGGTCCTCCCGTCCCAGCCGCCGCAGGAGACGCCCCGGGCGTCGGGAGCCACGTGACGACTCCCGGCCACCGTAGGCGCGGGCCTGCGGACGGTGAGTAATGGGTGACTCACCGTCCGATCAGCACCAGACCCGTGCCGGACGGCGCGTATATGTTCCACGCGCGCCTCAAAGAGATGTCAGCATATGAAGGGGCCCCTCAGGGCCAAGCCTGCCGGGTAAGCGGGATTGTCCGAAAGGGTTACCGCTACCCCGGAACATAAAGGGCTACGGAAGGAACATGGATGGGTTTTAGTCAGTAAGAGTCTGACACTCCCTTCCGCTCCACCCAGAGCGGGAGCAGTCATTGGATGATTTCCCAGCCTTAAAAAAAAAAAAAAAAAAAAAAAGGTCTTGAAAGCGGTTAATAAGATGTGCTGATCGCATTCAGTTTTGTTTGTGGAATTGGCACTAACTGTCTTATCTCTTATTCTTCTAATATACTACTAATGTGGCGTACCCTCTTACAATTTTTTTTTTCTTTTCTCATTATATGTGTACACTCTTTCTCTCTAATCTCTTATTCTTTTCAATAAATTGATCAAGTACATAACAAATTGGCCTCCTAGACCCAACAACCGAGTTCTCCGTCGAATATTCTTTCTGAAACGCGTCATACTCTTCTCGAATGTTCGTTGATAAGTTGGCTATAGACTTTTCATAGTAACTCTTCGCTTCTTCTTCGTAGTTGTGGATTTGGGAGACTGGTTGCAATGTTGGTGGTATGTAGTTGTCTCTTGCTTCAGTACGGAATGTTCTGGAAGATAATTAAGAAGAAGCCTAAGTTGTGTTGATATTAGGTAGGTAAAGTTGATTTATGTAAAGGCAGAATTCGTCATCACGTTGCTGAAATGTCAAAAATTAGGTCATAATAATATGTTCAAACCCAGGTGATTTTCTTTGTGTCAATAATTTCATCACCACTGCTTTCAGCACGGGAAGGAAGACATCGTAAGGAACGCATCATCCTAGAACCAAAAATTTGAAGACATGTGATATCTACCAACCCGCCCTGGGCTCGCGTGGGAGCAGTGTGGGTTACAACCCATTCCCTCTCACAGAGAGGAGGCTTGTGTCCTAGTAGTGGAAACATTGTAAACTGATTATGCTTCCTGAAACATACTCTTAGTTGAATAGGTAAACTAAACATGTTTTGATTAAGTTAAGTAGGTTCTTACCCTGGTACCCATCGCAATTTATTATGAGTTCTTATTTCCCTGAAGCCTTCCTTAAACTTTACTCTATCGTAAACAGATTTTGGTCTGGGCACTGGTAGTCGCCATTCTGTTTCAGGCTTCGGCGTTCTTGTCTGAAAATGAAATGTATTATATTAAAATATTTAAATTATTTATGTGCGATTTTATAATAATTTAGATGTCTCTTAATATGGGTTATAGGGTACCTGAAATAAATTAATATTAATTAAATTTTTAATTGTGTGTAATGTATGTATTAGTCAATTGTTTTCGGTGTAGCTAGAGAGTCTATTAAAACATCATGTTCTATGAAGATAGCTCAAGAGAAAGAATGATAGCATTGGTCCCTGAAACATTGCAAAAATGAAAAGAAAATGATGAGCGAAACACAGTTCACACAAGCAACACGTCCTGTGTTCAGTCGGTTGATTCTGTAAAAATCTCACAGTGAAGTGAATGTGAGGTGAGCTCTCGTTGCACTTAATGCTTGGGATTGCCACTATTGACAGCTCACTTTAAACTCACTTCACCTACGTTTTCACTGTGAGATTTTTACAGAATAGCACTACATTAATGTGCATGGGATGGGATCCCTTTAGTTCTTCTTAAAACCTAAACTTCCTTTTATACTTACATAAGCTATATCCTTAAAAGTGTAATATGTGACCACATCCTTGTTACACGACGGTCTCTGCAGCTGATCGGCAGTGTACGGCCGGTGGTGCAGTCTGCTCGTCGTCAGGTACGGGTCCAGGTACTTCTCGAAACCATCATGCGTTGTGTCAATAGGTTCTAATTCTGTTTGCCAACTTGGTTCGAGTGGAGGCTGAGAAGAAAGAAATCAATGTTAATAAAATGAAAAAAACAAATAGAGTGAAAAATCAAAAATTGCTATGTGTTGAACGATACTATCAAACAAATATCTTGAATTTCCGATGACGGCGATTTCCAGTTTTGATGGGACATCGAAAGATTTTTTTCATAGTTAGATGAGGAGGACCTCGTGGCTAAGTACTAACAGCCGTACAGGTCAATCCGTCAGGTTAAGCTACGCTTGCCGGGGTTGGCCGTGGATGGGTGACCATATTTACACACCGAGACTCCTCCGTACCCCGGAAAGCACGTTAAACCTTTGGTCCCGGCTGTCATTTGTGCATTTTTGACAGTCGTTACGGGTCGTCAGAACCAAAAATCTGACAGCCAGTCTTACCAAGGGGTATCGGATTGACTAGTTACTGAGTTGTGGAGGTCAGATAGACAGTCGCTCCTTGTAAAATACTGGTATTCAGCTGCATCCGGTTAGACTGGAAGCCGACCGCAACATAGTTGGGACAAAGGCTAGGCAGGCAGATTGTTTCCACTACTGAAGAAAAAGGCTAGGCAGATGATTGTAATGTAGAGTCGAGCTGTAGGAACTTACTGGATCTTGAGGTAATCTTGTCGGAAGTTTGTACTGATTTTTATTAGTTATCAGTCGAGGAGGTGTTACTGGTGGAATGTAGCGACTCCTCATTTCGGTCGTACCGTGCGCAGAACATTGTGGCACTCTGTCTTCTATCTGAAATTATAGAACATACTTGTTTAATATCTCTACTATAAAAGATTGTGATCTAGATAAAGAATAAATGTTGCCTTTTGTGCAGGAATGCTGAGGATATATAGATACAACCTATCAAAGTCAAGGCCTTCCGAAAATACCTACCCCCTGATAGGTGGATTGCCAATTACATTAAAAGCGCTCTGCAGCAGTAGCTTCGAGACCAATTTGAGACAGTATATACGTAGGCAATTGTTTATACCTACCCTTCTTGGCTGTGGATAAACATACTCGTTTTCCAAACACGAAGTATGTTTGTTGAACCTCTTAGTTTCTGGTAGTTTGAACCCGTAGTGTTCGGTAGTCTGCGACCTCGTCAACTGTTTAGTAACGTTGTAGTCACGAAAATAGTTCTTTAGTTCCTCGACAGGAGTTCTCTGTATTAAAGAATAAAACATATTTTTATGCAGATAATTTTTTATCGATTAGTAGCTGCTCAACTTTTCTCGTGATTAAATACTAGAGTTTGAAACTTTTTTTACAAAAAAAAACAATCGACTTCCAAAAAAAACTGAAATAAGTATAACCTTAATTTTGGAAGTCGGTGGCAAAAACACAAATACTAAAACACAGACACTGACTCACTTACATTTATTTGCGAAAAAAAAATTAGGAACCACGTGGGAGAAGCCGCGGGCAGCAGCTAGTCTAGAACAAAATCAAAAGTATTTACCGTTTCCTTTATCACCTCTGGTAGGTCTCTCCATTTTCTTCCAACAGTTTCACTTGAAGCCCCAGTTCCTGGATGTTTCCTTACAGGGTATTGCAAATGCACTCTGTCCCAATGTGGTACAGGCAACTTTTTAGGGTAATTCGCTTGCATAGTGCGTTTTTCGTCAAGTGGGTACAACATATTTGTTGGAAAGTGTAGAAATTTATGGGCAAAGTGTGATCGATGTGTATCATAGCAATTGCTACGAAATCAGTTGCTATGGTTGCGTTAGTAATCATATTTTGGGGTCAGTATAATTATATTTTAGGTTATTATTGAAAAAGCAGTTGTTACGAGTAATCAGAACCCCGTAAGTCTGATAACCGGGTTATATATTTACCTTTACTATGCACTGGTAGGATACAGTTGTATCTTGCTCATGCAACATCTTTGATACAGTGACTTTAAGATGAGTTTCCAGAGATAGGATAGAAAAAACGTACAATTTTCCTTTTTAAGAACTAATATTAATTCGAATAACCTATTAAATATGTCGACAGAAGCAAATTCTCGTGGGATGTATTATAGACTAGCTTTTGCCAGCGGCTTCGCCTTTTTTTTTTTTTTTTTAAGGCTGGGAAATCATCCAATGACTTCTCCCGCTCTGGGTGGAGCGGAAGGGAGTGTCAGACTCTTACTGACTAAAACCCATCCATGTTCCTTCCGTAGCCCTTTATGTTCCGGGGTAGCGGTAACCCTTTCGGACAATCCCGCTTACCCGGCAGGCTTGGCCCTGAGGGGCCCCTTCATATGCTGACATCTCTTTGAGGCGCGCGTGGAACATATACGCGCCGTCCGGCACGGGTCTGGTGCTGATCGGACGGTGAGTCACCCATTACTCACCGTCCGCAGGCCCGCGCCTACGGTGGCCGGGAGTCGTCACGTGGCTCCCGACGCCCGGGGCGTCTCCTGCGGCGGCTGGGACGGGAGGACCTTTCTCTCTCCCATCCCGCCACCTCCTTCGCGAGCATACCTTTTTCGCAGAAGGAGGTGACTGCCTCCCACTCCCTCTCACCCCGGACCATGGCTTGCACCAGAGCCGGGCGCGAGAGGTCGCCGCCGCCGATCGCCTCTACGAGGACACGGCGGTGCTCTGCCCATGCGGGGCAGGTTTGCACCGTGTGCTCTACCGTGTCCTCTGGGCGATCCTCGCAGTGGTGACACCCGGGCGTTTCCTCCCGCCTGATGATGTGCAGGAACCTCCCGAAACATCCATGTCCGGTGAGGACCTGCGTCAGGCGGTAGGTGAGGGCGCCGTGACGCCTCTCTAGCCACTCCTCAAAGAGGGGCCTTACCGCCACTATCGTGGCGTGCCCGCGGCTTCGCCTGCGTTTATGTAGGGAATTATCCCACGGGAACCGTACATTTTCCGGGATAAAAAGCTTATATGCTATTCCAGACTATAATATATCCTTGTGCCAAGTTTCATCCAGATACGTTAACTTGTTTTTGAGTTTAATCGTTATAAACATACACTCGAATCTTTCCTCTTTATAATATTAGTACCTATAGAAGGGGGAGATGAATATTATATTTGCTACCTACTACGAGTAGGTCGTCTATTTCTTAAGGTATTTGTGAAAAATCAACATTGGAATTCCCAGTTCCAATGAAAATGAAGCGACTTTAATAATCACATGAGAAAATGATCTCGAAACACCCACAGACTGACACGACAAACACAGAATTCACAGGTTCAAAATTATAGGATTCGCTTGAAGAAGGAGAAGAAGAAGTCACGTACTATCTAAATTCAACGAACTTTTGTCAAAGGTCACGGTCAAGGTCAATTAAGTCATACACTAATATGTAGACAACAATCCCAGGGGGGTGTGATCCAAGCGGGGGATGAAAATTTCATTATTTTTGACCTACAACGTCCGATTTTGGAGATATTTGCGAAAAACTCAAAAACGGCATTCCGAGTTCCATTGACGCCTTAAACTCTTTAATCATACCTTGTTGAATTTACCGTAAGTAATTTTGACAAAGGTCACGGTCGAGTTATTAAGTCATCCACTAATATGCAGAAAACGATCCCAGGGGGGTGTAACACACGCCCCGGGCGTCGGGAGCCACGTGACGACTCCCGGCCACCGTAGGCGCGGGCCTGCGGGCGGTGAGTAATGGGTGACTCACCGTCCGATCAGCACCAGACCCGTGTTGTACGGCGCGTATATGTTCCACGCGCGCCTCAAAGAGATGTCAGCATATGAAGGGGCCTCCCAGGGCCAAGCCTGCCGGGTAAGCGGGATTGTCCGAAAGGGTTACCGCTACCCCGGAACATAAAGGGTTACGGAAGGAACATGGATGGGTTTTAGTCAGTAAGAGTCTGACACTCCCTTCCGGTCCACCCAGAGCGGGAGCAGTCATTGGATGATTTCCCAGCCTTAAAAAAAAAAAAAAAAAAGGGGGTGTAACACAAGCGGGGGATGAAAATTTCATTATTTTTGACCTACAACGTCCGATTTTGGAGATATTTGCGAAAAACTCAAAAACGGCATTCCGAGTTCCATTGACGCCTTAAACTCTTTAATCATACCTTGTTGAATTTACCGTAAGTAATTTTGACAAAGGTCACGGTCGAGGTCAATTAAGTCATCCACTTATATGCAGAAAACGATCCAAGGGGGGAGTGAAAATTTCATTATTTTTGACCTAGAACGTCTAGTTTTGGAGATATTTGGGAAAAACGGGATGCTAAGTTCACAGACGGCTGAAACTCTAATCATACCTTGTTGAATTTACCGTAAATAATTTTGGCAAAGGTCACGGTACAGGTCAATTAAGTCATCCACTAATATGCAGAAAACGATCCAAGGGGGGTGTAACACAAGGGGGGGATGAAAATTTCATTATTTTTGACCTAGAACGTCTAGTTTTGGAGGTATTTGGGAAAAACGGGATGTCAAGTTCACAGACGGCTGAAAGTCTTATCATACCTTGTTGAATTCATCGTAAATAATTTGGCAAAGGTCACGGTAGAGGTCAATTAAGTCATCCACTAATATGCAGAAAACGATCCAAGGGGGGTGTAACACAAGGGGGGGATAAAAATTGCATTATTTTTGACCTAGAACGTCTAGTTTTGGAGGTATTTGGGAAAAACGGGATGCCAAGTTCACAGACGGCTGAAACTCTAATCATACCTTGTTGAATTTACCGTAAATAATTTTGGCAAAGGTCACGGTAGAGGTCAATTAGGTGATCCACTAATATGCAGAAAACGATCCAAGGGGGGTGTGTAAGGGAGGGATGAAAATATCATTATTTTTGACCTACGACGTCCGGTTTTGGAGATATTTACGAAAAACTCAAAAACGGCATTCCGAGTTCCATTGACGGCTTAAACTCTTTAATCATACCTTGTTGAATTTACCGTAAGTAATTTTGGCAAAGGTCACGGTAGAGGTCAATTAAGTCATCCACTAATATGCAGAAAACGATCCAACGGGGGTGTTACACAAGGGGGGGGATGAAAATTTCATTATTTTTGACCTAGAACGTCTAGTTTAAGAGATATTTGGGAAAAACGGTATGCCAAATTCACAGACGGCTGAAACTCTAATCATACCTTGTTGAATTTACCGTAAACAATTTTGGCAAAGATCACGGTAGAGGTCATTTAAGCCATCCACTAATATGTAGGCAACGACCCCAAGGGGGTGTAACACAAGGGGGGGATGAAAATTTCATTATTTTTGACCTCAAACGTCTAGTTTTTGAGATATTTGAGAAAAACTGAATAGGGGGGATCCCAAGTCTCAAAAGAAGTTTTGGTTCTTTAATCATTCTTTAGTTAGTCATTTGATTCAGAACAGGTGGCAATCGTGATTCAAGTGGAGAGTCTAGAGTAGCCTAATATCGCCTGTGTACTTGGCTTGCCTCCGTTGAGATTGGTAACGAACACAAATATTCTTTTTTTTTTTTAAGGCTGGGAAATCATCCAATGATTTCTCCCGCTCTGGGTGTAGCGGAAGGGAGTGTCAGACTCTTACTGACTAAAACCCATCCATGTTCCTTCCTTAGCCCTTTATGTTCTGGGGTAGCGGTAACCCTTTCGGACAATCCCGCTTAAGGGTTCTTACAGACGAACGGCAAGTTGTGAACGGCAGAGGCTACTTCAGTCGTCGCCACCTGTCGACGACAGTCGTCAACGCGTCGGCGGCAGCAGTCAATACGTCGACGGCTGCCGCCGACAGGCGACAACGGCTGCCGTCGACAGGCCGACCACGACTGCTAGTACGCGGCACTCGCGGCAAGCGTTGTCGCCTGTCGACGGCAGCCGTTGTCGCCTGTCGGCGGCAGCCGACGCCGACGCGTTGACGACTGTCGTCGACAGGTGGCGACAGCTGAAGTAGCCTCTGCCGTTCACAACTTGCCGTTCGTCTGTAAGAACCCTAACACAAATATTCTAATTGTGCAATAAAAACATCGAAAATTCAGGATTTTTGTTGGTGAAAATGGTTTGAAGCAAAAATAAAACAACACGTGTAAATTTGGTAAAAATCCATTTACTCCTTCACAATATGACTGAAAACTTTATCAAAACACCATACACGTGTTTTACAACTAACGTTAATAAGAGTGACGTCATAAAAATACAAATGGCGCGCCTTACATGCGCATACGACCGTCACATATTCAGAATCAATTGTTGCCTATTCGCTCTAATGTACTGGTTTTTAATGTACGAGTCTTGGAGAAATGTTTTTATGAATAATAAATGATAGTACGATTTTTCATTTTAATAGTTAATAGGAAGGAAGAATTTTTTACGGATTTCTATGGCTACGCCTACTGATGGAGGCTACCGATACAGATTTGTAGTATATAAAAGTTGAATCACTGTGAAATATCAATGAAAAAGATTGGTTAAAACTAATTAGTCTTTGAATAATGAAGAGTGGGTTTTGCTGATTAAAGCAACCGAATTGAAACCCAAACTTTGTTAACACCCAGGGTTATGTCGTTCAAAGAATGAAAGCAAAAAATCCATAAAGGTTTCGACACAACCGGTCGATTCTGTAAAAATCTCACCAGGATAACTTAGATGAAGTGATCTGTCGCTCCACCTAATGATAGGGATTGACATTATTGACAGCCCACGTTAAACTCACTTTTCACCTTCATTTTCACGGGGAGATATTTACAGAATACCACTACAGTCATAGACATTAGCAATGAAATAGTTTGAACTGGGATGACCTACAAATAGGTTTACAAAGAGTAGGTATAAATAAGGTTATATGTATGGAACGTAAAAGAACTTAACAGAGACATTGATGTCGGCAGGATTCGACTTAACCATCGGTGCCTTGTATGGTAATTTTTATTATTAAACATGTTTCTATGGCGTTCGTAAACTGTTTACAAATTGGCAGCAAAGGGTCTTATGTTCAAATTCCGTAGTTGGCAGTGTCATGGAGGTATTATAATAATTTATTTTAATTCTACAGCTACATAAGTTAATCATTTCTCCAAATCGCACGCAATCGTTTTGATTGCACTGACTTTTACAATAGAATATAATACGAACTATAAAAATATTGTCCGTGACGAAAAGTAAGGCAATGTTTCATCTGAATACGCTTTATATAAAAGGTAAATTCTAGCCATTAATTGTTTGTTTATCAAGATAAGAAAAATGTTAGTTTTTTAGATACATATCCCATTACACGCAATCTCACTATAATTTACCTTTTATAATTCTAACGTTTTGTTGGTTAGTTACCTTAATGTTACATATAAATAAATTATATTAAGAAAGAGCTCTACGAATATACAAAAATTAATACAAAACCTTACAGTATTACTAATTAATACGATTAACATCACAGTTCATAAACAAGTTAGTAAGAGTTAAAATATGTATAGATAGGTACTTCAAAAGTAAATTTTACCACTAGAAATGTTTAAAGTAATACTACAATTTTTATTAAACTAAAAACAACAATTTGGTGAGTTTATTTAGTGTACCTACGCGACGAAATTTAGGAACATACACAAACGCACACTTGAAGAAAATAAACACCGCCTTTTTAAGACAGTTAGATAGCTCCTAACTGCGAACATTGAGTCAGGTGTACGTACTACACAATATAAAAAAAAATGGTGAACATTTTATCCATACATCACATCAACCTTCGAATGATAGCTCCCCACGCGATACAAAATGTACAAAATTTGGGAGTTATGTCCCGAAAGTTCAGTCAGATTATAATAATAATATAAAATTAGGTACTTATACATTACTGAGTAAAAAAGCTACAGTTATAATGACATTAGTATGCTCGTTGAGTAGCGACGCTTTAAAAATACTGCCTATAAGCGATGTACTTATAAGTAAGGTAAGCTTAGAAAACGTTAGCACTTACAAAATCAGTTGAATAAAATATCACTTTGATTTTATTGTTAAGGTGATAAAAATATAGTTTCTCATTCGTTCCCAATATAATTTTGACGACTTATTGTTAATGAGCATGATTCGACAATCTAGTGTTGGAGAATTCATTCATGATTTTCATGCAAGTGTGTTTCTTTACTTTCTACTGCTAAGAGATTTCTGTCGCTTCTTATTGCTATTTATTATTGTAAGAAGCAGTCTAGGGGTAAGATAGTAAGGCCTGCTGTGGCCAGGCGATCTTGGCGTCTATTCTTCTGTATGCCAGGGTGTAGTTTTGTCCACTTTTCTCTGACATAACTTCTTGAGGGCAGTCGTTCTCGTTCAGCATTGTCTCTGTAAGAAGGTAAGAAGGGAAAACATGGTGTCAGTTTACTTTGATAATGTAACCGAGCTTTAGTAAGATTACCCTTGTCTTTCCAGACCAAAACTAGATGAAGAAAAGTACTTGTTCAGAAGTTTTGTACTAACTAGCACTTGCTACTTCTTTCAAACAATGTTGAGAGTGCGCTGATTTATAAGGCAATTGCCTAAAGAAAGCCATTAGCATAAAAAGTATTACACACACAGTAAAATATATTGGCAGTGCTGTGGAAATATGAATACTTTTGTCTGTAAACCAAATGGTTTGGTCGACTGTACGCACGAAAACAAAACAAACTAAAGCATTTTAGGTATAAAACAAAAGTTTTTATTTTTTAGTTAATGGCATCTCGCAGTTCAACCAAAGGGTTGTCTACTGCTTAACCGGGCTTGCCTGTGGCTGCCACAAAAGAATTGTAGCCTCCAGCCAGGGCTTAATAAAAACTAAACCTAACTTACAAAACTAAGCGACTACACGCTAAGGGCACCCCCTGCGGGGTTCGGACCCGGGGTTTTTAAAGCTACTGGCTCAGCGGCAACGCGGGCTGGCTCGAACAAGGGTCGTGGGGATAATAAAACAAAAGGCTCGATTGCGTACTTTTATAGGGGCTAAAGACAACCCCTAAAATTGAAACTTCGAGTAGTAGTAGTGTTCATTACCGATCCTAGGCCCGATCATCATCAAATATTACAATGAAACGTACCATGGCCATCATGTAGTGCAAACAAAGCGTAGTCCTGCGGGTTGGTGATGGCGGCGGCATGCGCGAGCGCGCGGCACAGGTCGCGGGCGCGCGCGCCGGGCCGGCACGGCACCGGCACGCGCCGGATGGAGCCGCGGCACTCGTCCGGCAGCACCACGCGGACCACAGCTACGGAGCATTGTTCGCGATTCGTATCCATTGAACCGCGACGCCACTGCTGGGGACAAGAGTCTTGTTAGCCATACAAGAACTTACGAAATACATTGTAACAGTTATTTTGCTTGTTTATGAATGTTGTAAGTATGTATTCGTTTTATTCTATATTTTATGATTATTTTCCAGTTATATATATATAGTATCTCTGGCATGTTGACTGGTAGAAAATGTCTCGTGCATGAAGTCCGTCTTTTAAGGTACAGTATGTTTTACTTGAGCATAAAGTTTAAATTAATAAATTAAAAGGCTAGCACAAACACTGCCACTATTTTTTGTGCTATTCTAAGCTCAGTGCCTTCAACACATACGTGTTCATGGCAGTGTATGGCCTAGGATTGGAAATTGCACAAGTATATTTAGAGAGGTATCTTTAGAAAAATGCGGCTCAATATAAAGCCAACATCTGTTATTCAGTTGCCTCTTATGAAATACTGTGTTGGCATTGACATAGAAATTTAGCGAAGAGAAGCAACGCAAAATGATTAACACAACACTTACAGAAGGCGTGGTACTATCAGGCTGCGGTTCTGGCGCGAGTCTCTTCAGAACAGCTACGGCAGAGAACAGCGCGGTGAGGTAGTAGCCCCCTTCACCCGCCAGCAGTGCCGCCGGCAGTAACCCTGCCATCAGTTCCGCTTCGAGCTCTGCGCAGACCAGCCGGCTGCGCGCGACGGTCCACGCGAGCACCGGTAAGAGATCGTCTGCGCCAACGCTGCGTTCACCGCGGATCTGGAAAAATACACATCACATGTTTAGTATGGACACATTAGCTGTTTAGTATGGACATATTAGCTGTTTAGTATGGATTCAATTCTGGGATTTTTTTTTTTTTTAAGGCTGGGAAACCATCCAATGACTGCTCCCGCTCTGGGTGGAGCGGAAGGGAGTGTCAGACTCTTACTGACTAAAACCCATCCATGTTCCTTCCATAGCCCTTTATGTTCCGGGGTAGCGGTAACCCTTTCGGACAATCCCGCTTACCCGGCAGGCTTGGCCCTGAGGGGCCCCTTCATATGCTGACATCTCTTTGAGGCGCGCGTGGAACATATACGCGCCGCACGGCACGGGTCTGGTGCTGATCGGACGGTGAGTCACCCATTACTCACCGTCCGCAGGCCCGCGCCTACGGTGGCCGGGAGTCGTCACGTGGCTCCCGACGCCCGGGGCGTCTCCTGCGGCGGCTGGGACGGGAGGACCTTTCTCTCTCCCATCCCGCCACCTCCTTCGCGAGCATGACTTTTTCGCAGAAGGAGGTGACTGCCTCCCACTCCCTCTCGCCCCGGACCATGGCTTGCACCAGGGCCGGGCGCGAGAGGTCACCGCCGCAATTCTGGGATAACTCAACACTTTCACAGCTAAAAGATTTTTTTGGCTCGAATGACGTTGACGTTAACAAAACGATTGAAAAAACAAAATGGCTGCGTTAGTTAGTCCGATTTTAGCAACGCGCTAAATAATCCTTTTACAGCTAGGTATCCTGGATCATGCAGTGAATAGAAAGCTGAATGAAGGCTTCTTTAATGTTTGTTCTATCGTGCGGAATGTATCAAACGAATAGATCAATACTTAGGTACAAAAAATTATATGGAATCTTCTTGTAATTGGTGACTTAAACGTAAATGATGTAATATTGTCAATTAGCCAAATATACTCACAGCATTAAACATAACAGATATGGCGGCCAGGAGGTTCTCCAGCTTGTCAAGCGGTGAGTCAGCCTCCTGCATCTTGAGGAAATGCTTCGAGATCACGGCCAGGACTGCCGACGACGGTACTTTAGTCGACTCCTGAAAGAATATCTTTATATCAATACTAGTAGTGCTCTCAATTATGCTCATGTTTTTAATTAAAGGAAAACTACAATCCAATTATTTTTAGTAAAGTAATCGAGGTTTTTATAATATCTTATATATATAACTCTTCTGTGCGTGTGTATGTCACTGAACTCCTCCTAAACGGCTGGACCGATTTTAATGAAATTTGATGTGTGTGTTACAGTGGCTTTGAGGATGTTTAGATTTAAAAAAAAAATTAAAAAAAATTACAAGGCGGAACGAAGTTCGCAGGGACAGCTAGTATTACTATAGAAAACGACCAATATTTTTTTTTAAACCTTGCACTTAGCTTCTAATATTTCTTTAAAGTGCCAATGTAAGGCTTAGGTATGTGATTCATAATATTTTGAGTTTGGATTTTTTTTCGAGATACCTATCTCGCATTTGACAATATTAGATACCTTTATCCCAAGCTGCAACGGCGTGGCATGTTGCGCTCGTTCGATGGCAGCGTGCAGACGCCGCACGTCGGCCGAGTGCCACGCGGCCAGCAGCGAGTAGAGTCGCGCGCGCAGCGGCCTGACGACCAGTCGGTGCATTACGCCTTCTAGGATCGCGTCCAGATTCAGGAATTCGGTTGGTTTAAGCTGGAAATAAAAACAATACATTAAGTATAGTAATTGACTGTTTTTTTTAATAATTGAGAATGGGAATAGGGGCTCTTGAATAAAATAATAACAGCCGCACAGGTCGATCAAAGGCTAAATTAAATTTAATTACGTTTGCCGCGGTGGTTTCGGGGATGCCATTACTTATTGAGAGCCCTCCGTGGCTCGGCAAGCACGTTAAGCAATTGCCCAAAAGTCTGAGAACCAATCTTACCAAGGGATATTCGTGTTATCCAGTAACTGGGTTGTGGAAGTTACATAGGCTCCATGTAAAATTCTGGCATTCAGCTGCAACCAGTTAGACTGGAAGTCACATAGTTGGCAAAAGGCTAGGTAGATTGATTGATATTGATTGGCTTTGGCTTACCTTAAGTCGTTCTTTTTCCACTTCCTTCTCAAACTCTCTTTCGCCGTGCTTGACCAGATAGTTTTTCATTCCTGACATAAACTGCCTCATGTTTCGCATCATCACCTGAAAATAGAATGATGATTGATTTAATTAATAAGTGAAGTACCTACTCAAAATCAAATCAAAATCAAAAGTCTTTTGTTTAAACTAGGCTGAAAATCAACACTTTTTGAAGGTCTAAATTACATAAGGCAGTCCCCCAAATCGCCCACCCTTTACCACTTTCTAGTGCATTAGCTGAGGAGAAGTGGCACAACAAACTCCCCAGTAGCACAGCTGTCTGTTCAGTTGGAAGAACTTGATTGAACATTTACGTTATGGGAAGTAATTAGTAACATTTCGAAACACAACACATTAAAATTAATTTTTTGCCATATGTCAGCGAGCACACGTCAATATACCATTAAATCTCTAAAAGCTTGCTAAACAGTGTCCGTTTAGACACTATCTACGAGATATATTTGGAAATAGACCAGGGGCCAAACACCATCTCCATTATTTAATTATTGCTTCACATTGGGAAAAAGATAAAGCTATGCAGGACGTATAGCTCCATCTCTGTCCCATGCTGAAGTAATATACAAAGTGTTAGGTTAAACGAGAGACATACTTTCAGGTCGTATAGTATATAAAGTACCCCCTGAAAGTATGTCCCTCGTTTAACCTAACACACTGTAGAATACTGCTCTTTGAGGTACTGGTTGCTCCCGTGGATTTTCTGTACCAATGTCAAAACTATATTTAAAAAAAACAGTGTGTCAGCAATTGGAAGCCACAGAATAGTGCAATGGAACTCCAATTGAATTTAAGGTAAGTAAATAAACAAGGCAAAATCTAAATATGAATGTTACCTGCGGACTAGTATCTTTAGAATCAAGCGTGCACGCGATAAAGTTGTCGATGTTCTGTGCGAAGGTGGTACTCTTGTCCTGCGCAAGGTGCAGCGCGTACGCACGCAGCGCCGCGCCTGCGCCGCGAGTCTGACGACCGCCGCGTAAGGCACGCACTCTGCCCGCTGCTGCTTGAAGAAAAGAAAAAAAATCATTTAACAATGATTCATTAAAACTAACTCGTTAATCTAGTGGTCGCAAGCGCTACTGCTTAGCGAGAGGTCCTGTATTATGTTTTCCTGGTGGGTGTAACTATTAGTACACCTCTGTTTATCCTTTCAGGGATTAAGGGGGAAAGGCGTGAAATTATGTTATGTGATAATTCCAATATGATTAAATATAAAAGCACTTCAGGCTCTTTTTTAGGGTCCGTACCCAAAGGGTAAAACAGAACCCTATTACTAAGACTCCGCTGTTCGTCCGTCTGTCAACAGGTTGTATCTTATGAACCATGATATTTAGACAGTTGGAATTTTCACAGATGATGTATTTCTGTTGCCGCTATAACAAAAAAATACTAAAAAGCAGAATAAAATAAATATTTAAGGGGGCTCTCATACAACAAACGTGTTTTTTTTGCCGTTTTTATAGATAATGAGCGAGTCCGTTTCGCACTTGGCTGGTTTTTTAGGAACAAATAATAATGTTTCTACAATATCGAGGTAGGTGAAGAAGTCGGTGTATCTTTTTAAGTGTCTAATCAATATCCTTTTAACATTGTTATGTAATCTTGACCGTCACTGAAAATTCAAGAGGTAGGTAAGTACAATATTAGGCCAGACATTGAATGAATTACCTATAACTGCAGTCTCTTCTATGAAATCCAAATGAAAATATGGACTCACAAGTACAGTTAACCTTTGAATTGCACACAGTACAAAATGAAACATACACGATGGATGCACGTCGGAAATAATGACCTCATAATCTACATAGATACACAGATAAAATTATAATGCGTGCGAATGTTCGCACTGAGGGATTTTTCGACCTACATCTATACACCCGACACCCTGTATTACTCAACAATGAGTCAGTATGCGATAAAAGTGCAATGTAAATATTTATTGCCTTCATATTTATAGAATTGGTTTTTTAAACGATTGTCCTCGTATACTTACGTCTTATGTAAGTTTTATGGAGTTAAAATTATAGAGCATAATGAGTATGAAATGCCTACGTGAAAATTAATTGGCAATGATTTAAAAGTTTTGATCATCTAATAAGTTTAAACCTATTTGTCCTTCCATAAGTATTAAGTCGATAGTTAAATATCGATGTATTGTTGTGGCGGAAGCACGCCATTGTTATTGATCAAAAATATTTTGAAAACAAATTCAAAAATGCTAATGAGTGAACCCTTAATGATATGAAAAACAACATTAATTATCAATACCCTGGTTCTGGTATAGTTTAATGTAGATAGACCTTTACTTATTTGAAAGCCCTGAATCAATTACGTAATTAAAACTTAATTTTTACTATACAAGACTAATTAACACGTAATAACTTCATATTGTGTGATTACATTATGATATATTTATTGTCCCAACCTCATTCTAGTGATAATTGTACTCAGTTTTAATCTAAGAACATTGCACAAAATTAATATTTGAAATGAAACAATTATTACCTACATAAGTACATGTTGGTGGAGGCAAAAGATTCGAGAGGATCTTCATCGTAAGGTTTCGGGATTTCGACTTCTTCAGTCTTAAAGATTTTGCAATGTTTTATTTTATGGAACAGGAGTCGCCAAAATCGTTTGAAACTATTGAGTACTCTACGAAATGAACTTGAACGTAACGGTTTCTCACTTTCGCAGGTACTCAATTCGTGGCAATGACAGTTGGGTGGCTTAACAATCACTTCTGCTCGTCTCTTATTGACACTTCTTTCTGCCAAAGATCTGCATAGGTCGGTCAATGTGTCCGTTTTCTTCAGACGCCTTTGGAACCTGGGCTCCAACAACTCTTTTCGGGAGACCACAACCCATTCACTCTGATAGACGAACTCGTTTAGAGTGTCTGCTCTAAAGTTCCTGATGGTGGTCAGCGCGTACACATCACTATTCACTGGCACGTACACATCCAAAACTTCCAAAGCTTCCTCTGCTATCGGTACATCTTCATCAGGCGGAATGAAATGTTTCAGAGAATCAATTTTCGTTAACCAGGGCTCAGCCTTGCTGGGGCCTGGCTTCTCTTCAGTCAACTTCTCGCACCTTCCTTGGAACCACTTTTTGAACCACTTCATGGCTAATGACTCTGCGGTTCTTGCCCGCTTGAACGAAAGACTTAAATCGGTGGTTTCTCATTCACACAGGGAGAGAGGCTCTTGTCTAATGCTGTTCCAACGCGGGTTGGAAAGCGACTGTCACTGCACTGGCCCGGTCTGAGAAATTCACGGCACGCGCAGACCTTTGCCCTTTAGCCATAATTAATTTATTTACTGAGCTAATGTAGTAAATAGATAACAGATGTGCGCCGCGGTCCTATTGTGTGTGCTCTACTAAGTTAATTAATTTAATAATGAAGTGTAATAATATACATTGGCCTGCAGTACGCAGAGAACATCTGTGATTTTGCCTCGAGTGATACGGATGAAACACTGTTCCGAGATAATGCATTGAAATGAATACATACACGGAAAAAACGTGACTGTTGATAGCAATAACCGAAAAATTACTTTTAAAAAACAGTCAAGTACTGTTTAGAGATGATTTTGAAGTGACTCTTCCATTTTAGTGTAATCTATATGAGTAAAGTATTATCATAGCGTACTCCATATTAAAATGTATTTACATAGTGTGTTATAAGTACGTTGTGTAAAGTCAGTAAATAATTGAACTTGACGACACGTGTACTGACGTAGTATTTCATATTCATGTTCAATGGGATGAAATGGTTCAGTTATCATAAGAAGATAGAACTAGAGTAATAGTAAGTTTATAGACGTGCAGATATGTTTTACGAGGGCATTAGTCTGCCTAGCGACGATACGATGTACGTAGGTATTATATCATCCGTCATGGACGATTCATAATACTTAACCTGTGCCGTTACTTCGTGGTGTAGTGCCATTTAAAGTTCAACCCTATTGGATTTAAGTGTGATTCAACTATATTGAAATGAAATAAATAGGTAAGTACTTATTATAAATTATGTACAAGTGGTAAAAAAGGGGGAAAACCTCATAGGGCGTCAAAAAATTCATCCCCATCGCTGTCAGTGGGAAATGTGCCCAAAAGGCTGGCAGCGTTGCCACGTTGAATGGCAATGCTGATTCTTTGGCCTAAAAATTGACCAGCCCTTTGGTCACGTGTAGAGTCGACCAACCGCTGGGCGATATCCCGAAATACTCGATGAGCACTCGGACCCCACGGCCCTAGTGTTTCAACCCCAAACGGCACGAACATATAACTTCCAATAAGGTTGTTATACTTGCGCCGTTTCCGCTCCTGCAGCAGCCGCCCCAGCACAGCCCGCCGTGCTAGGAAGATGGGATGGCGCAAGGGTGTCGACACAGGTTGCATCCCACACCAAAGGCCTACCCAACTTCCAAGGCATTGTAGTAATTCCGTCAATTTTCATTCTGATAAGGTTTAGTAGCTTTAAGACTTTGTTTTGGATCTTTGTGTTAGGTGATATTCTTAAACGAACTTCGGAACATCTTCAGACGAAGAACTTCTGATATACTACTCTGTCAAGAAAGTACCGGGAAAAGATCAATAATACACAAAATGTCTGTTATTCATCCAAATTTATTTTATCACCTTCAAAGTATGCTCCTTTAGAAACGATACACTTGCGCCAACGAATAATCCATTCATCAAAACATTTTTTAAACGCTGCTTCCGGAATTGAGTTCAGTTCTCGCCGCGAATTCTCCTTTATGTCTTCTATCGATTGAAAACGGGTGCCACGAAGTGGTAATTTGAGTTTAAGAAAAAGAAAAAAGTCAGCAGGAGCCAATCTGGTGAATATGGTGGTTGCTGGATGGTATTTGTTGAGTGTTTGGTCAAAAATTCGTTCACAATGATAGCCTTGTGCGAAGGCGCATTGTCGTGGTGCAAAATCCAAGAATTTTCTTTCCACAAATCTGGCCTTTTTCGTCGAATTTGCTCTCTTAAACGCCGCATAACGCTCAAATAATATTCTTTATTTACCGTTAGACCTTCCGGTAAGAATTCAGAGTGCACAACACCGCGATAGTCAAAGAAAACAGTCAACATGACTTTGACTTTTGATCGACTTTGGCGTGGTTTTTTCGGTTTGGGTTCAGTTGGAAGGCGCCACTCCGAAGCTTGTTGAGTAGTTTGCATTTCAAACTCGTAAACCCACGTCTCGTCACCAGTAACAATGCGTTTCATGAATGTTGGGTCCGAACTGACTCGTTCTAGCATGTCCTCAGCGACTTTCATGCGATTGAGTTTTTGGAGAAAATTCAGATCTTTTGGGACTAGCCGAGCAGCAACATGTTTCATACCCAAATGATTAGTTAAAAAAATAAAACCGACTTCCAAAACAAACACTACAAAGTGACAAATAATTTTGATTTCGGAAGTCGGTGTCTTCGGTTTTGTATTTTCATTTTTTGCCACCGACTTCCGAAATCAAAATTATTTGTCACTTTGTAGTGTTTGTTTTGGAAGTCGGTTTTATTTTTTGTAAAAAAGTTTTTATTTTTCACTTTTTAGTTGTGGTACCTACACAACCCACCCCCCTTTTTTTATGGGACCATTTGGGAAGTATACCCTTTCCAACAAAAAAAGAATTTTTCAAATCGGTTGGCAAGCAACGGAGTTATGCGCGAACAAACATAAAAAAAAAAAAATACAAACATCCGAATTGAGAACCTCCTCCTTTTTGAAGTCGGTTAAAAATGGTACGGATCGATTCGTGAGATACAGAAAGTTCGGCGGCTATCTCTCTCAGAGTTGAATGGGGATTTTCAGTCACTATTTTCTTCACTTTTGCGATGTTAACTTCAGTTGCAGACGTTGACGGCCTACCAGAGCGAGGCAAATCTTCCATCACATCTCGACCGCTTTTGAACGCTTTGAACCACTCATAAGCACGAGTTTTTGATAAAGTCGATTCACCGTAAGCCTTCTGTAACATTTTCAGTGACTCCGAACACGAAATTCCATTGGCGATGCAAGATTTAAGACAAACTCTTTGTTCGATATTTTTGTCCATTATGAAATTCGCAATACACACTATATATGATATTACTTAAACCAGCACTGTATTTAATATAAACAACAGATGCAACTCAAACTCCGCGCCAAAATGGAAAACAGTTGTGCCAATCTATCAACTACAAAAAAACAAAAATTTGAATTTGGAACCATAAACAAATCATCCATTCCTGATACTTTTTTGACTGAATGTAGGTTACAATAATATAATATATTATATTGAAATTGTAATAGAAATTTAACTCACCCAGTAAAGGATCCAGTCGGTCCCTGAAACTCTTCGCCCTCGTGGCAACCGTTGGGCCACGCCTCGGTATTGGAGACTCCCATTCACATGGCTCCTCCTAAAATATACGCAACAGATGATAGTGTGATTATTGACAACATCCCTGTAATTCAATACTCCTAAAGACAGGTCACCTCCAAAAGAATCAAATGATCTTAAAATAACTCTCTCTAACTCTCTCTGCAGTTGTCAACCAAAAAAGATAAAGACTTAGGTCAATATTTTGCATAATAAACAATTCTTACTCAAACAAGAAAATAAAACAATAGCGCTATCGTTACTTTTAAAATATATAAATTCGTATACTTCAGGTAAATAACACCCATCGCGAAACATACATTAATAGTATCATTAAGTCAAATCATCTATCGTCTCGCCTTTACCTGTGTTGGGGTCAGTTTCCAGCTTTACTGCATGCAGCTGAATATTTTACATGGATTGCCTTCCTAGCTGGCCTCCACCTGTTACTGGGTAATACGATACCCCTTGTTAAGTCTGAAAGTCAGACTTTCGGGCTTATGACGACCAGCAACGACTTTCCAAGATCCACGACAGACTTAACTTGACTCCCGAGTCATTGAAGAATCTCGGTATATAAATACGGTCACCCATCTACAGATGAACCGCGGCAAGTGTAGCTTAACCTGATCGATCGTCATCTGCGGCTGTGATTAATTAGCAATGAGACCCTCTAAATAAATCAAATCAAATAAACTACACCAGGCTAATACTGCTTTTAGTTGACAACGCAATTTCGCATTAATGTTTAACTGTTCTACAAGCGGTATTTCCGACGTGTTTCATTGAAGAACATGAAACGACAGTGATAGCAGAAGGAGGATATAGGTAAGGTACTATAACTTACATTGTCATAAACTTGATGGCCATTCGATGGGGGTATCAAACCATCCCACTGCGAACTATCCCAAGGTTCAGAAAACACTGTTCCATCGTCGCTTGCCTGTGGAAGAAATCATATTTTTTAACAAACAAAACAAAGTTTGTTCACAAGAATTTAATGTTTTTTCATTAGGATTGTCCAAAAACTAATTTGAATGTTTGATTGCAGTGATATTGCCTAATTATATACTTCATAAATGACAGTTTCATATTATTAAATAATTACCTGTTCAGATAACGGTCTTAGATCGTGAACGTTGTCATAACACGAAGCTCTTGGTGGTGATCTGACTTCCTCTGGCAACATTGTTGGTTCTGCATTTAGCCTCAAATCAGGGAATCTGTCAAAGACCATATAAAATCGTTATAGATATTGAATCAAAGTTACTAATGGTATTAAACATTATTAGCTTTAAATTGTAGATACAATCTGTAGACATTTATATAACTTCTATAATATGATATATTAAAATATTTATGGTAGTCCTAGAAGTTAGCTAATCAGAAACGTCATGGTTCTTAAGGTGTTGTATTGACCATTCCAATAAAAAAAACACTTCTTACCGTTGTGCAACCACTTGATGAACAGTCAAGTGTTGAGTGCCATCGTCAACAGCGCTTAGCCGACACTCCTGCTCAGCCAGCGAAGGGAACGTACCACTCTCACTGTTTGAACCTTCGTCATGCTTGTCTGCAAGTAATAACAACACTCACTGTTAATTTTTCTAAAGTGTTAAGTATGTTTAAATTTCACGATTTTTGTATGTGCAAGATAATGAGTAAAACGGACCGTACTAAAAAAATCAACAACAAAATTAAATTTAAAGGTCATATAGTAAAACTTTTTTACAAAAAATAAAACCGACTTCCAAAAAAAACACTACAAAGTGAAAAATAATTTTGATTTCGGAAGTAGGTGTCTTCGGTTTTGTATTTTCATTTTCTGCCACCGACTTCCGAAATCAAAATTATTTTTCACTTTGTAGTGTTTTTTTTGGAAGTCGGTTTTATTTTTTGTGAAAAAGTTTTTATTTTTCACTTTTTAGTTGTGGTACCTACACAACCCACCCCCCAAAATTTTAATACCACTACTGGTATGTAAATTACAGTGACAGGAACTTATTAGAACATCGTCCACATACATTAAGTAGGATTTTTTTTAGATATTTGTTGATTTTTCAAAAACCGCTTATCCGAATTCGATAAAAATTTTATGGGACCATTTGGGAAGTATACCCTTTCCAACAAAAAATTAGAATTTTTCAAATCGGTTGGCAAGCAAAGGAGTTATGCGCGAACAAACATAAAAAAAAAAATATATATATACAGTCGAATTGAGAACCTCCTCCTTTTTTAGAAGTCGGTTAAAAAACCCACTTCACTTTTTTGGGTGGGCTACTTAGAAGCATGGTATTTGTAATTGAATAGATATGTTGGGAGTGCAAGAGCAAAATTTACAAGCAGCTTCTACTGTTCTACAGTATCTCCATAACACTGACTTATAAACTCCCAACTGGAATCAACGGTCCAAGTCTGGTCGTTCTTGCCTGTGGGTGGCTTGTTCGCGATTCTCGGAGGCTGCACCGGCTTCATCTTCGGTTTGCTGCGCAGTGACATCAGGTTGTCCACCGATGATGACGTGTTTGGTGATGATGCTAAAATTGAAATCGAAAAAGAATTCAATGATCGTCATGATAATACAGATATTTTTGCCATCAAATACTAACGGTGGATGTTGATAGGGAATCGTTAACGATACGAGCTTTCATCAAACTGTAGCACTAAAAACTCAAAAAAGGTACTCACGAGAGAGTTCCTCAATACTATGCATATCGCGCAGAGGGTAGTATGGATGATTTTGTGTCGGTGGTTCTGAGTAACGTTGGGAAAGATTCACTCCGACTCTCAGCAGCTTTCGTCTTTGCACTTGTGGAAAGGCAGCCTGCGAAAGAAGAAACATTTATTTATAATTTAATTGTTATAGAGATAACAATAACACAAAATTGTTTGAAATATACAGAATAACTTACTTCCTTTAAAGCATCTACGGGATCGGCGTAGAAGGGGCTGCCAGCATTATCCTTTTCAGATTCGTCACCAAGAGAATTGAGGACACAATCATCTTCTAGTTTTATTGTCTCCATACTTTCAGTACTATAGTTCTCTCTATTTTTAATCACAGCTTCGATCTCTTCAGTCAATTTCTTGTTCATGTTCATAGCTATATTAAGTTTATCTGGCCTCTTTGGTATTATATCACCCTTGCTGTTTGTCGTTGCTATGATTTCATTCGAACCTTTGAAGCTTTTCTTCAGCGAACTATCCGAAAGATTTTTCTTTTCATTCAGACTTTCCGTGGAATTCATTATAATATGAATGTTTTCTTTTTCCAATATGGATTGTGTACTTTTTGCTGCATTTAGTTTAGCTACAATAAATTAAAAATTAAATTAATTATTACTGATAATATTTGTGGCTTGGTTTAAAATCTAAAGAGAGAAGGATTTTGATTATTAAACATATTTTACTTACGTAAGGTGTCTGGTAAAAGATCGGGTCTTTTACTTTTCATCATCCCATTATGAATGTTGTTTTCGTTTTCCGCTTTTAACGGCTTGAAAGTGGAGCAACTGTTACTCTCTGGTCCCCAAATATCTTCGTAGTCTGATACTTTGTCGATCAATGAACTTCGGCAGTACACACCTGGAGATTCTAAGATGTCTGATTCCTGAAATGTAGAACGTGAATATAGAATGCGATAGTGTTTAAATTCATATTTAAAAGAAATGGTCTAATGTTTCTAAACTTCGGAGACAATCCAGTAAACTTGCATGTATAGTGTATTTCTTTTACAGTGTCCAATTTGGTAAACAAACACAGGACGAAAATTCTGATTTTTCATATCAATCATACACTTTAAGTTGAGCATAAACGTCTTGATCTTTGTATAATACACATAAAGCACGAATTATAAAAAAATATTGCTTCAGAGACACATACAATACTTATAAATCTTAATATTAGTCGCGACATTTTTGTTTACCAAATGAGACAACTAAAGAAAAATACACTATAGGTTAATGATGCCAAAACATTGTGTTTGTGTTACATGTTATAACATACAATATCGTGCGATTAGTAGTATCTAAAATGCACATGAAATGGTTTGCATTCAGAAAACATATACTCTACCTGGTAATGTCTGGACTCCTTTCGGTGGGAGTGTTTACTCCTCCTCGATCTACCAGATGGCGTGCTACTCGCTGTATTCGTATTTGGAGACAGAACTTTATCCCGATCTTTCCCCATCATAGGAGATATGATTGACTGGTTTGATGTAGGCGAGAAAACATTTTTCGCTGATATTGGGGAACTTCGAGATATCGGAGAGAAGATCTCACTTTTATTAGTTTGACTCAAAGGAGAAAAGACACCGCTTTTAGAAGAAATAGTATCGTTAGAAACGGGAGAATTGATTTGGCTTGTTGGCGAGAATATTCCGCTAGTGACTGAGTTCGTGCCATTAGGAGACACTAGTTGATTAGGAGCAAAAGTGCTACTAGATTTTGTTAAACTGTTGACAATCGGATCCACTGAATCCGATGTGTTTGTCTGAGACTGTTCTACTGGTGATCCCGGTTCGACATTATTCTGCTCAGTCATCTGACGTTTGAAGCTCCCGTGCAAACTAGCCGTCATAGCATTGATGCACTCCCCCTCTGGTGACATACGGTGCATCATGTTCTACACAGGAACAGGAAGTTATAGTCAGTCTATGAGTTAAATTAAGTACCACATTTGAAATAAGAATGAACAGTTTCCAGGTTAGAAACAAACAAAACCATCTGACATTTGCAAAAAAAAAAACGTGCAAAGCATACAAGGGTGCACAAATCATGCATTAATCTAATAATCCTCACCTGGGATTCTCCATTAGAATCAGCAATATTTTTTGTATCCATGATGCTGAATACAGAGTCTGCACTACTGTTGTTATTGACGGCATTAGACGCAAGCGTTAGTTGTAACCTGTCGCTCTGTATGCTCTCATTGATTTGATGATTGTGAATTTGTGTGTTATTGACACAGAAAGTAACGGTGGTAGTGACTGTTATGTTTCCATTCTGTGCAACTTTGTTAATAGGGCTGAAAGCTTCAGATTTTGGAGATAAGGATGGCTTGGAAAATGGTGGTTTTGCCCATCGTGGAGGTGGAGGAGGTGGAGTGGTTTTAACGTTTATTTGGGTGGGAGAGTGTTGCGTGTTTGTTGTTGGAAATGTATGAGGCTGTGTTATATGCGCCTGAAAACAGGTGAAGCTTCTATTAATAACGTTCTAGATAACAACACCATTAAAACTATACCAAATTATATTTATACTTACGGTACTAGACATAAGATTCAAAGTATTTGGTGGGGTAGGTCTAGGCGCCCTGATGAATGCACTGTTAGGTTTAGCTGGTGGTGACGGGGCAATTTTGCCTTTGAATGTGCTGAGGTTCTGGTTTTGACTCGGTGGGGAACCTGAAGAGTCTATTGGTGACATCTTTAGCACTACATTTTGATCCTTGTCAGGGCTCAGGATATGCTCACGGGAGTTTGTTCGGGTACCTAGAAAATCGAGTATGTTTAGCACTTATTTTTAATGGATGTCTTTTATAAAATCTGGAATTTAGGAAAATACTTACTGGCATTAAAGCTGCTAAGACTAGATCCCGTATCAGACGGTGTGACAGCCATAGGTACAACACCATTAGCCAGCTGACAAGGAGAGAGGAGATTGTTCGGGTTGTTCTTTGGGTTTGCCATCGGGTAACCCCAGAACTCTTGTCCCAGAAGAGCTAAGGAACTTAGTTGATGACGACTCTTTGCTTCTCGAAGGGGACGAGCTAATTGTAACTGCACTGGTAACTCGTCACTAAAAAGAAAAAAAAATACATCAACGATAGCATTCCTGGATTTTTCAAAAGTAAATTATTAAAAACCAATTATTATTCACCACTACCGAAACTACCGAAGGCCGCCATGGCACACACTATGGTCTACCTAAAGAACTGAGTGCGGAAATCACAACCCCCTAACATAGATCATAAGCCAATGAAGGTTTATGGTTTTTACAATCTAATTATGTATGTAAGTAATGATCATCCTGGCATCTTTATTCTATGGCTATCCGGCCGACGGAGCGCGGGAAATGTAGCTTATGAGTTCATTTTTCTTCTTATCATGTCAAAGATATCGTACTAACCACTAATTAATTACCTAAGACAAAAATCACACGAAGAAAAACAAGCTCACATTCTGAAGAGCCTATAATATGGCTATTTATTTGATTATATCTAATCCAGCCACTCACCAGCATTGAGAGTAATGTGCAATCAGTTCAGGTATGTTATCGAAGCGGTTGTGGGAGGTCTCGAGTCCGATGCGGCCGCCTGCAGCCTGGATGAGGTAATGTTCGATGTAAGGACCTTTGTCTGCCGGCAAGCGAACACTGATGGCCATGGTGTCGGGCTGACTTGACTGACGGACCACGAAGTTCTGAAAGATAAAAACGAAGGGTTTCTTAAGTAAAATTTTGGAATAAAAAATTTGGTACTTTTTGTTTAAATAAAACTTGCGTATGAGTGACTAACGACCGGTTTGTAATTGATTCTTGGCGCCATGCGAGCCTCACGAGTGTGATAACAGGCATATTTGATGCTCTGAATCCGAATCCTTCATGTCTACGTGTGTACACAAACCTCTTATCTAGGCTGTGTTGAATGTGGATGGACTTAGGGCAAATCAACCCCGGGAACTGCTTCACTGCGTACAAACAGACTCCCGGACCGAATGAAAATATCAATTATGTATTTAAGAACAACCTTTTTCTTCCGAGTAAAATAAAAACGCTATTTGAGACTTTACGCTGAAAAGAATTCAATGAGTTATCTCATACCACGGAGACTCCGTAATTTAAATATTCAGTTTCAGTAGTCTGCTTGAAAGCACTAAAACTTTGGAAGAGAACCTTTAAAGTATTAAAAAAATTAGGCCTTTTTTTGCAAAAGTGTCGTATTTCTTTACAAAAGAGTTTGAGACCTAAAGAACAATTTATTCAAGAAGGTACTGTATAACTTTTTTATTAAATTCAGACAAAGCTATTCTTCAACGACAACCTAAAATATAAAAAGCCTTCAAACTACTTACTCCCTCCTCTTTCCCTTGCAGCAAATGGAAGGCACCAGCCCTCTGGATGCCCGGCAGGAACCACACGGGGTGCGTCCGGATCAGTCTCTCTAGAAGCCCGATGTCGCATGGTGGCTGCTCCTCCGAACCTGACCCTGAGGAGTCAACTGAAGAGCAGTCACCTCGAGCGCCTTCGCCGTCTGATGATAGACTTTCTCGACTCTGAAATGAAGAGAGAATACATTAAAGCGATCTGAGATAATATATTTACGCAGAATTTACTTTTTCTAGATATAGACATTGTCATCAACTGGGTACTCCAGCAAAAGAAGCGCAAGAATTCGACATAGCTGCGTAACGGTTTCATATTTTTACAAACATAATTATTATTTAACGTAGTCTAGGTATGTAAATTGAAAAGCAGGTACTAATCTGCCTTATTAGATCGGTTTTAATTTTAATATCGCTTGAAGATTGGAGGTTCAATACCCAGATTCGAAACCCACCTAATCTTCTTTTTGACATTCGAAACTGGATGTTTTCCAATGAATGGTCTTCTTTACTGCTATGTTTCGTAAAAAAAAAAACTTGTCATTAATGTTAATATCCGTTCACCTAATACTAATTATTTATTACTACTTACATATTATGAATTCAAATTTTTGA
Source organism: Hyppa rectilinea (assembly GCA_951799385.1). Classification (NCBI taxonomy): domain Eukaryota; kingdom Metazoa; phylum Arthropoda; class Insecta; order Lepidoptera; family Noctuidae; genus Hyppa; species Hyppa rectilinea. The sequence goes on from OX637314.1 coordinate 7,442,118, forward strand.
CCTTACATTAAATTAGAAATAACTTTGATTTTATGGATTCATGTGCGTATTGTCACATGCTTAAAAATAGGTGAAGGAAAACATCGTGGGAAACCAGCATGTCTGAGACATATTTATCAACAGCTTGTGAAGCTAAGTCAGAGGCCCATGGGCAGCATAAAAATTTTGACCCCAGGTTAGTCAGTTACCACACGAAAAGAAGAAGACCTAAAATATATTAATCTTTTTGAAGAAAGTTCTCATTCCTCAACGATTCTAATTCCAAACATTGTTATTGTTTAATAATTTGAAAACAAAACAATTAAATAACCCATTAAAAACGTATTCTAATGAACTTCACGTTTAAACACGCTCATTAACCGAGTATTTAATAACAGCATTATCGTATAATGCGTTCGCAAGGCCATTCGTTTTCATTCATCGCGTACAACCGTGCATTAGTACTACACATTCGGAGAAAACGTTCCTCTAATTGAGGTTGTGTGGCACGAGAAAATAATCATAATAGGCAAATATTAGTGAGTACCTTTATGACTTTGTGCCGGGAGTGTGTGGGGCTTAGGGGGCTCAAACACGAGCCCGTCTGCGGCCCGCTTTATGGCTTCGTGCTGTGTATACACAGCCTATTAAATTCGCAGTGAATATTATACGTTTGTGATGCGCTATAATGTTGTTAGTTAGACGCCCGTCTCAAATTACATATATTTCCTTTATAGTAATTTAATGGTGATATTCAATTTTGAATAGGTATGTAGGAAGGAAATGTGATAAAGGTGTTAATTTAATTGGCTTTATAGGCATTCGCGTGTGAATATAAAAGCTGAAATACCCATTTGTTTTAGTGTTCTGTAGAGACAAAACATTTTATATTGTTAAGTACCTACTACTAAAGCTCATAAAAACGTATGTATGTTATAGACAAATAATGTTAATGGCAGTATTCTTAATAAATAAGATCCAACAAAATAGTTTAATAAGAAACGCCAGTAACACATAAAGAAACTTTATTCAAAAAAATATGACTCACAAAAACGTCTGGGATGAAAGCAAAGCCAAAACAATATGGGACGCTTCATATAAATGTCACTTTGGTAAAAAGCGAGTACAATATTTAAGGGAAATACGAAAAATACCCACGACAATCTCGCTTCAAACGGAGAGAGGGCTCTTTGTTCACTAACTTGGAAATATTATTACTCGATTTTCGCCGCAAAGGATACGCCGCTTTCACGAAGGAAGGCTACCAATTTCATACAGGCTCATCCATTCTAGTTTAGTTGTTTATATGTTAAAGTTGTATTAGGTACCCTTTTCGTCCGGCTATTGCCCCTGGATGAGATTGTATCATGATATCTTTGTTCATATTCTTAGCAGATCGCAATTTCTTCCCTCTGATCTTTTTACGAATTTCAAGTAGCCCGCGGTCAAGGGGTCGGACCTTTTTGATCCAATAAATTAAAATATTTCAGGATTCCTTACAATATGTTTTATAAGAAGGTTCTTTGTAAAAAAGTTACAAGCCGCACTCTGCCTTTTCCCAGCAATTTTGTAGGCGGCTTCCAGTCTAACAGGATGCAGCTGAAAACCAGTATTTTACGTGGAGCGACTGCCTATATTCAAATTCAAATTCAAATCATTTATTGCAATCCATAATGTACATTATAGGTGGTAGAATACTATTGAAGAAACAATCATGGACCCTGTCGGGCACAGCAAAATTAGAGAGTAGGCAGGAGAGAGGATGAGCGCCTTTATCAATTTTTCATGTTATTTAAATAATTAAAAGCTAGGTAGATTATTATTTTATTGTAATTAGATTTTTGTTTTGAATAGAAATTAATTGCATATTATTTAGTTTATTTTATTATTGCATTGATTAGTTTAATCTATTTATAATTTGTATTAATTATTTATTATTATATTTTATCAGTCAAATCAGTCATTTAAGTTTTTATCATTTAAATATTCGTCTAATGTGTAATAGCTTGAAAATAAATTTGTTTTTTCTACCTGTTTTAGATATTCTGGTAATTTATTGTATATTTTAATTGACATAGAATGAGGACTAGAAGAGTGCATCTTAAGGTGGGAACGAGGCAAATTTAATCTATTCTTATTTCGCAACGAATGGCTTGTTTGTACATCTCCTCGTGTTTTGTATGTATCAGGATATCTGTATTCCATATCCCAATATTTGGGTAATACGATACCTCTTGGTCAGACTGGCTGTCAGATAAAAGTTATTAGCCTACCTACATACCTATATTGCACATGTTAGACATATTTTTTTAAATAAAGTTTTGGTATCATAAAATGTGATATAAAAGCTCCAGACAAAGTTAGGCGATCCAGCTTGCCGCCAATTAAAAGAACTGATCTGCGGGCTACAGCAATTAGTTCAACTTGCAGAGATGATTGGCAAAAAGTAAAAAAGTGTGACTGAGCATGCAATAAGCTCAAATCTAAGTGCTTGTTCGCCGTGTGATATTAAAGGATAGGCACTATTTTACAAATGAGAAACAAAAATGGATGACATAATAATAGGATATTTTATAATAGTTTATTAATCGCTTTCCATCAGATGAAATCGGTCAAGAGCAGGCCTATTCCACAATAAAAAAGAAATAAACGATCTAGGGCCAATTTAACCAATGAAACTGAACGCGATCAGCACATCTAAACTGCGTTCAAGAGCTGTTCGTGAGTGTCAATTTTCCACAGAAAATAATGCGGAGTTCATGTGTTGATCGCGTTCAGTTCAATTGGTGAAATTCACAATCAGAAAAGGTGAAATTTGCACGTTTCGATCAGCGTCGAAAGCAGCGATCTATTTAATGTAAAATAAACTACCAATAAATTAATGTTATTAACAAACACCAAATAAAACCCACATCGGGATTATGTTATAAGCATAAATTATTCATAATTTGAGGCGAGTTTGTTCGTTAATTGAGACAAAATCCCTTTGCAGCAGCGGGTTTATGCACATCGGGCGTGTAGTTTTGAATTAAAATTATCCACATTTAATTCGAATTGCCGCTTCCAATGAGAATATTTTACTTTTCGACTTAATTAATGCGAAATTGTGGTTTTGTTTCGGCTAATGGAATATACTGGTAGGATATACTAGTTATGTTTTAATTATTGTCGCTTAATTACGGTCTATTTGCGTTATTTAAATTAACAAAACATTACGTCTGTAATCCCCGAAGGGGTAGGCAGCGGTTTGCCTGATTTAACCCGTAATAAAATGTTGGATAGCGCACTGTATTACATCTATCAGCCGCCCGCGCTGGTGTTCTTTCTGATTTGTTTTTCTTTTTGCTAAGATCCTAAGGGTCTTAGCGCGATGTTATATAGCCTTCTTTTTTATAAAAAGATTTTTTCAATTCCAACCAGTAGTTCCTGAGATCAGGGCGTTCAAACAAACAAACTCTACAGCTTTATAATATTATAAATATATAAGTATTAATAGATAATGGAAGATTATTTAAATCGCGCGTACGAATATATCAACAGGACTTTTAATGTGTCTTAATACTTGAAAGATGTCTTTAATTTATCCCGAAGAAAAATTTTGTCAGAAACTTGGAATGGGCTGAAATCGCCTAAAGCCCTAAACCCAAACTTTATTCTTTTTTTCTGGCCAGTAATAAAATATGAGACTGATAATGTTTCATGATCCATGAATAGGTTAAATGCTCTAAGTCCATGAAGTCTTATCGTGATAACAAACCATAAACAACATTTACGTAAAACCGTACTCAAGAAACTTTAAAAAGTTTAGCACGTAATTTCTAGTGTAGTATTCGTTTAAAACGGATAATTTGCAAGGAAAAAGACCTCATTATGTCTAGGAGTAATTGCTAGAAAGTCGGGCGTCACTCACATTTGTTTCATTGGATTTCTCTTCAATGCAATTTAAAATAGTATAGCGCAGAAATAAATTGTCTGTTTATTTTGCACGACAAGAGACATAGGTAGGTACTTAATAAGAAAATTCTATTAAACTCTTTGGTTGTTGAAAAACTGAAATTGCTATATTATTACCAATGTGTGACTTGGTTTTTCCTATCTGGAATTTCTCAGTAGCAGCCCGAAGTCTGGATTTGTGGCTCGAAATAGACGCGCTCCCCGTGACATGGGATTTAAAAATTACTCGTGAATTGTGGGAACTGGACATTGGAAAAGAGATAGAGCTCCTCCTGTACTATTTCATCTCTTTCTGACACTGAAGTAATACATATTATTATTATACAATAAATATTTCTTTTTGAGATGGTGTTATATTTTCCATCTCTTAGGTCCAGTACGTAGGTACCTAAGATATGGAAAATGAAAACACCTATACTTTATCAATTCTTCAGGTACTCGTTTAGATGAATACCCACGAAGTGCTGGTCCCATAATAAATTAATGCAGCTTTGATAATAGTCGAGTAAAATAAACAAAGTTCTCACTGAAACGTTTTAATTATGCACAAAATCGTGTTTAATAGTTGTCAATTTTCAACTTTTTTTTTCAACCTTAATGGTTACCGCGAGAATAATAAGATTTTTATTGAGAGAGAAGACTTCTTCTTTTGTTTGAGCTCTTAGATCGGTGTTTTAACATTCTTTTATATTGTTTATAAATTTACCTACCAATCAATTATTTTCGTACCATGTTCAAAAGAGAGAAACAATTTTATAAATCATAGGTAGTATGATGATACGGGAGGATGGTGCGTAGTCTGTCTAGCGTTTCCCCAACTATGTTGGAGTCGGCTTCCAGTCTAACCGGACGCAGTTGAATACCGGTATAAGAAAGGAGATGGAGCAATTGTCTATCTGACCGCCTCAACCCAGTTACTGGGTAACACGACACCCCTTGGTAGGACTGGTTGTCAGACTTTCGGGCTTCTGACGACCCATAACAACTGTCAAAGAACTACTAACGACAGCCAGGACCAACGGCTTAAAACGAGTCACGGAGAGGTCTTGGTATGTAAAGATGGTTATCCATCCACAGATTAACCGCGGCAAGCGTAGCTTAACGTGATCGATCGACTCATGCGGTAATTAACCACAAACCCCTGCGATAGGATAGGATAGGGTAGACACGGAGTAAGTTGATTAAATATTTATTCGATTACAAAATTTTAAAGAACATTTTGCCTAAGACGGATATCTATATCCGCGATAGAGTGAACGCTGTAAATTCACAAGTATTAATTTAACTTCCTTCCCTAGATTTGTAATTAAATACCAAACAGTCTGTGTACCGTAAAATATTTCCGATAATTATAACGAACAACGCTCAGTACATTTCACCACAACATTAATATCCGCATAAAACAAACAACGTGATAAAATTAATTTCGCAGCAATTCGGGGCATTTAAACGGGCATATTACAGGCCAAAAATGTCGAGTATACGGGAAATTAATTTCACGATCGGTAACAATAATAACTGCAATGAATCATGGGTGACAATGGACCAGGCGACTGTTAAGGTGTTAAATTCCGTGGTACAATAGGAGCCGCGGGAACAAATATCACACCGCCGCGGATGCTTGTAAAGATTTATGTGCAAAGTTGGTTTGCAATTAGATTTCTTCGGTTTGAGATGCGGCTGTTTGGTCATGTATGTTGCCACTTATGTTGCAATTGAAATATAAGCAGAATAATAATTGGTACCCACACTTCCTTAAGTATATTTCGAGAAAGTGAATATATTGTACTAGCTGCTCATTCCTTTTGGTCGTAGCGTGGTTTTGCATAGCCAATAGCCTTCCTCGATAAATGGACTATCCAACACGAAAAGAATTTTCAATTTGGCCCAGTAGTTCCAGAGATTAGCGCGTTCAAACAAACAAACTCCTCAGCTTTATAATATTAGTATAGATTTATGAGTTACATTATGGATTCAGTTAGTTAAAGGAGAGGTTAGTGGGTAAATAAAAAAATAAAAAAGTTTGACAACTAGTCGTACCAAGGGATATCGTGTTAACTAGTAACTGGGTTGTGAATGTCAAATAGGCAGTCACTCCACGTAAAAACTGCATCCGGTTGGATCGACATATTGACCCCAACATAATTGAGAAGAGGCTAGGCAAATAATAATAATAACTCAATGGACATTACACACAACGCCATATAGTCCCAAGCTAAGCAACTTAATGCTTGTGTTATGGTAACGAGATGCCTGATGATGAACTACTCATATACATGAATACAGATGGAGATTTAATACTGTTAAAATAATTTTAATGAAACTAACATTTCAAGAACAATAATTTAGTGAAAATGGGTAAAGACGTATTTGTACCGGACGGTCCCTGAAATATGCATGCTTTTAACGACAAGATAAGTGCTTGAAGTACCTACCAGCTTCAAAGACACCCCAACTTTAAAGCATTCTACCTCACGCTTCACTTCACAACTACTCCAACACCTATTACATAAACACTTTGCAATAGCAATCTCTTAAAGGCATCTACGTCTCTTGGAAATATCGCAAAGCACTCTGCTCTTAGTGTCGCATAACAGTTCACTTTTACACGAGTTTGGTTCACAAGTGCGAAGCGGTCGCACGTGCTATCACGTTGTAAATGGTTCGAACGTTTTAGTAGCAAACGCCGCACACCTGCTACCGGGCCAAGGGAAGTTTTAATTAGGTAAAAAGTTTGCGAGAATACGTAATAGGGTATCGGTAGTCTAACGATTTTATGGCTGCTTAAGTAGCTTTTAAGAGGTAAATGATTTTCGAATTTGGAACCTATGTAAAGAACGGTCTTTTGAATTATTGTTTGAAGTTGCAATGTACAGTTAAGATATTTAGTACCGCAAGGTAAATTTTTAACTACACCTTATTTTTTATATTAAAAAGACATCAAGATATGTTTTTGTATACAATATTGAAGGGACAGGACAAGAGTCAGCTAGTTTTTAATGAAACTGACAACTGAATAGGTGACATTCGCCCGTTATGAGGTGGGTAAAGATTGTGTTTCAAAATTGCTTAAACTAGTTTTTTAATTAACTTCCAAAAAGAAGGAGGTTGTTGGGGCGTAACTCCCAACAGTGAAAATGTTATGTTGATGTTGTAAGTGGGATGTTATGTTGATTGAGTAGACAACCGATTGGTATAAAGGTTTAATTGCTACTGAAAATAACATGTAAAGTACACAGTAAAGGAAATACAATAATGCAGCGTTTCACTATACATAATGTAGGTCAAGTTAGTGGCATGTACAGCGTAGCTCGTACAGAGGTTTTATGTTTGTCTGTATGTATTTTTTTTATGTACGTCCATCAATATTTACGTCAATAATAAAATTGTGCATCGATTTAAGAAAAATCTCCTTTCGTTTGGTTCAGCAAGCTATGGTCCAATATAAATGTTAGGTATTTTACTTTACTTGGGTAGCTAGTTTAATTTCGCTTATAAGTTTTTAATCCACTTGTGTATGTCCATCATGATGATGTTAAAATTACCCGTCTTTGTTGTTTACATAACAAGTAGTGGTATACAAATTGGGTACTACGGGTAGGTACCATAACTAAACAACTAAAAATATAAAACTGTTTTACAAAACCAAAGACACCGACTTCAGAAATAAAGTGATTTTTTCACTTTGCAATGTTTTTTTGAAAATCTGTTGTTGTTTGACCGTATAAGTTTATTTAACACTCATTTGAAATGATCTGCAGAAATAGTTTTACTATGCAAATTTTGTACTTCCCGCTACAAACTTCGCAGGCCATTAAAAATCTTTTCACGAACTTAAAATTTTGTATACAGAAAACCGTCGCCATCGTGACAAACTTTTAACGAGCACCAATCGAATGCAGACAGCGAAAAATAAACATCCAAACACGGACGAAATGATTGCAAAAAGAAACTCCGGTCAGAACCTGGAATAAAACAGTTATTACTTCACAAACAAACTTACAACGTCCTTAAGTTTTCTTCAAGTTCAATCAAAGAGAGCAAACAGTGTTTGTGGTCCAGTGTGGGGATGGAGGGGGATGCAACGGCAGATGACTCACCCGGGGTGGTTAAAATCAATAAGTCGGGGCTACCCGCTCGTGTGTACCCATCAGATTGGCGTAATAACCATTTTTCTGCGTAGCGCGTTAACACGCGTTTTTTACTCATTACTCGTAATTTTGTTGGATGTTAATTATAAGTTCGTGGGAAATAGGAGCACTTACTTATTAGGTTTATTAGTTTATTATTTTTGTAATTACTTTAGTCTAGACTAGTGGCCTACATGGGAAATATTTCTGTATCAAATGAGGCAGCATTTTTTTTAATAATTTTCTTATCTGCCTAGCCTTTTCCCAACTATGTTGGGGTCAGCTTCCAGTCTAGCCGGATTCAGATGAATATCAGTATTTTACATGGAGCGACTGCCTATATGACCACCATAATCTAGTAACTGGGCAATATCGATAACCCTTGGTAAGACTGGCTGTCAAATTTTCGGGTTTGTGACGACCCGTTACGACTGTCAAAGATGCACAAATGAACCGGGACCAACGGCTTAACGTGCTTTCCGAACCACGGAGGAGTCTCGGTATGTAATTTTCTCACTACCAAAAATAAATTTTGCCAACTCGCAAAGCCCCGAACCAGTGTATACATTTTCGATTTCACATAAACACAGACGGCGAAGTTAAATATGTATAACGTAGTAAAAGTCCACACAGCCCGAAGATACCATTACCATAATAAGCGTCCCGGAAACTGGAGCCTTAGCTCATGGGGTCTGATGCCATTGACTTGACGCCTGACTTACGAAGCGTAAGCCGTTTCCTTTATTGGAACCCTGATTGCATATTTTCGAAAATTTTTCGCGACGGCCAATTAGGCGGTGAATAAAATTGTGGTTAATATAGATTTTAGAACGAGTGTAAAAAAATTTGGTGGTTGTTCAATGATATTTGGATTGGAATGTTGATTCGCTGTAAAATAAAACTGAACTTTTATTATTATGAACTACTCTTTTTTTTCCCAAAATAAAGCCTGTGTTATTTCATATATAACATCCGCTATCTGTCAGTGAAAGTCCCGTCAAAATCGGCCAAGCCGTTTCGGAGATCAGTCGAAACAAACAGACAGACCGAGAGGTAGAAAGACAGACATTTTTTATTGTTCTAAGTTGGTATCTTATTTACTTTCATATGCACATTACAATTAGTAAAACGCTGTTATTTGGTCATTAACTCATTACAAACAAGAATTTCAATTTAATTTGTTTTGTACAAATTTACTTACAGAATATTATTATAAGGATTTTTTTTTGGCTTAAGTATATTTAGGATGGAAATGCAATTAGTCAATTGTACTATTTATGTATTCTTGTTACTTACCATGATACAGACAAAACTAATAGAAAAACAACATGTGCAGCTAACGATTTAATAAATAAACGTCACGAAATAAGACCGAATAATCGCCGAAAAAAATTCGCGTCCGTGAACAATGCAATAAAAAGAATAAACGAACGACGCATCTACACTCCCTATTGTTGTACTGAATCGATGGCATCCACAGCACCGCATGCAAATTAAACTAGGGATGGCTTCATTTTTTTTTCCAACCGTCGATTAAAGTCTACCCTGGACGAGGGAAGGGTGCAGACGAAGTTCCGGGCCACCCGATAATCGTTCCGTGTTTACAATGGTAGTAATTATCGCGTATAAAACGCCTAACTGCCGAAGTATTGAATTAAGCCCCGACTTTTACCGAATTCTCCCGAGTCGATCCGATTTCGAAGTTTATTAAAACTAGCCGTGTGTAACGAACGGTTTTCAGTCAAGAATTAAGAAGTAGTTTGCAAGCTTTTAAAGTGATTGCCGTCTAACATGATATTAATTGGCAGGCAGCAAGTTCACGCGCCATTAAACAAACATGGAGTAAATATTGTGATTGCAGCTATTAGAAGTAATCAAACTAGGTAAATACCGATATTTAAACAATTTTGCAGACAATTTAACTGCCTTCATTTTTATTACCGATTAAAAAGTTACCTAAAAACATAAGTGTAGGAAGGCGATTTTCTATTTTTAGGGGCATAAAATGAATAGGTGAACATTTGAAATAGCGTTTAATATCACGCGAAGTCTCCACTTTGTCGCCTGTCGTTAAAATGTTGATAAATGAGGGCGAGCGGAGTTTCATTACGTTATCTATTCATTTGCACGGCAAACGAGGCTTTCAAAGAGTCGCCAGTTATACTCAGATATGTATAAAGTATGAACCCTTTTCATTCCTATCGGAAACACACACCAGTACCCAAGTAAAAGTAGCTGACTTACAGAACCTGCTGTAAGAAGTAAGCTTGGAGCATTTGTTAAAATTTTCGCACTAAAAAAGGCATAATGGCGCCGTAAGTATACTCTTCCAGTCAACCAACGGTGACGGGATTTTATTTTGATACAACACAAATTCTCATTAAAAAAAATGTATAACGCCTTTTCGCGGGTTTTATGGTTCCACCAAAAGTGAATTAACCCTCAAAAACCGAAGCGCGCCCAGTAATTACCCGCAAAAATAATTAAAAACACCATTACAGACCGTAACTGGTACTGTACGAGTTCCATCCAAAATTCTAAGTCGCACATGTCATTTATGTGCCGCAAAAGGCAGTTAACTTCGGGCCCCCTTTCTAATTTGAGGGTTAATCGGCAGTCCGATGGTCCAGTAAGTGTAGTGTAATGAATATTACGCTTTCCGGCTATCCCTTTACTTTACGGTGTAGCACTTGCAAAACGGCCGTTTAAAATAATTGCGTAGACGAAATAGTTTTGTTGCGAATTTAAAAGTTTCTGCTTATATTTCAATAAAATATTACGTTAAAAGCTCGAATTTCCGATATAAATGCAAAACTGAGTGCAGTATAACCGTGCCATTACTCCCTATATTTTAAATGAAAGCCGGCGACAATGCAAGGGTTTGGTGGGGCTTCAAGCATTCACAAAGCAACGCCCGCAATTGACTGAGAAGTTTTACACCTCAAGTGGGCGCCCCTGTCACTGTAGTGCGGCTGAGTGCAGCGGCAGGGTTTGCAAACATTGCGGTTGTGGCGCAACAACGACTAATTGTCATTTTAGAGAGAAAACATGCTGCAAGTGCTAAGCATAATGTACTGTGTGTGCGTTTAATGTTTCTTTAATTACGTTTAAAGCTTAGAGCTCCGCATACTAAAGAGTTTTTATGTAAAGTTTGAGAAGTTTATTTATTGACCTTTTTTTCGTTGTCATTGCTATTTTAAACGGGGGAAAATTTTCTTATGAGCAATTGTATTGATCAACTAAAAAACCTTTTTAGATAAATGTACCCGTCTTTTTTAAATATTTCTGCCAAAATACCGTGAATAACAAGGTTGCATTAAAAAAAAATGTGTTTAAGGGTGTCGGGTTTTTGTGTACCGTAAATAATTTCAATTTGAAAGGCACATCAAACGAAAAGCTTCCCCTTCCTACAAATTCCCTTCTGTAGAACCACAAATTTAATTCTGTATCGACTATTGAAAAATATTGCTTTCATGTAACATCACTCTATTCGCATTCACATGGTAATGGCAGCAAAATAGAAAGAGGAGACGCATTCCGAGAACCGACAACGTACATATCGAATACAACACAAATAAATGGCTAAATATAATTTCATTCTGATCCTGTATTCCACTTCAGAAATGCTCCTCGTTCAACCTCTTTACATAATGCTATACAATATGCAAATAAGGAATCCAATAAAACTCGAAACTACAGTTTGAGAAAAAGTCTTCGAAACTAAAAACTAAATGAGACCGGTACGGTTCATTAGGCTACATCCGAATGGACTTCCTATTCGTGATTTAAAAGTTTCCGAAGTCTGGAGAGAAATAAAAAGGGTTCCGTAAATTCGTACCTGACTGAGGCTGTCTCCTAGACTGCCGTCAGCGTCGACAGGTCTGAAGAGCTGGTCTTTGATTGGTAGGTCTCTTGATCTGTGTTTTCTTTCTTGAGCTTCCCTCATCGCTTGAGTCTGAAGTCTTTCGAAGAACTCTCGAGGCTTCAGCGGGGGTGGGTCGTCGTCGGGCGGTGGGGGCGGCGGAGGGGGCAGCCTCGTACGAGGCGAACTTCGCAGCAGAGACCTCTCGTCGTCTTCCGTGGAGCGTTCATCGTGATCTGAGTCCGAGCTCCTGCTGTCGCGTCTTCTTATGCCCTGGAGATGTGGCTCCAGGAATGTTGCATTTCTGAAACAAATAAAGTTCAATTAAGTTTAAGGTTCAAATAAGGAAGTACTCGTATATGGCCACGAGAAGAGGTAAGAGTTACAAGACAGAGAAACCATTATAAAAAAATACTGGTTGTTCAACAAGACATTGCCCCTGGGAAAAATGCTGTTGTAGTAAAAACCTTCCTTCCGCAAATAAATTAAGCACAACACCCACAATTCAACCGATACTCTACAACTCACAGTATTAACTCTGCGAAATAAATGCGCTATTAGCCATCTAGCCGACGCGGAATCGATTTCGGCTCATCTAGTTGCAGCTTACCAACACATGGGGCCGAACTGACCAGACTAAAGGGACATTAACTAAGATTTATTCCCGAGCACGGGGCCCAGCGCGTAGGTAGTAATTAAAAAGCTGTGCACGCCGTGGTACAGTGAACCACGCGTGCATTTAGCAATTTGACGTTGACAGCTAGTTCTTGTCGTATCAGTAAAGGCGATTTTCGTTGTTCAAATGTTAACATTAAGGTGCGGTTGACTATATCAACGAACGCAGAGAACGCGTCGAGTATTCTTTCGAATTCGGTACTTACTCAGCAGGATTTTGTAAACGAAAGGTTTCGCAATCTTGCACGATTAACACAATATTAGGGTTGGTGGTGCGAAATACATGGAAAGCCGAATTCAAACTGGCGGGTTTCCTAAATGAAAAAAGAAAGATTCAAAACCATTTTTGTCCAAAAACTATTCAAGTTTTCCGAAGTTTTCAATTTTATGAAGTGGAAGCCAAAGCAGAAAAAAATACTTTTCGGCACACTTAGAACATTCATCAAACACACTCATTTGAGCTTTGTAATTTAACCCGTCTCTGCGGGTCTGTGTTAAAAACGTTTGTAATAACCCTTCGGCTGATGCGAAGTGACACTCAATTTGTTACAACAAATGACGGACACGTCACTATGACCAGCGTTTTTAGAATGGACAGAGGAAGTGTTCAATGTATGGATTGGCATTTTTTGTAATTAGAAAAATCGAATGATGAATGATATTTCTTTGGTAAAGAAAGACAGGCAGTATAGGTAGATTTCGTTCGTGGAGAAAATTATAGATACAGGTAGGTAATTTCATCCAAAGAACATTGCATCAAAAGTTAGGTAAGTACTATTAAATTTAGATAAAAAATTAATCGTCAGTGAAATGGACTAAGGTTGACTCACAAACTGAAAATTCAGTGGCTTGTTCTAAAAACATGAAAAAGCTGTGATCAAAACCTGAAGTACACGTACCTACTGAAAGTTTTATGCCAACGGGCACTGTTTGTGCCATCGAAGCGACACCCGTTTGCGAGGTGACACTCAATTTTAGCGCCAACACATGGCGACTAGACAGAACGACTAACATCAATGCCGACGCGATGTGTGATGGATTTTGTTTTATATGCTACTCGTATTTCTCAAATTGATGACGGGATAGAATATTCAAAATTATTTGCTATGTATTTTGGTGACTACTGCATTCCAAAAATTGATTTTTTAAAAGAAACCTCTATTAGATTGTATTGGATCTGATGGAGTAGGATAAATTAAAAAAAAACTTTTTTGTTCTTCTATTAGAATTAGTTACACACGAAAACCGTCTAAAACATTTTGTCAGTTTTATAATTTTCTTGACTAAAAAGAACATTATTGCACGTTGCCCTTTATAATGAACTATTTTAAGAACGGATTTTCGCAGACAGTAATTAAACATGTATGTCTAATCAATTGGATCCGACGGAAACTCTCTGGCGCTTAGTTTACAGTTTCCTATTAGATTAGTCAATTAATTCCCTGAATAGTTAATGTAGATTCAAAGCGCATACGCGATAACATGCTTAATAAATAGACTGCATTACGTTTAACGATTTTAGCTTATCTGGAAAGAAAGTATTAATAAATTGTGGAGTGTTAGGAAAACTCTAGTTTCCTTGTTGTAAATTACAACGATTATGTGATTGGTAATTAATACCGAACTACGGAAGGTAAGTTCAGAAAAATATATACATTTTTAATTAATTATTTTAAGTAATAAAAAAGATGTGAACTCGGAGAACATTTTTCTTAACAGAGTCATGGCGAATGAAAAAAAAAAAGTTATACAGTACCGTATCTAAATAAATGATTAATAATATTTTTTCTAGGTTGTAACTAGCTAATCCAACAGACGTTTTGCTGTCCAAATTTTAATTACGCAATTCTATAGTTTGTACAAAAATACAATAGGAAAAGCGTTTTCAGTTTTACCCGAATTTACCAATTTCCCGAGCAACTTTTCCATTTTTTTTTTTAAATCTTATTCGAACAACGACGAAAATTAAAAAACAATCTAACCGGGCCACCGGACACACTAACCAACGAACAACATTTAATATTTATTTAAATAGATATGATGAGATATTCTGTGTTCACATTTTTTTTTCCGTTTGACATCACAAAAGAGTTGCGCTACACACAACACCCTTGTCCCCTTCGCAGTAACAAATCAGCATCGCGTCACATGTCACCCCCATGGTGATTACGGGCGACTGACGCCGGCAATTCATTAAAACGTCATACCACCACCATCACAGGTGTACCGATGAAAACCTTAATTAATTTTAATACCACGTATCATTTGCGAAGGGTTATTAATATTAAAAGTCATTAACAAAGGTTATGGTGACCTGTGGTGTGGAAAGCTAAAAAGATTCGACGATTTTTAAAAGACTGTCACTGGACGGTTTTTTTGTGTCTGGCAAGATTTAAAAGCATGAGGTGGTTTTGTCTATCTATACAGTCAGACCTAGCCTTTTACGTATACTTGTCTTGGGCGAATTTCATCAATGGAACTGAAGCGATCAGAACATAAGCTCCGTTTAATTATCATTGCATTATTTTCTGTGGAATATTCACATTGACAAGTCTTGAACGCGGTTTAGATGTGTTTATCACGTTCAGTTTTATTGGTGAAATTGGCCCTTAGTCTTCAGACATTTCAATACTACTGAATGAAACTTTCGGTCTTTGATTATATTATAGAACCATAAAAATAGATATCCCCATTCAGGACCCCAGTTCCCATAAGGCTTTCGCTACTACATACTTCATTTTCGGGAAACAAATACCGAAAATCCTAAAAAGATTATCCACTTTATTCGTTTAATAACACAACTATTTTTCAGACGTGGCAAAAAATTGGCTCAATTGTGCCTACTAAAGCAAAAAGTATAGAATTTTGGACACAGGTCAGAAGTAGCGGGACCACGGGATTAATGTGTATTCCGTACACGCACAACGGGAAAAATATATTATTTTCGTTCAGGGCTGACACCTGGGTACCGGCGAATTTAATTTAGGATAAGGGTGAAATTATAAGTGTTATTTTTTCTACCAGGTTGAGCATATAATTGGATTATTTTTTCAGTTAAAACGTAATAACATCACGCCATATTTCCCCGAAGGGTTAGGCAGAGACGTACAGAGGCCAGCACATCAAGTTACCACAATCTGTCAAATTTCTTTGATAGTATTTCAACTTTATTGCAAAGACATAAGGTTCATTTTTAATTGAGAAATTTTGACAGTTAGGGATAGCTTGATGTGCTGGCGGCTGTACCATACTTAGGTAAACATAACTGGTGAAATGTGGGTGCACCTACTATCAGCACATCTCTGCCTAACCCTTATGTTTATCTGTCCCTCAACTCATTAATTGGGTCTTAACACGACATACTCCTTGTCTTACTGGTTGTCAGATTTTTGAGCCAGACTTACCGTTGGTTTCAGCTGTCATTCGTCGATCTTTGACATTTCAAATATTGACGAATGACAGCTGGAACCATCGGCTTAACGAGATTTTCGAGACATGGTCTCGATATGTAATGGATAGTAACCCATCCACGAACTATCGACGGCAATCGCAAAGTTAAATAAATAATAACAGGCTCGTGGTTTGTTATTATTTAGTTTTAATATAACAATCAGTTCAATTTCAACTCCTGCCAGCCCTATTTATTCACGCCGCATTGTTTGTCATAGCTGGGCACAGCCCTAATGGTCGGCTTTTGTTTTTCTTCATTTAGTGACCGGCTCTAGGGTACCGCCATTTAGATACAAAAGAACCCAACGTTTGCAGGAACACTTCACTTGATTTAATGTAATAAAGCGGTTAGTATGTGTTTAGTTTGTTATTTCTCTGCATTAGGTTTCCCGCGTAAATAAAATTCTTAGTTTCAAAGATGACGAATCGAATGGGGCCCATCTAAAGGTAAATTCAGACTTAAGTGGTACAAAAAACTGTAGACATAATCAATATTGTTCCATATTCCTGATATAATCATGAAAATGATCTACAGTTTTACTAAGATGTGAGAAGACCAGTGAGAAAATTAGCGAGAGATTATTAGAGCCAAAACTTCTGGGACGAGGAACGTGAAATTTTGCATATAGCTTTCTTTTATAAATAGCACTAAGATGGGGTTTTTGGAAATTTGATCTATAAGGACCCAACCGGGGAGATTGCGTATGTATGAAAAAACGTATCCCTTGAGTTAATAGACTTGAAGCTGGCACGAATACATACTTAGGTAAGTAAGTAAAATATAAAGTTACAGTTTTACTAAACTACCCAATAAAGGGATTGGATAGTGTCAATATTTGTATTAATGTTTTTCGCATATCAACCCCTACCTAACGGGGTGAAAAGGGGTAGTAAATTTTACAGGCGAAGATTTTACTGTGTGGCTTACCTACATTTATTTAAAAAAGAAGATCCACCTGGACGAAGCTGCGGGCAGCAGCGTTTAACATAAACTTCTAACACATTTCAATTTTACAGAACTAAAATAAGGACCACCATTTTCTAGTTCAACTTAGAGCCGTTCAAGCAACTTTTCCAACTTGCACTGGAAAGCCGTAACTTAATCTGGAGTGGGTAGACTGGGTAGATACAAGTCGAGGCTAATGCAGCATTAAACCTAAGACAGGGCTAACGAGAGTTTATTCGTAACAGAACACTCTCCAACGTAATCTATCTAGTGTAGTGGGAGTGGATTTACGCTTTTATTTCGTGTGGTCGGGCGGTCTGGTCTGTGCCTAAGTGGCGTTTGGTTTTCATCTTTTTAAGGTTTTAGGTTCGTAACTTTGAGGTCGAAACCATATTGTGTTCAATAAAATTAAAAAAGGAACATTTTAAAGCCGGGTACAATCTTATTTTTGCAATTTGATTCCCAAGAATTTATCAAAATCAAAATTGGCTCTGTACCCAGTATATTCAAGAGATTTTAAAGCTTAGAAAACTTTCTGTAAATAAAATTCGCATCTTTTCCGAACTACAATAAACAAATTTTCTAGATATTTTCAAAATATATAAACACACAGTTCACCATTACGTTAAAATTCAGCATTCCTCACTCATACGCTAAATCGAGGTGTATACTCTCACGTAATACGTAAGATCAGCGGTTGAAGTAAGCCACACGTTTTATTGTGCCGCATCTCTACGTCTATTCAAAGGGTCGATTGCACCGCATCTGTCACAAAAGCTTCGTTCACCGTCTCATGTAGTGATGTCTCCTACCGAGATCTTTGCTGTTAAGTACTCGAGAATATCCTTTTGGATGAGAATTTAAAAATTGGATGTTCAATAGTATCGATATATTTTAACAGTAAGCTTTTGAATAATCACGATTTCTATACAGCAGACTTGATTTTGTAATTTAACACGTTTTTGGTTACGTTTTATTAATTGCGTCCTGCCCATCCTAATTTACTGTAAAATGATTTCAATTATAATTATATATTTTTACAAAATATTTCGTTTCATATTTTTATTTATTATATTTTGTTTTGTTTTCGTTTATAATATCGATATTATGTTTTTTCGATTTCGAACAACATTTTCGTGAGGGAATTTTCTCTCGAACCATTACTAACCCTATGTTGGTACTAAATGTATGCCGTTCTAAATACACGCTTACTAGTGGAACACGATTCAAATATATTTAAATTTATGCGAAAATGGAATCGTTTTAGCTTTGTCGTTGTAATTGTCGGTTAATTTGGGGGCATTCGTCGCGGGAGTTGTGTAATGTGTGTGTGCCAGAACATATTGTTTCATTCATTTTGTGAATGTCATTATTTGATTCAGAGTGGTTTTAGCATATTGTGTTTTATTTACTAGCTTATGGCCGCGGTTTTGCTCGCGTTTAGATCGTAAATTATCCCACGGGAACTACTATCGAGATAAAAATCCTATGCCATTGCAAACAAACTCACATTCGCTTTTATAATATTATTACTTACGACTATCAGCCGTTGCTGTTCCAAAGCAGGGCAAAGGCCCCTGTCCCTTTTTTCATTAATCCCGCTATTTGCAGCCAATCTTAAAAAAAGGAGTCGGAGTTCCTTCTGTATCTCCTTTAGCATGTAAGGAATTAAATATAGATATAATTAGTAGGTCTATGCGATGCTGTTGAGTGGAACCACACAGTTTAAAGTTGGTTCTATTATCAACTGCAGAAACGATCCTTGACTTGGGTTTCGATAGTTCCGTGAATTCACAGTTACGTTAAAAAGGTTGGTCCTTTGGGGTGGGACACCAAAAACGTAACACTAAAATTGAAAGATGGAATCCAAAACTCATACATTACACGACAAAGGCTATGATAGATTGACCAAACACAGGAAATAACATAATATCCAACATAATAAGCCTATAATGTTCCAGTGCAGGTTAGTGGATGTCACATGCCTTCGAATTTATTGTTCTAGGACGTAGGTTTCCTCACAATGTTTTCCTTCACTGTTTTGAAAGCAGTGGTGATGAAACAATTTACACAAAGTAAAGCGCCTGGTCTGAGTTCGAACCTACGACTTACAAATCGTCCACCACTACTCTTTCTCGTCACAAAACAAGCCAAAAGGGTCCAGTTTAAAACGTCAAAGTGGAAGTCAAAACAACCCAGAATTAAACAAACATAAGATCCTATAAGTCACACTCGCGCGATCTATCACGGAGAACCTTCAGTAAATGTATCACTAAGTACAGTTACAGTCGTCGAGTGACTTTGAAGAGGGTGCTTGTATCTGAACCGATAACTGCCGCTCACTGTTCGCTCTACTCTGTGCCCGATGCCTCTATACTTGACACTCGGCTATTAATCTGTGTGCGATAGCGTAATTAATTTGACACCTCTTGATAGATGCTGGAGGAATTTTGCGGTATTTGTTTTTGATATTTAGGCGGATGTGCGGTTTTACAAATAACATAAATATGCTAAAATCATGCCTGTAATCTCCTAAAGATTAGGCATACCTACAGATTTTTGGCGATCCTATTGCTATCAAACGAGCTCAAATCCAGGCTACTACAAGGAAATTCCAGATGAAAAGACTCAATAAGACTTTCAACACCCAGGAATCTAACATAGGACCTCATGTTCAGCAGTAGCGCTAGCGACCACTAGACCAACGGGGCAGTTGGATACAATAAATGGGGAATTTACAAGAATTTAGGTTTTTATTGTTCTGTATTTTAGATTTTCGAACAAGACTGTCAGCTAATCTCTAAACAATGTAGTTTTGATAGGAAAATCGTGTCTAATGCCTGAAAATGAGTTTTTATAATGCTTTCAGCATCTCATATCCTGATAGCGTAAATAATACGCGTTTGATATAATCCATTGGTGGATAAGCTTCAAAATGCAGACGGTTTTAAATAAATGATGCACGGTCAACTATAGCATTTTATAAATTCTTAATTACTGTTGCTCCACCATGCATGTTCATTCGGTTTTTATAAGCGAAATATTTTCATGAAACAACGTTAAATACGTTAAACTTTTAACCATCGTTTTTCTGCCTCTAGCTAAAATGGACTGGGTATAAGTATCGGTTTTTTTTTAAATGATTATAGGATTTTTGCCCTTTTTCATAGCCACTATGAAGCACACGTAATATTTTTATTGTGGCTGCAGAGAGCGCTTCCTACTATTGTTTATTCCTAATAACCTATTCGCCATTTACAACAACATTAAACAAACAAAAGTTTTCACTCTTTCGTTATACTCGTATTGATAAATACATAAAGCGAACTCTGTTATTTCAAGATAAATACAAAGCAGTGCAATCTATTACTATTAACATTAAAAAATAACTCTAAAGTGCAGTAATTTTAATAATATTTATGAATAACTGTGGTTATTTGTCTATTGTTATAATAAATTGTAATGAAGTTTAGGTATTATTAAAAAAAAATCTTCAATGAACAATGCGATACTGAAAATACCTTAGCAACAAAATAATGAAAAAGCTTCAGAGCTCATGAAAAATTGAGACGTTATAGCGTATATAAAACATAAACAACTAACTATCAAACATAAACTAAATTCGCAGGTATATGTGCCAAGTTTAGTCAGGTTTCTATTTGACGTCACAACGTCGGTGCTACGCTAACGCGATTATAACTGTACCGAACTAAAGCTCTTACAGCCATGATGTTACGCTAGCGGCTTTTAGTCTACACCCTTTATATGAGCGTCGGCGAAATTTAAGAGCTCTAAAGTTGTTGGCGGTTTAGTGTTACATATTTTCTGGGTGAAAAGGGAAAATTCATACATTATGATTAAGGGAATGGTGGTTCTACATCGTATGCTACATCCTTTGTATAAGTATTTTAAACTGAAAGCGGCATATTGCTGTAAGTTAAACGAACAATTAATACACTATTCTATCAATTGATTAGGTAGCTACGTAATTTTAGTTAGAATTGTGATGGTATTTTGTCTTCAACGATGACGGTTCCTAACATTTTAAACAGTGTTTAACTTACACTGAGGAACAATCCTGGCATTATTATACTACAACTTACAGCAAGTACTTACACAAACTCAAATTCTTTAAGCAAGCATACACACAAAGTGAATGACAAATTACTCAACACAACTCTCTCTGTATTTAAACATTTACATCCTTCAAAATTCATCGTCGCTCTACGGCTCAAACATAGCCGCTTCCAAATTTGATGTACGTCGGGCAAACTCAGCCGCTAGTCGAAACAAAAGGCGGGGTGTGTTAACCCTGTTAACGTCTGCGGGCACCGGGCCGGAATGACCCGGACCTGCGTGATAACACGGATCCAGATAATGGGCCTAAAGGTGAGTTTAGGACCGAATGACGATATGAGAGGGTTGATGGACAGAATAAAGAGATAATACGATGATGTGGTGAGGTTGGCTATGAGGAAATGAGTTCGTTATGTTCGGACAAGGTTTGGACTTGCGGAGTCTTATCTTTGCGGTTATGGTATTTCGCTATAGGTTTAAAAAAAGATAGGTAGGTATGTAATTAACATACATTTATAAATCTAAAAAAAAAAAAATTTCATTAGATCGAACTGACTCCCAGTAAATTAATTTAAAAAAAAACGTCTGCGCGACACCGATGGTTAAAAATAATGCCAAAATTCAAATTCCTACGTTGCATAAATCTCAAAACGGACAAAACGTGGTATATGAAGGTTCCAATTTTTTGGTTTGATTTACGCCACCTTTAAAAGTAGAGCTAAAAAAACATCAAAGTTGACCTCCACAAACTAAATCACAACCAACATTTCCTTTACACTATATCTAAATACCATAGAACTACTAATTTGTTGAACAGTTCTACCTCAATCAGTTGTAGTGTCTATTACTTCCTAGGGGTAAAAATTATTCCTAACGGTAGCAAGCTGGTGAAACCGTTCAATAACAGTATATAATCATAAGTAATGCTCAGTTATTATCCGGTTACCAGTAACTATTAATACAAATGAAAGGTTGTCCGGGAAATTTCTAATCATCGATTCACAGGCTTCCACTTTCCTCAGGAAGCTTTAACGAGTAACAATATCGTCTTTGATATACATCGCCAGCTGTATAGGGAAAGTAAGGTGTAATTATAAAACAAATGACGTAACGTATAAGATGCTGCAGTTTATCTCTTCCCAGATGGTCATGAATCATGCTGTTTGCATAACTTTAATGTATGCAAGCTTTGTGTACTTTAATTACGGGTAGAACATTAGTTACACGGAGTTTTGTAATAGTGGTCATAAGTTAAATGGCAGATGATGAGGTATTATGCGACCGCAAAAAATAGATCAGCAAGATTTAGTAACAAAATATAAAAAATGTTTTTGAAATTCGAATTCACCGTTCTCCAACTGGCTTCTCATATTTCGCAAACAAAACAGCAGCGCTTAATTGTTTTCACTAAGAAGTCCTTAGTCTTTCCAGGTTGCCCTCTTTAATTAGAGTAACACGACCTCCTTTATTTGCCAAATTGGGTTTTTTAGCTGATAAAGCAAATAATTATGCTAAAGTGAGACCTCGTCAGTGCTTCTTAATCCGCAGGCTTAGAGTCAAGGAGGGATGATCAAAGGAAAGCAAAATGGAACATCCCTGCTTTGGTTAATATATAATGAGAGTCTCGTTTAAATCTCCGTGTTTACATTAATTTACTGAATATAAATGTTCGTCGGAATCCCGCTTTGGAACTTTGCCTTGTGTGTACTTTGAAGGCTTGCAGTTTTAAGGTCGTCTGTTAAATTTAAAGTTAATTAAAATCGATTTATAAATAAATTTTGTGAAAAACTCCACAATCATATTTTAAAACGTTTTCTAAGTTGCCAGCATAGGTTGTCAGTTCGAAATTCAAATAATAAATTGTCTTTCATGATGATTGCAACGTTAGCAGATGAGCTATTAAATTAAATTCCAACGCGTGTCCACGTCGCGATGTTAAATTATTTTCAACGTGAAAGTTTTGCAAAGCATTTAGTTGAATGTTTAGAATGAGAAACATCTCAAAATGCATACGTTTTTATTTTTGAAACACTAATTTTATGGAGAATAACACCAAATGCATTTTCTTTAAACAATCAATCCATTTCCTGTGATTGAATTCATATTAAATTCATTCATTTATTTCCATCAGCCGCAGTCCACTTTTCTGACAAAAAATATCTCAGTGACACCACCACCTCAAATAGTACTATTATTTAAATAATATTTCAGTGTTATGAGTAAGAGATAAAGCTATGCAGGAAGTGTGACTCCATCTCTTTTTCGAAATATGAAGCAATATTAAAATAATACCTACTGCTATAAGAGATGGGCCCTGGTCAATTATGCTTTAGGTTCCTTACTTTAGCCCAACACTTTCTGAATACAACTAGCCCTATTTATATGTGAGTACTATGTACAGAGGCCAGCACATCAAGTTACCACAATCTGTCAAATTTCTTTGATAGTATTTCAACTTTATTGCAAAGACATAAGGTTCATTTTTAATTGAGAAAATTTGACAGTTAGGGATAGCTTGATGTGCTGGCGTCTGTACCTACTATAAAGCGACCATTTACTGGGTACGTTTTTCATTGACTTGAATGTGCCCTGGTGGCTGAGAGTATGCCATGCTCACTTTAATGTCTCGCTGATGGTGGCGTGTGTATTGGATCATTTAGTTCCCTTCAAAATGGTTGAGCTGAATGGTGCTAATATATGCGTCATGTTCGTGAACGGGCGCTGTCAGTAGGGACTGGTCATCTCTTAGCGGCTAAGGCTTGTTTTAATTTAATTTTTGAATAGTTTTTACATATATCGGATGCTTTTAACGTTCTGCATTGTTCTCACATGTATAAAATTAATATGAACTATGTAACCAAGATTTTGTAACCATATTTTGTTTAAAGTCCAGAGTGTCCATGGAGTTTCTTGCCCGTTCTTCTCCATAGGTACCTACTGCTTTGGACTGGGCAACTAGCTTCATCTCTCTGTCTGACCGACACCTTGACAATTCAAAAGTGCCTGTAATTGGTTTATTTGAAATAAATACTTTGAGTTTGAGTTTGAGTTCGATAGACCCCCAACAATACAAAATCTAATCCACAACACATCATCAACAATGTCAAGTGTACAATTATTGCAGGTATTTGGCACCACTTTGGCACGTCGCAACACCTTCGTATGCCATTGCCAATGCCAGGAGTGTCAACATGTCACAGAGCTTTAGTAAAATCAACTGCATGCCAGTTGTACAAAAACGAACGTTATTGCTACCAGATAAAGTCGTAGCTATTGAGAAATTGTTAGTATGTACTTGCAGTTGGCTGTACTTACTGAAATGTTATGTCGTAGTTTGAACTAATCTTAGGATGTACTGTAATATTAGTTGATGTTACTGTCCCCTAGCAGTTGGAGTGCCAGAGAATATACTGCACTGGTTGTGTAGTAATTTGATGAATGCATCTTGTAAAGTGACAAAATCTTAAGTACAAATACTATTAGTTAAAATGACGCCAGTTTATTTTCATAGTTAAATTTTCATTTAACCAGGTTCACTTACCCTATATAAGAAGGAAAAAAAGTGGTTACTTATATGATTATTTTATACAGGGTGTAACCGAAATGATATATACATACAAAAGGATGCTACAGACCACAAAATGAACAACTTTTACTAAGGGATAAACACCAAAATCGTGAAAAAAAAATCTGGGGTTCCCTACATTTCGACGAGTCACGTGACCAAAATGTATAGAATAGCATGTTGTCTGTAGCATAGGCTTTTGTATGTATATACCCTTTGGGTTACACCCTGTATATTAATTAGTTTATTTCTGATAAGTTTTTTTTATAACCACGGCTTTATACTGAAAATGTTAAGAAATAGCTTTTCCTTTGTTATACACACAAGAAAGATGCAGTAATCTTATTTGTTACTCTCAATTGCATCATTTCAAAGTTGGAAAAGTACAAAAGGAACAAGGTTGTTAATAAAGATGACGATCAAACCTTAATAGTGAAAGAAACGGTAACGAATTTCAACGAACAATTTAAACTTAGCACAAATAAGAAATCATCACAGTCCACTGCTTGACAGTTTCAAAGTACAGCTAAAGCAGAAAAAAACATAACAGTTTATAATAAAGCACCAACCCAACGGTACTAACGGGTGTTACAATAATCTATAAAGGAAGTGTAACAGTTTTCATATGTATAGTCTTTTGTACGACCGTTACGGCTTATGTAGCTGCTGAACACAGCCCGACTTGATTACAGCTATTTGTTAGCCACGCCTTTAGGACCGCTACGTTGAGCGCGGGCGTCATGTTTGCCGGTCCATATATCTTGGGGAGTTTAAAGTTGGAAGAAAATGCAAATGTAAGCAGTGTTGTGGGAGAAAAATTGTAAAGTGTTTACCGTAAGAAGTGTGGAGTTGAAGTTTAAATTTCTGTCTTTATCATTGAAGTAGTTTGTAGTTGCCTCGGAAAGCACGTTAAGCCGTTGGTCCCGGCTGTCATTTGTTCATCTTTGATAGTCATTAGGGGTCGTCAGAAGCCTGAAAATCCAGAAAGCCAGTTACTAGGTTGTGGAAGTCAGATAGGCAGCCGCTCCATGTAAAATACTGGAATTCAGCTGCATCCGGTTAGACTGGAAGCCGACCCCAACATAGTAGGGAAAAGGCTAGGCAGATGATGATGATTATTAATTTAGTTTATAACTAAGAGAAGAATTACCAAGAAAATAATATCTCTACACTACTTTCTGGTGGCGTTAGGGATATGGGTGGTGATGCATTACTGTTGCCTGCACATCAAGTTAAACCACACTGTCAAATTTCAGCAAATGATTTGAAACTTCAAACGTTGATTAGTTAAGTTCGAAATCTATGGAGAAAATTTGACAGTTTATAGTAACTTGTGCTGGCGACTGTACATAGAAAATAATACTTAAAGTATAAGAAAAGTTAACGCAAACACGTGCACCGTATAAAAATCGATGTTCATTTTGACAATAGTTCAAACAAAAAGTCTAGTGAGGTGGCCATGGAAACCAATCAGGAAGAAATAACTGATTTATCTACGACAGAGCTAAGTAGAGCAGATAAAGAGACAAATAAATAAGGTAATTCATTTTGAACAATGATATTTATACTCAAGGAGCTCGTGGCTAAGTACTAACAGCCGCACAGGTCGATCCATCAGGCTAAGCTACGCTTGGGTAAGCGGGATTGTCCGAAAGGGTTACCGCTACCCCGGAACATAAAGGGCTACGGAAGGAACATGGATGGGTTTTAGTCAGTAAGAGTCTGACACTCCCTTCCGCTCCACCCAGAGCGGGAGCAGTCATTGGATGATTTCCCAGCCTTAAAAAAAAAAAAAAAAAAAAAAAGGCTAAGCTACGCTTGCGTTACGGGTAGTCAGAAGCTCGAAAGTCTGACAGCTAGTCTTACCAAGTGGTATCGTATTGCCCAGTTACTGGGTTGTGGAGGTGCAGATAGGCAGTCGCTCCATGTAAAATACTGGTATTCAGCTGCATCCCGTTAGACTGGAAGCCGACCCCAACATAGTCGGGAAAAGGCTAGGTAGATGATGATATCTATACTAATATTATATAGGAAGTATTGAATCGTTTGCTTGTTTGCATTGAATAGGCTCTGAAACTACGGAACTGATTAGAAAAATTCTTTCACTGTTGGGAAGCTACACTATCCCCAGGTGACATAGGTTTTATCATATTTTCAAAAAAAGGGGACCCTTACTAAACCTTCAATAATGTAACAATTTCCGACATCCGCGCGGGTGACGCCGCGGGCAGAAGCTAGTGTGAACATAAAGATAGTTCTCATATGAGAACGTGAAAATAAAAACATATTCCTAGAGAAACAAGACAAAGCAGATACAAAAATAAATATTACTCCATATGATATAATACCCTCTTACGTAAAGCTCAACTATGTTGAGGAATAACGGAAATAATTGGGCGTTCACGGAAACAGCCAGACATGCTTTAATAGTCCTGTTTGCTTTCTATTTCATTATTGTGTCTCCCTCTCGTAATAATAATATCTCTTTGTAATTTTGTTTCGTAATTGAGACGTGGGTAGTTGTATTATGATTATTTATAAGACAAGTTGTATTATGATTTAATTAACTTTCTGTTCACAACATTGACTATGGATTAGATGTAAGTGATTTCGTTAAAGCTTGAACAGATTTAGAGATAGATGAAATGAAAGTAGGAAGCATGGATTATTGTAGTCAAATAAAACTCATACAAAGTAGATAAAAGCGTCGTATTCAACAGCGTATATAGTTTTAGTAATGTTTGACAAAGTGTAATTTTAGATAATAATAGTAATATCCTTGGACATTTCACACAACGCCATTTAGTCCCAAGCTAAGCAACCTAATGCTTGTGTTATGGTAACGAGATGGCTGATTAACTACTTATATACTTTTTTTTTGTAAATACAACATATTATAAATAGAAAACACCCAGACCCGTAACAAATACTTGTAGGTCGTACAAATATTTGTTCCGTGCGGGAATCGAACCCGCGACATGCTGCGCAGCAGTCAATCGCTCAACCACTGCGCCAACCGTGTCGTCAGTAATATATTATGATAGTTATTGGGAAGCTCAATAATTTATATTCCAAAAACATTTTTTTTAATTAGCCTACTCTGTCCTACTTCTGAGTAAAGGCGTCCAGCCGCCAAAGCCTTCCAGACATCTCTATACTTTTTTAAAGTCTACAGAAACTATAAACACAAGAAATCTCATCAAAGAGACAGACAGCCAGTTTCCTTTATAATATTGAATACAGCGTATAAAAGACGAAATTATAGTTTAGTTACGACGAAATCCTTCCTTGAAAACTTCGCTTCCGTGCCTAGACCAATAGCTTCCTCTGCAAATTCTACACCACAGTCACCCCAATACACTTTAGTCCTTAGCGTCATAAAAATAGAGTTTGCAAGCACTGCAGCAGTAAAATTGCTAAGTACAAATGCTTGAGAATTGGTCTGGGATACGCTTGAAGCATTTACGGTGCATTTTATTGATGCAATAAGTACTGGACGACTCGGTGCTGCATCTTTCATTCTACGCTTTTTCTAAATGATATTAAAGTGGTGATTTAAAGGTTTTATGCGATTTTATTTTATTGGCAGTCTGAGATTTTTTTAAAGAAATGAGCTTACTAGCTTCATTTCTATGAAAAAGCTCTTATAAGTACGAAGATGAATGTAATTATAATGATGACATAGCTTCATTATATGATATAATTAAAGTTATCTGTGTTTGGAAAATCTTGACCAACCTTTACTGGACGCTTTTAAATCTTATCGTACACATCTCTTTTATTATTCAAGTTTGAAAACTTCAACGAATATGTGAGGAAATATGAAAATTTTCTGAAGTAAATTCGAAAAGCTCTGAAAGCCCATTCACGTTATTAAAATTTTCTTCCAGACCACACTGCAAAGCACTCCAGTTCACTACATTTTGCATACGCTCTATGTACGTCGCCTTCACATTATGCTCGTACAGAGAAATACCATATTTATTGGCTTTGGATGTCAAGTTTGTATGTTCTATTTTTCATAGGAGCCGTTTCTTCAGTTGAGAAATAA
Organism: Hyppa rectilinea; assembly: GCA_951799385.1. Taxonomy (NCBI): domain Eukaryota; kingdom Metazoa; phylum Arthropoda; class Insecta; order Lepidoptera; family Noctuidae; genus Hyppa; species Hyppa rectilinea. The sequence goes on from OX637314.1 coordinate 7,470,807, forward strand.
TATTTAGTTTTTTTTAAAAACTAAGATACCTCCTTTTTCGTTTTCATAGAATACGAGTGACCACGCCATTTTCCGTTACGCTAGAGAAAAAAAGTAAGATGCATTATCTAGACATTCACAATCCTTTTTTCGGAATTAATGGATCAAAAAACGTTTAAAAAGACCTAAACCAATTAATTGTTAAGGCTGAATCTAAAACCCATCCATGTTCCTTCCGTAGCCCTTTATGTTCCGGGGTAGCGGTAACCCTTTCGGACAATCGGGTTTTAGTCAGTAAGAGTCTGACACCCCCTTCCGCTCCACCCAGAGTGGGAGCAGTCATTGGATGATTTCCCAGCCTTAAAAAAAAAAAAAAAAGGCTGAATCTAAACTGCCTTACAAAAAAACAAATGCTAACCGATAGAGAAAAGAATTTCGGGAAGGTTCTTAAACAACTTTCTTTTTCAAAATTGTAATTTCAAATTATTTATTATAACGGTCATTGAAATTCGGCGCGCATTGCGCTTTATCGCTCGCTATTTATAAGGTTTATGCATTAGGCAGCACGTGATGCCAGCATCGTTTAATTAAAAACAAACCTAGCGTGGTTTCGGCTGCGGGTTCCGCATTAAACGCTGTTCAGTGTATGGTGTAATAGATTTTGCAAGGCTTTAGTAGCCGAGAGATTTGAGCTGATCAAAATATGCTACAACATTAGATTTGCATGTATTATGTATTTCTGGATTTGTGCGTGGTTGATGTCGATTGGTTCGTCCCTCATTACACGAGACTTAAACATAATTGGTGACATGAAGGTAAAAGGTACACCTTTGCCTAACTCTTTGGTAAATACAGGTGTGACATTATGTCACGTTATATTTATTTAAAAATCTTAAGAAAGATTAGATTTGATTTGATTTGAAAAAAAAAATCACAATCATCTCAAGTAAGTAGGTTGATGAGGCAGCAGTTTCTAATAAGCCTGCTTCAAAAAGATGGAATCGGGACCCAAAAATAGGGTGAGAACCTTTTTCACCAATTTTTAAAAACAAACGAAGCTCTAATGAAAGCAAACTCATTAATAAAAAAAACCGTTACAAAAACCGTGCGTGTGCTAAACAAACATTCGCATTTACGCATCCTGGGAACGTATAGAAATCTAGATTAGATAGCAAACATCTGCGTTCGACTGTCATAGGACTATTAGGAAGCTAAAATAGTTAGCCACATTCGGCGAACACATGTTGCAACACTGTTTTCTATTGAGAATGTTCTAGACGTTGTTGCTAAGAATATGTTTTCGGTAATTGTAGTTCATTCAAGAGTTTAGTTAGTCCTGTGCCTAATTTAGGAGTATGTGAAGCTAAGCAAGAATATAGATTATAATAATGAATCGTATCTTTTAATACCTCTTTGCTTCAATCTGTTAGCAATTTTTAGGCCAATATTATTAGGCCAAAATAATTGTAAATTCCAACTTGACCTGTAAATCGGGTCTTCTGATTTCTGAAGCTTAGATCATTTGTTTATTTTATATTAACAGTAGTTTACATTAAACGAATTTATTTATTTTCTTCAGTAGCTTATTTGTAAAGTCAAAGACAGCCATTCCTTGATATTAAAACAAATGAAAGAAAACATTCTTAATTCAACGGATAAATCAGATAAAACTCCAAAAAATACAGAGCTACTTTATCTAAATTAAACCGTATTGAACCGTACCTAACATACGGCCCTTACAGTCTCCAAGCTCCATTATAAAGAGAATATTTCTCCAGCGCCACAGGGAATAGCCTTCGGTATAATTTAGTGACGTCACATAAATCATATCATACCTGAATTTACCGCAGGCATGGTCAAAGGCGTGATAGGACCTATGCAAGTACCTTTAATAATCGGTTAAGTGTTTTATGTAGCGAAAGGTAACGTTTACAGGAATTTTAGAGAAATGCTTAACTTGGATTTATGGGTACTCTTATTGTTAGGCCAGTACATATAGCTAGTTAAATAGTTTGTGTTAATGGTGTAGCCTCTGATTTATTTTCGACAGTTTCTCTTGGGCCGTTGAGAGAGCGGATATATTTAGCTATTTCTAATGGGTATTAAGCGGGTGTTAGATTTAATTTACTCGACGATGTCTAATGGTATCATGAATCGGAATAAATTCTATGAATTTATTAGCGAGGAGTTCCAAGAAAGAAAGAGTTGTTTATTGAAGAAGTATAGTAGTTCTAGAAATATGTCAGTTATAAGGGATGATAAATTGAAGCATATTTGAATCACGACAACCAAAGCAAGATGAGACGTTTGTTAATAACATAAATCCTTTCCAAGATATCTCTGTTGATTTGACAGCCATACTAACTCTTCCCGTAAAGTTGTCAGTCACAGTGGAAACATCAAAGTCGAAGTTTCCTGATTAAACCATAAATTATGCGTAGAATGGAGGCATTGTAGGGATACAATCAACTTTACAATAAATAAAAATATTTTATAACAATAGTCATTATTGTAATAATATTTATGTTTTGTCTTTTGGTCTCACTAATGTTATGTTAATAATTAGTTACAGATGTTAGTATTTAAGAAGTATATAGAGTTAATTCATGCTATGTACAGCCAATCTCGTACATACGTTCGGTCGGCTGCTGGCAACACCGACAAGTTCAATGTGGCGGTAGGCAGGCACCAGGGGTCGGCTTTAAGCCCTTACCTCTTCCTTTTGATTATGGATGCTCTTACGGCGGACATACAGGAAGAGGCACCATGGTGCATGCTACTTGCCGACGACATCGTTCTTGTCGGTGAAGATGAACCTGAGATCCAGAGCAGACTGGAGAAATGGCAACGGAAACTGGAGATTGTTGGCCTGAAAATCAGTAGAACCAAAACGGAGTACATGTTCTGCGATTTCAGTGGTCTCTCCAGTTCTGGGGTCATAGCGCTTGATGGCGCGCTTCTCCCAGTTTGCTCCGACTTTCGGTATCTCGGTTCACTTGTGCAAAGCGATGGCGAAATAGATCGGACTGTTAAGCATAGAATTAACACTGGGTGGATGAAATGGCGGCAGGTCACGGGAACAATTTGTGACTCCCGCATTCCCCTTAAACTCAAGGGGAAGTTTTATAAAAGCATGGTTAGACCAGCCGTCTTGTATGGATCAGAGTGTTGGGCCACAAAAGGAATGAATGAAAGACAATTGCATGCAGCTGAGATGAGAATGCTAAGAGGGATGTGTGGTGTTACCCGAATGGATAGAATACGGAATGAGTATATAAGAGGAAGTCTGAAAGTGACACCGGTGACTGAAAAGTTGTGTGGAAATCGGTTGTCATGGTATGGGCATGTTATGCGGAGGAATAAGGAAAATGTTGTCAGGAAAGTTGTGAGCATGAATGTGGATGGCTATACAAGTAGAAGGAGACCAAAGAAACGATGGATGGATTGTGTGAAAGATGATATGGCTAGGAAGGGAGTAACTACCGAGATGACGACTAATAGAGAAGTATGGAAGAAAGAGACATGTTGCGCCGACCCCAAATAAATTGGGATAAGGGCAGGAGAATGATGATGAGATGTTAGTATTGATAAAGTTAGGATAATCGTATTTATCGTTTTGTGTATATCCTGTAATGGTAGATTTGAGTCGATAAATAAATGTTGTGAAGGAACTTAGGGAAACCTATGGTTGATTGGGTAATCTTTAGGGAATCAAAGATTTTTAAAAAGACATGGGGATACTTTCTCCGTCATTCTTAAGAATATTGATTGCATGTGAATATTGATTGTATTGGTAGATTTGAGTCACAAAATAAATTTTGCAAAGGCACTTAGGGATACCAGGTTAATTGGGTATACTTTAGGGAATCAAAGAAAATTCCTATAAAAACATGGTGCTTCTTTCTCCGTCGTTCCAAAGCATATTGATTGCATGTGATAAACAAACGGGACAATAGGCTATTGTCACAACTGGGTCAAATACGAGATAACGCACGGATTAGCTTGGCCCAATTGATTGATTAAACTGCCTTGCGTCATACAACATCTATTAGCCTTAATTTCTAATATGCTATGAGTTTTTCAAAGGCCAGCTATTGTATAATCATGGCAATAGCATTGGCTTTAACTTTTATGTAATGAATATCCACTGCTTAGCTAACTTTTATTTGTAGCTTATCCAGAACGCAAGTTTCCTCACAAATACCTAGATACTCTGCTTTTTAACTAACAATCTATCTTCTATTTCAACTAACTATCATCTTTGAGTACGTCAGTTATATTTTCTTATATATTTAAATTGGGTAATATAAAACTCTTTATCTTTTGTATAAAAATAACATATCCTTTTTTTATTAAAACAAAATACACAGGTTCGTCTTTCACTCCAAATCAAAGTAATTTACAACCCAAAAAACATGACCTGTAACTTTTGCCTCCTGACCAACAAAACTTTTAAGGTCGAAATACCCTCTTTTCCCAACGAAGATTAATACGTTTCCAAGGCAGCTGTCTGAAGACCGAAGGGGTGTCCCCTACAGCTCAGCGTCAATGCTTCACACTACATAAAGCGTTCGGCGTCATTGCACACCGGTAATGTCTTCGCTTCTTCAGCCCTTACCTTTCTTGGATGAAGAGATTTTGATGTGACAAAGGATTTAGAATGGAATTTGAATTTATTTATTCGCTCGTATCTTTCGGAGTTGTGTTCGGATTACTGATTAGCTGTGGACGTGGAAAGACGAACTAGTTTATAGAAAATTTTATGGTTAACTGAATATTCTGTTTCACTAAGGAAATTAAAGGTCGGTTACGATATATTCTAGCAAGTATATTTTGTTATAGTATTGTCGCACTCGCCCTCACCAAGAGGAAGCCCATATCCCAGTAGTAGGTGTTAGGGACCTATGTCAGGACTTTAAAATTAAACAGCGGACTGTAATTAAGAGTCATAATTATAATCCCAATAGGTTGTACAATACGCCGATTGGTAACAAGTCGATGGAGATCGGTTGCGAAGTGGTCGTCCCGCGCGCCGCACCTCGAGTCGCCGAAGCCGATGATTCCCGAAGACGCCCGAACAGTAGGAACATTTAGATGAGTTTGCAGAATCTACATATGTCTTGTCTCTTGTCTGTATCTTGGAGACAAATTGATAGGGCTTTTCTCTTCACCATAATTTAACAGCTATATGTAGAAATGTTGTTGAGCAACGCGTCATCTTTCTCTTATTTGCCCCGTAGTTACAAATCGTCGTTCAACTAAAAACACTCCGCCCCCACCGTTACTATGAGAATAGAAAAACACTTTGCAGTCATTTCCTTTGCGAGATGTACTGTGAGGGGATTCATTATCAACCCCCGACAAATCCCCGGCTTTCTTGGGGGACATGGAGTACGAAACAATCGTGTGGAGAAAATGCTCTCATTATACTTTTTGTGGAAAATGTGCCTACTGAATAGTGTATTTTATTGCAATGAGTATATTTTATTGCAATTCTGAGATTTCGTTTGTGTAAAGCATTTGATGTTGATAAGACGTAATTAAAAGACTTATTGATGCCATAGAGCGTGTAAGTGACGATACATAATTTAATGTGCAAACAATACTCGTTTATTACCTTGATATTTTGAAGTATTCTCTATTCTGTATTTGAAATAATAAGTCATGTCTACATTATTTAGTCAATCTTTTATAACTGTATTTCTGACTTGGTGTATTTATTTGCAATCAAATCAATTAACTGAACCAACCATTCGTCGCCCCTTCAAATTAGTTCAAGTGTTTTCTTTCCCAATAAGGCGTATCTAAAAGCTTCGTAGCTCATGTTTTTGCAAGACTTAGGGAAAGGGCACATGTGCGGATGCTTTAAGGTGTACTCTAATAGGCTTTGGGTTGAATAGACTGGCTGGATTGTGTATCCAAGTGGTTTTAAGGTACGTTGACTTAATGAAATGTACGTTTTACCTTTTCTCGGCTAATGTGCAACGGGCCGAAATTGTTTGATAAAGGCTCTCTCTCGTGATTTGAAATGAGCTTTTGTGTTGGTACGTCGTTTCTGTTTTGTGTCATACAATTTTGTTATAAATTGGAGTTATATTTAATTGGATGGTAAGGGATTTAGGAATAAATTGTTAAGTAGGTAGGGCGTAGGCTAATGAAACGTTTCATTCGGGAGGGGTAATTTCTTGATTTCCCACCCGCAAAAAAAAAGCTTACCTACTTAATAATTTGAGAAATACTCATCTTTGTGTTTGGTTTTGATTCTAACTTCTGCTATTACGTCTATAGTTCTTAGTACCTATTATTCTTACATTTGTTTTTTTTTATTTCCCTAAATGATTATGTTAGTTAACAAAATGTGTATTTTATCTTCTTATGTGTTTTGCATACCGAAAGGTAAAATATGGTGATACCAAGATTGTGATATACAACTATCAAATGAATGCAAAATAAACATGAATTGCATGCATTTTTTACCCATACTTGCGAATAAATGATTTTGTATTTGAATTTGATAATGTTTCGTAAAATATCCCTTATAAACGCTGTCGGATACAACACAATTAGGAATCCCAAATGACCCGATCCTAATCATCGCATTGGACAGCAACATTGGTTATCGTAATATGTTGTTATTCATACACTAGGGGATGCTACCGATCTGATCGCTTAGCCGCCTTTTACGACACCCACGGGAGGTGATTAGATGATATAGGATTTCTTTCCATGTTTCAATTTAGGTTCTTTTTTCCTGAAGATGACCACCATTTTTCTTCCATCTAACTTGCTGGTCATGACAGTCGGCAACAAAAGTCGATTAAGGCTTACATTTTTTAAAATCACTTATTTTGCAATATAATTATTTTAAAAGCAATGCACCGAACCATTTTGTTTCAATTTAGATGATACTTAAAAGTTACAGTGTTATTCAACTTATGTTGCTGACTGTATCCACATTAACAGAAATCGATAAAGAGATAGATAACAAACTAAATGTTTTTGCAACAATCGTACAATATCTAGAACTAGGGGAAGACCCAATAAACTAATAAAAACAAGGTGAGTTCGTCGCCTCGAACACGATTTGTTCCGAAAAAGCTAAAATGATTTTTATGATGTCATAAACTAGCTTACTATAAAATGAGGTTCATTGTATATCGTTGTGTTAGGGTTGCCAACATTTCTAAATGTACCTATTAGGATATAAGCTCTTCTCCACGATTTTGTTTGAATGCTGTTACACACTGGCAATTTTTACTTGGTGTGTCAACTCTGAAGACCGCAACAGTTTTAATGCTTTTAATTTTTTATCTTAGGAAACAAGACTTCTTGTTGTCTATCTCTGAATATTTTATATCTAGATATAGAAGAGAGATGTCCGGATTATGTGGCTTCTATTTCCATTTCAAACGGTCTGAAGCTGACCGACAAGGATTCTAGGAATTTAGAATGCTTCCTGCTCGTTCCCTCAACCGCAAATGGGGGCTGCAATTTTAATCCTTTCTCTTGGTCAAAATAATGTTTAGAGGATCAGAAGACCAAGAAGGTACTTTTAAAGCATAAGCTGTTGACATCAGAATCATAATTATAGGGATCTACACATGGTTTTGAAAATTTAATTAGTAGTTTGACTAGCACGAGAGGTAAGCCACAAATTAGCTCATTACGTTGCATTCCATAACAGCAAACAAATACACGTTGTAATTTCATTCTGAATTATGAAGATGTGCGCCCTAAATATACGACTATTTTGATTAACGTAATTAGGTAATTAAATGCATAATTTTTCCAAGTTTTATCTGGATAATATTTAAAAAAAAATATTTTAGTTCTTTTTCCTTTAATTATATGTGATAGAACCATGTTACCTTTTCTTTTTTAGGATTTTTAGAACGCAAATGTGAATTGGTAACCCTAGCATATTAAGTCATAGAGCTTTACTGTCGATGGATCGAATCTAGTGCGGATATATTTAGACATTCCTTCCTAGTACAGCAAAATGTTGCTTCTCATAACCTATAAGGGGTCGTTAAACCTTGCATAATCCTGAGAAGTAAACATAATAAACTGCGAATGTTTTATTACTTGTTTGTTTCCTATTACACAGAAGTCAAAATATTAGATCTTTTTATTTTTTGAGTAACAGTTCAGATATAATCTGGCGAACAGGCAACTCAATTCAAATTAGAAAACATTATTTAGCATCATTTTTATAAAAAAATATGTAGAAAACAATAAACACAGAATAAAAATCACTTCATCACAATACACCATAAACAAGTAATGACATGACAGTTTTAAGAGCAATTAGACTATTACAATAAGACGTGTCTTCGATCCAACATTAATGTCTTGAGCTTTGCCTTGAACGAGCCCGTGTAAAGTAGGCTTTTTAACCCAAAAGGTAATTTACTAAATACTTTTAAGTAATTGTCCAATCCTGTAGTTTGTCAAATGGCAAATAGAATCTATAAATGCTTAAATGATAAATAAACTGTAAACAATAAAACGTCATTCAAGATGAAAGGATGCAAATACCATAGACTCACGTTTTTTTATGGGTGTATGCAGTAACTACAGTACTGGCCTGCAGGCATCCTTATGTATTTTTTCCTTCGTTTTAAAAGACTTAAATATTTTATCTATGTCAATCAAATAAACAAGGCATAGAACGTAATCAGTCGCAGTAACAAATGGCCTGCTGCTGGCTCTCAAGCTAAATGGAACCCGTCTCGTGTACTAGAATATGTAGTGGGCGAAAGGACATCTATTCTTCATTCCCACTGGACACTCGCTGTCTTAGCTCTCGGACTAAAATATTCATCATTTTAATATTACATTCGAGTTACATACTGTTTTGTGAATAAGGTTGCCTATATCCGAGACGAGACGTTCGTTGGAACTACTTTGAGTAAACTAGTAATACTGACGCCTCAGAAAGTGGTTTTTTTTTTGAGGCTGGGTAATCTTACAATGACTTCTCCAGCTCTGGGTGGAGCGGAAGGGAGTGTCAGACTTTTACAGACTAAAACCCATCCATGTTCCTTCCTTAGCTCTTTATGTTCCGGGGTAGCGGTAACCCTTTCGGACAATCCCGCTTACTCAGAAAGTGGATAGCAGGATCAGGGTGCTTCTAATAAAGATGTGCGAGGATGCGTAGCGGCGAATGTGCGTAAAACTAACCAATGACAACGCTAGCTTATCTCAAGCTATTAAAATGAAGTGATCCTATTGGTAGTTGTTTTCCTCGCACACCGCTTAGCTATCTCGCAAATCTCTGTTGTATACGCAGCCTCAGAGTCATAAGTAGAGTTGCTCGATAGTAAGTAAATAAACAGGATGTAATTTTTTAACCTTTAGTGGAGAGAAAATACTCTAAATACTGGAGATTGAGTTTTACTCAAAGGAAACATTCCTTTATCTTTAAAAAGAAACGAATCTACACTCAAAGCTTTTAAAAATTCGCTTGTTACTGTCGGGAATCGAACCGGCTACCATAGACGATAGGGGTTTTAATACTTTGGCCCTTAGGTACCAAACAAAAGAAAACAGGAGTGTTTTGGAATCATGGAAGTACACAAGCAACGGTCTCCATATTATTTTATAACATACATTAACTAAGTTATGTTTAAAACTCAAACCACAACAGATCAATAACTTCATTTAACAAAAAAGCCACTTCAAAGTGCACACACTCACCAATTCGTCAGTTTTATACCACAGTTTATTCCGCTCCGTGACTTTGTCGCACATAGTGCACCGCGATGTGGCCAATGTGCACACTGACAACCCTCTCTACACTGTGTGAAAAATGCACGACTGAAAAATGCACGGCTCCATACATTACTCTTTTCCCGGCGTCGCTTTTCAAACGACGTGAGCCCGAATATGCAATGCAATGCATACGTGAATATACACTGTATTTTCACGTTTTCGTATGCAGTGAAAGTTTCTGAATTGTCTCGCAAAAATACCCAGTTTTATGTTGTATGTCGTAAGCCTTGTAAGGCGAGTTGTGGTGACCTATGGTATTTGCTTATGTTGCCTGAAATAAATTTGATAGTCGAGAAGATTTGTGTTATTTACTTTTCTCCGTCTTTACTGGTCATAAATTTTGCTGGCTCATGTGATGGTAGTTAAATATGCATGGCTTTTCTCTGGTGCATTGTTAGTCTTTCGAAATCAGTTAAGTAGGTACATGGAATTCACTTATTTCTATTTAAATTGCATAAAAAGACTCTTCTATGTATAAAGACTATGATAAAATTCGTCCTAGCCTGTGTAGCAATTTCCTTCCCAGCGTATGGATGGGTTTTAGTCAGTAAAAGTCTGACACTCCCTTCCGCTCCACCTAGAGCGGCAGAAGTCATCGGATGATTTCCCACCCTCAAAAAAAAGCATGTTTTTATAGTGTACTTCATTTGAAAGTGGAACTTGCAAAAACATGTTTGATGGTAATCCTCGAATTATGAGTGCCATCAAGTAACGATTCTCCCTGCTAGCTAAAAAGTAAATAACTTGATTACCTATACCTATGCAAGGTTTTTATGATACATAATTAAACTGAATCATTGTTTACCCACATTCAACAACGCAACAAGCAGTATCCATCACAATATTAACCCCTAACAAATTCAAACACCAACCCACAAAAGCCGGGCTTATCAAAAGTGTCCACTTCCGCATAAAACGCGTGTACAATTTGGTCGTTCCAATAAAGTCAAATGTTTATATTTAGTCCCTATATAAATAGTGGTGGAATTTATGCCCGTGGTGGCACGCGGGCGGCGCACTGGGCCCGAATGAATTGCCCCCAAAATATTTGTCTGTCGTGATGTTGGACGAAAGCCAGTGGGATCACTTTCGGCAAACTAGATAAAGATAAAATATAATGGCTTAGTCTGGATCGGGAAGGTATGCGTATAGGCGCCCGGTGACTCACTTGTTGGCGTTTTGGGGAACTTCGTTTAGAGACAGACATAATTGTGTTGTTTATTGCCTTGATAATGTGTTGATGGATATGATGAGGCTTACGTTCATCAGGGGACGGTTGATTGTTTTATTTTGTTTTTAAAACATTTGAAAGGGCTGAAACTTATCACACTTATTGAAAGAAATGTTTCTTTTGAACGTGATTATATCTGTATTACCTAAGAGTTGACATAATAATCGCCAAATTCATAAAGGGACTTTAAAACGTTAAAAGTCTAATATTCTTTTAAAAATAAACTCTTCCCCTTTCTATACTTCTTCTCATTGCCATAAGTAAAAAACTCTGTTCTAATTTATTATCAACATGAAACGCTAGAAAGCTGAATCGAAAACAATCTTAACATTGTAATGATAACAGAAAAACTACTAGTTTATCAGGTTACGCGCAAGCATTGCGTGTGATACAGCACTAATAGATTCCGAGAACAATGACTTTGATACTACACTTGTAAATTACTATGTCATTAAGTAATTTCAAGTTACATTACCTACCGTAATGTTTATGTGTTAATGCTCAAAAAAAAACATGAACTTGGTGAAACTTTTTGTAGGAAAGGCTTTGCCGCCGATAAGATGTAAGAATATTTATATTAGAAGTAACTTATAAATTGTCGTCGCTCGAATAAAGTTTTTTACAGCACTACGTACAATAAAGGCCTGATAGAAATGATTAAAAACAAAAAACCTGATTGCAAGAGTTGTGCGTAATAAATATTATATCCATGGCAAAACACACAAAATAGAATAGCGCGAAAAAACGGCCCCTTTCAATTTTATAATTTTGATATAATTATGTGTGTCTCTCAAAAGCTTAATCCATTAAGCCGTTTATGCTACAGAGTGTGCGAGGTAGGGTAGGTAGGTAGGGTGGGTAGGTAGGTAGGTAGGTAGGGTAGGGTAGGTAGGTAGGTAGGGTAGGTAGGGTGGGTAGGTAGGGTGGGTAGGTAGGGTAGGTAGGTAGGGTAGATAGGTAGGTAGGGTAGGTAGGTAGGTAGGGTAGGTAGGTAGGGTAGGTAGGTAGGGTAGGTAGGTAGGGTAGGTAGGGTAGGTAGGTAGGGTAGGTAGGTAGGGTAGGTAGGTAGGGTAGGTAGGTAGGGTAGGTAGGTAGGGTAGGTAGGTAGGGTAGGTAGGTAGGGTGGGTAGGTAGGGTAGGTAGGGTAGCTAGGGTAGGTAGGGTAGGTAGGGTAGCTAGGGTAGGTAGGGTAGCTAGGGTAGGTAGGGTAGGTAGGGTAGGTAGCTAGGTAGGTAGGGTAGGTAGGCAGGTAGGTAGGTAGGGTAGGTATCATAGTTAAGACAAGACAACGTCTGTCGGGTCAACTAGTTACAAATAAAATTACAAGCGAGAACAATGACGATTTTTAAGGGAAAATTGTTTTAGCGTGTTTTGAATTTAGACGCCTCGTCGAATAGGTATAATATGATTTACGAAGACTTTGTTGTCCTTGAAAATTTTATAAAAGTCCAAAAGACATTAATTAGTCCAGCTTTCAACAAATACTATAAATCGTACACAGAATAAAAGATCACAACATGAAACGCCCCAACTCTTTAGCAACTAAATAAACAACTCTGTTACGTACGAGGACAATAAATTAACTAACACAAACACACAAAACATCGTACTGAAATAAATAGTCTCGAATTTCAAAGTTAAAATGCGGTGCCACGGTCCACAAGGTGAAGAGTTTTTTTTAAGTCTTATCTAGTAAAAAACAAACACTGCACGGGTAGCTATCACAAGTCTTATTAGGAAATACTGTAGGATCTTGGTCTTCATTTGAAACACAAAGGATATATGATAAAATGATTTGATGGATTTTAAACATTTTTGCAAAAGTATAAGGTTTATTTTCAATTGGGAAAATTTGAAGAAAGAAAGAAGAAGAAACATGATACAAATTATACCAAAAACTGCTTCAAATCATGTGAAAACGAAATTAAAATCTCTAAACACGTCATAATATGTATGATACAAATTATGAAAAATTAACTTTACGTTACTTCTACGTAAAACTATTTGCAGTAATTCAGTGGGGAAGCCATTCGGCAGTCTCTTAGATCCGCGGATTACGCGCCTTGGAACGCACGCGACTTTGCAAGTGAATGAACCCGCGTTAGTGCGGTGTTGCTATGTGGAAAATTGATTTTTTATGGTTTCTTTAGGTAATTTCTTTTAAGCTAAAGTATACTAAGATAAGCGGTTAATAGGCAGAGTTACACTATACGCAAAATGCTGATGATGTTTATAAAATGGCGAGCATTTCTGTTAACGATTAAGGCTTGTCCAATGTTAAACTAACTACCAAGCTCCTTGCCTAATCGTAGATCATGATATATAAATCGTACCACATGCTTGACCATAAACGTTAAATTAACAATTATTTACACAAAATGTTACGCCATACTCTTCCTCAGTATGTATGCTTTGCTTCTTGCCAGCGGTTCCCCCGTCTGGATATCGGATTAAAAGTACCCTATGAGTTGATCCAGGTTAAAAACTATCTGTAAGCAAAATTTCATTCAAATCCATTCAGCCATTTGTGGGTCAATCCAGAACATTGTATGATTACATAGTTGAATCACTAGACAATAGTTGACATAAGTCTCTCCATAAGAAACGATATCGACTTACAGCTGACACACCGGTATGCCCTAGGCAGTTACTCCTGTTAAAACTTAACCACGCCATGACCAGGCTGCTATTCTTATAATAGTTCGTGCTTATACATAGGTGCCTAGGAGAAAAAAAACTAACTAGTGTCAAGTGGACTTCTTCAAGTTACCTATATATGTATGTTTACATAATATAACTTCTTCTCTCGTGTGTACGAAGTCCATTCACTGTTAAACTGTCATTCATTAGGCATATCAATCACATCTTGTAACCACAACGGTATAGAATGACACAAGGACCGCGAGGCGACCTTGATGAGTATATTTTTAACGTATGTTTATAATAGACGGTGGCAAAGATGTAAATATTTTTGTTTTGAGAAACTAAGAGGCGTGTGATGAATATGGGAGAGAAGCTAGGTGAATGAAATACGAGAGATTCTAATGTGAGAGTGTGAGATAATCATATTTATGACAAGTGGGAGGCGTGACTTAAAGCTTAATGCCTTGGTACGAATACAAATGTGCTGCTAAATTTAGGGAACAGTTGATTAATTAAGGCGATTTCAGTGCTGGTCTCATAGTCATAGTACGTAAAATGACCCCTTTTCAGTCTTTCAGTTTTTTTTTTTTTAAGGCTGGGAAATCATCCAATGTCTGCTCCCGCTCTGGGTGGGGCGGAAGGGAGTGCCAGACTCGTACTGACTAAAACCCATCCATGTTCCTTCCGTAGCCCTTTATGTTCCGGGGTAGCGGTAACCCTTTCGGACAATCCCGCTTAAGGCTACACCCTACCCTAGAGCAGAAATTTTTCGTCCGTTATTTAAAAAGCAACAATTATATACTAAAGTGCAATTCCGCAGGGGGTCCAGAATTATGTTCTCAAATCATAAACAGGTTGCGCGTCGATGTTCGTGTCACCATGTACAAAGACCAGCACATCAAGCTACCTCAATCTTTCAAATTTCTTTGATAGATTTTTTAACTTTATGATAAAAGAATAAGGTTCATGTTCAATTGGGATTATTTGACATTTTGGGTTAGCTTGATTTGACTTCTGCACATCTTTCTTACGCTTTCTTTCCCTACTGGTTCGGCAGTGGTGTACCTATTTGCAGCACACCCACACTTCGCCAGTTATGTTAGTCCCATGGGATAGGAGGTGACCTCACATATTCTTGTTTATAAATCTAAGAAAATATTTTCAAAGTATTTCAGACTTCGCAGGTGACCGAATACTAAACGAAGAAAAACAAAGCAGTCATTACTCATTACAAAGGAATGTCTACATAGTGTTTGAAGATGAGATACGGTAAGTAGATAAACAATAAAAGACAAATGTGACCTACATTTCTTACACGGATTCCAAATGCATTATTTTTAACCTAGTTTTTGTGCACTTGCGTTTTACGGCTCACATGATCGGTTGATAAAATGGATATAGATAGAGATCAGATGGACACGCCATTACTCAAAGAAAATATTCCTTTTATACTTTTATTATTTCCCAAAAAAAAACTTCAATAGCCAGCAATTTTTAACAAGTAATTTGATAAATAACAAAAGCTGACACTTATCGGCACACTTAAAGTTGACAAGTAAAATCTTTCCCAACGAATTTTAAAAGAAAAACGCGCACAATTACGAAAAGAAAATAGTATTTTTTTTATTTCACACGCAACATCCATGTTTAGTTATGTGTGCAACAAAGTGTGAAAAACAATACGACGATGATCCGACTTCAAACGTTCTGCTGAACAAGTGTGTGCACACAATCACTCTCAAAGGACAGATAAGTGGGAAGGACAGCACTAGGGCTGACCAAGTGTCCACTTAACGAAATCTATACATACATATAAATAAAATTGGAGTATCTGTTAGTAAAATTGAAAGAACCGTTTTTTACTACATGTATATGAATATAATACGGTACGTACACCAAAATATTTTTTTTTACAATTTTTGTCTGTCTGTTTGTTCCGGCTTATCTCTGAAATGGCTGGACTGATTTTGACGGGACTTTTATTGGCAGGTAGCTGATGTAATAAGGAGTAACTTAGGCTACGTTTATTTTAGAAAAAATACTTTTAGGCGGAACGAGGTTCGCTGGGTTAGCTAGTGGACTAATAAAATTGAACTGAGTCGAAATTAGTATAAGCTCGAAATCGCTCACCCATCTCGAGCATGCATAGTTTGCCGTCTCTGTATGAGAGAGGCCTGGAATGAGACACTAATAGGTTCGTATTAATCATTCTCCTGCCCATATCACAATTTATTTGAGGTCAGCGCAACATGTATTTTTCTTGCCTACTTCTCTATTAGTCGTTATCTCGGTAGTCACTCTCTTTCTAGTCATATCATCTTTGACTCAATCCATCCATCGTTTCTTGGTCTTCCTCTACTTGCATAGCCATTCACATTCCTGCTCAAAACTTTCCTGACAACATTTTCCTCATTCCTTCGTGTAACATGACAACCGATTTCCATACAACTTTTCAGTCACTGGTGTCTCTTTCAGACTTTCTCTTTTATACTCATTCCTTATTCTGTCATTTCGCGCAACACCACACATATCCCTCTTAGCATTCTCATCTCAGCTGCATGCACTGCCTTTCGTTCATTCCTTTTGTGGCCCAACACTCTGATCCATACAAGACGGCAGGTCTAACTATGCTTCTATAAATTTTCGACATAAGATGAAGTAAAAATTATATGATTTTTTTTCAATAGAAATCATCAGGAATCATAGAGTTTTTCATTACTTCATCATAATACATTTATTTTATCACCTGCATTAATTTTTCTTATTATTGGATTAACTATATAAATCACTTACGCAGCATTTGATCGAATCTCAACATTATGCTGGGCAAGCGGTTTATGACTTCGCTATTAAATTTGCTCTATCAGATTATATAAAATTATAGTTTACTTGTAACATAATCTAATGGTTAGGTAAGCAATAATATGGTCGACGAAGTCATCAAAAAGTTACACTGAGTTGATACGACAGACAGGTGCTTTCCTTTAAACTGCATGAACTAGGTACCATTTTCAAGCTCTGTACCAAAAATCAATTAAATAGGAGCAGTAGGTTAGTCGCAAATGATTTTTTAAATTTTATGCCCCATTTGAACACGATGTACCTTTCCTATCAGCTGATTATGTTTATACGCATAGGTCATTCCCCTTAAAACGATAAATCTTTACGATGCGTTGTTACAAGGTCAGTTTTTATTTACAAAGGGTGGTTGGTTTTACTCTGATTTGTAAGCTATTTAGTTTGTTTGATAAAAAAAAATCATTTTTGGTGTTTTTTTATTGTTATATCGTATCGAATTAATACTAAGCACGTATAGTACACGTAGTGTAATTTAATGCCCCTCTGTCATATCAACTCTGTATAAATAAGAAAGTGTTTGACAACCCTGCTTGCGACCTGTGTATCACTCACCTTGTCGTATCGAAGGGTCATCGACTTACAAGTTCAACAAGAGATAGTTTGATAGCTTTGAAAAATATTACGACATTATTTGTTGTTATGTTATTGACACATATCTACTAATAAAACAGTTTTAGGGTTCCGTAGTCAACAATGAACCGTTACATAGTTAGAACTCCTGCATGCAAGCTAAATGGTTTAAATATAACTATGAAAAAACCGCAGAAATATACATCGAAGACCAACTTAGATTTGCAATTGAAAATAATTATATAGAACGTAATTTTCAAAGACAGTGTTATTTTTGTTCTTGGTATAAATTCATCCCAACTACGGAACCCTACATTCTGCGTGGTACGAAATGCGCGTGCCCATTTTCTTAGTGTTTCAAGAGCGAGCAGTTAACTGCTTTTGTATTACTGATTAAATGGAAATTATTTGCTAGAAAGATAAGCTAGAAAGCTTTTAATGCTAATAAAAATGTCGCAATATACAAGAACCAACACTTGTCGTTAATTTCAAGAAATATTTAAGAAAAAATCGAACAAAGTCAAAGTCAAAACATTTATTTCAAATAGGCACAAGAAAGGCACTTTTGAACGTCAAAAATTAACAAGAAATAGAATTGATTCTAGTCGCCCCTTCCAAAAGGTAGTTTCGTGTGGAGAAGAATGGGCAAGAAACTCCACCGTTACTCTTTTAAAATGTTTCACAATGTTTTGTATACATGTATTATAATATTATAATATGTGAAGACGATGCACCCAGAATAAAAACAATACACCAAAAAGGTGAAAAGAAAAACGCATGTAGCAGTGGAAAATAAACTTAATTATGTCATAAGTACATGGTGCTCACATATTTACAAACATTCTAAAAGTTAACAATAATAAATTAATCAATGTGTGAGATGTTATTCCAATATAATAAAATAATATGGTACAAATTATAAATTATTACCTAATTTACTTACTACACTACTTTACTACACTATATAGTAATGGCAGGTAAACATAAGTATGTCTTAAGTACATGGTGCTCACATATTTACAAAGTTAATAATAATAAATCAATCAATGTGTGAGATGTTATTCCAATATAATAAAATAATATGGTACAAATTATAAATTATTACCTAATTTACTTAGCAACCAGTTTGATTTTGTCTAGACACTAGATTGTCCTGTGGAGCAGGACCAGCATGTTTCCAAGCATCCTTATCTTTGATATAATCCTCTAATTTGTAATACTATTATAAAGGCGAAAGTTTGTAAGTATGGATGTATGGATGTTTGTTACTCTTTCACGTAAAAACTACTGTATAGATTTGGATGAAATTTGACACAGAGATGGTTTATATCCTGGATTAACACATAGGATATTTTTTATCCCGGTAGAACATTCCTGTGGGATAATTTCCGACCTCCACGCGAGCGAAGCCGCGGGCAGAAGCTAGTTTGTAATAAGCTTGTTTACAAAGTGTACTTTTAATATGAGTTTTAAATTTTCTTTCATTTAATTGCACTATGT
The DNA here is from genome assembly GCA_951799385.1 of Hyppa rectilinea. Lineage (NCBI taxonomy): Eukaryota > Metazoa > Arthropoda > Insecta > Lepidoptera > Noctuidae > Hyppa > Hyppa rectilinea. The sequence goes on from OX637314.1 coordinate 7,489,363, forward strand.
CACAAGGTATTTTGTTGTAACATTTAACACAGAACCCCATAAAAGATGTATGTACTTTGGACAATCTGAAAAATGGTTGAACTATTTTATCTTTATTTCTAGTATTAAAGTTATGCCTATCACTTATTTTATTAAAAAGATGTCTATTTTTTCTTACATACATAATATTTTCATAAATGAATTGGCAAGGAACCGTCATAATATTAATCCTTTTAAATAGTTCCCTAAGCGATTCGCGACGACGAAGATTGTAAATGGCTCTGATCGCTCGCTTTTGCAAAATAAAAATGGATTCAATGTCAGCAGCCCGACCCCACAGTAAAATGCCATACGACATAATGCTGTGGAAGTAACTGAAATAGACCAAACGCGCGGTTTCTACGTCTGTCATCTGCCTTATCTTTCTAACAGCATAAGCGGCCGAACTAAGCCGACCCGCAAGAGTTGTTATTTGGGGACCCCATTGCAACTTGTCGTCTAGCGTGATTCCCAGGAAAACCGTCTGCTTAATACATTCCAGCTTCTCTCCGTTCAATATGATGTCACAATCACTACTTTTAACATTAGGTAATGTAAATGTCATACATAACATCACGCCTGAAATATATGTCACGGTAACATTGAGCTCCGCAAATAACTTTACTTTAAAATAAATAAACGCAGTGAAACCATTCAGACTAGTGATAATAACAAAGGGTGCATTGTGTAATACCGGTGAAAGTGTTATCCAAGCCTAAAATCAATATCTGACGAAGTTTTAAAGTGAAATAGAATCTGGAGTCACAGTGACAATTAGTGCATTAAATATGTGTTTACTGATACTGTACCTACTCATTTAACGTAAACATACATGTAAAAACTACATATAAACATATTCTATAAACTAATATCGTGAAAAAACTTAAAATAAACAAATGAAACGATCGAAAGTGATAATAAAAACAACGGTCATAAATCAAAATTACATCCACCCACAACAAAGAATAACGAACGCTTTTTACAAGAATACATATCGTTATTTCGCTGGTAAAGCTAACTGCTTAAATAGCTAGTTGGTCTACGAACCGACTTGAGTGCAACGTGTCTCGAGTTCGAATCCCGCAAGTGGAGATTACTTTTTGTGTTTTCATATTAGTTGTATGCATTGAACTCAATTAATAAGAAGTCAAAACTTAATTGAATAACAGAAAATAAACTCAATATTAAATAATTTGAGTCTTGTACCATGAGCACTCTGGAGAACATTACGTTTCGTGTTCGAGGCACTCGTACTCGTTCAATGTCTGACTCACAAAGCAATATCAGTCAAATTGAAAACGAAACACTGGATGACACAGCTACCAGTCTCCCTGGGAGGTGCAACGACGACACATACGACCAAGAAGTAATTTCTAAACTAAAGGAACAAGTTGAGAAATTAACTCTTCAATTAAGCAGTGCGGAAGAAGAAATTGAGATACTCACATTGGAAAATAGTAACCTTAAACAGTCAAACCATGAGTTGGAAAAGAAAAATGAACTTTACAAAAAAATCACTTACACTCCTACTAATAAAACCAGACAAAAATCTTCTACTCCAAAAAAAAAGGTAGCATTGCTTAGTAAAATCACGCAAACAGAGCCGATAAGTACGTCTGACAAGAAGAAAAATAGTAAGGGCACACAAACAATTGCAATGGATACTAAAGGGTCATCTAAGCAAGAATCCGCGGTATCGCCAGCCCCAGCGATCCTTAACACAATAAGCAATAATGAAGACCCCGTGAAAGAAGTTAGTAAAATCTGTATTATAAGCGAAAATAAATATAATAAAGTACGTACAATTGCAGAAAATAAATTTGAAAATTATGAATTATGTCATTACTTAACACCATACTCAGGAATAAATAATATGTTTCGAGATCTGGAACCTAAGCTAAAGAAATTCTCTATGAATGACTTCTGCATTATTTTAATTGGTGAAGAAGACTTCAAATCTACTAAGGAATATTCTAGTATCATTCTCCACATAAGAAAAGTACTGGAAAAAATTCAACACACAAATGTTATTCTCTGCATGCCGACTTATAGGCAGTGTGTTGGCAATGTTACTTTATATAACATGAGAGTGCAAAATTTTAATAATCTGCTGTACCAAGATATTTTAGCACACGAACATGCCTACTTTATTGACTCTAATAAGAACCTTACCTGGGACTATAAAATGTACAGACAAAATACAGGATCAGTAAACAATTACGGCATGCAAACAATTTTCCAAGATATCGTCACACTTATGAACTACATACGCGAAAATACCATCGCTAATACAGAAGGCGAGGAAATTACTAATATGGATGATCAACAAGCGGCAATGCAGTTTTTTCGATTATAAGCACCTCAACGTCATACATCAAAACATTGCGGGTCTACTGAATAAGAGCAGTGAGCTTATTGTATGTCTTGAAGAGATGTCAGAGAAAAATACAGAAATCGACATAATCTGTTTATCCGAACACTTCATGGTAGCTGGCCATGATCAATTACTGCATATTCCTAATTACATTTTGGCGGCGTGCTACTCCAGAAAGGACAGTAAGAGAGGTGGTGCATGTATCCTAGCAAAGAAAGGTCACCAGTTTAATGAGCTACAAGATATAGCGAAACTCTCCATAACTGGAATATTCGAATGTTGCGCTATTGACCTGACAATGTATAATACGATTATTGTTTGTGTGTATAGAGTACCAAAGTCCAATAACTTACCTGTATTTTTTGAGCAATTTGAAAAAGTGTTAAGTACTGTTTGTAACAAAAATTTAAAAAGAAATGTCGTAATTGCAGGTGACTATAATATTGACTGTCTTAAGCGTAATAATACTTTGCTAGATCTAGAATGTTTGCTCTTAAGTTATAATTTAAAGCTAGAAATAAATCAGCCAACTCGACTCGCGAGCGGCACTTGTATAGACAATTTTGCTCATAATGTCGGGAAGAAGTGTAAATCTGATGTGATTGACTTCGGCCTGTCAGACCACACAGCGCAAGTGCTAAAGCTACCGGTTAATAAAAAAATCTTAATAAACTATTGGCGAACAAATAAACGAGACTATAATAAAGAAAATATGCAAAAATTCAAACATTATATTGGAACTTTTTCTTTTTCTGAAATCTATAATACAAATAATCCTAACACAGCATATAATGCATTTTTGGAAGCTTTCATGATGCTGTATAATTTATGTTTTCCTTTCAAAAACATTACAATAAGAACCAAAGAAAAACCTCAATGGGTATCACGTGGCATAAAAATCTGTAGCAAAAAAAAGAGAGAGCTTATGTGGAACTACAGGCTAAATCGTAATGATGTAAATAAAGCTAAATTTAAAAAATACTCTAAAATTTATAAAAACATAATTAATTTAACGCAACGTGCACAAAACAATCATAAAATAAAATCATCTACTAACAAATCCAAAGCCACATGGGCGATTATAAATAGGTCTAAACTGAATTTACCAAAGGATAGTATCACTTCCATAGAAACAAACCATAAAACTATATACAGGCCACGAGAGATTGCGAATGCTTTTAACAATTTCTTTATAGAAAAGATAGAACCTACACCAGGCGCTGGTAAGGACGTAACCGTAAATATTTCCAAATCAAATCAATCTATGTTCATGGCACCAAGTACTCCATATGATATACTTCAAATTATAAGATCGCTTAAAAATACTACAAGTGTTGGATACGATGGGGTCTCTACTAGAATCCTAAAATACATCGCCTATCATATCTGTGACCACCTAAGCCATATCATTAATATGTGTATAACCACTGGATCATACCCGGAAAGCCTCAAAACTACTATCGTTAAACCCATTTTCAAAAAAGACAACAAACAGAGTATGAACTGTTACAGACCTATTGCACTTATTCCTATAATTTCGAAAATTTTTGAAAAATTCTTTTATAATCAAATTTATAATTATTTGGAAAAATTCAACATTCTTACAGAAGACCAGAAAGGTTTCCGCAAGAACAAAACAATAAACATGGCTATTTTTGATTTTATAAAAAACGTCATGGATAATGTGGATAAAAAGACTCCGGTATGTTCCATTTACTGCGATATGTCCCAGGCATTCGATTATGTTAATCATGACATTCTCCTCCGTAAACTGGAAGCTTATGGCATTAGAGGCAATGTATTAAATCTCATAGAATCCTATCTGAAAAATCGTAAACAATATACAGTAATTTCTAAAATAAACATTAATACTAAAAAAGAAGAAACATATGCTTCAAAAAAACGTATAGTTAAATATGGAGTTCCGCAAGGGAGCGTATTGGGTCCTTTGTTATTCATTATCTATATAAATGACTTGCCATTAGTAACTAATTATCCAGTATCACTCTTTGCCGACGACAGCACAGTCACTATTCATTCTATAAATAAAGATAGGTATGAACATGAAATTAATAATACAATCAATTCAATAATTAACTGGTTAGATAGCAATAATTTAAAAATCAATCTTGAAAAAACAAAAATTATGTTCTTCAGTCAACGTTTGGAAGCACCAAATATTACTGCTCAACACAAATTAACCGTTATAAAAAGGGTAGACACGGCTAAATTTTTAGGTGTAACCATTGACAAACGTCTGAACTGGAAAGCACACACAGAAGAATTAAATAAAAAAGTATGTTCTTCTGCCTATGCCCTCTATAAATTAAAACCTATTATAAGTACCAATGCGCTAATTACTGCCTACCATGGTATTGTCGGCTCCATATTGAGGTTTGGAGTTATATTTTGGGGAAACTCTACTAATAAAGAAATAATTTTTAAGTCACAAAAAAGGTGTATTAGGGCTATGTTTGGTTTGAAAATAACTGATAGTTGCAAACAGTATTTTATTAAATATAACATTTTAAGTCTGCCTTGCTTATTTATTTATGAAATAGCTAATTTTATAAAAACCAATCCTAACCTATTTAAGAAACAATCGGACGTTTATATTCGTAATCGACGGGATAATAATAAACTTTGCGTACCAAGATCAACCACAGCATTGATGCGTAAAAGTATTTTTTGTTTGGCACCACTCATTTATAATAAAATCCCAAAACCTATTAGACAAATGCCGACTGCTCTGTTTAAAATACATTTAAAAAAATACCTCATAAACAAGTGCTACTATACCATATCAGAATTTTTAAATGAACGCAATTAATTAACGAGATTCCTATAATTGCGACATTCTTCACAATTTGAGTCACAAACAGTACTTACTTCGTTTTATTTTTTAAGTAATTAGCATTAGCAATCTTTTTTTTTATTAATTTCATTGTTTGCTATGTAGAGTCAAGTCATTTCTTATTTGTTTTATGGTTTATTCTAAACCAAAAAATATGTTATTTTGTACGCCTTAAATGGCAAAACATGCAGATCAACCTGTTTATTTTAAGACCTTGCACATATTATTTGATGTATACTCATGTTTTACAATAAAAAATACAATACAATACAATACAATGTAAATCTAATGCATTTGGTTTTTTTTTCATTTAGTACCAAATTATTTACCGTAAACCAATCTTGGACCTGAAGAATAGAGTTATTCACGTCGTCAAGATTTTGAGAGCGTCTATCAATTTTAAAGATTAATGATGTGTCATCTGCAAATAACACCATCTTCGGTTGATTTTGAAGTAATTGGGGTAAATCGTTAATGTAAACTAAAAAGAGGAATGCACCCAATATCGAACCTTGAGGAACGCCCATTGTCATTTCCGACCCCAGCGAGTTCACACCATTTACTTGAACTTTAACCTTTCTATCTTTCAGGTATGATCTAAGTAAATCAAGGGCTGTATTTCTAATCCCATAGTGCTCTAGTTTCAGCAGAAGCGTCTCATGTTCTACGCAATTGAACGCCTTAGAGAGATCGCAAAAGATTCCAATGGCATCTTGTGCTTCTTCCCAGGCGCTAAAAATGTTCTTTATTAGGGTGACACCAGCGTCAGTAGTACAACGTCCTTTGGTGAAACCGAACTGTTGGTCATGCAAGACACACAACAAAATGTCTCGTTTGTAATTACTTTATTCATACGACAGTGTGCCAAGAACACCAAAACCCATGAAGATAAAACATCAAAAGGGAAAAAATTGGCATAGTAACATTTAATAAAACGTTTTAAGCCTCCGACTTCCCGTTACCACAAGGGAAAACAATACAAATAAATGTGATAAAAGCAATCCGGTTAACTGTACTCGCTATCATTTCCTTTAACAAAGTTTACTCACGAAATTATAAGAACAAAGATAAAAGATAAAAACATCCCGTTCGCCCCATTCATTTTTACTCAATTTCATGGAGGAAAACGATATTATGACTAGCGAAATCTAATTTACAAACACACAATTCATAGGTACTGGCTCTTATCTGTATTCATAAGAAAAACGGCAAACAAAACAAAAATGAGGTTACCTATTCTGCCGTCCACTAACTAAAAGGCCGTTAAGCCACAGTTGGTCGTTTTTCACTTTTTAATTTAGTCGTATACAACTTTCGACGCTCTATCTTTTGATCTAAGAATCATTTTTCTATGATTAATAGTTTTAGTGATACAGAACATTGCTGTGCAGTTAAGCCATGTAAATTTCGTTACTTCCGTAACTAAAAAGCGGCTAAGCTACAATACTTCTCTAGAAAGACGTTAACATACTTTAACGGCAAATTGATGTATAATTTTTTTCTAAATTTACTTAACTATAACTACATTATCTAGTCATGCTTGACTAAAAAGCAGCTAAGCGTCTTTAACTACCTTCATGCACCTTAACTATAAAGCAGTTATAAAGAAAAACTACACTAGAAAGCAGTTATACGGCAATAGCGGCTTTTAAGTTATGTATTAAAATTAGTATTAGTTAAATATCAAACGGTAGAGAGCAGCTAAACGACAATACTAGACTAAATAGCAGTTAAACGCTTGTGATTTGCGTTTACGTTTCACCAGCTCAGGCTATAATTCCTTCCTTGTCAGTCACTTCTAACTACTAGAAACTATTAGGTTAGTTTTATACGTAGGTAGGCATTCATAAGTTGTATTTTTAATTTAATCTTTCAAGCATGGCAAACGAGACACAATTGATTTTCTATTGTTATTTATTTATTTATTTTATAGATTATATAACTCCGGTACATTCGCCAAATTATGAAGGCACTATAAAGAAAAATTAAATCTGAGCAACTTCTTCGTTGCTCCAAGGAGCTCATCTTGAAATGACAGAGCCTTTGAGGATAATCAGCTTCGCTTGTGATCTGTAGCGCATTTATCTCGTAAACTTTTTTTGGATGCACTCTATTCTGTCGATGTGGACACGATACGCTGGATTCTATACAGGAGATGCATATTCCAGTATAGGAGTATACTGACCAGATAGTTATAGAGGGTGCCACTTGACCGGAATTCCTTGCAAGTTCTTTTTACAAAACCGGACATTTTATTTGCTTTGGCGACAATAGTGTCAAAGTGATTTATAAAGGATAGTTGACTATCAAGTTGGACTCCCAAATCACGACTGGTGTCGACTTTCTGAAGAGTTATGCCACTTAAGTGATGGCCGAATCGACTTTTTCCGTGTAAATGTTATATGATAACACTTTACGGCATGAGAGTACTCATGTTATTATGACACCACTCATGAATTTAAGTCCAAGTCCTTCTGAAGCAAAGCAATGTCGGTACTTGATTCAATTTCCTTGTATAGTTTTAGATCATCCGCAAACATAGAGCATTTTGAGTTTTCGATGGAGTGTATGATGTCGTTCACAAATACCAGGAAAAGAATAGGTCCAAGATGCGATCCCTGTGGCACCCCAGAGGTTGAGTAATAAAGTGGCGACTGATAAACCTTTATAATAACTCTCACTTGTCGGTCTGAAAGATATGATTCAAACCAGCGTGCAGCGTAGCAAATGACCATGCATACCATAATTCTCAAGTTTTTTAAGAAGAAGCACATGATTTACTTTGCCGAACGCGCTGCTGAAGTCAGTGTAAATTGCACACCGGAGTCTACAGATCTGCTGATATCATTAATGTAGTGAACTAAGTTGGTGGTAGTAGATTTATTGGTGCTGAAACCGTGCTGTTGCGTAGCCAATTGGGTTTTAATGAGAGAAGTTAATACAGGACAGACTAATGATTCAAACAGTTTCGAGAAAATTTAAAGAAGAGATATGGGCCGATAATTTTTAACATCATTAGGCTCCCCTTTTTTAAATATTAGAACTACGTGTGCGATTTTCCACTGTGTGGGAAACTTAGAAGACATAAGGGACTTGTTAAAAATAAGGTTGAGCGGTAATGATAAATATTTGGCACATTGCCTTATGGAATGCGGCGGTAGGCCGTCAGGCCCTGGACCTTTGCAGATATTTAGTTTTTTTTTATTGTTTGATTACGTCTCGCTCTGTGAAATAATAGCTTCCCAGTGCAAGCAGAGGGTACTCTTTTGGCTTTGTTTGAACCGTGAGTGTTCCAGCTGGAGATGCAAAGGTAGCAGAAAAGAGTGAGGCAAACATTTTACTCACTTCTTCACCAGAAGTTGCCACTTTCCCGCTCCAGTACATCTCAGATGGAATGTCATTGGACTTGGCTTTTGCGGCCTTAACGAATGACTAAAATACCTTCGGATTCAGTCTGATTTTAGTGCTATTGACGTACGTGCTGCAGCACTTTTTGATCATATTTTTAGAACGTTCCTCCAATATACGGTATTCATACTTGTCCCTTGGATTTTTGTACTTCTTAAAACGAAGTCTTAATTTTTCCTTTTGTTTGAGGAGTCTGATCAAACATTTGAGGACCATATAGGAAATTTGTTATTGCGTGTAGTATATCTACGAACACATTCCTCCACTATTCGATTCAAATGTGCGTAAAACGTGTCTACCATTACCGGCCCCCGGGTGCCGCTTTAAGCTCAATGCAATGAGTTAATGGCATAATTTTATAAAATTACCTACACAATTTAATTAGTCGTACTGTGATTGTCAATTCTTTTTAAATAAATAAAGTTTTGATTTTCATAAAATAGTTTTTATTTTCTCAACTTTTTACCCGCAAGTGCTTCCTTAAAAGGCAGTTAATTGCGAGCGAGATATCTTTAACTGCCTTCTAGTTAAGCAATACGAGGACCAGTATAAAATATGTTTGACAAATACAGAGCTTAAAAGCGTTTAAAATCCCATAACTGTTTTCTAAGTAAGCAAAGTTAGTCTTTCAAGTGATAGTTACTAGGCTATAAGTCTGTTAAAATCCTTTAACTGCCTTATAACTAAGTATATTATGATAACTTTTACTATAAGTACAAGACGTGGCGGCTACAAGAAATTACTTTGCTTTATAGCAGTTAAGGTATGGTTAACGGCCTTATTAGTGCAGTATATTAGGTCAAAATTAAAAAAAATGCTTAGCTAAAAGTTAGAAAATGAATTTAAATAAAATCTAATAAATATAAATGAATGAAATATATCACATATTGTGCACAAAAACTATGCCTACATATATAACTTGCAACCTTGTTCCTAGGTAGCATACTTTTCAAGAGACATCAATTCCCACTTATTTTTGCCTTTTCTCGAAAACTACTTTTTGCACTTAGCTGCCTTTTAGTTAGTGGACGGCAGTATTGTTTTCGAAATACGATAATGCCATACTTTAACTTCAATAAAAGGAACGTAGGGGGAAGTTGCGAGTTGCAGACAATGAGCGCTTAAAGTAAAGGCTTCAAAGGCAATTTTCTCTGAAATTATATGTATGAAAGTTCCCAGACGGTAGAAACCGTAGGAAGAATGCATTTTGTAGCATGCGCCTCGCCGGAGGCTCCGCGTCGACAAAGAAAAAGTGCAAGCGATACGTCAGTATCCCTATGCGGAATTATGCATATTCCTTCAGTTGCAAAGTGAATACCTAATGTGCATAATGAGATGACGTTTAAAATATTTATGTTCGAATGCGAGAATAAGCGCGAAACGACCTGTCACTGTTCAAACATTTTAAACTACATGCAACTGCGCAATTTATCAACAATCTCGAATCAACTTCAACAAAACAAACAGCAGTTTACCATAGCAAATCAATTGACTGCCACATTCCATTGAAGCTATAAAACGTGACATAACTTACGAAACTGACAAAGGCAACTACCGAATCACCATTTTCTTTACGGCCATATCCTCTAACCTTGTGTATCGGAATAGGTCCCCGGTGTGAAAATGTGCATTGTGCACAATAGATTCAGCAAGAATTCCTATTGTCGGCACTGATTTGTTACGTGTCACGCGAAAATATCGCACACTTGAAATTTATTGATTGGAATTCTCTGTACGCGAGTTCTTGGTATCGCGACGTTGTATTAACGGGAACTAATATAAATGTGTCTACTTTGTTTTAGAAATAGTTTTTGTTTTGTTATGTGGAGAGCTGGCGTTTATGTGAAAGCGCAAAATTGGGTATTATAGTACTAATACGCTTGCCGGGGTTGAAGCGTGGATGGGTGACCATCTTTACATGAAAGCACGGTAAGCCGTTGGTCCCGGTGGCTCTTTGACAGTCGTAACGAGTATTCAGAAGCCCTGAAAGTCTGACAGCCAGTCTTACCTAGGGGTACCTTGTGGAGACCAGATAGGCAGTCGCTCCATGTAAAATACTGGTATTTAGCTGCATCCGGTAACCGGTTAGACTGGAAACCGACCCCAACATAGTTGGGAAAAGTCTAGGCAGATTGAGTAAAAACTAACAAATACTACTTGATGGAAAACTTACATCAATAGGGGCTAATGTTATAAAAACATATTAATTAACTTTGTTAAAAGTAAAAGTTTTCTGTCCTAAAATTTTAAATAATAAAACAGAAAAAAGAAATAGGTTCATATGTCACAGAAACACGTGTCACCAAATACAATGGGACGTTAATAATTATTTTAAACACCATCTCCAACGAATTACCTTCCCCCCCGGGAAATTATCGCCATCAGAGCGACAACCATTTACCACTGACAAATGAATATGCACCAGAGGATTGCAGTTCACGAAAGTATGCGGCAATGGAAGGGGTAGTCAGGGCTTAAAACCCGCAACATGATGACAGGGGCAAGTGTAATAGTCCTCAAGCCTGCTATAAATAATACCTAAGTTAAGGGGCTAAGGGGCTACCTTCATTGTTATTTCCTTAACGGGCCGTCTTATGGCCCTCTTAATTAATTTGAAACTTTCTGAGGTCTCCTGTGGCGTGCAATTTGAATAATAGCACGGATAGGGTGGTGAAGCTTAATTTTAATTGCAAATATTTATGTTAAACGAGTCTGGAGGTGGCGAATGTCTTTCTAGGATATTGCAAAGTATGATATATTGTAGGGAAATGTCTTGAGCAATACTCCAAATCGAATAATTTATTATGTTAATGTAATGCTGCGTTTGTTTTACGCTACGAATGGTCGTATTTAAATGTTTTTGGGTCAGAGGAAATGGTGTCAGTTAAGTAAACAATTAAAATACACCGTCTTTTATTTCGCTCGCTGTATGATTCACCATACAGGTTATAATTTTCACAAAGCATTCGATAGTTTGATTGACATCTATTTAGACGAAGCCTCATAAATGCATCCACGTGCTCAGTTATCTTTCTACGCGTTTCTAATAATTTATTGATGATAGCGTTATCAATTTTAATACATGCTCTTTCTCTTGGAACTTTACCAATAATACCAGTTTCACCAATGACACTGAACGCTAACAGAACATCATAACCACGTTCAATACCTGTCAGTATCAAACCTTAGAAAATAATTACACTGACTGTTCTTAAAAGGGCTTTAACAGATGATCGCGATCAATTTGATAGGTGAAATTAGTCCTTACTTATAATAAAAATGCAAAGAATTTATTCACAATTTTACCCATCATTTTATCGTTAATAGATACATAGGCGCCTATTAGAAAATCTACATAAGTTATGCAGCTGCAATCAATATTCAAATCAACTAGATTTTCTTCCGACCGGTTAACGGTTATTAAGGAAAACTCACGGAAAAGTCTCGTCTCGGTGATTTACATAAAGCTGAGATTTACCTGAAAAAAAGAAAATTGGTAGGTTAAAAAAATATAATTTTATTCAGAAAGAAAATTTGCAGTTAGTTGTCCAATAAATGTATTTATTAGGTTAAGGATTTTTGTGTTTAATTTTAAATTTAAACTAGCATAACATAACAGCTGTTTTGTAAAATAAATAGAATAATAACCTTGTAAATTATTTATCATTGTGTATTAAAATGATAAAAACATCTATCCAATCTTATCTTAAAAAGATTAGCAAAATTGAATATATTAAATTCAAATTATCTTTCTACTGACGTTAAAAGCAATATTTTTAAATTGGCATTGGAGATACGGCTTCCATATTATACGATTACGATAACAGCCCACCACACCTTTGTATATTTACCATGGGCTCCTTATTTTACATAAACGTCTCAAGTGTTACCAAAACAAGTATTCTTCGATACCTATGATTCAATATCGAGTATTTAAAGACAATGTACTTAAAATGATAATGTGGTATCTGCACTGCAAAATTAACGATAAACTAAAATGATTATACGCAAAACTACATCCTACGTAGCGAACTCTACGTGTAGGTAGGTACTGTAGAGGTTTGATGCGAAAAGCGACCTTATGTCGTAACTGGCTGGTAGGAAAATAATTCTGGCTGCATTCGATATTTCAATGAAATTCGTTTTAAATTATGATTGATTAGGGTTTTTGTTGGATGAAAAGTCAGTGTATTATGCACGTCTTGAGATAATTTGTGGAAACGAATATAAAAATATGTTACCTATAATACATATTTCGGTTTTGGCCTTTTCTTCTACGCCCCTTGTTAGAGTATTTGTTAGCACTCTTACAGTACAATCATCATCATTCCCTTATCCCAATTTATTAAGGGTCGGCCCAACATGTATTCTTTCCATATTATTTCTTTCTTGTATCATACAATTTTGACAAAAAAATTGTCGATGAAATAAAAGCATCACTCGCAATGTTAATTAAAATTCATGTCTTGCAAATGCTATCAAAACGCCCCCCATACATCGTCATAATAAAGTCTATATGACAAGAGATGATCATATGAGACAGGGCTGCGCAAGGCAATCTATTAGGCTCCTCAAAGCTAGCCGTCAGCCGGTCGATGTCACTGGCATATGACTAACGAGAGCCCGTAATGACACTTGCAATAACGCGATAAAGGTTGCTAATGGCTTTCATAAGGTGCAATGCTTTAGTAAATACGCGTCTGATAGTTTATTGAACAGATAAAGTATGGCGCCGAGTTATGAGTCAGTGGCGCTTATGTTGGAGGAGATTATTGTACGATAGGTGATGATACATTATGATTTAAACTTTTTTAATAGCTGGGTTCAAAATTCTCATCTTACTATCCAACACAGACTGATTTCTTTTCACATGTTCGACAAGTGACATTTTAGTTGATGCTTAAAATTATGACTGGGTTTAACTCATATGGTTGTAGACAAAATACTAAGTAATGTAGCCTTGTAGACATAACTGCAGACCAGTTGAACGTCTGTTTAAACGTTGCAGAAACCAACTCTTAAACACGTGGCTCTGATCACGTGGGTTTATACCAAGAATGAATGATCCAGGTATAATGTTTGTTATAAAATCCTTTAACAAAGCCGCAGATACCACGTGCGAAGGCGCAATAAACTCAGTAGTAGGATATTTCTTTCGAATACTAACACTAGTACAGGTCGTAAGTTTGAGTGTTTCCTTACGAAACCAGGAAAATGATGAAAGATTGGATTAGCACCAACAGTAGTTTAAATCAATATAACAAAGTTAGTTGTATATTAATCGATTACGCAAAACATGGAATCGACATACCTGAGTGAAGTTAAGAAAGTCGTGAACCAAAATCCGATTACAAAACAATGCACTGAAGAGAATCATCCACGAAATTCGCACACGACTGAAGTTTTCACGGGAGTACAGGTACAACAAGTTGAAAGCGTTACACTAGAATATGGACTGAAGCAGTGAGCATTGAAGATTTCATACGAATTTCGCACGCTACGTCGCTTCCATTCGTCACCGTCGAGTAATTAGGCGAGGCTGGCAACAAACTTAACTCTGCCGTCACAATAGACTCTATTGCTTAGCAATAAAGACGAATATCAACAAATCAGGATTTTTTTTAAGTAGAAATAAGAGCGTGCGACTACCGAGACGCACTCACGCAATGTCTACCGATGTACTAACAGATGAATTTGAAAATATGTAGTGTGTTACGGCTTTATGCCAATGCCCGGGTGGCAGTGATCGATAAATATACCTAAACTATTAATAATAGACTATTGATAACTGGGTCAAATGAAACAGTGGAAGTAATTATATTATTAGTCGATGTGTGTCACTCCACACATGTAGCTTCTAGTTTACATCGCATATGGATAAGAATTGATGATTTCATTAATCTGTCTACTGTACACAATCATACTATTATGTGTCATCGAAACGTATCAAGTTAATTTAATGTACGATTAAGTAATTACTTTATTGCAGCTACTAATGATAGTATCGCCGTGTATGTTAGATTACTAAATAATATTAATTTTAAAGACTATTTCAATATTGAAGGACCATTGAAACTACTGAATTAAAGCATCCGAAGAAATATTGTTTTGAAGAAGAATATTATCCCAGTTATCCCAAAGAGTAGTATGCAAATGACGTTGATTTTTATGATGGGCCAGAAAGTGCAAGTTCATTAACCGTCGCAATCACAGAAAAAGTCAAACTTTCTTAGAAGACTGTGGTTAAATATATAATCTCTAATAGCATTTATAGATTTTCTTTAAAATGTCCAGCAACTTGTTAATACGAAAATGAGATTTTTTTTTAACAAAAACTGTTTTTATGACAGTGGATCCTGTTTCTAAATAAGGATTAAAAACCATCTTTTAGCCCAATTTAGGGTCCACACTGTATACCTATCCAGTGGGTGATTCTAACTATGACACCATAATATTGTATTGTGTTACACAAAAACAAAGGCCCCGGAACAATATGGAAAGAAAGACAGCCTGTACTAACAGCACGTTTCCGATTAAAGCGGCGATCGATCATCAACTTCCCGTGCTCATGGTAATATGCCACAAGTCGTGGGCACGCACCGTTGCAACCAGGTGGCACCCTTCTAGTAATGTCCGGAGTAGCCGACCGTATCGCCACCGCTATGGCTTTCATATATTAGGAAACGTATGTTAGATCACGTTACTTATGGTAAACGGTGACGCGTTACAAACAATAGACACAAAAAAATTGTCGGTTAAAATAAAAGGAGCAGAAATAAAAAGGTGATAATTTGGAGAAAAAGAAATAAAGCCAGGAAGAAAGAATAAAAAAAACGTGCTGATATAGATTTCTGGAAGAAAAGAGTTGTACTATGACAACCCGAAATAGATAGGATCAAGGGCAGGAGAATAATGAGCTTAAAGTGCATGTTCCAATACATACCATGGGGTTGCTCAAAGCGTAGAACGAAAATGAACTTATATAACTATAACTGACTGTTATTAAGGTGTCACATTTATGAAAAAACCCTATTGACTTTTTCGTTAATCTACTACGCTTTAATATCCAAATTAAAAAATAAAATTGAAGATGAAGATCTATATTTGACGACACGGTTGGCGCAGTGGTTGAGAGATTGACTGCTGCGCAGCATGTCGCGGGTTCGATTCCCGCACGGAACAAATATTTGTACGACCTGCAAGTATTTGTTACGAGTCTGGGTGTTTTTCTATCTATAATATGTATGTATTTACAAAAAAAAATGTATATAAGTAGTATATCAGCCATCTTGTTACCATAACACAAGCATTAGGTTGCTTAGCTTGGGACTATATATGGCGTTGTGTGAAATGTCCAAGGATATTATTATTATTATTATATAAAACCAAAAATTATATACAAGGAAATTAGATTCTCAATACGGTAAAGGAATTATCCGACAAATATTTCCTTCGGTAGCTAAATAACTGAACGGCTGCGAATAGATTCAAAGGAATTCCATCTCCATTGGATTATTACGGACATCAACGTTCTGGAGAATTCACTACAAATATTATGAATAGTGGGAAGGTATCGTGATGAAGATATCCATTAAGGTTTATTTTTCGCAGTTTACCCCTCTTAGACTAGTTTTGTAAGATGAATACAACCATAAGTTGTAAATGACTAAAATACATCCTACACTTGTAACAAATACCTTCAATAATTATATAAGTTTTAACATCAATCAACAATCATTATCAAATTCGCATGAATATCTAATGCTAGTGGGATATGAATTTCGTGATGAAAACCTATATGAGTTTGTAATTGAACTATCTGATTTCGTGGTACACGCATACATACGCATACGATAAACTATCACACATAATTATACAGTGTTGCCATGTGATATGTTCTATTATAAGACTCCACATAATATGTACCGCGTTTTAAGGTGAATTAATTATAGCTCTAATGACATGGTATTTATTTTTTAATTAAGGCACACCAACGAAATATTTGCAAAGATGACAAATACTATATAGTATTGTATGAAAGTAATGTTGGAACGAAATTCTTAAAGAAGGTAAAAGCAAGCACGCACATACCCGGGTAAGCCGGATTGTCCGAAAGGGTTACCGTTGCCTCGTAACATAAAGAAACATGGATGGGTTTTAGTCAGGAAGAATCTGACGCTCCACCCAGAGGAGGAGTCATTTGCTGATTTCCCACCCTCAAAAAAATAAAACACGCGCATAATATGTTGAAATGTATATTTGAATACTAATAACGATGATGACAAAGAATTACCAAGATTTTTTTGAAAGAACCCTGTTTCCCATTAAAAAATATATAATAAGAGAATGAAAATAGCGACACTATTCACTAAGTAAAATTATATCTGAAGTAATATAATAAGCAACAATAGAGCAGCATTTGCAAATAATAATGGATTACAGAATATGTGGAGGGGTCATTGTACTAGAACGTTTTATTGTAGCGGAACATGTGAAAAAACTTAGTGAATGAAACAATGCGGTAAGGTTTCACTTCGTTGTTTAAAATTACTTGTGGCGCTTGTTTCAATATCTAAAGATGTACTTAGGTGTTATTTATTTTAACTATGGTTTTATGGCGAATTGTCTTATTTGTTAAGATTATTTGAAGCTTGGATGAAAGGATTATTTGAAAAGATGCAAACCTGGGGTTCCCAAACTTATTTTGTCCACTGGCCCACTTTATTTTTTACATAAAATTATTTTTTAGCGCCCCCATTTTTTCACCTACTTAAATACCACTATCTAGATGAAATTACAAATCGCCCCCTAAGCCTCTACACAACTTGGCTAGAGAGGCGTCACGGCACCCTCACCTTCCGCCTGACGCAGGTCCTCACCAGACATGGATGTTTCGGGAGGTTCCTGCACATCATCAGGCGGGAGGAAACGCCCGGGTGTCACCACTGCGAGGATCGCCCAGAGGACACGGTAGAGCACACGGTGCAAACCTGCCCCGCATGGGCAGAGCACCGCCGTGTCCTCGTAGAGGCGATCGGCGGCGGCGACCTCTCGCGCCCGGCCCTGGTGCAAGCCATGGTCCGGGGCGAGAGGGAGTGGGAGGCAGTCACCTCCTTCTGCGAAAAAGTTATGCTCGCGAAGGAGGTGGCGGGATGGGAGAGAAAAAGGTCCTCCCGTCCCAGCCGCCGCGGGAGACGCTCCGGGCGTCGGGAGCCACGTGACGACTCCCGGCCACCGTAGGCGCGGGCCTGCGGGCGGTGAGTAATGGGTGACTCACCGTCCGATCAGCACCAGACCCGTGCCGTACGGCGCGTATATGTTCCACGCGCGCCTCAAAGAGATGTCAGCATATGAAGGGGCCCCTTAGGGCCAAGCCTGCCGGGTAAGCGGGATTGTCCGAAAGGGTTACCGCTACCCCGGAACATAAAGGGCTACGGAAGGAACATGGATGGGTTTTAGTCAGTAAGAGTCTGACACTCCCTTCCGCTCCACCCAGAGCGGGAGCAGTCATTGGATGATTTCCCAGCCTTAAAAAAAAAAAAAAAAAAAGCCTCTACACAACTAAGCGGGATTGTCCGAAAGGGCTACCGCTACCCCGGAACATAAAGGGCTACGGAAGGAACATGGATGGGTTTTAGTCAGTAAGAGTCTGACACTCCCTTCCGCTCCACCCAGAGCGGGAGCAGTCATTGGATGATTCCCCAGCCTTAAAAAAAAAAATAAGCCTCTACACAACGCCCCCATTTTTTTTCTGGGTCTCTTACTGCCCCCCCTTAGGCCTGCAGCGCCCACAAGGGGGCGTTATTGCCCGCTTTGAGAAAGGCTGCTTCAAACGTTTTTTTTATAACTTCTCATTCGCCACTTCTGCAATTCTTGCTGCAATTATACACAGTCTAGCAGAGAGTCTACTTACGAAATCCAATAATTCATTAAAATTAACTTATCCGATTAAATATATTTACAACCGTCCGTGAAATATGAAAAATTTACATTCGTACAATAAATTATACCACAGATAAATTAATCTAGGAACTGTCTGGTTGCCTTGCTGGAGGCAGATTCGTCTCACCAGAATGTTTTACGACAGGCTGTGTCAGTAGATAAAGTGAAAATACTCCGACGACTTCGCAGATTTATAAAACAGTTGCTTTTTTATTATTTTGTTTATCGTGGTTGCATTTAACTAACACACCGTTTTTTCTTGGAATCTCGTAAAATAAACGTCTGTGTCAAAATGTTTGCAGGTCATATTACTGTGAAGTTGGAATCTAGATTTTTAGAGCTCTGTAGTGCTAGATTTTTTTATAGGTCATCTAGGTATTAAACATTTTGTTTATGCTCCCTAAATCCAATCCAAATCTAGCTTTATATACTCACTACAAGAGAATTTCTCCGAAACTTTTTTACGTAGATGCCTATAGAATTCGGAATATTTTTCCAACGAGTCGTGTCCTAGCATGCGATTTCTCAAAAGCGGGCTTTGGTACAAACACACACATACAAATAAAGCGTATATTGTTCATATTTTAAGACTAAGAATGATCCAGGTAATTGTTATTGCATCAAGACCAATAGCAGCTCAACAAACAAATAATTAGGTACGTAAATATTAGGGCACGCCACGGTAGTGGCGGTAAGGCCCCTCTTTGAGGAGTGGCTAGAGAGGCGTCACGGCGCCCTCACCTTCCGCCTGACGCAGGTCCTCACCGGACATGGATGTTTCGGGAGGTTCCTGCACATCATCAGGCGGGAGGAAACGCCCGGGTGTCACCACTGCGAGGATCGCCCAGAGGACACGGTAGAGCACACGGTGCAAACCTGCCCCGCTTGGGCGGAGCACCGCCGTGTCCTCGTAGAGGCGATCGGCGGCGGCAACCTCTCGCGCCCGGCCCTGGTGCAAGCCATGGTCCGGGGCGAGAGGGAGTGGCAGGCAGTCACCTCCTTCTGCGAAAAAGTTATGCTCGCGAAGGAGGTGGCGGGATGGGAGAGGGAAAGGTCCTCCCGTCCCAGCCGCCGCGGGAGACGCTCCGGGCGTCGGGAGCCACGTGACGACTCCCGGCCACCGTAGGCGCGGGCCTGCGGACGGTGAGTAATGGGTGACTCACCGTCCGATCAGCACCAGACCCGTGCCGTACGGCGCGTATATGTTCCACGCGCGCCTCAAAGAGATGTCAGCATATGAAGGGGCCCCTCAGGGCCAAGCCTGCCGGGTAAGCGGGATTGTCCGAAAGGGTTACCGCTACCCCGGAACATAAAGGGCTACGGAAGGAACATGGATGGGTTTTAGTCAGTAAGAGTCTGACACTCCCTTCCGCTCCACCCAGAGCGGGAGCAGTCATTGGATGATTTCCCAGCCTTAAAAAAAAAAAAAAGGTACGTAAATATTAAGGCTAACATTATCATCATGAAACTATCAATACACTGATTTAATACCTCATTAATCTACAGAAATCTCTCCAAAACAGGCATTGTTTAAGTAAGTAAGTAAACTGTTAAAGATCCAGATTCTTATCTCCTCACAAACTGTCAGTACCAATTCAGATTCCCGCACGCACGTACTAAAACATAACGAACGATTACGTGCTGTTATCTTTATGAATGAGCGCTAAATTATCGATGCAACAGTGCGCTAGTTTTATAGCCAATCACCTTGAAGATTAGTAGAGCGACGCGACCGCAAACATCATGTTTGGCAACCGCAAGCGAGGCCACCTGTCATATATGCTGATACTTGATAGGCTAATGCACAACTATTCGATTTTGAATCGGAAAGAATATATTCGATTGGGATAGTTAGAGTTAGAGCTCGTGGCTAAGTAATAACAGCCGCACGGATCCATCCACCAGGTTAAGCTACGCTTGCCGGGGTTGATGCGTAGATGGGTGTCCATCTTAACATATCGAGACTCTTCCGTGCCTCAGAAAGCACGTTAAACCGTTGGTTCCGGCTATCATTCGTGGATCTTTGATAGTCGTTACGGGTAATCAGAAGCCTGAAAGTTTGATAGCCAGTCTTAGCAAGGGGTACAGTAGGTATTACCCAGTTACTGACTGAGTTGTGGAGGTCAGATAGGCAGTCGCGCCATGTAAAATACTGGTATTCAGCAGCATCCAACTAGACTAGAAGCTGACCTCAAAATATTTGAGAAATGGCTAGGCAGGTGATCTCTTTTTCTTTTCGTGTGGTTAGTGACTCTACCTGGTGTTAGAGTTTTTTATGCTGCCCATGGGCCTCTGACTTAGCTTCACATGCTGTTGAGAAATATCTCTCAGACATGCTGGCAGGTGAGTAAGAAATAAGATAACATCTGGATTGACAAGTACGAAGATGCCTCATTAGTGTATAATTTTGTTAGTAAATATTGAGCATTCAATTTTGGTGAGACAATTTGACCCCATTTTTTAAACCCAAATTAGCTTCTGATTATCTCGATATAGCTGCCAATCTTATCTGACATACCTATCTGATCTCTGTATCAAATGTTTAATTATGATAGTGAACATACTCAGTACGCTACTGCATGTTTCACAATTGATTTCATATCATATTCGATATACTATATTGTTAATTAAAGTACTAATGAGACTAAAATGTAATTTATTGGCCTCAGCCATTGTCATTGGAGTTGTCAACAATTCAACGTCGCTTCCGTTCTATTCCTGTTTTAAATGTCATCTCGTAGCTTTGTAGGTCTTTGTGTTTGGGCAATAATTATTTAATATTATATACATTTTGATTTGTCATGTTTTTATAAGGGCAGGAGAATGGCGATGTATGACCACAACTATGGCCAATATGGTCCTTTACGTCAATCATCGGTCTTTAATTCAGTCTCTCTTTCTTGACATATAATTGATAACAATTTACCCTGGATGGTGAATTCACTTAAGTTATGAATTAAGCTTTTGTCAGCGGCTTCATCCGCTTGGGTCTTGCAAATTTTATGTCCGAACATTCGTTCATTTATTAGTATACAAAATCATTGCTGACGAAGGATAAGACCGGTATACAACGAAGTGATAAATATATGACAAGAAATAAACTTTGGCGATTCACATTATCATTTTCTCAGAGAAATGCTAACATTTAAGTGAAAGAAATAAAAGCACTCTAAACTTTGACATAAAGAATCTGACAAAGTTTGGTAATGTAGGCGACCTTTATCACGTCTGGTGAATAACGTTACAATATGAAATGTATTCTAAACCGCGCTCCAACGTGAGACATTATACGCTTTTATGTTTTTTATTGAAAACAATTGCCAGTCAAATAGTTATTTTTAGTGTGGCAATAGAATTTTTATGGGTGATTCTCCCCATTTACATAGAATTCAAGAACTCGAATTTTATTTCATATGCCACCATGTGTTTGCAATCCGATGTTATTTGGTTTCTTCTGCAGCATTATCAGATTTTTTAACTGTTAAAGTCAACACACACGTTGAATGTTTGACCCTCCAAAGAGGTTTGTCTTGAGTTTGGAAGTAAAGGACTTATTTGAATTCACTTTGAATATATGTAATTGACGCTATAACCGGTCAACTGTAAAAACACATCAAATATGATTCAAAACAATTGAAAAAGTAATTGTGTCTTATAGTCATAGTTGAGCTATTAAGACACGCTTGGGATTGAGCTGCTCGCTCAGCTAAGCCTAGTGATAATATTGTAATTTTAATTATTATGTGAAACCGTGCTATATAACATTCATGTACACATTGACGCGTTTGAGTACTACAAAATGACATGAATACTTACTTTGACAAGTATTTTATTACTACTTTGCTTTGTGAATGTCAGCACAATGTGGATTTCGGGTAAGCGGGATTGTCCGAAAGGGTTACCGCTACCCCAGAACATAAAGGTAAGCCTTTAGAGGAACATGGATGGGTTTTAGTCAGTAAGAGTCTGACACTCCCTTCCGCTCCACCCAGAGCGGGAGAAGTCATTGGATGATTTCCCAGCCTCAAAAAAAAAAGCACTATGTGGGTCAGTTTTTTATTTTTTTCTTTTCCAGTTATTTTTTATGATTGTCGGGCATTTTAAGCAGGTAGGTACTTTATGCGGCTTATTCAAATGTCCTGCCTTTGGTATTGTTCGTCGACTCGTTGAGCCTTGAGTTGAGCTACACGATTACTGACAAGTGCTTGCACTGACTGGACAGGTCCACTCATGAGCAGTTCTTTCCTCTAAATACCATATCAGACACGTATCTACATGGTCTTCACATGATCTGACCTCTTTGCTTTCAACATTTTATGGTTTCATAAACTTCACCCTATTTAAAACGATATTGTTGATCAACTTGAACCGGATTCAAGGAAAGTATTGCATTTCAATTAAAAAGGTTTTGTATGCAATTGCGGCAACATTGACATTTAGCCAAAATTACATAACTCACGATATTTATTGGCTTTATTCCTGTACATTTAGCACAAACATAATGGATATACATAAATACTCGCAATTAGGTGGAATACGTTTTGTACATTTTCTCTGATGAAATTAAACTTCCAAGAAATTAAAAAATGGTATCAAAATAAAGTGTTCCGCAGCTATAGAGCTAAAGCTTGCAAATATAATATGCAATAGAGCTTAATTAAAAAGAAAATTTCTAATCCGTAAAGACGAAACCTCTTCAGAAATGTGTCTAAAAAATTGATCAAACCGACTTATTACCATCTACCTCAATAACGACACTATCAAAGAATCGCTTTACACGTTTAAACTGAAACCGAAAAATATCTCCATTGCCGGCAATTGTGTCGTCAAAGGGAGGTAGATAGAGTAGATAGTACCTAAACATAGAGGCGGTTAGCTGTCAGCAGAATTTCAGGCTCGAGTCGACATCTGCGACCACAAAGGATGTCTGCATAGCAGGTAGGTAGAGTTACAGATAGGAAACGGACGGGAATGTGTTGACTATTCAGGCGGAAGGGCGTCGAGATCTGGCCAGTGCGTTGTTGCAGTTGAGCTTGAAGTGTATATGATTAGTGTGAAATTCTGCGCATGTGGTATGATCTCTATAATGCAGCATGTTGTGAAGAATTAACAAGGATGAGGACGTAATTTAGATGCTCTTACGTGCGAAGCAGTTGATTTTTCTATTCATATTCATTTATTCATGAAATATAAGCTAACAGTTTACACCAAATCGCTTATATCTATGCTATTTCTACAAAATTAAAACGTGATGACGTGACGTGATGTGTGTACTATGCGTACTGCGTTATTTCAAATATTTTTACCATGGTTTTCTCTGTGATATTATTTAATATTGTTTTGTGTTGTGTTAAAGCTGGAGTTTGGATCTGTGCGCGGTCGATATTAATAGGCTCACTCCCTATTACATGGGACTTCAAAATGGCGAAATGTGGGTCTACCATAGGTATACCACTGCCTAACCCTTTGGGGAAACAATGCTTGACTTTATCTTTATGCTATATTAACTATTAAGATTTACTCGTCCTTTTTGTAATTATAATTATCTCCATTTTAAGTTTTAACTAAATACATAATTATACGAAAGTTATATATTAAAACTAATTTCCAAAAATAAAATTACATTGATAAAATGCCGTTTCCTAATATTAAACTGATATATCGGACTAATATTCGGAAATAAACAGAATCTTTAACACTGTCCCTAGAAAAATTACTAAAATCTAAACACCCATTAATAATGCTAACAAATATATTATTTAATCCAGTGAGTTAATGTAAAGTTTTATACATACACACCTACCTACAGTGTCTGCAAAGTCGCTAACCAATGGAATAACTAAACCATGGAATAACTAACTTTTAACTCCCCACTGTAATATAACGGCTCAACTTTGATACGAAATGCAAATATTCCAAACTGTGTGTGTTAAAAAATATTGCTCTGGAAATACATACATAGGGAAAGTTATTTATTTTATTTCTAGTTTTCCGCTTGTTTTTCCGGTGGTTGTTTATGAAAAATGAGAAAACAAAAATTGGTAGCTTATTCGACATGTGTAATAATTAAAACTTTACATAGGTAGATATCTGTCGGCATATGGCAATCGAATGATGAAAATTAAAGTAAGAATAGAATTGGTCGGTAGGTGTCTACATAATTATCTTCATCTTTTCGTGTGGTTAGTGATTAACCTGGTGTCAGAGTTTTTAGGCTGCCGCCTCTGACTTAGCTTCACATAATTATGATAAAACTGTAACAAATCCCTGTGGAAAGAAATAATAACCAATTATATATAATAATAAGATATTTGAAAAAGAAATAATACTCAAACCCAAAACAATGATTTTTAGAATTCCGTCACTCAAACATTTAGTTGTTGTATAAAATAACATTCTTCACTTGATTTGGCTGAAACTTTGGTTAGGTATGTACAGACGCCAGCACATCAAGCTATCCCTAACTGTCAAATTTTCTCAATTAAAAATGTACCTTATGTCTTTGTAATAAAGTTGAAATACTATCAAAGAAATTTGACAGGTTGTGGTAACTTGATGTGCTGGCCTCTGTACAACGGTGATGATGGAAAGATTAGGTATATGTTCACAACAAAGTTCAAAAATGAATAGTCTTCCAATGAAATCAATACTAATGTGAAAGTTTTAACGAGTTATATAGTACCCACAGCTGAACAGAATTCGATGAAAATTGGCCCTCACAAAGTTTATAACCTGGATTAACACATAGGATTTTTTACCCGGTAGCATGTTCTCGTACCCTATTGCCTTCAACCGGGCACACATCCAGACTCCGGGCTGCTACTGCAGATGGTAAAACCCAACAACACTTTGCCCAACCCGGGAATAGAACCCAGGACCAGCATGCTCAGCAGTCGCACTTGGTCCACTAGACCAACGAGACATTCCATATTCTAATAATAAACACACACTTTACAGTTAGGAAACGCTGGAATTTATTGCAAAAAAATATCACAACGTAAAACCAAGGTAAACATGCATTTTATTTGTCAAACCTGTTTAATTTAAACTTTATACTAACTGTTAACAAGATTGCAACAAAAAATATAACATTAAATTAAACACCTGAGTAGGTCAGGTATTTACGTTCAAGTATACTTTAGTTACGGTGCAAAGACAAAGTATACAATGACGCGTAAATAATGTATTACTCAACCTATTATTGTAATAGGTTAACTTACGAAAATCAACTTTAACGTTCACAAAATCAAGTTGAATTTAGATTGACAAAAAGCCATCGAAAATGTATTTTAATATGTTTAAATTTGAAATATATATTTTAAAGTAACTGAGTTAAGGTTTCTATTCGTAAATGGTCTTATTTCAAGTACAAAGTGGCTGCTGTCACATTTGTTTGTTATGTATTTATTGCTTTATTTTGTACATTGTATAAAAAAAAAACTGATTATAATTTGTAATTTTTTTATTTTTTTTATTTATTTTTTTTATTCTGGAGCTGTTGGACGCTTCTGACCACGCTTCTGACGGTCCAAACACGTACCTAAATTCTGAAGTGACTAAAACTAGCCATCTTCACGAAAGAATAAGAAAATTTTTAATAATGCAAATAAAATCAAGATTTTTTATCATCATAAAAGTATGCAAAGGTTATTAACCTACATCAAAACACCACAATTTTATTACTCATTATTGATTAAAAAAACACTCGAGACGATAAAAATAATCTGCACATAATACGTTATTCTGCCACACCCAGTAAAATACACAAAACAAGATTTAATACACGAACGCGGACCCGTTAATTGTGCAACAACAACATTATTGCTGTAATAAAGCGTATAAATCGATCTACTAAAGTTTAAAAACGTATACAGGGTATTTATTTTACATCCGTTCTCCATTTAGCGGCGTATTAAATAACATAAACATTATAATTTGTTGGATGTAAACTTTTATGAGTATCAAAGTGATTTATGCATTATCTAGTAGAGTAGAGCATGTTTTTATAAATTCTATAATACGGAAGAGTTTTAAGAAAATAGTCGTAAGTTTGCCAGTATGACAGTTTTATTACTTAGAAGGGTGCCAGAGTAAATAAACAGAGTAAATTGTGTGAGGTGCGTATTAAGCGATTGAAACGATGTTTTCATTTGTTTTCGTTACATATTTACGTAAACCGTCTTCACATTGTGACTTGTTATTGTTTAATCGAGGACTGGGGGCGTTTCTTAGTAACTAAAGTGTGCAGAAAACTATATTATGCCAGCAACATTTTTTGCCTTAAAAAAATGTACCACAAAAGTAAAGAGTAGTGGTCGCTCAGTGGTATCTCAGTTTCAGTGTCCATAATTAGATGAAAACTTTTTTGAACGAATATTTTTTTATATGGTCATTACCATTTACCGATTATTTTAGAAACAAGCGCCCGATCACGCTATGTGCACGCGACGCTGACATGCAGCGCAGACGCAGCCACTACGTACTCTTATAGCATCGACCCACATTAACGCCACACAATGGTGAACGACCGTAAGTATAAACATTGTTTCTCTCACTTGTCTCGTTTACGATCTCCTCAATGAGTTTCCGTCGAGTTTTTTTGCTCGAGTCGCTCGCGAAAATAACTTGACCCACTTTGTTTGCATGCATGTTATACTTGAATGTAACAATAGTAAGGACCAGTGTTGTTAAAATATGCAGGTATGTGCTTATTCGGTATTGTTATACTATTGTGTACCACAGTGTGCCCATACATTTTAAGTAAATACATAATTATGGTGTATTTTTGTAAATAAAATTATTTTTGAAATTCTACCCTTGTTGTGGACTTACCATTGTAATTTTTGCTGATTTACTGCAAGTCTAGAGGCTAAAGCTATAGAAAAATATAAGGCTTCTTCAACGAACAGACTAATGGATAGATCAATTATGAGAATTAGTCGATAAATCAGTCTGAAAAGAATGTCTAGTGAATCAGTAAATTTTTGACTAGCTAAGTCGGTTACCTAAGCACCCTAAACTAACACGAGAACATTCTTCTGTTCTTTGAATCCTACGTCTAAGTGTGGTTATCTAATAATAATTTTGGTATCCATGGTTCCTTTTTTTAAATTATTTTTCTTTAACACATTTACAAAAGACGAGTACGTTGAAGAGAAATGGTGTAGAGCGGCTTTATAGGTAGTATAGAATTACATAAATTCAACGCGATACGTATATTATAATTATATAATGTTTTATACTGAATTCAATGATTAATAATAATACAGGGATGTTGGCACTACGTCACTATGACCAATTTCGGGGACTCATTATTGAGCGTGCAAGTCCCTGCCATTTTCTCTGGGTATTGTATAAAACCTTTCCATAGTCCTAGATTACAAGTTCACTTTAGCCATCCAAACCCAGAATCCACCTTTGTTTCCATATTCCACAATAGTCCTACACCAACTGGGGCTTTGACTTCGGTGCACATGCACAATGCGCAAAAGGATAGTTGTAAAATGGTTCTTTATTTAATTAAAAACGTCTAACCCCTTCCAAAGAGTCCCGAAACAAAAGATACTCGTAATATAAGGTATTTATTATAAATCAGTCTAGATTTTCATGCAAATTCTCTATTCATTCCCATACTAAACTTCCTGTTACAAATATCATTGTAAAAACAAACTACAAAAGGCTACTGGTGATGAGAAAAGCAAACAGATCGTTTCGACTCTCACATGTTGTCCGACAGTTTGTATTACAAAGATTATCTTGCACGATTGGATGCAAATCGTCTTGTAGGCGTCAGATATTATGGAAAAATATTTATTAATACCGTAATTAACCACTTCATAATAGCTTCATTTGCATTTTAAATACTAGACAGTCATGGCGTTATGCAATTTGTCTGTCAACTATGATAGAGATAAAAAAAAGCATTTTCATTGTGAAGATAACGGGAGACGGTACAAACATTTTCTGAGTGAAATTTGCTTTACAGGCATCAATGTTTTGAAAAATTATGTAAGTAAGAAGCCAAGGGTTATAAGTTCGAATTCTCTACTGAATTATGATATTGTACATTATATTAGGTACACAAACTAATTATGTGGACTACGCATCTATACTAATATCTTAAATTCGAAAGTAACTCTGTATGTCGGTCTGCATGTTACATTTTCACGCCTTAACCACTGAACAGAATCCGATAAAATTAGGCAGAGAGATAAATGCCTATGTCCTTCCGCGGGACGCATCCCGGAGGACGTAAGTACATAGGCAGACTTTTTGTATAAAAATATCCTAATGCGGGTGTTATTTTTATCCCGATACTGCGACATAACCGAACTCCACGCACGACGAAATCGCTAGCAAAAGCTAGTCTGTGTATATACAGAACATAGCACGTTTTTGATTAATTACGGAATCCAAATAAACAGTTCTCATTCGAACGAAACATACACCGTAATCCATCCAAGGGTGCCCTGAAGGGAATGAAAAACGCCGCGTCGCTACTTACTGAGGGAGAATTATATACTCATCTTCTTACAAATAGATTGCAAAGGCACGATGTGTACAGAGGTTCTCGTCAAGTGAATACAAGGGGTTGCAGACCTCGGGCTATAGGGGACGGTACAAAGAAATTTGACGGGATCGACAGCCTGAAACTAACTTAGATTCTTTTGATGTTATTGAGAATATGTGATTTTGTTTTCTTCGTAAATAATAATATAATGTTGTTTATAGGAAGTTTGCTGAACTGTAGCTTAAATGCTGTAACATACCCAATTTCGTAGAACGGCGAGCCATGCTGGGGCGGTTGCTGCAGTTACGGGAAATCTCAAACGGCAAAAATATTCCAATCCTATTGGCAGTTAAATGTTCGAGCCGTTTGGGATTGAAACACTGGTGCCATACGGTCCGAGTGCCCACTTGGTTTTTTAAGACATCGTCTAGAGATTAGTTGATTACTCACGTGACCAGAGGGCTGGCCTATTTTTCGGCCAAAGTATCAGCATCAATACATGACACCCAATGCTGTCATGCTTTTGGGAACTTTTCCTGTTGTCAATTTTTTTGACGTCGCTTGATTCTTTCTCCTTGTACACATGTACGTAAATATGAATACTATTCTAAGTTTGATAGTTTACATTCCATGATGTTGTGAAGATTATTTCGATGAAAATGTTACTGAAAAAGATACGTTAATAAGAGTTTCAGAACAACTATTGATTGTTTGATCCATTTCAATGTGTAAAAAGATGTCGGTAAAAAAAGGATACCATAAATAATTAAAAGAGATACAACAACGCAGTGCATGATGGAAATGACATGCCAATGACAAACACAAAAAGAAAATTCATTTATCGAAAAATCCAATTCACAAACTCGCTCACATTCGCGTACTATGACTGAAATATGTTTCAAATTCAATTCAAATTCAAAACATTTAATTCAGACTTTTCGGTCCATAAATTGTTAGTATTACATTGAAAAAACTTAATGCTATGTTAGTAATTTACACACATAAAATGTTTCGCCTGTCAGATATTACAATGAAAAATATCCACCAAAACTGTGACACGGAATATCACACTTTTTACGGAAAAGAATGTTATCCCACTGAGTAAATATTGAACGAAGGTTGGAGTTCGTCTCTCAATATGTCAACTGTCCGGCCTACGGGATGGGATGGGCGAATAAAACTTCCTTTCAAACTCGGCCAGTGAGCCATCCTTTGGGATTTGGGACACAATGAGATTTTACATAATAATGAGAAGACTATTGACCTCTTTTTATTAAACCTTTTTCATAACAGACGGTTCACGAAGCACAAAGGTTTATTGCAGTTCCAGTTCTTCATCATGAATAAGATATTCTCATTCAGTTGATGCACAATGATCAATTTACAGATTAGGTTAATCAGGCAACTTACGCAGTCTGTTACTGCTTTAATTGCTTCAATTAAATTGTAAATCATGTCAGACGAATTGCTCAAGTAAATCAAACGAGTTTATTTTGTAGGTACGCGCAAAATTTTATATCGTTTTACTCTGCGATACTTCAATTTTATTGGCTTGATTGAGTACCCCACTTTTGCACCAACATTTTTTTATAGTCGGTCAGGGAATGGAACGATTCACTTTCTTGATTTACTGGTAACTGGCGAGGTGTGGCTTGCAGCAATTACATACATTCTTACTTGTCGTGTCCTGCCTAAGGCAGTGTGAACCTTCAGCAACTTTGTATGTCTCTGTACCATACCGTGAAATACATTTGGTACCGTTTCCGCTTCCTATTTCGTTATGTCAATAAAGATTTGAGGTTTGCCACTAAGGTGACAAAGACATTTTTTTGGAAGAATTCAGATGTACGGTCGCTAGGGCATCAAGTTATACCAAACTGTCAAATTTCTCCAATTTATTTTAAACTTTAAAACTTGAAAAATGAAGTTCAAAATCGATTGAGAAAATTTGATAATTTGTAGTAACTTGACTGTACATTATCTACGTGGATAAAACTTGGAAAAGAAAACATCCTGAAATGAGATTCCAAACTCTACCCAATTAAGTAAATACATCTATCAATGTGGAACTAATGAGATCGCCACGTGTACTAACAAACCTATATCTCATTCCGAACTATCTCCGGCCAAACATATTACGTCTGTAGCGTAGCTCAATAAAACAAGAACAAACTGCTCTAGCAAAAAAAGACACTCCCAAGTGGAACAAGCTCCAGACTTGTTACGAGAATCAAAGAATAATTGGACTAGTTTTTGTGCAAACGACATTCTGGACTTACGATTTTCTACCTTCTTTAGTCACTAACTCGTTAAGAGAAACACTCGAGGAAAATTAAACTATTCAAGTATTCATACCAAGAATTAGATCATTCGAAAGATTATCGGAATCGTAACCCTGCAACAAATGCTTATGAACAGATGAAACTGATGAGATATAATTATAATAAAATGATATGTAGATTGTCCGTCCTGGATATTACGACCCTATAAAATAGATGCACTTCCTACATAGACCAACGACATCAGAGGACTTATTTTAGCTACTTTATGTGAACAGAGCCATGTCTGTGACATTCGATAGGGCGGGTTGCGACACTTTCGACTCAGACAGCGTGACTTGCACTACGACTAATTGAATTTCAACCCTATATCTCTTCAATTAAGGTTTAAATTGCCCTATAAAATTTGAATTTATTTAAAAATAAGCACTTTCTGTATTTGTTTAGGGTCGATTTTGTCCTGCAGATAAAAATGCATTGAGTCTGGTTGTAGAGAAAATATTAGCGGCGACGCTTTGGCAAACAAGCCTGCAGTTGATAACTTTATTGTTATTGCTTTAAAAGCGGGGTGAAGCAGATGCTACTAGAAGTTTAAGCTTATAATTATTATAGCTAATTGTGAATTTTAATCAATCCAAATTTTAGAGCTGTCGAATCTGCAATGATTAGATTTTGAGAAACATTCAAAACAAGAGTTACTTCTTACTCTTAAAACTTACTGCTGTATGTCTATGACGCTCAGCACATAATTACTTAATGTTCTTATTTACCTGGAAAAGAAAAACAAAGTTACGTTAAGAAAAGTATGTCATCGCGTCGTGTATCGAGCGCTCTACTTCTTTATCATCATAGCTGGACGATAGTAAATTGATTCATTCGTTGATAAATATATTTTGTCAACAATAGCACCTAGTGTTAAGTGGATTTGTATCAACACTTGCTTGGAATTCTTAACATTGTCGAGTATTTGTAGAGCAATTATTAAGGTCTTAATTTCTTAAGTACTTATGTTCTGAAGTAGCTCTTTTCAGTCTGGCTAAATATTTCATCGACGTTCTTTGATCACTTGCCAGGAACCATTCATTATAATGACATTTTAGTGCAAGAATGTACATATTATTTATCATTAGGACAGAATGAACGCAGACAATTCACCAGTGCGACATTTATAACATTACCACAGGTAAGCAAGCTTATATAAGCTCGTAAAACAAGAGTGAAGTAAACACTTGAAATTGACGTCACAAGCAATAATCGAGAGAAATCATCAAATGCTGACACAACTGCTATAAACTCGTAAAATTTCGAATAGGTTAGTAAACGAACTGACTAAAGCATGCAATAAAAGTATTAGACGAAACTCCAAGACATAAACAGACGAAACGGTTTCGTCTCTTGTTCTTTGATGTAGCTATCTTGTGCTACTTAAGTAAGACAATTTAGTCCCGCCCTAGATCCCTTTGAAGGGTCTCCAGAGACTCTCAACAGGTAACTTTATAGCCGTTGAATTAATGCGGTCAAAGCAATTTTGTCAGTAATGCCGTCTTGTACATTAATAACTCATTCGCTGAGGGAAGCTGTAATCTAATTTCTCGGTTTCTCTTTCTTTAGGAATCCACATTCTGATGTAGAATTTCGTAATTTGAAATTCACGTTGTTTATGTTAATGATGGACTGGAAGCATTAATTCGGAGCTGATTTATTTACGTTAGGTAACTTTTAAAACGCGTTTTAGATTAAAAGCATTTTTGTTTTACATTGCAGTGGATATATTATGTGCAGTGTATTATCGGTTTCAAAATAAAACGTTAAAGAAATCCAACAAAATGATCAAATAAATAAACATTAAATTCTTCTGATTTGGGAGATTGATTGCCAAAATGACAGTAATAGCGAGGAATTGCTTAGAGATTTTATCCGGTACATAAATGTCGAAATAAAAGGCAATAGGGCGTAACAGAGAGCTGCGCCCATGCGTAAAATAACCATTCTAAGAATTACTCTAAGAACTGGAATGGTTGAAGGGCATAAGTCGACATTACCAGTACTCGATCGTGTAATCGATTCAAGTTAAATGATAAGACATGACGAATCGATTAAGTCACTTTGAGCGTTGCTAATTTGACACATGAATTGGTTGTTTATTCTCTCGGTTCAGTTGTTGATATCGGACAAGATAATTCTACGAATATAATGACTATTGCATTTCGTAAAATTCTTGTAGAAACTCCTATATTACTGGCTTCTGATTTAAAAGCTCAAACATCTGACCAAAATATATTTAGACTTAACATTCATTTTTGGCAGATCTTTAACAGGTAACATATTGCCGCAAAGAAGTTGTAACCGACCAAGAAGGTAAGTGTCCGTTAAGTTCAATTTAGTAACTGGCTGTACAAACATTCGGTTTTTGCCTCATCTTCATTCCCAAGTGATCCAAGCAGTGTCCGATTAATGTCCCCGACGGCATTCACTACCGAATTTGGAGCCCGCATCGCGCGGGGTCGGTGACCTCTCGCATACCGTGTATACACTGGCACTCGATCTTAAACATCGATGGGGATTCGATACGCTCCATGAAGCGCGGTGCAAAGGTAATGAATGTATAAAATAAACATTTGTCTATTATCACTGCATATTATAGAACAATGTTAAGTTTCTCGCCTAAACGTAATCTCGGACAGCAAAGAATTTTCAAGACGATAAAATTAAGGACGAAGAGTTCGACCTCAACATAATTATAGATATAACTATGTAAACGTGATTAATTAAGTCATTAACTGCCACGCAGCAGACACAATAGAAAAACTATTGTTCGCGGTCACCGGTGACCGCGTTGGCGCTCAACGTGTTAAAACGGCAGCCTGTTTTATATTGGCGATTGTATGATCTTCAATAGACCAGTCTATTGAAGTTTAATAAAGGAAAAGCTTCTATTGATGTTATTGTTTATGAATGAATGGTGGCATAAAATTTACATTTCTATTTCCATAAAGCATGGCAGTGACACTCTATTGTTGTTTTACGATTCCTTATAATAATTATGATTTAAGTATAGCATCCATTTAATGTTTCCGTTACTCAGTGCACTTGGCCACTGAAGCAAAAAATATCGGAGGTAGGTACCTATTACTCAAAGAGAACATTAAAATAAAATTCATTTCGTTTATTCTATTATGTACATTTTAAGCATCACGTAATAAAGAACGTTTAATAAGAAATAAAAGTTCTAATAAAAAGTGTTATTTAACAGTTACCTACTTCCCACAAAAAATAAAAAAAAAACAATTGACAAATACAAGTTATCAGAAAATTTATCATTACGTGAATTCACGAAAATCGAACGGTAAATGTACACAATCGATATCTCTGGTCTTTAAATCGAGCATTAACGAGCGCGTGTATGCACTCCGCCTTAAGACAGTGACATTTTAGTGCCTGTTTATGTAATAGTGTGGAATTGCCTATCTTTGGAATGAAACCAGTTTAGAATCGAGTTGTTATCGATGTTTTATTCGTTGAAAATGTCTCTTTGACACGGTTAGGTATATTTTTTCTCGTTAGCAAAACTTAAGAGGCTTAGCAGGAGCACACACGTCTTCCATTACGTCTTTTGAAGGCCGTAATGTTATCAAAGGACGAGTGACTTAACAGAGGTTCTTAGGTCTCACTTTGTAAAAACCTTTGAAAGGTTTATTTTACTAAGTTTGCAAAAAACAAAATAGTACGCTTTACGTTAAAAGCAAAAAAAAAAACAAGGCGATATTCAAGTCGACAAACCAACCGTACCTACTCATTCGAAATTCAAAATTGTATCTGAGAAAAAGGTCTGATCACATTTTTACTCGGCTTATATTCGGCCAGTTGGAATTAAAAATACAATTAAACACAGCTAAATATTTACAACACAAAAATATACGTGAAAAGGGAAAGAAAAAAAAACGCTAAGCGCGAATTGATATTCCCGAAACGTTTTGCGAGATTGAAGAGGCTTTTATGGAAATGGACTGAGCGTGCATCAGATGATAGTACGAGTAGGCACCCACCCTAACGTGGTATTACGCGTCCGATTTAAATATTTACGCCTGCCTACTGCAATTTGAATACACCTGATGTTCAATTTATTTTGGCCGTGTTGCAGGTCTAGTGCTGGTTTCGAAATGCAAATATATTCCAATAATACTTAAAGCTCGTTGTGCTTTGCCTACGAGGATTTATATTTTATTGCTTCAATTTGTAACTGCTACTGAATATTCTCTTTCTAGTTGAGACGAAGACATACAAATTACACAAAATTGAGATGAATTGAAATATTTTATTTATTTATTTACTATTACCACTTACAATACAACAATGTCGTCACAATTTCCACACTGAGAGACGTCAAACGAAAATCCATTAAACACCCCACCAAAAAAAAAAACGTTTTTTTACTTTACCTAATCTTTTAGATTAGGTAAAGTCAAAAAACTTATATGTAAAAGTTGGAGCAGCTATTGATTTAATGCAATTTAAAAAAAGGCATAGGTAATTTTATGTCGGATAAAGAAAAGGTAGACCATACGAAAAAAACTAAGAGAGAATTCACATGTTATCTGAATAAGATGACTCAATCGGACAAATTGTAACTTTTGGCACTAGCCAATCATTAAAAAAACGACCACAATTTGTTTAATATTGGACGCACACGCATATCGCACTCAATATTCACATCTATTCATCGCTGTCTGCCGGTATCGAATGATTTATTCATTTGACGCAAACCATTGTGCGACAAAGTTAGTAAAACCGGCGACTAAACAAATTGCCTGCTCAATTGTTTTATAAAGTGACCAGTTGACCACCAACTTTTTGTTTTAATTACTTTTTTAATCAATTAAAGCTTATAGGAACAATTTTCCATTCCCTGTGTACTGTAGAGCCTAGGTTGAAACCTTCGGTTGAAACTGACTGGTTGGTTAGAAAATAACGGGCAGCATTCGATTTTTCAAAATAATAGAATAGTTTGAGGTTTTTTTTTTAAAAGTAGACTCTGTCAGTAGCCGTGCGGCTTGATGCATGTACAAAAATAATTTTATAATAGATACACGAGACAGCTCCCGTGTGTATTTTGTAGGATAGAAATCCCTACAACCATTACACAAAGCTCTGCCACTGAGCTCCCTAAGTGAAGGTCCCTCTGACCTTCACAGTACTGACTACAGATGGTGAGTCGATGAACGGAGAGTGCCTAGTTTATGTACAGTGCCGACCAAATCCGCATCAGCATTCGGAAAACGCAATAGATTGACGCCTCAGTATGAGTGACGGATTTTATTGAGGGCTTATTGTAAATAATTAGTTTTATCACAATAAGTCCCTTTTAAATGATTATTTTATAAAACACTAGCTTCTGCCCGCGGTTTCGTATGCTGTCGTAAATTGTCACACTATTGGAATTTTAGTAAGATTCCTTAATTTTTTTGAAAATATAATAATTATAGCATGTCACCCGGGGATAGGGTAGCTTCCCAACAGTAAAATAATTTTTCAAATCGGTTCAGTAGTTTTGGAGCAAATGCAAACAAATAATCACATCTTTCTTCTTTATACTATTAATATATTATTGGTATAGATATTTCGCACTGATAATGTTAGTTAAACACTACTTTAGTAAATCTATGATAATCAATGAAAACCGGTCAGGTATCCGTCAATATGGCGCAGAGTAACAGAGCAGCATCTTGATCCAATTCATAATGAACTGCTAACAAATTGAGCTAGCTGTAAGAACAAATATTAATTTAGGATCAACAACCTGCAGAAGACGAAGAACGTAATAAGGACCGGAAATTTTACTCATGCATTATGTACCTACATACTTATAATGCGGATGCAAACAGCTCTCCCACATATGGTCCTAAGTATACATTAAGTTGTAGTGGTCGAAAGTTACGTGGCGTCTGGACCCAATTCATTATTCAAATCCTTGTTAGTTTAATTTTGGTCCTTCTGTTCGACAGAAAAAACATATTTCTGCCTAGCCATTTCTAAACTATGTTGGGGTCGGCTTCCAGTCTAACCGGATGCAGCTGAATACCAGTATTTTACATGGAGCGACTGCCTATCTGACGTAAACAACCCAGTAACTGGGTAATACGGTACCCCTTGGTAGACTGGATGTCAACTTTCGGGCTTTTGACGACTCGTAACGAGTGTCAAAGATGCACAAGTGACAGCCGGGACCAACGGCTTAATGTGCTTTCTGGGACACGGAGGAGTCTCGATATTTAAAGATGGTCACCCATCCACGGACCAACCCCGGCAAGCGTAGTTTAACCTGATGAATATAGATAGATATAGAAAAATGAAGTACAAGAATTTTATATAGAAAAAATAAAGTTTCAATTGTTTTCATTGCATTTGTTTTCTCTGGTTGTTTATGAATCTGAATTTACCTAAAACCAACCAGAATATTTTCCATTGTTTCCTCTCTTTATCGGGCTTTTACAACTCTGTCTGTTAATCGCCACTTCAGTGTGAAATTCTTCGAAAATCTCATTGAATCATACTCATTATCTACTTCCAGATGGGTATTATAATATCAATGAATAGTTTCACTGTATCAAGAGCTCAACTCCAGAGAGGAGAAACCGAGACACTCATACTCCCAGATAACAGCTAAGATAAATACAGAAGCCCTATAACTCAAGATCATCTATTTTATTCCTTTACAACGCTGGTTTCACTTCATAATTTTATTGTATAGTGATTACAATCCAATGCACCGTTCGCTTACAATTTATCTAATAACTTATTAATTATCTGGCAGTAGGTACGAATCGATTTCTACAGTCATAGGTTTTAATTGCAACCGGGCTGGCAGTTACCGTAAACAATACGCGTATAAAAGACCTAACTGTCCATGTTAACGAACAGATTGGCAGGGATGACTAAAATTGTTTTTATGTCGTCAGCTAGATTATTAGAAAATATTGGACACGTAGTTTTTCTTTTTTTGCGTAATCCAAAGATTGCGTCGATGCATTGTGTTAAAATGTGGCAAGACGTCATGATTAAGTAGATTTTAAACCTTAGTGTGACGTCGCGAGCCCCCGCTCCCCAAGTTTATGGCGTTTTATTTTAGTCATTTTTTATTAATATAATAAAGCAAAAAAATACGTGTCTAATATTTTTTTATAACCTGATTGACGGACTAAATATATATTTTTTCTTAACCCATTTCGTTATCCCTATTATAAACATTCTGATGTATTCAAACTCAACGCAGACAGATGAAATTCCTTATAAAATACCGTGGACATTGTAGGGATTTTGTACGCAAAATCTGATCATCATAAGTTATTCCGCTTCGATCCCTTTTATGGTATTAAGATCATAAAGCGGGATAAAACTGGAAGAAATCGGATCAGGATTTTTCTTAGAAACTTCGTTGGCGTGAAAATGTTTCTTCACTAGAATGTGAGATAATATAGAATGAAATAGGCCAAAACAAATAGGGTATCGTTTTCCTGATCAAGTTCCTTGCCAGACCGGTATCAGAGGGGTTCATTAGAGAGGTTACTATGGTGCTTCTAGACGACCAGATAACGAGGGGTCATAGGTGCGTTGTGCATAATTTCCGTCCGTTTTATTATACGGCGAGTGCCGTTATACAATACATTTCTTATTGTACCCTTGTTATGCTGCAAGGAATTTGCTTGTTTTTATGTTTGGTGACGGAAGACTTAACTGTACTCAGATTTTGCGAACCTCAAAACCCAACAAATATTTTGATGAATGAAGAATTTTTCGCGTAACACTTGAGCTTGGGTGAGGCCTTGCACTGCGGTAAACAGAATTGAGATAGGGACATGAAGCAATGTAATATACATAGCCTAATAAAGCGATGGTTACAGCCAATGCCGCCGCCATTCCTTACCAAATATAAATCCTTTCGATTCCAAATCACCATTATGGATATTAAAATATGCGCGTCCCCCGTGCGGATTCGCGGAGTTCCAGCCATGTTTGATTTAGAATGGTGACTTCCGGCTACATGGGGGTACGAATCCTACGAATTAAGGATATTAACTGCGCCGGAAGGCATCTCATTGCCACTCTGAATATAATATCGATAAATTTTGTGATCATTGCCCGTTCGATCTCATTATGGAGAGAGTTGGGAGGTTTGGAAAAGGCTATAAATAAGATCGTGTTGCAGATAGGGAACGAATAAGGATTGCTGTATTGCATCAGAATATCTATTATTGTTGCACTGTAGCTATATTACGACTACATATCTTAAGTCATTTACGATGGAGAAAGAAGCGTTAGAATAACAAAACTTTATATACTACAGGAAACGAAGAGGCAAGATAGGAATGAGAAAAGTCTTGGTGCACCCAGAGCGGGAGGGGTCATTTAATGATTTCTCACCCTCAAAAAAGAAAGTGTAGGTATTACATAAATTGCTTTATCCCACAATAAATTCAGCCAGTCACAGTACACTGCTGACTGTTTCTGTGTATATTAAGGTTTTCAACCCGCTATGGACGGGTTGAAAACCTTAATCTTCAAACATGCTGCCTTACCCAACTGGATCTTTCTGTCTTCTTTCCCAAAGTTGTGTCTACCGAGATGCAAAAATCGCCCTCTGTAGACATACTTCTTCACAACTACGACAAGTGACCCATCGATGAGGATTGGACTCGGAAAGAGGTGCAAATTGTATATAACAAGCACTAGATTTAATAACATGAATATTTAATAAATAAAAATAATTTGAACATAAAATGCACCAATGCACCAATGCACTTTATATATGCCATTTGGTAACAATTAGACGTGATTCACGATACTCGTAGCGATTGCAGCACATACATTTAGCGCGGGGCTTGTAGGCATACATTATTGTCGAGACATAATGTCATGTAACAGCGATCTTAACTCACCTATAACTGGCAATGAAGGTCAGAAGACCCAGTGCTTACTGGCTGGTAACGAAAGACAAGGAATGAGTAGAAAACAAAAGAAAAATGCAACAGAATAGAATTATGCAAATTCGAAAAAGGAATCCCCAACATGAACAATACAATCAATAAATATCACTCGGCATTCTCTAACTTCAGCTGTTTGCAATTGGACACTCACTACCATTTCGGGATTTTACATTTTGTCAGCTCTGTATCATCAGAACTGCTTCAGGGAGCACTGACCAATCTTGCTAATTTTGCGAAAAAAAAAACTAAATAAATGTATTTGATTTATTTGTAGACCAATGAAAATATTGCAGTTTTTTATTTTCTTTATACAGTGTGTGCGGTTAAACGAGGGACATACTTTCAGGGGGTAAGTACTCGGGAAAATGAACTACTTTGACTATGGCACAAACTTTTAGAGTTGGTGCCATAGTCAAAGTTATTCATTTTCATACTAGCACACTGTATGTTGTAGTTATAAGTTCAGCAGACCTTCTGCATCAACCTGTATTATTCTCAACAAGCATCCTATCAATTACTTAGCTCCGTGATTGGTACAGACACCCGCGGTCATAAAACTTGTGCCTGCCTTATTAATATGCGTTCTACGACAACCATTATGAGCAGAATTACTACGTACCTAGCCATGTTTGTATCAGTTGTAAAAGAAAGTGTGTCTTTAACCAGCGACCAGTGTCATACACGTGGAGGTTATATTTATGAGCCTTAGAATAACATTTTATTCCTCGAAGACAAGCTTTGAACGAAACACGTACCAATGGGCTCAAGCAAGTGAAAATATTATGCTAATTGCTTTGTAAATATTTTTAACGTGTTGATTTTAATAATTTGGGCCCTAAAAGGTCATGCTATATTTGAACACAATAAAACAGACACTTGTACTCAGTCACCTAAAAAAAGCTGGTTCCACATTTGCATTTATGACGCCAACTGTCTTACCAACACACTGCGTTATACTTAATTAAAGAAAATACAGAATCAAAAAACCGATAATAAGCATATCGAAATCTTAACGAAATATAAAACAACCAACAGCTGTGGAGTGAAGGCAGCTGGTTTAAAAATGATATAAAGTACCAAAATGACCTCGACTCAACGGCCCCTAATTATGGTTTAGGTAGGTGTACGTGTAAAATGACCAACGGGACCCGCCCACAAGATGTGTGTTCCGGGTTTAATACTCGAGCTTATAAGTCAACAAGATGGAGTTTTGTATCACTTGGATTTGGTCTAGAAAGTTCTGATTCTTTGAAATGTGTTTTTAAGAAAAGTAATTCATGAAGATTAAGGAATATCTTGTTTGTTCATAGTAGTAGGTTGTAAGGTAAATACCTACATTTTGTACAGAACTCCTGTAGAATATAAAACATACGATACGATACATGCCAGAAATTTATAACCAGAAGCCCAAATGATACGAGTACAATCCAATTGGATTCAATTACTTAGGCAGTAGACACAAATGAATCAAATTGCAATGATCAAAGCGACCAAGATGAACCAAAAAACGAAGATTTCAAAGGAAACGCGGAACAAAACAAAATTGGCATCAAATAAAGGGGCTTAAAATCCAATATCAATTTTCATATGAACTCTGATTTAATAATGAAAATCACTGCAGCATTCGAAGTGCAATTTCATTATTGCGAAACAGAATATTGGATCTCAACGAAGCGTATTTCTGAATACTCGTGGGGTACAATGACACACCGAATCAACTTTCCGCTAGTGTCCATTGTGATATGAACGCTGATATTTTAGTGGATTATTTCAACTGCACTCATATGGGGTTATAATATGATATGATTTGTTGTCTGATTAATTATGTAGAATCACATTTTGATAGTTGATCAAAATACACCTGAATTTTGACGTGTGTTCTCTTAAAAAAATGTATATAAGTAATTTATCAGCTATCTCGTTACCATAACACAAGCATTAGGTTGCTTAGCTTGGGGCTATGGGCTGTGAAATGTCCATGGATATTATTAATATTAACATAATACCTATTCAATCTACATAATATGTCGAGTGCTCTTGTACTCGTATGTTTGATTAGAATGGAGCAAAAGCATTAAATATATTGAGGAAATCTCATGACTGTTATAAGGTGTTGGATGAACATATTTTTTTTAAGTTATGGAAATCTTCAAATGACGCTTTCCTCCCTCTGGGTGGAGACAATATCTTTAATTTGTATAAAAGCAATGAGAAGATTACCAAAAAAAAGAGACCTGATTTACAAACAAAACAAAAATCTAGATACTCCTGCAAACACGGCGCAAATTGACTAAGTATGATCATGTTCCTTTTTTGAAACAACGTTTAGCCTCCGGCTTTGGACCACGTTTTGAAACAATATAAAAGGTGGTTCTTAATCATTCTCCGTTCGATCTTGTTAGTAGCGGCAAATGTATAGGTATACATTTAAGCTTGCCAAAATCGGAGCACCTGGCGTTTTTTGCCACCTGTCTCTCTCTCTCTACCTGAATATGCAAATCGCAAACTTTGTATTTGGTACGGGCAGCCACATCCTGATCATTTGTATCTCCGTTTATGTAATATAAAGTGGGTGTTTCATACTCGTATAAGCGGCAATACTCTGAACTGCCTATTAGTATTTTACATTGCACAGGTATGTCGGCTCAATCCGCATCGCAATTTCAATCACTATTCGATATTCAATGTGCATAATCCAAACAGCGTTGTTTAAAGTACGGGCAATGCAGGGCTGTGTTTATTAAATTCTCCGTAATACGAGGGTGGCCAGACAATTAGGGTTGTCGAGGGAATATAGCTGTCAATCAGTACAGTACTCGAGTGCGGTTATGTGATACTTGTGACCGGACGTGGGGAGGCAACCTTCATAGGTAGTTACTGTTAATCACCTTAGCTAAGCCCCTTTATTGATTCAGAAAGCGAAATATCAAACAGACTAGAGATTCCTATTAGGATCAATGTGGGTTAACGCACGGAAGTTTTGTAACAAATGCTACCATCTGTTTTAATTAGATATCTAACAAGATATCTGTTGTATTTCATTAATTTACGAAATTGGGTTAACTGATGTTATTTTTGGTTCCAGGATCAAAAGAAGTCAAGTTTAAATATAGAACGGGTTTTATCTGTCAATCTATGCGGGCGAATGGAGCGCGGGAAAGTTACGCGTGTGAGGTGACATTTTAGTCCCAACGGTCGACACCGGTCACATGAACCGAATGCCGGCCATGTCACAATGTTGTTTTGGGAGTATTAATTAATCTAACGTTAATTTAACATGGACTTTGATTAATGGACATTGAATTTGTAATGAATACCTACGTAGTGAATGATGAGGAAGGAAAAGCTTCAGCAAACACCGAAGTAAAAAAGGGCAACAATTATACGAAAACCTAGATACTATGAATAGGTACCGCCTACAAGTATTTCGCGAATTCCCAACATTGATCAAACTCCAAAAACATATTGCAGACTAAATAATAGCAGCTGGCAT
This sequence comes from Hyppa rectilinea, assembly GCA_951799385.1. NCBI lineage: Eukaryota > Metazoa > Arthropoda > Insecta > Lepidoptera > Noctuidae > Hyppa > Hyppa rectilinea. The sequence continues at coordinate 7,533,222 of OX637314.1, forward strand.
TCAAATAGAACGAAATGGGTTTCCGATTAAATTTCAGACAACAAAAACATACGAAATATAAAGCTTTACAGTAGCGTAGCCGAGGGCGTTCGGTAACCTAATACAGATTGTGAAACTAGGGAGAGCTATTCTGCAATAAACTAGACTTTAAGTTGTGGGTGTTTAGACTGAATGGACTATGGAGTAGGGGCTGATCGGCTTTGCCCCAGGCACCGCCAATGCAATGCTTTTATTGCGAATTCGAATCGCCATTCTGTTTTTAGTTTCATCGATTTTCATGTGTTCTTGTTGTGAAGAGATTTTGTATCAACGGTAATAGTATGGGGGAGTTTCGTAATGGAAAATTACTTTAATAAGGTAGGTCGGGGTAAATATAAAGTATTTTGAAAAGAATTTAATATAACCAAAAATAATTATACTTTTTCAAATTAAACTCATCCATGCGACAGTTTTCGTGATAATATGAAAACATTGTACCTACGAACATTTTTTACGTGACCAAAATATTCTAAACAGTAGCGAAATAAATTCATTACCTAATAAAAAAAGATAAGTAGATTTTAAAACAAATTACAGACTAAATTGATGTTGAAAGCCTCGACGGTAATTCGATCGTCTTACAAAATTAGCCCTTCGAGCGAATGAGGAGTTTGGATAAAGGAAAGTTCCCGTCGGGTAACAAAACCAGTTATTAATAAAGGAGAAAATCAATTGTTGAACTAATTAATTGTTAATACAAAACTCGTTTAAAGTTCTGATTTGTTTTTAACTTTATCAAAAGAGCAACCAGAAGCGGAACAATAATATTTTAACCCTTTTAAGCCACAAATTATTTATAAAAATCAATGCTATTATGTTTTTTGAGGGAATAGAAAAACATGATAATTGAGCGAACATTTAACAAAGATAATTATATACATTGTATGCAACGGAATAACAAAAAACCAAATGACAATCACGATAACTGCTTATATCAATCATGTCACTTAATAAAGCAAAATTATGAAGCTATATCGAAAATTTAATTAGGTACTGCAAAATCTCTTCATTCTCTGGTAATAATTAATGTCTAGCTAGGGTTAATGTGCATGCATGTAGACAGGTCCCAACTAAAGTTATAGCTCAGTGGACTGGAAAGCCCAGATAATTGCAACACTGCTACTTTCAATACAGACATTAACACATCTATAAATGGAAGTTTATAATTATATTTACTTACAATTAATTTGCTGTGCGGCTCGGTATTCTAAGGGTTATCTATCGTTGGCGTTTCATTCATGAAGTTACTGCTGGTGTTAGTCATTTAATTCAATTAACTCAGTGTTGTTGTAAATACTTGATTAAGTTGTTCATCTATATTTTATATTTATGTTCTTGCTTCTGTTTCTTCAGATTTATTGTGCTTTTTATTAGAAATCGAAATTGTCTGCTCTATCTACTAAGTGAGAGTTGTAGGTATTATCCAACTGTGACGGGATTGTTAGAATCCAAAAATTCAAATGATCACAATTTTTGTAATGCTTCGTATTTCCTAATAAAAAACAACACTACGAACCATCTCATTACATGTCGTAAATGCCAGACATATGACATGCCACGCTACTTAAAATTAGTAACAGTAATTTTCATCTATACTAATATTATAAAGAGGTAAAATTTGTAAGTTTGTATGTAGGGGGTAATCTCCGGAACTAATGATCCAATTTCAAAAATGTTTTCACTGATGGAAAGCTAAATTATTCCTGAGTGCTATAGGCTATAAATTATATTTATATCATACATATTAGCCGAGCTATCGCAATTTTCGTCTAGCAAGTCGGAAAGAAATACCTCCGAAAACAGAATTATTTGCATGCGCTGCCTAAACAGTTACAGTATATCGCAATTTTCCGCGGACGAAGTCGCGGGCAGAAGCTAGTAATGTAATAAACAAACCGAAACTTTACTCCTGTTCCGCGCAAAACATTTTAACTACCGTATCAGAGAATATTACGAAACTCATTACCGGTACTCATTATCGATTTTATATCAACTGAGCTTTAATGAACGCTGGCATTGTAGTCTGTAATGAAGTTGAGCAGTAAATAAAGACATCCTTTGGCATGCAAAATTCCTAGACGGGAACGAGATAGTTTCAGAGTAAACGAGACCATGCATCGTTGCCAATCCCCCGGCAAAATTGACGATAAATTGAAGTGCATGCAAACAAGGATTGATTCAATAACTGCGGAATTTGATGTACCAGGTTAACAGGCTCAGCGGGAGATACTTGATTGATTATTTAGAACACGTATTGTGATTGCGTGGAAGCTGATAGGAATGTTAGAGTTCATTTGTTTAAGGATTTGAGTTGAATTACCCATGCATATGTATTTGAATCTAAAATATTTGATATGAGAGCTAGAGAGGTATAGAATTTGTAAAAATACAAGATTTAGTTCAGCGGCATCTGGCCAATCTGTTTGTATAATTTTACAATTATGAAAACTTAGGTTAAAGGTGTAATAGCAGGACTGCTATGCCTTTATAAAATCTGTGCAGTTTGCACTGTATCTTTATAAGATGATTTATGCTTGCAAAATGTCTTTAACATTAATCCAGGAAATGAACGTTTTGATGAATGTTAACGATACAAGTTAATCCTGCGCAGTTTCCGCGTTATGCAACAGAAAGCTTTAACAAGCTGATATCAGTGATGGACGTAGGTATACATATTCATAGTCATCTCACTTGTTTGCAAGTAACGTAAGGCAACGAAAATTGGAATGCAACATTTTTATGTAGAGAAAAATGCATAGTTAAGGCATAAGAGTTTAAAAGCCTGAGGCATTTCGCAGAAAAATTGTGTCAACAGATACTTAAAAAAACTTTGCTGCATTTTCTGAGCCCTGTGTAGATTCTTTAAACGTCAAGCAAGCCTAGCATGAGAGATTTTTTTTTGTAAAAGTAGAATTATTTGTCAAGAATGGTACTTTTTACAGTTTTATTTACCTACTGCAGAGTTTTATGAGTACTGGATGAAATGAAACATGAATCAAATTGGTAAAATTTTGACACTTATTTAAATAGAATCTGACACCAACTGGAATCGAAATCTATTCAATCCAGAAGACGATGAGAATAAGCCCCTGTTTCAGACAAATCGACATTCACACTCATTTCCATTACCACCGTCAAACCTTATTCCACGACAGACGGAAATCACAGACTCAACAAAATCTGCATACATCATACACAGCCTACCTACAGGTACACAGAGTAACAACGTTGCATAATCTGCTCACCGTCAATCCGCTTATATCGGTCGCCTGCCGCGGTTCACGCCGGAGGCCTTTATCTTTTGATTGACCTGCACTGTTGGTTATGACATAATAGAGCTATCTGCATGTCTGTTTAATCTATGTACGATAGTGTTTTGTTATGGAAATTGCTGTTGATAATGACTAAAGCTTTGTTGTCAGTGTTAATGTTTGTTATCTCAATTTTCTAGTATCTGGTACTATGCCTGTATTTTCTATCATTAGCAGTTTTTTTTTGCTTCACATTGGGTAAGAGATGGATCTATACCTCTTGTATAGCCTCATTTCTTTCTCACACTGAAGTAATATTATAATAATACAGCTCTTTGAGATGGAAGTTGACTACCAGGTAACATTTCAGTAAAGGCCAATTGAAGACATCAGTGGATGAAAGTGATATGTCACAAAATTATAATTTTGAGAAAATTGAGTTCAAAGTTGGGCATAAACATTTTAACATAATTATTTCCAAACTCCTTAAATGTACTTATTTATGAATTTGTAAAATAGACTCAAAAATGTGGTTGTTTTTAATTGTTTATATGCACATAACATCATCGTTCATACATACAACAGCGAAAAGCTGAAATTGCGACATATTACCTTCATCCACTCATGTCTTCAATTATAAGTGGACCTCAAAATAAAACATAATGTAATCCTAGTTCATTGACCTTGCTCAAGATTACATAACATACCTACCACCAATAAGCGTTAGAATTAATGACAAATACATAAATAGTCACAAGTTCCTGTTGAGCAAGTCGCGCGAACACCGGAACAACCCGTTTCCCTCATTCGACTTTTAGATCTTGAGTTGAATGATAAACAGTCAATTCTAGGTTTGTTTATATTTCCATACTTATCACGGCGAAGAAAAATTGCTTTTTTATGTATGCTTATGATTGCTGATAGAGTAAAGGAAAGCTACCTAGAATTGCTTGAAACTACCTTTGGTACTGATATCATCTACAGATTACGTAATTGGCATACAGCTGGATAAGCCTGTTCATGCAACTGACATAATCTCATAATGGCTTCTTCCAACACACGTTTTATTCGAAAAGTATTTTCTAGAGGACTATAACTCTTATACTCAACGGTCTGACAAACCAATGTAGGTTGCTAAAGATATAAAATTGACAAATGGGAAAAAATATATACGATTGAATACAGACACTTGGTAGAGAATATGAAAAAGTGTAACACAGTAGTTAAATCTATGATAAAATGCGCCGATAAATGGTTTGTTTTGATGAGTCATACGAACAGAGTCAAGGAATCCGTATGAATGCATAAGACTTGACGAGTGACTCAGACGAGCCGATGGGTTTCCCACTTTCTTAGCATCGGTGTGGGTAGACCTTAATCATTCGGTAAATTAGGCAATGCTTTGAATGTTATTTATAGATTTTTATTAGACATCGTACCTAATGACGAATAAAAAATTTGGAAGCGTTTTTTTTCAACCTCGAGAAGAATAGTAAAAAATTTAAGAATTAACTAGATTTAATTCAGTAACCAAGCATATAGTTGCAGTAGAATAGAAAAAAAAACGAAAAACCGATATATGTCATCAACTTTTACGGCGACAGCCTTAACTAATAATTTTCCTTTAGTTCGAAATCAAATAAATATATCATACAATTTGATAGTAATCCAGTCAAACAAAACAACATCGACTGTAAACATGAGGCCAGCGAAGCTGAGAATGTTATTGGGGCTTATGAAATAGAACGGCATGTAGCATTAAATTCGTTGAGTGGCCATTCACAAGTAGTGTTAAATGGCCACTTTGGCACAATTAGTGAGGGCGCCAATCGACGAGGCAATGCACACAGCGGCACATGATTTCACTAATATCACGTGACTGTCCTTTACTCATTTGGATCATTGCCCATTAATGGACCAATGTATCGCGGGAATTCGTACGACAGAAAATTAATTAAAACAGGAACTTGTTTGGCATTTAATCTACCTCCGTACAAGATTTTTCCAAAAAAAATCCTGGATTGTCAAAGAGCGAGATTTTTTTTCTCATCAGTCCTATCGACGCAAATATGTTTCTCATCCACCATTTTCTACTTGAGCATCTCGAAATGTCTACGGTCCAGTTATTAGCATTCCTGCTACAGCAATATTCACAATAGATTCTCAATAACGGTATTCAAAACGTTCTAACAATGCTCGTAAGTAGAAAGTATCACGAACACATAATTGAAGCAAACAATTTTGCTGGATCACGTGAGCAATGGTGTAAACAAACCTACGTTCATTTTAACAAGGTACGATCTTCGGGCCAATTAACGTCCAATAAAATTACAGTACTTAGTAACGAGGCAATTGCTAAACAACACGAAATTTTAAATCGAGTCTGCTTAAGTATCTTCAACTATGATGGTTAGTAAAATTTAAAACATAAAGAGCAATGAATGGAATGCGCCGCGAAAATATATCATAGAGGCGTTGAGGCTCGTTAAAGCCGTGGAGTGGTCCATGTAAGTTGTTTTATTGTGCAAATCAGCAGCTTCAATTAGCATAACAAACGGGCGATGTACGCACGGGCGGTTTCACCAGTCCGGGTGCACTGTGGCACGGTGCAGCGCGGTAGGGTTGCTTGGTATCGGCCACACGTCCAAACGGAATGGTCGGAACAGTTGTGCTCGCCAGACCGTGCCTTTCAGCCGCATCGACTTTCCAACTCATACATCGAATTTGAGCTCCAAACTTACATGTATGGAATTGACATAATGCAGGTTGAGAAGCTGCTGCTCTACGTAGAATCTGTTTTCATTGAAAACTTTTCGAGCACTCTTTTCAGTCTACTTAAATAATAAGTTGAATCAAAGTCAAAGTCAAATCTTTATTTCAAATTGAACGTCAAAATGAAGAAGAAGAAATAGAATTGTAAGAAGTAGAATTTAGTGTTTATTTTGCTATTATAAAAAGGCGGACTCTATGCGAAAAACGTTTAACCAACAATGCAACGTAGAATAAAACTAAATCCAACTACACAAATAAATTAACTTTCCTGTTATACACCAAACAATGACCTCAACCTAAGCCATCCCATTAAATAATTACCAGGGAAATCGGTCTAGAATTCCATTAAGTGAGTGACATCCCAAGAGATGCGGCATCCGTTGCAGCCAGGGGACGTACGCACCAAGTTATAGTAATGAGAACGACAAGGGATATTTATGCCCCGCCACGCGTCCCGAATACGCAATGAGTCTTAGATAGAATATTCAATATAAGGGACAGAGTCTCGAATTGGGATATTTGCTACATCATTTACTGTGTAAACATGCTGACAGGTGTTGGATCTTTCGGATCTTTGTATTGACAGAGGTTTTGCGTTCGCAAATATGTAAGTAAATTGCCGCAAATACAGTGATTTGAATTTCGAGGGTTGGCTAAATATTTGTGTCCTTTTATGTTCTGTCTTTTCTATATTTGGTACTAGCTTTTTCCAGATGCTTTTCACTTGTGGTTGTCGGAATTTTTTTAAAGGAAATGCCCAAAAAGTATGTGTTTAAAACTATACGTGGGCCAAATTTTATATGAATCCGTTTAGCCGTTTTTACATGATTGAGTAACAGACATTCAAACATACAAACTTTCACGTTTATAATATTCTATTATATTTAGAGTATTAAGAACTGTTTGTTCATTTTTATATTAAAGCTTTTGAATAACAACTCCCAAATCATTAAAAAGACTTTCCTAGAGTTTTGGAGTGCCAACCCGAACGGCAAAAACGTCTTTCAAAAACCAATTTTGCGCCGTCCAACTCCTAGAAAAATGCCTAATAGCTTTGGGAAGCTGTGAAAAGGGTCTTTCAAATCCTTTCACAATAGTGTGAGATGACCTGTCTCAACGTAAGAAAATTATTTTCCCTTCTGCTTTGTCCTCGACCGAGAACATGGCGGAGAAAATAATAAAATAATCGTGTCCATTGTAGACTCTTCCTAAAACTTGTAAGACTGTTATTGAAGAAAATGTTGTCGATATTTGATCTTAGTTTTTGGTCACTTTCACATGGTTGGAGTTAAATAATATTTGTTTTGAAGCGTGACGATTTTCACTTTCTTTTGAACGTGCAACCAAGTGTAGAACTTTGATTATAACTGAAATTCATACATCTTTTATGGACTCGTTAAATATTAACAGCATTGATGTGTAATTAAAGTATAAAATTGCTTGTAATTCAATTCTCAGTATAATAGTAGTAAAAGTCAGTTGAGCTAAGTTAAAAACTTTAAGTGATCGTATTATTAATACCTATATAAAATAACATAATGTGATAATTAATGGATATTAAAGAGCAATTAATACTCATAGTCCATTATTAATGTTGTATCGAATTTTACTCATAATTCAAACCAAACTGTAATGGAATCGTACATTATCATTATTGAGGATAAAAATATTCAATATTTATTCTCGAATACAATCGTAAAGCTCAACAAACTTTACATCGATTTACGCAATTCCATTTTTCATAGTTAATCACTGGGTGGCGTATTAACCACAAGCTTTTTCGTGAAACCAATCTGTCAGTTGCATTTTTCTTACAAATTAATCCGTAGAACTTATCGCGGCATAAAAACCCAATTAAATTGTTTTGTCAACGAATTTATTAATTAAAGAGTTGCAACAGCTGTAAATATAAATGACTTTATATAATCGGTCCGTAGATGTATTTTACGGAATCAATAAAGTGGATGAACGTCCCTATGTAATAGTGATGTAACTGCAGTGCACCGTCTCGCACGAGTGATTCAGTTTTATAGCCTGTACACAGGCAATAACTTTAGTTATACCTACACCTTGGCGATATTTATTCATTAAGTACTTTATTTTTATTCAAGAGAAAAAGATAAAATGTACTGTCTAATATTATAAAAGCGAAAGTATCTCTGTTTATTACCTATATGCATTAAGGGCAGATAAAATTAGGCACACATGTAAAAAAAATGACCTAAGTTACGACTCTAACCCAATATTAAATTCCAGTGGGATAGTTTCCGACCTCACCCTTTAAATACCGATTGAAAAATATTCACATTGGACTTTAACAGCCTTTGTGAAAGTCCTCCCTCTCTCCTAATTTAATCGACTCTAAAATAATCTAATGTTAGTACACTATCAGACGACCCTTCTAAGCAATTACATGCACATTATTAGCATACTAAATACTCGATTAAAAGCACCAGTGACATTACTATGGACAGCACTACTTCGTTAATTAATTCGCTTTCACTGTTGATTGGCACTCAGTCGCTTTAGTAACAAAGATTTTAATCAAATTTGACCATGGATAAATATCGGATGGGTGACCACTGCTCACAAACCAAAGACCATTAGCTTGGTAAATTAAAAGCGTTAAAATTAGCTGACATTTAAGATAAGTTCATGAAAAATTAGCAGACCAATAAAATCCACAACAAGATTGACTAATTTAAGAGATGTACAGTCGCCAGCAAATCAAATAACTGTACCACAAACTATCAAATTCTCTCAATCGATTTTGAACTTAACAATCGACGTTTTAAGGTTTAAAATCATTTGGAGAAATTTGACAGTCCGGTATAACTAGATGCGCTGACGACCGTACTAAGAAGATTGCCAAAAAAACTGTGATCCAAAGCTGCCAAAAGGACCATGGGCAAAAATGTATGAAGCCTGGGCTCACCCACCAACAGTGATGAGACCACTTTGAATATACTTGTAAAGCACTAAATATAAAGATTTAAACTCATTTTTGCGAAGAATCCATGGGGTTATTTTGCTATAAATATTTTTCTCCGACCATAAATAAACTAAAATTCTGCAAAAAGTAGTGCTGTTATGGCATTGTAGGTTTTGTTATTGAACATCTTTAACTAGTTGTAATTCCAGGTTTAATGTATACATAAAAATAAAACAGCTGCTAACAGTTAAAATTATTTTTATTAACATTTCAATCAATATCAATAATAATGTCGTCTAAATATCCTGCCGGTGGATTAAATTGTATGTGCCTGTCTAACCCTAGATACCATATTCCCTAGATATATATAGGCGCATCTATTGTTTACCACTATTTTAAGCATTTTAAGAATGAGTATATTGTTTCAATAAGTTTTACGACTCCTAACAATTGTCTTTTACTACAAAACCTATTTAGGTGCATATCTTTTTTCTGCAATGGAATTGAAGGTGGTGCCCATAGTAACAATTTTAGTACAAACAAAATCCTTCACAACGGCATATGCTATAACTCTGTTGGACACTGAGCCCAATTTGACTCATGGTCCTTTAATCTAACAATCATCTCGTGAATCATATCAACAAGGAAGACGACTGTCATCCAGAAAAGATCAAAGGATATTATTATACGTATGGACGTTGCTAATAACTTCAGAAAGCTTTTTTCTGTACAGTCGCCACTGGGTCCGGCGTGTGGGATTTTCGGTGCTGAGAACCCAAATAAGGCGAAGGTAGTCCGTTTCACTGCATGCGAGGTGTCGAGCATTATGAAAGATATGACTAAAGGCAAATCTCCTGGCCATGATGGTCTTAGCATCGAGCACCTGCAGCACGCGGGACCGCATATGTCTAGGGTACTGGCAATGATCTATTCGCTGTGCGTCAGCCACTCTTACCTGCCATCCGATTTAATGAGGACTGTGGTAGTGCCTGTAGTGAAAAAAAAACCGGCGACCTTGCAGATAAAAGTAACTATCGGCCTATTTCACTAGCCACAATCGTCGCTAAGGTTTTTGATGGTCTGCTTAATACACAGTTAAATAAGTTCGTAGCACTGCATGATAATCAGTTTGGATTTAGACCCAAACTGTCTACAGAGAGTGCGATATTGTGTCTTAAGCATACCGTCAGATACTACGTTGATCGTAAAACTCCCGTATATGCGTGTTTCCTCGACCTGTCCAAGGCTTTCGATCTGGTCGCGTATGATGTACTATGGAAAAAGCTGGAAGACATTAATTTACCACATGAACTTGTAGGAATCTTCAAATATTGGTATACGCACTAGGTCAACAGCGTAAGATGGGCGGGGGCTATGTCGGAGCCATATAGGTTGGAGTGCGGCGTGAGGCAGGGCGGATTGACCTCCCCTACCCTGTTCAACCTGTACATGGACGCACTGATCGTTGCGCTCAGCGGTGCCCGTGTCGGCTGCCATGTTGATGATGTGTGCGTCAATAACCTTAGTTATGCTGACGACATGGTGCTGCTGAGCGCGTCGGTCTGTGGCTTGAGGAAGCTAATGCAGATCTGTGAGGAGTACGCGAGTGGGCACGGCCTTAAATATAATGTGACTAAAAGCCAGTGCATGGTCTTTGAGACGAGTAGTGCTAAATGTCCGCAGAGTATACCCCCAGTTCTTCTCAATGGTGTTCCTCTAGACTGGGTGAAACAATTCAAATACTTAGGGCATTTGGTCACGGCTGACCTCAGGGATCATGCTGACATCGAACGGGAGCGGAAGGCTTTGTCAAAAAGAGCGAATATGTTGGCACGTAGGTTTGCACGCTGTTCTGATCAAGTCAAGATCACACTTTTCAAAGCATACCGCACTTCTTTGTACACGTGTAGCCTGTGGGCTAGCTATACTCAGACGAGTAACAGTGCCCTCCGCGTCCAGTACAACAAAGCGTTCAGGGCGGTATTGGGGCTGCCCCGCTTCTGCAGTGCATCGGGCATGTTTGCGGAGGCGCGCACCGACTGTTTTCACACCACAATGCGCAAGCGGTGCGCGTCATTGGTGCGCAGGGTGCGGGTCAGCTCCAATGCTGTCCTAGTGATGATTGCTGGGCGATTGGACTGCCCTTATATTAGGAAGTGCTGCAGTAGGCATGTAAAATAAATAAATAATAATAATAATAATAACAATTTATAATACTTATTTTTTTTTTTTATAACACTTAATTCAATTCATATTAATTTTTAATTTTATTTTATTTATTTATTTTATTTTAATTGTAAATGTATTGTACTTAATTAATTATGGATTAATTAGTTATCCATAATAAATGAATTTTATTTTTTATTTATATTATTATTAACATTATAATTAGGTTATATATGCACCAATGACATCACTATGCACCGCGCTTCGCTTTCACTGCTGATCGTTGCTCCATCAGTTTGGTTGTCAGTTTTCAGTCGCAGCTCAGACGACTATCAGTAATGCGGCGTCAGTACGAAATGACGCGTGCAGTCATCTATTATAGTGGTAATCAATATATGCCAATTTGTGGTAACTGCCGTTCAATTGATGTGTCGAGTAAAGGTTGATGATAGTAACCGTTTGTGTATACATATTCAGTCTAATAATGTTTCCATTGCTGGGACAACGGCCTTCTCTCGGTGAGAGAGTTTATGTTTATGCGGGTAGGTAGACGTCATATTTCTTCGAATTTTTGGTTCTAGGACATGTCTGTTTCCTTACGATGTTTTTCTTCACCGACGACCATCAATTTGACAGTAGTGGTGATTAAACAATTTACACGAAATAAAGCGCCTGACTGGGTTCGTCTGAAGACTCTTAAGTCACAGCCGTCATCACTGGACCACCACTGCGGTGTTGTTTGTGTATGATAGTTATTGAAAGAGTAGATCTTTCCAAAACATAAATTAATGAGAGCCTTATCATACAAAAAAAAATATTATTTGGCTATTTTATAAACTAAAGAATAATTTGTGCGTTAATCAAATGTCACTTGAAACGCTACAAAACCTACATTATAAAATATATTTACAACAGAAAAACACGAAGCTATACAAACGTTAGGAACGATAAAAATTAACCTGAAATGTCGCAATTACCCGTCATTATAACACAAAACTGGATCTAGAACAGCGTACCATAATTGGAAAAGTTCACAAACACAGTCATTAACCGTGCCAGTACATGTGGCCGAGGAAGGCAGAGAAACGGTATCCGACAGAAACCGACTTAGTTTTTTTCAATTTGTTAAGGGGGATTTAGTACGGGTTACAAACAGTGATCCACGAGTGAAAGTCGTGGTGGACGTAATTGGACTAAATTACCGTCTTCGAGGGACCCTCGCAATGATTGCAGGCCCAATAGACACTTTTTCTATTAGAAGCGAGCTTCTTTAAGCGTTCTACGGAGTCATTTTGGTTTCCTTAACGCTCGAGGTATGAGTAACAACATTAACTGTACTACAAACACAAATAAATATGAAGGTAATGATAAAATTATAGTTTTACTATGCGTTGGGAGTGGAACAGTAAAAAATAATGATAAAGAAGCAAAGAGAGTGCTACTGTATTGAACGGCCTACTCAATAAAGCGTGTCATTGATTCAGAGTTGAACCAATCTAAAATCTATTCTGTAATAAGGTTGTAAGATATCATAATAAACAATGGAGTAGTACGGCGAATCAAGTAATATTGTTTTCCTCTCAAGTAACAATAATAATAGGCGGATTATCAAGAGCACGCTGAGAGCTTCCGCTCATACAGAAGAAGTTATTATTGTTATTTAAGTTACTAAGATCGTTTTATCTACAGTAGCCTAGTGATATTTTTCTATTTCAGCTGTGATACCGCAGCATGATTTAACATTCTAGTTTGAAATGTTTGAGCTGTATACTATAACTATTTTATTATTTAAAAAAATCAGCACCCTGATTGCGTAACACACGTTATTGATATTTTAAGGATATTGCTAGAATTTTTTTCCAGACATATGAATGTCTGGAATAAAATTCTGCCCAACGACGTAAATAACGCAATGAATATTGTCGATTTGTCTAAATGTTACGCAATTACCTGTTTGTTTTATTTTAAATCTTATCGTTGTATCACAGCTTTAGTAAAAAAAAATGTCAACTAATATTTAGAGCGTACTATACTGTATGTAAGTGGAAACATGCATAATTATAAGCCGAAAAAGTCTCCTAGCACATAGTGTTGCAAAAAATAAGAGCGGGTTGCTAGATTTAATAAATAAATAAAACTTTATTGCAGATTAAAACTCTTTGTTTTGTATATCTAAAGGACAACCTTCTTCTAGTCGTGTGGTTAGTGACTTACCTGGTGTCAGAGTTTTTATACTGCCTATAGGCCAGGACAATGATTCAGCTACATTTGTCAAGAAGGTATGTTATGATTTAAATAACGTTGAAACACGCTCAATTATCCATGTCACTTGAAATTATTTGTTCCAAATTTAGCAAGAAAATCAAGAGAATTAATGAGAAAGGTTCCACGCAACCTTGGCTGTTCATGCAAATTACGGCTAAAGATTAAATAAAACAGAACGAAATCAACAATCCCTAACAGTACACACTACATAAACCAACCACAAATACTTTGGAGGAAAGTAAGAGTTTACTTTTATGTTAAGTAACATATGTATAGGGATCTAAAAATATAAAGCTTTGTAAATTGCTGCTTATAATCCCACGTAGGTGGCGATGGAATCTGTTCAAAATGTTTCGTTTATGTAAACGATGGCTATCAAACTGCATGTGTTATGCAATCAACATCACTGAAACTATCAATAAACAAGAAAACAGAGCTATCTTAAGAAACACGAGAAAATATCGTGGAAAGAAGTAAAAGTGCTTATTCGTCAAACAGCAAACGTAGAGCAAATAGAATGTCAAACGATGTTTTCTCGAAGCTAATACTTGGATTAATCGGTGAACCCGAAGTAAACACTGTTCATAAATAGTCGTTGAAGGGAGAACCGCTAAATAGCGCAGTTGATAGCATCGCCAGTGACGAGGAATCATGGCGCGATAAACTTAACCCCTAATAAAAAGACGAAGTACTGGCCAGATTATTGGACGCCTCTTATCAAGTGACTTAGGCCGCCCCAAATTGAGTGAGCGAGAATTATGGACGAACTTGGACGAACTTTCTACTAGCAAGAAATAAAAGATAATGAAGATTCCGATTAGATAAATGCGGTAAACATTTGGATAAGTATCGGACTAATGTCTATAAACGTTTATGATAGTAGAGATGTGGGATGGACGATGTTGTTGTTGCTTAGAATATGCTAAGGATAATAAAAAAGTTGAAATCGTCATAAATTCGCAAAGAAAAAGTTTTGGTTTTAAATTTTTTTACATTTCTAAGGAATATTTTGAAACTTTTCGGTAAGCCACAAGAAATATGAATACCACTTCCAAACATGTATTTAACAAAGAAAGAAGTAAGAAAAGTGAATCAAGTTTTGATCATCCCTTTGTGCAAACGTAACCTAATCTTTATTAGATTCTCAAACCAATGTTTGTTAAACGTTTTGAGCTAATAAAAGTAATATTAAGGGAACGAGAAGCTACGTACGGGAGGAAATGAAAGCGACGAGAGAAAGAAATTGGAAAACTTGTTACAGAATTACTGGAGATGAAAAAGGAGAAAATAAAGCTTTAGTAAAAGTTAGTGAAACACGGTACGCTTGAATGTTTTTATTTACCTGGGGGATCGCGTTTGATCTGTAGCAAGGTTATATTCATACTCCGACCAAGTTTTTTGTATGCGTGCAAATATTTGCATTAAAACTTGGCAAGTAACCTGATTGTGTTTATACTGGTATTATGTGCTTTATTTTTTTGCTTCTGGTGTCCCAAATTTTGGGTTTTTATACATGTCGTAAGTAGCGAAAGGGAAAATCAATAAATCAATCTGCTTAACTATTATTTTCGAGGAAGTCAGGGTAAGGGTTGAACGCAGGACAGGCGAAAGCCAGAGAGGGTCACGTACCTCCACCGTGTTTCCATGTGACGCACGCTTAAACAAAACAACTCACCTTTTATTCCAGTTTCCGATCTCAGCGTAACGTCGGCCGTTCGAGCTTCCGCACCTCCTCACTTCATTTCCTTTGAACGTCTGAACAGAGTTACCGTTAGGTGTTAATATTCCGTTCGTAGTATTATTGTTCCGTTCTCTGTTCCTCGGGAATGTTCCAGTTCCTGAACGAAAAGTTGCCAACTGCGGAGCTTGTTCCACGTCGGGCGTGAACTGCTGAAGCGGAAGAGTCACGTTTCCACTCCAACTCTTGCGATTGACGGCGAAAGTTTTGAACGTTCCATTACCGTTCGACGATGGTGCCACCCCACAGAAGCTGCTCCGGTTATGACTGTTCTTTATAAAAGCACCGTTCTGCAGCGCCACTTGAGGCTTGATCGGCACCAGTGGTGACGCCTGGTCAATGGACATCGTACTTTAATAAATGTAGGCGCAACCTACGTTTGATCTATCTACATTTTTGTCTGTAAAGGAAAGAATTGTCTACATTAGGGGTGTATTACAAAGCGTTAGTCGCGACACCACCAACAGAGTTGCTTGTAAGCGTGCTAACCGTGCTAAATTTAGGGCAGCCATTGCATGGCAATCAATATCGAACCATTGAGGCTTTGTCAACGAGCTGGTTGCTAAGTGACATGCCGGCTAAGATATAATGAAGAGGCCAAAGAACAATAGAGTTCAATTTAGGTTAATGGGCATTCGAGTTCCGCAGTGTTCTACACTAGACTGATACGCTAACGAAAGTACTTGCAGTTCCTATTTGTAATTTATTTCGAAATAGTAAAAGCACTCATGGTTTCAGAGAATTCAACTTAACTGTAGTTTCTATGACAATTTAAAATACATTAAATTAAAAAATCGACAACGAAGTAGAAATTTAACCGAAGGACGCTATTTGGTAATTGCTGCCGGACATAGCTAACTATTACGCACTGTTGCAGACTAGCGACAAAAACGCTGTCGAATTGTTTTCTGACCTCCGGTTCCCTAAACTATGCAATTTGCCAAGCCAAACTGGCAAAAACATTTGATGATTCAAAAGAAACTTTTTACTAATACTGAAGTGATATTTCGATACCGTTTGCTTTTTCGCAACTTTGCGAGAGTTGCGAGAGACTTTTGTTCT
The DNA here is from genome assembly GCA_951799385.1 of Hyppa rectilinea. NCBI lineage: Eukaryota > Metazoa > Arthropoda > Insecta > Lepidoptera > Noctuidae > Hyppa > Hyppa rectilinea. The sequence goes on from OX637314.1 coordinate 7,549,447, forward strand.
CTTTACGCAAAAATGTTGATAGCTGGACTATTTTTCAATTTGATCTATGCCAAAGAAAGAATCTACTAGCCTTCATCAATTGTACTGCGTTAGCTCGTCTGCATAGCTACAATTGACCTTGTATGTCGTTGTATGCAGCGACTAGCGCGTCCCGTTGTCCATTGTACTCAATGTACTTCATTTATTCACATTAAAAGTGGAAACTCTCCATTAGTTTTACCACCTTGACCCACTTGCACGCTCACATTATAGCCTATGGTACTTTTTAACACTACCATTATATGATAAATGCAATACACTGGAGTATCATTTGGTCGTAAATGTAGGGTGTGAGGTTGGCTTGTTTGTTGTTTTAGTTCATGGTTTTGATGTAATATTACCGTCTTTAGAGCGCTATGTTAAATATCATCAACTTAGGTAATACGGGATGGTGTCCGTAACGCCATATCAATGTGCGTATTTTGTATATATATCATCGATTTTTGGACCGACTGATACTTTATACAGGGTTACTGGTAACTCGACGTATTCCTTGCAGGACGTCATAGTAGGGTTAAAATGCAACAAATTAAGCCACCAAATGTTCTACCGAAATTCAGTAGTTTTTGAGTTAGTTCGATTTTTAGAGTTTTTATGAATAATCCCAGATTAAATCATTTGAAACCAATTTAAAAATTATTTACGGCGCGACAGTACAGAAATTTTAAGTTATTATCGTAGTTGATGCCGTAGCAGATCTTTGTTAATAATTAAAAGTTCAAAAATGCCTTAAACCTTGGCAAATATCACTAATCAAACATTTTTTTTTTTGTAATTTTTGTTGTTACTCCATACAAATTGTTGTCTAGTGCAAAAATAAAATACTACGCCTGATGTACAAATTACTAGGAAAATATCCTTGTCTTATCAGCTATTCAGAAAGGTATGATTGTCAATACTTTTGCATGTATGACAGGGTAGAGAAGAGTTTTATGGGGAGCAGGTAAAATTGTAAGACAATCAACATTTTGTTTGTTATTCGTAGTATTCGTAGTTTTACCTGAGCTTGAACTCCAAACACACGGTAAGCTTTGTGATTGGTTACTATTGTTCTCTCGGCATGACTCGGGGTGCGATTTTCTGGTCGTCAGCGTTAGTCAGTCTCAACTCTACGTCGCGTAAGCTCGTGTTTTGTTATCTGGCTATCCCTATCGCGTATCTTGCTCTCGTGCTGTGCTGTGCCTTCATAAGTGCTGACTATGGCTGCATATTCTAATCCAGAATACGCTGACATAATTTACTGTTACGGACTTTGTGACGGTAACGCTGCTGAAGCGCGGAGAGAATATGGACTTCGCTTTCCCAACCGCCGACTCCCACACGTTAGTGTCTTCGGATCGACTTATCGGCGAATATCTGAAACTGGCAGCGTCCAAAGAACCAGGCAAATTGACACTGGTCGTTCCCGGAGATACACGGCTGACGACGAAGAGCTGATTCTTCAACGTTTTATTGACGACCCCAACATATCGACAAACATCGTAGCGCGTGAGCTTGGTATGTCACAGTGGAAAGTCTGGTCTGTAGTTCACTTGTCAGGCCGACATCCATATCACTACCAACCAGTCCAGTCATTAGAAGAGGGAGATCCGCCGAGACGGCTTGAATTTTGTCGTTTCATGCTGAGTGCCGACGCCGAAGGCGAAAACTTTTTAATAAACATTCTGTGGACCGATGAGTCATGTTTTGACCGTGATGGTATCACAAACTACCACAACTTACATTACTGGGCACCGAAAGCAGAAGCAAACCCTAAAAAACTGAAACCAACCGCATCCCAGCGTAGGTTCTCGCTTAATGTTTGGATGGGTATTATCGACGACAAATTAATCGGCCCACATTTTTTACCCCGAACACTAAATGGGGAACTTTATGAAGATTTCCTTAGAAATCATTTAACACCACTGCTCGCGGATGTACCGGAAGAAAGAAGAGCAAACATGATTTATCAACATGACGGATGTCCAGCCCACTTCCGAATCACAATTCGACAATTGCTGGATGAAAACTATCCAAACCGATGGATAGGGCGCGGTGGGCCGATTCCGTGGCCTGCGCGAAGCCCTGATCTGACGCCCCTAGACTTTTACGTCTGGGGTCATATGAAAGACCTAGTTTATGTGACCCCAGTAAATTCAATTGAAGAACTAAGGGAGAGAATAACAGATGCGGCGGACCAGATGAGGGCAACAATCACATCAAGAATCACAAAAACTGAAATGAGGAAGCGAATAAGAACATGTATTCGAAACCGAGGGCAGCACATCGAACAAGACGTGTGAAATGTATGTCATAAAAGTTATTAAATTGAAATTTATTAAAAATAATAATAACATTCACGAAATTGTTTTATTTGATTTTCCGAATAATCACCTTTTTGTGAGACGCACGTCTTCCTGTACTAAATCAAAAACGATTTTCATAATGTAGTCCATGACTTTGTATTAACATTCATACCTTTTTGGATAGCTGATAAGATAAGGATATTTTCCTAGTAATTTGTACATCAGGCGTAGTATTTTATTTTTGCACTAGACAACAATTTGTATGGAGTAATAACAAAAATTACAAAAAAAAAAATGTTTGATTAGTGATATTTGCCAAGGTTTAAGGCATTTTTGAACTTTTAATTATTAACAAAGATCTGCTACGGCATCAACTACGATAATAACTTAAAATTTCTGTACTGTCGCGCCGTAAATAATTTTTAAATTGGTTTCAAATGATTTAATCTGGGATTATTCATAAAAACTCTAAAAATCGAACTAACTCAAAAACTACTGAATTTCGGTAGAACATTTGGTGGCTTAATTTGTTGCATTTTAACCCTACTATGACGTCCTGCAAGGAATACGTCGAGTTACCAGTAACCCTGTAGCATAAGATTATGACTTCATAGCTTTAAACCAGAGTGTCGTAATTCTTAATTCAGTTTAAGCAGTTAATGTCGAATCCTTTTTCAATCTGTTAAAGAATTAACACTAGCATTTATCCGACATCTGTAATTTATCTGACAGCTGGTGCATATCAACTACCGCTATAAAAAAGGAGTTGCTTTCCAAAAAGGACATCAATTTGCGTCGAAAATAAATGTCACGTCAATCGTCGGATATATTTGACCCAGTAAGGTGCGGACACTGTTCATTTGGGACGGTCGTTCGTCGCCATCTCCGTTCGGTAATATAACCATTGCGTAAGGCAACCGGTGACTGAGACGTTCAACTAGCCACCTCGGATTCGCGACGCCTCCGCTTCGGCCTAATTGATCGGTGAGCAGTGAGCAGCCTTATCCAACGAGCATCTATAGAGCTTGAGTGCTAAATTATAGTGATAGCTTCGAATCGGATCTACTTTCTTAAAACTCTTTTTAAATATAGCTGCCTGTTTAATTTATGTTATGGAAATCAAGAACCGTATTTACGAGTTTTGTGTTCTTGAATGTGCTGTCTCGTAAAAAATAATCCAAATCACTTTAAGTATATTACTCTCTATGAATTAGGTCTTTTGATTCTATTTCCAATTCTGTCTTAAAACGCCTGGTCACTTTACGTAAGACTTGCAACTGGAGAAGCTTTTGTATATTGCCAGAAGTATAAACAAAAAGCAATTAAAAATAGTGGGCAACACTGATTTTATCGGCCAACGCTTCCATCTTATGCAATGTAAACATTAGCAGTATCCATTTCTTGTACATATTGTATCGGTCATGAGTGATTGAATAGAGCGGGAAGTTTCTCATTATTTTTTTCTTATTCTTTTGAAGACATGCAAACGTTATTCAAGTGTTACCATTATTATGCGTTTCTTACTTTGTAAGTTCTGTAACAGCTATTACGGTTTGCTCATCACTCGTTTCTTCACGTGAAAGACGTGAAGTAATATTGTTGTATATAGTTACATCACTAGACGTTAAATGTTTTTATTTAACATCTCTTTGGTCAGACACCTCGATTTTCAGTTTATTTTGAGACCCGACTTTACAATTACTTTACAAAGTAGGTTATGATATTTTTTTTACATCTAAATTCCTACAATAAAAGGAGGTTTTTATACCTTTGAGTCATCATTAGTAAACAAAACAATAGGCGGGTACGTAATTATTACATTGGATGTTTTTATATGCAGACAATGCTATTGTATAAGTTTAGCAATTGCTAACTACGGTAGTTTTATTCAAATTAAAAGCTTGGTTTTAGTTCCGTATTCAATGCGATAATAATTAATACTTGGATAGCGTTAACTTATTTTAATACCATATGAAAATTTTATGCAGCGTCTTTCTAAATTAAATTTCTTCCTGACCAATTTTAGTCGATGCCAACTTTCGGCCACCAGTAATTTTTTTATTGATAGTCATTTGGAGTTAGACCAAGAAAATGTTCTCAAATTCACGTTGGCGTAAAGAAACTTGAAACCATACTTCTTTAATTGAACATCATCAAAATTGATGACCTAAATAGTTGATTCGGTGCATTAGTCATTTGAAACGCTTGTTACAAAAGCATTTTTTTGTACCCGTGACGATGACTAATGTGTATCTTTTTCAGTAGTTCCCACATGTTTATTTATGAAACAATCAAGCGTATGCGAATAATTGTAAGAATAAATTAAACATAACTGGTGACACTCGAGATGAAAGTATAATTTCGAAGAAACTGAATAAGGACAGCAGTATTAATATCATCAGTAAAAATAGAAGGTTTTTAATGTTACGTAAAAGGAAGATTTAATTAAAAGTTTTTCCAGTCCATCGAAGAGGATAGTAATAATTATTTTATCAGAAGATAACATTCCTTGGATTGTAGTGAACGTGTATTGGATTTCAATGCATGAAAGTAAAAACTGAACGTGTGAGGATCTGTAGCAATTAATTACAATTTCTTATCTCATGTAGGTATTAAGAAAAAGGTAGACGTATTAATCACTTGCAATTTAGCGTTGCCTAACCTGGACGAAACCAGATTAAGAAAACAACTTTTACAAATAATTCAAGCTTATTCGAAGCTCCTTGTAATGCATTACATAATAATTGTCTAGTCTGTTCTCATAAGGAAATTATGTAATTTATTATTTCACTAAGATCAAAATGAAATTAACATGTAGTCATTACATACGGTGTCATCTTTAAAAAAGCGACCAAATCTCATAGATTACAAAATAAACGCTTTCTGAATTGTTGAATTTAGTCGATAATAATGTTGTTAACGCCAAAACTACAATTTAGTTTAAGCTGCTCTTTAAAATCATCATAATAGCTGAAGTTCAAGAGGTAGATATCCTTCCCATGAATATTTATAACCCTTATAGAATAAAGTACGAAGGCAAACACGTAACACTGGGTTTCCGACCAATTACCGACTTATTAGAAAACGTCCATACGCGCGTAAAAAGCGATCGAATGTCAGAAAGGTGCAAGACAGGTGTAAAACAATGAACTTCTACCACTAACTAAGTACGTCAGTCATATTGAATGACATTATGAATACACGATGACGTTAATTAATGAAAAAGAAACAGTTAAAGGTCAATAGACTTTTTTGCTTAACTCCTGACTTCAAATAAAATGACTATCAACAATTTCTCGGTAAAATCGTAGTCTAGTGCTCAAATACACACAGAAATGAAGAACTGTAAGAACGCAGAACTTAATAAACAATAAGTTTTAGTCGTATAATCTCATCTTAATTAGAAAGAATAGATACCTAACTATGTAAAAGGAATTTAGAAAAATCGATTTGAATATCGATATGAAATGGTATATACAAAATCGATATGAACGTAAAGTTGAACCCAACAATAATAATGTCATAGCTCATACTCTTAACATATCAACAAACATGATTCACCCGGTCTACGGAATGCGGCAGCGGGGAATATGGATCATAAACAAACGCACGTGCGTATCTATAGGCTGTAGCTCAATAAATTGATAACTAGTAGTTGGCTCGGTTTCAACGCTTTTATTGGATGTATCGTACACATTAATAATTTGGTAATTGATTGGAACATTAGTGGAAGCTGTTACGTACTCCCACACATTGTTAGGAAATATATCTGCTCGTACATCTTGCTCAATTTCATAATATACAACAATTACTTACTTATTATTACAGATTGTACTGCTGTAGCCGGTTTATATAGAACCTCAAGAAATATGTCATATTCAGTCCATTTTCTTCTTTTTGATATCAGGGGGCGAAGACAAGTGTTTATCGCTCCGTGACGATCCGATTTTGAAAATTGTTGATCGAACAATTCGTTAGTTCAGCGATTCGGATTGTCAAGAACGCCTCTTGTCAACCCACTTGTATGGGAATATTGATCAAGTTACGTAACATAATTTGACATTATCGAACACTTAGCGATCGAAAACGATTGATCACGTGACATTTCGAAAGCTTATGCCTAATCCATACATTTCAGATATATATAATTTCGTTATCGTTAATGAAATGTGACTTTGTCTAGGCCTCCAGGACGGCCACCAGTCGGTATGTATTTATAAGGAAAACTGCACAGCTATTTTTGAGTCGTTAAGTAACTGAACTATTACAGTGACTTAAAGTGGGGTCCAAAACAAGTAATTCGAAACTAAGAATGGCTGAAAAAGCCCATTTTATGCACCTGTTGTAAATGCATTTACAATGTTTTCTTTGCAAGGAAAACAAGACTCTATTAAAGATAATGCGAAGGTAGCACACGAAACCAAATATAGCGCTAAAGTGATTATTAATCTTAACATATAAGATTTAATCGAATATGCAAACTTTGTACTTGGGAATTACAAGCCTAAGAACTTATAACGCTCACTAATTGCAATATACCTTGCTAAAAAAGACCATGCAATTTAAACGTAGGAAGTCGTACGCCGCATGTAGGCGAATCGCAAACTCAAGCTATTATTCAATAGGATGTGCGCATCTAGCCTTTGGCAGTGATTGAATCGAATTAGGTTACAGTACAATAACCTGTCATATAACTAGATGTAACCTTGGCCTAGACATGCTTCTAGAGATAGGCACAGACCTTTTACGAGTGTACGTGACATAGCTCGCAACTCTGTATCGACGAGTCGTATTACTTAACTTGGAGTCACGTGCTGATAGAAAAACAATTCCTATAAATATTGAACTGCCTGTCATACATTTTTAATTCGAAGAAAGAATTCAATAAATAAATTACGGATTACCTATGATGAAAGCAATTTGTAAACAGAAGACACGACTAAAGGATAGCAATTTAGTTCTAATACAGAAACTATAATAGTCCTGCTACATAATTTATAGAAGATAAAACGCTCGAAAGAACAGAATAACATTTAGCGAGGTACCCCGCCGAGAAGGGTCTACACGTGACAACTATTCCAAGTGTTGAACAAAAAACAACACTTTATCTAAGTGAAGGGTTTCAGAATGTGCGGGGATCATAACTGCGCGATCTGTATTCAGACCACGCACTGTACAGGAAGGCAGAAGCCACAATGTGTCTTGAGGCTTCCGACTCTTGCTCAATATTTCTATTATTGATACTGGATCAGCCCTAAATGCCGTATATTGGAACCAAAAGAAAGTTGCATGTGAGATCTGAAGAATTTCCTGCCATTTATATTCCAAACACCAAGAGAAACCTATCAGTTATCCAGTAGATACCAAATGAGTAAAGTTACATGAACAATTTGTCGCACTTTTTTCCTCGAGCTGTGATTGATCTGTCGGGTAAGCGCTTCGTAGTGTTTGTTGAGTAGTATCGATTTAAATGGAATACATACAACTACTTGGAAGCACTCGAAGCTTAATCGCAAGACTGATTTTCGCGCAAAAAGTTCGAGGTCGGTTTTTTTCGTTACTTATCGCTACCACAGATCTAATTTTTTGCTAGGGTTTTTGGAACAGCGCAGTTGTGTGGATATCGTATCATCTTACTCACTGTGCGTTGTGGTATAAAAACATGTGTTTATCTAATCACTAAATCGTATTCAAAACTAGTGGCAACAGTTAAAATATAAAACAGTTTATTTGATCGAAACTGTAAAATTTTAAATAAGGCACGTAGTCATGGATTTCATAAATTCAACTTTTCTTTAATGACTCTTTGGAGAAAATATGACCAACAGTATCAACTTGGCCGATATGAACATCGTTTTAATTTACAGTTACTTTCTCCATAATTTCAAACCGTTCTATTTAATATTGCTAGAGCTTCTAGAACAGGATATGCACAGGTCGCCCTAACTGTGTAAGGTCGTTGCGATGCACCTCAGGTCGGCCACGCAAACACAACGAGTTGACACAAGCAAACGATGCGGGCATGTCATGGGGTACCTTGATGAAGATGATATGAATACTGATGTAGGAGCAAATCTTGTTACATATGGGGAACTGGAAGATTTGCATAAGATATTTGGAGGAAATCGTTAATCAACGTACGAACAGGAAACAGGCACATACGGCTATTAACGGTCTACGTCAATTTAGCTATTCGCAACAGGATGAAGAATTGGAAAGGAAATATGTTCGGTTAATGAACTTATATAGCTGGGTAGAGACTTGATTAATAAAAACCAAAATTTAGCAGTTTATAACAAACTCATTATGATGGAAGAGTCAATTCAGACAAAATTGTTTGTATCTGTAACGGATGATTTTGCTTTCTTCAGTAATAAAAAATTCATAACATCCGAACATCGAATTTGAAACAGCGGCTTCTTTGCTTAAGATCGTTTCTCTCCAATAGCTTGATATATTGACGTCAAATACGAAATTCTCGTAATTAAAGATACATTTTTAATGTTGATAATCAACAATGTATGCAATCATTGAAACTTTCTACTGAAATGATAGAATACAAACTTTATTACAAATTGCTATATTCAACTCCGCTACAATCTAGTCGAAAGTATAATTTGTATTAATCAGTGAATTAACTTCATAAGCCAACATGAACGACTACATAATTGAAAACCAATTAATACACCAATGGATCTAGGTAGAGTAGGCAATAACAAGTTTCTCCCATTACTTGTGTTGTTTACACCAACATTTATCACAGACTATGTAATATAAAAATAGGTATATATATAAATATAAATTAATATCGTGCAAACGAAATTGAAACGTGATTGAAAACGAAAATAAAACATGCTAATGCGAAACTCTTACCGTTATCAAAATCAATGAATAACGATGATTAAATAAAATAATATTTATCTAAGGGCCGTTAAATATTCAATCAATGAAGTGCCAGCTTTTGTTCCTCTTCACTTGAATCATCTCTAAATAGAGCGATCATTAATCAATGTACAAAAACGTTGACGCGGAAGGAGTTTAAAAAGAAGGATGGCGCAAAAAATCTTTTATTATCCGTTAAAGGCACGAGCACGCCCTGCCTATCAATATTCATTGTCCTTGTTAGACTGAAAAGGTTTTTTGCTTATTTGTTTTTAGTTAAACGAATTTGCCAAAGTACTTTAAAAATAATTCATACTCTGGGACCGTTAAAAGATGCGACAAATAAGACGCTAATGTTGAACGGATCAAATCGGATAAAACAATATAAATGTGTGACACAGCGTGAAACCGATTGATTCCTCCATAGGGGTGGCCCACCGTGCCTTTAATAGTACTCGCAGATATTTGGTAAAAAATCTTTCAAGTAGAAGCCCTTTTGTAAGTGGGTCACTAAGCAGGGAACATGACGAATCGCTTCCATCACTCTTTAACGTTGCTGCAAGAGGGGAAGACGAGATAAGACTTTACACTTAGCCACTCTCCCATTCGAGAATTTTTGATAAATGCATCTTACAAGTTTTTAAACGAGGAAGGAAAAAGTGCAAAGAATTTTATCAGAAGCCATAAAACTCGCAATTAAACGTAAAAGGAGAAACGATAACGCTAAAAAAAGAAATGGACTCAATTAATATTAAACAGTGCCAAAGAAGGCTGAATATTATTTATTCAGCAGACATTCTAAGAATTTTAGGCACATGGCACATGCGAGAGCCTATGAAGTCGGACCGCTACGTGCAATATAAGGAGCTGCACCGAACAATGGGCTTCGTTGTGTTTTCCGGAACGACCTTAAGTGTATACATTAGCGAATGTTCTACCATATACAAAGAGGTAATTAAAAAGCTATGAAGAGCAGTAGCGGCCGGTGGCCGAGCAAGAAACCCAATTAGTGGTGCCATAAAATGGTTGGAATTCTAGTCTTTCAAACGGAAATGTTACCTACATGGATTGTATAGTTGAAAAAGATGTTTGGTGAAGACAAATATTTCGATAAATATAATATAATTGCGTATTCCAGAGGAGAGGCACGATTGCGGAGTCACGGCATTTCGTAACCACGATCGGGCGCATTCCATCGCGGCGCCGGTGCAACGCCCCTACGGGATAGACCTGCGACGGTTACTGATGATGCTAGCACGTATACTGTAGATAAACATACCTGCTAGTTGCTACTACTGCCTACACTAAAGTCTTAGCAGCACATTCGAACGAGTAGGCGGCAGATCAAATAGATGGAAAAGTAAAGTGTGGGAACTGCTAAATAGGTGAAGGTGTTAATCAAGGTAGCGCTAGTGATTTGTATTAGATTCAATGTCTTTAGTTAGACTTTAATTATGATGTGGGTTACTGAACAGAGACGTTATTTATTTGTACACTGAACGCTAATGCAGAAAGAAGAACTGTAGCGTAAATATTGTTGTTTTGTGATTTAAAGTATGCATACATCTTCAATATAGACATTTTCTAAAAGATACAAGCTGGACTTGAAGATTCCGTACTATGTTCATTTCGTTAGCTTTCACTAAGACTTGGGTAATTTACGTTAACTTTTGGATGCAAAGGCTAAAGTTGTTTATTAGACTTATTGGTATTATTATCAAACTTTTGTAATTTTATGGTTATGCGTAAAAGAGACGTATTGCACCTCAAAACCGGAAAACGTTGCAGAACTGTCGAAGAACACGTGCAAAAAGGAGGCCGCTTACGCAATCGTCGGCGAGTTATCAAAGATTGTTGCCCTCGCTAATGCAACGAATATCTGAACTCTTGCGCAGCTCACTAACGGTGTTCTGGACCGCTCTGTTTGCATTGTTTTGGTCAATTGCCATTATTGTAGCTAAAAGAATGCGGCTCTCATTAGACGTTAGTTTTACGCCCGGGGCGTGACGCTCACGTCATCATTGGCCAGTTCTATAACGTCTTATTATAGTTCGCTAACCGCGTGAGTGGCCAATCGTGCGTAAGTATTACTATATCAACTTTGTTGCGTATTTTGCATAATACACGAATACATTCTATATTCAACATTCGTGATTATGAAGCAATTCTCACGATTGAATCTCAAGGTGAACTTAAATGTAAAACACATGTTTTACCCATACAGAAAATAGACAGGCGCTGTGACAATAGATCAAAAGGCTTAGATGTTTCTTATTCCCAGCAAAATGAAGGCAATTATTAAAAGCTAACGAAACGAACATGGTACGGAACCTGCAATTGCTATTTCTTTTTTTTAATGAAACAGTGGGACCGGCATTCACAAGACCGTTATAGAACCTTACGAAAACGGAACTTTTATGAAAATTACTTACTTTTAAAGCACTTTCTCTAAGTAATACCTTCGCAGAACATTTCTAATCATGATATTGTTCCATTGCTGTTTATTGTTTGTTTAGTAATTGTGACTTATCAAATAATATTTGCAACTGGCATTAATACAATATCAAAATAGGCCTATAATGTTACCACTGCTGAGTACACTGACTGGCCTGCTCTCTATGGTAGAGAGTGGGCCATAATCCACCACGCGGACCCAGTGCGGGTTGGTAGGTATATGTCTTCGGAATTTTTGGTTCTAGGACATGCCGGTTTTCTCACGTTGTTTTCCTTCTCCGTTTTGAGATCAATGGTGATGAAATAACTTACACATCGGAGTATGAACCTACGGTCTAGGTTGCAGCCGTTACCACTGGGCCACACTGCTCCTAATCCAATATAAATGGTTATAAATCCAATAAGCTTTTTATGAATAAGAACAATAGGATTAAATTAATGGCCAAAGAGAAACGTGAAAACTCCCAAATACGGGAGATTACGATGACCATTCACAATGATACGGACTACGAAACAATAATCGAAAAAGCGATTAGAAATGAAATATTGTGAATTTGACATGCGATGAAAAATAACGTTGCAAATCCGAAATATAAAGGGGAAGGCCAATGTCAACGACCCACACCCTATGGACAACAATGAGACAGATCCGAAAAAAGGGTCTTGCACCATTATGGGGCGAAATTACCGCTTCAATGGGCAACCGAATACTGCTGATACTGTAGTAATAATGTGGCACGCGCCTAACGCCTCACAATCCTGTCAAACCCGTTTAGAAATGTATTAAATAGCTAATCCTTGAACAAATGTTTCTATTCGACAATTTTTACTACATTGTGTAACAGCTTAAAATAAATTCGACAGCTGAGAGGAACCGCTTCTTAATTCTAATGAATGTCCATGTTTAATCCTTTAGTCTCGCATTTTAAGCTTGCGTCTTAATTAAAATTTGCGTAAACAATTCTTAATTATAATACGTTACAATGTTACAGCAAAGCTCTGTGAGTTTAGGTTCTAAATGTAATTAATATATTCGAAACTAAATTCAACAAGTTTGTTCTAGCTGGGTCGGTTGTAACCGTGACAGAAACCGAGGTATAAAATCAAATTTGTACCGCATTAAGTGTGCCTACGCTATATCCAAGGGTTCGGTTAACCAGAGGCTGGGGTGTACCAGGCGATCAATTTCAAGGGCCCCCCTCGCCTTATATTCAAATCCCTTCTTTGTCTTTCGCATTTCATACAGTCGGTGATTCACAATAAAGACAGTCATCTCAAACGCGTGTCTACTTGTCCCAAGTTCCCAGCGGTCGATAACTTTGAATTTATTAACATTCAAAACAAAACCACAGTCATCAAGTTGAAATGTTGCTGGAACATAATAATATCGTACATCATACTGATTGCCGTATTATGTGAATGAAATGATGCGTAGACAAACAATATCACTATGCTTAATTATATCATTGTTACATTAGTTTACAACTTTACTGGTTCGATGAACTTTCATTCAAACCTTCACGCTTTCCTATTCTACAATGTAAGTACCTAATTTAAGTACAACAATGTCTATAAGTAGATAGGTACATGTGCGTCCTAAATGTGCAATTCTTGTTAATGCAAATAACAACGTAAGTTGTAGATAAGACTTATCAGTAGCGATAAAGCAACTCTGTTGGTGATATCATTTAGAAACAATACTGGAAAGGAAAAATTAATAATAGGAAAATACAACAATAATTAGTTTTACTATACTTAATAAAAAATAATACGTACTACAAAAACAAAACGGTTGCAAATTTATCACTGGGCAACAAAAAACACAGTAGCGCAAATAAAATAATTCCAAGCACAAACTCTAATGAACTTCTACAGTCGGATAAACTTGAAACATTTACCGGCAAACGCGCGAACTTTTTCAAAACACTTCACAAAAACGACGACGATATCAAATTTTCGCGTGAAATTTGATATGTGTACTGTATTGAAACGGTTGGATGGGCGCGGGGAACACAACGCGCGCCGCGACGACCGGCTAACAACTGACGTTGACTCGATGCCCGGCTGTCGCCGTCCCACTCCAGTACGCATGTCCGGAACTTCATCCCTTCATAATTCCTACATACATACCCTTTTTAAAATCTACACAGTATTTCCCGCCTATATGCCACATAATAACAATAGTTTCAGTCATAACAACTAAGGAAAAGTTGATAATTCTATGTAAACGGCTGTTGGGTTAGAGAAGGACAGCAATAAATGTAAAGACAAGGTCGATCGTGATTGTATTGCAACATCGCCTTTAGCAAAAGCTAACAGTTCGGGTTTTACACCTGGCTGGTAAAGATAAGAAGATTTAAAATTGCTCTGAGCCCATAAATACTGTTTGATTTTTTAATCTCGAGAGGGGAAATTATTTCCGTCCATCTTTATGATCTTCCACTTGGATTGACGGTTTTGCTGGAGTTGTGAAATTGGTCTGTGCACTATCTCATTCGAATATGGAACTAAAGTACTTGAAAAAGTATTAAATAATAAGTCTTCGTTTTTTTTTCTGGTTTTCATAACTCAACAGTTTTAAGTTTATTGATTCTATAATGCTGTCCGTAACAGTTTTCGTAGCTTATATAGCTGTCATAAAGTTTTTGCTGAGTAATCGTTCTGCATCTCTACCTTTTATAGTTGCAATAAAGACGATGACGTAGTTAAAACGTGTGGTGTGGACTTGTACTTAATAAAAGACGTATTGTCATGTTTTTATTATAACTACTTCTTTCATTTCCCCAACAATTTTTAAAATTTAACACATGCGTCGTAAGATTACTTATTCAACGATGTATATGAAGTTTATCGTATATTGTTAAGCTTCAATACAGTAACATCACGTAACAGGAACGCATAATATAACAACATCATGACTGAATAATACTTTCATATCTCAATATTCCTCACTTTCACTACGGTGACACATATGGGCTGAATGAAAGTGAACATTGTCACAATACACAATAGCTTTGGAGCTCTCAGAACTATTTTGTTTATACTTTCGTGTAATTTGAAGAAATATGTGGAACGTGCTATGTCAACTATGAGATTATTTCTATGTTTAGAACATTCTTCCGGTATAGACCAAGATACAGTGACAAATATTTAGTAGACACGCTAAAATTAAGGATTATGGCAAAAAGGATTCTTTCGAAGTTTAAAACAGAGAACTTTTTTTTTTTATAAATCAATGGCAATATAACCTGGCCACCTAAAAAAGGCAAATGCTGAAGAAGTGTTAAACTAAATGTTTAAGAGCAATTAAGAATTAGAACACTGTAGACTTGATACTGAAAAGGACATGTTGCGCCGACCCCAAATAAATTGGGATAAGGACAGGAGAATGATGATGAAACTTCTTGAATAACAACATTATGAAGCAACATATGTTACAAATAGGTATACGACTATTGGACTACTGATAGACCCAGATTTTTTTTTGAGGTTGGGAAATCATCATATGACTCCTCCCGCTCTGGGTGGAGCGGACGGGAGTGTCAGACTCTTACTGACGAAAACCCATCCATGTTCCTTCCAGCCCTTTATGTTCCGGAGTAGAGGTAACCCTTTCGGACAATCCCGTTTACCTGATGAGCTAAACTTTATCATCCAAACTTACCATAATTTAATTTCTCCTGGTTCAACCACAGAAACACATACAAACGTAGAAGCAACACCACGATTACACACGTTTGATCATTCGATCAAACGTGTGTAATCGCATTAAGAAAAACAGAAATATAATTGGCCTGGCCTGGTGTTTATAAGTAAGGGAGTCCTCGAATGGAGGTCACGTACATGCAATCGTCGCGAGAGCTTGTTACAAGTTACGAAGGCGGTTGATATAATGCACTTGCAGAATTATATGGTGAGAAGTTTATTTTTAGACTAGAACACGAATAAGGTATACGTAAAGAGAACTCAACCTTATTCAACTTTTATTTTTACAGTGATTTCGAAGAATTTTGCGGCCATTCTCACTTTCTAGAATCGTTTGAGAACCACTTGTAATTTATTTATAGCAACTTGATGAATCCGGTTTCAGCGTTTTGTTTTTGTTATGAATTGACGGGTCCAGTGGCAGAATATCGAGATGTTAAATAATTTTCAGGTTTCCAACTCTCTCTACTAATAAGAATTTGTTTTTCAGGCAGAAAGAAAGTGGACAATAGTAGAAGGATGGATAGAACAGGCATCAAATGATATAAGATGGAATACAAAAAGTAATCATAACTTTAATTAGGATATCAAACCATATCATGGCCAAAGCTTACTTTTTGTTTTTGAGGTGAACATTTTAGAAGGCGCCTTGAGTTTTGGGGAACGATCAGGGAGTGTGGGATTCTTACCTCTCTACAACCACCCCGGTGATCACCATCAGCACATGGAAGGGGCCCTGTTAGCTCTTAAAATATCACTCATACTTAAACTCACGTCTTTCTACTATGACGGTAGGTAAAAACTATATAACGCCACCTGCTACATTCCTTGCATACTCCTTCCGTAATTGTATTAACAATTTGTCAGCATCAGTACCAGCGTGTTAAAAACTACAAACAACCCTATAGTTACGTACAACGAAAAGCGATCATTAATTTCCTTGCCAAATGCAATCGATGGCGCTTACTCATCATAATCGATTATTTTAATGCATGCTTTCATCGAAGCCTTGAATGCGTATTTGTTCAGTTGCTCAATTGACGCATGTTAAGAGATGAATGTTGCAATGTAAACATAATGAAACAGCAATATAAAAATAAACCTAAAGAGGTCATGCTTGATAACTTATTTGATAACCTCCGTAAGGTAATAAACTTTATCTTTGCGTTTACCTGTATTAAAGGTAATTACTTAGAGATAAGTGGCAACATTGTATATTATGTCAACGCTACGCATAGGAAATAGGTTATTTTTATTACCCACTTATACATTTTTTTATTTACCGCGTATGAAGAATTTCTAGATAATACTGCATTGTTGAGTTTAAGACACATAGTGCGTAGCAATTGTAGATAAGTTTAAAGGAGATTAAAAAATAAGTGACTTGGTAGTTGGAGTGGCCAAAAATGAAACTCATTACACGTCTTTGAGTCAGGCTGTAGATGGTGGTTCGTAGCAGCATCATATCTCTACATAGTATACAACAAAGTCACTCGCCGCCATCTGTCCCTATGTACGCTTAGATCTTTTGAACTCCTCAACGGATTTTAATACAGTTTTAATCATTCATAGATAGAGTGACTAAAAAGAAATGTTTATACGTGCAGTTTAACTAGCTTTTGCTCGGGCTATCGTATCTATATTGCACCCGTATGAATCTGGCACGGGTCTTCAATTCACTGTCAAGCTAGAACAATTATTTTTCTGGAGTCACTGACCCATAGAGTACACGATTGCCCGATCAACTGCCAGTCATCGCCAAATATGACTTGAAACCAACACTGAGAATTATCCAACTTTCGTAAGCCAGATGATGCAAACATAGGTGATCAATATTCTCACACGATTTTACGCCAAATTATCAACACTGCAAACTAAGTAAATATTTATCTACTCAATTGAAATTCTGACCGTTGAATGCACACGCGAACAAGTAACGCTACTTCGAAAGTGCACGCTGAACGTTCTACTGACATTGAACCACCTGCTCACTTCGGCTTATGTTAATGTCTCTTACCTAACACTCACTTAACTTTAACATTGTTGTTCAAGTTTACGGTTAGAGATGCCGCTTGTTCAACTTCACAGATTTTGATTAAAATCAGCTTACGGGATTTGATCGCGGTTTTCATCATAGGTTTTAACCTTTTTATTAAGAATGGAAGATCATCAAATGACGCCCTCCCACTGTGAATGCAGCGGAAGGAAGTGTCATACTTCCCTGTATCAAACTTTTACAGACAAAAACCCATTCATGTTCTTTCGTTAGCCCTATGTGTTCCGTAGCAGCGGTTACAAGTCCTAGGACACTTGGCCACTTTTCCTTCCTTTCGAACAATGTGGAGTGCCCAAATCTACCCAAAGAAGTCTTTTACCTTGATCCACCAACATCACCTTCCTCACACAAGTTTAAAGTAAAGCCATAATAGCCAAATCACCCAAAAAAACTCCGACATCGCGATTGTATTTTACCTCAAAACGGCGCAAATGTAACAACGTTCTTGGGAACTATATATGTCTGAGTCGTTTGGGGCTGAAACACCGTGCCCGTGTCCTCATCGAGAATTTCAGGATATCACCCAGCGGTTGGTCGACTCTACAAGTGACCAAAGGGCTGGCCATTTTTAGGTAAAAGTATCAGCATTGCCATCCATCCAACGGTGCAACGCTTCAGCCTTTTGGGCATATTTCTCTCTAACAGCGATGAGGACGAATCTTTTGATGCCCAATTATGCCTTCCCTTTTTTTATTCCTTTGTATAGGGACTTGTACATAATTTATATAATTATATTAGTTTTAGGTTGTATATTATTTAACATTTGGGTATATAAAAACTTTTAGCAAAAATGTAGTTATCAAAAAAAAAACTAAATAAAATAAATATTCTGATCAGATACTCTTACAAAAACAAACTACGGTACAACTGCAGTTAGATACCAAAGCTTTCTGTTTAAACACAATCTCTATAAAATACACACATAAATATGAAGAACAAACTAAGTGAAGTGAAATGTGTGTCACAAACAATGATAGCTAAAATGAAACAATTTCCCATGGATTTTCACCCATCGTGACGGGTGACGGTGTGAAATTACATTACTCGCCTATGTCGTGTCTTTTCATTTTAGCATCGCACGCGAGACATTGAGTCTGGTCTAGACACAGTCAGTTAGGTCAAATGTCACGTAAGGCCATCGATATATTGTGACCTCATTATATTCCCGGTGATAAAGGGGAATGGGCATAAGTTATTGTGAATGTGTCAAAACTATAGCTAGCTTGTATATGAGTCTTTTTTTTTTTTTTTAAGGCTGCGAAATCATCCAATGACTGCTCCCGCTCTGGGTGGAGCGGAAGGGAGTGTCAGACTCTTACTGACTAAAACCCATCCATGTTCCTTACGGAAGGAACATGGATGGGTTTTATGTTCCGGGGTAGCAGTAACCCTTTCGGACAATCCCGCTTACCCGGCAGGCTTGGCCCTGAGGGGCCCCTTCATATGCTGACATCTCTTTGAGGCGCGCGTGGAACATATACGCGCCGTACGGCACTGTATATGAGTCTTGGAGTTGCATTCAACGAACACAAATTGCTTGGAAATAATGCGAAAAGTGTTATAAATATTGATATTGAAATATTTAAGACTCTTGTTGGGTTTTCTGCATGCAACTTTTGCTGAACTTCAAACAAATTGCTTGCATTATCTTAAAACTATCAAGAATACCTTTTTAGTCTTAAACACGTAACACATCACTTGGAACACTATATCATGCCTGATTTGCATCTACACAAGTACCTGAAATATACTAAATCATAGTAGCACTATGAAACAAACCGGAGATTAAGTTTTTCCTTCTAAAAATCCAGGAAAGTTCTATTTTCTAGGTTATAAGAAAGACATGATCTGACTACAGTTCATTCCTCCCATATCAGTTTTACAACATCATTAACAGGAAATCTACTCCTGTTCGAAATCCAGCATCACTAAATCATTTGATCTGGAACATTTGATCGAAGCCAATCGCATGAATAAAGATGTCTCAAACAAATAATATAGTGTTACAAGACAAACTCATTTACTTCAGTTTGCGTGGGAGCAACAAACAAACAAACGTTGTCGTGTTCCGCAAATATATCAAACAGGTTGCATTGCGCCCGAAGGCATCTACGTTAACATAATATGTAAGTATTGGGTACTCGGAAACGTTTGTATGATATGTAATTTATCTTCTGCGTAAGTAGAAAGAAAAGGAGCTCCGCTACAGAACACAACGCCATGTCTAGAACGCAATGAAAACCGGGATCCCTCTGATTCGCTTTTTAACTTCTAGGCAATGCTGGTATGAAAACCAGGAACCTTCTGATTCGCTTATTGCCCACGATCTTCTAAAGGTAGCTATGACCAGAAAGCAGTAAATTTAACATGCAAAATCTGTACATGTCGGTCCGACAATTTAGTCCTACTAAACTACTACGTTTATACTACTCGTCTTTTTATAAACTACTGGATAGGGGTTTTATTGATAAAGCTCTAATCATATATTTAGACCGATAGTTTAACGCTTTGTCAAACTAAGACTTGGTAAGTGTGCTTAAGTACCAATATAGGACAGAAATTCTGGCTCTGCCGACCTAACTTGAGCTTAGATAGCGCGGTTCGCTAGAAGGTACCAAAATAGCCTCAAAATATTTAATTCAAGCTACCTATGCAGACACGCCTTTGTTGTAAAAGGTAAGTACTAAAAACATGGTACTGTTTCGATCAGTCATTTGAAGATGACGGAAGCAAAACCATGTTTTAAATACATACATAACGAGGAGGCTGACCGTATATCCAAATTAGCGGTAATAGGCGGATGTGTAATTAATTATGTACCTGATTACTGGGAATATACAACTAAGTTTAAATCTGCATGCTTTAATTCCTGGAAAGAACATTTCCTCAAAATATCTCTGGATAAAGGCATTTGGTACAAAAGCATTCAAAGTTAGCCATCTCGTATGGTTCGAGAATACTAAATTGGATAAAAATTATGTAAAATTGATATTAAGACTCCGTTCTGGGCACTATCCATCGGCAAAATTCGCATTTCTTATGAAAAAGGCTGACTCTCCTAATTGCACAGTTTGCAATCAAATCGAAGACATACAACATTTGCTGATGGAATGTGCTCGGAACAGAGTAGAACGTGAGTCATTTGTAAAGGATTTTAAAATCAATAAATTTGATGTAGGCATAATCCAATCTATTTTATCTATACCATCATCGGAGATTATTAAAAAGTTGTGCTATTTAATTATTGTCCTCCACGAACGACTCTAATTCTATTACCTAGCTATTAAGTAATATTATAAACGATTATTAAGTAAGTAAGCTAATTAATGTAAAAAGGGTACGATGGGGCTGACATATCTATGATAAAAGCCCCTAAACAAATTTAGACTAAAAAAAAAAAAAAATACATACATACGTTTAACCCTAAACGCATTTAATCACTTGTACTGCAAGGCCATTGAAAAGTCTCCTAAATTGAAATTAATGCTAAATAAATACTTCAGACAAAGTTTACGAAAAGAATATAATAAATTAAAATTAGTTTTATGACCGTCTACACTTAAGTACATGGATTATGAGCATTTAGTTAAGTGGCACTAAGATTTTAGTAATGCGAAAATTGAATTTCTTGTCTCAATTTTAGCACATCATCATCTGCTTAGCCTTTTCCCAACTATATTGAGTCTAACCCTATGCAGCTGAACACCAGAATTTTACTAAGATTCACTACTGCACTTATACGACTTCTGCGACTCAGTTACTAAGTAATAGGTACGATACCCCCAGGTAAGACTGGTTGCCTAACTTTTTGGGCTTCTGATTACCATAACGGCTGTCAAAGGCATACTAATGACAGCCCGTACTAACGGCTTAACTTGCTTTCCGAGCCACGGAGGGATCTTGGTATATAACGATGATCACCCGTCTTCGGACCAACCGCAGCAAGCGTAGCTTAACCTGATTTAAGCACAATTAGTGGTAAAATATTACAATTAATTTATAATCGTTTTCCAAAAAGCTAAAGCTAATTTTTAATAAGCAAGATAAGCCCAATATTATTTTAACAGAAAACCTTAAGTACACATTATGTAACTTTAATCCATCATCCGCAGGAATAAAGCTTACATCAAAAATATACACGAAACCCAAAAATAACATAAACATAAAGGTCCCTATACAATCTCTCGTGTTTGCATTGGCTCGGCAAACATCAGGGTAAAGAGCGGAAACGTTATTACAACTCAGCAACCGTACCAAAGCACTAAAAGTATCATTGGTATATTTGCAGCTATGTATATTTCGATATACATTGCTTTTCTTGTTACGGAAATAATTTTGACAAAAGTGGTTGACCGGCAATGGATAATGTTAAACTCAAAATAATAGAGTTGATGTGGGGTTTGTGAGAACGAATGAAATGTCCTGATAACGGGAGGATACTTGAAACAAACTCCACTTAAGTTAAATTCTAATGATTTCGGTATTAAGTTAAGCCGTGCATAAACACGAGTGTTTATTTCGAATAAATATTACACTATGCCGCCGTACAATGGCTTTGAGAACGAAATAATAATTAGTGGCTGTATAATGCGAATTCATGTTAAATAATAATAATAATAATAATAATAATACTTTATTTCCAATTTACAATTTGTACCTATGACAGTAACTTGATTTTAGGACAATATTCTTTAAAATTGCATAAATATATCAATGATTACTCCTCTGGCACCCAAGCTAAGATTAAACTTGTGTTATGGGTGCCAGGGTTCTCTCGGTTAATACATTCCTCAATTTATACAAAAACTAGTACGGAGTTACATTGGGTAAGTAGCTATGGATTGAGTACAAAAAGAAAGCAAAGAAACAGACGATAGAAAAAATTAATTATAAAAGAAAAATAATAATCTATAGCCTCTCTTTAGTGTGAATTTGGTGAGGTTTATGGTGTAAAGTGTAAGTGTTTGACTGTATGTGTCATGTGTATGTGTCGTGTGTATGTTTTATGTATATGTGTCGTGTGTGTGTGTGATGTATGCGCTTGTAGTATCTTAGTGTTGTTTGAAAAAGCAGTTTTTTATTTTTTTCAGAAAAGCTTTCCAAGTAACTTTTCAGTCTCCTCGTAGGTAAGAGTTGTGAGCCATTGACTCATTTTCTTTTTACATTCGAATTTATTTAAGCCATAAATATTGCATCGTTTGTTAACTGCATTATAAATTCGACTACCTAATACTCGAAAGTGTCTTTCAGCCAATTTAGTTTTGTACCGCTCTATAGGACAGACATACTTTGATCTCACATTTGCCAGACGACCAGCATAGTATATCAGAGAACCGTGCCTGCGCAAGATGGTATTGAGCACAAAGAGCTGTCTAACAGTCATAACTTGACAGTCTTTATACAATTGTATGGTTTTATACCGGATTTTTTTAAAAGTCATGACTTTAAGAACAGCTCGTTGCGCTCTTTCCAGTTTAAGGAAACAAGTTTTTGGAGCACCTCCCCAAGTCGTTATCCCGAATGAGAGTACTGACTGACAGAGTGAGAAGTAGACCATCCGAAGTGTACCCAAGTCTGCACTATGGCGCAGACTCTTAAAAATCGCTATGAGTTTCCTCACTCTGCCGGACGTTCTAACAATTTGCTCTTTCCAGGACATCAGGTTATCTATCATGATACCAAGGTACCTGACATGTGTTGTTCTGACTAGGGGAGGACAGTCGCATTGGTCTAACTGTTCATTACAAGTATGGACTCTGACAACAAACGAGTCTTCCGGCTGCGTACAAGATCTAATTGAAAACGGTATATATTTAGTTTTATCGATGTTTAAAGTGAGAATATTAGCTCCCAACCACGACATCACTATCCCCAGCGCAAACTCTGCTCGCTTCCGAACTTCTCCCCAGTCCTGACCCTGCACGAGCAAAGCCGTGTCGTCCGCGTAAGTATATATGCTACAGTATGGGATAGACAAGTTACAGAGGCTGTTAACATATATCAGGAAGAGGGTAGGTCCCAAAATTGAGCCTTGGGGAACTCCAAATGACAATAAGTGGTCGTCGCTGACGTATGAGCCAATTTTGACACATTGTGTCCTTTCAGAGAGGTAGCTCTTAAAGATCGCCAGTGCCAGTCCCCTCACTCCCATTCTCTCTAATTTTGACAAAAGGATAGGGACAGAGACAGTGTCAAATGCCTTAGATAAGTCTATGAAAACCCCCAAACATTTAGCCTTTACATCAAGTACCTTTACAGCACTATCAACAAAGGCAGCAACAGCGTCCTCGCAAGATTGATTCCTACGAAAACCGTACTGATTTGCCGATAAAATGCCATGTGTTTCCATAAAGTTGACGAGGCGACTGTTTAGGACCTTTTCTAAAATCTTTGACAGCACCGGAAGGACAGATATAGGTCTGTAGTTATTGACACTGCCTCTGTCTCCACCCTTGTGAATGGGATGCACAATCGCTCTCTTCAAGGACCTCGGAAATATTCCCTTGGAGAAACATAGATCACATATGTGTGTTATAGGGGGTACGAGGAACCGGCGGCTCACCTTTATCATTTTGGTTGAAATTCCATCCCACCCTGCAGCAGAATCAGTACGAAGACTCATTATGATTCTTTCAACTTCATCAAAATCCGTGGCAAGAAGCGCGAGAGAGTTAGGCTGTAGATCATCCCGGAGAAATGGAACATGCTTAGAGTACGTATTTATGTGTCTATCCGCAAGATTTTTGCCAACACTTGCGAAAAATTCATTGACTTCATTTATTGAGGATTTCTCATCATGACCAGGAAGGGTCAACAGGTCTGTAGGGGGAGATTTCGAAACTTGTTTACCTAGAATACAATTTATTACTTTCCAGGTCGCTTTAGGATTATTTTTTGCATTCATAAATTCATTTTTCTCATAATTAGTTTTAAGTCGGTTTAATAATTTGTTACAGAAGTTACGATAACGGAGGTATGTGATTTTCAAAATGTAATTTTCTGGTGATTTTTTATGTTTCCTATGCATCTTATCCCTGTTACGAATACATCTGAGTAGCCCCTTTGTGATCCAGGGCTTAATTATTTGCTTCCTAGAGGGCACAATACTGATTTTAGTGTTTTTTTGTACAATTGTGGTAAGTGTATTTATAAGAAGATCAGTAGCTTCATTAGGATCATTGGTTAATATGACGGGACTAAAATCTGTTTTGGATATTTCTGTGGCTACTGTACAATGATCGATTTTTGTGACTAACTTGGGCCTTTTTTTTGGAATCTGGTTATTTTTTAAACATACTAATATTGGTGCGTGGTCGGTAATGTGAGTATCCAAAATAAATGAGACCAATGAACTCTTCACTGTTATCATTGTATGGTCCAAACAATTGTTTTCCCTAGTGGGAGATGTATACGCCGGGAGTAGCCCATGTGATGCAGTCAAGTTCATGTATTCACTGTAATGTGGATCATTATTACTTGGGCTTATATTGATGTTCATGTCTCCCACCAGAATTTTATTTTTATACGTAGACACTGTAGCTAATACGTCATTTAAGCTATTTAAAAAGTTATCTGTATGTCTAAAGGATGGTGGTCGGTACACTGCTACAATAACTGTATCGGAATTGATTTTACAAACAAGACCGTTTGCCTCCATAAATTGTGGCTCCATGACATTATGTTGCAGATCCGAGCTTACGTAGATCACTAAGCCATCATTCTGGTTAATAGTGTTACTTGTGGAGTAAGCCGAGTATCCTTGAAGTTGCGGAATAGACATAGTTTTACTTAACCAGCACTCTGAGAAAATTATAACGTCACACCTAGTTTGCAGTGTGGATAATAAGACTAGGACTTTATTAAAGTTTTTATTAATGCTACGTATATTAAAATGCAGTATTTTAATTATTTCTTTGTGGTTACCCAATAGTTGAAGGCATTTATCTGGCGGGCAGTTATAAAATTCATTGGTCCCATACGTATCCAGATGATTCATAATTTCATCAATGTCATTCATTTTTATTAATAAGCGAAAATACAATAGTAGGCGTCACATTTGAAAACCTTACATTATTACGGAACCGGACTGTTTGACATCTGAGAGAAAGAATATTACATCTTTCCTGCTTTTGTAAAAATGTATTGTAAAGAAGGGAAGTTGTAACTGGGCGTGTTTTGTGTTTGAGAAATGGTCTGTGTGTTGTGTGTATGTTGCGTTGCAAGAGGGCATACTCCAAATTATTAAGCTTTTTACATACTAATTCAAAAATAATGGAAGAAAACTGTAATAAAACAAGAACTAAAAAACGGATAATTATTACAAAAAAAAGATTACTCTTGTGCATGCAGTATTTCGAGAAAACATTTTTCAGACTGAATACGGATAGGCTTGTCACCTTCTTTTTTACGAAGAAAAATCTTCCCGTCTGCCGACCAGCAGTATTGAAACTCCTGAGACTTGGCAAATTTCCGAGCTTCATAAAAGAGTTGCCTTGACTTCGCTGGTAGACGATCAGCAATATAAAGAGGCACGCGCTCACCTGCTATGCCAATGTGGCCACTATTTAGTTTTTCCGTGGCAGGCTTTCCCTTATTAAAGTTTCGTGCGGCATGAAGGATGTTATTTTTCATCATAACTGAATGGAATTCCGCAACTATTTGTTTAGAAGGGCCTTGTTTACTCTGCACTCTGTAAATGTCCCGTATCTGTGTCGGTTGTACGGTTATTTCTAATGGTTTACAGACATCAATTACCGTTTTGACCAGATCGTTGCCATTTTCGTGTTCCCTAGGAGGAATATTTCGTAGCTCGATAACGGCAGATCGTCGGTATTCCTGCATATCCTGTATTTGTTTCTCCAGGATATTTATGTGTTTTCGCTGCTCAGACCTTTCACATTCCAACTTTGTCATTCTTGTCTTGATTTCCTCATATTTTTCATTCATGAGACTTGCTGATTCCTCAATTTCTGATCTAATATTTTGCAATGTTGTCTATATTCCGCTATAGTTTTTACCCGTCTTAATTCAAAACGAGAACTTTAGCTTGAACCTTAAAGCAAGCGATTGTGACGCACTGTTTTCAAGCTCAGGTAACAATAACGTTTCATAATACCCCCTTGTCACTACATCCTGTCGAGGGCCCATTATTGCGTGTGCAAGTCACCCCCTGCTACTTTATCTATGAATTTTATGTAAAACATTGGTCAAGCAGGGGTCATAGTATTAGGTAACCAGTTCAATTTTGCCACCTAAACCCATAATCCAAACTTATCTTTGTTTCTATTTCCAACAATAGTATTACAAAAACTGGGGGTTGTCCTTTGGAACGGCACTTGCATAGTGCGAACAAGGATAATCGTCGGTTGGTACAGAGGCCAGCACATCAAGTTACCACAATATGTCAAATTTCTTTGATAGTATTTCAACTTTATTGCAAAGACATAAGGTTCATTTTTAATTGAGAAAATTTGACAGTTAGATATAGCTTGATCTGCTGGCGTCTGTACATTACGCTTTCCAGAGGTCCAAGACCCCGAGGTTCCGGGATGTGTCAGAGACATAAGTAGAGACCGGAAATCAGAATCTGGAATTGGTGAAGGAAACTAGCATATCTGAGAGATATTTCTCAACCGCATGTGACGCTAAGTCAGAGGTCCATAAAAACTCTGACACCAGGTAAGTCACTAACCACACGAAAAGGAGAAAATAGGTAGAAGACTGAAGTTAAACTATTTCTAAAGAAAAGTAAAGTTTTGTAACAAGATAATAAATATTATAATACATTATATTCTAGAGAAATTATAATCAACAAGCATGAATAAATTATGTTTTCAGTAACTGTGGCTTTCATAAAACACACACAAGTACATACTCATAATATTAATACCAACAGTTTTGTGAAAGGACATTCCGTCTCGTATATTCGGGAGGACTCAGGAATTATCATAAACCGCCCCCATTATGTCATAAAACGATAAATATGCTGTAAAACCATAAACGGAGGCAGCGAGCCATACCATAAATTGTGTTGAATTGGCCCACTTTGCACTTTGCACTACTGTTCGCGACGGAACCCTGAAGAATGGGCATTTTTTATATTAGGTATAACGATTTATGTATAGGCCTATAGAGTTTTATGACACTTATAAAAGTAATAAGAATTATGATAAAATAAATCGAAACACTTTTCGAGCACAACTTAGTTAAAATTATTACCTACTTCTAGTGTTTTGTAGGTTATCTTAAATAAATAAGTAATGAATTTACACATCACACACAGCATAACCTGCCATTAATTTTCTCACTGCTGGGATACAGGTCAATTAATTAATTAATTTTAATTTATTTTTTTATTTTTTATTTTAATTTTGGTTCTGGGACATGTCAGTTTCCTCACGATGTTTTCTTTTATTGTTTTGAGGACAGTGGTGATGAAATTATTGACACAGAGTAAAGCATTTGTCTGAGTTTGAACCCACGACTTACAATTCGTAAGTCGGGGCCGTTACCAATGGGCCACCAACGCCCAATATTATATATTTATTTTTACAAAATTGTAAAACACATGTACGGTCGGCGCATCAAGTTATATCAAACTGTAAAATTCCTACAAATGATTTTAAAACTTAAAACGTTGTTTGTTAAGTTCAAAATCGATTGAGCAAATTTTACAGTTTGTGGTAACTTGATGTGCTGGCGACTGTACATCAGTACCTATGTAGAAGCCTTCATTTTTTATGTAAAGCAGAAACGGCAGCATTTATTGATTAATGTAAGTAAAAACCAAACAACATATACACAAAGACCCAGAAAAGAAAATACACAAGTGTTAGCAAAACTATATTATTATCTGCGAATGTTCATCTCCCACATATTTTATTTGTTTATACCAAGTATATTACAAGTGCGGTGATATATCTTGCTGGAGGCTCATAAAATTTCACCCCGTCTCCCTTTCCTATTCATATTTCATTTGTCACGATACGCGAAAATACAATACAGCTTGTATGATTAGAGTACTAGTGTTTTTTTTTTTAACTTGGGAAGCATAATCAGAAAGAAAGAAAGAAAAAACATTTATTGAGCACAGATTAAAAATGCACACAACATATAAATTAAAACATCAAAAAAGGAAAAAACAATTTGTCTTACGTCTTTGTGTACAAGCTAGTGTAGTTAGCAAGGAATTGTGCCTCACGGCTGCGCCAAATGGAACCAGTTCAGCAATAATGTCAGACACTAAGTGCCTGTCGCTGGTTTTCAACTGGACCCTGAAGTGTGAAGTGAGACAATCAACCTAAATTGTTCCCAGTGCTAGAACACATGCCTCTTCTTGGTGAGAGGGAGTGGCCGTCGTCCACGGACCACGACGCGGGCCCAGTGCGAACTGGTAGATGTCACATATCTTAGATTTTTTGGTTCTGGGACATGGCAGTTTCTCACGATGTTTTTCATGACCATATTGAGAGCAGTGGTAATGAAACAACTGACTGGGTTCGAACCTTAGACCTACAAACTCGTAAGTCGCGGCCGTCATCATTGGGCAACCACAGAGGTCAACTTGGAAAGGGTTAAATTATTAAGCGGGAAGAGAGCTTAATAAACGTTTGACTTTGACTTTGAGAGCTTTTAATAAGTAAAAATGTGTTCAGTTCTACAATAACTTGAGGTAGGAGTAGTCTCATAAGTCTTAACTGTTTGCCATGAGGTTCAAGCAAGCAAAAATAATAATCTACTAAACAGGTAAGCAATAATATCCTGGAAAATATTATTATAATATCTTCAATTTATTTTAAAAATAAGAAAATGTATGTAGTTAATAATGTCGTGAAGAAATAGTCAAATCATTACTAACTCAAATGAGACTAAGTTACATGACATTTCTACAAAATGAACTAGTTAATCAAACTAAAACGAAACAATTCCCACACAATACCTTGAAAATTACCAATAAGAGCAATATTATTAAGTATTCATTAACAAAATTGATACCGCGAATTAAATTATGAAACGCTATCATAATCGCATTACTTTACCCACGAGATACAGCCCGGATTAATTAATACGACATAATTAATCGTCGACTAACGCATATTGTGATTAACTGGGACGTGCATGATTATCTATAAGCGAATATGCGTATGGTTAATAGACGCAGGTAATTAATAATTAATTTATTACCTGTAGGTAACTGCAGAGCGGTTATAGAAGTGGTAGTTTTATGTTGGTGACTTCTATTATAAAAATTAAATTAAATATGATGAATTTCTGGTAAATGTTAAAAGGTTGATTGATAATTGAAAATATTGTAAAAAGCAATTTTTTTTAAAACAATAACTTTCTTATTTTTTTAAAAGAACGCTCATAATTTATTTCTGTTCAAGTTTTCACTTCTGTTGGCATTTCCCATGACTGTTTATTATTTATTAGCAATAACTATTGTGAACATAACGAATTAGCTGAATTATGAATAATTGGAATCCTTAAAGAAAAGTAAAATCAAACAAATCATGTCTTACTTGCATTTAAGTAAATAGTACCCTGAACTAACTTTCCAACACTGTCATTTGGAGAGCAAAGTGTAAATAAAGAGAAAATTTAACCGCAGCAGTTACATCCCCGGCCTTACTTCCTCTGCTCTCTTTTAGCTTTCAAGAAAATATTACTTACATTTTATGAATCTTTAAAATGTCCCATTTTTCTGTCGTTACTTGTATCTTCATAATTAACGCCCGAACCGATAAAGAATCAAAAAGTCCAACCTCCTCATAGCCGATCGTTTTTACCTGATCTTTAAAATTACTAACGAAGAAAAATCACTTCATACTCATCACAATTAATTAGAAATCACTTAAAACAGTTCATTGGATTCCGTAAAATCGATAGTCAAAGAATCTTTGAAGAAAATTCTTGGTATAATTAAAACAATTCGTGAAGTATTTCCTCTAAGGGTAGGTAATGAAGGCGGGGCTATGAATTATTTTTTAAGTGGCGAGCGAGCCCTCTGGCTTAGTTATTTTATTGATTCTAATCGGTACCGGGATTGTGCCCGATGCCTACAGGAAAAGCGATGGTTGACATAATTATGTTTTATGACGGAAAGGCCAATTCAATGGGCCACCTAATTAGGATTCTTGAACAAGATTTTTTTTTAACGGTTAAGGTGAAAGCTCTACAGCAGCCCGCGAAAATAATTTGTTTTACGTTTTGCTATTTGTAGAGAAGTGTCAGGTTGATTGTGGATGGAAATACGAAAAAAAAGGTAATTCTAAAAAATTAAAAAAGAATTTCGCGGGCCAATTTTTATCCTTTGAACGCCGTTGTCACATATACGTGACAAGCAAGCGCATGCCCTGTACGCCAACGACACAAATATAATGACAATGGCCACAACACTATAACACGAAATAAATCATTACTTTTGTAGTGAGGCTTTATATAGATATATGTAAGAAATTGAAGCTCTCGTACGTATTTAATGAAATAAAACAAATTAATTAAAAGACACCCTGGATTTTCATGACAACAAGAAGAAATAAATTTGTAGCTTGGCGTGGAGGGCGCATGCGTTTATGCTCTGGCGTTTCAAAGTTTTACCTAGTTTTAGTCACTTATGGAGATTTTTACATATTGTTATAATAATACGGTTCCTTCAAGTGTTATAAACTCAATACAAGAAAAAAAAACCTATGTTTAAATTAGGACTAAACTTTTACAGCAACCCGTAAAAACTTTTCAACGGTGGCCTAAAAAATTGTCTTTGAATCCGTTTTTCTCAGCGGATAAAGACAATCTTTAATTAAATATCTTTTTACTTTCATCTAGTCTGGCCAGAGGCTTCAGTACTAATTTTAGTTGGATTATCCTTGTTAGTTGGGCAAGTTGGACAAAGAAGAGGTACAATTAGCAATGCGAAGAGTCCTGATTGCGCCAACTAGACGCCTGTATAAATTGTCTTAACAGCGGCGAAGGATGCAAATTGTTACCTAGAAATGTCTTTCTAAGTTTCTGAGAACGTAGGGACAGACGTGCTTGACATACTGTTGCTATAAAGGAGCAGTGTCTTTGATCTTTAGATTTACTTAATTATTTTTAGTTAAGCAATGAATTCTTGCCAGATTTTGTGCATTTGAATAAAAATATTGGTCCTTTTTTTTCATTATAATGCTAAATACAATATTAAATCTAATTCTAAAACTAAAAAGAATATATTATGTCCTACATGTATTTAAAAAAAAATGCGGTCCCTTAGATCACAATTGACTATTTGAATCGGTCGAAAATAAAATATGAAAACACATAAACAAAAGACCGCTCGTCTTAAAAACTTCCATCACCGTACGGAAATTAAATATTATGCGAAGATGAAATTGTAAAATTGCATTTAATGATAATAAGTATTCCATTTGATTTTATAAATCTATGACGTCACATTGTTATATGTTCATACATATCACGTACAAATTCCACGTTTTGACGATTTATAAAAAAGTAATGTTATTAACTACACCTTCAAATAGGTACCCAATTCATTTTTTTTTATTCTGCCTAGCCTTTTCCTAACTATGTTGGGGTCGGCTTCCAGTCTAACCGGATGCAGCTGAATACCAGTATTTTACATGGAGCGACTGCCTATCTGACAACCCAGTAGTAACAGGGTAATACGATACCCCTTGGTAAGACTGGCTGTCAGACTTTCAGGCTTCTGACGACCCGTAACGACTGTCAAAGATGCCCAAATGACAGCCGGGACCAACGGCTTCACGTGCACGGATGAGTCTCGATATATGAAGATGGTCACCCATCTACGGACCAACCCCGGCAAGCGTAGCTTAAAATCACAATTATAACCTCAAAAATAGACCAGAAAATAAAAGCTATTCCAAAAAGTTAACTTACCTTAAACCTGTATTTTAAAGATTAAATTCTCACCATACAGACTTATCTTAATCATTTACCAACGTAATTCAACAACAGTATTTCCAAGCCACTTCCTACGTCAGATATAATCTTTATCTCCGTGTAAATTATAGTGGGTGCCCCTTCGCGATATTCACTTAGTGAACGGTTCCTCTGAACGAGGCTTTTGTTACCTCTAGAGGAGTGAATACATTAACTACATGCTGTATAATGTACCTATATGTATGTATAAT
The DNA here is from genome assembly GCA_951799385.1 of Hyppa rectilinea. Taxonomy (NCBI): domain Eukaryota; kingdom Metazoa; phylum Arthropoda; class Insecta; order Lepidoptera; family Noctuidae; genus Hyppa; species Hyppa rectilinea. The sequence continues at coordinate 7,582,023 of OX637314.1, forward strand.
GGCAAGGGTATCTTTAATGCACGTATCGTTCGCTTTGATGTCTTACATCTATTATTATGGCGATTAGCATCGTTAGTTTAGACTTGATGACAGACAGTTGCTAAGTATTCACGTTTGTTTTAGAGGAAAGTCGAGTAAAGGAAACTATAATATCTTGAATTCGAGTAAGACGTGTAGTTTATCCCCACATAATGTTCCAATAATCATTATGTTAATCTATCTAAGTACATTATAAACCCTTATTTAATTAAAATACCGGTGTTGTTTCTTTTAAATTATTGTTTAGTTACAAAAATTACCACATCTAGTCTAGTTAAAAAAAAAAAAAAATTATTTATACTGGTGTGGAGGTGTATTTTGATTTCAAAACTTCAGTAGGACCAACAGCAATAACATAGGACCACTAGAACACACCCAACACTTTTCAGCATTAACATTATTTTACATTTACGTTCGTAGTAAAAAGAATCGAAATAGTTAACTATTTTATGGAGAATATCTAATGAAAAACGTACAATGTACATACCTAAGCGATGTAGATAACAATGATGAATTTTGATGAGCAATTTACCTGAAAAACAAGAATTTGAAATTAGTTAGGTTGAGATAAATTTATACCTATTCAATAATAAAGTACAAAGTTAAACTGAATACTACAAAAAACACAACGCGTTATACATGGCAGCGTGTTACATTTCCTTTGACAATGCGTTCCACTTCAAACGCCTGACGGTTTGGTTACAGCAAGCTATAATGTTGCAGCGACGCATTCCGAATCATTCACTAGGCGTGCACACGTTACAATCGCACACATAAGTAACAAAAATATTATACGTCTACGTAGTATTTTAGCATTTGTCCGAAGCTGCATCTGCGTGGAGGTCGATAATTATCTTTCAGAAACGCCCACGAGGGCTTACGTTTTGTTTGTGCCGAATAAACATTTTTTCTTTCTTCTTCTGATGAAAAAATAATGACAACTAGGAGCTAGTTGTCATTATTTTTTTGACTTCTCCAACAATCATCGTCATATTGCAGCCAATTGACACAAAACCGTAATGAATTACACACCTAAACCTCCTTCCTAAATCACTCTGTTAATTCGTGAAAACGGTATGAAAATCTGTATTGAAATTTTTGAGTTTATCGCAATCAAACATAAAGTCACGGCACGCGACTTCGTGTTACTTCGTGGGTTCTTAACGCATTCACGGCAAAAATACTGGGAAAAAAAAAATTTGGCCCAAAGTTCAGCAACACCAATACCGGTCGCTGACGCAGCCATTAGGACCTTACGTGTGCAGGTGACAGAGCATGCGGTGCAAAATGGGAGGTGACCCTAGTCTGTGGAGAGACACATCAGAGCCTCTCCGAGTGACGTACCCTCCGACCTTTTGTTACGTCCGGCGCACCCTGGGCAATCGACTTCTGTAAATTGGCTTAACCTTTTACCACAATGGCAATTTTAATAAGTAGTGATTTGCTGTTTTAATATAATTAGTACAATATCATGAAACAGGTAAAAATCTTTTAAAACGACCTTATTGTTGTGAGATTAAATATCGACTGAACGTTTAATTCCACTAGGCTAAGAATTACCATAAACACTCTAAGAATTGTGCTTAAATTATTCTTATCACATCCAAAACTTAGCTGACAATTTTTAATCCCGTAGCACAGTAAAAAAGGTAGGCGCGTTACTTAGCTCCAAAAAAATTATCTTCGAAGTCATTAAAGTCTTAAGTCCCGCTTAATTAAAGTCGTCGGCGACTTCTGACTTAAGGGGAGGCACTCGCAGACATCAGAAAAATAATAATGACCTTAGTGCAAAACTTGCGAAGACTTTTTTGTCGCCGTCTTTAGCGTTTCGTTGAGACGGCCATGTTGTTTAGATTGAGAGGGTGTTTGCAAGTTTCTTATTTGTTTTTCAGTAGCTACCTTAGAATTTTTTTGTTCTCTTAATTACTTTTTCCTATTTTCGCGAAAGTTAAAATATATCTTTCTTTATATTTACTTACATATTATCAGCCGCACGGGTCAATCGAAGGTTAAGCTACAATTAATCTGGTTGGTTCTTGGATAGATGACCATCCATTTTATATCAAGACACTTCCGTGCCTCGGAAAGCACGTTAAGCCGTTGGTCCCGGCTGTCATAAATATGTCTTTGACAGTCGTTACGGTAGTCAGAAGCCCAAAAAGTCAGGCCACCAGTCTTACCTAAGAGTATCGTACCTATTACTTTGTAACTGAGATGTCTTATAGGCAGTGCCTCTTTGTAAAATTCTGGTGTTCAGCTGCATTGAGTTTACTGGAAGCCGATCCCACCATAGTTGAGAAAAGACTAGGTACATTTTTGGTAGGTATACTCTTAAGTCTATCACAACATTCGAAATTAATTCTTTTTAATATCCTTTCAAACATCACTTCCAGTAAAAACCTATTACAATACCTAAAACAGCCATTACATAAAAACCATCCCTCAACTAAAAGTCTTCGTAATATCAATTCGTGTACGTCACTCTTGATATACCGATCATCATTTGTTTGACGTGGTGCCCTAAGAGGGACCTCTGAGACGTCTAATTGAAACAAATATTTGAGCAGAAATGTTCCAAGGGAACTCAAGGGATGAAAATTTGTGGGAGAGAGCTAGTTTGATGTCGATAAACTTGGTTCAATTTCAGTAGGTATCGATAAATTTGTCTGAAAATAGAGTGGTCTAATAAATTCAAGTTTTATATTACTCTTAATGAATAAGTATGTATTTTTCAATTAACATGTAGTTCTAGTTACTTTTCGAGTTTATCTTGAACTTTAAATAGATACTGACAGCAATGATGGAAAAACTACGTGAGGAAACCTTGGGGCTGACCAAGTCACTACCATTTCTTAAACAAGTATTTTTAATATTACTTCAGCGTGAGAATAAGACGGAGCATACTAGACGTATAGCTCCATCTCTATCCTACCATGGAGAGAGATGATGGTTTTAAGTTCTGGACTTAGTTGATATAGGTAAGTCTGTAATAATAATAAAATGAAACAATTACACACATTGCTACAATTATAATAAGGCTGTATATGACAAAACATCAATATATACTAATATTATAAAGAGGAAAGAATCGTATGTATGTTTGAAACGAATAAACTCAAAAACTACTTAAAGATCTGGATGAAACTTGGCACAACTATAGATTATAGTCTGGAATAGCATATAAGCTTTTTATCCCGGAAAAATGTACGAAGTAGTCTTAATGTAGAAGCCGCTGGCAAAAGCTAGTTTGTAATAAAACTTTTACGGTGGTATCTCAGAATGGTCACTTGGATTTTCAATGGAAACTTGCTTCAACAAAATTCAACGGAATTCGTGTTCCTAAAAAATATATTCGTTTGATATCGATAAATGACTATTATCGCGGACATCCCTACCCAAGGGTATAACTTCCTGGATATTGAATCTAAAAGCGCTTTCATTTCCAATCAATCACAGTGAATCTGCTCTCTAATATTCAGTGAACGTTACGCGACCCAATTTTTTACACAAATTGGTTAAGATTAGGAGTCATGGGTCATTATTTATTTATAAGAGCTTTTAAACTAAGGATGTTTACATTAGGACAAAAGCTGCATTTTATTTACACATTTTCGCAGAAAACTACATATTCCTTGTAGCGTTGAATCATATAATAACTAAACCATTTATTTTTATATTTTAATTTGAATAATTTTTCTGTATTTTTGCATTCGTTAACAACCCTCATTTGTCATTGTATTTTATTTTGTCACTACATGTGATTTAGAACTACGTCTTAGTATGTACATAAGTACTGTGTACCTACTTCTATAATTGACAAATTCATCATAATTTTAACAAATGTTCATCTCATTATGTGCATGTTTAGGGGATAAGTCGTTGGTGTTCCTTTAAATAAATCAATACATATTAGCACTAAGTGTGGCCCGCGGATTCGTCCCCTGCTCGGCACCTAAATTGATTAATACATTGAGTGATGTTAAATAACAATTATTCACTTCTTCGACTTGGTATACGTTACGTAGGTTATAAAATCATTTACTAAATATACAGCGACTGTCTGGGTTCAAATCTACGACTGGTAAGTCGCGGCTGTTGCCACGTTATCACTGCTGTCACAGTTGGCTATGTAAATACATACAATTCATTCCCACTGCCAGTGGAAAGGAGACGGAACTATACCTCCTGCATCCTGCATAGCTCCGTCTCATTCTGTAATATAAAAATAATACTGTTACAAGAGGTGGTGTTTCAGGTCCAGTACAATAAAACGATGAATAATTAGATAAACCACAAAGTCTTATAACCTACAAAATGCCAACTAAATAGTTACAACTTGTTTACTCGATTGCAGTTTAATCTGTATGATGTAAACATAAAGACAGATTGACGAGATAAATTCAAACTTACGCAAGGCACAATTAAGGTGTAAATTAGTAGAACAAAAATTCTTCGCCTTAACCCGTGTGAAATGTCAAGGATATGTAATTTATCATCGAGTAGACTGTTGATATGAACATTGAAAGCTACTAATTAATACACGAGTGCTGAGAGAAGCTGGGTTAAACTGCAGCTGTAAACAGCAAAGCAAAACCATGGGAACCTTCAATTCATCACGGTTATTATGTACTAGCTGCTGCCAGCGGCTTTGCCCACGTCGATGTCGGAAATTATCCCAAGGGAACCTACTACCGGGATAAAATGTGTTAATCCAGGTCATAAACTACCTCTGTGCCAAGTTTCATCCAGATCCGTTTAGCCGTTTGAGCGTGAAGGACGGAAACAAACTCACAAACATACACTCACTCACAAAATTTCGCCTTAATAATATTAGTGTGATTGTTTACAACACTCACCTGATTTCTGATTTGCATAGACTTAATCTCTCTGTCTGTTGCGTTTATTGTCTTTTCAATTTTCGAGAAAGAATATTCAGGTTGTCACCGTTATAAAAACTGTAATCTACATATGACCTTATTGTATTTTCTGTTAAACATCCATTTGACAAAAACAATTTCATACATTATTTTTAATTCCATCTCATTCGTTAACTTGACAATTGCATTGAAAATTATCAAACGAATGAGTTCAATTGGGTTCAGATGATTGATTTAGCATTGACTGTAATAAATTTTGCCAAACAGCCTAGTATATGAACAGAAACACTTGAGCCAATGTCTTTTAGGATGTTCTCTTCTTCCCTTCTTGTTGTGTCAATTGCAAAAAGAATAAATTTATTTATGTTGTTATGTTATGTATTAAAGTTATTCAGAAAAATACCCGTTTCTGATTAACTTTAATACATTTCTACATCTTAAAAAATTATACGTACTTAAAATAAATAAAAACAAAAAGGACACTTAAAATGGCAAAAATAACATGAAAAAATATTTACCTATAACATAGTTAGTTAGTTTTATATAGTTTTCTGTTTGACCCAAAATTCACTAACGCCAATACCGTTCCCAACCATTTTAGTATTTAAAAGAATGTGGAGTTCTGAATACTTCAAAACTTCTTCCAAACAGTGCTCAAGTTAACTCAATTATTTGACACGGAGTTCATTAACAAAGTTCAAGTCGCAAGTGGCCACTAACGGTGGTAACTACGAGTATTTTAGACTTGGAGCGACAGATGTAGGTAATGTATGGTAAGTAACTAATGGTATACGTAGAAAGACTTGTAGTTTCCTCTGGGGCAACGAAATGAAAGCTGCTAGGTGTTTGCGGCGTAGAGACAAGTAATTTAGTATTTGAAAACGTAATTACGTAGTTGAGGAACATTATTCTGATAAAGGCCTTTATCTCAATAATGAGATATGGAGCTCTTGGCTAAGTACTACAAGCCGAACAGGTCGATCCACCAGGTTAAGCTAAGCTTGCCGGGGTTGGCCGTGGATGGTTGACCATCTATACATACCGAAACTTCTCCGTGGCTCGGAAAGCACGTTAAGCCGTTAGTCCCGGCTGTCGTTTGTGCATATTTGACAGTCGTTACGGGTCGTCAGAAGCCAGAAAATCTGACACCCAGTCTTACCAAGGGGTATCGTATTGCCCAGTTACTGGGTAGTGGAGGTCAGATAAGCAGTCGCTCCATGTAAAATACTGGTATTCAGCTTCCGGTTAGACTTGAAGCCGACCCCAACATAGTTGGGAAAAGGCTAGGCAGATGATGATCATCTCAATAATGAGATAAATCGTTACGGCAATAAGATCCTTAACTTCAAGTATCAATATACAAACTGATCCATAGACGAGTGCATTCAATCAAAACAGCAATTACGATGATAAATATTACCTAACAGCATCTATAAACCCAATTGATGTACCCCAATTCGTGCAGAGATTTCAACTGTATATTGCAACACATATCTATTAAGATAAAGTGGTAGATATAAAGCTAAATAATTTGTGGCTTGTTCCGCGCCGTTATTGCGGGGCCTTGACAAAACTGCTACCATCTATAACTCGGTGAGTGGTTGTACTGCCTGTGTTTGCCTTTGATATTACTATAATTCTGTTGGCTGTGGCTGAATATGTTTTCAATGTTGCCTTGTTTTATTTGCAGGGTATTGTAATTGTCAGTTTTGAACTAGCAAGCTTAGGCAGCTGCAACATTACTGTTTATGTCTTTGTACTCGAGTTTCTTGTGATCTGATATTATCCCTTCTCAATTTTAATGTGTCTTGGAGAACTTTAAATATTCCTCAATAAAGAGCGAACCTTCTATGCCTACAGTATTTGGATGAATAACGGTAAACACTTGATCAAGAGCGGAACAGTAACTAAAGGTTAAATACGGAATAAAGAAATGGGGTTTAATACGATGAACGAGATAATTCAGGTCATCCACAGCTAAACTTCAGACACCTGTCGTACCACTAGCTATTAAAGAAAAGCAAGTAGAGCTAGCAAACTAAACACGAGGTGGCGAGAAACGAGCGCGACGGCGACAAGCGACTACTCATTGGTATGCGTATGTATCGAACATCAAACTCTCAGCAAGCGTAAGCCGAGAGACGCTAAGCGAGTACTTTCTTTTATAGCTCTTGTCGCTGCGACAAACGAGTACTCGTCGTTGATGTGCAGAGACAGCAATCGACTATTATTATTATGACTCTTTTACTTAAACAGTTTATTTGATCTGAGTTAAACAGGACCTTCAATCTTTTGTACGTTTCTTGATCTAATTGTTTCTTCGCCGGCACTAATACGATCTGTCTCGTCGGGATAGGGCCGTAAGTTTATAGACACATTACAATGTTTGCAACTACAAAAATTCTTGATTGTACTTCAATAACAATAGCGTCTATAATTTGACAGGTATCAATATCATTCATTTCATTGAACTAGTGATTGCTCTGTTACCACACACTGCACATTTCATCACACATCGATCAGCAATTGTTAATACGAGCCTTCAGTCTTGTCCACTACAACGATTTCGACACTTTGATTGATAATTTATTGTGTACTTAAGTTGCCTTTCAAATATGTGAAAAGAATTGCTTTAATAGAACTTCGATTTTCCAATATTATTTGGACAGTGTTGAAATTGAAAGCAATGAAATTTTTGTCGACAAAATAAGGTTCAATTTGATTATTTTAACTAACCCAAACATAATCTATACATATAATAAAACAGTAAAAAAACTGTGTCTGTACATTGAATTTATTAAAAAAATAATAATTGAGGGGGGTTTAGAAACAGTAATAGAGCACGAATCCAAAAAAAATAATTTGTCTGTTTGTCTGTTTGTCTGTTTGTCTGTATGTCTGTTTGTCTGTTTGTTTGTACACGCTAATCTTCGGAACTACTGGACGGATTGGAATGATTTTTTTTTTGTTGTATAGGTATTAAGTCTGGGCAACATATAGGCTATAATTTATCTTGGAAACTTGAACACCTGATGCAGAACCGCAACAGACCAGCTAAACTATAAGAGATACAAAAATGATACCTTAGCAAAAATTGTTCCACGTGATTAGCATTTTCTGCTGAGAGAATAAATTTGAAGATCTGGAACACCTGATGTGGAACTCCAAGAGCCCAGCTACACTGTAACATATATAGGAATGACGTCTTAGCAAAAGTTGTTCGGTCTGAAGGGCATTTCCTGATGACTTATAAAAATCGAAGATCTGGAACACCTGTTGTGGAACTCCAAGAGCCTAGCTACACTATGACATTTGTATAGGAATGACGTTTTAGCAAAAGTTGTTCGGTCTGATGGGCATTTCCTGTTGACTTATAAAAATCGAAGATCTGGAACACCTGTTGTGGAACTCCAAGAGCCTAGCTACACCATAACACATATAAGAATGACGTCTTAGCGAAAGTTGTTCAGCCTGATGAGCACTCTCTGTTGATGTATAAAAATTGAAGATCTGGAACACCTGTTGTGGAACTCCAAGAGCCTAGCTACACCATAACACATATAGGAATAACGTCTTAGCACAAGTTGTTCAATCTGATGAGCACTCTCTGTTGACTTATAAAAATCGAAGATCTGGAACACCTGTTGTGGAACTCCAAGAACCTAGCTACAACATAACACATATAGGAATGACGTCTTTGACGACTTTGTTGTTCAATATGATGGGCATTTCCTGTTGACTTATAAAAATCGAAGATCAGAAACATCTGATGTGGAAATCAAAGCTATCACTAATTTTACTGTGTAATTATAAAATAACATAAACTGGGAGTACCTGCACGCGGTGAAGGCGGTAACAGCTTAGGACTGATTTTCGATGACGATGGTATATCATTGAAAATTTGACTCTACTGGCCAAAACTCCTATTTATTTTTTTATTTTATCGTATGAATATGCCTTCGGGCTTATGTTGTTTGAGTGTTTAATTTCCTTTTCCATTTATCTTCGTGACACTGTAGCCTACCCGGTAACGCAGGGGAGCAGTCATTTTAATTTAGATTTTTATTGATCAGGTATCTTCACAATAAAACTATGACCATGCCTAGAAAGAGGTCAAATCTTTCCCAATGTTCCAAGAAAGCTAAAAGATTGAGGATCATAAGATCCCAAGAATCTACCGAAGAGCGTCAGGAGAGACTTGATGTTGTTCGAGAACATTAGGCTGCAACTCGCTCCGTGGAAACCTCTTCGGGTCGCGAAGCACGCCTGCGTTCTCAGCGTATTCATTAGGTCTCTAGAGACCAGTGAAGAATATGATGCGCGACTGACCGCTGATCGTGAACGTCATGTATTGTCTCGCGAGTCAGAGACGTTCACGGAAAGAGGATTACGCTTGAGTTCCAAGCGTATCTACGCATCGACTTCTAGGTCTCTAGAGGCGGAATATAATAATGCGGTTACCAAAATGAAAACGATGACAAATGGACTGTATGTTTTGGTGGTTGTTGGAATGAAATAAAACTAAAGCTCAGTGTAATAAAAGATTTAAATGGGAAAAATGATAAAAAATAACATAAATGGCGACCCCGTTGTCGCTGGCATAAGCAACAGGGTCCGCGTACGAAGTCGCGGGCAGAAGCTAGTACCAAAATAAGTAGTAAAACAACTCTTAATTATACAGAATGAATTTGAATTCAGGGGCAATATTTGAAGGGGTCATTGTACTCATCATTATGAACAACTTTAACTATGGGAACACACCTGAAATCGCGAAAAAAAAATTTGCTGTTCCCTTACCTACTCATAGTTATGATAAGTATGATGGTATGTATTACCATCATAAAAGTCATTTAGAAGATCAAATACATGAACAAGATTGATATCTCTGTATGTTTTGGAATTAACACTTTTTTCAAATCATACAAAAATTATCTCAAGAGAATAAATGAATAAAATTGCTTCATCTGAAGCCGTAACACAGATAAACTGTTTATACATTTATGCAACTACAGCCAAGCGTTGCAATAAAACTTACGAACGGTAAGCTAGCGGGAACACGCCCCTAGGTAATAATGATTTTATTATCTCCCGTACTGTTATTTCGTAACATCGAGTTTATTGCGATAAGTTTCTCGATTTAATTAGAGAGGCTGTACTGTTAAAAATTAATGCCTATTGTTTGTTTCGAGTCCTGCTGAAAGACTGCCAAATGTTTGTGATCAAAAGTTTACCAACAAAATGTATTGAAAAATGTTATAATATTCAATTAAGTAACGTGTGACGTAAATAATGCAATCAATTGTGTTCTCAATCAAATAAACAGACCGGTTTTCATCGAACCTCTAGTAAAATCTTACGTGTCTTGGGAATGGCGCATGGACACTGTAACATGGGACGACAAGTAATTGAGTGCCTTTGTTTACCCAATCAAGCACTTCTGGCTTACTAGAGAGAAGCCTTACATGTGAAGCTAAGTCAGAGGCCCATGGGCAGCATAAAAACTCTGACACCAGGTTAGTCACTAACCACAAGAAAAGAAGAAGAAATCAAATAAATTTCCGGACAATAGTGATAAGGTCAAAAAGTGTTAAAGAAACCGGGTACAGGTTTCTTTAACACTTTTTGACCTCATTCGATACTTCCGTTACTAAAGTTTACAAACAAACAGACACTAGACCAGCAATGAGTTTGCTGGAGTAGTTCTCTTCATTGGCCTAGCATAAGAAGCCCAAATGCTTCTACACTTACATACCTGTCCCGGTCTAACGACGCCATTATTAAGACAATTAACACCGTCACTAACTGGAGACAGGTGTGCAAGTGTTAGACGAATGTAACTTTATTTGCGATTAGATTGATTTTATTTGCCATTAAGCCTGCGAGACCCAAAGACCATCTTTATTCTTTGAACATGATTTTTTTGTATTTGAAATCCCCCATAGATCTTCACATAGCATTCTCAAACTATATATAATCTTATAATTCGTAAATAAAGTCGTTAAAAGAATAAAAATACCATCCTTCACCCCTACAATACAAGTTCATAAGTACATGCTAAAGAAGCTACAAACAAACACTACACCATTGAAGTGACACACTCGAAGTCTTCAACTAACTCGAGCAAAATTGTCCCTGCTCTTACACATGCATGCTCAGGTCCTAGAACGCCATTATTTAGACAATTAACACCGTCACTAACACGAGACAGGTGTGCAAGAGTTAGACAGGTTCGTAAACATGTCTGGACTGGAGGCTGGAGGCCGTCTTGAAGAGTCTCCATTAAACTATTTACTGCGGGCCTTGAATTACCATCGTTTGTTCGGGAGAGGCTATTCACTGAATCTGTTACGACTTAACAAATTAAGTCGCGACGCGCGATTCCTTCACGCCTGTCTAAGGAACCCTTTACAAATCAAAGTTTTGGTTGGAAATTCTGAAATCGATTTATAAGTTCTTATTTAATTTTTTTCCGAATATAATCAGGAATTATTGTCTTGTTAGAACAGGAGTTTGTGCTTATAATTATGTGTGAACAAAAGAGAATAAAAGAGAAAAAAGAAAAAACCGATGGAGAGGCGGAAAACAGAGGATGTATTGCAAGAAAGTAAATTAAATGAATATGGTGATGAAAAGTTAAAACATACAGGTTGAAATTGAAATCATAGGTAATATTTTAAGTGGTCATTGTGATTGTACTCATCATTATGAACCACTTTTACTGTGGGAACACACCTGAAATCGCGAAACAAAATCAGCTGTTCCCTACTTTTTGACGAGTTATGCGAGCAAATTGTTTTTAACAGTCGATTTTTTTTTCGCGTCTTAAGATTTGTTCCCATAGTAAAAGTTGTCCATAATGTGAGAATGATGATTACAAAGACCCCTTAAAATATTGCCCATGAATTCAATTTCACCCTGTATAGACACATTTCCTCAAGATTTGTACACACGACTACAAATAAAACATACATTTCCAGTATAAGCTAACCACTCATTTTACAGAAATACAATGCGAGATCGGCTTCTACTGGAAACACATAGCTTGATATGTAGTGTTGTGTGTTGTGTTGTGTTGTGTTGTTGATGCTGCATAAACAAAACTATTTACTAACCTAATAAGGAACTAGCATGTTATATAATTTGTGTTTACAATACTAATGACTGCTTATGCAATTTAAATGTTAATGATTTGTTAACAATCTTCGTTAACAATCTATACAACACAGGTTTATAATCACAATCACAATTTATATTATCATGCTTCTTCATTGATTCTTCGAACTTCAGAGAAATATCGTTAGTTAACTTTCTTTTTAATTCAATAAAATTAACATTGTGAGTTGTGGCGTATCGTTTTTTGTTATGAATGCGATAAAATTATGGGGTGTTTATCAGACATTGCACTTTTACCTTAGGACCACTTATACAAGTAATTATTGGAAGGCAATATTACTATTGAAGCAAGCGCACACGCTAAGCATGTGTTGATAAATAAGCGACTAATTATAGCTTACTAATTGAAGTATACCTTCAACCTTTGTTTAGTCCAATTAGAATTTGAAAAGACTAAGATCAAATTTCCCGAACTATGTAAAATGCCTTCTCATAATTCGAGATTATGTACGTCACAAGTTAAAACACAATTCTACAGTCAGACAAAATACGAATGTTAATTTTAATTTTTTTAGTTAAAAAGAAAGTTCATTTACAATATATCTCTTAGAATATTGCCAAGAGGATATACAGATTTGTAACTGCGGCACTAGCGACAGAAGATAAACCAATTTGCTACCATAATGGGCACACATTTCATTTAAGCAGTAGTCAAACGAAAAGTGGCAGCTTCATTTTATAAATCCATAAACAACAAGAGCAGACGGATTTCACAGAGTATAATTAAAATACGTTTTTCAAGGAGGTTTCACTACTTGGCGAGTCTTAATTTACTCGCAAGTTGTTGCGGTAAACTAAATAAGTTACTAGACAGTCGAGATTTACTGTTTAAAACGGAATTAATTAGTCTCCTCTGTGGACTAAGAATGGAAATAAGAAAGTTGAGATTTTATATGAGCTTCATTGCGTGACGTGGTTTAACTAAGGGTAGCTGGTTAATTATCGCAACAGTGTGGAACTATTTCTCCGTTAAGGTTGTCTGTAAAAAGGAATATTGAATGGTGCTGGCTGGTATAGCTAGATGGATTAACTGAGACCGTTCCTGAGGTGGCTGCGCGGTCGGGCTATAGTAGGACTCTGGTTGAATTCGATTATTCAAATTCAATTTTTTATTTCAATTTGATTTGAATTTAGAATCCGTTTCAAAATTAAGTATACGGTGATTGTTTTTCAAGAAAACACTTAACACGAGCGTAAAAGTGAACACATCCTCATTAACCCCCTTTGGACAAATTTATAATATTAGGAGATTTTAACTTTGGCAGTAGCGTAGACTGGATAGTCAGTGCAGATAGCAATGAATTAATTTCACAAAACGTTACGTGCCAACATTTAAGTGATTTTTTTGACGCTATTCTTACTTCTAACTTGTCTCAGTATAATGGTGAGAGGAATATCAACGGAAGGATATTGGACTTAGTTTTTTCTAATGACTCTGTGAAGGTTACTGAATGTCATGATCCATTAGCTTTGCCGGTTGATTTACATCATAAATCGTTATCGATTCGGGCTGATTTCGTTGAAATTCATAAATTGACAGATAATATAACACATCGCTTCATGTATTCCAGGGGAGATTATGTGGCCATTAGATCTGAATTAGACAAAATAAACTGGACTGACTTTTTAAATTCTGAGTCGTTGGACAGTGCTGTTGAAGCCTTTTACAGTAAATTGTATGAACTTAGGGACAAGTACATACCTCTTAAATGTGTTACAAAATCTTCATATCCACTTTGGTACAATTCCGCTCTAATAAAAGTACTGAGAGAGAAATATAGGTATCATCGTAAGTACAAAACGTATGGTAATCTCTCCGATTTTCATTCTTTCTCACTGTTGCGAAGTAGGGCAATTAATTTAGAAAAGACATGTTTTAATATTTACATGGATAAAATAGAGTCGTCAATAATCGAAAATCCAAAAAAATTCTGGTCGTATATAAAAAGCAAAAGAAATTCCAATGCAGTGCCTAAGTTCATGCAATATAATGACGTTACCGCGTGCACTGGTGAAGATATTAGTAACCTATTTGCGACGTATTTCCACTCCACTTTCCAGGAACCTGATCCAGACCCTCATCACATCCTCACCACATCATCTTTGCAGGATTATAGTAGTAGTGTCACCACCAGTAGTGTTGCATTTATCAGCTCGTTGGAAATAACTCATTCCCGAGTATTGAAGTTACTTAAGTCCTTGGACTTTTCTAAATCTGGTGGTCCGGACCTCATACCTCCAGAATTTATAGTGCAATGTGCTGATAGTTTGGTTACCCCAGTGTGTATACTTTTCACTCGTTCCATATCTGAAGGTATAGTTCCTAAAATATGGAAATCAGCATTTATTACCCCAGTTCACAAAAAAGGTAACAAATCTGACATTACGAACTATCGCCCAATATCTAAGTTATGTCTATTCTCAAAGGTCCTTGAGCGTATTGTGTACGATAATGTATACGCTGCAATGGAGAGTAACTTCGGGGATGAACAGCACGGATTTATCAAAAATCGATCCACTACGTCTAACTTGGTGTTATCGCATGAGTTTATATCGGGGGGTATGGAGCAGCGTGCGCAGGTGGACGTCATCTACACCGACTACAGCAAGTGCTTCGACCGTATTGACCATCGGCTGCTTCTGGAAAAGTTGCTTAAGGCTGGAATACACGGGGACCTGTATAGATGGTTTTCGTCTTATATCGAGAATCGTAGCCAGGCTGTGGTTCTCCAGGGTTACACTTCGAGTTGGACTCCGGTTCCCTCAGGTGTACCGCAGGGTTCAGTATTGGGGACTCTACTTTTCACTCTGTTTATTGCTGACGTAATTGACTGCTTTAAGCATTCTTACGTGTTACTATACGCTGACGACATGAAGGTTCATAAAATTATACGTGGCATCTCCGATACTCACGAGTTGCAAGCTGATCTTAATAGATTTGAGGAATATTGTGCACGTAATCTGCTTCAGCTAAATGTATGTAAATGCTTCCATATGACCTTCACGCGTCAGAAGTCTACGGTGAATTCAACCTATACTCTCAACCAACACACCTTATGTAAAGTTAACAGTATCCGGGATTTAGGCGTTATACAAGATAGCAAATTACTATATGATCAACATATCGAGGGTATTGTAAAAAAAGCTGCGAAAGCATTAGGATTTATAATTAGAGCCTCAGCCTGTTTCCGTTCTCTAAAGCCAATCAAGGTTTTATATTGCTCGTTCGTACGCAGTCACTTGGAGTATGCATCCCAAGTGTGGAACCCTCAATATGAGACCTATAAGTTGCGTATTGAGGGTATCCAGAAAAAGTTTCTTAGATATCTTGATTACAAAGCGCACCAAGTATCTATAGATTACGAGCACCGTTGCAAGAAGTACCATTTTCTACCACTTGATTACAGGCGGCTCATCAATGATATTTGTTTTTTGGTTAACATAGCGAATGGCTCGATTGACTGCTCTGAGCTCGTTTCAAAACTGGCATTTCGAACTAACCTTATTGGGTTGCGTCGGAGGCCTCTTCTGAGTGTGCCTTCTGCCTCCACTAATTATAGGCGTAATGCTTATCTTATGAGAAGCGCTCGTTGCTTTAATGAATTATCTCACGAGCATGACATTGACTTATTTTGCACTAAGACGAGCGTAGCAAGAAAACTTTTAGCTAAATCATTTTTTGTGAATGAAGCACCGGCTGGTGGTACTCAAACAAATGTACAAAAGTAAATCTAATCTAGAATAAAATAAAATAAAAAACCGTACTTAACTTTAACTTTTAGGCATTAGTTAATCGTACATTTTTATAATATCTGTGGAGGCTTGTTATTAGCAACTTAATTATATATTTTTGTTACCTATTATTTTGTTATTAGTCTGTAAGCCTTCTTAAAATGAATAAAATAAAAAATAAAAAATAAAAATTAAATAAATAGCAAAAATTCAGTATTGCTTCTTATGAAATATCTCATGTACCTGCACTAGACATAAGCCCACTTAAACCAAAACACAGGAACGGCTTAGGTAAATGGAAGAGTTAGTGACCCGCCCCTGCATCACACGATTATAACGACTAGACAAATCTTGATAATTCTTCTGTATTAAATACATTCAGTCAAAAAAGTATCGGGAATGGATGATTTGTTTATGGTTCCAAATTCAAATTTTTGTTTTTTTCTAGTTGTTAGATTGGCACAACTGTTTTCCATTTTGGCGCGGAGTTTGAGTTGCATCTGTTATTTATATTAAATACAGTGCTGGTTTTAGTAATATCATATATAGTGTGTATTGCGAATTTCATAATGGACAAAAATATCGAACAAAGAGTTTGTCTTCAATTTTGCATCGCCAATGGAATTTCGTGTTCGGAGTCACTGAAAATGTTACAGAAGGCTTACGGTGAATCGACTTTATCAAAAACTCGTGCTTATGAGTGGTTCAAAGCATTCAAAAGTGGTCGAGATGTGATGGAAGATTTGCCTCGCTCTGGTAGGCCGTCAACGTCTGCAACTGAAGTTAACATCGCAAAAGTGAAGAAAATAGTGACTGAAAATCCCCATTCAACTCTGAGAGAGATAGCCGCCAAACTTTCTGTATCTCACGAGTCGATCCGTACCATTTTAACTAATCATTTGGGTGTGTAACATGTTGCTGCTCGGCTAGTCCCAAAAGATCTGAATTTTCTCCAAAAACACAATCGCATGAAAGTCGCTGAGGACATGCTAGAACGAGTCAGTTCGGACCCAACATTCATGAAACGCATTGTTACTGGTGACGAGACGTGGGTTTACGAGTTTGACATGCAAACTAGTCAACAAGCTTCGGAGTGGCGCCTTCCAACTGAACCGAAACCGAAAAAACCATGCCAAAGTCGATCAAAAGTCAAAGTCATGTTGACTGTTTTCTTTGACTATCGCGGTGTTGTGCACTCTGAATTCTTACCGGAAGGTCTAACGGTAAATAAAGAATATTATTTGAGCGTTATGCGGCGTTTAAGAGAGCGGATTCGACGAAAAAGGCCAGATTTGTGGAAAGAAAATTCTTGGATTTTGCACCACGACAATGCGCCTTCGCACAAGGCTATCATTGTGAACGAATTTTTGACCAAACACTCATCAAATACCACCCAGCAACCACCATATTCACCAGAAATGGCTCCTACTGACTTTTTTCTTTTTCCTAAACTCAAATTACCACTTCGTGGCACCCGTTTTCAATCGATAGAAGACATAAAGGAGAATTCGCGGCGAGAACTGAACTCAATTCCGGAAGCAGGGTTTAAAAAATGTTTTGATGAATGGATTATTCGTTGGCGCAAGTGTATCGTTTCTAAAGGAGCATACTTTGAAGGTGATAAAATAAATTTGGATGAATAACAAAACATTTTGTGTATTATTGATCTTTTCCCGGTACTTTCTTGACAGAGTAGTATTAATAAATTATCTGAAAACCGCATCATAATACGATGCGCAGTTAACAAGAACAACGCGAACACACAGACAGACACTAAAAACGAATTCAGTTCATTAAAAGGTATTTCAAAGTTATTTCTTTAGAGAATTTATAACCAAGCGGATTGGTTACTTCAATCAAAACGGATCTTACATAACTTTACGACAAACATTTCACTTGAATGAATGAAATTCAGTTTTATACGGTGTTCAAAATGTATTTATTTAAGTAGGACATCCATGTTACTTAAACAAGGTGTATTACGAAATCAGTCCAAAGATCGTAAAGCCACAAAGCAGGGATGTAAAAAGGTCAAGTTCGATAGGAATATATAGCTTAAATAATCACAAGTAAAGACAAATTTGACGCCTATTTTTTTTGAGGATGGGAATTCATCAAATGGGCAAGCCATTTGATGAATTCCCATCCATTCTGGGTGGAGCGGAACAGAGTGTCAGACTCTTACTGACTAAAACCCATCTATGTTCCTTCCTTAGCCCTTTATGTTCCGGAGTAGCGGTAACCCTTTCGGACAATCCCGCTTACCCGGCAATAGCTATGCTATGCGTGCGAATACGTGATCATCGTATTTATTCACAATATTCTATGCTACAATAATATAGTCTGCTTATTCTCTATTTAATGTATAAATATTAACCCTATGCCCATTGGTAGGTAGGTATTAACCTTCTCTACACTCTCATGTTGTACCCCATGACAGTGGGCGAAGCTTACGCCATGTCCTGCGCCCGCGCCGCTTAAATATTCAGTACGCAAATACCGTGTTATGATTGTCATTGCAATATGGCCCCCAACTGACTTATGTTGTTCATTAGCTTTGAGATTAATTGAGAAATAATTGTAGGGTTTTGTGGTATTGTGGTATAAATAAAGCTAAATATTGTAGCTAATTGGAATTTGATTTATACGGACATAATGCTGATAGAGAAATAAATTGCACGTAGTACCTACTTGGTTACATGTCATACTGCAACCATTTTAAGGCGAATCTCACCAATAAAAATGAATGTGACTATAACTTAAACCACGTTTATCAGTGTCATTATTTTCTATGAAATATTGACTCTGACAGGTCTTAAACGCCGTTAAGTTGTGCTGATAGGGTTCAGTTTCATTGGTGAAATTCGCAATTAATGGTTTCATTATTGCAGTAGTCAATGCTAACCTAACCTTACCTTATTCTAATCAGTACTGCTATTGCGTGATTGCATTACTGTCGATTGCAGCTGTTCCTAATTGTAAACGAACATTCTTCCTATACCTATGTACATATACAAAGTGGAGACTACAATGCGATCATAAATTAAACTGCGTCTATCTAATGCTGTCCCCAGCCTGCATACGAAAATCTAATCAAATATATCCAATTAGTCAAAGATTGGCAAAACCCATAGTCGGTCTACCACTATTATTAGTTTGTTTGAGAAAATCACTTTTTAAACGGTGTTGGTATTTATTTGATAGTTCCACCTATTAATTAGTATTGTCAGTGTTTTCGTCAATAAATGAAACTGCGCGTATACCCAACGACGTCCACAGACTGCATTTAATCAAGCACAAAAATTAAGTACGTCCAATAGTTTAATGTCTATAGCTAGTCAAAGATTGTCAAAACCCATAGTCGGCATATCACTATTAGTTTTTTACAATTCATTTGTTTCAGTTCTGGAATTTCTGAAAAGCGGCCCGGAGTTTAGGCTTGTGCTCGTTTGATGGCAATCGGCTCGCCCACTATTATATGGCACTCAAACTTAACTGGAGAAATGTGGATGGACTAAAGGGACACACCTCTGTGTATCCCATCGGGGATTACAAGAGTAATGTTATGTTAATTATGAAGTTTGTTTGAAAATAAAACTATTTTAATTTCGATTTTAGGATTATTTCGATAGCTTTAAAATACTCCTACGTATTAATGTTGCCATTGTTTGCATTTACTGTAATATTGTAATCTTCTTATTGTTTAAATGTAATCCTCATTGTGTATAATACCTAAAGCAAATTACCTACCTGAATCCGCCATATAACGATATAGCTAATATTCTCCTCTCCAATTTAATAATCATACCAGACATTATCGACTGGCTTCGCATAATATCCGAAGCCCTCATATTAGTCGACATCATAAATAGCGATGCAAGCCTACCTATTGCTTCCCTCTCAATATAAATTCCAGCTTGGCAGTTGCATACTAGCCTTAGATGCACACGACCTCATATTACATGCTCGCCGCTGAAATGTGAAAACTATGCGCTATAGTCGCTGTAGTTTATGTAGGCAAATTATTGGAATTCCCTTGTACATAATTATAGATACATGGTGGATGCATTTCTGTGTTATTACGAGATAGGTAATTTAGGCAAGTAATATTTGATCAATAGGAATAGTTTTCTGAATTGGAACTGACGCTGGTGTTACTAGTTATGAATTTTAGTAAGAAATATTTCAGACAGCAATATTTTTAATCAACATGAGAGACAAAGATGTTTCTGTGCGTATATCTTCCGTTGGTACTTTTTTTTGTTGGTTTGGTAAGAGCGGAAGGGAGTGTCAGACTCTTACTGACTAAAACCCATCCATTTTCTTTCCTTAACACAAAAGTGTTCCGGGACAGCGGTAACCCTTTCTGACAATCCCGCTGACCTTCCTTTAATTGATACTGAATGCAGGTTTGCTAACTAGCCAAGTTTGAATTGTTACTTGTGGAGCGCGTAAAACCTTTCTACCGCTTTTACCTAACTTACAAAAGCCAACATGGGATACAGAGAAATTACTAAATCTGCTGTGAAGTACAGCTATTTGTCAATAATTGTGAGAAGAAAATCCCACAGACAAAAATGCTTTTCACACGTAGGTATGTACTTATTAATTTCTGCAGCAGCTTCGTCCGCGTGGATTTTGGAATTTTCATCCAATTAATTCCTCCCAAAGATCGAATTTATGAATACAGCTCCATTATAAAAGCCATGTGCACGTTTTTATTCCAAATTGTTTCGCATGTGCGTTAATATGTCGACCTTCATGAAATAGATTTAAATTTTTTCTGCTTAACAGTGATTCTTTTATTGTATAGATTTCAACATGTTCTGCTATACAGTAAAATGGTCAATGGTTCGATAGTAAAACGAAGGACTTGAGAGGTCCGTGCAATGACATATTAGATTTAAAGATCGTAAATCGACAGCCGCCGTGGGGTCTTAGCTCCGGCTAGACGATCGCATCAATTGTGGAAAATGTCGTCGGAAGACTGTAGGTACTTGTCTTTATTACATGGGGAAACTATCGATAAGTTAAAAATTGTACAGTGCAATTTCGTGCAATTATTACGCATGGAACCGGGATATAAGTTCAATATTATTTGCTCATTTATTCACTCCTAATTAAAATAATATTATTTTAATAATATGTTTAAAAAGGGTGAGGAGAAGAATAAACATAATTCATCCTGGTGGAAATCATCAGGTAAGTGCCCATGTATGGGCTGGCAGCATTGCTACGTTGAATGGTAATTTTGATTGTAAGACCTAAAAATATAATTAAAAATACATACGAGTCTCTGGTCACGTGAATAATCGCTTGTTGTCCCGTAGTCCCAAAAACTCGAAGAGCTCTCGGACCACGTGTTTCAACCCCAACACAAACAACTCTCATTAATACTTATAACGTAATCAGAAACATAACATGACACTTGCAATTCCCTAACGGTTAGGCAGAGGTGTACCTTTAATAGAAGAATAGAATATTTTTATTTCAGACCGGAGTCCATAGGGTTAGTAACAATTTTACCTTAAATTCTAGTTATAGACACATAAAATATTCAATTTTTCGGCGTGGTGCCGCACCCACCTCTGCAACAACGGGGAATCCGAACCGAATCGATTTGCCAATACACTGGCAATACTATTGGTGAGTCCCATGTAATAGGGGACCAACCTATTTCCAATAACCGGCATAAAACCAGACTGGGTGGCTACAGATAAATTCCAGATGGAAAAAACCCAATAACACTTCGCCTGACCGGGGAATCAAGCCAGAACTTCATGCTCAGAAGAAGCGTTCATAATCCTGACCAACGAGGCAGACAATAAATACTTACAACTGCTCATTATTGTGTGTTGATTAATGTTAGATTCTTACGTGTAAGCTACAGAAACATCTGATGCAACACATATTTGAATTGTATATTTCAACATTCAACTATTCATAACTACTGTTCGAAAAAATATCTTGAATTGAAAGCAAAAGAATGCAATAATAGATTACAATGTCATAGAAATACGCTATGTAATTAAACAATGTGACTCTAAGCAAAAACATAATGTATGAAAACGGAATAAAAAAACGGATTTAAAATAAGCTGAAATTGTATAGCCCGACCACTTAACTGAGATCGTTCCTGAGGTCATTGCGCGGTGTCTGTTGGATGTTAGTTCGGTGAGCTTTGAGCATAGCCTACATATTTCAAAATAATAAAAAAATGTTCTTTGGCCAAAGAATTAGCATTGCCATTTAACGTGGCAATCCGGCCAGTCTTCTGGACACGTTTCCGGACGACAGCGATGCGGAAGAGTACTTCGACACCTACAGTATCCTTTTTGTTTTTGTACTTATTTGTATATAGTTAGTTAGATAGTTATTTAATTTAAGTACGTCTAAGTTGTCAATATGTAAAAATGTAATAAAATTATAAAGATAAAAAAACTTTAATAAATTATAATTATTAATATAATCATCTAACATAAATACAATATAAGAAATAATAACATAATTGTGGAAAAATATGCTCTTGTTACAAGTACCACAGATAGCCACCGCAAACTATGAATGAACAATTTACCTACCGATTTTACGTTATAGACCCGAGATACCGTTTTGCATAGAATCGTTAATCTCCTTATAAAATAGGCGTAGGAATAAAAGAGAACGGAAATTATTATAAGATTATCTGTGATAGAGCAACTAGTGCATGCATATTTAAGTGTATCTACTCAATTATAAAGATATACTAGCAATCCGCCCCGGCTTCGGGTAGCAGAGTCGTAAATACTACCCGTGTGAAGCCGGTTTTTTTTAAGACATAAGCCTGTTTTGTTTTTTATTGTCGTTGTCCGTCTAGCACAGGGGTTCCCGAACTTATTTTGTCAACTGCCCACTTTGACCACTATCTAGATGAAATTACAAACCTAAGCCCTCATTTTTTTTCTGGGTCCCTTTAGGCCTGCAGCACCCACAAGGGGGCTTTATCGGGAACGGCTGGTCTGGTCATGTGGGTTAAAAAGTAACTGATGTTCGACAATGATGTAAAATACTCCAAGCAAGCTTAAAGTATTTTACACTAACAAATTTCAAAAAAAAAAATACACACAAAATTAATGAATTATTCACCTAAACCTTTCCTATGAATCTCTCCATTCATTTCATAGTAAACGTTATTAAAATCCGTTCTGTAGTTTTTAAGTTTATCGCTTCTGACAGAAAGATAGACGCGGCTGGGGAACTTTGTTTTATAATAATGTGTGCATTTTATAGATATGCACATCCATCCTGTATCCTGTAATCGGTAATTATTAACATCCCGCTAACAATTCACATGCAATACTTTTGTAAAGTAAGCCCAAAGTCAATTTGGAAGTTGTGGAGACAATATTGCCATTGACGTGGGTTTCAATGAAGCTTTATGATCCGTGTCAATTTAACTCGCGTGTTTCTCCGCCACATAAACTTTTTCAATTTGTGTTGTTAGCATGTCAACATATCATTGTTGAGAGCTTTTGGGGGTTCGCGTATCAGAAAACATTAATATAGGACATGTATTATCAGGGTTAAGAAGTTATGCGATGTTATTTGAAATACCTAACTTGATTTCAGGGTTCTTCGTTATTTTTGTTATGAGGTTATAGACATATTTAAAACTAAACATGTTTTAATAGACCTAATTTGCCTAATTTGTTTTCAGGTATTGTAAAAACTATATGTTCTATTCAGATCCTTATATCTTTTGTTCAGGAGAAAACTTTTGATCAATATGTTCTGTTCTATACGCGTGGTGATTATTCTATTATATAATAACTTTCTGTTCATACCTTTGTTAACAATGTCATTGTTATTTTTTTATAAGTTCAAGAGCCCTGTCGCCAATCCCATACCATAAACCCAAAGCAAAATCCAAGTCTTAATTTTTATGTGTGTTTTCGAAGAAAGTTATCTCATAACTGCAGTAGCGTGACTCATGCGCTTACCGCAAGTTTGGCGATTCTCCGGGATTAACGCGGAACGTGCGGCAGAAGTTTTGGCTTTCCCGGGTCCGGGATCTCGTCGCTTACAAATCACTGCCTCTTGCGTAAGCAGTTGCGTGAGTAAATATTGCTTCAGAAATTGTGTGTGAAACTGTGCAGATTTAGTTGATGAGTTTAAAACTGATGGTATTTGCAAATATTAATTCTTTTTTTTTTATGATTCAGCCAGTATGAAAATATTCAAAAAATTGTAAACCAAATTATATCTTGATACTCACTGCCAATACGTGGGCGGTGCTTTATTATAATCAAAAAACTTAGGTGAAGCGAGTTTGGAGTCGCTCTAACTGTAGTGTTATTCTGTAAAAAATTCACCGTGATAACTCGGGTAAAGGGTACTTGGGCTTGGGTAAGCTTGGGTATATGCTGTGGATAACGGTGTGAGTTTCACATTTATATAATATCTTTGTTTATATTATTTGCGCAGATATAATGTGTTACTGTTTGTTTGTCCCAAATAAATAAATAAAGTGAGTTCGAGTGAGCTCTCGTTCCACATAGTGTTAGAGATTTACACTATTGGCAACTTACTTTAAAATACCTGGGTTTACTGCTATTCACAGTCTCCGTAAAAATCTCACCTTGAACTTGTAGGTGAAGTAAGTTTAAAGTGAGCTGTCAATAGTGTAAATTCTTAGAATTAGGTGGAATGATAACACACTTCACGCTAAGTTCACCTAAATTTTTACGGTAATGTTTTTACAGAATTGATTGACTGATGTTATAGCGATTGACATTATTGACAGCTCACATCTAGCTCAGCTAGCTCTAGCTCTCTTTTTAAAGAATAGATCGGCAGACCATTTTCCACTTGCCCGTGTGTCCTAATTAGTGCCCGTTCACTTTATCGTAATGACTTAAAGAATGCCACGGATGCCGTAATCAACGCGGTCACGTACTGGGCTCAAATAATAAAATAATATTCGATCAAATTAACAACAAGAAGGTTAATTCTTGGGTGTTTTTCTATGTATAATATATATGCATTTACAAAAAAAAATTATATAAGTAGTTTATCAGCCATCTCGTTACCATAACACAAGCATTAGGTTGCTTAGTTTGGGACTATATTATGGCGTTATTATTAAATTCTAAGAAAAAGAAACATTAAATTCCCTTTGCAAAACATTCTATAAATAAAACCACAAAACTTCACAAAAATAAAACCATCATCTTCAACCGCAATATAAAAGAGAAACGGGATCTCAAATATAATTTACTTCTGTCTTTTCTCTCAACACATATTTAATGTTACGATGAATCGAACTCTCTCGTTTGCGGTTCCGTACAATCAAAACTATTATCGCGTAGCACCTTCTTTACATTACGTGATAGAGGAGTAGATAGTAATTGTTCAGCAAGTCTGACAAAATACTGGTATTCACCTGCTATCGAATAGAATGGAAGCCGACCCCAACATAGTTGGGAAAAGGCTAGGCTAATTGATTTTTAATTTTTTGTTGAGCATCTGTTGTTATTATTGATTACACGCGATTGTTGATAAGTAATGGCTGTTATTATTGATTAATAGCAGTAATTGTTATTATTGAGTAATTGTAGTTGTTGTAATACTTAGTAGTTTATTTATAAAACTTTAGTAACCTAATGTTTCATTGTGGTCGAGACGTCTGAAAAAGGACAACCGTTACCTGTGTGAGTAGTCCATAGTCGTCGGCAGAACTTTACAAAATAATCATTCTGAGAAAATTTCAACTGATTGTTACGATTAACAAGGTGCTGTACCTCTTTAATGGTAACAACCAATTTTGTGACCAAAAGAGCGACAGAATGACAAAGCAGACAAACGGTGTCACGTCGTCGCCGGTAGGTGAAGACCTTTGTAATCCCGTTTTCATCCTTTAGATACGGAACCCTAAGACCATCTCGGCTCGACCAACGAAACTTTTAATGGAGTCCTGGGCAATTTACTTACGCCAGTCTACGGCAAGCAATGGACCTCATCTCGCGTTTGATGGTAAATCCTTTCGATTGCGTCTTGACGACCAATCAGCCTTTAACCTTACATCGACGAAAACGTTAAGCTATCTCACTGTTTCTTTAAGAAATTTAATGATTTAAAGTTCATGAAAGGATTGAGAGAGATTGGAATACGTTTAGATGTTTAAGAAGGAAGAAATAAGTATTGGTTTATAGACATGACATTATTATGTTGAGTGGGAACTATCTGTCGATCCTGTAAAAATCTCACCGCAAAAACTTAGCTGAAGTGAGTTGGAAGTGGGCTGTCAAGTGTTCCCTAGCAAAGTGGAACGACAGCTTACTTTACGCTTAAGTTTATGTTTAGAATAGCACTACTAAACGGATTTTGATGAAATTCAGCACACAGGTACACCATGGGTTTGGACATAGGATGCTTTTGTCCCGGTAATACGTTGTCTTAGGATAATCTCAAAAGACAATGTCCAAATTGGCCCTGTGCAATAAAGAGTATCAGATTAAACGAAAATTAATCGCCTATTTTATTATTTAAGTTGCAAATACTTATGTATTACGGACTAGCTGTATTCCAAAATGTACTTTTAATAGAATTTAATGCGACTAATAACATTAGATCGCCATTTATGCCTAATGTCATGTCGTGTCAGAAGTGAAATAGGGATGTCCAATCAATTACAATCGATTGATTGAATTATTAATCGATCGATTATATTTTCTTTTCTAAAGTGTATTTTTAAAAACCTAATAAGAATACTTTATGTATGCAGTCATACTCCAATTTAAATAGGTAGTAAGAATAATACTATACAGTAATCAAAACTTTTTATTTCTATACAATCATTCAAACATCTAATTCATTTTTTACGACAATTAATACAAAAATAACATTTCTTTTTCGGCGTAAAATAAACCATTGTCATACATACTTGTAATGTTTATATGACAAAGGTGATGTAACAGACAGTTTGAAATAATTTAAGACCACAGTATATCTTAATCGAAAAAATCGATTATTGGTGTGGTGTCGTACTACACGTACGTCGTACGTACGTCCCTAGTTTTGCTGTGAACGTCACGTCGCGTCGTCCGTTATTGTCAATTTGTCACTTTGGCAAAGTTACAGTTCCTGTGCTGTGCTTTTCCTGTGTTCGGTGTTTTGGTGACTTTCGGGACTTTTTTACGAATGAAAAATCGTAGGTACCTACATTTAATATTCGTTGTTATGGTTAGATTATAACCTCAAAATCTGATACTTTTTTTGAAATATATCTTTTTTGCAGCTAGTCCGCTATAAATACAAGATCTTTTAAGAATCTACTAATGATAGAGAATACAATACATAATTATCCGATGCTCTTGGCTCCAGGGCCAACAATGTATGGACGCAGAGCAATGTCCTTTCTACGCTGGCAAAGCCGCGAGTGAAAGCTAGTATCTCATCGTATTAAGTTCCCTTTATCTCCTCTCAAGTGCCGGCGTCTAACAGGCTAACTGAGCGTCAGTTTATAGACAGTACGTGGTCGAGTAATCAAAGAGGCTGTCACAGTTGTACTTTCGAAATGTTTTCTATTACTTTACCAGTCTTATCAAACACCTGACTGAATTTGTAATTCAATGTTCCTATAAGAGAAACTTAAGAAGTAAAATGAGGTTTATATGCTATTTACCTTGTAATTATGAATGCTTTTGATGATTTTTGAGTATTCTACTATCGGGCTAATATTATAAACGTAAAAGTTTGTGAGGATGTTTTCACGCAAAAACTACAGAATGGATCTGGATGAAATTTGACAATCAGATAGTTCATAACCTAGAATAACACATAGGATACTTTTTATTGTGGTAGTTCGTTCCCGTGGTGATTTTAGATATCTATGCGGGGGAGCCGCTGGCAGAATCTAGCAAATAATCGTTCTGTATTGTCGCCTTATGGACAAAGGCCTCCCTTTCCTATTTCCATTCAAGTCAATCCTGAGCTAATATGAACGAATCCCGCCTTACAAGTTTGTCTCGCCATCTACATCTGGGCCTTACACGGTGCCGTTGGAAATTTTCAAGGACCCATGTAATGGTGGTCTCAGCCCACAACGAATCCGAAATGCGGCTAACGTGTCCGGAACAGTATCATTTTTAACCATTATTTAGGTATTCTTTATGCAGGTGTATTTTATTCTTATTTTTTGTTGTGTTTTTCTGCAAATTACAAAGGCAGGGAGGGGAAAAACCCTTTAAAATTTATAAAGAGCGAAGTAAAAATGCCTAGTAGATGGATTTTATGATGGAAACTTGAATTATTTCCCCATCAATGAATAATATTTGCATAATTTAAAACGGTGCGATGCTGCAAGTCACATGAGAGGAGCTTTGTGAGGTACATAAGTATCTATACTTATTATGTAGATAATGAACCTAGGTGTTATTGAGTAAAGCAAAAATCTTAGCTATTAAGGGAAGAAGATTAACTCAAGGATAACACTTGGGATTAACTCCAGGAAATACGACATCCAAATACCACCTTAAAATATAGGATGAAAATAAAACAAATGAAAATAAAATTAGTAAAAAAACTAAATAAAGGACAATTCGTCAAGGTGGTGTTTGTTAATAAAGAAAAGACCTCGTTTGTCAACAATTATGTAAAATACATAAACATTTAAAAAACAGTAATATTTTCTCAACTACATTATATTACGTCGAAACCAAAAGTTTAAGCCAAACATCATCTCTGAATACAAAGCTAAAACTATGACTGACAATGCCAACATCGGATACGCGCAAGTAGGTGAAAATTTACATAATGCACATACAGATATCAATGCAAAAGTAAATCCAGTTACAGAATGCAAAGCTATGTTACATCATAATGCAAGGAACTTCGCGAACGTTGAACGCTGCACGACGAACGGAGCGCGGAATTACTAAAAATAAACAATCAATGTCAACGCACTCAAATCAGGATTAAACATTGCAAATACACGTAAGAGCAAAAAAAAACGTACACTATGTAGGTATAGATGCATATACATATACATATAATACTGTTAAAACAAGCATGTCAGTGACACAAACACTTTATAATGGGTATTATTTTATCCCTACCAGAATTAATTATTCAGAATAAGTCCAGCAGTGGACTACAATAGGCTTCAATGATGCTGATGATGAAATAAAGAAGTTATTACTTCAGTAATCGACTCAAGCCGGGACTCCTTCCATCAAATTTCTAATTATTTTATGTCGTGTAAAAGTAGGAAGAAATACGTTAATTTAGACAAATCTAATACTTTAATAAAATTACATATTTTTGACAACAATGACGTTCTAAAGTGCCTTACTTGTGCCTATTTGAAATAAACGTTTTGACTTAGACTTTGACTTTGATTCTTCAGATCGTCCTCATCACTCACTTTTGCTCGAAAAAATGTACCCACTTCATTTTGTCAGCGTAGTTCACAAACGCTTAATTTTGTTTATGTCTGGTCGATTGATCATTTAGCTTAAACAACTTCAATAAATGAACCCCCATTTTCATTCAACCCGTATGTTGTTACGTTTGCGATTACCTTAAAAACTAATTAATTAATTACGATAATTCTTTCAACGATATCTCCATACTTTCAAGAAGGTTTAGTAATACTATTATTAGGTTATTGGTAATAAAACTTATTGAGTTATCTTGCTTCAAGTCAAAGAGCATGGGGTGGGTTGAATTTTTGCGCGCAAGTGTTTATACGATAAGCTATCTGGCGATAGACGTGCTTTTGCATCAGTAAATCACGTTTATTACTCTCTTATCGTGTTACAGTATCGTAATCGGTTTGTAGGGCTTCTAACTTGGTAGTGCTAGGTTTAACAGCTGATAAACATGTGGCAATTTTAACGAAATATTCTAATATTATGCCTCTACGTGTGGTGGAAGATATATCACGCATAGGTCCTCTCTGCTGACAATATATTATAGAGAGTAATAAATTACATGTCAACTTATCAAAACTTTCCGGTTTATTTTGGGGTTGGGAAATCATCGAATGACTCCTCCCGCTCTGGTCGTAGCGGCAGGGAGTGTCAGACTTCCTTAGCGCTTTATGTTCCGGGGTAGCAGTAACCCTTTCGGACAATCCCGCTCCAAAACATTCCGGTTGCATTAAACTCATAGTAACCTATACAAATTGCATTCGACTATTCCTTAACAGTAATAATATGAATGTTGTAAACATGTTTGTATTGTGTGCAACATTGGGGAGTCGTTATCAAATACTGGAAAAGAAACATGATTCAGAATTCTACCATAAATGCGCGTGAGTTTAAAAAACACTAGATTTCCAAGAGATGGGCTTTTAACAAAATTTCACTTTGAATAATGAATGTTAATGTAAATCATAAGTGCCGTCTGAACATAAATTATTATAATCCTAACTTAGCATCTTGCAATGAAACCAAAGCCATCAATACACCATATTTTACAGTTGTTTCACTCTCACATCATGACATTCCAAGCTCATACTAATTGGCTCTTAAAGTTCACTGACCTCGCACAATACGGTAGCTGAACGGCAACCATATTCAAGAAATTCCTTACCAAAAAAATATCCAAGCAATTTGCCAAATGTAGGCGTATTGCATTATGCAACCGAGTGCATTGTCCGTTGCATTATCTTACGGGTTTATCTTTATAGTGCGCTTCGAGATTCCGATAAGATAATGAAACAATGTTTCCTTGAAGTATAATTTACGATTTTGAGCAAGTTCAATGAATTTATTGCGATTATAACAATCATTAGCAGTTTATCATAAAATTATACAGGGTGAAGGGTCGACGATACATATCTCCGCCTTCCAAAGATAATTTTTCGTAGAAGGTTGATGTTTAAATTATAAATGCTAAAACCTTCCCCGAAGGACCTTTTGTGTAATTTAGACCGCCCAAGCGCGTATTCACACAATTATTTTCGATATTAGCATTAACAGCGCATTAATTAATACACTTCTGAAAAAGTATTTTTAAATTACTGTGAGGGTGTTTCAAACATGCAATAAACATGTTCAAAACGACCTCTTAGAAGTTTTAGTACACGGAAAGACTCTTAATAAAATAAGCCTGATATTTGCTTTTGGCGTTAGTTGCCATAAGCCATGACACTTAATTATTTATTTAATACTTTAAGCACAGAAATGTACAGAGGTGGACTTAAAACCTTTGGGTGATGCAGAGATAAACAGTGGTAGGTGCAATAGGAAAATAAGTGGTCTATACACTTCCTTTCCCTTAGCTAGTAACTCATCCGTATCAAGTGCATGTGTTCTAAAAATAAATCCTGCTCCACGTTCTTAGCTCCAATAAAAACGGCACCATCCACTTTGCCATTTTCAAAGTTCAGTACATTATTCATGATAAGTACAGCTCTCGTTACTTGCACGGGGTGTCGTGATTGCAGCAAGTAAATAATAGACCGTCCCTCTTTCATTACATGTTGCATCCTTTAATTGCAAGGCAAGATACTCGATCGGTGGAACGTAATTTATATTTCGTTATTAACTTTTTGCTTTCAGCTTCTTAGCGATTATTATGGATGTTTTGCTGTAAGTGTGTGTTGATTTTTTGTAGGATATTGAAAGGAAGCTGCCAATTATGATACGATATATTTTCTTTACACAGTGGTGATTGTTCTGTAATCAGTAATGTCTTTTAGGTGATACGGGAAATATAATGTGAAGAGAAGAATCCTGAACATATACCCTGAACATACCATAATATTATCTTTATGAAAACCTGATCGGAATAGAAAATCACAATTAAGGTTAACGGGGTAAAGGGTGTAAGCAGCATTGTCCGAATGGGTTACTGCTGCCCCAGAACACATTGGGCTAAGAAACGAACATGGATGGGTTTTAGTCAGTAAGAGTCTGACGCTTCCCACTGCTCCACCCAGAGCAAGTCACTTGTTCCGTCCTTAAACAATTAAAATAGATCACAACTGCTTATTTAAGTGAACTAGATTCTACCTGTGCTTGAGGCTAGAAAGTACTTAAATAATTATTGTAACATATTAACAGTAAGTACTTAAATACGTTTTGTATTAAATTAACAGTACTTAAATACTTATTGTATTAAATTAACAATGAGTATCAAGTAATAACAAACAGGCAACCGGATCTCCATAACGTATGCAGTTATGCACTACATAACTGAAGGTACGCCGTTTGAAAGACATATTAACTCTCAATTACAAGAACGGTATAAAAACATATTCGTCCAACCAACCGTAAAGAGAGATACGAATCAATCACGCAATCAAGACACACGATTAGAAAGATTGAATAATACGACTAAAAGATATCGAATCGAATTAATGTTAAAGTTTTTTTAAGTCTCCTTTTTCTTGTGTTGATGTTTGCTCAATAGACTGCGCCAGTCCAATCACTATGCCAATAGTCTTATTAAGGTCAATCTTGATACAGTAATTGAAGTCATAAGTGATTACACATAGTGTACTGCTGACGCCACAACAGATTTAGAAACGAGAGACAGTGTAAGCGGAATACTGAGCCCGCGAAATATCGGCAAGGTTCTTGATACCATCCAAACAAAAGAAAAAAATAACAGCTAGAATAGATTCAAAACACATGATGTAGCCCTTAACCATCCAATAAGATGGCCGATAGGCACTTAAAGGCAAGAAATAATTGCCAATAACACAAGCTGTCAATGACTCCGAAGTAGATTTAAACTAATGGTCAGTGGCGGACCATCACGGATGTTACCAATTTATCATTTGTAGGACGTGACGAGCCCTTTATACTTTTCTTTACTCTCTCTACGAAGACGTATATATTACAAGAAATATTGTTGGTACTTTTATATCACGAACTTCTTAGGTGGAACAATCACCAAAGAAGTTTGTAAGACTAGAATGAGCAACGTAATAACCAATCCGTGAAAACTGGAAGCTGTTTCGTAGAGTTAGTTACTGACTTATGTTATGTTTCTGTGAAAGTTAGATATTTCGGTCTGCTTTTCATTAAATAACATATTACCTTCAGCCAGCGGCTTCGCCCGCGTAGATATCCGAAATTATCGCAAAGGAACGTAAAAAGATATCCTATGTGCTATTCCAGAATTTAATCTATCACTGTGCCCAATTTCATCCAGATCAGTTCCGCTGTTCTGGCTTGATTGAGTAACAAATATACATCC
This sequence comes from Hyppa rectilinea, assembly GCA_951799385.1. Taxonomy (NCBI): domain Eukaryota; kingdom Metazoa; phylum Arthropoda; class Insecta; order Lepidoptera; family Noctuidae; genus Hyppa; species Hyppa rectilinea. Next base: position 7,615,034 of record OX637314.1, read on the forward strand.
ACACCCACATCGACCCAAACTTTCATATTTATACTATTAGTAAGAAAAAGTAAGATAATTTACAAGATATGAGAAGTAGGAATTTATCCTTAGTTCTATCCGCCAAAAATGTGCTTTAGTGCTAGTCCAAGTTACGACATAAACGTATCTTAACTTTCCTTATTGCTTTAACGAAGTCAGAATAAAGAAAACATTAAAAAACCGCAGACTAAAAACGTGCTCCTTGAAGAAAACTCGTCTGGAATAAACAGTCGACTTTTAAACAAGTTGCGAGCTGCAGAAAATAATTGCAACGACTTAATTACATAGGGTTTTGCTTGACATTCAAATAATAACAAGTCTACAAGTCTATGCAATGTTGTTCGTAGAGTTAAAATGAAGTAATTCCTTTACAAATAAGCATACAACGTGCTTTTTCTAATCAATGATTTTTATACGTGATTTATATTCAAAATAATACGCAAAAGTATGTATGACGACTACAGCAAATGCTCCACTCCATTAGATTGTGTTCTAATAATTGCGACTCAATTATCAGTGTAGAACCCGACTTGAAATTAATTGTACTTAAGAGGCCCCAAAAGTAATACAAAGTATGTATATTCAAATAAGTAATTATAGCGTCTAAGCGAATAGAAATTAGTGAATTGTTTTTTTTTTTTTATTTATATAAGTACCTATTTTGTTTTCCCTTATTTATCACACGTTGTCTAACATCATTCTTTTTTCTTTCCAATCGCAGATATACTGGAAGTTAAGCGGGATTGTCCGAAAGGGTTACCGCTACGCCGGAACATAAAGGGCTAAGGAAGGAACATGGATGGGTCTTAGTCAATATGAGTCTGACACTCCCTTCCGCTCCACCCAGAGCTGGAGAAGTCATTGGATGATTTCCTACCCTCAAAAATAAAAAAAGGAATACTGGAAGACATCTATAGCCTTAGATCTGTCAAACTACGCAACGTAGTTACGTATAGTATAACTAGCTTTGACCGCAGCTTTGCCCGCATGATAGTATATTATCTACATTGCACCCGTGCGAAGCCATATTGGGTCGCTAGTTAGAAATAAGCATCACTTTTGTACATATTTTTCTGTTCCCCTCTTCTTTTCTGTTAATATGTGTGTGCATAAATGGTTAAGTAAATAAAACAAATAGCTCTAAAGCTTCCACAGCGTAATAAGTGTTAAATAGTTAATCGTAAGCGTCGCATCGTCTCGCCGGCAACAGCTAAATGCAATTGAGCCTAATAAAAATTCAATTCTCGTAATATGTCCTGTCTCTATTTACTACCTTTAATGCCGCTGCACCGATGCATACGATGAATACCTAATGCCCTTTGTGATTGGTCGTCGTTTTGTGCAAACTTGATTCTGTCTGGCTTCTACTGCGTTCAATAAAAGTAAGTATGTGACAGTACTTAGTAAAACAAAGGTGTTATTATTGTATGATCTTCACATTTGTTATTTGTGTTTTGTTTTTTAGGAGTTCCGTCATGTGTGCATACAGCACGAGCCCAAGCGTGCCCAAGCCCGAGCGTGTGTCACGAGCACCAATATGTATACACTGAGTAACTTTAACAAGTGATTTTCTCCTTCTGCATTTGTTGTAATTGTATGTTGTTGCGGACATAGTATTTGGGAAGCCATACTAATATGAAATAGATTCTATTATCACAAAATCATCGTTTATCCACGGGAAAATCGTATTATTTTAAAAAGAACCCCACGCTTTTAAATGTATAAATTTTATTTTCTATTTTTTTGTACCGTTTTCTTTAAAAAGCGTGTTTTTTAGATTTTTTTTAAATATTAGTTTTAATGATTCAAATGTACACTAAATTAACAATACCTGCAGATATAAAGAGACTACAAAATCATAATATTTCCTTGTAGATTTGGACATGACTGTTATGAAAGATATTTATTGAAACAAATACTGAATCAAATCAAGTAAGTTAACCGCAATCACATACAACTTCCTCAATAACGTTTTAATGAAAGACGTCGAATGCAAGAATTATTTTATTACTGAACATCAACTGCTAATTTACGTACCTGTATACAAAATGTCGTCGCCGCACGGGCCTGCGACCACTGGGCGAGCTCTCCAGAGACGAAGACCAAGCATCAGACCGCGACAGCGTCGTGTTCCTCGCCTCCGTGCTCCTCGCGCTTTCCAACAAGATCGCCGTGTACTTGGTTATCAACATCGTGTGCCACTGTTGTTTTATATTCACTTGTCACTGTGCTCATTTGATACTACGATAAGTTAACTGTGATTTTGAAGCAGGATGCTAGAGAATGGAAACTTTATTATTTATGTCTACGTCTTCAGGTTGTATCTCACTTATTTCTTCAATTAACGCGTGTATTTTAATTATGAAATTCCGCAATTTCAATTTCTCTATAATTTGTGTAACATCGGAAAGCAACAAGTGAACTGACTGTGCCGACATCCGCACCGTCACGGTGTAGTGACCACCAACCATCACACGTTATTATCCCTCCGACTAAACAACGGGATATTGTGAATTATGCGTGACACCCACGCGTAAAAGTCGGTAATAAGAACGAGTTTCAAAGGAAAAAGAATTATACATTACGAGGCCGTGGAATAACAAAGAACTGACCAACTGAAGGACTTTATCAATTTTAGTAAAAATCCACATTCAATAATGACAATCAATCTGCCTAGCCTTATCCCAACTATGTTGGGGTCGGCTTCAAGTTTAACCGAGTGCTACTCAATACCAGTATTTTATATGGCGACTGCCTATGTGACCGCCACAACCCAGTAACTGGGTAATACGATACCCCTTGGTAAGACTGGCTATCAGATTTTCGGGCTTCTCGTAACGAATGTCAAAGATGCACAAATGACCGCCGGGACTAACGATCAACGTGCTTTCCAAGGCACGGAGGAGGTCCGGTATGTATGGATGTTAACCCATCTACGGACCAACCCCAGCTAGCGTAGCTTAATGTGATGGATCGGCCCATGCGGCTATTATTACTTAGATGTATATTTTTTCCCTAATAATGCCATCATTCAGTAACTTCCATACATATCAACAATGATTCTAGATCTGATAGTTTTAAACTACTGGGTAGGAACCTGCTCTATGCAGTCATTGGGCATTAGTCATCTCTACCTGCAGAATTACCTCAGTTTATACATCCGCTATAATCTGGAATGGCTTCCTAGCTATTAATACCCCTGTATTCAAACGATTTCATAATTACAAGTCATTATAACCACTGACAATCCACAATTTGCGGATGCTGCAGACGAAACAGAACCGCAGAAGACAGAGATGGTAGACAGTTAGATGGTAGAGATAGTAGAACTGACGGAAACTATTAGCTCTAATGGTCGCAAGCGCTACTGCTAAGCTTGAGGTCCTGGGTTCGATTCCCAGGTCGGGCAAAGTGTTATTGTATTTCCGATTTGGGATTTCTTAGTAAGAAGCAGCCGGGGTTTGGACTTGTGGCTGGTTGATGGCAATAGGCTCGACCTATAATTTGGTACATGAATGTTACTGGCAAAATGTGGGAGTTCTATAGTTGCAGTCCATGTAGGAAACTATGATAAAATCAGCCTTATACAAAGAATTCTCGATCAATTTAAAGATATAGGTACAGTTGCCTGTCACCGACATGAATCTATAGATTACCCCAAACCTGATAAAGGTACCTAAATTGTTTTCTCAAACCTACGTAAGATCAATATCTGCGAAATTAAACGAGTCCATTTTGCATAAATATACATTGAAATGAGTACTCAACGCGACTGATAATTGGGCAAATGAGGAAGCTATAAAAAATAATGAATATTCATAGCGATTTGCGGCCTGGCTATCAGCTGTCAAAGTTAAAAAAGGGAAAAATATTGTATCGCTTAATTTCTTTATTTTGTGAAGCCATCTGCTTGTTGCTTTATTTGTGAAGCACGTCATCATTATCTATATAGCCTTATCCCAACTATATTGGGATCGACTTCCAGCCTAGCGGGATGTAGCTGAATACCAGTGTTTTACAAGGAACGACTGCCTATTTGACCTCCGTAACCCAGGTACTGGGTAACACGATACCCCTTGGAAAGACTGGTTGTCAGAATTTCGAACCATACTTTATTTGTGAAGCTCGTATCGCCTTCAAACAAAATGATGTTACTACTGAAGAACTTCTCCATCAACTTAACAGGTACTTTACTGAGTCGACTTGTAATTGGAGGGTAAGGTAATAAGAAAATACAAACAATATGCACTCATGCTTTAACCACAACGAAGTATTATTAACACCTAATCATAATAGCTCATGTCCACAGCAGGAAGAAATAAACGCAAGAGCAGCAAACGACGCAGTACTAAGACTACCGCCAATTGTTCTAAGGGATGCGGCAATTACTGAAGACCAAACAGCCGGTGTCATTGAACGAGTATTCGATGAAACTCCACAAATAAACCTTGTATAGAAACATACAGATACAGTGTTTACTACATGTTAGAACGTATTTGGCTCAAGGATTAGTTATCAACGGATGTGTTTATACAAAACATTTATTCAGTTGATTGGTACACAGATTGTCGATTGAAGTATTAGGTACGTTTGAAATTAAACGGACTGTTCTCCAAGCATAAGATTCATGATAAGACTTGCAAAACAATCCATTTTGTTTGCTTGCGCTCCGTCCGCGAGAAACCGACGTATTTCTATCTCTTATTGTTGCCATATGCTCGTAAAATCTATGTCTATATGTAGCTAGTACTATTATTCTCTTCCTCCAAGTTCCCAGCTCCAGTAAAAGTTCGCGACAGTGATTCTAAGCGAATAGTACAACCATTATAATAAAAACAGCGATAACATTATTTAACTTCATTATCACTACACCGCTTGACTATGACCTCCGAGAGATATAAGCTAATTATATGTCCAACTTATATCTAAGAAACTGCATTTCACGAGGTAATGACGGCCATAAATATCTTTCATGGTGCGTTAGCCTTACCGACGGGACCGTTGTTGGTACCGACTTATCTCCAAGATCAGCCGAAGATAATTGCAATAGCCCACTAGGTCGTAATACTGCTTAGAAAGACACTTGCCGGCGATCAGACCGCTTATCTTTGGGGACCTTTCCTGTTGACGTTTGATACTATCACGTTTGGTAGACTTTTAAAGGTTAGTCAAGGACTGAATACAGTAAAGTATGGATTCTCATTGGTAGTCATGCTTGGGGCTTTAAAACTGGAGGTAGAATAATTATTATAATGTATTCAAAACATCACAAATATTTAAAAAATATTTTAGTGAATAGAACGTAGCTATATCATTATTCGAAAGATTAAGTTAAGTTCTTTTTAAACAGAATAATGGAATCCAAAATGAACACGCTTTTATCTAAAATAACAAAAGCGTCCATAAATTCTATAATCAGGTTAAGAATTCAATATGAAACACGATAAGTTCACTTACAATAATATCGCTTCACATACTTCGCCTCCCACACACAAATTGAGATATATTTGATGCTAAAACCGTTTCGGTTCCACTATCAGCACGAAATTCCTTAACACGAATTCGCAGACTGTAATTGGCCTGAGTAGGCCTCAAGTTCGAGGCTACTACTTGATGCCGGCTAGACCATATATGGGCTGAGTAACTGGAGAGCAATAACTACGTATTTGCCATGTGTATCGCATTTTGGAGTTAACATTCATGTTCACACACTCTAAGGAATTTCATTGCAGTCGCAATCTATTTTGATGTACGGAAACGCTTGCAGGATTACATTCACATGCCCAATCTTCGTTCAAATTGTAAGCAGCGTGTTGCAGTAATGGAAACTGTATGATTTAGTATCAGAGTTCAGGCATCTGCAATAAACCTTTATATTTCTGACTTCTTCTCAACTAATTTCAACTTCATGAGAATCATAAAAGAATATAATTCGTGCCAAATCTTCGTCGAAAACAAGAGAATGAAGCTTGAGTCTGTCTTCATTGTTCTATCATTATGAAGACAATTCAAGACAATGATTCTGCAACGCCGATAAATTAGACTAGAGCATTGATTACTGCAACATCGTTGACTACATAGAGTATAATGTAATGTGTGTCAGCAGACATAGTAATTAAATCCTTTCTTATAGTCCGCTCAAAGTGTATGATTGTGTCACACTCAGCAGTGATATGAGAGCGAAAACCAATTGTAACAAATCCTAATATCAGTTTAATTGCTAGTTTAACTTTATTGGTTGGAGAATTTATGGAAACAATTAGAGAATGAAGTAAGTAACAAATTAAGTGTACCGAATTATTTAGTTTCTTTAAACTACAGAAGCGTTAAGAAAGAGATTTATACATTTTTTTTGCATTTTTAAAATCTGGTGAGCGTTTAATTACAAGAAACGTTGTGAGTAATCATTGTTATATTTGAAACGAATGGAATAATAGGTGTGGTGTGAAAAGTGTCAAAAAGCTGTGAATGTTAAAATATAAAGCTTTATATTGTTTTGTAGTCACTTCACTCAGATATTATGGTCTTAATATTCAGAAGATTATTAGGTGTCGTCAACATTAAAGCGAAAGTAACAACAGTAGGCATAATCAAAAACATTGACTATCGCAATATGATGCAAGCGCTGACGACAGTGACTGTTATCAAGTTCCTTGTAGGTATGCAAGTCTAAACAATAACACTACTTAGAACTAAACAATGACTACAAAATAGCAGCTATATTCATATCAGATAAATATAAAATGTTCGACATAAAAGTCGAAGGGAGAACTGGGACAGCCAATAAAGAAACAGTTATAGTTTATTATGAGGGTCAGTCCCAACAAGCACAAGAACTCTCAGATGAAATAAAGTCATTGTCACAAGAAGGTAATAACTTCCTGGAAGCATACGTCCGCTGCATCTCGTAATTCTCAGAGATATGACTGTTGGCTGATACTCGAAGCCTCTGTACCTACATACTTGACAGAATGGTAGGCATTAATTCAACAACGAATTATGCCTCCCAGACAAATTATTATTGGAACTCGTATTAATAATCAGTCAGTAGGTGTCGATTAGGTCATTCGATTTAACAACATCGCTTAGTTTTGTCTGAACCATGATTCTACCATTATGATTCAGAATAGTACCTATGATGATAATACTGTAGCTGTTGGTGTGACGAAATATGATGGTGGAACAGTTGTTACTTGTTTTCAAAAGGTCAGCGAACTTTAATTAAGCAAGATAGCGCCTGTATACCTAGACACATAAAGCAATTGAGTTCTAAACTAGTCACAGTAACACCACACAATCACGAAATTTTTCACTGTTGACACAAATTTCACTCAAAATTGGAAACACTCGGGTTCTTTAAATCGGTTGACGCCACTTGTACAAAGAGCTGGGTGAGCACTTTTCACAATCGAGTCGGTAATATATTTGCGGTATTTTCGCAGTGCGCTCGCGTCTGCGTCGCTATCCAATCGTCCGATCGGAAACATCGGCGCCGGCGCACTGCCTGCCGCGAGGAGCGGTGAGCGCGCGCGCCCTGCAGGACTACCGAACGGCCGACGACGGGTTTAATTTGAACTTGGAACTCTACATGCGGGATGCAATTTTGGACGTGTTTTTATTGGGCTTCGGTCACCGAGGCGACGGCCGTTAATTACTTGGAATACCACACGAAAGGTGCATGCCCTTTCATCAAAACAGCCACTGCGCAGCTACGGTTCTTCCCTCCCAATTATCAACCGATTTTCCTCTTAACTTGAATGCCCATTCAATTTACCGGACATATTTCATTCTATTAAGTAGAAGACATTTAAACAATTTACTGCAATGTCTCCCGCGTTTTAAATAAAAATATGCCACCACAAAGTCGGCGAACCCTTTGATATAGTCGAAGAACATTCCTTTTCGCATCCATTTCTGCAATAAAAAGTACTGCGAGAGCCTTAAAAGGGAAGTGATCTCAAAAAATGTTATACAACTTTCCTTTTCAAAGGGATGGGGACGCATTATGTGGAATAAAGTTATCTGGACATAGCCTTTTATGGGACGCAATCGTGAGTCGTATAGCAAAAAAGGTCAGTTGAAACGAGTTGGTCATTACATAGAATGGCTCGCTAACGTCCGTATGAAAGTAAAATTTATTTACGGCCAGACACAATGTTTATTTCTATGCCAAATCTGGCTATTACATTAAGCGTGACTTTCGAAGACAGGCCATTTACATTAAATGATATCGTGGAGGTTCCCATTTTAAAATAAAATCATTTTATTATAAATCTTATTCGAAAAACAAAACAACATTTTATTTTACGCGTGTGGTGATGAAATGGTTTGCTCCAAAAATTACAAAGTATTGGCAGTTATAGAAACTTTTCCTACATGTCTAAACAATTGTTACTCAACTATCCACTACCGAAATTAAGCGAACAATAAAAATTTTAGAAGAAGTTTTCCTATAAAACGATATTATCGGTATAAAAGCCGATTTTTAATCGCCTGATAACTTTTATCTGAAGAATGAAGAATAAAAATGGCGGTTAGACATATTTTCTATCCAAAAGCTGACAAACTGTCATATTAATTCCTCCAATAAAGATTAAAAAATCAGCCTTTAATAAGACAAACCCATAACTGGCTGATCTGTGAACACATAGCTCAACCGCAGAACAGATTGGGCTGAAATTCGGCACGTAAGTATAGGCTAACGAAGTCGCAGGAAAAGCTAGCTAGTTCATAAAATAGTAGCGAAAAATAAAAACATACAACATTCTTCCATGTCTCTGAACGGCTATTGTATAAAAAATGTATATCAGTTGTGCGTTGAAAAGCGTGCCTTTGAGACGCACAAGCTAATGAAGCTGGGCTATGAATACATATTGGAGCATTAAACACTGCGAAATGTACTGCCCGGTGCATAATTAATTACGACACTGCCCCTTAAGATGCGCATTGAGGCAAATTATTTAGATCTTAGAACGTGATGGATGAGACGTATTTAATTGTTGTAGGAAGTAGGAAAGAGATATTAATTTCTGTGTATACTGTGAAAGCTTTGGAATGTTTTTATATGCCTATTTCCTAACCGACTTTTAATAAGACGTAGATTCTTTGTTTTTTTTTCTCTAAATATAATTGAACACTCTACACTAGCTATCGTATGGTAAATGTGGTCCAAATACTAAACGAGAATTTGTAAACAAACTTAACGACTCTTTGGGCTATTTAGTGAGATTAGTTGCCTAGTTGCTACTCTAGTCGGCTAAGTGAATAATTTACAATTAGACTAGTTTTAAATTGACTTGACCATCACAGTCAAATCACCACCACAACGAGTGCCACCTCCACCGTACCATACGACAAGTTGTATCACTACATAGTATAAAGCAATGTCTGTATGTATGTATGCTTAGATCTTTTAAACTATACAACGGATTTTGATGCAGTTTTTTATAGATATAGATTCAAGAGGAAGGTTTGTAACATGCTTAATATATTAGAGAACCACAGATAATTTCAAGATTTTGACATTGCAAAAAACGCTGGCTGAACTCTACGAGATATATCAAAATAATGTAGTAAAGGAAAGGGGAATTGTTTTACTACGAATTTAACGCGTGGAGAAGCCACGGGCAAATGCTAGTGTTGTATATATTTCATTTTCGATACGATAACCTGTCGAATAGTTTTAAATAGCTATGCTGATCTCCATATTTTGCTCAAGGGATGCAAAAGAATGTACTTTGCCTTTTAATCTCTCTGTAAAAACTTAAGTTATAACCTACTAGCTTCTGCCCGCGACTTCGTCCGCGGAAAATTGCGATATACTGTAACTGTTTAGGCAGCGCATGCAAATAATTCTGTTTTCGGAGGTATTTCTTTCCGACTTGCTAGACGAAAATTGCGATAGCTCGGCTAATATGTATGCTATAAATATAATTTATAGCCTATAGCACTCAGGAATAATGTAGCTGTCTATCAGTGAAAACATTTTTGAAATTGGATCATTGGTCCCGGAGATTACCCCCTACATACAAACTTACAAATTTTACCTCTTTATAATATTAGTATAGAAATACAACCTCGATTTGACATTGTTCTTAATTAATATTTTATCATCGTAGGAGCCGTGGAAGTATAAAAGCTACGTAATTGGCCGTGATGGCGCGAAACGATTTTAAAGGGGAGTTCAACGGTATATGAAGTGTACTACCAGTTTAATATAGATTTTATGGCGGTGAACCGTTTTTTCAGGATTAAAAGATTATTGAATAATTAAATAGGAAATACGATAGGACTTAAGATTATTACATAGAAGAAAATTCATTTTAAAGAGAAATTAGTTTAACATAAACATGATACTGTCATTTGTAGATGTTTGATAGAAGCTCAAAAGTCTGATAACTAGTCTTACTTAAGGACATCGTGTTACCCAGTAACTCGGTTGTGCAGGGAAGATAGGCAGTAGCTCTATGTAAAAATATACTGGTATTCCGTTGCATCCGGTAAGACTAGAAGCCGACCCCAACATTGTTGGGACAAGACTAGGCGGATTATGTTGGTGAAATGATTTGGTGGTATAGTATAAATGTTTTAAATGGTAGCCATCGTGATCGATATAATATTTATTTTCTAGTTAAATTGGATGACCTATCTTTCTTTCATTCTCAAAAGGCCAGTGACTACCATGATACGCTCGCTTCATGAAGTTTTAATAAAGTAAGTTGCAATTCATGAGATTAATTAAGAAAACGTTAGAAAGACAATGCAAAGTGTATTTATAAAGTAATTTAAAAAAATGGAAAAAAGACGTATATATATTATTTTGTGGGTTGGAAACATACTTAGTTAGAAAAAGGATTAAGGGATTTTCTCAATTCGTTAATCGAGATTTCTAAACACTTCAATCTTTTATCATTGCCGATCCCGAAGATACAGGCAAATTCCTAGTTTGGGGGTCACCGCCCTACGTTTCATTGTAGACAGATTATATATAAATAAATAAATTTGAATATTATAAAGAGGAAAGATTTGTATTTTTGTGTTTTTGTGTGTATGTTTGTAATGAATAAACTCAAAAAAGTTACCTAGTTATATAAAACCCAAATATAACAGTCGTTACGGGTAGTCAGAAGCCCAAAAGTCTGACAGCCAGTCGCACCATGTACAGGTTTTTAGTTACATGGTTAGACGGGAAGCCGACCCGAACATAGTTGGGAGAAGACTAGGCAGATCATGATGATGAACGTTTTAAATGGCAACCATCACGTAAAGCAAACTAGCACAAAAAGTAATTGTCTTGAAATATGTAGGTATTCTCCAAAAACCCAATTTTAAAAGTTCAATCACACCACCTCGTTTACTATCAAACAATATTTGTACAACTGGCAAATAATTCGAACAAAAACATGTACTACTAACACCTTTTTATATGAAAGCAAACAAGCAGAATAAACTTTATTATACTCACAATTCATACACTAGTACAACGTATGTCGACCGCCCTTCATAATTATAATGAAAAAGCATACGATCTTCTTCTTTTCGAGTCGATGACTAAACTCTGTCCGCCCAGTACGTGGCAACCTGGACGGCCCTATCATTTGCGTCATTCAGGTCCTTGAGCGTGCAGTCAGTTGTGCAAGACGGGCACGAGAGTAGATGTGGCATATCCTGTATTGGGGCACCACACTCACATTCTGTTCGAGATGGGTCGATTATACCCCATCTGGCTAAATTGGATCGGCAGCGGCCAACTTGAACACGCAGTCTGTTTAATGACTTCCATATCGGCCACTGCAGTTCGTGACCAGGGGGTAGATTTTCTGCCGGTGCAATGAAGTTTGGAGGGGGTGGATGTTTGTTCTCCCACAGTGTGCGTCGTTCATCTGCCGCACTGTCTTCCGAAGAGGTGGTGTGTCGGAGAAAGCTTTTTCGGCTCTTCAAACGGGTTCGTGGTAGTTGATGTCCATATAAGGGGTTTCGGCTGTCTGCTTCCTGTTTGCCTTTCTCAATGCGAGTTGCTATTTCCCGACGCACGACTGGAGGAGCTATGCCTGCCAATGGATACAGCATCGTAAGAGGGTTTTAAGCATCCCGTAACGATGCGGCAGGTTTCGTTGAGCGCCGTGTCGACCTCTCTAGCGTGGATGGAACGATGCCACACTGGGCATGCGAATTCTCCAGCAGAAAAGGAGAGACACAGGCCAGTGGTACGCAGAACTTGCGGTGATGCTCCCCAGCTGGTGGAAGTAAGGCGGCGGAGTAAGTTATTCCGGGAAGCAACTTTCTTCTTTGTCTTCATGCAGTGGTGCCTATATGTTAAAGACCTATCCAATGTAAAGCATACGATGAAAAATATACACGAGGTAATTTTCTAGACTGTGGCAGTAGCGTATAATACAGGTTGTAACCGAAAGGGTATATACGTACAAAAGGATGCTACAGACCAACAAACAAACTGAACAACTTTTACTATGGGACCAACTCCAAAATCGTGAAAGAAAAAATCAGCTGTTCCCTACATTTCGCCTTACTTATTTTTGTATGTATAAACCCTTTCGGTTACACCTGTATAATTAACGAACAACTGACTTGCATCGAATAAACATTCTTTTAACGGTACAACTTATATTGTTGCTTAAACTTGAAAATGTAAATCAACGTATAAATCAGGCTTACCAGGCAAGATTAAACCTACAGCGAGCAGATATGCACTAAAACAAGAAAAGAATTGGCAAAACTGGTCCACATACTCCTCCAAACACTGCACTTTTTATCCACGGTAAGATTTTTACACAATCGGCGGACAAGTCAAGGAAGTTTATACTAATGGACAATGCATGTCTACAGCTGGTCTAAATATAAATAGTGCTGACTGAATATATCTACATAGGTTACCACAAAGATACATCGACACGTGGGAAGGTAAGCACAACTGTTGCAGTTAACGCTTTATAAATAAACACTGGATATGAACTTGGACCACTGTTTCAATGGATTAAGTGCTCACTGATATCAAACTTCCTTTCGTGGCTAAGTAATAACAGGCGCACGGATTGATCTATCAGGTTAAGCTACGCTTGCCGGGGTTAGTCCGTGGATGGGTGACCATCTTTACATACGGAGACTTCTCCGTGCCTCAGAAAGCGCGTTAAACCGTTTGTTTTGGCTGTCATTCGTGGATCTTTGACAGTCGTTACGGGTCGTTAGAAGCCCGAAAGCCCAACATTCAGACAAGGGGTATCATATTACCCAGGTACTGGTTTGTGGAGGTCAAATAGGCAGAAGTTCCATGTAAAATACTGGTATTCAGCTGCATCCGGTTAGACTGGAAACCGACCCTAACATAGGTGGGAAAAGGCTAGGCAGATTGATTGATATAATAAAATGTATTTAAAACTACGTGACATTGAAGATAAGATGGAGGTTATTGAGTAAAAATATATAATTTAACATATTTTGAAATCTATGTAAAGGCATTTCAAAGAAAAGTTTTTAATTCACAAAATGAATGAATGACGCAGAGCTTAAAAGCTTGGAATAAATTAAAGAGATAAGACGTATTCACAATCGTATGAAACAACTGATAAAGTCTCTCAAAGACGCGAAGGTAGAATTTATCAAAACATCGCCCCGTATTTAATATTAACTTGGCGGTACCACAAAACAATGAATAAAATAAAGGGAGGTAGAAAAGGTATCTCTATGTAGTATAAAAGAAAGTAGCTCCTCGTCGTCTGTCCCTCTGTACACTTATATTTTTTAAACCACGCAACGTATTTTACTGCGATTTTCATACATAGATAAGAGGAAAGTTTTTAAATGCACCCTGCATTTAAAAACTTACGTAAATTCACGGGCAATATCTGAAGCGGTCATTGTACTCATCATTATGAACAACTTTAACTATAGGAACACACCTGAAATGACAAAAAAAGATCTGCTGCTCCCTACATTTCGACGAGTTATAATGTATGGAACAGCTGATAAAAAAATAAAGAAAAAATAAATAAAAAATAATAAATATTTTTTCTTTCTTTTTTTCAGATTTTTTGCGATTTCCGAATTGTTGCCATAGTAGAAGAGGTTCATAATGAGTACATAATATAGTAGACGCACAATACCGACAGTTATGATTTAGTCCCAAGTAATAGGGGGTGAGCTTACTGTCATCGACATAATCAGCCTATAATGTCCCCACTGCTGGGTCTCAGGCCTCCTCTCTAAGAGGTGGAGTGAGCCATAATCCACCACGTGGGCCCAGTGTAGGTTCACATGTCTTCGAATTGTTGTTCTAGGACATGCCTGTTATCCTCACAATGTTTCCTTCACTGTTTTGAGAGCAGTGGTGATGGAATTAAATACACAAAGTAATAAGTTCGAACCCAAGTAGGCGCCTACTTGGGTTCGAACTCCGACGTACAACTCGTAAGTAAAGGCCGATACCACTGGGACACCACCGCTTTTGCACTGGTCGTCAACGGGACACAAAAAAAATGATTAATAATCCAGTAGGAAGCCGACCCCAATATAGTTGGGAAAAGGCTAGGCAGATGATGATGATGATAAACCCAGTAGCTCTTGCGAGCGCTAGTACAACGAGGCTGTCAGGTTACAATATTATCAATGTATATGTCACCGTTAGATTGTAAAGATCGTTAGATTACAATCTATCTAGCGAGATTGTAAACTATCGATAGATTGTGAACCGTATCATTATGATTGCAATTTGACTCATTATTCTTCGCTATATTGTAATCTACCGAAGTGAAACCGTTAAATTACAATCTGAATAAAAATAATCTCTTTTTTCCATATTTTTTTCTATATAATCTAGTCGATTTGTAGGTGATCACAGTTTTAACCTAACCTAACCATTTTTTTAAACGTCCTACGCCGGTTCACAATTTGACCGCTTTCCATCGATAGATTACAATCAAGCGAAAAATGATGCGTTAAATTGCAATCATAATGATACGGTTCACAATCTATCGATAGTTTACAATCTTACTAGATAGATTTAGATAGATTGTAATATAACGATGTTTACAATCTTACGGTGACATATACATACCTAATACAAATACACACCCACATATTTGTATACTAAGATTATTATAAATAAGAAGCTGCCAGTGCCCATAAAAGTCTAGAGCAGCCTTAATGTTGAATCATCACATTTTTGTGAAGGCCGTACCGTTTTTTATAAGTGTTTGTTCTCGGATGATGTTAACGCATACCTAGTGGGGTCATTGTGAATCAAAAGAAGATTGTGTTCTATTTTTAATATAGTAGTCGAACGTGATATGATAAATTCTTAAACTACTACCTACCAACCTACTTACTCTACCACCTACCCTACATACCCTACCGAAAAATTCAAATCAGGCAAGCCGTCTCCGAGTTTTAGCGAGACTAACAAACAGCATTTCATGTTTATAAATATTATTATATTGATATGAAATAGATACCTATTCTTTGCTTTACATTATAATAAATGTCAACTTTGCACCAAACTTAGCGCAATTGCTAAATTATAGTTGAACATTTTAACCCAGTGAATCGAGATAACGAAATCTCCAGTCAATCTGCAATATAACATGCAGTATTCTAAGACCTCCCATGAAGCCGATTAAAGATATAAACCGGTAACAAAGATAGTGAAAATTTTACTACGTTGTAATTTATAGCTTTCTTATGCGTGTGCGCACATGAATAAAAGACTAATACGTTCTTTACTTCGGAGTAGTTCTGATCCTCCTATTCATTGCCGGTTTCCTTTTTAATGGTGATCGGGAACTTAAAGGTAATATTGACCTTGTTAAAAAGGTTGATTTGAGTTTCAAATCAACTTTTTTATTCTTAAAAAAGTAAAACAATTAAAAAAAAAACCTCGACACAATATTAAATTAATTATTATCAAAATAATCAAATATTTCGAATCGATCGGACATAAGGAAGTAGTCAGATCCCCTCATCAACTAGAAAAGAGCTTATGATCTTCAAACGGCTGAACAGCTTTTCATGAAACATGGCTAAGAATACTCGGGATAAAATTATCTGTGACACAAAAAAACTAAACGAAAATCGGTTCATTCGTTTGGGAGCTACGATACCACAGACAGACTCGTCAAACTTATAACACCCTTCTCTTTGCGTCGGTGGTTAAAAATAAGGATTTCATACTACATAGCTGCCATCAAAAGTCAAAAGGCGAGATCGGCCGGAAAATTCTTTGTTTCTCACTTGTTTCGTTACAAATTTTATACCTCTAGGAGGGTATATATATTACTGTACAAATAATCCAATACATAAACAAGTAGGCACATGCCATACATCCGTGAACGTTCACTCTAAGTAATGTCAATACAGGCTCACCGATGGCCGTGTATGACTCACACGCATCCTTGAGATACCTCACCGGTCAATTTCTCGACGATTTAATAGGCTAATGAAATACGCCTATCATGTAACTATATTACCAAATATTATGTTTCTCCCTGCCCATGTCACGTTTGTCAATTGTTTCATTGTTGAAAGTTTGTTGCTATTAAATGGGACTCAAACATAACTGGCGAAATGTGGGAGTACTGTAGGTACAGAGGTCAATTAAAAATGAACCTTATATCTTTGCAATAAAGTTAAAATACTATCAAACAAATTTTACAGATTGTGGTAACTTGGTGTGCTGGCGTCTGTACATCTCTGCCCAACGCTTCGGGGGTACAAAGCGTTAGGTATGGTATGTGTATTTTGTATGTCCGTTCTGCAAATTAACCATGAGTAACGCATAACTCTCCGTCATGGAAAGCTGAATGATAATGTGAGACTCCTACCGGCTAAAACCATACGTTCGCTGCCTCAGCTTATAATTATGGAGGGTGAACTCCGGGATCTTCGGTAGAACGCACACAACACAATAGGGCACCTGCCCTGTGCTATACCTTACAATATTCCGAAGGAAACCTCGTAATTCATAATTCCCACTTAAATTAAATAATTCGTACAGCGGAATTCTGGTAGAACAATCTCTATGAAGTCCTTATAAAGAATATTTTACTAGAGTCGCGTCGCGCCTTTCCGGCCTTAACCCCTTAAATTTCGTATGAACTCCATAGGTTCATATGAAATTTCTCTCGAAACGACAATAAATAGATATAACCGTATAAATCGTTAAGCTCTTATAAGCAAGTGGCTTCTAATAGGCGAACATCTAATGGGTTAAATAAGGCACATACAGTGATTTAGCTTGCAACAGTCATTTTCAAAAGTTTGATGTGCTATGTTTAAGACTGGCCACTTCAAGTGTTTAAAAAAAGAACAAAATACCGTGATTAATCACTAAAAACAAATGAACAGCTAGCTATTACCCAACCGACTGGCTTCTGAAGACGAATGCCTTCTTAGAATACCACCCGGAAGGTAGACTGAACCATAAAGGGCGTGCAAAGCATGTTAAAACATTCAGATAGCTTTAACGTGAATACTAAACTGTCGCATGATGAGTATTTGACTAAAACAAACTCCCACGCTGAGACCAAATAAGTAAACAAAGACCTTGTTATAAGAATATAGTATTTCCTATTACTAAATTGGTTGTGAATATGTTACGGCAGTAGTAAACCGATAAATATTGCCAAAAATAGAGAAGAGTAAACATCTCAAATGTATTGTTATGGATCAACAAAAGCCATGTCAGTATTTTGTGCCAAATTTGAGTCTTTATTGAGATCTTTCGTAACCTAGGCTGTCAACGTCGTTATTAAATATTCTCACAAGATTGCATTTCAACGCCAAAACGACAGCATCTCAGAAATCGTGTAACTCGTTGCAGAATCGAAGCGTCAAAGAAATAGTTTTACTAACATCGGGTCAAAGCAAACAGCTTTTACCTTTCGGAACTTTTCTCGGGAACCATGGGGTCTACTCTGAAACGTTGATTCCGAAGTTTCGGTCGTTTCCTACTACAAACGTCATTATTTTTGTTCAGTCGAGTCGGTCGGTTTAATCCGAACTTCATTTTGACGTTTGTTTTATCGTAAGCCCTACTCCGAAAGCAAAATGTCCGGCCGATATCGTGAAATTAATGTCATAATTCAGCACAGCAAAATCTTAAGAGTAGATCGTTTGAGTATCTTAAGTATTGAAATTAATGAATTATAACAATAATTATCTTGAGTTTTACATTTGCTAGAGGTGTCCAAGTGTATATGCCTTAATTAATATGGGTTGTTCCCGTTCGTCCACACTGCAGACGACTGGGAAAGATGCGTTTTGTAGCGAAATGGCATCACGTATTTGGTGGCAGAGGCTTGGAGCGCCGAAGGAATTGCAGACTGCGTCGTCACTTCTTTGATACCAACTTGGTGCCCGACTTTGAGTTTGTAGCCAATTACAGACTCAGTCGATCACGTTTTGAAGTCCTCTGCCAGGATATAGTGGAGGATATACTCAAGGGTCGATGTAGGTGTATGTTAGAAGCGACAGAGCTACACTATAATCCAGACAGAACAGGCAGAATAATCGTTGTCTGCTGTGTTTTGCATAATATGTGCATAAAGGCTGGAGTGAGTGCTCCGGAGTTGATTCCAGATGATTATGAATTCGAGAACTGCCGGCAGGTCACTTAGATGCATTGAGGAGGGGGCAGGGATATAGGGAAAGCAATATACGACCATTCAAAAATATATTTATTAAACTATTGTTTAATAAAAGTTTATTTCAAATAAACCTAAAATTAATTTAAACTACCAAAATTACAACTGAAACTAATCTAGAATTTGTTAAGTAGCTGCTTAAAGGAATTTATAACAAAATCTTTCAATACAAACATTATGTTCAATTTGTAAAAGAAGGCGAGGTCTTCTTTTACAAATTACATATTAAGTACATAGAACATAATCTTTGCGTTAACAGATTTTGTTATACTTTAATTCACCATCAAGCAATCGAGAATATGAAAAATATAATTATGTATATAGGTCCTTAATTAACATATATTTTTTTATACTCTAGATTGCAAGTGTTCTATGATCTGCCGCATATACCCGCACAACTCTACAATAGCCATCCTAATGCCAGCTAGTTCCACGTTTCTTTGTTCTTCAAGGACCAAACGACGTTCTTCCGATCTAAAGAGTATGTCCCTGACAGAACTTCCAGCTTGAAGAGAGTCTGGATGCCGCCGAGATAGTCTGCGCTGTCGTGTGGCTGTAAAATGACACATTTAATGCTTAACGTTGGGTATGAACATGGACAAGACAAATGGAATATATAAGAATTTTAGCTGGACTAACTAGCCATTATTTCTATTATGTTTATTTATGTGCAATGTATACTAATATTATAAAGTTGAAGAGTTTGTTTATTTGAACGCGGTAATTTCTGGAATTACTGGTCCGAATTGAAAAATTCTTATTGGAATCCGAATTGGAAATTTGTATTGGGTTGTCCATTTATCGAGGAAGGTTATAAGCTATGTAACATCACACTACGACAAATTGGAGCCGAGCATTGGGTGGGAGCAGCTAGTACTAATTAACATGATAATTTACAATTTTGTGTCACAAACAACGGTTAAAATTGCATAGATAATTCGCCGCGAGTGAATTTAAAATAAACAATGATACTTTCGAGTAAGTTGACTGCGTGAACCTGAAGCTTGTTCGTTTGTTGTTGTGTCTGAGTTTCTATTGAAAAAAGATGTGCAAGGAATAAGTACACATTATAATAAAGTAATACGTTATTACAAGTAAACAAACAAAAATAGCTGAAGGCAATAGTAGGAACATGTATGTTGGTTTTAATGTTCACAATTAATGTAAAACAAAAAATATAATATATTAAAATCCATACTAGTATTATAAATTCAAAAGTAACTCTGTGAGTATGTATGTTACCTTTTCACGCCTAAACCACAAAACAGATTTCTATAAAATTTGGCAGAGAGATAGATTGCATCCCGGGGAAGGACATAAGCTAAATTGTTGTCTCAAAAAAATCCCTAAAGGGGGGATATAGAGGATGAAAGTTTGTATGAGAAACCTGAGGGTGAAACCGCGGAGCGCAGCTAGTAAGTAAACAATACTGTGTATTAAAATGAAACTAAAATATTATTTAATTGCACTACATACCATTTAGTAATGACAAGTCTCCGTGGTTGGATGGCCTATTGGTAGAGGCAGTATTGAGCTCTTGAGATGGCTGAAAAGTAAAATATATATTATGTATGTTGAGATAAAGCAGCTACATTATTTTCTATAGATTTTATACGAGGAATAATAAGAAAAATCTTGATGATTATTCATACCATCTTGAATTAAAAATACTATGCTTTAGACATGCAAAGACTACTTAACAATAACCTTAGATGAAGATAATAACAAACTGAATGAAGAGATATGAGAAAGCGGGCTTTGGTTTAACTGAATAAATATTATAAAATATTACTTTAAAAATGGATGGATGGATATATAAATAGAATAGAAATGGTGTGGCTACCGAGATGACGACTAATACAGAAGTATGGAAGAAAAATATATGTTGCGCCGACCCTAAATAAATTGGGATAAGGGCAGGAGAATGATGACTTTAAAAAGAAACAAAATTAAAAAATACATACATGGTCAACAAAAGCGTGTGTTCTTGCCGAGGTCTGTCTTTCACCAAATCCACCTCCCATTATGGAAATTGTTTTAAGTTCCCATTGCGAGAGCGAAGGAGCAGTAGATGGGTCACCTCCAGCGGCAGACGCACACCGCCGTTTTATATCTGTCCACACCTAAAATAAATGTACAATTTAATTAACTACGCACTTCAATCTCTCACAAAACAATCTGCCGAGCCTTTTCTCTACTATATTAGGGTAGGGTCTCACAAAACAGTATTGTATAAAATCTAAATTAGTCCAAACAATCAAGCATTGTTTAATGTGGCACAAATATTTGTAAAAAAAAGGAATGGGAATGTTCATTTAAAAAAAAATTATCTTAACAATTCACATCGAATGCACATAAAATTACTTGTGCAGGTAATTTTAGTTTATAAATAAGTAAGTAGACATAAATCAATTAATGAAAACTTACTTTTTGCCACTGTTTCGACGTTTTGACGCACCCGCCCGTAGTATTCAGCGTCTTGCAAAATTCTTTCCACAGACGGACTTCGATCCTTCTCAAGTTGCCATGAGCCAAATCTTGATGCTCTTCAAAGAAATTGAGGAGAGCATCAATTTGTGCCGCTGTTGGTCTAGCCATGGTGACTTGTTCTTGAATGATTGTTCATAACTTTCATTTCCAAACTTCCAAAACACGAACATGAGAAGTAAATAAACCCAAGGGCCACTTAACCACGGTTAAAGTGAATAGTTTAAAATATATTTAGCTTAAAGTTTGTTTTTTGTTGACACCTTATAACGTAAACACTTAAAACTTCAGTCAGCACTTGATGATAAACAACCGAAATACGGTTATCGCTATAGACGAGTTTTGGTTTATGTTATAAGATCTTTTTTTCTAGAATTTAGCAAGAAAAACTCACAAAACTTATTTGTTTACTTGTCATCCTTTGACCTGTTTGACAATCAGTATGTCCGCTGTAAATATATTATTTTAATTGGAAATACTGCAATATTCGTGGGTATAAATACTTAGTTAAAAGCAAAGTTCAATTATTTTAATACAAAAAATAATTGTTTACTCTGTAATTTAACAGTTAAATTATATCGAAATGAATAATCATCTATCCTAATATCATAAAGAGGAAAGATTTGTATGTATGTTTGTAACGAATAAACACAAAAACTACTAAAAGGGTCTGGATGAAACTTTGCACAAATATAGATTATAGTCTGGAATAGCATTATAAGGTTTTTATCCCGGAAAAATGTACGGTTCCCGTGGGTGGGATGATTTCCTACATACACG
This sequence comes from Hyppa rectilinea, assembly GCA_951799385.1. Classification (NCBI taxonomy): domain Eukaryota; kingdom Metazoa; phylum Arthropoda; class Insecta; order Lepidoptera; family Noctuidae; genus Hyppa; species Hyppa rectilinea. The sequence continues at coordinate 7,636,975 of OX637314.1, forward strand.
CGGGCAAAGCCGCTGGCAAAAGCTATTGACTAATAAAAACATGTTGATGTTCAACTCTAGCGCTACATTTCATTCAATCCACTGCCGATCATTGACTATGGCACCGACCAAAGTGAAACCCGAACTTACTTCGTAGTAGGGCAACAATGTAAATGTCGGTCGTGTTTTGGTCGGTCTCGAACATTCGGATGTGTCTTTTCAGAGTAGACCACCTTGTTATAACAAGACTTACACTAAAGATCTACGACGATATCTCCTTTGGTTTCAGTGCTTACCTGTAACAAACAAAAAAATGAATGATTATCACAAGTCCATAATACTAAGATTTCAGTTATTAGGTATATTACATGATACATCATCAGCCTATAATGTTCCCACTGCTAAGACAAGCCTCCTCTAAGATATGGAGTGGGCCATAAACTACCACGCGGGTCTTGGCAGGTTTGCGGATGTCACATGTCTTTTAATTTTTGGTTCTATGACATGTTGGTTTCTCACGATGTTTTCCTTCACCGTTTTGAGAGCAGTGGTGATAACATTAAATACAAAGAAAGCGCCTACTGGGGTTCGAACTTACGATCTACACTTCGTAAGACGAGGCCGATATCACTAGGCCACCGCTGCTCATTGAGATACGAGATATGAGACTTTCTTTGTTATCACCACATAGTATAAAACAAAGTCGCTTTCTCTGTTCCTATATCCCTATGTATGCTTAAATCTTTAAAACTACGCAACGGATTTTAATGCGGTTTTTTTTAATAGATAGAGTGATTCAAGAGGAAGGTTTATGTGTATAATTTGTCGACATATTTTGCGGGCGAAGCCGCGGGCGGAAGCTAATTATATTACTAAATGCCAATTTCACCAACAGAACGTGATCAACACATCTAATCGCGTCCAAGACCGACTACTGACAGCTCTTAATCGGGGTTTATGAGCTTATTACTGAAATTTGCCCGTTGTAATTTCAAATTGACATTACATAAAGTTCCTGGGTTGTGGAGGTCAGATAGGCAGTCGTTCCATATAAAATACTGGTATTCAGCTTCATCCAGTTAGACTGGAAGCCAACCCCAACTTAGTCGGGAAAAGGCTAGGCAGATGATTACATAAAGTTGAGACGGTAGTCAAGACTTCAAATAAATTAACCAACCCACATACAGAGATGTTTGTAAACTGAAAGCTCAAAGATAATACACGCGTACTGAGCACATACATGTCATAACTAATAACAAAATAGACGAGGTATGTTGAGTGTAATATATTAACAATGGAGCATTCACTACTTTGAACAAAGGGGAGACGCATGTACGATTGACGCGTTGACTGATTATACATAGTTTTCACTGTAATCCCGAGCCTGTCAACTCCTATCTAAACTAATTACTCTAACAGTAATGCGAAATGTTTTGATATTGGGTTTGTTTACTGTTTTGCAAGGTATTGCTTTGTTTGTTCGTCTTATCCAAACTGTCAAATTTTTCCAATAGAAAATGAACCTTAAACTTTTGTAATAAACTCGAACAACTTTCAAAGAAACTGACAGATTAGGTTTTTTTTAAGACTGGGAAATCATCCAAAGACTTCTCCCGCTCTGGGTGGAGCGGAAGGGAGTGTCAGACTCTTACTGACTAAAACCCATCCATGTTCCTCCCGTAGCCCTTTATGTTCCGGTGTAGCGGTAACCCTTTCTTACCCAGAGATTGGGGTAACTTGATGTTGGCGTTTGTACGGTACTTAATCAATTTACTAGCCAAGTCTGTGAAAGAAATAAATGATCAAACTTTGCATGAAGTCATAGACAATGATGAGGAGGATGTAATGTCTTGTCAGGACGTAGTACCCACGTAGGCCGGTAAGGTAGGCCCCATTTAAATAGGTACAAATCAATATTTGATTTTGGAAGACTGGCTGCTGGTTTGAAGATTTCTAACATCGACCAGACCACAAGTGATGGATACAGGCACGGCATTTTTTTTTTTTTTTTCAAGACTGGGAAATCATCCAATGACTGCTCCCGCTCTGGGTGGAGCGGAAGGGAGTGTCAGACTCTTACTGACTAAAACCCATCCATGTTCCTTCCGTAGCCCTTTATGTTCCGGGGTTGCGGTAACCCTTTCGGACAATCCCGCTTACCCGGCAGGCTTGGCCCTGAGGGGCCCCTTCATATGCTGACATCTCTTTGAGGCGCGCGTGGAACATATACGCGCCGTACGGCACGGGTCTGGTGCTGATCGGACGGTGAGTCACCCATTACTCACCGTCCGCAGGCCCGCGCCTACGGTGGCCGGGAGTCGTCACGTGGCTCCCGACGCCCGGGGCGTCTCCTGCGGCGGCTGGGACGGGAGGACCTTTCTCTCTCCCATCCCGCCACCTCCTTCGCGAGCATGACTTTTTCGCAGAAGGAGGTGACTGCCTCCCACTCCCTCTCGCCCCGGACCATGGCTTGCACCAGGGCCGGGCGCGAGAGGTCGCCGCCGCCGATCGCCTCTACGAGGACACGGCGGTGCTCCGCCCAAGCGGGGCAGGTTTGCACCGTGTGCTCTACCGTGTCCTCTGGGCGATCCTCGCAGTGGTGACACCCGGGCGTTTCCTCCCGCCTGATGATGTGCAGGAACCTCCCGAAACATCCATGTCCGGTGAGGACCTGCGTCAGGCGGTAGGTGAGGGCGCCGTGACGCCTCTCTAGCCACTCCTCAAAGAGGGGCCTTACCGCCACTATCGTGGCGTGCCCTGCGCTGGGTTGCGACAGTCGCTGATTCCAGGCCGCCATGAGATCGCGCCGGAGGTCCGTCCGCTCCGCCGCAATTTGCTGCGGAAACGGAGTTTCCCCCCGGCTTAGTACCTCCACGCGCCACTCGAACAGGCGCGCGAGGACTATCGCCTCCAGATCCCACGGCGGCAGTCCGGAAGGAGGCTTGCCGCCTCGCCCGAGATCGTGCGGTACCCCCGGATTAGCCGAATGGCTACCACCTTTTGGGGCGCGTTCAGATAGTGAGCGGCACGTCGCCGCAATGAACGCGCCCACACCGGGGCCCCGTATAGGGCCATGGACCGCACGACTCCCGCGTAAAGCATCCGGCAGGAGGCGTTTGGCCCCCTCAAATTGGGCAAGAGCCGCTTGAGGGCGGCCCCAGTCCGTTCCAGCTTGGGGGCCAAACGTCGGAAATGCTCCACGAAATTCCATCGGCTGTCGAGGACCAGACCCAGGTATTTCATCGTGGTCTCGACGCCGATGTGAACCCCTCCTACCGTAAGTTGGGATCCCGATGGTGGCCTATTCCGAGGCCCATGAAAGGACATGGCTTCGGACTTGTGCAATGCCACCTCGAGACCCAACTGCCGGATCCTCTCAACGACTATCGCAACCCCGCGTGTCATCGCGTCGGCCGCCGCCTGATGCGACCTTCCCTGCGCCAGGACCAGCGTGTCGTCAGCGTAGCAAACTACGCTGACGCCGTCAGGGAGGTCGGCCACAGGCACGGCCTACACTGGGTTTTAGTCAGTAAGAGTCTGACACTCCCTTCCGCTCCACCCAGAGCGGGAGCAGTCATTGGATGATTTCCCAGCCTAAAAAAAAAAAAAAGGCACGGCCTACACTCTCTCACAGAGAGAAGGCTGGCGTCCCGGCAATGGGATGGGGAAGTCCTGGGAATGGGAAAAGTTACAATTTCAGTGGAAAGTATAAAGTTTTTATAGTTAGTAGTTTTTGAAGGGTCGCCGTTATCGAAATCGATAAGGAAGACTATATATTATGTGCCCACTGCTGGGACTCAGGCCTCCTCTGGTGAGAGGGAGTGGGCCGTAATCCACCAGCCGGGCCCAGTGCGGGTTGGCAGATGTCACATATTTTCGAATTTATGGTTATGTTTTCCTTCACCGTTTTGAGAGCAATGGTGATACTACCATTTACACAACGTAAAGCGTGTGTTTGGATTGGAACCTACAAGATACAAGTCGCGGCCACCACTGCTGTCTACTGTGCCACGGCATCTACAGTGTATTTCTTTTACAGTGTCCAATTTGGTCAACAAACACGGGATGAAAATTCTGATTTTTCGTATCAATCAAACACTTTGAGTTAAGCATAAAGGTCTTGAACTTTGAATAATACACTTAAGACATGAATTATTTTTTAAAAATGCTTCAGAGACACATTTACTACCTAGAAATCTTAATATTAGTCGCGACATTTGTTTACCAAATGAGACAACTAAAGAAAATACACTATAGACAAAATCAAACTGGTTGCTAAGTAAATTAGGTAATAATTTATTATTTGTAAAATACTATTTTAACATTTCGAAATAACTTCTCACACATTGATTGATTTATTATTATTAACTTTTAGAATGTTTGTAAATATGTGAGCACCATGTACTATGACATACTTAAGTTTACCTGCCATTACTATATGTTTTCTTCTTCTCACCTTTTGTGGTGTAGTGTTTTTATTCTGGGTGCATCGTCTTCACATATAATGTTATAATTCATGTATACAAAACATTGTAAAACATTTTAAAAGAGTAACGGTGGAGTTTCTTGCCCATTCTTCTCCACACGAAACTACCTTTTGGAAGGGGCGACTAGAATCAATTCTATTTCTTGTTCATTTTGACGTTCAAAAGTGCCTTACTTGTGCCTATTTTAAATAAATGATTTGACTTTGACTTTGACTTTGAATTATAACAATGTAAATTAATACAGGATACTGTAAATATAATTCAAAATAATGTATCTGTATATTAAAGCACTTTCATCTACAATCGCATGTCTCCAAACCATTTGCTGAACGCAAGTAAATAATTTTGTAAATCATCGTTCAGAAGGATTGTTAATAAGGCATTACATTGTGGAGACTGACAAAGAAATTAAATTATTGTTAGCGGTATCTTGATTAATTGAATTGTCTAGTGATACACTGCTCTAGTTTGAGTTGGCATATTCAGTGGTACCAGAATAAGTAAATGTAAGTTTTCAGCTTTATTCACTCTAACCAAAAAAGATACGATGATGAAGGGTGTGCAATGTGCATTTTGATATTCAACGAACTCCTGATATAGGTACTAATATGCTCTCTAATAAATACCTAAGCTACAATCTCACTTAAGTATTTAATTGAGTTTTTAAATATGAGGATTTCATCCAAAGCAAATTTTTAATCAAATTAGTTAATTTTCCTTTGAACACTTATCGTTTTCAGATGTCAGCCTGAGCCGTCACTGAAAAATTTAGTCTGTTTAATCTGTTCACCCGCACCGCACATTGTATAAATCTTTTTATAATGCATACATAATTGCACTGTATGTTAACTCTTAGACAATGTCCGTCAATACGCATTACAAATGGATACCATGTCGAGACGGCGACTGTGTGCCCTGTAAGGGAAAAGAATGTGATTGATGTACGTACCATTTATGTAAATCATGGCAATCTGTTTTATAAGCACATCACTAGCGAATAGACAAGTAGAGCTGAACTAAATAGGTCTGTTTATAAGCCAACCTAGGTATGTAGTCTTTTATAGAGTAAAGTGCCCTGGGGGCCTAGAATTAATCGCTCCGTGTCGATTTGATTTCAAATTCGTCATCTCAGCGATTCGGATTGATAAGAAAATTACTTGTCTATGTATTTCCATGGGAATATTGATCGAGTCATTCGATTTCGTCATCGTTTCATGATACAATTTGACATTGGCACTTAGCGATCGCAAAACAATTGATCACGTGACATTTCAAAGCTTATGTCAATTCCATACATTTCGGATTTTATTTTATGTCATTTCGTTATCTATAGTGAAAATGTGACTTTGTCTCTGTCCAGGTACTCTAAAATCTTACAATACATGTCTTTATACCTACGCCACAAAAATAATTGGTAAACCTTATTGAATTTACAAGATGATTTGGGTCCTTATATTTTGTCTGACTAGCTTCTGTTCGCGACTTCGTTCCCATAATAAATAAAGATTAAATAACTGAACTGAATTACGCAGTCATGAAACGTACATAATTTCAGTGGTTTTTTTGTTAAATGAATGTTGATACATTCTTGAAGGTCAAAGGGTTGTAGCTACCTCTGACACATAATATCGATAATTTTTCATATAATTCGTAAGTTTTCAAGATGTCATAGTGAATTCTCACTAATACTTTCTATATCCTTAACATTTAATTCCTTGTAACTGCGATAATCAAGAAAAATTATCACAATATTCGTGCTAACGACTTTAATTGTATTGGTGTTTGCGTCGAAACTTATAATCATAGCACGCCTAATATAAAACTATATCAACCACACGTATAATATCCAACTTTTACGAAAGATAAACACAATATACGCAATTAATTATTACTTATACGAACTAATATCGGGCAACATTATCGTTAACAGAACAAATATCGAAAGTTTTCGCGATAACAATGCCTAAGTTTACTCGATACTGCGAATAAGTTTCAGACAGTTAATCGATGGTTTTGTGGTGCAAATACATTAAAGTGTTGTACCTGGAATAGGTATCGAAAATTACACAAATTCTAGGTATAGTCAACAAAAAAAAGATTTTGCCGTTCAACGATTAACAAAAAGATCGTGCATATTACAATGTTTTTGTAAGATAACTTCTGTAGGTAATGTAAAAATATATGTATTTTTTTATTTATATTTATAGTATCAACACATATTATGGTATAAGTAGTATACAAATAAAGTTAAATGATTTTGGCTGCAAACGTTTTAAGCTGAGGCGCAGCTACCTTTTTATTATTTTATGCTGACAGTACCCGTTTAGTTAGAGGAATTGTGAGGTAATATTAAATTACGATATTACTCGGTAATGTATGCTAATGGAGTCTGGTTATTATGCAAAGTGTGTGGTCTAGTTAAATATAAATTCAGAGCTATACGAGCTTTTTACTGACCTAATGAATTATTTAATTTTAATCAACCATGATGCTAATGATAGTGTTTAATTTTGTTTTACGCTATAGAGTTAATATTATATGTTCTAATATCCCTTTTGTAATCCATATAGCCTAAACTAGCAGCTTCCGCGTGGTTTTACCCGCTGCTCGGCTCCTATTGGTCCTAGCGTGATGTTACCTATAGCTATAGCCCAAGGGTCTTCAACCTTTTTTAGGTCAAGGGCCTAGTATACTCTGATATTTGGTTCGGCGGGCCGCAACACAAAAAAAGGCATTCCATTGTAAACAAAAAGTAATTAAAAAGCAATAATATAATCATTGAAGTTATTTATTACGTAATTTTACAAACTAAGTAGAAATTATTTTAATAAAATTTAATCAATGAGACGTTTGACATTGTTTACTTTTAACTAATTTATCAATATCTGCCCCTATAGTAGTCGTTGCAATTCTCAAACTGTTTTCAAGATGAACATCGGTGATTCTAGTTCTTGTCTTCGACTTTACGTTCTTCATTCGAGAAAATAATTGTTCACAAAGATATGAGGTGCCAAACAGAGATGTCATTTTCAGTGCATGATCTCTTATTTTAGGAAAGTCTGTAATAGGGATGTACTTTGAGTAAAACTCGATCAACCCTAAATTGAATTTGTCTTTTAAAGTAGAGTTGCACTGTAATTCTATCAATTCCATCTGAACTTCTTCAGGGGCATCTTCGACAGAAACATTGAATGGGTGAGCAAACAAATTCAAGTTTATTTCATTTTTCCGGAAATCGCTAAAACGTGAGTCGAATTGTGTTTTCAGATCCTGCAGCGCGGTAATATATTTGTCCATGTTTAAAGTTTGGCAAGACGACAAATTTGGAAAATGTGTGGTAACGTTTTTTTTTAATTGATTGATCCACAAGTCCAACTTCACTTCAAACGCTTTTAAAGCGTCAAATAGCTCGTGAACCAAATTATCTTTTCCTTGCAATTTCTTATTTAAATCATTGAGATGTGATGTTATGTCGGAAAGAAAACCCAAATCACTTAGCCATGCTTCATCAGCGAATTGTGGAATAGCTTTATCTTTACTTTGCATAAAAGCTGCAATTTCTTTCCGCAAATCAAACACCCGTTTTAACATTTTCCCTCTGCTGAGCCAACGAACATCACAGAAATAAGTTATGTCACCATATTCAGCATTTGTTTCTTTTAAGAATTCCTGAAATTGCCTGTGGTTAAGGCCCCGAGATTTGATGAAGTTAACAGCTTTTATCACAACATTCATGACTTCTTGAATACTAACAGACTTCGCACTTAGATTTTCTTGATGAATAATACAGTGGTACTGTATGAAGGAGATATCGGGATTATTTTTCTTTATTAAAGCAACAAGTCCTTCGTTTTTGCCAACCATAGACGGTGCGCCGTCTGTGCAAATACCAGCCAAATTGGATAATTTGAGGTTATATCTATTTATGACGGTATTAAACGATTCCATCAAATCGCATCCTCTTGTAGTACCTTTCATGGGAACTAGAGCAGCCATTTCTTCAGTAACAACAAAATTAACGTCAACGCCGCGAATAAACATGGCCAGTTGAGCGGTGTCAGTTAGGTCTGTACTTTCGTCGAGTGCAACTGAGTAGTATACAAATTGCGACACACGTTCCTTTAATGATCGTTCGATATCACCAGCTAATTCTTCTACCCTTCTTGCGACTGTAACACCGGACAGACTTATTTTGGAAAAAAGTTGCTTTTGCGAGGGGCATAAAACTTCTACTGCAGCTTCCATGCATTCTTTTATGAAGTCGCCGTCAGTAAATGGTTTTGACTTACGAGCGATTTTTTCCGAAATAATGTAGCTCACTTTTTTACACTTGCTTCACTGTCGTCATTCTGTTTGTGAAATGAATACTGCTGTCTTTGAAGTTGTTTCTTCAGAGCCTCCACCTTATCGATTCGTATTTGTCCTTGAAGATGTGCAAACTTACTGGAATGTTTCGATTCATAATGACGTTTGATATTGTATTCTTTTACCACTGAAATTGATTCGTTACATACGAGGCAAATAGGTTTTTCCCCGACACAGACGAATAAATATAAGTGCGTCCATTTATCTTGGAATGATCTGTGTTCATCAGTGACCTTGCGTTTTCTACTTGTACTGGCTGCCATCACACTCGTTTGATACCGAAAACTCAAATCGCAACGTGTTTTAACGCAATGAGCGAGGGAATGAATAGAATACGTGCGCGCTGTAGTGCGATGCAAACGTAACTGCCCGCTCCACTCCGCACCGCCACTCGTCACACTCCTACACGGCCGCGGGTGAGGGGAGGTCCCGCGCGTCTCGCAACTTGAGTATGTATGTATATGTAGTGTGTGTGTATGTAATTGTAGGTAGGGGTAGAACAAAAATTCGGATCACGTGCGTTAATTTCCTTCTTTTATAGTCGGTTTTAATGTGTAAATAGGCATAATTTGTAGACATGTTAATTTTATTTTTGTTAATTTAATGGCATGGCGGGCCGCCAAGGAGGCAACCGCGGGCCGCAAGCGGCCCGCGGGCCGCGGGTTGAAGACCCTCGCATAGCCTATAGCTTTCCTCGATAAATGGACTATCCAACACAAAAAGAATTTTTCAATACGGACCAGTAGTTCCAGAGATTAGCTCGTTCGAACAAACAAACTCTATAGCTTAGTACCTATAGATTTACTACATACTACATACCTCTGACAATGTCTATGTGTTATCACGCGTAAACCTCTGAATTTGATAGATATATTGCTTGCTTGGGACCTGGAGAAAGTCAGCTTCTTTTCACCTGGATCAAACAACTAGTTATTTATAAAGCCAGCAATGAAGTATACCTTGGTTCAACGAACAGCTAAACAATAAAAACTAAAGCAAACAAAGGCCCAGTGCGCCCTGCTACTCCACTGTTGTGATTAATTTCCTCGACAATCAACGTAGACACATGATGGACATCACTTTGGTTTATACTTAGGGCTGTCAGTCAGTGAAAAGGGGCTCTGATTAGTAAAGTTATCCAATTGAAAGTAATTTAAGAAAAAGTTATACAGTTTGATTGAGAATAAGTAAATATAAAAATACTAAGTATTGTAGATTATTTTTGAAGTCTTAATCACAACATAGTATAAAACAAAGTCCCTTTCTCTGTCCCTATTTCCCTATGTCTGCTTAAATCTTTAAAACTTTTGATGCAGTTTTTTTAATAGATAGAGTGATTAAAGAGGAAGGTTTATGTGTATAATTTGTCGACATATTATGCGGGCAAAGCTGCGGGCGGAAGCTAGTGTTAAATAAAATCCCTCCAGCAATGTACGAAATTATTTTTCCATGAACTTCATTACACATAGCATTCTAAGTGCGACTAAACTCCTATTAAAACCGCTACCATGAACAATCTACAAACAGAATAAACCATAACAATTACAATAAACGAAACCTTACAAGAACCCAGAAAATAATCCACCTCTATTAAAATATTTAAACATGTTTTAAAGCCCATTAAAACTTCAAAAGCTAACGTTTATTACGAGCATATTCTTTAGTGACACCCCTGAGTAGAGTCGGTATATGAATAAGGCATAAAGGCTAGTCTGTACCGGTGCGAGATACAATGTATAGCAAATGGACAGGAGCTTGGGACTAAGGTAAACTATGTATGAGGTAAGTGCCTACTACTTTAATAATTATGTTCTTATTATGCAGTGATAGCCTACTGGTGTGAGCGCCTGACTTCCAAGTCAAAAGTCTCGAGTTCGAACCCAAAGCAGGCACCTCTGCGATTGATGTGCGTATATAATAATATATAATATAATATCCTTGGACATTTCACACAGCGCCATATCGTCCCAAGCTAAGCAACCTAATGCTTGTGTTATGGTAACGAGATGGCTGATATACTACTTATATACATTTTTCTTTTGTAAATACATACATATTATAGATTGTAGTATTAGTAGTATTGTATATGTATCACTTGCTTAAAAAAACAGTGAAGGAAAACACTGTGAGAAATATTTCTCAACGGCATGTGAAGCTAAGTCAGAAGTCCATGGGCAGCATAAAAACTCTGTCAATAACCACACGAAAAAGAAGAATTATGTTCTTCAGAATAAAAGTATGAAGACTATAACAGTTGTGAGAAAAATGGCAGAAACATCTTGCCCGACCCGATAGACAGACGTTGAAAACAGGACTGTATTTCGGTTTTACACTGATGTTGTCTCGGTATTGGTACTTTAGCACATAGTATTTGTTCTGAGTACCTATTTGCATCCTGAAATACAAGTGCAGAGAAATTGTCAAGTCGTCACGTCACAATGTGGTGCGCTACGTTTGAAGCTCTCAATATCCATGAAACGTGAAATGAAAAATATCGATTTGAATTGTTTTTTTTTAAAGACAAAAGTTAATATGAGATTGATTTAGACGCATAATGCAATGCGACTTTTTAACACAAAGGAAATTGTATCATCGCTATTAAAAAACTTAGTGAAACTTCGTGAAGAAATATCGGCGAAGGTAGGCCATAAATTGGAAATAATGTGTAAATATTGAACTATTGCAATGTTCTGACACCTGACATGTGCCTAGTTGCCTACCTATTAACGCAACATTGATGCATTGACGCCAATCATTGATAATTAACGATAATTAATTAATGTGCATAATAGACGTTATTGATTTCCTGTGCGGAGGATAATGTGTACCTATTATAGGAGATCAAATTAACACTGATGAATATCCATACCACATCATCATGATATTATAAGCACAAGTGTTGATAAGTATATAATAATAAAAGTGAGTCTGCTTAGCCTTTTCCCAACTATGTTGGGGTCGGCTTCCAGTGTAACCGGGTGCAGTTGAATACCAGAATTTTACATGGAGCGACTGCTTATCTGACCTGCACAACCCAGTCAGTAACTGGGTAATACGATACCCCTTGGTACAAATAGCTGTCAGACTTTCAGGCTTCTGACTACCCGTAGCGACTGTCAAAGATCCACGAAATACAGCCGGGACCAACGGCTTAACTTGCTTTCCGGGGCACGGAGGAAACTCGGTATGTAAAGATGGTTACTTATCCACGGACCAACCGTGGCAAGCGTAGCGTATAACAATAACAGTATATATATTTATATAACTAAGGGTTACAGAAACTAGAGAACGAAAGAAAATGTTTTTGCATACACTTTGTAATTATTAAGTAAAATTTTAAGGGTTGTTGTAGTTTTCAGATATTTTCGGATACCCTAGCTTTTTTTTTTGAGGTTGGGAAATCATCAAATGTGTCCACCCGCTCTGAGTGGAGCGAAAGGGAGTGTCAGACTCCTATTAACTAAAACCCATTCATGTTTCTTCCTTAACCCTTCATGTTCCGGGGTAGCGGTAACCCTTTCGGACAATCCCGCTTATACCCAAGGTAAGACCAATACAAATCTTATCACGTAGGTTAAAAGTATCCGTCTCTCTTTCACACATGAATTATTCAGCCTATAATATTAGGAACATTATGCTGACTATGCAGCTGGAACACAGGTTTTCTCTCGGTGAGAGAGAGTGGGCATAAATCGAGCGTGAGCCCAGCGCGGGTTGGTAGTTGTCACGTGTCTTCGAATTTCTGGTCCTCGGACATGCCGGTTTCCTTTCGATGTATTCCTTCACCTATTTGAGAGCAGTGGTGATTAAATAATTTAAAAAAACGACCATTACAGTTGGACTACTCGTAAGTCTCGGCCATTACCACTAAGCCCGCTAAGCCGCCAAGCACTGCTTTAATTAAAGTTGGTCCAAACATGATTATAAATTTCTTATCTAGGTTTATGTTTATATCATTCCATGTACAGGCGCCAGCACATCAAGCTACCACAATCTGTCAAATGTCTTTGTCATATTTTCAACTTTAATGCATGAGTATAAGGTTCATGTTCAATCGGGAATATTTGACAGTTTGGGATACCTTGATGTGCTAGCGTCTGTACATAAACATTATTTTAATTGAGTTCAAAAGGTCAGCTTCGATATATTTGCAACTTTGTTAGAACTAAAGCCACGCTTACACAGTGCAACTTAATCGCATGTGATATGGTTTTTGTTGAAGCAACAATATACGATTCACATACGAAACTGAGTTCTGACGATGCGATACGATTTATTGCTTCGATTTTATTGGATTTTAGACGTGAGAAAGTTGCATCGTGTAGGTACAGTCGCCAGCACAAAAAGTTACCACTAACTGTCAAATTTTCGCAATCGATTTTTAACTTAACTATCAACATTTTAATGTTTAAAATCGTTTGGAGAAACTTGACAGTTTGGTATAATTTGATGCGCTGGCGACCGTACCTACACGAAGTACCTACGGGGGTGAAATTATTTGAATTGTCTATAATTACACTCTATAACCATCCTAATAAACAGGTAACATTCGTTTGTTTTTTAATTTTGTTTTCTAATGTTGTTCTTTGTTTAAAGTAAGTACCTACTTCCATCACACGTGTATAGAAAACCAATTATTGTGACACAAGATGCTGACAATAGCAACAAATCTAATCCAATCCCGATCCACACACTCATTTAGTCTCCTCCATGTTTCTCAGACGTATAGAATACGTCCCGCCCTTTTCTCGTACTAGTCCGTGTGTAATTGAAAACCTACTCATTGTGCAATAATGCCACGAAGCAGGTAAGTGTAGAAGTATATTTAATTACTTGCGCTAGCAAAATACGACCCAGGTGACGTATTCAAGTTATTTCGTACAACGCTAAGCTGACTCTAACATAGCTAACTTGAAATATGTGATTTCATGCGTTTTCACTAAAAGCAGACGACTCTTAAATGATTAAAAGAAAGCGCACTGATGGGTTTTCAACTCTCGGCTCATAAGTGAGAGCTGGATTCCAATGTGCAATAATATTTAGGGCATTATATTCAAGTGCATCCTGCTTTGAGTGAAAACGAGCAATAGAGTGTTTTGTAAACGAGCAAGACTCCGCAAACGTCTTATGTGTGTGCAACACGATAGTTGGATAGAAGGCTCAAAAATTTCACATTGTGTCTTTGCAACTAAATCAATCAACGCAGCCTATCGCTGTCCACTGCTGAACATTGGCCTCTCCCAGGCTGCGCCACAACACCCTGTCCTCCGCCTTCCAAATCCAGTATGTCTTAGCCACCTCATTAAAGTCATCGATCCATCTAGCTGGGCGTCTCTTGCTACATTTATGAACATACTTAAATATTATATCGGAGTGGATAGATTTAATCCACGGTTTTAACGCTCATGACCCAAAAATGAATAACAATATCAAAAATCTTGTTCAAAGTATATTTTCTGAACTTTCCTATCCAGTGACCATAGCCTGAAGCACCGAGAGACGTTAATCCATTTCATTGTTGTTTGCAGAAGAGACTCAGCATACGACTTACGGCATGCCTATTAATGCGCGAATGTTTCTTCGTACATTTTCTACCTTTGTGACGTCATTCCATGTTCTGTTGGCAAAAGAAAAAGGTCGACATCATTAGCATTTACTGTTGCTGCGTTTTGCTTGCGAGGTATGGCAACACAGCTATTTTTTGCATACGGTCTCGCTTGAGAGGCGAGCCTAACTAAGGGGAACGGCGTATTATGGAGTTTCCATTCTATGCAATCTATTAGTAAGATTAATATATCACATGATACACATGATTTCTAAATAAATCAAAATCAAATACTTGTTTGTTGGTAATAGTATCACTTGAGAACAGCTGGACAGATTTTTTAAACCCGGAAAAAGTTTTTATAGAAAGAAAATTAGCAAAATTCGGAATTGATGACGGACAGATGGAATTTTTTGGAAGAATTCGGATTGTCGGGTCAGTTTATTTTAGTTTGTGATTATTTAACACTGAGTACAGCTACTCTTTGTTACTGCAAGTACAGTGTGTAATTGTAGCATGTGGCTTTCAGTTTCAAAACAAGGGAAAAGTTATTTTTTTAACTATTAAGTATTAACTTTGCTATTATTACTATTCACTCCTCAGAAAAAATACAAATTGAAAACTTAATGATATCTTAACATAAAAATTATACAGATCCCACATCAGTATCAACAAGCAATCTATAGTAGTAGAATATAAAAGGAATTGAACAAAGATTTTAATGAATTAAATTTCAAATGTTTGCCATAAGTTACTCAACCGTGGGAGGAATCAAGATAAAGCGCCATTACAGAATTATCTTAACCTTACAGAATACTAAAATAATGTTTACGGTAATACTAAATTGTTTGAATTTACTTAGCAATCGTGAATTACATCTAAATTAGAAAATCTTATCAATAAATTAAATTTAACTGTAGAGTAGCAATAAATCAAATAATGTCTCCTTGATTGAATTGTTTTAGTTGTTTTAGATGTGTATAGAGATCAAACAAGAGAAGCTCGTGGCTATGCAATAACAACCACACGGGTCGATTCCACAGGTAAAGCTACGCTTGCTGCGGTTGGTCCGTGGATCGGTGACCATCTTTACATATCGAAACTCCTCCGTGCCACGGAAAGCACGATAAGCCGTTGGTCTCAGCTGGCATTCGTGGATCTTTGACAGTCGTTACGTGTAGTCAGAAGCCCGAAAGTCTAACAGCCAGTCTTACCAAAAGGTATCGTATTACCTGACTAGGTCGTGGAGGTCGGGCACGCCACGATAGTGGCGGTAAGGCCCCTCTTTGAGGAGTGGCTAGAGAGGCGTCACGGCGCCCTCACCTTCCGCCTGACGCAGGTCCTCACCGGACATGGATGTTTCGGGAGGTTCCTGCACATCATCAGGCGGGAGGAAACGCCCGGGTGTCACCACTGCGAGGATCGCCCAGAGGACACGGTAGAGCACACGGTGCAAACCTGCCCCGCTTGGGCGGAGCACCGCCGTGTCCTCGTAGAGGCGATCGGCGGCGGCGACCTCTCGCGCCCGGCCCTGGTGCAAGCCATGGTCCGGGGCGAGAGGGAGTGGGAGGCAGTCACCTCCTTCTGCGAAAAAGTTATGCTCGCGAAGGAGGTGGCGGGATGGGAGAGAGAAAGGTCCTCCCGTCCCAGCCGCCGCGGGAGACGCTCCGGGCGTCGGGAGCCACGTGACGACTCCCGGCCACCGTAGGCGCGGGCCTGCGGACGGTGAGTAATGGGTGACTCGCCGTCCGATCAGCACCAGACCCGTGCCGTACGGCGCGTATATGTTCCACGCGCGCCTCAAAGAGATGTCAGCATATGAAGGGGCCCCTCAGGGCCAAGCCTGCCGGGTAAGCGGGATTGTCCGAAAGGGTTACCGCTACCCCGGAACATAAAGGGCTACGGAAGGAACATGGATGGGTTTTAGTCAGTAAGAGTCTGACACTCCCTTCCGCTCCACCCAGAGCGGGAGCAGTCATTGGATGATTTCCCAGCCTTAAAAAAAAAAAAAAAAAAAAAAAAAAAAAAAAAAAAAAAAGGTCGTGGAGGTCAGATAGGCCGTCGCTCCATGAGAAATATTAGTATTCAGCTGCATCCGGTTAGATTGGAAACCGACCCCAACATAACTGGAAAAAGGCTAGGCAGATTGATTGATTGATAGAGATCAAACAAAATAAATTAAACGAATAATGAATGCAATGAACCTTTTTCAGATTTAACACTATTTTAGTTACACCTTATACTACATTGATGAACGTCCTGAAAAGACGTCACGACTAAATAAAATAACAATAACAAATTAAACATCTGAGCTGAGGTAAGTTAAACTGTAATAGTAAAATTAGAACATTATCATAACAATGTTAATAAAATTAAGCGACAAAGGAACTAATTATTCGCAATAGTTAACGTTACGAGTGTGTTTGTAACAACATTACACATATATTATGTAAATGTATTTCGCTTTAGGGTATTTCAATTATCACACGTATTGCGAGGGAAATGAGTACACGAATATAACATAGCTAGAAGTGCAAAAACTGAGCGTACTTAAGCAAAAAGCTTGAACGTGGTTGCAAGTTTTTTTTTCTTAATCTTCAGCGTTAAAGTGTGGTTTAACAACTTATTTTGCTGTCAAATATAGTGTTATATTTCCAAAAATAAAATTCTTACAACTTCAGTTTTAGCTCAGCAGTTATTTTACGATAGTATTACAACCAAAATTAGTATCTGTACTTATACATAAATACAACACACGACTGACTGATTTGTCTGTAAGTTTGTATGTTATTATCTTCGGAAATACTAAACCGATGCCAAAAATTATTTCACTATTGAGTAGCAACATTATCTCCTTGTGTCATAGGCTACACTTAAAACGAACGAAGTCGCTGGTGGAGTGATATTTTTATACATAGCTTTATTTTTTTTATTCTAAAAAAAAACAGACATTTAAATAACATGGTGACGCACTACAATACACTTAATTTTATGCTCAGATATTGGACATCTGTGTCTAAGCTGGATATATAATATATATAGCTTTATCGATGTAAGTTATGACGTTGACAAAGTCAATCATTACGATCCCCAAGATATAGGCAAATACCTAGTTTGGGAGTCACCGCCCTACGTTTTATTGTTAAATCACTACATTGTATAAAACAAAGTCGCTTTCTCTGTCCCTATATCCCTATGTATGCTTAAATCTTTAAAACTACGCAACGGATTTTGTTGCGGTTTTTTTAATAGATAGAGTGATTCAAGAGGAAGGTTTATATGTATAATAACATGCAATTTCCGTCAAGCCGCGGGAAGCTAGTTGATTATAAATAAATAAATTTGAAATTAGAACATAGTGGAAGTTTTTATAACCCAAGCAGTCAAATACCCAAATTAAACTAACTTTATTAACAACTTTACCAGCATTCTAGTCCTTCTAACAAATACACAACACCTAAACTTGGTCACTAAACAAATAGTTTCAGCTGATTCAAGTCCATAAATTGTACCTTCTATCGAAACACTGAGGGATCAGTAGGTTTACCAACAATTTAAGTTATTTAGGACCAGCACCGTTGTAAATCTTAATAGCCGTCCGTGGAAAGTTTGGAGCAATGACTCGTGAAGACACTGTCCGAGTGTCCGCACATAAATCGTGGTATCTGCGGTCAACTGAAACTACGATATGGGACAGTTTTAAACAACTTCGGTGTGTTTATTTTTCTTCACTGTTTTGTTTTTGACATCTTTTGTTGTTTTCAACGGTGTTGCTCTTCATTGAAAACAAAAATCTGCTGTTCCATTAATTTTGACGAACATACTTAGATAGATGTGCTGAACAGCTGATTTTTTTCATTATTTCAGGTTTGGTCCCTTAGTTTAAGTTAATGAAAGCCTAGTGGTGTGACTGTCGGACTGCCAAGTCATAGGTCTCGCGTTCGAACCCAAGACACCACCTCTGATTTTACGGGTTAATGTGCTGTATAATTATTTCTTGCTTAAAAATAGTTGAAGGGAAACATCGTGAGGAAAACAGGTTGTGTGAGAGATAATTTCTCAACAGCATGTGAAGCTAAGTCAGAGGCCCATGGGCAGCTTAAAACTCTGACACCAGGTTAGTCACGAAAAAGAAGAAAGATAGTTAAAGTTGTTCATTTTAATGAATATTTTACGTTCTGGAAGTATGTCCTTCGTTTAACCTAACACGCTGTATCTATACTAATATTATAAAGAGGTAAAATTTGTAAGTTTGTATGTAGGGGGTAATCTCCGGAACTAATGATCCAATTTCGAACAAAAATTCATTGATAGAAAGCTACATTATTCCTGAGTGCTATAGGCTATAAATTATATGTATTTATATCATACATATTAGCCGAGCTATTGCAATTTTCGTCTAGCAAGTCGGAAAGAAATACCTCGGAAAACAGAATTATTTGCATGCGCTGCCTAAACAGTTGTTTAAAATTGAAAGCAATGTATGGCATCCCGGTTCGCCTTAATTATTTCTACAAAAAAGTCCGCGACACCATATTCCTACCTTTTTTATTTTAACTTTTATATTTCGTTTTAAAAAAGTATTTTTTCGACTAACTTCTAATGTAAAAACAAGAAATTTTTCGTCGTGTCGCGGGCAGTTGCTAGTATTATATATTTACTCAGTCCTCCTTTTCAGTTTCTATAAAGGCGACTTATAGAAAACAATTCCTAGTGTGTGCCCTTTAGATGGCTCGCTAGATCGAATTTAGTGAGTGTAAATTTTCGTTAAGAATTTACCAAGTGAATTATATTGGTAAGTCTAATTGATAACAAAAATACTGCGTTACTATATAAAATCAAGTTACAAGGGCTTACCTTCCTTAGCGCTTAGCATAAGTCCCTTACTGACTAACGACAACAGCCTGACCATTCTTGCCAGCCTAAATTATTCATGTCGTTGACGGATAGCAGCGTCATTGCCAGGCAGAAGCCGGTTCTGTGGTCACCTAACTACGTCCTTGGCATGGTAAACTGGAAGAGCCAAATAAGTCAACTGCTCTTCTATGTGAAGAATATTTATTTGTAACTTTTCGGCCCAGCTGAGGGCAGAGATTCCCAACGTTGTAAAATTGGAATAGTTTTCATAAATATGCAACTGGCTTTGTTCACATCCATACAATGTAGACAAGTTATTTTTATAGCCACTCAAAAGTACTGCGACTCCATCTAATAAAACAAATGGATACGAGTACATAGTTACTTAACGTCATTTACAAAGTTACGTGCAACCTAATTACACAGGGCTGTGTCAAACGGAAATGTACTTAAAACTTTGTTGTTTTAATTAATTAAGGAACACAATATAATGCAGCGACATATTCAATGGTTGTTTGTGTCGTTTCGCGGCTTTCACAGGGACATTAGCGTTTTGTTTCACCCAACGCTAACGGGAAAAGTTTAAATGAATTTACAAGTAAGTTCACATCTGAAGTCTGCAAGCGTTAACTAAACGTGACATGTAACAAAGAGGATGTGTAGGTACAATGTTGTCTAAACAATAGCTGTTTGTATTCAAAACAATATTTTAGGAACTGTTTTGCGTTACATTGTTCTCATAACATGACGTGTGGAGATAATGTAACTAACCTTCCTACCTATCCATCACAGAACTCTGATACATACACATTACAGAAGTCCTTATGTACATCCAGTCTTGCTAGGCTTCTAACTCTAGATAACAAAAACAAAACAACATGCAATAATTTTGTTTTCGAAATTGATTTAGTTAGCACGTTAGTTGGCCCCAGGATGTCGTAACTGTATATCTTACGTCACATACAATGTAGATATAAAAGCATAAAACACCAAAGAAATATCGAATCAGTAGCTAAACACGTCACGTCTTCATAAACAAACTAGCCTGGCGTTGGCAACAGCAACTCTCGATACAGCCTAGAATTAAGTAAATGTCCTCGCGACCGCCAACTTTGTGGACACCGCCCTGCATATCAATGGCGACCACCGTTCTATTGTTTGTTATGAAGTTAGCTCTTGTTTGTATTATAAATTGCGACCTGAATTTGGTGAATAACATTTAAATTTATGGAAAACCTTGGTCCTAGATACACAATTCTAGGTCCGAAAGTTTTGAGTTTAAATCTAATTAGTCTAGTAGTCTCCAAGCTTGACCATAGTATGTACAGACGCCAGCACATCAAGCTATCCCTAACTGACAAATTTTCTCAATTAAAAATAAACCTTATGTCTTTGCAATAAAGTTGAAATACTATCAAAGAAATTTGACAGATTGTGGTAACTTGATGTGCTGGCCTCTGTACCACTAGCTGCTGCTAGCGGCTTCGTCCACGTGTATGTCGGAAATTATCCCAAGGGAACGTAGCACCTATATAAAAATTATATGTGTTAATCTAGCTATACGTATGCTATGTGTTAATCTAGGTAATAAACTCCGTCTGTGCCAAATTTCTTCCAGATCCGTTCAGCCGTTTGAGCGTGAAGGACGGACAAACAAAACTCACTAACTTTCACCTATAAGTATATATTAGTGTGACAAGGATGAGTAAACCGTTGAGATAAGTTTAGTGTCATATCGAGAAATAACGGAATTCAAGACCATTCATTGCCTTATTTATATTGCTGAGCAGACATATTTTTCATAAATATGAAGCAATGGATTAGCAATATCCATCAAAATCATCAAGGTTGCGATTGATAGTGGGTTAATTCTACACTAATGTAATGTGTGTATTAGTTTAAAGTCATTATTTTTATACATGTACATACTATGTACTGTGTTTTATGGGCCTTCGTTGCCTGAAATAAAGGATAAATAATGTACAGACGCCAGCACATCTAGCTATCCCCAATTGTCAATTTTTTTGCCAATTGAAAATGTACCTTATAATTTTGTAATAAAGTTGAAATACTATCAAAGAAACTTGACAGATTGGGGTAACTTGATGTGCTGGCCCCTGCACATCTCACTGACAACAAGATCCTTTTTATTATTATTTAAAGTAGGTATTTATTACCGTAGGTAAGTTTTTAGGTGTAGTAGAAAAAAAAATGTTTTCTTTAAAAGAAAATGAAATATTTCCTAGAAGACCCTTTTATTTGAATCAATTTCTAAGTTATTTTATCACTTTATCGTGACAAACCATCTACAAAAAAAAATACACAGCCCACAAAGTACATTTTATAGCCCGTTCCACATAAGGTCTAAGATCGTAAATATTAAATAACAGCTTAACAAAAGTGCTTAGCCCGATTTATGTCTCAATATCGCTCGACCCTTGGCACCTGCCTACCTCTTTATATTACACTATTGATTCATATTCGCTAATAGCTGTAGATCACGCGATACAATTATGTTGGGATTCGTTTTCAGGGTTTGGTTGGGTAATGGTAAAAAATTATACTTACTAGCTGACAGTGAAGTGCAGTAAGGGAGGTACTCATCCGATTGTTGAGCGTAGCCAAAACCGAGAGCGAGCAAAGAGGTTGAAATGGGACGATGAAAGATAAGACAAATGGTTGGTTTTATTTTCAGAATAATTATTAACTTGCACGTATCTATCTGCTGAAACATCTATACTAATATTATAAAGAGGAAAACTTTGTTTGTTTGTTTGTTTGTTTGGTTGTAATGAATAGGCTCAAAAACTACTGGACCGATTTTAAAAATTCTTTCACCATTTGGAAAGCTTAGTTTTCTAGGAGTAACATAGGCTACTTTGTATCCCGGGAAAAATAACGGGTCCCACGGGAAAGACCACGGGAGCGAAGCCGCGGGCAAAGTGCTATCGATCATAAAATAATCCCATCATTTCGGCCGATAGACGTCCACTGCTGGACATATGCCTCCCCCAAGCACCACCACCTAGACCGGTTCTATGCTTCCCGCATCCATCGGATTCCTGCAACCTTCAAGGCTATTGGTCCACCTTGTGGGAGAGAGGACTACCAACGCTAAGTCTTCCAGTACACAGTCGCTTAATAATCCCATAACAAGAAAATAATCAAGTACTTAAATGTTAATTAATATCTTTGTCATTACAATATCACAGACTAGCTTTTGCCAGCGGCTTCGCCCGCGTGTATGTAGGAAATTATCCCACGGGAACCGTACATTTTTCCGAAAAAAAAAAGTAGCTTATATGCTATTCCAGACTATAATCTATCTTTGTGCCAAGTTTCATCCAGATCCGGTAAGTAGTTTTTAAGTTTATTCGTTACAAACATACATACAAATATTTCGTCTTTATAATATTAGTATAGAAAAGGAATATAATTATCCAAGTTAACATAAATCTCACACTTATTTATAAAAAAATCCTCTAATCGTGACACTATCGAGTTAATGTTACCTCAACCGGAACAACCTCATTTCCCTCCTACCCCACACAATATCTTTCCACGCAACTATCCATACGGCCATCACCATGGCAACAGCACCATAACAACTAAAAACAACACTTTATCTCTTGCACTCGCACATCGAACACTTTTTATCAGACAAGCTACGGCTTAGTCATTTCATTCCCCCATCACTTTTTCATGGGCTCGACTATTTCACAGTAAGTTATGAAGGATCACATCTCATTCCAATGGCGTTTGATTTATGTACTCAATTATACGGAACCCTGCGGTGTCTTGGGTCCTTACCTTCAGTTTTCGCTTATTTTAAGGAAAACCACAGAATTATGAGCCTTTGTGCAGTTTTTGAAGGGTTTCGTTTTGTTATTAAAAGGGATTGAGTGAGTTTTGTGCGAGAGAAAAAGATTTTGAAAGGCTGTTGAGTCAATTCACCTAATTAAAATGGTACAAAGATGTTTTTGAATGGGGGAAAATAAATAGATTTTTCATTGAGTTTAATGTGATCAAAATTAAATCACCATGAAAGGCCCTTATTCAAATAAAAGGTTCCTTTTCTTACAAAGACTGTCTTCCTTATTATTTGTAAAGCATAACCAACCACAGACAAGTAAATAAGTAAATAAATAAAATACCCTGTCAGATTTCAACATTTAGATCGAAATTCACCCGTGAAACTAAACAGTATCACGCAACTTAAACTACATTCAAGAGCTGTCTGGTCAAGATGTACTGAGAGCATTCAGTTTCATTGGTGAAAATGGCCCGTATTCGCAAATGAAATATCTACTACTAACCAATTCATGTCAATTGCCAGTTATTGTTTCACATTTATCTAATTCTAATAACAAAGCCCAACCAATCATTCCCGACTCAAGATAAAATCACACCTTTTCTATTACGCAAATAATATTTCACCCACCTAAGTCCTATCTCCAAGGCCTAGATTCTCTTCGTTTTAATAAAACTGATCTTAGCATTACACGGCGAACATTCGCCGAAGGACAATAAATCCTGAACCTTAAAGTTTAAACCATAGACTAAGCTTTTGTAGAAGTTACAAAATCAATCCGATCGAATTTTAAATGCCTACAATTTGGGAGCGTATGAAACGTGCAACACAGGTTGGTCGGGTTGTGTCCTCGCGTTGCTTGCGGTGCAAATGCCGCGGTCAATCACAATATGACAACATGCAACAACCCTATTTTTAATTAGGGCTAAAATGGTGGCCCGGAAAGCCTGGATGTGGATACGGCGAACCGGGTGTTGTGGTGCAAATTGAGAGAGGATATATTATTGAGGAGCAGTGGACTGCGATAGGCTGAATTTATTGATTGAGCCTGCGTCTGTCGGAGTAGATCGGAACAGTGATGCTGTCTAGATAGGTATAGTCGATGCCGTAATTACTTTAACACCCCAAGTGCTCGTATACACGAGCGACACGTTGCCAACGACAGAGGTGAAGTAGGCGTCGGCGGCTACTTACTTGGTGTAAAAGTTTATGTGACCAAGCGGTTGGTCGACTCTTTATGTGACTAGATGTAGACAAAATCAAACTGGTTGCTAAGTGAATAATGTAATAATTTATAATTTGTACCATATTATTTTATTATATTGGAATAACTCCTCACACATTTATTTATTTATTTAATACTTTAAGCACAGAAATGTACAGAGGCGGACTTAATGCCATAGGCATTTTCTACCAGTCAACCTTCGGGTGATGCAGAGATAAACAGTGGTAGGTGCAACAAGAAATTAAGTGTACATATTTATTTAATTACGAATACACATATACAAACTATAAATATAATAATAAATATATATATATCTAATTATATTATATAAATAAATTTAATACTATACCTACTATAATAAATAAAAAGAACATTGGGAGAACATTACCGGCGTGATGATTCTGCCAGCTTCTTGCGAATATGCTCGCGAACTTTTAATTTAAAAGATAAACGATTGACACATTAATAATTTTATTATTATTAACTTTTAGAATGTTTGTAAATATGTGAGCACCATGTACTTATGACATAATTAAGTTTACTTGCCTCTGCTACATGTGTTTTTCTTTTCACCTTTTGTGGTGTATTGTTTTTATTCTGGGTGCATCGTCTTCACATATAATGTTAGAATACCAAACATTACGTATTATGTATACAAAACATTGTGAACCATTTTAAAAGAGTAACGGTGGAGTTTCTTGCCCATTCTTCTCCACACGAAACTAGCTTTTGGAAGGGGCGACTAGAATCAATTCTATTTCTTGTTCATTTTGACGTTCAAAAGTGCCATTCCTGTGCCTATATGAAATAAATGTTTTAACTTTGACTTAGAGCGCTCGCCTATTTATCTGGTCAAAGTCAGTATCAGTTTTGCCATACAATGTACAACCTTTTGGGAACTTTTTCTGCTAACAGCGATGTGGGTGAATTTTTTGGCGCTCTATGATTATTTCCCCTCATTTTTTATATACCTCATAATATTTTATTATTTATTTCGATATTTTTGGACTGTTATCTTTTAAATTATGTAAATAAAATCTGTGTTCAATCTAAACCCATTGCCTGTCGGAACGCGGATCTAATCGATCAATGGGTTTTTAATTGTGCCTCTAATTACGGTAATTTCATTAACCCTTCATGGGTTAATGAAATTACCGTTTATTAGGAAACGACTATACTTTGACAACGTAGGCACAAACCTAAAGGACAGTTCGTGAGTGTCGCTTCTACATAGTTTTCTTATTCTATGCAAAACCCGGAGACAGTAGTTTATATGCAGAGCTTCAGCGACTGAAGTTCTAAGTACCAAGACTGTTTATTCTATATTTCCTTGGAGGAAAATTTTATTTTATCTTTCAGGAGATTTGTTTTACGAAGCTCATTGAATGTTATCTGTTTACGGTGAATCGCGTAGCCATCGTTGGAGCAGCTGCCATCGTTGGGAAATACGGTCAAGTGGAAAGTTTATGTTCAGTACAGTTTGTAGTAAATAGGTAGGTTGCTACTTACTTGTTTTTGCCATGCAACCTTTCGAAAAATTATAAGGTTATGGTATAAGATTAAATTATTCCATAATTACTATGATTCATTTTCATGTTCAACTAAAATGTGATGCATGATGGATTCCGTTACTTTCACCTGGACATCGTATTCCCGAATTCCCGATGAGAGAAGTTTTCGGTTATGTAGTGTAGTGCTGAATTTTCAAGTTTAATTCTATTGGTCACGTACATCGATACCCGCTATGTCATAAGCATAAAATCACTTATTCATACTATAATTCCTAATTCATCTTAAGTTAAAACTAAGTAACGTTTCACACAACAAAATTCAATTTCCCAATTCAATTTTCAAATCCTCGTTCAAAAATAGAACAAAGTTATTTTTACGGAAACAGGCCCAAAATACGCTAAATTAATTGGCATAGAACCGCATAATTCAAAGTTCAAGATGTACTACGAAAATAAGGCCGGCTCGCGTTTGTTTACTTGAAAAGTTCGACAACCCTTCGAAATGGTCTGCAACATGGAACAAGTAAGTACGTAAATATTTTATCAGAGAGAACCACCCCTGTCCGGCTTCGTTACATAATTACAACATTGTTGTTTTATTTAGATAAAGTGGGCGCCCGTGTAACTTTATTGACCTATCAAGTTCTTTTTGAAATGTTTTTTTTTTGTGGAGGAACAATTAATTTCTGACGTCAATAACTATGGCCGTAAGATATATTTGAAATTTTGTATAAACATATTTTTTTATTTTCCTACTTAATAACAACTTATACATACTTAAATTAAAAGACTATCTATATAACTATATACAAAAACAAAAAGGACACATAGGCGTCGAAGTACTTTGAACTAAGTAAATTTTGTTCCATAGTGATTTTTGCAGAAATTGTAAACAAAACTCTACCATAGAAACATCAAAGAAAATCGAATAAAGCAGAGATGCCACGAAAAAATACAACACGGATGAATTTAATTTTCAGTCTTTTCCGAGTCCGCTTCGGTCACCTATGTTGACCGAACCGTTGAACAATCGATCCAATCGAATCGACTGCGGTTACCAACCAATCCGAGTTTCCGAATTACAAAGTTACAGGTGTTTGCAAAAAAAACATAGTAAAAATTGACTTCCTATCCTGTACAGCCCCCAACAAGGGTGAAACTGTATTTAAATTCAATATTTTCTTCACACATCCACCCCCATTGTATTTCCCTGTGCAAAATGTTTTGATTGACAATAAACACTACATCGAGACGAGAATGTGAATAAATAAAAGAGTATTTTTCTTATAAGAATATAAATAAACGTCGTAAAAGGCTTTTCTATGAAGGGGAAACATTAAAGCCTTGTTGTAAAGGGATAGAAGTTTTTTAATCGCCTTGAAAATAAAAGGGCTGCATATTCACGGCGGGGCGTCGTCCTCGCTTGAAAAACATAAACGTATAACTTTTGCAACATTATGTTGTTCCACAATTCATCTCCCGTGAAGCAGGTGTCAAGAGGTAAAGTGAAAAGTTCTCATTGTTGCACCCTTATTGTTGAAATATTTTCACACTCTAGAACTTTTCAGCATTTACTGGAGTGTAAATCACCCCTTTCAGTAAAAAAGTGAACTTTCCATTCAATTGAAATTTAGTCGCCTTAATGAAAAGGTAAAGGGCCAATAAGTGGTTCGATCAAATTGCTTTATCGCCGACACCCCCTGGCGGAGGGTAGACGCAATAAATTGAATTACGGGGCCCGCAATCTCTGCGTCTATAAAAATAGCCTTTGAGCATTTCCTTGGACGTCACATTCGTGTTCCAGGAGTAATCAAAGCGCTTTCTTTCGAGGTATCCTCACTGGAATTCGATTGATCTAAAGGCAACCTTACTCTCTCTGGAGCATATAAGTGTACTTTACAGTTGGCTTTGCTAATATAAGTGATTTGCTAATCGACATTTCACCGAGAAAAGTTAGGTGAAGTGAGCGTGAACTGAGTTGCCGTTCCACCTAATGCTAGGGATTGATACTATTGACAGCTCACTTTAAACTCACTTCACCTACGATTTCACGGTGAAATTTTTACAGAATAGCACTACTGTTTAGGTACTTAACAAGACCGAAAAAGAATGACTATAAATATTAATCTTCCTTTGTCCTCTATTATTTTTTTGTGTACAAATAACTAGCACTTCACCCGCGACTTCATGCGTGTATTTTTTTAATATAGCTTATGGCACTTAGAGATAATATAGCTTCCCATTAGTGAAAGAGTAAAATACATCACACATGCTATTCGACATAGTCGATTTTATGCTAATATTCCAGGAAAGCGATCAGCTCAACGCAATAGAAGACCAAACATAACTTTTTCGCAGCAAATCCACCCTAAAGTCTCACGAAACTGCAGCAGTTTCAAAAGAGAAATCTTTAATGAATACAGATTTAATCACATGCTGTATTAAATATTCGTGTATCAGGCCGCATCCCGTCTGCGGCGAGGGAGCGATACCGGGGCGAAACCGCATCGAACAGGGCTCGGCACGCAAT
This sequence comes from Hyppa rectilinea, assembly GCA_951799385.1. Lineage (NCBI taxonomy): Eukaryota > Metazoa > Arthropoda > Insecta > Lepidoptera > Noctuidae > Hyppa > Hyppa rectilinea. The sequence continues at coordinate 7,665,285 of OX637314.1, forward strand.
CACAGGCCATTGTTAACTACCTACCTATGAGGGGGCCTGTGTTACTCATTATCAGAAAGGAGGCTTGAAATGAGGAGACATCGGGACTGGTACAGGTGTATAAATACTGGCTGTTTGAGATTTTCCACAAAGCTTTGAGAGTTTTTAATTTTACTTCTTAATTTAAAAATAAAATAGATTGGAAACTCTTTCTATTTAGCTAGTTTAAGGTGTCGTATTGTGGTTACTGATTCAGTGGGATTGTCTGAAAGGGTTACCGCTATCCCGAAACGTAAATGGCTAAGGAAGGAACATGGATGGGTTTTAGTTAGTAAGAGTCTGACACTCCCTTACGCTCCACCCGAGACTCATTTCATGAATTCCTTAGCTCATAAAAAAATCATGGTTACGCTGCGTTATTTATAAGAATTCGCCTCTTGTTATTCTGTATTCTGGTGTAGGCAATTGCCACCTCAAAACTATGTCAGTATAATTTTATTCATTTTCATTTTAGGTACCCTATTTTAATTACGAGTTTAAATAGGTCCCTAGGTATCTTTAGTGAATATTCTTTAGAAAGAATATTAAAACAACAGTATTATAAATTAGTAAGGCCTTTAAGAAGGCCTCTGGGAACCATTTAGGGCGAATTCTCCAATGAAATAAAACGCGTTCAACACATTTAAACCACGTTCAAGACCTGCCAGTGTAATTATTATTGGGGAATGTTAATGCCGACAGCTCTTGAACGCAGTTTAAGACATGTGATCGCGTTCAGTTTCATTGGTGAAATCAGCCTTTAGAATTACACATTACGGAATACATTATACGTAAAACATTAGATACATTATTCCTCCAAACTGGACCGCTAATGACCCAGCTTGTAGTTTTGCGGTACGGGCACTAACTACATCAATTGTTGTTAAATGACTCGTTTAAATTATTCCAAAGAAAGAGCTAACAAAATAATGGCTACCAGCAGTTTAGGAGGCCGACCACTATTTGAATATTACTTCAAAGTGGGAAAGAGTTAGAGCTAAACGTCCCATATAGCTCCATTTCATACTCACAATGAAATAATATTGAAATAAAAATTACTACTACTTAAAAAGGTTCAGGCGGTTTAGTTCTTCGGTTCAGTTTTAAGTGGGAATGGAAAAAATGCGAGAGCAAAGTTCACAGTAAGTAGACACATATTTTTAATACCAACTTCCCAATAAAATCTCTGGAAAATATGGCTAAGATCAGGTTTCTAAATTCAGAATTTGAAGGTTAGAACTTGGTCAAACTACTTTAGTATTAGCTAGGTGATATCAATGTAGCCTGCTATCTCCCGTAACTTCAATATCTTGTGTTTTTGTAAAAGAAATTTAAATGTCGCGGGCTTTCAGCTTAACGAGTTTGACAAGTTCTTTTCAACATTATACTTTTGTAACTATCATCATACACCATCATCACCATTGTAATTGCGTCTTTTTGATGTGGTTCCAAAGTAAAAAGCAGGTATTTTATCATTATTACGGTGGTTAGAAAACATAAATTTACGGAAAAACAAAAAAGACACGATTTATTGAGAGTTTCTCATTTTGAAAACAATTGAAGATCGAAATGATCATTCCAAGATCACAAAAAAAACCCGTAGTGAGTGACTGTACATTTCTGACGTCCGATGTCACACTACCCTTAATCGTCGTTCAGATGATCAGCAGTTAACTCATGTTTACTCGCTAATGTGCAAACGTTCATCGCATCAACCAATCAGTACACAATCACCCGATGATTGAACATGATGTTAACGATTCGCTTTAAACGATTCGTTGCATTTTATCGAATGGCCTATAAAGCTTTATTAGGGAAATTGTGTTGATGGAACAGTGAACTGAATTGAGTGGCATTTGTGGCATAACTGGTGATGTCATAACTATGTTGTTCTTATTGCAATTGATTGATATAATGTAAAGTTTCCTAGTAACCTCTGTTATATTCAAATAATTTTTACGAAGTGTTTCTACGTGTGGTGACTTTGAAATCAAATACCGGCGTAAGTAGAAATTATTAATTAATTTTATGGTATTTTCCTAATCAACTCTGAAAAGTCACCAACTCCCTAAAAGAGAAACACGCCACAATGCATAATAAGAATTTTGTTTCATGCAATTATTGTGAAAGCCACACAGCTACTTTTCCTTATTCTCCAAATAAAGCTTAAATCACACATCACACAAAACACACACCACGCAATCACGACAATTCTACCTCCACGATATATTAGCATTATGCTGGATATCATTAGCATATTGTACAGTTTCACATAAACAAACGCAACAACAAAAAAAAAAACAAAACACGAGCATTGCGCTGCGACAAAAAGTCGACGACAACAGTCGTTTGTATCGTAAACCGTTTTATTAAAAGTGTAGTCGGGCATCCCGTTTGCAATAACATAACTGTATTCCATAAAACATTCGTGAAAAAAAACGGGTTACCCGTTTTCCGGATGTGATATGGAATACGGTTAACCAATAGTTTATTTATGCATTTATGAGACATCCTGTTGTTTTTATATAGCTATCATAGTTGCATAGTGTACCAACCAGAGGTATACGTAGCACTTAAAGATAACTGATGCGAGTGGTAAAGTTGGAAATTCATAAACTAGTTGAGAACAAGTTAGTGAAGTGTTCTCTGAAGTTTGTGTTGAAAACTTTTTTTAAATACAATGCATTTTTATGCTGAAGGTATACTAAAATGTCTGCTTAGATAGTTACTATGTCATTTTCTGTTTCTAAAAAGTAAAACAGAAAAAAGAATTGTTTAGATTCAAAATCATCATTTAATTTTATAACACAATTTCTCTCATATGGATATATTTAACTGTAATAAACTTGCAATCAAAAAACCATAAACAAAGGCTTCTAGTCTGTTAATGTTCACTCTGTTTTCTTAGCAGTTAAACATTTGTTTTTTCTCTCTAAAATTTAAACTTAACTATAAGTAATAAACCTAAAATTACACCTCTTGAATTTAAATATGTATTGGTATAGTGCACAGCACTAATGGCCACACTTTAGTCCGTTCGCATGTTATAAACTTATCCTTATTATACAGGTAGTCCTATTATTAGGTCTACAACACTGTAATCCACATACTCTGTAACATACTATAAGTATCGCTGTTGGTTGCCTAAATTAATAAAATAAAACAAATAAATAAAAGTAGACAGCACGCCGCATACAACGGTGATGCTTATTGGCTAAAGTTAAGACCAATTTAGGGTTTGAAGTGCCAAACAGTCGCCTTGTAAAACACTGCAGCGGTTTTTCTTTATAAAAAAAAAACCACCGACTTTTAGGAGGAAACAAAAAAGACTGCGGATTATTGGACCTCTCTCATACAGTCAGATCTGTATCCAAGCAAAAAAATATTCATTATTTGCAAACGGGGCAGGGAGCCATTGCTCATGCGTCATTACAAATCTCCCTTATATCTGCTCACGGTACATTAAGTCGCGGTTGCGCTGTCTAATTAAATCCCCTCCGGTTAGACGCGTTGTCGACCATTTCTATACGAAAGAATATTATAAAGGCTTGCTCATACGGACGATGATTTTCTCGTAGATTTATTACAGAAGCTTTTTAGAAATTGAAAATTAATTGGAATTTTTGGTGGATGAAGAATTATGAATGGTTTAATATTAGTCCTTCAGTATTGCTTACAGTAAATTCCACTGGTAATATTAGATTTTTATTTACTTATTTTTTATCTTGCTTCCAATAAAAAACCAGACATAGTTTTACAATACTTTTTCAAATTATACAATTTGTTTCAAATTATTACTACTTATCTGAAAAACTCTGAGTCAATGAATTTTCTTTAGAATAAAATCTTCAATATAATGTTAAACGATTCATTTTCGATTACATACCACCAACTTATTTAACAATAATTTAATTTCGCTAACATAACTCCAAGTGTGATCAAATCTTTGCTGATGAAAAATATTTTTTAAGACAATAAAAAAATCCGTCGGCAGTGGGAGCGCACAGATGCGTCTGAATGCTTGCTGAATAATTACGGAGACGCCCGAGGCGCGAGCGGGGAAGGCCGAGCCTTAGTGCGGGTGCATAGCAAAAGATTGAAACTAAAAAAAAGTACATCCATTCCCTTTTTAATAAACTGATGTAACTTGATTTTAAACTTTATTAATTAGGGCTTGGGGGCTAGTTTGCTAAAGAAAATAAATGTCTTAATAGTTAAATGTTGGAAGTAACGCGAAAGGAAATACGTAGAGGCGATACTGAATAATCATGAAGACGCCTAAGGCGTCGAGAAAGACCGAAGTTTGAAATGCTTAGGGGAGATAAAAACTGGAAATAGTTTTTAGGGAGCTGATGATGAAATTTAATATTCAGGGATTGTTAAGCTTTTGAACGCCAGAGCATAAACGCACGCATGTGCCCCCCACGCCAAGTTACGAATTTATTTCTTCTTGTAACAATGAATTTCCCAATATCCATGGTGTCTTTTAATTTGTCTCATGTCATTAAATACGTACGGGAGCTTAATACTTTTAAATATATATATAAACACTCACAAAAGTAATGATTTAATTGTTTATGTTGTGTAATAGTGTTGATGCCATTGTCTCATATTTGTGTCGTTGGTGTACAGGGTATGCGCTTACTTGTCACGTTTATGTGACAATGAGAGCATTGGTGGCCCACTGCTATAGGCTGCGACTTACCGAGTTGTAGGTCGTGGGTACGATTCGGGTCGGCGAAACTTTACTTTGTGTAAATTATTTCATCACTACTGCTTTCAATACGGTGTGGAAACCGACATAATCATAGAACCAAAAAATTGCAAGACATGTGATGGCTACCAACCCGCATTGGGCCCGAGTGGTGGATTACAGCCCACTTGCTCTCAAAGAGACGAGGCCAGTGTCGCAGCAGTGGGAACATTATAGGCTGATAATATGCTAAGAGAGATGGCTATGAAAAATAATGTATCATAAGTTCTGGGCCAAAGAGGTTCAATGGCCAAAGCCTTAACATAAAATGCACTTACCCTTCTGAAGTACCTATTTTAAGAGTCCATACCTGAAACAAAAAAAAAATGCATTTACATAAGTACACTTTTCATTATAATTCTACCAAGTCTAAACGCTATCATTATGAAACGAACTTTACGCAATCTAAACAACGTATGAAAGCTTTTTAAATAGGACAGTGTTCAGTTTCTTTTTCATTAAAACTATAAATCAGTAGCAACAGGCCCAGATTTATGTAAGTTGTAATAAGTGGAATATACACCGTCTCAACAGTTTCAAGTTTCTTGGCAAACTTTGCTTATTTTGCCGTCTGTACAATTTATTAAGGCGAATACGAAGAAATTAAGTGTTGTTTTTTACATTAGACCTAGCCAGATAGACTGTTATAATTCGAGTGTTATTTGAAACATTAATTATCTGCTAATGAATTATTTGTCGCTACAAACTACAAAACCGTTTCGTTTAAATACTCTTTTGTATGTTGTCTCTTTTCTATTGTGGACCCTGTCGGCCATAACAAAATAATAATTAAGAAGAGAGCTAATATAAATATTTACAATTTTATTATTAATCTACTCTTTTGTTAACTTTATAAGTATGAGATGTTCATCAAATATTCACTTTCTCTCTATAATCATTCGGTGTTTATTTAAAACCAAAGGACAGCTAAAATGAATAACAATTCAAACTTGGCAAATATTAGTTTTAGCTTTTTGTCTAAACCTATTTTTTATCAAGAGATGTTTTGTAATAATTAGACACCCATGCACAACATAACAACAACATAACTACTCACTCAGTTATTCATTAGTTTTCTGAATAACATTCAGATCAATGCACCGATAACAATTTGTTAGAAAGATGGGGTAAAACTCAGCAACTCCATCCACACTAATGAAGGAAACCTATCGAGAGCATCAGTCAGCCTTACTTTCACTTCTGATACGAACTCATGTCTAAAAGGGGTGTATCCAAAACTTTGTACCGTACAAGTCGGAATAAGTTACAGAGTCTCATGTCAAACAAGGATATGCACTCTCTGAGGCCCGAAGGGATACTCCGCTCAACTAAAACTAATCTAATGCTGAAATCATTGAGCAATAAAATTGTATAGAAGCGAAACTCATGTGTTTTTTACCTATTTAGTCGACTTGTCATTTCTATATCGCTCTATGGTTGAGTGTCACTTGCACATGAATAAAACGACAAGATTTTTGTGACAAACAGGACAAAGTTAGTTACGACCTTAGTGAAGATTTAATTTACTGAGAATTGTTTTTAATAGTGGTGCACCAATTACGAGGACGACATTTCTTAGAGGATACTGCAAAAGGTTTGCATGATATCCGAAGTTACGTGCGTTTCCTACTCCTTATCTCTTAAGGAGTTAAGATTAGATCGTGGCCCGAACTAAGAACGAATGCAACGACACTATTCGACATTTTGATCTAATCCCAATGTATTTATGCCGTCTGAAAAATTTAAAATGTCACTTATTTTGACGGATCAATTATTTTTGGGACGGTCAGCGCCGTTAAAGAATAAATACCCTGGGGTGGAGACCAGACTCAGTATCCTCTAAGTTCAAAAATGGAAATGTTTCGTCTTAATGTTGTTCATGATAAGAACGGAGTGCGCACAGTAAACTTCGCGACAATACTATCCTCTTCTTTTCGTGTGGTTAGTGCCTAACCTGGAATCAGAGTTTTTATGCTGCCCATGGGCCTCTGACTTAGCTTAACGTGCTGTTGAGAAATATCTCTCAGACATGCTGGTTTCCTCACGATGTTTTCCTTCACCGATTTTTAAGCAAGTGATAATTGAAACAAGACGCACATGAATCAGAAAAATTCAGAGGTGCGTGCTTTGGGTTCGAACTCGAGAACTATGGCTTGGCAGTCCGACGGTCACACCACTAGGCTATCACTGCTGTCAATACTATCCTGAATGCGTTAAAGACTTGAGCGATCCTCCCGCTCTAAAATGATAGGCATTAAAATGGTGTTCAGAGCAAGAGATACGCTTCTATTCTTTTTATTCTTTGCCGAAACTAAGTTCCATCTGGAAAGGAATCTAATATGGACTAGTATTGTTGGCTGCGGTTAAGTGATATTTAGATATAGTAGGCAGTTTAACTAGTGTTACCAAGTTTAAATTGGTCGGATCAGACTGTAGACTTAGGCACCTCCGGGCAAATATAACTTATCCCGCGATCAAAAGTTTAGGATCTAACAATACAAGATTCAGTCATACCGGCTGTTGGCGTGGCGATTAGGCCAACACTTGAGTGTTGGCCTAATCGCCACGCACTTGTTTTTTTATACTGCGTTATGTTTGCCGCAAATAAACGTACTTTCTTTCTATCTCCTATCTTTCATGATACAACCGAAAGTTAACCAAAGTTTTTTTTTTAACACGATGAAACCGAGCAATGAATTCAGCTACTATCTCATGATTGGCACAAGCAAAGCGGCAAATACTTAACTTTAACTTAACATTACTTCACGTCCGTATCCCGAAGGTTAGCCACAGATGTACCTCTAATATACCCACATTACTTTTCAGTCCCTTGTAAAAGAGATCGAGCTTGTTATCAATAACCAGGCGCAAGGGAAACTACGGGCTGCTACAAATACCAGATAAAAAAATCCTATAAAACTTTGCCAGACCCGAGAATTGAACCGAATACGCAACAGTCGCGCATGCAACTACCAGACTATCGAGGTAGAATTTTATAGTTGCCCAAAACCGTTTACCTTTTCGTACCTCATACTCTCACTCCAGCTAAGCAACCTCCGAAAAACCATCTTCAAAAAAACGAAGTAAAAAGTATAAAAATATAGATAAGCAAATAAATAATACACACGTCTACATAACACATCTACTGTTTTATACCACAACAAAATTTACAACGACCATTAAGCTCGTATTTACCCAAAGCCAAAACAGTTACGTCCGAAAAAGTCCATTAAACGTATGTTTTACCGGATAAGTACAGAACTCATCTCGGAACGTGATGTTACGGTAAGCACCTAGCATCCCTGGAGTGGGTATTATTATTTCATGGCGCCTGTAGAAGGCATTAGCATAAAATATCTAAGTACCACTCGGTAAATTGGAGCGGGGAATTTGTTCGAGCATCGAGCCCATGATATTCCTGAGTTATTAAGTATGGAGGATGACGGGATAGGCATTCTTCCTGACGGTTGTTGGTTACTTGATAGGTGAAGGTTTCGTGTGAAATATCTGTGTTCAGGGAAACGATATTCATGAGAGATGTGGCTAGTATACTAGTAATGTTACACAGAAATCAAATATTTAAGTTTCTTAGAGTCTGCGCAAGCCTTTACTTATTTAAATATTACTTTAAATAGTGGAAAAGAGATGGAGCTATACATGGCGTATAGCTCCACCTCATTCTCACACAAAAGATGTGGTGGTTCTGGTGCTGTTCATATTTTCTATCACATACTATACCACTGTCGAGAAGAGATTTTAAAGAAGAACGAAGATAATAACGAAAAAATGAAATAAAAAGACTATTTAACAATATTATAAATAGTTAACGAACATGCTGAATTTACGCAACGAACAAATCCATTCATCATCCATTTATATCGGCGAATCCAGCAATACTTTTACAATTAGCATCAGGCCAAAATTACGTCGCGTAATTTTTAAGGCAAAAATAAGAACACGGAATTTCCGTCACATAACTTCTGCTACGTGTGTCGCTATGTTTAGATTTTCCCTGTAAAAGTGCCTATGCTTGCTCTATCAATAAAGAAGTGTGCACAGAAGGCCAACAAAATAAATGAGTATCGGCGAGCTTAAATCCAACAGGTTACTGAAGATATCTCTTCGCTTCATGTTCATAGTAAATACATGAACATGTTCTAGGATATGCATGAAACATATCCTCGCCGGCTGCCCGCTGGGCACGCGTGTAATCCCTCTTATATGTTATGTGTATATGTCGGATGGAATATATTGCTCGGAGCTACGCTACTCTCGTATTTCGATTTAATACTGGGCAGCAATTGCTGCAACTCATTTTACAGTTACTCCTATCGAATTGGAAGTGGTATTCCGAGGAAATAGTTGGGCTTAAAAATAAATGATGATTCAGCTGCTCGATTTAGAGCAGTAGTATTAATATTTCTACGAGTATAGATTTGATTTTATCACCTTTTACAAAACGGAAAAGTTGTAAAGTAACTGATTTGTATTGCGGCGGATTCTAAGATTCGGCTGCGATTTAACATACCGCATTCATTGTTTGTGTCAGGTAATTTTACAAATCTCTACCTACTAACTTATTTATAATTAAAATATAATACTAAGAACTAAAACCATTTTTAATTAAGTATTAGGAAATTTATCACGTTTTTTTATAACATACAGAATACTCAACAATACTTACTACCTACACAAATGTATAATAAAACATAAAATAAATAGCAGTGTTCTCGCGAACTCACTCAAATGACACGTTAACACATCAATGTTTCCATGCTTTGACGAGTGAGTTGGTCACCAATTTACTCGTTATCTTTCTTGTAGGTAATAGCTTAGTCAATAATTACTTATTAAAACCCATTTTACTACTCTTGCGGATATTAGTATCCAATAATTGGTCGGCACTATAGTTGGCACCACACATAAACCTACCTACCTATTTATAAATAAATATTCATAAAGTAAACATTACCTGCACATTTACATAACTTCAAACTTATTAATCATTTATGGCTGCCTTGTTGATCTAGTGGTCGCAAATGCTATTGCTGGTTTGATTCCCAGGTCGGACAAGTTTTTTCATCTGGAGTTTCCCAGCAGCCTTTTTTTTTTTTTTAAGGCTGGGAAATCATCCAATGACTGCTCCCGCTCTGGGTGGAGCGGAAGGGAGTGTCAGACTCTTACTGACTAAAACCCATCCATGTTCCTTCCGTAGCCCTTTATGTTCCGGGGTAGCGGTAACCCTTTCGGACAATCCTGCTTACCCGGCAGGCTTGGCCCTGAGGGGCCCCTGCATATGCTTACATCTCTTTGAGGCGCGCGTGGAACATATTCGCGCCGTACGGCACGGGTCTGGTGCTGATCGGACGGTGAGTCACCCAATACCCACCGTCCCCTATGTGCCCAAACCCTAAAAAATAAAATAAAAATAAATAAAATAAATAAATAAAAACCCTTATTTTTCATACTTTACTCATTCATAAAATACTCTATAATAATATAAGCATTATTGAAGTGTGAATTATTAAGTGGTATGCTAATATTATTTCTACTAATACTTTATTCAACGTTCTAACACATTATGTTTTATTCTTTTTCCTTTAGGACCTATTTTTCAATGGCGACGAATAGGTTTGGGCAATCTATCAAAACGTCACATTTATTCTTCAGGTAAAAGTTACCTAATGATTGAAAAATCGGCGCTTAATATTTCTAGTTTAAACCTTAGATAATTTTGACGCACGCCGGCTCTGTACGCTGCTCTGTCCATTAAATACAATGTAAGCAAATAAAGTAATAAGCGTATCTAGTGGGGCCAAATCCTTTTATGCCTTCGAGGCATAACGAGGTTTTTACATTAGGTAGCCTGGTCGAAAGGTGCGGGCACTCCGCATAGGATAACCATCCGATAAAAAAAAAATATACGGGCTGGGAAAGATTTTTAAAATGTACAAACAGGATGAAAATTTCGTATTAAAAAATATAAAAAGCAACGGGGTACATACTTTCGCGAAATAACTCAGTGGACATTTCGCTTTCCGTTTTCTACAATTTTCTATTTCGGCCGATAAAAATACAATATTTTCGGCCGTGGCTGAATATTCACAGTATTTACAACTTTAACACTATAGTATTTATTATTATCTAATTACCTATTTGAATATGAATATTTGTGCCTAAATGAAAAGACGAATTTATTTTTTTGAATATATTTATTATTTCTTTTATTTCATTTGAATACAGATATTAAATACAACATTTAATATTTTTATAAAAACATAAAAAAAAAATATTTAAATTATTTTTTTATTATAAAATTTATTTTTTATTGTTTGTATTTCTTGTGCGTATCCCGAATAAAAAAATTTTCTTTTATCCTCTCTTTTCTTTGATTGACACGTCATAATATTTACGTTTCTTGTGCGTCACACTATCGTGTTAAGACCTCATATCCAAACACAATCTCTTATAAAATAAGGACGTTACTTCCTCATGATCCTTATGAAGACAAATACCAGTGTAACGTAGATGAATGGTAACCCCAGCCGGCTCGTTAATTGTGTTTAGAGCGTGATGCATGTGTCGTGTCTCTGACCGCAGCCCCAAGGCGTTCAGCAACTGAAATTAATCTCTGTTAGATCATATTAAATTAATCGTTGAACCCCGGTTTGGGACGCGTGAACGGCTATTTCATTACGGATTCCGCTTTTGGTTAGTAAAAGTTTGGAAAGGCTATGTTTTATTATAACATGATGTTCTGACAGGATCCAGGATATGAGGCTCTATCACGGACGTGGGAAGTAAACGTAACGAAAATAAGTCCCGTCAAATTTTGAATCATTAGATTATTTTATTTGTTTAAACATAAATCACATGACACTTTTTAGTTTTCTTATAGGCAAAATAAATCATAATCATTTTGTTAATAAATGCGAAAAAAACAGTACCTCATAAAATTAACCAGATTAGATTTTTTTTTATACAAACAACTTATTTATTTGAAATACAATGGATGCTTATTTATTGAAGTTTAAATACATATATAGCTGTTTTGAAAAGGCCATTGTTGTAGGTTAAGTGAAGTTTTTTAGTTTCTTATGACTTTTTATAAATCAGGAAACATATTTTTTCAAAGCTCGATCAACTCCACAGATCTTAAAAGCACTTTATGATCTGTGATCAACCCTATAATCAATAACACTATCACTAACGTTGTATGTATGTACATAATAGCATTTTTAATATCAGAATCGAGTTTTTCAGTTTGAATAACAGCTTCTCTTGTCTCCGTCAAAATATGAGTAAAATAAGACAAACCGTGCATCTTCTGGAGATTCAATCAATCCTCCTAGCCTTTTCCTAACTATAACTAGGTATATGTTACGGTCGGCTTCCAGTCTAACCGGATGTAGCTGAATACCAGTATTTTACATGGAGCCACTGCCTATCTGACCTCCACAACCCAGTAACTAGGTTATGATCTGGAAATAATGTAAAGAAACAGGCCAATCTTAAATACGATATAACACATCTTATCTCAATTCGATCCAGATTTTTTCCTCTACCTATTTCCCCCTCCGCACAAGGCTTAATGCAAAAGTAATTATTCAAACACATCTGTTAGTTCGCAATGGAGGGAACTGTTTTTGCCTACACAGTCTTATATGAACAATCTTAAGGTGTGTTCACACCTTTTTAATCACTGTTGGGATATAATAACAATGTACAGAGACCAACACATCCAGTTACCCCAATCTGTCAAATTTCTTTGATAGTTCTTCAACTTTATTTCAAAAGTATAAGATTCATTTTCAATTGGGCAAATTTGACAGGGATAGCTTTATCTGCTGCCCTCATAAAGTCACCAAATACTTTATAAAAATTCGTTGTGGTTTAAGTAAGTCCAGGTTATTAGCTAATACGGGCTGGTCTGCAGTACTTCATGTATTTTGCGTACGGTTGGGAACATAAATTATTCAATTCACTCCTGCTCCTCAAGGATGGGCAGCAACGCCTTTGCGTTACAGACAATCTCACGGAGGGTACCTGGATTACGGAAGTATTTCGACCTGTGTGCAAGCATATAAGCTGCTGTCTTGTCATCCTTCATGCAGACCCTGCAGAGCGGTCTGCGACCCCTATGACAAGTATGTGTTTACAAAACGACCCGTGGTCAGTTATAGCTTTTTTTTTGAGTGTGGGAAATCATAAACTGACCCCGCCCGCTCTGTGTGGAGCGGAAGGGAGTTTCAGACTCTTACTGACAAAAACCCATTCATGTTCCTTCCTTAGCCCTTTATGCTCCGGGGTAGTGGTAACACTTTCGGTCAATCCCGCTTACCCGGCAGGGGCCAGTTATAGCTGGCTGTAACTGTTCGCAGCTGTTGTTTTAGTTACTCGAAGAACCTGTTTCATGAGGCAGTCATTGATTTTATGGAGTGCTTCCTTAACCAGTCTACATTGCTCAGAGAACCGCGCTGTGTCCTTTAATCCATTACATGGTTAGGTTATTGTAACTCACCTGGTTGAGGTGCAGGTGGCAATTATACTTAGCCCAAATTGCTTACCACTTGCAGAATTTAAGTAAATATGTATAGGTCCAATTTAGAAATTATGTTTGATTAACAAAGCTCTTAAAACAAAGCATCTCTTTATTTATAAATGTTGCTTAAAGTTAATTAATCATTAACGTCTGTATAACCATTCATCTTTGACATGCAACGTTTATAAATAAGAATGCAGAGTTTTTCATGACATGTATTGTTTCACTATAGGTATGTTCACGAAAGTGATGCATCGTGTTTTTACCTTTAGTCCGTGTGTCTACACCTTTATACCACCTTATCTTCCATACTTCACGCACGACGAAGCAATGGATTCCACAGGGATTTGCTCTAAGTCGTAAAAATATCTTCAAGTATATTACTGGTGCATTGTTTTTACTGATAAAGTGGAGATTATTATGGGAAAACATCTCCTTATTTATTACATGTGGGAGGAATAAATCGCGAAGTTACTGGTTCGTGTAAACAGTGTCGCTTTGTTTTAATATGCCGAGTGTTTTTATAAACATATTTTATGTTTCTTTATCCTATCTTCTTCCGGTCTGTAGTAGCGTAACAGACAGTAGCTGAATGAATAATTGTAGTAAACAATCAAATTCACCTTCGTTTTGTTTATTTTCACTAATTGCTTGTCACCGTTCCTCTCTACTTAGTTCCCAAGTTTCTTTAAACGATTAAATAGTGTGACGGCCAATAATCAAAACTCACAATACTAGGCATACAATTTTTGATATCACACTCTGTTTCTTTCTCGTATCTCCGAAGGCTAATTCTATATATATTCTAATAACTCCTATTTTGTTCACCATCTTCTAGGAATTCGTTCAATTTAATTAATTTAGTGAACAAAAGAATCGCTGTGTCAGATAGCATTCGTTGTTTGAAAACAATATCTAATGTCCCACATTAGCTCAATTAGTCCAGCAGCAAATCCATTATATTTTTAACACTTAAGTAATTTTCTATAAACGTAGTCACATCTCACAAAGACGTCTTTATCTACTGAAGCATTCCAAAACCTCAGCCTGAAGACCGACTAATAAACTCTTACAATTATAACTTACACTTCACTTCAGAACTCGACACTCTTATTACTTAGTCATAAGGTATAAAGTGGTATGGATCTTGGTTTGACATCTGCAAAACCGGTTTGGTTTTTATAAATTGGCTTCAGTCAACAAACAGGGTGAAGCTAGACGAATATTATTGTTATAGTTATTGTTTCTTTGGCGCTAGTAATAGCTGGCAACACTCAGTTGGTACGAGACTAGGGTAATATTTATACAGGGTGATGGCTTTGCGTTATTTCTTGGTATTGGTATATGAAAATCAAGGTCGGAAAAGCGAGTAAATATCGAATGGGTATCTAAAAATAGAACTCCGGAACTTTGATAGCATGTTGTTTATTAAGTTAAATTGGGATAATATTTAAAGATGGCATGACGCAGTGATGTTATGTCATGTATGTTTTATGTTGTGAAATTCATAACTTAAATATTTTTGCAAATTGCGGCGCAGTATCTGACTTGTATGTTGATTAAAATTAAACTTGTTGCAATTATGATAAAATATGTTATTTCCAAATTAAAGGTACTTAACCATTTAAAAGCATTAATGCAACTCTCGAAAATATATTATTAACTGGAAATAAGTCTATTTCGTGAAAATATGAAATATGATTTTTAGCTAATATTATTTCGGTAGATCCATTTTTTAGCAATACAGAATAATCTTTGATAAATTTCCTACTTTTAAGAACGAATGTTGTATCAGCTTTCTATCTTTTTCGTGTGGTTAGTGACTAACCTGGTGTTAGGGTTTTGGGACTTCTGGCTAAGCTTACACGCCGCCGCGCCGTTGAGAAATATCTCTCAGACTAGTCTACTAGGTTTCCTTACAATGATTACCTTCACCATTTTTTTAAGAAAGTATAATTATACAATACGCACATGAATCTGAAACGTCCGAGGTGCGTGCCATGAGTTCGAACTCGAGACCTATGACTTGGCAGTCCGACGGTCACACCACTATCATGCTATCATGATCAATGCGTCAGCTGATACCCTTTTTTATAATGATGACTTATTCCTTTATTACCAGTTGGTTCTCATCCTGCGGAAGTTATAAAAACTACTGAATTAAACAGGTGGCCGTAGACAATGGCTGGCCACCTGTCAAGTAG
Organism: Hyppa rectilinea; assembly: GCA_951799385.1. Lineage (NCBI taxonomy): Eukaryota > Metazoa > Arthropoda > Insecta > Lepidoptera > Noctuidae > Hyppa > Hyppa rectilinea. The sequence continues at coordinate 7,680,802 of OX637314.1, forward strand.
GTACACGTGTTTTAAACGTAATTTACATGAAGTTTATTGCCAACTGCAATCAGGATGAGTGCCAATGTCTTTAAATGCTTTTTTAAGTTCATCGTTCGATAGGTCGTGTCTCAAGATCTGATGATCAACTCATCATCATCATCATTTTTCATTTCATCATCCACTGCTGGACATAGGCCTCCCCCAAGCACCGTCACATCGTTCGGTTCTGTGCTTCCCGCATTCAGCGGATTCTTGCGGCCTTTATAAGGTCATCGGTCCACCTTTTTGGGAGGCCGAATACAGTTAAAAGAAAATATAATTAGAACTGTCTTTTTCTTTTCAGTTCGAAAACTGTTGGTAAAGTTTCGTACATTGAGAAAAACGCTGGCAAGTAGTTTTTCAACAGATCGTAACTATTATTATCCTGTTCTTTTTTATTGTTCTTTGGGTACCTCGAAAGGAAAAAAACGGACCCCTTATAGGATCACTTTATTGTCCGTCCGACTGTCTGTCAGACGATAAAAAATTAATTTTACAAAACTGCTAAACCAGCAGGCTTTACGTTAAATATTTATAAATATATAATAAACTACATAAATAACGGTTGATGACCTCATAGCGAGCGCCATTTGCAACACATTTTTGCCGTAGATTTTGATGACGCCATTACGTAGGGTAAACGGCACGATGGTTGTCCATCCGAGGGCTGTCGTTCGATTTAATTTAGCGCACCCGGCGGTTGGCCACGGTTAATTTGGAAATAATTTTTCCTCTCCCCTAATCGCGAATTTAGTAAAGAAATTGTATTGCTGCTGATGTGTATTTATGTATTTGTTATATGTAGGTAAGAGAAAATCATAAAGTATAATTTATTATCTTGGAAAATAGCACAAAATTTTTTAAATCAAAATAAACCGTAAGAAAAACGTACTTACTTCTATTTTAGTTTTTATAATTTATTATATAATATTTTCTCTTTTTACAACGTTGTTTACATCTATTTTTATATAATTATTTAGATATACATCTACTTTCCTATCGCTTGTATTCGAGAGACATCTTTAGAAATAAGCATCACCTTTGTACGTATTTTTCTTCTTGTCTATTTATATGTGTGTGCATAAATATTTCAACAAATAAAAAAAAACTGTAACTTCAATATTTTACCGAACTCAAGCAAGTGTATTCTCTAAAGTATCAAAGCAACCATTTTTTTTCATTTTTAACGCCACTCTCTAATTCCTCTTCAATAAATTGCGTGCTTTGAACACTGGCTGCACGTAAAATAAACAATAGACAAAACGATTTAACATTGACAACAGTTAGTTGTAAACAGTACGATGTAAACAGAAACGGTAACTATTGATTCACAGACTTCCGTACAAACTGATAGCGGTTGGACTATACATATGAGTTATAGAATAGGGGTGGCACAGAGAATAATAAATGAACTAAAATATGCTAGCAATGTTTTGATGTTACGCTGATGATTATGGAAAGTGGCCTAAAATGGAATTGGCTGGACACATCTGCCACATATCAGACAACCAATGGGCCTAATTTACGGTCCCTCCCTCCCAATAGGTTCGTAATAATGGCAAGCGACATCGAGGCAGGCCCAGTAGAGGTGGCGGGATGAGCTAGACTCCTTCGCAGTTTCGAACAGAGGTAAGTGGATAGAGAGTCTTTGCCCTGCAGTGGGATATCACAGGCTTTTAATGGTTGGGACGTTCTTTGGTCAAACAATTAGTATTATTCTTCAACGTGCCAATATCACCTATATATGTACATATGTAGGTAGATATGTACCTAATATAAAACGCCTCGTCGTTACATTGGTTAAGAGAGTGAGAAACAATAATGATAAAAAATTAATGCATAATGCATAATCTTTATACGATTTGATTGTAATGAATATCCATTGATAAGAAGGTATGGCATTTTATTTTTATAAGTCGTACCTTAACTTCTAACATGATCAGACATAAAGTGTAAACAATGCCAAATCAGGTTTAATTCTTAAGCAATCACTCAGTAAAGGAAATTAGTCAAACATTCTTTAGTATTTAAAAGGTTTCAACTGTACTAAACTATAGGTACTTTATGTACAACGTGGTTTCATTGGTCGAGAGGAAGATAAACAATAATGATCACATATGAATGCCTTATGTCCTTTATGCGATTTTATTGCAGTAAATGTCTGTCGATAACAAAATATAAAAACGTTGTCATATTAGTCAAAACTAATATTCTATACATAGGTAGAAACAAAGAAAATTGTGTCCGTTTATGCCACAGCCACGAACAACTTTGATTGTTAAAATTTTATTTTTATACTCATTGCAAAAGCCTATTTCGTTTATTATCATAGTAAGTACAAAGCGCTATTGTTTTCTCTGTCCTCTAAATAATAAAATGTTTCTGTAATTTCCCTTCCCATTGTTGGAAATGTTTATTTTTGTCATCAAGTATCTCTGATATTGCAATACTCCGCCATCCTTGGGCTGCGTAACTATAGTGCATTCACTGCGAGATTGACTCGGTGTGGGCATTGTTTGTGGAGTTCGCTCGCAATCACTCAAAAGTACTGCCATTTTGATGAGTGTTGGGCTTGCAAGTAGCGCAGTGTCGATATCGATATTCAAATACTTATTCAATAATTTAGTTTAGATTCAAAATTGCTTTTAATTCCTCATGCCATAAAGAAGAAATTGTTATCATTTTGAAAGTTTTGCTTGAAAGCTTTGTGTGACTGATAGGTTAGGTACTCACGGAACGTATGGTTATGGTTACAACGGTGACTTTTACACTTTTTATTTAGTGGGTGGTAAATCGTCTAATGACTTCTCTCGCTCTGGGTGGAGCGGTAGGGAGTGTCAGACTTTTACTCCTTTTGTTCCGGGGTAGCGGTAATCCTTTCGGACCATCCCGCTCAGTGACTTTTACACTGCTGTTACATTGGGATATTCAGTGTTTTATTTCACTAAAGCAAGAAAATTGACATCGAAAAAACGTGCACATAACTATTACCACCCTATACAGAGAGGGTGGTTTTAAGAACTAAAAGCGCAGTACTATGCTGTGCAGGCGAGTTCAAACCACAAAAGGCCTCCGCTACAATGTCTAGCCAGCACAAAGGGAAAATATGAGAAACTCAGGTTGCTCTTCAACGTACACTAAGATATTACCGACAATAATATTGCTTATTATCTGGATCTTACAACAAAGACAGTTTGAAAATTGTGAATAAAATAAAACAGTGTCTGTGAAAATCAAACCTATTAAATATATATAATAATAAATTTAATATATATTATCTAATTATTATTAATCTGACCCTCATAAATAAGTCCCACGTAGGACAGCTTTTAATATAATTTTAATTTTTCATAAACCTGTAAATTATATTTCGTTGTTCACTTTTGATCGATAATATTATATTTACATAATTTAAAAAGCGAACAATCTTAAAATAATAATAACAATATTTACAAGTATAATATAAAAACTCAACAAAATAAAAAGCTCAAAATACGTTTAGGTACTTTTCTATTTAAATCTCTTGCAATATTTCCTACTGACGTATTTAAAGTAGATACCAAAAAATACACAATATATTGAATGCACTTATTCTGACTGTCTAAGCAACTTTCTCCCTTCGTACAGTCCCCTACTTTAAATCACAGCTCAGCTCTGCAAGCGAGCCAAAATCAGACGAGGTCTGTACCTAATAGTCCATTTAGGGGTCCTAGACAATTCCACGCGGACGCCAATCGAGTTCCATTGTTCTTCGAAAGGGGGTGCTTTTCAATAGGTACCAATTTTTGGCCAAGCATTTCTGAAATTTAATTTAACGCCATTAAAAATGAATGCAAATAGCCGGATCTGTGAAAATTGCTTTATGAAAGTGGTAGCGCTGATGCTCGATTTAATTCATTTCTTTAGATTATAACTTACTGTTTTATAATGCGACCGGTATTATTCATGATATTAATCGCATTAAAATTGTATATTTTAAGTCATAATTAAAGTTTTATACCATCGGTCAAAAAACAAAATGACGTGCCCGCACTTACTCAAAATAGTGGATATCCAGACACGTAAAAAAATAAGAACGATTCGTCAAAAAATCGTCTTTAACTAAGATTGGCAAAAAAGAGTAGAAACATTAATAAAGTGAGTATTTTCTCCACTGTCAAAAATCCCACTTTTCTATAATTGATGAGGGGAAGCGAAAAAATCTCATTACACTAACACATGTCGACGCTCTTTCGCCTCGTTTTAATTTATCATTCCAACACCTAGCCTGAAAGTTTCATATCGGTACGACAGGGGACCTTTTTGAGATGTCTTCGGGGAAATTCTCGCTAAAGTTCCGCTTTAAATATTTTAATAAACTCGTATTAAAGCCGCAAAAAACACTTTGCGCTCCCGTTTTTTTCGCCCAGCGACACCCCACCGCAAAATTTCCAGTTTTGTGGTTATACCCAAATGTACCTAGTGCCTACCGAACCTTTGTACAGAGGGTGTTTCATTATTCATAATGCTTTGTTCGGAACTTGGGGCTTCTGGTTTGGGCACGTTTTGTTGTTTTTGACGGTTCATATTTTCGTCTATCCGACTCTACATACAAGACACTCTTGAGTGTTCAAATGAATTCGTTATTGAAGGCCTTGAAATGGAACAAATATTATAATACCCTCTGTATTAACAGTACCCTAAACAAACGTTACAATATTTTAATGAATTATCTTTCCCACTTAGAGATATTTCATGTCGAAATAAGGGGCTGTTTTACAGCGAGCTTATTTATATTTTTATAAATCTTTTGTACTGCTTTTTGAATCTACGATGGAGAGAAATATATTCTGGCATAAAATGCAAGGAAGCACTAAGCGATTCGCTTCACCTACACAACAAGGTGTACATTATACGTTTATGATAATCTTACACCGGTTGCATAATGTGATGATGCTGGGACGAGTATTGTGGAGTTTTATATGGTAAATCTGCGTAGTGGGCGGATTTTATGCGTATCCCTCGAGGTGTGAACGGTATGTTCTGCGTAAAATATGTGGTATTTTGGGGGAAATCCACAAAAGTACTTAAACTATTGTGCAGTGAACGGTATGTATAAAAAAGTGTCGCAAATAATATTACAACTTTATCGTTCGTTCTGAAGCTGTGGAGAGACAGTGCTTCCTTATCCCCCTCCATTCGTTCCACCTGCTGAATGTCTCCCTCCTGGGTGCGACTTGCCTTGGTCAACCTGGAAGGCTTTAAACAGACTCCGGTTGGCTGGCGCAAGGAAAACCTCCTCAGATAAGGATTCATAGACAACTTGTAGTGTAAATGTGGTGCTGTTCCACAAACTATGGGACACTTAATCTCGTGTCCTGTGTGTCCTGCCCTATGCACGTTACAGGAACTGATGGACGTTAGTGATGGCGCCAAACACGTAGCCGAATTTTGAGCCGAGTACATTTAGATTGCCAACGACACGCTAAGAAGGAGATTTCATCGTTAATAATGATGTACATTCCAGATTCCATGGGCAATCATTTTAGTTAATTGCATGCTTTCTACCTTTGATAAATGTACAACCCCAACCGTGAACCATCCCACCTTAACCGTAGTAGCATTGATAGAACTAATTGTGTTGCATGTATTCTACTCACACCTACGACCAAATATTTTCAGCTTTACCAAAAATCTGTGCTATTATTTTTCGCATCGCTGGGAAAGGCTCTCAGTTAACGTCAACGCCAGCGATGATTTGTTGGGCTTTCGATATCGTCCTCATCTTGTTTCCCGTTTGATTTATTTGCCACGGACGCTATTGGCTTTAAAACTGATACCAGTAATATATTTTCGGTTTCGATTTTAAAACAATGTTGGTTCGGTTTTGATGACATTGGATAGGGGGGATTGTATGTATGTGTTGATTGTTAAATTGATTGGAATTAAATAAACGAAAGGAGATAAAAAATCCTGTCCTTCCTGATTTGTTAGTTAATGATTACATTGTAAACCATTTTAAAAGAGTGACGGTGGAGTTTTTGCCCATCTTTCTCCATAAGAATCTACCTTTTGGAAGGGGCGACTAAAAAGAATTCTATTTCTTGTTCATTTTGACGTTCAAAAGTGCCTTTCTCAAAAGTAAAATAATTTATTTCAAATCGGCACACTATTTGAATTAAATGATTTGACTTTGAGTTTGACTTTGATAGTTAGTCGTGATTTCGTGATCTGGCAAGGACGAGATTTTAAAGAGAAAAGCGGTCATTTATTGGAGACCACGTTAAATCTGCGTGGTGGTCTAAAGCTACCTACCTACAGCTGGATGAAGATGGCTGCTAATTTCAGTTTTCTAGACCATTTCCTCAAAGAGATCATTTCGATTTTTCTACAGTACCTACAAGTTATCATGCATAGGTAAATAATTACATCATAGACTCGTAAGCGGTTAAACCCTTGTATGTAAAACAATAGACCACAACGAATTGGCTGGTTTGAAACAAAAGCAAAAAGTGGGATCGGGCTTTAGATTGAACTGTGCGTGGAATTGAAAGCATACTGTTAATTTAATTTTGGAACAACGCGGTCTCTGTTTGATCCTGTCTGGCAAAAGCTGGCCGTTTTGCAGGATTATTAAAAATAAAACAACCTTTTTTTTATTGTATGCCTCTTTTGTCAACATTTTAAAAAGGCTTGATTTTCCCGTAGATTAGGGACGACAGAATCTCAATCTCCCTCTCTCTTTCAAGCGACTGAACAAGAGATAATAATGTACTTAAAAGGCCTATTGTCTTGCCTTTAAAAACTAAACATTACAACAAATAATTTTAGCAAACTAAGCCTTCATTATCGCTAAATCAACAAACATCAAGTACATTTTGTCACAAAATACGAATGTTGACGTATTCATAAACATTTGAGAAGGGTTTCAGAAGGGTTTCAGTATCAAAGGCACCGCTCAAGTCAAGAGTCGAAGTCAGGACCGCGTGTAATTCGATTTATCCGCCGCCGAAGCGCGCCACTGTACCTATAATACGATTTCACCGTACTTATTACGATCGAGAAAACCTTTTTACTATCTTATTCCATTGAAATAGAATTTAAAATCGTGCGGCAATATAATTCTTTAAAGTAAAATTTTTAATTGTTCATCATTGGAATCGTTTCTTTTTCTCTCAACGTTAGATTTATTAATTGGATTTTAAGTGTGATTACAAGTATGACTGATTAATTGGTGAAAAATTGTTTAATTTCTTTGGAAGGCTAATGATACATTTGGTATGTAGTTTCTCGTGTTACTAAGTAATTGAACACTGTCATGGCTTTATTCAATGACAGTAAAAAACTTGAATATTTTTTTTATTCTCAACTTCTTTCTATCTCTGAAATTCCTTATATTATTATGTTAGGTAATTTTATGTGTAATATGTGTTGACTGAATTTTATTGTATTTGCATTGAACGTTATTTAAAATGTTAGAAAATAGCATCTAAGAGCAACCTGTACGTACCTACTTAAAAAACTGTAGCGCAGCGGTCATTTGCTGGGGTCACGGATCATAACATACACATCAATGAAATTAAAACGAATAAGCAATACTATTAGGATGAAACAACTGCAAAAAGTAGGCGAATTGATTTGATTGTTTAGTTTGTTTATTTTTTTTTTTTCAATATGCGATTTATTTAACTTATCAACATTTATATGATTAATGGGTACTAGCCCTACCCGTGTGTTAAATTAATGACACCATAGTAGCGCGACGTTGCATACCTAAAACCGATCAGAATTATTTTCAGGCAAGTTCTAATATAATATATCTGTTTTTTCAAATAAAGAACTTGCCAGTTGCACTTTATTATGATTTAGCACAAGCTTACCATCGAAACTACTTGGTCTACTAGAAATTAACTTTCACTCACCTGGAAATCATTTTTTCCTCGTACAGTTCGGTCAGCATCTCCTCCAGGTCTGTAGACAGTGTGTTCAGCAACTGTACAATTAGAAAAATATATTATTTTATATACCTACTTTATTAGAATCATAACGTTCTAAAAATAAAGATTGTGTTCCAAGATGTACCAAAATGAATGACTTTGTGATACCCCAAATAATTATAAATTCTTTAAATACATATAATACCCTGACTCCCAACGAAGGTCAATTTTCAAAACGTACAACCAAAGTCAAATCATTTATTTCAAATAGGCACAAGAAAGGCACTTTGGAACGTCAAAATGAACAAATAATATAATTGTTTCTAGTCGCCCCTTCCCTTCCAAAAGGTAGTTTCGTATGGAGAAGAGTGGGCAAGAAATTCCACTCTACTTATAAACCAAATCCCTGCAGCTAAACTATTATACCTAGTGTAATTCAGCTCTAAAATTGAAATTTTCGCAGTAATACCACATAATCCCCATTATTCAGCCATATCGATTTGTTCGATTTTCTATACGACCCCACATATTGGAAACGTACGGGAAATGAGTTAAACCTCGTTCGCCACGGCCTCTAGGTTTAGATATTTGCTCTAATATGTGACATATGGACGCTACGGACAGCAAGCTTGAAAGCTATTTTAAAATGAGGTAGCTATTTTAATGTAGGGGATTAAAGTTTTTATTTGTGGATTAAGAAACAGGTTTTTAAGTTCTGGAACTGCGTGGATGTCTGAAATTATCCCTCAAGAACGTACTACCTAGATAAAAAAGTATTTATGTGTTAATCCAGGTTATAAACTACCTGTGCGCCAAACATTCAGATCCATTCAGCAGTTTTTGCACAGCATTTATAATATTAACCCATTCAATGTTCACCTATTAAAGCTATTTGCTTTAAATAAGAGCTCGACGATTTATACGGTTATATTTGTTGTCGTTTCGGGAGAAAATTAAATGTCGTATGAACCCCAGAGGTTCTTACGACATTTGAGGAGTTAAGTAGGATTTTGATTCCGCAATAATTACTACTTTTGCGATAAAACTTGAAGTGTATAAAGTGAAGTTATAGAAAATTTAAATCGTGATTGGCTGATTGATATTCCTAATTCTTGAATCGGTAACAACCTTTGAAGGACGTAATTCAAACATGTTGAATAAACTGCACATTTCCCAGCCACTTACACTGCCTTCACCGACAACATAACAATTTATTTCTTGTTTTTTATGAATTACATTTCACGGTTCACACGTCCCAACCTGGGTTCGTTCCGCCTGGGTTACGGCCTTGTGAAGTACCCTAACATTTAAACGCACGCATTACAAGTTCAATATCACTAGACCTGAGACCATGGGAGTTTCTAAGGTAAAAATATCTAAGTTAATAATATCTATCTACATGCGATATAGAAATTGTATATTTTTTAACATAGCAACATTAGTACAGGGTGGGCCATCTAGTGTTTTAAATTTGAATCAGCCATAATATAAAAACTACTGAAATTTTTTTCAAATTTCTGGTTTTATTGGAAAGGCTGAACTTTGTCATTTAAGAATGGAACACAATATCATTAATATGACTACCACGACTGGCTCGGCAGTACCCCATCCAATAAACCCAATTTTTCAGTAAATTTTCGATTGTTTCGGCTTGAATCTCTTCAATGGCAACTTTGATTTCATGTTTCAACGCTTCAGTAGTCACGTGTGGGTTCTCGAACCCCATATGCGGCAATTTTGCTTATTGACATAGCCAGCTAGATGAAAATGAGCTTCATCGGAAAACACGATTTTTCGGTAAAATTCTTCATCTCCTGTCAAACATTCTTCAGCCCATTGGGCGAAACGAATACACATCGGATCTTCATGAGGCTTCAGTTCTTGGACCAATTGAACTTTGTAAGCCTTTATACCGAGGTTTTTGTGCAAAACTTTTCTCAGAAGTGCAAGAAATGTTCAGTTCCTGAGAACGATGACGATTTGATGTTGATGGATGTTCTAGCACATTTTGAGCCTGATGACGAGAACGGACATGGGTTGTTTTGTCCAATGATGATCCATTTTCACGACCTCGCTTCATAAATAGACGTAAAAACTGAATTTCCATGTAATTTTTATACAGTTTGCGATAAAGACTCACTACTTTGGAAGTAAGTTTTTAATATTTCCCAACTTTGTTTGAGTGTATAGCGTCCTATTTAGCAAATGTCAAACATAAAGCTAACTTCCTCTCAAAAATGAAAATGAAGACTGGCTGTCAGATTGATTGAATTTGAAAAGTATTAATGTGAAAAAGCCAAATAAAAATCATAGTCAAATAAATTATGAAGTCCGCTTACCGAACTAAACCCCTGTATGTATCTCAGTTAGGTACCTATTTGCTTAGTTCGCAGACGGGGTGGCTGTGTAAAAAGTTTGTCAAATAAAAATCTCTTGGCGGCACCGCGGCCATCCACGCGTAGCACCCCACGTGTTATGCTGACTGGCGTTTTATTTTACTAGTAGATATGTACCGTTTCCATTAACACTACCGTGTCTATTCACCATGAATTGTGTAGTTTTTTTTATCTATTTATTACTTTTAAGAACGTCACAAATAGAAGAAGAATCATTCGTTACAGCCAAAACAAAAACTCCATCCCTAAGACGACCCACAACCAAATATAATCTTTGTAAGTACCTGACTATTTCATTATTTCCGGTTTCGTAATTCTTCTTCTTCAATTATTTCTTTATCACTCAACTTATAGGTATACAGGGTAAAATTGAAGTCATAAGCATTATTTTAAGGGGTCATTGTACTCGTCATTATGAACAACATTCACTATGGGAACAAATCTGAAATCGCGAAAAAAAAACAAAGTCAAAGTCAAAGTCAAATCATTTATTTCAAATAGGCACAAGTAAGGCACTTTTGAACGTCAAAATGAACAAGAAATAGAATTGATTCTAGTCGCCCCTTCCAAAAGGTAGTTTCGTGTGGAGAAGAATGGGCAAGAAACTCCACCGTTACTCTTTTAAAATGTTTTACAATGTTTTGTATACATGAATTATAACATTATATGTGAAGACGATGCACCCAGAATAAAAACACTACACCACAAAAGGTGAAAAGAAAAACACTTATAGTAATGGTAGGTAACTTAAGTATGTCAAAAGTACATGGTGCTCACATATTTACAAACATTCTAAAAGTTAATATATAATAAATCAATCAATGTGTGAGAAGTTATTTCAACATGTTAAAATAGTATTTTATAAATAATAAATTATTACCTAATTTACTTAGCAACCAGTTTGATTTTGTCTAGACACTAGATTGCCCTGTGGAGCAGGACCAGCATGTTTCCAAGCATCCTTATCCTTTATATAATCCTCTAATTTGTAATATGCTTGTTTACAAAGTGTATTTTTAATGTGAGTTTTAAATTTTCTTTCATTTAATTGCAGAATGTCACAAGGTATTTTGTTGTAACATTTAACACAGAACAAACCAGATGTTCCCTACATTTTGACGAGTTATACGAGCATAATGTATGGAACAACTGATTTTTTTTTCAAGTTCACCCTGTATTTTCTACTGCATACACCACAACCGTATTCTCAAACCTGAGACCACCAACCACCATATAGGAATTATCTTTCACTACAAAGCACCGTGTCCTTCTGTGTCTTCAGTTTAAACACCGTCACATCCGCATGTCATGCCGCGTGCTCCCGAGTGCGTGTGCTTTGACGAAGAGGGTACTCCGACATAAAAGTAAGCCGCTTTTAGTTCGCGCACCTACCTCACTAGAGCATAAAATTGGCAAGCGTATAGTGGGGAATTTTCTACGGAGGCGTGGTTGTGTTTGTCTTGTTTTATATTTTGTATCTATTGATTCAATGTGATTTTTAACCGACTTCTAAAAAAGGAGGAGGTTCTCAATTCGACTGTATATATATTTTTTTATGTTTGTTCGCGCATAACTCCGTTGCTTGCCAACCGATTCGAAAAATTCTTTTTTGTTGGAAAGGGTATACTTCCCAAATGGTCCCATAAATTTTTTATCGAAATCGGATAAGCGGTTTTTGAAAAATCAACAAAAATCTAAAAAAAATCCTACTTAATATTATGTGGATGATGTTGTAATAAGTTCCTGTCACTGTAATTTACATACCAGGTAGTGGTATTAAAATTTGGGGTGTTGTAGGTACCACAACTGAAAAGTGAAAAATAAAAACGTTTTTAAAAAAGACAAACACTACAAAGTGAAAAATAATTTTGATTTCGGAAGTCTGTGTCTTCGGTTTTGTATTTACATTTTTTGCCACCGACTTCCGAAATCAAAATTATTTTTCACTTTGTAGTGTTTTTTTTGGAAGTCGGTTTTATTTTTTGTAAAAAAGTTTTTTCTGTAAATATATATTTGTTTCGGTCACGAATTATAATTATTTTCAGGATAACATACAGTTTAGTATCGACCCGCAATTAATTTTCGAGAGCTATCCTGGCATTTTCACCTTAAAGATTTATGCCAGAATTCTTTTCCATTGGATCGAAATTTCAATTAAAACAAAAATGTTTCTATCGTAAATGTGATTTATATTTTTGCGTTTTCAGATTTAACAAAATAATTGAACTTAAAAAAATAAACCAATGAACGCAAAGGAAAAAAAAACAAAGCAAAAAATATTGAAATCCAATCCAATTAAAATAGTTCTTTAAAATTCCCTCCGGTGATAAAATTGTCGGCGTAATAAGCGTTAATTGTCGTAATTATCTCGGCTGGCAACACCGATGTCCCGAGGGATGTGGCGTGAAGCGTATAATGAATATTTGCATATGAATATTATTGTAATAATATAGGTATGTTAATTATTAACTCGTTGGAGGAGAATAAAGGGATTTATATTTCAATTTGGAAGCATGATTCAGCAAAAAAGTTCATCAAAGAGGTTGATTTTTTTAATGTAAATTAAAGTTCTAGACAATAATATTGTAACAGCAATAAAGATGGATAAGCCGAAAATATATTGGATTGACATAAAGCTACCGAAAAACTTATATTGAAAGTCGGTGCAGAAATACGAAACCTATGAAACGCTTTGAAAGCGGGACCGGGCCGTAGTATGAAGTATTCATATCATCATGATTACAGTCCGCAAAAAGGACGGTACTATACGTCATGTATAGCTCCGTCTGTCTCGCTCTGGAATCATGATGGTACTAATACGGCACCCGGTCTCGTTTTTCAAGCGTTTCTCCATTTTGTTTTTTTTTCTTTAGGCTAATTTCACCAAAGGAACTGAACACGATCAGCAATTTATTCTAAACACAGTGTAACCCTTTTAGTGTCAACATTGTAGGGAAATATTGACCCTCACAGCTCTTGAACGCAGTTTAGATGTGCTGATCAGGTTCAGTTTCATTTGGTGAAATTGGAACTTGAAAAGCTGAATAATAATACGAAAGCTTACGCATGCAGTTTTTCAGTTATTAAAATTATCGCACGACAACATACCCAATGTCCAGCAAGTCGATTCTATACAAATCTCACCGTGAAAACTTAGGTGAAGTGAGCGTGGAGTGAGATGTCGTTCCACCTAATGCTAGAGATTGACACTATTGCCAGCTCACACTAAACTCACTTCACTTACGATTTCACGGTGAGATTTAAACGGAATAGCACTATAGATAAAAAAATAACCCTAGTATGTTTTTGTTCACCCTGTTACAGGCAAAGGAAAGTAACTCCACTTCAGTCTAGTGCTCATTAAAAAAAAAAACAATAGCGTACAAAATACCCTACTTACAAATAGCACAACATTGCAGGAAAAGTCGACTTTCCAATAATTTTCCTGTCTGTCAAGTACCAGAGGTCATCGTCCTACCGGTTCCATGGAAGCACAGGTCGTTGCTAAGCAATAAAAAGAAACACAAACATTACAACGATAACCAAAAACTTCCTTGAACCTTATATCAATGTTATAAAGTTGAAATTGCCGATTCTAGTCTGCAATCTTGTAGTCCCAAAAGGAAATTTTGGTAACCAGGTCAAGAGGTGCATTATATGGATCATTAGGACGGTAATGTATTATTGATTAGGTACTTTTTATGATCGTAAATAGGTACTTATTGCTGAATGTGAGTTAATATTAAGCAATAAAAAAGTTATATATAACCCAAACGAATTATTCTACACAATTCGTTTCATGTTCTATATGATTGTATAACTATAGGTAATTGAATTGAAAAAAGATTGGGTTGTTTCAGAAAATCTCTATTAACAAATTAAAGAAAAATAAAACCCTTATTCCTTTCTGACTAAAGTGTATTTCCATACTAAATATGTATATTAAGTCCAAACTATATAATCTTTTGCCATTTCTCGATATTACTTTGTAAGCACATTTTGCAAACTCATGTCATGTCTTTCTAACGTTTCCTTAATCAATTTTATGACTTGCGAGTTACTTTATTAATTTCGTTAAAGCGTACCATGTAGTCGCTCGTCTTTTGAGTCTGAAAGGAAGATAGGTCATCCAATTTACCCAAATATTTCATTATGAATAAACTTTATCTAGGCCAATAAACTAAAGGTGGTGAATAGGTCTTTATTAAGGTTTTAGGCACCTGCACGTATTCTAGTAGGTTTCATACAAGATTAATTAGATAGAGTTTCTTTTTCATCAGCATAATTACATCAGCTCCTTCTATCATTATCATCCATTTTTGAAAACAGATTTTTTTACTATTGCTGCGTTTGGTACACCTCTTAGTAAGTGATAACTGGCCGTCATTTGTTTTTGTAGGGGGACACAGACTCTACGTGGGTTTAAAGCCACTGTGGTCCTATAACTGACAGGCCGCGCCAGGCGTTGCTACTCGGTAAGCGGGATTGTCCGAAAGGGTTACCGCTACCCCGGAACATAAAGGGCTTAGGGAGGAACATGGATGGGTTTTGTGTGGGTGACCCAGAGCGGGAAGAGTCATTTGATGACATCCCAGCCTCAAAAAAAAAGGTGTTGCTACTCCTGTCGTGGTCTATCGTGGCCCTTGCTGAGCACGCCCACAGGGTGTGTCGGCCTGGTGTGACTTGTTGGCCGCTATTCCAACAAGTCAAGTGATACGGAACGGGTCAGAACGCGTAGCTGCATCTGAACCGGCTGAAGATTGAATCAGTGAAAATTAATAATCGTTTCGCACATAATATTATTAAGTTTTAAGGCTTAATTGACTATTGAAATGGTCTAAAATAAAATATGAAATCGCATAGAAAAAGACCACTCGTCTTAAAAACTACCATCACCGTACGGAAATTATTACGGAAATGTTATGCGAAGATATAATTGTAAAATTGCATTAATGTTAATAAGTATTCTATTTGACTCTAAAACTCTGTGAAGTCACATTGTTATATTTCCTAATCACATACAAATTTCGCGTTTTGACAGTTCATAAAAAGTAACGTTATTGACTACCTTTTCAAATACCCAATTCACCATAATACTAACCAACATGCAATAGAACAGTTGTGATTTCGATTAAATCATTCGAATATACGTAACGTTTACTTTGCGCGGTCATGCGCACTTCTTCTTAGCCCACTGGTTTCCCTCAGTCACTTTTTAACGGTATACCACCCCAAATTCTCGTCAGCGAAAACAAACTGTATTACGCACTGTGCACTAATAAAATGTAGTGAAGTAGGAAGGACGCGCAAAATATCTCGTAAAGCTAACGAGCCTCTCTAATTGTTTGGAAGTGTCCCGTTATGTGAGGGGTGCTGCTAGACTTATTATAACTTCTTTATTTCTGCCATCGTTTAATGTTATGGCTCTGATGATATTTCATATTTATAGTATATGCTAGAAATTGCGATAATTTTTTTGACGCTTGCTAGAGCACAGGTGAAACAGGTTCTAGCAGTGAAATTCTTTATTTTTATATCCCAAGACTCAAAAGCGAAGTTTAGGCAATCTTTTCACGGGAAAGAGCTATAATAAGTTTGCTAATCTTGATATAACTAGTTCGCCATACTTGTTGCTTTGACAATTGTTTTTGATATCCGAGCCCGCCCTTAGCTTAGTGGCTGTATCTATTTACCCTTCCCGTTATTAGTTATAATCCAACTTCCAATAAAATCATTATCATTTCAGTCTATTTCAGTCCACTTCTGGACAAAAGCGAGGAGGCCTATGTTTAGCACGGATCACCACAGAGCACGATATCCCGCCAATACATTAAGAAACAGCTTATATCTTATTATTTAAATAGTTATTTGAACGGCTTTTGTGTGGTGTCCCCTTTTACCCTAAGGGCCGAGTCGCACCGGAATTGCAGCGGCCGGCAGCGTCTCTCCTCTTGACTAGTTTAGATTCGACCGCGGCCCGCGGTGCCGCGAGTAGCCTCGCGTCTCCGCTGGCAGCCGCGGGCAGAACCACCGACAAGAAGCGCGTGGCACGCGTCCTTTTCAAGCGTTTCAAGCGATACTGGTATTTTAAGTATATAGATAAAGTTTAAAATTACTCCGATTTAACTCGGCCCTAATACGCTATGAGCCCAGTACCTATACATTCAGTCAAAAAAGTATCGGGAATGGATGATTTGTTTATGGTTCCAAATTCAAATTTTTGTTTTTTTGTAGTTGTTAGATTTGCACAACTGTTTTCCATTTTGGCGCTGAGTTTGAGTTGCATCTGTTATTTATATTAAATACAGTGCTGGTTTTAGTAATATCATATATAGTGTGTATTGCGAATTTCATAATGGACAAAAATATCGAACAAAGAGTTTGTCTTAAATTTTGCATCGCCAATGGAATTTCGTGTTCGGAGTCACTGAAAATGTTACAAAAGGCTTACGGTGAATCGACTTTATCAAAAACTCGTGCTTATGAGTGGTTCAAAGCGTTCAAAAGCGGTCGAGATGTGATGGAAGATTTGCCTCGTTCTGGTAGGCCGTCAACGTCTGCAACTGAAGTTAACATCGCAAAAGTTAAGAAAATAGTGACTGAAAATCCCCATTCAACTCTGAGAGAGATAGCCGCCGAACTTTCTGTATCTCACGAGTCGATCCGTAACATTTTAACTAATCATTTGGGTATGAAACATGTTGCTGCTCGGCTAGTCCCAAAAGATCTGAATTTTCTCCAAAAACTCAATCGCATGAAAGTCGCTGAGGACATGCTAGAACGAGTCAGTTCGGACCCAACATTCATGAAACGCATTGTTACTGGTGACGAGACGTGGGTTTACGAGTTTGACATGCAAACTAGTCAACAAGCTTCGGAGTGGCGCCTTCCAACTGAACCGAAACCGAAATAACCACGCCAAAGACGATCAAAAGTCAAAGTCATGTTGACTGTTTTCTTTGACTATCGCGGTGTTGTGCACTCTGAATTCTTACCGGAAGGTCTAACGGTAAATAAAGAATATTATTTGAGCGTTATGCGGCGTTTAAGAGAGCAAATTCGACGAAAAAGGCCAGATTTGTGGAAAGAAAATTCTTGAATTTTGCACCACGACAATGCGCCTTCGCACAAGGCTATCATTGTGAACGAATTTTTGACCAAACACTCAACAAATACCATCCAGCAACCACCATATTCACCAGATATGGCTCCTGCTGACTTTTTTCTTTTTCCTAAACTCAAATTACCACTTCGTGGCACCCGTTTTCAATCGATAGAATTCGCGGCGAGAACTGAAATCAATTCCGGAAGCAGCGTTTAAAAAATGTTTTGATGAATGGATTATTCGTTGGCGCAAGTGTATCGTTTCTAAAGGAGCATACTTTGAAGATGATAAAATAAATTTGGATGAATAACAGACATTTTGTGTATTATTGATCTTTTCCCGGTACTTTCTTGACAGAGTAGTACATGCTATGTAATCTATTTCCTTACGTTCAATAAATAGAAACGTCTGTTGCATGCAGGTGCATTTAAAAAACCAAAATCAAAATTAGCATCTCAAAGCATAAAGGAGATTGTTCTAGACCGCCCTATAACCAACAAACATTTGACGTGTACGTTAATTTTAATTATATTTTAATATGCTTTTTAAAAATAATAAATTCAAGCGGACACTGTTTAATTCTTAATAGGTTTTTAAAAGTGACCTCATTGATTTTATTACCAACTGAACTCGCCATCTTTCAAGGAATTGTCAATGTGAATGTCACAAAAGATTTGACAGTGTCGCTTTTGCTCATATTACATAAATATCGATATCGACGACGATGTCCATAATATCTAGTGATAAATAATGGATGTTCGATATTTATCACTTCCAAAACATTGTAAATGTGCAACATAAAAGTTTTTCATGCATATCTTTTTCTTGGATTTAGTTCCGTGAACATTTTAATGGAACTTATGATGAATATTGCCTAGCACGATTATGATGAAAATATAATGAACAAAACAAACTCACAAAATGTACTTACTAGTCGAATGAGGGATTTTCTCACAAGTGAGAAAATATTCGTTCAAAAGAGGCATTGGTAAAAAATACGTCACTGTCTCAGGTTTTTGACATCAAATAAGCTTTCTTATTTACGGATCTTGTTTTTGTTATCAGTAGCCAGTAAAACAAAGACGTAGTTTTTACCCATGCCATCTATTGAACTATGTTTTTTCACTTGTCAGAAAATCTCTCATTTAACGATTGAAACGTCATTTACGACGCAACTCTAGTGAATTGTTCTCATAAGTCTGTCTTTTTAAGTACTTAAACGCTATTTTTAAATGTCGCAAACTAAAACGTTACACATTGTTCGTTGGCAACAAAATATTTTATATAAGCATTAATTTAATCGAAGTAGAATCATAGCAACAACGTGTTTATGTTTGAAACGGAACAAATTAATTTACTTTTGACATATGGATCTGTCATTTTGGTCTACTAAATTAAAACCACAGATTAAATAGGTGGTCATTGATAATCGATATACAATGATTGATCTTCGAGAGAGCATCTATACGTCACTACGTCAGTCGGAGCGTTTCACCGAGACGAACCTGTTGCTGTGTTGTGTTGTTGTGACTACGTACCTATTTGGCGATTTCTTTTGGCGTTTTTGATTTTGTTTCTGTTTAACGGACTACAATTTGGATTGCTTTCAACGTGACCTGGCTTCGAATAACTGTGATCTGCTTAAACGACACCTTAGCATTTTGACAACGGATAATGGACTTCGCTTAAAGTAAACTTCAACCAATAAATAATAACTGTACCTAAAAAGCATAATACAACTGTATTTACGGTATATTATTTATTATATGTATTTACTGTATTTGTAGTTTAATGCTTTGTAGAAACCAGAAATAGCGATTTTAGAAGGAATTACTTACGTTTTCTTTTATTAAAAATAACCTCAAAATCGGTTCCTTTTCTTTAAAAAAATCTTTTCTCTAAAGTGTCCGTCAAGAAACTTTGTTCATAAGGGCTAATAAGGGCAGTTTACAAATAGAAAATGATTTTTTCTATGCTGTTGGCTCCAGGGCGAACAATGTATGGGCGTAGAACAATCTCCTTTTACTATTGCTTAGTAGTGAAATTTAGAAAACTTAAATTTTGTCTGAAAATCATACATATACTACAATGTGCAAATGCGGACATTAAAACGCGCGTCCCCAGGGTGTCGGTTCAACACCCCGCTGCCGGGTTTATGAATAATGGCACATCCTTACTGCCGCTGTTAAATGACACTTTTTATACAACACACTTGTAATTTCTTAACGAGTTACTTTATGTGTCTTGAGACAATAGCTGTAAAAGGGGTGCTGGAATTCTGAAATGGCAAATCGTAAAATATTCAGTAAACAAGAACTACAAAAGTAAAACTCCATACCTACTCAGTGCTCCTTTTTTAAATAAATAAGGATTTTTTTTAATGAAATGGAAATTGTTTATTCTGTAAATGGGATATCGGAAACACTTTTACGCGACATATAAAAAAAAATAAGTTAGATCGTCGACATTTCCTGTCCGACTACCCCAGAGAAAAAATGGCGAAACAAACTCCTGAGTGTGTTTCACTCAGACATAATCTTGGTCAGATCATGTGAGGACCATGTCTGAAATGATCTTTTGAGGGAAGAACCTCACTGGGTCACATATTTGTGTATCTGTCCAGTCTGTGCAAGCCATTGTCAGTATTCGTGAAGCTCAACTCAGGGAGTTAAAGAGCTCTATGACTCGACGAACAATACCAAACGAAGAACATTTTTGTGTAGGCCGCATAAAGTACTCAAAATGCCAGATAACCATTAAAAGTAACTGGCAAAAAGAAAAAACACCCCAAATAGTGCTCACGCTCACATAGTAGAGTTACATAAACTCAGTCAATTCAAAATATTTGTAAACAGATAGTCTGAAGTCTGTCATCGTCAAGTTTCAGTCAGTTAGTAATTAAATGCTAACATATTTTATCTTTTGTCTTAGAAAAAAAAGCACTGTTTCATAATTAAATAACAGAAAATCTAAAAAAAATATATATCAACACCGTAACATTGTTAAAATCCAAACTGACACCGAACTTCGCAGACCAATTGATTTCATACAAATAGAACGACAACACAGACCAAGTGAAAAAGAAAGATAAAAAGCTCGATGTGACAATAACGAATAGCGTCACGTTCTGTCTCTTCCAGTCGTAATAAATATTTAATGTATACCTTTTACTTAACGTTCATTGGTCATTTGTATTTATTACCAGTGCTGCAGAATGAAAATATCACTGAGTAAAAGAAGTAATTAGTTCGAGATGATCACGCATGATGATTTCGACTTATGTTTAAAGATTTTCGCCTAGTTATAAAAGCGTGTCGTATGAAAACTCGAGTGATGAAAACCTATTTTTTTCCTACATTCATAAAAAAATTGGCGGTTTTGTCTTCCATTTCCAAAGCGGTTTTCTTAGTTAATTCTTCTTCCTAATTGCGTCAGTAAGAGATCAGAGAGTTAATTACGAATCCTCTAAGGTCAAATACAAAATAAGAATGTTTTCATATTTATAAATATAAAAGAAAAAGTGCCCAAGGGGCAAGCATCAACATCGGAAAACTCATTAAAAACTTGTCAAAAGTCAATTACTTACCGTTGCTGAGGCGAAACAAAAATAAGTAAAAGAAGAATTTGTCAGTGTAAGATGGACTTGAAATCAAATTTTATACGAGGAAAAGACAGCTATACGTATATAAGTTTGAAGGAAACTTTTGTACTTACTTTGTGATAGAAAACACGAAAAATTGTAAGCAGTTAAAACATTCTTTTTTCGTAGGGTATTTACTTAAGTGTCGTAATGCCTCGTCTCTCCCGCAAGAGGGTTCGAATCCGTGCGAGTACTTATGTGACTTTTTCAATTCATATAATTATACTCTCTGAGTTTCTCTTGGACATTACTGACATCGATGAAGGAAAACATTGAGAAAACCTGGACTTATAAAAGTCTGAAACAATCCGTGTTGAATAAGCGTGGTGATCAATCCTAAAGTCTTCTCTTTATGAGAAGATTCCTTTGCCCTGCAGTGGGACTCGTATACGCTGGTATTATTATTAGAGTACTTCCGTGATAATGTAGGAGACATCCATAATTTTTAACTACAAATACGGAAATCACGATCGCACATAAACCTAGGTACCTAGAGATAAACTACGATAACATGGCGCGCCACTCCAAATTACTGTTTCAATGTTTGTAGTCACATCCTTACGAAACAGTATGTATTTAATGGTGAGTATTCGTCTTCAGTAGCAAACCGGTAGCAACATGCGTAGTGAGTCTTAGTAGCGCTTTGTAATAACTTTCACAGATACTTTCAAACGTTATGAATTTTGGAGGGGCGGACCATGTTATCATAGTTTATCTCTACCTACCTTACTGAAGATAATTATCCTTCCCATAATTATTCCCGTGCTTCAATAATAAAAATAATGAATCGCGTTCACGTCCGATCTATATCACGTTGTATTGTTTCCCGGTCGTGTAAATGAAGAAAGTTGTACATTGATCCCGTCGTTGGGGAATTTTCAGTCCGGAAAACAAGGCCTTTTTTTTTTCTTATTAAGCAAAGGTATACTCGCGTCTGATTTGTTCTGGCATTTGTTATTTTTCCCCTATTGCTTCGATTGTTCTTGAGAACCTTTTGTTTTGCTTGCCTTTGCATTCGCTACGGTGAAACTTGCAATTAAACAGTATTTTTTTTGTTTTATTATTTTGCCGTCGCAAAGGTGTTGATTTGTTTAGTGGTTGGATGCAACTTTATCGACATTTTTTTAATTAACATTGAATGCTATTTTTGTCCCTACAATTTTGATGACTAAAGGTGATTAAAACATCATTATATCTCTTTCCAATATCGCCTTCTATAGAAGCATTTTTATAGAAACCAGTTGTGTCGCAGTCTGTCAATGTGATTAGCCAACGTTGCCTCTGTGGTCGCTTTTTGGAAGAGCATCTAAGTCATGAAAATCATTTTCACCATACAAAACTTTATAGTTTAATAACAACCTCACCGACCGACTCACATTGTATTACAACACACGAGCTGATAATTTTCACCAACAAATTCAATGGACTTCAAAATTACCATGCGGCTGCCAAGTTTCATACGAAATGGATGCCTACGCCATGCCATGCCTATGCCTACTAGATAACGCATCCCGCAAAGGAAACAGCGGACGAGCGTCGAGCGGCGCCGCTTTGTGCCGATATCGGAAATTGAACACCATTCCACAAACCCACAACTTTAATCAGGAACCTTTTGTTTGGACGTCATGACGTTCAGTTGCCAGTTGCATCTATAAAATGTTCTTGTTGTGTTTTCTACAGGGTGTTTAAAAGCGTGTTTCAGGAGTACGAGTAGATATCAAAACGTTACATGGGACTTGAACATAGCTGGCGGAATCTGAGTGTATATAAATAGGTACACCTCTTACCCTTCGAGGATTACAAGCGTGATGTCATATTGTGTTGAATACACAAGAAAGAGCTTCACCAACAGCTTAAAGCTATTACAGCTCAATTACCGGTCACAAAAGCAGACGGAATTGTGGGTGAAATTTCACTATTTAGTGAAAGTTTACACTAGAACATTTGCATAAACTCCCGTCATCAACAGAAACTGTAACTTGGTTAGCAGAACCGACAAGGCGGAGCAACCAACTATGAATCACAGAGCGCATGAGCTATCGTGCTTAGGTGAATCATTGCTAAGAAAAAAATAGTAGGCGCATTACAAGATTTTCACCATAGAGACGCGCGTGCCTTCGAATATTTAAGCTTTTTTTTATTTTAGGTTTTTTTTAAGCTTTGTCATTATTCAAAAAAATATGCATTTTTTTTATAAAATGTATACCGGGTGTATTCCTGAAATAAAAATGATTTAATTTAATTGGAATTTATTTTACACAGTAAACATAGTCTTTCTTTACGCGGTGCCCATAAATACCTTGGTATCTATCAAACCGAACCAAATGTTACTTTCCATTAGCAATGTGTACAATCACACGTATGTTTAGCTTCATTAATAAAACAATAATAAAATTATTGATAACAGTAACAAAGGAGTATTCAAAATGATTCATTGAAGTATTAATCGAGCTCGGTATTAGGTATTTGAAATTGCACGGTAAGATTAAACTTAGTTTTGTTTTTTACTGTTAACCTACGAATATCAAAACTTCTGCAAAACAATGATTTAATTTGATATTTAGAAATTGTCCCTCACTTATTCTTAAAGCCGTTATTCGTGAAACCTCTTGTCTGTACCAACAAACCACGGTCAACCCAACAGATCCAAAAATAATCCACAACAAGCTTATGACAGGAATACCGACATTTCTGCCCCATCAAAGGAAATGTGGTCACTGTGAAGTTTAAATCAGGAAATGGAAAATGTCAAATGCATATCCATGTCGCAGGCCGGAGAGCAAAAATTAAATGCCATCCCGCAAATTGATTTTACTCGTGGTCACTGCATGTCGGCAATGTTGATATGCTAGGCCAGATTTGTGTATAGGAAAATAAACCTTAATGACTGTGGGGCAAATGTTTTTATTGCGGAAGAATATTTTATGAATCAAGCGGGATTTCCTGTTGATAGCCGAGGCGTATTGTTAATTTAGTTTAGCGTACCTAAATTGAGTGTAAAATAACGAATCAATGGTGAAATACTAACTTTAAACATAAGTGGATTTCCTTATGTTGTTTAAATATAATTCATTGTTAAAATATAATGTTTCAATTATTCTGTGTAGTAGGAACTTATTTCCAATAACGGATTTAGTCAAGTGTTTCAAACATCGTGAGGAAACCGGCATGTCTGAGAGAACTTTCCCAACAGCATGTGATGCTAAGTCAGAGGCCCATGGGCAGCATTAAAACTCTGACACCAGGTTAGTCACTAACCACACGAAGAAGAAGAAGAACGGGACGTGTGTGATTTACTCAAGAAAGTTATTAAAGTGTATTTTCCGTACAATGTCTTATTTAGTAAACAAACACAGCACAGGTGCATCAATCACACGCTTTGATTGAAGTGTGAACGTCTTGATTTTTGTAAGAAACTTTATGAATTACATAAAAACTGCTTCGATTTAACCACATTCGCAAAAACAAAATCTTTGTTCATCACATCAGACAAGTAAATAATACACACTATACCTATCTGTTAGTCAACGCTTAAGTAAGTCTACTATAATAATTATAATAAAATTGTACTTCTAGTTTGTAAGCAGCTTCTATCAGTGCCTTTGTATCTCTTTCAATGATAATGTACGCCTATAATTTGCGTATATGTCGTGGATATAGCTCTTTATACCCCACGGGATATTATAGCTATGTACAGTAATATAGATACACAAAAGCGGTTCATAACTGCAGGAGCTAATTTTGTTACTGCGAACAATTTCGAGTTTGTAGCTCGCTGGCCACTGCCGCGGTTTCGCCCGGTCAGCTCGAGCCGTGGTGACAGTTCTAATCTAACCTAATCTATCCGTTTGGAGTGCCCAAATATGTTCCTAGATATCCCAAGGGATAGAACTACACTCGAGAGCAATGAATCCGGGTCACTTAAAGAATGTTAAAAATCTCGGAAACTAAAAATGATAGGTTAATGCAATAAATTGTATTTAATAGACAATGTAATACTCCTTAAATGAAAGTAAAAAAAATATGAGTCACCATACATTTTATTAACACAAAATTACATAAAGAAAAAAACTGCTGATCTCTCCTTAAAACAAAAATAGGAAACATGAAATTTTTGAACTTTATTACGATTTTCTTGAATTTTAATACTTCGTATTGCCTCCTCGTGCTTCCATTACTGCGTTTACGCGGTTTGGCATGCTGTACACCAAGTTCCATATACGATTTTGGGGAATATTCTCCCATTCCTCTGTGAGAGCAATTTTGAGCTCACGAAGCGTGATTGGGGGAGGGTTTCGTTGTTTTACGCATCTGCCTAGCTCGTCCCAAGCATGCTCGATCGGGTTGATATCCGGGCTGCGCGCTGGCCACTCCATACGAGTAATGTTCATCTCTTGAAGGTAGTCATTCACAATCCTACCTGTATGAGGTCGGGCATTGTCATGCATAAATATAGCATCCTCACCTAAATTGACCATAAATGGACCAACGTGATCATTGAGGATTTCTTCCACATATCTTACGCTAGTTAAAGAGCCGTTTTCTATGATCACCAGCTCTGTGCGACTTTCAGAAGAAATTCCGGCCCACACAAGTACAGACCCACCACCGTAGGCTACTTTTTCTTCGATGCATGCTTGCTTGAATCTTTCCCCTGGTCTTCGATATACTCTGTGTCTTCCATCGTGCTTGTAGAGCATAAATTTTGATTCGTCGGAGAACATAACTTTTGACCAATCTTCAATACTCCAATTTACGTGGCCCTGGGCATATCTTAGTCTTGAAATACGATGCCCACGCTCCAGTTTAGGGCCGTTTGCAGGTCTAAGGGGTTTTAAGTTAGATTAGATTCAGCAAGCCGACGTCTTACTGTCCATGCACTTGGGTTACTTCCTCCGAGGCGTCGAAACTGATTTGTGAGTTCAGTTCCTGTGAGAAAGCGATTTCGAAGCATGGTGTTCACCAAGTATCGGTCTTCTCGTGCTGTGGTACACCTGGTTCTGCCCGTTCCTGGTCTGCGTAGGTTAGAACCAGTTTCTTCGTAACGTCGGAGAACTCTTTGTACTGTTGACAGCGACACACCGACAGTCCTGGCTGTATCGCGCTGACTCCGGCCGGTTTCCAGCATTGTAAGTATTCTGGTGCATTCTTCAGGCGTAAGCGACATAATTTCAGCTTAAATAATGAATATAGAGCACTATCAACATGGTTTATGTACCCACATAAATGACAGATTACAAACAAAAGCAAAACCAAATGCTGTAATTTCGTAGTTCCATCTTCGAAAGTGGCCCTTTTTCAAATTTGATTTTTTTATGATATAACTTTACAAAAACTAAGAAGTTTTAATACCTTCATTTAAGGAGTATTACATTGTCTATTAAATACAATTTATTGCATTAACCTAGCATTTTTAGTTTCCGAGATTTTTAGGATTCTTTAAGTGACCCGGATTCATTGCTCTCGAGTGTATATGACGGATTTAGCCATCTTCTTTTAACGTATACATTAGCATAATAAAACCTTTCGTAAATACTATTGTAAACAAAATATTGAATGTACATATATTATGCTGTTATGATGTTATACTAGCTTTTGTCAGCGGCTTCGCCCGCGTGTATGTATGAAATTATTCCACGCGAACCATACATTTTTCCGGAATAAAAAGTAGCTGTGTGTAAAATATAATCTATCTTTATCAAAGCTTCATCTAGATCCGTTAAGTCGTTTTTGAGTTTATTCGTTACAAACATACACAAATCTTTCCTCTTTATAATATTATTAGAGATAAATAAGTCTAACATACAAATCACAACTTACCTCAAGTTTCATATAACACGTGGGCCTATTCATCAATGTCCGGAGATATATAAAAAAGGAAACCCTAGCAACTAACTGGGCACTTTATCATCAGCAAGTTGAGTGGACTCGCGTTATGGCCTAGGAACACGCAACGGGTATCGAAATCCGACAGATCGGTTACACCAGGTACCCTTGAGAACAAGTTATGTTATCTACATAATATTTTGAGGCTACCAGTATTCTTTATTCGCCTGTCTCGCATATTTGAATTTCTCTTAAAATATACGCTTTATACGGTGCAATGGACGTTTTTCTAGTGAAATTTTGACCACAGCAAAGATGACTGATTTGAAAATAAATTCCTGGCCCAATTCTATGAATCAATAAAATAACAAAAAAAAAACCAAAATTGTTTTAGGTAAGTACCAACTCCAATAAATTAGTAGTCTGACGTCTATGGTACAGCAACTTTTTTTGACATTTTCAACTAGATTATAATATCCTTATTCTGCTCTCAAAATAAATGTCTAGTAAAATATCGTATTAGCCAGTTTATAACTACAGTATGCATGAATAATATTATGTAAATTTTTCCATTTACTCCTATAGCGTTATTAGTTTTAAATCAAGTACAAATTAATCGTGGTCGGTAGTAGTTGGGTAATTGACATTCGATTAATTAAAACCGCTTTAGTAACTCTTGAATACGTGACAAGAGGCTTCTCGTTCTATATTAGGTTGTAAAATCATTAAATAACTCCTACCGCTCTGGGTGGAGTGGAGGGAGGCGAGGGAGTGTCAGACTCTTACTGACTAAAACTCATCCATGTTCCTTTCTTAGCCCTTTGTGTTCTAGGGTAGCGGTAACCCTTTCGGACAATCCCGCTGAATATAGTAGGACGCATAAACATTAAATTACGCCGGTATTCCAAGGAGTCACGAGTCATCATTATTAGGTCCATCTATTAATGGGAGCGAGCCTATTACCCCTTACTAGAAACCAATCCAGACTCCGGTACGCCACAGAGAAATTCCTCATTAAGAATCCACTTTACCAGTGCTGAGAATTAGACCCAGGACCAGTCAGAAGACTCACTTACGACTAACTTATTATACCAAAGAGACAGTCGAAATTAGTAACAAAAAATCTTGAAGAAGCATTAACAAAGCCCACATGCTGTGACAAATCTCCAAGTGGTTCACTATTTATTCACTGATTGATCAGCACCCTAGAACGTTCCCACTGCTGGGACACGAGTCTTTTCTCTTAGTGAGGGACTGGGCCATTATCCAGCAAGCGGGCCCAGTGCGCTGACTGATTGATGAACCTTTTCTGTGAAGGTACGTACCTTCATGTAGGACCCTCCAGCCTTCTCGTCGCAGTGACGCCTGATGTACCGTTGGCAAATGTTCGACATTTTCCACTCTGAAAAGTACAACAACCTTGTTAGTTCAGACAATGGACTCGTTATTCTAAGATGTTCTTAACTTCTTAACCAATGCGCAATGTCAATTCCATCATTGTATAAAAACTATTTTCTAGATACGGGATGTTAAGTAAGTAGGTGTCGGAAAAATGGTAGACCGTCGTTAGATGTTCGAAGTTAGGAGTGAGAAATCCCATGGGAGGTTATAAAAACATAGTAAATGGGAACTTGTAACATAGTAATGGGCTTGGGCAAAGCTGAATTTGAGAGGCGATCCGTTCAGTATCTGTTAAGAAATTAGATCCAGCAGACTTTATTATCTAAGTGCTCATCGAGAATTTCGGGATATCACCTAGCGGTTGGTCGACTCTACACGTGCTAAGAGAGCTGGTTAATTTATAGGTCAAAGAATCAGCATTGCCGTCCAACGTGGCGACGTCACTGGTTTTTCCAAACGTCAACGGCGAGCGCACCACGTATCTGACGAATCGCTTTTGTTCCTAGTAATCTTGTCTTTTTTTATTCAGAAATAATTAAAACCGATTAATTAAGTGATTTCCTAATTAGTGGTGAATATATTTTAGCGTAATTCTGTAAGGAAGATATTTTGTGCGATTAAACCACTTTTGATTGTGATTCGAGTGTTTCTTTGTTGGTTCCTGCTCATATTACCACTTATTGAAGACACGGCTGATTCTGATGATATCGGCACCTGCATATATATGTAGGTATATGTTTTTAAGTTTTATAGTATACTAGCATCCGCCCGCGGCTTCGCCCGCATAATGTGTCGACAAATTATACACATAAACCTTCCTCTTGAATCACTCTATCTATTAAAAAAAACTGCATCAAAATTCGTTGCGTAGTTTTAAAGATTTAAGAATACATATTGATATAGGTACAGAGAAAGCGACTTTGTTTTATACTATGTAGTGATATAAGATTTTTGTTTAACTTCTGATAACTTAGAGATTATCTAAGTTATAAGAAAAATCTATTATTGAAGCATAGAGTAACATTGCATGTATTAGCTAAGATTGCTTTTTTTTTATGAGATACAAAATACTGGCCATTCTTGCCAGCGAACGTAACATATCTTCCTACCTACAGGCAGAAACTGCCATTACTATAGTAAATTCCTTAGCAACAGCAATATTAATACTGAAACCATAGCGTATTGGCGTCAAAGGAAATTATAGCGCTTGAATGGTCGTGTAATTGCTAAGCTGTTAATAACACGACTTCCTTTTAACATATTCTCCGGATAGCAGAACCCTAATCATACTTATGTTATTGTTACACCTTCCAAGCACTCCTGTGATGCAATAAAATATTTATTAGTTTTTAAACGCTTGTAATCATTGTCAGAATATTGCTTACTAGCTTCTGCCAAAGTGTAATTCAGGTTATAGAAAGAAAGAAAGAAAGAAAGAAAATACATTTATTTAACACAGACAATAATAGATAGTTATGAACTATCGATGTGCCAAATCCACTCTGACGTTTCTGCATGAATGAGTGATAAACATCCAAACATCGACACATACAGACTTTTAAACAATACTAGTAGGATATTTCGTTATAAGTTCTTTATTTTGGTCACAGAATCAGCATTGTTGCAATTTTTTGTTGCTCTTTCATTATTTTACATAATTATTATTTCTGTACATATTATTATGAATATTTAGCTTTTAAATGTAAATAAAATTTCCTGTAATAAATATTATAAAAAGTTCTTTATAGTATAATATAATTGTTGGATCATCATCTCGCTCTCAAGGCGCCCTATTCACATTGAAACGCCTGATCAATGTCATATAGCAGCAATTCGTCTAATTAGCATTAATATTGTCTTCGTTAATTGTTACATGTATGTGTCCGTCCTTCTGACACCTCACTTGCCCTTGAAACCTCATGTTGTTAACACCGAATTTAAAATTATAAATTGCTTGTATTGAGTATCCCGTTTATTCTTCCGGCATATCCCCAATTCCCGTTCAATAATCTAGTATCTAGTTATGCAGTAGGTACCTATCTGTCCGGTTTATGGTAAGTTTGTAGGTTACATAGATATTGTAATTAGTCATTGGACCGTTGTTATTTACTCTGTCTAAATCACTACCACATCTAGGTCGATACTATTGTGTCTATGTACATATTGCACATAGTTACTCAACATTGCCGGTGGGTCAGGCCAACCACTCTGTAGTGAGTCATTCATTGAAGGACTGTTCAGAATACTGTCACTGATTTCTATTGTTCTTGTAGTAAAAACGAAAGATAGAACGGTGCTTGTTAATTTGAAGTCATTCATGCATATCGTAACCACTTTGACCTATGATTTATTTATGAAATGTATCCGTCAAGTTTGAATAGTTATCTTTTGTATTTATAATAATAAAGCTGATGAGCTTTTGTTTGCCCTGGAACTATAATCGAATTTGAAAAAAAACGTTTTTTATTTCATATGGCTGAATTCATGCTGAATTTTTGGGGAAGGCTATGGGCTATTTTACATCGCTCTAAAACACTTAGAAGCCGATTAAAAAGAAAAAAGTAAGTAAGAACGATACGCGAAACCAAAGTAAGCGCGGGTAGGCGATGCGACGGGATGGATCGGCGAACAAGAAACACGCGGATGAAGTTGCGGAAGAAGCTAGTGCTTATAACTGTTGTTGTAGTTGGATTAATAGTTTTCTGAATTGTTGTAATTTGCAATTTATTTTAATGAAAATTCTATTAGCTATATTCTCATAGACTATTATTTTATGTTCTTGGAAAATGAGACCCTCACATTCAAAGCCACATGTCTTGCAACCTCTACAAAGCTGGTAGTATTTATATTGTGCCGGAAATCACGGATTACTACTTTTGTGCCTAAGGGCCAGTTATTCCAATTTCTTGTCTTTTTCTTCCTTACTTCTTTATTCGTCGTCATCTCGGTAGTTACTCCTCAATATTAAACCTATAACCATCTTATTCTAATTCATATATTTCACCTTGTACCTATATTTTCCCTTCTACTACTTCATCGATCTACAACGCACACGTTACCACTTCAAAGTGATCGACGATTGAATTTATTAGTATCAACAACATCTGTACTGCATTCTTCATAGGCGGAGAAAACAAGCTAAACTTAGAAGGGCTGTATGTAAGGATAATATTGAGGAAGATAATCTTACTCATTATTGTGAGCCCAAAATAGGTGTGTAAAGCTATTTTAGTCGACCCAGCTGACCAAAGAATCTTACCGTGAAAAGTTAGGTGAAGTGAGCTGTTATTAATTTCACCCGTGCTAGGGATTGACACGATTGACGGCTTAGTTCGCCGACGTTACCACGAAGTAAGTATTCGTTTTACAGAAGTTTTTTTAATAGTTAAGGAGCTAGCCCAGTATAGGCTAGTCATAGAATTCGGATCTCAAGGAATATCAATGCCTGTGTCCGAAACAAGTCCTAATATTATTATAACGACTAGGCCTTCGTCAGGAACTTGAATTATTCCACCAAACACGCGACCCTCATCCTGTGATAACTTTAGCTCCAACACAATTGCACTATTATTATACTCACATTTAGTTAGAACAAGACGAAGCCAAACAGACAGACATCCTTCGCTAATAATTAAAGCCAAAACATTTTAGTTCAAGCGCAGTAGGTACCTATTATCCAATCCGACATGTGAACTGTTTCGGATAAACTTTACATTCGGTAGCCACGGCGTTCGACGAATTTAAATCGTTCTAGCATCCGGAATGTGTAATTGAAGACGTGTAGGAAGCATAGAATTGAATGAATGGGTTTACGTAGTGTGAGTAAATAATGCTATATTAGTAACATCTGCCCGTGTCGATGGCTCTTGTTTAAAATTTAATGCTACATGTATCTACGCTCCCATCTTTACTTTAATCGCTTTGGTTAGATTTCGGGTTTGATCATGAAGTATCAAATTCATTAATGAAACTAATTGCGATCATTTGGCTTTAATAAAGACACCTAGCCAAAGTAATCTCATAAAACTTAAAAAATCGAAAACTTTATATTAAGACCCTCCCCCCCCCCCCATTATTACTCCATAGCATTAGACCACAGCAGGGAGATACGACTCTCCCATGTTAAATTATGTTGTTCGTAGATGCATCTCTAACAATCATCTTGAAACTATACACCCTCGCATGTCCGCAAACATTGCTTGAAAATGCCTCAAATGTCGAAGCATTTTGTAGGTAGGTATATTTAATTATTTTGGGTAGACCTTCAGAAAAATGAAGATTGAGAATGGCAACCGATTCCTTATGATCCAACGGGTGCACACGCGACATTTGAAGCATTTTTCCTTATGATCCCCCGGAGGCTCATGAGTATTAAGGTTTATTAACATAGATACAAGATTCACTGCTTACTAACCCACTATGGATGTAACTAGTCCGAAAGAAAGATTTCTTATTTTTTTTATTAAATATTATCAGCTTATAATGTTCTCTCTGCTGGGGCACAGTCGGGGCACAGGTCTCCGCCCCTAGAAAGGAAGGCGGTAACCCACCACGCGGTGCGGGTTGATATATGTCACATGTCTTTGAATTTTTGGTTTCAGGACATGCCAGTTTCTCCCGATGTTTTCAATCACCGTTTCGAGTGCAGTGTTATGAAATTAAATCGACAAGCGCCTGCCGGGGTTCGACGACCTGCAACTCGTGGGTAGTTCCATTTCCATTAGATGGGGGTGAATTTTTGGACGCCCTATGAGCTCTTCCCCTTTTTTACAACTTGCATAATAGACATATTTTTTTGTTTTAGGTCGTATACAGGGTGTCTGAGAAAGGTGTAGCGAAAATTAAGCGTGTGGTACAGACCATCAAACGGAACAACTTTTCTTCTTTCCCGGGGACCAACAACGTAATTGAAAAAAAAAAATTAGTCGTCCCATACAAAACTTCAATACCCTACTTGACAAAATGTATGGAAAGTGTTCTTTTTTTTTCAATTACTATTTTGGTCCCCGGGAGAAAGTTGTTCTGTTTGATGGTCTGTACCACACGCTTACTTTTCGCTACACCTTTCTCAGACACATTGTATATTGTATTTAAGTATCATTAGCATAATCATAGTATTCCCATTAGTTGATTCTGCAATTCATCGATAAACTTCTTCTGCTTGCTGATTCCATGAAACCAACTTGTTATCTCAGGCCCTGATCATGTGACTTGGAGTTGATTTCACGAGTTATTTGAGACGAAGAAAACAACCTAACACCCAAGATAAAATTGGTTTTAGATTGCAACTGGAATAACAAGATCAAATTCCATTTCGTGAGTATTTCATAAGGTTTTCTTTTTCATCTGTTATATAAAACTCACTCGAAAAATAGGTTGGACAGGTGTTACTTAAATCACGTCAGAACGTCTGAACAGATCTGGATAAAATTTAGCACAGAGATAGATTAAAGTCTGAAATACCACACAGGCTACTTTTTAATACATATATATTTTTTATAATTTTAGCATCCACTTTGGCGAAGCTGACTGACTGAACCTAGTAAGATATAAACCAAGTGGGGGGGAAGGGTAACTTTAATCAAATTGTTTAATGTCTAAATTAAAAGTTAACTACCTATAAACGATTGAATGCAAGCAGTAAAGTTAAATGTTAAGACCATGGTATTAATGTTGGTTAGGTACCAACTTAAGTTCTACTCTTATCATCAAATTGATACTTAACAGGAAAACCACACAAATATGTATACCTATACCACGGCCAAATAACAATATTTCGAACAAAATAGGAAATACTTAGTATGCAAATACGTTACAGTACAAGTTAAGCTATTACCATAACATCCTATCAAAACCTACTATTATATACAACACACGTACTATACTAGTATGACAACTGAATAAATATTAAATAGGTACCTATAGCTCGTCACCGAAAGACGATAAATATGAAGATCCTTAGATCGCACTTGAGAGCACGCTCGGGATGAGATTATATTCTTTATTGGTAAACATATGGCCGCGTCTATCATGAGAGGAGCTCGTGGCTAAGTACTAACAGCCGCACAGGCAGTTCCTTCAGGTTAAGCTACGCTTGCCGGGGTTTGGCCGTGGATGGGTGACCATCTTTACATACCAAGACTCTTCCGCGCCTCGGAAAGCACGTTAAGCCGTTGGTCCCAACTGTCATTTGTGCATCTTTGACAGTCGTAAAGGATAGTCAGAATCTCGAAAGTCTAACAGCCTGCAGTCTTACCAAGGGGTATCGTATTGCTCAGTAACTGGGTCAGATATGCAGTCGCTCCATATAAAATACTGGTATTCAGTTGCATCTGGTTAGACTGAAAGCCGACCCTGACATAGTTGGGAAAAGTGTTGATGGCCGCGTCTATCATGTAACAGTGTCCACTAGATATCCTTATATTGTCATTGGATGAATCAATGAATGTTAGACAGCGAGATGTGGTATTTGTCTTCAATTAAAAAATCTATCATCTTCCTAAGAATTATTTAATAACTAGCTGCTGCCAGCGGCTTCGCCTGCGGCAATTATACCAAGGAAACGTACTACCGAGATAAGTATCCTACGTGTTAATCCAGGTCATAAACTACCTCTGTGCCAAATTTCATACAGATCCGTTCAGCCGTTTGAGCGTAAAGGACGGAAAAACATACAAATACACACTCGCTCACTCACAAACTTTCGCCTTTATAATATTAGTGTGATAATTTATTCGGCGTGCGTGTATGAAGATGTATGATCGTAAACGAAGCAGAGGATGTTAGGAACGTAGCAGATGGCGTATTAAGAGTGCCAGTGGAGTTTCTTGCTCGTTTTTCTCTAAAGGCACCCTGCTGCGCTATGGAATGAGCAACTAGCTTCATCTTTGTGACTGATCGACCCCTTGATGATTCAAAAGTGCATGTAATTCGTTTATTTGAAATAAATGCTTTGAATTTGGGTTTAATAATAATTTATCAATTTTTCACTTCAAGACGAGCATCTGTATAACAATGGCTCTTGCACTAGCAGTTCAAGTGTCACATAAGCCACAATTAAAAAATATTGTCGGTACTTTAAGAAGAATCATTGTAATTTGGCTCCTGCCAGTCTTGTAGGACACTTTTTTGCATTCACTTGATTCCAGTAAACATTTGCAGTTCAAATCCTAATAAATTTCTACGTGCAAACTTTTGCCTCGCCATAAAGTCCAATTTCCCTTAACAAGGGCCAAAAGTACGCAAAACTGCAGAACGGAATATAATAAGACTCCCATCAATGAGCAATTACTTAAAACTTTTAATCCGCCTAACTTTTTAATTGGTAAAAATAATCCGAATGCCAAGAGTCGATAATTGAAGAGTGTTCCAAAGAATGAAGTAATTCGAAGATCAAGGGAAAATTCTCGAGTTGTTCGAGCCCCGGCAAACATTTCGTTTTATTTGTTTGCACCCTCGGACGAACTGTCCCCTAAAGGAAAAAGGTCACCACTCACTCAAGTTCTCGATTCGCTGCCTAGTTTTTAAGGTTCCGTACCCAAAGGGTGCCAAACGAAACTCTTTAAGCCTTCGCTGTCTGTCTGTCTGTCGGCGGCCTTTACCTCGTGAACTGTAGGTACGAGTAATAGATAGTTATATCGGCAATATGTATGTGTTTCTATTACCGATATAACTAAAAAATAAAGCGGGTTTCCATAATGTGTAGTGTTAATTGGTAGTGCAAAACCCTTCGTGGCAGAAATTTACTCGTATGAGATAGGCATCTTTTATACTAAGGAAATTCACCATCTGCCCGAGTACCTAACTAACGAAAGTTGTTTCATAAGCTAAATTAAGTGACTAACCAAAAATCTTATTAGAAATGGCATAATATAAAATTTAATACCAATTCATTTTCCTTATTTCATATGCAGATTTATGAATCACCCGACAATAACTTAATTCAGTTGGTGTGCCTGGTCCTCATCATAATTGAATGTGAAATGCAGAAGTAGCTGCTACATGAGTAAATAATACTTTCTAAGACTGCACCACATTGGACTATTACGTGCTTCTATTTTTCTTCGTAACCACACGTAATGATCCCAGTGTGAGCACACCACATAAACTCGGGCGCAGCAATTTGCTTTCAAATGGCCTGAATGTGGGCATCGCAGCCCGTTGCTAGGCAACCGACGCGACGCAACGTTTACACCAAATCATGTTTACGCAATGACGCCTATGGGCTATTTGACGACGTTATTACGCTATTTTTGGCTCGGAATGATTGTTTTTCATACATGTGTACAAACATAACAAACATTGTCATCATCGTTGCATGTACACTTAAATAAATAATCTACTATCTTCACGTTTTTGAGAGCAGTGGTCTTGAAATATATTACACAAAGTGCACCTCCTACCAGGGTTCGAACCTACGACCTACAACTCGTAAGGTGGGCCACCACTGCTCCCTTAAAAACAGCAATATTTTTTAGGTACTGCTAAACATGTACAGACGCCAGCACATCAAGCTATCCCTAACTGTCAAATTTTCTCAATTAAAAATGAACCTTATGTCTTTGCAATAAAGTTGAAATACTATCAAAGTAATTTGACAGATTGTGGTAACTTGATGTGCTGGCCTCTGTACACACAATTTATGACACCTCGATTTATATAAAACCACAAACAAATTACACAAGGCTTTCTAGTTAGGAGTCGTTCGCAATTTCCTGGTTGCCAAAAATGGGTGTCATCTCACAAAAAGGGTAGGTTGTGCCTGTTATGCCCACTATACCCAGCCGTCGTCGGTCGTGCGTGAGTTACGTAGTCACACCATAAATGTTGCCAATTTGCATAAGGGGATGAAAGCTTTTGCGAGATGAGTGTGTATTATAGGTGGTGACATGCGTGGGTGTCGTTTCCACGAAATTTGTATTGGTCTTACTGTAATCGGTCGGGATATAATAGCCATATATTTTAGAGTTCCACGAAGGAAATTGATAGGAAAAAGTATTTAGTTTCATTCATTTTATTTTCTCCATTAACGTTTTGAACGCCATTGTCACATATACGTGACAAACAGCGCACGCCCTGTACGCCAACGACACAAATATGTGACGAAGGCAACAACATTATATCACGATATAAACAATTAATCCATTATTTTTATGTGTGTTTATATAGATATCTTAAAAATTGAAGCTCTCGTACGTATTTAACTATATGAAACAACTTAAAAGACACCATGGAAATTCATGATAACAAGAAGAAACAAATTTGTTGCTCGGTGGTTATGCTCTGGCGTTCAAAAGGTTTTAATATTCCCTTTTAACATAGTTAAAAGATTGCATCACATAAACATGATTTCGGTAGTTAAGTTATTAAAACTTAATGACATAAATTACTAATCCCAAAAATGGGGGAAATTAAAATATCAAATACAGTAGCAGTTTTTATTCCACCAACGTATCCAGAATCCTCAAATAATGTGAAACGAATCACGAACAAGGATTAACAGGGTGGGTTCTTTACTAAATGACGAGTGCGGTATTTGCCCATAGCTCAGTACAACACGGTTCGTGCCGAAACGGATATAATAGACGCTTTGATCCCTGATCCGGACGCTTTAAAATTTAAACAACCTGTATTTTGGGGTGGCTAAATTGTCGTACAAGCGCGATGTACTGAAAAATGGCGACCAATTATAGCTAATAAACAGAACGCAATTTATTTTTGAGGAAGATATTTTAGAGTTGCTAAACAAATCAAGCTAAAATATTCTTTCAAGAAACTGGCTCTCATTGCACCGCTTTTAAGTTCATAATTCAGTATAATTATATAATTATACGTGGGCCTGCGTAAGATTTAGGGCTGCAAAGTACGCCACACATAACTTTATACTAGTAAGAGATATGCATTTTTTTTAATCTGAGAAAATTGCCTCCTTTTAACTATATAGTGTTAATAAGTAAAATATTTATTTTACTAAACTTCAATATTAGCAATTTTTTAAAACAGATATACAATAACAAGTAAGTATATTGGGGTCTGCTTCCAGTCTATCTGGATGCAATAACCATATACTCAAACTACAAAATTAAATGCAACATCTTAGCGGCATAAATTCAAATCCGTGTATAGTCCGAGGTACGGGATTATGGGATTGTTAGGGTGTCATTTTGGTTTCCGATTTATTTGGTCCACCTCTCCAATTTTGGGATTTGTGTAATTTCGATACTCGTGTTTGCAGACTTAACACACACTACATCATCATATGAGCATAAAAATTTATCCTCCTCGCAGTCAAAGTAAAACATTATAGGTATATGGTTGAATATTTATTATATTTATGTATGCACACTGTATATAAACAAAAAGAAAGGAACAGAAAACACGTACATAGGTGATGCGATGTAGGTGATTGTGATATAGGATACCTATGCTACACATTAATTGATTTTTTTAAACTAAATAAATAATAATAAATAGAATGTGATATTCTGTAAAAACATTGAGTCAATTAGTTTGGCTCTTCTGTAGGTAGATAAAAAAAAATGCATAATCGTAAGGTGGATAAGTCGTTAAATAATAAGTCGTTGAATACGCACAGGTGAAACATTACAGGTGTCAAGCATGACCTACTCCGAGTAATAGGCTTATAAAAAAAAAATTGCGAGACTATACTCTCGCCCACATGTTTTTAATAGCGAAATAAATAACAGAGACATAAAAATGAGTGGCTCCCTCCAAAAGGTAAAAACAAATAGGTACTAAAGTCCCTCGGATAGGCATTTTACCGTCGTCAGGTGCTTCAGCCGTGGCTCATTAGTCTGGCTCTAGTCTCGTTTGTCAACACCCGCACTTCCGAATTACGGTGCGTTTTTTATTAACGCCAATTCCTTGTACCGTAACGAGTGCAATTTTTCTCGGCCCCCCCGTTTCTTTGGCGGAAAAGTGTTTTTTTACGAGTTGCTTCTGGTACGCCATTGATCTATTATTCAAGTTTGTTTTGTATCAGCTTGGTGGCTTGTTTGTTTATTTACAGTTTCGGGATTAAACTTGGTAAATTCATGACACGAATGTTGATACTTTCTCTATTAGGAAAATCACTGCCATATCCTAGAAATCCTAGTGTTGCTTATGACTAAAATGTTTAAACAGCCTTTTTTATAACAGCCTTTTTTATAACAGCCTTTTTTATAACAGCCTTTTTTATAACAGCCTTTTTTATAACAGCCTTTTTTATAACAGCCTTTTTTATAACAGCCTTTTTTATAACAGTATTATTTCTTACTAGCTGCTCCCGCGCGGTTTCACCCGCTGCTCGGCTCCTATTAATAATATACTTATATATACTTTGACATTTCACACAGCGCCATATCGTCCCAAGCTAAGCAACCTAATGCTTGTGTTATGGTAACGAGATGGCTGATATACTACAAATATTTTTTTTTTTTTTTGTAAATATATACATATTATAGATAGAAAAACACCCAGACTCGTAACAAATACTTGCAGGTCGTACAAATATTTGTTCCGTGCGGGAATCGAACCCGCGACATAGTGCGCAGCAGTCAATCGCTCAACCACTGCGCCAACCGTGTCGTCATGACGTGATGTTACATAGCCTATAGCCTTCCTCGATAAATGGACTATCCGACACAACACAAGATTTTTTTCAATTCGGACCAGTAGTTCCAGAGATTAGCGCGTTCGAACAAACAAACTCTTCAGCTTTAAAATATTTGTATTGATTTATTTCATTTTAATACATCTATTAAGTACATTTTTGTAAAAACGTTAAAAATATAAAAAAATAGTAGTAGCCCACCAGTATCGGGACCATGGTCCAAGCTACCGGTAGTCAGGGCTCCTGAGAAAGGAACCTCTTAACTATACGCGCCGTGTCCTAGAGTACCGCTTTCTGGATCAAGCTCTTGATCCAACTGCCTAACAAGAGCCTCTTCAGATGCTGGTCCATGCTCATGGCTATTATGCCATTGACCGTCACGACTATCGGCACAATGATTGCAGTATCCACATCCCATCGACAACCTCGCGAGCCAGGTCAAGATCATCAATCATCGAGCTCGGTCATCTTACAGTATTTATTTTCATGGTATACATAATAAAGTACGGATATTCTATCTATCTCTTCCGCTGTATTCTTTTCCTCTGATCTCATTTGTTTGAAACCTTGTTTTCACACTTGTACATCAATATCGTTTTGCGAGCAGATGCAGGCCCGTCTATAAATATTTAGTGTCCACTTCTGAGATCTGCAGCTGTTACTTAGTTATATGACAAACTTGTAAAATACGATCTCGTGAGACACAACACCAGTACAGACAACGAGAAATACTTTACAGACAAACTTCACTATAGTTTACAAATCCTCTATCTTGTTTGCGTTTTCTTCTACTAAATTGTGTTCATTTCAAACACTGTGCAAAATCTTTCAAGAATAGCTGTCTTCTTCTTCTTTTCGTGTGGTTAGTGACTAACCTGATGTCAGAGTTTTTAAGCTGCCCGTGGCCCTCTAACTTAGCTGTGCGTATTGTATAATTATCACTTGCTTAAAAATCGGTGAAGGAAAACATCGTGAGGAAACGAACTGAGAGATATTTCTCAACAGCATGTGTGAAAATAGCTGTTATATTAAATGTATATCGTCACAACCACATGAATCAATATTGTTAATGACTTTCTTCCCTTCGTACTAACTAGTTTCACCAAAAATATTTTCGTAATACCAGCTTAAAGTCACCCTCTTCTATTTTAAGTCCCTATCACACGTGACATTTACAACCCCTCGCATATTCAGATGGTTTAATGTCGGCTTCAACTGGTATTGCCGCATTTTTCATAAGGCGTCACTCTCATATTGCCAAATGGGACATCAGCGAATGCGCTCGCAAATGCCTTCCCACGTTTGTATGAAAAGTTGAAAATATTCTTTGACACTTTAATTGATGATCTCTGCCTAGCCTTTTACCAACTATGTTGGGGTCGGCTTCCAGTCTAACCGGATGCAGCTGAATACTAGTATTTTACATGGAGCGACTGCCTATCTGACCTCCATAACCCAGTAACTGGGTAATACGATACCCCTTGTTTGTCTGACTGAAGACAAACAAGGGGCTTGACTTGAAGACTGGCTGTCTGATTTTCGGGCTTCTGACGACCCGTAACCATGATGCACAAATGACAGCCGGGACCAACGGCTTAACATGCTTTCCGAGGCACAGAGGAAGACTCCGGTATGAAAAGATGGTC
This sequence comes from Hyppa rectilinea, assembly GCA_951799385.1. NCBI lineage: Eukaryota > Metazoa > Arthropoda > Insecta > Lepidoptera > Noctuidae > Hyppa > Hyppa rectilinea. Next base: position 7,722,367 of record OX637314.1, read on the forward strand.
ACCCATCCACGACCAACCCCAGCTAGCGTAGCTTAACCTGATGGATTGACCTGTGCGGCTGTTATTACTTAGCCACGTTTTATTTTATTCATGTTAACACTTCAGTTACACTAATGGTTGCAGAAAGAAACGAATTCAGAGTGTTTGGAAAACAATTCTGTCAAAGTTGAAAACGTACACCGTACACGAAGAATACAGAACGAAGACAGTCAAATAAGAATCACTGTCATTGTACAACATTTTAGAAGAGGTGATCTTGTAAAATGCTCTAAATTTATAACTGTAATTTTTGTGGAGTACAAAGAGTATTCTAACCTATTCTATTCTCACTGTATCACCTTTCCAAAAAACTCTCAAGAATTAAAAAAAACAACTGTATAATAAAGAGTATTCTATCGTATTCTATTCTATTCTCGCTATATCACCTTACCAAAGAACGCTCAAGAATAAAAAAGTAACTGCGTAAAGGTACAAATCACGTAAATCTTAGCTCTATTGATACACGTTTAAGCGTCGATCCATTCCCAGTGACACCATCTGCTTTGCTTCCGATATGCTCTTTGAAAGCGACAGACATTGATCGATGCTTTTCTAAGCTCAGAAATTAGATTCGAGCGAACACGATTCTTCAATACGATATCGCAGACGAAAAAGCTTGAAAATCTTTTCGTATTTACTTTGGTATTTTGAAAGACAAAATTCTGTTTTACCAAAGATCAATTACATTCAATAGTTGGAATGTTTTCGTTCCATGTACCGTTCATTGCAAGCGTTGAACTTGCAGGCAATTCAATCATGTGAAAAAATGGCCTATTGTAATACAAACAAGCTAGCGTGAGAAAATATCAAATAGCAAATGATCTCATTGTGAATGTAGGTAAACTTATAGGATAGGTGCATTGAGAGATCTAAAGAGCTAACCCATAAATAGAACGGTTTAATATCATTTACAGTGATTTGTACCAATTACAATCTGAAAACTAGCAATCTCGGTTCACAAGGTTCCAATTCCCATTGCGCAATTTCCTTGGATGCACTGAAAATAATTACGTGACTCATTAATCGTGCCCAGGCCATTTACCCGCTACCCTCCTCCCAATTTTTATCTTTTTTTACAGCGAAACCGTTGAAATAGCATTGGATACTTCTCTTTCACCTATGTATCTCGTGAAGAATTTAACATCGTAAAATAAAAGGGGGTTTGAGCTACCTGCCGGGTGATATCTGGAAAATGTTAGGAAAAACACGGAATTACTCTAATAACTGGAATTGGCTTTACGTGAAATTCCATTACCAATGATTCCTATTTTATCTTAACAGTTAAGTGTTCGGTTTTAGGAGAACTTTCTATTCTAGAAGGATCAGTCCACCAAGCGGAAAAATCCTCGTGCATAATCGGGCATCCTCCTGGCGGTTCATTCACAGCAAGGGCAAAAGTGCGCTTCGGATGTTAATGCGCTGTCGCCGCCGAATATCAACAGAATGCTCGAGGATGCACGAGGCTTCGCAGGGATTCTCGTTTAGCCAGAAACAATGTAGTCTGAACGCCCAGGCGGACTCGGGGATATATGCGACCGAGCACTCGCACATCCATAATCGTGGCAAGTAAAAGTTTGATGTCTGCGTCGAATTTTACCCTTAGAGTTAATATTCATACAGTTTGGCTATTATTCAGTCAAATTTAAAAAGTGCAATTGTTTTGCGGGATTTTTGTATGAATTATTGAAAGTACCTACAGGACAACGCCTGCAAGATCAGCTAAATCAAATATTAAAAAAATGACTCAAAAAATTCTGAATTGTGTTGTTTCAGACCTACTTCCATAACCACTATGTACTTATATCGGTATGTATTATTTGTAAAAATAAACACCGTATAAATCCATTCATTGACACATCCAGTTCATCTATATCGAAGGTTAGCGTGAATTTTATTGGCGGGCGCCTGATATATCGCGGTGCCAATCGTAAATCTGTTGCCGCGAAATAAATAATTTAAAACTAATAAAAACAGGCCCTCTACCCGTAATGTTGTATTCTTAGTTATATTCGAAACACGGAACACGTTCGGAAATCAGGGAGAGCTATATAGAAACTTGTGCTGAATACATGAAACATAAATTGTATTGTCTAGAGGACGACAAAGCTAGGTTCATTAGGTTCGATAAAGCAAATCTTCTTAGGTGTCCTGGGAAATCAGTTCATATTGACGGCCATCATGATTTTTTTTTAATTTTTACCAATATTTGATAGTAAAGCAATAACAGCCGCACGGTGCGATCAATCAGGTTAAGCTACGCTTGCGAAGGTTGCTTCATGGATGGGTGACCTTTACCAATTCGTGCCTCGGAAACCACGTTAACCTGTTGGTCGCGGATGTCATTCGTAAACCTTTGACAGTCGTCACGAGTCGTCATAAACCCGAAAATGTTACCACAAGGTTCACCAAGGGGTATCATCGCATTATCCAGATACTGATTTGTGGAGTTCAGATAGGCAATCGCTTCATCTAAAATACTGATATTAAGCTGCATCCGGTTAGACTGGAATCGGATTCAAACACAGTTGGGGAATGGTTAGGCAGATTGATTTGATTGAGTCAAAGCTTAAAAAATGATAGGTTACTTTCAAATAGGAATTGACGGAGTCATAATAAAATTGTTATTTGTTGCAGGTGAGTGAGAGTTGAGGTGGTTCCACAAGAAGCAATCCAATTAATAAGTAATAAGTAATTGGAAGCAGTTAGAAAATGTATAACTCGTCATTTCAGCTAGAATTACAACAATACGGAAACACAGTGATCCTAACAACAATACTCAAAGATGTTTCCTCAAATTGACAAAATGTATTTCTTCAGCGTATTCTACATAAACACTATTTGTTATACTTAAGTGCATTAGTAGGCACTTACATCTTACGCAAGTGCTATACCATTGTTAGCAATGAGAAAACACTGTGAACGCTAACAACTGCAGAATTAATTCCACCCGATCTTCAAGCTAAAGTAGACCTTATTACCATGTCACAAGATTAATTATGAGATATGGGGGTGTTAATTTACGATAACGAATACAGAAAATGCATTATGCATCACGGAAACGCATTGCTTTCTAAGCGTTCGTGCTATCGAACATATGTTTTTGCTACTGCGTTGCTTACTTGTCACCAAGAGGAATTTCTAGCGAATAATTCATGGTGACGGGAAATGTTACAAAATGCTCTTTATTTTCAAGACTTAGATAAGGTGTCCACGTCGCTTTAATAACAGATATGTATAAAGAAAGAATACAGGAACATGAAAGTGTTAGTAATGAATGAAGTTTTAACTCTTTGGAAATATTTTAATGGATTGTCTGTTCTTGTCAAAGCAAAAACTACTTTATTACCACCCATTGTTGACTAATCTTCACTACCAGAAGAAAAACTGTTTAACATTCCAACGGCATTGTTATGGTTCTACATTAACACCGCAATTTCCCACCAATATTCATCACCGTGTTAAGATTAAATTTTATCTTGTTTCTCATCGCCATCATCTCTTATTACATCTTGAACAAAACGCACATTCTATGGAATTTGAAAAGCATCCGTGGCAATGCTCATCCACCATGAAACAATTCAACAAACATGACCATCATTATAATTTATTATGAACAAAGCCGGTGAAACGACTTCGCAATCGACTCAACAGGGTGTGACCGTAATCTTGGACTGCACCATTGTTCGGTCTCCTCAAATTGTCATCCAAACCAACCCCCTCTTCTATTTTACCATTTTTTATAAAGTATACTGTATTAGCCTGTCCAGCTTCATAGTTCTTTGTGTTTCCATAAGCTTCTTGTTGGTTTTCAGTGTTTGTGTTTGTGTTTTATGAGACGATATGTGGTTCATGTCTAACAAATATCAAGTCTTTTTCGTCATTGTTTTGACTACGACATACGATGTGGCGAGATGTGATGCTATTTCTAATACGAATTTTAATTCGCATTTGAGAGATTATTCAGCGCTTGATGTCAATGTAAGTAGAAAAGAAACAGAAAATACTCAAAATAATAATACAAAAGAGAAAGATTTTACAATGACCTATTAATTTTTCAGAATGTAACAAATGTGAAAACGTTACAGAACGAGGATTTAGGAAAATATGCAACATTTACGCCGGCCAGCGACCCAATTAAGTTCAAGGTGAATTTGATATATAATTTCTTGGACTCTAACACTGTTATTATGCTACGCTATGTACTGTGATACCAGTATGCCGTAGGTCTGTGTTATGTATTCGAAGGGCTAACTTGTATATTTAATGAGAGTACTTAAACCGGGCGCAATTACTTCGTCGCATAGCCGACAGCATTTAGCGCATTTCAAATGCAGAAATACGACAGGCCGAGGCTGCTTGTGGGAATATCACTGACATGGCCCACATTCTTGATAAACTTGCTGGAACGGAAACGTGACTCAACCGGCAGTTGATACAATATAAACATTGACAGTTTTAATTAAATGTACACTATTTTTATTTAATTAAGTTTCGATGTGATCGGCGAATACATAAAACAAGGAGGGTATCAGCTGCTTATCGTCCTGTTCCAGTTTTTTGTACACAAAGTGTGTCAGTAATTTGTGGCGACGTACTACACTGTAAAGCATTTACAATGTGCACATAATGATTAACGGAAATCAGTCACTTTATCGCTGATGTGGTCTAGTAATAACGTTACACGTTTATCTTAAAAGTTTACGACATCCTCCTTCCATAATCTGGTTGATGGATATTTAAAATCAGAAGGTCCACAATCCTTCTTTTCCTAAACGCTCTTGCACAGTCCATGATCTTGTAATAAAATAGTTTTACCATTTCGCGTACAGGACAACCATAAAGTCAGTGATTATGCCTTTACTGACTGTATCACGAGCGAATATAAATAGCAAATTCCTTAGATGTGTATAATTAAAAGGTTTATAAACTACATGTAAGCAGTAAAGAGAACAATTTGCCATTGAAAGAGGGATTTCAAGATGCATAACTACGAATCTTTTCCCGTGACGGCGTCGACCTCAACGCAACAGTTAGTTAGATATCAGATCAGTTCCCCGAAGTAATGAATAATGCTTTGGAACAAAACCTCAATACGAAATGAGAAAAAATACATGACTCACACACTTTCGTATACATAGCTTGTTAGAATAAGATTGTATTCAAATATCTGTGAAATAAAACATGCTTAAATATTTCGAATGTACATATATATATGTCCTTGACCTCACCAAATAAATATCATAAATTCCAGAATGCTGATTCATAGCATGCAGTTAAGGTTGCGCTAGTCAACGCCGATTTCTCGAACTAGGGTTAGTTAATGACGAGACTAGCAGTTATAATTTTTAATGTACACTATCGAAGTTTACTCCATACCACGGTATGGAGTTTACTGTACTGGAAACATGACTCACTAGCGTAATCCTAAAATAAATACTCAAATGTTTCTACTCAAAGAGAACAAGTTTGTAGACATTTTAAAAGGAAAGTAATGCCGTGTAACGCCGTCAGTTGAAGTAGAAACATTGAGCGTGTTGTGTAAAGGGGCGGTGTTCAGACGATCGTATCGAACCATCGGACCGCAACCTAGGGCTAATTGTATTTAATTATTTTATCAGAAAGAAACATCTCTTAGGGATCAAATATTCTTCCTTTTTCATGACTTGTGGAAGAATTTAGACGGGTAAGTTCGTATAAATTAGTCCTATGAAATACACTTCACTTTACTAATATTAGTATTTTATATTGCTAAAGTACTTCGTAAGTATATATAATGCTGCAGTATCTCCGTCTTAGTGTTGGCCATAACCAACTCGTCAAGATGTCGCCCAGAATTCTTTTAACGAATATGTTTTCTATTGAAATAGAAAACATACATTACATCTTAATGAATTAAGATGTAATGTTTTTCGCTGATATCAAGCAAAGCCAATGTTTGAATTTGGTAAACAAACAAATAATGTTGAAGTTATTGATAACTGTTCCATTTTTAAAACACGTATCTTTACATTAGTATAAACTTGCTGTTAAACTATTTCCACTATCAAATGTCTTCACTTAACTTCTTAGCGTATTAGTGCTAATAAAAAAGAAGAAAATAAATATTTCTTGAGAAAATGAATGAATCACATCGGCAATTTTGCAGGAAATACCCGATAGCGCGTTGTCCAGCTCAAGTAATGGCCGGGGCTTGCTGTATCATGACCAACCAGGTATCTTGCATCACCAATACTATCACCACTATCGTTAAATAGTTTACTTACGAGTACATCAGCTTTATTTGAGTCTATCAAGTACATAACATGACTTTTCTTCTCTTCATCTTGGATAAAAACATTCAAGACTTCTTAAACTCCTCTTGGTTTTCTTCTAACAGCCTTAAACCTTTTTGTTACAACCCTTTCTAATTATTTTATCCAGTTCTGGTATTACATGACTGCATTTCATAACTAAATTATGCCAGTGATTATACTGCTCGCTACTGTGCGAGAAACTTTATCATGTGATATAATAAACCTTAACTATGTGAGACACAATGAGCCCCCTTACGTAACATTTTTGCTTTCTTCTCACACATCCCTTATATGTTATTATAAAGAATAATAATATGATTCATCGGTACCATACTAGTGGTTGTTTATGATCCAAGAGCAAATATTTGGGTTCGTATTTAGTTCACGCTAGGCTTTAGTGTCCAGTTTTAAGTTGTTTACTTGGACATCGCCCTGTTCTTAAACGTAAACGCCTTCGTTTGTAAACGTTCAGACACTATAAAAAATTGAAAAAATTGTACGATTTAACTTTAATCAACTTTAATAAATAAAGGATTTAAATGCCTAGCTCTCTCTCTTCTTTTGAAGTAGCTGACCAGCACTAGAGTCAGCCTAGAATCGAATCGTTTTTTTTTAGTATTTATCCCGGACTGACTGCACTTCATTTATTATAATTATGACTATCACAAACTCCAGAAATGATACAGGATGTCTTTATTTCAGGTTACGCAGTAAACGATTACGAGGAAGGTCCACACTACACTCACGGGCATGATTATCACCTATATGATCATCATCCTGAAGCCCATGGGCCTCCGACCTTTGAACATGACCACCATCATTCCTATCCTCATAGTGATCATCACGATTATCATGATCCTCATCATCCGGATTATTTTCCTTCCCACGATCACGGACACCATTACCATGGACATAAACACCATCACTCAGACCACGGGTCGTATAATAAGCATTACAAGCATGTAAGTATCATGGATTTAGAGTATTTGCTTTATTCTTTTTGGGAATAAAATCAAACGTGGAAGTGCTACCTCATACGAAATCTCGCCGAGAAGCAGCGTTGCTTTGTCCCAGTTAGTCGGGTATGGGTGCATTTAAATTATACCTTTACTGCAATTCCTCTGCTTTGACCTTTTCACTGATGGGTAGGCTACCTGATTCTCGTCCACCCAACAAAATGGGAAATACGCACTTATTAGTCTCATACGAATAACTTTTTGACCATAGTTGCCATACTTTACAATAGACCTCAAAAATTAATGAAATCAACCTTTACAACTTAAATCTCGACTTCAAGACAAATAACTACTTTTTAATCTTGTCAAAGGTTTTTAATACAACAAATAACCGTTTTGTTTTGGAAATCCCTTGATTAATGTCCATTTGCAGCATTATTTATCAGGATTCGTTTATGAAACGTGTTGATTCGTGTGGTTGTTACTTGGTTCTTTTTTGTCAATGTATTTAGGTTTTACTTCTATCGTTGCATACGTTGTCTACATCTGTTTTTATCAAATTTCCTATGGTAAGTATGCTGGATGAGATTTCTTTAGAAATAAATATCACCTTTATACGTATTTTTCAGTTCCTTTCTTCTTGTCTGTTTACATTATGTGTATATATTGGCCGGAGTCATGAAAGTTCGTAAAATATTGTCAGGTTTAGAACAGTAGAAGATACAATCTTGCTTGTAAATAATTTAGAATTCAGATCATGTAGCGTATTTATTAATTACGATTCTATGTCAGTTAGGTTGGATACATATACATATTTATAGAGTACGTTGTACACCTATGTAGTTTACCGTCTGTACTATGTTTGATACGTTCAGTAGTAAAGTACTTCTCCGGTGCCTATTTTATTTTTCCCACGCTCCTTTACTAGATTCTTGTTAACTTGGTTTTTTAATGGTCGTAATTATTATTCCTTACTTAATTCCGAACCAGATTTTCAATTCGAATCAAGTAGGTTTTCGGATCCGCCGCGTAATATTTTGTTGTTTACCTACCTAAGTGTGTGTGTGTCATTGGCTCAGCTTACACATTGGATTCATGCCTTATTAGATTATTAACCACAAAACGAATTCAATTTTCGTTTAATTTATGATCTCTAATCAATGCCCGCTTAAAACTAGCGTTCCTGTATTAACTTATGATTTGTTCCTTTTACATGTTACAGGCTTTAGCAGCAAAAACTGTGTTGTGGCCTATAGCTGGAATAGCTTTATTGGGTGCAGCTGCAGCATTGGTCAGTAACCCAGTCCTTCTCCAACTTGGCGTAGTATCTGGTAAACGCAGAAGACGAGATACTGAAGAAGTCACTGGACCAGATTTCCCATCAGATGCATTCACAAAGTACGAAGATAAAATTAACGAACAAAGTAATGAGAACAAAATTATTCACCTTAAAGAGGATTTGAAAAGAAAAAATAAGCAGAATAGAATACTGAAAATTGCATCCTTTACTGAGACTACTAAAAGAAAACAACTTTTAAATACAGATAAAGTAATGAGCGTGCAAAGTAATATTGGAATAAGAAAGGTTCGATCTTCAGTTAAAAGAAATGTTGAACAAGTAACGACATCTCCAGCAAATTACAATAGCAATAATGATGATGATAGATTCATCCCGATTCCAATTAAATTAAGAACTCCTAAAGTAACTGAGCACTTAAATGATGGTTAGATTTTATTGAATGTAATAAACGTTTTTACAACACTACTCTTGAAATATTTTCCCTTAACAAGTCATTAAACCCGACTGAAATAGTACACGTTATATGTAAAGTAAACAAGCTCGGTACTTACCAAAAAAAACACTCCAAAAATTATAAACAGTCTTTTCTAACACTACACAATCAACTTACAAGACATAACACAAACAGCAAAAATAGTAGAAAAACTGGCTCGAAGCAGCTTATCGATACACAATAAAACAGAATTAATGACACCAGAAGATATTGGCACAGGACTATTAAAATCACTTGCACATCATGTAGCTCAGTTCAAAAACAATACACTCACAGAAATATTGACAAAACAAACAATAAGCCGACAATTGTTTGATCAAACGTCATCAAAGAACCGATCATACGGTGTTTGGCTTACGAAACGAGTGAAGTTCGAACCATGCTCGAACTGCCGAGACAGTTTTGAATGAAGTTGCCTGCTGATCTTTCTATGTGTGCGCACACGCATGGCAGACTGAGCGTATTCGAGCGCAAGGGGTGTTGAAAAACTCGCTTTAAAAATGCCCATGTGTGAGTCATGGCATGACACGTTACAGTTAGCAAGGCGTCCCTATTGGCCAAGGATATTATTTGAAAAGAAAGATCGCTTTTAAACTAAAGTTGACTGTTTACCTAAGTTTGTTTTAAGCTAGTTTAAATGTTAATAATCTATTCAACCAGAAGCAGTGTCAGAACAGAATTGCCACGATTTAATCAAACTATTTTGCATTTACCATAAAGTATTTGATGTTAATCTTACCAGTAGTAATAAAATACATAACGAGAAAATTATCGAAATATATTTCAATACCTAGTCATAAAACTGTCTTAAAGGTTTTCGAATCAGCGCCCCCTACCGATTTCCTGCCGAACTAAAACTCGCACTGCTGAGCTCAATGACTGAACCACAGACAACATTCACGTTGTAGCAGTGGACGTAGCTTTTTTAAATTAGTTCACTTTGCGTTCTGTAGAGGTCGCTATAAAATAGTTTAGTAGTGAAACAAAACTGCTGAACTACCGAAAAAAAATATAGAAAATCCGAAGTCTATGACAATGGCCATTGCCATTAATGTACCTTTTGAATATGAAATTATCTTATTTAATTTGCAAAAACGCATTGAGGTGCTTAAATTATAAAGGCTTAAATTGCTCACTGTGCCTGAATATTACAAGAGGCGATCTCAATTGCGCCAATTATTCAGTGCAACTCTAAAAATATTCGAATTACAAACCATTGGCATGAAAGAAAAAGGCTATCAGAAGAATAAAAAAATAAGAAGAAGCCAGAAAGTGACTAGATTATCAAAGCTGATGGTTACAGACCTTGCTACAGAAAGAGTAAAACAATAGACTGATCTTAATTATTTAATGTTGCAAAAATAAGATATTTTATAAAATAGGTAACCTTAATAATACCTTCTGTGGAGCATCACATCAACCTTCAATTTACAGCTTGAATCCGAACTGTAACAAACAATGTTATTAATTACCTATAATGGATAAAATTAAAAAACACCACGTGCTTTCCTGTTATGACTCTTATACAAAAGCCTCTTCACTTCAGAGGGTTTTTTTCAGCCTTTACTGGCTGAAAAAGTTGTATACAAAGGTGATGATAAATTCAATATAAGTATCATTTTAATTTGGTTTTACTGACCGCCATGGCAATAAGACAAAAAAACAAACAGAAATTTACCTATAGAAACTAAGTCTTAGCAAGTGAGAATTTTAATAATTCTGGCACTCGTAACATTAGTGTTAATCTTATAATTGCATTTATATAATGCTTAATTACAGAACCACGTGCAAATCAAAATAAACTAAACAGAGCCTTGAAATAGAGTCTAACTACAGAACTTACCTAAGCAGCAAGTAGAACTAACAACTAGTAAAAACGAGCTGCCGAGCAACGAACAGCGAGTGCACGTCGGCTACGTACGAGCGATTACTCGCTGGTATGCGTGTGTACAGAGGCCAGTACATCAACTCTTCCCTAATCTGTCAAATTTCTTTGATTTATTTTCAACTTTATTACCGAAGGATAAGGTTCATTTGGGAATATTTGACAGTCTGGGATAGCTTGATGTGCTGGCGTCTGTTCCAAGAATTACTCTTTTGTTCGTTTCTTCAGCGAGAAATTCGTTGATAGCTAATGGCTTCCTCCTCGCTGGTAGGACAAATTCTCTAGATGTGATTCTTTTAGCGAGTGCTTTGCCGCCAAGTGAGAGTTGCTGTAGTTTCTTTCTAACTCCATGGGAAAGGACGTGAGTTTATTTTATGCATAAAAAAGCTGAGCTAAATAGCAAATACAATGTTGCCCGCCAAAATGCCAACCTGTCCTGAATATTTAGGGACTACTTACCTTTGGAGCATTTTCTACCGTACATTTGAATATCAAAGCTGCTCTGTCACAACCTTTTTCTCCGTCAGACACCTTGATATCATTCACTGAAAACAAAAGAGTGTTAAAAAGTCTACGAAATGAAATTGTTATATTCAATCATTGACTGACAGACAATGCAAAGCCTGGGTCTTAGAAGCAAGAAATTTTGCACAAGAATTCCAGTAATATAATTCATCAATATTATCATCATAATTGATATACGTCATGTGACGTCACATACATACATAGTGCGTGATTTGAGCTCTCGTTAAATAAAAACTTCTTGCTGTCAGAACTTTTTAAAATTGCGAAAACTTGGTGTGAGTGGACTTATTAAGTGACTAGTGATCTGTGGACATATCGGTGGCGGCGTTTGTGCGTTGTTACGTGAATTAAAACGTTCAAAACGATCGATCCAGTCACTAGTTTTTACTAACATTGTTTGGTTACCCTCAACTATTCAAACATTTTCCAAAAACGCCTGAATCAATAGTGTGGGCAAATTCAAGTTGCATGTATTGCTATTAAAATCTACAAGGCGTTATTAACCTGCAACTTATTGCCTGATAATTTTTGAAAGGCAGCATAGCACAACAACTAGCTTGGCCAAATACACAGCACTTACAATGGAGCACTCGGCAAATAAATCTCTATCGGAATCGAACATCTCTGCCTGTATGGAGACTCAACATACTCCGCCCAACTTTGTTGCCCACCGTGCTAAGCGGGGCCGGGAGCCTGATTACGATTTGGATTTCTGCAACTTCAAAGAGGAAATCAAAAATCTCATCTCGTCGTTAATTACAACCCAGAACGAAGAAATAAAAAGAATGTCTTCTACATTAATGGAGATCAAGGATACGAACAGGAATATTGAAAACGCCATGGCCTGCCTCTCCGCCCAAAATGAAGAACTGAGGAAGAAAATTGAACACTTAGAAGTCAAGACTAAGAAAGATGAGGACCAGATAGTCTTACTTGAAGATAAAATCGAAGACCTGCAACGAGGGAGCCGAAAAACGAATTTAGAAATAAAAAATGCACCGAAAATTAATAAAGAAACCAAGGATGATTTAATAACAATGTTCAAGCACCTGTCAAATGCAGTGAATTGTCCTATCCCACAAAACGACATCAAGGACATTTTCCGGGTTCCAAACAAGCGAGGCGACATGAAAACTGGACCTATCATAATCGAGCTAACATCAGCTATATTAAAGACAGACTTCTTGAAATCGGCTCGGACCTTTAACAGAACAAACAAGGGTAAATTGTGTGCACAGCATTTAGGACTCAAGACTGATGAATACTCACCCATCTATGTATCGGAGCAGCTAACCAGCAAGGGCGCACGCTTGCATTTTCTCGCCCGCGATTTGGCTAAATCGAAAGGTTATAAATACTGCTGGACAACCTTTGGTCAGGTATGCGTTAAAAAGGACGACAACTCACCCAAAATCATAATTAAAAACGAAATGCAAGTGAACAAACTTATGCAACAAATATGACTAGTCCTATTGAATCATTGTCCTATATGCCTATTGTTTATGTATATTGATATTTACAAATTAAATTCATGTTATAGAAAGATTGATATGTTTAACATAATGATATTAACACGTTTAAATAACTTAATTGTAATACGCTCTTACACACTAATAACACACACTAATAAACTTTTACTACAATCTAACCTACCTTGCATAAACTACATACTCACATACACTCACTCATGCATAGACACTCAAACATACGGATACACTCAAACATACACAAACACTTACACATCTCAATTTCCCAAACTACTTCATATTCCTATATCGATAAACCTAACATACAATAATGGATAACACTCTAGAAACTATTACTGAAATTGATAACACGGAAATAGCACAAGTATCGAACTTATCACTACACACTTTTAATACATCAATTGAAATAAAAAACACTGACTTTACGATTGTCTCTCAGAACATACGAAGTATCTACTTAAATTTCACTGACCTGCAACTAAACCTAGCTAATTTTAATTTCGCTGTTGACCTTGTTGTGCTGAGTGAATGCAGGCTGAACCCCAATAAAAACATCCCCCAACTAAACAACTACTCGGCACACCACACCACCAAACATTTAAATAAAGCTGACGGTGTCGTCATTTACGTCTGTAACAAACATAATTATAAAATAAAAGAAATTAAATTAACTCATGCTTCTTGCCTGCAAGTAACCATCAAGCCCGATCTTATCGTCATAGGTATTTATCGCTCTCCATCAAAAACAAATGCAGATGACTTCATTAATTCTTTATCTCTCCACTTAGCAACAATTGCACCAAGTAAAAACGTCATAATCACTGGTGACATCAACATAAATTTAATCTCTAAACAAGAAGAACAATCATACGAGCGTTCAAATAGACTTAATTATTTAAATATGTTGGCGATGCACGGCCTACTCCCTGGACACTCATTTCCAACAAGAGATAAAAGTTGTTTAGATCACTTCATTTTAAAATTAACGCCTAATAAAAAATCTGCTTTTATTGGTATTCTAGACACCACAATTACCGATCACAATATGATTTTTCTAAAACTATCCGATCTAACGAAAAAACTTCAACTAAGTAAAACTAAAACAATAATAAACGTAGATAAAGCCATGGAACTCTTAAAATCTAACAATATACAAGACCTTCTAAACCTAACCAACCCTAATCTTCTTACCGATACCCTTATAAGCTTGCTTCAACAATGTCTCACGGGCAGCACTCTTGTTAAAAGTATCCCTGTAAAATATAGGCTGATTAAACCTTGGATGACTACAGGTTTACTGCGCTGCATACATAACCGCAACAGCATGCAAAGGAAGCTAAAGCTAGACCCATATAATGACATTCTTAAAATCACCTTTAAAAGATACCGAAACTACTGCAATAGTATACTAAAAAGACAGAAACGTAAACATGATCGTGACCTACTTTACAAGACACAAAATAACCCTAAAAAATTATGGCAAAGTATTAACACTATTACCCAACGTAAGCCACCTAAAACTCACAACACAGATTTATTGGAATCAGCCGTTACCCCTCATGAAGCAGTCAACAAGGTCAACAAATACTTCTCCACAATAGGCAAGCACCTGGCTGACGACATATTAAATAACCCCGAAAGAATCGCTATTAATGACAGCACTATACCCGTAAGAGATCCAAATCCACCAGTTTCATCTTTTGTATTTTTCAACACGGATCCTCATGAAGTTGCAACCGTAATAACAAGTTTAAAATCTGATTGTGCCACCGGCTGGGACAAAATTCCAGTCAGTTTTCTAAAAACTGCACAGCAAATTATTTCGCCAATTATTTCCCATCTTATTAACCTTTGTTTTGAACAGGGAACATTCCCCATTGCCTTAAAGCAAGCTGTTATAACACCCGTGTACAAGAGTGGGAACAGAGCTGACTCGTCAAATTATAGGCCGATATCTGTCCTCCCGTCCTTGTCTAAAGTAGTTGAGCGTGTAATAAACCAACGCTTGATTAGATATCTAACTAAAAACAACGTTCTCTCAGCGTCACAGTTTGGCTTTAGACAGGGCAAATCTACAGAGGATGCAATCTTGGCGCTTGCCTCTACTGTCACTGAAAAAGTTGACAGCGGAAGTAAGTGTCTGGCAGTCTTTCTAGACCTCAAAAAGGCCTTTGACACAGTCTCTGTTCCCACACTTCTACACAGGTTAGAAGATATTGGCGTGCGAGGTGTACCACTTAAGCTTTTCAAGGAATACTTGAGTGAGCGCAGATATGTGGTACGGATTGGATTGGCCACTAGTTCTGAAGAAATTGTGACTTACGGAGTGGGACAAGGTAGTGTGCTGGGGCCAACACTGTTTCTTATTTACATAAACACCTTATGTAATATGCCTTTAGAAGATGCTCATATATTCTCCTACGCTGATGATACAGCAATAGTTTTCTCGGGAGCATCTTGGGACAGTGTTGGCCGTACCGCGGAACGTGGCTTGTCTATCATAGCTTCCTGGCTCAATCGCAATCTTCTAACATTAAATGTCTCTAAGACCAATTATATCTGCTTCTCTATTTACAACAGTACGCAACCATCACAAGATCTTCAGATTAAAATCCACACATGCTCTGAACCTTCCAACAATATATGTACCTGTTTAAATATTACCAAAGTTAGTCACACCAAATACCTTGGTGTTATGCTTGACCAAAGGTTATCATGGCACTTACACTTAGAATTAATAATGAGTAGAGTCAGGAAGCTCATATGGACCTTTAAGTCACTACGACATGTGGCCACTAAAGAACTTATCAGGCAAATCTACGTCTCTCTGGGTCAGTCCATAGTAATGTACTGCTTGCCAATCTGGGGCGGAGCAACAAAAACCAAATTTTTAGAACTGGAGAGGGCGCAGAGAGCGCTTCTGAAGGTGATGTTCTTCAAACCACTGAGGTTCCCCACTGAAAGCCTATACTTAACATCAAATCTGTTATCAGTTAGGAAGCTATATATCCTTCAGATGGTTTTAAAGAAACATAAATCCCTTCCCTTTGTCCCTGCCAGGGCACAGGCCAGGAGGAAGAATAATGTTGCTCCAGAAATCCCAGTCAAAACTTATTTTGCTTCAAGGCAATATACAAAACAATCAACACACATATATAATGTAGTTAATAAAGAAAATAACATATATCCTATGACATACCACGACTGCAAAAAAACAATCGCTAAATGGCTGATAAACAAAACTTATAATGAAATCGAATCAATTTTACATACAATTACATAGTCCAAAAACACTTGGACACAAACGACACAAACATACATACTACAAACATGCACACACGCAGCCCCACGCACCCACACACACACACACACACACACACACATACACACCCAGAGCGCAAACTAAAGGATAAAATTACTATGTTTATTTTATTTAATCAACTGTTTAGATTTTAGCTAATTTTCACACTTATGTATGTAGTTACTGTAAATTAGAAAAGCGGAAATACCTATCACAAGCAAAAACTTGCTTAAAAGGTAATTCCAAAAATTGTAAATTTATTTAAATAAGTGGATGAAATAAATAATTTTAATTTTTTTTTAATTTTAATCAAGTAAGGATTTTTCATCTCCCATTTTTTATGGTGGGAAATTGGACCTTTAATAACAAATACAAGATCACGATTTTCTCACAGTATTTGGTAAGGCTGTTTTCACTTATTTGATTATCATTGAAATCATCTGCCTAGCCTTTTCCCAACCATGTTGGGGTCGGCTTCCAGTCTAACCGGATGCAGCTGAATACCAGTATTTTACATGGAGCGACTGCCTATCTGACCTCCACAACCCAGTAACTGGGCACTGACAAATGACAGTCGGGGCCAACGGCTTAACGTGCTTTCCGAGGCACGGATGAGTCTCGTTATATAAATATTGTCACCCATCCACGGCCAACCCCGGCAAGCGTAGATTAACCTGATAGATCGACCTGTGCGGCTGTTAGTACTTAGCCACGAGCTCTTCTCTTATTTTCATTGTAATCAATGCGTACAAAATTCCAACAGTTCTGTTGCCACAAGCTCCTTTAAGTATACCTTTGACACAAAGATCTGCCATTTTCTTAGCATTGACAAGTCGTTTTTCATCCCCGTTTTTCATCATTTCAGCTACTTTGTAGGCATGATCGATGTCATACTGTCCTTGAGCATTCATCTGAAAAAAGTGAACTGTTAAAATATGGTAGTTTGTGTATTTAATACTATAGGTACTAGCTTCCGATCACGGCTTCACCCGCATAATATGTCGACTTAATACACAAAAACCTTCCTCTAGAATCACTCTACTTATTAAAAAAACCGCATCAGAATCCGTTGCGTAGATTTAAAGATTTAAGCATACATAGGGATTTAGGGGCAGAGAAAGCGAATTATTTATACTATGTAGTGAAGTAGCTATAAATGTGGCAGTTAAAACAACGCACCATTATTTTTTCGGGAAATAACTATAATTCACATCAAAGCACATAACAGACAAATATCAATTCAGAGATAGCATCAGTGCGATTGAAATTTAACGAGCAGGATCATTACCAGTCGTAAGTACAGAATAAATCAAACAATAGTTTTGTACACCCATCTATCGAATGCCACCATCAGTTTGTAATTTTACGATTTTCCATCATGGTTATCTAATCACAATACCTGCTCGTGAATCGCTAGATAGACGCACTGATTAACATTTAGAAATGCAGAATACAGTCCTAATTCACAGTTATCGATTTGGAATATTTATACTAGACTAACAACTTTTGAACACCGGTCACGAGCAGACTCGTAGGTATATTATGGGGAATCTTTTTTTTTTTTTTTTTTTTAAGGCTGGGAAATCATCCAATGACTGCTCCCGCTCTGGGTGGAGCGGAAGGGAGTGTCAGACTCTTACTGACTAAAACCCATCCATGTTCCTTCCGTAGCCCTTTATGTTCCGGGGTAGCGGTAACCCTTTCGGACAATCCCGCTTACCCGGCAGGCTTGGCCCTGAGGGGCCCCTTCATATGCTGACATCTCTTTGAGGCGCGCGTGGAACATATACGCGCCGTACGGCACGGGTCTGGTGCTGATCGGACGGTGAGTCACCCATTACTCACCGCCCGCAGGCCCGCGCCTACGGTGGCCGGGAGTCGTCACGTGGCTCTCGACGCCCGGAGCGTCTCCCGCGGCGGCTGGGACGGGAGGACCTTTCTCTCTCCCATCCCGCCTCCTCCTTCGCGAGCATAACTTTTTCGCAGAAGGAGGTGACTGCCTCCCACTCCCTCTCGCCCCGGACCATGGCTTGCACCAGGTTAACATTTTCTTACGTTTTTGCAAACTGCAGATCGGTGTCAGGTTGCATTCTGATGAAAATATGATTAGCGGCAGCAAAAACTATTTATTTACATAATTGTGGTCATTAGAATCAATACAACTTTCTTAGGTACAATTGGCCTTAAATGTCATGATTTCATCAAAAAATGGTCATTCAATAAGGTTGTTTGAAATTTGAGAGATGTGTATTTCATTTAAAATATTATTATGATGTAAATGTAATATGGTCGTGGATCATACTTTGATCAACATAAAACCTGGTACTGACCAGCAAATTACAAAAACATAAGAAAATTTGGATTTCGCGTGCTACTCTGGGGCTTTCGCCTTAATGATATATTTTACAACTTCTCTTGTCCCATCTCATTGTCATCAAATTACAATAATAGATACATTTTCTGTCAAAAAAACTAAAACAAGATTTCCCACAGGCATACCTATGCTTGTTTTAATAAAGTTACCTACCACTTCAGCGGCCTTATAAGCGCAAGCCAGCACGCATTTCGTGGCAGGCTTGGTTGGGACCACGTAACTCTGGAGCTGCACCAGTTCCAGCATATCCACTTCAGAGTCCTTGTTACATTTCATTACCAGCTTTGTGAATTCCATCTTCAGCTCTTCCTCTGTGAGGGCCTTTAAAAATACAGGTTTTTTTTTAATTTGGTTTTTAAAGTATCGATATGGCCATGGAAAGTAATTTGTCGGAAATAACAGTTGGAATTTACTTAAATTGCCATTCAATTCAAGTGTAAAAGTGAATAAAATACTCGTAAACTCAGAAAAAAATACTCAAATCTAAAGACTATAAGGTACTACAAAATACACTTAACAATAGGATTAATTCACTATAAAGCAGAATCTAACGAATTCTATATTATTGTGATTGATTGAAAATGAATACTTTAGTTTAAGCTTTCTATGAAAAATATGACAAAGCGTACCACCTCACTTGTGCTACTTTTTCGTGCCTAAAGGATATAATAATTAAATAAAAGATTACAATGTTAATTTGGCTAAGACAATCAATATAAAACAAAGAAAAATATCGATAATTACTTACGTAAACACAGCTGCATAATGCTAAAAACAGAATAATAAAGTTCCACATATCGATCTCGCGCTTCGTCCAATACTAATCGAAATGGATATGTAACAACGTATATAAATACTACAGTTCTAAAACACACGCGTATTAAAGGAAATTATGTATTCCCGATAACATTAAAGTTTAGTTATTATTACGTGAAATAATAGCTTTAATTATAATTTCGAGTTTTTACCGTCTAGTGGCTAGATAGTATCTTTTCATCATAATATATACTTTTTCAATGCAATCTCTGGTGATATTAAGTACAACGTTTATTTTAGCAAGTAATTTCAACCTTTTGATTTTATCTAAAATACTTTCATTTAAAAACAAATTGATACCAAAATTAAACAAGGTGGGTACATAAAATATTTATTTGAACTTTAGCATAGTAATTCTACAGTATATTAAATGAATACATCTATCAAACTGAAACGTTCAGCTGCTGAAACCGATGTAGAACACAAAACATAACAGAATCTCTTCATGATGTTTCACAGAGTCACAGCTGTAGTCTGGTGGCTTAGAGAAGGTCAAACTGAAACAATAAAATTAAAACCAATTAGTTCCATACCATCCTTTTTAGAAGGTACCGCTCCTTTTTTTTTTTGAGGGTGTGATATCATCGAATGACTCCTCCCGCTCTGGGTGGTGCAGAAAGGAGTGTCTCTCGTAGACTCTTACTTACTAAAACCCATCCATGTTCCTTCCTTAGCCTTATGTTCCGGGGAGTGGTAACCCTTACGCACAATCCCACTTAAAGGTACCGCTCTTAAGGCTTAATATACAAAAACTTACATCAGGAGACTTTTCCACAGTACACTTGAAGATCAAAGCAGCTCTCTCGCAGCCCCTTGTTCCATCGCTGACAGCTACATCGTTCACTGCAAAAATCACATAATGGTAATCACAATTTAATTACCTAAGTACTTTATCTCAAGTTACTCTGGTTATATCATCCTGTCTTCCTGCTTACTGAATTACTGGTGAAATAATCTATTTTTTTTCTATAGATTTTTATAGTTTAATGTATTAAGATATGGAAATTGTAAACTTATAACTAGCAAGGCTACCTAAAAAAACCGTGCCACTTCTGAGAAGGATGAGCCTATATTTTCGGATTTCTAAGGTGCCAAATGCTCAAGTAGTATAGCAACAGTTTTTTAATCATGCGGATTCTCTCAGCTCGAAATTTGAAACTTAGAGTGCCTCTGACAAACTTTTAATCAATTCCAGTATTAAAGCTATTGATCACGATGACATCTTTAGATATGTGCTTCTTATCAGTAATGATGACCTCTGCCAGGTCCCAATGCAATGAATAATTCTTTAATCTTTTTGATGCTAGTAAAAAGTAACCGTGTTAATCGGGTTTCGTTGCTGACAGTACCCAGGTACTTTCTTACTAATTAAAGCAGTTGAAATGATGGAAAAGCAATAAAATGTTGACCTAGGAAAATGGATGGATGATCATAATGGATTTATTATCAATGCGTTCATTGTTCTGGCTATTAAATTCCATCTAATCTATACGTTGTAAAGGAATATGAATGGACACAAATGGCTCACAATGAAAATGAATGTTTGGTTATGCATGTCTGCATCTACCTACTAATACATTAATACCTACTTTACTAATGAACATACTGACTATTCCCATACTCAACTCATATTATCTCAACCTCTGTTTAACCTAACCTGCTAATCAATTGCATTACCGGTATAATATCATCATCTGCCTAGCCTTTTCCCAACTATGCTGGGGTCGGCTTCCAGTCTAACCGGATGCAGCTGAATACCAGTATTTTACAGGAGCGAGTGCCTATCGGACCTCCATAACCCAGTAACTGGGCAATACGATAACCCTTGGTAAGACTGGCTGTCAGATTTTCGGGCTTCTGATGACTCGTAACGACTGTCAAAGTTGCACAAATGTCAGGGATCAACGGCTTAACGTGCTTATTACCGGGATAATAAACTTTGTTACATATATTTTTTTCATTAATTAATTAGAATTATAGTTTTTCAATATTACCGCTTTTGCATGCTTCCGTGAATTCTTCACTCTTTTTTATTTTGTCTGGGTCATCAGATAAATATTTTCGTGTCATTTCATTTACGCCTTCAACCGATAATTCTCCTTGTTCGTTCATCTGAAATTAATTATTAGTAGATAATTTGGTCCTGCTTTTTAGCCGTTGTGTTTATCATACATCTTATACCATCTTATATTGTATCGTTCACGGTTCTAGAATTATTATGAATACTTCGGGTAATTTGCCTTACATATTATCTAGTTTTTTTTTCGTAATTATAGTGTAGTTCTTTTTCATATTCTTTGCATTATTCATTATTTTATTATGAGCGCTGAGTTTCATACATTAAAATTCATGTATGTTTTCCTATACCACTTACATTATCTCTACATAATATTAAAAATCAAAGTCGCTACCCGCAGTCTGTCCCTATGTGCGCCTAGATATTTTAATCTACGCAATGGATTTTATTGCAATTTTCATTAGTAAATACGGTGATTCAAGAGGAAGGTTTATACGTTAATTTAACTAGATTAGGTAGTAGTAGTAGAGTAATTTTACAAAATTTGGCTTTTACTCTTCGTTGTTAATAATTGCTCAATTGAAAACTAAATTTGTACAGAGGCCAGCACATTAAGTTACCACAATCTGTCAAATTTCTTTGATAGTATTTCAACTTTATTGCAAAGACATACGGTTCATTTTTAATTGAGAAAATTTGACAGTTAGGGATAGCTTGATGTGCTGGCGTCTGTACTTAAACTAACTATATAAGCTGGGAAATCATCCAATGACTTCTCCCGCTCTGGGTTTATAACTGCACTATTGTATTAGGTAGGTGAGCCTGTAATGATAGTGTATGTGAGTTAAATAAATAAATAAACTTGCTTTTACTCGCAGCTTTCCCCACGCAACAGTAGAGTTTGTCTAATTTAAAAATGCTATTCCCTCCACTGAAATTTCTATACAAACATTTAAAATGTGTAAGCATCAGGCAGTGGAAGGGCGTGCAGTTTCAGATCAGATCAGACGGTGTCTATCTGCATTGCACCCTTGTGAAGTCGAGCGGGTCGCTAGTAACAAATATTTTAATCCATCCACATGTTAATCCTATCAACCCAGGCCATGGTCTACCTGTGTATCAAATATCATATAAGGAATATGGCTTAACCAAGCGTCGGTTAGAAAATAACTGACAGTATTCGACATTTCAAAATGTTAGGATATTTTGGTAGGTTTTGTATAAAAGAAATGAATAAGAGTCTGTCAGTAGCCATAGATAATACACTATAATAGGTATCAGTAACCATGTTGCTGGACGCATGTATTCTTTAAAAGTAATATAATTCAATAGCTGCTGCCCCGTGTGTTTCTATTCCTAGGATAGAAATTCCTCCACCACAACTCACTACACGAGCTAGAGCTAGTGTAGTGAGTTGTGGTGGAGGAATTTACAGAGGTAGACCTCTGAAAGCTCCCTAAGTGAAGGCCTATCTGGTCTTCACAGTACCTATGCATCATTCAGCCGTTAATATGTCCGAAAGGGTTACCGCTACCTCGGAACATAAAGGGCTAACGAAGGAACATGGATGGGTTTTAGTCAGTAAGAGTGTGACACTCCCTTCCGCTCCACCCAGAGCGGGAGAATTCATTGGATGATCTCCCAGCCTTAAAAAAAAGCCGTTAATATGTAAATAGGTAGCAGACAGATAGTTAGTTTCGCATTAATAATATAAAGTAGTAAATATATGTGCTGATATACACATCATAACGAAGGTAAGCATCATCTGATTCATAGGAATACATGTTTCCGGTGTGTAAAGAGCATTAGCTGTAATCATTGCGACGAGAAGGCATTGTACAATGACTGTGGACCGTGTAATTGGTATACTTATCATGCGACCTTGCGTAATTTTACACAACAGTAGGTATTCGTCGCTGGGAACCAAACTGAAAATGCACATCCGAAATTATTGAAAAAAGAACTGAATGTAGGCACGGATCAGAGAATAAACTGGACAAGTGAGTGTCGGTCCACGCACAATGAAGGGTTTCGTAGTTGGGATGAATTTATCCCAAAAAAAAAACTAAAAAAATGTTCACCCGATTGATATACCTCAAGAACAATATTATTCTCCAACTGCAAATATTAGTTTGATAGAATAGTCCGGTCAATTTAAACATCCGAGGGTGCAATAATTCGCACTCAGCTGAAAATTTATGTGTTTATAAATAAGCATGATGGTGTTTTGAACAATCCTAACAAGCTGGGTGTTATTTATTTATTTATTTAAACTTTTCGCACACAATAAAGGTACAAAGGCGGACTTAATGTTATTGTACTTTCACTCCTATTTTTTGGTCTAATTTGACCTGACTTCTAGTAGAGCCAACTACAAATTAACAATTTTCGAACTTCTTTCTTGATAAGTGCTATAGAGTAGAATTTTTCTTCATTTGAGGGTCCAGGACTCAAAAAAGAAATGGTAACACGATATTCACAAGCCTACGAGCGAATCCAAAAAAAAAAGAAATTACTACTTGTTCTACTTGTCAAACTACTATTTTACATAACATTACATCACGCCTGTAATCCCCGAAGGTTAAGCAGAGTTGTTTCTCTGCTTGATGTGTGGTTGAGGTGTGTTGAAATGTGGGTTTGATAGGTCACCCACATTTTGCCAATTATGTTTAAGTCCCATGTAATAGGGTGTTAAACTATTGAGTACAGCAGACGAGTTACGAAAAAAGGTAATTGCTATGATTTTGCTGCAAATTGAACTTTGTTCACTGTCAAAGAGCCCGTGTTACCAAAAAACAGACATTAGAGGAAAATACTTTGGACTTAGTACCGGACCAGTGCCTACATCTACCAGGTAACGAGCCTTTGGACTATACAGCTTAATTGTGTAAAAAAAAAGACTAATTTTATAGCCACAACCAAATTGGTAATTGCAAAATAGTACCATTCGCGACAAACATAGTAATTATGCAATTAATTACCAGCATAGTTTAATTTATATGTTCAGTGTAAAATCATCTGCTTGGAAAGAATATGCGAGCTTAAATGGCTAGGCGTGGTACGTTGCAAGCCGAAAGAACGTGGTAGCAAATAACATAACCGATGCCCAAAGGGTCGCGATAGTCTATGAAAGAGATATTGGGACCAAATTCAGGAACTTTATTAAAATCTGCTTGGAATTTAAAAAAGACGGAAGACGAGATGGAAGACATGAGGACTACCCTGGATAAGTAAAGTACAGTCAAGGTTGCCAACTGCCACCGCGACGCTAAAGCCACGGTGGACTTCATTAAGAATTTACGCAATCATGACTCAGAGTAAAACTTTGCAAAAACATAAAAATTACCATCGGACACTACGCAATTTATTTCTTTGTATATGACATTGCTGATCTTGCTTGATGTAGGAATGTTTTGAAACCTTATGTTAGTCTGTTTCCACCAACCCACACTGGGCTTGCGGCATTGATTATGGCCCACTCCCTCTCACGAGAGAAAACTACTGTGACGTAGTAGTGGAAACTAAATATTTTAAATCTATCAAATACAGGGTTAGTTTTCAAAGATTAGCCAAATTTAAAAAATAAGATCTAAAGACCAAACCGACGACGGGGTCATTGTCATAAATGCGAGCGGCCCGCGCGTGGTGAACGATTATGCCTGATTCGGCCTGTCCCTTGCTGTCCTCCCCCAGCGACGCCTTAAGCCGAGGTCCGTACCCCGAGGCCTGTATTCCATTGTGGCATCCACAAGCAAGCCCGGTTAAGCAGTAGACAACCCTATGGTTGAACTGCGAAATACCACTAACAAAAAAAAAGCGCGGTGGCCAGTGAGCTGGTGCAGCCCCCGCGTGCGGGTTGGGTGTGCGTAGGCGACTCTAACGGGAATCAATGCACTTCACGGGTTTGTGGTTATGTGCGTGTTCCTAGCCAAAATGTAGATTTGCGTTTTATTTATAGGTTGATGAACTGTATTATGTTTTTAGTAATATCCACGCCTTCAGATTTTTAGTAGCGGTCAGGCAAAAAATTATATCATACTTAAGTAAAAAGAAGTTTTATTTTACATTATCGAAAATATGATCGATTTGGAACCGTCTTTGAAAATTTGGCTGGTTATTGAAAACTAACCCTGTATTGTGGTATAATCTGAAATATTAGGTATGATATAATAAGAATTCTTACCATCCCAGCCTTCTTATAAACGCAAGCAAAGAGACACCTCGTGGATTCGCTATCAGGCATTGTCTTGCTCTTGAGCTGTAACATATCAGACGCCGTTATAGGATAGTTGTCCGAACACGCTATTATCATCTCCACGTATTTCATTTTCAGTTCTTCCAATGACGATGCCTGGAACAGTAATTGATATCACATTATTATTTATTTTTTGGTAAAAAATTGTATAGGTAAGTACTTGCAGAAATACCAAAATTTAACGTAATTTGAGAGAATTATAGCATTTAACTTTCACACAAATCGCTAAAGTGTTGCGAAATTCTTCGAAACCAGTAATTATTGTGAGTAATGTTACTATAAACACAGTTTAGAGAAGAACTGTATGTTGTTAAATTTTTACTTTTCTTTTTATTCTTTGAGATAAAAAATACACCGTCACCACACGAATGTAAAAACCTTTAACTTTACGTAGGTAATAAAAACATACCTTAACATTTAAGGAAAAAATACCACCAATAAAAACAAAAAAATATAACTTAAACATGGCTACGCCCTAAATCCCGCGCATTTGACAAGCAAATGTGTGAATTCATGCAAATTATCCTTTATATACGTATATGTTAACAACAATGGTGAGTAACCACTGGGTTACGACAAAAAGCATGCAGTTGGTAATCCATTTTATAAATATGAACTATATTAAATGACGATTCAAATTGCGCCTTATTCCGAAGTTATTGGGTTCATATCGCCGTGTATTTACACATTACAAATAAATCCCTTTTGATCGCAATTATTATAGTGTTACACAATACTTTTGTTGTCGCTACATTTGAATTATTGACAAATAATCTCATTCATCCTGTGACAACGTAACGAGAAACTTATTGTAACAACAATGGATGTAATTAACTGCAGACATAATTATGAAAAACACATTGCATAAAAAAACCCTGTTAAAAGGATACTATCACCTGTCTTAACTGTCTAAATTAATGGCAACACCAATTAGGCAAATTAATACTACTAGTTGAAAACTGATTCTCATGGCAGTCAATACGAATACGACTAGATTAGCTATATAATAATAATGGAGACAATTCGAATCTATAAGAAATAGTGAGGATATGAAGCACACCAATTCTTAAGATTTTATATCCCTACGCGGTGTCCAAAGGCCTCTGAACCCTTGTTTCTAACTTTTTAACTATGAAATCCATCATAACTGTTAATTGATTCGTAATCAGACTATATTGTCCCAATGTAGGGTAAAGTCTTCCCTTTCATTATTCCACTCAACACAATCCTGCGCCAATCTGGACCAATCCTGCCTACAGGCGTCAAGCTCGTCTCGCCATCTCATCATCCATGAATGTAAAAAAGATTATGGAAACTCTGATGACACCTATTGGTATAACACGGCTGACAAGGGCAGAATGAAAGAGAAATGCTGCCAATCTATACCACTCCAAGTAGAGCAGACAAAAGCAGAAAATGACTCAATTGACATGGAATAACTTACAGTTAGGTCACTCTCATAGAGGAAAGTAATATATCGGGTATAGAGAGCCCTCTTGCAGCTAATGCTAATGTCAATTGATCGGCGCCATCTATTATCACCATCCACAAACTTGTCATGTATAGCTATAGCTAGCTACAGATAGCTATAGCTAGCTAGCTATAGGTACTACCTATGCTATAGTGCCTATACTTAAGCTTCCTTACTAATTTGCTTGTTTATTGATAAAGGTTTACTATGATTTTGTTATCATAGTAAAACTTTATCAAATTAAAAACAAGCAAATTAGTAAGGAAGCTTAAGTATAGGCACTATTGTAATTTCAAAAGTTACACAGCGGATACATAAAGGAAACATCCTTTTCTTTTACAAAATTACTTGCTTTATTTGTAAATTTTAATTCAAATTAATTTGTGTTTTTTGTTCATATACAAAAGGTGTGGCTGATGTTCAATCGTTACATCTGGGCCGCTCTTTCACTCATGAACGTTGCTTGAGAGCCGTGGTCAATCAAAGCCATAGCACTGTCTCTTGTCCCGAGTCATGATTTCTTACTGGTACATGAGCTGTGGCCAGTAATGCAGTGGACAAATTTGCAGCGAGATGCGATGAAAGTGTAACATTGGTGTCCGCTGATTTTGCAGAATCTTGATTAGTTTCAACTTCATTGTTTTGTTGTTTCTTATAGTCTGGTTGATATGGTGTGGATTGATGCGTGAGCGTGTGATAACGTTTGTGACATTTTCGGCAGCACATCTTCAGGCGACATCTATAAGCGGAATGTCCTGGGCCCAGACAATTATAGCATAGGTTGTGTTTTTTCTGGTACTCGCACCTCTCAGCTGGATTAAGTTTTATGAATTCCTCACAATGACATAATGTGGTCCTTTTCGCACATAGCGCAGCTTCTTGGTTTTGAAGAGGTAGTATTTGGTGTGGACACGTGAACTGCGTATTCTTTTCCCTTAGGAGTAGGCTTCTCTCTATTTGCAGGCGTGATAAGCTCGATCGTGCGGAACTTGGACAGTAGGAACTTGTGCAGGGCATCCCATTTAGGTAACTCGTCGTCATTATCATCGTAAGCAGCTTCTTCCCATTCTCGATGCGTCTCGGGGTCCAATGCGTGATCGTATCCCATGGGCTGGTTGTCAGGTTCAGGTTCACTACGGAGGAGGATTCGAGGATCGGCGGACTAATTTTTATGCAGAAAAGCACAAACATGACACACACAACAACGACCACGACATAAAACATAAAAAAATGTTGTGAATTTGTGATCTAATAATTTGACAATCAATAACAACTCAATAATTCTCTGTGTTGCTATCGTAATTATTACGCGGCTTGTAATCTCCACAAATATTTGCAAATAATTATAATACGTGTTAAATAAAATGATTAGGTAGTGAAATTTATTTTTAATTTATTTATTTTTTGTCACATATTAATATTACATTTGTATCGGTGGTGGCGCCATCTGCGGTGACATAAAGTAACTAATTGTTTTTGGATGGAGATAACAGATGTAGCATTTTTAAAACATTACCCCAAATCTGTCAATGTATGGAATTGTCCTACCCATAGAGGAAAGTAATATATCGGGTATAGAGAGCCCTCTTGCAGCTAATGCTAATGTCAATTGATCGGCGCCATCTATTATCACCATCCACAAACTTGTCATGTATAGCTATAGCTAGCTATAGGTACTACCTATGCTATAGTGCCTATACTTAAGCTTCCTTACTAATTTGCTTGTTTATTGATAAAGTTTTACTATGATTTTGTTATCATAGTAAAACTTTATCAAATTAAAAACAAGCAAATTAGTAAGGAAGCTTAAGTATAGGCACTATTGTAATTTCAAAAGTTACACAGCGGATACATAAAGGAAACATCCTTTTCTTTTACAAAATTACTTGCTTTATTTGTAAATTTTAATTCAAATTAATTTGTGTGTTAATATACAAAAGGTGTGGCTGATGTTCAATCGTTACATCTGGGCCGCTCTTTCATTCATGAACGTTGCTTGAGAGCCGTGGTCAATCAAAGCCATAGCACTGTCTCTTGTCCCGAGTCATGATTTCTTACTGGTACAAGAGCTGTGGCCAGTAATGCAGTGGACAAATTTGCAGCGAGATGCGATGAAAGTGTAACATTGGTTTCCGCTGATTTTGCAGAATCTTGATTAGTTTCAACTTCATTGTTTTGTTGTTTCTTATTGTCTGGTTGATATGGTGTGGATTGATGCGTGAGCGTGTGATAACGTTTGTGACATTTTCGGCAGCACATCTTCAGGCGACATCTATAAGCGGAATGTCCTGGGGCCAGACAATTTATAGCATGGGTTGTGTTTTTTCTGGTACTCGCACCTCTCAGCTGGATTAAGTTTTATGAATTCCTCACAATGACATAATGTGTGGTCCTTTTCGCACATAGCGCAGCTTGGTTTTGAAGAGGTAGTATTTGGTGTGGACACGTGAACTGCGTATTCTTTTCCCTTAGGAGTAGGCTTCTCTCTATTTGCAGGCGTGATAAGCTCGATCGTGCGGAACTTGGACAGTAGGAACTTGTGCAGGGCATCCCATTTAGGTAACTCGTCGTCATTATCATCGTAAGCAGCTTCTTCCCATTCTCGATGCGTCTCGGGGTCCAATGCGTGAGCGTATCCCATGGGCTGGTTGTCAGGTTCAGGTTCACTACGGAGGAGGATTCGAGGACCGGCGGATTAATTTTTATGCAGAATAGCACAAACATGACACACACAACAACGACCACGACTTAAAACATAAAAAATGTTGTGAATTTGTGATCTAATAATTTGACAATCAATAACAACTCAATAATTCTCTGTGTTGCTATCGTAATTATTACGCGGCTTGTAATCTCCACAAATATTTGCAAATAATTATAATACGTGTTAAATAAAATGATTAGGTAGTGAAATTTATTTTTAATTTATTTATTTTTTGTCACATATTACATTTGTATCGGTGGTGGCGCCATCTGCGGTGACATAAAGTAACTAATTGTTTTTGGATGGAGATAGCAGATGTCGCATTTTTAAAACATTACCCCAAATCTGTCAATGTATGGAATTGTCCTACCCCTGGTCACTCTCCTGACATAGCAAGATAGAAAAGAAAATGTATTGTACAGATACAAATCTAGAGAATCATCTGATAAAGAGAAAAAGGGATTATGATGGTATATTACAAGTATTATTATATTATGCTTGAACTTAACGATATTTTGATCTTTGCGTTTATTTTGATATAAAAGTACGAACGCAACCAACCAAGATCAGGCATCCACTAGTGTGACCCTTGGATTTCAGACAAGCAATGAATCTTTCAATTTTGGCATCAATTGTGCCAACCCATGCCGCTGTGTCATCGTGACATTGAAACCTATTTATTAATACTACTAATGCGACATACATAATTTGATGTTATGAAAAGTAATTACAGAGTTAGCGATGTATCATTATAGTTTTGGTACTATATAAATTCAGAAATGTCCAAAAACTAACCATAAGTCTCTGGAGTTTAATTTCGCATTGACCACACCAAATCTCTAAAACATCAACATGTTCAAATCATCAGTTTTCCTGGGTTGTTTATATTTTTGTGCATTAACACCGTATTTAACTTTTGTAAGTATGAATCAAAGTATTTCTAATTAAAATATCAAATTATCCTCATTGGCAAGCTATTTTATAAATTCGACCCAAGCATTCAACAGAGTTGATTTGTCGTCAGATTTTTCTACTACCCTCGTTTCCTCTACGTTATAAAGGAAAGGATCAATTGCAAATGATGTTTAAAGTTTACGTTATTGATACACATTGATGCGCAAATTAATCGTTTAAAAATGCAATCGATCGTTTCGGGGATATCATTTCTCGATATCCGACTACTTTAGTCAACAGAAATCCATAGACACATTTGTAGTATCTACATAAATACCACTATCAGCTTTCTCTTGCAAATACCTGCATTATTAATTTGTTAACTTTTATATCTTTTCAAGGCTATGACGGATGACCAGAGGGCTCAAATTCGCGCGCACTTCGAAACCATCGGCAAGTCGTGTAACAAGGATAGCAACATGATCACAGCAGATGATATTATCAGCCTCAGGGCTAAGAAGATTCCAACGGGCCCCAACGCACCTTGCTTCTTGGCGTGCATGATGAAACAGATAGGCATTGTCAGTATCACTGCTTTTTTTACAGTCATTTACTTTGCTATTTATTTTGTACTTATATATTTAGGTCCTGGAATACATTACCAATCTATCTGATAATCTGTTTGGATCAAAAAAACATATACATAGTTTGATGAGTGAGAACATCATTGTTAACTTCAATCATTCATTTTTTATTTCTTTTTCGTGTGGTTAGTGATTAACCTGTTGGCAGATTTTTTCTTGCTGACTAAAAGCCTCTGAATTAGCTTCACCACGTGCTGTTGACAAATATCTTTCATGCGGTTTCCTCGTGATGTTTTCCTTAGCCGTTTTTAAGCAAGTGATCTTGTCAGAGGTGCGTGGCTTGAGTTTAAACTCGAGACCTAAAACTTGACAGTCCGACGGTCACACCAGCTAACACTGCTATTTCATTCGCTAATATGAATAGGACAGATGACGTCAAACCTTTTAAGATTAATTGTTTGACAAATAACAGTATAATCAACTAAACTTTCGATTTTGCAGGGATAAGATTTTGTAATTCATGAATTTGGTTTTTATAGATGGATGATAATGGTATGCTGCAAAAAGAGACACTTCTTGAAATGGCTAAATCTATATTCGAAGATCCCGAGGAACTGAAACTGATTGAAGATTATCTCCATTCCTGCTCACATAGTAAGACCATTCTTTTATTTATATAGATCTAGGCTTTAAACTTGAGTAAGTATCTCAAAAATTATTGATGTTAGAAATAAAATCTTACTGTAAAATGTAGAAACACTCCCGATTACGGAAGGTTGAGGAGAACTGAGATTAGAATGCGGACGTTCTTAAAAAAGGAACTTCATAATTGTCTTAAGGCTCCCGCAGACAGGCGAAACGAGACCCTTGCTTGAACAATTTTTAAGTACACTTCATGTAAATAGTTCTACTACCGCACTGGCGTCGTGCTTCGCCTGTTTGGCGGAGCTTTTACATGTAGAGTTAATTTTATTCTAAAACGAGGGTTATATTTTTACATAAAATAAATTTATTACAGTTAACGGCGAATCTGTCAGTGATGGTGCAGCTGGCTGCGAACG
Organism: Hyppa rectilinea; assembly: GCA_951799385.1. NCBI lineage: Eukaryota > Metazoa > Arthropoda > Insecta > Lepidoptera > Noctuidae > Hyppa > Hyppa rectilinea. The sequence goes on from OX637314.1 coordinate 7,754,822, forward strand.
CGCCATGTTGGCCTACAAATGTATGACAGAAAACGCTTCTCAGGTAATTCGTTTTCCCTTTCCGTAGGTAATCTTTGACGAAATAAATTGATATTCTAATATTTAGTTGTAGAAGCAACAAAATATTCATATGTATTTCGGTATCCATTCAACAAATAACTAGTAGAGTCAAGAGCATAAAATTTCTTACCCTTACTCAAAATGGAAAACTGATTTCCCCGAATAATATTAACAGATATTTTATTGTTTCACATATTTTGCTTATTTATATCAGCATGCAAAACATACCTTAAAATAAAATGACTACCAAAAACATTTCAATCGTTTGGTACTTAGGTACTACTGAGGTCACGTGGTAAAAATAAAATCTTTAAAACATTATATTTGGAACTTTCCTTGTAATTTAAGCATTCGCTTATTGTGTAGAATACATAACACAAATATATTATAGGCATTTTTAAGTTTCTTTCTAAAGTAATTTAGGGTATTTATCTGCTTGGGTATTTACATAAAGATTTTCTAAGACATATTATTTTATCAATTGTTTTGAAATAATGTGCTTCACAACATTATTGTGAAATTATTGTTTTTACACGCGTTTTATTAGCTTCACCTGAATGTTTGTTCGTTTGTAACCGACTTCTTTGGGCGCGATTTTGACCCACTTTAAATAGTCAGATTTCATTCAAACTTTGTAGATATATCGAGGACCGATGACAATATAATTATTATAATAATTCAATAAAATTATTCCATTTTTCAATTTGCCAATTAAGATTATTGTTAGTTTATGTATTTTTCATCTATAGTCGATAAAGCAGGAATTGATGTTAAAAAAAACTAAAAAACACGCTGTTTATAAAAAACCAAACTAAATAATAGAAAATAAATTTTAATAAATTTGAATTTTAATAATTTAAAAAAAGCGTGGTGCATGGTGTCTATAGTTACAAAAACTGTTTTATTCCTACAAACTAACTTCTGGTTGCACTTCAGGGGTTTTTAATACTAGCCCAGTTAATATACTGTTTCTTTTTTACAGTTTGGCATCGAAATATAAGCGCACATGGTAATGAAAACTTCACTGAAACGTAATAAGGACTTGTAATGGTTTCTGGAGGATCAATATGTTGAATTTGATGTTACATTTATTAAATTAATTGGTTTGGATTAAATCGTTATTAAAAATACAGTTTGATTTGTTATTACTATATTTGACCGCTTGACAGCTATGTTAACCAGTAGTGCTGTTCTGTAAAAATCACACGAGGAAAACTTGTGTGAAGTGAGTTTAAAGTGAGTGTCAGTCCCTAGCATTAGGTGGAACTGGCATTTACATCACGCTAACTTTATCTATGTTTTCACGATGACATTTTTACAGAATCGACCGTCTGATGTTAATGATGGAAACTATTGACAGCTCACTTGAAGCTCACTTCACACACGTTTTCATGAAGAGATTTTTACGAAATAGTACAACCGAATAGAGATACTATCTAATAAACAATTTTACTTTTTACTTTTTAACTATAGAGTTTTCATGCGAAAGACGACCTTATTTCACAGCAGGCTGGTAAGAAAACATTTCACAAGCATTCGATCGAATTTGGAATTCGTTTTAAATATGATTGATTAGGTTTTTATTTCACGAAAAGACAGTGTAACATTAGGTGCATAGATGTGCGCATGTTTCTTTGAGATAAATTGATTAATCAAATATAAAATTGTATTACGATTTTAGAGTCTTTTCCTCCACGCCCCGACATAGGATCTTGGTATAACGCTAGCACTCTTCAAATGTGTACCTACACATTAGGGTAGATTCATATGTCGTATCCATGACGTATCTGCCCAAATAGTAAACAATGAAAACATGCGTATAAACGAAAAATTGCTTTATTTATATATTAATTAAGAATTAAATAAACATAAAAAATTATGAACAGAAATCATTAGTCAATTGAGGCCATTTGGTTTTGCGTTAAGTCGAATCTCCATCTTGTTGTTATCGAGAGCTATGTTGTTTAGAAAGGGATCTGCGAAAGAAAAATAAACATGAGTAAACGCTAATGCTAAACGCTGAGGCTAAATGAAAAACGTTTGAAAAAATATTAAAATAAATCAACTAATCATTTCATAAATATTTCTTATTGATAACATTATGCTTTATATCCTCGAAAAGTTAGGCAGAGGATGGTACCCATATTAGATATACCCACATTTCGCCAGTAATGATTTGACACTTGTAATAGAGGGCGAGCAATTGCTATCAACCGGGTACAATTCCAGACTCCAGGCTGCTACAGAGAAACTCCTAATGGAAATTACCAATAAAACTTTGCCTGACCTGGGAATCGAACTCAGGATATAAATGCTCAGCACAACCGCTAGCGACCACTAGACCAACGAGGGAGTCGAAGAATTATTTAGGGATAATAAAAAAGCAGAAGCCCCATGAAATCTATTTACTGTTCTCGTGGCCGTACCACTCGGTTCCTATTCTTCTCTGCAGAATGTGTATCGAGTTACACACACACTATTTGCGAAAAAAATTGTTCCATAAAGTAGAAGAAACATAAAAAGTGCACATACCTCGGCTTTGTGTTCCAAAAAGCAGGCAAGAATAAGCTTAGCCCTCTCGCAGCCGGCTTCAGCATCACTTACAGCTTGTTCGTTCACTGGAAACATAAAACAGCAACATAAATAACAAAGAAAATCTTGCAAAGTCATCCTATAATGTTCTCACTCAGCAGTGAGAACATTATAGGATGACTTTGCAACCCCAGCGGGTGCAGGCCCTCTTTGAGTGGGAGTGAGCCGTAATCCACCACGCAGGCCTGGTGCTGGTTGGCATATCATGTCACATGTCTATGAGTTTTTAGTTCTGGGACATAAGAAGTTATCACCGTTTTGAGAGCAGTGCTTATCAGGGTTCGAACACACCACCTACAACTCGTAAGTCGGGGCTGTTACCATTGGGCCACCGTTGCTCGAGGGTCGGAAATCATCCAATGACTACGCCCGCTCTGGGTGGAGCGGAAGGAAGAGTCAGACTTTTACTGACTAAAACCCATCTATGTTCCTTCCTTAGCCCTTTATGTTCCGGGGTAGCGGTAACCCTTTCGGACAATCCCGCTTACAAGAAAATCATGCTATGCTTGTTATTAATTCTACTACAGTGAGGATAAGCACCAAATAACTATTTCATTGTATTAAATTGATAAAAAAAAAACAGATATTAAACATTTAACTTCTTGCTTAGACGATAAGGAGTATTTAAGCACAAATAGAAGTTGGATGACCAACTCATTAAAACAACAAAACGTTTAAAGCCCATTTTTTTTGGTACAGTCGCACATCAAATTACCACAATCAGATCTTCTCAATCGATTTTGAGCCTTCCTTCTTCTTTCTTTCTTCTTCTTCTTACGTAGGTTTAAAATCATTTGGAAAATTTTACAGTTTCGTGTAACTTGATACCCTGGCGACCGTACTTTTACAATAACATAATTCTTACAAGGAGTGGTCATTGAATAAGTAACCGAAAACATATAATAAGCACACAACGTATGCAATGTATGACTCAGAATTCCGCAGCCCCTAAACTAATGAATCATTACAATAGCATGCTATTCCCCGAATGGAAAAACAATAAAGAAGAATGAAAAATAGTCGGTATTATAGTATATCCCCATTTCGCCAGTTATTTTTCGGTTTCTTTCGATTGCAGTAGCCGCTAAAATCATGGCGACCGTAATTTACCGTCAAATGACATCACTGAACGTTATTTCGCCGAAGTTCGAGTTCTATGTATAGGGGATAAGCCTGTTCCCAACTACGGAGCTGACTCCTAGCTACTACTCAGGAACAAATTATCCAGCTTTACTAATATTAGTGCGAAGTTTGAATTAATGTTTTGTTACTCAATCACACCAGACCGGCTGACCGAATCTGGATGACATTTGGCGCAAAGATAGTTTAAACAATTTTATCGTACGTTCCCTTGTGATAATTTCCGACATCTTCACTGGCGAAGCCGCTGGCAGGAGCTAGTGGTTGAATTCTTACTAATATTATAAATTCGAAAGTTACTCTGTCTGTCTGTATGCTACCTTTTCACGCCTAAACCACTGAACGGATGTCGATAAAATTTGGCAGAGAGATAGATTGCATCCCGGGAAAGGACATTGGCTACTTTTTGTCTCAAAAATATCTCCTGACATTGCTATATAACCGAACTCCATTTGGACGAAGTCAAGGGCTAAAGCTAGAAAATGTATAATTCTGTTGATATTAGTGATCTCAAAATAAAAATAATGAACGAATTACAAACCAGACATGCAGGCTTTTCCAATTTCTTCGAATTTGGCGAACTCCTCATCGCTCTTTATGAACTTCCTGAGCTTACCAAGTGATGTTTCTGCGTCAAACAGGCCTTTGGCATCCAACTGTCAATTAAAGAAGTACCTAGTTATTATTATTGTATATAACTTTGTCTACCAGAACGCTCGTGATTTGTCGGCTGCCGTACCCGAAAGGTGCCAAATGGAACCATATTTATTACCAAGTAAAATTTTCACAGATTGCAAATAACTATTGCCGCTATGGCAACAAATAATAAAAATTAAACATTTTCTTGTCCCTGCCATACATCCCGGTTCCGTGCGTCCCATTTCCAATAATAATTAGCACTGTATAATGAAATTGCTAATTTCTTATGTGACAGCGTATATCTTATAAACTACAAAATTGATTTTGGTGCACTTTTCTACATCATTTAGAGAATTTATTCCGGAAGGTTAATGTGTATAAAACATGAATATTCAAGTTAGATATGATATATAAATATTTTGATATATCGCCATTACACCCTGTCGGGCGCAGCAACATTAGGAGAGAGGAAGAGGGCTAAGTAGCAATTCAATAATATGATTATATGTTATTGGATGTGTATGATATGTATAATTATGTGTATATATTTTCAAAATCTTAGGTCTGCGTATTAGGTTTAATAAATAAATATCTTAGTAATTTTAATTATGCATTGTATTATAATAATCTAGATAATTTTTATGCAATTATTAGAACTATGTTTCATTATTATTAAATTATATTATTGTTTATATATTTATATTTTTATATTTGGTTTCCTTCATTTAATATTATAATCGTGAGCGAATTATTTTATTTTGCAATCGATTTGTCATCTATAAACTCCTTAACTGAGTAGTATGCCTTGGATTCCAGAAATTGTTTCAATTTATTAATAAATACATTTGTTTTTTCTACTTCTCGAATGTCATTTGGCAATGTATTATACATTTTTGTGGACATAACTAAAGGGCCGGTTGAGTGCATTTTAAGTCGGGATTGTGGGTATGATAACTTTATTTTTGTTGTGTCGAAAGGTGTACCTAGTTAGTGTTTCATCACAAGTAGCGTAAAAATCTGGGTATTTTCTGACAAATTTACATAATTCAAAAATATATAAACACGGAAGTGTGAGAATTTTGTGTTTTTGGAAGTGTGGTTTGCAGCTATCTGTCTGTTCAATGTTTGTTATTATTCTAATTAACTTCTTTTGTAGAATAAATAGGGTTTGCGAATCTGTACCTACTGTTTCCCCACAGCATGACCCCATAGCTGAGCCATGCTAGAGCGTACGCATAGTTCGTGACAAGTGCGGTTTGAAAGTTGGTAGTTTTTTTAATTTCGCGTAGGGCGTATGAAAATTGTGATAATATTGCTCTTATTTTCTGGATATGGGATTTCCAATTTATATGGGTATCTATTGACATACCGAGGAGAGTAAATTCATGTACTTGTTCCAATTTTGCATTATTAAATGTGAAATTTAGTTTTAAAGGGGATTTTTGATGTGGGTGTAAAGCAATTAATTTGGTTTTTGTGAAGTTAATTTCTAGGTTCTCCTCTCTCAGCGGTGAAAACAATAACTCAGATTTTTACTCATACAAGACAACGTTTGAAAAATATGCACAATTAATACATACCGCTTCAGTTTTTTTCATGACACACCCCAAGAAGCAGGGCTTGATAGCGTCAGCACTGGCAGCCTCCTTTGCTGCCTTGATGTCTGCCTCGCTTACTCCATGCTCTTCCGAACACTCAGCTATTACAGGCGCCATCACCTCACGGAATGCTGCTTTCTCTTCTTCGGTGACAGCTTGCTGAAAAAACAATAGAACGTGAGAACAGGAACTGAAAATGTTATGATGAAAACTGTACTTGGCAGTGCTACAGTTTAGCTATTTTGCAACTTAAACTTAATAGCCCGACCCAGTAGCATTGAAACAACAACCTGCCGAAATGACTTTAGAAAAATACCAATGTTTGAGAAAGCTACAAATCAGAAGCCTGAAAAAGGACTTCTAACTCCTGATATCGATGACACAGAAGTATCGTATCCCGATATACGTACTTTGAAGCGGTTTTCTAGGGAGATTGAGACACTAGATGAAACAAATGCAGGTGCTACTTACAGAAACCTTGGTCAGGCTAGCAGCCACAACACATAAGACGATGCAGGTGAACTTCGACATCTTTACAAGTATCTTTGGGTTTGCACTACTGATCCTTTGAATGCCCGAAATGATATGCCTTTGTCTAAGCCAGTTGCCTTTTTATATCAAAATTCTGTCGTTAAAGTCATCGTGATGTGAGGCAATTATCATAATATCTCACCAAGGCTCACTCAATGTTACGAAATATAACAAAAAAGCTGGTAGACTTTTCGGACATTATCTACCTACTTCCTTAAGTGGAGGAATTTCCATTGTTTCAACAATTGCTAGATGCAACAAATTTGCACGGAGACATCTTAGAAAAAAATATGGTCTCGTAAATTCAGGAATACGAGCGCCATTTTAATTTTACTACGTATAAAGTCTTCAACCTTTTCAAGTTCGGAGGGTTAATAGAAGAAAGTTACAGCGCTAGGTGACTTAAATATGTGTTGCAAAATAATTTTGTGATGTCATAATGACTAGCATGTCCTATTCATCATCCTCCTGCCTTTTTCCTTCTTCTTGCTTGCTCGACGTCGAGCCCTAGACGAGGCAAGCTGACTGAGGCAAGTTGACTGTCTCATTGCCCTTGCTAATGAGGCAGCCAATTGAAAGCAGTCAAAACATACAACTTTGTGGTTAACTAATATTGAATTCGTCAATAGATAATGCTAAAGATTTGCTTGAATAAAGAAACAAAGTAATTATTTTCTTTGTTCCTTTGTTTTAAATTAATGTGGTAATTCCACTCAACATTTGGGGAAACTTTTTGTTTATACATGAATTAATAATAATAGTAATATCCATGGACATTTCACACAACGCCATATAGTCCCAAGCTAAGCAACTTAATGCTTGCGTTATGGTAACTAGATGGCTGATAAACTACTTATATACATTTTTTTTGTAAATACATACATATTATATATAGAAAAACACCCAGACCCGTAACAAATACTTGTAGGTCGTACAAATATTTGTTCCGTGCGGGAATCGATCCCGCGACATGTTGCGCAGCGAATTGATTGCAATGCGAGAAATTAATTATGTAGGAATATTAGCAATACTATGTAGGAATATAAGTATGCCGGCCGACCACCACGTCTAATAGCAGTACCATTTTATCTTCACGGAGGGAAAGAGTTGGAGTTGTTTGTGCTGTACAGCTCCGTCTCATTCACACACTGAAGTAATATTTAAAAAAATACTGCTGTAAAAGGAGGTGATGGTGATGCTGGAAGAATTGCGATGACTCTATGTTTTGTTTTGCACCGCGAACTTGTTAGATTGTAAGCATTCGATTCAATGATATTTAGGAATTTTCTTCCGTAGCTTTATGTTGTCGTCAAAGGTGCTTTATATTTCAATGTTATGTAAAATAAGTATTCATGTCTCATGGCCAGTAACGGCCTTCCATTACATCTTCTGTCTAACCTTTTTCCAACAAAGTTTGGGTCAGCTTCTAGTCTAACGGGATATAGCTGAATACCAATATTTTACCAGACGCGTCTGCCTGTCCGACCTCCACAACCCAGTTATTGCGTAACATGATACCCCATGGTAAGACTGGTTTTCGGAATTTCGGGCTTTTGACGACCCGTAACAACTGCCAAAGATCTACAAATGACAGCCGGGACCAATGGCTTAACGTGATTTCCGAGACACGAAGGGGTCTTGGTATGTAAAGATGGTCATCCATCTACGGACCAACCTCGGCAAGCATAGCTTAACCCGATCGATCGACCCGTGCGATTGTTATTACTCAGCCATACACCCCTGAGTCCTCACTGACTTAGTTTGGATAATTGCAATGACAGTAATATCATAGCAATTGTTTTCTGTAATGTATATTGCAACATCATAAGTACCTACGTTTCAGTACCTAAATTGCACTTGTCACTTTACATCAATTTAGCTCTCGCACGTCCTCCAAAATTGTCGAAAATTGCTCTTAGTTTTTACGTGAAATCATAACCATAGTTCAAAAGTTAAGTTACTCGGCAGTCGAGAAAAGACCGTGAGACCATACGGCCATTAACAGAATCGTCTAAGACGTGGAGTGTTTCACATAAAGGATTATATTATTTTACATATCTTAGGCAGGTTAGGTTTAAGCGGAATTGTCCGAAAGGGTTACCGCTACCCCGGAACATAAAGAGCTACGGAAGGAACATGGATGGGTTTTAGTCAGTAAGAGTCTGACACTCCCTTCCGCTCCACCCAGAGCGGGAGCAGTCATTGGATGATTTCCCAGCCTTAAAAAAAAAAAAAAAGGCAGGTTATGTTTCTTCTCAGTAGTAGCCCGGTGATTGGATCTGTGCCCGGTTGATGGCAATACTCTCGGCCCCTATTACAAGGGACTCAAACATAACTGGCGAAATGTGGGTGTATTGTAGACTCCTGGCTACTACAGACAAATTTCTCTATACCAGATTTGCCTGACCCCGAATCGAGCCCAGGACCTCAAGGTCAGCAGTAGCGCTTAGCTAGCAGGCTGTCTTGGGAGATTGAGTAAGACCTAGTTTATTTCAGTGAACATGTAAAATGAAGACCTTAGATTACGGACGGTAATACGGACTGATGTACGTAACTCCACTTCAATGTGCGTATTTTGCGTACGGAAATTAAGATTTACATACTTTGTACCTTCCCATCTCCGTTTCCTGCAGGGTCTGTAGAACCATTTATAGTATTTTTTTTGTGTAGTTGAACTAAAGAGTCACCGCTAATGATCCATCACCTTTCGCATCTTGCTGTCGGTGTTGAGTATTGCTGTAGCGAATGGCCGCTACTAGCCGTGTACGACGAATCCATACAGAACGAGCTGGTTGTCGCTGGGCTACGGGTGATAGGTGTGGTCGGCGCCGGCGGTTCGTTTGCACCGAAGTTTAGTAAACTGATAATACAAGCTTCTACTTGAGCTCTATTAGACCCAGGCTAGAAATAAATGGTATTAGGTAAGGACATAGCGGGCGCTGAAATCACCCAGGACAAAGGGAGCGCCGAAATCGCGTGTAACACGTGTGTACCACGTCCGAGCAACGACATACCGTGTGTCCTAATGTGCGCTTTATTTTCCACGCATTTTGTGTGAAATTTGAATAGAATGCAAAGCCGCCCGTGACATGACCGCGCCCGACGCCATTTATGTGTCCTGCACTTTACAATAAATTTAAAGTTTTTGTTAAGTGGCTTCAGCGACTCTTTTTGTGGATCATTGCTCTGCAATAAATGATTTAGCAGAGTGCAATAAAATAGCATTTACGTGTAGGTACAACTAGCATCCGTCCGATGCCCCTTCTGTAGTCAGGCTCGCAACCAACATGAGTTAATAATACTATTACATATTCTTGATTGGTCAGTCTGGGCACACTAGAGTAGGAATCATTGCCATTTCAAAAACGGCGGTAGATTGTTGAATGTAATTTTGATGAGCTCAGTTAATCTAGACGATCCGTATCAAAGTTGCTATTTGTAACAAAATGTTGGCTTCATCACGATTATGACGAGCAATTTTATGTGGATAAATAATGATCCAATATTAAGGCTCCCGCAGCCAGACGCGACGCGACAGAGCGACGCGACTCTAGTAGAACAATTTCTATGAAAACTTCGTGTTGCACCTGTCTGCAGGAGCCTTTTGGTACTTACCTACGTTGTAGTTGGTGAGGTTTAATTCCATTGGCATGATGATAATTATTTCAGGTTCAAGGCTCAAAAATAACTTTGTATGCGCTTATTTATAACTATCTACTTAGTTCAGATCCATATTACAGTATGCACAGATCAACAGACATCAACCGACTTCTATAAAAAACTACAATGTCAAAAATAACCATAATTTTGAAAATAGGTGGCAAAAAAACGAAAATACACCGACTTTCGAAATTAAAGATAATTTCTAAATATACGTATGATGTTTACGTTAACGTTTTCATGACTGAAAACTTACTACAACTGTTTTAATAAAGTATTTTGTAATAATATACTATAAGGTGATATTTTTTTTAATAGCTCCTAAAATATTGTTTATTCATAATTGTTACTAAACCTTAGGTATTATTTTGTTCAGCAGTGGGGCAGTAGGATATTAGAAAAAAGTAGGTTTTATTAGATCATAGTACAAATCCTACTTTAACTGAAACACCACTTCTTATAACAGTAATATGTATTTTAAAATTACCTCAGCGTGGGAGTGAGACGGAGCTTTACAGGACATATAGCTCGCTTTCTCACTGTGAAGTAATATTTAAATGTACTGCTGCACTTTAACTTGTGGTTGGTGTCCCCCCCGTCTCGGATTATCTACTTGTAAGTATTAGGTAAAAGTAAAAACCAAAGAAAGCTTATTGAACATTAATTTATTACTAAAAACAAAAGACATGCCGATTAAAGATCTGCCATTACCCGAAACTTGTATTTTGAATCCGCTTATAGAGATAGCTGAAAAGAAAAAAAACAGCTAAAGTATATATATGTATATGTGGCTCCACCATCCTGATTGATGGTGTAAACAAATTAGAGCTGTGTTCTCTGATAATCTATATATATAAAAGAAAGACGGGTTTGTTCCCTCCATTATAACTCGAGATCTGCTGGACCAATTTTCATGGTTTTTGTTTCGTTGCATTTGTCTCCGCCCTGAATAGCAGAATACATTTTAATTTTTTTTTTTTTTAGAGACTCAAACAATGCTTGAGTATTGAGTCAGGTTCTGTAATACGGGGCTAAGGGTGCCTTTCCACCAAATATATGCTATGCTGCGAGGATGTGAAAGCTAAGCTACGAAACTTTTCACTGATGCTAAGCTATGTAGCGGGCTAGTAAGATGCGCCGCCGCGAGATAGCTGTGCGAGGGAGATGCGCAGCTCGAGCTATGCGATGTATCCCTACTGTCGAGGGAAGGCACGGGGAGCGGCGCTCTGCACATAGCTACACCACTCGTGTCCATCCATAGCACGCAGCCATAGCACGCATTAATAGCTCGCATCCTTCCATATGAAAATCATATGTTAGTTGAATCCGTTTCCACCAGTGCTAAGCTATGTGCGCCAATGAATATGATTGGTAGACATCAAACGCATCCATAGCAATTTTTTAATTTTGACATTCCTATTTTAATTATATTTTTTGCGTAATGTCTGTAATTTTGTACGCGTCAAATGGCAAAACATGTAGCTCCTTAATTTATACAAGACCTATAATCTGTACTCATGTTTTACAAAATAAATATCATTATCATTATAGCAACGTAGCGTAGCACATCTCTGGTGGAAAAGCACACTTAGTGTGAGGCTCTAAGCTTGGAGCATTTAACCTAAATTCTCTAAGGGCTCTAAGCGAATGATCTGCCTGACAAGTGAGCATCGCTGAGCGAGTACCTCTTTGGTAGCTCTCATCGCTGCGACAAACTAGTAGGTACCACCGCAGACCGAAGAGCTGACATAATCCTGCAATTTTCTTTTGTTACACGTAAAAGTAGTGCTATGATACCTCAGATTTGTGTTCCATTAAACATTTCACCAGCAGAACAGCCCTCTCACAACCAGCATCGCCGTCGCTCACAGCTTGGGCATTAACTGAAATTAAATTACAATAATAGCAGTTAATAGTGAAGCAAATAAAAACACGTATTAAAATAATATTTTAGCCCTAATTATGTTTCTAGACAAAATCAAACTGGTTGCTAAGTAAATTAGGTAATAATTTATAATTTGTACCATATTATTTTATTATATTGGAATAACTTCTCACACATTGATTAATTTATTATTATTCACTTTTAGAATGTTTGTAAATATGTGAGCACCATGTACGATATAATTAAGTTTACTTGCCACTGCTACATGTGTTTTTCTTTTCACCTTTGTGGTGTATTGTTTTTATTCTGGGTGCATCGTCTTCACATATAATGTTAATGTTATAATACATGTATACAAAACATTGTGAAACATTTTAAAAGAGTAACGGTGGAGTTTCTTGCCCATTCTTCTCCACACGAAACTACCTTTTGGAAGGGGCGACTAGAATCAATTCTATTTCTTGTTCATTTTGACCTTCAAAAGTGCCATTCTTGTGCCTATTTGGAATAAATGTTTTGACTTTTGACTTTGACTTTGTTTTTAGCTATATTTTCCTAAAGTGTGTATATCCACGTGAAAATAAAGGACTAACTTATGCTTGATTGATTGAAAGACTTGCCCACGCCATGTCACGCGACGTTTTTAGGTGAGTTCACACCAGCTGATCAAAATTTGTATCGGCTCTGCACGTTCCACTATCATTGAGTGCCGATCGTGGATTGGAGATTCTTTCGTAAAATCCGTTTCAGGAATCCCGCGATCGGTCGCTTCACGGAGCGCGCACACATGTATCGCTACAATTGGATCGTGCTCCTACCGCGCCCAATCGGGGTGCACTGGATCGGCTGATGTGGACCCACCTAGTGAAGCACGCTCATTGGCCTCTTTTCATCCCCTGAATGCACGTTTTGTCATTTGACCAATAAACTAGCGTAGCATGTCGTCGGCTGTATCCCGATAGGGATTCCATATTGCAACCAAATTTTCTGATTAAATAAAAAAAATAGTGATTATTGGAATCAACCACTCCATTTATTTGAATTATCCTCACCTGATTCGCATTTTCTTGCAAAGCCTGATAATATTTCGAATCGATCTGCACTTAACGGCAATTTCTTAATTGCAGAAATGTTGCTTTCCAAGTCATATTCGCCTTTATCGTTTATCTGTAAAATAAATAAAAATTAAATCATCACGCATAAAATATATACAAATATTACCACTGGGCCGATGAAGTAAAATGAGGTACAGAGGCCAGCACATCAAGTTACCACAATCTGTCAAATTTCTTTGATAGTATTTCAACTTTATTGCAAAGACATAAGGTTCATTTTTAATTGAGAAAATTTGACAGTTAGGGATAGCTTGATGTGCTGGCGTCTGTACCTCAATCTGCCTTTTCCCAATGTCTATCTGACCTCCATAACCCAGTAACTGGTTTATACAACACCCCATGGTAAGACTAGATGTAAAAAAAAATTGGCTTCTGAAGACCCGTAACGACTGTCAAAGATGCAAAAATGACAGCCGGGACCAACAGTTTAGCGTGCTTTCCGAAGCACGGACGAATCTCGATATGTTAAGATGGTCACCCATCCACGATTAACCTCGGCAAGCGTAGCTTAACCTGTTGAATCGATATGTGCGGCTGTTATTACTTTGCCATGCGCCCCTCATATGTATGATAACGAAGAAAGAAGTACTTATAATGACGTTCCTAAGCTAAACAAACGCTACCACTTGGTCAAAGCATTACTAGAGCAGTATTTGATATACGTAGGTGGTTGGTGGTACCTACCCACTTAATGTGTTCCATCAGGACTAGATCTGTCTGTGAGTCTTACCTGTCTTATTCCATATGAATGGATATGAGTGATTGAAGACAAATATTTTCAGAAACTTATACTGTTGTTATACACACATCAAAAGTGTCTAGGGATCAACATATATTTTTGCAATAACTTTTCTCTTGATTGATATTAATTTAAATTTTCTTTAAGGATTCATCAAATAAAGTGTTTTCGTTTGTCACAGTAACGATAAACCAAGTCACCTTTGCATTAATAAAGAAATTTGCCATTTTCCTAATAAAGGGATTTTTGACATTTGAACCACTAACATTAAAGTTCGAAAAAAAGACTGAAATAACAGTTTTCTTTAAAATTTTATTGGGTAACTTAAACAATTAATAATCCGTGTTTCTACCGCGAACACTAACAACACAAGAACATCGGTTTGGCATACTCAAAATGAGTTCATCCAAATCACGCTGTGGAATGGCCGCCCATGTTCGTTGCAACAACAAAAAAAGGTCTTCTTGCAACTGGATACCCTCCATATTCGGCAGAGCTCTTCTCTGTAGCATATCCCATGCATGCTCAATCGGGTTCAAGTCTGGCGACTGAGCAGGCCAGGGCAGGACATTGATGTTAGCTGCGGCGAGAGTCTGTCTTACAACTCTTGCGGTGTGCGGTCGTGCATTATCATGCATTAACTGAAATAAGGGACCGATTTGCACTTGTAGAGGAACGATGACGTCAGATACAATCGTCTCAGCATAAATTTGAGCGTTGAGGTTGCCTCTGATCCAAATCAACTCAGTTCTTCCGCCGATCCAAATACCCGCCCATACCATGATGGTTCCACCACTATAAGGATGGACTTCCTGGCAGGATTTTAATCGCTGTTGGCGTCCAGGGGTTCTCCAGTGTCGTATACGTCTTGTATCCGGTCTCATACCAAAACGAGACTCATCAGAAAAGCACACGAAACGCCATTGTTCTTCTGCCCAATTTCTGTGTTCAAGAGCCCATTGATATCGAATCCTACGATTGTGCATTGCTATAGGTGGTACCCGTAGCGGTCTTCGGGAATGAAGGTTCACTTCATGCAAGCGGTTTCTGACTGTTTGGTCGCTAATTAAGTTCCCTGAAGAGTGATGAAGCCTCACGGCTAACATCATGGCGGTTATTGTTGGAGCTCTTCGAGTTAAGATTTGTCCTGCCCTGGCCTGCTCAGTCGCCAGACTTGAACCCGATTGAGCATGCATGGGATATGCTACAGAGAAGAGCTCTGCCGAATATGGAGGGTATCCAGTTGCAAGAAGACCTTTTTTTGTTGTTGCAACGAACATGGGCGGCCATTCCACAGCGTGATTTGGATGAACTCATTTTGAGTATGCCAAACCGATGTTCTTGTGTTGTTAGTGTTCGCGGTAGAAACACGGATTATTAATTGTTTAAGTTACCCAATAAAATTTTAAAGAAAACTGTTATTTCAGTCTTTTTTTCGAACTTTAATGTTAGTGGTTCAAATGTCAAAAATCCCTTTATTAGGAAAATGGCAAATTTCTTTATTAATGCAAAGGTGACTTGGTTTATCGTTACTGTGACAAACGAAAACACTTTATTTGATGAATCCTTAAAGAAAATTTAAATTAATATCAATCAAGAGAAAAGTTATTGCAAAAATATATGTTGATCCCTAGACACTTTTGATGTGTGTAGTTCTACGAACAAAACTACTCACGAGTCGAAACTTCTTGAACACGCAGCCCACAAAACAAGGTTTAAGGCTGTCTGGACTGTGTGTTTCCTTGGCTTTCTTGATATCATCATCACTGATTTCATATTCCTTTTCACACTCAATTATGAATGGTTTCATCGCCTCATGGAAAAGAGCTTTCTCATCTTCATCTGCCTGCAACATGAAATAAAGACAGAATCATCATCTGCCTAGCCTTTTCCCAACTATGTTGGATTCGGCTTCCAGTCTAACCGGATGCAGCTGAATACCAGTATTTTACAAGGAGCGACTGCCTATCTGACCTCCACAACCCAGTAACTGGGCAATACGATACCCCTTGGTAAGACTGGCTGTCAGATTTTCGGGCTTCTGACGACCCGTGACGACTGTCAAAGATACACAAATGACAGCCGGTACCAACGGCTTGACATGCTTTCCGAGGCACGGTGGAGTCTCGGTATGTAAATGTGGTCACCCAGATGGTCACCCATCCACGACCAACCCCGGCAAGCGTAGCTTAACCTGATGGATCGAGCTGTGCGGCTGTTAGTAATTAGCCACGAGCTTCTCGAAATTAAGACAGAATATTAAATAAAAATCATACCTACATATCTAATTCCTAAATTCCTCAGTACTTTCCATTAGATAGAAACTGAAATAAATAATACTTACATAAACGCTGCTTAAACTGACAGCCACAGCACACAAAACAAGACAAGTAAACTTAGACATTTTGTATTTTCAGTTCCACACTCCTGATCATTCGAAGCTTCAACTGTATTTGCCCTGAATACAAACTTCGATGCCTTTTTATATAAAAATTCTAAACAGAAGGAATTATATGCGAGGTAATTATCATCATACATACACTATTTTACGTATGTAATGCTTATTGCTATTTAAACGTAGCAAAAAACGCTTTGTCCGTTTCAACTTTTGATTAGGCGCTATTCGGAAAATTTGCCATTATTAGGCCAATTTAAAAAAAAACTTTGGGGTACTGGTATTTTATACTGTCTAGTCTCATCTCTGCTCGTCATCAGTGAGCACATGAGAGGAAAAACAATTGTTCTGGATGAGTGGTGTTTGGTGAAGAGAATTAAATTTTACGCTCTTCTAAAGAAGGTGCGAAAAGGACGAGCAGGGATGCTGTTCTTTTTCGCTTTTTTTTGCGAAGGATTCGGGGGACCCCCAATAGCATTTTTAAGGTTCCTGTTACACTGGACCCACATGCACAGTTGCAGATGTGGTGCAGCTGGAAGCGACCATAGTTATAAATTCTATTTATTTTATTTTAATTAGAAATGTTATTAACATAGTTTTATAAGTATGACTAACAACAATATGAATAATTTGTGTTCGATTGAAATAAATAAAGTGAATAAAAAAAAAATAGACAACCTTTTTTTTTTTTTTAACCTAATTATAGGATAAATAGCGCTTGGATGTCGGAAATTACCTCAAGGGAAAGTACTACCGGGATAAAAAGATATCTTTTGTGTTAATCTAGGTCATAAATTACTTCTGTGCCAAATTGCATACAGATGCATTCAGCCGTGTAAGCGTGAAGGACGGAAAAACATACAAACTCACACTCACCACTCACAGACTTTCGGCTATATAATATTAGTGTGATTGTTTATGTATTTATTTAGCAGTAGACATGTATTCTCCCCGATGCAGCGATGCAGCATCGCTGTATTACTGTTTGGAAGAACTGGGTGCTAAAGACGCACAATGAGGAAGTAATATTTGTCAACATTGCTGAAAATACAGCAGAGAAAAACTCTTTGCTTTCCTCTTTGGAGTTGCTAGGAGTAAGGCGTTCTGAAGTTTATTAAGCCATGCCACAAAAAGCTTTTTCGTAAAACGTTTACAGGCGAATGAAAACAACCAATGCCGACGTGCGGCATAGTTTAATCAGTCAATATCCTACAATATGGACTGTTGTACTCGATGTTACATGTGTATTCAGCTTCTTCTATAGAATGGCATTTGACGAAAATGTAAGTTGGACGCATATACTAAACTTTGTCATTCCTCTGATATTAGATATTATGTCCCAAGGCGATCGTAAACACTTAACGGCCTCATGGAATTACTCGCCGTTCAATAACATAACAGGTGTTTTCCGATTCAAATTGTTTAATAAAAATATCGAAGGTAATGCTGATATTTTGGCAAGTTTGCTAATTTACGAATATACACATCCGGAATATAATTGGACCTATTTACGCTATACTGAATTGGCTCCAATTGTCAGAAAATATAGTTAGTAGGAATCATTATGCGGGGAATTACATGTACATACATTCTATAGTGTACAGGGTTACTTGTAATTGGAAGTGTTTATTCCAGGTCGTAATAATGTAGCCCATTTGCAACTACTAAGCATCACAACAGAAAAACCCAATAAAAATAGAAAACAAACAAAACACACAAATTATGTATTTTTGAAAATTTCTCGGAATTCGTCACCAAATATCACTTAACTCAAAACTCTTAAATTAAATGGCCTTCGTTGCCATTAGGTTCCCAATATTATTTAAAACTTTTCGACGTTATCAAATTTTCATAAAGATCAAAGAGTTAAAGGGTAAAGGAAAAAGATTATTAACCATTTTCTAAAACCACCTACGTACTTGAATTTTGACACCAGTTGTGTCAAAAAGTTACTATGGGATTAAGCAGGTACTAATATTTAAAGATAACTGTTGTGATATTTCAGATGGTGTCAAAGTTCATGTTCTGGACGTAGACCTAGTAATATATTAAGTATTAGTTCCATCGGCACTTACCTGATATTTAATCTGTTCCGAGTCTTTTCTTACAATATAAAAGCTTTTGATGTCGACCTCCCGCTAGCCGACTACATTATGAGACGGCTGATAGTCCTCAAATTATCCTCAAACTTCAGTACAACTTGTGTGCTTCTCGTTTTCCTGTAAATCTATTTTCTACTACGCTTATTTTCGTAAATATTGAACCAAAACGAAACCTATTGCCACGCACTGTTTTTGTCTATAACGAATAGTTAGTACCTATTTAATTTTACACAATTTTAATACAACATCTCTCATATAAACCAATTCTGACTAAACAAAAATTTAAGATATGGGGGTATTCCAAAAAACCGGTACTTAGTTAAAAAAAACACGATCGTCCCGCGCAGATATACTACCTATTCTATGAAAGAATGTGAACATAGATATTATGTTGAAAATAATTCTTATGTGAACAGCCAATAAAATATTTTCTTCAACAACCAAAAGGCATCATAAGCATGTGAAGTTGTATCTTTTTAAAGCCAACTGTCAAACCATCTACACGTGCAGCTTGTAGATAAAGTATACACAGAGGGCTTTACGCGTTTAGTATAATTATGGATTTAGGATATCGATAGGGCTTCGTCGCACAGTTGCTCGCGGAAGTCCTCGTTGTTGACTTTCATGCTTTTGTGAGGAAGCGAGCGGCGTCGATAATGGGTAGGTTGCGCGGATGCTCCAACAGTATCATAAAAACATTGTCTGATAAGGTGGACAGCCCATTGAGCCCATTGAGCCCATTTATCAGGCAATGGGTGCGAAGGCACGAGCCAACATGTATTGAGCCTCGTAGGTATTGGTTGTTTTTAGGTTATTTTTGTTATTGTTACTAACATAGTTTTTGAGTGATTGTTTCTAATACTATATGGATTATGTACAGAGGCCAGCACATCAAGTTACCACAATCTGTCAAATTTCTTTTATAGTATTTCAACTTTATTGCAAAGACATAAGGTTCGTTTTTAATTGAGAAAATTTGACAGTTAGGGATAGCTTGATGTGCTGGCGTCTGTTCTTAGTATGTAATGTGTGATCCGCAATTATATATTATTATTTATTTTATTATAAGCCATTGAGGCCGAAGCATCCACACACTTTTCAGATATTGTTGAGGTCTGAGGGATCTAAAGCTAGAACTGACCATTGAGGTCTGTTATAGTGATGTTCCTATATAAGTGCTTACGTTTATGAAATCGTTTATTGCCCAGATAAACGTACAAATTGATTTGATTTGATTAACATAAATAATATATTTAACATTAACCATTCACATTACATGTTTTGAAGTCATTCAACCCGTTCAAAATATCTTTGCACCTGGCATCGATGACGTCATATTGGCTCTCTGGTACGGCATGTATGGTGACGGGGTGACCGCGGCGAGGTGAAGGGGAAAACGCGAGGAACAATTGCATTCCAGCGAGGTGCATAGATATTTTGACCGTGTTATACATCCATGGCCGGAGCGCCGCAGCTGAAGTTAAATTGATATTTAGTAGTAATGGAGGAACAGGGAGGATACTCCAACCAGACAGGTGTTTCATCTAGCGGGCTACTGACCGACAACTCTTATTCGGGGCTAAGTATATAGGTATACATATATCACATCGAGCGGTAAACTCTGCTTGCGCAATGTAGGATTTATGTGACGAAAAGTGTCGTCACATGTCAGCTTTTTTGACACTTCGTTCGCTATCGGAGTAGTTCCTATGTGGCTGGATAGATGTCGCCACAGATACTAAAGGGTTGGTTAGGCAGCGCTGGTGGTGTAGTGTCAGTAGAGTAGTGGTGGTGTACTACAATATCTCCATGCTTTTATAATCTGCATTATATTTGTAAGTTTTAGTGAAGAACCTGTAATTATACGATCTTATTAATAACCATTATTTGCCGTACGGTGTAAGGGTACAGTCACAATGAGACTATCAATTGCATTATTCCAAGTCTTAGAATATACTCCATTATCAAAACTAAATAAGATGGTGCTTGGCAGACATTGTACTTTATTGCTTAAATTAAAAAGTAGACTTATTTTACACATAAGTAGATCTGACATAGATAAGGCTCGACTTTTCAATCGCCTGATAACTTTTATCTGAAGAACAAAAATGGCGGTTTGACATAATATTTTCTTTGCGAAAACGGCCAAACTACCATAATTGACTATTTGAAATGGTCAAAATAAAATATGAAATCACATAGAAAAAAGACCTTTCGTCCTAAAAACTTTGATCACCGCACAGAAATTACATATTATGCGAATTTATAATTGTAAAATTGCATTTACTGCTAATAAGTATTTCATTTGATTCTAAAAATCTGTGACGTCACATTGTTATAGGTATTTCTTACACATTCATATAAAGTAACGTTATTGACTACCTTTTCAAATACCCAATCATTTACCTATTCTTGCGATAAAACTTATAAGACTATTGAAAACATCAGCCCTTACCCTTAGTCATACTGTTTTACATACCTTATTTGCTCTAGCTGTTCAAAAAAGCAAGCGGCTATCAGGGCGGCCCTTTTGCACGAAGCTTCTTCGTCACTTATAAATCCTCCATTTACTGAAATTAAGGAAAGAAATAATAGAATTGCATACGTATGTATCTGATAAAGACAGGAAATCGTTATTTGAAAGCCTGTTTTTGAGGGTGGGAAATCAGCCAATGTCTTCTGCCGCTCTGGGAGGAGCGGAAGGGAGTGTCAGACTCTTACTGACTAAAACCCATTCATGTTCCTTCCTTAGCCCTTTATGTTCCGGGATGACGGTAACCCTTTCGGACAATCCCGTTTATATTTGAAATCCTGGTCAAGTCTCAGAGTAATACCAAAAGTGTTAAGGCTGGCATATTAATTATCATGGCGTTGCTTTGAGTAAAACAGCAGAGGTAACGTGATACGTCCTTCTTGCTCCTCACGATGTGCCCACCTACTGCGCCTTCTATTTATCTCGCTCACACACATAAAAATAAATTAAGAAAAATATTTTTTTGGGTCACGCACAGAAAGTACAAAAGGAACAATTAAAACGAACAAAATAAACATTAAAAACAAAATAACAAACCCATGCTAGGCCAAAAAGGCTCCTGTATCAGCATAATGCTGCGATCTTAAAAAAAAAACCAGAGCGGTGGCTGGTATTCTTATAGGGCTGATGATGTGATGCTAAAATGATGCAACACGGTACGATGACGATGATGTACGGTCGACGTATCTTGGCGGTCTTGAAGTCAGCCGATTAGCTGCGCAGTAGACAATTTCGTTCCTAAAAGATCCATTGCGCAGCCAAACAGCTAACTTCAGGTCCGCCAAGTTACGTCGACCTTTTTTATACGTTTTTTGATCGCATTCATTTCAAATATTTCATAAATATAAAATCCGTACCTGACTCGCACTGACTTGCTACATTCACTATGTCGTTGTATAAGTTATCTCTGTTCACAATCTTTCTGACGAATGTCAGACCGGGTTCAAGAATGTATCGTTCTTTATCATCAATCTGTAATTAAGAAAGTACAATTATTTAAATGTAAGTAGCCTAGAGTGCACGAGTATGTTGATACTGATCATCTATCAGTACCTCTATGAATATATCATAAATACCAAAAATAAAAAAAAACAAAATGGCGTAATAGAACATGGAATTGATGGCATGGTTAATCTTCCAGATGAATCTTGGTAAAACTGCAAACGTATAGAAGTAGTTAATGAAATACTTACAAATCCAGCGTTTCTGAGGCAACATTCCCAGAAACAGGGATCAATTAACGTCGCGTCTGCTACTTCCAAAGCTGTTTGTAATTCAGTATTTATGACTCCGTGCTCCCTCCCACATTCGAGTAACATAAAGTCAAGGTCTTTAATGCTAGAAAGTTCCCCATTTACACCTGCCTTAAAAAAAACACAGAAGAGTGCCTTAATTTATTTTCAGCAACCAATAAAACTCGCGCGTGTGTGGTCACAGTTCAAACTTCACCCAAATGGCTGCCTACCTTAGTTACTGCGATGAACTATAAAGTTAGAAAGATGCTCATTTATTTGAAAAAGTGTGCATCATTAAAAACACAAAGCGTTTTTAGAGGTTAAATCATTAAAAAAAGAGTCCATAATAAGAAAGTCAATAAGGTTTCAGAGAATCAGTCAAATATTTTCCTAATAGAAATCAAAGGGTTAAATGCAACTTTGTGGAATTCCTAACTTTCAAAGTACTACATCTGTGACAGTCGTACCCCTAGAACGGCCGCGATATTCCATATAACGTTTGTCGGAGCGTGAGGAGCATTTTGCCGCTTATATTCATGTTTATAGTTTAGGTAGGAATACTGCAATTAAATACTAATTCCTTTTCCAAGGTTTAAGTAAAAGACAAATAATTCCCGAGACTACAGTAGGTATAGTATTAGGTATATAGTTACTAAAATCTCTTTAAGGACACTTTACATATGAATGTTTTTTTTTTTTGGAAAACGTAACCTTTAATGGACTTGCCTTTATAAAATTGAAAAATATAATATTATATAACACAGTTATAAATTGTATCATGGTAGATGTAGACAATTTACACCTACCATTACATTATATTGACGACACGGTTGGCGCAGTGGTTGAGCGATTGACTGCTGCGCACTATGTCGCGGGTTCGATTCCCGCACGGAACAGATATTTGTACGACCTGCAAGTATTTGTTACGAGTCTGGGTGTTTTTCTATCTATAATATGTATGTATTTACAAAAAAAAAAAAAATATATAAGTAGTTTATCAGCCATCTCGTTACCATAACACAAGCATTAGGTTACTTAGCTTGGGACGATATGGCGTTGTGTGAAATGTCCAAGGATATTATTATTATTATTATATGTTATATATAAAGACTGTCTTTTTTTTAAATCGAATTTTTATATCCTAAACTAATTGTTTAGCATCTGAGATTACTCCTGGAGCTGCTGAAGATTCACAAAAACGTTTTGCATTATATAACTTCAATCTCTTAGCATTGTATAATTCCATAGCACGTTTGTGAGTACTATGTATTCACTATAAAGCTACCATTTACTGAGTACGTCTTACATTGACTTGAATGTGCCCTGGCGGCTGAGAGCATGTCATGCTCCCTTTAATATCTCACTGATGGTGGCGCGTATGTTGGATCACTTAGCTCCCATCAAAATGGTTGAGCTGAATGGTGCTAATCCATGCATCATGTTCATGAACGGGCGCCGTCAGTAGGGACTGGTCACCTCTTAGATGCCAAGGCTGTTTTAAAATTTAACTTAATTTTGAATTGTTTTTTAAATATTGTAATTTATGGACGCTTTTATTAAGTTCTGCATCGTTCTCACGTGTATATTTCAACATGAATGATGTAACCCAGTTTTTGTAAACATGTTTTGATTTAAAAGAGAGTCCATGGAGTTTCTTGCCCGTTCTTCTCCATAGGTATCTACTGCTTTGGAATGGGCAACTAGCTTCATCTTTCTGACTGACCGACCACATGAAAATTCAAAAGTGCCTGTAATTGGTTTATTTGAAATAAATGCTTTGAGTTTGAGTCTGAGTTTGAGAATACCATAATTTACAGAACGTTAACTTACGTGAGTAGGCGCGCGGCGAGCAAAACGCCAACAACCGAGCCACATGCTGAAAACCCGCTACTCTTATCGTGCGCAGATCGAGTTCAATCTGTCGGCCATAGTCGACGACGAAAATGGAGGCAGCTACTAAAAGCTTTTTTATTTTGAGGGTGGGAAATCATCAAATGACTCCTCCCGCTCTGGGTGGAGCGGAAGGGAGTGTCAGACTCTTACTGACTCAAACCCATCCATGTTCCTTCCTTAGTTCTTTATATCCAGGGGTAGCGGTAACCCTTTCGGAAAATGCCACTTACCCGGCAGGCTTCGGCCCTTACGCGTGAATCACGCACGCCGTCCGGCAGGTACTCAAAGCCAATATACTAGCTCCACTCTCAATATTTTACAAAACATTGTAATTTTTTTACAAAGTGCGGCAAAATGCTCTTATCGCGCCCACTCCAGGGTTAACCATTCTGAAGAAGCAACACAAACAGACAGACTGATCCCAAGAAGGGAAGGTACCTACAGTTAGTTGGTACTACTTTGTTAAACCACAGCAAACATGAAAAAACGATGATGCTAATTATAATTACAGTCACAGCACATAAAAAAAGAAATGTAAACATATTTTTCTTTTCACTTTTGCTCTCCTAATCCCGCAACGTTTGAAATGTATCTGACGTAATACAATACTGATTTCAACTTCACACCTTGTTATGTAAATATTCTAAACAATAGATATTGAACGTGATGTAATTGTAATAACACAATCGACGCCCAATTTTAATTTTCAAAGCGTATTGCTAATATTTTTAGTAAATCTGCAATTTTGTAAAACTTGTATTGAATGTTAACCTTAAACATCTCTTGCAAACGTCCTCATTTAACATCTCTTGCAAGACGGCTAAGATCTGCAGCGTATGCTATCAGAAAGATCCGTCAGTATACTGACGTTGATACCGCGAGGCTGGTCTATTTTAGTTATTTTCATAGTATTATGTCTTACGGTATTTTACTTTGGGGACGAGCTGCAGACATCGAGTCTATTTTTATTCTGCAGAAAAGAGCTATCAGAGCCATTTATAATCTTCGTAGGCGCGATTTTCTAAGGGAACGGTTTAAGGTTATTAACATCATGACTGTACCTTGTCAATATATCTATGAAAATATCATGTACGCAAGGAAAAATCTACATCTTTTTAGTAAAAGAGGTGAGAGACACAATTATTTTACTAGAAATAGGGACCAATTAGTTCAACCAGGTTTCAGGCTGGCTAAAGTAGATTCATCTTTCATGGGGTACTGTTTAAAATGTTACAATAAAATACCTCCCCACATTCTTGAACTTAATGAAACAAAATTTAAATCTTGTATAAAACGCACACTATGCAGCCAAGCATATTATAAATTGGGAGATTATATTGCTGATAAAAATGCTTGGGTCAATGCTAGTCCAGCTCTACAAGGTCGCATGAACTAATTGATTAGATGACTAAAGACTGTTGGAGCTGCGGAAGATCAACAACAAAAAAAACCATCTTTGCATTGTATAAATTCAATCTCTTAATATTGTATAATTGCTTAGCACATATGTGAGTACTATGTACCGACTATAAAGCGACCATTTACTGGGTACGTCTTTCATTGACTTGAATGTGCCCTGGCGGCTGAGAGTATGCCATGCTCACTTTAATGTCTCGCTGATGGTGGCGTGTGTGTTGGATCATTTAGCTCCCTTCAAAATGGTTGAGCTGAATGGTGCTAATATATGCGTCATGTTCGTGAACGGGCGCTGTCAGTAGGGACTGGTCATCTCTTAGCGGCTAAGGCTTGTTTTAATTTAATTATTTAATTGTTTTTACATATTTTATAACTGATGCTTTTAACGTTCTGCATCGTTCTCACATGTATAATATTAAAATATGAACTATGTAACCAATATTTTGTAACCATATTTTGTTTAAAAGAGTGTCCATGGAGTTTCTTGCCCGTTCTTCTCCATAGGTACCTACTGCTTTGGAATGGGCAACTAGCTTCATCTCTCTGACTGACCGACACCTTGACAATTCAAAAGTGCCTGTAATTGGTTTATTTGAAATAAATACTTTGAGTTTGAGTTTAAAACGTATTCATACTATAGATGGTAAAATTAAATCAGCTGAAGAAACTTCGGAGACGAAATGGGGATCAACATCGAAACAAGATAAAACAAAAATATAAATCACTTCGCTGATTACAGAGTCAACGGCCGCAGGGAGTGTAGTTAGAGCATTATTACACTACACGATAATTAGGGACCGTTTTCTATAATAAGACAAAGGGAGGAACGGTCTCTATAAAAAAAAACATATTACCTAAATATCGTGTAGTGTAATAGGGGTTTTACTTGAAATATAACTTAACCCTGCAAAGACCAAGATAAATCAATCGTTAATCAAGTGATCAATCGTAAGGCTCAACGTCTGAGTAGTTGCGCGAGGGGGTTGGAAGGAAGCACCGATTGTCACACCTGAAACCGCAGACGACAGTTGGCCGCCATCGACCGACACCGGCGAAGTATTTAGACAAGGTTCAAGGTGTTAGCGGATGCGTTACACCCACCTATCGCTCCTTTCATTTTTTTTCCTGTTATCTATGTTTTGGGTTTTTTTGATTTATTAAAAAAAATACTTCACTTTGTTTTTTTTTATATTTTGAATAAAAACGAATTTCAAAGTTAGAAGTCTGTAGATTTTACTGTTCCATGAAAGAAGACCCAGCTAACACGCCACTCTCGTGCCCAGCTTCATCGTCACTTACAGAAATAAAAATCAAAATCTATTAATAAAACAGTAAAAAAACTGTGTCTGTACATTGAATATATTAAAAAAATAATAATTGAGGGGGGTTTAGAAACAGTAATAGAGCACGAATCCAAAAAAAAATTTTTGTCTGTTTGTCTGTATGTCTGTTTGTCTGTTTGTTTGTACACGCTAATCTTCGGAACTACTGGACGGATTGGAATGATTTTTTTTTTGTTGTATAGGTGTTAAGTCTGGGCAACATATAGGCTATAATTTATCTTGGAAACTTGAACACCTGATGCAGAACCGCAACAGACCAGCTAAACTATAAGAGATACACAAATGATACCTTAGCAAAAATTGTTCCACGTGATTAGCATTTTCTGCTGAGATAATAAATTTGAAGATCTGGAACGCCTGATGTGGAACTCCAAGAGCCCAGCTGCACTGTAACATATATAGGAATGACGTCTTAGCAAAAGTTGTTCGGTCAGATGAGCATTTCCTGTTGACTTATAAAAATCGAAGATCTGGAACACCTGTTGTGGAACTCCAAGAGCCTAGCTACACCATAACACATATAGGAATAACGTCTTAGCACAAGTTGTTCAATCTGATGAGCACTCTCTGTTGACTTATAGAAATCGAAGATCTGGAACACCTGTTGTGGAACTCCAAGAGCCTAGCTACACTATGACATACACACATCAAAAGTGTCTAGGGATCAACATATATTTTTGCAATAACTTTTCTCTTGATTGATATTAATT
Source organism: Hyppa rectilinea (assembly GCA_951799385.1). Taxonomy (NCBI): domain Eukaryota; kingdom Metazoa; phylum Arthropoda; class Insecta; order Lepidoptera; family Noctuidae; genus Hyppa; species Hyppa rectilinea. The sequence continues at coordinate 7,782,408 of OX637314.1, forward strand.
TAAATTTTCTTTAAGGATTCATCAAATAAAGTGTTTTCGTTTGTCACAGTAACGATAAACCAAGTCACCTTTGCATTAATAAAGAAATTTGCCATTTTCCTAATAAAGGGATTTTTGACATTTGAACCACTAACATTAAAGTTCGAAAATAAGACTGAAATAACAGTTTTCTTTAAAATTTTATTGGGTAACTTAAACAATTAATAATCCGTGTTTCTACCGCGAACACTAACAACACAAGAACATCGGTTTGGCATACTCAAAATGAGTTCATCCAAATCACGCTGTGGAATGGCCGCCCATGTTCGTTGCAACAACAAAAAAAGGTCTTCTTGCAACTGGATACCCTCCATATTCGGCAGAGCTCTTCTCTGTAGCATATCCCATGCATGCTCAATCGGGTTCAAGTCTGGCGACTGAGCAGGCCAGGGCAGGACATTGATGTTAGCTGCGGCGAGAGTCTGTCTTACAACTCTTGCGGTGTGCGGTCGTGCATTATCATGCATTAACTGAAATAAGGGACCGATTTGCACTTGTAGAGGAACGATGACGTCAGATACAATCGTCTCAGCATAAATTTGAGCGTTGAGGTTGCCTCTGATCCAAATCAACTCAGTTCTTCCGCCGATCCAAATACCCGCCCATACCATGATGGTTCCACCACTATAAGGATGGACTTCGTGGCAGGATTTTAATCGCTGTTGGCGTCCAGGGGTTCTCCAGTGTCGTATACGTCTTGTATCCGGTCTCATACCAAAACGAGACTCATCAGAAAAGCACACGAAACGCCATTGTTCTTCTGCCCAATTTCTGTGTTCAAGAGCCCATTGATATCGAATCCTACGATTGTGCATTGCTATAGGTGGTACCCGTAGCGGTCTTCGGGAATGAAGGTTCACTTCATGCAAGCGGTTTCTGACTGTTTGGTCGCTAATTAAGTTCCCTGAAGAGTGATGAAGCCTCACGGCTAACATCATGGCGGTTATTGTTGGAGCTCTTCGAGTTAAGATTTGAATGTATCGGTCTTGTCTCCGTGTGGTGCAGCGATACCGTCCTTCATGGCGCTCAGCCACGGTACCAGTGCTTCGGTAACGTGTCCAAAGTCGACTGATAACACTCTGACTTGTATTCAGAGCTAAAGCCACAGTACGTTGCCGGGAACCAGCTTCTATCATTCCCACGGCTCTGAGCATTTCTTCCCTGCTTAAATGACGTCGCCGCTCCATAATAACGTTGGTTTTAATCAGTAATAGGGAAACAGTAGCACTAATAATGTCTTCAATGCGTTGTATGTTTTTATAGGGAAAATATTGACAGCTGATTTTCATCTTTTACTCGAATTTGATTGACAGTTCCTTTTTCAAATTATGAAATGCACCAAAAAGGATCCATATAAATTTATAAAATCATAAATTTATTACAAAGCCACATCTCAATCTCAAGAAATCCGCATAAAAATGCTTGATCCCTAGACACTTTTGATGTGTGTATATTATATAGGAATGACGTCTTAGCAAAAGTTGTTCGGTCTGATGGGCATATCCTGTTGACTTATAAAAATCGAAGATCTGGAACACCTGTTGTGGAACTCCAAGAGCCTAGCTACACCATAACACATATAAGAATGACGTCTTAGCGAAAGTTGTTCAGCCTGATGAGCACTCTTTGTTGACGTATAAAAATTGAAGATCTGGAACACCTGTTGTGGAACTCCAAGAGCCTAGCTACACCATAACACATATAAGAATGACGTCTTAGCAAAAGTTGTTCAGCCTGATGAGCACTCTTTGTTGACGTATAAAAATTGAAGATCTGGAACACCTGTTGTGGAACTCCAAGAGCCTAGCTAAACCATAACACATATAGGAATAACGTCTTAGCACAAGTTGTTCAATCTGATGAGCACTCTCTGTTGACTTATAAAAATCGAAGATCTGGAACACCTGTTGTGGAACTCCAAGAGCCTAGCTACAACATAACACATATAGGAATGACGTCTTTGACGTCTTTGTTGTTCAATATGATGGGCATTTCCTGTTGACTTATAAAAATCGAAGATCAGAAACATCTGATGTGGAAATCAAAGCTATCACTAATTTTACTGTGTAATTATAAAATAACATAAATCAGTCCTAAACTGTTACCGCCTTCACCGCGTGCAGGTACTCCCAAGTTTAGGACTGATTTTCGATGACGATGGTATATCAATGAAAATTTTACTCTACTGGCCAAAACTCCTATTTATTTTTTTATTTTATCGTATGAATATGCCTTCGGGCTTATGTTGTTTGAGTGTTTAATTGCCTTTTCCATTTATTTTCGTGACACGGTAGCCTACCCGGTAACGCAGGGGAGCAGTCATTTTAATTTAGATTTTTATTGATCAGGTATCTTCACAATAAAACTATGACCATGCCAAGAAAGAGGTCACATCTTTCCCAATGTTCCAAGAGAGCTAAAAGATTGAGGATCATAAGATCCCAAGAATCTACCGAAGAGCGTCAGGAGAGACTTGATGCTGTTCGAGAACATTAGGCTGCAACTCGCTCCGTGGAAACCTCTTCGGGTCGCGAAGCACGCCTGCGTTCTCAGCGTATTCATTAGGTCTCTAGAGACCAGTGAAGAATATGATGCGCGACTGACCGCTGATCGTGAACGTCATGTATTGTCTCGCGAGTCAGAGACGTTCACGGAAAGAGAATTACGCTTGAGTTCCAAGCGTATCTACGCATTGACTTCTAGGTCTCTAGAGACCAGTGGGGAATATAATAATGCGGTTACCAAAATGAAAACGATGACAAAGGGACTGTATGTTTTGGTGGTTGTTGGAATGAAATAAAACTAAAGCTCAGTGTGATAAAAGATTTAAATGGGAAAAATGATAAAAAATAACATAAATGGCGACCCCGTTGTCGCTGGCATAAGCAACAGGGTCCGCGTACGAAGTCGCGGGCAGAAGCTAGTTAGCTAATAAAATAAAAAAATAAACTCGTTAACCAGCTTTACGTTTTTTTTTCTTCAACTGAATATCAACCTTACTAAAGGAGTAAAGGAGTTACATGAACATGTCAAACAGTCTCTATTTTTTTTTTTTTTAATTCACGTATTTCAATAATAATGATAACATTATTTTGCAAGCCGTACATAAAATTACATCGGGAAAAATGAGACTTATATTCTGAAATTACTTCACTCTTTATTATTTAGTTATTTGTACCATTATTATTGCACCTATGTTAAACAAGTGAATAAATGACATGACATCATTCATCGAATAACCGGTCTATTCTGTAAAAATGTCACGGTAAAAAATTAGGTAAAGTGAGCTTAAAGTGAGCTGTCATTCCATATAATTTATTTAAACTTTTCGCACACAATAAAGGTACAGAGGCCAGCACATCAAGTTACCACAATCTGTCAAATTTCTTTGATAGTATTTCTACTTTATTACAAAGACATAAGGTTCATTTTTAATTGAGAAAATTTGACTGTTAGGGATAGCTTGATGTGCTGGCGTCTCTACAAAGGTGGACTTAATGCCTTAGGCATTTTCTACCAGTCAACCAAGGGTGGTGAAGAGATTAGATGGCAGGTGTTTTAAATAGTAGGAACATACAAAACATTAAGACTTTTGAATAAAATGGGTGCATAAATAGGTTAAAATCTTATATTAACTGTTCAATATAATAAAAATAATGCTGGGATATAATGCGGGTTGACACTATCAATTGCTCACTTCAATCTCACGTCACCTAGAATTTTACAGAATAGGACTACTGTACTCGGTCGATTCTGTAAAAATCTCCAAGAAAACTTAGGTGAAGTGACCTGTCATTCCAACTAATGCCAGTGGTTGACACTATTGGCTATAGCTCACATCTTCATCAACGTTTTCACGGTAAGATTTTTATAGAACAGCACTCGGTCCTAGGACCGACGCTTGTGGGCTATGGGAATCCACTTCTACCTCAATCAAGTATCATGTATGCTTATTTCGTACTCAGCTCTGCTTAGACTGGTAGCCGACTCCCATATAGCTACAAAAATGCTTGCCAGATTGATTTACAAAATGGTTTGACTGTTAAATTAGACTTGTATTAACTGTTTTCTCCAGATATCTTTATTATGCGTACCAGACTTTCATGATTACTCAAATAGTTTTAATTTATGTACTGTAAATATAACTGAAAGCCGGTTTGAATCGTAACAAGGGGTAGATAATACTTTATAAAATAAAACTCAAAAAGCGAATGTTAATTATTTAATTTATGTTTTTTTTTTCAATAGAACAGCTTAAACGAAATTTCAGACATTTATCCGGATAGATGCGCAGCATTCCAAGAGAAAGACCTGGAAAAAAGATATTAAATTATTTTCCGTAGATCAAGAGAGAAACCTTTTTTATTTCCTCTAATCACAACAGTAAAATTTAAGCTATTCTCAGTGTCTAATTAAGAAATCAGCTACTGAGAACAGCTTAACTACACCAAGGAGGTACTCAACCTACATCTTTATAAGACTTGCTCTCTTTTACTCAGCGAATTTCATGAAGCAAGCAGCCACCAGCGCACCTCTTTCACATCCAGCATCACCGTCGCTCACAGCTTCATCTTTAACTGAAAGTTGCAAAAGAAAATATGTACACCGGGTCATCAAAAAACAGGGTTCACCCTGTTTTTTGATGACCCGAACGGTCTCTGCTAATAAATATAAACCACAACTAGTTGACCACGAAACAAAAATATCCAAAAAATCATTACTATGCTCGTATATCTTAAATGTAGAACTGTAGTGGTAATTAATTGATATGTTACCCATCACTACACCTTTTTTTTTTGAGGGTGGGAATTCATCATATCTGCTCCACCCATGCATGGAGCGGAAGGGAGTGTCACGCTCTTACTGACTAAAACCCACTCATGTTCCTTCCTTAGCCCTTAATGTTACAGAGTAGCGGTAACCCTTTCGGACAATCCCGCTTAACCGGCAGGCTTCGGCTCTAACGGGCCCCTTCAAATGCTGACATCTCTTTGAGGCACGCGAGGAACACGTACGGGCCATCCGGCACGGGCCTGGTCCTGATCGGACGGTGAGCTACAGCTGGGGTGTTAGTGTGTTGCGTACTGTGGCGTGGCTTAATGGTATTTTTTTAATTAATCCACTTTCGAAACAGGTATCATAATCGTGTAGACCCAAAATGTATAAGCTAAAAAAAATACTTTTATACCTGTCTCGCAATGTTTTGCTGTAGCTTCCCATTTAGCGTATCTCATATCATCTACAACCGCCTTTCTATAGCCGGCCACTCCAGTGTTCAGGTCGTATTGACCTTTGTCGTTGAGCTGTATAAAGAAAATGCAATACGGTCAAAATCACCATTCCAACGTAATTGCATAAAATAATTCATATATTCATGCAAGGATCATCATCAGTTAATAATGCTTCTTATTTAAAAAATCATAATTATGATCAAGTGTAAAGCACATTCATTACATCAATAAAAAGAAAGGAAACCCTTCATTAAGATGAATAGTCAATCTTCTTCTTTTTAAGCGTCTCAAGGACTATGCCGAGGCGAAGAGCCTGATTCCGGACGAGCAGTTCGGGTTCCGTACCCAACACTCGTGCGTCCAGCAAGCGCACCGCATAGTCGAGCACATCAGTGCCGGCTTCCAGCGTGGCGCTATGACTGGCGCCCTGTTCTTCGACATAGCGAAGGCTTTCGACAAAGTCTGGCACAATGGCTTAATATATAAGCTATACCAACTCGGCGTGCCCGACCGTCTCGTGCTCATCTTACGGGACTTTTTGTCGAACCGCACCTTCCGCTACCGCATCGAGGGCGCTCTCTCCTCCCCCCACCCGATTCGCGCCGGAGTCCCCCAAGGCTCCGTTCTCTCCCCCCTAATCTTTACCCTGTTCACTAGCGACATCCCTAAGAGTAAAAAGGCCCAATTGGCGTTATTCGCCGATGACACAGCCATTTACTACACGGGGATCAGTCCGCCAGCTATAGCTCAGACTCTCCAGAACTCGGCCAACGCCCTAGGCGCTTGGTTCCGGAAATGGAGAATCGAGGTCAACCCCGATAAAAGCCAGGCTGTTCTCTTTAGGAGAATTCGTAGGGCCCTCCCCAACCCCCCTAATCCGATCACCATGTACGGCAAGCCGATCCTTTGGGCGAAGCATGCCAAGTACCTGGGTGTCACTCTCGACCAACACCTCAGTTTCGCAGAGCACATAAAGCAGGTCCGTTCGCGGGCCACTTTCGCTCTCGGTAGGCTCCAATTCATGCTTACAGAACGCAGCAAATTGTCACTCCGGTGCAAACTGCGTCTCTATAAGGCTGTAATCCGTCCCATCATGACGTACGCTTGCGTCGTCTTCGCGCACGCCAAACCCAAGTATCTGCATCGAATGCAGACACTCCAAAACCGGTTCCTCCGTAGGGTCTCAGGAGCTCCCTTTTACGTCCGTAACATGGACCATCATGTAGACTTTAAACTCCCCACAGTTCAGCAGTTCATGAAACGCCTCTCGAAGCGTTTCTTTGACACTGCCATTAAGCACCGCAATCCCCTGATTGCGGCTGCCTCCCGATACACCCCGTCCCGCATCAGTAAGGTTCGCCGTCCACGGCATACCCTCATTGCCCCCGACGATGCCACCACTCTCCTCCAGGAGAGCAGCCCGGCTACTAGCACTATTAGATTAGCACACAGACACAAATTTCCGTCGTTCCGTCCTCGCCGTCGAGGCCCGTCGCGACGATCCTGTCCACTATCATCCCCCCGACCCTTGCTCGAGCCAGCCCGCGTTTCCGCTGAGCCAGTAGTTTTAATAACCCCCGATCCAGTTGTCCCTTGCTGTCCCCCCCCAGCGACGCCCTAAGCCGAGGTCCGAACCCCGTAGGGGGTGCCTTTAGCGTGTAGTCGCTTAGTTTTGTAAGTTAGGTTTAGTTTTTATGAAGCCCTGGCTGGAGGCTACAATTCTTTTGTGGCAGCCACAGGCAAGTCCGGTTAAGCAGTAAACAACCCTTTGGTTGAACTGCGAGATGCCAATATTAAAAAAAAAAAAATCTTCTTCTTTTGCGTGTAGTTAGTGATTAATTAACCTGGTGTAGTGTTAATGTTTTTTTAACAGTCAATCAAAAGTAAAAATACTTACAAGACCAAATTTCTTGAACAAGCAACCCCAAAAACAAGAATCAATCAACCCTGCGTCCCGGACTTTTATAGCTGCTTCTAAGTCCTCATTTGAGAGCCCAAGCTCTTTTAAACAGGCTTGTTCCAAGGGCCTTAGACCAGCCCGGCAAGAATCAACTCCATCAGCCTTTAAAAACAAAAGAAGAAATATTAAATATCAATTTATACATTTTTACATAATATAACCAACCAACCACCCAACCAACCAATAGACAGCGTCGTAGTGATCCCTAGAATGAGTCAATCGTTATGTGCTAAACACTCTGTTAGCTTAGATACTTGAAACAGCGACCGTCGCAACCCAGCGCAGGGCACGCCACGATAGTGGCGGCAAGACCCCTCTTTGAGGAGTGGCTAGAGAGGCGTCTTCACCTACCGCCTGACGCAGGTCCTCACCGGACATGGATGTTTCGCGAGGTTTCTGCACATCATCAGGCGGGAGGGATCACCCAGAACAAACGGTGGAGCACACGGTGCGGATCTGTCCCGCTGAAGTGGATCGCCGCCGTGTTCTCGTAGAGGCGATTGGCGGTGTCGGCGACCTCTCGCGCCTGGCCTTGATGCAAGCTATTGGCCGGAGCCAGAAGGAGTGGGAGGACCTCCTTCTGCCAAGCAGTCATCCTCGCAAAGGAAGTGGTGGGATGGGAGAGGGAAAGGTCCACCCATCCCAGCCACCGCGAGTGACGACTCCCGGCCACCATAGGCGTGGGCCTGTGGACGGTGAGTACTGGGTAGTTCACCGTCCGATTAGAACCAGGCCCGTGCCGGATGGCGCGTAAGTGTTCCACGCGCGCCTCAAAGAGATGTCAGCATATGAAGGGGCGGGATTGTCCGAAAGGATTACCGCTACCCCGGAACATAAGGCCTACTGAAGGAACATGGATTGGTTTTAGTCAGTAAAAGTCTGACATTCTCTTCCGCTCCAGCCAGAGCGGGAGGAGTCATTTGATAATATCCCACCCTCGAAAAAAAAAGCTTGGATACTTACGGAAACGCTGCTTAGAACGATGGCCACGGTACAAAAAACAAAACAAATAAATTTAGACATGTTGTACTTTTCAGTTTCGCACTCCAATTCCTTCGAAGGTTCAATTGTATGTGTTGTAGATACCAGATTGACTTCTTTTTATATACCTACCTAAATATCCTAAACTATAGTAATTGGATGCGACGTTTATAATAAATCGTCACTAAATTACGCGTAGTGCTCAATTTACTCACATTTCGTAAATTTCTGTCAACATTTTTAGCAAAGTTGTATCCGGAAAATAGTTATGTCTAATGTGTGTTCTGAAATCATTTAATTTTTTTTAATAGTAGTAGTGACCAAGCTTCGGCAGTCAGTTGTCCACAGAACATATTGCTGACCATTTACTATTGATTAAGCGTCTGACCATTTAAAGGTTTTTGTGTTAAACTATCATCCGTCCTAACAAGACTATTTTTAGTTAGATTTCGTAAGTAATTTTTCATCAAAAAGCGTGATTTCCATTGCTGCTCAAATAGTTTTAGTTTGTATAGGTTCCAGATTTTGAATTACTAGCTTCTGACCGCGACTTTGCCTGTGTGGATGTCGGCAATTATCCCACGGGAACGTACTAACGGGATTATATCCAATGTGTTCAAATCCAGGTTATTATCGATCTCTGTGCCAAATTTCATCCAGATCCGTTCAATAGTCTTTGCGAAAAGAAGTAACAAACATACAAACACATACACTCATAAACTTCCGCCTTTTAATATTTATTCATTATTTAGTACCAGAAATTCTGTTCACATTTTAATGGATACTATACATATATTTTGTAGTTAGGTAATATGTAGCTGACAATACATCATAAGGGAATAAAACACAAAATCTTGGTGATTTTGAATTCTTTATTGCTTAGTTGAAAGGTGAGAGGTTATCTATAAATTCTTTGGAAAAGGAACTAAAGGCAGTATTCTATTCGAATCTGGTTAAATCCTTACACGTTGAATCTCACAAAGCAAACCGCCAACAGAGCGCCTCTCTCACAACCAGCTTCACCATCCGTTACGGGTTCATCTTTCACTGAAATTAATAAATAAAGCTGAATTACAATTCAACTTGTACATGAGTGGCAGAAGTCCAGCCAGCTTCAAGAATATCTTATCATATAAGTAGAATATAAAAAAGTATCCCAAATAAGAAATTTTTGGACCAAGAAAAGACCAGGTAGGTAGAGGTAGGGGTGTAGTGATAGCAAGCGCTACGGCTTAGCCATAAGTTCCTGGGTTCGATTTCGAATTCGGGCAAAGTGTTATTGGGTTTTCCATCAGGAATTTCTAGCAGCCAGGAGTAAAAGATTTAAAACTAAATGGCGAAATATGGGTAGTACTACGTACTACAGAGGTATGCTCTGTACAAACCGTAAAAGGCAAAACAGGCGTGATGTTTTGTATTCTGTTTTATCTGTCTGTCTGTTTGTTCCGGCTAATCCCCGAAACGGCTGGACCTATTTTGACGGAACTTTCACTGGCAGATAGGACTTACACTACTTTTCTTCTTTAAATAAATACCCTAGACCCTAGGGTCTACGCGAGCAAAGCCGCGAGTAGCAGCTAGTTAAATAAAGCTCGTTAAATAAGTTTTATACCAGGTGCGCATCGTCGCCCCATTTCTTCTATACTCGCCAAAAAACCATCTTTCCGGAACTTTCTCATGGTGGTCAGATAGTTGTCCAGGTCGTATTGACCTTCGGCATTAAGCTGTAATATAGAAAATACAAATATTTAAAGTCAATTTTGTAACAAGTTTAATTAAGTCAAGTCAAAGTCAAATCCTTTATTCCAACTTCACTTTTAAATGTCAAAATGAACAAGAAATAGAATTGATTCTAGTTGCCCCTTCCAAAAGGTAGTTTCGTGTAGAGAAGAATGGGTAAGAAACTCCACCGTTACTCTTTTAAAATGTTTTTTATACATGAATTATAACATTATATGTGAAGACGATGCACCCAGAATAAATACACTCAAAGTCAAAGTCAAAGTCAAAACATTTATTTCAAATAGGCACAAGAAAATGTAGCTTAATAAGACTGAAATCAAATGTATTTGTTGTGTTGTTATTTATAGTTATATAGTTTATTGTTATTATTCTAATTTGGTTAATGTAGATTTTATATTTCTTAATGTTTAATGTGATATCTTTTGTATGATTAGTATAGATATAAGCGATTTGGTTGTATTACTGTAAGCTTATATCTCATGAATAAATAAATAAGAAAGGCACTTTTGATCGTCAAAAATTAACAAGAAATAGAATTGATTCTAGTCGCCCCTTCCAAAAGGTAGTTTCGTGTGGAGAAGAATGGGCAAGAAACTCCACCGTTACTCTTTTAAAATGTTTCACAATGTTTTGTATACATGTATTATAATATTATAATATGTGAAGACGATGCCCCCAGAGTAAAAACAATACACCAAAAAGGTGAAAAGAAAAACGCATGTAGCAGTGGAAAATAAACTTAATTATGTCATAAGTACATGGTGCTCACATATTTACAAACATTCTAAAAGTTAACAATAATAAATTAATCAATGTGCGAGATGTTATTCCAATATAATAAAATAATATGGTACAAATTATAAATTATTACCTAATTTACTTAGCAACCAGTTTGATTTTGTCTAGACACTAGATTGTCCTGTGGAGCAGGACCAGCATGTTTCTAAGCATCCTTATCTATCCTTATCACTACACCACAAAAGGTGAAAAGATTTGAATTAGTATTTAATAACCTACGAAATGAATTAAATATATTGAATAAATTTTGTTCAAGCTTAACTAAACCGTTGCGATTGTAAAAGAGTCGTTTAATAAAAAAGGTAAAATTACAAAATAACGAAATAGAAATCGTGCACGAAAACATACAGGTATCTTGAAATAAAGTATAGCTAAGCATATTATGCCAATAAAGTTCCCACTGCTGGGACATGGGCATCCTTTCGGTGAGATGGACCGGTGTGGGTGGTAGATATCACCATGTCATCAAATTATTCGTCCTAGCACATGCTGATTTCCCCACGATGTTTTCCTTCACCGTTTAGCCAGAAATAAATTAGGTACACAAAGGCGCCTGCCTAGGTTCAAACCGCGACCTACAACATTTAAGTCACGGTCGTCAGCACTGGGTCAACAGTACTGTTAAAACATAAAAAAGTCAGTATCAGTACATTAATTTATTGAAATACTCACAAGTCCATTTTTCTTGAAGTAGCAGCCCCAGAAGCAAGAATTCATCTTCGAAACATCGCCGGCCGTCACAACGCCGTTTAAATCTTTTCTTGTAAGATCAAACATTTTTAAGCACTCGCTTATTAACGCTTCAAAATCCTCAGAGGACCCTGATTCATCACTTTCAGCCTAAAGAACACAAAATGAATGATACAAATTATTTTAGAGCCTTTTTTTTTTAAGGCTGGGAAATAAAACCCATCCATGTTCCTTCCGTAGCCCTTTATGTTCCGGGGTAGCGGTAACCCTTTCGGACAGTCCCGCTTACCCGGCAGGCTTGGCCCTGGGAGCCCCTTCATATGCTGACATCTCTTTGAGGCGCGCGTGGATATATATTTTAGAGCCTGAGTGAAACCTTATGTTGAACATGGCTGGTATTAATCTGACAGCATTCGAACCTTTGAATTATGAATAGAATAGTTTGATAGGTTTATATAAAAGAAAACAGATTCTGTCATTAGCCGTGGGGCTTGATGGTTAGTATTCGTTACAAGGTAATATAATTGAATAGTCTCTACCCGTGTGTTTGCATTAATAGTGTAAGAAATCCCTACTTAGACACATTACACAAGCTCTACCACTGAGCTCCCTCAGTGAAGGTCTCCCGACCTCACAGTACACATGCGTATAAAAATCCAGCGAATATAAGATTACTTACATATACGCTGCTTAAGCTGACAGCCACAACACACAAAACAAGAGCAATAAACATAGACATGTCGTAATTTTTAATATCGAAGCTGCAACTGTGTGAATACCAAATTCACACCTTTTATATTTAAATATCCTAAACGGAAACAATTGGACGCGATGTGATTATCATAACGACGACGCTTAATGCTCCATTTTTTGCATTTAACATAACAAAATGGGTACAGGCACAGGGTCATTCCACAATCATTGGTATGATATGAGCATTGCATAATATTTTATATCAGAATTTAAATACTCGGGACTGAATGACTGAGGATCTCAAAGATCTTATCTGTCTGGAAGACTATATTGACTTGAACCTTCCCGCGTAATTTGGCAAGAAGGTAAATTGACTGGCAAGATGACTTAATAAAGTCATTAAAAAAATGGCCCAAATGTGTATCGGACCACGCATAATGAAGGGTTAGTTAGAATGAATATTACCAAGAACAAACTTAACATTGGAGTTGAAAATCATGTTCTTCCGTACATTTCAACCGCAAAAGTAAGTTAGTCAACTATTACTCGTAAACTTGAAAAGCCCACTTAGCTGTGCTAGTTTTCCTTTTAACTTCGTCATGTGTGTATACTGCTATCGTGATTTTTTTCACCTATTTAAAACTAACCGTTTAGCGGGCAGAGAGGGACATGTGACTCTAACAAAAATTTGCACTTTAAGCTTAATTGCCAGAAACGGATCCCTTAATCGAAAATTTGCTTGGATTAACCTGCAATATTTTTGAAATACCCATCCATCAACACCCTACACCATAGGGTAGACGAGAAAAAAAAGAAGGTACTCCAAATATATTTTTTTCATGATTTTATTTTACTACTCTATGGGCGTAATTAATATGCCATATGCCATATATCCATGCCAAATTATAGCTTTCTAGTACTAAGAATCTCTGACTTAATCAGACGGACAAACGGACCTGGCGAAACTATTAGTATTCCCTGTTGACTACGGAGCCCTAAAAATGCAGGTTATGGTTAGATAAACCATAACGGTGTTGACTGCGTGTTGTGATGCGAGCTTGTTCTCCATATCACTCTGCCAGGCTGCCACAGATTAAGCGGGATTGTCCGCTTAAGCGGGATTGTCCGAAAGGGTTACTACGGCTTCCCCGGAACATAAAGAGCTAAGGAAGGAACATGGATGGGTTTTAGTCAGTAAGAGTCTGACACTCCCTTCCGCTCCACCCAGAGCGGGAGAAGTCATTGGATGATTTCCCTGCCTTAAAAAAAAGGCTGCCAAAGATGCGATACAGTGGCTTACTTATAGCACTGCGAAGTGCCAAGATGGCGATTGCTACAGGACGTTGCCAAAAACCAGCTTCTAAAATTCTTTTGTATTGATTTCACTCAGAAGTATAGCAGAAAGGAGTATGCCCATTCTACTAACGGACCGCCGTTACACATCAAACAATTTTGTATGAAAGCATAAATTGGATGTAAAAGAGGGATACTGTCATACTTTTAAAGGAAATAAAAATTATCCATTTATATTGTGGGGTTTTTGTGGTTCTTTGATTTTCGTTTCAGGTTTGAATAGGTTAGTTTTGTAACAAGCCTTTCACCAAAAAAAGCAGTCCTTTACAACAATATGATTTGATTTCACTTATGACTACCTCGTTGGTCAAGTGGTCGCAAGCGCTTCTGCTGAACATGAGGCCTTGGATTCGATTTCCAGGTTGGGCAAAATGTTATTGGGTTTTTCTATTTAGATTTTTTTAGTAGCAGTGTGGAGTCTGGGTCTGTGCCCGGTTGATGGTAATAGGCTCGGCCCTTATTACATGGAACAAACATATTTGGCGAAATGTGGGTGTACTATTGGTAGGTTCATCTCTGCCCAACCCTTTAGGTAAACAAGGCGTGATGTTTTATGTACAAAGGTAGTTCATGCTAAATGTGGGTTTGACCTATAAGAAGTACAAAGTAAAAATGCTTGAATATATTTTATTTTATTTTATTTTATTTATTAAGGGATAATAAACAACTACAACATATATAAACATAATGTTAACATAACTTTAGGTGGTAATGTTGCAGTCCACTGCATTATCCGCAGAGAGGACATATTATAGGATCAGTGGTCGCCACTAGACGAGCATCACTAAATTAACAAATATTTTGGATTTTTAAGTAACTATAAGGCTAGCTATAGCTATAAAATCAAAACAGAACAGAAACAATTTCATTTACTTAAATTATACAATAAATTAATAATAATAATATGATAACGTTAAGATAATTTTTTTATAATATTAGATTTAAATATACTTTTCGAACATGCAAATATATCAATATTCATGAAATTCAAATTATAGGATTCCAACATTCTATGAATAGGGCAACGTAAGCCAGAGTTCGTACGACAAGAATTCACCGCAAACAGGGTACGTGCACGAACCTGACGTACCTGAACCGTTCTGGGGACAGAATAACACAGCTTACTCGTTAGTTCAATGGCATCAAAATGATTGTGAACAATATCATAAAGCACGTTGGCCTCCAGGTATTTGCGACGGTTCTCCAGGCTGATAAGCTTGTACTTATCAAGAAGTTGGGAGTATGACAGATAAGTTTTAGTCCTATAACATCTGAAGTACATAGCACGGAGGTACTTGCGCTGGACCCTTTCTATTTCTACTACGTACTTTTGGTAAAAGGGGTTCCAAATAGGGACCGCGTATTCTAACTGCGAGCGAATGAGCGTCTTATACAGATAGAGATAGGTTGAAGTACGCTTAAATTCTGTTGAAGATCTCATCACAAATCCATACATTTTAAAGGCGTTATTGACTATGGCTTCGATATGCTGGTTTAAGGACAGTTTGCCATCAAAGAGTACACCTAGGTCCCTCACTATTGAGATATTATTTAGGGGGATACCGTTAAGTTTGTAGTTGAAGTTGAAGATGGATTTATTCTTGGTAAAGTGTATAAAGTTACACTTTGGGATACTAAGATGTAGCTTATTCTCAATACAGTAGGCAGTTAGTCTGTCTAGGTCCTCCTGAAATGACTGGCAGTCATCCATGTTACGTATAGCCTGAAACGCCTTCAAGTCATCAGCATACATCAAGAATTTGGCTTTTCTGAAACATTTCTTAATATCGTTGATATAAACAATAAATAATAGCGGTCCCAGAATAGAGCCCTGTGGAACCCCGGAAGTAATACTAACAGAGACAGACTGATGACCATTAACAACAACTCTTTGTGATCGGTTTTCGAGGTACGACACAAACCAACGCAACAAGTTTCCACGTATTCCATTGTAGGCAATTTTATTTAAGAGAATTTCATGATTGACCTTGTCAAATGCTTTTTTGAAGTCAGTGTAAACCGCATCTATTTGTAATTGTCTATCAACATTTTCAAAAAGGTAATTAGCAAATATTAATAGGTTAGATGTCGTGGAACGGCTCTTAACAAAACCATGTTGTTCAGGAATAATAACATTATGCAGAAGAGGGTAAATCTCGTTGTGAACAAGTCTTTCAAAAAGCTTTGACAAGGTCGGCAGAATTGAGATGGGTCTATATTGTTCGATGTCATGCTTTGAGCCACCCTTATGCACTGGGGTAATGTTAGCTCGCTTCCACACCACCGGGAACACACCCTCATGCAGACATCTATTAAAAAGAATATAAATCGGCTCACAAATATTATCAGCCGTGGCCTTAAAAAAGGCCGCCGGAAGACCGTCAGGTCCTGCCCCTTTAGTGGCGTCCAACCGTTTCAACTCGCAGAGTATTTTGGATTTATCAATATGCAAATTACTAATTAAGGTACCATTATCTGCAAACTGCTGCGGTGGACCCCACGTGGTGAGCGTCGGTGACACGGGCTCAAATACGGACAAGAAAAAGTCCGAAAACATATTGCAAACAACATCAGGATCACTTGATTTGACGTTCTGGTACTGCATCTTGGACGGGATGCCTGACTTACTTTTACGATTAGAAATATAGGACCAAAAATGCTTTATGTTACTAGAGAGACTATCTTCAACCGAGTTAATATAGCTGGAATGACAGGTTTTACACAAATGTTTGAAGATGGATCTACATTCCGAGAAATTATTATAGTCTTTTACGTTGCTGTATTTTTTCCACTTTACCCAAAGACGTTGCTTCTTTTTAAATATTTTAACTAATTGCGGCGTAAACCAGATAGGGAAGTCAAGTGATCTAGTCCTTGCGGGGGGCACGTATGGGCTAATTATGTCACTCAACATGCTATAAAAAGCCTCCACGGCCTCTTCTGATGGTAGACTGTCGAACAACGCAGACCAATTGACCTCTTCCATGTGTTTATTAATGAGATCGTAATTAGCTTTACGGAAATTATATTTATGAATCGGTTTTCTCTTCATCATTTGTGTGGATAGGCTAACAGGTGCGGTTATAACAAAGGGGGGGTGATGGGGGTCGACTGGTAGTAACGGGTCTTTAAGGTGGCTAGTTGAACAGCAAGTGTTCGAAATAAACAAATCTAAGGTCTTTCCTCCACTGTTAGGTATGCTGTTATATTGATGAGCACCCAGCGAGGACATGAGATGCGTCAGTTCCGAGCATATAGGGTGTGTACAAACACATGGCACACAGGCCTCATGCCCCGCCGCTATCGTGTTCCACGCGACATTAGGAAGATTATAGTCACCGACGATGTAAACATTCATGACGTTAGGTGCATTTAAGGTGTCCTGCAGAAAGTCAAAATGAGATGTATAGACTGCAGAGCCAGTCCCCGGCGGGATGTACACTGCGCTGATGACATGTATCTTATGTTTATCGTTTTTGCAAGGCAGTGCAACCATGAGGTGCTCAATACACGCCGTTGGCTTACAATGTGGGCTACTGAAAATATCGAGTGAGGCCGATTGAAGCTCACGCAGTACTGCAATAAGCACCCCGCCCCCATCTCGCTTACCCGTAGCGTCACGATCCCGATCACAGCGGAACACAACGTAGCGAGGATCAATAAACTCGCTATTCGCTATTTCTGGTATCAGCCAAGTCTCTGTCAATATTATGATATCATATGAAGATGCCAAGATGTTCACGAGCAACGAGTGTAGCTTAGTTCTAATTCCCCTACAGTTCTGGTAGTAAATTAACAAATTGTCAGTGCTATCCATTGACAGAGTGTGTTGCAGCCAATTTATATAGATCTCGCGTTATTTTGTTAAACTTAATACATTGTGGAATCCATTGAATTATTACAGTACATCTATAGCTGTTGAAATAAATTACTAAAATAACATTAAAGGTTGTATACAAATTTGAGTAACATAGTATTATAAAAGGTTGATTAATATTTAAAATTGTATATAATTTTAATTTACATTTCATAGTCAGTATAAATGATTTTATAAAAATTGTATTTAGGATTAATTTTATAGAAAGATTGTTTAAGTATGTTTTTTTGTTTTGTATAAAATTAGTATTAAGTTTCATGGCATGCACAATTTTGTAAAAGTTAGTAGCACAACAGAGTAAAACACAAAAAATATTACAGTAAAAATTAAATAGAATATTGATTCCTATGTGAGTTAGACATTTATTCGACCGGTTTGGATCGAATTTTATCGAGATCTCTTTCTCCGCGTATAGCAAACGAGGGCTCGCCTTCACGCTCTCGGATAAGTATTGTGGCGTTTCTAACCCACACATATTTGTAGTGGTGATTTTTGGCGACATCCCGGGCTTTACGAAATAACTGTTTTTTCTTCAGCGTCAAATGCTCATTAAGGTAAATAGAAGATGGCGTTCCAGTTATGCCAATTTGTTCTGTCTTGAGAGATGATGCCTTACGGAAGGCACTAAGTAGGTTATCCCTGTGTATACACGACGTGAATCTGACGATGACATTTTTTGGTCTAGCGCTTTGTTGGTGCGCATGTGGCACTCTGTGCACGGCGACGATGTTCTGCTGTGCTACTGGGGAGTTGAGTGCAAGACCAATTGCTTCAATGAGGGCTGGTAGGTTTTCGTTGCGCCTTTCGGGCAAATTTCCTATTTCAATATTACTTGACGAGCCTGTTGTTCTAGGGTATCAATTTTGGTCTCAAGAGCATTGAAAATCAGCTCCACCTCAGCAGACTTAGTGTCATTTAGTCCACTGGTACGCTTCTCAAGGACGTCATACTGCTGCGTCAAGTCTAGAGTAGTAGCTTGGAGGCTTGCAACATCATTGCGCAGGTCATGCACATTCTGCTTCAAAAGGGACTGCTCAGTACGCAGCGAATTTATTTCCTCTTGTATATTAGCCATAGTGGATTTGATATCATCGCGAATTTGAGTCAGATCTTTATTCATCTCACTACGCCAGCTGCTGAGGGTCTTGTATAAGTCACTTGAGAATCTTTCAAAGTCTGGGCTAGAGATGGTTTGAACAGGTTTATACGCCAATTGGCCATGATCAATGCATGCAGGAGGAGGACTGCGCTCCTCTACAGTGTCGTACGACATGTCCATCGAGTGATCCACAGTCGCAGGTTCCGTGTAGCTGCGTACAGGCGTATTAACATTTGACCTAAGTCGCCTGGTTACGTTGCTGCACGACGGACACTTCCATAAAGCCTTAAATTCAGCGCTTAGCGCGGCATACTGGCTATGCGTAACGTTGAGACACTCAAAGTGATATTTTCCTTCGCATGCACAGCACTGAAGGATGTTATCAGGGGTAGCAGAAGGTTCGCCTTGGCAACAATTCATTATAAACTTGATGTAAATAGTTTGAGTTGTGAACAGCGCCACCTAGTTTCCTTCGCTGAAAGTATGTAGTACACGGCAGCAGCGTGATGATCGTAGTACTAGATCAATTCTTACGGCTCGATCACGATGCGCAAGCCGTAGTAGTTCAAAGATAAATCAACAGATGGCGCCAGAATCGATGAGTGACTTGCGAATTTGATGGGTCAGCGACCTGGTCAAGACAGTAAACAAAACTTCCCAAATGCTGGGGACACTGTAGAAGCTTGGTATTTAATTATTAACAAGTCCGGAGATAATTAATGAGGTTTTCGCCACTATTTCTTAGTTTTTAAACAAATACTTTGTTCATCATACGAACCACAGAGAACAGCACTTAATAGTTTAGTCACAGCACAGATAACTCTTGTAGCACTAGACAACGGTATCAGTTCAGATTTCCAGCAATTACGGACACTTATTATAAACTTTCACTATTTTTTTTAATTTTGAAATACGGAGCTGCGCTTTAAGTAAACTGACGGTATCGCCCTCTGATATAAAAATGAAAAATAAATAAACATCAATTTGAGTAAGCTATATTTTATTTTGATAATGAAATTGTAGCCAAAATATAGCGTGACACAAATACACAATTTTAATAAAAAGTTAGCAGTACATGAGGGCATAAAACTCAGAATTATTGTGAACTAGCTGGCTCGATAGACGTTGTCCTGTCTTAGCTATAAATACATATTCAATCAATTTGTTATATTTAAGAGCAAGTCCGGTTTAGCAGTGGACAACCTCTTAGGTTGAATTGATGCCATTTAAGTATCAAGATTTTTTTTTTAGCAACAGCTACCAATTATTATCTGCATATCTCTTGCGCTGCATCTCAAAAGTTCTGTAAAGTTGACAAAAAATATTTTTTTAACATGTTTCATAATAAAAAACGAAGCTGCGTTCCGACAGCTGTCGGAACTGCTTAATTAAACCCGTACCCAGGCGAACAAGCGGGGCGCACGTTCTACTAAAATCCCCTAGACCAGTCCCCCAAGGGACTAAACAACAGTCAATGTTCCATGGAACGAGCGGGCAAAAACCTGTCAGTGCAGCCACTGAGCAAATATTTACTGTTCGTAATTCAAATTACTAATACTAGGCGGTTCACGTCACAGTGTACAGTGACTAAGGCCCGGCGCCCACTATCGGTGGGCATCGGTGCGGCTCGGTACAGCTCGGGCGCCTTACGGCAGCTTCGGGCGGCTTCGGACGCCTGAGAGCTGCGTTGGGCGACTTCGGGCCGCTTCGGCAGCCGTAAGCATGGCCGAGGCTTATCCGGGGGTACCGCACGATCTCGGGCGAGGCGGAAAGCCTCCTTGCCGGACTGCCGCCGTGGGATCTGGAGGCGATAGTCCTCGCGCGCCTGTACGAGTGGCACGCAGAGGTACTAAGCCGGGGGGAAACTCCGTTTCCGCAGCAAATTGCGGCGGAGCGGACAGACCTCCGGCGCGATCTCATGGCGGCCTGGAATCAGCGACTGTCGCAACCCAGCGCAGGGCACGCCACGATAGTGGCGGTAAGGCCCCTATTTGAGGAGTGGCTATAGAGGCGTCACGGCGCCCTCACCTACCGCCTGACGCAGGTCCTCACCGGACATGGATGTTTCGGGAGGTTCCTGCACATCATCAGGCGGGAGGAAACGCCCGGGTGTCACCACTGCGAGGATCGCCCAGAGGACACGGTAGAGCACACGGTGCAAACCTGCCCCGCTTGGGCGGAGCACCGCCGTGTCCTCGTAGAGGCGATCGGCGGCGGCGACCTCTCGCGCCCGGCCCTGGTGCAAGCCATGGTCCGGGGCGAGAGGGAGTGGGAGGCAGTCACCTCCTTCTGCGAAAAAGTTACTTTTTTTTTGTTAAGCTCGCGAAGGAGGTGGCGGAGTGGGAGAGAGAAAGGTCCTCCCGTCCCAGCCGCCGCAGGAGACGCCCCGGGCGACCACCGTAGGCGCGGGCCTGCGGACGGTGAGTAATGGGTGACTCACCGTCCGATCAGCACCAGACCCGTGCCGGCGCGTATATGTTTCACGCGCGCCTCAAAGAGATGTCAGCATATGAAGGGGCCCCTCAGGGCCAAGCCTGCCGGGTAAGCGGGATTGTCCGAAAGGGTTACCACTACCCCGGAACATAAAGGGCTACGGAAGGAACATGGATGGGTTTTAGTCAGTAAGAGTCTGACACTCCCTTCCGCTCCACCCAGAGCGGGAGCAGTCATTGGATGATTTCCCAGCCTTAAAAAAAAAAAAAAGAGTGCTTCCGACTGCCGAGGCAGCTCTCACCGATGCCCACCGATAGTGGGCGCCGGGCCTAAGTGCCCATTATACACTAAACAGTCCTCGTCATAACTTCGTACAAATTAAAAGCAAGTAATCATTCATCCTACCTATATAATTCTTTTTTAAAGACGTACTATGTAGTCTACATTTGCATCAACAGAGATTTCGTTTGTTTCTCGAAGCAAACCGCCACCAGATCGCCTCTCTCACACCCAGTTTCCCCGTCATTTACGATTACTTCATTTACTGAAAAAATACAAGAATATTGTGTAATCTTACTAACTTTGGTTAGTTACGGATATTCTAAAGTAATATACCTGATTCGCATCGTTTGAGTACCTTTGCCATGAAGGCGTATGCCTCATCATTGTGAAGAGTCTTTCTATAAAAGGTCAGGCCGGCGTCCAAATCGTATTGGCCTTTTTCATTGAGCTATTAAAAAATACTAATTTAGGATAATTTGTAATTAACTTATCATATCTAAACGCACTTCAAAAATGAATTTAACACTTAAACAATAAAATCGAAAAAAGCCCAGGTTGGAAACACTAGCAGCACGGCAAATCAAATACTTACAATTCCAATTTTCTTGAAGAAGCAGCTCGAAATACAGGGATTAATATCTGACGAGTCTCCTGCCTTCGTTTCAGCTAGCATGGTTTCATATTCTTTCTGACATTCTTCTACCAACCTCTCCATACTGGCATCGAAAAATAAATCTGCTGCATCAGCTACCTTAAAACACATAAAAAGAAACATAGGAGACTGTAACTATCGGAAAAATTTATAATAAGTAGAATGATAAAAAAATTAAAACGAATGATAGTATACTAATCCTAATTGATATTAAAAAGGAGGATGTTTGTTTGTTACGCTTTCACGCTAAAGCGGGTGAACGTATTTGGAATTAGGATATAGAATATCTTTTATTCCGGTAGTTGGTTCCTTTGGGATAATTACCGACCCCTACCAAAAGCCAATAATAAAATATATAAATGATCATAATTACATTATGAACAGACATGAAAAAACAGATATTATAAGTCTACTGCTTTGCCAGAAATAATGACGTACAAATCACATTAAAAATTTGAATACATGATATTTACATAATAGCTTCTAAAGCTCACAGCCACAGCACAATAAACAACACAAGTTAACTTAAACATGATAATATTCAGTTTTGCACAACCGATCAACTGACTTCGACTGAACAGAATACCAATTTCTCGTCTTTTATACAACCCTAAACTACACTAAATGGAGCGTCCACTTAATTATAATTATTATTATCTCAGCGCTGCACACAATGGTCAATTTTCTAGCATTTTCGACTACGAAAAACGATTTTGGTAACTTCTATTAAATTAATATGCTGCCGAAAATTGCAACCGGAAACAAATATACTGAAATGACTTCATTGCCACACTAGTATAGCATAGTTATGAAGCTCACATACACATTATGTCATTTGGTTACTGTCTGGATTTGAATTCTTTCTTACACTAAACCCCTTACTAATAAACGTGTTTATATCAGGTGAATAGTTACACACAGATTTTTCCCTTTCTGTCGTCAGAAATTTGACTTTAGACTTTGAAAGAAGACAAAGCGTTGTGTAACTATACAGACGCTATACAACGTTTATTAGTAAGCGGGTTAAAATCTTAATCTGGTCTCAAAAGCAGCTTTCAGCCTTGATCCCACTTCATTATCACTTTGTTGTTCGTCCATCCGTCAGTCTGTCTGTCAAGACCCTTTATTCAAGAACGCATGGAGATATCGAGTTGATATTAAAACTATATACTTAGGTCTACAGTAGTGCCATGAAACTGGGAAAAAAAACCCAAGTTAACGTGAAAAAAAGATACGGCCGTTTATACGTATATTTTGACACTATCAAGGGAAAAAGGGTTTATACGGTAACGTTTACACGAATTTTATCTTCATGATGGGAAAAAGCAGTGATAGCCTAGTGGTATGACCGTCGGACTGCCAAGTCTTAGGTCTCGAGTTCGAACCCAAGGCACGCACCTCTGATTTTTCAGATTCATGTGCGTATTGCATAATTATCACTTGCTTAAAAATCGGTGAAGGAAAACATCGTGAGGAAACCGGCATGCCTTTTTTGTTTTTTTTTAAGGCTGGGAAATCATCCAATGACTGCTCCCGCTCTGGGTGGAGCGGAAGGGAGTGTCAGACTCTTACTGACTAAAACCCATCCATGTTCCTTCCGTAGCCCTTTATGTTCCGGGGTAGCGGTAACCCTTTCGGACAATCCCGCTTACCCGGCAGGCTTGGCCCTGAGGGGCCCCTTCATATGCTGACATCTCTTTGAGGCGCGCGTGGAACATATACGCGCCGTACGGCACGGGTCTGGTGCTGATCGGACTGTGAGTCACCCATTACTCACCGTCCGCAGGCCCGCGCCTACGGTGGCCGGGAGTCGTCACGTGGCTAAACCGGCATGCCTGCGAGATATTTCTCAACATTATGTGATGCTAAGTCAGAGGCCCATAGGCAGCATTAAAACTCTGACACCAGGTTAGTCACTAACCACATGAAAAGAAGAAGATTATGGGATCAAGGCTGAAAGCTGCTATTGCTGAAGCAATAAAAGAAAAAGATAAAAATTTAAAAAAAAAAGCCTATGGCAATAAAGCTGACGAACTAGCATTTAAACTTCTTCGTGATAGGGCTAAAATGTTGGAAAGTCAGTGTTACTCAAATTATTTGAGTCTTACCGAAACGTCTATTAAAAATAACCCTAAGCATTTCTGGACTTTTGTTAAGAAACGTCATAATACAAATGCAATCACTTTTAACAACGAAACACTGCGTACCGGGGAATCCATTTGTGAGGCATTTTCAACTTTCACTCCACAGTTTTAGATCCCAATCTTAGTCGTGGTGGTAGTTCTAGTCCCTCTTCCTCTTCTTTTGCTGAATCCTCTAACCTGTCGTCCGACATCTTTCGTATCGCGGTGAGCATTGAAGACATAGCCAGCTTGCTTCGTAAATTAGATACATCGAAAGCGCCAGGCCCGGATAATATCTCATACAAACTTCTCGTACGTTGTGCTGCATCTATTCCATTTCCTATCTCAATTCTATTTAAAAGTCTTTAGATGCTTGTGTTGTCCCTAAACTCTGGAAATCAGCATTCATAACGCCTGTACATTAGAAAGGAGTCAAAACAGAAATAACTTATTATAGAGCGATATCCAAATTGTGTATCATTGCCAAAGTTTTCGAAAGGATTATTTTTATAATCAGGTCTATTCTGCTCTGGAACAATCGTTTAGTCCCTTCCAACACGGGGTTCTAAAAGGTAGATCCACGGTCACCAATTTTGTTGTGCTTAATAACTATGTCACCGACGCAATGGACAAGGTAGACAGGTCGATGTGATCTACACGGATTGCAAGTGTTTCGACCGAATCGACCACGCTAGAAGTTAGAGGGTATCGGTATACGCGGAGACTTACTCAGATGGTTTTACTCTTACATAGAAAACAGGTCGCAGGGTGTGGTACTAAATAATTTCGTGTCTAGCTGGGTTTTAGTCCCCAGTGGAGTCCCTCAGGGTTCATTGCTCGGTCCGTTATTATTTATCATCTAAGTGAAGGTTGAGGTTAGTTTTGTAACAATTAAGCCTTTCAACAAAAAAAGCAGTCCTTTACAAAATATGATTTGATTTCACGTAGGACTACCTCGTTGTTCAAGTGGTTGCAAATGCTACTGTTGAGAATGAGGTCTTGGATTCGATTTCCAGGTTGGGCAAAATGTTATTGGGTTTTTCTATCTAGATTTTTTTAGTAGCAGTGTGGAGTCTGCGTCTGTGCCCGGTTGATGGTAATAGGCTCGGCCCTTATTACATGGAACAAACATATTTGGCGAAATGTGGGTGTACTATTGGTAGGTTCATCTCTGCCCTACCCTTTGGGTAAACAAGGCGTGATGTTTTATGTACAAAGGTAGGTCATGCTAAATGTGGGTTTGACCTATAAGAAGTACAAAGTAAAAATGCTTGAATATAAGAATGAAAAATAAATAAACATCAATTTGAGTAAGCTATATTTTATTTTGATAATGAAATTGTAGCCAAAATATAGCATGACACAAATACACAATTTTAATAAAAAGTTAGCAGTAGGTACATGAGGGCATAAAACTCAGAATTATTGTGAACTAGCTGGCTCGATAGACGTTGTCCTGTCTTAGCTATAAATACATATTCAATCAATTTGTTATATTTAAGAGCAAGTCCGGTTTAGCAGTGGACAACCTCTTAGGTTGAATTGATGCCATTTAAGTATCAAGTTTTTTTTTTTTGCAACAGCTACCAATTATTATCTGCATATCTCTTGCGCTGCATCTCAAAAGTTCTGTAAAGTTGAAAAAAAATATTTTTTAACATGTTTCATAATAAAAAACGAAGCTGCGTTCCGACAGCTGTCGGAACTGCTTAATTAAACCCGTACCCAGGCGAACAAGCGGGGCGCACGTTCTACTAAAATCCCCTAGACCAGTCCCCCAAGGGACTAAACAACAGTCAATGTTCCACGGAACGAGCGGGCCAAAACCTGTAAGTGCAGCCTGTAAGTAAGTGGAGCGGACGGACCTACGGCGCGATCTCATGGCGGCCTGGAATCAGCGACTGTCGCAACCCAGCGCAGGGCACGCCACGATAGTGGCGGTAAGGCCCCTATTTGAGGAGTGGCTATAGAGGCGTCACGGCGCCCTCACCTACCGCCTGACGCAGGTCCTCACCGGACATGGATGTTTCGGGAGGTTCCTGCACATCATCAGGCGGGAGGAAACGCCCGGGTGTCACCACTGCGAGGATCGCCCAGAGGACACGGTAGAGCACACGGTGCAAACCTGCCCCGCTTGGGCGGAGCACCGCCGTGTCCTCGTAGAGGCGATTGGCGGCGGCGACCTCTCGCGCCCGGCCCTGGTGCAAGCCATGGTCCGGGGCGCGAGGGAGTGGGAGGCAGTCACCTCCTTCTGCGAAAAAGTTACTTTTTTTTTGTTAAGCTCGCGAAGGAGGTGGCGGAGTGGGAGAGAGAAAGGTCCTCCCGTCCCAGCCGCCGCAGGAGACGCCCCGGGCGTCGGGAGCCACGTAATGACTCCCGGCCACCGTAGGCGCGGGCCTGCGGACGGTGAGTAATGGGTGACTCACCGTCCGATCAGCACCAGACCCGTGCCGGCGCGTATATGTTTCACGCGCGCCTCAAAGAGATGTCAGCATATGAAGGGGCCCCTCAGGGCCAAGCCTGCCGGGTAAGCGGGATTGTCCGAAAGGGTTACCACTACCCCGGAACATAAAGTGCTACGGAAGGAACATGGATGGGTTTTAGTCAGTAAGAGTCTGACACTCCCTTCCGCTCCACCCAGAGCGGGAGCAGTCATTGGATGATTTCCCAGCCTTAAAAAAAAAAAAAGAGTGCTTCCGACTGCCGAGGCAGCTCTCACCGATGCCCACCGATAGTGGGCGCCGGGCCTAAGTGCCCATTATACACTAAACAGTCCTCGTCATAACTTCGTACAAATTAAAAGCAAGTAATCATTCATCCTACCTATATAATTCTTTTTTAAAGACGTACTATGTAGTCTACATTTGCATCAACAGAGATTTCGTTTGTTTCTCGAAGCAAACCGCCACCAGATCGCCTCTCTCACACCCAGTTTCCCCGTCATTTACGCTTACTTCATTTACTGAAAAAATCAAGAATATTGTGTAATCTTACTAACTTTGGTTAGTTACGGATATTCTAAAGTAATATACCTGATTCGCATCGTTTGAGTACCTTTGCCATGAAGGCGTATGCCTCATCATTCTGAAGAGTCTTTCTATAAAAGGTCAGGCCGGCGTCCAAATCGTATTGGCCTTTTTCATTGAGCTATTAAAAAATACTAATGTAGGATAATTTGTAATTAACTTATCATATCTAAACGCACTTCAAAAATGAATTTAACACTTAAACAATAAAATCGAAAAAAGCCCAGGTTGGAAACACTAGCAGCACGGCAAATCAAATACTTACAATTCCAATTTTCTTGAAGAAGCAGCTCGAAATACAGGGATTAATATCTGACGAGTCTCCTGCCTTCGTTTCAGCTAGCATGGTTTCATATTCTTTCTGACATTCTTCTACCAACCTCTCCATACTGGCATCGAAAAATAAATCTGCTGCATCAGCTACCTTAAAACACATAAAAAGAAACATAGGAGACTGTAACTATCGGAAAAATTTATAATAAGTAGAATGATAAAAAAATGAAAACGAATGATAGTATACTAATCCTAATTGATATTAAAAAGGAGGATGTTTGTTTGTTACGCTTTCACGCTAAAGCGGGTGAACGTATTTGGAATTAGGATATAGAATATCTTTTATTCCGGTAGTTGGTTCCTTTGGGATAATTACCGACCCCTACCAAAAGCCAATAATAAAATATATAAATGATCATAATTACATTATGAACAGACATGAAAAAACAGATATTATAAGTCTACTGCTTTGCCAGAAATAATGACGTACAAATCACATAAAAAATTTGAATACATGATATTTACATAGTAGCTTCTAAAGCTCACAGCCACAGCACAATAAACAACACAAGTTAACTTAAACATGATAATATTCAGTTTTGCACAACCGATCAACTGACTTCGACTGAACATAATACCAATTTCTCGTCTTTTATACAACCCTAAACTACACTAAATGGAGCGTCCACTTAATTATAATTATTATTATCTCAGCGCTGCACACAATGGTCAATTTTCTAGCATTTTCGACTACGAAAAACGATTTTGGTAACTTCTATTAAATTAATATGCTGCCGAAAATTGCAACCGGAAACAAATATACTGAAATGACTTCATTGCCACACTAGTATAGCATAGTTATGAAGCTCACATACACATTATGTCATTTGGTTACTGTCTGGATTTGAATTCTTTCTTACACTAAACCCCTTACTAATAAACGTGTTTATATCAGGTGAATAGTTACACACAGATTTTTCCCTTTCTGTCGTCAGAAATTTGACTTTAGACTTTGAAAGAAGACAAAGCGTTGTGTAACTATACATACGCTATACAACGTTTATTAGTAAGCGGGTTAAAATCTTAATCTGGTCTCAAAAGCAGCTTTCAGCCTTGATCCCACTTCATTATCACTTTGTTGTTCGTCCATCCGTCCAGTCTGTCTGTCAAGACCCTTTATTCAAGAACGCATGGGGATATCGAGTTGATATTAAAACTATATACTTAGGTCTACAGTAGTGCCATGAAACTGGGAAAAAAAACCCAAGTTAACGTGAAAAAAAGATACGGCCGTTTATACGTATATTTTGACACTATCAAGGGAAAAAGGGTTTATACGGTAACGTTTACACGAATTTTATCTCCATGATGGGAAAAAGCAGTGATAGCCTAGTGGTATGACCGTCGGACTGCCAAGTCTTAGGTCTCGAGTTCGAACCCAAGGCACGCACCTCTGATTTTTCAGATTCATGTGCGTATTGCATAATTATCACTTGCTTAAAAATCGGTGAAGGAAAACATCGTGAGGAAACCGGCATGCCTGCGAGATATTTCTCAACATTATGTGATGCTAATTCAGAGGCCCATGGGCAGCATTAAAACTCTGACACCAGGTTAGTCACTAACCACATGAAAAGAAGAAGATTATGGGATCAAGGCTGAAAGCTGCTATTGCTGAAGCAATAAAAGAAAAAGATAAATATTTAAAAAAAATTAAAACCTATGGCAATAAAGCTGACGAACTGGCATTTAAACTTCTTCGTGATAGGGCTAAAATGTTGGAAAGTCAGTGTTACGCAAATTATTTGAGTCTTACCGAAACGTCTATTAAAAATAACCCTAAGCATTTCTGGACTTTTGTTAAGAAACGTCATAATACAAATGCAATCCCAAGCACGTTCAGTTTTAACAACGAAACAATGCGTACCGGGGAATCCATTTGTGAGGCATTGTCAACTTTCACTCCGCAGTTTTAGATCCCAATCTTAGTCGTGGTGGTAGTTCTAATTCCTCTTCCTCTTCTTTTGCTGAATCCTCTAACCTGTCGTCCGACATCTGTCGTATTACGGTGAGCATTGAAGACATAGCCAGCTTGCTTCGTAAATTAAATACATCGAAAGCGCCAGGCCCGGATAATATCTCATCCAAACTTCTCGTACGTTGTGCTGCATCTATTTAATTTCCTATCTCAATTCTATTTAAAAAGTCTTTAGATGCTTGTGTTGTCCCTAAACTCTGGAAATCAGCATTCATAACGCCTTTGAAAGGAGTCAAAACAGACATAACTTATTATAGAGCGATATCCAAATTGTGTATCATTGCCAAAGTTTTCGAAAGGATTATTTATAATCAGGTCTATTTTGCTCTGGAACAATCGTTTAGTCCCTTCCAACACGGGGTTCTAAAAGGTAGATCCACGGTCACCAATTTTGTTGTGCTTAATAACTATGTCGCCGACGCAATGGACAAGGTAGACAGGTCGATGTTATCTACACGGATTACAGCAAGTGTTTCGACCGAATCGACCACGCTATCCTATTACAGAAGTTAGAGGGTATCTGTATACGCGGAGACTTACTCAGATGGTTTTACTCTTACATAGAAAACAGGTCGCAGGGTGTGATACTAAAGAATTTCGTGTCTAGCTGGGTTTTAGTCCCCAGTGGAGTCCCTCCCCTTCATTACTCGGTCCGTTATTATTTATCATCTAACGACACGAAATTGAACGACATCGACTCCTGTCGGACCTCATCAAAATTACTGTGCTTCGCCGACGATATGAAAATTTATGCTACCATTTCATCGACTGCAGACATGATCGCACTCCAAACTGATTTACAGTATCTGGAAGTATACTGCCAAAAAAGTAAGCTTGATCTCAATCCCAAAACATATTCGGTTGTAACGTATTCCCGTGGACGGTCAGTCCTGGCCACAACATATACTCTTGGTGGTCATATATTACCTAGATGTGATACTATTCGTGATCTGGGGGTGCATCACGATTCCAAACTTATTTTTGATAAGCATGTTGATACCATCGTCGCTAAAGCGTCAAAATCCCTTGGTTTCATAATGCGATTATCCAAGTGCTTCACACAAGCTAAAACGTTAAAGATCCTATACTGCACTTTTAGTAGAAGTCACTTGGAATACGCATACGAAATATGGAATCCATGCTATCACAAATACATTGTCCGTATTGAGCGCGTACAAAAAAGATTCATAAATTTTTTATGCTTTTATCAAGGGGTTTCGTATCAGTCCAAGAACTATCTCAGCCTCTGTAAAAAATATCATCTCCAACTGACTCACTGATAAATCGTCGTGAAATCTCCGACTGTATATTTTTATTAAAGACAGTTCGAAGTGACATAAATTGTTCTGATATTTTGTCATCTTTTTACTTAAACGTTCCCAGCAAGTCCAAACGATTCAATCCACCC
This sequence comes from Hyppa rectilinea, assembly GCA_951799385.1. NCBI lineage: Eukaryota > Metazoa > Arthropoda > Insecta > Lepidoptera > Noctuidae > Hyppa > Hyppa rectilinea. The sequence continues at coordinate 7,813,107 of OX637314.1, forward strand.
ATTTGCAAGTACTAACTACAGACAAAATTCATACGTTGTACGTGTGAGTAGGTATTTTAATAAGGTTTGCAACAATTCGACTTTGATTTTTTTGAAACAAGTGTGATTTCGGCAAAAAATTGTTTATTAACGGATTTCTTTAAAGCTTGATTCTTTAGACTTAGTTTACATTTAATTTGGGTGATGATCTACCAGCATGTTTTTTATTATTTTAATTTTTTTTATTATATTAGCATTATTTGGCAGTGTGTATATTCTGTTCCACAGTACATTTATACCAGACAAACTCTAGACGCGAAGACATGTAATTGGCTGTCAGATTATCATACTGTTATCTATGACCATAGTATTTAGCTGTCTGTAAGTCTTCCAAAGTCTTTAAATAAATAAATTATCACTGAAAAGTAATATTGCCAACTAAATATAATGCTATAAAACTGTACAGGGAAAAATTTCATCAAAATATTCAAGGTTTTTCTTCCAAACAATTGGAGCTTGAACTGTTTTTATAAAAAAACAATGTATGATATTATTTGTTTTACTGAGCACTGGTCAAAAGATTATGAAATGTTGATTAGCTACGAGAATTATAGTTTGGCCAGTTGCTTTAACCGTAAATCAATGCTACGTGGTGGTACAATAAACTTAATTAAAAATTGTATTAAATCAAAAACTCGTCAGGACATAGTTGAACTATCAGTTGAGCATAGCATTGAATTGTCTTGTGTTGAGCTGGATAAGCATGTTATAGTGTGCGTTTAATAATAATAATAATAGCCTCTATTCAGATCAACTTATTTTATTTTTTTGTATAATACACTTGCTTAATCTAAGTCTAACATTTTCCGTTTATCCAATTTCTGTAGATCTGTTTGCCAATCAGCAAAAGCCTCCTCCAACCTTTTCCATTCTACTCTTTCCTGCGCCACTCTGTTCCACGTCACTCCTGCTACTACCCTGATATCGTCGTGCCACCTTTTCTGTGGTCTGCCTCTCTTCCTCTTACCTTCTCTAGGATACCAACTTGTTATTTTCTTACTCCATTTATCATGTCCTCTTATCATGTGCCCTGCCCATCTCCATTTGAATCTTCTGATTTTCAGCGTTATGTCTATGGTTTTTGTTTTTTTCCTAATGAAATAGTTTCTCAGTTTGTCTGATTTTTTTACATTCAGCATGCTTCTTTCCATGACGTATTGGCAGGTTGCGAGCTTGCTTGTCATTTTCTGGGTTAGTGCCCATGATTGGCAGCCATACATAAGGACGGGTAGTACGCAGGTGTTGAACAATTTACTTTTGATGTTTATGTGAAGTTGGTTGTTTTTCATAACCTCTTTCAAGCCATTCGTGACTCTCCTCTCTGCTTCCTTGATCATAGGTTCTTTTTGAGTAATAAGCTGTCCCAGGTATATGTATTCGTCTGTGTAATCGATTTGAGTGTCTCTTAACTGTATTGTGGTTTTGCGTCCATTCGTCATCACTCTAGTGTTTTCTGGGTTTAGTTTAAGACCTACTTTCTCACTTTCGGTCGCAAGGTTGTCTATCATTTTACTTATGTCTTCTGGTGTTTTGGCGAATAGCACTATGTCATCCGCAAATCTTAAGTCCGTCAACCATATACCGTCTACATTGATTCCGAGATTTTTCCAACTAAGTCGCCTGAAGATAGATTCCAATACCGCTGAGAACAGTTTCGGAGATAGGGGGTCTCCCTGCCTAACACCTTTTCCTACTTTGAATGGATCGCTTTTCCTTTCTAGTTGAATTTTGGCTGTACTATGTTTATATACGTTCCTTATTAATCGGATGTATTTGTGTTTAATTCCTTGATCCATTAAAGCTTCCCATATCTTGTTATAGTTGTAATGTAGTAGAGAGTCAAATGCTTTGCTGTAGTCGATACATGCGATGTAGTATGTTAGCTGGTATTCGTTGTATTTCTCTAAAACTTGACGTACCGCATGGATATGGTCTATCACCGAGTACTCTTTACGAAATCCCGCCTGCTCGATAGGTTGGTGTTCATCTAATGTTCTTTCAATCCGTTTTAATATGATCTTAGCGAATGTTTTGTATATGTTTGACATAAGACTTATCGGCCGGTAGTTTCCAATTTCATGTTTATCCCCTTTCTTATATAACAGGATAATATTAGACTCTGTCCATTGCTGAGGTATTATTTCAGTGTCTACGATGTCGTTAAACATGCCTGTAAACACCGGTATCAAGACTTCCTTGCTATGTTTTAGAATTTCGTTGCTTATTCCATCAGGACCTGGTGTTTTGTCTATCTTTTGGGTATCAATAGCTCTCTCTACTTCAGCTTGAAGAATGCTAGCATGTGTTCCTATATGTGTGATAGATTTGAAGTTAATGAATTTGTCTCTTAGCGCGGTTGTTATTTGTTCTAATTGATATTTCCCGAGCTTTACAGTTCCAGGGTCTTGCTTTGGTCTAGGTCTTTTTGTTGGTTTTGCTAATAGTTCCGCTCTAATAAGCTTATGGTTAGTGTTAAAATTTAGTTTATTGATTTCGGTGAAGTTAGTGAAGTGTCTGTTTCTGTTGGTCATGATGAAATCGATTTGGTTTTTCGTTTTACAGTCCGGTGAGATCCACGTCCACATATTTTTCTTCTTTCTCATGAACATAGTATTTAAGATAGTGAGATTATGTCTTTGTGCAAAGTTCATGATAAGATCTCCGTTTCTACTTCTTGTTTTGTTACTGTATACAAATGGTCCCAGTATTTTATTTTCTCCTGGGCGCTTATCACCAATCTGCCCATTATAAGTCTCCCATTACTATAAGGTTTTTGTGGCCGTGCTCTTCGATTGCTTTGTTTAAATCCATGTAGAATGTGTTTATTGTTTCCAAATTCAACTGTTCCATAGGTGAATATATTTGTACAATAGTCCAAGAATGTTTATATCCCGTTAGATTGATATTCATAATCGCAATGCGCTCTGAAATTCCCACAAATCCTTCTACATACTTTGTGAGGTGTTTTTTAACAATAAATCCTACCCCATATTGACCTGGGGTCTCACCTAGATGATAAAGTATGTAGTCTGAATAAGATATGATATTTTCACCCATTCTTCTCACTTCACTCAAGCCTACGATATCCCATTTGATGTCCTTTAATGCATGCATTAGTTCTGTAAGGTTTTCTTCATTTTTCAGGGTAAGTACATTAAGAGCTGCTATAAATATTTTAGATTTAAGTTGTTTGGATCTTTTGTTTTGACTTTTGTTATAGTTTTGTTTTGTTTTTGTTGGAGGGTTGTGGTCTTTTTCCCCCACGACCAGTCGGCTTGGGGGAATTGTGTGTTTATCTGTTTCTTCGTTATTACTTTCTTCGGTTGGTTTTGGTTTCCGTGTATAGTGTGCGTTTACAGTACTTTAAAAAATATAAATATTTTGTATAAAGAATTCTTTACGGTAGTGCAAAACGAGTATAATAATTGTTTTGAGAAGACCACTAAAACTATCAACCCTAAATTTATATTTAGTGACTGGGCCACTAAAGGACTCAGGAAAAGTAGGGAAAGACTTTTCGAGCTTTATAGCCTTAAGCCTTTTATTAACACAGAATGTTTTAATAAGTATGTTGCTACCTACTCAAAAAAATTTAAGAACACTTGTAAAACAGCTAAACCCAAATACATTAGCAACAAGGTTAAATCAAAAACGAACAGAATTAAAAGGCATAGCTCTGATTACATACTGGGGACGTCATGTGGCCCCATTTGTGATAGCAAAGAAGTTGCTCAAGAATTTGTAAATTTCTTTACCAGTATTCCACTAAAAACTACTGAAACCTTAAATTCTTCGCCTTCCGTCTCTTTTGATTTAGTAAAGGCAAACGTTTCAGCGTGCTTGATTGAATTCAACTTTAAGCATACATTCAGTCAAAAAAGTATCGGGAATGGATGATTTGTTTATGGTTCCAAAGTCAATTTTTTGTTTTTTTTGTAGTTGTTAGATTGGCACAACTGTTTTCCATTTTGGCGCGGAGTTTGAGTTGCATCTGTTATTTATATTAAATACAGTGCTGGTTTTAGTAATATCATATATAGTGTGTATTGCGAATTTCATAATGGACAAAAATATCGAACAAAGAGTTTGTCTTAAATTTTGCATCGCCAATGGAATTTCGTGTTCGAAGTCACTGAAAATGTTACAGAAGGCTTACGGTGAATCGACTTTATCAAAAACTCGTGCTTATGAGTGGTTCAAAGCATTCAAAAGCGGTCGAGATGTGATGGAAGATTTGCCTCGCTCTGGTAGGCCGTCAACGTCTGCAACTGAAGTTAACATCGCAAAAGTTAAGAAAATAGTGACTGAAAATCCCCATTCAACTCTGAGAGAGATAGCCGCCGAACTTTCTGTATCTCACGAGTCGATCCGTACCATTTTAACTAATCATTTGGGTATGAAACATGTTGCTGCTCGGCTAGTCCCAAAAGGTCTGAATTTTCTCCAAAAACTCAATCGCATGAAAGTCGCTGAGGACATGCTAACACGAGTCAGTTCGGACCCAACATTCATGAAACGCATTGTTACTGGTGACGAGACGTGGGTTTACGAGTTTGACATGCAAACTAGTCAACAAGCTTCGGAGTGGCGCCTTCCAACTGAACCGAAACCGAAAAAACCACGCCAAAGTCGATCAAAAGTCAGTCATGTTGACTGTTTTCTTTGACTATCGCGGTGTTGTGCACTCTGAATTCTTACCGGAAGGTCTAACGGTAAATAAAGAATATTATTTGAGCGTTATGCGGCGTTTAAGAGAGCAAATTCGACAAAAAAGGCCAGATGTGTGGAAAGAAAATTCTTGGATTTTGCACCACGACAATGCGCCTTCGCACAAGGCTATCATTGTCAACGAATTTTTGACCAAACACTCAACAAATACCATCCAGCAACCACCATATTCACCAGATATGGCTCCTGCTGACTTTTTTCTTTTTCCTAAACTCAAATTACCACTTCGTGGCGCCCGTTTTCAATCGATAGAACACATAAAGGAGAATTCGTTGGCGCAAGTGTATCGTTTCTAAAGGAGCATACTTTGAAGGTGATAAAATAAATTTGGATGAATAACAGACATTTTGTGTATTATTGATCTTTTCCCGGTACTTTCTTGACAGAGTAGTATTAACCCCATAACAGTAATTAAAACTTTTAAACAAATTAAAATAAAATTAACCGAAGATCTTTGGGGAATGTCCACTAAAGTCTGCACCTCGATCATTGAGACGATAGGACCTTACTTAGCCTTTTTTTTTTAAGGCTGGGAAATCATCCAATGACTGCTCCCGCTCTGGGTGGAGCGGAAGGGAGTGTCAGACTCTTACTGACTAAAACCCATCCATGTTCCTTCTGTAGCCCTTTATGTGACCCCGGTAGCGGTAACCCTTTCGGGCAATCCCGCTTACCCGGCAGGCTTGGCCTGGCCGGGCCCCTTCATATGCTGACATCTTTGAGGCGCGCGTGGAACATATACGCGCCGTCCGGTACGGGTCTGGTGCTGGTCGGACGGTGAGTCACCCATTACTCACCGTCCGCAGGCCCGCGCCTACGGTGGCCGGGAGTCGTCACGTGGCTCCCGACGCCCGGGGCGTCTCCCGCGGCGGCTGGGACGGGAGGACCTTTCTCTCCCATCCCGCCACCTCCTTCGCGAGCATGACTTTTTCGCAGAAGGAGGTGACTGCCTCCCACTCCCTCTCGCCCCGGACCATGGCTTGCACAGGGCCGGGCGCGAGAGGTCGCCGCCGCCGATCGCCTCTACGAGGACACGGCGGTGCTCCGCCCAAGCGGGGCAGGTTTGAACCGTGTGCTCTACCGTGTCCACTGGGCGATCCTCGCAGTGGTGACACCCGGGCGTTTCCTCCCGCCTGATGATGTGCAGGAACCTCCCGAAACATCCATGTCCGGTGAGGACCTGCGTCAGGCGGTAGGTAAGGGCGCCGTGACGCCTCTCTAGCCACTCCTCAAAGAGGGGCCTTACCGCCACTATCCTGGCGTGCCCTGCGCTGGGTTGCGACAGTCGCTGATTCCAGGCCGCCATGAGATCGCGCCGGAGGTCCGTCCGCTCCGCCGCAATTTGCTGCGGAAACGGAGTTTCTCCCCGGCTTAGTACCTCCGCGCGCCACTCGTACAGGCGCGCGAGGACTATCGCCTTCAGATCCCACGGTGGCAGTCCGGCTAGGAGGCTTGCCGCCTCGGCCGAGATCGTGCGGTATCCCCGGATAAGCCGAATGGCTACCACCTGTTGGGGCGCGTTTAGATAGTGGGCGGCTCGCCGCCGCAGTGAATGCGCCCACCTTACTTAGCCTTAATATTTAATTTATGTGTGGATCAAGGCATCTTCCCGGATTTAATGAAATACAGCAAGGTTACCAAGGCAAGCAAGGATACCAATAATTATAGACCCGTATCCGTGTTGCCGGTTTTCAGTAAGATCTTTGAAAAGATAATGCTTAATCAAATGCTTAATCATTTTTACACTAATAAAATCTTTAACGATCAACAGTATGGTTTCACCAAATTACGTTGTACAACTGACGCCTGTGTGACCTTATTAAAACACATTTTCAATGCGTGGGAAGAGGCTCAAGATGCTATAGGAATGTTTTGTGACCTCTCGAAGGCATTTGATTGCATTGATCACGAAACCTTGATGTTGAAGCTAGAGCATTACGGACTTTTAAAACTTGCGCTTAGTTTGGTAAAATCTTATTTAAATGATAGAAAACAGCAAGTTCAAATTAATAAAAGGTGTCAATTCCCTCGGTTTAAAAGTAAAAATGTTAAATGTTAATGGTGTTATACGACGTAAATAACGCCCTACTACAGGTCCAGAATTGGTTCACTGTAAATAATTTAGTATTAAATGGAAAAAATACTAAGTGCATTAGATTTTCTTTACTAAATGTAAAAAGTAGTGATTGTGAGATAGTATTGAATCAAGGGAAACTAGAATTCGTCGATAAAACTGTTTTCCTAGGTATCACGCTCGACTCAAGGCTAAAATGTCCTCATTTAACATCTCTTGCAGGACGGCTAAGTTCTGCAGCATATGCTGTCAAATACATAGTAAGTATAATATACATAGTAAGTAAGTAAAAGTAGATAACGCGAGGCTAGTCTATTTTAGCTATTTTCATTGTATTATGTCTTATGGTATTTTACTTTGGGGACGTGCTGCAGACATCGAGTCTATTTTTATTCTGCAGAAAAGAGCTATTAGAGCGTTTTATAATCTTCGTAGGCGCGATTCTCTAAGGAAACGGTTTAAGCTTATTAACATCATGACTGTACCTTGTCAATATATCTATGAAAACATCATGTATGCAAGGAAAAATCTACATATTTTTAGTAAAAAAGGTGAAAGACACAATTATTTCACTAGAAATAGGGACCAATTAGTTCAACCAGGTTTCCGGCTGGCTAAAGTAGATTCATCTTTCATGGGGTACTGTTTAAAATGTTACAATAAATTACCTTCCAACATTCTCGAACTTAATGAAACAAAATTTAAATACTGTATAAAACGCACACTGTGCAGCCAAGCATATTATAAATTGGGAGATTACATCGCTGATAAAAATGCTTGGGTCAATGCTAGTCCTGCTCCACAAGGGCGTATCACCTTATTCATTAGACTTCTTAAAAAACTGTTTCAGCTGCGGAAGATCAACAACAAAAAAAAACTATATTTGCATTGTATAAATTCAATTTCATAATAATTGCTTAGCACATATGTGAGTATTAAGTACCTAATATAAAGCGACCATTTACTGGGTACGTCTTTCATTGACTTGAATGTGCTTTGGCGGCTGAGAGTATGCTATGCTCACTTTAGTGTCTCGCTGATGGTGGCGTGTGTGTTGGATCATTTAGCTCCCTTCAAAATGGTTGAGTAGAATGGTGCTAATCCATGCGTCATGTTCGTGAACGGGCGCTGTCAGTAGAGACTGGTCATCTCTTAGCGGCCATGGCTTGTTTTAATTTAATTTTTGAACTTTTTTTTTTACATATTTTATATTGGATGCTTTCACCGTTCTGCATCGTTCTCACAATCATGTATAATAATAATAGGAATTAATAACCAATATTTTGTAACTTTAATTTGTTTAAAAGAGTGTCCATGGAGTTTCTTGCCCGTTCTTCTCCATAGGTACCAACTGCTTTGGAATGGGCAACTAGCTTCATCTTTCTGACTGACCGACCCCTTGACAATTCAAAAGTGCCTGTAATTGGTTTATTTGAAATAAATACTTTGAGTTTGAGTTAAAATTGGAGTGTCTGTTTGTATTAATGAAATAACCGTTTTTTACTACATGTACACTACATTATATAATTATGAATATAGTACACAATACAATATATAACAGTACAACATTTTTGTCTGTCTGTCTGTTTGTTCCGGCTAATCTCTGAAATGGCTGAACCGATTTTGACTGGACTGAAAAAATCTTTTATTTTAGAAAAATTACTGTTAGCCTTGGTCCGGGGCGAGAGGGAGTGGGAGGCAGTCACCTCCTTCTGCGAAAAAGTCATGCTCGCGAAGGAGGTGGCGGGATGGGAGAGAGAAAGGTCCTCCCGTAACGGTGACCGCGTTGGCGTTCAACGTGTTAAAAAAAAAAGGTGGAACGAAGTTCTCGGGTCAGCTAGTTACAAATATTTGCTTAGTTTTATTATTACATCTACACTAATATTATTATAAAGATTTGTATGTATGATTGTAACGAATAAACTCAAAAACTATTTAACGGATCTGGATGAAACTTGGCACAAAGATCGATTATAGTCCGGAATAGCATATAAGCAAAAAAAATTTACGGTTCCCGTGGGATAATTTCCTACAGACACAGAGCCACAGAAGCCGCTGGCAAAAGCTAGTTTATGAATAAAACGAAAGACTTTTAATAGGAACAATTTTATTCATTTAAATTCTGATTAAACACAACAAAAGAAGGCTGAAGTTGATCTTGTATCACTGCATGTTCAACTGTTCTTCAAATTGTTTAGATAATGATCTAAAAAAAAAACAAAACACATTGAAATATTTTCTTTATGAACATGACACAGCAAATATTTTGCTGCGTCATGTTCATTGATCAATAAAAACTATGATTATTATCTAGTAGACAAACACATAATTAATTTTCATATTCAGTTTCATAACGTGAAACATAGTATTCGCCCACTTTATTTGAATTAGTCCCTTGAAATAGGGACTCTTCCGGCTCGGCTCCCAATAACCAGACCAAAAACTGTTTGAGCATTCTGGGTGGACTTTAAAGAGCTTTTGAATCGAATATGTTAAATTATATCTGCTGGAGAAAATTTTATTTATCATCTGCCAAGCCTTTTCCCCACTATGTTGAGGTCGGCTTCCAGTCTAACCGGATGCAGTTCAATACCAGTATTTTACATGGAGCGACTGCCTATCTGACCTCCACAACCCAGTAATTGGGCTATACCCCTTGGTAAGACTGGCTGTCAGATTTTCGGGCTTCTGACGACCCGTAACGACTGTCTAAGTTGCACAAATGACCGCCGGGACCAACGGCTTAACGTGCTTTCCGAGGCACGGAGAAGTCTCGTTATATAAAGATGGTCACCCATCCACGGTCAACCCCGGCAAGCGTAGCTTAACCTGATGGATCGACCTGTGCGGCTGTTAGTACTTAGCCACGAACTCTTGAAATAATTTTATTAAATGTCCAAATAATTATAAATATATTACTATATGATAAATACACTGGTCCTGTGTTTCAGGAAGCATTCCGACAACAAAGCACCCCTCTCGCAGCCAGCTGATCCGTCGCTCACGGTTTTTTCTTGAACTGAAAATAAATAATTAAAGTATACTCAGTAAATAAAAAACTAAATAAGTATATTTAATGTTCCAGACTATTTTACGAACAGCAAAATATACGTATAAAAAAAAATAAGCAGTATGTTTTTGTGGTCAATCCCAGCGGGATTGGCCGAAAGGGTTACCGTTGCCCCGGAACAAAAAGGGCTAAGGAAAGAACTTGGATGGGTTTTAGTCAGTAAGAGTCTGGCACTCTACCCAGAGCGGGAGGGGTCATTAAATGATTGACATCCACAATATAAACTATGGTTTTGGTACCTGATGAACACTCTTTAGCAACATCTGCTAGTTTGTTGTATTGCTCGTCATCTTTCACGGACTGTCTCAGGTTCTTCAGACCAGTATCCACGTCGTAATCGCCTTTGTCATTAATCTGTTATGAAAAGAATGCTATTATCGTATGTACGAGTATATTCCAATGTTGAAGGATTTAACACCCTTGATGTTTTTAAGTTTTGCCTAACCTTGTTAGGTACTTTTATTTAAAGTTAGTAAAAATCTGTTGCTTCAAACAGTATTAGGGGTTACTTAAAAAAAATATTCCTAGATTATTCCTCAATTAAAAAATTACTCACAAATCCGGCCGTCTTGAACACACAGCCAAGGAAGCAAGGTTCGATGCTCGCCGGGCTGTTGGCGTCCTTAGCGGCTTGAATTTGAGCGTCGGTTACTCCGTGCTCCTTTTGACACATGACTATGACGGGCCGCAGGGAATCTCGGAGACTCTGCGCTTTAGTAACCTTAAACACAACAATAATGACACAAGATAAGGATACCTCAACGAAATGTTTGATCAAGGTCTGTAAACATTACATAGGTACAGACGCCAACACATCAAGCTATCCCTAACTGTCAAATTTTGTCAATTAAAAATGAACCTTATATCTTTGCAATAAAGTTGAAATACTATCAAAGAAATTTGACAGATTGTGGTACAGTAGGTTGTGGTACGCAGGTGCAAATAAAAGAGATATGTTTGGGTCAATGCTCCGTGTAATAATGAATATTAAATACGTGTGCAGTTACATTTATAAGGTTAGACGAGCTGCACACTACACCTCCCCTTTTTAAAGAGAAAAAAAAATTACAATAAGTTTTTTTTTATATAAAATTAACTTACATTATAAACAATTTTGTATTATTCTTATGAATAACATATTCCTTTCCTTCTCTTACAATCTTAACATTAGGTTCTACTTCTTCTTTTACTCTATATGGTCCTAAATAAATTTTACTTAACTTATCTCCAACCTGATTCTTAATTAAAACTAAATCTCCACTTTTATATTTAACTGGATTGCTACATACATCATAATTATTTTTTCTTAACTGTTTACTATGTAACAAATTATTTTTAGCATCAGCTTGCGCTCTTTGAAGCCTATATTTTAATTCTAAAGGATAAGATTCGGGATTGTACAATGGTTCTATAAACGAATTACGTGCTAAATTATTAGGTAAATTACAATATTTTCCAAATACTAACTCGAATGGAGAATATTTTGTCTCAGTGTGCACCGTCGTATTATAAGAAAAGCACCAAAATGGAAGCCAACTGCTCCAATCACTTCTATTGCTATCGCACTGTATCCTAAGGTATGCTCCTAAGGTCTTATGTGTGTTTTCTAAAGCTCCTAGAGTTTCATGGTGATATGCTGTGGAATGCAGCTTTTTTATGTTTAATAAATTACAAGTTTCAGTAAAAACTGATGACATGAACTCTGTACCCTGATCTGTAATAATCTCCGTCGGGATGCCATACCTTAAAATAAAATTATTTACAAACATCCTAGCTACTGAAACAGTATCTTTCTTTTGCAATGGATAGGCTTCAACATATTTCGTCAAGTCACACTGTAATCCTACTACTATTATAAAGGCGAAAGTTTGTAAGTATGGATGTATGGATGTTTGTTACTCTTTCACGTAAAAACTACTGTATAGATTTGGATGAAATTTGACACAGAGATGGTTTATATCCTGGATTAACACATAGGATATTTTTTATCCCGGTAGAACATTCCTGTGGGATAATTTCCGACCTCCACGCGAGCGAAGCCGCGGGCAGAAGCTAGTGTTAAAATATACTTATGATTAAGATATCTACTGTGACGAACTTAATGATTTTTACTAACCACTTATTTAATAATATGGACAGCAAGGCCCAAACTGATACCATTTACACTGATTTTAAAAAAGCCTTCGACCGAGTTGATCACAAAATACTATTAGATAAAATTTCATTTAATGGCATCAGAGGTAATCTACTGCGCTGGTTGCAGTCTTATGTTAGTAACCGTTGTCAAACTGTAGTAAGTAATGGGTACCATTCTAGAGCATTTTTAGCAACATCTGGAGTTCCACAGGGATCAATTTTGGGTCCTTTGTTGTTCATTATTTATATCAATGATATTGGTCATTGCTTTAAAAATAGTAACTTTTTATTATACGCGGATGACCTTAAAATTTTTAAGAAAATTATATCCATCAATGATTCTTATCTTCTTCAAGACGACTTAAATAGATTATCTAATTACTGTATCCAAAGTAAACTTAAATTAAGCATCTCTAAATGTAAATATATAAATTTTACCAAAAACAAAAAGATAATTGATTATAATTACTGTCTCTGTGACGAACTCCTACTTAAAGAAACTCAAATTTGTGATCTGGGTGTACTGTTGTACAGCAAACTTCACCTTAATCTACACATTGATAAGATAATAGCCAAAGCTTACCAAATGTACAATCTTGTCATGAGGTCATCATCCGACTTTAAGCGCCCAGTCACATACCTATATCTTTTCAACTCATTAATACGACCACAAATAGAGTATGCGTGTATGATATGGGACCCTTACTATGCGAAATATGACCAAGCATTGGAAAGAATTCAGCGCAAGTTTCTGAAAACACTGCAGTATAAGTGTCATTTGAAACGACTGCCATATGAAGAGTCATTGCACAAGTTTAAAGTACTTACACTACATTCAAGGCGTCTGTTACTCCAAGCCATGATGCTACGTGGACTTATACACAACAAATTTGATTGCGTTGAGCTTGTGAATAGCATATTTTATGTCGTGCCCAGAACTGTAATACGACGAGAGACGCGCGCTTACCCGCTCTTTGCTACGACCACCAGTCGTACAAATGCGGGTGAGCGGGCGCCTCTCCATAGATTAGTTAAGTCATACAACCAAAATTTCGTTGCCATAGACATATTTGCATTGTCTCATGATGCATTTAAAAAAGAATTGCTAAACATATTGAAAACGTACTAATTACGTATTTCATATTGGACCAAGTCTGTATCCATGTATCATAATATAGTATGTCCATATGTATGTTATTAAATAATACGTATAGTAATATGTCGAAACGTTGTGGATTGTACGTTTATTTATTTTATTGTAAACCTAGATGTAAGACCTAATGTACAATTGTTTGTTTTCCCTAATAAAATAAAATAAAATAAGATTATCTACATCTAAAGGTCCCATTAAATCTAAACTAACTCTTTCGAAAGCTGTGGATGCCGTGGATGTGATGACCATCGGCTCCTTTGTATGCCTATTAGAATGCTTTTGGATCTGGCAGCTTTTGCACTTTTTAACATATTCGTTTACGTCATGAGTCATTCCTGGCCAATAATAATATTTCCTAATATTGTTTAACATTCTGTTAACCCCCGCGTGGCCACTTGTGGGTAACAGATGAAAATCATTCAAAATAATAGTCATTGTGTCTCTGTCAGTTACTCTTGTGACGTCTTTAATTACAAGTAACTTTGGAATGTCATGTAATTGAGTCATTTCCTTTATAAACACATTTATTAAATGTTCATTTTGTTTACTTTTAATTAATACGAGCTCGTGTAATTGTCTTAGTTTGCAAAAACGCTGTAATTCTCTCGCTATCACACTTACGGTCGATAACGATCGAGACATTACAAATATTGCCGATTTTTCAGGCACATAATATAAATTACCATTTTCACTAATGAAATGCTTAAGCTTTTCTATTTGTCTCAAAGTACTTCTGTTACAAGTCAAAATTAATTCAACGCTATCAGTTGGTCGTTTAAGGATTTCCACTACTTTAGGTTGATCAGGCCTAGGAGTAGGGAGCACCTCAGTGGTGTCATTGTTTTGTAAGTCGGTACGTAACCTACGAGCTTGTGCCCTTGTCATTACTGACACTACATGTCTATGCATATCTTTCAAATCGGTGGAAGTCAAGGGAATCCGGCTCAATGCATCTGCAGCTGCGTTGTGCCGTCCCGGGACATAACTGATTTCAAAGTCGTACTCCTCAAGATAAAGTCTAAATTTAGTCAGTCGGCTTGAAGGATCGGTCATATTAAATAAATAAATTAGTGGCTTATGATCCGTCTTTATTTTAAACCTTTTCCCGTATAAATAAGGTCTAAAATGTCGAACAGACCAGACAATTGCAAGTAACTCCAGTTCAATTACAGGGTATCGCGTCTCAGCTGGTTTCAAGTTACGGCTGGCGTACGCGACTACTTTGCCATTGTTATTAGACAGTACGGCCACAATATAAATATGAACAGTACGGAAACTACGAACTAACGTTCGAAACGGCACACTCACACAAACACGCGAATCTACGAGACTCCTAAGGGGTTGTCGCGGTGCTGTCAGTCGCGAGTGCCGCGTCAAGACGAGTGATTGTGTAAAAAGTTTATCTCCACAAAATGCCACGAGCATATTGCGTAGTATACGGCTGTTTGAACTCGGCTTCATCAAAACCGGAGCTTTCGTTTTTTAAACTCCCTGCTGATTTTGAAAGGTAAGACTGATTTATCTATATCGAATTATAAGTCCGCGTGATTGATCAATAAATTCGTAAATTAATTTGTAAAACGAACATGGTGGCTGCTGCATATTTCTTATAATGGGTGTCTTTTCATGGTTTTCTCATAGTACCGTCGAAATGTAAAACCAAGATGGCGGCTGCAAAAATTATCGATGTTTTCGTCATGGGTGTCGTTTTCATGGTTTTTGCGGGTGTTGAAGCCTATATTGCTGTCAAAATAGAAATCTAAGATGGCGGTTGCAATATTTATATTTTTTTGGTGATGGGTGTTGTTTTAAAGGTTTTCGAGGATGTCGAAGCCAATAGTGCTGTCAAAATGTAAATCCAAGATGGCGGCTGCAAAAAATAATGTTTTACGTCATGGGTGTCGTTTTCATGGTATTCGAGGGTGTTGAAGCCGATAGTGCTGTCAAAATGTAAATCCAAGATGGCGGCTGCAAAAGTTATCGAGGTTTTCGTCATAGGTGTCGTTTTCATGGTTTTTGAGGGTGTTGAAGCTGATATTGCTGTCAAAATAGAAATCCAAGATGGCGGCTGCAAAAAATAATGTTTTACGTCATGGGTGTCGTTTTCATGGTATTCGAGGGTGTTGAAGCCGATAGTGCTGTCAAAATGTAAATCCAAGATGGCGGCTGCAAAAGTTATCGAGGTTTTCATCATAGGTGTCGTTTTCACGGTTTTTGAGGGTGTTGAAGCTGATATTGCTGTCAAAATAGAAATCCAAGATGGCGGCTGCAAAAAATAATGTTTTACGTCATGGGTGTCGTTTTCATGGTATTCGAGGGTGTTGAAGCCGATAGTGCTGTCAAAATGTAAATCCAAGATGGCGGCTGCAAAAGTTATCGAGGTTTTCGTCATGGGTGTCGTTTTAATGGTTTTCGAGGGTGTTGAAGCCGATAGTGCTGTCAAAATGTGAAAATAGGACAGAATTTTTTACGAAAGTTATTGTTTAGCTTACTCCTGAGTTGTAAATAGTGGCTACAATGTTAAACTTTTTTGTTATAGACCCGAAAGCTATCTTTTTTTTAACTTTCATGGTTCATACATTTTAACATATCTTATTAAAATGACTATTTTATTTTGTTATCTTTTTCAGACGTTCCCAATGGCTTCGCTTAATATCTCTTAATAACAAAGCATTCCGAACGTGTCGTAGCAGACGAAAGTATTTTTCAGTAAATAATTTGTAACTATGGAGAATAAAGATATTTTTTTTAATGTAACGGTTTTTTAATTACTGTCACACGCTTTTGCGGGTTAAAACGCGGTACTAGGTATGCGTTTCAACTAAGAATAGGATGACCTTGGCCCTATATTAGATAAGTAAACAATAATCATATGAAAATAAAATGAACAAAATAAGTAATTTGCATAAAGTATTTTTTTATTAAACTTAATTGTTGTCAAAATATGGTGCCAAGGTCATCCTATCCTTAGTTGAAACGCATAGTACGGTGCGCGACCGCCGGGTTAATCAGGCATCGGCGCCACCTATGCGCCATGCCGCGCGCCGCTTGGCGGCGTCCTCCGCGCGCCCTTCCGACAAGGACCGCACAAAACATTTTCGTCTTTCCGCGGCTCACGCCAAAACTTGTAAAAGGTTACGCCATACTAATAAAGCTCACAAGTTGTTGTGTATTCATATCAAACTGTTCCGTGTTATAAACAATCTTCTTTTACCGGTCTTAACCGAAGCCATGAGATTACCTATTTACATTTTATTAGTAAACAAACGAAAAAACAATCGAGTTGAAATAACTAATTTCAACTCGATTGTTTGAGAACACAAATATTTTAATAAATATAGTTCAGTTTCAAAAACATTAAGAGTGACAACCCTAGTGCTGCAGTGGAGCGTAGGTAATTATTTCAACAAATAGGCTTAGTTTCCATACTGTTCATATTTATATTGTGGTACGGCGCCTAATCCATGTTTTGATGCATCAGTTTGTAGCGTAAATGTGTTATTATTAGAGAAGTCTGGGTAATCAAGTATAGTCGGACTAATTAATATCTGTTTTAACTTATGAAATGCACGGTCACAGTCATCAGTCCATACAAACGTAACATTTTTCTTACATAATGCGTTTAAAGGGTATGCTATTTCAGCAAATTTCGGTATGAAACGCCTGTAGTAGTTGGCAAATGCCACAAACCTTTTGACTTCGTCTACATTCTGTGGAGTGGGATATTTTTGAAGACATTCTACTTTTGATGGATCGGGGTGTATACCATCTGCCGTGATTTTATGACCTAAATAAACTATTTCTTTGCGCAAAAATTCACACTTCAATGGGTTTAATTTCAAATTAACTTTTCGCAGACATTCTAAAACTTTTATTAGGTTACTATTGTGCGTTTCGAGACTATTACCCACCACAACACAATCATCCAAATAAATAAAACATGACTTATAATTTAAACCAGACATTGCGATAGTCATAAGACGTGAAAATGCACTAGGAGAAGTCTTCAACCCCATAGGACACCTTTTCATCTGATACTGCTTGTCTGTCGTGAACGCAGTGTACTTTCTAGACTCTTTTTGTAAAGATAGCTGAAAATAGCCTTGGCTAAGGTCTAATTTTGAAAAATAGATGCTATTTGACAAGGAATCTAGGATCTCCGTAATATTAGGCAATGGGAACTTATCGTCCTGTATACGGTTATTAAGTTGACGATAGTCCACTACGAGTCGCCATTTCTTTTCTCCTGACCTATCGGTTTTCTTAGGAACCAAGAGAACAGGACTGGACTATTCCGACATGGTTTCTTCAATGATATCGTTCTTAATCATCTCATCTATCTGTTTTTTAATTTCACCTTTTAACGCGTTAGGAAGCCTATAAGGCTTAACGTACACTGGGGATGTATTTTCCTTTAAATTAATCGAATGTTCTATTATATTAGTAGTGGTAAGTTTGTCACCTGGTAAATAAAAAACGTCGGCATACTTGGCACACACGTTTTCAATACCTCTTTGTTCCGCCTTATTTAAATAAGTATGTAATTCTAACGATTTAAGTAAAGTTCTAACCCTATTCGAAGTAATACTATCTCTGTCAAATGTGCAAACATAGAAACTATCTAAACAACTTATATTTAAATCATGAATATTAATACAAACCGAATTATCAGTTGTATTTAGAACTCTGACAGGAATAAGACCCCTATGTGGTTTTGACACTAAACCTGCCGTGTATACACCTTTATAAATTTCCGTAGCTAAAATGACACAATCTCGGTTGTACGACGTAGGAACGTATTTAATTACTTCGCATCTGGGTGGAACCGTAATAATATTACTATTAACTTGAACAATAACAGACTGGTCTCGGGTTTCCAAACTCAGAGTACCACTTTTGTAATTCAATACCGCGTTATACCGCGTGAAAAAATCTTGACCGAGTATACCGTCTGCGGTACAAGATAAGTTCTCAAAAACATAGAACTTTTGCTGAAAAACTAATTTTTTTATAATAATATCTAAATAAACATATCCCAAAGACTCTAAATCACCACTTATACCCTTAATTACTATTTTATCCTCTTGTACCAAATTCAATAAAGTACTATTTTGTAATAAACATTCATACTTCAATACGCATAAACTAGCTCCACTGTCAACTAATAGGTTAAGTTCCTCATTGTTTCTAAGTTTACAATTAACTACACAAAAATTACTAAAGCTAAATATAGAATGAGTGCATTGTTTAGGCTCGAAAAAACTCTAAATCCTCATTATTAGTGTCATTGCCCTGACTGTTGGACTGTTGCACATTTACGTTATGCTGAACTCGCTTAAAACCGGAGCGTCCGCCGCGAAACTGCTGACGCTGTCCCTCCGCGTAATTACCTCGGTTACCATTATTGACAAATGACGTTCTTTGACCCCTATAATTGTCTTGAATTGTACGAGTATAATCATAATTATTACGAGGATTATCGTACCTATACTGGATGTTATTAGGCTGATTACAATTATTTCCTCGGCCACGAAAACCTGGTTTGTAGGTAAATCCACGCCTAGAATACTGAGTAGACCTATACTGCATGACCTGGTCGTGGTCCTGGGTGGACATGGACTGTTCGTCTACCGCAGCCCTAATAGCTTCAGGCAGAGACGTGAACTGACGTGAGGCAATGATATTGCTGAGCCGTTTGTCGGACAGGCCATCGCTAAACCTCTTTATCGCAGTCTTCTCGTTGAGAGGGCGAAGGACCTCATAAGCAGACTGGTTACCATCCGCTTGAGTCATAGTGAGATTCACAAACAACTCTTCTAACTCTGTACCGAATTTTTCGATACTCCTACGACCTTGAGTAGCTCTAAATAACTGAGACTGTAGGGACACTGCTGACTTTTTAGGCAATAAAAATTTTCTAATATCCCCTACTAAAGTTTGAACATCCGCATATGAAGGTTTAAGACGTAACTTTGCACTGGGTGAAAGACGAGTTTTAAAAACAAATTCAACTAATTGGCTTTTACCTGTATCATTTATAAGTGAACTGTAAAGCAAGATACCATCGATTAACTGATTGGTCACCTGTTCTTGCCCGTTTATGACTGGCAATAGGGAAATAGCAGTCTTAATATCAAATGAATTAGCCATGTTTTCGAAACTACTAGGCTCAACAAAAGTTTCAGAACTTGTTTGGCAACTATTATCTATACTAGAAACTAAACTCTTAATTTTCTTAAATGTTAACTGAATATCATTAATTAATGTTTGGTAAACCTCACAGGATTCAGTGCTTAGCTTTTTCTCTGTAACTTCCCGGTTCAACTGAGTCAAAATAGTATCTAATGTTCTATATTCTTTTTCAGCCTCCTCTAATTTCTTACTCGCTAATTCTTGCTTACGTCTTTCAGGACCAAGTTTAACTAAATATTCCTTTAAATAAATTAATTTAGTATGTAAATCTCGCAATTGTTGGGACATAATAGTTAACACAACATTAAAATATTATCTGACCTAGTTTAAAAAATACACAACAAAATACATCAGGCAAAAAAATTTGCTTAACAATTAAATTAACTTACAGTAGGCAGTTCAATGGACGCAGGTATGTAGGTCATGATGACGTCCGAAGTAGCGTGATTTCTGCAATACTCCTAATGGACTCGTACTACTCCCGGCTGCTCCTCATCGGACCCGTTCAATGTATCTCCCGGCACCCTGCATTTCCTGACATCAATAGGCTTGAGCATACTCCCGGCACCCGGCACCAACAATCCTTTTCGTTTTTCTATTGACATTTAGCCCTCGACTAGGTTCTCGAAATTCTTCTGTAAACTGCTGTCTTCTGTGAGTTGTTATGCATCCATAGGTATGTTTTGCTTGAGAATATAAAATAGTTGGTAATAAATGTTCATCTTCTCTCTATAAATTTTTCATTTCCAAATTTTTCTTCTTCTTATCTTCACTTTTCTCAGACATCTTGAATAATAGAGGCAGCTTCGGAACTTCACAGAAGAAACTGGCTAAGGGTCGCCATACAGTAGGTTGTGGTACGCAGGTGCAAATAAAAGAGATATGTTTGGGTCAATGCTCCGTGTAATAATGAATATTAAATACGTGTGCAGTTACATTTATAAGGTTAGACGAGCTGCACACTACAGTGGTAACTTGATGTGCTGGTGCTGTACATACAATATAATATAGCATATAGTGTTCCCACTGCTGGGACACAGGCCTCCTCTATAAAAGAGGGAGTGGGCTATAATCCACCACGCGGACCCAGTGGATTAGCGGTTATTACATGTCTTCAAATTTTTGATTCTACGACATGCCTGTTTCCTCACGATGTTTTCCTTCACCGTTTTGAGAGCAGTGGTGATGAAATTAATTACACAAAGTAAAGTGCCTGCTTAGGTTCGAACTCACGATCTACAACTCGTAAGTCGAGGCCGATACCAATGAGCCACCACTGCACCAAATTAAAAAAAAAAAATTAAAGCCTTCATGGTTATCAAACTTTTACCATTGCAAAATACATCGTGAAAAAAAAAGTCGTTTTTTCTTTACAGGACAATCGTAACTTACATGGATGCTGCTAAAGCTCGCAGCCACAACACACAACACAAGACAAGTAAACTTGGACATGATGCACAGCTTAGCACTCCTGATCCTTACAAGCTTCAACTGTTTATGCTCTGAAGATAAATTCGACGCTTATTTATATGAAACTTACGGCGATAGATTTTGTCGATAGGTCAATAAAGTTTATTTTAGCATTGAGATATAGATGCTAAATGCAACAAAAACTACGCAAAAAATGACGTCTGTTTGATCGATGATAAGTAGTTCCTGACAAGGATACTATACTAGTATTATTAAATATTATGTTTCAGAGTTGATTTTGATTCAATTTTAACAAATAGTTCGTTATCTCTATGCTGCATATTCGAGCTATTTCTTGTTTCTGTTTTATTGTCATTATCATTGTAGTCATAATCATCATCAATAAGCCTAAAGACATCCATTTCTGGAAAATGGCCTAGCCTAAGCCTCGCCAAAGCGACCGATCTTGTGCTTTCTACGTCCAGCAGATTCTCATGACCTTCACCAGATGAGCGGGCTGTGCGGTTTGCGCCCAGGCTACGTTTACCAATACGTGGTAGGCACTTCAAAAATTTTCAGCCCATTAGCCCATTCTACAAGCATTGTGTCCTTCCATATCTTTCTACTTTTTTCTTTCTCAATCTTCACACTACAATTAGTTACACTTTTATGGAATTTAACACAAGAACATTATTATTAAGAGGGAAAAAAGTTAAGTGCAAGAAAATATTAAAGATACTAAACAAAAAATCTCAGATATTATTTCACTATTATAAATCTACGAGAGCTATATTTTAACTACCTCTTGCACGTGTGTTAGTATTGCTCTTTTGTAAGGTACCACAACATTTTTTTCTATAAGTACAGTGTGTTAGCCAACAACAGGCGTTCCCGTTAACCCCCAATAGTATAGCGTCCATACATGCTTAAAAAATATTACCTTTAAAAAATTTATGAAATAAAAATTAGCTGCTCCCTACATTTAAACGTGCGCATAACTTATCAAAATGTAGGGGTAGGGAACAGCAGATTTTTTTTTCGCGAATCTACTCATCAACAAAAAACGGTGTCTTTGGTTTTGTATTTTCGGTTTTGCCACCGACTTCCGAAATTAAAATTAATTTTCACTTTTTAATGTTTTTTCGGAAGTCGATTGTATTTTTTTTTTGTAAAAAGTTTTTTATTTTTCTCTTTTGAGTTTTAGTATACCTTCCCCACACCACTTCGTATCCACTGCTAAACTTGCTATGTAAACAACAGACCAGAAGAAAGTACTAGGTAATATATCATCAAGTTAAAATTTAAGACTAATATTATGGTTTTCTCATGGATGCCATTATCAGAACGGGAGAATTGAAATGAAATTGAATAAAAATTGAAATGAGAATACATGGGAAGTACCAGCTTTCAATTCGGTTCACCTAGTCGCAAGTTCTGAGGTAACAATCACTACATAGTATAAAACAAAGTCGCTTTCTCTGTCCCTATATCCCTATGTATGATTAAATCTTTAAAACTAGGCAACGGATTTTGATGCGGTTTTTTTAATAGATAGAGTGCTTGAAGAGGAAGGTTTATGTGTATAATTTGTCGACATATTATGCGGGCGAAGCCGCGGGCGGAAGCTAGTAAAATATAAATACATACAGTTGAATTGAAAACGTCCTCCTTTTTTGAAGACGGTTAAAAAGCCACAAATAAAACGTAAGACATTTAAAAAAATATATTTATTATAATTAAAAAGAAACAAAAAACTTATTTCTTCTTATGCCACTACCTACATCTCACCTATCTCATGCATACATTTAAATGGGGATCTGAAAGAAAAAACAAATAACGTCATCTTGTATATGTTCGTCTTAAATTGCCTTTACATATCACACATTCAGAATAAGATACCACTCAACTTTGTACAACTTGTGCATACAGTACAGGTCGACGCGAGACAATGTTAGATGAAGAGGCTACTTCTAGAAAAGTGTGCATCATCGTCCGTATTAACGCATAACACTAGATGTACGAGAAAGTGGTTAACATAACAGTAAATAAAATTAGTTTAAACATATTATATCATGCGTATATTATGTGCAATAAAGCATCCTTTAATTTTAAAGTTTTTTTTTTTAAATTGGTTTTGTATCTAGCGAAGACATCTTTAGTATTATTAGCATAACTTTCTCTCTGTCAGGCTGTGGGTACTTAATAGTGTTAAGCATGTCTTATTGTAGTACAGACGTCAGTACACCACCCTATTCCTAACTATCAAATTTACCTAATCTAGCCTTAAAAACTACCATTACAGGTTTCTTTACCTAATTCGATAGCCTAGTCATAAACATGATAATTATATGTACTTACATATCTATTTATTACTTATATACTACTTATTTATTAATAAACCTAACCCTAATAATAACAGTAATATAATAATAATAACCTAACAGTAATAATAAAGTATTATACACATAGTATAAAAAAATATTAAAATGTAATCTACTACTACTACTGCTTATCATCTACAGGTAACAACACAAATAACAGTAATTTAGCGAATTCACTCATGTTGCGTGTAAATGCATCAATTTTCTCATGGACTAAGTTTATGGTGCGAATTGCGCGTGTCAGAGGAGCCTTGGCCAGTAGGTTGGTCCTGGCTGAGTTGAAAAACTATCAAAGAAATTTCACAGATTAGGGCAACTTGATGTGCTGGCCTCTGTACAATCAAAGTGAAGCTAATCAAGCAATATACTAATTTAATCGTAAGAAGGTCAAGGAGCCAAATTGGCACATCACATGACAGCTCAGTGTTGTATTGTACTTTTCGACTGAAATTAAAAAAAAAATAATAAGATATAAATTTTTACAGCTATGCTTTAGAACAGCGTAAGTGTTTTCGATGAACTCTGGCACCCAATTTAAGATTTAACTTGTGTTTAGGGTGCCAGCGTCCTCGCATTTTACATTCAACATGAATGTTTCAATCAACCAACTGACCCGCAATGGGCCCGCGTGTTGCATTTTACATTCAACATGAATGTTTCAATCAACCAACTGACCCGCAATGGGCCCGCGTGTTGCATTTTACATTCAACATGAATGTTTCAATCAACCAACTGACCCGCAATGGGCCCGCGTGTTGCATTTTACCCCTTTCTCTTACAGAGAGGAGACCTGTATCCCAGCAGTGGGAACGTTGTGATTATGCATGAAACTAAGAAGCTGAGGAGAAGTGGCCATTATACGTCGGTAACAAGGTTTTCAGCGGGATTGTCCGAAAGGGTTACCGCTACCCCGCAACATAAAGGGCTAAGGGAGGAACATGGATGGATTTTAGTCAGTACTCAAACTCAAAGCATTTATTTCAAATAAACCAATTACAGGCACTTTTGAATTGTCAAGGGGTCGGTCAGTCAGAAAGATGAAGCTAGTTGCCCATTCCAAAGCAGTAGGTACCTATGGAGAAGAACGGGCAAGAAACTCCATGGACACTCTTTTAAACCAAAATATGTTTACAAAAACTGGGGTAACCCAGTTTTTGTAACATGTATATTTCAACATGAGTGATGTAAATCACTCATGTTGAAATATACCTACACGTGAGAACGATGCAGAACTTAATAAAAGCGTCTATAATTACAAGATTTAAAAAAAACAATTCAAAATTAATTTAAATATTAAAAAGTAAGAGTCTGACACTCCCTTCCGCTCGACCCAGAGCGGGAGCGGTTATTTGAAGATTGCCCACCCACAAAAACAAGGTTTTTTGGTTCTTTAGGATGGCGAACTAATCTGCCAGTCTCCAGGTATCGATGGTATAACTCTATACACAGCGGAATGACTTTAATCCAGGCGGTGAACTTTCATTACCCTGAGGCGCGCCAGCTGTGGCGAAACCTTATAAGTATTGGCTCACAATACTGAAAAGGCTTCGTCACCGCTTGTGCGGCTGCTTCAAGTACAATTTATATTCATGTTTTGAATTGCAAGCGAGAATAGAAAAGGATGTCGGCTTAAGCTGCGACTTGGTCATTTGTTTATTATAGTGTTAATGAACACGTTCCAAGGTTTTTAATACTATTAGCAAACGGGAATTGTGTTTCTATCGAATGACTTAGTACTATTAGCAAACGTTTTGGGAATTGTGTTTCTATCGAATGACGGTCGGTCTAAGCTAAGACTAGGTTTGCTAACGGCAGTGGCGTTAGCAAACTTAGCTATGTTACTACACGGAAATCTAGTCTAACCAAGTCTAAGTTTTGACCCTATATCAAAACTTTGTTGAGGAACTGCCGCGAAACTCCAAAGCTGCAGTGTTCATTGCGAATTTAGTAACTGCAAAAAAATGGGCACGACCAAAATCAGCTATAAAACTGAAGCATCCAAACTGGGACACTACGTTGTGATTTTAGAATAAAATTAATGAACACTCAAAAATTAAAGCACCCTGACTAGAATAGGTTAGAATTTCTGTGTGATTTCATTAAAAGAATGGAGAGCTCGAGAAATAATAATAATAATAATATCCTTGGACATTTCGCACAACGCCATATCGTCCCAACCTAAGCAACCTAATGATTGTGTTATGGTAACGAGATGGCTGATAGACTACTTATATAAATTTTTTTTTGTAAATACATACATATTATAAATAGAAAAACACCCAGACTAGTAACAAATACTTGCAGGTCGTACAAATATTTGTTCCGTGCGGGAATCGAACCCGCGACATAGTGCGCAGCAGTCAATCGCTCAACCACTGCGTCAACCGTGTCGTCAAAATGGGGGGTCCTTTAGCTTTGGGACCCTGTATCACTGATATGGCTGACACCGCGGTAGCTACGCCCCTGGCTAACAAGTCATAACCTTCGTAGAATGTGTTTGTTTGAAAAAATTGATTCGCTGGTCATTGAGGACCCGCAGGTCAGTCAATATGGACTAGAAGCGGTATGTGTAGAGTAACGTGGATTACATCGAGGATTTTGGAATGTTTTCTTTTGGAGTGAGTTCATGAGTTAAGTTAGGTTTGATCTTGTGGGTGTGACCAATCTTATACAGTTTTAATATATTTACCAGTTCTTCTTGGCTGATGTGCAAATAATGAAAATACCTTTTATTTAAATGACCTAGGCTGGTACTGTTTGCGTACATAGCGCTAGAAAATGTCCATAGGTAGTACCTATGGATATTTTTCGCGCTGGGTGCGGTATTTTTGTAGTGAAATTCGGATCTTCAACTTTTTGGTCTTATTTTGTATTTATCATGATATGTGCTTAACAGAGGCGAACCATAACCTACTTATGTTATCATTTATAAGATACATTGAAATACCAAGTAAAAAATAATTTACAAAACTGGAATAAAACGAAAGAAGTTTATAAAAGTATAACTGATTTATTAAAATTCTAAACAAAACACAACTTGTATCATCTTGTATCACTGCATGTCATTTGTCTATTCTAGAGCGATTAGATGAGGATCTGAAAAAAGAAAAAAACGATTAAGAAAGTCAATTATTAAATTTATTTAAATTTATAGTGGATTTCTTCAATGTATATGAACGCGATCAGCACATAAACCCCGTTTAAGGGCTGCCAGTGTCATTATTTTCAGTGGAATACTGACACAGGTCTCGAACGCGGTTTAAACGTGCTAATCGCGTTCAGTTTCAATGGTGAAAGTGGTACTTAATGTTGGACAATCTTTTAAATTCAAGAAATTAGATCCAGTAAGATTTATTGTAGTTGTCTGTTCCCGGCAAATAATCGTCCTACTAACAAAAAAAAACATATGCAGTCGGGGTCACCTGTCAGGAACGAAGATCCTTCTCAAGTTTAATAAAAAAAAAAAAATATCACTCTGACTCTTGAAATTGAGACCTTGAAATTGTTTTTTTTTTTAGAAGTTTCTTTTGTCTTGCATAGACTGTTTTACCTAAAAGCTGGCAAGATCAAATTACACGAAGGATTTATCTCACTAAAAAGCTACTGTAGTCTTATTGAATGTATCGAAAAGTAAAAGTATTTAGTCGCCTCCTGAAATCAAAGGAATGCGCCAGACAAAAATTTAATTTGTAGTTTTTTGGTGTCCATAATACTTTGGTGGAGTTCTTAAATAAAAAAAATAAGTGAAAATATTTACCTCGGCTCTGTTTTCTAAAAAGCAAGCTGTCAACAGCGCACCCCTCTCGCATCCAGCTTCTCCGTCACTCACGGGCTTGTCATTCACTGAAATCATCAGAGACAATAAATAAATAAAGTACCTTTGAGTAAAATTGTGAGACTCATCAGCCTCGACAAATTAAAACTTACACAACAACTGTGACTTAAGGCGGAGTTCACCAATAAAACTAAACGCGATCAGCATTCCTAAAACGCGTTTAAGATCTCTCAGTGTCATTTTAGCTCTTGAAAGCGGTTTAGGCGTGCTGAACGCGCTCAATTTCACTGGTTAAATCCGCACTAATTATTATTTCCCAAGTTTCAAAACTGAAATATTTAAGTTTATACCTGATGCGCATTTCTTTCCAATGTCAGCGAATTTGGCGTATTTAGCTTTATCGGGCACGAACTTCTTCAGTTTGAGCAGAGCGTTATCCACATCGTATTCTCCCTTGGCATTGAACTGTAATTATGAAGTAATAAGGATTAGAATTGGATGGCTCTCTTAATGTCATGGATTCGAAAACTAAAAACCCGATGTTTTGATTTATACATGTTTTATATTATGCGACGGGCAATACACTTGCACCGTGTAAATAAGGCTTAAACTGATGTGACAAGTACATAGAAAGAAAGAAAGAAATATACGTCCGAGATGCGACCTAAGCTGAAGAATTATTCCCACGTCATAATAATTGGTTTCTCACGATGCAGTTAAGTAATTACCTACTTTTAACTATCGTCATAATAGTAATTTATGTCTTAGATTCGCATACTAATGGATTATTTAATGACGTCATGACTATTTTATGCGATTCTCCCACTTGTACCAACTTCTGTACCTTTTATTATCAGTTTATTTTATTATTAGCTAGCTTGATCTAAGCATAGTATATTCAAAACACTTCTCGTCCCAGTCGATGTTACTCATTATGATCGTGAGACTGTCATCACTAACAATTTGAGTCTTGGAAGGTAGCTAGGAACAATCACTATATCTTAGCATGAGTAAGAATTGGACTAATTGTTTTATCTCAGTTCAAAATGAACTGGAAGTTTGGTGCATTCTTAAGGAGATCAGTCACGTTTCATACAAAGTTGGGTGTCAAAGTCAAAGTCAAATCATTTATTTAAAATAGGCACAAGTATGGCACTTTTGAACGTCAAGATGAACAAGAAATCTAAGACTTGATTCTAGTCGCCTCTTCCAAAAGGTAGTTTCGTGTGGAGAAGAATGGACAAGAAACTCCACCGTTACTCTTTTAAAATGTTTTACAATGTTTTGTATGCATGAATTATAACATTATATGTGAAGACGATGCACCCAGAGTAAAAACACTGCACCACAAAAGGTGTAAATCCCAAAGGGCTGCAAGCGATACAAAATGGTCTTTGTCGGGGAAGTCTTCCTAATATTTTTTTATTGTAAGGTCTGGTGGCTAGTAGCTACAACCTTCAGCTGTTTTGCTGTATTCGTTGGAGTTTTAGTTAAAGATAGATGACCTCCTTTTCAAGTCAGTTCAAGGAACTCCAGTTTCAAAGAATATAAACATTAGTACTCACAACTTCAGCTTTCTTGTAAACACAGCCGAGAAAGCAAGGTTTGATGCCCTCAGCGCTGCCGGCTGCCTTGGCAGATTGGATCTCATCAGTGCTGACTTGATACTCCTTTGAGCACTCGTCTATGATGGGCTTGATGGCTTCACGGAAAGCTGCTTTGTCTTCTTCTTCACCTGCCTAGAAAAATGGAACGAGAATTTATTGCAGAGATCTTTTTCTTAAAACACATTTTTAGGTCTCTGACAGTCGATATGTTTCGCCCATCTTGCCCAGAGGGTTCGTGTTAACCAGTTAGTAGGCTATGGAGGTCAGATAGGCATTCGCTCCATGTAAAATACTGGTGCTCCGAGCTCAGCTGCATCCGGTTAGACTGCCAGCTGAATTCGAAGAAGCATGGCAGACTATGACATTAATTAATGGTCGCGTTTTTAATACTAAAAAAGTCTACAAAATAGACGTTTTAGTTAATGGACTAAACACTCGCAGAAACCTTTATGAAATGACTTACGTGAACCCTGCTAATGCTAGCAGCCACTAAACACAAAACCAAACAAGTGTACTTAGACATGTTGTACTAATCAGCTTTGTTCCTGATCCTTCGAAGGTTCAACTGTGTATGCCAAAGATAGTTGCGACTCCTATTTATATAAAACTCCTGTTAGGTAATTTGACGCGAAGTAATTATCATTAAATCTCATTGCGGCTATGATCAATGCTACAGCGGCAGGAAACGAAGCAAAAAAGATCTCTTTGTTGTTTCATTTACTTTATCAACGGCTTTTCTAAAGTATCGCGTAAAAAAAGCTTTTTGCTCCCAAACAGGCCTTTTAGGCAACTGAGACACGGTTCAAAATTGCATACTCTTTTTTTAGCTTTAAATACATGCATAACATCATGACTGTAATTCCCAAAGAGTTAGGCAGAGGTGTACACCCACAATATGCCAGTTATTTTTGAGTCCCACGAAATAACGGTCGAGCCTATTGCCATCTATCGGGCACATAACCAGACAGGCTGCTACTGAGAAATTTCAGTTCGCAAAATTTAATACCACTTTGCCCGACCCGGGAATCGAACACAGGACCTCGTGCTCAGCAGTAGCGCTTGCGACCACTAGGCCAACGACGGCAGTTTTAAATATTATCCGGTAAACACTCCTTCCATTGCCGTTTTTCCTTTTACTCGTGAATATCCCCTCGCCGAATGTTGTCAATCTTCCGGTATGCTACTATGGATCTAAGAATTAACTCAGCTTATCTGTGACTGGGTTATAGCATAGGCATCAGAAATAGCTCTGAACTGTGACAACGATACCATTCAACAAATAAATAGGGTCATCTCTACGTGGGCTCTATGCTCTCTCAGCTAAATAAGTTAAGCCAAGAGACTGAATGCGAATTTCACCAATGATACTGAACGCGATCAGCGCATAAACCAGATTTAAGTCCTGTCTTGTCTTTATTTTCTATGAAATATTGACACTCTTCTTAGCGTGTCGATGGCCATCTAAATGTACTCGGGCCAGAATTCGGCTACGTGTTTGGCGCCATCAATATTGAAACTAACAGCTCTTGAACGCGCTTTATATAAAACGCACATTGGACCTTGGATTATTTCTATGCAATGTCATAGAAATAATCCAAGGTGGAAGACTACTGAAAATACTGTCGTTACAATGTAAATATACTGTTACTATTTCACATAGTGCAGACCATCGGTAAGTGCCATCGCTCATCAGATACAAAAAAAAACAACATTCAAAGAAATAAAAAAATAATCCAAGGTGCAGAGTACCAACACCAGAACATCAAAGTCCAACCTTACGCGTCTAAGAAAACGATTAATTGTAAAAATAGATCTAGGAAATTCCCAAAATCCCATAATTATGATGATAATTGCCAACCGGAACATTTCAAGCAGAGTCCATTCTTGAACTTCTAACAAAAACTTTAAAGATATTCAAGAAGCTAACTGTAGTGGTCAGTGTACCGTGAACTAATCATTTTTATTCGCCATAATCTGTAAACAAACCACAAAAGTAAAGTGAATTATTCTGTTGGTAATCACCGATAGCAGTGGTGACTCTTTGGAAACGCCCGCGACTTAAAAGTTGTAGGTTCGAACCCAGTCAGGCGCTTTACTTTGTGTTTTTTACTTCATCACCACTGCTCACAAAACTGTAAAGGAAAACATCGTGAGGAAACCGCCATAACCTATAAACAAAAATTCGAAGGCATGGGACATCTACCAACCTTCACTGGGCCCGCGTGGTGAATTATGGACCAGTCCCTTTCACCAAGTGGAGGCCTGTGCCACAGCCGTGGGAATATTCTAGACTGATCATGCTAATCACCAGGAAAATTATATATTTCAGCCCAATTTAGCATGCTCCAATCACAAACCTTTTCATTTTGACAACGCAACAATATAGGTATTACTATTTTGTCACTGTAGTTGACATACTTAACATGATGCAGTTGTATACATAACATACATGCGTACATAAACTAACTAGTTCTTCCAATGGAGACCACAAAACCTGCTACGATCCATCCATACTTCTTTTGCTTCGTCCACGTTCATGCACAATCACAGGCTGATTTGTGAATCCGCTTAAAATGATGGGGATTGTATCAGGTACGCGCATAAAGTTATATACCAAACTATCAAATTTTTCCAAATGATTTTAAATCTTAAAACATTGAATGTTAAATTGAAAATCGATTGAGAAGATTTGACAGTTTATGGTAACTTGATGTACTGGCGACTGTACCTAACCTAGGAAGCTTATAAGATTGACTATTGACACGTAGTGGTGTTTCGAAAGCGTTCTTGCATTTGTTTATGTCCTTTCAAGGGCCGAAATTATTGGCATTATAATTAGCCTTACCTGTAAGTAACTATAAAAGTCAAAAGTTAAAGTCAAATCATTTATTTCAAATAGGCACAAGCAAGGCACTTTTGAACGTCAAAATTAACAAGAAATAGAATTGATTCTAGTCGCCCGTTCCAAAAAGTCGTGTGGAGAAGAATGGACGAGGAACTCCACCGTTACTCTTTTAAAATGTTTTACAATATTTGTATACATGAATAATTACATTACATGTAAAAGTTGGTGTTCATACGATAACCAGTGTATTGCCATTACAGTGGTTATCGTATTTAACCACTGTATTGCCTTGATTATAATAAAACCATTATTTTGTACTTTAATCGTAGTTATACTTCCTAGCTAAAATAACAATACTAACAAAAGATTTGGGGACTCATGACCTCTTCGTCGTTAGTCAAAACATTAACGTTTGTTCCACTGCCTCTTTTCAATGGACCTGACACTAATCGCTGCGTAAGAGGATAATCGACTTACTGCCGCACTCAGAGTCGTCATGTTTATCATCATCTTTTCAACACACCGGAATCCGGAATCACCCACTGCTAGGTCTCCTTTTGTATCTGCCATATATTCCAGTTTATCCATATCTCGGCACCGCAGGTCAATGCTGGCAGGACACTTGAAAAGGCAGCTTACGTGCCGCTTATGTGCCGAAAGTAAACAATAAGGAAAGATTTTTTCAAATTAATTCCCTTAAGAGGTTAAATTGGCCACAGAAACAGTTTCGTATGAAAACTATGACGTTCTGTTGATGAAAAATCCCATCGGCCACATGGGTTGTCAATCAAAATGGCCCCATAGTAAAAGTTGTTCAGTTTGGTGGTCTGTAGCATATCCTTTTGTATGTGTATACCCTTTCGGTTACACCCGGTATAATGGAACGCTGTCCGTCAAAAACTTGTCAGATTGAGAACAATTTGTTTTTTATATGTGCTTAAATCATACTGATCAATTAAAGTAAACGAATAATTTTTATTAAGTGTCGTTGCCGAGTGCGGCAGTTTGAAAGGAGAACAGTAGAAAAACAATAGAACCGAGATAATTGCATTGTTTTTTACATGTTGCAAAGTCTAAAGTACGGGAAATTATTGTTACTGCAATGCACTGTATTATGCTTTGTATAGTACGACTTGATTTTCCGGTCTTAGATGTTAATTAAAATCATGATTCATAAAATAATCACTCAGCAACAAAGAATATACAGTATCACAAGAATGTAACACATTAAATACATTTACATATAAAAAGCATTTCACTGCTACATGTACTGTATGTGTATTCTGTTCTGATACTGTGTACTATGTGTGTATTGTGTAGAAAATCAAGACGTTGATTATATTATTATTAGGCATCCTTTTCTTGGAGTACTATGAGTGTTGTGTTTATGAAGAGTAGAAAATCCGATGGTTTCTGAGGATATCTTTCGCTAACTACAACTATATACATATCAGACGTAACCAACATTAATTTATTTACGTAAATCTAACCTACAACTACCATTACAGATCTGCGATCCAATGAGATAGCGTGGCTGACATGCAAAATTCTTACATACTATATCCTAAATCTTAACCTACATCTAGGTAACATATTATGTAATAATGCAGCTTTTGCAAATTCACTGAAGTTCCACCACAATACATCAACCCTCTCAAAAAACAACAACAACTTAAAAAAAAACCCAACGATCAGCGACATTGCGATTTACCAGCCCAAAAAATAGTCCTTCTCAGTGGAGAACAGCTTTTAGCGCGGGAGATATTATAGTGCACAAGTGTATGCGCAGACAAAGGTGCACTCTCTTTTCCCTCGCATTCATAATCCGATGGGACGGCAATCCGACACAACCGGAGAGAGATCAGGTGCAGGGCCAACGGCTTAACGTATTTTCCGATCCATGGTGGTATCACGTAAGTGGGATTGTTCGAAAGGGTTACCGCTACCCCGGAACATAAAGGGCTAAGGAAGGAACATGGATGGGTTTTAGAGTCTGACATTCTCTTCCGCTCCACTCAGAGCTGGTCATTTGATGATTTCCCACCACAAAAAAAAATCGGGTATCACACCGCCAACTTCAAAACTCCGGGCTGCTACTTAGAAATACCTATTTATCGATGTAATAACACAAAATTACAAATTGCAATCAAAAGCAAATGCCAAATTACAAATGCCACTACTGATACTATAAAGATTTATGACTAACATTATTCAATATTGACCTCATTTCTATATCTACCAAACGCTGGTCCTTCGATACGCTTCACAATTTCAAGCCTTCCAATGTCGGATTCAAACAAACAATTTGAACTATCATTTGCCTCATGTCATCACTAAACGGATACTCCATCATTGTTTGTATTTCCATTGTCATCTTGTAATGAAGGAAAAATTGATTTGCCTCCGTATCGAAGGCCTGTCTGCCGTACAGGATATTGGGTATATTTAAACTCCTTTGTTTTAGTATAAAGTCACCAAACATTGTCATTGACACCACATTCGCCCAAAGAGTTTTGTTGAGAATTATCCCTAAAAATATTCAAAATGTTTAAGTCTGGTGTTGTGTATTTCGTAATCTTAGCAGTTTTCTTCGAAAATATTTTGGTAAGTTTTCTTCGTTAATATTAAAAAACTACTTACTGAAACTTCCGTATTCATGAAAAGCCCCAATAATTACCGCGAGTGTTTGTTTTAGGCTATCACCGAGGAACAAAAAATCGAAATACAAACAAAATTCCTGGCAGTTGGTGCAGAATGTATTAAGGAATATCCCCTTTCAATTGATGACCTCGCCTCTTTCAAGAGCAGAGTGTTTCCGGAGGGTGAGAATGCTGGTTGCTTCTCAGCTTGCATCTTTAATAGACTTGGATTGGTATGTATAAAATAACTAATTTATTATTAAAAATGTCTTTGTTATATTTCGGGACCATGGAGTCTCGGATCTTAAGAAGGCATACGAGGGGCCGAAGCCAATTCGCAGATTCCCCTTAGTCAATTTAAATGATGAGACTGATGAGGGCAAGACTATTGCAGACCATAGAACAAAAAATAGTTAACCAAAAATAAATTAAATTATTTTATCATTATCATCATTTCAGCCAGAAAGGACCGTTACTACATCGACCAGTCCTGTGAATAGCTCTGCGTAATAATTCTATGACTAAATAATTATGTGCTTAGGCAGTTGTCGGTAATTGTCCTAGTTTCCTCGTAAATCTAGAATAAAAGTATTAACAAGAACCAACCGGTTAATAGACGTCACATCAAATGATAATCGTTATTGTTTTTTTTAACGTTGAGAAAGAAGTGAATGAGATTCAATAACTTCATAAATTACGAAGTTTTTGAATCTCGTCAACTTCTTTTGTTTCGGGCTGCCCCGTTAGTGTTGTGATCGTAAGCGCAAATGTTGAGTATGGTGGTCCTAGGTTCGATTCCCGGGTCGGGCAAAGTGTTACGGGATTGTTCTTAGTTCGGAATTTGGTGGTGTGATACCCCCATGCCTCGGAAAGCACGTCAAGCCGTTGGCCCTACACCTCATCTCTCTCCGAGTGAAAATGAAAGTGAGGGAAGAAAGAGTGCACCTGTGTCTGCGCATGCACTTATGCACTATAATATCTCCCGCGGCGAGGACTGATCTCCGCTGAGATTGGTCCCAATGACAGAAATTCGATCAGGAGGAGAATTTTATTTTTTTTTGTTGTAAAAGGGCATTATTGCGCCTATATTGCTTTGTTCGTACTTATATCATAAGTGTGTACCTTGTTCTTCACTTCACTTGAGATTTTGTTTACTTCAGTTTATCAACTTTTTCATTCCTTTTACAGTTCGACGACAAGGGAACATGGTCACATGTCACAGCCTTGGAAAATGCCAAGAAAGTGTTTGAAGATGAGGATTTGAAAAATGTTGAAGGATTTTTGACTACTTGTGCCAAAGGTATGTAGGAAAATCATTATCAACCCATATAACTTAAATTACTCTGAATATATTTCAAATTAATGAGATCTACCCCCCCAAAGACCCACCCTCAAATGGCACCGTTATTACGAAATGAGAGAATATCGATATTTCTTTATTATACGTAGGTTTATTTTTTAATCTATAACTGCCTATATATAATAAAGCTAAGGAGTCTGTTTGTTTATTTGAACGCGCTAATCTCTGGAATTATCAATCGGATTTGAACTATTTTTCGCATCATTTGGTGGCCCAATTCACGAGCCGAGCAACAAGAAAAAAAGTCTGAAAGTACACTAAGCGAAAACGAAGTGCTCGTAATATCGGAGAGGGACGATGCGATGGGGAAACAAAATATTTCACACTGAAACCTTCGCGAATAAGATTTCCAATTGATGGTGAAAACTGCTTCAAAAATTATCACATAACATCTGACTTTAGATGAACAGCGCGGTCAGAGGAACAAAGCGGTTGTAATTTATAGTATGTATGTACATATTTAAAAAAGGTGCTACTACCAGCCCTTTAATGCTTTTATTTTTCTTCAATAGTAAATGAAGAAGAAGTAGCTGATGGAGAAAAAGGATGCGACCGAGCCAAGCTGGCATATGATTGCTTCATCAAGAACTACGAGCAAGTACGTAATATTCGAGTCTAACAGTATTTTTTCCTTCATAATATGGTCATGAGTCCCAAAAATACGCATCTTGAGAAGAATTACTTTGGTAATTAAACTTCTTGCTTAAAGTCCGTCTGAAGAACCGCTCTTTTCAACTATTAGTTGCCCACAGTAATTATGTATAATATTATAATTTTTATACAAAGAGCCGTACCTAATTGGGATATTTATGTACCTTCCTTTTCTTTCTCCGCCTTTGGGTATTCCAACAACTGTATGACCCGTAGCCTAACCATAACGCTTTTGTTATCACACGGCCTGATAATATATCTGTCATTGCAAAAATATTAGCCAATAGTAACTGCATATGGAAGCTGATATCAAAGCATGTGCCATCCCTGGTGGGGATTGAACCCACGACCTTTGGATTAGAAGTCCAACGCGCTATCCTCTGCGCCACAGGGACACATCTTCCACATTGAAATTTAGAATTGCCTTTGAAGTATAAGTAAGCAGTCTAACTCTGGACACAAAACAGTTAAAATACATTTAACTTTTCGTGTCCTAAGTTATACTGCTGAGGACAAAATCCTGGGCTTAATCTATAGGACGGACACAGTGTTATTACTAGTTATTAGGTTTTCTCATTAGTAATTTTTCAGTAGAAACTCGTTCGTCAGAACTTGCGCCGATTAATGGCCAAGGGCTCGCTTCCTATACCATGACACTTACACTTAAACATATAAACTTAATAAATGTGGATGTACAGTTAGTAACTTAAATCGGGGGCTCGTTTACGCCGAGCCTTTTTTTTTTTTTTTAAGGCTGGGAAATCATCCAATGACTGCTCCCGCTCTGGGTGGAGCGGAAGGGAGTGTCAGACTCTTACTGACTAAAACCCATCCATGTTCCTTCCGTAGCCCTTTATGTTCCGGGGTAGCGGTAACCCTTTCGGACAATCCCGCTTACCCGGCAGGCTTACGCCGAGCCTAAGGTTATACGTGACTATACAATACTTTCTTTCCACCTTTGGAAAAGAGGTGTTAGGAACTAACTATTACCTAATAACTATACTAAAAATAAATTAATTATATTTATACTGTAATTTTCTTTTACAGCTCGGGTTCGACTTCGACTTTTAAGAAAGGCGGAATATAGAATTATATTTACTGGAAGTTACTTCCAACGATATTTATTGGAAATATTTAGTTTAAGGCACATACACGGCTCTGTATTTTAATTAGTTTTGTCTTCAATGCGTTAAGTGATACTATGGATTGCGGATTTATTGTAAGATTAATTTTATTCACAGTATAAAATAATATTCAACACAATCTTTTTGTTTTCTTTATAAAGACTGCCACATTAAGTTTTCCTTTCTTTAATTATAGCATCAACTTTTTCAACTCACTTGGTATTAATAACGCTCGCTTCCGTTTTAACAATAATAACCCATGTAAAAAAAACAGGCCCATTAGGGCCGAAGCCTGCCGGGTAAGCGGGATTGTCCAAAAAGGTTACCGCTACCCCGGTTCTAAAGGGCTAAGGAAGAAACAAGGATGAGTTTTAGTCAGTAAGAGTCTGATACTCGCTTCCGCTCCACGCAGAGTGGGAGGAGTCATTTCATGTTTGCTTTCAATCACGAAAAAAAAAAAACAATATTGTCACAAGCAATATAGTTTGTTTGCTGTTTCACGCTGTTTTTTATTTTTTTAAGAGCTCCTTGTTGAGGTTTTAAAAAAAATTACGTTAATGTGTTTTTTTAAATGTAAGTATGCGGCCGCAAGCTCTATTACTGAACATGGGGTCCTTGGTCCGATACCCAGGTCGGGATAAGTATTGGGAGTTACCATTTGGAAACAATTCCAGTAGCAACCCGGAGTCTGGACTTGTCCTCGGTTGATGACAACAGGATTGCCTCTATTACATGGGATTTAAACATAACTGACGGAATGTGGGTGTACATTTGTGCCTAACCCTGCGGAAAATACAGGCGCGATGTTGTTATATATTTAAAATGTACAAAGAAAGGACTTTTTGAAACTCAGATTCCTGAGAAGGGTCCGTTGAAGTTTCTAATCTTCGGCCTGCCTGCCTGCCTAGCTTTTACCAACTGGATATAACCGGATGCAGCTAAATATCAGTATTTTACATGGCACGACTGCCTATCTGATCTCCACAAATCAGTAGCTAGATAACACGATACCCCTTGGTAAGGCTGGTTGTCAGACTTTCGGGCATCTGACGACGACGACTGTCAAAGATGAATGACAGTCGGGACCAAACTGCTTAACGTGCTTTCCCCGGCATGAAGGAGTTTCGGTATGTAAAGATTAGTTACCCATTCATGGACCAACCCCGGCAAGCGGTAGAGCGAACCGTATAGCTGTTATTACTTAGCCACGAGCTCCTCGAGAGTTTCGAGCCCTCCTTGCAAACGAAACTCTCGCATCATCTTAAATAAAAAGTGGAAGTAAAATAACAGGCGTCCATAAACCAGTTACCTATATAATATTTTTAGATATCTCACAGTTTTTTGTCTAGTAGAGGTGCTAGTTAAAATTTTGCTCAGTCACCATGATTCAGGAAACAGCTGCAGCGACCTTTAATGGTTCTTTATAATTAATTTAAAAACAACGCTATGCATAATTATGATAACAACTTAATGTTAAATTAGTAAATACACTGCACACGAATCTAGATAAATCGAAAAGTTGTGAAATAGTATTTATGTCCATGATCGGATCATAAATGATCATACCCATTGTTTAGCGGTCCGATTACTTTAATTAAAAGTTGTCTGGGGCAGACTGGATGAGAAAGTAGGAGGACAGGGTGTTATGACACAGCTTGGGAGAAGTATATGTTCTGCAGTAAACTGCGATAGGCTGCGATTATTGTTGATTTTTTTAATGAATGAATAAAAATGATATAAAATGTTTATTTCTGTAAGTAAATCTTTTGAAACATTTTTAATCGTCAACGTTTTAAAGCTACATGGCGCGGGCTTTTTGTAGCTGAGCCAGAAATTACCTGAGAAATGCCGAAAACAACTTAGAGGTCATGGTCTCTTTTAAAGTCCAAACATTATTTTATTAGGATTTTATGAAAGACTAATTAAAAGACGAAACAGACGCTAATTAAAAGATGTATGCTACATGCTTCAGTCATCATGTTAATTAGTCCTATTTTAGAGAGCTTAACGATCTGTACACGACGCTATCAGATCTGCTGGACAAGTGCATGGGCCATACAATAAATACATAGAAACCACCACACAGTTATAATCTAGCCTGTATGGTACTCATATTACAGTCTTCATCCTCTGTAAATGTAGTGGGACCGAACAAACCCAGCGTCCTTCTATTGGTATACCTTTGCCAAGATTCCAAAATAAATAAAATAATTTGCTTTATAGCATTGAGTTGAGCTGATTGTAGATCTCTAGTTTTATAATTAGGGTCGACATTTAAGGAAATAAAAACTGACTGGATAATTTAACAATTTATTCAAAAAAAGTCACTCCAAACACAAATCTCAATAACAAATATATTTACTTAGTGCTATATTATAAAGTTTTTCACCACCTTCTCCTAAAACGTTTCGTAACGATGACTCTTCAGAAATCAAAATCGAATCCGTACTGAAAAAATCACACAAAAAGTAACAACAAAAATCATAAATAAAACTAAATTAAGACCATGAGATATGGAAGTAAAAACAAAGGATTTATGGGTTATTATTAAACAAGAAAAACTAGACTGGTGTATTTAAGGACCAATATTTTTTGACTGAGAGTAGTATTTTTCGACGAGACCCATTTCAAATGTGACTATTCTATTGAAGGCATAGTCTACTGTTTTTTTTTAATAACTTACTTTAGGAGCATTTTCAGTAAAGCATCCAAAGGCAAGTTTTGCTCTGTCACAACCTTTTTTTCCGTCATTCGTACTTTGTTGATTCACTGCAAAACACAATCAAATACATACATTAATAAAACTGGTTTTTTTATTTCAGTTTCTGATCTAGGAAATGTTTCCAGCAATTAATTCATGGTTAATATTTATTATTAATAGTAAATATGTATTTATGTTGTAATATGCATCTTGTTTAATATTTATAAATACCGATACCAAAGGTATTCGACATTGAGTGACAGACAATCTCTAGAATTATTAATTATTATTATGATTGATGGTTGATGTAATGACTATTAGTATTATCACCCCTATTGATAGCTGCTCCTTATCACCTATTTTGAAAGTTATTTATTTATTTAATACTTTAAGCACAGAAATCTACAGAGACGGACAAGGCAATTTCTACTAGTCAACCTTTTGGTGATGCAGACATAAACAGTGGTAGGTGCAATCCTGATTTTGAACACTATATTGACGCTTGAAAATCAATATTTACCAAACGACATATCGGCAACTTTAGGTACAGTAGAGCATTTTAAAATATTTATTTTTGGAAATAAATCGAAAAAGTCCCCTATTTATCATAACTACTTGATTCCAACTAATTGTAATGCTGTTTAAAGGCTTAATAAAATAGTGTCAACTCAATATCACCCAACATGTCGCTTGGTAATTTTTGCCTTTCAAGCGTCGATATGTTTATTATATTATATTTTTTAAATTACCTGCTGAACACTTCTCCATTATTTCATCGACGTTCTTTAGATGATCATCACTTCCTTTGAACACCTTCTTGGCATTCTCTCGTGCTTTAGCTGGCGATATCATTCCCATGTTGTCCATCTGGAATAAATAAGGCAATAAATCAACAAACCTGTGAAATCTGACCACCTCTCGTAACACCGTTGATGTTTTGATAATTAGGTCTGTGTGTCAAAGATGAACAACAACCTCCGCAATACTCCTAATTATTCTAACATGGAGAATCCTATAATAGCAGTGGACAGTGGCTACCATACAGTTTTGAATTAACCTTCTACCGCACATCCCAGTTGCTATTATAACCACGCGTCAAACTTTATGGTGGCTCTGAAGTGCGCTATTTCGCTGCGCAGTACCTCACCCCTCGCCCCCGCTGCCACATGAATTAGTTACTGCGCAACGACTAGCCGCATGTTCCGAGCCGTCAAAAATTTGAACCAGACTGTACCCAAAACGTTGTCATATATTTACTTACCACCCCAATTTTCTTAAATAAACAACCTAAGAAGCATTTTGGATCGTTTCCATTAGGAATCATCTTGTTCTTGAAAGCCCTTATATCTGACAAAGATAGAGGATGATCCTTTATACATTGGAGACCTGTGGTCACTAACTCTCTTTGGATACCAGACTTCTGTGCTTCCGTTATTGCCTGGAATAAGTTAATAAAGAAATCAAAGAAGCAATAATATAAGTATAACAATAGGAATATAGTTTTGAAAATGATATATGTGTTTACAAAGCTTAAATATTATTGAAAAAAAGAATACTGATGTTGAAGTAGTAATTCCAAAATTATACTTACGGCAACGTGTTTTATTAAGAACCAAAACAGCATAACGTAACCAATACGAATCAAGTCCATCGAGGGATTCATATTAACTAATTAGGTACAGAAGATATCACGCGATTAATAAACCTTTATCCAAGATATTTTGCTAAGAACAATGAGTACTGGATTCTGATATTATATATTTAGAGTACTCTCTCCTACTCTATGTAAGAGGACTAATTACAGGGATCTAGTAGTATTACCTTATAGTTATTTTATTAGGGAACTGTAACACAATAAAATAGTACCGAGATGTAACCAAACCCAAACACTATTGATCACTATTTTTGTGTTTCCCTATTTATAACAAATAGATCGAAAATAAACGATGAAACAGCTAAATTGTTTGAATGACTATTTTGGCAAACCCCAACCTTCGATTTGAAAGCGGAAGTTCGCCCTAAGCTTGAACAATTGACCTAATCGGGTTACAATCCGATTCGTCTGTAGGATTGGTTTAGAATATTCACTGATTTTCGACAGTTGTCAATTCATTTAGACCAGTGCCGAAGCCTTTGAAAATGGTAAAAAGTGAAACAAAATTATAGTAGGATGAAACCCATTGGAAAAGGAAGAGAATGTAACAAAAATTAAAGGAAAAATAATTTACGGGCGATCTGAGGTCGGGAAGTGGATGGGGGTGCGTTTTTAAGAGTAAAAAATGGTTTATCTTGATTTACGGCAAAACTTAAACATTACCGTAGTAAATGTTGTCAGAAAATGCACAGTACTGCTACGAAACAACGGATAGTAAGGCCCAAACCCTCCTAGCCCCTTTCCCACTCCTGTATTAAATAGCTTTTGATGGGCTAAAATTTTCCGTAGGTCACTCAGATATATAAGTAATCTTTAAAAAAGCAATAAATAGGCATCTACGCATATAATTTAAAGAAAATTCTACAACTTTACCAAAATATTGTAATGTGTATGTAATATTGTAGGTAATTGTTTCTTTGCATTTTCTGACAACATCTTCTATGGAAATGTATATTTTTTTTACACCATCAGAAAGTAGAGATTTCAACGAACATAAAGCATACAGACTTTTTTTAAAAAGCTGATATTTTGACAGGAGAGTTTTTGATCGAAAATTAGGCTACTTTTTCGATATTAAGTCAATATAAGCTGAAAAAATAAATATTTTAAATCAAAAAAATTACAGTGTGTTTGGAACATAAAAAGGTAAGTTATCACCAAATTTCGTGAAAAAAAAATTTTTTTGTAAAAGAAAAATAAAAATCCAGAAACTTGGTTATTTGAATTTTTCACATACATTTTGAGGTGATGTGAAAAAAGTGTGAATACGAAAGTTGTAGATCTTTTTATGATCTATATCTTTGCCTTTTAACTTTTTTCCATAGGACTTGTAGTTTTGCCGTAAATCCAGGTAAACCATGTTTTACCCTTAAAAACGCACTCCCATCCACTTCCCGACCTCAGATCGCCCGTAAATTATTTTTCCTTTAATTTTTGTTATATTCTCTTCCTTTTCCAATGGGTTTCATTCTACTATAATTTTTTTTTGTTTTAAAAGCTGTCGGCACTGGTCTAATTTGGAGTTGTTATGTCATTTGCGAAGGTACACCCATCTAGCATTTTTAGTACATATTTTAAAAAGACCGTTTCCGCAGTGGTTGGGCGATTGACTGCTGCGCAGCATATTGCGGGTTCGATTCCCGCACAGAACAAAATATTTGTACGACCTGCAAGTATTTGTTTCGGGTCTGGGTGTTTTTCTATCTATAATGTGTATGTATTTACAAAAAGAAAAAATGTATATTAATAGTTTGTCAGCCATCTCGTTACCATAACACGAGCATTAGGTTGCTTAGCTTGGGACTATATGGCGTTGTGTGAAATGTCCAAGGATTTTTATTTTTTATTTTTATATTCTTTATAAAAATAAAACCCGACGAAATGTAATAAGTAGGTAGTTATTAGTTCGGTTGCAGTGATTAAGGTATATCCTAAAAAATATAATACATCTCCGGCATAACATTAAATTTATTCAAAAGAAAATACAGTAAATAGGAAATTCATACTGAAACCAGAAACCATTCTTGTAGGTAGACTCACCCCTTGTTGTAAAAATTACTGAAAAAGAAATGGTAAGGGTGAGATATATTTTCATCTTTGAACTGTTTAGATCGGTATCCTGTGTCCTAACCATAAGCAACATGTCACGGAGCATGGAGATGTCTCGGCGGCCGACGCTGCCTGCGCCGGCGACGGAATTCCGGGCACTGTGGTAGTGCACGGTATCGTATTGTAAAATCAAGAAACAATTGTGGAAAATTTTAAAAACAATCGGGCTAAATTCAAATAAAGATTTTACTCTGCCTAGGTTGATGTTGCGATTCCAAGTGTGTGAAACTACCACACAACAATGCAAACAAATACATTAGGATAATTTCGAAAAGAAAACTTACTTCTTTGATTTCCTTAAGACAATTGAACAAAACGTCGACTCGCTTTATTATAGATTCTTCATCATCACCATCATTGTCTCCGTTCGCTAATAATAAAAAACAAAAACAAATTAGCTACGATGGTACAGCGGCCAGCACATCAAGTTACCCCAATCTGTCGAATTTCTTTGATAGTTTTTCAAGTCTATTACAAAAACATTAAGTTTATTTTCAATTGGGATAATTTGACAGTTTGAGATAACTTGATGTGCCGTCGCCGTCGTTGCCAAAATTTAAACCAACGCCGCCATTTTGTTTTTTCAATACAATTTCTGTCAGAATTTCACAAATGTTTGTCAACGAGGCCCGCCTCACAATGTCATACAGGCGGTAGTTTCAGCATTCTATCTTTTTACAGTATAGAGGATACAACTACAGAGAACTATCTCTTATGCGCTCAACTGTCGGACACAATTACTTCTCTATTGTTTTGAACCATATTTGAAATTTTTCTTTCTTTT
This sequence comes from Hyppa rectilinea, assembly GCA_951799385.1. Classification (NCBI taxonomy): domain Eukaryota; kingdom Metazoa; phylum Arthropoda; class Insecta; order Lepidoptera; family Noctuidae; genus Hyppa; species Hyppa rectilinea. The sequence continues at coordinate 7,857,539 of OX637314.1, forward strand.
CAAAAGTTACTGAAGTTTTTTTTTCTGTCCTTATTTATTTATCCTATTCTAATAACTTTTGGCATTTTCTTTGAAATTTACCGATTTGCTAATGTAGTGCCACACTAATTTAACGTATTATAAACGGAAACTTTGCATGCGCAGAGATATTTCTCCTTAGCACTTTCCTTGATATTCTATAGGTCGATACTCGGTTAATATTTTAACCAACTCCCTGCGTCATATTATTATCAACCCATGCGATATACTATCATTATATTTTTCTATATCACAATTCTTTACAGGCAAATTAGTTACGGTGAAGATACCATCATATTCAGTGTGTAGTCTACCTCGTAACTACTTCATTACCGTACGGTTGAAAGTCACTTGCGTGTCATAAAACAATAAGGTATATTCGTCTCTGTGAAACTTACAACCTTCATGAAGTTGCAATTTACTGGGCATGTTATTAAAAGTGGTAATGCAAATACAAGACCGACTTTACAACAATTAATGCTTATTGTTAGTAAGATAATAACAGCCGCACGGATCCACCTATCAGGTTTAGCTACGCTTGCCGGGGTTGGTCCGTAGATAGGTGACCATCTTTACATATCGAGACTCCTCCGTGTCTCGGAAAGCACGTTAAGCCGTTGGTCCCAGTTGTCATTCGTGGATCTTTAACAGTCGTTACGGGTTGTCAGAAGCCTGATAGTCTGACAGCCAGTCTAACCAAGGGGTATCGTATTACCCAGTTACTAACTTGGTTGTGGAGGTCAGATAGGTAGTCGCTCCATGTAAAATACTGGTATTCAGCTACATCCGGTCAGACTGGAAGCCGACCTCAACTTAGTTGGGAAAAGGCTAGGCAAATTCATATATATGTGTTAATAAGATCTAGTGCTGCAGCATTAAGAACAGACTCAAACATACATAACAATATTATAGCGAATTTACCATCAAAACAGCTGTCTAATTGATCTCGAATCTTCTCAGCGTTTTCTTTATCTCCTGTGTACTGCGCAATTGCTTCGTTTAATCCATCACGGTTGTATTTCCCAGCCTCATCGAGCTAGAATAAAAGAGTTTTTATGCTGGGTCCCCATCGTGCGAATACGCCTTTACGCGAATTGATCACGCAAACACACACACACACACACATCACACACACACATTCTTAAAAGAGAGTACAACGATGTCATACTCGCGTAACTATTGCTTTATGTTAGTAGCTCTGATAATTTTTACTTATGTAATAAAACCACAAGCCTCCATCTATATATTACATACAAAGACCAGCAAATCAGTTCTCCCGGACTGTCAAATGTTCCCAATTGAACCTGAACCGTATCCTTTTGTAATAAGGTTGAAAATCTATTCGAGAAAGGAGATTGTTCTACGCCCATACATTGTTCGCCCTGGAGCCAACAGCATAGAAAAATTCATTTTCTATTTGTAAACTGCCCATAATAGCCCATAAGAACAAAGTTTCTTGACGGACACTTTAGAGAAAAGATTTATTTAAAGAAAAGGAACAGATTTTGAGGTTATTTTTAATAAAAGAAAACTTAAGTAATTCCTTCTAACATCGGTATTTCTGGTTTCTACAAAGCATTAAACTTCAAATACAGTAAAATACGTAGTACATATATATATCGATGGTGAAATATTACCGTAAATACAGTTGTATTATGCCTTTTAGGTACAGTTATTATTTATTGGTTGAAGTTTACTTTGTGCGAAGTCCGTCATCCGTTGTCAAAATGCTAAGGTGTCGTTTAAGCAGATCACAGAATCAGTTATTTGAAGCCAGGTCACGTTGAAAGCAATCCAAATTGTAGTCCGTTAAACAGAAACAAAATCAAAAACGCCAAAAGAAATCGCCAAATAGGTAGGTATTCACAACAACACAACACAGCCACAGGCACCGACTGACGTAGTGACGTAGAGATGCTCTCTTGAAGATCAATCATTGTATAGATATCGATTATCAATGACCACCTATTTATTCTGTGGTTTTAATTTAGTAGACCAAAATGACAGATCAATATGTCAAATGTAAATTAATTTGTTCCGTTTCAAACATAAACACGTTGTTGCTATGATTCTACTCCAATTAAATTAATGCTAAAATAAAATATTTTGTTCCCAACGAACAAAGTGTAACGTTTTAGTTTGCGACATTTAAAAATAGAGTTTAAGTACTTAAAAAGTAAAAATATGGCTATTGAAGTCGTGAAATGGTTATGAGAACAATTCACTAGAGTTGCGTCGTAAATGACATTTCAATCGTTAAATGAGAGATTTTCTGACAAGTGAAAAAACAGTTCGATAGATGGCGTGGGTAAAAAATACGGCTTTGTTTTACTGGCTACCGATAACAAAAATAAGATCCGTAAATAAGAAAGCTTATTTGATGTCAAAAACCTGAGACAGTGACGTATTTTTTACCAACGCCTCTTTTGAACTAATATTTTCTCACTTGTGAGAAAATCCCTCATTCGACTAGTAAATACATACATTTTGTGAGTTTGTTTTGTTCATTATATTTTCATCATAATCGTGCTAGGCCATATTCATCACAAGTTCCATTAAAATGTTCACGGAACTAATGACCATGAAAAAAATATGCATGAAAACCTTTTATGTTGCACATTTTTAATGTTTTGGAAGTGATAAATATCGAACATCCATTATTTATCACTAGATATTATGGACATCGTCGTCGATATCGATATTTTTGTAATATGAGCGAGAGCGACACTGTCAAATCTTTTGTGACATTCACATTGACAATTCCTTGAAAGATGGCGAGTTCAGTTGGTAATAAAATCAATGAGGTCACTTTTAAAAACCTATTAAGAATTAAACAGTGTCCGCTTGAATTTATTATTTTTAAAAAGCATATTAAAATATAATTAAAATTAACGTACACGTTCAATGTTTGTTGGTTATAGGGCGGTCTAGAACAATCTCCTTTGACAGATTGAGGAAGCTTGATGTGCAAACGTCTGTCCATTACGAAATTTCCAAACTCCCTACATATTATGTTTCATAACATCCAGCACGGGGATGCGCTAAACTGAATACACTTGAGTGCATTTATCTTCAAGTTCATTGGCCTTTATCATTTGCACTCACAAGTCCTATTTTCTGCATGAGGCATTTCTTGAAACAAGGATCTATATCATCGCCTTTATTGTGTTTTTTGTAATCGTCTTTGGTAAGACCGCATTCCGATGCACATTCCTCTGCAATGGGTTTCATTGCCTCCATGACGGCCTGTTTTTCTTCTTCAGATATGCACTGAAACAGCAGAATGAGGCAGTCGTTCATGATTTAAATATTCCATTTGTATTTAGTATATAGTTTGAAGTTATTACACTTATAAGTAACATGTTATTTTAGTTAAAGTAATGATCGAAATATACCTACATATAAATATAAAATAGTTAACCTAAAAGTACTCTAAGAGATAACTTTCAACGTATTATTTCAATTTAAAATTACCGCACATAACATCTCACCTTGTTTTCCCGGTAGATTGAGCAGAGGCCATCTCATACTAGGTACAGACGCCAGCTATCCCTAACTGTCAAATTTTCTCAATTAAAAATGAACCTTATGTCTTTGCAATAATGTTGAAATACTATCAAAGAAATTTGACAGATTGTGGTAACTTGATGTGCTGGCGTCTGTACATCGACATTTCGTCAGTTATGTTTAAGACTCATGTAATAAAGGACAAGTCATCAACCGAACTCTGCTGGTACTGAGAAATTCCTAATGCAAAAATCCAATAACATTTTGCCCAGCCCTGGAATCGAACCCTGGACCTCATGCTCACCAGTAGCGTTTGCGACCACTAAATCAACGAGATAGGCAATTTATATTTAAAGTAGGTAATTTAATATAATTTCTTATTGGCCTATATTTTAACCTTCTCAAACAAGGGTAGTTTGTGCCAGTTTCATATGCGTTTAAGACCTGACAGTGTCAATGTTCCACAGAAAAAAGTCACACTGACAGCTCTTAAACAGCGTTTTATATCTTAAACAGCGTTTTATATCTTTCGATTTCTTTTCAATACACCCTGAAAAGATTGAAATCAAACCTTAGTATATCATCTGTCATATTTGCTCTGTATAACTTACGTTAACATTCCAAAAGTTAACGGCCACCACCGTAAAATATAGACACACAACACTAATCTTCGACATTTTGAAATAACGAAATGACAACTTGTACAAAACTTGGCGCTTCAGGTTTTATATGTTTGAGCTCGTGAGGGAAACTATTATTTTGTGGGCGTTTCAGTAATGTTATAGTGAGATAATTGACTTTTTTAATATATTATACTTTACACCTTTAACAAAAGGGGACAGTGTTTAATATATGTCAAGTTCGAACCAGATCGGTAAGATACTATCTCGTATGTAAAATATGAACATGCAACCTCCTTCGGAAATGTATTGCACAGTTCGGACATTTTATTTTATTTTGTAAATGAATAATCGTATGAAGCAATCGTTTGTATTGTTTTTTGTTTTATAAATAGGTAACATCCTTCAGGAGAGAAATAGATTGCAAAACAATTTTCTAAACAGGTATTTTTATTAGTATGTTTTTTTAAGGATGGGAAATCTTTAAAGTATCCTTTTTTTTTGAGGGTGGGAAATCATCAATCAACTTTGTTTTCTTACACCGTTATAATATTATCATCCATTTAAGTAAAACAATGAGTAACTGCAATCAATTTATTAATTCCATCGCTAGATAATATCAATTTGTAAATGATTATCCTCTCGGTCTGGGTGGAGCGGAAGGGAGTGTCTGACTCGTACTATAACCCATCCATGTTCCTTCCTTAGCCCTTTATGTTCCAGGGTAGCAGTAACACTTTCGGACAATCCCGCTGAATCATTATATCCTGGGTTTTTATGTTCGCATGTCACTTCTCAAAGGAAGCTATACATAAACACAATTATAGAGTTCTACATATGTGTATAAAGAACCCTAATATACAATAAAATAAACATGGTAATAACGTGCATCAATACAATACTGCGACCATTTGCTACTTCCTCCTTCCATTATGTGCGGACACACAATAGACCAACACCAGGCTAATTATTAATTCGTAATAACATACATTGAATACGACATACCTAAATAATTTTGCCAACAATTGAATATAATGTCCTATGTGAATGTTCTTCCAATATATATTTTTATTATCTATACTTATGTAATACTATAAACGCGAAAGTTTGAGAGTGTGTCTGTGTATCTTCATGCAAAAACGACTGAACAAATCTAGATGAAATTTGGCACAGAGATTAACTGGATTAACTTATATGATACTTTCTGTAACCCGTTAGTTCGTTCCCGTAGGTTAAATTCCGACATTTACGCGGGCGAATCCGCGGGCAGAAGCTAGTAATATTATGAAGAAGTAAAGTTTGTGAGTTTGTAAGGCGTATTCTCTGGATCTACTGAACCGTTTTGATCAAAATCATTGAAAATTCTTTCATTGATAGCAAGCTATAGACTGGAAGCCGACCCCAACACAGTTGGGAAAAGGCTCGGCAGATAGATTGATAGCAAGCTACACTATCCCTGAGTATTATAGGCTATTTTTCCACGAGATTTTGAAAGTAGGTACTAGCTACTTCCTGCGGTTCCGCCCGCGTAGACCCTAATTGTTTTTGTTAAATAAAAGCAGCATAAGTTACTTCCTATAATATCAGCCATCTACCAATGAAAATCAGTCCTGCTGTATCAAAGATTGGCCAATACAAAAAGACACTTCAATTTTATTTTTTGTATATAGTACTATGTATATATAGGAATAATCAGGAATGAATGTTACAACAAACCGGAAACTGTTGCAACAAACGTCATGACACCATGTCCTTTGTTTCGCCGATAAAACCAGCCTGCATAAAGTAACACAGACATGGTTTGACCTCACGTTCCAGCCGTCTCGTAAGACACGCTCCGGGCGTCGAGAGCCGCATGACGACGCCCGGCCGCCCTAGGCGTGGGCTAGCGGACGGTGAGTAATGGGTAGCTCACCGTCCGATCAGACGGCGTGTACGTGTTCAGCGTGACGATATCAGCATGTGAAGGGTTAGGGCCGAAGCCTGCCGTGTAAACGGGATTGTCCGAAAGGGTTACCACTACCCCGGCACATAAAGGGCGAAGGAAAGAACATGGTTTGGTTTTATTCAGTCTTCTTCTTTTCGTGTGGTTAGTAACTAACCTGGTGTCAGAGTTTTAATGCTGCCCATGGGCCTCTGACTTAGCATCACATGCTGTTGAGAAATATCTCTCGGGCATGCCGGTTTCCTCACGATGTTTTCCTTCACCGATTTTAAGCAAGTGATAATTATACAATACGCACATGAATCCGAAAAATCAGAGGTGCGTGCCTTGGGTTCGAACTCGAGACCTATGTCTTGGCAGTCCGGTGGTCACACCACTAGGCTATCACTGCTATGTTATATTCAGTAAGTCTGACACTCCCTTCCGCTTCAGCCAGAGCGGGACGGGTCATTTTACGATTTCCAACCCCAAAAAAATAAGGACATGATTTAACGCTGTCGGCTAAAATCTCACTGTGAACGCTGTCATTGCACCTAATGAGAGATAATACTGACAGCTCACTTTGAACTCACTTCACCTACGTTATCACGGTAAGATTTTACTGAATCGAGCGGCTGATAATAATAATAATAATAATAAATTTCTTTATTGGCATAAAAAAACGTTACAGAAAAATGTGAGACCCTGGCTCCAGAGCTAGGTTGGAGTACCTATATTTCAGGAGCCAGTGACTTCCTGCATTTAGGTTTCAATTGGGCAAGTTTTATGCAGCAAAAGGTGACGAAATTATTGGTACTTAAAATTAAGTTCAATAGCAATCAATATACATTTAACTACTTAAACACTAAAATAGAATTGGAAAATCAAATAAAATTTAGAATAATTAATTAATTGATTTAAAAACAATATTAATTGTAAAAATAAATATATTTGATATATCGATTATAGGAAGTATTAAGTGTCAGATGAGATTATACTTAACTGGGCAAGTTCAGTGAATACGAATTGTTTCCCGTCATTTCCTACATAAGACATATTGAGCTACTGAAGGCATTGCAAATTATAGATTGTTTATAAGACCGTTGTTACATTAATTACAAGTTGCACGCAGTGGGTTTGCGTCACGGATGGAAACGTGACCGTCCTGCGTTTATTTATATCTTCACGGGCTCTTCGTAAGTAAGTGCATGAGTATAAATCTTTGAAAGCAGGTTTATAATAAATTGTGACCGTCGTACTGTCAAGTCATAGGTCTTGAGTTCGAACCCAAGACACGCATCTCTGAATTTACGGATTCATGTGCGTATTGTATAAATTATCACTTGCTTCAAAATCGGTGCAGGAAAACATCGTGAGGAAATCAGCATGTCTGAGATATATTTCTCAACCGCATGTGAAGCTAGGTCAGAATGCCCATGGGCAGCATAAAAACTCTGACACCAGGTTAGTCACTAACCACACGATAAGAAGAAGCAGGTTTAGAAGAAAAAGCAACCTCACCGGCCACCGCGCTTATTCTTCTTCTTCTTGCCGTGTGGTTAGTGACTAACCTGGTGTCAAAGGTTTTTTTTTATTCTGCCCAAGCCTATGGGCCTCTGACTTAACTTTACATGCTGTTGAGAAATATCTCTCAGACATGCTGGTTTCCTCACGATGTATTGATTGTGTGCTTATGTGAAAAAAAACTTAAACGTAACTTGAAAATAAACATCGTAAGATTATAAACATTTATTTAAATCAAAAAACTGGTAGACCAATCTCGAATTGGTTCATGTTGGGTGTTAGGCATGTAAGTTGTAATTAAACGTTTTCTTTCTTGTATCAATCACCCATCTGAAAATAAAATTGACATAACATAACATCACGCATGTAATCCTTGAAGGGTTGACAGAGGTGTACCTATAGAATAGAATAGAATAGAATCTCTTTATTTCGGTCACAAATATCCATATCGTGTTAGTAAAACATACTTACTTATAAACTAGTGTCAGTAGTAATAAAAACTGTACAAAGAATCATGCCCACTTTCCATACATATAAAAACCTTATTATGAAAATGTATGTACCTTATAATACCTATGTACACCCACATTTCGCCAGTTATATTGAAGGTAAGGTCCAATATAAACAAAATATATCGCATCGACAGGAAGAATATAGTACTCTCTGCGTCTTTACACAACCATTATTTTCTACAAATTAATTTGCTTTAACATCTAAAATACCTTCATTTGAAAGTTATAACCAGAAACCGAACCTTTTCGGTCTCTATAATTTTAATGTTGATAGACTTGTCAAATACTATATACAGCCAGTCTTACCAAGGGGTATCGTATTTAGGTCAGGTCGACCTAAATACGATACCCCTTTGACCTCCACAACCCAGTATAAATAGGTAGACGATCCATTTAAAATACTGGTACCTACTCAGCTGCATCCGGTTAGACTGGAAGCTGACATCAAAATAGTTGGGAAAAGGCTAGGCAGATGATGAGGCTTGTAAAATACTTGTATTCAGCTGCATTCGGTTAGACTGGAAGCCAACCCCAAAATAATTGTGAAAAGGCTCGGCAGATTGAATGAGACTTACTTTTTTCTTAAGTTCGTGTATACAGTCAAACAGCATCTTAGCTCTGTCGCATCCCTTATCCTCGTCAGTCACTGTCTCGTCATTCACTGAAATGATCAAAATGAAGAGTTTTAAAAGCTTTTTTCATTGAATATCAAAATCTTTAGAATACATTCGTAAGTACCAAGTAGCGATTTGCGACCCGCTAAAGAATTTCTCGGATACTAGAAAATTATTGTTATCTTAATCATTTTTCGTGTATTTTTTTCGAAGGCGGACTCATCTACATTATTTCCTTTAAAAACAACTAGCCATCTACGTATAATACTTTGTGATATCCGGGAAACCAGAAAAAGCCCAGAAAAATTGCTTCTTAATTACATTTGTTCTATCATGATAAATTCGGCCTCTTTTTCATAGCAAGGGCTTCCGACTAGTAGTCTAATGAATAAAAAGTTTGCCACGTTTTTTATTACCCTGACTTGTTTTGTAATAGTGATGTTCTACTAGAATCTCAATACAGACTGCAGTTAAAACTACCAACTAACTGACCTTTGACACATTCCCCTCCAATAGCTTCGAAGAACTTGATAACAGGCTCACTCGTCAAGTGGGACTTGGCAAACTCAATGGTCTTCTCCACATCCAGCTTTCCCTCGCTGTCAAACTGAAATGTGTATTAGCAAAAATATTATAGAGTACACGTAAGCATTACGTTCCTATGACTTGATTTTGGAACGCAGCATCTTGGTGTCCACACTTGGCAAATGAGAGTTTGACCGAAAAAGTGTAACATTTTGCGCGTCACGTCACTTTTGCTATAGTATATGTATAACGTTGTTAATTTATTTCATTGTGAGTGTTATTTAATACATAAAGTATTGCGGAAAGAATTTCGTTCCAACCCCACCACTGGATCGTTTTTACTAGCTAGATGTAAAAAAATAAGTTTCATAATAATTATGTCGTCTACAACGGATACCAACGGGACTCTATAACTAAATTCATCCAGTCTGTCTGGTGGTCTGTCATATACCTACATCCTGTATTTTTCAACTATTTATTTGTATGGCAAATGGAAACTAAAACTGGCCTTAATTCTACTAAAAACTGTGGCCAATCTCGGTTAACAAATGCTAGTTTTTCTAATAAATAAAAAAGTTCTACTTACAAATTCAGCTTTCTTCAAGAAACAGCTCATGAAACAAGGATCAATATCGTCTACACTTCCTTTTTTCTTTGCTTCTTCAAATTGCTCTTCAGTTATTCCATATTCTTCTGCACATTCCATTACAAATGGATGGAAAGCTTCTCTTAAGCTGGACTCTTCCTCTGCAGATAAAGCCTGCAATAGAAATCTATGAGTTACAAATCTTAATCTGGCCTTTATTGTGGCTCTAGTTGAACTGATTCCTTTTATGTAAGCAAAGTAAGTAGGTACTTACTGTAAGTTTATATTTGCAAAATAAATGGAAAAAAATGGAAATGGATTCAAACTGAAACTCAAAGCATTTATTTCAAATAAACCAATTACAGGCACTTTTGAAGTGTCAAAAAGATGAAGCTAATTGCCTATTCCAAAGCAGTAGGTAGGTACCTATGGAGAAGAACGGGCAAGAAACTCCATGGACACTCTTTTAAATCAAAATATGTTTACAAAAACTGGATTACATCATTCATGTTGAAATATACACGTGAGAACGATGCAGAACTTAATAAAGGCGTCCATAATTACAAAATTTAAAAAAACAATTCAAAATTAGGTTAAATTTTAAAACAGCCGTGGCAGCTAAGACGTGACCAGTCGCTACTGACGGCGCCCGTTCATGAACATGACGCATGAGATGATTTGATTCAAATGGATTTGAAATCAAAATGGATACCCTAGGGAGAACAGACGGATATGTCGCTACAACCCCACAATTCCTACTACTGACGAAAGTCAGGGCCCGGGAGATGCTCGTTATAACCTTACCAGAACCATAAATCTACTTTTTTTGTTTCAAATATTGATATAACAATATAAAACAATATATATTATGTACAAGTTGTAAAAAAAAGGCAAGAGCTCATAGGGCACCAAAAAATTCAACCCCATCGCTGTCCGTCGGAATTGTGCCAAGGCTGACGAGTTGCCACGTTGGGTGTCAATGCTGATTTTTTGAGCTAAAAATTGGCTAGCCCTTTGGTCACGTGTAGAGTGAATCAACCGCTGAGCGTTATCCCAAAATACTCGATGAGCACTCGGACCTCACGGACTTAGTGTTTCCAACCCCAAGCGGTTCGAACATATAACTTCCAATAAGTAAGGTTGTTATACTTTCGTCGTTTGAGGTTTTCCGCACCTCTAGCAGCCGCCCCAGCACACCTAAAATCTTCGAAGAAAGTTACACTATTCAAAAAGTTGACTTTCCCTTTTTCAGACGAAGCACAATATATTTTTTACAAAAATTGTATAACAACAAATTAAGACTCACGTAAGCGCTCCCCAAGCAGAGCATAACAGCCGCAAACGATAGGAACCCGTAACCAAACATTATTTCTTTAAGAAATCAGGACTTTACAATAACACACCTATTTTCCAGACTTATATGAGACTAAAGTGACACCTGCGACATTTATATAAAATGCACGGAGATCTAGCAAGATAAATGTGACAATTTTATCATTAAACACTATTACACACCTTGTTAACTGCATATTTTTCTTAATACGATGAAAAGCGTAGACACCTTTTGTGTATTTAAAAGACCATTAGGTATCTTGTTGTTAACCAAAAAGCAGAAAATGTATTCCGAAAGTCATTATAACTTAAGGATCATTTCTTACTAACGCAACGGCAAGGTCGCTCAGCGTGCTACGAAGCAAGGTATGCCCGGGAATTCATTGAAGGATAAGAACCGAAAGACCGAGTTTTGTGGCGCCGCTTGAGAGAATCCTATGTCCAGTAGTGAACTGTCATAGGCTATGTCATAATTTAATAGGTCAGTCAACTCAGCGTATAGCAGTCACCAGAAGAACAGTTAAGTAATGCCTTATACCAAGACTTAATCACAAAATGTCGATAGTGAAAATACACACATCAAAAGTGTCTAGGGATCAACATATATTTTTGCAATAACTTTTCTCTTGATTGATATTAATTTAAATTTTCTTTAAGGATTCATCAAATAAAGTGTTTTCGTTTGTCACAGTAACGATAAACCAAGTCACCTTTGCATTAATAAAGAAATTTGCCATTTTCCTAATAAAGGGATTTTTGACATTTGAACCACTAACATTAAAGTTCGAAAAAAAGACTGAAATAACAGTTTTCTTTAAAATTTTATTGGGTAACTTAAACAATTAATAATCCGTGTTTCTACCGCGAACACTAACAACACAAGAACATCGGTTTGGCATACTCAAAATGAGTTCATCCAAATCACGCTGTGGAATGGCCGCCCATGTTCGTTGCAACAACAAAAAAAGGTCTTCTTGCAACTGGATACCCTCCATATTCGGCAGAGCTCTTCTCTGTAGCATATCCCATGCATGCTCAATCGGGTTCAAGTCTGGCGACTGAGCAGGCCAGGGTAGGACATTGATGTTAGCTGCGGCGAGAGTCTGTCTTACAACTCTTGCGGTGTGCGGTCGTGCATTATCATGCATTAACTGAAATAAGGGACCGATTTGCACTTGTAGAGGAACGATGACGTCAGATACAATCGTCTCAGCATAAATTTGAGCGTTGAGGTTGCCTCTGATCCAAATCAACTCAGTTCTTCCGCCGATCCAAATACCCGCCCATACGATGATGGTTCCACCACTATAAGGATGGACTTCCTGGCAGGATTTTAATCGCTGTTGGCGTCCAGGGGTTCTCCAGTGTCGTATACGTCTTGTATCCGGTCTCATACCAAAACGAGACTCATCAGAAAAGCACACGAAACGCCATTGTTCTTCTGCCCAATTTCTGTGTTCAAGAGCCCATTGATATCGAATCCTACGATTGTGCATTGCTATAGGTGGTACCCGTAGCGGTCTTCGGGAATGAAGGTTCACTTCATGCAAGCGGTTTCTGACTGTTTGGTCGCTAATTAAGTTCCCTGAAGAGTGATGAAGCCTCACGGCTAACATCATGGCGGTTATTGTTGGAGCTCTTCGAGTTAAGATTTGAATGTATCGGTCTTGTCTCCGTGTGGTGCAGCGATACCGTCCTTCATGGCGCTCAGCCACGGTACCAGTGCTTCGGTAACGTGTCCAAAGTCGACTGATAACACTCTGACTTGTATTCAGAGCTAAAGCCACAGTACGTTGCCGGGAACCAGCTTCTATCATTCCCACGGCTCTGAGCATTTCTTCCCTGCTTAAATGACGTCGCCGCTCCATAATAACGTTGGTTTTAATCAGTAGTAGGGAAACAGTAGCACTAATAATGTCTTCAATGCGTTGTATGTTTTTATAGGGAAAATATTGACAGCTGATTTTCATCTTTTACTCGAATTTGATTGACAGTTCCTGTTTCAAATTATGAAATGCACCAAAAAGGATCCATATAAATTTATAAAATCATAAATTTATTACAAAGCCACATCTCAATCTCAAGAAATCCGCATAAAAATGCTTGATCCCTAGACACTTTTGATGTGTGTATAAGAGCCGATGTTTTTCATTTTAACAGGACAAGTTTTATTTCAGGAAGGAAAAAGAGTCTGGGAGCTGCAAACATGAGGATCTGAGTGAGAATATTAACTGAAGCAAAGTAGAGTTATCTTTTTCGAGGGGTATTGTGGTTTATACAATATGGAGATGACAATGCGACAATGAATAAAAACACTAACAACACTAATACATAGGAGTATTTTGGAACTATTAAACAAATCCTAACATCGAAATAAAAAAAGTGATTTTTCAAACAAACTAAATATCAGTGACGGGCTGACTATGGGTTTTGCTAATCTTTGACTAGCTATAGTGACTAAACTATAGTATATATTATACTACTATAGTTCCTGCTATTTTTACTATATTATTATACTATATATTTGGTTGAATTTTGGTATGCAGGTTGGGGACGGTATTAGAGTAACACAGTCTAATTTATTGTCGTATTGTTGTCACCACCCTGTATAAACTGCGCTGATTGATAAATCTGAAGATGAGAGACTTAATAGGAAGTTGACAGTTACTTGATCCATGTGAATAAATTGCGAGAAACTCAAAAGTTTAGCCGTAAAATATCGAAATTGTTCAAAAATTCCCATTTTTGAACGTAAGTAAGATGTTGAATTTAATTTTTGTATGTTTTTGTTTTTTTTTATCTGTTTAATATTCTTTTACAAATGCAACATGAACCAACTAATATTAAATGAGTGTCCGTGGAGATTCGTGCCCGTTCTTCTCTATAGGTCGCCATTCGTCAGTCGCCAGCACATCAAGCTATCCTAAACTTTCAAATATTCCAATTGAACATGAACCTTATTCTTCTGTAATAAAGTTGATCAAAGAATGTGATTGGGGTAGCTTGATGTGCTGGCCTCTATACCTACTACTACGCTTTGGAACCTTCATCTTTCTGACTAACCGGCCCCTAAACAATTCAAAAGTGCCTGTTATTATTTTATTTGAAATAAAATCTTTTAATTTGACGCAGTGAACAAAATATTCTCAGGAAATATTTGAGTATGTATGGTGATAGCTATACAAGTAAAGAAACACCAAACTAATGGTGGATAGATTGTGTGAAAGATGATATGGCTAGAAAGAGAGTGACTACCGAGATGAATCGACCTAATACAGATATATGGCAGAAAAAGACGTGTTGCGCCGACCTCAAATAAATTGGAATAAAGGCAGGAGAATGATGATGATGCTGCTTTGAGTTTGATGCACAGGAGTAGTTAGTAGTCAAATAAAATATAATGTTACTACAGCATTTTTTTTCAGAACGCCATTTTGAATACATTGACGGAAACCGCAAGTTCATAATAGTATATTCTATATCCCGCATTGTGCTACAAAGTAAGTATACCTAGTGCCCAATTAAGACAATCCACACGAGATATTGCAATTACTGTGAAGTTCCTGCTATGCCTCATTATGACAATTTACTGAATTTTTCACACAACATCGCGATAACAAAGAGATATCATCTATCTTGATTGTATGTCGACATATTAAGTAGACTGCACATTGTGTCTATCAATGAATCAATTTTGCAGTCTGGTTGTAAAATTGAATTAATTACAACACCGACGTCAATTGAAGAAATTCTTACAATAGCAGCTGAAATAATCATGAAACATTTAATAAACATAGTATTAGCTACTGAAAAATGTATAGAAATTGAACCCCCCACCCCCAATCAAATTCGCCCCCAAAATGCCTCGTGACATGGGTGTGCTAATTGAAAAATTACAGATATAAATTTATATCTGTAATTTTATGGTGTACCTACTTAATAAAGAGGATTCTATCTTCTATCTATGACCATCATTCTTTTGCTTTTGTATAAAATACTTTTCTTACAAATTTTTTCATCCCAATCTGATCGTTACATTGGCTCAATGGAGAATAACGTCGAGGTCGATCTACAACCTCACTAATACATGCATTTTCGACCATTTTGCGATCACTGCTGCCCTTCACCCATCCAATCACCTTACTTATCAAACGAAATTTAAAATGAAAATACAAAAAAGAAAATTTTATATTAGGCACTTTAGTCTGTGTAAATAATTTCATCACCACTTAAACAAAAACTTAAACACTTAAATTTATATTCTGTTTGAGATAATGTATAAAATTTGCAGGTTTTTATTTGTATTTGATTTAATTTCACTTTAATTTAATTTAATTTGATAAATAATTTATAATTCTATTGTCTTAAATAAAATGAATAAATAATAATAATAACAATTTATAATATTTACGTTTTTAACTCTTAATTCAATTCAAATTAATTTTTTAATTTAACTAATTTATTTTATTTTAATTATAAATGTACGTAATATGGATCAATTAGTTATCCGAAATAATTTTTTTTTTTTTTTAACTCAAACAAAAAAAACACAAATATTCAAAGACATGTCACATCTACCAAACCGCACTGGGCCCGTATGGTTGATTACAGCCCACTCTCTCTCGAAGGGAGGTAGCCTGTGTCCCAGCAGTGGGAACATTATAGGCTGATTAAGTAGGTTACAATATAATAATTGCTAGTGCCAGTCCAGCTCCAAAACCTACCAAGGGTTACCGCTACCCCGGAACATAAAGGGATACGGAAGGAACATGGATGGGTTTTAGTCAGTAAGAGTCTGACACTCCCTTCCGCTCCACCCAGAGCGGGAGCAGTCATTGGATGATTTCCCAGCCTTAAAAAAAAAAAGCCCCAAAACCTAGGGGCTCGGGATAAGAACTTCAGAGAGGAGACTGCTCTGTATTATTAATTTACTAGCTTCTGCCCGCGGCTTCGCTCGCGTGGAGGTCGGAAATTATCCCACAGGAATGTTCTACCGGGATAAAAAATATCCTATGTGTTAATCCAGGATATAAACCATCTCTGTGTCAAATTTCATCCAAATCTATACAGTAGTTTTTACGTGAAAGAGTAACAAACATCCATACATCCATACTTACAAACTTTCGCCTTTATAATAGTAGTAGGATATAATTTACATAGAGGTAGATTCGATACATACGAGTATTTCCTTAAAATATTTTCTTGTTCTCACTCCAACCAGCTTTAGACCGATTCAACCTACATGTGCGGTGAATCATTATTACATAATACGCAAACAGTAGGTAAATAAGCTTCCAAAGATAATTGTATACGAATACATAAATATTTCCTTGCGGTAATGGCACACGCTACTCAGTCATATGACATTGGCGGTACTGAATGCACGGTTTATTTGTGTACTTATATATTTCTTTTGGGTATTTTGAAACTATTTTGTTTTTTAATTTCTACAATCTAATACAATATTGTACATACACATTATCTTATACATTATATTTTGTTTTAAATGGCTTTTGTGTTTTAGGTCCATTAATATGCATTATACTATGTAAGTACTGCATATGAAACAGAAATATTGAATAGAAGACTTCAGTAATTACGACTACCAAGATTATCTGTAGGTCATCGTACTTTTATTAAAGTAGAATAAAAAACTTTTTCTTTTTACCAACAATTTTCCGAGGTTTGTAAAGGTACTGAAGTGTATTAAGCAGCAAGTGAGTATCTTAGTTAATAAGATAACAACAATTCAAATCTTCCTAAAATAAAAAAAAACAACCAGTCCACCAGGTTCCCCCCTCAAGCAGCGCCACAACATCCTGTCTTCCGCCTTCCGCATCCAGTCACTCCCAGCCATTTTTTACAGGCCGTCGGTCCATGTAGCTGGGGGTCACTCTGCTAGCCGGTCTCCTCTACAAGACCTGTTTGCCCCACTCACCACCGCTGCAGTCCTTCGACAAACATGACCCGCCCGCCACTACTTCAGCTTTCTTACTCTGCAAGCTACACTTCTTTTCTAACTAACCTTAGTGCTTTTCCAGATATTTTTTTAGTAGTAGCCCGTAGTTTGGCAAATGTACCTGGATAGTTTAGATACATACCAATTGGTGAAAAGTATCTATCATAGACACTTCAAGAAAAAGTTGTGGCGATCAAGAGTTATGGTAATGGTATGGTATGTTAGAATGCACATTTCGAACAAGCAAAATCACACATAATTGTTGCTGTACTGCACTCTAAACGCAGTAAGTATAGGTGCTTAATTACATACGATAGGCATGCATTTACTGTTCCATACAGTGGAAAAATGATATTGCACTTTTTACGGTAAGTCAAAGTCAAAGTCAAAACATTTATTTCAAATAGGCACAAGAATGGCACTTTTGAACGTCAAAGTGAACAAGAAATAAAACTGATTCTAGTCGCCCCTTCCAAAAAGTAGTTTCGTGTGGAGAAGAATGGGCAAGAAACTCCACCGTTACTCTTTTAAAATGTTTCACAATGTTTTGTATACATGTATTATATGTCGTAGATTGATGGCGCCACGGTACAACAGACAGCGCCATCTATCAATTTGATTTGTTACTAACTAAATAATCACGCGAACGGAAACGCAAGCGCGCCCTACCGCTTGGACACGATCGTCGGTAGAGGGGATGTAGCGGGGACTGGCGGAGAGACCGAGTGTTGCGGCAGTCGAGCTCCGACAGTCTTGGCAATCGCTCGGTACCAACCCACGTGTTTGTTTCCATTGTAAACACCGTTACTGGAATAAAGTTATTTTAATTTAAATTATCTTTTGCTCGAATACCCACGACAGTGCCCACATTATTCTGAAGCTATGTCTGATCATGAAGAGGGACCGATGTTTCCCATTTCGGCCACCCGTGATGCGACATCAGAACTGGGATTCATTCGAGCTGAAGAAAATACTGTGAATGGAGCGATGACGTCACGGTGCGACGAGAATTTGTTTCGAACTTTGCTGGCTGCTCAAAATCAGAACATGATGTCCCTGATAGAAGCCATCAAGGGTCCGGCAGCAATGGTGGAGGCGCCGTCGCGGTAAGCGGCTCTAGCAGCTCAGGGGCCTCGCCTGCAACAGCGGCGAGTAGCGAGCGACGCGTTGAAGTTTGCTATGTCGGCAATCCCAGCGGTGTACTGGTGAACACCGGTGAGTCATATCCATTTTATTACGATTCTGGTGCCGAGTGCTCTCTAATCAAAGACTGTGTTGCGTCAAAGTTTAGTGGCAAGCGTGTAAATAACATCGTAAATTTAACAGGCATTTCAGGTCATGGTAGTGTGCTAAGTACCTTACAAATTTTATCTGAGGTTATGATTAACTATATGAGATTAGAGATCTTATTTCATGTTGTACCGGATAGTTGTCTTAAAAATGATATTTTAATTGGCCGTGAGATTTTAGATCAGGGATTTAACGTTTGTATGACGTCTGATAGTGTTGTCTTGTGTCGTGATAAGGTTGTGAGGATATGTGATATTGCAAATAAGCTCAAGAACGATTCTAATTGTAAAATTGATTTCGACAAAGTTGATACAGACGTTCCGCCAGAATTTCGTTCCCAATTAGTTGGTCTATTGTCAGAATATTCATCTTCGTTTTCTACAGGTGTTTCCAGATCCCGGGTTAAAACAGGACAGTTGCAAATTAGGCTTGTAGATCCTACTCGTACGGTTAATCGTCGCCCTTACAGACTTAGTGCTAGTGAACGCGAAGTAGTTACTGCTAAAGTTCGTGAATTAGAGGAAGCAGGTATTATTAAACTCAAACTCAAAGTATTTATTTCAAATAAACCAATTACAGGCACTTTTGAATTGTCAAGGGGTCGGTCAGTCAGAAAGGTGAAGCTAGTTGCCCATTCCAAAGCAGTAGGTACCTATGGAGTTTGAAATTAGGCCTAGTTGTTCACCTGCTCTCTGTTCAAACTTCCCCCACCTAAAACCATCACTCAGCTGAGACAGTTCATAGGGCTGGCCACTTATTTCCGACAATTTGTGCCACAGTTCTCAAAAACGATGGCTCCTTTGTTCCGTTTAACGAGTGGCAAAATCGGGCCAATAGTTGGGAACCTAGTCATGAGGCCATTCGTCAAAAAATAATTTCATACTTGACCAGTGAGCCAGTTCTAACAATATTTGACCCCACGCATGCAATCGAGTTACATACTGATGCCAGTGCTGAAGGATATGGTGCAATTTTCATTCAAAAAATTGATGGGAAACAACATGTGGTCGCTTACTATAGTCGTCGTACGACCCCAGCCGAATCGAAGTTTCATTCTTTTGAATTGGAAACGTTAGCCGTCTTTAACGCCATAAAGCATTTTCGACACTATTTGCTAGGTCGTAAGTTTACCGTTGTGACAGACTGCAGCTCTGTTAAAGCCTCTAAAAACAAAACTGACTTGTCTCCACGAGTTCATCGTTGGTGGGCCTACATGCAGTCATTCGAGTTTGACATTGTTTATCGTGAAGGCAGTAGGATGAGTCACGTAGATTTTCTTTCTAGAAATCCGCTCCCTACATCTAAAGGAGCTTTTACTCGTGTAGAACAGAAGCGTGTCGATTTAGCTGAGCTTTCTAGTAACTGGTTGCAAGCTGAGCAGGAAAAGGACGAAGAGATCAGTAAGATCGTGTCTGATCTTCGTAATGAAGTTTTTTCTGGGGAAACTCGCAAAACTTATGAAATTCGTAAGAATATTCTGCACTGGAAAATTCAGCGTAACGGTCGCACTCGATGTCTGCCTATTGTACCAAGATCGCTCAGGTGGTCAGTAATTAACAACGTCCATGAGTCCGTCATGCATTTGGGATGGGAAAAAACACTCGAAAAGATTTACGAGTACTATTGGTTCGAAGGAATGTCAAAATATGTGAGAAAATTCGTGGACAATTATATCACTTGTAAAGTAGCGAAGCCCCATTCGGGTAAAGTTCAAGCAGAACTTCACCCAATTCCCAAGTTCAATATCCCATGGCACACAATTCACATTGACGCCTCTGGTAAACTGTCTGGTAAGAACGACATCAAGGAGTACGTGTTTGTCATCATAGATGCTTTCACCAAATTTGTACTACTCCGTCATTCCCTTAACATAGACACTAACAGTAGTATTTGTGCTATTAACTTCTGTATAGCTTTGTTTGGTACACCGAAACGCATAATAGCAGATCAAGGTCGTTGTTTCGCTAGCAAAGACTTTTCTAGTTTCTGTACTTCCAACAACATAGAGTTACACTTGATAGCTACGGGGGGCAGCCGCGCAAACGATCAGGTCGAAAGGGTAATGAGTACCCTCAAGAGTATGCTGACAGCCGTAGAGACTAGTCGTGACCGCTCTTGGCAGGACGCATTAGGAGAGGTTCAGTTGGCTATGAACTCTACTATTAATAGGGTGACTAAATCTAGTCCTCTCGAGTTAATGATAGGAAGGGTAGCACGACCGCTTACTTTAGTAACCGCTGATGATGATGAGACTGACGTCAATTTGGATGAAATTAGAGAGTACGCGACGCAGAATATTGTGAAGAGTGCCAATTATGATAAAAATCGATTTGATCTAAATAAGGCTCGGGTCTCCAAGTTAGCTATTAGTGATTATGTGTTAATTGAAAATGAGGAAAGAAATCAAACAAAATTAGATGCTAAATTTAAAGGCCCATTTAAGATTATCGATGTGTTAGACGGTGATAGGTACCTACTAAAGGCGCTTGACTCGAAGCGAACTTACAAATACCCTCATGATCGTGTGAGGAAGATCCCCGATCACCAAGTTCCACGAGAATTAGATGTCATAGTAGATGACAGCGGTAGTGAAACCAAATCAGACTAAGAATTGTTTGTCTACTCATACTCAAAGGTCTGGACCGCACCTCATGAGTAGCATGTGGCGATGGGTCTATAAGGAATCGTTGGTGCGATTTCAGTCTGTGTTGGTGCACAGAGCGCTTCATGTGTTGTAGCACATATTGCGCTAGATTTTTTTCTTAAGGATCGTTGGTGCGATTCTTGTCTGTGTTGGTGCACAGACTAGCCCCTCATGTGTTGTAGCATATATGTGGTGGCAGATATGTAAGGAATCGTTGGTGCGATTCAGCCCTATGTTGGTGCACAGATTAAAATGAGAGTATCATGAGTTGAGTATACAACATGAATTATGGTAAACAGAAACAAAATTGATAGAATTACTTTGTTTAGCTGCTTTAACTTGTTGATCGGACCTTCTCCAATAATGATGTTGCGCGGGAAGCACTGTGAACGAAGCCTTAATATCAGGGCATTGTAAATCATTACAGTTGATTATTGTACTTAGATTTAGAAGAAATAAAGTACCATTGAGAATCGCCTTTGGTTCTATTGGCAGGATAGCCGAGCTAGTTTACTCTGCGAATATATTTTGTCCACAGGTACTACACCCGAGGACGGGTGCTAGTCAGGGATGGCCGTGTCGTAGATTGATGGCGCCACGGTACAACAGACAGCGCCATCTATCAATTTGATTTGTTACTAACTAAATAATCACGCGAACGGAAACGCAAGCGCGCCCTACCGCTTGGACACGATCGTCGGTAGAGGGGATGTAGCGGGGACTGGCGGAGAGACCGAGTGTTGCGGCAGTCGAGCTCCGACAGTCTTGGCAATCGCTCAGTACCAACCCACGTGTTTGTTTCCATTGTAAACACCGTTACTGGAATAAAGTTATTTTAATTTAAATTATCTTTTGCTCGAATACCCACGACAGTGCCCACATTATTCTGAAGCTATGTCTGATCATGAAGAGGGACCGATGTTTCCCATTTCGGCCACCCGTGATGCGACATATATAACATTATATGTGAAGACGATGTACCCAGAATAAAAACAATACATCACAAAAGGTGAAAAGAAAAACACATGTAGCAGTGGCAAGTAAATCTGGCTGGGTACATCAAAGGTAGGTTTTAAAGCAGTATTTTAAATCTATATTACCTAAGATATAGTTTTGTACCTCTCTAGAGCAAAGATAGAAAAAGAATAACCAACATTACTTAAATTAACGTAAAACGGATCAGCAAGCCGTGTTCACATTCAATAATACTTGAAGGTTTTTGTATTGTTGACTTTTGTTCTGGAAGTCCGGACCTTTGTGTTTCGACCTTCAGTACACCTAATGAATGTTTATCTAATTCAGCCGATCAGAGGTTGAAACTGAAAAACATGATATTACTATCAATGTTTGAGCTGTTTGTATCTGTTTTGGCCATGGCAAGGCAGATAGCATTAATTTTTTTCTTTTGAATAGGTTTCGTCTATGGGATAGATCTCTAATATCTTTAAAATAATGGCCCAAAATGGAACCCTGTGGTACCTCATTTTTTGCTTTCAAGTCTGACCATACCTGTACATCTCATTGCAGAGAACCTACTGTTTTCAGTCATATTTTTTTAACATGGAATAAAGAAATATGAGTACTATAATCAATGGCCATACATTTATTTACAATAAAACGGTACAATGTCCAGCTTCCATATCATCAATCTCGTCGGCACTCGTGACTACATATCAAGTTATGGCCTTGGATGCAATCACATGATTCAACAGAAAAATTGTATTCTTGGAAATCGAGTTAATTGGCAAACTTAATGATTATCCTGAGATATAATTTTATTACTGTTATACTACTTTCGTGTCTATAGGTACAGTCCGCGAGGTATAAGCTGAGCTTTGCATTAGTGTGAGTGATCACCAAAAGTACAGTCAGAATGGCGCCGCGCCTCAGGCCGGTTACCCAAAATCAGTTTAAACCGGTTTTTACCGGGCGAAAATGGCGCCGCGCCTAAGGCCGGTTATCACACCTACACTATCCATGTACACTCACACAAATGCAAAGCTCAGCTTATACCTCGCGGACTGTATCATGCCTCTATTAATAGTGGTATTATTATCATCTACAACTAAGTCAGTTCTTATGCAGTCGTGGCCCAGTGGCAACGATCGCGACTTATGAAAAAACGAGGTGTTTTCTCGTGGTCCTACTATTTTTTCCTACCTACCTACCTAGGTCCACGAGGGTATGTTATTGCTTTTGGTCCTACTGAAGTTTTGAAACCAAAACATTCCTCCTGTATAAAGAATCTGTCTAGGTTTGGGGGTATCTCAGTTTCAGTGTTCATACTGCTTACTTCCTTTTTTCTGTATTAATTCAATGAAAAAAATAACATTTATACCAATATAGAATATTTAATAAGAATATTATAAGAAATGAATATTATAAGAAATGACTTGCTGTTTTAGGGATGATGCCAGGATTTTTATGAACTCTGGTCCCACCCTCCAATAGCTACGTGTAATCCACAAATAGAGTTATACTTTCCCAGACAGGCGTTTTACTTTGAGTAAATTATTTCAGCACCAATTGCTCTCCAAAACTGTGTAGGAAAATATCGTGTCTTCACTCACTTTTTAATAACATGCATTTATTTTAAAACCTGTCTGAATGGAAAATTAAATAAAACACATCCCATAATGAGAATGATTTAATCTAAAATCATGCAAATATAAAGTCTGCTGGGTTGAACTCGTACATGCATTTCGCCACATAAAACGAAGCTTCGCAGATGTCCTTGTATTTCTTCTCTGAAAGATTAAATTATTATTATGTAAAAGGGTTACTTTGTATAGCCTTAGTGCCAATATTAATAAAATATAGGTATTAGGTTATAGTGTTACCACTACATGAAATGAGAGATCAGGCCGATTTGGCGTAGTAATAAATTCTACGTAATTGTAGTCTAGAGATGGTCTAATACCGGAATTGAAGCTACTGCTGCAGATACAACATGCTAAAGAAACAACAATGAAAAAGCTATTTCTGGGCGGGTTCTTATTATTTTCCTTGAATCTATACATCCTGTTATGTTCCGGCCTAAAGTATTTAAAAATATCAATCTTTGTTTGGTCTTAGGGGTCCATGCAATATAATTCAACAAGTGACCTACTTGCATCAATATTTTATTGTACTTACGAACATCTTTGCAATGTCCGGCAGCAGCCTTCGCACTTTCCTTTAAATCAGCTGGGTACATGATGTCGATTTGCCGAATAGAGGCTTCGTAATTCAACTTATTGTTCTTTATCTGCAAATATAAATAACTATGTGAATAAAAACAATAGTTATAGAAAATGAGGTTGAATCTTCTTTAATAAGTGGCCGTAACTGTTATGAAAGATCTTTTTTAAATGGAGATACAGATACTTGAGAAATAAAAAAAAACGGAATTCTTTGGAATCAGACAAAAATTTCAGAATTAATTGTACAATTTGAAAATGCTAATTTTGCATTACAAGTATTCAATCTACTTACTACATTCGTCATTTCATAGATGCAAGCTATATAACACATCACATTCTTATCTTCTACAAAGTTTCCCTCGTCTATAGTTCCTATTTGGTCTGAAAAAAAATGAGGCTCATACTTTTAACTTATCATGGCGTTGATTCGTCCGAATTTATATTATTAATATATTTGTGTGCCTACCTTCAGTCACTTGGTTCTTATTCATACATTTTTTCTTCAGTATTTTTCCCGAATTCTTCATCTGTTGTCTAGTCATCTGTAAGATTTTTTTTGCCCACTTAACATCACATTGATTGCTAATAATGCTATATTTGTTTTCTGCTCTCTTCCTTATACAGGGTGGAATTTTGTAATGCCCCCTGGAGGGAAAGTACTCTTAATACTGTAGATAGAACATTTTACTCAAAGGAAACATTCCTTTATTTTTGAATAGAAAGAAAACTGCATTCAAAGATTTCCAAAAAATCGCTTGCCACACCCGGGAATCGAACTGACTAAAATCTGCAAAAAGTACACACTGTACTTTTATTGCCGCGATCGTTAGTATCAATTATAAGGATGAAATCTCTCGAACAAACTTGATAAATTAAATGATAGGAAAACCATGAAATCTTTAATTATTTACAAAAAATTGTAAACTAATTAATTAGTTGCTCGAAATGGGCTCCATTTTCTTGGATACACAAATGTATTCTTCTAACAAATTCATTTCTTGTAACCTTTAATAACGTGTTGTGGTGAATATTATAAATCGTATTCTGAACTTCAACACTCAACTCGTTTACATTCGCATAAGATTTAATGTAAATTTGGTTTTTAACATATCCCCATAAAAAAAAAATCTAAAGGGGTGAGAACTGATGATCTCGCAGGCCATCTGATTGTGCCGTTTGTACCAATCCAGGTATTAAAGGTATTTATTTAGAAGAACACATTTGTGTATCCAAGAAAATGGAGCCCATTTCGAGCAACTAATTAATTAGTTTACAATTTTTTGTAAATAATTAAAGATTTCATAGTTTTCCTATCATTTAATTTATCAAGTTTGTTCGAGAGATTTCATCCTTATAATTGATACTAACGATCGCGGCAATAAAAGTACAGTTTGTACTTTTTGCAGATTTTAGTCCGTTCGATTCCCGGGTGTGGCAAGCGATTTTTTGGAAATCTTTGAATGCAGTTTTCTTTCTATTCAAAAATAAAGGAATGTTTCCTTTGAGTAAAATTTTCTATCTACAGTATTAAGAGTACTTTCCCTCCAGGGGGCATTACAAAATTCCACCCTGTATATATTATTACTACGTGTTCTTGTACTTACGGCGTCACTTCCAATGGCCAAAAACATAGCGATAATCAACAAACACATCCTTTTCCGATCCATCACGGCACTGACAGTCAAGTCCCTTACTAAATTGAACTGTTTACTCAAGATCAATTGGACACCATATATACGACGTTCATGAGCCCTGATTATAGGCCAGTTCTGTCCACACCATTCATTCAATGCAACTTGGTGTATCATTAACTAATGCAAATACATGCATTATATAATTAACACCAATTAATAAATCTACCACTTTTCATAACACAACAAGATGCCAAATGAGAGCTTGTACATGGTTTTGGCAGTTTTACATGTCATTAATGTTTTTTTTTTTACTGTGTCTTTGATGTGAAAATAATGGCTTATGTTGTAAAAACCATGGTTGAAGGCTAGTTAGCTCTTAATATAATACGGATATATTGAAGTGAACGAAACTATTGATTTTGAAATTCAGTTGCAAGAAAATCTTCCTTGTAAATCTAAACTTCTGCTTGCTGTTGATCCGACTGAAGTTTTGAAACCAAAATATTCCTCCTGTATAAAGAAACTGTCTAGGTGTGAGGTTATCCCAGTTTCAGTCTTCTTACTGCTTACTTCTTCTTATATGTATTTATTCAATGGAAAAAAAAACATTTATATCAATATGAAAACTTTGGCTTTGGCAAATGCGGATACTGTTTATAAGAAATGACTTGCTTGTTTTAGGGATGATGTGATGTGATGATTCGTATGAACTCTTGTCCGACCCTCCAATAGCTACTTGAACGTGTGTGTAGCTGTAATATGGTGTGAAACCGGCATGTCATCAAACCAAAAATTTGAGTTCATATGACATTTACCAACCCGCACTAGGTGTGCGTGTAGTGGATTAGGGTCGTGTCCCTCTCAACGAGCGGAGTGTCGGAGTGGATGAAGCTAATAAGGCAGTTTGAACTTTTTGAATAGTTTTTACATATTTTATATCGGATGTTTTTAACGTTCTGCATCGTTCTCACATGTCTAATATCAATATGAACTATGTAACCAATATTTTGTACCCATGTTTTGTTTAAAAGAGTGTCCATCGAGTTTCTTGCCCGTTCTTCTCCATAGGTACCTACTGCTTTGGAATGGGCAACTAACTTCATCTCTCTGACTGACCGACACCTTGACAATTCAAAAATGCCTGTAATTGATTTATTTGAAATATATACTTTGAGTTTGAGTTTAAGTCCTTACTTGGCAAATGTTGATTGGTCTACAGCTCCTACCATTTTATACTTCTAGTGCCTCTGACTTTGCACCTTGTTATCGTGGCGTAAGTGTTTTCCTTTTTTATTCTCCCCTGTCAGCCATCTGTAACGTCACTTTACCATTCATTCGCTTTTCGTTAATATCGTTCTTTTACAATACATATTTCAATCTCCTTCTTTCTCATAACTTGCATTTATTTTAAAACCTGTCTGAATGGAAAATTAAATAAAACACATCCCATTATGACAAAGATATAATCTAAAATCAAGCAAATATAAAGTCTGCTGGGTTGAACTCGTACATGCATTTCGCCGCATAAAACGAAGCTTCGCAGATGTCCTTGTATTTCTTTTCTGAAATATTAAATTATTATTATGAAAAAGGATTAATTTATATAGCCTTAGTGCCAATAGCAATAAAACATAGTGTTATCACTAGATGAAATGAGAGATCAGGCCCAGACCGATTTGGCGTAGCAATAAATTCTATATAATTGTAGTCTAGAGATGGTTTAAAACGGGAATTGAAGCAGAAACAGCATGCTAAAGAAACAACAATGAAAAATTTATCTCTGGGCGAATTCTTATTATTTTCCTTGAGCCTTTACATCGCGTTATGTTCCTGCCTATTCAGAACAATTAAAACAAAGTTCTCAAAAATATCTATCTTTAGTGTGTCTTCTCTCTTAGGGTTCCATGCAATATATTTCAACAAGTAGGTCGAATCAATATTTATTATTAAGTTTTTATTGTACTTACGAACATCTTTGCAATGTTCGACAGCAGCCTTCGCACTTTCCTTTAAATCAGCTGGGTACATTAAGTCGATTTGCCGAATAGAGGCTTCGTAATTCAACTTATTGTTCTTTATCTGCAAAAATAAATAACTATGTCAATAAAAACAATCGTTATAAAAAATTTGATTGAATCTTCTTTAATAAGTGTCCGTAACTAACTGTTATGAAAGATCTATTTTCAATGAAGATAGATACTTGAGATATAAAAAAGTCTCAATTATTTGGAATAAGACAAAAAATCATCAGAACTTAATTATTTTTCAAAATAAATGCATACATTAGCTATTTATGAATGATAGGAACATTCATAATTTACAGCACAATTTTAAAATGCTAATTTTGCATTTCAAGTATTCATTTACTCACCACATTCGTCATTTCATAGATGCAAGCTATATAACACATCACTTTCTTATCTTCTACAAATTTTCCCTTGTCTATAGTTCCTATTTGGTCTGAAAAAAAAATGGCTCATACTTTACAACTTATCATGGCGTTGATTCCTTCGAATTTATATAAATATCATAATTGTGTGCCCACCTTCAGTCACTTGATTCTTATTCATACAATTTTTCTTCAGTATTTTTCCCGAATTCTTCATCTGTTGTCTAGTCATCTGTAAGAATTTTTTTTGATCGCTAATAATGTTATATTTGTGATCTGCTCTCTTCCTTATATCTATTACTAGCTGCTCCCGCGCGATTTCACCCGCTGCTCGGCTCCTATTGGTCGTATCGTGATGTTACATAGCCTATAGCCTTCCTCGATAAATGGACTATCCAACACAAAAAGAATTTTTCAATTCGGACCAGTAGTTCAGTTACCAACAAACTCTTCAGCTTTATAATATTAGTATAGATTATTACATGTTCTTGTACTTACGGCGTCACTTCCAGTGGCCAAAAACATAGCGATAATCAACAAACACATCCTTTTCCGATCCATCACGACACTGACAGTCAAGTCCCTTACTAAATTGAACTGTTTACTCAAGACCTATTTGAAACCATATATACGACGTTCTTGAGCCCTGATTATAGGTAAGTTCTGTCCACACCATTCATTCAATGCAACTTGGTGTATCATTAACTAATGCAAATACATGCATTATATAATTAACACCAATTAATAAATCTGCCTCTTTTCATAACACAACAAGATGCCAAATGAAAGCTTGTACATGGTTTTGGCAGTTTTATATTATGACATCAACGTTTATTTTTTATTTTTTGTTTACTGTATTTTTGATGTGAAAATAATGGCTTATGTTGCAAAAACCATGGTTGAAGGCTAGTTATTACTCTTAATATAATACGGATATATTGAAGTGAACGAAACTATTGATTTTGAAATTCAGTTGCAAGAAAATCTTCCATGTAAATCTAAACTTCAGCAGTAACATACATAGCGTATGTTACTGCTGTTGATCCGACTGAAGTTTTGAAACCAAAATATTCCTCCTGTATAAAGAAACTGTCTAGGTGTGAGGTTATCCCAGTTTCAGTCTTCGTACTGCTTACTTCTTCTTACATGTATTTATTCAATGGGAAAAAAAACATTTATACCAATATGAAAACTTTGGCTTTGGCAAATGCGGATACTGTTTATAAGAAATGACTTGCTTGTTTTAGGGATGATGTGATGTGATGATTCGTATGAACTCTTGTCCGACCCTCCAATAGCTACTTGAACGTGTGTGTAGCTGTAGTTTGCATGTTTTTAATCGGTGTCAATATTTAGGACATTTCTGCTTTCGGATTTAGTTAAACACCATTGATAATATAATTTGTTTATTTTGTCTTTCTCATTTAAATCAACGCACAATTTTAAGCGTGCAATTTCTTTCAAGTTATGCGAACACAAAATTAGGTGGGTCGAATTCATAAACACACTTAGCTGTCCAATAAGATGCTTCACAGACGTCTTTATATTTTTTTGCTGTAAAAGAAAAAATAGATGAGCGTACAATATATTTTTTTTACATTGGTCATAAAAAGTTGTCGTTATTTTGTTTAATGTAGGTAGGTATAATTCAAGAACATTGTGACATTTGTTAAACGAATAATGAACTAAAGCGAAAAGCTTCGTTTGCTTTGAATGAAGAAAAAAATTAGACAAAACAGATCGCACTTAACTTACAAGTTCTTTCACTACAGAACTGAAGACTTCGTCTAAAAGCGTCACATCAATCATTTAATTTCTGAAACAATAGGAAAACTAACCAACTCCTCTGCAATGTTCTATAGCTGCTTTAACGGGAGCTTTCATGTCTGCCGGAAACATCATATCCACCTGTCGTAGCATCATGTCGTGGTTTAGCGTGTTACCCTTAATCTAAAAGTAATACAGACATGAATTTAGTTTCAATGAGCGAATGAACATTATTGTTCCACCTCTGACCGTACATTGAAACTTACTGTCTGCCCCATCTTGTAGACACAAGCTATATAACACATGAAGTTTTTCTCCTCAATGAATTTTCCTTTGTCTACATCTTTTACTTGATCTGCAAAATTAAAAAAAAATAGTATTTTTTTTTCTGGGGAATACGAATCTTTTTTAAGCAGTATTAATCATAAAGCATCACGAATTCTTGAATTGATATACAAGCAATACGTCTTTTTGTATGAAAACGATAGATTGATAGAACAAGTGGCAGGAGGCGTCAGACTCTTTAATAGATAGAAAACAATTTCAATTGATTTACCTTCAGTGAGGTCGTTTTTCGCTGAACACGTCTTTTTAATCAATTTCCCAGAGCTTTTAATTTGTTCCCTCGTCATCTAGCAACAGAAGCGATATTTCAGATGTGTCGCCTTCATTGACATTTCAAAATTAAATTACTCATATTATTAAAAAAAACTTACCGAACTGACGAAAGAACTGTTTAACATTATAAACAAAATTACCGAGAAAAGACAAATGGTACTGGAGTAAAACATTTTGAAAGATCTTGAAGAATCTGAAGGTGCAACAATGATAGCAAATGTTGATGGAGGTGTTTTATAAAGACGATAAATTTGTAATTACTAAGGTAAGTGTTACTTGTCAGCCTAGAACACAGTATTTGTAGTGACAAGATATACTTTAAAACAGACAGCAAATAGCTGAACAAACAGTAGATAGGTTACTTAATTATATCGATGCAGAACTTTATATAGGTATCCGGTCAAGCGATCCATGTATTAAAATACAAAAAACAAAATTGTATCAAAATAATGAATTCAAATTATTTATACATTTATTAACCCGAAAGTACATTACTGCGCTTAATGTACTGTAAACTAAAGCACATTAAGGAAAAATAAAGCAGGCCGGATCTTTTTCATACAAACATTTTGAAGCATAAAATACTCTTTCACACACATCGTTATAATTGTCCTCTGAAAAGAAAAAAGATAATATTTTAGAACGTACTTTTTGAAGTTATATGAAAGAACGAGAAAGAAAGAAGGATAGGTACTCATGAATACTTACGGCTATGTATGCACAATGCAACGGACTTTCTAGTAGGTTCTTTTAGTTCTGGGGGATAGAGTGCATCAATCTGCTTGGATATGAGCCCCATGTCTAATTTGTCATTTTTTACCTAAAACAAATAAACTACCTTTAAAATGTTTCAAATATCAAAACTTCTATTTTCTATTCTTAAAATGGACCCTGACGAATGCAGTATGTGATTCGCTAAGTGACATGGAATTCAAAATTTGAAAGTCATCTGCGCTGATTGATTTATCTTAGAGGTTGATTAAGTGGCATCCGTACTTAATACGTCCAGACCATATTTGTGAATTGGAGAGATTTATTCTGATTGTCTTATATTAATTTCAACGGCAGTGGTCAAGGTCAATCAGAAAGTGATACCAGTTCAGGTAGTTGTTTTTAAATCTTGTTATTTAATAATATCATCGGAAATGTAAGAGAAACACTAAGTTCTTATTCATCCCAAAGTACTCACCACTTGAAGGCTGTTGTAGATACAAGCGACATAGCACATTACATTGTGATCTTCATTGAACACACCTTGTTCTATTTTCCCAACTTGATCTAGAAGCATGACAGTATTTGTTTTAGTATTTTCTTTAAGCTTATCATCTCAAATCGTCTTACCATTTACGTCAATGTTCTCGACATTATTCTTACCTTCAGTCACAGAATTTTTTGGCATACATTGTTTCTTTATTATGCTCATAGTCTTTTTAACTTGAACTCGGGTCATCTATAACAATAAATTGGCCTGGTCTGTTAAACTCATTATTTCTAAAAGTTCTGAATGAAATATGTTTTCAGATAAACATTCTTGGTTTTAATCGATAATAAATTCACTTACCCCATAACTAACTCCTATACACGCAGCAATTGAAAAGAGTAAAATTAATCGATTCATTTATGATGAATGTAAGATTTGATCCGCACACAACTTAGCCCCTACAAACAGAATTAAAACTGAAAAGATTATTTAATAAATCTTTCAATTTATGTTCAACAACTTTAAATGAAACATGTATTTAGCTTAAGAGACCATTAATTTTGTTCAAAATAAGCACTCATTAGCTAAACGTTTTTTGATACATACATAGTTAAGTTATTTACTGCGAGAGCCTTCTTTACAAAACAGGTAGTTACAAGCAATTATTTAAGAGACTATTTATTTTAGAGGACATCAAGTTTGTAGGTACAGTACTTACAAGTTTTGACTATAAGGTACGTAGGTACTGAATTCATGACAAATGAAGGTTGTCCGTTAAACGGTGCTTAAATCTGTCATAGTCAACAGAACAAAAAGCCAATCGGGGGTTACACAGTAATAATTTCAAAAAGTAGTCCAAGAAATTATACCTTCAAACATAGTATCAGTGAAAACATATAGTAGCACAGATATAGCAGAACAGTATACCTGTCCTGTGAACAGACCCCATTGCTTTTTTTTTTTTTTTGAGGGTGCGAAATCATGACATGATCCCTCCCACTCTGGGTGGGGCGAAAGTGAGTGTCCGACTCTTACTGACTAAAACCCATCCTTCCTTAGCCCTTTATGTTCCAGGGTAGTGGTAACCCTTTCGGACAATCCCGCTGACAGACTTCACTGCTTCGAGTGAGGTTGAGGAACAATACTTGCTAGATCAAAAACTTATAGCGGTACCAGTATAATTATGTCATTACTATATAAAACTTGAAAGAAGGTAGGGTAGGTAAGGTCTTAATCTGGAAAATCAAACAAATTACAAGATCCATTACGTAACACCCTTCTTTATTTAGACTTTAAATAGTCAAGGAAAAACAAAATTTTCTGCGTCATAATCGTACATGCATTTAGCGGTCCAGTACGAAGCTTCGCACAAATCTTTATATTTTTTGGCTGAAACAAAAGAGCGACTGTAGAACTAATGCGATATAGATAGTCTTTGCTTAGTTTGTATCACAAATAATATAATACATCTACATAACCAGCCTATAATGTTCCCATTGCTGGGACACAGGCCTCCTATCTAAGAGAGGGAGGGAGTGGGCTATAATCCACAATGCGGAATAATACATCTATTGTATTGAATATACCGTTTCTTAGAAAAGCGGTAGCCGCCACATAGCGGCCGCAGTGACGGCTGTCATGAAACTGATGGTATGTACAAGGGTTTAACTTTACGGTGGCAAAAATCACTCTCTAAAAAAAGACACCAAATTAGTTTGGCCAATTACATTTTAGTAGGCGTCATTCGACAGTAAACTGTAGACGCTACGTACTCGTAGTAACCACTGCAGTATTAGGAAACCGTAGCTTAAGGAAAAGATTTTCAAGAACCACTTAACTGTAGATCATACCGAATAAATCATAATTCTGTGATTCAACCTCAAAGTCACACGTACATAACGACAGCTATTTATCTAAATGGTTGCATTTATCTCTGACCTTTTTAATGTAGGTATAAACATAAATGACTTTGCAATAATACGACTACCAAATATATTATAATCAAAGATAACAATCCAAAACATAAACTAAAATCATTTAAGTCAGTACCTACCTTCATGTACACATATAAAAATTTACTCATTACAATCAATGCATTCATTTAAATATTGATAATATCTTACTATACTAGAAGAAAAAAACAAAAACGCATCCATGGTAGCTGTGACATACATTATACATTGTATAGTAATGTAAGTCCTATTGTTAACGTTTTTGTTAATCGAATTTAGAAAAAAAAAAACCCAGTTTTTTCTAAAAACTTGCTTAAAGTTATGGTTGATAAAAAAATCTAATTTAGAAGCTACAAATCTTAGTATGGATAACTTACTTATATCCTTACAACTGGCAGCGGCGGCTTTAACAGCATCTCTCATGTCGGCTGGAAACATGAGGTCCACTTGTTTGATCACTGCGTCGTAGCTCAGTTTGTTATTCTTCACCTGTTTTGTTTATTTAATCAATAAGACTGCTTTTAATTACGAAATCCACTCAGCTGCGGCATTGTCATTTGTGAATAACGTGAACAATATATTTGGGTTCACCGGGGCACTATATTCGGACCAGTTATGAACTAAGTCATGTGAAGAAAGTACCGTAAGAATCTTCAAAACTGTCAAATAATTTGGAATGAAAATTGGTTTTTATGAAAATTAATTTGATTATACAAAAATTGCATACCGCTTGAGTCATAGTGTAAATGCAGGCAATGTAGCACATGACGTTACGGCTCTCTATGAACTTCCCCTTTTCAATTTCACCAACTTCCTCTAAACAAAACAGTGTATCATAATAAATTATTATATGCGGCAGATATATTCTTATAACACAGTACAATTTTAGAAGCTTAAAATCGCTTTTCTTTGAGTTGCAACAAGCGTTTTTAGAACTATAAATTTTAAGATAACTCACCTTCTGTAACGTCGTTTTTCGGCATACATGATTTCTTCATAAGTTTTCCAGAATTTTTCAGTTGTTGTCTTGTCATCTATAAGAAGGATAAGGTTTTTTCTGATATGTGTGAGCTAATAGTTATCATAAGATCTCGTATTTTGATGAAAGAAATCGTGACTTGTAAAAATATATGAATAAATTAATAAGTTGCTTATCATCATTACTATAATAATCGTTACCGGAATTATTTTATAGACTTCTTACCGCATAACTGTTGCCAAAAAACAAACAAATAATGCACAAAATGCAACAGATGAATTGAATGTTATACGTATTCATAATTAGGCTCACTTCAGCAAAGTATTGCGAAAAAAACGTTTAATCCTATTTATAAGGAGGCGTTTACCTACTTAGCATGATTAATGACAGTGCCTTTAGACAATAAAATAACTTGTTATTTGATCGTCAACCCATAACAGAACCTAGATAATGATATCCTTACAGCAATGAATTATGATAAACGTTGAATAGACCAGCATCTTTGTGAAACCTTTTTTCTAAAATGCATTTTTTTACTGATAATGTAATTTAATTTATAACTCGATATCTATTATTCGTGCAGTAGCTCTTTGAGAATCCAACTAGACGACAGAATACGGAGTACTTACCGACAATTTTTGTTTTTCCTATGGGTGTCCCAAATTGGAATGAGGAGCATATTAGTAATCTGCCAAGGTGTCGTGAAGTAGTGTCATGGCCTCCAATTTAATAGGAACCTTGATCCTCAATCTCATCACCAACTCCTCTCCAAGCCCATGTCTTGAAATTGATCACTGCTTCTGAATAACCCCAAGCAATTACCAATATTGGTTACTTTGTAAGCTCAATCAGGTAAATGACTGTGAGTGCATCACTTACCATTTAACTATACGCGTTTAACTGAAATTGTGGCTCGAGAACAAGGAAGCCTATAAACTAGTAATTAACAACTATTGAACTGATGATCTTATAATTGTGGGAATAGGGTGACCAAGAGACAGATTCTTAAACAGGGGGCCAACCAACACCTCTTAAAGCAGTATTATTTTCATATTTCTTCAGTGTAAGAATGAGATGAAGCTATATAGCTCATATAATTATCATATGGGACATAATTATTATATGCGATGCTGGCTGGCCCCCAACAAACTGAACTGCTTTCCTCATTTTATTTCAAATTTTAAGCAAAGAAAATAAATAAGTACTTTATTGATAGAAAAACTAAGATCACCAGATCATTTTCAATGTATTCATTGTGACATTTTGATAAAAGAACCCATAGAATCCACATTAATCCACCACTGCTGCAATACTGTCATCAGCCTATTGTATCTATATCCATTCTGAAGTCAACGCTGAGGACAACGACAAGTATGTTGTCTTCAAAACCAACTTGACTCATGGACACTACAATAATTCAGGTGTTAAACGGTAATAGCCTCTAATTAACCAATCACCTGTCGAACTTCATATAAAGCTGTCATTGAAGATCAAGGTTCCCATTAAATTGGAGGCTATGACACTACTCCAAGACACCTTGGAAGATTACTAATATGCTCCTCATTGCAATTGTGAAGTTTTTGACAGTTGTTGTGACGTGCGAAGCAGTGAGTAGCTTTTTATTTTAATTTGAATAGCAACGAGAATATGAAAATTCATGTTTGTGCGTTATCGTAAGTGCCAAAATATCATATTTCTTCTTAATGAAGATAGAAATCGATGAAATGTAATTATACAATTTTGAAAAGCTGTATATCTTCATACTTAGAATCGTGCAGCAATAAACAACTCCTTGCTGAAGTAAGTAACCTGTGTAAAGACGTTGTAAGTAAAATGAATCAAACTATTTCTGTTTAAATTTTAGATGACAATGAAACAAATCAAGAATACCGGCAAAATGATGAGGAAATCTTGTCAACCAAAAAATAATGTCGAAGATGGTAAGATTGTTTATAAAAATAAGTGTCGAAACTCGAGGTCCGACGTTTTTATGGTCGGATAAAAGCTAAATTTCATAGTAAACTTATTTTCTCAGAGAAAATCGATCCAATTGCCGAAGGAATCTTTATAGACGAGAAAGAAGTGAAGTGCTATATGGCTTGCATCATGAAAATGGCTAACACGGTTGGTATGAATTATAATACTTACTTACAGACCTACTAGAAGAATAATCAGATTAAAGTTCTTCATATTAAGATTACAATTTACTATCAAACTGTAAATGAGCCATACAGACCTTTAATAAGTAATACTTCCAAATTTTCAGATAAAAAACGGCAAATTAAATTTTGAGGCAGCCTTAAAGCAAGCTGATTTGTTGCTACCTGACGAAGTAAAGGAACCCGCGAAGGAAGCCATCGTAGCTTGCAAAAAAGCTGGTACGTATCCCAATCATCAACTAAAGATATTACAAAGGTGGCTATGGTTTGATTTAAATCAATTTAAGAGGAAATAATACAGTTCGAGATTGTTTGGCATATCATATGCCGTGACTTTGCCCTACTAGTTGAATAGATGCGACTATCTTACATGGAGAAGTTAAAATACTGGTATCCAGCTGCATCCGATTAGGCTGGAAGCCGACCCCAGCATAGTTGGGAAAAAGGCTAGGCACATGATGATTTCACATTGAGAAGTTGCATAATCTAATCTCTACAACCCAATAACCGAGGAACACGAGACCCTATGATTTCGGGTTTCTGATTTGTAAGAAACGACAAAGATGAATAATGCAGAATATCAAAGATCCACAATCGATGTATATAGCATACACATAATCAATCTATAATTTTTCCACTGCTGTGACACAGCCTTATCTTTTTTCTGTGAGAAAGAGTGGGCCCGGTAGAGGTTGGTGGATATCACATATGACATGGAAGAACAGAAATATTAAGGCTTATCACCCGTGAATTGTACCACAATGGTTTTCTTTGGTAAAAAATCATATCTAAGCACACTTTTGTATGAAAATGCACGTGTTTGCAAATATTCTTAAACCAAGGCCAATGTACCACTTATATAATGAATACATACATTTTAAAATCGCTATCATGAAAATCTCATTAGTTGTTTATCTTGCTAAATTAGTTGTTCATATTGCCTACCAGAGGTCATTTGGTTTGGCCAATTATTTCTAGAACCTTCTTATCTACTTCCCTAATATTGCGCATCAAATAGCTTTATTATGTTGTTTCAGCGGATGGACACAAGGATATTTGCGACGTTTCATTTCACGTCACCAAATGTATCTACAATCACAATCCGGGCATATTTTACTTCCCGTGATATATAATTTTTTCGTATTTTTTATTTACTTACTTTCATGCTTTATTGTATTTAGATATGTAGATTAAATTTTGAAACAATATCAGATGTTTTATTTCCACTTTTTTGTGTAGTACAGGCCATAGAACTTTCTTAATATATTTATATGTGTAGAGATAAACTTTAGAGTTAAACGTTTGAAGTATTTGTGAAAGTAATTACAAAGCGCCACCAAGACTCACTGTATGTTACAGAAGACGAATGCTTACAACTACATACAAACTTTTTCACACCTTCCTAATTTGGAAGGGCGCGTCATGTTACCGTAGTTTATCTCTACAAACAAGCTAGAGTCATCAGTTTGGTCGTGTTCACCTGGGTAAAATTTATGTAAAAACAAAAAATATATACAGCATTGTAGGTACATGCTTCGTGGCGAGTATTTACCTACTCCACCTAACGTGAACGAACACCATCAATTTGTAGATAATGACCCGTTAACTTGCAATTTTTCCAACACTTATTTATGTTCAGTACCTACACGTTTCTTGGAGCTGCCCATATGATGAGAAGATTGTGTTACGTCCAATTTAACTTGCCAAGGTAGGTATATGTAATGTTAGTACCTACTCTTATCACGAGCTGTAACTCCAACAATCATGTAAACTACTGGACGAAAGCACTAATTACATAATAATATTGTGACTTACTCCGCTATCTAGAATTTTACCGAGTCCGAAATAACCCTAGCTCAAATGACTCTAACCCTATTACCTTACTGATCAGTAACCTGAAACATTCTGAAAGTTGTAATTAAGGAAACCCCTAAACAAATGGAATAGCCTAGAGAACCAGCGGAACGTGTGACCAGTGAACACAGTCCGGTTTTCTTCTGAACATTCGAACAGAAATACTGGCCACGAAAGAAATACTGTGATACCCAATAAAGTACGGTGCAATGATTTAGGTCGGGCTCACGTACTTTCGGGCTAACGTCTGTAGAACTGTTAGGGCGAGGCCACAAGACTACGTTGCATCGTCGCATCTTAAAAATCAATTACAAAACTCGTGGCCGACCCGAAAGGGGATTGTTCAGTGTCGTATACTTGTAATGACAACAGTCGAAGGATTCTGTAAAAAACTCCCCGTGAAAAAGTAGGTGAAATAAGTTCCCGTGAAAGAGTGAGTGGATAAACTAAAAATTGTACAAATTCTGAAAGATTTTATGTCAGAAATAAATTAAATAATGCAGTTCACAAACACATTTAAATACAAAAACAAAATTATAATCTTCTCTTAGAATTAAATTATATTAATTCAGATTACGTTTTTTAATAGAAGGCAATTTGTTCCAAGAAATGTGGAATATGTAGTTCATGTTTAACTTCGTATTCAATTGGGAATATTTGACCGTTTGGCAAAGCCAGATGTGCTGGCCTTTCTACAAGCTCACCCGTTTTTCTGTCTTTTATACGATGTACCGTAATGAAATTGTGTCGTGTATAAAGGGCCTATCTGCCTTTGTACGGTTATTTTATGTGTGTATACCTAATGTTTTAATTAATAAATAAATAAGTAAACAAAACAGTAAAATATTTTATTATGTAGATATTTATTGCCTTTGACGTCAATATAGGTAGGTACCTACTATTACCAGCAGCAATATTTATATTAGTAGAGGAAGTTCAGATACCTATATACAATTAATTGAACAAGCGGGTCGTGACTAATGTTAAGGAAATAGGTACCTGTCTGATGTGAAATAGGTAGATGATGATAATAATATAGGTACATTAGCCCACGTACGCACTGACGGAAAAAATCACGGCGGGATAAAATCAACAACAGAACAAATACTATTAGAAAGCAGTACATCTGTTCGCATAGCCACGGTCTTCCAACAACAGCGTTCGATTTTCAACGCTCGCGTTGACCGTTAGTTGTCATACGACATTAGGATATTACGAATTTCTGCGTGCCCCCGAATATGACACGCCGGCTTGTATCAATCTGATCCAGCCTGTCCCTTGCTGCTCTACCTCAGTGACGTTCTAAGCCGAGGTCCGTATCCGACAGGGGTTGCCCTTAGCGGGTATTTGCTTAGTTTGTAAGTTTTATAATCTCTAGCTGGAGGCATCCAGTCAAATCTGGCTAAGCAGTCGACAACCTCCTGGGTTGACCTGCTAGATGCAATTCCTAAAAAAAAAGAGCTTTTAGAGTGCGGACGAGCCATTTCACATGCACAATGGCCTTGGCGCATGGTGAAATTAGTCGTTAAGGGGGATGCGCCAAGGTAGCCCGCGAAATTCAAATTTTCATACGTCTTTTGGAATTTGCAGGTCAGTGTTAAGTTGAGCAAAATATAATTCGCGGCCGTAGCCAGGCGTTTTTATTCCGCCGTGATTGTGTTACATCCGTGGGAACGTGGGCTTATAAATCTACAAATCTACCTACAAATAAAAAATAGATCATCATCGCTGCCGACCTATGTTGTGGTCGTGTCCCAGTCTATCCGCATGCAGCTGAATATTAAAATGCTAGATGGAACTACAGCCCTATGCAAACTTAATGGCGGCTCTGAACACGAGTAATTGCGCAGTAATAAATTCAAGTGAACGCGGGGGTGAGGGGTGGGGTACTACGCACTTACGCAGCCAGTAGCCAACTTCAGAACCACCCCAAAGTTTGAAGCTCGCTGTATCTGACCGCTGGTTAACACGATACCGCTAGGTAAGACGGTTGTTACGGCAATTTCTTCTTTAACAGTATATTTTAGGAATATGGTGTATCAAGACTTCAGGAGAGTGCAGCTACATGTAGCTTTTACGATTTTTGTTTCAGGATCTTATCAAATACTGCACTACATCCGAAATACAATATAAAAAAACATACAAATTGAGATCATATCACCCTTGTTATCATAAGAGCCATTAAAATAGATCTATTATAGGTACTTATATATTTAATCCGTAATGATTTCGGTTCAAACATGTATAAAAAGAATACCTTTTATTTGGGAACAGTCTAGTGTTTGGTGTTTCAGTGAGAATGATCTTTCGGTTTTTATTGTGTTTCTATTTCATAGAATTTTATGGGACAAATGTAAGTAGGTCTATTTTTGTGTATGGCTCTACGTCCAGCAGCTTTGAGTTTTTCATAGCTTAATTTATGGAAATAATTGCTAGTGTTATGGATTCATCCACCCTGGTAGATGATAAGCACAATATTTTAAACTCTTGTTCTAACAGGCTAGGACCGATCAAGAAATCAAAGCATGGTTCTTCCGTGAGGGTATGGAGTGTAACAACGAACACCCTATTGCTCCAAAGGAAATTTTGATGCTGAAGGAAAACAAAATACCCGACACCGACAACGCTAAATGTTTTGTTGCCTGCATTTTTAAGAGAACTGGTATGGTAAGTACTATAAGAGTATATTCTGTAAACTCAGAGGAACGAAAAAGGTGAAACCAGCATGTCCAACAACAAGAAATTCTAAGACACAGGTAGGTATCTAATAGTTAATATTATCCAAAACCTCAAATTCTTATTAAGACTTTCGTAATGTCTGAATACCCAGGCAAATATGAAAATGAATGTAAATTGTTTACACAAAGGTGTTCCAACTTCCAAAAATCAAAAAAATTGCACTCAGAAAATCGAAACCATCCAAGACAGTACGATAAAATTTTCGGACGAGCTTCGCTCGCTCTTACATTCTCTTAGTAAAATTACAATTAAGACAACCTTTCCGATCCAGAATGCTCCAATTTTCTAACTCGCTTCGCTCGTTACCTTGCATTCTCTTAATAAGGCCACCAGAAAGTCATTATATTCATTTGGAAAAAAAAACAAAACCCTCTTTTTGGATTACGCTGCAGTCGGGTAAAACAGTCCCTGGATGGTTACAGATACGGCCTACTCGGCATTTACAATAACATATAAGAGGCAGAATTGCAGCAGTGGGAACTGATTCATTTTAGAATTTCGGGCAACACAGACGAAGAAAGTTGTCTGTAGATTCGACCTTCTTGTACTAGTAGTGAAGATAATTTAAAAAAAAACCTTTTCTTATTGCAGCTCGACAGCAAAGGTATGTTTGATGCAGCAGCCTCAGTGGCAATGACCGAAAAAGATTTCGCCAATGACCCGAAGAAGCAAGAAAACTCCAAAAAGCTTTTGGAATCATGCAAAACTGGTAAGTCACAAACATTCAATAGTAACCAATTTAACTTAGGTATTAGGTCAGTAAAAGTTAAATGAATAGAACGAACAGTAAGTCATTACGCCAAATCTAGCCATGGTAGTACATTTTTACAGTTTCAGGCTAAAGGATCAGTCAGCTGACCCCCTTTGCTCAAATGGTTGTGATTTTTTTACTGACTTTTTTTCCTAGTTTTCGGTAGATTTCGTATAGGTATTAAAATCACACTAATATTACAAAGCCGAAAGTTTGTGAGTTTGTATTTTTGTCCGTCTTTCACGCTTAAACGGCTGAACGGATCTAGATGAAATTTGGCACCGAGATAGTTTTTATGACCTGGATTAACACATCGGATACCTACTTTTCTTTACGTTCTCTTGGGATAATTTCCGACATCCACGCAAGCGAAGCCGCTGGCAGCAGCTAGTAATATAAAAGGATTTGAAAATTATATCGATTCTTAATCTACTGTCTGCACCTATGGGTAAACCGGCCTATTGTGTGATACTTCCATACTTTATCCATATTAATTTACCACCGC
Source organism: Hyppa rectilinea (assembly GCA_951799385.1). Lineage (NCBI taxonomy): Eukaryota > Metazoa > Arthropoda > Insecta > Lepidoptera > Noctuidae > Hyppa > Hyppa rectilinea. The sequence continues at coordinate 7,900,324 of OX637314.1, forward strand.
AGAATATACCGTGTGAAAAGCGGCTTGTTGTGTTTGTGAAGATTTAAAAACTGGCAATGTTAACATTATTTGTTTTGGTTTTAGTGAACGACCAAGCAGTCTCCGATGGCGAGAAAGGCTGTGAACGATCTGCACTTCTCCATAAATGTTTTGTTGAAACTGCACCTAAGGTGAAGTAATAATCATATTATTATTATCACATAGTTTAAATACAGTCCTGAAAACACTTAGGCTAAACAAGAAATTAAATCTTTGCAATTCTGGCACGCTGAGGTATGTATTCTGTGGCTGGGGGAACAGTCGAGGCTGAGGGCATTATTGACAGTAGGTAAGTTAACGCCGCATACGAATATTAACATAATTCGTATAACATCAAAGTTCATGTTCGTATACGACGCTTGCTCATGTTCGCTTAAAGCAAATATGAACGGTATTAGTATTACGATAAGGTTCATCATATTTCGCAAGAAACGCTTACTTCACTTAGCAAAATCAAAGTGCGCTCTATGAATCGGGCCCTTGGCGCCCGTCAGGGCCGAAGTCGAAGCGAGGCTGGCTGTAAGCGGAATTGTTCAGCTACCCGGAACATAAAGGGCTAAGTAAGGAACACGGATGGGTTTTAGTCAGTAAGAGTCGGACACTCCCTTCCGCTCCACCCAGAGCGGGAGGCGTCATTTGATGATTTCCTACCCTCGATACTCAGCTGCAGTGGCTTAGGTAAAAAATATTATTGCCAGCGTACATTTGTTTTTGTTTACAGAATCGTCGTACGTATTTATCACTATTTGTTTTGTTTTCAGCTGGGGATAAAACTGCCCTAACTACGCTAAGCACATGCTCCACATATAATTAAAATATATTTAGAAAAATCAGTAAATAAGTTTAAATAAAAATAAATGAATGAGCAATAATAATTTTATTTATTTATTAACCTTAGAAAACACTTACAACATGGGACTTTAAAATATTGAATACAAAATATCTATTTTATACGTATTATGCAATTCTTAGGTTATAATGCCGTGTTTAATGATATATTGATATCACACTGATCTACAACATTTAAAGGTCAGCGGACACTGAGGGGTAACATTTTGGACCAATAACTGAAATACATATGAAAATAGCCGATTAATTATTTTGGCGAGCTCGCATATATTTTATTATTAAGATTAATAATTAACCAGATACTTTAAACGTGGCTAAGTAATAACAGCCGCACGGATTGATCCTTCAGGTTAAGCTACGCTACGTTGGTCTGTGGATGGGTGTCCATCTTTAGAAATCGAGTCTCTTCCGTGCCTCGGAAAGCACGTTAAGCCGTTGGTCCCGGCTGTCATTCGTGGATCTTTGACAGTCGTTACGGGTAGTCAGAAGCCCAAAAGTCTGACAGCCAGTCTTACCAAGGGGTATCGTGTTACCCAGTTACTGGGTTGTGGAGGTCAGATAAGCAGTCGCTCCATGTAAAATACTAGTATTCAGCTGCATCCGGTTAGACTAGAAGTCGACCCCAACGTAGTTGGAAAAGGCTAGGCAGATTGATAGTTTAAAATAGCGGTCAAAAGATGTCTCTGCGGCATGTTTGCGTTATGCTCATGCAGAAGACTGGAGATTTTTTCTGCTCAGTGGGCGCTGATCCTAAGGCATAAAAAAACTCAAAATATCAGACCAATACGTGTTGACCATAATGTTTTTGTTTTTCTCTACATTATACAGGATATTATAAATAACACATCTCAAACAACATGTATATTGTTGTATATTCATATCAATCTATCCGAGATGATCCCAATTTCCCCTTAAAAACTACCCCCTTATTCACAAAAACGAATATGAAAGGTGGAATGAAGTGATTAACTATCTCGACTTCTTTTTCATCAGACTTTTATGAATAAGAGGGAAATTAACCACATATTCCAATTCAATTTACGTTTTCTCATACCTTGTCGAGTTGCTGTACAAATATATATATTTTTATGTATTAAATACAATCAAGCATAGGTACTTTATTCATGATACTCACATATACATACATATACTTGGTGACAATTCGTGCCAATACATTACACGATGTTAATAATAAATCCCGTAATGTACACAACATTATTATGAAACTTGTCTTTAAAGATATTCGCAAACTAGAGTGCAAAAATTGCGTAATCAAATTCTTGTTTCATCTTCAAGAAATATATTTCGTGTTTTTCGATATAATAACACGTTTTTACGTGTGTTACGATTATAATATTAATTAGTCGTATAAATATATATTTTCTATAATGAAAAATTAATTTTAATTTTATTAGACACATTTTTTTTTAACTAGTTTTTATTTTATGTGTACAGCTAACTCGTCGAATTCACATATTTCGTGTTTTTTCTCTATAGATGTACATTCACAATAGCGTCCTAAATTATCACACGTAGTGCCAATTCCACCAATGAAACTGAACGCGATCAACACATCTATACCGCGTTCAAGACCTGTCAGTGTCATCCACAGAAAATGATGACACCGATAGACTCTAAACGTGATTTTATGTGCTGATCGCTTCGATCGATCGTTTAGTCTCATTGGTGACATTCGCACTTAGTTCTTTAAAATACAAACTACTATTATTTTTATGAAAATGGTATACAGCATACATTGATATAACGGTGACAGTGAAAAAACTTAAAAAGCCTTGTGAAAAAACGGTGCGTTTAGCTTTGGTTCCTAAGAAAGCGATAAACGGTCACACATTATCAGCTATCTAGAAACAGCGCGTTTTTTGACACGTTAATGTCAAATAATGATAATAATCATAGATTTTTATAACAGACTGGCTTTCTTAGGAAACGAACGCTTTACAATGAACCTAACAATGACTAGTGTTTACGATTTATTATGCATTATACGAGGATACACACACTCACTCACAATTTTTTCATTCGGAGGATTATAAACAGACCGGACCATGGTATGTTTGTAATCCATTATTATATCCATCCATTAATATATCCATGAATATAATTGTTTTACTAATACATATTTGTGCAAACAGTATAATTGTTGATTAGTAGAAATGTTAGTTTTATAGACAATCATCATATATATTAAGTTCGGTATAATATAATAATAACCTAAGCTTTGAATTAGTTGAATTGCCTACATTTAAAATTATTGACAATACAAACAGTGATATAATTATTTACTAGGTATATTAAAAATACAATATTATAGTAAAGTAAAATAGTAGAAAGGTATGCGAAGTATGAAAATATTTTTTTGGTCCAAAGATTTTGGAGATTCAATAAATAAGTATCGAAATGTTACATTACTTAGATATGCGTTTGTATAAAATTACATAGGAAAATATGATGCATGGGCATAGTATCGTTTCGTATTACTTCCAATGAGTCAATTTTTTTAAATATGTCCTGAGGTACCTACAAGTTAGTACAAAAGGAATATCTTCAGTTAGATGCCACACAGTCAAATACATAGATTATCTTCTACAAAAACGTACTACTCCATACATATTTTGTTTACTCAAGAAATCATAATAAATTGGGAATAAATTGGCACATTCGAAATACTTAAAACGTTGAAAATATTTAAGAAATTGGTTTGAAACTTGAAAAAAAAATAGACACTGACAAAAAATATATATTATTGGCTGCACATGGTAAATTAATTCCTTCTTAATCATACGGCAAGTTTTATTTTATATTAAAAGACTTTAAATAATATATGTGTAATTAGTATTTATCACAATAAATAGGCCCTTTGCAAATATACTAATGCAAAAAGGTACAAAATTATCGTATCATGTTTTAATAAAAAAAAAACATCATTTGCTTGAAAAAATTAACACAATGTGTACTTACATAAATTTTCATCTATGTCCACAGAAGCCATAATATTATGCATTAGTTATATAAATATGTTGAGATTATTACTTAATTGGAGATTGTATTATAAAGAATTGTTGTTTTAATACAATCACTACTCAGAGAAAGTTATTGAAAAACTCGCTTGAATAGTCTATAACCGTGATTAAACTACTTACTTGAAATATTATTAATTAATGAGCTTGCTATGCTTACATTTGCGTTAAAGCTGCTACATTTCAGAGATATTGCGAAAAAATATAAGTATACAATTTTAAGATTTTACTCCAAATATATAAAAAAATATATTCAAGTTTAGTTAGGTACTTAATCACATCACTAGAAAACTAAATTTAAAAAAATCAGATTCGAAATAAAAATCAGACTTCGCAGGCAAATAATTGTAACTACAGCTGTGCAAAAAGAAAAACAAATGAAAATTGAAGAACACAGTCAGATTGTCTATTGCACAAAGACGAGATGACCTTCAGAGAGGTCTTCGTCGCCCTGATGTTATATGCTGTCGTAGCTGTTGGGGTCGGGTGACACGGTGGGTCCAGCACCTCGCGCGGGCAGCTTGAAACCATTCAACATGAATACCCACCCATCCTGCAAGGTAACAAGAACAATGTCAATAGAATTAAGTATTTTTGTCTCAGTTGCATCGAGACGCAATTGAGACACGTGTGAGAAAATCTATTTTTAGGCAATGACTAAACAGTTGCTCTTGTACTTTCTTATAGCAACTAGCGATGAACAATTGTTTTTACAATAAAAAGCTTTCTAGTGTAATTTTATGAGGTGTCAAATATTTATTTGACATTCAATTACATAGGTTAACATACTTGTATTTTTTTAATTTATCTGTTACTCTACTGGCAGCATCTAGTTTTCTTGATTTGCCAACACGCAAAAGTGTTAAACAATTTTGCAAAAGTAGGACAATGAATGTGTAGTCAAATAGCTAAGTGCAAAATCCATCAAATAAACCGAACGCAATCAGCACTTCTAAACCGCGTTTAAGACTGCCGGTGTCTCACCGACAGCTCTTGAACGCAGTTTATTTGTACTTTCATTGGTGTAATTGGCTAGGCACTTTTGGTAATTATCAAGAAGTCTGTCAATTAGTCAGGTTTACTCACTAATCTAAATACTTTATCGAAATTGGTCAATCGCACAGTGGAACGAATGTATGGGAGCGGTTGGACGTAGACATGTCCGAAAAATAAGAGTAAAATTATGACAAACTAATGATGCCATCTTATTCGATTACTTAATGCCTTCATAAATTGTGGTGATGAATTTCTTCATAACTCCCATATTTCGGGAGTAATTTGAGAAAATGTGAAATTTTACTATGAAAATGAGTGTATCGAGCTCTCTCCCTCCTGATTCCGGGCTTGTTTCAAGTAGCGGTCTCTAATATCGTAATGCTATTACTAAGAGCTATATTTAATACTAAGACACATAGTGCGCCAAATGTGCACTTTCTGGGATAAAAGGAAATGAAAATTTAAAAAAAAAAACGTTTTTTCCCCATTTGTATTTACTTTAAACCGCAGACAGACTTATTAAGAGGTCTATAAATATATTATATATATACAGAAATATATATTAACAAAAATATTCACAAGAACTGATGAGAGTATGACTTTTAAGTAAGTTGATAATAAATTACCTAGTTTCATTAAAAGTACAATAAATAATTAAGATGTAAGCTCTAATTTACTAAGTTACACATTTTAAAACAATAACATCATTTAATTATCTTCGTCATCATCATCATCATCAATTAATTCAAATTCAAAATCGACGACACCAGTCTTTTAAACTTGTTTCAGCACTTTCACATAACTGAACACAACTGTTATCTTTTAAAACACTGAACAAATAGTTAAAGTCGCGTAAATCTTTATGTGCGCGTGCGCATAAAGCAACGTGAATATCAAGATTTGTATTAAAATTTGGAAAATACATTGCGAGATTAGCTTGGATACAACGAGGTGTAAATCAACACTGATTTTAAAGTTACTAATAGTGACCTATTTATATAAAATCCAGGTATCCCAGGTATCCTTTGTTAAATATTGCAAGGTAATTAGTTATTGTGATAATTAGTAAATGATGCATGCTAAATTAGTGTATTAAGAGCCATTTAGTAATTAAATAATAGCAATGTTCTTATCAGTAATCATTAGTGCATCAGTTTTATATGTAAACCTTAAGTCCCTAATTATATATCCTAATTAGCTTATATCTTCTCTAATTGGCTGCTCAGAAATGTTATTGTAATAAGGTAAACCTTTAGAAAAACGGTTTTAACACTTTCGCTGCCAAGCACCCGGCTCCCGGGTCGAACGAAAATTCGTTCAGGTGCCCACAACCCGGCTCCCGGGTCCTACATATAAATAGTTATATGTGGCTTGTCGCCATGCCAAGCACCCGCCTCCCGGGTGCAAATCAAAACGTGCTACTAGGGTTGTCAAAAATAAGCTAGGTGAGAATAGTATGTACTTTTGAGTACGTCTTTCATTAATTATTTATTTACTTTAAATGTTGTACTAATATTGATATTATGCTGACAAATTTCTAAGAAACATACTAAATAGTACTTACTTAACAATGTATTTAGAAACAAAAGACGGCAAATGTTTAATCTTTTCTTTATCTGCGCGTGTTTTATTGAGGTAAAAACCGCCGCTGAAGGTTTAAAAAATGAAAACAAAGGCATCGGTTTGGTTTTATTGAGCTTAAAGGTTTTTAATCCCTTGCTGGCGATTTAGACGACAACTGTTTATACAACTTTAGCTACCTTACTTTAATTCACGTAGCTTAGATAATCTGTTGTTATGCGTGTGAATCATCAGGCATCAGAGGGTTAAAAATCTGCATCATTGGCTGTATGAAGATTTGATATTTTGACATTAAAAGTTTTTGACGTTTAAAAGCTACAACTGCGGATTAGGCAAATCATGTAAGGTTCTCTTGGCGTAAGTGTTATGATTTTTAAATACCTAGAAAAACAAATAAAAATTAAAAAAAGAACCGCGTAGTTTATTTCTTTCAATAAAAAATTTGACGTTCGACAACCCTACTATCGCTGGCTGATCGTGGGCGTGGCTTAGTGAACTCGGATTCGGGTGCTGCGGCATAGTGGTACCGTTACGTAACCGTTGCGCCGATGGACTCAACAGATGGGTTGTTATAGATATGCGAGACACATTTTGTGGCATGCCAAGCACATTTATTGCATGTCTATATGCAATAAATGTGCTTGGCAGTGAAAGTGTTAATCAACAAAATAAACAAAAAATAAAAAAATTGTGTTATAAAATAAACATCACTCTTTATCCCAGAAAGTGCACATTTGGCGCACTATGTGTCTTAGTATTAAATATAGCTCTTAGTATTAGCATTATGATATTAGAGACCGCTACTTGAAACAAGCCCGGAATCAGGAGGGAGAGAGCTCGATACACTCATTTTCATAGTAAAATTTCACATTTTCTCAAATTACTCCCGAAATATGGGAGTTATGAAGAAATTCATCACCACAAGTTATGAAGGCATTAAGTAATCGAATAAGATGGCATCATTAGTTTGGCATAATTTTACTCTTTTTTTTCGGACATGTCTACGTCCAACCGCTCCCATACATTCGTTCCACTGTGAATCGGTTTAATCGCGTCGCGGCTGTCTGCGGGAAGTCTTAAAGCCAATTTCAAATACGGGGAGTATTTGAAATTGGCTTTCGGAGAGTCCAAGAGAATGAAGTCCTAATTATCGCCAATCCTAAATATTTAGCCTGCAACCCATCTTGGCTAAGCTGCTACTAATCTACATATATTATATATACGGATTAAGAATAAATCTATACTTACTTTCACAAGGTTAGGCAATTCCGACCAGAACGCGAGATTGGGTATAACTTCAACGCCCGTCGCTCCCATCAAGAATTTCTTTGTACAGATCCCAAGTACTAGGTAGAATACAACAAACGAGAAGAATATGATCAAGAGTGTTGAACCAAAAGACCGTCCAACTACTTCTATTTGCTTCAAACACGCGTCTCTTGAATAGAACGCCAGCACCTGAAATACATTTAAAAAAAAATGTGACTGCTGTGTTAATTTACGAAAAGAAAAATACATACAAGTATTGTGTTTAAAAGAACCTATTGTAAAACTCGTTTTATCGTAATTTGTGTCAGTCATGTGATTGTTATACAGGGTCGCATGACGAAATGACAAGTAAATTAATAAAGTTTATTCAAAATTATGACTGAATGCTAAATAGACCCAAATTATTGCCGAGATCACCCCAGAGAATAACTATAATTTAAAAAAGGTATAATAGGATGGGATTGCCGCTAACTGCTTAAGGTGTACAATGCACCCTCTTAAGCTATCGCCACTTAGATGGGAGAGAGCGGAGAGCAAGATTACTTGGGTATTAAATAACACATAGCTTATCTTTAATCCAACTCAATAATCCAACAACATATTTTGTTGGGAAGTGTGTCGTTAAGTCTGCAGCAAAACAATTATTAAACAGGTATAAAATGCAGATAAGTGTTTTCCCTCATTGTATTTACCAAAAGGATGTAACTCCGTTTATGTATAACTAAGATTGTGCGCAATTTTAACTCTAGTGAATTATTTTTGAGTTTTATTCAGATGAAGCTTAACACAAGAGAAAGTCTTACATTTGCCTTTTTTTAGATCATATTTTTTATTCAGTTAGGCAGCTAAGTTGTGAAAGTAAACACTCAGAGTGAGGCATAGTAGTATTGGCAAGTATATTAGCCTCATGTCTTAAAAAAAAGGGCAAGTGCGAATCGGACTCGCACACCGCGGGTTCCGTAAAAACTTGTTGGTTTTGCGTACTTTAACAAAGACTATATTTTTATGATTTAATTACTAATTTATAGTTTTCAGATTTTATGACGATTATTTGACAAATTTCATAGTTCTAGGTCAACGTAAAGTACCCTATACATTTTGATTATCTTGGGAGTGTTGAAATATACGTTTTTTCCGGCATAACTATCTTTTTTTGTGATTTATTCACAGCTTCAAAGGACTATAAACCTGAGTATATGAGTTTTTATTTCAACTCGATACCTCCACGCGCTCGTTCGAGATAAAGGGTCTTGACAGACCGACAGACGGACAACAAAGTGATCCTATAAGGCGATTCAAACACCGCTCCGCTATACGGCGCGGGGTGCGTGGCGACGAAGTCACAACACTGCGCGTAAATGCGTTTTCTGTATGTAGCTAACATAATGTAGCACTACGCGTGTTTTCTTTGCATAGAGAACTTTCAAGCAACGTAAGAACACGCACTCCGGGGCTACGCTGATAATGCGGTGCAGTGGGCGAATCACTAAAAGGTTCCGTGTTTCCTTTTGAGGTACGGAATCCTAAAAGCAGACGCAAGAACCTGATTTGTAAAAAAAACTTGGTAACTTTTCTAAGAGAAAGTACTGTAGAGTACCAAAATTATTTTGATAATCATAACACTGTTACAGTGAATAAATACCTTTGGCTTTATGTCAAGTGGCACTAACAATTGACCTTGTTAAACCATATGTTTCATAATGAGCTAAAATATTATATTTATGCTATTTAATAAGCAAACAAGAATGACTTACAATTTTATCTGGTTCCGATAATGAATACACTTGTAGTTGGTTCTCTGTCTCGGCACACCTCAAAAGAACTATTGTTTCACTGGAATGATAAAAAGGCTACATTTAATACATTTCCTTTTATTTAATTTTATTATTATATTATCAAGAATACTGAGGGTTGCACTGTTCCGCAGTCATTGTATGTGTGTACTAATTTATCTACTATTTCCTCACTGCTTTTATCTCAAAACCACTAAAATTAGATATGAATGCTCTCCATTATATCCATATGTTTAATAACAAGCTATTATAAAAATTTGATGTTGGATAAAAATATATTTAAATAATTTTCGAAATATGTTAATGGATACTTACGATGGTCCATTTGCATAAATGATAGAGTTGCCTTGTTCAGAAAACTGTGATATATTTGTTCTGCCCATAAAATCATATGTGCCTTCGTCAAATGTGTATGTACTGGCAGTTTTGTTCAATAAATTCATTGTGCTTACATGGCGACAGATCTGTAATTTAAATAACATAAGTAATTAGCATCTTGTATAATGCACTTGAATTGTATCAAATATGACTATGACTTCTAGTGCTCTCATAACCTTTCATCAGACACTTTAAGGGCCCTAAAAAGGCTTATGCAAATGAAAACTTTTTTAAGTTGTAAAAATAGAGTACTTATAAACAATAGTCTATGTTTCTCAGCCAAGAAATATACACAGAAGTAAAATATGATGTGTCATCAAAACATAATGTTCAATGTATTTTATTATAATGCCTAGTATATTATTAATTATTATGCTATGTGTTCTGGTCTCTTTTTCATATAATGTACATTAATAGGTAGTAACATAATATATGTTTTTTGGTGGTACAATTCTATCAGATATTAATACTAATTGATAATTATAATTAAATGCCTTATTGATTGGTTGATAAAATAGTTGAAAAATCTATGAATATCATAAAGTACATAAACTGTTCAAACATAAAATTTACATTGTTATCATTAGCTCAACAACATAACCTATTAATATTCTTTTTAAACGACACACTTAAAATAATTATTTAACATAGAAAGATAGATGGTAAGTAGCTAAAGAAGTACTTGGATCCCATACAGCCAAATAATTAACATAATTTATAACATTTACCACTCTAAACTGTCCCCTAACTATCTATAGAAAATGATAGCATTGAAGCAATGATTAAAATTATGGTTTATCATTAGTCAATCTCTACTAATTTAATTCCTTAGCATGTTGAAACGTTCGGCTTCATTAAAATAGAATTAGGTATGTCTTGAACACGCATTTTTTATGGGAAAACAGGTTTCGTCAATGCCTCTGTAAACGTACGTTACGTTAGGAGGTAACGAATTGTAACAAATGAGACCCTAAACCAAATACACTGGTATTATAATGTGGTGAAATCTATACCTATGTAATATGAGCATTGTGATCTATAGGTAATAATTATGAAGATATTATATCGAAGACGAACTTACCGACAGAGGTGATGTACAGGTGTTTTTCGGGTTCGCCTGGCTCACGTTCATACTAATATCGTAACAAGGATGATAGTAATAGGTACTCATTTCATATTGTGTACCATTCATCTTGATCGCATAGATATCCGCTGAATAAAAGGCAGATGAAATAGCGGGCGTAAGGTCGATTCCGGTGCCATTCGAAAATTCACATGAACACGGAGTTTTCGCTACACAAGGGTCTGCAGTAGTGAAAGATGATGTGCAGATCAAATAAACCACACCAAACCCGAAAATGTTCCAGAAATCCATCTTTTTGATGGAAATAACTCTATTAGAAACGTAATAATTTCCGTGTGGATTATTTCACTCTTTGTGTACGACTTACGACGACGTATATTTTTTACCCAATCACAGTCAACGAATTATGAAGATAATACAGCTGTGTCGAAATTTTATTTTTTATATAGACTTAATTCATAGTCTTTTGGCGTTTGTGATCACGGGGCAGTACTATGGATGACGGTGGTCACAACTCCGTGGATTGGGAAATGAAACCGCTTCTCACTTATTAGATAGTTTAATCACAACACTCCAATGATTATATTAGATGGCACAATAGTAAGGTCAGGATTCTTATATGTAAGGGAGCAACTTATTACTATTGTTTTGTGTCTGGATTGATTGCAGAACCGTATCAACTCGTTCCTATCGTCCTTCGTTAGTGGCGGGAAAAACTAGTGTTGCCACTACGTAAGACGAGATTATTAGTGCGTTCCAATTAAGTGAACGCCACAGGCGTTTTTTTTCCTCGCTTGTCAAATAAAGCAAGGCAGGAACCCTACCACTACAATGATTGTGATTTCTAGCAACACAGTGATCTACTGTCAACTCTGTCAAAGTCAAAAAGGCAAATGACATGACCAGACTGATCAATCATTGAATCAATGTCAGAAATCAGAATTGCAATATTGTATTGATTGCAAAAGTAAACATTGATTAGAAAATGAAGTTCTGGGATAGTAAGTAGAATATAAATACCTGCATCCCCGAGCTGCATAGAAAGATAACCCAATATGGCCGATAAAAAGAAAAAAATATTTACCTCGAAGGTAGGTTCAGAAATTTGTTTATTTATTTATTATAACCAACTTGCATTAACAGTTTAACAACCTCACAAACAAGTTAATTATACTTAGACAATTTATTTACACAAACTAGTTGTTTATATTTAAATAACATATCGCCTTGGTTCCTTGAACAAGAGGTATACACAAACTAGTTGTTTATATTTAAATAACATATCGCCTTGGTTCCTTGAACAAGAGGTAAGAAGAATAAATGTACTTACAGTATATCCAGATAGAAGACGAGCAACTACTGACCAGGAAACTGCCTTGTCGTAGTATTGTTTTATTTGTAACGTACTTCCTACATTATACATATTGCAGCCCACTTGAATTTAACCTCTTGCATTTTTATTCAGGAATCCACCACACCAAGAAGGCCGGTGATTTTAAAATCAGATCGCGGTGAGTCTTCTAAAGATCAATCCAAAGAGAAGCAGGAAAAGGAAAAGCAGCCCACTATCATACTGAAGACGAGAGAACAAAGTGCTCCTAAAGAGGAACGCCCACAGAGCCCAAAGAGTATCAAAACTTCTACATCTGAAAGTGATGGTCAGCCATCCATCCATAAAATCGCTCAAAATGAAAACAAAGAAAAGAAAAATGCAGGTTAAGAAATAGTTTATTATCTTTTAGAAAATAATCATGTTAAGGTGCTGGGTTTTCTAGCATAGTCTTCACATAATTTTCATTAGCTGATGTGACTTAAAAGGAATTCAAATAACTATTTAGTGTGTTCCCATTTTCAACCGACTTCTAAAAAAGGAGGAGGTTCTCAATTCGACTGTATATATATATATTTTTTTTATGTTTGTTTGCGCATAACTATGACACACAAAACATGAAAATACAAAACCGAAGACACCGACTTCCGAAATCAAAATTATTTTTCACTTTGTAGTGTTTTTTTTGGAAGTCGGTTTTATTTTTTGTAAAAACGTTTTTATACTTGCATGTTATTGGTGGATAATGATAGTGGTAAGCTTTGACATAATGATTTTCTATTTACCATTTTACATCCAAATATTATATTGATTTATTTTCCAACTTACATGTCATTCCTACAGGGTACCCTTTTATGATAATTTTTCGGGTAGTAGCTATTCCGGGCTACCAAGCCCTCGTTCAACAACCATTGGTGATCTATTGTGATGTCCACCCACTACAATTCAAGAAAACTTATCTCTACCCATTGTAATAGTGCACTTATCTGCCGTGGGCGAAGTACTAGTTTTAAATATACTTAGTCTGACACTGCCAAGAAAAGAAAAAATAAATATTATTGAATATTTTATTTCAATTTCAGAACAAAAGCCGAGTCCACCTCTGAAGTTCATGACAGAACCTGTGAAACTTCTGGATGAGAATCTAGAACTCAACCCTAGTGCTTTAGAATTCCTACATGATTCTAGCACCAACTATTTAGTGGTTGGGATAATAGGTAAGAAATTAGATTATGTATGCTTTGTTACATAGAATCTATGTCTTAAAAGAACCCATGAGCTAATAAAATTAATGTTTAAGGACTTAATAGAGAGTGTTCTTAGCTATGATTAAAAAAATCAGTTCAGTTTGAAGATTATCAGCTCTTTATTAGTCAATAATTTGGATGTGAGCATCTTCCACATGTCTTACAAGTCGAGTAGAAATTGGGTATTCTGTTATTTAATTATTAATAGAACACAGTAACCCTGAAAAGGTGCTGCAGCATCACCTGAAATTTGCAGAATATCTGACTCCTGTTTGGGCTTGTTACAATAGTCTAAAGAGAAATAAGTATATATATTAAAAACTAGCTTCAAGCTAAGATTTCTACTAGACACATGTGAACTGTCAGTGGTACCATGTTTACTAGTAATAGAATCAATTATATTTCTTGTTCATTTTGACGTTCAAAAGTGCCTTACTTGTGCCTATTTGAAGTAAATGATTTGACTTTGACTTTATACAAAAGTTATTTAAAATATAATGTTTTATACAGAATTTTTTTTTTTAAACTAAAATGTTTTCTGTTTCCAGGCACACAAGGCGTAGGCAAATCTATGATACTGAACCTCATTGCTAATAATGTGCATGATCAGAATCTCTGCACACAGATATTGAACTCTCACGAAATGCCAGCTGATAACACGTTTGATAGCAATGAGGTTGGATTAGAGAATCAATTGGAATCACTTGAACTTGAACCAAAAGTACAGGAGAAGGAAAAAACTGACAGTATATTTAAATTTAAAATGCAAGATATTGAACAAATAGAGAGGGGAGTTCATTGCACAAAAGGTAATTTATACATTTATGAACTAAAGTACAACATATATGACCTCGACGCATACCCCAAAGGAGGGATTGAGGTGGCTCAAGAAAAAGATATCTAGAAGGATTCGGGGGAGGCCTTTGCTCAGCAGTGGCACAGTGTAGGCTAAGTAAAAAAAAAATGAACTGAAGTCGCTTTTCGTGTCTACTTGTGTGTCCGCGTTGTTCTGCTATACCGCGCAACAGGTTTTGCCATTTTGGTTTTCACCATATTGGCGAAATTTTGTGCCTAAATGCGGCCTGCCGTAATCTGCGCCTTTAGGATCTATCTGCAACTTTCATAGTAACAAACCTGTAATTTACAGATAACTAAAAAAATACTGGCTACGCCAATTCCAGGTATAGACATGTACATCACAAACGACCGTGTGATTCTCCTGGACTGCCAAGCGCTGTGGTCGCCAGCATTGATCGACGAGTCCAACCCGACCATCACGGCCAGGAGTGCTAACGTCGTGACGGTAGACTGCCTCCAAATAGCGTCGTATTTAATGGCTACCTGTCACTTACTTATTGCTGTGCAAGACTGGTTCACAGATTATAATTTCTTGAGGTAATTTAATTACAATTTTATTTTTGTGTACTTTATAATAGTTTGCATATGTGCGTAAGTGGCGGTGCCCCACTATCAGGGGGTTTACCCGCATTTCTCCTATAAGTGTGAGTCAGATTCGCGCACTTCGCCGTACGACAGAAACCATTCTAGTTTATCGTTATTTTAGTTTTCGGCAGAATAGATACCCTAGTTAATCGGATTTTTTACAGAATATAATTCTGTAAAAAATCCTGTTAACTACGATTTCCGATTGCATAGCCAATCGGAAGCATGTAATTCCAAAAGCAAAATCCATTATAAATGGAATGGGTAAAATTCAAATCCCGACAACTTACTTTGTCAACCAACCATAGCGCTTACGAATAGAATGGCTGACCAATGGCGACGTGTGTAAATGTGTTGTACAGAAAAGAGAGCGATATTTTTTTTCTATGTAATACTACTCTCAACTCCCACCGGAAAAGGTCTTTACTCAGTGACAATCAAAATCTGTTCTATTTTTCCCCAGATACATTCAGGCAGCTGAAATGCTAAAACCTTCTCTATCAGCTTCTAACACGGTCCCAACCAACCAAGAAGGTTCAGAATCAACGGGTGGCGGTGAGAGTCACCCACATTTACTGCTGCTACACAACCGCTGCCAGCTTGAAGACTTTACTCCGGAATCTTTGAGTATCATGCAGGATCTTTACAGGTGAGTCAAGCATGCCGCCTTTTTTTTGAGCGTGTGTGATCATGAAATGACTCCTCCCGCTCTGGGTGGAGCGGAAGGGAGTGTTAGACTCTTACTGACTAAAACCCATCCATGTTCCTTCCTTAGACCTTTATGTTCCGGAGTTGCGGTAACCCTTTCGGACAAGCCCGCTTACCCAGAGCGGCAGAAGTCATTGGATGATTTCACAGCCTTAGAAAAAAAAGGGTCTCTTATAAGTGGCAAGGGAAGATGTGTGTTGCTATGTTATTTTCTTGTGGCCTCAATGGCTTTGCATAACCATCGGCCCGTGTTATGAAGCTGGGCTGATCATCCCACAGTACCTATAGTGTACTTGCCAATACTAACACTCGAACTACGAAAACCGTCTTTGCTGCACAAAATAAAGACTATCAAAGTCACCTTGCGTAGCACTGGCGTAGCAAAAAACTATCTATATCTATAACTATAATTTTATACCAGTGACCACTAACTCCTAAATGACTGCCATGCGTACCATGGATTTAAAATACAGCGCGATCGTTTGCCCTTTGTTGTATATGTTGGATTAAATTCTGGGCATAATTTGGTCTTAACGTTCGTTGCGAGTCGTGGTGGCCCGGTGGTAACTGGCCCGACTTATTTATTCTTTCATCACCACGGCTCTCAAAGCGGTGAATAAAAACATCGTAAGAAACCGGCATGTCCTAGTACCGAAATTCAAAGACATGTGACACCCACCAACACTCCCTGGGCCAGAACTCCGTCTCGAAGAGAGGAGGCCTGTGGCCCAACAATGGGACCATAATAAGCTGATAAATGCAAAATACATGAAATTAATCACCGTTCTGTGAAATTGAACTTCCATAGCGCAATCTATTCGAGCCAATAACCTTTGAGCATTGACCGTGGCGCTCCATTACGAAGGCGGCTTCGTAATCGTACGTCATGGCCGATGCTACAAAGGGTTTACTGAAGTTGAACCCTGACCTGAAATAACAGGCTGAACATTGAAATAATATAGTTTGTGGCCAAAAAATCTCTTATAGTTAATGATTAGGTGTCCTTGGGAACAAACTATATTATGTCGACGTTAAAATCCATTTTGAAGTTTCGTCCCGATTCACTCCTGCATCCCTATTCTCCCCGTTACATCTAAATGAACATTTTCTAAACTATTAATTAACCCATTAACTGTTCGCATAATAGAAGCCGTTTGCTTATAAGAACTCCACGATTTGTACGGTTATATTTACTGTCATTTCGAGAGAATATTTCTTGTGAACCTATGGGATTCATACGACATTTGAGGGGTTAATTATAAAAGAAGCGCAGTGCGATAAATTTTAAAGCATTGCGCTTCCCCAGGTATTTTTTGGATGGTGCGGCATTTTTCTTACATAAATCCCCCTCCGCCCCGTCCCAACTGTTGACAAAAAAATGTTATTCTATCCTTCTCAGAGTCTCCGAAAAAAACACATCTCTGCTATCGGCATGTACAGAGGCCAGCACATCAAGTTACCACAATCTGTCAAATTTCTTTGATAGTATTACAACTTTATTGCAAAGAAATAAGGTTCATTTTAATTGAGAAAATTTGACAGTTAGGCATAGCTTGATATGCTGGCGTCTGAGTCTGTACTATACACTATGAAACATTATACCGATATAAGAATAGTACCCAGTAAGCCACCTAGGGCGTGACTTCCACAGTTACTAACCGAAATAATATTTTCAGAAAAGCATTCCAAAAATCAAATCTGCAACTGAACTCTGGAATGTACATGTACAGCGACACGAACAAGAATAGTCTGAATGTGGACAGTGTCTGTAAAGGGTACAGCATAGACAAATGTGGAACTCCCATCAATCTGTTCCTACTGCCGGAAATATACAGCGACTTCGGTAAGTTTGTTCGCAATGCCAAGGTCACTTCATTCAGTCGCTCGCGTTCATTTGTCTTTGGGAAGGTTACGTTCCTCGTCGGTAAAAGTTCTATGATAAATCAAACTGTAGTTAGCATATTGCTGGCGGAGGAATTCGACTATAGTTTTGTTAATGTTTATAGATAATTCGTTGTGATTTATGATAAAAGATGAAATGATTCGTTCATTTTTATTGTTTTTTCTGTCAAAGTCAAAATTGAAAAGTTCAAAACAATTCCGATTTCGCGTGCACTGCGCACTCTCATTATTGTTTATTTATTTTTACTGCAAAGAGGTATATTCTATCAAACGAATTAATAAGTAGTTGATTCATATTTGTCAGAATATCCCCTACTAAAATCATTACGCTGAATCCTAAAGCGTACAACGCACACGTGTTTTATGACTAAGTACTAAAAAGTTAAAAAACTAAGGGTTCATGTACACTAGGAGAAAATATCGAACACACGAGCCGGTGTCTTAAACGAAAATTATCGATAAATGAGCGTGCATAACTGATGCGATTGATAAATCTTTCAACCACGCGCGCGTAACAATTTTGACAGATTAATTTTGCGACAAATATCAATTGAGAAACTGACCCTAAAGCTACAGTTTGCTAGATGAGTGGTAGCCGTTTTAGAGCAGTGGCCGTCATATAACGACCGTCATGAAAGTCTGACATTGTCTCCAGTATTTGACAGTAAGGTCTCAAAAAATGCTCTTTATGTCGACAGTCTTTATAATTGTGTGACCGCTCACCGCTTTCTTATGAAACCAAAGCTTCGTGTAATTGATCGGGAAATGCAACACTATTAGTTTTGATATGAATGTGGAGTTTGTGTGTGACGAGTGTGACGAGCTATCGCTCGAAATTCGTATGCATGTGTAAATGAAACTTTAGGGTCCACAATTGTTATCAAGCCTAAAGGATTAGATTAACATTTTATCTAATCACCTGACTGAACAGCTGCGTATGACTAATAACTTTTTATTATTATTATTATACTGACACAAAGAGTCCTTGACGCATGACGCATGTCCGTGAAAATAATGTACAGTGGACTTCATACGGTTACGCTCACTCATAATCTTAATTATAGTCTAGCTAGCCAACTCAAGACGACTCAAGCACTTAAAATTGGTTGAAGATTATTTGAAACGAGTTTTGAGTCATGCTTACGTCTCGGTTCTGGAATACGTCCAGCTCAGATGCGGCGTCCATCTGAGCTGGACTTAACCATATCACGTTAAATCCACAGATAATCGAGACATATACCGCGGCCATCCAGCCTTCGAGCAGCTAGCGAAACGACTGCGCTGGATGATCCTCGGCGTCAACAGGCACCAAATCACCAATGTGCCCAACCTCTCAGAAAAAGGATGGTTCCACTACTGCAGCAAGGCCTGGGAAACCATAAGGAAGTGCACTTTCTTCATGGAATACGAAAGGTTCTTACCATGAATAATGATCAGCCTCACGCACGAGGATTATTTCTATATCAGGCAAGATAACACGCAGGTGTTGCGCAGCTGTAATGATAAAGAATTAAAACGCGATACATCATTTATGAAATATTTTAATTCTGAACAGCTGAATAATATAATTTTAATGTACATTTTGTTATTGGTTATTGGACCCAATAAACGAGTAATCTTAACGTGCATTTTCATTGTCACTGATATACACTGTCTATCAGCGGCTTGCGTCTCTGCTCAGGCGGTTTGTACGCGTGTTGATAAACACTAGCTAATCGCCAATGTTCGGGGTAGCCAGACGCGTCCGCGTCGCGCCATATACTAAACGGCGGAGCTAACGTTGGAATCGTATAAGACTTTTTACTGTACGGGTGACGCATCTTAGGCATTTTTACTCCTTTAGAGTCAGTGGAGCCAGTCACGCTCTGCACTGAGTTAGGATTACCAGCTTTAAACGCGAACTTATAGTCTTCCTTCTGTTTCGTGTCATGGGATAATTTTGCGCCATTACAAGACACGCAATTCTTATGTTTAATGTTCAATAAATCGTCTTTTGTTGAACGTCGTGAAAATGGTTGCGATTCATTGGGCGAGCTGTGGTGCAATTTTCCTTGCGCCAGTGGAGTCTTCTCATACGACTCCAAACTATGACGATTGCGATTGACGTCGTAGGCACTCTTGTTATTCTTGTTTTTATTGTTCCATGCATCCTTTATAGGCTGTAATTTGTCCGGCCTTGTGTCGCCGCGACTAGACTTACGACTCATTTCACTCGGAGTGCCGCATCCGTGGATCCCATCACACTCCGGCTTCTTCCCAGACTGACCTGAGCTCTTCCTGCTAGAAGAAGCGGATCTGGAACCTCTCTCATTAGCACCAGCATGTTGAGGACAATGTTGAACATCGCAGGAATCTCTGCGTCTCTCTTTTGCCATATCCTTCTCGAAATATGGCACAGGGTGTTGTCCAATATCGCCTACCACACGATTTTGATTAAAAATCGGATTTGTATGACCAATCGTGAGGCCTTCTTGTTCTTCTTTTGGCGTATGCACCATAGTGAATACAGCCGGCGCCTTAGAGCCGTTTGAACCGTCTATATGCTTTGGTGGTCTCGGTTCTCTTTTGGGGTCTTCTGGTCTGAAATCCCAGCAGATGGCGAGGTCCATGAGGGACATAGGCTTTGTATATTGTCCTCCTAAATCCGGGGCAGATGTCGATGGCCTGTGACCTTCTCCTTTATCACCGTCACTTTTCTTGGGGTCGCATGTCTTGGGCCTATGAACGCGCATCTTAGTGCAACACGTTGGTCCAGATGCACCGTATCCTTTCCACCCGATAGCGTAAGGCTTAACAATGATATCAGAATCACGATGTTCCGCGATTTTTGACAAATTACGGTATCCTAAAGTATCAGGCAATGGCTGATGCTCCAGATTTCCGACGTGCATCTTCCTCGCAAACTGAAAGTTTTGCGCGACGTTAACGTGAGGCAATTTAGGAGTTCCACTTGTTTTGATTTCTCTCATATTATCCTGTTCTGCGACCCGATCATTTTTCTTCGCGTTCTCAGCTACTTTTCTCCAAAACTTGTCAACCTCTTCCTCTTGAGGTCCGTGTACTTGTTCGACAGCGTCCTTCACCAGAATCTCGTGGCTGTCATGCCTCTTGTCCGAGTCGGTCAATGAACCAGGCACGTAAGGTCCGTGACCGTCGGTGTCTATTGGCTCTTTCTTATCGTTTAACTCTAATGGATCGTCGTCTTTCTTAGTGACTTCATTTCCAACGTTTTCATGGACTTCATTATTATCATGTCCATTTCTTGTTGTTTGTTTTAGCTCCTCTATAGATTCAGATTCCTTTATGTACAGACATGTAAAAATTTAACCAATTCATATTTTTTTTTTACAAATGCAACTAGTAAATATATATATATATTTTTTTGTAAATAGATAATTAATTACGATACTAAACGGTGTCGGTGCCTCAATCAATTAACATTCATTAAAGATCTTTCAATTCTTTTCTTTGGGCTACGGTGGTACGGGCATTTCAGTGGCTGAAATAAAATAAAAACAAAAGAAAATTAATAGCCTAATTAATGTGAACTATGAACTCATAAAAAACTTTAAGAAATAGGTGGTTTTTTTTTAACCTTCTGAACGCTATTGTTACATATACGCACGCGCATGCCCCGTACGCTAACGACACAAATATGTGGCATTGCAATGTACACTAAAGCACGAAATAAACAATTAAATCGTTAGTTTTGTGTGTGTTTATATAGATATCTAACTCTCGTTACGTATTTAATGACATGAAACAAATTAAGAGACACCATGGATAACAAGAAGAAATAAATCTGTAGATTGGCGTGGAGGGCACGCGCGTGCGTTTATGCTCTGGCGTTCAAAAGGTACTGCGAGACCACCCGTTTCTTCAAAAATAGTTATAATAATAATAATAATAATAATATCCTTGGACATAATAATATCCTTGGACATTTCACACAACGCCATATCGTCCCAAGCTAAGCAACCTAATGCTTGTGTTATGGTAACGAGATGGCTGATAAACTACTTATATAATTTTTTTTTTTTGTAAATACATACATATTATAGATAGAAAAACACCCAGACTCGTAACAAATACTTGCAGGTCGTACAAATATTTGTTCCGTGCGGGAATCGAACCCGCGACATAGTGCGCAGCAGTCAATCGCTCAACCACTGCGCCAACCGTGTCGTCAAAATATAGGCTATATTATATCTATACTACATAAAATATATCATGATCTCTGCGACGTATGTCAAACATTCCTAGGGTTGTCAGGATATAAAAGATTGTCGACAGAAATTATCGATGTTTCTTACTATTATCGATGTTAATGTGACATATAATTGGGTTTAATGTACCTAATCACAAACGTTACTAAATTAAACGAATATTTTAATATAAAATACCTACATTTATTCTCTTACGCCTTCAAGAACAGAAAAATACCAGTACCTACTGCTTTGGAATGGGCAACTAGCTTCATATTTCCGACTGACCGACCCCTTGACAATTCAAAAGTGCCTGTAATTGGTTTATTTGTAATAAATACTTTGAGTTTGAGTTTTTGAGTTCACGTAAGCGAATCACAAACTCGCGACTTTGACTGTTCAAAACAGTTTTCTTTGTTCACTTTTGCATTATGCCAACAAAAAACTAACAATAATAACAAAAGATAACAAAACTCAACAAATTAACAGCAATAGTAACAAAAACAAAGTAATGAAAACGGAAAACACGTAGCGTACCTATACAAGGCGTTGGCACTCGTACTGAGGAGAATGGAGGTTCATATTAAACTAAGTATTATATTTATACTAAAATATCGATATTTTATACTGTGTGGTCACGACGATTCATCACCCATCACTAATTAGGTCGGAATGCCCATAAAGTATGACATTAGCAGGTAGGTACTGCTAAGAAATGCAGGACTTCATAGGCGTGATTTTACTGACAGCTGTCGCAGAGATCATGCTATATTTTATTAACTATAGTGCTCATTTAAAGCTCTATTTTAATTCCCGATTTGTATGTCTTATTGACAGTAATAGGGTAATACGGTAAACTAATTCAATCTTGTTTTGGGTAAAAACTTTTTATAGGCGTACACCTCCATCAAAGCGCTATCATATACTTAGGATTACTCTATGTTTTCAAATCGTAAGCTAATTTTATTTATTTCAATTCACAGGGATCGGATTTAAAATTAAAATTCGGGCGAAGTTATATTTACCAAAGAAAAGTTGAAAGTATTAGGATAAAACTAATACGATGTTGATTCACTTTTAGTAGGCGTAAGTACTTACAACTTAGCCATTTAAAATATCTTAAATAAATTTGCCGCCATCCTTTGAAAGCATTAGTTAATTTATTTCTACCCTAGTCCCTTTCCATTTCAACAGCCTAGTATAGACCTAAGTAGCGTTTCTAAAATGAAAAACTGAGCTAGGTAATCTGTACCAAAGGAAAAGTTGATAGTGTTGAGCACTGAGTGCAAAAAAGAATAAAAATAAAATTGCAAACTACAAGCGACTACAGCTATCATCAACACTGACCTACTTCGGAATGCAAAAGTTTCAAGGCGACGTATGTAGCGGTGACGTAGACACACACTACCACGCCACCACAAACAAACAAGAGCACGTTTCGCGCGCAACCGCCTCTCAATCGGAACTCGCGTGTAACCTTATTCACTCACTTGGAACGTCTGGGCGTCCGCCAATTTAGTCTTGCCTGACTCCTTTTTAAGTTTGCCGCGTTTCTCAGAGCGCAGGCGCGCCGCCTCTGCCGCTTTCGGCCTCTGAACGCGAAGATTTAGCCAGTCTGGAAATCTTCCAACGGGCGGCTCTTTCGCTAACTCCTCCGCTGAAATTAAACAAAAGAGCACTCGATAACAATGCACGTCTTGCTATGAAGAGCCCTACGCTCCATATGCGTGTGACAGATATATATGTCCTGATTTCAATTTTACCCATATACAAAATATTCGCGTGCAGACACATTAATAGGTCATCGATTTTAACGAAAATCCATATTTATGCAGCCATTGAGCAAATCGGTAAGTAGCGCAATATTCAAAATCAGTCTCTTAACTACTGCGCAACACGATACTTTTGGCAAGTAGGAAGTGTTTTGCGTGTATGTTGACAAATAAATGAGGGAGCTTTATGATTTCCAGCAAGGTCGAACAATAATGATATAATTCTTCAAAGTATCAGGGATGGGAGTTTTATTGGTGCCGAGACACGCTTTTACGTACCGACTTTCCTTGTTATTTTCCTTGGGAGCTCCCAGGTGCCGGTGTAATGGCCGAAACATCGTGACGTGCCCCTAGGGGCTCCGGGTAGGAAGTGGCCGTTCATGTCACATATGGGTTTGGGGTCTGGTCGCATTTCTAAAGGTCTTGCTCTTGTTGGCGCCCATCGTGGGACCTGCCAGTTGCCCAATCGCCTGGGCGCTGATTCCTTGTTGAACTGTTGAAAAAAAAACCATTTTAAATATCATAAAAAAAAACAAATCAATAATCAAATACATTATTATCATATAAAAAAAAAGGTTTTCTCTCAATGTAATTGTTATTACACGACGACAATCGACACGTGACTGTGGTGACAATTTGACGCACGTGCCAGATACATTTTAAAATTAAAAATGGAACAGACTCCCCACAGAACACATCATCATGTTTCTCGCATTAACAATTTAAAGCATCCAGAACAAATGGTGCATCATTTTCGATTCCTTGTTTGTTCTTTTCCTGGTTAGCAATGATATAAATTAAAAGTTATTCTGCTTAAGATATACGAAAGGACCTACTTAAATATACTTAGATACTACCCCTATCAATCGTTAAATATGCCAGGCCTTAAGCATGGTTCTACTTCCAAAACTTGAATGACAACAAGTGCAAATACGAAACAAAAAATCTTTTGTCAGTACGTCAAGAGATCTTCAAACAAAAAAGAATCCCATAAAATGTAACAATAGCACCATACAGCCGCCACCCATTGATCAGGTGTCAACTCTCCCCCCGTAGAGCAGGGCGTTATAATAATCATCCCCTCAACAAAGGGTTGCAAATTGTTATTTACCCCATACATCACGCACCCATTTGCCTAAATTATAAATGCCCGCAATAATTTAGAATTATCTTGTCAAATATTTTTTGAACTAGTATGCACAGAATATGTTGGCTTTAAATGTAGTTAACCGTAATTGAGGGATTTTTTTAAATTATCTTTATTAAATTTAACATAAATAAGTACTAGATACGTGAACGTGAATCTATTTATTTAAATACCATTGACCTCTACACGATAACCAAACCAGGATTGCCGAAATCGCCACGCAATAATTTTCCAAGGTCTTGAAAGAGTATGCCGATAAAAACGCATTTATAAAAAGATATCAAATTCAACAGTACCTGCTTACACGGTTAAGAAAGCAGGGTAAGGTCTTATTTTATTACTTCTACCTGCGTTCATATCAGACACGCATGCTAAACATGGTAAAGTTTTCCGAAAACAATGCCATCGATATAAACATTAAACCTACTTATCTATCATAACAAGTCGTAAATGCCCCAAACCAAATATAAGCCTCATATAGAGTTCTATTATTATACGATCGTGGTTGCCTCAATGTCCACACACTCGGTAAACCTTTTTCCAAAGTGCCAAGCTTCAAATTCAATTGAAGAAAATAAATAGACCACAGAAAGGGAGGACGAACTGTATGAAAAGAAGAAGAAAAGTTGAAATGACAAGGAAGTAAGTAAACACTAAGATTACAGCCGATTGGCGAGATCTGCGGCTTATTGGACGACTCGCACGAATTTAACTCGCACGAAACGTGCGAATCGACTCCTTTAAAAAATATTATTTTTTCTGTAGTCGATTCGCACAAATTTTATTTATTGGCCTGCAAATCGACACCCTCACAAAAATGTAGTAGGCTATTCGCTCCCCATTAAATAAACTTTGTGCGAATGGACTACAGAAAAAATAGTAATTTTTAAAGGAGTCGATTCGCACGTTTCGTCCGAGTTAAATTCGTGCGAGTCGTCCAATAAGCCGATCTGCACTAATAAATGAGAAGTCTAAGAGCAGACATGGAAGCAAAGATAATATGGTTTGCGAAAGGTAATGTCCCTATTCGAGTTAAAGTCTAAAATCAATTTGAAGAAATATTGTCATCCGCAAATTCTGTCCTGCAACCCTCTTCCTTGTAAGCCGCACCATACGTCACTCGCAGGCATTTGTCTCGAGCGTGCCTGCCTACTTGCATTGAATCGCATCGCGTGGTAAGAGAAATAAAGTGACAGTGAGTGGTGAAAGATAAGTGGAAAATCTCAAAGAAAATAGAAAATGTCGTAGGTGTTATCGAAGTTTTGCATGTGTCTCGCTATTTTTGCAACACGGATATTTATTGCAACATACAGGCACTTCCAAGTGCAAGGTATAAAATGTAGAACATGGGCTAAACTGCCATATACACGCTAAGGAAAAGGACAAGCTCGAACGGGCTGTGAATGTATCCACTATCATTTACATCAAATTGTTCCAGACTATATTTAGAGCTGATTTAGGCATATCCCTTGATTTAGCATAGGGTGGTACTCGCAGACACTCATAGTACCTATTAAGTCATCGTTCCCGATGAAGAACGAGCTTTCAATCGCTATACTGAATACAAAAAACACTGATCAATGATACTGTCTTCTTTTTTTATGTGGTTAGTAGCCTGGTGTCACCGTTTTATCCTGCCCATAGGCCTCTGACTCAGCTTTACATGCAGTTGAGAAATATCTCTCAGACATGCTGGTTTCCTCACGATGTTTTCCTTCACCGATTTTTAAGCAAGTGATAATTATACAATACGCACATGAATCCATAAAATAAAAGGTCATGGGTTCGAACTCGATCACTAGGCTATTACTGCTAATACTGTGATAACATACCTACCTATGTTAGGTACCTACCAATACATATAGCACGATAATCAGAAGTCTTATTATGTGTCATGAACCACATTTAGCACTGAACTGCCGGTTTGCCACTGAAAAGTGACTGACAATTAGAGCCTAGATTTACCCTCAAAGAACCGCCACATTCACGATCAATTGTGACTGATTCCCTTATAGCGTGTTGCGTAATGACATCAATTTTCCATCCGTCCCTGAACTTGATCATTTGTCACGGATTCACGGTCTTCAGTCATCCACATTTAAATAGCTATTCGGCTCAAACCGCAGCTTACGTAAGGATTGCTCGATCGGGTTTTTGCAACGTCATCGTGAGCTAAATATAGAATTCTATTGACTAATGCGTATGTTCGTTTTGTTAGGATTTAGTTGCGTTCATGAATAGCCCCTGATCAACGAGTAGACCCAATTCCATTAAATTTCTAGCTCGATACTGTCATGGAAACTACTACGATAGTATGGAAAACTGACGTCTAAACTTTTTAGCAATCCATTGCGTTTTTACCATTACAATTTCCATAATATCTCCATAAAAAACAGCAATGGACTATAAAATTTCCTATTCGTGATTAGGATTTCTAGTCAATTCCATGGCATTCGCAACAATAAAAGTACAGCAGTGCTCGCTTTGTTAGCCGTAGATATGTATTGATTTGTATTTATGCGGTTTGGACGTAAATAATCGGAGAATTTTGTAAAGAAAATTGTCGGATACATATATGTATATTTATTGTGAAATTCTAATCTACTAATAGCCAATTTACTGAAGACTTTTTTAGATAATTACCAACCCCAAAACCGAAACTTTAAGCAAAAGCTAGTTTTACCATAAAATACGTAAATTGCCAATTTATGGCACGGCGATGAAACCATATTGGTGACATTACTATTCTTTCGTAGCCGTCCGTCGATACTTCAGTTCGCCAAAACTTCATGACTTTGATCAATGTCTACTATTTTAAGTTGTAAAACTTAAGGTCGATTGTTAAACATCTTCGACTCGACTCGGAGTCACGGCATGATAGCTGCTCCCCCTATCGGCTTCCGGTGAGAATCACGCACTCGTTAAGTCTTCATCGAGGTAACGAACTCTCGAACGTGCTGTAAACTATACTTAACTAGATCTTGCCCGCGGCTTTGTCCGCATGAAATTATTCCAAGGAAACGTACTACCGAGTACATAGATGTGTCCTATATCCTATCGCAAGTCATCATCTACCGTGTGCCAAGTTTTATCAAAATCTTTGCACCCGTTTGGCGTGAAAAGGTACAGACAGAAAGTAGTTTTATAGTAAGTCCATAAATTATCTATCAATTACTACTTATTAAAGTAAATTTTTCATTAAAAAAACAATACGAAAATTCATCAAAATTCCAATCGTTTGCGGAAAAAACAATTATAACATTGTAACATAGATTACTCATAAGCTTACAATTCCTACAACCACATCAATGAACCAAATGAAAAAAAATACTAAATTGCAAGTTTACATTGCTGTTCACATCTTTGGCAAATTTAGAAACGCTAGATGTTACAATATACGACAACAATAAGCATACCTACTCATTCATAGCGAATAGGGAATTCCAATTAGCTGCTAACGAAGGCATGATCGTTCGGTTAGGGTCGAGTTCCATTAAGGCTATAAACGAGTAGGTGTCTATTCTACATTGAACTAGACTGCTTTGGTTTGACATGCAAGAATGTGTGAAAAGAATTGATGGGATTAGTTACACGGCCTATGAGAAGATTGTTGAAACCGACGAAGATTTAGACACAATATGTCCAAAATGGTTACCTGATCGAACATGAGTCATTGACTCTTGACTCTTGAGTATAAATGTTCTCTGGTCATTGATTATGTATCAAACAGAGTGCTCCATTATAGGTAATCAATCAATAACAGAACCGCTTGTTTAGCCCACAAAAAGCAAACAGCAACAAACAGCTGATATAAGTACAAACAGCAAGTGGAACTGGCGAATAAAAAACACCATTTATCTCCTTAAATCTCTAGATTTACTAAAACATTTTTCTATCAAAACAACAATACAGAAAACAATTTATCGGGGATACACGAGAGCTATTAACTAAAGACTACCAGCACGATGTGTCAAACACGGATTAACATTGCACACAATGGTGTAAAAAATTGTCATTCGCTCGCAAATAAAAAATCACCCCTCTTTCCAATAACCCTAGAACGACAAAAATACAAACGATTTTGAACCTTACAACTATTCGAAATACGACCAATAATCCAGTGTTGCATCTAGGGCTGAGGATGTTTACGATGTAATTGGATGTATCTAACTGGGATTAAAGGAATTACAATTTGTAAGTAAGTAAAAAAGTCCGTGCTGCACTATTGTAGGGGAAAGTAAAACGAGATGCAGGTGCAGTGGCGATAGAATTTATAGGATTAACAGCATTGGATCAGCAGGACATGATGATTCGTGAGATAAATATTATATTTACCTACTTATACCTAGTACAAAAAATAATAAAGCAGCTCTCATATTATAGAACCAACTAGGAATCAACAGTTACCAGATTTTCTCCGTAGATACGAACGCACCTATGAAGAAATAAAATTGACATAAACACCGTGGTGGCTACGGACAACCAGAAAGGTGTCACAGAGGTACCTAACCAAGAGTCACCTTACCATAATGTTCAACCAACTCTCAAATAAGCCGAACGGATGAATGAGTAGGTGCTCAAAAAAGATCAGACTATGTGCCTAGTAAATAAACTTTTACAGGTTAAAAAAAAAGGAACCATTCTGGTTGTCCGTGGTCACCACACTGGTTAAGTCAATTTTATTTCGGATTAGGTATAGCTACATATAGGTAGGTACCTACCAAAGTTTAACTACAACAACTTGTAGATAGCCAAAAAGATTTAAGATAATTTAATGTTTTTGTAGATACCTAACATAATATGGACTTCATTCACATGCACACGATACTACAGAATGATAGGCAAACTGACCGATAATTAGATTATCGACGCAGAACGACGACGACTTAGCAACTAGAATTATTATGAATCAAGAATCAATCACTATAAACTCCACATGATAGAAGACTACAAATAATTTTTATTCGTTTTTTATTAGGTAATAGGAAACGAAATCATTCTAAAAAATCCTTTTAAATGAAGAACTTGGACACTTACCTGACCACTGTCGAAGTTGTACGCCATTTTCGTTCAAAATCACTATTTAAATTACAAATAATTAAAACACGTCGTGCAAAATGATCACAGATTTCTTGGGCCGTCTAAATACGTCAAATATGAAGTTTATTTGTCAAAAAATTGCAGGAAGCCTTCAGTTGTTTGCCGGAAAATGGGAAAGTCTATTGGCCTAACTGCGAGGTCGTTATGGCGACGGAGTTTTCCCCACGTGCGTATGTTCACAGCGTAGGTTGCCTTCAAAGGTTCAATGCCTCCCGTGAATAGAAAATTCTTGCATGCGGCCTGAACAAATTAGGAGCAGTAAACTTGAACAAATCTACGCCATGAAAGTAATATTTACCGTACTTTTCATTCAGCGAATATATTTGAAATTACAGTTCGTTCTTTTCAATGTTCTTTAAACTTGCTTTTGTATAATAATACCTTGAACTTTGGATGACAGATTACTATCTCTCGTGCATTACCATAATAAGTTTATTAGAACAAACACAATGATTATGTTAAATGATGATTGGTTTAATGGTTTCATTTGTATACCTGGGCACGTAGATTTTTAACTTCTAAAGATAATAGGCCCCAAAATAATGACTTGTTTTCAGGTTCATGAATATCACTAAGTAATATACTTAACTTAATAAAATGCGATATGGTCAAAATAAAACTAAAAGTAGATTAAAATTTAAAAGGAATTTAGTAAATATAGACATGCCTTCATTTTTTATATTGGGGAAAAGAGGTAACAAAGAATCAAAAGATGGTAGACACTTAAACAGATGAAAATATGCAGAAACCACCAGATTTAGAGCGTCAAGGGAAACTTAACACCAATGCTATTCTGTAAACATCTCACTGTGAAAACATACATAGGTCAAGTGAACTTGAAGTGAAATGAAAAGAAATTGTACCTACTTATTACCTACACAATTGTACTAACCGGCTTACATGAGGGGATATAGAATCATCGTCTTGCAATTGTAAGCGTCGAGCCTTTTCACGTCTAAAATCTAATGTGTTCGACGACGACGCCATTGAACGCTGTGAGGCACTATGGGCTTCTGTAACATCACTCATTATGTTATAACGACCCGCAGCAAGATAATCAAACAAAGATAATTATATAATTACAACTTCATAAAAACGGAAAACAAAAAAATATTGCTTTATTTACGTCGCGTGTCCCGTTGCGACGTCGCAATAAAGAAAATTAACGTTTGCCGTGTCCTTCGAGAAATATGTTGTCAGAGTATTGTATTTGTTATGTATAACTGTTTATTATAGTATTAATACAGAATTGCGAACTAACATTAGACCGAGGACGTCGCGGACCGGTACATGATTCTTTGCATAAATTATCTTACTTTGTGATCGAGTAAATCAATTTCTGGGGGGTAAAATGGAAATGAGAAGCCATTGAAATTCAGATAACAATTTGAATTTATTGACGAAGAACCACTATGGAGCTTACAATGGTTGTAAAATGATTGTGATAGCTCCGAGATGGAAAGTAGCTGGTGTATTTTTAATACTATGGTAATGCTCTGAGTTGTAGCGTGCCCTGGCTGTGGAGCATTTCCAAGCCCAAGGACGGTAAGGAAAATAAACAGAGAGTCAAGGCTAAATGTTAATGAGCTTGAATATGTTATTATTCCAACACTATCTTATGAAAGGGTGACCGCACTAAGCTGCTTAGGGTTTCTCACCCCGTAGCTTCTCATATTCCAGAAACCTTAACTGTCCTTTCTAGCCCGCACCTTCACCACACTAAAGCTTTCTAATTCGTAATTAATTTACAATGTGTAAATCCAGTCCATGCGAAGATATTCAAAATAAATCATAATTATATTCAAAATCAAACCATAAAATAATAAGTCTTTCTGATATCTATAAGTGTTTCCGGCCATATCTATAGTACCTACAATAATTGTAATAAACCTACATTTGCCATTTCATTATCATTATAATCCTAATTTATTTAATCCAGGCAGAAGATACTCTATTTGAAAATTATTATGTAGGTGAATAATCCTACACAGCTGCATAATCAGGTGGGCTTCCTAAACATATTAATAATAATAATAATAATTTATTTGTCACAAAAAACTTGGTCATGAATCAGAGCCAAAGAAACACGTAGGTACCTGCATATTGGCTTTCTTCAACCGGATGCTTTTAAACATCGACTGCAATTGTGACGGCTTTCTGTCTTTTAATGGACTACACAACAATCTACTGTCAATTATCTACTGGGTAATACTAGGAAACCTTACACACAAATATTGCTGGGGAACACTGGAAAAAAGCTGCAACTATATCTCTTGTATAGCTGCATCTCTTTCTCACAATGAAGTAGTATCACAATAAAAACTCTTATAGCGTGTACCAAACACGGACAGATAGCCACTCGCTGTGTGTAAAATACTGGTATTCAGTTGCATCCGGTTAGACTATAACTATCGATTTTGACTGATATTCAAAGGACTCGAACCTTTAAACTTTGACCATA
Organism: Hyppa rectilinea; assembly: GCA_951799385.1. NCBI lineage: Eukaryota > Metazoa > Arthropoda > Insecta > Lepidoptera > Noctuidae > Hyppa > Hyppa rectilinea. The sequence continues at coordinate 7,932,666 of OX637314.1, forward strand.
CAGTCGTATAGCCTGTTGTTGATATCAGATGGTTGATGGCAGTCGGGTCTATCAAGATTTACAAGGCCTAGAGGAATATCGATATGTTAACAATGATGATCTCATCCATGAACTGAACGGGGATTCAGCCAATAAATCAACCTATTACTCAATAGCTATCAATGTCGTTATAGAAATTCAGTATTGCCATGTTTGTCTAAGGACCGATGGCTGGTGGCGCAGAGGAATACTGGAGTGGAGTCCGAATCAGCAAGCGTATATGATAATTACGTCCCCCAGCTAGATGAACCGACGATCTTAAAAAGGTGACTGGGATAGACTGGATGCGGAAGGTGGAGGTGTTGTGGTGTAGCCTGAGAGAGGCCTATGTCTAGCATTGGACTGCGATAAGCTGAATTGATTGATGATGACGGAACACTACCTACTCCAGCCAGCCAGAAATCCCTTTTCATCTTATAACCATGATTGATACGATGCATAAAGAGGTTTAATCACACATTACATTGTATTGCAATCTTCATACCTATTGTGCTCTATAGATAAGATTGTTGGTGTATCCGTGACATTTTTGTATACACGATAAGTCTAGCAAAAGGCGGATACAATTAATTTAATCAATAATTACGATTGACGAACACGTGAATCAGGAAAAATTATTGGCAAAGTATTGTTATCGAGATTCATTCATGAACAACACAGAATAACAGACAAACAGAAAAAAATTCTTCTGGATACGGTTTGCATTGTCAAGAGTTTGTTGTACCGTGGACCCTGATCTCCTAGTAACTTTGACCCCGTCGCCGGTGCTGGTGGCCTATTTAAATAGGATTAATGGAGAACTAATGATATCAACAAAAATCGTGTGACAAAAAGCATTAAAACTTTGATGATTATACTACAAAAAATAGCTATTGTGTTCTGGCTGATTACAATTTAACTTGGGTACCTAAAAAGGTCAAAGTTTGTTTCTTATCTAATAACTTCTGATAGTCACAAATAGCTGTATTCCATAGTCACTTCTAACTTTTTCATGGTAGACATTTTGTGTGGCAATTTTAATAAGTTTAGGCGCCCAATTATTGCACAAGCAGCTTAGTTATGATGTTCCCATTTCATTGCTTGGGCACAGATCACACAGGCATCCTCTCGGTGTAATGGAGTGGAACACCACACAGGCCCAGTACGGTTTGGTAGAAGGTGGGGTTGATGGTTGTTCTTTCAATTTTTAGTTTTAGGTCATGCCAAGTTTTTCTCGATGTTTTCCGTTCGAGAGCCCGTGATGACGAAATACGAAAGCATTGTCATAAAAGAACTACGTTTACTGCAAAACATATTTTTTTAATGCTTCCACGGAAACAGATGATAAACCTTATTTCTTTTCAGCAACAAATACCCACCAAACCTACGCATAATCAAACTTGAATATTGGCAAGACATATCGAAATGTTTTTGGGTACAATCCATTTCACATCGTCAATTACCCGGGAACACCTGAGTCCCGGGACGGCCGGGATCAATAGGCGGAGTCGACCGGGATTGGTGCATCTCTACGCTGGGCGGGGACTGAGACACACGGATGTTGCGGATGAGATAAATTGGGAATTTATGATTTTCAGAGTTTTAAATGAGAGGTCACTTTAATCAATCAATTTCAAACCATAACCAGATCATCATAAATGCCTAGCCTTTTCCCAACTATGTTGGGGTCGACTTCCAGTCTAACCGGATGCAGCTGAATACCAGTATTTTATATGGAGCGACTACCTATCTGACCTCCACAACCCAGTAACTGGGCAAAACGATACCCCTTGGTAAGACTGGCTGTCAGATTTTCGGGTTTCTGTCAACCCGTAACGACTAACAAAAATGCACAAATGACAGCCGGGACCAACGTGCTTTCCGAGACACGGAGGAGTCTCGGTATGTAAAATATTATTCAAAATAAGTAGGTACAGCGAATACTTGTAACAACCAATAACATTTATATGGACACAGTGAAATACAAAAAATAAATAAGGATTTAACACAGTAATAGGTATATACTTCACGGATGCGCTAATAAGGTTCGTAGTAAGAATAGAAGGATTTTAAAGCTTATGTTTAATGTCCTAGAACCAAAGATTCGAGGACATGTGACATCTACCAACCCGCACAGGACTCCGTCTCCCAGAGTGTAAATGTTAAAAGACTTACACAGTCAGGGAAATGCCCTGAATTTTGTGTCTTCATAAATAGGTACACATTGATTTGTTAAAAGTACCTAAATATGTCATAAGTAGGTAAACACTAATTAATTTCAACCTTGGACGTAATGCCTTTATCGGTCATCAAGATTTGATAGTAATTAGATAGGTAACTAATAAGTAAAAAATCTTAATGATTATTGATGTAAGTATCTAATAAACGCGGATTGTTCGGCTTTTTTCTAGTGGTCGAAGGTATGATTGGGCTTTCAGATTATCAGGAACACATTTTTTTTCAGATATGCGTAATCTGTAGTCCGTCTTTACGATAAAGGTGATTTTCTCTGCAAACAAAAATGGTGTTTTTACAAAACTACTCAAACTAGAAATGTAACATACATCTATACATATAAATAAAATTGGAGTGTCTGTTTGTAATATTGAAATAACCGTTTTTTAATACATGTATATGAATATAATACGGTACATACACCAAAATAACATTTTTTACAATTTTTGTCTGTCTGTCTGTCTGTTTGTTCCAGAAATTCTCTGAAATGGCTGAACCGATTTTGACGGGTCTTTTATAGGCAGGAGTAACATGATGATTTCCCAGCCTTAAAAAAAAAAGGCGTTACGTTTATTTTAGAAAAAAATCTTTTATTTAAGAAAAATAACTGTTAGGCCCAACGAAATTCAGCTATTTATATTTTCGCTGATAAATATAAACTTGTATAAATATTAACTTTCGGTAATCCTTAGACATGAGAGTTTTCTTGTTTGTATTTTCGTCTAAATGTTACTGCGGGCACCGCCCTCTCTGTGAGAGGGTTGGTCCATCCCCTTCCAGAGAGGATAAAAAGCTGAGGGATGCTGACCTCTTAACTAGTGTGAATCTGAGTGAGATACAGTGTAGTGATAAGTGAGATAACTAACAAACAGTCTCTTTTATTTTTTTGTGAATAATTATTAGTAAGTAATTAAAATTGACTTAGTAGTAAATACCTAATCAAATTATTGTGAATATTATCCGTTTTCTTGTGTAACATATGTTTAACATACGTTAAAGGATTATAATCAACTCAGTGAATAAAAAACGTGAGTAATTTATATTTTACTAACTTTTGCCAGCGGCTTCGCCCGCGTGTATGTAGGAAATTATCCCACGAGAACCGTACATTTTTCCTCAATAAAAAAATTAAAAGTAGCTTATAATTATGCTATTCCAGACCATAATCCATCGTTGTGCCAAGTTTCATCCAGATCCGTTAAGTAATAGTTTTTGAGTTTATTGGTTACAAACATATACATACAAATCATCTATAAGTACTAGTACTTTTTAAGTAATAAGTCTAGATGTAATGGAATTTCTTTGATAATTATAGATAAGTTTTATCAAATTTCTTAGTACAGTCGAGTTCATTAATATATTGGCCCTTTCAGGCTTCAAAAATATATGACCGTCAAAAAAAATCATAATATTGTGACAACTATAAGCATCATTAAATTGTGGTCAAGATTTAGATTCATTATTATGTGACTGGTTTTTCTCTGTAACATGTATACAGCCAAAAGCACATTATTATATGAACAACATTAAGATCCTATTATCTGAACATTGTAGGATTCACAATTATGTATGCATACATGAATACAATAATATCTAAACAAGTAAATGTAATTCAAATTCAACCTTATTACTTACGTCATAAAGATGATTTTAATAGCAATCTTAAAATTGCATGGTCAAGGAGTTTGCAACATTATTTATCACTGGCTAGATTAACTTCAAATGACGCTAACTATGTTGAACTGTTCACATTGGCATGATCACATATTATTGAACTGTTCATGATCACATATTATTGAACTGTTCATGATCACATATTATTGCACAATGCACAGCATATATTATTGAACCGTTACCGCCGATATATTTTTGATCATAGGTTCTATATGATTTATTGAGCTTTCCAACGCTCACAATATTTTGAATCCTTGACAGTGTCAATATATTAATGAACTCGACTGTACAAACACTGAAAAACTGAATAGTTATGTAGGTACCTAAGGATAAATAAACAACCCAGTAACTTTTTTTTTTTTTCAACCAAGAACATATTATAAAGAGAAAGAAACGTTTAAGTACTTAATCGATTTATTTTCCCTAAATCAACAAATATCTCCTCAACAAAAACCGCACTTCAGGCAAGTATTAGATAAGCCGTCGGTCTCATCATTTCAGCCGAAAGACGTCCACTGCTGGACGCTTCCCCCAAGCACTGGCACTTCACCCGGTTCCGTACTGCCCGCATCTAGCTGATTAAGGGAGGTCTTCCAATCCAAAAACTCCCGGTACGCTATCGGTTCTCCAGAACCTTTCGGCCCCATCGGCTATCTGTTCCGCGAACCCTGCCCACTGCCACTTTAGTTTAGCAATTCTTCACACTATGTCGGTTACCTTGGTTTCCTGAGAATTTCTTCATTTCTGATTCGAGCACATAGAAAAACTAAGCATAGCCCTAGCCGTCGGTTGCACCCATGAAAACACCAAGTTTTCAAATTGTAGATAGATTGATTCCAATCCAAAATTCTACGAACCTTCAGAGGACCAAGAATAGATCGAGATTAAAATACATAATGTATTAGTCTTATTATCCTCCCATTTATTAGGTAGGCCGAGCCCCAGGTGGCAGCGAATTGTGTAAGATGACAAATCTTACTACTATAACACAGAATAACTATAGCCTAAGCGGGATTGTCCGAAAGGGTTACCGCTACCCCGGAACATAAAGGGCTACGGAAGGAACATGGATGGGTTTTAGTCAGTAAGAGTCTGACACTCTCTTCCGCTCCACCCAGAGCGGGAGAAATCATTGGATGATTTCCCAGCCAGAAAAAAAAAAGAATAACTATAGCCAACAATATAGCTATAGCTATAGTTTTTTCATTGCTGAGATCTTACACTATAAGCTGGCTGGCGAAATGCAAGCTCTATAATCCAACATTTATTTGTTATATTTTAAACCTACAGTCTCATACGTTAATACCTAGTTATAGATAAACTGACGCATTTTAGCCATGGAGGTAGGCAGAAACTATATTAGAACACCACATGCTACGATCGTCTGTCCCCTGTCTCAGTCTCATACTTATAGGAAGGTACAGAGGCCAGCACTTAAAGTTACCCCTATCTGTCAAATTTCTTTGATAGTTTTGCAACTTTATTACAAAAGCATAAGATTAATTTTCTATTGGATAAATTTGTCAGTTTGAAATAGCTTGATGTGCTGTCGTCTGTACGTAATCATGCATAGTCTTTCACGCAATTTCACGCCACTCTATGCTATCTTTTCTGGTCTTTAGAGTCGACAACTCCTTGCAGATAACGTAACACTCTTACAATCGAGGTAATTTAAAACCCATTAGGTACATCAAATGTTGAATAAATACTGTGTCTGTTTAGAGACAACGAAAATAACACAATGAATTCGACATTGACATTGTGTATTATACATCTAGGCTCGCTTTATCTACATACGTAATTAAAAGGCTTAATAAGTAATACAAAATGTGTACCTAAAAATTTAAAAAGTGCCTGAACAATTTGAAATCCACTTTTATTACAATTACTCGTATTATCGAATCGATCTCGAAGCCAAGTTCTCTCTATTATGTACATGAATAAAGACGCTTTGTATAAGGGCTCCTACAAACAGGCGCGTCGTGACTCCGTAGAACTTCTATAAAAACTTCATGAAAATTTTTCTATCAGAATCGCGTCGCACCTTCGCGCAGTGCCCGCCGGCGGCAGACTTAACCCTTAGAGACACGTATGTTTTGATTCCTCATCAAATCGAATTGACTGCCCGCAAGGGTGGAGTGCTCGAGATAAATATTACAACACGCGTTCACACCTAGCACTAAGCGGAGCCTTTAGGGGATAATAAATCCGTATTTATTCTTTTTATATCGCCCCAACCCTTCTCGTAATCGAATCATGCCCGCTAACCGTATCGAATCGATTCGTTTGATGGCTCTCTTGGAACTTACTTTATTTGTTACTGAAGTACTTTTGTATTAGTAGCCTTGTTAATTATTGTGAAAATATCGTTACTTAACTGGATCCAATAATTAGTATAAAATAATTAAAAATTAGCGCCCTAATCTAAAAGCAGAGTTTTTCAAGACTCAATCTGCTTAGCCTTTTCCCAACTATGTTGGGGTCAGTCAGTAACTGGGTAATACGATACCCCTTGGTAAGACTGGCTGTCAGACTTTCGGGCTTCTGACTACCCGTAACGACTGTCAAAGATCCACGAATGACAGCCGGGCTTAACGTGCTTTCCGAGGCACGGAGGAGTCTCGATATCTAAAAATGGTCACCCATTTACAGACCAACCCCGACAAGCGTAGCATAACCTGATGGATCGATCCGTGCGGCTGTTATTACTAAGCCACGAGCTCCAAGTAATACCATTAGACTAATACCTACCATTTAATCATTATGTTCATATTCCGTGACCATTTTACGCAAACCACGTCAAATACTACTCCTCCTCTTATCCTCATATAGAGTGACCATGAAGAGTTGGCTGGAAGCTAGCGGCATGGAGGATGGATCCTTGTCGTGTATGCTGGCAGAGCCGCGGGAGGCTCTTCTACCCATCACTGGCAGGGAGAACTTGGCCCCAAGGAAAAGGTAATTTATTGTGAGCATGCCTTGTTTCCCCTGAACTGTAGATGACTTACACCTCTACCTACCCCTTCGGGTAAAACAAGCATGATGATTTCCCTTGGTCCCTACGTTAAAAGCTAAGTTACCATAAATGTTTGCAATACTTTTTACAGTAGAATCTAAACCTTGAAACTAGTATCTACAAAAAACAATTCTGCCCTTGCACCTTGAATCTATAGGTACCTAGTTGAATGAACAAAAATGTAATTTATACGTAACCCTGATTTTACAGCCGATTTAAACAAGTTGTGATATTTGTTTTCGACATAGGTATGTTGTAAAAGACTTGCAAGACATGACGTGTGTTTAAGGCTTTTAACTATTTTGTTTTTTTTTTTTAATTTTCTACAAACTATAGTTTAACTAGTTTTTACCACTTGTTTACCTATGGCGTAAACGATGAAGAAAACTTTGTAGTGGACACAAAATGTAAAATACTTACAACATTTTTTAAACATTGTTCTAATTATAGGGTAACATAGACTGACTGTCTCACTTTGACTGAAAATGTTAGTCGTTCTTTTTTTTCCAAACATTCAAGTATTTATAATTAAAACATTATATATTATAATTATTAAATACTATAACAATTACTTAATATATACAACCTACAACTTAAACATATATCCATTATGTACAAGTGGTAAAAAAGGGGAAGACCTAACAGGGGGTCAAAAACTTCACCCCCGTCGCTGTCAGTGGAAAATGTGCCTAAAAAGCTGGCAGTAGTTCCTTTATTTTTATAATTTACTTGTCTACAATTATTTTGGTAACAGCCGTTATTACTATTACCAACGGTTTAGGAATGCGTGCAGCGCGCAACCAAAATAATTCAAAGTAGCATGGATAATGTACCCATCTATCAAAACTAACAAGCCGCTTATTCTAATATTTATTTTGTAAAATGTAGGCATTTTAGACTAGACTTATAATTCAAGTTTAATAGGTTTCAGCCTGAAAATACGAATTTCGCCCTGAATTACTGAAATGAAGTTTGTGTTTTGAAATATAGCGCCGGATTTGGTGCGAATACTCTTTCATTGATTCGTGAATGATGAACACATATCTAACTGATAACAACTCTATAGGTAACGCATAAAGCATCGCAAGACTTGAACGCACCATATTTTATTTTGACTTATTCTATGATAATTTAAAATTTCAAAAATAATGATCACTCTCAATGACTAATCTCTGATCTCTGTTCGAAATCTGAATACCGTTTATCATGTTCTAGGGACAGAACATTGGAACCATGTGCTTTGTCCGAAGAGGCTTACCTGTCAAGTGGAGCTGGATCCCCTTGCGCCGGTCTCTCACGCGAAGAACGACGCAGGCGTCGCCGGGCTACCCTCAAGTACAGAACAGCCCACGCCACCCGCGAGCGAATCCGTGTTGAGGCATTCAACGCGGCCTTCGGAGCCCTCAGAAGACTTCTACCAACATTACCACCCGACAAAAAGCTGTCTAAAATCGAAATCCTGCGACTAGCTATCTGCTATATCGCTTATCTCAATCACGTGTTGGATGCGTAAGGCGTACATAGGCGATAGGCATAATTTCCTAATATTTTAGTGATATCATTATTTTATCGCTTGTTAATAATGCCCGACTCTATTATTGTCCCACTGCAGGCACTTTCCTCATACAGAGGGGCGGGTGTTGATATCAGTGAGTTCAGAAAGCTAAAAGTCTAGGTAGCCTTTCGTTGTTTGCTTTCATCCGGTTAGTACTCACCGGGATTTAAAAAGCATAAAAAATGAACCCGCGTGCGAACGACATTCGTTTTCATTTTTTGAAGGGACAAACCTACATGGTCAAATACTTTTTGCCCGAATATGGTAGGGACAAAACATCTAGCTAATATGTTACAGAAACGATAGTAGATTGTTATCTAGTCATTGTCTTCCTAATAATTTTAAAATAATAATTTAGGTACCGTTTATGTTCTCTTGTAAATATAACATAAAATAAAAAAATGTTATAAAATTTATACTATTTATTTACAACTTAACTTTGTAGTCCTAAGTTTACGAAGAACCTATGTCATCATATCATTAGGTAACTATAATACACAATCCATAAATTAACTCTGAGGTATTAATTTTTCCCTCTATTGCTACTTCCTTAACATTAATTTACAATGATATTTCAAGATCTTTATACAACACAACATCATTTTCTTTTCAAATTGTCCATATAACTTAAGAGTACTGGGAAGAATACCATTCCATGTAATAAACCTAGGATGACCAAAGACAAGAACATTCTGAAGAAAAATACTTCGATAATTTCAGTGTATGAAAAAGCTAGAACTACGATAGGAATGTTTGTGAACGTAATTCCAGTAATTATCGTCGCTCCGACTTTTTGGATAGCCTGTTCTACTTTATTGTTTCCCTCTGCTGTGGCATAAGCATGAGCAATGTGGCTACAGAATTCAACAGATATTCCAATAGACACAATCAAATTAATATTGGAGACAGCGTTAAGAGGAATACTCCATATGTACATGACACCCATCATATTCACAACTACCAAGATTACATTAACCATGACGGCAAACGTAGTCATAATATTAAAACCAGAAGCCAGCAGATTGAATACCATGGCACCGATAAGGCAGTACCCGATTGACACAAACGTATCTAACCACATAGTCAAATATTGCTCATAATATACAAAGAACAAAGAATAAGGAAAAACCTCCACATTCAGACCTGTGCGTGCTTGAATTGCAGCGGTTATGTCCGCACTGATCCTATAACCATAATCAACAGCATTTATATAGTCTTTCGAGGTACTTAACGGTGTTAGATAAGCCATGAAATTAGTATCATGGACGGTTGCACGACCCTCTTCGTCAAGGACATAATTAACAGCACTTGAATAACTAGCTAATCCAGCTTTGTTGCACATGTCAGTCGGTGGATCCTGCAAGAAGAATGGTATATACCTGTCGAAGGCTTCCCTGTGAGGTCTCAACATGCCGTTGGCGTAGTCTGACCTCTGAATTTCACAAAAAGCACAGTCAGACGAAACACTTGTACTTTCACAGAATGTACCATCTGTAATGTTGTATTTACAACAACCACCATATAAATTAGTCCAATCAATGAAATCATCCAACCAAGAGTTAGAACTCTTAGAAATAGAAGTAATTTCGCTATGTTGCGAAGCCAAAAATATTTGAGTGATTAAAGAGTCGCTGTGACACAGCTGCCCACCACAAATTACGTTTTGATGGTTAGGATTAGAAAAATCTAAACCACCTTTAAGAATGAAATATATTGGTGGTCCCATGCGTATATAATTACTGACAGCTTGCAAATATTGATACACATAAGAATCGGGTGGCAATGCTAATTCTTGATCTAATCCAATTTCTAGCTGAGGAATTAACATAACACTGGAAGAAACCATGCCCATGAATAGAATAGCTACTACAATTTTTACGCGCCAATTAAGAATAAATTTAGAATATGGTTCCATCAATCTTTTTGTAACACTTTTGTATGGAGTTTCAGAATGTAGAGGATTTTCGTCATCTAATATTTTTTTCCGAATGCAACAGAACAAGTCTAATCTGTTTTTAGAGGCTCGTTTGTAGTCAATAGATAATAACGCAACGACTGTAGTTATCTGAAAAACGAACAGAAATCCTAAAGAAACAGATGCAAATATTGCAAAGGTCACTACGGCAGGGAAGTTCGCAAGACTACCGATTGCGAAACAAGTAATTTGAGTCACTGACGACACAAACATTGAAGGACCGACTTGGCCCGTCATCTTTTCAAAGACAAACTTCCTTTTTTTCTCAAAACTAAAATCTTCTCTATAGTCGTCAAAGGATTTTAAATTACTTTGAATATCATGCAGCGTGTTGACCATAAGGAAAACGTTATCAATACCAACTGATAGTACAAAAAATGGTATGACATTAATAGCGAGCAACGTTAGGGTAACCCGGGCATACCCCAGTGCACCCATCGCACAGAAAATGGCCACGAGAACTATTACAATACTGCCAAGAGCAACCATGATTTTGCTATCAATAAACCAAGTTTTTAATGATCGTATGTTTCCTAACGCTACTGTTACATAAATAAACATAAGAACATAACTAATAGCAATGGGTACAGCTTCTGCAACAGAAACTCGTTGAATCTCATCTTCAACGGACCTTTCCGTCGCAAAAGCGACAGAGATAGAATCTGGTTTCCTGTTATCTCGGTAATCGTGCAAAAGATCTATAAACTTCGATTCCCACTCTAACACAGGTTCTAGTTCTTCTTGCAAAAGGAAATTTGAAATGGGGAAATTAATCAGAAGAGTATTGGCACTCAAAATATTACCTCTTTCAAATCCTCCAAATACTAGGTCGGGCTCAGCACCACCACCCCACGACGACAAACAACCAAAACCATAGTGATTGTTAATACAGTTTTGAAGGCTACGGAGATATGTATCTGGATTTATATTATCCCTGTCATTACCCAAAAAAGAAGCTGCAGACATTGACACGCACTGTCCAATATCTTTCTCTCCACCGCGCTGCCGAAGTGGAGCATAGCAGACATCTTTTAACGTGACTCCTCCATCGTCTTCGCCTATTGCTAAAATTTCATCTTCAAGTTTAACTAATTCTTGTAATGCCTCTAGTCTAAATGCTGGACCGTAAGTAACACCTTCGTCACTAATAAAAGATTCAAGATCAAATGTTAGAAAAACCTGCGCAGTTCGATAAAAAGGACCAAACCTCTCATTGAAAAAGTTTAACTCTTGACGACTTTTAGAATCAGGCGAAGACCAAAGTTCTATAGGATTTGCAGTCAGTCTTAGGCTTACCAAACCGAAAAACATACCGAAAGTGATCCAAGATGTTACCATAATAATTAAGACAGGGTGGCTGGCGGACATACCTCCGATTTTAGAAAATAATTTTTGAAAAACCTTCGTTAGCTTATTTGCACCTGATCCAATTTCTTTTCTTTCAGAAATTCTGTTTACTTTTCTACGTTCGAGATATGCCAGAATTATAAATATAAGAACACTGCATGCAAAGAAAACTAATCCAACAGAAAATCCAATGCAATTAAGTGATACAACAGTACAAATATCAGGGACGATAGGTTGAGTCACAGGACAGGTTTGTATACAGTCCACACAACTGCACGGTAAGTCATCGCCGAAGGTTGAACTACAAGGTAGAGCCTCCTTGTTCATAGAATCTTCTGGATTCGGCGATCTAATAAAATTCACTTGAACCGGCACTAAAGGATTGTTTGCAGCATCACCAGTGGCGCTAAACCAAGATTCCGCATCACAAATAACTGCATTACCACACATTAAATTTATAGCTGGCAAGCCAGTTTGAGGTACCATGACGCCAGAACAGGATTCATGAGCCCCCAACATAAAATCTTCATGCATTCTGAAGTCTATTTCATCGACGTGTGGTCTACCCTCTGTTGTCGTATTCCGCACCTCCATGAATCGATCCTGATCTGTGGCACAGTTCATTTCGCAGATTTGCCTCGCGAAGTTCCTGTAGCATGTTGGGCAACGGCCGAGGATACCCTCAGCGAGAACTAAACTTTCAGCCGTCCTGACTACTTGGTCTGCATCGCAACAAGTCAATATCTCGTGATCTGGTAATCTTTTACCTTCATCGTCAACAACGAAAGTCGGGCATATCCTGCTGAAGATATCTAAGATTTCTGCAGCCCGTTCTTCGGTTAAGTCTTTGATTAACGGTAATGCTTCCTCGTATACATGACAGGGTTTAACCAATCCATTCGGCGTTTGGTAGCATTCACCACGTGAGACACATTTCGCATTAACACTGCACCACAGAGTCAGAAAACATAATAATGCGTTAAGAAACTTCATTTTAGCAGACTCACTTATTTCATTCACTTAATTTTATAAAAAAAAAACATTGCTGAGATAGTCGGACAGCCTTCGCCAGCTACTACGGCGATATAAATGAAAAAAATGCGGCCGCTTGGATTAATCTGACTGCTAAGTAATCGATAACTTATCAAAAATTAACGCAGGTGTGAGATAATAATGTCATTGATTACAACAATGTAGAAGTTTTTCGAAGCTTTATCTTCAAGACAGCAATAAAATAAAATGAGTAGGTACACAGGTGCGGACTGTTCAGCCCTCGCTCCCCCAGTGTCTCGGGGGAACGGCGTCCCCAACTATACCGCAGCTGCTTTCCAACACGTTTCCCGATGTCCCCATGCATTCGTAATGAGCCAATAATGTGCGGAAACAGACGACTTGATATTATATTGCATGTATTTTTAAAATATGTCAGCACAATGATATATGCTTTGGCTGGTTCCATTTATGATCGCCGCCGCCTTTATATGGTCAAACCCTTCAATTATGTGGTTGAGAAGAAATAAGACACTGTACCTATTTAACACAATAATTACTCATCTGAGAGCAGACAAGAACCTGAACTAACCTGCAAATAGTCTACTTATTATACGTGAGTCAGGTGACTCACGCCTAGCCTTTTCCCAACTATGTTGGGGTCGGCTTCCAGTCTAACCGGATGCAGCTGAATACCAGTATTTTACATAGAGCGACTGCCTATCTGACCTCCACAGCCCAGTAACTCCGCAATACGATACCCCTTGATTATACGTAAGTAGGTCTAATAAAATCTTTAAACCATACCAATGATCTAACAAAGCCATATTCAGATGCCCAGTGTGTCATAACTTCTCGTCAGAACTCCTCTTTTTACACTTTGTAATTTATCAATCTAAACAGATGTTAGTTAAAATGTAACAGGATCGTAAGTGAATTTCTCGCCGAGGTGAACACGTGTTTAATGGGCATTATATTGTGTTTTGGATGAATGGCTTATAATTTACAAAGAGTCCCGACCAAATTGTGGTAAAAAGAAAAGCTGCATTATGTTCCAGTGGAAACTAGTGTTTTAATCAGGTACTTTTATGTGATAAAACTACAAATTAACTATTTGTATTAATTATTTTCAACCTTTTCCTTTTTTTTTTAAGTTGGGAAATCATCAAATGACTCCCGCTCTGGGTGGAGCAGAAGGGAGTGTCAGACTCTTACTGACTAAAACCTATATATGTTCCTTCCTTAGCCCTTTATGTTCCGGGGTAGCGGTAACCCTTTCGGACAATCCCGCTGATCCTTTACTTATGCTGTGATAACTTCCTTCTTGCTAAACATGATTCTAGGCTAGTGGGACGTACCTTAAAGGGTTGACTTCGAAGCGCTCCGACCTGCGTATTTGATATTAATTTCAACTTGATATCTCCACACTGGTCCTTGACAAACAAACAGACAAATGGACGGACGGACAAAGAAGTGGTCTATAAGTGAAGTGGGAAGTGGGTTTCGTATTTTTCCTTTTGAGGTAGGTACGGAACCTTAAAATATTGTTTTCTATATCTGAATGCAATGCAATAATTATAATACCAAACACTTATAAAAATTGCTAAAAGTTAGGTGGGTGCCAGAACTTTATGTAAATAACTGATCGATACATAATCCCCGTCCACTTGCCAAAAACGTGCTAATTTAAAGCCTGTAATAAAAAAATAAGTAAATACTGAACACCTGAAGAGAAATAATGCTGATAAGGACAAAAACTGTTCAATCATCATTACAAGGATGTATGACTCCTTATTTATTATACACCTGACCTGCGGAATAAATGAGTAACACACTAACAGCAGCCGTAGGCAATCGGCTTCATTTTGACAGTTCAACAACATTCATTGCGTTATTTACGAATGTAAAATCATTTTAAAAGCTTAAAAATCGAATATGAAGCAATATACTGAACTCATTTAGATTGTGTTTTTGTTTTAAGCAAGGTGCTGTTGATAAATTATCATTACCTAATGCAATCATTGTAATCAATCATAGATTTTAATAAGAAAAGAATAGCTAAAGAAGAAAGAATTCTCGAATTGTGTCTTAATTATATGCATAAGTGCATTTGTATGCAACAGATGTTTGCAGATCTTCGTAAAAACCCTTACGGGTAAAACGAGAATTGAGAATGTGAAGGCAAAGGTGCAGGACAAGGACGGCATTCTACCAGAACAACAGCGTTTTTTCTCGAGCGCTGGTAAATGTAGGATGGCTGCACAACAAACTCTGACTACAACATCCAAAAGGAATCCATCCTTCACTTGGTGCTCAGACTGAGGAGCCCTTCTTGGATGAACCTTCTTTGCGTGTCCTGGTCATGACATCACACTAATATTACCTATAAGGGCGAAAGATTGTGAGTGTTTTAGTGGAATGGAGGACCAGGTTGGAAAGGGAGGATCCTCCAACCAGACTGGTATTGCGTCTGGCGGGCTGTTTGTATGTTTGTGACTTCTTCACGCTCAAATGGCTGACCGGATCTGCATGCAATTTGGCACACATATAGTTTATAACCTCGATTACCACATAGAATTTATATCCTGGAAAAATGTACGGTTCCTATGGGATAATTTCCGACATCCACGCGGGCGAAGCCGCTGGCAAAAGCTAGTAAAGAATAACTGTGATAAAATGGTTTGCCGCAATTGCTATGCTCTCCTCTACCCTTTTTTTTTTTTTTTTTTTTTTTTTTTTTTTTTTTTTTTTTTTTTTTTTTTTTTTTTTAAGGCTGGGAAATCATCCAGACTGCTCCCGCTCTGGGTGGAGCGGAAGGGAGTGTCAGACTCTTACGGCGCTACCAACCGCCGCGCCGCGCCGTAAAACCAAGTGTACAACCAACAACCTGTGCCCTAAGAAGCTGAAGGATTTAACCATTTTATTACTTGCACAACATTATCATTGATTCGCTATCTATTTCATACAGAATTTCATTCATAAGTTTATAAGGAATAAACAATCTTTCTTTCCCGTATAGATAGTGACCAACTAACCTGGTGTCAGAGTTTTTAAGCTGCCCATGGGCCTCTAACTTAGCTTCACATGCTGTTGAGAAATATCTCTCAGACATGCCGGTTTCCTCACGATTTTTCCTTCGCCGTTTTTAAATCAAGTGATAATTATACAATACGCACATGAATCCGAAAAGTCGAAGGTGCGTGCCTTGGGTTTGGACTCGAGACCCATGACTTGGCAGTCCGACGGTCACACCACTAGGCTAGCACTGCTTAATACACAATAATGTCGAGACAAAATATAGTCGGGAATAATTTATTTCTCGTAAAAAGAAAATTACTAATTTCTCTAATCTTGTAACAATACGCAGTAAGTAGGTGGTGACAAGTCGCGTGTTGATTAGATTGATGGTCTAATTGTTGTCTGGGGAAATCAACGGCGCGAGGCGGAATCATGATCGTTCTAATGCTGATGTAATTGATACTGATCACGCGGGGGTCGCAAAGTATGTTACAGGAGCAACGAGTTCCCAGTGTTCCCACACTTAACTAAGATAGCAGAACTATTTGTAGGATTTTAAAATTTACTATTATTTGGAAGGAATTAGGTTTTGAATTTTTTGGGGGTAGTTAGTGAATAAGTTGGTATGTTTAAAAATAACATACATTGCAAGTTAAATAAAAGCTTGTAAAAACTAGGATAATGGTACCTATACTGTAGCGCTATTTTTCAGAATTACTATCAGGAATAGAATGGAACTAGAAACAATTGCTTGCATTTCTTGAAGTCGTCTTGAACTTATGAGGTTTCTCCTGATCAGCGTATTCTGCTTATCCTCTTCGGAGTTTAATGGAGTGAAGTTTTTATCTGCTAAATCTAGAACAATGCCATCTAGTATCATTATGTAATACTACGTACCAAAGGAGAGAACGAATGTTTAGTAATTATACTGCCATCTATTACCGAATAGGAGAACTTTACACCCTCGTTTTTTCATATAAGTTTACTATTCCACGCAAGGTGGCGCTGCCTGCATTTCACTATGAGTTAAAGGTGGCTTTGGGTTGTTAAAGCTTATAGTACAAAAATAAAGTAAACTAATTAATTAAATACACATAAATATACAATTAAATTACGAATTGATTAGAGCGTTAGAGAAAATTTTAGGTGCTGAAGATAATATAATCATAAGTGCACCTTAGTACTTACCTAGTTGAATAACCAACATAAATGTAACGGTACTTACACATTTTACATCGACGTTTATCTGGGTATATCAAATTCATTAGACATCATTATACGGATTGTCTGCTAGAAGTCCATTCTTTAGGCGCCATACTGAATAATGCATCCAAGTGTTTACAAGTAACCGTCGAATTACATTAAAATGCAGGTCTGAAGAAACCTTTTTTTGTATCGTTTAATTTGTTAAATTTTATTGGCTTTAAGTATCATAATAAAATTGAGTCTACTAGAGTACATTTATATATTTCTATAAACAAAAGGCTTCAAATAAAAACGTTATCAGCAACATAACAGCTGGGTAGAGTCGAAAGCAGTAAAATCAAGTTCTAGCAATAACAATAATAGTTTTCTTTAATATTTTGCCTCTAGATTTTCTTTGTTATTATAATATTCCCTATTATAGTATTATGAATGTAGCCGGATGTCTAGCAATGAACTCTACCAACCTACACGAATATATTCACGGGCGGGACTCGGGATAAACAGATTCGGTGCCAAATTATTAAAGTTACAGCATGTAGAAGTACGAGTAGGTACTTTCGTCACGCGGTGTATTTATTTTATGAGCTCAAATATAATTACAATTCCACTAAACGAAATATGGCTATGACTGGAAAAATACAACGTACCTACTTAAGTGACAACGTTTTTATAAATACCATAACTCACCTTACCCGTGAATTTATGGAATTGGGAGAATTTTCCCAAATTAATCCATGATTCAGATCGTTATTCCGTGGGAGTATACAGCTTTGAGCCAGTGTTTGTTAAATAAAATAGTACCTACATTCTCTCACAGTGCGATTTATTACGGATACGGGAACATTTGCTGTCGGATTCCGGAGCAAAGTAATTTTAAAACACCTCGTCTCAGCGACGCCTGTGACGTAGGCAATGTCACGAGTATTTTGGCAATACGCAATAACAACAATGGATCTTTGAGACTTTTGATTAGAAAATGCTAACGTAAAAACATACCTATTTAAAGAACATATAGAAAGAATTTCTTCAATCGTCCGAAGCATGGAAAATTCCATGCGCCGCGATTTGTATCGTGGCGCAACTGCGAATACCTACTTTTACTTTTTTATTTCTGTTTCAACCAATTCAGTTCTAACATAAAATACCTGCAAACATACAGTTTAGATTTATTTCTTTCTATTATCCTTTCATATAGGTAATTTATTTGCTAATCGTGAGAATGAATGTGAGGCCAAACGAATAGCCGTTAAGGACGTTCCGTTTATAAACGTATCTGCAAATACCTATTTATACAAATATTTCATGAACATTCGATGATATGCACTGAAGTGCAGAACCTACAGCCTTGGTCTGAAATATTTTCATCCTGTCTTCCTGGATCTAAATCATCCTGAAAAATCATAAAACGGACCAATCCTGTCCAAATCCATTAGCGGCTATAATAATATAATTACCTTTATTATTCCTAATTTCTTTCACTTTTATGACAATAATTATTAGTCTAATTAAGAATAATGTGTGCAATATTGCACATCATAACATGAATTGCAAGACTTCGTTGTCTACTCAAAAAAATTCAAAGTGATTTTAATTTTAAACACAGCCAAAATTATTTACCAACAAACAGATCATTACAGATGATATCTATAAGTATTGAGAACTCTTGAAAAATCAACTACCCACTACTTGTATGTAATAAAATAAATAACCTACTTTTGATAGCATCAGTTAACCCTGCCAATACTCTTCCACGTAGGTAGGTATAGTCTTCGCGAACAAATAAAATACCTATAGGCAAGCGAAGAAAAAATTTAGAAAAGTAACGTAGAGCAACGCTTTTTCTTGCTCCCATTAACGGTTATATGACTCCATTATTGTTTATTTATTTTCAATGTTATCTGTCCTATCAGTCGTTAACCTTCCGAGCACGTGGACGTAGTAACTATAGTATTTTGTTGGATTTGAAGCTGTAGCTCTGCATCAAGAAAACAAATTTTGCCTCATTCAAGCTCTAGAGAAAGACAGGTAACAAAAATCATTTGGCCGACGACCGAGAAGTATACATAGCAGTGAGCTATTCGTAAAATAGAACGATAAGTTGTCCGAAGTGAAAGAGACAGACTTATAAGTGTACCCGTATGCGAGAGTAGTCCAGACCGGTTAGGTCAGAGCGCCTGCGTCGATTTCGTGCGATAGAGATGCGAATATGCCAAGTGAGTCGTGTAAGAGCAGTACATTCGAAGGTTACATGTTTTATCGTGGAAATTTCCACTGCAGACAATTGAAACTTGAACGTATGGGAGGGCTAGTGATGGATTATTTTTAATACAATCGATATTACTTAAATATATATTATTAAAAATAGAAGGAGTAATGATTTTTTTTCTTAAATTACATTTTGGTTTCTTGAAAACACCGAAGACTTAACAAGCTCTAGATGAAAATAGGATGACACAAGAGTGACACATTCGAATATTTCTAAATGCGTCGTTCTTCTGGCAGCCGATGATTAAGCCCACGTTTGGAAGTTATTCGTAATCCATATAAAAATAAAACAAGTGCGTACTTAAATAAGCATTTGATAAATGACAAAAGTATTTAAAATACGTAGCTTAAGTCATATTGGCATGGGCAACGTACGGGTTGACAGCTATATATTATAAAACAATTCTACGATAGTTGGCTCGCGACCAACAACGGAGTTTATCTAATCTTGAAAGCTCTCGTTCTGATAGCACTGTATTGTTGACATAAATTGATCATAACACATGCCTACTTATCACATTAAAGTATAAATACAACTTAGGAATGGTATTTTTATGCCTGACATTTCCGGGCTTATAGCCAAGGTTTGCTTCAGGCAAAATAAATATTTGTAGGAGCTTGTTAAGTGTGGATCGATGCCCAGTTCCGGGAAGTTGTGATTAAGGTTTTTCCTGGAGAAGTTAAGTGGCAATAGAATCAAATATGATTGGTAAAATGTAGGCAAATACGCCACTGTCTGACCCTTCGGAGACCATAGGCGTGATGTTTTGTTTAGAGATAACCTTTAATTATAAACAAGATTTCATTTTACTTTAATTCGCTCATATCCATCTACTCAGCTCTACCAGTTCAACCCACGGCTGCGTTGCCACGTTGCGATGATGTCGATATAATGTGAATCTTAAGAGGGAGTAGAATTTTTTAAACTGTGCCTGTGTCTTTAAAAGCGTCAATTTACTTTTTATAGATTAACATAAACTTATTATTTCTACATTCAGTCTCAAAAAGGAAAATGACATCACTTCACAATCAAAACCTATCAACAAGTATAATAAATGTAGATGTTAGTTTAGTCTGTCTGCCATAACCAGTAAGATCAGAATTTGCTTTTGATTAAGAGTTCTGAAAAATGGCAATTAGCTTATACCTAACCGTGTAGGTAAGGTGCAGGCGAATGTTGAAAGCAAAAGAGGGCTCAGAAGATCCATCGACTGGCCAAAGATCTTCTTTAAGAGTGGAACAGAAGCGTGATTCTCAAGCATAGGTACTTACACTGAAGTCCATGCCAAGACGCTGCCGGGACAGTAGTGAGTAGTAAACAAGAAAAAGAGCCCTTCAGAACTTAATTGTCTTAGTATATACAGTAGGAAATGGGCTAAAGATATGCATCCTCAACTCTTCAGCCAAATTTCAGACAAAAAAAAACAGAGTGGAATTATAACTCCGTCAAGAAAAAAACTTTCCATCGATATCGACTGTCGAATGACCTCGAACCGCACATCACTAGTGGCGGAGCCCTCGTTCGCGGCTGCTTGGTCGCCTATTCGCCGTCGGCTTGCAACTCACAGGCTTGCTTGCATAATTATTTAACGGTCATACACGTCTGCCTAACGCTCCTTGCCTATACAATGACTTTTTTTGAATATGGCACCTTGCCAAATTCAACGTCATGAGAAAGAAAAAAATGAGGAATAAATAAATGCTTTTTAATTAATTAAATAAAGTTTTAAACAATTTAAAAATAAATTGCTTAGACATCATGAAATGCATTTGCAATGCATGGAAAAATATCAGAATATTAATATGAAACTAGATGACGAAGTTCAACAAAATGAATGAAATTAATTACGTCGTCCTACATTGTACATAATTAAATGACAAGTCGCAACACGTACAACATGTAAGGAAACATACATAAAAGTACTAAACATAGGACTGCTATTACGAGTCAGATAAAGATAGGTCATGGCATTTCCGTCATCACAGTAAATATTGTGTACTTAAAATAGCAGACGTACTTATTTATCTCATGCATGCATTTATGTATACCGCACAGAGATAATTGCAGTAAAACATGCAAACAATTACTAAATACACCTAACGTTTCTATTTTTACAGGCCATGTGCGGTAATGACGCAATTTTACAAGTTAAATAGTCATAAATCCGAAGCATAGCCTTTGAAAGCCGAAATATAACCTTCTTCAAGTTTGAGTGAAGTACTATACTCTGGCAAGCTGATGTAATACACTACAATACTGACTTATTTTTTCTAAAGACTTCCTAACATATTGTAATACGTGTACTTTGATATCTTTTAAAACACACGTGTCATATTGTTATTACTTAAATTATTTCTAATGACGTCGGTTATAAAGCGAACCGGAAAATCATTAATAATGTAGGTACAGTCTCTGTTCTAATTAACAGAATGGATAGAGGTGTACCTAAATAAAAATTGGAAGAATTTGGTCGATTGCCCAATAATTTTGATTAGGTATTACTGTTGTACCAAATATTTGTAATAATGCACGTAGGCTTTTTAAATTTTTCTACAAGCCAGTATTGTACAATGCCAGCACATCAAGCTATCCCTAACTGTCAAATTTTCTCAATTAAAAATTAACCTTATGTCTTTGCAATAAAGTTGAAATACTATCAAAGTAATTTGAGAGATTGTGGTAACTTGATGTGCTGGCCTCTGTACCTTTAACCTCAATAAAGGACTTATTAACAAATCGTTACCTAAGTATTTTTATTTAATTCGTTATGTTCCGTTGACATAATTTTCCATTCTGTAATGTCTAAAGTTTTCCGTTCGCGTACCTTTTTTCGTCTGCAATCTTGGGTCAATAATATTATATGAAAAACAAACGCGTCGATAAAATTTCCTATGACATGACATACCTACTGTGTTACCTACTTTGCGATATAAGTGACACGTACCTACACTTTTTATATTCGTTACAAAGCAATTCTCCGCTTAGAACAAGTCATGAAATTTTGATACAATTCCAAAATAATCATGATCTTTTTTTGCCCAATTTGTAAACCTATTCGTGAAACTATTTTGTTTTTGGTACTTTTGTTTGCTTACGATGAATAAGCTTACTGGACAGCATAATAACACAACATACAATTTATATTAAAACACAAATATGGAGCAATCACCTGCCACTCCGATGGGCGAGGCTTAACATTATAACAAAAAGGAAAAACAAAAGATAATAAAAATATAATGTAATAGTTGCATGAAAATAACGTTAATAAATGAAGGACCAACTTTTTTTATACATGTTTTAAATTAATTTATAAGTAATTTAAAACAGGGTTAATGGTTACGATGTCTCCCTTTTGTTTCGTAGCTTCGAGTCGAGGCGCTCTTCGCAAGTCAAGATCGCGGCTGAGTTAAATCTGTTCGGCCTTGTGACTTTCTATTTTGTTTGATATACAAACAACTCGGAAATATTTGCGAATTTTCAAGGAAAACTCATAAATCATTTCGAGTGACGACGTCAGAAAAATAAAGTTGGATTATTTAGTTCGTTTACCAGGACTTTGGGAAGGTTACTGTCTGTGTTTAGCTTGTTCCGATTTCATTTTATCTTTTTAGCATATTTGCTCATTTTCATTAAAGTTATATATTATGGTACTGTACTTACTACAGTAAATGATAATTTATTATGTGAATGCCACAAAAACAAACGACAATCTCTAAAAATAAAATCCATCCTGTACTTTTTAAAAATAGAACGAAGTTTTTTTTTTCTTTGTTTTTTTATGTCTTGAATAGCCAGACAGAATTATTATAGCATAGGATAGGCAGCTAGACGAATTCTTGTATAGACAAGCGAATTCTAGGGAGATGGCGTGTACCGAACGGTCACAGGGTTCAATGACCCACTAGTACTGCTTTCTATTTCGTGTGATCAACGCACCGCGACTCTTGTGTTGCTGATTCGCGAATCTGACACGTTTTATGTAACTTTTGGTCTGGTAATCTAGTTACAGTGGATATACACCGACTTTAATAATTATGTCAAGAGTTCAAGACCAAGAAAACACATGTTTTTGTTCTTCTATCCCAGACATTCAATTTGAATGCAGGTTTTCGTTTAGGTAATAATGTTACTGAGATGCCAACGGAAATATCTTTTAGTTCCTTAAATAATTATTTAAAGACAACCAATTCAGCGACTTATTACTAGTTATTAGTTTAAAATACAATAAATATTTTTATTTCCTCCATTCTTTTTGAGTAATTATACTTATTATGTACACCTTTTAGTAAAGTACTTACTTACAAATTACATTCAGGATAACCTTGTGTTCTTTACACAAAAGAGACCGAAATATAAAGAGGGGTTTATCCCTTCTTGATCCTTTACAAAGCCCTATTCTATATATACCTAACTACCTTTTGAGAGCGATCTGTATCCCTTGTTCGCATTAGGGCAATTTCGCTTAAAGACAGCCGGTATCTAGAAAATTCTCAGACGTAAACAAGTCATCCCCTTTGTAAAATCAAATGGGGCTGACCAACAAACGACGTTAAAAAAATAAAAATCGAGACGGCAAAAAAAAACCATTTAAAAGTACTGGCCGAAACAAGATTGACACATAAGAAAACAAAATTAAAATAAACTATAAACAGAATAAATTCTTCTTGGATTTAGCAGAATATAATTATGTAGGTATACATATATTATGCGCTACAAGCCAAAGTTAAATACCCATACTTAAGTTTAGTAGCATTTTCTTTCGGTCTATAATTTATAATTGGGTCCTCTTAATCAGTTGTCTATTATTTGGTACATTATTCCTGATAACCTTAAGAAGTGATAAGATTATTAGGTAATAGGTACTTAAACCTTATCACACAGTTTATCACAATCACAAAGATCATATAAACATTTACTGACCTTAAATAAATAATGTTATGACTATTGCTTTATCTAGGTACAGACAGCAGTACATATCTATACAGCGAGTGCGGGGACATACTTTCATACTATACTCATGAAAATGAACAACTTTGACTATGGAACCTAAAATCACGAAAATAAAATCAGCTGTTCAGTACATTTATGTTCGCTTAATTCGTCAAAATGTATGGAACAGCTGACTTTTTTTTTCATATTTCAGAGTTGGTCCCATGGTCAAAGTTGTTGATTTTCATGAGTACTATACAACCTGAAAGTATGCCCTCGTTTAACCTAACACACTATCTATCATAAAAATTAAATGAAAAATAATATTAATCAAGAATTTTTCGATTCAAAAAACATACTTAGACATAAATTGAGTACCTACCTACTTATTACAGTTGTTTCTTTTTGTGCCTTAGCACAAGCACAATAAATAATTCCACGTGTCCTACCAAGGTCGATTTGAGGGCTCATGACCTCAGACCACAAAAAACAAAAACCTTACCATACGAATAAAAAACTTTTAGGCAATTTTGATTTGCTGATACATCGATAGTTCTTTTTAGATCAACTTTGAATAATGCGCAAATTAAGTAGGTGTATAATTACTGTATAATAAACATGTAATAACTTGCTAAGTTAGAATTACCCTCTCATGTCATTTCATGCAACTACTTACTTACTACATATGAACTTAGAAGGTTGTATTGATGAGTTTAATAATTACAGTTCTGTGAATACGTACTTGCTACGGCCGCGAATCATATTTTAATCAACATAAAACATAATACTGACCTGCAAATTGTAACAAACTTAAGAAACTGTATTTCGCGGGGCACACCCGAGTGCTTTCACCTTAAAAAAATATATAGGTGTTTTTGAGTTTCATTTGAAAAAAAATAATTAACTTATACACTTAACGTTAAAAAAAATTATATGAACTTAATAATATTACAAAATAAAAACGTATGAAGGTGCCTACTTTTCTACTAACTCTACTTGTGAACCGTGAAGTAATCCATTTTATCACTTAAATGATAATAAAATATAGTTAGTAATAATATTCGTGAAGAAAAACAAAAATATCTTTACGTAGATATTGCCTATAACTGTTTAAAGTTATCAGAATATGAGACGAAGAGGTTAAAAAAACATTTATAACGGTATGCAGTCTGATCGTAAACAACACGCTCTAAATAATTTACTTTACTCATATTCTTTGATACAAAAAGCCTGTTCAAAATCTTTAAAATGTTAAATAACGTTCCCGTAAAAAACTTTACATAAAGTTATTTTTAAATCTATTTAAAAGCCACATTACATTCTGGGCTCATCGCATTCCAGACCTAAGCACATTCGTTCTTGGTGAGGCCGCAGTAAGAGTATTTTCTTATCAAACGAAGTATTTAATGTTGCACTGAAAAGCCTGTAAAAACAATTTTATTTTGCCTGTTATTTAACTCTGAAAAGGACGTTTTTTTATCAACCAAAATAATGTATTAATAAGTAGGTATAGGAATCGGGCATCGGCGTATTTCATTAACTTCAATGACCAAAAATCAAAACCTGGCAAAAATTGTCAAACCGCTAAAAACGTGCCTCCCAATGACCGCTAAGAATTACAATCGGTCAATTAAACCCAAAGTAGCAATGTTCCACTGGAAGTGACTCAGCACTAGCAAATTATAATTAGTTTACCAAACGACTTATAATCAGGTGCGCTGACACGATGCAAGCACGTGGTTGGCAAGGTCGACTCGTCACAATGTCCCGGCTCTTGCCCCACTTCATTCTACCGGTTGAAAGCCACTAACAAGCCAAATTGGACCTTAGCTCCACAAGCTAAGTTGGGTTTACAAATGAGAATACAGTGTTGTTGTCAGTGCTATAGAAGTTTGATACGGCTCTTCTAGTTATGTAAATTGTCTGCGTTTTGTCTGAAGAGAGCTGGTAAATGTTAAGCGCTAGTTCTAAGTGCTCGTATACACGAGCGGCACGTTCTTCTTCTTCTTCAAGAGGTTAGTGACTAACCTGGTGTCAGAGTTTTAATGCTGCCCATGGGCCTCTGACTTAGCTTCACATGCTGTTGAGAAATATCTCTCAGACATGCTGGTTTCCTCACGATGTTTTCCTTCACCGATTTTTAAGCAAGTGATAATTATACAATACGCACATGAATCCGTAAAATCAGAGGTGCGTGTCTTGGGTTCGAATTCGAAACCTATGACTTGGCAGTCCGATGGTCACCGTTGCCAACGGCAGAGGTAATTGCAGCCGTGAACACTCGATGACGCATGCCGTTGACAACGTGTCGCTCGTGCATTTCAGTACGTGCTCAAATACACAAGTTGCACGTTGCAGTCGACGCGTCAGCGGCTGCCGGCAACGTGTTGACGACTACCGCCGACGTCAACGACTGCAGGAGCATCTGCCACTCGTGTATATGAGCACAAGATGCGTGTTTTGTTTGACCGAATGCAGCCCAAATCTTGATCTCAACCTTTATTAATAAAAAAAAGTAATACACCTAAAATTCCCGACTGCAGTACGAAAAAGGTGCGATTAAATTAAAAAAAAAAACGAAAGCAAAAAACAAGTCAATAATCAGAAACTTTGGGTAGCAGGCGGGATAGCCGCAACCGGATAAAAGTTGGTTGGTTGGGTTGGTTGGTTGGTCGTGTTATATCAACATTAAAAATTAATATATGGAGGATAATTTTGCACGTCCTAAAAATTTAATATACAGAAAATAAATAGGTACCTAGGTGTACCCTTGCACAATATGTATGTGTTAATTCCGTGTAATCTGTAGATTTCAATGGCCAAAAGTTAATGTACATGGAACTTTATTTACATACACAACCGAGACACTTGTTTTTATTCGAACATCTTTGTGTTTAAAGAATGTAGAATGATACCTTTTAAAGTGTAACTTTATAGGCAGGTGTGCTTGAGTAAACAGTCAGTTTTCAATGTTTTTATGAGTATATTGGCGTGTGCCAGCTGACTTATGGCAAATAATGACTCACTTAATGTATTGTGTTTCTTTATGTATATTATGTTGTGTTTCTTAGTGTGTTTTTTTCTGTATATGTTCTTCCAGCTGAACAGATAGTTGTCTGCTGTGGAGTTTGTTGCGCCACTTCTTCTTCACTAGGAAGTGGTGTAGGCCGGGCGTTTTGGACATCTGTCTTATGTAATTTTGACCTTCAAGAAGTGCTGGTTTTAGCCTAATTTGAATGAATGACTTTTCATTTTGATTTGTAGCCCACTAAGTATCCTCAATATCAACAAATACTCATAATACAAAATAATGAGTATTTCTCGAAATCAAATAAAAAAAAAATACCACCACAGGAATCAAAGTTTAATCATACTTCTTCCTCTTAGCGTGTAGATGGCAATCTAAATGGACTCAGTCCAGAGTCGGCTACTTGTTTGGCGCCATCACTGGCGTCCAACGTTCCTGTACCCGTGCACATGACAGGACACGCAGGACACGATTTTAAGTGTTACATCGGAAATGTTGCAAACTAACTTCTGAAAAATGGCATCAACGTCTTTCGAATTCATAGAAAAATGCACCTTAGGAATTAATTGGTCAAAATGAAGGCGATCAAGATCAAGAGGAGCTCGTGGCTTAGTAATAACAGCCGCACAGGTCGATCCATCAGGTTAAGCTATGCTTGCCGAGGTTGGCCGTGGATGGGTGACCATCTTTACATACCGAGACTCCTCCGTGCCTCGGAAAGCACGTTAAGCCGTTGATTCCGGCTGTCATTTGTGCATCTTTGACAATCGTTACGGGTTGCCAGAAGTCCTAAAATCTGTCAGCCAGTCTTACCAAGGGGTATCGTATTACCCAGTTACTGGGTTGTGGAGGACAGACAGGCGATGCGAAATACTGGTATTCAGCTGCATCCGGTTAAACTGGAGCCGACCCCACAATATTTGGCAAAAGGCTAGGCAGATTATTGAATGCGATAAAGACTTTGAAAGTGGGGTAGAGTAATATAGGGAAGCTAAACAAAATCAAGGTAATGTTGATAAAAACAGGTGTGTTCGACATAGCTACGCGAAGCAATCAATATGTTTTTTCAGCAATAACAGTAAAATAACACTATGTAGGATGTGAACGAAATCCAATTTCATCTAAATGTAAGCGCATAAAATGGATCGCTGCACAAACATCAATACATCGTCAAACACTTGATTCACTGCCAACGATCCAAGAAAATGTTTCTGCATACAAAATAATGTTATTTATACTTTGTGTACCTAATTTTTTTC
Source organism: Hyppa rectilinea (assembly GCA_951799385.1). Lineage (NCBI taxonomy): Eukaryota > Metazoa > Arthropoda > Insecta > Lepidoptera > Noctuidae > Hyppa > Hyppa rectilinea. Next base: position 7,961,182 of record OX637314.1, read on the forward strand.
ACACTTTATTTTCGGCTAATGCGTTGAAAGCCGAAAGACGCAAATCTTGCTCGATATAGATGTAACGTCAGGGCATCAAGGGTTAGATGATAAAACGGTCAACCCACTTTCTTTAAAAATGTAAGTATTTGAAAAAATTTGCACGGTCGCAAGAAACAACAAAATTAAATTGTAAAATGTGCCTACATTTGGGTAGGTACTGTAAGGCCCAGAACATACGGCGCATCGCAACTGCAACTAAACCCTTTTGAAATGATTAGTTTGAAATAATAGTTTGAATTGACTGATTTGCATTGTGTTTCAAACCAGTTTCAAAATGGTCGCGTCATGTGCGGTCTCTCAAAGGAGTCAATGGCATAAACTCAAATGAAACTCAAAAGTAAGTACTGTAGAAGTTGCAGTTGCGTTGCGCCGTATGTGCTGGGCCTTTTTTTTTTTTTTTTAAGGCTGGGAAATCATCCAATGACTGCTCCCGCTCTGGGTGGAGCGAAAGGGAGTGTCAGACTCTTACTGACTAAAACCCATCCATGTTCCTTCCGTACCCCTTTATGTTCCGGGGTAGCGGTAACCCTTTCGGACAATCCCGCTTACCCGGCAGGCTTGGCCCTGAGGGGCCCCTTCATATGCTGACATCTCTTTGAGGCGCGCGTGGAACATATACGCGCCGTACGGCACGGGTCTGGTGCTGATCGGACGGTGAGTCACCCATTACTCACCGTCCGCAGGCCCGCGCCTACGGTGGCCGGGAGTCGTCACGTGGCTCCCGACGCCCGGGGCGTCTCCTGCGGCGGCTGGGACGGGAGGACCTTTCTCTCTCCCATCCCGCCACCTCCTTCGCGAGCATGACTTTTTCGCAGAAGGAGGTGACTGCCTCCCACTCCCTCTCGCCCCGGACCATGGCTTGCACCAGGGCCGGGCGCGAGAGGTCGCCGCCGCCGATCGCCTCTACGAGGACACGGTGGTGCTCCGCCCAAGCGGGGCAGGTTTGCACCGTGTGCTCTACCGTGTCCTCTGGGCGATCCTCGCAGTGGTGACACCCGGGCGTTTCCTCCCGCCTGATGATGTGCAGGAACCTCCCGAAACATCCATGTCCGGTGAGGACCTGCGTCAGGCGGTAGGTGAGGGCGCCGTGATGTGCTGGGCCTAAGGCTTAAATGAAACCTTGTGGAAATTAGAGCCTGGCCGGTTAGAAAATAACTGATAGCATTTGACCTTTCAAAATGATAGAATATTTTGATAGGTTTTTATAAAATAAATGGTAGAAGAAGAGTCTGTTAATAGCCGTGCTGTTTGACGCATGTATTCGTTAAAAGCAATATAATTCAATTGCTGCTGCCCCGTGTGTTCGTATTTTGTAGGATAGAAATGCCTACAACAGGCTACACAAGCTCTACCTCTGAGCTCCGTAAGTGAAGATCTCTTTGGTCTTCACAGTAGGTACCTACATTTTCAAAGCCCAACTAAAGTATATATTTTATGTAGTCGGCATTTTCACGACTATTTTTTGCGAAAAACAAAAAATAAACTTTCCTCTCTTTTGGTGCACGATTACAAAACAACATACATGATAACTACATACATGATTGAATCTATTTGAACTGTTAACTAAAAATATCCATGTACGTGGGAGGAAGCTGCAAATAGATGGAAGGTGGCATTTGACTCCGGTGAACTGAACTCTGAACTATGCACGAGTGTCTCGCCCACTAACTATGATTGAAATATTTCAAAAAATTTGTTTCGAGGAACGCATGCCTTTGTTCAATGCCCTTGCAATGTTTTGTAGATTTTATTTGACTGCCTCATTAGTCCAGTGGTCACAAGCGCTGCTTCTGAGCAAGACATCCTGCAGAGTTCGATTCCCAAGTCAGGCAAAGTGATATTGAGTTTTACCATTAGAAATTTCTCAGAAGCCGCCCGAAGTCTGGATTTCTGCCCGGTCGATGGCCTGCGCCCTATTACATGGGACTTAAACATAACTGACAAAATGTGTACCTACTGTGAGTAGGTACACCTCTGCCTAACCTTCGGGGAAACAAGGCGTGATGTTATGTGTGTACACAATATCTATTGATGCAGTAATAGTAAACAACTGATAAAATGTAACGATTGAACGAGTGGAAAGGTGCACATATTATGGCATGTAGTGAAACTGAAATCAGCGGCCTTTTTTAAACGGGCAGATTACACTAGTTTACAAAATTGAACTTTTTTTTTACACCCCAAAATAAATGTATATTTAAATATGTCTACCTTCCTTTAACCTAAAAGTGTTAGCAGAAATATTTTATCACGTCACAATTTCTTCCTACAGTCAAATGTTTTTTTTAACTACCTAACGTGGTGACGACAGTTTATTGTTGTTAATTTTCAAAAGATGGGAGTAAACATGTCATTAAAGATTCATTTTCTGCACTCGCATCTGAGTTTTTTCCCTGAAAACTTAGGAAGTATGAGTGACGAACAAGGGGAACGTTTTCACCAAGATTTAAAGGTTTTTGAAGAACGACATCAAGGATTTTGGGATGAAAACATGTTAGGGGATTACTGTTGGTCCATTATAAGAGAAACTGATTCAAATAACTATAAAAAGAAGGCAAAAATTAGTCTTTTTTTTTTAGTATTAATACCCAAATTATGTAGGTATTTCAGTTGAGTTAATAAATATTTCTTAAACCAGACGTGACAGATTTTTTTTATTATTTTTTCTGGATAATTCTACCTAAATGAATAACAAAATAACAACTTTTAGCTGGGGTATGAAAACCATGTAAACAAGTGTTATTTGTACAAAATGGTGGCTGTAGTGCTGTTACATGACTTAACTTAGTTGATTTCTTTCAGACTATATGTACTAAGTGGAGGCTTCAAGACGATCATAAATTAAACTGCGTATTATTGAATGCTGTACCCAGCCTGCATAGGTACGAAAATTACATGAAATAATATATCCAATAGTTTAGTCACTATAGCTAGTCAAAGATTGGCAAAACCCATAATCGGTCCACCACTATTATTTAGTTTGTTTGAAAAATCACTTTTTTTTATAGTTTTTTTTTTAGGATTTATTTGATAGTTCCTAATAGTAAAATAGTCCTATTCATTAGTACCTATTGTCAGTGTTTTCATTTATGGTAGTACTGTTTTCTCCACATTGTATATGTTTATACATGAGGTACTTACAAATACAACCGTACTGTTATAGATTACCCTGAAATCTGAAATACTGCGCCGTAAAATGTGAGTCAGTTGCATCCTTCCTACCTAATATTATTTATGAAAAGTGAGTTTGTTTGTTATGCTTTCACGTCAAAAAGGCAAAACGGATTTGGATTAACACATGGCATATACATAGATAGACCCTGACCTGGCTTATGACATAATATACTTTTATCCCTATATTCCCACGGGATCAAGAATTGTGCGAGTGAAACCGCGTGCTAGTTAATTATGCATTTGATTTCAGTTGCAACGCACTGGCTAAAACCACGCCTTAAGTTTTCAGACGCTTAGATTGACTCACTGAAACGCAGATTAATGATGTGTTAGAGGTTGCAACGCATTAGCAAGGAGGACACAGTACATTTCCAGATGCCTTTGTTAACTAACTGAAATGTAGAAATTAATGATGTGATTTCACCAATGAAATTAAACGCGATCAACACACCAAAAACGCATTCAGTAGCTGTCTGTGTCTCTATTCCATAGAAAATAATGACACTGCCAGCTCTTGAACGTAGTTTAATGCGATGATCGTGTTCAGTTTTATTGATTAAATCTGCCCTAAGTTGCAACGCATTAGCAAAGAGGGCACACCTTAAGGTTTTCAGACGCTTGTGTTGATTAATTGAAACGTAGAATACTTATTGTGTAGATTTGATTGATTGATTGTGATTGTATACTTGATTGTGATAAAATCGAGGAAAGATTTTACGTATGTACAGACGCCAGCACATCAAGCTATCCCTAACTGTCAAATTTTCTTAATTAAAAATGAACCTTATGTCTTTGCAATAAAGTTGAAATACTATCAAAGAAATTTGACAGATTGTGGTAACTTGATGTGCTGGCCTCTGTACAGTAACGAGACGTGAAATGTTTTTTACAGTGACATTTAGATAGAATAGATAGGACCTACTCTATATTATGTTCACCATAAAAATTACAGATATATAATTGTCCTACCTATTATAATCTTACTAATTTTTCAATATAAAGGCGAAAGTTTGAGAGTGAGTGTGTGTGGTTGTGAGTTTGTATATTTGTCCATCCTTCACGCTCAAACGGCTAAACGGACCTGGATGAAACTTGACACAGAGGTAGTCTATGACCTGGATTAACACAGAATACTTTATATCCCGGTAGTACGTTCCCTTGGGATAATTTCCAACATCCACGCGGGTGATGTCGCTGGCAGCAGCTAGTCTAGTATAATCCACAATGACATGCGACGTAGTTTATTATAAAGGCACAGACATAACTATGTGTTCATTAAATTTTAGGCTGACACGATGATGACCTATAATTCACGATGATTGGTGCGTGACGTCTATCTTATTGCCACAACAACAAGAAAACATATTCATTGAGAGGACTACGTGTTAGCATGATGTTCAATTAACAATGTACAGATAGAAGCAGAAAAAAGCGAGTGGGCTGGAAAGATGCAAAAAATAAAATTGGAAACACGACATGAATTCTTCTAAAAATGTAACCCTATAATTCGTTTTTTTTTACCTAAGTATGGTAACAACAGATCAGTTATACAGAGTGGCAGGGAGATCGACGCGCAAACTGTGATAAAAAAACCGACAAGCACCTGTTTCGTAGAAAAGTGCAATGCCTTCGCGGTTACAACATATGGAACAGCAAAGTATACAATGGACTTCTTATTTCCTGCCGGGTAAGCGGGATTGTCCGAAAGGGTTACCGCTACCCCGGAACATAAAGGGCTAAGGAAGGAACATGGATGGGTTTTTAATCAGTAAAAGTCTGACACTCCCTTTTGCTCCACCCAGAGCGGGAGAAGTCATTGGATGATTTCGCAGCCTCAAAAAAAGCGTAAACTCCTACATCGTTGGGAAAATGCTACGGTGTAAATAGCTCTTTTATCCCAAAAAATTGCTGCCAGTAAGGTCGGTACTTACATGGCAGAGCTGCCTGCCTAAGACGATTAAAAATATTTTAAACCTAGAAGACTGCATACTGCGAGAGGGACTCCTTGGTGATGTTCTTGACCTTCTTGGTGGTGTTCTTCAGACAAATCAGGTGGACTGTAAATGAAGCAAAAGGGGCTTGTAAATGTCTTATATACTCTTTTTGCTTTATTTTCTAATATACTTTTCTGCAAACCATACACTAATATTTAGCCATCATATTCTACTGCTGGTCAGTTCGTACAGGAACCAGCCAGTTTCAATGTCAATTGTTTTTTACGTAGTTGAGCTTCCTCATAAATGCAGACGAAATAACTGCCTGAAAAATATATATTGTAGGTCACTGGTCATTTGGCAAAGCTAACTTCTTCCGCGACATACAAATTCGCGATTGTTTCTGGTTTAGTTTTATTTAATGCGGAACAGTGAATTTTCAGGAAAGTTGGAAGAAGAACGTAACGTGTACTACTGAAGCTATTGGTTTCTTTGGTCATTAGACTGGTGTAGATAACTGCTTCTTTCACTGTATTTACTTTGAAGGCAATCCATCCAAGAAAGATCGTTTAATCATGACCCAATTGTTCCTACAATTGGTGATTAATATCCACCTTAAATAAAAAAATGGATGAAAATTTTTGGGTTGCTAAAACGTGTAGTATAAACCTCTCCACCGTATCTGTTGACAGTAGATTTCAGGTGGCAACCACATATCAAAGTCTACAGTACTGCTACACTATTATTAAACCTTAATTATACCTTGTACCTTACATGCTAAGCAGTGACCTAAATGTTCAAGCCACGTTACTAAACCGCCTTCACGCTGAGAAAGCAATAAATACAGTGTAATAAATAACCCATGCCCCTCCTACTTTTTCAGCACATTTATAAGGCAAATGAAAGACGTTCACTGTTGACACACCAATCAACTCAGCTTGTCACAATCCACTGCTGGGCATATGCCTCTGCGGCTGCGCTGCAACACGCTGCCCTCCGCCTTCTGCATCCAGTTTGTCCCAGCCACCTTCTTACTGTTGTAACATAGGTAGGAGATAAGTCAAACTTTTACCTAAATCACTATATAGTATAAAGCAAATTCGCTTCCCGCGTCTGTCCTAATATCTGTATGTATGTATGCTTCGATCTTTATAACTACACAACGGATTTTGATGCAGTTTTAAATAGATAGAGTGATTCAAATGGAATGTTTATATGTATATAAGAACATGCAATTTCCGTCATCCACGGGCGAAGCCGCGGGCAGAAGCTAGTAATGTAATAAAGTGAATTAATTGTGTGTGAAAGATACGATACTTAATAAATTGATAATAATACTTATGTTTATTAAGCCTAATCCACATTCAAGGCTATCCACATTTGGGCTGAGCTCGTGCCTAAATGATAACAACCCACGAGTCGACAAAAGAGTTAGCTAGGCTTCTCACGGTCGTTTCGGAGATATATCGAAACCATGCCTGTCTTCTATCGTTGGTCGATGTTTAACGGTCGTATCGGGTAGTCTGAAATCTTAAAGTCTGAAAACTACAGTCAAAGTCTAAAGTCCGACAATCTTAACAATGGGTATCGTATTACCCAGTAGGTTGTAGAGGTCAGAAAGCCAGTCGCTCTTTGTAAAATATAGTTGGGAAAAGACTAGGCCCATTATTTGTTTGGTTTCTGAAAATCTACAAAAAACCCGACCAATTAAATAAAGACTCGCCAGCCAATCTTTTTCACTACTATCACCGCACACACAAGACAGGGATGCCACAAACAATACACTCTAAAAATATCAATAACTATAATAGCCTTCAGTTTCAGCCATTAAAGGTACATGAAAAATGTTATTAGGTAAATAGGGCAAGGATGCTTCTAGTGCATTGTGATCGATATTCATAAAATACATATTTTATGTGAGTTTGTCTTTTATTTTGAACCAATGAGGGGACAACTAATGGACTGTAATTGGTTACTGACAACTTTGGCTGGCAATCAATTTGATTAGGTACTTTAAGTAAGTATTGTTAAAGTTTCAAGGACTGAATAAGTAAGGAGATATTGCTACTGAAAACTTTCGTTCTAAACTCTTGATCGTGTTTAATTAATAATGATGAGCTTTAAAGCTCTGTGGACCAACCACAACCTGAAAGGGCAGTATTGTTTTAATATTATTTCAGAGTTAGAAAGACACGATGTTTTACAGGAGGTATACCTTCATCTCTTTCCCAATTTGAAGCAATGTTAAAGTAATAATGATTTAAGAGGTGGTGGTTGCCCCCTCCCCCTCCCAAGCACTGTTAACGATAACATGATTTATCAAACGATCTGTATGGACGATTGACGTGGCTTGAGTAGACTAAAATAATCTTTGGGTAGACTTTTCAAAGCGAAAGGTACGGTACGTAGCGCCAATTGACAGCACGAGTGAAATGAAAAGTTTATTGGCAAAGAAATCTTCAGCAGCTGTAAAACTCATGCATGATTTTCTAAATATTTGTAGCATAAAACTACTTTCTACATAAAAAAGTCATGTAAATGAATTATGTAACCTTTAATGTTTATTTAAATTAATATTACTTAAAATCGGCACATGAGTGTTAAGTCTTAATATGGAGGGGGCCTGTACCTACCCAGCCACGTCATAGCGAATTCCTCTGGTGTGTTTACGTTGTAATTGTTTCTGAATCAGTGCCAAAAATGTACTACACGCTTTAACCACTATATTAAGACCCCTACCGTTTTTAAAACTTCTCTTTTAGTACTCGCTAAAATAATTTTTCTAGAGGAGGCACGGCTCAAAAACTACTGGTCCTAAATACGTCATACTAGAATTTTATTTTTGTGAGTGCCGTTATAGAAAATAGTGACACTAACAACGCAAAACAAAATTGACATCAACGTGACTTTTCGATTGCGCATGTCAATCCATCAACTGACCAGACGTTTCCATTTGTCTGAAATACAAATAGCCTACCCATAATCAGTCTATAATGTGCTCACTGCTGGGACATAGACTACCTCTCAGTGAGAGGGAGTGGGCCGTAGTCCATTGCAAATAAAGAAAGGTACTTTGTGCTGAGAACGTGGAGGAGCTCGTGGCTAAGTAATAACAGCCGCACAGGTCGATCCATCAGGTTAAGCTACGTTTGCCGGGGTTGGCCGTGGATGGGTGAACATATTTACATACCGAGACTCCTCCGTGCATCGGAAAGCACGTTAAGCCGTTGGTCCCGGCTGTCATTCGTGCATCTTTGACAGTCGTTACGGGTCGTCGGAAGCCCGAAAATCTGACAGCCAGTCTTACCGAGGGGTATCGTCTTACACGGTTACTGGGTTGTGGAGGTCAGGTAGGCTCGATGTAAAATACTGGTATTCAGCTGCATCCGGTTAGACTGGAAGCCGACCCTAACAACGTGGGAAAAAGGCTAGGCAGATTGACTTTGTGCTGAGAAACTCTTTCTTTTCTTTTTCAAATTCTGAATGTCAATGTCTAAAATTAGTATGTTTTTGCTGAAAGCTGAGAAACGGTGCATAAATAGATTTCCACGATGGTAACCGAACAATTGACGTTAATGTTCTTTTAATGCGGAGTTTGACGCAAATGACTGTGAACGAACTTTTGCACTGACGGGACGTTCAAGAGACGATGGTAACAAAGCCAATGATGATTTATTATTCATGAATTTCAAGTAAATAAAGCTTCAGAGTTACTTAACAACTTTCAAATATCGTCTCTTCTTTTCGTGTGGTTAGTGACTAACCTGGTGTCAGTGTTTTTAAGCTGCCCATGGGCCTCTGACTTGAGAAATATCTCTCTGGCATGCTTTCAGATATTAATCTTTTACTAACCTTGTTTATTTAAAACTTACATATAAATTAAGAAAGGAATTTAAAACTATATTACACATCATTCGAATGGCCGGGTAACGCGGTAATGAAAATTAGTAGGAAAAGTCTTCATTTTCTATTTCAGTGCGGGAGTTTTGACCTTGGCCGGGTGACCCAAATAGTATATTGTCCTTGAGCTGGCCCAACCGGGTCATAAGTCCCCACGTACCATATTAACCCTATGAAATAGTGGATAAAGGCCAAGTTTCAAACAAATGGTAATGAGTCTGACAACGTGATACGAAAATTTATCTTAGGCACTTATAAATTGTTACCCACATTATTTTTGTATAGGTGTCTGAGCCGGGTTTTTGTTTATGAGATAAATTATAGGTAGATAAGAATTAATTAAGAGTGAAGATTTAAATAAAAATCTGAATAAGAATTAACAGGGTTGGGAAAATTGTGGTTTTATGCCCAATTCCCTCTTACAGAAAAATAGCCTGTGTCCAATCAAAATCTGAATAAGAATGGACAGGGAAAAAGGTGGTTCTATGCCCCAGTCCCTCTCACAGAGAGGAGGCCTGTGTTGTGAGGCAGTTGGAACATTATAGGCTGATTAAGTTTTTTTTTTTTGAGGGTGGGAAATCATCCAATGGCCCCTCCAGCTCTGGGTGGAGCGGAAGGGAGTGTCGGACTCTTACTGACTAAAACCCATCCATGTTCCTTCCTTAGCCCTTTATGTTCCGGGGTAGCGGTAACCCTTTCGGACAATCCCGCTTATGGCTGATGATTACGCTTAAGCTAAGTAAATATTTAAATATGATAGTGTTTTGTATATGCATAATGCGTATGGATGAACAACACCGCAATTAAATTGAAAGTCTTAATATAAATACATAATAATGTAAATAACTACGTAACATAGCCTTAATTGCATGTAATATGCTACAACCAATGCTTAATTACTTACTACTAGCAAAGTTATTTGCTTCAAAAACATTGCATGCTTATCTTAAGGAAACTGTTTTTAACAGTATAATATTACGCCTTTTTTCCTTAAAGGGTTGGACAGATGTGTACCTATAATAGTCCACACAGCAATAACTGACAACAACAACACAACACAAGAACAACAAAACTACACACTATAAGATTAAGAACCCAACTACAGAAATTGCTGCAGCTTTTACCACTGGTTTTTTTTTAATGTAACGACGGTGATGTTTTTGTCGATACCCAATTTAGGATTGTTTATTTGTCCCTGATAAAGCTTTCAGTTTGATTGTTTCTTTTAATATGTAATGAAGTTGGGCTGGTTTGACGTTTACAAGAATTGTGAATTATAGAACACTGCTGGACAAGGTAGCTATAAACAAAAAACTTTAGTCTGAGTCTGATGTTATAGACTAGATCCATGTGTAAGTACGGGAGGACGTGCGTCGACGTGATGCCGCTTGATCGGGCCCGCTTCGCATGACGAGCTGCCTAGTGGGCCCCATCACACTGCGGCCTTATAACAGCCGGGGATTCGACGAAAGTGCATGTATCTATCTCCCTGGCCCCGACTCATGAATCCTTAAAGTAGAAGGAACATGGTTCTAGTCGGTACGAGTCCGACATAACCTTCAGCTTTTCGCTGTTAGAGGGTATTCATGAGAATTTATCCACAGCTGAAAAAAAGGGGTAGATAGGTACTCAGGACCATCTAGAGGACAGAACGTCAGCAATTTTTAGTTTTATCTATTACTAGCTGACCTGACGAACTTCGTTCCGCCTAAAAGTTATTTTTCTAAAATACAGTATTTTTCTACTATATATTTCTATAAACGTTGCCTTAGTTACTCCTTATTACATCAGCTACCTGCTAATAAAAGTCCCGTCGAAATTGATCCAGCCATTTCAGAGATTAGCCGGAACAAACAGACAGACAAAAATTGTAAAAAAAAATAGTTTAGTGTATGTACCGTATTATATTCATATATATGGTTGATTTTTTTCTACAACAGTCTCACTAATCGTTTCAGGATCATTTCAGGCAGCCCAAAAAAATCCCCAAGAAAAAGGCAGTCATGAGCCAGCAAGAGTCGAAATAAAAAAATTTAAACCACGCTCGTTATTTATTATCTCTTGAACGCCATTAAATATCAATTTTCCAGCACTTAAGGATCTAAAATATTAGGTATTCAGTGTCTGATTTAATACAGACCTCTTGATATATTCAGAAGCACGTCTACATTGAATATTTTACAGCGATTTCATACCAAGGATGCTACTTGAGAAGCAATAACCTAGCTAGCTGCTGTAATAATGAATTGTTTGAGAATATTAATAGATGGATTTCCTAGGAATAGATACAGTCAGTTTACCTGGAGTGCCGTCTTTTTAAAGTTTCAGATAATTTATACACCATTTATTTTAGGATTGGAAAAATAAGGGCAAAATAACGATAGTTATTGTGTAATATTGTTGAAATTGATGGACTTAAAAGTTGTTTTTTGACTTGTGAAAATGGTAAATAGATTATATTGCTTTTTATAGACAAGCAATAAAAGTTTTCCCGAACCGTCAAATATAATACTGTAAATTGACCATGAACCTTACCCTTTTGTAATTAAAGTTGAATATCTATAAAAAAAATTGACAGACTCGGATAGCTTTATGTGCTGGCCTCTATACCAATGGTATCATGGCTGGCAGATGGAAGGAGCACCCCACTGAAAAAACGAAGCAGGATGGCCTAATATTAGCCAAAAACCTCGCTGGATTACCGATATAAAACCTTTACTCTTATATCAAACCAATGAGCCATAAAGTGGTTGTAGGCGTATGACGCATAGCTGAATGAAGAGATTTAACGCCCTGATTCACGTGCGCCTGGTATATAGTGATTCATTAGGATAACAGAATACCTAAGACGAAGTATTGTTTGGTTTAACACGTGTTAGAGATAATGGTACAGATGGCAGATGAGTTTTGTAATCATGTAAACAACGTACGAAATTTCTATTGCTACTGACTGTTGCAGAAGCTCGTGGCTAAGTAATAACCGCACCGGTCGATCCATTAGGTTAAACTACGCTTGCCAGGGTTGGCCGTGGATTGGTGACCATTTTACATACCGAGTCTCCTTCGTAGCTCGGAAAGCACGTTAAGCCGTCGTCCCGACTGTCATTTGTGCATCTTTGGCAGTCGTTACGGGTCGTCAGAAGCCGAAAATCTGACAGCCAATCTTATCAAGGGGTATAGTGTTACCCCAGTTACTGGGATATGGAGATCAGATGGGCAGTCGCTCCATGTAAAATACTGGTATTCAGCTGCATCCGGTTAGACTGGGAGCCGAGCCCAACATAGTAGGGAATAGGCTCGGCAGATAGATTCTTGTGAAGTTTTCTCTAGCATCTTAAGGACACTAGTATTATTTCAGGACATGGTCTATCTGAGTGCCAAAAACCTTCACATAACACCTCTTGTTTCCCCGAAGGGTAAGGCAGAGATAAACCCATAGCAGGTACATCCTTAAATGTAACAGGAGACACGTCTAACGAACGAACGAACCCAACGAACTTCCTCAATCATATTAGGTATTTTTTAGACAAATGCTAAGCCGATGAATAGGTATATCACCTGCTAACTTATTTTTTTTGTCTTCAGTACTTTCAAGGTAGTAGTTAACAAGAAGATCTAATTTTACCTCGATTTTAAGCTCTTTTATAAGATGTATACAGTTTAAAATCGCATGAAGTAGTGTCTGATAGTTATCCTCATTACTTATTTTGAATGATGATGTTAACCTTATTAAATTCAGAGGTGTTCATTATCATCACGTGTTAGAGAATTACTTCACAAACCACTGTTCTGTAGTACCTAAGTTCCTTAACATTTTTGTAATAAGAATCAATATTGTTTACACTGAGTTAGCATGTAACCGATTAGGGTGTATTTAAGGTTTAGTGGAGAGCAGTGGTAGCCCAGTGGTAACGACCGCGACTTACGAGTTGTACCCTGAGAGGCGTTTAACTTCATCACCACCGATCTTAAAACAGCGAAAGAAAAACTCGCAAGAAAACCGCCATTTCCGAGAATCAAAAATTCAAAGATATACGAAATCTACCGATTGGGCCCGTGTGATGGGTTACGGCCCACCCGACAGAGAAGAGGCCTATGTCCCAGCAGCACATTATAAGCTAATTATACTAAGGCTTAGTCACACAATCTTGGTGAGATATTCTTCACATACTTGGATGATTCACGGGTAGGTTAAACACTGAAATTCTGATGACTTCAAGGAGTTATTTTTGTGAGAAGGTGTATTTTTGTCTTGCTGTGTGAAGCAGTACCAAATAAGGTAGTGGCACCTTGGCAATTTTTCAAATTTCGTTCAGGAAGACTGACGGTTAAAAGGTCAGATCAACAATAAACAACATTGCTTTGCGGTACTAGTGCCAAGTTTAACGGACTTGGCCCAATATGATACAAACAACCAAAGTTTTGATACCTAAGTATAACTTATTATGTACGGTCGCCAGCACCTCAAGTTGCACCGAACTGTCAAATTTCTTCAAATTATTTTAAACCTTAAAACGTTGACGTTTGTTAAGTTCAAACTCGATTGAGAAAATATGACAGTTTGGGGTAACTTAATGTACTGGCCGCTGTGCTTTATGACGGTGATAAAATTTTGATACTTTTAAAGAAGTGTAGATATTAACTCCTGTTAGTTTTATTCACTCAAGGCATACAATGTGATTGAAGCTTTTACAACATTTACACAATTTTCTACAATTATTCTAATATAATATTCGTCTAGCGCCATTTTCTAGCTATTTTCGCACAGTCGTCTTCCGCATCATAGCTCAAAGCTCTAGGGAATGTGTTTGCCAACAAACCCGGTGTTTACTAATTCTATTATTAAATCTTAATACTATACCGTTGCCACGTTGGTGTGGGAGGAAATAGAACAATGTATTTCTATCAGCAAGCTTCGAATAGTAACGCGATATGATAACGTACGAACAACAATTTGTCTGCCAAACTTAATAAGTGCGTCAGCCATTACTGTGTTGTACTGAGCAAAGGCCCATGTAATATGTTGATGTTTGAATATAGAAATGCTACACATTCAATACTGGATACTAAATGAACCCGGAACTAAATTAATTTCTTCAATAAAACTTCGGACAGACGTTCAAATGTAACTTGGATTTGCTTATTTTTCCGGAAGCTCTGCAGAAATGAAAAACTCAGATAAAAGATTCACTGCGACCCTTAGCTTATGTATATCTACTCGTTGGATGTGATCATTTTGTTCCGGAAAATGCAAGCTATTTGCGTGGGTAGAGAGAGCTAATATGATTTACTTAAACATTGAAATTCTTGTACGTCCACTGATAAAAAACGACTTACTGCCATAATCGTTTGGTGAACTAATTTACAATTAATTTTCCTTAAACAACTTTGTACGGATATCTTCAGAAACCCGTCTGCAATGATTGTTATCTAACACTTGTAATTTAAACGCATATAATTGTATCATTAGTTGTGATCGATTACCATAACTCGTTATCATAATTATTTTTCCTCTACCATTGATCTATGTACCTACTTGAATGTAATGATAAGCAGTGGTTTGCACACAGGTATACGATTTAACAATGTATGAATATGCATGGACAAACCATGTTATTTATAGATAATGTTAGCAAATATTTTCCTGTGAAAAAACCCCATTACATGGTGATTTGTCAAGATAATGCGGTGCATCGCTTATCTCACTAATAAAGGAAATAACCCATTTTTTATCAGAATAATAAAGCTATTCTAAAATCATTACTAAATTCGCCCTTTATCAGAATAATTCACCGTGTATCTTCCTGAAGGAATCAACAAAACTGAAGGAGAAAACTCGAAAATTGGTCGTTGTTTTGCAACTTCGACAAACCCATTCTTCAGCAAGCAGTAGTTGATCATATTTGTTTCCAGAAAGAGAAAATTAAAAGAAACTCTGAACGCTCGAAATTGCACTCCGTTCTATTTTGAGGTAACGTGAAGAAGTGATTCTACACTACAGAAAGTTTACACATTGGCTCCAGAGCTAGGTTACAGTACGTATATTTCAGGAGTCAGTGACTTCTTCCATTTAGATTACAATTAAGCCAGATTGCAGTAAAAGATTATAAAATTATTTTTCATAGCACTAAAACAGAATAAGAAAATTAAAATTAGAATTAAAACAAAAACCAAATTGAATATAACGTGGAGGTCAGGCAAGCGAGAGTTTCTCTGAGTGCATTCACTGTAGCGAATTGCTATGTCTTACTGAAAACGCCACTCCCTTTCAGCTTTTAAAGGTCAACTATTTTCGTCGCTACGTGTTTGAAAAACTTTAAATTGGATGTGGTATATTGGGATATAAAGTTTATATCAAATTATGTAACTGTATTTTTTATTTATTATTCATCTGGAGTGAAGAATCCAGGTATCCATTGCGGGTATAAAGTACATAGGCCAGCACATCAAGTTACCTCAATCTGTGAAATATCTTTGATAGGCTTTCAATTTTATTGCAAAAATATAAGGTTAATTTTTAATTGGGAAAATTAGACAGTTTGAGATAGCTTGATGTGCTGGCAGGTACAGACAGTAATTAAGTTACTATATAGCTAGTCAAAGATTGGCAAAAAACTTTTTATTTCGATGTTAGGATTAATTTTTTACACAAAATACTCTTATGCCAGAGTGAAGGAGCTCGTGGCTAAGTGAGGAGCTCGTGGCTAAGTAATAACAGCCGCACGGATCGATCCATCAGGTTAAGCTACGCTAGCCGAGGTTGGTCCATGGATGGATACATCTTTACATATTATCCAGACTCCTGCGTGCCTCGGACAGCACGTCAAGCCGCTGATCCCGGCTGTCATTCGTGAATCTTTGACAGTCGTTATAGGTAGTTATAAGCCCGTAAGTCTGACAGCTAGTCTCACCAACCAAGAAGTAGCGTATTACCCAGTTAATGGTTGTGGAGATCAGATAGGCAGTGGCTCCATGTAAAATACTGATAATCAGCTGCATCCGGATAGACTGGAAGCCGACCCCAACATAGTTGGGAAAAGGCTAGGTAGATTGACTTTTGTGCCAGTGTTTTCATTTATGTTCGTATAGTCCTATCCACCTTGTATATTATACCTAATTTCTTTATGCTATGTCGTCTCCATATTTTTTTATACATAACAGTAGAATGGCTAAGTTAAGAAGTTACAAAAGATAAAATTAACGAGACATAATGAGAGTATGAATTACTGAGACGTTATTCAGCTTGAGCGTTGAATCGTATCGTATATCAACATGAAATAACAGTGTCAATCAACCGAATGGATGTCAAATCTTTCGCGATCTGTTTTAATAATACAAGCAACACGTTACATTGTGTCATCTGAAAATTGGCGGTTTGTCTCAAGACTTGCTTTCAGAATATTCATAACATACACATCGTGTGTTCAACACTTCACCTAAACTTCGAATATTTTCAATAAAAAAATATGAAGTGAGATTGTAGGATTCACCGATTTGCTTGCAGTTTACCGTTGGACTAAAAAAAACACATAATTTAATCTTTAGGATTGCAGATTGTTCCTTTAATCTATTTTAATTTCTGCTGGGTGTAAAAAAACTTGTGTCTGACTGTTTTTTTTTATCCCCCATACAAAACATTCTGATCACATGATTAGGATTTTGTATGGGGCATTTTTTTTTACTTATTATAATACTTTTTTATAAAAAAATGTTAAGTCTTAAATAACTATAGGTAAATTAATTTGTGTACGATACTGAACAACCTCCTTTCGGATCGTACACTAGTTTTGTTACTACATATTTGTATAAACCTTACGTAGTAACTAACATTCGAGAGGTCAATGAACCCATTACTCTGTGCCGTAGGAACCTTAGCATTACCTTCCTGAAACCCAATTCATTAATGTATCCCAGTTCATTTACTTTAATTATATAAATTGGGTTTACTATAGGTACTATTAGGAAGGACAGATATCTGTGGGCTTAATAAACCTATTAAGTTAAAAGCCTGGAGTTCAATCCACAGAGCACAGAATCGACGGTTAGTTAATAAAAAAATACTGTTCCATATATTATTTTCACTGCATAGGTATTTCACGTATCAGCGGAATTGTCCGAAAGGGTTACCGCTACCCCGGAACATAAAGAGAACAACATAGATAGGTTTTAGTCAGATGTCAGATCCGTTCAGGATCATTTGATGATTTCCCACCCTCAATAAAAAAAAAGTATCTATAAAACAAATGGTTTTTTTTTAAACTGACAAAAAATTCTACGCAGGAAGTTCAGACGCGAGTAAACAAAAACAAGCTTAGAAAATTATTGACAATTTCGCCTCCAGCTGCCGTCGCCGAGGAGTCTCCGTGCTCTGTGGCTCGATCGATACCTTGTGAAATGTTGAACTAAGGGACAATTCCCACTGAAAGAGCGGCGGTTGGTATTGGCTTCTTGAGGCAAAATATTACAAATAATTTTGTATCTTATTTACGTGGTGTAAAGGTCCATAGTCATTTGGAGAAAAGGGGGTAGCGCGGCGCCGCGCTTAGTCACTTACTCTTACGGCCGAAGCGCGCCGCTGCTCTTTCAATGGGAATTGACCCAAGGGGCTTTCAGTTATAAGCCGACTTTATAACATGCTCAAAGAGATACTAAACTTTGAAATCGAACTTCATTATTAAGCCTCATTTATAAGCTAAGATGTTCTGTGTAAACTAATTAGAAAGGGATCAGTACCTAAATTAATAATGTTCTACCGTTTTATGAAAATAATTAATCAAGGGCTTTTGAAAAGAAAACTTTTCCTCTTATTTGAAAGACGTGAAACATATTTCTATGTTACTTGGAATTATACATTTGGTAACTTTAACGATTCTGCCTAACTGTCAAAAGGTGTATAATAAGTAAGAACAAAAACATTAAACTTAATCAATGTAAGTACTTACGAGTATTTATGAGCAAAAGACCTTCCTGAAAAATTACCTCTATTTTCTTCTTCTAAAAAGATATAAAAAACGTATTTTTGTAGGAACCATGTAGTTGCATTATGAATTTCAGTCACGCACGAGCGCGCTTCGCTCATAAAACGCACGTTTTATTGGTATCTACATTTTTCCGAGCTCAAGACGTTCGGTAATTTTCCGTTCGATCTGTCAAAATTCGCAAGTCAGATGAGGTCGCCGACCCCGAGTCTTGACGTCACGCGTTGTCCTAGGCCGCACATGGGTGGACGTTACATGAAAATTGCATATTATGACGGCTCCATGTAAATAAGATAAAGTTGTTTGTACACATGTTAAATAAAACAAACAATCCGTAATGCTGTCTCTAAACTTGTTCTGTTTGCATATTTCAGTTTTTGATAATGCCTTTGTTGATTGTGGCTCTTTGGAGTTGGTTTTCTACAAATAAATGCAGTACTTTATTTGTATATCTTTATGGTTTTAACTTAACCTACAAGAATAAAAAAAATACATTACATATTTACGTAACAAAAAAATTTGAATCTAATGAAAGTTATTTTTTTAGAAACTGCCGGAAAATATTTGGAATGTGCACTAATCAATCACAGGCGCTTAGAAGTGTAGGTATTCTTAACTCAGACATTTTTCACTGGAAAATGGATTTATATGAATGATGAATAGGTATGATGATTATGTCAAGATTTAAAGCACCGAGTATTATCATGATAACGTTTAAGGATGTAGGCCATATCTAGGTACACTTCACGTGAGATAAATTTGTGGAGATAAGATCAATATCAATAAAGTCGCGTGAGTGTTCGGGAATATTCGAAAAAAATAATAAAGTACTAGTTGTTGCCATATCATTTTATTAACTAGACCTGCGGTGACCTCAATCGGCCTTCCTGGATGTGACGTAATAGGTACGTCCAAAATGCAACTCAGTCAACCACTTATGTAGTTTTCCATGAGAAGCAAACCCTGTCATAATTATATCTTCAATTCGTCTTCGGTCTACTTAAAAAATTAAGTTTAATTAACACTCGGAGTTCAATTTTCCATTTTCAAAGAATACTGAAAAGTCTCCTAACTTTTTTGTTTATATAAAGACTATTTTCGCGCTACTTTTGAAAAAAGAACGGCACTGGCTTTCTTATTGCCTAATTAAAAAACACAAAATAAATTATGATAAAGTTTTTATTTTGTTAATAAGAAGAAATGCACTTGATTATCGCAAAGTTACTATTTTTAATTTGAATTCCTCGCCACTATTTCATTTTATAATTATTTATATATTTTTTTTCTTTTGAGATAGCGATTATGCTAGAAAGCATTGCTTTAAAGAACCTACTGCAATACCAATCACATTCTTATCTGTACTAATATTTTAAAGAGGAAATATTTGTATGTATGTTTGTAACGAATAAACTCAAAAACCACTTAACGGATCTGGATGTAACTTGGCACAAAGATAGATTTTATTCTGGAATAGCATATAAGCTTCTTTTTATCCCGGTAAGATGTACGTTTCCCGTGGGATAATTTCCAACACACCCGCGGGCGAAGCCGCTGGCAAAAGCTAGTCATAAATAGGTTAAGTAAAACAATTACATATTCCAGCTGTTTTCCGGTTATCGTATTTATAAACAATTCCATAAGCCTGCACATTAATACATTACAGCGCCATTCGTGTATGGTTATTATTTCCTTAAGGAAAAAAACCGTAGCAGGGTTATTAAAATTTGACCCAGCTTCAGCCATTGTTTATCGGATACACTTCGCCTTATGTACCTATTCACTCGTGTTCCATCCAACTGGCTCAGACTACTCTATAGTCTAGCGTGAATCTGAGATAGGTAGAGTTGCTTTTGACATGATAAATATACACTGTCGTGCATGATTGATAAGCAATCCATGTTTTTAAATTTATTTAAAGTAGCTGTATTGATATGGTGTTTCCTTGTTTTTTTTTTTTAAGGCAGGCCAATATTTCACGTGACGGAAAGCAAATATATCGTGTCCCTAACACATTGGACCTCTCTGTAGTCTGATAAATAATTATTATTATATTCTAAAACACTAAAGGGAATACAGACTATGCCTGCCATAGATAGTGGTCAAAAGTCTTCTTCCGCCAGCCTTTAAATTGAAAGAAAGTGACTAGTGCACAAAATGCTTGATAGTAGAAATGAATGTAAGTTTTATTCTAAACAAACTTTGCCATATGGAAACTTTTCTTGTAGTGGTTTACTTACAAAGGGAAGGTTAGGAAGCAGTTGTTTTTTTCATCATTCATTTGTTTTATTACATTCAATTGAATTCGAAGGACAACTAACCTGCTTTAAGTAAAGTCCCTCACTACTGATATTCATTTGATACGATCTAGTTACACAGACACTGCATACTAATGCAACATAATAATAAAATTGTGAAAAGGCAGTGATGATTCACAAATAACCTTGAAATAGCCATTGAAGTACTTACTAAGTGTAGCGCATCAATAGGCAGTAATTGGTATTATGTCAGTTATAAAACCTTCCATAAAAACTACATTGAATCCTGCGCATCCATTATGCCATTATATCATGTCATATAATTATAATACTACTTCAAGGCTAGGTGATGTTTCTGCGACGCAGTTCGCGTTATGTATAAATTTATTTCAAAGGAACGACACATCGGAACCAATTGGTTTGATGCGCTGTTTACAATCAGTTTACAAGTACTGAGAGGCGTGGCAGTCTGAAATGATAGATTTTTCTTCACTTTACTTGGATTCTTCAAATTTCACCAATAAAATTGAACGCATTGATATGAAAAGATCGTTGTGAGTGGTGTCAGTCGATTCTATAAAAATCTCACCATCTTCTTCTTCTTCGTGTCGTTGGCATGGCTGTACTTCAAGTTTAAATTTTGTTGGCCCAAAACTTCGCCACCTCCACAGCGTCGACGATGGCAGCGCAGAGATCACTTAGGCCGCATGTTTTGGCACACAGAGGGCAGCTTGAAGGTGAAGGTGAAGCATAGTTTGCGTGTTAAATTCCACCGTGAAAACTTAGGTGAAGTGAGCGTGAAGTGACCTGTCATTTCACCTAATGCTAGGGATTGACACTATTGACAGCTCACTTTGAACTCACTTCACTTACGTTTTCACAGTGAGATTTTTAATAGCACTACAGTACCTACTGTAGTTTCTGCCAAAGCTAGTTAAAATTAACTATACATATAATAAAATTGTAGAAAAGTGGTGTCTGTACAATGGAAATATATAAAAAAAAAATAGCAGGTGTTGTTATTTTATCGATGCCGAACACGAAATTGTATTTTTTTTTTGTCTGTTTGTCTGTGTGTTTGTGCACGCTAATATCAGAAACGGCTTATTCGATGTAGATGCGGTTTACTTTCACTAATATATTGTAGTAAGCTTCACTTAACATTTAGTGTTTATTTCATGTCAATCGGTTCATAAATAAAAAAGTTATGTCAATTTAAAGAATCACGGCGAACATTTGTTAAGGTATGCAGCTGCCCGAAAAGTCACTATTCCACGCGGACGAAGTCGTAGGCACAGCTAGTTGTTAATACATTTATCCCATATGATCCCGTATCGCTTAGCTTACTGATAAATAAAATCAATTTGCGCAATGACTACACGATGATTGTGTACGTAAATTGTCAAACAAATCGAACATGTCCATTTTTTTGGGTTATTTTGTGAAGTAGGGTATGTTTAAGTTAAGTACTCAAGAAGCCGTCCCATCAGACTATGAGAGAGAGAGGGAGTGCACTTGTGTTTGCGCACACACTTGTGCACTATAATATGTATCTCGCGCAGCGTACTCTGGCCTCCGCTGTGATTTGTCGACATGGCCGAAATTCGGTCTGGAGGACTATTGCTTAAGAAGCATTTTCATCAACTTATTTTAGACTCCTTAGTAACGTGATTTTCGATTACGAAGAAACGGATATAAGTTTCCCGGCATTTATAGGGCTGCAACGGAAACCTTTTGAGTGTACTTTTATTTTCCATCTGCGTCGCTACTCGTGAGTCTAGCGGGGCATCGATCGCCCTAGTTGCTATAACCATCAACCCCCTAAAGGTACCTACTAATGTATTTCGAACAGGCAGAGTTGGTCGATGGCTAGTCGCCGCCGAGTCTCGTGTAGTTACCCTATGAAGCATGATAAAGATTTAAAATATCTTTTGATACCAGCCTTTTTTTTGAGCGTGGGAAATCATCAATGTCCTCTGGGTGGAGCTGAAGGGAGTGTCAGACTCTTACTGACAAAAACCCATGCATGTAACCAAGTTCGTTCCAATGCCTTCTGCGTTCAGGGGATCCGGCTGTTATCAATCCCGCTGATTGATAACACCCTAAAGTAAAGTTTGTTAAAGGGTGAGTTGAGCATCTAACATTTTCTTAAACCAGCTTTGTATAGGTACCTACTTAGTACCTCTGACTACATCTACTATTCTGATTCTCTTAAGAACTGGCATTTATGATAATATTAATTACTTTCTTAGAAATTTAATCAACGGTATCATTGTTTATGCGCATTTCCAATGAGTGGATTCAAGTCAAAGCCGGAATTAACGTCAAGCAAGCAAAGGAGATTTCGTCGAAACGGCGCAGATTTATGAAGAAGCCAGGCTTCGTTAAAATTTTAATACTTAAATACTCGTGGGTGAATAATTATAGCCGCACTGGTCGTCTTCCAGGTTAAGCGGCGCTTGCCGAGGCCGGTCTGTGGACTACCCAACCACCATCCATTACACACTGAAACCTCTCCGTGCCTCGGAATGACAAGTTATAGAACTTTATAGATACCCTTTCGGTTTTCTTAATTGGTCACGGCTGTCTTTCGTAGATCTTTGATAGATATTACATGTAGTCAGTAGACCGAAAATTTCACAACCAGTCTTGCCAAGGGGTATCGTGTTACCCAGCAGCTGGGTTGTCGACGTCAGATGGGCAGTCACTGGCATTCAGCTGCGTTCGATAGATAAGACCCTGACCGCGCCATAGCTAGGAATTCAGATTGATAGATTTTTGTCTTAAACAGACTGATAAGTATCGGTATAAGAGCAATTTTTCTTATTTTAGTAGAATTTACTATAAAATGACTACATTTTGGTAAGAGCTGTGGTGGCCCAGTGGTAACGGCCGCGATTTACTAGTCGCAGGTCGGCGGTTCGAACCCAAAAACTACGCACAAAAGCTCTGTCACTTGTGAAGTTCAACATCGTTAGGAAACCGACACGTCGCGTCGTCATGTGACATATACCAACACGCACTGCGTCCGCGTGATGAATTACGGATTACAGCCCACTCCTTCAACCCAGCAGTGGGATGATAATAGGCTGATTGTGAGTGCACAAATATTCAGGGAAAAGAAAAGAATTAGATGCGTAATCCCAATAGTGTCCGTAGGTTACACATAACATTTGAATTTTCCCGGAACTGTAAGTCCAAGGTAACAAACAACAAAAAACGTAAAAATCACGTGCTTTTCTTCTAATTACTACGCAAACGTATTTTCCAAACGTACGACGTTTGTGACGATGTATAAGGTGACGACAAAACGGGTAAAATTAACACGTCACTAACAAGTAACAATCGATCTTTCCACGCCGTGTACGGAGTAGGTACCTATGGAAAATTATGATGATGTTTACGGGAAGAACCGAAGAGAAGATGTGAACAATGTCACGTCCACTGCGAGCACCTTTTTTTTTTTTGAGGGTGGGTAATCATCAAATGACTCCGACCGCTCTGGGTGGAGCGGAAGGGAATGTCAGACTCCTTAGCCCTTTATGTTCCGGGGTAGCGGTAACCCTTTCAGGCAATCCCGCTTACCCGGCAGGCTTCGGCCCTAACGGGCCCCTTCAAATGCTGACATCTCTTTGAGGCGCGCGTGGAAGACGTACGCGCCGTCCGGCACGGGCCTGATCGGACGATCCTTTGTCCTTTCCGGATTTTACTCACGGTCCGCTTGATGAGCACCTGCGATGGTACTTACGGGAGTACGATACGGTACAAGAATGGAAATAATGATAAACTTTAGATATTACTAAACAAAATAATAAAACAAAAACAATCACTCACAACCTTTTCCTTTTAATACACAAGACGTTCGCGTAATTCCCTTATACGTCAACAGGAGAGGCAATACGACAGAACAGACAAAACTAATTCATCACTAGCAATTTCATCGTCCCATGTATTCCACGTCACTGCGAACAAGTACCTAGGTAGAGTTGTACTTGTAGGTAGGATGAAAGTCACGAGATTTTCCGTTTAGTCACATCGCATACGTCATTCATTCCCTAACTTATAAGACATTGTGATGACACATTGAATAAAATGATCAGATCACTAATGAGTAACCTATCGAAGCATCGTGAAAAACAGTTCAGTTCCACAAAAGAATGGAAAAATCATGACGCTCTTTACTGAAAACGTCAAAAAATCAAAAAAAAATGTCATGTATACGACAATTACGCCGCTAACGTTTTATATTTTCTGACTGAAATCCTTACCCATGGGAATCTCCATTCGATATTGTCAAGAGCAACAATAAAAGCCACTTCGTAGGCGTAGCGTGGAAAGTAGGTCATCGCCCTTCCCCAACGTTAATAAAGCTGAAAGAGTTAGACGAGGACAATGTTAAAGTTCACTTGTTTGTAAACAATAGAACAAAACAAAAACAATCAGTCACGACCTTTCCCTTTTATTTACGTTGTGACGTCCGCGTTATTCCCTATACGTCAACATGAAATACAATACGACAGAACAGGTATAACTAAATAGGTACATCACTAGCAATTTCATCTTCAACGTAATCCACGCAATTTCGAACACAGAATCCATTTCATGTTCGAATTTACTTGGACTACGTGAACAAATGACGTACATACATATGTAGGTATAGCTTCCAAGCTATACCTAAATACGTCATAGTTCACGGGTCTACGTGAAACGCCATAAACGTGTTCAATGTCACGTAGGTACAATTTTAATACCTATTGGTACTTGAAATCTAGGACTTAAATTAACCTTGGCTGTTTTCCGTGCTTAAATGATAAGATTATAATTGGTAGCTAGCGTTTAGTTTCAACTTCGTCTGTAAGGATTTTTGCATGCAAACTTAAACGTCAAGTTTCAACCCTTTATGGGTAGATTTTTGTAGTGGGTTCTCTGCAACCATCAATATTGGATCAGTGGTTTAGTCAATATAACTTAAAACAGACAGACAAACAGAACATTTCATTGTTGTATTACATTAAATATGTTACGTAATTAAATATAGAGATCATACGTTACGTGAGTATAGTTCTTAGAAAAAGACAAGACAAAACGTTTTGATACTTGACTACTAGGTAAAGACGGCTAAGTTACTCAGACAAGGTACTTAAATATAGTGCGTACTTTCTGTAGATTGATTCATTCAATAACGTTTCTAAATACGACGCAGTAAATGCTATGAAACATTTTAATCTTTCTAGAAGCGTGGTTAATTAGACTCGCTGTACAATGTGCCTTATAAAGTACGGCGTATATGCATATACACTCGAGAGCAATGAATCCGGGTCACTTAAAGAATGTTAAAAATCTCGGAAACTAAAAATGATAGGTTAATGCAATAAATTGTATTTAATAGACAATGTAATACTCCTTAAATGAAAGTAAAAAAAATATGAGTCAACATACATTTTATTAACACAAAATTACTTAAAGAAAAAAACTGCTGATCTCTCCTTAAAACAAAAATAGGAAACATGACATTTTTGAACTTTATTACGATTTTCTTGAATTTTAATACTTCGTATTGCCTCCTCGTGCTTCCATTACTGCGTTTACGCGGTTTGGCATGCTGTACACCAAGTTCCTTATACGATTTTGGGGAATATTCTCCCATTCCTCTGTGAGAGCAATTTTGAGCTCACGAAGCGTGATTGGGGGAGGGTTTCGTTGTTTTACGCATCTGCCTAGCTCGTCCCAAGCATGCTCGATCGGGTTGATATCCGGGCTGCGCGCTGGCCACTCCATACGAGTAATGTTCATCTCTTGAAGGTGGTCATTCACAATCCTACCTGTATGAGGTCGGGCATTGTCATGCATAAATATAGCATCCTCACCTAAATTGACCATAAATGGACCAACGTGATCATTGAGGATTTCTTCCACATATCTTACGCTAGTTAAAGAGCCCTTTTCTATGATCACCAGCTCTGTGCGACTTTCAGAAGAAATTCCGGCCCACACAAGTACAGACCCACCACCGTAGGCTACTTTTTCTTCGATGCATGCTTGCTTGAATCTTTCCCCTGGTCTTCGATACACTCTGTGTCTTCCATCGTGCTTGTAGAGCATAAATTTTGATTCGTCGGAGAACATAACTTTTGACCAATCTTCAATACTCCAATTTACGTGGCCCTGGGCATATCTTAGTCTTGAAATACGATGCCCACTCTCCAGTTAAGGGCCGTTTGCAGGTCTAAGGGGTTTTAAGTTAGATTCAGCAAGCCGACGTCTTACTGTCCATGCACTTGGGTTACTTCCTCCGAGGTGTCGAAACTGATTTGTGAGTTCAGTTCCTGTGAGAAAGCGATTTCGAAGCATGGTGTTCACCAAGTATCGGTCTTCTCGTGCTGTGGTACACCTGGTTCTGCCCGTTCCTGGTCTGCGTAGGTTAGAACCAGTTTCTTCGTAACGTCGGAGAACTCTTTGTACTGTTGACAGCGACACACCGACAGTCCTGGCTGTATCGCGCTGACTCCGGCCGGTTTCCAGCATTGTAAGTATCCTGGTGCATTCTTCAGGCGTAAGCGACATAATTTCAGCTTGAATAATGAATATAGAGCACTATCAACATGGTTTATGTACCCACATAAATGACAGATTACAAACAAAAGCAAAACCAAATGCTGTAATTTCGTAGTTCCATCTTCGAAAGTGGCCCTTTTTCAAATTTGATTTTTTTATGATATAACTTTACAATAACTAAGAAGTTTTAATACCTTCATTTAAGGAGTATTACATTGTCTATTAAATACAATTTATTGCATTAACCTAGCATTTTTAGTTTCCGAGATTTTTAGGATTCTTTAAGTGACCCGGATTCATTGCTCTCGAGTGTATTTAGGTAGGTATTTTATGAGATTAACACAGTTCGTTATCATTATCCGCTGTTTATGTTTTTTTTTTAATTCTAGATAGTTGATATGACGCGTGGCAATCATCAATATCTTTCCGCGCAATCATATAGGACGCTAATTTAATTTGTTGCATAAAATTATGACACACTACCGCGCCCTAAAAATAAGGCGTCGATTTCAAAGTCACCCCAAATACATCTTTTGCCCCCATGTGGAAATCAGGTTTTAGGACATAAAAAAACTTAAGTAGAAACCTTACTCAATTTTATTTGTAGCTAGTATTAAAATAAAAGAGACGCATTTTTAAATAATGTATCTAAACAAAAAAAACTTTTTTACAAAAAATAAAACCAACTTCCAAAAAAAACACTACAAAGTGAAAAATAATTTTGATTTCGGAAGTCGGTGTCTTGGTTTTTGTATTTTCATTTTTTGCCACCGACTTCCGAAATCAAAATTATTTTTCACTTTGTAGTGTTTTTTTTGGAAGTCGGTTTTATTTTTTGTAAAACAGTTTTTATTTTTCACTTTTTAGTTGTGGTACCTACACAACCCACCCCCCATAATTTTAATACAACTACCTGGTATGTAAATTACAGTATTAGAACATCGTCCACATATATCAAGTACGATTTTTTTTAGATTTTTGTTCATTTTCAAAAACCGCTTATCCGATTTCGATAAAATTTTTATGGGACCAATTGGGAAGTATACCCTTTCCAACAAAAAAAGAATTTTTCAAATCGGTTGGCAAGCAACGGAGTTATGCGCGAACAAACATAAAAAAAAATATATACAGTCGAATTGAGAACCTCCTCCTTTTTTAGAAGTCGGTTAAAAAGAATTAATACACTTAAGGAAAATTTCCTATCCTCGCAATTTTAATTAGTAAGTTAACTCTAAACATCGTTAACTATAAGCTTTTAGCACTTATTCGACACTTAATTCACTTTGTACTACACCGTCACCCTGCTAATGATCACGGGACCATCTAAATAGTACAATCGATCGATATTTTCCGTTACCGATCAATTAGAGATGAGATATTGGCATGTACTTCACTTTTACGGATTGCTAATTGAATTAGAGTAGTTAGTTTTAGAGATCCTTCCCGTTTTGGAATGTAATATTATGTGAGTTTGTAAATAAATTATTACTATTCCTCTGAACTGGGAGTATTTATTTAAATATTTATTTATCTATGTATGTGTAATAGTATTATATGTGTATTATGTATGTGTAATAAATGTTTTAGTTTAAAACGTCATAAATTCATACTCTTCTCTTCTTGTTATCACACACTGTTGTCTACTGAAGGTCTGCTGGAAGAAAGTTCCCAAGAAATAAGCAGTGCCTTTGTGCTCAGATTATATTATAACTAGCTTCTGCCAAAGGCGTCGCTCGCGTGGGTGTCTGAAATTATCCCACGGGAAAGTACTGCCGGGATAAAAAGTATCCTATGTGTTAATCCAGGTCATAAGCTATCTGTGTGACACATTTCATCCAGATCCCTTCAGTACTTTTTGCATGAAAGAGTAATAAACATCCCGACATCCCCACAAACTTTCACGTTTATAATATTGTTAGAAGGACACTTCCTACTTATAATAAACGAATTTGCAGATAAGGTCTTTTAATATTGTTTATAGTTTAAGTAAGTAGTACGTTGTTGAGACGCTTTAAGTACTTACTTAAAGCAAAGTACTAACGGAAATGTGATAAGATCCGATCTATTCTGTAAAATCTGATTATGAAAACTCATAATCAACTCATAGTCAATCATAAGGTGGAATGACAACTCGCTTCATGCTCACATTTGCAAAATCGGTAATTCCCCGGAATAGCAATAGCAGTGTTTCAATCAATTTAAATGTTGAAACAAAATAATAGTTGTAATATTGTTTCAGGCTGGCGATACTGAATACTGATAGCGTTTGCAGTTCACGGAACAAGTAACTTACTCATAATTTACCGATTTACCGTGCGATTAAGATTAGGAATTATATTGTTTTGGGAATTTGTACGTGCGTAAGCAAATTAATGCCTTTCTTCATAATCTGATTTAATTTTCAATACATTTAGACTAAGTAAGTACATACATTTCAAGAGGTAAAGCCACAGTAGTTTTTATTATTAAATCTGAAACTTCTGACAACATTTTTGTATTTTGTTTTCAGAGGGTTTGTCAATAATGTAGAGTCATACGTATTAGCAATCTTGCTGTGTTTCTACAAATATGATTATAAAATATTTTTTTAAGGTTACTGTACCTATAAAAAAAACGAGAAGTTTTCCGTGCTTACCAAAGTAACAAATAAATAATTTAAAACAATGGTTAAATTTCAGCAATGAATTACGCATACCCAATACAAACCTACGGAACATTCCCCGTCATAAAAAACCGCACTCAATATTTTTCCTACAGCACAAAATCGAATCATACAGGCTATACCTAGTATACCTACCAACATTAGCCTCACACGATTCGATTAGGTGGTTCGCATGGAAATTTCCGACAGTAAAAAATGTTAGTTACAACAT
This sequence comes from Hyppa rectilinea, assembly GCA_951799385.1. Classification (NCBI taxonomy): domain Eukaryota; kingdom Metazoa; phylum Arthropoda; class Insecta; order Lepidoptera; family Noctuidae; genus Hyppa; species Hyppa rectilinea. The sequence goes on from OX637314.1 coordinate 7,990,893, forward strand.
GACGCGAGAAACAATGGCTGTGTTCATAAAATAGTATTATCGTTTCGGTCGCGTTCGCTTAAATTGCATTAAGTTATGTCCCCGTTTGAGTACATCATGTCTGTTCCATTCTTGGAACAGCAGAGTTCGCAGTTTTATATCGAATTAAAAGGCAAACGTTTTTTTTAATTACTTTTTTTTTAATACTTGGGGGCCCACCCAGTACGTATTGGTAGTTTCAAGGAGTCTTCGACTTTTTTTGGTTCTAGGATATGTCAGTTTTCTCACCGTTTTGAGAGCAGTGGTAATAAAATAATATACACAAAGTAAAGCATCTGTCGGGGTTCGACCCTACGACCTACAACTCGTAAGTCGCGGCCGTTTCCATTCGCCCAACAATGCTCTTCAACTACCCTCCCATTTAAGTACCAAGAATTTTTCCACTGTGACTTAATTATGTGACCTGCGTGTCGTGAAAACTCTCATTACATAGCTTTTGGGGGCCACTTTTGTCACTTCAGTAAGCGCTTCATTGTTCTTCGCGTCATTTGTAATGATGTCGTAGACTTGGACGTAATGTAAATATTTTTTTGTATTGAAAAGAAAATGGTACAGACGCCAGCACATCAAGCTATCCCTAACTGTCAAATTTTCTCAATTAAAAATGAACCTTATGTCTTTGCAATAAAGTTGAAATACTATCAAAGAAATTTGATAGATTGTGGTAACTTGATGTGCTGGCCTCTGTACATATAATGATAATGTACCGAAGTACAGAAGATTTTATCAAGGACGTCAGTATCCTTATCGTTAGCCTTATTTAAATAAGTGGTCATAGATTTTCTAAGACATGAACGGCACAACAAAATTAATGAATTTTTCCACAGGAAATGCTTCGAGCATTAATTAACTTTTGCTACTGAAAAGTACTTAAAAGCGATTAATACATTAGATAATAGTTGATTACAATCACACTTATCAGTTTATTATAAAATTTACCTTAATTTATTTACGCAGTCGCTCCATGAGTCGGTCGTGAGTTCGAATCCAAGCAGGCACTTTACTTTGTGTAACGGTGAAGGAAAACATAGTAGGGAAACCGACATGTTCTAGAACCAGACATTCGAAGACATGTGACATCCGCCAACCCACACTGGGCCCACGTGGTGGTTTTTGCCCACTCCTTCTCTTCCCGTGTCCCAGCAGTGGGAATACTAGAACACAATGCTAATATTTAGCTGCATCCAGTTACACTGGAAGACGACCCGAACATATTTGGGAAAAGGCTAGGCAGGCAGACTTTCATTTAGTGGAATTTTACATTAGTTCAAAATAAAACAACAGTCCAAAGTTGCAAAGAAACTTCGCACTGTAAACTAGAATGACAAAAATAATAAACATTTCGCTGTCGTAAGTGAAAACTTTTACCAAGTCTTTAAGGGGAAAAGTGATAGTAATTACCCTTTCCTTACTGGTTATGAAGATAAAATATTAATTAACGATATGTTCGGTGTTATATTTTACTGACTATTTATCTACTACGCAATAAACATTGATAATTTGAATCTCCATCTTTTATGACGCAGCACTATGACTACGTACTAACGTCACTTTCGTTAATGAATCATTATAATCATCATCTAGTTAGCCTTTTCCCAGCTCTGTTAGGATCGACTTCCAGTCCAACCAAATGCAGCTGAATACTTGTATATTTCTTGGATCGACCGCCTATCTGACCTCCACAACCCAGTTACTGGGTTACTCGATACCCCTTATTAAAACTGATTGTCAGACTTTTCGGCTTTTGACGACCCGTAACAACTGTCAAAGATCTACAAATGACAACCCGGACCAATGGCTTAGCATGCTTTCCGTAATAAATGAGTCATATCTTCATAAATGAATTACTTTTGCTTATCAAAGATAACAGAAAATTACCATTCATAAAGCAGGTAGTACACGAGGATATTAAGTGAGATTAACATTAATCGCCGCCAATCCGCACCCGCCTTTATCACGTTAACGAATGTTGACTTTTGGCCTTAATTTTGTTTTACAATTTGTTTTCAGGATTAGTTTTTATTGAGCCACTAGCTTCTGCCCGCGGCTTCGCTCGCGTGGAGGTCGGAAATTATCCCACAGGAATGTTCTACCGGGATAAAAAATATCCTATGTGTTAATCCAGGATATAAACCATCTCTGTGTCAAATTTCATCCAAATCTATACAGTAGTTTTTACGTGAAAGAGTAACAAACATCCATACATCCATACTTACAAACTTTCGCCTTTATAATAGTAGTAGGATTACACTGGTAATGGCTGGTAACAATGACGCAGCTTTACTTCGCTATGAATGAATAAGGTCGGGACTCCACCAAAGCGGTGGCGAGACGAGCGGAGAGATAAATAATAATAATAATATCCTTGGACATTTCACACAACGCCATATCGTCCCAAGCTAAGCAACCTAATGCATGTGTTATGGTAACGACATGGCTGATAAACTACTTATATACATTTTTTTTGTAAATACATACTTATTATAAATAGAAAAACACCCAAACCCGTAACAAATACTTGCAGGTCGTACAAATATTTGTCCCGTGCGGGAATCGAACCCGCGACATGCTGCGCAGCAGTCAATCGCCCAACCACTGCGCCAACCGTGTCAGATGTTTTTAAACAACCAATAGAATTTCGTTATTCACACATCTCGTCTCTGCTCAGCTTCACTTATTGGTTGTTTGTGGAGTCCGGGTTCAGTAAAGCTTCAGTGTAAGTGACTACTAGAAGAGAGATAGATAATTTGGTTAAGAAAATATAAATTGGAAGGTATGTAGGTACGTGTGCCGTCATCTATTAAAGATATAATCACTACATAGTATAAAGCAAAGTCGCTTCCCGCGTCTGTCCTAATATCTGTATGTATGTATGCTTCGATCTTTAAAGCTACACATCGGATTTTAATGCAGTTTTTTTTTAATAGATAGTGTGGTTCAAGGTTAATATGTATAATAACATGCAATTTCCGTCATCCACGCGGGCGAAGCCGCGGGCAGAAGCTAGTAATAAATAAAGAAGTAGAAAAACTCTTGTATCGACCTAAGAGCGCTAGGCTCAAAGCAAAAACATGAAGGATGATCATGATTCTCTTGTATCTCAAGTCACCATCCAAAAGTTAATATGACAGTTTCTGTAATCCAATCATCATATTTGAATGGCCATAATTGTCCAATAACTCTTCTAAACGTGACACCAACCGATAAGTATTACAACTAGACATGCGTTTCGTGACGTCACTGCACTGCAAATTGCTTACGTCTGTAAATCATGTCGATAGGTATTTCACGTAATTCATTAACAGCTTGACACTTAAGAGATGGGCACGTCACAACACGTTGCTAAAGTCAACAATAAATATTATTGACGTGTAATTAAACTATCACGTTACGCAAAGTGAGAATTTGTAGTCAATGGCTTATTTGTACATTGTTTAGATGCTTTTAAATACTCAATACTTTATTTGCGTTCTACATTTTGTATTAACTTAGGTGGTAAGTTAATCTATACTTAATATTATAAAGAGGAAAACTTTGTTTCTTTGTTTGTTTGTTTGGTTGTAATGAATAGGCTCAAAAACTACTGGACCGATTTTAAAAATTCTTTCACCGTTGGAAAGCTTAGTTTTCTAGGAGTAACATAGGCTACTTTTTATCCCGGAAAAAATAACGGGTGCCACGGGAAAGACCACGGGAGCGAAGCCGCGGGCAAAGTGCTAGTATTGTATATAATCATTATGCACCCTGTCGGGTACAACAAAAGGAGGGAGGAAGATTTCATTAATTTATTTAGCTCATCAGTTTTCTGAACTCAGTTTAATATTATTATTTTATTACGTTTTTTCCTGCGCTAATATTTATTAAATATCTTAGTTACTCATGTTTCAAGTTACCAACCAAATAGATTAATTTTGGTAGATTCTATCAGTATCACTGATGAAGAAAGAATGTGTTTGCTATTACTATAAATCATGTCAAAATTATTATATGAGTAACTAATATAACTAAGAAATTACACCTACTTACATACATTAATACCATCCCTGCGATTCTACTGAATCATCAGACTTCTATTGCATGAATGTTTTAAATAACACCAATAACACGTGGAATGTTTCCACGTTACACAGAAATCTGAGAACAACAACAATAAATAAACAAAGGGTGTCTACACGTGAGCAGTGAGCACCCGATACAAATAACACAAAGATCTAAAAATACATTGAATGCAGTTTCAGACATCCGATCCACCCACGTACCCAAGGCTGTGGTCGGGGGCGTGGTTACAATGTCACATCTCTTCGTGGTCGATGTCTCATTAATAGAACTGACACGTAATACGTTCCAGATTGTAATTGACTAAGATGGATATCTGTGTTCTGTGCGTCATGTTTTTATAGACGTGTTGTTCTAGAAGCTGGAATTATCTGGATTTGAACAAGTTCTTTAACAACGTGTGTTTGTCTGAAAAGAATTGGGTACAATCAAGGAGCAACTGCTTTTTCCTTGTAGAAACATAATATATCATCTTCATGTCGGTTTCTCCTAAGTTTATTAACCGTAATGGCTATTAATTTCCAAGGCCCAGTTTTGCAGTACGCTAGATAACCGAAATAGACTGGTATTTTCAAGGGTTTTTCATTTTCGAGTTCCACAAACAAAATTTTTCTTTCTTCTTATCGAATATTTAAGGTGTTAAAAAATTAACTCTAAGAATTACGTGGGAGCATTGTTCTTATCATTACGAACCACTTTTACTTTGGTATCAACCCTGAAATCGCGAAAAAAATGTGGTCTGTTCCATACATTTATGCTTACGTAAGTCAATAAAATGTATGGAACAGCTTATATTTTTATAAGTACCTAATATTTAAGCATCGGAATCTGATATTCCAGAAATATTCAATTGTTTATGCAACTCCTAGTCCCACTCCAAGTTGCAAACTCGAATGAAATTTGATTTGTATGAAACGATCGTGGAGATGAATCAAGAAAGTTTTCCAGCTTGAAAAACTACACCTTCTGGCTGGCCTCATCGAAGAAGAATTGTAGATATATACCACTGGCTAAAAACACTGTCTAATGGTGTCTCTCACTTTTCGTCTTTTCCTTAGGATGGGTAAGTACTAGGTAACATACAGGGCATTAGGGACATCGCCATCATGCTCAATGTATGGTAGGTATCATTGTGGGCGTCGATCTAAATGAAATATTCTGTTATGGGGGTATAAAGCCATGTGACTTCTCACCTATGTCTACAGTCTATACCTCCCAGAAAAGAATATTTAACTCTGTTACAAACAATATCACTTACTGATTTTGAGGCTGCAATTTTACTAGCTATTTCCGTACCTACCTCTTGATAATACAGCGTTAACCTAAATTACTCTCACTTTTCAATCCGGTGACATAACGAATCATTCTGTTTTCAAAAAAAATCGTAAATAAAGTGTCCAGATAAGATTAGCTGAAGTCAAATGGTTCCCTTTGTAACGCCGGCATGGAATATTTGATTACGGTGCTTTGAATAGCCGACATTGCACTCAAGTGTAATTGCAAGTACTCGGCACTGTACATGCCGCAAACAATAACAATGGTTACTATGACCACGTATTAAGATTATAGGTTTTTTCTTATGAGTATAGTCAGATGTTTTGTTCAAGTATAATAAAGAAATGGTGCGACTCTAACATAAACGGTATAAACGATATTCATAACAAAATAAGGCGCTGGATCTACCTAATTACTATTTAAAAAAATGGACTTTATCCATTATTATAACGTAAGTCAACTCATGCTATCCGGAATCCAGGAATCAGCCCAAGTTAACAGCTATAAAAATATATGTCTAAACACAAATCAATAAAATTTAAATATCTGTTTGTAAAGTCAAAATAACAGGTTTTTACTAAATGCATATGAAGGTAGAGACGGAACTTACTAGGTAATAACTAAAAACGTTTTTCTGTGTTAGCTTTAATTCTTGTTTATCTGTTTTTTCTATTAGGCTTGAGGAGTATATCTTAGGCTTAGTTTAAGCTACATTTATTTTAGAAAAAGAATAATTAAGAATAAGCAATATTCAAAACAAATTACTGCTTTAATCAGCATCATATTCCATCATAATATTCAAGAAAAAATATTTCAACACTCATACGGCCAGGCCACGTGTACTCATTATGACAAAAACACTGATTAGATTGTCCTACAAATTATTGAAGTATGGTATCTTAGCTCTGTGATAGAGTTAGCGAATCGAACGGAATCAGTGACGGCGGCATCCGTCGAGCTGGTTGAAACCGGTTAGTGTTATCGTACCGGCCAGTATTGCTCACTGGATACACCGCACACGCATCGGACAATCACAATCGAACGTAATGTAACTGGTAAATGCAGATCCTCGTATGCATGAATCGGTGGTACTGTTGATGCGTTTTATTTTGGACGAAACACCAATTAGACAGTAAAAAATCGTTATGTGTTATGCTGTGAAAACCACAGACGGTAGACCAATATTAAGAGGAAGAAGCGGTGGTCACCACCATCTTTCTTGAAAGAACCCCACTTTGCTAGAAGAAAAGTCTGCTAGAGTCCTTTTCTTACATTTCTTCTAGCAGCCCTGTCCTGAAAACTTTAGGTAGGATAAGTAAAATAAAATCAACATCTTCAATCATTCCACTTAAATACATCAAGCCAGTACTAAGTCAGTACAAGTACTTAAAGATCCAAGGGAATAAAGACGCAAAAAGATTGAAAAAAAACTTGCAAAATTTGGGAAGAATAACAAACTTTCATAATAGACAGTGGATGACAGCAAAACAGCTGAATAAAAAAGGCTCTTTCATAGTAAATTAGCTATGCAACTTTCCAAAAAGAATAACACTAACTGAAAACCCTGGAGAAAATATACTCAGGTGTTTGTGCCAGCCGTAGTAGGAGATTAGTCATCCCGGTTTAGGAGATAAATTATGTGCAACAGACGGTGAGATGCAGTAGGTGTCTAAAGTGTAATTTTAGCAGTGCACTCATCTCGTTAGAGATCACAAATGTGCTGTTATATAAGGAACAGACTGTAATAATAATGCTCTAGAAATATCTCGTAATAAATCATGATATGTAACGAGTACGTCATACACACGAAAGTTTAATGCTGTGATCGATCTACCCAAGTGATAGCTAAGTGGTGTAATGATCGGACTGCCAAGTCTTCGGTCTCGAGTTCGAACCCAAGGCAAATCTGTCTTTTCGGATTCATGTGCGTATTAAATAATTATAACTTGCTTAAAAAACTGTAAAGGAAAATACACATAATATTGACATACCAAAAAATACTTTAAATATTAGTAATATAACTATGTACAAGTATATAACAGGAGAGAAATAATAAATAAAAATAAACCAAAGGGCATCAAAAAATTCGGTAAAAAGGAAAAGTTCGCAAAAGGCTGCATTGCCACGTCGTAAGGCAATGCTGATTCATTGACCAAAAAATAGGCCAGCCGTCTGGTGGCGTGAAGAATTGACCAATCGCTTGGCGATGTCTCGATAAACATAGTGGGCACTCGGACCCTATGGCCGTAGTGTTTCAACCCATCGTGAGGAAACCGGGTATCCAAGATATATTTCTCAACAGCATGTGAAGCTAAGTCAGAGGTCCATGGGCAGCACAAAAACTGACACGAGGTTAGTCAATAACCACTCGAGAAGAAAGAAAGAATCAACTTATCCAAAGTACACGTTTATTTCTAACGTGAAGTCTGGATCAGTCACTCACGTCGTGGTCATATGAGTCAAATGAAAGAACAAGTCTAGCCAAAACGCCAACCCAAGCCTGAAATCAGCCATTCAAATAATCCAGCCAACGAAATTACAAACGTGCCTGAAATTCTCTAAATAGTTATTTACTGCCCCTTACTCCTCTTAATGTCAGGGTCACCTTAATGATCGCTATTGTCCTTTGGGTCAATGACATGCCTTGTAATGTATTGATACAACCACATTCTTGTAGAATTAAATGTGTAAACTGGATTGAATAATATTATTTGTCTTAAATTCTTGACAAAACAGACAACAAAATACACAACAAATAAAGTATGTAGGTACCTACGTATAGCTGAAGTATGTGTGCTGACCCTGAAGGATGAATAAAATGTTTGACTTTGACATAAAGAAACGCTTCCAAGGCTGAAAGAAACACCGGAAATTCAAAAAAATAAGGCCAAGGAAGTCCTCTCCTTGACCACAATACTACTACCCGAAATTGTTAAATTTCTTTGATAGATTTTAACTTTATTACAAAGCAATAAGGTTTATATTCAATTGGGAATATTTGACTGTTTGGGGTTGGTTAGGTCTATACATTAAAACAGAGAAATCAATAAGTACTACTAAAACAATACAAAATAATTCAGTGGAAAGCTTCTCGTTTAAAACAAAAACCCTATATTTTAACGACAGCAAAAACACTTGACGTAAATGAATGATCCAAGTAAATTAGTGGCCGTTACATAGGTACGTCGATTCTGAAACTTAAACTCAAATTGTACTATTTGTTTGTGAAGATATTTTGCGTCACAGCATGAACTAGATCATTACGTCAATAACAATAGATTGAAATGTTTGTGAGTCAACGTCTATTATGGTTTTGTGTATCTTCAATCAGTCAACACTATGTTCCTTCATTATGAAGATGTGTTAAAGAAACTTATTCTGAATCCAGTATTTCTTTTGAATCTCCAGTTATAAATAAAATACTTAAATCTTAATACACAAATGGGACAGACCTACAAAAGTCTGCCCGTGCCAAATTGCCAATTAAACGTGCCTCAATTAATCACTAACACATCGAATTAATGTATCAGACATTTGTTGTGAACCTAGTCTTTCTTTAAATAAAACGCATACAGCCTATTCTATAACAAAATGTTTGATGATGATATGAGTTTGATGTGAGCTGTCAATAGTGTCAACGCCTAGCATCCGGTGAAATGTTAGCTCATTTCATGCTCACTTTACCTAAGTTTTCAAGGTGGAGTTTTTACAGAATAGATCGACAGCGGTACAATGGATGGTAAAATCATTCGCCACCAAAGCTTGGCGGACACCTGTGAAGAGACTAAACAATTCAAAGTAATTTGTTCCACAATTGAAAACAGCCAACACTTTGCACGCAATTGTATTGGATGCTTCACAAATACATTATTGGTTAATACTGGCCAGTGTTACTGCAAATTGTAAGCATTCATCCTATTCATTTTAGATCTGCCAACGATAATACAACTTGGCACTTGGAGGAAAATAAAACATACTTTTAAATCGTTGACGTAATACCTACGTGTCTGTTCATTTTGGCACATACATTGTTTTGCAAAGATTTAATAGTCGAATTTTAACTAGGGAATACTACGCAACAAACTTTTATGTTTCATAATCTAAATATCAATCATGAAATATCTATATGCATTTGCATAAACAGTCATCAAAACAATCTGCAATATCCCTACTATGTTACGGTTGACTTCCAATCTAACTGGATGCAGCTGAATACCATTTTTCTAAAAGAATAACAACAATGAAGAAGTAAAACAATTCGTTTGAGATATCCAGATTGAATCGATACTAACGTGGTTCTCATGTCTGCAATGTTTATAAAACAAACATTAGCAAAGCAGATCAAACTAGACAAAAGACAAACTACCGTACTTTGGCTCACTAGTTCTCTAGGTATAATAAAAATGGCTTGTTATGAATAAATATCTCTTGTCGAATAGCACACTCATTTGTATTAAAGACAAAAGATTAGCTTTTCAAAGGCACCAAGAAGGTGGATGAAATGGCCTTTGACCTGGACCTTAGAAAAAAACAGAAGAGAACTGCTCAAGACAGAGACGGTGGACAGTTAAACAGTTTTGCAGGAACTGATGGAAACTATTGCCTCGTTGGTCAAGTGGTCGCAAACAATAAAGCTTAGCATGAGGTCTTGATTCGATGCCCAGGTCGGGCAATGCGTTATTGGGTTTTCCTATCAGAAATTTCTTTGTGCCGGGTTGATGGCAATAGACTCGCCTCCTATTACATGGGACTTAAACATAACTGGCGAAATGTGGGTGTACTCTGTCCAACCCTTCGGAGAAACAAGGCGTAATGTTATGTATGCTATGTAAATATAAAGAAATGTAGCAGCAAGTTTGTCAGTAGATAATTTACCTTTTCCGAGCTTTTCTTACAAACATTGATAACATGTAAGTGAAATTGTTAAAGAAACGCTAGGTCACTCCTATATAAAAGATTAGTCCTTGGCAGCAAGGGCGGATCCAGGATTTTTTTCTGCTACAAGGGGCGGACGGGCAAAAAAATCAACAATAACTGTTAGAAATATACTTCAAGTTTGAAAGGGAAGTAACGAACAAAATTCGCAATTCCAGCCAGAAATAGACAAGAGTTTCACACATGTTCTTTCTGTTATTTTATTCATACAATATTTTAACAACTCTGATAATTTGATTTGCGTCTTTCTACGAGTAAGTATGTACTGTGATGGAATCTTCACAGTACACAAAAATACCGTACCCCTTAAATCCGCCCTAGCTTGGCACCTCTGACAGGTAGAGGTGGAGAGAGAGTAGAGAGAGTAGCCATTAGCAGTGACACAATACGAGCTAATAAAAAAGTACAGTCAACACTACACATACATACACTACATTTTATAACACATGTTAGTGCAGATGATGAACCGTGTGAGTGCTTGTAAAGTGTAATGTTAAAATGCTTACTTTTGAAGGAGCACAACTTTATAATAAAATATAGTCATGTTTAAGAAACCTACACTCTTTTAATGCATTCAAATCCCAACTTAACCAGTATATAGTTGCAGATCGATCACTCGTGGGGAAATGAATGCATTGGATTGGAAAGGAGATTGTTCTAGACCGCCCTATAACCAACAAACATTTGACGTGTACGTTAATTTTAATTATATTTTAATATACTTTTTAAAAATAATAAATTCAAGCGGACACTGTTTAATTCTTAATAGGTTTTTAAAAGTGACCTCATTGATTTTATTACCAACAGAACTCGCCATCTTTCAAGGAATTGTCAATGTGAATGTCACAAAAGATTTGACAGTGTCGCTCTCGCTCATCTTACATAAATATCGATATCGACGACGATGTCCATAATATCTAGTGATAAATAATGGATGTTCGATATTTATCAATTCCAAAACATTTAAAATGTGCAACATAAAAGTTTTTTATGCATATTTTTTTCATGGAATTAGTTCCGTGAACATTTTAATGGAACTTATGATGAATATGGCCTAGCACGATTATGATGAAAATATAATGAACAAAACAAACTCACAAAAAGTACTTACTAGTCGAATGAGGGATTTTCTCACAAGTGAGAAAATATTAGTTCAAAAGAGGCGTTGGTAAAAAATACGTCACTGTCTCAGGTTTTTGACATCAAATAAGCTGTCTTATTTACGGATCTTATTTTTGCTATCAGTAGCCAGTAAAACAAAGACGTATTTTTTACCCACGCCATCTATTGAACTATGTTTTTTCACTTGTCAGAAAATCTCTCATTTAACGATTGAAATGTCATTTACGACGCAACTCTAGTGAATTGTTCTCATTTCATTTCACATTTCACGACTTCAATAGCCATATTTTTACTTTTTAAGTACTTAAACTCTATTTTTAAATGTCGCAAACTAAAACGTTACACATTGTTCGTTGGGAAGAAAATATTTTATTTTAGCAATAATTTAATTTAAGTAGAATCATAGCAACAACGTGTTTATGTTTGAAACGGAACAAATTAATTGACATATGACATATTGATCTGTCATTTTGGTCTACTAAATTAAAACCTTAGATTATATAGGTGGTCATTGATAATCGATATAGAATTATTGATCTTCGAGAGAGCATCTCTATTCTCTACGTCACTACGTCAGTCGGTTCGTCTCACCGAGTCTTGTGTTGCATTGTATTTGGTGATTTCTTTTGGCGTTTTTGATTTGGTTTCTGTTTGTAATACAACTGTATTTATAGTAATATTTTACTGTATTTGAAGTTTAATGCTTTGTAGAAACCAGAAATAGCGATTTTAGAAGGAATTACTTAAGTTTTATTTTATTAAAAATAACCTCAAAATCGGTTCCTTTTCTTTAAATAAATCTGTTCTCTAAAGTGTCCGTCAAGAAACTTTGTTCTTATGGGCTACTAAGGGCAGTTTACAAATAGAAAATGATTTTTTCTATGCTGTTGGCTCCAGGGCGAACAATGTATGGGCGTAGAACAATCTCCTTTGTTTGTGGTAACTTTAGTCTGTAACTGGTGATGACGAATTTATGTAAATTAACTTTTTTTTAGCATTGTTCTTAAGTAAGTGACATTGTTATGTTTTTATTGAGAATAAAGTTTCTTTAAACCTAAAAGCTTCGATCGAAACGAGTGTTGAATAAATCATCGGTAAGCGCATCACTTGGACAGTTGGATAATATAGCCAATTTTCGTAAGATTGTTAGATAAGACATCGTGTTTTGAGGTTATAACAACAGAAGTAAATGTGAAGAGAGTGAATGCTGAACAAAACCAACCACGACTATATTTATTTCATTTATTTATTCATTTCCGGACAACAATTATAGTAAAATACCTTATAAGTGTTAATAGTGCACAAACAAGAATAAAAAAACAAAACATTTGTGTCTGAGACAGGATGTGCAGAGAACGATAAAGCGAGGAATAACTCTCACACAATCGTCACTAGTTTTACCATTCACCACAAACTGATGTCTTGATCATAACAAATTCCTGATCAGACTGGTATGCAAACATTTAGCCGCCATACAATCGATAGCGCATCAGAAACCTAATAAAACTATTATGATTTCCGTCCTATGTTTACATCTGGCGCTAGAACGCGCGCACGCAGTTCAATCTGCTACAGTTTTCCAATCCGGTTCGAACTGGTAACTGTCGATTGATTTTATAGTCTTCATTAAGCACTTGTTATTAATAACGGCTACTGTTATATGCATGTGGTCGCTTTATCTTTGAGGCAGAGGTCAAGCGTAACATAAGTTATTTGTATCAATATTGTCATGGAAACTAATATAGATGATGAATGATGATATAATTTTGCTTGTTCATTTAAGACTGTTGTTTATAATTAGGCTGGAACGCATAAGGTGATAAGATAAAGAAGGTTATCGGTTGCAAACTTTAAGAAGACCCCTCCGGGCCACAGAAAGTACGTAAAGCCGTTGGTTCCGGCTGCCATACGTAGATTTTTGACACAGTCATTACAGGCAGTTTTAAACCCAAAAGTCTGGCTGCCTGTCTTAACAAGGGGTGTGAACAGAGCAGTGGTGTCCCAGTGGTGGCTCTGACTTACGTATTGTAGGTCGTGAGTTCGAACCCAGGCTCAAAACGGTGAAGGAAAACCCTAGGAAACGGGCATGTTCTATAACCAAAAATTCGAAGCCATGCCATCTTTCAGCCCGCACTGGGGTGGGGATTACAGCCCACACCCTCCTACTGAAAGGAAGCGTGTGTCCTAGCCATAGAATTATTATAGGCTGATTACGAGCACCGTAAGATTGGTTACTATATTTCCATAAATGCCACAGTATAGGAAAACACAAAAATTTTGTGATTGTAGAACACCTGCAATTTGTTTTTCAGTGTTTTCAATATGCTGTGTTTCAGATTTAGGGCAGCTTAAGTTATTTTCTACTGAGATCAATTTAAACTTTACTATATCACGGATGAGCAGCATCGAGCAAGAAAGTTTAAAATTGAATGTCTGTGCAGAATGGCGAACTACTGAACGAAATGAAATTGGGTCAGACTGGAAATGTTATTAAACAGGAAAATGGGAACTTTGCCGAAATAAACATAGTATGCTGTCGGAAATACGGTAATATACGGTATGTTTTACGTTATACAGGAAGATGTTTTGAGTATAAATAAAGGAAAAAGAAACAATGAGCTTGATTTTAGAGTAGACAAAAAAAACATCTTAGTAAACATTAAATATTCACCCTGTATTTCAGACACTCATAATAGCAATATTTATTAACTATAAGCATTTAATGATATTCAAATCGTTTAAAAGCCTATTACTTTAATTTCTTCCTACTTTTGCATTCTGGTATTCTGTTAAATTGATTGCTCTATAAATAACTTAGAACATATCTATACATATAATAAAACAGTAAAAAAACTGTGTCTGTACATTGAATATATTAAAAAAATAATAATTGAGGGGGGTTTAGAAACAGTAATAGAGCATGAATCTAAAAAAAAAATTTTGTCTGTTTGTCTGTTTGTCTGTATGTCTGTTTGTCTGTTTGTCTGTTTGTCTGTTTGTCTGTTTGTCTGTTTGTTTGTACACGCTAATCTTCGGAACTACTGGACGGATTGGAATGATTTTTTTTTTGTTTTATAGGTATTAAGTCTGGGCAACATATAGGCTATAATTTATCTTGGAAACTTGAACACCTGATGCAGAACCGCAACAGACCAGCTAAACTATAAGAGATACAAAAATGATACCTTAGCAAAAATTGTTCCACGGGATTAGCATTTTCTGCTGAAAGAATAAATTTTAAGATCTGGAACACCTGATGTGGAACTCCAAGAGCCCAGCTACACTGTAACATATATAGGAATGACGTCTTAGCAAAAGTTGTTCAATCTGATGAGCACTCTCTGTTGACTTATAAAAATCGAAGATCTGGAACACCTGTTGTGGAACTCCAAGAGCCTAGCTACAACATAACACATATAGGAATGACGTCTTTGACGTCTTTGTTGTTCAATATGATGGGCATTTCCTGTTGACTTATAAAAATCGAAGATCAGAAACATCTGATGTGGAAATCAAAGCTATCACTAATTTTACTGTGTAATTATAAAATAACATAAACTGGGAGTACCTGCACGCGGTGAAGGCGGTAACAGTTTAGGACTGATTTCCGATGACGATGGTATATCATTGAAAATTTGACTCTACTGGCCAAAACTCCTATTTATTTTTTTATTTTATCGTATGAATATGCCTTCGGGCTTATGTTGTTTGAGTGTTTAATTTCCTTTTCCATTTATCTTCGTGACACTGTAGCCTACCCGGTAACGAAGGGGAGCAGTCATTTTAATTTAGATTTTTATTGATCAGGTATCTTCACAATAAAACTATGACCATGCCTAGAAAGAGGTCAAATCTTTCCCAATGTTCCAGGAGAGCTAAAAGATTGAGGATCATAAGATCCCAAGAATCTACCGAAGAGCGTCAGGAGAGACTTGATGTTGTTCGAGAACATTAGGCTGCAACTCGCTCCGTGGAAACCTCTTCGGGTCGCGAAGCACGCCTGCGTTCTCAGCGTATTCATTAGGTCTCTAGAGACCAGTGAAGAATATGATGCGTGACTGATCGTGAACGTCATGTATTGTCTCGCGAGTCAGAGACGTTCACGGAAAGAGAATTACGCTTGAGTTCCAAGCGTATCTACGCATCGACTTCTAGGTCTCTAGAGGAGGAATATAATAATGCGGTTACCAAAATGAAAACGATGACAAATGGACTGTATGTTTCGGTGGTTGTTGGAATGAAATAAAGCTAAAGCTCAGTGTGATAAAAGATTTAAAAGGGAAAAATGATAAAAAATAACATAAATGGCGACCCCGTTGTCGCTGGCATAAGCAACAGGGACCGCGTACGAAGTCGCGGGCAGAAGCTAGTAGTCAATAAGAGCCACTAGCCCCATAGGAAATGTTTTACATAACGTCACACAATCCACTTCCTATATGTCCACTGCATCTGGTAGATTATGTTATCCATGTACGGTTTTATCCTTTTTTATAGACTTTACCAAGGTTAGCTATTCTAAGGTAATATCCGTAAAATGTCCCTATTTGTTTTATGCAACTTTATGTTACTCGGACACGCTGTGAACATAAATATATATATAGCGAATATTAGATCATAATCATTTTATTATACAGGCTGAAATTCAATTCAAGGACAATGTTATAAGGGGTCATTGTACTCATCATTATGAACAACTTTTACTATGGGAACACAACAGAAATCGCGAAAAAACGGAAAAAAGGTTATACGAGCATAATGTATGGAACAGCTGATTTTGTTTTCTCCTGTTTAGTGATCATATTGTTGTGACCGTGAGGTATTTCATATTTTGTTCCTGTATTTCAGTAGTAGTCCCTTTTACAGTTTGAGGAACAAGAATAAGATATGCAATCAGAAATTCTTTTTATTTTTCAGTCGTAATATGAGGCCAATTTTTACTTTGTTTACTGTTCGAAAAAACAACACAAAGATGTTCTCCAGATCAACTGACTATAAACTACGTTCAAAGTTAATACATAAACTTTCGACATTTGTTTGATAACAACTTTTCTACCACTATTTTTACATTAACCATTTACTATAAAATTCTCATAAATTCAGGTTATCGAAAGGAAAAATGATAAAATACATAGCATAAGTGCATTTTCGATTCATTTGGCATAAACCACTCAACTTTTTTCGAACAAAAATTTCAGTCGAATCGACACGTAAAGAAGAAGGATTTAATTAAGGTAATATAATTGCTTCTTTTGAAATTATCAAAGAACCGACTATATTAAACAAATTTCAAATTAATTTATATTTATAAAATCAATTTTACAGTAAAACGTAGGGCGGTGACCCCCAAACTAGGCATTTGCCTATGTCTTGGGGATCGAAACTTGAACATTTAAATGTTAACATTTAGGACGGATTAAAACTATTTTGACAGATGTTTTTTATTCAAATGACTATTTAAACTTCAAATTGACATAACGACATAATTATTTAAAACGTAAATTTATTGACATTGTTTATATAATAAAATTAACTGTCTTGACTATAACAAATGTAGCAAACTAATGTACTTGATATTTTTAATTTAATGTAATTAATTTAATGAATACTAGCAAAGCATGACTGTAAACTAAAATATTTGCACGGCTATTAAGTATTAAGTCGAATATAGTGAGATTCTAATTATTTTACCATGTATGTACCTATATTTTCGCAAATAACTAAATCATTCATTCAAAAAATTGGTAAACATCAACTTAAACTAAACTAAAAGAAATATTAAAAATATATTTAAAAAACACTCAAAATATACACTGTCATCAGCGTGAGATCAGATAGGTCAGGTAGAATAATAAATAAAATTAATAATATATATTTTTTTATTAAACAGCTTCTACATATATGCCTATTATTGACAACCTTGTGTCGTGCCGCCGCAGCGCACAGGGCATAGGCCTCGTCCCTTTCACACTTCCCTTGTCTATATTAGATTATAGTTTAATTTAATTAGTGGCGCGGAAACCCTACGCGGGAGTGGCGGCAATAAAGTAGAGTACAGTCTTGTTTACAAGTCCATCTCGAAGGCAAACAAAAGAAACATCAGTCAAAGTGTTTACTTCTTACACATTCCTAAGTAATTGGCGTAAAGCATGAAGAATCCTAAAGGAAAAACATTAATAGGCTAACTTAAATTAGCCCTCGCAATTTGTAAAGCCTAAAGATTTGTATAACGGTAATGAATGAAATCCTATATGAGGAAGTTTGTTTAGCAGTGTTTTAAATCCAATTTAGAGTTGAGTTTAACTGTAATTAAGGTCTTATCTCTTTCTGTAAGGGTGAGTTTCACCAATGAAACTGAACGCGATCAGCACCTCTAAACCGGGTCTAAGTGATATCAGTGTCAATACAATATTCAATAAGAATTTTGACAAAGACAGTTTATGAATGCGATTTCGTTCGTGAAATTCACACTAATTAATAGAGTAGTATAGACTATTAGGTAAGTAGTAAGTGACATGTTTTTGTATAAAAATAAACAAATACATGTTTACTTACATCTATAGCAGAAATTTACTTACCTATTAAAATATTTGTATACCATTGTTTATGGCAAGCATGACGACCGCTATAAAGTAATTTACCAACTTACATGCTGATTTTTATGTATGTGTGTATACCCCTGTTTGAACAAATAAAAAATATCTTATCTTACTACAATTTAAACAAGTCAAAATAAATACAAAAGCCACAAACATGTACAAATAATATATCTAAGACAGTAAAGACACCAGCCATATTACAGAACAGAAAAATGGAAAAGACAAAGGCTTTAGTTATAATACTTACCTATCTTTTATTATGAGCTTTTCTCAAAGCTTACAAAAGGCCGAGCTTCCCTTATCCGACCCTTTTTCATGAGCTTTTCTTTGTGCAGGTTAAAGCTCTGAAAATAGCTAACCACATCTTGGGGCTGATAAGCAGAGTATTATCAGAAATCCTAGCCATTGAGCGCCTACTTAAGCTCGTTAAGGAAACATTTTTTATCTAATATAAAACGGCCATAAAATGGAGGAAGTAATGCATAATATGAAAGATAAGTAGGTAGGTATCTACATGTTATAATTATTTTATACTAGCTTCTGTCATCAGCTTCACCCGCGTCGGTAAGTACTGTAGAGCCTAAGTGAAACCTTATGTTGAACATGACTGGTAAATATCTGATAGCATTCGACCTTTGAAATATTAATACTTAAAATAGTTTGATGAGGTTTTTTATAAAACAAAATGGAGTCTGTCACTAGCCGTGTGACTTGACGGATGTACTCGGTATAAAGCAATATATTTGATTATTGATTGTCCGTGTGTTTGTATTTATAGTATAGAAAAATCCCTACAATACACACAACACAAGCTCTACCACTGGGCCCCCTTAATGAAGGTCCTCTTGACCTTCACAGTACACCTCTGCCTAACCTTTCGGAGGATACAAGCGTTATGGTGTTATGTAGGATACCAGATACTATTTTAGGCAACGTCGTACCCAAACTACAGGCCTTGCATGCGATGCGATGCGATGCAATATGCCATAGTCTTAACTGAATACATCTGTTTACTTAATATCTCGACACGAAAATATTTTTTTTATAATAAGGTAAGAATAACAAGAAACACGAAAATTAAAAAACAAAACACGACTGGTATGCGATGCTCCAATTTGCTTAATGGTGCCACATTATACATTTCTTAAAAATGCTACGAATTGTATCATCCCACGCAAAAAACCTAATTTTCTTGTTAATTAATCAAGAGAAAAAGAACTTGTAAATGAAAACATGTGTTTTGAATTCATAATTAAAATTTTCATTTAATTCAAACATGTGTTACAACCTTACAATTTTGATTATTACTATAAGCTACATGACTAACACAATTTTCCGTGTTAAGTATAGGTATTTAGTATCGACCTTATTTTTTCGTTTTTATTTTTGGTGTTTATCAATGGAAATTTGTGAATGGCCTTCAGTTTCATATTATTTAAGAACACTGTATAACTTAGCTGTAAGTTTGCCGAATTTAATAAAATAAAATGAATAATTTAATTATATGCATCAAAATCTCTTCCTTACCAAGCAAGAAGTAAGCTAGTTTGAACAAGGTGGGTTAAGGTAATTATAGTACACTAACGACTTAAGTCATTAACGGACATTAATAACCAAAATCGAATCACATATAACTATAACCAATTCACTTTAGTGTGGCAATAGCGGTCATTTACCCACCTACATTTTCTAGCATTCTTTATCAATATATGAATCAATATCTATTGTGATATTCAACATGTTCCAATAACTAAAAACCATGCATAGTTTAATAATTGGGTTCCTACGGAGAGATATTAGGCAAAGGGCAATGACCGCTATTGCCACGCTAAAGTGAATTGGGTATAGCCTATATCGTCCCATTTGCACTAATGATCTTTTATCAGTAAAACCTAACGACACTTGGAACTCTTTTACAAAAAAAAAACATGATTACCACAATAAAAGCAAAGAGGAAACGCAAAGCACAGAAAAACAAACAAACAAAATTGATTAAGTACGATTGTGTACACTTTTTATACCTTAGCCTGAGGCCCTTCCCATAAAAACAAAGGTAATCAAGCAACACAATACAACCTTTGAAGAGAAAAACTCATTACGAGGGTAAAGAAAAAAAATACTTTCAGAACGGATTTTCTTAATATATTATCCGTAGGTAAATTCTTGGTACTTAAATGGGATGGCAGTCGAAGAGCAGTCCGGGTAAGCGGGATTGTCCGAAAGGGTTACCGCTACCCCGGAACATAAAGGGCTACGGAAGGAACATGGATGGGTTTTAGTCAGTAAGAGTCTGACACTCCCTTCCGCTCCACCCAGAGCGGGAGCAGTCATTGGATGATTTCCCAGTCTTAAAAAAAAAAAAAAAAAATTCGAGTCAAAAATTCGGAAACATGTGACATCCGCCAGCCCGTACTGGGCCCACGTGGTGGATTATGGCCCACTCTCTCTCTTAGAGAGGCGGCCTGTGTCCCAGCAGTGGGAACTTTTTATGATGATTATGTACAGAGGCCAGCACATCAAGTTACCACTATCTGTCGAATTTCTTATATAGTATTTCAACTTTATTTCAAAGACATAAGGTTCATTTTTAATTGAGAAAATTTGACAGTTAGGGATAGCTTGATGTGCTGGCGTCTGTACTACGCAGTTTGCCAGTCCGTCTTATTTCTCGAGTACCTTATAAACACGGCATAGGTAACCGTTTCAGGTATATTTTCTAGTTTGTTACGTTCCAGATTCAAATATAATTCTATCGCAAAGTAATTTTGTCTTGTACCGTTAGCAGATAAACAAGTGAAAACTGAAAAACTATAAATAACTTGTAAGTAGGTGAAAAAGTTTTCTTCAAAGTGAGGATTGAAAATCACATGTTTATTTTATTTAGGACTAGTTACCTACTTAATAAAATTCAGTGACAGACAACGTACAGCTTAAAACGCTAGGTCTTCTTTTTAGGGTGGGAAATCATCAAATGACCCCTCCCGCTCTGGGTGGAACGGAAGGGAGTGTCAGACTTTTACTGACTAAAACCAATCCATGTTTCTTCCCAATCCTTTAGCCCTTTATGTTCCAGGGTAGCGGTAATCCTTTCAGAGCATCCCGCTGACAAAACGCTAGGTCTGGAAACATTAAATGTAGCATTAAGGAAAGATTTTTGAATATTCAACCCCTCAGGGGGTTAAATAGGGGATGAAAGTTCGTTATTTTGGGAATCAAATCAGGCACTCGGCTACTACCTATTATTATTAAAGGTAAGCGGAATCTGTTTTTATTCGTTTTCACGACTAAACTACTGCACGGGTTTTTGTGTGGTATAAAGATCTCTGAAGCGAAATACTTTTTTTCAGCAACCTCAAATTGACATGTGGTGTTGAAGTTTGAATGATAATAAGTATCCGAAATAATCGCGTTCGAAATCAAGAGCAAAAAAGCACTCACTTCAACTAATAACTTTAAAATCCCAGCGACGTATTTACAAGATCTTATGAAAGTGACAAAATTGTCCATTATCACTTATGACGCTCGCGATAACTGTACAGCGATAATTAAGTTCGTCACTTGACTCTTCAGCGGCGTCTGAAGGAATTTTCCACGACAAATTAATCAGTAATTTAGGTTACAGTAAAGATGTAAAGAGATACCAACAGATTAGTATGTAAGTACTTTTTACACGTAGGTAGAATATTATCAAGGATGACGGATACTTTTCTTACAATTTATTACGTGATTTATCGTTACTGCCATGAAATAATGCCGTAAAATTCTATTGTCTACTTAATTTCATTTTTATAACACATAGGTTGTAAATTATATGACTAATTTACCAATTGTTCGGCGATATGGACTTTCTACTGCAGAAACATTACCTAGGTAAGTACACTTTTTTCACTTCAATACATTTTTAAATATTATGATTAAAAAAAAAAAAATGTAGTAGCCCACCGTAATTGGGACCATGGTCCACGCTACCGGTGGTCAGGGCCCCTGAGAGAGGAACCTCCAAACTATACGCGGAGTGTCCAAGAGTACCGCTTTCTGGATCAAGCCCTTGATCCAACTGCCTAACGAAGCCTCTTCAGATGTTGGTCGTTACACTACACACTTTTATTTATAATAATTGTAATTAGGACGACACCAACAGCTACGGTCATTTCTAACTTACACACAATTACTTTTTCTATTGTTTTGAATCATATTTGATATTTTAAATAGTTAAGCGGGGATGGTTGCTTACTAGACAATATTTCAGAATACTTAGTATTTGAAATACTTCCATAACCTTCGTTTTTAAAACCTAATTGTTTATGATCATATAGATTGAAGAGTGACTCGCCACGGACTCGCCACACCTCCACATTCAATTTAATGGAAATCTCATACAAACAGAAATGACTATACGTACAACTCTATTGACACGAATCAACCAATAACCGAGTGCAAAGTGTGCTAACGACCCAAATAAGCGCTAAATAGCCATCACTGGTTACACTTGTACATCTCTTTATATCGACCGTTCGAGAATTCTCATTATTAATATCGTATGGAATGGGCTACTAGCTACGACTTTTTGAATGACCGACTCCACTTTTAAATTGTCAAACGATTCAAAAGTGCCTGCAAAGGTTTAATCGACATAAATCCTTTGAGTTTGAATTTCATCGATCGAACCTTTGTACCAGGCTGCATGCATAAAACCACATTTATAAAAGTCTTTTATGATAAGTAATGTAGTGTGGACTATAATCAACTCCTTTAATTCTGCTGAAAACTACTTTACAAGAAAAACCGCCTCTAAAGTTTTAAATAAAATCAAATGACGATCAATTAAAGTCTATTGACGTAAATAAGTCAATCAATCTTTTAACAAGTGTTAAAGAGTCAAATAAGCGTTACACTGAACATCACTTTACGTTGGAAAGTTCGAGAGCGAAGCGATGCCTCGCGATGCTACAGTGTAGTGCAGAGTTATCGATCGGTCCCCTGAGCCTATAAAGTTCCAGGCAATACTCGACTCTAAAGCACGATTTAAGCGATGCGATTTAATTTCCTGTAAATTTTGAAAGAAACTTGCACCGTGTAAATGGAGCTTTCAGGTAAAATACAGAGATATGTGAATCATAAACTTACGCTGCGATTTATAATTCAAAATTCGTGCATTTTGGCGTAATTTGACAGATAGAGTTTCATCTTTGTATCTTATCCAAAGTTAATTCGATTCTAAGCTCTCCTTTCTTCTCTCGAATTGGAATCTTTTAATTATTTTATGTTAATAAAGAGCAACACCTATCCAAAATAGCTTTTAGAGTAATAAATAACAATCAATAAAAGACCATTAAAACGCGAACCTTTGAATAAACAAGTGGAAAGTTTTTTAATAAACACTTACATCTCCTTACATCGAAAAGTTCGACTCGGTTCGAGAACAATCATAAGTGAAGCCATTGAATGATCCATCTGACCCCTGGTAATATTCCAGGTTGCATTCAGTCTGTTTACTGCCTAATTGCCTATTATACGAACAAAATGTTGCCGTATTGAAAGTCTGATCATTGAGGTGTCACGTTGGTGAATGAGCGAAATCGATACTTAATATGGTATTTAGCGGCTAATTGCCTGTACGTACTCCTGAAAATAGTTTCATTGGTAAGGTCAGGAATGTATGGTTTAATTTCGATTTTGAGCTTTGATGAGCAGACCTATTGTAATTTAGGCGATGATCCAATAAAATAGGACTCACTATGTATGTATGCTATGTACAGGATGGAAGGGACATCGACGCGAAGCCGACTACTATGGATGGATTCAGTGCATAATTTTGAATAGCAATTTTTTTGTAATTAACTGACGAATAATTTCAACGCTCTCTGTTTTTACGTTTATTTTCATTGCACTTCTCTATGAAACAGCTGATTTATTTTTTACTAGCTTCTGCCCGCGGCTTCGCCCGCATTTAATTAGGAAATTATTTCACGGGAACCATACATTTTTCCAGGATAAGAAGTAGCTTATATGCTATTCCAAACTATAATCTATCTTTGTGCCAAGTTTCATCCAGACCCGTTAAGTTATTTTTGAGTTTATTCGTTACAAACATACTTACATACAAATCTTACCTCTTTATAATATTAGTCTGGAATCTGGATATAGATAAGCGACAAAAAGGTTCTACGCAGGGAGGTTCAGAATCATGTACTGTATCCACGTTAACCGGATTATGTATACAGGTCCTTTACACCCTGTATACATAATACGATTTTTCCTGAAAGTTTTAGCATTAAGCGACTTCAGTTCCTTTAGTATATGGTAATTTAGTGTAAATAAATTATGACCTACGCGAAGTGGGATTTTAGAATTAACTATTTAATAATATTTGTATTATAGCATCACGCCCATAATCGCCGAAGGGTTGGTTAGAACTCTACATATTGTAGACAACATCCACATTTCGCCAGCAAGACCCTTAACCCATTGAACGCAGATCTACGCGAGACAGTAACTTTTTTTATTGTGTCTGTAGTTACGGCATACGAAAGGTTAAACGTGTGTTTATTACCTAAGTTCTTTTTACTGCCTTGTTGGTCTAGTGGTCTCAAGCGCTGAGTGTCCTGGGTTGGGAAAAGTCCTGGGTTGGACTCCCAGGTCAGCTACAATGTAGGGTTTTTGGTAAAATATCGCCTTCGGATTTCACGAAAGTTGTGTTTTAAAGTAAAATAAGGAATTAATTTCAAAATTTTCAAAGGAAAGCGACAGAAGAGTGCAGGAAATGCCGGCTTTCACTTCAATGTCACGCAAGATTGTCCGAAAGGGTTACCTACCTACCCCGCTACCCCGGAACATAGAGGGCTCAGGAAGGAACACGGATGGATTTTAGTCAGTAAGACTCTCTTCCGCTCTACCCAGAGCGGGAGGAGTCATTTGATAATTACCTACCCTCAAAAAAAAGGTAGTGTTATTGGTTTTTTTAATAAGGAACTTCTCAGTGGGTGGATTTGTTCCCGGGTGATGGCAAAAGCTTCGCCCTCTATTAGATGGGACTCATAGAAAACTGTTAAAATATGGGTGTACTTATAGGTATACCTCTGCTTAACCCCTCGGAGACGAAGGCGTGATGTTATATTACTTTTTTAATATTGGTTGAACTTTTACACCTTTCGTGAATGTCCCAAACCTGTCTATTGCTTTAGGGGTAATAAAACATTAGTTTGTTTTTGCTTGATTTTTCAATAATCAGATAACTTTTATCAGAAGAATAAATATGTCGATTTGACAAGTTTCCTATGCAAAAGTTATCAAAAGGCTATATTTATTCCACAGATACCTAGGTAAAGTTATTTTAGTATCGAAAAATCAGCACTTATTGAGATGTTTTACTCCTGCCTCTAATGTGTATCAATTGCCAGAATTTGACCGTCATGTTTAGTGATGCGGACATTCCTCGTTACGTTTATAGACATACGTCGTTAAAATCTTCTATTTTCGTTGACAGTAAACGTGGCCAATTGTATGTACGTAGGACCTGATGTAATGTTTTCTTCAGCGAGCGCCAACTTTGATGTGCCAAGTTATCAGAAAACCGTTAAGTATGGTAAAGACTCCCGCAGACAGGCGCGACGCGTTTCTGGTGGAACAATTTCCTTGAAGTTTTCATAAAAAATGTTCTACTAGTAGCGTTGCGCTGTTGCGTTGCGCCTGTCAGTGGGAGCCGTAATGAGTTACGATGAGTGAGAGAGTTAGGGGTTAAATAAAAAATATGTTTCAGAATAAGCTTTATATTTAAGTGTTTAATAGTTGAATTGCACCAGATCAGACATCGTTGACAATACATGCAATTTTGAAAGTGTTTGCAAACAATATTAAAATGATATCATAATTATAAGCTTTTGAAATTGGTATAAGTAGTATAAAACTACTGCATACCTACATCTAAAAATTTAAATAGACATACCTAACTACCTAGTGGCAGTTCAATGCGTAAGGAACTTTGATAAGAAAACGAAATAAACTCATAGATACATCGCCCCTTGAAAAAAATCTCATCGAGATATGCCTTAATTTTAGAATTTATGATACATCTTACTTTTATATCACTATTATCGATTTCAGTTTCACTGATAGATAATAACTATTAACAAAACTGGTCCAATGACAGTCATAAGATAACATCATAATAAAATCAAGCGAAATCATAACTAAATTGTTTGTAAAACAGGGGCGAGGCCCGTACGTATGTAAATAAATATTATCATTGTATTATTACATCGATGACTACAATACAACACTGCTTACATCAATATCGACAGTTTGCACTACGTGTACGTGTACATTAATATAAAGGTATTCTTATTACAACTACAGTACAAATATTATAACAAATGTCTCATACTTCTTCGTATTGAATTCAATGTTTTCAATTGCCAAACCAAGCTGCTGCTGAATTTCAATCAAAATTACCAAAGATTTACAAATTTTTAACAAAATAAATACAATGTGTTGGTAAACAATATAATTATGTCAAACATTATTACAATAAGGACTCTCACAAACAATAGGTAAAACTGAATGCAATTTCCCTTTCAGCTTAAATAAATAAATCCACGCTACTTACAAACAACGAATCACAGATACCCCTTGCAAACTGCCACAAACTAACCTCTAGTGACCGCCGGGGTGATTTTTCAAATAATACTTATCAAACCCCAGGGTGTGCTTAAACTAAACGCAGTCTTAAAATCCATACAACGAACTTTCATATTACAACCTAAATCTGACAACCTGATCTTTAAGATATATACGGTACAATAACGACTAACAAACATGCAACAGGAAAGCGAATCAAATGTATGAAAACTAAAACTATTGCATTGTGTCGGTGTAACTTCAAACATTAGGTTCTCAGCATCCGAAAGACCTTAGGCGGTTAGTTAGCACATTCATGAAATGTCTACTCATCTCTTCGTGTTCACTATCGGGAACATATCACAGATAGTGTGTCGGCGCGCTCGGGCCGGGCTCTCCGCGTGGTCACAGGTAGGGCACGCACGCTCCGCAGCGCGAGTGCCGCTCGGGGGACTCTGCGCGCGCCCTGCACACAAGCACGCGTTAGCTCACGAGCTCCTCTCCTCGCGCTTCGAATCCGAGCGGCCGAGGGCTCGCTTCAACTTCTCCACCAACCTGCTGTGGAACTTATCCTCGCGCGCGACGCTCTTGGGGCTAGCCGAACCCTTGCTGGGGCTGTCGGCGGTGCGCAGCGAGGCGCGCGACGGCGGCGCGCGGCAGTACGACAGCGAGCGCATGGCGGGCGCGCTGCGGTGCGGGCTCAGCGCGTGCGAGCGCACCGGCAGCGCCGGGCCCTCCGAGCGCGACTCCGACACCTTCCGCACACGCCCGCCCAGCGCCGCCTTCTCCGCGGACTCGGACACCCGCCGAGATCGGTTTGAGTTGTAAAGATCCCAATCTTTCTTCACAACAGGCATCATGAACGCCATCTCGGCGGCGGTGACGGTGATTCTTCGGTTTTAACGTTTTTGGTAAAATATCGCCTTCGACGCGACGAAAACTGAGTCCGATCGCGGAAAATTGCTTTCCGATCGATAACTATAAACAATGATTGATATTCACTAAACTTTTTTGGATTTCACGAAAGTTGTGTTTTAAAGTAAAATAAGGAATTAATTTCAAAATTTTCCAAGGAAAGCGACAGAAGAGTGCAGGAAATGCCGGCTTTCACTTCAATGTCACGCACTGATTAGGTTAGGATGTTAACCCTAGGACGAATTGCTGTAGAATGAAGTATCATGAAAACACAGTCTGATTATAAGGAAAATATTGGCGCCACTGTCGCGACGGATAATAAATGAAACTGAACTCTATCACTCTTGACTTAATAACTGATTGGTAAAGCAAGGACTATAATTATAAATAATATAAAAAATAAGAATATTCTACGTTATTATTGATGGCTGAAAAGATACTAGAGATAACAACGAAAATTAATCAGTAATAGTAAACAAACCGTGATTCCGTCTACTCGCCAATAGATGGCGGTAAATAATAGTTTAGCTACTCTACAAGAGATGACGCTTTCGAGACAGGACTTTTAATCAACGCCATCTTGAATCAAGTTTGGGTAACACGTCAGAAGCTGAATAACCGTTTTCGTTATGCGACAAGTGAAAAAAAACAAACGTTTCGCCAGATGTAATATTATTCACGCCAATACCAAGCCACATACCAATAATCTTGACTTGGCTAATACCAAAACTTTCCTTGTCGAAAAACCTGATACATTTCAACGCATTGCCTGATCTGGGGATCGCACAAACACGTAGTAAGCAGTAGCGATTGGGATTACTGTACAACGATATACTAACGAGGCATTACGTCCCTCTATGAGCATAATATAGAAACGATGGGATATTTATTACACCCTCCTGCGTGCGGGACTGTTGGACGTATTCTGGGCCGAGTCCATTAAACTTGCCATCAAGAGGCTAAGAAGAAGAAGAAGAATACGACCCAGAGAACTCAAGCTTTTGAGTGTTTATGACACATGGAGTCTTTGAGCCAAGGTAATTTTTCTTTTCACAAATTAAAACAAAAAGGATAAAAATAACTATACTTTATTAAAATATAACATAAGGTGATCATTGTATTTATAATCATTATTATTTTACTAACATAACCCATAGTTAACAACAGTTAAGGACTCAACATTCACTCTGGAAACTACCATCAATTAACATTATTCAACATAAAATAATAATTATATCACATGATTATTAGGTGGGAGAAATTAACAGGTCAATAGTTATAATACTTTCGTTCGATCGCTGCAATCGGTAACGTAATTAAAAAGGTTCCCTTAGAACGGTCAGTCAGCATAAAATTGAGGCGCACTTTTGGTGTCCCAAACAACGAGAAATCATAATCGTAAATTTTATTTTAATTTGAATATAGGTACTTCGCAATCTGATTTTCGAGAAAATCATAATCATTAAAATCATCAATACAACTCTCGAAGTACAGACTCTGTCAAATGACTATTGCAAGAAATCGTAACATTTCCGGTCAATTCTTCCTTGGAGAGTTGTGTTAATTTTAATTCTATAATTACACATTAGCTATGCGCGCGAATCCTATTTTAATTAACATACAACTTAAGTTAAGTAAGTGGTTAACCACTGGCCTGCAAATTACAAAAAAAAAAACGCAAGAAAATCGCGGGCTACCTCAGCGCATCGGTCTTAAAGCGAGATTCACAGACCGCACTTTGACTTTACTTTCCCAAGTACCTATGCATTTTTATTTACGAACATGAACTTCATTGTTTCGTTGAATAATGTAAATATACGTAAAAGACGCTTTCTTTGCAGAGTCAAAACAAAGTGCGTTCGCTCTTAGTGCTAGGTACATCACTTTGTTACGCATAACGACCAAAACGAAATTAATATCAATATATTATCATGGATTGGGCCCGCCAAACGTTCACAAATATCTTTATCTAATAAAGCATAACATTATTGTACGTAAATACTTCAGCATAAAACAATAATACAAGTATATAATGGTTACCTAGTGCAAAAAGCAATAATTATAAATATTAAGAGATTCTAACGCTAATAAAAACATTATTTAACTCATTGGAGAATAAACAGAGAGCAAGTTTTGTAAATATAATTTGGAAGCTAATTTCACAAATATTAACCCTATTTTGACGAGTATTTGTCTTTGCGCTAATCTAAGTGGTACACAGTGACGAAACAAACAATCAACAGTTATAAGTTTATAACAAAAGCCTACGACAGAAAACGCGCACGCAAAAATCAGTCACAAAAAAATACCAGACTTCTCACTCTTACACGTCTATCGTCTGAAAAGACTTTATATAATTTGCATTTAAAACCTTTCAAAAATAAATTCTGGAACCCTATTGGCTTTTGTACCTCATTACAACCATTCGAACTATCTATAAATGCCAATATTTACACAATGTTATGCAAAGTTAATTTCAGAAGCGTATTTGCACTATTGCGTCACTAATACCAGTAATTCTCGCAAGTGATCAATCACAATGGATATAAACTACACAGAATTGATAAGTACTCGTGGATTCGAGATTGCGGACCGTCTTTACACTTCTGTTACCACTAATCCTCACGTTGTCGACTGGACAGTTGTATTATGGTCGTCTTTCGATTTTTCCGGGTCGTAGTACCCATTCAAATTGACCATAGTCAAGAGTTCCACCAAATGTCTTTGGTAGCCACATTCCATCAACTTTGTCACCACTTTGTGCAAGTATTTGGCGAGTTTCTCGAACAAATGGAATAGTTCTTCCAACTGAAGAAAACTTGAATGAGTGAACGATCCTTCGGGCTCCTTCTGCTGCCATTCGCTAGAGGGAGAAAGAAAGATAAATTCTTTATTTAGAACATAATGAAGTAGACGGCAACAATCGGCGAAGCGCCTTCAGCAACATGATTGCTTATTTGAGCTCTGAAAAGCTGAAATGAATTAGGAAGTTATATGCGAGTATCTTACTAATTACAAAAACAGAACACCCAAAAACTTACCCTGATTTTAACACCCGACTGAATTTCAATATCACTGTGAAAATATCATTCAAAAGTTTCATCACAGGCGTCGATCTGTTGTTTAGCAGGCATCTAAATAGCACCTTCTTTATATAAACCACGTGGCACTCGTAAAGATCGTCTAACGTTCGAGCTTTCTTCAAATCGTTCTCAAACTCCGTCCAAGATGTGAGAATGCAAGTCGTCACTATGTAGTTGTCAAGGGCTCGAATCATTGAAGCCATTATGTGCCGATATATTTGCACCGATATGTATTGTGGAGATCGGAGCAGTTTTCGGGAATGCTTATTTGATAATTTGACTGATAACTTTAATGACTGCAAAAAATTTGTCAATCTTTTTAATATTATATTCATAAAAATATGGAATACTCATCATTTTAAAGAGTATAAATACTCACTTCAAAATCTTCGCCCAAAACCCAAAATATTCGTCTCATTTTGATCAGAAACTGGAACACTTTGGCGTACCGGAGTAATGCCTCTTGCGACAATATGATATTTAGGGGCCAACTGACCGTGTAAGTCAGGGATAGGCATTGTAACACATCAGGAGAGCTGTGCTGGAAACTCAGGGGCGACTCAGTGATCGTGAATGATAAGTTCTCCGAGAACTTGTGCACGTCTGCAATTAAAAAAGTAACAAATCATTCTCCACGCATCGTAACTCAAATTGAGGCAGGAAGAAAATTAATTCAAGTTTAGCTGCTTTTAAGAGAGCACAATTATTCTGTTCCCGCTAATAAGAAATGGTGACAATGTAAATAATACTCACGTGAAATAGATGACCCAAGAGCTTTATCCAAAATATTGTGCAAAGTAGCAAAGTTCAACAACTCTTGAGGATTCAATGTTTGCACTAACTTTGTAAACAAATTATGACAAATACTTCTAGAAAATTCTCCATCCATCAGAAAGAAATAATCCTTCAAACTCCTCAAATGTTCGTACATGTCCTGATTTACTAAGAAGTACGTTAAAATAGAGTTGTTCACAACTTCTAGTTGGTATGTTAGCGGTAACATTACAGATCTTTGAAGGCAAGCTGATAGTGACGCAATATTGTCACAAATAATCTTAGTTGGTTCTTCATCGCCAGAAGGGAAATGTGAAGCAAATATATTATTATAGGGTCGTTTCTTCACTTCCTCCATTATAACTGAAGGGTGCGTATAACAGCTTGACACTTCCAAATTCATTTTACTTGTAAAGTGGTCCTTGGAGAATTTTTTCATTTCTTTAATTCCAAAAGGATCGAAGTCTTTCAAACTGTACGATCCATCTAATACATTAAAATATGAATATTTTGATTTTACTTTTCTGACTGGCGAGTCCAAAGATTTTGATGGCGAATTATCAGGCGTGTCTAGAGTTTGTACGTCGCTAGTCAGTTCTGATTCAACGTTTTCTTCGTCGACTATCATTTGGAAATTAAAGCCTTCAGAACCTAGAAATTCTTTGTCTTTGGACTTCAAGTGTGACTCCTTACTAACATCACTTCGTGGTGTAAATATTTCGGAGGTCATCGCGCTTTCGAGAGGTATATCTGCCGTAGTCGGTGTTTCAAGGTCAAGCTGGAATAAGATAAATTGTTTGTATTGAAAAGCGTGTTCATTAGCCTAATGAACACTTATAATAAAGGTTCCTCTATCCCAAGAACCAACATAACACTGTTGTTGAAACATATTCTCTCATACATTCCAACTGCAAATATTTTGTACTGTAATATATATATAAAATATAGAACTATTTACTATATTATTTTTTCTAAATTTTAGGCTATTTAAAATTTCCGATTTCGAACCTTAAAAAGTGACAAAAAAAATTGGGATTACTGGACTTACCCTTGGAAAATATTCGCCCGGAGTGACGGAGCCTGTGTTAGGAGTAACTCCGAGTCTAAACGTGGATGAAGGAGGTTCTCCATACGGCTTCAAGTTTAATGTTAGCGCCGACCTTTTGCTGTTTTCCTTTTTAGGAGCTCCAGAAGTTGAACTACTCAACATATCGAAATCTGTGTTCAAAATCTTTTCCTTATTTCGAACTGCCTCTTCCTGCGCCGCGTTTGCTGGTTCCCTTTTAACATAAGCTTCAGCAGGAAGGTTGTATTCTACTCCTAAAACTTTTTGCTTATTTATCAACGCCTCTTTCTGTGCATCGGTTTTTGGCTCGGATGACTTTACGACTGGCTTGACGATTTCCAAATCTGTACCCAACACTTTTAACTTATTAAGTTTAGCCTCTAAGAACGGAGACCATTCTTGCAAATTATTTTCTTCGTCTATCGTTGCGACTTGTATAAGCGGCGGGTCTTTCAGTTGATTGTTCTCTTTATCAGTTTGGCCAAATTCGTGAGACATGACCTTTTGCTTATTTAACAAAGCTTCTTTTCTACTATTTTGATATTGTAAATTATCGTAACCATCATCAAGTTTGCTTCCTATTTCGCAAGAAGATTGAGTATGTAGTGTACGAGCTTCAGGTTGAACGATATTGCCTTGAGCATCTAGTTCTTTATTATTATCGTCTTCATTGCCATTTTCGGTAGTCTTAGATACGCCAAAAAAGCTTTTGGCCACATTACAGAGAGCGCTCAACACTGCCCCGGAAGTTTGTGCCCTTATCTTATTATTTTCGAACTCTGAAAGTTCTGCGCATTCTTGTTCCGCAATAACCGAAGAAAATGTGAGACTAGGGTCTGTATCTCCACTATTTTCATCTACACTCTCCTCTTTATTATCAAGATCATCTTCTACTGATCTCAACATATCGCTCTGAATAGACATCGCCATCAATTCTTCATTTTTCTGGTGTTCAAGTTCCAATTTCTCTCTCTTTAAATTCCTCTCTTCGGTGGACAATAGCTGCATCCTACTCTGGTCTAACTGTAAACGTTTTATTTTCCATTCTGTGTGGATCTTGCTCTTCTCTACTTCCATGTTTAGTTTTGAGTAATACTCCATTATTTTATTTCTACAAATTTTCAACTTCGTTTTAGATTACCCGTATTGATAACTTATAGTTCATAGCTGACTAGAGAATTATAATTCTGATAATATAATCTACATACAGATAGTTGGTTTATTAATACTACTTACTTTTCGTCATCCCTGAGTTTGGAATCCACCTCTTCCGTGGCCTTTTCAGCAGCATGTTCTAACTCAAAGCGCTTTCTTTCTCGTTGTCTAGCTTTACATTTAGCTGCCTTAGCCTCCGCCATAGCGGCTTCTAGCACTCTCAGCGAATGCTGCTTTTCGGCTATTATTAACTGTGCTAGTCTTTTACGTTCGGCTAAAATATTAGTAAAGTTTTTGAGATATACATGGAGGTAGATAGGACTGGTCAAGAAAATAATGCCATCTGCCTAGCCTTTTCTCAACTATGTTGGGGTCGGCTTCCAGTCTAACCGGATGCAGCTGAACACCAGTATTTTACATGGAGCGACTGCCTATCTGACCTCCACAACCCAGTAACTGGGCAATACGATACCACTTGAGAAAAAAATGCCAATGAGCATTATTTTCTTGACAACTTCACAAATTGTAGTAAGTCGTAATTTGAGATTTTTTTTGAACTTTTTGAATTAATTACAGCGAATTCGCAATTACATTGTCAAACTTGAAAACAAAGGATAAGATAACAGATAAGTAAAAAAAGGTTTCGATTGTATGTATTCGAAATTGTTGTAAACATAAAATGTACGAATATCAAGGATATAGGGAAGATCTAATTGAAGTCTTACACATCGGCTTATTATAACTTACCAACAATCTTCTCCATAGTTTCAGCTTGCTTCAACGACGCCATTTCAGTGAAAGCTTTTCTTTCGGCCTCTCTCTTCAGCAGTATCTGATCAAAGGTCACTAGTTCTCCGCTGACGAACAGACATCTTGTGCGGTACACGTCCAGGACTTGTTGCTGGTTCTCCAGTTCTTGGAAACTGGCGCAACACTTTACTGATGGGTGGTCCGAGGATATTAGGAGGACTAGGGGGTCCTAGGGATGATTTTGTGGTTAAATAGTGATAAGTAAGCTATTTTGCGTTCGGAATTTATTTTACAAAAATATAAATAAATAATATGTGTATACACTTTATTGGCGGTGCTGATGTTCTTCGGAAAGGTCAAGTGCGTAGTACTCCCAACCAGATGTATATACGTTAACGAGGCAAAAGGAGTACCTACGCAAGGATCGTTGCAAGTGGCGTACTGTAGTTTCATGGAAATAAGACATAAATTTATATACCTATGTATAAAAAAAAACTTTTACATATAAAGTTCAGTTTGTACTATTACATCATTTTTTTAAATTATTTTTTTTCTACGGTACTAGTCATTCTATAAGCACCTTAACTTACACTAGCATAAAGTTAATATTTGTTTAACAACAACAAACAACAATTGGAAAGAAGGGTTAACACATTGAGGGACACTGAACGCCTATAGACGTACCTAATAACAATAACACTTATATCGTGTCTCGTTCAGTGTCCTTCAATGGCTTTATAAAGGTATGCTTAGAAATATTTAGCAATTTATTTTAATAGAACAAAGACACACAAAATGAGTATTTTTTTATTCTTTATTAAAATATTCTAAGCTAAGAAAGGGTTAACATTT
Organism: Hyppa rectilinea; assembly: GCA_951799385.1. Classification (NCBI taxonomy): domain Eukaryota; kingdom Metazoa; phylum Arthropoda; class Insecta; order Lepidoptera; family Noctuidae; genus Hyppa; species Hyppa rectilinea. The sequence continues at coordinate 8,026,127 of OX637314.1, forward strand.
ATATACTCGTGTTCATGGATGGAGCTAGTTGATGAAATCCAATAAGACCAAACAAGACTGCTAGGAAATGTAAGACTGTAATGTTAAACGAAGTTCATACTCACGGTCGGATTACACAGTTTCAACAACCTTAGAGACTTTCCACACAATAGTATAAACTTGGCCAATGCCTTCAAGAACTCTGGCACGGCCACACTCTGCGTTATATGGAACCCTTTGTCCCAATACCGTTTCGAACGATTATTCACGTACTGATTGTCCTTCCGTATGAAGAACTCGTTGAATGTATCGTCTAGTTCACCTTCGAAAATGAATCTTTCGATAAACCTAAAAAATATGCAAATATTTGTCATTTGTCTGAATTGTCTGCTATACAGTGCTATGCCGTTAAGCTTTTAAACGCCAGTGCATAAACGCACGCGTGTGCCCGTCACACCAAGCTACAAATTTATTTCTTCTTGTTATCATGAATTTCCCAATATCCATATGGTGGTTTTAAATTTGTTTCGTTTCATTAAAAACGTACGAGAGCTTAAATTTTTAAAATATCTTTATAAACACACACAAAAGTAATGATATCATTGTTTATTTCGTGTTATAGTGTACCCGAATTGTCACATATTTGTGTCGTTGGTGTACAGGGCATGCGCTTGCTAGTCACGTATATGTGACAATGGCGTTCAAAAGGTTAAATTAAAATCTACCCGGTCATTTTAATTATGAATTACCCTTATTATGTTATTCTCCCTTTCAGTCGGATGAAAAATATCGCATGACGCAAGGTTACGGTCAACATTGAGACAAAATGCTCGATCGGTTTTTATGGATTATGAATAATTTTATGAATGAAAACTTAACCTTATTCGGAGGCTTACTAACTGCATTAGGTGACGAAATTAAAAAATATATATATATAAAAAAGTATTTAGTATTTGTACTTACTTGAAATAAACTGTGCAGATAGAATATAGCGAGTTGAACATGGTGAGGGTGGTCTGTCTGTGGGTGATTAACGATATTTCGTTGAATAGATACGACATGAGCTCTGCTCCGTGCGGGATTGATGATTTTGGGTCTGAAAATAATATATATGCTTACAAAATATATATTTATAAGTAATTTACATTATAAAACAAATGTTTTATCGATTTAAAAAAAACATCTGTTTTAATTTTTCGTCAATAAGGTACCAATTTCTGTAATTCTTTTTCTTTACTTGCACGGTTTTATATTTTAAACACTAGACAAAAGAGATCAAACATCGTTGTTTCAACTATGGATAATTTGAAATAACATCCGCTAAAACCGACTTCCCCTTAAATGATTAAAAGAATACAGAAAAATATTTAAGGAACCCTAAATCTACAAGTTATCAAATACATTACCCGCATCTATAAGTTTATAAATAGAAGCAATGGTTTCTATCTCATATTTGAGCGGCTCCATATGCTGAAGTATTTGTAACAGCGTCGGCATTCTATTCAAATCCTCTTCGTCGTTCTTACACGATTCTTCGTAAATATCTGTAGCGTTCAGGCGGAACTTTAATAGATATCGCCTTATTACCTCCCTTGATGCCTGAAAATAATCAAATAAAAAAACACAAATACAAAACTTCTACTTCATTCGGCATAAGTCGAAATTATGTTGAATTGAAAACGAAATTATGGCGATAATCCTTCAAAAACTGTTTCCTGCTATTTGAGACAACCTGTGCCATTGTTTTCGCCAACTCCCTAGTCGTCATCATTGTCAAAGAATTTACAAATGCATCATTTAGAACCCTTTTACACTTACCTCATAAACCAGCCCATGAGTTTGGAAATGATCCTCTAGTGTATCGTTAAATGCGAACTTGTACAGTCGCCTGTAGTAAGTGCCGACTAGCAACAACTCGGACACGTAGCCTCTGATATGTTCCTGTGATATACACTCCAGTATTAAACCCTCTTTCATGTAGAAACTGTTTGTTTCCTGACTAAAGGGAAAGGAGCTCGTTTCTATGCCAACTGCAAAATAATTATTTTGTCTAGAGTATTATTTTTTTAAGAAGATATAGGCACAAACGCTGTAGGCGCCGCGCGAGCCAAAGAAGCAGGGGACATAATCAATTTGGCTTTATCGCAGGTAACAACTGAACTCAGTTGGTTATAGGGAGACTCCCAATTGGCACCCATGCCTCCATCCAGCTTCAAACCCGACCGCCTTTTGGAGTTCTTTAATCCATTGTTTTTTATTGCTAATATTTATTTACTCACTTATTAAATACATGATATGTCTGATAAACTGCTTTTCTGATATGACATTTAAATCTGAGATCATATTGCCATATCTCAGTCGCCATAGACAATGCTCTCTTGATGACGATGCCAGCAATTGCCTCTCATTGATTGGCGGCAACTTTGCTAAAAAAAACATAATAAAATGTTTTAATTTCAAATGTAGAAAAACAGATTGGTATGAGATTTTTCATTAAAAGACAATCATAAATTGAATTTAAGAGACTCATACTCATAGGTCAGAAGTCGCCCAGAGTTGTATCAAGGTTGCTGATATTATGTTCAACATTATCTAGAAACTATCAGACCTATTATCTATAAAAGCATAAAATAATTTATAAACAATCATAATATCAAGCACTGATGATTACTAAACAACATTAAAAAAACACACAAGTTGTGAAAGTAAGAACACATTGTTTAGCCTCACCAACTATCTCCCATATGTCATTAGGTACATCCTTGTCTACATGAGTAGCCAGCTCCCATATGTCAACTGAATCATCACCAGATTTAGCTCTGAACACTTCCTTGACATCAGACTTCACACTTGTACTGGCCAGTGATACCTGCAATCAAATAAATAGTTAATAAAAAAAAATGATGTATCTTCTACAACAGGTAATACAAAATAGTTTTAATTAGAATAAAATTATAGTCTATCATTAGCATTATTGGCAGCCTTATTCAACTTTCTGCTGAGTATAAGCATCTTCCTTTTTGTGTTTGTCTCTATTGGCGATATGGTTGGCGCAGTGGTTGAGCGATTGACTGCTGCGCAGCATGTCGCGGGTTCGATTCCCACACAGAACAAATATTTGTAAGACCTGCAAGTATTTGTTACAGGTCTGGGTGTTTGTCTGTCTATAATATGTATATATTTACAAAAAAAAAAGGATATAAGTAATTTATCAGCCATCTCGTTACCATAACACAAGCATTAGGTTGCTTAGCTTGGGACTATATGGCGTTGTGTGAAATGTCCAAAGATATTATTATTATTGTTATTTGTTGCTTTGAATGATCCAAAAAATATAATTACAATTTTAACAACTCAGTAAAAACGCGGCGTAAATGGCATACATACACAGTCATCTTTTAATTACATCAACAATAAGAAATACTATGCAACCTCAGATCTTTAATTAAGTTCTCATTACCTTCACATTTGTTTGCGAATTCTCCAATCCAGGTATTTGCAGATCTCTGGGAGCTGTCAACCTTGGGTAGTTCAGCATGGCACCCTCAGAGTATGGAGACATATGAGAGGATGTCATTGAGGCCAGTGACATTGGGCTCAGGAAAGTTTTTAGCTCCATTTGTTGTGGAATATGAGAGTTGTTCGAATCAGTGGGTAAAACTGTTGAAAATGAGACGTTTAAAATGGTTTACATATTATTATTTAAAAAAAACCTATTTTTACTTATAAATCTTTTTGAATATTTATATCTTTAAAGAAATACCCGAGTTTTTGTTAATTTCAAGCATATTAACCACTATATTCTGGGTGTTATTGTTTTTTACTGCATAAAATGAACTTACATGCTCTAGAATCAAAACTCTCCACTGTGTACTCAGTATATGTCTGTGACTTTGGACTGTCCAAAATTGCCCCTTGATGCTTCAATGAGAAAGGCAGCTCAAACACATGTGATGGATAGTAAGAATAGGGCTGTGGAGAACCAAACGCCTCTCGCTTTGGCTTAGGGAGCATCTCATCAAAAAGGCCAAATGAAAAAGGTTTCTGAAAGTATGAAAATGTTAAATGGATAAACACAATCTGAATTTGTTTTAAAATCTGCAAGGAATATAAGTACCTACTTTGTTCTTTTATCAAAGAAATTCCTACATTAAAAACTATTGAACTCATTATGAATAACATTGTGGCTGAGTGTGGTTTACATGACTGAACAGGCCACTTTAGTCTAATTCAGTAAATAATTAATTGTCTTGAGACAACCTCACCTGAAACATTTCACCCGTCAAATCTTCTTTGACTGTGTTGCTAAGTCCATTTAGGAATCTCAATATATTGTAAACAACTTCTTTATTATCACCAAAATCAGTTTGACGAATTGTGCTAATTATTTTCTTTAAATCTACTGTTCTTTTGTACTCAGCCACGTTCCTCGCATTTTGTTGATACACGAAGTAATATGACAACAAGTCGACAATAGGCTCTCCTTTTGACGATGAGAAGTCTTTGGAGGATTTCTTTAATATAATTTCATAAGCATTCGATCTCATTTTACTCATGAGCCGTTTCTGTGATATCCTGTTCTGATTGCAGTATTTAGCTGCTGTCTTAGTGCATAGATCTGTGAGAAGATCGTAAACACCCGCATCTTCAAGATTTGCTTTCGACATGGCTTCAAGAGTCTTTGAAAAGCTTTCACAAAATTCAACCCTTTATAATGAGTTTTTCGTGACGCATATTAATATGTACTATTGTTTACGACAGAAGAAATGTAAATAATGTTTAACTGTAAGTAAGTAAGAATAGCCACAGCCATAGCGCAGTAGCGCTGATTTTTAATTATTCTATAACTGGCTGCCGGGCACCGGCTGGCACTGTCAAAGTGTCAAACTGGACGTAACGTAACTGGTTGACAGTTGACAGTGACAGCGCCAGTACGACCAAAGCGATTTGCCGTTTGAAAGGTGATTTATTCTACTTCAGCCACCGTTTCGGTTACTAAGTTCGGTTATGGTAGGAGGAATTGAGGCAAGCCTGTAATAATATGTAAGAAATTAGAAAATAACAGTTTTAGTTTGATAGTTAGTAGCCCTGTAAACTCTATAGTATGATTGGTGGTGAAGGGTTGTAAAGAGGACGTTCTCTTCATTTGTAAGGTAACATATCTCTCCTTCCATGTCCTCTACTTCCCGTCCTTGTCACCCCTTTTTTTTTTTTTTAACCGAGGGGAAAATCCTCATGGATGTCCCCCGCCCTGGGGAGGGCAGAGAGGTCTGTCAGACTCTTACTGACTAAAAATCACCCCGGGTGTTCCCTCTCACACCTACGCTGGGGGTTGCGGGAACTGAAAATACTTCCGCAACCCGTCCTTGGTCCCAAACCCTCGCCAGTTTCAATTAATCAAGTTACCAGCCCGTCTAAATTAATACTATAATGGGTAAAAATAATTGAAAAGAAAATCACAAAAAAATAAAATTGTTTTTTGGCTTTTAGATTACATCCCATAGCATGATAATTTATGTTTTATAATATATGTTTTATTCGATGAGGAATTCGACACTTTAAACTTTTGGAGTTGGCAATACTGTTATTGAATATGTTACGGCATGAGGACATGATTCCTCGTAGAGGCGATCGGCGGCGGCGACCTCTCGCGCCCGGCTCTGGTGCAAGCCATAGTCCGGGGCGAGAGGGAGTGGGAGGCAGTCACCTACTTCTGCGAAAAAGTTATGCTCGCGAAAGAGGTGGCGGGATGGGAGAGAGAAAGGTCCTCCCGTCCCAGCCGCCGCAGGAGACGCCCCGGGCGTCGGGAGCCACGTGACGACTCCCGGCCACCGTAGGCGCGGGCCTGCAGACGGTGAGTAATGGGTGACTCACCGTCCGATCAGCACCAGACCCGTGCCGTATGGCGCGTATATGTTCCACGCGCGCCTCAAAGAGATGTCAGCATATGAAGGGGCCCCTCAGGGCCAAGCCTGCCGGGTAAGCGGGATTGTCCGAAAGGGTTACCGCTACCCCGGAACATAAAGGGCTACGGAAGGAACATGGATGGGTTTTAGTCAGTAAGAGTCTGACACTCCCTTCCGCTCCACCCAGAGCGGGAGCAGTCATTGGATGATTTCCAAGCCTTAAAAAAAAAAATGAGGACATGATGGCTCAAGAACTCAGTTTCCAAAGCCAATAAACTATAAAAAAGTTACGGGTGGTGTAAATGCAAATTAGTAAAATATAACCTAGATTTGTCAAGTCTAGATAATAATAAAAACTTCTATAATTTCATAGAATTGGAAGAACATAAAGATGAATCAAGCCGAAGTATCTAAACTAGTCTCCAAGCTTCGTATAAAAGTTTTACCGGAACATCGGAATCTAAGAAATCCAAAGGGTCCTGAAGGCAGAATAGATAAATTACGTAAAACAGTAACTGGTTTAATAAAATTTGAAAGGATTGAGTTAAACTATAATAGAGCTGATGAAGCACGCCAATATACTGAAAGAGTAAGTTTATAACAACAATGTTTTACTGTCATAACCCTTTCATTAGTTCCATGCTAAGTAATGTTTCAGCAGATAAAATTCTATCATTATTTAATTAATTATACATTTTTTTTAGCTTTTATCTGAAGCCATACGCCATGGAGACTGTCACAGACCAACAATGGACACAGCAGACTTTTGGCTTCTCGAAAAGGAACTTATACATAAACTATTCAAAGTTTTAGTACCGAGATATGAAAACTCAAATTTATCTTATACAAGACTGTACAATGCACCAAAGGTACAAGTTGGTCGTCATATTAAAAAAGTTGTATTAGAACTCAGGGGAAACCCGTTCCCTGACCTGTTAAATAAACAAACTAACAATAAGCTATTGATTCAAAATGTATTACTTGATGCAGCAAAGCATGATTACAGGCAATCAAAAATCTCTGAGATTTCTAATAACATTGGTAAAGACACAAAAGTTCCATTGGATGAAAGTAGCAAAAATATACAAGCCCTAGAAAAACCCACTGAAAGCTAAATATTATTCTCAATTATTTACATTTAATTTAAGGCAGAATTATGTAGAAATTATGAAATATAAAATGTTAAATACATGCAATAAATTATTTTTAATGTCATTAGGTACTCCCCAAAATACAACCCTTATTATTGACACTCGAAAGGTGTAATCATCTTTTAACCTTTTGACCGCCACGTCAAAAATGAAAAAGCGTGCCCTCAGCGCGAAGCTCCGAATTCATCCTTTAATACCTACAAAATAGTAGTGAGGTCAAAATTATTATTATTATTTATTTACGTTTAAAATTCTGTCACCCAGTCGCGACCGTGGCGTGCTGGGCACATTTTGGTTTGTCGTCTATACACGACTGTGGCGGTCAAAAGGTTAATTACAGCAATTGATAAAGGTTTGCTCATTGACATGGCACTATTATATCGAACTATTAATTTAATTGATTATTTACATAGACGGTACCCCGCCATTAGCGCCATTTCAATTAGCAACACAGAACACAACACGGAGTTCATGTTCCTATGAAAATAAAGTAACTCTGTCTCACCGCCTAACAGCAGTGATAGCCTAGTGGTGTGACCACCGAACTGCCAAGTCATAGGTCTCGAGTTCGAACCCAAGGCCTCTGATTTTTCAGATTCATGTGCATATTGTATAATTACCACTTGCTTAAAATCGGTGAAGGAAAACATCGTGAGAAAACCGGCATGCCCGAGAGATATTTCTCAACAGCATGTGATGCTAAGTCAGAGGCTCATGGACAGCATTAAAACTCTGACACCAGGTTAGTTACTAACCACACGAAAAGAAGAAGACCGCCGAAAATCAACACCAGCTTGCTGCACTATGTGGGTGGCCGGCTTACGTAGCGGTGACTGTTAATGGTGATAGGCTGCCACTTTTCACCAGAGATGTGCTATTTTGTGTGCTATGCTGCGAGGATGTGAAAGCTATATAGCCTATGCACACCACGTTTTTTAAACGCGCCGTCGCCGGCGCGTTTTTATCCTGCAGAGCAGTTTGTTGTCGTTTGTATCGATACAAACGCGCGGCACCGGCGCGTCTGTATCGATTCAAACGTGCGACACCGATACGAGCGCTAGCAACGAGGGAAAGGGAAGTGTGAATCTACGCTAGTAGCATTTGAATCGCGTCTGCATCGCTACACACGCGCGTTTGCATCTCGTCTGTATCGCTACACACGCGCGTCTGTATCGCTACACACGCGCGTTTGCATCGCGTCTGTATCGCTACACAAGCGCGTCAGGTGTGCAAAGGTCTACAGGCTGCGTCTGACTTGCGTGCGTATCGCGTCTGTATCGCTACAAACGCGCGTCGACGGCGCGTTTAAAAAACGTGGTGTGCATAGGCCCTAAGCTACGAAACATTGAGACCGTTTCCACTGATGCTTAGCTATGTAGCAGGCTAGTAAGATGCGCCGTGAGGTAGCTGTGCGATGACAAACGTGCGCCATAGCTTGGCAGTACCCGTTTCCACCAGAGCTACGCTACATGGTCGAATGATATGATTAGTGGATATCAAACGCATCCATAGCAACGTAGCATAGCATATCTTTAGTAATAGAAAGACACCCTTAACATCGCCAAGAAGGATGCGCAGAAGTGCCCGCGAAATTTAAATTTAGTTACATTTTTGCAATTTGCAGGTTAGTTTCAGTATAATCAATACAACTCTTAAGTTCAGCGGGACTGTCCGAAAGGGAAACCGATGCCACCAGAACACAGAGCAAAGGAAGGAATATGGAGGGGTTTTACACACATGACATAACATCGCCATAATTATCTTGGAATTAGTATGTACAGCACATTACGCTATCCCAAACCGTCAAATTTTTCCAATTGAAAATGAACCTGATATTATTAATTTCAGTGATAAAGTTCAAAATCTATCAAAGAAATATACAGATTAGGGTAACTTGATGTGTTGGCCTCTGGACTATAATGCTTACATAATCGTATTATCCATTTCATTTGACTTAAACTGTTAAGACTAAACATTTTAAATTGTTGTCAATTTAATTGAATGAATGATAGTTGCTGTCAGCCTGTCATGTGTTCTGATATCATATCGCATTGTTTTCGTAGTTGTTATCATTGTCTTAGAAACAAAAACTGTGAAGTACCTAGCTACTCAGAGTTAACGTAAGTAAGTATCAGTCAGTTAAATTAGTTTCCCCAAGATTGTGTCCTTATCGGTTGCGTATGTACATAAATGTATTAATTTGCATAATTATAATATCGCAACCGTGATTGCAACAAACATAATTGAAGAAAACTACCAACATAATGTCAAAAATTGTAGTAATTGGATCATGCAGTGTTGATTTTACCACGTATGTAGCAATTAATTGGTATTTGTTTGATTTAAGGCTGAGAGCTGGTATTATATAATTAGGTAGATTGCAGTTAGGTTGTAAAGGCTCCGTATTAATTAGGTACTAAGACTTGGGAAATTTTTCAACATAAATGAAAGGCTAGTTTTAAATCTAGAAATAAATTACAATCCCTTAAGGTTAGGAAATCTTCAGTAATCAACTAAGTCAAAGTAGCTAAATTTTGGTCAAATAATTTTGAAGGTAATTTGTTCATCATAATGTGATAATCTGTTTGTCATATAGATATGCACCAAGGCTGCCCAACCCTGGAGAAACTCTCATTGGAACAAAGTTTACAACAAGCTATGGAGGAAAGGGAGCTAATCAATGTGTGGCTGCTGCAAAACTGGGGGGAAACACCTCCATGATTTGTAGAGTAAGTGTGGCTCTTATTAAAATCCCCAATTTTTTAACTCACTTACAACACAAAACTGTGCCTCTAATGAGGTTCAGCTTCTAATGCTACCTTATGCAGGGACTTATTTAAGTACATTAAAGTTTACCTGCACATCATACCCATATTCTCTCTCAATATACCTACGGTCAGAATCCATATTCTCTCTCAATATACCTACGGTCAGAATCCATATAAATGTAGAATTTGTACACTATTCAATGAAGTACTTACTAACATAGCTTCCTATAAATATTTGAATTATCAGTAGCAAAAAGTAGTAAGTTCCATAATAACTATTTAATGAGATTGTAGTTTTTTTTTATCTTTAGCTCGGAAATGACCAATGGGGTGATAAGTACAGGGATAATTTGGAACAAGTTGGAGTAGACACTACTCATGTGAAGTTAACACCAAACATCACAACAGGCATAGCTCAGATATCAGTTGCTGAAAGTGGGGAGAATCAAATTGTGATAGTACCTGGAGCTAATGGTCAGCTTAGTAAGGATGATGTGAAAAATTCTGGAAAACTGATAACAAATGCTGATGTACTGATTGGTCAGTTAGAGACACCATTTGAAACTACGTTGGCAGCTTTCAAATTGAACAAAGGAGTGAGTATTATAAAATTCAAAGATATATATTCAATATACGACGACACGGTTGGCGCAGTGGTTGAGCGATTGACTGCTGTGCAACATGTCGCGGGTTCGATTCCCGCACGGAACAAATATTTGTAATACCTGCAAGTATTTGTTACGGGTCTGGGTGTTTTTCTATCTATAATATGTATGTATTTACGAAAAAAAAATGTACCTATATAAGTAGTATATCAGCCATCTCGTTACCATAACACAAGCATTAGGTTGCTTAGCTTGGGACTATATGGCGTTGTGTGAAATGTCCAAAGATATTATTATTATTATAATATCACTTTAAGAAATGCATAAGTAATCATTCGTTTTTTTTTTCCTAGATTAAACTATTAAATGCAGCACCAGCCAGAAAAGGCATAGATGAAATATTGCCATATTGTTCAATACTTTGTGTTAATGAATCCGAGGCATCTTTACTAACTGATATCGATGTCAATATTAAGTAAGTTACTGAAGATTTTATTGTTAAAGAACAGTTAATCTACCTAGCCTTTTTCCAACTATGTTGGGGTCGGCTTCCAGTCTAACCGGATGCAGCTGAATACCACTATTTTACATGGAGCGACTGCCTATCTGACCTCCACAACCCAGTCAGTAACTGGATCCCCTTGGTAAGACTGGCTGCCAGACTTTCAGGCTTCTGACTGTCAAAGATCCACAAATGACAGCCGGGACCAACAGCTTAACATGCTTTCCGAGGCACAAAGAAGTCTCGATATGTAAAGATTATTACTTAGCCACAACCTCCATTTTATTGTTAAAGATACGAGATATAAGTCAAAATTAATAATATTAACAATATATACTTAATCTTCTTCTTTTCGTGTGGTTAGTGACTAACCTGGTGTCAGTTATTAATACTTATACTTAATTATGTATCATAAAAAAAGTTGTCTTTATAAAAATTTACTCTCATGACAGAAATGCAGTGACTGCCCTCAAGAAGTTACTTGAAACTGGTTGTGAATCAGTTATTATTACTTTGGGAGCTGAAGGGGCTGTTTATTTGTCTAAACATGATCAACAAGCAATACATGTTCTATGTGAACATGTTACACCTGTGGATACTACTGTAAGGCTTATTTACTTACCTATTTTTTTTAACTGAATGTCTTGTTGGTACAGTCAACAAAGAAAGTCGTAACGTTACGTATAAGCGTAAGCAACATAATATAATAACAGCCCTATTCCATTTACAGGGAGCAGGTGATGCGTTTGTTGGTGCATTGGCAACATACTTAGTGGCATATAAAGACCAACCCACGCATCAAATCATTGGTGCTGCTTGTTATGTGGCTACACTTTCTGTTACCAAGGAAGGCACCCAAACAAGCTACCCATCTAAGTTCGATGCCTTCAGAAAGGAATATAAATATAACGTACTTTAATTGCAAAGTTTAATACCTGTGTTATTAAATTTAAATAAAACACGCCTTGGTAATTAAAAATCTTGAATATTTTATTGACCAAACTAATACTAAAAAGCACGCTAAGTATAGAACATTGTGTATAAATAATTGTTTTTATTTATGGAATAAACTAAACTTAAATAAAGTTTCCTCAATAAACTTACTTACACATATTTTATTTACCTATTTAAATAAAATATCATTTTAAATAAACAAAAGATTCATCGGCAGTTTGCCTTGTTCAATATATAATGTACCTAATACCTAAAATTTACATTTGACTTGTGCCAAACCCATCCGAAAAGAAGTTGACTGGGTGTGCTCCACGCCTGGATTACGGATTAGACAATTCTCCGATTCCGAGTCTAGCTATTAGTTCCAGATATAATTGAACGCGCCCCAGAAGCAAACCGGCTAGGAGTGGTCGCATGGGGCCGTTCAAGTATTATGTACACTATAGGGGGGCGGGAGTTCGGGAGGTTCCTGCACATCATCAGGCGGGAGGAAACGCCCGGGTGTCACCACTGCGAGGATCGCCCAGAGGACACGGTAGAGCACACGGTGCAAACCTGCCCCGCTTGGGCGGAGCACCGCCGTGTCCTCGTAGAGGCGATCGGCGGCGGCGACCACTCGCGCCCGGCCCTGGTGCAAGCCATGGTCCGGGGCGAGAGGGAGTGGGAGGCAGTCACCTCCTTCTGCGAAAAAGTTATGCTCGCGAAGGAGGTGGCGGGATGGGAGAGAGAAAGGTCCTCCCGTCCCAGCCGCCGCGGGAGACGCTCCGGGCGTCGGGAGCCACGTGACGACTCCCGGCCACCGTAGGCGCGGGCCTGCGGACGGTGAGTAATGGGTGACTCACCGTCCGATCAGCACCAGACCCGTGCCGTGCGGCGCGTATATGTTCCACGCGCGCCTCAAAGAGATGTCAGCATATGAAGGGGCCCCTCAGGGCCAAGCCTGCCGGGTAAGCGGGATTGTCCGAAAGGGTTACTGCTACCCCGGAACATAAAGGGCTACGGAAGGAACATGGATGGGTTTTAGTCAGTAAGAGTCTGACACTCCCTTCCGCTCCACCCAGAGCGGGAGCAGTCATTGGATGATTTCCCAGCCTTAAAAAAAAAAAAAAAGGGGGGCGGGAGATCTTTGCTATGCTTATTTTTAATGGCATAGGGGTGGGGGGTCTAGATAGTGATTACGTCAGCAGTAACTACTGTATTTGTGGGTTGCCAAAGTAAGTACTTTTTAACACATGGCAACCCACACATTGTTTATGATTGAAAACGAAACGCATTTCCGGGGATTCCCGCCAATAATGTATACGTTTAGGTATTCGCTTAGAACCGAGTTGGGGGGATTATCGCGCGCTATTCACTTGTCCTAATTTCTTCCGTCAATCTATTGTTTCGTTTCGGTCCGATTGAATCGATAAAAAAAAGAATACATAAAAAGAAAAATACATACAGCAATGTTTACGCAAGCATGGGAGGAGGGGGAGGTTTGAGGGGCTTTGCTTTTGCTGAAAAGGAGGATGGGGGAGGAAATAATCGCAATAAAACTGCTTACGTAATACCCTCATACGTCAGATTTTTGTTATCTAATAAATCTCCGACAAAATATCGGCTACCGATTGTCCGATGTATTATATGAGCGCGAAATTCTTTTAAAGACAATTATTCGTAACGATTTAGTTTAAAGGAGAGTTAACGAAAAAAAAAACAAAGGATATTATATTATTTGTCACGTCATGTCACATTAATTTAGCTATATTTTTGTTCGAGATACTGTCCGTGGCCTTAAGACACGCAAAATAGTAGTAGTTTTTTAATTTTACTTTTCATCTGTTCTGTTTATTTTTCTAGTAGGTTCCAAAAACAAGAAAAATCTGTAACGTTCGTTGCTGACCGTAAACATCATCATATATTGACAAACACTAGGGACATAAAAAAAGAAAGCAAAGGGAAGTCAAGAAACTGTCAAATAGTACATTGTTGGTTCCCTATTTCACCCTTGGAATTAGTAAGTACTATAAAGTTATTTCATCATGTTCAATATCGCAACTATAGTAAATCTATTATGCCCGTGACATGATGCACGGATCACTACACTTCGCAGGTATACCCCCCACGTTCAGAGTGGACAAAGTATCCCATATCATGACTGTGATCTATGCCCGTTTTCACTAACATGTAGGGCCCGATCACTTGTTGTACCTCAACCACACATCGCAGCACAGAACAAATTTACTCACGTCGCAGTGACAAGATATGGGTAAGCAGTATACGTGTGAATAGTCTCTGCAACTTCTTGCAATTGCTTTAGGGTAACTACAAAATTAAATCGCAACGTTTTGTTTGCCATGTGGCTGGCAGCTTGTCACGGGCGGCGCGGTCTTGCTAGTGGCGTTGTGGCTGTGACGTGGCCTCGGTATCGCCCACGCGGTTAACTTTGATGGCAAAATGTGGTCTGTGCGAATCAGACATTCATTTTCATACAAATTAGCGCCCGACCATGTGTTGTAGTTGTGATATATATATGTATTGTGATCGGGTCCTAAATGAGCGCCTACAAAAATGCGCGTTTCTTTGGTTTTCTTAGATAGCACTTCCGTCATGTTATAGCGGCCGTCACGAAATATGATAATTTCACCAGTGTTTAACCTTTTTGAACGCCATTGTCACATTTACAACAAGTGACACGTGACAAGCAAGCGCATGCTCTGTACGCCAACAACACAAATATGTGGCAATGCCAACAACACTATAAAACAAAATAAACCATTACTTTTGTGAATGTTTGATATCTTAAAAATTGAAGCTCTCTTAAGTATTTAACCTTTTGACCGCCACGTCAAAAATGAAAAAGCGTGCCCTCAGCGCCAAGCTCCGAATTCATCCTTTAATACCTACAAAATAGTAGTGAGGTCGAAATTATTATTATTATTTATTTACGTTTACAATTCTGTCACCCAGTCGCGACCGTGGCGTGCTGGGCACATTTTGGTTTGTCGTATAAACACGACTGTGGCGGTCAAAAGGTTAATGACATTAAATAAATTAAAAAGACACCATGGATATTAGGAAATTCATGATAACAAGAAATAAATTTGAAGCTTGGCGTAGAGGGCACGCGCGTGCGTTTACGCCCTGGCGTTCAAAAAGTTAACATGTGGATGTGTAAAGGTAGCCCGCTAAATTCAAATTTTCTCGAGTTTGCAATTTGAAAGCAGCTTGTACCTTGATCAAAATATTATGATTTTGTGGGTACTTTTGCGCATTCACTAGTAGTCAAAAATGTTCTGTATCTGGATAGCAGATATTTGTACGACTGCTCATTGCTTTATTAGGAAACCACATAGGAAAACCAAAGCTATAGCTAAAACGGACAGCAGATTACCTACTTAGGTATACACTTAAAAATTAGAAGATTACAAGTTTAATAACATTAATAAACACTCGATTTTTAATAATTAAAACTATAAGTGTACCTAGGTACCTACTCACTGAAATATGTATAATATACCTATATATAAGTGGTACATTTTAATAGTTTATGTAATATCTAATAACATAAATATTTTTCAGAAGTTCGCATACATACATAGTTATTCTAAGATTATATTTATGTAGGTAATAATGATGAAGAAATAATGTGATCAGATTTTCAAACTTGCACAAAAGTCGTTAGATGTTTTTAATAGCAATGTTAAAGACAACAAAAGGTCTGTGCAAATAATTTGGTTAGTAAATTATATTCTTATCGACTGCTGGAGAATGGATGGTTATTGGTTTAAAAAAATGTAGAGTTAAAAAATAAATAGTGGTAGAATAGTGAACCTCAACCGGCTGTCAATTGTTCATCTACTGTGGCAGTCAGTGCTAACTTACACGTTTCGATATCAGTAAAGTTGATCTGTTGAACTGCTAAGTTCAAAGACTTTTTCAATTTGAAATTCAAATTCAATGTATTTTTGTTGAAAAACTAATATCAAGCTGTGTGAAGCCCCTATGCATAACGTTTATTGCACACTCAGTACATAGGTACGGAGCACAGCACTATGCTCTCGCGTCTTAGTTGACAGCTTACTGACTTACGTCACAAACGAATTTTCAAAAGAAGAGTATTGTTAGCTAAAAGATTTTTTAGGGTGTGTACACACAACATCTAAGAACATGTGGATATTATAGTTTATATTAAGTTACATCAAAGGCATGGCGCGCGCGTGACGAGAAGATTATTTTACTCAATTCTCGTGGTACTCAAAATAATAAGCAGTAAGCCTCAAGCTTTTGTAATCATTATAATTGTGTGAAAGTTTTTATCTGAACTGAACATCTTAAATATTTGGTAACCTAGAATTGAATCTTGTTTTGGTACGAGGGACAAATTTGTGTAACAACTCTATATTCATGGATTTAAAGATTTCACTTCTCATTTAAAAATTGCGGCTGAATTAACAGTTAAACAATTTAATTCATGATCACTAATGATCAGGTTTTCTTTTAATGCATCATACATCAAAACAAAATTTACGGTTAAGCAAAAAGAAATATTTTATAAAATAGTAATACGCTCAAAATGTAGTGTAGGCTTAGAGCATTTATAGGTTAAATGCTCTAAGAGTGTAGGCTATTTATCAGATCCCAAAACGTCGTATTTCAATAGGTATTTGACAGCGTCACAAGCACTACACAGTTACTGTTATTAGGGACAGTTTGACAACCATATCGGCTTTCTTCATAAATATAATTATGTTCTCAAGAATACAGATAATTAATATAGCTTCCCGCAACGGTTTCAAAAGGATGTCACCTCTCAGGCTGCATAAATATCGGACATGTGTGGCATTAAAAATTATCTAACTATTAACTACTCAGTTTGTGTTACATATTGTAATATCAATAGGCACTGATTGCAAATAATTGCAATATAGAAAACAACGACTCAATTTTTATGCTGGCGAAATTTTTTGATCACAAGGTGCCATTTTTCTTCTGAAAAAAAAAAAAGAGTTGATTGTCGAATGAATATAACGCCAGACATGTCCGATATTTATGTATTCTGAGAAGCGACTCATTATTTTGTATTTTTGGCTGTCGATGCGTTATTCCTATAATTTCGACCGTTGAGTGTCTCTGTGTTCCTTCAATGTCACATAGTATGTGACATTGAAGGAACACAGAGACACTATTATATTATATGTGCCACCACCTTTATACCACCTCCTTGAGAACAGTATTAATAAATGTACCGGGAAGTCAGATATTATAGCCGAATTATCCATATATTTATAATTGTGACTGTATTTAATGTAATAATATCTTTTTCGTCGTTGCCAACATGAAAAAAAAAACGTTTATCGTCTTTAGAAGTAGTAATAAAATGCTTTACCAAGGAGTATCTACCAACATTTAACATAGCAACGCAATCGTCAACTTCAAGAAGGTTCATTCTAGCAGTAGAAGCGTTTTTCTTATAAATCTTAAAAAATATCGATATTCAGTTTATCTTCTTGAATTAATCTTTAAATAATTGGAACATCTCCAATCCATTGACTAATGACCGTATTACAGAACCTCACTCAATACTCAAGCATCGGTTGAGTCTCGATTATAGCCATTTGATTGGTTTAAACTAATTTTCAGTAATGCTTGGGTCTTGAGTGAGGTTCTGTAATACGGGCCTAAGAAATCCAATCCATGTCCGTATTAACACCAGTTTGAAGTTTCATAAAAAATGTTGTCCTACTCAAAATTTGAATGAACAATTAAACAAGATTTGAATGTGACAGAAAAACACCTCTCTGCCGTTAGGTATACTCTGTTCCAAACGTATTTCATGAAAATGTAACTAACTTAATAACATCGCTACCTTAGCTTAAGCTATGAAAATGAAGCAATGTTATTGGTTAATTTCACACACAATCTGCGCTGACTCCTCTAGTGAAAAGACAGTCTTATTCTAAATGACAGCGGGCAGCGGAGCAGGGGCTGCCATCCGAGAAATCTAGTCTAGTCTGTTGTAAAAGTATCTGATGAAAATAATTGGATCCACTAACAAATTGAGAGCTTTGATTTTATTATTTGAATAATTTAAACCTAAACTTCTAATCTGACAAATTAGGTAATTCTGTAATCTCAATTTTCGTCGATGATTTTAAAATCAACACAATCACAATTTGATGTTGTCAAACATACATGATAGAGAAGTGGATATTCATATTATAAAGGTGAAACTAATACCGTTTTTACCGAGTAATTAACTGATTACGTAAGAATCTAACCTGATCGGGACTTGTTTACACTGTCGGCAAATACTTTCGGAACTGACCATGCATACGAACACACCGCACCGCAGCCGCCGCGCGCCGTTATTGCTGTCATTCGGTTGTTACCTCAAGATTCGAATTTTCGTTCCAATCACATGTCGTCCAATGTATTTACGTCCAAATTCATATTGTTTTCCATGGACAAAGTGGTTATGTTCTTGTACCTCAGTACAGTACCTTTTAATCCTCAGTAGTTTTTTTTTGCAGAGCCTTTTTCTTTGTGTAATGTGTAGTGTTGACCTGTTATACCTCACCTTATTAAAAATATTTTAATAATTAAATTGCAATTATATTTTCAAGATAATACATAACAATACATATACATATATGTAACTAATGTTCAATTTACATCAATATTTCAGTCATTAACATAATGTTACTTCAGCACACATGTTGATTTATGATCATTTGAAGAAAACATGCTGTCACTATATGGCGAAGCCTTGAAAGGCTAGCACTTACCAGATACATACTTCCTTTTTAAACTTTAACAGTTTGAAAGCATAATATACCTTTAATTTCTTCATTTTATGGTGTCAGGCTTAAAGACTGTTAAGTAAGATTAGAAGAGTTAGATTTTGAGATAAAAAGATACTAAACCAAATATTGCATTTATATTCTTTGAAAGGACTTAGCACAATAGCTAAGTAAAAGCTATGCTATGTTAGCTTTCACACCTGAATTAATTCTTATTTCTATATAGGTATTAACTTCTAGATTTAAATGTTGACAAGTGTAACCTAAGCTTTGCACTTAACAGCCTTTAAGTCTTCATATGACAGAAATATTCTAATAGGCACTATATTTTTAATTGTTGAAATGATTCAACTATGTATGGATTTGTGTAAGTATTACAATATATTTACATATATTTGTATTCTTTTGAATAACTCAATGCAATACATATAGACTATCTAATTCGCTCTCATTTACAATTTGCAAAAGCACTTTTAACTCTTCTAAACTTGTAATAAACTTGGGTGCACCTAAAAATTCTACAGGTTTTTCTTCTATTTCAATACAATATTTTAAATTCTTTGGACATGTCACAGATTTTGAACATATGCCTTCTCTAGTCTTTTTAAATACGACATGAGTGATACCATCTTTCAGAGCTAAAAAGTTTATGTCTTTACTCTTTATATTGTCGTTAGACTCACTATTTTCATTATCAACATTAGTTTCCGTTACCTTTATCTCTTCCTTTATTTCAGTTTCCTTCATCTCTGTATCATTGTCTGAATTTAAATTTTCTTTTATTTCATCATATATTTTTGCTTGCTCTTCTTCTGTGTTACCTTCTGGACAGGACTCTTGTTTGACTGGTATGTGTTCTTCAATACCTTTTTGTAAGGCTTCATCGAGTATAGAAGGACTGTGGGGGTTTTCAACCTCATCAGGTAATTCTGGTTTAGACAAAATATCTTCGCTGTTATTCACTATTTCTTCATCAGTAGGTAAAGTATCTTGAATGGTACTCAGATGACTAACATCTTCAATTAAGTGACTGATACTGGTGTTGTCCACTTCCATAGGTGTTGGTGCTACAATTTCACCTGCTGCATTGGACTTTCCTAGGAGCATGGCTTCTACATCACTAGATTCTAGATTAGATTTAAATTCAAGGGTATTACTTTGGTCATTTGATTTGCTCTCACTACTGTTATCATTCAGAATGTCCATTATTGATGGGAAGTCATCCACTTTGTTCTCAGTTACATCTGGTTTTTCTTCCAATTTAGCAATTGGTTTCTCATTGTACATGAGATCTTCCAACTCGGCAGCTATGCGATCATAAACTTGGTCGTCCTTAGGTTCATCTTTCTTAGGAAAATAATCAATACACCACTCTTCTGAAGGAAGTATACTCTCATCAATTTCTGGTAATAAATCAGTTAGTGAAATTTGCATATTAATTTCATTATTGTTATTAATAATTGCCAAGGGATTCTCAAATACAATACCATATTGTTTTAAGTTAGTGTCACCTTTCTGTTGCTTATCATCATAGTTGGAGTTTTGGTCTTTATAAACAGATTTTTTTAGCCTGTTATTTTCCTTTAATATATTTGTAGCAACCGAAGATCCACCTTTTTTTGATTTTTTTATATTTTGTACATCTTTGAATGGTCGTTCACTGTAAGTGTTTCTATGAATGAGGACCATTCCATTCTCATTGCTTTTTAACCTGGCAACTGAGCTAGGCGAGATTGAGTCTGCATTTATCTTCGTTTTAGGAGTTGTACTGCTTTCGTATTGGATTTTAACTTTAGTAAATTTACCCAGTATCTTGGCAAAGTCCATGCGAGTAACAACAACTGCACACTCGCGACATTTTCCCTCTTTATATAAGCGTTCTAGGTTTTTAGGAAGCTTTAAACCTTTCGCTCTTCGGCTTTCACGTACTTTAGTTGGAATCATTTCGGCTAAGTATAACCTTTTGCACTATTGTCTTATTAATCGAGTAATGTCCTACTAACAAAATTGATATTGGATGTAGTCACATTTCCCGCGCAGAGAATAATACCACAAATACTGAACTTTTGATGTCACAATTTGGTTTCTCACATTTCATAACGAAAAGGAAGTTACATTGAACACTATTTATCAAAATAAGAAATTATATTTGTTTATAAAATCAAAAAATCGTAACAGACGACACACACCACAATCAAATCCAACGCGAAAATGGCGTCGCTCTAGTGATGTGCCCTTAGTTTTCAATTATCAGTCCGTCACATATACAAGTTGTAGTATTTTATAACTTATCGATATTTTACCGTAAACTTTTTATTTACCGTTAAAGAAATATTATTATTGTTGGATGCAAAATTGATATGGGATAAACTAAAAACATTCTAAAAAACCACGTTATAATGAACTAAAAAGTACTAAATTGAACAAGAACTTAAGGATTGCCTTCAGCCTTGATTTTATCTTTATGAAAATGGCCAAATTGCCCAAAGATTTGACATATTTTGCCATTTTAATTAATCAAGAAAAGATTTTAATTAATGATCTTACACTTTAAAATAAGTGTAAGATCATTAATAAGATCATTAAGTAAGATTAATTACAAGCTTATAGAATGTATTTGTAGTCATTGTGCTTGTCCCATGGTTGTAACTGCCAATGGTCTCTAGGACCGCGACAATTACTTGACGGCGTTCGTTCGTATACAGTTAGTTGCAGAAATAAGTGTGAGACTGTCAAAATATTTTTGAGCCATTTTGATCTGCTTTTAAAGATTTTGAAAAAAATATACACTCAGGTGAAACTGGGCAAAGGATAACATTCAGGCTCTATATTATTGGGGCTTTTTTGAAAGTGCCATTTTTTTCGTTGGCCTTCAGAAAAGGCTCAAAAAAATGATCTCCTTTCACAAAAACTGTGTCAATCAGTCCTCTTTCTTAAAAAGATAAAATAAAAACTCTTTCGGACCAATTCAATAAGACTCTTTGATCCATTTCATGTATGGTTCAAGAAGAATGGAAATAATAATAATGGGTGTTTTTCTATCTATAATATGTGTGTATTTACAAAAAAAAATGTATATAAGTAGTTTATCAGCCATCTCGTTACCATAACACAAGCATTAGGTTGTTTAGCTTGGGACTATATGGCGCTGTGTGAAATGTCCAAGGATATTATTATTATTATTATTAATAAAAGTAACTGAACTATTGTGTTTGCCAGTAAAGGTTAACCAAATTTTACCACTGGTTAGCGCTAGCTGCACAAACAGTAAACAAGTGTTTTGTCAATCCTGGTGTATTATTTTTTATACCCTACCACACTGAGTGTATGAATATTCAATAATAGCGTGTCATATAATTTCTCATTTTATCATTATGTAATGGATTTAGTAGGCATAAAGAAATTCATGACGTTGACGCATAAGTGACCATTTGTTACGTCATGTTGTCGCGTATAAAACTGCATAAACCCAAAATCCCACTTTTGGGTTTATGCAATTCACACATTTGTCCATAACCCTGGACTGTCAAAAGTTCAGGCCAACTATTTAGAGGCACAGCATGCCACCGTATGAGGCCTTATGGTTATTCGGGTGGTCATAGATTAATATCGTGACGTTCTCTCAAAGTATACTTACCATAAGCAGGTCACATACGGCGAGGATCACCCAGAAGACACGGTGGAGCACACGGTGCAAGCCTGCCCCGCTTGGGCGGAGTACCGCCAGGTCCTCGTAGAGGCGATCGGCAGCGGCGACCTCTCGCGCCCTGCCCTGGTGCAAGCCATGGTCCGAAGCGAGAGGGAGTGGGAGGCAGTCACCTCCTTCTGCGAAACAGTCATGCTCGCGAAGGAGGTGGCGGGATGGGAGAGAGAAAGGTCCTCCCGTCCCAGCCACCGCGGGAGACGCCCCGGGCGTCGGGAGTTCGGGAGCCACGTGACGACTACCGGCCACCCTAGGCGCGGGCCTGCGGACGGTGAGTAATGGGTGAATCACCGTCCAATCAGGACCAGGCCCGTGCCGGAAGGCGCGTATATGTTCCACGCGCACCTCAAAGAGATGTCAGCATAAGAAGGGGCCCCTTAGGGCCAAGCCTGCCGGGTAAGCGGGATTGTCCGAAAGGTTACCGCTACCCCAGAACATAAAGGGTTAAGGAAGGAACATGGATGAGTTTTAGTCAGCAAGACTCTTGCTCCCTTCACACTCCTTTCCACTCCACCCAGAGCGGGAGAAGTCATTGGACGATTTCCCAGCCTTATAAAAAAAGACAGGTCACATACTTTGGTAGCTGTCGTGTACACCTATAATTGGTATATATATAAGAACCATACCTGTAAAATATTATATTTAATGTACTATATATATGCTGTTGGTGTACCTATTTTCAATAAATAAATAAATAGCCGTAGAGAACTGTACCTATACCTTCCGGCGCCCGCCGAGGATGCACTCACCCCATCAATCACTGCAGTTTGTTTATATCCTACTAAGAAAAACTGATTTTGTCCAGGCCAACTACGTATATCTTTAGAAACCCTTTAGGCTTAAGTTTAGACCTTCTTCGACGATTTTGAATGTACGATTTTTTTTATCTAACCTTGCAGAGGGTTGTCGAAGTATATCCATAGCCTTTTCCCAACTTTGTTTGAGTCGGCTTCTAGTCAAACTGGATGCGGCTAAATACCTGTATTTAATATGAAGCGACTGTCGACTTGACCTTATTTAGTTGACCCTATTTATTTATTTTTTTAAACTACTTTCTAATTACTCATCAAAACCATAGAGTCAAATAAGTAAAGGTTTGCTCTCAAGGCGTTTTTTTTCAACTTCCAAAGAAATTATTGTCAAAAGACTATCTGTAGCTAGCTCCGCAAACATACAGATCAGTGGCACGTTCGGTAGATTTAAACAAAATATCGGGTGTGAAAAGAAATCACAGGTATTAAAAGCTCCAACTTTGCTTACTTGTTTTAACCTAACCAAGTTTTAAATGTTTTACCTTAACTTTAAGCACTTTCACACCGCCTGTACTATTACATACAATCGAAAGCGTATTATTCAGCGTGAGTTACTAACTTTGTTATCTGCCGCAATTTTCACAACAAAAATTAAAGTCATTTACTAGCAATAATTTTTGAAAGAAAACTAGATTTGTTCGCCCACAACACACCGCTGATTTTCAATGGTCACCCAAAATCGACGTACGATAACCAAGTCAAGCTCAGAAGCTCTACACTACTGAGGTTGATGAACAGAATGTGTAGTTATTGGGTATGTGATGGTTCTTTTTAGACCCTGTACAGAATTCAGTTGTACTGCTTTATCAGACAGACAAAAATTCTTCAAACGTCAACAGAAATCAACTAAGAAACAGTCGTCTGTTTCTTAGTTGATTCTTAATATTAACCGGTTTTATATTTCCGAAGAATACAGTATTCTAAATATATAGCTTATCATTAGATAGATGGAATGTGAGTGATTCACCACTTGTATCGCTAGCTATATTAGTACAACAGCAAACAATAAAATTTATTTATCACAGAATAGCCAGCTATGTTGCCTTTTCTCAGCAATGGGCAATTCCGGACTAAAATGATGATTCCAACTCTCTGGATTAATGGTTCAGTATGTATACGTTAAATGAGGTCATTAGCTCAAACATTAAACTATGAGTGGTACGTTTTATTTGAACATCCAAGTACGCAGCACTGATGATTTAGGTTTAAGTACTCAAACAATTTAAACAATTTAAATAATATCAATAATTTCTATCATTTTAGTTGACTTTCTACAGCACAATATTTGTAGAATATACTGCCAAAGTATCTCTCATTGACAATTATGTCCCCAAAATACATGTTGGTAAAATACAACTCCATAACTTGAAGACCATCGCCCAAACCACCGTCAATCAGTTTGATTGATTTGATAGTTACAGATAAAATGACAAAGAATAATAATAATAATACATAAACACTATTAGTTAAAGTATTTTTTGTTACAAATGAATACAATACGATTGTTATTGTAAAAACAATTTCAGTGAAATTCAACATTCAATGCTCAATACTCAATACTTTTTTGCGTTCCATATGCATTACATAGATGGTATTAAAAAGTTAAAGATCAATATAAACCATGTCGGGCACAGCAAAAAACATGGTTGTATTAATGACACTAAGTCGTATGTTCCAATAAAGCATTACATTCATCACCTACTTTTTGTGCTGATAGTGCCTTGATAGTGCTCCATCTTTGGACCTCATTTTTCGTGTAAATACTGACGCACCTTAAAAGTTAATGTTTTTCCATTTCCATATCGATTATTCGAAATCGAACATCACTAGAAGTAAATGCGACGCGCTCGGCGCATGTCAAATCAACGTCAAACACGAATAGGTAGTTACGGAGATGAAGAAAAACCAATGAAACAAAATGGCTGCCGTGCTACTAAGCTAACGCTATTTTACGACGTTATCATCGACCGATTTCATTCATTGTATCTGCCGTATGTCTTAATTCGCGTTTTATATGAAATTGTTTAAATGTTTCCACTTATTAATTAAGTGACGAACTATTAAGATTGGTCAGTATGGCTTGGCCAATGCCCACTGCGACTCAATGGAGTTCGGGTATGGCAATGACTCCTGATATAAATATGGCCAATATGAATATAGGAACATATACGCCTGAGCAATGGGCAGCAGTGCAGCAACAAAACTGGCAGCAGTGGACTCAGTGGCAGCAGCAATACGCACAATGGCAGGGCCAGTATGGGGAGAAGGTTAGTAGGACTTGATCGTTGGGTGTGCAATAGCTACTTATTTTTTTTCTTTTTATTTTTTATCAGTAAGTACGTATTACAGGTAATCACTAGCTTTCTAACCTAACTTTTGGTGTTTTACAGTACAACGAGCAAATGCAAGCTATCCAAGCTATGAGTGGAAGGCCGCCGCTTCCACCGGCGAACGCCGCTCCACCGCCCGCACCTCCTCCCCCTGACCAGCCGCCGCCGCCGCCGCATGAGAACAACGAGCCACTTTTTGGAAGTGCCCCTCCTAAACCTGCACCTGTTCCTGCCCCTACAGCTAAGCAGCATCAAAATAACAACTCTGGCAATCATGTTAATGTAAACACACATCCACAAGCAGGTAATAATCCAAATTGGTCCTATGTTAAAGAAGCAGCTCAACCAACTAAATCACCTCAAGGAGTTCAATCTTCAGTTAATTCTGAAGCTCTGAAGAAACTAGCAGAGGAAGAGAGGCTTTTTGATATTCAATTCCAAAAATGGGAAGAAGAAATTGAGAAATGGAGACAAGACAATGTGAATCACCCTGACAAACAGGCATATAAAGAGTATGAGCAGAAATTTGAGGCATGTCGTGCACAGCTAATGGAACGCCGACAACATATGAAGCAAAAAAGAGCTCGTCTTTTGAGTAGTCCTGCAGCCGTAGTCAATCCACCTGTTCAGGCAGCCAGTACTACCGCCCCTACTGTCCCAACAACTCTTCCTCCTAATTTAAAAAATTCAAATAATACTGCATTTGCTAGTAGTAAACAAACACAGAATTATGTTAATAATTCTTCACAGAACTATTCAGATAATGGCAATGCCCAATATCAGCAAGAGCAATACAATGTGCCAAACACTACATACAATAGAAGTATTAACACTCTGGAGCCTCAAGATAGATTTGAATCCTACCACAGTAAGAGTGATAATAATTATCAATCAAATGCCAATTTTTCCGCTCCTCCTCCTAGTACTAGCTTTCTGCCTTCAAGTGGGTCTAATAAAGGAATTCCTGGCTTAGATTTAGTACCTGAGGGAGAAAAACCATATGTTACTAATGTAAATCAAGATGTTATACATATTCCAGAAGAACAAACAAGAAGGCCAAAGGCTCCAGATTATACAACCATTTCTAAAGGAATAAATAATATTCTTGGTGATGCGAAAATCATGAATATCCTTTCTATGGTTGTTGGACAAAATTCACAAGACCCCTCAAGTAGTATATCAAATATGAATGTTCCACCTCCAAGTGGACCTTATAATTTTAATAATCAGAACAGTGTTCCTTATGGTAATGTGAATAGAAACCAGAATAGTCAGAATTATAATAATCAACACTATGATAACAGACAAAGTAATATTATGCCTTTCAACCGACAAGGACAAAATTATCCAGGGCAACATAACCAGGACTTAAATCCCAACTATCCACCTCCAAATAGAATGCATGAAGAGATGCCCCAAGATCAGTATAATTATGAGAGCAATATGCAGTATAGCGACAATGACATGGGACCACCATATCAAGATAATGGGCCACCTCGGGTTGGTCCCCTTTCTGTAAGGCCCAACATGCCTGCAGCCAGGCCACCAATACGTCCTTTAATGCCAGAATTAAATACTCACCAAATGGGTAATAACTACCCTCAAGTCCCTCCTGAGAGAAAGCCTTTGATTGAAAGTAACATTAACCTTGTTCCAAAACAACCTGTCCGACCCCAGTGGATAGATGAACCTATGTTCACACCAACTCTAATTGTTGAATACGAGCATAAGCCTCTCAGATTAAAAGGTAATAAAACTTGCTAGATGTTTGTTGTGCATTGATTTACCATACTTTGACATTGTAGCTCTTATTTTGTCTGCTGGCTTTTTATTTCTCATCTTATTAAACAATCAATGTCAATAATTATTAATGTGATATGAGTATTTTACTTAATTATGAAAATAGATATATCAAAATAGACTTCTCCTGAAAATCTTTGTAGTTTTGTAAATAATGTGTTTTTTAATTCTCTTTTAGCTCGAGATTTTATTGAACCTGTTCATATGTTTGATTATAATCACAAATCAAAGGATGGTGAAGTCAGAAGAATGGATTTTGAAAGAGAAGTAGATGAATTATTTTCAAGAAAACCTAGAAGATTTGAAAAGGAATTTGATTATAGTAGAGAGAGGTATAGCCGTGACCATTACTCAAGAGATTTTGAAAGAAGGGCACCAAGAGAAGACTTACGGGAGGACTTCCGGCCAAGAGTTCCACTAAGAGATGATTATGATGATAGAAGGAGACCAGATAATAGATATGATGATAGAAGAAAAGATGAACGTGATGATGACCGAAGAAGGGATAAACGTGATGATGACCGACGAAGGGATGAACGTGATGATGACAGAAGAAGGGATGAACGTGAAGATGACCGCAGAAGGGATGACCGTGACAAGTATAGCCGGCGCGAAGATTTCTACAGAGACGGGGAGAGAGACCATAGAGACCGTGATCATGGTAGGGATGGTAGAAAAGAAGAAGTAAGTCATCACAGTAGAAGTCGTGAAAGAGATTCTCGTAAAAGAGGACTAAGTAGAGATAACGAAAATAGCAATACACAATTCAATAAAAAATCAAAGGACAAAGACGATTCTCAGTCACAACATGTTGTTATGATTGATGATTTATTAGAATCTCCTGGACGAACTATGAGACCTGACAAAATAGTCATTATTTTAAGAGGTAAGTGTGTCAATTGTTTATTTATGCACATTATATTATAACTACCTTATGCCTATGATTTTCTACGTGTGAAATTTCGGCTCCCAACCCTTCGTGCCGCATCGCATTCCAACGCCCGCCCGCGCATTCCGTTTTCGCTTAGCATGTGTTATGACTTTTGCTTGGCTTGTAGGGGTCATAGTGTGATGTTAAATAGCCTTATAACCTTTCTCTAGGATTGGGGTCATTCAAGAAATTTGATTGCATTCAAACTAAATATTTGCCTGACTGATTCATCAATGCACAGTCAACTACTGAGACTAGAGCCGTGAAATATTGTTCACTGCTTTGTTTAATAATGTAGAGGAACACTAGGAAGGGATTTTTGAAATTCGGTTTTTGTTAGTATGAAAAATCTTTTATAATTTATCCTTGAGTTAATGGACTTGAAAATTGGTATGACGATGATACTTATTTTAGTGAATTATAAAGTTTGTCAAAATACCTTATAAGAGCAAATTTGGGGCACAGTACTTTTAAAAGCAATAAAGCAGTAATGAGAAGAAAGTTTATGAAACAATTAGGTACTTGAAAGGGTAGTCAATAACATTACTTTTTATGAATTGTCAAAACGCGGCATTTGTACGTGATTTGTATGAAATATAACAATGTGACATTTGAATCAAATGGAATACTTATTATCATTAAATGCAATTTTACAATTATATCTTCGCATAATAGGTATTTAATTTCTGTATGGTGATGGGAGTTTTTAAGACGAGCAGTATTTTTCTATGTGCTTGCATATTTTATTTTTTCCTGTTTCAAATTGCCAATTCGTTTTCTCTTTCAATATTGAATTAAGTAAGACACCTACTTTGATAGAATGGACTTGTTTAGCACAAGGATATTTATTAAGTAACTGGTCTTATTAAGGAAAATATAATATTATGTGAATACAGCCATGATAACACATTAATAATTTTAGGTCCCCCTGGGAGTGGGAAATCATACTTAGCTAAATTAATAAGAGACAGAGAAGCTGAATATGGTGGTACTGTCAGGATTATGTCTATTGATGACTATTTTATGCAAGAGGGAGAAGTTGAAGAAAGAGATCCTTCCACAGGAAAGATGGTGAGATTTTACTTCTACTATAGACATTTCGCATTTCGCGTTATTCTTTACAACTGCTCATGTTATGCAAAATAATCTTTATTCAATTTTCAGGTTAAGAAACCAACCCTAAAATATGAATATGACGAGAGCTTTGAAGAATCTTATACTAATTCTTTAAAGAGAGCATTCAAGAGAAGTTTGACAGATGGATACTTCACATTTTTAATTTATGATGCAGTGAATGATCAATTAAAGGGTTATGCAGACATATGGAATTTTGCTAGACAACAGGGTTTCCAAGTATGTACTAATATTGAAATATAAAAAATTACCTGTTAACTTAACATACTGGTAACACCATTTTGTTTATTCTTATAGGTGTACATTTGTTCCATGGAACTTGACCCACAAGTCTGTTATAAGAGAAATATTCATAATAGGAAATTAGAGGATATTGAAACAATTTGTAACCGATTTTTTACTACGCCGTCACATCACATACAACTGGACGCTACTACTTTACTGCAGAGTGCAGCCATTACCGAAGTCCAGATGGAGGATGTCGACGATGAAGTTATTATGGAGGATGCACAAGAACCTGAGGTGAGGTCTCGTTACCGAGCTCTAACCGACTATGGTGTTTAATCCTCGTGATGCAAGCATCCTGCCAAGCTCACGACGTAACCAATCATTGTTTATGTGTTCTATGTTATTATAAAATTTAAGTATTTATTTACATCTACTTTTATTAGAATGGAATGTCTCATTTTTCATTTTGTTAGGGTAGGATTAATAAGTTTTATTCCAGCATTGTAACTAAACTCGTAAGGTGCTGCTCAACCACAGGTCGAAAGCGTTTTTACATCCAAGTGGGAGAAAATGGACGACGCCGCGCAACTAGGTAGGTTATTGGTTAAAAATATATTGTAATTCTTAGTTGTAAGTTGCATTTCAATTAGATTAATAAGGAATACTTGGCTGTCTCTATCACTTGATGGAGTAGCTAACAGAGGGTATTAACGGTGGAAAATGCCGAGAAATTAAATATGTTTGTATGTTGTTCCAGCTCGCCTCGACGGCACCAGCAAGCCTCTCCGACCATCGCAGCTCTCCATGGAAGACTACCTGCAACTAGACGACTGGACGCCAAACCAAGCAAAGCCAGGAAAGAAATCTGTAAGTATACATATTCAAAGGTTTCTTCTAATTTTGAATGTGGGTTAACCTTACTCATTACCAGTATTTCTATTAACCACTCCTACTAAGCTCAATATGCTTTGTGGTAAGAGTGGGTTCATGTCAATAGTCTTAGGGATGGACATCATACTCTCTTTCTAGTCCACACTTAAACGTAAACTGGGCGGTTGCCGTGTATTTTTTGCACTTTTATAGCGATATGGTTGTGGAAATGTGTGTTGGCGTCTTACGTCCGATTTCTCATAAAACACGTTACATTATGACAAGAAACGACGATTTGATTTTTTGTTCAAGTGTGCTGCCAAAAGGTATGCGGCTTTCAAAATATTTATTTTATTTAAGAAACATCAACGTGAACGTTGTACTGTGTATGATTGTTCAATCCATTTATAATTTTAATTGGATTGCGTAAAATGGTTTTTACTATCATAATTACCGCTTGGTAAAGTTCGGTTCTTTTACCGATGTGAATCGACTATCTTTAACAATTTTACAACCATATCCCTAATCAAAATTAGTTGGCGATTATTTGTTACTATTTTAAAACACGAAAAAAAAAACTTTTTCTCTTAGGTGTACAACGAAGACTGTCGTAAAACTTTGATTTTTTTCGCAAATGAGTGGTTCGTTGCTTTGAAAAATTGTTCTAAAATGATTTTACGTGATCAATTTATTTGGGAAGGTGAGTTTCTTTTTACGTGTATGCCAACCGTGTGACAGAATTTTCATCATGTAATAATTAAAACAGGTACGATGGGCGGACATTGAAGAACGAAGACAACAAGAGAAGATGCGTGCCATTGGATTTGTTGTAGGCCAAACTGACTGGAACCGTATGACAGACCCAACAATGGGCTCTAGTGCGCTCACTCAAACAAAATACATAGAACGAGTGAGACGCAATTAGACGATTCAATTCAGAAGCTTCCATTTTTGTAGCAACTTATGAATGTTGAAGTCTTTTATTGTTATCTTGCTTCGATTTAAATAACGTCATGAGGCACTAAATAGTTGATCATATTTCATGTTGTAGGATGTAATAAATAAATTGGTACATTACCTAAATTGCCTAGCGATGGGAATAGTTTCTATCTGTCGCAGGCAGATTGTTTGATTCGTCATTATACATACGGCGCGCTCAGTTTGCATACTGCCTGCCTACTGGCAAATTGATGACGCGTCGGATCGCATCCTGGAGAACTATTCTCCAAGTATGTTAGGGTAACCAAGATCATTAACAAGTTCGGCAGTAAAAATGAGCAGTCAACGAAATAAAAATAAATCATAACATATATTTAAATGGGTTATGGAATAATTATTAAGCAGTAATATGGCTTACCGGGTAGGTAGTTACTTCTGGGCCAGTTAACAAATCAGAATAAATCGATAAGACATCGAACTTGAAACTAGCGCGGCACTGCTCGCTCCGCTCGCCTGGCTCACAGTTCACAGTTTAGAGTTCCAACTTAACTTACGGACTGTAGCACTATTTACCTAATAACAGTTATAAAAATTCTTAGCCTTTATTTATTACCAGGAGCCCGCAGAGAACCAGTCTGCATGAACGTTTTATGAGCCTATGGTAGGATAGATTTTTGGTGAGGATTACCTAGGGTAGGATAGCAAGGCATTATGGTTTCACCATGTCCGTATCGTCTCTCCGCAGCTTACCTTCGAGAATTAAGTCTCACACAGCTATTAATTACAGTAGGTACTATAAAGATGTAATTTGGCATGGATATACATAGTAGTCAAATTTTAGGTTTCTAAGTTAAAAAGATTACTGACATCTAATAACGCTTGTCGAGGTTAGGCTCTAGACAGACGGACCGCATTTCAACTGCAATCCAACTGCAAATTGCAGTTCGGATGCAGTTTGAATGCAGTTGACACGACTGCAATAGAACTGCAAAACAAACGTGCAGTCCGATTGCAGTCCGATTGCAGTTCAATTGCAGTCGGACTGCACGTTTGGTTGGTATGGAAATGCGGTCCGTCTGTCTAGAGCCTTAGGGACGCGTGAACTACGGAACCCTCCATTGTGCGAGGTCCGACACACATGTAGCCGGTTCTTTAACGATCTACGTATGAGATTTGTAAATAATTATTAATTAAATAGTAAACGTCTTTAAAATCACCAAGTTTAATGCCTTGATTTCATTTTTATTTTTTTTTAAACTTTCACTACTCGACGCCATTTTTGTTAAATTCGTTCGCCGCGCCCTAGGTGGTAGAAAAAATAAAATTGTTGTATCAATTCAGGCCATGACTTATATACTCGGTTAAATTTTAGTCGTTTTAATCCCCTTAAGGGGTCATTGTACACATTATAACGAGCAACTTTTACTATGGGACCGAACCTGAAATCGCAAAAAAATAATCAGATTTTCAGTACATTTATGTTATCCTAACTCGTCAAAATTTTTTTTTCGCGATTTCAGGTTCGTTCCCATAGTAAAAGTTGCTCGTTATAATGTGTACAATGACCCCTTAAGGGGATTAAAACGACTAAAATTTAACCGAGTATACAGCGATCAAATAATCAATTGAGTTTAAAGACTTTTACGTATTAAATGCCTTGGCGTAAAACATCTTGCCATACACATTCTACAATACGGCGACAAGAGGCAAATCGACGGCGCGGTATGTATAATGACGAATTATACAATCTGCCTTCGACATATTTATAAAATACAGCTCTCTCGCTCCAGCAAAATGTACGTGTGGTGTACCTGCTGATATATATGCAATAAAAAATCGTATTTTATACAACTACGTAGAAAAATCGCACGCCAACAATAAATTCCCGTGGTGCTTCAATTTTCATTTTTTTTTTTTTAGAATGTTGTTATTGGGCAACCAATTTTATAATAACTTAATGGTGATTTAATTATGTGTAAGTTAAATAATACAGTCATACATACATAAGGTTATGTAGAGACAAAATAGGAATATTATAGAATAATATACAACACTAGAATATGTATAAGTAGACAAAATATGACTAAGTTTCTATTATGTTGGTGTTCGGTTTTTCAGTATGTACCGTATTCCCTTTACATCGTGTGTTTATTTATAAACGTTGCTTAAAGTTACGTGACGTCAAAAATGTATGGTTAGCACACGTTACTTATTTAAGAAACGTTTATAATTACCCCACTGTTAGTATAATATTTAAGGCCGTCGTATACCTTATCGACTCGGGACTGACTTGAGTTAATGTAAAGCATTGAAATGTTTCAATACATGAAATGAGAGCTTTAAATCCTGCTTCGTAAGATAGTTATTTTAAAAGCAAGTGAAAGTAGTAGATACGTTTACTCACTGAAATTGTTATGAAACACGTGGTCGACTACTGAACACCGAATCGTCCGCCTACTAAACGAGTTGCCGACTTTTAGACGTTTAACCGATATACATATTACATAATTTTTACACATAGATTTGGAGTAGGGTTTGGAGTGGTGTCGACTTGATATGGTATGCGGAGGTCAATTATACTATTCGGCCAACGAAACTGGACAACAGTCAATCGTGAAAACAGTTTTTCAAGATTGACAGATACCTACCCTATTTTATTGGTGAAGTATTAGGTAGTAGGTTGGTACGTGATAATAACTCAAAATGAGTTTTTTTTTTGTTTAAAGCGTGTGATACTTTTCTTTTTTTTTATTAGTCTTCTTCTGCGGATTATGTTGTAAGGCTAACAATTATGAGTTATTTTTTATTAATTTATTATTAGTTGAAACCTAAATATTTACCTGTATCATATGGAAGGGTATAAAGTTTATTCGTATTTAATAGCCACACTCAAGAACTTAATTTTTTCTTAGGTTCAACATAGGTTGAAATTAAGATGGATAGCGAAGTTTACACAAAGGAAACATAACTTCAATAAAAAAAATCGGTTCCCTTACTGATTTGTCCCCCACGGCTTAACCCACGTGGAGGTTGTAAGTTATCCAACGGGAACCTACTACCATGTACACCCGGGCGGGTTTAACAGTCCCTAGTTCTAACCCAGGTCATGGCATACCCGTGAGCCAAATTTCATTTGAATTTGTTCAGCCAGTGTGAAAAGATAAGAGACGGTCAGAAATACAGCTGTTACTTTCGTATTTTTTAAATACAAGTATGGATTACATAATGATTTTTATTAAGACACTTCCTGCAATCGAGGTTCGACCCGATTTAAATCGAACCGATATAAAATAAAATGAACTAAAAAAAACAATTTTCTTGAATTTTGGTTTATAAAATACTAAACTTTCGCCAGTCTATGATTAAGTAATATTTTAGTGCTTAATTAATAATTATTCTTTCAAAAGTGAAAAACTGTGTACATTTTAAAATAATACTTCATAATAAATCTTAAGTTAAACAAGATTGTGTATATTTATTTCACCCAACTTTATTCAGTATGTAAAACCCATCACATAGCAATTATTTACGCATTCATACATCAACAATGCTGCTGGAAAACTATTTATTTTTTGGTTGAATATCGCTGTTTACGGCAGAACGAGACAAAAAAAAAACTAAATGCTTGGAATTCTAAGAAGCCAGGGATGGTCCAATACAAAAAAAAAATAACACTATGTCTGCGAGATACTCCACGCTTCGTAAACCGTTTTACACCCTTTATATTAAAACATTGCGTTATTCTTCATCCATAGCACCATAAAACCCCGCGAAATTTGAACTTCGGTTTGCGTAATTTTTCAAAACATGTTTGTGTTTCATTTCATCTGATTTTGATACATGTGCGGTTTTTATTTTCATTAATTGATGTCTATTTGATGACCCGTCAATGTCGTATGGATTTTTTTCACCATACATAACGGTTATTTTATTTTGCTTAATCGGATCCGTTCGGTCATTTTCGGGTATGTCTTTAAAACCAACTTCTGTCATGCCGGTTTTATCTATTTTGTTAAAAGTTGCTGATTTTGTAATTGCTTCATCGCCTTCTCTTCCGGCTGTCATGATCATGACGGGGGCCGTGCTCATGTCTGTCATGTGGTCTTTTATGCATTGTTGCAAAATGTGTAGAAAGAACAAAAACGCTAGCAGCGTAAGCGCAGACATTGACGCGCCGCTTTTATGACCTCCTCCGTAGTTGCTGGAATGAAAAACATTACATTAACTATTTTATATAGCTATACACGATGACTGAGACGGGACATCGACGCGCAAACTGGTAATCCTTTCGAAAATATTTTTCAGTATATTGTTACTGAAAAAAAAATCGGTGATGTTTACAAATACACTGATTATTACCAGCAGGTTCTATTAGTGGTTTTATCTTATTTTTAATTCCAGTGATGTAACTGTCGTTGGTCGATCTTCGACCCCCCCGTAAGTTAGGCAGTGTGGCGTGTATGCTATTGTCACTACTCACTACCAACTACACGCTGTGCAACTCGCGACAGAACGATGCCCTTCTACATATGGCGCGGAAACCCGTTGGACTCACCATTGCCCGTGCCGGCCGTACTTTTAGACCATTTCAGAGCTGACAAAACAAACAATAATAAATGCAAAACGTTAACATAAGCAGTGATGTTCTTTTTGATCAATAAAGTTAGCCCGGAAAAGCGTGAGATTTATAGACAAAGGCTGGATTCTTTATGAGCCATAGCAAATGCGTCATTTTAAACATTTGGGCAACCGTTGTGCTGTTATTTTGTTGGAAATGGCCAATTTAAAATTAAGTATATCCAATCGTTTTCGTACCACATTGCAGTCACTGCTGCAGCACTGTCGTACCTACATTATTTCACACAAGCTGCGTTCGCATTTAGTGTAATTAGTGTAAACTAGCAGTTTTTTTTCCTAGGCTTTAATCGACAGTTATAGTTTCATCTTATTTCCCAGTAGCCAGTAGCCTTAGCCTCCCCCTAAACGTGAGCTAGCACCCGTGTGCTAGCTCACGTTTAGGGGGAGGTAGGCTTCGTGTCTGGTTGACTACGTTTATACTTGAATTAAGTAGACACGACAATCTTACTGCTTGGAAGTTGCAACAGATCCGTGTGAAGGGGCAGATGGTTCGTATGCATAATATACATGATGATCGTAGACTGGACTCTCCGAGTACCTGTTTCAGGAAAAATAAGTAAATATACAAATAGTTTTAAGTCTTTATGTGAAAGTGTATATTCTAAAAAACACTTTATTTTTCGCGTGGTAACCCGCTGTGTTTATAATTGTCTAAATAAAATTTATTTTGATTAGGTAACATAGGCAATACTTCGAAAACGGTGCCATAATATTACTAGAGATTTCGTTTTCTTATTTTTTTACCGGGACTAATAGTAATTATCTTTAAGAAAAAAAAGACATCACCATTCAATCTTCTAAGGCCTATTGCCTCTGAATTCTGATATGTTAGGTTGGTAAGGTTTTTTTAACCCAAGAGGTGCCTTTCCACCAGAGATATTCTATGCTCCGTTGCTATGGATGCGTTTGATATCCACCAATCATATTCATTGATCATTGGTCCCGTATAGCATAGCAGTAGTGGAAACGGGTTCTGCTAAGAGCTATCTTTATTATATGGATGGATGCATGATCTGGATGCATGCTCCGTATGCATACTCTAGATGCGTGCTATGGATGGTCGCGAGTGGTGTAGCTATGTACTCTCCCCTCACCGCGCCGCTGCCCCGCCCCTCTACCCGTGCCTTCCCTACTATAATAATAGATACATCGCATAGCACGAGCTGTGCATCGTTCTCGCACAGCTACCTCGCGGCGGCGCATCTTCATAGCGCATCTTACTATCCGGCTACATAGCTTAGCATCAGTGAAAACTGCCACATAACTATGCTGGGTGTGAAAGTTAAGCTACGAAATTCGTAGCTTAGCCTCCACACCCAGCATAGCTGCATGCTATGCAGCTGCATGCTATGCAGCCATGCTGCGAGGATGTGGCAATCTCTGGTAGAAAGGCACCCTTAGACTTTACCAACTTCATTTTCATGGTTTTTGGTTAAGTGTATAAATATTCGGTATAAAAATTTCGGGGAAATTATAGTGCGGGGTGATGGTGTTATGTTATTCTACGGAAAAATTACCTCTTCTTTGAAATTACCCACTTTGGGGTCTTTGGGCGAAACGAATATGATGTGAAACAATATAAAGTTAACCGGTTTCGGCAGTTTTGAAGTTTCGAATTTCGAAATTCGTATGATTGGTAACCAATAAATAATTATTAAGTAATAATCTTTATCGCGAGCATTTTAATCTATTTTTAATAGTTTCGATTTAGCCGTGAAGAGTGGTCTCGGTTACTTGGCTACCAACCTCGAACCGCTAGGTACCTACAGAATACTGACTAAGGAATATGGACGAAAAGAGTACTTACTTACAGCCAGTTAAAGCAATTTCGCATATTTACTCTGGTACTAGTACCATTTTTGAAAGAAAATCTTAAAAATGAATCAAAAAAATTTGGGACTGATAAGAAAACTAATATATTCTATTACCTACTAATGATTGGCACATTAGCTTGTCGTCGTTTTTTTATAGTTCAAAATTTACAAGCAACTACTTATAAAAAATAACACTTGCAAAAAAGGCTGGTCTATCATTGCTCCAGAAGTTCTAAATAATATTTAATCGAGACAGTTGGCTGTTACTATCCCTATGGCTGACTGTTTCAGTGTGTGTTTCCTACAGATTCAAACCCATAAAATATTGATAGTAAAGTATTATTATAAATTATAACTTTATTATGTTACACCTAGTAGTACTCACCTGTCAATCAGCTGCTTTGTTCCCATTCCCACTTGGGAAAGAAGATTTTCTAACGTCATCTCGCTATCACGCAGTGTCAACGAATGTCAAGGTTTAACTGACAGTGGGATATGCTAGCACCCATGGCTATGAGTGCTTAATACGCTCTACTTGGCTTTGCGTCGTCTATTATGTGAAGTTATTATAGCGGTATTTTCATGTAGCTATTTTCTAGAAAATTTACGTTTCTGTGTCGCGAGATAATTACATAGGTATCTACTTTTATATGTCGCTTAGGTAAATGGGAAACAGCAAAGGAAAGAGAAATATAAATAGGTATTAATCTTTATTATTTTACAATCACAAGCACACAAGGACGTCCTCAATCACACAGTCGCACAAAATATACATAAATACTAACTATTATGTGATATAAATATTTATTTATATCACATATAACTTTTTACATCAGTCGTCAATTATCGAGAAACTGGCGGATTAATTCATCGTTTATACAATAAACAATGTGCCAATTACACAACATTTTACAATACTCTTTTTTATGGGTTTCATGGAATAGACCGTATAACAATGTGGGACAATTTTACCGTTTACTCATTTACTTCTAAAATAAATTAAATAAATAAATAATTTAATAAATTATTTAAACACTATACTTGACGCTGTTTTAATGAGTGCGATGGGATAAGTTTTGAGCACAATATGCCAACATATTTCATTGCGTCAGAAGTTTAATACTTAAATGTACCCACCGAAATCAAAACAAAATCATATTTTGACTATTTTTTGTAACACTTCATATTACTGTGGAAACGGATATAAAAATGCCAATCCCAAGAGGTAAAGCTTTGGAAATGATACGTTACTTAAGATTTGTTATCACTAATTTTGAAGTCGCACTACTAGATATTTTGGCGGAGTTTTCTGTTGGCATTAAACTTCATTACACTGAAGATACATCTGGCGACAGTCCACACCCGAGCGGCCTCGACGACCTGCCTCGTAAAAGTCGTCGAAAGTGCCTCCAGATTGCCTCTCCAAAACGAAACTTGCAGCGTAGCTGTAAAAATAATAATTCATCGATAAAATAATTAGGTATTTAAACCCATGTAATTCGTGGTACGAGACACAAGTACAGAAAAGTTCAAGACGATTGATGATGTGTCCATCGAAAAAGCAGTTCCGATCAGGCACAATAGATAGCCATAATCAAACCAAACCAAGTCCAGTAAACCAAGTCATATCTGTAACGACAACCTCAGTTACTTTCCTTCCATGTGAGA
The DNA here is from genome assembly GCA_951799385.1 of Hyppa rectilinea. Lineage (NCBI taxonomy): Eukaryota > Metazoa > Arthropoda > Insecta > Lepidoptera > Noctuidae > Hyppa > Hyppa rectilinea. The sequence goes on from OX637314.1 coordinate 8,065,644, forward strand.
AAGGTACACCCCCCCCTCCCCCTTTTTGCCACAGCCGGGCATTGCTATTGCCACCTTTTTTTTTTTTTTTTTTTTAAGGCTGGGAAATCATCCAATGACTGCTCCCGCTCTGGGTGGAGCGGTAGGGAGTGTCAGACTCTTACTGACTAAAACCCATCCATGTTCCTTCCGTAGCCCTTTATGTTCCGGGGTAGCGGTAACCCTTTCGGACAATCCCGCTTACCCGGCAGGCTTGGCCCTGGGGGGCCCCTTCATATGCTGACATCTCTTTGAGGCGCGCGTGGAACATATACGCGCCGTACGGCACGGGTCTGGTGCTGATCGGACGGTGAGTCACCCATTACTCACCGCCCGCAGGCCCGCGCCTACGGTGGCCGGGAGTCGTCACGTGGCTCCCGACGCCCGGGGCGTCTCCTGCGGCGGCTGGGACGGGAGGACCTTTCTCTCTCCCATCCCGCCACCTCCTTCGCGAGCATGACTTTTTCGCAGAAGGAGGTGACTGCCTCCCACTCCCTCTCGCCCCGGACCATGGCTTGCACCAGGGCCGGGCGCGAGAGGTCGCCGCCGCCGATCGCCTCTACGAGGACACGGCGGTGCTCCCCCCATGCGGGGCAGGTTTGCACCGTGTGCTCTACCGTGTCCTCTGGGCGATCCTCGCAGTGGTGACACCCGGGCGTTTCCTCCCGCCTGATGATGTGCAGGAACCTCCCGAAACATGCTATTCCCACCTACATTGGTATTATGATTAAAACATCATCTACTTTTATTTGAGTAATCGTATGAGCTCCCTAGTCATCAGCCTATAGCTGTTCAATGCAAAACATCCTCGGCTACTCTCATCTGGCTCTTCCAGCTATCCTGTGAAGATCGTCGCTTCACCTAGCTGGAGGGCTTCCTAGACTTCCTACCTACGTTTGCCGATTCGGGTTTCCAATTAAAAACACCCCAGATCCCAACGGTTGGATCAGTTTTACGATTACATAGCTTGCTGAGTAACTTGACATTGATTTGTGTAGCAGCAGTAGTACCGTGAATGTCCACGTTTCGCCTACGGTAATAACAAATAGTACCCACACACTGATTGTAGACCTGCCTAACTAATAAATATTTACATTTTAAATATTCCGGAATATCTTAATATTAAGACACTACTAGAAACGTGGATGTACTATAGTACAACAACGACAACGATGAGTTAGAAAAAGGTATACCTTTTTCTAACTCATCGTTGAAAATAGACATGCTGTTATGTGAACAGGTACTTACGTTCCGAATTGACAGAACACACTCTTAGGACCGATGTCGTCAGAACACTCTGTGTTAGCATCGCATACGTATTTCTGCAGACACTTGTCATCATTTGTGCCGAAAGACCTGACGTAGGTTTTGAACATAGCAATGCCAGCGAGCGCTGCGTCACTGACTGAATCTTTGCGGCCCATTGATCGTGCAGCCAGCGATCTGTGAGAGAATGAGGTCTTCAAAGCGTCCAAAAGATTGACGACGATGTTGATGAACTGTGGAAAGAAAAAATACCGTTCAAGAACTGTTAACTAGGTCATTGAAAGACCTGGAAAGGAACCACAATTTTTCGAGATGCAGTCGTAAAATTATTTAAAACTCCTTTGCATTCATAGTCACTAAAAAGAATGGCATATAGATAATTGCATAAAAAGGGAGAAGGAAGGATGGGTAGCGTACCTCTCCAGCCTGCTTTGCCATGGAGGCGACCTGGTCGGGATCTTTTGCACCGAGCACCGTCGACAGAACCGCAGCCAATATACCCTGAAGCAAGCGAGAAGCAACACCGTCTCCGTAACCAAATTTTACTATTTACATTCCGAAGATAGGAAAGACCTCAAGGAAAATTTAAAACTGTTTTTTAACCATAAAGTGAAATAAAATAGAGAAGTAATAGTTACTGAAGTGATTTCTCTGAGGTGATCCCCGGTCGTGAAGGTACTAGTTATTTGTAGTGAATTAAGGCCGCTATAAACTACTTGACAAATGATGCCTGCTACAGGTGAGGGTCAACTTGGTGCTTTTTTACATTATTGGAGTGATTCTAAATATTCTAAGTAAATATCGATAAGTATCTACAAAAACTATGTTAGTGGATCAGTATGGATAAATAAAATAATGAAGTTTCTTTTTTTGTACATTAATGATAACTTCAGAGCTGAAGCTTTTGCGGTGGTCATGGGTGTGATTTTCTCATTTTGAGATGTAAATGGAAGGAATTTTACGAAATTCCTTTGGAAATTTTAATGATCAATGTACCTGCATGGGAGATGAGCCGTTGTCTACTTTGTCAATACCATCGCTTGATGCTCCTCCTCCGAGAATGGCAGTCAAGATTTTAAGACCCATAGAGAGTAAGTTGGCCCAAGGTGACGGCGACACTGAGTCGGTATCGATGCTGTCACTCTTGTTTGGTCCTGTTGTGCCAGGGTTGAAGATCATTTGCATAAGCATACCTGAAATAATGTAATAAGAGATTTTAACATCACTAATTTAAGTCGGTGATGAAAATCATTTTTCGTTGTCCACAAAGTTTTTATTAATTTGTAAAGCTCATATTTACTTACCAAGCATGTTCGACCATGAGAAGCCTCCGTCAGAGATAGAGTTAGTTTGTATTTCATCAATGTCATCTAAGGCGACTTTTTTCAACGCGTTCGACTTCTCTGCGAATTTCCGTTCTTGGGCTTGTTCTTGCTGAGGCATCGGTAACGAGTTGCTGTAATATTGGGGATTATGTGTCCGGACACTACTCGTCGCCTGAAAATATGATTTAACATTATGTTAGTAAAATGAGCCATCGTTTTTAATAAAAACTTTTTTCTATTAACTGAGATTCCCGACGTGAAATTAATCATCTCTCGCGAATTTTGGTAGGTTAGTATCTACTTATTGAATGTTAGTATAGAACCATACCTGTGATATAAGAGGGACATGCTGGGGATATGCCAGCGTATGGAGAACTGCCGATGAACTTATGAGCGCCAGCAGCGCCCATCCCGTCACTGTGTGATGCATCTGTAGACAAAGAATATTTTCGTAAGTCAAGAATATTTAAAAATAATGTTACGTACAACCTATCTAATGCGTAGCTAATTATTGAAAAATAAAACCTCTAAGATTTAATTTAATTGTGCTCTCGCGCAATGGACGTCGATTAGAAAGTGTTCTGATGAGTGATTCGCGCGAATTGATTGCCTGCTTTTAGACTTGCTTAGAAAGTGGCCCGTAGCGTCGCCTTCTCTGTATTTTTACGAGGATGCCCGTGTCTCTAATTAGAGGACGTTTGTAAAATGCATTTTTTTCTTTCTGTTTTAACGAAACAAAAACCCATTTTTAATTCAGCCGAGTAGACTAGCCTCCTTACTAATAAACGTACCTATAATATTAGGTGAATAGTTGCACACCGATTTCTCTCTTTCAGTTGTCAGAATTTTAATGTTTGAAAGAAGAAGATAAAGCGTTGTGTAACAATACAGACGCTATATAACGTTTATTAGTAAGGTTAACCTACCCCGTAATTCGGATAACGTGAAACAAAAAAAAAAGTATTTGTGGCGCCTAATTATCTTTTGAAAATAGCTGAGAAATTACAGCACAGCTAAATAATGTATTAAATTCAGACAGACGCGTAAAGTTTTTAGGGCCACACCGCGGTCCCCATCATCCGGCTTAGAAGTGTGTTACCCGCATGTCCGATAGCCCTCGAATGCAGGTGACCCGGTCTTTTGTAACTGTTCTTCGGATGTCACCTCTTACCATACTTAATAAGGTGCTAGTTATATAAATTGGCGTAAATTTTAACAGTTTGCTATGCACGATATGCCAAACGGTCTACTTTCTTCGGTCGAGTAAAGCAAGCAAGCACTTTCTGTGACTTCCGGCTGTCTTGACAAAAATTACATCACGGCCTACGCGTGGCCAGGATGATCAAACGTGAATGTGTTCATAAATGATTTTATTATAGTTACGTTCTGATTTTGTCGTATCAGTCAAAGAAACGTGTTATATGTATAAAATAAATAGTGGTGGAACAGTGCTGCGCCGGCGCACCGGTCGCCGGTGACAGTGGGTCCGCCGAGATTCTCTCTGGAGAAATTTGTTGTCGTAAGATTTGCGCCGTCATCACTTATGTTTTATGTATGCTTTGTTGCCGCCATTTACTGGTAAACCGCTACATACATGATGCTATTTATGTAATGACGTCCAGTTCATGAAATAACTACCCATACGTTTGCCGCAATGGTTGGGTCGTTACAAACAGTCATAATTATAAATCCGTCTTTACGATTGCCTTGTGTTTTATTTGGAAAGCTGCTTTGCCAACTCCAGTTACCAATTATAATTTACACGCCGCAGCTTGTAACTATTGGTTCGATTTACACTTAAGTTTGAAGATGAAGTGACCCTGTAACCCAGTAACCCTGCGCTGGCGCAGGTTACTGAACTTTGCGTTGCAACGCACGAGAAACTTAGCCTCACTTTCGTTCGTCGCGGATCTTCACGTCCAAGTCGACCTATATTTGCATAAATAATGAGAAAGAATTGATTATTATCTATTCATAGTTATTTAGGTTGGTAGTGTACTGTGGAATTAATCTAGGTAACTTAAAAATATGTGTGTAAATGTCTTTAATTTTTTGGTGTGATTTCAAGAATTTCTTATTATTTTTCGTTTTCCGTTTCAGTGATTAAATAAGAACTGCTAACTTATTCAATTTTTTATTTGAACTACCTAATGTGAAATTCGTAGGTACCTCATTAGTGCCCCGTTCAGCGGGTTACGTATCATTTTAATCCACTTACAGCTAAGAAACAATTTAGTTACTCGTAGGTACTGCTTCTTTTTGTTTTTTGTCTTTGGGATGTAACATGGGTTTCCGTTTTCAGTGAAGGTAGTATTTTTTAACTTGACTTCTTTTAGAAATAGGTACCTAATGATGAGACATATCTTTATTCTCTCCTCTGAGAAAAACGGGCTGAAGGTATATTTTTACAGCATCAAGTATAAGTAATATTATTGTCTAGTAACGCAGAACGACTAGCAAGGCGCGGCAAACATGGCGATGGGTGAAAGCAACGCGGTCCGGTCGCGTGTGTGCCACTACCGTGCAAGGTTAACGTTTTTCTAATTTCGGAGCGAGGACTCAGACCTGCTGTTACGATGTGACCAACTCGTTTCCAACTTTCATCGGAAATTCACCGTGGAAAAATGAGAATCGCAAATTTCACTAGCCATTTGGCGATTTTTCTTCTTGTGCGTGCCGCCCGCGACGTTTGCATTTGTGCAATTTTCTTTTATGAAACTTCTTGGCAGTTCATGCCAGTAATGTTTGAAGGAGACTGCAAACGAATGCAGCATATCTAATACCTATACTTTTGTTATTAAATATGGCAAGAAAAACAAAAAATTAAAGAGAAAAGAAAGTTTTCGTCGCGGGAAAATTATTATCTACCTATCATCAGAAAACCTCAATCTTGTCTTCATCTTCCGCGTTTTTTTTGGCTTTTTTCGCCTGCTGAGTGACCGGTCCAGCGTGCAATCCGCTTTCCAAAACCATCCGTAAGTCCGTGCGTGTTCTGTACGCGGATATGAGCGTGGACTGAAATTTATTCAGTCGTAATAAACATACATCGTTGAAAACTACGTGACTAACTGTTATAACTACATATAATTGAGTTATGTTACATGATTAGATATTATATTGTATTATGCTACTATCTGAATATTTGAAGTGTTTATTTTTTCCAGTTTTCAGTCTTAATACTACGTAAGATTTTACGCATTTTACGCTGCACATTAAGCAGCATTAATGGTCATGCCTGGTCTTTTTTTTTAGTTTAGCCTTGTTATCCACTAACTTTTCAAAGTCCATAACGAATAAATCCAGGCATTTACCGAAACCTATTCATTCCACAGTATTAACAAAAGATCGTCATGTTATCAATTAGGTAGGCAATCATTATTATTTTAATAACATACCTAGATCCATAATCCGCTCAGATATATTAAACCGCGAAAGGCTAAACAAATCGAGAAGTTTCAGTGGCAGTTTCACAAAGACTACCGTGACTACACTTACGATGATAGAGACGCATCATCGATTCCCGCGATTGATTAGTTCTAGCTGTAATGATAAAGTAGCTATACCATGTTCCGCAAAGTGATCCATAGGCGCGTTACACACCGTTACCGTGCTCTCGATGCGGATCAATCGTACGGTACACCTGATCCAAGATGCACATGCTCAATTTGGGTCGCCGCCTACTTTAGCCTTCAATCGTGTCAATCACCGTATTACATCTCAATTATGCTTACATTGTACCTGTTTTCTAAACATACAATGAAAATGCATAAATAATTTTCGACTGACATATTGTGTTTTGTATGTAGGTAGTTATTATCTACTACAAAAGAGTTTATCAACGCCTTATTTAACTCGCCACCCAAAGTGCGTTCTAAATATTTTATCCTGAAAATACCTTACGGAATATGTATGTTAAACTAGTATTCCAAACTTTTCCGAAATCCGTACAATTGTATTCCGCATCTACGAAAATTTATTTTCGTAGATGCGATTTTTTATTACTTTTTGTCGTTCCTATTTTATCCGTTTTGCATCGAGAAGTACCTAAAAATCGATTGAAAAAGAAAGAAATTTCTCCGTGCATCTGAAAGGGCCAACCAAAGCCGCAGGCAAGGTGTCAGTAGGTATATAATTTACGTCTTAAAATATTTCGATTACCCAACGTTGCCGGTGAATGACGAGATTGCCTCTCACGTCCGTCGGCACAACTTTCACTTTAAAGTTTTTTTGGACATGAGTGGATCGAGCATTTTGTGAGTCTCACCGCAAGATGACGACGAGAATTATCTCAAGCGAAATTATTTCTAACGTTGATGTCTTTTTCACTAACATTAAATTAAATAATGTACTTAAGTTAATTAGCGTTTAACTTTTTTGTAGGATTAAGCATTTTTAATAAGATTTTGAAGATACTTAGACGATTAAAGTATCTATTTTCTCATTGTAGCACCGTATTTTGGAGAAAATTGTCATAAGGTTTACCAGAGTAACTGATATTGATAACACATAATCTTGCTCTTCATTTGCTCGATGACATAACGTTTCTTAATTTCTGGGAATACGTTATTACATTCGAGTAGGTACCTATATGTTGGAGCGAGAAACGCGGCGACAGGCCCGGGCAGCCGGCACGCAAGCGGATTATTGGCCATTCCGAGCAGCAGCTTTCCTCGCCACTTTCAACAGTCGCCGGCGCACGTTTCAAGACTTTTAATTACTTAAGAACCCGTCACAAGTATCATAACACTCGTCAAGCGTCAAGATCTCGTCCTTTGTTTACAAACTTTATGGAAGTTTCCAGAAATATTTATGATGTAATTTCTTTTTGAAATATTTGTAGAATAGAGCAATTAAACGAGCTACCGGATGAGATGAAATTGATTATCATTTGTAACGCGAGTAGGTATCTATCGTAAATCCAACATGTTACAAGCAAAAAATACCGTTAGAAGCGTTGGAAAACCTCTTTGTAAAACTATATTTTCAATGCACCTAACGCCATTGTTACGTCAAATTAGCTCCTCAAGAATGTTTTGTCTCTCTGTATTCTTTAGATTCCCCGCGACGAATTCAGGGTTAGAACGCATTATGTGAACATTTTCACATTTTAGAAAGTGAGGGTTCATATTTACATGACTAAAGCGGACAATGAAAATGTGCCGTGTGGGTTCATAAGAAGTGTGAAATGTTCGTGTCTGATTTGTATGATTGTTCCGTCATTTGGTCAATGATAATTGATTCGGAAGATATGTTTGTTCGTGTGTTTTATATTTGGTCAATTTTGTGGAAAAAGTCTGAACTGTATCAAGTTGCTGACAATTTGTGGAAAGCTGCTATTTCCGGTTGTTGAGGATTTTGTAATTTTATTGTTTTTTTTTTATGACTATTTACCTTTTATAGTGTCTTAATAAGACAGTTAATTAACTATTGCTCCGAGAGTCTCGGGAGTCTTGCGTCTTTTTGTGAATTGGAAATTCCTCACTTATTTTTAGTTATTTAAAGTTTGTTAAACAAATAGCGTAAGGCAGCTTTTTCCAAACCATGGGTCGCGAGTGAATATAAGGTAGGCCTTGGAGGATTTGTTTTTCTGCTATTAAAACTTAATTCACTCAAAGCTTAAGTTAAATTACCTAAATTCAATACAAAACCTTTTTTAATGGTTTTGTATTGAATTTAGGTAATTTAACTTAAGCTTTGAGTGAATCACGAATGTTTTTCATACGCCAGTATTTCGGTATTAGTTTTAATAGCAGAAAAACAAATACCGAAATACTGGCGTATGAAAAACATTCGTGATTCACTCAAAGCTTAAGTTAAATTACCTAAATTTAATACAAAACCATTAAAAAAACAAGAGCTGTTACAAAAATTCATTCTTTTAAAACATTCATTCATAAAAAGTGCTCAGCGAAACGTATCTGACCGATTTTAAGCACCATCCATACCTCATCCATACCTTTCAAACCTTTGATTGAAACAATGCATAAGGAACTCATACGCAAGCTTAATATTTTTAAGTAAGCTGGTCATTTGATGTATTCCCACCCTCAAAAAAAGTAAGGTGGTCCAATATTTTTTTCTTTGAACGAACTATTTATTTATTTAAATTGGATACTTTAAATGTTTCTATGCCAACTTTTTATCATATGCCTGCCTTTTTTCTCGGAAGTGTCTTAACACAAATACAAATCAAATAATTTAGCATATTTAAGGCATTTCATAACGGCACTGATAAAATTATTTCACAGAAATTCTGATACAAAATTTTTTAAAATTCACTACATAGTTAAAAAAACTTGAAACACTGTTTTGAAAATAAATAAGCTTTTTGTAAGAAAAAAAATCTTGTATCACCAAAATCACTTGTGAAACACCTTATCTATTAAATCACGTGGTCACTTGCAATCATCAGCGTCCTGTCCAACTTTCACACAATTATTTCAAACACCGAACACTTAAGATATTCCACTATGCGTCCCAAGGGATGGACCTTTAAAAACCTTACCTTATCTCGAACTGGGGGTATATCACTAACACTGAATCACGTTATCTTCCACGAGGTAGCTTATCGTCACCGGTGAAAGTGTGTGTTGCCTGTGCGAGAGTTTAACTTGCAATGAGTGTTGCGCCTTGAACTTCACTATATATATATGATGACCCAGTTATGGTGGCAGCGGCTAACTGTGCTAGTCGGTCCGTCTGTCCGTGTGTCCAACCCGTTCCCATCCCGTTGGACGCACGGTTCCCGACTGGACCTTGTCAAGGACATTCGGTTACCGAACCGACGAAAACTCTACTGCCTTTGAATAGTTGAGATTCCTGTCCAATGCCACGAATCGTTCAGTTATTTGAGCACCACAAATGTTATTATAATCTAGTATAACAACGTTGTAGACGATAATCCTGAAATTAAACGTATTGTTTATTTTGTTTCAGGTATTTTCTTGGACAAAGCAGCACCGTCTAATGGTCAGGTAAAACAAGTATAAGGGTAAGTGAAAAAACAAACATTCATACATCAAAATATCTGAAACAGGATACAGGTAAAATATTAGTTTCGCTTACTTATAGATTGTTGTTTAAGAAGCATAACGGATTGGTGGTAATTTTTTTGCTAAAGCTCATTAGTTCGCTTAAGAATATGTCAGTCAAGTATAAGAAGCGTTCATTGAACTGGCATTAATACATTGAATGGAAATAACAGACAAACTGTTATTTCCACTTTACCACTATATAATGCTCACTATCAAAAAGCTTCAAATGAAGCGAATAGAAGATTTTTTCCTGCTTATAACATAACCATCCAGGTCTTCGATCCAATTGTCATTGCATGTCAGGCATGAACTGGGTTCTAATAATTCCAAATACTGTCTTATTCCTTTATATATTTTTGGAGGACACAGATATAGTAAGATACCTACAAGTGATTTTATTCAGGGTTCTAAATACCATCACCCCTTTTAAAAACTCACAATGACAACCGTACATTAAAACACGCACTCCCAAGCACGAAGATCACAGATGTACGGAGACTCTAGGAGTGTCACGGCACCCAAGATATGTCGCAAAAAACAAGTGTGGTAATCCCACAGACGTGTAACAAAACAAATTAAGACCGAAAAGCAACCATCATTCGATAGTTGGCCAATACTTTAATAGTAATAGGAATCAATTCGATGAAGTAAAGTTGCCGTTAGTTCTTATGGCTTTAGTCTAAGTATAATTACGCAAACTACATATTATAGCAGTGATAGCCTAGTGGTCTGACCGTCGAACTACCAAGTCATAGGTCTCGAGTTCAAATCCAAGACACGCACCTCTGATTTTACGGATTCATGTGCGTATTGTATAATTATCACTTGCTTAAAAATCGGTGAAGGAAAACATCGTGAGGAAACCAGCATGTCTGAGAGATATATCTCAACAACTTGTGAAGCTAAGTCAGAGGCCCTTGGGCAGCTTAAAAACTCTGACACCAGATTAGAAAAGAAGAAGAAGATTACACAAACTAATGTCAAGTGTGTCATCTGCAGTGTATACTAAGCACCAACATAATCACGTTTGCAAAAGGAAACCTATAAGCATTAGTACCCACCTTTATAAGGAGTCTACACAATTCGTTCCCTCGACACGCTCTCTTTGGTACCTTAATACAACCATCATCTTGTTTGAGGATGCAGCTTCAATACTGATGGTTTGTCATGAGCTACGCATATCTGTCCCTCTTTCTCATCAGAGGAAACAGTTCTTCCCATAATACATCGTAAACGATGTCATTCCTCAACCAGACATATAAAATCCAATGTCACATATTTCCCATCCGTTGGCTTTGTCTAATCAGTTGCTTTTCCCAGTAAAGTTGATGTGTCTCGTGGAAACTGAAGCGACTAACGCTTCGATCCAATGGGCTACATTCTCTTGCTTCTCACGCTTGTCTTAAGTACATAATCACACTGCGATCACTTAATTGCTTGGGCATAGTAAATGCATATCTAATTTGATTTTCTTTCCATGAATGGTGTGTCCTAGTGTGTGTTAGTTAGTCATTTAAAAGAGGGTGCATGCTCGTCTAGCTTTAAGTTTTTATGATAAAGAATAATAACAATTGGTTGCCAAAAAAACACACTACAAAGTGTAAAATTTCATTTCAAAATTAACTTAATTAAAATAAGTCACAATGCTTCCAAGAAACGCAGACGCAGAAATAGAATTAACACCTAGTTAACAAAAAAATGCTCGTAGTACAATCCTCACTTAAAGTTTCTCAGGTAAGTGTAGATCAGTATTTGGCACAGCTTCCACACTGCTCCCTCGCCCAACATGGTGGGCAGCCTATGATTTCCGGTCCATAATCTTCGTGTAAAGCGCTTATTTGTAGCGCCTGTGCTAAACTTATTCAACGGGTACCTACTTAGGGTAACTCGCATGGTGTGCGTCTTTCTTCGTTTCATCTTGATCATTTGAATATTGGTGATGAAAAGCCATATTTTGTTTTGATCATCAAAGATCATTATTGTTGCCGACTGAAAAGATACGTGTTTTTGAACAACTCGTTAGCATAAATAAGCACTGATATCAAAATATTTCCAGGTACTTGTTCCCGCATCTCCTTGAAGATATTTATAAGATATACGTGGTTTTAACAGCTGAATTTGCGTGAGTAATCACAATTCACTATTGCGAGAGACCTTTCTCTAGACTATATTGTTATTCCTCATCTGCAAACGCATCGATTATCTTGCAAGGGGCTATTAAGCAAATTCATTTGTTTGTTTAATTCCCAGTTCTGTTTAGAAAATAATAGACCTGCTTAATTAAAAAGCAAGTTTCCGCTCGCTACGGTGTATTTGAATCCATGGCGGTCCGTTTGTAGAATAGTAGGACAGCAGCTTGTACTTGTGTGTAGCATGTTTATTTATAATTTGAGCAATAAATGAGTCTTGAAACATATCGTGTTTTAATAACTAACGAATAATTGAGTACCAATTTCTTCTTAGCGCGTTCAGTGGGAGGCCCATTTTGACCAAAGCAACTGTTCCGTTACGGATTAATGTCATGAATTGGCAATTTCTTCTATGAAAGTAGGTACGAGGTAATACAAAATACGGGCTGGTGTAAGTAGGTACTGACAAAATCCAACATAAGAGTTATCAACCACGCTGTGCAGGGTAAGAAGGTTGGTGTGCCCTCCGTGACTGTACAATCCAATAAGTTGTACGAAGGTTTACCTACACAGTTTGTGTGTTGGATAGGCCAGTTAAATATAATAGAGAAAATAATTAGATGAGTGGTAAATTCAGTCTGCGCTGCTGGACGCAGAATTGTATTGTTATTGTAGGTATGAGCAAGAGCAGGCACGGTGTTTTAAATACTTAAGTTATTCTTGTATACGTAATTAACAGACCTAAAAAACGAAAGTTGGAATGCATGAAAAAATAAAGAATTTACTTTCGCTAGCTTCCTTACAGAAAAAAGAGGTCGTAGAACTTATCGAGGCTAATAAAATTAAACGGTTTTGTTATTGAAGGTTAAGATGTCACTTAAAATCAGAAAGAAATTAAAGAATGAAAGTTGGAATACGAGGAAAACATAAAAACCGACCAAGTGCGTGTCCACGCACAATGAAGGGTTCCTTACTTGTGATGAATTTACCACAAAACCAAACTTTACGATTGTACTTGCAAAACATGTGTTCACAATCATCGATGTACAGACGCCAGCACATCAAGCTATCCCTAACTGTCAAATTTTCTCAATTAAAAGTGAACCTTATGTCTTTGCAATAAAGTTGAAATACTAATATCAAAGAAATTTGACAGATTGTGGTAACTTGATGTGCTGGCCTCTGTACGTATACGGGTCAATTATCCAACTGCAAATGTAGATGGGTAATAAAATAAGGTTATAAAACTACAAATTAACGTCCACATCAATTTCATGTTTGTAGGTTGACGGAAACCTACCCTATGGTTTTTGATTTATTTGCGACTATCAAAATATGTCGCATATAATATGGTCGTACTTTTTTCAGAGCTGCAAAGGACCGTAGATATTTGATACTTTTAATTTGCCCTCCACGCGTTCCTGAGAAGAGTCCGTTTAGATTTTTTCATTTGAGGTAAGGAATCCTGAAAATTACTTTCATTAGGTTCCTCGAAGAGTTACTCAATGGAGGAGGTCGCAGTATCGTTCATAATGAACGGAGGACTCGGGCGTCAGAGCACTGACCCGCCGCTGACTCATTTGATTGCATTTCACTTTCTTATTTGGAAAACCCCACTTATCAGAACGAACATTCTACTCTAGTAAATCCTCGAACAGACTGAAACCTTACCTCATCCTTAGCCGAGATTAATCCTCAATTGAAGAATTAAAATAATAATTTAATCTCAAGTCTTAGTCGTGGACTTTCTCGATGCATAGAAAGTGACCTCGGAGTAAGTAGAGGGTTAAATATGAAATGTAAACTCGGTACAATTTGTATAAATATGATAACCATCCGTAGGCCATCTTCATGATATTTGTGTTTTTAGAAACAATTTTGAGATCACCTTTAACATTAAGGTAGAGAAAGACGGCAGCGGATTTTAGAGTTTTGAATTCGGCTGGTTTGAAAATGATGTCAGATGCAGATCCGGAGGCCTAGTGAGGCGTTGTGTATCAATGCCTATACCAAAATATGTCTAGCAATTGACTAAGATGGGTTGACTTAATAACCTCGTTAACTTCGTGAGGTGAGGAAATAGGTTCTTGATAGGCCTGTCGTTCGATTCTGTAAAAATCTCACCGTAAACTTAATTGGAGTAAGCTGTAGTTCCCCCAAGGGATTGACACTTTTGACACCTAACTTTAAACTCACTTCGCCTACATTTTCACGGCGAGATTTTTATAGAATAGACCGGCAGAAATTAATTAGGTAAAGAGTTACGTAACAAATAACAGTAATATGCAGGTTTATGAAATACCTTCGTATGAATTTAACGGTTCAATACTTATTCAAATATTTCTTGAACACACTTGCGACTTGACTTTAAAAAGGGCGGAAGAAAATCAATCAGTAATAAGGTACATAAATATAGTACAGAAGTGTTAGTAGATAGCTGCGTGTCCGGTAATATTTGTCAATTTGCATGTAGCTGCGACCATTTGACGGTAACTGTAAAGTTGGAATGTGAGCTCGACTTGCCTACCTACTTCTCTCCTCCACTCTACTGATCTAAATATGAGGAGCAGTTTTGATAATCATCGGTTTTGATTACGGTTTGTATGTACCTTGTTAATGCGGCTAATATTACAGCAAAAGATCTAGGTTTGATATCATTACAGGTAGTCAATCAGGTGCATGAGCTTAGTAACCTTATTATGAATTCTCATTGGCTATACGCTTTAGCACTGCTGTTAAGTTGTGATGATAGTAATTAGTTTAAGTGGGCAAACAAAACTGGACAGCTCAACGTGGAAACTAAGTTCTCACAATAAAATGTAAACTTGGTTTTCTTCATTATGGCAGTGGAATTTAGTATTCAACTGAAGCATAGCATCAAAACATAATTATCGAAAATGTGATCAATTACGATTTGATTGGGTTGTAAGACATATTTAGATTCATGTGAAAGCAAAACCATGATTAACCTTTTCCTCAGACATGAGTTATAGATGATCACTTTTAGTGTCTATTCACTGTAGACGGAACTTGAGAACTGGGACACCATCATCTTGTCCCCATAGTGGTTTATATGAACCGCAGAGGGCGGGCCCGGTACTAGATCCAACTCATCGCCAAGGTATGGGGTCATGCGGTCGTAAAAGTTGCTATTTCGGTAACATGATAATCATGGCTTGTTGAGAATTAATACCTGCCTGTTTGATCAGTATAATTGGACAACCACAGAACTAAGTACATTAAGGTAATTTAAGGTAAGTGCAGTGTCTTAACCTAAGTTACGGGAGTCGGTAAATACTAGATAGTAATGGTTGTGGCGTGAATAGAAACAATTGAGTATCGCATACCATTGCGCACTATATAAAATAAAGTAACTAACCTAACTGCTGAATTAATTAAGTCGTAATTAGCAGTTGCAAAGGAAGATTAAACATAATATAATAAAATAGTAATAAAGAATTTTGGTCTGTTTGTCTGTGCATTTGGATGTTCCGGTTCCCGAAAAAAGGGTATAAAGAATGTGGATGAAATTTGGCTCGGATATAGTTTTTATGCTGGATTAAACACATTACTTTTTTGTATCCATATGGGCGAAACCGCGGGTAAAAGCTAATATTGGATAAAAGAACAGTTTTACTAAATACCATATTTATTTAGCTTCAATGGATTTGGTAAGACCTTGGTAGGTAATTATAACTTCAAATTGGTTTGTGTTATAAATATACCTTCATTAATGCTACTTTGGTTTTGGTTGACTCGGATGGTAACTTTTAATACTGGTCAAGCAACTGGAAAGTGTGCTTTTCTTTCAAGTTTGCCAGCTGACCTCGAACTTACCTGTTATTGAGCTAAATGTCAGAATTCATGGTGCAGTGCCAATTACTTCGAGCGTCTTCTAATTTAATGTGCAAAGAGAATGCAGCTAGCTAGTCGCTATTTTGAATGAGTAGGTAATAAAAACGAAAAAAAATAAAAAATACAAATATCTAGTACTTGCGTCAATCAATTTCTCTTCCTGGTTCAGACACTTTATAATTTAAACTAATTGGATACATGGAGAATAGAGAGTTAGAACTATTACCTTTCATTGTAATTGACAAAATTACAATTGTTTAAAAAAAAAGATAACACGCAGATATTTTTCTGACTAGACATTAGAAGGGGAATTTGAAACTTATGTAGGTGCGGATCCAAATAAAGATATGTTCAAGGTAAACAAATAATACGATGTGTAAACATGGCGCACAGTGGGCCAGTAGGACATCAGCGAAATGGTGGCTTTCGTTCTTACTACCAATGAGTGACTATTATCAAGGCAAGGCAGCGTGACCTAGAAGGACTCGCCGCATTCCGACCGTGTCAGTGGTAGCGTGCGTGTCACCGTGACTGTTGATAATCATTTTTGTTTAGGCTAAACATAACGCGGTTCTGTACTGCATTCTATCCAAATTGGGAATGTTCTAAATTCGAACAGAGTTCGGATCTAACAACCACTCGTACTAGGTGTCTTATAGGTACTCCGGATCGACATTTCTCGCATTCGGATTGTAAGCAGAGCAGAACCGCTCTTAGGTACAGATTCAGCTAAGTGTTTGGTAAAAAAATACCCTGTTGATCAATATCATTATTTAGGCAGCAGCAGGCATCTTCTACGCATGGTATGGGCTTTGATCGTAACAGTATTTTTCCTACCCAAAATTACCATTGTGTTATCCAGCACCCTATTGATTGCACTAACTGGATATACATATCCATCCAATAATGATAATTTAATTGCAAACATTCAAAGCTTCATATTTCTTCACTCAATAATGTCTAGCTTAGGAGGCTTTCATCGCTGAGTATACCCTCACTTACCCAATAATAGATAGGTCTATTGAATAGAGACACTGCAATATATGATATTTTCACTCAAGGTATCAACAATGGCTTGGCTTTGATACAAATAACAAGTTGGCAATGTCACAGTCATAGAAAGTGAAGACTGCCCCAATGTGAAGCAGAACGGATCGCTTGTACCAAACAACAATGGGTTACGTTTACGATTGTGGAGTGTGGTCCGCCTCTAATTTTAATATGGCGCCTTCATCACTGCTTATGCGTTTTTTGACGATCACTTTTCTATGCACCAATCTGGCGATGGCAAATAACCCGCGAAATTCAATGGTTTTAAAGTCCAATAACGTTTTGTTTACAAACATTTTGACCACATTGAACACAACGATAGTTAGGCGAATTTCAAAGGCTCTTCAATCAAAAATCTTAGTAGATATATTCAAATGTAATTTCAAGTTGACCTGCATAAATCCCGGTCCAAAATGAGACTGCAGTTTTTATCAATCTTGGATTAGATTACAAGACAAGTGGGACAGTAAACAAAAAATGCATTCAACTCGTGTGTGGAATATTTCTCGTTTTTGAAAGTTGAATTTACTGTACATACTTATAGGTATTTAATCACTACATGATTAAACTTTTATAACGTGTGTTTACAGGAAAACGTTAAGTTCTTTTTACTTGCCTCTTTAGTAAAAAGAAAGTACAAAATAATTAGTTTTTAAACGTAACGTAAGTACTTGTTGATGACGCAGTTCTTTTGTTTCAAATAAAATTGTAAGTTACAAGTATATCTTATGAAAAATATTAACAAAGCGGGTGAGGCTTTATTATCAAAAGGGCACAAGGTTTAGCAAACAGTACCTAATTTTGCAAAGTCTATTGCCCTAAGGTCATATAAAACCACGAAATGACTAAACAGTCCTTCTAGGCTTACAAACCATAAACAACACACCTACCATATCTGACGATAAAATCTGTTTGTTCTTGATTACAATATAACAAAAACTTTACAATATAAATAAGTAGGTGTTTAAAAAGTTACACAACATCAGTTTGAAAAGACAGAATAAATTGTTACCTAACTGGGGTTCTATATTTTAAACATTTCGCTGTTTTGTTTAAACTTGGCAAATAGCAAAACTTTTACTAAAAAGGACCTATTAAATGTGTCATTGATTAATTTACGAAACAAAAAGGTCTTTCTTTAATCCGGTGTAGACGATTATTCCTTCTCTCGTTTTCTCTTCATCAATCAAAGTTGAATGGATGCCGCTTCTCCCATGGCTCACGAAAGATGTTCGAGTAGATATTAAATTGCTTGTTCATTCAAACAAATTAAATTGCAATAAGTTTAAAGTTGTGAGAAAGCGACGCCTCAGACTGGCACGATAACCTATAACCGAAATTAATTATAAAGTTTTTTACACGGAAGATACATTTGACACCTACTAAAAACAATGTATGCTTTTAATGTTTTGAAGAGTTGGTTCCTAATGAACAATAACTTCTGATCTTACAACACTCAATATACTGTTCAATTTTAGAAACCAAGCGTCTACTTCTCCATATCTGGGGCGGCAGTTCCGTCAAATGAGCAATTTAATAGAAACGCGTAAACAACTACACTAATTTTCGTTTAACATTCAGTTAAATTGAAACAATTACGTTTGGTATGGTTTCCCTCCATCGCAGGTGAACGTCTGTACTCTCGTACTTTTTGTCTTCAACATAATTTGGGCGCTTTTTACCGACGCTTGCGCCTGCCCGACCCCACCAGCTCACTTTCTCTGGCGACTCGCTTTGACAAACCATAAAAATATATTTGAACAAGTTACGGCTAGTGAGAAATGATTGACCCCGATAGCTGCATCATGACACAATATAAATATGAACAGTACGGAAACTACGAACTAACGTTCGAAACGGCACACTCACACAAACACGCGAATCGACGAGACCCCTAAGCGGTTGTCGCGGTGCTGTCAGTCGTGAGTGCCGCGCCAAGACGAATGGTTAATGCACACGCATTTTCGGGTTAACACGTGGTACCTACTATGCGATTGCGTTTTAACTTAGAATAGGATGACCTTGGCCCTATATTAGACAAACAATAATCATAATATGAAAATTACATGAACAAGATAAGTAATTTGCATAAAGTATTTTTTTGTTAAACTTAATTGTTGTCACAATATGGTGCCAAGGTCATCCTATCCTTAGTTGAAACGCACAGTACGGTGGGTGGCCGCCGGGTTAATCAGGCATCGGCGCCAAATATGCGCCATGCCGCGCGCTGTTTGCGGCGGGTGTCCTCCGCGCGCTCTTCCGACAAGGATCGCACGAAACGTTTTCGTCTTTCCGCGGCTCACTCCAAAACTTGCAAAGGTTACGCCATATTGATAAAGCTCACAAGTTGTTGTGTATTGATTTTAAACTGTTCCGTGTTATAAACAATCTTCTTTTACCGAAGCCATGAGATTACCTATTTAAATGTTATTAGTAAACAATCTAAAAAACAATCGAGTTGAAATAACTAATTCCAACTTGATTGTTTGAGAACACAAATATTTTAATAAATACATACAGTTCAGTTTCAAAAACATTAAGAGTGACAACCCTATTGCTGCAGTGGAGCGTAGGTAATTATGTCAACAAATAGGCTTAGTTTCCATACTGTTCATATTTATATTGTGATCATGACGAGTTCCGTAGCCTTAATGCATCGGAAGCTAATTCTATTTACATATTTTGAATCAATAATGTTGCCTAGAATATCTTCTACCTGTTTTTAAACTGGTTTTTTTATACCTACAAAAATAAATTAGAAATTACGTATGTAAAAAGAAGCAATAAGGTCACCAATGATGATAGTCCTTTTTTATAAGCCCAAAATACGGGGTCAGTGTATCACTAAACTTAAAACCCTCAAGTTAATGTCTGTTTTAAGAGAGAAGTTAAGTACCGATGAGGCAGCTAAATTGGCAATTGTCGATAACTTATATTGCTGCCAATTATAATTAAGCAAAATACATTGAAAAACTGAATACAAAGTGAATAAAATTAATAAATTGAGCGTGCATTATTATGATAGAAAAGACACGTTTTTCCTCAACGCTTTCTACAACATCGGAAAACAGGAAAACACACGGTAATACGCGGAGAGAATCGCTTTATAGCATTTTATATAAATGTCGGCTATTTGAATGCGCTGGAATCTGTGTTTCGAACATCTTCATTTATTTGAAACTCGAACTGAATTAAATCGTCGTTATTGAAATGAATGCGTCCGATGCAACATAATGATAATGTCTTTGTACATTTATGTTAGTGACACTGCTGAAGTATTGTGTTGTCTTTTTCACGAAGGTAAGAAAGTACTGAAATAGAATGTAAGGAGTGGAGGGGCAAGGCTCAGTAGTGGGATAGCCTGTAGTACTTAGGTATAAAATAAAACATCTGAATGATTAATTTATTGTCATCCGATCCGGCCCTCCTGTCCTCCCCCAGCGCCGCTCTAAGTCGAGGTCTGTACTCCACAGGGAGTGCGCTTAGTTTGTAAGTTTTTGTAAACCTTGGTTCAGCAGTATACAACCTCCTAGGTTGAACTGTGGATGGTGTGGACCATTCACAAAAAAGTAGAATTCATCATTATTGACTTAGAAACCAATGCTGCTAGTGCTGCTACGCATTAATCGATGTAGCACTTAACAATGTTTTTGTTGGGGTTTGCGTGAAGAAGTATTTACCCACACTACAATGTCCATGTCAGTGCTATTGTATTTTTTGCAGCGAGACACATCAATAGACTACAATAGGTTACAATAGTGTTAGGTCTCACTTCGTCCAAACTTTCTTTCATGTAAGTAATAAACTACTTGAATAGTGTTACGTAAGGCCGCTCACCAGCGGTCATCGATCTCCTAGATATTATCTAATTATGACGCAATCATTATTATGAAACGGCTAATTTAAATATTGACATTCGCCGATTGGTTCGCACGATGTTTGGACGCCGCACGCGTATTTTGTTTGTGACGGCGTGTGAATTTTGAGAGTGTAATTGCTTTTTGTTTATTCATTAAGTGGAAAGGAGTGGCTTGTTTCCTACTTAGGTAGTAGTTTGTGGTCGGATGTTAAGGTTGAGTGCAAGTTTTATGTCAAAACGAACATTTTTATTAGTTGGTTTTTAACACAGAAAAATCTGGTTTATTGTAATTGAGGTTAGATATGATCGAATGTCGGTGTTTTATTTTGTTTAGTATCATGTTTTAAGATGGCTACTTTGCTGCTCAGTAGGTACCTATCTATTACTATTATTAGTTATAACTTATATCAAAAGTCTTTTTGGAATTGCATACAATAACTCATTATTTGCGTCCCATAATGATAGCTATACAAAATCAACTCTCACCAAAAAATTCTGCAGATGAAAGTTCCTAATTAGTAATTACCAAGCGTTTAATTAAAGGAAGTGTTAATGTATTACGATCTCATATTTAACTAATTAAACAATAAAGTATTCAATTAAAATATTTTTTAAATATTCGAAGCTGTATCAGTGCGTTGAAGTCTTTTGTATGAGAAAATGAGCAAGTAGAACAAATAAATAACTAAAAGCATTAATTTTATTTGAGAAACCACGCTCCCATCCTTTTTATCAGGGAATGCCTCCTCCTTACAGAGTCTCTTCTATCACACATTCACATTTAGGGAGTCATATAAGTCCTAGGCATAAGCGCATAAAACGATTTACTACTTAAGTAGTGAAGTGTTTTGTATTCTTATTTAATTTATGTACGAAAGTTTTAAATTAAGGAAACAGGAAGTGTAATGTAACAGATGGGCAGTGAGTATGAATGGTTTCGTCTGCGCATCCACGCAATATTGCCATCTTTTGATACCGGATGTTATTACTGTTGCGAAGATACAAGTGGTTATGTTTGAATTGATTTATGGTGGTTTTCTGAAGCCATAAACGCTAGCTTACTATAGTGAACCATATTGTGAGGGCAGGGCAGGCTAAAACTGCATTGTTTGATATAGCCATTTATTTAGAACTAAAGGGCTATTCAAGCTTACTAACAAAACAGAAACCGACTACCAAAAAAACCACTACAACGTGAAAAATTACTTAAATTTCGGAAGTCGGTGTCGGCGTTTTATAATTTTGGTTTTTGGCATAGACTTTTTATTTTTCACTTTGTAGTGATTTTTCATAACTCGGTTGTTTTTTTTTTTTTTGTAAAAATATTTTGTTTTTAGTTGTGGTTTCTATCCCACACTAATTCGGGTACAACTAACTGCTAGGTAAATAACAGTGACAGGAAATTATTAAAACATCATCCACATATATATATATATATATATTTCCAAATCGTCATATAAATAACGGAGTTCTGAGGTAACAATCATAAATAAAATTCAACCGAATTGATGATCTTTTCCTTTTTTGTCTATAAAACTAAAACAATATTCTTTCTTCTGTCAAAAATATTCCACTTTCAAACGTGACTAGGTAATCACAGTAAAAAATTGACCAATTCCTGAACCTAACACGTGTGTATTACGTCACGCAGGTGTACAAGGATTTAATTATAATTATATCTATTACCTATCGAGTATCGTGTGAGTGCGGGAATTGGGCAGAGGGGTCAACGACCCGCGTTCACTTTCTCTCGATGACCGCTGCCTTGTGAGTTGTGGATGACATATACTTATAGTCACGGATTTAATGCTTAAGCGTTATTCATTGACTTTTATATTGGGCAATCCTTGATTACTCACATTTTAGTGTGTAGAAAGAAACGTTTTATGTGGATGTAAGAGAAATGGGATAACCCAACATTAGATGATGCTGAGATTGGCTTGATCGTGCTTGTATCTTTCAGATGAAGATCAACATGTTTTTTAAAAGCACTTCCTACTAACAGCAATAAAGTGTTCTAATGTACATACGTGGAGTATTATTATGATCGCGGTTCACTAGCATTCAGCATGTAATTTTAAAGTATGTACAAAAATGTTTATTACGTGCAAATGAAGCAGTTTAATTAGCTATCATATCGTGAAGTCGCTTGATGTTGATGTACTCTTCAGGCGAATGTCACGCTGTACAGTTTTTTGAACAATTAATTTATTTGATAATAGAGTTCTTCTCAATAAAAATAATTTACTAAATACAGTTTGTTTTCGAGTCAAAGCCTTGCGATTGCAGGGCCTAATATGTTTATTAATTAGAGAAGTCAGAAAGCAGTTCATCTGATCTCCACAGCAAATATTGTTATTTAGTTAGGTCAGTTTAGGCGCAGACTACACATAAGAGTCGCCTACCCAAAACGACTAGGACAAAAAAAGGCTAGAAGAATAAGTTAAGATAATAACGTAGTTGAATTTTGTCCACTTAGTTTTAATTGATAAATACAGCGTCGTAGAAGACAGACGACGTATATTTAAATGCATATAATTACAAAGGTGCATATTTACCTACTAGTAAATATGTTCAAAGTTTCTCTAGCTTAACGTCTTGTTTAGTCTTTTTAGCATTTGGCTAATAATCTTAGCCGTAGGTACTTACCAAGGCCTTCAGTCTGCGTTCAATAACAAGGCACTATTAGCACCGAGCATATAATATGAGCTTTCTCTGGCT
Source organism: Hyppa rectilinea (assembly GCA_951799385.1). Taxonomy (NCBI): domain Eukaryota; kingdom Metazoa; phylum Arthropoda; class Insecta; order Lepidoptera; family Noctuidae; genus Hyppa; species Hyppa rectilinea. Next base: position 8,088,901 of record OX637314.1, read on the forward strand.
TTGTTATCTATTTTGTCCCATTTGTAGGGCGGATACAGAAATAGTTTGGAGTGGTGGTTCTTGCATAGATAAACCTACTTACATATATTGATAAATTCTGGTTTTAGAATGTCTGCCTCATTCTTTTCGGACTTATTAATCCTTACAAGCCTACTCGATACTTTGAAGAGTTCAATCAAGCTTGCTTGCCTTTTGTTAATGATTTTATTGAAAATATACCAATATATAGGTATTCTTTGATTTGATTAAGTTAATAGAATGCTCTCTAGTGTCTCACATATCCATGTTATGGCCCAATCATTCAGTGTGTCATATCTAGACGTCTCATTATTTGCGTCTTAGTTTGTTTTCTTATAATCGGTGTTCGTTTGTTCTCGTCTAATTCCATCAAGGCATGTTTTACTTAAAATAGTGACTAACAAAAGGTTGAATAAAACTATTTAGGAGTAAGTCGATGCGTCATATGCTCACTACTCATTCGTTTCCGCTTCGAATCCTGCCAAGATTTCGCAACTATAGAAGCCTAGGCAACAGTTGATGTTAACGTTTGCCAGATTTCATTATACACGTAACTACTTAAACGCAGTGACATATCATCTAGATTAGCGTCCAAAAACTCGCTTTTAAAAGAGGCCCCTGCGCCGCGCAGTCTGTTACTGTAGACATATTATATAATAAATATCAAAAATAGCACATGTATAACAGAATATGTGGTTCTAACGGCCATCAACCTTCTGTTGCATAATATTTGCTCGAAAGTGCTGGCAGTGCCTAGAGATTCTTGTCACGTCAGTTAGTATAGCAAATAAATATATGAAAGCCCCATAGTTTTAAGCAGTGATATAACGCCTACTTAGGTTAGTAGGTGCCTACTTTGCAATGGAACTAAAGGTGTAGGTGTAGGTACTAAACATTCAACATTCCTATCTCCGAAGTAGGTATGCAGTTAAACAAAACCTTTTCCCACTGTCGTCTGTCAGCCAGTGGAGATATGGTTTAAATATCATAATGGTGTTAGCAATAATACTTATTATTCCATATTATCATAAATTGTTAAAGCTTCCATTACAATCTAAAAAAATACTGCCACCACTTCACAACTAGGAATAGTCGGATCATTTCTGAAAGAACATTCTTCTCAATTATGTATTATTAATCGTACCTACTAATCGTATTCTGAGCTAATAAAACAAGTTTATTAGAAATATTTATCCAAACAGTAAAAAATATTAATGTATAAAAATGTTAATAACAAAATTAACTACAAACAAATGCTTAATGGTATCAGCAATCAAGAAACAAACAGGTTAGGGTTGCGTCTGTGCAGCTATTTCATTCATTCAGATTACAATCTCTATGTTGTTGCTCACAGATGTCGTTCCGTGCGTTAATTTCTTCCGCCGTCGGTAGATGGCGGTACATGATCGCCGAGCCGTGAAGCTCTTTATAAAACGTTTCATCTTTAGTCTTTTCTTCGTTATTACCGAACACAGTCTTCTGCATTCTAGAAATAAATGGAGTAACTTTGCAAACCAAAAGTCGAATACAACTCGTATCTTCCTCAGAACCTTGTTCTTGAATCAATTCATCAATAGTGTCGGGAAGGGATTCGTTTTTAGCAGCTGCGATAAGATCCTGAAGATTTCTTGAGTTCTTGTTCAGGATCCATGTTGTGGGGTCCTCCGATCGGTAGGGTTTATTTGGCCGTTTAGGCCCTGACAGGAACGTTGATATCTGAAAAGTGTAACGCAATAAGAATGAATAAGCTTGCTAACAGACAGCACTGGAATATGATTATTGATAATTCTACTGGACTACAGATTAAATGCTACAATATTTGTTTCCCCATATCCTTAAAATACAACGGTTCTAAAGTTATCGCTCTAACAATATGGCAGCCTTACTTACCATTTGCGCTACAAATACTAAAGCGTTGACAGCCACAGCACTTATTTGGTTCGGCTGCAGTCCAAACAGGCGGACTATTTGCCGCAAAGGTGTCAGGGGACTCTGAGTTTCATTGACGTCATAATCCGGGCCTTTGTCATGAGTATATGATTCGCTTTCACTGTATGAAGACGATTCCTCGTTGTGAAGATCATTTTGAGGCCATCTTCTGTTTGATGTTACTGGTTTATTCGCCGTTTGGAAAGCTTTTACTACGAACTCTGCCACTTTCAACGCCACTGATTCGGACCCTGGAAAAAAACAAATACAATCGAAAATACCGCCTTTTTTAAGTATTTTATTTACGGAGAACGTGAAACATTATCTTAGAAATTCCAGAATATGAGTACAGGAGTGATAGTCTCTGGAGCCATTTGGGTGATGTTCTTTATCTTATCTAGTCGTGAGTTATTTGGTCATAGTCTATTGCTTATAGGTAGGTACCGTTGTAATATACAAATAGTTAGTTAAGAAAGCAAGCTAAACAGGCTATTCTGACGATATGAATCAGCTAAGATTATAACGTGTATCGAGTAGTGCATTCTTCGGTCTAATTCACGTCTGATGCTAAATAACGGCAAACAATTATTGCTACTAGTATTGTTCTAACATACCGAGTAAATTCTGAGCGAATTTCATCCCGCTGCTTAATCGGTCCATCAATCCATCATTTCTGTACAGTTCACTGGCGCACACGACTTGGAAAGTAATGAGAAGCACGCAAAGAATACGTGGCGCCATCTTGGAGTCGCGCACTGAACTACTTGGAGATGCGACGAGGGAGGTTGTGCCATGGTTCGGTTCTTACTGTAATGGGTGCGCAAACGCAATTGTCGTACTAGAGCATAACATTTTCGAATAATTGTGTCTCTGGGAATATAAAGGGTGTTTGCAAGTTAAATGGGTTTTAATGTTATGGTAACTGTAATTTCTTTGACTGATTTTGGCTGCCTGTAGTGGAAAATCCGATTTTTTTCCTAAAGTCTCTTTTTATTGATTCAAACAGATGGCGCTACTAGTTCAACGACTTGATTTTGTGACTACACTACTTAGGGCATGTCATGTATAGACTAGTTCTTGCTCTTTTTAACTGGATTACTTTCATAGTAGCATTGATTTAAAGTCGTGATAATTATGTGACATGCGAAAAATGTGGTGAACCTGTGTTAAATCTATCAATTAGATCTTGTAGACATTCTTGTAGAGATGTTGTTTATATAGGCCACACCTCCTAAAAACGCTTTGCTATATCCATTAAATAAGAATCACTTCTAAATTGTTTTTTACAAAGTAGCTCCTACCTAGACTACGTCGTATAATATGTATAAAAAATAAGCATCCTGTATCTACATTTGCGACGTGTCGACAGACAAAGGACAATAGAAACGGAAATGTAGGCTATAGAAGAGCACATTGCTTTCATATTTGTAACAAAATGAGAAATATGAACTAAATAATGTAAAACTAATTTATAGTTGATGAGATTCAACAGTCTCAAGTTTTAGCATTTAGTAACATTATGTTGAAATGAAAACATTTATCAACTTGTAACGTTGATCCATATTATATTATGGAATCAAGTTTTCTTAGAGATATTATACTTACATTAGTTTATCGTGAGAAAAGGCATGAAGAAAATATCAATTCCGAGTATTATAGGTATCTTAAGTTCAATAATTACTGCGCACGCCAAAAGTAAGGTCATGCAGCCGCTTTAGTTGCTTTGTGCTGTCATGTCAGGCATATGGTACGAATTGAGTAGGTACAAGTACTTAATACTTAATACCATGTTTTAAGATAAAAATGTACTGACCCATTTATCATGACCGCTAGACGATTGTCTCGCTTAGCAGACCATAATGATCGCAACGTCAACGTTATGCTCAACTTTATTTCAACACCTAACAGCTCATGAGTGGTAGTCTCCCAACATGTTAATACTCATCATCATGTATTTTACGTTCAAAATATCTTCCGCTAACGTAACTCCGACAGACGTGGAATTTCTCAATGAAATGCCATTGGACAAGCTTTTAAGACTAAAAAATTCGCTTCAAGAGCTCGTGACAGCTGAATACGAGAATGTGACAACAACGACACCGTCGTACATACAAAGATTCGGGGCAGAAGCTATGGCTATGCAAGCGCCACCCGTGAAAAGAGGAGACTACGAGGAAGCCTTGTACAAGAAAGAAGGTTACGGCAAAATCAGCAATATTTTCTCAATGTCAGTCACTACGCTTGCGTTTTTGGCTTTCGGGGGATACTTGTTATGTTTAATAGTTCAAGCGGTGAAAGCGAAGCAAAGTTATAGTACCGCCATCCCTACAACACAGCCAACGACGTTCTTCGTGAGTGCAGGTATAAAGAAGAGGCCTCAAACTCAATTCACATCGTCGTACGGAAGGAGAAGGAGGGACAACAGATTTAGAAGGAGTTTGAAGATGGTGGATCTACCTCCGGAGCAGCTGTTTGATGCGTTGCTGCAAGTATGTGAGGGCTACGCGAAATGGAGTGAGAGGAGAGGAGATATTGGGGTTTACTAATTTTGTTAGTGAGTTTTTAGTGACGTACTTAAGATTACTCTGTGCATTGTGATGTACGTCGAATGATCTTATTTATTTTGAATATTATCGCGGAATAGACCCTATAGTAATTCTTTTGTAATAGTGGGTTTACGTAGATAAGTGTGTTAGTGAAATATTAAAAGAATCTTCACTTTTCCAGGTATATTTAAGTTTTAAATTTTATTTATGTATTCCATCTTAATAAGAATCAGCACATAAAGACTATGAAGATATTATTATTTTTCACTAAAAAGCCGAGAGCTACAAAACGCTGTTTACATTAAAAGCAGGAAGCCAGATTGCCCAGCAATATACCTACAATCTGTAAACGTTTTCAAACTGTCAAATAATCACGCTAACACCTAATAATAGCTGCATCTACGCTTTAGATATTCTATTGTACATTCCTCTCAAGTGAAAATTCACTCGTAACTACTGTAACTGGAAAATCTACTTACTGGTCAGAGAGTTAGAGTTTAAGTTTGAATGTAGCGTGTAAGATTTTTATGATATTTTAGCATGTAGCGAGTGTTGGGTTTTGTTTGTAAGAGTCGGTAATGAGGGGCTGTGTTCGGTCTGTCATCGCTACCGCTCTAGTGTTTACAGCCCGGTGCCCACATACACAGTTAGTGATGCGAAATAGCCGCGTAACGTGTCTTATAAAAATAAATTTTTAATTTATCTACCACCTATAAAACTGTTTTGTAATTTACAAGAACTCTGTTTCATACTCATTAAGATTTTTGTTGTTAAAAATGCTGCTGTAAATTATTTTAATTACTTATACGGTTTTGTAATTTTCAATTTGCATTTTTTGCTGGATTTGCAAGCATTATGTTTTTTTACCATATTTTGGGATTATCTTTTGCCAATTATTATTTGATAACTATTATAAACGTAGATTAGTGAAGATTTCTGAGGACAACATAAAGTTACTTAAATGATCCGGTATATACGGGTACTATATCATACTAACCTACATATGCACCTATACTTCGTTCCATCAATAGGTATGCTATGTTCATGAACATATGCGCATTTATCGATGTTATGTTAAACCAAGTTTAACTAAAAGCGGTGCATGGCGGCTGTGTTTCCTTGTGCGCTTAAGATAAAGACCCTTACACACCACATGCCTGCCACCGACGAAGACGTGTAAACAAGCTCACTTCTGTATCTTAGATAATTATCTTTTAAATGTCGCTACTGTATTGCTAGCACGATACATATATTTTTTTATTGCAGAGTAATAAAAACACGAAAAAAAAGAATTATACGAGCCTTGTAATGAAAACGATAGATTTTTCTAAAAACATCAATGGAATACATTTGCTTGATTGCTCATTTACTTAAATAAAGTTGGTAAGAAAAACAAAGCGACGGTTATAATTATTACCGACGTGTGGACAGCGAACGCTAGACTAATCTAATACATAAGTAGCGTATCCGTGGATTTTTTTTCATATTATATTTACATTTTCCGAGGAGAAAGGAATCTACGTTCTTGCCCATACCTATGTTTCTTTTCCCAGATAGGTCTATTTCTGTGGAGATAATATAGAATTAATGTCATTAATCACTCAATCTGCTAAGGCCCGCGTGATTGAGCAACTCCTGTCCAGTCGAACTAACAGACTTGTATTTAATCTTATTGTAACAATAAATAGAACTAGGTAAGCGTACTTTGTACAGCACCTAGTTAACGTGAGTCATTTCTCACGTAGACTGCGTAAAAAGGAATGAGCGGTTGTTCGCCGAATTCATCATTTAAAAATATCCTAATTTGTTTTAAGTGTTCTAGATCTTAAAAATCGGTTGCGTTGAAAAAACCCTGAGAAAATAACAGGATATTTGCCATATTGTACTAATTCTTACGGCATTTTTTGCATGAACAATGTTATGTAATAACCGTAAATTAACCAACATTTCTAGCGGTGTATTGCGTAATACATTAACAATTGCAATGTGTATCATTTTGGCAATTCGACAACATTCATTGCGTTATCTACGTTCTCGAGGAGAAGAATTTAAAAAAAAATGAACCATACATCAGGAAAATCCTGGATTGTGAAAGAAAGTGTTACGTGATTCGGGTGCGAATTTCAAATTCCATTATCACCTAAATATCTACTATAAACATTTCATTCAATAGTTCAGGTGTTAGATTGACGAAGCCAACAGAATAAATACTCGACTTGTTCATTACATTTTCAAACACGACACTAATCACTCAATATAGTATATACTTATCATAATATCAATGTATTTATTCATAATTCAGATAAAAAAATTAATACCTACTCAAAATAATCTACACAATACAATATCATGTGTACTAAATCGATCGTGAATTGAATAATTTAACATTTTATTTTAATGGCTCGATTTATTCGTGCTAATATGACTCAAATAATCGAGTGTGTTTAGGTCAAAGGTTTACGATTGAGGACCCTCTAAACTAAATTGAATTCGACTCGGAATCGCATCGTAAAAGAACTCATCGTAAGACTTTACAATCGATTCGAATGTTATGGGACATTCGACAAAGAGCTGTAAAATAAAATATAAGAAAGCAACTGCACCTCGCGCTATGTTGCAGGTAATGTTGTCGTTAATCTAAATAGCACAGTAGGCCCACCCTCGAACTATGACACAATTATCTATAAATATCAGATTGAGCAACAAGTCTGTTAGGAATGGACAAAATCTTGAAGAACCAAAATTTTGATCCATTTGGCTTTTAGGCTTTTACTCAGACTAACACTATGGTAGAGCGGAGTACTCCTAACAGAAGCTCCAACCACTGGTTGATTAGGTTTATTATATGATTAAATATAAAAATATAATAGATAATAACACGAGCTTGCTTGGAATCTACGACTCGATCCATGATTCCATGACAGTTGTTCAGTAGTTCCTTTTAGCATTTGCTACTCGCCGTAGTAGAGTGATTTTTGGTTTTAAGACGCTAAATAATGAATTAAACTCAACTGTACAGACAAAATATGGTAAAATGGCCTGAAGGACGTTCATTGTGAGTTTATTAAGGATCTTGTTAAGTAGACGCTTACCGACTGATATAGCGATGCTGGCTTTAAATAAAACGATTGTTGAACCGCTCTGGCTTCTGAAGGCCTGGATCCCGCCTGATGTACTATTGAGGTGGACCCACTCCTAAATATCACAAACATTTTTACTTTTTTAGGTTAATCAAGTTTGGTGCCAAAAAACAACTCATTTGCAAAGTAAACACTATAATATATTTCCGTTTCATGATCAGCAATATGAAAAGTTCTATAATAAAATTGGCGCACAAAGGACGTGCCCTTAGAATGCATTTCGTAATCTATTTTATCTATTGGCTATTACATAAAGGCGAGTTAACGACAACGTTTATGTTATCTGCCGCCCACCTCAGGTTCAGGAATGTGTCACCAATCAATAATACTTAACTTGATAGTTGGCGGCTCCTTTGATTTGCGTTTATTGTTAATTGTCAGCTAATCTTATGACGAATAAGACAAGGTTGGATAGCTGTAGGTATCTGGATAGGATTTTTTTTCACAATAAAAAAACCACCGATTTCCAAAAAAAAAAAGTGTTTTTAACACTACCTGCAAAGTGAAAATAACTAGATTTCGGTCTTTGGTTCTGTGTTGCACCTTTTTTATTTTTTACTTTTTAGTTTAGTCAAACATAAAAAATGATAGGACACGCGAGCTTCCTTCACCAAACAAATAAAATTAAACCTCCTAAAGATCGGTCCACATTTAATAAAAATATCGATGAACATACCTACATCGAAATCGTGAACGATCGAAAAAAGGAAAACGATTTTAACCCGGATATAGAGACATATTTTTGATGCAGGGTTGTGAATTGGTCAGCAGGATTGTCCGTTCAGCGGGATTGTTCGAATCGGTTACCGCAGCCCCGGAACATAAAGGGCTACGGAAGGAACATGGATTGGTTTTAGTCAGTAAGAGTCTGACACTCCCTTCCACTCCACCCAGAGCGAGAGGAGTAATTTGATGATTTGTCATCCTTAAAAAAAACAAAGAGGGTTGTGAATTGGTAGGTAATTAAGAAAATCATCTTTCTCTTGAGCCACCTCAATCCATCGTTTGCGGTATGCGTCCTGGTCGTCCCGCCACCTTCTAGGGCCGGCCTCGACGGCGCCGTTCATCCTCAGGCACGCTGGCACCTTGTTGCGACTGTTCAGCGGTCACTATGCATGCAGATAACGTGACCCACCCAATACCATTTTAACTTGGCAGCCTTTTTGCCAACGTCAAGGTTGCTCCCAGTTTCAGAAAGATGTCTGGAAGGATTTGGGGGAGGCCTTTGCTCAGCAGTGGGACAGTGAACGCTAACTTAAAAAAAAATCTCTTAATCTTTCTTTTTAATTACTAAGTACTCGTATTTCTTTTTTTGTGTTTGTGTTCTTCATTAGCGTCATGTTTACCTACTGCAAATAAGTAAACGAATTTTCTTTACTTGCTATTTCGAGATTATTGGACTGGTTCAACAATAATTTGGGAGCTGAGCTAACTGCTTTAAAACCAAATTCAACATAACCAAACACCGGGTGAAGACTGAAGTGTCAATGGTTCTGGTTTCACTCATATCTCAGATGTATCCCAAGGAAAGGTTAAAACGGCACGTTTAGATGGTGTGTGATTTTTACAGAAATGTTAGAGAAATCTTTGAACGATCTAAAAAGATAAATGGAAAGTTACGAAAGCATTTTTCTCAAAATTTTATTAATTCTTGCCTTTATCTAAAGATACATGACTACTTGTAGATAGGTACTTATATTATAACATTAAAGAAAATAATTCTTAAACAGCTGTTGCAAATAACTAGGTAGGAACTAGAAATATATACAGCATATATACGAATACCATCGAAACACATCACACATATCGAAGCCACACACCTGCAAATAAACATCTAGAAATAGGCAATAACAAGCTCGTAACTCATCTACATCATAATAAGAAATTATACAGAGTAGCAATTACTTCGAACAACACTCATTAAGATAACTTAGCCACGCTAAAATCATTCATTACCACACATTGGAGCCAGTCGCTGATAAGTAAGATCTATAGAGGAGTTCAGCTCAGCAAGTAGGTTTATATGCTCTCGTCCTATAAGTACCTTATAGTAAAAGATCGTTCGTAACATCGTGGCTAGGCGTAGTCGTAACTAATCGATAACGATATTGCTTAGACGTCGTATAATCGCCATGAAAACTAGAAACGATATATCTGACAAGTACCTATATATGTAAATGGGACTTGGATAGGTTTCTACCGTAATGGGGGAATTAAAAACATTGCTCGATTTGTGTTTAGTATTTATCAATTAGTTTGTGTTACGAATAGTGGTAGAGTAAAAAAATATGTATTATCCAGCAAATTACGTGCTTATTACAATATTATGTAACCTGACATTAGATCAAAATTATATGTTTGCATACAATTCAATATTCACTTGCCTCGTATTAAATTGCTTGCCTGAAATAAATATGAATTTCGTCAGCTAAGCTTGGCGACCGTTATCCATTTCAGCTTCATAATTCTTTGAAACAGACTCTCGAGATGCAAAGAATCTAAGAGACTACTTCGAAGGACCAAGAAAAGAACAGAAATATTTTAATGGAAATTGTATTTTTTTTATGGTCCCCACATAATATTATATTACCTTTAAATACTTTTTTGGCAACTGCAATATGGGTTGATAATGATGTTATTGACACTCCCCTTCTCGATAACTGTCATGTGACGAGTGTGTCGAATGATAACAATCTAAGTTATTTCCAAATCAACATCATAAACAGTTTAATAATTAGATAATATATGCAAAAATAATAATTTCAAAGTATTATAGTATTTTTATAGATATGAAAATACATAGATACCAGCAGAACACCATATAATACGCCAATCGGACTATGAATTATTATTATGAACGCGGGCCCAACAAATTACCATTCAAAATGGCACGATGTTCATACAGTGAACACGTACTGGTACAGATAGTCGCTAGTTGCAACACTCATGTATGGCCACATGCCCACTTAGGCATTACATTAAGAAACTAACAATAAATATCTCAGGCAACAAAATACATCGCGCACTCTGTTGACAAATCCTGCAATAAAATATAAGCATTTACAATAAAATTAATTATTATTTACACGGTGCGGTGGGCGCGAGAATTGGAGATGGAATGCAGTGGATAAGCCACGGAATATTTTTGGAATATGAACGATGTTCTTTTGTTTATACGAGTCTGATCATTCTATATTGTACTCGCTAAGTCCTCGTAAAATGGTCGAAATATGTAAGTGTATCAATTGTAACACTATATTCATTGTAATGTATTATCTGCATACAAATTCGATGCAATGAACCTTGATCTGAATATTAATAGGCATGAAGAACTAACAGTTTACAGCGATCATTCTTGAAGAGATTTACGGTTACATTAACGTGTTCATAAATTTAATCAAGAAAATAAAATTTGTAGAGCTTAAAGAGCAAAACAATTGACCAGACTAAAGGCATTTGTGGTTTAGAAATAAATTAACTAGGTACCTAAAGTAACTGGCCGTTAACATGGCATATCTGAATTTTAATCTGTAATTTTTATGGTGTACTAATAACAAGTATTCTATAAACAAATTCGGTTTGGTCGAGCGTGGTCTCTAATTGGTATGACTTTCTCTTTCTAGAGCTCTTAAACTGCGATAAAAACCTACGTAGATTTTGCTAACCATCCTTAACAGGGTTTACACCAATAAGGATCAGAAAAATCAAAGTTCAACATGAGGTCGGTCACGTAACCATGTCCACGTTAACCTTACCAGCAGTTCCGCCATGCTGGAGGTCCGGGGACCCCGCGGCGCCTTGCTTTATCGCACGCTGCGCCCGCGCTGGACACCTCACGTCCCCCCTCCCCACCCCTCCTCACCGTGTAGGGTCACCATATCAGCCGCAACGGCAGTACACGCCTACGATGGGATATTGAGGAAGTGGCGATGCCGTTTTTGGTATTGGTACACTATTAGACTAGTTACGAGCTTTTGTCCAAATTGTGTGTAGGAAAATGAGGTATAGAAACTTCGGAAAGTTGCAACTTGTGACATTTAAATTCAGAATGATTTTCTTACAAATAATAGTTTTAAAAAAATTCAAGCATTTTCTTATTCGCATATGAAGTCAAAACCGGTATACACTATTTAAAAAATATTAACCTCATCTGATACAACAGTATTAAATGGAAGATAAAATTAACAGTTGCCCTTACCGGTCCTCTTACCTTTCTTTAAATTAATCCAAACTTGAACACTTCTAAAACAATAAAACAACGCGTAACATTAAAAACAAAAAGGTAATACAAAATCAAGTAATTCATTTATTTAATAAGCTATTAAAATTCAAAAACAGGCGTTACAAGGGTATCCATCATGTCCCATTGAGCCGTTCTTAAATTATTTTTACGTTGGTCGCTTCCTGAGAAATTGACAGAAGATACGGGAACGGGCGCCCGCGCACCCTTACACACGCAATTAATTATTCACTGAACAAATGATGATACTGTCACAACTTATTTTGCATAGTATTATCACAGTGTGACTTCTAGTGTGATAAATGTGATAGCTGTACTTAGAAAAAGGGTCGCGTTACACACGCACTAGTTTGATGGAGGGAAAGGTTATTTTAAATGACAACAATTATAATTTATAACCACCTGAGAGCCTTAAAAACTTACCTGTAAGTTGGGCCATGAAAAATACTTGAAGGTGAAAATTAATTGTGCTTGAAAAGTTCAATATTTCAAAAGTGCACTAAGTCACAATTTTTTTTGGTATTCTGAAAGCCAACAAAAACTAAAAAAAGCGTCTACATTTTCAACAAGCGCGTCGAACTACTCTATTCCACTCATCTCCAGCAACATGGGAGCATTTTCTCATTAATTAATTAAATACACAGTACGAAATTGAGTGCACCGTACAACCGCTACCTCGGTGCTTTACGAGCGTCCCGCGGCAATCATAATTCGTCTCTGGGCCTCCGCCGGCCTCGCAGGCGTCTCTACGGACTTTTATTGTGATTTACACTCCAACAACCTTTGTTACTCCTTGTGCACCTTTTTTGCAACGTGCACGATCTGAATTTACGCGGGTAAATGCCGATTCCGTGGATTGTGATCGCTGATCGAGCTGCTTAGAGAAACGGGGTTTGAAAGCTTGAGCTATTTTTGAAGTAGGCATAGGCAGGCTCAGCTTTTAGGCAGCGTTATCATAATACGTAGGTTGAAACGTATCAAAAAAATCTAAATCAAAGTCATTTATTAAAATAAGACTGAAAATCAGCACTTTTTGAAGGTCAAAGTTACATAAGACAGTCCCCCAAAAACATCCACCCTTCACCACTTCCTAGTGCTTTAGCTGGGAAGAAGAAGTGGCACAACAAACTCCCCAGCAGCACAGCTGTCTGTTTAGTTGGAAGATCAACATCATGAGCCTATAGCAGTCCACCGGGACATAGGCCTCTCTAGTTGCACGCCATTCGAAGCTCGATTCTCGGCAACCAGCTGCTACCAGCCACTTTGTGAAGATTGTCGCTCCAACTAACCTGATACACGTATGATCAGAATATTAAAATTTAGGCAAAAAGCTAAGTAGGTGTTTTAGCAGATAGAGCTTTGCAGATTCAGGTGTTCCTAACAGCTGATGTTATGGTTATTTGACCTCAACATTTGACAGTTTGCGTGAGCATGGATATTCATCATTCATGAGTTTGTCATTGGAATTCAGGTTAAGGATTGTTATAAAAAACGCCATCGTACATTATTGCAAACAATTTTATGAATAGCTTGCGTACCTAACCGTTTTCTCAGCACTAAGAACTTCATTTGATTTTATTCTAAAATATTCCATCGTAAAATCAATGTCCCTGAGAACTGGGAAAAGTAAACCGATCATTTGAGATCATCGAAATTAGTTAATAGGAATCAAAGACCTCAATAAAATTAATAACTATAAAATTAATAGCAAGTATAAAATTTAAAAAAAAAATCCAAGATGGATGTTGAAATTTGAAATCTCTATTCGTATGCTATGGTATGCTTAGCATAGCAATAAAAATACAATTTCCTTTTCCCACTTAGTTAATGCGATACCTATTCCAGCGTCTATTAATAATATTTTATTGATTGAAGTTAATGATTTTGTGCATTTATTATTATAAAAAATTCATTGAATACATGTATATTGAGCTAATTTTCATTATTAATGGGCGATTAATATTGAATTTCATATAGAATATGGTATTAAAAAATGCGATTATGCAAATATTATTAGTTCTTAATAAACAGTTTATACATTTGATGGGCGCGCCACACGAGAGCGTCGAGCGTCCGATAGCGTCCGGCCGCAGCCGCGCGCCGGAGCCCGCCCGCTCCTAATTACAATAAATACAACAACACATTAGAATCGATCACATCGGAAAGTTATTCGTGTTATTTATCGGAACTAATAAAAGTGATGTACGGTTATCGGCTTTTATATATTTTTAGGGTTCTACCGTTAACTTTTAAGAAAAAGAACCTCAAAAATGCGACGACGTAAGATGACCAAATTGCGCAAATTCTTTTATATTAATCTTAAAGCGCTTTATACGAGTTTGGTCTTTAATTAATTTAAATTATCACACATTTCTTTATCCAATATCTTAAATCATGCGAATAAAATAATCTCAATCAAATAAATGCGCTCTGAATATTAATTAGTTTCTACGTAAATCTAATAAATATGCAAACATAAGATTTTTATCTAGGAAAAACAACTGGCAAGTTTTGCTGTCTCAAAACGTGAAACAAATGTCAATTTTAATTTTGGGAGAACAAAACCTATTTACATGATAGTCTATAATAATATGTAAACAAAAATATCAATATGTAATAATCTAATATCGATAAAACAAAAGTAATACTGAACCAATTAGCTTGGAATAATGTTTTGTCAGGTTGTTTTATTACAAGCAGGAACAGATATTTAAGGCGGTTGTTATGGGATCCGTGGCGAGACTCACACGACGCGGTATTATTTATTGCATTTATTGGGCGCGAGCTTATGCGTCGATATAAAGCATTTCCCCGGGCGACATCCAAGTACACCGGCGAGTAACGTGGGGTTGTATTCTCATGTTCATGATAATATTTGAAGGTACGAGCAGGTTCATTCCTTGTTTTTACTTTTTCAAAATAACTGATAGATAAACCAGTGGCCCAAAATCACACAAAAGTATCGATTTTAGGAATGTTTATTCTGTAATGGAGGATTATGCTTCCACCAGTTTGTAATTAGACATAAATATTTTTATTTAACAAAAAAATTAATCGTTTTGCTGTTGGTGATCCACTGATTTTAATGACACCTAGGTGCTTTTGAAATCTTTTGAAAATCCAAGCTTTTGAAGATGGAAGATGCAAGGTTTTCTTTAAAAAAAAGCACCTAGGTGTCATTTAAATCAGTGGATCACGAACAGCAAAACGATTAAATTTTTTGTTAAATAAAAATATTTACATGTTTATGGCGATCGTAGTATTTGCTTTTATTGATAAAAACTAGAATAAATTATCAAAGACATCAGTGATTCGCAGCAGGAAACCTAAGACTCACATAATTATTGATGTCTAATTACAAACTGCTGGAAACATAAAATTTTATTGATTTTAATATTTGATCACGTTGGAAAACTGGTCCATAAGGTATTTAAAATACATTTTAGAATTCCTAGATCCCATCTAAGTATCTACATGGTTGTAAAAATGTAGATGCAAATACTTCATTTACGTTTTAGGTATTTATGTCATATACCTACCTACACATGATACACAAAATCGAAAAGTAAGCAACTTGCATAAATGGCTTTTTAATCACAACAAATAAAGAGCTTACTTAGCATCAATACAATAATCTTGATCCGTAAATCCTGTACATGAGAATAGCCCCCCGCGATTTGAGTCTCGTTCGGCAGACTTATGAGGATAATTCAAGTCAACAATACACTTTATTAACAGTTAGTTATGCGCTCCGTGATGATATCGCGCCTACAATTAAATATTAATATGTGTTCGAAAGGTCGTGGGCGATCCAACGAGATTTATCAGCTGTTTAATGTCCCCCCTACTTGGTAACACTGTGTGTCATAGGTGAGTCCCGATTTATGGAGAGCTTTTGATGAACTGCTTTTTGGCTAAGTGGGATTAATCATGGCTTTGGACGGCATAGGCTCTTCTAAGTTTATTTCTCTCTCTCTTCTTTACCTTACACGAAAACGAATAGAGATACGGCAAAAGAAGATAATATCTTCTTTTGCCGTATCTCTATTCGTTTTCGACCATATTATGGTCGCGACTTAAGAGTTGTTGATCGTAGGTTTGAACCCAAACAGGCGCTTTAATTTGTGTAAATAGTTTCATCACCACTGCTCCTAAAAACGGTGTAGGAAAACATAGTGGGAAGGAAGCTAGGACGGAGGAGTCCAAGTATGTAAAGATGGTCACCCATCCACAGCCAACCCCGGCAAGCGTAGCTTAACCTGATGGATCAACCTGTGCGGCTGTTAGTACTTAGCCACGAGTTTTTTTCAAATATCCGTCGATTAAATTAAGTATAGATTCCCTCATTTCGACAAGCAGACTCACACTGTATATAGACAGAAGACGAAGACTAGGTGAGCATACTTATAGTTCGTAGTTCTGACATTTTGAATAAAATTTCCTAATTGGATAGGCCTCCATTGGACGATAGATAATACAGCCTACGTAACATCAAACACGGAGACAGAATTATGTTCAATTTATATCTCTTCAAACAATACCGTCAGCCCTTTGAATTTATGCTTAAATTTATAAGCTATAGGTGAACCCAGCGGCTAGATTCTACAGCAGACGGATTGGATTTACTCGTAGTACCTAACCTATACTTAATATTATAAAGAGGAAATATTTCTATGTCTATGTTTGTAACGAATAAACTTAAATAACGTTCTACTTAACGGATCTGGATGAAACTTGGCACAAAGATATATTATAGTCTGGAATAGCATATAAGCTACTTTTTATATCGAAAAAAATGTACGGATCCCGTGGGATACTTTCCTACATACACGCGGGCGAAGCCGCTGGCAAAAGCTTGTTCATAATATATTAATGCTCTTTCAGTAATTTCTCAAAAGGTCTGTCCGAATGATTAAATTTGTAACTCCCTGTATTTTCTAGGTCGATTATTAAAATTCGCAAAACAAACATCGTTTCTCATACAGAATTAAGCACGCCAATCATAACAATATAGCATTCAGTGGTAAGAGAAAGCTTGCGTGCAAGGAAGGTGCCTATATCGTAAGGTCGAATGAAAAAACCGAATTGATAGCCTCCTCCCGTACGTAAATATGTCGACGAGCGCTCTCGTAAAGTGTAAGGGGATATTTTTAACGGCGTCGATATTTAATATTTATTGCGACACAGACACCCAATATGAAACAGCGATTTGTATACATAATTATCTCATATCGATATTTTTGATAATCTCGGGACATTCTACGATCTTGGCGGAATATGCTTTAATGTTTAATATGGTTTTGAGTTTCACTACATAGTATAGAGCAAAGTCGCTTCCCGCGTCCTAATGTCTGTATGCATGTAGGTATGTATCCTTGGATCTTTAAAACTACACAATAATAACATGCAATTTTCGTCATCCACGCGGGCGAAGCCGCGGGCAGAAGCTAGTATATTATATTCTTGATTGATGTCGAAGTTGGCTAAAAATGTATATACCTAACATTGCAAATTACATTCTCGCATGGAGTGGAATACTTTTAACCGTAGATTATAACTCCATCCTAAACTGAGTGAAAGCTTTAGTTAACTTACCAGTAGACCAGCAGAAGCCTTTACTTTTTACATCAAAAATTATATTTTCTCTCCATGTAAAGAACGGGTGACTCAGAAATTTATATTAGCCACAGTATTCATGTACTTACTTAAAGAGTAGGGTACAGTAGCAGTTCTGCGTAAAACCATAAACTTGGCATGTCACGGATCGTGTGTTCAACTTGCTAATAAGAACACGACTTCTCGGCAATTAATAACTAGTATAGAACAGCAATTAATATAGCATAGCATCACGGCTTGTTTACCCAAAGGGCTGGGCGGAGGTTTAACCAATTACCCATAGTAGGTTCACCTACATTTCACCAGTTGTGTTTAAGTAATGCCAACGGTGGAGTTTCTTGCCCATTCTTCTCCACATGAAGCTACCTTTTGGAAGGGGCGACTAGAATCAATTCTATTTCTTGTTCATTTTGACGTTCAAAAGTGCCTTACTTGAGCCTATTTGACTTTGACTTTGACTGTGCCATCAACCGGGCACAAAACCAGACTCCGGGCTGCTACTAAGTAGCAATAAATAGTATGAAAACATAATTTACAAAAGTATTCAATCATATCCCTACCTAGAATAGCCAGTACAAAGGAACGAGTTTAAGTGAATCTGTGAACAAAGTGTTACTGCATCTAAAGTAGCATCCTACTGTGCTACGCGTTGCGCCACACCACGCCACAATATTTATACTAAGTAAACATGGACACTTGTATATTTATTGAGAACAGGATCATAAAAATCATTACCACGATAATCAAGCTACACGATAATATAACAATCACAAATCTATAAATAAGGCCACAATGAACGGGCATCGCTCCCCAAAGGATGCTGTGTTTGTTTACTCACTTATTTCGAATTCGATGGCCATTAGGCCATCGAATTCGAAATAAGTGTACAATTATGTACCTACGAGGATCCAACGTAACTCGGTAGGCTATAGACATTAATGTCGATTTAACTATCTCACAAACAAGAGCAGACTTAATAAATCTCCTCAAGATGTGATTTCCGGAAAGTGATTGAATTAGAATGGCGATCGAATAAGGAAGTCGTTCGGAACACCCGTCACTGCTATTCCCATTTGATTCCAGGACTATCATGTTTTTTAATTCAAGTTACGATAAACATAGGAGGCGCCACTATTAAAGTTGATTTAGTGTCCAATTTATTTGTACTTAGTGACGGATCTTACTATAATTTGTGCAGATGAATAATAAAACAAAAGAAAACGGTCCAATACTTACAGGACTTCATAGGTTTTTAAATTAATTAACTGTTGTGAAGTTGCGGGAGGTCGCTATGTTATTGTTAAATTAAAATACTTGCGTAATTAATAATTTGCACGTGTTTATTAAACACAATACTTGCCTACTGAGATTGTCAAACAACTGTATTTTCGTTATGCCCACAGAGTTATAAACGAAAGGATTATAATATGGACTTTATAGCGTCTGAATTATGTCTGATTTTCAAAATCTCCCTGGCCGTTGCTTAGTTAACCTGCCTACTTGTACCTCCTTCCTTTTTCTTGTACGTATTCGTTAAACATATTTTTCTTTAAATACCGTCTTCCTCCAATTACCTACTAATTCATCCCTCAGATGTTTTCATTGTATTGCTCGCACCGGAAAACGCCATTGCAACAGCTTCAGCTCTACAGAGTAAATATTTGCCAAATCATATAAAATTGTTATACGCGTATAGCATCCTGAAAGATTGGGGTAAACTGTTAAGTTATTAGTTCCAGACCACGAAATAATTGAGCAGATTATAATTTATGGCTAAAATATTACAAAAAAACTAGGTAACAAATTGAGATATCTGCGATCTTACCTATTTAACGAAAATGTGCAAAAGTTTTGCATGGAAGATTAACAGGAATTTACAAATTATCGGATATCATAAAATATAAGTATCATGATTGGTAAATAAACCATAGCTGTGATTTAGAGCTCCCGCAACCGTTCAGATAATTCACACGTGTGCTGAGCAATACGTTCTCGAGCCAATCTTTTGATCCTATTGGCGTTGCGTTTGCCAACCGAGGGCGACTGACACCAATCTGGTTTGACTCTAAACTATATTACTGATTTATGGTCAGCTGATATCGACCATGAAATCCTTGCAGCTTGCAATAATGCGACTGGCCTTTAAAGCTGTGTAATTTAATTTAGGGAAAATATTATTTTCAGTGTTGTATTTGTATATACGTATAGGTTCATCTTTTTCTTCTTTTCGTGTCAATAGTACTTACTCTTCTTCGATGGCTGGATGATTAAATCGATGGACGCCACGTCAGCAACTAGTGTAAAAGCAGCTAAGACTAGACTTGTGTGTATTTCTGTACTTTAAAATATGGTCTGATAGTGGAAAAATCCTGAATGGCTTCCCCAGCCACACGCGGCATTGGCGATGGGAATATTTTAAATAAAACTGTCGATTACAACGTCCACATCTGGCGGAGCTCGCTATAATTAGTAGCTAGGTATAGCTACTTACATGCATAATAATTTCGTTGGCCACAGATCATTGATACTTATCGAGTAAACAATGTGCGCTGCGCAGCGTGCCGATGCTCTGTAATGATGGGATCTATATCTGTTGCCGCGGATGTAGCACAGGTGTGCTCTGACAAGCAAAATAAACTCAACCGTAATCGATTTGAGCGTTTTAGAGCTAACAGTTGTTCTTATATCGATTGATTCTGTATTATGTTTAGGTAAGTGGGTATAATCGAGTGTGGTCGAAATATTCAGTTTTATTCTTGGATCTGTTTTGTGTACTCCAACCCACTTCTTATATGTATGGTCGGTTGAATACGTAAGGATTATATTTTAAAACAAAACGAAATATAAAAGTTAAAATACAAGAGATATGGTGTCGCGGACTTTTTTGTGGAAATAATTAAGGCGAACCGGGTTGCCATACATTGCTTTCAATTTTAAACAACTGTTTAGGCAGTGCATGCAAATAATTCTGTTTTCGGAGGTATTTCTTTCTGACTTGCTAGATGAAAATTGCGATAGCTCGGCTAATATGTATGATACAAATATAATTCAGGCACAATATAATTAAAGCACTCAGGAATAATGTAGCTTTCTATCAGTGATTTTTTTTTTGAAATTGGATCATTAGTTCCGGAGATTACCCCCTACATACAAACTTACAAATTTTACCTCTTTATAATATTAGTATAGAAGTATAGATAGAATAGAATGGAATACTCTTTATTATGTACACCATATGAATTCCCCATTGGTATATGCACATATATAAACAGACAAAAAGAAAGGAACAGAACAAGGTGATGTTTCTTTCGAAAGAAATCTCTTCCAGCATACCTACCTGCGCGAGGCAAGTAGATAAAAAGATATGTAGACAAGAGAAAACAAAATTCAGTGTTTAAAAGAACCAATTCACTAATTAACATTAACAGAATTAGTCGTCTTATCGCTAAGCATTATAATAAGTTACTTCCCCATTAGATGTTCGCCTATTAGAAGGCGTTTGCCTATAAGAGCTTAATGATTTATACGGTTATATTTATTGTCGTTTCGAGAGATTTTTTCTTATGAACCTATGGGGTTCATACGACATTTGAGGGGTTAAATCTCTCTATCTAATCTAAATCCTCTCGGTTTCATAATGTTACACACGCAGCAGAAATGATCCCTAATTTTATTTTTATATAGGTATGAATCTCTTACTAAATTATCAATTTTCTTTTCAAAACTCTCAGTTACCCATGTAGGAATAACAGTTTTAACAAAAACGTAATAATAACAAGTTGAGTTCGTTCACTTGAGCCATCTTGCAAGAAGTTTAAATATTTTATTTTTAACGGAAACCTTTGATTCGTTTACTGAAATACATATTATTCTGTATCATACATTTGATGCTCCAGAATAGTAGGTAGGTATTTTGCTTACGTCAATATCTAATTTCGGTGATGCTGTAGCAAAAATTGAGTTTGCAAAATGACAATGTGGAAATAGAAAAGTCACGTAGAGACTACGCATTTTCAGTTATTCAGGTTTAAATATATTTAAATTTAATTTAAATATTCTCAAGGCAAGGCACATCATGAGAACAATGTTTCTGTTGGTATTTATAAATATTAAGTTTGTCACAATCATCACTGCATCAGTGATGATGATACACCCATAGATATTTTTTTTATATTTCGATGGATACACTCGTGCATCCAATATATTAAAAAAGTTATTTGCGATCAAATATTGAGCTAATCGAGTCTGGAATACATACATTGAATGAGTGGAGGGGGTTGAGATGAGGGGTTCATGACTAAATAAAAGTAGCCGCACAGGTCAATCGAAGGTTAAGCTTCATTTACTGCCTATTCGTGGATGGATGACAATCCACTACATATCAGTATTTCGATATGTCCCATCTGACATTCGTAGATGTTTGACAATCGCTACTGGTAGTCAGAAGTCCAAAAATTTTAACTACCAGTCTTACTAAGCGGTATCGTTTTACACAGTAACTGGGTTGTAGAAGTCAGATAGGTAGTCGTTCCACGTAAAATAGTTTTATTTAGCTACATCCGGTTAGACTAGCAGCCTTCAATGTCAGCCGGGGGTTACGTAAGTATTATGGTTCCCGCGACCCCCGGCGCAGGTGTGAGAGGGAACACCCAGGGTGGTTTGTAGTCAGTAAGAGTCTGACAGGCCCCTCCGCCCCCCCTGGGCGAAGGACATCTATGAAGGTTTTACCCCGGCTCAAAAAATAAAAAAGTAGCCTTCAATTTGCCTAGCAATGTTGGGGTAGTTGGGGAAGATCAGTCGCGGGTTACGGAAGGGTCGTACGTTCCCGCGACCCCCGGCGTAGGTGTAAGATCGAACATCGGGGAGGTTTATAGTCAGTAAGTCTGACAGGCCCTCCCTCCATCCATGAAATTTGTCAGCCCGGAACAAAAAAAAACTTAGAGAAAGATTAGGTAGATTGATTGTAATTTTTTTTATTATTGGTTAAAGAGGTTTCGAGGTCTGAAATGGGGTTGTTCATTGTATTTATAAGCGCTCAACGGTAACTAATGAGACTTTCGGAGAATTTGGGTGACTAATATTATGTTCGTATACGGCACTGAAGAACCCCATTTCTGTTCAGAAACGAGTGTTGCTTCACATCCGCCCTCGTTAAATTAAAAGGAGGAAGCGCCATGGTAGACCGCGAAATTCAAATTTTCATATTTTTTTGTAATTTGCAGATCAGTGTCAGGTTATAATGTTGATCAAAATATGATTCGCGGCCGTAACAAGTAGGTACATAATTATAACCAGTAGAATTATCAATACAACTCTCTTACTCTTACATGAGAATTGTCCTCCAATGTCATGACTACATGAAATATTGGTACCTAATATGAACTTAGAGGATTATAGAAGGACGGCTGCGAATCATACTTTGGTCAACACAAAACATAATATTGACCTGCAAATTGCAAAAACGTAAGAAAACTCCACAAATATACCTCTGGGATATATGAAACTAAATAATAATATTAATAGATCAGCAGATGCAATACTCAATGTGCTTTAGCCAAACCATCGCAGTGGTTCAGCTAGAAAATTTGAATTGGCTTTCCTAGCGCATGTACCAAATTTGTTAGATTTTTTGTTCGAATGAGGAATGCGTGAGTTTCTCTGTAAGTCTGTGTGTCATGTGATCACAATACTAAGTACTTATGGAGTATGGTAGTCGCAAGCGCTGCTGTTGAGGTCTTGGGCTTGCTTCGCAGGTCGGGCAAGTTTTATCGGGTTTTTCATCAGGAATCTTCAATAGCGGCCCGTAATATAATAAAATTGATAATGTATTGCAATAATTATAAACAGGATAAGGAAGGGGTAGATTTGGATGAAGGTAAATGTTACTTCTATGGTCTGTTTTAAAAGTATCTTACGTCATCGTAAACAAAACGTAACCTTGGATTGATTAAGATTGATTATGTTAATACTTTATTTTTATTACTCTAAATAGTTATGTACCTATGTTTTTCGTTTGACAATTGATGTTAAGTAGGTACCTATCGGTATTTTATTACAATTTAATAATCTTATTTAAACAATAATTTTTGGAAAAACCTCAATACAGGTCTTACATATTCATTCGCTTCAGTGAGTGAATCCGTAATAACTTAACCCGAGCAGGGTTTATTTACACTTTCATCAGATACCTACTACACTACATCTGGAATAGACTATCGCAGTCTACCCACAAATATTTAGTTTTTTGACGTGACCTAAGCACAGTTTACACGATGTCGTGTACTCGGTCGGCCGCCATACTTTGTTGTTTAAAATTTTTCAACAAATGTTGTTTTCTTTTATCAATAATTGATAGTAGGTAAATAAAACGGTGAAGTGGTGTCTTAAGTAATTATTTACAGACACAGGCACAATATAATTAAAGCACTCAGGAATAATGTAGCTTTCTATCAGTGATTTTTTTTTTGAAATTGGATCATTAGTTCCGGAGATTACCCCCTACATACAAACTTACAAATTTTACCTCTTTATAATATTAGTATAGAAGTATAGATAGAATAGAATGGAATACTCTTTATTATGTACACCATATGAATTCCCCATTGGTATATGCACATATATAAACAGACAAAAAGAAAGGAACAGAACAAGGTGATGTTTCTTTCGAAAGAAATCTCTTCCAGCATACCTACCTGCGCGAGGCAAGTAGATAAAAAGATATGTAGACAAGAGAAAACAAAATTCAGTGTTTAAAAGAACCAATTCACTAATTAACATTAACAGAATTAGTCGTCTTATCGCTAAGCATTATAATAAGTTACTTCCCCATTAGATGTTCGCCTATTAGAAGGCGTTTGCCTATAAGAGCTTAATGATTTATACGGTTATATTTATTGTCGTTTCGAGAGATTTTTTCTTATGAACCTATGGGGTTCATACGACATTTGAGGGGTTAAATCTCTCTATCTAATCTAAATCCTCTCGGTTTCATAATGTTACACACGCAGCAGAAATGATCCCTAATTTTATTTTTATATAGGTATGAATCTCTTACTAAATTATCAATTTTCTTTTCAAAACTCTCAGTTACCCATGTAGGAATAACAGTTTTAACAAAAACGTAATAATAACAAGTTGAGTTCGTTCACTTGAGCCATCTTGCAAGAAGTTTAAATATTTTATTTTTAACGGAAACCTTTGATTCGTTTACTGAAATACATATTATTCTGTATCATACATTTGATGCTCCAGAATAGTAGGTAGGTATTTTGCTTACGTCAATATCTAATTTCGGTGATGCTGTAGCAAAAATTGAGTTTGCAAAATGACAATGTGGAAATAGAAAAGTCACGTAGAGACTACGCATTTTCAGTTATTCAGGTTTAAATATATTTAAATTTAATTTAAATATTCTCAAGGCAAGGCACATCATGAGAACAATGTTTCTGTTGGTATTATAAATATTAAGTTTGTCACAATCATCACTGCATCAGTGATGATGATACACCCATAGATATTTTTTTTATATTTCGATGGATACACTCGTGCATCCAATATATTAAAAAAGTTATTTGCGATCAAATATTGAGCTAATCGAGTCTGGAATACATACATTGAATGAGTGGAGGGGGTTGAGATGAGGGGTTCATGACTAAATAAAAGTAGCCGCACAGGTCAATCGAAGGTTAAGCTTCATTTACTGCCTATTCGTGGATGGATGACAATCCACTACATATCAGTATTTCGATATGTCCCATCTGACATTCGTAGATGTTTGACAATCGCTACTGGTAGTCAGAAGTCCAAAAATTTTAACTACCAGTCTTACTAAGCGGTATCGTTTTACACAGTAACTGGGTTGTAGAAGTCAGATAGGTAGTCGTTCCACGTAAAATAGTTTTATTTAGCTACATCCGGTTAGACTAGCAGCCTTCAATGTCAGCCGGGGGTTACGTAAGTATTATGGTTCCCGCGACCCCCGGCGCAGGTGTGAGAGGGAACACCCAGGGTGGTTTGTAGTCAGTAAGAGTCTGACAGGCCCCTCCGCCCCCCCTGGGCGAAGGACATCTATGAAGGTTTTACCCCGGCTCAAAAAATAAAAAAGTAGCCTTCAATTTGCCTAGCAATGTTGGGGTAGTTGGGGAAGATCAGTCGCGGGTTACGGAAGGGTCGTACGTTCCCGCGACCCCCGGCGTAGGTGTAAGATCGAACATCGGGGAGGTTTATAGTCAGTAAGTCTGACAGGCCCTCCCTCCATCCATGAAATTTGTCAGCCCGGAACAAAAAAAAACTTAGAGAAAGATTAGGTAGATTGATTGTAATTTTTTTTATTATTGGTTAAAGAGGTTTCGAGGTCTGAAATGGGGTTGTTCATTGTATTTATAAGCGCTCAACGGTAACTAATGAGACTTTCGGAGAATTTGGGTGACTAATATTATGTTCGTATACGGCACTGAAGAACCCCATTTCTGTTCAGAAACGAGTGTTGCTTCACATCCGCCCTCGTTAAATTAAAAGGAGGAAGCGCCATGGTAGACCGCGAAATTCAAATTTTCATATTTTTTTGTAATTTGCAGATCAGTGTCAGGTTATAATGTTGATCAAAATATGATTCGCGGCCGTAACAAGTAGGTACATAATTATAACCAGTAGAATTATCAATACAACTCTCTTACTCTTACATGAGAATTGTCCTCCAATGTCATGACTACATGAAATATTGGTACCTAATATGAACTTAGAGGATTAGAGAAGGACGGCTGCGAATCATACTTTGGTCAACACAAAACATAATATTGACCTGCAAATTGCAAAAACGTAAGAAAACTCCACAAATATACCTCTGGGATATATGAAACTAAATAATAATATTAATAGATCAGCAGATGCAATACTCAATGTGCTTTAGCCAAACCATCGCAGTGGTTCAGCTAGAAAATTTGAATTGGCTTTCCTAGCGCATGTACCAAATTTGTTAGATTTTTTGTTCGAATGAGGAATGCGTGAGTTTCTCTGTAAGTCTGTGTGTCATGTGATCACAATACTAAGTACTTATGGGGTATGGTAGTCGCAAGCGCTGCTGTTGAGGTCTTG
Source organism: Hyppa rectilinea (assembly GCA_951799385.1). Lineage (NCBI taxonomy): Eukaryota > Metazoa > Arthropoda > Insecta > Lepidoptera > Noctuidae > Hyppa > Hyppa rectilinea. The sequence continues at coordinate 8,115,483 of OX637314.1, forward strand.
GGCTTGCTTCGCAGGTCGGGCAAGTTTTATCGGGTTTTTCATCAGGAATCTTCAATAGCGGCCCGTAATATAATAAAATTGATAATGTATTGCAATAATTATAAACAGGATAAGGAAGGGGTAGATTTGGATGAAGGTAAATGTTACTTCTATGGTCTGTTTTAAAAGTATCTTACGTCATCGTAAACAAAACGTAACCTTGGATTGATTAAGATTGATTATGTTAATACTTTATTTTTATTACTCTAAATAGTTATGTACCTATGTTTTTCGTTTGACAATTGATGTTAAGTAGGTACCTATCGGTATTTTATTACAATTTAATAATCTTATTTAAACAATAATTTTTGGAAAAACCTCAATACAGGTCTTACATATTCATTCGCTTCAGTGAGTGAATCCGTAATAACTTAACCCGAGCAGGGTTTATTTACACTTTCATCAGATACCTACTACACTACATCTGGAATAGACTATCGCAGTCTACCCACAAATATTTAGTTTTTTGACGTGACCTAAGCACAGTTTACACGATGTCGTGTACTCGGTCGGCCGCCATACTTTGTTGTTTAAAATTTTTCAACAAATGTAGTTTTCTTTTATCAATAATTGATAGTAGGTAAATAAAACGGTGAAGTGGTGTCTTAAGTAATTATTTACAGACTCTGGTTGGACACAGCAGGCAAACTGCGAAAAAAGAACATCAGCGACCGATCCCAAGAAACAGTGTGAGTGTGGTGCCGCATGCCAATTGCCACAACTTCTTTCCTGCTCAGTCATGCTGCACAGACACCCTTCAGGATTTAAATGAGGTAAATGACAGCGCTGTTTCTGTAATACCAATCATTTGATGTTTTTAGGTATTTATCTAATGTCATCATCATCATCTGCCTAGCCTTTTCCCAACTATGTTGGGGTCGGCTTCCAGTCTAACCGGATGCAGCTGAATACCAGTATTTTACATGGAGCGACTGCCTGTCAGACCTCCACAACCCAGTAACTAGGCGATACGATACCCCTTGGTAGACTGGCTGTCAGATTTTCGGGCTTCTGACGACCCGTAACGACTGTCAAAGAGACACAAATGACAGCCGGGACCAAGGGCTTAACGTGCTTTCCGAGGCACGAAGGAGTCTCGGTATGTAAAGATGGTCACCCATCCACAGCCAACCCCGGCAAGCGTGGCTTAACCAGATGGATCGAACTGTGCGGCTGTTAGTACTTAGCCACGAGCTCCTCCTGTTTATCTAATGTATTCCGTGGTAAATAAGTAGGTAGTACATAAGTACCTAGTTCACTTAAGCGGTATAAGTATCTAATACTAAATGTAATTGTAAGAATATCTGTATAAACTGACGAATGACGCAAGTTTCTTAACAATAAAATTTAATCTAAAGTGCAAAGTCATATAAAACACATTAAAGAAGCAGTTTATTGTAAACAAGTGCAGTTGTTGGTACCATCACGATCAGTCAATGCTGGCTCACTCCATAACGCGGCCGCAACGCCCAATAATCGGCAACCAATCGGAACGCTCCATTAGAATCGGCACGCCCCCAGCCTGCGCTTGCGCCGATAACAGAGGCGCGACGCTTGTCAGTTTTTCAGTTGCTTTCATAACAGAAGGTCCTCCCTGTTGGTTTGTTAGTGAAATTAAGTGACAATGACGTCTTTGAATGGTGATGTTAATTCTGTGAGTAAATTGAAGTTTAGTGTGGACAGTATTTTGGGTAACAATGATAATCATCGGTCGAGTGCGGCGGTGACGGAAGTGGCTCGGAGCCAGGAGCCGCCGTGCGCGGGGTGCGTGGCTGCGCTGTACCGCTGCTGCAGGGATGAACCACCCCTGCTCCAGTTGCCGCTGCCTCTTCCATACACACATTTACATCCAGCGTTAAGGCCTACTACTGGTAAGTTTGCATTTTTAAGTTGAATAAACTTTTTGTATTCATCAAGAGCTTTCAAGCCGTTTGTGGTTTATTTGAGTGACTTGTGTCTAAGTATTTAGAAGTTCAACACGCTTGTGCAGTAAGTTTTTAGCTTTATGGTTTGATATCTCATAAGGACATAATACAGATACTGTTTCTGAAATACATAGGTACCTATAGGAAACTTGTGGTCTGATAATATAAAAGTTCCAAATCGGTTGTTTTTGCAATTAGTTAATTTGATATCTATATAAAGCTTTTGAAAACTTTCTCTTAAAATAAATGTTTTGTAATGACTACAAATTTTTATTGTGTTCTTGTCAACTGCACCCATACCAATTAGTGTATACAATCAAAGTTCTTCTAACTGAGCAGACATGTGCTACTGGGGTGTTTGTTGCGTCTACTTCCCAGCTATAGCACTGTAGGAAGTGGTGAAGAGTGGGTGTTTTGGGGGACTGTTTCATGTAACTTAACCCGTTAGATGTTCGCCTATTAGAAGCCGTTTGCTTATATGAAGTCAACGATTTAAATGGTTATATTTATTGTGTTTTTGAGATCATCTTCCCAGCGTTTCATTTGTCTACCTTTACTTCTTTTACCATCCCTGGGGTACCATTCTGATATTAGTCTAGTCCATTTCTCATTTCTCTCTCTCAGCATATGTCCTGCCCATTTCAATTTAAGTGTTTTCCATACTTGATTCACATTTCTAAATTTAGTTAAATTTTTAATTTTATTTAATCTTATTTTATCCTTTCTTTTTACTCCGATTACAGTTCTCTCTATTCCATTTTGACAAACTATAATTTTATTAGTTAGTTTCTCTGTTAATGACCATGTTTGACAACCATATGTTAAACATGGCAAAATGCAGGTGTTATATACTTTTCTTTTGTCTTTAATTGGCATGTCTTTGTTTTTCATAATTTCGCTAAGAGACCAAAATCTTTTCCACGTGTTGGCGATTCTTCTGTCAATTTCTTTGTGCATAGTATCCCGTGTGGCTATTAGCTGTCCTAGGTATATATACTCATCTACGTATTCTATTTTCTCCATGTTTACAATGATGTTGTATGTCTGTGAACCATTGGTCATAATTTTGGTTTTTGTTGTGTTCATTGAGGGGGTTGTTTGTTATGGGGTTCATACGACATTTGAGGGGTTAAAAAAGTGCTGATTTTGAAAAACTTATTTGCAGAATTATTTAACTAAGTTAACGTAAATAGAATTGATTAATTTATTGATAATTAGTTATGTAAGATACCTAAGACCCGTTTTTAAAATAAACTGCTTAGCAAAACGTACCTATAACTTAATCAATATTTAAGTAAGGAGTTGAAGAACAAATACGGGCCATTGACTTTATTTTTAACTTGTGAATTAGTGTAATAACTAACAAAGCAATATTAATAAAACAAAATGACTGAATAAAAAAATAGGAAACACTTCTACCTGCTAGCAGAAATCGAAGCAGTTTTCTTGAAAACGGATGATATCATCCTATATCTGCTGAAATAATTCGCACAGGTTATTATTTTTAATCTGTAGTCTGCATTACAGATACGTAGTTACTAAATAAAACAGAGAAACGATTCGACTACACTTATGTATGTATCTTACCTACGCACGAAAAGTATTAAATAATTAAATTGGTACCAAAGTAACTACATACTTATTAATAATTTCTTCTGTGGCCATCTGAAATAATATTTTATAAAATATTGTAATATTATTTTTATTGTTGCATTGTTAAATGAAGCGAAGGCGGCTCGTTTATGTCTTTTATACTGTGTAAAAACACTTTCCTTTTATTTGAATTAAAATCAATCTTTCTAGCCTTTTACCAACTATGTTTGGGTCTACTTCCAGTCTAACCGGATGCAGCTGAATACCTGTATTTTACATGGAGCGACTGCCTATCAGACCTCCACAACCCAGTCAGTAACTGGGTAATACGATACCCCTTGATACCCGTAACAATAACAACGGTCAAAGATCCACGAATGACAGTAGGGACCAACGGCTTAATGTCCTGTCCGAGGCACAGAGGTCCCTCGATATGTAAAAATGGTCACCCATCCACGGACCAACGTTGCTTAACCTGATGGATCGATCCGTGCGACTGTTACTACTTAACCACGACGAGTCCTCATTAAAACATATTTGAATTAAAGTAAGTATGTATAAAAAAATACCATTTTATTTAAACAATTTTATGGGGCGATTAAAATTGTATTTCAATACCTTTGTTAAGGAAAAACCCGTTTTTTTTCAGATCTAATGTTTTAAAATTCGCTTTATGATCATTTATATCCAGGCGGTGTAGTAGCTACCACTTGCAAAAAGACAAATAGTTTTTTTTATGAAATTTTCTGTAAAGAAATACTTGATATGCGAATAAGTAATAGAGAACAGAGCTGCCAAGAATTAGGTTGTCCAAAGAATATTTTTTATTAAATGCTCTAAGAGTTATTTCTCTAAATGATTTTATTTCTGTAGTTCGTAGTTTTACTGTTTTACACGTCAATAATATTTTAAAAGCTAGATGAGGTCGGCCTTACTATTTACTAGTCTGAGGAGAAAGGAAGTACAGAAGTCAGTACATCAAGCTATCCCAAACTGTCAAATTTCCCCAATTAAACACGAACCTTATTCTTTCGTGATAAAGTTGAAAATCTATCAAAGACATTTGACAGATTGGGGTAGCTTGATATGCAAGCCTCTGTACATACCATATACATAGATTGGTATCTAAAATAGTCTGTTGAGGAAAGGAAAGAGTAAAAAGACACAGTTATCAATATATCAAAGATTGTAATTATGTAGAAAGAATAAAAATGTGTCTTCTACTTCCTATCCCATCGGTTACTAAATAAATAGTTAATTAAAAAGTTTGATCGTTGCATTGCTTTTAAAAAACTGGCCGTTTTACTTGTAAAAATTGATACTGAAGCCATTTAGTAATTTTAAAAATGTTTGATAAAGTAAACATTAATGGCGTCTTCAATGACTTTGATATGAAATGGCCAGTATCCCCACCGTAATTGAAACATAAATTATTTTCAAGATTGTCTTTATATAGGTTTTTAAAGCCTGATCCTCCGTTATAGGTGAATAAGTAGGTAATACCTTAAATAATAGATTTTAGAATTAGATATTGGTATCATGTTAGATGGTAAGTTTGCTGGAAACGACCGGCACCATGGAATAATATCCTAGGTCATATAATGTTGCAATATCCCATTGAAATCAGTTATGTAATATATGTAACCTCCTACTATGATCACTATAGGTAGGTACCAGGATCATGTTCTATAGTTCAATAGTAAAAACCATAAAAAAGCCTAAAAATAGCTTACAAACAGTAGTACAAGTTTGCGAGGTTGGAAATATTTTTATTGCTGTTTAAGATTGCCTACGGGATTGTAGCACACTCTTTTATTTTGAAACTCCAACATTCCAGCAAACCGTAGTGGTTTTCTTTTTCGAAAACATTGAGTTTTTGTAAGATCAATGGAATGATCGACTACACTTCGTCCCGAATCGGGACACTGTAATGGTAGCGTATGTATATAAATAAACAAATTAAACCTGACTTCACCCGCGTTTGTCGTTAGGCATCTGAAATACTCGGTAATCTATAACGAAGTTTATGACAGTTCCCGAGCCAAGCGTGACGATTTTCCACTGTCCATCCATGATTGATAGCTTCTCCCCGCGATTTCTTTCGCGTAGAAGTCTTAAGATATATGAGAACCACAAACTCCTCCGGCCCCTGCCCCACCGCGTTGCATCTCTCTTTTCGCTTAGCGTTCTTTTTGCTGGGATCGTAAAGATCATAGCGTCTTTAACGTTCCTCAAAATTTGGCTATCAAATGCAAATCCTACGGGTAGTTCCGGAGATTGTACAACACGCGATTAAATAAAAAAACCGGCCAAGAGCGTGTCGGGCCACGCTCACTGTAGGGTTCCGTAGCTTCCCACGCAAACTTAGTTTTTGTACTATTTTTCAAAAACTGTTTAACCCAAAAGGTTCAAAATAATTTTCCTAGAAAGTTTACATAAAGTTCTGCTTTTGAGAATTTTTTCAAATTTTTTAAACTTATGGTTCAAAAGTTAGAGGGGGACACATTATTTTTTACGATTATTTCCGAAAATAGTAATATTTTAAAAAAATATTTAAACTATACAGTTATATAGAGTTCTGTAATAAATACCAACATTTTTCGTCAGCAAAAATAACTTTGTTTTTCATAGTATTTGTATGAAAAACAAAGTTATCATTTGCGTTTTTTTGAAAAAGTGCTATATAACTCAAAAACTATTCAACTCATCAAGTTGAAAATAATTTTCCTAGAAAGTTCATATAAAGGTCTACTTCTGTGATTTTTTTCATATTTTTTAAACTTATGGTTCAAAAGTTAGAGGGGGGGGGGACACATTGTTTTTGACTTTCGGAGCGATTATTTCCTAAAATATTAATATTATCAAAAAATGATTTTAGAAAACCCCTATTCATTTTTAAATACCTATCCAACAATATATCACACGTTAGGGTTAAAATTAAAAAAAAAATCGCTCCCCACTTTACGTCTGGGGGAGGTACCCTAATAAAAATGTTTTTTTAAATTTTTATTTTTGCACTTTGTCGGCATGATTGATATACATATTGGTACCAAATTTCAGCTTTCTGGTGCTAACGGTCACTGAGATTATCCGCGGACAGACAGACAGACAGACAGACAGACAGACAGACAGACATGGCGAAACTATAAGGGTTCCGTTTTTTGCCATTTGGCTACGGAACCCTAAAAACGAACACTAACTACTATCTTGTATATAAAATTCTCGTGTCACAATGTTAGTTACCATACTCCTTCGAAACGGCTTGACCGGTTTTTATGAAATTTTATAATGCACATTCAGTAGGTCTGAGAATCGGCTGCTATCTATTTTTCATTCCCCTAAGTGATTAGGTAGGCAGGGTAGGTAGGTACGTAGAGTAGGTGGGTTGGGTAGGTAGGATAGGTAGGTAGGTCGGGTAGCTAGGATAGGTACGGGTCTGGTAGGTAGGGCAGGTATCATAGTTAAGGACAGGACAACGTCTGTCGGGTCAGCTAGTATTAGTATAGATAATCTATTACTCCCTTTTGAATATTTTTTGTTATTGTTGTGTAATTAGGCTCATTTATTGGCATCGGCAATAGACTGGAGGGCCGGGACTGGTGGGATTGTCCGAAAGTGTTGCCGCTACCCCGGCACATATAGGGCTAAGGTAGGAACATGGTAGGTTGAGTAAGTAAGAGTCTGAAACTCCCTTCCGCTACGTACAAACTAAAAAAAAGGAGTAAAAAATTAATATGTAGTGTCTACACTTCAAGTGCTCCGTCATCAAAACATCATTAGTTTAATCCCAGAAAATAAAAATGACTTATAAAAATAAAATTATTCCTCATTCAAACATTTTCCTTTATTTTCAGTATATCGCCTCCCTCTTCCTTCATCATCACCGCCGCAACAGTCATCCGCTCCTCGATGTGACGTCACATCGAGCGGCAAGAGGAAGCGGTCGTGGTCCCGCGCAGTCTTTAGCAACCTTCAGCGGAAGGGACTTGAGCGACGGTTTCAAATTCAAAAGTATATCACGAAGCCAGACAGGCGGCAGTTAGCGGCAACGTTAGGACTCACTGATGCTCAGGTATGGAAGTTTTACGCTACATAGGGCCCATTTTACAACAGTCAGATAACTTTATACAATAAGTAAGTAAGTAGGTACCTACCTACTTTAAATGGATAAACTATTTTACTTTATTTTCACACATAATCCGTAGGTACAAAAACTGTCCAATTTATTCCTCGCGAGTGCCTAAATCTGAGCTTACGCTGTCATCTTGTTTTATCGATACATTTCTCAAAAAATTTCAAATGTTTACCAGCAGCGCCATCGTGTCAACTTCATCGAGCGCCAAAAGATTGCATACTTATTCAAAAAGGTTGCTTCACAGAAATTAAAAAACAATGGCCATTTTCCAAAAAAAAATAATTTTGTAAGCCTTATTAGAATTTAAAAATATATGAAAAAGTAAACTTTAATGGCATCTCACAACATTTTTTAAACAGAAGGCCAGTTACAAAGAAGGCCAAATACAAAACTACGGAGCTTTGTATTTGAAAAAGGTTGAACATAAATTACAGAAATGTAAGTATCCTGAATATACTGATAGATTTCATAAACAGTTGTAGAGATTTTCAATATGGATTGATATACCTACATATTTTTTTGTTACGCGCGTTGGTCGCGTGCGAATGCGATCACGATGAATGGACGTGTAGGTATAGTGTAACACAATAGCACTGACGATCAGCGAGCGCGTCTTCATGGCGTAACATTATTAAAATTATAACACTGTTTGTACCCTGATTGCCAGGGAGTTTTAATTTTAAAGGAATAGAATAGAATAAGTTTAATGTTGCTGCAAGTTTTTTAAAACAAAGTTTGGTTAAAAAATAAAAATATCTATCTCTAGAACATTCCTCTTCTTATTCATAAGTAAAAATTATAGTAAACTCGCCACAGTCTTATCTGTCTCACGAAAACTTGCCACAGCTTTAAAAGTACCGATAGCAAACGAAGTAGTAGTGTTTAATGGCCATGGCCACATGGCCCATGGATCATATTTTGTTATACAGTTTTCTTCTTTGTCTTTATTTGGAAACTAGGTACGTTACTTTTACTAAACAATAATGTTGAACGAATATCGTTTTACTGTCCGTGCATCCAAAACAAGTTTGACCTACCTGTAACGAGTTTACTATACCTGTTGTGAATTATTTTGTCACTGTGGCAAGTTTACTATATTTTTTACTTGCGGCAAATTTTCATTATGGCGAGGTTACAATAACCCATTCTGCTGACTACTGAGATTGAGACCGTTTTATATTGAAATTTGGGTATGGGTAAAGTTGTATGATTGTTATTACGATTTTTTTGCATTGCACATGCCTAGGAAACGCTTACAAAGGAATTCAAGGGGCGAGTAGAATATCTACTTACTCTTTATTAAGTAGGTACCTAAGTACCTACTGTGGAAGGTTGAGGACCTTTCACAGAGGGGACTCAAAGGTAGAGCGTGTATTCTGTGTGTAGGTATTGGGATTTGCTACGCTATGAAAGCAAACACACAGGACGAGAAACACCACATATATTATAAGGAGTACATCTGCCAAGCCCCCCGTCTTATTATATTACTCTTTGCAAGCCCAGCGGCCCAAGACAGACTGTCACTTGTACAAAAACCTATCAACTACTTTAAACGTATTACTTATAAAGGTTCGAATGCCGCCAGATTATTACCAGCCATGTTCAACATAAGGTTTCACTCGTATTACATCACATTAAATTAAAGGCAAATATAAATGTAGAAAATTTACAAAGAGTGAATATCCTTGGAAATATGGCTATTTCACGAAAATATGACTTTACATCTAACTATTAGGAAGCAGTTCAGACATCGGTGCACGAGCGGTGAGCCCGACTCGCATAGAAATGAGTACCTACAGTAACCCTTTTTCGGCTTTAGCATAAACTAAATAATGTAATGTTGTTGTAATATAGGTATTGTATTACCACGGAAGTAAGCAGAATAATTACGTACCTACCTATTCGTATCTAGTGTGTGTGTCTAAACACTCAATAATTAGGTGCCTATATTAATGTGAATCTACCTACTAAGTATTAAAATGTTTGAAAAATACTTACACAGGACCAATTTCACCAATAAAACTGAACGCGATCAACATATTATCCAAACCGCGTTCAACAGCTGTCAGTCTCACTCAATATTCCCTCATTTATAATAATTATTACAGTTTCAGTTTACAGTTCACAATAGGCCAAGCGGCTAAGCGTTACGCAGGTACAGAACTCATCTCCATTGATATAAGTAGTCTATGGAACTCACGAAACGGGACGCAACACTTGCTTCTTCATTATCTGCCTATCCTTTTCCCAACTAGGGAGGCTCCAACTATCTTGTCGACTTCCAGATAAAAACGTTTCTAGGTACTAGACTATTCAACATCATACCTATACTTATAAGGTTTTTGGTAACGTAACTTTCCGTAGGGATAAACAATTTCTAGTTTGGCCCTATAGTAAAAGTTTATCATATTTATGAATACAATGACAACGAGGTTTTCGGTTATTTCAATAATATACCTTGTATAATGGAGATGACACTCATCAGCTGCGCTTGCGACTGCCCCTCCCTAGTAGCTATAACTAGACCAAAAAGGCTGGCAGTGAGGTTATTTAACCGATGAAAATAATATTGAAAATCAGATATTACTAAGCTAGAAACCAAAATCTGTGTTGCATGGTAGCACAGCGGGGCCTAGCGCTCCGCTGCCTCAAGCTGTACGATGTCGTACGAAAACATCTGTATCCGATAATGGTTGTTAATCGATAGCGGACGCCGCAGGTGGTGTGGCGCCGACGATGCCGGTGGCGTGGTGTGAAACTGTTTTACAGTTGCCTGAACCAAAGTTACTTAACACTGTTGCTGTTGCAAAAATACATAACTAGATATATTATATTGATAGTTATTCAATTACTTATACATATAGAGAAACCACTTAGCGTTTTAACTGTAATATAGCCTTTTGACATATTTTCTATGTAAAAGCTGTCATACCGCAATTTATATTCCTCGAAAAATTATCTGAAGATTGAAAATCGGCCTTTAGTATTACCTATCTCTGTCTGTACCTACCTATCTTACGCGTAGATTACGCCTAAGTGTAGTTTCTTCCACAAAAGTATGAACCAAAATGGCAAAATAGTTGCGATTTCTATTCTGAGAACATGTTACTAAAGCTGTCCCCGTCGGCCACTGAGTCCATGGTTCCCGCTATTAAAACTAACTATTTTGTATCCTCGAATAACCTAACCATAGATATAATACCTACGTACTTAACCCTTAATAGGGCATGGGCAAACGGTGGGTGTTTGAAACAAAAACGCAGTGTGAGAAGATAAGAAAGGTGTTTAGTGTTTGAAAATTATTTAATTCCAAGTGTTTTCAGTTTTTCAGGAAAACTTGTGGGTAAATTATTCCTCTTGCCCATGTAGATCATCACATGTGGGAAATTCTTTCCCTACATATGGGAAATATATTTCATACACATCCAGTAGTAGGGGCAAGAAAGTTTACAACCAAAAATGTATGTGGGAATAATGTTCATCTTGCCCTATTAAGGGTTAACTAATCTGCGTTACTAAATAATATTTTTGTCCACAGGTCAAAGTGTGGTTTCAAAACCGTCGCATGAAATGGCGGCACACGAAAGAAGGGCGCGGCGGCATAGCCGGCACCACCGGCTTACCGGGACGGGACCCAGATTCTACCAACGATGACAACGAAGATATTGACGTTGACACACTCAGTGATTAGTTAGAACAATGGACTGAAATGTTTTAATTCGAAACATTTTATGAATCAGTTCCATGAGATATCTCGAGTTTCGTGCCTTTTTGCCGCAAAGCTGTTTTGGCTTGAAAGGTGTGAGTGTTTGTGAAATAACAAGCAGATGCGAGACAACCTTTCCCCATCTTAAGTTGGTAGCGCACGGGCATATCCTGGGTGGTGGCGGTCTTTGGCCTCAGTATCTCTTCAAAAAATATTTTAGTTATAGTTCAAATTGATAAAAACAACGATTGATTGGTGAGGTCTGGCAATGTGTTATTTGATTGTGTTTTCCCATCTCGAATTTCTCAGTAGCAGCCCGGAGTCAGGGTCTGTGCCCGTTTGATGGCCCACTACATGGGACTAACAACATATCTGGCAAAACGTGGATGTTACTATTTTTATTATACCTACCTCTGCCTAACCTTTCGGGGATTACGGGGGTGATGATATATGTTGTAATAATTGGCGAGAAAATAAAACTGATTGATAGAGTTCTTGTTATATTTTTTCATCACAAATTAAGGCACGTTGTGAAGTACAATTCTTAAAAATCTTGTTAAAATATTTTTTAAGCTATAGCTAAGGCAATTTTATAAATTTCTTTTTTCTGTTATGTGCAAATAAGACATTATATATGTATAACATTATGTTGATAACAGATATTATAATAGACTTTAATTTATTTATTTTAAATCAATCTAAATAATTGTCTTTGATTAGTTTGTGGATAGTTCATATTGTTGTAGTCAATAAAAAATTACTCTAGTATAAAGTAAGACCTGTGATTTTACACAATTGATTATAACGTAGATCCTTTCAATAAAAAAAAGTGCAGTGTGGCCTGCATATAGTTTGATTGTTCACATGATGATGTACGTGTATTTTTTTAAGTGATTTATGCAGTGTTGCCCACCCAAATGTGCGAGAATCTACACCATAGATCTATGAATCGTTACTATGTCATGATTGGTGAACATCATTGCTCACACGGTAGGACGCAGAGACGGAAGGGATTAACTTACTAATCTCGACGCTAAAGAGTAGAGAGTAGTTTGCGATAAGGAAATACCGTTTCAGTGGGTATAAGCAGGTAAATTATACTTGTGTGTACAGTGCTTCTGCGGGAGTGGAGGATTTTATCTAAATAAAATAACGCAATAGTGCAATACATCCTTTTATTACATTAATATTAATAGAATTTAATTTACAAATAGAAAGAGCTGCTACACAACAAGGATAGGTATTAAAATATTAATGTACAATAACATTTGTAAGTGAAAAGGATAGTGCATGGCAAAAATATTAACTAAAACTAAAGGGCAATTCATAAGTAAAGTAATTTGAAAAAACGTCTAATAAATAAGTCTACGAAAATGTATAAGTAATTATTGCAAAATATTTGTCAGAAATACTGGACAAATTCATTTGGGTGTAACGTTCTCTGACTCCATTCAATCAAAAGTATAGTCATTCCTACGAACTTAGGTTCTACGATATGTTCAACATAAGAATCTACTTTAAAACATCCTACAACCTATCATTTGAATAACTACAAACATTTTACCTATTTTGGCAATAGCATATTTTGAACCCTATCTAGTAATCTACAAGTTTCACTTTGCTCCTAGCGTTTCCATCGCCAGGCTCTTTATCTTGTTCTTGTGAGGGACTACTGCTGTGCTCAGTGTGCCTAAACCCGTGACCCCTGTACCCACCTCTATGTCCGTATGGCCTCCTCCTCCCGGGCGGAAACTCCTCTTTCCACCTGCCCTCATGACTCGGACTTTCATAACGATTATAGCTGTCATAACGAGGGGGCCCTTGTTCGCGATTCGGATACTTATCGTATCTATTTGAGTAGTGTGACGGTCTTTCCTCGTCGTTTCTCCTGTCTTCCTTGGGCTCTGGTTCTTGATTACGCCGTCTCTCTGTATAGTGTGAGTTTTCTCCATATTCATATAGTTTTTGTCTCTGCGAAGTCGATGTGGACTCTTTGTTGACTTCCCACACCGGTATCCGCGGCGGGGGCGTGACGCTTCGAGATTTACTTTTGTCCTCTCTTTTCTTGTCGTTCGACAAAGATTCTCTGCAAAATAAAAATCGAACGGTATGAAAACAAAAAAACTAAACTCAGTGATGAGAAACTTTGTGCAAATTAATTTATATCCATACTAATAATAAAACAGAAGAGTTTGTTTTTTTTAACGCGCTAACCTCTGGTCATACCAGTGGATTTGAAAAATGTGTATTTGTATTTCATAGTCCAATTCCTGAGAAAGGTTATAAGGCTTTTTAACATAACACTACAACCCCCTTCATACCCGAGTAAGAAGAAAAAAAGTCAGAAAGAACGTCGCTCAGACGAAGTCAAGGGCAGAAGCTAGTATAGTAGTATAAATAAATATAATACCTTGAAGATGAATGACTGTTACTTCTATCGGAGTCGTCTTCGCTTGATCTCCTATTCTGTTGGTGCCGCATTTCGCGCTGCCTGTAACAATAACCCCATATTGAAGTAATCTGAATCTAAACATTAAAATATTGCCGCGATACAAAAATATAAAATGCGTGAGATTTATCTCGGATATGATGACACATAATTTTGAAAAAAAAAAACATGAAATGCATTCATCATAATTATGATTTCATGTTTTTTTTTTAATTTTCAGGCACTGTTCGTGATAGTTGAGGGATTATATAAATGAAAAGGGAGTGAGCGATTACGTGACAGGGGAAGATTGGAAGAAAACATTTTCCGCAGACCGCAGTAAAATGCGACAAGGACAGGGAGAATGAGATCAGATGGTATTCATGATTGTACAAAGTATAGGTGACACAGACTTGCGCCGCAGTTTGATTGCTAGTTCCCTCATTTCTTCGTCACGCCGCGCCTGGCGACGGCTCTCGCGTTCCAGACGCTCGGCTTCAGCCCGCTTGTCAGCACGAACTATAAATAAACCATTGTAAATTAATGCCTTAGCTACCTAACATAATGTACCAACATTGGTTATATTTAAAGCGGAACATTAGTTACTATAATTCTTAAGAATATTAAATATGTGCATATTAAAAGATTTATAGATATTCAATGAATAATTTATGGATCGTATGTGCTTAGCTCATATAAAACTCACGCTGCCTTGATAATTGTGCCTGCATTTTCCTCTTGAGTTTTTCCTTCAGTGAAAGCGTTTCACGCGAAGCACCCTGCAAAAGCCGTCAAGTTAATTTCATAGACAAATTATGGGAGAATAGACTCTTTTCTGAGAACAATTCTCGTAAAAGTATTCCAGGACTTTTCCACTCCTTCTGTTGGTTAAATAAAGGTTGCGTGTGTTTAATACCTCACATAGGGTGATGTTGATTCAAGCCTCGTGATGAAGGCATGAACATTGATGAACATTGTAGTCCGGCCTGTAAGGAATACCTTACCCCAAAAAAGCCTGTCCGTCAAGTAAGGATACCTTTTCGGCAGTTCTACCCATGTGTTATGAAAGGTCTTGCTTCCCCTTAATGAACTTACGGAATCTTATTGTCCGCGCATACATCTGCCGTTTATACATATAGGGATAAACTTGTTATGGCTAATACATAACTATTTCATATTAAAGTCAACGTTATGTGTTAAGTGACTAATATGGCGTGGCGTACTGGCATGTAACTTATGGTCAGGTCAGAATAAGATAGAAAATCTTTTAACATTGATGATATTTTATGAAGATGTGCATTACATTGAATAGAATCGATTTTCATAGTAAAATAATAGTTCAAGAATATTTTGCACGGCAAAAATGAGAACTTGTAACAATCCATCATAGTCGAATGTTAACGCACACGGCGGGGAACACAATAGGTTGGTTTTCAAGCAACAATCATCTCAATGAAATCGAGCAAGACAATGGGTTCAAATAAACACGGGAATTTGGCAGGTATCGCCACAAACTATCATGTGGTAATTTAGTTTCGCATCACAGATAGTAAAAAGCGACATAATCTGCTGTTGTACGAACTACTGCCAGTAATGTCGTAAAGTGCTAAAATGAAAGCAGAACAAATGTATAAATACAAATGATTCTTACTGACTTTGGAGCTGGATCCAGATAATCGTAACTGATTCTGGTTTGTATTGGATTTATTGCCCACCGCCGTTCTGAAATTTGGAAAAATTGCTTGTGTCAGAGTTGTGGCAGGCAGAAATTGGTGATGCGGTGATGGAATTTTTCTAAAAAAAAAAAGTACAAAGAATCGGTTTGATACCCTCGTGGGGCTGCCAAGAGTTTTCACAATATTATTGATATTTGTCATTACATTTTCTCTTTATTGGTCATATCCAAGGGCAGAATTACATTTCTGGTTGAGATTTAATACAACCCAACTTCAGAGTGCTTATGACAGGCAAATATTTAATTGCATTGGCATTGATATATTAAAACATCTGTACTGATCTCTCCTGAAATCATGAAATGAAATGAATGATGTATAGTATCGTTTTTTTTAACCAATGGCATCTGTCAGATAAGCTGCGCCACTTTTATACTAACGATAATGTCACATTGATATTACTTAAAACGTATACTATATTTATGTTACAGTTGAAACTCGACCTTTCAAATCGTAATAGTGGTTAGTAAATAAATAACTATTAGAAAAGATCGATTGATTTTAAGAAAACGTACTAGAGTTAGCTATCAGATTTTCTAGATCAGACAAGTTTGATTTGAAACAAGTTCGAAACTCACTTTTTCACGTCGTCATCAGATCCACTTGAGTCGGAGTCGAGGGACAGTTCGCTCGACGACTGGTCCTCCTTGCGCCGCCCATAGTAGCGCGGCACGGCCGGCTTGCTCACAACCTTATCACTACTGTAACATAACACCGCATAACTTAGTCTTGACATCATTTATTAAAATTAAATATCACTACGACTAATGGCTCCTTCACTTTATCTGACTCACCTCACCATTCAAATAAATAAAGTTCAAAACAAGCTTACCTTTCAAATGACATCGACCTGGACTTATTACGCTTGGCATAACCACTAGCATGACTGGAAAATACAAAGATAATTTAGTTTCAACCTAAAAGTACATGCAAATTATTGGATAAATAGTACCGTAAAACGGGGTGAATAGGTATGCAGGGGTGAATCAGGACGAAACTTTAAAAGCGATTTAAGCATTAAATAATATAGTTTGTGGCCAAAAGGACTTGTAATGTGTTTACTGTGTAATAATTATGTAATTAATGATCAATTGTTCTGGCAATAAACTATATTATTTCAATGTTAAAATCCATTTATAAGTTTCGTTCCGATTCACCCCTGCATCCATATTCACCCCATTTTACCGTTAACGAATGTGTAATACAAACTTTGCGGGGCTTCGAGAATATCTGTTTCTACGATTACGTGACCTGGACCTCGAGCGGGTCCGTCTATACGAGCTGTAGGACCTCGAACGAGACCGCGACGAGACGGAACGCGATCTTGACGAGCGAGATTTGGAACGCGACTTTCTCCAGGAACGCGACCTTGAACGTGATCTTGACCGCGAGCGCGAGAATGATCTTGATCTTGAGTTGGGTCCCCTTGGACCTATCTGACGGATGCGACGACTGGTTGGTGGGGTCGCCCTAAAAACATTTAACAAATTAACTTACATAACATTGCGTCCGTCTTCTCCAAAGGAAGAGGCATAGGTGTTTGGCGCAGCCCTATTTCGCGTATTTTGTTAATTCATACCGTTTACGAGGTTTGCGTGCTACATCCGCGTATAACATCCTCAGGTTCTGCTTCACTTTATCGGCATACAGGGGCTTAGCCGCCAATGCTGTGGACAACAAGACAATTACATTATATTCTACTGAACAGAAAAAATAACAATCATTATGATTCGGAAAGCCAAAGCCAATGACACTTGTCTTCTAGTTGATTGTTTAAAGATATATGGAGATGTAGCCTAGCCTTTTCCCAAGGGAAGGCTAGGCTAAATCTCCAGATAAAGATATATGGAGATATGGAAGAAATTGAGCAGCAGCATTATTTTATTCTCTACTATCAGCAAGGCGGTGGTGTCTTTCAAGAATGTAGATATAAATGTAGAGATATAAATGGCAGAACTTTAGATGTCGTGGTAAGCCCAAGTTATCGCTGTCAGGAAATCTAAGGTTAAATCAATAATAAACTCATTAAACTCACCTAGTTTCTCTTCGTCCTCGCCACCGAAAGACGTGATAAACTGTATATTCTCGCCCGTTTCTGGTGAAGGGCTTCGACTGGGCGATCGACTCGGCGACCGAGCCGGCATTGATGACGGAGCGGCGTAACTTGGAGGGCTAACCACCCTCGTAGCAAGCTTCTTGTCGCTGCAAATAAACCGCTATTACTCCAAGACACGCCGAATGGCAACGCAATAAAAAGGAGACGGCCTTACTTGCGTGCCTCAATAGTACAACTTCTTGCGGCAGCATGAAATTGGAATTTTTGCTTTATTATTATACCATCATTATTATATTAAATTACGGACTTATTTTATTAAGATGGTACATTACTAAGACATTAATTGTTATTGATATTTGCTAAGTAATGGTTATACTACGTAAAAGCGTTTTAGTTCTAGACTTGAACACTAAGTTAATCATATTGAAGTAAAACAACTTTTAAATATTGGCCTTTGAAGTCATAAATAATCTCCAGGTTTTTTTTACGTTTTATAACCATTTGTTTTATCAATAAAATTGGAGTGTGTAAAACTCTAAAGACCAGTTTCAACATTATTTTCTACAGTATGAAGCTATTTATTCCTTCCTATTCTAATCTCACGAAGTGTAGGAACTGAACATTATCAATGTTACTTGGAGTACAATAAAGCAATATTCTAATAAGCGCAGAAAGCGTATCAAACATTCACACAACGATTCTAAATTGGTTCTTAATCAAATTAGCAACATACATAACTAGAACGTTATTCAAGCCTACTCACCGATGAGCACGCCTCTCTCTCCTACTCTTTCGCCCAGAAAACATAGCTTTCTCCTTTTCTTCCCTTAGCAGCTGTTTCTGATGCTCCGCGTCATCGGCATCGCCCGTCAGGAATGAGAACAGATCGCAGCCTGCCATGCCGAACTGAGGCCCCACGCTATTCAGCTCGTGAGCCTGTGCTCCGCAAAACGTACCGTGAGCGAAGGTATTCGGGAGTGTACATACTTATTTTAAAATAAAAACAACACTATGTATCCTTGAATTAAGTTACTAGGTATAAACAGTAATACATTACTGAGTGTATGTCGGACCTTTATGGGTCCCTCAGTAAAGTATTACTATTATACTCATGTCATGCACAAACAAAGTAACAAAACATTATTTGTTAATGTAGGTCATGCAGTTTTCGACGCATGAATTGAATCCGCGACATTTACGCTCCACTCCTTTTGCCAATTAGGTCAACATCAATGGGGTCATACAAAACAGGAATATGGGTCAGTTGTGGGATATTGTAAAGAGTGCTCCTAAAAACCTTTAGACCACAATACAGTGAAGATGTTATGAATCAGGTCATTATTGATAAATTAATCAAATTAAATAGTCCTGTTTTTGATTCCTAGGGTGGGTTCACCCCCTATTACATGGGCTTTTAACATAAAAAATTGTGTTTACTACACCTGTATCCAACTCTTCAGAAGTACAAGGTGTGATGTTATTGTACTAAACTGAAGAAAGAGTTCTGTTGCAGTAATAGGATAATAAATAGGAGTCTATGAATGGAACCTTTAGTTACTAACACCATCAATATTCTCTATTACTCTAATAATAAACAATGAACCAGCAGAAACTGTTTACTGCAAATACACAATGGGACCTACTAATGGTGCAATCACTATGACCTTTTAGCCTAACAAGAATAACATTGTAAGTTTTAGAACAGTATGCACAGGACATTGCATGTAAGAATAATAATGGTGCTTTAAATAGTAATGGTAAAAAAACAAGAAAAGTATTTTTGTAATCATCTAACCATAAACCAATCAAAAACATGTAAAAATTAATAACCTAGCAGGAAAACTCACCTGGGAAGCTTCCATTTTGTTCACATCAATGCTCAGGTCCACATCAATGATTTCCAGATCCGATTCATCATCTGAATCTTTTGGTTCCACTTTTTTAGTCTCTGGTCCTGTAATTTAATACTGCATGCCATAAGAATACCCAGAAAAGACCGTAGAATATACTACCCCATGACCAGACATAAGTAGCCATCACAGCACATTGAGGTATAACAGTAAAGCTGAATCTACCGTTAGAACCAGAGGGTTGTGCTCCAGGATCACTATAATTGTATCCTATAGCAGCACCCGTGCCCTTCTTTTCATGGAGTTTTTCTTTTTGGTGTTCTTTTTCTTCTATGGTGACTCCAAACTGTTCTTCTATAGCCAGCTGTTGAAGAAACTTGTCTTCGCCTAAAAAGAATTACTACCGCTCAGTATTGTTGTCAAAACTTTTGTTATATAATATACCAGTAATTAAAGCAGAAGTAAAAAGCTGTTAACATTTTCTGCAAAAAATTGGGTTCTTACTTATTCCCAGAAAAACATTTTGTGCCAGGATTCTGTATCTCTCATAATTGCACTGTCTTTCTTCTGGACTCAACTCTTCTGGTGGTATTTCAGGGATCCTCACTTCCGGTATGTAATCTAGATGAGCTCGTACATCAAAACGATCAATCATGTTGTTGGTGTCATTTTGCCAAGGCATCCTAAGTAAATTAATAAGTTTACAGTTCAGTGATATTCTATTTCATTTGGTTTTAAATGTAATTGATAACTTTTGATTCAATTTTTTCAAGTGACAAATACATATTAACAGTGGCAAAAACTCGAAGATATTAATTCTGAAGCATTCTCTTTTATTTTATTTGACATTTAAAATTCTTCAAATAATATGTTCACTAATACGGTCAGTGGGTAGCCTTAGGGGCGGTACTAAAGAATAAGTTCACTAATGCGATGTTTATTAGTTACTAACATGATAGCTGGGCCTTCGCCTGCTGCAGCAACAGCCGGGTCCAAATTTACTTTGCATGGTCTTCCGTGGAGCTGTAAGAACTGAGTTGGCTCCGCTTTCTGAAATGAAATCATCAACAGCATTTTTTAGGTTTGTTTTGATAATTTCTATTATTTTCGACGACGACTGGAAATGGATTTCCATTGAATACACAAATAAATCATTTAAAATTAAACAAACGATTGGCTCACAATCTTTTCGTAAAAATCCTTACGGCGCTCCGCCCTTCGACGATAATCAACAATCATTCCTCGGATCATCCGCTCTTGTTTCCTTGCTTCGTGCCACATTGTTATATTTGTTTAGTAAACACGTAAACATAAAAAAAATAAACGTAAATTACTACACTTATTAGCGTAACCTAATACGCGAGCTAACTAAATTCTGCGATTGAGGTAATTTTTTATCTTTAGCACGCCATTTTGAAATTTCTACTAGTGTAGTGTAGTAACCATTATTCGTTTAGTAAGGAAACTTCAGTGGTATTTTAGGCGATTGATATGTGGCGGCGGTGCCTAAGAGCATTTAACCTAGGCCTTATAGGTTAGGCGGTTAAATGCTCTAAGACCTAGGCGGTGCAATCAGAAATTAAGCAAGAAACCAAACATGCTTTGAAAAAATCTAAATTGATACGAATTCGATACTTTAAAATAAATATCGATATATCGACGATATTTATCGATAATTAAAAGGAAAAACATCGATATTTTTATACATCGATATTTATTGCCCATTCGATTGGAGACTTTCAGTTTCAGTCACAGAGTAGGTACTATCTATAATTTATAAAGGAAGGATGGCTTTCAGTTGTTTTAAGACAAGAAAGACGAATGCTCCGAAATTTCGAGTTATTTTTTAATACGAGTTTCGACGCGGCAATACCGTGGCAGAAACAGCTCGCAATATCAATGTTGCGTTTGGAGAGGGGTCTGCATAGATATAATAATGTACTCTGTGGGGTTCTGTGTCTAATCCGATCACCATGTACGGCAAGCCGATCCCTTGGGCGAAGCATGCCAAGTACCTGGGTGTCACTCTCGACCAGCACCTCAGTTTCGCAGAGCACATAAAGCAGGTCCGTTCGCGGGCCGCTTTCGCTCTCGGTAGGCTCCAATTCATGCTTACAGAACGCAGCAAATTGTCACTCCGGTGCAAACTGCGTCTCTATAAGGCTGTAATCCGCCCCATCATGACTTACGCTTGCGTCGTCTTCGCGCACGCCAAACCCAAGTATCTGCATCGAATGCAGACACTTCAAAACCGGTTCCTCCGTAAGGTCTCAGGAGCTCCCTTTTACGTCCGTAACATGGACCTTCATGTAGATTTTAAACTCCCCACAGTTCAGCAGTTCATGAAACGCCTCTCGAAGCGTTTCTTTGACACTGCCATAAAACACCGCAATCCCCTGATTGCGGCCGCCTCCCGATACACTCCGTCCCGCATCAGTAAGGTTCGCCGTCCACGGCATACCCTCGTTGCCCCTGACGATGCCACCACTCTCCTCCAGGAGAGCAGCCCGGCTACTAGCACTATTAGAGTAACATACAGATACAAAATTCCGTCGTTCCGTCCTCGCCGTCGAGGCCCGTCGCGACGACCCTGTCCACTCTCACCCTCCCGACCCTTGCTCGAGCCAGCCCGCGTTGCCGCTGAGCCAGTAGTTTTAAAAACCCCCGATCCAGCTGTCCCTTGCTGTCCCCCCCCAGCGACGCCCTAAGCCGAGGTCCGAACCCCGCAGGGGGTGCCCTTAGCGTGTAGTCGCTTAGTTTTGTAAGTTAGGTATAGTTTTTATTAAGCCCTGGCTGGAGGCTACAATTCTTTTGTGGCAGCCACAGGCAAGCCCGGTTAAGCAGTAGACAACCCTTTGGTTGAACTGCGAGATGCCATGATCAAAAAAAAAAAAAAAAGGGTTCTGTGTCTGTGGGGGTCTGGGTCTGCTAATGAACGCACCGTGCGATTTTGGTTCAAACGCTTAGGGTCTGGTTCGGAATATTCCTTTTTTTCGTGATTTGGACAATTCTGTGTTAAAAATTTTTTTCTCAGGAAGCAGTACAAAATGCTTTCACACAGTTTGTCGAATCTAGATCACGAGATTTCTATCGCAAAGGCATAAATGTAGATGGCAGCAATGTATAGATAATAATGGTACCTAATTATTTTGATTAAATAAATATGTTAAATTAAAAAAAAAAAAACTAATTACAATGTTTCAGTACAAATCGGCTATTTGGCTATTTCATACTTACTTTCCCCGCAAGTTGATATTGCGATTTGCGGCCATCTTGGTGACGTAGTCGACGTGTCGCACCGTTGCGTTCGCAAGGTCAGCCCGCGCATTTCTGTACTATTTTGCGACGGATGACGTCACACAGCTGTTATTGTGACAAGGTTCCATCGCAATATTCGCAATATCAACTTGCGGGGCTTTTTAGACCACTAATAGGTATATCTAACAACATAGATTGAATCTAAGCTAAAGACATGTAGGTATGATTCTAATAGTTTTATGTCATGTACGGTTTACTGATAATAAAATTATAAATCAATAAGCTTTTTCTGGGAATTCCTTAGAAGAAAGATCAGGTCTACCTCTAACCCGCCAGAAAATCAACTACCATAATTATTATGGAATGCAGTACCTACTGGTTGCTTGGTTGGGTAGACAACTAGACATACCGCAAGTTGATATCAGAAACATCATACACAAGCAGTTATTAGCGCAAGAGGAGGAATTGCTTGATATTAAATGTGGAAGCAATTAAGATTTTTTATGTGACTCAAGATGGCTGGACAAATCTTCAAAATAGCTTGCATTTAACTAGGTCAATAGGTCACTTTATGTGACGGCTAAACACCCTTATTTCAGAATTTGTGACGCTACAGAATCTTAGATAATCGATCGAAAACGTGTCCAGCCATCTTGAAAAACCACTTTTCGCTGGTCTCTCAATCTCGGTAACGGAAGTGATTTTGACGACTTTTTGCATATCAACGGGCGTCACATAAATTTGTGACGGGCACCGAGCTAAAAGTTTTGTGATAAGTACAGTGGTTTAGTGGAAAAATGCAAAAATCTGTGTCCAGCCATCTTGATTTTACGTATAAAACTTATGGCTGGCACTTCCGAATCTCAATAACGGGGGCGTTTTCGAATATGGTTCCTTTACTAATACTTGGTGACCCAATGTGTGACAGTAGGTAATAACGTTTGATTTATGGCGTCACATATAAGGGTTTACGAGAAATCAATAAAAACTTAATGTCCAGCCAACCTGAGTTCAAGATGGCTGGACACATGTATCTCCACTGCCTGATGATCTACGACCTTCGAAATGTGTTCAAATTTTGTGACGGGGACGATAATGATAACCTGAAATTGTGACGGAGAAACTTTGCGTAGTTTCAAAGATATTGACCATTTAAATTTTCCCATACAAACATCCATTAATATTGTGAGGTGACCATAATTTTACATAAATAAAGGATTTCTTTTTAATCGATTAATTGGCCGGTAGCATCCACGCCTGCTTTGTATTTGATTTCCCCGTGGGAATAAAAGGTTTTCCTGCAGTGAAAAGAGTCAGTATGTGTTAATTCAAAATAATAATTGACCACCAGCGCTGCAAGAGAGAGCCCACTTGTATTTCGCGTTTAGTTCATTATCTTATGTAACTGAAATGAGAACTAAACTCGACAGCCGGCAGTGTATGTACTTTTCGAAGTGTTATCACTAATCAGAGTACTAGTAACTATTAATTAATCTGCGGTAAGACAACCTAAATAAAAGTTAAGATTCGACCAGTGTAGTAGCAACTTTAAGCAATAGATGGCGACACCAACATCAGCTATCATGGCAGTATAGTTTGTCCTCCGACGTTTTCGTGGTAGCCCGCGAAATTCAATTTATTCTATGTAATCTTCAATAGATTTTCAACTTTATATCCAATAACATAAAGTTGAAAATCTATTAAAGACTACTGAGAGTTTACGTTTATCGTTTGTGACTTGGCTAGGGGGGCTGGCTTGTTCTCGGTTTCGCTCAGTTTGTCGCGGTGAAGAGATGTACAGCGCTGCCAATCGCGGGGAAAATCCCCGATTTGCGGGGAATTGAGGGTTAGCGCGGGGAGAGCGCGGGGAATGATAAAAATCGGGGAATTTCGGGGAATCCAGAACAGTTTATAACTAAAAAATCACGTTCGGACTTGGCAGTTACAGCTCGACACTACTAACATAATTTTGAATGGCAACACCACTCAAATGCCTGCTCAATTTAATGTGTCTCTGGAACGCATCCAGTGTTAATCGCCTTAGATATATTAATGATTTTCTGATTAAAATTATCGAAGGCGATTAACATCAATACATCTCTCTTAAAATTTCTTGTTTTTTTGCAATTTGCAGGCCAGTCTAAGGGAAATCTTGATCAAAATATGACATTCAACAATAATAACTATGTATAATATATTTAAGTACATAATTGTAACCTTAAAAATCATCAATACATCTCTCTAAGTTAGATTTCCATGGTCACGGCAAATCTAAACACAACAAGAAAATTTGAATTTCGCGGCCTACCTGCTAAAAACTTGAATTTTTGTACCTGCACTAAAATGTTAATAGTAATTACTTTATTTGAATAGTAAGGCTGTAGATGTAAGTGTTAATTTTGTTTTATGGTATATTATTTTATAAAAGTTTTAGTACTTATTAAACAAATTTTGTATAGAACAGTGTTTTTATTCAAAAAATATCATTTCGGGGAATTTGTGGTTAATTAACCAAAATGAAGCGGGGAATTTCGGGGAATTGACAACACTGACGCGGGGAACCGAGATTTTTTTATTGGCAGCACTGGAGATGTACCAAATGTACGAACGGGCCAGTTTACGTGTGTCGCCGCCCGTCGCCACGCCCGCGCCCGCCGTCGTCCGGTACGCGGCCTTAGGACGGTGGTAAAACAACGTTGTGGTACAAGGCGGGGGTTACGGAAGTGCAAATGCGAGTTGATCATCGTCATTTTCGCCATTAGAAACGCTGTATAAGTACAAATAAATAAATGTGATTTTATTTACAGCAAACATTATTTTTTCATTTAAATACCTTCAGAGCATTCGTTTAGTTCTCCTGACATAATATATACCTACTAAAAAGAATAGATATCCTCACTTCTACATTTTTGTCTTCTATTGATTTAAATATCTACAGTTGTTCGTATTAGTCTCAGATCAAATAAAAAGTCAAGATGGAACGTTGCAAGCAACAAAGTGACGCCGGTTAAAACTACGCCTTGCCGTATAAATACACAACTACACGCACACACATACAACGAAACTACGCCTTAGCTTGTCAGTCGAGCTATCTCACCGTTCGCGGCGCATCGTCATCAAAAATATAATAATTTACGAGTAAAAATGCCGAGTTGTGTTATGAAAGGGTGTAAAAACCAAACTTCAAGAGATAAAAAGCAGGATGGAATCACTTTTCACACGTAAGTAGACTTGGAAACCAATATTTTCCTTAAATCAAAATTTATCAAAATAAAATTGAGGTTATGGCGTGACATACAACCAGTGTTGCCATTATTAAGTGTTATAGTTTACCCTATTATTGGGTAATGTGACACACAATGTTATGTTACTCGTTTTTTAATCCTCGAACCAATTTTTATGGGTTTTTTTTGTTTGAAAGGTGACGTGATCAATCCGAACGATCGATCTATTTATGAATATACGATGTCGGGGGTTAATCAATTTTTTTTGTTATTATTTCAATAAATTTAATTAGTAAAATATTTGTAATACTGGTATATAAATTTGTTTACTTGTTGTTATAGTTGCCACGCGGATGCCCTGTGACGGGGCAAAACACTGAAGCTGATGAACTTAACTGTCTTGCAAAGCATACCTTCATTTGTGTGACAGTAGCTATTATTCTATCTCGCTTTATCAAAGTGTGAGAATTTGATAAATATTTCAAGGACTATGTTATTGTATGCTTACTTTCCACATCATGTTTTAAAAAAAATTAAATGAAATTAATTCAGCACAAAGGTTTTTAAATAAATATAACCGCACATAAAAATTAAATACCTAGTAATTTTATTTTTGTAACACTTCCCATTTCCTTTCCACTACTTTTTACCTACCTACACTTGGCGTTGAAATGGCTGATAAAACACTTGTTGTATCTAGTGATAACGGTATTAAATAACGTTAGTAAATAGTAACGTTATTTTTGTAATATGGGAAATTTGAATTAAGTGACAACACCGGCCCACGCACCACATGCATAGAAAACCGGCGTCACCTTGTGGTTTGCAACGTTCCATCTTGTCTTTTTATTTGATCTGAGGTATTAGTATCACCAATACACGGATTTTCGTCCATTAAAGAAAACACCTTTAAATATACTTGTCCTACATAAAACCTACAATATTGGTTACCCTACTGCAGTGTTTGTATGGGGAAATTTAAATGGTCAATATCTTTGAAACTACGCAATGTTTCTCTGTCACAATTTCAGGTTATTATTATCGTCCCTTTCGTCGTTAATTTTGAACACATTTCGAAGGTCGTAGATCATCAGGCAGTGGAGATACATGTGTCCAGCCATCTTGAACTCAGGTTGGCTGGACAT
This sequence comes from Hyppa rectilinea, assembly GCA_951799385.1. Classification (NCBI taxonomy): domain Eukaryota; kingdom Metazoa; phylum Arthropoda; class Insecta; order Lepidoptera; family Noctuidae; genus Hyppa; species Hyppa rectilinea. The sequence continues at coordinate 8,142,575 of OX637314.1, forward strand.
TGATTTCTCGTAAACCCTTACATGTGACGCCATAAATCAAACGTTATTACCTACTGTCACACATTGCGTCACCAAGTATTAGTAAAGGAACCATATTTGAAAACGCCCCCGTTATTGAGATTCGGAAGTGCCAGCCATAAGTTTTATACGTAAAATCAAGATGGCTGGACACAGATTTTTGCATTTTTCCACTAAACCACTGTACTTATCACAAAACTTTTAGCTCGGTGCCCGTCACAAATTTATGTGACGCCCGTTGATATGCAAAAAGTCGTCAAAATCACTTCCGTTACCGAGATTGAGAGACTAGCGAAAAGTGGTTTTTCAAGATGGCTGGACACGTTTTCGGTCGATTATCTAAGATTCTGTAGCGTCACAAATTCTGAAATAAGGGTGTTTAGCCGTCACATAAAGTGACCTATTGACCTAGTTAAATGCAAGCTATTTTGAAGATTTGTCCAGCCATCTTGAGTCACATGATTTTTTGAACTTGTTTCTTAATGATAGTGCTAAAGGGTTTCTCAAATGTTTTGTTTCACTTGATAAGCATTGAAGAAAACAATTATTTTTTTCTAATGTTTACATTTGAAATGCTTATGAATTTAATTGTTGAATTGAACCACGGAATAGAAAAAACAGTTGTTTTTCTATTCCGTGAATTGAACTAATCCATTTGCTCCTGTAGGTCCATGCACCATTTATATGGTGTCAAAAAGAAAGTTGAAAATTGGTTAAAAGCAGTAAAAACAATATGTTATTTCAATTATTTTAATTAACAGTATACAAATAAAGATTACTGTAATCTTCAACATCAAAAAATATTTCATTTTCTAATTGATTTGGTTTGCAAATACTCAACCAATTCATAAATTCTTCAAATATATCTAGATTTACTAAAGTGTCAGTCATACTTCTATTGCAAACTAGATAACTTCCTTTCTTGATATATTTTTTGAAGAAATGCCACATTTCTTTATGCTTTTCGTTATCCACAAAGAACTCTAATATATTGATCACTATAATGTCAGATTTTGCAACAAGATCACTTCTTTCCAACACATCAGCATGGACTACTTTTATCCTGTTACTATCCATTGTGTACTGTTGAGTAATCCTCTTTTGAACATCACAACATTCTTCATTCATTTCTATTCCAATGATTGTGCTTGCATTCGAGAAATAATATGCCTGAAAATAAATTCAATTTTACTAAATCACATAAAATTTCAGTACAATATTATTAAACTTTGCATAGATTTACAACTTACACCATAGAGAACTGCGCCTAATCTAGAACCAACATCCAATATCTGTTTTTCTTCTAAATCACTTGGTAGTAAGACTTTGAAAATGTACTGAAGAGCATGTCGGGACATTGAGTGAGAAATGTATATCAAGTCCTGAAAATAAAAATGTTAAAGTTTAAATTATTGTGTAACACAATGTTAATCTAATTCAAGCAAAAATAATAAAATTGGACATGATGATTATAAAAAGTATAGTATGTAATGTGTATCAAAGTAATGTTTTAGTGTGTTAACCTCTCATATACAATATCATCATCATTTCAGCTGAAATGTCAGTGGACATAAGGCTCCCCCAAGCACTACCATTAATCAAATAATAACTTAATATAGAAAACAATTACCTCGGATGACATAGAGCAAACAAAGTACCTTTAATAGGAATAATATGGAACAAACAAATAATATTTACTTTTATATTCCGACTGTTACAATTTGTGCAGTAATGTTTCTTTAGTTTTCCCTTCTTGACCAGGTTGTCCACTGCATCATCATCATAAAGAAATTCATCGACATGGCAGGTGTTTGAATTATTGCAATCAGCTTGGTCTCCCACTGTAGGTGGATTTATTGTTTCAGATGGCATTTCTGCTTCAAAAGGCACAATCTTCTTTATAGAATTCCCAATCTTTATAAGCGTTTTCTCTGAATTTTTTAGAACTTTCATGCGTTCCAAATCTGTAGGAATAAAACAGTGTAGTTTATAGATAAAAGAAATAACAATCTTACTAGGTTTTTTTTTTTACAATTATGTTAACTGTAGACCTACTTTTAAACTTAAAGGGAAGATCTATAAAAGCATGGTTAGACCTGCCATCCTGTAAGGATCAGAGTGTTGGGCCACAAAAGGAATAAATGAAAGACAATTGCATGCAGCTGAGATGAGAATGCTAAGAGGGATGTGTGGTGTTACCCAAATGGATAGAATACGGAATGAGTTTATAAGATGAAGTCTGAAATTGGCACCGGTGACTGAAAAGTTGTGTGGAAATCGGTTGTCATGGTATGGACATGTTATACGGAGGAATGAGGAAAATGCTGTCAGGAAAGTTGTGAGTATGAATGTGGATGGCTATACAAGTAGAGGGAGACCAAAGAAGCGATGGATGGCTTGTGTGAAAGATGAAATGGCTGGGAAGGAAGTGACTACCATGATTACGACTAATAGAGAAGAGTGGTATGGAAGAAAAACCATGTTGCGCCGACTCCAAATAAATTGGGATAAGGGCAGGAGAATGATGTAGACCTACCTTTCCTGTAAGAATGATTACATATCCATTGCTCGATAATATCAATTTCGGTCTCATCCATTTCAGAGAACAATTCCAGCATACGGAGCTTCGCGTTCACTAAACAATCTTCAGACATGATTAGACCCTGTTTCAAATCGAAGCAATAATGACAATGCTTGATTCTGCGTTCCAAATATTTAAAGGTTTGTCAACTCCAGGCAAACACAGAGCATATCAGGCAAAAAATAAACAATAACCATGCCGTTCACCGTGTGCACCCTCGCGGCGTTTTGACAACTTACTTGACATTGACAATTAAATAAATGACAGTTGCATTGAATTAATAATACTTAAATTAAAAGACTATATATATATATATCTAACTAACTATATATACAAATAAATCCAAAAAAAAGACAAAAAGGACACTTAGGCGTCGAAGTACTCATCCGCATCGCTGTCATCAGGAAACGTGCCCAGAAGACTGGCAGCATTGCCACGTTGAATGGCAATGCTAATTCTTTGGCCAAAGAACAATCCAGCCCTCTGGTCACGCGTTATGTATAAGTTTATAGTGTATTAGATTGTAGTAATAAATAAATATTAATAATAACTAGTAGTGACTTTGATTGAAATTTAAACAAAAAAGTTCGACTAATCTCTTCAAATCACAGGCCACAGCTTCTTCTTCTTCTTCAATATACAATACATTTATCTTCAATGCATTCGAAAAGAAAACAACCTGTGAATTCAACTAAAAACTTTACTTTACTTAACTTACCTGTCCCGGCTATGATAGTGATGTCGAATTTCCTAATTATGACTTAAATATCTCATTTTGTTTAGTACTCTGCCTAAAACAAAATACAAATATTGTCTGTCCAATTCAGTGTGTCTTTATAATCTTTATTTTCTAAACATGTAATTTTTACTATTGGGTAGCTAATACGCTGAAAAATAACTTAAAGTAATAATAAAGGCACGTAATGGAGCTTCTTATTGAGTGATAGTCCGATTATTGTAAAAATTTACAGAAAAAAAACACAGGATTTTGCTAAATAAATATTACTAATAATAAATTCCAATAGAGGGTAATTTTTTTTCCCACAATTTTCATTTTATGAATGATGCCTATTTATAACGATAAATCTTCTAATTTTAAAGTTACTTGTAAAAATTCCATAAAAAATATTTAAATTTTTTAAAGTATTTTTTCCCTCGATAAAATCAGGTATAGATTCCCTCATTCCGATATGTATGTACACCTTATAAAGTCTCACACTGTATATTACACCGTATTATTAAAAATACTACGGACTACAGCAGACGTGATGATAATCGAGACATCATGATAAAATAAAAATTTATGAAAGATAAATAGATTTATTTGTTACAGAAAAACGTGAATACAATAATCGTTAACTCGATTAATAAGTAATGTTATATTCGAAAGTGTTTGGATTAATATAGTAAAATTACCACTTTGATAGGTTTTATGTAAAAAAAATATTACGAGCTGCTACATATTTTATTCTCTAGATAAAAATTATCTGACTATTAAAAGCTCTGGGTCGGATATATTAATCTCTAAAATGTGCGCATCGCATCACTACTAACTTCCTTCCTCGAAATTTGACATTTGTCGCGCCGCGTTAGCCGTGTAGTGTATTATTGTTTTGTAAAATTTTGGTCTGGTTTTGTAGTTCGTAACAGTTTCTATATAAATATTGAATATGCTTTTCCTTATATTACTTTCAAGGTTGATTCCTAAATTCTTATTTGTCCATTGAGTTTCTATTCCTTACAAATTATATCCATTAGCAGTTTACAAGCTGCAGATAGGTTTTAAAAGAACGATAACATAATAATAAGTAAGTTTTTAATTTTTATTTAAAACGTTAAAATGGATAGTTGTGTATCTCAAAATAAAACCATTGGTTTGTGGATGTCCGACAAGAAAAGTCAGAAGTTAAATTGGAAAGAGTTCCTAAAGGCGTGTGCTTCTCATGGATACAATCTAGTCAGAGTGAGTAATACCTGTATTAAATTAGGTAATTTATAATTCCATAGCAGTAGCGCAGTATTCTTTTTGTGAATTTAAATTGGCCTCAGCAAGAATGCCTGTTGATGATGTTTTATTTTTAATTCATGACATGTGTTTATCATCTTGATGAAACAAACTTGAATCATTAAAACTTTTTACTTTTAAGTGAATTCATTTTAAATTATACAATTTTTAAATTGAATAAAGATCAGGAAATAAGAGCTAGGAGAAACAATATCTGACCTATTTACAATTCATGTTAGTCTTATTAATAATAAGACTAACATGACTCATGAGTAAATAATAAGTTATTATTTACTTCACTTTATAAACAAGGACCTTCATGTAGTTGCCTAATCATATTTAATTAAAAAATGTTTGTTTACAAGATTGTGAATGTTGTTTACAGTTGGACCTGAACAGATCATTGGAAGAACAGGGACCAATCAATGTGTTCCTTCACAAACTAACTGATGTCATTGCTGCAGCAGACCAAGGGGATCCAAATGTAATAATACACTCTTTGATTTTATTTTCATTTATTTTATTTCTTAAGGGAAAACTATCAGTAGGTAGTACATTCAAAATAAATGAGAATAACTTTAATTAAACTTAAAAAAAAATTAGTGGGTAGTAGCTCACTAATTATTCAACAGATTACAACTTAAATATCAGAAACTGATGGCAAACATTTAGTGGAGTTAGGGCAAAATCAATTAAATGTACAAAAGAACCTATAAATAACAGCAAATATATATGTATAAATTCTATTTAAAAATATTTCTATAAAAAGATGGGACAAAACTCCAGGCAACCAATTAATTATTTATAACACAATAATTATTATCCATTAATTATTTATAAAACCTCTTTATGTTAATTTGAGCATAATGATATCATTGCTTGATTTCATAAAATTTATTATCCTAAGACCACAAACATGATCTTGAAAGATGACTCATGGACAAGTATTCAGTTGACTCAGTAGAATTAGCAGGTCAAGAATACACCTTAATTTGTCTTGTCTTTTATGTACTTATGCATATTTACGCTGATCATGTTAACAATGCTGTTTTCTTACCTGTATGTTAGTTATGTCACTTTAATATTTGTTCTTAATATCTTATCACCTTTATAACGAGAATTTCTTCATGGTCACAGTCCTTTATTGTTCATTATGAGTCATCAGTGTCCTTACCATGCAGGGTCAATAAAAAAGAACTGAACAATTGGTTTCACTTGATTGTGTTACTCACAAAAACTAAACTGAGCGGACAAATTGGTTTTCCTGTCATTTTCTTGTGATTAAAATATACTGGTTGATTTTTAATTGGTTTTTAATGTGGCTTTCTATATTATGATGATGAGTTATTTGTTATTGATTGAAGTGAATCCAAGAAATGTCAATAGAGAACAATTACTTCCTCATTACACAAATTCCTTGAGATATTCTTTATGTATGAAATGCCCTTCAGGTATATTTTATTACAGCCTCATTACCATTGACAAGCTTCAAGGTCCTATAAATCCTATTAGTGATTAAGTGTTCCATAAATTTAGATAGCATACATAATATTGTTTATTTAAATGTGATGGGTTTTCACCATTAATAGCGTCATCAATCATGTGTTATCAGGCATCAATCACCATTCGTCGAGTGGAGCAGTACTTGTCAAACCATCCCAATATAACTGTAATTGATCCACTGGACAACGTGAGGATTCTACTCAATAGGTATGTACATTTTAATTACATTTATTTTCTTAACATATGATTGTTTTAGTTTCTCATTAACAATGCGAGAAAATTATTTTCATTAGTTACGTATTTATTTTCGACCTCGTAATTACGTTACCACCCTAAGGCTGAATGTCACTTTCACGTCATAAAACGACAAGGGTTCACTGGTTCCAGTGTATAACAGTTAATAACTACAACCTGAGTAAAATTTCAACATACTGGGAATTGTTGCCTTAAAGTGGTTAAGCAATTACGAGGTCGGTTAAACAATACACTTGTGGATATTAATTAACTATATTGTTATTTTGTGTCCGGTTTGTGGCAAGCTCGCCCCCTATTGTATGGGACTCAAACAACTGGCGAAATGTGGGAGTACTATAGGTAGAACTCTGCCTGCCCCTTTCGGAATTAGAGGCGTGATGTTACGTTTTATGTTTACGTCAAAAGAGTCTGTAATTGGATTATTTGAAATAAATGCTCTCACTTTGTATTGATATTTAAATTATATACTATGTAAGCTGTATAATGTTGCCTTATCTTAATAGCAATTTCAGACAGACAGACAATCTGTACATTTACATGTAAATCGTGATAATAGTTATGACTATTATTACTTCTTAATATAACAAAGTAGCTACCTGACTATTTGTAGCACTGAATATTGAATTTATTAGGGATTTAAAATACAATAGCCAGAGGCTGTACAGGGATGTCAGACTCATCATTGTTCTAGTGAGAGATAGGGATGGAGCTATACGGGCCGAATAGCGCCATCTCCTTTCCGCTACAGAACAAAAATGGTTATCCCTATACAGGCACAGATAATTAAACACCACTAATCTTTGTCCTTATAAAATTTCCAGATACTGTTACTACACAATACTCAGAGATGAGCCATCACTACATAAGCAAGGGATATTCACGCCGTCATTCGCAGAGTTTACCACAACCAATATAGAAATGAACATAGAGATTATGAGGCAGAGGGGTGTCAGGTTCCCTGTTATCTGCAAACCGACTATAGCTCATGGATCGAAGTCAGCGCATGATATGATCGTCATTTTTAATGAGAAGGGACTACATGTGTGCAAGCCACCCTGTGTTGTTCAAAGCTTCGTAAATCACAATGCTGTACTACACAAAGTTTTCTTAATAGGAGATAGGTCAGTATCTAAAAAAACATTTAATATTATCTTATCTAATGATTTAATATTCAAATACCAGATAAATTAATTTTTAATCGTAGTCATGACTCAATTAATTGAATACCTTGACACTGATGTTATAAAATTTCGGAATTTAAAATATCAAGGTTGGATATAGTGTTTACCATGTTTCAACATCGTTTTGAATGTCGTATTTATGAAATTTCACCCAAATTTTAATAAAAACTGGAAACACACAAAATGAAACTGTGTTTACAAACGGACATAATATGCCATTTCTGCTGCTTTAAGGGATAATTGCCTTTCGTATTAAATTAAACTTATTAATAACTGAAATAAAAAATATTGGCCTCTCTTTTTATCTTATTAAATTACCAGCTTCCGCCCGCGGCTTCGCCCGCATAATATGTCGACAAATTATGCACATAAACCTCCATCTTCAATCACTCTATCTATTAAAAAAAACCGCATCAAAATCCGTTGCGTGGTTTTAAAGATTTAAGCATACATAGGGATATAGGGACAGAGAAAGCGACTTTGTTTTATACTATGTAGTGTTAAATGTATTGTAATTTGTATTGTGTGATTCTAGGTATCATATTTGCGAGCGCCCCAGCCTGAAAAACTTCTATGCATCAGAAGATTTAGAACCAATTTACTATAGTACGGGAGAAGTTTGTAAGGCAGATAGTCAGTCCACACTCTCGATCCTCGACCCACACGATAAGGCCGATATCACAATGACGCTCAATGAGGACAAAATTAAATCTATCTTAAGGATACTAAGAAAGAGGATTGGCCTCCTCTTAGCTGGCTTCGATGTCGTCATAGACAATATTACCGGCGGACATGCAGTCATAGACATTAACGTCTACCCAAGCTATGATAACTTCCCCAATTTTTTTGAGCATCTCTTAGATTCCATAGAGGAGGCTGAGAGTAGGAATATGAACAAAGTATACACAAATGGAGATTGTAATGGCGCCTATGAAGAAGAATACCTGGGACATAAGATAAATGGTTTGATAAATGTTGGAATGGATCCAATAAAATTTGGTGTAACTGGTATGAATATTAATTGATTTTCAATGTGTTGAACATTACATGTATGTATAGATATTATTGTTATTGGATATAATTGATTGCTTCAATGAGTCATATTGTGTAAGGTATTGTTATCACTCGTTTTAATGTTTTGCGAATAATTATTTTTCTACACATGTGTAATGTTATATTTTATGCACGCTTATAGTTCACAATTATTCTTTTATTTTAATTTTCTTTACAATGTTTTCCTAGTAAATAGAAAATGTTTAGGAGATACGGTACTCAAAGTAACTGGCAACTTTTGTTCGAATTCGTAGTCGTCTTTTCGAATAAAGTACAAGAGAATAAATTATCATTTCTCACATTCCAAACCTTTGGTATTTTATTTCTGATTTCCAAAATAGCAAAAGGTTACCGTATTTTTAAGTAAAGTTACCCCTAAACATTTTCTTAGACCTTTAGAAGCATTGCGTATAGTTGTGTAAATAAATGGTTTGTCAAATAAATGTGTTTATATGTCTGAAATTAGTTAATTGCATGTTGGAGAAAATAATTCATGTAAAAAAAAACGTATTTATTTGACAGACAAACAAATATTTTGCATCACACTGTTGTGTAGTTAGTCTGTGCTGTTATTTCATTTGTGATCTTAAATGTTGATCGATGGCAGCATTACTGAGATATGCTTCTTAAGGTGAATGCTATAGAGTAGCCCGCAAAGTTTAAATTTTAAGTTTTTTTTTGTATTTTTTATAAATTGTTTTATTATAATACACATTTGTTACGGTCACTAATCGTATTTTGATCAACACAAAATCTGACGCTGTCCTGATAATTACAAAAAACGTAAGAATATTTGTATTTCGCGGGCTACCCTAACGTTTTCCCCTTCAGAAAGCAATGATAATCGGGAATAAGCAGAAAGAAAACTTCGTGAAAGTGTTAGAGTGAATTAGAAATACTTAAGAGATATCTATTTAAGATAAGGAAACTGTTTTTGACTCTATTTATGCTCCTTTTACTGTATACTTCGGAGTTTGTGATTCTAAGGTCTTCAATGTGAATTTCTAATGTAAATATTATAGTTCGACTACCCAACTATACAATGATGTATTTCAACTTTTAGTGCCTAAACAAACAGTAACGTGTCCACTGTGTATTATATTTACGTCACGTTGTTTGTGAAGTTTCGTATTTCATTGTATAAGTATTCCATTGCATATTGGCATTTCTGTTTGCATTCCATCATAAATTGTAATATGAAGTCATAGCGATTTTTAATTTTATGCATTCACTAGCATTGCATATAAGGGTGTGTACACATCAGCAATCGCCACTAAAGATAATTAATAAGAACGCGAAAACTTAGTTATCATTGCTTTTGTGATACATGCTTTATGTTCCTTCGCCGTGTGCGGATGTGGGCTAGCTAAATTAAAATTATTTTTACGCAAATTATTTAAAATTTTGATGGAAAAATTGTATTTAACATAATTATTTAAGTGTCTACTGTATATTGTAACGTGTAAAGTATAATATGGTCCATATGTATTGAGAACCAGAATCGTTTATATGCTTTACGATATATTATGTACCAGCAGTACGGGCTTAAGACTGATATAGTCATTTAATTAATCAAATAGGTATTATATCGCACAGACGCTTATAAAACGGAATTGAATTTCAATAGATTAGTCAGTTTAATAGAAACGTAAATAATATTTGGTATAGATATGAAGAAGTTCGAACGCTATCAAAGTCACGCTGCCACACTACAGTTTGGGGACATATTGGGGTACAAACATGAAGAGTTCAACTTTTCTTACGCTTGGACCGCGTTCAAAATCACGCTGTCACCCTACAGTTTCGGGTCGTATCGGGATACAATATTGACATGTTCAATCTTTCCTATGCTTTAAGCACGTTCAAAATCACACTGTCACCCTACAGTTTGGGGGCATATTGGGGTACAAACACGAAAAGTTCAACGTTTCTTACGTCGTTCGGGGCGTATGACACGGGTACAATGTTGGTTGAACGTAGGTATTGTACATTTTTGAACACGTTCAAAATGGCGCGTTTATCTAGAACCTCGCATTCGCTTCTATACGACGTATTATTTATGTTTCTATGATCAAGTTAAAAGAAATAAGTATGTATCTCCATGTTGTTCAAACTTTCTGAACTTTGTGAATTCTTATATAGATTTAGAAAATGTATAATCACAAGTTGAGTAATCTGTGTTAGTTAGGAAAAATATGTAACTAGGCCACTTCTAGGAAATAATAGTGAACTCTCCTCTGTGTGTCACTGTTTTGACAGGTAGGTACATGTCCGCTGCCACGCTACTTTGAAACAAACATATTTTACCTTTAGTTCGATTAAATTTTAATTAACGTTTTTTAATACGCTCAAAATCATAGACAAATAAGATTATATCAGACCGATGATGAAGTAGATTCATCATCGGTCTGATATAATTATTTGTCGACAATCATACCATAGCTCGTTCCTGGCCCGCCCGTGTCTCGTATAGGCTTTGGTAAACGTGGGTACGTTTTTTAAGCATTACCTACCTAGATTGGGAAACTTTAATTTGCCTTTCTGCAGTAATAGTTGTAATAAGTCGTTTTCAATAGAGCAGGTTTAGTTTTTTTGCTTGTTTAAATGGACATGTACCTTTAAGTTTGTGAATAAAATAAGCATTATTGATTAAGAAATAATTCTCAGTTGTGGTTGTTACTGAATTATATAGTTCCTGGTTTTGAAATGCTGCCTTTTTTTAATATGTGTGAAAAGTAATAATTATTAGATAAGTTTGGCGCATTTTAGCAGCACTTTATTTTTACATGCAATAGAACATGTATAATTAAATTATATACTTCACTCACGTATATTTTATACTAAGTATTTAAAGTGGTCGTGAATTTTATATTATCTCTGTTATATGAGGTTTCAATCGGGTAATTTTGAACATTTGGCCTATGAACAAAATGTTTCTGAAAATTTAAAATTGTTATTCACGATTAAATAAACTTCATACTCTGTAATTAGTATGCTAGATGTGATTAAGCGGTTTTAGGATTACACGATTAGTGTACCATTCCATAAATCAAGTTTCTCAAAAATTAATTATTTTGATGGAGACTGATTTATAAATTTATGTTGTGAATAGTTGTTATATCATCCTATTTTTGTAGCACGGAATATATTAAGGCTTGTATTGGCTTGTGAAAATTATAAGATATTTTTAAGAACCTTTTGCAATTAATGTTTTCGAGGTTCAAGGCGAGTTTGAGGTCCAATATGATTAGTTACGAGTTGTGTAACAAGGAACGTTGATAAACGTTACGGTGATTAAATTATATAAAGCAATTGTCGATGGGCTGCACTTTTCTGTCTCTGTTTGCATAGTTTATTGTTATTGCAATACAGGCCTTATTATTTTTCCACTTCTATTCTGTCCATAAATGTTTAGCTTAGCACGCCAATTTATCATGAGAACAGAAATATGTGACGCCTCTGAACTTTGATATTCTTATTAATTAAATCTATGGAACCTCTTTCGATAACCTATGGCTCTATGAATTGCATGGTTAATCATTTCTCGCTTCAGAAATAACAAGAAATATTTTTGCAAATAGGATTGGTTCGAGTATACACCCTTGGGGCAACCCTGTGCAAATTTCTAATAGTTCTGATGTAATGGTGTCGGAAATTACTGCTTTCCTTATTGTTTTGTGGCAAGAGCTTATTATTTTTAGCAACTTCAAAGACTCCAAACGTTTTTACCTTTCAAATCACAATTATTTCTTTGTTGACCATATCGAAAGCCTTACTCAGATCACTAAAAAAGGGTAATGAAAACCATAAAGCTCTTGATACTACTCTAGATTTGTAGCCAGGTGGGAACACGTAAGGGTCCTACTTATTCCATTAGAAATATGGTCTTGTCATCTTGTCGATGTATGAAAATAGAAAAGTACATTCATATTTAAATTCTCATTTACATTACGGATATTTATCAAGTACAACTAGGATGAACCAATACCATAAGCGGTGCGGTTAGAGAGCAACGGGTCAATGGCAAATGCTTGTTTATTTGTATTAACAAAAGGCGTAACCCGAGCCCTAGCTTCTCTCCTACACAGTTTATGAAGATCATTACTTAGTGAAAGTCGAAGTGCTCGAGTATACACCTAGGTCGTAACAACGACTGGGTATAATTAGGAGGTGAAAGTTTACAACTAAGCCTATTCCCTTTTCTGTTCAACTGCGCGAAACAAAGGAACATTTCAAGATTTATTAACTTTAGCTGATCAGCTTTGTTGAGACGAGTCGAAAATAATAATATCGTGTTAAAGTAAGTTCTAATAACAATAAGAATATCAAACGTTGAGAGAATCGAAAAGAGAATTGAATCCCAAGATCTTCCGATTTAATAAACAAACTGTAATTTGTAACAAATATTCATAGCAATACGTAATATAAACACCTGATGCCAATACAAATGCTGTTTTAAATCAATCTGGTATAAAATATTGAACTTAATAACACCATTTCTTAGTTAAAATCCCACGTAAGAGCATAGTAACGGTCGTGTTCGGTTAACGTTACCATAAAGGCGGTAATTGTTAATTCGACACAGTTCTGTACATAAATCACATCTGGTTGCAGCTAGAGAGGCGAATCTGTACAATTTATTATACATTACTGTACGCAATCCCGGCCCGTGTACACAGGCCGCTTCGTCGCATTCAAAACACAGGAAGCGATTCTAGATCGCAAATTCAATGTCATTAGCGTCCGCTACGAAACATTTTAAACTAGATGGAGAATGTAATATCCTATTTTGTTGTACTATTCTACACACCTACGAATGTTGTAGGGAGATTATGAAATTTTCAATATTTATTCGTGTTTAATATTCTGAAGTCCTATTTCCTTTGGTTTATGCAAATAATGATCTTAGCTTGTTTACTGTCATGAATTTATCTTATAAAATAAATTCTTGGCTATTTATTCGTTGTCTCGATTAAATAATGTTTTGTTTAGCATAAAAATCCAGTGCTTTCTATTTTGCAATACTATTGTATGTGTCGATACTATAACAACTACATATCATTTAAATAAAAAATAGTTAAAAAAAACTAAAAAACACGCTTTTTATAGAAAACCGAACTAAAAATAGAAAATAAATTTTACTTTTTAAAAAGCGTGGGGTGCATGGTGGTGGTGAATATTATCTTAAAAAGCCCAAGTTCAAATTAATGTATTGTCATCGGTCCTCGATAAATCTACAAAGTTTGAACGAAATCTGGCCGTTTAAAGTGGGTCAAAATCGCTTCCAAATGAGTCGGTTACAAACATACATACTCGTACAAGTGAAGCTAATATAAAGCGTGTAAAAATAAGGATAATGGGTAACTATTATCAAATTATTGCATTGTCATCGGTCCTTGAGACGTGTGCAAAGTTTCAAGTTGATCAGACTTTTAGAAAACGGTGAAAATTAAGCTCAAAGATTCCGTTACATACATACATAGATACAACCCGAGCTAATATAAAAGCGTGTTAAAAAAGGAATTTAGAGCAATTACTCATTGATCTCATTATTTGATGTAGATCTATCAGACGCACGGCGGTACATGTTAAAAAGGTTGTTAGCGAAAAATTGGAGGCCTTGTAATTGCAGCGTTGTTTTGAATTGCGATTCAGTCAGCTGTCGGCACATGCAGACAAAGCACGCGCGACGTGCGCGCAGGCCGGATCGCCTCCGCCGCACTTTTCGCGCGTATCCGAATAAATCCGAGCGAATTTTACGTCTTGCACTTCTCGTTTTATTTTATAAAATTTCTATCGTGTGTGATTACTTTTAATTGTGTGTTTTTGAATGTGCTTTGGATTTAACAGTGAAAAGTTATATTGTTAGTGAGTGTTGCGCGATATGATCAGTTCAATCACTGTATTGTCCGGTATCGCATTGTGGTGCTAACTACCCGCCAATCTGTCAGTTAATTGACCTAAGTGATGCGTGTAATCGAAAGCACTAATTAACGAATCTGTGTCAAAGGTGTTGTGTGAATAAAACGGAAGTGTTAGGACGTTAAAACGTGTTTCATCGGACGGAGGTAAGTCGGGCATCATGTTATTGATTGGAGTAGATATTTATTATGTATATTTTATCTATGTTTTTACTATAAGAAACGAGGAAACGAGTTGGTCACATAATACGTCTTTAAAACAAGTTATCATTTACTTTTATAAATTCCAACACCCGATAGAGTAGAGAAAAGTTTAAAGAAAACGAAATCTCTTGCTAAATATAGGTGTTTGATGAAGAGAAATTTTAATGTGTTAATGGATCAAAGAAGGTTGCAGTGATCCATTTAAAAAATATCTTGGGCCCAGCATGCTCAAGTAGATACTCAATTGGAAAAAAAAAGTTATTTAGAAACATTTGAGAACAATAAAAAACGTGAGAACTTAAATAACTGTGTATGAATAAACGAATATGCAAATTGGAGCGTTAAAAACAACATTTTACTTGTTAGTGCGTCTCTACCTATTTTGAATTTTATGTAACTGTTAAGAAGTTTATCCAGTGAATATATTTTTATATTCTTTTATAAATGAATATGAACATACTTTTATGACCATTAAATATCAAGCTGAAATACCTTAACAACTTCAGTTTATTGAACTACATAATTTTATAATTGGTATGTAGATGCCTTCCTACATATTCCGTGTAAGACGAAATTGTTTTCGCATTCAATTAAATTATTCTTCCGACAAATATGCTTTTGGAAATAACGCTTGGTTCGGAATAACTGTACTGAATTCAGTAATTTTCTCCAAAGAACGTTAGGGACTAGTTACTAATTATCTCCTTCAAGGTATGCCGAAGGTGTCCTACCTTCGTGCTGCGATAAGCTCTGCGTAAATGTTTGGAATACGAAACAGAAATAATAAGGCTCTTTTGGCATTACAATTCTCGCGGGATATAGGTCCAATTAATCTGCTAAATTGAGGCATTTCCAGAAGAACACTGAACACATTGAGATTTTTGATAGTCCCTCTTGTTCAAAGTTTTCGATATCCTTGTGTCAACTGCGACCAATGATAGCGTCATCAAAACCCACGATCATCGGTGCTGTGGGATTGTCTGTGGCGTCCAGAGTCACCGGCAACTTGCAGAACGAATTCCGAATCGGTCCCGCCCGAGTTCCCGCGACCTTCGACTACGTATCGTTGCAGAATCGAATCGTCTCGTGGTAACTGTAAAGCTAGTTTGGCTGTTCGTTTCTGTAATAGGATCGGACGCGTTCCGGACAGTTGGGACTTTTTCTAAGCTTTTTCTAAAGCACTTGTGTGCATAGAAGAAGCGGATGGCGCTTGAGTGTTGTCGAGAGCAGATTCAATCTCGCATCCGCCCACATTTAATTTGTGGAGCAACTTTTGGTTCTAGATTTTACTAGGCTCTTTCAGAATGGGTATTTTTTGTTATATAAGGATGAACTAAGAGCTAAGAGGAATAGAACTACGGTCTGCGCTCCAAATGTGTAAATAGTTGTTAAAGGCCTCTGTTTTCACCCTCACTACTTAGATTTTCAATACTTTTAGTTACTAATAAAACAAAAGAAACGTTTGGAAAGATTGTCAGCTGTCCATGTCGAAAACATTATATCCATAATATCATCCATATTTTTTTGATTCTAGGATAAATATTGATACCCACTCGAGCCGGGTACGTATTTATACAGAAAACACGCGAAAGATCAACGAACTGTGAAGTTATTTTGTAGGTGTACTTACTTGTGCACATTATTCTGTCGTGGTTGCGGTGTCGGGTACGATGAACCAGTATCATTTGGTATCGGCATCTACGTCGCATAAATCTGTCCCATTGCGAATGCAACGCATAAGAATTTTCTAATAAGCAGCACGTTTGTTACTTTAGTTTCATGGTCAAAGCGTGTGTCTTCAACCACTTCAAATCGATTGTTTATGCTGGCTTAAGAAGTAAACTGATCACGCGTGCCGTTTCTGTAACCATTTTATGTTCTCTTACAAATGTCGACCCTCAAAATATTAGCCTAACTTAGTTATTTAAAACAGCCTCAAAAAACCTATAAATGTAGCTTAATACGAAACAAATGTGATTGTGATTCAAAATTATCAACATTTAGCAGCACCTAACCTACGTATACGACATGATTTTACGTTTTAAATTATTGTAAAAATATGATAATTCAACCAGAGTAGTAGTAGTAGGAATTCGGTTAGATCTTAAAATGATTTTCATAGATAAATAAAGATTGATAGTAAACAAGGTGTAGCGTGGGTGTTTAATGGTGTAGGCTTCGTGTCTCAGAGGCGCCTTTCAGGTTGGTTCTTTGGCAAACTGTTAGGTGCCTGCGAAGTACTTTGGAGGGAGTCAATATTGACAAAGCTCGTCGGTAGCGCGGAGATGACGAATCCTTTGGCGAAAATAAAATATTTGCCGCTGTTCGCGAGGAAAATATGTTGTGTTATTTGTACGTGCATGTTACGTCCGATACACATCTGTATCGTGCACAATACTCACGTCTTCGCCCGAACTTCCGCAACTTTTAATTGGACGTTATAAATCTGGTGTAGATTTTTGATCAAGACCTATCGTGGAGAGGTGAATGTCCCTACTACCTTATTCGCTTTAATTATTCAAATGTTCTGCATAGTAATTAATCACCGCAGTAATTTCGCGGTATAATGACACGGTAATTGATATTATTATTATTATTTTTTTTTTTCACGTTTAGCGAGTTCCCATGATAAGTAGAGTATTTGACGATTATTTTTTATCCACTATTAGTGTGAATGTCGCAGATAGGTCGTCGAATCCATTGCAGTTTTACAACAACCGCTGATCGACGTTAAACGATTTTATATAATTATAATGACTGAACTTTAACACATAGAATTGCATAAACGTTTTGCATTTTATCAATGCAACGGGTCAACAATTACAGGACGCAAAACGGGATGAAATTAAATATAAGATTGTAGATTGTAGAGACCATATTTTGTCGCTAAATAAAAAGTGTAGGTAATCAATAAAAAGAGTAGGTAATATGAGTGAAGATGACCCTAACTCAATTGAAAACAGTGATTTTAAGGTCAATATAAACAAACTTAACAGAGTTTTATGACAGTCAGCCTAAAAAATACTAAATAATTATGTCATTGCAACCCACTTGATAGTAGCGCTCACCGGCCGCTGCAGTGGCTGCTCGCTACGCTCGCTCGGCTTGCGCACGCTATCGCAGTTCTAAACTAACCTAAACCGATTGGTGAGAGTGCCATCAAGCCAAACGCTTACTGTGACTGCTGAAAAGCCATTCTGCGTTACTTCTACAACGTGGGTAGCAGTTCTGTTAAACGATATGCAATTAGCAATTACAATACAGCTGAACAAAGCTGTTTTAGATAACGAAGCTGCTTTGTAAAGCAGCTAGCGTTTATGTAAAACAGCGGATTCGATAATCCATCTGCGACATGGACAAGGCTTGGACAGGTCAAGGTTGCTTGGCCGTATACAGCTCATCATTCTTTTGACACGAGATGGACACATGTCATAAACTCCAAGCCCTTAAGAGGATACGTCTGAGTTTGATACGTCTTATAAAAGGTTAATGCAAAAGAATCGTAAACTGCTAAAGCAATTTCTTCGTGATGAGTATGTGTCTAAGATCGATAAGTTTTTATGAACACCGACAATCTATATAATTAGGAATTTACTGCCAGATTCTCGACATCTTTTTGAATTAGGTAGATTATAGGTATAGATACAGCTGATGCTCAATCAATCTGCCTAGCCTTTTCCCAACTATGTTAGGATTGGCTTCGAGTCTAACCGGATGCAGCTGAATACCAGTATTTTACGTGAAGCGACTGCCTATCACAACGGCTTAACGTGCTTTCCGAGGCACGGAGGAGTCTCGATATGTGAAGATGGTCACCCATCCACGGACCAACCTCGGCAACCGTAGCTTAACCTGATGGATTGATCCGAGCGGCTGTATTACTTACCCACGAGCTCCTCTTTTTTTTCTTATACGCAATATAAGGAAAAAGAATAACTGCGTATTTTTTAACATTATGCAACCTTTTCGAAGTTTCGTTCGTTGAAACTGCGGTGACGATAGGATCTAGCAGAGAGAAAAAGCCATTGTAGGGTTACCTAACAGGCCGATCTTTTTTACAATGTTGGTATTCTTATTAAAGTTACTTTCCGGCTGAAACATAAACTAAGTCATTGTTGTCATTATTTAATATTTATGTAAGAGGTATCTACTTATCCATAGCACATTATTCATGCAACGAAATTTTATTTGCTTCTCTAGTAAGTCTGTATTTGACTCTATATCGTGCAGTTCTCGATATGGGATACAAAGTTCAGTTCCGATATCGAGGCACTTTTGAAACTCGATCGTAAGTGCCATGAAAGTTGTTATAGCGTTGAGCTTCTGTTTACGCTTTGGCTGCCAAATTGAAATTTTGATCAATAATTGGATCAGCTTGCAGCTTAGACTTCCACTTTATTGATAGGATTTTCATTAGTTCGGTGAGGGTGAAACTATTTTGAGCTGTACTCTTCTATTTCTATTTTGGCATTATATTTGCAACTAGCTCTTCAGTCCAGTCCAAGGGCAACCTTACCAAATTTACAATTTATCTACATAAATTTCTCTTACCATACCTACCTATTAGCATCTACAATACTCTGCACTATCCAATTTCTTTGTAACAAAAGCTAGCAAAAACTAAAAATCTAAAATAAAAATGATAAAAGCTTAATTATGAATGAATTTTCATTTTCCGAAGTTGTGCCTACTACGACAAATAGTATGATCACGCGCGGCAGATTAGTTCGCAGACTGTAACTTAATGATGATGGAGACACCACGTCTTTGTGTAACAAAAGACACACGATACGTGTATGTCTGCATGTCTGTCCGTGTGTCGGTAGTTCGGTACATGTAGATTACCGTTCACGAGGGCGCCATATCGGGTGTTTGCGCCTCCGCCGGCGGCCAATTGAGAAATGTTTGAACAATATGAAGGTTCTGCGCCAGTAATGTTGTAGTTTTAATTCTAAGATGGAGTCTATGTATTATTTACTTGTTTCGAAACAGCCAACGGGCATACAAAATGGCGAATCTAAAAATGTAGATCAAGAAACAGATAATACTTCAGTCCAAAGCTAATCATAGATCTGACTTGACTAATTGATATGGTCATTGGTGAAAATTCCAGAAAGTTAGTAATGAGTTTGAGATGTGTCACGAGATAAGCTAATAACTTCCATCAAAAGAGGGGAACTGAGAACTGAGTAAAAAGAAAAAAATATGTGGTACTTCTGTTATTAATGCTCAAGTTATGTTACGATCTGTATAATTCCATATCGAAAATAATAATCATGAAGAAAAATATCACGAGCTTCGAAACAGACACGTACTTATTATTTATTACAGTTGGTAGAACTGAGTTTTCTTTGATGATCGTAACTTATCACAATCTGATGCAAGGATGAAAAGATCACGTTTAGCCCGATGATTACAGCTGGGTACTGCAAAGAATAATTTGCAATCGTTAACAATAATATGAGATGTTGACTCGAATAATTATTATAAATTCAACTCGATTTTACGCCCGTCTTCACGGGTCTACAGGCGCAATATATTTTGCAAAATTCTGAATTAGTAGGTAGGACCTTTATGCGGCAACCATTATAACTATATGGTATGAAATGAAAATAAGAAAAAGAAGTAAAATGGATCTAGGTACTTAAAGATCAACGTACTGAGTACCTTTAGTGTCTAAGTTTGTTGGTAGGTACCTAGCCAACTAATGCACAATTTTATTGCACAAGCTCATGCATATTTATAAATATCAAAAATACATTCTTATCTAAAGATCTTATTAGAAGACTAAAGGAAAACATGATAAGAATCGTATCTATTATAGTACCACTATCCCTAAAGGTATCTCTATACTCGTTATGTTCTCTAGAGCCAAGATATTCCTGAAGTAGGAGCAACATTGCCGGGCAAGTAATCCTCAACAATTTATCCGAGACATCCCCCGGCAATTATGCTGTAATATTTAGATGTGCTTTAGGGTTCCGCGGGATCAAAGAAGGAATTATAAAATTTTGCTCTTAATTATTTATTCCTCTTTGTAAGAATATTTTATGATGCGCCTTTAATTTAAACGTAGCGCTTCGTGGCTCTTCTCGTAGCTAAATCAGTTTTGACTCTAGGTATGTTTTGCGAATAAAAGAAGTCCAAAAAACTGGTCTACAATTTTAATTTATTCAGATTTATGACATAATGAAAAAAATTGTTGTTCAAGACAAAAATCTAAATCAAAGCGGTGCTACGGTCTTAAATCTTAACTTTGTTCTGCTACGCGCATAATGTTCGCACGATCGATTCGCACTTGTCCATTTTTTGTGCATAAAGTAAGTACGTCTCGCACTGCCGCGGTTGACCGACGGTGGCCGTTGATTGTTTTTCTCTATTTACCCATCGATGGTAACAGCCGCACATAACCAGACGGAGCACCTGCCGTGTCAGCGCCTGGGAATAATTTTACGCTTAATGAGTAGTCGATGAACGCAGCCAATTATACACCATCGCTACTGCTGTGATGTAATTGGCCCTCTTCATTGTTGTATTACGATTATATTAAGCGTGTTTTACCCTTTATCTTAAACACGCGCGCAATCCAGTTCATGACCGATGATTATGTATCGTGTTATATTTTGTTTTGTTGTGCAAATAACACGGGAGAGCGTTGATAGTCTAGCTTGGTCGTTGTGCTCCGAGCGCGTTGCGAGATCACTCACCTTTTACCTAGTTACCTACCTACTCGCATTTCACGTATTGTGGTGTGCAAGCGCAGGCGGGGAGAGCGGAACTTCCGATATTCATGTCTTTCAACAGACGAACGCGGTTGTGGGCACAATGGATGCCCCTACTTTTAATTTATTGAGAATATTTGTTTTATTTATATCTCACTATCGTTTTCGTATGGGCTGAAGTATTTGATGATATTAACTTGTGTACGCTAGACTTACAAAAAAATGCTTACAGATTAGGTATAATTTTGTCAGATTAGTCAAATACACTCGAGAGCAATGAATCCGGGTCACTTAAAGAATGTTAAAAATCTCGGAAACTAAAAATGATAGGTTAATGCAATAAATTGTATTTAATAGACAATGTAATACTCCTTAAATGAAAGTAAAAAAAATATGAGTCACCATACATTTTATTAACACAAAATTACTTAAAGAAAAAAACTGCTGATCTCTCCTTAAAACAAAAATAGGAAACATGAAATTTTTGAACTTTATTACGATTTTCTTGAATTTTAATACTTCGTATTGCCTCCTCGTGCTTCCATTACTGCGTTTACGCGGTTTGGCATGCTGTACACCAAGTTCCTTATACGATTTTGGGGAATATTCTCCCATTCCTCTGTGAGAGCAATTTTGAGCTCACGAAGCGTGATTGGGGGAGGGTTTCGTTGTTTTACGCATCTGCCTAGCTCGTCCCAAGCATGCTCGATCGGGTTGATATCCGGGCTGCGCGCTGGCCACTCCATACGAGTAATGTTCATCTCTTGAAGGTAGTCATTCACAATCCTACCTGTATGAGGTCGGGCATTGTCATGCATAAATATAGCATCCTCACCTATTGACCATAAATGGACCAACGTGATCATTGAGGATTTCTTCCACATATCTTACGCTAGTTAAAGAGCCGTTTTCTATGATCACCAGCTCTGTGCGACTTTCAGAAGAAATTCCGGCCCACACAAGTACAGACCCACCACCGTAGGCTACTTTTTCTTCGATGCATGCTTGCTTGAATCTTTCCCCTGGTCTTCGATACACTCTGTGTCTTCCATCGTGCTTGTAGAGCATAAATTTTGATTCGTCGGAGAACATAACTTTTGACCAATCTTCAATACTCCAATTTACGTGGCCCTGGGCATATCTTAGTCTTGAAATACGATGCCCACGCTCCAGTTTAGGGCCGTTTGCAGGTCTAAGGGGTTTTAAGTTAGATTCAGCAAGCCGACGTCTTACTGTCCATGCACTTGGGTTACTTCCTCCGAGGTGTCGAAACTGATTTGTGAGTTCAGTTCCTGTGAGAAAGCGATTTCGAAGCATGGTGTTCACCAAGTATCGGTCTTCTCGTGCTGTGGTACACCTGGTTCTGCCCGTTCCTGGTCTGCGTAGGTTAGAACCAGTTTCTTCGTAACGTCGGAGAACTCTTTGTACTGTTGACAGCGACACACCGACAGTCCTGGCTGTATCGCGCTGACTCCGGCCGGTTTCCAGCATTGTAAGTATTCTGGTGCATTCTTCAGGCGTACGCGACATAATTTCAGCTTGAATAATGAATATAGAGCACTATCAACATGGTTTATGTACCCACATAAATGACAGATTACAAACAAAAGCAAAACCAAATGCTGTAATTTCGTAGTTCCATCTTCGAAAGTGACTCTTTTTCAAATTTGATTTTTTTATGATATAACTTTACAATAACTAAGAATTTTTAATACCTTCATTTAAGGAGTATTACATTGTCTATTAAATACAATTTATTGCATTAACCTAGCATTTTTAGTTTCCGAGATTTTTAGGATTCTTTAAGTGACCCGGATTTATTGCTCTCGAGTGTACATTGCAGAACTTGTTCGTACCATTCAGCATAATTGAGACATTGCAAGCAAAGAGGAGTATCGTTATAAACATGAAGAGTTTTGAGGCTTGAGTAAAGATGATAATAACTACTAATTAGTATATCAACAACAAGCACGCATGTCACGCAAAGCCTCCACTCAGGCCTCAGAGTCAACACCTCGCCTCGTAGACATAATGCCTACGCGCGCCGTGGTGAAATTATTCTAAAGCGTGTAGGCAGTACTCTCTTGTTAATTTATGTATTATGTGCTCTACTGTTTGTATTATAAAGATACTTTCTTTTAGATCTAATAGAGCGAGCGCTCAGATTTAGCAGAGCGATGACAGTGCTTAATTTAGTAACCGTTACTAAAAGCGCCATTTGCAATAGTATTTTAGAAAAGCTTATGTAGTTATTAAAACTGCCTTCATAAAACAGTCAATAAATTTTATTATTATTAACTACAAATCCATCGCTAACCAACATTTGTACGATCGTGTCGGTTCCACAAATGAAGCTCTCTGTCTCAATCGCGCGTCAAGTTTACATTCTTCGCTCCGAGTCAGCATTGCCCTTAAGAAGTGAAAGCATACGACCGCTACGGGCGCAGGCGATATCATCTCCCCTCATTAACGTCCTCACGCTTCATCTAATGAGGATCGCGACACTTCGCTAAGAAACGCCCATTGTTGCACTTTGCCACACTTGAGGGTTTAATTACGTGGCCCGATGACCTCTGGCAACACTGATGCTATTGTGATACTTTAGTCACAGCATTAGTGCTTTTAAAGCACTTCACGCGAGTGACCGTTAGGTGTCGCCATTGGAATGGTTTGTTGAAATAGCAATTGAGTTCTATTTTGATCTTTTGGTACGGAATTCTGAAACTCTTCAGGTTTATGTATTTCTGACGGTGTGATTTAAAGAAGATTTCTTTAAAGTAAAGTCTCGTCCCTGTGTGCTGTTCTGCATATGATTTTCCTTTGCAGTTTACAAGCGAATGGCAAGACATTAAGTCAAAGCACTAACTAGCTTTCCTAACGCTATGATGACACTTTTATATATCTCAGTAAAATTCGCCATCTTTATTCATAACTACCGCGCATGTTCACGAATACTTGAGTATACGGACGTCTGACACTTCACTCGTAAAAATTCTATTTTCAGGCTAGTGCTGACCGACAATGCATGCATGCACATGACGAATGCCATATAATGTTTATGTATGCTTGAGCGCAGATCGTGTGCTGAACATCGTGTTATTATTTTACTCAATTTCCTGGTTGATATGTTTATGCTTCCGGTGTTTTGATATTCTACAATCAAGAAAATTGCATAATTCTTTCTTATATAAAATGATTGTATTCTGGAACTGTCTGTATGCGCTAGTGTTTGTTTTCGGAAAAAGGTTTTCTTCCTTCCTTTTATGATACAATTACTGCATTTATAACTGTTTACGAGTAAATAATCATAGAAAATATATAGGGACACTTTTAAGTATTTTCGCTACATTTTTTGTTCTTACATCGCGTGCTTCGCTCTTCACCAGCTGAATACCGTTGTTTTATTAATTATTAACTGTAACTCGAGTAGTTTAGAGGTCAACGACTTGAGCTTGTGTACCTAGCCATTATATTTTTATCTGTAACCAATTGATTCAGCAAAGCTTCCATTACTAACATAGTTGGCTATAATAAGGGAGTATGTGTTATTTTATTAGTCTTAAAACTCTCAACACGTATTTAAATTAAACGTTCAAGTCGTTATCGGTAAAACACTTCACGATTTTAACAGATTTAAGCGATAGAATAATTGACAAGAACTGCCAATATTGAAGTATTGTGTACATATACAATTTTAACTATTATAAGTTATAACCATCGAAGTTTTATCGTTGGAACGTGTTTGCTAATGGCCAATAGTGTACGATCGAACTAACAGTTACATTTGAGATAATTAAAATGTAAAAATTGCCTTCGGATCGCTGTTGGCAGTAGGCGTCATTCAGAAACTTTAAATAAGGCCCATTGTCGCCCACAATGGGCTTTCGAATTGAACTACTACTAACTTTTGTGACTGGCTCACTGACCTACGGCTATGTAGTGTAGTACCTACCTACCTATTGAAATTATTTGTACAAGTACCTATGCATATTGAAAATACTTACCTTCCTATAAGTTAGAGTTCCATGCAAATCTTTATGTAAATCACAGCATAACAAAAACAAAAGACAGATTTATTCTTATAGCAATTACTTTATGATTTATACCTTTCAAGTGATCCTTTTTACCCAATCGACTAGAGAGTGCAATTGTGCGTGAATAACAAATTCAAACAGATAAAATATAAGTAACTACACATTACTACATGCGTAGGACGATTGTTTACACATTGTGTATGTGGAAAGTACAAAGACACCAGGTTGTTTTGATAGACGGTGAAATTCAGAACTAATTCATAAATGTTCTGAATTTGACTCATAGCTGACAGCTGTCATAATATATTCACAAACAGCGCCATTGCGATATGTCAAGTTAAACTAGACGTCTGACGTTCTGTATGTTGCATTTAAGTAGGTTATAAAAATAAATGTATGCAATGAGAGATTTATATCCATGCCAAGTTGGGAATGAAAGGGAATATAGATTGTATCAGCTGTTCATAATGTCAGCTGTGGGAAAACGGGTTACAGTTGTTGTAAATGATGATCCCCGATTTATTACTTGAGTACATACCTACCTACTTGGGTCGATTCAATATTATTGCGGATTAAATTCATGAAATTATTACATTGTACTAGTAAGTATAATAAAATATACAAAAAAACCCAATGTATCGAAAACAGACTGATACCTACAATGTTTATAACATTAAGTCCCACTGAAGGAACGCAAAATTCCACAAGATTATTTAATATTTTTTCTTATTATAGATTAAAATAAATATTATCTTTATAACAAAAAAAACTTTTTTTATTGCGGCCCGCATGTGCCATTCCTTTTTTTTAAACTCGTTCATTAAATGTTGGCTGAAGATTTATTTCCCGTTTGACCTGCAAATAAAAGAGAACATGAATAGTGCCTGTTGTTTGTGTTGTCACCGGTGGGAAATGGATCACCCACTAGCTGCTGTAGAGGCAAAAGATCGATGGGGGAGACCTGTTACTAGAGCTATTTTAACTCCACGTATTTTTGTTGGACACAGAATTTAAAGTAGATAATGTTTTACTCGAATATTAAAAATTTAAACTTGACCACGTTTATAAACAGGCAAAGAACTAAGACTATTTTACGTTCTTTATTTAATTATTCAAACGATGAACACGGCCAGTATTAGGGGACTTGAATCAACACCATTTCATGACATCATCGTCACCTATTTCCTCAACAACAAAGTTCAAATTCTAATCAAGCTTTCTCTACACTCCCGATAGTTTAAATCTAAATCAAACGTCCACATTACAACATCGGTAAACAATAGTATTCATTCTATTGTCACAGAGTGCGTGGGATTGACTAATGAAGCATGTTGGCTTACCATAAGCTCGGGGTACGCGGCCATTTTTGTCATGTAAGTAAGTACATGTGGCTAGGCTAGGCGTATGTCGTGAATTATGGCATGACGAACGTGGTTATCAAATTGAGGTTAGATTGCTTTTATTGATTGAATATCGATGTTGTTTGTAGTGAGAGCAAAGCGGTTATAATAGCGAAATGAAAAATCAATTCAGTATTAGTGGGACTGCACGTAAATACTTATGTTCAGCATAAATAAGTATTCATTTCGGTTTTAAGTGCCAGATAGAGTTAGTGACAGATTCTCAAGCCCTTTGTGTCCACACGTTTCTATTACCGTAAAAAACTTCGGTTTATACTTGGTGTGTACCACGGTCGTCAGTGTTGTATGGATTACTATGGAAGCAAGTTGACAGATACGTTTTTTCTACAGCGTAGTTTTTACGCCGTAGAGTAAAAAAAAGCCGTCACGTGAACATATAGCCTTAAGAATGCCGGATCAAAATGGCGTGGATCGTATCTACACCATTTTGATCTATAATTATTTAATACTAGCTTCTGCCCGCGACTTCGTACGCGGATCCTGTTGCTTATGCCAGCGACAACGGGGTCGTCAAAATCGAAGATCTGAAACGTCTGACGTCGAATTCTAAGAGCTCGGGGACGAGAAAACAACAATAGAGAGTGCTCATCAGATTGAACAACTTAAATTTTTTTTTTGGATTCGTGCTAAACCCCCCTCGTTTTTTTTAAAACATATTCAATGCACAGACACAGTTTTTTTACCGTTTTATTATATGTAAAGATTATATTAAAACCAGGAAAATACACCCGTAGTAGTGGCAGCTACCCACAAACTACAACCAAGCTCTGATTCAGATAATTAGATTCGAGAAATACGAGGAGTCACGGGCTTGATATAGTTAACAAAAGGTTTTTGTAGTAACTTCTCTTTGGAAAGGAAATCTAAAGAGACATGGTGCAAAGGTACACTACGGAAACAGACGCAATCTCGTAGTTTCAATGCACCTAGGTTCTACATTTTGAAACTTTTAAAGTTTGATATAAAACGCAATACAGGCTTGAATTGAAATGAGATTTTAATAGCATTTCCATACACCGAGATAAGATACTACTCTGTCAAGAAAGTACCGGGAAAAGATCAATAATACACAAAATGTCTGTTATTCATCCAAATTTATTTTACCACCTTCAAAGTATGCTCCTTTAGAAACGATACACTTGCGCCAACGAATAATCCATTCATCAAAACATTTTTAAACGCTGCTTCCGGAATTGAGTTCAGTTCTCGCCGCGAATTCTCCTTTATGTCTTCTATCGATTGAAAACGGGTGCCACGAAGTGGTAATTTGAGTTTAGGAAAAAGAAAAAAGTCAGCAGGAGCCATATTTGGTGAATATGGTGGTTGCTGGATGGTATTTGTTGAGTGTTTGGTCAAAAATTCGTTCACAATGATAGCCTTGTGCGAAGGCGCAAGGTGCGTGGTGCAAAATCCAAGAATTTTCTTTCCACAAATCTGGCCTTTTTCGTCGAATTTGCTCTCTTAAACGCCGCATAACGCTCAAATAATATTCTTTATTTACCGTTAGACCTTCCGGTAAGAATTCAGAGTGCACAACACCGCGATAGTCAAAGAAAACAGTCAACATGACTTTGACTTTTGATCGACTTTGGCGTGGTTTTTTCGGTTTCGGTTCAGTTGGAAGGCGCCACTCCGAAGCTTGTTGACTAGTTTGCATGTCAAACTCGTAAACCCACGTCTCGTCACCAGTAACAATGCGTTTCATGAATGCTGGGTCCGAACTGACTCGTCCTAGCATGTCCTCAGCGACTTTCATGCGATTGAGTTTTTGGAGAAAATTCAGATCTTTTGGGACTAGCCGAGCAGCAACATGTTTCATACCCAAATGATTAGTTAAAATGGTACGGATCGACTCGTGAGATACAGAAAGTTCGGCGGCTATCTCTCTCAGAGTTGAATGGGGATTTTCAGTCACTATTTTCTTCACTTTTGCGATGTTAACTTCAGTCGCAGACGTTGACGACCTACCAGAGCGCGGCAAATCTTCCATCACATCTCGACCGCTTTTGAACGCTTTGAACCACTCATAAGCACGAGTTTTTGATAAAGTCGATTCACCGTAAGCCTTCTGTAACATTTTCAGTGACTCCGAACACGAAATTCCATTGGCTATGCAAAATTTAAGACAAACTCTTTGTTCGATATTTTTGTCCATTATGAAATTCGCAATACACACTATACATATATGATAGTACTAAAACCAGCACTGTATTTAATATAAATAACAGATGCAACTCAAACTCCGCGCCAAAATGGAAAACAGTTGTGCCAATCTAACAACTACAAAAAAACAAAAATTTTAATTTGGAACCATAAACAAATCATCCATTCCCGATACTTTTTTGACTGAATGTATAAGGTTTGTTTTTGCATTTATTTCAGGTTACAATTGATTTTCCGCCATTTTTGTTCTACTTTTCACTCAATTAACTTTTACAAGAACAGATCTTAGATTTTAGTGATAACAACCACTCTTGGTAGACTAAACTAGTCAAGGCGTGCTGTAGGAACCTTGTATAATTATATAGGTATTGATGATAATGTACGAACGACTGAATACAAAGATTTATTTCAAACTAGTTGTTGCCCGCGACTTCTTCTTCTTCTTCTTCTCCATGTAGGTAGGATCATATTTGTGTTTCATATTTTTTTAACCTAATATCCAGGATGCCAATGTCCTCCTCGAGGTCCCAGGCTTTTTTTTAAGGCTGGGAAATCATCCAATGACTGCTCCCGCTCTGGGTGGAGCGGAAGGGAGTGTCAGACTCTTACTGACTAGAACCCATCCATGTTCCTTCCGTAGCCCTTTATGTTCCGGGGTAGCGATAACCCTTTCGGACAATCCCGCTTACCAAAGAGGTCCCAGGCTACCAAAGTCAAATTTCATAACGGTCGGTTCTATGGTTGCATGCAATGTACTACAATCGTAATGAAGCGTGCTTACTGGAGACGTAAAGAGGTAGGTAGGAACTGGTTTCATCGCATACGAAGTCGTAGGTTGTTTTGTTGAAGGTGTGATAAGCCGGAAGTTCCGGTCATTTGTAGTTTTTCGAATTCTGTTATGTTTCTAGATTTGTGCTTGGCGTCTTGAAATATTGGGCCAAGTAGTGTGGTGATTAGAACCATCGCCAGCATTAAAATTTGGGATCATCGAGGACTCAATCAAATCAATTTTTTTGTTTTATTTACCATTTAGTCTCGAATACACACATGCTTTTCCGTCTTAAAGTATATTATATTGAAATTAAATGAATTGATAAGTATTCGTCCATGCCCTGCCGGATAAGCGGGATTGTCCGAAAGGGTTACCGTTACCCCGAAACATAAAGGGCTAAGGAAGGAACATGGATGGGTTTTAGTCAGTAAGAGTCTGACACTCCCTTCCGCTCCACCCAGAGCGGGAGAAGTCATTGGATGACTTCTTAGCCTTAAAAAAAAGTATTCGTCCATGCCGATTTCGACTACGGCGATATTTTCTGTTTTTAACGACTATGGGTTACATTA
Organism: Hyppa rectilinea; assembly: GCA_951799385.1. Lineage (NCBI taxonomy): Eukaryota > Metazoa > Arthropoda > Insecta > Lepidoptera > Noctuidae > Hyppa > Hyppa rectilinea. The sequence goes on from OX637314.1 coordinate 8,172,977, forward strand.
CAAGCGTGTCTTCTTATGTTGTTAATATAGTTCATCTATACATAAGTCTATTCTATCGTATAACGATTTCACATCGTAGAGTTACCTTAAACAAATAAAAAAGCTCTCATTGTTATCATTACAACCACGATTATATTATTTTTCACAACAAATCTAGTAGGAAAAGTCTCTTGACCTTAATCGACGTCTGCATAACGCACTCGGTAACGTTTGCATGTCTATGGACTTGATATTGAAGCTAGAACAATAACCTCCCACGGAAGTAGTGACTCGCGAATCGTAGGCGGTTGATGGACTTGAATCGTTGTACCACGCGTTCATTCATAGCCTAGATGTAAAGAGGACGAGATCGGTAGGAATGCAAATTAAATACAAGTTTGTTTTATTGACGTTTTGTTGTCATAAATAACGTCGCAGCAGTTGATACATAAAACTAGTTTTTCTAAACTAACTCCGAGAGTGAAATATACTGAAGGTTCTTCCTACGATGACCTAGCTAGAGAGATATTTTAGTATCATGCACTAGGGATTATAAAAGAAAAATGCTGTTCTTCTTGAAAATAATATTTCATGCTTCCATTCTGCGGAAAATCCCAAACTTAAATTATCAAATTATCCTGCACTTTCTTAAACAAGATTAAAGCCCTAGATGAAAATAAAAGAGGAAAGTTCACCTATATCGCGTGGGAGCAAAGTTATAACTTCTTTAGAAAAGTTAATCGTAGAAAAGATTGAACTCTTTGTTATCAACAAGTAGAGATGTGACATTCTATTATCCCGGGGACGGCTCTCGAAGTTGTTTTAAAATTGAGAATGTTCCCTCTGTTCAACTCTTTCCAATTCGCCGGAAACAGCTGCCTGTAGCGACTAGCGCAGTTCGAAATGATGTGAAAATATACGTATTTTTATTACGTATGGAATATTATTGTGAAGAATTCTTTTCAACTACGTATTATAATGAGGCTCTCTGTGCTGTAAGTCAAAATGAAACATACATCAGGGTGCTAAACTAACGACACAAAAAATATGCAAACGAAAGTGCGACTGGCGTCAATAATGTTACTGAACCGGCTATGCCTCACTATTATTTAGTGTTATGCAAATTCTGAAATAGCAACCACGAGTTATGTGTGTCTACATACTTATTGTAAGAACATAATGCAAACTTAGGAAACTTTGTTGGGTGTCGGAATAAATTACAATAAATATTTTGACTTAACATTGAAACTGAACCGAGAGGTTAGTTAACATTGCAATGGGAAAGTATGTAGTATAGTATCTAGGAAACCATATATCAGCCGCCATCGTAAACAAAAGTCATGGCGAGTAGTGAAATCGATGTTCAAAACTGCCCATATAATTAGAATTTCCGAAAAAGGAATGTTTAAAGTCGGTTCGCATATAGTATAATTATTCCATGGCAGACATAGTTTATTGATTTGTAGGTAGACTTAAAGGTAATTTATCAGCTATTAACATTATACATCGGCGTCGCTCTTAAATTAAAAGACGGTCTGCTTGCGTCTTCATTAAGTGTTTGAAAGTATTTTAATAACCATTGACATAATATTATTCAAAACAAAAGCACTTTATCATGAAGGTACTTTTGACAGTCAAAAATTTCTATACTCGAGTGTACGTCGTAAAAAATAAATTGATTTTGTTAAACGATAAAAGATAAATAGCCAGCGCCTAGTTTAACGTTTGCTTAACCAAAGTGGGCAACATAACATCTGTATCTACATTCTTCACACAGAAGTAGGTGAGTCGTCACTAACAAGAATTCTTTTGTAACTGTTAGACAAACAGATCTTTGTGACATATTTTTGTTCGGATCAGTAACTCTATAGGTCGCTAGCCCGCGTGGAGTCGCGTACGCACGTCATCTAGCGAATACAGATATTTTTTATTTTTCTGAATTACGAGTCTTTTTCCATACAAATTACAACACCACCATTCTGTGCCAAAAAGAGATTTCGACATATTTAAATGTAACTACATATTTTGTTCTTCTTCAGGCTCAAAGCTATCATTACCAAATTTAATAAAAATTGGTACAGTGTTTTAGACGTGAAACGTAACATAAAAACAAACCGAGACACTTTCGCATTAACAGAAACATGTTCACAGAATAGTTTCACAAATATGATATACGCAGTTGGTCAAAAAAGTATCGGGAATGGATGATTTGTTTATGGTTCCAAATTCAAATTTTTGTTTTTTTGTAGTTGTTAGTTTGGCACAACTGTTTTCCATTTTGGCGCGGAGTTTGAGTTGCATCTGTTATTTATATTAAATACAGTGCTGGTTTTAGTAATATCATATATAGTGTGTATTGCGAATTTCATAATGGACAAAAATATCGAACAAAGAGTTTGTCTTAAATTTTGCATCGCCAATGGAATTTCGTGTTCGGAGTCACTGAAAATGTTACAGAAGGCTTACGGTGAATCGACTTTATCAAAAACTCGTGCTTATGAGTGGTTCAAAGCGTTCAAAAGCGGTCGAGATGTGATGGAAGATTTGCCTCGCTCTGGTAGGCCGTCAACGTCTGCAACTGAAGTTAACATCGCAAAAGTGAAGAAAATAGTGACTGAAAATCCCCATTCAACTCTGAGAGAGACAGCCGACGAACTTTCTGTATCTCACGAGTCGACCCGTACCATTTTAACTAATCATTTGGGTATGAAACATGTTGCTGCTCGGCTAGTCCCAAAAGATCTGAATTTTCTCCAAAAACTCAATCGCATGAAAGTGGCTGAGGACATGCTAGAACGAGTCGGTTCGGACCCAACATTCATGAAACGCATTGTTACTGGTGACGAGACGTGGGTTTACGAGTTTGACATGCAAACTAGTCAACAAGCTTCGGAGTGGCGCCTTCCAACTGAACCGAAACCGAAAAAACCACGCCAAAGTCGATCAAAAGTCAAAGTCATGTTGACTGTTTTCTTTGACTATCGCGGTGTTGTGCACTCTGAATTCTTACCGGAAGGTCTAACGGTAAATAAAGAATATTATTTGAGCGTTATGCGGTGTTTAAGAGAGCAAATTCGACGAAAAAGGCCTGATTTGTGGAAAGAAAATTCTTGGATTTTGCACCACGACAATGCGCCTTCGCACAAGGCTATCATTGTGAACGAATTTTTGACCAAACACTCAACAAATACCATCCAGCAACCACCATATTCACCAGATATGGCTCCTGCTGACTTTTTTATTTTTCCTAAACTCAAATTACCACTTCGTGGCACCCGTTTTCAATCGATAGAAGACATAAAGAAGAATTCGCGGCGAGAACTGAACTCAATTCCGGAAGCAGCGTTTAAAAAATGTTTTGATGAATGGATTATTCGTTGGCGCAAGTGTATCGTTTCTAAAGGAGCATACTTTGAAGGTGATAAAATAAATTTGGATGAATAACAGACATTTTGTGTATTATTGATCTTTTCCCGGTACTTTCTTGACAGAGTAGTATCTCATGTAATTGGGATTTATGTGAAGCCGTTAGCGATGCAAATTAATCCTAGTATCGTCAATCAATGACAGATGTTGATTTGAGTGTGTCTGATTATTAGCTTGTGTGTCACGACACTGCTCTCACAGTGTTTGTCGGCGGCGTATTGTCAAATATCCGTTTGATAGGTAAGCCCGTATTACAATCGAATTTAGCCACGATTCTGTTTACGTTGTTGATGCGGTGTACCCGATAGGGGTTCGTTTATAATCTCATCAAGTCATCAATGAGAATCGGATAGCAGAGTATCTGGATTTACGATACTGATTTGCGTCCTCTGGCTTTGGCCTGAAAACAAAACAACCCAAACATTGGCAAATTAATATTTACCTGTGATTTTTTTAAGTTCCACAAGAATATTGGCAACTATCTGGAAAGTTTTTATGATGTTTTACCGAATTGAAGTCCTTAGTACCGTAATATGAACTGCCATTTTTTTAATTTTTTGGTAATGGCATCTCGCAGTTCAACCATAGGGTTGTCTACTGCTTAACCGGACTTGCCTGTGGATACCACAAAATAAAATTGTAGCCTCCAGCCAGGGCTTATTAAAAACTTACAAACTAAGCGACTATACGCTAAGAGCACCCCCTGTGTGGTACGAACCTCGGCTTAGGGCGTCGCGCGTCGGTAGGGGATGACAGCAAGGGACAAGCTGGATCGGGCGTACGGTATGAATTGCCAAATCATGTCAAGGTTTATAACGTAATCCCATAAGAGTGCCGATTTCCCAAGTTTGGAAGGCTTATAAACCAAGAATTCGGCTACTGGTCACTAATTGAGTTATGACGTGTCTAATGTGTATTTTCCACATTTAGCATGGCTTTGTGTGTCTAAACGCAATGGGATTCGTATTATAATTAGCGTTGGAATTCACAGTACCGAGTCAATGACTCATGTGAATAGTTCTCTTCATGTGTTTTTCAGTCTTGTGTTTTTTTTTGGTTACTTTTCAAGTTTTCCATGATGTTTATGTCTGCAGATTGAACCAGTCATTTGCTTTGCGAAATCGCAAGAGTTCTGGCAGTTTTAATCATTATTGAATTTGCAATTACATTTGTCAATAAAGAATCAATGGTTTAGTAATACATTAAATAAACATAGTTTGTAATTAATATCTAAGTAGATATACATGAACAATTGTAATAATTAATTGAGAAGTATGTATGGTAATCGTTTGGAATTAGAATAATCAATTCAGAATTACGGAAATTAATTTGGAATTACGTTTATTTTTATTTTGAGCAAATAAGAAAAACGTAATTCTGAATTAATTTCCGTCCAAGAACTTGACAGTTGAGTGTTACGTGTTCAAAAGCACAAGTAATAACATGTTGACTTTATACTCAAGTTTAAGTCAATAGATGTACTTACCTGTTTATGTTCGTGACGTGAACGCAGCTCTTAGTAACAAACACTAGAGCAACTAACTTTAACAACTCATGCGGGCGATACAATTCATCTTTTTCTACCTTTCCTTTGAAGTAGTTGAAAAATAAAACTGGAATGAATTTCAATAATAGATCATTTATTACTACAATCTAATACAATAAAAACTTATACATACTTAAATTAAAAGACTATCTAACTAACTATATATACAAATAAATCCAAAAAAAAGACAAAAAGGACACTTAGGCGTCGAAGTACTCATCCGCATCGCTGTCATCAGGAAACGTGCCCAGAAGACCGGCAGCATTGCCACGTTGAATGGCAATGCTAATTCTTTGGCCAAAGAACAATCCAGCCCTCTGGTCACGCGAAGTGTCGACCAATCGGCGAGAAATTTCCTTAAAAAGGAGTATTATTCATTATTTTATTTTGTCTAGAAATAAAAAAAAGTCACATAATGTTGCGACATTCATTAAAAAAAAATTAAAATACCATAAAGTTTTTATACTACATACCATACGATTAATCGATGGAAAAGAAGCCATTACTGTTATGTTAACCCTCTTTTACCCACCAAGAGTGCAGACATTATTATGTTTTCGTTCAGATGTCAAGGGGCAGACCGGGTTACACCAGACAGACGGATTATACCCTATACCTTCAAAGGCTTCAATAGGGCTTCGCACTGATACTCATCGTAAGTATGATCTACGGACTAGGATTTTCTTTGACATTTTCAATCCATCATTTATTAATTAGATACTCTACTGGTTAAGTCGCCATCTTGGACCAGATCTTGGGATAGGCTCATGGCGTCTGGCCACCTCTGTCGCCATCTTCAGGCATCAGTTACGTGGAGACTCTGGTTGATAATTAATCATCAATTTTACAAGATTTGTTTTACTTGTATTGTATGTATGTTTGATCGAGTCAAATCTTGCAACGGTGTTTTAAAGAATGAATATAAAAAAATGATTACTCAACCGATTGAGACAAAATTTTGCGTAGAAGTTTAGTTTGAATACATGGTTAGTTACTGTTAACATTCAGCGCTTATTATGGAAGGTTACCAACTTAACAGAAGACTCAAAGTTTACTCGAATTCTACGAGAACTCCTCAGTAACCGTCGTTTTCAAGTGAATCTACTTGATGAGAAAAGTAGGTGGCGAACCCAAAAGAACGGTTTACCTCAGGGTAGTGTACTGGCCCCTCTGTTGTTTAACATCTACACCAATGACCAACCAGTGAGCTCAAATACGACCCGCTTTCTGTATGCAGATGACCTGGCTTTAACTAGCCAAGCCACTGACTTTGAGGAGATTGAAGCTAACCTTTCCAACGCTCTCTCGGATCTTAGTCAATACTATGCTGAGAACGCCCTAAAACCAAACCCCTCAAAAACACAAGCATGCGCCTTCCACCTCCGTAACAGACAAGCTGGTCGAACACTCAACATATCATGGCTTGGGGTTCCTATCATCCACAGCACCCACCCAAAGTATCTCGGCATCACACTGGATAGGTCCCTTAACTTCCGGCAAAACTGCGAAAATGTCAAACAGAAAGTGCATACCAGAAATAATCTACTCCGTCGCCTAACGTCCACTAGATGGGGAGCATGTCCTCTAGTTCTGCGGACAACTGGTATGGCACTTTGTTTCTCCGCTGGTGAATATGCGTGTCCAGTATGGAGCCGATCTGCCCATGCTAAGTTAGTGGATGCAGCTCTAAATGAGACCTGCCGGATTATTACTGGTTGCTTAAAACCGACCCCGTTGCGGATGCTGTATCCACTGACTGGCATCGCGCCTCCAGAAATTCGTAGGACCATAGCTGGCCGTATCGAGAGGGCGAAGTTACGGGATGACCCACGCCATCCAATGCACAACTTTAACCCAGTGCCACAGAGGCTTAAAAGCCGAAAAAATTTCATTGGGTGCGTGAGTCCAGCCGAAGGCAACCCCTCCACAGGTAGATGCGACCTCTGGCAAGAATTGCTTAAGCCGCCTGATTTCTTCGCTGAACTATCAGAAAGCCTCCCATCTGGGCACAAGCTACCGTGGCCTACTTGGAAAACCCTAAACAGACTCCGTACCCAAGTAGGTCGCAGTAAGGACAACCTCCATAAGTGGGGGTTCATGGATGGCTTAGATCTCCGATGTGTGTGCGGCGTCTCCCCACAGACAATGGCTCACCTCCCATCTTGCACCGCATGCCCCGTCACATGCACACGTGAGGACCTAATGGCTGCGTCAGTGAGCGGTATTCGCGTTGCTGAATTTTGGGCCAATATAATTTAAAATATAAATATATTTATTTAAACTATTTTTACTATTTTTGCCATCGACACGCTAAGAAGAAGATGGTTAGTTAAGTGACGTTATTCTTAATCCAATAGGGCGAACTGCCCAAAATGGAAATAGATTATAATAGTAAACGAAAACATTTTTAAAACCAGCTTTTATTGAACTTAATGTACTAAGTAGGTATAACATGAAACATAGAACTTTAATGTTTTCTTAAAAGCTTGAGGCTGAGGGCTTTGTCTTTCTTATATTACCTACCTTTAACGATAAGTCTCAAGCTTTTATGAAAATATTTAATGTAATTATAATTATTATATATTCAAGTTCTAAGCTTAAAGTTGTATTTAGTGCTTTTTAGTTAATTAATAGCTTAGAAATGTTTTTTAAACCAATTATACATATTTATAGCTACATTTTATTACTTTATCAATAAAAACATTATTTTTCTAGACGTTAACAGTAAATAAGTTGCTACGACATTCCTTTTAGAGGTTTGTCACTAAAACATTATCTAAGTGGCACTTTATTACATTGCCAGAGATTACTACAAAGTAAGTGACCAATAAAAATACATTTATACGGCTTTTAAGCTCAAAGGGAGCTTGCAATATCATAAAAAGAGCAGATTCACTTTTAAGGAATTTGTTTCGGTCAATAATTTTATATTAAATCTGACATACGCTTTTTATCTCGTTAAAGCGTAGGTAATTTGTATAAAATTCCCCTTTACGATCAACCTAATGAATGGGCCTTTTCTATTAAATGAATTGGTATAATTTCTACATACGCTTCTAGAGGGTTTTTTTATAAGAACTGACTTCGTAAACGCTTGGATACAAAATACACGCGTGAGCTCCTTACTATTTCGACAATAACTAGCTAAATCCTAACACAATATTGCTTTACGACTCAAACGTTCCTTATAAGTTTACAACACAACTTATACAATTATACGAATGTCTGGCTATAAATTATGACAGTTAAGTAAATCCTTAAGCCACGCCAGCTAGCCATCGTTCACGTACTAAGGAACATAGAGGCATTGCAATAGCAATTTGTCAGGTACGTGAGAGCACGCACAATCAATTTCGCGGCACGCGCCTATCAACCGTTCATAATAAAATGCTCGAATGAGAACAACCACGTTTTCATCGTGAATGTTATAAAGTACCTACCTGGGTATACCGGTATAGTGTTGTGGCTGATACTTGGTACTGTTACCGAATGGTTGGTAATGTGTTAAGTCGTGTCTGGATTAGCGTCGTTTAGATATGTTGCTTGCTAATCTAGTTTTACGAATAGTCTTAGAATTTGGAATGTTATTTAAGAAAAACCTTTATTGTTCTCAGTAACAAAAAGTACTTAGTCCAAAAAATGTTTATCAAAGTTACGGAAAGAACTGACGGAGACAGACTCATTGCCGAAGGGTAATATTAAATTAATGTTTGAAATTGTTTGTGAGCTGTTTCAATTTTGATGTACAAAAAAAGGGAAGAAATCTATGTATTTAAAATACTGAAGAATAATAGTTATAAATAACTACTTCTCGCGCCACGGAACCTATCTACCCTACCTTTCCTATCCTACCAACTTAGGTACCTCTCTTTCCGTGGGAACTTCAGGATACAAAGTGTTTTTAAACACACTTGGGTAAAAATGTAACGAACTGTCAAAAAATCATGTCTATCCATCTACTACCTACCTTTCGAGTTTTGTAATCACAAATATTCGGATGCTGTACTTATATTACATATACATAGTTATAAAATATCTATTACGAGAGAAAAATGTCTATTATCGACACAAAACCAAAAACAAATTCAAAACCCACAACAAAAACGGCCGCAGATTATAAAAACCCACGTATCATAGAACATTAGCTTCCGCATCTCAAGTATGAGGAAAGAGAAACGTACAAGGATATACCGCGATTGAACCGTAGTATACATTCATAGTATAGGATGTCGCATCTGAATAGATCAAAGTGAAATTGAGGGCACGCGGAGGCGTTTCCGCGCTGTCTTATATTTCCTGTGAGGAGATAAATTTCCATTCAAAGGCCGGTACCTCACTTGCAGTATAAAATGCATTAAATGCGCCATGTACGGGTAATGCGTTGCTAATGTCCCGTAATTATTTCATACGGGCCTCGTGTGAAATTATTGCATTATTTGGTGAATTCAGAATTTGAATTTGGGACACATTCATGGGCAATTTAACTATAATGTCATAATTGTTATTAATGTATATGAAAATAGTTTTTAGTAAATGAATTCAAAATTTTGGGTTTATCTCCCCAGCGTATTTTAGTTGCTAAGTAATTTCTGCCCAACTTCTTTCTATGAATATGTTTGGCAACAATGTCGGGGACATGCAAAACTGCTTTTTTCTATTGTTTATTTTTACGAAAATGATGATGATCCAAGTAGGTATAGAGGCCAGCACCAGCACGTCCAGTTACCCTAAACTGTAAAGTTTCTTTGATAGTTTTTCTACTTTATTAAAAAAAATATAAGGTTCATTTTCAATTGGGAAAAACTAACAGTTTGGGGTAGCTCGATGTGCTGCTGTCTGTACATTGATAAATTTTAGTGTTCTGCTAAGCCTCAACACTGTGCAAGCATTTGTCATGAGGCCGTCAGAAACAATGTCTAGACTGTTTGATTTAGCATTGTTATTTCATTCCACGATTCTAGCTAGTTAGGCACAGCCTCCGCAGTCAAGGTTAGCGCAATATGTACCTACTAACGTATATTACAGATATTTGCTCCGATACGAAGTTTGTCGATCGTCTACAAAAGTCAAGTTCATTACGCAAGTTCGGCCGTAAGTATTTTAATTTCGAAGTTGCAAAGTTCTTATTACGATTGCGTTACTAGTAGCCATATTGTTTGTAGAAGAATTGAAAACGTGAGGTGACAGTACAATGGAGTGGTTTGAGAAAGATAGGACTTCGCTTCTACTTAGTAAGGCGGCATTGCAATAGGCGTAGCAGTTTATGGCAATTTCTCTTTCGAAATGGAACTGCACGAAATTACCACAGGGCTGCCAAAGTACCTGGTAGATACGTATTACGGACACACAGTAATAAAATAATTCAATGAAGGTACTAGAAAAAGTGCTGACAAAATTATATCTGACAGAGCAAATGAAACAGATAATTTAAACGTACACTCACATAAAATGAAATGAACACGAAAGCGATGATCGTATCAGTCCGACGGCATTAAATGATACAGTATTTCAACAGTATAATGTTACTTTACGCGCGTAATCTTACTACAAAATAAATTAAACATGCTCTCCGTCCATTACCAACTATGTAAGTAGCATTTACTTAATGTAAGTGCCACTTTGATATCACAGATACCTTCATAATGTTCCCGCCTTATTGTAGTTATCAAAATGCAGTTAAATTAACGTTTAATGATCACTCTACAACCCGTGGCGACTGTTCGTAAGATTATTATTATTATGATCGCCGCTGACATCAAATAAAATCCATTAAAAAGCTGTAACTATGAAAAAATGGCCTATAATACGGAGTGTACAGGATTATAGCGGTCACCGCGGCCTATTAGATCGAAGATTCTTCTATTTTTCTTAGACGCTGGTACATGTTCTTACCTTCAGGCATATAAACTCAAGAATGTTGTGAAATTCCGGGCTTATTCATTACCGACACAATGCTCTTCAATCATCAATAGTATCGCCTTATTCATTCGTGGAGAAAGAAATACCTAAGTGGCAAACTTCTATGATCAAATAAGTCCCTAATCATCACCTAATCTCCAGTTTAGTTCTATGACAGGTAATTTTCTATAGCCATATAAAAAATTCTATCGTCACTTGCTACTTATATTGCGGATGTAGGAACCGAGTCATGATTTAATGAATGCAATTACGGGGCCCTAAAAATAATTGTGCACAGCACGTAAAATAGTTCTGTCGGACATTCACATCTCGCACAAAAGAGCTGTTAGAAATCACCTTTTCATCGAAGGTCAACGGCCCGCGACTGTTCAGGATATGCACATAGACAAAACGTAGCGCGACAAAGCCTGGCGTATCTCCGTCGTCGCATCGTTAAATACTACGCACTCTTTTTCCAGTGTCGACTTACATTTGTGTCGTGTGACAAAACCGCAGTGTCGGAGTCTCGCAGTGATGCGACGAATGTGGTGTCGATGTCGGATCGCGAAATGTCGAAATGTCAAGCTCCGTACTTCCAGTTTCCGTCTCATTGCGTTTTGTTGTTATGGATATTCTTTTGGCATTATTGATACTCTTGTGGCAGTGTTATGTTTTTTAGCCCCGTCTACATTCGCAAAGAGCTATATAAATAATAAGGGTATAGGGTGATATCAGAAAGACTGATTATGTGCGCGTCTTGTCGCATATATGCGAGATAGACAGTAGATTGCTGTATGCCGTCGACGATGGAGGCTATACTTGTTATTATAACAATACATTCTTGATAGAACGATTATTATGGTTTAAATCAGCCATTTTCATAAACAATAAAAATGTTTTGAATTTCTATAAAATACATGTTAAAAAATACATATATATATATATATTCGTATAATTCATGACCACGTGTTAATAAAAAAATCTATGCCTTATACCAAATCAAATCACATAATTATTTCATCGACCTTGTGATAATAGATGTGTACATGCATAAGATGAAAAGTATTTTAGATCGTGACTTTACTTATAAAGGTTTTATTTTGGCGTCTGCAATCAAAATGGGACCGTATGTTGAAATACGGTCCCATTTTAGACCGTATGTTGGAACGCGTAATGAAAAAAAAGCAAAGTTTCCTGCTGTCTTATATGACATATTAAATTAAATCTACGTAAATAGGTAAGTAGGTACAGTAAAACAACAAGTTTTGGTGAACGAAGTTTAATAACAAGATTAACCTCACATCACAACAATCCGTTTACTTTAGAACTTTATTAATGCTAGCTATTTACCTACCTATGTGCTTCACGTATTTTGTTAAGATGTTTCTATGTTAATAAGGAATGCACGTACACTGAAGTTGTCAATCTTAGATCTTTGTGGAGCGTGGTTAAGACACGGAAGAGTATTCTGATAATTATATTCTTACTTGAAGTTTCCTAATCGCGTCGGGATGTTTGAACAGACGGATTTAAATAGGTACCCACTTAGGTAGGTTATAAACACACACACAAGTACACACACATTCGATGAAGGCACAGCTAGTCTATTGATAAATACTTTTAAGCAATTACGAGACCATTAGGAATACAGTCGTTCGATCAAAACATTTTACATTCTGTCCGTTTTTGTGAGTGATTTTTTATCCAGAAATGAAAAATGTAAAAAGTATGGCATCGCTAATCTGGGATTACGCATGTTAAAACTCCCGAACTTTTTGGGGTCGGATGGGTTAGGAGTAAATATTTCAGAAATGAAATATGTGAATAAAAACCAACGCTGGAAAGTATTGGGCACTGGCGAAAATAAATGGTAGCAAAAGTGAGGGTATTTTTTAAGCCTTTTTTGATAATAGAACATTTGGTAACAGATTAATCTATGTAGTAAATAGTAGTTTTATTTATGTAAAAGCTACTGCTACTAAGTAGCCTAGTAGTGTAGTAGTAGCCATTCAGCGGGATTGTCCGAAAGTGTGACCGCTGCCCCGAAACACAAAGGGCTAAGGAAGGAACATGGATGGGTTTTGTCAGTAAGAGCCTGAATGACCCTTTATTCGGTGATTTCCCACATTAAAAAAGAGGCTATTGTAGCCATATGGTTGAGCAATAATCTTTTCTTTCAAAGAACTTTGAAACGCCTTTCAAACGTTCGTTCAATAACCGTGGTTAGTCGGAAAGGTGTTGAAGCTAGTAGAGCGTGACGGATTATGTTATCTGATCCTAAGCTTCCTCGTTAACGTCAATGGAGATTACTGATGTCATCAAGTGGTGTTGGTCTCTATGAGCCGTCAAATACATAAGACCACAGTACGGCGCGATGTTCGCCATTTTATTTTCCCTTTATAATGTACCCCCGAATCAGATTTTCTCTTGTTTCCGAACAACAGTGACGTTTTAAAATAAAAGGTTTTTCAATTGTGGCTACTGATACTTGAAACGGAAATATAAAAGAATCTGTGATTTTATAAAATAAAGTACCATTCCCAATGTAGCCTGAACGTAATCTAATGTGATGAGGATGGGATGAGTCAGTCTGTACCTATTTTTTAGAGATACTCTCAGTTTTAATCAGATAATCCATACAGCTAAATTTTAACAGTAGAATTGAATTGGACAGAGAATGTCAATGCAAAGGACATTAACGAATTGATAGCCAATTAAAATAAAATAGAATGGTTTAAATTACGCCAAGTTAAATAAAAAAATATTGAACCTTATTGGGAAAAAAAACATTGATTTATAAGAAACATCACTGACAAACGAATACGTAAAGTGATGTTATTGTGTTTGTTTTGCACTACTTACTAAGAGTTGGCAAATGTTTCAAATTACAAATATTGTATCAGAATAGGTATGCAATTTCTTGATAACATACTACGCGGTAAGTTCGGGGTTGCCCGCTGAACAAGCGACGGTGTAGTGGCACATTCGAAGTGTTCATGTTCATGGAATTTCCCACCTTATAGCGTAGGATATAAAGTTCTCTTATAAATGTTTTGCGAGTTAAACGATGTTTGCATAATGTTTTCTGTTTGACTTCACGGCTGTCACAAACAAACCAAGTTTCGACGTTGCTTCTCGATTTTATTTGTATCATGTGTGTTTAATATTAATTGGTGCGGACGACCTCTGACGAATTGTTGAGGAAAACAAAGAATCCGGCTTGATCCGTGTCTAATCGGAACAATTGCTTCGAGGTGGGAAAAATACCATAAAAACAATCATTTTGATAATCGACTCGCTATTTGAGAGTCAAATAGATACATAAGTACATTTTTTCATTGAAACATAATTGTATTTTTAATTGCTTTCCCATAAAAAAGGCAAAAAGCAGGCTAAGTTTGGAGGTCAGTCGATTGCGTTAAAATATTTATAAAAACTGCAGTTAAGGCATTTTGAAAACAGTTGAAATGTATAATAGTCCCATTGTTGCCGCATTTTTTTTCAGTAAAGTCCCACGATAGTATTTTTATGTTCAGATTGCGAGGGCTGAGTGGTTCGCCTTGATGAGCCTACTTAAATTGTAATTACGATTCAGCGATTTTAAAGTAATGGCAGTTTTCAAGTGATGCAAACCGCAGGCAGTGGTAATCTGATCGGTCGTGGGTTCCGTTGTAAGAGACACCGGCCATCGATCCAGTGGCCTCCATGCCTACCTACCATTCTCCAGTTTTACTTCATTTCAACAACTTTTTGTACGTATTGACAAATCATGTTTTATGCAAGTAAAAAAGCCGACCTATAATTCTGTAATGAAAGTAATTTAACACTGTCAGTGATTTAATTTACGCCTACAGAGCAGTTAATTTGAAACGATGCTGACTGTATAGATTGATAGATCGGTGTGGAATGATTACGATCTATCGGTTGGCCGGGTTTCCCGTATAATAAGATTTTCATTTAAAATTCCGTTGAAATTGTAAATTTAAATGCCAATTTAATATGGAAGATAAACTATTGTAACTGATTTTACAAATTCAGAATGATTCTTCAATCTCGACTTGCTAATGTTAATAGAAAGTGCTGCCAATAACAGTGAAAACAAAACAAAGGAAGACAGTAAAATAATGATTTGTCATTTAATTGAATTTTTACAAGTCAGACAATACCGGAAGTCGGTCAACTTCTATAGATTAAAATATAGAGAAATCATAGATAAATAGTGCTGTCATGCTAAATGCAGAAAACAAGTACCTAAGCAGATATTCACACCAACGCGATGTAAACTAATTACTTAATTAAACTATTTTTTACGTTCTGTATTGAACACCGCCCTTAACCGCCCTCATGCACAATAGCATACTGTGCATGGCACCTAAAATCTATAAAAAATTGCCTAATTCTATTAAAGATTATAATTTATTGCAGTTTAAACGAAAATTGCATAATTTATTAATCCAAAAATGTTATTATTCAATTACTGAATTTCTTAATGACAAAAATATTTAATTGACAAATTGATTAATTACTGTATCTGACATTATATAGCTTTACTTTGCATAATAAAATAATATAATTAAGTAATAACGTGAATGAATTTTCATAAAAAAGTGTAAGCCCAATGGGTAGTTTTTTGAGCACAATGTTTGTATTTATAAGACCATCTAACCTCACCAAAAAACACACTTAATAAATGATTTGATTTGATTTGAAACACTAAATAAAGAATAATTTGGTAATTCAGCTCTCGTTTATAATTTATTATGTATTTAACTTACACAGATGTCTGCAATATCATCAGGCGATCGTAACACTATAATAAGATGTGTGATACGTGTGTAACGGCACTGTCCGAGATAAATGGAAACAAAACGTGTGACGCGGATAAACTAAGATTCCGGCCCATTGTTCTACAGGGAGACAAGTGATACATTTGTGGACATATCTCGCACATGCTAGGAAACCCTTCCACACCTTCCGACCCGATTTTCATCTTACTGGGAGTGGGGATTTAACTTAAGGTAAATACGAACAACTTTAAAATTGAAAATACTCTCTACGCTCAAAATTTTTACTTAGTTTTGAGAACTTATTCTTTAAGGGTGATAGGTACCGTCAAACGGGGTGAATAGGAACGCTGGGGTGAATCGTAACGAAACTTTAAAATAGATTTTAACATTGAAATTATATAGCTTGTGGCCGAAAAGGGCCCGTAATGTGTTTACTGTATTATAATTAACAATTACGTGTATTATTATTTTAAAGTTTCGTTACGATTCATCATTCACCCCGTTTGACTGTATGTAAAAATTGTTCAGTGAGTAGATGTTAGAAAAATTTAGTAGATGTTAGTAGATTGTTAGAAAAATTGTTTGAATTCACCTAACGTTACGTCTCGCGTTCATGTTAGGGACCTTTGTTATTAATATATATACTTAAACGTTCCAAATTAATTGTGCTGCTCCTTCGCTTTGTATAAACTTAATTTTGTACCAAATGAATCATGGAACTAGATTGCATAAAATTTTAAAGTTAGGTACATAAAGACTACGCTTACTCTACGCTGATCGACCAATCCATCTATAATTGGATCGACCATTGAAAAACAATTTAACTTCGTTCCTTTCTTTGAATAAGTCTACATTTAAATGATTCCGGTAATCGGAAGGTGTAAAAGCACGGGGTCTTTACGGAGGCGGTCAACTAAACGGAATGATACAGTGAGTAATGGGACCCGTCAGGCCATGACGTCACTCGTTCATTGCGGTTCACACACCATTCAACAGTGTTTGCCAAAAATACCCTCGTTCTGTTGACGGAAGCGTTTCCGGTGATGTATTGTATGGGAACTATGGTAATTTAGCTAAAGAATTTTATTCATAGGTTGGTACATTGTTTTTAAAAATACCTAGGTACTGTATGACTGCAAGCAAAAATGTTTTCGATAGAAATGAAAAATGCTATGATTTGATGCTAACATTGAAACAACACCATTGAAATTTGATACGAGAATTGAGTTTCAAGATTACATACACAGTATAAATGGAGGTTAACCAAACCGATTCTAAGCTGACGGGCCTACATATCTGACAATACATACCTAGCAATGCGCATATAAGACGAGCCCGCATACTCGGTCTGTGCGGAGTGGCTAACGAGAGCTCAGGCAGCATAGCTTAGCTCACATAGGATGCACAAACAATGTCTTCCACATATGCATTATTACACGAACATCTTGATTAATAATTAAACAAAACTCGCAAGGAGCTCGTGGCTAAGTACTAACAGCCGCACAGGTCGATCCATCAGGTTAAGCTACGCTTGCCGGGGTTGGCCGTGGATGGGTGACCATCTTTACACACCGAGACTCCTCCGTGCCTCGGAAAGCACGTTAAGCCGTTGGTCCCGGCTGTCATTTGTGCATCTTTCACAGTCGTTACGGGTCGTCAGAAGCCCGAAAATCTGACAGTCAGTCTTACCAAGGGGTATCGTATATCCAGTTTCTGGGTTGTGCAGGTTTCTCCATGTAAAATACTGGTATTCAGCTATATCTGGTTAGACTGGAAGCAGACCCCAACATAGTTGGGAAAAGGCTAGGCAGATAATTAAACGTTACGGTGTTAATAGAGACGGGAAAAAATAATATTACAATTAATTTTAATGGGCCCATTGTAGAATAAAGTAATGAATCAGTTACTGTGTGAAAACTGTTACAGATCTCTCGTATTATTTTTTAATTTGCCGTTGTTAGTTAGGCAAGTATATGGCTTTCACCGTTCTTTTTATGTGTGAGATTGGAGTACTTAGTTAATGATAGGAAACTATTGTTGCGTCATTTGTCGTGTTGCGACAAATAGAAATATTCTTATTCTTCTATTGCATGATTTAGTGTCATTTATTTCCTACTAACTGATCCTACAGACGTTGGTCATGCTACGGATTTAGTGTCATTTATTTACTGCTAACTGATTCTATAGAGTATAGACGTTTGTGTGTACAAATTTCAATAATTATGGTCTGCAGTTCAAACATCGTAGAACAAACAAAATCCTTTAAAGTAATCGAATAAAATGACCGACTTTTATAGCAGTGTTATTTGATTATTAATTCACAGTGTGATAGAGATGGCATCCTGTAACAGCTCCATCTCTTTCTGACACTGAAGTAATATTAAAATAATACTGCTAAGTATAAGAGGTGGGTGGTGGTTCAGTCAAAGTGTAATAGTTCCATTTTAGTAGGTTATACAGGGAATTTAAATGAAGATGGAAATTCGGGAAACGCGAATATTATAAATTAACCATGTTTTAATGAAGTTTGCAGGGTAGCGCGTTAGTGTCACACTCGTGCTTACATGATACAAAGTCCACTGAACTTCATTTACTTTGCCTGCGTCCACCCTAGAGCTAGATAGTAGGAAAGAGAACTGTCAGAATTATCTAATTTATTTATCAGAATTGTATAATTATCACTTGCTTAAAAATCGGTGAAGGAAAACATCGTGAGGAAACCAGCATGTCTGCGAGATATTTCTCAACAGCATGTGAAGCTAAGCCCATGGGCAGCTTAAAAAATCTGACACCAGGTTAGTCACTAACCACACCAAAAGAAGAAGAACTGTCAGAATTACGAGTTTAGTCGAAAATATGAGCTAACTGTCATAATCAAATCTTTTAATCATGTTTTAAAAGCAGTGATAGCCTAGTGGTGTGACCGCCGGACTGCCAAGTCATAGGTCTCGAGTTCGAACCAAGGCACGCACCTCTGATTTTTTGGATTCATGAGCGTATTGTATCACTTGCTTAAAATCGGTGAAGGAAAACATCGTGAGGAAACCGGCATGCTTGAGAGATATTTCTCAACAGCATGTGATGCTAAGTCAGAGGCCCATGGGCAGCATTAAAACTCTGACACCAGGTTAGTTACTAACCACACGGAAAGAAGAAGATCATGTTTTTACAAATTAGCACGTTTTCTTCTTCCGTATTAACCGTCACCTTGGCCGTCGCCTTTCTAGCAGAATATTGGCAAATATTGATGCAATTTAGAATATATGCAGGGATATAAATATGCGTCACGAATGGGTGTTGCACGCACACACGACTTCACAAAGGGCCCTTCATGGAGTCCTCGCGTGGCTGTAATTTGGCTGTTGACAGATTTACAAGCTGCATCTCTCGAACGTATCGAATGCGGTCGCTGCCACACCAATAGAGTTACTGGATGGGCTACACATTTTACGAGAAGCGTGACCGAAGCGGCCATCGTTGATCGTCCTGATAAAACACGTAAATAGTAAGGTAATCAACGTTTTGCATCATCATATTAAGATAATCGTGTTGAATGATTTTCATTAGCCGTAAAATGATTTGGAAATGATTTAAAAAATATTTATTAACTTCTGGTTAAAGTTACAACAGGTTGGAAAGGTTGTTAATAAAACGAAAACGTATTAAATTCAGTGACATTTTAATATTATGTGGGAACTTATACAATATTTGTGAAAATGTAAATGAAATAAGTGAAACTTAAATGAAAATAGGTGACCATGTAGTAAATGAGTAATATGTACTTCATTTACGACATGACAACTTATTTTCATTTCAGTGTGATATTAATTCAAAAGTTCGGTCGGTGACACTAAATTCAATTTAAGTCCAGTGGTACTGGCATAAAACAAACCGTCTAGTTATTGTACAAGTTTCTGCTGACTTTTAGAGTTCAAATCGATATCGTTCTAAACTCGTCAATCGCACTCGACACTTATTACGACGCGAGGTGTGCCTATTTACAGACAACGATCGATCGCCGCTTAATTATGTGTCGATCGCATACCGACCCATTGATACCCATCGATCATCACTAACTGTGCGATTGATTGTAAGTCTAAATCAATTCACGCCTCTGCACTGACGGCTCGTGACGTCATGATTTACTAGTTTCTAAGGACCATGGCTCACTGTCCTTTCCAGTATAAATTAGGTTTATATATTTATGGCGTACCTGACTGAAGCAATCACCGCGAATGGTAGAGATCTCAGCGGCAGATAAATGCAGTAATGTGAAAATATTATCTAGTATACACTATAAAATTTCCTTTCGAAATCTTCGGCAGACTGTTGCCTACTTCTTCAACGATCAGGTTTGGTTTTTATGGCATCACCTTAGGGCATAGCGTCACGATTTATATACAGTAATTTGTGACTGTCATTTTAAATTAAGTGCCACAAAATGATTGAAATATAGGACATATTTATGTAGCGTAAATTAAACAGTCGAAGTACATATTGGTGGAGGTTATTATTGATGTTCGGTGATTTGAATTATGTCATTAACTTTATGTTTGTATTCTAAACATTTATTGTTGGAATTTATTGTTGTGTGTTGTTGTGTTTGTTGTGTGTTTTGTTGTGTATTGTATTGTTGTGTTGTGTAGTACATTATTATGAGAATAACGTGGTATTCAAGAAACATGACAAAATTTTAATAATTTTTAACCGGCTTTAAAAAAGGAGGTAGTTCTAGGTTCGTTTGTTTTTTATGTTCATTGATAGTTTCGTGTATTGTAGGCCAACTTCCTGTCTCTGTTACTTGCATAGCAGCATTCGAATTTGTGTGGATTAGGTGCCACAACTATAAAGTAAAAATATAAATAAAATCAAAAGAACCACCAGTTAAAAAAAAACACTACCAGAAAAATAACGTTTATTTCAGAAGTCGGTGGCAAAATACGAAAACACAACCAAAAACCCGTTTTTTTATGGTACTGCGTGTAACAATTTACAGGTGTTGAGTTATTCTACTAAAGGAGATAGCTATACCTACTATATTTTTACTTGGGTATCTCTAAGTAGGAATGGCCCTGAACAACATTCAACATTGGTTGTATTAATTATGTCATGGGATGGACTGCACTGGCATGAATAATGGTAATCTTATGGGATTTACGCACAAAACACCGCGTGTTTCCATGCCGCTAAAATTCTTGGAATTGTTGATATGTCTAATATGTCCCTTCACTAACATTTACGTGTGCATTCAGTGTTAGCTCAAAGTAACAGCTGTACATACTATCCAGGAGGATACCCAGATGCACATCTTTCTAAGTAAGATGTCAGATTTTAACTTCAGTGTGGTCGCAACCTTACAAGGTCGTGTTGAAATGACGTTTATGTTCCGCCGGCCATGTCTATGAGCTATTATATAAATGAATAAAGAAAGTAATAAAACGCCGAAGACAAAAGCACCTTCAGGCATTCGTAAATTTTAATGTTTCCCTCAAAACATAAGGCAATTTTGCTAAAATAAAGCCATAAAAGCTGTAATGTAGCCATAAAACGTATTTTCATGTAACAATGCTTATAATATTCAGAGGAGAAAACCGCATAAATGCCGAGTCAGTGGTTTCCGATTGGATTCCAATAAATGGACGAACGTTACATTAATTTTATAATAATAATAATAATAATAATAATAAATTCTTTATTTAGGACAACATTAGATCCACTGTGTTAGTAAATTCCTTATAATTAATGTTAGTGACGTAATATTTAAAAACTTTTTCACCGAGATCGCTTCATGTGGACGACGAACAAGCGAAGGGAACGTACTTCACTCGTTCATCACCCCCACAAATCGTCTCAGAATAGGAGAGTAGATACTCTCTGCCACTGTCCTCAGAATACTGTTGTCACTGTCCCGCAGTCTTGCTATTAAGGACGAGATTTTGTTTCGCATGACCGCATAAAAGTCGTCGGTTCGATTCAGCGCAAACATCTCAGATGCACTACAAAAACGGGGCAGTCCCAACAGCATTCTGAAAACATTATTATATTGGATGCGCAGGACCTCCAGCGATCTTTTGGTAAAGCTGACCCACAGGCTCCCCGTGTACATACCCTGACAATATGCTTTAAAAAGGGTTATTTTAACCTGATTAGTACAACGGTAAAACCTGCGCGCCAACATATTCCCTCTGACCGCCAGTGCCCTGCGCTCCCTCTCTATGTCCACATTGTCCTTAAGGTCGTCGGTAAGTATGTGCCCCAGGTACTTAAAATTATTTACTCGCCTTATGCTCAAGCCATTCAGAGTAAAACCTGGTGCATAGTCGAGGGTCTTACCAGCGGCCTTAAAAACCATGTATTCACTCTTTTTTACATTATATACGAGTCCGTGTGAAGCTGCATAGTTCTCGCATACTCTCAACATCTCTCTAACCGATCCCGCAGTCGGGCCCAGCAGCACCATGTCATCCGCGTAGCTGATATTATTAATGGTAACACCACCCACGCGGCACCCGACCCGCATGCCACTGAGCTCGACCAGAAGATCGTTCACATATAGGTTGAAGAGTCTAGGAGACGTCAGACCCCCCTGTCTCACACCGCACTCCAACCTATACGGGTTAGAGAGTGTTGCTGACCATTTCACAACATTTGTTTGGTTTGCATACCAATACCGCAGAATTCCGAGAACTCCTGCCGGTATATTCCTGTCCCCCAGCTTTCTCCAGAGCACATCATATGACACGAGGTCGAAGGCTCTGGAGAGATCCAGGAAACAGGCATACACCGTGGTTCGGCGGTCAGTATAGTATTGGACAGTATTCTTGAGACTTAAAATAGCACTCTCCGTCGATAGTTTGGACTGAAAACCAAACTGTGCATCATGCACATGCAGATATTCTTTCAAGCATGAATCAAGAATACTGTCCAATATCTTGGCAATTGTAGTTGCGAGAGAGATAGGACGATAGTTGCCTTTGTCAGAGATGTCACCTGTTCGGTTTTTAACTATAGGCACTACCATAGTCTTCATAAGATCAGCTGGCAGGTAGGCATGGCTAATACACATTGTGTACAATAGAGACAGGACCCTCGGTAGATGGACACCAGCATATTTGAAATGCTCGATGCTGAGCCCGTCATGCCCGGGAGATTTACCTCCGTTCATATTTCTAATTGCGTTTCTAACTTGTCCAGCTGAAAAATAAATCAATGGTTGCACTCCCTGACTGGCGGACCCATCATCGGACATCTCAACTGAGGGACCAAGGGGAGACTGCACCTCAAACAATTCCCTAAACATATTAGCAATACCCTCTGGATCTTCCTTCCCTCCAACGCTTACCGGTAGGCCAGGCCGAGTATTTAGATTATTTGTGGATTTCCAAAATTTACTGAAATTATTCGTCGCCCTCTGTTTAGCTATTATGTCCATTTTGATTTGATCCTGATTTTTCTGGCACCATTTAAGGCGCCCCTTAAATATTTTACGTGACTCATTCATTTGTTGATAAATGATTCCACAAGTTGGACGGTTATTCAATACCCATACATCAAATTTAAGCCTGGCCTCTCGGTAAGAATCGTGCACGTGTTTATTCTAAAATGTAATTCTAAAAAATAATGCGCACAAAAGATAGGCATTATACGTTCGTTTATATCTAGTGGAGTTAATTCAATTGTGAAATGCCGTTAATATCAATCCGCTACCGCGCATTTCACGGCAATTTTGCGCACAATTTTATTTCCTCCGCAAGAAATCTAGACGACGACATAATGAGTGTAGGTTGCTTCATACATTTGTTAAATTACTCGGTAATATACGTAAATTGCTGTTAATCGTAACAACGTCAGATTCCAAACTTAACCCAATAATAAACATTTTACATAACGGGACTGAACGTCTCGGACCAACTCTATAGAATGACATTTGCCCTTTGTCCGTTCGTGTAAAACGAATATCTAATGTTATCCCTTCCAAAGGATATTTCCCATTTTCGTGATCTCGTTACCATATTTCCCATTTGTTTGGCGTCCCCTATAATTGAGTGCAAATTGTTACGCACCGGAGGTTTTACTTCAGGCTTGTTGGATATTATTTCAGAAGTGTTCTCTGATGTTACCTCCCTGCGGTCAACCGAGGAGATCGTTGTTTCAAGCGATATGTACTTAGATAATGACCTGCTAACCGTACTTTTCATAGCAACTCCGAAAGATATCTACATATTTAAACCAGTATCAAAATGCCGATCGTTATCTTAGCTTTTTGTCTTCCGCATATCATCAATTAAAATGTTTACACGTGGCTAAATGACGCAAGGCGGATTCTTTGTAACCGGTTTGTACAATAGGTTTGTGGGAGAGTGAAGTTCGGGTAGCGCCACCAATTTACTTTGACCTTTCGTGACTTCTTCTATGTAGTATATTCTATTTAGTAATCGAGGCGTATTATTATTGCTCGTGAGAGGTCAGCTCTCAATGGTCATGGTGTGTGTAATGATCTTGTCTTCAAGGCGACATCTCGTTTCGAATACAATAAAATTAATAATGTGAGTTTTTGTGTTCCATTCAAGGATTCTGAACAATCATCGCTTTGTGGATCTCGAGAGTGATCGATATGTACTGAGAATTGCTTGTCAGTCTCAGTTTTGCTATAGAGCGAATTCGACGATGCTGCCAGTTGAAAAAGACTTGAGAAATTGCTTTTGCGACGTACTTAAGTTCTTTGAGTCATTTAGATAAAATCTTTTCACATCAATTTGTGGGTTGTTTCCCTGATTGATGTGAAGTCTGATTTTAAAATATTGTTCTTTGTTCTTGTTTTTTATGTTTTAAATTATTGTTAGTCATGTAGAGTGCCTTGACCTCATAGTTTTTGCCTTCATTTGGCAGCGCTATGGCCTTGGGCGAGACTTTGGATATTTCCTCAATTAGCGATGCGAGCTACCCTGTTGTTATTTATGTTCAATTTATTTGTTAAATATTTGTTGAATGTATTATGAAGCTTTATAAAAAAATACATTTACCTACTGGTTACCTAAATAAGTTATTGTATGAATAATTTGAACATGAAACGTATTGTCCGCTTGAACCACGGACAAAATAGTTTCATTTTTCATTAGTGGTACCTACAATATTGTATTTCGCAGAACCAAATTATTATTTCATTCTGTGAACCTTGAAACAGATAATTTACACACGAATCTCTAACATAACATCGTGTTCATATTTGTATAAGTAATTGGTGTTGCAGTGCTCTCGTAGTCTGTGAGAAATTTATATAACGCTCTTTACGAAAAAAGTTCGGCCCGATCATTATTATTAGTTATCCAATTGGGTGATTCCTGCGGTTAGCTTTGAGTTACGTTGTTGTATTATATGAAGAGGCATTAATCATTAAGGCCATTGTATATGTTCAAGTTAAAACTTAATTTTATTGGTATACATAAAGTAACTTAACAAAATTAAAATATACAGCTTAATGGCTCCACTGTAAAAGGGAGGAAGCCCAAAAGCTGCCATTTGAAATGCAATAGCGCGAATGAAGGCTGCATGAAATTTAACTTTGTGCATGAGAATGAGAGCAGACTAGAACTTTGAAATGTAACGTTCAGTCAGAATGAAGAGTATTTTTTTGAATTATGCATTAAGGTTAGCTGAGCATTCGTTTCTATTGTTAAACATAAGGTAAGTAAGTTGTAGGTAAGTTTTCATCCTCATACCAAATAAGTTTCACATGTAAAAAAACGATCAATCGGTTTTTAAATACGTTCGCTCCTTCGATAAGATGGAAATGGAATGAATAGGATGAAAATTCGGTATAAAACAAGTGAAGTTCTGTAAAGCAAGAAGATGTGCTACGCGTCTTCTACGCACCGT
Source organism: Hyppa rectilinea (assembly GCA_951799385.1). Lineage (NCBI taxonomy): Eukaryota > Metazoa > Arthropoda > Insecta > Lepidoptera > Noctuidae > Hyppa > Hyppa rectilinea. Next base: position 8,198,489 of record OX637314.1, read on the forward strand.
CTACGAATGCCTACGATCTGCTACGATACCTACGAAAAGGGAGACAGTCTTTCTTCGTACCTGTACTTTCCAGATTATATTCTGCGATTACGAAATATAATTTATTCTGTAAAACCTCAAAAACTGGATGCAAGAAAATAAAATTCCATCTTTGTTCCATCGGTCAAGTAGGTACTGAAAGGTTAATTCAGGTTTACAGAATAAATTATATTTCGAAATTGCAGCATATAATCTGGAAAGCACAGGTAGAAGAAAGACTGTCTCCCTTTTCGTAGGTATCGTAGCAGATCGTAGGCATTCGTAGACGGTGCGTAGAAGACGCATAGCACATCCTCTTGCTTTACAGAACTTCACTTGTTTTATACCGAATTTTCATCCTATTCATTCCATTTCCATCTTATCGAAGGAGCGAACGTATTTAAAAACCGATTGATCGTTTTTTTACATGTGAAACTTATTTGGTATGAGGATGAAAACTTACCTACAACTTACTTACCTTATGTTTAACAATAGAAACGAATTAGTAAGAAACGTAGCATTAATTACTTCAATTGTTTTAAATGTTTCATAACCAAAAAGTTCGCACGACAGCACAATATAATGTTATTTAAGAATTCATTCACAAAAACTCGCCTTCGCCTTATCTACAGCCTTGAATATAATAACACAGTACGTGGCGTTGAAAATATTATAAGATGGGTCTGTATATGTCTGAGAATATTTTCGGCACGATACTTTGGAGGTACTGAAGCTTGTCACGTAATAATAGTAGGTACATCTTCGTCGTAATTGTTTTTTGAATGTCACATGGGTATATAATAAGATGATATTTATACCGACCTATTTCTGTAACGCCTACCTATCAAGGTTTGGCTTACTTAACATTTTCGAAATTTTTGGTATTTTCTTTCTATTTATTCGTTAATTTGAGATAATATCCTGTGTCGCAGAAGGCAGAATTAATACCTATATGGCTATAAGTATTCGACAATACATTAATATCATATAACTTCAATATATTTCGTTCAGTAGTTGTCAGTTTCCAAAGTACCTAATGCAGCAAAAAAGTTTTGCCATCGAATCAAAAATGCTGATTTCTCCACCTGACCGTGTCGCGAACACGTGTACCAAATATTTATGAGCTGTCTTGTTACTAAAAATAATTACTAAATTATGCAGATACGAGTCAGAATCGAATAGCGCAACATACTTAATCAACTGCTTGTCAGTCAATTAAAATAGTTATATAAACTATTTGTCGCACAAGTGAACCAGATTACGTTGAAATGACATGTGGACACACTGGTTCCTAAATTGGCAGCGTAAGGCTGCAGCGGTAGCTATTTTTGATCATGTGCAAAGGTATTAAACTGAAATTGCTCCTGAAACGAGTTTTCTTCCGCCTTTGATATCGCGATGTCAGCTGTTTACTCACTTCAACTGTGCTACTAACATGCTTAAAAATTACGCAGTCTTCGTAAAACTGTTCCAAACATCCACTCAACAGCACTAACCCCACGGAAAGTACATTACAATTTCATTGCAATTGCACCCTTTAAAAATATTCAAAGTTCAATATTATTATCCTGTTTATCGATTGGCGGTGTTCCCACGGGCGTCCCGGCCGACAGACGGATTGACAGAATGATTGGGCGTAAGTATCGGAGATCCCGCGCCTCTACCGCACATGCTAAATGCCGCTTCCACCAATTACATTTGGCATTCACTCACGAACTTACCCCCGACAGCAGACGACCGTGAACTACAGGGCTAAAGAAAAAAGTTCGAAAGCATTGCTGCACGATTTTAAGGTTGTCGTAGTTGTCCGTCAACAGTCGAGCCCAGTGAGATGAATGTGAAAGGTCATGTCTCACTGAGTCTTGCTTTAAAAAAAAACATTTTTCTTCTTGATGAAAGCGCTTGAACTTGACCCGATAAAGTTTAAGATAATATTTCCACACGCATGAAACTTATCTTCTACGGGCGTTATTTCAAAACCAATTTTGTATATAAGGTAACGATGCTACGTATGTCAGAGTTTTGAATATTTCTGTTCAGCTAAAAGGAAAAACAAAACACATGAATAATATACACGTGGTACCTATTCGGTACACTCAAGCTCAGCGGTAGCTACAAGTAAACATGCCTTTTTGCTGCGAGAGGCGTGTACAAAGAAAAACACCTATTACAAGGTCTGTTTACGACATGTACACCGAAGAGTGGTAAGTGCGAACCGTCGGTACCGATTCAAATAAAAAAGAGACACCTTCATGGCCACAATTTAAATTCGTCGTTCTTAAAGTACTTCGGATACCTGGCGGTACAAAGGATACTTCAATCACCGACAGGGAGCCATTTCTTGACATTAATCCTTATTCGAGTAACGATAAGGTGACTTGTTTACAGGGTGGTCTGTTGATGACTGGCCGGATTAAAGGCTTTGTGCCCGGAAATAGGCATTATCAGCTATTGGAAACGTGTTTTAATGTTAATAATGATAAGCAGATAAGGTGATTCCTATAAAATAGAGGGCACAGTTTTTCGATCCTACATATATTTAGAATATCGGCGAACTCTAAGTAACTCTCCAAGGATCTACAGTGAAATTAAATGCGGACTAATATGGTAAGAAAAGGCCTTCTAAACTATGATGTGAACCTCAACGAAAACAGATTCCGTCTATTTGCATTTGCGGCGGACCATTTACTACTAGCATATATGCTTACCATTAAAGTTTTTACACAAAGTATTACACGAATGAGAAAGGTTCGTTTCTAAAGTTATGGGGCCCCGATAAAGTTTTATTGGAATGTCAGTAATATGGAACATTTAGAAGGCAAATTCGTGCTCTAGTAGCCCATTGATCAATAGAAATCTTTGATAATTCATTGGATCGCGACCCAAATAACCGAAATATAATATCGGATGCCACTAGAACGGTACTTCCGAAATGTTAGTAAGAAGGCTAAGCTCTCCAGTGAGGGACCCACCCTCGATTGTGTCGGTTTATTTCATTGTATGCAAATCAGTTCACCGCGCCCGCTCGCTACCAAATATTTCACGCTGACGGCGGCCTGCGAACGACGCGTGGGACGCCCAAATTGCGCGACCCCACCAACTATCGAACGGTCCCATAAGCATTCCAGAAACCGCGCGACCACCAATTTGTCCCTTCCGTGCCAGTGATTTTGTCATTCCCGTAGGCACCGCGCTAATAAAGAGCCGCCGGCCACTGCGACCGGTTCTGTGGAAATAGATTTCCTCTATAAGGGATTGAATCTCGGTGTCCTACTGAATATTGGAGATATCTAATTAATTTTATCTATACCGCAGACCCACAGCTATGGGTTCTGATTTTGCAATATTGCTCCTTTGAAATTATCTACTGGGATTTCAGGCTTCGTGTCTTAATCGAGCCGACGAAGTTCTTCCTACCAAAGCGGTCTCTGGATTCTAATTATAGTATGAATAACGAACAGCTTTTCGACCATAACTGTGAATGTAAAGGGCCGTATATTATAATGTTATTGTGTTGCATTCGCACCACGACTTCGCTCCGGTACGGCAAAAGACAAATTGGCTGTCAGGAATTCCTAACGTCATTGCCATTCAGATGTTGAATGTAATTTGTATCGTCACCGTCACGTCGCCGGCGCCGCTAACCGGAGCGCCCGCTATACCTCACTCGCGCCACGTTTCACACAACCCACAACTCTATACCCACTTAACACCTCACACCTTTCCATTCAACGTTCTGACAATAAACAAATATGCATGGCGTATGCGCCGGCGGTTGCTGTTTTGTCCAAACGTAATTTCGACATGACGTGCAGATGTGACCCTAAAATAGTTAAGTACGGGTAATAAAAACTTTGTTTGTCGTTACGAAAAAATAATGAGTACTAACCTTTCAGAAATAGCACAAAGACCTACTTTGGAAGATGACTGGGTCCAACGCTCGTGACTTGAATATGACTTTGGTAATAGCCCGTTGCAATAAAAATGCGACACCAAAGCGCATATCCAAACATTCATTTTATAGAACAGCCTCGCATGCATTCTGAATGTGACTGCATATCGTGGTATACCCCACACTCTTCTAGCCGTCATTACCTCACTTTCATTATGATTACTATTGGTACTTTTCACCACGCCTACATCAGACCACTACTTGTATACTTCTCTGTTATGCCGACTTGTCTTTAGAGTTCAAATCTTAATAACATGTTTTATGTCACACCCACACGTTCATACAACGCGTTTGTGGTTTGAATGTATGAATATTTAGCACGCGAGATGTGTTCCTTGAATTCTTATGTGCACTGAAATATCTTGAAGTAATACGAACTCTGAACTTTAACGAGTTCGCGTGCAAAATGTTTTGACCGTTAGCGTAATGACTTTGAAATATACTATTACCCGCTTTGTTTACGACGTACATTCAGAAAACTAAGTATTCAGTCGGTAACCTACCCAAAGAGAGCTTCCTTTTATTTGTTTGAACTTGTTGGTCGTTTATTGGCCGTCAAGCTAAGATTTTTGTTGAAATATTTTTTTATGATAAATTCCAAGGTTGAGCAATAGACGACAAAAAGGCGCGGCACATAGATGAATGTGCGATAAACTAGTCAAAATTGTAATACGGTTATTATTCAGGGGCTAGGTCGGGGACAAACAATGAGTCGTGTCGACCCACGCCTGACTTGAGACTTAGCGAATATGATTCTAACACGAAAGATGTAACAATAGATGACGAATTATTTCAGATTAATTCTGACTAAAATGTAACAGTAACTTTATAATGTGTCGACTTATGTCGAAGAATGTGAAGGGGTACATGACTTAGCTCTGGAAAGTTTATTATAATTTTTTGACATATGACTTCACCGTTCCGTTGTAAAATTTGAACATTTCGGGTGTTTCAAGTCATCACATAGGGCCTCATAAAACTTTTCACAAAGATAACAGCGCTGTATAGTTAATGACAGTTAGTAGTCAACATAAACTATGTATGTATAGTAGTTTCGAAAGAAAGTAGTTCAACGGTAGCCAGCTTCCTATGATTATGGATCAAGATCGGGCCGTGAAACCGGTTGAGCACCACGGCCACGCCACACATAACTTATAATTTGCTTAAGCATTTGCGTTTACGTCTTTATCAATTGCTGGCGAAGCATTTTCTGAAACATATTTATTATGTGTTATTTCAGATAGCTGTTTACATACTTTTTTTGAGTCGATGTTTAGCGTTGTTTGATTTTTCATATATACAAGGTATATCAAAAATAGACTCAAAGAATAAATCCCAGCTAAATAGTTGTTATATTAATGTCAGTTAATGTTGACCAAATATAGTAGGTGCTATAAAATTACATAAGCGTTATGTTAGATTATGTTCGTGGTAAACCGCAAGTCCTTGTGATAGGTTCTAAAGTTATTTTTATTGTTTACATATTTTGCCCGCGGCTTCGCATGCGTTAAATTCGTAGTATAACAATTCCTTATTGCACACATAAACCTTCCTCTTGAATCACTCTATCTATTAAAAAAACTGCATCAAAATCTGTTGTGTAGTTTTAAAGATCTAAGCATACATACATACAGACATTAGGACAGACGCGGGAAGCGACTTTGCTTTATACTATGTAGTGATAATAACTGTAGTAATATACCATGTTGTTTGTTTCAGGTGTGGCGGTTACTAAAAGGGGAAACACACATGTCCTCCAAAAATGATTCCGGTGAGTACAATAAATAACTAATAAATTACTGCATTTATTACACAGATTATATACACTTAATAGTACTTCAATCTGATTGGGACTTATTTGTTCGAGCCGTTTGGGGTTGAAACACTGGAGCCATGGGGTCCGAGTGCCCACTATGTTTTTCGAGACATCGCCAAGCGGTTGGTCGACTCTTCACGTGACCAGAGGACTGGCCTATTTTTGGTCAAAGAATTAGCATTGCCAAACAACGTGGCAATACTGCAAGCATTTTGGGAGTTTTTTCTGTTGACGCGATGTGGACAAATTTTTGATGCCCTTTGATTTTTTGTTGGAAATATTATGCGTATAAATATAGAGTTATTAAGGTAAATCTATTTGGAATTTATCTTCTAGATAACTAGATCAAGAGCTTATGAACTGTACACACAAAGTAAGACTGATACCCACACATAAAGAAGGATTTCATAAGCTACGCATTAACACTAGCTTGGGATTGAGCTGCTTCAATTTTTACAGACTGAACGTTCGTTTTATATTAATTTGATATGGCCCCAACAAGATTATGTCTGGATTTTGAAGAAAACTCAAAGTAGTTAGTTAGGAAATACCGAATCCTCTTCTAGTTTTCAACATAATTCAATTTTAAAGTTTTACACTTTTAATTTGGCTATTTGACACGGTAAAAAATGAAATATGAAATCACATAGACAAAAGATGCTCATCTTAAAATCTTCCATCACCATACAGAAATTAAATATTATGCGAGGATATCATTGAAAAATTGGATTTAACAATTCATAAAAAGTAACGTTATTGACTACCCTGTCAAATCACGAATTAAGTTTTTTTTTAACCAATTTAGAAAACGAGATTATTATCATAATTTATCGAATATACTTTGTAACGACCAACTTATATTGTAAACACAGATTTATGTAAGGAGATTGGAAACTGGCAATCATGACGAATTTAATTAAGGGACAGAAACAAGACCCCTTCAGCGCAATGTTCTTTATTAAAAGCTTAACAATTTAAGCTTTATCCAAAACAAAGAACTTCACACAGGAACGCCACATGCATAGCTAGTACCAACATATAACATATTATAATGAGAAATTTGCTTAACGCCAGTCACCCCTTAGAAATAATTACACCAGCATCTGCCCCGGGCAGCTGGTAGACTTATTGCTATCGTAATAAAGGAAGCAGCCGCTTATTGAATGCCGACAGACTAGTACATACGTTTTTCTGTGTATTCATTACTCCGTGAGCACTATTTAGTTGTTCACATGTGTTCATAGAGGGTCATGTAATTTCTAAGTTGTAAGGGAAAGTTTTTCTGTATTGCTTGGTTGTATAAATATATCGGTCGGTTCGTAGAACTTGAAATGTCACACGTGTGTGTAATGATATGATGATTGCTTTGTAAAATAGTAGTGTAGCTTTTTGTAAGGTCTAACTTAATAAGGTCTGTTTTTGCTATTCAGGGCTGAATTATTGCAAAGTATAATAACAAGAATGTCAAATAATAAATGAAAGTTTGGCATCAAAATATTTTGTAAGAGTCAGTGCAAGTGTTTGCGTAGTTCGCCTTTCTATTACGCCAGTAACAACTTTTGCAGCATCGCATCGTCAGGAAAGTTAATAAACAACGAGACATAAATAAAAGTAAATTCCTACGTATCTCATATTTTATGTACAAATATATGGCTGCGTGATAAAAGTTTCAATTAAACTTTAACTTCATAAAAATAAGACTCATTATCATTTGACATCTGATGAAAATGAAGGAAAGTCTTCATAACTTGGCAATATGTTTCCTTCAGTTTTGAGTGACGAACGGATGTTATGTGTGTGTGTGTGTGTATGTCGGTTGTTTATAGTTGATAGTGATAAGGTGCGACTTCAGATAATAGAGTAGCATCCTTTGAATAAAGAATCGTCATAAAAACATTATTTATTGATGTTTTGAGACAATGAATGGAGGGCTCGAGCTGTCGGACTGCGACTACTAGTGTTGTCAAAGAGTGAGTCTTTTATTCTTCATTTCGAGACTCAAGACTTAAGTCTTTTCAGTCCTTGGGAGGCTTATGAGCCCTATGACTCATTTGAAGCGAACCGAGTCATGAGGTTATAAATTACGTTTCCTAGTAATTTATTTACATCTATACTAATATTATGAAGCTGAAGAGTTTGTTTATTTGTTTGAACGCGCTAATATCAGGAACTACGGGTTGGAATTGAAAAAATCTTTTTGTGTTGGATAGTCCATTTATCGGAGAAGGTTAATGGTTAATAAACGGTTTATGTTTCGCAAATATCATGTATGATGGAATAGTTATAAAAAAATCCGCGACAGCATATGTCTAACTTCTAAGATTAACTGACTATAACCTTTTTTATGGCAATCAAATTGTTCGAGACAAATGCATCATTTGCGAAGGAGTTCTATCAACATAATATTAATCTTAATCCAAATTAATATGCTATTAATCACAAGTATTTAAATGTAAATAAAATTGTCCTTGATATCACTTGATTTCAATCAACATCTTAGGAGATATCTAAACCACTCTTATCTCTTAGGTGACGCAGACGAAGTTGCGCTGGTCAGCTAGTTAGGTATACAAGCCTTCTGCATTTGATAGTTCAGGAAGAGTCTGCACATGTCCTATTATTCCCATATCCATTGGAATTTCGCCTTAAGAATTAGTAGTTTGTAGATATTTAATCGTTGTTTTATGGCATGTTTTACTGCTTTGCTTGTAATGTTTGTAAGTACTCGACCATCGGTGTCAAACCTTTGATATTTTGGACTATCAACTTCCCACATGATCCATCTACTTTGCCGTAAACAATTCCAGTATCTACTTATAACGGAAACATTAAATTCGTAGTTATCTTCTATTGTTTGAAAGGAGGATAAGGTTCAATTCACACTGTAGGGCTATCGTTTTGGTATTCAAATTGATAATAAATTCCGCTTAGATAAACATTAAGCTTATATATAAGAATAGGTTTGATATTTGAGGCCTATGTTTAACAGGAGTTTCAGTTAATGTAAAGGTATTGATAGCATTCACATAATTATGATCAGAGACAGTGATGTCGTCGAATTTCATCTCATATCATAATGGATATTACCGATGACAAGTTCTATACTATCCATTGTGTAGGCAATGAAACTGTAAGTGTTTTTTTTTTCAATAACGTTTATATATCTACTTCAAGAAAGAGTTTGGTTTCAATGAGTCCATGGTCACCATCAGTTTTTGCCATGGTAGTCATTACGGCGAATTTCACCAATGAAACTGGGTCTGACGATCAGCACATAAACCCCGTTTAAGACAGTGAAGCAATATTGACACTGACAGGTCTTTAACGCGGTTAAGATGTATGATCGCGTTCAGTTTTATTGGTACAATTGGCACTTAGTGTATTCTATTCATGATTAGCATTCCATTTTCTAAGTTGTGAATTTTCGCACCATGTATTCCGTCATTGAACCGTGTGACAAAGTGTCACAGATTTCAAAGATTGTTGAAGACATAGTAGAATAGAGTATTTTGTGGTGTTAGCAGTCTTAGAATACTTGATATCTCTTGATTGCCAACTATGTTTTATTAAGGAACCAGTATCTCGAACATTGTTTAATAGCTTCAAGTTTACTTTAGACATTTGTCTTTGTATTACATATACGTTTTACTTGATCATACATGATTGTTTACAAGTGACTACAAGTTATGTGAAAGTCCGAGTACTTGATAAGGTGTATAAAAAAATTTATTCTAAAGAGTGCATTTTCCTTTTAACACTTTTCTTTTCTATACGATATTTACAAGCAATAAAAGTGTCATTTACAATTCGTTATTAAAAGCAAGAAGTATTAATCGACTTTATAACTTATTAAATGCAGAAATCGACTTGTGTCGCCCAGGCTACTGATGTAAACCTAAATGAGTTCATTCAGACTTACAGGAACATTAAAATATCGATTAAGGAAGTAATCTACTACGGCTTTTAGAAGGCAGTTACAAGCAACCACTGTATGGAATAAATTTTCCAAGGAACAAGCTTGGCAATCAAAAGATCAATGCCCGTAATTAAAAACATAATATAGGTCCTTATATGGTGTGAAAGATGATATGGCTAGAAAGGTAATGACTACCGAGATGACGATTAATAGAGAAGTATAAAGACAAAAGACATTTTGCGCCGACCCCAAATAAATTGGGATAAAGGCAGGAGAATGATGATATACCAATATCTACTCTGATTCTCATCTCAGTGACAATCAATGTCATAATCTTGTCAAAAATGTAGCGAAATCAGAGGTACTTTTTACACCTTTTGACTGATATCATACTGTGAACGTTTTTAATTACGGAAATTGACACACTGATTTGTGATAGCAGCATTTCATGATTCCTGATAGAGGATTCTGCGGTCCTCTTAACAAAACACCCATTCACTTACAAACGTTAAAGATTTTTGAAATCAGGAAATTGAAGATTAATAAGGACCATATTTGCACTTATTATTCTTTCATTTCATGCTTTATCTGCAAAAAGTCCTCATAATAATCACAGATACATAACTGTAATATAATCTCACAGGCCGGTACAAAGGATCTTGCGCTAATTTAGTAAAAAATAAAAAAAGTTAAGCTGATTTTAAAGGCCATCGGAAGCCCGAGGGTATTGTTGCATGTTTTTAATTCTCGTAGCACCTTTTAACATGGTTTTCTAAGTAGAATTACAAAAGAACTAAGTTGTTTGTAGCTGATACAACGTTCTTATGCTTCTTGTATCGATGTTAGTGTGCTAGGAATTTAGTAATTAGACGGAGCGTTGTAAATATATGGACAGAATGTAGTTGAGCTTACGGAACTATTACATGAGAAACTAAGCTCAACAAGCTACACAAATGGATTTAAAACGAATGTTTTTTCTTGCAGATATTTTGCAGGTATCAAAAGTATATTAAACAATCACATGGAATCCAAATAAGTTTCAGGGTCGAAGTTCTTTCGAATATTGATCTATGTATGTCCCGAAAAATTATAAAAAGTACGGTAATGTCTTATGTATAGTATAGGTAACACTAATTTCGAGTTGCAAAAGGAATAATTTAATTTAATTCATTCAATTGTATGACCGTTCATTAAAGAGTCTTTTAAAAAATTCAAATGTTTGATTGTTCATCAAAAGATGGAGTAGGAACAGTCTTTCAATGTTTATAATGCATCGGTGCCTAAATTCACTTCCGGATCGAACCATTCTGCATTTATTGAATCAAAATTTGTAACTTTTTAGGTCGAGACTTTAAAATTGGAACAATGTGTTGCAACTAAAATGAAGGCCAGTAAGGCTTGAAAATTAAAAACTTTTTTTGGCTCATTATTATTTTAATGTTTTGAACCGTGATTTAAACATTTGCTTCATGCAACTTCGTCCACGTGAAATTTGTTGTTCAACCGACCCCCGCGTCTTTAATTCGGTCCGGCTTAGCGTTCTTTCTGACTTTTTCCCTTTTGCTCGGCTCCCAAGGGTCTTAGCGTGATATTTAATAATTGAATATGCCTATAACCTTCTTGAAGAATTGGTCTATCAAACGCAAAAATATTCTTTCAGGCCCAACTGGAAGCTCCAGAGATTAGCGCGTAAAATTTTTTATGCACGTGTCTCGTCTAATGAGTAGCCGTAGAGTGTATTAGAGTATTCTCACATTTCATATTGGTAGACCACAATTTGACCACGGCCTACCACTAAAATGATGGGTGACGTTGCACTTGCTAGTATAGTTAGGTGTTCCAATAATGCGATTTTCCGTTAGTTTACCATCAGGTGGCGGCAGTGGGGTAGTTCGTAACTCGTTAGCGGTGCCTCTGCATTGCGCGCTCCTTGTAAATTCCTATCCTCTATAGTTTTCTTCAATTTTACTTCGCATGTATTTTACTTTGCATGTGTAAAATATATTGTGATAGAACTTGGGGGTGTTATTGAATATGTATTGCTTTTTGAAGTTACATGATTACGGGGTGAAAAAGATGAATAGGTTCGTTTGTACCTATATATTGCTTATTTCATCTGAAAAATCTTCACTTTCCAGATCTGGATTTTTTTTTCTGATTGTTTGTGTTAATTTTGTCATTTTCTAAAAACTAAATGGACCATAAATCAAAGCACAAAGTATGCTTACGGGGTGACATAAATGAATAGGTTCGCTTGGCGCTGACCTACCTACCTACCTATATTATATAGTTATAGTTTTTGTCACACTCACTAGAGTGTGAATATTTTGAACATCAAGCGTTTTATCTTTTTTTGTTAAGTGTTAATTTTGTATTTTGAAATAACAATAAAATTTTAAATCGACCATACGACCTGGCTTAAAGTTCGTTGACCTGCAAGTTTTGTCAGTAGCGTAACAGCGACGGCAACAGAAAGCAACTTTTATTATAATTGCAACATTTATTGCCTTTAATAACTGCAACAGTGCACAAATAATGATAGGTTATTGTAAAGCTAACATTTACGTTTACGACTGAAGTGAACGAGCCCTTTCCCTCAATTTAAATTTAATTATTAGTATAATTAGCAATAAATTAAAACGTTGGGAAATGCCATTAAGGTGGAAGAATTAAACTGGGCTGTATTTTTTGTTTCTAAACTTATTACCTTAACATTTGTGAGGTTGGCAGAAAGTATGACTGGATATTATACTTCGTTCCGTACCAGACTAAGATATGTGTATAAAGCTCACATACGGACAGTTTTTTATAGGAGTCTAATTCAAACTCGAACTATAAAATTAACCCGATGAAAATTGCCAGAACTTTGCAGTGGATGCGCCACTGCCCGAGCAAGTTTTAATTTTCCGGGATGTAAATAGTGTTACAAACATTACTAATTTGAACATTTGTAATTAAAAAAAAATCGATTCTAAAACTATAGAATTTTAGATAAAACAATTAAATTATAGGAAAAATTTAATTTCATAGAAATGTTGAGCAAAATTCTACCTACATATAGTAATTTTATCAAATCAAAAGCTGTTTTGATTGTTTATGTTACGGCTACATAGTCGCGATAACGCACTTAACTGTGCACGTTGATCTACATTGCGCGTTCTGTGTTGTACGGCGAGCGGTGTGCGAAGTGTAGTTCGCGTTATCCCGACAATGTAGCCGTAGCATTTCCGACACAACGAAAATAAATAAAACATACTACCCTAAGCTAAATACAACAAAATAGCTATACACATTTTATAACTTTAGGATTTTAGTACTTTGGGCGTTGATATACAAAACAAATAACTTTGAGGCACATTTAGTTTGGATTTTCACCTCGATTTCTGTCATCCGTAAAACAGAAACCTAAAAACTAGCCACGTCCATTTTGTAGGTCCTCCAAATTCATAAATACGTAGTACCGTCGCAGTGCTTTCATTTACTGGTTTCTATGTGAGGTAGCCGATGAAAAATATCTCGAATAGGGTTGATTAAATTTCTCTGCTGAAGGTTGAAAAATCCGTATAGCACTCGGATTTCGACTACACGAATTGAGCTATTCGAAAAACGTTTCGCGCTGCTGATTTTAACGTAGAAGTGAATTCAAACGAAACCGTTTCAGTTCTTGAAAAGGCAAGTTTTAATAATATTATTGTGGAACTGATTTTTTTTTAGGTAAGCAACAGAACGGGATAATCGTATAGTACAAATTTTATTTTCTTTACTGTCCTTCATTCTTTAATAACTGCTAGAGTTTTGGTGACCTATGACACATTAAAACTCGCTTTGTTGTTGTGTTACGTTTCATGTTCCATTGCATAAATTCTGCATTGTTTAGCTAATATAAACAACTTTCACCTCTTTTCCATGCATCCCCGCTGTCAAAACATGAACTTTTAAGTATTATTTTTTCTTAAAATAGGATTTTGGTTTTAAAACTGCTTTTCTCTATTACTTTCAAATCATGGGAAACACAATTATCCATTAAAATCCACGACTATCTGTTCATCATTCGCTTCCAAGCATAGGCGTACGTGTAATCACGTCGCAACAAGGAAAGTGAGTGCGGTGCTAATTACAAAAAATCTCACAAATTATCGTTGGAATGTAAATGAGTCGCTTCCTCATGTTCTTTGGTCCCATACGATGGATAATGTGACTCTTGCTCAAATAGAAAACGTTTGTGTGAACTTCTAAGGGCTAGAGTGACCGTGTTGATTGTGGGACTAGCGACCCGCCCCTGCCTCGCACGGTATTGACGATTTAAACGTGGATATTTCTTCATTATATCTGTGTTTAATATTGTATTATACACATGAACCTTCCGGAATCATTATGATCAGCCTAAAATGTTCTCACTGCGGGGACATAGGTCTCCTCTCGGTGAGAGGGAGTGAGTCGCAGTCTACCACGCGGGCCCATGTGCAGGTACGCGTAGATATGTCACATGTCTTCGAACGTTTAGTTCGGTCTCCTCACCATTTTTGCCTTCACAGTTTTATAAAATTACACTAAGTGTCTGGATGTGTTCAAACCTACAACTCACAGCTTGTAAGTCGCGGCCGTTACCACTGACCTTCCTACCAGCTGTTTTTGAATGCATTTCAATACAGAAATATATTCACTATTATTTAGAATACCGAATACATTTTCTGAATTATAGTGAAAATTCTTTGCGTAGTTTAGAAGAACAACTCGTTCACACAGACGGACACGACGTGCGGCTTTAATTTATGTTATGTTTCTACGATGATTTTGTTAATGTATTGCAGCTTGCATCCGAGCATGAATTGGTTGTTTGTTTAACAAAACTGTGAAATGATGTAATGTTTCCCAAAAGCGTGTGTTTATCTATAGAACTTTTATTATATTTTGCTTAAATATTTTAAGGAGCGTGGCTATTTGTTGTGATGGCTCAGTGTTACTGTCTTGCTCTCATGCATGCAGTTATGGGTTAAAATCCGGATGAGTACCTACCAATGTGACCTTTCCAATTCAAATATGTTTTTGAGTTAACCTGACTTCGGTGAAAGAAAACATCGCGAGGAAACCTGGACTTATAAACCTTTACCCAGCAGTGGGGGAATAATAATCTGGCATGATTATTGTTATTCTGAACTTTTTGGAATGAGAGCTTCACGAATACTTTTATTGGCGTAGGAATTGTCAAAAATAAAACCACCATCCAAAAAAATCATGGAGAGACATGGTGCTCCATGTAAAATACTGGTATCCGGCTGCATCCATCCGCATATGATGAAGACGACACACTTGATTTTGAAGCAGTTAACTTCCTCGATTTTTTTTAATGTAACTGCCTCCGGTACTTGTCCATTAATTAAGTACTTAGCGACCCACAAATTGCGATAAGTACAGTAAGCGCACATCCTAAGTGGTCCCCGAGGCGGAAGTCAGCGTTTATTCCAAATGGGCTCAGTAGATAAAAGCATATTAGGGGCTTATCGTAGATTATCCTTCTATAAATTAGATCTTCAGGAAGTTAGTGACGGCTTTTTCAGAATATTTAATACTTTGATTTCAATGAAAACTGAAACTGACACGATATGTACATATCGTGTGGTATATTTACATAAGTATATTATGTTATTTCTTTTTCATTTAGGGATTTAGATAAATTGTTTTATGTATTTATTTTCAGTGAGTTTGTCGTGACCAAAAAGTTTTGGTAGCTTAGCTTTTAACATTGGCGATGTAAAACATAGTGTAGTATTTTAGCAGAAGAATAGCACAGAAAATTATTTCTGAATAGTTCTTATTACTAAAACTTGCTCATCGTACATTTATTACGTAGTCGTCGTAAGCTATTGTAATATTTCCAGGGCTGGCCGCTAACTGGGATAAAAATTCAGTGCGAAGTGGGACAGCGGGATATATCAGAATTGCAAATTCGAATTCTAAGGAAACTTGAACAGTTTACTGCAGCGGCAGAGCGTGTAGAAAATTGTAAGCACTTTTATAGTCATAATGCCTGGAATTTGGTTGCAAAAGGGGTAAAAAGTATTTGAACAACGACAGCAAACGTGAACTGACTGTTTATACAAATGTTGGGCGTGCCAACTGTCAAACATATGACAGATAGACGGATTGTCCGATATTGTTTAAAATGACGTCTTTTGGTCGAAATATTGACTTATTTATTACTTACTAGCTTCTGCCTGCGGCTTCGCCCGCGCGGATGTCGGAAATCGTTACATTATTGGAGTTTTAGTAAAGATCCTTAACTTTTTTGAAAATATAATAATAGCTATGTCACCCGTAGTGTAGCTTCCTAACAGAGAAAGAATTGTTCAAATCGGTTAAGTAGTTTCGGAGCCCATTCAATGCACATAAACAAACAATCAAATCTTTCCTCTATACAATATTAGTGTAGACTAGCACCCTGTCCAGCTGCTTCAGCAGATTTTCCGAAACGTGAAGTTTGACTAGAAAATCTTAAAGATTTCGGGACTATAAATGTCAGTTTAACTGCCTCGTTGGTCTTATGGTCGCAACTCGCAAGCGCTACTGCTGAGTATGAGGTTGTGGGTTCGATTCCCTCGTCGGATAAGGTGTTATTGCGTTCTTCCATTTAGAATTTCCCTGCAGCAGACCGGAGACTGGATTTAGGCATAGGCATTTAGGCAGACCCAAAAAACGACTTTGTTTTATCCTGTGTATAGATTATAGTTACTTATAGAAGCTATTGCATTTTAAACATTAACTGTTATTTATGAAATCTATAGCTAACAATAACTTAATCCCGATACGCACTGCGTTCATTAAAACCTTACAAGTCACACTTACATTCTGAGAATTCCAAGTGCGTTTTGTACTGAATACGATCAAATTAGCGAATGAATGGGCACTGGACAAATTGTGTTCGAAATAAGGCCGGAGTTCCTTATTAGGTGATGTGGCGGTTCATAAAGTTTATGGAGTATTAGAATGTGAATTATCACGCATATAACTGGGCTAGCTATTGTTTTGGGCTGCAGTTACGCGTTAGATTTCTCATTGTGGTACTAGTTCTTAGTTTAAAGTAGCCGTATGTACTATTATAAGACGTAGCAGGCAGGTGAAAGGCGGAGAGCCTGCTACTGCAGCGCAATTTTTGAGAGTCCTATATCCAGGAGTGGATAGGCTGCGTTGATTAGTCCGCTGCCAAGTACAAACTCGAACTCAAAGCATTTATTTCAAATAAACCAATTACAGGCACTTTTGAATTGTCAAGGGGTCGGTCAGTTAGAAGGATGAAGCTAGTTGCCCATTCCAAAGCAGTAAGTACCTATGGAGAAGAACAGGCAAGAAACTCCATGGACACTCTTTTAAATCAAAATATGTTTACAAAAAATGGGTTACATCATTCATGTTGAAATATACACGTGAGAACGATGCAGAACTTAAAAAAGCGTCCATAATTAAGAGATTTAAAAAACAATCCAAAATTAAGTTAAATTTGAAAAGAGCCGTGGCAGCTAAGAGGTGGCTAGTCCCTACTGACGGCGCCCGTTCATGAACATGACGTATGGATTAGTTTGAAATATTCTCAAACCATCGCTCGCATCCTACCGCGAACTTTAAATCAGTCAAATAAGAAAAGCGTGGGTAGCCGTTATCAAGTTTTCTGTTTTCCCTTTGATCACTTCGCGTGTTCTCGCAAAGGGATCTCGTTTGACGTGTATCATAAAAAGTTTCATTGATGGAGAAATTATGCTACCTGCCGCACTCGGTACACTGCATCCTATGACTAATCCGAACTTGTAAGGCTTTGTTTTTTTGAGGCTGGGAAATCATCAATTAACTCCTCTCGCTCTGGGTTGAGCGGAAGGGGGTGTCAGACTCTTGCTGACTAAAACCCATCCATGTTCCGTCCTTAGCCCTTTATGGTCCCGGGACAGCGGTAACCCTTTCGGACAATCCCGCTTGATCTTGTAAGGCTGGGCGCGAAGGAAGCTTTTTTTCCAAAGCAGTTGATTTTACATGTTTCTCTGAATTTTTTTTACCTAATTTGTCAATTAGTTGCAATTGCTTTCTATATTTGGTCATTCAAAGATTCACTGACTGAAAAGTACCGGAGTAAAAGTCCATTCTAATACATAAAAGCGCTTTTAAGCGGTGGCAGCTGCTGTATAAACCTTAATTGTCAGCCATTTCACTGTGTAAGTTTCACGAGGAAGCCTCCGTAAGGCTTTTATAGTGTTGCTTAACTGAGATTGAGTTCTGCCTGTCAGTAATATTTCCTTATATCAGAGTCGCCGCCATCTTACTTTATCGTGATGCTCGTTTCATTGTGTTACAAAGTCTGCGCAGGGTGAAATGTGAAACTTCACGGCTATGAACTTTACAGCATCATTTGAAATCATCTGTAAGAATAACATTGTATCATAATGATTACTTTGTAGGAAAAATTCAAAATGCTAAAGTTCAACGTGTTTAGATGATTTATAAAGAATTTAGAAACTAAATTAGAATAGAATTAACTGCGAGAAAAAACTGCGGCTTTTCCGCGAAGACAACAGTTACTTAAAGTTTGAAAATCTCTTATTAATCGTAAACATAATATGTAGTGCCTTACCCCTGTATACAGGGTGAAATTGAATTTATGGACAAAATTTTAAGGGGTCATTGTACTCATCATTACAAACAATTTTAACTATGGGAACAAATCTGAAATCGAGAAAAAAAAAATCTGCTGTTCCATAACTCGCATGAGTTATGCGAGTTATGGAACAGCAGAATTTTTTTTCAGAATGTATTTCTCGATTTCAGGTGTGTTTCCATAGTAAAAGTGCTTCATAATGATGACTATAATGACCCCTTTGAATACATATTGCTCATGAATTTAATTTCACCCTGTATAAAGTTGGTCGGTGTACCTATAACTGGTACGATCATTCCATCGGCTATCTTATTATCCGTTTACATTATTTGCAGTGCTTCAGGAATGTTTGCGGAGGCTCGCACAGATGGCTTCCATGCCATCATGCGAAAGAAAGCGGCCTCCTTACTGCAGCGCTTGCATGGTAGTAACAACAGCATCCTGAAAATGATAGCTGCCAGACCGGACTGTCCCTTTCAAGGACACTGGGTGGGGACAGTCATTGGTCTGAGTAAATAAATATTTTTGTCAAAACTAACAATACTAACCTAACTAGTTATTTAAGCACCATTGTTACTAACACCAAAATACTAACATATTTATGGACCTAGTCTGAAATAAAGTTTTTATTATTATTATTAACCTGGGTTTACACAAACTACAACAAGATTTTTAAAGCAATAGGCTACGCAATGCAAAATGCAAGCAAACATTTCCATTGATTTAGATTTCTAGGGTCAGGAGCGTGTATGCGTCCACGCATTGTATGCAAGTTTAAAGATAGGCACAGATTATTTTATATTTAAAGATACCCTTGTACCACAATCGGTGCTATGCTGTTAATGTCTCCCGGAGGAAAGACTCGATGCGCTACTTGAAGAACCGGGTGCCATAGCGCAACTAGGGAGAGGCCTTTCAATGCGGTCTGATGTAGGTTGAGTTGGTAGATGTCGCATGCCTATGGACTTGTAAAGTTCCAGTAGAAGCCGACAGAAAAACATAAGACGCTCGCTTTTGTTTCTCGCCGGCGTCGGACGAAAGTCAGTTTGCCGCTGTAAAACGATTTAGGTATTTAAGACTTTCAACCTTTGCTCCAAGGTCTCATGTTTATACTATTGTGTATCGTAAAACTATAAAGGTTTCTCTCCCTTCCCAGATGATAGTGCGAGTGTGGTGCGAGAGTGGTGCCGGATGGGCACCGACTCACGTGCCGGTCACGCCGCACACGAGCTGTCGCGACGTGCTGGAGTGTTGCCGGGAGCCTGGTGATGAACCTTGCTTGCTGTTCAGCGTGCACCCTCAACATGGAGGTAAGCGAACCATAACAGTGTCCCATTTGAGGTCTTCTGGCACAGGTATCTTCATACTTAAAAGAAGACCTCTACAATGCTTTTGTTAAAACCTGTTGATTTTGCAAATAAATTTATTATTATTATTATTTTTATTTTCATTTTATTGCGGTAAGTAACTCATTTTATTCTCCTGCCCTTATCCCAATTTATTTGGGGTCGGCGCAACATGTCTTCTTCTTCCATACTTCTCTATTAGTTGTAATCTCGGTAGTCACTCTCTTTCTAGCCATATCATCTCTTACACAATCCATCCATCGTTTCTTTGGTCTCCCTCTACTTGTATAGCCATCCACATTCATACTCACAACTTTCCTGACAAAATTTTCCTCATTCCTCCGCATAACATGCCCGTACCATGACAACCGATTTCCACACAACTTTTCAGTCACCGGTGTCACTTTCAGACTTCCTCTTATATACTCATTACGTATTCTATCAATTGCGGTAACTATGGTCATAATAATACTTGGTCGATGTTTAGTAGTGCCAGTTAATTTATGATCATAAGCGTTAAAAATACATTAAGTTTGTCTCAATCAGATCTGAAGAATGAGACTCACTGGATTAGAAACGTACGGTTCTGTCTCATAAATTGTTGCAAATCGTAGAGAGATGATGCGGTATGGGCCTCGTAGTTGCGAGATGAAACGACAAGCGGTTGGTTGTATCCCTTATTTAAATTGGGGAGATTAACCGAATTCGATTGAAATATTAGTTACCAAAAATCCATTTATATGGTTAGGGAAGTTTACTGTAGATTAAAGCCTAGAAGAATTTGGGTTTTTCTTTTGAGGGTGGGAAATTGTCAAATGACCCCTCCCGCTCTGGGTGAAGGGGAAGGGAGTGTTAGACTCTTATTGACTAAAACCCATCTATGTTCCTTCCTTAGCCCTTTATGTTAAAGGGTAGCGGTAACTCTTTCGGACAATCCCGCTGATCATATAATTGAAATATTAGTTACCAAAAATCCATTTATGTGGTTAGGGAAGTTTTATAATAACTTCTTACTGTAGATTAAAGCCTAGAAGAATTTGGGTTTTTATTTTGAGGGTGGGAAATTATCAAATGATCCCTCCCGCTCTGGGGGTAGCGGAAGGGAGTGTCAGACTCTTACTGACTAAAACCCATCCATGTTCCTTCCTTAGCCCTTTATGTTCCGGCAGGGTTCGGCCCTAATAGGACCCTTCCCTGCTGCTGACATCTCTTTGAAGCGTGCGTGGAAGGCGTACGCACCGTCCGGCACGCGCCTGGTCCTGATCGGACGGTGAGCTACCCATTACTCACCGTCCGTAGGTCCGCCTCCGGTGGCCGGGAATCGTCAATTTGGACTGGCAGTAACAGCTTAGAAATACCATTAGACAGTCCCTTTTTTAGTGTCCCCCAATGTTCTGTTCTTTTCACACAATAGGGCAGAAGTAAGCCAAGATTGAATAAGATTCTTCATTTAACTTTTACGAAAACCACGTGTAAGAAATTCCTCAGTAATGCAAATTATTACAAAACAAAGGATCTTTTATAAGAATGCGGAACAACCCACAAGTTGTATTTGGTTTGCTCCAATGTTTTCTTCCGTATGTTATGTTTAGCTTTTCCTGCGTTAGATCGTAAATCATTTCCTCACGTCCGCTGCAGCTTCCTTCAACAATTCTTTTGAAAATATTGTCTTACTTTTGGTAAGTAAATTGTTACTTTGAAGGAATACTTCAAGTTAGTTAGAGATTTAATAGGAATGGCGCAGTTGTTTTAAGTTATTTTTTAGACGCGTATCAGCGCTTTCTTCTTTTTTTATAAAGACGTATGTCTTTATGATTGCTTTAAATTATGCGAATATACGACGTCATCCGCTTTGCCTTATCTATCCTAAACATGTAAAAGTTTGTATACCAGTATATACATACTTATCTAGGTCTTGTTTACATTGACTTGAATAACTTATTATGATTTCGGAGGTCAGGAGGAGGTTTCGGAGGTAGTAAAAATTTCAACGTGAAAACTCGGGTGAAGTGAGCTTGAAATTAGTTGTCATTCCACTTATTATTAGGTTTTATTGCGACAATTAACAACTCACTTTAAGCTCACTTAAATTAAGTTTGCACTGAGATTTTAACAGAATATATCGACTGGTAACTATTACTGGGTGAATTATTGTTATAAAACCTCCTCAAAAGAGAGAAAATCCTCATGTGTAAAAATTGTAGTACATGGCTGACATATCTTGGCGGTCCTGAAGTTAGCCGATTAGCTGCGCAGTAGCCAATTTCATTCCTAAAAGATCCATTGCGCAGCTAAACAGCTAACTTCAAGTCGGCCAAGATACGGCGGCCGTACTATAAGTTGTTGTTGTGTTCGAACAACCAACAATATTTTAAGCAATGCTTAGCCTTCTATAAGTATGAGTGTGGTGTAACTCCCTATCGCGAGATGGTTACCATCGTCTATTTGACGCTCGTTAGCCAGTTTGTCTGCAAACGACGCGCACTAAATCCTATGTTCGTGACAAAGATAATTGAGCCATCTTGAATATGTACCTCATCAGTTATTATGATATGTGTAATTATAAGCTAGTCGGTTAGGCAATGTATTTACCTACTTAAGCGTGCTTTAGTAACGTACATGAACACGATGTTTATGACGCGTACGTATGAAATTGGTGATCAGAAAGAAAAAGATGAAGGTATATACATATATAGCATCACGCCTTTGTTTTGTTTCCCCTAGGGTTAAGGCAGAGGTTTACCCATGGTAGGGTACACCCACATTTCGCCAGTTATGTTTAAATCCCATGTAATAGGGGGCGACCCTATTGCCTTGAACGGGGCAAAAATCCAGACCCCGGGTTACTACTGAGAAATTCCTAATCAAAAAACCCATTAACACTTTGCCCGACCTGGGAATCGAAGCCAAGACCTGATGCTCTTCAGAAACGCTTGCGACTGCTAGATTACGAGGCAGTCAAGGTATCAATAATTATAACAACTTTATTTAAGTCATTGACTGCCACGCAGCAGACACAATAGAAAAACTAATGTTTGTCGGACACACGGTGACCGCGTTGGCGTTCAACGTGTTAAGTAGTTGAGTAAGTTTTTCCTGATCTTTGGTTATTTTCAATAAAATTGTGATAGATGTTTCTATGCAATCGATGAATTTATGCAATTTAAAAAATAGAATTTGGGTCATAATTTACCAACTAAAACTATTTATATATTTTAATGTACAACTCCATTAAAAATTTAAATTATGTTAATACTATGAGTTATGTAGTATGTATTTAAATATCAAAAATTTTGCATGAAGATAATATTATACTTTAATATTTTATTAGGTATTTAATTTTATTCCTGCGTTAACATTTGCACAACTGGAAGGTTAAATATAGTGTAACAAACAAACTGTATAACACCTAATGTATATCCTATATTTTTAGCAAATAATGTTATCATTCATTAATTCAAACAGAAAAGAACACGTGTGTTAAGTGAAATAACATAAAATAATTCCTTTCTTGCAAAAGCAGTTGTAACCAGCATTAGAACATCTAATATCCCTTGACCCGTACAAAGAAAAACACGCGTAGCATCCTGTTAGGTTCGCGGTATCTGGAAATCGAACCACGGCCATCCGTGGCTGGTCGGTCTGCGCCTGCGATGTGGCTCGACAAAAACGTCCCGCCCCGTTACTCCGAGATGTCACTTTAACTCGCCTTAACAGTACTTGATGGGCCTCTAACCCCGTCAAGACGACGTGGGATACCGGCCTAGACGGCCTACTTGGTTGGGAACGCGTTTTATTTTTCTAAGTATTTTGTGATCGGAAAAGGCAGCACCACGGCTAAATGAATACAATTCATAAGGTCTAATTTGTTAAGCGGGATTGTCCGAAAGGGTTACCGCTACCCCGGAACATAAAGGGCTACGGAAGGAACATGGATGGGTTTTAGTCAGTAAGAGTCTGACACTCCCTTCCGCTCCACCCAGAGCGGGAGCAGTCATTGGATGATTTCCCAGCCTTAAAAAAAAAAAAAAAAGAGGTCTAATTTGTATGTATAAAGCAGCTTCATTATATGCTCTACAACATATTATAATTCCGATAGCCCATGTTACGCAATTTTATTACAGATCAGATTTGAATTTCAAATTAAGAGCCTCCAAAAGTTAGTTTGGCTGTTCATCCACATATTTTACAGTAATTAATGATTGACACATACGATAACAAGACACGCTCGAATAAATTATCTCGAAAATCTAACGCCACTCTCAATTACGACAGAACATTTTCTAGTTTTTGTATGGAACCGCATTATTTCCGTGTTACAACATTTGCATATTATATCACCGTTAGCGACTATGTCACCGCGTGGAGAATCAATGATCGTACGTCTCGGAAGAAAAGGTTCCTCGATTTGCTCGATGCAAAAACTCGAGACGGCAGTAATTGCATCCCGATCGACCAGTCCGTGGGAAAGATATGCCCGAAATGTCATATTCACTCCGCAGCGCGCCTTTAGTTTACTGAGCCAAATCATTTCAATAATGCAATACAATACTTATGGGTTTTCAAACGGTATTTTTTTACGTTTCGTAAACTATTAATAGTGTTTAAATTCCTCGTAAAGAACCACCAAGGTGAAGTGTATTATCAGTGGAATTTTAAAAGTCCACATTCTGTCGAAATTGCCAAGACAAATATTTAAGACCCATTAGCAAAATATTTAAAAAATTCCTAACTCCTGACGATTTAACTGGCAATTTAATTGACAGCAAAGATTCGGCGATACCTCACACGTTCGTTTGTGAATTTGGACAGTGAAAGTGTACTTTAGCGTAATTATCCGTTCAGATGTTATCGTGGAACAGGCTCCGTGTACAATGGGCCTCATAAATATTTACTCTTCGTGCCCATGTACAGCGTAATGGTGTAAAGAGCCGCCTTATTATGCGACGCATGGTGTACTGGAAGTACCCATGTCGCCACCTCTCTAACCTCTGTGAACTAGTAAGTTAGGCCTTCGGCAGACGACCGACAGTTCCCGTCGAAGTTTTTTATCCGCGCAAACCGACCACGGGACCCTAATGTGCATTATGTCTCGAACATAGGTCGAAATGTTGATAGTCTGCAGAAAGCCTGAAGGTTTGTTTTATATGGAACAGTAAACGACGGATGGCTTAGAACTTTTATTGACAAAGATAAGGTGTTACGCCCATATTCGGATGTTACCATTACGTAAACGATACGGATGGATGCCTTCGCTTTTTTGAAGTCGTTTATGGGGTTTGAGTACCTATGTTGGTTTTATAGTTTAGAAGTGAGATAAATACGCACATATTTGATGAGCTATGAAATTCTTGTAGTGTGTTATGTCCAGCTGTGAACTCGGCGCTGAGTTAATTGAATCGAGATCTTTATACCCAATCGGTTTCTTGTGGTTTTCGATCTTGTTATTTGTGGTGCCAATCGCGATCATGTAGACATGTCTTAGCTTCGTGAACAAAGTGCATGTTAGTGTTGTTACTCATCAGCGATACATACATTCGCAAATTGCAACATAACAACCATAATTTGATATAATGAACTCACATTCAAAGAATGGTCAAGATATGTAGAAGATAAGGTTAGCACGCGACGGAATAAAGGGGTGGCCTCACACAATGTGTGAGAACGGCTTTAAACCTGCTCGTTAGCTTTCTTTTGTTTTGACATTTGGCCTCATTTTATATCTTAATTTGCAATTTTGATTGTTAAAGCGGCAACTGACACGGTATTATACCTATACATATACATTATGGTAACTTTGTAAAGGTCCTACGTCGTAGGCTCATGCAATCATTATGTCTTGTCGAAATTATTGCTTATAGAATTTGCGTAGGCGCTCTGCAAACCTGAACATTCTTTTCAGTGTTATTTGATTTTCATGTGGAAATTCGTTTACTAGTAAATGGTATACTAACTTTCATTTATACAAAAAGAAACGTTACATGTATCGTCTTGTTGTGTAGCTTCAAAAATGTCAGGAATATTACAAGTGAGCAGAAAAATTATTTGCCCAGTAGGCAATTGGACTAGGTAAATAAGGAAGTATAAAGTACTTCATTCACTCAACATATAATATGAGACATTTTAATAGAAAAAAATCCCACTGTGCCCTTCGTTTATTGTTATTTAGTTGGTTACGCTTTTATTACGGGGTTATAAAAATGTTTATGATGATGACAGAAATTACAGGCACCGGAACATACTGCCTTCACTTTTATAAAGCAAAAGGCTTGAAGGGGAGATATTTATTATGGATGCAAACAGATAAGATAATTGTTGAATTTATAAATACTATAGGTATGAGGTATCGAGGTAATTTATCTTTTTGTTTTAAAAATTTGTTGGTGCACAGAAGCGTTAACTTAATTAATAAAATATATGTTAAACCTCCATTTTGTAAAGTTTTCCATTGTCATTCTCATAAAAAAAAAATCGTCAGCTAAATTTCACACTCCCTTAAGCATTTCATGAGATAATAACGGGTCTTTAGAGAGATTTCTCATCTGAAAATGATTTATTAATACAGGCCTTTGTAACTTTGGGATGAATTTAATAGTTAGTGTACTACTTATAGTAGGTTTGTAAGCCTACTCTGAAGTTAAGCTGGCATCAACCGAGTCACTTTGTACCGTCTCCTCAATGTAGCGGTCGCACTAATATTTCATGGTTGTTCGTAAATTATCTTATAACTTGGGGGCTCAAGCAATTGGTTTAGTCAGGCCAGGCCCGTCTCTCTTGTTCAAACAATCAAGTACCGGCCGCCTTGTTTAATGGAGAGAACAATGAGTAGTAACATCTCGAACAACTTCGTTATATAAATCAGTAAAATTGGCTCCTTGAAGGGAAGGGTTTGTTTACTTTGTAAAAGGCCAATTACAATTATTTATGTTTGAGATACACTGTGCGAGATGTACCTAATAGGGATATCGGTCTTTCGTTTATTTTTATTACCATTTAGGTTCATTTGTTTTTATAGATGGGAACCCAATACACCAATGAGGTCAAAATTTCCACGCTCAGGCACATAAATTAAATGGTTTATCATATTTGGACTGAAATTTATAACCAGCCGACTAACTTTTCAATTAACAAGTCCCAAGTAACGAATCTGTAATAAAGAGGACAATATATGTATTATATTCAGAAAATAACCAACAGCATTCGACCTTTCAAAATGATAGAATATTTTGATAGGTTTTTATAAAACAAATGAGTAAAAGTCTGTCAGTAGCCGTGCTGTGTATTCGTTCAAAGTAATATGTTAAATAGCTGCTGCCCCGTCTATTTGTATTCGCTATAACACGAGCTTTACCATCTGAGTGCTCTCTAAGTGACGGCCCATCTGGTCTTCATAGTACCCACTTACTACTCTGGAGTAACAATTGCTGGAAATCAATACCGAAGCTCTCAGAATTAACAAAAGCTCTTTGAAAATAGATAACAATTCTAGATTTAGTCCTTATCGAGCTCAACGAGCAATCATTCGGATCAGACAATCGCAAAGCAAATCGAAGTACGGGAGAGCCTTAGGTGGAATATCGGAACTTCGGAAAGCGCCCTCAAATAAGTAAATTAAAGAGAAAAATGTGAACACCTGGTTCCAAGGAAAAATTCTCGGAAAATTTCAATGAAATGAAGGTATGCCAGCTTGCCAGTTGACAAAGTTAGCGAAATGCGCAAACTGATTGTTACTGAAGAAATTATTTGGAATCGTTACCTTTAACTAAAAGTTAATATTAATAAATCACTTTTCGGTGATATTGAAGACGGTTAGTTGGCTGTTCAAAATCAAACGTAATTTATTCAAATTAGGCTGAAAATCAGTACTTTTTGAACGACAAAATTACACAAGATAGTCCCCGAAAAAGCCTGGCCTTCACCAATACCTAGTGCTTTAGCTGGGAAGAATTAGTGGTGCAACCAATTCCCCAGCAGCACGGCTGTCCATGCTTATGGATTCTATACAATACAATACTTTTCATACTATTGGAATGTAATTCACATTATGATACATTTTTGACGAAGTTTTTTTGGCAAAGGATTTTGACAGAATAAATTAAAATCTATGCTTTTTTTATTACTTTGAGAATGCGTCAAAGCGATGGCCATTTTGCTCTGATTGCGAATGATGCAAGTTTTTGTATTTGTATCTCTAATTTATTGGTTTTTGTGTGTGATTCTCTAGTTCGTCATTTAATACGGTACCTATTTTTTCCAAATTTTATTGCAGCTAGCAGCATTTTATCACCATCCTTTAATAATATCTTAAAGATCATATTTACTTAAGGTTGATTTTAATCAAACAAACAGACAGTGAATCTGTTTTGTGTGCCGACGTGGGCCCGAGTCGTAATGAGTTCAATTCAAACTTTGAAAAAAATCCTCACTTATTTTTTCTTTCAAGATTTTAAAAGTCAGACAATCCTCAGTGACGTAATGAAAGAGACTCTTTTGAGTGATATTCTTTTAAATTAGGTACCTGGGCGTTTTGCGTTGATGTTGTTTTTGTAATTATCTAGATATTGTTGACCATTTTCTTAAATTTGACAGACTTTGTTTAAGAATAATGATTTGTTGTTGACTTGTTACTTGTAACTTATGTAGTTTGTTGGTATGTAAGAAATATTATAAATGTCATCTAGTTTTCAGTCGATGTTAGTCGTTACCCTACTGCGGCATAAAGAGGGCAATGTTTTAGTTCTAAACACTAAACCCTACTTTTCTTTTCCAGTGTATGTACAGAGGCCAGCACATCAAGCCAGCACATCAAGTTACCACAATCTGTCAAATTTCTTTGATAGTATTTCAACTTTATTGCAAAGACATAAGGTTCATTTTTAATTGAGAAAATTTGACAGTTAGGGATAGCTTGATGTGCTGGCGTCTGTACTTACTGGAATCAAAATCAAACAATTTATTTCACATAAATATACATAGCACATAGGCACTTACGAAACGCCGTGGACGGTTCCAAGTAGTCGTTTTTTTGAAGAAGAACCGGCAAGAATCTCCACTCTTTTGGAAATAATTGGCTTTTACAATATTTTCAAATAAAACTGTTAAAAAGACCTGTTTATCAAATACTCTTCTAAACTTTTTCATGGCATTGCATTGTTACGTACTTATTTGATTAATTCTACAATTATTCAATACCCATTTATAATTTTTGGTGACTTGTAATACAGGTTTTTATATAAATAAATTTCATATTTCAGGTAGCATTCTCTTACAAAGTTACTCAACTTGTGTAGAGAAAATAACTGTTTTATATTAAATATTATTATTTATTTTATCCTTACAAATTACAAAAAAAACTTATAAAACATATAAAAGCATTTAAAATTGTATACTTATTATTAACTTTATTTTCAGTGCACGTGTTACGAGACACCGAGTTGCCACTGGAAGTGGCCTCGGCCTTAGGACCAGACGTCCAGTTTGTACTCAAATACATTGACGGTAAGAATTTGAAATAATAATAATAATAATGTCCTTGAGCATTTCACACAACGCCATAACCAAGCTAAGCAACCTAATGCTTGTATTATGGTAACGAGATGGCTGATACACTACTTATATATATACATTTTTTTATGTAAATACACACATCAAAAGTGTCTAGGGATCAACATATATTTTTGCAATAACTTTTCTCTTGATTGATATTAATTTAAATTTTCTTTAAGGATTCATCAAATAAAGTGTTTTCGTTTGTCACAGTAACGATAAACCAAGTCACCTTTGCATTAATAAAGAAATTTGCCATTTTCCTAATAAAGGGATTTTTGACATTTGAACCACTAACATTAAAGTTCGAAAAAAAGACTGAAATAACAGTTTTCTTTAAAATTTTATTGGGTAACTTAAACAATTAATAATCCGTGTTTCTACCGCGAACACTAACAACACAAGAACATCGGTTTGGCATACTCAAAATGAGTTCATCCAAATCACGCTGTGGAATGGCCGCCCATGTTCGTTGCAACAACAAAAAAAGGTCTTCTTGCAACTGGATACCCTCCATATTCGGCAGAGCTCTTCTCTGTAGCATATCCCATGCATGCTCAATCGGGTTCAAGTCTGGCGACTGAGCAGGCCAGGGCAGGACATTGATGTTAGCTGCGGCGAGAGTCTGTCTTACAACTCTTGCGGTGTGCGGTCGTGCATTATCATGCATTAACTGAAATAAGGGACCGATTTGCACTTGTAGAGGAACGATGACGTCAGATACAATCGTCTCAGCATAAATTTGAGCGTTGAGGTTGCCTCTGATCCAAATCAACTCAGTTCTTCCGCCGATCCAAATACCCGCCCATACCATGATGGTTCCACCACTATAAGGATGGACTTCCTGGCAGGATTTTAATCGCTGTTGGCGTCCAGGGGTTCTCCAGTGTCGTATACGTCTTGTATCCGGTCTCATACCAAAACGAGACTCATCAGAAAAGCACACGAAACGCCATTGTTCTTCTGCCCAATTTCTGTGTTCAAGAGCCCATTGATATCGAATCCTACGATTGTGCATTGCTATAGGTGGTACCCGTAGCGGTCTTCGGGAATGAAGGTTCACTTCATGCAAGCGGTTTCTGACTGTTTGGTCGCTAATTAAGTTCCCTGAAGAGTGATGAAGCCTCACGGCTAACATCATGGCGGTTATTGTTGGAGCTCTTCGAGTTAAGATTTGAATGTATCGGTCTTGTCTCCGTGTCGCCAGACTTGAACCCGATTGAGCATGCATGGGATATGCTACAGAGAAGAGCTCTGCCGAATATGGAGGGTATCCAGTTGCAAGAAGACCTTTTTTTGTTGTTGCAACGAACATGGGCGGCCATTCCACAGCGTGATTTGGATGAACTCATTTTGAGTATGCCAAACCGATGTTCTTGTGTTGTTAGTGTTCGCGGTAGAAACACGGATTATTAATTGTTTAAGTTACCCAATAAAATTTTAAAGAAAACTGTTATTTCAGTCTTTTTTTCGAACTTTAATGTTAGTGGTTCAAATGTCAAAAATCCCTTTATTAGGAAAATGGCAAATTTCTTTATTAATGCAAAGGTGACTTGGTTTATCGTTACTGTGACAAACGAAAACACTTTATTTGATGAATCCTTAAAGAAAATTTAAATTAATATCAATCAAGAGAAAAGTTATTGCAAAAATATATGTTGATCCCTAGACACTTTTGATGTGTGTACTAATATTATAGATAGAAATATACCCAATAATATAATAATAATTCGCTTTTGTGAAAAACCATACCAAAGTAGTAGCCAGCCTCAAAAATATGTAGGTATAGGTATATCGACTACAATTCATTTGTTTGTCTACAGTTCGTATTCCATAATATTGCATCAATATGTAGCTACAATTAAGTAGACAATTTAAGTGTTCATTGTCTAAAATATTATGGAAAAATCATCGTAGACAATTAAAAGGATTCTTCTGTTCGTTTTCGTTGAGCCTGATAAAGAAAATTGTAACAGAAACAGTTTTACATTAGATTTTATTCTAAATAGATTGGAAACCCAATTTATTCAAACTTCCAGATAATAAAAGATCCAGATACTAAAGTAATCAATGACTAGCTTATGTCCGCGACTTCACTTGCGTGACGGTACATATGGCACTCAGGGATAATGTGACTAACGATTAGTGAAAGCATTTTCGGAATTGGATTTACAGTACTTTTGAATTACCTACATACTTTACAAATTTGACTTCTTCATAATATTATTATAGAAGAATAAAATGTGAATTATAAACAGCTGATGTCATTATACACAGTCGTAGGTATGTAGTAGGAGACAGGCGACGATATTGTATATTCCGATCACAATATAACAACTGGCGTATTCAGAACTCAAGCGCAGACTCAGCAGCCCCCGCTCTGTTGAAAGTTTCATTATGAAAATAGAGCAAATAAAAATTACGTTTAGGTTACCGAAGACCCTAACCGAATAACAAGGAAATTAAACCTAAGATCACTGAAGACCACGCTACATTGAGACATTCACCAACCATCATTAGCAAAGTATTTAATTAAGAGATATTGTGAGCAACATTACGTCGTGAGCATTTGTTTATCGAGCTCGTAATTACCGCCTTACCTTTCAGACGGCTCCATAAAACTGCCAGCCGAGGACTGCCAATTGAATTATCAGTTTCGTGCTGTGAACATTTCATTAGCGAGTGTCTGGCCCAACCTGATTATTGTCTTGTGTCGCCTTAAGGCCCAGCACATACGGCGCAACGCAACTGCAACGAAACTGCAACTTCTAGTTACTTTTGAGTTTCATTTGAGTTTATGCCATTGACTCCTTTGAGAGACCGCACATGACGCGACCATTTTGAAACTGGTTTGAAACACAATGCAAATCAGTCAATTCAAACTAATAATTTCAAAAGGGTTTAGTTGCAGTTGCGTTGCTCCGTATGTTCTGGGCCTTAGTTCGGATCTACGGTTAGTTTTAAACTTAGTTAGCTCGGTACCTGATTTGTTAGTTTCATAGGTTGGTAGATAGATCTTGTGAGGAACAGTTCTGAGTATCGTTTCAAGTGGTGTTCTTGCTGCTGGAAACGTGATGACGTAGCTGGATTGTTGTTTTTACATGGAAACGATTGTTGTAACAATGTGTTG
Source organism: Hyppa rectilinea (assembly GCA_951799385.1). Lineage (NCBI taxonomy): Eukaryota > Metazoa > Arthropoda > Insecta > Lepidoptera > Noctuidae > Hyppa > Hyppa rectilinea. Next base: position 8,230,851 of record OX637314.1, read on the forward strand.
TTGACGGATTGTGGTGGGCTTATTACGTCTTTTCGTGTGAGAAATCAGTAGGTTTGGCACGAATGCGCGGAGAAGGTAAACGCAACGTTAGTTCAAACAAAATTTTGAATCGAAAATACAATTACTAATCTATAGTCATCATCATTCTCCTACCCTTATCTCAATTTATTGGAGGTCGGCGCAACATGTATATTATTGTTAAATGGTTTACGATACAATTAGTGTCACTAATAATAAATTAAATAAAGTCCTAAAATTAAGTAATTATTATTGTATGAAACGAGAATTTACGTAACCCGTTTACCCGCGAATTTGTGCTACGCCTACCGGACGTAAAACGTAAAATAGATGTGATGACTAATAGAAAACTGTCTAACTAATTGAAGCGAATGAATAATCCATAAATCATGTAGTCATATTATCCGATTTTTAAATGATTTCATCCAATCAAAAGTTATGCTAGTTCACTAATATGTCCCAGTTTATACACCACGTAAGCACAACATAAGTACGATATAAGTTTCGCACGAAACTTAGGAAGTACAGGTACCTTTTCCTTCGAACTTCCTATAAAAGTAATCCATCTGCTAATAAGACCGCGGATATCATCCAGCATTATTGTCATTTTCGTCATCCGATACTTCTTATAAGAGCTTTCCAAATTGCTTTCTTATTTTTGCTTGATTTCCTCCTGACTGATGGACGGATAAAGATTAATGGGGGAAAACACTCTTTCTAAATTGGACTTTGGGAGAATAGATTATTAGTTTTTCGCTCCGTGTCGTCTGTTACCCGCCCTGACGGACCTAATTACAATATTTATTCATGAGACGGCGGACTCTTATTAGGAAACAATGAATACTAAGTGAATTTATGTTCGGAGGAGACCATGAATTTCAACCAGACAGTTGTTGTGCTCTTGTTGCTTGCATTGAGATCCACCAAAACATTTTAATATATGTTTGGTATTCAAGTTTTCATGTTCATGAACCTTTTCTAGAAATAATTCTCATTTCAAGAGAGATTGATGTAGGGAGATCTAGTAAGACAATGTTACGTTATTCCTTATGAGTTACTTCGTTGCTTAAGTATGTATTTTAATTAGAAAATCTTTTATGAATGCCAGCTTTATTCAAATGATGCCATACGAAAAAATCTGTCATTTACAATACGCAATTTATGGTTTTGTTTTATGTAAAATTAAATTAAACAGGGTGACTTTGAATTAATTGGTGATATTTCAGGGCGCGAAAATAGTTATGTCAAACAACACTTTTAACCTTGAGACCAACTACCTATTGAAAAAATACACGATATCTAAGTACGAACGCTAGCACATCAAGCTATCCCTAACTGTCAAATATTCCCGATTGAACATTAACCATATACTTTTATAATAAAGTTGAAAATCTATCAAAGAAATTTGACAGATTGGGGTAGCTTGATGTGCTGGCCTCTGTACTATAAGTACACCTCTGCCTAAATGATATGCAAACAATGCAATAAACGCTGCTATATTTTCAAATTACCATTATGTGTTACCCCGCTGTGTGTCCATCACAATGTTGCGCCAACTGCCTTGTTCTCGGTTGCCTTGGTTCTCGGGAGAAGCGCGTACGCATATTCGCCCTACCAACCCCCAGAAGATCAGTTATTTACCTACCGGACACGTGGTGATTATTGTACCACCTGAATTAATAATAACTGTTTTGGTAGTAATCCTTAAAGAATGACTCATTTGCATTTTCTAGTGTTATTTTGGTATGAAATAGAATATGGAAATATATTCGATTTACTTTTTAAGATCTGGAGTCTGGATTTGTGCCCAGTTTCTGGCAATAGGCTCGCTCCGTATTATGTAAGTGTACAGGTACACCACTGGCTTACCCCTTGGCCTCACGTTATGCGTAATTTTTAAGAAATAAATTGCTTATCTTATTATTTTCTTGATATAGGTAAATGAGGCAGGGGACAGTCTGTGCCCATCAAAAAATAAATCACATTTTTAAGAGATTCTTGCTACGTTTTCAATTGGCCTTCTTATTAACATCCCTCAAATAAATAATTTGTAGCAAAAATAAATGTTTATGAATCCTCGTCCAATTAATTATGTAAAAGTCGAAAAAGTTTTATTTACATAATATGAAGATTTAGGAATTCATAGCGTTTTTATTAACATTCACTTCCAAACTGATTGATCATTTACCTACTCGGTTTTATTTGGATTCTTCGACTGTTTTAGATAAAAACATAGGAAAAATAAAACTCATAAGAATTCTTGCCTGTCCGTTTTCTTAGAAATGTAAAGCTGATAGATTAATATGGAGCTCATCATACATTTAGTGATTCGTCAAAAACTTGTTTAATTTAAGCAATACCGTATTATTAGTGTCAGCACAAACAAATAGCGCAGTAAACGCATCGCATTGATAGATTTAAATTTCGGTCACGTCTAGTTTACCGACCTAGACGCATTTAAATTGTGTTTAACCTTAATAAATAACACTAATTGCATACCAGTCGGATCATTACCGTAGCGTGGAACTGATAAAATAGCACCGAACAAAATACTACGTTATCATTAAACCACAATCAAGAAAGTACGCACACATCGTCACACGACACACGCACACACGCGCACAATTCACCTGTTGCTATGGTTGTATTGAGAGGCTTTGCGCAGGCGCAGGTTGTAAGTTCTCCCACTATACTGCCATAGTAGTATCGCCATCTTTCTCTCATTGGTCCGCTGTGAAAGAGACAGAGCGTTGAACTTTTCAGTGTCGGTAAAGCAGCGCCCGCGCTGTTGTACCGACCGCCGACTGGATCAACGGTCTTTCTCGCGTAGCGGACCTAACTTAGTTTTAACTTAACGTTGTAACGCAGCGTTTGTTTTATTCGATTTAACGGTCGGTTTTCAGCAATGTTGTGTTCAACACGTCACAATTTGAATTAGAGAACCGTTTGTGTGGTTTGTGTGACGACGAATGTGCATGTTATGTGTTGGCTGTGAAAGCCTGTTGTGATACAGCCTTCGTTCGGTGAATGCTTAAATCACGCCATGTACCCCAGTGCTATGTCGGTTCGTTAAAAGTGCCAGTGCAAAGTTAAAATTCGAATTTGTGGTGGAGATAAAAAGGTTCTAGCACGTTATACTCTGTGCGACTGTGTCTAGTGAATAAGTGCTACTGATAAAGGATTGGGAGATTGACTTCAGACTAAAACAGGGTATGTATGTGTGTACTTTAGTACCAATACTTTCTACTATATCGATTTGTATCCATCACTAACGGTATCGGTAGTCGAAAACACCTTTATATGGTAGGTGTTTAATATCATGACGATGGTACATGCTGAGAAATTTTAGACCACGTCTAAAATTCAGGGACTAATCACGTTTTCTTCTATCAACAATTTTCGAAATTATTATAAGGTAGAATGATTATTATTATGAGAAGTTTCGATTACGGAGTGGTTTAGAGCGGCGGCGTGACCACTCGTGTGGTCATGGATTCGAACCTTGACACCGGAATTTACAGTCGTGGTCAGTCCAGTCTTGTTATTTATCATAAAAGGTGGGGTCAACAGGAAAATCATGAATAAATTCGTTCGCGAATGTTTGAGATAGTTTAGGAAAGTATATTTTATTCTAGGTTTAATTTTCATAAATTTCTTTTTTACAATTGTTTACGATTATTTTCTAATAGGTATTTAGTTAATGAATCGTAGTAGGAATGAAGAGGATGTTCTAGAATAACATCCGTCATTATTTACGGAGAAAAGTGCTTACAAATAGGCATATGTAATTAACTAGGCCTTGGACCAAACAAATGCCTGTAACTTATCAATATCAACAATAGCAGTAGGTACATACGTATCAGTATAAAACTCAGGTAGGTAGTTAGTTTACAAACACAACAGTCTAAAACTTTCTGAGTAGATATGAGTTGCAAAGTAAAATGTATTTTCGAGCTCAACTGGAGCCATTATAGTGTGAAGCTGGTGAGTTTGAAACCCAACTTCTAAACTCATGACTAGAGGCTTCGTTTTCTTCTAAAGTATCGTAAGAAACCGAAAACCTCCTGAAAACAATTATCACTCATGAAAGTAACTACCTATGTTAAAAAAAATACAAGCAGTGTTATCACCAATCGCTAAGATTACCTCACAGTCTTTCATAAAACTACCTACTTACCAGAGAATGCGTAGTTTATTGTAGCAAAATGTCAGAGATAGCACTGAGCGAACCTGCCTTTAAAAGAACATCAACGCGCGGCATAGTAAGGACTGGATGGGAGCCTAGGGCGCTTGTCATGCATGCTAATGCAGATTATCAAGAAAACATAGCAGTTTAATGTATACGAAATCATTGATGTTGTAATGGATAGTTAAGTAGTTAATCAAGTAGACAGTAGATACTAAACGCAGCACGGGACGAGTCATTTAAAAAGACATCAGAAAGAAAATGATCGAATTTTTTTAACTTGTGACTCGTTTAGATTAAATGGTCAGTGGGTAGCCTTAGAGGCGGATTTTAAATTAAATTTTAGACCAGTTATTGATTTGAGTTGATCATTGGGGAGATTATGTGATTGTGTTAAGTAATACTTTGTAATTAATTTGATTGTTTTTAATTACCTTTGATTGATTATTAGTGCTGTTTCGAAGAATATATAAATCCGTATTATGTAACTAGTCAGTAAAAATTATGTAATAATAAGAAAATTAATTTATACCGCAAATAAAAAAATGCATAAAAGCTTTTAAATTACAATCTGTGAAGGTGTGAACTCCGATGACCGCATTTACGTCACAAAAAATAAAATAATACCGCTACACGTTTCCGCAAACATTTTACGATATCCTTTTGAAATCAACACTACTTGCGATTTAAACTAACGAACAATTAAACGTAAATTCACCTCAAAGGGAATACTGTGTCAACATCGTAAGGATATTCGACAAACTTCACCAAATTACTATTGTTCGGATTTCAATTATAAACCTGCCGTTTAACATTATTGAAATTACAACGTTGTTTGGTTAAAATAGGGTGTGTTTTTGAGTGTATTGGAGGTAGGATTCGTAAAACATCTCGGGTGACAACGCAGCACATTCCGGAGATGCCTTTAATTAGAGGCAGGTAAAGTCGGCCCTGTTGTGTTTAGGCGTGACGTTAACGTCTCAACTTAAAAGGCTGCCTGCCAGGTGCCTACCGCTTCTTTAAAACAAACACCTAGTGAATATATTCCAGTTTCTCTGTATCAAACGTGAACCTATTTATCACAAATATAATTAGACTAGCTGCTGCCATCGGCATCGTCCGCTTGGATGTCGGAAATTATGCCAAGGGAAGGTACTACCGGGATAATAAGTATCTTATGAGTTAATCCAGGTCATAAACTACCTCTGTGCCAAGTTTAATCCAGATCGGTTCAGCCGTTTGAACGTGAAAGACGGATAAACATACCACCTCACACAAACACTCACTCACATACGTTCGCCTTTATAATGTTAGTGTGATAAATAATATAAATGCGTTCTACGTATCAAAACGTTTTATACTTATAATATACTATAAAATTATGAATAAAATCTTCTAAGTTCCAAAGCTCTTACAACAGCGGAAGGAAGCAATTAATTATACGCTTCACAGAAAACTATATTTAAATTGTCTATTTGTTCATGAATACAATAGCGTGTGTCGTATTTACAATAAAATGCCACGTTGGAAGTTGGAACGTATAAATAAACCTTTGCAAAATTATGTTTAGAATATTTTGCTCTCCAAATTAAGATGGTTATATAATTTTTCCCACGCAAAGTTGTCTTGGCAAAAATATACGCCACGAATACATTATAATTTTAAATGTTCACTAACATAACATGCCACAGGTTATTTCAAAAACACGTCGCCAGATACTAGATAGCAAAGCTTTATTACCACTTTTACAAATTGATTGCTACGGAATATAATCATATTCATTTGGTCAACGATCTCTTTAGATAAACAGCACGTTTATTAACTTCGGATATGAATAATGGTGTTGCTGTTTATAAATCACCGACGTAATTTCGCTCGACGATTGATAAAAAAATATAATAGCTTTGATCCAGTACAAATTGCTGTCAAGTATTCGATCACGCTTAACTTTGATTGTATTTTCGCCAAAAAGTATAAACACAAAGGTTTTGTTGTTGCTCTTATTCTGGCCAAAGTTAATAAAAGCTACAGGCTCGACATCAAATGTAAATCAGACGAAAGCTTTCCCGAAGTTTCCAAAGCACTTATGGCGAAGGAAAGTGAGAAAAGATTGAGGAAACAGGAAAAAGGGCGTCGTTGAGTTGGCACATCGACCGCGTAACCCTCGAGCGACGTCGCCGTCGAGCCGTCAGATGTTCTCACGCGGCGGCTGCGGGCCCCAAGAGGAATCTCGTGAAAGTTGGCCAACACTCGCTCAAGATCAAGTGGATGGGTCGGCGGAACCAGTTTTGTGAATCGGCAAGTGTAGGCGACGATGAGTTAGGAATCTACGGCGAAACCGGCCGAGCCGACAACAGGTCCGGGGAAATAGATCATTAATAAATAGGTATACCAAACTAGAAAACAAGATTTAAATGGTCGCTCGTCGCGTCGTGATAAAATCGCCATTCTATGAGTTAAAGCACGAGCGGGACAGTTATGGCGCACGCAAATGAGTTAAATGTCAACGTGTTAGTATGGATATTAAAATGGCGAATTCATAATAGCAGTAAAATGTCAGGACCATTATAGTTTTTGGTGGAATGCGTAGCCGCAACGGGTATTGGGACTCACGCGCGTGAGGCGTGCATTTGCATCTCGCGGTCAACAGCCAGTGTTATGAATTGATACTCGTAATCTTGCGAATGTTGAAATTTAGCTCCCATAACCACAGAATAAATAATAGTACTATAACGCATAACAATAACAAAGAATACGTAATCGTTCCGCTGTAGTTCGGCTTAATTGCAGTTCAATAATTAGTTCTGGCACAAATGCCGCATTAAACGCACCATATTCGTAGCCGTGAACAACTGAATACTTTATGTGACCTATTCATTTGAATGGAGAAAAAATCTCCCATGCGATTCCTCTCACGTGCCATTGTGGATTGTTCCAGCTATCTAAATGTGGCGTTTAATTGTTGCGGACTCATTGTCACTGCTATCTGAGATCTCACGGCATGGTACACACATAGACTAAGTCCTTAGATTAGGTACAACATTTGTTTTGTGTGAAATAGCTGTCAGAGTAGGTACTTTGATCATCTTTGGAGAGGTTTACTAAGGTAATTACCGCCATATTTGCGTGTTATAATCTAAATTATCCACATACATGAAATTGGCGTATTTAAAATTTAATATCATATCACTAGTGATATAATAAAAATTTAAGTCACACAACTTGCTTAACGCATGTCTTTGCTTAAGTAATTTGAGATTTCAAGTTTTTTTCCAATAACTGTTTTCAAATTTCACGAAACCACGATTTTACTATACCTAAGCTCTACGTTTGCATTAAAACCATGCTTTTGTTTTGAAAAGATTTCATACAATACAATATAGTTACAATAGTAGTCACAAAATATATTTTGAACCCACAATTTTTAATTCTTGCAAGGCTCTCATTTCCGTCTTGTAAACACTTGGAGTGGATTAATCCTCACTGTGAGTGCTAACTTCTTAGTCAGAAAGACAATTGTATTACATAATGCATATCTGATACATAATAATTATGTTTCTGTATTATATCAGCGTCTGTATTATTTCATAAAAAAACCGTGCGAGATCGCATTGAAAAGCTAGGAAGTTGTTACCTTACCATAAACGTTATACAGTAGGTAAGACTCGATAACATTAGCTATGTGTGAACTAAATAGCATTTAGTATTTGAGCAGTTGCGCTTGCTAGTTGGCCGGTCTTAGTGTGTAAACAAAGGTGCAAATGGTTACCCGCTCAGCTTATCTCACAAATATTTACATTTAAATAGCTATTGGTTACCGTTCGCCAGATCTAATCGCGTTGTCTAATTATATTGAGCAATGTGGGAGTAGAAACTATTTCATTGATTAACGCTTAATGCCAAACTTTAGCGATTATTCTGAGAGTTATTTCGTGTAATGGCAATTGTTTGATGAAATATCGGAGATCGTGACACTGATAAAAATTTCAATGGAATATTGAAAGGTTATATAAAATGTCTTTTATAACTTCTTCAAAGGCTTGAGCTTGGAGAATTTAATTTCAAATATCAACAAAAGCTTGTACGAGGTTCACCTTTTGAACCGAAGCTTAGTTTTACAACCTTCGAAGAATTTTCAAGACGGGAAGTTTCTCCTAATAAAATAGTGATAATGAGGTCTAATCCATACACATGGTGCGTCCTCATTCTACCATAAGGCACTCCATAAATTCAGATCGGTAGTACCAACGCAGTAATACTAACCGATATTTCTAAAGCGGCTTAAACGCGGAGTACCAAGCCTTGTCTCATCACGGACTTCTTCAAACCTGTTTCCAAGTGGACCAAGTGGTCCCATAAAATTAATAAGGTCATACAGACACCATCATAAATTTTATACAACACACTATTATGGGCTGTTGGGGGATTACCATGGGATACTGGTTTAGTGCCGAGCGCTTTGAAGGAATTTTGTCTATGAAGGTTCGAAGTATGTAGTGTTTTCCTTTAACAGATGTATTTTCGTAAACGGCTGCAAGTACTTTCTGCTTAGTACGGCAATTATAGAACTAGCGGGGAGTGTTAGAACTTATCAAGAGTTCTAGTATGACGAAAACTTCTATGAAATGTATGTATTTATGAGACAACATTAAGATCATCGGTGGGATGAACCGAATACTACATTAGGATAATCTTTAATAATAATAATAATAATAATTTATTTATTTGCTTAAACACATGTGTACATACAATAAACAATCGCATGCAAGATATTAAATTGGAGAGAGTTCTAGACATGTCTGCCATGAACAATGGCGTGCAAATATAATTCTGATTAATTAATATGGATTACAGTTCACATTATATAAATTTATATATTAATGAGTAATAATATTCAGTCTCTAAATTAATGTATATAATGTCAAGGTATATTTATAATTATAATAATATTAAATCTTATTATTTTTGTCTAATTGGGTATTAAATTATATCGAACCAAATTTATCATTTAAAAAGTCACTTACACTATAATAGGCTTTTTCAACAAGAAATAATTTTACTTTTTGCTTAAATTGGTCGCTACTTAGATCTTTCCAACTTTTGGGAAATTTATTATAAACAATTGGAGCCATGCAAATAACACTTTTGCGCATAAGTGCAGTCCTAGACGCATGCAAACAAAGTTTAGTTTTATCGCGTCGATTTCGGGGAAAACTTTCTGCCATACGCGGAAATAGATTTGGATTCCGTTTTACAAATAAAGCTGTTTCTAATATGTAAAGGGACGGTAGTGTCAGAATCTTGTAGCGAATGAAATACGGTTTACAAGAATCTGTAATGTCCAATCTAAACATTGACCTAATACATCGCTTTTGGGCTTTAAAAGCAATTTCCTTGTCGGTTGAATTGCCCCAAAAGATCACACCGTATCTTAAAATTGATTCGGTTAGCCCATAGTACGCTGTTAGTCTTTAGAGTGTATTCTTCTCCAGTCTAGTTACCCGTTAAAAGTTTCAAGAATAAAAGACCGCAAAGTGATACTTTAGAGATTCTTCAACTAAAGGCGATAAATAAAACTGATATCCGACTCAAAAGAAACTTTGATACTTATCTGACATTGATAGCCATTTAAATGGGCTAAGCTTTCTTTGAGAGTTATTTACATATTTTCTTATCGCAGTGTGACTGATATAGAGTATTTAATCGACTTGCCTCTACGTAATCTTTGTTTACATTGATGACTGAAGTCGTTAGTTTAAACTAAGTTTAAAATAACATACGTATAATATACTCGGCCGCATTCCTTCGATATTGACATTTCATTACGGTTGAAATAATCTATCGTTGTGTTAGAATATATGTAATTGTTTTTATCGTCCGATTGGAATGTTATGGGAATAAGCTGCTCCAATACCAGGTAAAAGAAAATGAGGAAATACAATGATTTTCTGTATCTTATAGTGACTTAGGTTTTCCAGCCAGAAACCTAAGAACGCTTAAGATGGTTTATTTATTACTTACTTGCAAGTTTTGGGCCATATTAAAATTTAATGTTTAGTAACTTAATCCCTTAACCGACCACTTAATTCAAAACCCAATTAATGTAATCAGACGATTTGTAAGCAAATTATACAAAGTTTCCTATTTAATGTTAATCGAGCAGTTAGTTGAAAGGTGTAATAGGCTTAAAATAACAATCAATTAACTGCCGTTGTTAAACTGGGGTGTCGTTTAAGGGGCAGTCGAGCAAGTAACCTTTACTCGTCAAAGGTGGCACTGGCCGTTTGTCAAGACACGTGTCTGTTCCTTCCATCTGCATTTTTTATGAACTACAGCTGTTGAAGTGGGTTGCACGTGCCAAATCGTACAAGACTTAGTAAACAATAGAGAGGGGCCTTTTTGTTTGGTTAGGGAGCTACTGTAATAAGGCTATATTAAGATGATTAATTTGAATTTAGAAGGGTGTTCTTTGGTTAGCGATATTTGGTGCCGGTGTTTTTTGTTATAAATAATGTAGGTAGGTAAAAAATGGTATTTATTTATATGTATGATTTGTATGGGTTTTCAAATTAGTCATGGTGTAAATTAAATAGGCCTAAGTGAATGATGTCACGTAAGGTCACCAGTCACCGGCGTAAATTCAAAATTTTAGTACGAAAGTAGTTCTTATTCATTCGTATTCAGCCAGTAGGTACGTGTATGGCGATAACACTGAATTTCAAGGTGGGTTATTATTATACAAAATTCTCTGAAATGACGTTATTTAAATGTACATTTTGTCACGGGCTTTCTGTTTAATAACGTGTGTAGCTTAGGTACATTATACAATTGAATACCAAGTGTCATTTATGTTAACAAAAATCATGAGCTGCATTTTATATGCACGCACTGCGCACATGGTGGGTGCATAATAATAAAAATAAGGATAGTTCGTTTTTCAAATACTTAATATTTTGAATAGCTAAGAGAAACACTAGGTACTTTTATTAGCGACAGACAGCAGCATCAAGTCTTACACTGTACACGTCAACGGGAGGACACCGCGAAAAAGATTATTCGAACCGAATGTGACGTCTCAGGACACGAGACCATAGCAAATGCACATATGCATTGCTTCTTCAGCGCATTCATCTCGATCGTTGACGTCTCGTATGACGTGGCAGTGGGCAAACGGCCCATAAAGTTATTCTCGTAGATTAAGCGTGGTCAGCGGGATTGTCCGAAAGGGTTACCGCTGCCCTGGATCACAAAGGGCTAAAGAAGGAACATGGATGGGTTTTATTCAGTAAGAGTCTGTACTCCCTTCCGCTCCACTCACAGCGGGAGGAATGATTTGCTTATTTCCCATCATTACAAAAAAACTTGAAACGTACAAAATTTCAAACCAACGCTTTATCTGGAAGTCATGGAAATGCTAGGCAAAAACCTTTTGCCTTATTGATTTTGGAATGAGATTGTTTTTTGATTTTGCTTTATGATGTCTACAATCTTCTTAGCGTGTCGATGGCAATCTAAATGTACTTGGCCCAGAATTTGGCTACGTGTTTGGCGGCATCACTAGTGTTCAACAGTTCCTGTAACGTGCATACGGCAGGACACGCAGGACACGAGATCAGGTGTCCCATCTACAATGTCCAGTGGTTTATAATAATCTCGTCTCAGTCGTCTCAACATTGTTTTCACAAATTAACCCCACTCTTATAAGTAGCTGCAAAATTGTATTCATAGAAAACGTATTTAGCTACTTTAAAATATTCCCCATTTTATCGTCATGTCGATTCACCCAATCAAACGCGCCCCCACAAAATAACCCCATTACAAATGCAACGCAAACAATCATTACTTCCATAGGTACGTTTGTTTGCACCTGTACGGCATCAGCAGTACTGCCACAGACTAACATCGATATTTCGGTCGCGTGCCAGCCCGTACGTGACTCATGCACCGCCGTGACGTGACGTCTGTCGTTACCCTTCGCGGTTGGCGCCGCAACACACTTTATAGTGAGTTCATTAAATTACACATCTGCCAACATTGTAGGATTGTGTTTTTAGACTTGTTTTTTTTTGAGTGTGGGAAATCATCTAATGCCTCTTCCTGCTCTGGGTGGAGCGGAAGGGAGTGTCAGTAAAAGTCTGAACTTTTACTGACTTAAAACCCATCCATGTTCCTTCGTTAGCCCTTTATGTTCCGGGGTAGCGGTAACCCTTTCGGATGGTGTCAATTCCTGTTGTGAATTTGGTGTCGAAATAGGTGTGTAAGCAAAGAAATTTACAAGGGTTACTAGTTTACTAGTAAAAACATTTATTCAATGACAGCAACCACCAATAAGTATGTATGCTAACAACCATGGATATAATGGCAATAGTTACTATCTATAACATTGAAAAACTTGTTGAAAGTTTTCCTAATACGCTTTTGCTTTATGAATAAGTCGTTGATTTGAACTCACAATCAAGTTCAAACCACACACCGAAGATTCGCCAATGACACAACACCTTCTACCTACTTCCGCCGAGTCTTTGAACTTACGACAAAGAAGGTCGTGAGTTCAAATCAAACTTTATCGATTTACTCAACACCTAATCGTGGTTGAATTAAGCTGAATATATTCATATGTTGCCATTTTAATAATGATGCGTATATTACGATATCATTATTGCTATAATAATTATTAGGTATGTTGGTAACTTTTACGTGCATAACTCAAAATTTTGTTAAGATTAGAATTAGGTATGAAACTGTTACCGAATAATACAGTTGTTTGCCATATTCACGTTTTTATTAGTTATTCAAGGATTATCGTTGTTTGATTTTTTTTCGACTTTACTACAATGATTTTTTAATAAAATTGTCTTTAAATAAAATTAAACACAAATCTTAAACACACAATACAAACTAAAACTATAAAATATAAATATTATATACAAATAGTAAAAAAAAGGGAAGGGGTTCATAGGGCGTCAAAAAATTCGTCCGCATCGCTGTCAGTGGGAATTGTGCCCAAAAGGCTGGCGGCGTTGCTATGTTGGATGGCAACGCTGATTCTTTGGCCTAAAATTTACCTTCCTTCTGGTCACGTGTGGAGTCGTTATTTACACCAAGTAAAACACCTGCTTGGGTTCGAACCTACAATTGTAATACCTTATTTTTCTTTCTGATAGATGCACAAACAGACTAGTAACAAACTTCTTTTTAAATTTTTCAGTATTTCTAACACTGAGACCAGGGTTCATTTCAGCATAGCTAATATTTATTTTAAAGTCTAGGTACTCGTATTAGTTCCAATCCTTTGTTATTACTTTTCATAATAACTTACAAGCAGACTTAGTGAGCGTCCTGAAGACCTGAACAGTGAGTTAGAGCTCTGGCTAATTAGTAGAATGTCTTGCAACTTTGTTTATTATTTACTTGCAGCAATAAGTTACCCAGACAGCTAGTACTTAGGAGTGAAATCTATTTAGACAAACGCTAGATCATTAGTTAGTTCTGTATGAAAAAGAACGATATACAGGCATTAGCTATGTTTGGTTAGCGTTGGGTTTTAGGAACTTATTTTTGCAAGTTCTCAGTTTTTTTAATTTTAAATAGAAAATTAGCTACCTTTCTATTTAAAAGATTTTCAAAACTTTCCTTTTTAGAACTCACTGTCTTCGTATTTATTTAATTATTATAATTATAATGATTTAGTTACCATAGAAAAAGCAACGCTGTACAACGTGAAAATGGTAAAAACCTTTAGGACAGTTTTCCTGTTGATAACGATGCGGTCGAATACCTATATTGATGCTCTATGAATCTTTGGCCTTTTGTTTTACATACATGTACATATTATTATTATACTAGGTCTGTTAGTGTGTATATTATGTGAATATGATCTTGTTTTGTTCATAAACACATTTATACCATAACCCTAGATAAATCACTAGTCTTTGCCCTTTGAGAAAGCTAAGTACTTCCCCCTATATCTTCTTCCACTTGCTGACTCAAAAGTTCGTGATTGATATAATACAGTTTGTAAAATAATCATCAAAGTAGGTAAATATAGGCTAAATTCAAACATAAGCGTTTATATGAAACAGGGAACGCACGTGCGTGTGTCGTAATCTTATGTAGGTAGTATTTGAAATAGTAGCTTATCTCAAGATAAGAATTTATTGCCTTCTACGTATTGTATAGCGATTACATTAGAATTTTTATGCCACGGCGACGTCGGGGAAGAAAAATGGTCTACTCGAATATTAAATCAGGCGTTTTCTATATATTTACTTGATATTAGAATTTCAAATGACAAAAGAATCACTTAAATGTTATATTGTATTTTCAAGAAAGTGCTACGGGCGCTCGCGTCGTGTTGAATTTCTTCAAAATAGTGATCTATGTTTCAATAAATACAACCAACTCTTTAGGAGACAATTTAGAAGTAAATCATATTCAGGGAATATGGCTTGCAATCATTTAAAATATGAGTATGTTTTGTATGAGGTACGATGCTCGTAGTGGAGGTCAATCTGTTGACAGGTTCAATAGTTGAGAATTTACATTGAACAACGATAGTATTGTGCGCATGACTGATTGCAACGTGAGACGTTCACTATTCGTGAAAGAAATTGCAAAATTTTCGAGGAAACAGCAGAAATACCACCCTCCGCGGATTGAGCAAGCGAAATTCCAACAAAAACGATTTTATGCAATTACGCTTAAGTTGTCCGGAGAGTTATTACTAAACCGAGAGCGCGGTCACGCCGCCGTAATGTTCGCCGGGATCGCTCGTGCGAGTCACGAGCCTCTCACAGCCTTATTCAGCAACAGAATCCAGCCTTTTACCGTCTTTTTGCCCTTTGTAAAGGTTATTTTTTACGAACGCAAAAATACACGGTCGAGATATTCACCCGTCATTTTTACAAGTGCGTTTCATGTTCGATATTTTTTTCCAATTTGTGACTGACACGACGCATCAGGCCGTACACAATAGGCTTGTGCTTCAAAATATGAAATCTAAATTGTTAACAATAAAAAAATATCCCGAAAAAATATGGAAACATTGATTCCAAAAAGGTTTACTGGAAAGTTTTTGCACCTAAGATCAACATGAAACATATAGGTATGAGCGTTGTATCTCGATAGACCGGAATGGAATCTATCCAATACAAATACGTCTTTACAATAATGAGTAGTAATGGCATGTTACAAAACAAATCTGGGCAGTGGTTCGTCCCGACGTCTGTCGCATGCCTGCACGTCGGAGCCGCTTTATAAGACCAACCACACTCGCTCAGCTTTCATGCACATACTAGTATGTGATGAAATGTTTCTTGTCGGCTTCTACAAGAAACACTCAAAGCGGGAATGTAAAATGTAGCCTGGCGCAGTGAATAAATGAGGTTGAGCTTTTGTGCTGTAACGAATATTCAGGTAGTGTTTTTTGCCTTCATGATTTTGGAAATAAACCGTTAGTTCCTACCATAGTTGTAGAATAACCTCATCAGAATCTTACCTTAATCATCGTTGGCGAGACATCATTCCGAACGCCAATAAAATCCCTTCAATTTACGCGGTGTCACACAACAGATGGTTCATTCCCCAGTAAGGAATATTTCATCAGCTTCCGCTATATGGGCAAAGCAGACATTGCGGTTAGATAAAACTAACCCTCTTCTTATGTAAAGCAATAAATAAAAGAAAGTATTTATAACGTATATTTTTAAAATCCTATACATAGATACACAACATCCATTTGTAAAGATATTTAAAGAGGTTCTGTAAGTGTGTGAAAATCTCTTTTGTTCGTCTGCAGAAGGAAATGGCCCACCCACGCTTTGGAAAAGTATTTTTCAGAAGGATAAACGTAGATTACCATAGTAAGCTTTTATCACAATCATGCAAAAGATGTTATCACTGTGCACACACATTTTATACTCTTACGTCCACAGTTAAGACTAGGGAATGAGAACTATCTACTTTACAAAAAGTAATAGAAAACTTTTCTGTGGTTTGTATTTCATAAGTATTTGACACGGAGTGAGATAAAGTTAGTAAGTAGTTTACTACGTATTTCGTGCCATTTATAAACTTTTCAAATGTGTGTTTGTTTGTGAAACAACCACAACTTTTGTGTTGCTAATGCGACAAAGGGGGACGTATTTCGCGAGTCACATGCAACGGTACCAGCCACAGACTATTACCATACCATCACATTGTTGGAAAACCTTTACAAGTTATTGGATTTTTTATGTGCGTGTGACCTTATTTCAAAGCCCCTCGGGTGCAGTACTTTTTTTCTTTCCAAGCCAGTGCAATTACTCACCTGATTGATCTGTAAATCATTCTAAATATTACGTTGAGAAACAAAACGTTTTATATTCCAAGAAGTATCGCAATAAACGACGCCGGTAAAGTACTTTGTCAGTCGTGGGAGTCGTGTAACTACGTTACATGTTGATGCAGAATTCATCTTCATTACTGCAGCGTTGCGCTGACGTTCAAATGAGATAAGTCCTAGTATTCCTTGTTCCATTAGCAATGTTCCATAACGCGAGTTAAATAAGCTTTCACTTTGGTTTCCTGCGGCGAAAGTACCTATAGATAAATCTCGTGGGATAGCTATGGCGATTAGGTAAAGATTGCTTTGTTGATGTAATCTTTTGTAATGCCAAATTGATTGTTATCGTTGATAAGATGCTGTGGAGAATCGATTTTGTGTGCATTGAGAGATTATTTTAATTTAAACATTAGAGATATCTCGCGGGTTGAGTTGTGTAATTGAATATTTTAATAGAGTTTTAAATACTATAGGGAATTGAATAAAATGTATACAAATATTTTATGCATTCGCTTTTCAACTGAATAAATAACTAATAATAAAGTAAGTAAACAATTGACGTTCATTGTTAATTATTGCCTGTAATTATTTAATAAAATAATGAACTAAGCGCGTC
Source organism: Hyppa rectilinea (assembly GCA_951799385.1). Taxonomy (NCBI): domain Eukaryota; kingdom Metazoa; phylum Arthropoda; class Insecta; order Lepidoptera; family Noctuidae; genus Hyppa; species Hyppa rectilinea. Next base: position 8,247,993 of record OX637314.1, read on the forward strand.
AAAGTTAAATAAGTACCTATAAAAAAGTGAAATACTGAATGTATCAAACAACGCTGATTTGCCTGCCCGTTGTGAATGGTTAATGTTTCTTTATTTCACTGTCAATACATTTGTAATTTAATATTAGTTCCCGTAAAATTGGTGTATCTAGTTGAACATTTCTTTTATAACTGTCCTGCTTAGTGACATTTCCTGAAATCACGTGTTGCGGTGACGCAGTCCCAGACCAAATCCCATTGTCTATAAATAAACTCTTTGTAATATTCTCCACTTTATCAAACACATCCATGTTGATTTGATTTCTCGTAAGACGAAGAAAGAATTATGACGTTTCAGCTTCCGTTTATCATCCCGTTTATCCGCGACTTGGGGGAACAAAATTGAAACTTTGCCGTTTTTAAGCCCGTCCCCGGAGTTCAGAGCTCACCCCTACGGAGTCTATAAAGTGAAAATTGTATCACGCAGCGATTTTTTTATTATTACAGGCATTTTGGTCGGCGTCTCCCAAGTTGATATAAAAAAGTTTCTTGGCTTGAATTTTAAACGTCAATGGGCGTGGTTTGTTTTTGTTTACGGTTTTGTGTTACGTGATTTTGCTTGTGTATAATTTTAGGAATATTTTACGACATTATTGGAGCTTTCCAGCCTATTACTTTGTGATGAATATATTAAAGTTAGTTCACATTCAAAGGGTGGCCAGCTTTTGTTAGGCATAAACTGTTTTCAATGGTCCATTAATTCACAGACATCATGATGGCTGGGAGATTGGGAGATTTACCGAACGCTAATAAAACTCATAAAATATGGAATGTAGGTGTATTGTTCCAGTCGTGGCCGGAAGTACGCCTCGTGGCGTCGAGGGATCCAGTGACGTCATATTAATATCCGGTATAACGGGACCCGGTTTCCGGTTCTGTTGCATTTCGCTGAACAGTGTAATTACCTACAAGACATTCGAATGCTTTCGAATATTTTTACATGAATTTTATCTTGTTTACGTAACGTTATTATTATCAAGTAGGTGTGATGCACGAAAGTTGAAAAGGAAAGTCTGCTTTCTATAATAGTCAGTAGTGTGTAATTATTACAGTTAACGTATGGGATTGTTAGTACTGCCGGCACTTATAGTGGCGTCGTAAAGTACTGTAACAGTACGTTCGCGTGTGTTCTATCGAGTTCACTATTTCAAACGAGACTGGGAGTCAACATTACAAACATGCGTTTTATTACGTGGGTTCCTGTTATATATTTGAACTGAATTAAAGGTCTTTTGAACTGTGACTCGTGTCCGATAACTGTTATCAGACTGTTTACTTTACCTTTTGCGGTTAAAACGCGCACGAGCGGAAATGTTTACATCATTCACATAATCTCCAATTGATAAGGCGTTGTTGCCATAGTAAGAAATTCAGTTCAGTGAGTATGAATAGTACCTAAATCAATTCTGAGGCACTCAGGTGAGGTTGGTACTTGACCTTTCACCGACAAAAGATCTTATATAATAAATCTGAATCGTGACTTTTTTTCTAGTTTTTCCTATTTTTCTACTAAGAGTTATGTTCACACGACATCATTTTCCTTAGTGAGAAAATGAATTCATTTAATTTGCATACGTTAACAACAACGGCTGATTCAGTACAGTTTAATACTATTTTCTTATCATACTTGCACATTGCATTTTATTAGCGTGAATTAACGCGGAATATTATTAAAGTTCCCTGTATCAAGTGAAGGTCTTAAATAAAAAGGGATTTCCATTGGTACAAGTAATTCCCTATAAAGTTTATTTTTTAACGAATTGAATTCGTTAATTTATTTACGAAGAGCGCAATGCAGAATGCAGCATCGAATTAAACATTTGAATTTAATTTAGAATAGTAAACATAGCACTGATTGGTTTATAAGTTTCGTAAACAAAGTCTACACTTGCATATAAATGAAATGTTCAATTTGTGACGCATCAATACTAGCTTGGGATGGATGAGCGTACGATTTTATTTAAAATAACGTCGGCGCTATTTGCATGCCAAATCAGATGGATAGTGAATCCATTCGCATTGCTTGTTCACTTGATTGAATCAGATATCTCATACGTATACCTTTAGTTTGCTGTTATAACTGATACTGGAGGTAATTGAGCGTTATCTTGATTTGCCTAAATAAATAAAATGTTTGTCCGTCGTCACCAACACTAAGTCACAGGTATGAGGGTGCTTACGCCTAGTATTCCCCTAATACTAGGCGTAAGCACCCTCATAGCAAAGTCTTAATGTTTTTCTTAAGCGGGATTGTCCGAAAGGGTTGCCGCTACCCCGGAACATAAAGGGCTAAGGAAGGAACATGAATGGGTTTAAGTCAGTAAGAGTCTGACACTCCCTTCCGCTCCACTCAGAGCGGGAGAAGTCATTGGATGACCTCCCACCCACAAAAAAAAAGGTCTGCATTTCTGCTACGCCTGTAATGAATATCCAAAAAAAACTCGAGTGAAATAGCAAAGATTTAAATTTACTTCGACACAAATCTGAATGGTGTGTTCAGATTTTATTTTCTTACAGAATTATTTTTCATGTGAATAAAATTTTAGTCATTGAAAACTTCAGTATTACTTAGTTACTAATAGGAATATTATAGGTACTTAGGTAATAGGAATATTTCTTTTTTTTTGCGAGATCCATTTATTAATCCGTAACTTTAACATTTAGTAGACGTTTCACCCGCGCGTCCTTCTCTGATAAAAATAAACCTCTCATCAAACACGACAAAAACAAAACACCGTTCCCGCTGGTAGAAACTTTTCGCAGTTTACTTAATTATTTGAAAATTGAATTTACCTACACACATCAAAAGTGTCTAGGGATCAACATATATTTTTGCAATAACTTTTCTCTTGATTGATATTAATTTAAATTTTCTTTAAGGATTCATCAAATAAAGTGTTTTCGTTTGTCACAGTAACGATAAACCAAGTCACCTTTGCATTAATAAAGAAATTTGCCATTTTCCTAATAAAGGGATTTTTGACATTTGAACCACTAACATTAAAGTTCGAAAAAAAGACTGAAATAACAGTTTTCTTTAAAATTTTATTGGGTAACTTAAACAATTAATAATCCGTGTTTCTACCGCGAACACTAACAACACAAGAACATCGGTTTGGCATACTCAAAATGAGTTCATCCAAATCACGCTGTGGAATGGCCGCCCATGTTCGTTGCAACAACAAAAAAAGGTCTTCTTGCAACTGGATACCCTCCATATTCGGCAGAGCTCTTCTCTGTAGCATATCCCATGCATGCTCAATCGGGTTCAAGTCTGGCGACTGAGCAGGCCAGGGCAGGACATTGATGTTAGCTGCGGCGAGAGTCTGTCTTACAACTCTTGCGGTGTGCGGTCTATCATGCATTAACTGAAATAAGGGACCGATTTGCACTTGTAGAGGAACGATGACGTCAGATACAATCGTCTCAGCATAAATTTGAGCGTTGAGGTTGCCTCTGATCCAAATCAACTCAGTTCTTCCGCCGATCCAAATACCCGCCCATACCATGATGGTTCCACCACTATAAGGATGGACTTCCTGGCAGGATTTTAATCGCTGTTGGCGTCCAGGGGTTCTCCAGTGTCGTATACGTCTTGTATCCGGTCTCATACCAAAACGAGACTCATCAGAAAAGCACACGAAACGCCATTGTTCTTCTGCCCAATTTCTGTGTTCAAGAGCCCATTGATATCGAATCCTACGATTGTGCATTGCTATAGGTGGTACCCGTAGCGGTCTTCGGGAATGAAGGTTCACTTCATGCAAGCGGTTTCTGACTGTTTGGTCGCTAATTAAGTTCCCTGAAGAGTGATGAAGCCTCACGGCTAACATCATGGCGGTTATTGTTGGAGCTCTTCGAGTTAAGATTTGAATGTATCGGTCTTGTCTCCGTGTGGTGCAGCGATACCGTCCTTCATGGCGCTCAGCCACGGTACCAGTGCTTCGGTAACGTGTCCAAAGTCGACTGATAACACTCTGACTTGTATTCAGAGCTAAAGCCACAGTACGTTGCCGGGAACCAGCTTCTATCATTCCCACGGCTCTGAGCATTTCTTCCCTGCTTAAATGACGTCGCCGCTCCATAATAACGTTGGTTTTAATCAGTAGTAGGGAAACAGTAGCACTAATAATGTCTTCAATGCGTTGTATGTTTTTATAGGGAAAATATTGACAGCTGATTTTCATCTTTTACTCGAATTTGATTGACAGTTCCTGTTTCAAATTATGAAATGCACCAAAAAGGATCCATATAAATTTATAAAATCATAAATTTATTACAAAGCCACATCTCAATCTCAAGAAATCCGCATAAAAATGCTTGATCCCTAGACACTTTTGATGTGTGTATAAACCTTTACCTAAAAAAAAGAAAACCAACCAAAAAGATAATCAAAACCCGACAATCAAGCCTAAGTATAAACCTATTATTCTTTCCTTCTAGATGAAACGATTCAACAATCACGTTTGATCGCTGTGTAGAATTTTAAAAAGTATTCAATGTTTTTGCGTGTCCGTAAATCAGTAACTATATTTACTATAATCTACCTACTTAGTGCACACAGGAAGCATTAAACCTTTTTGCCCAACACTTCATAAATGCTTTTCTTGTGAATCTAGTGCGGCGTTATCTGTGTGCAACTTCCGCACTGACGTCAGTAGGTGTCAGACCCTCTGTTAGCTATGGTCGGTTTCGTAACTGTCCCACGTGCTGGTTTTATACGAAACATACCATAGACAATAGACATGGCACCTTAGGGCCTATGCACACCACGTTTTTTAAACGCGCCGTCGACGCGCGTTTTGGGAACGCGCGTCGTCGGCGCGTTTTTATCCTGCAGAGCAGTTTGTTGTCGTTTGTATCGATACAAACGCGCGGCACCGGTGCGTCTGTCTGCATCGCTACACACGCGCGTTTGCATCTCGTCTGTATCGCTACACACGCGCGTCTGTATCGCGTCTGTATCGCTACACACGCGCGTCTGTATCGCTACACACGCGCGTCTGTATCGCTACACACGCGCGTTTGCATCGCGTCTGTATCGCTACACAAGCGCGTCAGGTGTGCAAAGGTCTACAGGCTGCGTCTGACTTGCATGCGTATCGCGTCTGTATCGCTACAAACGCGCGTCGACAGCGCGTTTAAAAAACGTGGTGTGCATAGTGGACTTGACTAATTTGTTGTTAGTGACAACACTTAAGTGTACCTACTGTATTTTGTTTTACATTGTTTTGAGAGATAATTTAGTAAAGGTTAGCTCAAAAAAGAATCTTAGCTTAGCTTTTAAATAGTTTAGCTAGTATTTGCCTACAGATCAAGGGTTCTGAGATTGTAAACTATCAATGGTGTTGATCACCTAGATTATCTATGCCGAAATAAATTGATATAAGTAGCAGAAAAATACAACTCCATCATAAGTAAGTTAGTAAATGTGGTTACTTGTCACTCAGCCTCTCAGCGACAATTGTGACAAGTTACGTGGGCGGGATGTAGAAAGTATGTCTAAATTTATGGACCAGCTCCGCCCTTAACTACCCATTGTCTCTGGTTTGGAACAATAGTACGCTCTAGTGTGTTACCTCTATGGTTATTTTAATTTCCCGCGGCGACCTTAAATTTTCCTCTGGTTGGCTTTGTAAGTGCCCTGTTTAATGACAGTGACATGAATAAATATTGTTACGGAAAAAGTCGGTCAGTTGAGGAACATTACTCTTTGTCTTGTAGGCAGTCATTTGCATACATAGTGCGCCTGTATCATACTTAGGGTGTGCGCATACCCGAGTCAAGATTGCCTTTAGACACACTATCACTCTGAAATAAAAAATAACAATGATGCGCACACACACATCAAGCGTACGCCTGCTTCAAAACAGCCTCAAAGTAAAAGTTGTCAAAAACACACTAAAAAACTGTTTTGACTCCTGGGGTGCACACTGCATTACGTTTATTTTTTAATCTAATCGTATTCAATGACTTGACAGTTGGAGGGATACCAGTTTCTGACGTTGAGCGAATCTGACAGATAACTTTTAATTGAATATATAACTTAATTATTTAAACAAATATTCATTCAAATCATAACTTAAATGATTAGTATAACGTTGTTTTGCTTCGAACGGTTAAGGTACTGAATACGATTAAAATTCCGAGTAAGTATAGTATTTTAATTAATTTATTCTAATGGACTTTGTCTGAAAATAAAAAGAATTATTATTATTACAGTAGAAGCTTTTCCGTTAAAATATTTTTCAAAACTGAAGTCCTAGATGAAACTTTACTGTTAATTGCAAAACTTAAAGCAACGCAGCTTACATCTAGTGTCACGGGGACTCAGCAGGGCTTAAGTTGTCGCTTCCTGCGACATGTAAAGCCCCGTGTCACGGGCCAGTCTAGTGTCTGGGGCATTACACGATCGAGTGCACTGCCACCCGGCGCCGGCCGTCCAGAATGTATAAATAACGAGTTCATTAATGCTTATTGTTCTTTGACATTTTTGAGGGCCTTAATTAGCAGTTTGGGGTGGTGGTGCGATTGACTTTTTTTTCTACTTTGCTAGAATAATCGCCACATATCTAGTACTATGAAAACGGAGTGTTGCACTGTTTTGGGTGTTAATTAAACAGATGATAGATTTTTATATTGTTCTTCTAGAAAAGCTCTTATAATCCAGTTGTATTTTCCAACCTGATTTTAATAGTTGACAGCCTCATATGCACGATTGTAAATCCTTAGATAACTATTGGGATTATAATAGGCAAACTGCATGTATTGCACATGTTTACCCCATACATTTCTGGACCCAATTTCTGCAATATTGAAATATCCTCTAAAACAGTCGTTAATATTCATTAGGTATGTATAAAAACTTCTTTGTCTACATAAAACTCTTTCCAACGTTATCACCTAGACTACTATTCAAATAAGTCTCTCCACATTAATGCATCGCATATAAAGCACGCTTAGCTAATTTTATGCCATCATTATCGTGCAACGTCAACGTTGCTATGAATAGAAAGTAGGTGATGTTGCGTGTTGCATGCTGCGGTTTCAGTTATTGGCTGTGTCATAACGCACGACGCTTATTGAAATTATCATGGCTAATTATATCGCATAACATTGTCATGGGAGTGTTTATGGATATGTAATGGATTGTTGTTTATTGATTGAGGTGTTGATGTGAAAGTTGAAGAGAAAGACGCTGTACTCATGGACAGTCATGACTAACCTTAATTGTCACATAGCAGACGTTAGAAGTGTGCGGAATAAGGCGAGGGATGCTTAGCCCAGCAGTTGGATTATACAAGGTAGATATAGGTAGACTATTACCATCGACCAAAACCAGCATGCTGTACGCTATCGCAAACCGAAACACTACTGGAAATTGTCGGAAAACTCGTTCGAATACAACCATTAAAACCAAATCTCCATAAATCGATATCTGTACAGTACAAACCACGTTTCTATTAAATTTAACTGCCACAGATAAAGCTTAAAGCCGAGCCTCCAGTCAATATCTCAAGTTCCCAACAGATAGAATACGCATAGAACCCGTACCGTTCACATAACATCCTATGTTAAATTTATACTAAACACACAAGTATAGCCGAGACGTGGGATAGGATTGCGTGCGTAGATTGACCTTTGTGGATTGCTAAATTGTCAGGAACTGGTTTTGTAGCGCTATCCAACGTTCAATAAAACGTAAACAAACGGAACATACGCACAAAATGGCCGCCTAGAGGCCCCACGTTGTACCTTACATTCCTTGGGAGTTTTAAAAAAGTTTATGGAACCAAAGAGGACGAAATTTGAAATGAATTCGAAATTCGAACACGTTGAAGTATTGTGTGAACCTTATGCCCCGGTAAGATAATATTTATATACTGATACATGACTAGAAGCCGTATTTGGTAACTAGAAACGGTATTTTAAGGATACGAATTCCAAGTTTGGATCAGTAAATCTGCGTAAAGCTGCAACACGAAACCAATTCGTACTCAAGTGCCAAACCAATACCCTCGCGTGCTCGATATGTTCTGGTTTTCATCATATTTTCCGAATTGAAGTTGAATTGTATTGTATCGCTATCAATAGTGCGAGTGCTGGCATTGTTTTACCCTTTATTGGAGCGAGAAGAATACGTAAATCAGTTATCTATATCGATTGAATGTTACATACACAGTAGTATACACATCTTGTATCTATCTATCTTGCTATCCAATCGTCTATGTTCGCCTCTTTTCTAACCTTTCATTGTTTTTAAAACATTAGATATTTTAACAACAATAATTCAATAAGTACCTAGGTATTCAATTTCCAAATCGCATGAAACTGATGTTAAAAAATTTATGTATAGACTTTTTAATTTTCAATCAGAGATGTACAGTTCTAATTAATTTTTATTAAATTGATGACAGTTAATTTAACAAAATCGGTTATTCATCTAAACTAATAGTATAAAGATTTGTTTTTTTGTTTGTTCGTTACGATTTAACTCACCGACCGATTTAAAAAAATATTTCTCTAATTCAGCTACATTATCAGCAAATAACATAAGGTATATTTTAATCCCCGTATTCTTACGGGATTGCCAACTACCTACATAGGTAAAATAAATTATAATATCTATATCGTGCTAATTAGCCGAGCTAGCTCAATTTTCGCGGACGAATATTGCGCTAGAAAAATCTGCCTGCCTTTTCCCAACTATGTTGGAGTCGGCTTCCAGTCTAACCGGATGCAGCTGAATACAAGTATTTTACATAGAGGGACAGCCTATCTGACCTCCACAACCCAGTCAGTAACTGGGTAATACGATACCCCCTGGTAAGACTGGCTGTCAGACTTTCGGGCTTCTGACTACTAGTAACGACTGTCAAAGATCTACGTATCACAGCCGGGACCAACGGCTTAACGTGCTAGTCTCGATATGTAAAGATGGTCTCCCATCCACGGACCAACCCCGGCAAGCGTAGCTTAACCTGATGGATCGATCCTTGCGGCTGTTATTACTTAGCCGCGACCTCCAGGAATATTGCGCTAATATTGTATCGAATTAGAACTGTACATGTAGTTCCTTCCTACTGTTTTAAAATTGAATAAAATTTACCTAATATACACGCAATATAATTCAAGTAAACAAACGCGGTAAAAGTATTCCTAGAATTCGAAGTCAAAGCGTATTTATATATTAAATAACATCGTTTCTCCTCTTATGATCAAAACGGTTAAGCGCGGCTACTGAACCAAGGAAATTAACATAATTCCGGAAAGATATTTCGGATATTATGCCCGGAAGGTAGCCCGTAATGTTTTAATCAAGATCAAAGTCAAGGTCGAAATATAATGAAGGGAGTAGGATTATACCTAAGACTGATCATAGAAGACGTAAAAGGTACAGACCTACAAAAAGGTCAAAGTAATTCCTATCAATTTACGTTGAATTTAAGTCCAAACAGGTTTAAATATGAACAACACTGCAAAAAACTTATCTTTGTTTTTTGTATTTTTCTTTTTGCCAACAATTTCGAAATTAAAGTTATTTTTTCAGTTCGCAGTGTTTTTTTTAATTTTATAAGGGACTACCTCGCAAATTTCCTCTGCCAAACGAAAAAAGAATTTCCATAAAGGTCCACAATTAAAGAAAATATCAATGAACATTATTTAAAAAAAAAGCTTAAATACCTAAATACGAATTGAGAACCATCTTTTTAAAGAAGTTGGTTAAACAAGGTAGGAATCTTTTAATCAGTTTCCAACAACAACTAGCACGTCCACTTTATGTTTTCGTCATGTTTGTCCACTCCGGACGTAAGTCTGTACACAGATCTACAATGGATGCACTCAAACCGCGCCGAGTGGTCAGGGATTGCATTGCGCTCATTGTTCGAGAGCAGTAAACGTAACACTTAGAATGTTAATTGCACATTGCCGGATCGGATTACAGAGACGTCTTTGTTTGTCAAGCAAGATCCGTAAACGTGGAACGGGTCTGTTACACTGTTTGTTTGGGTCCAGGTAACTTATTACGATGGTTACGTAGGACGTAATTCTCGGCCTTGTAACATACAGTCAGCACTTTTTAACAACCATTCACTTCTCGTTTACATGGGTAAAGGGTGTTAAGTTTATGTTTTACAGTCCGTTTTTAAAGTCAGCCATTTCTCGCGAATCTTAATTTACATTTTCGTTTTATTATGCAGAGAGCTGTGAGCAAAAAATAAGCTTTCAGGTAATCTGTATTCCGCCTAAACTTGGAAGCTTTGGTCTCTTGTTTGATTTGCCGAAATAACCGGACCAAAATTAGGTTACGAATCTAGTTAGGTCAGCCTGACAACTTGGTACTTCAGTCACACGTTGATCGTGAATAATATACCTAAAATCGAGAAAGATTTACATTGCGACAAAACTTCTGGTACTAAAAGATGCAGCTTCTCGAAGAATTTCATTAATTTGTTTATAGCTTAACGCTCGGTTCCATAAGAGGCTGACTGGAAAGCGACACCAACATTAATTGCTTTGGCGCAAACGGGTACTTAAGTGCCAAATTACAGACGAAAAAGCTGCTAGAACTGGCAAGTTGCCTGTTTAACTTTTCTCTCATATTATTTAGACGGCCCACGAATGTTCTTTAGTTTATCTTCGAAACGAGTTAATATAAAGACATCTTATATGAAAATTCCAGCGCCTCGCTAGTGGGTAGTATTAAAAACAATGCTCCACACGGCCACTTGAGCCACATCTCTGTGCTCGCTCGAGGGCACTTGCTTGGGTCGAGCCGCGGCTGGTGAGTAATTGCGCCGTGTCTTCACCCTGTTACCTTATTGCGTAAAGCCGGCCTGTGTATACTCATGCATACCCATTGAAAATGTAATAAGTATTCTCGGTTTTTGGGGTTCTTGATTCAAAAATACATCAAACACTATATTGATTCGAGTATGGTTTTGAAATCGGACATAATTGGGCATTTACGAGTGTCAGTTGATTATTTTGGGACCTAAGAGGTCAGCGGAGATATTTAAGGAGAAAGTTACCTATGCTTCGTCATTGTGATCTTGACGAATTTACCTAAGCAAAAAGAGACAACCGTTTTAAGGGATTCCATTGTGGTAGGGCTCGAAACAGGTTATATTACACTACTGTTACGGCTAAGAACTTTAATGGTATGCAATGACGGGAAACACCTGGCTTCTGAGACGCGGACGCTGCGTTTTATTCTTATAACCCTACTGCGAACGAAGACTTAACGCCAAGTGCCCAGTTTATCTTCACAGGCGGTGGGAGGAACTTAAATATACGCTGAATATCAAAGATTGCTGTTCACTTTGACAAGCAGTTCCGTGGACTGTTCAAATAAGCTAGACATTCCATAAAAGTTTATTTTGTGGGCGAATTTTTATGATTTTCTTTATTTGTCCAGTTATCATTATGCCTTGAAATAGCTTGAACAAACTTACGAACAGTTTTTATTGATCTTTCCGCATATCCAACAAAATATTCAGGTGTTTGTTCAGTGGCGTAAGACTTAGCTTAAATGGTAATACCAGATTTGGTGCTGTCGGCAACGCGAAAGTAATACAAATGGCTTTATTCAAGCGTGTCTATTATACTTATCTCGGTGATTATGCGGTGGAGTGCAAATTGTGGTAAGTAAAGGTGCAGAAGTTAGGAATCTGTGTAGTAAGCATTTAAATGAGATTATATGAGAATGTTAAGTTGGTCTATTAACACGTCGTAATGAAGCGATTAACTTTTCAGTTCCGTGCGAGTACGTAGGTACTTCTTGGTATATGTATTATATCATGCGGTAAGTATATGTTTTCGTTTCCGCAAAAACGTGTCAACAGACGAAATGAAATTGAAAATTTCATTACCTTCATGAAGGTATATAATACAAAACGTGACGAGTTTTTGTTTTGATGGTTATTACTTATTACATGACACAGAAATTGAGTTTTTTTTGGCACGTGACTTCATGTGACGAGGAAAATTACTCTGGAGTTGTTAGCGGATCCCTTATGTCAAATAAGCTGAACATATTTAATTAGGTTTATCCTGTACTATACGATATGAGAGCACTAACAGACAACGACGCTGCCTTTTAAAATTAAATTTGTAAGTGATTAGTATCTGCCAGAGGCTTCGATAAGTGTATGTCGAAAAAAAATCCACGGGAACGAACTACGAGATAAAAAAAATCCTAGATGTGTTAATCCAGGTTGTTAATTATCTGTGTGCCAAATTTCATTCGGATTCATTAAGCCGTTCTGGCGTGATTGAGTACCAAACATGCTCAATCCAAATTTTTACATTTATAATAGTAGTACATACCTACGTAAAGCATGTAAAATAAGTCAAACAGTCGAAGAAAATAATTGATTTATCAAGAAGTTCTCGTATGTCTCGTACTTTTGCACAAAAAGGGAAGCCCTATATTCTTTGTCAATGCCCTTGAAAATGTCTAAGCCACAAAACCAATCCTCGCAAATGATGGAGTGGGAGTGTCTTTCAATACGTCTATCCGCTAGACGTATTGAAAGACACTCCCACTCGCGCGTGTTACGCTGAGAATTTACCGGGACTGTGTTTTCCGTTCATTTTTTTTTCAATAAAATCCTAAACGGGAATTTCCTACTGTTGATAAATTAAAGCTCTTCACTGTATAGTTCTGTGTAATTGTGTATTTATATGTATAACAATGAGCGTATATGAACATTTAGTTAACTGCAAGACTATGCTAGAAATATTTATGCGTTTTTTTTTGTTATTTATTGTCAATCTTTGACTGTTCAAGTGTAAAATTTGACCACACAGCGCATACTTTGAACACACATAGTTTAAAAAGTGGTTGAAAGCTAATCTCTTTTGTCGACGGTAGACGGTAGACGGACGGCATGTTTACCAATCAGTTCATACAATTTATATTTGTCCAAACAATCCCATCTCGAGTTATTCCGTCCGTTGTTACAGATAGATAATGACAGCACAGATAGCAGATAGCTAACCAGTCTATACTGACTGACTTGCTTGCTCGTGACTAGGCGATTTAGTTTCTATAGGAAAGTTATTACTGGCATATTTATTTGAATACGTGGGTGCTTGCACAACAGTCGCCATTACACCGGTGTAGGGTGGGCCCGCCGATAGCTGTCTGGATTGGAGACTAAAATAAACTTATTTGCATATGATATATCGGTGTGTAGTTGATAAGGTGTTTGTAGTTACCAGTTCTGTTTGCAATTAGTTGTGTTGTTTGACTAAAAGCTCTAGGGATATAAACTTTGTTAGTATTTTGTGTTTTGTACAGTAAACCTTATCGTATTTCTTATGTATTAAGCTGTAACTGGACATAACAGCAGATCCCTCATGTAACTTAAGAGAACCGTTAGCTCTCATTACGCGTCATTGTTCAAACGTCCAGGCATTAATTATGTCCCAGTAATTACTATTTGCTTCGGTTAACAATTAGCTTTACCCTAAAGCCTGTACGTATATACATAGGTACGTAGCTCTGAATAATCATGATTCAGAGAGCAATAAACTTAAGATGATGATTCATCTAGGTGATACAGGAATGTTAGAGGTTCGGTTCCAATTCGGATAGACTCGGGGAACCTCGGATAACCTCGGCTATAACTGCCGACAGGGATCTGACAGGGAATTTAATCTCGGTTCACTGTCGATTATGTGCGCTCCGGTTTCACCAAGTTAATGCCTAGTCGTTTGATATTAGGCCGCAATGAAAGGTGTAATTAAGTCTATCTAGTGCCATTAGTCAAGCATTGAGACAAAATTGTGGCGTGAGGCAACAGACAGAACGCTGCTTGTATAGACAGCTAAATTAACGATACTACATAGGTTACCTATAATTAAATTGTATTAGATTTGAATCAAATGCGATTGAACAGTAATTGCTTCTTTTATAGGCTACGATAATTTGGTTAGGTAACTCTTGCGGAATAAATAATTAAAATATAAAAGTTGTTAGGAAGCTTTATTGGGCCACCGGCGAACAACCATTGAACAAAATAAATATAATCTCTACTTTGTCAATCAATCAATTGTCGATGAGTTTGTGGAGGAGAGATTGTTTCATTTTGAGGCGATATTTCGATAAATGATTTAGGTATTTTAATGGAAACGTTAGTATTGAATAACTAAGTTGGTCTCAATAATTTTATCGTTCTTGAAAGCCTTTTATTTGTTAAGGTTTAGTCGATGAATGCTACGAATTCTGAAATAGAATATCTGAAATAATTTACACCTCCATCAACATCAACTCAGCCTACCGCAGTCCACGGCTGGACATAGCCTCTCCCAGGCTGCGCCACAACACCCTGTCCTCCGCCTTTCGTATCCAGTCAGTCCTAGCCACCTTCTTAAGGTGATCAGTCCATCTTGCTGGGGGGCGTCTCAGACCACGCCGATGCGCGGTCTCCACTCCAGGACTCGTCTGCTCCACCGGCCATCGGTCCTTCGACAAACATGACCAGCCCACTCCCACTTCAGATGGCTTAGTCTGCAAGCTATGTCGATAACTCTGGTGTACACCTAATAATTAATATTAATTAATCTCTTCGTAGCTTTCATCCAAGTCATGGCGCTGTTAAAAAACCCTGCATCCTGTAGTTTTGTTGTACACATTCAATTTAACGACAGGAAACATCATTGTTTTATACAACCATTATCATAAATTGCGACTTTCGAATAACCGTACCCGTATCAACATACGGGCGACCTGAAATATTGATCCTGCCTTTATCAAGTTCCAATGCAATAAAAAAGCTCATATAATTCAAATGGTATATTACAATGAACACTTGAATGTACACATGGTTATCGCTACAAGAGAAAGGCTTCCGGCGTTTCTGGAACTGGTTTGGTTACATTGTCTCGCTCTAGCATTCCTGGCGCAAAAGACAAGGCGGGGCGCGCGCGCATTGCAGTTTAAACGACGAATAAATGGCCGCAGAAGGATCACTCTACAAGCGTTTTACAAACAGTTCACCAGTTAATTCAGCCAGTATTAAAACAAAGCTAAAAACTCTGTAGTTGTATAAAACTTTTTGCGATGGCAACACCAGCTTGCGGTTACCTATGCTGAAATTCTGTCTGTTTTGCCGGGTTAAAAAGTTTGTTAGTTACTACTGCACTAGTAAAATTATGAAGTTTTCCGATTAGTAGATAATTATTTACTTATCATATCATCTTATAATAACTACCTATCTATTCCATATGCATTATTATTGCAGTGTGGTCCTTCTGTACATTTCTGCCTTGTGTAGTAAACTCAGTATATTCAATAAGGTGCAAGGTCGCCGGCGAGACTCGCCGTGGAGGAGTCAAGGCCAGGGGACCTTAACGACTGGCCAGAGCTATGGGGCATAACGGGGAACAGCCGGGATTAAAGCGCTATAGCTTATGTTAGAAGGAAGGAAAGAAAGAAATAAATTATGTGTAGGTAAGTATTATAGTATGACGAAAAAAAGTTAATATAAAAAATCAATCTGTCTAGCCTTTTCCCAAATATATTAGGCTCGGCTTCCAGTCTAACCGAATGCAGCTAAATAGGTACCAGTATTTTACATGTAGCGACGGCCTACATAACCTCAAGTCACAAAAAAAATATATATATAAAAGGCAAAAATAATAAATGGGCAGAACATGATGTCTCGCAAATAATAAAGTTTTTCATCACAACGTAACAATTAATTACCATTTCACCAAGTAGGTAAGTTTATCAAAATGATTGATCAAATATTAAATCCTATTCGTAGGACAAAGACCTCTAGTTTTGTTTGAGTCCGTTCATTCGCTGTGTGACGTCACCACTCGTCTAAGTTGTGCGAAACAATGAATGTTTACTTATTCAAGTTTGTCCTATGACTAGCAATCAAATAGTATTATAGACTCGTTACCTTAGCTAGAACATTTTGCTCCTAATAAATAACATTTTAAAGGAACTGTACCATTTTCAATGTCTTAACTTTTGAACAATGTTTCGTGAAAATGAAGGCTTCATTTTTCATAATTTTATTCCAGTTTTAAAAGAATAGCTTTATTCATATTTCCTTTTTTGTCCGTGCGACAATGTAGCTGTTCGTTCTAAAAAGTAGAATGAATATCGGATCACTAGCGAGATTCCTGATAGATGTTCTTTATTCATTTTCACTTTTTTTTTTTTTATTCTTTAAATTTTAGGGACTTTCATTTTCACTTTATTCAACTCAACTAAAAGCGATGTCTGATTTTTGTATTTGTTTCAATGATACTTTTTCTAAAGGAATACTTTCTTTTCTATAAAATCTGTTGTAGTAGTCTAGCACTTCATTTCTTTGTAAATGTATTGAAAAAAAGTAAGAAAGGAAAATAGGTTTATTTATCACAATAATAGGTACATACTTCGAAATAATCACGCAATGCATCCGACATATTTAACTATCGTGGATGAGAAACTTCTCTTGGCAAAAACATTCCATTGCCTCCAGACTCCAAGCCTAAAGTGAATATTTGCCATGTAGCAAATTATCTTCCAGCAAAGTTTAGAGTACTTCTTTGTACCTCGTCTGTACTGCAAGTTCGTTCAAAAGTTCTGCGAAGCATGCATTTGTGAAGATAGTGTGGTGAACTACTTTGCATCAGGCTCCAAGGCGAGGCTCAATTTGCAAGTCACTTTTCCTTTTGCGCGATTTAATTGCTGTTTGTTCCGCCTCACTTTTGAGGTAGAATGCAATCAAGACGCCTTGATAAATGCATCAATTCAAGTGGCGAAATTTGGTGGCGAAAATATCCAGTCTCTCATTCCGTTATTTAAATTGTTAGAAGCTGTATCACGCTCACTAATATAATATTTTGTGATGATTATAATAATATCTTCAAGGCGCTTTCCGTCTGACGTAAATTCTTAATTGTTTGACTTGGAACAGTGAAAAGATCAGACCTTTAATATTGCTTTGATGTTCCCTTATTATATTTAAGGATGACAATAGACGCCGAGAAAGCCTTTTGTCCATCAACGGGATTTGACCAAGTTACCTTTATTTTTTGACAAAAAATATATACCTAAAATATGGTTTGTTGAGGTTTTTCATTGCTATCAATTTGGACATTTCGGTGAGATGTAACGATAAAGTTATTTATAGGTTCTGAGTGATATTTTTCACAGCAAACAAAAGCGCCTATATTCATCAATTCCCTTGGAACAAAAGCAAGAACCAGTAGTTTTTACGTTGGTGAGCAGAGGGTAGTGACGGACGTCAACCAATGCCCTCTTCGGTAGGTTTCCTTTTACGGAGCGCCTGGTCTAGCATGCACGCTGATTGCATAGAATGGCTTCCAAAGTATTTTCCTTCACGCTGCACCTACCCCCTACCGTGAGACCTTCGCAGTTAACGACCACTGTATTCTAAAAGATAGCTTTAAAGCTTGTCCACGTCCACTATTAATTCTGCTAATTACTTTTATTGCAAGATCGCTAGTTTGCAAATTATATCCGAAGAGAATAATTTATTAAATTACACGGCTACCTATTGATACATATCAAATCGAGCTATAAGTTTTAAATTCTGCCTACGTATTTCAACAGATAATGTTTATCGTAATCGGGTTTAAATATAGTGCCTATTTTATCATATAATCTAGAATTATGTGTACACTCGAACGTTGATACAAGTTGTTTTATGACTTTATCTAGTCTTTTTGATCCAGAATAGATATACAGGGTGAAATTGAATTCATGGACAATATGTTAAGGGGTCATTGTACTCGTCATTATGAACAACTAAAAGGAACCAATATGAAATCGCGAAAACAAATTAGCTGTTTCATACATTATGCTCGCATAACTCATCAAAATCTAGAGGAACAGCTGATTTTTTTCGCTATTTCAGGTAGTTTCCAATAGTAAAAGTTGTCATAATGTTGAATTCATGAATTCAATTTCACCCTGTAGTAAGAAAACTGCACTAAATATGTCGTCAACACAAAATTAGTGGAATCAAGATTGATCGCAAATAAATATTGGTTGAAAAGAAACAAGAATGTGGGATACATTCAATCGAACTTTGCCAATCAGCGTCTGGTAACAAGACAGGGAATCGTTAAGCGCAGCTTCGTTTACACAAGTACACAGCGGGCTTAGACCGCTGTTTACTATCCTTATTACTTTGTGCTAGTTCACTTGCATTCTAGTACTTCAATTTTATAACATCTTAGTACGTTTGTCTTTAGATCACATCGTAAATAGAGTAATAGTATAAACTCAAACTAAAAACTCAAACTCAAAGTATTTATTTCAAATAAACCAATTACAGGCACTTTTGAATTGTCAAGGTGTCGGTCAGTCAGAGAGATGAAGCTAGTTGCCCATTCCAAAGCAGTACCTACTGCTTTGGAATGGGCAACTAGCTTCACCATGGAGTTTCTTGCCCGTTCTTCTCCATAGGTACCTACCTATGGAGAAGAACGGGCAAGAAACTCCATGGACACTCTTTTAAACAAAATATTGGTTACATAGTTTATATTAATATTATACATGTGAGAACGATGCAGAACGTTAAAAGCATCCGATATAAAATATGTAAAAACTATTCAAAAATTAAATTAAAACAAGCCCTAGCCGCTAAGAGATCCAGTCCCTACTGACAGCGCCCGTTCACGAACATGACGCATATATTAGCACCATTCAGCTCAACCATTTTGAAGGGAGCTAAATGATCCAACACACACGCCACCATCAGCGAGACATTATAGATGAGTAGAGTAGAGAGAGTGGATATAACACTTGAACAGTAGTGCTATTCTGTAAAAATCTCACCGTGAAATCGTAGGTGAAGTGAGTTATCGTTCCACCTAAATACTAGGGATCATGTGGAACGACTTCACGCTCACATCACCTAAGTTTTCACCGATATTTTTACAGAATCGACCGACAGTAATAGTAGAGTTGAGTGGATTGAGGTGTTGAGTGAGGTGTATCTTGACACATACATGTAGATACTTTTAACTCGGTTCATTATACGTTTACCAAACCGACGTGTTTATTTAAAGTAGAAAATTGTTTAAGTATTTGTCACTAATAGCAAAAGTCTCATGTTATTTTCATCAGATGTGTGAAATACAGTTAGCAGAGAGAGGGACAGAAAATGTAATTAAGCTGCTAAATGATTAACGGTTAAATTGATTGTGTCATCTTCCCATCGAGGTCGTATAAAATACGGGCGTGAAAATTAAATATTGCAACAGTAAAATGAAGCTCTTTCGTATCTTTTGTTTTTAAATATTCTGAAGCAGAAAGGATTTTAAAATAAAAGAATTGAATCTCATTCAATCCATAATTTATTATTTTGAAGTGGATTACGAGAGTGGTATCGATTCTAGTTAGGTGTTAATAAACAATTCTGTCAACTGAAAACATGAAATAAATTGAATTAAGCCTTATTAGATTATAAACTTTTCAGTACCTATAGCTATCTATCGATAAAACATTGCAATCAAAATAATCAACAATGTCTTCGAATATGATCAGTCCAGTCGAGTATTAGGCAGTTCAAACGGGGCATGGGTCCTCAGGTCCCGCAATAGATTGCTTCCCGGCCCGCGGCGCCTGTTCCGCGGTCTCAGCCTTCGCTAGGCGCCTTCAGGGAGTCGAGCTGATGCGGTGAATCGAAATGTTCCTTTTGATTCGACGCCAAACAGCTTGTGTAGGCACCCACTTATCGGTTTCAAATAGAACGCGAACGATTGTGATTCCGGTTTATTTTACATAAACGACGTATTACGTTTCATTTTGGGTTGAAAGGTAATGGTTTCTTACGTATTCATCGTTTTATACATATATTGAATTTAAAGAAAATGTTTAAGCAATTTTTTTTATTTAGTCATAATGGAATGCAATTTATGCAATCACAAACTACTGCCATCCAACCTTATATCTTGCTTCCGACAATTCCTTTACACCCTCCATAATCTGCCTGCCTCTCCAATCTCCATTGAAATAACTAGTAATCCCCACTGCAAGTTACAATGTAATACCTGCTAAGCTCCTTGTAAAAGGCCAGCTGTAACGTGCAATCCTTAAAGACTATAATTCATCTAAGAATCAGTTTCATTGCTAGTGATTAGGCTAACCACTAATGTTTGGTTGCAAACGTTTGCGCAATAATCCAGTAATTCCAGTATGTATCTGCAAAATGGTGGTGCGTTCATCGTGTCTTGGATCTTCACCGCGCGCACGCCTACTAACATCGCTCTAGGGACTCATGATTCAGTACTAAAGGGTGCCATTACGGGTTGGGTCTAACATAACAAGCTTTAGCGAGAGCACGAACACACAACACATAAAGTAAAACAAAATTCTCTTGACGGTTACTGAATTAATTGCTTCTGAAGCGAATGAATGTAGCAGAATCTTAATGGTGTTATTGTAATCAATAGTCTCTTTTAAATACAAGACGATTAATCATTAAACCAGTTCCAATTTTAAAAGCAAAAGGTAGTGAGACGTGAGGCTGTATTCAGATAGTGCGGTGAAAAAATTCCGTCTACCCGCAACTCATGATTTAATCCAAGGCTTATCTGGCAGTCAGCTAGGGTGGGGGTGTCGTACAAAAACTCAGAGTACGCCGTTTAATCACCAACTCCATATTTATGAAGCTGCGGAGCAAGATCGGCGGCATTCTTAGAGCCAGCCTGGCCAAGCGACTGACTCTATGGTGCTTGGAAAACTGAGATTACGAGTGACTTTTTATGATATTATATTCAGTATGTGCACGCATGCTTTGTAATTATAAGGGCATTTTTATGTTGTTTTCTCGTAAGCAAGTATAAATAACATTTAATTTTGCAAATGTTTCTTGTTCTTGAAATAGCTAGCAGAGTTAGTTAAAATGGCAAGATGGTTTTTTTTATAGGTGAGCACGGCATAATTTAACGGCTATTAAATTACCAATAAATTATAGCAAAGAATCATTAGATCCACTTCATGTAATAGTGTAGCTTGAACCAGTTGTTGTAATTACGAAAAAAAATCCAGACAAACCAGTATGTAATTGTACAAAAAATCAGGGACACTTTATCTAGTGATGGGAACCAATCGATATGAATTAAATTGTGATTGACTCATTAACGGTTGAATTCCGAACATGTGACGTGACATCCGGACAAAACGACGAAGTGTTTTGTAAAGTCCACTTTTTATAGAGAGCAGAAAACATAATTATTTAGGTACTAGCACTTTGCCCGCGGCTTCGCTCCCGTGGTCTTTCCCGTGGGACCCGTTATTTTTCCCGGGATAAAAAGTAGCCTATGTTACTCCTAGAAAACTAAGCTTTCCAACGGTGAAAGAATTTTTAAAATCGGTCCAGTAGTTTTTGAGCCTATTCATTACAACCAAACAAACAAACAAAGTTTTCCTCTTTATAATATTAGTATAGATGTCCGAGGAATATCATTCTTAAAAAGAAAAATGGATAGTACCTACTTCAAGCATTCTTCATAATGATAATATTGTTGATTGTTCTATCAATGTCGCGTTATATTCGTATAGGTATCAAGTTAAAATAAGTTAGTATGGTTCTCTGTGACTTTCTTGTCGTAGCTATAAACCAAAAAAACATTCATTCGTAATACCATAGAAAAAAAATCTATCGAAGCCACTAAGCGTTTCGCTATCGTATAAATATCTTATATGTATATAAATGGATATCGGTTTATAATACATGAGGGGCTATCGTTCTCAACGTCGCTTCGTTTCAAACAAATGTCATCGATTAAGCCTATTAGCCATGTAATCTGTGATTAAGGCCCAGTGTGTGGGTGGGCGGGATTCCTGGACGAACCAGCATGCCTTATTTATGTGAATATTATTATCATAGAGTTATTTTGTGTTTTGATCACGTATTATGTGCCGTTAATTGCGTAATTTAGTTATATAATAAGATTATCTTCATTATGCTAATGATAAATGGTGAAAGTTTTGTGTCGTGTCGACTTTCCATGTCTTGGTCACTTTTGTTTTCATATTGGGGACTTTCTAGGAGCTTGTGCATCGATCGAAGGTTAAGCTACACTTACCGCGGTCTGGCCGTGAATGGGTGACCAACTTTTACCTACATATCAACACCTCTCCGTGCCTCAGAAAAAACATTAAACCGTTGGTCCCGGTCATTCGTACCACCCCAACATAGTTGGGAAAAGGCTTATCGAGTGATGATGTGTGTTGAATGCGACATTGACTTGAACTTAAACTTGCAAGTTATTCTTGAAGGCTAGATTGTGGGAGGTTAAGCAAGGTGTCTTTGAACTAGTCGCATGGTTAAAAGGCAATGACCGGAATGTTATCTACATGTAGGTGGATGGAATCGATGACATAAGATCTGATAAAAATAAACATGACCTTTTATCATTCATAGTAATGTCACGATAAATTTACCAATCTATAAAATTGGCCCAAATGAAGTAGGGAACAGAGGCCAGCACATCAAGCTACTCCAATCTGCCAAATTTCTTTGATAGATTTTATAACTTGATGTGCTAGCGTCTGTACCTACAATATTAGCTCTTATTGACTTCCCAAAATAATGAATAGGGAAGCAACATTTATATCGGTAATCAAACGCTACCCTTACGGACTGAAATACTCTAAATAGCATTGTAACATGTATACAGCATAAATCTTGAACAATGATCACTGAACCGCGTTTAGCAATCCGCATAAAGGAATAATTATCCCGACTCCCGACCTATGCTTCCTGGATCCTCGGCTAGTTTACAACTGTACCCTTATGGCCAATAAAGGGTACGCGTGTATACTGAGCTTTATTAATTGGGTAATATATTATTACATAGGAAATGTATACGGTGTACTGGTGCTTGGAACGTTTTCATGGACGCATGATCAATGGTGTTGCACCGTAGTTAGTTGTTTTTGTTTACGGAACGAAGTCCCTTTTTTTTTGATTGGGGAAAATCATCAAATGACTCCTCCCGCTCTGGGTGGGCGGAAGGGAGTGTCAGACCCTTACTGACTACAACTAAGATATTTTTTTTTTATAAAAAATCCCTTTATGTTCCGGGGCAGCGTAACCCTTTCGGACAGTCCCGCTTAGAACGAAGTCCCGTATCGCAAGTTGTAACTCTTCACAATTGGCGAATAAGAGCCGAAAATGTATAACTGTTTGTTCGTAACGACATTTAAAAAAAGATCTTTAGGTAGGTACTCTCCAAGCAACGGTATAAATTTAAGTCATTGACCCTATTGTGTAATTTTAGATAACAGACTCAATGACTTCATCACGCCTGTATTCTACGAAGGATTAGGCAGAAGTATACCTTACAACACCCAAATTTATCCAGTTAGGTATGTCTAGGTCCTGTGTAATAGGGGGCGATCCTATTGGTATCTACTGGGCACAAATCCAGACACCAGTACTGAGCTGCTACTGAGCTATTAGATGGAAAACCCAATAACACTTTCTCTGTTATCTAATACATAATAACCAACGAAAGAAACTACGTTCCGACGGGGTGTCCCACGATACCTCTCGTTCTCCCACCTGCTCTAAATCTATTGAATAAAGTATTTTTTTAATGAATTTAAGATAACGAATCTCTAAATAATGGTAGGCTACTTTCAAACCCGATCTACAGATAAAAAAACAAAACCTAATCTTAATTACCGCTCCCGAAATACTCAGCTCAATTCTGTTTAAAACAAAATTAAAGATAAGATTCTTTAAATCCAACATTTAATTCGAATTTCTCTTTGTATTAACTAAACAAACATTAAAACGATTCGAACAAAGATCTCGAATATAACGTCTTTTTTTTTTGAGGGTAGGAAATCATCAAATGCCCCTTCCCGCTCTAGTTGGAGCGGAACGAAGAGTCAGACTCTTACTGACTTAAACCCATCCATGTACCTTTCTTAGCCCTTTATGTTCCGGGGTACCGGTAACCCTTTTAGACAATCCCGGTAACGGCTAAGGGTGCGTTTCCACCAGAGTTATGCGAGGATGCGTGGCGGCGAATGTGCGTAAAACTAACCAATAACAATACTAGCTTAGCTCAAGCCATGAAAATGAAGTGATCCTATTGGTGGATTTTTCCTTGCAAACCGACCTACCTAGCACATCTCTGGTGGAAACAGCCTTGGTGAAGTAAACAGTTATTCTTATTTCCAGTAGGTCAGTTAGGTACCCAAGAAGTAACATTTGCATTCATACCCACATAGGATCATATTAATTCACGTCTGGGCATTTAAGATACAACTTTACGACCGCAAATAAACCAACGGCGGCCATTTTAATTAAAACTTGCGTCACTTGTGTAACGATATTAGACGGAACCCTTCGAATGTACCTGTGACCACCTTATAAGTATAAGAAACTTGATATCCTTAACGGAAGTAGAAGTATAGTAAACTAGCTTTTGCAAGCGGCTTTGCCCGCGTGTATGTAGGAAATTTTCCCACGGGAACCGTACATTTTTCCTGGATTAAAAGTAGCTTATATGCGATTCCAGACTATAATCTATCTTTGTGCCACGTTTCATCCAGATCCGTTAAGTAGTTTTGAGTTTATTTACAAACATACTAACATACAAAAATCTTTCCTCTATTATGGTATAGATTTCGCCAAAAATGTTAAGTCCCATGTAATAGGAGGCATCTGTTCGTAGGTGGCCCAGAGTCAATTGCCGTGACTTACGAGTTGTAAGGTCTTAGTTTTGAATCCTGACAGGTGTGTAAATTATTTCATCAACACTGCTCTCAACACGATAATGGAAAACATCGTGAGGAAACCGGCATGTCCGGGAAACGAAGCTAAAGGAGTAGGTATCTTTAAGTAGGTAGGATCTGTATTCTCTGCCTACCCCCATAGGAAGATTGCGTGCTTTTATGTATGACTGACAGTTTCCAAACTAACAATTACTTTTTAACTTGGGAATCGAAGTGATAACTTCACTTTTAGCAAGTCATGCTTGGACTCTCTAGACCAGCGGCTCTCAAACTATTTTGGTGACGGATCACATTTAGAAAAAAAAAAATGAGGGCCCATAAAATAATCAAAAACTGATTTTATGCGTTTTCTTTATTAATAACCGTATTAGTTGACTTAAACATTTGCCATTGCACATCTATTGCATTGGTTTGTTTTTGTAGCTGTATCCGATGCTGGTTCGTTTAAATACTTTATTAGGGAGAATAACATTCAGGGCCTTAGTGACTATAAGGTACTCCTGAAGTTTTTTTCTCTAGGACCAGTATTATTCGCAGAGCGCCCACAGAGGCTGTGCGGAGCCCTAGTGCCCTGCGGAACTCATTTTGAATATGGCTGCCCTAGGCGTACGAGACGGATAGGAGTAGCTCAAAAAAAATTTAAACTTCACAACATCTTTTAGCGATTCCTTACTGTCTGTTGCTTCTTCACAAACAACATTTTTACATAAAGTTGCTAACTACGTAAAAAATGCAAAAAGTCTGTGTGTAAATACAGGTTGGGTTCTTCCATTTTTGTTTGGGACCGTTTACACGATCCGTGTTTGTTATGTCATCGTTGTAGCTTACAATGTGAATAAATTTATGTGTGTACCTGTATAGGTTTACACATAAATTACCCTACATCGTGTATATTCATATTTTCCTAACTGAAAATGTATTTAATTTAAATATAATCGTAATATTATTTTTGTTTTTTATTACACTTGATTTTTAGCAGCTATCACAATAATAACACCTATAATATATATATTTTTTTGAGTATTTATTTTTAAATGAACAGTATAATGTTATATAAACTCTCTGCATTTTATTTGGTTCTTTGCAGACCAGTTAAATGACGTCACTAATGGCTACGTCTCTTTACACTTTACAAGTTTGATGCACGACGCAACCGCACAAGTTTTCCTAATTGAGGGAAAGTGCTCTTCGTTATTAAATTCTGTAGTAACAACCTTAAAGAATTCCTGAGAAATGTTTAACTAAATGCCTGCTTCTATCATAATAGAATATCAATAACTTTCGGGGAACTATGTAAAAAACTACCACTACCAACTAACCAGATGTGTAACTCAAACTCAAACTCAAATTATTTATTTCAAATAAACCAATTACAGGCACTTTTGAATTGTCAAGGTGTCGGTCAGTCAGAGAGATGAAGCTAGTTGCCCATTCCAAAGCAGTAGGTTGTACCTATGGAGAAGAACGGGCAAGAAACTCCATGGACACTCTTTTAAACAAAATATGGTTACAAAATGTTGGTTACATAGATCATATTATTATTATTATACATGTGAGAACGATGCAGAACGGTGAAAGCATCCGATATAAAATATGTAAAAAAAAAAGTTCAAAAATTAAATTAAAACAAGCCATGGCCGCTAAGAGATGACCAGTCTCTACCGACAGCGCCCGTTCACGAACATGACGCATGGATTAGCACCATTCAGCTCAACCATTTTGAAGGGAGCTAAATGATCCAACACACACGCCACCATCAGCGAGACATTAAAGTGAGCATGACATACTCTCAGCCGCCAAAGCACATTCAAGTCAATGAAAGACGTACCCAGTAAATGGTCGCTTTATATTAGGTACATAGTACTCACATATGTGCTAAGCAATTATACAATATTAAGAAATTGAATTTATACAATGCAAATATAGTTTTTATTGTTGTTGATCTTCCGCAGCTCCAACAGTTTTTTAAGAAGTCTAATGAATTAGGTGATACGCCCTTGTGGAGCGGGAATAGCATTGACCCAAGCGTTTTTATCAGCGATGTAATCTCCCAATTTATAATATGCTTGGCTGCATAGTGTGCGTTTTATACAGGATTTAAATTTTGTTTCATTAAGTTCAAGAATTTTGGGAGGTATTTTATTGTAACATTTTAAACAGTACCCCATGAAAGATGAATCTACTTTAGCCAGCCTGAAACCTGGTTGAACTAATTGGTCCCTATTTCTAGTGAAATAATTGTGTCTTTCACCTCTTTTACTAAAAAGATGTAGATTTTTCCTTGCATACATGATGTTTTCATAGATATATTGACAAGGTACAGTCATGATGTTAATAAGCTTAAACCGTTCCCTTAGAGAATCGCGTCTACGAAGATTATAAATGGCTCTGATAGCTCTTTTCTGCAGAATAAAAATAGACTCGATGTCTGCAGCACGTCCCCAAAGTAAAATACCGTAAGACATAATACTATGAAAATAGCTAAAATAGACCAGCCTCGCGGTATCTACATCAGTATATTGACGGATCTTTCTGACAGCATATGCTGCAGAACTTAGCCGTCCTGCAAGAGATGTTAAATGAGGACCCCATTGTAGCCTTGAGTCGAGCGTGATCCCTAGGAAAACAGTTTTATCGAGAAATTCTAGTTTCTCTTGATTCAATACTATCTCACAATCACTACTTTTTACATTTGGTAAAGAAAATCTTATGCACTTAGTTTTTTTTCCATTTAATACTAAATTATTTGCAGTGAACCAATTTTGGACCTGCAGTGTAATCCGTGTGTAACCTACCCTGTAAACAAAAAAATATATTTTCTTTCGTCTTTTGTTTTTATACAATGTCCTATTCCTAAAAAATCAGGAAAACCAAATACCTACAGAAAGAATTGAAGTAGGTATGCTTAATTGCATTTCGAATACCTAAATAATCAAATTAAGGCAAATATAAGTACTAATTTATGGACTTCTATGTTCGAGCCGTTTGGGGTTGAAACACTAGGGCCTTGGGGTTCGAGTGCTTCGTTTCTGAGAGCTTTGTTTTCCGAGACATCGCCAAGTTGTTGATTGACTGTTCACGTGACCAGAGGGCTGGTCTGTTTTTGTGTCAAGGAATCAACATTCCCATACAACGTGGCAATGCTGCCAGCCTTTTGGGAACTTTTCCTGTTGACAGCGATGTGGACGATTTTTTTTATGCTCTTTGATACACATTATTTTTATATATATTATTATGAATATTTAACTTATAAACGTAAATATGATTATAATAACATTACAGTATTAACAGATTAAGGATATTTAGTACATAATAGTACGTAGATTATGCGGCTACTATGTACACGCTCTCTAACAATACGTCTTTGTCAAACACACGAGTACCGCGGCCTAGCGGTGTAAGAAGCGAGCTCATTATTCTTGTCTAACTGTGGGATACGACTGCCCTTTGAGGTGCTAATTGGAAAATACTACTTTGTTGTGTATTCGATATCCTCTTCTTCGCTTGTTGTCGCAAATATGGCTACACTTGACTGGTTTCATTTCACCGCGAACTAAGAAATCGTGCATAATATATTTTCAACACAAATGTAGCACACTTCTATACAATGTTTGCAAGACACATAAACCATTAATAATTTATTTATTTGCAAACATTGGTAGGAGATTCGTAGATATTTTTCCTTTAAAGTTCACCATGTTTTACCATTACATGGGTATGCAAATAGTGTAATACAATTTAAAACTATCAATAATATTAACGAAATTCAATAAATCACAATTCTAAAAGTAATTTAAAAAAACAATAATAACGAATCAATAATAAATAAAGAATAATCAATATTTTTTAAGTTCAAAATAAATAACAAATGTTTTTCGTAATACACCTATAACTTGCACAAAACGTACAAGCATGCAAGTTACTTGCAGACTTTTGTGCAAGATACAGGCACGTGTAGGTATTGGCGGCTTTAAAGCTGAATTAATGCCTCTCCCAGGCAAACTGCGTTTACTTAGTGCAATAATTTGCAGGCGTAATTACGAGTGCGAGAGAATACTGTTGTTACCAATTTAACTACCCAAGCTAAGACAGGTTCAAAATTGTTTCTTTAATCATGTTTTACTACGATTTGCCCGTGGCCTTGCCCGCATCGAGGCTGAAAAAAAACCTTTAGAGACCTTCCTTACGAAAAAATACAAATTTGTGCCAAGTTTTATGGTGTTGAGGTTGGAATTTATCAATCTGATAATTCTACCAATGTCCATTTATATATATATACATACTTAAAAAGATTCATGCATTTTTGGTCCACGTTTTCTGCTCCAAATACTTATTTATACGGACACTTATGGACGTAAGTGGAGATGCGACGAAACGAAATCTTGGTTTCTTGGCGACGTCGCCGCTAGCCTCACCTCGTTCGCTTCGACAGACACGAGCCTCGTTGAGAAATTCATGTGATTAAAAACGGAAATTCTTAAAAGATAAATTGCAGTCGTCGTTCGTAAACGTGAGGAACGTTTTGATGTCTTGCTCGGTAAAGTTAACACATGAATGTTATCTGTACTAATATTATAAAGCTGAAGAGTTTGTTTGTTTGTACGCGCTAATCTCTGGAACTGCTGGTCCGAATTGAACAATTATTTTAGTGTTAGATAGTCCATTTATCGAGGAAGGAATATGTAACATCACGTTACAACCAATAGGAGTCGAGCAGCAGGTGAAACCGCACGGGAGCTGGTGGTTTTGAATAAAATAAATAAATAAAGATTAAGCCTGAAAAAGAATTCGATTTATGATTATTATTCAAATATTTGAAGAGACATTGATGTGAATGAGTCTAGATAATACACACTTTTTTTTTTGAGGTTGGGAAATCATCAAATTACCCCTCCCGCTCTGGGTGGAGCGGAACTGAGTGTCAGACTCTTACTGACTAAAACCCATCCATGTTCCTTCCTTAGCCCTTTATGTACCGGGCTAGCGGTAACCCTTCAGGACAATGCCACTTACCCAGCAGGCTTTGGTCCTAACGGGCCCCTTCTTATACTGACATCACACATACACACTTAATTTAATGATTTCAGCGGTCATATCTAGTAGAGATAAATCCCCAGCACGTAATATCACTACTGCAGGCGTTAAATGGTTTTTATTACGTAATTACAAGCAAAACATCGGCATTTTCGAATACTCCTCAACCAAAAGCTTAAGTAATATTTGAGCAGAAATATTCGCCGTTGAACTAATTGGCTGCATCTTGACAGCCACGTGACGATTGGCATCGAATCGGTAATTAGCGTCAATATTGACACGCCATTTACACGGGCCATTAAAATGGTAATAACTTGTTTATGTTTCGTAAAACTAATGGGTGTGTGTTTACATGTCTGGTAAAGGAATTATAGGGTTTGCGAAAAGCTTATGGACATGCAAGTGTTATGATTAAAAGACCCTTTATTGGTGCTAATTGTTGATGTCGCAATTCTGAGTGTTTACTAGTATTTGCTTTGGTTTGTGTTACAGGGACAAATTTAATTAGCTCGTGAAACTTCGCAAAAGTGACGGGGTTTAGTAACTAAATAGGTACAATGAAACAAAAGAAAGGTATGATGATATTCTTTTGAGTAAATGCCCTGGGTAGGTAGTGTAGTTTTGCATTAAATATTAATTAAAAATTTTTTTTTGTTTAAACTTCAGAGACGCAGTGACTTTTGATATCTTATCACGATAAAACAAAAAAAAAACTGATTTTCTCAATTCAAACTTCAAATAACTATACTACCAGGCGGTCGTTGATACCAAAAAAAATCATCATAAATTATTTTATTTTATCATGACATGTTTCCTTATATCAATAACCATCGCGTCTACGGAGTTTCTCTACCCCCGATCCAGCTTGCTCCTTGCTGTCCTCCCCCAGCGACGCCCTAAACCGAGGTCCGTACCCCACAGGGGGTGCCCTTAGTGTGTAGTCGCTTAGTTTGTAAGTTTTCTTAAGCCCTGGCTGGAGGCTACAATTCTTTTGAGGCATCCACAGGCAAGTCCGGTTAAGCAGTAGAAAACCCTATGGTTGAGCTGCGAGATGCCATTATCAAAAAACAAAAAAATACGGATTTTCTCTAAATTATTTTATTTGGCTTTCATCAAGGCTATTCGCATATTGGTCGTACTCGTACCACATACAAATAACGCCCTACTAGGAGACGAAAATAAAGAACGAGACAACACTATAGCACTAACGGGTGCTCCTGTCTGTCAAGATGATGTATCCACTTAAAGTTTTATACTTAAATCACCTTCAGCTGTATTCAAAGATATATTTCCAATACTTGAACGTCAGGAAGTTATGCCTTCTTTGCCAGTTTACTACGTAATATTGTTATCAAAACTTTAGTTTGGGATCAGCTTAGTATCGTGTTACTTTGAGGTGAGGGATGATACTTAGAACTTTGACTCTATATGCGTTGTGTCAGTTTCCATACAACAAGCTATCTATCTTTTTCATAGCATAAACGTGTCTATAAACATTGCAAGGAAATAAATTGATTTCAAAACACTTCTAAGTACAGCATTTTATTAGTTCATGATCGAAGTTATTATAGCGAAATCTAATGTAGTGAGATTTGCCGAGATTGGAATGGAGAATTGGATTAAATCTATATCAATTAATATTGCGGAGCCGGAGGAAACTAAATCACTGCCTCAGATAGTGTAGGTACCTAACCTAGTATGATTAATTGTGCGCTACGTCCAGTAACATTGATTGATGAGCGAGTTATGACACAATTCCGCTCCTTAATGGTCTAGCTTTGACAGATGCTAAAAGAAGAAAACAATAGTGGTTCACGTAACAAAAAGTCATCGGTCACGGCGTGGATCGTGACCGGGTGTCTCGCTAAAAGCGGTAGCCGCTTTTTAATTGACGGCGAAAGTTATGAAAGCGGTTCCCATCGACAGTTGCATAAACCATACCCGTTTAATACGACGCGCCAGTTTGGGAGGGCTGTCGAGACATCGCTGACCCCTGATTTGTTAAGTTACCATAACTCAACGCTCAGAATCGTACAATGTTTCCGCTTAGTGACGTAATGTTCCTGGGACCGGACGGATTTACGATTTACTTAACTGTTATAAAACTGCGGCAGGTGGTTTCTTTGATGGAGTTTATACTTTATAAAACAGCAATAGGGTTAGTATTTCAATGATGGATGTAGACTCCGTTAATTTGATGTAATTTGCGTGGTCACACGTAACTGGGCGTTATTTTTGCGGCGAGACTAACCATGAAGCGGTGAAATTAGTATCTGTAAAAGCTCGCAGAGGACGTGAGATGAATTAAGTGCATTTATGGCTCCATCGGTGTAATCAGTTTTATGTCTGCTTGTCATGTCATTAAGAGAGACACTTATAGGCCGGTTATAGGAAACAGGAGGTGAGATCAAGTAGTCATTTATTTCACTATTATGTCGCTAATTAACTATTTATAGTGTTAAGATGTTAATGTTCGTGAATAGGTCCTGGTATAATAATAGGTTTTCTAAATAATTCATGAACCTTTGGAAACGTCAGGGCCCGTGGGAAATATTCAGAACTTTGCACAGTATATTGTACCATTGGGTTGATATTCTAACTTACGCAAGCATAATTTTATATTGTTACGATTGTTTGCCGAATCAAATGATGTATTTCATACAAATTTACCTTTACCTACGTAGCCATAATTCTCACAAAAGATCGCTTAAGAGATAGCAACGTTTATTAATCGGAACATCGTATAGTTGGCGATTGTTTTTTGTTTTACCATATACATAGATATTTCAACTAATCTCAGTTTTGATGCACGTCTGTTTTGTAACCCTGCTTACGCTCTAAAATTATCCTTATTTTGTGAACAATAGAGTTGGAATTTAATTGCAGCGTCAGGTACAATCGTGGATGGATCAGACCGTATTCTGTATAGAATGTTCTGTGATGGCATTATGCCTGCTGTGCCAATAAGCGAGACAATCAGATATGACATTTGTGTAGGCTATATTTCAGTGTTGCCAGCGTACGCTGTGATAGCCTGTTTGGACTTGTTCAAACACTATTGGGTATTGTCATCCGTCTGGTTTGGCTGCTATGTAAATCAGTTGTGATTTGTAATTTTGGAACTAGCTTTGTTATACGGGTTTTAGGTTGTAAATTACTTGGTGAAGTGTAGTTTCGTTCAAAATCAATTAAAATAAAAAGACATTTAATTAAACTCGGCTGGTAATCAGCACATTTAAAACGTCAAAATTACATAACACAGTTCCTGGAAACCGCCCGCCTGCAACGGAAGTGCTAAACTTCCTAGTCTTTGAGCTCAGAGGAACTTGAACAGCTGTCTGTTAAGTCCATCCATACATTTCAAACTGATCCTAACACATCTCTTTTATTGTAGATAATAAGTATAAAACGTAGCTATGATCTTCTTTGACCAGTTAATGTCACCTTTCAATACGCCAACCCGCGATTTTCTTTCAATAAACCCAGGATTTTTAAAGTCCTGATTCTAGTATATTCGGTAGCCAAAACTATTCACTTAGAATAATCTTTGTTCGTGTAGGACATCGTGTGTAAACAAACAAACATACTCAAATAGGCAAATACAATAGCCCTGCGTAATTCGCATACATAACTCGATGCTAAATACATACATACCTACGTAATTCAGCAAGGCACTGACTTCCTCTGTCGGCTTGGCCAGCCCAGCGGATGGCGCAACTAATCTGTCTATTCCGTTATCTGTCCGAGAGTCCCGAGAGAGAATCGGGTTATTGTGGTATTTGTATACAATTGCACGGCCATCTGGTATGTATAGCAAAAGTCTTCATTACCACAGCGACGTTCAAGAGGTATACATAATGACATTAAGGGCGAATTTCACCAATGAAACTGAACGCGATGAGCACATTTAAAAGCTGTTACTGTCATAATTCTTAGGGCATAATGACTTGGTAATTTAACTCCGTTTACAAGTGCTGAACGCGTTCAGTTGCATTGGTGAAATTCGCCTTTACTCTTTCATTCGGACCATCGGCGTCGCGTCGTGTGAGGGTCTACTATTTATTTTATGGATAGTGATAACATATCTTAGAGGTGATAAATAAGAGGTATCCATATTGTGTGCTAAACTTATTACTGAACCTAATATTGAGTCTTTATATAAAGCCGGGTAAGCGAGATTGTCTGAAAGGGTTACCGCTACCCCGGAACATAAAGGGCTAAGGAAGGAACATGGATGGGTTTTAGTCAGTAAGAGTCTGACACTTCCTTCCGCTCAACCCAGAGTAGGAGGAGTCATTTGAGGATTTTACACCCAAAAAAATTAAAATAAAAGTCTTGATTTGCGCGTCGAATAACTAGTTACCTTGTTTAAAAACGTTTTACGTAATTTTATTACCGCGGTTCTTATATTATCTTAGCCGGTCTGGTGATGGGAAACGTGCATACATTGGTGTTTAAATTAATCAGTAGTATGTATATTTATCAATAGTAAATAATTACAGAGCCGTCAGATACAGTTTTATTGCAGCTCATAATCACTATATTGCCCAACACTAATTTGCATGTTAAAATTGAAACGAAGGAAAAACATAGAGTCGTATGCGTTCTGTTTTCAATAAATTAATTTAATAATTAATTAAATTGTTCTTATATTTTTATCTGGTGTTTGCGTGATTTGCATAATTTTGAAGGTTTATTTTCATTTCTCTTCGAGGTAACCAATGTTCCTAATAATATTATCTATAACATCCTGGTCCTGCTTCAAACGGGTTTGAAAAACGGGAAACGGGCTTGATATCAAGCTGTCTATATTTTTTCTAACTTTATTATTAATCTATACCTACTAATATTATAAAGAGGAAATATTTGATTGTTTGTTTATTTATTTGCATTGAATATGTTCCGAAACAACTGAACCGATTTGACAAATTATTTCACTGTTGGGAAGCCCCGGGTGACATGGCTATTTTAAATTTCAAAATACTTAGGGATCTTTTCTAAAACGCCAATAATGTCACAGTTTCCGACATCCACGTAGGCCAAGCCGCGGGCAGAAGCTAGTGTAATATACACATAAACCTTTCGTAAAAAGATTTGAGTAGTGTAGAAAAGCGACGTCGTCACACAGACGGACAGGAATATCGACTTTAATAATATATATATATATTTCTTTCATATTTCGGAGTTGGTCCCTTAATCAAAATTGTTGATTTCCATGAGTACCCCTTGAAAGTACAGAGGCCAGCACATCAAGCTATCCCAAACTGTCATATTTTCCCAATTGAAATTAGACCTTACGCTTTTGTATAAAAGTTGAAAAACTATCAAAGAAATTAAACAGATTGTGGTAACTTAATGTGCTGGCGACTATACTCTGGCTTAACCTAACACACTGTATAAACATAGTTATGGATTACAAACTTACTATTTACGTGTAATTAGTACTTACGCCAAAAACTTTAATATATTCTAAAAAAAACGTAGTTCCAAACACCTACTCTTACTCAGGTGCGCGCTTTTTAGTAATTACCTGCCATCAAAATAACACGCCTTTCAAAGGACTAAAGTATAGACAGGGCGACCTAATGGCGAGACTTTGACTCGTTTCCGGTTGGCTAATAATTACCTACTGAGTTATTAACTAGGCTATTGCCAAGCTCTTCCCAGTAGTTAACTACCTACACGCAATGGTACATAAGTAATACAGTACCATTTAGACTATCTAAAAAATTTTGTGGTTTTTAATTTAATAACATAATACACGCCTTGTTTTCTCTAAGGATCAGGCAGAGGTGTATCTATAGTAGGTATAGCCATATTTTGCAGTTAGTAAAATCCCATGTTAAGAGAGGCGAGCCTATTTCCACCAACGCACATAGATCTACAATAACGAAACTAGATAAATCTAAAATGTATAGTATTGGCATAAGCTTTCGATATCTCACGTGATCAATCGTTTTCGATCGATAAACTATGTCAAATTGTGTAACAAAACTCGATCAATATTCCCATACCAATGCGTTGACAAGTGGCGTTCCTGACAATCCGAATCGCTAAGATAACGAATTGTTCGATCAACAATTTTCGAAATCGAATCGACACGGAGTTATTGACACTTGTCTAGGCTCCCAGGACTCTGGGTATTTAAATAAGGAATTAAAAAACTAGATTTTTAATATTTTAAGACAGCTGTCTACCTGCCTTACATTTTAAACCCAATTATAAAGTTAGTAAGGCAAGTGCGCTTCTTCTCACAATAGACTTTATTTTTGACTTGCAACAACACTGAAGTGAACTTCAGTTTTCCTCATCTTTTCTCACAAAGTTTTCCCTTAAAATGCTCGCAACTATAAACAACTACGTCACTTGATATAGTATTAAATTAAAAAGCAGTGTACACTCAATGTAAACTCAGTTATAATTTGATAGTATACAAGAGGACTGATTGAGTCTGTGTATGACGCAATCAATGTCGCTTCAGGGGCGATGAATCGAAACTAATTAACCTCCGCTTGTTGGTGACATTAATTTAAATTTGCACAAAATTCATTTACAGGGATTTATGGTACCTAGTATACCTTAGTACATTATTCCTTCGTGGATCATAAAACGAAGAATTTATTTCGAAGAGCCAAGCTACCTACGTAATGCAAATATTGTCATTCTACACATTTGTTGTAATTATTGGATGTTGAAATTGTTGTTATTTTGGTTTCAATTTTTTCGAACATAGAACATTAGTAGATCTTAATTATGTTCTAAAAAAACAGTCCTCTTGGTTAGATTGGCTATTATTAGCAAGTCCAAACGAGCGACACTTTGTGACTTTGACTAGTAATTAATCCATCCAATAAGAACAGTCTAATAATAACCTGTAACTGGCCACTCGACGAGCCAAATTAAAAAAAAGTTAGGGAAAATCTTCCCTAAAAGTGTTTGCGAAGGTAATCAAGAATGTAAGATTTTTCATGATTACGTTAAATTCGTATCTCCGAGGCGGACTTAGCCGGCGGCAATAATTTTAACGTAGGTATCATATTCTGTAAATGGTATTTAATTATTAAAATGCCAACCTATTTAATTTTAGATTGTATATTTTAAAAGTGCGGGGAAAGTGCTCTTTTCTTAATTGAAATAAATCTCTCAAATCATACGCTGCTACGAATTATTTAAAGGAAGGTGAAAGATACGTCCTTCAGGAAAGTCGGGCTTCTTTTACCCTTCTTGCTAGGGTTTCGCCATTAAAAACACCTTTGATTAATTTAAAAAGTAATTGTGAAGTTAATAGCAGAACAACACTATTTCTTAGATGAGCATAGGTACCTGTAGAAAACTTGAACCACACAATCGTAGAGAAATAATTTTAAACTTGTTTACTACCATAAAAATAACCGGTTCTGTTAAAATATACACACGCTCAGAACACGAAATTAATGTTAATTACATCCTTAATTAACTAGATTTATATTAATTATATTGAGCCAATATTCAATTAACACATCCTTAGTGCTTAGAGTGGTTATCTCGTTTGTTAAGTATTCGCAAGCGCTGCCATGAAACATCCGTCTCTATTAACTAGGAAAAAAGTAAGCTAGTTTCTGGGTAGTTTTCTCTTTGAAAAGAGTAAATTAAGTACGTACATGACATACATAATTACTGATTTAGCAACGTGTTCAGCGATTAGTAATCTATACTAATCACTACATAGTATAAAACAAAGTCGCTTTCTCTGTCTTTAGGGATTTTGATGCAGTTTTTTTCAATAGATAGAGTGATTCAAGAGGAAGGTTTATGTGTATTATTTGTCGACATATTATGCGGGCGAAGCCGCGGGCGGAAGCTAGTAATATTATAAAGCTGAAGAGTTTATTTGTTTGAACGCACTAATCTCTGGAACTACTGCTCCGAATTGAAAAATTATTTTTGTGTTGGATAGTCCATTTATCTAGGAAGGCTAAGTAACATCACGCTACGACCAATAGGAGCCGAGCAGAGGGTGAAACCGCGCGGGCGCAGCTAGGTCGTCAGAAGCCCGAAAATCTGACAGCCAGTCTTACCAAGGGGTATCGCATTACCCAGTTACTGAGTTGTGGAGGTCAGATAGACAATCCCTCCATGTAAATACTGGTATGCAGCTGCATCCGGTTAGACTGGAAGCCGACCCCAACATAGTTGGGAAAAAGCTAGGGAGATTGATTTTCAGTAATTACCGGCCCTCGAGGAAACAAGCGTGGATGTTATGTAACGCCAAACTGATACAACGAAAGCCATAATTTCATGTAGTTAATTATTAATTCTGGTTTCCACGAGCTTATTACGTCCATAGTTTATCACGAGCCACCCGACCTCCCGGCACTCATTGTTCTACCAAATTGTATTACACTAATTTGCGCGCTCCGTGCCTTATTGTAGCTCTCGTGAATTAATTAATGTACGATTTTTGACGTTTCAATTAAACGTTGTACGTGAGCACTCATATAAAATGCATCAACAGTTTTCACGTTCTCGCTTTCTGCCTGTGTCAGTATTTTTGCTTTTCAAGTATGCAATTCTCGTTTTAATGTATTTTAATTGGAGGAAAATATGTCTGAGGTAGGTAAAGAGGAAAAGAAAAACGAGTGTGTACTCATGTCGTGCAAGACGCGGTACTTTGCTGTGCAAGTGTGTCAATGGGGTACAGGGCGCAAGGTATAAGCTGAGCTTTGCATTAGTGTGAGTGATCACCAAAATTACAGTCAGAATGGCGCCGCGCCTCAGGCCGGTTACCCAAAATCGGTTTTTACCGGGCGAAAATGGCGCCGCGCCTAAGGCCGGTTATCACACCTACACTATCCATGTACACTCACACAAATGCAAAGCTCAGCTTATACCTCGCGGACTGTACCGTGCTAGCTGGCTCAGGTTAGCAAACAAGCTATGAAGGGGGATAAAGTTCTTTGACGATAATTTAATCCTATACGTACAGACGCCAGCACATCAAGCTATCCCTAACTGTCCAATTTTCTCAATTAAAAATGAACCTTATGTCTTTGCACTAAAGTTGGAATACTATCAAAGAAATTTGACAGATTGTTTTAACTTGATGTGCTGGCCTCTGTATAATCCGCAATATTTCTTAGATCGTATCAGAGTTCATTTTACTAAAGAAACTTTTCTCATGAGAGAAAATATAACTTCCCTTAAAATAATTAGCTAAGAGATTTTATGCCGAAAAACGTTTGATAGGATCAAACCATTTTGCAGTACCTATGGTGTTATCAGTAACCTTTTTTTGGGAATATTAAGTACGTACTCAGTTGCGAGCAGAGTTCCATATTTGAAAACATCAATGTTTTTCTTTACTCTCGCGAAAGCTTCCTATAGCAAGTTTTAGGCAGCGAAAGCAGGTTTTGTAGTGATATAAATGAAGATTTTAATCTAGGTATACTAATATTATAAAGCTGAAGAGTTTGTTTGTTTGAACGCGCTAATCTCTGGAACTACTGGTCCGAATTGAAAAAATATTTTTGTGTTGGATAGTCCATTTATCGAGGAAGGCTATAGGCCATGTAACATAACACGCTACGACCAATAGGAGCCGAGCAGTGGGTGAAAGCGCGCGGGAGGAGCTAGTCGTTTATAAGAAGTCACATACCATCACGCCTTGTTTCCCCGAAGGATTAGGCAACGAGACCATCCAACACCAACCACTGCCCCGGTACACATAAGGGCTAATAGGAACATGGATGGGTTTTAGTCAGTAAAAGTCTGAGCCTCCCTTTGCTTCCAACCATAGCGAGAAGGGTCATGCGATGTTGTTCCATCGTTAAAAAAAAAATGCCTAACCACACTTCGCCAGTTAACTTTAAAAGAAAACTTTTATATTATAAAACCTACACGTGTTCCATATTATTAAGTTTCCAAGGTAAATTTGCCAATATTGTAGGGTAAAAATACACCATTTTGATATTTATATCATACCAAAGTATTAATGAAGCACTTTGTTATATTAATTTTCAATAAGTTTAAATTTTGTTTAAAACCTCGAAACTGCGGTTATTAATTGTTTGATGAAATATTTATCTGTTGATTGTAAGTAGCCTTTTGGGTTAACTGTAAAAGTGTAAACCATCCAATAATGGTCAGCTGGATTGTCCGGAAGGGTTACCGCTGCTCCGGAACATAGAGAGCTGAGGATAGAACATGGATGGGTTTTAGTCAGTAAATTTGACACTGTAAAGTCTGACGCTTCTTTCCGCGCCACCAAGAGCGGGAGGGGTCATTTTATGATTTACTAATTACAAAAAGTAAAATCTTGTAACAATAGTCCTCCAGACCAATTTTTGACTGTGGTGGCCGATCACAGCGGCCACCACAGTCAAAAATGTAAAATGTACTACTACTATCAATACTCACTCTTCCCTCTCTAGCCCAATGCGACGAAACAGTAATCCGTCACGTCCGGAGAGAGACTAATGGCAGAACCAGCGACTTAACGTGTTCTCCGAGGAACATGGGTATCACACCGCTTACTTCCAAATTAGTTGCTGTTCCTGAGAAATTCCTAATAGAAAAAAAACCAATAACTCTATGCCCGACTTGGGTATCGAACCCAGGATCCACGCTCAGCCGTCGAACGATCACTACACACCAACAAGTAGACGGTGTAACAATGTTTGTATACATCTACGCAAGT
Source organism: Hyppa rectilinea (assembly GCA_951799385.1). Lineage (NCBI taxonomy): Eukaryota > Metazoa > Arthropoda > Insecta > Lepidoptera > Noctuidae > Hyppa > Hyppa rectilinea. Next base: position 8,288,476 of record OX637314.1, read on the forward strand.
CTGCTTAATAGAATGGACACTTTGCTATGACAACCGACCGTACTTACAAGAAAGGAATTTCCTTTCCGTAATATCGCAAAATAACTTGTCTCATAAATTATTTAATAACGTGTGAAAATGTTACAAGAACACTGAGATGCTTTGTAGGAAAATGAAAATACTTTTAGTAAATATCTATTACTAGCTTCTGCCCGCGGCTTCGCTCGCGTGGAGGTCGGAAATTATCCCACAGGAATGTTCTACCGGGATAAAAAATATCCTATGTGTTAATCCAGGATATAAACCATCTCTGTGTCAAATTTCATCCAAATCTATACAGTAGTTTTTACGTGAAAGAGTAACAAACATCCATACATCCATACTTACAAACTTTCGCCTTTATAATAGTAGTAGGATAGGTATTCAACGGCAGTATGTATACGAATAAATAAAATTGACAATGACTTTATTTGTGCTCGTGCATTTATAGGAGCTCATGGTTATCGATCGATCCATCAGGTTAAGCAACGCTGCCCGGGGTTGGTCCTTGGATAGGTGACCATCTTTACAAATCGAGACTTCTCTATGTCTTGGAAAGCACGTCAAGCCGTTGGTCCCGGCTGTCATTCGTGGATCTTTGACAGTCGCTCCATGTAATCCGGTTAGACTGAAAATCGGCCCCAACATAAATAGTTGGGAAAAGGCTTGGCAGAATGAATGATGCCTTTATTTGTTATGTTATTATGGAACCAACTGCATTTTACTAAATGCATATACATATAATGAGAATATATACGGTACCTTTAGCAAAAAAGAAACTCATCTGTCTGTTTGTTCCGGCTAATCGCCGAAACTGCTGAACAAATTTTGATGGGACTTTCACTGGCAGATAGAGGCTGTTATAATGAGTAACTTAGGCGTGGTTGAAGTTGTTAGCGGGATTGTCCGAAAGGGTTACCGCTACCCCGGAACATAAAGGGCTAAGGAAGGAACATGGATGGGTTTTAGTCAGTAAGAGTCTGACACTCCCTTCCGCTCCCTCCAGAGCGTGGGAAGTCATTGGATGATTTCCCAGCCTTAAAAAAAAAAGGCGTGGTTGAAGTTGCGGGCAGCACCTAGTTTTATAATAATTTGTTGGTCAGATTTAATAATACATTGTTCGAAAAAACATTTGGGTGATTCTCCTTCCTTACCTTCTTACAAACTTTTACTATTTTATTTGCCACTTGCGTCTCGCTGGTCAACTTACAAAGTTATCGGCTGCTTAACCGGGCTTGTCTGTGGATATCTCAATAAATGAAGGCCTCAAGACAGGCCTTAAAACAATTAAAACTAGGCGACTACTCACTAAAGGTACCCATTGTGGGGCACGGACCTCAGCTTAGGGCGTCGTTTGGGAAGGGCAGCAAGGGGCAGGCTATAAACAGTATTCAGTTTTTTTTTTAATTTTACGAGCTTAGTAGGTATTTAATTAATATTCTACACAGGGAAAATGTGGTTGATGGAACTCGGTTTGGTTAGCTAATTAATGTTTTATCGAGATTTAGTAACGCTCCAATTCATTATCGCCAGTTTGAATTGCCAATTTGTGATTTAGATTCTTATAATGTAATCCACAAAATTAATTTATTATGGTTTAAATTGCAGTTGGTAATAGATGTGTAGCTATAATAATATGATAGATTTATTAAATAATGGAATCAGTACATGTTTCTGTTCAACCCCTATCATCTTCCCAACTATGCTGGGTTGGGCTTCCTGTTTAACCTGATACAGCTGAGGCAACTGGCTATCCTCTACACACTCCAGTTTCACAAACCAGTTCCTGGGTAAAACGACACTTACGATACCCCTTGGTGAGACTGATTGTCTGATCCGGAACAACTGTTAAAAATTTACAAATGACAGCCGGGACCGGGAGCCGGGAAGGCTTGATAATAACTTTAATGTTAAAAAATATTGTCAAACTCAATGAATTTTCTGTTTAAATGGCTTTAAAATAATATTTTCTCTTTGTTTGTTACAGAGACGGGGAGCACGGATAAGAGCAATGGTATGAAGGAACCGGGATCACCTGAGGAACTGGTATGTACTGTATTGTTTTATTTATTTACCTATATGTATAAATAACATTTGCTTACTAAAAATTCAAATGAAAATCACCTTTTGTTCTCATCTGACATTATGCTGAGCTCGAGGCCCTTTTGGCATTTTTATTCATTGCTTTCTGTTTTAAAGGTGTGTGACTCGCATCACACCCTAGCTAAATTAAAGATGCGAAAGTGAGTTTGTTTGTTGATTATGCTTTCACGCTAAACCGACTGAGCGGATTTTGATGAAATTTGGCACACAGATAGACCATGACCTGGGTAAGGATACAGGCTACTTTTCACTCTGGATCGCAGAAAAAGTCGCGGACAACAGCTAGTTGCTAATAAAAGTGCCTTTAAGTCTCAAAATATATAAATAATCACACTTCTTAACTTAGAGTCTGAATATTCAAAAGCTGTAGCTAATAAGCTATGGGTACATAGCGAGATGGAGTTGATATTCTAACAAAATCTGACCGTGAAAACGTGGGTGAAGTGGGCTGTCAATAGTGTCATTTGACGACACGGTTGGCGCAGCGGTTGAGCGATCGACTGCTGCGCAACATGTCGCGGATTCGATTCCCGCACGGAACAAATATTTGTACGACCTGCAAGTATTTGTTACGGGTCTGGGTGTTTTTCTATCTATAATATGTATGTATTTACAAAAAAAAATGTATATAAGTAGTATATCAGCCATCTTGTTACCATAACACAAGCATTAGGTTGCTTAGCTTGGGACGATATGGCGTTGTGTGAAATGTCCAAGGATATTATTATTATTATATTATTATTATTCCCTAGCATTAGATTGACCGAAAGCTCACTTCGCTTCACCTAAGTTTTTGTGGTGAGACTTTTACAGAATCGTCCGACTGATCTGGTCGTCGGTTGGTTACATAAGTTTTGTGGAACGACAAGCACTTGGCCAGTATGTAATTGCACTATTATGCCTACCTAGCTATATTATGAAGTAGTCTATGCTTGTGCTCCCGGCCACCGAAGGCGCGGGCCTGCGGGCGGTGAGTAATGGGTGGCTTGCCGTCCGATCAGGACCAGGCCCGTGCCGGAGGGCGCGTTTTATGTTCCACGCGAGCCTCAAAAAGCCGTCAGCATATGAAGGGGCCCTTTAGGGCCAAGCCTGCCGGGTAAGCGGGATTGTCCGAGAGGGTTACCGCTACCCCGGAACATAAAGGGCTACGGAAGGAACATGGATGGCTTTTAGTCAGTAAGAGACTGACACTCCCTTCCGCTCCACCCAGAGCGGGAGAAGTCATTGGATGATTTCACAGCCTCAATAAAAATAAATCTATGCTTGTGCGTCGATCTCTGATGGGTCATTTGTGTGTGACAATAGTTTGACGTTATCAGCAGCTGGTTTAGCGTACTGAACGATGACATCAGGTACCACTAGATAGCTCGTCTGTTTAATACACTAAGGTCGCATACTTACTTGATATCGGAATCGGATTGATCTCCGCAAAGATCCAGAGGTATCCAAAATCAGGCGGTTTACGCGATTCGTTTGCAAATCTTATTTGAGGCGGTCCAATCGCTTTGAAGTTTTACCGTTTCACTCCTTTTACGTACGTTACCCAAGTATTTGATATCGCTGTTTGGTAACGGATATCATTGTTATATTCCTTTTTTGAAATTATCTGCGGTTTATCGGGGTACTTTGATCGTTATAAATAAGCTGTTACCATTATCTTTTAAATAAATTATTATCATTATCATTTTTTTTCTTCGGGGGAGCATAGGCGTGTGATTTTATTTTTGAACTTTTTAAAATCTGTGTGTTAAAAAATACCCCTTTGTGGATTTCGTGGGATGCAACATAGTTTTCTACAAAAGAGCCTTCAGCTAATATCAATAATTTTGATGATTTTATAAGTCTCTTGTCCTAAATTATCCGTATATGCGTATAAATATCACCTTCCAAATACAATAGGCCATTTCTCCAGTTTATCAGCCATTAGCGACTATCACATGTGCCAATCAAACCAGCGCGTTTCGATTACGATTCGGACGTTAGGGTCGTATTCAACAGATGACCTGTCGAACTGTCGATGATCGATTACTCTCGCGCCCTTTGCGATTGTTCGTTTCAAATTCACGTTTAATTGCTAGCTGATGAATTGTCGTGGCTAGAGAGGGTGGGTCTTTATGTCATTCTATAATGTAAATTTAAGGCTATGGGAGAATAATTTTGCAAGTAATTGAAATTTAATAATTATATTTTTCTTTTACATTAGAAACAATAGTAACTGAACTGGATTGACGTTTAAAGAGACCAAGGCCGCTAGTTTGTTTCTAAATGTACTTGTACTCAATCCATTAATTTAAACAGATATTATTTACATAATTTAAAAGCTAACAGTCCATGAATTTTAACAATAAAGGTAAGTATATAAAAAAGGAGGGGAATTAATCATAAGGCGTGATAATACTCGTCCGCATCGATGTTAACAAGAAAAGTTCCCAAACAGCTGACAGAATTTCCACGTTGTATGGTAATCATACAACGTGGAAATTCTGTCAGCTGTTTCTTTGACCAAAAAATAGGTCAGCCCTCTGGTCACGTGCAGATTCCGCCAACCGCTTGACGATGTTGCGTGAAACAAAGCACTTCTTTCTTAGAAGATCTACTTCAAAAATGAACATAATTTTCATTGATAGGTACTGTATATAAAAAATATTTGGAAGACTATAATTATTATCATGGACTGCAAAATCAGATGGTTGCTTGAAATTAAATTGCACGATAAAATCAAAGGTGCAGTCATGATTTCGGAATGTTCCCACACTTACATCGAAATGTAAACGAAAACTGTTGCTCAGCATTTATTGCCAATCATTCGAACGATACACGAACACAAAAGCTAAAACGTAAGAATTGAAATAAATTCCTAAAAAAATGGGAGTTGGAGTGAGGCCAAGTCGGTTGTGGCGTCGCGACGCGATTATAAATAAACAAGAGCGATACGATACTCGTTTGTTATCATGTTAAAAATTGGAGGAAGTATGGTGAGATGGTTACTCTGTAGGTAGCGCCTCTTTTGTGTTCATAATCAGCCTATAATGTTCACACTGCTGGGGTACAGGCCGTAATATACCACGCTGGCGCATGATTGGGTAAAGTTTATTACTGACCTATTCTTGAATTTCGCTACATATAATATAATAATAATTTATAATATAATAATAATTTATTATAATGTCAAATAATTGGTTTACAAATTGTTGTGTTCGGAATCTTCTTTTAGACAAATAATGCCTGTAGTAGAATACTCCGAATCCTAACATAGATAGGTACCTGTTGTTGAAGGAACAGAAGAACAGGATTTAGAATTGAACATTAATACCTATCTTCTTCTCTTCTTCTTCTCTTCATATCAAGGCATATAAAAATATATTTTGTACACAGCCATACATAAGTAATGTACACAATATGTATATTTTGAGAAACTATATGGAAATACAAAATTCAGTTTTGGCTTCTTGCAAAGCTCGCACTTATCAGATCATATTATTGGTAAGTCAAAACACATTAGGTACAAAAAGACTGTATTACGTCACAACACGTAATCTTGAATACGGGTTCCCTGTAATCCATATCTAAGCCCATTTTAGTCCCGTGCCCACTCTGATTATTGTCAAAGCGGTCGCGATCCGAATCGGATCGGATTCGATGAGATATCCGTAATCTGCCCGTCGCTTAAGCGGGCCGTACACTTACAATAAGTTTGCGCAATATCTGTATTGCGCAATATGATTTAATCAGCCCTTGCATTCAAACAATCCATATTGCAAAAACAAAAACGGCCCATAAGCTTCAATGTTTTTGCGTGAGCAAGTCCTGTGCAATACTTATCCTACACGATGCAATTAAAATGTAAACTCACTTACTTTGGTTACGTCATTGCGCAATCGATATTAACATGAAACGGTAAAACATATTGCGCAATTCGTGATATTGTGCAATATAATTGATCGCTTAGAGCCCGCCTTACTGTCATGGCGCTTGCTCTCTGAAATTCAAAGCTGATCGGTGCCGGTGGTCAGTTAATCCTTTCGACGATTATTCCTAGATACGATGAGAAAGTCATACAACACGTAGATACTTACTCATTTTTAGGGTTCCGTACCTCAAAAGGAAAAAACGGAACCCTTATAGGATCACTTTGTTGTCCGTCCGTCCGTCTGTCAAGACCGTTTTTCTCAGGAACGCGTGGAGGTATCAAACTGATAATTATATCTAATTCTCAGGTCTACTGTCCCTTGGAGCTCTGATAAAATCAAACTTTTAAGCCAAAGCAATAAAAAAATACAGTCGTTTATGCCGCAAATTTCCGCAAATTTTTGAAACTCTCACGGGAATCAAAACCTACAGGGAACTTCCCGTGAACTTAGAGTCTTTAAATTTGGTACGAAGTGACGTCTTATAGTACAGATAAAGGAAAAATTGCGAAAACCGTAAATTTTTAGTTACATCATACAATAAACAAAAAAAACTTTTTTTTCAAAATATAAAAATACCATAACTATGACTCGATTGTCGTGATGGGTGAACTTTTAAATATATACCTACGGTTTGTACGGAACCCTCGGTGCGCGAGTCCGACTCGCACTTAGCCGGTTTAATATTTATAGGTAGGTAAGTATTTTATTTTGAGATTTAGGCATTTATTTTAATATACTTATAGTAAAAGTTTCTAAAACAATGTATAGTGATAAAAATATGTTTGTGTAAACGATGATAGGAATGATCTAGTTTTAAAAATAGGTAGAAGGATTATTCGTTATTCCATTTTTGTCGTTTGTCGGTCTAAAGCTTAGCTCCAGCAAATCTCAAAAATGTTTCCATTTTTGTCGAACTTTTACGTTCTGAAATATTTATTTTGCGGGGAAGTTTGCGATTGGTCATGCATCAAATTCAGTTACCGAGCTCTATCACTGTTTTTCGATGTTTTGAAAATATAGAACTGTGCAAAGAGCAAAAGGATTTGTTTTCTGATGTCGTTTTAGTGATATTTCAGTGCGGCCTCTCGTTACTTGGCAACATTAATAGAAAGGATAAGGTAGTGATATCGAATCAATAATGCGTACCTAGTTACTACACAATAAAAGGGCTGTAGTGCTATTCTGTAAAAGTCTCACCGTGTTAACGTAAGTGAAGTAAGTTTAAAGTGACCTGTCAATAGTGTCAATCATAAGGTGGAATGACAGCTCTCTTCACCTAGGATTTCACAATGAGGCTTTTACAGAATCGACCGATAGTACTTGTTCAAAATATGTAAGGAACGGTATTTGTTCGCGTAACGTAAAGTTAATATTGAGATCCTAAGCCAACAAGCTAGTAATTTTACACAGATCGATAAGGCCTTTTTTATTTTGGGGTTCTGAAATTATCAAATGACTCCTCCCGCTTTGGGTGGAGCGGAAGGGAGTGGCAGCCTCTTACTGACTAAAACCCATCCTGGTTCCTTTGTGTCCTAGGTTAGCGGTAACACTTTCAGACAATCCAGCTGAAAGGATAAGGCGTGGTATACATTTATCATTGTGTTAGTAGAAGTTGAAAATTTTTATGACAAACTTCTTTACAAAAAAAAAGACAAATCACCATCTTACATTAAACATAGTACAAATCAGTAATTTCCCATACAAACGTACACAGTTTTTATTTTTTTATTTATCAAGTTCGTAAAGATTTAGGTCAATTACCGCTGGTCAACAAGACGTTGCATTGAGGTTAACCCGATTCCAGCCGTCCGACCGGCCGGCGCGGCCTCCAGCAAATAGGCTTCGCAGGCGTAACGGACTGACCGACACTGTGCGTCACATGAGACGCGGCACGCTATAAGATTTAACCTCGATTAGATAACATAGACTATAAGTTTATAAGTTTTAACTTTTAGTCTATGTTATCTAGACGAAGTTTTTACTTTAATAAATAAATATCTGTTCAATGCCCATCAAAGGAACAATAAATATGACATGACCTTATTCCTGGAAGTGCATGTCAAAATTCTTGTTTATTTTGACGTTCAAATGCCTTACTTGTCCCTATTTGAAAAAATGATTTGACTTTGACCTCGACTTTCAAAATTGTATTGATATCTGATGTCTTCTACAGAATTCAGTTGTTAAGATTGGCCCGTCTAACTCGTTAATCAGGCGGTATTGAAGCGACTTCATGAATTATTTTTACGCAAACAGGTGCATTGACAATCAGACGCCAGCATAACCTAAATTCGCTCCAAACGAATGATAATGAGAGTAAATATAGCTAGTGCGCTATATTCACACTCGTAAGATCAAAAGATTCCTGATACCTTAATTGTTAATATATATCGTGAAACACGCAGTAATTATTCGTTGAACAGCTCCTTACAGCTCTGATCGACTCCTACGCGACTACCGACGTTTGGTCTACAAGTCTATTTAAATACGCCAACATTTGATTGCGTTAACAGGATCGACGTGTCGTCCAACCGGATTACAGGTTTTACGTGACTTTGACTAGGATGTGTACACACGCCGACGCGGGAGGGTTATTATGTAATAGTTGTCACTTGTCAGTTGGGCGACCTATTGCGTCGCTGATGAAGATAAGTTGATCAATCAGGTTGTATGAAGTGACTTAATAAGTTTTATGCTTTATTTGATACGTTGGAAACCTGTTGCGGGATTAATTATAAGTCATTAAACATATATTATGCCCAAGTTAAGCCAAGTTTGATGAAAAATATAATTTAGAGTGTGTTTTCCGTTATTTGTTTTGATAAAATATAAATATATTCTCTTCTATTTTAATTATTTTTAGTCTTAAAATGCATCGGTTGTAGTTGCATGTTACAGAATGCTTGAAGTTTATCTATGCTAGTATTGATTGGCGTTCCACGGCCACAGGGCCGCGGTGGGGTGGGCTTGACAAAATTCCCAGCATTTCATTCCCAAACGATGTCAATCCCATTGTGCAATTGGATAGGTACCACCTACACCTACATAGTTTGGATTAAAATTGTTCCATATACGTAAGCGAAGCTGAGAGCACTGATCCGGCTTTCACGATTTTATCTCAGTATTTATACCGACAATATTTTTGTTACTTTTTGTGCTAAATCGGTCTCGCGATAAACGCTTCAATAAATGTGAGTCGTTGATGGACGGACTGTATGGATTACCGTTTCATCCTCACTTTCCAAATACAAACATACTGGGATCTTTGGAATGTATTCGATAAATGTGGACATTAGGTTTATCGAGTCTAAGTTGGCTTTACTTAGCTGAACGGCAAGATTTTGTTTAGTCGTCTATTCCAATGCTAGCTTTAATTGTTTTCTATTCGTCATTGTCTTTTTTATTTGCAATTTAGCTGCCCATTTAAAGATTTAATTCAATCGGCCACGTTGTTTTTTAACGCATTCCTTTAACAAATAACAGTTACATATTTTGAGTCACGAAGCACAATGCCCAAAATTATCTGGCACAAATTGTACAGAACTCAATCAATCATACCATTCATAAAAGAAAAATGTTGTTAAAAAATACCATAACATCCGTTAATTGTGACGGCGTAGGTTGGAGCGACAGTCATGACGGGTCGAGTGCACCGTTGCCAATCGGTCGCTCCCCGCATGCATATGCAAGTGGCAATTTACGAGCCTTGTCTCGGTGTCCATCAATAAAGAGCTGATATCAACCGCAATCACCCACAATTGCACTTTACTGATACATTCCTTTATTTATGACAGTTCAATTAATCAAGCAAGATGTATGACGAACTCCATCTAATATAAACTGCTTTTATTTCGTTCTTTGACAAAGCAAACGACATTGAAGTTGACATTTCAACAATAAACAGCGCTAAGCACTTGAGCCAAGTCATTAAACTATGAGATGCAAAGTTATTGCTGCGCATTCTTTCAAATAACACTCCATTAGTGGCGTTTTATTTCACACAAATCGTTTCTTAAGCAATCCTCTCGCCAAGGTTTCGTTCATGTTCAACTCCGCCTCTTAAAACCCGCAGACATCCACGCATTTCCGTCTAACACTGCCCACCCACAAAAATCTTGTTACGAACAAGTTTTTGTAAGTTGACGGCTTCCCTGACTGATGAATGGGACAGCCCATCAATAGCAGATCACTTGGATGCTTCATAAATATGTACACGCCAGTGTGACGTCAGTTTTTATGAGCTCAAAAGGACCCGCTCGCGTCTGATTGATGATGGGGAACCCGGCGAGTGGTTTATTGATTCTCTTGATTTGAGTGTTATGTGTGTTGTTAACAGCGTCATTAGGAGAAACCTCGTTGCGGTCTAAATTGGCAATTGGCTCGCTTTTGTTGTAGAAGAGGAAAAATGTCGGAGATGGAAATAAACGGCGAAAACTAACGTGTCGTGTCAAAGTCGAGAGTTTCGTGCATCGGTATCACGTTGCGTGTCCAGACGGGACGTTTAAGTATTTGGCAAGCCAACCTAATTTCTAACAGCTACTGTCTGGAAGCTGATGGACGAACATTCAAATTGGGATCCTCAATTAGAAAAAGCACGCGATGTTCGCATTTAGGACGATTTCTATTTGAATCTTGTGTTAGGCAAAATTGGTTAATTATATGAAATTGCCCTAATTTGGCGATCTATATTGCTATTGTTTTAGCTCTTTCATATTATTAGATACGGTTATCTAACTATATAAATTAAAATGAATAGCTAAATGTATTGTTAAACACAAAGTTAAAGAACGGCTAGACTCAAAGAGATTTCAGCATTAGTGAATAGCAAAGTGGATTGTCCGAAAGACAATCTTTAAATTTATATTCATAAAGGGCTGAGGAAGGAACATGGATGGGTTTTAGTCAGTAAGAGTCAAACGCTCTCTTCCGCTTCACCCAGAGCGGGAGGAGTAATTTGATGGTGTCCCACCACCTTCAAAAAAAATAGAACGGCTGGACCTATTTTTTTTTTCTTTTTTTATATTCCTTGAAGTTCGAGGAAGGTTCTTATTGAAAGAAGATTTAAAGTGATTTACTGTCTCAGATCTGCTTAAAACTAATGCTGTCCTGTTACCCGTAGGCTTAATCGACTTGCAATATTATAGCGTGGTGCGGCATTTTGAGTTTTGATACCAGGGAGCAGAATCAGTCAGGTGTCGTAATTGTGTTTTTTGGAAAATCCACCGGAGGTTTATAGAAGGTGGAAATGTAGGTAGGGTAGGTAGGGAAGGTGAAGGTAGGCAGGGTAGGTAAGGTAGTTAGGGTAGCTGGGTAGGGTAGGTAGGTAGGTAAGGGTAGATAGGTGCGCCGTAGATAAATACTTGGTGCTATCCGTGCGAACCCGGGTGGTTCAAGCTAGTACCTATAGTTGACTATATTTTACAAAATGTTTAGTTGGACAGCACGTGTCTAAAATCGTAATATGACTGGCAGAATAACATGGCACCTTCACCACAATATGATAGAAAGTAATCTACGAAATTCTATCACCGAATTGGTCTTGTTTATTTTTCGTATCCTTAGAAATATTGCTCGGCTTTTACCTAAATTATTACTTCTTACACGTGTTCATTATAATGAGTGAAAATGAGTGGGTGGTCCATTGATCAAGTTTTAATCTAGAAGAGAAAAGGCGGAAAATTAGTCCATACAATGGCGAACAATATAGCGTACCTTATTGCGTCAAACTTCTGTATAGGTCCCTCATTTAAAACAAGTAACGACATTTCACGTAATAATCGAAATTGCTCCTAAATTAACAATATTGAAGATTCCATAATCAATCTCCAAACCAATTCAAAATTAATTTGCGTGAACTATGTGGTTTCATCGTCTGTTCGTCATCAAATATATTAGCATCGTTCGATAACAAATAATGAGCTCCGTGATTTCAATTAAACTGGAACAGACGTACCCATAAAAGCTAGGAATAGTTTAGTCTGGAGTTAATCAGAGATTGGTACAACGAGCCAACCGATAATGATTATACTGTAACAACAACTAATAGCAAATCTGATTTCAATATAGTATCAATCAATCAATCAATCTTTTTATTGTGGATTTTAGCTAGGTACAGTTGTTCTTGAATATTTGAAAATTATGATCAGCTATGTCCCGCCCGTAGGGCATACAATAGTTACATATAAATTAGCTACTGATAAAATTAACATTATTACAAATTGTTTATTACTTTCCTTCTAGCACAATAAATAAAAAAAAACAAAAGCGAACACATTAAGGGAGAGTAGTAGTACTACTCTGTCAAGAAAGTACCGGGAAAAGATCAATAATACACAAAATGTCTGTTATTCATCCAAATTTATTTTATCACCTTCAAAGTATGCTCCTTTATAAACGATACACTTGCGCCAACGAATAATCCATTCATCAAAACATTTTTTAAACGCTGCTTCCGGAATTGAGTTCAGTTCTCGCCGCGAATTCTCCTTTATGCCTTCTATCGATTTAAAACGGGTGCCACGAAGTGGTAATTTGAGTTTAGGAAAAAGAAAAAAGTCAGCAGGAGCCATATCTGGTGAATATGGTGGTTGCTGGATGGTATTTGTTGAGTGTTTGGTCAAAAATTCGTTCACAATGATAGCCTTGTGCGAAGGCGCAAGGTGCGTGGTGCAAAATCCAAGAATTTTCTTTCCACAAATCTGGCCTTTTTCGTCGAATTTGCTCTCTTAAACGCCGCATAACGCTCAAATAATATTCTTTATTTACCGTTAGACCTTCCGGTAAGAATTCAGAGTGCACAACACCGCGATAGTCAAAGAAACAGTCAACATGACTTTGACTTTTGATCGACTTTGGCGTGGTTTTTTCGGTTTCGGTTCAGTTGGAAGGCGCCACTCCGAAGCTTGTTGACTAGTTTGCATGTCAAACTCGTAAACCCACGTCTCGTCACCAGTAACAATGCGTTTCATGAATGTTGGGTCCGAACTGACTCGTTCTAGCATGTCCTCAGCGACTTTCATGTGATTGAGTTTTTGGAGAAAATTCAGATCTTTTGGGAGTCCCAAAAGATCTGAAGTCCCAAATTGGGACTAGCCGAGCAGCAACATGTTTCATACCCAAATGATTAGTTAAAATGGTACGGATCGACTCGTGAGATACAGAAAGTTCGGCGGCTATCTCTCTCAGAGTTGAATGGGGATTTTCAGTCACTATTTTCTTCACTTTTGCGATGTTAACTTCAGTTGCAGACGTTGACGGCCTACCAGAGCGAGGCAAATCTTCCATCACATCTCGACCGCTTTTGAACGCTTTGAACCACTCATAACAAAACTCGTGCGTTTTTGATAAAGTCGATTCACCGTAAGCCTTCTGTAACATTTTCAGTGACTCCGAACACGAAATTCCATTGGCGATGCAAAATTTAAGACAAACTCTTTGTTCGATATTTTTGTCCATTATGAAATTCGCAATACACACTATATATTATGATATTACTAAAACCAGCACTGTATTTAATATAAATAACAGATGCAACTCAAACTCCGCGCCAAAATGGAAAACAGTTGTGCCAATCTAACAACTACAAAAAAACAAAAATTTGAATTTGGAACCATAAACAAATCATCCATTCCCGATACTTTTTTGACTGAATGTATATTATGTGCAATAAACATGCGCTAAATGCAAATGTGTCCCATACTTTATTAACGAATGCTAAAGTGCAGTTCTGGATTAAAAGTAAATCTCGACACACTGTTTCAGGCTCTTTGCATAATTGGAAATGAAACTATTGCGTGTTTTTGTTCACATTGTTTCAACATTACGGCTATATGTAGGTCGCATTCTGATCCAATGATGTTTTTATAGATACGTCTTTCAGGTGACTTCATTAGACAAAATTACTACTTCGGCGCAGACTCACTCGCTCTTTCGCTAATTATCTTAGAGCTCTATAGGTATGAGTGATGAGGTCTCATTGAGTGAGCATTGGGCTCTTAGAGACTTCATGATTACGATTGATGTAATTTCTCAAGATTTTGTAAATTAATTTTGTGCTCCCAACTTTCTTTGTAAATTAACAAATGTTATGACTGTAATCTTTATAAATGGATGATGTCTAATTTATTAGTATCTAACAGCTGTAGTCTTTTGATCTTTCCCTTCCGTTGGGATAAAGTTTGTAAACATTGTAAAATTTTGTTAGTATTTCAAGCAAAAAAAGCTATTCAGCATTAATGGTACACTTTGCTCGTAATATATCATGTAAATCCGCTATAAGCTTATTTATATATCTCCGCAACATGTGTGCGAGCTCGCCGCAGCCGGGATTTCGTTAGCGTTGTCACCACAAACATTTGAGCAGGCGGAGGGGAAACAAAAATCCTTCCCTTTGTGATAACCATGTCGAGAGAAACAATTACCTGCGATATAGCGTCATTGTTCTAGTTAGAACCAGACTTCTGTCCTAGATTCAATCCACGGATTGAACGCTAAAACGCTTGATATTTAAACTTAATTTCTCATTGCACCTACCACTGTTTATCTCTGCATCACCCGAAGGTTGACTGGTAGAAAATGGCATTAAGTCCGCCTCTGTACATTTCTGTGCTTAAAGTATTAAATAAATAAACGCTGATACGGTTCAGATAGTTCTCAGCCGCAGCCCGAATCCCAAGTGGTTTGTTGTGCTAAAGTGCTGTGAGTAGGTACCTACTGTGTCTTTGAATATACTCTCTGGGAGCCAGGACCACTCCCACCTCAACTCCAGGGATTACTAATGTAATAGCACAAACAGGAACCTACGACACGATGCGTGACGGTCGAACAGCCTATTCGGATCAAGGTTCATTACCCACTTTGTAAGCCTCTTCGCGAGTATGAAATTTCAATAATGGAGGACCCATTATCATTTATTTTGTGAACCATTTTATTTTATGCTAATGAATTCTACGGTAGTGAATAATTTACACAGTAACGGGATAATGCTTTGGACATATTGGGGGATATCGGCTGTCATGGAGATAAATTGATTGGTGATGTACTTTGGCGACCTGATAAGGATGGAAAAAACGATGGAATGTCATTGACCCCAAGCTATTGGACTGAAATGAAAAAAGCAAATATTATTGATACGTTTATGAATGTAAAAGCAAAAACGATTTGCCAAAGTGGAAATTGAAACATCAAAGTGTACATTGTGAGCTATGTTATCATTTCGTTTTGCCGATCAAAAAACCCTGTCGCTGATGTAGGCGTGTAATATTTCAGAGGCGGAGCGCTACTGAATGTTTGATATCGAGTACTCGAAGTTTTCGCGAGAGTTATCCGCAATGTTTCCGTTCGGTGCAAACGTGGTCTGGCACGGCATCAAGACGACGGACGACGCAAGGTCGCGGTTACTAGCTAATAAAATAAAGATCAGTCTGCACCACACAGCGGTTTAATAAACAAAAACAAAATGTCCAAGGTTGTCTGCATGTTTTATGGGAACGGAAAAGTCGGGAAGATCATTTGAAGGTCTCGTCTCGAAGGTCAGTGACGGATTCTGCAGTATGCAGAATAAACTAATACTTTCAAATAATTCGGGCAATTGTTTTTACGTTATTCTACGTAAATCACTCTTACTAACAAATACAATGCAAACAAATACAACAAGCTCAAACCTGGTACAGTCATTAACCAAGCATTTTTTTTTTTGATGGCTCATGTCAGATAGATTCTTTCTTCTCATATAATTTGTCACTGTAGTTGCTGCCAAATAAAAAAACTTTTTTGTCTATGTTAAAGACTGGGAAGGAAGACGGGCGAATCATGTCAGCGCATTCGTCATCACCTACCTATCCCTGTCTAGCATATTGTACAGAGGCCAGCACATCAAGTTACCACAATCTGTCAGATTTCTTTGATAGTATTTCAACTCTATTGCAAAGAAATAAGGTTCATTTTTAATTGAGAAAATTTGTCAGTTAGGGATAGCTTGATGTGCTGGCGTCTGTACCTATCAATCGTCACTCAATCATTCTTCATCGATTCCTTACATAAAAATACAGCATATTTTGAAAAAGATCCAAAACCTGACTCAAGCAATTCAAATTGGATTGGAAAAAACCGGACCGTGTCGAACCACGCACAATAAAGGGTTCCGTAGTTAGTGAAAAATATGTTCTGTCATAATAGACGACACTGTAAATTCTCCACCGGCAAGTTTCAAAACGCATAAGTTTGTAATCTCAAATAAATATTTTTATGTGTTAAAACTACAAAGATTTTCCTTTAATTATGCGGTGATACTTTGCTTCTTGTCAAACATGATTCTAGGCTTACGGGAAGTACCCTAAGTAAATGGACATATTATTTTATTGGGTTGACTTATAAGCTTGATATTTTGAGCATCAAGGGACCGTCGACCTACGAATTTAATATAAATTTCATACCAAGTTGTTAATGCGCGATGACCCCACGCCACGTGATAACAACGATTTTGACAGACTAACAGACAGATGGACGAGCAACTAAGTGATCCGATACGGGTTTCTTTTCCTTGTTAGGTACAGAACCCTAAAAAATTGAAATCTTTCTATTTTACTCTTTGATTCCGCGTAACGACTGTAGGCATTGTGAAATTAACTACTCTTATATCGTCAGAATTTCAGTAAGCGCCAAGAAAAATTGTTTTAATAATCCTCAGGCACAAAAACTGGGACCAGTGAGTCATCGCGGATGTCACCGAGAGAAAACGGGAAAATACGCAATGTTATTAAACCCACTTCATTTCAAAATTAGAACGTTCAGTCTCGATTCATCCCGCGCGGCGCGTGCGCCGACTCGCGGTCCGTTGACGTTTGAATCGGAAACTATTATTCAACAAATAAATATTGTAGTTAGGACATATTAGTAACGAATGTGACAAGTTCATCCGTAGATCATAATCATGTAAATTTTAATTTACATCATTTGGTTAAATTTGTGCGATAAAAATTGACGTTTCGTGAAATTTGGCAAGAGTGGTTCCCTTCAAATTTGTGGTTGACAAAGCGTTGATTTGTATTACGAACTGTAATCAATCTGCAATCTGGTGAAATGCTTTTCTTCGCGCTTTTACAAATTATTACTTCCCTCGTATTTTTTTTCTTTTAACACTTTTCTTTTGAGAGCTTTTATTGTTGAGAAGTGGTTCTCCCTAGAGGAAACAATAAAAGGAATAACCTACTTTTATAACTTTTTAAAGCTTCTATGAGTAAGGATCACAACAAAAATATTTAACAGTCAAGGGGATCGGTTATCCTTCGTTCAGAAAAAGTTTATCAGTTGGATTTTGGTAACTTCGCAAATCGTTTCGATGTAATCGGTTAACATTATAAAAGAAATAAAACGAAAAAAAAAACAATATTGATTTTTCTAACTTTCAATAGCAAAAACCATTTTTTTTTGTACAGAGGCCAGCACATCAATTTACCCCAATCTGTCAAATTTCTTTGATAGTATTTCAACTTTATTGCAAAGACATAAGGTTCATTTTTAGTTGAGAAATTTGACAGTTAGGGATAGCTTGATGTGCTGGCGTCTGTACATGCAATAGTTTCACTCAATTTTCCAGTTGACATGATGAATGCTATTCTTTAAAAACCTCTGTATGAAAACGTAGGTGAAGTGCGTTAAAAGTGAGATGTCAATAGTGTCAATCCCTAGCATTAGGTGGAAAAAACATCTCTCCTCACCTAAGTTTTCACTGTAAGATTTCCACCGACAGAACACAAGCTAACATTCACTAATAAAATTTAACGATTAACCACACGATTAATAGTCATTGACTAAACGTTGTTCTATTAGCCCTAGCCAATAACAATGATTCGACCTTTTTGTTCAACATTACATTGGCTGTATTTACTAAATAACATCTCTAGCACACAATTGGATATTGTCATCAGTTATTGTTTAACTTTGTGGTCTAATTATGTATGCTAATGTTTTGAAAATCTACTCATTGTGAACTCTGACAGACTAAAACCATATTATGCGTAGGTACGTTTTTGGCAGGTCTATTTTTTTACATACCCATTCTTATGTATGGATTTGATCTGGGCAAAATATTAATTTGGAAAAGCTTTACACTACTAACTTACTTGTTGTGTCTTTGTTTTGTGGTGTCTTTCCCCCACCCAGCGTGAGCTTATTTACACTGAGCTAGTTTCTTGCTTGTGGCATGATATACAGGGTGCAATTGAATTCATGGGCATTATTTTAAAGGTTCATTGTGCTCATCATTTTTCACAATGGGAGAGATTTGAAATCGCAAAAAAAAATGCTGTTCCCTACATTTTGACGAGTTATGCGAACATGATGTATGGAACAGCTAATTTTTTTTTCGTGTTTTCAGATTTGTTACCATAGTGAAAGTTGTTCATAATGATGAGTACAATGACCCCTTAAATTAATGCCCATGAATTCAAATTCACCCTGTATAATTGCAGCAACATTATATTATGTTTACATCCCTTAAAACTTATGGTTAAAACAGACAGACATTGAATCGCAACATGTAATTAAGGCTCAATAGTGCAGGGCAGGACTTATGTATGTCAAACTTTTTTCCTAAGTTTTGGACATCTATTTTCATTTCACATAGTCTGCATTCAGTCTGAAGTTACAAGTACTACGTGTTTGTACATAGCTAAAATAACGTACGTTTTATTAACAATTTGAACTTTAAACTTCTGCCCTTCATCCGCATCGAAATCAACTAGATGTACTATAAAATTATAGGCTTGGGCACTCGGCAATGGTGAAACTTTAATTTCGCTGACTTTAAAAATGAAGGAGGTGCTAAGTTCGTCTGAGTGTATTGTTTGAATTTTCAAATATTCTTTTTTTCTTATACATGTTATTGGCTTAGCTTTAATAAGACATATTTAATTTACTTGGTGTATGTTGATGATGTTTTAAAACTTCCTGACGTTGTTGTTAACATAGCAAGTAGGTATCTACTTAAGCATTGCCATGGGGTAGGTTTGACAACTAAAAGTGAACAATATTAAACGTATTTGATAAAAAAAAACCGACTTCGAAAAAAACCGCATCAAAACAAAAAAATAATAACTTTAATTACGAAGTCGGTGGCAAAAAACAAAAACAAACACACATTATACCTCCTTATAATATTCGTATACAAGTACCTATAGATAAAAGAATATTTAACCTAAATTAAAAGGCAGTAACAGTAAAGCAGGATACAATATTTATAATATCGAAGAAATTAATTGTAGTCAACGAATATTTATTAGAACTACTCCTCAATGTCTGAATTTAATTAAGTTTAGTCCATAAATAAGACGTTCTGCATGATTCATTTATCTAATCTTTTAGATCGCCATTTTATATGTATTTAGATCTTAAGCTGAAGGAGTTGAGGCATTATTAATTTATTATTAGGATGCTTTCAACCGTCAGGAATTAAAATATTATACCACTGAGAAGATTTAATTTAAAAGTCACTGACCGATACTGTTTTAAAATCCAAAGAACTCTTGAAGACAGATTTTTATTGAAATCCAAAATATAAGGTGTTCAAAAATTAAGAATTTCGTGGAAGCATTGTACTTATCGTTTCCAATAACTTTTACTATGGGAAGAACCCTGAAATCGCGTAAAAAATATGAGCTGTTCCATACATTTTATTGAGTTACGTGTGCATAAATGTATGGACCATCTAATATTTTTATCGCGATTAAATAATTCGCGATATTTTTTTTAAACCGTATATATTTAATGAATTTTTGAACCATAGAAAATAAAATAAAAACAAACGCCAAAAAGGCTAGGTGGCGCTAAACATTGGGACGGTTGATATACCGAAGCAGCGGTCGCATCAAGCGCCAAGCATTCTCCGAGCGCTGCGCTGACAGACATTCTATTAAATAGTTCCAGCGAACAGACTATAAGTGATGATATCCCTCTTTTAGTGCATGTAGTGGCTTCTAAATAGATGGTCGGGAGCGATGACACCGAGTCGAGTGTACCGACCATAGTCTTGTTGCATGACATTAACGTTTTTGGTTGGGCCGTCTGGACTGCGTCTGATTTATTTCAGACGCTTCATAAATGGCAACGGGCGGGTACAAATTTGTTCGCGGTTTACACGACTTGGTTTGAAAATTAACTACGAACGTTTTCGTGGACTAATCTTATAAACACAACGATTCATGTTAGTTATATTTCACGTTTTTACTACATACAAGTCGTAAAAAAAGACTTACGCGTGTTACGTCAACTACAAAGTTATAAAATAAACAAAATTATGTTAACGGTAGGGTAAAATTTAATATAAAATATTGCCATAAGGCTGAACATAGCTTAGGTATGTGAGGTGAGAGGTAGAATGTTTCTACCGCACGAGCTCCCTCAGTGACCCTTATCACCTACCTTTCACCACCTGTGAACAGCCGCCGCTACAATTTGATACCCGTTTTTTAAATATCTAAACATGTTTATTTTGTGTTCCCTACGTATACTGGAAAAAAAGCAATAAGAAACGAACAAAATATGTGTTTTTCGCCTGACACACGTGGGTAAAGTGCGCCCTTAAAAAACATAACGTTATTTTTCGAACATACTGAATTTAAATTTTCCTCAGCTGTTTTAGAAAAATGTTTACATTGCTTTATTCGTGCGACTACGGAGCTTTCAAAAATAACTTCTTTGTTTAGCGCTACAAGGCTCATTTTTCATGACCATCGCGTGGATGCGTGCGGCGGTCAGATGATTGCAGATTGAAATCAGATACCCAATACGCCCACTCGTCGACAGACGCAATTCATTACTCTACTTTTACTGTCGCACTGAAAGTTAAACATACATATTTATGTCCCTTGAATAATAAACAAAGTTATTCAATTAGTGCAAACATAACTCGGGGAACAATGGAGTGTGGTCGTCTCAACAACGGATTGAGGTGGAGTGCATACTCTTCCGCGTCTTCAGACACGAAAATGCCGGCCGTAGTGATCGAAGACTTGTGCGCGGACGAACAGTGCCCGGGCACCGACAATTATCTGATAACTTTCCCGGAAGAGGACAGCGAGCCCGAATCAGCTCACGACATCAAAAAGCGGATTTCCGAAGAAATAGACATCTTAAACGAAGCTCCTAAACTTCTTAATCGTTGTTACGAAAACCCTCTTTTCATCCCGGCCGGCGAAGTTTTAAAAGACAAGATAAGTGACGATGGGGACAGTGAGGAACTAATGAAGAGTGAGGCAAAAAAGTTTGAGGATTATAAGTTTTGTGAGGCAGTTAACGACTTCGATATCGAGTTGGAAGCCGGGGAGGCGGTACCGATAGTGTACCTGTCGACGACGCGGGCCGCGCGCCTTCAGAGAGCACTGCGGCTCGGCGGGTTCAAAAAGGTGAGCCTTTCTCTTTATTAATATCGCCACTGCTCTTCATGAAAACATTTTTCGACGTTTTTTTTCACTGCGCCAGACTTTATTGGAGTCAAAGTTTGTGACAGCTAATTAACATTTAATTTTCTTTTTTCTCGCAACGCTCGTGTTGATGTGTTCAATGAGATATTTTTTGTCTGTTTCGACGGGATGAAATTGAAATGTCACAAAAATAACAAGCGTTGCAGCAACACCGTGAAAACTGTTCAATTAGTGCTACATTGTTTGTAGGTACGTAATCCGGAGTGTTGTCCTCGCCTAGCTTGTTAATTACTGTTGTTAATATTTCATGTATGTAGGTTAGAGTAGAGTTAGTGCGGATAGATGGTATACTTTGATCCTCTGATATGTTTACATAATATCGCTCTATTAGTGAGCTCACTAGTGACTAACAAGTATCAAATGAAGAATGTGTTTGAAATTTGGATATACTTATGAACTTATATTTCCTTGACATTTGCCTTAGTAACTGTTCCCTTTTCGGATCCTTTATGGCCTCATATGATAAAGTTCTTCTATTTAATGTTACATAATGAGGTAGTTCAGTGACGTGGTGTAGCAAATAGTCGGAAGAGTGTCTCCTAGGTCAGTGTGCTCAGTTATAGCTCAGTGCAGCGTTGATATTTGCTATCCTACACTTCTCTTCAACCTCCCTTTAATTAAAAAGTAGCCCTGTAAATAAAACAACGATAAATTGCTGCTGCTTTAATTTCCTTTAAGGTAAGAGCTTCCCTATAAAGCCTACGTTTTCTTAGAAATTACACGGAAGTTTGCAGTTATTTTCTAAAAATATAGCTTGCTTGGTAGTTATAGCCAGGTCGAGAAATAGACCCTATTTTACGTATTCTTCGCATCTGTATGTGTGGCTGCGTTGTTCTTCTAAACTACGCAATGGATTTAATCATCATTTTGAGAATGTATTACGATAGACCAAAATATTATACGTGAATTTAAATAAAATACATCTCGATATATCGTGTCGAAAACCTGTGCGCAGTAGGGGAGGGGAATTGGTTCACGAAACACCAATATTTTCAGAACATATAATATGTTCAGCCAGTTTTCCGCGTTCTACTTTCCACAGAAAAAACAAAACAATTTTAGAATGAATTAAATTTCAAATTCGAATTTCATATTGGGCAAATAAAACTCGGTGGCAAGTCACCCGCGAACGCTCGACGCGAACGCACGCCACGATTCACGGTATGCTGTACGATTTTAATTAGTACTGTCAGAAATTCTGCACCGTACCTGCTGTATTATTCGTTTAATTTTATTTAACGTTCGTGCCTTTCATCCCCTGAAGAGTAACCATAAGGTTTTTGTTAAAAGGGGATGAAATTAAAATCAAATTAAACTTGCTGTAAGTATTAAACTTTACTGAAATACAAAACAATGGCAACGGTTCGAACATCTAATCAAACCTAAGACTGCTGAAAGGGTTTCCTTTAGGTACATATAGCCTTCTACATTTGTGAAAAAAACCCACGCTCATTTATACGAATCACAAGAAAACGAGAACAATGTAGACGAGATTGGATCGAAATCAAATAAGCCTTTTATAGTATCAACCCGAGTCTTTAACATTCATTCGGTCCGTCCGTAACGCCACTTGGATTGCTCGATTCTATCCAATATCTAGCGTTCAGTTCCTTAAATCCCTGTAAGCCTGTTTTAAAAGAAAGATGGAATAAAAACGTGAATGGAATGGAAAGGAGTTACGCAGCTAAGTAGTCGGTAAGAATTAAAACGGAAATGACTGGATAGGGCTCGTCTGGTGCTAATAAATCGCAATCATCTTATCGGACCCCGACATAAATAGTTAGTTCGTTCTTAGATCTCTGTTTTTGTTACCCTTGTTTAGACTCGTTTGTTGCTTTTAATTACTTTAGTTAAGCTCTCCAACAAGATATGCAGTGGCTACTTTTGATATTTACATTTATTGCTATCCTATATGCTTTATAAATAACGGTATTGGTGATTTTATTCACATTTAAACGGGAATAAAATCGTATCAATTAAAAGTTAACAAAAAACATTCACTGAACTCTAACTTTATAAATGCAGCTCACTTAAGCAAAGCGTTCCACACCGTAATAGCTATACATTTAAACTCGCCTCATTATATGAATGGTCCGTTTACCGCCTTCAGAAAATTATAAATCATTTGCTAAAGATTTTAATTAATTCAGACGAGGCTTCAAAACCAAGGCTCGTTATGAAGGTTAAATTAATTTTCCAAACTATCGTCGATAAATTACACGAGCATGGAACTTAATTTCTGACAAATTGTTTCTAAACAATTGTAATTTCGGACGACAAACATAAGTTGTTGGGGGTAGGAAATATTTAAAACAGAAAGGAAATTAGGCCTTTGTCGCGAGGTATTGAGTCTATTTGTGTTCGAAGTATCATTGATGAGGTATCCGTTGATACAAGAGGTGCTTGAGATCAAGTGACATACGAAAAAGAAAAGAGGCGAGGGTTCGAATCTGGGCAAGTACCGATGTGACATTTTCAATTCATTTGCGCTTTCTCAGTTTATTTTGGATATTACTGTGAAGGAAAATACCGTAAGAAAACCAGTCGGTCTGATCTGAATCATTAATTCCACTTAGGTATTTGTTAATACCGTTCAGTAGTGTTCTATTGACAGCTCATTTAGAGTTCACTTGAAGAGTGTTTTACACACCTATGTGTAAAACACTCTTATGTAAAATATTACAGCGTTGCATTTTCTTAGCTTAAATTTGAATTGATTTGATGAAATTACTCGTATTTATAAATAAAACTTAGATAGCGACATACATCGAGATAAATTAATTATGATTGATGATATTTTCGAAACTGTGCGTTTTTGGACTATATTGTAGAACTTTTCGTATTATTTTATTTGAGTTATGAAATTTAAAAAAAATATGTTGTATAAGTTTGAAGTCGCCAACCCGTCTAGAATAAGCGATTCCTTCCGTTTGAACTGAAGACTTTGTTCTGCTGTGGGTCACTAATTGCTTTGTATTATTAATATGTCTTCGCATTGCTATATCTTCATGGGGCGCTATGCTATTTCATAAATTAAACATGTCAGGGAAATTAAATAAAGGTGTATATTTAGAAAAACTTTTGTGAAAGAGAAACCAGAAACAATAGAGTTTCTTTGTTACGCAAACAATAATAATTTACTAACTGTAAGTTGGAGTTTGTTGTTGTTCTTGAATTCATGATTTATGCGAATACAATAAAACATTAACCCTTTAAAGGAAACACAGCTAGGTACGTAAAAGTAGGATCTAAGAGAAGATGTTTTTTTGCTACTGCTTCGCATGGTTACATCATATAAACACCAAGATTATCTATTTATTATATTTAAGTAAAATATTATTGCATGATAGGCACATTTTAATTATTTTAATGGTGAAGTGGAACAATTTCCCTTACGCATTTAAGAAGAATAACGCGGTCACACTGACAGACACGAAAGCTGTTTTTATTTATAATTATATACTTGTAGATTTTTCTATTTATCATAGATATTTGCCATAGAGCTATTGCTACCTTAGATGGCTAGCTTAATGACAGCTGCTTTGTTGTAACTTTCTTTCTGATATACTGTAATTAGTTTAGGCGGCTGCCAGAGGTATTCTCATGAGATCTAGTACCATTATCCAGCGAAAGATGCTCTATGTGCAAAGAATTCCGTGAAAAGAAAGGTCATCGAACTAGAAACAACAGCAACAGTCCTCATAGCAACGAGCTCCTCAAGTTATTTAGTTACCAAGATTGTTAAACGAATTTGAAAGGCATCACAGCTCGTTCGGTGGTACGAAAGCCGCACTGCAGTTAATCCCCATTCATATTACCTGAGCCGCTTCTTTCAGACTTTAATATGGCGTCTGTGGCAGTCGGCGGACGGTTTGATTAAATTTATATAGGATGCCTTGCAAGTGTAATGCACACCTTGAATCTTATACTAAGATTCATAAATCTTGCATCTTTATGTCTTAAAAACGTCCCCATGTTAAGGCTTCTGTGAAGAACTTTATGCTTTTGGCGTGAATAGAGGTTTTAATCAAATAATGAACTTTGCGCACGTCGTTTGTTTTTTTAAATATTAATGGAATGGAATGAATGTCCAACCTTTTAAAAGTCTCTTATGGTTTGTTTAATAAATGAATCAATATTGATTAACTGTATAGTCATGAATTTATTGGATTATGAGGTTTAAGATATATCATATTATTGATTATTTGATTTATGTTCAACGTTTTATTATAATTATAGCATGTGTGATCTATTAAATATATTATTTTAAATTAATAACAATTCATCAAAATAGTAGACTTTCGTCTAGTTAGTTTCTCTGTAGGATAAAATTTTCCAATTGCTCTTCAGTCTTCATTTATTGACATCAAGAACCTCTTTGATATTTCTTTGAAGACTAACAACTTCATCAGCTATTTCTTCCTTTGAAGGTATCAAAGGAAAACAGTTGATGTCTACGTCAGTTGGAACAGGAAGTTTGAATTTGAACCACTGATAGAACTGTCAAAATAACGAAACGTTATTCTAAACGGTTTTTGGGGCACGAACAAAACGCGACGATTTTTTTTTCATGTCAATCTTGGACTAAAATACACTGTGGTGTGTGTGGGTGTCGGGTCCAAAAGTCATCTTGGGATGATTGTGATGGCCAAAGCTTTTAGCAAACTAGTGTTTGTTTAGCTAGTGTCATCTCTAGCATTCTAGCATAAATGAGACTGTAGCCATTAATATTGGAAGGCTGAATAGACTATTGAACGGAACGTTTATAAAGTTGTGGGAAGCTACCCACAACTTTATAAACGTTCCGTTAAGTAATGATTTGCGACGATTTAACCATAAATTGTTGACGTTTAAACGTTGTTTAAATGTAAGCAACGTTTTTAAATAAACCTGTAAATGTGTCGCCAAATGTTCGAAATTTTCGAAATGTTGAAAGATTTAACCTTATCCCAGCGGTTAATTATGCATTTACTTTATGCAAATTTTATTTTAGCTGACTATGGAAAAACGACGTGGATCTTAAATAAATTCAATTTTAACATTTTGTTGTATACTTTTTTTATAATGTGGTATCAATTTTCATATAAAGAAGAAGACGAATTTTCATACGGGTGTTTCTTGAAATAAATGATTTGTTATTATTATTATGTTCTTGTTATAGGCTCGAATAAGACTCGTGACGGAAAACGAGTGTGAATTATTAATATAATAAAATAGTGGTACAATTTGTTCTATGACAGTAGTTCGCAATTAGATATAATTTATAACTTATAAAAAAGACAACAAGATTTATGTGCGGTATTTTTTGCTTATAATTTTCGCTTCTTGCTCATAGTTTTTCTGTTGACCTTAATTTGGTGTAGCGTGTCGACCTCCAACCACGTTTTGTTCTCATTATCATCTGCCTAGTTTTTTAGCAACTACGTTGCGGTCAGCTTCCAGTCTAACCGGATGCAGCTTAGTTCCACTATTTTACCTGGAGCGACTGCCTATCTCAAAAATCTAAATTAAATCATATTTTCAAACCTACCTTCCAATATGGGGACTTATGAAATGCCAGAAGTTGATTGACCGGTGCCCAATTTTTTCTTTTAAAAATAATTGGTTCTTACAATATTTCCGAATAACAATGTTAATAGGTATGATGTGTAGGCCTTTTAAAAAGTACCAGGTATTTAACAAAATAGAACAAACCTACACGTTTTGTTGGCAGTAACTACTCGACAACGGTCAATGACCCCATCCAGTTTAAAGGTAAGCCGGCTGTCTATGTCAGTCAGGCCACAGATGTACTTCATACATTTTTTTCATACTGGCAGACGGTTGGCTCGGTTCCACACGGGAAGTGTCGTCGCATTCCGGAGCAAGTCGCGCGAATGCCGAGTTGCTTGGCTTTTTGTATTACCCACGAATATGGGAGTTTGTGTCGGTTTCGAAGGCCATCGGCGTTAGTCAATGGTTCTCTACAGTTTCCATTACAGAGTCGAGAGAGAATTCTTAAACGAATGAGGCTTCTCTAAAAAAGTTTACAGTGAAACCGTTTTTAGGCTTAGGTGAAAGGGTAAAACGGGACCCTATTACTAATACTCCACTAGTCGTCAAGAAGATTGAAGAAGTAGTCACCAGGCTGTATCTCATGAACCGTAATAGTTAGACAGTTGAAATTTTCACAGATGATGTAGGTATTTCTGTTGCCGCTATAACAACAAATAAAAAACAGAATAAAATAAATATTTAAAGGGGCTCCCATACAACAGACATGTTTTTTTTTTGCGTTTTTATAGATAATGGTACGGAACCCTTTGTGCGCGATTCCGACTCGCACTTGGCGGGTTTTTTTAAATTAAGAATTAATTGTGGCTCATTTTATGTCCATCTAATCACTGTCTACCCTGGAAGAGATCACAGACAGCGATAAGGCCACCTTTTATATATCTTGTAGTATTTACCTATTTTTTTGCAATAGAAACAAAAACAACGTTGCATAAAGCAATTGTAGCAATAGGAGTTCCTATTGCTACAATTACTTAAATCAGGTGCAACTGAAATATCACGTTGAAACGTTACAGATAGATTTCACCTTCACCTCAGAAATCTGATTTACCAGTACTCGAGTAATTTTCAAAGTTCACCCGGTCCCTATACCTAACAATATACGGAGCAGTCGATCTCGGCAATTTCCTCGACGCTTCCATCGATGCGGTTCGAGACATTACGACACCTACCGGCGGAAAATGGAATTCAGTTAGCGTTTCCTTCTCAAACACTTTAATTTAAACTTGCAAGTAGGGGATTACTTGTGTAAGCCTCTTTCTTAGCACGTAATAGCGTTTGTAAATTGATAGATTACGCTGAATTATAATGGAAATTAATGTGTGAATTGGATGTTGGAATGCGTTCATTTGGGCTAGCTTTGCAGTTGATTTGACTGTCAAGAATAAAGTCAAATAATCTTGAACGTTAAACTGAACAAGAGATAAAATTGATTCTAGTCGCCCCTTCCAAAAGGTAGTTTCGTATAGTAAAGAAACTCCACCGTTACTCTTTTAAAATGTTTTGTATAAAAAAATATACTACACCACAAAAGGTGAAAAGAAACAGAATAAAACTATGGAAAGGTAAAATTAATGATGTCATAAAAAACATGGTGCTCACATATTATATATTAGTATAAGGTTTCGCTAGCGTGTTTGAGTAATTATGTTTCAAATATGTAGGTAAGTGAGTGTGTGTACCCTTTATACATTAACATACTTTTAAAACGCAATTCAACCTACAACGAGGACAGCCGTGAAAGAATATTACTAATACACTCTCTAACAAAGTCACTGCATAATGTCAAAACATTACTTCAAGCGAAATGAAGAATAGCTATTGCTAAGATTTAATTCGCCACACAATAGTTCACCGCAGCCTCATTGCTGATCACGATTTTCCATTCACTCAGTCAGTCAGCAACCAGCTGTTGTTTATTCTCACTTTATACAACATTATGACGTCATCATGTTGTGTAAAGTGTTTCGATCGGTTTGTAGCGCGTCAATTTGTACTGGAAAATTGCTACGCTTCGACAAACTCGATATTTGTACTTGTTGCAGTTAACAAGAGAACATATTATAATGTGTTACAAGGTTTACTGAAAATATAAATTGCAATTTTATTTTATTGTAGGTAGGTATTCGTATAAGTATAAGTTTTAAAATTGAGTGTGTTTTCTTAGCACTTCATTGTAATTGTTTTATTTTAAAACCTTTACTGACGGAAACATTAAAACACTCAATATTTCGACGTCTATTTATATAGAACCGTATTTTTTACCATAATAATTCACCTCTGCCAATATTGTATAGCCAAAACCATAAATAACTCGAGAGCTTATCGAACAGTTAGAAGAAATAACAATGGAATGATTTATCGTGCCTATCCAGTTTAACCGTCAATATAAAACAGCATAAGAAGAAGAATAAGATACCTAACATGAATATATCGTTTCGTAATAATATGACAAGTATCAAGTCAGGAACACTGGGCTAAATAAACAGTATAATGAAGAAAATATTCAACTTACATACCTACTAATGTACTTACTGAAACAAAAATACTTCGGCGTCAGGGCGCCAAACTTTGTATATAAGTAAAGTATTTTAATCTGCGGAGCGCAAGCCAAAGTTACTATTTACATAAAAGTGATATTTCGCCTCCAATTTATTCGTCACGACGTTTAATTAGTAAGCGTTAAAAAGGGAAGCTTGTTGTTTGATTATTTACATTTTACCATCTAAGAGAGACAACATCATTAGATGAGTTCAAGGCAAGAGACGAGAGAGCTACGTGAAACAAAATGCTTTGTTAGGAAAAGCCGATTTGTAAGCCAATCTCATTATTATACAACTCTGAAGATTTTGTCTAATTAGATAGACGTCAGAAGAAAATTGATGCAGACTCTCTGAATAATGAATATTCCTATGGCGGACCTCAGATGAGCTGTATTTAATAAAGAACTGTTTCATTCAATCTTTTGTAATTTGAAATATGCTTTGCTTTGACCCTAAGTAAAAACCTAAAAATAAAATAAGAAAAGTATTAAAAAAAATGAAATACACGTTTTCCGAAAGACAATAGAATAATCGCATTGGAAGTTAAATGAAAGTCAAAGGAAGACAAAATAATTGTCTCTAAATTGCAGCCTTCATTGCACTAGAGCTAATGTTTTTTTTATTACACAGCAAAGAACAAGTTAAATATAGAACAGAGGTTACTAGCGACGAACAAATAGGCATTTTATTTTCTATTCGAAGCTGTATAGGCATAAAACATAACTAACAATGTGCATGTACACAGTGTGCAACATTTTTGTCATAACAACGCGCCTTGGAAGCTAAATGAAAGTCAAAGGAAGACAAAATAATTGTCTCTAAATTGCAGCCTTCATTGCACTAGAGCTAATGTTTTTTTTTATTACACAGCAAAGAACAAGTTAAATATAGAACAGAGGTTACTAGCGACGAACAAATAGGCATTTTATTTTCTATTCGAAGCTGTATAGGCATAAAACATAACTAACAATGTGCATGTACACAGTGTGCAACATTTTTGTCATAACAACGCGCCACTCGGGGGACAAAAGGGGCGCCCGCGTGGTCCAGCGCCTAATTGGACTTCACATGGAGGTGAGATACACGTGTTGTTGTTTGTCTTTGTGTACAATATGTTACGCAAGTGTAAACCATATTGTTTTATGAGTGAATTCACCTGGGGTTTCAATAGTCTTTGTATCTGTTGAACATTCTGTATCATTTACAAACAATTAAATCAAATCAAATCAATCTTTATTTGTGAACATAAGTACAAAAAGGTGTTATTTATACATTTTAGCTGATCTGTATGTTCGGCCAATAATCGGCATACAAATATAATATTAGTAAGCAGGTTATTTTTACTATCATAATTAATAAAGTCTAGGATAAAAGAAATGAACCAATTGAAAAAATGTCATGAGCCGCATAAAATAAAGTAATTGAAATAAAGTAATAGTAAATTGAAGTAATTATTAAGAATGTCAACAAAGTTAAATTTAGTCATAGTTTGTCGTTTAAAAAGTCTTCATTTAACAATTCCATCAGCGATTTGCCTTTTTACGGACGCCATTCTAGCGTACACTTGTATGTAATTTTATTAGAAACATAATAAATCAATGGTTTTTCAAAGATATGTTATTACTTATAGTGAAAGTGTGTTATAGTTTTAAATAGTAAATAATGTTATTATGTAAAGGTAATAATTTTATTAAAATTTTTAGGTCTGCTTCTTTTCGTGTGGTTAGTGACTAACCTGGTGTCTCTCTCTCTTAGGCCTCTGACTTAGCATCACATACTAGAAGGACTGGGTACTGGGTCTGGGGTCTGGGGTCTGGTACTGGGTATTAGGTGATTATCTTGTAATGATAGTTTTCAGGTAGAAATAAACAAAATTCGCCGTTTACTTCGCATGTAAAAAGGATAATAAGGGCTAGAAATGGTTATTCAAAATGGAAGTAGGTATTACCCAAGACATTAAGCCGAATAATCCTGGCTATTCATATTATCTTCATAAGTTAAGAGCCCTGTAGAAATCTAGATTTAAACAAGGAACTGCGTAAGCTAGAAAGTAACAATGCGTAAGTTACAAATCCACAAGAAGAAGCTTGTGACTCATACCTTTTGATTTCTAAAACACGCGTGGGAACACCACAGCCTGAATCCTTTAGGTCTATCTCATTCTTGGAATTATACATCCTCAGTTTCTCAATAGGAATACCTAAATAATATACATCAACCTGTTTTTCCTATGAATTTCATTGATCATGACGAAACTATTGAGTATAATTAACGATATAAGAAAAGAGAGGGATTCATTAAAAGATGAAATAAAAGAGTACGTCTGTAAGAGATGTAGGATCCATGGTAGGAAAGCAATTGGAACAGAAAGATAATAATTTTGTCAACAGCAAGATTAACGTAAACTCTGCCACCCCATGATTGGTTATTGGGAAATGTTTGGATATGAATAGGATTGATAATAAGAGAGGCAGCACACAAACAGAAGATGGACGGATAGTGTGGAAGATAACTTGTTTAAAAAGTATGCGGACATTGGTATGACGGCTGACAGAAATGTACAGACGCCAGCACATCAAGCTATCCCTAACTGTCAAATTTTCTCAATTAAAAATGAACCTTATATCTTTGCAATAAAGTTGAAATACTATCAAAGAAAGGAGACGGGCGAATCTGGGCCTAACGTTACACAAATGAAATATTTATCAATATTTTGTTTCAGTTCTTTTGTGGTCAATTATAAAATATTAAGCAGTTTTATCATGGCATAAGAAATTAAATATTTAATTAAATTAATACTGACTTCCCTTATTTTCTTTTTCAAAAAATGTTGCCAGATGAAATAGGTAAGTTAATCGATGTTACAATCGACTGTTATTACAAAAATGGAATAACATATTATCTAAAATAATTTAAAAGTGATTCGGTTTTATTCTTTATTACTGTTTTCGTGTGCTGTAATAATAATTATTTATTGATCTTGTAACGACTTTGGCTACGTATAAAGGATTCTGACGGTGATTGCTTTAACGATCGACCTACGCATTTGAAAGTGTTTTTAATTCATACTCCCTCTGCTGCTGTCTCAAACCTCTAGAATCTAGTTGGACGGCGTCTGAATCTTCAATGTATGAATGTCCTACAATAAATTCAGGTTAATTCTAATTAACAATAAAGTCAAATAGTTATTTTCTCGAAATATAACGTGAGGGCACGGTGTCTAACCTCAGCTTAGAGTTTGTTTTGTACAAACAAATATCATCCTATATTTTCTTTCTCCCAGGGAGCAGCCGTAAATAATTTAGTTTTTTTTTAAATGGTATAAGTGTATAAATAAAATAATTCAGTAATTGTTACTGTAACCTCAAGCCCAACTTTCTATGAACTTTCGCCCGTCGCCTTTGACAGATTGTGGTAACTTGATGTGCTGGCCTCTGTACAATATGCTAGACAGGGATAAGTAGGTGATGACGAATGCGCTGGCATGATTCGCCCTTCTTCCTTCCCAGTCTTTAACATAGACAAAAAAGTTTTTTTATTTGGCAGCAACTACAGTGACAAATTATATGAGAAGAAAGAATCTATCTGACATGAGCCATCAACAAAAAATAATGCTTGGTTAATGACTGTACCAGGTTTGAGCTTATTGTCTTTGCAATAAAGTTGAAATACTATCAAAGAAATTTGACAGATTGTGGTAACTTGATGTGCTGGCCTCTGTACCTTTATATGACGCGTTCGCAAATGAATCGGGACGAAATTTTGAAAGGGATTTTAACATTGAAATCATATCGCTAGTGGCCAAAAAGCACCAGTTATGTGTTTACTATATTATAATTAACAATAAATTGCCCTTGTTAACAACAAACTATCTTATTTTAAAGTTAAAATCCCTTTTAAAGTTTCGTCTCGATTCACTCCAGCATCCACTTCACCCCGTTTGATGGTATTCAATAACGTTACTTTTTATGAATTGTCAAAACGCGGCATTTGTACGTGATTGGTATGAAATATAACAATGTGACGTCACAGATTTTTAGAATCAAATGGAATACTTATTAGCATTAAATGCAATTTTACAATTATATCTTAGCATAATATTTAATTCTGTACAGTGATGGAAGTTTTTAAGACGAGCGGTCTTCTATCTATGTGATTTCATATTTTATTTTTGACCGTTTCAAATAGTCATTTGTAAAGGGCTGGATTTGACATTGTTTATAGGAAGATGTAATTTTCACAGCCTATTTTCCCTATAGATTATAATTATTATCTATGTCATGACACGAAAGAAAATGTTTCTATGCTAGAGATTAATGATAGTAACATAGTCATTATAATTCCGGATATTGCTAAGGTGTCCGCCGGGTATCGGTGCCGGAAATCGGTGGGTTTCTATTATAGGCATGCCGACACTTTGATTAGAGTTGGCCTCAATCGTCCAAATGCCTTCCATAGACAAATTTAAATGGAGTGCTTAATTCTGTGGTGGTGATGGCAAAACTTAGCCTAAGTTTAAGGTTCTAATTTGAGACACAAAAAAGTTAAACACATTAAGCAACAACAAATTTTTCTAAAAAGGTTGTGTTCTACTTTTAATAAACATGAAAATACTAAAACAAGTACCTCTTTTATTATTTCTTGAGATCTACGAAAACTTATTTCGACTTGTGTATTTATTTTATAAGTAATATATATATACATACGTTATACGTTTTATTCTTTTTTATAAGTAAATAAAACAATAAAATCTCGATATTATTTCGTACATAAAGTAAACTTTTACTCTATCGAAATCGAAACTATAATAGCAAACAATTTCTTTCTTATATTTTTGGCCAAAAGCTTCGTTTATTTTGCACTGTTGGCAATATTCCCGCTATTATTCACAAAGTGATATTATTGAGATTGGCAACAATTTCATAAGCACCTTTTTCAGTACAATTGAGTTTATTTTTCATTTGCCCGGACTGTGGACCGATATTCTGCGAATTTCGTTTTAATTTTGTTCCTGGCAGCATTTCAAATGACAGTATCGGAAAAATACCTACTATTGATGTTATTTATTCATTGTTGATATTGAATTGGCGAGATGGCTGGGGCCGGTAATGAAAAGTTAATATTTTTATTATTTATACCTACCTAATAATTTATTAACCTCTTTATTTTCTAACCGTTTTCTCGTTGTTTCTGCGTCATTATCTAACAATCAATCTTCCGAGCCTTTTCCCAACTATGCTGGGGTCGGCTTCCAGTCTAACCGGAACCAGCTAAATACCAGTATTTTATATGGAGCGGCTGCCTATCTGACCTCCACAACCCAGCAACTGGGTAATACGATACTCCGTGGTAAGACTAGCTGTCAGATTTTCGGGCTTATGACGACTCGTAACGACTATCAAAGATGCACAAATGACATCCGAGACCAACGGCTTAACGTACTTGCCGAGACACAGAAGAGTCTCGGTTTGTAAAGATGGTCACCCATCCACGGCCAACCCCGGCAAGCGTAGCTTAACCTGACGGATTGACCTGTGCGGCTGTTATTACTTAGCACCGAGCTCCTCCTCCTAACGGCATTATCTAACGAATTGAGCTATTCGAAATCGAGATCAAAATGGCGCACAACAACATACTACACTACTTAATCGTACGTCCACCTGCCAATAGTGTAGCCAATAGTAGGTAATATATTTATCCGGTTCGTGGAAGCCATGTAGCGGATATCCATATCCAGCAGCAGATCATACGGGTAGATATGATTCTAGAGCGATGATCATCTATTATTGAGTGACATGAAGTGCGTACGTGGAGTCGGCAGCCAAGTACAGAAATAACTCCGCATTAAATTAGAACGAGGTATATTTACCTGAATTTTAGTATCTTTAGAAGCGGAGAGATTTTGTCTAAATTAGATATAACAAGATTCAGTCCTAGGCAATGAAACGTGAACTTTTTATTTTACTGAAAGGCAGACTCAACTACCATTTTCTACACAAAAATAACATACATTTGTAGCCTATTTTTGTATATTAATTAGCTAACAGTTACTGCGCTATAATTTCTTCTAAGCCTAAATCTTCGTACTATAATACGTTCAAAACGTTGATGCCCTTAATAATAACAACTATCAAACTCAAAGTCAAAGTATTTATTTCAAATAAACCATTTACCATTACAGGCACTTTTGAATTGTCAAGAAGTCGGTCAGTCAGAAAGATGAAGCTATTTGCCAATTCCAAAGCAGTAGGTACCTATGGAGAAGAACGGGCAAGAAACTCCATGGACACTCTTTTAAACAAAATATGGTTACAAAATTACATAATTCGTATTATTATTATACATGTGAGAACGATGCAAAACGTTAAAAGCATCCGATATAAAATATTTCAAACCAAAATTAAATTAAAACAAGCCATAGCCCACTGACAGCGCCCGTTCACGAACATGACGCATGGATTAGCATCATTCAGCTCAAAGATACACCAACGATACTCATACAAAGATCTACCTTCACAAACGTCATAACGAGCTGGCTATCGTGATGAAGTTCTATCTCAACGTTGAAATAAGTTTGAGATCACTTTGTGAAAGTTGCTAGTTATCTAAGTACCTAGTGGCTGTCGTGGCCGGCCTTATCGGACCAAATAGTTCCGGTATCTATTGATAACTAGTCTTGTTGGTGAGATAAAGTCAGTCAGCTGACAAGGAATGTAGAGTAGGGTGCAAAGTTTTTATAAGGTAGGATGAAATCTTAATTAATTGTGATGGTTTTTTTTTTTGAAGAAATCACAAAATAATTTACTATAAAAAAATTGCCTTCGACACGATAAAAAGAAAAACAAAATCACATTTTGACATTAATTATTATAGTTATTATTTAAATCCCATAAAGTTACGGCTGAATTTCAATAGGTGACCGCAAAAATAAATTTCTGAACCTAATCTTGTTAGTTTTAAATACTTGTACATAATATATTACTTTTACTGTTAGATTGTACAATAATTGTATATCTTCCTGTTTAGAAGTGTCAGTTCGTTGATAGCTCTCTTTTTTCTAATTTCTAACTAAGTTCTAATTTTTCTTCAAATAAGAAAATTCAATTGGGCTTTCTAATCCTATTGTTTAAATACGCTGGACATGCCACAACACCCTGTCCTCCATCTTCCGCATTCAGTGTGTCCCAGCCACATTTTTTTTAATCGCCAGTCCATCTTGCTGGGGGGCGTCCGTCACTACACTTGCCGATAAGCGGATTAATGATTAGTGACTGTATCACCATAATTATTGACTGTTTAGTGACTGTTTTTATAGATAACTAGCTTCCGCCCGCGGCTTCGCCCGCAAAATGTGTCGACAAATTATACACATAAACCTTCCTCTTGAATCACTCTATCTATTACAAAAAACCGCATCAAAATCCATTGCGTAGTTTTAAAGATTTAAGCATACATAGGGAAGTAGGGACAGAGAAAGCGACTTTGTTTTATACTATGTAGTGATGGTACGGAACCCTTCGTGCGCGAATCCGACTCGCACTTGGCCGGTTTTTTTGACGTCAGTATAAATTATACTGAGTCTACTCGCATATAATATCTAGTTATTGCGTTAATCTCAATGTTAATCCACTTTCGTTCGAAGCTCCCTAAACACCATCCATCAATGACAGTGGAAAAAATTAACGCCCTTATAAAGGGACGACGCTTGCTTTATACTAAAAATGTAATATCGTCGGAAATATTCCGATGTTTTGGTGAAAATTGCCCAAATTTGCTTCCTGATATTCACTTTGGGTGAAATTGAGGCAAGCGCTAAGAATATCTAGGTAAGGTTTAAAATGTGAGACGGTCCCTTAGGACTAGGCATTTTTAGGTTAAGTGTTATTGAAGTATTTTTTTTTATTACGCTTCTTGTACATACATATTTTTTAGTTTTAAGTTGTATAATGTATGTATGATTTGTGTTTAATTCCTGAAAATAAATCGGTAGAATATTAGTAGTAAATGATTTCCGGAAAGTAAATCCCGGGATGAGCAGACTATCCGCAGACGATTTGGAATCTTAAGGAAATATCCTGGAAGTCTTCTTGTTCTAAGTCGTGTGCTTTATTGCATAGATTATTATCAATATGTTGTGCCATCAAACAATTGTTTAAGGTAAGATTATATAAGAGGAAAAAATTGGCATACACGGGAGGTGACTGTTATTAATCACAAAATTGCAGCGACGAACATAAATGAACAGATTTTTAATAAATTACGCTCTCAACACACGCTAGGAAATACAAATGATGTGACAGCATAATTTTCTATAAGGTGACTCATTATCGAATTGTTGTTATTTTATTTTATTTTATTATGTATAGACTAACACTAGGTATAAGGTACTTTACTAACACTAATGGATCTGTGTTATCCGATTATTTAAATAAATAATAAAATCATAAAATAATAATTCATCTTGTTTAAAATTAGAACGCACACAAAATATGTATTTTCAAAATACTTACCTAACAGAAAACATCTTAATTCAAGGACAGCCAGCATTATTTTTCACCTCTCAGTATTATAAAATATTACGTTAATAAAATATCTCAACTCATAAAGACTTTTTAGCCGGTATTATAATTTTATTATACCCGTAATCTTTGGCGTCAGCTTCCTAGGGGTATAAGGATGAAGTTAATTCTTATTTCCAACTGGGGGCATAAGTCCCAATTCAGCGGAAAATCTAAACGGTATGTCTGTATTTCCGTTAGGAACGAAGTAGGGATACCTACGCCTTATTCAATGACTTTGAAATTAAATAGCGCAGTAACAAGATCTTACAAATAAATTAATTATATGATGAATATAAAGATTAAAATATTTGAAATAAGTCAAATTTTATATTGTAAGCACTAAATAAACCTGTATCACAGGCGACAGGAGCGCATAAGTACTTACGTTATGGTAAAAATCTTTTTAACATTAAAAGTCTGGAAACAGCGACAAAATTAAATGAATTCATTATTTTATACTTTGGTTACCTACCCATACTTTCTTTAAAAAAACAAAACAAAATAAATAATAGTTTAAAAAAACTAAAAAAACACGTTTTTTATAGAAAACCGAACTAAAAAATATAAAATCTATTTTGTAAATTGTATGTTTGTACAAAATATAAAGCGTGTAAAAAAATTTCGTTTCACTTTTTTTCTAAGAAATCTTCTATAAAACCACCTGTGAGTAGGTATTTATTAGGCACGGATGTGACAATTTTAGAACTCTACTTTCGGAACATATAGGGCTAAGAAAGGAACATGGATGGGTTTTAGTCAGTAAGAGTCTGACACTCCCTTCCGCTCCACCCAGAGCGGGAGAAGTCATTGTATGATATCCCAGGTTTAAAAAAAAAAAAAAAGGTACCTATATCCGAAATTCGAATCGAACGCTATGGGCAGAACGAATACATACATGCAAAATACGTTCTCAGTTTGAATTGGGATGATGATTTTTTTTATTAGTCCATAAGCTAGATTATTAAACATTATTTGACACGTATTTTTTCTTTTTTTACGTAATCCAAAGATGGTCTATACATTGAATTAAAATAACAAGTATGTAGTTTTTATACTTACTTGTGACCTAGCGAGCCCCACTCCCCAACTTTAATGCGTTTTATCTAAGTCATTTTCTATTAAAGCCTTCTTAAGGTCCTGGTGACCTGTAATACAGGTTTTTTCACTTCAGGCATCAGCTCTCACAATGAGAATGTATATAGTTCAAAACTGTAAAGTGCTACAAAAACATTGTGAGAGGAAATAAAATTAACTTATTATTATTAATATGATAAAGCAAAAAATACATGTTATTTTTTTTTATTATCTGATTGACGGACTCAATGTAACTTATTTTTTTTACTTAGGCATCACCTCTACTGTCGGTGTTATCTAAGGTTACCTATTGCGAGGCCTATATATTCTTCTATCCCAATTGACTGTGCTCCCTCAACACTGGCAACACCGACTGATCCCTCGAGTTCAGCGAGCTGTCAACCATGAAACAAGTTACGTACGACCGGGATATTTTTCATACCGTCCGCAGCTAGAAAAGTTTACTGAATGTCACTCCAAAAAGAAACTTTACTTAATTTAATTTATATGAAAAATGGTTCAATTTTGCCCAACAAGACACTAATGACTAAAGACTTTTTGGTACGAAGTAATACATGAAGTGACGAAGATTCTGATGAAGAAGTTTTACTCCTACTTGGATTGGCACTTATTTAGAGCGTAATAACAAAACTAAGTAAATCTGCAAACGTAAAATACAATCTTTTATTAAAATTAATGTGACTTTCTAATTAAAACTTCATCTGCAGAGTAACATTCAGTTAAAACTAATTAGAGTTAATTTTTTAAATTTTAAGTAAACGTCTTTCATCAACTTTACCTTTCTATTGCAAAAAACAACGGTGGCCTAAAATGAAAAAAAACATTAAAAGAAAGTTACTATAAAATGTAAATGTACATTAAATAACCTACTTGTATGGTTAATGTAGTACCTAAAACTCGACCTGAGAATGTATAATTAATTTAATTATTAATTTACTCGTGGAGAATCTCGAATCCTTCTAGTTTTGATTATAATTCAGCCAGATTACAGCAATAATCCTAGTGGATAACTGCTAACATCTAGACTCACTACACCGCTGCTGGCAGCTCTCGACAAAGATAATAACACATCGTAATAATTAATCGCTTCATTTGTACTAACAGAGAACACTCTCTCTCTTTCTCTACTCTCATTAGCTTCTCTTTTTGGGGTTCCGTACCCACAGGGTAAAACGGGACCCTATTACTAAGACTCCGCTGTCCTTCCGTCTGTCCGTCTATCACCAGGCTGTGCCTCATGAACCGTGTTAGTTAGTATAAATGTCGCAGGTATATTGTCAAAGCCTATTACAATTTCACTAGTGATATTATAATTAAACGGTAGATTGACAATCGACTTCATTTCTTACAATATAACGGTCTGGTTTTAGTAACATTGTAATGTCACGGGGACACTATAGTGATATTATAATAAATCTAGGTATATCATGAATGAAGTTGAATTGTTTGAATAGTGTTTTGTGCATTTCTTTTATTAAATATTTTCAAAATGTGGGACTGTGAACATTTGAAACTGATTGAATTTACTATTATTGTTTTGCAAATCGCGAATGAATAAGAATTGACCAATCAGAACGCTCGACTTCTCCCACTATCAACTTCATTCATGATATACCTAGATATTTTATTATAATATCACTATATTGTCCCCGTGACATTACAATGTTACTAAATAGAGGCCGATATAAGAAATGAAGTCAGTTCACAATCTACCGTTTAATTATAATATATCACTAGTGAAATTGTAATATCATGGCGTTGACAATATACCTGCGACATATACAACCGCATAGTTAGACAGTTGAAATTTTCACAGACGATGTATTTCTGTTGCCGCTATAACAACAAATACTAAAAACAGAATTAAAAAAATGTTTATGGGGGCTCCCACAAAGCAGACATAATTTTTTTTTGCCGTATTTATAGATAATAAGTACAGAGCCCTTCGTGCGTGTGTCCGACTAGCATTTGGCCGGTTTTCCAGAGTAACGCGTGAAACAATTAAGTATCCACTAATGGCTAACAACATCAATCTAATCTTTCCCCGTTTTCTTTCTCCCCCAATTATCTTTTTTCTTTAGACGTCACAGCCAACGAACCACGGCCGAGAACAAACTAATTAATTTTTACTAATTTACAAGTCGTTTACTTTAAGTGTTCTTTGAATGGCATTGAAAAATTATGCGGCAATTTTTCTCGCTTGTACAAGATAATTGTGATCCGTGATAATTGTTCTAATTTCTTCTTTTTTTTGTTGCAGGTATGTTGTTGAAGTGTTATGATTGGCCTTTTATATGCAATAATAGGAGTATAATCATCAAGAGTGACAAAAACAGGTAATTAGCACGTAAGACGATAATTTATGGTTACTTTTTGTTCAACTTTTGTTCTGTAATGGATTAAAACATAAGAATCACATGCAAAGTTCTCTTAAGCCTGTACAGTGTCATTCTTGTGCCAAACTTAAGTCGTATGAATTAATGTGTTTAATTATTGTTTCCCTTTAAAACAAAGTTCATTTGTTAACTTCAACTTGGAGCCAGTATATCTGAGTAACTCCATTAGGGTCCCTAAGGAACGGGTCTCGGTTGCAAGATGGAACCACTTCACCAAGCTTCCTACTCCAACTTGATAAGTTACAACGATTTATGTGAATTACAATGGGTCATATTCATGCTTAGGGCATTATCGTCGGTAATCCTCAGGGCCCACGATAGGTGTGCCTGAAGTCATTACAAAGGGGTCGTTGACCCTTCAAGTCCCTTCATGCAAAACGTAGATGGGTGAACGTTTAGTTAACTAGGTTTAAGTTTAGTCGTACGTTGCGAAGTAATGGCCGGTTGGCTAGATCAGTCAAGTTTGTGTGTGACAGTCACACAAGTTTGACGTGGAGTGGAGTACAGTTTCAGAGTTTCGAACCAGTTATAAGCTGAAATGGAATTGCATCCATTATGTCCGAGTTACGAAGTAGTTAGTTCCCTTTATTCGTGAGTGGTACTATTTACTCTTCGAATCTATAAAGCCACATTTACACGATGAAAGTTTCTTTTCTAAGGGATACAATACAATTGAAGGAAAAATTACTTGCATCTTCTAAACACTTTTTAAATTATGGTCTTCCACCAGGAAGTAAATCGCACCGTGTAAAACCAGCTTTATAATAAAAAATGCTGGGACAATGAGCAAACTTTTCTACCATATTTATTTTCTTAAAAAGCATCATAATATTTTCTTTTCTAATACCCGTTGCAATTATTTTAACATATTTACTCACTCTTTGTACTTTGGTAAATCATAAAACACCTAATTGTTTCAACAACTTGTATAATGTATAAACTAACATCTGTGTTATATCGCATAGTTTCGCCGGTTAATGAGGCAGAGAAACTTAAATGCGCTAATTAAAGTAACTAATGTATTAAATGATCCGTCGCCATCTTGAATGCACGGTGACTGACTTTTAATTGTAATAAAGAGCGCTTCTCGCTCCCGACGAAGTTTCACGCGAGACGTTTAAACTCATACGTCTTACTTCATACATATTGACGCAACTCGATTAGGTATTAAACGAAGAAGTTGTAGAGACACGAAGGAACTGAAGTCTCTCTGGAAGAATTAGTTTAAGGACTATTTAAAGTTTAGCATTGAAAGTTCTTATTACAATTCCTCTCAGATCCATTATTGCGTAACATTATTTCAAGCTTAATTAAAACTATTTCCAGCAATAATACACGTAAGTAAGGCTCGGAAAGTTATTTCAATTCTAATTAAAATATCTAGCGCGCGTGTCATGGACACCGACATTGTACCAAAAATTTCATTCCACGTATGACCGCCCCGGAATCTTGCGCCCCACAGCGGTGAACAGCAAAATTTTCCAAGTGAAAATTCAATGCAAAACGGACCCAATACAGACGTTTTCATATTTTTCTCTCAACCAAGTTTGACAATTGAGTTACGGCTAGCGATTGTTGTTTTCAGGTCGGTTGTTCGTAAAGAGTGCATGTTTTCCAAGTTTTATTGTAAGTAGGTCACTATTACCATAATATTTTGCGTGTTCAACTGGTAATGAACGAGAAAATATCATGTATGTGTGGAATAGCTTTTAAGCTCGCGGAT
This sequence comes from Hyppa rectilinea, assembly GCA_951799385.1. Classification (NCBI taxonomy): domain Eukaryota; kingdom Metazoa; phylum Arthropoda; class Insecta; order Lepidoptera; family Noctuidae; genus Hyppa; species Hyppa rectilinea. The sequence goes on from OX637314.1 coordinate 8,331,858, forward strand.
TCCAAGAATCGTGGTAGGAAATAAGTATAAAAAGTGCTTTACCTCTATACAGCGTAATTTTAAATTCAAATATAAAAGTACAGAGGCCAGCACATCAAGTTACCACAATCTGTCAAATTTCTTTGATAGTATTTCAACTTTATATCAAAGACATAAGGTTCATTTTTAATTGAGAAAATTTGACAGTTAGCTTGATGTGCTGGCGTCTGTACGTAAAGCTACTAATTAAAAGAATTTTCTTTTGTGTAAAACTTTTCCAGGACTTTAATAACCAGATGGCGTTAAAGTCATTCGTCGGGAATTCACAATAGGACCTCTAAACAGTGGGACCACCATCCCTCACTTATGTTAATCTATTCCCGCGCAGATATATTTAATCCTTTACAGAGTGTCGCTTTACCAGGGATTACACGGGATTTTGTTAATTTCGTCGTTCATTACGCTGCTGAGATACATTACGTGTAGCTCAGCAGCGTGTAAAGCTTTGATAGATATTTACTTCACACATGTTTACAGTACAATGTCTGCAATATATTAGGTTTAGGTAATGACGTCACTGCAGTGCTTATTCTATATCTATAAAAAAACTATAAATCAAAGTCGCTTTGTGTAAAATAACAATAGTGAAAACCGCAATGAAATCGATGCGGTTTTCACTTATAATTCAGATTGGTTTTCCGGAAGGTTTATGTGTGCAAAATAAGTATTAAACTAACATTGGTACGGTCGCCAGCTTATCATGCTACCACAAATTGTCAAATTTTCTCAATCGATTTTGAACTGAACTTTCAGTGTTTTAAGGTTTAAAATTATTTATAGAAATTTTACAGTATAGCTTGATGCGCTAGCGACCGTACATAATATAAAAAGAATTCTCGACATTTTGTGTAGTTGTAAAAACCATGTGGAACAGGAGTGGGCCGCTAGTATATTAAATAAGTGCTCGGTTTTAGGCTGTGTTGATTGATTTAAGTAGGTATTATTTGGTTTTCATTTCATTAATGTAAAACTTGGAAGTGTACTCACAATACCTACCTACTCATTATCCGAAAGGGTTACCGCTACCCCGGAACATAACAAGCTAAAGAAGGAACATGGATGGGTTTTAGTCAGTAAGAGTCTGATACTCCCTTCCGCTCCACCCTGAGCAGGACTCCTCCTTCTTCTTCTTTTCGTGTGGTTAGTAACTAACCTGGTGTCAGAGTTTTAATGCTGCCCATGGGCCTCTGACTTAGCATCGCATGCTGTTGAGAAATATTTCTCGGGCATGCCGGTTTCCTCACGATGTTTTTTTTCCTCAGGACTCCTCCTGCTCAGGGTGGAGTGGAAGGGAGTGGGGGGGGGGGGGTTTAAGGGCGGGAAATCATCCAATGACTCCTCATTGGATGATTTCCCGCCCTTAAAAAAATATCGCAGCCAGTGTCTTTTAACTTTTCCCGCTCGTGTAGAAGAAAAACTCAAAGAAAGTTTATTTAGAAGGTATGCCTACAGAAATATCGGGTTTTTTTGATAAGTATAACAAGTATCTCTTCACGTTACTTCCTCGTGCGTGATATTCAATACTTTTAATTATCTTTAATAACGTTAATCATTTATTCACTAAAGTTATCTATATGACTCATAAATTCCATCTAAGCTATTATTCCATGCATGTTTATAGCCATTGTTTTACTATTTTCCGGTAATAATTATATATCTCGACACGGAAAACATTTTCAACAAATAAATTGAAAATGTTTTTTATAGATCATGCTATGAAAATAAAAAAGCACCACAGCTCGGCGAGAACGATCAATCAATCATAGAGAGCTATTCATAGAATTTATCTTTTTTATTGAGCGTTTTATTTATGGCGAGGGGTATTTTCGATTCCTTCAATAGCCCCAACACATAATAGATATAGCTAAGGAAGTGGCTGTGTCGGAATGATTTTTTGGTCATACCAAACTGTGAAAAATGACATGTGATTGGGAAACTTTGCTACCCCTTTGTAATGGACGTAAAAACTTAGACTTACAGGGTATTGAGTACCTACCAATAATCGTTGAATATATATGTAGATATCGTTGAATTGAAGAAACTCTGTTTTTCTTCAAAACTTTAACTTAATTTTAGGTAGGAATAATGTTTAGTTTCCTAAGTACGTAATGCTTAAAAACCGGTGAAGGAAAACATCGTGAGGAAACCATCATGTCTGAGATATATATTTCTCAACAGCATATGAAGCTAAGTCAGAGGCCCCTGACACCAGAACAACTCTGACACCAGGTTAATAGTCACTACCTACACAAAAAGAAGAAGAAGTACGTACACAGCAAATCTGCGTGCGCATAAATCAACTTAGACTTACGTTAAATAAACAAGTAATAAGTACAGAATAGATACAAATAAAGACGCGGTTCTTAGCATCCACCTCGAATTTGAGAGGAACAAACCCTATGTTTAGAGGCAATTTAAATCACAACCCACCATCCTATACCCCACCCCTTCCATATTCGCGTAAACGATACAAACAAAGGTTTATAAAGGCACTGAAACATTCGATCACGACAACCGTCATCTATCTAAACAAGATGTGATGTGATTGTAGTCAAACGCACGCCATCCATCGAGCTCACACTCCCGCGGCGGTTCGATGTGGCGTGTAAATCACGCAGATTACCTCGCACAATATCATGGAGGAATTGTGGAGGAAACAAGTATATTTGTTAGAAGGTGTGGTGACAACTGACAATGTTACTCTGTTGATAAAGGGATTTCTTTAGGGTTGAAGAAGTGATAATATCTGTCTGTAAATATCTTAAAGTGCTGTAAAGACTGTCAGAGAATGACTGGGAAGTCACCGCGTGTCGAGGCCGTCCGATCTTTCAGATATACACGAGATATTTTTCTTCACCTGAAGTAATGGTGCTCAAGTCACCTGTTGTGCTATTCTGTACAAATCTCGCCGTGAAAACGTAGATGAAGTGAGTTTAAAGTGAGCTGTCAATAGTGTCAATCCCTAGCATAAGGTGGAACGATTTACTTCTCGCTAACTTCACCTAAGTTTTGACGGTGATATTTTAAACAGAATCAATCAACTGACGATTTTTAAGTAGTTCTAATCTTTCTTGTTTGCCTTACTCTAGATCTTGATCGTTCATACCTATCAGTGATAGAGTAGACCTGTACAAAAATAATCTCATTCTAGTAATACTTTTAACACATCCGACTATAGAAGATTCCTATGCACATATTATGAGTAAGTGAATTAAGAATAGCTTACTCGTGGATTAACTCTCTTGAACTCCTCTTAAAGTTCATGCTTATGACGTCACTTCTACTGACCTAAAATACGTTGAACGTTGTTGCCCTTTATTTTGATTCTACGTCATATCATACGTTTCATGATATCTAGTGGAGTTTATGCTTTAGAAAAGCGGCCAAGGAATACTAATACCTGTTACAATTTTGGTTAATTTAAGAAAATTGTGAGAGGCTTAGGTTAACCTATTTTTGGGTATAAATAATATGTACACAATCTATAATGTTCCCACAATGACCACCTCTATGTGTAAGGGATTGGAATAAAATAGATGAACGTCTATTGTCTTCAGTCTTACAGCTAGTACACAAAACTTCAAGCGTCAGCATAATGCATAGGTGTCTTAGCGGGCTGCTAAGCACTCGTTTCCAGCTAAAAACCTTAACTCCTGTTTAAAAAAGATACATTTGAATAATACACAATGAACTGGATAGTACTTAGCAGGTCTAGGTGTTCTAGTGTAAATAACACGACTTACTATGTAAATACAATCGCTACAATTCGATTTACATTGAGGGGCAAGCATTCACTGAGTGACCGACTTACCATTTACTTTACCATTATTATATTTACTAGTCGAGCGACAAAACGTGATGATAGACGTATAAGATAACGACTAAATGGGTTTTATATATAAACATTTTAACATTGTTATGGATTAGTGGTTGTTAAACCTAGATATTATATTCCCACTGCTGGGACATAGGCCTCCATTCTGTGAGAGGAGTGGCCTGGAGTCCACGACCCGGGCCCAGTGTGGGTCGGTAGATGTCACATGACTTTGAATTATGTTTTCTAGGACATACATATTGTATGTTTTCCTTCACCGATTTGAGAGCAGTGGTGATGAAATAATTTACGCAAAGTACTAAGTGAAGCGATGTGCCTTTTTTTTTGAGAGTGGGAAATCAACCTATGACTTCTCCCGCTCTGTGTGGAGTCGAAGGGAGTGTCAGACTCTTACTGACAAAAACCCATCCAAGTTCCTTCCGTAGCCCTTTATGTTCCGGGGTAGCAGTAACCCTTTCGGACAATCCTGACTGAAGACTGCCTGGGTTCACCTACGATCTACAAGTCGCATCCGTTTCCAGTGGGCCACCACTGCGCCCACTGGCCCACTAGGCCACCACATATTTACAATTATTAACAATAATGACTCCTTAAACAAATAAAGTTTTCTTGGATTTAAAATACACAGAAACCTATCATATAGCTTATGCTAGCTTCTTACTGTTATAACATCTCGTAATCACTTTTGACAACAATTCCCATTAAATTAAAATAGGTATATGTATAGACCCGTTTTATGACGTGCAAGCAACATTCAGCCTTAGGGTAATGAAGCAATTACGAGTTCGCCAATACTTTTTCAATAACCAGAAATTGGCTATTTACCAAACTTTGTATCCAAGTATTTGTAACAATACAGTGTGGCATTGTTGCGCAACCTGTTACCATGGATTCTGAACATGATTTTGAACACCCCTTTTTTTGGACACCCCTGGTTTGAAATTGTTTATCGGTTATTAGACAATAGGTGTTCCACACATTTTGACCGCTTAGGTTTCTATGAAACAGTTGATTTTGACCTTGTATAGATAAAGAACTAATTTTAATTAATGCTTAGCTAGAAAGCAGAGGCTAGTTGCTTATTACGTCACATAAACAAATGAATGCTCATATAAACAACATCACTCAACCTAATTAACTGCAAGCAACTGTACTGAACTAGTTTTAGCTAAAATGACAACTGCAACACTGTCACTTACTCTATTTCCTATGGGAACGGTACAGTGAGTCCGATTTCAGACGTCGCTAAATTAGTAGGTCCCAAAGCTACGGATTCATGAAACGGACAGCCGGATCCGGAACTGTGACGAAACTAAGTAAATGTTTGTAGTGTGTATAATATCGGATAATAACTTAGTGACAATGTCACCAATGAAATTGAACGCGATTAACACGCCTCAACCGCGTTCAAAAGTGTCAGTATTCTACAGAAAATAATGACACTGATCGCTTTCTGTTTCATTGGTGCAATTCGCCCTTAATTCAAGGTAGAACTGAAAGAATACTTTGGTATACAACAGAGCATCCGCGTTTTATCTGACCTAAATACTTTATTGTATGTACTGACTACTGACCACAACACGTGACGTTCTGTATATTCTGCTTATACCTATAGGTGTAGGTATATCACTTGTATAACACCCTCGTTAAGAGATAATAGTGAGATCAGTGACCGTAACAACGTACATTTTTAGAATTATCGAAGTATTTCATAACAGATCTTAATAAGACAAAGTATTTCTTAAACATACATTTAGCAAAAAAAAAAACGAAGTTTTTGTTCGCAAGTTTTCCAGCTTTTTCGTGACGTAAAACTTTTCTGCAGTTGAACTTTTGTGGAAGTATAATTGACTTTCTAAAGCCTTAAGTGCATCACTGCAGTAAACACGATAAATGTAGCAGCAATGGAGGCTGTGTCTAGATCTACTGCATACAATTAAATCATTAGAAGTTTCAAACCTTAGTACGAATTTGACCAATGAAACTGATCGCGATCAGCACATCTAAAAACTACATTCAAGAGCTGTCAGTGTCAATATTTCACAGCTTTTAAACGTGGTCTTTGCGCTGATCGCGTTCAATTTCAATGGTAAAATCCGTCCTTAGTAGTAAAAACAAATTTTAATCTTAAATCACCGTAAACATCCGAAAAAAGAAGCCATGCTCATGTGTGGACCTAAATATAAAACATCTGCTCACATCGGATAAAGATCTCACCGCACATTTTCCCGCTGTCACTATCAGTTGCTATAAAGTCCAAGTTGCGACGCCACCACAAAGAAAATGTCACTTTCCATTCATTTTACTTCTTTCCATCTGACAGGAATAAAAAGCGATCAAAGATCTAGGTTAAAGATAGTCAACGTATAAACACACGTTCAATTAGTACTGGCCACATATTTGCGTATCGTGTGTATAAACAGAGGGTGGGCAGCCCAGTTCAGGCCAGTCGGTTCCATTATCACCCATCCATGGTGCACCCACTCCCGGGGCTCCAACATCTATAAGTCACCTCATACATATTCGCAGGTTTTAATCATGTTTACGCAAATGTTTGTTCTCGTTATGCGTGTGGATTCAAAAGTCTCGTTTCGGTTGATAATAAATATTTTGATATAGTGCCCTCCATTTATATGAAGAAGAATGAGCTGTTATAAATATTGCTAAAAGTACGAGGAGCCATGATATAAATTTCTTTGGAAACGCGACACGTTCGCATATTTTGTGAATCCTCGTGTGTGAAGTTCTCTCAGAGTTATTCATATTTATGGCCCGAATTTCGCTTCTCGCCTTTGATCGCACACACGTTAAGAATGTCATTTTTCAAAGTTAACTCCGAACATCTGTTGATGTGTCTATTATTATTGTGCGATCTAAAAATAAATTAGTCGGTGTTTATGACTTATTTTGATCGAAATATTTATTGAATTTTCCACGTAACTGTTGACGACATTCATTGATCGACTTTTAATGGATTTTAATTTTCCTTTTGATGTTTGAACCTTGGTCTTTAATTATATTGAAATTTATATTTCCTGGAAAAGTAATCGAGAACGGTAAGATTTATTTAACTATAAAATAATATACGTCTGGCTGACCACTTTTCTAAAACGCACACATCTGTTAATTAATTAATGAACAATTTATTGTTGACGTTGATATACGGCTGTATACGGCCAGACATCAAGTACTCTGAGATAAATAGTAAAGGGTGATCAAGAAGGCCGTTACTGGAGCTATAAAACGTTTTACTCCACGCAGGTAACGCAATAAGTTCAGTGAAATGGTACGCTTACAATGATAGCCCTGGGATTTAATAACGAACACCTTATGTGGGGTTATGTTGTTGTTGCACCGGGTTATTTATTATTGTGATTAATTGAGTTATCAATTACCTGAACATTTTACTTTAGGTCGTAGCAGTCGGGCTGTTTTCGTGTAGCACCGATCCCGTTAAACTAGGATAAGAGCAAGAGATTCACGATGATGATGTTGATGAGTAGTTTCGGAATTGTTCGCTCATTAAGAACGTAGATTAAAACATTTCGCTTTAAAAAACACTCTCCAATTTAATTCTAGAAATTCTAACCAAAATCCTTAATTGCTTTATAACCTTAATCCAGTAATTTCCATTACAAAATCTGCGTTCTTAAAACTAGTCAGATAAAGACGACATAAACTGGAAAGTGCTACTTTAAATTCAACGCAGTCAGATATAATACAGACCACAGAATGTAATACCGTGTGTTAGGGAATACAAACAAACTGAATATGGACACTGTCACTGTCTTTTAGGTATAACTGGTCGATCCTGGATTCGAACGTTTTTGTTTTTGAGGGTAGGAAATCATCAACTAATTCCTGCTGTGGGTGGAGTGGAAAGGAGTGTCAGACTCTTACTGACTAAAACCCGCCCATGTTCCTTCCTCAGCCCTTTATGTTCCAGTGTAGCGGTAGCCCTATCGGCACAATATAAATATGAACAGTATGGAAACTAAGCCTATTTGTTGAAATAATTACCTACACTCCACTGCAGCACTAGGGTTGTCACTCTTAATGTTTTTGAAACTGAACTATATTTATTAAAATATTTGTGTTCTCAAACAATCAAGTTGGAATTAGTTATTTCAACTCGATTGTTTTTTCGATTGTTTACTAATAACATTTAAATAGGTAATCTCATGGCTTCGGTTAATACCAGTAAAAGGAACAGTTTAAAATCAATACACAACAACTTGTGAGCTTTATCAATATGGCGTAACCTTTTACAAGTGGCGTGAGCCGCGAAAAGACGAAAACGTTTCGTGCGATCCTTGTCGGAAGGGCGCGCGGCTTGCCGCATAATTATGTGGCGCCGATGCCTGATTAACCCGGCGCTGCCGCGCACCGTACTATGTGTTTCAACTAAGGAGAGGATGACCTTGGCACCATATTGTGACAACAATTAAGTTTAACAAAAAAATACTTTATGCAAATTACTTATCTTGTTCATGTAATTTTCGTATTATGATTATTGTTTATCTAATATAGGGCCAAGGTCATCCTATTCTTAGTTAAAACGCAATCGCATAGTAGGTACCACGTGTTAACCCGAAAATGCGTGAACATTAACTAATCGTCTTGACGCGGCACTCACGACTGGCAGCACCGCGACAACCACTTAGGGGTCTCGTCGATTCGCGTGTTTGTGTGAGTGTGCCGTTTCGAACGTTAGTTCGTAGTTTCCGTACTGTTCATATTTATATTGTGCTATCGGACAATCTCGCCGATGGATTCGATCCCTAGATTGGGGACAGAGAAGAAGAGAAGAAATGTGAATAAAACAACTAATAACCAACAAAATAATTTTAAGTATATTTTTGTAGACATTATTATAATATAATAATTTTAAACTTAAATTTAAACTTGAAGAGTTGTTGAATGTTACAGTTTTAATTTATCACAATAATTTTTGTTTTGGGGTTTTATCTGAGTAGAATTTTAAAATGGTTGATTCCAAATATAAAACTATGGTTTAGAATAATGACTGAAATATTTTTTATTCATTACTTAACTAAAGCCATTATTAAACTATAATAACATGGTATCGATTTTTTTTAATGTATAGCTGTCGGTACCGAGAGACTAGCGGCATCACGACGCTGTATGACCCCTTGCCAAGGCAAAAGACAGCCCTTGGCTCACGGACAGTGTCAATCAGCTGTTTGGAGATTTAATTGAACAGGTAAAGAGTTGACACACACACAATGAGTGACAGTTTAATGCCAACTTTTTTTTATAGAAGTTTAGTATACAATATATAAATATATTTGACGACACGGTTGGCGCAGTGGTTGAGCGATTGACTGATGCGCACTATGTCGCGGGTTCGATTCCCGCACGGAACAAATATTTGTACGACCTGCAAGTATTTGTTACGAGTCTGGGTGTTTTTCTATCTATAATATGTATGTATTTACAAAAAAAAATGTATGTAAGTAGTCTATCAGCCATCCCGTTACCATAACACAAGCATTAGGTTGCTTAGCTTGGGACGATATGGCGTTGTGTGAAATGTCCAAGGATATAAATGTCCAAGGATATCATAATATATAAATAGCGAATTGTTTTTGCGCGTCAATACACCGCTGGCTACCCCTTGGGAATGCAGGCGTGATTTTGTTATAGTATGTAAACATGTCTCCCCATGTCAAAATCAACATGAAGGTAAGTTGATAGGAAAGGATGGAGGGTCCGTTCAAAGATTCTTTGGAAGGGAATCTCTTTGATAAGTCTTTGAAGTTGCTTCTGCTATTGACTTTTTTATAGAATCTTGTACTGCGTATCTTTTCTTCAAAAAAATTGTCTGATTGCAATATTTTTTTTATCATAGTAGCAATTCCTGGTGTATTTTTTGTATTTTTGACTGAGATTATCTTTGTATTTTTACAAATATACCTGAGTTCAGGTGATGTACTAATACTGGTATAAGATTGTGTAATTAACAGGTGTTATCACTACATAGTATAAAGCAAAGTCGCTTCCTGCATTTTAATGTCTGTATGTATGCTTAGATCTTTAAAACTACACTACGGATTTTGATGCAGTTTTTAATAGATAGAGTGATTCAAGAGGAAGGTTTACATGCAATTTCCGTCATCCACGCGGGCGTAGCCGCGGGCAGAAGCTAGTTCTTTAATACGTTTTGATATCGTCGTTTCTTTTATTATTCTTATACAGGTTGCTGAAAATTACGCTTATTTTTTGTTAGCAAAGAAGCTAATCATAAAAGTATTAAGTAGCTAATAGAGTCTTAGTCAAGGCGACAAGGGTAGTTTCTACCCTGGGGACACATACGCTATTACCAGACTGTGCACTCGAGAGTCTATTGAATGCGCTTTTTAATTAAATCGGAGTTTAATGACGTGAATAAGATTACGAGCTAAAGTTAAGTTTGATAGAAATAAAATTAGATGCGATACCTACATCTCTATAATATTTCTCAAAACATTAGGTACCCCATAGAAATAAAAAAGAATTTCTATAAACATAAATCACACTAATTTTATAAAGGCGAAAGTTTGTGAGTGAGTGTGTCTGTGAGTTTGTATGTATGTCCGTTTTTTACGCTAGAACGGCTGAACGGATCTGGATGAAACTTGGCACAGAGGTAGTTTATGACCTGGATTAACACATGGAATACTTTTGATCCCGGAAGTACGTTCCCTTGGGATAATTTCCGAAATTCACGCGGGCGAAGCCGCTGGCAGCAGCTAGTTCTAAATAATTTGAATTCTCAAAGTACACTTAATCCGTTTACAAAAATATCGTTTCAATGAAAGTAGTCTGAAGTAATTTACCTTACAGAGTCCATTTCCGATCTTCAGCTAATCAACAAAAACCCACAATCAGAGCCATTAGCATCCATCCAACCTGCGAATGGACCTAACTTGAAAACAGACCCTACCATTACACCAATGGAGCTAAGTTCCTCCAAATTCTATTATACTAAAAAGGTACTAAAACTTAATACAGTAAACCCGAAAAAACCAACAAAAAGCTGCCTTATCAACCGATGGTAAAGTCTTGTTCTCGTTTCTTCGAGAGGATTTACTTGAAGCCCTGAGCCTCGAGATGCGTGCGAGTTTGTTTTCCAAATAATATATCACACTTAGCTAAGATTACTTTAAGCCCCGTATAAGAAGATATATTGAAGGCTTAATACAAGAGTCCAGGGTTATTTATTTATTATTGGAGCATGTGCACAAAGATTACGGGTAAACGATCAATGTTTTACTTCGTTAATTAGAATTTTCAGGGTCATAGACATTGCCGGGTAAGCGGGATTGTCTGAAAGGGTTACCGCTACCCCGGAACGTAAAGGGCTAAGGAAGGAAAATGGATGGGTTTTAGTCAGTAAAAGTCTGACACTCCCTTCCGCTCAACCCCGAGCGGGAGAAGTCATTAGATGATTTCCTAACTCCAAAATAAGAAATGGGTTGTAGACATTTATTTTGAAAGTTACATGTGTATTTTGTTGGAAGTAAATTCAAGGCTGAAATTATGTTAAGAAAATTAAAAAAAAAATAAACATTACAATCACCAGACAAAACTGGCTAGCCCGTCGGCGTAGCAAAGAAACAAAACGAAATGTGTCACAGCCAGTAAGGCTTTTATCACACGCAAGGAAAAAAGCGTTGACATCCGGTATACAGTATTGTATAGACACCTAACACTGCGATGGAAATGGGGAAAATACGTCGATACAGCCCCTAAGTTGAGAGCTTACTCCCATCAGGAAATGGTCATGCGACATCCTTTGAGGTCACAAGTACATTGCCTTCGTATTTCGCGTAAAAGGGAGCTCGTCTGAGCCTGCCTTATTCATATATGTAAATGTAGCTTCGCCCTAATGTTGTGGCTTCGCAATCACGGATAGTGTGTTATTTTATATAGTTTCATACAAATATTTATGGATCAGAATATTTTGAGAGCTTTATCGGGAAATTCTTTCAATCCGTGTTGATCAGTTGATCTGCAAATAAAAGGATATCTGCATAAAGACGTGGACGTAAAATTTGATGGCTTTTAAAGTCGTCTCGGAATCGTCGAGGAGAACATTTGTTTTTTTTTTCATTGAACTCGATGGCTTTTTTATAAAGACTTATCGTTGACTTCGAATCGTTCCTTCGTTCAATGATTGGGATTTGTAATTGTACAAAAAAATGGCTGCTTACATTTTATAGCACCTATTTTCATTGCCACAATCGTTCGCTCCAATGTAAATGGATATGTTCATTAGCGATTACATCGTTGAAATACGTAAATACTCATTTGATGGCGGCTCAAGTTACATACTCGTACCCTTCAACACTAATTCAAACACGTCGAGTTTGCTCTTAGATCGCGTTGCATCTAATCAGTAACGTGGGCACATATTTGTTTGCATTTCAGATCTTTCATTAGTAGCAAAACGCTATCTACTTTACCGTAATTTGGTTTCTGTATTAGAAACTGCTCTTTGTTCTTTTTTCGCGTCCATGGTATCTACCAGTCTTCTTTTCTTTTTAAATAGATTGCACGTAGGTTGCCACTTTGATTGGGGCGTCAGTGGCATTCTTTTAAACCTCCGTGGTATATGTGAACTTAGGATACTCCAGCGAATGAATGGAGCTGCAAACCACTATGCGCCAGAGTTCAATATGTAACTCACTGTTTGATACTGTCTTGATCCCTTCTTTAATTGCTATTGGTTATACATCATTGCCTAGTAGTACGCTAGACAAACATTTTAGCTGATCGCAATATACGTCTTCTATTCTTGATTCGTAAGCGTAAGAGTTCAGCCGTTGTTGCTATCCCTCTTCAATAACCAAAGATGACGCATTCACTTTTTAAGAAGTGGCGTATATTTTTCATTAAAATTTAAGACATTTTCGCAGAAACGCTGAAGGATATATTCGTGCAGAAATGTCTATAATTACTTGAATACGTATGTATTTTAATATATTTCTTGTTGGCAACATTAAACATGAGAGGAGCTTCGATAACAACCAAAATGGAGTTCTAATGACATTTTAATAGTGGTTCAGAAGCACTAATACCGTGATAAATACCAGTTCGATACCCGTCCGGACAAACTGCGGATTTATTCCATTATATCCACAAAACCGTACATTTATGCACATTAATGATTCACTCGTCCGGAATAAACGGACGGAGCGTTCGGACACAGCGTTTATTCCAAGGGCGAAATAAAAGAGATTTAAATGACGGACGCGTAATCATAAAAGATACCTAGTATTAAATAAATATCTGGAACATCCGACAGTGTAGAGGAGTTTTGTTGGACCGGGAATGTTTTATTATCTCTCACTTTATGCTCATAAAGCATACCGGAGTCAGAATAGCGACATTAAATAACCGCAGCCGTAGGTTTGTACAGTTCGTGCGAGTCGGACCAAGCCGGACCGAGTGTAATCCCACGAGAATGTACGTTTAATCTAAAATTTATTTATCAGCACAATGTTTGGACCTGCTTTGTATTTATTGTATATTGAATCAAACATTTTTAATAAAGCTAGGCCATGAACAAACAGAAGAAGTGAGAATATATAAAATGCGTAATTGCGTTAAAACGCCGGCAGATATTGTTACTGTCCTGATGTATACAGAGTTGTTTCAATTGGCAAGTTCGATAAGTAATTTATAGGTACCTAAGGTTTACGTTAAACCGATACTATCAAATTTCTCACTGTTTTCTTATATATTTTGAGGAAGCTGCCCTATTGAGCACTTTCGTTTATTTTGATTGTATTATGCTGTAATTTCGGTCTATTTCCAGATTTCGCTAGTATATTTATTTATCATTATAGTTACAGAAGATCTTTTATTCAATATATGACTCTCGTTAATCATGCGGTTTTCTTGGAAGCCGCAATCAACTGATGAACTGAGTGAGACAGAAACTGTACCTGAGTTAATATATTTTGCACAGTCAACATCGCAATTAAATTTTTGAATTTAAAAATGAATTATTGTAGTAGGTATTAAATCTATCTCGGTCGGCTTAGGTACAGTGAAAAAATACATTGTAATTACGCGTGCTGTGCCGTTTAAAGATCCTCTTTTAGGCACAAAATAAAAGGTTGTATAAACAAAACAGCCTGAACTGAATAGCCCGTCGGTTAAGCGAGCCTTTCAAAGAAGAAAGTATAAATTAGGAGAGGGCGTGAAATTCCCCGGCTGGCTGTCAATCCATACAAAGGCATGTATGACGGAATTAAAATTCCATACAAATGGGCATTTAAACAGGCATGGTGGGGAGGTCGTTTTGTTTGTCTGTATGTATGTGTGTGCTTCTTGTTCGTAAGATTGTGAGTTTAGGGGTAACGATATAAATTAAAGTCTTAGGGTAGATTAGAGTTGTTTACGTAAAGGGAAGGAAGAAATCTTTGGGTTAAAATCTTAGCGATCATTCTTATGGCTCTTGTTGATACTCTGTGCTTGTGTAGATTTATTTTAAACTAAGCTCTAACACTGATATGTGCTTCCTAACGACGTTATCTTTAAAGCACCTACATATATAAAGCTGTAAAATATCATGCCTTAAAATAACGTTAATTCAGACCATCTAGCATTTTCTATAACTGCCGGTAACGCTTGCGTCAGCCATTTATGGTCAGAATCCTTTTAAACCGAGTGCGTTCGAGTGTTATCGAGTCCTTTTAGTGGCCTCGAAGTTGTCTGCTTACCATAAAACTTGCTGATAAGGGATGCATGTCAAGGACCATGGAATTTCTTCACATTCCTAAGATGTTTCCGACTGAAGTATCTACAGTTATGCATTACCTGTTTTTGTCGAAAGCCTTTTTGGAACAAGTTTTTTTATGTGACTGTAGGTACAATCTTTTTTGAGGAATTTATAGGAGAATATCTCTTTTGGAATGTAATTACGGTAATTCGAGCATATGTTAAACTTCAGTCGACAAAGTTTAAATTGAGCGTTCCTATTTTAGTTACTAAAACTTTATTACACCTACAACCAAATTATGAAGTAATTTTACTGGAGTTAGTAATTTACGTAATTTGCGAGATAAGAAGTTACTAGTTTATGTTACCTAATATTTATTAAGTAAGCTTTTGCTTCCAAGAAAATTCATTACAGTTATGAACAAAGCTAACAACGTAGGATTATTTAGTTTTTTACAATTCATCTATTCACATATTTTTCGCATGGGAATCTATGCCATAAATCATTACAAAGACCTATCGAGAATGTTTGCTCTCGTGAGACTGCAGCATCTGGCGCGAAACATACGGCGGGGCGGGCCGGGCCGGTCAATTTGACCGCGAACGATAGTGCAAAGGGAATCCTTTACTACCAACGCATATATAGGGCAAAAAGACTGCGCCACCACTGAGTGTTGGTAGTATAGGTTTCGCGCCTAAGTATCAATGACCCCTTGAACTTTTTTTTTTTTTTTTTAAGGCTGGGAAATCATCCAATGACTGCTCCCGCTCTGGGTGGAGCGGAAGGGAGTGACAGACTCTTACTGACTAAAACCCATCCATGCTCCTTCCGTAGCCCTTTATGTTCCGGGGTAGCGGTAACCCTTTCGGACAATCCCGCTTAGACCCCTTGAACTGCCAACCATTTTGATCAAGGTGAAACTGATAACTTACAATTAATTGCAAAATATTTAATTACCTATATTTATTTACAAAACCCACCAAGTATTTGAATCCGTATCTCACAAAACAACATTTTTGCTCTGTGTACGAAACGCAAAACAAAACACGATCTGCGGAATTGTCAACTTTCTGTCTCAGCAGTTTTAGGGCATAACAATAGACTGGAACCGAATTGACATAACAATAGGCTCTGTGGAACG
The DNA here is from genome assembly GCA_951799385.1 of Hyppa rectilinea. Taxonomy (NCBI): domain Eukaryota; kingdom Metazoa; phylum Arthropoda; class Insecta; order Lepidoptera; family Noctuidae; genus Hyppa; species Hyppa rectilinea. The sequence goes on from OX637314.1 coordinate 8,347,605, forward strand.
CTGGGTGCCAAATTCAAAAATATTTTTTGTTCAGCCCAAATATCAGCTTATTATATTTGTATAGCAAAAAATGGGCAAAGGAAACACTCGTGGGTCATCGGGGGCGGGGCCAAACTAATGTGGCCCTGTTGTGTGAGCTCTTTAGTCTTTGCCACCTAAAAAGAAGTTTCTATGTGTCTGCAAACGGAATTATTAAAAAGATTGATGGTAGAAGCGAAACGAATTTGTTGATCAATTTACAAACATTGGTTCAATGGACCCTGCCTATTTAACAAGAATGCCAATAGTTTGATTATTATGGGTGTATCAGATTATGATAGTTTTTTAAGTCAGACTTAATAAGGCATTTGCCATTTGATCTCTACGAAGAATACAAAAAAGCACCATAAATGAGAGTCGACTCGCACACAACGGGTTCTGTACCACCATACAATACTGAATACTTCAGTTTAAAAAACATGTTAAGAACTTTATTTTTTTTTGCTGTTATTTGTTGGTAAAGCGGCATTAGAGAGACACAATCGGTGAAAATTTCAACTGTCTTCTTGTTACGGTTCATGAGATATAGCCTGCTGACAGACAGACGGGCAAACGGATAGACGGATTGCGGAGGCTTAGTAATAGGATTCCGTTTGACATCGGTTATGGAACCCTAAAAATACGATGCTGGGAATTCAATGCCTTCGCACATTATCTCATCAGGGGTCAGTATAATACATAACTTTTATACTATTACTATGGCGTTCATGGAATTTTATTACATCTTTCTCACTTCTCTGTTGTTGTTCCCATATTACCGAATATTTCCATTTTTATTGGATTTTAAAAGGCCAATTTGTAGCCAATTCCCAAAGGTCACTTTACCTTTAATTCTATTACTATTTAATGTTATATCTAAAGCGTACTTTTAAAACCTCTAAAACCGAAAATGTATGAGAAAATTAAGGAACAGTTATTGAGGGTACCATTTATATTTGAATTTAATTTTATAGATTAAACTTTTTTGGTTATTTAGTTAACATAATATTATCATAGTACTATGTTATTATGGACTTGGCCTTAATTTTATACAGAATGTAATACACAGAAATTAGGTATTATTTTAAACATTTTGGCCTGGGGCGACTTGATTGTTGGACCGGCGCGGGTTTTCCTAACTATGTACTTAAGTTGTATATGTGTGAGAAAGCTCTGAGAAAATCTCTAAATACAAAACATTCTAGTTCAGTTGATACTGATCCACTCAAAATGACAAACCAATAGTTAACACAAGCATTAGGTTGCTTAGCTTGGGACTATATTATGGCGTTGTGTGAAATGTCCAAGGATATTATTATTATTATACGTAACCAGATATTACCTGGCAGGAACATCATCATCCATATTAATCGAACAAATTATTACTATCATTTCAGATAAATGAAAGCAATTAAAATACATCACATTTAGCGTCCTTCGTGCTAATATCTTAAGTCCCTAACCTAAACCTAAGTTACCTTAACTTAAGCAACGTCAGCTGACCAGCATTACGCACCGGTTACTCTTTATCTTCGCCTATCCGTTATCAATTACGGGACGTAGCAGAGTAAAGGTCGCTTCGTAAAGGCTCTCTCAGCTAGGCGCAACGCGATTCTGTTGGGACAATTTCCATTAAATTTACATAGATATTGTTCTACCATACTCGCGTCGTGTCGTCATGTCGCGCCTGTCTACGGAAGCCTTTTATCGTCCTGCGTAAATCGCGTGTGATATCCCCCATGTTTGCAGGTCATTAGAGAGCAGGCTGATCTTTACATTTTCACGACGTTGCCTCCGAAGCCTTTTGACACCGACGAATTATCCCCAACGTGTGAACATGTTAAGTAAACATTCCATGTGTTTATGTAGATCTTGAAAGGACTTAAAACACGGTTGAATTTGAAACAGATTAGTGTTGATATTACGATTTGTTTTGATGATGATGTTAATTTTATTGACAGTGTTAATCGAGTGTGAATTAAGTAAATTGTAAATTAAACATAGAAAGTTAATTACATTTTAATTGTAAATGAATCGCAGAAAGTCGTTGATATACAAAAGCATGAGGTCCTGGTTTCGATTCCCCGGGTCGGGTAAAGTGTTGTGTGTTGTTAGCCAATGGCTAAGACGGTACCTACCTTAAACGCTAGGCTTTCCACGAACGCCAGTTTTTTCCTTATTCGCATGGAACTTTCCAATTCCATAACCCATAATTCACTCCGCACTCCGCACTCTTTTCACAAGTTTTTATAGTAGTTGGCTTTAATAATTTTATCATAATCAAATGATATAGTCTCCAACTTTATTCACACATGGTGTTGAAAGAGGAATATTAATGAGTACTATTCATAAAATTTTATTTCCTTTTGCTTTCTCACTGAAAATAAATCAGTGCTGTATTCAGAAAACACGCAGTTGTTTCGTCTGTTGTTTTTATTTTTTCTCTATGCTACTGCTAATTAGAAGAGCTACGGCTGCTGCTGTATAATAAACAGTAGCCTGCTTATTAAGAAACAGCGTTCTTCAACAACTTATTCACAACTAATCAGCACAAATACCAAAGCTAAAATTCACTGACGCACAAGACAGTTTCCTCATCAGCTCAGCTGTCTCTGACGCCAACACTCAAAACTATTGCAGGCAATCCCACTCCCAGGCTTGAATCCAGCAAGGTATATAATATATGGCGAATTACTGCAGCCCACATTCTTGGCGACATGCCACGTGGTAGACGTTGTGACATGAATACCATACTTGTGACAAGCTTCTAAACTATGAGACAATTATAAATTCCAATTTATAGGTTACCTTAGTTCTATGTTAAACTTTTGATGTGCATTTGTTTTCACTTTGATTCGATTTTCAATAGAATGTTTTTCAGACTCCTTAGTCAGGAAACTATGGCCCGTATTACAGGAAATAATATTCCAAGACTAGCTTGCTTAAAATCATTTTCAATCAATCAATTAATGGCGTCAAGCTAGTTTTTAGTCTTGGGTGAGTGATATGTAGTGTAGTAGTCACAGGTCTCGACTTCGACCCCCAAGACACGTACCTACACTGATTTTACGGATTCATGTGCGTATTGTATAATTATCACTTGCTTAAGAATCGGTGAAGGAAAACAGCGTGAGGAAAGCCTGAGCAGTATGTGAAGTTAATTTGGAGGCCCATGGGCAGCATAAAAAAAACAGATTAGACACTAACCACACGCAAAGAAAGATCATCATCATCCATAATCCTGTATTGCTGGACTGTAGAACTGTGTCCGCAGTTTTAAGAAAAATATCTTTAACTTCCTCTGTCGAATATTATAAACTCTATTGAGTGTATATTTTCATAACTACCATGTCAAACCTCACAATCATATCGTTAATTCAAATATTTTATGAGGAATCAAGTAACAATATTATATCAAAGTTATTGTAAAGTTTTTAAACATTGCTTTTGTCGCAACATTAAACCCTAATTAAAAGAAAACGTGCTGAAACGTTTAAATCGTTTTCCCAAACTAATCGTATAACATTTTAACTAACAGTTTCATCTCAGACAATCGCATTCAACAGTTCCACTAAATTGGGATCCCCGCTGCACCGGTTCAGTGCTTTGTTTTATCTCGAAACAAATCTCTTGTCAGAATTAATTACGTTAAATTGCTCAATCCTAAGACAGCATTTAAAAAAAAACACATCTTTGAACTTGATAGTAGACACGTTTTTACTCTGAATAAAAAACGATTTCTGTGTTTCAAAGTTTATGTCTAAGTTTACTTATTTCTTTCAATAATATATTCTTTAGGTATAATGGTACATACTATATACCTTCTTTAGGTTGCTGGATTTCACTCAAGTTTTATTCTGTTCAGCTGAGTTCCACCACGTACATACCTACTTACTACGGGAAGCTTGACTTGTACAAATATTACGATGACAAAAAAAAATATAACAATGTAATTTTAATGATAACAGTAAAATGTATCCCGTAAGACTGTGTTGATGTGATCCACTCACGCGATCTGTCACATAAGTATGCAGCGGGAAGGTCGCAAATTTACGACAGGTGCAAATAAAGAAATGCCACGAATACCTCAATGAATAAAGGCATACTTCTTTTTGGGCGGCGCGGACGCGTCTTAGAGCGGCCGCCGACCAACTTCATAATAACATATTTTATGCATCGATAAAGCCCTTATCTGGGAGCACCCTTTTCTCAATAGCACATTCTCGACCGTATGAAAGATACAATGTCTACAGTTATTTTAGTAACTTTAGACCTTCTCATTGAGATGTTACGGTTGTTATTCCGCTCTCCGTCTGTGGCCGAGGTATCTGATTTACGGCCAGGTGTGGGTCTCGTCGCCCGCCACTCTTCCATTCAGAGCTTGCACAAAGTGGGGCACCTCTAGATTGGACGTCTCCGATGAATTCGCTCCATTTCAACGTCAACTCACAGATTCCTCATTCTTTTTCCGGGCGACGGTAAGACTTGCTGACACTCTGTAATTCAATTTCATCTTGTGATTACAGTTTCAAACACTCGAGTAATTTCATTACTTAATGAAATTACTCGAGTGTTTAAAAGCAGTGATAGCCTAGTGGTGTGACCACTGACTGCCAAGTCATAGGTCTCGAGTTCGATCCCAAGGCACGCACCTCTGATTTTTCGGATTCATGTGCGTATTGTATAATTATCACTTGCTTATATCGGTGAAGGAAAACATCGTGAGGAAACCGGCATGCCCGAGAGATATTTCTCAACAGCATGCGATGCTAAGTCAGAGGCCCATGGGCAGCATTAAAACTCTGACACCAGGTTAGTTACTAACCACACGAAAAGAAGAAGAATTACTTAATGAGTTTATTTAATGGATCTTTCTATATGTTTCGGTGAGTCAAAGGTTGGTTGGTGTCATAACACCAGATGCTTACAAATTGACAAACAAATTCCAACAACTCCTCGACGGTCCGTATTATTCAAACAGATATCAAAAACTTCCTTTCGTTTCACCTATCGCCGATTCAGCGTCATATGAATTCAGTATTCAGTGCGAAGTTGAGCGAACGCCTACGGCAGTCGGACGCATACCGGTGAATTTTATTGGAAATCGACACTCGGCGAAAATGCACTTTAAAAGGTAATTCAAAAATAGTTTTATTCTTTAAAAATAGTTAATGCATTCAGTGAAAAAACCTTTTAGTAAATGAAACGTATGATGACTATTTTTATTTTAACCCGAAGCGATACATGTGTCCGTGTACCGGAGTTAACGAAATATTGGGCACCGGGTCTCTACTCTCGACCGAACTGTCAGCTGCAACAACCACAACTTTAGACGTATTCATAAACTAAGTAACAACTTGTAGTTCAGTGTCGGCTTAGTTATGATGAACAACATTTAATTATCTCGGTGCTCCCAAGTCAAAATGCTAAGAACACGGAAGATAATTACGGGGGTGGTAGATAAATGAATTCCAACAAGTGCTATAGAACAATACAGGTAGCGCATTCCGGCTCGCGGCCTCATTTACGTCGTTCATAAACAAAGGCCCAAATCTAAGGCACAAGTAATCATGGAACGTGCAACACTTTTTACATTCTTTGCCGAGTTTTTTTCTCTTTTAATGTGTGCATTTTTTGGAATGAGGTGTTGGGGAAGTGGGATGGGGGGTGCACACTAGCTTTCATTCTGTCGTCGTCCTCCGGCGGCGTCCGTCTGCGTCAGTTCAGTAGCTTCGAGCCCTTGGTTTGGGGTGGTCGCGCGCTCTCCCGCGATGCCGCAATACGGCCTCTTCCGAAACATCCGTGTATTTTAGTGAAGTTTTATTTTCAAAGACATTTTATGTTATTTGGATTATGCGTGCGTTCACAATTGGAAACCTTGATGATTATTTTTAAAGGGGACTCCTTTGACCTCAGTTTTTTTATTAATTTCACTTGGAAGAAGTTATTTATTGATAAAAGATTTTCGTTAATAGATCTTTTCTAATTTAATTTTGTGAGGGTTCACTGGGCTGAAAGTATTTAATTTCATCGATGCTTACTTTGTAAATAAAATTAGTTCTTAGTATAATATAAATAGCTGAAACTTGTAAGTAAGCGTATTCTATAACTTTAGTCGTGTTTAGGTTGTTTTGCGGTTACCTGTGTTTTTTCCACAGTAAGGGTCGGCTTTGTTGGAACTGTTTTTATTTTGGTTGAACTCTTGAGTTCAAGTTTCTGTGATGTTGCGGCAGGTCAATGAGATTATTCATCTTGTGGCCATATGTTACTTGAAAGCATAGAGTCAAGTAGTTGGGCATAGTTTTGGAAGTGATAAACATTATATGGAATTTATGACCATACATTATATGTATACTTATCCTAAAGAATCAATAGACAAATTAGTATTGCTATTGTAACAGTTAGGATAAATAAACTTCGTATCTTCAAAATTATGTTATGAAACTTTACAAATTATTTAAAAGCTTACAACTGACTTCCTCATTTTTTCATGCGTACATTTGACTTTTTTAGTTAAATATTTACAGGGTTATTTATAACATCGTCATATTTCCACAATTTGAAACTGTTTACGTCTATTTTAAGCAAATAAATTATTCAGAAATTATGCCTTAGTGTTTAGTAATAATAGCTGCACGGCTCTATCGATCAGGTTTAGCTATGCTTGTCGCGGTAGGTCCGTGGCTGGGTGACCATCTTTACATACGTGCTTCACAAAACAGTCGTCAGATAGGCTGTTGAAAAAAATTGGCTCTATGTTAAAAACTGATAGTCAGCTGCATCCGGTTAAACTTTAAACTGACCCCAAAATAGTGGTTAAAAAGTGGAAAATTTTAGGCAGATAATGGTTTTGTCTTATTGAGTAACAAACACATTAAACTTATTATTTTTAAAGCAACTTATTACAGTTGTTAGCAAAAGAATTTCATATCACGTTCCAAAGAGGTTCCTTACTTGAATTTCTCAAATAGAAACTATTTCCCAAGTTCTTGAAGAGTTCCAACATTGAAGTGGAATAGGCAGACCCACAGTTCTTTGATGACGACTTTTGGGGTACTTTATGTATCACATTATAATATTATAATATGATATGTAAACTGCCCTTAGAGTCTTCTATTCCCTTTGAAGAACCTTAAGGTAACCTTAAACCACTTATAGTTTTGACCCGAAACTCGAACTCTGGAACGCAGAGTTTCTTTTGGTGTCAAATTATAGTGAAGACTTCTAATAAGCTTCTGCCCGCGACTTCGTACGCGGATCCTGGTGCTTATGCCAGCGACAACGGGGTCGCCATTTATGTTATTTTTTACAATTTTTCCCATTTAAATCCTTTATCACACTGAGCTTTAGTTTTATTTCATTCCAACAGCCACCAAAACATACAGTCCATTTGTCATAGTTTTGTCTCTAGTAGTGAAGAGTCAGGTAAATGACAAAGGAAACGGCCTTCAAGTCAAATCATGCTCATTAATAAGACCTATTCATAATGAATGACTAATTTGAATGTAAGGAACATGTCTAAGTTTGTAACGACAAACGCGGTATGATTATTTACGGCGTGAAATGAATACTTGGACGGATAGCGTGGGAGCATAATCAGCTGGGCCCCAATTTTGTCGTCTGATTCATTTTAAGATAGCGAAAAAACCGTTTTCCTGTTGGAAAATGTAAATATTATGCCTGACTGAATAAATGTACCTTTAAATGGTCTAAGTACGTTTTTATGACGTACAAGATAGACCAAGAAGCAGTTAAGGAAATATTGTGATAATAATATCTTACAGTACCAATGAAAGTATGTTTCTTTATTAACGTACAAACAGCCGTACGAGTCGATCAATCAGACTAAGCTTTTCTTGCCACGGCTTGTCCGTAGATGGGTGACCATCTTTACACACCAAGACTCCGTCGTGCCTCCGAAAGCACTTTAAGCTGTTGGTCCCGGCTGTAATTCGTGAATGTTTGCCAGTCACTACGGGTCGTCAGAACCCCGAAAGTCTGACACCCAGTCTTACCAAAGGGGTATCCCAGTACTTCGGTAGTGTAGGCCAGATAGGCAGTAGCTCCATGTAAAATCCTGGGTTTCAGCTGCATCCCGTTAGACTGGAAGCCGACCCCAACATAGTTAGGAAAAGGCTCGGCAGGTGATTATGATGTTTACCTATTTATGTTTTTATTAACAAACCAGCTGCTGCTGCCCAAACACTCACCTCACACGTCACCCACAGCATAAAAGAACAGTATTAATCCATCAGAATGATTCCACACTCAACATTTAAATGTCGAGTCTATTTCAAATGAACACCGACCTGTTTTTATAAGATTTTCTATTTTGTGATACTGTTTTCAAAAGCGCTCCCACGGGCTCCGATTTTCTACTTATAAATTCTAAAGTTGTGCAGAAAACTTAATCAACCGGGTCGGTATCTATATTTGCATCATTTGACCCTGTCAATGTTGTACTACAAATCCTTATTCCATAGAAACATTGGCCCACTCATATACACTACGAATTTCTCATGTATTGAGGGACGTGAACAAACAAAAAATCTCTCATTTGCAAACAATCAAACCAGGAAGAACTACTGCCAGGCCATACAAATATTCACCGCATTGTTCCAACGAAGTGCCGCCAAATCTCTTATCACTGGTGGATATTCACCTAGATCCTATTTTATTCCCGAAATGCGCTTTCGAGTAGTATATCAATGTTTTATAATACATGAAGATATTTCCAAAGACCTAGTTCATTATAGCCCTCTCACTCTCATAGAGACGATATTTGTGTCCCAGCAGGAATATTGTAGGCTGATTATGTACTAGCTTCCGCCCACGGCTTCGCCCGCATAATATGTCGACAAATTATACACATAAACCTTCCTTTTGAATCAGTCTATCAATTAAAATTAAAAAATTGCATCAAAATCCGTTGTGCAGTTAAAGATCTAAGCATACATACAGGAGAGACGCGGGAAGCGACTTTGCTTTATAATATGTAGTGATACGCGCGTTTTGCTTGAGTCGAATCCAGACACGATCTAAGTGTCTAGATTCGACTTCGCTTTTTTACCGGACTAGAAGCTCCTTTATCTGAAGAAGGACTATACTAATTTTGTTATTCATAACCCGGAAAACATAGGACGATCCATCATTGGTCCTTTACCTTCTTTCTTACCCCGTATTAGCTAAGAAACATTTCCAAAAGCTCTACAAAACGGACCTGAAACTTTTATACTAGGGTTGTCCATTTTACTGGAGTTGTCGCGAGTTTCGTAAGGGCTTTTTGTGTTCTGGGGTTATTGGGGTGACACCTTACCCATGGGAGTCGGGTCAAGGCACCTGTTACGACCATTGCGTTTCTATTCAATATTTATGACGTGGTTTGTAAGTACATTTTTATTTGCGGCGTCAGTTATCTTTGTGTGGGAATTTTTCTTTTCAAGTAAGCGTGGCTGTATTTTTAATGGGAAATATAGCGGAAATTATTATAAATAAATTGCGATGTTGGAAATAGCAGAAGCTTTAGCGTATTTCTTTCATATAACTCAGCCGCTTTAAATTTGAATCAAAACGCAAATGCCTCAAGCTCACTTCACAGAGGAAAACGTCAATAAAACTCATTAAACTAAACCTTAATAACAACATACTAAAACTATTAGAATTATATCACTTAATACGTCTAACCCGTCCGAAACCATAACTGAATTTATTACAATCCCTTAATAGTCCATCTGATAAATAGTCCATATTAAACTTAATCAGCAAACACAGTTTAATATCCTACCATATCTTACTGGGCCTTCTGATTGCAATTTATAACTTCTAGCGTACCTCAACTAGTTTCTAGTTTCTAGCTCAAGTTAACAGTACCTAAGCCCTAAGCCATGGATTACTTGTTTACAAGCAACTTGTGATTAACATTGATTGCATAACTGTGTTGTATGAGATTCAGAATTAATTACTTGCAGCAATTAGGGACAGGTTGACCTGTGTTGAATTGTTGAGTGTCCTTGTTAAGTGAGTGCGAGGACAATTTGTGTGTTGTCAGCTATAGGTATGGGGTGGTCATTGAGTGTCTACACTGCATGAGTCCGTCGTACTCCTACTATTAAAGCCACCGCAGTTAGTCATTATTATTTATCGGTGTAGTCTACCTTCGTTAGCTCAACGTCGTCGTTATTTGAGGAACTATTTGGAAATAGTTTTTGCCAGTGGCTTCGCCGGCGTGTGTGCAGGAAATTATCCCACGAGAAAAGAGTTTGAATGGTAGAGAATGCCTTCTAGCATTATGTTCGCCTAAGTATCACGATTGTACATACATACAGTTAAAATAAATAAATAATAAAATATTTCACGCAGTTTATCATACGAACATCGCTTCGAATCTCATAGCGCACGCGAAATCAGGCGACAGGCCACCGCAGGCAGGGCACGCCACGATAGTGGCGGTAAGGTCCCGCTTTGAGGAGTGGCTAGAGAGGCGTCACGGCACCCTCACCTACCGCCTGACGCAGGTCCTCACCGGACATGGATGTTTCGGGAGGTTCCTGCACATCGTCAGGCGGGAGGAAACGCCCGGGTGTCACCACTGCGAGGATCGTCCAGAGGACACGGTAGAGCACACGGTGCAAGCCTGCCCCGCTTGGGCAGAGCACCGCCGTGTCCTCGTAGAGGCGATCGGCGGCGGCGACCTCTCGCGCCCGGCCCTGGTACAAGCCATGGTCCGGGGCGAGAGGGAGTGGGAGGCAGTCACCACCGTGGAGGTGGCGGGATGGGAGAGAGAAAGGTCCTCCCGTCTGAGCCGCCGCGGGAGACGCCCCGGGCGTCGGGAGCCACGTGACGACTGCCGGCCACCTTAGTCGCGGGCCTGCGGACGGTGAGTAATGGGTGACTCATCGTCCGACCAGCACCAGGCCCGTGCCGGACGGCGCGTATATGTTCCACGCGCGCCTCAAAGAGATGTCAGCATATGAAGAGCCCCCTCAGGGCCAATCCTGCCGGGTAAGCGGGATTGTCCGAAAGGGTTACCGCTACCCGGGAACACAAAGAGCTAAGGAAGGAACATGGATGGGTTTTAGTCAGTAAGAGTCTGACACTCCCTTCCGCTCCACCAATAGTGGGAGAAGTCATTGGATGATTTCCCAGCCTGAAAAAAAAGGCCATCGCAGGCCTCATCGGATGCAACAATTCCCACAGGCCAGATCGCGCCGGATCAGGCCCTAAGACCGCGGCTTTTCACTAGGGGCCATCCACCACCTCAAAGACCATCAATATTTTTATAATACTTCTGTATGAGAAAGAGATGAAACTATACATGAGGTACGATATACTTCCGTCTCTCCCAATGTGAAGCAATATTAAAATAACATTGCAAGAAGAGGTGGTGGTTGGCCCCCTGTTAGCGTTAGTATAAACAAACAAATAGGATGTTTTCATAAAGGATGTTTATGTAAACATCCACGAACATCTTCCCTAAATTTAATGTGCGTACTTATTTATTTAGGATACTGTTTACTATCTGAAATGTGTCGCCTTGACCTGGCTTTCAATGCTAGGAAAATTTCGATTGATATGTCAATATATTGAATTGGAATACGTAAATAAATAAATAAGAATTTTGCTACGTAGTAATTGAAGGCTTTAGTATTATGTTTTAAGGTTACTTCGCATAATGAATTAAATAAAGTGAAGATTTTTTAAGAAGAGTGAGAATTTGTGATTCTAATTACACAGTTATTTATTTTCAAAGATTGCTTAACATAGCATTACGCCTTGTTTACTCGAAAGGTTAGACTAGGTACCTATAGAAAATGATAAAAAGATTCCAAAGATTGTATTACTGACAAAATAACAGATAAATAATACAGTTGTTCAAGATAGGTACATGATAATAATAATATCCATTCTGCAGACTTTTTTTGGTAGGTAAAATAAATAAAGAGGCCTTTCATAAAAAAGTGACCAATAAAAATCTTCTATAACAATACAGCGTTTCAAAAGAGGGAATAATATTCAAATTAACTATTTTCATCGGGACTGCTCTGTATTTCAATGAACACGGTATAAAATAAAACGGTTGAATTCGTTTTATGCGCTTTATTGAATCGGTGGAACATTTCAGTGTTGAACAATCATATGGCAAATAGGTTTGCAATGCTAATATGGCCCAAACAAAGGCTTGCTGACTTTGCAAAGGCTTTGCCACAGAGGACAGTCATGCTTGCATTTAAAAACAATTTTATTTTGTAAACTATTCTTTTTTGTTGGGGAACATTTTTGTATAAAAAACTGATGGTTTTGTGTAAAAAAAAAAACTAAATCATACTCCGCTATTGCTGTAGGGACTTGTGGTAAACAGCATCACGGGTCGATCGATCAGGTTAAGCTCCGCTTGCCGCGGTTGGTCCGTGGATGGATGACCATCTTTAGATATTGAGACTCCTCCGTGCCTCGGAAAGCACGTTAAGTCGTTGGTCCCGGATATCGTTAGTGGTCCTACGACAGTCGTAACAGGTCGATAGAACCCCGAAAGTCTTACAAAAGGGTTATCAAAAAAACCAGCTACTGAAACCGCTACTATTAGTAGTTGGTTCATGTAAAATACTGGTATTCAGCTGCATCCGGTTAGACTGGAAGCCGACCCCAACATAGTTGGAAAAAGTCTAAGACGATGATAATAATTGCGCTATTGCTGTTTTATTATTGTATGTGTATTGATATGACTGACTACCTACATATTTTCGTAAACTACTTCAGATTTCCACTCACGTCTAAAACTCCACTTTATTATAATAGAATAAGTAAAGTATACAATACACGTACCTACCAACATTAGGTATAACATTACAAAGCCTACATAAGAGCGACTGTCTATAAACTACATACACGTAGACCGTGAAGTGTGTTGTATGCGTTCTCCTCTGTATCACCTTCGTGTTCATACGGCTTGCTTATCAAAATATTGAAAATCGATACCTATACGTACCTTGCAAGCTTCAATAACCTGAAGTGTTACATAAAAATACACGACACGGTGATTCTTACACGTTTCCTAGCTTACTCTGACAATGTAGCTCTACAAACTATCTCATAAAGAACTAGGAGAGATGAAGATTAAGCGGGATTGTACGGAAGGGTTAGCGCTACCCCGGAACATAAAGGGCTAAGGAAGGAACCTGGATGGGTTTTAGTCAGTAAAAGTCTGACACCCCCTTCTGCTCCACCCAGAGCGGGAGAGGTCATTGGATGAATAACCAACCCACAAAAAAAAATGAGATGACGATAGTTTTAAATCATACGCGTTCAAAGTACCCTTAAAAATAGCTCTGTCTATTAAATTAAACTAATATAATAATAATAAAACACAAATACGCTAGCATCTTCCGTACAATATTCTGCGCGTGACCGCACTTAATCCAACTGAAAAATCACTTGGCTTAGGCCCCTGTTATCAGCTCTTTCCAGCTAGCCGAGAATATAAAATAAATTTCAAAATAACAATAGACTTGTAGACCGAATTTCGGCCATGGGTACAAATCTCAGCGGAGGCCAAACTTATGTGTGCGGGAGATATTATAGCGAACAAGCGTGGGCGCAGACTCAAGTGCACTCTCTCGTCCCTCACTCTTTAAGTCCGATGGAACGGCAAACCGACACGACTGGAGAGAGATCAGGGCCAACGTCTCAACGTGCTTTCACACCGTCAACTTCCAAATGAAAAACCCCATATCATTTTGCTGGACCCGGGAATCAGACCCAGGACTGCTCAGTAGTCGCGCTTGCAACCGCGGGACCAACGGGACAGTCAAAAATGACACTAATATACATAAATATAGTTTCCATTTCACCCAAATATTTTGCTTACACACTTAAATTTCAAGTATTTTCAAGTACCGACACGCGCGGCATAAAGTAATTATACTTGAGTGTGAACTAACTACATATAACAACGCGTCTGTGCTATTCAAACTAAGCTTTCTAAACATTAATTTTGACACGGACAATAAAATATATAAACAGCTACCGTCTTAATTAATATTTGCTGTAGTGAATAATGACTGACTACTTAATTAAATTACTCGAAACAATAATAATAATTTCTGTAATTATGACGGCTGAATAGAGTCCAATGTTACTTAAATGTTGTTTCATCAACTAACAAAGCATTAATACCGTTCAAGTATTTATTAAAAGGAAAACGAGCATGAAGGTCTTAACTTTTTAATTACAGGACATAAAAGTTAATGTCCACTATTGAAGATGGGCCTCCTCGACTTAACGAATGGTTGTTAGAGAGTATTTCTATACTGTTGCCTTTCATTTTAATGATAATTATTTTCATTTTATTGAATAGACTCTTATTTGATCACTATGGCACAATGACACAATATCCGTGTTAAATTAACCATCACTCGTTTCTCGAATTCTCCCTGATTGTGGGTAAATCTTCATCAATGTCACTCTGAGTAAGGGTAAATCTTCGTCAGTCTCCCTGAGTAAGGTAAGGTAAGGTGAGCTTCATCGAAGTCTCACACATCATGGTGTAAGCTTTTGCTATTTATTTCGTCTGAAAATATTCAAATTAATTTCACTAGCAAGATCTAAATTAATTGTTTTATAAAAATAATATAATAACACTTATTTGAGGAATAATAGTTTGTGTTTTGACTTCTATCCGAGTTTACTTTACTGCGGTCGGCCATACTGGAGGATATACATGCAGACAGTGTTACCGACCGGTTAAGAAAAAGTGTTCTTATTTAGAAGTTAAGAAATTTAGGGAAGTGTTAATAAAATCAATTCCTGAAATGAGTTGTAAACAGTGTCTTCTAAAACCGAATAAACAGTTGATTGATATTGAGTAATAGTTGTTTCATTGGTACTCTTCTGACTATCTTATAGTTCAGAAGTGGGATCTGACACGAATATTGCTTAATATTCTAATCACGCCCACTTAGGCCGTTTCTAAGGACAGGTAAAGTAAGAAGCATAAACTCGGTAAGTGTATTTCTTATGTATATTTTATTATGATGAATGCTTACGCTTAACCGCGTTATTAAATACATAAAGAGTGAGTTATTTTAGTTGTAAAGGCATTGTGAGTCACCGAGATTACGTATACGAACCTAAAAACAAAAAAGAAACATAATTAGGAAGACGTTGTAATCTCGGCCTACCCCCATGGAAAGAAAGCGTGATTTTATGTATGTAAATGCGTATTTCACCTATTATGTTTTCCCAATTACGTAAGTGAGCTTATTTCATAAGATATACATATATTTAGCATACGTATAGTTTGAATGTAAGGAGTAAAATAAGTTGTTTTTCTTGCTGTCTTCGTACAATAGAAATCAGTAAGTAATACGTAATTTTTTATGATTACAATGGTTTAATTTTATTGTTATTGTTTGCTTGTCTGTGTTAGGATTTTAAACAGCTATGTACTCGTATGTTCTCATTAAAAAGTGATTAAAATGTTAACAAAAATATGATTACAGACCTAAATAATATGTCAAGACTTCGTGAAGAAGTGAGAATGCGTAAAGCTTTTGATCGAGAGGCTTCTCAAACGCGTGATGGAGCTGCGCCGTCGTGCAGCCGCAGCCGCAGCCGCGCGGGGCGCTTGAGCAGGCGTCACAGGCGAAGCTGTTCTAGTACGCGGCGCCCGCGGCCTGTGCGGACCAGCTCAGGCTCCTCGACCCGCGCAGGTTCAAGAGGCTGTACGCCACGGAGACGTGCGGGTTCTTATAAGAGCCTTGAGCGTCGGAAGCGGCGTCGGTCTGAGTCGCGGCGCGTGAGAAAAAGAACGCGGTCGCGCTCGCGTTCCCGATCTGCACGCTCGCGGAGGGCGAGACGGCGACGACGGCAGCACAGCAGTAGCGAGGTAAGACGGGAATCCCGTCACCCCAGGACGAGTCGAAGACGTCGGGAAACCGTAAGTCAGTCATCCTGTACTAGCAGTATGGATAGTAATTTGAATGTTAACACTGATGTAACTAATATGAATAAGACCCCTAAAAACAAAACTGTAGATGATCGTAGCTTTAGTATTCATGATGTCATGGAGTTAATTAAATCACTGCCCACGTCAGCGTCCCAGGCTCAAAACCACTTTAGTATGTCAACTAACGCAGTACCAGAGTTTGATCCTGCTAATAAGGAACAAACTATTGATTCATGGATTACAAAAGTGGAAGAATGTGCAGCTTTGTATAAATGGTCTGAAACACAACAACTTCATTATGCGTTGCCTAAATTGACTGGAGTAGCAAAGGTGTGGTACCAAGGCTTAACTTCCTTAAGTTATAGTTGGTTGGAGTGGAAGGATAAACTGACAAAGACATTTCCCACAGTTCAGAATTATGCTCAAGTTTTGCATGAAATGTTGGATCGGAAGGTTAGATATAATGAATCGTTAGAGACTTATTTTTATCACAAAATTAACTTGCTGAACCGATGCGATATAACTGGTAAGCGGGCTGTGGATTGTCTTATATATGGATTAGAAGATAGGGGTATGCGACTGGGTGCTCAGGCTGCGAACTACTCTCAACCTGAAGAATTACTATCTTATTTTAAATCCATTAAGTTAGAGGATGTAAGAGACAGAGTATCACGTCAGCCGTTTACAAAAAGGCGCCCTGATAGCAATAATGATAATTCTAAACTGAGTAGCAATATAAAATGTTTTAATTGTAATGAGGTAGGTCACCCCTCTTTCAAGTGTAACAAACCCTTATTGACGTGTAGCATTTGCAAGAAACTTGGACATCAGAGCGCTAATTGTAGAAGGCTTCTCAGAAATGGTAATGATGGCGGTAAACATAATGAAATTAGTAAAGCAGTATCTGAAGTTAAGTTAACCGGTGACTTAGATGTTAAGTATGTCCTTCCAATTCAAGTTAATGGTCAAACAATGTCATGTTATGTGGACCTCGGTAGCCAAAGTACTTTGATTCGAATTAGTGACTTTAAAAATTTAAACACTGCCTACGGTAAAAATGATCTGCCAACATTAAAAGGCTTTGGTAATTCACTCATAGAACCTATAGGTAGAGCAGTGGTCCAAATACAAGTACAAGCCGTTACTACATCCGTAGAAGTATTAGTTGTACCAGACGAATTACTTAAACATGCCGTACTTTTGGGACATACTTTCACCGAGCAAGCCGGTATAATTATTATAAAGACAGACGAACACTTAGTTTTTCAAAAAAAGCCTAATCCTTTAGATAATTCCAAATTAGTAAACTATCAAAAAATTAATTTAGTTATAGACTCCGATGTCAACGTTAACTCTATCAATATGATACCGGTAAAAGTGAATACCGATATCACCGTACAATTTTACGTAAAAGAATCTTTAAGGAAAATAGGTGATAATTGTTATTTTGTTATGCCTGGATTATATACAATCGTGCAAGGAAAAGGCCACATTTTAGTAGTAAATTTAAATAGTAACGAAATTAAACTTCTAAAAGGACAATTGTTGACTAGAGGTTACACTTTAAATGATGATGATTGCTTAAGTGTTAGAATGTTAGAAAACAGGGATAGTGATTCCATATCAAACGATCTTAAAGTAGGTGATGGATTTAGTACTGGAGATAGAGAACGGTTAGAAACCTTGCTAAAAAAGTATAGGGACTGTTTTTCGTTTAGTTTAACCGATTTAGGGCTAACTAATTTGACCGAAATGTCTATAACGTTAAAAGATACGACCCCTGTTGTGTATAGGCCATACAGGCTAGCTTATTCGGAAAGGAATAAAGTTAAAGAAATGATTCGGGACATGTTGGATTCAGGTATAATTACTGAGTCAACATCTTCTTATGCAAGCCCCATCATTTTAGTGCAGAAGAAGACCGGTGATCAACGGCTTTGCGTTGACTATCGGGCTTTAAATGCTAAAACTGTCAAGGAACACTACCCTTTGCCCAGAATAGAGGATCAAATAGATCAGCTAGGTGGTTACGAATATTTTATAACGCTTGATTTGGCCTCAGGCTATTATCAGATTCCAATAGCCCCTTCGTCGCAAGACAAAACTGCCTTTGTAACGCCGGACGGCCAGTATCAGTTCACTCGCATGCCCTTCGGTTTGGCCAACGCACCGTCTGTTTTTCAGAAAACTATTAATACCATTTTGAAAGACCTCAAAGGCCAAACTCTTGCATTCATGGATGATATAATTATTCCAGCCCACAGTATTGCGCAAGGAATGGAGCGATTAGAAACAGTACTTAAACTTATTAAAGAAGCGGGGTTGACGTTAAAATTATCAAAATGTGTATTTTTCTCAAAAAAAATTGATTATCTAGGTTTCGAAGTAAGTAAACAAGGGGTCAGACCGGGTTCAAAAAAGACTGTAGCAGTAGAAAATTTTAAGTGCCCCACTAACCAACACGAAATACGCCAATTTGTTGGTTTAGCCAGTTTCTTTAGGCGTTTTGTAAAAAATTTTGCTATAATTGCTAATCCGCTGACAAAATTATTAAAAAAGAACTGTAAATGGGAATGGGGTCCTGAACAAGAAAAATCATTTTGCACCCTAAAGGCAGAGCTAGTAAAAAGACCAATTTTAGCGTTGTACAACGTAAGTGCAAAAACTCAGATTCATACGGATGCTTGCAAAACGGGTATAGCGGGCATATTACTGCAGGAAGATGAATTAGGTAGGTGGCGAGCGGTAGCGTATTACAGTAGACAAACTACCCTCGAAGAGCAGAAGTACCATTCATTTGAATTGGAAACCCTGGCGGTAATAGCTTCCTTGCAACGGTTTAGAGTATACGTTTTAGGCCTCAAATTCACAATAGTAACCGATTGTAGCGCATTACGTACTACTTTATCAAAGAGAGATATGATACCTCGTATAGGTAGGTGGTGGCTTCAACTTCAGGAGTACGATTGTAGTATCGAGTATAGGCCGGGTAACCGTATGACCCATGTGGATGCACTTAGCAGGAATGCTATCCCTATATCAGATGAACCTGAGCCTGTATTCGATATTTTAGTTGTAGAAACAGAAGACTGGTTAACGACTATTCAGAGTACTGATGAAGAGGTTCAACGAATTAAAAGTATTTTAGAAGACCCTGAAACGCCTAAAATCCATGAAACTTTTCAGAATTATCGTTTAAAGGGAGGAAAGGTTTATAGAGTTGTGGACAGCCAATTGAAATGGTTGGTTCCCAAAGGATTTAGGTGGCAGCTTCTCAAGAAGTGTCACGATGAACTTGGTCATTTTGGTCTAGATAAAACTTTGGACAAGTTGAAATCTCTTTACTGGTTTCCCAAAATGAACAAGTTTACCAAAAAGTATGTTCAATCGTGTTTGGAATGTAGTTATCACAAAGTACCACCAGGAAAAAGACAAGGTATGCTCCATCCAGTACCTAAAATTGATAAACCGTTTCACACGATACACATGGACCACTTAGGTCCATTTGTTCGGAGTAAATCTAAAAACACTTACTTGTTGGTGCTTGTTGAAGCATACACAAAATACGTAACTTTATTTGCAGTCAAAAATACGAAAACTAAATCGACCATCAAAGTTTTAAATCACTATTTTAGTTTATTCGGTATACCAAATAGGTTAATCAGTGATCGGGGAACTTCTTTTACAAGTAAAAGTTTTAAAGACTTTGTGAACAAACTAGGCATAAAGCACGTTTTAAATGCGGTAGCAACACCGCGAGCGAATGGCCAAGTGGAACGATATAATCGTACCATATTGGCTTCGCTTGCAGTCAAAAATCACAATTGTAAGGAAAACGAGTGGGATACTCATTTAGAAGAAATTCAGCTGGGTCTTAATACAACTCTTAATAAAGGTACAGGTAAAACGCCAGCTGAAATACTGTTTGGTATAAGGTTGAGGGCGAAAAGTGACGGATTAGTCTCTTCGTTGCTTGATCAGGGTGAATCGGGGTGTTCACAAGAAACATTAGAGGATATAAGAGAAGAGGTAAATGCCAACATAAGTGAGGATCAATTAAGACAAAAGGAAAGATTTGACAAGAATAGGAAGGTAGGTAGGAAATATCAAGTAGGTGACTTAGTAAGAATTGAAAGAGAAGTAGGTAGTAATAGCGGACAGTCGAGAAAGTTACTTGCTAAATTACAAGGCCCATACAGGATTGTCAAAGTACTAGATAGAGATAGGTATATTGTTCAAGATACACCCCTAACCCGAAAACAGAATAGAAAATATGAGGCAGTTATTGCGTTAGATAAGATACATCCTTGGTTGACCTTTACCCAAGAAAGCTTAGCTGATTCCGATGAGGAGAGCTCAACGGAGGATGTAGATGTAAACGAAACAATTGAAGGTACTGATAATATGGAAATAGAGCCGTTGGACATGTTGGTAGGTATGGATGTGGAGAGTACCGGGACAATGACGACCATTGATTAAAAAAAAAAAATATAAATATATATAACATTTTTATCACGATTAATGTTTCCCCTTATTTTTTAAAGTTTTTTTTTTTTAAATGGATTAGGATTGGAATTATGATTATGTTTTTTAACTTGTATTATGGAATGAATGAACTTTGACTTTGATTAGACTTAGAACTTGATATGGAAAAATCTACACACAATGGAGTCGTTTGACAATTATGAGTGTGTTAGATTTGAAAATTGTAATGTAAAATCTACACACAAGGGAGTCTTTTGACAATTATGAGTGTGTTAGATTGGAAAATTGTTATGTAAAATCTACATGCAATGGAGTCGTTTGACAATTATGAGTGTGTTAGATTTGAAAATTGTTATGTAAAAATCTACACACAAGGGAGTCTTTTGACAATTATGAGTGTGTTAGATTTTATGGAATCGCGCAAGGAGGCCGTAGGCCAAGGATTTGAGTGCTTTCTTAGTTATAATTAATTTGATATGGACATAGAAATATTTAAAATTAATATCAAATCATTAAAAATGTTTTTTTTTTTTGTATTAATTGATGGAACAATTACTGTATAAGATGGCCGAACAAATAATATTTATTAAAAATAAAATTAATTATCAAAATTATTGAATTTATATAAAATGTTACCTTATTAGTAAAATATGTAAATTTTGTTATTAATTTATTACTTGCCTTTCTTTAGTTGTATAGTTTTGATACATTCCTAAGCACTTAATGGAAATTTCACTAATTACCTGCTTATAATCTGCATTATCTGATGGTCAGTCAGGAAAAGTTTTAGGCATTAGATTCGTTTGTTGTAAATTACTTTGAATACATATGTTATTTTGTAATATTGTTTCATAGTTTCAGAACATGAATCTAGCATAACATAAAGTTAGTCATAATATACAAAACGTAACGAGAGGACTCTGTTATTTCAGAATGGCCGACTGTAAGCTTTTGCTATTTATTTCGTCTGAAAATATTCAAATTAATTTCACTAGCAAGATCTAAATTAATTGTTTTATAAAAATAATATAATAACACTTATTTGAGGAATAATAGTTTGTGTTTTGACTTCTATCCGAGTTTACTTTACTGCGGTCGGCCATACTGGAGGATATACATGCAGACAGTGTTACCGACCGGTTAAGAAAAAGTGTTCTTATTTAGAAGTTAAGAAATTTAGGGAAGTGTTAATAAAATCAATTCCTGAAATGAGTTGTAAACAGTGTCTTCTAAAACCGAATAAACAGTTGATTGATATTGAGTAATAGTTGTTTCATTGGTACTCTTCTGACTATCTTATAATGGGTATTTGTTATTGTAATACCCAGAAAAATAAATCAAATTTCAATATTTTTATCGACGACGCCAGAAAACCAGAAACTTTTTAATGATTACACAATACTTCTCTTATTTATTTACTTAAGATACTTTGTTATCTCCAAGTTAATTTTCAGTTCAAGCACGAAGATATTATTATACAAAATAATGGTCGAAGTCGTCCCGTTGGCCGCAGGCTACAATAAGTTATTTTACATCAGTTAAATACTTGGCCATGATAAGGACTACATAAATAATGTTATTCTGTCGTCCAGTATTGAATTATTAATTTGGTTTCAAGTTTTCAACTTATTACACGTTTGGACAGGTATATTTAGGCCATTCTGATTTCGACGTTGTCATTTTTAGAACTAGAATTAGCTACTTAAATAGAGTGGGTCGTTTTAGGCTCTTTTCACATGGCCCGGTTTCTTTACGGCAGCGGCATATCAATCGCGCCATAGAAAAAAATGTGTCCTTTAACAAGCTTCCATAGTGATCCATACAACACTGAAGACCGTGTCTATACAAGTCGTATGAGCCGCAACGTAGAGAAATGTGTTCGTCCATACAATGCCAAAACACGGCAAAAAATCGTCGTTTTTTACGGCAACACTTTTTTTTGTCGTGTGTGTGTAAAGGCCCTTACTTGGTAAACTGATAGTTCGAATCTTTATGAGTCTATTTTAATCTTCGTGGTTTTTTCATTGTTCAGATAGGTTTATAGAGTTTCCAGAAAATGGAACACAGTACCAAAGAATAGTAACTACCTACAAAATTCAAAAGGCACGGAAAATTGAAAACAGGCTAATACATTTTCTCCGTCAGAAACTTTCATAAAAGTTTCTCAGTATCATTAACCACAACGCAGGCTAAATGACTTTAGTTTCGGGTTCGTGAGACCTAAGATCAATAAAATTTTATTGGGTCGCATAAGGTTTGCGTGACAGCCCTAAGCGTACCACAGGGTATAAAGGACTTATGTTCGAGTAGTTCAGGGTTATGTAATAAATGTTGTCTGTGGTGGCCTTCGGTCGGCACTATCTCGTAATTGACGTATAGCGAAAAAAGACAACATTGGTGTTCATTTTGTTTGCTTATCCACAAGTAAAAAAAAATAATGACAGACAAACTAATTTTTTTACTCAATAAATATTACCCGCTTGGTATATATTAAGAGTCCAGCAAAAAATATATTTCCTGATATGTTATTTTCATCTGCAACGAATTTGCGTTCCCGCAAAAACTAATATTATGTTTGTGATTTATAAGGACACAATGCGTCATCCCTTTTTTCTCAAACCTCTTTGTAATAACGACAAACTGTATCCTTCTAAGAATTATATTATGTGCTAAGTGGCCAGTTAGTTGTACCATAGACTCATCATTAGCTTTTAACCATAATATAGGTAAGAGCTTTTACTTATTTTAAAATGGAGGTCTCATTTTGACGACGTTGTCTAGGCTGAAATATATTTAAAATTTGAGTAAAGAATTTTCAGACTCGCCTGAAGTTAGAATATTAAATTCTGAATTTTTTCATCCTATTTTCAGGCTAGCTTTCGTGCTTAGCTTGCTAAATTTTTATTTTTCCATATTAAATTTGGTAGGTATAAATAAATTCATCCCAACAGTAGTTAAAACAATTCATCGATCAATGTTGAATATTATTTAAATGCTAATAAAAGATTGCATTTAAATCTAAAATTATTTAATAATTGTAATTTAAATTAAACGTTTGTTGGTATTGAAGCTCAAAACATTGATGATTTAAAAATAGAATTTCAAATTTGAATGAAGACCACGACAATTCCATCTGCAATGTCGTGTAATAATTTAAACACGATGAATAACATTGAATACTCCAACATTATATTATAAAGTAGAGGTTAATATTGGTTAATTAATTAACGTGTTAACTGAACAGTTTATGGACGTACTCTCGATATTAACGCGTTGTGCGACAGTGATTGCGAGATTTGGTCAGTGTGGGATATACAGTGCAACCACAGACTAGCTACATAGCGATGTAAAACGTTGACCTACTGCAAAATTATCATTTTACTGACTGATCCCGTGCTGCTTTTTGATGTTGTAGGAAGCTTTACTTTTGAATATTTAAATGGCTTTGTTTTATTAATTTCTGTAACATTAAACTGTCAAATAGAATAGGTCCATTTTTAAGAGACACTAATACAGGATACATTCTTTCTTCACTTTCACAGCGCTATGGATTGTAGACAAAAATGCTGAATTGAAGCTAAACTTGTGTTCTTGCCACCTCTTTTCCTGATTTTTGGGCCACCGCATCCCCACAAAATTCAGTGCACAAAATAAACTCAACGATATTACCCAAAAGGAAATTGACAGATACGAATCTTTATCCAATATACATCGTGTATACATCTCCAGGGTATTTACCGCAATTTATTTGCCCTGGAAAACATCCGTCAGTATACTCATAAACATCAAGTTAGCATTATTCCTTACTCCTGACATTTGTGATGTTTTCCGTGTAGATATAGGAACTACCTCCTTTTGCGTCCTACATGTGACGTGGCCCCGTAGGGAAACATACAACCGATCCATTGGATTTACATAAAAGGTTCAATGAATTTGCTACAAGCTCATATTTGCAGTGACACGTAGCTACTTTTTGCTTATCATTTTCTTTCGAAAGGTTGTTTACATACAGAACATAATCAATACCTACCAAGTTTAGTAAGACGACCTTTCTTTTATCTAATTTTCGGAGCAATTCCACCCTTAATGCAGTAACTCCCTTATTTAGGTCATTCTTCATAATTAAGCAATGTTGTGGGAAAAACAACATTAATTTCTAACAAGTTTAAACTAAACGAAGTAAAAAGATTATTATGTAAGGTTCGTAGCAGGTGGCGTTCTTTTGTTTCTACTGGGAGAGGTAGAAATTACGGAACGCCAAATTAGAAACTAAATAGGAAAAAAAGCGTGAGTTTATTTATTTTGTTAGTTTGTCAAGCACCATTTTCGAAAAAAGAGCGTTCCATTTATTCACCTTTTTTTACTTAGCATTCACTGACCCACTGCTAAGCAAAGGACTCCCCAAATCCTTCCAAACATCTTTCTCTAGATCCATTCTTTGCGGTATGCTTCTAGGTCGTCTCGCGAGATCTTCTTGGGCCGGTTTCGATGGCGCCGTCCAGCCTTAGGCGCCCACCTTATTCAGACTATTGCCCAGCGGTCACTATGCGTATATTTTGTACCTTGTCTCAAAAAATAATAAAAGAAAGACAACATTTAAACGTTTAATGTCAATAAAGGGTATTTTCATCACAATAAAATTAGCGCTGCATAATCTGCCGGTAATCAAGAAACTCGTTGTTTTTAATAGGTACTTCACTGCTGACTGTTTAGAGGTTCGTAGACCGAAACTAATTAGCAATGAACGTGTTAACAAAATCGATGATATTTAATGTTCTAATGAAGTTCTCTTGATGGGTCATTACGCGTAAGTACCATCAACATGGATTAATTACGCCTTGTTATGACCCACAATTGTTACTGACTTAATTTGTGGTCGTAGAAAGACGTCAGGTGGGCTACAGTTGGCATAGCCTAGCTTTATGTTCCTCTCTGAGAGAGAGAGAGTGGGCCGTAATCCATGTCTCAGGTCTACTGCGGGTTGGTGGATGGCATGTTTTCGAATCGCATTGATCGAATTTTCTGGTTTACAACATGCCGGTTTCCGCACAATGTTCTCCTTCATCGTTTACGAGCAGTATACATTACACAAAGTAAAATGCATGCTTAGGGATTGTCCGAAAGGGTTACCGCTACCCCGGAACATAAAGGGCTACGGAAGGAAAATGGATGGGTTTTAGTCAGTAAGAGTCTGACACTCCCTTCCGCTCCACCCAGAGCGGGAGCAGTCATTGGATGATTTCCCAGCCTTAAAAAAAAAAAAGAAAAAAAAAGGTATGAACACTAGGCCACCACTTGCCCATTAATTGTATGTTTCTCACTTTATTTGAAACTACAATTTATCCTGTAGGTACCTACTAGTTAAAATCGGCACAACATGCAAAGTGGTGTTTGAATTAAGAATGCAAACCTTGAATGCCGCGAACTACTTACTAACCTAACATTTAACTTTTCTCATTAGTGTAATTTTTTAATAGTTCTGTATTTTGCTTATTCATTTTCGTACTTGTGGGAAATGCTTCTCCCTTGATGTATTATTACGTAGTATGGTATTTCAAAATCACGCAAAAAGGAGAGACCGTATGATAGATGGGATGACGAAATTAAAAAGGTAGCTGGATTAAACTAGATTGGAACAGCCCAGTCCGGAAAAGACTGGATATGTTTGGAAGAGGCTTTCACCTGTAGAGGGTTCTTGTAGAATAAATTATATAATGTAATTTACATTGGTACTGAAAAATACAAGCACATCATAACATGTAATTGAATAGAAATACTAACATTAAATCTATTTTTTTTTTATTGTGTAAACTATGTAGATAAGATTACTTATGACTTTATTTTATATAAAGTGTAAGATTAATTTAATTACCTAACCCTCATGGGACATGACTTTTTGCCTTCCCTGCTATATCATTTATACAAAGGTATCTATTTGTCCAATAACACATTCCAGATGTTACATTTCAAGTAGGTATCATAAGATGAAAGGTCTTATACCACTTCTAAAGCCCTCTTATACCAGATCTTTCTCCCTTCTAATAGCCCTTCAACTCCTGTTCAACCGTCCTTGAGGCAAGATAATAAATCTTCGGAAGAAAGGAAGGCATGGAACAAAAATGCGTCATGTAAACACCCAAACACTTCAGGGGTCCCGTAAGCCAAGTAAAAGGGGGTTTTAACTTAATGATCCAACCACATCCAACAGGTAGAATGATCTCCGTACAACACGGGCCAAATGTTTGGCAACTTTCTTTTACAATGTTCTAGAATCGCTCCCTTATGTGGTAACGTTGCTTCAACATACATAATTATTTCGAACAAAAGACAGTCTACAGACAAATGTATTGTGAACTATGGAATAGTCTTGTCTGTTAGGTTAAATTGTGGCTTCCGTAGATTTGTCAAATCGGAATAAAACTGTTTCAACAGTATGGGCGTGGCTTACCATGAATGCATAATTTAGATTTACTTTTCTAAATACAAAATATCACTAAAACCTTTCGTAAATTAGGCAAGCGATAACGTAAGCCGCTAAAAGTACCTAGCCGATGTTGTGCGTAAACTTACTATATCCACATTAAAACTTTGCTTCAACGATTGTTCGATCGCATCTCGATTACGTCTTGCGACTTTAAGTTGCAAATATGCGGGATGCCTGTTATTTAGGTACATTTAGGTGTATTGTCATTGTATTGTCGTCCGTTTATCGCGTCAATGAATAAAAGTCGTTTGATATACCTTAGTAGCTGTATTTACGAACATTTGTATGATCGTTCAGATGAATGGATGCCCTTTCTCTTTTAGAAGTCGTAAACGGAGGGTGGAGTACAAACATTTGCTCTACTTTTGTAAAGTGATTTATTCTAAATGGCAAAAAGCGTATTGTTAAGCTTCGTGTTTTGCCGGGTTACCGCTTCCCCGGAACACAAAGGGCTAAGGAAGCAACATGGATGGGTTTTAGTCAGTAAAAGTCTGACACTCCCTTCCGCTCCACCCAGAGCGGGAGAAGTCATTGGATGATTTCCCAGGCCTAAAAAAAAAAGCTTTGTGTTTCATTAATGCTTTGCAGATTTACATTTTGGAGTATGTTTGCGTATGAGCATCAGGTCTTAAACTCGTAACTGTGTAAGAAAATGTTCACATTTTCATAAAATGGCTTAACTTGATTATGTCTTCAAAAGTCTAGCTAGAAAGTTGCTTCATAAAGCAAAAGGAAGTCTTAAAGGTGTAATAAAATTACATATCAGATGAAAGGTTCCAAGAAGATTGTCAAAATGAGGTTTTCAGCTTACCGCTCAAGTTTGTTGGTTGTTACTATGTGCTTTGTCTATTAAATACTCGTTGTTGCCCGCGACTTCGTCTGCGGTCCAGAATAAAAAGTAGCCTATGTCCTTACCCTAGTCATTCTATTTGTGTGCTAAATTTTATCCACATCCATTCAGCCGTTTTAGCGTGAAAGTGCAACAAACAAACGAACTCACTTTCGTATTCATAATATTAGTTAGGATTCTATCTTACTTACAAATAAACTAGTTGATGTAGACCAAGACAAACTTGACAAGTAGATAATTTGAGGGAACTTATGAATAATGGCCGTTTTTCCTTGAACGATACTGACAGCGCCATTTTATCGGTAGGTATTGATGTCTCATAAGCGGTGGAAGGAGACGTGCTCGTAGGAGCCAAGGGAGGCTCTATAAAAGTTAGCATCATTGGCAAGGGCAGGGATGAACGTATTTTTTAAAATTTTACGTTTTAAATTAATGTTGGCTTCTTTGGTTCTTTTATTTGGTTTCGACTTTTTTAAGTATGAAATTTTATTCGTGGATGGGAAGACTTAGACGTTTTACGGTCAGAGAAAATATGGTATTTTTGGTCTAAAACATTTTTGATCCCAATACTTTGTCCTGAAGCTCTATTTCCAAATCTTTAACCTTATAAATTCCGGGTAGAAATCAACACCCAGCAAAGCACTACATCTCCCATCATATACTTACCCAACTGAAATACTGTTTCAAAAACTACATAGTTCTAGAACATTTCAAAGTTAAACACTGGCATGATATAATTTTGCAGCAACCTTTAAGTCTTCGTGAGCGCCAATAGAGCGGAACATTAAAGTAGAGCTCGCTGAGCTAATTCCTTCCAAAGATGATATGAGTAGAATTCCACTAAGGAATACTTCACATTGTTGCCTTAATGTGAGCATCTATTCTCTTAATACATTGGTTTTAGTATGTACTTGTTATTAAATCAGTGGGTTCAGTAAACTTTGAATTCTTATAGCAGGTTAGAGTCTGGATTGATGACCGGTTTATGGCAAATACGCTGATCCACCATTACATGGGACTTCAACATAGCTGGCAAAATTTGGATGTACTTAGGGTACACTTCTGCCTAACCCTTCGAGGATTACAGGCTTGATGTTACCTGTTAAGCTTTCATGACCTTTTAGAAATTTTGAAATGAACATAGACTTCGTAAAACAAAAAAATCGGTGCAACGATTTATGTTGATTGGCTTGATTGGAAACAAAAGACACACAAAAAGTCGTAAATCTAAGTATCCCCGATGTCAGAACAAACAATGGAGCCTCAAGTTCCGCATTTTCTGCTGGGCAATCTTCTGTAGATAATCTTTATAAAATAAATCACGCTCCTTTGGACAATTCAGACTCAGGGTAATTAATATTCCATAATGAATCAAAGCAGCTTTCACGGCCTTCTGTTTTGTGCATTATTTAATAGCCAACGTTTCGGCACGAGTAAATCCTGTATGTAGCAAAAATTCAATTTAGAATTTAAGGGAAATTACCTTTAACGGATATCTTCCATCTGAATTGTTCTCGCAACTCAATTAGAGGTTTGAGCCGAAACTGATTTACGGCTGTTTAAAACTAAGCTCGTTTTCTATTAGATTATTTGGGTTTAATAGTCGTTAGATTATCCATCGCCCCGCCCGTGTACTATGCAAAACGAGTAGTATTAAGCGATATTTATGCGATTGTCATTTACTGAACCTAAAGAGAATTGAAGCTGTCAATAGGTATATGGCATTCTTTAACGACTATAAATGATACGTAATTAATTATGGTTGGCAATTATTGGCAATTGGAGAGAGTCATTTTGAATTGAGAATTATTTTATTTCTCTTCGTCGTTGTTTGATATCAACCGATCTAGAATTTAATCTAACATCGCTATGTACGAGTACCACTACTGAACCGGAGGCCTCTATTGACGGTCTGCCGGGCTTTTAGCTATTTTAGTGCTCACTTTTACAGGAAAGTTTCATTAACAAACAACCTAGTTACTAAATAGTTTTCTAACACAGGACAATTTTTTTTAAGTATGTTGGTCACATAACAGACTCTGTTCGAAAATGGTGTCCTATAAATTTTTACCTTTAAAATTATGGTAATCTAGCTCGCGGTTTTTAAATATAATCTTTAATGCTCAGGGAATCGGATCAGTAGCTCTAAAGATTACCCTCTAAATAAAACCTTACAAAAAAAATACCTCTATATTAGAATAAATAAAATGTGTACGGTCAGCATCCGCACATTGTACTTCGGCCTACTTAGAAATTAATGCAAACCTGGTAAAAGTAGGTTTAGCTAAAACGTCACGTACAGATTAACGTCAGTAGTACGGTTGGCACCGAACTCTCGGAACATTTCTTAACATTTTAACATAACATTATTTAGTATTTTTAAGTAACATTAATTTATTCAAATATTTTATTAAACGGTTTTTATCGAACATTAACATCTATCATTTTTTACAACATTGAACATTATATGTAAGGCTCTACCCTTACAAAATGCATTGTGAATTTTATACAAAATTGTCACGTTCACTTAAAAAAACTTTATCCACGAGTAAATTTACTTGTTTTAAAATTTAGTTTATTATATCGTTGTATTTTTTTTTTAATAATATTAATATCTAATAATTATTCTATAATATATTAAAAAAAAATAAGATTAAGCGTTTTTTTGCGTGTAAAACTAGCAACACACCAATAAGGCTTAGTTTTCACACGTAACTCCGTCAACAGATTGCCATAAGTAATAAACCAATTACTAACCAATATGAGTGAGAACTTTGGTGTAGATTTATCTCATTACGGTAGAAGTCGTTGGTGGGATTAGAGTTTAATTATAAATTGCTATTGTTTCACATGAGGATCGAACAATGAGGTTTAATTACTTGGTTATATTAATATGGGGAGCTGAGATGACTATGTAGACTTGCCTTAAAAGATTGTTAGTGCAGTGTGGATGAGGGGTTATGAAATTGTAAAAAAACTATTGATTATTAATTTCTACTAACTAAAGTTTATATAAAAAACAAAGTAGGAGGTATGTAAAATTAATTAAAAAACGAAATAGCTTCTGTGTGGTCGCGTTTTACGTTAATAATTACATAACAACAACTACATTAACTTATTACGGACGTTACTGTTTTCCAGTCTTTGTAAGTGCTACATTATTTAATCAAAAAGATTGTCATCAAAAACGACCAAGGTCCCCTATTATTAATTCAAGGAACCCACGAAAAAGCGTACTGACAGAAACTCAATGAAAATCCAACCCCGTATGAAACCAAACTTGCCGGAATCCTCTGGTGTAGCCAACTGAACTTATTCACTTGAAAACTTTTCCAATCTGATTAATTTATGAAATATTCCAATTACACTGACTCATTCTCTGGTGTGATAAAAATTTCAACTTGTTGAGAGAACATTCTTTCAAGCCCAGTAGAGACATTATTTATGGAACTCAATTTTGCCTGTGTTTTTACGACCCTTTATTACTAGTTTGCATGTTATACTTTTTTATAATAACAAAGTAACGAAATGAGTTTATAGTTTCAGACTGAACTTGTACCAAGGTTAGCACAAAACCGGTTGCTTTTAGTCTCTAGAGTGTTACGACTAGACTAAAACATCATCTCTCCCAAGTGATACTGAGAAGTTCCCTTTAATAATGTCACGTGGAGTAAGGAAAATTTATAAACTAAACGTCCCTCTATAAAGGCAGAATCACATTTGGGTGACTACTCAATGCGGGCGTGGTAATTAAATCTCACTCTAATTGAGCAAGGATCGATGGCAGTACCCATCCTTCATGAACATAATTCAGTGCCATCCGCACGTGAGTACCCTGCCTTATAAACAAAAGACAGTGTGAGGTTATTACCAAAACTTGATCATTGAAAGCTGAAGAGGGCTCTTCAGTACATTATTAGTAGCGTTAATACGATATCATATCTTTACTAATTAATTAAAAAAACGTCGTATCTTCAGATAAGTACCTTTTTGGCCCGTTATAAGTACGTTCTTAATTAAACCTTATTGCTTATTCAATTAAAATTACATCATTCTGCTTAATTGGGATCTTATCTTACGCAAATTATGTTTAATGACGATTATAAACAATTTAAATATTAAGTAGGTACAATAAAATAATCTTGACTCGTTTTTTGAAAACTGGGTGAACGCAAACCTTCGTGCTCGAATGAAAGTAGCTAGGATTTGATTAAGTATTGGTATTGTCATACCTCATAATTATTATTAAATTACGCGCGTATAAGTGTTTTTTCGTTAAATAATAAGCACACCTTATTCCTTCCGCATAATTAAATTTACGGTGTCTCTAAGTGTTCTACATTTATTAGAGCTTTTCAAACAAAAAGAAGAAAATTAGAATTTCACGAAACACTGTCTATAACTGAAACAAATTAAAATGTCGCCGTGAAAAACTGTTTCATTTTTCCGTGCAATAACATTCAATTAACAGGCGTTGCGCCGAGGACCAACTTTTTTGTGATTGATGTCACAGTATGGAAACGGTTCTGCAAAGTTACAAGCAATTTCACTAACCATTGTGTGAGGAATTCTTCTTAATTTTCCGCTAGAGCGTCGGTTTGAATAATAACGCTTTTTTAATGGGCTTTTCCTGGTCCTTTATTTCGAGAGTGAAGTGTTTCTGTGAGTGAATCAATGGGATCTTCGTGAATGGACTTTTAAATGGAATTTTCAACGCATTAGTATTCCAAACACAAATGAATAGTGAGAAACTAATGAGATTTATTTAAAAGATACGTCTTGTTTCCATAGTAACGTCTCTTCACGAACACAGAGTAGGTAATTTCCTATTTCCAAAACTGTAACTTGTCTAGCTGAGAGCTAGTTTACGCTGTATGAAGGTGATAGGGGAGGATAGGAAGCTGTGGGTGGAGGCGGGAGAGTCGGTTCACTTTGGCTTCCGAGCCTACTTCCGATGTGTCGTGTGCCCTAAATGTGCGCACTTACTCTCGACATTATCTAACGTCACTGACTTTGGGCAAGGTCAACGCCAGCACATCAAGCTATCCCTAACTGTCAAATTTTCTCAATTGATAAATGAACCTTATGTCTTTGCAATAAAGTTGAAATACTATCAAAGAAATTTGACAGATTGTGCTAACTTAAGTTCGAAGTGCGTTTTGCCTTTTTATATATATTTTTTTATCATTTCGGTCATCGTGAGGAAACCAGCATGTCTGAGAGATATTTCTCAACAGCATGTGAAGTTAAGTCTGAGGCCCATGGGCAGCTTAAAAACTCTGACACCAGGTTAGTCACTAACCACACGAAAACGATAAGATCATTTCGGTCCTATAAAATAATATGTTGTTTTATTATTCGTCTATTCACATTACAATATTCTTTGTGTATGCCACAGACGACATACTTCGCAAACAAACAAAGTAAAACGTTCATTTTATAATGAACGGTTTCCTAGAAATAAATTTTAATTAGGTATCTCGAAATAAAGATGTAATAATGAGTTGCTGCTCCGTCAATAAAACACAAAACCAACGCCGAAACTATGTACTAAAATGTTCATGCTTGCTATAATTTTATTTAAAGCATACCGTTTTACGAATTTAATTTAAATTAACTTTGAGACTCCACTGCAGTGTTAATTATCACTTTATATCACGTATGTCTTAAAAGCATAAAATGAAATGGTTTTTCATTTAAATATTTCTTATTTCAATCCGTCGACGTTATCCATTCAGTATTTATTTACAATAAAACTGCTCTGAAATTTTCCGACGCGATTCCCTCTGCAATATGAATGCCTTATAACGATTTTCAGCAACTTCAAATTAAATTTCTCAACATTGTGGAACATGAAATTACATTTTTTGGTGACGTATAGGTACGTGCCTGCATTTTATGCGTTTTTATTTTTATTGTCATCAATGATTATATCTTCCGTTCGTTTAGTTATGGGTTCCTATTTCAAAAAGGTTTATTACAATATTACATAACATACTTACAATTATTTATTTAGTTAATTTACTTCAAATAATAATTTGGGGACCGTCGATTATTAAATCTTATTGTGTACGAGAAGTTTAATATTAAATAAATCATAAACAATAAGCGTTTCTAGTCTGTCGAAACAATCCTTATTTAAGCCTTATTTTAATTTGCTAAAATAAAACCTTGATCTAGTTTATCTTTCAAATTTAAGCTAGATAAAAATAAGAAAAAAAAACCGCATGAATACCTACACAGCTGACGGGATTCGTAGACTCAATATTAAGCATTCCATCCTCCACACCTGACCATACCTAGATATTTCGGCGAGGACAGAATTCCCTACGTGCAAATTTTGCATAGCACTATCCACTACGTCAGTGGAGTTTCTCTAGAAAAGTTTTTCTATTTATAAGGCAGATTTAAATGGTAAAAGGATGCTGTAATGCGCTTAGACACATTTAATACTTAGCTTGAAGAGCACACGACGAGAGTAAAAAGTTTCATGTGCTTTTAACTTGGGAAGTGGACACACCGCGGTATACGCTTCATCTAACTTAAAAATACCTATTTGGTTCATATTTAACATTGTATGCGGTACAAAATGAAATGTTCCTATTTTTTTATAAAAATAAAACAGCAAATTATAATAATATTACGAGCGATATTTTAATGGGTTTTCTGTAAAATATGAAATTTCGTTACGATTCCATTTATTTTAAACACGAAGTTTATTTGGGGCGTAATAATGTATTCCCCATTTTTGAATAAAACGATTTTATGCTGGAACACGCCAGTTTATTCCTGGGTAACGTCTCTTCGGTTGGTTAAATATACCTAACGGAATAAAAACGTAATAGTATTGACAACGTAAAGTATTCTGCCTATAAATTGTTTCATTTTGTATCGAACCTATTCGTTGCGTTCATTTTCATTCTTCCGTGAATATATTTTATGAGCAACCGTTCGTCATCGTATAGAAATTGTTATAAATTTAAATGATTGAGGGGAATCGGTCCAATTGTCGTTTTTTTAGGGGTACTCAATCTGAACATTGGACCAAAGCAAACGCTTGGCATTCAAATCATTCGATTTTATTGCTCCTACCTGATTGATTATTCATATAATTATGCAAGTGGGGAGGGCTTTAGAGGATGCTTTTAGGTATGAACGATTTTAGAACGGGCAGCCATATTACTGGAAATAATAAAGGGCGACGGCTACATTCAAATATTATTCAGGTTTTGTTAAAATTGAAACGCAACCTCAGCTAGAAATAGTGTAGGGCACGCCACGATAGTGGCGGTAAGGCCCCTCTTTGAGGAGTGGCTAGAGAGGCGTCACGGCGCCCTCACCTACCGCCTGACGCAGGTCCTCACCGGACATGGATGTTTCGGGAGGTTCCTGCACATCATCAGGCGGGAGGAAACGCCCGGGTGTCACCACTGCGAGGATCGCCCAGAGGACACGGTAGAGCACACGGTGCAAACCTGCCCCGCATGGGCGGAGCACCGCCGTGTCCTTGTAGAGGCGATCGGCGGCGGCGACCTCTCGCGCCCGGCCCTGGTGCAAGCCATGGTCCGGGGCGAGAGGGAGTGGGAGGCAGTCACCTCCTTCTGCGAAAAAGTTATGCTCGCGAAGGAGGTGGCGGGATGGGAGAGAGAAAGGTCCTCCCGTCCCAGCCGCCGCAGGAGACGCCCCGGGCGTCGGGAGCCACGTGACGACTCCCGGCCACCGTAGGCGCGGGCCTGCGGACGGTGAGTAATGGGTGACTCACCGTCCGATCAGCACCAGACCCGTGCCGTACGGCGCGTATATGTTCCACGCGCGCCTCAAAGAGGTGTCAGCATATGAAGGGGCCCCTCAGGGCCAAGCCTGCCGGGTAAGCGGGATTGTCCGAAAGGGTTACCGCTACCCCGGAACATAAAGGGCTACGGAAGGAACATGGATGGGTTCTAGTCAGTAAGAGTCTGACACTCCCTTCCGCTCCACCCAGAGCGGGAGCAGCCATTGGATGATTTCCCAGCCTAAAAAAAAAAAAAAAATAAGCTAGAAATAGTGCATCAAAACCACAACAGATCTATATCACGATAAATACAAACCTCTGTGAGACATTGCGATGTGCTCGAGCAGAAAATACGATAACGTCAACTTTTCACTCGTGCCGTAAGTACCTACGTATACGAGTGTACGCGGAATAAAGCAGTAACTGGCTTTTGAACTTTTCCTCCCGAGAGAAAGGATTCGGGGACAAAATGTTTGCGGTTCACTTCTGGCTTATTTTGTTCAGTAAACTCCATAAATGACCCTGAATATTTTCGGATGCAAATACTTTTTCAGTGGGAAAAGCTTCGATGCAAAACTCGTTTTCCTCTATCTCGATTATTCCCAATTGTTATGTATACAATGTGTTCGTTGCCTAAATTCGTATGTTTTGTGTATAAATAAGGAAGTCAGTTCTAAGTAAAGACACATTGAGCATCCAAATGATGGTAATGATTACGCTATTCAGTTAGAAATAACATGTCTCTGCGGCAGACGGGAAGTTTAATGTTCGCGTCATACGTGTGATGGATCATGAGATATGTTACATTCATACGCAGGTACCTACTTAGGTAAACACCTCACGTACACTGTCGCATTTAACTCTGTTTACACTGCAGTTTCGACTTCATAACCAAGTTCAATCTTCAGCCTTGATTTGCTCTATTGTATTGTTAATCAACAGGGTTTCCAACCGTACTTCACGCCTACACTCAAATAAT
Organism: Hyppa rectilinea; assembly: GCA_951799385.1. Lineage (NCBI taxonomy): Eukaryota > Metazoa > Arthropoda > Insecta > Lepidoptera > Noctuidae > Hyppa > Hyppa rectilinea. The sequence goes on from OX637314.1 coordinate 8,384,135, forward strand.
TTTAGTTTAGTTAAGTGTCGTCCACCATATAATACACCAAATATGTGAGTGATAATAGTGATAAGTAAATTAAATGAAAATTGAAAATGTTAGCTTGTGTGTGTCAACCAACGGAGACAGCGCTATTATTTAAAGGAGGACCACCAGTTGCTATGGGGCCACTTGGTACACACAAAATACGTCATAATCCTGTTGATGCCATGAAAGCCATAAAACTGATTCCCGCAACAGTTCGACGCTCCAGCGATGACGCGAAAGACAGTTCTCCGTCACACAACTCATCACCAACCCTCATGAACTCAACCGGAAACTTACTGAATTTAAGGAAAATAGAACGAAAAGCTAAATCAACGAAAATCCTAGTTAACCCCGTCTGCTCCGACAGCGTCGGCACAAGCGATGATAGCAATCGATCCAAAAATGTCACCTCCAAGTGGAATGGAAAGAAAAAACGTCTCAAGTTAGAAAACGTTGCGAAGAACCACAAGAAAGACGAACGCAAACGTGATAAAAATGATCCAATTAGCAGAAGTGATGGTAAAGAAGATAAGAAATCGATATCTTGTTTCAAAATAAAAAGTTCCGAAGATAAATCACGTTCAGTCGAAGACCGAAAATCAGGAAAGGAGAACTGTACAAATGAAAATTCAAGTAATCTGATGAGCGCCGAGAAACCCGATATAATTAACCATTCGAGGAAAAATAGCAGAGACATTTTAGTAGACGAAGGAACAATGACCGATGAGACGATGTTAAGAAATGACCAATTGGAGACGGGAAAGACTGATACTACTATAGCAGTTAAGGAAATGAAGGTAAGAACGACTTAGCTAGCGTTGATTAAAAGAGCTTAATTTCCCGTTTAACAAAAAAAAAACTAAATCATTCTCGAAAGAAAGTGGCAGATGCAGTAATTCAATTGCATTCCCGCCGCTTCAAAAGTACACTAGTATAGCGTGAAACACAATCATTCAGTGTTGTATATTGAATTGGGTTCATTACCAGCATTTCTGTCGTCTCGGCGTGTGGATCAATCTGTATGCTAATGACGTGCTGGAGCATTCTCGGATTGCACTCATCTCTTCTGCTTTTCATTACCATTCCCCTCAATGAATTAGTGATAATGTCCATTATCAAATCCTCGTCACGGAACGTTTGCACAGTTTGGATTTGGAGTTCTACCATTACTTATTTAGTACGGTCTAATATATAAGGTCCCATTAAAATAGATGGACAAATGTTAACACAGCGTTCAGTACGTCTAACCAAAGATATCGCAGCAAAAAAAAAACTGATTACAGTCATTTTCATTTGACCTAAAATGATAAATTGCCGGCACACTAGAATAAACACATTCATTATGGGTAGGTACTTGCACACTTCTTGTAACTGTCACTGACTGTCACTTGTTGTTGCGATTTTCTTATTATTTTTTACCTTATTTTGGTGGTCTGAATGATTTGTAAAAGTTCGTCCATCTGTTTTAATGGGACCTTATATAATTAATTTCACAATATTTGTACGTAAATTGAAAATGTTAGTGACAAATTCAACGCTATTATCATTCGCTCCACTTAAAATGTTGGTGAATTGGCAGTAAAGCCACTCACGAATACAGTCAGCACAAATTAATAGTTAATCAATTGAAGTGCTGTACAAAACTGTGTATTTCGCAGCATTATTGGAATTATTAGCTGTGTGATTGTCCCTGCGCATCTGTGTTTAATATCCGGTGCCCAAAATCCGGATAATTTCATTGTGGCTTCGGTACAACCTCATTGCGAATCGATTCTGTGTCGATTGCGTACCGAAAAAGGTTTCCAGCCGTATTTGATGCTTCATTGATATTCTGGCTCGTGCCCGGAATGCTTTTAATATTGACATTTGCATAAATATTAATATTAGACGCTTTAGGGGTGATGAGGCTGATTTTGCTTTTGCTTTCAGCACGTTTGGCAAACGCTTAAAATGAATCAATTTTGGTTTTAATCCGTTTATTGATGGTAATGGCGAAAATGTTAACAATACAATCGATCTGCCTAGCCTTTTCCCAACTATGTTGGGGTCGGCTGCCAGTCTAACCGGATGCAGCTGAATAGCAGTATTTTGTATGGAGCGACTGCCCATCTGACCTCCACAACCCAGTAACTGGGTAATACGATACCCCTTGGTAAGACTGGCTGTCAGATTTTTGGGTTTTTGACGACCCGTAACGACTGTAATGTTAACAATACAATTATGATTATTCTTTAACTTGTATCATCATCATTAAATCTAGATAATGTACCGTCCTTGTTTAGCAGTCATCTTACGAGTTTATTTATACCTAAACATTGCATAAAATTAAGTGACAAGTCAACCAAACATTTTTGACGTTTAATTAAAAGTTTCTTAACTTTAAGCAACGTCTAGAATTAAAGGGCATAGTGTTGAAAAGCATTGTTTCCAAGTTGCATCTTATATAGGGCACTATTGGAGCAACAGATGTTCCAGTCATTGCAAATGTTCCGCTAGGAGCTCGATTTATGGAAGCCTCGGAAATGATAAAGCCTCTTGTGGGTATCCGACAGTGGCTGCAGAGCCAACAGAAACACTGACACTTGGAACTGGAACACTATATCCAGTTGCATAATATATTTGTGGTCGGCATCGCTGTGAATATGTATATATAAAACCGAGTAACTAATTTTGAATTCAAATTCAGTACAGGAACAATGTTTAAATGAGTTTTGATAACTTAATGATACTGTGTCACTTTAATCAATGCATGTTCTGTCATTGAATTAATTATTATCAGTCCAGTGACTATTATTAACGAATGAATTACTGTTGTATTTCTGTTTTATTTCAGCGAAGGTTTTCATACTATTTTGTACTACAAAACAACGACGAAGATCTTATTCCATGGAAATCTTTACGCACAGTTACTTCTACGATTTTTCATTTCACATAGAACAATACTAGATACTTGAACTTGAAAAATAAATTAAATGTTTCCGTTTATTTGTTTCAGGTAAGAATTTAAATAATGGTACCCGGGAGTTCGCGCCGTGTAAAAGGTATTTAATTAAGGGAAATCCACTTCTCGCCTAACTTAGAAACACGTACTACTACTGGTTCTTATTATATTTTGGATATTATATTATAACTGTGTGTATAAGCTAGGCATGCGGGTGTGTTTTGTTTCAAAAAGAATTTATTAATACATTGATTGACAAGGAAAAAGTAAATTATCTTTTAAAGCTAAAGTTCGCGAGCATATTCGATCACATCGATAATGCTTTCCCAATGTGTGTTGTATTTGTTATAGAAGGAATGGTTATAAATTTATAACACACATATATTACGTTTAAATAAAATTAGGTATATTGATTATTATAGTTATAGTTTGTATAAATGTGTAAGTATTTTTAATTTAAAAATATTTATTCCTCAATGTTTTTCCATTGCACCTACCACTGGTTATCTCTGCATCACCCAAATTGTTGTTGTTGACTGGTAGAAAATGCCTATGGGATTAAGTCCGCCTCTGTACATTTCTGTGCTTGAAGTTTTAAAAAAAAATGTTACACAAACTAAAGTGGGGTATACGTTATGAAACTAGTATCGTAAAACAATAGCTCGACTATTCTGATTCTGTAGCTAATTATCATATAGTTTTTGAAAAGCAGATAATTTGTTCAACTATCACGCTGTCATAGAGAGAATTATTGCCAATTTATAATTTCAGCCAATTAATCTGAGCAGTTAACATGAGATATGACGGCGTGTTAGTTTCACGACACTAGTTTCATAATGTAAACCCTGCTTTACTGTTAGTATCTTTAACAATCTTCTTCCTAAAATAATTAAAACAATCTTTTTCGGGGGCAATAAACTACGCAAATTGAAATTACTTAGGTACAAAGAAAAAGGTAGACCTCAACGTCTAAACAGAACATAATTTTCGAAGGAGTTATCAGCTAACTAAAGTTTTGGGGTTAATTATTTTAGCACAAAAGCTGAGTTTAGTAGGTGTGTTTGACGAATAAACGTTGCAAAAATTCCACGCGGCCATTGTAGGTGGGATAATGAAGTTGGCGTGTGGTGAGTTTCATAAACTTAGTTTTCGCAGTGGAATGGAAACTATGGCTGGTGGAACTATGAAGGTGTAAACACCTCTTTGTTGTGGGCTGTGGTACAATCGTTACGCTACATTTATTACTTAACTATTACACCTAGTTCGTTAATCTCTCTCATTGTTTGATTTGTTCCTAACTTGCTTTTGTACTGAGTAATTAAAAGCTAAGGACCGAGTGCTGAGAACTTTGTAGATAGCTATATCAAGTAGACGGTGAATGGTTGAGTTGATTAATGGATTTGTGCTGGAATTGGAAACGTTTTTAAACTCAACTATTCGAATATTTTCTTTAAAAACGGCATAAGTTTTTCCTAGCTACGGTTATATTAACTGTAGACGGTGTTGCGAGCCATCGCTTCTCAACGACTTAAGTAAGTACATACTTGCAATTTTTAAACGGATTTAAAAAAAAGTTTTTACTTCACTCGCGAGACTGCGTTAGTAAGTCCCATTCACTCTGAAGCTATAAAGAGCCAAACGGTACAAATTATGAACGCAGCCAAAGAATTAAATTATTCCTGCTTATTCATTGTTTACGTTTAACTTCAAACATTTTATGGTGCGTTAACAGCGCTTTATGGAAGTTCTATAGAAATAGGGCGACATTGAAAACATGTTTCAATGAGAGACGTCAAACGTGTACGGAATAGGTACCTATTCTTACCTCTCAAGTGTTTTTTTTTTTAACACAAGGCGTCTTTTTAAGGAAAACGCGTTGTCACTTAGTTGTTTTTAGGGTTCCGTGCCTTAAAAGGCACGAACGGAACCCTTATAAGATCATTTCGGATGTCCGGCTGTGTGTCTGTCAATAGGGTTACTGACAGGCCCTTGGAGCTCTAAAAAACCGAGCTTGTAATTCATCGCGATAAAAAATGTACGGACGCGTATGCGACATATTCTGGCTTTCTGTTGACCCTAATGTACTTTCTTTTGACCTAGAATCTGACACCAGGTTAGTCACTAACCTAGTGTCAGACACGAGAACCTAGAATTATGAAATTTGCCAAGGAGGAAGGCCTCACAGCGCAAGTAAAGGAAAAACTCTGAATACCGTTAATTTGTAGTTTTATGACCGTGACGTAGGTACATCAAAGTATGGAAGAACATGATAAGTTTGATTTTAGAATAAATGCATCCCAACTACGGAAACCTTCATTGTACGTGGTCCGACACACACTTGGCTGGTTTTTAAATGTGAAAAGAAAACAGGCCATGATGAGCGGGAGTGTTGTTTAGGCTGTTTGTGGGTCGTGGCCTTGTCTATTTACAGTTGGTCAATGGTTGGCGCTTTGTGGAGTTTTTAGACGCGAAATGAAAGGTCTATGACTAAGACGAATGCTCTATTTAGACTTGGTGTGAGTTGTCGCTGGTTTAAGTGCTTTCTCACTTTGATATTTAGGACGCCTTTTAAGAACTGAGGCTGAATAAATATTATGTTTCTGTTTCAATGGAGTATTTATGTTTTCCTCATTCAAAAATTTATGAAACACAAATTAATTTTACTTTTCCTTTTGTTACATTTCCTTTTCGAAAAAATGGTGTATGGTTGATTCGCACGAATTTACTCGCCCGAAACAGGTAAAGCGACGCTTTTCAAATGTTCTCCGCGACTGCGAAAGCAGTTTAATGTGTCTGGCCGTGATCTGTCCATTTGCCAAATTTCATCCAAATCGGCAGTTTTTACGTGAAACCGTATCAAACATACTCAGTTTTTCATAACATTATTTTTATACAGGGAGATCGATGCACAACCAGGTTTTACGTCGATGTCCCTGGCTGCCTGGCCTGGATTATTATAATTTTACTTAGGATTTAAAGCTAGGTTCATAAACACTTCTTATAGACATAGAATTTGTATACTTATCACTTCTGTGCGTTTATGTACATTTTTCATAACTTTAATGGATAAAATTCAATATAATTATGCCAATAGCCTAACGCATTGCCGGAGTTCGATATCGACAAATAAGACGACTCGGCTACAGAGAAACTATTATTATTTTAAGTGTTGATTCTCCCGTATCAGGCAGGTATTCGTGCGAATCAACCATTAAACTAAAAATACAATGCCACTGTTAAAAGCATTGTAATAAAAAACATCACTCAATTAAACATCAACTTCGCCACTTTCATTAAGAAACCTGAAAAATGAAGCCTTTCTCTTGGAAATTTGTTTTTCAATTAAAACTTTCTATTTGTTTTGCAAACGAAGTATATTTTTTTGCTTCCGAAGTTTACGCGATTCTTTCGAAAGTTGAGTAACCAGTGAGGCGGCCATTTCGTAACGGTTCTGGTTTGAACAGACCTTTTTAATATCAAGTGAAATATTAATGGAAATGTCTAGAATACTTGGAAATCTTTAGTTATTCTTATAAAAATCGTGAGTACATAATTTATTTAAATTATCACCTTAGAAATTCGAATTTAAAACGGTATTGGAACGGGTCTGATGCCGAAAGCATATATAAAATGTTGGTACGTTTTTCTGTGATTGTCTATGTACCGGAGAAGCGCTAAGACGGCTAAACGAATTTGGATGAATATGGCACAGATAGTTGACAAAAAGGATAACACAATATCATAGGGTATTTTTAATCCCTGTAGTATGTTCCTGTGTGATATTTTCCGACATCAAAGCGGTCGAAGCTGCGAGAAAAAGCTAGTGTCTTCTCCTAAAATTTAAGTGGTCGTACAAAGTCAGCTGATAGGGTATTTTAAGACTATCTCTGGATACAGTGGAGGAACAATAAAATGACCCACATCGATATCAGTTCCTGCGATGTTTTTTTACTGTTTTTAGTGATTAAAACGCTTATAACACCCAATGTCTCTTCATGTCGGCTTGACATGAAAATACACCTCGCATTAACCACAAATTCTAATTTTAATCTCTCAGTCTTACTTATCGATACTCCATTTAACGCACGCAATAATACTTCCGTTAAAATTCCTTAGGAACTAACTTAAACAAAGCAGAAAACTGTATGGCTCACAAATATTGCTTCTAACTTCTGTTAAACGATGAACGTATAAATTAAACAACCCTATTCACTATTAAGTACAATTAACAGGTCAAAGTTGTGTGTTTGGGATGAAAACGAAAACGGTTTATCAGGTTAGATTGATCGTACTATTCGTGATGACTAAGGCTGGCTCGTTCTTTGGCCAAAGAATTAGCATTACCATTAAATGTGGCAATGCTGCCAGTATTCTGGGCATGTAAAGGGTGAATTTTACCAATGAAACTGAACGTGGCTTAGAAGTGCTGATCGCGTTCAGTTTCATTGGTGAAATTTGCACTGGCTGTCCTTTTGTTTTTCTATTTATTTGTATAGTTTATTAGTAAGTCTTTTTAATTACTACCTAGTATAAATGGTTTTTATAGTCAAAATAAACCGCATTTGATATTTCTTTTATTTTCATCCACAAGAAGTAACTTTTTGCAATTTATTCGATTAATCGCATCATATTATTTGAAAAAGGAACAAAAAACTTAATCTGCAAACATTATTAGCCAGTGCATCGCCACTTTGGTCCGTTCAGCTTACTGAGATGAAGTTTACACAGCCACGTCGGCCACTCTCCGAACTACATTGTTAGTTAACTACAAGTTCATTTGCCAGTAATCCACTAAAATATTGTTTTGGCTTTCAGACACTATAGATAGTTCCTTTTAGTTGAAAACAGACAGTTTTAATATTTTTGGAATCATTTATATTCATGTTCAAATTAATTAACTATGAATGAGGTACCTCAACACAATTAAAGTATTGAGATATATCAATAACAGTAAATATGAACATGATGTACCTGATGGTAGGTATGGACGTAGGTAGGTAAATTATTTTGGCTCAAATTGTAACGCAATTAATCAGAAAAAAGTATTTGTTTAAGATTCCTCAGTACCGCCTACTTTATCCCGTTTTCATTTATTAATTTAGCTTTTGTTTGTACTGAGCAGCTTAATTTTTCTTTTTACACTAAGGGCGGATTTCACCAATAGACCTGAACGCGATCAGCACAGCTGTCAGTGTCAATATTCCCTAAGAATTATGACAGTTACATCTCTTTAACACGGTTCAGATTATGCTGATCGGTCTGAGTTTTTTTGGTGAAGTTCGCTGTAAGTCAAGTGGACGTCACACTGCTATTGTTAATTTATGCTCATAAAAATCATCCCTAGAATGTTCAAAATCAAAATATATTTTACCCATAAACCTTCATAGGCACTTATTAAACATCAAAGCTTTCAATTAGCCGTTTCCTACAGAGAAGAGCCGGCAAGAAACTGCACGATTATTCTGGTTAAATAATAATGGCAGATTGGCAGCTCACATGTAGCAATCATGTCAGGACAGCCGCCTAGATAACACAGTGCTGATAACAAGTGTACCTGTACCAGTATCCATCACGTCCAGCAAATACAGTATCACGACTTAACGAGTTTACGGACAGGATAGACAACCATTTACAAACCATTTACCTAATAATCTGCAGAAATAGATGCCTAGAGCTAGATACTTCTTACTTGAGTCTCGATTGACGCCCACGGAAATAGATTTATGTAGCATCGTTTTTATCTGAGAATTACACGTAAATTAGATTTTCAAGCAGATTTTAAAATGTATTATATTTCTTTCGGAATAGGCGGGTCACCTTCAATGCATATTGCTTATCGTAACCATGTTTATTAAGATTTTATAGATAATTTTTCCACTTCTGTGGGTTTTATGATAAATAACCAATTTTCATTTGGCTTTCTCCAGCTATTGATGACCTAAAAAGCTGCGCACAGTTTTCAAGGCGCGCCCATAAAACTAAAGGAAAGCCGCTTAGTAGCTAGGCACCACAGCCCACTATTAGTGTAATTACGAATTCAATTTTCTCCGCTCACCCAAAACCAGCCTCAAACACTTAATCCCCACTAACATCCAAGTTAATTCCGTAAACCGGTGCAAAGACGAAAACAAATCCGACCCGAAACAAAATCACTATTTACGCTTATGTAGATAAGTGTTTATCTCTTGCTATAAAGGCTAAAGGCGTATCCTGTACCGCTATTCTGAGGGTACCGCCTTTAACAGGTCCGTTCTACTTACTTATTCAAGGCATTAGGGCTGTTGCAGATAGACATCACAATGTTACCGAAAACGATTGTCCGAAGTCCGAACCTTACACACGTGAACCACAGCCTAAACAAACTTGACGTGAATGTTAATAGGAGAATTCTAAATTCTAACTCGAGGTGTGGATGGATACGACCTTAGGTGGGTTCGTACGTAGTTTTGTTCACATATTTTCTTGTTAGGTTAAGAGAGTATATTTGCTTGGGAGCGATATTGCGGTGCATTAAGGAAGGAAGCGTGCTGCAAAGTTTGCTCTAGCACATTAATCTAATTCCCGCGACTTGTGTGCTTTATTTCACAATAGCGTGTAAAAGCGTTTATTGTGGATGAAATATTGGTAACATTGGCATTCCATTATTAAGCTAAAATATATATTTTATAACATGTGTTGTGGCTTCTTACACTCTACATAGCGATTCAACAATTTTCGCAAAACGTAAAGCTAAGAAAACAAGCCGAGAAGCTTCACCCTATGTTATAATATTAAAGGTACACAAAATAATCAGCCATCAAGATATCCTACAAATAATTATAAGGATTAACACGCACGGCTCATTTGTTTAATAATAAGGAGACGCCTCGCCCTTGCCGCCGTCCCTTGCAAATAGGATTACGTGATGCGAGAATTCGTATTATTCATTTCGTCACTCTGTGAAATGGGGTGGGAGTGGTCATGGAGATTTATTGTTACAGGCTATGATAATTTTCTTTCACAAGAATTTATTCTGAATTATTTGTTTGGATTGCTGAAGAAATAATGTGGCCTGAAAAAGGAAATTTATTTTCTTTTCCGTGAAATGCGAGCTTTCAAAGAGTGGTATATTTTCCTTTGTAATAGTGACATCATGTTTAATATTTGCTCTTGATAAACCTTACTCCTCTCTATACAAATATTGTTTAAATCCCCTGGCCTGCAATCAGTTCCAGTGGAAACCAATACACACATCTGAGCAAACCAGTGCGGATGGGTTCTGGGAACTTGAACTAATATGACTCGTACTCCATTTGTTTGTATGCCTGAGAATTTGTTCCTGATTCCGTTGGGAACGTTTATTTTCTCTATACCTGGAAAACTGATTGGTTGTAGGGAAAATATGTTAGAGATTCGACTATTTTATTTCCCACTAGCACTTTTGCTTTTGCAATATAATTATGTAAGGTATAACGCCCATGGATAATGTAGCTTCCCATTATTAAAATATTTTTTGGAATCGGTTCAGTAGATCCAGAGATTACCCCCTACAACCTCACAAACTCTACCTCATTATAATATTAGTATAGATTACGTACATCAGAATTTATAGGCACAGTTTAAATGTGTCGTTTCCTACAGAGAACGTCTTTTTTACACGACAATCTCAAATAACCATTCAGCTACGTTTTACTAAAACAGATTGACATATTCCCGGGTATCGTCAAATAGTGGCGAACCTATTTGTATGCTTCGAAAGGATTACGCCCAAACCAACAGACGGTTGGTGGATTAGCTTCCCAGGACCGATGGGTAGACCGATATACGGGTAATGCCGAATACGACCTTTATAGGAATATCGAGTACTGTAGCACTATTATCGACGATCTTGTATCTTTGCGTGACCATCCCCATTATACTTGCCTTCGCTTCGTTTGAACGTTGTAAATAATGTATTTGATGGAAATTTGAATACTGAAGTAATGGATACTATTTCTGTTTGGCATGGCGTTAAGAATGGATTATCGCATCATTACAAAATGTATCTTTTCTACCTAAAACCATAACATCACGCCTGTGTAGCCAAAAGGGTTAGGCAGACGTGTACCTAATAGTCCACCCACATTTCGCCAATATTTTCTATACCTGTTGAAACATATACATAGGTACGAGTAAAAAGGTTTGTTCACGTAACAAACACTCTATAATGCTCGTGCGATATTGACCTTTACTGACTAGTACAGCATTGTTATTCTCCTATTGTAATACTGCAATTGAAAACAGCGCCCCGCTTGCGATTAGCCTGAAGAGTGCTACTGCGCTGTCGTTCGATAATGTTCTCGTTTCCACAAAGCCCGTTTAATCTACGAACGACGAGGAGCTCGTTGACCAGCTGGTAACCAGTTATATATCATAAACTAACTTCCGACTTGTTTTCCTAGGAAGATATTGCAGTTTCAGATAATTCCATTGAATTGCAATCGTCGAAGTTTTAGCATGAAGCTTAGGGACCATAAATAAACTTGTATAGGAAACTGGATTAGTGTTTCCTTGGACTATGGATAACTTAGGGGAGTATGAACTGCAGTGGAGTACATTGACTTGATGAATCGGTTGGATGACAGCTTAGCGAGTAGCTTTATTGTTCTTAAAAATTTATCTTTCTTTTCTTATCTTTCTTAAGTAATATTACTGAAATGATAGCAAGGTTTTTTTATATTTTTATTTAAGCAGTAAGTCATTATTTAGTTAGTGGATAATTGTAAATTAAAAAAACGAATGAAGGAAAACATCGTAAGGAAACCGGCATTCCTAAGAGATATTATTTCTAACAGCATGTGAAGCTAAGTCAGAGGCCCATGGGCAGCTTAAAAACTCTGTCACCACGTTAGTCAGTAACCACACAAAGAAGAAGTTATTAGTTCCGCTAAACATAAGCTCGCCATACAATGCCCATTAAAGCTGACGATGAATAGTTTTTCTACGACGAAATAATTTGTTTTGCACACCAATGTGCAAAACAAATTCATCTAATAAAAGATCAAGCATTCTTTCTTCATAAAATATGTAGAATATATTGATAACAAAACCTCGTACCAAATCCAGTAAGGGTTGAAGATGATGTATCGGCTCCGTCATACATATTGTAAGCTCACTATTTCAGTATGGTTTTGAGGGATCTACTTAGTGACCTCGAAGTTAATAATTTATCACTTCGCCAGCGCCCACGCGGCGGCGCGGCGGCGTGTCGGAAATAGTTACATACATAATGTTTTACTGAGGAAGTTGCTTTATATTTTCATGGAGATAATGGATTGAATTTTTATTTTCATTTCAATTAAATTGAGCATTGATTAAAAATAAACTTTTCTATATACAAACGTAAAGTTTAAGTACCCGGGTGCAATAAATTTGCTTGCATAAATAGCTACACGGGTGGATATTAAGTTGTAGTAAATTTTTGACTACTTATGTTGTGCTAGGATCTTCGGCGGGTATCAATAATTATTTCTATATAGTATAAAACAAAGTCGCTTCCCGCTGGCGTCTGTCTTGCTACATGCTTAAACTATAAAACGGATTTTAATGCATTATGGATGGTTGCATCAATAGGTAGAGTGATCCAAGAGGCAGCTTTATACGTATAGCTTAACTAGCTTTCGCACGCGCGATATTATCTACTTGCACCCGTGCGTAGCCGGGGTGGGTCGCTATCTTGTCTTGTAATAAATAGCTGAAATTTTCGATAGATTATAGTTGACAGTTTGTGTAAAGTATAAAACGTCATGTTAGTACCTAAAACTGTCATGTTAACAATGACTAACGATTCGTCGAGACAGCTTCGCGAGATGTCCCTTCATTTAGGTACCTATATGAAAATAGAAGATAAGATTTAATTCCACAAATGAATGAACACGGAATATCCAAAAAAAAGTGCTAGGATAAAATGATAGTGACACTTTTTCATAATTTATTCCATGAATACCGATGTAGGAGTAAGTAAAATGTCTAACTTTTTTTATCAATGTCGTATTAACTTTTGTTACAGAGCAAAACGAACTTTGTGTATTTTAACAATATCATAATTTATGGCACCGTGAAATATAATGAATGTTAATCTTTGACGCTATCCTGTAAATTTTGACAATTCAACAATATTCATTGCGTTATGTACGTTGTCGAGCTATCGACTTTTTCAAACATAATACGAAGTGAACATGTGATTAAAAGTAGGTTAGTACCTATGTTACGCAATTAATATTTGAAAATGGAATGCGGAGTGCCGTCCCAATAACCTTAACAATATTTTCAAAGGACCAGTTACGGCTGTTGAGCAAAACCACCTCGTTACGCGGATCCGGAAATAACCAAACATACAGAACCTGCACGCATAAGTAACATTCCTACTAAAACCTACCCATCTGTACAAAAGCGTATCTTCAAAATGTACCGCAGAAGGTAAGTAGATAAGTACGTACACATATGACTTACCTTATTACCTGGCTTTCAGCCTTTACAGCTTTGCCTACCGCAATTTACAAAGCGGTGCTTGAACTAGCGGTAAGTCCTGAGATTGTAACGTGCTGTTCAGTGCTACGCCAGGTGGTTAATCCATTGCTGAGTAGAGAAAGTAGTTTAGTAAGCTCGTGCTTATGGTTGAGGACGGTTATAGTTTTTATACTTTTTCGTATTTAACCTCTTTTGAGCGGTGGTCACAATAGAACGGGCAAAGAGTAAAAAGCTTATGTTGGCGTCAAAATTGGAACTAACAACGCCATCTTGTTTTACCAATACAATTTCTGATGCTAAGTCGCAAATGTTTACCAGCACCGCCCCCTGTCAATGTTATTTAGACGCCAAAAAACCTTATCTCTTAAAAATGTCTTGGAAATGGACGTATGTAGCTATGCATGTACCCTCTGAATTTTTAACCGACTTCAAAAAAGGAGGAGGTTATCAATTCGACGGTATGTTTTTTTTTTTTGTTTGTTTGTTACGCGATTACTCCGCCAATTGTGGACCGATTTTCAAAATTCTTTTTTTGTTCGAAAGGAGATACTTCTGAAGTGGTCCCATAGTCACCAAGTTAAGATCTGATGATTGGATCCTGGAGAAATCGAGGGCAACCCTCAAATTTTATGGGCTTACACACCGTTTTTCGCCAATTTTATGAAGTAATTTAAGTACTTGCATGTTAATTATCACCTCATGTAGCTGAGCTGATTATGGAAGGTACAACTCCTTAACAGTAAGGAGAAGGCATCGACTGATTTAGTAACTTATTATTATGATGTTTGAAAGGGCGTTTGTCATTTTGATCTCGTGATCATCAGGTCAGGAGGTGATGGACTAACCATAGACGATAGAAATCTTCAAAAAACGACAGCACATGCCTCGCGATTGCTGCTATTGCTTGTGTATGCATAGTTTACGACATACCATAACATAATATTACGCCAGTTCACTTTTAAGGGCGCTTTAAAATTGTAACAATAATACAGTAAAGGTGTAATTTATCATTGTTACATCTTATTTTTTTTACAGTTGTAGATATGTTGTGTACTTATGTGTAACTTGTCCCTTGAACCAATCTTGAGAGAAACGGTTTTGTAGCTTCATTATTTTAAGAAACGGCACAACACGGCAAAAAAATTGTTCTTCCAATTTTGGAAAATTAGTTAGCTCCTGAGGTACAGTCGCGACTGTCATTTTATTCCAGAAAGCTGCTGGTGAAATTTTTCGTTTCCTTATATTGTTTTGACAGCGAGAGCATGTTACGATTTTACCCAAACGCACCAATTTTTCGGGTATTAACGTACTGTAAGCTTTATAACAAATAGCATGGCATGTCAGCGAAAATGTTAATAGCCTGTTCAAAATCATTTACTGATGATACCTCCCTACGATTACGACTAGCTTGTCGCATAATATCTAATCGAGTCGCTCTGGATTCGGCAGATTCATTGGATAGACGCTCGTATTGCACGTGTAGACGACGGTAACTTTACTCCTCGGTTTCGTGTGATAAGCGCTCCTGAATCAAACCGAGACGATAAGAACGTTGCTCCTCGGTCTCGTGAGACAAGCGTTCATGAATTAAACCGACACGATGAGCACGTTGCTCCTCCCTCGGTCTCGTCAGACAAACGTTCATGAATTAAACCGACACGATGAGCACGTTGCTCCTCCCTCGGTCTCGTGAGACAAACGTTCATGAATTAAATCAAGACGATGAGAATGTTGCTCTTGAGTCTCGTTTGATAATCTTTCACGAATCAAACTGAGCCGCTGAGCACGACTTTCTGGACTTTCATTAAACCTTGATAATTTCGTGTTTGCTCTCTTCTGAGAAAGTCTACACGCTCGCTGCTCATCACTCTCATTTGAAATGTTTCTAGTATTTCTTTCCCTTCTTTTCTTTAAACGTTCTTTCCTTTCGTCGTTACTTTCTTCCAAACGGCGTTGTCTCATTTGAGTAGCGCGTTTAGTAGGCCTACCCATGTTAAACAAAATGAATTTTCTTTCTAGTTTAAAAAATTGAAAAAGAAACTCCAAAACTATGAACTATGTACAAACTTAAACTAAAAACTAGAAAATAAAATTATTTTTAAATAAAAAACAAAAACCGACTTCAAAACCTTAATAAACACTAAAAACTTAAAAATAATAATAAATTGAATAAGTACAATCAAGAATTATTAACCTAAATAACCTTACCTAAATTTTATCTACACTATATTTTACAATTTAAAAATTTTTGGAGTCGGTGCCAAGCCTGCACTCACAAAATATTAACCTAAAAAAAAAGAACAATAGCAGCAAAAAAACAAAACAAACTGAAAAAAAAAATTACAACACAAAACAGAATATCAACTGAAGAAGACAGAGTTGTTTTGAAAACGGTACAATGCCATCTATCGAGCACTGACTAAAATTTTTAACAGCTTTGTAAAAAAATCTGTACCTAATCATATGAAATTAATTTACTCTCGTAAGCTATTGTAATAAAAATTAAGGGAAAATATTTTATGGTCATATTAGATGCACTTGGCTTGGCACCGACTCCAAAAATTTTTAAATTGTAAAATATAGTGTAGATAAAATTTAGGTAAGGTTATTTAGGTTAATAATTCTTGATTGTACTTATTCAATTTAATATTATTTTTAAGTTTTTAGTGTTTATTAAGGTTTTGAAGTCGGTTTTTGTTTTTTATTTAAAAATAATTTTATTTCTTATTTGCTTTTTTGGTTAACCGCTTTTTTGATTTTTTTTTTGCTTTTTTTTTTCGATATATCCAGCTTCCTACTTCCCTCCGTTACGTTCATTTTAGGATAGTTAGAGCGAGCTAACAGGGAATCCATTAAAATTTTAATCAAACGCTCGCTTTTATGTGTTTGGTTTACTTTAGTATTACCAGCGCTCGTTATCCTTATCAATTTTTGTTTCAAACCCAATGACAGGCGCCCTTTATCATTAATACAGAATAATCACTACGTTTATAACATGTAACTCTGTAATTACACGGTGTAAAATTTTATGGCAGTGCTACCGAAAGGGACGCACTTATACTAGAGAGCAGGACAGCATACTAATGTACTTTCAGATAGATAAACACTTCATTGTCTTTTAAAGATCTGCTTTTTAGATCGGAAGCTAATTGCTTCTATCATTGGAAAATAAATGCTTCCCACTCGTACGTTTTCGTTCCTGCTAGGATAGCTTAGGCATTACAAATAAGGTATTTGGAGGTTTGTACTTTGCTTAACTCAATTCTCGTACCCGATAAATCTACTTAAAAGTTATTTTTATTCATAACTTACTTGTCTTCGTTATATTTGTCTTTAGACTGAATAAAGAAAGCTCAAAAATCCTTTTCGAAGTAAAAAAATAATTTACATAACATGACAAACGTACAGTTATCTTACAAAATGGAATCTAGCACATATTTGCGAAATCGTAAATACAAATCGGCAGCCGAAATTAATATATGAGGGATCGACCAATACTGAGAACAGTCTCGTATAATTTTATTGGCTCACTTGGCAATGTGCGAAAGGCAATATTTGATAATTACTGCCAAAGGTAATTGAAATGTTTGGAGCGTGGGAGATTTTTCAGTACCTAATACGTGCGTGTATGAGGATCAACAATCAACATTCGATTTGAAAATGTCTGTGAAGTAGACATGCAGATAAATGTATATTTTATTGAAGTCATTGTTAAAACATGACTTAAAAACGACAAACCTCTTTCTTCATAAACTGTATGCAACATTAATTAATTCAAAACCACAAACAGTCTTGACAGTTTATTTTGGAATAAACTCTGATAGTGTCGCGACAAAAGTTTTGGAATTCTTGTGAATCCAAACCATTATTTATATCTCAATAAATTAATCTACTAAATTATTCTACAACCAATATTAATCTTTCCACAGTAATTAATAGCGTCTGTAAATATAAATTTAACCAATGCCATGTAACCAGAAACGAATAGGAGCTTCCAAAGATTATTGAGAAACTGAATAATAATTGAAGGAAAACTGTAGCTTTTTCATAAAAACTTTCTGATTTCATTTGGTTTTGATTCGTTTATTTGTGAACAGCGAGCTGACCGTACTTCCTGTGTATTTGTTGACATTTATGACGAAGGTAGCTATGGTTAATCCCCACCCATTTTCCTTTTATCGTAGAAAGTTCGCGATGCTTAACAGGTAACTTTGTTTTTGGTTGAGTAACTTCCGTATTTTTCGGTCATAATCATCGAAGCAATTTTTCATAGCGTGATTATAGATGATTGAGCAATTATTGCCCTCGCTTTTATGTGATTTTCTTTTCGTAACTCGCGCCTATAGGCTGTTGAATTTGAGCGAAGAACACTTGATGACAATCTTTAAATATTCCTAGCTACAATCAATTGGGCAATGTCTGACCCATTTCTCGATATTGGTGCATTCGGTATGCTTAGATTATTGGCTCCGATATTAACTTTCACGAGGCGCCGTTCAAAAGCAGTTTATGCAGCTTATTCATGCTAAACGTTAACTCCAAGAATATCCTATTTCGGCAAAACTTTCTATTGTTGTACGCTTGGAAGTTGAGTTTTCCAAAATTCGTGACTACAGGCGCCGTCTTCACTTCAGTTCGTTCCTAAGGGACTATGGAACGTGACTTGTTCACTAGTTAGCGTACTACGGATTTCGTTTATTTACGCCCTTAAGAAAAGTATTAACTGAATTATGAAAATTGGGTTGAGAGTAGTATATTTTTGGGTTTGTCCCTAGCGGGATATAACTACGATAGGTCCCGTAGAAATTCAAAGTGTCGCAAGATCGCACGACAAGGTTAAGAATTTGTAAAAAAATCGAAGATTACTTCCTTTCTATAGAAACAACCGAAAAACAAATGAATCAAACTGTTCTAATATTTAAAGCTCCGTGCGTCAAAAGGCAAAAAACTGAATCCTTTTAGTAGCACTTCGTTGTCCGTCCGTCTGTCTGTCAAGACCCTTTTTCTCGGGCACCTGTAGAGTTGTACAGTAAAAATTGTCTACGATCCATTGGAGTTTCAAAAAAAAGTCTTCTTAGTCTACGCAATAAAAAAATCGGCTATTTAAGCGACATATTTTGGTACTCGCAAATAAATCAAAACCTATAGCGGAGTTTAACTACCGTTAACATAGAATCTTGAAATTTAGCAAAAAGCAAGGTCTCAAAGTGCAAGTGAAGATTATTATTATTATTAATAATATCAAAGGAGAAAGGAATGACTCCATACATTCCTGGGCCCAGGTGTTAACTGAATCAAACTAGCCTTATTTGAAAGAGGGTATTAATAACAAGGCCTCAATGAGAATTTGGTGAAATTTGGCTATCCAGGAATAAAGTTATATGAAGTTTAGTAAAAGTGAGGTTATATTATAATATTGTGGTTTTTCATGTTTTTTACGAAATACTTTGTTGGTGGTGTTATGGTTTTATGAAGATCATCATCATCATCATCCTCCAAGACCAGCCATCGACTCTATTGCCAATAGAGTTCTGCGCCCAATCGCAATCGTACAATTTACACAACGATCCATGTCGTCAATTTCCGATCGATAGGCGTAAACAGTTGTCCAAAATAGAGAGCCAGGTAATTTAGAGTACCAAGATCTGTCAAGTCCTATGCAAAGCCAAGGTCGTGGCGTTAAACAATAAAACATGTAAAAATGAAAATACATGCGCACTCAGAACGAAAAACAACGAACGAGTGTCATCTGTCAAACGGTGACTGACTGCTGTCAGGCAGAAGTGTTGACAGCAGAAAAATTAAAGGAATTCTATTCGCTATGAATCGATTCCGCGAAAAAATACTTGTCACTCGATTTTCATACATAATTCTGAGATTTTACCGATTTATTCATAATCGATTACCAGATATTCAGGCATTATTTAATCGATTATTTAGTTTTATAACTAATTTTAAGTTTTCTCGCATCCTAGATAGAAACATGATACCATATTTTGTGATTTCCTTTAGAAAAATATAACGGATTTTTTAATACACATTTCAACTAGTTAACTGCTGGGCCCAGAAGTCCCCTTCTCCTTTATCTTCTCGATTAAACCTTGACTTACCAGTGTCACTAGTTTATACCAAGTTCATACGGTCAGATGTTAGTTGATCAACTTTTGTTGTTCAACAAAAAACAGTTTGGATTTGTAATTCAATTTGATTGACAGTCTATTCAGACGGTTCAAACCGTTTTCGAATTAGCAGTTTATCAACTACTAGCCAGCGACTTCGTCCTTATGGATCCGAAATTATCCAAAGATAATACGTTTATTACCGGGATAAAAAGTATCCCATGTGTTAATCCAGGTCATAAACTACCTCTGTGCTAAATTTCATCCAGAGCCGTTCAGCCGTTAGATCTATTCAAGGACGGACAAACATACAAACTCACTCTCAAACTTTCGCTTTTATAATATTAGTTTAAAAATCAAACCGTGTGAACCCGGTATAGCATGAGCACGTATTCCATTAAACGTTGGTGGCTAAAAGCGATTTGCTATTAGTATAACTTATAAAACAAATAGTAACTATTTCAGTAGCTAATCCAATCGCCACATTTTATATTGGAGCAAATAACCGTCCATTACACAGCGGATACAAACTTATCGAGCAGTTTCGAGTAGAATGATTTGCTAACTAGACCCGGCGTGTATTAGTTATTTGCGCACACACAACCATGTGGGTTTCGATCAACAGTCCATAAATTTTGTCTGTGGCAC
The DNA here is from genome assembly GCA_951799385.1 of Hyppa rectilinea. Taxonomy (NCBI): domain Eukaryota; kingdom Metazoa; phylum Arthropoda; class Insecta; order Lepidoptera; family Noctuidae; genus Hyppa; species Hyppa rectilinea. The sequence continues at coordinate 8,404,349 of OX637314.1, forward strand.
CTTACATAGGCAGAATGTAGTCACTTATGTAGTTCCCGTTTCTATGAAATATTGAGCCAAAGAGGTAGCAACGATCACCGCGTGGTCTACGTAGCTAAACTTATATTAACTAAATATTTAGTATTTAACTAAGACTAATTACAGCTGCACGGGCCGATCCATCAGGTTAAGCTACGCTTATCGGGGTTAGTCCGTGGATGGGTGACCATCTTTACATACCGAGACTACTCCGTGCCTGGAAAGCACGTTAAGCGGTTGGTCCCGGCTGTCATTTGTACAGCTTAGACAGTCGTTACGGGTTGTCAGAAGCCCGAAATCTGATAGCCAGTCTTATAAAGGGGTATCGTGTTACCCAGTTCCTGTAGGTCCTGTGGAGGTCAGATCAACCAGTCCCTCCATGTAAAATACTGGTATTCAACTGCATCCGGTTAGACTGTAAGCCGACCCCAGCATAGTTGGGGAAAAGGCTTGGCAGATTGATATAGAAATTTTTAAAAAAAATGTTGAATATTTTCAAGTAGGTAGCTAATTTTAATTTCAGGGCTGAGGTGTTTCGAACAATCCATCAAAATACCTTATTTGTCGAAAATGAAACAAGGGTCGACGAAAATATTATAAAATATTCATATCCACCTTCACTGGTTGAATATTAAGTCTTTCTTTTAATATAGGCATTACATTTACTTTATAAAAACTTCTTGTAACAAAGATTGTTCCTAAAATAAGCTACTTACATAAATTTGAGTGGGCAGGTACTCAGTTTCAATTTAAAGATCTCCAGACTTCAGAAAATTTCTAGCTGAGCCTTAATAAATTGAGTAAAATAACGTCTCAAGACGAGCAATTACTTACTGAAAAGATAGTAGATCTTAGCCATGACAAAGATAACGCTGAGGTAGAAGTTTCAAACTTGCATCACTCCAACAACTTAATTTATTAAAACCACCGCTAGAACTCGGCGGCTGGGATAACCGAGTTACATAACCTTGTTTAGTCTCGGAAAAACTAGTGTAGCATTTATTTATGTTCAGAAATATTTATTGCATCGTTACCCCATAGAATTGTCGTCCCATTACTGCGGAAAATCTTATTCTAAACGAGAAGACCGCTAATGAATTGCGAAAAAACAAGGCGCCCATAAATTCGTAGACAGCCGTCCGCGTATTAAGGTTTCCGTAATTGTAACCAACGAGGGCTCCGCAGGCTTTGTTTCGTCTGCCGCAAACTGCTAGACGCGAGTCGCGCTTTTATCGCAATTTATTTTCTTGACAATAAAAGCGTTCTCATTTTTCCAACAACGAATTGCGGTCACATAGTGGTCCGCCATACTGAGACGTATGTATCCGAGGCTAAGTGCAGAAAAGTGTCGGGATGCCTCGGCGAGTCGGCGAGTTGGCGCTCGCGGCCAAAGAATGTCCTCAATAGGGCTTTTAGTTCTCGCTTTTTATTGAACGCTCGCTACTTGGCTTTCGCGATAGACCTTGTAAACTTTAGTAGTCTTAAACTATACACTTTAAGTCGACGTTACATTGTAAAGAAAATTACATTCACTCATTTCGGGGTTTAATGAAAAAGGCGGACGTTTTATGTGTAGGCTCTTAAGCGGATCTCGTGAAACATTCTTGAAGCACACAATGCTTTATTTTTCACATGTAGCAAAGGCCGTGGAAGACAATAGGGCAAGTAATAACGTCAACCAGAAGAATGAGAGTGGAACAAAACGGGCTGAAGTGGCGAGCCAGGGTCGGTCTATTGTTGCTCGAGATATTGCAGCACATGCCACACATGAGCTATGTATGGTAAAGAGTACGCCAGTAATTACTGAAACTGCAGGTTTACATTTTCCATTCAACGCTACAGCTACAGCGAGAATGGATACGCATTAATAACAACTGCATAATATTGCAGAGATAGTATAAATGAAATTGCGGTGTAATGTTTTAATTGAAAAACATGTCGTACTTTAGATATTGTTTTTTCTAGAATTATAATTATGCAATTTTGTATGAGATTGTTTAGATAAATACACAGAATTATAAAATCGCTTTTCAGATGCCTTTGCCTTTAGTTAAAACGTTATTTCACTAAGCATGTTTATGGTACAAAATAAGAATTTTCACAATGGTAACTTTATTAGCACTCTGACGACTTTTACAGGCACATCAAAGAAACATAAATTCCGATTTCCATCCCAAACGTTTTACCAAAAGACATTACATAAGTTCATTCACCTTAGAACATATTTCTTGAAGCAGTAAGTTTGGGGGCAGTGGTGCGAGCAAAGTTATGGGCCCAGCAAATGGCGCGGGACAAGCTCGAGGGGACTACAGATGTGGGCTATTGGCACTCGCATTGATACTTTAACTCGTTCTTCTATTGGTAATGATCAGTTTTCTGTCTCGATGTATTTTATGAAACCGTTTGTGTTTTTGAATGGAGAGGCTTAGTTCTCTTTCAGTTTGATATCGGTTCATCAGGTTAAGCTACGCTTGCCGAGGTTGGTCTGTAGATGGGTGACCATTTTCAGATATCGAGACTCTTACGTGCCTCGGAAAGCACTTTAACCCGTTGGTGCCGGCTGGCATTCGTTGATCTTTGACAGTCGTTAAGGGTAGTCAGAAGCCTGAAAGTCTGACAGCCAGTATTACCAATGGGTATCGTATTAGCTAGTTAGTGACTGGGTTGTGGAAGTCAGATAGGCAGTCGCTCCATATAAAATACTGGTATTCAGCTGCATCCGGATAGACTGGAATCCGACCCCAATGTAGTTGGGAAAAGGCTAGGCAGATTAAGTTTGATAGTAGGGGTGCACTCACTCAAGTAGTTTAGAATTTTCTAGTTGGAAAATTATTAGTATTTCTTGGTATGTACTCAGCTAAAATTGTTCCTGATCAAAAGCAAACCGACCAACTCATATAAGGGGTAAACGAATTCTGTTCTCTGTAACATTATCTCCGAAGTATTTCTGGCCACGTAAACAACCGGGTCATGTCATGCGATTTATTTTAAGATCTAACTGCATACCATTTATATGTCGTCACATTCCTGCCTTTACGACCACCAGTCTTTCAGATAAATTGGTGAGAACAAAACAAAAGCATAGCGCATTATTTTTTGCGGCAGCTAATATTCTGATACTGTCAGGTTGCTTCCCTGGGGTGTCGTAATAGGCTACTAAAGGGTTATTACCCTGAGGATGGCCAGCATACTGCGAACATACGTACTACCCTTAATCCGGTTGGGGAGATGATTATGGCAATATCCCCCGAGGACATTCATGTAGGTAGTGCACAGTAGTGAACGGTTTCCTCCTGACATGGATTCTTGATCCTCGTGGGACTACATGAGTAGGTAAATGTGATGTTGAACATTTTGCATGATGTAGGTACAAATTTATATGGGTCAAAATGTGTATCATCTTAATAATGACCTGTAAAGTTAAATAATTCTTAAAAAAACATGAAAAAAATGGCTTGAAATTGCGGTTGTTAACCAACAACAAGGATAGGTGCAAAACGATTAGTAGTTTTAGTCCCCTAAAAGGTAATTCTGCACCGCTAAAGCAACTTTCACAATTGTTCAGAACGCGATCAAAGGGAAGGGTAGGTACCTACAGAGGTGTGTATAAATTATGTGTGGTTTTGAGCATATGTGTGTGTTCTATGCACTATTGCTCCAGCACCCTTGTTCATAATTCGAAACATAACCGTAGCGTGTGAAACGTTCCCGAATTGATTTTTGTAGAAATAAAACAAGTTTATTATGCACGATAGGGATACAGGTGCGGTCGCCACAGTAAATCAATGTCGGCTCCATTTAACCGGTCTAAAACAATACCAATTCAATTACAACTTGTGTTTTATGTTTGAGTGTACAAACAAAATGAATGTGAACAAAAAAGAATACACTTTATCATTTTACTGGAAGTGTCACTTGCAGGAAATGAGTTCTGAATTTGGTTTTTTACAAACTGGCAACTAAGGACCTCTATGTACATACACGGTGTTTTTTTACGCGTTGTCTATGGGCGTCAAACGCAACTAGAACATGCGGAAGAATCTTTAAGCCATTACAAACTGTACGTAACGAAGTAATGTAACTATCAATTATAAAAAGAAACCAACAACTCTGAAAATACAACGATCTTTTTTGGGCCATCGGGTGTTTATTTTTCAGTTACTTAGTTACTCGTTTCAAACCGCATGAAAACCTGCAGAGATTAACATTGTTTCATATGGAATTACAGACTGTAGCCAAGAGGCTCGGCCCGCAAATGTCCGTATAAAATTCTTATATTATTATTGTGGTACAAAAAAATGGAAAGTAATAATGTAAGCTAGTTTACCGCACGCCACGTCGACCTTTCATGTTATAAGTTATAACCCCTATAAATGTCACCTTGACCGACTTTTGAAGCATGGTAGTCTACTGTATGTACCTGTTTAATTTAATGCTACGTTTCGCTATTATTGAACGTCGTCTGACTGTTAAATCGATAATGACACTACCATTTACATTTTAATGCGTTGTTCTTTTGTTTCCACATTCAAATGTCTACTGCTTCTTTCTGCGCTCAAAATACTTAAAATTTGAATTTGGAATTTACTGCCGCTTTGACAGTCGTTTTTTTTAGTTAAACAAATAGTTTTTATAGTGTTTTGAAATAATCATAGCTTCTTAATTCAAATCTCTTGAAAATATGTATATGTCACCGTAAGCTTGTAAACATCGATAAATTACAATCTATCTAAATCTATCTAGTAAGATTGTAAACTATCGATAGATTGTGAACCGTATCATTATGATTGCAATTTAACGCATCATTTTTCGCTTGATTGTAATCTATCGATGGGAAGCGGTCAAATTGTGAACCGGCGCGTAGGACGTTTAAAAAAATGGTTAGGTTAGGTTAAAACTGTGACCAGCTACGCACGAGCCGAGCGAGCGAAGCGAGCGGTGCCGCGGCAGCGGCCGGCGAGTGCCAGAAACGACTAGATTATATAGAAAAAAAATATGGAAAAAAGAGATTATTTTTATTCAGATTGTAATTTAATGGTTTCACTTCGGTAGATTACAATATAGCGAAGAATAATGAGTCAAATTGCAATCATAATGATACGGTTCACAATCTATCGATAGTTTACAATCTCGCTAGATAGATTGTAATCTAACGATCTTTACAATCTTACGGTGACATATATTTACTTTCAACGAAAGACTTGTTTTAGTTTAGCAACGCGTTAATTATTTAGTAGATACCCACGTGAATAGTATGTGTAGTATAATGTGTGCTATGTTTATCACGTAAATCAAGTTAGCTCAATGTCAGGTGGCGCATGATTAATGACGCTCATGATAATGCTATAGTTGCTCTGACGATCATACCCTATACTGTATGAAAAGGTCAGTATAAATAGAATGGGTAACCCTTAATTGGATTAAACTCTTCATATGTATAGAGTTTTGTAAATAATTAACGAGTTGCCACCCCACATAAATAAGTCTAGAATTTTTTTCATAATAGTTTACAAAGGAGTCCTGGATTATAATTTGAGGTCCTATTGAAAGATTTATTCGCGGAAGAGCGATGTTTCATTGTGATTTATTGATATAACGAGATCGTGCTTTTTTCTGCGATAAACTAAGAAATATTAGTGGCGTACCTCTGAGTTTTTCAATAAGACAGCATGTCAAAAGTATAGCAATAATTAAAAATAGGTAATTTAATTACATTTTCATCTAGTTACGTTAGAAAATATGTGTACTAAGCAAGTTTACGTTCTAGTACTCAGTACTTTGTGGAAAACTAACTATTTAATTAGTTCTCCTAAAAAAAAATATTAATTAGGTACTGAGCCCCAAAACTTTATTAATTTCGCTTAAACTGAAAGCAAGTAACTTACAGAGACGAAATTGGACATGAAATCTCTGAGAGAAAAATACACCCTGAAATAATAGATTACGGGGCGAAATTTTCTTAACCAGTGTGGCTAGATTCTGAACTTATAGATTCTCCAGGTATAAGTACGCTGAAAAGAACCATGGGCTTTTAATTAGAAAGCAAATCATGGCTGAGGTAACATATCGATATAAGATAACTCGTGAATGTTGCATACATGATTAAATTTCTTGTAATGTGAATCTTCGAAAATACACCTTTTTTAAAAATCAATTTTACTGTCACCGTTTCCATTTTTATTTTAATTGAGTTCGTGGCTCTTTTCAGCATTTGTATCTTTGACCTGTATTTTCTTTTTGCCCATTTCATAGGTATAAAGAAAATATTTATTTGAAACAGTAACCCTCGTTTTTGAAGTCTGTTGAAAACACAGTTTATATGTTGATAGTTTCACAAATACCGATTTACCGTGCCTTAGGAATGCGCGGCGAGGCGGGGGGTGGAACGCCGTGAGCGTTGATGAATGAGCCGCGGAGCGCTAGCGCCGTGAGTGTTGCCGAATGCAACTGCACTGACCCCGCCTCGCCGCGCACATACCTAAGGCGCGGTACAGCGCTATCGGTCAAACTAGTACAAATCACTCAAGCTCAGTAACTTACTAATTGCTTTGATATCATATCTAAATACGTCTAAAGTGAATGTATTTCTTGTCTCTTGTTGACTTGCTCTAGTTAAGTGAGCGAGTCTGTCAATGTTTTATAGGCAAACATCCTTTGCCTATTCGACTAATGATGCTACTGTATTAAAAATACCTTGTATTTTCTAATCCGTTTCTCTGAAGCTTCCTCATAAGAGGTTAATGGAGAGACGTTTACTATCCACTGAACACTGGTGCGATCATTAATATGGATATAATATTTCAAGATAAAAGAGGGATTAAGATATATTTACTGCTGCTCACTGCCTCGTTGGTCTAGTGGTCACAAGTTCGACTGTTGAGCATGAGGTCCTGGGTTCCACTCCCAAGTCGGGGAAATTGTTATTGGCCTTTTCTATTAACAATTTCTCAGTAGCAGCTCAGATTCTGGACTTGTGCCTGGTTTGATAGCTATACGTTTGCCTCTTATTGCATGACTTAAAAAAAACTGGCGTAATGTGCAAGTACAGACGTGATGTTACGTTACGATGAGAAATAATAACTTGTTTGGTTATTATAACTTAGTAACAGTTTTCTGTGGAACTTTGGTAATACTCAATAGATGATATAAATATGCAACTTATTACAATGCCGTTTTAAATCATGTGTTGTGCTCATCAGTCATGACACTCGCCTAAGTGTGGCAAATTTTCGAAAGGTTTCGGAAGTATCAGACGCAAACTCAGTATTTATTTCAATTAAACCAATTACAGACATTTTTGAATTGTCAAAGAGTGAGCCAGTGAGTCAGAAAGTAGTTTCAAAACGTATGTAGATCTCTACGGAGAAGAACGGGTAACACTTCAAGGATTTTTAAATCAAGATAGTATAGAATATTTTTATAGTATATTTATAGTTTTTTTTTTCAATAAATTTAAAAATAAGTCCTGGCCGTTAAGAGATGACCAGCCTCGGATGACCTCCGTTCACGAACATAACGAGCCTGCATACCAACCTCTTTTGTCGACTGGATGTACCTAAAAGCTTTTACAGCACTTTGCACGTTGTGATTTTAAACTGGAGTGCCCGTGTTACTTAAACTTAAACAGCTTAGCTCAACTACATACGCGTAGTTCCGATGTCACGTCTTCCATACAAAACGGACGCGCGTCGTGAGCCGTCCTTGTTCGAATCGATTTTTATAGAACTAGAGTACCTACGTATTTGCTTTGAAGGTTTTATAGTACACACTTATCAACCGTTGTTTCAAGTAATATAATCATATTTACATTTAAAATCTAAATATTCATAATAATATGTACAGAAATAATATGTATAATAATCAAAGAGCATCAAAAAATTCGTCCACATCGCTGTCAACAGGAAAAGTTCCCAAAAGGCTGGCAGCATTGCCGCGTTGTATGGCAATGCTGATTCTTTGACCAAAAAATAGGCCAGCCTTCTGGTCACGTGAAGAGTCGATCAGCCGCTTGGCGATATCTCGAAAAACATAGAACAAACAGTTGTTTTAAATAATTTATGAGCTAAGTATGTACTAGAGTGTCTATATGCTCTAAACAGGTATGAACTGTCTTCAACCGTTCACAAGCTGTTTGAGAATCTAATTAAAATAATACAGAGGTTAATTCATCTGTAAAAGTTTTCGTTTGAAATTACTTCTGTACTTTACTTTTCTGGGAAACGTGGCGTAAGTTTGAACGATTTTACAAAAACAATACTTATTCGTTTCGCATATAATATTTTTTTAGTTTAAAACTTTATTCATAATCCCTACAAATTTTAATGGTTAAGTTAATGAAAAAAACATCCACCATAATGTAAAATAACTGACTCGACAAAAAAAAATTAAGCTTGCTTCATTAAATACACCAGCATACTAAGAAACTGCACGAACCCTTGAAAACCCTGTGACAACTACCAAAGTGTATAATTAAAACACACACAAGAGTTTTTGCATATTTGTAAGGGGTGGTGAGAAAATTAATTCATAAAGTTCCCGTCCACACGTAGAGCCGCGCCATAAATATTAATCAGAATGTAATGTACGCACCTACTGAAACATAAAGCCATTTTGTAAGTTTCTGTACGGTTTAATTTCGCAAGCTTCTGTAATTATTTTATATATAAATGATGTTGTTTCTTTTGTTGAATTAAATTGTGGCGGTTAGGATTTTTGTTTGAGTAATTAGGAAAAATAAATATTAGATGATTATACAGGTTGTAATAAAACTTGTGTCCGACCCAAAATCGGGATGTTAAGTGTCGTTTTAGGAACACGTCATATTGGCAGGTTAAACTAAAAAAATCTGACGTTTGTTGTTTATCCCCCATATTGTTCTGTCAATACATTTTGTATGGGGGATCAAAATTTTTAAGTTTAACTTAATTAATAATTATGTGTTCGTATACAACTTTATACACTGAAAACATTAATATTAGTTAAAAGTTTTCTGATGATGGATGTGCAGAATGTCGATGATCCCTGTTACCAACACTAAATGTTGTGTTATAAAGGAATGAGGAACCGGGTACAAAGTTCCTCATCCATTGAAAAGGGAGGGTCTTCCGGCCGAGCAACTGCACGACAGTTCTGTTGGTGTCGGGATGTGGTACCTACCTATAATACACATATTCTTGTCACTCGGATAACTTTGCTTGCGCGATGCAGGCGTTGTGTAATTCAAGACTCTAATGCACAGTTTACATGTGTAGATGAATAACGTTACAGAGAATAATATTTTAAAAATATTATATAAAAGTAGGTATCTTGTTTATAATACCGCACCGGTGGGACTAACCAACCAGTCTATTTTCATCGCTCAATTCAATATTAACATAGGAACAGAACAAAATACCCTATATTCCACGCACATAACTTTATTAAACCACATAAATGAAAATCTCACATGAATGGACACGTAAAGCGGAAAAAAATGCGATCGTCATTCAAGGAAAACTTTTTCATGCTCGAGTAACCTACGTGGTCGTCATGGAGATCGATAACAACTTTTTACCCCTTTTTACCACTTTTTACACATGATTTCAAAGTGGGAACCTAGGTTTTTTCATCATATAAAATGTTACAGTTGAAGGTTTGTGTATTTTTTCACGCAGAGTCGAATAACAAATAAATTCATGAAACCAATGAGCCTTGCCGAGTCCATATTGTGATTCATTCGTTGGTGGGCCAAGTTTTGAGCTAAAGCGTATTTAGCGAGGCAAAAATAAATGACATATTACAACTTTATTTCGCGTTGCTAAATGTTGGGCCAAACAAATTTTAAAAAATCAATTTTATAATTATGTAAGTAGGCATTATTTTTGCTATCGACACGCTAAGAAAAAGAAGTGACATAAAGTTAATTTTTTTTTCAGTTTTGTAGACAAAAAATTACTAAAATTTAATAAAGTTATTTATAAAAATAAAGTTTAATCTTGTCCCAGGTGCTCATTTAATTTTATTATGATCGACTACTGCCCATTAAGTTATAAAATAGCTCTCTAAAATAAACAGCACATTTCAAGAAAGATGTCTATAATAATTCTTGTTAATGGCCGCGTTTTTGTTGTAGACTATTTATTTTTATGCGACATTACATCGCCGTATTATAACACTTCACGCTAATATTTATTAGCTCAATTAAAGTTTATGGATTGCGCCATGCCTTTTTGCGTCTAAGGGCGGCCTCACACAGTTCTATGTTTTATTCATCAGCTGATAGGAGGTTCTTTACCTCCTCACTTACACGTCCACTCAATAGGTTTAATTACCTTCTGAACAAGGGTTTTTGTTCGTTAATTTGAACTTTATTAAACTCTACTTTAACTAGTCAACGGGAATGTGTTTAACATAAATTAAATAAGTATTTGTTACTTCATTATTCTAGGTGCCATAGGCCGTTTTACATTTTTTTATCGACTTCAAATTTGCCTGGTCATCGCTTGGTCATCAATATTTTCATCAAGTGTTGGGACGTCATTGTACCATGAATGAGAAGACAGATGTATTATATATACTTACCGAATAAAATATAGGATAACTAAATGCGAATTACGCGGATACATGAAAAAAATGAAGGAATTGCCCGCTGGGTATTTTACGTTTCGGAAAATACTTTACATTCTGTCACGCGTGTATAATAAACGCCGACGCCTTCAGTAAACTGGTTGAAGCCGAACACTAAACAGGTGTGGTAGAAACCGAAGTATTTCTGTTAAATGTCTGAGGAGTGTAATACTTTTTATGTCGGTCTCTCTTAATACATTTAACACGTTGAGCGCCAACGCTGTCACCGGTGACCGCGAACAATAGTTTTTATATTGTGTCTGCTGCGTGGCAGTCAATGCCTTAATTTAAGTAATTAAAGTGTCAATTAATTAAAATAAACATGAAAACCTCAATAATTATTCGACATCAATTCAATTTAATTATATTCAGGAAATTGTTTTCATTAAGTAGTTTTATATTTAGTCATTAAATAAAGATTTAAGGCCTAAGAAACCCTACGACTTATTACAATCTTACTTGGATCTGTAGGCTACGTAACCTGCGATTTCATCTTAGGTAAATTGTTTATGGATGAAACAGTATCTGTATATTGTAACATATCCGATAGGAAAGTGCAAAGAGGTTAACATATAATCATATCGATCGGATTTAACCTTTTTTTTGTCTTCCTCTGATACACCCGTAGCAGAGACAATCGGAACTGACCACTGGGCGCATGATCAACCTTCACCATCCGCGAGATTTTAGGTAAAAAAAATAAAAAATACAAACCTCATTTGAAAAAAATATATTTAAAAGCTGTGGAGAAAAATTATGTTAATATTAATCTAGGATAATGTAAAGTACACATTCCTTTTCATTTTTAATTACGTACGGAATTAAAACACGTGTAAATCACCAGCTGAGTCGTGGTCGAGCGCAATTGAGAACCACCCATGAGGGCCATTCCCAACTGAATTAGACTGTGTGAAGCAGTAGTTTTGCTCTAAGCGAGTAATTAATTTGTGGGACTAACCCTGCCTTTGAAACGACTCTCGTGACGCTAGGAAAGCTGTTAACCATTTCTGAACTATAACGCTAAACCCATTTAGAATGCTCTCAGAATTATTATTATTATTAAAACCCCGGTTCTATCTGCTGTTTGAATTAGGAACTTTGTAACCGTTCTATGTTTTATCACCGTCATTAGCTTTGACGTTAGTTTTCGCAACGGCTGCATTTGCCCGTATTTCTGTTAACATGTTGAATGTTCATGCAATAATTTATTACTATGGAAATAATAGAGGTGCATTAAGTTGTGTATATGCATGTAAATTGTTACTTGGTATATGTTTTACAGAACGTGTACATAAGTCAAGTTATGCGAAGCTTCGTGGTGAAGTGAATGATATATGCAGAAAAAAAAAATGGTAATAGGGATAATGCCTAGGTAAAAAAAAGAAATTATATTTAGTCCGTCAATCAGATAATAAAAAAATGACAGATAAAAAAGCATTAAAGTTGGGGAGTGTGGCTCGTTACGTCACAAGTAAGTATAAAAACTACATACTTGTGACGTCATGCCACATTTTTACTCAATGTATAGATGTAATCTTTCTTTAGATTACGTAAAAAAAGAAAATATACATGTGCAATATTTTTTAATAATCTTGCTTGCGGACTATATCGTCCCCGTAGAGCGAAAAGTCACTAAGTCGAGATATGGCGAAAATTAGTTATGAATGCCACTAGAACTACATTTTTTTTCTCTAAATATCTGTCTAATCTTCAACTTTGTAGGTGCATTCGTTTCCGATTTACGAAGTGGGAGAAGTAACTAAATCTACCCTTTACCCGCCATAAGATAACTAGAGAAATCATTAACTTTGTTAATGATTTTATGTTTATTAAAAAGTTACATAGCTAGAAACTAAAACGATTTAATTACTTTTTCTGTTAATGTTTTTCTGCATTCATCGATCCTAAGGTAGATTAAAATCACTAAAATGATTTAGTGAGTTTTTAAATCTAGTAGTTTGCTAAAACTTTTGAAAGGGAAAATTAATTAACTCGACATAATGACTACTCACTCTATATTTTAAATGATTTTCTCAAATACTACAAAAGCGAGAAATCATCATGTCAATATAATTACTTCTTCTATAATAAAAACGTATCAAAAGATTGAATGTGAATAATACTTAAAATCTTTTAGTTATTATTTTTATAACTTCGACGTGCAAAATTACATTTAGGTACATATCGCTCGCGAGTTAGTGATTTTGTCGCGGCAAGAGCGACGAGCGCGGCACGTGGTGACTTTCATTCGCTGCGCTGACGTCGGCCATAACACTCGTGTTGTTGTATACTGTCAGTGACTACTGTGTAAAAATGAGTCGTGCAAAGTATATTATTGATTTAATCAATCAAAACGAAAAAGCTGTTGTAGAGGTAAGTGTCTTTTTATTTAAATTATGCTTTATTTAGTTTGATGTCTTGTTGTTTATAAATGAAAATGATTATGCGTACGTTATTGAAGTACGCAGATAAATACCTAATGATATTATTTTATAGGAATCGGCTCAGATGACGACTTCGCAAGGTTTATTATTGAAAATAACGATTTGGTATGGTACCTATTACTAGTTAGTACCTTATAGGTACTAAACGATGTTGTTGTCGCTTTGTTTGTTTGCCTTTTTGTGTGGTTTATATTTAATGGGTGACTAACTTATCTTAAAGCAATAGGTACACGTAGTTACATTCTAAGTTATTCAGTGTGTTGTAGAGATGCTTGGAATAATCGTGTCACTATAACATTTTAAAGGGATACTTTATTGTTGTCATAAAAATATAATGTTATAAAAACTGCTTGGAATAGCATGACTTTGATTATTTTTAAACTTTTTTGTGTTTGATGCTAGTAATTAATTCACGCTCGGTTTTGTTTGCCATTTATCATAATTATAACAAATAATGAATAATTTAACACGCTTTTATCATTTTGAGCTGTTTTTAAGTATTTAATATCGACACGACGCAATAATATTTAAGTTACTTAAATAACTCGTGACTTTTTCAATATTGCTTGACCATAATATTATTTGACTAATCCATTAGTTCAATGCACTTTAATCTCCTTACTGCCAGTTATACTCTTAATTTGATTCCTAGTTATACAAAAGTGCTTTATGTGGTGGTTTGGACATGTTAATCGCATAATTATGCACGCGCTATATTAGTATTTTACTATTCCGTTTTTATCATGCATAATTTTTCATTTCAGGAAAGTGCGCGGCTCGACGAGAAGGAATTTAATTTAGATTTATTTCAAAATAGTACATTAATTGAATCTGCTCCACCGTCCACGTCAGTATTAACTCCCGCAATTGAAGAGGAGAGAGAGGATGAAGAACTCAGTTCTTCTCCTGTTCGAGTATTCTCAGATTCTAGCGTGTCGTGGTTCCCTGATAGCGAAGAGGAAAGACGTATAAAGAAAAAAAATAAAGTATATATTATTGCAACATCATCAAGCGATAGTGAAAACGACAGAAATACTCCGTGTGAGCCTCAAGCGTCTCCTTTACCATTTTGTGACTCAGTTGACGCTATAGAGACCCAACAATCGTCAGAACAGACAATCTCAGTCGCTAGTACATCAGAAATTTACGTCGAACCTACGCGTTGGAAGAAATGTGATCCAAGTAAGTGGAAAAAAAATATAGCGAAGTCTAATAAACAAAAAGGTTTGTCCTATTTGGGAAAAAAAGGCAAAACCATGCCTGCAAAACAACCTAAACCTGTCAAATGCTACATAAAATGTCGTTATCAATGTCAAAATAATTTTTCTGAGGACGAAAGACTTCAAATTTGTCAAGCGTATTGGAAAATTTCCGATTTTAATTCTCAAAAACAATTTTTACTCAATTACGTGGTGGCTCAACCTTTAAAAACTATGAAGCTTGGTATTCCTCCACAAAAAAATCGAACTACTGCCTATGAATACTATTTTGATAAAAATAATGATAAAATACGAGTGTGTAAAGACTTTTTTCTGAAAACTTTATGTATATCAAATGGACCTGTGAATGAAGCTTTTAAATACAGAGATGAGTTGGGTATATATCTAGGGAAAGACGGACGTGGTTCTCGAGTCCCATCAAACAAAACCAGTTCAGAAATGGAACGGAAGGTTATTGATCACATTAATTCATTTCCTCGGCTCGAATCTCACTACTGCAGGAAAAAGAGTAAGAGACAGTATCTGGATAGCAAACTGACAATTGCCAAAATGTACGAATTGTTTAAAGATCAACTTACATCAGCTAATGAAGAACCATGTTCTTTTTACGTGTATAAAAATATATTTGGCACTAAATTCAATTTGTCATTTTTTACCCCTAAAAAAGACTTGTGCATAACGTGCACTCGTTATGATAATGCTGGACGTCCAGAACATTTAAAGACAGAATATGATTCACACATTGAAAGGAAAAATGAGGCACAGGAAGCTAAAGAAACGGACAAACAGCGGTCTATTATTGATGATAGTTACCTTGTCGTAACGGTTGACATGCAGTCTACTTTGCATATACCTGTCAGTGGTGTTGGTATTTTATATTATACCAGAAAGTTAAACGTTCAGAATTATACGATTCATACAGCAAAACCTCCACATGAAGCATTTTGTATAACTTGGAATGAAATTAATGGTAAAAGAGGCAGTGTTGAGATTGCTAGCGCCATAGACTGGTGGGTTACTCAAATACCAGATCAAGTTACAGAAGTTACCATTTATAGCGATACATGTGCCGGTCAAAATAGAAACCAATTTATTACGGCATACTTTGTTCATTTAATACAACGATCGGACGTGCATCTAGAAGTAATCGAACAAAAATATTTAGAAAGTGGTCATACCCATATGGAAGTAGATTCGATGCATAGTGCCATAGAGAGGCAACAAAGACATACCCCTGTGTATTCCATGATAGACTGGAAGTTGATTATGCAACGTGCTCGCTCTAAACGAAACAGGGATTCAGCACCACCTTATATTGTTAAGGAATTGTTATACTCGGAAATGTTGGATGTGAGAGCTTTAAATGAAAAAATAGTAAAAAATACAAGCAAAGATACCAACGGTAACAAAATCAAATGGCTAAAAATTAAATGTCTCCGATTCGAGAGAAAAATTCCGGGTTTGGTTAAATTTCGCTATGAACATAATGGTCCGTATCTTGAGTTTAATATATTAGAAGTTCAGAACAACACTACATTAGTAACAAGAAAGAGGAGAAAGCAAGTAGAGCAAACAAATGAACCAATGATAGAAGAACTAATACAAGATTTGAAAACCTTTAAAATACCTCAAGCGTACTCCTCGCTACTGCCTATTTCAGAGGCTAAAAAGAAGGACCTTAACAATTTATGTGTGAAAGGGGTAATTCCTCAAGAGCTCCACTTGTGGTATCAGTCTTTACCGACAAGTAACGAAGTAGTTGACAGAATTATGGAGCCAGATATCACAGAGGATATAGAAGAAGAGGAGTGAACTTCTTTTTATTTTATTGCATTGTCTTTTAATTTGAGTTCTACACGTGTTTTAATACTGTTGATCATTAATTTGTCTTCTTAATTATGTTTAAATAAGCGTATAACATTTTTTTAAGTTTAACACATACTTTGATAAAATTGATTATTGTCTTTATAATTGTTTAATCAGGCTTAAAGAATAGCATTGAGTTAACACGTACTTTAATACAACTGATTTGATTTAAAAATTGTTTCATTTAATATTATATACATAATTTATTTTATTTTATTTATAAAAGTACTTCATCGGCTTCTGATTACCATAATACTGGCTCTGTGTAGTTTCGGATCAGATGGCCGTACGTAAAACGTCGCAAGATATTTATTTATTTATATTAACTTACCCTAAAACACATATCTTAAGAAAGGAAGGCTGGGTCCCTTTTTATCATAAGATAGGTATTATTTACAATACACATTTCGTTCATGTAGCAGTTAGTGATAAATTACCTAACTCGAGTTATATTTCTTAAAAATAATTTAGGACCGAGTGAAAAATCACTAACTAAGAGCGAAAATTAACTAACTCTATAACTAACTGACACGTTCCATATAGAACAAATAATTAATTTGCATTTTTCAAGTTTTCTCGTAAACTATTTGATTTATTCGTGGTATATCTACTATGACATAAAACTGACTAAATTTCCTTTAAAATAAAACTCAAAACATAGAGATATGTTATGGCATACCAAAGTTATGATTTTTTTCATTTTTCAAAACTTTAAACCTCAATATCTCAAAACAGGTTTTTTGGACTTAGTGAGTTTTCGCTCTACGGGGACGATATATAAAAAAAAAAAACATCATCCCCATTGACCGACGCGGGGACATAAATGTTAGCGTTACTGAGAAATAGGAAATAGACGGTGACACTGCGCTCATTAAGGGAAAATTGATCCTATATTCAACACTGCTTTCTCTCAACATTAATCAAAGTAAACTAAAGCTCAACAAAACAAACCCTCTTCAAAATCTTTGTACACTTTAAATATTTACAAGCAAGGATTTCGGCGAACTGCTTTCAAAATACGGTTCATTTAATATGTTCATGTAATACGTCAGTTTGTTTACATACAGTGCCGCTCAGTGTCCCAGCAGACGCTGGATTATCTCTCACGGTCCGAAGTCGGATAACGTCTGTGACTTTATGCTTATTCGCATGTTTAATTTCAACTTAAAAGCCAGAAGCACAAAATTAACAGGCAAAGTTTAACAAATTAAGTTTGAGTGTCTTTGAATCTTTAATGAAGTCGTAATCGTAAAGAAAGCGTACTGAATAAAGTTCTGTTTCATTGTGGAATTTTAGCGTGTTATTCTGAGCGTGTGTGTAAAAGGTGTAAAATCACTTCAATAAAGATAAAACCTTTTTTTTACCCTATTTCTATGTCAAATAATTGCCAGTTTTATCCCAAAAAATATATTTTTATTATATATGTGAGCTTCATCAGCCTCAGTCACAGGCCTTATCTCGATGAGAAAGAATGGGCCGTAAGTCACCACGCGTGCCCAGTGCGGGTTGTAGGTTGTTCTAAGACATGCCGGTGTCCTCACGATATTTTCCTTCGCCGTTTTGATTGTATGTTATTTGTATGAAAATAAAAAGGCCTTCCAAACTGATACAAAATAAAATCAGCGCCGTCAAATCCCCTAAACAGCCAAACTTTTATCTCGCAACGACTAAAACGTTCCGTGACTTGATAAAAAGGGAATTCAAATGTTTGAAGGAGGTAGTCCACTTAGGGCACCCGTCCAAATGGCACCTTTGCTAATGGCACCTAGCCTAGTCCACATATGGCACCTATCAATATTTTTGGCAGGTGCCTTTCGTGGACTCAAATTTATTTTTTAATTTTGTCCACATAGGGCACCCACGGCTCAGAAGCCTAGTGTTGGGATGTATTTGGTTTACAGGGCGTTTAGAAATAAAAGATATCGATAAAAATCACATCAATATTTATTAATTAAACTTACTATAATTAAACTACAATCAGTCTCCGCATAATCACATTTATTGCAAAATCAGCCTTTAGATATTTACTTATAATTTAAACAAAGAGAAACCATAAAATCGCAGTTTTTCAATGCAGTGTCCAAGAGAAATAGCGCCACTTTTATATTCTTCTAAAATACTGTCTATTAATATGTTTTTTTTTTTCGGCAAGTTTTTGAGATTTAGATTTTTAAATTTTTTTGCGGATTTCAGCGTAATTTTTGCAACTTTCCTGTCAAACTCGTAAAACATTAGCAATGTTCTTATTATTTTTATGAATTGCTTTATTGAGAACAGAATAATGAGTCTCAGGATAATTATTGGTCTTATGCACCTGGCCATAACAACACCATTTGTTTGACCACAATTTGTGGTCAATCCACTGGGTGACCATATAATCGTTAAATGTTGCTATGTTTTTATCTTGGGGACTTTCACTCATGATGTAAAGCCAAGCATCATCCAAATCATCTGGTGGTAAATAAGGTAGCACAGCACATAAAGCAACATGTTTTCTATGAATACTATTATCGTTGAGGCCTAACTCTTTCCCTCTCTTGAATAAAGCCTTTTTAAAGTGGAAGTAGCATCCTTTTATTGCTACGTTGGGAAAAACAGACAGTATTCCTGTTACTGCGGCTTCTTCAAAGTCACTTGTAAAGAAATCTATAGACATGCCTGGTATCGAAGATATTAATAATTGAAATAATCGTTTATATGTAGACATTTTCTTGTTCAGAAGCATAGCATATGCTAACGGTTTAACGATACCATCGATATCACCATGAATACTATAAATTTGAAGAAAAGGTTTCGGCGCAGATTTAAAAGTGCCATCACAATATAAAGGTGACGTGTTCTGACTATATTTTAAGGTTTCTCTTTGTTTAAATTATAAGTAAATATCTAAAGGCTGATTTTGCAATAAATGTGATATGCGGAGACTGATTATAGTCAAATTATAGTTAGTTTAAAATATTTAATAAATATTGATGTGATTTTTATCGATATCTTTTATTTTTAAACGCCCTGTAAACCAAATACATCCCAACACTAGGCTTCTGAGCCGTGGGTGCCCTATGTGGACAAAATTAAAAAAGAAATTTGAGTCCACGAAAGGCACCTGCCAAAAATATTGATAGGTGCCATATGTGGACTAGGCTAGGTGCCATTAGCAAAGGTGCCATTTGGACGGGTGCCCTAAGTGGACTACCTCGTTTGAAGAGGTGAAGTTGATCGTTATTTCACGCACGTGGACATGTTAATACGGTACAATGCGTACGTTGCCATTCAAAGGCATACTTCGTGACTTTTCACTCGATTCATTTCGACCCACAGAAAGAACCGATTTACAGTAACTACGATATCTGACCATTGAGAAATCTCTACCGTTCTAACACGACTCAAAGTGAAAAGTTTCTACGAAAGATTGCACTTACTTCGACTTTATGAAAGGATTTATACGTCTTAATCCGTGTCCAAGATAATTCTGTCGTCGAGAAAAATGGCGTGGATTTAAGAGAGCTTTATATCGTCTAGTATACGCTTGCATACCAGATATTATGAAAGCTGAGGCCATCTTGGATATACTTTCTTTAAAATAAACAGACGGTAACACGGAGGTCAAAAGACAGGAAAAGTTGGGTATGATAAATATTTTAGATGGATGTTTTACTAAGGTATATTTAACATTGGCTTAGCATTTATTTACCCACGTTATTTGCTGAAAATGTAGGTAAATGTTCATAGAAGAGCTTGTCGTTTTTTTTTGTTTTGTTGGATGTAAAAATGGCAGAAGTAAATCTCTTAGGCAAGCGTGTTGGTTATTGCGTAATCCCCTAAGCATTGGTCGTAATGACTGACGAGTGAGGTAGGGGAGATTTAAAAGTAAACATTTATGGGGCCACGATTTGTAGAAGCACGTTTATAACATAACTTCATGGCTGTAAGCCCGTGTAAGTTAGATATAGGTGTACCCCATGTACGTCCATATTTTCAGTCCCATGTAATAGGTTACAAGAAGGCAACCTATTGCCGTCAACCGGGCACAACTCCAGACTCCGAGTAGCTACTTAAATTTCTGATGGAAAATTGAATAATATTCTTCCTGATCCGGAATCAAATCGACTCATGCGCAGCCGCTGCGCTTGCGACCACTAGACCAAAGAGGCAGATTATGTTACTTTTATTTTTTTGTTATAGTTACCACATGCTTCAATACAAATGTTGTTATAGTTATAATCTTTTCTTTTTCGTGATTTAGTGACTAACCAGGTGTCAGAGTTTTTATGCTGCCCATGGGGCCTCTGACTTAGCTTGGAAAAGTATCTCACAGGCATGCCGGTTTCCTCACGATGTTTTCCATCACCGATTTTTAAGCTAGTGATAATGTGTGACCGTCACACGTCAAAGAACACATAAACTATTATCATAACTAACGGAGCCTAGTGGTGTGCCACTAGGCTATCACTGCTCTGTTATTGTAATTTACAAACTTGAGTTACAATTCGTCATTCAAAAATAACAAGTGTCGGATTGTAAAAAACAAACGGATTGGTGGCAGCCATTAGCGATCCCGTCAGTAAATACATTATTCATGGCTATGGGAGCTCAAACTTGCGATCCACATTTTTACAATGGGCCGACACAGAAATTCACTTACGTTTATATGCTACTAAACTATTCACCCGTTATTATACGCGGCGTTCTATGTTATGAGACCTAATATTTGAGTAACCTCCATACCGTAACGAGAGAACTACAATGGGAAATATATTATGGAGTAAAAGAGCCGTTTTGAGAGCGTGCAAAACATCAAATGTATTTTAGTCTCCTGGTAAATTTTTGTAAGTTTTGTTTTTAATTAATTAGGGCTTAAGCAAAGCTTTCGTTTCGTTCACTTTTGTTAAAAAACACTCAAAGTATTTTTTTTATTTCAAATAAACCAATTACAGGCACTTTTGAATTGTCAAGGGGTCGGTCAGTCAGAGAGATGAAGCTAGTTGCCCATTCCAGAGCAGTAGGTACCTATGGAGAAGAAAAGGCAAGAAACTCCATGGACACTCTTTTTCACAAAATATGGTTACAAAATAATGACATGAAATGTTACATAGTTCATATTAATATTATACATGAATGAATGATGCAGAACGTTAAAAGCAAGAAGTTATTGGAAACGGTCAGCTTTTGTCCATTTTGCACGCAGCGGTCAGATTTGCGTTACACTTAATAGAGTTACGTTAAGTGTGTCAGAGAGACAGGATTTCATTTAAAGCTCTCTCTCTCGATTTTTCTTTTAACATAATTCTAAAAACGCATTTGTACAATTGTGTCTTCTTGTTTAAACTGAGTAATACCGAAGAGAAAAATATTGTCGCACAGCGCAATTAAATTAAAAGGCAGAGGCAGTGTGTTTTTATTACCACGGACTTATATTTACGAGTATTTGCGCTGTTCTGTTGAATATGAGCGTTCCATTTAGCACTATGTAAGTAACGATGTAACAATAAAAATAAAACAATCTGCCTAGCCTTTTCCCAACTATGTTGGCGTCGGCTTCCCGTCTAACCGGATGCAGCTGCATACCAGTATTTTACATGGAGCGACTGCCTATCTGACCTCCACAACCCAGTAACTCGGTTATACGATACCCCTTGGTAAGATCCCCTTGGTCATGTTTTCGGTTTTCTGATGACCCGTAACGACTGTCAAAGTTGCACAAATGACAGCCGGGTCTAACGGCTGAATGTGCTTTCCGAGACATGGAGGAGTCTCGGTATGTAAAGATGGTCACCCATCTACGGCCAACCCCGGCAAGCGTAGCTTAACATGATGGATCGACCTTTGCGGCTGTTACTACTTGGCCACGAGCTCCTCTGACATGAAAATAAAATATTATCGTAATTACTAAAAAAGCAACTTGTTGCTATTAAAATCTACCCACGTAAAATGTTTCCAGGAATTGAAAAGTTACTGAAATGTTTTGGTTATCGAAACCTTTTATGTTTAAACTTTGAATATGGAAACGATAATATTTTAAATAAATATTATCACCTCAACTCATTCACTTTTAAAAACGAATGAAAGATAAATACCGTGGATTTATGTTTCATTTATAACACGCTATCCTTTTCCATTCATTCCAAATTTGAATAAAAGCGGAGGTTAGCGTCATTATAGTCTTTCACGGCCTCACACACAGTAATACAATTTATCTTTCTGCCAATACATCAGAGCTCTGACAGGCCCGGCTATCAACAAGTGTCGAGAAATATATATATAAATCGTGCTCACAGACGCCCTTAATTCCGACGATACGTCGAAAGGGACCAAATCCAAGAATTTTGTTCAACCGCAAGATACGAGTATGAAATCTCACAATGGGAATTTGCTGTGTTATCTTCTGACGGTTGTTCGATAGTTTATTGCAAGCTACTCCAGAGAGAAAAATAGTTCAACCCACTGGAAATGTCTTTTTTGGTACTGAATCACGTATCATCTGTTTGCAAAATGACATTCTAGTACTGGCTGTGTCGATTAGTTCTATTTACGTAATGTTTAATTTGTATTTGGAAGACAAATCCAATCGTTTATGAATGTTGCTAGTGATTTCTAGTATTCTGATATTATGTCTGATTGAAATCAGTTTGACAAACGGTTTCAACTAGTTTCACTAACAATTGTCAACACTAATCTAATTTTGATTATATTTGACTGTTCATCTAATAAATATTTTTCACCATTCTATCCGCCTGTTATAAACACGATAATTTAATTCATTTTGAACTTTTGAACGCGGAACGGTCTTGATAGGTGTTTAATTTTCATAATAATAATTATAAGTACATTTTATGGTAGACAATTTGTGGTAACTTGATGTGATGGTGACCATCACATCAAGTTACCACAAATTGTCAAAATTCTCAATCGATTTTGAACTTAGCGCTCAACGTTTTAAGGTATAAAATCATTTGGTGAAATTTGACAGTTTGATATAACTTTATGCACTGCGACCGTACATAATCACGCCTTCTTCCCATGGAAGGTAGGCAGAAACGATATCGAAAATGAAATTAAAAGTCAAGTCAATCAAAGTCAAGGTTCAAAGTTCCTTCGTAATATTGCTCGTACACACAAAAATAGTGATAAGGGACGTAAACAACAAAGCTTTTTCAAACTAGACCGGTTATAACTTTAACAGCCATAACAGCCCATGATAAAAATAATAAATGCTAGATATTCGAGGCGCGGCCGCCACGGCGATACATTACGCCTGAGTTATGGAAAAGGGCGACCCAGCTGAATTATGAAGACAATTTCAAACAATCGTGGGCCACTAATGTGGTATTAAAAGCCCACTGGGCGGACCTCTTCATCCGTTGACCTACAGTTATCTCTGTGAGACACTCATATTTGAGCACTCTCGCTAATCCTGGGACGGTGGCTCAGTCGCCGTTTCTGGTGTACACAAAAATGCAATTACTGAACCAGAGTGAAGCCTTTTGTATTATAAATTGTGTTCTGAATAACAGCCTATCGTATATTTTAATTCGCAGTAGTTCAACAGTCGCTGATAGTTTTATTCAATGAAATAATATGAGGATTAAACTGATAATTCAACTGTTGAAAGCCATGTTTGGTTTTATACTAACGAAATTATTAGCCGGCAACCTCTCACGGCTAAACTAAATCTTTTTTAATAAACACTGTAAAATGGTTGTTAAGGCGGTGCATAAAAGCACTATGGTTTAAATGTTAATAAAATTGCACTATGCAGTATAAGGCATAATGTATGCTGTATAAGCCTTAGGCTTCTTGATACATTTTACGTTTTATACTCTACTACGCTACTGTTTAAGACCGAAAGATAAAAAATATTGCATTGTTCGCAACATAGCGATTATGAGAGCGTCAGTAGAACTCAATAGTTACTGATTAGGCAAACCGAAAATATACACTTATTTGTATATTTTAGGTTTGCCAAATAAGTATTGAGTTTGAAGTAGGTAAGTATTAAGTAAAAAACTGCATGTATGTATAACAGAAAAAATATATATGGCCATATTACTATCATTATATTCTTTATCTAATCGTTTTGTTGTCGCACCTGTAACCATTTTTTTACAACAATTTTGCAGCATGAATAAGAAAAAGTCAAAACAATAAAAATAGACCAGAAATTTAACGAAAATGGACTTCTACTGGGTTTAAAACTAATCAAGCAAACCCGAAAAATACACGAGAATAAAACTGCATGTATGCGTTATTTTATCGAGAACGAAAAAGGGCAAGTTACTGCCAAGCTTAATACTCTACTTATTGCGTCACGTACGTTTTATTTGAGTCACTTGCAACATCTAAGCTCCGTAAGTGCATTATTTCCCGTCTCGTGAACGAGTACCTAGTGTATATCTAATGCCACTTCGGATCGCTGCTGCACCTGCACCAATCTTATTGCGTAGTGAGGGAGCTTTTCTCTTACAAGTACTTGTTTTTACTTCTATTTGCAATGTTTTATTTGGTAAGAGAAAAAGGATTCAATTATTTTCAACATTAAGAAGTCGTAGTAAGCATGTACTCTAGAATGCAAAATTGAAGTTGCAATTTGTTGCTAACAGAATTTAAATCTAAGGAGTTGAGTTCTCACCGGGATTGTCCGAAAGGGTTACCGCTACCCCGGAACATAAAGGGCTATGGAAGGAACATGGATGGGTTTTAGTCAGTAAGAGTCTGACGCTCTCTGCCGCTCCACCCAGAGCGTGAGGGGTCATTTGATTTGATTGATATCCCACTATCATAAAAATAGAGGGTTGAGTTCGTTGTAATTTATGGGCCAAAATTCAAGACGTATGTACGGTATGGAGTCTCCGATTAAATATAATCAAAGCTTGCGATCTCTTTGTCAAAGAACAACAACGCTGTCATGTCCAAAATATAGCCCGACTTTTGAATAGTTCCAGTACGCCTGTAGTACACGAGCCAAATTATAGCCTTTTTTCTCATCATTTAAATATGAAAACAAAAGCATTTGTCGATTCAGGCGCATGCCACGTCGAACTTGAATGTATGAAAATTCACGGGCAACCCCATGGGGTTTCGCAGAATAACATGAGCTACAATATTTCCCTATATTTTGGTTCGTCCTCATTCATCATACATTTTATGCTATGTTTTTCAATATTGCCTTTACATACACATACCTACATATACATTATGCTCGCATAACTCGTCAAAATGTAAGGAACAGCTGATTTTTTTCGCGATTTCAGGTGTGTGGTTGATACTAAAAGTTGTACATACGAGTAATGATGAGTATAATGACCCCTTAAATAATTGGCCATGAACTCAAATGCACCCCGTATATGAATCGCATTGTTAAGTTTTGTCGATAAATAACAGGAACAAAACATAAACCAACGTATCCACGTTAGATAAACCCTATTGACAGCCAGGAAAATACTGAAAGAAACCCGTTTGCTAATAACTCAGAGTTAATGTGCGTGATGGTGTGTGTTCGCTAGGGTCGTATGTCAGTGGACATTAACTATCGCAGCGTCGCAGTGAGCAGTGAGCTTTAGCCACGATGGACGACGGGAATACGGGATAAAATGTGCTTGATTAACCTGATGCAACCACACTGCGATGGATGGAGGTTGATAGGTTTTTGAGTATATTATTATATAGATAGATGAAACATTAATTTAGAGCAACCCAATCAGAACACGGAATGCGGAGATCACTTATAAGCATATTGTTATGAAATAGGATGTGTCTAAGGTGCACTCGAAGATATTGCTCAGATTCATTGACTATTAAAACATCATGACACCAGGAGGACGTCTACTGTTGGACTGGTTGTACCCCAAATCAACTGTCTATCCACTTTCCATTTCTTAGTCCACATTCTAGCATTTTTCAGCCTTTTCGGTGATTGGTTCTGGCCAGTATTATAAGGCCCATTTCAACTTCAAATTGATCGTTGGAAATGGCAAATAAAGGTACGCTGCTAAATGTAAATCCTCTTAGTCAATAATCAACACACCCAAAAAAGGAAAATTGCCAATAATAACTTGTCAATAATATCAGCCCCATATCTCTTGACCTTGCCTATACGCTTCTCCATTGCCTGTGGAACCTTCATTGCTTGAAATGAATCCGCAACATAATTAGTGCTTTTACGGCGGTAAAATTAACTAGGCACATAAATAAGCTTACTAAGACCATTCTTTCACAGTCGAGCAGCAAGTCGCATCCTGCTAAAAAACTTTCAAGTTTTGACAAGTTTTTTCATACCCAAAGATTGCTTATAGATATGACTTTGGTAAAATCAGACCTTAAGGAATAGTATTCCTAAGACAATTGAACTTAGGTACAATATGAGGTCCTCCTAACTTATATAGGACAAGAAAAATATTCAAAAGAGTATGTACAAAGAAAAATTGTTAAAGTTTCTCCTTGAACAATATCGAGGTGAACTCACAATGTCTTTTTTCTTGATAATAAAGTACGAATGAACTTTCTCCTCCTATAATCCTGTGTCATTAAATTGGTATTATGAAGATCAGCTTCATTATAATACTCTTGGTATCTACGGCTTCTTGGGACTTTGTAAAGACTTTTTTGTTTATTCATACTGTGCGAATTATGCTGAAATGAAAAAAAATATCTATTATTTTTGTAGATCAAAACTAATACTCCAAATAAGGTAGGTACTTTAACGATCCATAATACTTCTTACAAAACATCGAACTATTCGTGAGCCTGGAAGTCAGGGTCAGAATAATCACGAGAATTATGGTAATAAAAATTAGAATCGAAAGTCTAGTTCCTCATGCATTGCGTTAAGAAAAGGTACATAAAATGGTTTAAATACAGAAGGTATCTACTTAGATCTGTATCACACACTGAAAGAAAGCATGGATGCAGCACACTTGAAGCCAAGGCATAAGTGTTGGGGTCATGGAAAACTGTAAAGCCAATAAGTCCCACTATCCCAGTAATTCCGAACTGCATCGTGAATACTTCTTCAAATAAAATCCCTTGTAATGCAACTCCATCTGTCCACACATTTGACCCCGATGAGATTCACCATCTAAAAGCTGCTAAAAGCCACGAAATGCATACGAAATCCGTCGCAATCACAGAGCACAGGACAGATTTTTTTTTGTTCTGGCAATGTCGCACTGCCATCAGAGTTGCTTTAATTAAGACCTCTTTTGAAAAGTGATCGAGAGTTTTTCATTTCGGTTTCCGCTAGTGCAAATAGTATAAAGAACTGGCGGAAGTTACGGAGACAGGATGCGAGGTATTGTCTTCTGTCTTCAGCTTCACTAGACTAATTAACTACTGCAATGTTATTTTAACCGGCATGTGACATTCCCAGACGTAGCCTAGATTGGGAATGACGAAATTATTTTTCGTTTTCACTTTTTAGTTTATTTTTAGAAACTTGGCAATTCCGTATCTTTTTGGCTCTGGTGTTAAATAATTAGGGTAGACTAGTCTAGAAAAAGAATCATATTGATAAGTCATTGAGTATTTATGAAAGTGCTAATAAATTCATTCCATTGTTCGAACTATGGGATGAAACTGCTTTCTTATGTGCTGCGAGGGTAGGTCTCCACAAAAAGGGACCAAAGACCTGGTGAAGGTTGGGAAGTTACTGGATTTGGGAAGCACAGGACTCTACACTGTGGCGCCGCTTGGGGCTGGACTATTTCCAGCAGTTGACCTTTTTCGTCTTAATGTTGATGACGATGATGAATATTAACAGAATATTTCTTTGTTGTCCTCAGTTGGGGGAAGGGGTGGAGCTGACATTGGGCGAGCTGCGCGCAATGGCGCTGCGCCAACAGCAGCAGATCGACACGCAGCACCAGCTGCTCTGTGCCAAGGAGCAGCGACTGCGGTACCTCAAGCAGCAGGAGGCTAGGCAACATCAGGTTCGTACAAAAGAAAATATTATTATTACTATGTCAGCCAGTTATTGTTCTACTGCAGGGACGAATACTTCTTCTTACATAGAGAAGACGCGCGCGTTTATCACGCTTCTTAAAGACGTGTTGGCGATTTCGGACTTGGTTAAAGTATTTCTTAGTCTAGGTACTATTGGTCCACCTCTGCCTAACCTTTGCGGAATACTGGCGTGAGGTTTTAAGTTAAAAACGCGCGCGCGTTTAAGATAGTCACATTGTTACTTGCTTGGATTCGACATTACCTTTTTTCAACTTCTAAGTACAAGAGCAAGATTGAGCAAACTAAGTAGAAGAGAAAGTTTATATGGTTACGTAACCAACAAAATTAAATAATACAACTTACGAAATATTTTTGTTTTAGGAACTTTGTAGACAAAGCCATTTAGAATTAGTTCCCTCCCCCCCAAGACACAATTTATGCTTTTCTTCTTCAATAATATTTCGCGATTCAGTAATAAATGTAAAACATAAGGTGGATAAGTAACTAAGTTAGCCTCCCACGGGACTAAGTGTACTTAGTACTTACTGGCAAGCCTTTTACGAGGCGATTCCCTGTAGCAATGATGTTGTTACGGGAACATACATAAACCTGTGATGCCATAGACATACATATGTATACAGAAGTATACACATAAGTACGGCCAACAAAAGAGTTTAGTATACCTACATGCTAAATATAGACATTCTTGCATTAAATTTAATGCTGTCCATATCGATTGTATTTCCGTCCATAATAACTTTTTAAACTTAAGTCACAGTTAAAAGAGCGATGCCAAAGACTAGAGTAAAGAAGAAAGAAAAATATTTTATCTAGGAAAATAAGATAAAAATAAAGGAGCAATTATAACTAGGTAATAAAATATAGAAAAAAAGACCCGTGCGAGGCCAAAAAGCCTAGCATAATGCTGCGATATTTAAATAATAGTATTCTGATTTTGTAAAAAGTAGTTACCTGCTTACATAGTTATTAATTTGATCTGTACGTATGACCGTTAACATTATGGTGCACCTTGAAAATACACGCTAGTGAAATTTCCACTAAAAGTGCTGTTAATTCTGAACCAGTCCGTAGTCGTAAATATCACGGAAAAGCCACCGTACTTAGATTAATCACGAAGGCATAGGTGGTGTGGGAGAGGATATTAAAGCTATGCAAGGTCGTATTAGTAGGTAAGTATGTACCTTCTTTTATTAAATTATGGTTGCACGGAAGGTTATGCAATAATGCCCAAGGAGGGCTTCCCGTTAACATATTAGCTGCTGAGATTTTCATTATTACATTAATGTATACTTACATAACAAAATGTTCCGTTAATTTGATCAGTAAGCGATTTATAGAAGTGGAGTCAAGTTGATTCCCGAAACTGTAATCTTGTTTCTAGAAAAGGGGCAGTTATTTACTTAAGTTTCCAAATGAAAAGTTCACAGAAAAACAGGACTTTTAGAAGAAAGTTAACTTAACTCTCCTGTAAAAAGAATATCTATTTCTTTTTGGGATATAGTGACAGATTCAATTTGTAAGTAAGACTCGGTTCTAGAGAAACTTAATAGTCCTCAGTCTCAACGGGAATCGTTACTGGATCGCCGAGATGACATCGAGGTCGGTAGTTTATTGAATAAATTACGAAATCGTGTCACTGGAATACATTTTGGTGCTTTTTGTCTATGTCTTTAGTTACTATTGTGGCTAAAAATAGTTTGAAGCTTCCTGTAACAACTTATTTTTGTAAGCATAACGTGCACCTAGAGTATACCTGCTTTTTGCCTGTTATGTTTAAGTCCCATATAATAGAGGATGATCCTATTGACATCAACTAGGCACAAAACCAGATTCCAGACTGCTGAGAAATTTCAGATGGAAAAAAACTTAACAACACTTTGCTCGTCCCGGGATTTGAACCCAGGACCTCATGCTCAGCAGTAGCACTAGACCTACGAGGGACTCGAGAGAGGTAACAGAGTATTTTTATAATCATTAAGCAGAAGTTGCACAGAGGACTTATAATCAATACTGCCGAAGTAATAACAGAAGTAATAAAGTATGTATAAATAAAGTATTAATTCCGAAAAAAAAAGTTGAAGGTTTATTTTGTTTGAAGACGAACATTTCACAGCACACCCTTTCTAGTTCTACAAACGCAACTGACATACCTACCACTCGATTCCCCGTGTGAAACCCAATTCCTTAAAGAAAGAACATTACTCTCCAAACAACGCAATAAACTCCTTATTGTTTCACCAATAGCTCTCCAAACGTTCATTCAATTAGGCCTCTTTCTTCACTCAGCTTTCCAGATTCTCTGAATCCCAGAAATTACCAAAAGTATTTTTAGAATTTACGTAAAAGATTAATACTCGGTGTGATTAATCAACCCAATTCATCATCAAAAGATTTATTCTCCTTTTTGTGAAGTCCCAGATATATCTAGTTGACTCCACCTTTCATACTTTTATTTTCTTTTCGGTATTATTCAGTCAAATGCTGACTTTGGAAATCATAAATCGCTTATTGTCTTTTTATTTTGCTTTTTGTTTCGCCCGCGACACGCCAGAGGGAATTCATGTTTCTTCTGGGACATTATTAAACATGTGTGTATGATTTATTTTGTTGTTATGTGTTTTTTCGATTCTAATTTGGACGAATAAAAAATAAACCATTAATTAATTAGTTGATTATGCAACTTAGTATCTTGCATATACTGAAATCTCTGGTGTATGTATATTTTTCATGACTCCTCATAATAAAGCTATACTAAAGCTATATTTCGTTTTTTCGCGAACATTTGAGTTGAAATGTTCGCGAAAAATAAAAATCCTCCAATGCTCATTCATAATTTCGTAAAAAATAGAACATGTTGTGACTGTACTTACATTATTTGTTGTGCTTTACAAAAAATAAACTAATAATAATTCGTAGATAACTTTGCGAGGTATATATAGGATGTTTAGTTCAGTCAACAAAGCGCTGCTGAGTATTGATAGGTTTGCAAATAACCCACTCAATGCAAAGTCCTCGACCGTCGACCGTACGTCTACTATTAGCTTCAGATATTAATGCATTAAATAGTAAATTCAACAAAATGATTTAGCAAAACACTTTCGTAATTTCGCATAAATTAAAGAATTAAGTATAGGAGTAAGCTTCACACATTTCGTGTGGTTTCTTACGTAAAGTTTTGTTGGATCTTATATTTTATTTAGAGCTTAAAACTTGACTTGTAAACGGCTTCCAAAATGCTCACCATGTAAGTAGGTTGGTACTTTTGTAGGGATACTTAACTTAAGTATTTTGAGAGCTCAATATAGGCAAGTTGAATTCGCTTTTATCTAGGCGTAATCTTAATGCAGTAATAAAGATTCCAGCGCCATTGAATAAATTCCTCCCAAATACTTTGTTCCGAATTCTTTGAAGTTTTTTCCCCCCGCTTCTGTTTTATTTTTAATTATGCCAGTATGTAGGTACTGCATTTTGTGAAATAATTCTCCTTGTTATTCTTTATGAATAACAATAAAATGGGCTCAGATTTTATTTATAACTTGACTCGACAAAGGGTGACACGTATGAAAAGGGAAGGTGTGAATTTTTAAAAAGGCTTTCAGAAATCCGTGATATAAAACAAAGGATTTTTAATAAAGTTAGAGAAACACGAAAAGTAAATGGAACGAAAAATCTTTGTTCTCCGTTACGAGTTTGTACGTCAAAGTTTTTAGATTGCTTTTGTATAATTATAACTGTGTTATTTAATTTAAGTCCGTCTTGTTTTCGTTCCGTAATTGACTCTGACAGTTTAACATTGAAGACGTTTGAATTGAATATCACCAAGTTAGAGGTACAATTGTTTGCTTTACCTCGAAGATTAACAATCTTGTCGAATCGTTTAAGTGAATTCCCACGATAAAGTGGGATTGAATTTTCTGAGCCTCGTGGGAAAATCAATTACAAGAAATACTAGTATGATACCTATTAATAATAAACCGTTTTAGAGATATCCGATCCGAGATCAGTTACAAGGAACAATACTGGATAAAATAGGTACTTATTTTTGATGAAGTGTCATTTAGATAAAATCAAACGAGGCTTTCGTTACAATCGAAAAATTAAAGTAAATAAATATAAAGATAGTTATTTATTATTTGGAAGTATTTTATCAGTAACATGAAATGAAAGATACTTTGCTTTTTGAACACGTTAGATAGCTTAAACTTTTGGTAAGCCGATAAGATCTATTATTTTGCAGACCGTAATTTTTATTTACAAAAATCTCATTTATTTTTATCAATTATTGTAATATTTGCCTGTTATATAATACATTTTAAATAGTCAATTAGTGTATTTAAGTCCAGAAAATGTATGTTACAGAAAACCTTGTTTTGTGAACTTGAAACTAAAATAAACCGGAATAAATAATTATTTAAAGCATAAAATAAGACGTCCTATCGCAACAGTTATCCATTCTGCTTAGCCATTAGCTTCAGTTCATATTTTGGCAAATAATCCTGTCTCTTTAGCATATTTATTGTGACATTAAAGACCAACTGAGTTAACACGGATAAAGACGTCCCGGAATCTTTTGGAGAAATTGTGAACAGATAAGAGAGAAAAAATTAAATTTTGCCCGTTCTTAATAAATCTCTCCGGGGCGGGCCGGACGCGCGTTAGCCTAATGCGATATTTATCGCTGCCTTAAAAATAAACTCTTCTCACGCAATAAGTAGACCTATGAAATAAACAAAATTGCCCGACGCCGAGCCTATAAACAAACCTAATTTTGTATTCATTATTATACTCCGTTTGAATTTAATAAGCCCTCGTCTTCATCGATTTACTTTTCGGATATTTAAGTTTAATATTGCTTAATTAATGGACCATTATTTTAAATGGGTAACTGGCTGTTAACATAAATCAACTGCGACATTAAAATAAATTTCAGAACATTTCCACACGCTCTCAACAGTCCTCGTTTTGAACAAAAAGCTAAACTAAGTTATTATATGGTCGGGAAAAAGCGTAAAAAACCCAGCAAATGTCGTAACCGCAGTTCATAAATGGGTTTTTATTCAAAAGCGTAGTTTGAATAACTTTTTCAAAGTTATAATTTCATGCATTTGTTGATAGGTGGCGGTCGAAGGCGAGCGGCTACGGCGGCTACGAGAGCGCGTAGAGGCGCAAGAGTTGAAGCTACGCCGGCTACGAGCGCTACGGGGACAGCTCGACAGAAACAAGCAAGCGAATATCGCACTTAGTAAGTACTTTTATAGTTTTCCTTGCATTTTCTTCTATTGATTCTAATGTATAATATACTGTACCTACAGTCGTAAATGTGCTACAAATTGTAGTTACAACGGTTATTATGTCCAGATTTCCGTCACAAATACTTCTTACGCTATATTATTGGTCGAAGAAAACTGTTCCGATTTTCCTCATACTTAAGTCCCTTTTTCTAAGAATTGCGGCTCACAATCCTTACAAATGAGGCATACGCGAAGTAGCGTTGCCTTGTGCGAAGGTAACATTTATTATACTTAAATCAGTACCTAATATTCTTTACCATATTTTACCGTATTTAAATAAACCGTGAATGATGTTGTTCTACCCTGTTTGCCTGTTCGCATAATTATGACTTGCTTAAAAAAACATTGGCATGCCTGAGAGATGTTTCTCAACATGTGAAGCTAAGTCAGAGGCCCACGGGCAGCATAAAAACTCTGACACAAGGTTAGTTGCACTAACCACACAAAGAAAAAAAAACAACTATATGGTAATCTGTCGCATTGAGGAATAATACGAGAAGATAGTATCAACATTTAACAATCCCGTGATACTCCATTATCAGCCATTTGAACAGAGCCTTTGAATAATATTGTCGTATTATCGGGTGTTTAAACTCAATTAATAGTTACATCCCTACTTAATTTTGATTTGTGTTGATAATAAGTTGGATTTAATTAATTGAATAATTTTCTGTTAAAGATGTCATGTTCTTGTTTCTAATTAAGGTGCTGGTTTTAATTTTAGACGTCTTGTGCTAGACAACTAAAAGTTTGAGCAGAGGATTTGGAAGTAACGAATATTTTTTAACACCTTATAGACATTCATATATAATTTAAACTTCTTCTAGGATACAGAGTGGAACGTTTTAACCTCACCTGGAGGGAAAGTACCTACTCTCAATATTGGCAATTGAAAATTTTACTCAAAGGAAATATTCCTTTATTTTTAAAAAGAAATTCGCTTGCCACACTCAGGAATCGAACCGGCTAAAATCTGAAAAAATAACACCAATATAGGTTCAATTGTAAGGATCAAATCATTGTAACAAACATGATAAATTAAACGAAATCTCTGAATGCAATTTTTTTATAGATGATTATTTTGTCTAGAATTACCAGACAGTTTTGTTTCAAGGCCGGGTAGTATTCCTGTTGTGTCGGGCATTAGCGAGGATCCTGTCAGAAAAATATTGATTACTGTC
Organism: Hyppa rectilinea; assembly: GCA_951799385.1. Lineage (NCBI taxonomy): Eukaryota > Metazoa > Arthropoda > Insecta > Lepidoptera > Noctuidae > Hyppa > Hyppa rectilinea. The sequence continues at coordinate 8,438,929 of OX637314.1, forward strand.
GGTTGGAGATGAGGCTATTTAGGAGTAAATTGGCAATAAGCTTGCTCATTATTACGTGGGGCTTAAATAATTATTCGTATAATTTAGGGCAGAATAGAACAATTATTTCTTTGCGAAATTTAGTTATGCTTATATTTGCTTTTCTGCCGAGCCTTTTCCCAACTATGTTGGGGTCGTCTTCCAGTCTAACTGAATACAGCTGAATACCAGTATTTCATATAGAGCGACTACCTATCCGACCTCAACAACCCAGTAACTGAGTAACGACTGTCAAAGATCCACGAATGACAGCCGGGACCAATGTCCTACAGTGCTTTTCGAGGCACGTGGAGTCTCGATATGTAAAGATGGTCACCCATCCACGGACCAACCCGGCAAGCGTAACTTAACCTGATGGATCGACCTGTTCGGCTGTTATTACTTAGCCACTACCTCCTCAGTTATTAAAACTTTTGTTGAAAAAATAAAAGTCAACCATCAACACCACCAAAATATTTTTTTTAATATTGGTTTTTCTATTCGAATGTTACACACTTCTATTTGCGGTTCCCAAAGCCGTTTCAATAACCTGAAACGTTTTTTATGTCCCGCAAAACGTATGGACAGTTCGCGTGGCCACTTTGTTATACGAACACAAAGGCTTTTCATTGAAAGAGGTCACAGGTTTGAAACACTTCAATTTTGAAGTGTGGCAAAAGTGACATTGACTGTGGTTGTAGATAAAACATAAAATAACATTACGTTTTGTTTTCTAGAAGGGTTAGACAGAGTACCCACTCAGTGGGATTGTCCGAAAGGTTTACCGCTGCCCCGAAACACAAAGGGCTAAAGAAGGAACATGGATGGGTTTAGTCAGTAAGTCTGACACTCGTTTCCGCTCCACCAAGAGCGGAAGGTGTCATTTGATGATTTGATGAAGACAGTGAACCCATAGTACGTGCTGGGTGCACGTACTATGGGTTCACTGTCATTTAGTTTACGGTCTATAACCATAAACCAGGAACTACAAAAAAAAAAATACAGTAAAATTAAAAACTTGCGGTTTGCAAAGCTTTTTCGTAAGGGTAAACTTGACTCTTGCCAATGGGCTGGGTACCACTAATTGACAGCTTTTAAAGCTAATAATACATTAAAAGGGACACCCGGTTAGATCCGATTTTTTGGATTTCTCCATAATACTGTGGAGGTAATAAAATGTAGTACTTAATTCAAAAAAACCCATTGAATAATTAAGACTTCAACTGCGATGAGGTCAAAAGTACCAATGCACCACATTACAAACAGCGTTCACAGAACATAATCAATAACCGTTCATTCAGTGTGAGACGGACTACGATCGATGTTCTGCCAAAGACTTGTTTGTTAGGGTTAACTAGAAAACTTCCATGCAAACTGTTCAACAATGTTCATTATAGGGTCGATTGTTGCTTGATGAAGTAAGAAAGAAATTAAAAGCAACGTGATTTACGAAGCAGTCCGTAGACCGAGTTTAAATGAGGAGAGAAGTGAATTTGGATTAGTTGAAAAACTTTTTTTAAGGGGTTTCCTGCTCCAGAGGTTTGAATTCTTCTGTTTTTTGTACGTCAAGCGTTGAGGGGAGTTTTGGCTTTGTCTTTTTACCATTCAGGTTGAAGAGAACTAAACATTTGGCATATTAATTGAGTAGGTTTACCTACAGAAACAAATTCATTTTTTAACAATTGTTTTCTATCGTACAACTTCATTGAACATGGGAATGAGTTTCGTGCAGGTCTTGAAACAGAAAGAAGTGAAATGAACCATGTTCCAATTCCCATTAAATATGCATATCTGCATTGCAATTTACATAGTAATTCGTTTGCCAGTTGCCGGGAATGGATTGAATTTTCCCACTCACCTTACTTACCTACCCAGATATTTTCATTTCCCTTCAGTAGATTTTTTTACAGTACAATGTAGTTTAAATCTGGCGTTTAAGCTGATTACTGCAGAAACTGAGCCATAGTTTTGATTGTCAATATTTTGGCTCAAATTCAAACTCAAAGTATTATTATAAATATAAACCAATTACAGGCTGACCGTAATATCAAACCTCTATATTCCAATATTATAGCTTACCCATGGGTAGTCTACTGATGGTAGATATTCGGATGGTATTTACGTTAATCCCGTAGGCTTGACATACCCCTGAGGCCTTTGATGTGTACAGAGAATCTTCAAAAACATTCTTAACAAAATATGAGCAAAATACTCCCATTTTGGACCGATCTGCAAAAAAGGAAAGATAGTAAGTCAAATATTGCCAAAACAGAAATATGTAGATGTATATTTAGAGTAATTACAAATTCACGTCAGCAGACCGGTGTAAATGGGTCACAATATTGGATCAAGAGCAGTCTATTTGGAGTGCAGACGGCCATTCTGACATTGGACTTGCAGCATTGAATGGAATGATACGATGCGCTATTTCAAACGCTGCAGACTAATTATTACGGCAAACCATAAATAAATATAGACTAGTGTTGTTTATTTTGTTTCGTTGATATAAAAAGGTTTTATTAGGTAAAAATTGTGAATCTGTTTCAATATTGGTTTAAAAAATCAGAAAAATTAAATTGGTGGATATATATAAATGCCCGAAACATTTTTTATTTAAAACAATTTTTCAAGAGACAGGGAAAACCAAAAGCCACCGAAAAAAACATGCAAAAATATGATAATATTGGTTGATGTCAAATGTAAATTAAGCACACTCGAAAAAAATCGGATCCACGAATATTGAATTAATAATCTCGTCATGCGATGAGGAAGTCGAATTATTTAATGTTCGGAATCCTTTAATGCCTCGTCACAAAGAGGATCATCGAATAAATGGTAAATTTTATTGATCATTTTCCGTTAAACACAATTGGTTGTATTTCATTCTTGAATGGTTTGACGCATTTTTATATTACAGTTGAATTTTCCTCCTTTCTTTGTGTAACTTGTAAAATAATAATTATCTACCATCACAGTTCAAACCACTGTTTTTGTCATTAAAAACTAGCTAAGTCTCATTTTCTAACATTGTAAAAAGGGGGAAAAGCATGGTCGTTGGAAAACAATGCTGAACAAATGGGACCCACACCTAGATTTAGTAAAAGTATCCGTTACTAGGTGCGGCCTAATTGTCTACACGCGGTTCATTGCTAGTCTAATGAGAAAACAGTAATTTGATTGTTTTACTTCCTGGAAGGATGGAATTTGTGCTGAAAGCACTTTTTAAAGTAGATGAATATTCTTTACGGGTAATAAAGATAATTCCGAAACAAAAAAACTATTTTGTAAATGTAACTCCTACTAATAATACTACTTTAATTTGAAAATATGTATGAATCAAATAAAACGTACCTACCAACTTATTAAAAAACGAGGGAACAACTGAATATTGTGCTTACGGAAGTTAAAAAATAAAACCAGCCAACCATGATAAACAAAATGCTATAATAATATTACAAAAACTCAATCTATTCGAAATATAAACACAAACCCAATTATCCGTAACATGGCGTCACAGCACAATATTCCATTTTCAAAAATCATAACCGTTAATAGAAATGTCAATCCGTTCGTATCGCGGCTTCACAGTCCAAGTGGGACTAGTCGTATCGCTTAGTGACCAGGCGATGGGCCGATTGTCCCGTCTGAATCAACAGGGTTAACAGCTTTGTATTACGTAATGCGATCTTCGGACGCTTATCTGTTGGGACTTGGGAGTTGGAAGTAAAGATGAATGTATTTCAACCCTTTAAGTTCTGGGTTTAGTGGAAATGTTTGTGGTGTTTTGTTTTGGAAATTTAATTTAATGGGCAGAATAGATCGTCGGGGTCTACATACTATCTACCATCATATTATAATAATTTGATTATTTAGTGTGAATTCCACCAATGAAACTGAACGCGATCAACACATCTTAACTGCGTTCTAACTGCCAGTGTCAATATTCCATAGAAAATAATGACAATGACAGCCTCTTAACAAAGTTAATGCGCTGATCGCGATCAGTTTCAATGGCGAAATTCGCCCTTACGTCCGCCCTGTTATTGCAGTCGAATAAGGCCTGTCGCTATTGTTAATTAAATTTGGCAGCATATAATCGTTTTTTTCGGTTATTGAATTAGTCACTAAGCTTAAATTATCTTCCATTCAGCATAACCCGCGGTGATACTAAATTTATTGTTAGCGAGAGTGCAAAAAGAATGGACAGTCGAAGTGTTGTGTGCAAATCGTAAGTGATTGTAGCCAAAACGTTTTTCTTTGGTCACACAAAATCTATTATTTTCCTATGGAAGATGGCTGATAGTTGCAACATTTAGGTACCTATTACAACCATATTTCTTGTTGAACAGGGTCTCTAAATAATTCACAATAACAAAGAATGGAAGAATCTGGTTCCTATGCTCATAAACATAGATGCTATCTAAGGGGTATTTCATAACCGCGGCACTCAGGTAAATGCCACGGCCCGATAAATATCAATACACATGTAGGTACTTATTGGGTCGCCGTTTATAAGGTCTAAATGGATTTCCTTTGCCTCCCTAATACTATTCGGATGGGGAAGCACATTTGTGATGCCAGTTGAACGACCCTATGTAAAGCCGTCCATGTAAAAAGTACGAGGAATATAAAAACGTTTTGTGGTGTACAATTTGCGCAGAGATTGTCTTTTTGTATTTTTCATATCGTCATTAAAATAATAAAGGAAATTTTATTTATTTAACATTTCCAGTATTGTAACAATTCTTTGTAAGCATTTTGTACAGTCATTTAGTTTTAATTATGAACTCAAATACAGTGCGGTATTTTAACTTTTATTTATTTAGATTTGCTTTAAAAACTGATAATTCGTTACAAACAACTAAATTGGTTCTACCTCCTCGTTAATAAAAAAAAACAGTTAAACTAAGCAATAGAATTGAAAACAAAAAGAAGAATACTGGTTTCATAAGTTTCATATAATATGAAACTTATGAAAATCAGCGTAAAGCTAAAACCTGCTACATAGCTGGAAAGAAACGCGGTGTCGCATACCAAAACGTAAACAAACAAATATTTTACTTCAGCAGTCTAGAAACTAATACTCACTGAACACACTACTCGTATAGCTCCTTGCTTACCAAGACAAACTAGGTATTCGTCCTACCTGCCGAAATATGCCGAGTGCTCCCGAGTCCCCTCCCAGCGAGACATAACACGGATAATCCAGATACTTGGTGCTGAAGTGACGTCTGCCAATCGTAGAATGTTCTGGAAGCATTCTGAATTCGAATTTCGAATCGCCGTTAATTAAAAGCATTCCAGTTAAATCCAGTTTGGTTCACTAAGTAATCATAACCGCACTGCAATGCGGCTTGCATTTGTATGCCAATTAATGTTTCAATAATTGGGAAAATGTTTGATCTGTAGGAAGTGGGTTGAAGCTTTTTAATTTTCATGTTTTGGAATTTTTGATGTCGTATGTTTTCAGTTTCAAGTAGGTAAGTACTTTTAATGACACGGCCTTTACGAATTTGTCTTCGATGGAGAATGGTGATCTAGCTCCACTTTCTTTCATAATAAAAATACGTTGTAAACAGAAAATAGGCTTTATGTCTTCCTGATTTCGTGTTTATATTAAAATAAGATTGTGAAAGTGCCCTATAAACTGCCCCGTCTCTTTTAGTCTTGTAGATCGTTATAGCACTAAAACTGTAGATTCACATTCTTTCTTTGAAATAAAAACATTAAAAACATTTCGTTTCACTTTTGACACAAAAATCGGACTAAAAACAGTGATTAATTTAATGAGACCTCCTTGATAAAATTCAATTTACATTTCCTAATTGTTAAGAATATCCACTTATGAAATTGGTTTTCTGTCAAAAGTATTTTATCACGACGAAGTTTAATTAAGTTTCTTGTTTTATTCGTACGGTTCAGTAAGCCGCCCCATTGCGTAAATAAGACGGCTTAATGTTCATCCTGATTTGTCAGGGCACACTACAGCGGCCCAGGTGTGTTTTATACCCACCCGGGTCTAAATCACACTTTGAATTTTTAAACCTATTCACCCAATTTCGATATTACGAAATTTGCAAATTTTATTAATAATTTAAGGTCGCATTCGGCCTCAAAATATATCAATAATGGCAACACATACAATAAAAAAGTTCACTTCGATTTTATTATTGGTCGTAAATCTTTTATTACTCTCAAATTCGGGACTCTTTCGGGACGTTGTAAAGTTATAAGTAAGTGTTTTATTGCTTAATTAAAAATCTGATATTAATATCTTGTTGGACAGTTATTTTTAGAATAGTGAAATATAGACTCGAGCCGAAAATGGAGTTGAAATTAAATAACTCGTTTGCCGGGTGAATTTATCGTGACGTTTTTATGTCTTCGTCTCTTGTGTGTTCCATTCTTAAACGTTTAACGACTATATTATGAAACGAATAAAATCCAGATGATTTCTTTCAGATTTGAATAAATTCCGAGTCCAAGATGGAAATATAATTACTTTGTTGCCGTATCTTTTCAATATTTACGACAAATTAAATAACAAAGATTTGATTAAAAATACTTGGAATTCTATTCAAACACTTCATTGAATTGCCTAAAAGAAAAAAAGTATCAGCTTTTGTTCAAAAAATCTTTGAAAGCACAAGGTCTTATTCCGACGTATCGCTGACTCTTTAATTAATTTGTTAAATCAATTTTATAAAACCTTTTAGGACAAACGAGTTACCTCCCAGTCTAGAGCTATAAAATAAAATAGGATTGAAAGTGCGAGCTCCTAAATAAATAACGTCAACATTTTATGGGCCATTGATTCGCCGATGGAGCGTAAAATTTGTGTTGTAACCACAATTTGTGTTGTCCTCAAAGTAGATAAAGTTCATATTAAGATTACTTGCCAGGATAAAATGGGGGGCGTCTGAATTTTGTCGGGTTATAAATGTCCGTTGAGGCAATTTTCTTCACTCCTGCGTACCTTTACTGACGTGATAGAGATAGATTGTGTTTTACGAGCGAAAATCAAGTGATTGAGAGCACGGTTTTCTTGACTTTGGTTTATTTTATTTATGGTTATAGCAACCATATATTTTGTGAACTCTGAACTATGCTTGGTGGGGAAAACGGACAAATGTTTCCAAGTGAGATAGAATGGGCAACTGTAATGCAAACATACTATAACTGCACATAATTCGCACAAGTTACGGGAAAATAACTCGAGGAGCTCGTGGCTAAGTACTAACAGCCGCACAGGTCAATCCACCAGGTTAAGCTACGCTTGCCGGGGTTGGTCGGGGAGGTCAGATAAGCAGTCGCTCCATGTAAAATACTGGTATTCGCTGCATCCGGTTAGACTCAAAGCCGACCCCAACATAGTTGTGAAAAGGCTAGGCAGATGATGAACTCGGGAAAATAGGTTAGCACTATACCAGAGACAATAAACTAGCAATACATTTACTTACGTAAGTAATACACATTCCATGTGTACAGGTTACGGTCATCAAACTAAGTATGTATGCTGTTGTACCAAATATAGATGGACTTCGTAAACAGAACGTTAGAATACAGATCTCATATTAATTGACTATTTGACACGGTCAATAATAAAATATGAAATCACTTAGAAAAAAGTCTTCCATTTGATTCTAAAAATCTGTGACGTCACTTTGTTATATTTCATACAGATCACGCAAATTCCGTGTTTTGGCAATTCATAAAAAGTAACGTTGACTACCCTTTCAAAACAAAATATCGTATTGACGCAATCGAAGCGCTAGTTGCGTAGTGATCGACGGTTACATATTATGTACTCCATCCAAACTGATGAAGCAGAAGAAACATACGAACAATAAAGACAATAATTATGTCGGACCCACTTATCGATATAAACGAATCGGTATCGAGTATTGGACTATTCACTCACGATTGCTAGGTAACGTTGCTATTCGCACAGATTGTTCGATTTAGAGGGTCTATGCGAGTAGACATTCGATTTTATCTCACATTCAAGCAAATATCCAATTACTTAGAGGCAAGCTTTTCTTAGAACGTCGTTAGGTTGATAATAAAGTGTTATCCGTCGGTGAATACTATTAGGGAAGTGTTGATTTTCCGTTGTTAACCGTAAAGCAATGTGCTGTACCTTTCCAACGAGAATAATTTATTCTTAGATTTGATTAATATCATTTCCTCGAGTTCAATGTCCATCAACGTCGCAGCACATCAAGTTACCCCAATCTAACAAATTTCTATGATAGTTTTCAACTATATTACAAACGTATAAGGTTCATTTTCAGTTAGGAAAATTTGACAGTTAAGGATAGCTTGATGTTCTGGTGTCTGTATGGTTAAACGGGGTGAATATACTTAGTAGTAGAGTTAACAAAATATTTTTTAAGGTCATCATCATCATCTGCCTAGCCTTTTCCCAACTATGTTGGGGTCGGCTTCCAGTCTAACCGGATGCAGCTGAATACCATTATTAAATAATTTCGAAGGTAAAACAAATTTTAATCAAAACGCTTTTTGTGTCTTGATTTTTAATTTATGATCAAATCAAATTATAGATATAGAATATTTTTGTGAAATTTTATCTTGATAAAATTAATTTTTCATAATTTTCTAAATGAAAGTAATTACGCTTACAAAACTCAACTAGGGTCTGAGTTCTCAATAGAGAAAAGGTTCATTATTAAAACACACTTGAGTACCCCATATCCGTAATTATGACAAAGGTAGGCTAGCAACGGGTACAAAGTAACCAGAGACTGTTAAACGAACAAGGTAGGCTAAACCAAAATATAATTAAACAAGCCTTTCGCCTACTATGTACTGGTAGACTGGTTACGTGTTTGGATAAGCCTGTTTAGTTTTGAGATGGATATTTTGATTTGATTAAGAGCTTTCTGTTTGGTTGTGTTGCTCCAATCAAGGAGCAGTGATGGCCTAGTGGTAGTAGTTGAGCTGAATGGTGCTAACATGTGCGTCATGTTCGTGAACGGGCGCTGTCAGTAGGGACTGGTCATCTCCTAGCGGCTAATGGCTTGTTTTAATTTATTTTTTGAATAGTTTTTACATATTTTATATTGGATGCTTTTAACGTTCTGCATCGTTCTCACATGTATAGTATTAATATGAACTATGTAACCAATATTTTCTAACCATATATTGTTTAAAAGAGTGTCCATGGAGTTTCTTGCCCGTTCTTCTCCATAGGTACCTACTGCTTTGGAATGGGCAACTAGCTTCATCTCTCTGACTGACCGACACCTTGACAATTCAAAAATGCCTGTAATTAGTTTATTTGAAATAAATACTTTGAGTTTGAGTTTTGAGTAGGAGCAGTGGTGGCCCAGCGGTAACGGGTGCGATTTACGAGTTGTAGGTCGTGGGTACAAACCCAGACAGGTGCTTTACTTTTTGTAAATTATTTTGACACCACTGCTCTTAAAGCGGTGAAGGATAACATCGTGAGGAAACCGGCATGCCCTATGACTAAAAATTCGAAGTCATGTGACATCTATCAACCCGCACCGCTCGTTCACTGTCACAGAGAGGAGACCTGTGTCTCAGCATTGGCAACATTATAGACTCATGATGCTATCTATTTTTTTCTACGTTTTCATGTAGTAGTCATTCTGTTCTCTACAGCATGCATCAGAAAGGTGTCGTTAAATGGAACTAGTTTCTCCCTGGGACCAAAATCGTAATCACGACAAAATTATAAAAAACGATCTGTCTCTATAAGGTACCACTCGCTTTTGACCACTCTTTTTTTTTCCAATACACGCTGTATACATAACCTAGAATGATCTTCAAACAAAAAATTCTGGAGAAATGTGAAAGAAAATGATATGTTAGTTTCCCAAATTTATTTGATTATTGCGCAACAAAATATTTCTAGCTATACCTAATTGACTCGCGATGTACTCGATGTGACACCAAATCAAGTAGTAAAAAAACCCATGTCCAAGGATATTATTATTATTATTATTATTATTATTATATAAACTTCACAACTGTAGGTTAATATTGTATTCAAGTAGAAGATCTAGAAAAACAGTCTAAGAAAAACGGTTAAGTTGATGTTTTTTTTGAAACTTTTGTGAAACTTGCACAGTAAAAACAGTTTTTTGCTTCCATTGCCCGATTATTACGGGAAATTTCCGATAAAATCACAAACGAAAACTTTCAGGTACACATTAAAAATTCATAAAGCGAAGTTCAAGAAAAAGTGTTCGGTTTTTTTTTACCTACAATCATTTTTCATGTTATCTGTACGAAGTGATCTTACGATGTCTGTACAAGTAAAATATCGTGATGTCACCTTTAACGTTACTATAATATGGCAGTACCACTCTTCAAATGACACCGACGATGACGCATCGACTAAACTTAGGAAAATCAATACCAAACATGGTACCTACGGCGGAAAGTAGGATATGTTTTGTAGAAGTAAAAGAAAATTACAAGTTAAAACTTTTTACACAGCCTTTTAGTGCATAATCAGTCTATAATGTTCTTACTGTTGGGACATAGGCCCTCTCTCTAGAAGAGGGAGTGGGCCAATCCACCACACGTGCCCAGTCCGGGCTGGCCGATGTTAAACGTCTTCGATTTTTTAAATTCTAGGACATGTTTTGAGAGCCGTGGTGATGAAATTAAATACACAAGTAAAACGCCTACTTGGGTTCGAACTCAGGACTTACACTCGTGAGTCAAGGCCGATAACACTAGGCCACCACTACTCCTAAGCCTTTTAATTAAGTGGAGTAAAAATGGAATCGTTGGATAAACACATAAGTGAAAATTAATTTACTTAGTAATTTTTAATGACTTTTCGCAGAAGTAAAACGCTTCACAATTGCCAATTTTTAATACGACACACATATTGATACCTACTTTTTATCTTTTTGCCAAACGTTAAAGCTCGGACGGCGAATAAATGCGAGCAAAAAACGTACCCCATATTAACATGTTGCTATTTTTCATTCAACCTAATCGTTGTTAAAGTTGAAAGTTCCATTTGTTTCCGTCCCTAGACATCAGTCTGCGTCAGCGAGGAGGTTTTTGTGGTCACACCTACATTAGCTCCGTGACTACAAATGTGGGTTTTAGTAGAACAGTTCAACACTCTGTTGCGGCTAATCACTTTACAAGTTTCGCCTCATTAAGCTGATTGTGACCCGCTCTAGTTCATAGTTTTGTATGTGAGCTAGTCGAGTTCGAGCTACTCGGAAACGACCTTTACGGAATCGATTTTAAATCACAGTCGAATGGAAAGTCTTCTTTCTGAACAAAAATACTGAAACTTTTCTTTCGTTGATCGTTTTAGAAGTTTCTCTAAACTATAAAACTTTTTCTAAAAATACGATAACATCTTTATTGTTAGGTAGCCTAGCGTGCAGACCACGCGCAGTAAACTTCTAACAAACCCCACAAAAGCTATAACGCAAAAGCCGTGGCAATAAAATAAATGTAAATTCAGTGAATAGGTCATTCTTTTTACGTAAACTTATACGGAAGTCCTTTACACACGAAAAGCGAAGGAATTACTTCCCAAAGCCGAGCACATTATATTTGATGCGAGATAACGAGTGAGACAACCCTTTGCGCGTAAATTGTGACTCAAGGAAAAAAGGGAAAAGGTTCCTTCCTACATTAGACACTAAAAGTAGAATACGTTCTTAGAGGGGCGTAGTTAAATCAATTTGGGCGGGTCGCGATACATTCGCTCCGGAGAAATATTCGTTTATTCGACACCTGACCTTCGCAGCTTTTGTTTTCGATCGCTTTCCTTCTAGGGATGTGGCTTCTTAGATCGTGTTACGTGATTGAAAATTTATATGAGGATTATAGCTTACTTGTACAGTGTGTTAGGTTAACCGAGGGACATACTTTCAGAGGGTAATATAGACTCATGAAAATAAACAACTTTGACTATGAAACTATATCTGAAATCTTGAAAAAATAATTCTGCATAATTCGTCAAAATGTATGGAACAGCTGATATTTTTTTTTAATATTTCAGTGTTGGTCCCATGAACAAAGTTGTTGATTTCCATGAGTACTAAACAACCTGAAAGTATGTCCCTCGTTTAACCTAACACAGTGTATAATTATAAATAAATATTTTCGAAAATACGTAAAGTGTATCGCGAAACCAAACGATTACTTTAAAAATTAGATAAGCATTACTTATAATGAACGTGTCGGTGTAAATATTCCACAGCTGGCAGCTCTTACGTTTTAGATAAATGATAATTGGGTTTAGTTTCACTGGTGAAACTCGCCCTTTACCTGTAACATAAATGAACCAGCAATATACTTTCTATTTCCACCTAAAAAACAACAAATAACGTAACTTCAATACTTCCTCTTCTTACAATATTTTAAACACGAAAATCAATTTCCTCATAGCTTCATAAAAATCTAAGAACGTCCCATTGTATTCTGAAAATGCTGTGTATGGACACTGATAACAATATTTTCACTCTTTATTTCACGGTTGGATACGGCCCTTTGACGGGGCAAATCAACCATTGATGTGTAGTGACGTGGTAAGCAAATCAGTCATACCGACTGACCATTATAAGATTCCATTTGGTCCCCATTCGGGTTGTAAAGGGACGAAAAATCGTGGTTGAAAACGTTTTGAAAAAAGAACGTTTGGAATGAAAAACCGTCAAATGTTTTTGTAAACAGTTGGGTAATAAGCTAGAAAGATATTTTACCGATGACATAAAATAGAATTAGGTGTTTTCGATGGTTGAACAGTTATTTACTTTCAAATTAAAAAAATATATAAATACAGTTGTCATCATCATTTGCGTAGCATTTCCCAACTATGCATCCGGTTAGACTGGTAGCCGACCCTAAGTCGGCTACCAATCTAACCGGCAACTGATTACTAATATTTTATATGGAGTAACTACTTATCTGACCTTCGCAACCCAGTTACTGGGTAATACGATACCCCTTTGGTAAAACTGGTTGTCAGACTTTCGGACTTCTGACGATCTGTAACGAAGATCCACAATTGACAGTCGGGGCCTTCAGCTTAGCGTGCCGTACCTAGTATAGATACTGATCAAATAATCTTAGTTAGAGCAAGTGTCCTAGGATATCGGAATCTACATATAATGACTGCAGAGATTAGTTTGTAATGATATTCAAACGGTTCAAGATAGATTGAAAACCGACCCCAACTTTCTTGGACTGGACTGGTATAATGGTTACGTTTCTCGTTAAATCTTGGCTTACTAATATAAGCTACTAGCCGCTGCTCACGGCTCCGCTCGCGTCAATGTTGAAAAATTTTCACACAAACTTCCACCCCCCTATTACACCCTTTCATGGAGGCATTTTCTTAAAATTCTTTCCCACCTGACGTCTTTTACTTATAATCTACCTCTGTGGCAAATTTCATTTTCGTTTTCGTGATTAATCAGTGAGTGAATGACCTTACGCTTTTATATATAATTATATAGATATCATGCTATCTAAGACAGCTATAAACTACTGAGCTAGCTTTAGTCTTAATATGGTGACTCAAAACTAGACCATTGAACGCTTACTTAGCTTCTATTCAGTGTGAAATTCATTAGTCTAGCTGCAGAGTTGGATTTGCTTTACTATCTGCAATGCGAGTAATTGGATAGACTACTGCGAATACACGGTCAGTAACAAAAACCTTTTAAAGTAAAAACTTTGATATTAAATGCAAAGTTCTAGGTAATATTTTGATAGGGGGGCAGGCTATGCGGAAGAATGTCATAATCGATTTTCATGAATCATAGCTAAAACACTCTTGATCAAGTCCTTTATAAAAAAACAAATAAATCTATGCCGCAGAAAGACAGACAGTAAGTGACAAATACCGAGTTACATAGACACACAGATACCTACACACCTTAAACTCATGTTGCGGTCGGAGGTTAAAAGAAAACTGTCACCTCTGTCGACATCATACTTGTCATAATCATTATGTTGTTGAAGAAAAATGCTGCTGAATTTCATCCTTTTTCGGTTTAAATGACACCCATGGGAAGTGGGAGACCACCTATACCAAAAACTACAAGGCTAGGGCAAAGGGTAAAGGACACCCTAAAGCATAACTTTCAACTAAATACTTATACCAAAAGATATTTTTTGCATTAAAAGCCAACCTACAAACCTATACCAACCAAAAATTATGTTGCCCCATCGTGTCGTGTACCAACGGAGGGACTCTTCATACAGATAAAGCCCTCTTTATTGTCTTCTGTAATTGAAAGGTCGGAGGTATTTCCCTCTCGGAGCTCTTAAATGTGTCTCAGCTGGGCCCGCGCTACGTAAAATAGCATTTTTGCCCCTCAATACGTTAGAATTTCGCAATTGTTAACTTTAGTCCGTTTGTTTCGGTCCAAATTAGTTTTATTGTTGTTCTAATGGCAACTATTAAGCGAAATCAATGTTTATTTGCCTATAAATTTGAGTGAACAATTCGTAAAGTTGAGCACTAAAATCGGAAGTTAAAGGCTTCAGTATTAGTTGGTTCGTTTCTTTTAGTTTGTTGTGAAGACTTTCTGGCTCGTTGCCAAGAACTTACACTGTACTTGGAAGAGTTGTTAGTGCTCTCATCAGCAGGTTGGCTTTCTATAACTGAGCTGTTGCTAGATCTTCACCAAATTAAGCTTCTAAAAATATAATATTTGGATTTCGGAATTTGTGAGCATATACGTAAATCTTCAAGATCACCGTTTGCCTCCCACGCATAGGAAGGTACTAAACGTCATGCCATTATCAAAGGATTTTTCATAACGTTCATTCTGAATTCTTAGCAGTCTCGCTGTCTCATATTCCGGACAATATTTCAAAACATTTTTTACAAAGCAGACCTACCTACCTGTAAATGTCAACAGCCGCTGGGTTACGTTAAACGTTTTAACATCCGTACCCACGTTAAAGCATTTTTCTTATTGTTTCAATGTGACAGGTGATAACCACATTTTCGGCCTTCAGCCGTTTTTATTCAGTCCTCAAAAAGTTCTCTTATTCGAGCATATTTTTATAGACGATAAAACATCTTTTTCTTGGTCTGAAAAGGCACTTGTTGACGGATTCAGTTGTTCTTCAAATGATGCTAATCTTCACGTCGTTTACTTGAGAGCTTGAAAGGAATTCCAACTTTTGTGTTCTGAGTCGCTTCTTGAAAGGTACCTACAGATATTTTCTAAGGTAGGTATCGCTTTCCTGTATTTCTGAAGAATTAAAATCAAAGAGTACACAACAGTATCGTCATTTCGTGAAATAACAGAGGTTGTTAATTTTACCTTAACATCGCTATGTCTAATGAGAAGGCAAAACTATTTCCACCAGGCGGTGTTTCATGAAGCAAAACTTGAATATAATTAGTTATATTATTATTAATATTAATTATAATTAGGAACGGGAAGAACAAATTCGTAAACAGCTGTTAGGATTGTTAGAAATACAATATGAAACAAATAAAATAATGAATCTAGACACCAATTCATTGAAGCCAGTAAGACACATCGCATTCCGGTGAAATACGCAGATACCAAAAGGAAATCCTAGCGACAGTAAAGGTCAAATTCTTATTTGTATGTCTTCTTTATTACATTAAGCTGTACCAAAATACAATCATATTTTTATCGTCTCATCCTGATTAACCTTTTGTCTCCTGGGATCACCTATTTCCCCTTATTTTTTAGGAACTATTGCCTAACCTTTACTTGAGCTAAAAATAATCTTGAAGCAGAAGTCATACGTACATATTTATTCTATATGTATATGTGTAACCCGAAATAGATCGAGTATTTTTGAACCAAGTCGATTCCATCGCATTATTTGGCTGCCTGCTTTGACACGCCTTTCAGGCTTTTGATAAGTTCAAGTATTTTCATATTTTATAATTAACTAAAGGAATGTTAACGAATGAACGGTTTCGAAGGACCGTTTGTATTGATTTAACGTATAACTAGGGAATAAATATTGTTTCTTATTTTGACAAACCGACATCTACAATGCAATGTATCTTCTTAGCCAAGCATTGTTCCACTTAAGCGGGATTGTCCGAAAGAGCTACCGCTACCCGGAACATAAAGGGCTAAGAAGATGGAACATGGATGGGTTTTAGTCAGTAAGAGTCTGACAGTCTCTCCCTTCCGCTCCACCCAGAGCGGGAGGACTCATATCATGATTTCCCACCCTCAAAAAATAAGGTATTGTTCCACTGTTGAGCACTGGCCTGCTCCCTTTTCCCACGCATTATGTCCTCTGCTTTGTGGGTCAATCATTCCTCCATCAGCATGTTAATTCCTCCATCTTCGTCTTGGTCTGCCTCGATATCGCCTTGCTTTCAATTGCACCCAACGAGTGATTCTTTTCAGCAATCACTTTATCTATTAGATTATCTATATTTCTATATCTAGATTATCTATCTTTATTATATATCTAGATTATCTATATTTTTTTGATTATCAAAAGTACATACATCTTTTATGGGGTTCTGTGTTAAATGTTACAACAAAATACCTTGTGACATTCTGCAATTAAATGAAAGAAAATTTAAAACTCACATTAATAATACACTTTGTAAACAAGCATATTACAAATTAGAGGATTATATAAAGGATAAGGATGCTTGGAAACATGCTGGTCCTGCTCCACAGGGCAATCTAGTGTCTAGACAAAATCAAACTGGTTGCTAAGTAAATTAGGTAATAATTTATTATTTATAAAATACTATTTTAAAATGTTGAAATAACTTCTCACACATTGATTGATTTATTATTATTAACTTTTAGAATGTTTGTAAATATGTGAGCACCATGTACTTTTGACATACTTGTAGTTAGTTAGTAGTACTAGTAGTACTAGTTTACCTACCATTACTATGTGTTTTTCTTTTCACCTTTTGTGGTGTAGTGTTTTTATTCTGGGTGCATCGTCTTCACATATATTATAATGTTATAATTCATGTATACAAAACATTGTAAAACATTTTATAAGAGTAACGGTGGAGTTTCTTGCCCATTCTTGCTCTCCACACGAAACTACCTTTTGGAAGGGGCGACTAGAATCAATTCTATTTCTTGTTCATTTTGACGTTCAAAAGTGCCTTACTTGTGCCTATTTGAAATAAATGATTTGACTTTGACTTATTAATTTCTATGTCTTCATTAACAACTAACCATTTTTTCTTTTGCCCGCAGCGAGCGACCTGGAGTCAATACGAGCGCTCTTCAATGAAAAGGAGAAGGAGTTATCCGTGGCGGTGGCCAAAGTGGAGGAGCTGACGAGGCAGCTTGAGGAGTTGAGGAGGGGAAGAGTCCAGCCCGCGCCCCCCTCTGCGCACGAGCTGGACAAGCTGCGCCGCGAGTTAATGGTGAGTTCTGAAGTAAGCTGGATACTATTTTTTCTTATTTGCTTTTTTGGTTAACCGCTTTTTTGATTGAGCTAAACGACAATTCCCGTAAGTTCAAAATCTAATCTCGAATCTGATCTTAGCTATAATCCATGTCAAAAATGTGGATGACAGATAAAGACTGAAATTAGAATGCGTTCGTTCTTAAAAATACAGGAATAATTGCCATTCTAACTGAGATAAATCTTTGTTAATCTGTAAGGCTTTTTGTACTCACGCGTTTTTCTTGCCATAAAAGCTACGGTTTATTTGCCGTGTGTAGCCACGGTCGTTAGTGTGGTATGGATCACTATGGAAACATGTTGACAGACTCGTTTTTTCTACGGCGCGGTTTATACACTATACCAGTAGAGAAACCGTGTAATGTATAAAGAGCCCTTTGATCTACTATTAAAATTGTTGCCACTGTTGCCATAGTGATTTTTTTTTACTATTTTAGTAATTGGTTAATCGTTTAAATCAATTTGGATTAGGTTACATGAAGAGACATTTACAAACTTAAGTTTGCCTGTTTTGAGCAAATATTCCTGACACAATCCCTGGTCGTAATAATGTCATAACAAGATGGATATTACGTTACGGTTGACAGGCAAATAGGGATCATCGCAACTATCTTTACATTTGTATTGGGCTATTATTATTATCCAGGCAGGTTTTACGACATGCGTGAGAAGGGTTGATGTGATATTCTCGTATGTAGCCGAATACACGGTAATACGGTTGTTGTAGGATTTTATCCCACCTGTCTACTCTGTCTAAGTAGGCACTGAAAGCATCACACGCTCTTGTAGTACCGAAAAATATGTGGCGTAGGCGCTATAAAAGGAAATAAAAAGCAATGCTGAATTTTGTTTATTTATTTCAAGACGACGTGACGTGTTGACTTTTACGCGCCTATCACAAAACTGTTGTTTTATTCAAACAAATGACATTTTCAAATTTGGAACTGATTTTAAAGCTTGAATGATCGAATGCAACAAGAAACATTTTTCGACCAGCTTCCTTTATGTAAGGTCTTACATAGACAACTTTTAAATTAGGTACACACAAAGTATCGTTTCTTAAAAAAAAGTGGTTTTGGTTTCTCTTGTATCGTGCACGTGAGATTTGTATCTGTAAACGCACCTATACATCATGCAGTGCAAACGCAGAAGGAAATTACTTAACCATTTCATCAAGCGCACTGTCTACTTAAATTTCAATAATATTCTCAAAGATTCAGAACTAGATCCAAACCAGCAAGGCGGCTCTTCCGTGCTCCTTGATAATATTAAATTAGCTACCACTCTTAATTTTCTATGAATGTTATACTGAACAGGTGTAAGGTACGCTTAGTCTGCTATACTATTCCAATCCATTCAACTTAGTAAAAACTCCAAACAATTTAGTGCCGATTTCACCAAAGAAACTGAACTTAGTCAGCACACCAAACATGCATTCAAGATCTGTCAAAGTCAATATTCTACAACAATTATGACACTGACAGCTCTTGATCGCGTTCGGTATCATTGGTGAAAACCCCCCCTTAGTCACTAAATTATTGAAAACAATATTATCTATTTATAAGCGCTTTGTAAACTTCACTCATTGCTTCCTTTTCTTGAAGGGGAAGAGCGAAAGTTCCAGAAGCGGTTTATTTAATCTTAATTAATAAATGAAGATAATAACCGCATGTCTGAGTTCTGGGTAAGACGGCCTTGATACGAAAATAAGCAGTGACTCTTAAAACAGTCCCTTGGTTGTTCTGTTTTTGCTGGAGTAAATTACCCAAGTCACCAAAATAATTACATAAATAACCAATTTGCAGTAAGTTTTGTTATAAAATAGATCAGCGTTAATTGTGCTGGTTATAGATAACCTTCAAAACATCTTTAGTATGCTTTTCCGTGTAAATAGGTAAAGAGTGTTCGTCAGATTTTTGCTATCGTTACTTTATCTAGGCTGGAAATATTGATCTGTATGCGTAACATGGTCTATATGTATGTGTGTTTGCATTTAAAAAAATACTAGAAAGTACTTTTTTACATTATGCTTTGTTCAGGCATAGTATATAGGTAGTAGGTAAGGTAAAATACCATCCTGACTGAAACAGCTAGTGAAAATAAACTTTCAAGAGATCCCTCGTCACAATTACGGCCCATGTCAAGTTACTGCACCTGAAGGCCAATAAATTTAATTAGGGCAATGTCAAAATCAATGAGGCCACGGTTTTTTGTAGCCCACCTGTCGATATCCGACAATTTTGAGCATTCTCCTTATAAAGGCGAACGATTTGAACATTGTGGCTTAAATCCCAGAAATTGTGAATTTTTTATAAGTACCTAATGTAACTTTTATTACATCCTAAGTGTGCGTATCTATACTGTAGCCAAATAAAGACTGCCAATTTCGGCAATGAAAGTGAACGCGATCAGCTCATCTAAACCGCCTTCAAGAACTCTGTGTCAATATTTCATAAAAAATAATGACACGGACCCTTAAACGGAGTTTATATTATGCTGATCGTGTTCAGTTTTGTTGGTGAAATTCGCCCCGCGTTAATATTTTTTGTTGCAGGTATCTATCTAATCTCTCTAGCCACAAAAAGAATATTCATGAATTCATTTATTCAGAGCAGGAAAAACTTGAAGCTTAATATTTCAGTTTTCTACAACATAACATAACATCACCCTTTATTTTCCCAAAGAGACAGACAGAAG
This sequence comes from Hyppa rectilinea, assembly GCA_951799385.1. Taxonomy (NCBI): domain Eukaryota; kingdom Metazoa; phylum Arthropoda; class Insecta; order Lepidoptera; family Noctuidae; genus Hyppa; species Hyppa rectilinea. The sequence continues at coordinate 8,459,074 of OX637314.1, forward strand.
AGCACCCATTGGAGTGTGGACCCATGCAATAGGGGATAATCCAATCCATCAACCAGGCACAAATCCATAAGCAGGGTTGTCCGAGAGAGTTACCTCTACCCCGTAACGCAAAGGGCTAAGAAAGGAACATGGATGGGTTTTAGACAGTAAAAGTCTGACACTTCCTTCCGCTCCACCCAGAGCGGGAGAAGTCATTTGATGATTTCCCACCCTCAAAAAAAAGGCACAAATCCAGACTCCGGGCTGCAACTGAGAAATTACTTTAAATGTTTTTACCCAATAACACTTGGCCCTCTCTGGGTAACCTGGGCCGTTGTCCTCAGTAATAGCGCTTGAAAGAAAGAAAAGAAAGAAAAAATATTTATTCAGCACAAACCTTGCGACCCTCAGACTAACGAGGCAGTCAATCGTGTCTCAGTTTTAGGGTTATATTTAAGACTCCAAACCCATTACCTGCACTCCAATTACTTTCAAGGGACCTACCTATGTCTTGCCTTAATAAAGGCCCTTGTATAGAACGGCAAGTGATAAAGCATTTTCTTCTTACATTGATAGATTGCTATCTTGGTAGACGTTAGAATACGAATCAATCAATCGAGCACCAGAATAGAACAGAGGCCGACTTTTTCAAAAAGGTTATGGTGATTGATTTATTGTTCCTTTATTGAGTGATCTTATAATCTAAATTCGATAACGCGCCCTATTTTTCCCCGTCCAGCCGGTGTATTCTGTAAAATTCTCACCATGAAAACGATAAGTAAGTGGAGTGAGCGTGAAGTTAGCTGTCATTCCACCCAATGCTAGGGATTGACACTATTGACAGCTCACAAAACTCACTTCACGTACGTTTTCACGTGAGGTTCTTAAAGAATAGCACTGCTAATGCTTCGAGATATTATTTTTAAACGACTTTTCATATCATACGCGATTACCTACGGCTCATTTGCTGATCTATTTTGTAAAGAAACTCAACGTGAAAATTAAGTAAGTTATCTTGAAGTGAGCTGTCATTCCACCTGATGCCAGGGATTGGCACTATTGACAGCTTACTTCATCTAAGTATTCACGGTGAGTTATTTACAGAATAGCACTATTGTACTAGTAGATATCACACGGAGAAATCTGAGGTGAAGTCTTTGGACTTGATGCTAAGGAGCTCAAATAAGATCTCACGGTGAGATTTCACAGAATAGCACAACAGGATTAGATTGTTTTGTTGTTCTTAGGTTACGCCACGTAAATATAATCAAAAAACTAAAGAAAGGTACGCTTATAATAACAGAAGTGTGCGTGAAAATCTTTTGGAATTGTAAGCCATTTTTTAAGTAACTCAAATCTAACGCGTCTACACTGTCTACTCCCAAAACTGTTTCTCACCTACCATTACTATATTGTAAGTCGGTTTTACCCTAAATATGTTTATTTTCACATTTACGTGTCAAACCAATACTCTTTGATGGTCAATAGCGCCATAGCGGCTGCCCTAACAATATAATAAAGACGATGATCCCATTCACCTGGGAGATGCCTCGGATAGCTAACAAGACCGCTAACACGCGGGTGACGGGACACAGTAATATTTGTAGAGAGAGTGGCCGGCCAACTAGGTTGCGGGCATTCGGCCGCTTGAACCCGCATCTTGGACTTGATAGCTGGGCGACTATTCTGATCGTCATTTGTTTGCGAGTATTCTTTTTTTTTCTTCTTGGTTTATGGCCAGTGCTTGTCCCTACAATATATTGTCTTTCTTCTTTGCTCATAAAGATAACAATATTATTATGCCTAAGGAAACTTTACTTTGGTTTTATCTGACGCAGGTTGTCTACACATAATATCTCTGTTAAAATATATCTAATATAGTGGACTTGAGGAAAATTTATAGAATTTTTCTACGGAGATATCAGAAATTTGATCGTTGATCAGCAGTTTTCCTGTTAATTCTACTTACTTGGCAAATATTCAAGAGAATTATTCAGATTCGTAACTTTTTCCTTATGAACCAAAACAATTTTTTTTTTTCCTGGCAATCACACAACAGAACAATCACACTTCTCGTAACGGAGACTATTCGAACGTAAATAGATTTCTGTAGCGATTCATATTCTACCAAGCAACATGTACCTAATCATAATGACATGTATTGTTCTGAACCAATAAAAAAAATGAGAACACTAATACAACATATTTATATGAAATCGAGTTTCGAGAATAGTCCCTGTATATGAGACGACATAAAACTCGCGTGACTGGCTCGGATGTATTGCCAAAGAAACAATATTGAATTCGTCGAACTGGAATAATGAGACATGCGTCTAACAAGACTCTTGGTCTCCGCATATTTTCTGAAGACGATGTATAAAAACATCCGACGCCTGTTATATTACCGAGAACAATAATAGAGTATGTTCTGTCGGGATAACAGGAAAAATAAAAGGTAATATTGGTGAAAATATCTCCTTGTCCCACTAGTTAATCTCATAAACGGGTTGGTTCGACAGTCGCTGTGCCGTGACAGCTGTATAGATAGGGTAAACAAACAAAGCGGTAGAAAACGAAAGGATTTCATTGAACGTGACACTGCATACACGACACAGCGTTCAGTCAACACAAGCCTTATAATTTATGGATTAGATAGTAGGTTAAACACGGAGCAATAATTTACACTAATGGATCTACAATTAATTCAAATTATTACGAGTTAGAGAAACATGCAACTATACATTTTGTGCTAAGCAAACTCATTGAGCTATAGCAAGCTGCAATTAGAGATGCACATCGCAGTCTATCAACACATAGACAATAAATTAGAGCGATAATATTTTGACCGTGATGCTAATCTATGATAGGGATAGAGTGTTAACATTTATACAACATGTAATTAGGTAGGCGAAACGTGTTGGACTCAGGGTTGCATTAGTTTACGATGTTGGGAAGGATAAAAGGGCTTCGGGAAATTCACGCAGTTGTTTAACTAAGGCGAGTTTTCCTTTTATCAAAAGCCCCGGAATTCAGAATGGTCGGACTAGTAAACTGGACAACCCATTTCAGATGAAGGTAGGTAATGTTGAGAATTGAAATCGGTATATATGAATATTTTTTTATTATAATAACTTGCTTTTCTCCTGGTCATAATTAGTACATTCTTTAAAGAATGTTTTATTATTATATTCTACGTAGCATAATCTCTTGTGGGAAGCCAGTTAATTATCCCATGATATATTGTCCCCGTAGACTGCACGTAACTGCAAGGTGATCCGACAAGAGACAGGGTTGGACCAACGCGTCGCGTGTCGGATAACGCCACTGAAAGTTTTTCAATTACTGAACTTTTTAATGTGATTCCTGCATTTTCCTAGAATAATCTATTTTAAATTTCAATATTGCTGCTGCATAAAGGGAGTCTGTTCTACTTCATGTATACAGTTTATTTGTAAGGGCTTTTGGGAGTCGTTCGTTCAATTATGACTACCTTCCTAAAATTACTTTACTTATTAAGTAGGTATGTTTATTCAGTAAATATAATTATTTCTTTTAATTCTATCGACAATTTTAGGGATACTATCGCAATTTCCTCGATGCAAAAATAAATATCTTTTGAAAAGAAGTTTCTAGAACAATTTTCGGGAACATTTTTATTACATAAGTTCGTTCGCTACACTCACCAACCCTACAGGTAACAGCGAGTACAACTAAACCCACGTCACCGGACTAATTTCGCTAGTGAGTCTAATGCCAACATTTTGATTCAGTCCAATTTGACAATTTAGTTACCGATGCGGCATTCAACCGGCCCAGTGTTCATCCGTTGACCTTAGAAAAATAAACTTACTGTGTAGTGAATTATTAATGGACCAGTGAACGTGAAATTAAGTGTTGTGAAGTGACTGAAATACCTTTACTATAACAAGTGGGTTGAAGGCGAAAGGTCGGTATTAGAGTAAATCAAGTTAGTCTGCCAGTACCCGTTTCAATTTGTGTCGTTTATTTCGAAAACTGAACCTTTTTCTGTCCTTTTTCGAGTTCTATGTTATTTATGCAAGGTGGATCGGATTTCAATGACACGTTTGTTGTGATAAATACGTAATCTTTGACTTGCTATGATTTATCAGAATCAAGTAGCACCTTTTTTTTCTACTTATACCCTATACATCAATAGTACAGTACATTTTATTCAACAGAATTTGTTTGATTACCAATAGGTAGGTACGCTTGTTTAAAATTAAATTATTTGTTTACTCCGAAGACCCAGAGCGAAAGAAGTCATTGGATGATTTCCCAGCCTTAAAAAAAAGCCCAAAAGTAAATATTAAAATTAACAATAATAATAAAATTAGAATACTCAAAATTAAAAAAAAAATATCTTGATTTTTTTTTTAATTTTATTGTGTAGGTAGTTTCAGCATTATTACAGACTAAGCAATGAAAATAAACATCATAATCAATTATTATAATGATTAATTCCACTTTGCTTTACGACACCCAGTTTATGATCTATTAAACTAAGTAATATCAATTCAAACACTCATAAAACTAAATTCTACGTAGAAACGTAAAATTACCGATATCGCCTTAGAAGTAATTACAGCGGACTCCCACTACGCGATATCCCTACATCGGATATTCGGATTAATATCCGCACTTAGCAACTTACACATTTAATTCGCTCGTTGTTTGAATTTATGTTCTGGCTGATGAGACTAGTACTATTAACAGGATACCTACCAGAGAGACCATTACCTACATACAAGCTTTAAATTAAATGAACAAGGAATTAAACTTACTTACTGAAACAACTGGAATTGAAAATGAGAACGGCGTCCACATTTTCTTCGTCGAGTCAATAGAGCTCGCTACGTGAATCGTAAGGGATTGTCATTTAGTTCTGAATTTGTAGGAAACCATCAATGGTCTTTTTCGAATACGTAATGATTTATGTCGTGAAGAATGTTTTGAGTATGAATGAAGCATTTGAAACCATGAATGGACTGTGCGATGATTTCTCGAGAAAGGGGGACTGAGATGACGACTACCAGAGAAGTATGAAAGAAATGGGCAGACATATTGCGCTCTCGACGAATAAATTTGAATAAGGGATAAGAAGGATAATGATGACGTACGAAAGCATAAGTTAAAACAGGTAATTCTAATGGCAATATTGAACAGTTGAAGTCTAGTGAAGACACGAAAGTTCTTTCTTGTTCATATCTAACTATCACACCTAAAACTCTATTTATATTAAACACATGCACATACAAAAGGTACAGAACAGCAACTGCTATGGTTTTTATTTTATTCTAGTTACCTACTCGTTTTCTTAGAGTTTTCTAAATTAGCTGTTTTATTCTATGATGTTCTATTCTATTCTGTGTAGTTTGAATAAAAATATTTATAGTGAATTAAATTTTTACAAAACTTACCTAGCTTGAGATAAAAGAAGTTGAAATGAAGGATCTTACTCAAAAGAATGCTGTTTTTAAAATTAATTAAATGATTACTTAACAAGAAGTTGAGAGATTTCATTTCGCTCTTCAACTCTATGACTGGCTTTAAATTGTTTAAAATTACAGTCAGTTATCCGATAACGTACCTACATTTTCTAACGAAATTTAGGAGCTAAAGATGTACCTATTATTAAGTCCCCAAGGAGTCTCAACTGCGAGCCTGAGACCTTAATTTTCATAAGTCATTCTATTTTAAGAACTCGGCAGGCTCTTTTGTAATTATGGTGACAGATGTTATAACTGATAACTTATTTTTGGTATTCAAATGTAAAGCTTTTCAGTCTATACATATAAGTAACTAGGTAAGTAGTCAAAGTCATGCTTACGAAATGTGTGTTTTTGACGACTATAAGAAAATATCCTTTAATACACAACCAGAAACTCGATTCATTATAATATATCATAATTATCACCTGCCCGAAAATCTGACAACCAGTTTTACCAAGGGGTATCGTATTACCCAGTTACTGGGTTGTCGAGGTCAGATAGGCAGTCGCTCCATGTAAAATACTGGTATTCAGCTGCATCCGGTTAGAGTGGCAGCCGACCCCAACATAGTTGAGAAAAGGCTAGACAGATGATGATGATATTATATCACCTGCTTGAAAAAAAAACTGCGTCTTCGATTTTGGGTTACATGTTCCCATTATGCAACCATTGTTAGATACAATGGCTGCTACCACTTATTATTACATCGTACAAAAAATTACCCATAATGTTAAAAATGGGTAGAGTAAGGTGAACTAATAAAAAGTAAAGCATTGTGAATCAGCTGTTAGTTTCCCACGCAGCTTTGATTGTTGATCGATATCATTCAAATTACTTTGAAGGTATGGATAACCTAGCGATCAGACATGGAAAATACACAGTAATGACGGATATCACGGCTTAGGTACTATGTATACAGCGGGATTGTCCGATAAGGTTACCGCTGCTCCGGAACACAAAGGGCTTAGGAAGGAACATGGATGGGTTTTAGTCAGTAAGAGTCTGACGCTTCCGCTCCAACCAGAGCGGGAGGGGTAATTTGATGATTTTCCGCCCTCAAAATGGAAGGTACCCTATAGATATTATGTTTCCTAGGAGCTTAGGTATCTCTGTAATTTACTGGATGCACTTATTTATGAATCTGGATGAGGCTAGCACAAGAACGTGAGTATTGGCACGTTAAAAGAACGGCCTGTGCTGAGGAGTGGGTGAAGTCAGGCTGTGGATGATGATGATGATTATTATTATTTTATTATTATTATTATTTTATTTAAATTCAGACATAGTCCATAATATTGACAATAATACATTCAATAATAAAAATTAAAAATAAAAATTATCAAAGTTACGATTACAAAATTAATTAATCAATAATTTACATACATACATCACAATATAATCAAATTTACAATTTAAAATCAATTAATAAATAATTCTTAAAAACTACGAGGAGAAGCGCTAGCATGAAGCTGCATCCACCTCTGTAATAGTGGTAAATCCCACCGCTCGGACAACACCTTCAGGAGGCCGTTGGAGCTGCTTCGTAGGCGACAGAGTAGTGAGGCGCTCCGCTTCCTTATGATCGCGAAAAAATCATCCGTCCGCGCCCCAGCAAACATACCCGAAGCACTACAAAACCGCGGCAGGCCCAACAGAATCCTAAAAGCGTTGTTGTACTGCACGCGCAGTGCGCTGTATGCCCGCTGCGTAAAGTTGGTCCACAGGCTGCACGTGTAAAACGATTGACAATACGCCTTAAATAGTGTCACCTTGACAGGTCTAGTACAACGCGCAAACCTGCGAGCCAACATATTACACCGTACAGACAGCGCCCTGCGCTCCCGCTCAATGTCCCGATTGTCACACAAGTCGTCAGAGACCCAGTGGCCCAAGTACTTGAAATGCTGCACCCTGTTTAAGGGAATGCCGCCCAGAGTGACTGGTGGTACAGATGAGTAGCTTTTGGTACCGGCTTTAAAGATCATAAGTTCACTCTTCTTAACATTGTACTTGAGCCCATGAGCCTCCGCATATGACTCACAAATGCTCAAAAGTTTTCGCAGTGCACCTATCGATGGGCTCAGCAAAACCATATCGTCGGCGTAGCTAATGTTGTTCATACACACCCCATCGATAGAACATCCAATATTAGTTCTGCTGAGCTCACCGATCAGCCGGTTCATGTACAGGTTAAAAAGGCGAGGCGAGGATAAACCCCCTTGCCTCACTCCGCATTGCAACCCGTACACGTCCGACTGCGCACCCGCCCATCTAACAGTATTCTGCTGCTTACTGTACCAGAATCTAAACAAGGATATAATCTCACTTGGCAAATCTGTTTCACATTGTAGCTTCTGCCACAGCTTGTCATAACACACCAGATCAAAGGCCCTTGAAAGATCTAGATAACATGCATAAACTGGTGTGTTTCTGACCGTGTAGTACTGAACAGTTTGCTTGAGACAGAGGATAGCACTCTCAGTAGACAAACCGGGTCTGAACCCAAACTGAGCGTCCTGCAAATGGAGGTGCTTTTCCAATTGTTGGTCAAGCAAACTATCCAGCACCTTAGCTATGACAGTCGCAAGAGAGATCGGCCTGTAATTCGACAGATCCGATGAGTCACCCGTCTTATCCTTAACGATCGGCACTACAATTGTCCGCATTAAGTCATCAGGCAGGTAACTATGACTAACACACAAGTTAAACAATAGTGCGAGGACTCTTGGCAGGTGTACACCCGCGTACTTCAAATGCTCGATGCTCAGACTATCGTGACCCGGGGATTTGCCTCTCACCATCTTCTGTATAACCTTGGCCACACCCTTGGCGGAGAATCTGACGTTAATATCCCCAGTGCGATCCCCAGCAGCGAGCATCTGCGACGCGGACCCGAGCGGTGATACAACACTGAAATGCCGCTGAAAAGCGCAGGCTATGTCCCGTGGCTCATGCACGCCACCAACACTCACCGGAGAGCCTACCCTTGGAGTCATTTTGTGTGTATTCTTCCAAAAATCACCAAAGTTTTTCCTTGAGTGATTTTCTGCAATAATGTCTAACTTTATCTGAGTTCTATTGTTTTGGCAGTACTCACTCACAAACGTATAGGTATCGCTAGGTAGCTGCTCAATGTCTAGACATGACCACGATTGTTCCGTACAAAAAGTTAATAATTCATTTGAGAACAGCTCACCTGGGTGCGCGTTGAAGTCTCCGAGAATGAACACCGATTCCACACTATTACCTTCAATTATCGCATGTATCTCACTGAGGCACTCAGTAAACTCGGTCAGATTGTCAATCGAATCCGTAGGCATGTACACCGATATGACCAGCATAGCCCGGTCGTGAAGCACTACCTTTATCGCTGCGAGACGCACACTAGCACACGCGATCACAGACACTGTCGGAAACATCGCTTTCCTCCACAGCAAAGCGACGCCACCGTACGGCCTTCCTCTTAGCACGCCAGCAGAAGTATCTACAGCAGACTTCCCAGTGAAGGAAAATGCGTCATCAATGCTGCCCAGGAACGGTATATCGTGAGGCAGAAGCCAAGTCTCCTGTAGTGCCACAATGTCCGCCACCTGACAGAGTCCTTTTACACAGTCCACCGACCTGGTGACACTTTTGCAGTTGAATGTAACAAGCTTAACTGTACTATCCATTTACTAATGGTATTACTGCATTCATCTCCCGGTAGGTACATATATCTGCGTTTCGACTATAGGATACAAAACGACGATACATTACCCCGTCGGGCCAAAAATCATCTGTCATAAACATTTCAAGCTTATGTTTAGGCACAAAAACAATAAATCCATTGTAATCTTTACTTAATTTCATATTAATTTTCTCCACGTTTATCTCTAAGTTAGTCTTTTTCAGTATATAAGATTTTATATCGTTTACAGACGTCTCTTTAGACACCTTGTAAACATAAATCGGAACTTTAGTACCTGCTGCCTTAAAGTTATTGTCCGAATCAACAATGGCATTCCCTGTATTTCCTATAAACCGGTTTCTCAGTCGGTTATTCTTTTTCTGAACTAGGGTCCACTCCTCATTAGAAACTTGAGGATTGGGCTGTGATTTCGACACCCCATTCTGCACAACAACAGAGAAACTCTTGTTGTTTCCGACGAATGACTGCCGGTTGGTCGGCTGGTCTAGGAGCGCACGGTTCACAGTTGAAGTCGGTAATATTGTGTGACTCATCGTCGCATTAGACAGAGCGCGATCAGCTGTTAACTTCTCACTTGTGGGTGCCGCCGCCTGGTTAACAGTATCGCGCGGAGTTTTTGTCGCGTTACCCACATCCGACAAAGTGCTTCTTTGTTCTTTTAAAGGAGTCGTTGTAGGCGGTTTTTCTGTAGCCCTACGCGAGCCACATATTGGAGATAACCCCATAGGTCCACTTTCGTGTTCAAAACTCGATAATGCACAGGCACCCCGCCTTACGTTAACGTTTCTTGAGAAATTGTTTACAATGGACGCATTCTTGAGGGCTTCTACTTCTGCACGCAACTCGTTAATCTGGTTCACTGTTGCATACTGCTCAGAAACACGATCTATCTCGCTTCGCATCTGCAACAGATCCTTGAGAAGCCGTGTCACGTCTACATGGTCAAACAACACCGGGGGAAGCTTCTGTAAATCCCGAGCCACAAAGATTGGAATGTCTTCGGGATCCGTTTCCTTCAGCAGACAGACGATATCATCTATTTCTCGTAATGTTTTCCCCTGTCTTTTCCTAATCTTCTTGCGCTTTGTTGTCGGAATAGACTCAAACAACAAGTTTTTGGCGTTCAGTATTTCACTTTCCGAAAATGCACTGACACAGATACGGGCAATACTTTGCTCGTCCATCACATCCATTTTATTGCAAATAAAAGCCAAAGTCTCGTTTATGACGACATTGCAGCTAGCACACTTTACAACATTAGTCGCCATTGTTTGCACAACGACTTCTAAAACCCGAGCAGACGAACGACACACAACGCGACCAATCGCCGGCGCGTGCGACGCAAGACGCACTTTATGATGATGATGACGCAGATTATGATGACTTATTTATGTTCAAAACAAAACAAATGTTGATTAGCTAGTAAACCAAGCAGACATACAAGATATAAGATAATAGAAAACAAAACAACTCGGCTACGTTGAGAGTGGCAGTTCACGAAAATTATTAGTAGATACTCTAGTTACAATTTTTGCAACATAAATCCTTATTTTTAGTCTGTGTGAGCTCATGTTCGCACGGACGTCTAATTCCGCGGCGACATCGCACTGGATTTTCGGCTCTCGGTGTTGACTAGAGCATTGAGAATCCAACAGAGTGCTTCCCAGTGCGTCAAAAAAACACACTGTTGTATTTTCAACTCTCGGCGCTAAGCAGTCTGTTGAAAATGCAATGCGCGATTAATCGTCGCAGGAAAAAATCGCCCGTGCGTACCTGGGTTAAACCATCATTTTGTGAAATCGAACCAGAGTCTTAATGTCTACTCGTCTGCACAAACGTTAACGCCTAGTTTAACTCAACAAATCAGTGATTTGGTGCCCACCCAACCGCATAACTCAAAACGCAATGGACAAAGCTATAATAAATGAAAAGAATAAAGCGCGATAGTTTTTACTCTTCCAAATATAAATATAATAACTTTTTAGGGTTCTATATCCGAATCCGTGGTCAATAGGACCATATTACTAAGACTCCGTTGCCTCTCCGTCTGTCACAGGGATGTATCTTTGAAATCATAGTAAGTGTAGACTTGTAGACACCTTTCACAGAGTGTGAACTACATTGGTCGTTATAAATAATAAAAATAAAAATATAAGTTACCAATTAAAGGAGTCCCCATACAAGAAACGTGTTGCGAACGCATTAGGTATATTACTATAGTATGAAAAATGTTAAATATTGTACAGAGGCCAGCACATCAAGTTACCACAATCTGTCAAATTTCTTTGATAGTATTTCAACTTTATTGCAAAGAGATAAGGTTCATTTTTAATTGAGAAAATTTGACAGCTAGGGATAGCTTGATGTGCTGGCGTCTGTACGGTGATACGGAACCCTTCGTGTGCGAGTCTAACTCGCACATTACCGATTTTTTCTCTTCGTTTAACTGTTTATGAAACGAAAAATACAAATTGCTCTTAATGTTGACCAGAAAATCCATTGACATGGAAAAAGTCATTCACATGGAACTGATTCTGCTCAAGAATGGATTCGTGGATAGATAAATCAGGGATATAATGATTTGGAATCAGTGTGAAAAAGGTTATAAGTAGTGACTATTGAAGGACTTTTTGTTACGCGCTGGTTGCATTAGGTCAAGTAAAATATAGGTAGGTGCGTACACATATTTGTTAGAACAATTCGCAGCTTTAGGATCAAAACGTGACTTTTAGGTAAATAGCAGAACAAGTTTTAAAATTCTGACTCCTCCGTATTATTTAGTCTATTAGTTCGTGATTATTTATTTGAGCTGCAAATTATAAAAAAGGCGTTCCACTATTTTCGTTTCGAGTCATTTTATGACGATAACTCAATTTTTTATTTGTTTCGTTTTCATCCTAAAGGAGCGAATTTATTCTGTACATCCTCAATCAGTTCAAATTCCATTTTTAAAATTTCATATGAAGTAACTCCATCGAATTATGGTAGGTAGGTATGGTTTGTTAGGTACCTTACATTTATGGAGAAAATACACGTTGGGAGCTTTATTATATCCGCCACTGGCTTTTGAGTGTATCGTAAAATGTCGCAATTTAATTTATAATTATCGGAAACAACATCGGGAATCGCGCCATATCCATTGTAGTTTATACCATAAACAAGAGTAATCAATGAAGTAGAATCTGTTTTCTATAGACCTATTCGTGGCTATGTAGGTAGGTAACACGCTAGCCAGTTTTCCCAAGCGAATGTCGACTGCAGTGCAATTTACCCGCATTTAAAAAGATGACAGCGTTGATGTCTTTGAAATAAAGCTCATAATTATATTAATAAGGATAATTTTATGCATAGCTCGTTTTTATAATTAATTTTCTTTAGGAATTATTAATCCGCTGTTCGGGATGTAAGATCACAATTTATACGTGTAGGTACTTACAACAAACTTTTCAGGAGTGTTAACACAGGAATGTCTCCAAAACTCTTAAAGTGAGTAGAATTACCTACACAATCTCACTGCTAAACGATAGGTACACCACATGACTTAAGTTCTACAGAAAACAAAAGAACAGTTGTTAATAATAAGACCGTGACAAAGCAAACTTTAATGATACGTTGTGCCACTATCATCACAGTAATTTGCGCAAGTTGGTGGTAGTAAAAGTCAACTGTGGGAAATAGGCACTCGTCTCAGCTGCGTGCGCTATTAGAGTGCCATTAGGTAGGGCTTTACCTATATTCTTCTTATAATATACTGTTATAAAACGTACAGTATCTTGATTAAAACGTAATTAACCTTGGCGCACTTTGATCATAATTTTATTGTAGAGGTTTTAAATCTATCGTTTTATCGTTTTGGCGCCATAACAGAAAGTTAGGCTTGCCAGCTTCGTTATATTATTAATACCCAAATAACACTATTAATTTATTTTGAAGGTTGAAAACAAACCTTGACTTTCCCCTCGATCCTAGCTGTGGAATCGTATTTTAGTTCCGATTTTGGCCACGCGCCCATAAATACTAGTGCCTCTGTTGTTTGAAAAAATGGGAGCAAAAAGGATAATATCTATGTTTAAGACTCATTAATCTTGATTTTTCAATACAATCTGTGTGACAATTTCAAAAAATATGTTTGCCAACAACGCCCGCCCTGTCAATTTCTTGTAGCACGTTTTATAAACAATCTCTTTTCATATTCCAGTACCGCAACAAACTGAACGAGCAACAGAACGGCAGGCTGTCGGCGCAGCGGGCAGCGCTCGGCGCGCGGCAGGAGGAGATGCGTAGCATCGACCGGCGCGTCTCCGAACTACAGGCGCGACTTCTCAGGAAGAGGGCCTTGAACAGGCAGCTGGCGACCGCGCATCGACAGCCGCAGCAGCAGAGGTTTGTGCATATTTTGACACATAGGTACCTGTTTCCTGAGAATTTATTTCAAAGCCAGCTTAGTGTGAAAACAGAATAGATTCTGGAGAGTTCAGGACAGTGACTAAAATAAAAAGCTCAGTAATACATATAATTATTTTTATTTTTCAGAACTACGAATACCACGCCCTTGCAACAGTTGCCCAGTTATTCTGCTGGTAACACTGGAGTAAACAGTCAACCAAAGAACCAACAAGCCCGAGGAAATGTTGCAGCTGTCGAACCTTATAATCATGTTCCCCATGCTCAGAGCGTAAGCCATAATGCCAATTTCCAGGTAATTTTATCACTGTAGGTATAATATCAAAATGTCTTATTGTCAGTTTTTAGATCTGATAACATTTTATTTTATTTTCTTGACATTGACAATGACAGAGTGAATCAATTTGTCAAAACCAAACCCAAATAACCCGGCGGGAAAAAAGTATTATTCAATTTCATAGTTAAAAGATTTAATGATATGGGGTAAATTAATGTGAATTTTAATAATAACTTTCAGGCGATGAAGCAGAATGTAATACAAAACAACGTGCCATTAAAACAACACACACAAAGCGACAACATTCAGAGTCATTTAACACAGGAAGCCCATTATTTGCAACAGAAACAAATGATCAATCCCTTGTTCAACGGCTATACTCATTCGCAGGGGATACAAGAGAATCAATATCAGGGGCAATACCCAAACAAACATGAGAACTTTAGTCACGTCCAGCAAGGCATTGGGAACGCGTACGATCAAAAGCCAATGCTCGATCAGAACAAATATATGGACTACCTAAAACAACCGCAATACAGTCCAAACAGTACGAGCAGTTCTAACAGCAATCAAACAAACAAAGATCTGAAAATAAATGAACAAGAATTCCTCCCCGAATTTGCTGCTAGCAAATCAGACCCTAAGTATCAAACGTTGCCTTACAACACAAAATTCCCTCAGAGTACGAACGGGAAATTAAAACCTGAAGTCAATGGTAAGAACAACGAAAATCAAGACGCTAAAAACGCGATTAACGTAAATCACATGACTGTACATTCTACACCATTATCGGTTGTGAATAAAAGTCTAGCGACACCTCTAAGTCAAACGGAAACTACATATCAGCAGGAAAATACATATCAGTTGCAAAAATCAGACTCTTCAAGTAGATGTAATCAAGAAGGGAAGGAGAACCACGCATATCCACAGAGTAGGCTAAGTCAGAGTAATAGTCAGAGCAATGAAGCTTCAAAAGGCAATGGAAAAGGTCAGCAGGTGCTAAAAGGCAGCTCACCAAGTTTGGGTTCCAGTACAACATCTGCTAGCAGTTCTATTGGATTTGGGGTGAGTTTCCATACATAACAACTTTTTTGTCATAATTTTAAGAACCACTAACTTAGGTTTTCTCAATGTTGCATTATATAAATCAAGTAAAGTACATTCTGCAGGTGTAGGCAGAGTATTAAAGTAAAAGTGTACAAAGATAAATTTTGTGTTTACTATCTTCAGAATACATCAAAATTGCTTGAGGTGCAAAAACTACACATGCTTAAAGGCCAATTTTTTTTTTAAACTGGATGTATTTTGTTTGCCATGGAGTCACAAAATTCTCAAAAATATTAATTCTTAAATGTTCAAGAATATTTTAGTATACACCTACACACAACTTGGGTTTTTTCATCACCAACAACCTTTTATGTTACCTCACTGCTTATATTAGTTGCTGCACACCATCACACATCACCTGTAAATATCATCATCATTCATTCATTCCAGAAGCCTGTATCGAGTGTAGCACCCACATCAGTTCAGGTCTCAAGTGGGAAACCGTCACCCATATACCAGACATCCTCCACAAAGATCCAACCGGTCCAGCCACAGACCGTTCAGACCCAAAGCATCACTGTTTCATCATCAAATCATGTAGCTAGTAATGTGGTGACCTCCCAACCCCAGATCGTTAGGAACACGGCATCAGGACTGTCCAGTACGAGCGGTTCGTTCGCCGGCCAGAATGCGTCATCACAGAGTATCCTGTTATCTCCACCACAGAGTGCCAGCACTCCGCTCTCAACACCTGATGTTAGCGGTACAGACAAATCTCCCAAACCGGCCCTACCTCCAAAGCCAACTATCAAGGTATGAAGTTACAACCTCATTGCAACAATATTGCCTCATTGCAACTTGTCATTTGCATTATATTCAAAGTTGAAACATGTTCATGTTGTTCATTTGAAACTCACGTGTTTATCAATCCTTTCAACCTATAAGTCCACAAAATAATTATTTACATAAGTACCTATATTTTAAGCCTATCATTTCTTATTCCAGACACCACCGAGACAATCAGTGAACACCGATGTTGGCTACAATCAGTCTTCTGACATCACCCCTATGCCCACCATACCCTTGCCTACAGACCTGTCAAATGACAGTGAACAAAACCAGAAAGAGTCAGCCAGCAGTACGAGTAGCAACGAAATGATCATCAAGGCACGCCCACTAACTATAAGAAAACCACCGATGAGCGAACAGCCCAAACTTAGAAATGTTAGTAATGCAAAGAACGGAATCAGTGTCAGTATAAACAGGCGTATTGAAATGCCACCAGCCTTCTTATTCCCCGAAATGGATCATTTAGTCGATTCCATGCCTAATGAGAATGGCCTAAAGGAAAAGAAACAGAAGGACGAGGTTGATAGAGCGTTGAATAATAATAACATATCAGTAGGACAAGAAGATAGTAAGGATATTGTAGTGTCAGATATAACGGAGCAGATCAGTTCGGTAGACTTGAACGGTCAGGATTCTCAGGGCCCTGAGAATGTTCTGAGGCGGAAAAAGGGCAACTTGAAACAGGGTGGCAAGGCTCCGCTGGCCAGGCGGGTAAGCTTCGATCCCCTCGCGCTGCTGTTGGATGCTAGTTTAGAAGGCGAGTTGGAACTCGTTAAGAAAACGGCAACACAGGTATGTTAAATTTATTTATTGACCATTTTTGTACACATAAAAATCTGGGTGCTTATTTTGAAATACATTTTTCAGTATTTTCTCTTTGACGTAAATTCTTGCATGTTGAAATGCGGCTAATTCGCTTGTTTTATTAGTAAGCATAAATCTAATAAATAATACGATTATATTTACTTGAGTTCATTTCTATAAAATTGATTTCAGGTGCAGAATGCAAGCGCTGCAAACGACGAAGGGATCACTGCTCTACACAACGCGATTTGCGCAGGGCACTTCGAAATCGTCAAGTAAGTAATTATGTAATTTAATAAAATAACTAACCATTCTTAAAAAATACCTTATTACATAATTTTTAGTATTTGTAGGCAATAACTGGCTACTTACAAATAACAGAATTAGAGGCCCAAAATACAAACTAAAAATATTTCTTCTTCGAATTTCTAGACCAAATAATATAAGCCCCAAGGGCTGAACCCAAATACATGACCCGAAAAGTAAATGTGTAATTCACTGTGTAATTTTCATAATGAATTTACATAACACAATAACATTACGTGTGTTTTCCCCGAGGGGTTGGGTAGAGCTGTACCTATTTACGTCATCGATTAATCTTTTTTTGTCTTTCTTTCGATTATACTAAAAGGATCATCATTGTATATTTCCAGATTCTTAGTGGAGCTAGGTTGCGACGTGAACGCGCAGGACTCTGATGGGTGGACGCCATTGCACTGCGCTGCCTCATGTAACAACTTAGCCATGGTGCGCTTCCTCGTCGATAACGGTATGTGTACTGTTACCTAATATTGTTTCACTACCATAAATCAACCCTTACTTTAAGAGGAATACGCTAAGGAAGCCCACGAAGTTCATTTTTTATTTTTATTTACAGGTCAGTGTCAGGTTATTAAATACGTGCTTGCTATGGCCTAATACTGACCTGCAAATTGCACAAAACGTAAGAAAATTTCGTTAAATTTCGCTGATTACACACATGATTACGCGCTTTGACCTTAACTGTAAAAAAGTGAGGCAACTGACTGACAAATGCTAGATTCCTGAACAGAGAAATGAACCGTGACGGAAAACTGGGCAAAATATGAGAGAAAATACTTTTAACTACCATCGACATGACATCAATAAGGTTTTGTCGTTAATACCATGAGGGAGTATGATCTTCAAATCATTGATACTGCAATCCAATTGATTTTAGAAAATTACGTTTGAGTCTTTTTTATGACCCAGGGAAAGCGGTAGGCTCCAACGAGCACCTAACAATCAGGGCTTTATCGTCAAATAGATTTTTTAAAATCATAAATGCTGATTAGGTATTACTCCTTACAGAAAGAACGTGAAAGAATCAGCGCTGTTTCTCATCACAGTATACCCTCCATATTTCCCTACACCTAACGCCATCTAACGTTTAATCTGCGGACTGTTTCAGGCGCGTGTATATTCGCAACCACGCTGTCTGACCACGAGACGGCGGCCGAGAAGTGCGAAGAAGACGAGGAGGGGTTCGACGGATGCTCCGAATATCTTTACAGTAAGTACCTTACCTATTCTGCAAATCAGTTTCTGGCGGCTCTCGGTGGAAGTTTCTGGCGGCTGTCGGTAGATGGCGCTTATCTGTACAGTGAGCACCTTACCTTTTCTGCAAAACAGTTTCTGGCAGCTGTCGGTAGATGGCGCTTGTTTCATAGTACCGAACTGTTTCCGTGACATACAAAGCGAGCCGACTACAGTCCTGTTACGATAATATGGAATCTAGAGCCAAGGAGAGCTATCGCTTATGGGAGGCAAATTGAAAAAGTGTCCTGCTGTAGGTAATAACAAACAGTTGAAAAATCCTCCAAATTGGCGCTAGCATAGGCAAAGGGTGTAGATATGTACCAGTTGTTCAAACAACTGCGTTAAAATGTGTTAAATTAGGGTGGCGCTACAGAAGTAACATTACTACTGTAGCGCCACCCTAATTTAACGCATTTTGACGGACACTTTTTATGCACAGAGATAGTTCTCCTTAGCTCTACCCGCCTTTTTTTCTTGGAGTGTGGCCAAAATTGGATCTAACGTCGCCATCTTGTATAGCATACATACATACATTTCATAAAACAAAAGCACCGACATGAGCGAGCGGCGAAAAACATGTTCGACTTGGTAGCTCTACGTAGTAATATTCAACTTTACTGTTGAGAAGAAAGATCAAACAAAATCTCTGTTCTCAAGACGGTAAAGGAAAACATGAGGAAAGACCTGTGCCCCAGCTGTGAAACATTACAAGCTGATTCTGTTTAGCTTATGGTACACATATTTGAGTGGACCTGTCGAGTCAGTGCACGCATTTAGCAATATCTCTATCTAGCTCTTCGACTCGACGATGCTTGAGTTATTCGTGAGTTATCTATACACATCACTAATTATCCTCAAATATTCTTTTCAGGTGTACAAGAGAAACTCGGCATCATGAACAACGGTCTAGTCTACGCCGTGTTCTCCTACAACGCGGCGCGTAACGACGAGCTATCGTTCGACACGAGCGCGCGGCTGCAAGTGCTGCGCAAGGGCGACGACAGCGAGCGGGAGTGGTGGTGGTGCCGGGACGAGCAGGGCAGCGAGGGCTATGTGCCTAGGAACTTGCTTGGGGTGAGTTGATACACTATACCAAACTTCTTGTTTGTATTGGTTTACCCTAAGACTTCGAATATACACCCTGTAATGTAATGTAGGTAATCTAACCTAACCTAACTAATGTCAATTCGAAAAGTATCTGATGAAACTCAAAACAGGAGTTCCCAAAATTATTTTGTCTACTGCTCAGTTTGAGAATAATTTATCTTCTAACGCCCCCATTTCCCACCAACTAGAAAACCACTATCTAGGTGAAAATACAAATGGCCTAAGCCTATACGCAAGGTCCCCATTTTTTTTCTGGGTCGCTTACTGCCCCCTTTAGGTCTGCAGCGCCCACAAGGGGGCGTTATCGCCCACTGCTCTAAACATATTCCGTTTAAAATATATATCAATCACTTACTAAGGGCTGTCTTTTCAATATTCAGATAAGTTTTATTGGAGAAATAAATGACAGTTCGACAATAAACTTGCATAGAAAAATATGTCAAACCGCCATTTTTTTCTTCAGATAAAAGGCGATTGAAAAATCGGCACTAAAAAGATTAAGTTAGATTCACCTACACATACGTTATTTGTATTTAAAAGGTTGAAATTTTATAAAACAACTTTTGCCAACAATTTTTTTTAATAGCTTTATTCATTATAATTGAAAAATCATCCAGAAAAAACAGTTGTCAAATAAAAAGATTAGAAAAAATATAAATTAATAAAAAAATAAATATAAAATTATAATTCGAAGCACAGAATTAAAATGTAATCTGTTTTGCTCCCATGGAGCAAGTTGATTTTGATGGTCTAAACTCCACCCTTAGATATTATATCCACACATGTTTAATACATATTAAAGGCTTACTACATACACACGCAACATAAACTCTGTAGTAATGTGTGCAACTTGTTTAATTAATTGTTAATTTGTTTGTTTCAGTTATATCCACGAGTAACCACACAGCAAGATTAAAGTCTTGAATTATGACCTGATTAATTTGTAAATATCTATTAGTTACTTTTATTTTTTATGTATTTATATCACTGTAATCTAAAAGTAACGACGCTGTATACAATTTTATCAAATCTAATATTTTGTAAATATTTAACTGTGTAAGTCAAATGAATGAGATTATATTGTACATTTTATAAATATTTTGAGTCATCACTGATATTATTGGTCATAAAATTTGTATATCTTAGTTCTGCAAATGTTGTGAACTATTACACATAAACTGACAATACAAATAATTATGAAGAATTAATGCTGGAGTTTTATTTACCTTATTATTGTATGCTTGTTTGTTTTGTTTTTACTCCAGTGTGGGAATAAGGGTGCCCCTCCACCAGAGATTATGCTACGTGGCTATGGATGCGTTCGATATCCACCAATCATATTCTTTAGTCCATATAGTTTATCTGGTGGAAACGGGTTCTGCTGAGCTGTTTTTATATGGATGGATGCTCTGGATGCCTGCTATGGATAGTCGCGAGTGGTGTAGCTATGTGTAGAGCACCTCTCCCCGTGCCTTCCTTACTGTCGATACATAGCATAGCTCGAGCTGCGCTGTTCGCATCTCCCTCGCTCAGCTACCTCTCGGCGTCGCATCTTCATAGTGCATCTTACTAGCCCGCTATATAGCTTAACATCAGTGGAAACGGTCACACAATTTCTTAGTTTAGCTTTCACATCCTCGCACAGCATAGCTGCATAGCACATCTCTGGTGAAAACTACGCTAGTCGATACTCGACTAAGGGTGGCGGTCGGTTTAACACGAGATTATACTGAGATGTATTAGTACAAAAATATTTGGGCTAATCCTAATAGGTGCTTGGACTTTCTTTTTGTTGTGCAAAACGATAACATTGAGTAACTTGCGGCACAACTTACAAATATTTGTTAACAAACAAACAAACAACTTACAAATGTTTGTTGTTGCCCACTAACATTTGCAAACGTTGCTCCACAAAACGTAGCTCCGGTGAGGATGCATCTTTAGGCTGCTAAGTACTACTGTGAGGATCGGCCACAGGACACGATGGAGCACACGGTGGAAACCTGCCCCGCTTGGGCGGAGCACCGCCGTGTCCTCGTAGAGGCGATTGGTCGTGACCTCTCGCGCCCGGCCCTGGTGCAAGCCATGTCCGGAGCGAGAGGGAGTGGGAAGCAGTCACCTTCTCGCAGCAGTCATGCTCGCGAAGGAGGTGGATGGATGGGATAGGGAAAGGTCCTCCCGTCTCAGCCGCCGCGGGAGACGCCCCGGGCGTCGGGAGCCTCGTGACGACTCCCGGCCACCGTAGGCGCGGGCCTGCGGGCGGTGAGTAATGGGTAGCTCACCGCCCGATCAGACCAGCTCGTGCCGGACGGCGCGTACATGTTCCACGCGCGCCTCAAAGATATGTCAGCAAATGAAGGGGCCTGCTAGGGCCGAACGTTATTTTAAGGGGATAGCCCATAGCCAGAAATGGAGCAGAGTATTGTAGAGGATGGAAGATCCTCTACTGAGGGGGCTCAGTGGTAGAGCGTGTAATGTGTGTATGGGACTTCTATTCTATGAAGTGAAACCCGTTAGGAATTCAACGTAAGATAATATATTTTCACTTTGTTATAACGAATACATCTGTTTAGCTTCGCTGCCTGACGTCAAGTCTAGAATGTACAAAAGCCTAATCTATTCGAAATTATTTGAAAGGTTCGAATGCCGTCAGATAATTTCCAGCCTTGTACAACATAAGGTTTTACTCTAAGGCTCTACATCAGCTACGCCCCCCTTGAGTAAAAGGGAACACTTAGTTTTAAAATAACTAAGCCCTTTTACTCTCGGCACCCAAACCTATCCAATCCTACCCGGCGCCTCCACCAAAATGTAGAGGATGGAAGATCCTCTACTGAGGGGGCTCAGTGGTAGAGCGTGTAATGTGTGTATGGGACTTCTATTCTATGAAGTGAAACCCGTTAGGAATTCAACGTAAGATAATATATTTTCACTTTGTTATAACGAATACATCTGTTTAGCTTCGCTGCCTGACGTCAAGTCTAGAATGTACAAAAGCCTAATCTATTCTAAATTATTTGAAAGGTTCGAATGCCGTCAGATAATTTCCAGCCTTGTACAACATAAGGTTTTACTCTAAGGCTCTACAGTATTTATTTTATCTTGCTGAATAGGTACGCGTCTATGGCCATGGGCAGCATTAAAACTCTGACACCAGGTTAGTCACTAACCACACGAAAAGAAGAAGAATACGCGTCTATTAAACACTAGGTATAACGTAAAGGCACAAACTCTGACTAGACTGCTACTGATATATTTCGATATTAAAAACGTAGCGTCATATTGTCCCTCATTTTATAAAAATGAGTTCCTCTTCCATGCGCCTAGTAGTTACACACCAATTGCAGCTTTACCTAGCCGGTGGCGCTGCGGTGGCTGTCAGCGAGATTAAACGACGACGGCAAGCGCTATGATTTTGTTCTGCGAATCGCGCGAGCGGCTCGTGCGGCTACCGGTTACGATAATAACAGGTAAGTATTACCTACGGAAAACGCACTAATCACGTAAAATTAAGAATTTTGATTGAGAAATCAGTGTCATACATAAAGTAAATAAAGATAACTTACATTTTATGAAAGGTGAGGTTCAAAGTGCTGGTATTGGCGTTGTACGCAGACGGCGGCACGCTCGTTCAGATGTAGTTGCGGATATTATCCGCAATGTTCTTACACTCCTGAATTATTCCTCCTAATTCCACCTGAAATCGCGCATTAATTGAACTACTGCTTCTTTGAAAAATGACCAGTCGTATGTGTATGGTCTGAAGTCTAACTTTTTTAATTTGATCACTACCAAGCTCAGATTTTGTCTACTAACTACTCTCAAATGCTACTAAATCATACCAAAATATGATAAATATTCATCCATGATGTTCCTAGTTCTGACGTCGCTACTCAATCCAAACATTTAAATTGAGGTGCCACCTTTATGTTCATATAACTTTTGAAGTATTATACTACAAAATCTTAAATAAGTATTTAATTTCATTAAGATACGAAATGTGGCACCTCAATCCTTACGAACATGACTAGGCTATTCAGACTCAATAAAATAATGTTACCTGTACGAGTGAAGACTCAGGACAAATGATGTAGCAGAATTTTCTCATTCTAAACATTTGATATGCTATAAAGAATTAAACAAGTCAAAAGTATTATTATAAAAATTTATTATCTAAGATACATTCACATGTCTCCCTCATCAGAGTCTTCAATATCAGCCAGGGCCTGTTTGGCCAAGTTCTCCGCTTCACTGGCAAGTTCCTTGGGTACCAGCTGGTGACATCCTTTCGTGTCCTTGGAAACCCATGAGAGCTCCAGCTCGAACTGCTTGTCCTTTAGCTCATCGTGCACGAGGTAGATACTGAAATGTCATAGACAAATAATAAATGTTGATGATACAGTCAAATTAAGTTTTTTTTTGTAAACTGTCCCTTTTTCTTTGGCTAATAGATTCTTCTTTGTGAAGTAATATTCGTTGTCAGTGCTTCTATTAGTGCATAATTTCTTCAATCTTTGTGGAATGGTTTGAAATGTGAACTGTTACTAAATAAAATAAAATTGAAGCTATGAAATTAACGAAATTAGTGGCTGTTGTTACATGTTTGAAACACCTCTTTTCCATGTTTATGTAAGCAGGATATTAGGTTTACAATTATATTATATTTGAATACTCAAATCCAAACAAAAATTTAATTTTTTCATCTCCTCTTTTGGTATAGAACTGCAGATATTTTCCTACAAATTTACAAATTTTATGTATGTAAAAGCAGGGCAGGGTTAACACTTTTAAGTCTTTAAAGTGGTGTTTACAGGTCAGCTTCTTTGATATTTAAAATTCTAAGCATTTTTTTTCTGTAGAGTGAATAATGTAGGTGTCTGTATTATTTCAACTTACACAACTTACTTTTAAGACATTCCTCAAAAATGCCTATTTGAAAAGTTATTGTGAAAAGGATTTACTTACATCCTAGCGGCCTCCTTGATAAGTTCCTTGACAGTGAGGTCAGCAAGCTTCAGTTTTTCAATTTCAGTCTTGGCAGCCTGTTTTGCTTTGCCTACTGCACATCCAAAGTATGACTGAAATGTAATTCTAGGTAATACATTAATGAATACCCGGTACTCCCATTGTTTAAATAAATTAATCAAATAAAAACATAAAATTACATAATATCAAAACTTTCATTAAACCTTTTTACCGCCCCAGTCGGATTAATACGAAAAATGTTGTCGTGCCCGTGCCGCCTGAGTCGTGTTTATACGACTGAGAACCTATGTTTGGGTTGTTTATGTAATTGCAAAACCATATTAATGTCTGAAATAAAGGTTTTTTTTTTTATGAGTTGGGCGCTGGGGGCATGACAACTGATATTTAGTCGGGCTGTGAAAAGGTTAATTGTAGATACTTCCACAAAAGACGTAAATTACGTAATCATCAGAGGCTCAAAATTAAAACTATTCTATATTTAATTTGTTTGTGCACACATGCTCTTAAGTTATAAATTTGTGTGTGTAAGTTGTACCTTAAGAAACAGAGACTAAATGAGAAAGTCAGAGAATTATGTTTTCTCGCACAACTCAGGAGTGGTCTACATCTATATTCAGCAGTAGATTGCCAGTTGATTGATTGTCTTTAAGACCAAAAAACAGAATAAAATCAACCCAACAAATACTTACAAAGGTCACTCCACTGGGATCAAGCATGTACAGCTGAGGGCCTTCATAGTCATTCCACGTTCCCATGACAACAGAACACCCATAGGGGCGAACAGCACTGTATAGCGTGTATGCATGCATGTACATTGATACACGCTCATTTAAGTACTTCAGTGGTACTTGGGCTCCATACTGAGATCTGTAGTTTGATGCTTCAGAACGGGCTGTTTCTACAATCTGTCTTGCGTCCGAGATGAGACCTGCTACTGCCTGAAATTGAGAAATTATTGTTAAATACTTAGTAGTGTATTGAGGCCCTTAATGAGATGTGGAACATATTGAGTCTTTTTTTTAAATTGGTGTTCAGAAACCCTTTACAGTGTCTAATAGTACTGTTGGAGGAAAACTAGTAATGGTATGATATTTCGAAGAATTATTAAGAAACCTTATATCCTTTTTCTTCTCTTTTATTTTTAGGTAGGGTAAACATACCGGTTTACCGGCCACTACCCCTTTTCGGCCACTTCGCACGTTATTTTAAATAATAGACAGTGTTATAGACCGCTCCTTACTAATTTCGCGCCATTCGATCTGGACGAACTACACGGTTCATAATCCAACGGCATGGCCTCGAAATGTGCGAACTGAGCCCTCAGTCGCCATTTCAAAATTTGGTGTCTGGAAACGTGTCAAATTTAGCGAAAAAAAAATAAAACCGACTTCCAAAACAAACACTACAAAGTGACAAATAATTTTGATTTCGGAAGTCTGTGTCTTCGGTTTTGTATTTTAATTTTTTGCCACCGACTTCCGAAATCAAAATTATTTGTCACTTTGTAGTGTTTGTTTTGGAAGTCGGTTTTATTTTTTGTAAAAAAGTTTTTATTTTTCACTTTTTAGTTGTGGTACCTACCTAGACAACCCCCCCTCCCCCCCAAAATTTTAATACCACTACCTGGTATGTAAATTACAGTGACAGGAACTTATTAGAACATCGTCCACATATATTAAGTAGGTTATTTTTGTTGATTTTTCAAAAACCGCTTATTCGATTTCGATAAAATTTTTATGGGACCATTTGGGAAGTATACCCTTTCCAACAAAAAAAGAATTTTTCAAATCGGTTGGCAAGCAACGGAGTTATGCGCGAACAAACATTAAAAAAAAAAAAATACAAACATCCGAATTGAGAACCTCCTCCTTTTTGAAGTCGGTTAAAAATAGCAGGTGGATTGATTTTCAAAGGTAAGTTTTTACGTGTTACTGTTGGTTTATTGTTCATTGATGGGGTTTGTGTGTGTTAAGCATGTCTAATTTCAATATTCAAGTGCCCAAACTCATCAAACTTATCATAATTTGTGATTTTTTTGGTGGTCGGACAATACGTTACGATTAATTTCAAAATCTACTTTCCGACCGGGTGGTCGCATAACCGGTTTATTCACGTCATTTCACTTTGCCTTTATTAGAGAAACCTTAAATTCACCAACATAGATTCCATTATATTTGTGAACAGCTAGAGTTTTGTAAATTTAGAACTAGATTCCGGCCGCCAGTAAACCTCATATTTTCAAAGATATGAACTGTAAAAATACCGAATGTTTAGCGGCCGATAACTAGTAAAAATAAAACCTGTCTCCTGCCGTTTAAATGGACGGCCGAAAATTGGTAAAAATTACACCTGATTCCGGCCTTTCGAAAAAAGAACGGCCGATAGTAATTAGTAAATAATAAATCTGTTTTGATTTTTAATGATTTTATAGCCAAAAGTAGCTGTAAGTTGTAGAAGAGAGTAAAAATACACCGCTTTTTTAAATTTATTAATTGTTTTACTTTCATACTATTATAAACCCTATGAACTACAGAATAAGAGTTGTTTTTCTACCGTGAATTAGGTGGCCGATAACCAGTGCACTAGTGGACGATAACTGAGTGAAAAGGCCGATAGCCATATATTTGCAATTTTTGCGAATATATATTTTTTTTAAATTATGTATCACTGATACGTCTATAAGCATAAGGTTTTATGAAACTGCACTATTGTAGGCTGAAACGTTTTTTTTTTTTTAATCTTGGAGTACAGCATTATGTTAAAAATCACCTCTAAAGTCAACAAGCCGCTTAAACGGCAGATAACCGGTATGTTTACCCTATGTCTTCATTAAGAGAACATAGTTACTAGTATCAGGGTTGATTGATTGCTAAGGGGCTGCTCATATAAGATCATAGGTTATTTGTTGTCTATGTGTGTCTGGCATTCTCTCCACTTAGTAATAAGAAAAACTTCTCAAAATAGAAAACAATCTTTTACTTAAAATTTAAGTGGTTTCCTATTTAAACACTTACCATGCCAACATGCTCATCAACATGGAATATCCTCTTGTTTGCGCCAGGTTCATAGAGCTTCGATGTGACCAGTTTCTCCACAGCAAACACCACTCCATCCTTTCCTCGGAGGCCGATCACTGTGCCGGAGTTCTCCACGGCCTTCGCAGCATACTCAACTTGGAATACCCTGCCATCGGGCGAGAATTGTGAGGCAGAAAGGTCGTACTGTAATTACATACGAAGTAAGGTAATTAGTATGCTGATTAATAGATCTGCAATGTATAATAGTCTGAAATCGTTGAAACGTACATAAATACAAGTAAATCATTATATCTCAGTGAATTTCGAGAGCAAATTACACTTAAAAAGATTAAAAGTTTAACAAAAATGGATTATAACCTTAACGTTAAAATGCAATTCTAAATTAGATACTTACACCTGTTCCGATAGAACTCATTTTTGTGATAGTTTATAAAACGAAATGCTTGATAAAACCTGGATTTAGCACTTTTACAACTAATTTCTAGCAATATTTTTAGTTTGCGGCGGCGATGACAAGCAATTCAATCGGTTTACTTTGTCATTGATAAGTTTTCTATTACAAAACTGAACAAAAGTGAAGTTCCGTTTTTCATCATTACTAAAAGAAGTCTAATAAATTTTGCATTTTTTTTATAAATAACAACCTAAAAAGTATTCCTTTTTTATATTAAACAAAAAACACTATATTTAATACAAAAAGTCTATAAATATTTTTAAATGGCGTTAGAACCCGTTTTGTTGAACAGAAAATGTTACGTTCAATGGAACGTTTTTTCGGCCTAACTATTTGACCAATCAGAACGCTTTATTTTTTACTGTAAGAACAAACATGTTAAATTTTGACAAATCATTATTTATCAGGACTTGGTACGTTCGAAAATGACGTTATTTCAAAAGATGTTTTCAAAATTATGATATTGTGATGTGAATGATATGAGTAAATTGATGTGTGGTGCTGCTGCATGGTTTTTTCATTGCGTTATCAGCTGCGAAAGGTATAAATTAAATCTAGTTTAAGTGTGAAACCATGGGGTCTCAACTAGAACAAATAATATCTATTAAAAAAACCGCATCAAAATCCGTTGCGTAGTTTTAAAGATTTAAGCATACATAGGGATTTATGGACAGAGAAAGCGACTTTGTTTTATGCTATTGTAGTCTTGAAAAAATTTAATAGATGGCAGTATAGGTAACAACGGTAACAATGATGAAATTCAGTCAGTTCATTAGTCAGGTGGAGTTGTCATTTATTTGTACGAGATTGGGTATCTGTACTATGCTTAGTACTATGTATTATAAATTATCTGTGGTGAAACACTAGACCTGGCTGGAGAGTTTTATTGAGGACTCCACAGTAGAGTATATTAAAATTTGTTCTGTGCTCCACAGGCAACAACCTATCGAGATGCCCATTCCAATAAAAATAAAAAAGAGAAACGCAATAATTATCTAGTTTTACACACAGTACTTACAGACTTGTTTTGGAAGCTTTTGTTACAAATAAATTAGAAACCATGTTGTAAATAATCTGCGAGTTTTACGCTGTGCAATGTGATTGTGCAATAGTAACTTAGTACCTATACGTTCTATTCTCCGAAAAAGTTAATGTGCGTACTAATAGATGGCGCTGTTTTGAAACACAAGTAGTGAAGAAACGCTACTCGTTACGTTGCTTCGTTACTACTCGTTACTATGTTAAAAACAAACGAAAAAAAATGAAGGTAATGAAATCATAGTTCGGTGAAGTCATAGTTCGCTAGCTATGTGGCATTATCGTAATTAAACATTGATTTTTCGTCTGTAACCTTCTGTGTGTGAAAAAGTAGGTAGCCAGGTTGGTTATTAGATTTGGTAGGTACCTACTTTGGTAGGTAGTTATTTGGTTATGGTTACATACCCTGCTCGATGACTTTAGGATCACGGCTGACGGTCTGACGTTTTGGGTGACCCACGTGCTCTCGGGTTACGGTTGCTTTGGGAAGTCCCTACCTTAATCGCATCACAACCGGGTGTACAGCTCACTAGGTTGCGAAACAGTTATCTCGAAGAAGGAAGCTGCAGAAAGGGAGATCACGAGTGCTCTTTCTGACCCGCAGCAGGAGAACATACACGAGGAATTCTACCCCAAAAACAAAAAGAAAAGGTACTATGTCTCGGTACCTACCTACTAACTTAATTTTTCTTTTTTACCGTAATCAACCTTCCATATTCGACTGGGCTCAAACGATATACCTAAGTAGGTACTTCACTCAAACCACCAGAGTACTGCCGACTAAGCGGGATTGTCCGAAAGGGTTACCGCTGCCCCGGAACATAAAGGGCTAAGGGTTTTAGTCAGTAAGAGTCTGACACTCCATTCCGCTCCATCCACAGTGGGAGAAGTCGTTGGATGATTTCCCAGCCTCACAAAAAAGAGTACCGCTGACGCGAAAAACATGGTTGGTACTACCTACTTACTGTAGGCTCGAAATGAGTGCGTGGAACCTTCCCTCAAATAAATCCCGAAAAATATCGACAAGAAAATTACCTACTTACCTATTTGAGTGCCTCCTAGCACTCTGATGTCACTACCACGTACGTGCCAGTACAAACATCGCCCATATATCGCTCATTAAATTCAAAACGGCCACATTCCAAAAACTTCATTTTTTACAGGAGAGCGTTTTGAAGTTTTGGCCGTCGTTTTTTCGTATTATTTTGTAAATCATATTTTATATATACATGTGGCATATATCATTCGATGCGTATTTTAAACCGTTATTTACCTATAGTATCATTTTTACTGTAACTTTCACCCAGAAACGTACAAAGTCAAATAAGTCCCTTTTGTATATAAAAATGGCCAAAATGTCATATGAATTTATTAAATGAAAGGCCACAAATCATACAAAAAATAAGTTTATTTTCAAATTTTACGTCGCAGTTTTGTTAAATGTTTTAAAAAACATGACATAAAGAATCACACACTTGTGTTACAACAAAAAAACATACAAACATACAAAATCAATCACAAAAAATGGTTTAATTGAAAAAAAAAACATGAAAGAATCTAAAAAGTAATCGTTTTCATAGTGAAAATGCTATTTCTGACACTCTGTAACTCTAGTTTGTGATGTTATTAACGTTTTAACGAAATTAATCAATGAAGGTGACTATGTATCATTAAAATGGTGTATTTTGAAAAGCTAATGAACGAAGAGAATGAATGATTTCCATTCATTCTCTTCGTGTGCTCAATGAGGTACAAGCAAATATGGGTTTGGTAAGGGACATTAGCATGGATGAAGTAAGAAAGGCAGTTCAAAGTATGAAAAATGGAAAGGCCTAGATGATAATACCAGTAGAAGTATGGAAGTGTTTAAAGTGTGTAACCGTGTAACTGTAAGTCAACCGACTTTATTCTTCAATAAGTTGTTGCGAGAAAGAGTGATCCCACAAGAATGGTGCAATAGTTCGCTAGTGTCCATCTTCAAAAATAAAGGTGATGTACAGGACTGCAACAACTATCAAGGCATAAAGCTCATGTCCCATAGTATGAAGGGATGGGAGAAAAGACTGCGAGAGGAGAGCGAGATTACCCCAAACCAGTTTGGGTTTATGCCAGGTCGAGGAACAATGGACGCCACTTTTGCACTCCGCCAATTGTGTGAGAAGTACAGACGTGCACACAAAAACTTGCATGTGGTGTTCATTGATCTAGAGAAAGCGTATGATAGGGTACCTCGGGATGTCGTGTGATGGGCCTTGAAAGAGAAAGGTTTGCCCGGGAAGTATGTAGAGTTAATTCGTGCTATGTACAGCCAATCTCGTACATACGTTCGGTCGGCTGCTGGCAACACCGACAAGTTCAATGTGGCGGTAGGCTTGCACCAGGGGTCGGCTTTAAGCCCTTACCTCTTCCTTTTGGTTATGGATGCTCTTACGGCGGACATACAGGAAGAGACACCATGGTGCATGCTATTTGCCGATGACATCGTTCTTGTTAGTGAAGATGGACCTGAGATCCAGAGCAGACTGGAGAATAATAATAAAATTTATAAAAGCATGATTAGACCTGCCGTCTTGTATGGATCAGAGTGTTGGGCCACAAAAGGAATGAATGAAAGACAATTGCATGCAGCTGAGATAAGAATGCTAAGAGGAATGTGTGGTGTTACGCGAATGGATAGTATACGGAATGAGTATATAAGAGGAAGTCTGAAAGTGACACTGGTGACTGAGAAGTTGTGTGGAAATCGGTTGTCATGGTACGGGCATGGTATGCGGAGGAATGAGGAAAATGTTGTCAGGAAAGTTGTGAGCATGAATGTGGATGGCTATACAAGTAGAGGGAGACCTAAGAAACGATGGATGAATTGTGTGAAAGATGATATGCCTAGGAAGCGAGTGACTACCGAGATGACGACTAATAGAGAAGTATGGAAGAAAAAGACATGTTGCGCCGACCCCAAATAAATTGGGATAAGGGCAGGAGAATGATGATGTATCATTAAAATAACTAATAAAAAGACTGCAAAACAGGCAACATGTTAAAATTGTTACACAAAAAAAAATCTTTAATAAAAAATATAACAGAACACACCATGTTAACAAACTATCAATGAGATCAATGTTGTTGTAACTACGAGTAAATGCAGCAATAAACAAAAACTACCACCTCTATAATCAAGCAATGTCACTTACAAAATAAAATCTTCTTAAATGCTTCATAGAATAAAATAAACAAGTTGCTGAGACAAACTTTGTGCCATTGTGTGTTGAAGTTTGAAGATCTTCATTTTGTTCTGACCATGTTCAAAATCCGATGTGCGCGACTATTCATTCTACGAACAAAGAAAAAAAAATGTGAATGGCTGTAGGTACTTAAACCCCAAAAGTAACTTTAGCAAGTTACCAAATACCTACATAGATAGCACCACAAACAGGCACATACCCTTTAATAGATCTTCTATTCATATTTTCATCATTTCATTTTGAGGTACAGAATCATTCGAAAATGTCATACGATGATGTAGGTAGGTAGCTGGTAGGTAGGAAAAATTTAAAAACTAGCTCAGCTAATTGAAATTTGACCAGAACCACTTTTGTCGGGTCATCAAGCAATAAAGCACTTTGTTATAAACATATTATTTTTTAGACATAATAGCTCACGAACATCAAAACAGCCACTAAACAAAAAGTACATAATTGTTCAAACAATTCTTACCAAAATTAAGGTAATTTTACATGCAAATCAGACATATTCCAAATACTGCACTTTTGTTTCAATAAATGATTATCAAAATTGTAGTATTTAAAATCAAAAGAAACGCATTCCAAAATATGGCACGTTTCCTTATTAAATAATATTGTACTCACGTGTTTTCTTTATTAAAGACGGTCACATTTCAAAATATGGCACTTTTCACTATAATTTATCACTTCAACACCAGTTGCTTTCCGGAATGTGGCCTTTTTAAATAAAGATGACGTGCGGTCACGCAGACTGCCGGGTCGCAAATAAAAATATGGCCGTTTTGCTCTGAAGTCAGTCGTCAATGTGTCAAAATGGCCAACGGGCATTGTGTGATTGGACCATTTTAAACGCTAAAGCAATGGGTGTCTTTTTTGAAAATAACAATTTCACCAATTTTGATACGTTTTATGCAATAAAAACGATTTTGATTTTTTTCGGAATGTGGCCCTTTTTAATTTAATGAGCGATATGACAAAACACTGCCGTTTCACGAAGCAAGTAACAAAATTACCATGTCAAAAGAATTTACGAGCGTGGCCCTGTTTACACGTTTTTGCCTGTCGCGTCATATCGCCAAAAATCTACGAGAACTTTATTATAGTTGCTATCCTTCGCTCAAGTGTGAAAGAAACTCCCGGCGCAACATGGGAATTTCCAAAGTGAATAGTTCGAAACTTAGTTCTTTCGAACATCTGCCTCACTGTGATATTGGTTTTATTGGTATGTGGTGTGCCACATGGAAGAAGAAAATGTAATGTTTTTGATGTGAAAGAAAAGGGACGTTACTTAGAAACTGTTCCTCACCTCATTAAGGGAAGAATTACCTACCCTCAGATAAACGACGCTGATTAAACCACCGGTCCACCACCCACAACTACAGACGACAAGGCGACGCAGTTAGAAAGAACAGAGCAAACCGGTTGGTGGCCACCACAATCAGGGAGAGAAATGCCTTGAGGATGCTGATAACACTTCCAGATATAATACAGCAGCCGTCTTTTACGACTCCCTCAGGCAAAGAGGGTACATTTCCGTGCCTACACATAACACCACTGTATAATAAACTCAAATTTTACAAATCCTATCTTTTGTGACTGTTATTTATAGACTCATTAAAAAGTAACACCTACGATATCAGTTCAACACAAAGGGCAAAGGGATGTTTAAATAGTCCCACCCTCGTATTAAGTGTGAATCTTTAGATCTTTAAACACCAAATAGATACTCTGCCGAAATCCATTCTTCACCAACCACTCGGATTGTTTGTTTCAACCACGATAATTGCCTCCGCTCCCGCATCTTCACTCCCACTATCTGCAACTGTGGTTTCCAAACTTCCACACGCAGCGGTAATACTCATAAAATTTTCAAGAAAATTCGCTGAAAGCGTAAGAAAAACTTTTGGAGATGGTGGGAATTAAATTATTATTGAGGCTAAAAGTGTTGAAACCCACTTTCTTACGCAGAAAGTAAAAATGCTTATAAATAAGTTCTCCAACCATTAAGAAAAACAAAACTTTCAGCTTTCTGAAAGTTAAAAAAACAATTTGGGTGGTTGGAAAACAGTTGCAAAAAGAGTAGTTAAAGTCAGAAGTTTGAGAACAGCTGTTCTATAGCGAAATGTAAGTAAACACAGCACCCTTGAAAGGGTTCGGGCGTTCCCTTAGAGTGGTGGAATAAAACAAAATGAGCTTTTCTATTGATCCACAAGGAGCGTGCAGTTTATGTTCAGTGAACCTGCGAATATGAATGAGCTACGAAATAGGTAATACAGAAATAGAATATCTATTCTTTTACTGCATTATCCTGTCTACATCCAATGCATAGGAAAGCGAAGAAAACGCGCCCTTGAATTGTAAATTTTCATATTGCCTTTTCGCAAAATCGGGTCAGACTTATAATCCATTTTATACGAATTTTATGTAAGGGTAATTTCAGGATCCAAGGATTACCTTACCTATTCAAATTCAACGAACCTTTTAATCGTCGACTCTCTTTTGTCATTTGGGTAAATATTTAAGTACAAGCAGAGCGAGTATTTACAACGACAGAAATTATGG
This sequence comes from Hyppa rectilinea, assembly GCA_951799385.1. Lineage (NCBI taxonomy): Eukaryota > Metazoa > Arthropoda > Insecta > Lepidoptera > Noctuidae > Hyppa > Hyppa rectilinea. The sequence continues at coordinate 8,493,616 of OX637314.1, forward strand.
GAAGTAAATGACTTGCCGGTACGCGGGTACGGGGTACTTAAATAATACCGTACATAATCGGCACCGACATTTTTATGAATTTTATGAAGTCATTGCACCAAAGCCTGCTCGACAATGTAAAGGCACCCATATAAACCATGCAGGGCAAAAACCTTCACATATCACCGTAGACGATATATTTATCGCTTTAATAATGTCGACCTGAGCACGACCACGCAGAATTAAAAATCCTGTCGTACATGTTTTCTGACGGTCTGTGGGCCCACATTAAGTAAATATTCCTGTAATTGCGTTGTCTAAAAAATGCGAAGATAAATTTTTTGGCCGCGAGCCGGGGCTGCATACGAAATGAGCCACACTGGGATTATTATTTGCGTAGCTGACATCCTAATTAACGTGACTTTTTTTCTTTGTCCGCCTAGCGGAATTCTCCTCGTTCGGATAATGGACTAACAGAGGTAGGTATGACGTAGGTAGCGAATAAATAACAAAAGAGGTCCTGCGGTAGGGTGCGCAAAAAATGTAATAAAAATCTCGTCTTATTTAAAAGTTAATTGCTCTTTTAGTACTTTTAGGTCCAGAGTTCGAATTTCAAAGAGGTGGAAGTGATAATTCTGAAACAAATTCAGAACTCGTGGAACAATTAAACCGCTTGAATGTCAAATGGAAGAGCTGGACAAAGTTTGAGAGCAAAAGTCTTAGAATTTAAAGACAGACTTTCACTGGCTTCATTTACGTAGAACGGTGTAGCACGTTGAACTTCGAAGGTAGGATTATGAACACTAAGTAATATTATTAAAGCTCTAGGTGCCTTTATTTAAGTAAGACTTATAAATAAAGCTTTGCAATAAACGGTTGATGTGTGTGAACAAAGGCAGCTTTGTTTGAATATTGCTTTTACCTTTATTATTAAATAATAAGTAACAAGTCGTGCCACGTAATTTTCATAGACTTCCTTTGGGCTTTCTAACTTTTAGTCTGTTTTCCTAGTTCAAATTTTTGTTAATATCCCACATAGACCATTTCTGACAATGATTAATATCCACTTCTGGAATTATAAGTACCTGTCAAGGTATCTGCGCTAGGATTCTATCGATTTTCCATCGCCAAGTTCGAGCTATGTAGATTTGTTTAAGTATCACAGATTCACGATTTCCGTCAACAAGGTCACAAAAATATTGAGCAACAATTTTCCCAGATAGATTTCCAGCAGCTCATCAAAAAGGAGGATCGTTATGTTACATTTTATTTTATAGTTACACAGTCAGAGCTCTTCATCAAGAAAGTTTCTAGTTAATCAAGTCCCAGCACTAAAAACTTCTTGCCAAAAGTATCGGTCGTCCAATTTGTGGCGCCCCGTCAACACGGATTGTCGTAAAAGGAGCTAAGCAAACGGAGAAGCAGCTATCGCCTTTATTATATTTCTGTGGCAATATTTTGTCGGCATCACGACGTATATTAACGAGTTCGTGTAACGCCCCGCCGAGTAAACAGATTGCTAATATATCTGCGGACAATCCACCGATGTATTGTCGGCGTGAGAGGGTTTTGAACGGAGTTAGCGGTCCCAAAGGATAGTAAGGTCTTCGAGGGTCTGATTAAATTTCTAATGTTTTGTTCTGCAATTTAGCTTAGGTGACTTATGTCTAGCTATAATATTATCAAGTCCTAGGTTTACACTTGGGTTGTATAAAGACACGATACAGATTTTGTTCTTCTTCTCTTCTCCTTCTTCTTTTCGTGTGGTTTGTGACTAACCTGGTGTCAGAGTTTTAAGCTGCCCATGGGCCTCTGACTTAGCTTCACATGCTATTAAGAAATATCTCTCAGGCATGCCGGTTTCTTCACAATATTTTCCTTCACCGATTTTTAAGCAAGTGGTAATTATACAATACGAAAAAAAAATCAGAGGTGCGTGCCTTGGGTTCGAACGTGAGCCCTATGACTTGACAGTCCGACGGTCACACTACTAAGCTATCACTGCACAGATTTTATTAATAGAGTGGATCGTTGTGGCAATTAAGTCAAAGTCAACTCATGAAAACCAACGGTACAAATTGTTCCTGTTCCACAAACCTCATGCCAAAATATTTGTCACCAATATCCGGAAGATACCGTATCCACTCTGTATAGATAACTGGGGAAAATATATGACTGTATCCCCAGTGGGGAAGTGCGGCAATAAATTACCAATCAGGTGGTGTTACAATGGCGTGCACTCGCAGTCAGCCTAAACTTGGTTGAGTTTGAGCCAAGTTGTACTAGCTATGAAATACTCTGTTGGTTCCATTTATCCGCTCTTATGTAAAGTGCACTTACTTGCACAAATTTGAACCAGGGAGACCATTACAGAGACGCGCGGACGATTTCGTCCCGTTCAGCTGGAAAAGTGCTATGGAATCGTAATGGTGTTGCGAATAATGGCATTTGAATTTTGCTTGAGTAAACATGAAGTGGAGGAGATTTAATTTTGTTTGAACCGTTTAGCTGGCAAATGCGATGACAATGAGACGAGTTGTGGAGTTACGCTCATTGTCATGTAGATTTTGAACACGTGAACTGTGAGGAAGAAAATGGGGAACTCTGTTTGATTTTATGAGGACTTTGGGTTGAGAAAGATAAAGCTGTCAGTCTGTGATAAGAAATAAATCAAATAAAGCCCATAACTAAATAAATTATAGAAAGAAAGTAAGAAAAATGTTTATGCACAAACAAAACGCACATTGCTAACAAAAAAGAAACAAAAAGTCACTAATACACCTGTGCAAAGCAGCTAAAGAATCTCGCATTAAAAAAAAATGCATTGGGGCCAAGGACTATTATAGATGGACCACAGGCAAAATAATGACAACATTATATTTGCGCAAGAACATGACAACACACACTAAAAATAACAAACCACAGTTATTTTTAATAATCAAACCTTATTAAGATAGAACCAGAATGTAACATCAAGAACGAAATAAACCTAGACGAACGAACAGTTACTTCTGAGAAATTTCACAGACCGTATTCTTATAGCACCTTGCCAAGTGTGGTAAACGATTGGCCTTTTTCACGAATGTAGCAGTCAGTCTACTAAATATAAAGTATCAGCGATTATAAAAAAAAGAATTTCCATAAAAATCTGTCGTTATGTGAAACATCAAACTGAATTCGGACCTCACTTGAAAGCTACTTTCATAAAATTTTATATGAAAACTTGACATACATTGTGGACAAAAGAGAGCATTAAGGATAATCTATGTGTCGTGAAATCCGAACTTTTCTTTTCATTACCTCTTTATACTGAAACGAAATGCTGGCGAAATGAGGCAATTTTAGTTCTAACCGCTTCAAGTTTTATTTCAGCAATAAAAATATTTAATGTGATATTGAATGTGATAGGTGCCATTACCGGCCATTATTAAGTATCATTACCATTTTAGAAATACTGTTTAGTACAACGAAGCTTACTACTAAATCAATTTTACGTTATATTTTTCAACAGGCTATCACTAAATAGGTTATACCTAATATTTTAAATATGGAAAGTTCCAGATATAAAATTGCATTTGCGTGCGAAAGCCCACTGACAAACCGCAGTAGAATCGATCAATCGACTGTTATCGCCAAAGTAAGATACTTGCAAAGATTTAAAAAGCATTTCAATTGTATCTGTGAAACACAACGTCAGAATACATTTCGCTCTTGAAAAATACGGTGAAAAATCCTTTAGCTTATTGAATCCATACGATGCGATCGCTCCACCTATAATTTAGCTAACGTCGCCAAATGGACATGTCGATATAAAAGGTTTTCCGAATATATTTGAGAGATTTTACGCATTCACGCATAATTTAACTTGTAACGCAATAAAATATCCATTAATTTTGAAGATGGCCATTTTCCGGTGGGCTGAGCACAAGACGTTAGATTCCGAGGGCAACTTTTCACTTGGAAAGGTAAATTTCGCGTCTTCATCTTACTTTCGTTTAAGTTATTTTACCTTCAGAAAAATTGGATAGAAGTCAACTTGTGAAGAAAGTCGTTTGAAATATTATTGTTGCGTCAATGTCTGAAATAAGGCAGAGAAGTTGCGTTAATTTATTTTTGTTATCAGCTTACACCAGAGAAACTGAAATATTCTGAAAAATATAAGTTGTTATGTAAACAAACAATAAAACCTTTTTCCTTAATCAAAAGGGGTGTCAAGACAAAAGAATTCACACTCGATTCTAAGACACAATTTTTATTCCACATACATTATGGACAAAATAACGAGCAGAATGTAAATAAAGCTGTATTAGTTATTACATTGTTATGTTCTAAATGATATATAGAAGGAAACACTTAAGAAGAGTACTTTTGCAGAAAACTAATATCAGTGTTTTCCAAGCAGTTCGCATTTGGAGAATTGGGGTGACAGCATAGACAATTTAACTAATAGAGCAGACAAAAATAATATTTGGAATAGGATTAACTTACATCCAAATATTGCTGCATCATGAGAAATAAAAACGATGAAGGAGTTCACAGAAAATAAGGTTATAAAATATCTAGCTACTTGACTGAAAATGACAAAACATTAATATATATAATATACGTTGTCAAGTGAAGACGTGGCTATGTCTACACTTATTACTGTAACTGTAAATGCTGTTAAATGAGAAATGAGTACTATTTTAACCCGAAGTATAAAGGCATGTGATCAACTAATAGTTTCAAACCAGTGCTGATCAACAGGTAAGAAACGGGCCAGTAAAACCAAGACTAACAACCGAATTGAAAGCACACATTCCTTATTTTACAACACAAATTCAAATATTAGACATTACAAACATAGACATAATATAATATCATTGAAATCAATCCACTCCACACCCAATCTAATCGAGAAAATAGAAATTCAAAATTACAGCGCGTCTACCGTCAGTGAGTCCTACTCCTACAAGGTTCACACAATACCCGCTTATCGGGATGTCGCAACGTTATTAAATAAACAGGCAACTCGTACGCGGCTGTTTCACTATCTAAGGAAGGAGTAGCAGTAGGAGCGTCGGTAAATTATTGAAATCCAAATTTCTCGATCGCTCTTGCAGATGTTGCAAGGATTTCGGAGCTTTGTCGTCGAGCAACATAATTATCGGAGTTGTTGATATATATTTTGTATTGATTGAGTGAGGGGGTAATATGACAGTTGGTGTTGTTGCAGCTGTCAGTGTTATTTGCAATTGAGGATTTAATCGCTCCGTGCCTGTCAATGATTTTGCACCTTGCGTTTGTGAAAGTTTGGGGACTGGTATTAGAGATTCAATTGATTAGATTCACAATTAAAATAAAGTATCCTACTGATGTAATGACACCTTTCAAAAATCCTTAACCTAATTTTCGCGAATAAAAATAATAATGAGCAGTGCCAGTTCTCACAACAGATAATTCGTCTGACACAGTCAGATTAGAGATTCTCAAGTTATGTGAAATGCACAGTCGACGAGGATGAAACCGGGTTTTTCAAAGAGTAGAATCCGGAACGGTTCAATCTTTAGCTTCATTTAAACGGAAGGCAGACCATTGAACTATGAGGAAACGCCTCAATAGTGGCAAATGAGGCACGCTCACCGCTTGCAGTTTTAAGAAAATTTCTTTAAAGAAGCTTTAATTCAACGTCTTTAGAAAATGCACCCGGATTTACTTTTAATGAGTTTCGAGAGTGCAAGTTGGGGTTTACTTTACGAATGAATAGCGGATCTAGCCTCTTGGGAATCTATTGCAAATCTTTATTTATTCATTTTATCTTATGTATGTACCTAAGGGTATTTCTGCGCTGTTCCATAACTCCTTGTGATTGAAACTACTGATATTAATGCAATTTGTTCAGGATCACAATAATTGCCAAGGTGTTGTTGTGCACGACAATTTCAGGATTGATTGACAGGAGTCATCACGCTTGACGTACGAATACGTAGAAGCAAGAATGCTCTCATAAATCTTCGTATAGCCCCGGCTTACATGGCGTCGTATGTGGAAAGAGTTACAGTATAACTTGCATTACTTTTACGACTTGAGTGAATGTTGGAAAATAAGCTACATTATTTATGATCGCATTAAAAATGAATCTTCATGTATCCAAGTGTTTGCTCGTAATGCTCTTATTTTTTGAGGATTTGTTAAAGCTTTGTGAGGCGTATGGCATTCAATCATATTTAAAGAGGAATGAAATGAGTTCTTAGGTACAACAATGGACAAAACATTTTTAAAGCCTTTATTATTTGAATATTTTTATTGTGTACATAAATCATAAAAATATTACACCTGCTTAACGAAAAAAAGCTTCTGCTATTCAGTATCTCGGTAATATTCTTTTTCAACATTTTTGATTGAAAAGAACATCTACTCAAGTATTTCTTAGTAAGAACTTATTTCAAAATCGGTCCATTCATATTAGCCTATAAATGTGAACTGAACATGAGTCGCCCACAAAGCTGGCTATGTCTGATATACCATTACCATAAATAAGGCACCAATCTAGGTTTGGCGTGTTCTACTGAGAAAATCCTAATGAAAAATCCTGGCATGACACTTTCTCCGAACTGGTGTTTAAATTCAGGTCCATACGATCAAAAGATTTAGTCTATCCCCTGTTAAAGGCTACTCTCCAAAGTAGCCCACGGCTAAGCTACGCACTTATTCAGCTTTACAATATACAGAGTTGATATGACAGAGGGGCATTAAATTACACTACGTATACTATACGTGTTTATTATTAACTCGGTACGGTATATAAATAAAAAGCACCAAAAATGAGGTTTTTATTTTTTCAAACAAACTAAATAGCTAACAAATCAGCGTAAAACGCAACCACCCTTTGTAAATAAAAACTGACCTTGTAACTCAGCGGCACCGACGCGCGCGCGCTGGAGCGCTGTTAGGAAAGATACATCGTGTTCAAACGGGGCAAAAACTTAAAAAATCATTTGCGACTAAACTACTGCTCCTATTTAATTCATTTTTGGTACAGAGTTTGAAAATGGTTCCCAGTATAAGCTGTTTTAAGGAAAGCCCCTCTGTCGTATGAACTCTGTATGAAAACGTAGGTGCGGTAATGCGCGGCTGTAAAATCATCATGGAATATCTCCACTATCCGGCGGAGCAGTGGACTTTATGCTTAATAGTCGTGGTAAAGATTCCAAAAAAGAAGAAAGTCCCATAATGCATCAATATTAAAATACATACTCCGCCATGTGAGACAAGTTCAAGTATCCAGAGGTTAAGCGTTGACGTCAATGTCAATTGAGCACCACCGGTGATGGATGAAACGCTCAGGGGTTGAGTTCAACCCTTCGAATTACTTAATACCCTCAAGAACGCAAGCGGTTTTTTTCTTTAAATCTATTAGGGTTAGGTGAAGTTCTTTAAAGTTGCAATTCATTCAATTTGTGATTTACTTATCTAATCTTTAAGAAATATGGCTATTCCGGATTTTGAGATACCTATTGCCTCTTTACTACCTACATAGCATAAAGCAAAGTCACTTCCCGCGTCCTAATGTCTGTATGTATGCTTAGATCTTGAAAACTACACAACGGATTTTGACGCATTTTTTTTAATAGATAGAGTGATTCAAGAGGAAGGTTTATGTGTATAATTTGTCGACATATTATGCGGGCGAAGCCGCGGGCGGATGCTAGATATTTATAAACGTGACTTAAAGCTAAGATGTTGGAATTTATTTATAAACATAGCTTTAAGTTAAATAATCATTAGCGGTTGATTAACCATACATTTTTGACGTTTGAACGTTTCTTAATTTTTTTTAATTATTTAGTTTATAAATAAAGGGGTTTATGTTCAAACGTCAAAAATGTAGGTATGGTTAAATAGTCGCAATCATAATTATAAGCAACGTTTATAAATAAACCCTTGATCAGGATCAAATTAATTATATAAAGGAAAGATTTCATGTATTTCGTTTCGTTGTAGAAGCTTCTACAGAATTATTTTAAAGAGTTAACGTAATACATTAAATCTTTCTTTCTTTCCTTTCTTTTTCTTCCTGTTTAGCATTTTTTTTTTTAAGGCTGGGAAATCATCCAATGACTGCTCCCGCTCTGGGTGGAGCGGAAGGGAGTGTCAGACTCTTACTGACCCATCCATGTTCCTTCCGTAGCCCTTTATGTTCCGGGGTAGCGGTAACCCTTTCGGACAACCCCGCTTACCCGGCAGGCTTGGCCCTGAGGGGCCCCTTCATATGCTGACATCTCTTTGAGGCGCGCGTGGAACATATACGCGCCGTACGGCACGGGTCTGGTGCTGATCGGACGGTGAGTCACCCATTACTCACCGTCCGCAGGCCCGCGCCTACGGTGGCCGGGAGTCGTCACGTGGCTCCCGGCCGATCGCCTCTACGAGGACACGGCGGTGCTCCGCCCATGCGGGGCAGGTTTGCACCGTGTGCTCTACCGTGTCCTCTGGGCGATCCTCGCAGTGGTGACACCCGGGCGTTTCCTCCCGCCTGATGATGTGCAGGAACCTCCCGAAATATCCATGTCCGGTGAGGACCTGCGTCAGGCGGTAGGTGAGGGCGCCGTGACGCCTCTCTAGCCACTCCTATGTTTAGCATGAGCTCATGCTAAGCGATCTTTTTAAGCAATCAACATTCAATCTGCCTAGCCTTTTGCCAACTCTGTTGGGGTCGGCTTCCAGTCTAACCGGATGCAGCTGAATACCAGTATTTTACATGGAGCGACTGCCTATCTGACTCTCTCCACAACCCAGTAACTGGGCAATACGATACCCCTTGGTAAGAATGGCTGTCAGATTTTCGGGCTTCTGACGACCGGTAACGACTGTCAAAGATGCACAAATGACAGCCGGGACCAATGGCTTAACGTGCTTTCCGAGGCGCAGAGGAGTCTCGGTATGTAAAGATGGTCACCCATCCACGGCAAACCTCGGCAAGCGTAGCTTAACCTGATGGATCGACCTGAGTGGCTGTTACAACTTAGCCACGAGCTCCTTTTTCCTTTTTAAGCAATCAACCTATTTCACTATTATGTAACCACAGATTTCCTAATCAAGGCGCGAGTGAACCCGTGACTGTATTAGCTAGTTATCTCATTACCTGTCACAACTCAATCTTCGTGTGTACACAATGTGATAATTGAGTTAGCGGAATTACCCTACGCGGCTGCAAGGCAACTTGTTGGAACCGCCTTAATACGTCCTACGAGGGTTGTACTTGTCTTACCTTATTTGTCATCGGGCTTTTCATCGGATAATGTTTTCGATGTTGATGGTTAAGAATGCACCAATATATGACATGTTTTTTTTTTAACAACGAAAGATGACAGAAGATGATTTTCCAAAGATGACAGAAGAGGCTTAATATTATGATTTTTGAAGTTTATAGGCTTTAAGTAAAAATAATACGAAACGTCCACATATGTGTAGTCCAAAACTGCATAGTTTCGAAGATATTATCAATCATAATTAATTTATCTCCATGTGTATGTAAGTTTCATTGATAAATACGAGTAATTTATTTTCATTTATACTAATCATTAATAATAATCAAAGAAAAGCGGGGCGATTTACATTAATAATCGTGACTTATTGAATTATTTTGTATAAAAAATGAAAACAAAACAATAATTCATATATTGGCAGTTGATTCTTTGATAAGTTCTCATTCATACCTTAGAGTAATTCATGTAAGAAAAATACCACCCAGTTTTGTAAATTATGACATGAATCAATAAACAAAACTGAATTACGTGAACAAAAAAGTACCAATCTCAACACTCTTGAAAAAGAAAACTATAAAAATTCTACACATCGTCACGTCACTGTGATTTTCACGCAAGAAAACTCCAACGAAAAAATAAGAAATATTCTGCCAAAAAGACAAAATGTAGCAGACAACAAAACAGTACAAATATGAAAACAATAAGCACACGACAAGCATATAAATACATTGTGTTAACTAACAGCTTGTTGGTATTTCAGACGATGTTCGTAAACGTGCCATCTGATCCCAGTCTGTGCGTCTATCGACCTTGTAGCAGCAGCCTCTAGTGTTGCCAGTGCTACAATCTTTTATAGCGTATCATTGTGTCTGCTTTTGTTTTGTGACGTTTTAGCTTTGAGGAAATCTGATGTAACATTTTTATTTTTTCTTTCGAGAAGCAGAATAATTTAAGTCTTCGTGCTTTGTCATAGTTTCCCATGTTTCACAGTAATAATATGATCATCTACAGCCTTTTCTCTTGTATTCTGTAAGTTAGCGTCAGTTTCCGCAGGAATGTCAATATTTCCATCGAATGTCATGAAAAATGTTTCACTTACACACAAACCAGAACCACTCAACCCACTCAATCAATGTTGATGATTACGCTATTATATAATTATGTTTGTAAAACATGTCAATCCCATTAAAGAACCAAGACTGGATTTTCCTAGTTTGAAGAACAGGGGTTTTACTCATTTGCCTTAACCATCCTTTACTGAAACAACATTGATGTTAGCTAAGCTAAGTTTTTGGTAAAAAGTAATTAACATTAATGCTGATTAGTTTAATATTGACACAAATACATTTACGGTTCACGAAATGCAACCGCAATGTTACTAATTATATCTACATCAAATATTTGCTCATTTGCATGGCAAGGCATAAATCAGTCAATAATTGTATAAATTGCTAATCAAAGACGGTTCATAACAATAATACCTTCATTTGTTATTGATACAGACTTTGTATAAATAAAAGTTCCAATAAGAGAAAGTACCTTTACGAGTAGCGCTTTCATGAAAACAAACGTTAAGCTGAACAACGTTACCCCAAGTTCCAAAATTAATGCACTCCACCACACACAGTCGCTGAATTGTAAGTCAGAGAAAGCCAACACTATGCCATTCTTATTCCACCATCGTCCTCAAACTAGCGTCGGCAAGTTAATATTGGCTGAACCTTGTCTCGTTTCTACCCTGCGCCACCCCTGACTCGGCATGTGAGGATACGGACGTTTGTTGTATCTTCCAAACGGCAGCTGAATGGTTAAAATCAATGGCGACTGGGCCTACCCAGTGAACAAGACTTGTGAACAAGGACATAAATTGTGCCTACACAATTTATGTCCTTGTTCACAAGAGGAAATGTCATCTGGATGAATGTCCCGTTCTGTTAGAATCATCAGTGAATGTAATGGAGTCATCTGGTATTTAATATCTTTGTTAGAATATAAATATTAGCATAAAGTTCGTACCATAAAAGAATTAAGTTTATTTTGGTTTTCCAATAGCTGTACCTACAAGAAAATTTTGTCTGGAACTTCAGATATTATTTTCCCTTGCCAAAAAAAGTTCAGAGCAAGGATGAGACCGGTCTTTAGCAATTTTCAGTCAAAGAAAACTTTTTATACCAACGTCTCGGCTAAAAGTTCGCAAGACCGCTCGCCATTAGAGGCTACCCCACCATGTGCGTTACAGGAAAAACTTGCTCGCTAATGCCTAAGTTTCCGAAAGCTTCAAATACAATTTCGGGCCGCTCTTTAATGCTCGCTTAGTATGGCATTATCTTTACAATTTTAGTTCTCCAGCAGGCGAAAGTAAAATCCCCTTTATGTCCGACTTGTTCCGAGACACTCGTTAAAAATTTAGAGAGAGGATTCTCATTTGACAAATGTTGTCATAAAAAGTTTAGTAGTCTAGACTTTATTACTTGTTACTGAACTGACGGAATGATACCCTTCAGCCCCTTTTACTTACGGCCTCCGTACCCTACTATCTTATGACAAATGAATGACTATAATGTAAATAGGAAAAACAGTTCATTCTACAAAAGTTATGTAGAAATAATGAAGTGAATGCTATGTAAGCGAATATTACGTTTCACAGCGAGAAAGTGGGAGTTCTCGGCGAAAACCAAACTCAACTATCTTAATTGTCTTAATAGGTATCACTGCACTCTCATGTAGCAAAGTCAGGAAACTACAATGTGAAGAGGTAAAACTAACTTGGATGATGAAACCAAGAAAGCAGTAGCAAAACTATATATAAATGAGGCATTAGTCTTTCTGAAGATGGAAATATGAAGAGTTGTAAAAAGCATTTTGTAACTACCGCAGTTTAGAGTTGAAAGGGATACGCAACATGTTAAAACCGTTTTGAAAATAGATAAAGAAACCTTGTTACATGATAAGAAGTATATACAGAGTGCGTCTCCACCAAAAGCTATCAGTCAACATGTAACTAAATTATTACGAAGAGTATTTCAAGTAACTTGTCTCTCATTTCGTTGTCCATGCTTCAGGCTTGATTGGAGTTGAGGGTAACTTTATCTGACAATATTGGAGAGATAAATATTTACAAAAAATACAATTGATTCTGACAGTATCTTAATATTGGCATTGAAAAAGGTTAGAAGTAATTTAAAGTGTGATGAAGGCTATGAAATTTTGCGATTGCTTTTTTGGGAAAAACCGATAAATAGGGAAGAATTGATTGGTACTAGATTTAAATAAATAAATTGGAATACAACAGGTAATCTGAACTCATGAAACGTTTGGGTAATGAAATCTATTTCAAGTCACCTGTACTCAAGTACCCATTTAAAGCAGTTTTTATTTCAACCTGTGCTAAAGGGCCCAGTAATGTCCCCATACCTATCTCATTTAAATAAGTATAGGGGAAATCGTAATCGAACCCTTAAACGGGATTTATGAAGCAAATATATAAAATGGGGTAGCACAATTTAATACGGGAAGTTTACCTAAATCGTCGTTGTTGAGTAAATCGAAATTGCTTCTCTTGCCGAATGTAATTGCTTTCCTTCAATGTAGCAATCCAATTATTTTTCTAAACCCTGAAAAGATTTACCCGAGTAATATCGACCAAAGTTTCCCTTCTTATCGGAAAACGATATTGGATGTATGTAGCTTGGCCGACCATGGCTCTAGAGCAGTAGGTAGGCTTAACAACCGCTGTACAATGCTGAGAAATTATTGTTGCTTATTAAATAGGCACACAAAACCCTTTTGTCGAGGAACGAACGAAAACTCTTGGAAATATAGGCTTTTGTCACGTGAGACGTCCTTGCTAACATTTTGGTTGCAGCTGTGAGCAACGGAAACGTTGGCGTGAAAATATTTTCCGCAGTCGCTGTAAAATATCTCCACCGTCTCTAGTACTGGGAGTTATAATTACATTTTTTACGGTTCAACTCTTTGCATTGTGAGCGATATGATCGTTAGAAACGTCGCCAGCAAGCCTGACCTACTTGGGGCTTGTTAGCACTTCCAGGTAAATTAAAAACTTATTGGTTTTCATCGCCGGAATAAAGTTTTCGGAATGTGATCAGTATTCTAGGCGGACGCGAATTGTAACTTTGACCACAAACTTCAGTTGATTCGGAACGTTTGTTTCCCCAATTCGGTGTGGCTAATTTGAATAGGACCCGTGGACTGCGTCAAAGTTTAATCTTCCTCCTAATATTGATCCAGAAGGAGTGAAGTTTTTACATTTCTAACGAACCATGAAAGCGTTTGGGGAGCAATGAATCAGCCCCTCTCTAAGCGATGACTAGTTACTGAACAATGATAAAGCAATTTGGCTTGAAACTAATCAAAGTCAAATGTAATAAATGAACGATTGGCTAACGTAATAACGCCTTCTTATAATTAATAAATAAAAGTTGTTTAGAGTTTTATCAGTTATAAGTTAAATTTCTAGAGCTGCAACTTGTTTCTTTTTTGGTAAGAACAAATGTTTCACGACACGTAATAGTAAATGTGGAATTTTAGATTCTTTGTTATTTCAATGAAAATTTAAGTTTGGTTTTAACCGATTTCGCTGTGGCTGCTGATAAACTAATAACAATAAATCGTGCAGGTACATAAAACAGCTAAAAGTATATTTACGAAGTTCAGTATGTCGGTTTTATCGCTAGGTATCTAGAACTTTTGGCGACAAAACGAGAAAATGTCACGACTACAAGAAAAATGTGTTTGAACAATTCGGTGTTGCTACACTATGTACATAGTGGATGAAATTCACGGAACTTGGGAAATAAAGGGGCTGCTTGCGAGACAAAGGTGGAGCTTATTGCAAATTCCTACGCTCACCTTGCGTTGCTATTAAACCTCCTTTGCGATACTACAATATAATGTTTGTAAATCTCTTCAGTACCGACACGTTAGAGGGGCACGTTCGTTTTGTCTAATCAATCTCCTTTGTCGTGTTAAGTCGTTGCCTTGTTTATGTTTGCATTTTATGAAAGTGGCCAGAGACAACCATTTTTTTATACCTTCTTTTGATTGTCATTTTAATCTGTAAAATAAGATAATGTTAGACAATTCCTACGGGTCACAATTACTTATTAACACGTAAAGTGATGTAGTGCTCTATATAGATTAATGGAGACGTCATGTTGATACTCGCAACAATATCGAACATAATTAGAGCTTGCAGGTATTTACTCAAATATCTCGCATACATCATTATTATAGAGATCTATTAATTAAGCATTAATTAATATCAGAGCATGATTCGAAATACTGAAACAATAGGTACAGCTCGAATACGTAAATTGGTTCTACAGGTAATACGTCAGTCAGTAATATTCCTGAAAAGCCTTTCATCTGCGCTTTAAATGAAAAATAAACTGCCTCTAAACCTTTTCATCATGGCCCAGTCAAAGTTAACGTCACTGGGCCCGCACGAAGCACCATTTCGTGCCATAAAAATATTCATACGAAGTATGGAAAAATTCCTACAATCAGTGAAAGCGGCCCCCCGAGGCATATTGTGGTACAGAGTTTTCATTAAACACAGCGCGGTTTTTGTCCAAAAAAATGCCTACACAGCCCGAGGCGCCTCCCTCGCATATAAGGAATGTTGTCTCTGGGAAATTAGTTCATAAAATTTCGCCCAACTCACAAAATTTACGAAAGTAAGCTACTCTTTTCTACAATCTATGATTATGTTTTCTCTTGTTTTGTTTATCTCGACGTAAAAAATAATTTATAAAATATTCTGGCTCTGTGACATTTTCGTACTTTCTGTGTTGAAGATGAAGAATTTATTTTATTTAAATAGCCGGCCGTTGGTGTTACACTCTGTTAAATTTCCCGCGGGAATTTTTTTTTTTAACGTTTTCATTTATTTATATTTTTGTTTTCTATTCATTGTAGTTATTGTTTTTTATTTCGAGAAAAAAGGTCTCTAGTAATCTGGACTTTACTATTGTATCACAAAACCCAGAACTGGCAGCTAAGAAATAACAAAAACAATATTAACAACGCTCCGACGCCTTTTTATTACATTTCAATAACTGTGTAACACGTTATTTGAACAGGGGCAACTATGGGGCGGTATTACGTACAAATAACAAGGGACACTTACGAAAATTGCTTATACAGAAAACTAATATCAGTGTTTGCCAGCCGCTCGTATGTTATGATGTAGGTTAAAAGTAAATGGGGATATGGAACCCACAATGATTCTGTTACAGTATTTCGGAACGTACCGTACGAGTTTGTGCAGATTTTGGGTTAGTCCAATATTGGTTCAAAGTTTCTAAACCGTATTTGAATTTTCAATTTTGGAGTAAGAGAAAAATATTGGTGTTGGCTGGTGTTTGTTCCAACTATTTGTTAAAACCTTTGTAATTGGCTATCAATATTAAATTTTGCCACCACGCCTATGTTGAGCTATTATAATAAATTAACATGATTATAAATAATGCCCACGAACCTCTTTTAGCAGCCTAGCAATCTAAGTCGCTTTTAAATCAAACCACTGAGGCTTCGAACCAAAAAACATTCAACCATACAGTTTTTACCAGAATTTAATTTGGAAAAATACTATGAAGTTCCGAGGCTTTTAGTTTAAAAACATGTGTTCGTAAATCCGATAGACGTGTGTACTGTGTATTTCAATTAAATACATCCAGAGCCTGTTGGAGTTACCAGATCGAACCACCGTAATCTTTTTATGAAAAGCCTTTCAGAATTTTTCAATCACTACAAAACAAAAAAAGTGGGATTAGTCGGTCGAAAATACATTTCATGTGTGTTTTTTTTTCAGAATCTAAATTACATTGCTTTTTGCAAATCTATAAAAGCGTAAAAAAAGGGGAATACGAGTATACTCTCTAAACATGTTTTAACCTCCTCATGATGGACGTACGATTTTTTTAATATAACGGTCCATTAAAGACTTGTTGGGTGTCTAATTTATTATGCACTTTTAAATAACAAATGAGCTTCTTTTTAATTTTCTGGCCTTTTTTCGCAGTTGGTTACAGTAACTAAGCTAAAGGGGTTGTTAGGTAGATCTACCTAACTACTGGGTTAGGTTAGGTTAAAAAGCTGAGCAACCGCGCGCGAACAGAGGAAGCGAAGCGAGTGGTGCCGCGCTAACCGGCGAGCGCTACATTCAAGTTGGTCGCAGTTATTTAGCTATTTCGTATTTTAGATCCCAAAATATGAGTTATTTTATGTTTCAAAAAGGGGCACAACCATTATGTGTTCAATAATATTTTAAGAAATCAAATCAATTTAAAAATCCAGCAACCGCCGAGTCGATTCTTTTGTTTTTTATAACCACAATGTGTAGGTACAGTTTTTTTTTTAATTTCAACCATAAATACAAAGGATGTTGCTTCAAAAGGAATTATGGAAGAAGTTTGTAACGTAAAGTTCATCAGTTTGTTGGTAAACTTGCTCAGATACTGTGTGTCCGCTGTTCGCTTACTTGCTGTAAGTAATAGGGAACATTTACACGGTTTCTCGCCCGTCAAGAGACGACAATGCCCTGCGAACAAGGACTTACAAATCTTTGCATATGAAACCTTGTAGGCGAGACTATCCCGGCGATTGCAACGCGCATTTCTTTACGCATGAGCGAGAAATTAAAACTCGCCAGGCGTGTCAAGCTGTCATTCAAAAACCGAAAACGGTTACCCATTTTGCTTACATTAACACTTCCAACTTCAAAGGCGATGCAATTCTAGATAGAAAAGAAGAAGAAAAATGTTTAGTGTAAACTTAGTCACTAAATACGAGTACCCCCGTGCAAAGCAGCTAAAAAACCTCATATTCAGAGCCATTAAAACCATTGACAGCATCTCGGCCATGGACAATAGATGGACCACAGACAAAACACTGACAACTGATTTTCTATGAACATGAACAATCTCGTTTTCAACTTGCGATTTGTATGGCTGTTAACAAGGGTATCTTTTTATCACCTTTCCATGGGTAATAGGTACCTACCCTTTACACGAGTCTATTTTAAATCTCTTTTTGGTAATCTCCTATCGGAGGCAAGAAACACTCGCTGTGTAAAGGAGCCTTTATGAAGATATTAATTTAGTTTGCTTTAATTACTCAGCGCTTTGTCTACGTGTCAACATTTACATGTCAAACGTCCACTTGTGAACATCGGTTTCTGCAACAGATGACTTTGGTTACTTTATTATGCTACAGTTAATTAACGTGTTTGTTAGTAGCATTTGTAATTAATATGATAATAGTTATATACGTAATGTAAGGAAAATATTTAAAATTGATCCTCTCAAAATTT
The DNA here is from genome assembly GCA_951799385.1 of Hyppa rectilinea. Lineage (NCBI taxonomy): Eukaryota > Metazoa > Arthropoda > Insecta > Lepidoptera > Noctuidae > Hyppa > Hyppa rectilinea. Next base: position 8,511,178 of record OX637314.1, read on the forward strand.
ATTGACCTTCTGATGTAGACTTTTTTTTAAATTACTGAACATCTCCAAACTTTTAGCGCTTCTTTTTTACTTTGAACGATTGAACCTCTACTTACTTACAGACCTTTTCTCACAACTGGACGCAGACCCAATGACTCAGAGCTGTGAAAACCGACCTACGTCCAAGTTGGACGCAGTTACGGCCCGGCGCGGCGGTTCGGCGTTCCTATTCCTAATTTTAAATAATTCCTTAGGAATTATAACTACACTATTACGCCACTACTCCACAACACCACTACTTCACTACTCTGCTCTACTTCTTCTACTAGAAATCGTATTAATATTTTTGTATCCGAAGTATAAACAGTGGGATCTGACATAATAATGTCGTGTATAAATAATGAGAACGTACCAATATAACCTCGAATAAGGCTCAATGTCTTTAATATTTTCCATCACAATGTTGGATTTTCGGCAATATCAAATTCTAATATCAAGCTGCTTGCCACATGTCGACATGGCATCAATAAAATCCATTCCAATAAAGTTTCTTTTGTGTCGGTGTTAAGCCTCGTCTATATTGGCGCACAAATTGCGTTTCGTGTCCCAAAACTCGTAACTGCCTTTTCTGTACAACTAACGCACGCTGTTGAACACTAGTCCTAATATAGAAAGCTGCAGCTAGCGGTATATCTGGGTTTTTTGCAAATAAAATGTTTTTTTTTTAATCTAAAGGACTTTCACAATCGACGTAAAATCAGTCAGTAGGTCATTGCAATATCAACTCTTTGTAATTGTAATAAAGTATATAAATTAGGATGATTGCCGTGAGTTTGGTAAAACTCTTGGGAATCATTTTAAATGATACCTTATTTTACCCAGGGTAAAAGTTATTAATGATTTTACGTTACTTGAAAATCGTGAATGTGCTACTTAAGGGATATTCTTCTATTGAACCTGATTTAGAAAAAGTAAGTCAGTCAGCTTAATTTTGAGCGGGACTGAAAAGTCCATTTGCGCTGAATGTAGTCAGAATTATCACATCTGAAAGCACATCATTGTCTCCAAAATGTGCCCCAATGTAAACTCTGCTTTACAATCATTTATTCATCGCAGACATTGTTCGCAAAAACAGTTAAAACTTGTAAAGTAATTCGCTTTCCCATAACAACCGAAGATTACATAAAAAATTAAGGATACCCTCGCCAGGCTTGCTACTCCCCTAACGAAAATTAAAAATTTACTCGGTAAACAGTGATGGCCGTAGTTCTCAGAAATGTTTCAATGTATCAAGACCGTGTATTTTTCTCTTTTAAAATGGTATCGTTAGGTAGGTATCAAAGAAATAATATTTAATATCATAACAAGGATTGTTTTGCTTACCGTTCCCCGGGCGAAACGTAATTGGTTAAAGTTCTTTTGGGACGAAACAGAAATGTTATTACAGAAAATGATCCCAGATTCGTACTTTAGAAATAATGGAAGTCGATACCGCTTGATGTATCGAAATAGATGTGATTTTCCTTTAATTTATTGAGTTTAGTCTCCAAAATAATGATGTTGTTGTTCAACATTTTGGTAAACATGTTGGTGTTGATACCGTTGATGTTAAAAACGATCCCGAGTCCCAACCCCAAAATGTAAATGAGGGAGGATACAATACAAACTGAACGTATCACTAATTTCATTCCCCAACTCCGTATAAATATGTATGAACAAACAAGTAATGTAATTTCAAAGATTCTGTAAGCCAGTATTTACGTACTTAAACTGAATTAGCGTATACAACGTGGAACTGTGTAGAAGTCAACACGTAGCAAATGTTCAAAATTATTTAACCTCCTTGTTGCACCAACCAGCGATGCGTTTGCCAGAAAAGGATGGGTAATAACAATCTTAAACTTGGAAGTTGACTTTAGTAAAATATTCAGTGTGCTTCACACCACCTCTTATTATAGAACAGAGAGGTGCTTTATTCCGGTAAAATGGAGATTTGTTGCCCGCAGCACTTCTTTCTTAATTTTAGTTAGGTCTAGAAAATTTCTGTTCCTTATAAAATAGGACCAAAGTTTCTCATAAAAATGTATCTACAGTTGTTTCCTTCATCTTTAATTTCCATTGTGATTCCTCTGTAAGTTGAAGGCAAATGGAATATTAATCTCTGAGACTTTTTGAAACAAATAAGTTTATGAATATTGTGTCTTAATTTATTAGTCAAGTCTTCTTGAAATCTGTCTTTTGTAATGAACTCGGCAGTACTTCAATAAGTTTCTTTAATTTCACAAATGGTGACAGCTCAGACAGGAGAGAATTAATAAAGAGAAATGTCGTGTTATTACGTTAAAAGAAAATTGATAGATTTTTCCTATGGCTAAGTATAAATATTATTAGATTTTCTATGATCAGTGACCGGACCATTTTCGTCAAATCCCAACCAACCTGAGTGCCGATACGTTACGTAAAGTCTAGATGACAATCAAATTTTGCTGTTTCCATTAAAAAAAAAAACTGCAGAAACTTTCTTAAATCGAAGTAGAAGTACCTCAAGATGATTTAATAAATGAAAGCCTACTTCTTCATGTTAACAGTCTACTCAACAAAACAGACAGTGGTTCATTTTCCATCGCTTCAGTTCAAAGTTGTATTCAACCAAAACCACTTTTTAGACGTATATAAGTAGTCTACGGGTAGATACAAACTAGTGCAACACGCAATGTAATTAGTGACGTAATGTAACAGCATTCCCTGATTTGGTCTGTTAACCGATCGGGTACTGAGCCGTTCGACCAATGGAATGCAATAGTAATTGCACTGTCACTCCAAATCGTGTTCGCTCAACGACGTTGCGTTACACCATTAGCTACATTGCATGTTGCAACCGTCTATTCGCACGATAAAGTATCTTGTCGAACCCACAAATACAATTCTCGTATGCATCAGTCTCCTATGAACGGTAATTTTATTTTTATTTCCACGTATTCTATTTTTATTCCCTCGTTCTGTACCAAGTTTTATTACAGAGTGTATTTGACTGAATGGATTGTTAAAAAACGGTGAAGGAAAGTTTAATCTTGGACAGAAGGCAATAAAATAAGGGCGGGAATTTTGTGAGAAGTCGGCGCCAAGCCTGCCAGTTGCAGACAGCCATCGATAGGGTTCCGAATGTAATGGCACCTGCATAGAGTGGAAAATACCTTGCAAAGATTTGAGTTTTTATACTAATTTGAGGGTATAATAATTTTGTTTCATCCTTCATCTTAAATAATCGTAACAAATCAGTATAGAGGAAGATATAAAATAGTCACGTGTTTTATTACCTTGGGGCTTAAACATAACTGGCAAATGCCGGTGTACTATTCTATTCTACTACACTGTATACAGGCGTGACGGTACTGTATTGTTGTTTATGTTACTTATTCACTCCTTGCTTAGAACAATATAAATAATAAAATATGTCGATGGTAAAAATGCTTACCAACTTAGCGAGTATTCCACGTTTGGATCGAGCAAATCCACAAAGTATGCTGAAATTTTTCTGGTATTATCAGCTCCATATCGATATAACACAAACCGTTTCTCTCTGTCATAAATTTGAATAGAATCGATTGGTGTCTGCGCCTCCGGGAAAGTTAGATTTCCCTCAGGACTCCCACGACACCTGACCGAACGTAAAATATATTCTCGATTTTTTCCCACTCCCGAAATGATGGATTAGGGCCATATACGCGATGTTTCATGCTTTAGAAGGCAGGTTCACGTTGAAATATGATGATACTGTTGAGTTTTCAGAACGATTACTTTACGTAGACTTCTGTTGGTATGACATGCGATAGATTTTCTTTATTTGATATTATGTCAGTGCCTTCTTTATAAGAAAGTTTATTTTCATGCATAAACGTAACTCTATGTTTATTCTAACTAACTAAGTAGACCAAGTACGCAGTTTTACAGTTTACCGTTTCAGTTCAGGGACAGCATATCTATAATGCGATGCAAATATAGAGATTCTAAAATCAAAACAAAAGTTTTGTTCACAACCAGAAAAATTTGAAATTGGAAACATTTAAATTGAACTTTGGAATAATGAATGATTGTAGTTATTGACGTATGTTGTGTATCAAAGGCATCCTCTTCCTTCTTTAATGTAAACCTCTCTGTCATCTGGGATCTCTGGCCATGCTACGCCAACACGATCGTTAGCTTCACCGCCATCACCCTCAAATTAATTAATATAAGTGATAGTCCACATGGTAAGTTGGAAACAACAATATACATTTTCTTGGAAAACTTCGAAACAAAACCTACCTGCATTCAAAACTTTCTTCTATTTTGAATTTCCTGCATTTCAAAAACTAAAAATATATTTTTTATAAAGCTAGTATTATAACAAGGTAAAGCGGAACACTTTTAATCGTATTTTTATACTTCAACTTGAAGTTACTGCCTTCAAGCAAGAATCTTTGTTCAAGTCCGACATGATGGGGAGGAATTCCTAAAGAAGTCGTTTTTTGTGAAATGTAATGTTTCTTTTCCTTAGTCAACTTTGAGAGGAAAAAAAGCTTGAACTTAAAAATTCATGGCCTTTTATTTTAAAATTAACGTGTATATTTTGTTGAATAAAAAAGTTTTGGAACTGATTCCATAATCTATACTGATTCTATATTCTTCTTTTTAAATTATTATTTTTTTTTTATTTTATTTTATTTTTTTTATTGTAAGATCCAAAGTTGATTGAAATAAATAAATAATAATAATATGAATTGCAGTAGAGGTTGACTGCTAGAAATCGTCACGTAAAAAAACAGCGTTATGTCCCCTATATGCGACTTTCTCTGTCTCTATCTCCTTCTACTATAAACGTGTGTATGCGTGAGTGCGAGATCGGGGCAGCGAGCATTGTGCCGCCGGATGTATAACCTCAATGCTGAAAGCGTGGAGATTTTATTGAAATTTGTTTTTGTTTTAAATTATGCACGAGAAAAAACTGCGTTCCTAACGGGGCACTTTTGAAAAAAAGTAGAAATATGTCGTTACTAAATACTTAAAATAATTTCAAGCATTCACCAATTTACCTGCTGAATTTCAGGACCTCATTTATATTGAAATGTTGGAATTTTCAACACATGTTTTGGTCATAGATCTGTGGGACAGGTTTTTCCTAGTGCAATACCAGTCCACAAACACTTTATCAAAATAGAATAATAATCAGCATATAATGATCCCACTACTGGGACATAGGCCTCCTCTTTATGGAAGAGAGTGGGCCATAATTCACCACGCGGGCCTCGTGCGGGTTCGCGGATGTCAAAATAGAATTTAAACAATAAATAGTACTTTGTGGCAGTTCAAACTGATATTTTCGTGAATCGATATGTTTTGAATTTCACAGAACGCTCAAACACTGTTTCTTGTTACATAATACAGTTCAGCTAGCTTTTGCTAGCTGTTAACGTTATTAAGTTTAGGTAGACTCAAGTGCTCAACGTGTTCCCTCACCCGGTTAAGAACAGCCAACATAACCTCTGTTCCCCACACAGGGTTACTCCTGTTTACCTAATATTCTTTACGTTACCCAAACATGAACCTTTCTTTTGATTCCTCCGCATTTTTACAAGAGGAAAATATTAATAATGTCGCTAAAATAAAAATACATAGTTCAGCTTGTTCCTACAGCTGAACATACGGAATCCCTAATAAGGGAGGCTTATGGCGAATAACATCTGGGCCCCGAGGACGGCAAACACTTGGCAGTAAACACGAGGTTACAGTAAGAAAAATGTTTTTGTTTTCCAAGGCTTTTTCTTATGTATTGACATAACTTTGTAACGATGTATGACATACATAGCCAGCAGTGTTTCGCTACACTATTTTTTACTTTTTTATAAGAGTGAAGTTTTTCCTTCGCCAGCCGCTATCTTGGAGCCCGCTTTTGTCAAAGAGAGCTTTCAAATTTTTCGCGCATAAAATAAGAAAAATATGCCTCGTGGATTTTTCTGTCCGTCTCAAGTTATGTAAGCTAACAAAGTTCTGGTTTTATGTTAGCTTATCTAAGTTGAATTTTCTTGGCAGTGTGACGATATTCGGAGTGACTTGAAAGCTTGTAAGATAAGCATTTGTAAAATAAAATTAGGTACCCTTGTCCCTGGGGAGATTTGGTTACTAGCTTTCCTTTGAAGTTTCGTGGTGGTAAAGTCTTGGACTTATGTGTTAGGCTTAATCTAAATCTTAGTTAAAATAGAGTTTCGTATTTCTAAGTTCTCAAGAACAAGTAATGTAGCTAACGCTTCGCCGCGTTAGCTTGCCTAAACAAATAAACAGGATCAAGTATTAAAAAAATAAGTGCCGACGTTGTGACAACCTCATATTAAACCTTACAACGGCTGCACGATCAGCCTATAATGTTCCCATAGCTTGGACACAGGCTTCCGTTCTATGAGACGGAGTGGGCCTTAATTCGCCACGCGATTCGGGTTGGTAGATGTCACATGTCTTTTAATTTTTGGTTCTAGAACACGGGCCGGTTTCCTTACGATATTTTCTTTCACCGTTTTGTAAGTAGTAGTGATAAAATAATTTACATTTCAGTGTTTGAGCCCACAACTACAACTCGTAAATCTCACCTGTTACCACTGAGCCACCACTGCAACGACTGCATTGAGTTTTAATACACGCAAGAAGAAAAGAAAATAATATATAGTCCAGAATTTTATTTGCGACTTTAAGAAAAAAACCTTTATAAAACTGGTTCGTTTATAAAGAATAACTTAAAGTACCTATACAACAGGGCCTCATAGTTACTTCGTCAAGTATACGTAATTTTCCTTTTCCTTCCTCGGATCCCTCGATAACATAGAAAGAGCAGCCATAAATACCATCCAATATAGGTTCTCGCCTCCCTCAAATAGTCCATTGTGCGTACAAAAGTAATTCAATACATTGTTATTCCTTTTACGTACCCACAAAACTCTATAAAGTTTCATAATGGTACCTCTGTCACCTATATTAATGGTTCCTACACCGTTTATCTACAGGGACTGAATTAAGAAATACCTGTCGTCGCATAAATCAATAGACGTGTGATATATTGTTATCGTGGAAGGGGTGGTTGGTGGCTCCCTGGTATTTTATCCTCACTTGTTCTGCAGCCGCTGCATCACCATTCCAGGCACGCGCCACATCGGGGGAGCCTAATTCTTCTCCTAATTTCGCACCTTATTGTTGGCGGGTGGTAAGAAAATGGGTATTTTTTTGGTATAAATTCAACACCACGCTTACAGGTCTATGAACTTTTATTACCCTTATATTTTGTTCGTAATATTATTACGCCATAATAGAGTATAACTAGCTGGGTGAGTTTTGGCGTAGGTACCTTTAATAAGAAGAAATTGGATTCTAAAAATAAGTTGTTTCTTAAATGAATCTTTTCACGACTGATTGTAGTTATTTAGGAGTTGGAGCATAATATATTTTGTACTGATCGATGATAATACATATTTATGCATAAACATTTTTGTACATTAAGAATTTCTACATTAAACTATATTTTATGATTTACCTAGAATGTAGCTGCCTAACTCTTTGGAGAAACAAGGGCGATGTTATGTTATGCATAGCAAATCAAGTTCCGTAGTAGAAATCTATCTAAATTTAACCTATTTTTTACCCCTTGGTAAGACTGGCTGTCACATTTTCAGGCTTTAAGACTACCCGTAACGACTGTCAAAGATCCACGAATGACAGCCGGGACCAACGGCTTAACGTGCTTTCCGAGGCACGGAGGTGTGTCGATATGTAAAGATGGTCACCCATCCACAGACCAACCCCGGCAAGCGTAGCTTAACTTTATGGATCGATCTGAAATTTGTGAAGTGGTATAAATATAAAAATCCAAAATATAACCTGTGCGTAACCACTGACAGACAAGAAATATTTTCAGACGCATTTCAATTTTACGAAATATCATGTGCTTTTTTTTCAATTTAAAAGGGGAAAGTGTAATGTGGTTCTTATATGCCTCACCCATCACAATTCGGAGCATCCACGAAATGAAGTTGGTAAAATATCTTAGACATTTGTCAGACGATTACCTCAGGGGAGAGAGGGGAGTGGCCCCCTGACGAAATTCACAATTTCGAACCCCTGAAACAACTTACTATGAATATAAATTTTGTTATCTCTCTTGCACCTTGTATTTATTTTAGTGAGGGTAATGAAATATAGGTGCAAATTAAATGAATATTTTTCTAGCATGTATATATTTTTTGAAGTGTAATTTTGATTAAAATAAATATTTAAATACTGAAAGATTTTCTTGATAATGTATTCTGCTCTGAAAATATAAAGAAAAGAGTGCACGAGTTTTTAGAGCTTCTAGTTTTTTCTCTATCACCAGAAATGTCAATACTCTAAACACGATTTCCCAAATTGCTATCACTGACTTTCAGTCGCTCATTCTTGAGAATTGTTTGTAGTTTCAGTAGTTGACTACTGAAACTACAAACAAAGTGTTCTCGAAAAACCTAAAAAATTCCCTGTACCCTTCACAAAAAATTAAGTTCACACACCGAGAATGTACAGAATTCGTTTAATTATAAGAAGCGGCGTACTTTCCCGTTATTTCGTATTTAGATGGGGCCGCTATATTTTGAGATAAAGTTTTCCCCAGTTGTGGAAAGAATTTTAATAGGAAAGGAATTGTTAAGAGGCCGGTGGTGGGTCAAAGCGTTCCTCGCGAGGTACTAACAATACTCGTTATAGTGTAAGCTTGTCTTTAAGTTCCTCCATCGAATACCCCGGGGATTTCATGTTCGAGTGGTTCCCTTTGCTATTTAAATAACGCTGATATTTTCTTTAGAGCTTCGGTGCAGCTGAACGGAGGTTCTAGTATAAAATTCAATGTTTTAAATTCAAAAGGTTGTTCGTTCAATGTTTGTTTAACTAACCTTATGTCTGTCTGTGTATTTATGAGATGGATTTTTAGACTGGATTCAATATCACGAGTGTGTTGGTTTAAATTGCAGAAATTACAATTTTTTAATATTTGTATTGCAGTGTACCTATATAGAGATAGAATACTAAAATAATAAAAAAACTGCAGATTTTCTTTAGCAAGTCTCAAATGATTTCTTAAAGAATAGCTATCGTGTAGCTGTGTATTTCTTTATGATACTAACTTGGCTTCTTCTTATAAACTTTTAATATTTTCCTATAATTTCATGAACTTACCTCGCCAATTAAAAAGTTCAGGACTTAAGGCTTCTTACTACACCGAGCTCTTTGAAAATGTTCCTCTACTATCATAATCTCTATGGATTAGCACTACGGCGCCATAATAGTTACCTACTGGTGGCGGCATCCGGCCAGCGACACCACTTTGAGGGCGAACATCCAAAATTTCGAACTCTCAAAGGATGTGGCAAGCCCGAACGGAAGACAAGCGCCGTTGAGAGTATCAGGAGAGGATGGAAACTAAAATTTTCATAAATACGTAAAATTGTGGTAAAGTTTGTTGAAAGGGTTCAATGGTCTGAGTTTATAGGGTAGAAAAGTCTATATTTTGGTACCTATCAATGTACTTTGTGTATTTCAAATATGGATTTAGAATAAAAATAATATGATCCTTATCCTTTTGTAATAAAGTTGAAAATCCATCAAAGAAATTTGACAGATTGGCTTGATGTACTGGCCTCTTTACCTACCACGTCAACGAACGACTTGCAACCTATGCTGGTCACAAGACATTGAAAATCGAAGCTTACTTAGTTGGGAAAAATACTGGCCGAATAATGATGAACGTAATGAAAAAACGCAATTCGCATGTCGCATGCAGCAAAGATCAGCTGACTATTAATAGTTTAGCCAATAATTGTGTTGCTATACGGAAGTTTTCAAAGCACATTCAGAGCCTCTCGACAGTTTTAGAACTGTAATCAAACCCATAGCGTTTAACAGCCGCGTTTACAACCACTACGCCGCAATGGGCCAACAGATAATACCTTTGCCTTTTCTATTGTTGGATGAAGAGAATTCCGCTAAAGGTACCATTTTGATAAAAATAGATGAAGGTACAAAAGATGGAAGGATTTATCGTGCGGCCACGAATAGGATATAGGTATCGTGCGCATGTGAGTGGAAATACCGGAACCTCGAAGAACATACTGACCAGTTTTGTCCTTCAAAAATATTACTCTTGGAACACTTTAACCGTTTCATATTTAAGATAGGTATTGAGTAAGAGAGGCAGATAAAATGGGCCTAGCTTTTAATTAGGCAGTCAATTAACGCGCAAGCACGTGTCGCTTGGTAAAACGTGAAAACTTATAGGGTCATTTATTATGGAGAAATGAATAAATCTTCTTCTTTCTTTTCGTGTGGTTTGTGACTAACCTGGTGTCAGAGTTTTTATACTGCCCATGGTCCTCTGACTTAGCTTCACATACTGTTAAGAAATATCTCTCATACATGCTGGTGGTTTACTTCACCGATTTTTAAGCAAGTGATAATTATACTATACGCACATGAATCCGTAAAATCAGAGGTGCGTGTCTTGGGTTCGAACTCAAGACCTGTGACTTGGCAGTCCGACACACCATTAGGCTATCACTGCTGTGAAATAAATCAAAAATCAAAAAAGATAAAAATGCGAACTTTTTTTTCGAATTTTCGACGAAAAATGTTCGCATTTTTATCTTTTTTCTCATTACAACGATCTTAGATACCTGTCCCACAGCCGACGAGAAAGTGACTTACCTACTATTAACAATTTTCTCGATAGAAACGTACAATGTTTGTAGGTCCCATGTAAGTATAAGAGATACATAATATATGAATAGTTGATCATATATTATGTATCAATCTGTTCACACTGCCACCGGCAACTACTCGTTTGTCGGAGTGACGAAAGATGTCAAAGAAGATACTCGCACAGCTAGCAGACTTCTCGTTGAGAGTGAGTCTCACGCTTGATACTCATGCATACCAGCGAGTAACTAGTTTCTAGTTGCTCTATTGGCTTCTCGATAATCGCCGGCGGTTGATACCTTATTTAGAAGAAGTAGTATCTCCGCCTAAAAAAAGAAAAACAAGACTTTCTTCTCTTTCTTACAAAAGGGTTTAAAATTTGTACTTACATCTTGCAATCAGTGGCAAGTCGTACCTATCTCTTCTAATTGTGTTTTCCGGCTCACGTATAAAGACAAACAGCTAATATATGCAAGCAATTTGCGTTTAATGCTTCGAATCCTGGAAACAATTTGTTTGTTAAATAAAACTGCAGTGAACAGCCTAGTATTTTGAAGGGAATAGCTGTAAGGTGGGTGTGAAATAAGTCACCACACCGTAAGGTGAGTCGTTATAACAATTTGCAGAATTGTATCAATCGGATGTGCCTGTAGTTGATTTTTAGATCTTATAAAATGTATATTATTCAAGAAAAAAAACTGTACCTATTAATCCTTAATAGAGTTTTTTTTTGTGGAGTTCAAAATTAAATTACTGATGTACAGAGGCCAGCACGTCAAGTTACACTAATCTGTCATATTTCTTTGATAGTTTTTAAACTATTTAACAAAAGAATAAGGTTCATTTTCAATTGAGAAAATTTGACAGTTAGGGTCTGTTCAATTACAATTAACTAAGCAAAGTTATAGTATTTTTTTCCATGCAACAATAAAACCGTCTTAAAATAATTTGACTGTCAAAATACCCATAAATTTTAACTTCTGTAACATTTATTATAACATAGCCAAACACATTGAATTATAGTTCAGATACTGTAAAGTAAGAAATAAACTACAAATTACAAGTCGACACTAATGACTAGTTTGTCATGATTTATAGCGTCTTTGAAGTAAAAAACAGCAATAACTTCTAAATAAAAAGTTCAGTCCACGAAAATTAATACACAGTGAACGAATTAGCTGAACAAATAATGCCTACAAGATCTTTTGGTACATACATACTACTCTGTCAAGAAAGTACCGGGAAAAGATCAATAATACACAAAATGTTTTGTTATTCATCCAAATTTATTTTATCACCTTCAAAGTATGCTCCTTTAGAAACGATACACTTGCGCCAATGAATAATCCATTCATCAAAACATTTTTTAAACGCTGCTTCCGGAATTGAGTTCAGTTCTCGCCGCGAATTCTCCTTTATGTCTTCTATCGATTGCCTCGAAGTGGTAATTTGAGTTTAGGAAAAAGAAAAAAGTCAGCAGGAGCCATATCTGGTGAATATGGTGGTTGCTGGATGGTATTTGTTGAGTGTTTGGTCAAAAATTCGTTCACAATGATAGCCTTGTGCGAAGGCGCATTGTCGTGGTGCAAAATCCAAGAATTTTCTTTCCACAAATCTGGCCTTTTTCGTCGAATTTGCTCTCTTAAACGCCGCATAACGCTCAAATAATATTATTTATTTACCGTTAGACCTTCCGGTAAGAATTCAGAGTGCACAACACCGCGATAGTCAAAGAAAACAGTCAACATGACTGACTTTTGATCGACTTTGGCGTGGTTCTTTCGGTTTCGGTTCAGTTGGAAGGCGCCACTCCGAAGCTTGTTGACTAGTTTGCATGTCAAACTCGTAAACCCACGTCTCGTCACCAGTAACAATGCGTTTCATGAATGTTGGGTCCGAACTGACTCGTTCTAGCATGTCCTCAGCGACTTTCATGCGATTGAGTTTTTGGAGAAAATTCAGATCTTTTGGGACTAGCCGAGCAGCAACATGTTTCATACCCAAATGATTAGTTAAAATGGTACGGATCGGCTCGTGAGATACAGAAAGTTCGGCGGCTATCTCTCTCAGAGTTGAATGGGGATTTTCAGTCACTATTTTCTTCACTTTTGCGATGTTAACTTCAGTTGCAGACGTTGACGGCCTACCAGAGCGAGGCAAATCTTTCATCACATCTCGACCGCTTTTGAATGCTTTGAACCACTCATAAGCACGAGTTTTTAATAAAGTCGATTCACCGTAAACCTTCTGTAACATTTTCAGTGACTCCGAACACGAAATTCCATTGGCGATGCAAAATTTAAGACAAACTCTTTGTTCGATATTTTTGTCCATTATGAAATTCGCAATACACACTATATATGATATTACTAAAACCAGCACTGTATTTAATATAAATAACAGATGCAACTCAAACTCCGCGCCAAAATGGAAAACAGTTGTGCCAATCTAACAACTACAAAAAAAACAAAAATTTGAATTTGGAACCATAAACAAATCATCCATTCCCGATACTTTTTTGGCTGAATGTATTAATGTACCTACATTACTGCCACCAAAACGGTGTATATGTCACCGTTAGATTGTAAAGATCGTTAGATTACAATCTATCTAGCGAGATTGTAAACTATCGATAGATTGTGAACCGTATCATTATGATTGCAATTTGACTCATTATTCTTCGCTATATTGTAATCTACCGAAGTGAAACCGTTAAAATACAATCTATCGATAGCCTCCTAAAAATAATCTCTTTTTTCCATATTTTTTTCTATATAATCTAGTCGTATCTGGTAGGTGGTCACAGTTTTAACCTAACCTAACCATTTTTTAAACGTCCTACACAATTTGACCGCGATCAAGCGAAAAATGATGCGTTAAATTGCAATCATAATGATACGGTTCACAATCTATCGATAGTTTACAATCTTACTAGATAGATTGTAATATAACGATGTTTACAATCTTACGGTGACATATATAAAGGATGAGATAGACCCTAATTATTATAAGAATTTCACGGAGAGTTACGTCTCCATCAGGTTATTTGCATTAAAGAAACACACCTATATCCATACATATCTCTATCTTCGCTAAATAGTATAAAACAAAGACACTCCCCGCCGTCTGTCCCTATACGCTTGGATCTTTTAAATTACACAACGGATTTTAATGCGGGTTTCGTCAATAGATAGAGTGCTTTAAGAGCAATGTTTATACGTATAGTTAAACTAGCTCTGCTTAAAAATCGGCGAAGGAAAACATCGTGAGGAAACCAGCATGTCTGAGAGATTTTTCTCTACAGCGTGTGAAGCTAAGTCATAGGCCCATGGGCAGCATAAAAACTCTGACACCAAGTTAGTCACTAACCACACGAAAAGAAGAAGAAGACTAGCTTTCGCCCGTGGCTTTGCCCGTGTGATAGTATTTACGTTGCACGTATTTGCACGGGGCAAAGCCGAGGCCGGTCGGTAGCTATAAATAATTAAAGACGCTTTTCGTGTCTGTGTGTCCGCGTTATTCTTTTACGCTACGAATTTTGATACGGTTTTGACAGGTTTTTACCATCATTCTGAAAATAATGGGGGTTATACCGAATACAGAAATCTTGTGTATTTGCAGTATTCTGTCACCTTGTTCCGTTCAAAGCAGGACCGGCTCGCTACCTAATTAATATTCGGAAATGTACGTTGATCAAAACTGAGATGCGATAGAATGACTGGTATTTCTGTAGACTACTACTTAGTATGCTGAAACTGGCCTATTTATATAATTCGTTTATGCTTGTTTAGATAGAAGACGTCTATTTTCGTATTGGTTAATCATCCGATACATTTCAGGCAATCTGTCTTCATCTGACGGCTGGATGTAAGCCCAATGAAGCTTTTAGGCTAGCTCATGTTTTTTTCTATTACGACGATATTGGGGTTAAAATATTTTCTATATTCTACTGTATGTTGTATTACGGAATAGGGCTGCAAAAAAGGTATTTAGGAGTTAGTTAAAATAAAATGCCGCTGGCAATTTACTAACACTTAGCAGCAGAAATAACCCTTCGTTTCATAGACAATAAACGTCAAGTCGATACACATCGAGTAGACGAATAGTCTATTGTTTGAAAAACCCGTAAAAGGAAGGAAACCGCTAGCACCAAAGTTTAACGATGTCATTGGACACCGCACACAAACTTTTCGCAAGGAAACTTTGCCACGTGACATGTAAGTAAAAGAAAAAGAAAAGATGAGCGTCACAAAATTACATAGAAAGCCGTAATATTCCTAAGAATTTCCCGAACGCAATATAACTGCTCAGGGCTCACGCCTTTTGAGCCGAATGTTTTACCAAATTGACGTTCGACATGAGATGATGCATTCTTTTGATATGGTAATCCGACCCAACCCTCGGGCAATAATCGATTATTAAATAGGTAGAAATCGGCAGATCAGGATCCCTTATCCACTGTTAGAGTGTTAAGAGGATTCCTTTATGACATGAAAGGTCGACTGGTCGTTGTTGAACAAGAAATCATTTTTGGCAAATTACTTTTGTGCCTGTCTGAATTTTCAAGGACCAATCTGTGGGCGACGAGTTGCCGCAAGGAGCTATCTTGGGCCCTATACATTTCTTAGAAGATTATGAATTTTGGTAATGAATGCTTTGAATAAAATGTTTTAAATTAGGTTTCAGATTTCCATATAGCGGAGGCGAGGGCGGTTAACATTGTGTAAATTTGGGCCTGACTTGTCGATTACACAGCAGCTACGGAAGGAAGAAATTTGAATAGCTACATGATAGAATAATTGGCAAGAATCAGGAATGTAACAAAACACTGTTAGTCACTTAATATTTCATTTCATAGAATACATTTTCGTACATATATTTCGCACTAAGTGCCTACCTAATTCTAAAGGTACGTACTTACTTAGTGTTATGTTGTGTTATTTGGTTGTGGTAAGTACTTGGTAACACGTAAGGCGAGCTTTTTTTATCATTTTCGAGCAAAAGCACTTACTTAATTTCAAAAACCCCTCAATTTTCTAGTTCGTATATAAAAATATAAAGGGTTTTGTTTATTTAAGAAAATAAATGGGCCCTTTAAAATGAGCTCTCTTTTCAACGTCTTAAGCAAGTTTCTAGGAGTTATAAGGCTGGATTTTCTTTGGAATTAATAAACTTTTATTGTTGAAGCCAAGAAAGCTCTCGAGTGTTAGTTGCTAACTTCATTTCTAAACTCATAAACAATTTTGGTTTATTATTGGGTAACTTGCGTTCGTTATTCTGTAGACAGCAATAGCGCCATCGGCGGCAAAGTTTGTGGTATCTAATATAAAAAATGTAATGTTCTTGTAACAAATTCAATAAGTGGTTTTCCCGTTTTAAGGCAGCGTAAACGTTTTGAAATGTACCATGCTAATGTATATATCTATCCATTCAAATTCGCATGAATAATTTTATAATAGCACGTAAAAAATTTGAACAGCATTGTAATATTCAAACCTAAAAAAAACCTATCTGAGGTCAATACAGTCACTAAAATCAAATATCTATGTAACATTTAAGTACCGTAGTAAAAAATTTAAGAAATAAATTCAACAAGTAATTCTAACCAAAAAATAAAAACAATTTCAATTATTCTCAAACCACTTAGGATGTTATTTTATATGAACAGATTATTTAGTATCTATGATTATATTTTTTTGTTTTTTTTGTTCATATATTCGTATTTTCGTTACTGAAAATAAATATTCTCTATGAAGAATGGAATGGCATGCGGCGTTCTGCGCGGGATCGTGAAGGACGGGGTAAGGAAAACGCACAGCCCATTGGTGGCCAGCTCACAAGGTCACACGTACTTACCGTACGCCTTTAACCAGCCTTTTTTTGTTTTAAGGCTGGGAAATCATCCAATTACTGCTCCCGCTCTGGGTGGAGCGGAAGGGAGTGTCAGACTCTTACTGACTAAAACCCATCCATGTTCCTTCCGTAGAAAGTTCTAATAGGAAACACAAACTTCAAGGTATAAAATCATCCATATACAGATTTAATTACCAGAAAATATAGGCACATCAAAAAAATTCAAAAGGCAAAAAAAAACAACTTACTATTTACGTTTGCTAAAGCGAGTTCGTCATACCTAAGCATCGTTAGATAAGATGCAGTAAGCTCAATAAGGCTTACAACAAATACTTTAAGTGCCACGCTGGGAAACAAACAGGCTTTAATTTCCTTTTATAAATTGAAAAAAATAAAAGTTAAAATGTCTTTGAACATTTGTATTGCTAAGAAGATTAATTTTATCTTTTAATCAAAATAAAAGAAGAATATATATAAAACCTTTTTCGGACTAAACATTGTGTATCTTTTAAAAGGAACTGTTACTGTGTTTACTAACAAGTGCACGGTCGTTTTTGATACTTTGACAAAGTGAATCCTGGAAAAAGCGAATAAAAATCAAAACTGGAAAGAGTTGGGGAAGTGCTACGTCGAAAAAAGCGTTGGTGAAAGAGATGACGAAAGCATCCCATCTCTTTCCACTTCATCTTTTTTGAATTCGAGATTGTGAACCAAGCCTACGTGATGTACCTACCGAGGAGCGAGTCATGTCTACGACAAAACAAAAAGTATATATATAAATATTTAATGACAACATTTTAATACTATACGCAGTATTAATTTACTGTATTTCCTGTCGGCAACGTTTAATACTTGACAACTCTTAAAATAAAACTTAAGAAGACATACGATGCCCAATACATTTTAATATTAACTTCATTACCAGTTTTTCAATATTCTTTTTAATATCGTAACGTTAATCGACTTATCGATCAATATTAATTAGTTTTTACAAAGTAACTGATATGTGTGCAGGCGACAGGTCACTGGCCACTTGAGACGTGCCGTCAGATCGTATCTGAAGCCTGCGCAAGGAGGATATGACGACTTTACTTTTTGCTGAAAAAAAAAACTTCGAAAGATGTCTGAAGAGCGGGGCGACGCCGCGCGCCGCTCCGAGCCGCGCCGAAAAAAATGCATAACGATGCTTTGACACCATCACTTTGATGGTGCAAGTCGAAAATAGAAGGTTTTTTCTAAGAATAATTGCTGAAAAATTTTAATTACGAGCAGCCGGGTGATATGTTAATGCAATCTTATATAGTTCTAAATAGTTTTTATTAGAGTCCGTTAGAAAAATGTAAGAGAAAATAATTATGTAAATGAAACAGATCTGAATTTATTGAGCAAAAATACTAACTCACCCCGCCATCCCGCGTGCGGGATTTGCGTACGGGTGGGATAACAATCATTCGATCCCCTTCAGTTCCTCATGGAAGGCTAGCGATGCCTTGGTGTTACTATCTATCTCACGGAGAGTACATGGGTTACTGAAGTGCCCTTTAAGTGGCAATCATCGGGCAGTAACACTTACCAGTAACACTTCCAATCTAAAATGCAAAAAAAATCCAGTTAAGAGTTGACCCGAAAGCCCTGACCTGATATAATATTCTTACACTCTATCCTTTGACGCAGTTCCACAAAAAGCACGTACTCCACTATGTTCAAACACATACTTTTCCAACTACGACTTCAAAATAAATCCGTGCCTTGTGGAATACATAAAAGAAAATAAACAAACAGTGACGAAGCGTCGGAAGAAGCGTCCTGTCTGATCGGAAATTCCGTTATTCGCAGAGGGAATTGACTAGTGGCGCATTCGGTGGGTTTGAACTCCAAGAGTTTGCAGTTCGAGCGCCATAGCCCAACTGCATGTGATTGGTTTCCAAACGTATAAAAGTTTAGGTTTAAAGAGCATAGTTTACATGCACGGGATAGGTTCGCCATGAGGAACGCGGGTCGTGTTAAAAAGTTCTGGAATCTAAATGTCTTTGGGAGTTTGCATGCGAGATGGAAATAGATAACTATTTGTAGTGTTATGATAGCCTGGTACCTGTTTCGATTTGCTGAGTTATGGCTTTGCAAATTGCGTATGTTCAGACATACTTGGGTAAATTAGTAGGTGGAGAAAATTCAATATTTTAATCGCTTTTATGACAACATCGCTATTTCCTTTCACTCGATAAAAATTACTGTATTTGCCAGCTAACTAATGGTCGCTCAGCTACTCTACTTCAGGCGACCCACCGATTAATTTCCGCAAAAATAATTACAAATAATAACATCGCGTTATGTAGAGCAACGTGTTAATCATACTGCTATCGTGTGAGTTTGCTGTCGAAGAAAATTGCTCAATCAAAGGCCTGGGCAGGTCAAGCGTGACTTAACTCATAACAATGTAATAACCGGCCAGCGAACAGCTTATTGACCTATTAGCTTTTCACTACTTGAATATTTATAGGCACTGATAACAGTTGAAAGTGTACTCGCCTGTAATTATACAGGTTGTTAGTTTGACGTTATTTTTAGTTGGATGTTGTACAAAATATTTTATAGGAAGTCGGCAAATATTGTGGCCGAAATTGTTAAGTCTATTTTTGCCGCAGTTCGAAATTAGTTTTACACAAACTGGATCATGAAACGTGATTTTACACTGCGGTAGGTTGTTTTATTTAGAAATACTTTACTTATATTGCCAAGTACTAAAGTGTACGTAAATGGAATGTTATTTATTGCTTAAGCTGTCGACCGTTCCCACCTGAGTGAAGAGTGATACGCAGAGGTCAAGCCAATAAAGTCCGTTTGTGATCCCTGCCCAAGGTGGCATCCATAAAATGGTCTATCAAACTTGTAGCTAGTTTGAAAACTACACGCAATCTTTAAGAATGTCATCGAAGAATATTTAGAAGTCCACGCATATTTGATGAAGGATTTACGTGATACGCCAAAGATGATAGGGCCAGGTGAACTTTTAATCTAATATTAAGGAATGTAGCTTTCCAGCAAAATTCACTAGGTATATATCATAACATCTCAGTATTATTTCAGCTGGTTTCTTCTGGGGCATAATGAATAGAGGAAAGTTTACTTAATCTCATCTCCCCACGGCTACGCCAGCATTACAACAATGTTTTTATGAAAGAACACCTGACTACACTGCCGTCTTGGCTACATGCATTATGTGAGCCTGTATTGTTTCATATTTTTAAAGAAAATGCACTATTGTTCGAATCTAGATCTTGAGAGGAAGGAAAAATAAAGATTTGTTTCACAATTAAGCGGAACGGGGATATTTTTTGTATTGTTACTAACTACCCAGCTTGAAACGTGTGAATAGGCAGATTAGTAATTAGTGGAGTGAATGTTCAGGTTTGAGGTTGAGGTTACTGAAGACAGAGTGTTACGGTGCAATTTAATATAGGATGACTTGACTTTTTTTCTTGATAGTATTCAATATATAGAGAGAAAAAATAGTTGGATCCACTTGTCTTTATAAATATATTAGAAAAAGGTCTGATCTACTAAGAGATAGAGACACTTCAATGAATACAAATCACTCGAGACAATTTGAAATAAAAAGCGCCATCATGCTTAGATTGTGCTTCAATCGTCCTATGAATCAACACCTAATATTTATTGTATGCTTATGATATTATCAATATTATACCTAATGGATACTTCAGAAACAGATTTTTTAAATATTTAATAAATCTCCGGTGTGTCCGTATTTTAATGTAATTTTAGACTTACATAAATGTAGTCATAATTTACATCGCAGAAAGTAATTTTACCGGACCAGGCCATTAATATTAGATCCAGAGTAATGTTCTTTGCAGAACGAGCTATGTACTGTAGATTTTTCAGCAAAATTGTATTGGTCTCAAAGGTTAGAAAGCTAGTCAAAAATAATTCTTCTTTTTCATAAACATGACAAGTCCAACTGTACCCCTCAAAGGTTTTCAGCTCCAATATCAATATAATTATTATATGACTATTTACACTGGGTATCAAATTAAATAACTAATTTAGGTACTAAAGCGTCTACTCGGTCGCGTCCATGTAATCCGGAAACGTGCATATAAGACTAGCAGCGTTGCCACGTTGAATGGCAGTACCATTTTTTTGACTAAAGAACGAACCTCGTAAAGTGTCGACCATTCGGCCAAAACTTTCCTTAAAAAGGAGACGCGCAATCGGGCTCCACGCGCGTTTCAACCCTAAACGGTTCAAAACTGTAATAACCGCCGCTTGAGCGTCTTAGTAGTCGCAGTGGTGCATGGTGGTGCGCTAGCGCAACAACAGCTATCCTGCTTGGAACATGAGATGACGCAAGTGTCGACACAGGTTCAATTAGTTCCAATGTAATTTGTACGCCGACGCCCACTGGGTAAGCGGGATCGTCCGAAAGTTAGAGTCTGACACTCCCATCCGCTCCACCCAGAGCGCGAGGAGTCATTTGATGATTTCCCACCCACAAAAAAGGGGCTAGACTATACTCATGAAAATGAACGTTGACTATGGAACTATATCGGAAATCATGAAAAAAAAACAGCTGTTCAGTACATTTGTGTTCGCATAATTCGTCAAAATGTATGGAACTGCTGATTTTTTTATCATATCAGAGTTGGTGCCATGGACAAAGTTGTTGATTTCCATGAGTACTATACAGCCTGAAACTATGTCTCTCGTTTAACGTAACCCACTGTATATGTAAATGAAAGCAATTTGTTACTAACAGTGACAAGAATAACATTACTAATGATGACTGTAGTGAGTACCAGATAATGGTTGCAGGAGTAAAACTTAATCGCACATTTATTTACCCTGACACAGCCTAACAAAATAAATGGATCATTGTCTTATCTCTTAATGTTATGAGGACTTAAGACTGTTTGATTGGCTATTCTGTGGTTTTATATCTTGCGGTGTCTTTATCGGTTGGTTATTTCGGCTTTTGTTTGTTCGAATCTTATCGTAACATTTACTGAGAATGTGCGATTTAAATACTAACAAGACGATATTATCGTAAATCTACGGCATCACGAAAGGCAAGGGAAGCCCTAAAGTTATATAACGCATACATTTTATGAATTGTGGACATTAGAAAATATAAAAGTAGATAATAAGTACGCTTGGATGTTGGTATCTATAGCCATTCGTATCAATCTGCCTAGCCTTTTCCCAACAATGTTGACGTCGGCTTCCAGTCTAACCGGATGCAGCTGAATACGTTAAGCAAAATTGGTAGTTTTTTTTTAAGACACAGTAATTCATTATCGAATTGAGGGGTAGGATTGATTCAAATTAGTAAAATCACTAGTTCAGTACTAGTGATTTTACTAATTTGAATCACAGCAGATTGGAGATTCAGTTCACCATAACATTGATGAATATTGGCCGCAAACATTGGGCTCAGATAACCATAAAATCGAAACCAAGACAGAAGGAAAAACAAAAACATTCAACTAGTGTGGTAGTAATGTTACTATACCAGGACAAAGTTGAGTAATAAGGCATACCAGTTCTCCATAACAATTACGCTACTCGGAAGTAATAAAAGTTCTTTTTTCTGTGTACGTGACGCAGGAATCAACCGACTCTTATGGACGTGTTCGGCATAGCTTACTTACGGTTATTCCCTTTTATTTTCTTTTAGCTTTCTCCTGTTCTTACCTCTTTGCTCTCTATTAGGTATGACTAGACCATAAACTTACGATTTGATGATTTTAGTAGCTATTTTCTTTGCTGGGTTTTCGCTGACTATTTTAGTATTGGTTTGATTATTGATTGATCTGCTGTGAACTCGGCTACGGGTGTAGCCGAGTATTTTTAATACTTTGTTCAGCCAGTTCTCTGAACTAACTCTGAACATCACCCCTTGGTAATGTCCTGAAAAGTGTTACATACTTTAGATTGAACATTATACCAGCTGTTGTCAGCTTTGCCTGCCTGCCATTTAACGTACAGCTAATCAGAGGAATTGCCTGTTGAAGCTTATCGTAAAAAAAAACAATGTCATGATTACTAAATGTATCGATATTTAACCACTTATTTCCACTTCTATATTGGCAAATACAGCAAATAACCAAGCATAGTTCACCACAGAAAATCTGAAAAGAAACATAACCTCACGCCTTGTTTCCCCGAAGGGTAGGGCAGACGTGTACCTATGTATTATATAATAATTACGTTTAATTTTAATGAAATTGGGGAACTTATAATTGCCATCAACCGGGCACATATCCAGACTCCGGGCTTCTACTCAGAAATTACAAATAGAATAACCTAATAAGTCACACTTTTTTTTGTGAAAGGAAAGTTATCATACAAGTACTTGCAACCTCTGAAACTAATTTATTAGCTCAACACGTGTCTCCGAGACCTTTCCAGCAAAGAGCTACTTTGTTGCATTCAGTGCCAACATAAAATGTGAATGTATTTCAAATACATTAGGATCGTGAGGGATAGATTGCACTTACCTACATCGGCTTCGTAGAACGAAGTTGTAGAATGTAAGTAGGTTTGACAGAACTATTTTTCTTAGCTTTAGTCACCGTGTATGGTGCTAATAATAATAAATTTGATTCGTAAAGAAATGTTTGATTATTGTCTTTCAACGAACGAAAACTGCGTAATTGGGTATTTGAAAGGGTAGTCAATAACGTTACTTTTTATGACTTATCAAAACGCGGAATTTGTACGTAATTTAAATGAAATATAACAATGTGTCGTCACAATTTTTTAGAATCAAATGGAATACTTATTAGCATTAAACGCAATTTCACAATTATACCTTTGCATAATATTTAATTTATGTACGGTGATGTTTTTAAGACGAGCGGTCTTTTTTCTACGTGATTTCATATTTTATTTTTCATTGTGTCAAATAGTCAATTTTGACAAGTAGTCGATATGTCGATACGGAATAAGTTCACCCGAATGAACGATGGGTGCATCGACTTCCAAAAAGGAGAAGGTTTTGTGTGTATGATGTTTCTTTTTAATAATATTCATTGATATTTTCGTCAATTATGAACCGATTTTGAAAAAACCTTTGTAATGATTATAACAGTTTTTAGCAGGCAGTTAATTCGTATGCAAAAATCATCTTCAGTAATATGTTTTTTTGCTGTGTCTAACTTTAGATAGCTACTGTTATTCCTATGTGTATTAAAAATACTCTTTCACACCTTAACTGAATTAAACTTTACGAAACAAACAAAATCTTAATTCAACCCTCTCTCATAATTTCTCCATCAACTGTATCTATTTCACCGTCTTTTGTCATCAAATAAACAGTGCGATCACCGTTCCCGGTAAACGCAACTCGTTTCCTTTCGCACGTGAAAATCGGATTTGTTTAATTTATTACTTTGTCCCGAAACAGAGAGACGCTACGGTTACTTAGCTCTCGACACCTCACTGTAATAATAGGATCCCTATTAGGAAGATTTGAATTGAATCCAGTTGCAGGGTGCTCAAATTTATTTAAGTCTACGTTGGCGAAAATTTTGATGGAGTATTTTTGGAGCATTTTGAGAGCTACCAAGTTATTTACGTGGAAAGTGAAACAAGGTGTTGCGGCTTATTTGAAATTGAAGAGTTACAATTAACGATACCTTACTTAAGTTTTCGTTGGGTTTGCTGTGTACCTACGAAAGTGTACCTATAATATAAGGTGTTAAAAAAACATTTTATTGAGTTACGTGTGCATAAATGTATGGAACAGCTCATATTTTTTCGCAATTTCAGGGTTCATTCCATAGTAAAAGTTTTTCATAACAATGAGTACAATGCTCCCACGAAAATTTTTAACACCTTATATACGTTGACAACTTTTGTCCTTTAATCACAGATTATTAATAACATCAAATTATTGATAGTTTAAGACTACGTTGGTCTAGTACCTAGTCACAAAATCAAATTAAAGTTATATGTCACTTTGTAGTATTTTTAAATAATGACCGACACGAGAACTCGTTCATCTCATTATTATGGACAAGAAAAAAAAACAACTATTTAGTAAAATTTTTGGATATAGCTTGTACCTTACAAATAGCTATCCTAGATTCATTTTTATTTATATGAAGGTAGAAGCAGAGGGTTGTCGAATCTTCCTGTTCATCCCCATCTTAGTTCATTCCTCTTTTTCTATTCAGAAAATCCACCTCAATACACCTCCCTCTACGTCAGATGTAGTTTTTAATAAAAAGCAAAAGTAGAATGTATTTCATTTAACCCTCACAATGAATCAAGACAAGACAAGGGTGCAAAGGGCTGACTCCGGAACGAAAATAAACGTTGAACGATCACTTAGACCCCTCAGTTTGAACTGACGGCCGAAACAAAGGAGGCCGTGTGAAATACCTATCTAATTACGTAGAGGGACTAAACATCTATTACGAAAATAGCAATTTTCTACGTCCTAGATTTTTAGGCTTGTTGCCAGAGTTCATTTTGTGTAGAGGAATTTTAGCTATGTGCCTCGTTAGGGATGTTACCCATCATCAGGTTAGCCTTTTTTGCAGTCTGAATGTAGGGAAAATTCCACGTTATTCTTCGATGAATGACACCCAGATGAACTCCCTAAGTAATAATACTATGTTCACCCACATATCAAGTTCTACGGACTGACAAATTTTCTCAATCGATTTTGAACTTAACCGTCAATGTTTTAAGGTTTAAAATCATTTGGAGAAATTTGACAGTTTGGTATAACTTGATGCGCTGGTACCTACGTACTGCAAATAATACCCGTTCTCAAATAGATTTGGTACTCATGTATCCCCTATAACTAGGATTAGGGCTAAAGTATTCTACAAGTGACAGAGGGGTCTCAATGGAGATGTAAAGTCACCCTCCCATCTTTTAAGTTACCACGTCAAGCACTGCTTTACTTTGTGGATCGGTTAATATAGGCTGAAGCGGTTTAGACTTTAGTCCGTCATCTTCTTCATACAGCATTCATTATTTGAGATTAGATCGAGATACAACCCTATAAATATTGCGTACGTTAGGTACAATACGTCGACGTCTAAGTGTCCTTTTGTTTTTGTACAGTACCTAAGTTAGTTTCTTTTCCATACTAATATGAAAAGAGGAAAGATTTGATTGTTTATTTGTTTGCATTGAATAGGCTCCGAAACTACTGAACCAATTGGAAAAATTCTTTCACTGTTCGGAAGCTACACTATCTTCGGGTGATACGAGCTATACATATTTTCAAAAAAATTAGGGATCTTTACTAAAACTCCAATAATGTAACAATTTTCGACATCCACACGGGCGAAGTCGAATGCAGAAGCTAGTATAATGTATACAAGAATTTTAATGCCTATAACTTTAATCGCCTTAAATGATATTTACCCTACAGGGTATTCAAAAACAATGAAACATCTAATACAAAAGCTTTATACTAACAGGATTGACGACTCGCTCCAAAGAAAATAAAAGTAATTTTGTACCAAGAAATCAGATTAAATATTCATCATTTAGGTAGATTAAAAAAGATTGAACATTTTTTTGTAATAAAAATGAGAAAGACAAAAGAACAAAAGACGTTAATTAGGTACATCTCCCATAATAACACTCATTTAGATAATAATTATGTTCGGCCTAATTAAAATGAAAGTGGATATTAACGTTATTTTCTATGAAAATACTTTGCATAAATGTTTTATGAAAATTGCCTCTGCAATTTTTTATGAAAAATGGTGTCAAAACGTTTTAGTATTTATAAAATTTTCGTGTTTTTAAACATCATGTAGCGTCGTTAAATACATGTTCTAAATTTTCACGAAAGTTATTAGGTTTGCCTTTATGTCAAAACCATTTTCTAAATCGTCTTTATAATTATAACCGATTGACAATCTACCGTTTAATTATAATATCACTAGTGAAATTGTAATATCACGGGTTTGACAATATACCTGCGACATGTCCAAAACAATAAACGACGTAACAAACGACGATCGACAAAATGGAATATACATATTATGTCAATGGACCAATCCGTCATATCGTGTATGCAAAACGACTATTTAGCATATTCACGGATACGTAATTTGTGCAACAGCCCAGCAAATCTGTGCTATAATGGCTTGCGTTAAACGTTGAGAAACAATTTCATTGGTGGAATGGCTCAGTGTTCGAATTTTGAATAGAACTTCGAGTTTCGGGTTCAGTCCCCAGGTGGTTCCAAAATTTCGTAGGAATATAATTTCTAGCTTCTGGTCGCGAATTCGTTCGTATGCAGAAGTTGAGTCTTGACCTTTTTTCTACGTCTACAACTAGGTATTTTACAACCTTTTTTGCAATTAACTTGTAATGCCGTGTATGTTTTTGTTCGGGTCAAATCTTGCAATTGAATTTAAAAGCACTTATTATCCTTAACCAATCGAGTTGAAATTTTGAATGCACATTTAGTTTGGATCACAATGCATGGTACCCATATAGACTTGATACCCATATAGATATACTATATGGGTATCAAGTCTATATTATGGGTTTTCGGATATAAATACGAATAAAAAACAACAAGTTTTTAATCGTCCAAACTCACTCAACCAATAAAATAAAGTTTTTGTATTACGTTACTAAATACTCTTTTTCTTAAAAGCCTGTGGCGCAAATGTGCTATTAAAAATAAGCTTCAAGAATTAAGATAATAAATGAGAAAAATTGAAAAATAATATCCATACTATACTCTACTATAATATTAAAAAATCCCAAGTACCTAACTCTGTATGCATCTTACCTTTTCACGACTAACCATTAAACGGGTTTCGTTAAACTAGGTAGAGAGATAGATTACATTCCGGGGAAGGACGTAGGGTACTTTTTGGCTCAAAAATATCTTTAAAGGGGGGGGGGGGGATATCCCCCACTTTAGAGATAAACATTAGGGAATGAATACTGCGATATAACCGAATTCCACGCTAACGAAATCGTGGGCAAAACCTAGTAATTATATATTTATTGTTTATTAAAAACCTCTACTTATTCACTACTTTTCAAGAGAATCAAGGTTTCACTCTATAATAATACGGCAAAACAGTTACAAAACGTTAACCGTAAATACATTACAGCTCCATTGTACAATACTATGTCAAGCTGGGTTCAAAGCCATCAAATCCCGCTCTTTACCTACTACATAAAGTCGTGTCGCACCACTATAAAATAAACGTCGCATGTTTACAAAGCATAGAACTTAACGTCAGGTGTTCGCGGTTATAATTTTCCCCTTTCAAACCAGACCGTTATCGCGCTTCACTGACCTTTCATTCACTCTTACAGTGGGCAATTTCTGTGCAAATGTCTCAATTAACACAGAAAATGGTGATAAACGAGACAGGGAATAAATTGGTGACAATTTTGTAGCTAACGACAACTGGTTGAGCTGAAATCACGCAAACCAGCCAGACCTTTATTATAGTCTATTTTTTATTTGCCTGCGGCTTCACCCACGTGGAAATCGGAAAATCACCGATGGGAATGTACTACCGGGATTCAAAGTGCCCTATCTTTTTTTTTTTCTTGAGGGTGGGAAATCATCCAATGACTTCTCTCGCTCTGGGTAGAGCGAAGGGAGTGTCCGACTCTTACTGACTAAAACCCATCCAAGTTCCTTCCTTAGCCCTTTATGTTCCGCGGTAGCGGTAACCCTTTCGGACAATCCTGCTTACTAAAGTACCCTATCTGTTAATCCGGGTTATAAACTATCTGTGTGCCAAATATCATCCAAATTTGTTTAGCCGTTTTTGCGCCAATACGGAACATACATCCAAACAAATAGACAAACAGACAAATAATCTTGCAACCATAATTTTATACATCAGCCCCGTTCCCGCGCCTCGTTGCAATTACTTTTTTCATATATTTAATGTACAGTTTTGGCTTCTTTCTTGTATAGATTAGGAAAAGAAAAGGGGCCCCATGTATAGAAACCAGCACATCAAGTTACCGCAATCTATCAAATTTCTTTGATAGTTTTTCAACTTTATTACAATATCATAAGGCTCATTTTTAATTGGGAAATTTGACAGTTAAGGATAGCTTGATGTGCGGGCGTCTGTACAACAGTTAACGTTCACCATAATCATGGAAAATGATAAAAGTAAATAAAGCTCCTGAGTTATGAAACGCAAAATCTACTATACTCTATTCGTTATAACATTAGACAAATAACGGTTATCACCCTTTCGTTATTTCTATATAGACGTATATTAAACTCCGTTATTTCACGGTACAGACGCCAGCACATCAAGCTATCCCTAACTGTCAAATATTTTCAATTAAAAATGAACCTTATGTCTTTGCAATAAAGTTGAAATACTATCAAAGAAATTTGACAGATTGTGGTAACTTGATGTGCTGGCCTCTGTACATACGAAGCAATGTTATCTATTAACCATTTACATTAACCCTTTAACCGCCCGACTAAGTATCAGTTGTCGTGTCCCCAGCGCCCAACTCATAAAAAAATAGTTATTTGTTATGCAAGGCTGGAAAGTTGATTTTTGGCGCGAGTACTTCTATTGAAACCTGAGTAAGCGAAGGATGCTAGGGTTGAACCATGAGCGAAGCGAGTGGTTCAAATATAGAATCCTGAGCGTAACGAAGGTTTCAAAGGTACGAGACGCAGAAAAGCTTTGCTGCCGAGCGCAACACACAATTTTTCACCTCACTATAGCGAGGAAACTGCTAGGTGCAAGAAAACAGGTGTTGTTGAGTTTTATTTTGTTCGAGCGTCTCAGATACATTGACTCATGTGAAGAAAATAACAGATACTTGGTAATGTATCTTATGAGTTACATAGAATATCTCCAAAATTAAATACCCTGTATTTTGTTCTATCCTACTTGTCCTCTAAGGAGAATGAAAGAAAAACACTAATTTAATACAAATAACTAACTAATTTAATACATATTTATTTTTGCCAAGCAAAGGATTAAATAACATATTATATTAGTATTTATTTTATTTAAAAAATTAAACTTAAATCACTACATAATTGGGTATTTGACAGGGTAGTATTTTTATGGCATATTCAAATGTGACGTCTCAGATTTTTTTAATCAAATGGAATACTTGTCTTATTAGCATTAATTTCAATTTTACAATATATCCTCGCAAAATATTTAATTTCTGTACTGTGATGGAAGTTTTTAAGGTGAGCGGTATTATTTAATATTTTATTTTAGACCGTTTCATGCATTTTCAGTGGACTGGCAGTATAGAAAATTATTAAATAGAAAGGTTCGAATTTTAAAAACTCTTTCCACGCTAGAGAGCAAAAATCGATTTTCGGATTTCGAATGACAAACAGACTCTTTCCGAGCCTGTGAGGTGAAAACACTTTTATTTCAGACGAATATGGTCTTGCAATTACATAAACAACGAAATCCGAACATAGGTAGATTCTCAGTCGTATAAACACGACTCAGGCGGCACGGGCACGACAACATTTGTCGTATTAATCCGACTGGGGCGGTTAAAGGGTTAAAAAAACAACTGTAAAGTGCAGTTATGTCAACAATATTACACCATAACTGTCGTTATTTAGCCGTTATTTTTCTATTTTTATAATAAACGGAGTATAAGTAGTTACGCCTAAAGAATTATTTTTTGTTATACAAACATTTTTCTTGAAAGTTGGCTTTGAGTTTGCTTGGCGTATCTTCTTCTCGTCTAAGTGTAGCAGCTTGTTTCACCCTATTGTACCTGGTTCGAAAAAGCAATTATTTTAATTTAAAGCCTGGTGGTTAAGTTTTAAAAACGACTTCGAAGGACCTTGGTATGCGGTGAATTAATTTTATTGGGGTGTAGATTTTAGCGTGGTGAACTGTTGGACGACACAGAATTGAGCTTTCGGGATATGATGGTTTTCAGGAATATGGATGGATGGACTTACTTGAGACTTTCTGGACGAAACACGTGGCAAGGACAGCCCTTTGCAGACGTCTCACGTGTTCCCTGATTTCTTCCTGCTTCTCCTTGATGCACTATTCACTTGTTTAAATGTCCCACTTGTGTCGGCCAACACTTATTTTATTAGTTATACAGTTTTTGATGCGGATGCGGGTTGAGTAAGCGGTATTAGCGAAGAGCGGTTTGAGGTTATGTAGCGGTTGAATGCGATGATCACACTGACTATGAGCGGCGCGGTGAATCCAAAGAATGGACTTTTTAAGTAAGCTAGACGAGACTAGCTCACTATAATTAGCGGTTTTGAGGTTATGTTGCGGCGCGGTGAATGTGTAGAAACACACTGACGTTTCTTTGGTCGCGCGCAAATGATCTTCCAATCTCGTTCCGAACGATAAGGAATGTATGGGTAAGGAGAAAGGAATGATTAGCTCAATTCTGTGTTGTAAGCGGAAAAAACTTATAAATAAAAACTTGCGCGAGCATCCTGCCCGGCTTTGAGGATATGTAATATTCTCAAAAGGAAAGAAGTTATATTAAAGCGGACTTATAATAAACGATATTCTAAGCATATTAACTAAAGATAAATTATGGTTTTAATAACGCGGTGATGTTATTGAGAAGGTAAAGGACATAGTTTGACAACGGGTCTCTTGAAAGAGCCACTGCATGTCCTCAACATAGCAACGCGGGTTGTCCCATCCTTGCCGGGAAAACCTTCGGTGATTATACCTAATGGCCAACGTAAAGGAGGGACATCATCCTGATGTATGAGAACCACTGTACCAATCTTAATATCGTCTGCGGCATTCAACCATTTTTGTCTAACTTGAAGATTATGTAAATATTCTATACGCCATCTCTTCCAGAAACTACAAACCATCTGGTCTAGCAATTTCTTGCGGCAAGTCAGAGACTTCGTCGTTTCGGGAACATTCACGACAGGCAACGAAGTTAACGGAGAAGCCATTATAAAGTGAGCGGGAGTAAGCGGTTCTGGGTACGGATCCTCATTCAGGACACAGAGTGGTCTGGAATTTAGAACTGCCTCAATTTCAGTGAGAACAGTCGAAAGCTCCTCGTAGGTAAGAAGCTGAGAACCGATAACACGGTATAAATGCGTTTTAATAGATTTAATATGAGATTCCCACAACCCTCCAAAACGGGGTGCGCGGGGTGGAATCATTTTCCACTCTATGCGGTAGCGGTTAACAAGTAGTTCTTGTTGTTGAGCCTTGGCTCCAACGAAATTTGTTCCGTTGTCGGAAAAGGCAAAATTAAATATTATATTATTAATAGCGGTACGAGAGCGGTAAGTGTCATAAACTAATTTAATTAATTTAGACAAAAGAATAGCAGCACAGAGCTCTAAACGAGTTAGAGATATGACCTTAACAGGTGCAACTTTGGATTTAGCACACACCAAATTTACGTGTGTGTTACCATTTGTATTAATGATATGTAAGTATATGACGCAGCCATATGCATTCAAGCTGGCATTAGCAAAACCTACTATATTTGTCACGCAACCCATAGTAACGGCTACATGACGAGGTAATTTTAAAGACGAGAGTAAAGGTAGTTGCTCTTTAAATTTTTGAAAGAGCAGTATAATAGAATCGGGTGGAGTTTCATCCTCTGATAGCTGGCACACAGTGCGCATGGCTAGGAAGGGACTAGGTTTAAGACCAAATGCAACTCGATTAAATTGAAATTCGCGAATGGGTTCAGCGGTATTAAAACGAAACAATATTTTTTGATATTTTCGATGCTCATCAATAACAGCAATTCGAAGATACATCTGTTTTATGTCAGCTGTAACTGCAATAGGGAACAAGCGGAATTTTAAAAGTAATAAAAATATGTCAGCCTGTAAATTCGGCCCTGTGTGTAACAAGTCATTCAATGACACGCCATTATGAGACTTAGCGCTTGCATCAAGAACGATGCGAACCTTAGTGGTTTGTTTATCATTCCTAACAACAGGGTGATGCGGTATGTAATAACCTACAGTCTGATTAACAGAACTAGGTGTAGTTTCAGTTAAATAATTTTGATCGATATACTCTTGGATTATTTCATTATAACTAGCGCGCAAAACAGGGTCGCGAAGCTTAGTTTTTTCTAAGTTAATTAAACGTCGATAAGCGACAGCATAAGAATTTCCAAGTGAATCTGGATTTTTACAGAATGGTAACGCGGTACAATACCTACCACTGGAGTCACGTGACACAGTAGAAGCGTACAGCTGTTCACACTCCAGTTCAGCAGGGCTCATAAAATGTTTTGAAGGTATTTCTTCAATGTTCCAAAATTTATGTAAGGATTCGTCTAAAGACAGAAAACAATGAAAATTATCTATATTTAGCGCGGTAGAAATATATGAAGCGGTATTTAATTCAGCGGGACTATAATTGTTATTAGATAAACTAGCGGGTACCTCACCCATAAGAATGTAACCGAACACGGTTTCAATAGCGGATGGAGCGGTAGGTGAGATAATTTTATTGTGAAGTAATAAATACGGGAACAGTTTTGCCCCTAGAAGCAATTCAACCTCACCAGGTACGTGCCACAGTGGGTCAGCGAGCGGTAAATCAAACAAATGTTGCACTGCAGTAGTGTCAACAAAGTGAGATGGTAAGTTATCTGTAATACTATCGATAACTAGAGCGGTAATATTAAAAGAATTATTTTTAATTTTAGCAGTAACCTTTATCTCAACGTAACCTATAACCGGCCGCGAAGATGATCCGACCCCTTTTATAACGGAGTTTGAAAGTGGTATAATGTTTAATTGAAGTTTTTTACAACAAGCGGAAGTAATTATATTATTTTGCGAAGCGTTATCTATTAAACATCTCACAGAAACGTGTTTGCTATATTTGTTATCAACATAAACTTGGGCAGTAGAAAGCAGTATCGATGTAAGTGGTTTGTTTACATTATTAAGACGAGCGGACGCACACAGCGCCACCTGTTGCGAATTTGCGGCAACGTCAGTTGAAACCGGTTGCGACGAGCTATGTTCTAAATGTAAAAGCGAATGATGTCTTTTGTTACACGTCCTACAGTTATGTATAGATTTACACTGTGAAGCAGTGTGCGTTATACTAAGACAGTTTACACATCCACGTTTGTTTTTAATAAAATCAAAACGCGAATTGGCTGAGAGGGATTGAAAGGCTGGACAAGTGTAAAGTTTATAATGATCAACTTTACTGCAATACAAACAACTTTGATTATTATCGCAAGCAACAAAAGTATGCACTGTACTATTACGTGACTGATTACGAGAAGGATTATTTTTATTAGGGTTGTTACTCATTAACGCGGTTCGAGATGAAATAGTGCGATCCAATATTTTAACTTGCGATTTTATAAATTGTACGAAATCCGTATAAGTAGGAATTTCCTCATCTCTCATATGCGCTTCGAATAAATTTACGATTGCGGGGTCTAATTTTTTCAAAGCTAAATTAAGCAAAATCCTTTAAATCTTTTATTTGTAATTGTTCTAAAGCAGAAACGGACGCGTGAAAACTTTCAATAAAAACATTTAAAGATGCGGAATTATTAATTGCGGGTTTAATATTTAGTATGTTAGACATGTAATGTGAGCCTAGTGCTCGTTTATCTTGGTACTTTTGAACTAAACTGTTCCAAATAGCGGCATAGTTATCTCCTGAGGGAATAATTCCGGCGGTAATTTGCAATGCGTTTCCCTTTAAATTACCCATCAAATACTGCACACGTTGAGAATCTGTAAGGTTCAAGTTACTATGGATATTTGATTTAAATGATTCATAGAAAACAGGCCAGTTGTCAATCCTACCATCAAAGAAAGGAATTTGAATCGGTGGCAGTTTGACCGTGCCTTTATATTGTTTAGCGTTATCATTAGAATCGCATGAATGTTCTAATGACCTTGTACGGTTCGCGGTGATTAACGAACGCACTCTCTCTATACGAGAATAAACTTCGTAGTAAGATTCCTGACTGCTATAATCAATATTATGATTAGGATTTAATTGCAAGGAGTATGTATTTATTTTATCTAAATTGTTACTAAATTCTTGACGAGTTACTGAGAGAGCCTCAGAGTCTGCCATAAATGATTCCACCGAACGAAGCTCAATACTAGTCGTATTTATTTTCTTAGAAGCCTCGTATAGCGATGTTAAATATTTGAGGATTGAATTATTTTTCGCTTGAAGTAATTTAACTTTCATTTTAAGATCTTTCATGTTGGAGTAGTTCTAGAAAATATAGCGTACAAAATAATAGGTATAGCGGGTAGACTTAGAATAATTGTTTTATTCTAAGCGGGTATACAAAGAAATAAAGTTGAATAAGTTAGTTATACGAGACCAACTCACGATAATAGGTATAGCGGGTAGACTTAGAATAATTATTTTATTCTAAGCGGATATACAAAAGGAATGCGGATGAATATACGTTGTAAGTAAGTTAGACAAGACTAACTCACGATAATTAGCGGATTGAATATTTACCTATGCTATTTCAATGCAGCAGGCGAAATATTAAGTTGATACAGTAATTCTCAATGAATAATGTACCTAGCGGGGAATGTACGAACGCAAGTAGGTTCGTTCGTTCAATATGGCGATTTTACGAACTTTGTATTTTAGGTATTTTAACCTAAATCCTAGGTATGAGACCTATATTAGGATCGTTGATTCTTTGAATCCGACTCGATTGGACCAAATAACTTATGGTGGATAAGTTTTAAAACGACTTCGAAGGACCTTGGTATGCGGTGAATTAATTTTATTGGGGTGTAGATTTTAGCGTGGTGAACTGCTGGACGACACAGAATTGAGCTTTCGGGATATGATGGTTTTCAGGAATATGGATGGATGGACTTACTTGAGACTTTCTGGACGAAACACGTGGCAAGGACAGCCCTTTGCAGACGTCTCACGTGTTCCCTGATTTCTTCCTGCTTCTCCTTGATGCACTATTCACTTGTTTAAATGTCCCACTTGTGTCGGCCAACACTTATTTTATTAGTTATACAGTTTTTGATGCGGATGCGGGTTGAGTAAGCGGTATTAGCGAAGAGCGGTTTGAGGTTATGTAGCGGTTGAATGCGATGATCACACTGACTATGAGCGGCGCGGTGAATCCAAAGAATGGACTTTTTAAGTAAGCTAGACGAGACTAGCTCACTATAATTAGCGGTTTTGAGGTTATGTTGCGGCGCGGTGAATGTGTAGAAACACACTGACGTTTCTTTGGTCGCGCGCAAATGATCTTCCAATCTCGTTCCGAACGATAAGGAATGTATGGGTAAGGAGAAAGGAATGATTAGCTCAATTCTGTGTTGTAAGCGGAAAAAACTTATAAATAAAAACTTGCGCGAGCAAAGCCCTTGATGGCAACTTTTGGAGACAAAAATGTGCTTTAAATGCACTTTATGTTCACCGTACCTGTTCGCTTACTTCTCAGCAAAATGTTTATGGGCGATAAATCTTCAAACAATTGCGACTTGCATACTCGCTGTAAATAAAAGAAAATATTATTGTAGACAGGCGTCAATTATTACCTTGATTATTTTCAGTTCGTTTCACACAAGGTAGTGCATCATATTTATAAGCGATGAATTGCTTAACATTTCTGGTTTGTAAGCAAATAATTAACATTTTGGCAGCTTATAAACCGACAACCAGTCTTACCAAGGGGTATCGTATTACCCAGTTAGTGGGTTGTGGATGACAGAGGGATAGTTGCTCCATGTAAAATACTGGTATTCAGCTGCATCCGGTTAAACTGGAAGCTGAAACCAACATAGTTGGGAAAAGGCTTGGCAGGCAGCTTATAAACTAATCTAATTTTGCCTGGAGTACTCAAATACCACCAATATGAAAGCGATACTTGTTCATGCAAAGAGAGTACGTAGAAGTAATAACACCCATATTAAGCTAGAAAATTAATAACGTGAATACGAGCCCAAATACCACTAAAGGCAGGTATGACATCCTTCATTTAGTCGACAGCTCGCTGAATTTTCCGAGTAAAAGTCATGAAATGTGTGCAATATCTGAAAGCAGGAACACTTAAAGCCAAACAGTCGGAAACCTTCTCCAATATGTGTCTAATTACACGCATTACGTTTAGCCGTTTGTACAGTCAGAGTAAAACTGTTTGTTTGTTCGCCTCAAATGTATCACGGCTACACCGACTGGGGGCCGCTAGGAACTGCAGTTTATCCACACAGAACGACGCACACAATCTCAAGTGCCCATTCTATACGTCGTCAAGCCTTAATGGGCAACAACAAATGGTGCTATTTATCGTAAAATCGACACTAAAAACAGACTAACACATCGTTTCGGCAAAACACGTAGTAAATTTTATACGCCCTCTTGTATAGGAGTCGGATGTACGTTTTGTTGGGCATTTTGAGCTTTTGAAAATTGAAAAGTTGACTCCGTGTGCTGCGGATTGATCGGCAATAAACTGGATAAAGATTGGCCCTAGATGTATATTTTCTTCTTGACTTTCAGATCGTAAATGTTGAATCTAATATCTCTGTGGACTTAAGGGAAAGCCATATCAATCTAACCTTTAGTGGGCGTCGTGGAACATCCATTCTGGGCTAGTAAAATATTTACGGCTGGCGTTGCACCTTGCAATTCAAGTTCATCTGGAAGCGTGTTTGCTAGACATTTTCTTTTTGGATTTCAACATGATTCCTTTGCTACATCACTTGAGACACGCTGCCTGAGACGAATTTCTTTTGACTAAATAGATAGATAGAAAATATACCCGTTATAAAAATTCGGTACATTAATAAGGCTAATCATACAATTGTCAATTTCTATTCTTAAATGTTATTCCAATCTCACCAAATGCCATTTTCGCCCATTTTACAGCAAATTTCGTGTGTTATAGCTATTTTACGACAATCCTGAGAGTATGGGGCGTCGTCATTAAACATACGGGTTGATCGTGGAGAAAATTGCTCAACAAAACGCCACAAAAATGGGATGAAAACCCTAAAATTTATGTTGGGGGCTCATCGTGCCCATTAACGCGTAGTAGCGTTGTGCATAAAACATTAAAATGTCGCAACACAACGCCTGCAGTGTTATTTACGTACATACGTATGAGTAATTTTCTATTATTTTATCGTAGTTTTAAAGGCGCAGATGCTCTTGCCTCTATAAAGATCGCGGGTGTTTTTCTTGTCATGCAAATTGCAATAACCATTTTTCTGGTTCAAATTAATGATTTTTCGTAAAAGTGAACTTATTAATTTAGTAACAAGTTATTATTAAAAAAATAGAGGAAATAAATAACTCCAAATTTTATGGATACCGTTAATTGGTTAAAAAATCGAAATGTAGAAGGAATAAAAAGCATAACGTCATATTTGAATACTGCACCAAAAACTTCAGTGGCACACGTGACTCGTAAAATAAAATAATAAGTGCTGCCTTAGATTGGCGTCGGGCTCGCGGTGTTCGGGTGGTCCAGCTAAGGCTGTCGACACACTCGCGTTATGCGCGACAGACGACGCGACACGACTTTGAATAATTAGCTAATAATCTCATTGTTGTCTATTCAAGCGTTCACAACTTTCTTACATAGTCATTATGCAAGTTCGGACCAACGTGAAAGAATCCTTTGTTAACCGATATTAAAAGAAATAATATAAGATTTGTCGACTTGTTCATAAAGAATACTTAAGTTAAGTTTTGTTCTTGCGATTTGTAGAACAGGGTTTAAACATTATGTCTAATGAATGCGAAGCGCTTTCCTAACATTTTAGTGTCTAATTTAAATGTTAAATTGGTGCTTCGAAGTGTAACGAATAGACTGATGAATTAATGATGAACCATAAAATCTATCTTGAGTAAAATTCTTGGTTTTATTCACATTCTTCACTCCCTGCTCTCACTACACCCTTGCTCATGGAGCTTAAAAAAAGAAGTTCCATTTTTAAAACCGCAGCCACAGAGTATGCAAAAAGTCGGGAGTTTCGCTTTGTCTTCGTTATGTAGTAGTCTTAGTTGCACCTGGCAAGCAGGTCACGACCCGGCCTCGGCCCTCGGGTCTCAAGATCGAGAACAGAGCTAAGATTCATTGATATCGGAATACCGTCCGAACATTCTCGTAGTTTCAAAGGTTTTCCTATAAATTGGAGACAGCATAAATTGGGAAACTATTCCAAAGGTATTAGATCCAGTTGAAGTATGTCTGCTCATTATTTTCAGTGAAGATTTCCTGGTGAAGGAATTAGTCTAAATGTTCTATTATTGTATAAAGCTTAAATTGCCACAAAACCTATTCTTGGATGCTCCCTGGATTGTGATATTTTATTTAAAATTCAATGACAGTAGAATGGATTTGCGTTTGTCCAGCAGTAGACATAATAAAATGTTTGATAAATTAAAATATGATGAAGTGGAGGTAAAAATATGTCTTGAAAAGTACTGAAGGCCGTAATAGCAGTATTATTGTAATATTACTTCCAACGTGAAAAAGCTATACGTTCTGTATAGCTCCGTCTCATTCTTACACTAAAGAAATATTAAAATATTACTGCTATAAGAGGTGGTGGTTGAGGTCCACGCTTTTTTGTTTGTGATTCTTCTACAGATAAAGGTACGATACGTATAATGATAGATATCATAAGGAACTTACTTATTATACATGTGTCTGTAGGTTTACATTTTTTTTTTATCAAAGAACATCTAGCTACTTCCTGAACAGCTTCTAAAGAGTAGCTTGACAATTCTTCAGTGCCTGTAATTGAATTGGAAAATTTCTTGTTTTAACATTAGAAGTAAGTCGAAAAAATACTTTTTTAAAACATAAAACGAAATATAAAAGTTAAAATACAAAAGATAGGAATATGGTGTCGCGGACTTTTTTGTAGGAATAATTAAGGCAAACTGGGTTGCCATACATTGCTTTCAATTTTAAACAACTGTTTAGGCAGCAAATGCAAATAATTCTGTTTTCGGATGTATTTCTTTCCGACTTGCTAGACGAAAATTGCGATAGCTCGGCTAATATGTATGATATAAATATAATTTATAGCCTATAGCACTCAAGAATAATGTAGCTTTCTATTAGTGAATTTTTTTTTAAAATTGGATCATTAGTTCCTTCATTTCATTAGTCCCAAATTTTACCTCTTTATAATATTAGTATAGATAAATGCTTTGAGTTTGAGTATAGCATAATCATTCTATAATGTTCCCCACTACTGGGACACAGGTCTCATCTCGTGGAGATAGGCGGGCCATAATCCACCACGCGGGTCCATTGCGGGTACTGGACCCACACAGGGCCCGCGTGAACATGTGAATTCTACTAAGAAATCGCATGCTCCCCAAAATTTTTTCGTTAACCTTTTTGAGAGCAGTGATAAAGAAATAATGTACAGACGCCAGCACATCAAGTTATCCCTAACTGTCAAATTTTCTCAATTAAAAATGAACCTTATGTCTTTGCAATGAAGTTGAAATACTATCAAAGAAATTTGACAGATTGTGGTTACTTGATGTGCTGGCCTCTGTACAAACAGTAAAGCGCCGATCTA
The DNA here is from genome assembly GCA_951799385.1 of Hyppa rectilinea. Classification (NCBI taxonomy): domain Eukaryota; kingdom Metazoa; phylum Arthropoda; class Insecta; order Lepidoptera; family Noctuidae; genus Hyppa; species Hyppa rectilinea. Next base: position 8,551,292 of record OX637314.1, read on the forward strand.
GGTCCGAACCTACGACCTACAACTCGTAAGTCGCAACAGTCACCACTGAGCCACCACTGTCGAAACAAACTGCTTTCTAAAGAGTACTTACGATCAATTACCAAGATCTACAAGTATAGAGCCTAACAAAACAAGTCTATTGAAATGTCCCGAAGATAGTGAAGTCTTTTATCAATCCGGTCACGCCTCATTCTAATGAAGTGAGGAGTTTGTCACGTAACTCCAGGGGTAGCATTCGGAATCGCGATAAAAGGAAAATTTACTGCCGCCCTAAATACTTGTAAGTACCTATAGATTCTTTAGGAGCTCAGGCATTAGGTGCTAGTGTGACTTGGTTTGATTTTGCGCTGATCTTGGTGTCTAGAAAAACGAGGGTGTGATAACGGTACAAGTATTATTATTATTAGTTTCCTTCCACACGGTAGAAGTAAAAACTTGAATGTTTAATAATAAGGCTGATGCCTTTTTTTTTTTTTTTTTAAGGCTGGGAAATCATCCAATGACTGCTCCCGCTCTGGGTGGAGCGGAAGGGAGTGTCAGACTCTTACTGACTAAAACCCATCCATGTTCCTTCCGTAGCCCTTTATGTTCCGGGGTAGCGGTAACCCTTTCGGACAATTCCGCTTACCCGGCAGGCTTGGCCCTGAGGGGCCCCTTCATATGCTGACATCTCTTTGAGGCGTGCGTGGAACATATACGCGCCGTACGGCACGTGTCTGGTGCTGATCGGACGGTGAGTCACCCATTACTCACCGTCCGCAGGCCCGCGCCTACGGTGGCCGGGAGTCGTCACGTGGCTCCCGACGCCCGGGGCGTCTCCTGCGGCGGCTGGGACGGGAGGACCTTTCTCTCTCCCATCCCGCCACCTCCTTCGCGAGCATAACTTTTTCGCAGAAGGAGGTGACTGCCTCCCACTCCCTCTCGCCCCGGACCATGGCTTGCACCAGGGCCGGGCGCGAGAGGTCGCCGCCGCCGATCGCCTCTACGAGGACACGGCGGTGCTCTGCCCATGCTGGGCAGGTTTGCACCGTGTGCTCTACCGTGTCCTCTGGGCGATCCTCGCAGTGGTGACACCCGGGCGTTTCCTCCCGCCTGATGATGTGCAGGAACCTCCCGAAACATCCATGTCCGGTGAGGACCTGCGTCAGGCGGTAGGTGAGGGCGCCGTGACGCCTCTCTAGCCACTCCTCGAAGAGGGGCCTTACCGCCATTATCGTGGCGTGCCCTAAGGCTGATGCCTGAGCAAAACAAATATTTATATAATATATACAATATAATCTACATTAAGACATGGTCGTTTATTAGATTTATGATTATGAAGAGGCACAACAATTTAATGCTGTGGAAATTTTTACGGTTTATTTCCAAGTTTAGGAAGAATTTGAAAATTTAACTATGTTTCATCATGTGAATAATAAAAAAAGGTAGGTACAGGCCGCGAGCTTTTAGTTTTTATTACTGAAACAAATTGAAAATCAAAATGTTAGCTGCATTTGCACAACATAAACTGAAACGCACAAGAAAAATGGAAAATCCAACAAAATCTCCTATCGCAAATTGTATTTGATATAACCAAAGCGCGAGTTGGGAGAGGCCCGGTCGAATCTAGATAATGCAAATACAGGGCTGCACCGTCCGATGTACGGAATTCTTTTGACCGCGAGCCCCGAATAACATTTCGCTTGTATAGAGTTACCAGCAGGTTCAATCCTACGGGACTTTTAATAGTTTTTTTGTATGGGTGTCAGTTTGATGGAAAAATTCAACTGAATTGGGTTTATCTCAGATTTTTGGAATGGAGTTCTTTAGTAGCTTGCGGTAGGTGTCGACTGACAGAAATCGTCATGTAAGGAAAAAGCGTTATTCACCATGCGACTTTTTTCACTTTTTTATCACATGCAAGTGTGTCTGTGTGTGTGTGTGAATCGAGATTCGAGAAAACGTGCATTGTGTGCGGCCGGTTATATCACCTTATACGTGAACGGGCGCCGTTAACCAGGACTGTCGGTTGGTTCTGTTAAAATCTGATCATCAAAATTTTATACACAAGTATTTCTTGTGTGTACCTACATAAGGTGTCAAGAGATTGTTCCTTGATAAACATATTATGTGCACCTATTTATAATCTATACTAGTACCTATTTATTCTAACATTGCGAATGAAGTTCATGTTTGAATTTTCCAGCTGTTTGTCCTGACTTGTAATTGAAATGATGGTGACCGTACTTATATCAAATACCAGGGCAAAAGCGGCGGCCGAGCGGTCACGGTGAATGTTGTTTTAATAAAATGACGCTGATTTAATCTGTGCTCACTGGGAAATTAGAATTTTCGGGACCCATACGAAATTGTGAGTTACGTCATATCTGCAGTAATAAAAGTGTGCTGGAAAAAACGTAGTTATATTTTCATATTCTATTTACTGTTTATTAAAAACTGGAAACAAAATTGTTCACCATCCAATTTTTTTTCTCCGGGTAGTCCAGGATAAAACAATACAGGCAATATCATTTTTTTTAAATAAAGCAATTTGATCAACTTCTTAGTTTATGCACGGATTAAATTATTACAAACTATAGTCAAAACACATCGTAAGGAAACCGGCATGCCTGCGAGATATTTCTCAAGAGCATGTGAAGCTAAGTCAGAGGCCCATGAGCAGCATAAAAACTCTGATACCAGGTTAGTCACTAACCACACGCACTCAAGCAGATCTTTTCCAAACTAATACCGCCATACTTTTATATTTTCCAAAATAAAAGCATAATTATTCCTGTTGCTATAAAATTCTTCTATTTCATCGATTATTTCGCAATTTCAGGCACTTTAATGTTTTATTCAGATAGAGGGTAGGTACGTGTTAACGGTTCCGATGAATTTTTGAGTACCATTTCTCGGCTTAGTTTTAAATAAAATTTTGATAAAACATTCTCAATGCTGTCTATATCCAAATTTTCTTTCATCAGCGATTCTGAGTGGTTTCCGAGAACCTGAAAATGTCGAAATGGATTTATGAATATTTTCAAGTGTTATGTTACTTTTAAATTAAAAAGTAAAATCTTTTTTAGGAAGCTTTGCAATCGATGCTTTATGCCTATCGGTTGATGAATGCAAACATTTCATGTAGATTGTGAACAATAGCTAGTGAAAGAAGTAACTAATCTATAAATAATAAATAAGTTGTCTAACATTCGAGGCTGAACAAAAAAGCTAAAGACCTCGTAATGAAGAGTTCCGTAGTTCCCATTTGCAAACTTAATGTTGTGGTTGAAAAACATGTTGTCCCATGTATTGAAACTAAAAATATAAGTTTGTACGCATGCTATTGATAGATAACAATGTTACTTTAAGACCATAGACCTCTTACAAGTTTTTACTGACTTATAGACTTATTTTCTGTTTTTTCGGGTCCCAGTGATCGGGTAACTAGCTGTGTAACATTAAATGTTCTTTGAAATCGGATCGTTCAATTAAGACAGACTGCCTGTGACAGACGGACAGATATCTACACATGAGTGTACGCTGACGGTTCTGATTTTCATTCGAACGTACCGAACTCTAAAAATTAAATAAACACAGCGAAAAGTGGATATTTTAATGATTTTGTATTTCTGTTTTTCTGTGATATATGTAATCACAGAAAAACAGAAACACAAAATCAGTAAAATATCCACTTTTAAAATTAATACGATTGCTTTTTATCGGGCATCGTGATGAAGTATCGCCATATCCCGTTTAATATCAACACAATAAGAGTAATCCATCCATGTCAGTGAACAAAAGCAATATCGCTACTGAAAACTAGTATTCGTAAAGCTCCTTTGTAAAGTATTGAAAATATTCGATAATATTTCATGAATCTCTTTACGCTTGCAAAGTTCGGTGCATCGTTCGTAAAATACTTTTTTTTAAAGAAATTTGATCGGATAGTTTTTTTTTATTGTATGCATCTTGTTTGGTGTAGTGGGAGTATGTTGTACGTCAGGGATGTCTGAAATATTCGTGAGAAGGAATTTAATTAGTGTTAATTACAATTTGTTGCTGTACTTTGAATTACTGTTACCTGCTTTTCCGAGCAGAATACCTACTGCTGAAAAGGAGCCTCTTACTCTAAAGGCAAGGAACTAATTTTGTAAATACAATTTATTGGATACTAGTGACCCGCTTCGCACGTGTATAATCTACTCATATGGCGTCATTTCAAAACATCGACATTGCTCTGCACTCTCTAAATTAAAATAATATTAGATAACGTATAGGGCAGACCGGGGCTGGTTGCCTATGGGGGTAGGTAGACTAACGAATAATAATTCGAACTGTGTACGACTATTGCATCATCCGATCGCGTAGGCGACACACCTCCCGCGTGCCCGCCAGTGTCCCGTGGCGCACGGGCGCGGTTGCGCGTTAGGCAGAAGCTGTGCCGAATTTTCGAAAATCATACCACGTAAGTAAATATTTCATTTCACATATTTTTCATTCCTACACCATGTGTCTAGTTAATACAACATTTAATTTGAGTGTTACAAATTCTTTTGTTCTTCTATTTGGTGTGTATTAGTGTTTTTTCTCGAAATAATTATTCATTTTTTGTGGGTGCAAGTTTAAACATGAAAATGGCGTCTGGGGTTGGTTGACTTTTTGGCTGTGGGGCTAGTTGACTAGTTGGTTAACCAACTCCATTCATTTTAGTTGGAAATAAAAGCAAGTGTTAGTTATTCTTGTTATTATTTTTTCATTACAGAGCCATGAGGACATACATTATGAAGACGAACCGTGCCAAAATACCGAAGGACATCATAGAAAGAGCCTGTCATGAAGTAATTTTCGATGAAAGAAGTATGAATTCTGTAGCTCAACAATTTGATATACCATATAAGACATTCCACCGCTATGTTACCAAAATGAAAGCCATTTTAGAAAAATATCCAGACGTAACAAGGAACTACTTAAGGAACTAATATTTTAAGACTGATTGTTACTTTTTTTGAAAGTTTAATTGTTTAAGTTGAACCAAATGAGGTTTTTTTGTTCTATGTTTTGCTTCATAACACAATAAATATTTTAACAAAATCGTCTTGTATTTATTTTGCTACTTTTTATTTACATTAAATAAATAATTAAGACATTTATCTTGTCAATCACTGGGTAGGTCAACCAGCCCCTAGGGTATAGTCAATTTACCCCGGATAAGGGGTAGGTAGACCATAAGGAGGAGGTGTTGTAAAATTATTGATAAAATCATGTAGATTAAAGTATTCTCAACTTTCTTCACATACATATATAGTTTAAAGTGCTATTAATTAAATATTAAAACTCATAAAGCTATATGTATTATAACCAATTAACAGTTTCACAAAAAATCAAAAATTAGTCAACTGGCCCCGGTCTACACCTGATTTCCTAAGCCTAAAACTTTTTTGTTAATAAGTAAAAATCATTCTTGTTAAATTGTTTATTTGCACTAACAATTTTGTTTTGTTTAAGTCCAAAAAATTCGTTTGTTTCCTGTAGTACCTACTATCAAGCGACCCAGTAGTACCACGGGAAGTTTTTTTTCACATTTATTTTTCAGTATGTTAAGTAGAAAACATTAATCTAAATTTTCTATGCGGTAAAGCAAACAGATCCAAACACAATTTTTTTTATTAACATTGCATCATGTACTGAACATAAGGTAACAGGGTAGAAAGTGCCAAGTGGCCTATTTAAATAGCATCAGTATAAAAGAATGAAGTCCAAAAAAACTGATGACCCACTAATTAATATTCCACCACCATTAAAGCTATAATATTTTTTGGCCAACATTGGACCATATTATGTCCAAAATCCGCAGACATTGTTCATCATAAAATGCAAATTCGTGTAAGTAGGGTAGGAAAGCTCACGAGTGGCCAATAAATAACAAATCAGTCACAGGCATAATGGGACCATTCCTCAGCGCCAAGAAGTTGGGAGTTGGCTGTAGTTCAACTAAAGTTCTTGGTCCTGCGTTGTTGGGTGCAATGAGGTAGGTAGTCGTTAGATGGATAGGATTAACTGTGATGGATGGATGATTTGTGGTGAATAGTTCCTGGGTGGTTTTTATTTGTTCTCAAGCTAAGGTGCGTAATTTTTGAGACAATTTTTTTTTTTACTCTAATTCTACAAAAAATATTTCAAATAAACCAATTACAAACAATTTTGAATTGTCAAGGGGTCGGTCAGTCAGAGAGATGAAGCTAGTTGCCCATTCCAAAGCAGTAGGTACCTATCATGGAGAAGAACGGGCAAGAAACTCCATGGACACTCATTCTCATTTATAGACAGTACATATGCATACTTTCAAATTATGTAAAAATAATGGTTGTCGAAGTAATCATAAAGAAGTTTTAATATGTGACAACGCTACAACATGTAGATTTAGAGATACAACTCTGAAATAGTTCAAAAAATAATGAACACCAGCAACTAATCAAATCATTATATTGCAGCAAAAGACGACCTTATCCAGATGCCACTCGACACCACGAATCAAATACCAAGTACAATGCCCAGAACTAAACAATTTCAACTCGAGTGCCACTTACTTACCACAAGGCGCTCTGTACACTCGTATATGAAATATTCAAGCAAATACATCGCGATCGCCGGCCGTCCCCGAATGTTCCACTCGAAACTGGACCAGGGCTGAAATTGTTTCGCAGAACGACAAGGCCCAGTAAAAAAGAAGTTGAACGTTGCGGTTTTTTGGTGCTTATTCAACTGTAAAAGCCAAGCTTTTCATGAAATCGATCTTTTAGGTTAAATCTCCGAAAAATCTATAATTATAATAATTAAAGAGGAATCAGAATTCATGGGTCAGAAAAGGGGCGAGTAGGTTAAGGTTGTGTTAAATTACTAACACTAGTTATAAGTTATTATAATACTAACAAAGGTCTTTGTTTTCTGAAATAAATGTTTATTATTATTACTATTATAGAAGCAGAAAATTCTGTCATTAACGGGAAGCCACAGTAATGTCGAGTGTCCCATGTATTTTATGTTCAAACAAGACATTTTACGCGATTGAAGTCGCGGGCAGAAGCTAGTATGAAATATCCAGACAAATACATCGCGATCGTCAGCCGTCTCCAAATGTACCATTTGAAACTAGATCACGGCTGAAATTGTTTCGCAGAACGGCTAAGCCCAGTTAAAAAAAGTTTGAATAAAAAACAGGAACAAAAAAACTGGTCGTTTTTCAACCGTTAATGCCAAGTTTTTCCATGAAATTTAACTTTGTGGTTAAATCTCCGAAAAAGGCTACATAAAATATCGTTTTTATTGATACTGTGCGCAACAAAAGAAACGAAGATTTTTTGGAAGTTCTGATTGGAATACTGGAATGACACGTTATTTTCCAAAAACGGTTGCACAACGATAGTTTTGTTATTTAGCCGTTTTAATTTCGTTATAGGAAAAATGCTGATTTTTCTATAACTTAATCTCAGTTCAATTGAACATGGACTAAAAAAGAATGTTGCCAAAACACAGGCACACTAGCATAATATAACGAGTTCTATGTCAAAGATATCAATAAAAAAACTTTAACTACAATTAATTCTACTTTTAACCCGCATAATACGATTTAAGAATTAAATTCTAATCCAGACTTACAACTCTAAATTACCTTCAACGAATCCGCTGTAATGAAATGAAATTTTCTTCATAAGAAGTTAGATGTAAGAATTAGCTACGGCACACGACCCGGCGTTGCCTGCTTCAGTCTACAAATGCTCGCGTTGATCCTCTGAAATTGAAATTTAAGACCTTATGAAACCTTATCTGGTAAAAGTTTTATCTCGAGAGAATATGTTCGTACGATATGAAGGTAAGTTATGTTCTGGCTAGATTATTTATTATTGGAATATTTATTATATGGAAACCTTGCATTAAATACCACGGGTATGAGGAAAAATTGCGGGTAACGACTGAAAATCATCGCTATGCTGTGAGTAGCACAGCATCATGCTGAGTGGGAGCCATTTATTTTTACCTGCTCTTATTTACTGTTTTTGTTTTGTATGCACATGTTTATGTGGCAATAAACCTATTTGCCTTACTTTCTTTAAAATACTAAATATGCTTCATTGCACGTGGTTTAATTAATTGATTTATGCATCAGTGGTGAAAAACGAAAGAATATAATAGAGATTTTCCATTGCCAGTTTTGGTTTTCTATATGATTACTGTTTCTTTGGTTTTCGGGCTTGCTATGGCCCTGCTCTACAACTACATAAATAAATTCACGCCTTCTTTCCATGGGGGTAGGCAGAAATTATAGTAGTCCACCTGCTAGCTCCCTCTACATACATACTGTTGCTTCGTTTACGTTCATTCCGAGCTCTGAAATTAAGTCCCTTATAAAACATGATTGTCTTATGTCACAAGTCTTATAAAACTTCAATTTAGCAGCTTTATTGCAATATCTGAAAGACCAGTATACATTCCACTAAGTTTAATTTGTATAATGGCGGTTATCTAAATTTAATTTAAATAGTCTAATTCGTGTATTTCGGTCCTGAAAAAAATTTATTTCATAGTTACGTTCTTGTTTTAGGGAAATTAATGATATAATAAAATGTTCATTAGTGTTGCCTATAGGGTTGAGGGGTGTTTCTCGTGGTCTATTTGGTCCTACTAGTAAGACCACGAGGGTATGTTATTGGTGTTGATGTTGGTCCTACTGAAACTTTGAAACCAAAATAAGACCACGAGAAAACACCCGGGTTGAGGTAGCGTTTCAAAGATTTACTTAATAAAGTTGCCTTAAATGATGCACTTAGACATTTAACGTATTTCAAAGGAACAAAAAAGGGCCTATCTATGTTACCTCCAAGTAACATTATCCTTGTCCTTTACCATTGTAATTGGAGACTCCTGAGGTGCCTTAAAGGCCTCATGGTTTGTAGGGACGCACTTAACAGTGATGTATTACCATCATTTCATACGAACACCATAAAATACTTACCCGTTGGCTATTTGTCCTGATTTGCCCAACGAGATAAACTGATATGGGGGTTTGCTTTTAGTTTCTACATATTTTTTTTCCTAAATTTCCACTTGGTAATCTTTCTATTTTGTTTTTTTAGGGTGGGAAATCATCTAATGACTCCTCCCGCTCTGGGTGGGTCAGAAGGGAGTGTCAGACTCTTACTGACTAAAACCCATCCATGTTCTTTCTTCAGTCCTTTATGTTCCGGGGTAGCGGTAACCCTTTTGGACAATCCCGCTGAACATGGTACGCCTAATTTAATGTTTTCATGAAAAAATTGTACATATTTTTTTTTGTCAAAAGTAATGTAATTTAAAATAAAGTAATGGTACATATTTAGAGTGTTAACAAAGTAGATAGGGTTAAAAAAAAAATATCCTTGGACATTTCACACAACGCCGTATCGTCCCAAGCTAAGCAACCTAATGCTTGTGTTATGGTAACGAGATGGCTGATTAACTACTTATATAATTTTTTTTGTAAATACATACATATTATAGATAGAAAAACACCCAGACCCGTAACAAATACTTGCAGGTCGTACAAATATTTGTTCCGTGCGGGAATCGAACCCGCGACATGCAGCGCAGCAGTCAATCGCTCAACCGCTGCGCCAACCGTGTTGTCAATAAATAATAATATACCATAAATAATAATTCGTGGATTGAACTAGCATAAGCATAATAAGTCAGCCTATAATGTTCCCGCTGCTGAGACACGTCAGGCTCTGTTTTAAGAGTAGGCTGTAATCCACCACAGAGGCCCAGTGCTGGTTGGTGGATATCACGTGTCTTCGAAATTTTACTTCTAGGACATGCAGGTTTTCTCATGATGTTTTCAACACCATTTAGAGAGCAGTAGGGCTGAGATAATTTATACAAAGTTAGTGCCTGTCATGGTTCGATCTATCGACCCTGTAAGTCGCGGTCGTACTAGGCCACTACTGCTAACTAAAGACTCAAAAATCTTATTTATTTACCTATAAATAACCTTTTTTCCAAAACTTACTTATAAAAAACATATTTCCACAAGAATATTTGCTAGAAAGTAATTTAAGTTAAAGGCTCCAAAAAATAACAGCCATTTACTTGTGAGTCGCAAAAAAACTCGATAAGTTCACCCACACGTTTGCTCAAGCCCCACCGGGATTAATAAAATGAGGATACCTATTCGTTCTCATATTAATGTGCCTACCTACCTGTGTTTGAACATGGGTATATGTTTAGGGAGCTAAATTGGATAACTTGTACGTAAGAATGATACATTGCCGGTTGCTTTGTACATAATATATTCGTCTCTAATAAATAGACAATGAGAACAAAGGTTCCGTGGAAAGTTATAAATTTATTGAAAGAAGAAAGAAAAGAAAATACGTTGAAAGTAACAAAAAATAAGTTGAGAGTAAATGCGTCACATCCGCGCAAAACGGCCATCGCTTAGCATAATTCTTCAACCCCATGCGAGACGGAGCCAAAGCGCTGATTTTCAGCGACAGCCAGCGTTGACGTGATGACGTGGTACTGATGCAGCATGTTTTAAAAATAAAATTAAAAATTAATACCATAGAATTAAACTAAATAAATATTATTTACAAAGATTTACATTTTGGGTAACGGCTCACGCGCTGCCTTTATAGTCTAAGCGCGCAACTGTCATAAAACCATTTGGAAGTTTGACGTTTTGACAGTAATTGGCTTGGTATGGTATTACCTAACAAACGCAATAATTATTTGATTATGATAAAAATGAATACCAAAAAGTAGCTAATAAGAATAAGAAGTATTTTGCCTGAATACAATTGTAAAACTATCAAGACACGTTCTTCCTGCTATTATTGTACTCTGTATTTCAGCCAGCAAATACTGCTATAATTACCATGCCCGGCAGACAAAATGGCGATTACAGTTTGTTAAAGCAAGTCGTGGTTACTGACCATCGTTTCATCTCTTTTCTCACAGTGAATAAGAAAGAGATACTAAATGTCTTTGCCCGCAAATGCCTACCACACACGATCCAGCAGGATCCTTCAAACGTATTAGATAATTAAGATGGACGTTCAAATCGGACACGTTCGATTAAACGAAGTCCTCTTACCCACTACTCGGTACCGAGTGATTAAGAGGTTGTGAGAAATTGTACCCCATTAATCTGAGTCTACTGATGTGAGTCCATTCCTAGTAAAACAATTGGCATGTAACGTAACCTTACTGCTTTCTGGAAGCTGTAGAAAGCAATCATAATAATGCTGTTGGTGATTATGGCAATATTGTTGAATTACTTCGTCTTTTCGTGTGGTTAGTGACTAACCTAGTGTCAGAGTTTAATGCTGCCCATGGCCATAGACGCGTACCTATTCAGCAAGATAAAATAAACTAACTAACCGTAGCATCACTTGCTTAAAAATCGGTAAAGGGAAACATCATGTCTGAGACATATTTCTCAACAGCAAGTGAAGCTTAGTCAGAGGCTCATCCTCTGACTAAGCTTCACTTGCTGTTGAGAAATATGTCTCAGACATGATGTTTCCCTTTACCGATTTTTAAGCAAGTGATGCTACGGTTAGTTATTATTTTGGGTAGTCCCACTGTTTCTTACGAAAGCACTTCTAGTGAAAGTTTTGTACCAATTAAAATTAAATTTTAACCTTTTTTACTATTATAAGAACCAGAATCCTATTTAAAAACTAGCAACTTTTGCCAAAATGATAAACTGAAAATATGAATCCAAATTTGTTTGAACCAGAATACAGAACGCACACTGGAAGACATAAAACAGAAAAGCCTCCCCCATTTACGTCACGCAAACTTTCCCGCGAAAATTAACAATTTAAAAAGCTAAACAACAATCATGTCGTAAACTCAGCGTAAATACTGCCTCAGCGATAAAACAGAAAAGTTATACAGCAGAATTTTAATTACGAACAAGCAAACAACTGGCGAAGGTCACTATAAAACGTAATGAATTTTCGTTGTCATTAATACACAGTGGCATTTAGTGGCCATTCGCATTCACACTCACGTCTGCCATGTTTGCGAATCGCACGTTTATGTAAAAACATGGCATAAGGGTGGGAGTGACGTCATTGGTCCAACGCGCACCCCTCCACTTCGTTCGAGTGCAGTATATGAGTAGTGCTAGTGCGCTGACGGTTCAGCGCTTTGTTTCTATGTGCACCGTTTGAATATGTTAGATGAGTATGTACTTAGTGACGTGTTGAGGAGAAAAAGCCTTGAGCTGTTTGTAGGAGGTACTTGGGTTAATTATAAAAGAGTCTAGACTTTAGAATTAAATTTGTGAAGGTTAGTTAATGTTTTATTTGTTGATTCCTTATGCTTTAAATGTGGTTCTGACTGATTATAATAATAATGAATTAACTAAAACGCCCCACATAAAAAACGCAACCTTTAATCTTTGATTTTGGTAGGTATCTCTTTTGAATTGAAACTAACTGTGTTTTGTTTGAGATTTAAAAGTGATGAGTGATATTGTAATATAATAGGTTAATAACTAAATAGCGACCAAGCTGAATATGTATAAGTAGAATACCTATCGCTCAAAATAGAATACAATTTCTTTTTGTTTTTTTCAGGTTTTGTTTTGCTGAATTACGGGAAAAGCATGAACAAATAAGATTTGATTCCCTAATGAACTGGTAGCTATACTTATTCTTACATATATTTAGAAGGCAATTGATTCTCTTTACCAAACTCTAATGATAATCACATAGTCACGTTCCATACAAGAGAGGATAATAAACAAGAAAACACAAAAGAATCAAACACAGTCTACTGATTTTATCCTTAATAACAAATGAGCGGTAATCAAGTCTGACGATATCTGTATCTCAAAGAGAACATGCCAAGAGTGAGCCGACCGTAGAGAATAAAAAAATATAACGTCTATGAGTCAATTGATCCATCAGAGAATTTTATGAAAACATCATCATCAGTTCGGTCCCTACAAATGCAATGACGAACACGTGATGAAATACTGTAGGTACAAGCGCCAGAACATCAAACTATCGATAACTGTCAAATTTTCCCAATTGAAAATGAACCTTATATCTTTGCAATAAAGTCAAAATACTATCAAAGATTGGGGTAACTTGATGTGCTGGCCTCTGTACAAATATTAATTTGAAGCCAAGAAAAACGTACTTGAAATAGAAGCAATTGATTTTAATTTCCTTAAATTAGACTTTGAACTAGGCCCAAATAAAGAAAGTGCTTTCTCTTCTAAGTATCTGAATTGTAGTGTTCTTGTATTTTTATAACATACAGATAACCTGACAAAGCCGCGTGGATTTTTTCATTATTTCTATAGAACCCTAAAAAACAGCGCAATAGAATGAGAACCTAGATCTCAAGATCTTATTTATTCATAGCAAACTCTTGGCTTGGCTGTACCATATTGAGTATTACGTAAGTGCCTAATACTGGCCTAGGAACGCGAGCCTTAAAAAATCTAATATAAGCAATATCGTTTGGAAGTAGGTACCCTATATAATAAATCCGGTATATTATTATTCGTATTGTTGTCTTTATTTAAGTATTCCAGCTACAGGGAAAAGGTTGTGCCTTTCACATATTAAATTGAGTTTAATACTTGTATTGTTGGAGTCGAGGGATATGTTATGAAATTATTTGGTCGTAAGAATAACTTGTTCTTATTTTTTTCATTCAGCTTATTTCAATAAATCTGCCTAACCTTTTCCCAACTATTTTGGGGTCGGCTTCCATTTTAACCGGATGCAGCTGAATACTAGTATTTTACATGGAGCGATTGCCTATCTGACCTCCACCGCCCACTAACTGGGTAGTACGATATCCCTTGGTAAGACTGGCTGTCAGATTTTGGGCTTCTAACGACCCGTAACGACTGTCAAAAATCATGCTTTACGAGGCACGAAGGAGTCTTGGTATGTAAAGATGTTCACCCATCCACGGCCAACTCCAGCAAGCATAGCTCAACCTGATGGAGCCTACCTTATTAAGCTAATTTATTTTTAGTTATGAAAATAAATTAAATAATTTAAATATTGCATATCTTTGATTTATAGAGAACGGGACCACCGTTCTTCATAAATCTTCTTCTTCGTGTCGCTGGTACGACTGTACATATTTATTCAACTGTCTTTTTCTTGTTGGCCCAGAACTTTGCCACTTCCATGGCGTCATCGGTGGCATCATAGAGATCACTTTGGCTGTATTTTTTGAGACACAGAAGGCAGGATAAGAGGTGGAGTATAGTTTGCGACTTAGCTCCACATCCACACCCTATTACCGTTCCGCCAAAGTATGTACTACTCCCCCCCCTAGCTCCCACTTGTATCCGGAGACAGGTCAGGGACTTCCAAGTGGACCACGGAAGGTATATGGGACCACGGAAGGGAATTGCTTCCTTTGGTGGAAACTAGTAAGTAGTAAGTAGAGTTTCCTCATAGAGTGATATGAACAGAGAATTATGATAGCAGAAAGTATCTAACATAGACAGTCTAGTAATTTAAATTTAAAACATTAATATAAATACAGTTACCAATCTCAAGTCCACATGTTACACCCCGTCATATTACCTATAGCACTCTTCTTCTTCTTCTCCGTGTGGTTAGTGACTAACCTAGTGCCAGATTTTTTTTGGGCCTCTAGCTTACCTTTACATGCTGTAGAGAAATATCTCTCAGACATGCCGGTTTCCTCAAGATCTTTTCCTTTACCGTTTTCAAGCAAGTGATAATTATACAATACGCACATGAATCCGAAAACTCAGACAGCCTTGGGTTCGAACACGAGCCCTAAGGCTTGGCAGTTCGACGTCACAACACTAGGCTAAATACTGAATTACCAAACCGAACAAAACCCATGGGACGATCGATTAATTATTTGCTGAGATCAACACTTTCAGATACTTACCTATAATTACAGTCAAGCCCTGTATTTTGACTGCGTGGGTGAATTTATCACTATTCAAATATATGATGCATGAAAATTTTAAATTGGACTCAAGTGACCATAACGATACGACTCTTCGGTCTACATTTAATAATGGACGCTTTTCAGCAAGTTTATAATATACTTCATGAAGGTTTTTTAAACTTAACAAGGGATACAAATAGTCTACACTTTGTCAAGAACTAATACCAGTTTAATTTTATGACCAAAGACCTAAGCAAACACTTCGACCTCAGGTACCCATACAAGTAAATTTGAAGCTAGTACCCGCATAAATGTTTCACAGAACGTTTATGTTTCAGAGTTTCCAATATCACTTAATAACCTAGTATCGCCACTTGAAATTACGGCGTAAGTAATGATTTCCAAACTGAGAGCGCATAATAGATAGGTACAGAAGGTTAGGTTTATACAACGGGCGACAACACTTACATATAGACACGCATCACAAACAGTGAGTCCAAGCGCACTCGTGACTGGCATTCGCCCGACATAGACAGGGATTGCAATTCGAATGTGCATATGTTTTTACTTTTGAATAAATTCAACCTTCTGTTCCATTTTCTGAAAGTCCGTTAGTTATTGACAAGCTAAGACTTGATGTGCTTATGTATTCTGGTGATACCTACGTACACTTCAGAAGTGATTTGGACAAGTTAGTTACTAGTTGGTGAGAACCTTTTGAAGTAACATAGAAGATAGTTAACACTTGGATGGAGCCTAAAGAGGCTAACTGTAGGAAATTGTGCATTTAGCTTTGATTAAATGGTTCAATGATGTTCGTATTATGTTCATGTTGATTTGTGTTCGTTATCAGCATCAAACGTTGTTCAGCTGTTTGACATAACGGAGCTGTTTTGTAAAACAGGTGTCGGTTATTTAAATCAGCGGATTCGACCATCGATCTACGATAGATGCATTACGTGAATGATCATGATGAGATAATAAATTAATACTGGTATGCTCCGGGAAAGATAGAATTAATGAAATAAAAAAGACAAGCTGTGGAATAAATTGTAAAATAAACTTATTGAATTGCAATAATCCAATGTTGATTGGATTCATAACGACGATACTATCATTCCACGAAGAACAGTTTAATTTTTTTTCTCAACACGTAACGCCATGAAATATTTCTTCGAAATGTATGCCGCCGTTGAAAATAAGAGCAAATTACTGGGTAGGATGGAAAATACGACGCAAGTATTTTTCAAACGAGTTCTTGGAAAAGTTTTAAGTTTTCGTTTCAGACATGTTGAGGTGTACTAGTCATTTTTAAATTGGAGAATAGTTCATGATTAAAGAATTAACTTTTCTTTGCTATAGTAAAAGAAATAATACTATCTTACTGATTTGGACAAGAGACACACACACTACACTGCTAATACTACACATAAACTACGGCGGCTACACTGGAATAGGAAATCCTCCAGAAGAGATATTGTTATATCAAATAATCTAGAAAAAAAAAAAAATTATGAATTGAACCAAAAAATCTTCCAAAAAGATCAATATTTATGATACTATCCATAAATATTAAGAAACATACAACTCTCAAGAAGCACACAACATTTTAGATATAAAAAAAAACGATGAATCGCAAATTGCAAGCCATGTAAGGTTGATGAGACACAAAGAACAAGCGACAAACAAGTCAATTTAAGCAGGGCACAGTCCTTGAGACTATGAAGCGAATCTAAAAGAGGTTTGAGTTACCAACGGAAATGATGCTTGAGAATTTTTGATGATGCCAATCAAATGTAGACTTGAATAGTTCGGTATTGTGGTGGATATGACGAAACATAACCAAGGTGAATTTAAGAGGACATAACAGCTGATGTAAGGTAAACGAGGCACAAAGAATAAAGAGATAAATAAGAAGAGAGAAGCAAGATATTATGGTCTTTCATACAATGGAAACAAATGCAGAAGCCATCGAAACGGTCATGGTGAAATTGATGGTGGCTCCCGATCAATAAAATGGGCACATACGTATACAAATATTATTGACAAACATAGGAAAAAGTAATGAAACATACGAATATAGCAACAAAACATGACAATCTCAACAAAAATAAAACAAAACGAAAATCCTCACATACTAAAACATGAATCCACAGCGCAAATTACAGCCTATGTAAGGAAGACACAACACAAAGAATAAGTGATAAAAAACAAGTCATTTGATGCACGAGACAGCCCTTCAGACAATGGGGCGCACTTAATGCCCGTATCATGTACGAGCGTGTGATACAGATGTTCCCGTAATTAGCAGAGCTGCGATGACTGAGTTAAGACCTAGTTAATGAGCGGACAGTTTCAACATTTTTATATTTAACTTTAATTTATTTATTTATTTATTTAATACTTTAAGCACAGAAATGTACAGAGGCGGACTTAATGCCATAGGCATTTTCTACCAGTCAACCTTTGGGTTTAATGTAGCTCGTTAGGATTTTTAGGGCAGGTCAGTGTGACTATGGGGTGATGTGAATGAAGGCTTGAATGGGAGTGGAGGTTGACCGCTTTTTTGGATGCTTAGATGGTTTTAAGGGCTATATCTTGGTGGAGGGCAGCTTTTAATATGCTAGTTTTATCATTTGTTTTGTCGGTTACTGTTTTCGTGTAATTGTTAAGAAAAGTATAATGGTGATTTTTTTAACGATATATTATTATTTGAAACGGTACAAAGTCCCAGCAACTTAGGTCTGAATAAAATATTTATCAAGATATTCTGTTCACCCACGCATCCACGAGGCCATCGACGTGGGTCAAACAAATAAAGAAGAAAAAATACAATCTAATCCTTTAATCCTCAAGGAGGCACTAGAAGTGTTCCTCGGTACTTATTTATGAAATAAAATATAGAATTATTTATGTTGGGAACTTTAGCTCATACTTTGCTACAATAGCGTGTTTGTTTATGATTTCCCTTGAGTACCCCTACACCTATTTGTAGAGCCTTGAAGAGCGATAGAACGTTTTCATTACCCGCGTTATGGGTTGTTGTTGAGGAAATTATGTCGCAACATATCAAAGTTTGTGCTAGGAGTATTACTGTTAGCGCTATTGCCGTAATCCCCTAAAGTGAGGCTTGAACATTTGGTTTATTAACCAATTTATTGAACCTGTTAGGTCTTTAGATGAGAAAATAATTTACTAAGCAACAGACGATACATGAGACATGCAAGTCACCGAGATCGTCCTTAATGTTTACCGCTACTATGGAACATAAAGGGCTAAGGAAGGAACTTAGATGGGTTTTAGTCATTGAGAGTCTGACACTCCTTTCCGCTCTACCCAGAGCGGGTCATTTGATGTATTCACACAAAAAAAGCAGGTACATTTTCTACCTACCCCTGATGGAATAATCTTGAAAGCATTATGGCATTATTTCCAGCAGGATCGGAAGTTACCTACTCAAATTGTGGAACGATTTTAAAGTAGTCCTATGTGGTTACTGTGGCTTGAACTGCGTTTTGATTATTAATTAATGTATAGTTAAAACTTGTTAATGTAAAACCTGATTTCTTTTTGTAAACTTCATAGTTAGATGTCTAGGTTTATTATGTTTATTCTAAGAAATATTCTCCCTACTCAGTTAAATAAGTACCTAACTACTGCAGTAAAATTACAACAATAAAAATATTTAAAAGCGAAAACTTGCAGGAATGTCTTCCTCTTAACTACTCGTTGTTAGTTGTAGAAGGTAAGAGCTCTTTTGTAGCTAGCTGATGCCTTCCCTTTTTTAAGCAAATAAAATAAAATGCTGTAGGCTTCCGCCTCTGATAATCCTTTTTTTTTTTTTTTTATCCTTTATTAAAAAGAACCCCGTTCTTGATAATTAATTACAATCTAGTCTTTAAGACTAATAAGCAATTTAAATCTAACTTAATTTTATACATGATAATTATTTTAAAACTTAGAATAGTGTCCTTTGAACTTTACACAAGTCCGTTCCACTTTCTTAGAGTCTGATAATTTGATGATTAAACACTTTGTTCATGTGTTGTTATGTGTGTCACTGTCACTATTATTTCTACACTTTTACACTACACTAACTCAAAAGGTTTTGTTCGTTTTAGTCTACGCACTATATTTGTTTGGTCTAACAGCTGAATCGCCTCGATGTTCACATGTTGATGGAGTCGTTGTTCATGGGCCTCAGCATATTTTTGAATTATTTTGGTGACGGGTTCCATGTTCAGGTCACGATGGAGGTCGTCATTTCTTATATACCAGGGAGCATTAACTATACTCCTCAGTACTTTATTCTGGAATGTCTGGATGATTTTAGTGTTGGTCGGTTTAGTACAGCCCCACAGTTGGATGCCATATGTCCATATTGGCATAAGAATATGCTTATATAATAAAATTTTGTTGTGTATTGATAGACAGGAATCGCGTCCAATCAGCCAATACATGTTTTTAAATCGCATGTCTAGTTCCTGTCTTTTCTTTTTGACGTGCGCTTTCCAGCGCAATTTCGCGTCAAGCGTTATGCCAAGGTATTTGGCTGTATTTGCGTATGGCACTTGTTGGCCATTTATGAATACTGGGTGGTAGTCACAATTCCTGTTGGTGAAATCAATATGAAGCGACTTTGATTCGTTCAATTTGATTCTCCATTTTTGGGCCCAATCATGAACTTTATTTAGAGCGTTTTGTACTTTTTCGATTGCTTCCGTATGGCGTGACCCTGTAGCCATAATGGCAGTGTCATCCGCAAAGGTTGCAATTGTGTTATTTTCTAGCTCTGGTATATCATATGTGTACAGCAAATAGAGCACTGGTCCCAGCACACTACCTTGAGGTACACCAGCTTTAATTATTTTTAGCTCGGAAAAAGCATCCTCGTGCCTTACTCTAAACATTCTATTTGTAATATATGATTGCAAGATATCGGCAAAATCATTAGGCAACAGTAGTCTTAGCTTGTACATCAGACCCTCATGCCAAACTCTATCAAAAGCTTGTGCCACGTCTAAGAATACGGTGGAGCAGACTTTCTTATCTTCAAGCGTTCTCTCGATGATGTTGGTAATTCTATGTACTTGGTCTATTGTTGAATGTTTCTCTCTGAAACCAAACTGATGGTCAGGAATCAGATTATTCTCATTTAGAATTGGTTTTAGACGTTTTAAAAATAGTTTTTCAAACAGCTTTGATAGTATCGGCAACAGGGATATAGGCCTGTATGATGATGCTTCGTGAGGTGGTTTACCGGGCTTTGCAATCATAATCACTTCAGCAACTTTCCATGGCTCGGGAACATGCTTCAATACGAATGCAGCATTGATGAGCCTTGTAAGTTTAACAATGGCTTTACGAGGGAGATATTTAAGGATTTCACCCGTAATAAGGTCATACCCTGGGGATTTCTTCTTTAGGCTTATGATTTGAATTTCCTTTGCAACTTCTTTTGGGGTCACAAGCTTAATTCTCTGATCTTGAAGAATATTGGGAATCTGCAGGTTTTCTACCGACCCGTCATTTGGTTGAAAGGTTTCTTCTAAATGATGTGCAAATCTTAAAGCTTTTTGCTCGTTGCTTATGGCCCACTTCCCATTATCATCTCTGATAGGAGGAATTGATGTGATTGGTCTTTTCAGTGACTTTGTTGCTTTCCAAAGAGAGTATTGCGTTGAGTGATCACTGCTTAACTGCCGTAGGTTAGTGTTGAGAGCCTCATCTTGAAAAGTTTTTATTGTTCTTTGCAGTCTTTTTGATAGGTTATTTAATAGAGTTTTGTCTTTCGGAAATCTAGTTTGCTGCCATATTTTCCTTTGATTCCTTTTTTCATATAGTAGGTCTACTATTTCCTTTGGGTAGGTATTTCCTTTACATTTTTTATTAAACTGTGGTGTGTTATTCCATGCACATTGTTGGATATCGTTGCTAAACTTGTTTACTTCAAAATCGAGCTGATCTTTGCTTTTTAATGGAGTTTTTAGGTCAATCATATTTTGTAAGTCTATGCTAAAACTTTCCCAATCTGTAAGCTTATTTCCCAATGTTAGGTGGTTTTGTCTCAGTAATATTGTGTGACTCAGTTTTAATAATATCGGAGAGTGATCGGAGTTCATATTATATCCCTCTTCCACACTCAGATAGTTGGTAGATATATTTTTGACAATGAAAAAGTCGATAAGGTCTGGGAGTTTCTGGCGGTCAGTCGGCCAGTATGTAGGTTTTCCAGTACTTATGACCTCACAGCGCATGTCATTCAGTGCACTAAAAAGCTGTCTTCCCTTAGTTGAGGTTAGTCTCGATCCCCAATGAGTGTTCTTAGCGTTAAAGTCACCGCCTAATATAAATCTCGGTCCAAGAAGTCTGAGGAAGTGTACATATTGTTCTTTGTTTATCGTGTGTCTTGGAGGACAGTATACAGCTGCTACTGTAACATTGAACTTCTTAGTTTTAATGGATACCGCCACAGCTTGCGTGTCTGGCTCCTCGTTTTTACTCTGTTCGTAATGACAGATATTTTCTTTAATAATAACTGCGCTACCTCCTCGGGCCGTGTTGTTAGGGTGCAGCGAATGATAAATTTTATAACCTTTAAACTGTACAAAAGACTGTTTGGTGAAGTGTGTTTCAGAGATCAAACACACATCAATGTTTTCTGTATCTAGGACTACTAGCAACTCATGTTGGTGTTGCAGCAGTCCATTGGAATTCCAAGCCATTATTTTAAGTGTGTTATTCATGATTGATATTGTCCAGCGGTTGATTCTAATTTCTCTAGTCTCTTGTCAAATGAGGATATGCACTTCAAGATCTGGTTGAGCTTATCGTCTAGGTTTGATGGTATGGTTGATTTTACTACTTGTGCATATGAGGCACTTTTGGATGTGGGTGCAGTTATTGCGGTTGTCTGTGCAAACTGCACATTTTGTTTTGTTGTCTGTTTGTCAGTGTTTCTAACAATTTGCTTAACGGCAATGTTGTTAGTTGGTTTATTTTTTGCCTGTTTGTTCTTCATCATTTGCATCTCCTTGGCAACTAAGCACCCTCTGTAGTTGGCTGGGTGAGGTAGGCCACAGTGGACACACTTAGGTTTTTCTTGTGCAGGTTTCTTACAATCAGCTGTGAGGTGTTTACCTGTACATTTAACACATCTTGGCTCTTTTGAGCAGTACTTCTGTGTATGACCATAAGATTGGCATCTCTTACATTGCGGTATTATTTTTGACGTTTTAAGGGGGTGAATCTCCACTTTACACCCTAGGATGTGTTTAATGCCGTATATTTTTTTGATGTCTTCGTCATTCTTGAACGATAAAATAAACATGTTCAGCGGTTCTTTTGTTCTCCAGCTGAGCTTGTTAATTGCATTTTCTATCTGGAATCCTTGCGACGATAAATCATCTTTTATCCGATCCGGTTGGCAGGAAGAATGCAATTTTTTCGCCACAACTCTTATTGGCCTATTCTGCTTGTCCTCGTATGAGTGCCAAAAGCAGTTATTTTCGGTCAATCGTCGAGAAATAATTCTGTAGGACTCTTCAGTCTTGGCATTTATTTTCACACTATCACCGCTTAACATTTTGGCGGTAAATGTTTCTACTGGCTGAGATTCAGTCAAAAAGTCATAAAATGTTTGGTAATTCTTAACACCGTCCACCACAATCGGCGGCGGCGCTAGAATCTTTTTAGTGGTTGGCTTCTCTTTGCTGTTAGCTTGCTGCTGCTGAGCGCTAGTTTTAGCTTGTTGTAGTGGTGGTGGAGTAAGAGAGGTGTTCAACTTCCTTTTCTTCCTGTTTTTAGCCCTAATCCACTCAGTTTCTTTCGCAAGTTCATCCTCATCCGTGCAGTACTCAACTTCACTTGTAGTAGGCTGAGCAGGTGTTATGTCCTCACTTCCCTGTTCATCTGAGGGTTTTTGTTTTTCTCGGCAATTTAATTGACCTTGAAGATCTTGTACCTGTTCCTGCAAGCTTTGTATGTGGCCGTTCAGTTGACATACCATTTGCTGCAGATTTTCTCTGTCCGTTTTCTCCTGGATGTAACAGTCATATAACTGTCTTTCCAGATCGGTTTTTAATTTAATAGACTGTTTTGCAGCCATATTTACTTTTAAGGCGAACGTGACACCTAAACAATTATAATAATCACTTCATGACGATTTCCGCACTTGTAACTGGGTCATCGCGGTGGCCCCGATAGATCGACGTACACCGCGACGACGGTGTTGTGATGCGTCTGCAAAATACTCTTAACTAGAGCACGCGCGCGCGATCGATACGTCCGTTCGCAATAGTAGTTAAACACTCTGATAATCCTGAAACTTTCATTCTTATGTAATCTCTTGTGGGATGAGAGCACTTCAACCGTACTAAACCACTTTTGAAATGGATTATTTTTATGCAATATTTATGTTGACTTGAAGTGCTATAGAGTATTATACTCCAAAGTAACATTTTATTATTGGGAATTTAGGGAGTAACATTTTTAAGATACCTAAAAAATCGATAGTGAAATATTTTATTTTAGATTTATGCATCTAACGTAGTGTGTCTGGAGTTTAATTACAACAGATTGTGATCTATGAGTTCGTTTCGGTCTTAAAGCAGTCAGATAAGAAACGCCGACCTCATCTAGTTTTTAAAATATGATTGACGTGCGAAAATGTTTGCACAAACCTACATACAGAAATAAAATTATTCATCATTCATTTTCTTGGGGTAGACAAGCTCTTAAACAATAATATGATAAAGGTATTCTCATAAAAATTAAAATTATAAAAGCTTAATCGAATATTAAATAAAACCATACAATGCCGCATATTAATTTGCAAACCACAATTTCGTTATCACAAGCCACACAATATTGTCAATCTGTCCACCACAATATCTAATCATATTATCGGTAAATTACAATACTAATTAACAGAGGATTACGTAATTATAGGTAAATTAGGCTGGGCTACATGCAAGCCACACTTCGAAACTAAACATAATTACCGAAAACTGTTATTGTTGTGATCCCAGTATTAATTGAATTTACTCTGAAGTTTATATAGATGAGGTTAGTGAAGGCAATCGCTAGCTCTTTGATTAAACTAATCAATGTTTGTTGTCTTACAATTATTCATGATACGGTCTCCCTGTATAATTTAGTAAGTACTTACTTTAAGTTCCAGGCTGGTACTGGGAAATTCCTAATGAAAATACCCAATAACACTTTGCTCGACCCAGCACCTTATGCTCAGCAGTAGTGCTTGCGGCCACTAGACTAACGACGCAGTCATAGGTTGCCCCTTTTTTTTTTGTTCCTGGCATTTTTCAGTTCAACCATAGGGATGTCTACTGTTTAACCGGGCTTGCCTGTGGATGCCACGGTAAAAATTGTAGCCTCCAGACAGGGCTTATTATAAACTTACAAACTAAGCGACTACACGCTAAGGGCACCTGTAGGGTACGGACCTTGGCTTAGGGCGTCGCTGGGGGAGGGCAGCAAGGGACAAGCTGGATCGGGCGTAATAGGCTTACCCCCTATTACACGGGACTTAAATATTACCGGCGAAATGTGGGTGTACCTATTCTGGGTACATCCGTGTCCAAGCTATAAGTAGGTGTTATGCCAGTACTTTAAGTTTTATCTAATAGTTGAGGGTAGTTCTAACCGTAACTTTGTACCAAATAAAATATGCATAGCTTAAGTAGCTACACCCACAATTTTGTAATAAAAAGATCTCATTTCACCAGTGAAATATTAAAGTCAAAAGATATTGTTTAAAGACAGGCACATCATTTTCTTTGCGAGAACTGTTACTACAACAGTTGATTGTTTTTAAAAGCCTTTAAAGCAAAAGTGAACAGACAACTTCAGGGCACGCTCATGCGTTCTTAGACCTCATCCATGGCTTTGCATCAGGCGTGATTGAGGTCAAGAGCAACCCCGTTCAATCATAAGAAAATAAGTTAAGTTTCGTATAATTATGCAGTTAAAAAGCCAGACGTCTAGAAGACACACAAAAATCGACGTAGAGGAAATAATTCTTTGAAATCTGAAAAACATTTTTTAACGAAGCTTATTGTCATGCAAATCTCACACTGTTCAGTACCCAAGTATCAAAAAATCCCGAAATTAAATGATGATCGATGAATGAAAATACCCTAAACAAAAAAAACAAAATCAAACTAGCTGTCCGTGCGTGGAATCGCCTGGGTTTCCGGTGGAAAGCCCTTAAGAAGGCCATTGATTTAAAAAAAATTGTGGATACAACTCTTGTCAATAAAAATAAAATCTGCCAAATCGGTCAAATACATGGCAACTGATTTCAGACATTTTAAAAAGAATTTGAAGCGTTTCTTGGGTTGCCAGATACGAATTTACGCAAGACATAATTAAAAGCATAATTTAATATTAAAACAGTGTTGAGACATACCAACCTTCAAAGAGATAAAAATTAAATATTTGCACATGTAGCAGGCGAATCATAAATCATAGTTATGTATTTGAATTAATTTAACAAATATTAATTTGCCAACATACCATGTAATCTAGGCACGTTGTTAATTTACGAAATAAGGTTAAACAAGAACGTATCTCTCCAAATATTTATACATAATGGAAAAGATGAAACGTGGGCTCATTGCCTTTGTTGAATAATTTATATTTTATTTCTCATACAATCCCGCTCTGACGTCCTTAAATGCGAGTCTATGAGCCCCGGGCAGTATTCATTTTTTAGACATATAAGAGTTTCAGGCGAATAATGAACTAAGAAAAATTTAGGGAAAATGTTATTATTTTTATGATTAAAAAACTCGTCGTCTGTCAAATGTTAAGATGGTAGAAAGTTATACTGGAACGTCTTTACTACTTACATCATTTAATAAGTATTATTTTAGATTATACAGGGTGAATTTGAATTTCTGTGCAATATTTTAAGGGCTCATTGTACTCATTACTTTGAACCACTTTTACTATGGAAAAACACCTGATATCGCGAAAAAAATCAGCTGTTCCATACACTATGTTCGCATAGCTCGTCAAAATGTAGAGAACCGCTGATTTTTTTCGCGATTTCAGATTTGTTCCCATAGTAAAAGTAGTTCATAATGATGAGTAGAATAACTCCTTAAAATATTGCCAATGAATTCAATTTCACTTCAATTCAAAGGTTAACTTTAGTCATGTTTGTGCTATTGAGAAGCTGTTGTGTTATTAAGGTACTAAGTACTTAACGTCGCGTTGCGTGAAATTTCAAACATCGCCTCTTTGAAAGTGTAAAAAAGCTTACGGTTGAATATTTAATGGTTTTGTAATAGCTAAGGAATTGTTTCAATTACAAAAACGATACACATTTTAATGAGTTAGTTTCATGTAATATTTCAGTAAATAACAATAAAGATTGCTATGATCTGTGTACCTACACCTATCTAGCGTCTTCCGAGATTCCTAACTCTTTATTTTAGTACAAATTATTACTTAAACTGCAGCGTCATGAAACTCTAATAAGCAACAAGAATACCAGGCTCGCAGCGAACAAAAGAGCATTTCTTAAATTTTCAATTTGGAGTCTGAACGAGGGTTGGGCATAGCAGACGCTCATAATGCCGCACTCGACACGAGGACTGACCGCAGCTACTTCGACAGCTTCACATTTAAGTGGTCGGTAGAAGTCAGTAGCTGATTGTGTCTTTGTTTTTTAATATGTGCATTGAGTTACCACAGATAATATTGTTTTTCAATTATGAAAAAGTATTCTAGAAAGAACAAAAAGGTGTATAAATGTGCATTAGCGGTTTTGCCATTGTATTCGGCTTCAGTTAAGGCGATTTTATTACTATTATTAAATACTAGTGTATTTTTCAAATAAAAACAAAATAATCTTCAGGTTAATAATTAGTTCTGCTGAAAAACAAAACGGACAATATCTCCGTTAGTGTGTTTTGTGCTCAAAGAAAAAAGCCGTCTTTTTAGCAAATCTCTCTATGTCTTGTGTCTTTCACCACACACTAGGTTTACTCATTCAACCTCTTACAACTGGCCACTAAATAAAACGTCAATTTTAAGCCACTAAATAGCCTTTTAAAAATGTCTAGTGCGTTTAAAAGTATGTTCATTTCGGTTTAACTTGAATATAACAAGACTTTTCAACTTTGCAACTTTTTGCAGATTCTGTTACGATCTGATCTTTTTAGGGTTCCGTATAGACGAAAGAAAAAACAGAACCCCTAAAGGATCACTCTTATATCCGTCTGTCTATCCGTCACAGCCATTTTGCTTTGAATCTAATGGACGAGCTAAGTTGAAATCTGGTACACACGTATTTTTCATTTTAAAACAAGTAAGTACCTTTAAAGTTATTTAAGAACTGAAAATTGACCAACCCAAGTCAACATATACTTACCGAGAATAGCTCTATAGGTACTTATAAATTACACGATAAAGTATAAGTAGTCTGTGGTCTAAAAAAACATAGTAAATCAAATGTTGTGCGTAAACTACGGAATCTTTCATTGTGCGTGGTCCTATAAGAACGCACGCGACCAGCTTTTTGCATTGAGTTAGCAAAATTAAATACATTGTTATAAATACTTTGTTGAGTTTTAAGTCAAATTAAATACTGAAAATGCTGTTTAATGTATACGAATATATGTATATTACACAGCTAGTGGTTTTGTCGAGTGCACGTTGCACCGTAGCGACGGGAGGAGTGGAAGCGATTTTTTTTTACTTTCAACTTTTTATGAAATACCTCAGAAAGGCTTTGTTCAAAGCCATGCTCGGTGGTCTCATACACATTTTAGCTTTGAGCAGCTTCGGTTAACATTTTCAGTCTTACGAGCTATAAATGAAAATGAGTGAGGTACTTAGAAACTGATACCTGTATTAGTTCAGGATGTTAGTTATAATATATTTAGTTGTGGATTGATTGTTCACTTGTGTGTTAAAACCTGTTTTAGATAGATAGGAATGTATATTAGATATATCAAACACGATGACAATCATCACTTGAAATAGGTACCTAATCTTCCACATTATTCCCAACATTCAAGATATCTGAAAACAAAAGCACCCCGCCTTAAGCAACAGATTGGCCCAAAATTCAAAGCAGCCCACCCTTAGACTCAGGTCTTATTCACTATCTCAATATCCTAGTATACAGGGACCTCGTTAAATTGGGAAGCCGTACGTTTACCGCCATTGTATCGGGGTAGACGGCATTCTTCACACCCTTGGCTCGTAAAAGGGAATGCCGAGATATAGGCGAGTCTGTGAAGGGTCATCGGCGCCCTTATTAGGAACGTCTTTAGTGTCGTATTTCTTAAGGGAAGGTCAGGTTTGGCGAGCAGTGTAAATTATTCGGAGCATATGGAACGGCTGTGGTTTGAGGGCAAAGTTCAGAGCTCAGATATACGAGTATATATCTACCTATAGAACATATCTTTGGTAAGTATTGTTTGCAGAGATTTTAGTGTTGTGTGTTCATTATCTCCACAGCTCTCTGTTCATTATGTTGGAATTGTAGTAATGTAATATGAGGCATAGTATTGTTTGTCTTATCATGAAATTGTTGTGCGAAATTTAGGTACCTACCTACATGAAATCTTTATTTGTTTATTATCTGACCATTTATGCACACACATAATAACAAGAAGAAAAGAACAGAAAATATATAGGTACAAAGGTGATGCTTATTTATAAAGAAAACTCTTCCAGAATACTTGCGATTTGAAAGTAGATAAAAATAGATGTAGGTAATTATACAACGCGTGTAAGAGCAGAAGAGAAAACAAAATTATACAAAAACAAAGAAAACTTCTTACATTAAAATCCTCGAGAGCCTTGACTCTGAACTGATTCTCCTAACTCTTCCAAGATTCTCGATACATAGGTATGAACTGATTTTTTTTACGCAAAAATTGTAGGGCGTCTTTGAAACTTGATTTCGCCCGACTCATTTACCTGAAACGTTTCAGACTACAGGCACATGTTAACCGTAGATTTTTCTCGCCATGTAAAAGTTATGTTTTCATCTTGTATAAACCACAACACCCAATATTCATATCTTCACGCTCCTGCATCGTAAAAATATACGACAATGTTATATGTTAAAAGAATCGTAACTTTGCGGCGTTGATGTTTCAATATTTCTTTCAAAATTTACAAGGTACGCTCTGTATTTTATGATAAGAAAATACGAAATTATTAATGCTTGTATGCTTTTATGGCTCGCACATGTTTCATATCAACAATCAGGGTATGGAAGTAAATAAAGAATACAGAAAATACAGTGTATATGCAGTGTTAGGGTATAATACTACTCTTGAAAATTAACTACCTCTTACAATTACACTAATTCAGTAGACCTGAAGCGATCGTTGCGCGAATATCTACGCGATTGTCGCGTTCATAATTATGTCACTTTTTGCTACCGAAAAACTGAAAAGCGCCCTCTGTCGCGTTCCAGTTCACGGAACAAAAACTGCCAAATGAACGTGGCGATCGCGTATTCGCGAGGTGAACGCTTTCTATTAGGACACCGGATAAGTGTATGAAACCGCAGATTATTTATCCCGATTTCATCTCGGTTTGGTTCCGTTATAGAAGGATGAGGAACAGGGTGTGAAGTTCACTCATACTCCATAGAAAAGGGAGAGTCCTCCAACCAAACGCGTATTAGTCGCGCGGTAAACTTTGCTTGCGCGATGCAGAATTTTCCGTGACGTCAGTGTGACGCGTAGTAATAAAATTGTTCTTTTTCTTAGTACCTACTGCTTTAAAGTACTTCCTTCGATTAACCTAACGTAATGAATTTTTGATCGACAAAACCCAATCTCGGCTGACCTAAAATCAATAAATCTATGCATGAGGATCGTCCTAAAATAAAAACTTAACTCACAACTAGTTTTTAACAGAGATCAATGCTTGAGTAAGTATCCTTCTATAATACGGGCCTCAGTTATTGTTTCGAATTATTTATTATTTTTACAACATATGAAAGACAAACAATAATAATCGTGATCATCAAAGTCAAAGTCAAAGTCAAAATGTTTATTGCGAACCAAGTGTACAATTTTGGTGTTATGAATCGTTGTATCATAGCCATAGAAAAGATAAATCATAGCTACATGATCGAATCAGAAATGTAGAAGACTGTAAGAGACCAACATAGCCTGAAGAACTGCTAAACTTATGCGGTGGGCAGGGCAGAACAGATGGCCGATGGGGCCGAAAGATTTTGAAGACCAAAGAATCTAGTGTAGGAAGGTCTTCCACAAGGTGGATCATGACCTTGTACAGTTATCCGTTGGATGCGAGAAACACAGAACCGCTCTAATTGGCGGCGCTTTGAAGGGGTCAATGTCTAGCAGTGGACATCTTTGGGCTGAAAGAGAAGCAATTATTCAACCTATTTTACTTAAGTTTTAATTTGTTATCGCAGCTCGTTATCGAAATAAAAACGAATCACAAGATATTTAGACATTATATCTATAATATGAATGCTGGCAAAGGCTTTTCTTATTGAACTTTTCCGAACAATAAAAGATAATTGGATTAGCTTTTTATTCACTTTTTTGTTTTTTCTAATCAAGATTCCAATCTCGTTTAGAATGCTAATATTATGGTTCCCAATCTAAATGTAATCGAATAGGTAGCTTAAGTAAACATAGTTTCAAAAGATTTTTTGTCTTTTAAAACGCTGACATTTATGAAGCAGACGATATTTAATTAAATGGAAAATGTAATTGTGTGCAGCGAACATTATCTGCAGACGTCGTTGAAGGGTATAAAAAGAGTTACTTCATGAAAATAAAGTCATTGTTTCAGCGTTGAATGTTTCAAGGAATGTTATTTAAATACTACACAACATAACATAACATCATCCCTTGTTTCCCGAAAGGGTAGGATAGAGGTGTAACCCACATTTCGCCAGTTATGTTTAAGTCCCATTTAATTGGGGGCGAGCCTGTTGCTATCAATCGGGAACTAATCTAGGCTGCTACTGAGAAATTCTTAATGGAAAAACTCACCATTATTTTGCTCGACCCAGGAATCGAACCCAGGTCTTCATGTTCAGCAGTAACGCTTGCCTTGTCAGACCAACGAGACAATCAAATTACAAATATTTTTGATAGGTTGCGACTGAATTCGAAACTTCCCTAAATGCATGTTCAATACCAGCGCACTGCTAGCGCCATTTAGTATTAAACATACATTTTTATTTTCCAGCAAGTATTTATTGCATTTTATAATATTGTAATTGTGTTTGAATTAACGTATTACTATGTTTTAAAACCTTCCACAGCTGAGATAGTAGCATCATCAAAAGCTGTTTCCTGCAATTCTTGTTACGTATCGTCAGCTGTCTCGTCTAGCGCATCGCAACGTATGCCACTGTTCGCCACTGCGCGCGATTTCCGAGTGTTCATTACAGTGATGGACATTCGATTATGCATTTCTGATTACCCACAGGATATGTGGAGGCGTGATGACACCTCTATCAATAAGAAATGGAGGAGAAATTTGTAGGCAAAACTATTTCAGAATACGGAGTAGAAATTACTTTCTATATTTTTAGTAGTTACGGTTTTGGAAGCACGTTAAAAACATTGTTTCCGGCTATAATTGGTACATCATTGACAATCGTTACGGACAGTCAGAAGCCCAAAAGCCTAACACTCAGTTTTACTGTAGAAGTCGCTCCAAATCTCGCTCGTAAAATACTGTTATCCCGCTTCGGGCTAGATTGCAAGCCGGTCCATGATGACTAAATGTGGGTGTACTATTGGTACACTTCTAACTCTTCGGTGATTACAGGTGTGATGTTTGAGGCAGGTGTGACATGGGTTGTCGCTGACTAGATTTTGAATAATCATAATTAGGCACAAACGCAGCATAACGATACACTAAGCAGGATTGTCCGAAGGGGTTACCGCTACCCCGAAACTTAAAGGGCTAAGGAAGGAACATGGATGGGTTTTAGGCAGGAAGAATCTGACACTCCATTCCACTCCACCCAGAGTGCGAGGGTCATTTGATGATTTCCCACCCTCAAAAAAAATAGCATAACGATACATTTCACGTTAGGTGCCTACATGAATTGGCCTTCTGTTCATCTTGATCAATCAATCTGCCTAGCCTATTCCCAACCATGTTGGGGTCGGCTTCCAGTCTAACCGTATGCAGCTGATTACGGGTATTTTGTATGGACCGACTGCCTATCTGACCTCCACAACCAAGTAACTGGGTAATACGGTACCCGTTGGATAAGACTGGCTGTCAGATTTTCTGGCTTCTGACGACCCGTAACGACTGTCAAAGACGCACAAATGACAGCCGAGACCAACGGCACAACGTGCTTTCCGAGACACGGAGGAGTCTCGGTATGTAAAGATGGTCACCCATCCACGGCCAACCCCGGTAAGCGTAGCTTAACCTAGTGGATCGACCTGTGCGGCTGTTATTACTAAGCCACAAGCTTCTGTTCATCTTGATATAAACCTTTATGAACTCCAACACTATAATAATATTTAAACAATTCCCAAGAGCAATCTCCTTACAATCATATTAACAGCAGATTTTCTTAACCATGTGGTTAGAACCTTCAGTAGAGTTATCCAGACGTGACCCCAACATAATACGACTAGGTATTATCAAAGGTTCGTTGCCTTTTTGTCTTTACTTTCGTAACTGTATTAGAATTCTTTCTCTGTCTCCCATTGGATAAATGACGTGGAATTAAAGAGAATATTCATTCTGTATTTTGGATTTTTAAAAGAGCAATGTTGCGTGACTTCGCTCGACAAAAGACAAGATTGGAGTCGTGTTTTTTAATGTGACTGTCTTGTTTTATTCAGTTCAAATTCCCTGAAACGTCCTTTGATATGTAGACTGCTGACGGCTTGGTATCTGAGTATTGTAATGTTATTTCTATATGCGAACCTTACTTAAAATAATAGAATATAATAGAATACTCTTTTACTTTTATTCTGTACATAAACAGAATAAAAGTTATAGGTATAAATTTAGAACATTTTAAATGGGTGACAGTGACACTAAATGGGCGGTCTTATTTCTAAAAGCGATCTTTTAGAGACAACCTTTGGATGGATTAAGGGAGAAAGGAAAGACTTCTGCAGGCACTCACTGGTGTACCATTAACATAATATACAATAAATGCATACTTGTATACATAAAAGATATTATTTCACAACATGATAGTTTATCACAATGATAAAAGATTTTAATTTAAAAAAACATAGGCAGGTCATCAGGACTGCCGACATAAGTGAAAACTTAGAACATGCTTTTAAAACCATGCGCTTGCAAGGACGACCGCAGCCCGAGTTAGGGCAAAATATATATCATAGTATAGCTTCCATGTGTGGTAGCTTGCTATACTATAATTTATATCTCGATATATTAACATATATTATAGCTAAGTCTGTGACGGGCTTTAAAATTAGAACATGCTTTCATTGCTGGCAA
Organism: Hyppa rectilinea; assembly: GCA_951799385.1. Classification (NCBI taxonomy): domain Eukaryota; kingdom Metazoa; phylum Arthropoda; class Insecta; order Lepidoptera; family Noctuidae; genus Hyppa; species Hyppa rectilinea. The sequence goes on from OX637314.1 coordinate 8,584,706, forward strand.
AACGCAACACGACATACCTATACTCCAGAGTTTCAAAATTTGCCAAAGATGTAAACAACAATGGCCGTTCTAAATTGTCTATGGTTTAGTGATGCGGTGTAACGAATTTTAAAGATTTGGGGCTACCGATGTTACGTTTTTTTAGAAATAAAAAGAAATACCGATGTAGTGTTTCATCAGTATTTTTTATATTAAGTAACTTTTAAATCAATATTTATTCTAAATCCATTTCAATATTTGTAGTCACAAACTGTAATCGAAATGAATTAATCAATATTGTTAGAGTTAAAAATATTAGTTCGTACGGGTTCTTTATTAAATAGAATGCGGGCTAGCTCCAACAGTGTTTTTATGATTGTTGTCAGTATAATAATTATAAAAACATTAATTTGGCGTTTTTTCAATCTTGTACGAATTGTCGACAATTTTTATATCAATCACTAGCAATTCAATGACAAGATAAATTTAGACGAGCAAAAAAAGGATGACGGTTGTTGGAAGTTTGTGAAAATTTAAATCCATCCCAGTTTTCGCTTATATTAATACATATAATAGAGTATTTTAAAGTTTAGAAACACGTACAAAATGAAAAAGTAGGTAAGTGTGATAATATGTGTATCGTATTTTGTGAGTATTTAATCAGTGACACGCAGATATCGCGTTTAATTCCAAGGCAAATTAAGTGTTATTGGTTTTGGTAAGGGGCTACCACGTCTTGTATACATGCTTATTTCATTTACTTTAGCATGTCAGTGACACGAGCCCATAATATTTACCGCGCCCGAAGTATTTTTCACAAAATTAGAAAAAAAATAAGGATTTGGCGGAGACCTTTGCTCGGCAGTAGGCCAGTGTACATAGGTTAACAATTTTTCGTAGAACAATTTTTAAAATAACTTCATAGAAATTGTTCTACTAGAATCGCATCGCATCGAAGCGCCTTCATCCAGGTATGCTAATGCCTATTGCATTCGATTTCCTTAATACAGTAATAATTCACGTTTAGTCGATTACTCACAGCTGTTTAATAACTAAATGCATTTATGTTATGCCTGTAGCCCACACCTACTGCTTTGGCGCTATCTCCCAACACAATTTTAGTACCTATTTAATTTAAATTTAAATCAGCGCCACATACGAAGACGCATAATCGTCCTGGATGCAACAGCGCAATACATTATGTGATGGCGCAGTGGTTAAGAGGCCTTGCCCCTCATGCACGAGGTTGTGCGTTCAAACCCGGGTGAGTACTAAGTGACTTTGTGAAAGGGAAGTTTAATTAATAATGTATAGTTTCTGAGTTTATCGTAGTTATAACTGACATCGGTGAAGGCAGAAATTCGTGGGGTGTCTGTTTAATAAATCTATATATGTATAAACATGAAATACTGTTTGTTTGTAAGCGTATCACTTTAGAGCAGCTGGCCCGATCCGCCATTTTTTTTTAATTCGTTATAGTCCGACTAAGATTCTTACAGAAAAAAATAATGTAAATAAAAGTGCTTTTTTTTCTACGGAAATTTTGAATGACTAAGAGAAATTTGGACTGGACACCGTCTATCGGTTCAGCTTCTTTTTTATCGTGTGGTTAGTGGCTAACCTGGTGTCAGAGTTTTTATTCTGCCTTTTGGCCTCTGACTTAGCTTCAGAAAGCAGGTCTGTTAAGAATGCAGGTCCATCACGATGTTTTCCTTCGCCGAATTTTTAACATGTGAGTTACGCAATACGCACATGAATCCGAAAAGTTAGAGGCGTGTGTCTTAGGTACGAACTCGAGACTTATGATTTCTCTACGTTGACGTCGTGGTGGGGCTTGTGTGTTCCAATGAAGCCTAGGTCTGTGTCGGTAGGGTTTACTTTACCGAGACAAATCTAGGGTGAGGAACCAGACCAAGCGAGATACAATCCAAGCCAAGGTCACACACGCCGAGGGCTGCATGGCTGCGGGAGAGCGCTAGCTGCTAGTGTGCCAACTCTGGATCATAGGGGACCTCCAGTTTTATTCACCCTTGCCGCAGTGAACGCAGGGCTCTGCTGTGGTCGACTTCTTAAGTCCCTAGCTACTCGTGGGAATAACATGAATACTAGATCGAAAACAAGAAAACAACTTCAGGCAAACTTGCCACAGATAGATGACGAAACTACACAACTCTCTTCGTCATCCCCTTCGTCTCTTTTTCCATCAATTCCATCAAACTCACAATCTTTTTGCGTCACTCCGACGCCATCATCATCATCAATCAGCATACAGTCAGCGGATGTTGTACAGGAGACAAAATTCGTCGACGATACTGTACCCACCGCTAGAACTGCAACAACTCGTAGGAAATGGAGCATTGAAATGAATAAATTCATCCTACGCAATTACCTTCATCTTACTAGTATGGAAACAGACAAAAACGCATACCTTCCATCGCTTCACACTAAATTTCTAGAGAAATACCCGTCTATGCAAGTAAGCCGCCAAAGAATAGGTGACCAGCGTAGAGCTATAGTGCGAAAGAAATTATTACCACAGAACACAATTGATCAGATTTATGAGGAAGTCAAAGCCGAACTACAAATGGTTCACCCTCAAATACAGCTACAATCTACACAACCTGAAACACCAATTATCACTCAATGTGGCCAGCGCATGAAATGGTCGAATGAATATAATGAAAAAATCATAAGAATATATTATACTACCACACAGTTGGAAACAAATAAAACAGCCTATAGAAAACAGTTACATGAAGAGTTCATAAATACATACCCAGAATTAGCACATATTACAGAGCAAAGATTATCTGATCAAGTGAGAGCCATTATAAACAACAAATATATACACCCCAGCAGATTAGAAGAAATTAAAACCCAAGTAGCTGCTGAATTAAGTTCTAGCAACACATCTTTTATTGAAGAAACACAAAACGTTAACTTGAACACACAACTGCAGAACGAATTAGAACAACCTGGTGAATACATTCCTACACCAAGTACTCTTCCTACAAATTTACTCATTTCTGACACACCAGCAAACGCTCTCACATCAAATGTATTCACCATGCAAGAAGACTGCAACTTCTTGAACAACATAGATATTGGTCAATTTGAACCCACGCAAAATAACTCCGTTGCTACCCCAGAAACTAATACAGAAATAGAAGCCATGTTTCAACAAGCTCACCAATGTTTTTCTGATACACATCCGACTAACAGACCATACATTCCTAAACAGAAGACATCTAGAAAGTTCTCTGCCATAGTTACATATATTAATAATATTATCCTCCCTAAATCCGTAAGCAAGGAAACCGAATTCATGCAATTACAGACAATAATATATTGTGCAGCATGGACGGCAGCTAAATGCAACGGAGCAAAAATATCAGACACAACACAAAACGAACGCAGCACATACAAACAGAGAAAACCGAAATGGGAAATTAGATTAGAAACAAAAATAAAAAATCTAAGAGCTAGCATAGGTAGACTCACACATTTCATTAATGGCAGCAGAAGTAAAAAAATAATAGCTGCAGTAGAAAAAATAAAGGTCAAATATCAACTACACGCCCGACACGAAAATTCAAACACACAGTTAGTACACTTCTTGGACACTTTAAAACAAAAATTAAACGCAGCATCTAGTAGACTCAAAAGATATATGTCATGCACGAACCGCAAAGTCCAAAACACAAAATTTCTCAGCAACGAAAAAATATTTTATAGGAACCTTGCATCTAATAATAGAGACACCACGAACCAAACCGTAGAGACACCTCCATCCGGAGCACTACGAGAATTTTGGGCAAACATTTGGGAAAATCCAGTATCCCATAATAGTCATGCAGACTGGATTGCTGAAACAACACCAGAAATCCCCGAAATGGAGTTTGAGTCCATACCAATAACAACATTTACAGACGTCATCAAACGCACTCACAACTGGAAATCTCCAGGGTCAGACAATATTCATAACTACTGGTATAAGAAATTCACTAGCATCCACCCGTTCTTATACAATCACATAAACACATTCATTCAATCACCACATTTGCTTCCAACATACATAACACATGGAGTAACATACATGATACCTAAGGACAAAAATAACACTACGGATCCAGCCAAATATCGACCAATTACTTGCCTACAAACTATTTATAAAATCCTGACAGGCTGTGTAAGTGAAGTAGTATACGAACACTTAACCAAAAATAACATTCTTGCAGAACAGCAAAAAGGGTGCCGTAAGAATAGCCAAGGATGTAAAGAACAACTCACTATTGACGCGATTGCTATGAACAGCGCAGTGAAAAACAAAAAAGATATTCATACCATGTTCATCGATTACCAAAAGGCCTATGATTCAGTTCCGCACAGCTGGTTGTTGCACGTTCTAAATATTTATAATATCCACCCCACACTCAGATTGTTCTTAGAATGTACTATGCAAAATTGGCAAACTGTACTTAAAATAAATCAAGCCTCCACGACTATGGCTACTGAACCAATCCACATAAAACGAGGTATTTTTCAAGGCGATGCTCTAAGCCCATTATGGTTTTGCATGGCACTCAATCCACTCTCAGAATTACTCGATAAAACTAACACTGGATTCACATTGACACACGATAACTCACAATTCACATTAACACACCTTATGTATATGGATGATATAAAGTTATACGCGGCAGATGAAAAATCATTATTCCAGTTAGCAGACACCACACAAGAATTTTCTAATGATATTTTTATGCAATTCGGGGTAGACAAGTGCAAAATTTTGTCAGTTGTAAAAGGAAAACTACAAAATAACAGTTACATACTTGGATCAGGTAAATCTATTGAAGCAATGGATGAACACAGTACTTACAAATACCTAGGGTTCAAACAATCTAGACAGATAGAACAAAAGCAGACAAAACAAGAATTGCTCAAAAAATTTACACATCGCCTAAACCTAATTCTTAAAACCAACCTTAACTCTAGAAACACGATTAAAGCTGTCAACACATTCGCAATACCCATTCTTACATACTCTTTCGGAATTATACGATGGTCAAAAACCGATATCAGAAAACTGCAGCGCACTATCAATACACTCTTTACCAAACACAGGAAACACCACCCTAAATCATGCATACAGCGACTCACGCTACCGCGCCAAGAAGGAGGAAGAGGATTAATAGACATACACAATTTACACAACCAACAGATAATTTCGCTCAGATCCTACTTCCATAATAAATCAGAACATTCCTCACTACACAAACATGTAACAGAAGCAGATAAAAAACTTACACCACTCAACTTACAAAACAGAAACACTCAAGTTAATGAAAATCTCATAAGCACACAACAAAAACTTGCAGCATGGGCTAGAAAAGCGCTACATGGAAGACACCGAGCCTACCTGAGCCAACCACACGTCGATAAAATTAAGTCGAACGAATGGCTTAAACGAGGTGAATTGTTTCCCGAAACTGAAGGTTTCATGCTTGCGATACAGGATCAAATAATAGCAACTCGTAACTACAGAAAGTACATAATAAAAGATCTCAATCAGCCGACTGACACATGTAGACATTGCAACAGTGCTTCTGAAACCATCCAACACATAACAGGGGGCTGTAAATCACTCGCACAGACAGATTATAAACACCGACATGACCAGGTTGCCGGCATCATACACCAACACTTAGCACACAGATTTAAACTTATAGATGAGAAGATCCCATATTATAAATACAAACCTGAAACCGTCTTAGAAAATAGGAACCTGAAAATCTATTGGGACCGAACGATCATTACAGATAAAACTGTACACTACAATAGACCTGATATCACAGTACATGACAAAATAAATAAAACAGTTTACTTAATAGATATAGCTATACCCAACTCACACAACATTCAAACTACAATTTCCGAAAAACTTAGCAAGTACCAAGACCTCGCCATAGAAATAAAAACCCAATGGAAAGCTCAAACCGTTCATATCGTCCCAATAGTACTTTCATCTACCGGTGTTGTGCCGAAGGCTCTCACACAAAGCCTTGATACTTTACACATGCCTTCTCATACACTTAACATGCTCCAAAAAGCCACCATTCTCAACACCTGTCGCATCACCCGAAAGTTCCTGACTTCTTCTACAGTATCATCCACCTTTTCAATTTAAATATTCCCTTACACACTTGGTTCCGGCCCGTGTGTAAGGTCTTAAACTCTCTTAATAGAGAAGAAAAATTAAGAAACCAAATAATAATAATAATAATAATAATTTATTCACGAGTTTGAGACAACCATACAGAGTCACTTAATAATAAACACAAAATAGACAGATCGTTGTATGTGATATGGTACAATATTAAGATGGTTTGGTTGCCTTTAGACTGATTCGCCCTATCCCCTCGTACTAGTATAAAACTGTATCACGAGCGGATAGTCTTCCTCAACCTCAGAACAACAGATTCCCACAAGGTTCCTTACAAGTCACATATCTATAGTTTGATTACATACTGTATAGGTAATAATCATAGTAAGTACAGATCATTATATTAATTAAGTAACAAATTATTGGAGTTGTCTGTGTTTGGGTATGGGTATATGTATTGTGTATGTGTTTTATGTATGTTTCTGTATGTGTGCAGTTAAGTGTGCTTTATTTTCATTTATTAAAGTGCCTAATATCGTTTTACAGTAGATTTTCAGTGCTGTTATAGTCTAGTTGTTTCAGATATTTTTCAATAGCTTTTTTGCATGTTTGGCTATCAAGATTCTTCAATTTTAGATCTTTACTTATTTTGTTGTAGAGGCTAGGACCGAGATAATTGTGAAATTTGTGTGCAAAAGATGTTCTAAATCTGGGTATGTTATAAACTATATCTAATCGCCGCCTTTTAGTAAAATGTGGTTTTAATTTATGTTGTGCCATGATCTCTTGTTTAATAAATTATTTTCGCACCGTAAGGACTCCTAGGTCTGTGTAAAGTAGGTGTGTCGGATAAGTGTATTTTTTGCGAGAAATTACTTTCAGTACCATGCGTTGGGCTCTTTCGACAGACAAAATGGTTGTTTTTGAAGTTCCTCCCCATACATTCAGGCCGTATGTCAGTATAGATTGGCATAGTGATAAATAGATTTTTATTAGTAGCTTAACGTCACATGCATTTCTGATAGTTTTAAAAATATATATTAGCTTTCTTGCGCGGTTATTTACTTTAATGACGTGTTCTTTCCAGTTTAAGTTTTGATCTACTATAACACCGAGATATCTTATGGAATTGGTTCTCGTGATTGGGTTACAATGACAGGTACTTCGATTGTTGCAATGGTGAGTTTGTATGTTTATTGTGTTATGAGACGGTTGAGTTCTACTGTTAATTGTGAATGTCATATATTTCGTTTTGTCAAAATTAAGTGTCAATAGATGATTGTCAAGCCAAGAGGTTACTAATGCAAAACCTTCATTTGCTGCTTCGGTTACGTCCTTCCACGTGTTAGAGCTAAACAATAATACTGTATCATCTGCAAATGTTATTATTTGACCCTGTTGTAAATGCAAATTGCAGAGGTCATTAATGTATATGAGAAACATCGTAGGACCCAACACACTGCCTTGAGGCACTCCGAAGGTCACATTTTCCTCTTGGCTTATGCTGTTATCAATTTTTACAACCTGTTTCCGGTTTGTCAGGTAGTCTTGGAAAAGTTGTAGAGGTATACCTCGAATTCCTAAGGTATTCAGTTTGTTCAGGAGGATGGGTATAGAGACGGTGTCGAAGGCCTTGGCTAGGTCTAGGAATATACCTAGACACTTCTGTCCCCTATCCATGTTTTCGACAACATACGAAGTTAGTTTGTGAAGAGCGTCAGCGGTTGATATTTTTTCCCTGAACCCAAACTGATTACCTGAGAGAAGATTATGAGTTTCTAGGTAGTGTTTTAACCTCCTATTTATTAGTTTTTCTAAAATTTTTGAAAAACTAGGTAGTAGGGAGATTGGTCTATAATTCGACACCAAAGTTTTGTCTCCTGCTTTATATATAGGAATAGTGACAGATTTTTTAAGGGCTTCTGGAAAGACTCCTTTGGAAAAACAAGCATTACATATGTGTGCTAGTGGTGCAATAAGGAAATCCACTGCTCTTTTAATAAATAACGTGGAGACACCGTCCCATCCCGAGGAATTCTTAGCTTTTAAGTTAGCAATTATATCTTTAATTTCAAATTGGTCTGTTGGGAGAAGCACAAAAGAGTTTAGGGTTCCATTATACGGTTTTGGTCTACACCGCCTGCTTAGGTCTATCTCATTTGTGAGGGTCCTGGACAGGATGGTATTTGCCAAATTACTACCGACATTGACAAAGTAGCTATTTATGTTATTTAACGCGTCCTGATGTGTTGAATTAGTGGACAGAAGCTCCGATGGCTTTTTTGGATAGCTGTTTAAATCAGCCATTTCTTTTACAAATCCCCATTGTTTTTTTATATCGTTGCTAGACTTAGCTAATTCTGTTTTAAAATATTTGTTTTTAAGGTTTTTTAGTATATTATTACATGTATTTCGGTAGCGCTTGTAAGTTATTGTAAGGGTTAGGTTTTCTGGGTCCTTTCTAAGTTTTTGGTGGAGTTGATCGCGATTTCTCATACACCTACATAGACCTGGTGTAATCCAAGGCTTGACGATTATTTGTCGCCTAGGCGTTTTGACGGTGTGCGTGTTATTCGAAAGGATGTCTCTGATGGTTTTCAAGAATACGTTCATCATTGCATTTGGGTCGTCACTATGAAACCTTTCTTCCCAGTTAATCTCTTTTAGGTCTGTAATAGCCGCATCGTAGTCGGTTTTTGTATGAAAGGGGTTTCTTTTGGGTCTCGTTTTCATTTTCATAGGTAATGATATCATAACACTTGAGTGGTCAGTTAGGGTTGAATTACAAACTACAGTCAACGGTTTTAGTTTTGTTTTGACGAAGCAGTGGTCAAGACAGTTTGATTCTCTAGTCGGCAGAGTGTGTGTGGGAAGAAGGCCGTGAGACGCAAGCAGATTTAAGTATTCCGTATGTTTAGGGTTAAGCTGATCAGGTTTAATATTAATATTTAAATCACCCATTAGAACTATGTTTTTATATTGGTTAATACTGAACAAGATTTTGTTTAAAGACTTTAGAAAGGGATCTAGGTTTTTGAATGCTGGATTTGGCAGTTCAGCGGTCACACCACTAGGCTATCACTGCTTATCGGGTCAGCTGTTCTGAAATCAGTATCCCGTCTTAAGCAAGAGCTCGTCGTGTACCGTCTCTGTATGAGGAGAGGCCTTCACCTTGAAGTAGGACAATAATAGGCTGGTATTACTAAAACACATTGTCCGTATTCCATTCGTCTATAACAACGACAAGAACGTCTCAACGTCAAATCAGAGCTATCCAATTCATCCATCAGAGCACAATTAGGACGTGCCCGGAGACCGTTTTGTCCCTCAGCTATGACGTCTTGAATAATATCCATTACCGACACATAAGCTTAACCCTTCATAAGATATTAACATCTAAGGCATTATTAACACGTAATCCTTCAGAGGAGAGGTGACCCAGGCTTTCACATGTTAATTTTGACCTATTAAAACGCCGCATAATCTTGACTCAGTTGATGTTGTGAATGGATGTGAATGTGCGACGAAATCGCTTTGTAAGTACGTCTTTTGGTATGTAGTTCTATGGGGATTTAACGTGTCAGAGCGGTTTGGGAATCTGTAGTGTTTTTGTGTTGTAGAATGAAAGGAGAGTGGTGAATAGCTGATGGGGATGACCGATAGATACCTATTATTATTGTAGTGTAATGTACCACTTAAAAGTTTCTACATCTGCAATGTCGTGTGGATAATTGCTTAACTCCAAGCCTGCAGGCAGGACTGCAGGGTAGGTGCTAATAATAATTAAAAAGTAATTTCTATGTTATAGACATATTTTTACAGCGTACAGAAGAAGTGTCATAAACACAATGTGTTAAACATAGGTCCCATAGGTTTGTACTTAGATTTGAGAGTCAGTCTTTCTCCGTTATAAAATGCATATGGCGTATTTGGTTATTAATCAAATTGGATATCAATAATAAAAAATCAATCTGCTTAGGATTTTACCAACTATTCGGTTGCAGTCCTACCGGATGCAGTTTAATACCAGTATTTTACATGGAGCGACTGCCTATCTGACCGCCACAACCCAGTCAGGTAAATCGGTATCAATAATAGTTGGCGTTTAAAAAATATATTTCACTATTTACATAATGTAATATTAAAACTAACATTTAATTAAGAACAGACTTATAGTAATAGTATGGTAAAAAAAGGTTGACGTGACCAGAGGGCTGGTTGACAGGAATAGAACGAATTTTTTGATTCCCTATGATATATTTTTATATTGAAAAATGTATTTACATCAAGCTATTAAATTATCTATTACAATTTATGTCGGTATTGAAAAATTTTCATACCGAATCTATGCACGTGTAAAGTGTTACTTCGTGCTTTAGTGCCGATGACAACCCAGCACTTGATTCGTTTTAGCTAGGACATGCAATTATCTGCCCCATTTTACTATACGGATAATTCGGATACTTCCAGAAAACTATCCGGATATATATTGGTAGTATGGATATTATGGATACCGTTACCGGAAAGTAAACAATTGATATCCGGTTAATATATTCGACCGATATACATTTTTTCAAACATAAACACGATTTAGATTTATTAGGAAGACGTTCGAAACTAGTTATTCAATACGTGGAAAATAATTCTCATTAATAAATTGATGACTGACGATTGATGAATGATTGAATTAATTACTTATGACGAAGTTAAAAGTTAATTTTAAGTAGAAAGGAATTCATAAGATGGGTGTCAGTGAAAAATACGGTGAAAGCTAAATGAACTCACCTGGATGTTGTTGGTCATTTCTGATGTCGTTTATGTTCTTGAGTGGAGACCACGGATCAGCAAACGTGATGTAGGCCCTTATAAGCTTCAAAAGCAAGGTGGAGCGACGATCTTCGCAGGATGACTGGGTTAAGAGTTGCTGAGAATCGAGCTGAATGGCGTGCAATAGGAAAGGCCTATGTCCAGCAGTGGACTGGTTTAGGCTGACGATCATGATGATGTCGTACCTACCTGAACCTACCTACCTTTGTCCCTTTAGATGCTTGCCTATCAGAACCCGTTTACTTATGCTGCTTAACGATTTATACGGCTACATTTACGGCAAATCCAGCTTGTCCCTTGCTGTCCTCCTCTAGTGACGCCCTAAGCCGAGGTCCGTACCCCACAGGGGGTGCCCTAAGCGTGTAAGCTTTTATTAAGCCCTGACTGGAGGCTACAATTATTTTGGGGCATCCACAGGCAAGTCTGGTTAAGCAGTAGACAACCGTAGGTTTGAAATGCGAGATGCCATTTAAAAAAAAAATGTCGTTTCGCGAGAATGATTCTTATGAACCTATGGGGTGTATACGAAATTTGAGGGGTTAATAAACTTCACAAAATATACAGCTTGTTCAAATATTAAATCCATAGAAAAGAACACTAAAGTCGCGAAACAAGGCTGTTGCCCCGAACGTGACAAAATGTTGATTATTAGGGGACCCTAGTTACTATCCAAACTAGTTTGGCTTCCCGCAAATAATATTGAGATTTCTACGAAGAAGGCTGATAGAATATATTACCTGGATTGGGACATTCCATTAATATTGGGACTGCTTTGGTAAGTTTGGGACATGGTATGTATTTCTTTGTGAAAGAAAGTTACACTGAAATAGAAACTAGTTTTTCTCTCTAAATTAGTTAGCTATAAGGCGTAAATGGTGTATTGTATTCAGAATAGACTATAGAATTCTATATACCTACAAGATGAAATTGAACTCATGGGCAATATTTTAAAGGGTCTTTGTAGTACATATATATCGATGGGTCTTTGTACTCATCATTATGAACAACTTTTACAATGGGAACAAAACTGTAATCGCTAAAAAAATCTGCTGTTCCATAAATTATGCTCGCATAACTCGTCAAAATGTGCCTAGTAAGGTGGTCAGGTAAGGTTAATCTAAATGGTACACCGACTACCTGCAGTAGAATTTTTCCTCTCTCCCTTAATACATCCAAAGGTTGTCTTAAAAAGATCACTTTTAGCGACAAGACCACTCATTGTGTCACCTCTTGTAAAATGTTCTAAGTTGAAATCTGTCATTTTTATGGTATACCTACATAAAAAGAGTTTTCTATCTATCAGCCTATGGTTAAAAACAGGAGGAAGATTGCTAGAACTTTACAAGGGCCGTGACGTTAATCTAGGATAGCAAAGTGATGTTATTGGTAAGTTAAGTGTGGCATATAACCTGATTGTTCTTAATTTAAGTTCAAATCATCACTTAGTAGAAGCTCAGGCTTTTAGACTATTGTTTAAAAAATGCACTGTTTATTTTTTTTCTATGCATAATTATGTATCTAACAACAGCTTTTAAGCATTTAATACAGACAAGTGTTTAAAAAAATTACGAAACCAAAATATTTCCAAAGTTGCGAATTCACATAAAAATATATCGAAACTTACAAATTCATTCTTCCCGAACTCAACCAAACAAATAACCATTCAAACATAATTTCGCAAAACACCACCATAAACATAACGGTACTTCTTGAACATCGTATAGCAGGTGGTATAGCCCTTAGCCAACGAGGGCCATGTTAACCCACTTCCGTTAATTAATTATATACAACTTTAAGGACGAATTCACCAAAGAAACTGAACGCGATCAGCACTTCTAAACCGCGTTCAAGAGCTGTTAGTACCATTATTGGTGTGGAATATTGACACTGATGGCTCTTAAACGCAGTTTAGGTGTGCTGATCGCGTTTATTTTTATTGGTTAAATCAGGCCTAAAAGATCAGTAGTAGTAGTTAGCTTATTGGAGCAATAGTAGCATAAGGTAGCTTCGAACCGCTTCCGTGCACAAGCAAGCAATTATTATAATTGTTGGCAATTTCTGTTATTTTCACAATAAGATATTGTAGCAAGTAGGTACAACATGATATTATTCTGGTGTCGTGTTTTTTTTAAGTGTTTCTATCATTAGTGGACAGCAATAAAATTGGCCAAGCGGAAGGTGTTGAGAAAGTCAATAATTGATAAAAGGTCCTCAACTAGACTATTTTTAGAAATCTACACACTTAAGGGAGATCCATTTTTGTGCTCCAAAATCATAACATAGTAATAAAAAAATATATAATCCAGCTATAACACATACGCAGATAAGTTATCAAAAACAACTGCAACAACGAGTCAAGGAAGTCAATGGAACAACCAGGCAGTAATAAACTCATAATTAATTTATAATTATTTTAACTGCTGGTACACAAGCCTCGCGGTGAAAGGGCCTGAATCCAACACGCAAACCCAGTGCAGGTTAGTAGAAGTCACGTGTTTAAAATTTTAGTTCCAGGATGTCAGGACTAAAACCAATCCATGTTCTTTCCTTAGCCCTTTATGTTCCGGGGAGGCGGTAACACTTTCGGACAATCCCGCTGACTCGGCAGGCTTCGGCAATAACGGGCCCTTCCCTACTGCTGACATCTCTCCGAGGCGCACGTGGAACACGAACGCGTCCGGCATGGGCCTGGTCCTGATCTGACCGTGAGCTATCCATTACTCACCGTCCGCAGGCCTGCACCTACGGTGACCTGGAATCGTCACCCAAGCTGGGTTCGAACTTGCGACCGATTCGTAAGTCATAGCTCACGCAACGAGTAATCAATAGGTACCATATAACTACCAACCACCACAAAAACCGTTCGATACTTCTTACCCAAAACACTGCCCGTGCATTGAAAGTACAATTTGCAAGCAGTCGCAAGTAATTTATAATGCATAATCAAGCTAAAAGCTTGCAGCTGGGTCGACAACAACTGGACATACGTTTACGATGCTAAAAGCCAGTTGCTTAGCAATTTAGACGCAGTTTCGGATGTAAAGGGAGCTACTTAGTACAGGAACGGTTAATATGATTAGTACGGTCTTGCTGCTTAGTTGTGAAACATTCTCTTTGTGAAGCTTGTGAATAATGCATGCAACTGTCCTTAGTTTAGCAGTTTGAAGTTTAGAGGTGTGAACGGTGTTGGGTTAGGTTAGGTTATGGCGACGTCGTTTGAAATAGTGTTGTGTGATTCACGAATTGTTTATCGTGTGGCATTTATATTTTATTAAACTACTAGCTCCCGCACGGTTTCACACGCTTCTCGGCTCCTATTGGTCGTAGTGAGATGTTACATAGCCTATAGCCTTCCTCGATAAATGGACACAAAAATAATTTTTCAATTCGGGCCAGTAGTTCTAGGGATTAGCGCGTTCAAACAAACAAACTCTTCAGCTTTATAATATTATAAAGTAAGTATAGATAAGTCGTCCATCTTATTGTCATACCGAAATGTAGTCTTTTATCGTGTCTTGAGATCATTTTGATGGCGTATGATTGTCATCGTGAAGCGTAGGCAACTTAGTGTGACATTCTTGTCTATAATGCAAAGCATAGTGTTCATAATAAACATAATCTTCATCGCGTAACATAGTTCTCATATGCGATATAGTGTTTATATAGCATAACTAAGTCTCCACAGCGCAGTAAAGTCTTCACAAAGTGTCGGAAACCGCATGGAACAACCATTAATTTTTGATAAAAAGAGAGTGCAAATAAAACCCAACAGTATCAAAATAAGCTTTCCCGACCCAATCACGACAAATAAGGATAAACGTATTATGTTAATGAATATTAATTATCACATTATGTTTTTGGCACACATACGGCCATAATCTGGCACATAAAATATTGGCGTTTCGTCAATACTAGAGTAGCCGTCGGACATTTTAACCATATAATCCTGCTTACAAACATCAACTCATTCCCACAAACGCATTGCGGGGCTTACGTTGTTGGAAAAGCACATCGGAACGCGTCATCACAATTGATGAAATAGTACACTGAGTTACGAAATCGCAGTTTATAGAGAACGGTTTTTTGAGTAATTTTTGGGGGATAATAAACACGCTGAAAGCACTTCGTTTTGTGTTAAATAGTTGTTATTTGAGGTTAGATTGCACAAACAGCCTAGGTTCCCACTGTTGGGACACAGGCTTGTTCTCTTCCTGGAAGGTTCCCGGATTCTTCGAGTTACGGTGGCCCTGATACAGGCAACTAAAGGAACACGGGTGTGTTTTAGTCAGTAAATGTCTGACTCGCTCGCCCGCTCTGGGCGGAGCGGGAGACCGTGTCAGATTTTTATTAGGACTTTATGTTGTTTGTAAAGGTAAAATTCCATTGCATGGTTCATTCATTCTGCCTAGCCTTTTTTCAACTATGTTGGGGTCGGCTTCCAGTCTAACCGGATGCAGCTGAATACCAACCAGTGTTTTACATGGAGCGACTGCCTACGTGACCACCACAACCCAGTCAGTAACTGGGTAATTTGATACCACTTAGTAATACTGACTAATTCCATTCCATGGTTGTTTGCTATTAAATTACTTTTGGCCATAATGCACCATGTACCTATGTATGATTTCCGCTCTGTCCTCATCTAATGACCTATGGAGACACAATCAGAACACATAACGGACTTAATCCAGGTGCAGTTTATGTAATTACGCCACCAGATCAAACCATCAAGCCGAGACGATATTCAACAAAGCCTTGTATACCTACCTAAGGTAGTATAGGCATAGGCTTAGTTGCTTCGTGTTTATAGGCCCATTTCTGACCATCACAGAATTATCTCTAATGAGGTAACCAGCTCTGCAGAAATTCCTCAACAATAAGCGCAGTTTATGCTTTTATTTACTGAAATATTCTGCGTTGTATATTTAACGAGGGTAATTTTACAATTCCGATGGTAAAGTTACTTTATGATTATTAGGGTGATTCTTAATTTTATTCAATATTAGCTTCTGCCACCGGCTTCGCTTGTGTAGATGTCGGAATTTATCCGACCAGACCGTACTACCGGGATAAAAAGTATTCAATGTGTAAATCTAGATTGTAAACAGGGGGCCTAGACAATCGCTCCGTGTCGATTCCAATTCGAAAATTGTTGATCGAACAATTCGTTATCTCAGCGATTCGGATTGCCAAGAACTGGTCGACGCATTCGTATGCGATTATTGATCGAGTTTCGTTACATAATACGACATTGTCTAGCACTTAGCGATCGAAAACGTTTGATCACGTGACATTTCGAAAGCTTATACCAATTGCATACATTTTGGATATATCTAATGTTGTTATCGTTGATGAAAATGTGACTTTTTTCAGGCCCTCAGATCCGTTCAGCTCCAGCCATTCTTGCGTATTTTGAGTAACAAACATCCAAACATTTAAACATCTTCACAAACTTTCACATTTATAATAAGTATAATTTTTTTATAGTACATTATACCTTCTAATAATTCTAGATTATGTGTTATAAAAAAGCTTTAATATTTTGAGCGTTTTAAGCTAGTTCTTCGTAGATCCACGTTTGTGTCCATTATACAAAATGGAAGCGCAGGATTTCAAGTTCATATTAGACTTCGCATCTCGTTAGCGTATAGTTGAGTGCTTTTCCAATATTGGTCTTCTGGACAATACGTACGTAAGTTCATGATTTACATTCATGCATTAGCTATTTATGTTGGCTTTATAACAAGAGTAAATCAACTGGTTGGACGACTAAATAAACGTAGCCACTGGATGTAAGAATGAGGTTTAACATGTTTATTTTGTAGAAGAAAGTTTTGTTTGCTAAGGATTTTCGTAGAACTGTATTGTATTTTTTAGTTTCAACTAAACCTAAAAAGCAATACAATTCTACGAAAATCCTTAGCTAACAAAACTTTCTGTTTGATTACGTTACATTGTTACAGACATATTACAGTGTGAAAATCTATAGGTATAAATAAATAAAATTGATGTGTCTGTTTGCAATGACAAAATAACAGCGTTTTACTAAATATACGGTACTTATAACAAAGAATCCATTTAATTATTTTTCTGTCTGTTTGTTCTGGCTTATCTCCCAAATTGCTGGACTAATTTTGACGGGACTGTCACTGACCCATAGATGATGTTATATGAAAGGATTTTAGGCTACATTTATCTTAGACAAATAATAAGGGACCACGCGGGCGAAGCCACGAGCAGCCGCTAGTATAGAATATCGAAGCACATTTACCAAATTGGAACTTTGATTCATTTAAAAATGAAATAATTCTGCAAACAACATGTCCAATTTGTTTATTAATAAAATGCTCATCTTGTACAGATATATTTTCTAGTGTACACTCGGATTTAAAAGAAATGAAATACAGCCTTTATTCATACCTATAATACCTAAATAGGAAGCGGATATCATTCGCGAAAGCAACATAGCTCTGAACATGTCCAATGCTGCAACCGAAGCTAGTTTTGCTTTGGAAAAATAGCAACAGCGAAAATGAAAACTCTTTTCGAAATAAAAAGTATATCCTGGCTACTTTTTCTCGTGCTCGTATTATTTTATAATACACTGCGCTCTATGTTTATAGTCGTGATATTACGTACATACTTACTTTGCTTTATGCTTAAAAATATTAACATAACATCACGCCTGTTATCACCGAAGTGTTAGGCAGATTTATGTTTGCCATTTATGTTTAGTCCCGCGTTACGGGTCGTCAGAAGCCCGAAAATCTGACAGCTAGTCTTACCAAGGGGTATCGTGTTGCCCAGTTACTGGATTGTGGAGGTCAGATAGGCAGTCGCTCCATGTAAAATACTGGTCCATGTAAACAGCTGCATCCGGTTAGACTGGAAGCTGACTCCAACATAGTTGGGAAAAGGCTAGGCAGATGATGATGTTTGAGTCTCGCGTATAGGAGATGCGATATGCTCGCTATTGCCACCAACCGGGTACAAATCTAGTGTCTGGGACATACATATCAGCCCATTCAGTAGATAATTTAAGCAGTGATAGCCTAGTGTGGCCGTCAGACTGCCGAGTCACAGGTCTCAAGATCGAACCCAAGGCACACACCTCCGATTTTACGGATTCATATGCGTATTGTATAATTATCACTTGTTTAATAACCTGTGGAGGAAAACATCCTAAGGAAACCACCCGTATGTCTGAGAGATATTTCTCAACAGCATGTGATGCTAAGTCAGAAGCTAAGCTTCGGGCAGTATAAAAACTCTGACACCAGGTTTGTCACTAACCACACGAAAAGAAGAAGAGTAAATACTTTTATATCCAGACTACTTTGTGTATCTTTGTCTTTTTTTTTCTTTTTAAAACTCTACTTACACTCTATCTGCCTGTCAGTTAGTTATTGCTTAAACTCGAAAAGCGCTTTTCGAGTATAAGTGATCCGAATTAGGTTAAGTCAAAGAAATTAATTGTTAAGTAAATGGACTACAAAAAATTGTCCGTTCAAATCAATTATAATAATAAAACGGCAACTTTACGCTGTCTGTCAATATCCCTAATTTAAACGTTATGGGTTATTATATAATCTATGTGTAATTTAGTTTGTCCATCCCTAAATAAAGAGGACTAAAAACAATTTTTAAAAAAACCGTGGTGGCTAAGAGATGACCAGTCCCTTCTGACAGCGCCCGTTCACGAATATGACGCATAGTATTCAGCTCAATCATTTTGAAGGGAGCGAATAATACAAATCAGTAATGACATTAGAGTCAGTATGAAGTATTTTCAGCCGCCAGGGCGCAGTTTAAGCAAGCAGAGCTGTGGTCAGTGGTGGTACTACATATGTATATATGTTATGTATTTAGTTTCCTAATCCCAACATACACACATCAAAAGTGTCTAGGGATCAACATATATTTTTGCAATAACTTTTCTCTTGATTGATATTAATTTAAATTTTCTTTAAGGATTCATCAAATAAAGTGTTTTCGTTTGTCACAGTAACGATAAACCAAGTCACCTTTGCATTAATAAAGAAATTTGCCATTTTCCTAATAAAGGGATTTTTGACATTTGAACCACTAACATTAAAGTTCGAAAAAAAGACTGAAATAACAGTTTTCTTTAAAATTTTATTGGGTAACTTAAACAATTAATAATCCGTGTTTCTACCGCGAACACTAACAACACAAGAACATCGGTTTGGCATACTCAAAATGAGTTCATCCAAATCACGCTGTGGAATGGCCGCCCATGTTCGTTGCAACAACAAAAAAAGGTGTTATCAGTCGACTTTGGACACGTTACCGAAGCACTGGTACCGTGGCTGAGCGCCATGAAGGACGGTATCGCTGCACCACACGGAGACAAGACCGATACATTCAAATCTTAACTCGAAGAGCTCCAACAATAACCGCCATGATGTTAGCCGTGAGGCTTCATCACTCTTCAGGGAACTTAATTAGCGACCAAACAGTCAGAAACCGCTTGCATGAAGTGAACCTTCATTCCCGAAGACCGCTACGGGTACCACCTATAGCAATGCACAATCGTAGGATTCGATATCAATGGGCTCTTGAACACAGAAATTGGGCAGAAGAACAATGGCGTTTCGTGTGCTTTTCTGATGAGTCTCGTTTTGGTATGAGACCGGATACAAGACGTATACGACACTGGAGAACCCCTGGACGCCAACAGCGATTAAAATCCTGCCAGGAAGTCCATCCTTATAGTGGTGGAACCATCATGGTATGGGCGGGTATTTGGATCGGCGGAAGAACTGAGTTGATTTGGATCAGAGGCAACCTCAACGCTCAAATTTATGCTGAGACGATTGTATCTGACGTCATCGTTCCTCTACAAGTGCAAATCGGTCCCTTATTTCAGTTAATGCATGATAATGCACGACCGCACACCGCAAGAGTTGTAAGACAGACTCTCGCCGCAGCTAACATCAATGTCCTGCCCTGGCCTGCTCAGTCGCCAGACTTGAACCCGATTGAGCATGCATGGGATATGCTACAGAGAAGAGCTCTGCCGAATATGGAGGGTATCCAGTTGCAAGAAGACCTTTTTTTGTTGTTGCAACGAACATGGGCGGCCATTCCACAGCGTGATTTGGATGAACTCATTTTGAGTATGCCAAACCGATGTTCTTGTGTTGTTAGTGTTCGCGGTAGAAACACGGATTATTAATTGTTTAAGTTACCCAATAAAATTTTAAAGAAAACTGTTATTTCAGTCTTTTTTTCGAACTTTAATGTTAGTGGTTCAAATGTCAAAAATCCCTTTATTAGGAAAATGGCAAATTTCTTTATTAATGCAAAGGTGACTTGGTTTATCGTTACTGTGACAAACGAAAACACTTTATTTGATGAATCCTTAAAGAAAATTTAAATTAATATCAATCAAGAGAAAAGTTATTGCAAAAATATATGTTGATCCCTAGACACTTTTGATGTGTGTAGTTCACAAGCCAATAACTCCAAATCACGTCACGGTCAAATAGCCCTCTTGTAACTTTAAGCGATTTCTGCGGTCAAAGCAATTTGTGTGGACAATGATTTAACGGCAATCGTAATTAGTGTGCCGTGGAATTAATGCAATTATAATGGAACGCTATGGAATTCCGGCCGACCGTGTTTGTGCTAATGTGTACGTACCGTGGGCACTACATATTTAGTATGTATGTAGTGAGGAATGTGCTGAGATTATTATATTTTGAGGCTTGTGGTATCGACTTGCAGGAATAGCTGAAATGACCTTCCTCAATTATCTGCTGCTAAAAAATTTAAGGAATGTTTTCATAAACTATTAGTTGAGAAATGTTACTATGCTCTAGATGATTAATTTAATGATAAAACACTTTAACTGCTGTATCTATTTAATCCAATTGTATTGCATGAATGTATTTTCTTTTAACATGTTTTTTTTTGTTGTTGTATTTGTGTAGTATTAATTTATAATTGTACGTCATCCATGACAATACATAGTGTGACATGTATGTTTATGAATTGTAAATTTATAAGACCTTGACTTTTAACATAATTATGTTTTACTAATAAATAATTCTAATTCTAATTCTGCATGTGTCGCTTTAAAAGACAGCTTTTAAAAATCAACTATGTATATTTCAGTGCGTTATATTTACCGCAAATATAGGTAAACGTTTTTTCTTTCTTCTATTTTTCTATAGATAATTATTTAATTAATCCTATAAATTAAATAAATATTCTTACACATTGAATAATTATTAAATAACCCTCGCAATTTTATTAATAGCGTTTTAGCTCGTTAGCTTTTTCAGTATCAATAAAATCAAAAATCATGTTCAATGAAAAAGAAATATGCTACAGAATATTTAACAAAATCGTTTTAAATCCTTTTTAATAAACATTAAAAAAAAACTCTCCCTGATTGATTGACAGCCTTAAAAAAAAATAGGCAAGCACTTTCCCAAACCTGTTTTCCACAAGAAATCATTTCAACATTACAAATGGAATCCAAAAGAGCCGCCGCTGCCGCAAATAAAAAACCGTAAGTAGGCACAAAACGTTTGTAATCTGAACCATTTAAATATTCACTTGTTTTTATTTATTTTTTTAAACAGAGCAGTATTCTTTTGTGGACGTCTAATGAGAATGTTGGCGATGTTCACGGGCCAGGGGTCAAAGTGGCCTCAACTTAGAAACTTGAAACAATCTCAGCAACGTTCGTTATCTCGCAAGAAAATTGAACTTGCCAACATTGTCATCGTAATGAAATTCCTCTCGGATAATGCCACATTGCTGCCCTTCCCAGTTTGCATTTTGTTTCGTGAAAATAACTAGCTACTTCTTGGTATTCTTGAAAATTTTATTAAGATTTTTTTCTCAGATAAAGATGATAATTTAACGAGATAGTCTAACCACGAACGCTGGAAGGTACGGAGCTAGAAACAGGTGCTCTTGAGCTGAATTTGAACCCTTGACTAACTGAAATAAAATGCTGAAAGACGAACCTTATTTTTGCCTGACCCGAAATACGAACGCGTTATTATCATTCCTAGACAAAAGTAGTAATTGAATCTAATTAAATTTCCGACATTCACACGGGCTAGTAGGTCTATAATTATTGATCCCTCATAAATCATCTTGACAAAATATAAAGATGCATTTTCACCCTCAATATTGTGTGCAGTTAATCGCTACCCTCTCTTTGTTCAATGGCTACCAATTGGAGCAAACTGTGTCAGTACCCTTACACACTAAAGAAAGGTCTGGTCGACAATAGTCAATATGACGGAATTACAGAGGATTACAGATGTGCGAACAAGCAGTGAGTCAAAGGTTTTGCATGGAGAGTTGCTACACTGTGGCTCATTCTTACATAAGAACCGTCGTAATGTGTACAGCACTAGGTAATAGGTTATGATTGATGACCGATCCAACAGCTAAGGGGACGCTAAATTCATTTGCGAATCGATTTGTCATTTATTATTTGTTAGCATTGAAATGTTAATTAAATATGAACAAATGACAATCGGGATTATCATAATTGACTTGTATGGGCTGTACCACAGCGTTGAAGTTAATCCGATATCTTTAGAGCTCTTTATTACATTTGATATTCGAAAGTATATATTATTATATACTAAGAAGCTTATGTCGTAATAGTAATATACGTTATCCGAACTTGTGAATATTAACACCAGTTATTAGGGTTCAAAGCCTCGCGCAAGATGGCGGCAAGACGCGGATTAAAATTAAAATAAATTGCTTTACACTTTAATTGTATTTAAGGATAATTTTCCGTGCTCCTGAATTCTAGAGTTGCTAGCTGATGGTATGAAGATGTGGAGCCATTGAGTGGTGTGGAGGTGATAAATATTGAATAAATACATGTTGAACTTGAAACTTCGCAAAACCTATCTATTCAATTCAATGGAATGTGATAGATGAAGACCAAAATAGAAGCAATACTCAAGCGAAATAAAAAAAATACCTATATTAAAATGAATGAATAAATCACTAATCACTGACGAAATCTGGGTATTCCTACAATGGGTGTCCACCTATTGGCCATAAAAGTAAGGTAGAAAGTTAGGCAGAGGTCTCTCCGCCTAACTTTTCGGGGAAACAAGGTGTGATTTTAATTTATGTGCTATGTTATGAATTAATCAATACCTCAAAGTGCCATCGATTGCGGGATTGCCCGAAAGGGTTACCGCTACCCCGGAACATAAAAGCCTAAGGAAGGAACATGGATGGGTTTTAGTCAGTAAGAGTCTGATACTCCCTTCCGCTCCACCCAGAGCGGGAGAAGTCATTGGATGATTTCACACCCATAAAAAGAAAGGTGCCACCGGCCACCAAAACAATTCATTTTAATGTCACACGAATAATTTTTCATATGCAAAGAAACGAACAGCATTTTTAAAAGTGAGCACTGCTCTTCCTCAGAAACAGATGAAACACTTAAACCAATTTTAAAATTCGTTACTGAAAATAATGGCCTGAAGTCATACAAAAATCTTTACAACGAAAGTCCGCTCCACGCTGTCGGTTTCCATTCGGCATACTCTAAATTTCATTAGGCGTTTAAGTCGAGCCACCGCCGTCGTGTAATTGCTCATTTTCCTCGTCATCTCCTGGAAAAAACCTTACAGGCTAATAGTATTTTGGTTTTAAATCGTACTCTTAAAATAATTGTTGTGATGGTGTTTTCGTGGAGCAGCTCTGGTAGTGCAAGTGTATATTTAATTTTGTGAAAAAAATAGAATTGGAAATGTTTGTTTTTGTATTTATTTGAATAGTAAGTTAGATGGGCATTTAAATTAGGAAATAATGAATTTAATAATACATTTAATTAATATTTATTTTAAATATTTGAATTATTATTTTAATTTAAGGTAAACTCTCTAAGGGCTGATTTGTTCAAAGTCAGATATCTTATCTGTGGAATAAAACTGTCACCTGATATTTTTTGAATTGAATAACTGACGGAAATTGGTACAAAAATTGTAGGTAGATTCAATTATTACATACGAAATTAAATAAAGATTATGTAGTACCTAAACTTATTATTTGCAGGCCTGAAATATACCATAGATACTTTTGTTTTGTTCTATGTAAGTTACATGGTCGACGACTTTCCTTCACATAGATCCTTTACTTAGGAAACAGATGTACTTATATACATTCTGTGCAATAAAAATAAGCTTTTGCCAATTCGAAAAAAGGCGGTGGCGGTACTTACAAACTAAGCTTTAGTTAAATGCGTACTAAACCATTATGAAAGTTACGATACGACAAAAAGGTTTAAATCCTAAGCCGAACACATTTTTATACGATCCCATAAAAATCGGTAATCCGGTCCTGAGTACCGTGCGCACAGAACGCGAAAAGCGAAAACAATTTGTTCGGAAATAAACAGAACCGAATTAAATTAAAACAGTAGGCACATGACTAAATT
Organism: Hyppa rectilinea; assembly: GCA_951799385.1. Taxonomy (NCBI): domain Eukaryota; kingdom Metazoa; phylum Arthropoda; class Insecta; order Lepidoptera; family Noctuidae; genus Hyppa; species Hyppa rectilinea. Next base: position 8,609,134 of record OX637314.1, read on the forward strand.
CTTACATCTACTTTTTTGAACATAATTCTTTTTTTTTTGCTAAAATACCTATTAATAATATAGTTCCCACCCAGCTTTCTCAATGCAAAATTCGTTAAATCAAAATATCGCAATTTTTAACCCATATTTACCTACGCCGACAGGATTTTCCTAAAACGTCAGTACTTCTACAGAGAAGACTTAGAAAAAAGTTTGTTTGATCAAAAATACACTCACAGCTAAATACAATTTAATGCGTTCCCATACAACCTCTGATCCGGTCTCGCGAAATCGAACGCAAATCGTACCGAAACCAACAAAAGAGGGACCGAATTATGAAAAAAACTCATTACTTTAAAGCGATATCAATGAGTGCATTCCACCTTTACCGAGGCCGCCAGGAATTGAATTAAAAAAAAGTGCACTTGCAATTACGCCATTCAAATGCCCCTCTCGCGTTTCAATCTTTTATAGCAGCCTCTATGAATCCGAATGGAGTGCAATATGAGATGAGAGGGCCAATAATGAAATATAAAAACAGAAATAAGCACTTCTTTCCCCGGCTATGGGCCGTCGAGTATTCTCCATTATTCCCATTCAGTAGATTTGCTTTGACGAGTGTCCTTATGGAGCGTTTAAATTATTTTACTTATTTTTGGTTGAGAAAGGTAACGCTGAGAACGATGAGTGGATTGGATCTCGTGCCGTCAATAATATGCGCAGAAATAAGTCGTAATGTTGTGGAAAATTTGAACACATATTTAAAAAAAAGAAATTCCAGAATTCAGTTTGAAACATTCCATTTTCGAATATTTTTGGAACGAAGTTCGGTAACACTGCTTGTGGTAGGAGTGGACTGGTAGAAAATGACGTAAAGATGGCCTCTCACCGCGAGCATTCGCTTGTAATGTAACGTTACAGATCCAAGCATTACATCAGTGAAGAAGGAGAACCGAGCATTAGTCAGTAGGAGTCAGAAAGGAAGTATTGTAACGAAATGCTCGAAATCAAATCATAAATGTTACATTACAGGCGAGTGCTGAAAAATCGTTATGTCCTGTTGACCCCCATGTTTTTTATTCTAAAACAAAAACGACTGACACTTGAAACTTGAAGCCGTACTATATGGCTCTCTGTTAGAACCTACGTAATGTTGTTGATGTCATTACAGACATACAGATTCTTAAGGGATACAAAAATAGACTAAACAAGTACCGAATCTGTAATAATGATGTAGCAATCGAAATCGAGAAGTATCTATCCGATTCCCTTCCATAGATACTTCGGGGTTTTCGAGCAGCACTTCACCTCAGCGACATTCGTGACGGGAACCAATGTTCAGTTGTTTAAAATTACCAGACTATGCACCAAAAATGCATTGAAAATTAGTATTTTTTTTAAAGGCTTGGGAGTTTTTTGCTCCATGTTTTGTTATGCAAATAGGTAAGTGAAATCATGACTTTTTTATGAAATAAGTTAAGTTATACCTGCTGTATAGCTACATCTCTTTCTTACACTGAAGTGATATTGAATTAATACTGCTCTTTGAGGTTTGACCCCCAAGGAGTTAAGTTTCGTAACGTAAGATAAAATTAAAAGATAATAATTATATGAACCGGCAAAATATCATAAAATGATTTAAGAAAAGTAAATAAGTTTTTTTTGTGAATTCATATTTTAGTTTCTTTATCAAAGACGACCATTTATTTATTTTCTCAAGCCTCTACAAAATAAGATATCTCCTCTCCACTATTATTCAGAAATCACGGCGACCTTTGCGGAATCAGCCACCATATATCACTTCAACATCTCTCGTCCATTGTACCTAGCTCCAAGATACATTAATCTAAACTGTACCAAAATGAACAGAAAGACGTATTCATTCAATGTCGTCGACGAAGCACGCAACGCACGCGAAACGCACAAAATAGAAAAAGAAAAATGGCACCGCATCGCTAGTTGGAGCAAATAAAATTGTTTCCTGTACCCAGGACATCCACAGTGGTGACAAAAGGTGTCCAGAGAATGTAGTTGTTCATTTTATTTCGGGATTTTTCTGCAAAATGTGTTTCTTACTGCTAAAGTGCTGATGTTGTAGAAAGTTTCAGTATTGTCCAGTTTCACAGCAGTGAGCAGTTTATTTGAGAATCTTTTCACCTGGATTAAAAGCTCGCTGCGTTTTACGTAGATATTTTACTTATTTGATTGATTTTAAACATTTTAGGAGTTTTTTTTATATTTTGTTTTCAATTTTCATCGGAATTTGGACCCTATTTTGCGTTCAAGGGAGCAACTTAAAAGTATAATAGGAACTTAAACATGCTTTTTTTATTCGATACCTACTTACATATTTACATTTTAAATCTAAATATTCATAATAATATGTACAGAAATAATATGTAAAATAATCAAAGAGCATCAAAAAATTCTTCCACATCGCTGTCAACAGGAAAAGTTCCCAAAAGGCTGGCAGCATAATAATAAGTATAATTAATTAATTTTGTTTAGCTTGTTTGATATTATCATCATGTGCCTAGCCTTTTCCCAACTATGTTGGGGTTGGTTTCCAGTCTAACCGGATGCAGCTGAATACCAGTATTTTACACGGAGCGGAGCGACAACCCAGTAACTGGGCAATACGATACCCCTTGGTAAGACTGGCTGCCAGGCTATCGGGCTTCTGACGACCCGTAACGACTGTCAAAACTGTCAAGCACAAATGACAGCCGGGACCAACGGCTTAGCTTGTTTGATATCGTTTCAGTATATACAAAGTTAATAACTCACTCAAAGCTAGATCACGTTATGCAACCACTGAGGAGGCAACAAATCACTGAGCGGCCTAGCTGCAAGTGATTGTTAGGCGCACATTAAACGACGCGTGCGAAATAGAACAAAACGCCAAGTCTGTAGTCGGCCTGTGCGCGCATTGAGATTCTGGACCTGTAGGGAGAGAGCAGACGATCGACGTTATTAGCCTTCAGAACAATCGTTTTAATAATGATAGGTCGTTTCTTTCTTCTCACAATAAAAATCAAAGACTACATGAGTGTAATTGCAGAAGAAAAAACAGATAAAACACTCTGCACTTTATCTCGACTATATAACGTTTTTTTGTATTACACTATGGTTAGAAAATTCAGCCAAAAAATCTGTGAAAGCGTAACGGCTAACACTACTCGAATTGGTACTATAACCGTGAGCGTGAATTGGATAAAAGGATAAAACATACGAGTGAACACGCATTAATGCAGGACGAGTGCGATGAGTCGGTAGAAATCGGACTATGTTACCGCTAGGAATCGCTTGTGTCAGACACGATTCGATGACCGATTAAAATCGCCCGTCTGCGCTCGGCCTAGAGGAGAGATAGTTTCCAATTTAGACGACAATTTCTTTTCACTTTAGAATGTAATCTATTCCATGTATTCTGGAATGTAAAATGACATTAACGTTTAAAGCGACACTAAATGTGGAGAACAAGACATTTAATTGAATAATCGGTTCTCTATTTTGTGTTCGTGTTGAGTGTTAAACTGGGACTATTTTCTGGGATTAATTTAAGAAGTGATTTTATTTTTTCCTGGAAAATGTCGTTAGATTAGAGGCGATGTTTATAGTTTCCCGGATCTTGGTTCTCTCAGAGCTAATCGTGCTCTTGACTGTTAAGAGGGAATGAATAGCATTTTAAAATACATCTAAGGTTGGGAAATGTTTTTTAACATTTTCTTTTTCTGAACTCTTTCCAATAGTTTTGTACCACGAACGATTTTCTCTTGAAATTTTCTAAAGCAGTTCATCAAATCGTATTTATAACCCAAGTAACTCAATAATGTTTCATGACTTCATCAACGCTAAAACAGCTTTGAGTTTGTTAAAATATTCATTCTATTCTACAAGTAGTCTTGCCCTGAAGGAACTTGGGTATATAGTTGTGGCTTTACCAAGCCGAGGCTGAATTAATTGTGAAATTAGTCAAGTTACATAATGCCCCGATGATGGGGCTCAAGCGCCTTTACTTAGGGTTTAGTACTTAATAACCTGTTCTTAGCCGGCTGGGATTAAACGTTTCATGTCAACAAAGCCGAAATTGATGAATCACAAGAATTTTGGTCCAAAGTGCTCTTATATTAAAGTTAATACTTTGTCAGTCTTACTTTTGGAATATTGAGTACTTGAAGAGTTATTGGAGATTGAGTACCGTTTTAAGGCCAAAGATTTTTCTTGGTTCTTTTTCTTGATAGCATGATCAAGACGGTCAGGTAGCATTCTCCTGTATCTCCACAAACTATTCATGCATGGGACACATTCTGGGATTGAAACCATCCAATGTTCTGGTTTAACTTCTGCATATTCATTTGTTTATTACAAAACAGCCGAACACAGGAGGTTTTGTACATAAATTAATCACAACACGAACAGTTGTTACCAGCCACAACGTTTAAAAATGCAAATTACATGGAAACATAGACCACGGGTTGTTGCGGTATGAACAAAATATCGCAAAGCCAAATACGTGTTGTGGTTCTATTGATAAATCAACCACATCGTGGTCTACCAATGGATGCTGTACCGTTATATTCTCGACCAATCTAGCCTAAGGCAGTAGCCTAGTTAGGTTCCTGGTTACATTGCGTACAGAGGTGGACACGCTAGTTTGAAGTTCATCAGTGTAGTAGGATGTTGTGCGTGTATCTGTAGTGTATTTACCTTTGGGGATTACTTCTGCAAATCCTTGGCAGCAATTATTGACGTATTGTAATGTGTTTATGATCGCAGAAAAGGGGGCTAGTAAATAATTGCTTGGGATGGAGAACGAATTTCAATTTGAGCATTTATACTTTGGAATGTTTCACATCTAAATTATTTGAAGTCAGCGGAGTTTACAAACTGAAAGTACAGACGCCAGCACATCAAGCTATCCCTAACTGTCAAATTTTCTCAATTAAAAGTGAACCTTATGTCTTTGCAGTAAAGTTGAAATACTATCAGAGAAATTTGACAGATTGTGGTAACTCGATGTGCTGGCCTCTGTACCTAAATAAAATTATCTTTAAAAATACACTTTCAGAAATAATCGCTAATATATTTACCATATTATAGTATCTGGCAATCGTCATTGAGCTTCAAAGAACCCCGCTTCGACACCCAAGCACCTGCCGTTTGGAATCAGACTGATGGTGTAATTAATACGTTGTGACACTACTCCTTTGATGGGGACCGTTGTGGCCATCCGCATGAAACCTCAAATGCACTAGCCTTGTGCCACAACCAACGAGGATAAATTAAGACGAACATTTGACAAAAGAATCTTTGTAATTTCCATTTTCGAACAAGTTTCTTTGACAAAGAAAGGCATTAATTAATACGAGATATAGATGCTATTGAAATAGCTCTAGATCTTAATATTAAATCAGAATTTCTACGTCCTTTGTCCTCAAAGCTCAAAGCGGTTCCTATTGACATACCAATCATTCATCTAGGATATAAATCTTTTGCTAGCGTCTGCCGACAGAAGGTCGATTTGGGATTCTTGTTTTTGCTCGAGGGTCGAGTGAAACGTTACAAAAAAGACGTTCTGTCATCAGGACCCCATGAGATGACCCACATTGCGAAATAGTTGGGCCATTTCCTTACCAATCTTAAATGACAAATGATTTTATTTATTTCTGTAAATCGATTTTCACAAACTCAAACTCAAAGTATTTATCTATACTAATATTATAAAGAGGAAAACTTTGTTTGTTTGTTTGGTTGTAATGAATAGGCTCAAAAACTACTGGACCGATTTTAAAAATTCTTTCACCGTTGGAAAGCTTAGTTTTCTAGGAGTAACATAGGCTACTTTTTATCCCGGGAAAAATAACGGGTCCCACGGGAAAGACCACGGGAGCGAAGCCGCGGGCAAAGTGCTAGTTTCAAATAAACCAATTACAGGCACTTTTGACTTGTCAAGGGGTCGGTCAGTCAGAAAGATGAAGCTAGTTGCCCATTCCAAAGCAGTAGGTAGCTATAGAGTTTGGGTGTTTGTGATCACGGCGAAGTACGGTGGATGTTGGTGGAAATGAAACCGCTTCTCACTTTGTAGTTAGTTTAATCACACACACTCCAATGTTAATTATATCAGATGGCACAATCGTAAGTACAGGATTCTTGTAAGTGAGAATTGAGAAACATGTAAGTATCGTTCTTTTTGTGTCTGGTTTTTGCAGAACCTGTATCAACCTGTTAACCGTCACTTCGTTAGTGGCGGGAAACACTAGTGTTGCCACTACGGCAAGATTGTTGGTGCGTTCCAATATCGAACGCCACACCACCCCCCTACGGAGAAAGGGAACCGCAGGTTAAAAAAAAATTACAGATCTAAAATTTGTTTAAAACGAACCCTGCGTCCGGATCTGGTCACCGGAGGCGCGGCTGGCGCAAGGGAGGTAGAAGGCGCATGTTCTGGTGCAGTGGCTGATGGAGGAGTTTGTGAAGCTGTTGCAAATTGAGAAGTTTTCGCCGGTTTGGCAGGAGCGCTCGCTGTCCTAGAGGGTATTGTGCAGAAATTCGGTTCTAGGTAAGCAGGTTTCACCCTATCTAGGCTGACCTCAACCGGCTTACCTTTAATGTCTAACTTGATGGTTTTGTCTTTCCTGGAAATCACTTGATAGGGGCCGGAGTAAGGCGCCGAAAGCGCGCGCCGGACGGAGTCATCCCTGAGAAAAACGTGTGTCGCTAGTGGTAGATCCTTATAGATAAAGGTAGGTGTTCCGCTGTTTCCTAGATGTCGCGAGGCAGGGACAGGTCGCAACTCCGACATGTGCTGACGAAGTTGGTCGACTAGGTCGGTCGGGTCGTCGATGTGGCTAGAAGGTTCACGGACAAAGAACTCGCCAGGAAGGCGGATAGGCTCACCGTAGAGTATTTCGGCGCATGATGTTTTTAAGTCTTCCTTGACCGCAGAACGCATACCGAGCAGAACGATGGGTAAAGCCTGTATCCAAGAGGATTCGTGGCACATGATTGCTGCCTTTAGTTGGCGATGTAGTCGCTCTACCATTCCGTTGGCGCACGGGTGGTAGCTAGTAGTGCGCGTCTTCTTAATGCTGCAGAGCTTCATTAGACGATTGAAGAGGTCGGACTCGAATTGACGGCCTTGGTCAGTCGTGACGAGCAAAGGAACGCCAAAACGGGAAATCCAACCGGACATGAAGGTAGCTGCGACTTCTTGTGCCGTTATGGTTCTGAGAGGCCATACCTCTGGCCATCGAGTGAATCGGTCGATTGCTGTTAAGCAGTAGCTGTAGCCCTCGGTGGTAGGTGGTAGGGGGCCAATGATGTCCACATGCACGTGGCGAAGTCTGGCGGTTGGGGTGTTAAAATTTCCTAATGGGGTTTTAACATGTCTCGTCACCTTTGACTTTTGGCAAGGAATGCAAGCGCGTGCCCATGCGTGAACGTCTTTTTGCATAGAAGGCCATACGTAGCGGTCAGCCACCATGCGAGCGGTTGTCCGCGCGCCAGGGTGACTGAGCCCATGAAGCTGATCAAAAACGCTTCTGCGAAAGCTGTGAGGCAGAAGCGGTCGTTGTTTGCCAGTCGACGTGTCGCAAATGATTGTTGAATCGGTACCTGGAATGGGTATGCTCTCCAGCTTTAGAGAGGAACCACAGTTCTTTGCTAGTTCTTGCACTTCCTCATCTGCCTGCTGGGCTGCTGCTAACTCTGTGAAATCGCCCGTGAACAGTGATATGGCATCGACGCGAGAAAGGGCGTCGGCGACTATATTGTCCGTGCCTTTAATGTGCACTACGTCTGTCGTGAACTGTGAAATAAAAGAGAGTTGGTTAAGCTGAGAAGGAGGAAGTTTTTCACGCCGCTGAGAGAATGCATAGACGAGGGGTTTATGGTCCGTATATATAGTAGCGTGTTGCACTTCTAATATATGACGGAAATGTTGTACAGCCTCGTATACTCCCAATAGTTCCCTGTAATATGCAGGCCAGGTGCTCTGGCGGGGCGTGAGCTTTTTGCTGAAGAAGGCAAGGGGTTCCCACTGGTTTTTTACTTTTTGTTGGAGTGCTGCTCCGACGTGTGTACTGGAGGCATCTGTAAAAAGACCAAGTTGAGCTGCGCAGTCAGGGTGAGCCAAGGTCGTTGCTAGTGATAAGCTTTTTTTGCATTCCTCAAATTTTTCCAGGAGTTCGGGAGTCCAGAGGAATTTTTAAGGCTTTGCTCCTTTGCCGTTTATTTTTGTCAAAGCGTCGACGAGTGCAGCTTGGTGTGACGCGGCTCCGGGTAAGAAACGTCGGTAATAGTTGATCATACCGAGAAATCTGCGCATGGCTTGGACTGTCTTGGGCGCGGGAAACTCAAGGAGCGCTTTTATGCGGTCTTCGGGTGCTCGCGTGCCTTGAGCACTGATGCAGTACCCAAGAAAAGTGACTTCTGGTGCGCCAAATACGCATTTGGACGGATTAATCACCATACCAAATTCTCGCAGTTTCTGGAACAGGATCCTCAGGTGCTGTTCGTGCTCAGAAGCTGACCGTGAGAAGACCAAAATATCGTCAACGTAGGCATAGCAAAAATCGAGCCCGCGCACTATACCGTCCACAAACCTCTGAAAGGTTTGACCAGCATTGCGCAACCCAAACGACATATAGGGAAATTCGAACAGACCAAATGGTGTAATGATGGCTGTTTTGCAAATGTCGTCTGTATGAACCGGTATCTGTTGGTATGCTTTAACGAGGTCGATCGTAGAGAATATAGATGAGCCAGCCAAACTTTGGTTGAAATCCCCTATATGTCTAACAGGATAGCGGTCCGGTACGGTACGGGCGTTTAAGGCGCGGTAATCACCACATGGGCGCCAGGATGCATCTTTCTTAGGGGCCATGTGCAGTGATGATGACCACGGACTCTTTGATGGCCTTGCAGTACCCGAGGACATCATGTCGGCAAACTCCTTCTGGGCAGCCTTTAGTTTCTGGGGTGCGAGGCGACGTGGGCGGGCTGCGACAGGCGGGCCATCAGTCGTAATGATGCGATGTACCGTGTCGTGTTTCACCTCGCGAGGCACTCCAGGCGGCCGCATGATATCTGGAAATTCCGTCAAAATTTTTAGGTAAGGTGAGCTGCCGAAGTTTTCTATTACTGCTCTGACACTAGCTTGATCAATCATGGCAACGGTGCCATGGCTTGACAAGCCTGTTCTGGCATCGACTAAACGCCTATTGGTGCAGTCAGGGAGCAGATGATAGTGTGCTAGAAAGTCAGAACCAATTATTGCAGTTCCAACATCAGCAATGACAAACGACCACTTGAAGTCTCGGCGGAGTCCCAGATTTAATGACATATTCAAAAGGCCATATGTTTTTATTGTGCTGCCATTTGCAGCCTTGAGGTCGTAATCTGCAACCTCAATTTTTCTTTGTATGGCAGATTTTGGGAAACAGCATATGTCTGAGCCAGTGTCGATCAGAAATCGACGTTTACTGTTGACATCAGTAACAAATAAACGGCGACTTACTATATTATGTGAGGGACAGTCAGCAGCCGCCATCACTGACTGTCTTTCCGGTTTTCCGCTGGATTCCAATTACAAGGCCTAGTACAGCGGTTAGCCCTTGACTTGAATCGAAGATGGTACCAGCACAGGTCTGAAGTTGAACGATCCCTGGATTTTGATCGAGGCCGGGAGGTGCTTCTGTCTCTGCGATCACTGCGGCCACTGCTCATTGCTGCCACCTGTTCTGCTAGTTGGTCTAATCGGCTATTGATTGCCTGTAGTGGATTATCTGGAACAGGTGTGCTAGTAGCGAAAACTGAATGGGCAGTTGGTGATACCTCTACTATCCGGTCTGCTAGCTCTGCAACCTTCTGTAGTGGCAGATCGGCCTGGGCAGCTAGAATGGCTTGAACCTGCTGTGGCAGACGACGTAGCCATAGTTGACGCAGGATGGATTCGTCATGCAGGTTGGATCCAGCGAGCGAGCGGAGGTGGCGCAGGAACTGTGAAGGTTTGCGCTCGCCTAGCTCTTCGTCACTCAGAAGCTGGTTAACACGCTTTTCTTCAGAAGCGGATAGTCTGCGGACCAGTTCAGATTTTAGAAATGTATATTTGTCATCCTTTGGAGGGTTAATAAGAATGTCCTCAATATCGGCTGCAACCCTCTCCGGCAGTACACTCAGAACATGATTATATTTAGTGTTATCCGTTTTGATGCCTGAAATTTCAAAATTTGCCTCAGCTTGCGCAAACCATGCCACCACGCGACCAGGCCAGAAGGGAGGAAGCTTTAAAGCGATGTGCAAGACCTGAGGAACCTGATCCTCCGTAGGGGTTGGTGAATTGTTATTGGGCATATTAAATATCAAATTGTATAAAAGTGGTAAAAATAAGTAAACTTAATAATAACAATTAGGTAGTTAGAAACATAAACCAAAATGAACCATAAAACAAACAAAAATCACCAATAATATGACAAAACATAGAAGTTGGAAAACAAATTGTAAAAAAGTATTGTTGTTGTTTACAATGCCAGCATGCCCAAAGCCTAATGGTAGCATTAAATTAGTATGCAGGACTAATAGTATTTGTGCATTTTGAACAACAGTGCAAGTTATTCATTAAAATAGCTATGCAATCACATCCAGACAGTCACACTTAATAGTACTTTAAGAGTAAGCGGTTGCAAAAAATTAAAATATATAACAAAAATATAAATCAGTTGTGTTGTAAATCTTTAGAGCACACAATAATCACACAAAGGGTATAGGTGCCTATAATAGGCATAAAGTTTTAGTATGAGAAGATAAAAGTCTTTGTTTCATGCACAAGATGCGAACAGTTGTTAAAAAATCTTCTCCGTTGAGCCCCAGAATAATGAAACTTCACTTACATGTGTTTCTGAGTATTAATACTTGCGTGTATATAACTTGCTTACTGCTTCATTGGTGTGATGTCCGGCCAGCTAATCAGTGAGTGAGTAGGAATATATTATCACTGCAGTGTGGTTCTTTTCATAACCTCAGATTCAGAGTTATTGCTTGATTGAACTGTTGCTTGGTACACGATGTGGCTGACGACAGATAGGCATATGCTTCGCAGGTTCTTGCCGGGTGTCGTTTGGAAATGCCAATTTGATAGTTACGTGCATGAGCTTGGTGCACGAAGTCCGGGAGCTAATCCGCTGCTTGCTTGCTCGTGCGTGTTGTAACTCTTAACGAGTATTCTGTATTTCTCGTTCGGGGTCACCAGTTTTGGGTGTTTGTGATCACGGCGAAGTACGGTGGATGTTGGTGGAAATGAAACCGCTTCTCACTTTGTAGTTAGTTTAATCACACACACTCCAATGTTAATTATATCAGATGGCACAATCGTAAGTACAGGATTCTTGTAAGTGAGAATTGAGAAACATGTAAGTATCGTTCTTTTTGTGTCTGGTTTTTGCAGAACCTGTATCAACCTGTTAACCGTCACTTCGTTAGTGGCGGGAAACACTAGTGTTGCCACTACGGCAAGATTGTTGGTGCGTTCCAATATCGAACGCCACAAGAGAAAAACGGGCAAGAAGCTTCATGGACATACAAACATGTTTACACGTCAATAATATTTTTTAAACTGGATGAGGTCGGCGTTTCCTATCTGACTACTCTTAGAAAAAAGGCCGAAACAAACTCAGAGGTCAGATCAGAGTCAGAGGTCAGAGGTCTAGAGTCATAGAGGTCAGATCATGTGAAAACCATGTCGGTTGATGTCTGAAATGGTCTTTTGAGGAAAGAACCATACAGATTAAGTGGGCCCGTCCAGTCAGCGCACGCATTTGCAAATAATCGTGCAGCTCAACTCCGAACTTACCATGTTTCTTATTGATGTATTTCTTTTACTTAAAAAGCATGAATAGGTAGTTAAAAATTCTAGATCAATTAAACAACTCAGATACAACTAAATAAAAAGTTGTTTGGAAACATATTAAATTAATGTGCTCGTATAACAATAGCCTTGACGTAATGGCAGGGAGTTTCCGTGAGAGCAACGAATTAACAAATTTGTAACTCAATCACCTAATTAGAGTTTGTTTGGAACAACTCCAGACTGTAGGCGAGTAATTAATAGGCTTTGTAATCTGAAATGTAATAAGGAACAAACAACAAACACTGAACAAAAAATATAACACTGAATGGCTGAAAATTCTATTCATTCTTTGACCAGCTTTGAGCTTGATTTTCACTATCTAGAAGTCTATGAATATTTATTTTTATGCTCATATTATTTGCGTGCCTGAACTGTCTTATACTGGGTTCATACGGTTCGATTTAAGTTAAACAATAATAATAGGTAATTCAATTTGATTTAAAGGCTGTTCAGATGGTTCTAATCGCTTTCGACTTAGCAGTTTATCAACCAAAATCGAACCTTGTGAACCCGATATGAGGGTTCACATTATATTCCGTGTTTTTTAAATATCTCATAACTCTAGGATTATAATTACATTCTACAAATAAAAATACCTAATTCGAAAAGCCCTAGAATATGAGATCCAAAAATGCATAGCTTCAAAGATATCTCCAATCATTCATATTATTTCCATTTCATTCTAATCAATCGTTCATATTGGAAGCTAAGAAAATGCGATATTGTCATATTTCACGTAATAACGGGTAATCTTGATTTTATCGAATTATTTTTTATGAAAAATGAAAAAAAAAATGTATTATATGGTTTTATTTATACCTGCATACCTCGTTTTGGGATATGAAATAAAGAAAGCAAGGAAAATACGTTTATTTGCGGCAAATATCACGCAGTAAAAAAAACAAGTTGTGGGAAAATATTAGAGATGCACCGGATCCTACTTTTGCCGGGTACCCGGCAACCGAGTACCCGGTGCAAGCTTATGCCGGGTAGCCGGGTACCCGGCCAAATTACCCGGCATGAAAAGACGTACATTCCACTTCCCTGTTTGGGCGCGACTGATGATAAGTCAAGCGGTTCGCGCCTCGCGCGTTCGTGCCGGCCGACCACAGAACAGTTAAAGAGGTTAGAAGGGCCTTGTGGGCGGGACAGGCGCGCCACACGTTTGAGCGGGCGCTCAAAACTCAACCGAAATGAGAATCACCGGTCAACAGTCACGCTCTTATTGTGAAAGCGTTCAATTCTCCGCGGAAAAACGAACGTCAAAGCAATAACTTTTTTTTAAAAATTCCTAGACCTAATTACCCGGGTATCCGGCGCCATTACCCGGTACCCGGCCGGATCCTGAAAAAGTGCCGGATCCGCCGGGTACCGGATCCACACCGGGTACCCGTCCCATCTCTAGAAAATATATGTCACATCCGCGTAAAACAGTCATCGCTCAGCATAATGCTATATAAAAAAAAAACACCTTTACAAAACATAACTTTCAATAGAAGTGTATAAATTCTTCCCTCATTGATCTCAATGAACGGTCCAGAAACTGTACAAAAACCCATTAACAAAATTCACAACCTCTCCTTAAAATGAAAATATTATTACACGCTGCTCCCGGCCTAATGAAAAACGAACAGCGAGCGGCGGGACCGCACGAAATCAACTTATTATCGCTTATTAGGTTCCCTCGATACGTTGCTTTTCTGTTGTCTAGTCAATTTATCGTCGGCAAGTTAGTCGAGGGGACGGCGTGGTGGTACGCTCACTCAATTAGTTAATTTTGTTAAATATCCTTGATTGAGCAACGGACGGCAATCAGCCATGCAAATTCTCTCCGTCATTTCCGAGACTGCCGAAATAGGATTTCGCTAAACGCAGTGTATTTAGCTTTGCGTTGTAATAAATTGTCCGTGCAGAACGAACGGTATAATGAATGAGGAGAATAATTGTAACATTTGAATAGAGCCTTTTATATTTTTGACAGTTGGATAATTTTTTGTTGGGCAGTTTGAGGGTAGGTTTTTTTTGTTATTTTCGTTCGCAATGTTAGTTAAATTAGGTAGATTGGACGGACAGGAGCTGGTGCCTAGATTTTTTCAAAAGTATTTTATACAGTAATCAGTAACATGTTGTTTTTACCTAATGGAGACAAGCCAACGCAAGCCAGTTGCTCCTCAACAAAATCCGCGGGGATCTGATTCGTCTGTAGACATTTTGACAGATATGAAAGCGTTACATTTATTAACATTCGCTGTCCACCTACGATGATTTCTTGGCCTATAATAAAGTTTTTTTTTTAATAATTGTTGTAACATAAAACTAACCTTAATTTAACTGTCCAGCCCTCGATGATGTCACAGACCACCGTACACACTACTAATTAAAACAAATGATGGTATACCACCACAAGCACATGCTTTTGATATGACGCGAGATTAGTGGGTACTAATCTCGCGTCATAACAAATGCCATGAGTACCATGGCATACCATACTGTTAATACATCACTAAATTTTAAATCGATGCACTTATAAAGGGTTGTTCAGATATTTAGACGGTGGATGCTTATCTTTATTTTTTCGATATTTTTATGGTTAGACTCACTGAACTCCGTTTCAAGACGCAAGCACCTTTTTGAATGAGTCTCTTATGTATTTTGCTTGTAGTAAATGTGGCGAAAATTCCCGGGTGATACTGACCCCGGAAAACGAGTAACGATCCCTGAGTGACGCCTTAAGTTAGCATTGGTTAAGGTCAAGAAGATGCTATGCTGCAGGCTCACTTTGTGATAAAAACAACATGTGACGGGTTTAGAAACTTCGGGAAACATAGACCTGTCTACCCTGCTTAAATTGAAATTTTATAAGTCTATTCTATTTTTTTCTGCCATGGTATGCAATGAACACGGAGATAGAAATTTCACTTTAACAAATAAAGACGATTATAATAAGCACAAGCAAAATCTGCCGAGCCTTTTCCCAACTGTGTTGGGGTCAGCTTCCAGTCTAACGGGACGCAGCTGAGTATTTCCCATAGAGCGACAGCTTATCTGAGCTCCACAACCAGTAACTGTGTAATATGATACATCTCGGTAAGACTGGCTGTCAGACTTTCGGGCTTCTGACGACCCGTAACGACTGTCAAATATGCACAAATGACAGCTGACACCAACGGCATAACGTGCGTTCCGAGGCACGGAGGGGTTTCAGTATGTAAAGATGGTCACCCATCCACCAATCAACCCCGGCAAACGTAGCTTCACGTGATGGATCGACCCGTGCGGCTGTTATTACTTAGCCACGAGCTCATGATTATAAGTAAATGTCAAAGACAAAATCTTTAGACTGATTTTCACAAACTTCACCATGCCAACAATCACCTATCTTGCGATACGAATAGGGTGATCGCAATAAGTTATAATTTTATTAGCAAACAGGAGGACGCTTCCTCCCTAGGTATTATTATTATCCCTTACTCGCCTTTTACGATACCCGTGGGTAGAGGGTTGTTCCGTGGAAGTACAGAATACAGCTTACATTATATCTGAACCGACCTTAACATGTAAGGCAGAAACAAATGTAGTTTTGGTACATAACCTGTAATGGTGTGGTGTTTTAATGACTCGTAGGTGTGTATTAGGGTTAATATTGTTGGAAATTTGCGCTGGTGTGTAAGCAGCCGACATCCTTGGAAAACAGAAAGCTATGTTGAGTTTTTTTTGAATTCTTTGCAATGAGCTTCTACGAACAAAATGTTCGTTTTAATGCTAGCAAAAGATTTTGTAACCGATTTTAGTACGCAATTTTAACCTTTATAAGTTTCAATTTACTTTCGAAATTATATATATTCACTACGCTTTGATACTGAAACGACCGCGTGTTTGTTTGTATCGGTAAGTATACACGGTGTTTTTTAATTCACTATTAACTTTTCAAGGCGTGACA
Source organism: Hyppa rectilinea (assembly GCA_951799385.1). Classification (NCBI taxonomy): domain Eukaryota; kingdom Metazoa; phylum Arthropoda; class Insecta; order Lepidoptera; family Noctuidae; genus Hyppa; species Hyppa rectilinea. The sequence continues at coordinate 8,624,961 of OX637314.1, forward strand.
TTACCCATGATTATGAGAACTTTCACTATGAGACCAACTCTGAAATAGCGGAAAAAAACGGTTTTTTCATACAAAAGTGCAATATTTAATTGATGAAAATGTATGAAACAGTGTTTTTTTTTTGATTTCGTTGTGGGTCTCACAGTGAAAGTTGTTTATAATCATCGGTACTGTCACGCACTGAAAGGTTAATAGTGAATTAAAAAACACCGTGTATAGCAGTAGTTTCTGCAGAGTAAGCATGTTTTTGTATAAACATTTAATACATTTATGAATTTTACTGCTTTGATTTGATGCAGCTTCAGTGCCAATACCTACATAATATTTGTGTACTAACCGGGTTGCAATATTATTCGGGCGTATGTTTTAATTATAATAATGTTGGCATTTTCAGCATAATGCATCCGGGTCGCCAGTTTAATTATACAATAACACTATCAATATTTACAGCAAAATTATATGAACGGCAATTGGTTTTGTGTGTGCAATAATTTGATGATTTTATAAAACTATTTTGAAATCAGATTGGTTTTTAAAAGACATTTTTGAATGGATTGTGTTACCGTCATTACGTATCTTATTGAATGTAGGCCTTTGTTTTTTTTTTTGAGGGTGGGCAATCATCAAATGACCCCACCCGCTCTAGGTGGAGTGGAAGGGAGTGTCAGAGTCTTACTGACTAAAACCTATTTACGTTCCTTCCTTAGCCCTTTATGTTCCCAGGTAGCGATAACCCTTTCGGACAATCCAGCTGACCCGACAGGCTTCGGCCCTAACTGGCCCCTTCCCTTATGCTAACATTTCTTTGAAGAGCGCGTGGAACACGTACGCGCCGTCCGGTACGGCCTGGTATTGAATATAGGCCTAGTAGACTTTATCATTATCTTAATGCCCTTGTCCTGTGTTACATGGGATGGACGCAACACGTTTTCTTCTTACACTATTACTTGTAAACCGATCATTCACTCCATTCTCTTTCATATGATTCCTCACACAATCCATCTATCTTTTTTCTCTGGCCTTCATCTCCAACGATCACCAGGCTCCTAGATTAGATTAATTATTAATTAACAAGTTAAGGTTGAAAGTCTCACACGCACGTCATAATAACATCAAGCTCTATAGCCCGGCTGCTTAACTGAGACCGTTCCTGAGACAGCTGCGCGGTGCGCGGGGGGTATGGTGACATGACGTAAGAGCTCACTGATTCGTCAATTTATGACAACTGTCACCACTCCCGCGTCGCGCAGCTACGTCAGGAACGGTCTCTGATAAGCGGTCGAGCTATAATTGTTTATGCAACCGTATAATTTCAACCTTAGTGAAGTCTTACTTTACTGGGAATTGTTGTTAAAAGTGATAATAAAAACACGAGGACGATTGTAACTGTTAAAATTGTGTATATGAAAACACCTTTTTCATAACGGGATTTTAAGTTATTTTCAGAGAATTCATCAAAACAAGAACTGAAGTAAGAAAACCACGAGATAGCTTTGTAAGCAGATGTGTATCGACCGCACAACCCAGTTAATAAAGGTAAGAAGATAATCCAAACAAGAATTTAAAATTACATTAGTTGGGAATCCTTATTAGAGCAACAACGTGCTCTTGTTAATGTTGCTGAACCAAAACCCACCCCATATAGAGGGTTGTTTACATGCGGTCGACGATTGCGGCGAGTCGAGTAAGAGACTCGACGCTAGTAAATGCATGTACTCGTATGTATTATAATTTAGGAGACAGTGCTGTTTGCCTGGAATTAACCGACCTTATTTTTGGGAGCCTCATTTATACGAAGCTTTTTGGCATGTGTAAAGGCAGCATGCAGTCATTGGCCCTTGGTCGTATTAATGAGATAAATTACTAATTACAAAGGCTAGCACATCAAGTTACCCCAATCTGTCAAATTTCTTTGATAGTTTTTAAACTTTATTACAATAGCTTTAGGTTCACTTACAATTTGGAAAGTTTGACAGTTTGGGATAGCTTGATGTGTTGGCGTCTGTACCTGCTTCAAGTCAACCGAAAACATTAATTACAATAAAGAAAATAAAAAATATCAACTTTTGAGACCAAATTTTAAATTATTATCCGTATTGTTGCAGTGTGCATGATTAATGCTTACATAAATTCATTAATTAATAAACACATATAGCAGAATGTCACCAACTTTAATGGCGTTAGAAACGTCAGTAAAATAGATTTATTGTGTTCATTATAAAATATTGAAAGTAGCCCGTAACAATAAATTTAATCAAGCAAATCAAAATTGAATTGATTTATTTATAGCTCAGTTGTATAATGAAATTATATTAATAGTTATATCGACTGAAGTTGGTCTACCCACGTAATATTGAATTTGTTTTGTGTGGGATTCAATTGAGTACGCCTACGTTGTTAATGAATAGAATAAATGAATGATTGACTGAGTAACTTAAGGGTTGCACAATAATAACCTGATATGTAGACAGTACAAAGTTTTTCATTTTCTTTCAAAGCTAAGGATTTTAACAACCGCGTTTCAGGAGTCACACATAAAGTCAAAGTCAAAGTCAAAAAAATTATTTCAAATAGGCACAAGAATGGCACTTTTGAACGTCAACATGAACAAGAAATAGAATTGATTCTAGTCGCCCCTTCCAAAAGGTAGTTTCGTGTGGAGAAGAATGGGCAAGACACCGTTACCTACTCTTTTAAAATGTTTCACAATGTTTTGTATACATGTAGTATAACATGTTATGTATTATAGTATAAACTGTTATTATGAGGTTTTAACCTATTTATGTACCCATTTTATTCAAGTCTCAATGTTTTGTATGTTCCTACTATTTAAAGCACATGCCATCTAATCTCTTCACCACCCTTGGTTGACTGGTAGAGAATGCCTAAGGCATTAAGTCCGCCTTTGTGCCTTTATTGTGTGCGAAAAGTTTAAATAAATAAATAATAAATAAACATTATATGTGAAGACGATGCACCCAGAATAAAAACAATACACCACAAAATGTGAAAAGAAAAACACATGTAGCAGTGGCAAGTAAACTTAATTATGTCATAAGTACATGGTGCTCACATATTTAAAAACTTACATACACATACATGTACAGACGCCAGCGCATCAAGCTATGCCTAACTGTCAAATTTTCTCAATTAAAAATGAACCTTATGTCTTTGCAATAAAGTTGAAATACCATCAAAGAAATTTGACAGATTGTGGTAACTTGATGTGCTGGCCTCTGTACTTGTATACACATACATAATCAGCCTATAATGTTCCCACTGCTGGGACACAGGCCTCCTCTCTAAGAGAGCGGGTTGGCAGATGTCACATATCTTCGAGTTTTTCGCTCTAAGACATGTCGTTTTCCTCACGATGATTTCCTTCACCGTTTTGAGAGCAGTGGTGTTAAAATTAATACACAAAGTAATGCGCCTTCTTGGGTTCGAACTCACGACCTGCAACTCGTAGGTCGAGACCGATACCACTGGGCCACCAGTGCTTGTTTCAGGAGTCACACGTAGGTACATAATTATTATGTATTCATACGACATATTATGTAGGTATATAATTAGCATAGATCCTGTAGATTACGTGTCACTCCGTTTTAAATTTCGTTAAAGCTGATGTCATTTTAATTATTACAAAAAATGATAAATATTTTTTAATTGTATCGTCTGAAATAAAATAAACAAATAATAATAATAATAACAATTTATAATATTTATTTTTTTAACTCTTAATTTAATTCAAATTAATTTTTAATTTTATTTATTTTTAACCGACTTCTAAAAAAGGAGGAGGTTCTCAATTCGACTGTATACATATATATTTTTTATTTTTATGTTTGTTCGCGCATAACTCCGTTGCTTGCCAACCGATTTAAAAAAATTCTTTTTTTGCTGCAAAGGGTATACTTCCCAAATGGTCCCATAAAATTTTTATCGAAATCGGATAAGCGGTTTTTGAAAAATCAACAAAAATCTAAAAAAATCCTACTTAATGTATGTGGACGATGTTCTAATAAGTTCCTGTCACTGTAATTTACATACCAGGTAGTGGTATTAAAATTTGGGGGGGGGTGGTGGGTTGTGTAGGTACCACAACTAAAAAGTGAAAAATAAAAACTTTTTTACAAAAAATAAAACCGACTTCCAAAAAAAACACTACAAAGTGAAAAATAATTTTGATTTCGGAAGTCGGTGGCAAAAAATGAAAATACAAAACCGAAGACACCGACTTCCGAAATCAAAATTATTTTTCACTTCGTAGTGTTTTTTTTGGAAGTCGGTTTTATTTTTTTATTTGTAAATGTATGTAATTATGGATAAATTAGTTATCCGAAATAAATGAATTTTATTTTATTTTATTTATTTATTATGACGATTTCTTGTACCCCTTTAGTTGGGTTATAGTTTTATTCAATCAGTTTGGTCTTTCTAAGTCCACTGCTGTCCTCCATCTACCGAAACCAGTCTATCCCAGCTTTCTTAAGGTCACAGATTGATCTAACTGAAGGTAAGTCACACTACGCTTGCCGATGCATTGATATAGTTTTAGTAACTACCTATAATGGGGGTTAGTTTTTTCTTTTATTCTTTTATGTAATAAACCATTGCACCTTGCATTGACACGTGTGGGATCTGAGCAATCCACTTAGTATCCCCGAGTTATATTATACATTCACTGAGGGAGCCCGTTCTCATTAATTAGAAAGTAAAGTGACTCCACAGAATTTGTTCATAAAGCGAAATAATACAGTACACCATAAATTCGCTTATCTGCATTTTATCAAAGACATTTCACTGACAAAGTTCGGTTTAATGTTACAGTTTATTTGCCTTGTTTGAATAAAAAGTTTCGTAATTATAGCGTCGTTGGCTATTTTGTTTACGAACTTATGTTTAGTGTTGTCTTGGTTTGTTTTACTGTAGTTATACGTCACCTTTAAACTTTGTTAGCTGTGTTACCAGTCGAAATAACATGTAAATATAAATGTAGGTATTTCATTACAATGTTGCAGTTAACTCTAGATATTCTCAAACTCAAGCTCAAAGAGTTTATCTATACATATAATAAAACAGTAAAAAAACTGTGTCTGTACATTGAATATATAAAAAAAAAAAATTGAGGGGGGTTTAGAAACAGTAATAGAGCACGAATCCAAAAAAAAAATTTTGTCTGTTTGTCTGTATGTCTGTTTGTCTGTTTGTCTGTTTGTTTGTACACGCTAATCTTCGGAACTACTGGACGGATTGGAATGATTTTTTTTTTGTTGTATAGGTATAAGGTCTGGGCAACATATAGGCTAATTTATCTTGGAAACTTGAACACCTGATGCAGAACCACAACAGACCAGCTAAACTATAAGAGATACAAAAATGATACTTTAGCAAAAATTGTTCCACGTGATTAGCATTTTCTGCTGAGAGAATAAATTTGAAGATCTGGAACACCTGATGTGGAACTCCAAGAGCCCAGCTACACTGTAACATATATAGGAATGACGTCTTAGCAAAAGTTGTTCAGCCTGATGAGCACTCTCTGTTGACGTATAAAAATTGAAGATCTGGAACACCTGTTGTGGAACTCCAAGAGCCTAGCTACACCATAACACATATAGGAATAACGTCTTAGTACAAGTTGTTCAATCTGATGAGCACTCTCTGTTGACTTATAAAAATCGAAGATCTAGAACACCTGTTGTGGAACTCCAAGAGCCTAGCTACAACATAACACATATAGGAATGACGTCTAAGCAAAAGTTGTTCAATCTGATGGGCATTTCCTGTTGACTTATAAAAATCGAAGATCAGAAACATCTGATGTGGAAATCAAAGCTATCACTAATTTTACTGTGTAATTATAAAATAACATAAACTGGGAGAACCTGCACGCGGTGAAGGCGGTAACAGTTTAGGACTGATTTTTGATGACGATGGTATAACATTGAAAATTTGACTCTACTGGCCAAAACTCCTATTTATTTTTTTATTTTATCGTATGAATATGCCTTCGGGCTTATGTTGTTTTTCCTTTTCCATTTATCTTTGTGACACGGTAGCCTACCCGGTAACGCAGGGGAGCAGTCATTTTAATTTAGATTTTTATTGATCAGGTATCTTCACAATAAAACTATGACCATGCCTAGAAAGAGGTCAAATCTTTCCCAATGTTCCAAGAGAGCTAAAAGATTGAGGATCATAAGATCCCAAGAATCTCCCGACGAGTGTCAGGAGAGACTTGATGCTGTTCGAGAACATTAGGCTGCAACTCGCTCCGTGGCAACCTCTTCGGGTCGCGAAGCACGCCTGCGTTCTCAGCGTATTCATTAGGTCTCTAGATACCAGTGAAGAATATGATGCGCGACTGACCGCTGATCGTGAACGTCATGTATTGTCTCGCGAGTCAGAGACGTTCACGGAAAGAGAATTACGCTTGAGTTCCAAGCGTATCTACGCATCGACTTCTAGGTCTCTAGAGACAAGTGGGGCACGTGATGTGCGACTGACCGCTGATCGTGAACGTTATGTATTGTCTCGCGAGTCGGAGACGTTCACGGATAGAGAATTGTGCTTGAGTTCTAGCCGTATCTACGCATTGACTTCTAGGTCTCTAGAGACAAGTGGGGAATATAATAATGTGGTTACCAAAATGAACACGATGACAAATGGACTGTATGTTTTGGTGGTTGTTGGAATGAAATAAAACTAAAGCTCAGTGCGATAAAAGATTTAAATGGGAAAAATGATAAAAAATAACATAAATGGCGACCCCGTTGTTGCTGGCATAAGCAACAGGGTCCGCGTACGAAGTCGCGGGCAGAAGCTAGTTTCAAATAAACCAATAACATACACTTTTGAATTGTCAAAGTCGGTTAGTCAGAAAAATGAAGCTAGTAGTCCATTCTGTCATTGTCATTGTCATGTCATTACTGCTTTGAGTAGGTACTATGGAGAAGAACGGGCAAAAACTCCACGGACACTCTTTTAAACAAAATATGGTTACAAAATATTGGTTACATCATTCATAATATCATTACTATAGGTACATGTGAAAATAATTTGAACCTCTATTTGTTTATAAAACAAATATTGCAGCTTACAGCGCTGCTACTGAGCATGAGGTCTTGTGTTCCATTCCCAGGTCGGGTAAAATGCTATTGGTTTTTTTTTCCTGGAATTAAGGAGTAGCAGTCCACACTGGGTTCGGGTCCGGTTGATGGCACTAACTGCCATCTTAAAAATTACTGCCAAAATGTGGGTTTACTGTAGGCATACCTCTGCCTAACTCTTCAGGGATTACTGACGTGAGAAACTTCACATGTTATGTAAAGCTTCTAAACTATAGAGTTAATTGTACATAACTTTAGTTACGTTGAACATCACAGGAGACAATGACCCCGGGAAATTTAGTATCTATCAACACTCTATCTGCTGACAACCAAATTATTTATTCCCATAGCGGTGGGATGGATTGCAATTCCGTAAAACCGCTCCGAGACAATCGCCCCAACAGCTGAAACCTTCGGACGCTCACAAAGCTCGGCTAGTTATAACTCGCTCGTTATCGTCTCGGTGTTTCCGCAATTAATCCTATCTCGGCGATAAGGCTGTTTCAAGTTAAGGGCCAGTCACTAGGGATCTAAGCAATCTTTACGGGTGACTTGTCAAAGTGAGAAAAGGGTCGGAAGCTCGAGAGACTTTCAACAATGCTTGTTATCTTAGAAGTAAGCCAAGAACGCACCTAATGATACCAATTTTAAAATAAATACAAGGTTCCGGTGATGGTATTCAGCTCTTGGGAAAAGATTTCGTCTTTGTCATGACAAAAGAACGCTCGGATGGATTTGATAAGGAAGCGAGAACAGAACTTGTATCGAGTACCAAGAACGTTAGGAAAATATTTTTACCGAAATAAAATCATGGAAATACACGTTAAAAGGAAACAATTTTGCAAATAAAACCACGTTTTATCAACTCTGAATGTGGAAACGAATATGTTTATTTAGCGACATTAAAACTTTCTCATTCCGTTACATATACTTAGGTGTGGAACGGAGGAATCGTTTTAGGCAAATAAATACAACGTAACCAAAAGTTAATATGGTCGGTAGTGGAGTTCAATAAAACGATCCGCGTTCGTGACGGATGTCGACAGGGGTTGCGAACATTTGCTTTTATTTCGTCGTGCAACTCGTTTAACACATGCCGACTGACAATCAATCTCAGTCAATATATGGGACAAAGGATCGTTGTTTCTGTGTTGTCGTGGCCTAATGAAATTTTTCTGGTGCGCTTTTTTGCAACTGAACTCTCTCTCTCTATAGCCGCGTGGACATAAAAGCCTGCTTAGCACGGACATTACTGCGAGAATTTTTCGTTATTTTCCAAAAAAGGTATTTCAAATAAGCGCGTGTTTTTGATAAAAGTTTGTGTCGCAAATATGGCATCGAGATTGGAACAAAGAATAAAAATTGTTTGTGGAAATGGTGTCCTACTTGTCTTGGCCAATAATTTGTGCCTAGGACTAAGGTAAAGTATCTTCTTCTTCTTTTCGTGTGGTTAGTGACTAACCTGGTATCAGAGTTTTATGCTGCCCATGGGCATGTGACTTAGCATCACATGCTGTTGAGAAATATTTCTCAAACATGCTGGTTTCCTTCACCGATTTTTAAGCAAGTGATAATTTATACAATACGCACATGAATCCGTAAATTCAGAGGTGCGTGCCTTAGGTTCGAACTCGAGACCTATAACTTGGCAGTCCGACGGTCACACCACTAGGCTAACACTTCTGTTATGAAGGCAAGGTAAGTATGAAAGTTACTCTCTGCACTTCGCTTAAGCAAAATCGACAATTCGTCGTTCGAGTTCAAAAATCGTTTTACCGAGTGACATTCCAAAAACTGCACGACTTTCCAACTTCCCTAATCCACTCCCCGAAACGACAATCAGCGTAACATCTGTTGTATAGTCACCGGCTTCTACCCAAATTTTAATATTCACAAATGGCCTATCTTCATTTGTGGCCTACCCTTATCACGAGTGACATAAACCAGCACCCTATTAATTTATGCCCACTGTTAACTAATAAAGAAAAACGAGTGAGTGGATCCCCCTAGGAGCTACATTGAAAATCACCTCGGTCTGGCTGACAAATTAAATTTCCTACACATTGATTTTCATCGAGCACAGTAATTACTTAATTTACCGATTAGTTTACAGAGTCGTGAGCGCAGCCAATGGGGAGAAGATTTATGGACTAATTTTATAAGGGAGCTCCTCAGGTATCGAGATATTCAATTTCGGAGATTGTGCGGTGAAAAATTCTCTTGTGAGATAATTTTAGGAGGAAAACATTTTCAACGTTGTCGTTATTATGATAAAAGTTCACTTTCCAAGGTTTATGACCCATTCATTGTAGAGGTCTTGGAGACACCTCGGCGTATTAAATGCATAAATTAGGTTGAACAAAATTAACTTATTTCTAAGTTACTGTTTAAGGTAACACCTCCACTTAAACCTTTATACTTCTTCTTCTTAGCGTGTCGATGGCAATCTAAATGTACTCGGCCCAGAATTCGGCTACGTGTTTGGCGCCATCACTAGCGTCCATCAGTGCCTGTAACGTGCATACGACAGGACACGCAGGACACGATATTAAGTGTCCCATCGGTTGTGGAATCTTTATTTTTCGTTGATTCCCCTTAACACCACAGGTTGTATTACAGGGTATGACTATTCGCTGAGTGGTGGCCCAGTGATCGGCCCCGACTTACAAACAGAAAGTCATCACTCCGAACCCATGCAGTTTGTGTATTTAATTTCATCACCACTACTCTTAAAGCGGTGAAGGAAAACGCCGTAAGGAAGCCGACACGTCCGACAACCAATAATTCGAAGACATGTGATATCTACCAACCCGCACTGGGCTGCCGTAGTGAATTATGGCCCACTTCCTCTCACCGAGAGGAACCTCTCACACGCCTGTGTGTCCCAGTAGTGGGAACAATATAGGGTGATAAGGTACAGAGGCCAGCACATCAAGTTACCACAATCTGTCAAATTTCTTTGATAGGATTTCGATTTTATTGCAAAGACTTAAGGTTCATTTTTAATTGAGAAAAATTACAGTTAGGGATAGCTTGATGTGCTGGCGTCTGTACTATTCTCCATGATATCACTGACTGTTACTGATGTAAATTTTTTTTTTCAATTTGGTGGTATTCTTCTACCCGGTAGGTATGTCATTCTCTAAAATACATACCATAGATAAAAATGCTGACAGACACCATAGGCTTAATTTCAAATGAAATAAGATTGACTTGAAAAAAGGTATATTCGAAGACATATTTTTTTGTTGTTTTAATTCTTCCTCTAGATCACATGAGATTTAAGTGCATTAAACTCAAGTTCGCATTTAAATAAATAAAGGCTCAAAGTTCCTTAAAATCTTGATATAAAGAGCATCAAGTACCTACTTATCAGTTAGGTATTTATGTCACTTAAATACAACTTTATTTTGTTGAAAAGATACCGCGGCGTGCATCAGAGGTATTAACACGATGTTTTTCGTTACAGGACTGTCATTTTGCCATCGAAGAGTTATTAATTGCAGATTATTTTGATCGGATAAAATTCCTATAATAATACTTATAAACAGGTATTCGATATATGTATATACGAAATCAGTATTTTATGTAGTTTTTTTTGTACTTGAGTGACTTAACTGACAATTACACTACAGCTGAAAATTACGAAGAATATAAGACTAAAAACAGGATCAGTCAATATTAATTTTGTTGTTAATTAATTAATAAGACTTGGTTGGTTTCAAGTGTCTACACTTGAAAGGTCTACCTTACCTTCTCATTACGTGCCATAGTACTAAATGTACTAAGGGTAGAAACACTAGTTAGCTGAAAAATAAAACATGCATGAAAGTGCAAGTAGGCACACGCGCGGTCACTAGTTAAGGTACTAAGTGCTCAACAAAGAGGGAGTTGGTCGAGGCTTAGTGGCACTTAGTTCTAATTATACATTCATGTTGATCAAAAGAATGGGTGCTTTCAAAAGCCTACAAATGGAAGCCGATTTTTTTTATATGAATTAGTACATTAAAAGGGGCCACTAGAGGCTCACAACGGTCAACAGTGCTTTTGATGACCAAATGACCGGCCCTCCGTTTGAGAGCACTCCGAACGACCCCAGTGATCAATAATACGCGTGATTCTACACAGCTACCTACGTAAAACCTAATGCAAATCATTTTTTGCATTTGAATATGGAAATATTTTTTTTATTCATATCGGAAATCTTACATCCCCTATAAGGGCTTCAGAACTGACCAATAAAGGCGTCCTTAATTTGCGAGATGATATGAGTCATACCTACTGGATTTTGGGAAAACCAAATGACGCCGTGTGTTTTCAAACTGCCTACGTGTCTTTACCCGTTTATTTTCGGAAAAACAAACATAGATTTGAAAACATCAACAAACTATAATGTACCACGATTGAATTTGGTAGCTACAATGAAAAATTCTTGAAGACTTTCCCATCAATATCTAAAGACTGCTGGAGTTGAGAAACATGGTGATATTTCACACTAACATGATATACAGTCCACTACACATTTCATTTTGCTCCACCACGATCTATAGTCGCGAACAATTATAAAGGCGAAAGTTTGTGAGTGTGTGAGTTTGTAGGTTTGTCCGTCCTTCACTCTCGAACAGCTGAAAGGATCTGGATGAAATTTGGCACAAAGGTAGTTTATAACCTGTTTTATGACAAAGGATAGGATTTTTTGTCCGGGTAGGATGTCCCCTTGAGATTTGGAATTTTCGATATCCACGCTGGTAAAGCCGCTGACAGCAGTTAGTTTGATCATAAACCCTATTATTTTGCCTAATAAACATAAACATCGTAACTCTCAATACCTCCAACAATCCAGCTATATCTACTAATAGAGGAGGAAGTTTATCAGTTCTCGGCACGTTTCGCCTGTTACAGGGAACTTCATTAACGCACACTATCCTACCGGGAATTTATGCTTAGCGACATATAATGACGTTAACTAGTGAATTATTACGTGACTGTACTCTTGCCTGACTGCTTAAGTACTTTGATTGATATGAGTGTTGGTTGGTTGTTTATTAGTTTGATATATTTCTTCTTGATGGTCTTTTTTGTCATTGATTTCTTTTTTTGTAGCTCGTACTGTATTGAGAGAATTACTCATGGCTGGGTAAAGGATGTCTTTGCATTCATTTTTTTGTCTACCGCAGAACATTTGAAGATCGATCGCGTATTAGTAAAATGACGATTGATATCACCTATTATGATGAACGTATCAGTGATTCGCAGTATTTCAGCATATTTTGCTATCTTCTTCTTCTTTTGCATGTCGTTAGTGACTAACCTGGTGTCAAAGTTTTTATGCTGCCCATGGGCCTCTTACTTAGCTTCACATACTGTTGAGAAATATCTCTCGGAGAAGTCATTGGATGATTTCCCAGCCTTAAAAAAGACATGTTGGTTTCGTCACGATGTTTTCCATCACCGATTTTAAGCAAGGGATAATTATACAATACGCACATGAATCCGAAAAATCAGAAATCTGCTTAACTACGAAGTTCCTATAACTAGGGTTTCCAAAACCAGGGTTGGCTGTTCCAATGGATAATCGCATAAGCATTTATAAACGTAGGACTACACTATACTTATTCGATTACCTACTCGATAAATCCAGCCTAAACCCACAAAAATCTAGACATAAAAACAAACGCAATATGGAGTAAACATACGAAGCGTTATGGAAGCCAAAAAAAATTACAACGTAAAATAAATTTTACGTGCTATTATAAGAAACGCGCTAACATTGAACGGAGAACAGGTAGGTTTTAAAGGTAAAATGCAGCCGACCTATATCCAACACAATGGCCTATGTTTTCGGGAACACAATGCGATCCCATCGTTCACTCCCGTTGCAGTTTGTACAGGTGCTCGTAATTTTTGCTCACAACGCTATTTTTGTTTAAAATTCTTGTTTGAAAATAGAGATATAATTTTGCTTTATGGCTTTGTGCGCTCTTAAAGTACACTTCTAAGTTGAAATTTTTAGAAAATAACTGAGTTTGTCTTTCTCCGGGTTTCTATTCTTTATATTATCTTGTTTATTTGAAGAAGACGCTCCAGCTAGGAGCGTATATTTTGTCTGTAGGTACTTTAGTTTGAATCCCAAGCCAGAAATGCTAGATGTCATCATGTATTTCCTAAAATAAATCATTATTTAACATTTATAATGCGGATAAGGAAACCTAGACATCTGAAAAATGTACATAAATATAAATTGTGTATAATAAATCAAATACTATTTAAATAGCTCTTATAACTTGCTTTGGCATGTGCCGATGGACACACAATACACATCGAATGCTTAGTTTGTATTCATCCGATTCAAGAACGTCACTTAACTTCGAAGACAGCAACTTAGCATAATTAATAGGATGCTTGCCTTCCTAGTTCAGAAACCCTTAGTCTCAGGCAACTCTTCAATTCATCACGACCCTGTATTGGTTCTTCAGTTAATGAAAACAAGGCAACAAAGGCACAAAATTTATCTTCAAAAGGCCTATGATCGGTACTTTTTATACCTCACAACCACAAGAGCAGAGGAGCTCGTGGCTAAGTAATAACTGCCGCACGGATCGATCCATCAGGTTAAGCTATGCTTGCCGGGGTTGGTCCGTGGATGGGTGACCAACTTTACATATCGAGACTCCTCCATGCCTCGGAAAGCACGTTAAGCCGTTGGTCCCGGCTGTCATTCGTGGATTTTTGACAGTCGTTACAGGTAGTCAGAAGCCTGAAAATCTGACAGCCAGTCTCACTAAGGGATATGGTATTACCCAGTTACTGACTGGGTTGTGGGGGTCAGTCGCTCCATTTAAAATAGTGGTATTCAGCTGCATCTGGTTAGACTGGAAGCCGACCTCAACATAGTTGGGAAAACGCTTGGCAGATTGAAGCATATTTGGGCCCCTATTTTATTAAAGACCTCAGAATCAGTGGGCAGTGGTCCCACTGATTAAGTCATTGGCTTTTGTTGCTCACGCACTAATTACAAAACCTATATAAAACGAAATATAACTTATTTTTTCTCCCCTCAACACATTACATAACAATCTGTTTCGTCGTAAAAGAAAGTACAGTTCGTATCGGAAATTCCCAGTGGGAACTTGAACAATAAGAACATTGCATCTTGTACAGTCGACCAATCTTAAGTGCACAGCGTCGTCATGTTCTGCATTTAGACATTCGTATTCAGTCTCCTTGCATGTTGAAGCTTTCGATAAGGAATTTAACTGAATTTCGTGAAATAGATTGTTGCACGATTGTTTTGTTTCTGACATATTTAGTAAAGAAGGAAATATAGACATAAAACTAAAAAGCTGGCAACGTAGCAAATTGGTGTTAAATATTTCTCTTTTTTAATTGAATTATCATATTGCTTAAACGCAAGCAATGCCGTAATGTCTCAGGACGAAGGTCTGACTAGTGCGTGTTGCCAGTGATGATCTATAACGTGGTCGCTCACAATGAGCCTTATTCGAAGACTGTGTGTATGACATGCGGCAAATGATTGATTTTAATGCTATGTGTTTCGTAATGTTAATTACTTTTCATACGATAAATATATAGCGTCAAGTTCTTCCAACTAAATAGACAGCTGTGCTGCTGGGGAGTTTGTTGCGCCACTTTTTAGTCCCAGCTAAAGCACTAGGAAGTGGTGAACGGTGGGCGTTTTTGGGGACTGTCTTATGTAACTTTGACCTTCAAAAAGTGATGATTTTCAACCTAATTTGAATAAATGACTTTTGATTGACTAAAAGTCATACAAAGCGAAAAGGGCTTTGCTTGGAGCTTCCATACGTGATCAAATATCGAATCAGAAATGAAGAGATCCGTAGGAGAAATAAGGTAAGTGATAGAGAGCCCGAAAAGCTAAACTTAAGTGGCAGTGGGCATGGCATGTTGCTCGCAGAACAAATTAATAGCCTATCGGGTCGAAATTTTTAGAGTGGTGGTGTTGTGGTGTACTTGAAGGCCTTCCACAAGGTGAACCGGTGACCTTGTCTGCAGGAATCTGCTGGATGCGGGAAGCACAGAACCGGTCGAAGTTCTTGGGTTCCCCCAAGTACCACCAATACTTAACTCACTTACTGCAGAACTTAATCATTTTATTCTACAGCAAAGTTCACAATTGGAACGTGAATGTTAAGCGTATCAGCTATTCATCTGCCCACGCTATCTGTAAGTGAAAATTGAAATAGAATTACAAAGGGCAAAGTTAAAATGGTGCGCAATATGATAAGCTATAAAGCAATGACTTTTCAAGTTTTTCTGATAAGATGTTTTTTTTTATGTTGACACGAGGTTCCTTATTGTACCTATAGGTTATACTCAGCACACTTGGCGAATAAGAGCTTACACGAAAAAGTAAAACATTTTTCCGTAACGACATTTTTTGCTATTCGTGACCTTTTTTTAATTTAGTTAGTCTCAAACGCATTTAGTTTTTTTCATTGTGCCTGCTATTTAATAAGTACAGACGCCAGCACATCAAGCTATACCTAACTGTCAAATTTTCACAATTAAAAATGAACCTTATGTCTTTGCAATGAAGTTGAAATACTATCAAATAAATATGACAGATTGTGGTAACTTGATGTGCTGGCCTCTGTACATAATTTACAGCAAAAGGAAATTCTTAGTTTCAACCCAACACACCCTCAACTTTCTTTTTCATCAGTACTTTAAAGTGTAGCAGATCTTAATTATGTATATTCTATGAAAAATATGGTACGTACACCATTGCTATCTGTGGTGATCTTTTTGCTTTTACGATCTATTTCTTGGTCCGTTGTTTTGTGACTTATGCCTCCATAGTTTATTGTACACGCACTACATCCTGACTGTATTTCTGCAAGGGTTACATAGAGCTGTATCTATAGTACTCTCACATTTCGCTAATAAGTACTATTTAATAGTACGACTATAATTTATAATTCATATTAAGTTCCTAAGTAGTTATATATCTTAACTATTAAACCGAACATAATTATTTTGAATAAATTGAAATGTCAAGACCAGACAATTTTATTTTCCCACGTTTTGTTTAACATGATATTTCAACAACGAATTAAATAAGAAAATTGCCAACAACAACATCCATACATACTTAAATGTACGGTAGAATAAAAGACAATCGTAATAAAGTTAACTCGCTCGAAATAAAATACGAGAAGCTTACGTTAATTTAAATGGTTTAAACCTTCGGGATTATAAACTAAGAGTTTTCCACCTACACATTCTTGCAACTAAAATACAGAGAATCGTTAGTCGTTTTGTGTGAACAGACTTATCCCTAGGGCGGACACTATCGTCTAGATCTATGTTTTTAATCTAGTAATTAGCTTCTCGGGACACCGGAGTTATATGACCATGTTGTGTTGGTCTTGTTTCTTCTGTGTTGTTCTCAAAGAGAGGGATTAGGTGTGGCTTTTACGAACTACACAAAGGGACTATATTTTGGGCAGTAAACATAATTTGCGGTGCGGCGCACTGGTGATGTGACAGATAAACTTTTGAATGAAGAAACATGATGAGTCCTATTTTAAACAGTGTTTTTTTTAACTTGTTGTATGGAAATTGATCAATAAACACAGAACAATTCTGAAGCGAAAAAAACTGTTGGTTTAATTTGATTTAGCTGCACAATTTTCACGCATCATTATCATTCTTGTTTTATATTTTGAAAAAAGTATTTAACATGTCAAGTTCAAATTATAAAAACAAAAACTGGCGAGATTCTAAATTTAATTTCGTAAAAAGTTAAAAACAAAACAATTAAAAAATCAGCGTCTATTTCACAATAACACTAGACTAGCTCTGTTGCTAATAAAGGCAGTGCGTACTCGTAGTTTTGGTTTCTAAATGGCCGCCTGTTCAGCTTGCTCTCAGATAATTGGATTATCTTGCGAGTGTTTCCGACGCCCGTATCCTCGTTCAGTGGTTAACTGATTGTAAGGCTCGCGCCTGACGCCACCATCTTAGAATTTTGTCACAGATATGTAATTGGGCATGTAATTTGCTTGCTTGGTGGATTTCAAACGCAAATACCTTATTTTGTTGGTGTTAACCTATCTGTCAAAGAAACCACATGTGTATTTTGATTGAGGTTGAGAACCGCTTTGGTCGCTTTATTTAGTTGTATATGTTTATTGTGGTGTCATAAACTAGAACTTAAGTTTCAAGAACTGGTTGAGTTATTTGTTGTTATTCTCTAACTCCTATTACATGGACATAAAACATAGCTGCGGCAATGTGGGTGTATTATAGGCCAACCTCTACCTAACTCTTCGTGAATTAAGTGATGTCATGTTATGATGTGTGACATAATTGGAACGAAGTTCCTTATCGCGCGTTGTGAAAGGGGGCTAGACGGAAAAAATTCTTAAGAAAAAGTTATCACGACACTTTTTGCTATAGCGGTAATGCTGGCGGCTTCTACAAACGCAAGCAATTCGAACAGAAAAATGAATCGTTTCGTCGGTCGAATAGAGTTCCGGTATTTTTATATATAATTATAACTTAAAAAAAAAAAAAAATTACAATTCCTTCACTAATTAATCGAACCATCCGGGTGTCCCTTGACACCTCTCAAGTTTTTTTTTTTACACGCAGTGTCTTATGCACTAGCTGTTTCTTTCCGCCCAGCAAAGACGTGATTCCAACGAAAAAAAATCCCAAGAAAAATGTCTTCAAAAGCGTTCTCCACTGCTGACATTCTTTACTTACTTTCTGAAAACTGGAGCATTTACATACTCGTAACATAATATACTGTCACCAGCGTATCAAGTTACAACAAACTGTCAAATTTCTCCAAATGAATTTCAACCTTACAACGTTGAAGGTTAAGTTCAAAATCGATTCAGAAAAATTTGAAATTGGTGTTAACATATACATAGTAAATGCCATTTACGCCTAGCAAGATGTTCAGAGACCCGCAAAGTTACAGATTGTTTACTCAAGTAAATTGCTTTGTAAAGCCCCAGGCGGTTAAAAATGTTTCTATATCTGTCATGAGAGCTTCAAGCATAATCATCTTATGTCTGCATCGTTATTTATATACGGCATCGTGGTATTAAATGTCAACGGGAAAATTTATTTCCAGATGCCAAAGATTTTTCCCTGGTGTTGCCTGTTCAAACATTATTTTAACCTTGTTTTGGGAAGGTCACCTTGGAATGACGCATAAGAAAGTAGGTCTTGGTTTTTTTACGAAAAATATATAAGCTTTTTTACGAGAAATACTTTGCGGGATGAGCTTGTCGATGGCAATGTACGGTCGACAGTGCATCAAGTTATATACCAAACTGTCAAATTTCTCCAAATAATTTTAAACCTTAAAGCATTGACTGTTAAGTTTAAAATCGATTTAAAAAAACTTACAATTAATGACAGACAACAGGCTACACTGGACACGATATCGCCGCCCTTACAAATAGATATAAAAATTATAGGTATTATTTAAAATTATAATAGCGTACTCGAAAATGAATACAACATTATAATAATGGTAACTTTAATCATAAAGCTTAAAATATATTAATTACCTGGCAAACTTGTTAATCTGCGTTTCAAATTAGGGCAGGTACTCACTATGTATTTAACAATATTATTATTTAATTCCTTTATTCGATAAGTTTTCAACAATAACCACATTACTCAGCAATTACGAACATTAATGTGGGTTACCATTATAATTTGCAAATGATATGGACGAGTGAAATTACAATAATTTCAATACAATTAACGAATCATATCAATCAAATTATATTAATTAATTGTCATGTCTGTTTACTGTGATGTTTAATTTAGTAGGTACAAGAATTTTACGTATCGACGACTCTCAATTAAGTTTCAAATTAAATTATGATGAAGTTGGTGACTGCAGAATTTATGTTATTCTGATAATAGCACAAAGCAATGATTTTGCTCGTATTAACAGCAAGATATTATTCAATTTCTTTATAGATGAACAAAAATTGAAGCAGCGTGGAAGGTACAGACATACGAAATTCAGGGAAAACATCTTCTCTTAAGAACATCAAGTTAAAACCCTTAATAATCATAATATAATCCTTGAAAGGTTAGGCGGAGGTGTACACCTTCTTTTCGCCAGTTATGTTAGAGTCCCATGTAATAGGGGCGAGCCTATTGCCATCAAACAGGCATAAATCCAGGCTCCGTGCTGCTACTGAGAAATTACAGATGGATAATAATACTTTGCTTGACACAAGAATCGAACCCAGGATCTCATGTTCAGCAGTAGCGCTTGCGACGACTAGACCAACGAGCAGTCAAAGCCTTTAAGGCGCTGTGATTAGACGATTTTCACGTTTTAGAGTAGTAGCGAAGGGAATCGAAGAGTCCCCGCCATGGTGCGATGTTTCGTTTGACTCGTTCAAGTTCTTCATCATTAAATTTAATAAAAATCTTAATTAAATCGACTAATAAAACAATAGTTCCCTTTATTATTGTTTAATACATCACTGTTATTAATTTTATCAAGATTTGTTCATAAATAACAGTTACAATTGCTACAATATCAATTTTAAAGGTTATTTCATGATCTTTTTCTATCGAGATAATTTTCCGAAAACATGTTTTGAACACAATAGTCCTATTATAAATATGATTAAGATTAACATTTATACAAATTAGGTTTCTGTAAAATATATACATTTTGCAAAAACTGTTTTAAGGAGCTTATTTTGACAGAGCACAGCGCCTTAATAAAGTACCATTAAAAACCTCAATGTATCGGAAAAAGCACTTATTTCAATACCAGCAGCATGATCTAAGTTCGTGATTGTTCTCACAACTTGTTCATTCAGTTTATAATTAAACTCGGTTCAAGTCCTAGTTGACTTCGCTGTAGTTGCCCGGCTCTCGGGAACTTTCTTCGTTTGTTGGCTACTACTGCTTTGATTATACTTTAAGTGCCTCCCAGATTGATAAATATTCAATTAGAAGATACCACTGTATTAGCATTTGACACTCGAAGGCTTAGTCTAAGTCTAAACTACTATTCTAGAGAGGAAATTTGCTTGTTAACGGTAATTTCTTGAAATACTAATCCCTTTACAAAACATGTTCTACTCGTAGGAAACTACACTATTTATTCCTAAGCATTAATGTGATAGAATACAAACAATGACACCAACATAGAATGGTGACATTAATTTAACACGCTTAGACGTTTTCACATTTTCATTTCATGAAGACATTATATTTCCATTAAACGTTATTATTTACTAATTTATTGAAAATGTTAGAAAATTGCATCTTAGAGCAAACTGTATTTAAAGAACTGTCGCGTTGCGGTCATTTGCCGGGGCAACGGCTCATAACATTTGCATCAATGAATTTAAAACGAATAAGCAATAAAAAAGCAAATTACGATTAAACAAATGCAAAAAGTAGGTGAATTGATTTTATTATTTCAAGCACTAACCCGTGTGTTGAATGTACAATATCACCATTGTAGCGCCACGTTGCATACTTTTTTGTCAGTTAAATGATTCTATGAGAATTTCAATGCGGATAAAACTAGGTAGGCTTATTTTAATCAAACCCTTTTATATTAAGAGGTAGTAAAGTTTTATGATTCGATTGTTACGTTTCATTGCTGGGTACAAGAACCTTTTAAAAGAATCTATTTGGTAGCGTAATCTAGAATGCTAATAAGGCGAGTATAAAGCTTCCGTCTTTTGTTTCTGTAAATTAATTAGTCAAAAGCCCAAGACATCCAATAATGAGCTATACTCGTTTGAGAATAGAAGCTAAAATACTTTTTGCTTAATAAAAAAAATTCTGTGATTCTACAAAGGAGGATTTCACAAGGGAGTATTTATTTAAAAAAATATAACTGATCTACAATTCAACATTACTAGAATATGTATGCTGTTTCATGTGGGGAATCAAAGCAGCCTCCCTTTTAAAAAAAAACATACAAATGGCTACGAGAATTCTAACAGTGGTGAGTGAGCCTCGGAAACAGGGTAGTGAGATAGATTTTAATTTTAGATTCAGTTCATATGTCGTATGAAATTGAAACGGTGAAATAATTAGTTTTGTTTTAGGGGGTGCTCTTTTGAATATAGTTTTGACACGTTTTATTTTTGGCTTTCTAAAATAGTCCAGTAGCCAGAAGCCTTTCGATAATTCTAAAGTTTTTTTTATATTCACTGAGTGGATACCTCTAGTAAATGTAGTGCTATGTACAAAAATGTTCCATGTGGCTATTGATGTTCTACATGAAGCCGAGATCCGGTGGAATACCTAATTATGTATATTTTTTTCAGTAAAGAAACATCTACACAAATAATTTACGAGGAAGACTACAGCATACAAGCCTCCCATCCATCCAGACTACCATCTAACCCTTGGTTGACTGGTAGATAATGCCTAAGGCATTAAGACCGCCTTAGTACCTTTATTCTGTGCGAAAAGTTTAAATAAATAAATAAATACACCTACAGTTTCCAATTTGAGTTATGTCTTACTTATGTTCTAAAGCAATAAAACGAGGTTATCTACAAAGCAACACATGGAACGGTTATATCGTGGAGTTAGTAGCATGTCAGACAACAGGCCGATAACCTACGGAGCCCGTCGAACTATAAAGTGGGCTCACACTTCCCCCAAGGGGGTATGCCGAACCGTTGGACATGTACTGCCGGAGCCATCCGGTTGAACGTACTGTTGTCGAGAAAATGTTGAATTAAATATGTATAGGAGATAGAAAATGTAAGTAATGTACTATATTTTATGGAGGGATATTTCAATATGAAAAAACTACGCGACTTAGGTCGAATAAATACAATGCAAAAGTGTAATTCCCAGCACAATGGAATATCAATGATACCTAGCTATAGTGGTAGACATTACAAAAAATCTTTGCCTTGATAAACAAACTCATTTAGCAGGCTCTATTATTTAAAACAGTAAAACTACTGCTCAATGAAACGCACAAAATCGCAAACGCTTAGCCAAAAAAAAAGTCGCCATGTAAGCTACGCACGAATTGAACCCCCTCCGACAGGATGTATTAAAATTTCCACAGTTTAACTTTAGGGTGCGCGAGGCGATGCGTTTTGGTATTCACGTATACAGACCTACCAACTTTATACATCCTTACATCGGATTTTCTCTATAGGCCTACCACGCCCCCAAAATTACACCCTACCGCTAAACAATAAAGTCGAAATTACAACAACATATTTAACACTGTTGATCGCCAGGAAATTGTTGAAATATTAATGGGTACGTTATGCTCAATTTCCTGGCTTTCAACGAGTAGCTATCGGTAACTTTGTCCTCTAAAATGTTAATAGGAATACTTTGATGAATTAGTTGATAGATAATTAGCAGTTTAAATAAGGCGCGTCATTGTTTCAGTTTATCGGGAAGGATATTAATTAGTGGTTTATGTGACCGGAAAACTGCGTTTTGAAACGTATTAAACGGAAGATTTAGAAAACTAATTAAAATGACTTACAAAAGAACTTTGTTAAAAACTGTTAAATATCATAGGAGCTTTGATTATACCTTTGTTCTTTTGCTCGCATCTAATAAACGCTATGCGTCTTTTTGGTCGCGGCTACGTGGATATTATAAAAAACGTTTATGATTTCGGTCATGGCAGAAAGCAGATTTGTAAAATACCAATATTTTCTAACTTCAGCGTTCATCAATCCAAAATTTTGAATATTATAATTATTTCATAATCGACATTCAACAAACTAAAACAACCCTGTCAGATTTCAGGCCGTGGTTTCATTATTTTAAACATGTTAGTCGGTCAGTAGCACTTCTACGGCTTTTTGTGATCGACGCTTTTGAAAAATTATATACCTATATTTTATACAAACGTAATTCAATACGGCATCCGTTGATTATTCCAATTTTTCGCATCGGCCGTTCTCGTTAATTGTTTTCCCAGTCGATCCAATTCGCTCTTCAGTTAGCTTTACAATTTCAAAGTGTCATTTGATTCGTGATGGATTTCGGAAGTTTTTTGGCAATTTCACGGTTCACGGCTATCCCCGATGGATTCTGTTTTGTTTCAACATACATCTGAATCGACGGATCAACGCCGATAACGTAGTTCCACGCAATTGTCCCAAAAAGTGGGTGTAGCGAATGAAAGAGGTTCTCTTTTATTTTTTTGCCAGGAAAATATTTTAATTTAGTTTTGTGAGTTGGGGCTATAGTTTTGTCGGGTTTCCCTTACAAAATTAATACGATTTCGAATGGTGTTGCCATTAAGTTGGATTGACACCGAAGCCGTAAATAGAACAAGTGAAGTAATAGAGTGTGTAGCCTAATTTAATTAAATGAAACCCTACGAACATTTATACCTACTGAAAAACAGAATTGACAAACTTTGCTTTCAACATTACAGAACACCCAAAAACATGAGTCATCACTGAAAATCAATGTTGTGCTATGGATCTCCCATAGCACAACACTGATGCAGCAACATGCTGAGTGAAAGCTTTCTTATCACAGTCATGAATGACGTATGACTTCATGAGTTTCTTCTGTTTTGTGGTCATGATTATTAAAGAGGTTATATTTTGTTGATCTATTCGAGTAATAAGTCTTATTATACAATAATACTTGTATTTGTGACCTAAAACTAATTTTTCTTTCTTTCATGATAGTAAATTCTTATCACACACAACAGCACCGGCTAATGATAGCAGAAACACCACAAAACAAACATTACATTAAAAACAGTAATGATCGTAAAAGTGTCACAATAAATAATAAAGTTTAATTTAAAATATCGCACATAGCGGTGGCGAAATGTCTCAATTTATTTTACGTAAGCGTGACAAAAGCTGTAAATGTGAAATGGTCACTTAAATCACAACAATTGCCACGCCTATGCTGACCAAAGCTGTGTTTTCATGTAAAAGTGCGTTAATGTTAAGTTATTCATTCCACTACACAACCAATTACGATAAGAGTTTGCGTATTACTTATTTTCTTTGAACACTTTCTTTTCCAGAGAAAAACGATGTAAAAAGATTTAGTTTTCAATTTAGTCGGTGACATGCATAATAAATTTCATTATCTACACAAATTGAGTCTTTTGTTACACGATAGACGAGCGATTTACGAAATAAATACATTATAAATAAATCACCTAAGTGCTTTTCAAGTCTAGGCTTTCATGAGCACACCTCTAAAACTTTGCCCCATTTCTCTAGAGATTCCATCGTAATCGTGTAGTTGAGAACAATGCCACAGTTTCCTATCGATAACTGCAGTATCGATTCCGCATTCGGTGCGCTTGGTATCGATATCACCGTTTCCCTAAATGTCACAGTTTGCATATGAATGAGTTATCAATAAACATAGAATAGAATTTATGGTTTGTCTATGACAACAGACTTGAAAATGGAATACATTGCTGTCGTAGAATTTCGAAATCAGCACAATATTTTGGGCGTCCAACATCATAACCAGATTTGAAATGACCCTAATCACTGTGTGCAAATTTTGGAATATACAACTTTGTTTTACGGACATACTTCAAAAAATTAAGGGCAAGGCAGAAGTTTGCTCATAATACCACACATCTTCAAGTGAAGCATGGCATTAGATTGGCAATTAAGCTTCCATCCGAAAGCGATTACCATATCTAATATGTACGTGCCTTCATCATTTCATTGTGTTTAATTCTACACTAATAAGTTCCGATACTGTAAACCACATCAAAGGTCCGAATTAGCATGAGCGGGCACGTTTGAGGGATAATAAAGCGGTAGTGGTAGTCAGCTAGAGCACCTTAGGGGCTAATTTCGCTTGACAAGTAATGATTATGAGTCTGGCGTGAGGCCTGCAAAGGACCGCAATATGCAAATGATTTTAGCCTTTAGCGTTCTACTGTCCGACGCTCCTTTAAATAATTATATTAAAAATGACTTCTAATAATATTTTCTTAAAATTTTGTCATAGACACAGAAGACAATCTACTATAGGTGACGTTCTTAATTATAACAAAAAATAAGTAAACATCAATAATGTAAGATTTACGCTAATTATTATTGCTTACATCTTACTTAAGAGTTATCTACACCCTATTTAAATTTCTATGTCCTTTAATCCAAAATGTTAAATACGTAATATGTCTGTCTCAGATCCTCTGGCCTCTCTTGTAGGTACTAGAAGGTCAATTAATTATTCCTTTTCATTTAATTACAAAATGAGTGTAACAATATTATTAGGCAGCGTTAACTTGACAGCATCTCAAACTTCAAGTAATTTCATAAATCTTCAAACTGTTCCGAAGAATCACTCTAAACAAAAGAATAGATTTATTTTCAACGCTAAAATATTCCTCTTACAAAGATTAACAACAAGGAGAATGCTCCATTTAGACGATTAAGCTTTTGTTAATAAACGCTTCAGAGTAACAACAAAAGGGGTGACAAATAATTCGTTTATTTACCCTCTAAAGATAGGATAATCATTCAAGACGACGGTAATCGGGCAGCCCTGAAATATTGGACACTTTTGTTGGCTTTAATCACGCGATAACGGGGCGATATAACTGGCTGTTGATACTAACTCCTAATGTACCTATACCATAAGGATAACATTATTAGAAATGGGTCTCCCTTGTTTTACCGAAAAGAAATTGCCAAATTATCACTTCCCAAACAAATTTTCGCATAATTTCATTTGCCAAATTATTACTTACCAAAAAATCTCTTTACAAATAATTGTTACGAAAACCTATGTTTGGCAAGTGAACGTTTGAACAATAACTTGTTCATCAACTAGTACTTTTACCATTTTTTATCTAGTCAAATATTTCAGTTGGTATAACATATTTTACGCAAAATTAAATAAGCCAAATATTTGGTGTCGTCAATGTTAAACTTAATAAGATCTAACGTTGAAGACGTTTTATTACAAGGGTGCTTTTTCCACTTGGGACAAATTCTAAACAGGTAATAATAATGTTATTATAATCTCTTTTTTCCATATTTTTTTCTATATAATCTAGTAGTTTCTGGCACTCGCCGGCCGCTGCCGCGGCACCGCTCGCTTCGCTCGCTCGGCTCGTGCGTAGGTGGTCACAGTTTTAACCTAACCTAACCTAACCATTTTTTTTAGTTAATTACCTACTGTAACTAGTTCCATAAATAACCTAATGTCTAGTAACCATAAATTTGACTTGTTTCAGACAAATTCAAGCACATAAACTTACAAAGAAATACGCAAATGACATCAAATTTAACAAACAAGTAAAATGTTTATTTTTGCCTTTATATTTTTTGTCATAACAAATCATTTGACTAAACGTTTATTGTCTAAATATTGTTTGCTGTAATAAATCATTTGATTAAAGACCAAAAGCCTTAATGACATTATCCTTGGTAATAATCTGCCAAGTAAACATTTGACCAAATGAAAATGTGCGTACTAAAATTATTCCAAATATTACATTGGTATAAAAAAAGGTTGCTAAAATTTGTTTGGGTAATGAAAATTTTGCAAAATCTTTTCGGCAAAACGGCAGGATCCCATTAGAAATATTAAATAACTATGTATCTATGTATGTATATACAGTGTGTTAGGTTAAACGAGGGACATACTTTCAGGTTGTATAGTACTCATGAAAATCAAAAACTTTGTCCGTGGGACCAACTCTGAAAATGAAAAAAAATATATCATTTTGACGAATTATGCGAACATAAATGTACTGAACAGCTGATTTTTTTTTCGTGCTTCCATTTATAGTCAAAGTTGTTTATTGTAATCAGTATAGTAACCCTTGACAGTATGTCCAGTGTTTAACCTAACACACTATAGAATCACCATCATTCTCATTAGCCGAAACTTCTTTCAGTGTTCC
The DNA here is from genome assembly GCA_951799385.1 of Hyppa rectilinea. Taxonomy (NCBI): domain Eukaryota; kingdom Metazoa; phylum Arthropoda; class Insecta; order Lepidoptera; family Noctuidae; genus Hyppa; species Hyppa rectilinea. Next base: position 8,651,970 of record OX637314.1, read on the forward strand.
AGCAGTGGAAGTTTTTCGGCTAAGCTTTTCCTATGTCCACATAGGACATACTTAACGTAATAAGACACTATTATTATTATCATGACTTTTGATAATAATATCATGATAATAATAATAGTGGACCTCATCTCAGGACCCTGGGGTCCCGGATCTTTGGAAGGCGTACGACAGGCCAAAGCTATCGCGCAGAAGCTCCTTAGACCATTCTAAATGTTGAAGAGGCACATTATTACATAAATATATAACGCCTCTATGTCCATTAGCCGTAAGCGCTGCTGAAGACAAGGTTCTGGGTTCGGTGCCCGGGTCGGGCAAAGTGTTATTGGTTTGTTTTTATCTGGAATTTCTCAGTAGTAGTCCGAAGTCTGGATTTGTGCTCGGTTGGTGGGAATAGACTCACCCCCTAATACATGGGACTTAAATAGAACTGGCGAAATGTGAGTGTAGTATAAACATACCTTTGCTTAACCCTATGGGTATTGCAGGCGTGATGTTATGTATGGTGTATAATAAAAGAGTAACGAAGACAAAACTGTAAATTGAATATTAAAAAAAAGTAACAGCTACCAGGTCTTGGAACAAGTCTGATGGCGAAAATATTGTTTCAAGAGTTTTTTTTTTAATTTGTTTTCCAGATTGATGCCATAATGGCTGAACAGATTTGGATGAAATTTGGCACATAAATAACAAGTTAAAATCTGCATCACCACATAGGGTACCTACTTTAAATCACGGTAGATACAGTCTTGTGTTAGCAGTGCGATATTTTAAAAGCTAGTACCACCAGAAGTGATTTCAAACACTCCCAATCCACACATTGAATGCGACGATGTGAATACACTTTTAATACGCTTCACCTCTAGTTAAAATGAAAGAAAAGTTAGAAGAAAAGATTTCTTTAAATCGGCTTGTAGCTTTTAATGTGTTGTGTTTCTAAAACTTTATATACAAACGCTATACATATTCCACCTTATGTGAGGCGTCGCGCCGAGCAAGAAGCAACTATACATTATAGTAGTTTCCAACTTTATAATGCACCATTTGCTCGAAGCTCTCGTCGACTTTTTAATCTGTTGATCAAACAGGCGGACGGCCGACGACAAATTTATTCTTGTACACAAAGATTCTAATCGCTTTTGAGCTTCAGTTCTTTTTAAACTGAAGACATATTTTGCTAAACTACAAGAAAAATTTAAATACAAAACGTTTGAAGTCGAGCTGTGAAAACTTGGCGGAATATTCTTGTGTTCGTTATGATTTGTTCTGTCGTGAACGAAAGTTCTTTTTTAAGATTAAAATTAGAAATAAATCTCTCATGCACAATAAAAATACCGCTTTAATGCTGCAGACTGTAGGTTGGTAAACTACTTTACTTGAAACTTTTTTTTGACGTTATTAAATTGAATGAGCCGAGTAGGTTGCCACATAGATCAAAGGCATTCTTTAGGTCATTTTTTTTATTTTTTTATTTTCCTTTATTGGCCAACCAACAATTGTTTACACTGATAACATTTAAAGTAAGTATATCATATCCAAGGTTAGTGTAACAATTAATTACAGGTTAGCACCGCATGCCCCATAAACAAATAAGATGTGCCACAAGCACTGATTTATTATTAAACATTAATATTTGGGTACTAAATTAAAATTAATAGGTATAACAAGCATTACGTGATGAGATTTACAGTACGAAAAGCAAACAGAAACACATCGGAACTGTACATAATAGCGAAATTGGAATCCGAATTAAAATCTATTTAAAATCAAAATTACTATTTAAAATTCAAATCGAAGTTAAAAGTCAAATTAAAATCACAATTCATATTAAAATCAAAATTAATTAAAATCCGAATCAAAAGTCGATTAAAATGACAATTAATATTAAAATCAAAATTAAAATTTAAGTTAAAATTAAAATAAAAGTAAAAAACAAGCAAAAAAATCAGTCATCAGAGGTGAACGGGCACTGAGGACACTCCAGCAGGTGGGGCATAGTCTGGTCAGAAGCTCCGCAATCGCACTGGGTGTTGGATAGATCAGTAATCCCCCACTTCGACAGGTTATGGCTGCAGTGGCCTACTTGGGTACGCAGTCGATTGAGAGCTTTCCGTACAAACCACTGCAGATCACGTACGGCCGGCAAATATTCCTGGAATTTAACGGTGGCGGATGATATTAAGAAAATATCAGAACAAAAACTATTTTACGGGTAATCATAATACATGACATACTTGTTTATTTCTTCACTATTTTTACCGCTATCATGTTTAAGGGAAAACAACGTGTAATCTCACTCTGTCACTAATCGCTCCACAATCTGTTAGCGCTGTCAAAATCTGTCAAAATAAAAGAAAAAAACAAGAACAGGTGCCAAATTATGATTTGAGAGTCGTTGTTACACCGTCTGTCAAGGTGTGTCGTGTATTTTTGCTTGTGCTTTTGGCATCCAGCCAAGGCATTGTTATTCAAAAAAATCTTTAAAACCACAAACATAATATGCTTTCCAAAAATTTCCCCGCATTATATTAAATCTCGTACAATAGTACATTGTGTAAAGTGCAACTGACACAGTATTAAATGTACAATTATGTCAGGAATGATGTGACATTATAAATTATACACATGGTAAGTTACTGTCACGCATTCAAAGTTTTTGGTAGTAATGTTTTTTTCTACATAAGTTTAACATTTTCAATCAAAACACTCCCTTTAGTTTGAATAGCAGTCAAGAAAGAAGAAGGTTTTTGATTTTAGGAAAATATGAGGAAATCATTATAGGTCATCATCAAAGGATTTGCCAATAATCCTACTATTAATATAAACGTGAAAGTTTGTGAGGATGGATGTTTGTTACTCTTTCACACAAAATCTACTAAACAGATCTGGATGAAAGGCACACAGATAGTTTATAACCTGGATTAACACGCAGTAAAAACTTTTTATACCGTTAGTATGTTTCCGCGGGATAATTTCAGACACGCAGGAGAAGCCGCTAGCAGAAGCTAGTCAAAGATATTTATAAAGTAACCTAACAAAACAACAAATTATTTTCCGCAGACAGTATCGATTCTTCCAAAATTAACCCATAGAATCTCAAGCTGCAACTGGTTGCTAAATTATTATAATAAGCGGTCGGGTCAGCGTGCAAATTGTGGGGCATTAAGCAAATTCGGTCAAATTAGCGCCGGTACGACCAATAATAACTGCGGAGCTCCGGTCCTGCCAACAGTTGCACAACTAAAAACATTATTTACATTATTTTGCATCTTAAACTTGGAATATTTACTCCCATGTTGTAATCTTCTTTCGCTGATTGGCTGTTGTTGTGGACTTTAAAAGAAACTTATGGCTGGTAGCTGTAATTGCATTTCATAAATTTTATGTTCAGAAACATTTATTTGCGCTTCCGCTGTTGCAGGAAAATGATTGTGAAATTTTGTTATCGCTAGTTGTATGTTGTTTGATTTTGTGTATTCTTTAGTTATTAGAAAAACTTTATTTCCGCGAGTACTGCAGTTTATGTTGTTTTCGTTATCTTTTTAAGTATGTTTTACTTGTTGGTGTCATTAAAGTTATTGAATCCATGATTTTAACATATTAATTTTTTAATACATTAAGTGATTAAAATTGATTTGCTTTTAATTACTGTCGTAATAATGTTTCATAATTGAAAGAATGGATAGTCATTTTAAATGCTGGCAATGCTGCCAGCCTTTTGGGAAATTTTCCTGTAGACAGCAATGCGAACGAAGCCGTTGGCAGTTATTAATAAAATTCAGGTAAAATTGGTATTAAATTCCTAATACCTGAATGCAAAATAAATACTGTTACTGTTTTTTTTTAATACACAATCGGATCGGGTTCTATTGTAGCACCTAATTTAAATTTTCAGAAAAATTGGCGGAGCAGTATTAACAATTACATAATATCTGATTTTATCATTTACATTTCAACACATTATTTAACAGGTGCTATTTATAACCTAAAAGAACAAACGTTGCAACACTTGCACCGTAAATAAAATATGTCAGGCCACATAATTTATGCGGTCCACATTTTGTGGCGAATTCGTAAAGGGGCCGGCGCTAAATGAAACGAAACAACTGTTGTGAGTCTCTGGTGTTACACTGACGTTGGAAATTTTAACTAATGACGTCTGACGTCTGTCGTTTGACGTTTGACGCCAGATGCGGCGCACCAGTTGGAGGGAAGTATTTATTGATTTTCACGTTTGGACAGACAGGTATCATCTGCTTGTCAGTTGTCGTCTTTTGTCAGTTCTAAGAATGAGATGGATGCGCTTTTGTGGCGTTGAGTTAGCTAATTGCTTGCCTTTTAGTATCATATTTTTGTTACAGGTAAAAAACTTAATGTAGTACTACGGATTTTCGTGCAATAAATTGTAAGACATTTCGAACCTGTGTGTTGGATTTTGCGTATCTATCTCCTTACAAAAACGAAAGCCAGTTCTAAATCAAAAATCTAGATTTTGTTCCTCAGGGTTCACATTTAACGAACAGATCAAATCTCTGCTATTCGCAAGTCTAGCTGGGCTCAATGATATCGTTTCACAAAGAACTATATTGTGGAATAATTCTGCTTTGAAATTCAACTGCGGTAGGTGTAGATAAGACAAGTTCGCTTATCTCGAAAGGGATAAGGAGGTGCTAAACATAGAAACCAGCCAGATGGTTCGATGATATACCTTCCCACATAGAGAGGACCACAGGGCGACATACGACACGAGTATACGAAGATTAGGACTGCAAAAAATGCAAAACAAAAAGATGGAAAAAAATACTATCCATTTTAAAAGCTGAATGCAAAGAACTGGTCAGAAAACATATTGTTTACCTGCCAGGTGAACTACTTTCCAATACAACTCCAGGGCAAAACCAATTAGTTTCCAATTAAAATCGAGGACTTATCGGTTTTTCCTTGACGTAATTCATAATAATACCGCTTAAATTCCGCCCAAAACTGACGTATATTAACGAGAAAATTTAAAATTACGGATTGATGGCAGACAGCGTTTTATAAAGGGCTTAAATCCCTTAAAATCCTCATGCGGTTGGCAGTAAAGCCTTGTACCTCGCCAGTTTTGTTCGCACAGGCTAACATAATCCTTAGATTACGAGAATTAAAAAAAATATAAAAAGGACGTATGTATTAATCTTTTATTCGCTTTGTAGACCATTCGTGAAGCGTTTTGTGGTGTGTAGTGTTTAAATTATTATTACTGTGTACGCTAAAGTTTTATCTTTTTGCTGCTGACTAGATTGTGTATAAACACAACACAGTCATGTATTATTAAAACTGTTGTAATGTGGCTCTGGTTATGTTATGGACTATGTTAATCTAGTGAAAACATGTACAAAGCTGACAATTTACTTTAAATTCTTAAATATTTTAGGCTGCATAGAATTTAGAGCTTGTGTTTTTTTGGGATTGCAATATCTCGTTACGATCTAGTTAACCAAACAATATTATTTTGGTATTACAACACTTTTCCTTTTTCTTGTTAAATACTTAATTTATTTCTTGCGAAACCATAAAAAAAATACATAACGAAGGCAAATAAATAGCGTCAGTACCTAACCCCCTCACAGACACCTCATACGCGTATAAGTTACCTCGAATCCAACATGGCGGCATGGTGGTTCCCCTACAGACATGCGGGAAGCATTGTTTAGAACGAACTTAAAAACTAATCCAGGCTAGTGCTATTAAAACAAAGTACACTCTCGACCGTGACAGCCTCTGATTGGTTGTCCAACGTCCCTTTACAGACATTGCTCATTGTTCTACAAGTCTAGTCCCCCCACTCTATGTCTGTTTCCCCCTTTATTTTAAAACTACTCTCGTATTAATAAAACTACGGACATTTTGTTGAGTTTGCTTTGCTTTGAAAGGGCTTGATGACAAATGGCTTGTGTTTTAGAAAATATATTTATTTCAGTGTTTTTTTTTAATGTCTGTTGTTTTGCGGGATAGTGCTCGCGAGAGTAGCTACAATTAATGTTTAAACTGGATTTGTTTGGTTAAATACTGAAGTTTTATTTATAGTTAGTCAAGGTATTTATTTTGTAATCGTGGATTCCACTTTAGCTAACAGTGACCTCTTTGTCCACTATTTCATTGATTTCATATCACATCTATTAAATAGTCAAAGCTATTAAATATTCTATGCAGTGCATTTATAACCTCTTAAAAGTGCCAATTTCCGATCAGAAATAATTATTTCATATGATTTACATCCCAAGCCCCGTTTGTAGGGTAATTCAGAACAATCCTGTATTAGTAGGACGTATTGCAACCGAATATAGGTAGGACGGTACTCGCTTATTAAAGGTATGTATGTACTTGGGACATTGCAAGCAGTTGTGTCTATTTACAAAAAGAACAAAGAGCAGCACATTATTATGCTGTTCAACAAAGTGCGTTCTGATTGGTTAAAAATTCAAGAATAGCGGCATTCAACCCCTCGCTGCAGTATCAAATTGCTGTTATGGAGCCTGAGTATCAATTAACCAAAATGGCCGCCCAGTATGAACTTAGGGCAAGTAGATGCCAAAAAATTTATTAAAAACAAAATTTCGTTGAGAATTTCACTCTAAACTTTATCAATTTTATGCCATAGAAGAATATTAAAGTATCTTTTAACTTCATTTTCAATAACTAGGTAGGTTCTAATTTCTTTTTCAATTACCTTCTTACAGAATTTTAACCGTTACAAATTTACTTGAAAATAAAGATAATTATTATCTATCTCGTATAAATAAATAATGCAGCTCTTTCAGAGATTTATTGCTGAAAGATTTCAATACATTTTTAGATTACTTTCAGTTTTAAAACTAGCATTAATTTTCAGAGCTTTTGATAGGATTTTTATAGTTCTGCACAAGTTGGGTAAGTTCTATTCAGGATTTAAATAATTAAGAAAAAATGTCTGCTTGTTCAAAATGTTGATTTATGGAACACGTCTGGTAAAATCCATAATTTTATCTTAAGTAAAAGAGTTCTTCAACTTTTTGATATTCAGTAGGTATTTAGCTACCTATTTCAATGGAGTTATTTCACTCAAATATTCAAAAAGAAACCGGCCAAGTGCGAGTCGGATTCGCGCAGGAACCGTATATATAGGTTCCGTATCGTTATCAACGCCAAAAAAACACGTTTGTTGTATGGGAGCCCCTTAAATATTTATTTTATTCGGTTTTTTAGTATTTGTTGTTATAGCGCAACAGAAATACATACATCATCTGTGAAAATTTCAACTGTCTTACTACACTCTCTTACTAATTTCAACTACTTATATCCAGCCTGGTGACAGACGGATGGATGGATGGACGGACGGACAGCAGAGTCTTAGTGATAGGGTCCCGTTTTACCCCTTGGGTATTAACTGTATAGGGCTAGTGAGAACAAGTGAAGTTAGATAGTAACCGAATGGTGTAAAATAAATGTCGGTCGTCCGCCGGCGAGATGGGCGGACGACATTACCATTGCGGGTAGAACTTGGAAGAGGCTGACATAAGGTGAAAGCAGGTGCACAGGTGGAGTTTTTAGTAGATGCAAGCCCCGCATAACCACGTTGTCACCCCGGACGGCGTGATATGCGTTAGACAATTTCTTGGCTCCATAAAAAAAGGACTGTAGGGATTGGTGCAAGAAAAAAGAGGCCTGACGTTAGGGCTAGTTTGACGGGTAAGCGGGAATGTCCGAAAGAGTTACCACTACCCCGTAACACGTCATAAAGGGCGAAGAAAGGAACATGGATGGGTTTCAGTCAGTAAGAGTCTGACACTACCTTTCGCTCCACCCAGAGCGGGAGAAGTCATTGGATTATTTCCCACCCTCAAAAAAAAAAAGGGTTTGTTTTACCACCTACCAAAATGTAGTGAAACAGACCCCTAAATATCTATCAACAGAATGATCGAATATCATCAATATCACCTACGTGTGAACCACACATTTACAATTATTGTGAACACATAAATCTTCGGCGACATTATCAGTTTATTGAATATTATAAATATTGATAAACGACAACCGAATGTTGTAAACAATAGGTTTATTGCTTCCCGTTTCAGATCATTTAACTTGCACGTGACTTCGGTAGGGTTGCCAAACGTTTAGTATCTATGTATTTATTTATTGATCCTGATGTACCCGATATCAACAGGGGTGGTGAGTGGGAGATTTTTATTGGCGATTATAATGTTATTTATGACTATAAGTAGAATTCAATAATCAATACTTTTGTGGTTAGAGACCGACAGACCGAGCATTTTAAAATCACTTTATATTTTCAAATGTTTTTGTTTTTAGTATAAAGTCAAAGTCAAATAATAATACTGCTATTTAACTGCATCTGGTTATACTGGAAACCGATCCCAACATAGTTGGGAAAAGGCTAGGGAGATGATGATGAAAGTGAAAGACATATCATTTATATCAAAACACACATGAAAGGTCATTTTGAACGTCAAAGTACTGTATAATTATTATTTTTTGTTAACCAATAATACCCACACGTCTAAGTACTAGTCAAAATATTGAAGATCTATGAATCTTATGGTTTTGTAATAAAAACAATCAAAGAAACTTAACACATTGGGGTAACTTGAATGTGCTGCTGTCTGCACCTTAACATTTTTATTTTCAGTAGGTACAGTACTGATGAAACCAGACAGAAAATATACTGCTATTATATTATGCTTTAGGTACCCCATAACTTGAGAACCACAGTAGACATAGATAAGTTTACCAAATCTACCCGAAAATCGTTTGCTAAATCACGCCAAAACGAGATTACACAACCCATAACCGCTTTAACATCGTAACGCAACTAAAATTATGGCGGCTCATCGGAAATTTTGTTTATTTAGTTTGTGGCTAGTTCACAACAAGCCTGTTTGCTATACCCAGCATTGAATAAATAATTGTTGGTCCCTTGTTAAATATTAAAATGGGGTAAGTGTTGTACACGGGCGATTTCATATCAATGTTATTAGGGTAGACTAGTGATATAGGGGATGATAATTTATAATTAGTTATATTTTATTGGTGGTTAATTGGTTGTTATTTTGTTAACAATCCACAGAATAAACTTCCCCATTTTTGCTCGTTAGCACGTAACATTTTGAACGTATAACCACAAAAAGACAAATGTTTGATTATTTTGTTTCATATAATTTTAATTGATTAGTAAATGTGTAGGCATATTATTATTTTTGTTGTAATAAAAGGCATCATACACATAAAATGTAATTAGTTTATAAAAGCTGTGCTATAACTAGTTAATTAAAAAAATAATCATTTGTCTACTAATAAAATTAAAGACGATTGTGATATTTTATTTAAAAAGTGAAAGTCCCATGGGAGGTAAGTACCTATAGGAATTTGCGTTTCCATTGTCCCTTCTGCAATGTAACTAATTGAACTTGTAATACAGTGTTACATTTAAACTGTGTTGTAGATTTGCTAGACTTTTCAATATTGCAAGACTACATGGACTGAAAATGAAGGCATATTATTATTTTTGTTATCTTATGGAAGGCCTGTTAAACATAAAATGTAATTAGTTGATAAAAGCTTTGCTATAACTAGTTAATTTAAAAAAATATCTTGTCTACTAATAAAACTAATAACGATCCAGCTTTTATTAAAAAGATGAAAATCCCAAGAGAGGTAAGCATAAGAATTTGCGTTTTCAGTGTCTCGTCTGCAATGTAACTGATTGAACTTGGAATATAGTGGTACATTTGAACTGTGTTGTAGATTCACTCGATTCTTGAATATTGCATGACTACAGGGACTGGAAAACTTACACATTAATTTGTATCTATAATCCCCCTCTTCGAACTTCTACAAGAAATGTCACTTTATAAATCATCGTTATGTAGGTGATATTTTCTGTCATCTCTTCTCCTGAAACTGAAATATTCAGTCTATTGGAGTAGAGAAAGGTCAAAGAAGGGCGACTGTGAGAAACATGATAAGGCTCAACTGCTAGGTTTCATCAACCTTAAATAAATTGGGACAAGAACAAGAGAATGATGATGATGATCCAGTTTATGTTTTCTGTTTCACTTCACCAATCTTTCTTTCTTTCTTTCACATATTTTAGAGCCAGCTTTTCTGGTCTTCTCACTTTAAATTGCAGTTTTTTCTTTGTTTTTGGAGTTTTGTATCCTTCCTTACTTTAAAGAACCAGAAAACCGCTTTTTTTTCTAAGAATCAAATAAATTATGATACGCTGGATATTTTTTTTTAAATGTAGAACACGAATTTGTGATAAAACTGAAAAGAAAATAATTAATAAGTTAAAGTATTAGATCCATTTGTAAGAAAACATAACGAATACCTAAAAGCTCGTCAACGAGGCTTTTACAGACAAAGCCTCACTACATTTACTAAATTCCTATAACATCTCTGCCTTCGAGTACTTAGTAGGAATTATTAATAATACCTAACTACCTTACAAGTCCACCTACCTTACAAGTACCTACCTTACCATTCCTACTACAAAATAATTCCACGAAGTTGAACAGGCTTATCCTCTAACATGTCTATTATTTTTCCCGAGTCGGTGGTAGGGTGAGCACACCAAATTTCGGCCGTGATCCTCCCCTATTTACATATGCGAATGTGTGCGGTTTTGTTTCTATTTGCGCTAGTAGGGTGTGTACCCGTAATTACGGCATTGGGACAAGTCCCGAGGCGAGGCGGCCGCAGACAAGGATTTAGATTTTTGAATGCTAGAAGAGGATTGGATTTTTTAAAATTAGGAATACGTTTTTAGTACTTTTAAAACACATAAGTCTAAATTATTACGTCTTCGTAACCGAAAACATTAATTAATTTGTTTTAACTTGATTCTTCCTGCTCACATAGATGTAGATGGGTAGGTAAGTATTGAAGTGAAAAATGCAATTTCTAATTACATTTTTGCTTGCAACTTAGTGAAAACCCTTGCTAAAATTGTATGCCTACTTCATGGACTTTTCGAGCTTAATAAAATTTTATCTTTGTGCGATTTGAAACTTTTATTTTTAATACAAATAACATTTAAATTTATTTTATTTCAGGGTTGTACCCGCCTACAATAGCCTCGTTAGCGGTCTGTTCCAGTAATTCCTACATCACTGCCCTACCCTGTCTTCTCTAAATGAACTGGGCCCGTGTTCATGGTAATTCTAGGCCTCACCTGAATGTAGATGCGCCACTAAGGGGAATAGAGAATATAAATATTGTATCCAAAGGCCTACAATCCGGACCTGTTGGCTGGCTTGTTGCTCTAATATTAATCTTTGTCCTCTTTTCAAAGGGAGATAGTGTTAGAAATTAATTTTTGGTACAAACAGACTAATGAAGTGAAAGCTGGTTGAATTTTGGCGGACACGTAAAAAAAAGTTTTCCAGAATTTATTTTAACTGTTACAAATAAAACAAAAGGCTTACTCATGAGCTGCTACCTAGTTATGTTGTGTATAAAATAATATTAATAAAGTTTCGCAAAAAATAACGTTAAGTAATAATGATATCTTAGCATAAATTCAAGAGTTCAATTCAGGAAAACTAATAACAAAGTAACTTCCGAAGGTGGCAAAGAAAAATCAGTGTGTTAAAAGTATTTTAAATAAATGGCGAGCAGTTTCAACTTTATACACGAAAAAAGAAAATGAAAATATCCGAGAAAGCTATAAAACGAAGAAACACACTACAATAATGTTTGTTTAATTCTGTATTATTAAGACGTGAAATTCAAATTTCTACGGAGTGACCATTAAAAATACATTGCGCAAACTAAATAAAATACAAACCCGAAAATGTTATGATGATTAAATTAAGTAAACCGAAGACATTTTATATTTATCCAAAATAAAAATACGTAAGCAGAGAAAATCCCGTAATCGTATTTTTGTCAAATCCCTGTAAATAGAATTTCATCCCCTTGTGTCTTTGTATCGAATATTGGACGATTTATTAAAGGTTTTTCTTACTTAAGTCTACTTAAAAGTCAATTCGGTCCCACAGTAGTCGTTTCAATCAATCAAAGTCCGATTGAAAATTCGATCGCAATAGGAGATGACGAGGGAAGGATTACGTGACTACATTACAGGATATCGCTGAAATATTTCAGGATTTTTCCTTTCCGCTTCTAATTTTTTCGCAAGGTTGGCAATTCTTTATTCAAAATTATTTCGGATTGCGTAGTTAGATCCATTGCTTTACTATACAGCGTGTATCAGAAATGTGTGGTCATATTTAAAGCTATAGTACAGTTCGAAGCATCATACTGAACTACTTTTTCCATGGTATAAATCAGCTGTCCGTATGGGCCAGATTTAGAACCAGAAGGTATTAAAGTTTTGTATGGGACAGCGGATTCTTTTTTCGCGATTATGATATTGATCTAATAGTTTGGACCAGAACCACCATCTCCTAAAGCAGTGTTATTTCAATATTATTTCAGTGTGAGGATGAGACGGAGCTATACAGCATGTATATGTCATACCATAGTTTATATCCAGATTTCTATAATTCTATTTAATAGACCTAGATTTATACATACCTACTACTGATCGATACATACAATTTTTATTTTTTCTGTGAACTTATTATTATTTCAATAAATTTATTATTATTATTATTGCTCCATCTCTTTCCCACTGTGAAGTAATCTTTAAAATAATACCTTCATTTTTCACGCTCAAACGGCTGAGCAGATCTGGATGAAACTTGGCATAGAGGTAGTTTATGACCTGGATTAACACATAGGATATGTTTTATCCCGGTAGTACCTTCGATTGGTATAATTGCCTACATCCACGCGGGCGCAGCAACTGGCAGCAACTAGTACCTACATAAATTAAACGCTAATACCTAACTCGTAATGATTAAGGGAAGCTCAATGTGCTAATTCCTAGACTCAAACATTAATAACGATTATTGACTAATGCACTATCATTCCCTACTGAATCGTAAGCGTAAAAGCGTAAAGTTAACTTTAAAGGTGAGCCATTTCACACAGTTGTGGAAACATAAATCTGTAAAACATAAATATCGGTGAAAGGATCTAATAAAAGTTTTGTACGTATTAAAATAATGGAAAAGATGAAATCAATATTTTTAAGTGTAATTGCTAAGACAAAAGAATTATGTGCGCGCACAGTTCAAAACAGGTGTGTTTCCATTATACTGTTATTGACAACTTTAATTTATAAAACGTACCGACATGACAATAAATTTCCTGTGAAAATATTTTGTATGTGGTTTTCGGTGACAATCCTACAAAGTCTTGCTTAAATTCAAACATTATTTGTCTAAATTTCAACATAAATTTCGTATAATTATGTGCGGTTTTGGTAAATTTCTCTTTCCAAACAACACTTCCGATTATCTGTGTAATATAAAAGAGGAAAGCAAATTTAATTAAGTAAAATTTAACAAAAATTCTAACCTTATTAAATATTTTGCTTATTTTTCTAGTATCAGTTGTCAAAAAAGTCACAATATTTTTATTCGAAAGAGCTTTTTCGTCGAATTTCAGAAAAATCTACTAATTTGACCAAAGAACTCGCATTTTCGACACTTTCCTTTTCCCATATAAACCAAGCGTGTTACCGTTTACTCCCACTTCGATATCAATGACAGTTATTTTGCAACTAACGACTTCAAAAAAAGGCATAATGCAGAAGTTGGGGCGGAAATGGTGTGCTCAACGCCATCACAAATTTTATTAATACTGCGTACGCAGACACTCCCGGCGCGGCGACTCCATTCTCACTAAAGAACGGAATAATGGTGATGGTGTTGGATCATCAAAAACATTTCAGCCGACTGACATCCATTGCTGGACATAAGCCTCCCCAAGGCCCCAAGCCCCGCCACTTCAACCAGCTCTGTGCTTTCCGCTTCCACCGGATCCCTGCGGCCTTCACAAAATCATCGGCCCACCTTCCAATGCTACGTTTTTTGGTACGCAGTTGCAACTACAGACCCTAGAGAAAAAGCAGCAAAGTTCTTTTTCCTTTTTATGGAATAACTAGCTGCTGCCAGCGGCTGTATCCCCGTGGACAGAAGTTCTTTTTCGAAAATAAAAGTAGCCAAAGTTACTCCTTACATCATCAGGTTATCTGCCAGAAAAAGTTTCGTCAAAACACACTGACAGACAATTTTTTTGAATGATTGTTTTATTATAATATGTTGTACCATTTTCATAATTATTACGATGTAATAAGAAAAAAAAACTTCAATTTTATTTATTTGAATATTTAAGTAGATGCAAGAATAATAACTATTCTTCTTCTTTTCGTGTGGTTAGAGTGCACTAACCTGGTGTCAGAGTTTTTATGCTGCCCATGGGCTTCTGACTTAGCTTCCCATGCTGTAGAGAAATATGACTCTCAGACATGCTGATTTCCTCACGATGTTTTCCTATAACTAATTATAACTATTAAATTAAAACATCCAAAATCTAGCCGCATCGTCCCTTACGAAACAATGCACACACACCCCGCGATTCATATCTCGCTCTCAGTGGAAAGCGCGTGCGCCTCGACCGAGCGTGTAGTGCACACGATAGTCATCTACCTCTGATATGCAGTTAATAATGTTACGCGATAAATAATGCAGGTGGAATAGGTACCTCTCAACTCCTGCGTCCTTGTTCGCCGCCATTCAATGCAATGCACTTCCTACCGATAAGCCATGTCTCGCATTAGAAATTGATTTCAGATAATTTATTGTATGCCCGGGGTTGTGTTCTTTAGGGTGCAATACGTTTCAATAACATTGGCTGTTCAATGTTTATTAATAGAATGCGATATGTGTTCGGCTTCTATTTTGTGAACTGAATGGTGAATATTGAAGGTATTAGAATATTTTGTTGACTGAATTTGCCTTGCACTTTTTCAGCGCACTTTGAAAATGTTAACTAAAAATGTTGGATATACTTACAGTGTGTTAGGTTAAACGAGGGACATACTTTCGGGGACACTATACTCATGAAGATAAACAACTATATTTGAAATCATGAACAAAAAAATCAGCTGTTCAGAAAATTTATTCATCAAAATGTATGGAACAGCTGATATTTTTTTTTCCATAATTCAGAGTTGGTTTCATGGACAAAGTTGTTGATTTCTATGACCTAACCTGAAAGTATGTCCCTCGTTTAACTTAACACACTGTATATGTAGAATACAGTTTCTTTTCCTATCGCGTTTTTTAAATGGAGCAAAGTTCAACACAAGTGTAGTTCAGCACCTACCTTTACTTTTTATTGGTTATGGGTTGCCTATGTAAATAACAAACTGTATATAGGTCGAAAATAATAACAGCCAGTATTAGCTAAACTCTATACGATTCCAATTACTGTTTCATATGGAGTAAACAAAGCAGTATTCAACCACGACCGCATCAATATCATAGTTAGCTATTTAAGACGCAAAGTTCAACACAAGTGTAGTTCAGCACCTACCTTTACTTTTTATTGGTTATGGGTTGCCTATGTAAATAACAAACTGTATATAGGTCGAAAATAATAACAGCCAGTATTAGCTAAACTCTATACGATTCCAATTACTGTTTCATATGGAGTAAACAAAGCAGTATTCAACCACGACCGCATCAAAATCATAGTTAGCTATTTACGACGCGCATATTATCATGAATTTTTAAGTGTCCTCGTTTCAAGCGAGCACATCCCGCCGTGGAGAGATGAAGCAGTAAATTATTTGTTTATTCCCGCCACCCGTATTTAAAAATGTATAATTTAATATTTGTCGAGTGCCAGACGTAATTTTTCTTTTACTATATGACCCCATTATAGGTGATTCACGTTTATGCATCATAATAAAAATGCCATAAAATCGCCTTTATTGGCCATCCTCCATGCATGAGTGGTAACACTAAATTAAATTATTCACTGTTTATTAAATTTTAGTTGGCTCTGCGTGCATTTTAAAACTGTTACAAGAGCAAATTAAATTCATATGCGCCAAATGATCTAGTTTGTCCGCGGACTTCGTTTATTGGATTACTTTTGCATGTTTTTATTGTATCGAACTTTAACGATTTAAAAGTATCTGCAAAGTATTTATTAGCAAGCTACACTTAAGTTGGTAACGTAATGAATAAATAGTGTGTGTAATGAATGCTAAAGCAAAATACTGTCAATAATTGAATTTATTTTTGCGATTTCAGTGATGTAAAGAGTATAAATACAATATTAGGATAACCAATGTTTACGGGACTTGGATACTGACAAGTTTAGCATCGGTTAGAGGCGTCGCTGACCGGGATATGGGTCAGATTTTCAAGCTAATGTTTCTTATCATTAGAAATGCAGTCGCCCGTCAAATTAAGGCAAACTGGTAGTACTCAACCAGGCGCAAATTGTTACCGGTTTTCCATTACCCAAATATTTTCCGCGAAAGATTTTTGTGCATAGCGCGTGTCGGTAGGCCAATTTTTAATTACTCTAGTTTCGTACCCAGCTAAATTTTGTTTCACTAAGTGCAAATTCATGAATTTTAAATTTGGGAAACTTGAAATTCAGACCAGCGTTCGATATCGCAGGGGACCTTAGCAAGATAAAAATCTCCTGACTTTTCCGTAGCACAGGTTAGGTACAGACGCCAGCACATCAAGCTATCCCTAACTGTCAAATTTTCTCAATTAAAAATGAACCTTATGTCTTTGCAATAAAGTTGAAATACTATCATAGAAATTTGACAGGTAGTGGTAACTTGATGTGCTAGCCTCTGTACCTCACAAAGGTAACAAGTTTTTCTAGTGATAAGTCATTGAATAATTTAATAACTTACTTTGTACAGACTTCAAGCATTTTAATATAATATAAGATGCTTAAGATTTAAAATACAGCTTAATTTATAGATAATTTTTGTAGTAGGTAATAGTATAAAAACAGCCCAAAAAACGTCAAGGGTTTTAACCATCTGTCAACCCTACAACAGAACCAGGACTTTTATGACGAAATTGGAAATAAATGGCAACCCTAGCTAGTCGAAAGGTTCTGAACACGCTTCATTTAACTCCTATCGATTTTCGAGCTTCGTTACAAATGCAAAAACTTCTATTAGGCATTCCGTCGTCGCGAGCTTTGGTATGTAAATTGAGCTCTTAAGTGAAACAATAGATTTCGGTTTACCCCTGTATTGTCCCGCGATAAAACTTTACAGAATTAATCATAAATTAGACACTCCACTGAATTTGTGATTCCGTGGAAGCTGCCTTCCTTCCGTCTAAGAAAGTTCTCCTGTAGACTTCACTTTGCTCACAATAGATGTCACTGTATTAAACCAAAAGGTGAATAAGTTTTCGCGAATAATGTTCATAAGTTATGCGTTTAGAGTTGATTTTAGTGTGCAAAGTAAGTGATGGTGATTTTGTATTGGCTTTGTCATTTTATAACTTTAATAATAATGATTATTATAACGGACGTGACACAACCATAACAATAATTATGACCAATTTCCTTCATTAGAAAGCAAATAAAACAACCTACGACAGGCCTTCATAATCAAAACCGAACTTCCACGTCGGTAACACAAAGTAATAATAAATTAATCAACTCTGGTCCCTGTGTCCAAGATGTTAAAGACCATTATTGTGCCCTAATTAACAATTTTACGACTGTTGTACTTTTATTAGGTAGGCACTTATAAAGCGCGTGGCATTAGAACAAAGGTAAATGTTTCCTGTGTTTGAGTAACGGGTACAAATATTTCTACTTAGTGGCTTGGTCACCTTTCGGTCACAATTTTAATCCGTTAGGCGGCAACTTTATTGAGAGAATCCGGCAGTTGGGTCTCGAGGTGGCTTTGCACAAATCCGAGGCCATGTCCTTTCATGGGCCTCGGAATAGGCCACCATCGGGATCCCAACTTACGGTAGGAGGAGTTCACATCGGCGTCGAGACCACGATGAAATACCTGGGTCTGGTCCTCGACAGCCGATGGAATTTCGTGGAGCATTTCCGACGTTTGGCCCCCAAGCTGGAACGGACTGGGGCCGCCTTCAAGCGGCTCTTGCCCAATCTGAGGGGGCCAAACGCCTCCTGCCGAAGGCTTTACGCGGGAGTCGTGCGGTCCATGGCCCTATACGGGGCCCCGGTGTGGGCGCGTTCATTGCGGCGACGAGCCGCTCACTATCTGAACGCGCCCCAAAAGGTGGTAGCCATTCGGCCAATTCGGGGGTACCGCACGATCTCGGGCGAGGCGGCAAGCCTCCTTGCCGGACTGCCGCCATGGGATCTGGAGGCGATAGTCCTCGCGCGCCTGTTCGAGTGGCGCGGAGGTACTAAGCCGGGGGGAAACTCCGTTTCCGCAGCAAATTGCGGCGGAGCGGACGGACCTCCGGCGCGGCCTGGAAGCAGCGACTGTCGCAACCCAGCGCAGGGCACGCCACGATAGTGGCGGTAAGGCCCCTCTTTGAGGAGTGGCTAGAGAGGCGTCACGGCGTCCTCACCACCTGACGCAGGTCCTCACCGGACATGGATGTTTCGGGAGGTTCCTGCACATCATCAGGCGGGAGGAAACGCCCGGGTGTCACCACTGCGAGGATCGCCCAGAGGACACGGTAGAGCACACGGTGCAAACCTGCCCCGCTTGGGCGGAGCACCACCGTGTCCTCGTAGAGGCGATCGGCGGCGGCGACCTCTCGCGCCCGGCCCTGGTGCAAGCCATGGTCCGGGGCGAGAGGGAGTGGGAGGCAGTCACCTCCTTCTGCGAAAAGTCATGCTCGCGAAGGAGGTGGCGGGATGGGAGAGAGAAACGTCCTCCCGTCCCAGCCACCGCAGGAGACGCCCCGGGCGTCGGGGCCACGTGACGACTCCCGGCCACCGTAGGCGCGGGCCTGCGGACGGTGAGTAATGGGTGACTCACCGTCCGATCAGCACCAGACACGTGCCGTACGGCGCGTATATGTTCCACGCACGCCTCAAAGAGATGTCAGCATATGAAGGGGCCCCTCAGGGCCAAGCCTGCCGGGTAAGCGGGATTGTCCGAAAGGGTTACCGCTACCCCGGAACATAAAGGGCTACGGAAGGAACATGGATGGGTTTTAGTCAGTATGAGTCTGACACTCCCTTCCGCTCCACCCAGAGCGGGAGCAGTCATTGGATGATTTCACAGCCTTAAAAAAAAAAAAGGCGCCAACTTTGTACTGCATGCATGTTTGTTGTTGTAGGACGAAATAATATAAACTCTACTGTATAATAATGAGGAGTCAGTAGGATAAAACAATAAAAACAAATCTGCTTTGAACAACATCTCTTGTAATGCTTATGTGAGTTCATATTATGCGTTTCATGCCTAATCAATATACGTTTATCAATCAACTCAGTCTACCACAGTGCACTGCTGGACAAAGGCCTCTTCGAGGCTGCGCCACGTGTTCCACTTGCCTCAAAGAGATGTCAGCATGAAGAAAGGGGCCCGCTAGGGTCGAAGCCTGCCGGGGCAAAGGGATTGTCCGAAAGGGTTACCGCTACCCCTGAACATAAAGGGCTACGGAAGGAACATGGATGAGTTTTAGTCAGTAAAAGTCTGACACCCTTTCGCTCCAGCCAGACCGGGAGGGGTCATATGATGATTTCCCACCCTCAAACAAAAAATGCCGCTCCACAGCACTCTGATCTTCACGGTCCACGTCCATCCTGTATCGGCCACGGTTTAAAGGTCGCTAGACCATCTAGCCGGGAAGCGTCCCACACTATGCTTAAACGTCTTATATCCTTAAAAAACATATATTAATTTATTAATTTGACATCATCAAGTTTTCGTGCATAATTTTAAAAATATTTATGCTAACAGTCTTAAAATAATACTTATGTTTATTAAAAGAAGATGGAAATTAATCCACATTGCCGCGTTGTATCGCGATGTTGACTCTTTGGCCAAAATTTTCTAAATCATTTTCACGTAACCAATTTGTAAATCTGCGCTGAATAAAACTGACTTCCACAAACAGTGAGGAAGCCATCAATATCAATACAGTTCAGTAAATAGATACAGAAACGTAACGAGCAATAAATATAATGTTAATATCACTACATTTCGATAGAAACCTGGACCACACGCGATCAAAGCGACATGAGCAATAAAAGATCTTTTTTTGGAAATAGCCCGTTCGATTTCTCTGTGTTTGAAACTGTAGGAATAATAAACATATCAGCATCAGCAGTCAGCAATTTACGATTCAGAGGAATTATAAAATTAGTTCCGAAATGCTTAGTTTTATTTTTAGATTTTTTGTTGGACGAATATTGAACTGAAAAAACCGTTAGAAATTTATTTCAACGTAAATGTGAAATCATTATTCAAATAAATAGTTTTGATTACTTTGTGTACCTACAGTGATTGATTTTTTGTTTGTATTGACATTACCTATCAGGTCTTCATAATGATAATCAGGCTAAAAATACTTTTCTAGCCCCGTAATTATCATAGAAAAATAAATTTTCCAGTGGACTCCACCCACATAAGCTAGGTAAAAGCGCAGGTACTTAACCTTTGGCACAGGTTTCAAATAGAGCCGATACAAAATATATAATGATTTTCTACGTTCATCTATTTATATCTACTGACAAGGATAAAAATCTCAGCAAAATCAGTGTAATAATATTAAGTTTATAATCTACGGGGAACGTACCGACACACCCACGTTTTTTTCAAAGATAGAATTTACTTATGGATAATCAACACTATCATTAGGCAGAGAAACACTGCGACAAAAATAAGGTAAACCTAATGTCTGTTTCAAAACTATCTGATTAAAGTATAAACAAACCCTATTCAGATTTTATTTACGTAAAAGGAATAGTCACTCGTTCATCTGTATTAAGAAGGTTTCAACTTTATATCTCACCTTGGTGCGGGTCGTGGCTAAATAATAACAGTCACTCGGGTCGATGGGAGGTTAAGTAACGCTTGCTGAATTCAGTCTGTCAGCCATTTATTGTTTCAATGACATTATCAAACTGTAATTGAAAAAGCTTCAACGAAAATTAAGGTCATAAAATTAACCTCAATTGTATAAAAAAACATTTAAATAACCGAATCAAAGCACTCAATTTGTACATGTGGCATCAGTTATTTGTGGTGTAAAGTGCGTTTTCTGATTCACTTGTTTACATTGTCATCAAATACTTTTGAAACCGACTTTATCAACCCTATTTCTTTTCATAGTGTAACTCTGGCCAATTTTCTCAACTGCTGCTTAAGTTTTTGCAGAAAACATTTCCACTATCATAAGCCTAAAATCCTCCTTTCCATTTAAGCGTTTATTTGCCTGAAGGAATGCCTATTTGACTCAAAGTCTAGGGAAACATAATTG
Organism: Hyppa rectilinea; assembly: GCA_951799385.1. Classification (NCBI taxonomy): domain Eukaryota; kingdom Metazoa; phylum Arthropoda; class Insecta; order Lepidoptera; family Noctuidae; genus Hyppa; species Hyppa rectilinea. The sequence goes on from OX637314.1 coordinate 8,673,338, forward strand.
AAACAAATTAACAACAGTTTGACGAAACTAAATGTAACTGAACCTTATCTAAATATCCTTCACTGTTGCTTAATAGTTTTGACCTGAGTTTGATGGGCTGTGTAAGGAAAGCAGAGTATTTCAATACTCTGCTTTCCTTACACAGGCTACATTATAAATATTTTTATTTTTAGTCCTGAAAACGCGACTTTCAAAGGTGGGCTTATCTAGAAATGCGAAAAACTAGATAACAAAATATAAATTTTTCATAGTTTTTGTATTTGTTTTGGTGTAAGATTTTTTTTATTATGTTTTTGTAAGTATAATGTTATGTCACGGGAGTTACCTTATCGGAACTGGTAGTGTAAAACGTAGGTATTGCTTATAGAGCAAACTATAAAATATTTCACAATACTGTTTTTCGGCGGTTTTATGCGGAAGATCTGCATTTGCGGAGGAGAAGGCGAGGTTCCTTTACAACCTTAGTTCTAGTCTACATTTCATGTCTATGGTTTTCTCTACCAACTACTATAAGTATAAAACTACAGAGATCTTTTTAAAGAAGAACCAAATACCATATTAATGAAGACATCTTTAGGTACGTGCCCCCAATTGTAATCATTGCCATTTCCACCAAAATCTATAGCTACTTTTGTACTAAGTTAAAAATGGAGTGCGGCGTGAATAAAGAATGGAATTCCAATCCGCTAAGCCCACGCAATCGTGTTGCTTCTGTTTTGCTTTTTAGCGTTCTGAAGCTAAATGCGATTGTTGTGAGTCGTACAAGCTTACCATGAACTTGGAACTCGTCATAATTGACATAAATAAAGTGTTGTTGCATTTATTATTTTTTCGGATAAAGCTATTGTTTTTTTTCCACGATCATCGTTAAAAAGGTTTGTGTTATTTTTTTGAGTTTCTCTTGTTTCTTTATTTTTCCGTTCTTTTTATATTGTGGTCTGTTGGAAAAAGGATTGTTGTTAAAAGGATCTTCTTTCCTTTTAACTCTCTTTCTTTCTCACTCTTTCCTCTTAAATTTTGTTTCAACGTTCTTCATCTTTTTTCACGTGGAAGAGTAACTAGTAATCAAATTAAGGAATTAATTTTAATAAATGTCTTATTACCGGAAACATCTTAAAAATGAATTCCATAGTTATCAAGTACTAGTTAGATACGCAATATAAGATAAACCCTGAAACACAGATTCACAGAAGACAGAATAAAGAGACAGTTCCACTAAGAAATGAGAAGTTTGTTAAATCTGTGTGTTGAGTCAGCAGAACACTGAGCAGTGAGCAGTGTAAGTTGTTAGTTGTAGAAGTGAACGATCTAGCTCGGCGCGAGTGGTTTGACTTGACTTGTTGATATGGAAGTAACTTATTACATGGCCTTTGAGTAAAACTAGTGGATTTGTTTCTGAGTTTGGTGAGGACTCTGAAAATACTTGATATAAGGTGATTGGTTGTAATTTCAATTTAATGCTTCGAAAGCTGATTCGCAAGATGTTCATACATTTATCGAGTAGGTTTTAAAAGGAGAATTTTACATGATATTGAACCGTAGGTAGTGTACGTTTTATTAAACAGAGTTTTGTTGCGTGAACCCATGGCGCGCTAAACTTTGCACATTTATTATGCACCGCAACTTCGTTAAATGTTTACTTGAACGATACTTTGCGTAATAAAATATATTATTTATGCAATTTTAACCAACAAAGAGTTCTATTTTTTTCGTAGATACCTTAAAAATATTTCACTATTATTTTGATAAATATCACGTCATGAAGCTAAGTGAGGCACTGGACAGGCGCGATACTTGGCACACCTATAAATCGTACTTGTCAAGGGAAACAGAGTTGAGTTTTATCACCGCATGCAGTCGAGAAACCGTAGTATTGCTGCCAGGCGACAGGAAATAAGGGCCAGTGTCCCCACCCCCGGCCAGGGCGAGATTAATTCACTGAATAAATAAAAGTCAGCGGATTAGGCCAAAGTCGTTTCCTCCCTCTTAAGCTGACCTCGCGTGCTATTGTGGAAAAATGCCCACCACATAAATAAAATTCGGACGACACCGAATCAAAGTGAAACACACGGATTTGTTGTTTCGGCGAATAATTACGAACGATAAACCCGAGGCAAATATTTTGTGGAGCATAATGAGCGAATATAAAATAAATGTTATTCTTTCTTTTAAAACTTTCACGAATTTTGGTATGGATAAGTTTAACGGGTAATCGGTTCTCAGATGATAAATTTGACATAGATGGTTCTATTTTTTTATAAAAGTTTGCTTGGCCTAAACAAGGTCTGAAATAAAGTATTTTTATTTTTATTTATTTTATTTATTTAAACCAGCGAACAAATCTCGGACAATGTGTGCGAAGAACAAATGTTAAATGTTTAATGTGGCGAGGTTAAACAAAGATACGCGTATGATGGTACCCAGTCACCGGGGAATGGAAAGATGAATCACGAAAATTTGAAAAACCTTTTAAAAATTTCCCACGTAGCCAGACGTTGGGAGTCATAAAAATTTCAGCTTACAGCTTTCGCGCTTACAAAATGAAATAGTGGTTTGTTTTCAACGGAAAAGAATATTGCATTATTAACTTAATGGGTTTTTACTTATTAACGGAATGGATATTTGGGGTGAATTCGCCAAGTGGGGCTGTGGAGATGTCATCTCATATTTGGGCATTAATATTATATTGCGTTGGCAATAACACATTTCAGGAAGAGTAGCACGTTAATTTAAGTGAGTACCAAAATAAAGTCGCCCTTCAACGAGTAACATTTTTCCTGGAACAGATAAAAAAGGCTGAATTGGGTAATGAACTAAAAGCTTATCTCGATCCAATCTCCACATTCTTTACGTATCTAACCTAAGCAAGGATAGTCCTCATTCGAAAGGACTTCAATCGGGTTTCTAAATTACCTTGAGATTACAAAGTATCAATGTGATCTTCAATCTGTCTACATGATTAGATAAGCGTGACTGTAATCCTGGATCGTAGGTATTTCAGTGAAGCAGTGGCGTAGAGCCGGTAAGTTCGAAATCGTACCGCGCTCGGCGACGGTTCGTACACGGCTCTATGTTACATTACCGCAAATTGCATTAAGGCTTGTGTGGATATCCCATAGTATATCGAAAATGTGGACACAGTTTCATTGTTGTAAGTTTTCAAGGAAAGAATTTCGAGTAAGTTTATATTCAAATACAAAGGATTTTGTTTTTGATCCGGGGGGAATGGGAGAATAGCTTGCTGTGCATCTACTAGTATTATAAAATTTGTCTGCTGTATAGATTCCTGAAGATCGTTGCTTTTCGTACAGTTTTTCAATTTCACATATGTTGTTCATCTCCTGGGAACATACTTCGTTGGATGGTTCTTGTATCAAATTTTATTCATAGGTGCAAAAACTTCGATAAAATTCAAGATCTAAGGCTCTCAAGTTCTCCTTAACGCGTAATATGGCACGAAGTAAAGCAAAAAAGTATATATTTTAACTGAGAAAACTCCTTGAATATCGGATAAAATAGTATACGGAAGTTTGCATCGAGTAGCGAAGAAACTTACAGGATTTGCAGCAAAACTTACTTCTATCTTGAAAAAGCAAATGTAGTATCCTTATTTTGCCGTTTACTGTAAAGGGGACCGAGAAGTAGAACGGATCATAAAATGCACGTCGCTCGAAGAGAAGTTGGTTCAATCAATCACAGACTAATCGAAAATTCCAACTCAATAAGTGCGGAGAGGCGATCGAGGACGGATTATGTGTCTCATCATTAGATATTACTCGGATCTCTCTAAGAAATTCTCTCTCGGTGAAGTCTTTTCATTCATTCGTTTATTTCTTTACGATGAAAGACAGATACGAATAAATTAATTCCGAAATGTAAGATCACTAAAGTTTGAGACGGTAATTGGAAAGTTTCTTAAGATATTCCTTAAATCTGGAGTATTTCTGCCTGTTTACATTTACATAATATAAACGGTAGGCAACAGAATTCGTGGCGGAATTAGCATTCGTAATTAACATCTATTTTCAAATATACCTATGGTTGTCATTAATCAAAACATTAATATTGATCATATATGTTTGTCGTGAGATATTTTATAAAACTGCAGTTAATCATATTAATATTTTTTGTTTATGTTTAGCAGGACCATAGAAAAAAAAAAAGATATAAAAAGTTTTCTGTCGATGGCGAAACTTTTTACTAATCTTTAGTTTTTAAGTTTACCAGTGTTTGGTAAACTTATCACTACATAGTATAAAACAAAGTCGCTATTTTTGTCTGTTTGTTTGTCTGTATGCTTAAATCTTTAAAATTACACAACGGATTTTGATGCGGTATTTTGTAATAGGTAGAGTGATTCAAGAGGAAGGTTTATGTGTATAATTTGTCGACATATTATGCGGGCGAAGCCGCGGGCGGAAGCTAGTAAACTATAAAAACGATATAAAAATTGTTACTGTTACATTCACACATCTTATAAAACCCCAACACACACAATTTCTAACATTTGCATTACTTTTAACACTCACATTAATTTAATTTATCTCGTTCTGTGGAAACAGACAGTTTGGGAGAGACTTAGCCCAAGTTGAGGCGATGAAGTTTCACTATTGGAATAGGAATGGAGTAGGAAATTAATATAACTATCTTAAATATTTATTACACCCCCCTTCGCACTGAAACTGAGTTGGATTCAATCAGAAACTATGATGGAGTGGATATTTCATGCATTGTTGAAGATGGAAATGGTGATAAAATAGAGAAAGATGTTTTTATTTTAAGTTGGGTTAGTTTACATTTTCTATTTATAAGTTGTGATGAGAAAGGTCTGTCTGCAGTTACGGAGAATAGCAAGGCAAATAAAGCAGGAGTTGAATCGAAAGTGGTGAAAACCTAGATAACAAACAAAAACTCACACTATTTGCCTCCCACGAAAAATCTGAAATAGAAATCCTCATATTTATGACGAGCATAAGAACAGATTGTAGTGTTGATGGCAATAATAACTCCATGGTTTTTTGTCCCGTTGGTAGTGAAAGATATTGCGACTAATGCTCAAAAGGGCGCGTACGACTGCGACGTTTTATTGAATAACGACCGCTGACGCCGCGTCGAGGTAGATAAGCGGACCAAAATGTTGTGACCCCTGCTTTACTTAACATTCTGTTTGGCCTGAATTTTTGGAAAAGGCAGTTTTTTTCTGAGGCTTTCTGTGCTGTTATAGAAGGATTTGTCGGTGTGTTTGAGGGTGATATTTTTTTCAATTAAGCTAGGATTACTGTATGAAGTTTGTATTTTGTTTTGCTAAGTTGTAGTTTTTGACATTGATTATTTATGTCAATTGTTGTGTTGGTTTAAATTCTATTTAAATTTATCAAAAGAACAACCAATGGGTAAAACTGAAAAGCTTTTATTGGTTGAATACGAGGCATTGGGCTGTGATTTACGTTTTTTTCTATAAAGTGTGTTTAGTTTATACACACAATGTTCGTTTAATTCTAAAATTTACTCTATTTATTGGTTTGATACGCCGTCAGTATTTTGTTATTTCGTTTGTTTGTTATCTGAAAATAATCATTTTTAATTTTTGCAGTAAATTTTAATTAGAAATTCACTTAAAAGGCTTTTAAAACAAGCCTTTCTTGTTTTCATCTCTGCAACCGTGTCTTTTTAATTCATGTAAGTTATATGCACAAAACGTCAGAGCTCCAGGTATATTGGTCGTTTGCTAAAGTCAAAAGCAGTTTGACTCGTACCTGACCCTCGTTGGCAATATCAACACATGTGCACGGTTCGCTGCTGTCACTTTAATTAAAAGAACATCACTTTTTACGATAGACGAAGAAGTAGCGGCTACAGAAAAAATACGAGTTACTCGTGGCAAAGGGCAAAGACCAAATAAATTAAACGCTTTGTTTTTCCCAAGACAAAGGCTTGTACCACCAAAATTAATAATTCGGAACTGAAATAATATTGACAAAACAAAATATTTCGTTGCGAAATTGAGTTTTCCGGAATCAGAATACATTTAAGCTCCAAACCTAGTTTCCAAGAGTATAAACAAAAACATTTAACTTGACTTTCTTAGTCCAATCCGAATAAGAAATAAAATAAACGCAAAAAAAGGAAACCCAATATAAAATAAAACACTGAGTGACGTTATTGTTTCGTGTTCTACTTTTCTCTTGCGGTGAACGGCTGTTCTCGAACAAGGAAAACGATAGCGTACTCTCGACTTGAAAAAGATTTAGTAAAAAGATCCATTAAGCACCCATCCAGCTGGATGACTCCAATAACAAAGCAAGGTGCTTTTTAACAATTTCCTAATAATTATAATCTTCCGCTCTGACGGGCCGGGACAAAGATAGAAATTAACATATTTCTTTAATTTTCAAGTCGACTATTGTCCCAGAAAATTAGACATCGGTTGAACTTAATCGTTAGTCCAGCAATTTGCTGTAAAAATTATGTGGCGTGGGAGCCAATTAGAAGGAATAAAGGTTACAGCGTAGGGCAGCACGGAACGCGGCTTTGTGATCGTTATTTCATCTTAATTACCTTTTTTGATGGACTTTTCGAAGGCTGAGGTCCTCCGTAACGGATTCAAAGGGATGGACTTAGTTAATATTCCGGCGAAGTATAAAAGCGTCGAGGGGACAGTGTATTAGGAGCACAGTATTCGTAGTACGTCATCGGGTGTTGATGAATTAAGTGAAGCGAGGTGAAATAAACTTCAATCGTGGTTCAACTGTTTATGGTTATATTCAACTTGTTCCTTCACAAAATGCAACAGATGTTATTTTATGCTTCCAATATTGTTAGCTTTACTCTCAGTAAGTTCAGGCCCTAAGAAGCCACTGTAACAACAAACATACCGCCTTCTATTGACGATATAAACATTTCCCTTCTAATTATTCTTAATAAAATTAGGTGATACTCATTTATGAACAATACAACATTTGCGCACACCGCAAATTACATCGCGTCGGCTACGCCTTGCGGTCCTACAACACATTACCGGGATAATGAGTAATAAATCTAAGGAGAATAGGCCAAAACAACGACAACAGCGATATTAAAAGTTTCACAGGACGCGTAGGCTCTTTAAAATAATGGGCTTGTACTACAAATGCGTAAACGAGAGCGTAAAACCCGGGGTGTTATTATAAAATCTGAATTTCATTAACCATAAATAAGTGGACCAATTTGTCGAGGGAGAGCGTAATTGCGCCCATGTCCACTCTCCGGGCATCGACATCAATATTACTCTTTTTTTTACTCAGATCTGGACGCGGGACTACTCCAATTTAAACATAATTTGACTCGAAATTATTGCTTAATTATTTTCCCTTGTGATAAATATTATTGTAATCGATTCCGATAATGACAGGATACTGATAAAAAGGTTGATATTAATCCTCCGTTATATATTTTTCCATAATCAGCTGCATTTATAAGGGGAAGTGGATGGTCAGATTATTAAAATTCATTCCGAAAATCCAGTATTAGCTTAGCGTACCCAAATTCGTGGTCGCAAAATATGAAGCATGCCTTGTAAATTCCGCAACGCTAAACTACAGTCATAAACATATAAATGCTGCCACTTTCAGCGAGTCAAATTTTATTTATCCTTGGGGACAATTTCCTCTTGTCAAGCGACGGCCACCCGGCATTCGCTATAATGAGAAAACGACGAAATCAACTTGGCCCAAATTAGACGCATACTGGCGCGGTTTACATGGCGCTTATAATATTTATTTTACTTATATTATGGTTATGCCCCGTTATTTCCATAGACCTAACCTATATACTTTCAAAAAACTATCTAGTCTTTTGAAAGTATATTGTTACTAACACTATGAGTCTTGTTGCTCGAAATAAAATTATTATTACTTTTATTATTTATCACTACCTAGTAGGTAAGTGTCAAACAGAGTGATTTAATTATTTGTCTTGATGGTAGCTTGTAGAACTACTTTTGCATTTTGAATGGTGTAGAACTTCTAGAAACTTGTGGTGAATAATATAATATAATATTTTTATTTAATCCATACAGTCTTATTATTAATAGTCGCCATTAATTAATTCTACTAAATTATTTTATGTCACTTTGATCTACACTATAATTTTAACAAATTGTTTTTACAAAACAACTCAATTTATTTACAAAGTTTCACGCTGAGCGTGAAATTAACAGTTTTACAATTAATAATTCAAATTGTGAAATGTATTTTGTTAATCAAAAACCAAACAGGTTTGAGATGAATGATTACGGATATTAATATTTCTAATGTTTATTTAAATCTTTATAACGTCTGTTTTCCTACTTATCTTTTGTTTATTTAGTGTAGTTAACACTTGATGTATGTTCGTCGATAGTATAACTCGATAACGATGTGAAAGGGCGAGCCCTTTCCAAATTTCTTCGTCAGTTAAATCATCCGTGACTTTGAGCAGTAAAACTGTAGTTAAATATACTTGGTTCACATTTAGGGTTATTTCCCTTCATTAATAAGGAGTAGTAAATTTCACGATGAGTCACTTTACTGTCTGCTAATAGAGGCATCTATTACTTTATTGTCAACGATGTAAGGTATGCATGCATTTATATGGGAAATAGAAAACGGGAATGTGTGTCCTTAATTTTAACTGCAGTTTTATCGTCACTTATTGTGACTTTGTAAGGTTTTTGTAAGATATAAACTTGTTACATTTTTATGAGCGACACATTAATGTGACAATCATTTTAATAATCGTAATAATATCTTTGAGTGACCGTTTCACCTGCCTGGTAGCTGTATACTTGCATGGGTCATTATTAAGCTTACCACATGTTATTCAATCATTCAAATCCTTTTTTTCTTGTTGTTATTTTATGTTTATTAAAGTAAATTAATTATACAAAAAAAATCTGAAGCACTTAATGATTATTATTATAATTCATCAATAATAAAAACCAGGAGGCTAACTCTCGTAATATTTTTAACGTTTTATAAAACGTTAAAAATGTAGCCGCAATATCATCTCAGCAAAAAGCAATGTCAGAAATTTAAAATTGAAGTTACTATTAAAAGATTAAGTCTGAGATTAAAATGCGAACATTGTTATGGGGATTGCTCTTTGAAAACTGATTTAAATAAATATCCCCATAAAACCGCACATCAAATAATGTATGCAGCTTGCAGCATGTAAGCCGAGTCTTCGTCACTTGTAGCTGAAACGTTACGTTAGCGCCACGTACAATTAAAGTTATGATCAGTATCTGTTCGCCGAAGAGTTCACCCTAACTTTGGTAATGTCATCAGACGAAAATAATTGTAGACTAAACTGTATTAAGGCAGACGGGAGGCAGGACATGAGCGCTTTAACAGTAACGTCTACCGACAATGTGGTAGGTATGTTTAGTAGTAAGGTAGCAGAAGTTTAGTTGATGATCTCTTCTTCTTTTTGTGTGGTTAGTGACTGACTAACCTGGTGTCAGTGTTTTTTGCTGCCCATGGGTCTCTGACTTAGCTTCACATACTGTTGAGAAATATCTCTTAGATATGCTGGTTTCCTCACGATGGTTTTCCTTCACCGATTTTTAAGCAAGTGATAATTATACAATACGTACGTGAATCCGTGAAATCAGAGGTGCGTGTCTTGGGTTCGAACTCAAGACCTATGACTTGGCAGACCGACGGTCACACCACTAGGCTATTACTCCTTAACATATAGATACAACAGATAGCTTATAGCTAGATTTTCATACAGATACAGCAAATTTTGCTATAAAAATCATGAATGAATTACTCAGGTTTTCATTACTCGCACAATTTCAACTTATTTCTAGCAGGTTTTTTTTTGCGATTGCGGAATAGTCTTCTCTCTCCGCCATGGCCCACGCATGGTCCCCCAAAGGACTAAGTGCGATAACCGTAACCCTAACTAACTCTTCGGACACTAACAAAATTCAGAATGAAAAAAAAAGATATATTTTTAAAGGACAAAAAGAGAGAGGTATTGAGACAGCGATCTTTTTTTAATTTGCATTTTAATTTTTCTGGGCCCTCAACAAGCCCCAAGAATTTTTTTTGTGAATCCATCATGCATCAGTGAATAAAATGTAAAAAATTGGATCCGACATTGAAAGACAATTTAAAACTAATCTGCTGATAATCCTGCGCAGTGACAAACAACGTCGACTTTTAAGATAACATTTTAAGTATGCTTAAACTTTTATGGCGAAATATTTTATGCTTTGGTGCCATAACTGGCCGAGCAGTAGCAACGATCTTTGATAAAATAAATGACGCGAATTATGCAACTTAGCGCGAAGTGCTTTCATATGTGCGTTTGACTTGCCGCAAGTGGCCGCAAGTCACTTGCAAGACTTTTACGACCTGCAAGTTGCCTTTGGGTGGGTTATTTTAAAACTGCACGACGGGGTTATCAGTTCTATCGCGATTTATGACTCTGTCTTAAAACGCGGGAAATTTATATTTGGATTCTTGAGTTCGCTATCCGATTGGCATTCCAATTCGGAATGGTTAATAGTTGTATGGATGGCTATAATGGGTAAGATAAGCAAATTGGTGAAGATAATTTGTCAGGTATGAGCAATGGTTATGTAAAATCAGGATTCTGTGGACATTATAGTAAGGGGGGAGCAGTTGTGGCCCAGCGGTAATAAACAAGTTAAAAGATCGCAGCTTCGAACTCTAACTCTTAGGTACTCTTATTTCTTTGTGTGAATTATTTCATCACCAATGTTTTCAAAACGGTGAAAGGAAACACATTGTGAGGAACCCGGCATGTCTTAGAACCAAACATTCGAAGACTGGTTACATCCAACAACCCGCTCTGAGCTCGCGTGGCACTCCCTTTAAACGGGAACATTATAGGCTGTTTATATAGTACTAGCACTTTGCCCGCGGCTTCGCTCCCGTGGTCTTTCCCGTGGAACCCGTTATTTTTCCCGGGATAAAAAGTAGCCTATGTTACTCCTAGAAAACTAAGCTTTCCAACGGTGAAAGAATTTTTAAAATCGGTCCAGTAGTTTTTGAGCCTATTCATTACAACCAAACAAACAAACAAAGTTTTCCTCTTTATAATATTAGTATAGATGACTATTAATATAATAAATTAGCAGGTGATTCGTTCATATCTCGTCAGCAAATGCAAACAGCTAGTTTTCACTACAGTCCTACTATACAAAACTATTACCTATTGTGTCTTACACAATTATTTATAATCCCACTAACTACATAAAAAACCTTGTAGTATACTGACACTATTTCTCAAATAAAAATCCGTTAACAGGATAAAAAATAATTCACTATATAAAGGTTGGAATACCATATTTTTCTATGGATCAACAGGAAATTATTCAGAACGATAAAGAACCAAGCCGACACTAAACTGATTAATATGCATTTAATATCCTTCTGTATTCACGAGATCCCAGGAGTAATTTCTCTCAAATTACCAATGCATTATTTATATGTAAATGAAAATGATTCCTTTGAGATATACTGTTTTAATGGTTGTGTGAGTGTAACATTTTCATCGTAACGCCTTTTTAACTTTGATCTAAAAATGAGAATGAAAACGGTCTTTAACAAGGGGTTTAACAGTTTTTTGTTTTCTTGTTTGAAAGCTTCTGATCAATGGTGTTTATGTAAACCATTAACTAGAATAGAATGTGTGAAAAAAGGTATTTTTATTTTGCCTTAATTACTTCTTTCTTTTCGTGTGGTTAGTGCCCAGTGTTTAATTCTGTAAATTAACGAACTTGTCAATAGTATGTCGGTAGTGTGTACAAAAGTGTCTCAATAGACTAATCATTGACGTTTGGTATTCTACAAATTATATATGGTCACTGACTTACCACTGTAGTGGTATTGAAACGCCATATTAAAACTATGTCATCGTATCAATATCATCGTGACGGCCAAAGTTAAGGTAGTCTGTAAATATTTGAACACTGAAATTAATGCCACACTATTGACACACTACTGAGCCACCACTGAAAGGCTATTGAAGTTTTTGCAGAATACCGAATTTGCAACGCAACGTGTCAATGTTGTGTTGCATAACTCAATGTTACAGAATTGAGCCCCTGATGTCGGAGTTTTTATTCTGTCCATGGGCCTTAGCTTCACATGTTGTTGAGAAATATCTCTCAGACATACTGGTTGCTTCACGATGTTTTTTTCACCGATTTTCAAACAAGTGATAATTAAAAAATACGCACATGAACCCGTGAAATCAGAGGTGCGTGCCTTGGGTTCGATCTCGAGACCTATGACTTGGCAGTTCGACATTCACACTAACAGGCTATCACTGCTGCCAATTATTCATTAATCGGCTTCATCCATTACTTTGAAGCACCTGTCCAACCACCAAAGATTAACAAAAATCGTGCGGGGATTGCTTGCTACCAAAAGTGAGTTGGCGGGCTCTTCGACCAGGCGCGAGCCAAGGGAGCTTAGTTGAGCTAGTACTGTCTTTGAATAATAATCTCAAAAGAACAGTCAGTGATCAACTATTTATTTGCATTTCTTTTACTTATGCGACACCTAAAATCTTTAGAATGTTCTTTTGAGCGAGAAAATCATGGATAGCCTGGTATAGCATGGATCCTAGTCGGCGATGCCACAGGTCCATTACATACGTGATGGTAGAAGGTCTTATTCTAGACTAGGTACCTACAACCTTTGACTTTTCCCAAAAAAAATACTGGTACGAACACGGTTTTTTCCAACAACTTTGTGTGCTGGTTAAGCCAGACGGGCCTGATGCGACGGTACACTAACGCGATTCTTGTAGAAATAACAATTTTCACAAAGTTTTCATAGAAATTATTCTACCAGAGTAACGTCCCGCAGTCGCGTCGCGTCTGTCAGCGGGAGCCTTTCCTTAACTGCAAAGCGTACCGCAACTTGCATAATGATTTTTAGTATTTAGTTATCCTAGATTGATTGTTAAAGCATGTACGAGTAGGTCCTTTTTTGTTTGCGAAGTAACTAGATAAATGGTTATGATTCTCGTTTATCAAAGGCTAGGTGCTTTAAAAGCGATAAAGTTTACGTTTTGCTAATTGGAAATAGATCAAAAGCGCTTCTTGCTTAAATTCAACAAACCTGCATGTTCTAAGAGAACTTTTTAAGCAAAGGAAGCAAAAAGCTGTCTGTGTCTAAAGCGCTTGATGATTATTTAACCCGAAAGCAGTCCCTAACTTTTTGTGGTTGTGTTGTAAACTTCAGAATTTCGCAAGTTGATGTCAAAGCATGGTAATGAAATAAAAACTAGGGTCTCATATCCTCGGGCGAGAAAACTTTACTGAAAAATGTTCTGACGGACTTTGTGTAAGCTTGTGTTAACTCGGTAAATTATTGTTTATAATGACAATGTACGCAGAACGTAAAGATATTATTAATAGCCCTTGTACAGAGGCCAGCACATCAAGTTACCACAGTCTGTCAAATTTCTTTGATAGTATTTCAACTTTATTGCAAAGACATAAGGTTCATTTTTAATTGAGAAAATTTGACAGTTAGGGATAGCTTGATGTGCTGGCGTCTGTACTAATAGTCTTGGTGTTTCAAAAGCTTTTTTTGAAGGCATTTTGAATTACAACATAGTTGTATAGAGCCTGTCGGTTTTATAGGTATTTCCAACAAAAAAAATAAACATTTTAGTAAGTTTTAAACCGCGTTCTAAATACATAGAAACTTTATCAATTAAACGCTAATAAATCATTCTCCTATCAAAGCTTACTAAACAAATTAAAACAAAACAACATCTACTCAAATACCAAAGGTTATTGATCAAACTATGTGTTATCTCCTGTTGACTTTGTCCGATTTGTCACCAGCATCGCCGTCTCAGAGCAATTAGTGAGACCACCCAGGACTCGTCAATACGTTGACGCCGTCAGCTAGGACCGGCTAAAACAATTTGTTACCACACAAAAAGGAAGGTAAGCTCATAATTGTAGACAGTGGGCGTTTTGCTTTTGTTCGGCCCCAAATAATAGTGTCATTCTTAGTATTGTATGTGAATGACATAATGACCGATTCAAAATGGTTGACTTCTGCACAGTTCTTTTTTCAAATATGAGAGGTAAATATGGATAAGAACCTCTTTTATAGGACACATTTTATAGCTGGCAATATAAAAGGGATTCTAGTTAAGAACAAATGAAAAAGCAATAAAATATTGAATAAATTATATTCAAATAGAATAAACATTATTCAGAGCATAATGGACATATTTTATTGAATATAATTTTATGCTCGGCAGATGGCCGCAGTAGCCGGCCATTACTGCAAATTGAAACCATGTAATTGTTTATTTATATGATACTCAAAATCTAGATAAAGGTTCATTTAATCTAGATGATTAAACAAAGTAATCAAGATCTTAATAGATTCATATTAATTGCTTTCTTTAAAATGCCATAACGTTTTATTGGGTCATCAATTCCAAGATTCCAGATTTGTACTTACGAATATAAAATTTTATTATTTTTACAAAATACTGCTGCTTAAATCAATCCAAACGTTATTCGTGAACATTTCGGTTTTGTTTGGATATGTTCTTCATGTTAAGATCACTCGAATTTCCTGTGTCGTAGCTTTTCCTATTGGCAGAGATCAACAGATAAGGGCCACATCATCGACAAAAACTTGTGCGAACGCCGAAAAATCTCGTCGAAGTACAGCGCAAATCTTCTTCATCCAGAACAGATGGTATCTCACACCGAGAATAATATCCCCATGAGCGATTTCCTTAATTTCGTGAGCGAATCAAGGGGATCGATCCGCCCCGATCGCTAGTTAGTGATAACGTTTATGGACGAAACCGCTCGCAAATAACGAGTATCTTTCTTTCTTTCGATCACGACCAAAAGCGGTATTCGTGTCTGGATGTCAATTGGCAATAAGGTTGCGAACTTTGTCGAAGATACCGCGAGGTCGTTCGGTTTTGTTTTCGGCTTTTTTTTAGGTGGTAATGAATGTGTTGCTTACGAGAGATAAATATGTATGTTTAAGCTAGTTGTGGAAATGATTTCGTTAGGATTTTTTCTGTGCTGTCTAGTATTGCATAGGGGGTTGTTCATAATATGTGATATAATGGTAATTTAATGATACTAAGCTCAATTTTCTTTACCTAGGTTAATTCAATCGAGCCTCTAATTTCATCTAAGTAGGTACTTTGGTAATGACTAGTTCAAGACCCGGGGGCCTAGACGAAGTCACATTTACATTAACGGTAGCGAAATTAGATAAATCCGAATTTAATCAACGAAATAATTGAAATTATCTTACGCTTTCGAAATTTTGCGTGATCAATCGTTTTCGATCGCTAAGTCCTAGACAATGTCAAATTGTGTAACGAAACTTGATCAATATTCACATACAAATGCGTTGACAATTGGCGTTCAACAATTTTCGAAATCGAATCGACACGGAGCGATTGACACTTGCGTAGGCCCTATGAACCACTACCTCTTAAAGCAGTATTATTTTAATATTTCTTCGGTGTAAGAATGAGATGCTATACATGAGGTTTAGCTTCATCTCACACTGAAAAACGATTAAAATAATACTGCTTTATGACTACGTCTTCACGAAAGTAAACTAAAATCCGTGTTTTTTTTTTATCTGTGTTGTTATTTTATTCTTCCCATTATATCCTCAAAACTAACGTGCACCCAACAAAGCGTAAGATATCCTGGATTAAGAAAAAACTTCACACCTTTACGTCACCTAAGAAGCCACTACAAAAATCCCTTTTAAAAACAGCTTAAAACTTTTATCGGAGTGACGTGGCATTACCAGTGTGACCCATGTGGTGCTGAAACCCTATACAGTGGGTAAGCCATGGTTCGTCGGCCAATCGGCTGCGGGGAAGAGGGCTTACCGTGCCGGGGCGAGGCTTTGTGGACGATATGTTCGGTTCTTCGGTTACATATCACATATTTATTGGAAGTCCACAGTCCAATGGTTTAGTGGAAAGTTCTCATGTTATGTTACTTGTATAAGAGGTTGTTAGAAGTTTTAATTTAGCTACGTAGCCCTAGACAAAATCTAGAAGAATTATTGGAACTATGTCTACACTTTGATAAAATTCTTAATTTATTACATTGTTGAAACTTAAATATCACTTTATAAAGTCCCAAGATCAATGGGTTTATTTATAAACGCTGCTTAAAGTTAAGAGACTTTTAAATGTAAAAATCACATCATTACTTAACTTTAAACAACGTTTATGAATAAACCCCTTATAAGTTCTATTATAAGAACACACTTAGACATATCTTTTAACGGATCGATCGGTCCTTTCCTTTTTCAAAACTAAATTAGAAACACCTCATTTCAATAAATATCGTCCCGAAATAATCACAATCAATCGACTCCAAATACGACAAAAGACCCTTCACACATCATTGAACATTCTACGAACTCGAAATTACTCATACACATTGTTTCAAACACAACCAAGTCGGCGCGGGAGCAATTAAGGCCCTTTAAACGTCATCCGTGGATGACAGTCGCGGGCTGACGACGGCGAGGCGTAATTGTCGATAATTCTGTCGTCATTGGGCCTAGAACGGCCCACCCAGGCCCCATCGCGTGTAATAAGGCCACACAATGCTGCGTTCAGAATAGAGAGGACTAGACTGTCGTGCGAAATTGTGTTTTACTGAATAGCTGTTATTTTGTTGGAGGGAAATATTATGGAAGTTCTTTTTTGAATCATGGTTTACTTTGATGTTACTGGCTGGTTTTGACACGTTCCTAACTGAGACCAAAACTAAAGAAATTCAGCTTCTTGTTTAATTTGGAATAAACAAAACAGCTGAATTTATTTCTTAACCGAAAGCGTTTAACAAAAAACCTTTTAAGCGTCTGGAATCCATGAGTATCGATCAAGTTCAAGTGGTTGGACTTATACCAATAACTAACCCAATATATCTTTCTTTCTTTGATTTAAATTCAGAATCAGATATCAAATCTCTAGATTTAATATTAATATACCTTTTTATACCTATAACCTTATTTGACTTCAAACATATTACATTATTAGTACCTAAGTAAGACTATAAAATTAGAAAATGTTGAAGTTTTCATAATTTTACGAGTGTACTTGCAAAAGTTAACACTCTTTTTTAGTACGGTGTCATAGAAACTTGGAATTATTGCAGCATCACGAAGTTTGCTCTTAATTTGACGTATCAATTCGTCGTAAAATTTTGTAGCTCTCTTTACTATGTACGCATTACTTTTAAGATCTCAGGGTTCCTCACATAAAAAGTTTTTCTACGAGCTTTCGCCTTTTTGATTAAGCTTGTATACTGTTGTAGCTTTCAAATCTAGTTTTAGAACTCACAAAGCAACATAAATACTTAAGTCAAAGTAATTTACAAACAGACTTTTCTGACTTTGCAGTTGGTGTTCCTTTATATTTCTACATTAAATAAAGTATTAGGTAGATATATATTTTTAATTCTAACCTTAGTAAATACTGTAATTTCAATATACTGCTCTCAAAACGATGAACCAGCCTGTCCTAGAATTAAGCGGAATTGTCCGAAAGGGTTACCGCTACTCCGGAACATAAAGGGCGTAGGAAGGAACATGGAAGGGTGTTAGTCAGTTAGAGTCTGACACTCCTTTCCGCTCCACCCAGAGCGGGAGAAGACATTGGATGTCCCACCCTCAAAAAAAAAAAAGCCTGTCCTAGAACAAAACATTTGAAGACAAATGACATCTACCAATCTGCACTGGACCCGCGTAGTAGATTACAGCCCACCTCAAAGACAGAATGCCTGTGTTCCAGCTGTGATAAAAGTATAGTAATATTTTACGCATGTTTAATTGGCCACTCCAATCAAGAATGTCAAAGTCAAATCATTTACTTCAATTAGGCACAAGAAAGGCACTTTTGAACGTCAAAATAAACAAAAAATAGAATGTAATACTTGATGATGTTTTCACATCTTTTTGTATCATAAATAGATCACAAAAATAAAAATGAAGCCCGTTGAAGTATGACTTAAATAGTCTATTGTTTACAAGATCCATTAAAGTACCTTCATTTTAACAATTTTATGGCATCTTAAAAACTCTTTACAACCAGTAGCGTCTTTGCCATCTCCTGACACTACAATAATATTTAATTTGCTCATTAAACTTTAGACTAATCAAATTGATATTCATTTTATTACAGAAAACGAGGAGGGTTTTAAATTAATGCTTCAGAATACACCATTAATTTTAGATTAACTTCGTTTTAATATTGGTATCAGCCACGCAATTTGACCGTACCTACCAAGCTACTGTTAGTTTCTTGAATCCAATGAGTTTAAATATAACTTTCTTCGTTTTAAAATTAGTATTCAAGTCGAGTTTTTTTTAATGTTATTATTATTCACAAAACGGTTGCTTGGTATAAAGAGTTATCTTATAATTTATTTTTGATAGAGTTAAAATTTGGGCTGCTGGAAAATGATTTGGTGTACTATAGTGATACTAATATAAGTAATAACTTAACGCCTGAACGGATTGGATGAAATTTGGTTAAATAGTTTGTATTTTTTTTATCCTGGAAAAATGTATGGTACCCGTGAAATAATTTCCAACCGGGCGAAGCCACTGGCAAAAGCTAGTGAATTTATGAATGATGTTGAATAATCTGTTTCAAATGAATGTGGCTATACTTAATAAACTATTGTATTGTAGTGTTAATGAATAATAGAAACTAACATTTACGGCATGCCATTGAATATAAATATGATACTATAGTCTACCTACCGATGGGGACGGATCTTGGCTGAGGGAGTACTTACAAGGTGTATGATCAGACAGTCAAGTTTCCATCTTTTTTTAAAGTTCACTTTTTAAGCAGCCAAGTTTTATGATTTCTAATATAAACTTTTTTATTTTACACGTTCTAGTTATTTCGCATAATAAGCCTATAATGCTCCTATTGCTGGGATACAGGCCTCCTCTCTTCGAGACGTCCGTGTTAGTCATTAATTTATTTTTTAAATTATCTTATTATCAGTTATATATTTGGTACTTCAGTCACATATTTTTTTTAAATCATCATCAGAGTCTACCAAAACCTCGGTAAGTTCTACAACTAAGGCCATATCGCTTCTAACAACAGTCGATAGTCCTCAAAGTTATTCATACGAGCAACCATGTCCATACGATAACAAATATGAATGGAACAAAGTCTCTACGTCTCCATGTATCAATGCGTAGCCTGCATCTGTCGCGAACGGTCAAAGGCGCTTCTACTTGAATTTTATCAATGGAACTGACATGCTTTTTCGTTGGGAACGATCCTAATACGAGATGTCTGAGAGCTATCTACAAACCTTGGGTCGTTTCGCAAAATGAATTATGAATTTGAGCTCGTCTGCTATGAGAAATTTTCAATTGAAACGTTTCTTTCAGACAATCCCGCTGCATAAGGTGTTAAAATTAGGATTAACACAAAACTCCGTACAAAGCACCGGTTTAAAACAATAAATTAGGAACCGATACATTGATTCACACTCTTATTTTGTTATTCGAACAAAATAAAGGAACCATGTCGAATCATTGTTAAAATACGCCGAGAATACAAAATTTAAATCGCTATCGAGTTTTCGTCGCTACACGAATATAAGGTATGCATAAGACAGGCCGATAAAATTGAACCAAATATGAAGTCCTGTTCGACACTCGATAAACACATGTTTGGTTACGGTCTTGTGTATGAAACAAATAAAAGAAACATGTAAGTAATGATAATTATTGTTCTTCTCGCCCTATATAAAGAACATTGTTGCAAACCGGTAGTTCTAAAATACATAATTATGTTATAGTATTAAGGTAATTTCAACCCAGTATTACAGGCTAGAGCTGTCTCACAAGTGTGCTTATTATGTTAATTAAAATTGGATAATGTATGAATTTGACCTTAATAAAGATTATTACTGTGCTACGTAATTATGTTTCGATATTAACACTTGGAAGATAGAATTAACGTAGAATGTTTAATGAAAGTGACTACACCAAGATTGAAATCGCCTACAATATTCGTTATGGATATGAAAAATAGATAACATCAAATCTTAATTTTATGCATAGTTTTGTATTGACACGAAACAGGTATTCTTATACCTGCTCTTGCAGGTTTGTAAGAAAAGAAGCAAAGATGTGTGAAATAGTTATGTCAACATTACTTATTTTGAAAAAAAATTTCTGCATTATTGTAAAAATTTATTTTACTAAACTGTCCTTTTTGTTTGATTTTGTTGGTCAAACTCCTTTATAGCCTTTCACAACTCCCAGAAAGAAAGTAAAACAGTTGAATACAGCGCCATTTTCTTTTAAATAAATTCTACGTAACTATCACCTTTACAACATTTTACAGCCGATAAAAGCCGTTTACTCGTCTACGTTCTCATTTATTTTTACAATATTCCCATTTTACGCGACGAGTCTGTATTCGACTGAAATGTTCTGGGAAACAGGGCGCGTTGTCTGTCACATCCAATTGTACGCTGCCACCGTTTCGCAACCCCAACACATAAATTTCGATGCTATCTCCACAACGCTACAGAGCTATTTAAATGTACACCATCACAAAAGATTATTAACGTAAAGTGTCCGATGCGAACAATGACAATGACAGCCCTACCCAGTTTAATTTAGATTTCAAACGAAATTCCTATGGGCCAAAGACTAATACGAGCTTGTTTCAGTCATTCAGTCAAGTTACGAGTCTAATGTTTTTCGATAGATTGGATTTGGATAGCACTCGCGTACCAAATTCGAATCGGCGTTTGAACGCTCTGGTAATACGCGTGCTCCGAGTTGAGACGTCGTCGGCTTATATAGGTGTACAGAGTGGAATAGATTTCGAGCTGAGCCCTGCTTCACGCGTTGTCAGCCTGAATAAACTTCCAAATCGATTCCACAGCTGAGAGTGACACCCTTGGATAAGGTTGGCCCGCGTCTCGGCGTTTCTACATTTGCATAAAGAATAGAAAGACGTATATTGGATATGGGAGTATCTGCGACAGGGGTTTGCAATTTGCCGTTTTCTTTTAAAGCATTCTTATTCAAAGTCATAACAATGCATGTTGTGCAATTCCGTAGATTGTTCACTCGCTCTACATTTACATATTTTATCCAACCTTCATACTTTGAATTTCTACTGACAGCCTTATAAAAGCGAGTATTTACACAGCAAAATGAGTATAAATAAGTCATAATAATCGAATAGAAGGAAGCAACAAAGTTTTATTTGCGTGAAATGAACATAAAAATGTCAAATGTTAACATTACATCGCTCGCAACAGTTTTATTGCAGCCGGCTCGAGTCATTTAACACATCAACCTATTGGGGGTCTGAACATTATTATATTGAAGAGATTTGAGCCATCATATTCGTTAAGTGAGGGTAAAACGATATTTTCTTGATCTATTTTCTCATGAACTTTATTTGAGTTTTGGTTTTATATCTTTAGAGCATTACGTGCAGCTGTATAAATCTAAGTTTGATTCGTTGGATGAAATAATTTGGCATCAGAATAAATTTTAGATTTTTCTTCTAGAGAGTTGGTTGACTCAATCATAAAATCAATATTATTTTGAGTGAAGACATTTGAAAAGAAAATCTGTAACAGACCTAACCGATCCGTATTATTCCTTTAGTGATTTTTTCAACCTCAATAATTTTCCTCATCTAGCCTTCAACACACAACTTAACAGAAATACCTCGAGGCTATACCTTCAGAGACTATAACTAGATCAAAGCTAATTTTCTCTTGAAACTTTACTTTAAGTAATAACCCTTAAACCTAACATGTTACGTCCCGGGGCGGTGCCGACACAACTAATGTTGTTGAGCGCAGCCATGCTTGATAACTGTGCACAAATGAATAGGTCTGTGTTAGATATGACGCAACCAACCCAGTGAAGTTGTCCAATATCGTACGTATAATTTCCTGTCCACTATGCTGCACTGTTTTGGATTAGAGTTTAGACGTTCTTAGTCTGACGTTGAAGGTAATATCTACATGTACCTATTGACGAAGGGATACGACGATCGATAAATCGAGAAGATTAAAATAATTATGTAAGTAAGAACTGGACAATTTCAAATTTGACTGCACATTTTTGCAAACTACTCTTGGGTACCTTAAAAATGCGAATAACACATTCGCATAAAGTTTTTTTTTAAACATCCATTTAATTTCAAAATAACCCTCTCTCTCTCTTCAGAAAGAAAGCAAATTCTTACTAATATTAAAAATGCAAAAGTGAGTTTTTTTACTGAAAGGAGTTAGATGAAATTCTTCACAAGGTTAGACCTTTACCTGAGATATAAAAATTATTATAATGGTTTTTATACCAGTTCTCGTGGGTGAACTTCCGAACTATAAGCGGGCGAAGCCACGGGCAAATCCTACTACTTGATAATTGTCAGTAACTGGTGCATGGAAAACAAATTTATTAGCTCCAATAAAAACTTTCCAATCAAGTAGTACGTATGATTTCAACCAAGGAACAAAATGTGATGCTAAGTAACGTTCCCAACATTTCTAAGCTAAAACAATTACTTTTACGAACCTTGTAAGGCCTACAGATAAGTTCATATCCCACAGTAAACCTGAGATAATTATTTGAGTCAATATAGCGCTTTTAGCAAGGCAGCAGACAATCGATCAAGCAGCTGGTCGCAGGGCCGCGTAATTTGATACACATTGGAATGTGGACACAAATAAAATCACTTAGCTGAGGAGTGGCGTCCTGCAGAGCACATCTACCGCTCACTGCGGTGTACAAAGAAACAAAATGCTGCTAGAATGGTTAGCTAACTTTCGAATGCTGGTTTTGCATTATCCAAAAGTTGTAGCAGTAAACAAAGGGATGGGTTGCAGTTAAATTTTCGTTTAAACACTTTATTGCACAAATAACAGTCAAAATATTTTAACAATTTTACTACCTTTCTTCATTTGTTTCGATTAAAACAATTTTCATAACTCAAAAAAAAACTTGTACCGAATTTTTCACACGAGTTTTTTTTTTACAACTACGCACTAGTTTCGAATACGAGAGCAACAGAAATAATTGAAAGTAAAATAATTGAAAATAAAATAAAAAATATAGTACATCTGAAAAATATCAAAAATCGCTTACCATTTCCAAAGCGCTAGAGTATCCTTTACGTCTTGTATTTCAACAATAAATAAAACAGGATCGGATGCTATTACGAAAGAAATGAAGTCTCTAAAGAAACTTCAATTCTCACAGTTGGATTTCGCCACATCTGTCCGATGAAAACATTACAGTGGTACTATATTGATGTCAGTATTGAGGGGTAGGCCTTCAGAAATTAAGTAGTTAAGGAATTATAATATCTGAATAAGGGAAAAAATACTTTACATTACTTATGTCAACTCCTTTTGTTTCGCGATTGTTAGCTGTATATTTATTTTCCTTTGCTCATTTTTCCAACTGATACGATTGCGTAGGAGTGTGAGTCGAACAGCTAAACTCGGTTTTCACGCTTTAGTTTGATTGAAAATTCAATTTTAACATTCCGCACTTTACTTTTTTTCAGTTCGGTGGCTAGCGCGTTATGGGTTAACTCCGGATAGATCTGTGTATTGGAAAATACTAACATAATTGCACCTGGAAATTTATAAACTCTTTAGAATCTAATTTAAGATGACCTGTATACAATTATACATACTAAAGCAGTACAAAAGAACTAAGTCTAACAATCAACAATAACTGATTCTATTTATATCCCGCTTAATTTTAAACCCTAAAGTTGTAATTGACACCAATTAATTTACAAAAGTTTCGGGTAAATATGAACATTAAAGAATAGTTAATTTAAAGCTCGATATATTATGTAAGTAGAGTACATTACATATATCAACTATAGTCTTCTGATTGCAAGAAAATAATCTTTAATGCTTCTATTATAAAGTGCATTTTAAAAGCACGGACTAATTGCTTTCGAATATTCATTATTTACAGTAGCCACAGCGAATAATTGTGTATTATAAGCATTCCAGAAATAAATTTAGTAATTTATTTCAACATTTCACGGCTCAAAAATTAAATTGAATAAAGTATGGAGGTAATTTATTCAGAGAAACTAAAATGGTGTGTAATAAAAAAAAGCCTTAGTGGAAGCGCGATGTGAAATTTTCAACTACCGTTCTAGAAAATTTCGTAGGGGTAAAATAGGGCGTGAAATTGTTCCTCGAATAGGTGGTATTTGTTTATGGGAGCTGTTGGCTGTGAAATTTAGATGTAATGCTCCTGATGTGTTCCGTGTGGTGGTGATGGTGTCGCATTTGTCACACGACGATGTACTTGACATGTGTAGGTCCCGGAAAATATATATCTTTAGGAATTTTTGAGACGGTGTGTGAGAATTGTGGGAGAAACATAGGAATATACCTGCAAGTATTTGTTACGAGTCTGGGTGTTTTTCTATCTATAATATGAATGTATTTACAAAAAAAAAATCTATATAAGTAGTATATCAGCCATCTTGTTACCATAACACAAGCATTAAGATGCTTAGCTTGGGATGATATGGCGCTGTGTGAAATGTCCAAGGATATTATTATTATTATGATTATTAATATTTCGGGGTAAGAATATATTGCACTAGGTAATTTGAAATTGAAGATCGATGCTTATGCGTATCTAAGTTTAAGCAGTGCAGTTTATAGATCTTCATTTCATTTGGCAGTACCATTGTTTTCCAGATTTTACCAAATCGTACTTTATTCTTACCAGTTCCCAATCCTGTTATAGAATAGAATATTTTTGCCAGCGGATTCGACCGCATGTATGTAGGAAATTATTCCACGGGAACCGTACATTTTTCCGGAATAAAAAGTAGCTTATCTATCTTTGTGCCAAGTTTCATGCAGATCCGTTAAGTAGTTTTTGATTTTATGCGTTACAAATACTTAGATACAAATCTTTCCTCTTTATAATATAGAATCGGTCAGCAAAAATATAAAACATATTTTTAGATATAATTATGCGACAAAAACATTAAGCTCGAGTATCACTTCCTAGTACCGTGAAAACAAGTAATAAAATCTAAGTTACTATTCTGGTGAACCCACCACTCGTAAACAACCAACATGTAACAGATATAAACTGCTTCTACACACCCAATGAAGTAAATAAAAGCCTACACGCGTAAAATTCAAACTAAATTCTCAGAATACGGATGCACATTGACAAATAGCTGTAGTTTCTTCAGAACAAAGTGGGTTATATTTCGTTCCCACACTGTAAACGTTTATTGAATAAGTAAGCAGGGATTTCATAAAGGGAGGTAAGGTTTAGACTTGATGCTGCATTTTTATCCTTGCGATATCAATTTGTTAGTTTCTTTGTTCAGGTTGATGTATGAGGCTATGGAGTACAGATTGTTTTTTCCTTTGAGTTTAAATTGGCGACTGAAAAGTTTTCGTGTTTGTCGTCTGGCAATTTGATTTGAGAAATGTTTTGGGAAGGGGGAAGAAGTATGAATGACGGTAATTTTTATCTCTAGGGGTATTTTTTTGCAAGGGTTCTTGTCAGATTCTTGTATGAAATTGGTGAGAATGATTTTTACGTACTTATTGGTCAAGAATTTATTGATGACATTATTTTTTCGTGCAGTTAAACCACCATGTTTATATTAAAATGAAACGTTTTAAATTCAATTTCATTTGCATCTAGTCGTAGGTTCGAAAATTTAAATTCATATGTAAAACGTGTACTTAGAATACATTGGACATAATTAGGACATTACGTTGGCAAATGACATCATCACAATGTTCTCTGTCACACATAACGGGCTTTCAAATGTATTCCCTCCGTGTCCCGACTTAGTTCCAGCCATGTTGCGACAGTTTTTATCAACATAATAACCGAATATGTATTCAAGTGTGGTGCTTAGTGTTACTTCGCCTTATAACATTTTCATACGCACTCCAACAAATTTTAAACCTTACTTCGTCTCAATAGAGTTTAGAAATAAAGTTAAAATATCATTGGCCAAGTTATAGAATGGTCTCACGCAATTGTGGCGCCGCGTGGTGGCGTTTTGTTGCAACTAAAAGTTCCTTACCCTTATTAGATAGCATAGCTCATAAATGATGCATGGTGGTATGAAAACATTAGATATTTATGGCGCCATTAAAATATAATCATAACACTAGGATATATGAAAGCGCTTAAAATTATAATTCAAGCTATAAAACTGAACAAAATGATCTAGGCGAAGGGTATAGAACGTGATTTGACGTGTTTCGCTGTAATTACTGTGAAGCACCTATGAAGATTTATGTACCCTACGTGATACCTTTTTTTTTAAGGCTGGGAAATCATCCAATGACTTCTCTCGCTCAGGGTGGAGCGGAAGGGAGTGTCAGACTCTTACTGGCTAAAACCCATCCATGTTCTTTCCTTACCCCGTTATGTTCCGGGGTAGCGGTAACCCTTTCGGACAATCCCGCTTACCTACACGATACCTAAGGCATTTTTACTGCTACGGTTGCACGCTTCAATGTTCATTCCCGTCGATAAAAAAGTTATAAAGAAGAAATACAAATATTAATTATGACCCTGTGATATTCCCTCGCATTCAAATTGACAAGCATTAAATGAGTCGTCGCTCCGGGTTCGGTCATTCCGATTATCAGTTGGCATATCTTCGTCCGACAACAATGAGAGACAACCCGCTAAATGCGCACTGCACTTGAACATCTTAATAATCCGCTGAAGGGCCGTGTCGGCGCAGCATGACGCGAAACCAACACAACCGTAATTATTTTTCAACGGAGTGACATTTTAAGCAGAAATAAATAATTCCGATGCGCCCAGAAATTACGACTACATTAATTCGAATGTGCGAATAAATAATTTAGTGCCAACACGAAATTTAATTATTTCGACACAAAATGAACCGATCCAATTTAACATCAATTTTTGTCGCTCGAATTGGTTTAATGCGTGTTCGATTTCGAACAACGTGATCATAATATGACTAGTTTCCCGATACAACACGGAGTTTACTGTTCACAGCCTCGTAACGGGCCAACAGTGCCCCGACGTGACGTTTGACAAGCGTCTCCTATAAAGTTTAAAGTAATTCAACCGGCGGGGACGTCACGTCGATGCGCGTAGAAAGTCAACCTTTACGATGGTCGACTGAACAAAACAAAACAAGTTGGACATGTCAATGCCCACGCCTTTAGTACGGTAACCTGATACAAGCAGGCGGATACATTTAACACCACCGAGAGGTTCGCAAGCGGTCGCGTCGCGTGAGTGCGGAGCATTAAGCGGAGCGATGAGCGATGCGGCGAGCGTAGGTCGAAGGACGCCGTCGATAGTTCAGCACAGCTAAGTTATTCCACAACGACTGTAATCTTGCTGGAGACTACTAGATGTCACGCACGTTTGGTACGTGCTTTGTACTACTTTGGCAAAGCTTTAAAGGTACACGACAAGGTAAATTCAGCTCTTAGATAAAGGTCTACAGGCAGTAAAACATTATCTTTAAGTCTATCGAAACAAATAAAATAAACAGTACTTTCTGCGTATTTGCAAGAATTGTTTACTGTAAGAGTTTAACATTGTTATTCAGCATGCTATGCATGCTGATATTAATATAATTGAATATATCCTGATCTCTCATGCCACTGTGACTGCAGCCTGGCTTACCCATCCGCTCGCCCGTGTCATGAAAGAGGATCCTTTAATATCCGATTCATTGTTCTGTTACAAATTTGTCAGTGATCTTTACATTAAACTTTTTCTCTTTTAAAATTTGAGATGGGTCCATAATCCTCGTGCGGCCGGCGCGTTGTAAGTAAATCTTCGTCACATAATGACGTTTAGACCACACAAATAAAAATATTAGATATCGTATTAAAGGGCTAAGCATCTATCGTAAGCATTATTCGAGTGTCAATATTCATTACACTTTATTTTGATTTCTTTAGAAGTTTCCTGTTTCAACCGGTTCGGTTTCTAGATATTATTTTTAAGGGAATGTGCATTTTGTATACTATTACACCAGTATTGTTAAAGTTCGACGAATGTAATAAAATATAAACGTATGATGTGGAAATGAATACCGTATCATGCTGATACAATTTATGCGTAAGTCAGTGTGAAAATTATATTCAAACAAGTTATTTGTATACTTATTGATGTGTTCCCTACAGCAGTTGCATAGGTAGGTAAGTAGGCAGGAACAATAAATACATTAAAAGAGACCTGAGCTTCCCATAATTTCCAATTCCCTCTTTCCCCAACAAATAACAATATCAACACAAAATTCATAGCACAATTTAAAATCGCTTAAGAATTTTCCGTAACATAAAAGGCGATTTTAATTTTTGGCAAATTAAACCTTATTTGCATAAAATAAGAATCGTGCGCCCGTAAGGATCTGATCGACCGTAATTACTTATCATAATTATTAATATTTCGCTGCTGTCACGCGACGGGTTGCCTCAAGGCAGGCCTTAATGCTTCCCACTGATGATGGGTAGCGTCCACAGTAACCAAGCCAGACGATAATTTGGGATAATTTACGTAATTCGGCACAATTTCCCTTCGAAGAGCATGTTATGCTCAGCTGAACATCATTATGTAGAAGTCAGTTTTAAAATCGTTCCAGATCTAATTCTAGCTGCCTTCGAGCAGTTTACACAAATTAGAATTTGCAGGACCTTCATTATTTGAACGCAAGCTTTAAAAATACATGGAAAATGGGTTGGCACAGTTGTTATTAAAATTGCTAGAAATTATTTCACTGTGAACAAAACGCAAACTGCTGTTTTTATGAAGTCTAACCCAATTTACAGAAGCAAATTACGTTAATATTAGTATTAAAAACGTCTTGAACCACAATCAGCATCATTCTCATCTTCACCTTATAATGTTTTTTCGCAAATCCACAAAAGTACCGTATGTAATTATTGCAGTGGTAATTAAGTTTGATTGCACAACACAATCTCCCGTTGCGCATTAATGATATCAGTGGGAGAGCCACAGAGCATCGAAGCTCCCATATACGATGTGATCGGGATCGAACAGTCGCACCACGACGACACGCAAGGGACACAGACCAACAATGCCCAGAGGTGAACAACGATTTACGAGCGTTATGTATGGACGTTTTTGTTGCATCCTTTATTGACTTTGTTGTTGGGTTTATATGGAGATTGTGGGTTAGGTTTTGTGATTAATTTGGTGCGCGATCTTTTTGTTCGTAAAGTCAGGAGAGAGTGTGATGATGGCGATCGTAAGGCTCTTATCAATCATTGGTCGATGGTAGATCTTTGACTTATTGACAAAGAAACAATGCAATAGTTTAGTTTTCTTTAATTATGATACAAATGCAGTAGACATTTTATAATTCATAATGACCAAGCAGAACATCTAACTTTACTGAAGAGCTGCGCATATTCGCTCATCCAATATTCTTATTGGCTACTACAAACCTTGTCAGACATGCTTAGGTATGTCATGACCAGGGAGCCAAGCACCATCCTAAAAGCAGTATTTTCTTCAGTAGGAGAAAGAGATGAAGCTATAAAGGAGGTGAATAGCTCCATCTTTATCTCAAGGTGTAACAATAAGTATCCCAGGGTTTCTAAGGATATTACTAATCTATTACTTTATAAGTTTAAAACTCCGTCTCCTAAACAACGTTTTGTCAACGTTGTTTAGGAGAACCCAATGGAAAAATTTTAAAATGCAAAAAACACTGCGGTCAATTGCCATTATAAGTGTGATACGCAATTATCCCGCCAATGCCTCTTGGTAACAGTAGGATTCTGATCCAGGTAGCATTGACCAAAATTCCTAAAGTCATTGGAAAAACGTTAAAGTAACTGTTTCATCATTATAATATTATAAATCAATTTGCCAGTAGCAGTCGGCTATGAGTCTA
Organism: Hyppa rectilinea; assembly: GCA_951799385.1. NCBI lineage: Eukaryota > Metazoa > Arthropoda > Insecta > Lepidoptera > Noctuidae > Hyppa > Hyppa rectilinea. The sequence goes on from OX637314.1 coordinate 8,703,326, forward strand.
ACTAGAATATTGTGTCTCAGTATAAGAATTTTATTTCTGGTACACTTAAAATTGATGTTACTACCAGCGGTATAGCAATGAGATGGAGACCCATCTGGTAAAAGCAATGGCTTTCTGATATACAGTCTATGTTAATCAACGAAAGTTATTTCCGTTAACCCGCAATAGCATAACGTCTTTACGTGCTAAAAAAATACTATTAAAAGATTTGCGAATAAAAATCTGGTGTTCCCTACATTTTGACGAGTCCTCTTCTTCTTCCTCCTGAAGAATTATATTAAGAAATCCTGTTGTAGATGGAGAATAGTAATAGAGAGAGGCAGTGACCTAAGTATAGCACGTGGGTGCTTCAGCCAAGTGGATGGATCCGGTGCAGTCCAGGAATTCGGAGTGTAGAATGGAAACAACTTTAGGTAGTCAATTGCCTAGTTTATTACTCACAATAAACAGAGCAGCAATTACAATAATATTAAAGACATTGATACAAATGATTAGAGTGGATTAACAATTACACACTTACGTCGAGGAGGCTAACCTGGTGGCAGAGTTTCTATGCTGCCCATAAGTAGGCCTCCGACTTAGCTTAGCATGCTATGGAGAAATATCTCTCAGGCATGCCGGTTTCCTCACGATGTTTTCCATCACCGATTTTTAAGCAAGTGATAATTAATCTATTAGTATTGTTTTACAAATGTTATTTCACAATGTTTAGAATAAATAAAACCAAAATCGGAGGTGTAAATAGTATTGCTCGCGAAAGGGTTAACAGGTTTTCATTCCAGGCATGGCTAATACCGTCCCAAACAGTTCTTCAAGCATCTCAATTTCTTATGAAATTATTTTTAGACTTTTATGATTATGGTTATGATTATCGATATTAATTTCCATGTCTGCTACACCGTCTAGTCTACGCGTCGAACGCCGCTTCGCAAAGTTCATCAGATAATGAGCACATTTGTTGCGTGTGAAACTAGAATACCATTTTGCACGAAGCTACATTTCGCGTAAGCATCAAAGAGAATGCTTGCTCTTAAACCACGGGCCGCCTCGATAAATCATGTTTCGTTTAAAACATTCTAACGCTTCATTTTGCTGATCTAGAGGTTCGATGCCGTCTTCAGTGGAAAACGTTCTTAACAGCCCTTTTGTAATAAATCCAGGGGAATGTTGCGTTACGAGTGCAATAATACGAATCAGATTAAGTGCGGTGTGTATTACCTTTTGTTTAACGTTTGTGGTCTGCCTTTCGCTCGTAATTAATGTGTAGAATGTCAGTGGTGGCCTGCCTGGACATAACATCGAAGGCACGACTTCGACTGCGCTTCTTTTTTCACTTTCTGCTGTCTTCGTTGTTGTTTTCTTAAAATAACGTAATGCTTAACAAAATGAGTACAGCCTGGAACGCTATCGTAACAGCTACAGTATCTCGGTCCCTGATATTTAAATAAAAAAAATATTTTCCATTAAGAAGATAGGCTATCTTGAGCTATTGTTTCCAGTCAGTCAAAAGAGACGGGAATTGAATATTTCTTTTGTTTTATTTTATCTCTAGCCAGAGTAAGGTTAGGTTCGCCAGAATAATTCAGTTTGTTAGATGTTTAACCTTTGTATTGTAATTATTTTATAAAAATAAATGCTCATCTCATAGTAACTTTATCTTTGCTTTATTTGAATATTCAGTGGCTTGGAGAATGTTAAAAAATCTTAAAAAACATACTTATACTTACGTGAGATAAGGCTGAAATTCTGCATTCAACTGTTTATTCCGAGCCACATAAATTGATGAAAAATATTTAAATGATACCCATTCAAACATTCTTTATCTTTCATATTTTTATATGGAGCAGATGAATAACTTAAAAACTATTATCCAAGTTACAGAATAACAATAAAATTCTCAATGGGATTCCCCGCTTTGTAAACTAATAAACATGACTATTAAATCGCATTCAATATGTCCAAAGTGTTTCGTGGTTCAGTGTCTACAAATAGCCACCATATTAAAATGCTTGCTTCAAATCATCAAAATTAATATGTGTAATAAATAACTTAGACCATTGGCGTTCCAGTGGATTTAATGTAAACATACACCACGTAACGTTAAAAATTTATATTCATCTCATAACTGTCGAATTCTTGTAGTAACAAATTACTGTGACGCGTTGACTTACTGAATGGGCGATGGTAACAAATAGTGGAGTAATTCCAAAGAGTTTTGAATAGAGTCCAATACTATTTTGGTCGGCGAACGGTGATCTTTAAGCTTTTATTTCGTTTTGCTCCGAGATCGCTTGCCGATAGAGTGACGGTCCATGGTTCCACTATTGCGAGATATAAAGAAATATTTCGGATACTACAGAGTTATATTTAGTTGGTTATTTTTGTTGGAGAAATTATTTGAAGTTATTGATGCTTGAGATTAGTCTATTTACTATCATTGAACAGGTTTATGATCTTGTGAAAATATTACTTCAGATTTTTTTCTTCTTCATGTAATTTACTAGTTGTTTGATATATTTTCAAACTAAATCTAGGTCTGGTTGAACTCCACTATCAATACTTAAAGAGGGCAACTATGTAGTTTACGAAAAAATGAAACGAAAAACGCACATTACAAGAAATACATAAAATACACCCATACGTACCTACAAAAAGACCATGTGGCAATTATTTTTAGAAAAACAGCTGTCAAAAGTCAACGTAACATTTTTGCATTATCAATGTTATTAGAAGATACTCTGTTACGATTAATAATGTTAACATAATATATACCAATCACAGTAATTATTCGTACTCTACACGAAGTGTAGTGTAATTATTAATGTGATTTTATACTGCAACGAAACACCCCAAAAACTTATGTAACCAAACTAACTAAATAGCCACATCAAATCACATTTATGGATTCGCTGAACAAAGTTTAATATCCTAGCTTTTTGAGCCGCGTGTCCATGTCCGTAGCAGTGACTAGGGCAGCTGTACTCGCTCGCATCTCAATAATGAATGTATTGTCCCGCGGTACGTATGATTTGTTCAAAAAGTGTCCGCTGAAAACGTAAACAAATGTATCAAAAAACGTTCTTGTGAATGTCAATTTGTATTCCCACTTAAAATTGACATAAAATACAATTTACCTATCCAAACTATCAAGTTTGAATAGGTAAATTGTATTTTAAAGCACCTTAAATATGTTTTTCATTTGACAATTGAAGTTAACTTTATAACCTCATTTTTCATTGATGATTTGTCAATTACAATTTCAATATATTATTATTTTGATGATAATTGTTGGAAAGAGTATTAGTAATAATATTTTACAGACTGTGATGCTTTGCTAATTATTTTTAGAGATTGCATAAGAATTTAACCATCTGATATATTCTGTAAAAAATCTCATTGTGAAAATAAATCTTCTTCTTCCTAAAAATCGGTGAAGGAAAATATCGTGAGGAAACGAGCATGACATGTCTTTACAGTATTTGAAGCTAATTCAGAGGCCCCTGGGCAGCATAAAAACTCTGAAACCACGTCAGTCGCTAACCATACGAAAATAAATAAGTTAAAATTAATTTTAAGTGACCATAAAGTGAGCTGTTTTTTTACTCTGACAAAATGAGCTGTTATTCTACCTGATACTAGGGATCGACACTATTGACATCTGACTTCCCCTAAGTCTTCACACTGAGATTTTTTCAGAATAGATCGGCTGGGTTTGTTTACACTTTCGTCAGATACTTTTGTGACAGACAATAGGTACCCGATCACAGTCCAGACTATTTTTGCTCGAACCTGTCCGCGTCCATCATGGAAAAAATATCCGTGGAGTTGTTACAAAGGCTGGAAACTTTAGAAAAGAGACGACGCTATGTATTTTTCATGACTTGGATCAAAGATTGATGTTATAGATACGCAGACAAAAAGTTGGAGCTAGTTTTTTTGCGGTTTAAGCTTGATTTCATGACTTAATTTGGTAGCTAATTTTTTTTCTATGAAATTTCTTTATTGGTCATTTTATTATTTCATCAGATTTTGCTCGGAAATAATCGCGGGTATCGGAAATAATCCCATGGAAACGTGCTACCGGGATGAAAACTTTTGTATCCTATCCTAACTTAGGTCATATCCTACCCATGAGCAAAATTGCATCCGTTCAGCTGTTTTAGCGTGAAACGTAACAAACTCACTTTCGTATTTATACTTAAGAATTAAATAATATCACGCGGGCGAAGCCGCGGGTGAAAGATAGTCAAACTATCGTGCCTATCACAGATATAGATAGACATAGATAACGCAAGTATCACGATCTGTATGAAAACCAAGCGTGCCATTTTTTGACTACCTATTATGACGTCACAAGCACTATTTAGTGATGTATGATGATCGAAAACCAAGCGTGCCACTTTTTGACTACCTATTATGACGTCACAAGCACTATTTAGTGATGTATGATGATCCGACTAGCGCTGTATACGATGCAGACTGAGCGCGAAAGTGACCACTTACGATTTTTGTACGTAAGCTAGGCACGCGAAGTAGTTGCTCTTGCGTTATCTATGTCTATCTATATCTGTGGTGCCTATACATATAAACTTTTCTCTTGAATCACTCTATCTATTGATGAAAACCGCTTTAAAATCCGTTACGAAGTTTAAAATATCTAAACGTACAGAGGGCAAGGCGGCGGGGAGTGACGGATTTATACTATGAAGGTTAGGATAATCTTTAAGATAAGTTAGGATAATCTTTTCTCCAATTGTTTGATAAACTTATTCTTATCTTTAGTATCAAATAATTTTACTTTTGTTGTTAAGAAGTTTTTTGGCTCAACAGTAGTACCTACTTTATTCTGCTTTATCTTCTTAACAAAACGGGACACCTGAATTACTTAAAATCTTCGCCACTCTTTTCATCTCCACACCATTCTAATCCCTCGTCCTACCGTCATGAATGAAGACACATTTGCCAACGACAGCGAATCCAACGGATTTATTTGATTTATTCCAAGCCGGGACTATTGAAAACTTCCATCAGAAGTCATTATTTAGCCGCTGTAATGAAGCTGGAATCTTGAGCGGTAGACAAGTGCAAGCATCAGTCCCGGGCCTTTCTGTTATTTTATTGTAGATTGTATTTGTGTATCACATAAGGAAGATTATGCTAAGATCTTGCTCGGTTCAAACTATTTTCGGTTGCGTAATGTGCGTAATATGTTATCGTGTGGTTTTCCTTCATTGGAATCGAGATCAAAATCACCTGTCGCATTATGGTTGTTCTCAATGAAAATACTGAAATAACATTTTCATAATCACTTTTATGAAAATGTTGCAGTTGCATACTAGATTATTGTTATAAAGATTTGTATGTATGTTTGTAACGAATATACTAAAGACTACTTAACAGATCTGGATGAAACTCGGCACAAAGATATAGTCTGGAATAGCACATAAGCTATCCTTTTTATCACGGAAAAATGTACTTTTCCTACATACCTACATGCGGGTGGTGCCGCTGGCAAAAGCTAGTTCTGTATAAATCTCGCCGTGAACATGTAAGTGAAGTGTGTAAGAGAGTTGCCAATAGTGTCAATCCCTAGCATTTGGAGAAACGACAGCTCACTTCACGCTCACTTCGTCTAAGTTTTCACGGTGAGATGTTTACAGAATCGACCGGCTGTAGTTGTACAGACGCCAGCACATCAAGCTATCCCTAACTGTCAAGTTTTCTCAATTAAAAATGAACCTTATGTCTTTGCAGTAAAGTTGAAATACTATCAAAGAAACTTGACAGATTGTGGTAACTTGATGTGCTGGCCTCTGTACCTTGTATTTATTTTTACACAATTGGGTTGATGACCAAAAATATTGTTTTTGTCCGTCAGCTAGTTTATTAAAAAATACTGGACACTTATTTTTCTTTTTTACGTAATCAAAACATTACGTTGGCATATTTAGTTAAATATGGCATGACGTCATGCCTTTGTAGATTTCATACAGACGTGTTAACTTTAATGCGTTTTATCTATGTCATTTTTTATTAATAATGATAGCATGTCAGAGAGATATTTTTCAACAGTTTGTGAAGCTATGTCAGAGGCCCATGGGCAGCATAAAAACTCTGACTCCAGGTAGGTCACTATAAGCGGGATTGTCCGAATAAGCGGGATTGTCCGAAAGGGTTACCGCTACCCCGGAACATAAAGGGCTACGGAAGGAACATGGATGGGTTTTAGTCAGTAAGAGTCTGACACTCCCTTCCGCTCCACCCAGAGCGGGAGCAGTCATTGGATGATTTCCCAGCCTTAAAAAAAAAAAAAAAAAGGTAGGTCACTAACCAAACGAAAAGAAGAAATAAGACTGATGGACTAAATTTAATTTTTGTTTTGCCTAGGCATCATCCCTATTGCATTGTATTTATACAGCTTGTACTAAAAGCAGAATTTCTGTTTTAAAGACATAAAAGTACCTGAATTACGTCGATTTTCAGAACACAGCACCTCACTTACGTACCTATTTATGTCAAGGTTGCTTGCATTTTATATTTTCCTTGAAAGATTTGCTAAGCTCAGTTTAAATTCACTTACTCATAAAGCACAAAAACAAAAGTATTAATTCGAGTTTTTGTGCACGTGCCTTTAATGAAACGTTTGAGCTAAGTTCCCAAGGAAATTCATTAATTATGTTCTCAGAAAGTTCAGAGAGGACTTCACTTGTAAGGTGAAAATAGTTGTTTAATTTTTGACAAAAAACCGGTTATTTTAATGAGACCTGGTCCAAATCTTTATTAGATAAATTCCAGAATAAAATTGAAGCGCCTAAATTAAAACTTTATGGCAGCAAATTTCAACTTTTTGTGAAGAAATATTTGTAATTATTAAAGGCTGCGATGTTCTATTAGAATGCAAAAACTCATCGTATCGCTAAACGATCGATCTTTGACATTTCCATGGTTCGTCGCCGTATCGCGTCGTGATGTCGTGGCGCTTCGAACAATCTTGCAATTTGTGAAATATTTGGAATAGTCCCGGCGGCGGCCACCAACGAACATAGCAGAGGATCACTGGATGTGCGGCCCGCGAGCATTAGATACTTCGAATTGGTTTTTAACTAATTGTTAGCAGAATTGGTCGACCAACGACTAGATCGATCATGGACACACAAGGTGGACCTCACAATGAAACAATTAAAAGAATTCAATCGAAAGGAAAAGTTTCTTCTTGTGTAGCCTCAAAATTGAGATCACGTAAGGATCGATTATACTATATTTGGGCACAGTGAGCTCAGTTCGGTGCCAAAACAAATGGCAGTCGAACTATTGTTGTCTTTTGTTTTGTTCTTACTAGAACATAAACAACAATCGAGGCGTGTGCTGATACATCTTTTAATCATCTTACATTTTACAAAGTATTTTTTGAGTTTGACATTTGTAATTTTCATAGTTTGACATTTGTGATATTCATAGTTTGACATTAGTGTTTTAATTTCTTGACATTTTCCCATCGTAACATATTTGTATTATTACAATTATTATTTAAGTCATTAAAATTACTGCACAATCTAAATTTGCATGCTGAATTTAATAGACGGAATATGAAGTAGGTACTATGTAGGTATTGTATAATGAGATCTGTAAGCACCATATTTCATGCAAATAAATGATATTATTATTATTATCATTAGTAACGAATATAAAATAGGACGACTTTAAATAGACCTCCCATTTAATTTATCAAAGAACATCATCAATATCAAAATTTGTAATAATAGCACCGACGCCAAACAGACCTCTTAACCTATTTCTGCCAATCCTGTCGTATTTTTTTTGCAAAATTCCCGCAACAACTTAGGGGGACCTGACACACAAGTGCTTTCAAGTGCATGGCTGTGTGTCTCACACGGGTGGTCGCTACGTAGACGATTCAATAAAGATGGCCCCCTGACGTAACATGGCGGCTTTAGCCACGCAAAAACCGACTTGCCGGAATCATGGGCATTACAATAAAAAGCACAAACAAACCTTATGCCGCTGTATCTTTAACTTCCTTGAATTTTATTACGTCATCCTATTCAAACAACCCTGAGGAACATAAACTATTATTGTACTAGTCTAATAAAATTGCCGGTACCTTCTGTTGCCCTAATAAAATTGGTTCCATAATATAAATGGTCAGTTGAAAAAGTGACCGCTGATTTTTTTTTATTTTCCCGTGTTTCTTACTTTGTATGAGAACCGATATTTTGGTGATTCTTGCAATGGCATTTTTCAGTTATAGCTACAATATTATTTTAAAGTAATTGTTTTTTTTTTCATCGTTAAAGTTACAAATAAGTAGGTGCTGAAATATCTAGAACGAATAATATTCATGAACAAATTATTTGATGCCGCAAAAAATGTAATGAATAAATAAAAAGTTTTTTTTGCAATAAGTTAGTTTTAGCAGAGCATGGTTTCGATCCACGGACCTCTGGGTTATGGGCCCAGCACGCTTCCACTGCGCCACTCTGCTTACCCGTTTCCACGGTGAAATATTACTCCTCTAGTTGATGCTGATGCAATTGATCAACTATCTATTATGTGTACCTACTAAAATGAGTAATGCTATAGAAAATAAACAAAAAGTGATGTTAGCAGAGCATGGTTTCGATCCACGGACCTCTGGGTTATGGGCCCAGCACGCTTCCACTGCGCCACTCTGCTTACAGAACAATTTGATGAAAAGTTAGTAGTGATACGCGGGTAGTTGATTCACTAGTGAAAATAATGTTAGACATGTATTACTTGGCTTGTAATGCTATTGGAAATATACAAAAGTTCATGTTAGCAGAGCATGGTTTCGATCCACGGACCTCTGGGTTATGGGCCCAGCACGCTTCCACTGCGCCACTCTGCTTACAAGATAGTACGGTGAAATGTTACTCCTGTAGCTACAGCTGATGCAAAAGCAGGAAAATGTTGATCGACTGATTAGTCCCTAGCTACTAATATTAGTAAGGAAATAAACAAAACGTCACATAAGCAGAGCGTAAATCAGTCTTTCTTAAAATTACATGTTCACACAATAAGATTTTGATTCATATGACCTAAATGACAAACAAAATGAAAAAATCACAAATTAAGAGATAACAGTAGGTACCAATAACATACCGACTCTCCAACCAAAATTACTTTTTGCTTAGAATATATTATTTTTTGAAATGGTACAAGATACAATATTAGTAGTCCGTGATTTCTATACACATACCTCTGGGTTACAAGCTCAGCATGTTCCAGCATTTCATTACTAAAAACTTCCAAGTTTCGGAATCTTGGAACAACTTTGTTACTTTGGAACTTTGCCATATTACAAGCCTAGGCCAGATAGCTTATCTTATTTATTGTATTAAACACTAGAGAGCCAGAGCAGATATTTAATTGTTTCTTTCGCACTGATCTGGAAGTTTAAGAGTTAAATAAATATAGCAGAGAACATATTTTACTGTATAAAGTTACTAAGCTGCTATTGTAAAGATAGAAGAAAGAAAAAATATTAGCAAAGCCCCGCTGTGGAAGCGTATTGGGCCCATACATGTCTGTGGATAGAATAAACAATCTAGATATTTGTTCAACATTTGCTTGCTATTGCATCAGCTGTAGCTACAGGAGTAACATTTCACCGTACTATCTTGTAAGCAGAGTGGCGCAGTGGAAGCGTGCTGGGCCCATAACCCAGAGGTCCGTGGATCGAAACCATGCTCTGCTAACATCACTTTTTGTTTGTTTCCTATAGCATTACCTATCTTTGTAGGTGCGTACTAGACAGTTGATCAACATTTTCCTGCTATTAAATCATCTATTGCTACCGAAGTAACATTTCGCCGTACTATGTTGTAAGCAGAGTGGCGCAGTGGAAGCGTGCTGGGCCCATAACCCAGAGGTCCGTGGATCGAAACCATGCTCTGCTAACATCACAATTATTTGTTTTTTTCCTTACTAATCTTAGTAGCTAGGGACCAGATATATGATCAACATTTTCTTGCTATAACATCGCCGGTAGCTACAGGAGTAACATTTTTTTTTTTATTTATTTAAAAGTACATGCACAACATTACAGGACAACTCCCAAGGCGTTGTACAGTATAAAATAGAGAGAAAAAAAAATACATTTCACAAACATCTTGTTTGAAAATAAAAATAATAAAAAAGAGAATAAAAACAAAACATAAACAAAGCTGAATAAAATTAACAAAATACAAACAAGAAAGTGATAAATTTATCTTTCGTCCTTCTTCTCACAAAACCTAAAACATTCACGACATACATCTATCCATCTTCCAGCAAACAAGTCACACTCCGGTGTTGATGTCAGGAGAGCATTAAGCATGGTAAGCGCCTGAACGAGAGGTGAATTAGCTCGTGAGACTGTGCGTGCTGACGGTACGGCTAGTAGCCGGTGAGTTCGCCGCCTTTTTTTTTTTTTTTTAAGGCTGGGAAATCATCCAATGACTGTCCCGCTCTGGGTGGAGCGGAAGGGAGTGTCAGACTCTTACTGACTAAAACCCATCCATGTTCCTTCCGTAGCCCTTTATGTTCCGGGGTAGCGGTAACCCTTTCGGACAATCCCGCTTACCCGGCAGGCTTGGCCCTGAGGGGCCCCTTCATATGCTGACATCTCTTTGAGGCGCGCGTGGAACATATACGCGCCGTACGGCACGGGTCTGGTGCTGATCGGACGGTGAGTCACCCATTACTCACCGTCCGCAGGCCCGCGCCTACGGTGGCCGGGAGTTCGCCGCCTGAGTTGTTGTTTAGGCACATTTCACTGTACTATCTTGTAAGCAGAGTGGCGCAGTGGAAGCGTGCTGGGCCCATAACCCAGAGGTCCGTGGATCGAAACCATGCTCTGCTAACATCACTTTTTGTTTATTTTCTATAGCATTAATAATTTTACTAGGTACTCTTAATAGACAGTTGATCCATATTTTTCCGCTATTGCATCAGCATCAACTAGAGGAGTAATATTTCACTGTGAAATCCGGTAAGCAGAGTGGCGCAGTGGAAGCGTGCTGGGCCCATAACCCAGAGGTCCGTGGATCGAAACCATGCTCTGCTAACATCACTTTTTTTTGTTTCCTTACTAATCTTAGTAGATAGGGACTAGACAGTTGCTCAACATTTTTTAGCTATTGCGTCACCTGTAGCTATAGCAGTAACATTTCACCGTACTGTGTTGTAAGCAGAGTGGCGCAGTAGAAGCGTGCTGGGCCCATAACCCAGAGGTCCGTGGATCGAAACCATGCTCTGCTATAAAACATCTTTTTGTGTTTTCTTTTTTTGCTACAAAAAGCTATTGAATTCTGGGCACCAGAAAAAAACTTTCACCGATTTGTAATCGAGTTCAAACTTAGAACTTGACAGATGAAACAACATTGTAGAGGTGTGTGGCATAATTCAGTTATTCTCCAATCACCGAATTTCAATATTCCTATTTTAAACTTTTGTTCGTTGATTTTTGTTATTTCAAAATTGATTTGAAGCCATTGGCAACCCAATTACGTTCAGTCGAACCCGTTGGACTGTAACTTTCTGTTATTATTTTGAACATCTGTCAATTTCACGGGACAACGCTTCGGGTCGAAGGAACAGTACCCACCTTGTCAGATTGTCTTTGTTCAACGTTAGTTAAGCGGAAGAAAATAATTATATAGACGAATCGAAGACGACAAGCATTGGATTGGATGAAAAATAATTTTGGTTAAAGACAATGGTTCTGTTAACAGAAAACGAAAATGTATAAAATAGTTATTATTTGGTCCGTTGATGTTTGAGTGTATCTAACTGTTTCAATAAGTACAAAATACAAAATGTTTATTTCTGTACCAAATAGTTTAAATTAGTTTATGATTGGAGCCTCCTTTTATGTATAATGATGCCTGTGAAGAGAATTAAAACAGTACCTAAATAACCGTTACAACTTTTGTTTTTTAAAAACACCAGTTGTTTTTGGTAAGTTCCCATTTATTAATTATTACAAAAAAAGAAAACATTATTATCAAAATATGATGCGTTTGTTTTAGCGTCAATAATAATTTTAAAAATGTATACAGGCATAATAATGTATGTTTTGTGAGAATCTCTTTGTACAAGAACGCAATACAAGAAATAACTAACTAACTGTATCTTTAAACATCACTATAATTATATTTTGCAGGACATGAAGTTAATAAAATTGCTCATTTCACATTAAAATATTAATAGTAATGGCCCCTATAATTATACGGTATTATTTTAGTCTTTAAACTGGCCGTTTCATAGCTATAAGCAAGTAATAACATGTGGTTAGTTCTACTTCCCATAATAAAAGTAAAGTAATTATTTATATTTTAACTATGCATAATTATTGCAATGTGCAGTTGTATAATTGAAATTATTTTTCAGCCTCATTTTGCTCAGTCCCCGACATCATTTATTAAGTATTTTTTAAAGATTAACTGTTGCGAAAGAACGGCTTTTATTAGTGTATTTATCTCAAGGATGTAATAAGTCCAGTACCTAGGTATTAAAAAAAAACAAGCCATTAACAACGACTATTTTACAAAACGTGTTTTATTTTTAATAAACCTACACTGCCCCACAGCCGAGCAAAGGCCTTCCCCAAATCTTTTCAGACCTCTTTTCCTAGAGCTACCTCAGTCCATCCCTTGCACCTCTTCCTAGGCCGGGCTTGGTGGCGCCGTTCATCCACCCACATTGTGTAGACTGTTACCCAGCGGTTACCGTGCATACGGCTAACCTGAACCGCCCAATCCCATTTCAGCTTCGCAGCCCTTTGTTTACTTCTAGGAGCCTACTTTGGAGCGCAGCGTGGTGTTTTGTATTCTGTCAGTTCGTTTGACTGCTATAGCTCTTTAGCAAACCCCAAGGCGAAACTTCTGCGATTCGCTGGTGGAGGCTTGAGCACTGGACGAGCTAAAAAAATAGGTGCAACAGGTTTTTTTTTAAATAAACGATTATTTGTAGATACTCTTAGTTAAAGTAACTCACAACAAACAACTTTGAGGAAGGCAGAAGAAACAATTTTATTATTATATTTTTTATAAAAACAGAATTATTAATTATTTATTGCTCGCGCAAGTTTTTTATTTATAAGTTTTTTCCGCTTACAACACAGAATTGAGCTAATCATTCCTTTCTCCTTACCCATACATTCCTTATCGTTCGGAACGAGATTGGAAGCTCATTTGCGCGCGACCAAGAAACGTCAGTGCGTTTTTCGCATTCAAACCGCTCACCGCTCATAACCTCTAATTATAGTGAGCTAGTCTCGTCTAGCTTACTTAAAAAGTGTGATCATCGCATTCAACCGCTACATAACCTCAAACCGCTCTTCGCTAATACCGCTTACTCAACCCGCATCCGCATCAAAAACTGTATAACTAATAAAATAAGTGTTGGCCGACACAAGTGGGACATTTAAACAAGTGAATAGTGCATCAAGGAGAAGCAGGAAGAAATCAGGGAACACGTGAGACGTCTGCAAAGGGCTGTCCTTGCCACGTGTTACGTCCAGAAAGTCTCAAGTAAGTCCATCCATCCATATTCCTGAAAACCATCATATCCCGAAAGCTCAATTCTGTGTCGTCCAACAGTTCACCACGCTAAAATCTACACCCCAATAAAATTAATTCACCGCATACCAAGGTCCTTCGAAGTCGTTTTTAAAACTTAACCACCATAAGTTATTTGGTCCTTCGAGCCGGATTCAAAGAATCAACGATCCTAATATAGGTCATACCTAGGATTTAGGTTAAAATACCTAAAATACAACGTTCGTAAAATCGCCATATTGAACGAACCTACTTGCGTTCGTACATTCCCCGCTAGGTACATTATTCATTGAGAATTACTGTATCAACTTAATATTTCGCCTGCTGCATTGAAATAGCATAGGTAAATATTCAATCCGCTAATTATCGTGAGTTAGTCTTGTCTAACTTACTTACAACGTATATTCATCCGCATTCCTTTTGTATACCCACTTAGAATAAAATAATTATTCTAAGTCTACCCGCTATACCTATTATCGTGAGTTGGTCTCGTATAACTAACTTATTCAACTTTATTTCTTTGTATACCCGCTTAGAATAAAACAATTATTCTAAGTCTACCCGCTATACCTATTATTTTGTACGCTATATTTTCTAGAACTACTCCAACATGGAAGATCTTAAAATGAAAGTTAAATTACTTCAAGCGAAAAATAATTCAATACTCAAATATTTAACATCGCTATACGAGGCTTCTAAGAAAATAAATACGACTAGTATTGAGCTTCGTTCGGTGGAATCATTTATGGCAGACTCTGAGGCTCTCTCAGTAACTCGTCAAGAATTTAGTAACAATTTAGATAAAATAAATACATACTCCTTGCAATTAAATCCTAATCATAATATTGATTATAGCAGTCAGGAATCTTACTACGAAGTTTATTCTCGTATAGAGAGAGTGCGTTCGTTAATCACCGCGAACCGTACAAGGTCATTAGAACATTCATGCGATTCTAATGATAACGCTAAACAATATAAAGGCACGGTCAAACTGCCACCGATTCAAATTCCTTTCTTTGATGGTAGGATTGACAACTGGCCTGTTTTCTATGAATCATTTAAATCAAATATCCATAGTAACTTGAACCTTACAGATTCTCAACGTGTGCAGTATTTGATGGGTAATTTAAAGGGAAACGCATTGCAAATTACCGCCGGAATTATTCCCTCAGGAGATAACTATGCCGCTATTTGGAACAGTTTAGTTCAAAAGTACCAAGATAAACGAGCACTAGGCTCACATTACATGTCTAACATACTAAATATTAAACCCGCAATTAATAACTCCGCATCTTTAAATGTTTTTATTGAAAGTTTTCACGCGTCCGTTTCTGCTTTAGAACAATTACAAATAAAAGATTTAAAGGATTTCATTTTGCTTAATTTAGCTTTGAAAAAATTAGACCCCGCAATCGTAAATTTATTCGAAGCGCATATGAGAGATGAGGAAATTCCTACTTATACGGATTTCGTAAAATTTATAAAATCGCAAGTTAAAATATTGGATCGCACTATTTCATCTCGAACCGCGTTAGTGAGTAACAACCCTAATAAAAATAATCCTTCTCGTAATCAGTCACGTAATAGTACAGTGCATACTTTTGTTGCTTGCGATAATAATCAAAGTTGTTTGTATTGCAGTAAAGTTGATCATTATAAACTTTACACTTGTCCAGCCTTTCAATCCCTCTCAGCCAATTCGCGTTTGGATTTTATTAAAAACAAACGTGGATGTGTAAACTGTCTTAGTATAACGCACACTGCTTCACAGTGTAAATCTATACATAACTGTAGGACGTGTAACAAAAGACATCATTCGCTTTTACATTTAGAACATAGCTCGTCGCAACCGGTTTCAACTGACGTTGCCGCAAATTCGCAACAGGTGGCGCTGTGTGCGTCCGCTCGTATCAATAATGTAAACAAACCACTTACATCGATACTGCTTTCTACTGCCCAAGTTTATGTTGATAACAAATATAGCAAACACGTTTCTGTGAGATGTTTAATAGATAACGCTTCGCAAAATAATATAATTACTTCCGCTTGTTGTAAAAAACTTCAATTAAACATTATACCACTTTCAAACTCCGTTATAAAAGGGGTCGGATCATCTTCGCGGCCTGTTATAGGTTACGTTGAGATAAAAGTTACTGCTAAAATTAAAAATAATTCTTTTAACATTACCGCACTAGTTATCGATAGCATTACAGATAACTTACCATCTCACTTTGTTGACACTACTGCAGTGCAACATTTGTTTGATTTACCGCTCGCTGACCCACTGTGGCACGTACCTGGTGAGGTTGAATTGCTTCTAGGGGCAAAACTGTTCCCGTATTTATTACTCAACAATAAAATTATCTCACCTACCGCTCCATCCGCTATTGAAACCGTGTTCGGTTACATTCTTATGGGTGAGGTACCCGCTAGTTTATCTAATAACAATTATAGCCCCGCTGAATTAAATACCGTTTCATATTTTTCTACCTCGCTAAATATAGATAATTTTCATTGTTTTCTGTCGTTAGACGAATCCTTACATAAATTTTGGAACATTGAAGAAATACCTTCAAAACATTTTATGAGCCCTGCTGAACTGGAGTGTGAACAGCTGTACGCTTCTACTGTGTCACGTGACTCCAGTGGTAGGTATTGTACCGCGTTACCATTCTGTAAAAATCCAGATTCACTTGGAAATTCTTATGCTGTCGCTTATCGACGTTTAATTAACTTAGAAAAAACTAAGCTTCGCGACCCTGTTTTGCGCGCTAGTTATAATGAAATAATCCAAGAGTATATCGATCAAAATTATTTAACTGAAACTACACCTAGTTCTGTTAATCAGACTGTAGGTTATTACATACCGCATCACCCTGTTGTTAGGAATGATAAACAAACCACTAAGGTTCGCATCGTTCTTGATGCAAGCGCTAAGTCTCATAATGGCGTGGCATTGAATGATTTGTTACACACAGGGCCGAATTTACAGGCTGACATATTTTTATTACTTTTAAAATTCCGCTTGTTCCCTATTGCAGTTACAGCTGACATAAAACAGATGTATCTTCGAATTGCTGTTATTGATGAGCATCGAAGATACCAAAAAATATTGTTTCGTTTTAATACCGCTGAACCTATTCGCGAATTTCAATTTAATCGAGTTGCATTTGGTTTCAAACCTGGTCCCTTTCTAGCCATGCGCACTGTGCGCCAGCTATCAGAGGATGAAATTCCTCCCGATTCTATTATACTGCTCTTTCAAAAATTTAAAGAGCAATTACCTGTACTCTCGTCTTTAAAATTACCTCGTCATGTAGCCGTTACTATGGGTTGCGTGACAAATATAGTAGGTTTTGCTGATGCCAGCTTGAATGCATATAGCTGCGTCATATACTTACATGTCACTGATGCAAATGGTGACACACACGTAAATTTGGTGTGTGCTAAATCCAAAGTTGCACCTGTTAAGGTCATATCTCTGGCTCGTTTGGAGCTCTGTGCTGCTATTCTTTTGTCTAAATTAATTAAATTAGTTTATGACACTTACCGCTCTCGTACCGCTATTAATAATATAATATTTAATTTTGCCTTTTCCGACAACGGAACAAATTTCGTTGGAGCCAAGACTCAACAACAAGAACTACTTGTTAACCGCTACCGCATAGAGTGGAAAATGATTCCACCCCGCGCACCCCATTTTGGAGGGTTGTGGGAATCTCATATTAAGTCTATTAAAACGCATTTATACCGTGTTATCGGTTCTCAGCTTCTTACCTACGAGGAGCTTTCGACTGTTCTCACTGAAATTGAGGCAGTTCTAATTTCCAGACCGCTCTGTGTCCTGAATGAGGATCCGTACCCAGAACCGCTTACTCCCGCTCATTTTATAATAGCTTCTCCGTTAACTTCGTTGCCTGTCGTGAATGTTCCCGAAACGACGAAGTCTCTGACTTGCCGCAAGAAATTGCTAGACCAGATGGTTTGTAGTTTCTGGAAGAGATGGCGTATAGAATATTTACATAATCTTCAAGTTAGACAAAAATGGTTGAATGCCGCAGACGATATTAAGATTGGTACAGTGGTTCTCATACATCAGGATGATGTCCCTCCTTTACGTTGGCCATTAGGTATAATCACCGAAGGTTTTCCCGGCAAGGATGGGACAACCCGCGTTGCTATGGTGAGGACATGCAGTGGCTCTTGTAAGAGACCCGTTGTCAAACTATGTCCTTTACCTTCTCAATAACATCACCGCGTTATTAAAACCATAGTTTATCTTTAGTTAATATGCTTAGAATATCTTTTTTCATAAGTCCGCTTTACTATAACTTCTTTCCTTTTGAGAATATTACATATCCTCAAAGCCGGGCAGGATGCTCGCGCAAGTTTTTTATTTATAAGTTTTTTCCGCTTACAACACAGAATTGAGCTAATCATTCCTTTCTCCTTACCCATACATTCCTTATCGTTCGGAACGAGATTGGAAGCTCATTTGCGCGCGACCAAGAAACGTCAGTGCGTTTTTCGCATTCAAACCGCTCACCGCTCATAACCTCTAATTATAGTGAGCTAGTCTCGTCTAGCTTACTTAAAAAGTGTGATCATCGCATTCAACCGCTACATAACCTCAAACCGCTCTTCGCTAATACCGCTTACTCAACCCGCATCCGCATCAAAAACTGTATAACTAATAAAATAAGTGTTGGCCGACACAAGTGGGACATTTAAACAAGTGAATAGTGCATCAAGGAGAAGCAGGAAGAAATCAGGGAACACGTGAGACGTCTGCAAAGGGCTGTCCTTGCCACGTGTTACGTCCAGAAAGTCTCAAGTAAGTCCATCCATCCATATTCCTGAAAACCATCATATCACGAAAGCTCAATTCTGTGTCGTCCAACAGTTCACCACGCTAAAATCTACACCCCAATAAAATTAATTCACCGCATACCAAGGTCCTTCGAAGTCGTTTTTAAAACTTAACCACCAATTTATATTATGATAACCTATGTTATTATACGAGTACTTACATAAACTTACAATAAAAATCTTCACAATTCAATAATCATACCTCATTTGATGTTCCCATTTACACGAAAACTCTTGAATGTATACCGTATCTGTTTATTACATAAGACATGATGGAAAGAAAAATGCACTGTAGATACCTTAACATGACGTGCAATGTCCAACTTTTTCGCTTGTAATTTAGGACCATAAGCGGCGTTTTTGTAAAGTACAACCAAATTGCTCTACATAAAATAATTACAACATTCTGTTTGTTCAGTACGTCTGCAAGGAGGTAGGTTTTACGTATGTAATTTTCTTGTTAACCTCTAGACATCGGGCCTTATTAAGTCATCAGAATTATACCACACCGGTACCTCAAGTGCGTGTTTTGTTTTTGAGCAAAAAGTTGACTCGAAGGCGTATTTTTGAAAATTAAATTGTTTGGAATTTCGTGAGTGTATGTTTATTGAAACATTGAACAAATAATGATGTTTGAGTTTTACAAAATGAAGACGTCTTGTCCTGAAACGGTAAATAATATTATATACGTACTAGGTATAGTTCGTGTATAAATAAAACTAGACTGTTAAACTTAATCATTATTTCGACTTCATTTGTTTTTAGATTCAATAATATATTTCTCGTCTAATTTTTGTCAGCTGGTAAGCTGACAACTTGATACTGTCGAATAAATTCTTATTATTTCTTATATCAACGTAATGATCTTATAATTACTAGAAACGGTTTTATTTTTCCTAATTATGTGCCTCCGTCTCACGGCTCAATAGTGCGTTACACCATCAAACCAATTAAAAATATAGCTATTAAATTGATATTATTTAATTCTCTTTCCACCCTAATTCCAGCAGCATACTGATGCTGGTGGTGGCTTTTTATTTTACATTTTCATGGGACTCAACGATAACTGACGAAATGTCAGACATGTATACTATACACACCTATGCCTAACCCGTCGGTGATTACAGGCGTGATGTTATGTAATACTTCAAAAATATTCACAACCCACGTTAATTCAGGTTACCGAGGAAACGAAGTTTCAAAGTTTTTTTTATCGGAACAAGATCAATTACAGCTACACAGCTTTCCAAGAATAAATCAAACCCCACAAAATGAGAACAAAAATAGCCCTCAAACTTCACCATATTTCAATAAAACCACTCGATTCTAATCCAGCGCAGACTTCAGCAAACATTTCAATTCTACCCGCATTCATCTAAAAAGCGTAATTTTCGTTCGACATTCTATTGCCTTTGTTTTTATACACCCCCATGCACTTTTATTACGGCGTAGCAATTGACAATGCAGCTGCAATACCTAGGTAGGGTTTGTAAATAAAACGGAACGGATGTTTTTAATTATACGGTTCGGCCCGTCAGAAGCCCAAAAATCTGACAGCCAGTCTTACCAAGTGGTATCGTATTGCCCAGTTATGGGTTGTGGAGGTCAGATAGGCAGCCGGTCCATGTAAAATACTGGTATTCAGCTGCATCCGGTTAGACAGAAGCCGACCCCAACATAGTTAGGAAAAGGCTAGGCAGATGATGATGGTTGTTTTGAATATAGCGTGAATTACTGTTTCATTTCTTTGTCACATTTACAAATGAAACGTTATTTTGGAAAACTGTAAAAGTGTACCTACCTTCCTAACATACTTTTCCAATTTAACATGGATTGATTGAGTGCGCCTACGTCAGGCAGCAAAATTATATGGGTGAGTGTTAATAAAAATATGGTATTATGATTTATTAGTCACGGCTACCAGAAAAGTTGACAAGCAATAGGTACCAGTGATTCATTTAAAGTTAAGTACAATAAATAGGTTCATCTTGATGTCACTACTGAAGTTCTTCTAACTGACTTGAAAAAAGGAGGAGGTCCTATTCTCGTCTTAGGTATATGTTTTTAAGTTTGACGATATTGTTATCGAAATTCGGTGTACGGAATTTGAATGTGAAGCTAAGTCAACTCTGACACCAGGTTAGTCACTAACCACACGAAAAAGAAAAGAAAGAACTTATTTTTCACTGTGTATTGTTTTTTGTGTTTGAAATCGGTTGTAGCAAGAATATAAACATATTAAATTCTAATTACTTAACGAGCATTACGAAATTAAAATTAAATTAAATTGAACATTTGAGTTCGCATGATAACCACAGTCCAAAATCGCTACTATGGTCATTTTTAATTATGATGGTCAAAAAGATTTCACATGACCCGTTCCGTTACGTTCTACCACAAAATCCCGCCATTTACAAACAAACTCAAGCTCTAATAGGAATAAGCCTCAGCCTCTAAATCACAGACCGAACAAACATAATGCATGCTAATCATAATAACTATAAACGCAAACAGTTGTCTTCTTATGGGAAATCAACTTCCGTCAGTTCTGGCTACAAAACTGTGTACTTACCTATGGTAAAATTAAATCTCATTTTTTTTTATTAAATCTTATTTAAAAATATTGATAGTAATAGGTACGTTAAATAAATACGTGTACGTTGTATAAAGCTCGTGGCTAAGTAATAACTGCCTCACGGATCGATCCATCAGGTCAAGCTACTCTTGCCGCGGTTGGTCCGTGGATAGGTGACCATCTTTTCATATCGAGACTCGTCCGTGCTTTGGAAAGCACGTTAAGCCGTTGGTCCCGGCTGTCATTCCTGGATCTTTGACAATCGTTACTGGTAATCAGTAGCCTGAAAGTCTGACAGCCAGTCTTACCAAGGGATATCGCATTACCCAGTTACTGACTAGGTTGTGGAGGTCAGATAGGCAGTCGCTCCATGTAAAATAGCGGTATTCAGCTGCATCCGGTTAGACTGGAAGCCGATCCCAACATAGTTGGGAAACGGCTAGGCAGGGGCAGGTACGTTGTATAAATATTAACAGTTTTTTATCCCATACTCCGACTGGCGTGAACACGTATGTGTGAAGGCACTGAGCTTAGAATAGCACAAAAAAATAGTAGCAGTGTTTGTGTTATTGGTATATTAATAATCTAAAGCAGCTTTTACCAAAATGGGCGATAACGCCACCTTGTGGGCGCTGCAGTTCTGAAGGGGGCCAGTAAGACACCCAGAAAAAAAAATATTGGCATTGTGTAGAGACTTAGGAGGCGATTTTAAGTAGGTGAAAAAATGGGGCCGCCAAACAATAATTTATTCTCATAGTGGACAGTAGACAAAAATTGGTTGCCAATTTTTTTTTTTTTAAGGCTGGGAAGTCATCTA
The DNA here is from genome assembly GCA_951799385.1 of Hyppa rectilinea. NCBI lineage: Eukaryota > Metazoa > Arthropoda > Insecta > Lepidoptera > Noctuidae > Hyppa > Hyppa rectilinea. The sequence goes on from OX637314.1 coordinate 8,725,167, forward strand.
ATGACTGCTCCCGCTCTGGGTGGGAGCGGAAGGGAGTGTTAGACTCTTACTGACTAAAACCCATCCATGTTCCTTCCTTAGCCCTTTATGTTCCGGGGTAGCGGTAACCCTTTCGGACAATGCCGCTTACCCGGCAGGCTTGGCCCTGAGGGGCCCCTTCATATGCTGACATCTCTTTGAGGCGCGCGTGGAACGTATACGCGCCGTCCGGGATCTATAGACTAGCTTTTTTTTTAAGGAAGCTGTGAAACCTTCATGTTTATCGTACTTATAATAGTAATGCCTCAGTGAGAACATCGGGCAGCAAAATTAACAGACCAAAAACAGAACTTTTTTTTTAAGAAATAAAAAGCAGGAGTGTAACTAATCTTTATTGCCACTTTAAGCCGCAAAAACTGATCGCAATTAGACAAAAAATAAACAAGGTGTGGCTGTATCTCTATTTCGGAGTTATTTATAGTTTTATCGAAGTAATGGATTTCTTAGTTAACAACTAATGGTTACAATTTGATTAGCTTTAATTGTGACAATCGTTAGTATATCCAAATAAGAGGGTGTCATAAGAGCATGCCCATATAAGGCGCACTTGATGAGCAGAAATTTATAGTAATAAAAAAATATTATAAGATAAGATATGACCTCGATTTGGCGAAGCCGGGTAGCTTTATGACATCTTCAAACAAAGCGAAAAGAACTAGGCAAAGATGAATTATTAAATGAGAAGAGTAAAAAGTGTGTTTAGACTGTAATCCAACAAGCAATCAAAGTTAAAAGTTAACGTTAGTGACACTGAAAACTTTAATAGTTTAAATGACAGATGAAGAACAAAAAAAATATGTTTAAAATTTTAATGTTCGAAATTTTTATTTGTATCTTTATGGTGTACATAGCAATGATAGCCTAGTGGTGTGACCGTCGGACTACCTACACAAGTCTCGAGTTTGAACCCAAGTCTCTCTGATTTTACGGATTCATGTGCGTATTGTATAATTATTACTTGCTTAAAAATCGGTGAAGGAAGACATAGCGAGGAAACCAGCATGTCTGAGAGATATTTCTCAACAGTATGTGAAGCTAATACAGAAGCCCTGGGACAGCATAAAAACTCTGTCACCAGGTTACCACACGAAAAGAAAGAGAAGACGGTGTACATAAAGAAAAACGCTAGAGGGCGCTGACTGGCTAGCATTAATATTTTAACAGCTCCGTATTTTTTGTATTTTAAAAATAGTAATGCGCAATTATATATTCTAAATCTTATGTTATTCTGTGACTAAAGTATCAGTACATGTGTGGAAGTGTTATCAAACATAAATAGTCAATACAGTGTTTAAAAAACCATCGCAAAATAAATTAACAATACAAATCTATAAACCCTAAATAAGTGATCTAATCATCAAAACAATGTAATTTGTGTTGTCCAAAATCGTTCGAAGTGCACGTTCCGTATCGGCAAAAGTGATCATTTACATAAAAAGTGACTATTGTTTCGTCAAATAGTGTACCGAACATGGGAAAAAAAATCCTAAGTTAAGAGTCACAGTAACGGATTTACTGTATTTAAAATCAAAACCTATTAGAAACCATACCACAATTTCGTTATCTAAGTAAACGGGCGCCGTGGCTGAGTGTGCACCCAAGCCGGCATAACAACGTATGGAAACAAGCTGTCGCAGGTTCGATCCTCAGCTAAGTTTGTCTTTTTGTAAGATTTCTTAATCTCAATATCTTAACCAAGACCACCGCACTCGCAGGAACTAATATCCGTGCAGAGTTACTAGCAGATTTCAACAGAGGGCGTTTCATTTACTTAAAATGGATCAAGAAAGCAACAACATTACCTTTCGTAAAATCTGTCGAACAAGTTCGTTAAATGATCTTACCAGCAGTAGCAGTAACAAAAATATATTCGACACGACAATGATGAGCATACCAGATAGCCTACATGATAATAGTGGGGAAATAAATGATTTGAGTGAACAAGTTAAAGTACTTACGTCACAACTACAAAGCGCTCACCTAGAAATAGAGAATTTAAACGGCGAAAACTTTCGTCTCAAATCAGATCTTCAAAAATCGATAAAAACCATAAATACATATAAACAAATGTGCTTATCACCTGAGAGAAAAAGCAGGACACCGAAATCAGTTCGAAAAACCAAATTATCGGTTCGTAACAAAACTGAGATCAATTCTCCAAACGATGATCTAGTTAAACCATCGTCTGGTGAATACAATTCTCAAGTCCCGATGATCATGATTGACAAAGAGACTCAAACTTCTAGCCACGCCCTTACGCAGCCAGCACAAAAATTAAAAGAGGTACACTCATCTGTAACCGTCAATAGTAATAAACCTAAACTTAGTAAGAAAGAGCTGGCAGATATCATTGCAAGAACGAAACAAAAGAATAAATTATGCATTCTAAGCAGTGGCTCCAAACCTGCAGGGCATTTATCCCTGATTCAAGACGTCTTCTCCGACTATTTCGATTTCTGCCATTATTTTATACCAAATGGAACTATAAAGGAACTCTTAGACAACATAGAAAATAAATTGAAAGGCTTTACTGATAACGATTATTGTATCATTTTCATGGGAGAAAATGACATAAAATCTGAGAGTAATTATATAAACATGATAAATATGATAAAAAAATCGCTACAGAAGGTGGCCCACACCAATAATATTATCTGTTTACCGACGTTTATAACAGGAGCTCCGATTTACAATTTTAAAGTGGATATGTTCAATAATCTGCTTAATATTGACCTACAAAATAATGACTACGCCTACCTATTTGACAGCAACAGTGAGCTATCACTAGACATGTTCTCCAACACAACAGGAAAAATTAAAAAAAATGGAATGAAACGTATATATGACGGCATTATGAATAAGCTTGTAATTGATTTGTGCTCATTTGGTCAGTTTGACATAACACCGTATAATAGTAGCATACGAACGGAACCTTATATTGTTTTTAACTCACCTGAATTCAATGAAAAAGAAACCGACAACCAGTTTTTTCTCTGAGAAATATATGTATATCCTACATCAGAATATTGCAGGTTTAATTAACAAATCTGATGCATTATGTGTAAACATAGAAGAACTGGTAGACAGCAACAAAATTGTGGACGTCATATGTATTTCTGAGCATTTTATGATGTCAGGATTTGAGTCAAACTTATACCTACCAAATTACAATTTGGCTTCATTTTACAGTAGAACAAATAGTAAAAGAGGAGGAACATGTATTTTACTTAAAAAAGAACATAAATTCAGGGATATTCCAGAAATCCGCAAATTTTGTCTTGACTGTATATTAGAGGGTTGTGCAGTTGAACTACTCGACTTTAAAATTATCATTGTTTGTATATATAGGGTACCTAAACAAAATAACTTGTATACGTTCTTTCATAAACTGGAAAAACTTCTGACTTATATAGCCAAATTGAATTGTAAAAATATTATAATTACTGGTGATTTTAATATAGATGTTTTAAAACGCAATAATGTAACATTAGATTTTGAATGTTTACTGTTAAACTATAATTTAAAACTGGCTTTACATGAACCAACCAGATTCGCCAGTGGAACTTGCATTGATAATTTTGCACATAACTTTAAAAAGGGATGTAAATCTGAAATTTTGGAATTGGGCCTGTCGGATCATACAGCCCAATTAATGAAAGTTCCTGTTAAAAAAAATCTGACATTGCATTATTGGCGTTCAATGAAACGTGATTATTGCAAGGAAAATATTGATAAATTTAAAATGTGTGTTAAGAACTTAGCTTTCTCGGATATTTACCTCACTGAGGACCCAAACACAGCTTATCAACACTTTATAACTGATTTTAAACTTTTTTATGACCTTTGTTTTCCACGAACCCAATATTTAATAAGAGTCAATCATAAACCAAAGTGGGTATCACGTGGTGTAAAAATTTGCAGTCGAAAGAAAAAAGACTTGCTATGGAAATTCAGATTAAACTCAACAAAAGACAACAAATTAAAGTACTTAAATTATAGTCAGTTATTCAAGAAAATTATAAAATTAACAAAACGGGCGCAAAATAACTATAAAATATTAACGTCTCAAAATAAAACTAAAACAGCGTGGCGGATTATAAACAAAACGAGACTTAACACCCCAAAAGAATCCATAGATAAAATAAAAATTGATGAAAATAACGTCCTGGATAATCCAACAGAAATAGCGGACGCATTTAATAATTATTTTATTGAAAAAGTTAACCCCCTACCGGGTGCCGGGAAAAAAGTAACGTCTTTAATTAATCACCGATTAAATTCAATGTTTCTTGCACCAAGTACACCCTACCAGATTAATAAAATTATAAACAACCTTAAAAATACCAACAGTGTAGGATATGATGGTATCTCTACTAAAATAATTAAAGCAGTAAATGAGGATATATGCCATCATTTGAGTCACATTCTGAACTTGTCAATATCATCTGGAATATTTCCACAAGATCTTAAACTATCCGTCATAAAACCTTTATTAAAAAAAAGATGCAAACAGTTAATGGTGAATTATAGGCCTATTGCACTCTTATCAATATTCTCAAAAATTTTCGAAAAGTATCTTTATGGCGAACTTAATTTATATCTAGAAAAAAATAAAATACTGTGCAATGAACAAAAGGGCTTTCGACAAAATAAAACCACGAATATGGCCATTTATGAATTTATCCAAAATGTTATAGGCCACGTTGACAAAACAATTCCAGCTTGTGCAATTTATTGCGATATGTCACAGGCGTTTGATTATGTAGATCATAATATACTAATCAGTAAACTTGAAGCATACGGCATAAGAGGCAATATTTTAGATTTAATTAGATCCTATTTAACGAACCGACAACAGATTACAGTAGTATCTAAAGTGAATCCTAAAAATAAAAAAGAGGAAATATTCAGCTCCGTGAGGAGAAATGTCACATACTGTGTTCCTCAAGGCAGTGTCCTAGGGCCGCCGTTGTTTATTATCTATATCAACGACTTACCAAAGGCAACGACTCAACCAATGACATTATTTGCTGATGACAGTACAGTTTCAATTGCATGTAAGGACATTAATAATTATAAATCTGACATAAATAATTCACTGACATCTATAATTCATTGGCTTAATAATAATAATTTAAAAATAAATTTATCTAAAACAAATATAATGCACTTTGGACAAAGATTGCATAATCCATTAAATGTAAATTTGATTCATGATAATTACACTATAAATGAAGTATCTACTATCCGTTTTCTCGGCTTAATTATAGACAGCAAACTAAACTGGAAAGAACACATTGACGCACTATGTAAAAAAATTAGTAGTCAAGCATATGCTTTGTACCAACTTGCTTCATCTATCAACACTAATGTGTTACTATCGGCTTATTATGGACTCGTTGAATCTGTCCTAAGATATGGCATTATCTTCTGGGGCAATTCATCAAATAAAGATATGGTATTTAAAATGCAAAAGCGATGCATACGTGCTATGTTCGGTATCCAAAGTACTGAGAGCTGTAAGCCACTTTTTACAAAGCATAAAATCCTCACACTGCCGTCACTTTATATTTTAGAAATCGCCTTATTTGTAAGAAATAACCCCCATTTGTTTCCTCGAATATCGGACCTTGTAATACGAAATCGCCGGGATAATAGTAAACTTCGTGTTCAGCCAGCTAAGACAGCACTACTGTATAAAAGCGTTGTATGCAGAGCACCGATAATTTATAACAATATCCCTATCTGTGTCAAAAAACTAAATACCGACCAGTTTAAGAAAACATTTAAAAAAATACTGACAGAAAAAGCTTACTATAATATCAATGAATTTTTAAATGACAAATCGCTCTGACTGAATGTATTATATTTATTTTGAATCGCATGAATATTTTCCAATTGTTTATTATTTGTAATTTTATATTAATATTATTGTTTTTTTTTTTTTTTTTTGAGACTATGTAACTTTGTATATTTATTGTTATTTTAATTTTATTTTGTGGAAATCTCATGGTCTTCCGACCTAATTTGTACACCAGCCATGGTCAAACATGTTGTGCCAAAGAATATCCTGTAACACCTACAATAAACATTATACCATGTTTATTCTACACATGTTTTTGCAAATAAATTGATCTTTATCTCATAATAAAGAATAGGTGTTCTATCTGTCTAAAAATGTCAAATCAGAATACATAAATAACATAAACGCTATTACTTCACTCTTCTATGCTGTGCCCGATAGGGTCCATAATCGGTACATTAATTTTAAGCCTACCCAGTGCATTATCAGTATTATGGAACACAACAAAGAATTGAGAATTGCCTGAGAGCTGATAGTGCAAAATCTGTAGTTCAATCCAAATTCTCTGAAATCTCCGGACTTTATACACAGAAGGTGAGCTATTCTAAGGCTTGACAGAATAAGTGCTCACACACGCTTTGACTACCGGGGTACCCGCCGTAGTGATGTGCCCATGAAAACCGGGTAAATTGTGCCAGCACAGTAAATGTACAAGCGCATGTCAACGGTAACACAACCATTCTAAGCTGACGTATTTTTCCTTTGAAACTCCAGACTACCCTAGGCAAGCTCATGGTGCATGGGCTCAAAGTATTACTGACATACGGTCTACAGTTAGTACATGCGAAAGCTGGCGTAGATATGTCAGCATATTGCCATTCAACGCTTTTTTCTTTCTTTATATTCTTTACCATCAGGGTTTTCGGCACCGGCTAACCGACAGCCGGATCATGTGCAAGGGCTCTATCACGGCTCCTTTTGTTTTTGAGGGTGGGCAATCATCAAAATTAAATGACTGCTTCCACTCTGGGTGGAGCGGAAGGGAGTGTCAGACCTTTACTGCTTTGCTTTTAACGTTCTGCATCGTTCTCACATGTATAATTTATACTAATATTATAAAGAGGTAAAATTTGTAAGTTTGAAAGTTTGTATGTAGGGGGTAATCTCCGGAACTAAGGATTCAATTTCAAAAAAAATTTCACTGATAGAAAGCTAGATTATTCCTGAGTGTTATAAGCTATAAATTATATTTATATCATACATATTAGCCACGCTATCGCAATTTTTGTCTAGCAAGTCGGAAAGAAATACCTCCGAAAACAGAATTATTTGCATGCGCTGCCTAAACAGTTACAGTATATCGCAATTTTCCGCGGACGAAGTCGCGGACAGAAGCTAGTATATAATATTAATATGAACTATGTAACCAATATTTTGTAACCATATTTTGTTTAAAAGAGTGTCCATGGAGTTTCTTGCCCGTTCTTCTCCATAGGTACCTACTGCTTTGGAATGGGCAACTAGCTTCATCTCTCTGACTGACCGACACCTTGACAATTCAAAAGTGCCTGTAATTGGTTTATTTGAAATAAATACTTTGAGTTTGAGTTTGAGTTTGACTGACTAAAACCCATCCATGTCCCTTCCTTAGTCCTTTATGTTCCGGGGTAGCGGTAACCCTTTCGGACAATCCCGCTTAAACACTGCTGCTGAAATAGTTTGAAACAAACTAGAAGAAATCCCAAAGCAAGAATTTTTGCTAAATAAAATCCGAGTTGGTTTTTCAAAGTAAACGGATTAAAGTGTGGTAGCTGGACCCATAAATCTGTAGATTAAACCAACCTATCTGGAGATTGCGATCTTGCGGCCGGCAGTGCCCCGCCATCGATAATTGTACGGATAACCGATATTCTCGAAAAACGTCTCAAAAAGGTCTAAGAGTTTAGATAGAGTCTATTGTTGAAGTTATACAACATAAACTTGGTAATGTTTATTGAAAAAAGTTGTTTGAAGTTTGATGTGACAACTTTTTTAACTTTGCTCTTGTAAAAGGCATACCTACTTACAGGAGTTTTTGGAGGTGGGGTGCGTAAATAGATTATAAGGTGTATTTAATTGAATATAATTTTTGTCCAGGTTTTCTTTTGATAGTGCAATAACAGACATTTTTATTTATTTATTTATTTTATATTTTTCGGAAAACTTACAGACACAATATTTAGAGATAATAACACGATGATGGCAAATTAAAAGTTTTTGCAGAAAGCTTATAAGCAAATTAGAATTAATTAAGATAGTAGACAGTGCTACATACGCATTTTCTATATTATTATTATGCGGAACAAGGGCTAGGTTAAGCTATCGAAAAAGTGGTTGCAAAGAGTATTTATAAATGTATACACGCCAGTATTAAAAAAAGCTATATCAAGTTTCATTGAACATACATATAGCTCGCCTTAATCATGTAAGAGTTTTGTCTATAAGTAGTTCGTGTTGATGGTATGTACAACAAACGAGGTTTACGCAGAAACAAAGAACATACTCACAGCCCAACAGAATACAGTCGTAACAAAACGCCTGTATATTTCTTAATAGTATTTTGAAAGAATCAACTTTAACGATTGCTTACGACACTAGTTGATTAGTAACATGAATATGTGCGTTGACATAATTATCCATGTAGCTTATTCAATTACTGTCAGTGCCCATGTAATATGAACTCGATACGGCTGATTAAGTGTCAAATTGACAGGTTTTTGACATACCAAGGCAAATCGTAGTATCAACCAAATAGCTTGACAACTTCAGTACGTAAGTAAGCAAGGCTGGACGTTAATTCATGCATAATTATGCATAAAATATTCTAATTATAAAAGGAAGAAAATGTAAATAAAATAAAAGTTTGTCGACTATAAAATGGTCTCCTTAAACAATCCGAGTGCGTTCGTAAATTCGATTGCCATATTGAAATAAATTGCTTGTAATCTTATACCCAAACAGCCAGAAAACAACTGAATGAGCAATATCGGGTTACCCAAGAGGAAAGAATGGTCTCACTTTTTGTCCTTTTGTATATTTTGTCATACGATTTACCTAAGGAAATACGAACAAAGTGAATCGATAACATTACTAACGCAAGCCAAATATGTTGTTAAACTATACCCATAAATAATTAATATTATGTTTCTCTAGAATAATCTAAACAATTTAATTTTATGAATGCATTTAAAGGCTTTATGATGGAAAAAGTTTACGATTGTAATTTTCATATGGAAGTCGATTACCACTATTAGTTTCACTAATTACACGATTTTACAACCACAATTTAGTTTTATGGCTATTGGAGCATTTTCTATTGGAGGGCTGTAGCACACGGTACCGATGAACCATAAAGAAATTATCACGGTATCCTATAATTTTATGTTATAAAACGCTGTTAGCAAAATTTTGGTAATTTTTAGAGGAAAACTTAGAGAAATAAAGCCAAATAAAATACAAATTCATTCGTGGTTATAACGATCCCGCAGAAGAATATTCAGTCGGCTTATACGAAGTTAAATAGAAATAAAATATTTGGAAACCTCAAAGCTGCGGATTTAGTACCTACTGAAACATAAAAAATTACGGAAAATACGGCAAATAAAACACTTATTACCGAGTATTACCGACTGACTCCCGGTGAATATTTAAAGAAAAAAAACCCACAAACTTTGAATAAGGTAAACCGTGGGCGTTCCGACAATGAGCACGTCACTGACTGGCCTTTGAGCTGTCAGCCTCTTGAAGAAACCGGGGCAATTACATTGAAAACTCCCGCAATGCTATCTTCAAGAAAAATAATACTAGCTTTGAGTCAACTGACGTAAGGGGCTTATTAGCACGCCCGCTGTGACGGCCAGTAGGCTCCGCTTTGTCTTAGACTCCGCTACTTTATATAAATGACTGGTTTCCATGCTAAAAAATAATAAAATATCCCAGTAATAGCCAACATTTGTAACTGACATGACTAATGTTGTTTGCTGCGAAAACAAAACAATTTCTGCCCAGCAATCCTTAGATCAAAGCAGGCACCTAATGAAGGGGAAATTCTATATTAAATTACTGACGTGAGCTTCTGTTTTATGGGGTATGATGAGCGATTATTAGTATCGTCTAGTGAAACTTTGATTAAACATCAAATAGAGCACGTGAGTAAATTAACACAGAATACTAGCAAGTGTTAATCACATGATGAATCAGTGAAGCCGTCGAAGCACCAAAGCTTGGCGCTCGTGATTGGTCAGTGCGGAGGAGGAGGTATGACCAAAGCCGCAGTAAACCCATTAAGTTCTCAAATTACCTAGTACGCCCAAACCTCGGATCGTGTGACTAATCGGTATTAAAGGTGCTGTTATGTCTTAATTAAATTATTCTCATAATTTCGTGGTAATTCTGTTGCGGTCGAAGAATTTTACTACGTTACAAATTTTGTACAATGGAGCAGTTTCTGAGGCGAATGGGAGATCGACTGCGTTAATTAAGGGAGTTACACACGGAGTTACATTAATGGAACATTTGGGCTTACGTTTGCTGTTAGTGGAGGAAAAAATGAACGTTATATCAGAAAATACGAACGGTTTAAAACGGTTGGAATATACGCTGTACGTTATGCGAAATGGAATTATGCGGCGGCGGTAGAGGTTAATATTTTAGTGGTAACAGGCTTTTTCTATTACTCATAAAGGAGATAGTTTTGCCAGCTCAACCACGTGAATAGCCGGGGGAAATAAGGATTCCTTCGACCGTTAAATTTACGACTTGTCCCAAGGAAAGCCTTGTCTCCTTCCCGAGATCTCTTTTTATAATTTATTTGGTTTGTTACGACCGCACTTCCCCAGTTACTCTCATGAAAATGTATGTCCCGGTGGATGCACATTGAAATTTGTCATTCATGAAAATTCTTTTTAAATTATTTCGCTCAGAATTCTCGTTTGCCGGGATCTGAATAGCTTTTTGATTGCGTTTTTAAAGTAAGTTATGTGGTTACTTCAAAAACTGCAGAGCGCAGTAATAAAGGTCTCCATATTACCTATCATGTGGTCACGTCCAATCTTTTCGGATGGGGACTCTGCTCACAGGGTGTAAAATTTATGGAAATTGCATTTCCGCATTATGTCCGATATGAGGGTGAAATGTAAGTTCACGGTAGGATTTTCTTTAGGGAGAAACTATGATTCTGAGCAGCTTTTTTTATATCTTTGCGTAAAACACTATCTTAGAATGTATCTTGGTCTGAGCTAAGCTTTTTATTTAAAGTTCCCAAACAGCAAGATCACTTGAGTATTTAATAAAATTCCTCCCATGAAACTAGTCAGCGATTATTCTGAGGCGTGCTTTAAGCATAAAAACAAAATAACCGATTCTCATTAAGGACGTAAATAAAAATTAACCCTTACTCTGCCGGTGCAATCTCTTTAAAGTTATAACAGGATCATAAACACAAAGATCCTTGGGGTTAAGACTCTGCCGTAATAAAAGGGAAACTTCATTAAAGTTTGCCAAAGATACTGGCCAAGTAATTCTGGACTCGGTACAAGCTACCGACGGACAACCGGGGCTTATAATCTTAATATAAATTTCTGAGAGCAAACTATGTATGAGCAAGTTTATGATGGCTAATCTACACTTTATGATTTAATATTTTTCTTTATATTATATTGTTAATTTATATTACATTACGTAACACAGAACAAAGCGCTCTTTCGTCTAAAAGTAGGTCTTCAAATTCCACTAAAATATTAATATGAATAGAAGATTAATATTCAAAACGTGAACTGTTTCTCAGAACAGCTTTCTAGGGAATTTTAATGTCAAAAACATAAATACAATTTTAATATGGTGTGGATTTCGTAAATTAATGTGATAATAAATAAGTTCCAACTGGGTGTTGCAAAGTCTTTAGTAATACGTAAAACATAAAAGCCAACGAAAAAAAAATGATAACGATGGTTTTTTTTAGTAAATTGAATACATGCAGTAATGGATTTACTATCTTTGATTCTATTGACTACTTAATTTTTGAGAGAATAAAAGAAGTTCATGAACAAAATACATCAATGATCTAATTATAACAAAAATGAAACTTCGTAAAAATCCGACTGTCTCGATGGTCTAGTGGTTACAACGGCTACTGCTGAGCATGACGTCTTAGGTTAGATTACCAGGTCGGGCAAAGTGTTATTGGGTTTTTGCCATCTGAAATTTCTCAGTAGCAGCCCGTATGGATTTGTGCCCTATAACAAGGGACTTTAACATAGCTGGCCAAATGTGGGTATTCTATAGAAGCCTCACCCTAAACTCTAACAGGCGTGATGTTATGTTATGTTTATTCAAAATATCAACCGTTCTATATGAACAAATTTTTGTAACAAGAATATTATTGATATCAGCCGCCTTCAACGATCCCATCCCACAATAGGCAGCCAGCGAAGTTCTAATCAAAGTAACGACGTGAGCTCATCCTCCTTTGAGACCGAAAACTCTTTTATATCTTCAAAGAATAGAACGATGGAGCAACTCGCTAACTTTTGAAACACGAGTTTTTTTTTCTAGGGTTAATTTTGTCCGGTCTTTTTGGCACTTCGCTGTGAGAAACTGCTAAAAGAGAGTCTTGTTTTACGTTTATACTTAGTGTAATTCCCAATGCTCTTAGCATATAGTAAACGAAGCTAAAAGAAAGCATTATTCTTTACCTTACTTCGTTTACAGGCAGACAACAGTAACAAATCCCATTTCAGAAGCGATGACAAGTTATTTAAAACCCTGCCTTAGCTGAAGGACAGACATTTAGGTAGAATTTTGTTATTTTTCAAACGCTACCGAGTACGCCAAGAATAAATACACCCCAGAAAAGATACTTCTAAGATTTAATCTTGGCAATTGTAAAGACCTTTTGACATCGCCATGAATATGAAAACTACAAAACTCATTTCATTTTAAAAATAATGTCATAAAAATAGTTAAATAAGGAGAGATGGCTCTGTTCTTCCTTTGGTGTAACAATTCCATCTTCACAACTGTACATTCTGTGCACAGAGTAGGTTGCGGAAACAGAGACTGCAATTTGGCAAAGAAATTAATCCGGTTGAGGTGCATAATTTGATTGTTTCATATTGTATATTGCCATGAGAGTCAAATAATATTGCAAGGATCGCTTCAGCATGAGTTTATTCTCGTATAATTGGTGACAACATAAAAAGCCTTATAATATAAATACCTTGCCACAAAACTATTATGGATAGTTCACCAACAACTCTAAAATGGCGAAATCATACTAAATTGACATGTTTTCCAAAAATCGTTATTATTTAAGCATCCATTAATTAATGAGTGATGTCATCAGCTAAAGCAAAATAAATGAAGAAAGCACTCTGAAAACATGTAATCTTGAATGCACAAGACAATTTGCTGTCAAATACCATAGCTTTTCCCCTCACAATGGCACAAGAAAATGCGCCCAATAAGGGAATGGATCCAAAGCGATAATTGTCACGGTAATCTCTGTTGTTTTAAGAGCTGTAGTTGCATAGCAGACAGAACGAGTGAAATAAAAATGCTGAGACTGAAGAAATAAACGAAAGTATGCATTATTATGATGACGATCCCGAACAGGAATGCGTGGAGATTCCTTAGATGTATAAAAATTTCAGTTTAAAATACACCGTCTAATATTCTCGTTATCTCTTAATATAAGTTGGAAAATCTTAATTGGAATTGTATAAATAACTGACATGGTACGCTTAAAGGGACCGCGTTGAATATAATACAGTGGTAGACATTTCTGAAAGTTAAATGTAAATTGTTTGTTAAAGTTATTATTTGTTTGGTAGCGCCATCATTAATGTTATTTTTCAGGAATTAATATAGTGGTCATGATTATATGAGGAATGTTAAAATGTTATTATCGATTTATTTCGAGTTACTTTATAGATCATGATTAATTAATAACTAAGCAGAAATAGCCTATTGGTTTGACCGTCGGACTGCCAAGTCATAGGTCTCGAGTTCGGACCCAAGGCCTCTGATTTTCGGATTAATGTGCGTATTGTATAATTATCACTTGCTTAAAAATCGGTGAAGGAAAACATCGCGAGGAATGAAGACAAAAAGAAATATCTTTCAGCATGTCTGAAAGATATTTCTCAACGGCATGTTAAAGACGCTAAGTCAAAGGCCCATGGGCAGCATAAAATCCTGACACCAGGTCAGTCACTAACCACACGAAAAGAAGGAGAAGAAGAATTAACAACTGTAAATTATATGAAGAAAAAAAAAGAAAAAATGTAACAAACGCCGCCGTCTCTATTCTCAGAAAAATATGTCCATCATGTAGTAGGTACCCCCCGGAAAAGCTAAAATTCTTTAGAAAAATCTGAATTTTATCTTAATCACCGACTTTAAATTGAAAAGTCGACTCAGCTCCACTCCTGTACCTGTAAAATCAATGAAGGAGTAGAGAATTGCGGTCCCCAGCCTCCCCGGTTGCAGGTTTTATGCATACTAGATGATACACCAGAAAAACATACACAACAGTAGTTATTTTTTATATTTGTTACCGTAAGCGTGAAAATTTACGATCGGCTTTAGGGAACTCATATTGGTTTTCCGCAAATATACGAATGAAAATTATTGACGATTGCTTTTTATGTTCCTCTGTGTTGCGTAACACGAAAAATATGAGGAGTTACTTTTAATTTGGATGAAAGTTCTCAAGGGATTGCTGGTGGATGAACAGTTTGGATAGAAAAACATACGGATCGTGAATATGGACATAAGTCACGAATTACAAAAATATTTGCGCAGGATTAGGTTGAGTGGTTTGTGCAATAAGTTGAATGAATGGTAAAGAAATATTCGCGAGCTTTACTTAGATTGTTGCAAACATACAGAAGGTATCAGATGAACCTTCAACGTGTGAATTCAAGCGATAACCACAATACAACATGACATCTGTGGTCACAAGTTGGAATATAAAATAAAAGTTCACAGGTGTAAAATTGCATACACCGGTAACGAGGCAACTATTCTAGAACATAAACGTGTTCAATTCCCCTCTAGAATAAGAAGCAGGTAGCCAAAATTTTATTTAATCCTCAAATGGAATTTTCGGTCTCAGAAATGTACCCAAATTCTTATAAAACTACGGTATTCTAATTTGCAACAAAGTAACCCAAGACGTCTAAACCCTGAATTTACAAGGGGCATTTTAATCTAACCGGGCACAAATCGTGGGTACAATGTGAAGGCGCGGCAGCAGTAATACCTATGTACCTACGTATCACATACAATTGTTATGTACAGTGCCGTACTGTCGCGCTAATGCCACAAGTTGTTCCTAAGCCCCTCACTGTTACTTACTCTGAGACCATCTTACAAGTTCTAATTAGCCCCCTTGTTTCTCGAAACAGCTACCTACAACGGTGTTCGGTTATTTCTATTACATTTGCTTGGCTTGGCTGTACTGGGGTGAAGTAATGTTACTTAAGTTACTGCTTACTTAGCGTTTTACCAAAGATTACAGAAATATTTATTTCGTTCTTAAATTGAGTATATAATTTTTTTTGTTCTCTGTTCTTTCGGATTCATGTGCGTATTGTATAATTATCACTTGCTTAAAAATCGGTGATGGAAAACGTCGTGAGGAAAACCGACATGCCTGAGATATATTCCTCAACAGTATATGATGCTGTCAGAGGCCCATGGGCAGCAAAAACACCCTGACACCAGGTTACTCACTTACCACACGAAAAAAAAAGAAGATCCGTTTCGTCTTTTTTGGGGTTTCAAATGAGTGAGAGAGACAAGAGACAGATAAAACTGCCGCGTGATGGTGGTCCATCACGCGGCAGTTCCTGAACTATCTGTCTCTTGTCTATAAACTAAAATACAAATAAATTGAACTCAAGGAAAATTAGTTTTGAGCCATTGTTCACTGGGACAAGTTTATCGTTTTTCATCATCAATAATTATGATTAAAAAGCCTAATGCTTTGTTTCATATGTTGTAAAACTATATTTGCTGCGACACAGCAACAATTTTATGGACTGCGTCCGAGATGAAAGGTTTTTATTTTATTTAACGAATTGCTATTGTTCTTCGGCTTTGCTTGAAGCAATTAGTCGTGTACTCATTAGCACAACCAGCTCTTTCATTCATGGAATGAACGAAAAACTTGCTATTCTTTGCGACTTCCATCTTAGCTTTAGGAAACCAGGTTTTAAGGTGCCGTTTTATTTAGAGCAAAAGCTATACAGTGTTAGCTATCGATTTTACGGAAAACTTGAAATTGGTTAGTTCAAAATCGAGAGTTGGAATGATTATAAAAATAAATAATTATTACTACATCGATTTTTTACAATTCAAAAATGTTTGTGCGTCTGAAATTTCGTTGTTTCAACTTCAACAACAAAAGTTCAGTTGTTTTACAGCTAATTTCTGCACACGACTTCGTAAGATGACTTATTCATACAAATTTTGAACCCCCGTTAAACCCTCTTTAGGGATTGAATTTTCAAAAAATCGTTCTTAGCGGATGCCTAAGGCATATACGGCGCAACGCAACTGCAACGAAACTGCAACTTCTAGTTACTTTTGAGTTTCATTTGATTTTATGCCATTGACTCTCTCAGTATATCATGTGTGGTTTTTCAAAGGAGTCAATGGCATAAATGCTGTATGTGCTGCGCCTTAGTCATTTTTAATTATCTATGTATATGCCAAATTGCATGTGTTTATTTTCATGTGACCATAGATCAGTCAGTAACGGTTTCTTTTTATACAGAATACTGCATTTTTCATTACTTTGGATAATGCAGGCTTTTATTTATAGATGGGGCACTATGTGGGCGTTCACCTACAGTCTGATATTAGTTAAGTCAGACACAATATCAGGAGCTTTCCACAACTCCCACGTGTTGCTGAAGTTTTTCTATTTTTAGCAATAATAAGATGTCAAAGAAGTAAACACGATGTGTGATATTTTGCGGTAATCTTTGTGACATTCTGACTTTTCTACGAACTCATGTTAGTTTCCCATGAGATCGATAGACTCGTATTCAAAATTATTGTTGTTGGGGTCGGTTTCCAGTCTAATCAGATGGAGCTGAATACCAGAATTGTGGAACGACTGCCTATCGGACCTACACAACCCAGTCAGTAACTGGGTAATGCGATACCCCTTGGTAAGGCTGGCTGCCAGACTCTCGGGCTTCTGACTACCCGTAACGACTGTCAAAGATCCACGAATGACAACTGGGATCACGGAGGAGTTTCGATATGTAAAAATGGTCACCCATCCACGGACCAACCCCGGTGAGTGTAACTTAACCTGATGGATTTATCCGTGCAGCTGTTATTACTTAACCACGAGCTCCTGTACATACGAGTGAATAATAGATAAAATTGTTTGAATGTCATGAAGATATGCTAATAATTATGATCAACCCAATAGCAGTTGGTTATCACCGATAATCTCTATCATTGGCACCCAAATTCACACGATAAATCCTAATTCGACGACCAATTACCGGATAATCGTATGTCGTAGATTATGATAATCTAACTAAATCATACATTATTGCCTTTGCAATACCAAAGACGCACAATATCGTTTCAGGCCCTCGGTATCGCTAGCAGATCTGTTTACGTCGTAATTTATAGTCTCCTTTCACTGAAGCTTTCCTCTTGTAAGCAGGATAATATGGGCATACATGGGTAGCGATAGCAACACTCATCCGTACTGTATTTATTACAAGATATAAAATACAAATGTATTTCGTTTCATAAAAAGCTTCGGCATCAAACTACTCCTTATTCAGTTGATATACGGAACAAACATATCCAATTTATTACAATCAGTCGTAATGAGAACATGTAGAAATGTCTACATCGTTGATCTTCATTATGCATGTTAATTTAGCTGTATTAGCAGATACTATAATATAAGTACCCGAATAACTAAGCTGGGTTTGATTATCAACAAGTGTAACCTGCAAATTGACCCCAATTTGTTCAATAAAATCGATCCTCTAGTGAATTGTCCTTCGGCAAACAATCAAGCAAACTTTGCCCTCCCAAAAGAACACTTGTTTTTACGAGATCGTTGTAAACCTTTCAACGTGGTCGACAATGCGTCGGCTGTCATGGCGCGCTATAAACTGCCGACGTGGCGGACGGATCGCATTTGTCAACAATATAAACCTAAGCTGCTGGTGTAAGGAACCCAGCGGATAAAGTCGCGGATAAAGGTTCGTCTATTCTAATAATAGTTCGTGAGATTATGTTTTTTGGTAAGATTTTATGATTAAATTCATAAAAATAAAAACTTGAGAGGTGTCAAGGGACACCCGGTTGGAACGAAGTTGTGTGTGTGTAGTCTTAAATAATTGGGTCATGTTCTTTAATACTATTTACCTGCTTAGCGATAGGTGGTTTTATAAATAACAGAAATTAACGTTGTCATAGAAAAAAACAATTTGTTTTTTATCAGGAGCAGTTAAGCCTGCATCCAAATAGCGTTAGGCAATTTGGGTGCTGTTTGCATAACCTATCTAGAATTAGACTGTTCAGAATTTATAATTATACATGACAACAATGTTTGGAAAACAGAAGCAATCAATTAGCTAACATGGAGTTTGTAGGCATGCACTAAAAGTAAACATAATTGGAATTATATAGCATGCAACAAAATAATCGCGAGAACCGACACGCGAATTCGGAAAAAAATCGATAGCACCTATTCATTATGCTCTAGAAAGCATACTTAACATTGACTTTATTAAGACGAATTCAAACAAGCATTCTTGTATCTATATTCTATAAAATATAATATATAAGTTGCAAATTAATGACTCACCTGGAATGTTGATGATTAGGTTAGCAAAAGTGTTCAGAAAGAAGTTTCTTAGACTAAGCCGTAACAGATGCATTCAACTTAACGAGATAATGTTTCAGTAATTCTTTGGAGCTGTAGGCTAGCAAGAGGAATGTATAGTAAGATTTACAATATATTTATAATGGAAGCTAACTAAAAATTAAATTAAAGTGTTTTAAATTAAGTAAACCCACTTCTGCACCCTTCCCTTGAATTTGAACCCTATTGAACAACAATTTTAGAGCCCAAGATCCTATCAACATAATTCCGCCTAAGCCTAACCAACCAATCTAGTTAGGTTAAAATAACAGTAAAGCCTCTACATAACTGTAGCTCTTCAGTAAGTACGAAACTAATAACTTAGGTCCGACAGAAACATTCGTCCTGCCTCGGCCGTATCGAAATTGTGCGCTGTTACCTCAGGACGGCCTCGTCTAGACAAAGTCTGCCAAGAGACTGGGAGATTAAAGTCAGCGAGATGAATAGAACGAGCCTAGATTCTGGAGAAAGAAAACGAAAAAATGCCTTTACGTAAGGGTTTGTGCGCTGTCACGAACACTGTATTCTTATTTAATCTTTTTGCTCAAGGGGTTCTGTGCACAGCTCCCTTTTCCAATGTATTGTTTCTTCTGCCATCAGCATTCGACGGTGAAATATTACCAAGTATTCTCAAGATTGTTATTTATAGTCAGCTTAAGCAAGCATAAATTATATAAGTTGCCCCTAAGGTTTTATAACTTAATACTTTTTTGATGAAAATTGTTTCAGCTGTCCTTCATAAAACCTTATATAGCCAAATAAACTATTATAAAATTAAGAATATTCATAAACACCACCATAAAAAAAGTTGAAGAATTAATAGTTGATGCGGCAGCCATTAATATTATTAATATGGCTTCACGATGCGAGGACCATAAAGTTGAACAAACGAGAGAGGCGGGATACTTTTTACCGCGTGGGTTCCTATAAAAACGCAAGCCCTGAATTAGCTCGATTCTTTGTCACCCCTTTTGAGCAACCCTAAAATTTTTACTACCACCGTCTTTGTCTAACAATAACCACTACATTCCCATCCGTTAAACTGCATCAAGGAAAAACAACGTGAAACCGCCCGAGATGAAACGAGATAGAATAATGTATATGCACTAGTACAGAGAACAGAGAGAGCGGCACACGTAGTAGTACGAACGTAGCCATGGATGGGTGCTTTGTGCTGGGAGGGACGGAGGCTAGGGAAAGCTAGCGTGCGAGCGAGATGGACGTAAAAATTAACCAACAGAGGGGAGAGGAACTGAGCTTCTTCAAGCGGGGTGGTTAGTCCGCATTCGACCGCGTCGGCGGCAACGTCGCCTCTCGAGGAATATTCCGCCGGAAACGATTCGAACTGTGAAACATATTTTCCAAGTGCGATTTAATACTGTTAACGTTTTGTGTTTATTTTAAGTTTTTTATTGATATGGTTCAGCATCCGCTGAATTTTGGATTTCGGATTTCAACATTGGAGCAACAGACTTTCGTTTTACTATAAAGTACGATGTTTTTGTGACGAAAAACTTGTAAGATTGGAATTGTAAACACTGAAGAAAAATCAAGGAAAAATTATGAGCGATATTTCGTCGCTTAGGTTAATGTGCCGGTTATGATAAGCTCGGAGCTTTGACCAAACTTGGATTTGTCAAAAGAGGAATACCAAAGAAAATGTGTGCCAAAATGTTATTTTATTGTTTCTCCTTGTTTACCCTCATTATGTCATGGATTGGAGTGTCGGCAGAAGAGGAAGTGTCATCTCCGTTGCGGGTAGCACAATGCAGAGCAACATGTTTACAAAAGGTAAGGAAACGATAAATTTCGGATTCAACGTACCTACATCGGTTTTGTCTGGCGTTTAACCCAGTTTGCTTATGGATAGTTTAGGTACATCTCAGTTTTGAAGGCAAACTTTTCAACAAAGTTGGAGTAGTTTCAGAAAATTGCGAGCTCTTGAATCAACTTTCATGTGGAGGTCCTTCAGGCCATCCTTTGATCTTTTGACCGAGCGCAGCTTGCCGTCGTATGTTGCGCCATATCCATGCGTTAGAAAGTTAAAATTTGGGTTTCTATCTCTTAAATTATTACAACCTAAATAAAGCATCGTACTTGTGAATAATACGCAGTACGTTTATAGTATCATTACGGAGTTAGTCAACATTAAAATTATGAACTTACAGAGATACAAATTCTGAGCAATATGTTTGATAGAAAGAAAGATGTACTATGTAACACAGCTATCAAAGCTTTTACAAATAACAGTGTAAGAAAAGCAAGAGACGCAATTACAGGGGTCCCTCATTGTTCAACAACTGTAATAATTGAAGGCATTTGAAAGAAAACAAGAGAACAAGGCCGTGATCCAATTTGATTGTATTGACTTTTCCAAATTACTAATCGTTGAACCAGATCTTGAATGAACTTATAATCAAAATCGAATCTTGTTCGGAATTAGAATACATAATAGAATGGAAATGCCTTTTTGTTCGTTTGTCCTTCGATCAAGCTGCTTCATTCTACCTGTTAAACATTTGAAACCACGTTCATACGTGTTAAAACGTCATGGTTTCCATCATACGTAATGCTGTAATACTTGAATCCTTACGCTAGTAGTACTTAGTAGGATCTTTATGGAAATCAACACGGCTATATTGACTGACAATCCGAAATCCAAAGCTCCTATGTCATAATAAACCATGAATATAAGCTAAAGTGGTTGATTAAATGTCAATCAAATTGCAGTGACAACTTGACAAGCGGAAGATAGGCCAAATTAATTAATCGCTATCGACGCCATATTGACAACTTGAGCTTTTTTTTATTTCCTCCATAAAGAATGTCAATTCTGTAATTCTGACTCGAATTGACTCAAGTCAAAATAATGTCTCATAATAATGACAATAGCCATATTGATTTTAGTTGCAAAAACATCAAATTATGGAAACATCATATTATTCTTGAATAAAAATTCATTTGGGATAACAATATTGAGCTATTGCTTAATATACGGCTGAACTTCAATATTGATATTGGAGAACACATCAAACAGTTGTTTTCTCATTTATGGTAAACACTAAAAAAATGGCAAAACCTAAGGTTCATGATTATTTATTACATTCATAGGTACCATAAAAATGATCAAACCTATGTTTAGAAAAATCTTAAAACAGATTGATTTTATGAATAAAGATTTAATTTCCATACTTTATAATTATGTATTGTTTATTACCCTTTACCCATTCAATTGAATACGAGTATTTACAAAAACAATACCTAACATGGACACTCCTTCAACTCCTAATGGCCCGCTCATAGTAGGCCTATCTGCGGGATCTGTCACTCATTCTAAAGATGAACCTAAATTGGGGCAAAATTAAGAAAATGTCAAGGCCTGTGGATATACAGCACTTATGTGGAGAAACATCGAGAATTTTATAAGTTTTCAATAACTTAGATGGTAAAACTGATAGTACTGTACAACATTATAGAACAAGAACAGAAGAATAAAGACAAATTTTACGTTTCCAGTATACCCAGGTTTTATGTAAAGCCAGACTCTGATTGAATTGTTTTTCAATAATGTAAAAGAAGTAGTATAAAACCAATCAAAGTCCGTATTCTTATCAATTCACAACAAAACGAAATTGTTCTCTCTGATACTTATCGATTCGAAAACTATACCCATAATAATATATCGATCAGTATTTACAGATAGGATTTATCTAAACTGGTCGCATTATTTATTCGTATCATTCGGAACAGGTTGCCTGCTGGTTATCGGTGCGCGGACCATGCCTCCATAAACGTAATTTGTATCGGCTATCCCCTTTAAATTGGAATAAACTTATTTGTTTCAGCTCTCCACTAAGAGATTACGCCATAAATTATTTTGTTGGTTAATCAATTTCTGGCTTCAGAAACTTTAATTAAGCTATTCTTGTATATGGGCCAGCATATTTTTATACGAAATATTATTTATTACCAATGAATATTACATTTTATATTCATGGTTGATCATCAGTACCCGAGTTTACGTTTTTTTATTTTAGTAATGACTAGATACTTACTGCCAGCAGCTTCGCCCGCGTGAATGTCGGGTATTATCCAACAGGGACGTACTACCGGGATAAAAAGTATCCTATGGGTTAGGCTAGGTTATAAGCTATCTGTGTACCAAATTTCATCCAGATTCGTTCATCCCTTCTGGCGTGGTTAAGTAACAAACATTTACATTCACATGTATAATATTAGTAGAATTATCAAGGATTTCGTTATACATAATAAATAAAGTTGTCAAGCCAAAAATAATAATATACATATGCATAAAATAAAAGAAGAAAAATCAAAAATTCATTGACATCGAAAAATTCGTCTGTGTTGGTGTCAACAAGAAGAGTGCCCAACAGGCTGGCAGCATTGTCAAGTTGTATGGAAATGCTGATTCCAAATTCTATTCAGAAAAAAAGCCAAGAGACGAATAATTTCTAATAGTCGATTAATTCGTAAATAAAAATTTCCTACAGCTGAAATAATTAAAAGAAGATAGAATTGTTTGCAGAGCCCATATCAAGGAATGTTTGGATGGTGAAGCTATAAAGAATGTATCCAAAGAATAACTTAGTAGCTGCCAATAAATAGCTTCGGAGTCCATTAACTTTATCAAACGAGGACCACGTTTCAAATCAGATTTCAATAGAATCATAAATTAGTAGTGTCAGCAACGTTAACTATATAAGTACCACAAATACGTGAATCAAATTACTTAGATCGAAAATGCCTTCTTGATCAAACCTTTTGTTGGAGAAAATTGATAGCGTACATTGGTATCATGGATGCACTAGTAATTTATGTCTATACTAAACTAAGTAACATTTTATTTTTAAATTTTCACACATTTTCTTTCATCATTGTCATCATCATCAACTTTTCATAATGCTTGTATGCATATTAAACATTTTATGTTAAAATAGCATAATTAGGCTATTATGTTCCGACTGTTAGGACATAGGCCTCCTCTCAGTGGAGTTGACCGTATAATCCACACCACGCGGGCCCAGTGCGGGTAGGTATATGTCACAAATTCCTCGAATTATTAATGCCGGAACATCCTGGTTTCCTCACGATGTTTCTTCACCGTTTAGTAGTAACTTATTTCATCAAAACTGCTTGATGAAATAAGTTACACAAAGTAAAGGGCCTGTCTAGGTTTGAACCTACGACCTACAACTCGTAATTCACGGCCGGTATCACTGGGCCACCAGTGTTCAGTGTCGGAATGCCTTTCGACAAAAGAAAAAAAATCCAACCACGCAAGATTTTGGGGCCGGGTTATTCCTCAATAACCGTTTAGCTAAATATCCATTCCAACAAAATAATCCCTTATCCCAAATTCATCACAAGACACGCACACGAAAGTTTAATCGATTTGGTATTGTATTATTTGTTGAATTTTAGCCATATAATATTTATGGATTTCAGGTAAGATCGATACAAAAAATATTTGTACCCATATCATGCACATAATCTACATTTCAAAAATCGACATCTGCTGCTAATCCAGGACGTATTTACTGCGATCACGCTTCCATTTTTTGCAGACCTAATGCTTTGCTTTTAGTAGGATTTTTTTTATTATATCGATCCTTAAAACAACAAATGGCGTAAAAGCCATTTTGGCCAAAATGACTTATAAATGCCATTTTGTTCAGTTTTTGAAGCTCTATCGATCTGTATATTTGAAATGTTCAAATTCGCAAAAAAATGGCTCTTACATCCAATATTTTTTAAGAAAAAATTCCAATAATTTTATGATTTGTGTCGTTATAACCAATATTAAAATCGAAAACTGCAAATTTGGGGCGTAAAAGACTTAATTTCTTAGTGATGTGGTTAATATTACATTTTACGATTATATCGAAGTAAATAATATCAAAGACAACTTGTTTTAAAATGCAAGACTTTTAAAAATAGGCTTTTACTACAATTTAATAGAATTAAGTTTTACAAATATAAAACGTTAATAATGTCGTAAAAGACAATATTTTATTATAATTGGCTTATACGTCAATTTTTTAGCGTAATAATTAAAAC
Source organism: Hyppa rectilinea (assembly GCA_951799385.1). Taxonomy (NCBI): domain Eukaryota; kingdom Metazoa; phylum Arthropoda; class Insecta; order Lepidoptera; family Noctuidae; genus Hyppa; species Hyppa rectilinea. Next base: position 8,750,036 of record OX637314.1, read on the forward strand.
CGAGTGTTTATCTCTTGATCGTAAAAACCAAGACGGTAGGAAAATGGTTTTCAATGTATTTTTTCATAAAAAAACTAGTAAAATTAATATTTTTTTATGATTTAATTGTTTGCGACATCTGATACGTCAAACCGCTACAAAAGATTACGCATCACGATCCTTAAAACAACAAATGGCGTAAAAGCCAAAAAGCTACTTTTCAGGAGAGCCAAAAAACTAAAATGAGTAACTTTGTTTCCTCAATATCTCTCAAAGTAGTAAAGCTATAATAACCAATTAAAGTTGTATTTTCTTAGAATTTTCATGTGTATAATTATAAAAACCTAATATTGTAGGGCCTATGCTAGTTTCCGAGATAGCATGTCTTTTACTACAAAAAATTTTGCTCTAAAAAAGTTAAACAGGTTATGCGCACTTGGAGTAAAAGACTTAGGGAACATCTATGTTTGGGTTTTTGAAGAAATAAAAGACAAATATAATTACCGAATGTATTAATTATTGCAATAAATACAACACAAAATTTTGAAAAAGTACCAGTAAATCTAACATTTCGGATCAATGTAGTTATCTAAATTATGCCATGAACGCTATTTTTAGCGAAGAATGAATTGAGAAATTAAATTCAACATGAACATCAACATCAATTAAACAAACATCAACGAAATTGAAAAAAATCAACGAAAGTATTAAATATTGTAATAAAATAATACAAATTTTGAAAAAAATTAAAAGAAATAAGAAAATTTGAAATTTCGTATCAATTTACTTTCTAAATCGGTACTATAAATGCTATTTTTAACGACGAAATAAAAAAAAATTGAACATCAACTATTAAAATTTGGATCGAACTTAATCAAACACTTTCACCTCGTACTGATGTTTACAAACAAATCAGTCTTAAATTTACCAATTACAGTTTTAATAACTAAATTGCGATTATTATTATTTTATATAAACTAACTAAAATACCACTATTATTAGAATCAGTCTAAATAATCAGTCCTTGCGGTAGAATTTTAATTAGTCTTAGAATGCAGTTGTACAAGAAAATTAAGTATTAATTACTTACTGCATAAAATATTTAAATAAATGAGTATTTTCTACCAAACTATCTGCTTAAAAGTAGTTAAAAATATAATAGGTAACAGAATTGTGGTACCTAATAGGTAACAAGTTTAATAATTAGTCGACATCATTATTTTCATCATTATCATCTTCTTCATCAGTTTCAATCAGAGTATCTTTCTTATCACCGATGTAAGGTAAGTCTAAGTAGTCTTTATGGAACCTCTTCGGTATTGTCCCATCTAGACATAATTTTTTCAAATCTATATACAAATAAATTACCTGCTTCCAGGGCACACGTACATGCCCGTTGATTCAGTACACGCCACAATTGAGAAGGAAGTTCGAAAAATTATAGTATGGAGTCCTACTCAATGGAGTTCCTATTTTGAAGCAGCAAGAAAAACAGTTAGACCGTATAATGTTCATGTTTTGGAGCACACAGATTTTATAAATTGGGAAGAAATTGCGTCAAAAACTTTTACGAAAGATACTTGTAAAAATATCAATTTCAAAGATATACGCATAGCTACTTTCAAGAAAAAGCATCTTAATAAAATTGATATAAAGTATTCCATGAAAGAAGATGCCGTAGCCAGGACAGTTATTTTATTTGAGAAACCAACAAAGAAAGGGAAAGGAAAGGGAAAGGCCAAGAGAGCGTCCGAAGCTAAAAATGAAGACCAAACTTACTTGGAAGAATTAAATACCTTTACTTTGCCAAAAGCTTATTCAGAAAAAATACCAATTTCTGCTCTGAAATATAAAGATTTGAAAAAATTATGTCTAGATGGGACAATACCGAAGAGGTTCCATAAAGACTACTTAGACTTACCTTACATCGGTGATAAGAAAGATACTCTGATTGAAACTGATGAAGAAGATGATAATGATGAAAATAATGATGTCGACTAATTATTAAACTTGTTACCTATTAGGTACCACAATTCTGTTACCTATTATATTTTTAACTACTTTTAAGCAGATAGTTTGGTAGAAAATACTCATTTATTTAAATATTTTATGCAGTAAGTAATTAATACTTAATTTTCTTGTACAACTGCATTCTAAGACTAATTAAAATTCTACCGCAAGGACTGATTATTTAGACTGATTCTAATAATAGTGGTATTTTAGTTAGTTTATATAAAATAATAATAATCGCAATTTAGTTATTAAAACTGTAATTGGTAAAGGAGATTGTTCTAGACCGCCCTAGAACCAACAAACATTTGACGTGTACGTTAATTTTAATTATATTTTAATATGCTTTTTAAAAATAATAAATTCAAGTGGACACTGTTTAATTCTTAATAGGTTTTTAAAAGTGACCTCATTGATTTTATTACCAACTGAACTCGCCATCTTTCAAGGAATTGTCAATGTGAATGTCACAAAAGATTTGACAGTGTCGCTCTCGCTCATATTACATAAATATCGATATCGACGACGATGTCCATAATATCTAGTGATAAATAATGGATGTTCGATATTTATCACTTCCAAAACATTGAAAATGTGCAACATAAAGGTTTTTCATGCATATTTTTTTCATGGAATTAGTTCCGTGAACATTTTAATGGATCTTATGATGAATATGGCCTAGCACGATTATGCTGAAAATATAATGAACAAAACAAACTCACAAAATCTACTTACTAGTCGAATGAGGAATTTTCTCACAAGTGAGAAAATATTAGTTCAAAAGAGGCGTGGGTAAAAAATACGTCACTGTCTCAGGTTTTTGACATCAAATAAGCTTTCTTATTTACGGATCTTGTTTTTGTTATCAGTAGCCAGTAAAACAAAGACTTATTTTTTACCCACGCCATCTATTGAACTATGTTTTTTCACTTGTCAGAAAATCTCTCATTTAACGATTGAAATGTCATTTACGACGCAACTCTAGTGAATTATTCTCATAACCATTTCACGACTTCAATAGCCATATTTTTACTTTTTAAGTACTTAAACTCTATTTTTAAATGTCGCAAACTAAAACGTTACACATTGTTCGTTGGGAACAAAATATTTTATTTTAGCATTAATTTAATCGAAGTAGAATCGTAGCAACAACGTGTTTATGTTTGAAACGGAACAAATTAATTTACTTTTGACATATTGATCTGTCATTTTGGTCTACTATATTAAAACCACAGATTAAATAGGTGGTTATTGATAATCGATATACAATGATTGATCTTCCAGAGAGCATCTCTACGTCACTACGTCAGTCGGAGCGTCTCACCGAGACGAACCTGTGGCTGTGTTGTGTTGTTATGACTACGTATTTTATTTGGCGATTTCTTTTGGCGTTTTTGATTTTGTTTCTGTTTAACGGACTACAATTTGGATTGCTTTCAACGTTACCTGGCTTCGAATAACTGATTCTGTGATCTGCTTAAACGACACCTTAGCATTTTGACAACGGATAACGGACTTCGCTTAAAGTAAACTTCAACCAATAAATAATAACTGTACCTAAAAGGCATAATACAACTGTATGTACGGTAATATTTTACTGTATCTGAAGTTTAATGCTTTGTAGAAACCAGAAATCGCGATTTTAGAAGGAATTACTTACGTTTTCTTTTATTAAAAATAACCTCAAAATCGGTTCCGTTTCTTTAAATAAATCTTTTCTCTAAAGTGTCCGTCAAGAAACTTTGTTCTTATGGGCTAATAAGGGCAGTTTACAAATATAAAATGATTTTTTCTATGCCGTTGGCTCCAGGGCGACCAATGTATGGGCGTAGAACAATCTCCTTTAAGACTGATTTGTTTGTAAACATCAGTACGAGGTGAAAGTGTTTGATTAAGTTCGATCCAAATTTTAATAGTTGATGTTCAATTTTTTTTTATTTCGTCGTTAAAAATAGCATTTATAGTACCGATTTAGAAAGTAAATTGATACGAAATTTCAAATTTTCTTATTTCTTTTAATTTTTTTCAAAATTTGTATTATTTTATTACAATATTTAATACTTTCGTTGATTTTTTTCAATTTCGTTGATGTTTGTTTAATTGATGTTGATGTTCATGTTGAATTTAATTTCTCAATTCATTCTTCGCTAAAAATAGCGTTCATGGCATAATTTAGATAACTACATTGATCCGAAATGTTAGATTTACTGGTACTTTTTCAAAATTTTGTGTTGTATTTATTGCAATAATTAATACATTCGGTAATTATATTTGTCTTTTATTTCTTCAAAAACCCAAACATAGATGTTCCGAAGTCTTTTACTCCAAGTGCGCATAACCTGTTTAACTTGCAAAGTATAAAATTCACGGCGTAAAGGCCAGTTAGAGCAAAATTTTTTGTAGTAAAAGACATGCTATCTCGGAAACTAGCATAGGCCCTACAATATTAGGTTTTTATAATTATACACATGAAAATTCTAAGAAAATACAACTTTAATTGGTTATTATAGCTTTACTACTTTGAGAGATATTGAGGAAACAAAGTTACTCATTTTAGTTTTTTGGCTCTCCTGAAAAGTAGCTTTTTGGCTTTTACGCCATTTGTTGTTTTAAGGATCGATATTCTACCTGCGACAAGGGCACAATGATCACCATTTTTTTCTTTTTGTTTGTAAAGGGATGTGCGTGACGTTGCCGGAGGCGGAAGGATAGGTAGTTTCTTTTTAACATTATTAGGGTATGTGAGGAAATACGCAAATTACTTAACTATAGGTTTAGAAATTGGCCGCCTACCTGCCTTTGTACTAAATTGTAGGCAAGAGTGATCTTATAAAATTAGGTTTTTTGCTTCGTCGGTTGATGTGTAAACCGTTTACGTTATTAGTCGTGAACAAAAAATAATCGATTCCATATTGGAATAACTGCAACCCAAAAGACTGCCTAAGACAAATGGAAGCTGATTTAAAAAATCTTTGTAACAAATAGTAACTGTTCCTGTAAAAATACAGACATTGACGGGCCACGCTGTCGCCAGAAACTATTTTCTCCCATTGTGTCTCATTGAAACATGGTCCTTTTAAAATATATTGGCTTGTGTTTTTTTCTGTTTTCTTTTTTTGGGTAGCCTTTTTGTTAGAAGCGTGCCTCCCTCGATGGCAAGTTGGACTTTGGGAACACGTGATGAATTTTAAAAAGTACTTTAAGTGCCAAGATACAGATATGGTTATGACTACATTATGGCATGTAAGTTGACTTGTCATGTAAATTTTATGTGTCGTTCCTTTATAAAAAATCGTTTTGAATACTTTCATGTTTGGGAAATTGTTATGGGATGTGTACGCTTAGAATCAGAATGAGGTCTTTTATTATTTATTTTACAGTCAAGTTAGAATTTATTTACTTCAATATATTTTTTTTCGTTTGGTACAAATAGTTTTTGATTAAAAAAGTGTATTTTTCTCACACGACCTTTGCTGGTGCTCTGTTTTCATATCTGAATAAATACATATATAACCTTTATACACAATTTGAAATCAGGTCATACCATTTTTGGTAGCAATTTTGTTGAAACCATTAGCTGATTGTTGGCACAGTTTCAACGTTTTTGAATCAACAACTTTTATGACTCCATTTTGTAAATTTTATTGCACAAATTTTAAGTTACCCAAATATTTTAACCGTCGTACTGTACCTACTTAAAAAAAGAATGATGCCGGCTTCACCTTGAGAACTAAAACATTGCAAAAAGAGACCATAAAGAACGGGGCCGGGTGATCGTGAAATAAAATCTCGATTAGAAATTTAGGAACGTTCCGGCCTTCCCTTACGGTTCCTTTTTGAAGTAGTCACTCCGACTTGGAGCGTTATTATTTTATCGTTGTTCAGCCATGCACAAGAGGTAGAATAAAAATGTTGTTCGAAGTTAAAATAAAAAAAAAGATCTCAAGGCTTCGGATGCACGTCCTCGGGCCAAGCAGCGTTTAGAAAAAATAAACTAGAAAGTCCACGCCGAAATGACCTGCGTTTTTGTCCACGACTTGTTTTCGTTTTTGTTACGTTTGAGTTCATTTGGAAGTAGCCATGTCTGCTGCTTACTACATTAGCTTAAATTGCCTTTGCTTTTTTATATTGGAGAAAATATAAGCTCTAAGTTACTTTTGTGGTTTCAATTTTGGAAGTGGTTGACAATTGAACAGGTTGTGGTTCTCAGCAGAAAGGCACCAAATAAGCATTTTACACAAATACAATAAGTTGTGATGTAGCCTGAATAAACAAATTTAAATTGCCTCAAATGTAACTTGCCTTAGTCAACAAATTGTTGGTTGATATAAACGAGAGAGAAAGGTCTTTGGCATCTTAAGGACGGAAATTTCGTAGAGCTCATAACAATGTGAAAAAGGCAAACGTCGCTCGCGGCGCGGCTCGCGCTCATACGGCCTCACCTCGTGAAGGGTGGCTTATCCGGCAAGCAGTCGTAATAGAGCCGTATACCAGAGCAGACGATTAATGATTCATGACCCCTCGTAGCGCAGTGTCATCAATATTATTCTGTTTGTATCCAGCGCGTTTGGCCCACCCTCGCCCGCGCCCCGTTCATACATAAATAAGCGCGACACGTCGTCTTCTCTGATTACATCGCACCGATGTAGTGAGAAATAGTGTAGTCGGATGCTGAGCCCGTCTTTTGTTCAATATATTCCCTAGAGACACCGAATGAATAGTTAACACTGTATGCTCAACGTGCATGTTTACGGTTTCGGGTTTCTCTTAAAGATTCAAGATAAGGAAGGTGAAGGAATTTATTCGTTTGGTGGCAAGAAGCTGATGTTACAATCGGCTTTAGTGTGAAGTTATACCTTTCATGTGACTTTGATACGTATCGTGTGGATCGCCCTCGTCCTCTTGCACCGCCGAACGCGACAGATTTCACGGAAAGAAACATAAAATATTAAATACGAACATATAACAAAAACCTTAAAATAATAAATCTATTTTCTCTACCATAAACTCCGATATGGCGTTTGCGGAACCATAAAATATTTTACGTGTTTTTTAGTTTCCCATGATGATATGATCTCTCAGTAGAGACAAAGACAAGATTATGGGAATAACATAACTTTGTCACTATGATTGCTTATTGGCCGCACATAAGTCAATATTTTAATATTCAGGTGTCATGTGACAATAAAAGAAACACGTCGTTACTAGAAATTACATGACGTTCCGTTAGTCCTAAACTTGACGGAGAGTCTGTTGTCACGCGATACAGCGATAAAGCACGCTTCGGACTTAAGTAAGTAAAACGTGGACTCCAACTGGATTCTAACGCAAACACTGATTGATACTGCTTTGTGGACTTTCTTGATAGCTTACTCGATAATAATTCTCTTGATAATTAATTAAGAGTCTTATCAAAGCCTATGTCAACGATGGAATTTTCATAAAACAACAAAACGCCGAAATTAATTTGTACAACGATTATTGGATCGAAGATAATGAATCTGCAATAAATCGTACTGATGTAACGATCATAAAACCTTTGGGTGATATTTGCCGACGCGTGTGAATATCGTAAATGTTTATGAAATTGGAAATTCCAGATAGTCAATGACAAATGGTCTGTGACCTCTTGATTACCAAAAGCAACTGTAATTTATTGGGCATTTTTAATTTGAGCCATAAATGGTTGGGTAATTTGGTTCTATATTATTTGTTGGGTGGGTATCCATCGCTGTTAAAACTCGGTGCGGCCGCGTCGACTTGTTCTGATAAATGATGCGTCCGCTACTGCTACACCGCTTCGCTTTTAATCCTGGCTCCACCATTGTGTCCCCGTCCAATTTTTGACGTTAACCGTTTTCTTCCACAAACGACACACACGTTGTTTAGGTCGGTAAATAAGAAATTAATGATCCTTTCCCATTTATCTCTGTATACCATCCATCAACCTATGCGTGCTATCTAATGACTCCTATTTGCTTATCGTTTAATGCGGTGCTTTAGTAAGTACAAAGGGCCTTAAGCTGTCATATACTTCTTTTTGTTCGAACACATATTTCATAATTATGGCTTCTTTTTACGTTTTTAAAATCCCCTTCGGTTACAAATTACGATCGCTCATAAACAAAGAAGTAAGATAAACATTACAACAGCGATGTGAATATTAAAAATTATGAAACAGTTAATCAGTTTTAATGGTGTAGTGAGGCAGAGCGGCAGTTTTGATTACATATTTAATGTTTCAGTAAACTATTTTACAACGTTCCGTAGTTGATTGGGATTCGATTAAAAGCAGCTGCTCTTACTAAAGGCATACACTAAGCCCTACAGACTGCGATGAAATGGAGATAGTTTTAATGCTCGTAAATTTCATTCCGAGACTCCGACGTCCGATCAACTAATCACTTTCGTACGGGTATTTGCGCAAGTTTCAAAACTAAAATTTGCACTCAAAATATTTTGCTATTATGTAGTTGGGAGAAGTGTCTGCCACGTGCCCTATTTCAGCAGAAACTTTAAGCTCTCCATAATACATTGGAAATTAAATGTAAAGTTTTGTTATTTCTTCCCCTGTGTTGTTTTAAATGAAAATAAAACGTTATTCTTCTAGTGTCTGGAGAAATTATACACAATAAATTACAATTATAAATAAAAAAGCTCTTTATTACGTTATTAGATATTAAATGATATCATTTAAAATTAAATAAAAACATAAAGGCTTCATGGTTCTTAGAAATTCGTTATTGAACAAAGCACAGTAGGATGTCTGCGATGGGCGGAGCCTTGCGTACGCGCAAGCAAAAACGCTTTCCATAGGGTGGGGAAGGAATTAAAGAGGGGGGCGACATTATTTCTACCCTAATTAAAACGTTTAAACTTTAAAGACTTAAGTCGTTTACACAAAAAAGTTAGTAGGGATAATTCCGATCCATTTGTTTCCCTCAAAAGTAAAGGTGTCAGAATTTATGGTGTTCCGAAAATTCCGGTCCGTCAGAACCGCCCCAAATCTCTTTATCTCCGCATTAATCTTTTAAAACCCATAAAACGAATCTTTGGATCTTACCAAATATTTTGTACGAAATTGATGGGGGACCGTATTTTATCTAGAGCTCAAATCTATAATACGACGATCAAAATTCCTAGAGGTGTCGATACAAGCCAAGAGTATGTCACAGATGTAAGAGATTGTACTTTATTATGGCTTATTTTTTAACTTTAAGGGCCGTAGTTTAAATGTATAGGATAAAATAAAAAATCGTTGCGAGGACCAGTTATTAATTTTACTGACATTTTTATTACTCTTAAAGACATTTATTTTCTGAGACCCTAATTAATTATACTGTCGACTTATAAAGGTATGAATACAAAAATATTTGCATAAAGTAAAATATGATCGTTTGTCGGTTTAGCAAGTCATTAAAAATGTTTAAATATAGAAAAAATGCGCAGGAGTAGCAGGGTGGTAGAGTACAGTCCCACGTACAATGTTCCTACGTCCTCTAGTTGTTTTAAAAATAGTTGGAGCATGTATATCACTACTGTACTGCCACTTAAAGTGTGAAACGATCATTTGGGGCTCGCGTGGGCCGCGTCGCAGTTGGTATTCTTCATACAAAAAACACGAGGCACCCCGTTGTTTTAGAGCTAAAAAAATAATGAAATATGCCTCTTTATAGAGTTTTTTATGTAAAACGTTGAGAGTTTTAAACGCCTTAGTTTTTAAAAAGTACAACCCGCGGCGAACGTATTTGTGTTTGGTAACGAATTCGGATTGAGATTTTTTTTATATTGAATGTTTGTTTTAGAAAATTAACATTCAATAATATAGGTATAACTGAATTTTATTTTTATTAAATCTAATATTTTGTGTGTATTCATATTTGATAGAGAAATAACGCATTTAAATAAATTCGTTTATGCATAAAGCGCGTGAGGTAGCGTTTTAATTTAATGTAGCATGAATAATTTAGATTAAAGTTGGTCATACAAAATAGGTTGCTTCATTTTGGACAGATGGTTGTGTGTAGAAATTAAATCTATTCATGTGAATGAACAGGAAGGACCATAGAATTGAGTCTGCTCTGAATATATCTATAGTTAGTTCCTTCATTAAATGTTAATATTTATCGTAGAATTTAAAATAACAAGCAAAAAATTATCGTGCATGACGTCAGCATCATCTCAAATGCTTGCAAAGTTATAACAGTTGCGAAACATGTCACCACATCTTCAAAGAAAACTTATTCCTAAATTCTTCTCATGTAGATCCATTAAATCACCTCCTAATTTTAAAGTTCCGACTCATCTGAGTAAACACGTACCATACGACCGGTTGTAACGTCGAGTAGACTAAAATACCGGGGTTACTGTTCAAAACCATTCGTCTTAGACTTGCATGTCATGCCCAATAGCACCCATCAATGTTCCGTGTATTTGGCTGAAGCACGTAACGCACTTATTTTAGAATCTTAAAATAATATTGTTCTTTTTCTTCCTCTCCATCTATTGTCGTATTAGCATCTGGAAGTTGACACGTTGCGACACTGACGAATTGTAACTTTGAAATCGGTTTTTCAATTTATTTTTCATGTCAGCAACGTTGTTGATCCACCATCCAATATTTTTTCTTTTATTTTCTGTATATAACATTTCGTTGGTGTTAAAAAAATATTTACAGATGCACTTTTGATATCAATTTGCTCAGTTTGTCAGTCTAATTAATTGGATTTGTAAATTATATGGGATATTATCAGGCCCGTTTTTTTCTATGGAATTTGTTTATAAATATTTGAAATATTTTTTTTAATTTTTTCTTTAACTATAAAAAAAAAGCCTATAAGTTGGTTTGATATTCAGTTTGATTGTAAGCTCACTATTATAGAATACCTTAAATTATATCCAAATCCGTGTATCCGAATGCAAATCCACCAAAATAAAGGCAACGTTATTACTCTATGAATATGAATGAAAACACATGAAAACTATATTCTTAGAAAAGACGTGTAACGAGTCAATAAAATTTCTAAAGTGACTATGAACTCATCGATTCAGAATCGAATTAGCTATTTCATCCCAAATAATATCGATTTCAATGGTGTATTTATTAGTGGTACAGTACACGGACAGTTTTATTATCATGACCAAGATATTTTAACGAACCGAATGTACGTCTAAAATAAAAGAGGAACATGTCGGGACATTTTTTGTTCATCGGACACTCCATTTAAGTCACAATCGTAAATTTTATTGAAATGTCGCAACAGCGATCGCCGCACGAGATGTCTTGTCTCCGGGGACGAATTTATGCGTAATTCGTAAACAAATTGACGTGATCGGGACGTTTTGAAGGGGACTCCGACTTGACGACTTGACGCGTCTTTTTGAATATTTACGAGATGTCTGTTATACATTCTGTAAAGTTTCACGTTCCATGTTTTATTAACCGCTACACTTGCGCTTTATCCATCATTTCTTAATATTATTGTGAATTCGTCCGTCTTTAAAACCGATTTAACGTATCGTTTGCGCTTTAAGAAATGACACCTCAATGCTCCTTCAGTCTGCTTCGTATGGCTTCTTAAGTTGTAAAATGGTATCACCTTACACAATAGATGCTATTGTCTTTTTATAAGGAATACTGTATATTCATTTCAAGATTAATTTGATCTTTGTGTTTTGCTTGGTTAGTTACGATATCGGGAACTGAATCCACTGTTTGGGTATTTTTATCTTTAGCTTTATCTTTCCCTTAGTTACTTAGTTTCCTTTTTAGCTGTCACTTGGTTTAACCATAAAGTATACACTATACGAGTATTTTTATAAAAACGTGTTGCTACGGCATAGTATCTGAGAGCCCTTAACTAAAATTTACGTGCGTCGGAAACTCCGAATGCGACGGTATTGTGAAGTTTATTAACGAACGCAAAAAACCTCGAGCGAAACTTTACAGAATGGGGCAATAAACTTTTTAATTTGTGGCGAATTCAATCAATAAGAACAGGAGAAGTGTCGTAAACACGGCCGTGGTCTGCGGCGCCCGCGGTGCAAGTGCCACAGGTTTTCTCAACATGGCTTCCTGCTGTTCAGTGTTGCCATCTAAACGGCTATTAGTTACGTTTTACGCGAGACGCGCCGGGCGTTCCAACGTGTTTATTCTTAATTGACTCCTAAATATCGCTCTTTTTGGCCATGTGTCGTGTTGATCGGACATATTTATTTGAAGGCATGGAAGCGCACCCTTAAGTGAGCCATTCGTACACAGTTTTATAGCTGCGGACGCGACGCTCGATACAGTTCCGTTGCTTGTTAATTAAGGATCTGCGGCCACGCTTTATGGTAGGCAATAGTCACAACAATAATACATCTCGAGCAGTCGCGTTTCCTTTCTCAGTTGCCCGAGGACGCTTCTTGGCTTATCTGATGTCGTAAGGAGCATCGGGAGAGGCTATCGCTGCGTCAGACGTCCGTTGTCCTGCTCGTATTATCTGCACACTAAATAAAAAGCTTTTCCGCGGCTCGTCGCAGTCCTCACCGCGGACACCCAAGTCTTTCTTCCCGCTGTCCTGGCTCTCGTTTATCGCACGTGACGTGACAATTCTTTTATTCCCGACACTTTGTTTCCACATAAATTACTCGACTGTTCGCTGCTACCGAGGATTGCTTCGGCTAATGTCACAACTCGTGGATTTCTTCCTTTATTCAGTTTCGTTTTGCATTCCGCCAGCTGTGTTTGCTCATTGTCTCTTCGCTTTAAATTAAAAAAAGATTTTGTTTTTATTCGCGCTGTCTTCCTCGCCCACGACTTTATGTGACGTCAAGTTTGGAATGAAGTATTCTTATTGTTGCGCCGCAGTGGAGTCTTTACGCAACGTTGGATTGCATAAATTATTTAAAAGGTTTTATTTTAATTAAAACGGGTAAAGGGGGTATTTGATCTGCGTATTTCTTGTTTGCGTATATAATTTGCATAATGTGGCTTGCAAAGCTGCAACGTTGTAAGTTGGATAATCAGAGAGTCATTGACTCGATATTAATATGGCGGTGGTTCAATAGCAGGTTTGTATAATTGTCATACAATCCGCTCACATTCATGATCACGCGCAGGTGGCGGGCGCTCGGACACGCGCCTTCATAGCCAAACACATACTTACATACATGTTTTAATGCAAGCTGACATTTTATTTGATAGATGAACGACGTGTACGAAAGTAATCATTGATTAATTAAGCGTAAAATTCCATAAAATTTACCAAAATATTTTTTCTAAGAACTAATGGAATACCTCAGTAATTTCAGCCAGAACTGTCGTAATAAACAGAACCCTGCTGAAGCAATACAGTGTTCACTAGCAAAGGTATTCGAATATTGTTCAACCTGAAAGCTCTGATGACCACTAATTCCTATTCAAAGACCCTTTACCCGACACATTATTAAGGGAATCTGTCCAAGGGAGGCCGAAGTAACAAGTGCCTAATCTCCTTAGTGGTTACATCACGGTTCGATGTCTCATGAAAATTAGATCCTTTACTTAGTTGAACTTTGGGCGCCCTTTCGAAGGTATATTGGTGTTTTCGAACTACTCACAATAAGGGAAACTGAAACAAGTAATTTATTTAGTTCGGTTTTAGTTTTATTCTATGTTTACTTCATGTTTTGTTTTTTTTTATAACTAGTTTCAGAATTATTTTTGACACTTCATAAGTGATTCAAATAATGTCAAAATTTTCTATCAACCTAATTAGGTATTTTAATCTAAGACTAAAAACCATTAATAATTATCGTGGTACAGAGGCCAGCACATCAAGTTACCACAATCTGTCAAATTTCTTTGATAGTATTTCAACTTTATTGCAAAGACATAAGGTTCATTTTTAATTGAGAAAATCTGACAGTTAGGGATAGCTCGATGTGCTGACGTCTGTACATAGACGGAACCGTTTGTACAGTCACGAGCAAAACTATGTATACACTTAGCTAATTTCATAAGCGTTTTTCTGCTTCCGGTTTTTCTGTTTTCTTAATTATTGAATGAATTTGTATGTTGTATCTTAAGGTTGAAATAGTTATTTTACGAGAAAATCGGTTCTGAAAATTACTAGGTGTATACATATTGCTGCTCGTGACTGTAGATATGCGCATGAGCACAATAATCTGATCTAAACATAATCAATAGGCATATAGACTACCAAATGATAGAGTCCAACTAATGATAAATGATCAGTATGATCACATACAAAAGATCAGGCATCTGCTGTGATCACTGGACCATTGTTACATTTCGTGGACAAAAAACAGACGTTACTGTGCGCCTGGAATAGTTTATTTAGTGATTAATCTTCTCATTAGGATTTTTGCGGTTGGGTGAACAATTGACCACACATTTTTAAAAAAACTGATGGTACATTTAGCTAGTTGAGCAAATTGTTTATTTAGGTTGCCTATCTTTATTCAACATTCGAAAAAATTAAGTTTTTTGCTAGTCAAAACGAATGTCCAACTGTGTAGTTCTATGCCCTGATAATGATTAAGTCAAAACTACAATTCGTATATAAACACATGTACAGAGGCCAGCACATCAAGTTTCCACAATCTGTCAAATTTCTTTGATAGTATTTCAACTGTATTGCAAAGACATAAGCTTCATTTTTAATTGAGAAAATTTGACAGTTAGGGATAGCTTGATGTGCTGGCGTCTGTACCTTTTTTTTATTTTAAATAGAAACACAACAAGTAAGATATTCCTATATAAATATTGTTCTTTTTACCAGAAACGAAAAAACAAGAGTAACAAACACAGAGCTACAGCAATAAGTAGCGCGTCCATACATCATTGCTGTCAAATTTTCTTGCAGCTAAATATTTATTCAGTAGGTGTATCGCAGCCATTAGATATGTATTATTAGAACCATCAATCATTTTAACAAAGCGATGTGTAATTAGAGAAGAGCTTTAGATAATTTTATGAGTAAGGTTTCTGTTCCTGTTCCGAAATTATTAGGTTTTATTTGTTTTTATTCAAGTTTTTTGAGGAAACTTGGGAAAAACCAGACACGTCACATCTAATAAAATGCATGTAGTACATTATGATTACTAGAATTTTTATAATATGTTTCAAACAGGCTTAGTGTAGTGATGGCCTAGTGATATCGGGAGCGACTTATGAGTGGTAGGTCCCAGGTTCGAACCCATAGAGGCGTGTTCCGCGTTTTGTAAATTGTTTCCTCACCACTACTCTCAAAATGGTAAAGGAAAACATCCTTAAACTAAAAAATCGATGACATGTGACATCTATTAACTTGGCCTACTCCCTCTTACCGAGAGGAGGTTTGTGTACCAGCAGTGGGAAAATTATAGGTTGATTATGCAAACAAAAAAAAAGTATAAAACTATGCTCTAAATAGGCGAGTTCTTATTTTGTTATGTATTTAGTATAAAATTAAATAATTAATTAATAAGTCTGAAAGTGACACCGGTGACTGAAAAGTTGTGTGGAAATCGGCTGTCATGGTATGGGCATGTTATGCGGAGGAATGAGGAAAATGTTGTCAGGAAAGTTGTGAGCATGAATGTGGATGGCTATACAAGTAGAGGGGGACCAAAGAAACGATGGATGGATTGTGTGAAAGATGATATGGCTAGGAAGGGAGTAACTACCGAGATGACGACTAATAGAGAAGTATGGAAGAAAGAGACATGTTGCGCCGACCCCAAATAAATTGGGATAAGGAATGATGATGATGAGTATAAAATTAACAATAGAGTATCGAAAATTGTTTTTACATCAAACGTAATTAAACGTGTTTAAAAAGAAAACCCATTGCCTGGTAAAGATTGAAAATAATCACAAAATATGCATAGTTGTACATAGTGTCGAAATCTCTACAGCACATACAAACATACAAAGCAAATTGCAATTTTCTAGTACAAAGGATCTAGAAACTCCTGACAATAACTTCGTATCTTATTCAATAATCCTAATAACATAACCAGTGTTAGAATGGGACTTAAGATAACGGTAGAATCAGTGCATTGACCTGTACAAGCCCAGTTCACGTTGTAAATGAGTACTAATAGTTCTATGCCTCAGATCAAGCTTATACTTGTATCTACTTCCTAAGTAGCCGAGCAGCGCACATACCGATTAAGTGTCCCACATGCAAAGTGGACTTTAATAATACGCTTACGATATTAAAATGGTCGAATATCAATTGTTTTTTTTTATGGTTTCCTTTCTAACGTTTATTTGCAATACATCTGGCCGTTTCTTCTTTATGTTAGGGTATGCGTGCGGGATATTATGCAAAGGCCTTCTCAATAGATTTGTTTTTTTTTGCAATAACCGTGCTAATAATATAAAGAAGGGTGGATGTGTTTGAAAGGAATTAAATAGCTCTATGATATCATGCTTCAATTTATAAACGGCAGATGCTTCCATAGACAATTTCACATCGGAGGAAAATGTAATTCTCAAGAATGATGTGGATGAAAAATATACTTCTAAAAAAGAAGAGTCGACGGGCCCGTAGAATAAACACTCATGTAAATATAAGTCGATTTAAGTTTTTTTATCAAATGTATACATATTTACAACAGCAAGCAAAAACAAGTAAACTAAATGAACAAATACCTTTCACATAAATTTTCTACAAATTTAATTTTTTTGCAACGTATTTGATTCGCAACTTTAATGCTTCGCACTGCAACTAAACAATATTGAAGATACGACTTTGTTCTTGGGACCCGTCAAGATATGAAATCCAACTCGATACTAGCACCCTAAGTACGTCCTAATTAAAGGAAATGTGTTAGCTAATGCCCGCAACGGATGTGCTCACAACCGCTTACCGCTAGTACAGTATTTAAACAAGATGTGTTCCTTTACATGTGGCTTCAATAATATACCAGCAAGTGTTCCTTGAACTCTTTACATAGTACCTACTGCATAAATTGATAAACTATTAGTGCTTCCACTGTCATCTTTTGGGATTGTTAAATATAATCCAATGGTCTTCTGTCCGTGGCTGGCGTCAGTTAAACATCTTCACTCTAACAAATAACATTGTATTGTATTGCCTCGGCAATATATGAAGCCTAATGCTTACCAATATTGTCATCTATTGTCATTAGACTTGGCAAAGCCTAAGTAATAATTATTATTATAAATGCGAAAATAATGACTGCTCCCGCTCTGGGTGGAGCGGAAGGGAGGGTCAGACTCTTACTGACTAAAACCCATCCATGTTCCTTCCGTAGCCCTTTATGTTCCGGGGTAGCGGTAACCCTTTCGGACAATCCCGCTTACCCGGCAACCTTTCCACGCCTAAGCTACTGAACTGATCATCCTGAAATTTTGCATATACATGAGGTACTTACCTTTCATCCCGAAAAAAAGTACGGGTCCGAAAGAAAACAACAATAACGTTCTTGTGATAAAAGATGCCGCCACGTGTTCGTTCCGTTCTGACCCCGTGATTGCAATGGCCAAAAAAACAAGCAGAATACAACCCGAATTAATTGTCAAATTTTAAAAGCCGTGGGCAAGCTAATAAATAATAAATATGATAACAGTTACATTTGCGTTTTAGAAATTATGCCTCCTAGAACCATGATTAAATAACATGAAGCAAAAGGCCATACTATCGTTGGCAGCTACACACTACACAGCCTCAGCTCGATAACATATAATTGATACACAAACAAATAGACAATCAGGATAATATATTAGAATAGTATATTTATTACTACGCCTTTTGCCTTAGGCAGGATAAACTTTAATACGGCAGCCGAACGAGATACAACTTAATTTAATCTAAAGGCTAAATCAACCAGATAATTGATATAAATCGGCATACATTGAACTCTAACGGGTATTAGCATCTAAGTTCCATTATAAACGGTTTAAGACAAGATCTTTGCATTAAGAGATCTATCTTATTTGATTCTTTTTCTTCGAATTCTGATGGACCGGAATGCATCAATCACGAAGAAATCAGTTCCAATATAAAATTATTATCTATTGGATCTGATCCGTCTGTCAGAGTTCAATCTTCTAAATGGATAGCAATATGTATGACAGCTTCAGTTTTTGTACGACCTACATGAAGGAGTTATGTCATAGGTTGCTTTTTTTTTGGTAGCCTAGATAGATAGAACACTTAACTTTTCAGACATATCAAATTTCAACTGATTCTTAAAATTGGTAGTTATCTTTAATGTAAGATTTTCGAGTAAAATTTTCCATACTCTGAGTGTAATTCAGGGAGCAAAGTGTACGAAAAAGTATCTCGACCCTTTGTATCCTTTGATGCTAACCTTTTACCTTATAATATTTCCGCTAGAGTACAGAGGCTGGAGTAATGAACTTTTAGAGAATTAGGGCTTATATGCATAACACACACTCACATCACAGCTGCAGAATATGAATCTACTGATAGATCTTGGACGGATATTTCAATTTAAACACGCGTGAACGGTACGGTACGTGTTTTTCACATTTGCGTTAATTTGTTACAAATATCTAATAAATGTATTCTTGTTACAGGTACAAACGACTTCCTTAGCAACCATTGATCACAATTTATTGTAAGTAACTAACCACGTTCATGAATGGACATCAATTATACGTAACTGACACAAGTCAGAAATAAAATCTCTTTGTAGTAGCGGTATTCGACGTATTCCTTGTACATCCGAACCTTTTATAGAGCGGAAATCGTACGTATAGGTCGCAACACAATCGGGCTCACAAAATAAATCGTGGCCATTGAAAGTTGGCAAAAGACACGTTCTAGCGTCATTTCAATAAAAGTTATTGTATAGAAAATTGACAATAGCTAGAGGAAGTGATGTGTCCTGTATGGAGGCAAGTGGACTGTTTATAATTTGTCCATTGTGGGCATGTAATGGAACGTGTCCAGTGGCCGCCGAAGCTATTGTTCGCACACAAGCGATCGATGCACTTCCTTTCTAATTGGCTTTCACACTACACACAAATATCCAGATAAATAACGTAATTGATGGAAAAATTGTGAATGAACAGCGGTTACTGATACCGTTTTTGTATCGTTTTGGGGAACGATCATTGTTGACGGATAAAAGAGGTTCGCGGTATTACGCGCGGTAGACCGAATATCCGGACAGTCAACTTTACCAACGTTGAGATGGTATCCGACTATACGAATATTCCGTCACAACATTTTAGAAGATGTTGTGGGCAAAATCGATCCATGAATCGCTTACAAAAGCGGATAAGCAAATCTTTAAAGGATCAGTTTGGGAAAATATTTCTAACCTTCTTTATCATTTCATTCTTAAAAAACGTAGGTAGGTACTAGTATAAGCATAATGCTCTGCTCTAAAATAGAAATATATTTATGTTTGCCTCTTAACTGATACATTTTATTTTCCCATGCTTAACTGTGAATTAAAAGTACCAGTAACCATTATATATTTTTAACTCATGTGGCAAGTTATTCATTAAAATCAATAAAACCCCCGTTTATCAAAAGGGTTTGCGTAACAATAATCCCTAATGCGCAAAATAATGTCAAAACATTTCCCCTCTAAGGAATTTTCTCATAATCTCTCCTCAGTAGTCAGATTACAATGGCTACCGCGAGAACGCACGATAGCTAATCGCATTACGTCTCTTAATAATTAATTCCCCGATATTTCATACGGCATGATAGACGTTATCTCCAGCCCCATCTGCATCTGATACATCGAGTGCCTTACTGCAACCATTTTACTAAGATCTTCCATAAACTAACGACATTGTATTCCAGACAATAGAGTTCCGAAAGGTCATCCTACGCTGGTCAGTTTTTACTAGCAGCGTGGCGGACTCCGGACCTCCTAGTGGGTCAATCGTTAACTGTTTATGTGATTTTTATTGCCGTTTGTGAACTATATTAAAATGCTTTATTAAAATTCTAAGCACGATACATGATGTAAGTTTACGATCTGTACGGAACGTTGCTAAATGTTCATAATGGCTTCATTCTGGATTTCAACGCGTTTATGGTGTGTTTGGGCATTTTTAAGATGCTAATCAGTGAATTGTGACGTTGAATCAGTACATCTCAACTTTTTCTGCTTCAGACCGCATTTTAACATCAATTAATTAACGAGGCATCTTTGGACAATCCATATGGGTAGTCAAACGAGTTGCATTTGGTCTCGAGGACCACTAGAATTTAAAAAGGTTTCCTTTCATATTACATAAAGCAATTTCAATCTAAATCTCAAATTCTCTAAATCCAATCTAAAATTCGTATCAAAGCGTTCAATATCGCTGTCTCCCATAGCTCGAGACGAACTCTGACGTCAGAGCACCATTTGTCAAGCTGAGCCGGCATTGCACTGAGCTCGACTTATCTAAGAAAGCTGGCTTTACTTCCATATCACACTGAATATCCTGACTCGATACGGCATCGAGGCGCTATACAGATTTATTAGTCTATAATTTATGAGACCTATTTTGTAGCCATTTTGACGTTTATTCGAAGATAATATTGAACTTGTAATAGCTACAAATATAATGCAAAACAAAGTAGCAAGGGTTTAAGATTATGTTGGTTTAGTAAAGGATAATAAATTGCAGGCACCGATGTGTTCACTTATCTTTATCTTGGCCTTAAGTTGGCAGATAAAATTAAACGATTTCGTATCTCTGGCTTAAATGGTTTGTCTTTGCTTTACATTCACTTGTTAAATTATATATAATTTGAATTTCGCTACTATTCCTTTAACTGGTTTGTAATTATGAGGTAGATATTTTGCCAGTTATTTTTAGCAGCTGACCTGAATTTTAAATTGAAATAATTGTACCTACTTACACTACCTACCTACTTTCTTCTTGGGTGTCCACAAAGGAATGTACGGTCGCCAGTGAATCAAGTTATACCAAACTGTCAAATTTCTCCAAATGACTTTAAAGGTTAAAACGTTGCATTTAAGATCAAAAACAATTGAGAAAATTTGACAGTTTGTGGTAACTTGATGAGCTGACGACTGTACATTTACAATGTAAAATAAAACATTGAAAGATAAAACTAATTACAGTTTAAACAACGACATTGCCAAAATGAAGTTGTGTACCACATTTAAGACAAATATGGTGGATGAAAATTTATATAACTAGGTTATGGCACGTTGCCAAGTTACCACCCATTTACTTGCAATAGCGACCCTTACCCTCGGTCGGCTTTTACAACCAGTTTGGGATGGTAAGCAACTCATGTACTTTATGTCGGTTTTTTACTTATAAAAATATTGTCGAAGAAAACTTGGAAAACTTGTACCTAGGTGTAGCAGTTATTTTTTTTTGCCTGAAGGTATAATTTGATAGGTACCCATAACCGAAATACCTTTTTCCTGGAAATAAAACCTAATTGATAAACCAAAAAATAAAAAAGTATTGTAATTGATATTGAGCAATGAGTCACGCAAAGTGTTATTGGGTTTTCCGTCTGGAATTTCTCAGTAGCGGCCTCCAAAGCATGGATTTGGGCCGCTTTGTTGGCAATAGGCTCGCCCACTTTACATGGAGCTTAAACTTAACTGGAAAAATGTGCGTGTACTGTAGGAACACCTCTGCCTTCCCTTCTGGGATTACAAGCGTGATGTTATGCATAAATGGTTTTATTTTTGTAAATATAATCATATTTCTCACAAATACCGAAAATTGTTTTGTATTGTTCTTTGTATTGGATTCTCTTCTGTTGGCTGTCATTTGTGCATCTTTAACAGTCGTTACGGGTCGTCAGAAGCCCGAAAATCTGACAGTCAGTCCTACCAAGGGGTATCGTATTACCCAGTTACTGGGTTGTGGAGGTCAGATAGGCAGTCGTTCCATGTAAAATACTGGTATTCAGCTGAATCCGGTTAGACTGGAAGCCGACCCCAGCATAGTTGGGAAAAGGCTAGGCAGATGATGATGATTTGTATTGGATTCTTTTAGCCAATTTATTTAACTAAGCAGCAGGTCTCTCTAAAGAGCCCAAACTATTCGGTGCAATTGTAACATCTGCGGCAATTAGAATGCGTCATTATAGATACAGGAAACATGCTTAGACAAAAAACATGACATGTAACGGATACTTAAACTGATGTTCATTTTAACTTTAAAGTACACGATTAGGGTACAAGTTTAACAATAAAGCCTTTTCATGTTTGTATTAGAAGCTTCACTTATTTTTATGCCCCACATTTAACGGCCACTTGTAATGTGACAGTTATGTGGGCGAAACAGTAACGTTATTGTCCATAGGGAAGACTGTCTACAGTTTTTAAACATATGCACGTCGTTCAAAGTTTAGTGACCAGTTTCAATTAGTGGAGTAATTGACATTATACACAATCCAAGCATCGTTGGCACCGCACATTTTGTCTATTAATTTATAGCCATTGTTGCATGTATTTTTACCGAGGGTCCGTATATTGCCGAGGAGTAAATGATATAACACTATAAGCGGCATATATAGCGTATATTAAAGTCACAGAAAAGATAACTTTTATCTCTTCTGTGATTCAAGTACTACAACTTTCAATCTAAGGGTCACACAAAACAACATTGGTTATAAATTAACAGACAAAATGTGCGGTGCCAACGATGGATGGATTGTGTGAAAGATGCTGCTAGAAAGGGAGTGACTACCGAGATGACTAATAGAGAAGTATGGAGAAGCCATGTTGCGCCGATCCCAAATAAATTGGGATAAGGGCAGGAGAATGATGATGATGTTGCTTATCTCTGGCTAAAGCGACAGTGTTTTCAGTAGGTACGTATTGTATAATTATCGCTTGCTTAAAAATCGGTGGAGGAAAACATCGTGAGGAAACCAGCATGTCTGAGACATATTTCTCAACAGCATTTGCAGCTAAGCCAGAGGCTCATAGGCAGCATAAAAACTCTGACACCAGGTTAGTCACTAACCACCTAATGGTTACATAACCATAGGCTCAGTGGTATCAGCACCAGCTTACGATCGCACGTTCGAACCCAGGTAGTCGCTTTACTTAGTGTATTTAATCATAACCCAGTGGCTGTTGTGAGTGGTTGTTGTGAGTGGTTTCTTCACCGTTGTGTTCACTGCTCTCACATCGGTAAAGCAACCACCAAGAAAAAAGTCGTAGAACCAAAATTACGAAGACATATGACAGTGTAACATTAAAGGCTGATTATGCGTATAGTATGTGACATCCATCAAACCGCACTAGACCCGCTTGGTGGATTACGGCCCACTCCCTCTCACCGAGAGGAGGCCTGTATCCTAGCAGTGGAAACATTACAGGCTGATTATGAAATTACGCAAGAGTTAGATGACCCGATGACCTGAAGAAATCAGGCAATGTTAAAGGTGGAGTAACTACCAGGTGTTGTGGCGTAACTAAGGAGAGGCCAGCGTCAAGCATTGAGCTGATTGATTACATTACTACATATTTGCAAATACTGAAAATACATCCATTTGTTTGCTGCTAAGATGCTATAGTGTTGATTTATTTGTAAGCTTTGATTTATCTAACGGGCAAATGGCGTATAATGTTGTTTATTAACCCATTGCAGATCTACGCAAGGCACAATGGAATTTTAATTGTGTCTGTAATAACGGCATACCGGAGGTGAATTAGGTAACAGTTATGTGATGACTACATTACCTATGGTTTATATGATCACCACAGTGTTCAAAGTTAAATGAATTGTCTCGAATCGTACTATTTTTTGGTGATATTTGTAAATGGTTTGAAACTCAAATCAAACCACCTTTTTTCCTTAATATAAAATCACGTTCAATAACACTTTGCCCGATCCGGAAATCAAACCCAAGATCTTATGCTCAGAGTCAATTATTTACCGTCTTTATTTCCATTTTTACCGAAATACAGAGTAGTCGGGTAGTTAGGTCAATATATTTCCTCAAACAGAACTATTAGAAAATCCTCCTACACCTAACCCATTTCTTTTTACTAAGATAAAGTTGGTCTAGACATAGATAAGCATAGGATACACAAGTACAAAATGCTGGCACTAGGCAAAAGCATTTACTTAGTCGGCTTTTGTTTTTGCTGATTTAAGTACCGTTTATACTCTAAGTGGCTAGTCAGATTCTGTAAGTAGATAATCTTTTTTTCTCCTTTGTTTCCCCTAATGTTCTCGAGGAAATTCTCTCAAAAGCCTTTGTCCGATATTTATGAAAATTCTTCGGAAAGAAATTGTATTGTTTCGCTAATTATATGCGCAGTTATTATTGCGATTTTGTAAGGAGTGTTCGGACCTCGAGTTGTTTTTATTCGCTTTAGAAACAAAGGATGAGAATCTTAATTTGTTTCAAACATTATTTACCGAAATATTTCCAAAGAATTTTGAAAGCATTAATGTTATAAACATAATAAAGATTATGAAGGCTTAAAAACTAAAATAACAGGTGATACTAATTTTAAGATATTACAAAAATACAATGTTAAGGTCCTGTTCCATCACTGTGCGATACTGTACTGCATAGTGTACGGCACAAATGTTTATTTCACTCTCTCACCTGCTTAGCATGCTTACAACAATTACGCACAGCTTTGACGGTGGAAATAGATCTGTAACTCAGTACGTGTTCTATACAAAATGTTTATCGCCAAATGTGTTGAACATAATTTTGGCGGAATCGCAACTTAAGATATTATTTTTTTAATTAATTGTTGCCTAGAGCGTAGCATGGTGACAGATTTCCTTAAAATAAAAACTAAAAATTATTTTAATTAACAAAGTTTTATAAACACTTTTACCCAATATTAAATACGTAATACTGTGATCCTCAATTTCTGTAACAACAAAGTAAGCAAAGAAATTGTTACGTAACTTAATTAGCAAAATGGCCTAAAGCTGGGAATTACGTGAGTTATGGTTAAGATCTTCTACGTAATGACTAGCCTTAGCAAGCTTATACCTGTATGAGTAGGTACAAGCTTAATGTACCCGAGCCTTATGTAAGTGAGGTTACATGTCCGTGACGCAACTCATTTGACATTTAACCGTAGCACGCTTACATGCCTCGCCTGCATTTCTATTAAGTTCAACCATCCAGTCTCCGACGCAATCCAATTTATTCTCATCAAACTCATCTCATAGTAGTTTTTTGTCCGGCACGATATCGTCTCTCGAATATTTTAATTTGAAAGTACCAACATAAATAAGAAGCTATTACGTTTACAAACGGCCGGGCCTCGGCTGGCGTGACCACGCGACAAAGACTCAGGTAGCATCGGACCGCGGCCTCTCCTAAGTAAATTGGATACCAATCGAAGCGTGACGATTTTATCTTATAAAAAAAATTCTTACCCTTTCTTTAGTATCTTTACGTAATTCTGAACACACAATGGACAGGTCTGGTGGTTCTTTCTTCTCGTAAAGAATAATATTATGATATTGTGAATAAATGTTACGATACCGGCGAACGTCTGCTTTTATTGGCAGTGCTGGCATCAGACCGTTACGCAGCCCCAGATTCGCGATAAAAAAAAAAAAAGAAACCGCTCCAATTTCTAAAACAGTTTCTAAGGAAAGTACTCGTACAATATAGAATAAAGTGGACTGAATTTAAAGAACATTTTTAACTGTCATTGAAGTGGATATGAAAACAAACCACTCGGATATTGTTGACCCACTCGTCCTATCTTCGGCAACCGTTTGTAGGGCACCGTGTTCTATTACAATAATGATTAGCACTTCCATAAAGTCAAGCTACAAAGCGTGCTGGCCAAAGATTTATCACGTTGCAAGTAGAGCGAGTATACCATCACCGTAAATATCCGCCTTACGCTTCCACTTCCTGTGAACTCCTTTCTATTGATTTATAGCGAGGGTTTTAAAAGCTAACTTTTTATAAAGCAACTCCGGCCAGTTGTTTCCAACTGTCTGCAGCATCTGGCTTCTTTAGTTCAGTTTTTACTTGGCATTTTAAGAACTTTGTCATTTTAAACTTTGTACGTAAAATGATTTTAAGGGGTGCTTGAAAAGTTCGGCCAGACGTACCTGATGCCGATCTGCGCAGAACAAGATAAATCACAACGCTCAATAGATTGAAGAACAAATGCGCACAGCGACAGATGAATAGTAAATGAACTATATTTAATCGACTTAGCAATGGAAAGTTTCATTCTGTTTCTGCGTCCATAAATCCTTATTAATCCTCATTTGGAAGCCCATTCAATAAGCAATAATGAAAGACCTATAGCCATAATACCAAGGGGCACTTTCTAGCTCAATGGTTAATATTATAAATCAAATAGTCGTGTTCTTGTCATCAGTGCCGCAATATCAAAGCTCGTTGCAGATAAACCGGACTATTTAAAATGTTGGTTTGTCGACAGCGATTTAGTATTAAACGTGGGTCTACACAAACTTGTTGGTTGTGCTAAGCAACTGCGGGCGAGTATTTTGTATTACGGTTACTTGTGCTATCTTTATGTCAGTTTATTTAGCTTAACACTAACTTAATTGGCTATAAATTAAGCGGCTGCAAGTTAGCCAGTTGCCGACTATACGGTACGCTTTCTCGTCTTGTTAGATCTGCCTATAGTAACTGGGTAAATGCGGAAAATTTATATACCTATGTTATTGTACGTCCCCACCGGTTAGGTGTAATAAATACTTATTGTTTAGTACGCCACCGGTTAGTTCAGATTGTATGAAAATTTAAGCGCGTTTCAAGTTTCGAGACATTTATGTGACTGTTACGAGTTTGTAATTTCGTGAAACTTGAGACTACATAAAAATTTATGCCCGCGTTGAGAGAAGCATAAAACCCATTTTGGTACTTGCATTTTACATTTAAGTGAATATTTACGTATCAAGACTATTCTACTCTAACAAACTCTTTAAATTCACACCGGTAGCCAAAGAGAATTTAATTCGCTACTGAAAATTCTAGTCTGCTTATCCCATGTCACCTCACATAATCACGAGTGCTTTGCACCGGTGTAATTGGCATTCCAAATTCAAATCGAATCGATCAGATACCATTTTACAAATCACGTCAAAGCTTAATGGTAGTTCACATTCACACGCATAGAAGCCTATGAAGGGATACATAGTATAAATGATTCATAAGCACATGCACACACTAGCATACTGATGCCTCCGCTAGGCACTTGCTAACACAAGATTGTTCCTAGTCGCTGGAGCTTAAAACAGGTGGAGTCACAATTAGCGGCAATGTACCTAAAGTGTCTGATGTACGATTGTACGCCCACCTTTACGACGCACGGGATTTTAGTTTGTTAAGGCGCAGTGACGACGGAATGAATTTGTAATGCATTTTTTTAATTTTTTTTTGCTTCTTCTACCACCTTTTTCCTTTTTCGACATTTAATCAAATAAATAAAAAAAATATTAAAATGCCATGTCATGCAATGCAAAAACGTTAACGTTTTATATAAATCCAGGGCCCAACTAAGTGTTTACGCTTGCCGAAACACGTAAAGTGTTAAACTCTACATAATAAATAAACTTTTTTATTGCGACTCATTGACAATGTGTATAAAATTACCATACGCATGCAGATTGCAGTTTAACCCTCTAGAGAATTTCTAAGTAAGCCATTTACATTTTGAATGGAGGTACTCGGCCTTAATAAGTCTACATAGGTACACCTAGGAAGGATTACCTCACTTCACGCACTTCTGTTTACCCTACGGGAGAGAGAGGACTTTGTGGTGTTTGTGTCTCTCTCGTGTAATTCTTTCAGGCCTGTTTGTCTTGGATTAACGCATGTCTTTGCTTTTAACGCTACTGTTTGTTCGGCCGCCTACATAAATATTTGTAATACTGTGCGGCCATTTACTAACCCGGTTATGAGCGCTTTAATTGCTCTTCTTATTTTATGCTTTTGAAATATGGTCTTTGATAATTTTAAGTTATGCCGCTGATCGTAAACGCGCTCATAAAAAACGTATGGCCCATTTTAGATCGAAGAAGTGTAGCGCTAATCTCATTAGAGATCATATTCGATTTGATATGGGTTACCGTTCTCATCGGTGGCTAAGATCAAAGGAAGTGCCCTTTAGATTGTGAGATGAGTCTAAGTGTTTCGTGCAACTGTACATTCGGACTAATGATATCTCTATGGTTCACGTTTCTGATCGATAAGTACGCTCGTGAGCAAAATACTAACTACATTATCGAACATAGTCTTACAACATTGGGTCTAAGGTACGGCAGTAAGCTTCTGTCTCAAAAAAAGCACTTCTCTGAATTATTTTTACGATCCAATGTTAATAATGTTACTTATTCGTGATCGGAATGTACCAACGCGCATTTTGTTATTTCAAGAATGGCGTCGATTTAATTAATCTCTCACGTTACTTTAATTTCCACGTAATGCGATGCAATAAAGAAATAACAACACGTTTTTTAATTAAATGACTAACTTCTGTTTAACATTGCAGCGAGACGAATGTAGCGAATGTAAATACAATAACGTCGTAAGCGCTAACATAGTGAAGTTTCCTGGCATTATTTTAGTTATATTTGACGTGAAATATCCATAAAATAGGAATAAACTGATCGCATCTAACTCAATGTAAGCAGTATAAACGACACGTCACAACTTAAATCAGATACATAGCAAAACATAACCATTTCTGAGACCTCTTTACGCCTCCACTGTACTCTACGGTTGCGGATAATTTTCGCATTGCGGCAATCGGATTCGGTGCCGATATCGCTTCGTAACGGTCCTTGCATCGAGTCTGCATTCTACACGATTTCCTTCTAACTTGAATCTTGATTATACTTTGCTTTATCTGAAATGACTTCTAAGAATGCATTATGTTTGTAAAACAACAAATAAGACTAGATGTTTTGATCTATAACGTTTCCGACCGATTAATGTAAGTTATTGCGATTTCTTCGTGGCTTAAGATAAAGACAACACAAGATTACGAATGGAGAATGAAACAAGTCATCAAAATTATTTTGTCAATCGAATGTCAAAGACGCAGGCAGCGGTCAAACAATCAAAGATATTTTATATTATAGATTATTCCGATTGAATCATGGTTCGTTACCAACCGCAGCCATGCGCACATCTGTCGCATGGTCCACAGAACTTCTGAGACTCACAAAAACCGACAGCCTCTGCCCGAAAAGGATAGCTACATATGATACTGCCTTTGGCTGGAAAGGGACAACATTGAATCATATTATCCCCACGGATACAAGAATGTCCTTTGGATTCAATGAATTTCCAAGAAAAATCTTATTTGGTTTAACAGAAATTGCATTAATCAGAATTCATAAGCTGTCATAAGCTATATTGTCAGAGCATTTTCTGTTGACTTCGAGTTCTATAATTATTGCTAAGTTATTTTTATTACACCCACACGTTGTTTATTGTGTGGGCGTATTGTTTTATGAGCTTCCAAATGTTCCAAAATTAGTCAGAAATCCGGACATCCAAACCAAAGGGTTCTCCAAACTAAACAGAACGTTATAATTTCTTGTAATCCTTTACACGTCTTTATCTCAGGGGGAGTGATTTGTGACCGGGATTTGATACGAAATAGATTTGGTATTAGCTCGTAATTGTTGGTAGACAAGGAGCATTGAACTTACACTATTTCCTATTTAGTATCTTTCACATGGATTTGAAAATGGCGTGCGCATAAAAGGGGTGTATAGATGAGTCGTTCTTGTCATTTTTTCGTCAATTCGAGCGTTTTATAGCCTATTGTAGAGACAGGCTTAATAAATTTGGGATTTTATAGTACTAACAAATATTGTTTTTGAACACTACTAATTTTAAAACGTTTTACTATGCCATAAAAGAAGCCATTTTATTTCTAAATCAAGTCTTTTAATTTATCGCCGTTGTTTCATATGTCAAATAGAACGACGTCGTCTATAAAAATCAGTATTTTTATGATAAGAAATCAAATAACAAAGCGTTTTTAGATAATACACTCCATCATTAGACGTTCATTCGACACATAAATCATTGATCGCTATCTGATTTGGAATATTTAATAACATAATCGTCCAGGAGAGCAATACCGGTAGATAGAAGCGAATATTGAAATGCGGGCCCACGACCACTTAACGTACGAAGCCAGTTTTCTTGTTGGAAATGTATGCTATTGTCTCCGGTGAGATATAAAATACCGATATGACCCTACGACGTCTTCGTTGCAAGAAATATTCAAGGGATACGGCCCACACTTTTAATAGCGGTTACATCATTTCCACACAATGAGAGCGCCGTCCACACCCATTCTCTGTCCGTATGATTTGAAATTATAGCACCGTTTTATTTGCTCTCAGCGCATTTATATGCGGTCGCGGAGCCGCACAATGTGCCACAATATTATATGTTAAGGCACCTACATACATAACACGCATCGGTCGGCTGCAAGCGATGTGTCGCACATGTGTCGCAACGCCCGCTCGTGTGGGAGGCAGAATGAAGCAGTAATTTAATCCTTGATTGTGTTCCCATTTAATTTATTCGCCGCATGATCAAATTTGGTACGTGTTTGTGACCATTTATATCATTGTTAGGTCGACAGTGGCAGCTTGATTTAATTCTGCTTTCTACGGAGACTTGCAGGCCGCGACATTGTCCCTATTTAAATGCATGTCTGGATGAGCTGCTAAAGTGTTCGTTACTCTACAATCATCGAGAAATTACAGAGCAGTTGCAAATAAAATTATGTTGACTGTATTCAGAAAGAAGTTTGTTTTACATACAATCGTATTTCCATACGTAATTATGCTAAGGGTTTCATAATAGCATATCAATTTTCTCATTTTGAAAACCAATTGTTTTAAAAGCCATAAACTCTGGCGGGCGCCAATCAAGATATCGACCTCATAATATACATGATCTTTATATTATTGGGGCAGATTTTAGACCGTCTTGGTGTAATTTAAAAATAGTTTAAGGACTGCGGTCTCGTATCATCATAATTATAGGCGGTCCGTCAGAGAGGCAATGGGTATAAAAAGTTAATGATGCTATAATATAACATCAATAAAGTAAATTGGCAGGATGTGTCCATAATAAGTAAATGGGTCAACAATTTGCTCAGAGTATATGTAACATTTTTAAACTGTTCTGTACAGTTTTGTTCTACAAGACCTTTTTATTATGTGCTTTGTTCCAAAAGTGAATAATGAATTCCGTCTCACGTTTTCCGACGACTTTGAAACATTTTATGGTCTTGTTCTAAAGGCAAGATAAAATTGTTGTGGTCTGTCAGGCAATCGCAAAAAGTTGTACAACGAATGGAGCTGATGGAAATAATAATGTTGATACCTCGGTCCCTTCTACTCGATGCGACGTGCGAGAGCCTTGCGAGTCCATATTTCATGAAAAATTCATATCTTCGTTGGTACCTAATGATGTCGATGCCATCTTTTATTGCCGCCGGGGACATATTTTTCATTAATCGTATATTATGATACTACATGCCCGCGATACATCGAGCACTTGATGCCTTATAAAAGAACTAAATAAAATAGGACTACACTAATTAGTAGACAGGTTCGTTGATGTATGGACATGTAGACCTTTTTAAATTGTGAGTATGTACTTTAGGGTACCGTATGTTTGAATGGAAAAACGGAACCCATAGACGATGAATCCTGCGTCTGATTGTCTATCTGTTACAGCCAATTTACTTCAGATCTAATGAATCGATTTAGTTAAAATTTGGTATACATATCAATGTCTGTGATTTCTGAGACTCAACATATAAATAAATAAATTTAAAAATGGAGGTGACTTTTCTGTTACATCAACCGCTCGATTGCTTGCGCGAAAAAAAATGGGTACCTTACTTTGCCAGTTACTTTGGACCGCTTACTGCGCGTTCTGCCCGCTGTTACTAAAACTTAATTTATGACTTCCTCGAGTGGAGTACTTCAAATATTTTTAAAGTTATGAGTAGTCCATGAGATAAGAAATAATGTGTGATCGCTTTATTTTAAAAATATGATTACATTAATATTTTACAAGTGTATAAATTAAGAGTACCACCCATTTTAGCGACTTTTGTAAAACATAGGGGTTTAAAAAAAAAATAAGATCAATAAGTAAATTGTTATTTATTTATTCTTAAACTAGGTTTATCACTGTACATATTTAACAGTATTTGAAAACAATTAACATATAAGAATGTATTAAAAATATTATGTAAAACCAGGTGCAGAATTCGCGGCTGCGTAAAAGATCGTAACTTTTTTTAGGTATGATTTAGGCCACTTTACATTAAAACTAAAGTACATAGAACAAAAATATTACCACTTCTATAGAGGTCATTTTCTTCACTCTTAGATGAATATAATAGTTTAAATGGGTTTTTCTTAAATGTTTGTCAAATTTATAAATTAAAATAAGCGGCACATATTTTTGCCAATTTGCATTGCCTACCTAAATCTTTAAATTTGTAAATATAGACCACCAAGCAATCATATTTACTCATACAATAAATAGGCCAAATCCTGACGTTTCGAAAGCGTCATAAATCTCAAAAATAAAGTATTATTAAAATTAATAAAAAATTAAATAAAAACGGCTACATACGTAACCTGGCTGGGACTTGAGATCAAGCACTTGACGCCCGAACGGCAAAGATGGCGGCCATTCTTAGCTAGGGTTGTCAACTACTACGACTTACAGCTTAAATTAAGAGAACAACATTGTGTTAATATATCAATGTTTTTTTCTTAAAATCAAATTTTATTTATGTTATTTATTTTTGCATACATTTTAAATAGTTTTTAATCGACTTCGAAAAATTAAGGTTATGAATTTTAAGAAAAAATAAAATTGTCATGATTAGTAAAATTTTAAGATGTTGCGTTTAATCTGTTACACGTTGTATGTAAGAGTTGTGTTGTAATATGTGTGTAGGATGTGTGGTAGGTTAATAAAAAAACATAATTAAAATATAAAAAAAAAAATTTAATTATGAAAACATAATTAAAAAATAAAAAACCTAATTAACTTAGATTTGAAAAAATTACTCGTCACCTTTCACCAATAAATAAAATAAAAATAAACCAACGAAAAACACCGACCGCCAACCCTAAGCCAAAACACATATTGCTTCGCGCAACCAAAGCGGCAATATCAAATTGAGTAGGTAAAAACTTACCGGGCGGTTTAATTTTCGCAATCTGTTACAATCTGAAGAACAATTTACACAACTTAATACCTTAAATTGAATAAATATAGTAAAACATCATTATTAATATTGTATGTTTAAGAAAAACATCGTATTTACGATGATATAGCAGTACAAAATTAAGTTCAGGACTACGACACTGCGAGTATGTTTTTAAATGACGATTTTTTAAATGTTGTCTTACAATGTACCTAAAAATATTACTTTAATATAAAAACACACACGTTACAGATTAATTTAGTATATAAACATCAGCAGAAATCAGTAAAATAATAAACTTACGACATATTTTATCACCTCCTTGAAAACACTATGGGGTCACTTCACTCACGTAAACACAACTGACGATATTTCGTTATTTTTCTACCGAGATGTTGGTAGTATGGGCACACGTCTATGAGAAATATATCTGTCTTTGGTTTAAATACATACTACTACGACTCTATGCGTTTGGTATAGAAACTAAATTAAATTAAAAAGACTTCGTCGCCTTGCAACCACGGTTGCACGAAGCAAAACTGACAACTTTTTCGATCGAGCGGTTAAGAAAAAAAAAAAAAAACAATTTAATGTGGGACATATCAAATGAAAGGGCTTGGCTGTGAGGGTCTCACATATTATTATTTTAAAAAATAATTCTAGTTTTAAAAAAAATATTAATTTTGACTATTCCCCTCCCCCCAGACGTATAAGAAGTCTACGGCCTTAATATAACCCGGTAAATCCCCCAATATTGTGCCTACAAACATACACTCGAAATTGGAATGTAGGTATGAGAGAATATGTTTTTCAACAACAATGATAAGTTTGTTCTTGAGCTAATTTCATCTCAATTACAGAACCCTTCATTGTGCGGCACGCACTTGGACAGTGTTTTTATATAAACGCCGTTCAATATTTTGTTTCTATAATACATAGTTAACACCTTTCATATTTTACGAGAACTAAAATACATAATCAATTTCAACTTAAAGTTAAAAAATAAAGCAATAAGACCAACATATCCAATCGTTTCAACCAAATCAATTTTAACCCGGAAATCCAGACCGCTAGAACAATTTATAAAAAATGTACGTCTCATCAAATATTTCGTTTATTTTTATCCCTCGACTTCGACTAACCTACTTTCCACTAAGAACCTAAAACCAAACGGGACTGAAATTGAATTTCTACTTGTAAAAACGGACCGGTAATAGAGTTTACTTACAGCAGATCAAATAAAATAGCAACTCGAAGGAAAGACAGGGTACACAGATGCCTCGGTATACTTACCCATACCACACGTTATTAAAGTCTGATAGTTTTGACCGACTTTTATTAGGTAACGTTAAATTGAATTGAAAACTGCATTAGAAATGGTGCGGTTACCTCGAGCTGTGTAAGTGTCTATTTTGATGGAGTTGTAACTTTCTAGGGTTAGTGTTTGATTCTACGTTTTCGTCGTTTCGTGAAGTTGTTATATTAAGTTCTTTGATGAAATGCACAATATTATTTTTTGGCACAAAAGAAGTTACGTTAACTTGGTTTTGTAGTTTCCTTGTATCACTGTTTATTGGATTAGAATCAGTGTTGATTGTGATCTCAAAGAACAACATCAAGTCATGGTAAGCTATGCTCTCGTCGGACTAACGAAACATAGCCCAACTCTATGCGAGCGTATTCAATAAATTCTTTTGCTTCATCAGTTTAACTGTAATCCGCATCAGGCACTAGGTTTCACCCTTATTTCTTGTTACGCTCTTCAACTCTCCCAATCTGTTCTGCGGAGAAATTTCATTTTTTCTTCGCCATTTGGCGCGCTAGCTTAGATTGTATTTTATCTTTATGCGAAATCATAATTCATGCTGTTTTTGCCTCTTTCGCCAACGGAGGCTGTTAGGTGTTTAATGTTTTCCTCCTATCTAACTTACATGCAAATGCCGTACTCACCATTGTTTATTGTTGTTGATAAGATCACAACTTATGCTACACTTTAATTTGTTGCTACCTCTTTTTAATAAAACTATTTTCACAATTTCAATATCTCTTTCGCAGTACAAAGTGATAAATCAAAAGTTAATCAACTCCAAACTACCGATTGCACTAGTGATTAATCTCGAAGATGTGTCGTTAGATTAAAGGAGAAAAAGTTGTTTACATATCGTATTTCGTAAGTCACTGGCATTTATTTTGTACGGACCTCTGCTTTGACCCCCAAGAGCGCTCGCTCGCTACCCACAAAACAAAATGATAAATGAAGATTATCGGTAGTTGCGCGTTACATAAACGCTGATGGATTGATTGTAAACGACCGTGTGTGCCCATCGATCGATTAGTTCCTGTTCGGCCGCAGCCCCGGGCCTGACTTATTGACGATTATCTTTAATGGATTTCGTAAACTCTTAAGTGTTGGTATGCAACATCCTGGCTCGCCTTTAAAATGTAATACATCCTTGAACCCTAATTTTCTATTCAGATTAACGGTTGACTCGAAGTTACTATCATGGACGCGTGTTTGAACGTTTATCGACTTCTCCTTTTTTTTGTTCCCCGATTCAATTTATTAGCTTGTACGATATTTAAATTCTTTCTGTATGTATCGCGTATATATATACCGTTCAATCTCTAAGTGATCCGTTTTTGGGGGACGTTATCCGAAGTCAAATACGAAA
Organism: Hyppa rectilinea; assembly: GCA_951799385.1. NCBI lineage: Eukaryota > Metazoa > Arthropoda > Insecta > Lepidoptera > Noctuidae > Hyppa > Hyppa rectilinea. The sequence goes on from OX637314.1 coordinate 8,785,852, forward strand.
GATTAATTAAATAATATTCAATAAGCGTTGTTTGATTAACAAAAGGGTAATCTGCGGCGGCATCTAACACAAATACGAGGCCACTCGACGGGCTGTTTTCAATCACCGTCATTCGTTATTCACTCACTTCCCTTTGCAGTTGCCGAAGTATATTCACGTCGTTTTGTTTTGTTTAACTTTCATATTTTAAACTCTCAAAGGCGTAGTCGTGCGATACAATACTTGTAATAATTGAATCGGTTAGAAGTTCGTTGTTTGCGTATTTGGAAAGGGAAAGTTGGTTATCTGTTGTTTAAAAAAAACTTACTGGAGCGAAAAAATAAAATAAAGCGATTAGTCTAGATCGGAGGTGCCTCAAATGTAGTATCGTTTTAATTCGCTTGATTTATGAGGTTCTATTTTTAAATCCGGCGGGAATAAGAATGTAGTAAACATAGCGGGTGTTTTTATTGTCGGCGCATTGCGCACTCAATCTCGAGTGTATTTTTTGTTGTCATTAGTTGACGTGAAATAACACTCCTGCGCTGTATCGTCGTAGAAAAAAAAGTAAATTGTGTGAAAAATTACGATGATTACATCTAATAACGGGTGGATGGACGGAGTCGTTTGATGGCCTCTGCCACAGATTGGCATCATTAGCCGCAATGATAGTGACCTAAAAGAGTAATTTTGTTTTCCTTTGCTACTCTTTGTTCGCTACTTGCTTTCTAAAGCGTTTATTTCATGGGTTAGTTCTAATAATAACAGTCGTAAATAAGAGCAGGTATATTCTGGAATGATCGTTCTTGTGTAAATTTATCTTTATGTCGATAATAGCATCCGGTAAGGAAATAGGCTATTTTAATGTCTGACATTTAGATAACACTTGAATAATCAATCAGTTTTATACTTCTTAAAATGCGTGAAAAAATGTGAAAGAATTTCATGCCAAGTAATTTACAAAACAGCGTTTGTTTTGAATTTGTTGATGGTCGTAAATAACTCAGTAACTAAATAAAAATTTGTTGCTTTCACTACAACAGCGAATGTAAAATCTGGCACTACACACACTAAAACATATTTACGGCCCATCAAGTGCCAATCGCAAAACAAAAATATTAAAAGCACACAAATCGTCACTCTCAACATAAATTGGTCATCACGACATTAAAATATTTGACATTTAGGCCACTGTACTGTGGTTCAACCTTCCCCAGCCATGGGCCATGGCATATCAGGCAATTAAAGCGACCGTCCAGCCGACGGTAAGCAGATGCCCGTCACTTTTATCAAATACATTAAACTGGTTGCTCGAATCGAACATTTATTTTCTTTTTTTTTTGGCCCGCACATAAAACCTCTCGGAACACTGTTCAGATAACGAGTAATGTATTGGTTCTCCGTCGAATAATTAAATGTCCCTTTTATATTGAGTTTGGCCGAAATTTAAGTGCGATTGAAGCGCTAATTAAGCGCTGTAGGTTTTGTTAAGTTGTTTGACTATGGGGTGACGACAGACCCTATTAAATGGATTTGTTTTCATTAAAGGTTGATTTGATTTAAAAAGGATTAGTTGTCCCAAACCGCAAATGATAGAGAGGTTTGAAAGGAGAAAGGCGAGGACTCATTTGTTTCATATATTATGCCCTATGTAGCCATATGGCTTACTAGCTTCTTCCAGCAGCTACGCTCGCGTAGATGTCGGAAATTATCCTACGAAAACATACTGCCGTGACAAAAAGTAACCTTTATCCAGGTTATAAACTATGTGTGTGCTAATTTCATCCAAATTGTTGAGTAACAAACATCCATTCAAATTTTTGCATTATTGGTAAGATTAATAATATGGTACTTGTCGAAAGATGTATCTTATTAATAATTTGTGTCTTGAGTTTTGTCCTTGTGTCTTATGTTGTGTCCCACTGTGGACACAAAACTAGACAAAAATAAATGCGATTTACCAAATCATGTTTTTTTAGCAAAACTAGGATAGTAACGATAATTGCAAATAATACATTTACATAAACCGCACGAAGCGATTATTTCCCGTTTTCTTAACATGACTTAGAAAATTATTTTCCTTTTTAAGCTTGAACTCATCAACAAACTGCATATTGGCAACCATAATTATTGTCTTGTATTATTCAAACGTCAGAAATACGAGTATCACCCTCCTTACTTTAAATGGTATATAATAAACTATGATTTTAACTACACGTATTTCTAATGTTTAAGTAGATAATAATGAGTTTTCTTCAAGGTTTCCTGGTTTGATGATTAGAAGCCAAGATTTGTATTTAATTACGCAATAAACACTGTAAGGCGATATTTTATAGTTTCTACGGGTGGCGCTGGTACTATAAAATGTCCGGGATATATGATATTACAAAAAAAAAACTAAGCGATGAATTTTAACAGCCACTCTACATATTAAACAAAAACAATAAAATTGTATTATTGAGTAGTGAAAAAGTCTTTAATCGTTTTTTTTTATTTAGCCTGTATTATAATGAAGGTGGTTTTAATTTATTTTTAATTTTTGTTCACAGTTTGCGCCACGGCCAGGCGGGGAATCCTCGTGTTTGCAAGGCCCCGACTGTTTTATGGTGAGTGTTCAAAGGAAATGTGCTTAGATGGTTTCAATCTACAGACAAACATATTACACCTATCTCTACTATCTTCAAGGATTTTACCAAGAAATTCCGGTAATATCTACAACCGGCAGGTGTAAGTCCCTATTATTTCAAACAGCAGTAATGAGATATCATTGCATATCCAATCATGAACTATTGTTATATATACTTGGTTAAATTTTAGTCGTTTTAATCCCCTTAAGGGGTCATTGTACACATTATAACGAGCAACTTTTACTATGGGACCGAACCTGAAATCGCTAAAAAATAATCAGATTTTCAGTACATTTATGTTATCCTAACTCGTCAAAATGTACTGCACAGCTGATTTTTTTTTCGCGATTTCAGGTTCGTTCCCATAGTAAAAGTTGCTCGTTATAATGTGTACAATGACCCCTTAAGGGGATTAAAACGACTAAAATTTAACCGAGTATAGATTGAGATAAATCAATCTATTTCTATTTCTAGAAAGGAAATAAATAATACAGTTTCTTTTCTGCTTCATTATAGAAAACTACCAAAAAAAAAACAATAAAAAATAATTTACAAAATAAAAGTTTTGACTAGGTACCTAACTGAAAAAGAATAAATTAATATAACAAAAGATTAAAACAGTTATACACTATTTTAAAGAAGCACATTGATAGGAAGTCACTTCAATGTTATGAATGATAAATTAATCCTACAATTATACAAAGCCTTTTCTGGAAAACATAGCTTTTCAATTAGTGAACAAATAATCCATCAGGCTCAGGTGTTTGAAAGCAGCAATCATGTTTTACTAGCGTCGCAAAAATACTAATTGTGAATATTAAAACCTGCAGTTCCCAACAATTAGGGCTTTAGTATTCAGGAAACTCGTAAAGCTTTTCTAATTGGTTTTGCCATAACATTTAATTACGAGTTCTCTCTTTCAACATAATATTATATTTATGATTGTAGAATTGCTAGACATGCCTTATGCTTCACGATCTTTTTATGACAGAAGCCACTATTTCTCTAAATTAAAGGCATGCAGTAATCATAAAAGTAAACAGTACCACCATGCACGAAATAGTACAAGCTTCCTTATTAACTCGCTTCAAGCAACTCTCATTATAGAAAAAGCTGTAAAAGCAAGCTTCAACCATTTTTGAAACCCATTTCAATTTTAGTATATTCTTCAATCAGTGTTTATAACGTCCGCATCGTGGCGAAGCTGTGTACCGTCATGTCATGTCACTAAAAGACTGAAAATAAAACGAATGACTTTTGGCTACAAAACACGTGGGGTTGAAAACCAATAAATTCTCACTCGGAACGTGGATTCTGTGGACCTTTTCTCAATACCAGTAATTAATAATCGTGGTTCGCCCGTTCTTATAATTATTAAAGCTTACCGAGGCGAGAGCGGCGTCAAGTTAACGTCAACTCCAACTAATGAGCGTTTCCAATGACAAATGCTGCATTCGAAACGACGTTGTAATCAAATTTGGCTGGATGTGGCGTTGTCCTGGGTTTTAACGTAAAATATATAGATATAGAATTTTAAGTGCTTTGAATCAGAACTGAGAAATGTAACAGTTTTACGACATCTGAACATCAATTTATTCACGTAATAGTTAAGAATTGATTGATGTAACTATTTGTAAGGAATATCTTACGATTTTGATAACGATCCACAAATTTAATAATGTGTTTTCTATAAATGTAATTCGCAATAATTGCTTATCTGCACTCATAAAAAGTTTCTGGCGAAGCTATCTAAACTTAATTATTCATATTACAGTGTCCGTGTTTCTATGTCAGTAACGAGCACAACCCAATTCCAAAAGTAATGACAAACGACTGTATCTACACTCAAGCTGACGACCACCCGATAACGCACACTAATTTGACAAAAAAGATTCCGTTCGAACACACTCTGCTTGTCTCTGGGATAAGCATTAACTTTTAAATTTGTCTATGTCAGTACACACTCCTCACTCGTCGTAATGACCGACACGATAATAAATCAAAGGAGTTCAAAAGACTTGTTTAATTGTGACGAATTTGTGATGTGATGGTTTTGTACAACATGCGTTTGTTGTTGCAGTGTTGGGAAAATTGTGAACTTCTGCAGTCCAACTACCAGGTTTGGGGAGCCATCTGCGACGAGAAAGACATTTGTGTAAGTTGACAACTTCATAAAGTTTCTTAATTATTATATATTAAAAAGCAGTAGAACTAATTTTATATTTGATTACAGTTCCCTGGATGCAAGATCGCATGTGAATTCCATTCGGAAGCGGCGCGCGCGTCTCAAACTCAGCCTGTCATTCACACGAAGGGCGAAGGGGTGATGCGTGTGAGTGGAGCGCTTGCGCGCTGGCCCCCTCCGGCCCCCCGCGCCGCGTCCCGCCCCGTGCCCCTCGTATACGTTGTCATGCGACGTGCCGCGGAAGGCCCCTGGCGACAAATCATACAAACTCAAGCCCTAGCGACTAGAGTACCTTCAAACAACGAAGGTGCCCTTCTGCGAGTACTTGTTGTCGATCCATTAGGACTCGTCACTATCTACAGTCCTGATGAAACTTGGGTAGCTCATGATACAAACACTTCCAACCACGATGAACACAAGTGGACACTCAAAGAGATATCCCTCATCCACCAAAAAGTTCTGGTTATTGGTGAAATTGCATGGGAACCTAGAATAGCACGAGGAGTGTATTTAGTTACTTGGGAAGTTGACGGTGGCGGCTTAAAAGGCAATTTGTTTACGGACTCCACCAGAGTTACCCTATCATTATGGCCGGATACTATCTACCACATTCAAGTGGAGCTTGTGTCTCGCACACCAGGTGTTGACAATGAACGGTCAGAGACCATGACTATCGATACCAGCAGAGCTCAACGCGTTTCAACCGAAAGCGTTCAGGATGTTCAAGTGAGTGAAGGAGACCGCCTGATGTCAGTTCTGGTCAGCTCTATGAGAGGGGAACGTGTGCCAGAGAGATCACCTGACTCTGAGCTAGTACTAGGGTGTTTGTCAGCTATGATTGCGTTTGGATTGGCTGTACTAGCCGCGGTCCTGTGGAGGCGGAGACGACGAGGAACCTTCCCAGGAACCAACGTGTACATCGGTTCGTCTTCTGTGTTAAAGCGAAAGCTTGTTGAGGACTTCGCACCAGCCGCGCACTGTTTCCAGCCAGTGCTGGTGCCGGAGACACCGACCAACGATTCAGTGCCGCGTGACGTGGTTGTGTGACGTCACAGCTTCGACATGCTGTCGGTGGAAGACCGTGTCTTCAGTTCCTAAGCATTTGGACGAACTCCCTAAAGACAAGTAGTTCGAGTGGAAAGAAGTGCTGATTGTGATAATCTAAAACTCTTAAAGAGAGATAATAAGTGAAAGTTAAATTGCATTTATTGTGGAATGTCGTGTAACTTGTTACGTTGTAAATTGTAATGGATTTTGGAACACTATATGTAAATGCTACTGTAATAAAAATTACTCGTGTAATTTTGTTTGTACGTAGAGTTAGGCGATTGTAAATTAAAAAGTTACTACTTATAAATGTATTTATGAAACACAGTAAGGTTAACACCAGAAAAAAATAGTTATGTACATATGTTAAGAAGAAAAATAGTACCTAAATGATAATTTTCTAAAATATGACTTGATTTATATACTGCTTGTAAATAAATAACTGTAATGCGTGTACCGGGTTTCGATGTTAAATTTCAATTCGTTTTGTATTTCTAAGGAAAATATCAGGATCTACTAAAAGAGCACGAAATATGAAGTTTCATTTCAGATTCCCTCGAGTTTTTGAACCCGGTTTGGATCAACAAAAATGTTATCTTCCAAATGGAATATAAAATGAAACTTCAATTTGTTTCATGTTATTGTAGTCGACTGTTATACGGAATCAAGTTTATTAGATTAATCGGTATAAATATCTAGAACTATTTTTACAACTAGTCCTTATTATCTTTTAGTTAAAATATAGTTATTAGATATATTTTACGATAATAGTTTCGATGAGGTTCTAACTCATTCTAGTGAACTCTACGACGTCTTCTTCAGCAATAAACATTATTATGTATGTATTTGTAAATAATGGAAACATTTATTGTAAAAACATAACAGAGAAATTATATTTTTCTTGGCCTATGACAGATATTTGTAGAAGTTATGGGTGGATGTATCGATTAAGGTTTTTTCCAGGAATTCTAAGTTTTGGTTCTAATGCGATATTCTCCTGATATGTGTCTCTCAGAATCTCTTAGCCATACACGTAATATTACGTATATCACAGTGTAGTGTCATAATTATTTGTTTAAAGTTGATGTTAGGCTTTAAACCTGTACTTAATAACTTAAGTTTCGTTTCGTAGTGCAAAAGTGTAAAAGAGACCAAAATTATATATAATTTGAAACATATTTTGGTTCTGTGACAACCAAAATCCGAGTAGGGCGTAAGTTAGGAGCTTAATTAAATTTATTTATTTTTTTGTGATTTATTAGTACCTTCACAGATTTTGTAAATAAACGAATTGCTATAAATGACGACGCTGATCTTTAACGTGTATAAATAAATATGTCTGCCAAATTACAGCCTTGTTTTAATTTATCGACATTGTTTCCATTGACGGAAAAAAAATGGATGTGCTATTGTTCTCATCGTCTTTTGTTTCAAAATACTGCACAAAGAATCTTTCCAGTGCTCCCGGAACGACGTCTGTGTAAAAACTAAATACTTTGGTAATTTATATAATTTAGAGTGGATGGAAAGAATGACGCCTAACGAACGGTTCTGACACCTTAAGCGAGATTACCGAACTTTTTCATTACATTCTCGAACTTTCTTGACGATTTATAAACGAGTGTTGGGCAATTACTGTTTTTATACAATGATACTTTAAAGGCGTCGAAGACTTCAACCTTAGTACGTATTTCGGTAAATGCCAACGAGTAGTTTTAGTACACTTTGCAATTTTTTGTTTTTCGGCATTTAGTCAGCAGATGTTTTCGTGGTGTATTTTTTATATAGGACTAGTGTCTATTTAAACAAAACACCAAACAAAGGTTTCTAATAGATTTACTTTCGTAACAAAAGGTGAAATTTATTCATAATGGCTTGAGCGTCAGCAATAAATGTCATAAATACAATATAACAATTCTATATCGATATTAATTTTTAATACTTTGTGGGCTTAGCGGGGATTTGTCGCTTGAATAAACATTAATAATTTCAAGGAATCCTTTAAACAAACATTGAGATTTAACTTTGGTTAGAGGATACCGTTGGGGTCGTCTAGCCTTCCCCGGATAAAACGGTACTATTGTCTGGGGATTAACGTCAACGAATTTGTTGTCAACAAACGCTTGATCAAACAAAAAGATTTGTGCCTCACACAACCAAGGTACCCCCTATTCCGACAATTGTTGTCCTGTCCGTCCCAGCTTAAATACTTAACCAATACTTTTTTTGAATAACGGTACACAACAATGAATTCTGTTTTAAAACGCGTCAATCTAAAAAAAATCCAACGGCGGGCGACGCAGAGAAAAAGCCGAAATAAGTAAGTAATCGTAAATTCCGTCCTATCTTTTAAAAAGCCAATTACGAAGTTCGAGTTTCATTAAATTGAGAAATCCATTAAGCTAATCGCTAAGTTGGGAGCCACCGACGTGACGATTATGAAAAGGTTATTCCGGCATGCAAATGTGAAGGCATCTTAATGTAAATTACGTGTAAGTGGAAGACAGAGTCGGCATTCTGAACTATAATAGACGACTGCATCCATCGATCCCCATAATTCACGTCGTAAGATTAGATATAGGCTTTTTGTTTTCACATCGTTAAAGTCGAATCACGGTGTCTTTTTTTTATAAAAAGGCAGTTTAGATAGTCGCCCTTTTGGTATCGGCTTCTAGTTTTTCTCATTCGTTTTCATTAAGAAAAAACTTATTCAGTTTGCTTTGGAAATCTATGATTATGGTAACGTAGGGCCATTCATTTTAGTTACCCATTTTATTCTTGGCCCGCGGTTCTAGTATAAAGCATAGGCTCATAAATAACGAGGAAAATAGAAGGTGAACGCTTCCAAGAGTATCCTTTTGGGAGCGGGCAAAGCATTCTTTTAAGATTTATTACAGAACTTGAGCACATTACTTATTCCTTATGTGCCTTTGGAAACCATAGTCCCTTAAATGTAGACATTTTTTGGACCGTTTTAATTCATACTGATTGGTATTAATTTTGTGACTCAAATGGTCGTGATTTACTGTGGTATTCTCATTCTAGCTTCAATGACCAACAAATGAAAGCACACATTAAGAAGTCGGTCCATAATTTTCAATTGTATGTCTACAATCATCATTCATATTACTAAACAGATTATATACTATCCTATTAAAAAAAAGATCAAATACCTATAAATAAAACAACAAAAACCTCATAACTTACACGGAAAATTGCGAGATATCAGCTCAGTCCCGATCCCCAATAACACAACATGTTATGCTCCATGATCTGGATTATCCCGCGATTACAAATCCTTATTCCACGTCGATAGATAACCTAACTTATAGTCAGAGATATTGCAATCGGGATATTTTAAGTTGATCCTATCTAAACTGCCGATGCAAAGCGAATGTGTGGGACAGACTTTCTTGTTAACGACCCACAATACAACTATCTTTTATGTAACTGAAATGTTGTCTGATACCGAAGCCTGTTATTTAAAAGCTAGATGTTTTACTACTTTAAATTATATCTGTAACACTTTAGAATTGAGTGCCATGGATATTGTTTTGTGTTTCTTGCTCTCAGAATCTACACTAGATTAACGAAATTGAGTTAGTGAAAGTAATTCAATTATTTTTTCATTGCTCCATTCTTGACGATAACAGGCATCCAATTGGTCAGTGGAATAATGAAATTGAATTTCTATTTCGGACTCGCCTTAAAATGAAATCTTTTGTTGGATAACAAGTAGGTAAGCAACAAAAGCTTGGTAACCGATTTAACTTATAGGAGATGGTGTCATAAAAAATAAATCGATGTAAGTAAATAATCCACTTGATGAAAGAAATCTATTTAAGACTTACTGCGCTTCTTTTTCTAGCAAAATTGATCGTAGCAAATCTTATATTGTGGAAGAGAGAAATGTTAAAGTAGCAAGTCGATAGTATTACAAGATGCGCATATAAACAAGATGGATGTGGAAAGGACAAAATGAGTTGTATCGTAGGAAGTAAACCGGGTACTCGTGTTCGCAAATCAACATGAGGAAAAGGATGCTATAGTATCCACATGATAACAATATAAGCTCCAGTAATAACAGCATGTAATACCAAAACATTTCATTTTCCTGATAATACATACATAATCAGTCTCAGGTTCCCACTGCTGGGACACCGGCTCTAAGAGAGGGAGTGGGCCATAATCCACCACACTTGCCCAGCGCGGGTAGGCGGATTTCTTGTTAATGGTTCTATGATACTACCACCGGAAGCATTAGACCTTAAACACTTTAATGGGTACATAATATCAATGCAAACGCACACGGAACATTAAAATTTTAATACGTCCATTTACTAAAGTCCAGTTTAGATAGGACGGAAACTCACGTTATGCGATTACCACTAGTCTAAACTAGTCTTAATGACTGTCAGATGGACATTTCAAGAGCCCGAAGCGTGGCTGCTTATCTAAAGTTGCGGTTTGAATCTAAATACTAGCAGCCGTTGTATTTAATGCATACCTATGGAGGTTATGTTTTGAGAGGAAAAGACATACTGCAAAGTAGTTGGGGCCTGAAATATTGAGCAAAAACTAAGGTAAAGACGTTCTTATACTGTACCAATTATTTGGTTAGGATTAATCACAACGAAACTGCTTACGTCTATAGATTTAGCAATGCAAGCTGGCTCATTTAAGTTCACGCGTATAAAAATTAGTCGAGAATGCAATAGCGTACATGGCAAAATCTTTTGGCAAAGTAACTTCAAAAGTGTTGAATATACATAGATAGAATGTAGGAAGAAAATGCGAAAATCTTTAATTTAAGATCAACTTTCCTTCGAACTGTTTGTCTTAACTGTCATCCTAATTAGCGAAAAAATCGTCAATTTCATCAACAGTTCCGTCCAAAGGTTTTATAAATTATTCTCTTCAAAATGTCAGCGCTCCTCTCAATCAAAGACGGCAATTAAAGATTGGCAATATTAACGAAAGGTCGAAGAGTTCTTAAGAATTGAATGTTAATTGATGGCAAGCTCTCGTGAAGCAATTACCACTAGTCTTAGCGACTGTCAGACGGACATATCAAGAGCTGGACGTGTGCTTATCTGAGCTCGCGAGAGTGCATTTATCAAAAGGAAGCCGTTTCACACACTACGTTCCGTTGGAAGGTTTGCATGGATATATGAAAAGTTAAACTACTTTGTACGCTGTATAATTGCCAAGAGACAATAAACTTATTTAATATAATATAATATAATAATAATATAATATCCTAATATAATATCTTATTATTTATCACGTAAATAATAAGTGTAACTAAAATTGCTTATTAATCTATTGTGTAATCATGGAGCTAGAAAACTATGGTTCCAATACAGAACTTATTACCAATATTATATTGCAAATGATATTAATTAATAATATTATTTGTATTTCTTTAAATACATATGTATTAAAAGCAACGTTTTTACATACACTGAGTTCAGTTGAGTGTCTACTCAACATTAGTCTAATCAGATAAACGAACCAGTGCTGAGTACATGTAGGTACCCTGCTTTTTGGATACAAGCAATTAAATGACAAGGATTTCTTTTTTTGGTATTTTACATTCAATGACCACACACAGATTCCAGTGCATCCTACTCACCTACAGTCCGATCAATATTGAAGACAAAAACGTTTAAAAGTAATTTATTGCATTACCAACTGTTTTTATGACTTTATTTTGAAGAAGGTTGACGCGAATAAAACAGTGGAAATGAACAATTTATATTCGAACGTTTGAAACGACATTTATTTTATGGTTTCCATGAATTTCTAAGTTGCGAATCGCGTACAAACATTCATGTCCTTTTTATGCAAAAAAAGGCGGCCACGTGCGAGTTGGAGTCGCACGCGAAGGGTTCCGTATCACCGTATCACAATAAAATATTGCACATTTCTTAGACTCGTTTTATTTAAATACTAGCTGCCGCCCGCGGCTTCGCCCGCAAAATATGTCGACAAATTATACACATAAACCTACCTCTTGAATCAGTCTATGTATCTATTAAAAAAAAAACCGCATCGAAATCCGTTGCGTAGTTTTAAAGATTTAAGCATACATAGGGATATAGGGACAGAAAAAGTGACTTTGTTTTATACTATGTAGTGATTTCCCTTTAATTCTTTACTTTATTCAATTTTTATGTTCAGTGATATAGCGTTCTAAGTAACTAGAACACGCTCTGTGAAAATTTCAAGTGTAGATATATTCTAGTTCAAAAGATTCAGACCAGTGACAGACGGCCCGGCAGCGGGGCTCTACTAGTGGGGTCCCGTTTATACAAATACAAAAAAAATTGTTTGCATTTTAACATTTAGGTACAAATTCTTTTTTATTATATTTCAATAGTTGATCATGACCCTTGGGAAACACCAGTGAATTGGAACATGATGAAGATTCTGTCGAAATAAACGAACAAAATTTAATTAAATAAAACATTGGGAACAAGTGCTCAATTTGTATAGCTGTGTGCCTACAAACTATTCTTGTACCTACCTATTTGGCGCAGCCGTTGTAAGTCTATTTTTTTTTTGTTTTTATGTCAGGTTGCAAATTTTTAACAAATCACGTTTATAGTTCACGATAAACTATAATTGGTCCAACAATGTTTGCTGAAAAAAGCTGTACATTTTTTACGTATACTGGCAAAACAATTTTTTTTTTTTTTTTTAAGGCTGGGAAATCATCCAATGACTGCTCCCGCTCTGGGTGGAGCGGATGGGAGTGTCAGACTCTTACTGACTAAAACCCATCCATGTTCCTTCCGTAGCCCTTTATGTTCCGGGGTAGCGGTAACCCTTTCGGACAATCCCACTTACCCGGCAGGCTTGGCCCTGAGGGGCCCCTTCATATGCTGACATCTCTTTGAGGCGCGCGTGGAACATATACGCGCCGTACGGCACGGGTCTGGTGCTGATCGGACGGTGAGTCACCCATTACTCACCGAATGGACTATTTAAAAACATTTGTCATATTTAGTGAGCATTTTTATTTACGAAGCTGAGCTAAACGTAATTTGTGTTTAGCAGTTTTCATAACAACTTAAGTTTATACTAGTTTCTGCCAGCGGCTTCGCCTGCATGTTTGATTGTCGAAAATTATAAGTTTTACCGAGATAATAAGGGTAAATCTGGGTTATCAACTGTGTGTGTGCCAAATTTCACCCAGACCCGTCCAACCTTTTTGGGTTGATTGAGTAACAAACATCCATCCAAACTATTTCATCAATAATATTAGTATGGATGTCAGATATAATATAAATATTTGCCGAAGGTAGGAATAAGTAGAAGTTTTGTGTGTTTTAATTTAATTTCTGCAGTTCAAAATTGTTCTTTCTGGTAAGGGCTGACTGCCGCTTGAAATATTTTGTGTGTTATGATTGTTAAAAAATTTAAAAAAAGATCTATAACTCACAGGGTAAATAAATACTAAGTGAATTGACCACCAACATGAATTATTGCCCATTCAAATCACAACTGACGTTTTTGACAGTTATTTGAAATGGCTATTGGTAACAGGAAAAAATACGTAGTGTGAGTGTATTTGATAAACAGTTACTTTACTAACACATTCGGTAAATGGGCTTCTTAAAAGTTTTAGCGCAGCATCCACAGGTTCTGACAGTTCGATACGAACAAGCTAGCTAATGTGAAAGGGCTTTAGCCCTCTCCGGTGCGCCGGCGCAGTAATGGGCGGCTGTCAACGCGTGGGCGATCGACTAAACATCAGTTGTAAATACACGGTAAATATTTGTCTTCGATATAATTACTGTAATTGTAGAAGACGTTGACGTGGAGTTCATTAAATTAATTAAAGTGTAAATTAGTTTATTTGAGGTGCTAATGGCCAGGTATATAGCTGTAGGCAAGAGTTGAACCACTCTGCAGTAAAGAAAAAAAGAGTTTAAATGGGTGTTAAAAGGTTTTAACAACGTCCTGATACTTAATTCGAAGCCTGTTAACCTTTTTGTAGCACAAAATAATGGATAAGTACTTCATTTTATTGTGCTGAGTGGCACTGCCTGCAATCTAGGTGCACACCGTTACATATAGCCAGTATAAGCTGATCTCGCATCGTATAAGATTTCCGTACATTGAGAGGACAGCTTATATAGGTAGCCTGTATAGGTTGATATGTAGCATTTGTTTCAAGTAAATCCAAGTCTTTTACAGGTTTTGAATGGTTAAACTAACGACATGTGAATCGATTTGACCACTTACGTGAGTCTATAAACCCTTAACATGATGTTAAAGTTATGCGGCAATACTTAACCTACTTCACATAATCCAAACAAACCTAGCTAAGTCTATGAGTGTTTGTTCAATGTGTTCTTAGTTGAAATATTATCAACATGTACCAAGAACGCGTAGTCTAGTGTTTGGTAAAGACCTGGTTGTATACCTGATTTATATAGTTATGGAATATAGGATACTACGTTACTTAACTAATTGAATACCAACTTAAACTGTCCGTATATTCGAATATCACCTGTCATTCTTTGACAGTTATATGGAATGACTATAACACGGTTAAATTACGTAGTGTGTCAATTTTATAAGCCGTATGATTGTATGTATCAGGTAGGTAGGTAAGAAGCAGTAAGTGTCGCTTTTCCAAGTAGTTAAAAATAATTATACCATACCTCATACCATCATCTTTCTCCTTCATTGCTGCGCTCTACGGGACTTCCAACAACCTGAAACAGAAGATCAACAAAAACATTTTTTTTTAATACTTTTTTTTATACCTACATGATTAGCCTATGTTATTCTCACTGCTAGGATACAGGTCTTCGAGAAGGAAGGGGCTGCCACCACGCGGGCCAAGTGCGTGTTAATAGATGTCATATGTCTTCAAGTTTTTGGTTCTAGGACATGACGGTTTCCTTACGATGTTTTTACTCACCGCCCTGGTGGTGAAATTATAAACACAGAGTAAAGCACGTGCCTGGGTTCGAATTCACGACCAACATCGTAATTCTAGGCCAAAACCAATGGGCCACCACTGCTTCAAAAAACACACATTACAAAAGGGAAGATGCACCTAATTAACACTGTAAAACTGGGTTCACCCTTGTTTGATAGAACAACGTTTGATATAATATTACTAAATCGAATTTTAGTTGCAATAAAGTCATTTCGAAGAATTATTCATTTGACCGAATAATTCATTGGTAAATTTTTATTTTTCATTTGAACTAATTTCATTTCGCTGAATTTTCAAATGCACTCAAAGATGCATAGAATATTTTCAGGTTTGGTTAGAACTATGACCATTATTGACCATTGTTACAATCTAGAATTTAGGGCACTCCGACTCGGACAGGTTAGGTTAGAAGGGGATGGCTCCGTCCCCTTGGTGGTTATTTTTTTATAAACCACCCAGAAGTAGTCGACCAAGCCTCGGTCATTTCGAAGAATTATTCATTTGACCGAATAATTCATTGGTAAATTTTTATTTTTCATTTGAACTAATTTCATTTCGCTGAATTTTCAAATGCACTCAAAGATGCATAGAATATTTTCAGGTTTGGTTAGGTGCCATTTAGTTAGGTTAGAACTGTGACCATTAAACATGAAAATTAGGTCAAAAGAACATAACATCAAATGAACATTATACCTTTTGATCGTTAGCGCAAATTTTGTTATAGCAAATAAATATTCGATGAACTGAAAATTCTGTCAAACGATATTATACAAAGTGATGATTTTCTGAAACGTTGTTCGATTAAGTAATATTATATCAAACGTTGTTCTATCAAACAAGGGTGAACCGTAAAAATGTGTATATCCTTACTTCTAAACGTAAAAGATCACGACCAAAACTACCTCGACTCACAAAACTATCTCTTCTTCTTTTCACGTGCTTAGTGACTAACCTGGTGTCAGAGTACAAAAAACACACGATTCAACAACAAACACTCAACAACAACCACACCACCGTGAGGAAACCAGCATGTCTAAGATGATATTTCTCAACAGTATGTGAAGCTAAGTCAGAGGCCCATGGGCAGCATAAAAACTCTTCTGACTATTCTATAAAACACAAAACACGTAGCTTCCACATTATTACCCCGTCACTCGACGAGGGTTAGCGATTATATCAGAAGAACCTGTAGTCTCACAGCCATTACTTTTCTAGATAGGTACTGATATCTGCGGTACTTATGAATAAACACTTACCGATATTGAATGCAGCCCATTTACGCCTATCATTGGGGTTGCAAGCTGCCATGTTCGATTTACCCAACACTCAATGTAAATGGTAACCGCCGCTGAATACTGGAATCTTGAATAGATATAGCGATTATTACTAAGATTAAGTTGCTTTCAAGGGCTTGCGAGTTGTTTTATTGGTTATGTGGGTCTGGGTTCAGATTTATTTTCTCTTTAAAAACATTTCAAAGTTCAGAATTGGGAATTGGTGACTGTATAATTTTATTGTAAGTATACGAATTCACAATAAATACGAAAATTATAGTGCAGCTTACACGAATAGTAAATATCTACTCATGTAGTTGTTCTGAAGTAAAGTAATTCAATCAAGGTCGACTAAACAAAAACCACACACAAATTAATGCCTCCCCAATTTAAGGGTAACTTCCTGACATGAGGCAACCCTCAGCAAAACACTGGTTCCCGTTGCCAATCAATCAATAATTCGCGGAAGCCAGGAATTATCTCGAAATAACTGTTTATAACCATTTAGAAATTACATACTGTTGCTAGATCAAATACGAAGGAAGCTCCACGGAGTTAATTACCGTCGTGTACTTACTTCGACGAAGTTCTTGTGTTACGTCGATTTTCAAAGGTTTACGTATTAGAAGATTTTCTTCTTGATGAAAATACCATTAAACTTGAGTAGGTACGATAAAATTCTTTGAAACGTGTTTTTGAAAACAATTCTTTGCGGAGATTTACTAGAAGTGGATATCGCTTATCGGCAAGCGTAGTGTGGGACGCCGCCCAGCTAGATGGACCCTTAAGAAGGTGGTTAGGATAGCTTGGTGCGGACGGCGGAGGACTGGGTATTGTGGCGCAGCCTGGGAGAGACCCGTGTCCAGCGATAGGCGTAGTTGATTGACTAGAAGAGGATGAAGGTACATAAGTAAGTAAGTGAAACAATCACTCTGACATAGAGAACACGGTGTTTTTTGAGCGACTATGTTTGTAAATGATAAAAAACAAGAAAAACTGTGACGTACTGAATTAAAAATAAAGAAAGAAAAGCTCTGCACAAATAAAACGCACATAACAGAAAAAAGAAACATAAAATCAACACCCGTACAAAGTGGCCAAAATGCAACTAAAATAAAAAACATTGTCAAAATCTACATGCATTTTAGTGCCTGCGTCGTTGATAGTGGTCGCAAGCGCTACTTCTGAGCATGAGATTCGATTTCCAAGTAGTCATTTTTAAGCGGGATTGTCCGAAAGGGTTACCGCTACCCCGGAACATAAAGGGCTAAGGAAGGAACATGGATGGGTTTTAGTCAGTAAAAGTCTGACACTCCCTTCCGCTCCACCCAGAGCGGGAGAAGTCATTGAATGATTTCCCACTAAAAAAAAAAAAAGGTCATTTCAGTTCAAAATAATCAGAAGTGAGTCAATCATTTCTAATTAGCAATTGTCGACAGCAACCACGTTTCGGATAATACTTGAAAATATATTGATATTAAGCAGTAAGCATCTGTATGATGTTACAACTCATGTGAAGTCTCTGGACTCTGGTCTCTCTGTGTGACTCTGTGTGTGTACAGAGAGGTTCTACGAAACAGATTCAATAAACCATAGGGCTTTGATATTGTTAACATTACGGTACTACAAAATTTACCTAACACACACAAGGAATTAAATCTTCGAAATGTTTCACAAAGCAGGAAGGTGCACTATTTTATCAGCGACAATATTAAACCGCAGGTAATAAAAAAAGATTCTAATGATACATTTGAGCACAACGCTAGGCTGACAATCAACTAGGAAATTAGGATGGATAAGAAGGTACAATTCAAAACATTGCAAAAGTAGACCATGATTTATCCAAACCAATAGTGACAGTAATTAATTATTATTAAACAAATGGATAAGTAGGCAGACACAGATCCATCTATCTCGTATAATGAGAACTGTTACTATGTTGAACAAGACAATAAGAATATATCTACTACCCCTGTATTAGTAAGATGAAGATGAAGTGACACACAAGAAATATAACTAGAGCTAAATTAAAACATTTCGAGTGTTGTCCATACAGTGTTGACTTGAAACCATGCAGAGCAAAGCCATGTTAGGTTTAAAAATCGCCCAGGGATGAGACAAATCGCTTGCCCATCGCTTGCGATCACGATAACAACTTGTTTTAGTTGACTGTTACAAGTCTTATATCTTTCACAGAATTATAAGACGGAAAATATTGAGTATATTTTAAATTTTGGAGTCTGACCTTCATCGCTCTTTAGGTGTTCTTATTTAAATGAATGTCGAATATATTCTGAATTTTAGCAGACTGTGATGTCAATAAAGACAGTAAAGTTTTTTAGGAAGACACATAAAATTCTAATAAATCACAAATTATAAAAGAAAAGGATATAAAAGTAACAGATGTAGTGAATTAAATGAATGCTAACTCTATTGTTACATAGAAATCGCTACCAATAAAAATCTCAACGAATCCATTGAAGGAACTACTTAAAAACCCACCGGTTACCAAGTTTAAATTAATACCTTTGCTACTCGAATTTCTAACTGAAATTAGCATTTAACTTCGATATCCGATAGCTGAACTGTTGCTTCCAAAGTTGCAATTACGAATAGTTCGTATGTTGTTAAATGAGTACAACAGGTGGCGTTACCGGTTAATTACGATAAACAAAACCGGTTATAATAATTAGTAAGGGGCGGTAGTGGGAGGGGCACACCGCTGTCCGTAAAGGCGTGGTCGCTTTTCGGCGACTCAACTCATGTATGATTTAACACGTGGACTATGTCGTAACTGTGAGCTTTTATGGTGATATCCGATTTTGTTTGGCTCTGGGAGTTTGTGGGCAAATGACCTTAAGCGGCAAGCACAAGATCTGAGACCAAATCTTGAAAATAACTTTGCACACAATGTTTAAATACGGTCAGAAGTTTCAATCCATCTGTACAGGCAAGCGAATTGAAATATGCCTTTAATATTCCATTTGAGTTTAATAGTTAACCAACAACATAACACTTAGATGGATAATCAAACCAGAGCAGTCGCCACGCTATGTCGTCACACAAGTTTTTATCATATCGTAATACTCAAAACCTCTTTTTGCTAAGCTATGTAGGTACAGCAGTAGCTTCATGTTAAACCACATTACTTTGCAGTAAAAAACAAAATAATAACTCCATATCACGTAGCAATCAGCGCACAATTTACTAAACTCTACTTAGCTTGCGCTGCGCGTGCGTTGATCGTGCGTACTGCGCGTGACTCAATGGATGCATTGTGGACCAATGTTGGGGCCAACATTTGATCATAATTTCTAGATGGATATTGTGGAATATTGCCGAAGTTTTGCATAGTGCATACATAAATATTGAAAAAATGTAACTGTCCCCATTTATTTTTATTAATACACTCTCATTTATGTCTTGTATTAGATAAAGCCTAGAATTGATGGATAAAATACAATTTCAATAAACACTTTCACTGTTTCAGCTGTTTTAACGATAAAAATATTCTATTAGTTGGATTTAAACTTCTTTGTTCTCGCACAAGCACACACAGCACCACGTTTCATTTCAAGTCCGATTATAATGAAATTTTGTAAGCTTGTGTTCCATATAACCAGCCCAATCACCAACATTTGAACCAATCTCATGTCGGCTTACTACAGCTTTAATAGTCTAATTCACTTGCAAGCCCCGGCGGCGGAGTTTTTGTGACAAACTAACGTTCATGGTGAAGTTGTGAGTTTTATTGTGTACGTGACGGGGTATCTGATAGCCTGCATGCATCCTGTATACACAATGTGTAGGTACATAACATTGTCGTGGGTCATGGAAATATAGCAGGCAAATAAAAAATGGAATGTACATGAATGACTGAGAGTTGGTGAGTATAAGAATAATAATGAAGAAGATAATAATATTATAAACCCTGGGTTACACGATGTAAGGAATACTGTTACAGTAATAGAGTTACCAACTATGTAGAAACAGTTAAGGTGAATATTATTTATTTCACTGCAAGCACTAGTCGAAAGAATCTTAGTTAGTTAGCATAGCTATAAAACAGACCAATACGATTGTACTCTGGACTGCACAATCATGTTGATGCGCTGTATCTTGTGGAGACAATCCCATTCATTGAACTCATTATTGGATACGGTAAAAACAACAGAATTCAATCTTGCTGTATCCGATATCCAAGAAATACATTCATATCAACATTTGCTTTTCACTCGATTAACCCCCATGACCAATTTCAAATAATGGCACTTTATGCCAGTTTTGTTAACTTGCAACAACTACCGATAATTTTTGATTTGTAATTGAGATTGATGGGTTTACAAAAGAATCTGCAAATGTGTATAATCTATTATGAAGTCATAGGGGAACCATCATAAGTGCCTATTAGGCGATCAATCACCCCATTTCAATATAACGACTGACTTTCCACTACAACCATAAACTTGTCCATCCATTATCATTTAGTTTTCGAAACAAAAATGTCAAGTGCTATCATTAAACTTGAAATTCTATTAAGAGCATGCCAATATGATAATCAGAACAGACATAAAGCAAGGCTGTATATTTTTCACCTCATTAAAACATTTGTACCGAACGAACTCATTTCTCACAACGTTGCTAGAAACATAAAATCAATTAGTATTAGTTTTAGAACCAAGACAGTTTGCAGATAAAGCGTAAGTAAATTGCAACATGCAGAGAAACGGCCTACACATTTTTCAGGCCTTGCCTTTAGATGGTATCAATAATTGGCATATCTGTGAACCGGCACACGGTAGATCATTTAATTTTCTTAATAATTTTCTATCGCAGATCGCCTGAGGCAACGCGCGCCGGTCTAGCCTGCTTCTCGTTTTATACTTTTTAGTTATACAGTATAATCAATCTCACTGTTCGGATGTTTAGGCCTAGATGTAGTACATGCGATAATGTCAGATAAATTGTATTGATGCGACGGTGGAATATTCAGAAAATAGTTTTTAGTTTTAATTGAACACTTTGGTAAAATAAGCACGATTGTTTTAAATATCTCATAGCAGAAAGATTTAGTATTCATACTTACCAGGAATAATCATTTTTATTGCTCTTTTATAAACACTAAATCTTTCTCTGAGCTACATTATAAATAAGGATCAAATATAATGCCTGAACCTACCTCAGGACTTTCTAACATATTCTTAAATTACAGAGTAAAGCCAACATATCACATGTCGCAGTCAACCCTTGCATCTCACCTCACAGTTTACTGCACCGGTAATCTGAATCAGTTGCGTCGACCAGTGATTTATAGGAGCCGCCCGACGTCCCAACATTCCGCTTTGTCTCAACCCGCAATAAAGGTAATTTCGTTACAAACTATGGACGCCTGGTAGACTCTGTACCTTTCTATTAGTAGTCTGTAGCGTTACGTAAATATATATCTATATATTGTCCAACCTGTAAATTAACCTTATTTTGTTTGGGTTTTGTAATAGCTTCTGTAGCAGAACATGTTTTCATAATTTTAATCATTTCTGTTATATCTTCACTGACTTCTGTATTAGCAATAGTTTCTTTATTACCATCTCTGCATCCAGTTTCTTTAACAAGTTGAACTAAATTACATGCAGTATCTATCGCAAGTGCGGCAGCATCATTCAGACTGTGTGTAGCAATAAGTACTTCCATCTAGATGCTGTAGCAGTGACAGGTTAGTAATCCATCGGTCGCGAGCATCACAGAACTGGTTTCTGCAATTGACTCTTACAACTTGTGCGGGTTAACAACCATCTGAAATAGTGCTTTCTTTCGTTTCTAGATTAGTAGAATTTATGTAGAAAGATCTTGTTGCTACATCTCTTGACTATTGGCATCTTTATTTTGATTAGCTTTCATTAATTTTACAACAATATATCAATCATGTTTTGTCTCATGAGGAAACTTCAAATGTAATCAGTCCGTCAAAGTACCAATCCTATGAAGAATAATTCTGCAAGAAAACGGAGAACTGAATTTTAATTATAGTGACCTATCTACAGGCTATGAACAACGAACTCAAGAGACATTAGACATGTTTCTATTTCTTCATAATGCAGGTGTGTACCTATTTAATACATTATGAAACCTATTATCTCTGCTTAATCTATGACAGGTGCTGCAATAGACTGAATGACAATATTGGTAAATCGTATTAATGTCAACTGTTGCAACGAATTGGCATTTATGAACTGATACAATTATATAAATTGCGGTTCTATGACAAATCACGATTTACCAGCCTTCCTTTTGTTTATCAGCAAAATGAATTTTGTAATTGCACGGTTCTTGCGGAATGGTAATAAATAAGTCCTATGATAGACAATGGTGATTAATTCAATAAAATTATGAATCTGCGGAAAATTTTAACAAATTTTATTTTTTAAACTCTTCAGTTCCCGACCTTTGTAAACCAGTAATTAATCTAAAATCGGTAGCAATATCCTCTACATTATCATTATCTCCGATAGCGTCACGTAAATGACTTCTGGTCACCTTATTTGCACAAAATAACTATCTTTCTTAGCTTCTGGTATAGTCATTAAAACAAGTTTAAATTTTATTGTTAAAATCCATTAAGATAAAAACAATTAAGTCTCACGCTAAGGTATCAAAAACAATCACACACCAAAACAATATAATATTAAAATAGACTTAATTACGCCTACAGTCCAACATTAGCATAATTAAGGATCGATGAATAATGGACTCTACGACCTAGGACTTAGGATTAGAGTTTATAGCTTTGCTTAATAACATAACATACAGGATGAATCATTTGAATCCAAAGACGGTTGGGTGGAGTTCAAGTTTGAGTTATGCTTTTCAATCAGTAGAAAAATATACGACTTGAAATGGTTTGACTGCCTGTCTTGGCCAGCATGCTGGTCGACGAGGATGCTCTGGGGCAATTGTTTTGAATTAAGTCAGTGAAGACCTGGATTGATTTGACAAATGACGCCCCTGTTCTAAAAATAAAGTTAGCTATACCTTGATGGACACACCGACCAGTATTTCCGTAAAGACAAAACTCAATCAAAGTGTCCCCCTTTTACAATTTAGGATTCTGAATCAATATACAGCTCCCTCGTTTAAACCTGCTTCAGTTTCAATGCGTCCTGTATATATATCAGAGGAGAATGTTTTATTCAATGTATTGAATCACTACAACCTAATCTTAATTGGTATGGCAATTCCCAGCATAATTGACATTAAACGATTTATAGACGCCGCCATCATTTAATGCCATACTATAATGAACATTTCAAAGAAAATATCTGCTAGTAGGTATGTTAATTACCGAACTGTATATGATTAATACTTAATTCAGAACCAGATTTTTAATATAATCGAATTGTTGTTTCATATAATGTTAATTCGTTCAACTATAGTTTACGATACCGTGATCAAGAATTTTATTATATGTGATGTAGGAAAAGTAATAAAAATAATTATGTTGTAAATAAAAAAAGGTGACATATTAATAATCTAAAATCTTAGATCTTCAATGATAAAAGGGTAGCCCCGCAGATAGCTGTAACGCGGCAGCACGACGCGGCTCTTGTAGAAAAATTCATGGAAAAAGTTGTACCAGAATCGCGACGCGGTAGCGCGTCGCGCCTGTCTACGGCAAGCCTTAAGAAGTTTTATGAGGCATAAATATATTTTTCCTCTGTCCAAAATTGCAATAAATAATTAGAATAATAAATTATTTAGTTGTTTATGTAGACAGAAATTATATATCTACCTCAAATAAAATGCCAATGCCAAGAAAGTTTTCTTTTGAATTTCTTCATGTATAATATGAAAGAATATTGTTTATTATTGCAGTTGTTATTATAATAATAGCGACATTGCGCAAGTATTTTTTTGGCTTTTTTGATGATGCAACGAGTAGGTAAATACGAAAAAACTTTCACTTAAATCACAAAAAAAAATACAGAAACACGTGTAATAAAACTATAATCGTACCCAAGTCATTTACGTAATGTCGAAAAACCCTCAATTATTTCGGAGCCATAAACGAAAAATAGTAGCACTTTAATTAACCTATATGGTGGGTAGTAATTACACATGCACCAATTTCACTGGATTAACCAAATTTGAATTGCTTATTAAGGTGATTGACATGCGTTTAAATCCCTTACAATATAAGTTTAATCGAATTAACCATGAGGCGGTAGTAAGGAAATTTAAATTCAAATATTTTAATCGTGTCATAATCAGAACTATGATCTAATCTTGATTAGAGTGGGATTGACGCTTTTATGCGTATATGACACTCTAATTTATTCTTGGTGATCCTGTTTTAGTAGAACTGACTGTGGGTATTTCATCACGCCTTATATTCTCGAAGAGTTAGGCAGAAGTGTACTTATAGTACTCCCACATTTCGCCAGATGTTTTTAAGTCCCATGTGATTGTAAACGAGCCTATTGCCAATCAACCGGGCACAAATTCCGACTCCGGGCTGCTACGGAGAAATTTTACATCAAAAAACCCAATAACACTTTGCCCAAACTAGGAATCGAACCTAGAACCGCGTGCTTGGCAGTAGCGCTTGCGACCACTAGACAATGAGGCTGTTATTATTATAGTGTATAGAAGAGTATTCTATCTATCTATCCTGTCCGGATTATTAACGGTTATACAGGGGGAAATTGAATTCATGGGCATTATTTTAAGGGGTCAATGTACTCATCTTTATGAACAACTTTGTCGATGGGAACAAATCTGAAATCGTGAAAAAAAATTAGCTGTTCCCTACGTTTTGACGAGTTATGCAAGCGTAGTGTATAGAACATCTGATATTTTTTCGCGATGACGTACAATGACCCCTTAAAATAATGCCCATGAATTCAATTTCACGTCCTGTATATTAAGAATGGATGAAATGCGACACTTTGGGAAACCTGCAGATAATCAAGCATCTACAGTAACATCCTACTCTAATGAGCATCATTCTCTGTCAAACGATTTTATGATGCCGTAAAAAAGCAAATATTTTTTTACTCACGAATTAACATAGATATAAAAAACGTATTAAGATTTCGACTGAACTTGCAACAGGGGAAGACGTCTATTATTAAACTCTAGAGGATTTCCTGATCCCAACTGTAATGACTTTGTAATATCGCTTAAAGATTGGTGAAATCTATCCTTAAGTCAAACATTGGCTATACTTTTTAAATATTGGAACAAAACTTTTATCCGAATGGAAAATCTACGGGTACCTATTCATTTTGGGAAATCTTTATATTCCGGTATCCAATCAGCTGTGTAGCATGTACGTATGACAACAAATAAACATTATCTGCTATGATTCAGTTAACTTATTATCAACAATTTGTGAAACAGTTGCGTAAAATAAGTATAGGAATTACTAACGATATTTCCAAAAAGGTACTCGTGGCTAAGTGCTAACAGCCGCATAGGTCGAACGCTTGCCGGGGTTGACCGTGGATGGGTGACCATCTTTACATACCGAGACTCCTCCGTGCCTCGGAAAGCACGTTAAACCGTTGGACCCAGCTGTCATTTGTACATCTTTGTCAGTCGTTACGGGTCGTCAGAAGCCCGAAAATCTGACAGCCAGTCTTACCTTAAGGGGTATCGTGTTGCCCAGTTACTGGATTGTGGAGGTCAGATAGGCAGTCGCTCCATATAAAATACTGGTATTCAGCTGCATCCGGTTAGGCTGGAAGCCGACCCCAACATAATTGTGAAAAGGCTGGCTTATTGGACGACTCGCACGAATTTAACTCGCACGAAACGTGCGAAACGACTACTTTAAAAAATATGTAGTCGATTCGCACGAAGTTCATTTAATGGCGTGCGAATCGACACCTTCACAAATATGTAGTAGGCTATTCGCACACGTAATGTTTTTTATGAAATGCAGTTAAGATAAAGTACACTTGAGTACAGAAGTGGTAAGATCAAATGTGTTTTACTCGTAATAGATAGATAATGAAAACACAATCTATAATAAAAAATATCTGTATCAAAATTAAAAATTAAAAAAAAAAAAAGTAAAAAAAAAAAAACATGTAGATATGCCACGTTTTAAGTAATAATTATTACTTATTTAATACAGATCTTTCTTACTTTCAAGTAAATATCTGTTATTTAAACTTCGATTATTTTTTAGTTTTATTTCAGTGATGGCTGAATACGACTGTACTTTAATTTTTTTATTCCTTAAAATGAAATGTGTGCGAATAGCCTACTACATTTTTGTGAGGGAGTCGATTCGCACGCCAATAAATAAAATGTGTGCGAATCGACTACAGAAAAAATGATATTTTTTAAAGTAGTCGATTCGCACGTTTCGTGCGAGTTAAATTCGTGCGAGTCGTCCAATAAGCCAAAGGCTAGGCAGATGATGATTTCCAAAAAAGTACATTAGCAAATAATTATTTTGTTCTAAATCAAGATCATTACAAATATTTACCAATAAAATCAGTTCGTGAAATCAATTAGGTACTACGATTTATACCCATAAAAATTTCCGTTTGCATATATCCAAAAATGTAGTCGTAAAAAACTGGTAGCTACATTGTGAATTATACTATTTTTTACGGGAAGCCGCGAGGCGCGAATAGTAATTTTATCCGGCATTTAAACTGACACACGCAACAAACTGTTGTCAGATATGTTATATAGGTTCTAGTACTGTTTTCAGGTTGTTTAGCATAGGAACATAGGTACAATAATATTTGTTTTACGGTTCATGTGAGTGTTGCTTATTGCACACTCATCATCATTCATCGTCCTTATTCCAATTTATTTGGGGTCGGCGCAACATGTCTTTTTCTTCCATACTTCTCTATTAGTCGTCATCTCGTTAGTCGATCCCTTTCTAGCCATATCATGTTTTACACAATCCATCCATCTTTTCTTTGGTCTTCCTCTACTTGTATTCATACTCACAACTTTCCTGACAACATTTTACTCATTCCTCCGCATAACATGCTTGTGCCATGACAAACGTTTCCACACAACTTTTCAGTCAATGTTTCCAAATTCTAACTAACTCTACGCACGGTATTTACCGTTCCCAAGTTATCCTTTTGGTTGTTCCTTTTATTTATCAGGATTTTTATTATCCCCACTATTTTCTATCCAGCTGCTTTAGGTTATTTACACATAATCTCAATTTTAATATTATAGCACTAATTACACACAACTACAAAATTGATTATTGTTCTATTTGCATACTATATACGGACCCTGTATCATCTCAAAAATAAAATTTGATTGACTTTCACCAACTTCGCAATTTTGTTATGATCAGTCAACAAAGCCGCAAAAACAGTAACAGAATCGCTAAATAAGCTGAACACAACAATGTAGTTTTGTTGACATAAGAAAGAGCACGTTTTTCATTGGATTCGTTGGAAAATAAAGGCCGGGAGGTAGCCTGAGGCACGTGACAAGGCGACAAAAGATCGCCCGACAGGTATTCGGCGCGCTCAAAATTGGATAGTAATCGATGCGTGAAACTATACTTATGTCATGGGACATAGGGTTCGATAATGTTGAAAACATGTGGTTGCGGGATAAGATTTTGTAAGGCAATCAGGCGAGAGCATCGCAATACTGAAAATATTGATAGTTCGTCGCTAAAAGTCCATCTTATTTGTGGTCACGTTTGACACACTGGAATTTGTCAGTGCTTTGCGATAACAGGGTCAGTAGTCTGAAGCCTGAAGACCAACAATGGAATTTTTCATAATAGATAGAGCTTCGAAGATGAAAAGACGTTTGCATCATAAAATATTAATAGTTACCTAACCCAGTTAATCTGGAACCCGACCCCACAATGCTTGGGAAAAAGCCACAAAGATATAGAAACATATTTCTGAACACGAACATAAAGTTTGTTAGGGTAATTTTCAATCATTCGCTCATTATATTGACTTCGACAAACAATAGCTAATTGTTGGCTATTGCAAGAGTTAACTGAGGAACGGGTAAATAACAATGGCCTAGCGATCACTACTTATGCGCAATTGAAATGTTTAAGCTCAAAACGATGTAACTGTGCGTTGCATATACCTTAACGAAATAACCACTTTTGGAATGCTGATCGTCTCGTAAAAAAAGGAGCCACTGAAATACTGTGTGGGAGGAAATATGTGTTTGTATATTTTAATTAGTTAAATAATGTACCTACCTATTCTGTTTTGCACACAATAAGTGTTTTTATTGCAATATAATATACACTAAAAATACTCCTGGTAGTTATATTCCATTATATACACATTAATATACTTAACACATTTGAAAATATCCATTTTATAACTCATAATTATTACATACAAAAAAACGACAACTCGTTTCTTCTATTAAGTCGTTAATTAAGAATGTTCCATCATCATCTTTCTTATTTGCCTGGTGTTTGCAAACCAATTCGTTTCACGAACTTTTTTGTTTCGTCCTCGAAATGGAAACTTTCGATTAAAATGATAATTTATTCAAAGTAATTAGGGTTTTATAAACGGGTTGGCCGTGTGTCCCGGGTGGGGGTAATAAGAAGTTGGCCGGCATCCGCCTTCGGACTCGCCTTTATGCACAAACGAAGGTCATTATGATCGGATATTCAATTTACCATTGCACTGACTCAGCAATAATTTACTTCTAAATCGAATTGTGGCGTTTGAATCGAATTTTATAGCTTAATACCTGCTGCTTGTTTTATGTGTTTCCACTCATAACTTAAGGACCCACTACGATTCTAATAAAGCTTTGTGCTTAGATACAGGGCGGTTCAGTAAAGTTTGCGTAATAGCTTTACGAGTTTCTTAATTAATAAATACTTGAGCACATCTAATAAATTGTTTAATGTTATGTGAGATTTTGTATTGCCGTATTAGATCATAAAATCTCAACTTAGTGGACTTATAGACTATTTTTTAAATTAAATCACCACTTAAATTTTCTGGTGTTAAATTAAAGTAGATCTTCCCGATAAGAAAAATCTGATACTTTTAACAAATAGAAACAAAAGTCAAATCGAATACAAGCACACGCGTAATTCGATCGCGTCTTTAAATCTTCTAGCAATTGGAATCTTCGTTTTCTACCTCATTCAGAGGCGTGGGTGTATCTCCGTATCAAATTAAATCTGTAACGTTTTATGCAAAACTTATTATTCATAGCTTAGAGCAAACTGTAATAAAAATACTATTTTTCTCATGTTAGTGACTTCATAATTTTCTTCGGAACATTTTGTTAACACCTTACAAACCTGATTGAGCGTCAGGTTTTTGAGCAAAATGACATAAACATAGCAGTGTACGTCGAGCGACTCGTCTCTTAACATAAATCGAATGATTTTATGACTGTAGCTGCCTATAAAGATCTCCAGTTTTGCCGTTTGACTAATTTTAATTGCTTTCCGGTTTTTACACCCTACGCTTGATCGGGGCAGTGTATTTCACGTACATTTTATCGTTTTAAAACTCAGCCGGTAATAATTTACAATACAACGAGGCTTCGATGTGGGTCGTAAATAAACAAAGATTTAATGCAAAAGCCACTTTACAGTCTGTTTGAAATCGCTTTATTTGATGCGAAGCGCTGTGACTAACCGTTTATTTGCATTAACTATACGTTTACCAAAATATCACCGTTACCAGTATCTGGGAATGCTTTTATTTCAAGTGTATATAAACACTATGGTTTTGCAAACATTGTTCAGGTTGTTTATTTTTTCAAGCAAAATGTTTGACTTACTTGGGTACCTATTCCTAAAGCTGTACTTTTGCATCACACTTTTGTGAGATAGCGCTGCTTAGCTGTATTTCTATTTGGGCATAGTACATGGTACATGTCCTTTTCCGTCATAAATCCTGCTCTAAAAAGATCAAAATGAAGATTATTGCGACGCTCACAAAATATTACGACATCTCCGAGCGCAAGTCTTAAATGGTTAATTTCAATTTGTTACCAATCAGACACTCAGTCGATACAAATTATGCGCATATATTTCACTTGTCATAACGAGTAAAATCTCTTGCAGTTTGTATGGTGGGCGTGGCTTATCCGGCCCGTATCGACTGCTATCGTTTTGATATGACAAATTCAAAGAGGCGATTCATATTTTATGCATTAGGCGTGTTGGCAATGCGTCTGTACAGCGACGGTTGTATTCTTGAATTTTGAATGTTGATAACAAATGTGGCCATCTTCTTTACACCGCATGTGTTTTAGATCTTTGAGTTATGATTCGAGATGATATAATGTTCCAATAGTCATAATAATCCCTTTGAAGTGACTTATTCAACAATATACTGGACCTAACGAAAAATCAAAGTAGGCATCGATCCGAATGTATAATTATGCGTTTATATGAATTCTGTTTTTAAAAGGTTGGACATTTGAGACAGTCAAATAAGCTAAAGTAAAAAAACCAAAGGTGTGATAGTCAAATCCACTGATTTTAACCCTAATCTCAAACTGTGACATAAAAAAAATGGAATCCAAGAATAGCTCTCTAACAAAAACACAAGTAGGCACGTACGGGCTTAAGACGGACCGGATCTCTGTTTTGATTCGAGACTTTTATAAATCGTTGTTTTACGGTGATATATTGTTTCTGAAAGGTAGATGTTTGTTTTCAATATCACATTGTACCTATTTTATAAGCAGATGGTTCGTAAGATAAAATACAGATGAATGCGATTTGCCACCGCCATGACAGTCAACTTTGAAAGTATATGTGTGGTGGATAACAATAGTCAGGACTATCTTTCATTGTCATGCACGTGTCGTTAGGATCAGTAAATTCAATTATAAATCCTCAGAATTGGATTGTAATGCATGATTACACACGCACGTATGGTCACGATTTTTACTGGTAAGTACTAGAATTTGATCACGATGCCCGTACATTGTTCTATGCAATTCGTATAAATTGCCTTGGACTTTTTTTATATGAAAAGGCTTATTCAGTAGGTTAAACCTTATTTAAATGAACTTACAGTTGAATTCTTCAAATTACTTTTGCTATTACTTCACCTACATAGCATTCCTGATTCAATCATTGAGTAGTGAGCAATTAAATGACTATAATAATTTATAATTATTTCTAATATTCTTAGCTGATTTGAAAATGTCCTGCAAGTTCTTCGTAAATTAAATAATTTAAATGTTTTGGGCTGTGTTTTTGCTTTTGAACAAAATAATTGGTCAATGATATAAAACATTTGTGAAAGTTGCACACAGAAATTCAATTTCAGTTTGAAATCAACTTTAGAATTTCGAACAACCGATTTTATCAATTCATCGTTACCGCAAAGTTCAACGGAATCTCGTAGTCATAAAAATAATTACACTGTACAACAACGGACTTTTAGAGGTTATAAGTATGAGTAATCTCAGATTTTTAAAACGAAACGCTCATTTTTAAGCTATCAAATTCATAAATCAGTTTTAACGCTCAAGAATGATTGATGAATCGGTCTTGGTGTAAAGATAGTATAATTTAATGTAATATCAAAAGACTTAATCACACTTAATAAAGTTCTTGAGAAATGACACATGCACATTAGATTTAAAATATGAATTTTAAAAAGATCATCCACTTTTATATGTTTTTTTATTTCCAGTCAAGCTGCGATAGTGGCCAATTAGCTTTGTAATAAATGTTCATAAATGGAATTCGAATATTTAAATTATAAAATGTTTTGATTTCTAGAACAGAGTCATTAGAACACGCTCGCAAATAGTTATTGGATTAATTTTGTGAGCTTGTTCATAATTGTTGCAGTCTACACTAACGCCTAAATATCATAGCCAGATTGACGAACAGATAGGTCCTAACAAACCTCCGCAGTTGCATGCCATGCTCATCATTTATCACGGATTTATCATAAGATCGACGCCACTAAGATAGAAGAGTCAATCCAGCCAGCTTCACGAAATATGACGTCACTTCATACAATTTACGAACGTCAATATCGACGCACAGAAGCGGAAAATTGTACCTTTTTTATACGCCCACATTATTTTAGTTTAAGCTTCGTTCTGATTATGGATCTAAATTGTATTATTTTATAGACTTCCGTAGTAGTAATGGCAGCTGAACTGATACGGGTAATAGATGATAGGAATAATAAAATATAGGTTTCCACAGCGCCATTTTTAACAGTCCATTGAAAGCGATGGCGAATTCGTGTTTATAGATTCGAAGCAAGCAGCTTGTCATTAGCAATGCACTGTGCCAATGTTTAAATCGACTCGTTATAAAGCTTGTATTCAACTATTTTTGTTATCACGTTTTGTGCAATGAATTCCAGTCCGTGTTTTACCTGTTTACTTAATTTCCCACTAGTAATACTAAACTTGTAAATATGTAGTTTCAGAAGCTCAAACGCTTTTGTCATTACAAAGCTCAATAACGTAACACCGCAATTCTCTAATAACCATCAGAAATGACGTGAATCGTATCTAATTAGGGTAGCAATTGTTTATTGTATATGGTGGTTCGCGCAATAGAAGCGTGTAGGTAAAAGTTGGTCCAATCAAAGCGTAATGTTACCACATTAAGATTATAATTTCGCTTCATTCGAGAGCAATAAGAGGCAATAAGGTCCCACTCACGTATTGCTGAGAGGGCTAAAGGCACGTATTTTTCGCATTATCGGCTAAATTATTATAAAGGGAACAGACGTGTGGTGTGGTAGTCTAGGGAAACTGTGCTGCGAGCGAAACAATTGCCGCCGCGGAAATAGCACGTTCGACATTTTAAAACGAGGCGAAATGAGCCGCAACTTTGTGAGTTGCAACTTTATGTTTAACAGTCTGTTGCAAGTGTTTCACAGTCTTAATTCGGATTTACTTGTGTTATTCAGGTAAAGTCAAGGAAATAGTATGCATATTGTAGGTAATGACTACAGAAAAACAAAAATGGAAAAATATGGATTTCTTTAGTGAATTACTTTATTATATTTTAATTTTTTTATGTCGGAAACAGATATTCATGACGTTATTTTGATAAATAAAAAAAAATCCCACTAACGTTTTTAATTCGAAACTATAAGAGTCTCGCATTCATCTGCTCAAACAATGAGACTTTTTCAACATGTTGAGTATGAACATTTTATTAAATATCATTCTAACATGTAACATTATGTTTTAAATTCAAACAATGGGTAGGTTTAACCATTTCCATAGTATAACATCAAAGTGACAAGAATGAATTAATATTTCTTGCTTGCCATCACTCGCTGTAGTAGACACGTCCAAATCTTGTAAGATCATTGTAGAACAATGACTGTTCAGAATAAAAAATATGTTTTGATCAGTTATGTGGTTACGTCGCCCTTTTTTGTAGGAGAAATTTTAAACAGACGTGTCCACAAATCAAGTTTTTTCATAATGTTTTTGTGCACTTACTTAGCTATCATTCATCTTAACGCTGCCTCAAAGGAAAGCATTCCATTTGTTCTTACAAGCTTACATACATATAAATTTGCTTCGTTCATATTCAACAAAGCTCTCATAAGTCCCGTCCACTCGTTTCAAAATTTGGGATTTTTAAAAAAGTGCATCTTGGAAATTTTCACCTCTCCGTGTTCCAAGTTAATATTTATGACCGCGACACAAACAAAACATGGCCGCATTAGTATTCGATCGTGCTTTAAATTTTAGATTCGTAAACCGCTTTATCAAAAGCAATATCGTCTATGTATTAAACATTAGGTACCTAAGTTTTAAATGCGGTCGAAGTAGGGGCATTTTACATCGAAAAGTTTGTAAGAAACTCGGCATTTTTGAGACTAATAAGTGTCGTAGCAAAGCCCGCATACTAAAGAGACGTCCCGTGCATGGTAATAGGAACTCAGAGGGAATATAAAATGCGAGTATCTACCTACCTATCATTTTAGAGGGTGCCGCTGTCAGAGTGTTTAAGATAACCCAGGACGTGACACCTATATCAAAGTGTTCAAATGTACCTAACGTGTCAAAATTCTTAAATAAGCTCAGACGACGCGAAAAGTTGACTTGTGAACTTTTAACCCAAAGCCCTTGTTAAAAAATATTACCAGAGAACATGACGAGAATTTGAGACTAAAAGGTGACGAATGGAATATGAAATGTTATTCCATTAACTAGTTTTTCAGAAGGTGCGACTCAGACGAATAAATTTCCTGTTTATGAATACGAGAAGGGTTGTGGATTGCACTTATTACCAGTAATTTAGGTAATATTTCTATGCAAAACGTGTTCAGCGCCAATTCTTGAAAGGGTCCTAACAAAGGAAGTTATTATTCTAATCTATTCAACGAAAGGGTCATAATAATAGCGCCACAGTCAGTTTCAAATAACCAGCACTGCGTTTGTAATATCAATCCACATCATTAGGTACACCTGAACTGGATCATGTTCTTAGAAATGGTCAATTTGTGTGCTGTGACAAAAAACATCCTGCCGTAATGGGGTCTTATCGCTGGCGCTGATTACACGTTCTCTCCGGCAGCAGAAGGCGATGCTATTAAATTGTCATTAAAGTCACCTCAGTGTCATCTGCGACGTCCGTTTTCGTGGGACCAACTTTTTGTTGCAGTTTTTAGTTTTACATCGCTTCCAAATCTCATTTGGCGCGCCGTCGAGAATTTTTATTGCATTTTAATCGTTATCTCCATCAAACTAAAGTCTTTTTCGTAGTTTCTGAGAGGTAAATAAAGGTTTGTCGAGTTTCGTTAATGACACTCGATGTAATTTGATGTAAATTGACCGCCCCGACCGACAGGAGCGGCCACGCAACATGTCAACTATGAAATTGTTACCTGACTAATGTTTAATTTTGGTGTGATTGATGTTTGGACCTTTACTTGTAAACTTGGTATTACAGATTAGTTTGATCATAGAATAATTTGAATATTCAAACCAAAATGGCCGGCATTTTCATTAAAAAAGAGGCATGGAATAAATTATCTTCTTCCAAATCAGATTAAGAAAATCGATGATCTCGTTGTTCGCAAAAGTTGGAGGGAACGGTAAAATTTTATTGATGACTGTCATGGTAATTCCGCGGGCTGGTATTACGGGGTAAAGAAATTGCCTTGCCAACCTCCTCCATTGCGTAATGGTTGATGTGACCGCGATATCTTAATAAGTGGTTCTTGATCAAGTACCTTCGAAGGAGCCTCGGGCTTTGCATAATTGTTAAACGTCTCAGCATCGTTTCAGATACGCAGAGATGGTAACCATTTACCCTATTATCGGGCCTTTGAAGAATTATCACGATTCGATTCTTAGAATTTCTTCTGTTATGTTAAACTTACAAGTTTCGGTCATAATGTTATCTCAAACATTTTCTTTGATGTTTCATAAATTGTAAGTTTTATATAATTATGGCAGGTTTCACGTACATTATTATTACTTATATTCTGTGGCTATGTTATGTTTGTCTATCCTAAAGATATTATCAGAATAAATTAAAAAAAAGGTCTTTTGTATACAAAGTTTTGTTCTACTAAAACGCGATTGTGTTCTGAAGTTGGTCCCGAAGTCATTTGAATTTCAGAATATCAAGTAGGAGGGGGTCCTCTGTTTAAAACTGTAGGATATATAATTTTATAAAGGTACTTACTTATGTACTTAGCTAAAGCTATTTAGATCTTGACTAAGAAATTAAGTACGTCTTTACAAAGTAAATAGAAAAAAAAATCTTCTGCGTACTTAAATACTAGTCTTCAGATAAATATTGAAAATTTAGCTTTCTGAAACTTTTTTAGTTCTTATGAATGGCGGCTTGGTATCTCCTCTCGTCATTTCTTGGCCGGATAACTCCTTTAAATCTCATACCAATAAAATTACCTACGGTTAAGAACGATCACAAATCTCACGGTTCCTTCTGCTCTCGTAAACCATAAATAAAGTTCCCGCTCGTGCATGACCGACTTTTTGCTCATTACAACGCAAAACTGAATAAGGTTCATGGTTGCGGATAGACAAAAAAGTAAATAGATTGCATAAAATATGTACAATATTATAATATCACGAACAACAAGAGGCTGGGCATCATTACAGTCGGATCTAAAAAGTTCCTTTAGCCCAAGATGAGTTCAGGCGAAACATATGTACGTTGTAGTTTTCTTTGCGATTTTATTACGGATTGCAAAAACCTTCGCTGCGATACACGCGTCGAGAGTTAACTTTAGTTTTATACTCTTGAGTTTAAGCGGGATTGTCCGAAAGGGTTACCGCTACCCTGGAACATAAAGGGTTAAGGAAGGAACATGGATGGGTTTTGATCAGAATAATCTGTCACTCCCTTCCGCTCCACCCAGAGCAGGAGGAGTCGTTGGATGATTACCCACCCTCATAAAAAAAAATCCCAAGATGTGTTCAAGCGAGACATACGTTGTAGTTTTCTTTGCGATTTTATTACGGATTGCAAAAACCTTCCGTACGCTGCGATACTCGCCTTCTGAGTGAACTTCAGTTTTTATACTGTTATGATTGATAACTGCAGGTTGAAACGAGTTCTCCAGTGTGTCGTTAAAAACACTGGCTGTGTCATTATCGAGATAATTAATGTTATATTTAATAAGAGTTTATTTTTATGGTTTATTTATTTGGGTTAAGGGAGTAAGGTAGAAATTTCGTATGTAAATTGGTGTAGCTTCCAGGTAAATTTTATTTATTAATCAGGTTTCAAATTCCGGGTAAATTAATTAATTAAATACGTCATACTTCAATGGTTTCATCACCAAAATGGCGGAAGTGGTACAATGTTTTTGGCATGATTGTTATATTCCAAATTGGATGAGTAACGCTAAAAGTATTGTTATTTTTGCTGCAAAGATGATACCTTTATAATAATTTTCTTTGAAACTACTTTTTATGATTCATAAAAAAATATATGCTCTAAGAAATGAATACTTTACCTGTGTCTGTGACTCAAAGACTTTTAAAGACATAATTCCACCATAAATTATCGAATGCTGTAAAATATCAATATAATAATCTATAAACTAAATAAAATAAACTAGTAGGTATTACGTTTCAGTAGGAACATAATAATACCTATCGTTTACGATTATCTTAAAAAAAAACATAAAATAATATTATTTTGTTAAAATACCTCTAGTCAAGTTAATTTTAAGGTAATAATATTCAATTTGTTCGTAAAATGTAAGGCTATGGGAACACAGGTTACGCGACAGCGATGCGGGGCGATACAAGTTAAACAATAGTCTTTTTGTTATAACAGCATGCGTAATTATGTGTGTTACATTGTTCTTGTGCTTTGTCGCGTCGCGTCGCCGTGTCGCTGTCGCCGCGTCGGCGGGGTCGACGAGGACAACGTAGTTCTGGTTATGTAACCATGGCCTTAGAGAAGAATATTTGAGCCACAAATCTGCCTTTCCTTAAAATTCATTGATTGTTACTGTGAATAATCATGACAGTAGCCAAGAATCTGACTTTTCTTAAAAGTCGTTAATTGTTACCATGAATATTTGAATAATCATGATCCACTTCCTCAAGTGTCTGAAAATTTGATTTTTCTGGAGGTTTAAATAGAAGGGTTAGGTAGGTAGTGTAAGGTGACAACGAGTTAAGAGGTTTTTGTTATTATTTAATGTCGATATTTATTTTATGTTACATTATGATTCAAAATATTGCATGATATTGCTTTATACAGGGTGAACTCTGAAATCGTCGATTCGAGATTCAGATTTGTTTCCATAGTGAAAGTTCTTCATAATAATGAGAAGAATGACCCTTTCAAATAATGCCCATGAATTCAATTTCACTCTGTATAGCTTTCTAAAGGCCTTTAATGATAGATAAATTTCCAGCGTCAAACGATGTCACCACAAGAAACTACTCCAACCCAGTAAGTAATGAAAGACTGAACGGACAGAACGTCCATTCAACTTATTTGTTTATACAAAATATCCGTTATCGTCGGAACACTCCGCTCCCGTCGGTCAATAATAACAGCAATTGTATGCCGCCCCAAGACTTCCCGCGAACGATGCAGTGTTTGTTATTACCGGTAGACTTACTGTTTATCTCCGTTTTATTATTCTAAGAAGTCGATCATGGATTTATGGGCCGCGTTTAAAGGCTCCCGTAGACAGCCACGACGCGACACTAGTAGAACAATTTCTATAAAAACTTACGACCCTAACGACCAGAATTGCGTCGCACCATCGCGTCGCGCCTGTTTGCGGGCGCCCTAATGGTTGTTGAGTAGCAATGTAGTGCCTAAGGCTTCGTTAGTACGATTACCTTACAGAACTTTAGTTAAAGTAATGAATAGGAAGTGTTTAAGTTGTTATATCTGTGGTGTTGTTTAAACATAACAAGAAAATCTTAGTGTGACCACAAACAATCTAAAGGATTTCATTCCAA
This sequence comes from Hyppa rectilinea, assembly GCA_951799385.1. Taxonomy (NCBI): domain Eukaryota; kingdom Metazoa; phylum Arthropoda; class Insecta; order Lepidoptera; family Noctuidae; genus Hyppa; species Hyppa rectilinea. The sequence goes on from OX637314.1 coordinate 8,824,339, forward strand.
TCTACACATGAGACGAATTAACACTACACCAAACAACACTGCTCCTCGTCCCAAACATATTTAGAGTAATATAGTGTTTGTATTTTCCTGTGAGACCTGTGACTAAATGTGTCGCAAATTTACAAAAAATGCCGTGAATGTAAAAAAAATCCACTGATAGTAAAACGAATAAAATCACGCCCAAAACCAACTTGCCATGCAAATAACTGCATTTAATACTTTTCAATTACTACCCTACTTGCATTAACCCATAGATTTGACTAAAATAACTCATAAACGAATGTAAAAGGGTGACACTGATACACCCTGCTGTTTCTTTATGTTTAATGTTATTACGCCGAAATGGTTTCCTTTGAATCGGACCAGGACAAGCCCTTTTCATTGTAAAGCAAATGATAATGGTAATGGTTGGACACCATGTTGCGCTTTATTGTGAATCATGGATATTAGAACACATGGAAAAGGCATCGGCCAACAAATAAACGCCGTAGTAAACCCGTATGAATTAATTTAAAAGCAACGCTGCTCGTATACCAGTTTTTGGTCGTAGCTTCAGTAGACAACCGACCAGAGCCATATAAAATTTTATATTGATATTATTTCCAACGAGAATTGATGAATGGACGATAAACTTTGCCTTTTGTGTACACAGATAATCGTGTAGTTAATAAATTTACACATAATACAACTACTGACAAGAACACAAAAACTGTATACTTCTTACACACTATTAATGGTAAATTGATGTTGATTGACATATCATGCTATGAAAAAATGTATAGATTAATCTTTTAAAAACCGGTAATATCGTATGCCCTTATCGGCGAGCGGGTAGGCAGTTGAAGTCCTTGATGGCTGCCTGTCTCTACCCAGTTTATAATTGGATTAAAATAAATGTGTGTTTTTAATTGCTCAATTGTTTTCAGAGCGGATATTTTTTGCCGTTGACTGCAACTTAAATGTTATTCCGACTTCATTGTAAGTGACATTACATTGACTATTAATATCAATACCTAGAAATCGTTTTTATGAAGTATTACTTATTAAAATGATAATATTACGGCGGGAATATTGTAAAGAATGCTGCACTTTTGTCCTGTTTTCAATAATGTTAAGCCCCGTGAGCGTATTGTATTAAATTAATAAAAATTCTGCATTATCTTGTGTCGTTCAAGTATTTCTTGAAACACAAACAAAACCTTCAGGCATTTCCGCTTACCATACATCTTCTAGGTTTTAATAAACAGCAAGCTACTGATTCTATCGCTACCCCAGAACATAAAGGGCTAAGGAAGGAACATGGATAGGTTTTAGTCAGTAAAAGTCTGACACTCCCTTCCACTCCACCCAGAGCGGGAGAAGTCATTGGATGATTTCCGACCCTTAAAAAAAAAAAAAGCTACTGATCCTCGTTTTCAAAAAGCTGTTTTCCCAGAAATTGTAGATTCTAAGTCACTTCCAGGGACAGAACATCACTGTTTCCGCCGCATTAGAGTTGGAAGTCCATACGACACTAACATTCGAGATAGGACGGTCGTTATGTCGATAATTTAGTAAATAAACACAGATATGAATGATAGAGCCTCCTGTCGCCGTTCGCGAAACGAGGACTGTAGAAGGGTAAACTCGAGAGCTGATTGAGTGGGGATTTCGGTACTAGAGATGAGAATTTAGACAGGGTAACATGTCGATATCTAGTGAGTAATCAATATTGCAAAGGAATGAATGAGTAATGTTATTATTGCCGTCAACCCGTAACCTCCACTTTCTACCACAATTTCACACATCGCTTCGAATCAAAACGGATTGGGATGGACATATTTTGACGTTATATGGACCAAAATGGTTTCTATTGAAAAATGGTAGTCTATTTCCTACTGGATACTATGCAGACCACTTAGCTTTTCCTCTATACATAATGTCTTAGGTACTTTAACAGACAAAATTATCTGAAAAAAAAAAACAAAATACTGGTTTTCATAACGTTTTAAGCTGGTATTATATTTATTACAAATAAAAGTCAATTAATCTGCCTAGCCTTTTTCCAACTATATTGGGGTCGGCTTCCAGTCTAGCCGGATGCAGCTGAAAACCAGTATTTTACATAGAGCGACTGCCTATCTGACCTCCACAACCCAGTCACTAACTTGGTAATACGATACCCCTTGATAAGGCGGGCTGTCAAAGTAAAGTAGAGTAAAAGTATTGGTGAAATAAAAAAAAACAAAAAGTCACCAACACATAATTAAATGTATACCTCCGAATTGTACTGATTACTCAGTTACCTTTCGAACCGCAGGTCACATGAACTATACAATGTATCGACATACAGCCTAGCAATAACATTGTTACTGGTCGAATTGTAAAGCTGAGAGCAGCATGCCGCCTGCAGTACAGTTGTGGTTAACCGATGCGGGTTGACGGAATTCTGAATTCTGACATCTGACCGTCCATCACTTCGTGAAATCTGATTATAGATGTATGTGTTCGAGGGATGTTATTCTATTGTTATTTCGAAGAGATTGAAGCGTGAATAAAAGTTAAAAGGGTCGACGGAACATTTTTTATGAGTTTAGGATATAAAACAATCAGACTGACTAATAACACGCGGTGTGTATTATATCAGAGCCCAATTTGTTCAAACAAATTGGTTTGCTTCTCATTAGTAACTAAATTATCATGCTTATCGTGATAATCAATTCTCTCATCATGATAAGTTAATAAAAAAATCCGATGAATTCTAAATTATACCTTATTAAGTGTCAAATTATACCTACTGTATGTCAATCTCGAAACACGTGCAGGTATTCAAAGTAATTTATCAAATAAAAGAAATACAAATCAGAGCACGTTGAATCATTTAAATTCAAATGCTTTTCACCTTTGCAAATTAACAAAATAAAACATTCACTTTGTCATGTCACGACTCTGTGTATCTAATTTAACGACGAGATGACTTGAGGTCGACGACCTATGTATCTGAGGATCAAAAATCTAAGTTGCATGTCTAGCAAGCCAACAAACTAGATGAAAATGTAATGTAATGCTGTTTCTGAAACATTGATACAATTGCCAGCACATCAAGCTATCCCAAACTGACAAACATTCGTCATTGAACATGAACCTTCTTGTTTTGTAATAAAGTTAAAAATCTATCAAAGAAATTTGACAGATTGGGGTAGCTTGATGTGCTGGCCACTGTAGATAAATTATTAATCTATGCTAATATGATAAAGCTGAAGAATTTGTTTGTCCTTTGTTTGTTTGTTTGAACGCACCAATCACTGAAACTACCAGTTGAAAATGAAATTTTTTTTCATGTCATAGCCCAGTAGGTACTATACACTAATTAACATGTAAGTATTCGTGCATGCAGGCGACGCGATGCGATGCGGTGTGTCGGGGAGCCGAGTACACTGTGTATACAAAATATTCTGCTGTAAGAAATGGAGAGTTGGTCATTCTGCCATAAATTGAATTAGAATTGCAGAACTTCGCATGATTTCGATCCTCCTGAAATTCAAGTTGTCAACTTTTTGAAAGATTTATGTGTAGACGAATGTAGCTAGAGTGAGAGGGAGATAGGTAAAAGCAAGATGGCGTAAAGATCGTAACGACGAAGACGTACTTAGATTTTGAACATATAAAATAAATTAGATTTGTTAACGTAGCTGCTTGTTTCACTCTGAGCCCACACTCCCACAAATTGTGTTTGTTGCATCAATATTGCAGTGTTATACAGGGTTATTTGCAAAATACCAGAAACCTCTTAAGAGGTCATTGTACTCATCATTAAGAACAACTTTTACTATGGGACAAAACCTGAAATCGCGAAAAAAAATATCAGCTGTTCCCTACATTTATGTTCGTATAACTCGTCAAAATGTTAGGAACAGCTGATATTTTTTTCGCGATTTCAGGTTTGGTCCCATAGTAAAAGTTGTTCATAATGATGAGTACAATGACCTCTTAAGAGGTTTCTGGTGTTTTACAAATAACCCTGTATACATTTATATATTATCTCCCTTACTAATAAACGTATTATATCAGGTGAAAGTTACACACCGAATTCTCTCTTTCAGTCGTCAAAAAATTGTCTGTTGTTTAACAATACAGACGCTATTCAACGTTTATTAGTAAGGCTATGTAGTATTGTCGTGTAGCCGATTGTGTCACTTAGGCGATGATGAATTTACCTAATGATTACATTAATTTAGGTGCTAATCAAGTTATTCACAATCCATAAGGTATTAGGAAATGCAAGACCACTGATAGTTCTCCCACCAATGACAGTAAACATAATGAAATCTGCGATTACTTGAGCTTAGTTTGCGAATGCACTTACAAAGCAACATTTCGATTTAGCACCTTATTAATTAGAGTTAAAGTTTAATTTTGTTCGAGTCATTCGTAAATTAGTAAGCCCACAGAACGATAAATCCGACAGATAAGAACTATTAGCCGTACCAGTGACATTCCCAGTATTATGAAATTGCAGAAAATAGTGGAAACTTAACTAAGTTCTGGCCCGTAAATGTTGTGACGTTAAAAATTTATTACTTCGTGAACTGCAGGTGCTTAAATTATTCTGGAGATTATTAGACGGTGGAAAGACGCCCACACTTTCATAAGTAAACGGAAATTGTTTGTCTAAGTCGAAAATTACACTTTAATTTTGTCTTTTGACCTTTCCTCGGTATTAAGACGAATTTTCGATGGCAAACAAACAAACTGTTTTGTATTATTATGTAAATAAACTTTGAAAAGTTTATTCATATTACGAATAATAGAAAATTTTATTGGTTTCCATCTAAGAAACAAATTGCTTTTATGGGCTTTCAGTTAAATAAACGCAATTCACGAATGGTCAGTAAAAAATATTGAATTATCTAAATTAGGAACAATTTGTTACTACAACCATTACGACCGATCACAACGCCCACTGAGGCACGTTGCACGTTGCTCTACCCACTACTACAACCACGTTGTATCTTGACATAATACCTGTATAATAAATAATTTGATAATAACTTTATTTGACCTTTCTAACTAAGCATTTAGGTTAGACACGTGGCCAATAAACTAGTTAGTGACTATTTGTAATGAGTCCTCTCGTGCCTACCATAAAATTAAACTAGTGACATTTATATTAGAAACAATTATTATGGTAATTGAATCTACGACATACAACGTAGCTATTGTAATAATATATTGTGTTTAGTGTTACATCAAGCCACCAAAACATAATAACAGGACGAATTTTTGGCTTTAAATAACACAAAATATAATACAGATGGAAAGTATAAAGTATTTAAGCTATTTTTTTAAATTAATTTCTTACTAGAAAATCTTTTCTTTTTTCTGCAGTTCAAAATCACTTTCTTTAAGATGTTACGCAGCCAGATTGCTAAGACTGGTTAGTGATTGCAGCATGTTATTCTGATCTGGTAACTGTGTGTGTGTAGTAATTAGAATGTCTAAAGTTGTTTTATGAAACTTTCATACATCCAGAAACACCGGCTATGTAAATAGCTGAAAATAATGTATTGCAGATATAGCTTCAAATAATCGAATATGTCAGCCGGACGTCAGTGCGGCGAGGCCGACGTACTGCCAACGTGACGTCACGTGCAGCCTACCCGCCTCTCTCCTGCAGTTGGCAGATGGTAAAATTGTACTTAATATAATAATAACGTCCGTCCGAAGCCTCATTTCAACTGAGCTATTTTAGTTTCAACTGAATCGAGAATTTTATTCATATCGACAACGTAAAGCTTAAAAATTATTCTAAAAATGTTCAAATTAAAGAACCTGTTTTTTAGATCATCTTTGAATCTACAAAAGATTTTTAGAACGTCGAGGGAACTACAATGATTGATGACTCTGGATGTAATGATAGTAGGCTTAAGAAAAAGAAACAACAAGATTCTGATGATGTACAGTTAAGATTTACTCATAATAAAACGGTGGTTATACAGCTACACATCTCTATTGAAACGTGGAAAAAAGAGCAAAGTAATATTAAAAGGCATATTAATTATTCATGTAAATAAGATAAGATTAATGGAATGTTAGCAGTCGATAGATATACAACGAATGTTCCTTCTACGTCCAACCTTTGGTCGTATGACGTTATTGGCTCCCGAATGATTACGTTAATGGATACCACGTTTTAACGATCTTTTAGCTCTTGAATTGACTATAAAGGAGATACCACTAAATTTATGACCTATACTTGAGATGTTGCCTTTAATCTGCTACTCTATTAGTCCCATGCGAATTCTAATGTATTTTATATCACAGCTCCGTTTTAAAGATCAAAGATTATCGGATTCATTAAAATGGATATTAAAACTTAAAAGTTTTACCCTACTTCTTGGGAATTTATGTGCTCTGAATCGGAATTCAGAACACTGAACATGAAAATATTTAATTGGGTTTAGCTGTGCTTGGAAGGCAAAGAACACAATTGGATTTCAGCATCAGTTTAACTCAAAAGACGTACTTTATACGGTTATCAGGTATTAAATTCAGGGAATTTTGAATTTTACTAATAATAATAATAGAGTTTAATTGGTCTCAATAACATAAAGCCTAATAATTTGGTATTGATTGTACTAAAGTTATATTGAGTTATTTTGCATATTATACAACGTGCAATAACTAAATGGAATATGTAATGTAATATGACAGAAATAACCTAAGGTTTTATTCACGAGAATTGCAACGCATCGATAGCCTACAATACCTTTAAGAACACAAACGCTTAAAACTTTGTGATTTATACAAATTGCAATTTTAATCACACACAAAAGCAAAAGCGTAAACAGTATTCCATTTTTCATCATCAAGCAATTTTATGTAGCCGTTCTAAGCTCCAGTTAAATAAATAACCGCAGAATTCAATTCAACGAACCGTTATAAAATAAGCTGCAGGCAACAAAGTCAAATCGTTTTGCGCGGTTAACCACAACGCTCTGTGTCAGGTAAACCATGGATTTGAAAGTTTACGTTTAAACTTAAAGTTCTCGGTTTGTAACCGAAACCCTTCAATATTTGAAATAGCGCATCAATGTTTTTAACCAACTATTTGCATACCTGTTGAACCTCGGTTGAAAATTCTCGCCATATTGGTTCTCTGGGTGTAAAACGATTTTGTTTTACATTATTTCTTGTATGTTTGAAAAGTGCTGTCTACACGTCGTAGTCACATTGGATAAATAATGATTGAAAATAGTTTTATAATTCAAATTTTCGCTTTCGATAATGAAATTCCATTTGTAATTAAATCGAGCTTAATTAATAGCCCGAATGCAGCAATTCGACAAATGGTTTGGAATTGTTTTCGTTGATCGAGCGGTAACTATCTAACTAACTATTTCAAAATCAAGTGAAACTTTTTTTTCTTAATTTTTGTTTCCATTATTATTTCAAAAACGTTTATAGGTTTTATTGACGCGGTCTGTCGCCCTCTGACAAAAAACTAACTTTAAATTATTGCCCGCTATATCTTGCTCAGCTCGTCTTGAAACGTCCCCCGGCTATCCCTAATACCCGACGAAACCAATTTGAATTCAATTTAGCTTTTTTTCGAGCAAGCTTTTGTTGCCTCCGAGTTGTGTTTACCTTATTCGATTTCTGTAATTTCATTCATAACAAACTGGATTTGGGGTTCGAAAAGCCCATCGGGGTTGACAGGGGCGTTTGAAATAATATTCTCTTTGATAAGAACCGGTTTGCAGTGGGACAAGTGGTGGAGCCCATGCTAACGGGCCATAGATTCGAATGGGATTTGTCAATGTGAAGTGACAAAAACTAATTATGTCCCACAATGAGTCGGTTAGGGTAAGGGATCCGACGGATGGATGCGATATCGATTTCAACAATTGATTGGGTTTCATTGATGACGTGTGAATCTAACGGGAGCTGAGCTGAGCTTTTATTCAATCGAAAATTAAATTATTGGAGACGAAAAACTGAAAGGTAATGGAAGAGGAATATACCAACAATTTAAGCCATTTGCGTTCACGAAATTAATTTGGAATCAGGATAAGTAGACTATTACATATTACGTATGTAATTAAATAGTTAATAGTTATTGTACTTTCTAAACACAAAGTTGAAAGTTGGTTTATTGTAAACAAACGTTAAAGAGAAACATCGTAAGGAAACTCTCAACATTTGGATTTTAGTATGATGGCGTAGTAAAATTCAAACGCCTGTAATGACCTGAAAACGGCGCGGCTGTACCTAAATTGGAAAATAGCTATCAGTGTATCATATGAATACACAGAACCATTCATAATTTATGTTATAGGTACTAACTGCTGCCCTCGGCTTCGCTCTCGTGGACTTAAGTTGTTTTTTTTTAAATCAGCCCTAGTCGAACCTTGTATCATCAGCTATCATCATTGAAAGTGGTGTCGTAAAAATCGGTCCAGCTGTTTTGGAGATTAGCGGGAATAAAAGGACAGACAAAAATTTTAAAAATATATATTTATATAGTTAATATTTAAAATATTTGTGTGTAGTATGACGTACCGTAAATATCATCGTCATTCTACATGCACATTCAGTAAAAAGCTGTTATTTTGTCACTGTAAACTTACACTTAAAACTTTATTTACTTGAATAGGTTATAAAGTACGTTACTAAAAGACATTTCGTCTAAACTTTATATGAAATTAAACAGTAAACATCCCGCATACGGTCCAACTGAACTAAAGTTCAACAAGGCTAACATTTCAAGAATTTGAATTATTCAATCTCAAGCCATATGAAACGGCAGTATACAGCGATAAATAAATATATTTTTTACGTCATGTAAATATGTTTAGTAAATTCGAATTGAATTATAATAGGGAAAGTGTCTAGATTTACACTGTCGACCAACTAACACAGCAGGAACAAGCTCTTAAGAAGAAAAATCACTATAAAGCGCGGACAAAATTGTGAAATTCGAATGAGAACGTCAATAATTCTCGTTATAACGTTACGAATAGCGTTTGATAGTACGTTATAATATAATCATTGGCGATCAAACATCAGCATTTGCATTTTATAACACCATCAAAATATTTATAATTTATAAATATATTATATATAAATCTTGTAGAGCGGGACCGTTACAATATTTTTGTCAATTTGTTCATAGTGAGGTTCCCCGCTGGGAGTTTGAGACGAGACAAACAATAATAATATGGCGCCCTACGGATACTTATTGTTTCGCCGGAGTAGGTAGGTACTGATTATATCTCATCTCGGCGCTAATAGACCATTGACAGGCGGCTCTTCTGTTTTAATTGGAAATAACAATGTATTGTCTTCAGTTTATTTGTGTTTATATGCTGGTGACAGGTTTAAATTTAATTATAAAAATGGATGATTTTACAAAATAGGTTCTAAAGATAAAATATTGTAAAAAGGTTTTGTTTTCTTTCGCTATTGATATGTAAATTAAAATAACATTCAGTATTAGTTGATATCCAAAGCTTGATTTTACAATTATAAGCTAGTAGACCTAAAAATCAATTGTAGTAAAAAAGAGCATAATTATTTTCTGACTGAATCGTACGTGAATTATAATACCATACAAAAATAAGATACCGGTAGGCAGAGACAATCATTTATTTCTGCTCGCGGCATCTTTTCTGTACATGTATTTCGCAAATTGGTTTTTTAATTATGTCTCTTTCATACGTCTAATTTAGGATTAATCCGGTTCTTTATATCCGTTGCCTCGAGCACCATATTGCTCTTCCATTGTACTCTTTATTAAAGGAACCCCATGATAATTTTCGTTTCCCGTCTTTCGTAAAATGAAGGGTTACAAGATGCTATTCAGCATTGGAATCTCAATTTAGTTACTATACAAGGTGTCTAATATACAGAATATTAGAGAGGGGTGGCTTGTAAGGCCCAGTCCGTTTACTCGGTAAAGTCGTTTGCTTATTGCCTGTAAACTACTTAAAGGCACTATTGAAATCTTTACAACCAATATGTTTTTATTAGATGCAGCGCCTAGACAATCTCTTTACTGCTTTGGATCATTGGAATTGGAATACAAATAGAGTCGTTCCAGTTTAGTAATATGTAATAGCAGTGATAGCCTCGTGGTGTGACCGTCGGACCGCCATTTCTTAGGTCTCAAGTTCGAACCCCAGGCACGCACCTCTCAAAAAGTCATGCTCGCGAACGAGGTGGTGGGATGGGAGAGAGAAAGTTCCTCCCGTCCCAGCCGCCGCAGGAGACGCCCCGGGCGTCGGGAGCCACGTGACGACTCCCGGCCACCGTAGGCGCGGGCCTGCGGACGGTGAGTGACTCACCGTCCGATCAGCACCAGACCCATGCCGGACGGCGCGTATATGTTCCACGCGCGCCTCAAAGAGATGTCAGCATATGAAGGGGCCCCTCAGGGCCAAGCCTGCCGGGTAAGCGGGATTGTCCGAAAGGGTTACCGCTACCCCGGAACATAAAGGGCTACGGAAGGAACATGGATGGGTTTTAGTCAGTAAGAGTCTGACACTCCCTTCCGCTCCACCCAGAGCGGGAGCAGTCATTGGATGATTTCCCAGCCTAAAAAAAAAACCACCTCTGACTTTTCGTGCGTATTTTATAATTATCACTTGCTTATTAAACGGTGAAGGGAAAACATCGTGAGGGAACCAGCATGCCTGAGAGATATCTTTCAACAGCAAGTGAAGCTAAGTGAGGGGCCATTGGGCAGCATAGAAAATTTCACACCAGGTTAGTCACTAACCTAAACTAATATAGTTTGTGGCACGTTTAAATTGAATATAGATTCCGAAATTATTTTGGCACTTATAATATCTGCAATCATATAATTTTATGAGGTAGTAATTAGCAAATCAGCAAGCAATTATAATTATTGTGGTGCAGGTTACGCTCGAAGTCTCTTTAAAGGATAAAACCAGAAATGAAATTATCCGGAAAAGTACCGGAGTTGCCGACTTAGCTTGAAGAGTAAGCATACTGAACTGGCAGTCGGCTGGCTATGTTTATCGCTGGACCGATTGGCGGTGAAGCAGACGACTCCTGGAGTGAAGACCGCGTTGGCAAGAGTAGTATGGGACACCCACCAGCTAGATGGACCGATGACCTTAAGAAGGTGGCTAGGACACACTAGATGCGAAAGGCGGTGGTCAGGGTGTCGTAGAGTAGCCTGGGAGAGGCCTATGTTCAGTAGTAGACTGTGATAGGCTGAGATGATTAAAACAATTATAAAAACAAATTTTGCTTCCCTACATTTCCTGTAGTCTAGAATCCGGAATATACAAAGTTAAACTGCAACAGACCTTAATACAAGACTCAAACAGTAGGGTATACTAAACCACGTTATGAAGCATCTAGCCTGGAATTTAAACCAGTCGAGCTTAGAATTACAATAGTTCCCAGTCCTCGCCAATTTTCACAAGACAGTTCATTTCAAGCAAATGTAAATTCCCCCGTAGTCCCAAGCATTTATCCGTAGATAATCTACGGGTGGACGCTTACTACGGCACACAACCGGTCGGTAATATACCTGAGTAATATAAATAAACGATTACGCTTCACAGCTATTAAAAGCAAACATTATAAATCAAATGGGGAATAATTGTGCTTTGTTTCGCCCGGGGTCAATGTAATCAACCGTTTGCTCTTTATTTTGTATCCGAACCTCCAACTTATTACACATTCATTTTTATATGTATACACACGCTATAAATTACTTTATGTAGACATTTGCCTCTGTTAAATAACCAAATTGTGTGGTAAATTAATGATTAATAATTATAGACTTTCAAATTGATAGGTTTTTTCTTTGATGTTTTAATGAAGTTTGGGAACCGCATTTTCTAGTTTAAATAGCCACTGGGTGCTAATTTCGTTATATTTATTGCTTAAAAATAGTTATATTTCATGATTAAAGTTATTATGATTATAAAACATAACATGACGCCTTGTTTTTCCAAAAGGTTAGTCAGAGGTGTACCTTTATTATGCCTACATTTCGCCATTTGACTGGTTCGTTAGTCTAGTGGCTGCATGCTGCTGAGCATGATGTCGTGGGTTCGATTCCCAGGTCAGCACTTTTGAATTGTCAAGGGGCTACGGAAGGAATATGGATGAGTTTTAGTCAATAAGAACTCTGTCACTCCCTTCCGCTCCACCCAGAGCGGGAGATGTCATTAGATGATTTCCCAGCCTCAAAAAAAAAAGAGGTCGCTCAGTCGGAAATATGCAGCTAGTTCCATTCCAAAGAGTAGTAGTTACCTATGGAGATGAACGGGCAAGAAACTCCACGGATACTTCCAAACATGGTTACGTTGAACGATACTACTAACTAACGGTATTCCTTTCTTCACGCTACTAATAACTTCGCAATTACTCTTAACAATCCAGCAACTTAAGTCGATGGCAAGTGTATAACAGGACACAATTCGCAAAATCATTATTCATAGTACACTTCAAACGATAATTAACGTGAACAATGCACTTCTAACAAGACAACTTTCTAATAGATCCGAAGGTGTTATAGTTTCACGGGAATAGTTAATTAATTTCCAAGTAATCCATAGCGTTGATCGACGTTATCGACTGCACTATCTATTATCATGTCTTGATCCGAAATTGAGATTAGTAAGTCAATGTTACAGGTATTATAGGCGTATAACGTGGAATGACGCTGTGACGTTTATGATTTTGATAGCTTTAATTATAATGTTGAAGAAAATTTAGAAAATGAGCAAAAATTTGACGGGAGGATATTTATGTAGAATGAATCTAGTGAAGAAATTAAGCTTTTAAATGTCAAGATTATTGCAATTGTAAGCGGGATTGTCCGAAAGGGCTACCGCTACCCCGGAACATAAAGGGCTTAGAAGGAACATGGATGGTTTTTAGTCAGTAAGAGTCTCACACTCCCTTCCGCTCCACCCAGAGCGGGAGGAGACATTTGATGATTTCCCACCCCCCAAAAAAAAAAGGCTTGCAATATTTTGGTAATATCAATGATGTAATTGCACGTAGGAATGCAATAACATCTTTAGTATCAGGTGTGAGCTTAAAACTAGTTATTCAAATTCTTAGAGCATTGTAAATGGAAAACAAAAGAACTCATATCCATTGAATCTATATGACATAAATACCGTAGGGAGATACTTACTACGCTCTCTTTTAGGAAATTTTATTACATATAACATCTGCGTAGAGCATACTCAAATTGTATAATTTTTTTGGCTTTTAATAATTTATCTAACATCATCATCCTCGTCAATTTCTTTAAAAAAAAAACAATATCGATTCTTAATTACGTAACCAGCAGCCATCAAATTCCAAGTTATCGCCACATAATTGCCACTTTTAGATTCACAGTAGCACTACGTTAAGCCGAAGCTATCTAAATGTCACCTTATTTAACTTTAACACCAGGTTAATTGACCATAAATTAAGTGCTGACTTAAAGGTTCGCCAGCTCGCTTGTTCCTCCTTCCCTTACATTTAGCTACCTTTAATTTAACACAACACTTTGTGCTCTAATTACGCCCATGTTCGTTTTTGTTTTGTTTGGAAGACAGTTTCTTTTTTCGAAATTCTTTTCATTGTTTTATTTTTGACCAATACTATGACGCCTCGCTTTTTTTTGTTGTTCACTATTCAAAATTCTTTTTTGTATAATAAAGGTCTGATACGAATTTTCGAAGTGTTCGTATCGCATAAATAATTCTAATTAATGTGTCCTGTTATTCGCATAAGATTGAAAACATTAATCACATCAGTCGGCATAAAAAACAAGTCAATGCGTTCTGCATCACCATTTTGAAACGATTTCTTGGAAGCGTTTCATTATTATAGTAATATTTTAAGTGTTTCGACTCAAGTCAAAAAGATTATTTAGGTTAGAGGTTTTATGCTTCGTTTATTCATTATTGTGATTCTTAAAATATCATTTTAAGGCGGGTTTTATTATCTAGGTGGGTATTTAACAATTTGATTAAAAGAATTCCAATGTCCTTTACTGTGCATGAATGTCTCGTCGCACCCAATTAAATACTAAGAAAAATGCAGTTTTTAAATCTTAAGTAGGCCTTTTGTCAAACTTAATTCTTTCTCATTATATTTTAATGACCTTAAATCTAGTTTTCCAAATTAGGCGGAATCGAACTAAACTCCTTCGATGACAATTTTCAAACATTCTAAAACAGCTTTAATAAGCTTAAGGTTACCAGAACATGTACAAGAGCAAGCTAATACGAGCACCCGTACACTAATGCTTCTTTCCTGTTATCTTCTACAGCCACCTGTCTTAAAACATTGACTTTGTTTGTGTCGCGACCCGTCCCATTCTAATTAGCTTCTGTAACGACCAGAGACAGTCCATTAATTATAACACAAAACGCGGTTTGATCCGTACAAACGATGTTGGAAAAAAAGTTACAAAAGTTTAACCTTACAACTGGAAATTGGGAACTTTGGACCAACATCTGCCACAGACTTACAAGCGCGGTTGTTGCAACTTTTTGGAGGACTGTGTCTACTTTTTGCTATTTAACGTATCTGTTTTTTTTTGTTAAATACTTTTTGGTGACAAAAAGAATCTCGCCATATTTAATACTTTCTACTACTAGGTCCTTCTTCTTAATTCGAAATAGAGATAACACGTATACAAACTTTTTAATAGGACCACAAAGTCCATGTAAATTTTTAACATCAGTTCTCGAAAATCCTTTCACGCAAACATTTTTATGTCAACCTTTAAAGATTTTTGCTCTCAAAATAGCGCTCTTATTCACTGATTTTATTAACAATGCAATAAAACACTTAACTGCTACCTGGAAGACGAGACAATAAAATCAAAAAGGTATCATATCGTAATTAAAAGTGACACGTGAATAAAAAACACTTTATTAGGCAGTCTCAGTACGAATATGGCGGCTCACGGTGAGTCAGGGATAAACTTGGTAACGGTTAGTGCGCAACAAAATTAAGTTAATCGTTTTCATCGTCATTGAGAAGAGGAAAGTCATCTGCCTTATTAATTGCGTTAGGGAAGCGTTCATCATATTTGTCTTAAGTTTAACGAAGTTCGTCTTATGAACTTAGTTACCTACTTAAGACTGTGAACGCGGATTTAAAATCCTTTATTGCAGCTGTTTTGTATGGGGATCATGACTTTCATAGTGTGTAAAAGAATCTTCGAGCTGGTGATTGCCTAAAATTCCAGCCCTGTCTTTCATCTAGGATTGGTGTTACTGGGTTTTTTTTTTTATCAAACTAGCATTTAGCTATATAAAGCACCTGCCATCTAATCTCTTCACCACCCTTGGTTGACTGGTAGAGAATGCCTAAGGCATTAAGTCCGCCTTTGTACCTTTATTGTGTGCGAAGTTTAAATAAATAAATTAAGTTATTTTTGCTATAACTTTTTTCTAGCTGTTTCAGTTACGAGCTAAATAGGTATCTAACGACTGCGAGGTGCCCATTCTCAATATTTACGTTTCAATCCAATTAATTCGCACCTCCAAAAACAGGCAGCGTAACAATTCATTCGTGCATTTCCACAATTTATTGTAACACCAGTTACGCCACTGTTTCCTAAAAAAATATCACTGTATATAAAATTGTGACAGCCGGTGATTTACGCCCGAAACAAAATATCCCATGAGTTATGTCCTTTTAAACGCGACACTTGCTAACAATGCAGCTTTCTCTTTGTCTCTCTACGTAGGCGTCTAGATTGTTTAGTGCCTTATGCTGGTATGATGTATGGAAACCCGACTTTTGATGTCATATCGTTATATTAAAAACGTAAAATGGATTTTATATTAGCGTGTTAAATAAACTTTTGCAAGGCACAATGTGGAAAATCTTTTTTTTCGTATTTGAGTTATTAATTATTATCTTCTTAAGCCAGTAACGAGCCACTGCTAAATGAATTTAATAATAATAAATAAAAACGTTTATTTTCTTTCTCACATAATGAGAAATTGGTATTATACCTACATGATTGTGTTTACAAAAAATACATTGATGTTGTGGAGACTGGAGCCTGTACTAGGAATTCATTATCATTGTCCGTTAATTCGTGATTCTTTATGGTGTTTTAACCATCACCGAGAATAACGCGTACTCAAACTCAAACTCAAACTCAAAGCATTTATTTCAAATAAACCAATTACAGGCACTTTTGAATTGTCAAGGGGTCGGTCAGTCAGAAAGATGAAGCTAGTTGCCCATTCCAAAGCAGTAGGTACCTATCGAGAAGAACGGGCAAGAAACTCTATGGACACTCTTTTAAATCAAAATATGTTTACAAAAACTGTGTTACATCATTCATGTTGAAATTATACGTAATAAATAAATACTAGATCCTGATAGTAGCTTGTCAGTTCTAAAGACGCAAGTACTGGTGAAGCTATGGACTGTGCTATAGACAAACATGGCAAAGCTTATTGAAAAACAAAAATCCTTTTTAACAAGCTTCTGCTAAATGGTCATTAGTAAATAAAAGTCTCGGTTTTGTTTTTTTTCGAGTCGTTATCAAGATAATGCATTATGTATTGCACTAAGTTTTTAAAATTATTAGGATTTTTTCAACTGGCAATCATTACTTAGGAGAAGTTTATGTCATTCAACGTCAAGATGTCCTTTTTTGTGACAAAGCAAGAAGTTTAAAAAAGGCAAAGCTACATGACACACAGAATAAAAAAGAATAATTTAAACGAACTGTCACATCACCTTGGACGCGACATTTGCACTCGTAATCATTTTATTTTCTGAGCGCAGACACAATCGCGTCTACGATCAACGACATATCGCGCTTGACGTTCGAAATTCAAAACAATAATAAGTTGGAGTTCCTTTATTTTTGACTGATAAATTATTCATATCATAATCCGAGTGATGGGAGCGATCGCGGGACCGCGTTCCGTCGACTCATCCGACAGGTCTAATTTAATGCGTGCATTTATTATTGGTAATGGAATTAACCGAGCCCGATTATCATATGATTTGATGGACGCACTATCTCCCGATCGCTGGTTCGTGCCGCCCACTGCACTTAAAAAAACCGACCGGGCCCACAGACGACGTGGTCATTACGGCTAATTATTGTTATCTTTATGGTAGCAATCGGTCTGCCGTGTTCGTTTAGTGCCCGTCTTTCGATAAGACGCTACTTTATAACGCGAATTCGTTGTCATTTTGTGTCCCCAATAAGGTTGAAAGGCTTTTTCGGGCTAACAATCATTTGTGTCAAATTTAGTTTTTGTTTTATAATGACAGAGCGGCGCGGAGTGCTCAGGTCGATTGTACGTTGCCTTCATTATTTGCGATGATACGGATATTCCTGCTTTTTTCATTAAAATTATCTAGTGGTATTTTTTTCCAATCATAATCGAATTAGGCGGTTGAAACCATATTTTCTTTGTGTGTGCCCGGAAGTGTAATAATCCGTGTTCTCATACTTGGTTGGCTTTGACATGTAAAACCAACAAAGTGTTCGTTTGAAACATTCAAATGTTTGAGCATTCCAGTCACATAAAGTAATCCGTTCCAGCAAATCCATTGTTCATATTAGTGAGCGGACCGTATTTAGTCACGTAGCTGTGCTCTAAAACGTTTACATTATGTACGCGGATGGCGGAAAATGCGCATAATCTCTGTACCACCTGCTTCAGGAAGATAATCCTTCCTTCGATTTTTTCGCTCTAAACACATGAAGAAACGATTGCGAACATCAGGGGCACCGCGACAGAGAGGATAAACGCATTCAATTGTTAATGTTTTCTCTCTCTTGAGGAAAAAACATCACCGTACATAACAGTTTACTTTAGGGCGTTGTAAACGTATAGTTCTTTTACCATGCCAGCGGAATTGCAAAATGACATAACATCTTAGGCAAAGTTGAACTTTTTACTTAATTTTTTTTACAAAAGTAAATTAATGCCATACCACAGCAGAGGTACCTACAGTCGTCTTTAGGCGAATGTAAATAAGCGGAACAATGCTCAATTTGGCTGGCGCGGCTTAGCCGAGCACCTGCGCTAGACGTGACCGCTCGCTGCAACGTACGGAGGGCGCGGGTTAAAGGAAATTAAAAAAGAAAGTCTGTTTAAAGAAGTTATCCTTTATTATCTTGAAACTGCTTTTAAAGTCACGTACAGAAAATACGTTTAAAGTTTTGTTCTGGATGAGCTTTTGAAGCTACATAGACAATATAAAATACATTCTGAAATTAAATAAGAAAAACATGGTTTGTCATTTAATTCAGGTAAATAGTGGTATATACGGTTTACCTGGAAGCAGACCCCAGCATAGTTGAGGAAAGACATGATGATGATGACATATTACCACATTCTTAAAAACTTTTTTTTTTCCAAACGTCACTTTGCTCGGAGAGATCCAAAGACGTTGGAAAAATGGAGGAAAACCAACAGTTAAGCGTAGATTATAAATCAAACCACACAGCTGTTAAAATACTGTGGAGTTTTTAGAAAATAAGAATCTCTTTTTCCTCTTTATTCTAACACGTGAGAAAATTGTGTTGTTCAATACACGATATCTATCACTCACTTATTTATAGCCCATAAACCCGCTGCTGCAGTGAACGATCATTGAGGAACATTGCAGCAATCACCACTTGACAGATGGACTTTAAGCAGTGACAGCGTAGTGGTGTGACCTTCAGACTTCCAAGTCTTAGGTCTCGAGTTCGAACCCAAGGAGCGCACCTCTTTTCGGATTCATTTGCGTATTGTATAATTATCGCTCGCTTAGAAATCGGTGAAGGAAAACATCGTGAGGAAACCAGCATGTCTGAGAGATATTTATTTATAGCATGTGAAGCTAAGTCAGAGGCCCATGGGCAGCATAAAAACAACTCTGACACCAGGTTAGTCTTAGTGACTAACCTGGTGTCAGAGTTGTTTTTCCACACGAATAAAAAAGAACACATTTTATGACACAGAGACCAATCACATATCCCAAATCAGCATTCATCAAAAGCGATTGGTCGAAAAAATAGACCATTACACTCCTAAACATTTGGTAGTTGGACGCTAGTGTGAAGTGATTAATCGATGTCGGCGCTCACACATGCGACGGGGTGTTATTTCGGAAAGAATGTGAGGAACGTGCTTCCTCGCTGACCCCCCAATGACCCCCATTCGACCCCCCTGCGTGAAACAAATACGCGATGCGACCATGCTGGCCATTCGTTACTGCGATCTCCCATTTGAATGGTGTTGTATCTCAATTCTGTTTTGTTTTTGGTTCGACAGTTTTGGGACGTTCTGTTGTGAGCTTTTTGGTTGTAGTGACCTACTTTTGAATGACAAAATGGAACGGTTACTGAGAAATGTGTTGTGTGCAGTTAGGTGATATTTTAAATAGAACGGACATTACTCATTGATAGTATAGCGTAGGCAAATGCACTCCGTTTTTGCTCTGTAAAGCATCTTGATTAAAAAGGGCACATTATATTTTCTTGTAGCAACACTTCTTTTAGAATATTTTTTTAAAGATTGTAACCCGATTCTTTTACATTAATCTTCTTGATTCAACACTCAACATTTTAATCTAGATGGACTTATCAATTACAGGATCTACACTATAACTTCGCACCACCTTCTGTGAATATCACCGCCTTAGCATTTCAGAAAAGCTTTTTAAATCACCACTCACAGTATCATCTTTCACAACTCAACGAGCGTTATTATATCTTCCAAAAAAGGGGAATTTCGCATGAGAATATTTATAATTTTAGTCCGAAGGTTCCATTGTGCATGGGTCGAGGAAACAGGAAACCATTACGCACCATGTGCTCGGTGTCATACCAGTTTCGGTGATACCTTGCGTCATTTAAATGTCTTTTGTGTGACATTTTTTTTAATATTCGCAGAATATTGTAGTTGGAAGATGGGATCCTCAGACAGTTGTGCAGGATTGGTGTTATTTATTGCGTTGATGAGATATTGAGGGTTAAAAATAAATATGGCGCGCGCGCATAATAAATTTCTAACAAAGTCATTTTGATGATAATGGAAGTGTCAAGATTCACCATCATTTTGTCAGAATGCTAGATAATCTTAATCAAGTCTTATTTTTTACAATAATTTTCGTTTGTTGTTGTGTGTGGTTTTTTCATATTAAAACTTTGCACGGTTTTAATTTTAATAAGAAGGATTCTGCGAATCGATTCGCAATATTGTAAAAATTTAAGAATCTGTCCATAAATTCATCATCAACCCTATATTTCTGATGTTGTTGAATACAGTTTTATGTTCTGTTTCTAATTTTTTTTGTGCATTTAATATTTTTGAGCTCACGTGCGCTCTTTCGGTATCTAATGAATTTGTCCCAGACGATTTTAAAATAAGCCCTGTCATCGAGTCACATGTTTTATATAAATCGTGCTCTTAACGACGTCGGCACATAATAAAATTTATTTTTTAACGGCTTTATAGGCTTAGATTTGTAACATTTTTAACACCTCAACACATTTAGGGCTCATTTCAATACACGCGTGTGATAATCTCGTAAACTAGAGTTTATTGCGGGGGTATATTGTTATAATTAGAATTAGTAAAATAATTATAGTGCTTATAAACACTGCGTTCAGAAAGACGAGATGTTGAAACCACGGGGTATTATTATTTTAAATTTTGAATTCATTGGTTCTTCTAGGTGACGAGTAACTTTCTACCACTCTGTTATTTTAAAAATCTCGTTCCAAATTAAAACACGCTCTATTAAAACAGTAGCATTATCACACCAAAACATAATAGAAACAATTAGTTCCCTCCAACACGTCCCACGTTAGTACAATAGTGATATCAACGCGTACATCCGGACACGAAATAGTTAAACATAACGAGACATTACTACAACCCCTTCATACATACCTTTTATGTCACTATTGTAAAGGTGGCAATAGACTATCCTAATACCAGTTCCATAAAATTGACACAGCATTAAACAATAGTTGTAAATAAGAATAAGGTGCTCAGTGACCACTGTAATTACAATCTTTGTACAGTCACGTTCAAAATTACCTTACATTTACGCAATATTTATGAACGATTTTCACCTAAAATATTGATGCAGATGATTATTGGGGTTATGATAATTGTATTTTTGAAATCAGGTAATTTATGGTTCTAGGGCTAACTCGCGAGCCCCGCTCTGTCACAGTGCGTCCTTGACTGGCGCGTAGTAGAGGAGGTGGAGACCTACTCCGATCACCGGTATATCCGGTTCGACGTCTCCACCCAGACCTCAAGCGCGCCGGTCCGACAGGCCCCGAGTGGTCCGCGGTGGGCGCTGAAGCAGCTGGACCGGGAGCTCCTCCTGGAAGCCTCGATCGTGCAGGCCTGGGTGTCATCACCGGTCAGGCCTGCCGACATCAACGACGAGGCAGAGTGGTTCCGGGAGGCCATGTCCGAGATTTGCGACGTGGCAATGCCCCGAGTCCGGCCAGGATGCGCCCGACGTCAGGTGTACTGGTGGTCGCAAGAGGTGGAAGAACTTCGCAAGGAGTGCGTCGAGGTGCGCCACCTGTACACCAGGCACCGCAGGCTCCGCATCCGCCCTCCGGATGCGGCAGCCACGGAGGCGGAGCTGTACGAGGGGTACAGAGCGGCGAAGACCGCCCTCCAAGAAGCTGTCCAGCGGGCCAAGGACTCGGCCCGCGAGGAGATGGTGGGGACTCTGGATAGAGATCCATGGGGGCGCCCATATAAAATGGTGCGGAACAAGCTCCGCACCTGGGCCCCCCCTCTGACGCAGAGTCTCCGCCCCCAGCTGGTGGAGGAGGTGGTGAGCGCTCTGTTCCCCTCACGGGGGGAGCATACTCCCCCGCCTATGGCTCCGCCCGAAGCGGACCACGAGGACGACGACGACATCCCCGAAGTGACCGAGGTAGATCTGAGAGCGGCGGTTGGAAGGCTCAAGGCCAAGAATACCGCCCCAGGACCCGACGGCTTGCCTGGTAAAGCCTGGGTCCTGGCCTCAGGGGCTCTCGGGCCCCGACTGGAGGCGCTCTTTAGCGCATGCATGGAAAGAGGCCAGTTTCCGCTCCGTTGGAAGACGGGGAAGCTGGTCCTTATACAGAAGCCAGGGCGCCCTGCGGACTCTCCGTCCGCATTCCGGCCCATAGTGCTGCTCGACGAGGTCGGCAAACTCTTCGAGAGAATTATTGCGGGCCGCCTCGTCGGGCACCTTGGAAGGACGGGGCCGGACCTTGCGGACTGCCAGTTTGGCTTCCGCAAGGGGCGCTCGACGGTGGACGCCATCATGCGCGTTAGAGCCCTCACGACGGGGGACGCGGTGTCCCAGGGTAGGGTCGTCGTGGCGGTGTCACTCGACATCGCCAACGCTTTCAACACCCTGCCCTGGAGTTGCATTGGGGAAGCACTCCGGTATCACCGGGTGCCGACCTACCTCCGTCGAATAGTCGGGGCGTACCTGACGGACAGAGCCGTCATCTACCCCGGTCGCGATGGGGAATGGAACCGGCGAGAGATGTCGTGCGGTGTCCCACAGGGATCGGTTCTGGGGCCGCACCTGTGGGACATCGGCTACGACTGGGTGCTGCGGGCCGACCTCCCTGACGGCGTCAGCGTAATTTGTTACGCTGACGACACGCTGGTCTTGGCGCAGGGAAGGTCGCATCAGGCGGCGGCCGACGCGATGACACGCGGTGTTGCGATAGTCGTTGAGAGGATCCGGCAGTTGGGTCTCGAGGTGGCATTGCACAAATCCGAGGCCATGTCCTTTCATGGGCCTCGGAATAGGCCACCATCGGGATCCCAACTTACGGTAGGAGGGGTTCACATCGGCGTCGAGACCACGATGAAATACCTGGGTCTGGTCCTCGACAGCCGATGGAATTTCGTGGAGCATTTCCGACGTTTGGCCCCCAAGCTGGAACGGACTGGGGCCGCCTTAAAGCGGCTCTTGCCCAATTTGAGGGGGCCAAACGCCTCCTGCCGGAGGCTTTACGCGGGAGTCGTGCGGTCCATGGCCCTTTACGGGGCCCCGGTGTGGGCGCGTTCACTGCGGCGGCGAGCCGCCCACTACCTGAACGCGCCCCAAAAGGTGGTAGCCATTCGGCTAATCCGGGGATACCGCACGATCTCGGGCGAGGCGGCGAGCCTCCTTGCCGGACTGCCGCCGTGGGATCTGGAGGCGATAGTCCTCGCGCGCCTGTACGAGTGGCGCGCGGAGGTACTAAGCCGGGGGGAAACTCCGTTTCTGCAGCAAATTGCGGCGGAGCGGACGGACCTCCGGCGCGATCTCATGGCGGCCTGGAATCAGCGACTGTCGCAACCCAGCGCAGGGCACGCCACGATAGTGGCGGTAAGGCCCCTCTTTGAGGAGTGGCTAGAGAGGCGTCACGGCGCCCTCACCTTCCGCCTGACGCAGGTCCTCACCGGACATGGATGTTTCGGGAGGTTCCTGCACATCATCAGGCGGGAGGAAACGCCCGGGTGTCACCACTGCGAGGATCGCCTAGAGGACACGGTAGAGCACACGGTGCAAACCTGCCCCGCTTGGGCGGAGCACCGCCGTGTCCTCGTAGAGGCGATCGGCGGCGGCGACCTCTCGCGCCCGGCCCTGGTGCAAGCCATGGTCCGGGGCGAGAGGGAGTGGGAGGCAGTCACCTCCTTCTGCGAAAAAGTTATGCTCGCGAAGGAGGTGGCGGGATGGGAGAGAGAAAGGTCCTCCCGTCCCAGCCGCCGCGGGAGACGCTCCGGGCGTCGGGAGCCACGTGACGACTCCCGGCCACCGTAGGCGCGGGCCTGCGGACGGTGAGTAATGGGTGACTCACCGTCCGATCAGCACCAGACCCGTGCCGTACGGCGCGTATATGTTCCACGCGCGCCTCAAAGAGATGTCAGCATATGAAGGGGCCCCTCAGGGCCAAGCCTGCCGGGTAAGCGGGATTGTCCGAAAGGGTTACCGCTACCCCGGAACATAAAGGGCTACGGAAGGAACATGGATGGGTTTTAGTCAGTAAGAGTCTGACACTCCCTTCCGCTCCACCCAGAGCGGGAGCAGTCATTGGATGATTTCCCAGCCTTAAAAAAAAAAAAAAAAAAAAGGGCTAACTCGCGATGTTTCCCTTAACGTTTTAAGATAAGTGGTGATAAAACAATTTACAAATAGCAAAGCGCTTGTGTAGGTTTTGTTTTTTTTTTGTGTTCAGGGCAGCGGTAAACCCTTTCAGACAATCTGCTGCCCCGGCAAAAAGTATATGGTCAAAAATTTAAAAACCCGTATCTTTTTCAGTAAGTTCTAAACTGATTAACCTGTATAGGCTGGGTTCGAACTCGCGACCTACAACTCGCAAGTTGGGTCTGATACAAGTGGGCCACTACTGCTCCGTGTTAATTATAAGTGTTTAAATTAAAAGGTTCAAAGTATAATAAACATTTATATGAAACTGAATCGATATTTATTAACACTTGTTCTGGATTGTATTAATTAACACCACAAGCATAACTTTTGGATCGTGTTATTTGTACATCAGTCGATGTATCAGTTTCATACACGAACTGCGTTGATTGACATTCGATTAAATATTTTATCTGCAAGCGTGGAAATATTTATTTTGTACTTTATTTAGGGCTGATTTTTTAATCGACGGATTACTGTTAGAATGGACAAGTCCTTATTTATAAACGTAGTTTAGAGTTACCGCAACGAATGGACCAAGTTAGCTCTAAGATTGTCTGTAAGGATTTAAAGGAGGCCATTGCTTCGTAGAGGGACAGTAAAGTAAAGGCTAAGTAAAAAAAAGTTAACTATTTTTTGTTGAACTAAAATGTTTTTTTACTTTTAAACTTCTCTTAACTGTAATCAACGTCTTCCTAAATAAAAGGGTAAATGTTTGATATATTTTATATACACAGTTTCTATTAAAAAAATTACATAAAAATTTGTACCGCAGATACCAGTTATCTGACGATTGTATGATGATTCTTATCATCGTCAGGTAAGGGCTGATGCTCTTACACAATTATCATAGTTCTAACACTCCCTCAAAACTGCTACTACTGCTGCTGCTGCTGCTGCTGTTAAGTATACCGCAGTGTTGTATTGCAGTGGTGGCCTAGTGATAACGGCCCCGATTTCCGCGTTATAGGTCGTCGGTTCGAAACTAGGCAAGCGCTGTACCTACTTATTTCAATGAAGAAGGAAAACATCGTGAGGTAACAAAAAAATCGACGTCTAATGAAATGAAATATGATATCTACCAACCTGCGACAGGCTCGCATGGTGGATCACAGGCTGATTATGCAATATTCCTACCAATCATGGTCTATAAGTACTGTCTTGAGCTCAAGAATCTATCCAGTACGTTTTTGATAATCCTATAAAGAGTTCACACTGGATTCATTCGAAATTTCATAGTAGCATAACAAATGCGGGGACATTAATTGACTCGTATCGTAATTTAGGACGCAGCGGGCATACAAAAAAGAAACGTCCGGAGGCTTACCGTGATCGCTGCGTAAAAGAAACAAGTGTAAAAGCGTCCCAACATTGGCTTGGCTCGGTCCGTAGTGTTGTACCAGGCTTCCGTGACCAATCGTGACGGATAGGGCTAATTTATCAAAGCGTACTTCAATTTTATAATAACGTGCAGGTTGCATGTGTGACTCAATATTCTATTACTACTGCTGTTCGATTAATCTTCAGCGGTACGTTATTAGTGTCTAAGCTCGATTAATGACTGTTTGTTAAGTGATCGAGTGGAGTTTTTTAAAGTTAACCATTTTTGCATTAGCTTGAATGAGGTTTTATTAAAATATTGCTGAATATGACTATAATTATTAAAAGTAAATTTTACTCAATCGTTCTGTTTCACTGAAAGTCTGTACTGGAGTTATAAAAATCACGCAATCGTTACTGTTACGTGTTATCAGTTTCGTCTCTAAAAAAATATTATATTGCATTTTTGAAAGCTCCTGTTTAATCCGAATTAAAGATGGAGTCTATTCGAAGAAAAGAAAAATGAAAAAGAGATCAACGTCCTACCGAATCGAACTCTCTCGTTTTATTGCATTAATATATAATTATACTGATGTCATAATCCGTCGTAATGGTAGCGACGGATACCATTCAACTTTGCCGGTAGCTTCATGTTCTTACTGCACCGACGACCGAACATACATTGCCACAGAGTAACGAACAACCGAAGAAAGGCGTTGAGATACTGGCAGATATTCCTGTGAGTGGTGAGAGATTCTAATACGCTGTGGTCGTAGGTGGCTTAAGTTGTACTCAGCCGTATGGTAGCTGCATTGAGATTGTGGGTAATGGAATTAACTCGGACCGATTATCATATAATTTGATGGACGTGCTATCTACGGCAAGCTGCAATTGAACAAAAAACCCCGCGGCTACGTCTGGACCGCCTATTAGATCTAATTACTGTTATTTCCTTCTCCGCAATTCTCATTTGTTTTCATTTTCCTTCAACGATAAGTTCGTGGTAGCTGAAGCAATAATAACTTAATTAAAGAAATTATGTCACTTAGATTTTCTACCTTAATTGGTTATGTAAAGTATAGAGCAGCAATCTTTAGGTCTATGAGAATTGTGACATGCTGTAATTTAAAAACAACTAATGCATGTTCTGTGGCAAATATATTATTAGTTTTAAATTGTTAGCAAAATAAGCAAAATTAAATGTATTTCTTACGATATTGTAAACTGTAGTCAGCATCACCTTCATTATTAAATTAATGAATAAGAATGACGTCGGTTTTTCATTGATTAGTCAGAAGAAATATTTTTAATCAAGCCTTCCATAATAAAAATCACATAAATTACTGCAGAAAAAAAGTTGACACGACTAAATCAGTCGAGTCAATAAAATATTTTGACCACAACAACTGTCAAGTCAATGAAACCAGTCCTGAGCTCCTAGTTATTTAAAGACTCTAACTTAATTTCAAAATGAAGTAAACAAAATGAGTTTTTGTGCCGCTTCTAAATGAATCTCTCCGAATATTTGAAATGAGTTTCATATTTTTATGAGACAGAAAACGTTTAGTTAAGAATATTTTGTTGTAATTTATTGCATGCTAACGAATATGTCAATAAATAATGTTAGTAAGCCGCGTCACGCTCCCTATATGTTATTTCTAAGAGTTTGTATTAACTTTCGTAATAATATACGGATCTAGTCTACGTTCGAGGTTTTTTATTAATGATGCAACGGTAAGTCTCTTTGGAAAGGTTAATTGAACCTTGTATAATTTGAGTATCCATTAATTACATATAAAATTATCGAAATAAAGTAGTTCAGGCGTGACGCAGCATTTCTTTGTTTTTAGTGGCTAACCTCCAGAGTTTTTACGCTAATGGGCCTCTGATTCAGCTGGCAGCAATTAGTAAGAGATGACCAACAGCGGCTGGTGCTCTACATTTAGCAAGACATCTTCAAGTGTCTTTCTTGCAAAAGATCATCAGGCCCTTGTAAGCTGAAACTATTATGTATCTTGAAAGCATCAATACATGAGACCAGCCAGAACCAAATCGATCAATATCGCCGTGGTCGCTGAGCCGTACTTTGTCCCGCCCAGGGATAACTGGGTAGAGGACCTGAGCGGCTCAGTGGCCATAACTTCGTCGGCCGCCGCCGGCACCCCGTCCCTCGAGGGTGTCTCGAAGGGACAGGGGTGCGTCGCAGCACGGTTCGGAGAGATTGTGGTAGTGGGAGTGTACTACTCTCCGAACCGAACTCTCGCCGAGTTCCACAACTCTCTCACAGAGTTGAGTGTCGTCGTCTCCAGAAGCCATCCCTTCCCCGTGCTAGTGCTCGGGGACTTCAACGCCAAAAGCCTGGCCTGGGGTTCCCGCTACACGGATGTGCGGGGTAGGATGGTGGAGGACTGGGCTCTGGAAGCAGGCCTAGCCGTCCTCAATCGGGGTTCTGTTCCCACGTGCGTGCGGATGCGGGGTGAGTCCGTTGTGGACATCTCGTTCGCGAGCCCCGCTCTGTCACAGTGCGTCCTTGACTGGCGCGTAGTAGAGGAGGTGGAGACCTACTCCGATCACCGGTATATCCGGTTCGACGTCTCCACCCAGACCTCAAGCGCGCCGGTCCGACAGGCCCCGAGTGGTCCGCGGTGGGCGCTGAAGCAGCTGGACCGGGAGCTCCTCCCTGGAAGCCTCGATCGTGCAGGCCTGGGTGTCATCACCGGTCAGGCCTGCCGACATCAACGACGAGACAGAGTGGTTCCGGGAGGCCATGTCCGAGATTTGCGACGTGGCAATGCCCCGAGTTCGGCCAGGATGCGCCCGACGTCAGGTGTACTGGTGGTCGCAAGAGGTGGATGACCTTCGCAAGGCGTGCGTGGAGGTGCGCCACCTGTACACCAGGCACCGCAGGCTCCGCATCCGCCCTCCGGATGCGGCAGCCACGGAGGCGGAGCTGTACGAGGGGTACAGAGCGGCGAAGACCGCCCTCCAAGAGGCTGTCCAGCGGGCCAAGGACTCGGCCCGCGAGGAGATGGTGGGGACTCTGGACAGAGATCCATGGGGGCGCCCATATAAAATGGTGCGGAACAAGCTCCGCACCTGGGCCCCCCCACTGACGCAGAGTCTCCGCCCTCAGCTGGTGGAGGAGGTGGTGAGCGCTCTGTTCCCTTCACGCGGGGAGCACACTCCCCCGCCTATGGCTCCACCCGAAGCGGACCACGAGGACGACGACGACATCCCCGAAGTGACCGAGGTAGATCTGAGAGCGGCGGTAGGAAGGCTCAAGGCCAAGAATACCGCCCCAGGACCCGACGGCTTGCCTGGTAAAGCCTGGGTCCTGGCCTCAGGGGCTCTCGGGCCCCGACTGGAGGCGCTCTTAAGCGCATGCATGGAGAGAGGCCAGTTTCCGCTCCGTTGGAAGACGGGGAAGCTGGTCCTCATACAGAAGCCAGGGCGCCCTGCGGACTCTCCGTCCGCATTCCGGCCCATAGTGCTGCTCGACGAGGTCGGCAAACTCTTCGAGAGAATTATTGCGGGCCGCCTCGTCGGGCACCTTGGAAGGACGGGGCCGGACCTTGCGGACTGCCAGTTTGGCTTCCGCAAGGGGCGCTCGACGGTGGACGCCATCATGCGCGTTAGAGCCCTCACGACGGGGGACGCGGTGTCCCAGGGTAGGGTCGTCGTGGCGGTGTCACTCGACATCGCCAACGCCTTCAACACCCTGCCCTGGAGTTGCATTAGGGAAGCACTCCGGTATCACCGGGTGCCGACCTACCTCCGTCGAATAGTCGGGGCGTACTTGACGGACAGAGCCGTCATCTACCCTGGTCGCGATGGGGAATGGAACCGGCGAGAGATGTCCAGAGAGATGTCGAGAGACCACGATGAAATACCTGGGTCTGGTCCTCGACAGCCGATGGAATTTCGTGGAGCATTTCCGACGTTTGGCCCCCAAGCTGGAACGGACTGGGGCCGCCTTCAAGCGGCTCTTGCCCAATCTGAGGGGGCCAAACGCCTCCTGCCGGAGGCTTTACGCGGGATTCGTGCGGTCCATGGCCCTATACGGGGCCCCGGTGTGGGCGCGTTCATTGCGGCGACGTGCCGCTCACTATCTGAACGCGCCCCAAAAGGTGGTAGCCATTCGGCTAATCCGGGGGTACCGCACGATCTCGGGCGAGGCGGCAAGCCTCCTTGCCGGACTGCCGCCGTGGGATCTGGAGGCGATAGTCCTCGCGCGCCTGTTCGAGTGGCGCGTGGAGGTACTAAGCCGGGGGGAAACTCCGTTTCCGCAGCAAATTGCGGCGGAGCGGACGGACCTCCGGCGCGATCTCATGGCGGCCTGGAATCAGCGACTGTCGCAACGCAACCCAGCGCAGGGCACGCCACGATAGTGGCGGTAAGGCCCCTCTTTGAGGAGTGGCTAGAGAGGCGTCACGGCGCCCTCACCTACCGCCTGACGCAGGTCCTCACCGGACATGGATGTTTCGGGAGGTTCCTGCACATCATCAGGCGGGAGGAAACGCCCGGGTGTCACCACTGCGAGGATCGCCCAGAGGACACGGTAGAGCACACGGTGCAAACCTGCCCCGCTTGGGCGGAGCACCGCCGTGTCCTCGTAGAGGCGATCGGCGGCGGCGACCTCTCGCGCCCGGCCCTGGTGCAAGCCATGGTCCGGGGCGAGAGGGAGTGGGAGGCAGTCACCTCCTTCTGCGAAAAAGTCATGCTCGCGAAGGAGGTGGCGGGATGGCAGAGAGAAAGGTCCTCCCGTCCCAGCCGCCGCAGGAGACGCCCCGGGCGTCGGGAGCCACGTGACGACTCCCGGCCACCGTAGGCGCGGGCCTGCGGACGGTGAGTAATGGGTGACTCACCGTCCGATCAGCACCAGACCCGTGCCGTACGGCGCGTATATGTTCCACGCGCGCCTCAAAGAGATGTCAGCATATGAAGGGGCCCCGCAGGGCCAAGCCTGCCGGGTAAGCGGGATAAAAGAGCTATTTTAGCTCTTTTATTTCTAGGGACTAAAAGTGATTTAAAATAGTGATTTTCTCCGGCACTTCTTAGGCACACAATCTAATAATTTGTTTTAGTAGTAGCCCACCATCCATCTTGCTAGACTATTAATGAAACATTACTCTTAGAAAAATATGAACCACCAGAAAAGGAATTTAGAGGAGTCACCGCAATCTAAACAGCACAATAATAAAAAGTTATAACGATCGTTTGTTCGTTAACCGGCTTTCTTAGTAATTAATACAAGCCGATATTTGCTCATGCATAAAATGAACATAAATATCTCTCATTATGTAACATATAACTCGTTAGATGTGTAGCCGGTAATATACATAGCCTACGCTGGGTATCTCTACATATAAGTTCAAGTCGCTCTGCCTGTCTGTACGTAAGACCGCGTTGTTTAAACTGCACAATGGATTTTCATACGATTTTCACCATCATTTTGAAAGTTAATTCCGGAAGGTTCATTTGTGTACTGTATTAATATTAAAGTACAACCGCAGGAGTAGCCTAATTAAGCGGGATTGTCCGAAAGAGTTACCGCTACCCCGGAACATAAAGGGCTAAGAACGAACATGGATGGGTTTTAGTCAGTAAAATTCTGATACTCCCTTCCGCTCCACCAAGAGCGGCAGAAGTCATTGGATGATTACCCATCCTCAAAAAAAGGGGTAACCTAATGGACAAACCCGATAAAACTTTACTTGAGCTGTGAATTGCACCCAGGACCACATGCCCAAAAGTAGAGCTGGCGATCAATGGACCAACGAGGTTGACATGACGTGAAAAAATAAGAAAAGGTAATATGAAAACTTGATATTCCTTGTTATAATACTGAATCCAATCAATAATGGGAATTTCTTCTATCTGATATTCATTTAATGTAACGTAATAGTCAGTAGGTCTTTGAGCAAGACATTTTTAGTTAAACCCATTTATTGTTGAAACTTGTTTGTTCGTTGCATCGCTTTTCTCGGACCTCTTATGTTTTTATGACCGTAATTGTAAAAGAACTGGTAAACTTTATGAATGATCACGATTACGATGCACAGTAGAAAAGCGGGGCAGTAAAAATTAAGAAAATTAGATGATATTTTAGAGTTGTCCACATACATGCATGCACTAATTAATCTCGAACTCTCGAAAACTACTCGACCTATGTTGATGAAATTTGGCACAGAGGTAGATAATGAGTAGGAAACGTCAGTTAAGAAAGGATTTTACGAAACTTCCTCCGTAAAGGGGTGAAATAGGGGGTGGCAGTTTATATTAAAAAAAAAAAACATTGGCGTGGACAGCAGCTACTCATAAGTTACTCGTAAGGTAATCTGCCAACTAATATACAGGGTGCAATTGAATTCATGGGCAATATTTTAAGGTCATTGTACAGACGCTAGCACATCAAGCTATCCCTAACTGTCAAATTTTCTTAATTAAAAATGAACCTTATGTCTTTGCAATAAAGTTTAAATACTATCAAAGAAATCTGACAGATTGTGGTAACTTGATGTGCTGGCCTCTGTACTCATTAAAAACAAAATTTACACCTGAAATCGCGAAAAAAAAATCAGCTGTTCCCTACATTTCGACGAGTTATACGAGCTTAATGTATAGAACAGCAGATATTTTCTTCGCGATTACAGACTTGTTCCCTTAGTAAAAGTTGTTAATAATGATGAGTGTAATGACCCCTTAAAACAATGCCCAAGAATTCAATTTCATGATCTGATCTGATGAATCTGTATTGATCTTATACCCTGTATAAGATCAATACAAAAGCAAAGGCAACAAAATTGGCATCCCCATCTATGTTTAATTTTCGAAAATACTTAACAAAATCAAGTTAAGAAATGTTATCATGGGATTAACATTTCATGTAATTATGATCAGAATTCGAACTTAATACGTATAAGCTACCTGTACGAAGAAATTCCGCTCATAAACATAAGGATCATGCTCGTTGAAATCGGTGCAAGCTATAAAAACTCAACCACAAATGTCAGGTGGATTCCTTGAATTAATTTTATTAAAAACAAATAATTAGTATGAAAATGTAGAATGCAAATAAGGCAAAAAGATCAGTAGGTATATCTTAAGGCTTATTAAAAATTAATAGCGATCAGGTATGTAGTACCTATAATACATATTTTCTTTGCATTTCAAGAATATTTTGCTTCCTTTGGTGTCAAAACCAAGGAGTTTTTATTTCAATGATTCATAAAGAAAAACTCAAAAGAGTTAACAGTTAAAACAAATTATACTTGTAAATTGTAAATTTGTAAATATGTGAGCACCATGTACTTATGACATAATTAAGTTTACTTGCCACTGCTACATGTGTTTTTCTTTTCACCTTTTGTGGTGTATTGTTTTTATTCTGGGTGCATCGTCTTCACATATAATGTTATAATACATGTATACAAAACATTGTGAAACATTTTAAAAGAGTAACGGTGGAGTTTCTTGCCCATTCTTCTCCACACGAAACTACTTTTTAGAAGGGGCGACTAGAATCAATTCTATTTCTTGTTCATTTTGACGTTCAAAAGTGCCATTCTTATGCCTATTTGAAATAAATGTTTTGACTTGACTTGACTTCGTGTTGTACAGAGGCCAGCACATCAAGTTACCAAAATCTGTCAAATTTCTTTGATAGTATTTCAACTTTATTGCAAAGACATAAGGTTCATTTTTAATTGAAAAAATTTGACAGTTAGGGATAGCTTGATGTGCTGGCGTCTGTACTTAACACATTATATCTCGATGCAACATTGTTGGCTAATGTAAATGGTCTTCTCCTTAACGACACGTAAAGAACTCACAAGTCATGTTTTCTTTAATGTTTTTTACTACAGACAACAGCAGAAACTATAAAATTAAAGAACTGCGAGTCCTTTTAAAAACAAAGATCTAAAAGGTTTTCCTGGTTGTTAGTATATTTTGTTTCACAAAATCGATTCGCTACAATTCATCAAAGTAATTTAACGGATTATTTTTCAGGCCTGCGTTTAAGTGGAAACAGTTCCGTCAGCGGTGGATAACATAAGAGTCTGGTCTGCGCACCACCTTAAAAGAAATCTTTAAAAAATTAAAAATATAAATCTGAACAAAACGCGTACCCGCGAATCCGACTCGCTCCTGACAAGTTTAACACATTTTTTTTTGTATCCGTTTAGCACCTCGTTGCCATATCTCGAATCAACAAAATCTTTCATCTGTACCATTGAAACACAACATTTTATCTTGATACTCAACCCGCGGAGGTAAATTTCATTTCACTAACAAACAGAGACGGACAAGGAATGTAATACTTTAAAGATAAAGCCTAATAAAAACTGCATCCATTAACCGAGGATTACTTTCTGTTAAATACCAATTTAGAGCATCACATTAGCATTTTTAGATTAACATTCGTGAAATTAAAGCGGCCTATTCACTGACAAATTTATAATAATCATTCTGAATGAATTTAATGAATAAGTAAATAGATTAGCGCAATTTTTTGCCGGGTAAGCGGGATTGTCCGAAAGGATTACCGCTATCCCGGAACATAAAGAGCTAAGGAAGGAACATGGATGGGTTTTAGTCAGTAAAAGTCTGACAGTCCCTTCTGCTCCACCCAGGGTTTCACATTCATGTGATGATTTCCCACCCCCAAAAAAAAAAGCATAACTTTTTGCAATATTATAAACTTGACTTTTGTATGTTGACCGATTTAGGGTTGATATTTCAATCTTCAGATAAATTTCATTGTAGGAATAAATAGGACACATTGACAGCTTTTGCATAGAAAATAAGCCAAACCGCCATTTTTATTCTTCAGATAATAGTTATCGGGCGATTGAAAAATCAACCCTAAGTAATAGATGAAAATTACGTATAAGAGGGATTTTCTTTCGTCTAAAACTAGAACAAAAGAAAAATTGGAAAACACAACCCTATACATGCAGTGTGCATCGTCTCTCCAGCAATCTCTTGGGAGGTGGAACTTGTAGACTGTATATTTCTAGTCTGGTCTGGTCTGGGCCAAGTCTCAGGGCAAACATTGGTTTTATATACTCATAGGTTTGTTGGTTTTAAAGAAGATTTTCTATGTAGTTTGGCCCGTGTGACATTTGTACAAACGATATGGCAATCGTTTCACGAAATCTTGTTGGCATTATGCAGTTTTCTTAATATATTAAACATTGCGACAGTTAAATGTTAGTTTATCTAGTGATTGTCTTGACTACGAGCTTTGAAATACAGATAAAGACAATGGCAATAGGGATATGATTTGCGGTCGATTAGGTAAGAAATGTATTTAATGCAATACACAGAGCCAACGCCTTACTTTGTGTAATATCCAGGCAAGCGCTTTAAATGCTTTGCTAAACCCCCTATTTTTATGTCCACAATCGCATTTACCGCTGAGGTTACAACAAAAGCTTTACAACCGATTGAATCGACAAAAATATCAATTCAAATCGAACCGATGTCGCACCATCAATTTTATTCTAAGAGACACTTTTGTTAGTCGATCGAACGGTGGGGTTCCTCAAAACAACAAAGTACAAGACAATATAACCCTCCAACGTCGCATGGATACCTTTTGTTGTGACACCAATAAATCCGATTTAAATTTTGCGTGTCACAGTCGCACGCGCGTCGACAGCGTGACATTGCCGTGACAACCTATCGCCCAGTGACTGCGCGGGGGTTAAAACATTGTAAAGCTATTGCTTGCTTTTCGCGTGCATCGCGTGTGAAATAAGCACCTTTTTACTGACTAGTGGTCCGTCTTATTACTATCTAGAATTATCAGTTTATGATAGACGGGTACAATCAGAAGCCGTTGTGCCTAATACCGATTTATGTGATAAATGAGTGCGTTTGACGTCGTAAATAAGACAGCATAATTAGAATATATTGCTTTGTCCGATAAATAATTCATAACTGGTTCGTTGCAATGAGTTGCATGCAACGAGTACGAGTTATTTTTACGATAATAGACGTCAAGAACTCGATGCTGATTGTGTTTCATTGCATTTCTTAGAATTAAAGAATAATCATGTGTGGGAAATAAGGACCAACTCAGAGAAAACTAAGCAGCTAGCAGTTCGTGCGTCACATGTGGAGCCGAGCGTGACGTCGCGTGATACGAGATATATATACGCGTGACAACCAGCTCCTGTGAGATTGATTGACAATGTAGGCAGGTACACTAATTAAATAGGTACTAAAATCCTGGTTTCACAAAAAGCTAAACAAGAAGACAAAAGGAAAATACTTAGTATTATCTGTAAATACAAACGATTTAAAAAAAAAGCCAATACTTCTTTCTTTTTATGAACTAAGAAATATTAATTGTAGCAAATGGGAGCTAAGGGCCGGCCTATGGTGATTTGTCAAATTCATAAAAAGTTCCACAATATTTCTTTTACATAACAACCAATTTTTTTTTAACAGTGCATAGTATTTGTAGCAAAAGTTGCTACGCAAAAATCAACACTACATGAGTCATGTGAACGCAGCGTGACGTTGACGTCGCTACGGTGCTACACGTGCGTGTTTAGCGTGACAACCTACCACTACGTAGATTGATTGACAATGCGAACACACAGGGCAGTGTGTTGCTTTGTTAAATTGCTAATGTACCCACCAGTTTGCAAATTATATTTCCTGTCATTGTTGGTGGTTTATCGTGTGTTTAGAGTAATATGAAATTCATTGCTGAGTAATAAAAGGTAGGTTTTGTTCTTCATGGAGTGTAGTTTTGAAATGTATTCAATTAGAGACGAATCTAAAACCCCATTTACACGGTGCAACTTTGTGGAAAGTTCAAGTGCAACAATCGTATGCCATAAAGTACGTTCAATTATTGGTATGGCGTACAGATGAGATAAAGAATGCATGGATTTTGATGTTACTATACGTTTTTTAAATAAACCTTTTTAATATAATATTAGGTATCAATAGAAAGCCGTATTCAAAAGCTTATCTCAATCAGTATCTACATTTAAAGAGCGTTATTATTCGCGGAGAAAAACAAGCAAGTGTGATGTCACCCTACAATATTTTTTTTGAATTGATATTCAATTTTTTTGATTAGTTTTGCGATCATAGAGTAAGATTATTTAAATGTTATGTAAAAAATGTTGGTCTCTACTATTTTCCGCCAGAAGGCATACAAAATAGCTCAGGTAATCGAATGTCATATTAGCAAAATAAAGCGAATAGATAAGTAGATGTCACAATTTCATGTCAAGCACTAATATTTAACAATAAATAAAGACGGCACATAAAAACATAGGTAATAATTAGTCACAGTTATTATTTCGTATACAATTAAATTAAATAAAAATGACAATATCATTATTATATGGGGAAATATTTTGGCTATACCTGACAAATATAAACAGGCAAAAATATACGCCATTCAATAATTTAAAAAGACAAAAAATATAATTTACCATAGACGTACCACGCATTTTTATCGAATTTCAATATTCCAAATACAGATTGGATTGAGCATGTACCGACAAAATAACGTGCGTGGCGAATTAATTTCACCTTTTACGCATGTTTTATTACAGTATAGTTCCGTTTACTAATGGGACCACCCCATAGCCTCCCATGAGTGTCGTAAGACGTGACAAAGGGATTACCAAAGGGGGATGGGCAGTTACATCCACCTGTGCTAATGACTTCTTACTGCCATTATCAACGCTTGGAAGGTTGGTGATTATTGCTAAGGGACCAAGCCGTTGCACGTTGGGGGAAGCCTGTTGTGTTTAACACAGAACGTGTTTGTGAACCTTATTCTTGTTTCTTTTAGCTGCTTTGTCGTCAAAACATGACCAAAAGGTGAGTTTTTAATAAGAAGGTGAAGTGTTTGTGATATAGCTTCACATCCACACCCTGCTGCGTACTGTTGAGATAGCTCACACTTTACCTGGTTGGAGTTACATCTACCTACTTGTGCCCGGAGGCGGTTCACGGACTTCCAAGTAGACCACGGATGGTTATAACCTGCAGGGAGATGCTCCTTTGGTGGAAGATAGTAAGTAGGAGGGGGAAGGGTATCCTGCCACAGTTTGCAACGGGCATCGACCGGATTTGCTGGTAGAGACGTGGTCGATTGTAAGAATCTGTGCCTGCTTTTAAGTCGTTGCGTAGGTAGCCGTGCGCCAAAAAGTGGATGTCTAGCACCCGATTAAGAGCAATAGTTTGTTAGTCAATTAGCATAGAAGTTGTGACAACATACGTATGTACATACAGTCACGAGCACCAATATGTATACGCCTTGTAATTTTCAGAAGGAACCGATTTTCTCGTAAAATAACTATTTCAACTTTGAGATACGACATGTACCTACGGTAAACCTATGGATCCGAAAATGCATTGTGTGTGACAACATATAAATTCATGCAATAATTAAGCAGAAAATCGCTTATGAAATTATTTATGTGTATAAGTACATAGTTTCGTGACTGTACATAATCAACAAACCACTCCCAATGGTTGAGATGACTGCAGTAGTGGTCTCTTTTCAGAAACCCACCCTGTATATTAGGATTTAGGCCGTAACAAATACCATGCGGGTAAAGATACGTACTTGCAAAATATAAAATATGAGCATTCAATTCTGCATGAACCTAAAGCTTAGGTGCCTACAAACCGATAGACTGATACTCCCACACCGGAACTGTTTTATTGTATAAATATTACAAGTACCTTCCGCACTCAATGTGCCTATAAAGGCATTTCGATTTGAGTCAATATTCAAGTATTAGTACTCACTTTACACGGAAACAAAGTGTGCCCATAGTTCTAGCGTCCTACGCAACGTTCTTAACGCCAACGTAAATAGGTAACAATCTTACCGCAAAGTAGGGAATAGACAATACTAAAGTGTGTTTTGAAATCCATGTTGAAACTTACTGGGCTTAATTGTTAACTTTCAGTCATCTGTTTGAGGCCCGCGGAACACGAACGGGGCGTCTGGAACGGGCGACGCCAATGCTGACGCTGTCAAGTGGCCGAATTCTGGTATTACCCTGTTTAACAAGCTGCTGCCCGCGGCTTCGCTCGCGTGAAACCTAATTCATTTACTAAAATAACAGCCCAAGTTACTCCTTATAACATCAGCTAAGTGAAACTTCCGACAAAATCGGTCCAGCCGTTTCGGGGATCAGATAGAACAAAATGAGACTGAAATTTTTAAAATTGTTTTTTTTTTGTTTTATGTAGGTACCGTTTATGCTTTGATATACATATAGTAAAATGCTGTTATTTTGTCATTATAAGCCGGCAATTAAATTTTAACTAATTGTATAGATTTATGACAAAGAAGACTACCTACTGTGAGTTCTTGTGAAACTAGATTGTGACAACATTTTTTCTCAGTAAGTTCCATAGTCACTAACACACAAAAACTAATCCAAAAGTAATGAAATTATATCATACTAGCTTTTGCCAGTGTCTTCACCCGCGTTTATGTAGGAAATTATCCCACGGTAACCGTACATTTTTCCGGGGAAACAGTAGCCTATAAGCTATTTCAGATAATAATCTATCTCTGCATCAAATTTCATCCAGATCTGTTCAGTACTTTTTGCGTAAAGAGTAACAAACATCCATGCTACATAAAATTGCAATTCCGAACAACCAGTACTTGCACCTATAATAAAATCTTAGTTTTAGTTTTAGGCACTTTAATTGTATGGAAAACTTATTACTGTTGGC
Source organism: Hyppa rectilinea (assembly GCA_951799385.1). NCBI lineage: Eukaryota > Metazoa > Arthropoda > Insecta > Lepidoptera > Noctuidae > Hyppa > Hyppa rectilinea. Next base: position 8,863,573 of record OX637314.1, read on the forward strand.
TACATGTACACTTTTTGTAAACGTTTTATTTGAAATTATTAATTATTACGCATCCATCCTAGCAAAATTTCACGTTTATAATATTTGTAGGATTCGATGACAACAAAAATTTATTCAACACGACTTCTACACTCAGCAAAAACAGAAGAAATCGCCTTAAGCCTATAAGAACCGCACATATTTCTTTATAAAGAGTCCATCTAGCGACATTGAAAGCTATCTGCTCTGAATAATGTTATTACTGAGGGTCACAGTCAATGACGTAGAAAATCTTTACCAACGACTTATACTAACGGGAATAGGAAATGGAAAACAAATATTACATATTACTGTCTTGACTCATCAAGAAATATGTTGTAGACAGAATCAATTTTGTGCTGATATCATGTCTCCTTCATTTGTTTTTGAAACGATCCTAAATAGATATTGTGTTTTTCATATCTTATTGATGTTCAGTCAGTCAATTCAGACTATTGTTAGTTTCATGTAGAGTATTCCGGACAGCTACAATTTTAAAATTCTAATACCTAGTTCAATACGTTTCATAATTCAAGTCTATCTCAAGCTTTCGCTACTCAAATCTTGAGTTCGCATCTAGTTAGCGTGTTGGGTTGTAATTGTCGTTAAATTCTATTGATTTTTGGTCATCCAAAAATAACTGAGTATGATGACTGTTCCAAGCATGTATTTGTATGTCTATAGCACTATGGACTTGACGCAAACTCAAAGCATTTATTTCGAATAAACTAATTACAGGCACTTTTAAATTATCAAGGGGTAATTAGCTAGTTGCCCACTCCAAAGAACCTTTGGTTCTCCAACTGAACAGGCAAGAAACCCTACGGTAAATCAAAATATGAATAACAAAATATAGAAGTTAGAAGCGAGTGTAATAAAATGATTAAAAAAAAACCAAATCGACACTTAAATTAAATTAAAATTAGCCGTGGCAGCTAAGAGATGACCAGTCCCTACTGGTAGCGCCCGTTCATGAACATGACGCATGGGGCACCATTCAGCTCAACCATTTTGAAGAAAGCTAAATGATCTAACACGACGCTCTGACACGCCGCACGCACCACCATCAGCTAGACATAAGAGTGAGCATAACATACCCTCAGCCGCCAAGGCACATTCGAGTCAATGAAAGATGTACCAAGTAAATGGTAGCGTTATAGTACGCCACAAGTAACAGAGGATCTTGACAGTTCAAAGCACGTACATATATGTAAAGTGCGTCGGACTTAACGCCACTCTCTTTTTTCGCTACACAAATATGTTATAACTTAAGCTTATTCAGCCATGTGTCATCATGACATCATATTTTGTATGATTTTGTTTATAACAGTAAATACGTAGAAAATATTACTCAATAAATATATATTTTCGTGACAAACACTTCCATGGATTTTCGTTAGTAAAAAGTAGGCAGATGTTTCTGACAATATCATAATACTAACATATCCTGTAATCGCCTTGTGTCGTCGTAACAATCGCGTGTATTCTTTGTAGGTCTCCGGCACAAATAGAAAATACCCTGTATATCTACAAAACTAATAGCCTTGCCTCTTATACTTACTCTAGTTATAAGCACCGCAACAGTTATTATTTCCACCAACATCTTGGAATTGAATCTTTTGTGTCATGATTTCGTGTTTTTTTTTTTTCATAGGACTTTCTGCCTCTTTCTTTTCGTGTGGTTACTAACCTAGTGTCATTTTCTGCACGTGGGCCTTTGACTTAGCTTCACACACTGTTGAGAAATATCTCTTAAAATAGAAATATTTCTTCACCATGATTTCCTTCACCGATCTTTAAGCAAGTGATAATACGTACACGAAAATCAGAGGTGCGTGCCTTGGGTCCGAACTCGAGACCTGTGACTTGGCAGTCCGACGGTCACACCTCAAGGCTACCACTGCTACTATAAGGCATAGGTAATGTTTAATTTTGTTTTGCACTCTGAAATTATGAGGTATTTCACTATGAAAAACTGAACACACGTGGAGAATTTCACGACTCACATAAGTAAAGGTGTACGTGACAATTCTTCTGATACAGCCAACAATAAAAAGTATCCTTGTTAATGTTACTAACATTTATGTGACTTAACAAACACCAATTAACATAATAAATTAACCCGTTGGTTTCGTGTATAAAAATAATGTAAGAGCCGTGGTCGGTGAATAAATTAGTGGGGGCAATGATAAATCATGAGACTGCTACTTGAGCGTGTGACAAGGGCTTAGGCACTTTTTATCGCGGCCATTATAAACATTTTTACATATCTTTATTTAGGACGTTGAAATATGAATGTGTTCTTGATAAATACGTGTGATGATTTTGTTCTGTTTGTCAGTTGAGTGCTACTGGTTTTGTGTTTGATTATGTTGTTCGATTTGAATGACAGGAGGGTTAACCCTCTGTAGGTCTGCGTCGTGACTCAGATATGCAAGGCGTTTATTTGCAATGACAAGGTAGGTATGCTATCAATGTACAGATTGATCGATGGAATGTAAGACGCAGGTCGCCGTTTCATTGTTTTCGAAAAAAGTTCTGGTAAATATTCTAATTTTAAAATTTACATGATATTCTTCTCTGAATTAATGAAAAAGCAGTTAGGTAAGTTAATAAAGCATTCTTATGTGACTCATAGGTTTTTAGCTAATAACAAAATTGATGATCTAATTCTTAAACTACCCAAAACGTCATGCACGACTTGTAACGTCAAAAAAAACGATAGTAGCTAAAAGAAGTTACGACTAAATTACATTACATGCACCTATAATTACTATACGAAATAATATTCATCAAAGAGGCCGCTTTAATCTAATACAGGATAACGAACGATACAATTCAGACCTTAATGTGAATTAACGACCGGATTTTAATCTAGACTTCGATCAATCTAGACAGCAATAAAATTCAACCTTCAAATGCCGATTACATTTTACGAATCACCATAAAATTCGAACTAAAAATAACTCTGCAGTAATTTCATGACTCTTAACCAAGTTTAGTATAAAATTCGATACGAACTTAACACGAGTACTTACGTAAGTAGCAGAGTACAAAGATAGAAACAGAATGGATAAAACACCCGGCGCTGGTAACGAGGCAGTCTTCGTGTACCATTGCGAATGTACCTACACTACTTGCCCGTTTGTTATTTTATTTGCTCTCTACTCAGTAAACTCTATTACCCAGTCGATGGTTTTGATTCCGAGAAGTCGATGTTTACATTGAATGTTAAACTTATGTCACTGTTGTCACAATATTTTACTTTCAAGCGTCCGTTGTGAGAAAGTTTATGAACGTCGAATGTTATGTTTGTTTAAGTTTGTCGATAGCGTACATGAGATCTATCGATATAACCTTTTCCTGCCTCTACGCCTCGAATACGTTTCGAGACTATTGTTTTTATTCTCCGTTTGAACTTGAAATCGATTATCGATAGTTAGTTGTGTTCGCAGCACTAACGCGGTATTGACTGCTTGGGTCGAAACTGTGGGTCGAAACAACTAATGGACTACGTTATTACTGGCCACCTCAACGAAAAAGTGCATTAGCGTACCGTGAGTGGGATAAAAGTATTTGAATATAGAACTTAAGTAAAGTGCGCTGTGAGTGCTTATGCCACTTAACAAACAACGATTTGCCTCATTTACCGTAATCACAGTTTTATTTCACTTCGCTTTCGGTAGCCGACATGTTTCATATGAAATAACGATTCATGTTTATAGCATTCGATATTCAATCTGATTTCCCCAAAATTGGTTTTAATTTTGGCTGGCATCAAACTTGGCGTTTAATATTCGGGGTTTTAATATTTTGTGTATTTGTTTGAGTGATATTTTGTGTTGCTGACCAGGGAAGCCAGAACTGCGGAAGGTTCGAGATGTAAATATTTTGAATTGGTTAGCAGAATGTTTCAAAAGGGAGATATGGATCTTTTTAGACTGGGCGGAGGTTTAGTTTGTGAAGTTTTTGAGTCCCCTTCTTTGACTCTTATCACGGTTAGTTAGGTGCGCCCCGGGTGTAGCTTTGGGAGTATGAAAATAGAGTGCCCTTTCTTACAATATTGCATTTGACATCTGAGAGTTTGGCTTATCAGGCCGTGTGCATGGCGGAGGGAGCTGATCTTTTGTTCAAACAAAATATATATCGTCGAAGACTTAGTTGCTTTTAAAAAAATCCGCATCCATTTATGAATTCATTAGGCTACGTAGATGTAAAGTCGTTTTCAAAAGAATTCATCACCTCGCACAAACGTGTTCACATGCAATAAATTGAGTCATTAAACTGCAAAAATTATAGGTCTCAAGACTTTGAAGTTAAATAAGCGCTTAGTTTGTATTTATGAGTCGTATCTGCAGATTTACAATTTCTCACTTAGTTTCAATACCACTTTACAGTCAGCCGCTTAGGCAGACAAAGAGGATGGACATAATGAATTTTCGTATGTGAATTGGCAAATAAATTATTCATTGTGAACGAGACGCGGGTTCCTAGTAATGCAAGAAAGCATATTTTAGCTCATATCGTAAAGTGCAACGAATGACAACAGTCGTAAAATTTTATGTTCTGTACCATGTCGTCCTGTCTCAATTACAATTACAAATTATTACAAATTTTCAACTGAGCCAGTCAAGTGTCGTGTGTAATATGCGAAAAGCGATGCTTACAATGTATTGCTTAGGTACATTCATATAATATCCAATTCATACATTTTGAAGTAACTCATTTTGTACTCGTTTCATTCGGTATAAGATTTCGCAGCAGGAGTACAGATTGGCAGTTGTTTGTCTTGAGTCAATTTGTAATTTAATAAGTAATAAAACCCACGGAACTAACAACTTTATAATAACCCACTAAGTATTTTAATTACATACCAATAAAGTTTCGATTTTCAATGTAAATTATTTATTTGTGGACATCGTAATATAGGGCGCATTATGTTACAATGTAGATTAACAAGTTTGTAGTATGTACAAATGTATTCACATTCGTGACAGTAATAGCCTACCTATCGTCAAAGATATAACGTTTAATATGTAATCCATGTGTGTCACTAACTCCGCTCATGTCAATCTGCCTAGCCTTTTCCCAACTATGTTGGGGTCGACTTCCAGTCTAGCGGGAAGCAGCTGAATACCAGTATTTTACATGGAGCGACTGCCTATCTGACCTCCACACCCCAGTAACTGGGTAAGATTGGCTGCCAGATTTTTCGCGCTTTTGACGACCCGTAACGTCTGTCAAAGATGCTCAAATGACAGCCGGGACCAACGTGCTTTCCGAGGCACGGAGGAGTCTCGGTATGTAAAGACGGTCACCCATCCACGTCAAACCCCGGCAAACTGCGCTCTTGATAATACAAAATTGTAATAACAATCTTGCAACTCTACCTCTAAGAATGTATATAACAGTAACAAAACCGTACTTTAACCACAGCAAATCAGATCTCTCAACACTTAATAACGTGCAGACCGAAGAATACATTTCACATAACAATACTCAATACATAACCGACCTCTTTCGTACGGCCACACATAAGCCACAGAACGCGTCGTCTCCATTAGGTACAGAAAGCAATCTGGAGAGCGCACTAGTCTGCCCCAGGCACATCTAGGTACACCCTGACCTACTATTAAGGATTGTCTCACAGCACTTTGGCACACAACTCTGTAATCTCAGTAATTTGTGACAGCTATTCCTGATTTATTTACATAAACAATAGTCTCGAACGTCCTGGACCACTTATTACTGACTCCAGTCAGCGCAGTGTCGATTTAATTGCGGAGAGCTAAATTATCGCTGATATTGTCTGGGTTTTAGTAATTCCGCTGTATAATAAAGTGTTCTTGTGTATAATTATTAATTAACTTCGCAATGGGCTCGGGAATGGATGTTTAATGCCACACATTCGGTCTGCTGATTGGTAGTTTAGTTATGGTCGCTGTGGTTAGATTTCAAGTGCTAACGGTTCTTTGTATAGGGCATGGGTGTACTGGTTTAGTCACCATGTTGTGCTAGCTTGAGATTGGTTTGTTTAACTGACTAAAGATGATATCATGTCAAAGATTAAATTTCAAAGATAGCCCAAAAACATTAGATTTGCTACAAAAATAGCACAGTGATTTGAGATGTTTTACTCTGCTATGTTTTTTTAAATCATAATAATTAGTTACGTATCTTTCTAATGGAAGCTGTGGGTTCTGCTCTCTTTTTTTTTAGGGATGGGAAATCATCAAATGACCCCTCCCGCTTTGGGTGGAGCGGAAGGGAGTGTCAGACTTTTATTGACAAAAACCCATCCATGTCCTTCCTTAGCCCTTTATGTTCCGGGGTAGCGGTAACCCTTTCGGACAATCCCGCTTACCCGGCAGGGTTCTGCTTCCTGCGGATATAAACATAAACACAAGTTGATAATTAATTACAGTACCGTCTATTCTTCATTTAATTTTACGAGTATTCTGTTATCTTTTGAATAATCACCTGAAATATTACTTCAATATTTAAATTAAAAATTACTAATGTATTCAAAAGGCATGAATATAAAAGCTCGGACGATGAAAGAACAAAAATAAACACAAGATATAAATAGAAAAGTTAATAATATATTGAGTAATAAATATATCAATTGGAATTTTATATCCTAAGATATAATAAAGATGTGTAATAAAATAATATCCTTCAGCACTTACCGTTCAGCTAATAAAACTGCCTCGTATAGAAAATGCAAGTTATTTAGAACTGTTTTATTTCCATAGAATATATGACGTTAAGTGATCTCGTATTATTGCGGATACTATTATCTTGCTGTGGTATGCTGGTCTTCTATCAAATCGTTTTATTGATTTATTTCTTTTACATGTTAAATAATTTACTTTAATAACAAATAAGGCCTATTTTTGTTACGATTAAATTGTACAACATTAATTATTGTTCTTAACTTTTGCAGTTTCTTATTCTGTTATCGGATGAACAAGTGACCAGCACAACAAGTTACCCCAATCTGTTAAATTTCTTTGATAGTTTTTCAACTTTAACCCCAAAGTATAAGGTTCATTTTTAAATGGGAAATAGGATAGTTGCTTCCCGGAATAACTTACTCCGCCGCCTTACTTCCACCAGCTGGGGAGCATCACCGCAAGTTCTGCGTACCACTGGCCTATGTCTCTCCTTTTCTGCTGGAGAATTCGCATGCCCAGTGTGGCATCGTTCCATCCACGCTAGAGAGGTCGACACGGCGCTCAACGAAACCTGCCGCATCGTTACGGGATGCTTAAAACCCTCCCCTCTTACGATGCTGTATCCATTGGAGCTATGCCTAGCTCCTCCAGTCGTGCGTCGGGAAATAGCAACTCGCATTGAGAAAGGCAAACAGGAAGCAGACAGCCGAAACCCCTTATATGGACATCAACTACCACGAACCCGTTTGACACTCGCTGCCCGACTCTCGCCCCGGACGGACGTGCCGCGCGCTACCTGCTCTCCGCTACCTGCTCGCCGCACCCTGTCTCGCCGCTAGTGTGTTCCGGTCGACGTTCCTGTCGACGCCAGTTTCGTAGTCATCGACTACAAGTGTTTCCTGTATACTACTGCCTTTTTCAAGGAGGTAGTTACAGTCGCTATTTCTTAACAGAAATTTGTCAAAACGTTATCGTCGGTCTTGGCCCCCTCTGGGTAAAACCACAGTTTCGTGGTCCTCGGTTGAAACCTCACGGTGTCAACGAAGCCGAGTGGGGTGTTGACCCAATCACACCCGCCGATCCCCTTCAGGGTGAGGCAGTCAATTGGAGCCGAGAGCTAGAAGTTTGGCCTTGGGGGATCTCCTAGTCAACTCTAGTTTCTGACTTCGTCCACAGCAACACACCTAGTGTCGGTTGGGAGTGTCTACCCCTTCGCACTAGACCCGGTCAGGGCCCGTTCGCACAATAAGATTGGCGAACGGTTTACAAGCTTAGGGCTCACCATAGGTACACACCTCCCTGTCTGCACCCGACAGGGAGGCTACACATCCCCGGGCCTATCCACCCGGGGAATTAGGATATAGGGCTGATAGGTTGCGAATGCCATGTGTTTTCGCATCTAGGTTTTAATTTTTCCCTACCGACAATGTCGGACTACGACCCGAGATGGGTCACTTATTTCCTAACGGAATTGCTCCCGGACCCAAACTTTGTGGCCCAGCATTCCGGCCGTGCTTTGCGCGGCAGTCCCACCGCGCCATCGTCGTCAGTCGCTGACTTCAGCGACGCGCTCGACAGCCCGCTCTCGCCCCCGCCGGCTGATCAAGGCCTTATTCCGGCTCTATTGTCGTTACCGACAATTGAGCCCGCTTCCGCGAACCCAATTAGCGCGAGACCCATTGTCTCGGCCGCGTCTATTGTTCCGTCCGCAGCTGCACCGGGCTCTATTGTCCCGGTAATGACAAAGGCTGCCCCCACCACCCCAGTCCAAGCTCTACCGGAGAGCATGGACACGTCCGCTCCGATATCGGACGACGATGGCCCCCTCTCTGCCTCTTCCTCATCCTCGGAAGACGACTACGAGGTCGTCGGAAAAGGAGGGAAGAGGAAGAAAGGGGCTTCGTCCCAGGCCAGCAAAGCCAAAAAGGCCGTAGCGGCCTCTTCCTCCCCCACCCCTGCCCCTTCTCAGGCTCCCCGCCCCTGCGGTAGTAAGGCGGAACCCGCTCCCGCTTCTGGAAAGAAGCAAAAGCCCCCGCCTCCGGTCTATATCCAAGACAAGGCCAAATGGACCGAAGTGTCCAAGATGTGCGTGGATCGTAAGATCCAGTACACCAGCGCCACATCGACCCAACAGGGCATCAAGGTGTCCGTTCCCTCGTCCGCGGACTACAGGGAGCTCACCGCTATGCTGCGTACTAGGAACTACTCGTTCCATACCTACGCCCTCCCTGAAGAGACTCCGACTCGCGTAGTCATCCGCCGAGTCCCGAAGGAGATCCCTTCGGCCGACATCAAGGATGACCTCTCTGCCCAAGGCATCTCAGTTTCAGCGGTGCACCGCCTTCACAAGGCGCGTCGCGGACATGCTTACGACATGGTCCTCGTGGTGTGTGACCCTGTAGAAGGGCACCACCCGATCTTCAAGATCAAGTCGGTCTGCTCACTATCGGGGATCTCTATTGAGAAACCCCGCCGCTCCAACATAATTGGCCAGTGCCATCGCTGCCAATTATATGGTCACGCGCAGTCAAATTGCTACGCCACACCCAGGTGTGTCAAGTGTCTGGGTGACCATGGCACAGCGGACTGTCCCCGCCCCAAGGATCGGGCTCTATGCACCGAACCCCCGAGCTGCGTACTGTGTGGCCAATCCGGCCACCCAGCCAACTACCGTGGCTGCCCGAAAGCCCCCAAGGCTTCCTCCCCCAAACTGGCGAAGCGCGCTAGCGATCGCCAGAAGAGGGAAAGCCCCTCGGCTACAATCAAAGTGCCCTCAGCACAGTTGCCAGTGCGACTCAGCCCCCAACGACCCATGCCCTGGGCCAACTTACTCCGCAGCGACGCTCCAGTCACCGCGGCCCCCATCTCTCAGCCCCCTGCTACCAACCCCGCACCCAAGGTTACCGTTAACCCTGGCCCAACCCCCTCCCCCGTGGCCCTTTTGGCAACTCCTCCCGCCGCCCCCTCGAAGCCTGCCTCGGCAGCCCCGAAAAAGGTCCCTTCCCCTTCCCCAGCAGGTACCAAGCCCACCACGACGGAGATCCTCGTCCACACCCTCGCGGTTATGAACCAAGTGTTCGAAACCCCGGAGGCGATCGCGATGGCCGATCAGGTCTACGCCGCCAAGGGCGACCCTATCAAAATCCTCATGGCATACCACAGCTACCCCGGGGTACTGCGCGCCATCTCCAACCTCACCTTTTAAATATCAATTATGGATATTACAAAAGGTGCTAGATGTACAAAGCCCCGGTCCCTCAAGCTAGGTTTCTTTAACGCTAACGGCGTTAAAAGTCAACGCGATGAGATCGCCGCCTTCCTCCGCGACCATCAGCTTGACATCCTATTAGTTCAGGAGACCTTTCTGAAGCCCCATATACGCAACCCGAACATCGCTAACTATCGCATAGTTCGCAATGATCGGTCACGCTGTCACAAGGGCGGAACCCTCATCTATTTCAGAAGGACTCTCCATTGCATCCCGCTAGATCCCCCCCCTCTCCTCTCTCACTTGGAGATCTCTCTCTGTCGGCTCGCCATGACCGGTCATCAACCGATCACCATCATCTCCGGATATTTCCCACCGACCAACGGTAGCGAGGATCATCCATCCATCGCCGCCGACCTCTCACTCCTCTTCGGCTTGAGCGACTCCGTCATCCTGGCGGGCGACCTCAATGCCAAACATCCCGCCTGGAACAGTAATCTCACTTCTACCAGAGGCAGATTACTGTTCAACTTAGGGGCCTCCCTTAACTTTGACGTCATCGCTCCGATGACTCCCACCCACTATCCCGGCGACCCTAACCAAACTCCCGATGTCCTCGACATAGCGCTCCTCAAGAATGTGAACCTTCGTTTGCAATCTTTAGAGGCGCTACAAGAGCTTAACTCTGACCACCGTCCCGTCGTCATGCACCTCACCCCCTACACGGGGGGTCCGCTTGACCCTGACCACCCGCCCCGCACCCAGTTGGTGACCGACTGGAGGAAAGTAAGCGAAAAGCTTAAATCCGACACTCTGTCACCTCAGCTGGAATCCATTCCTGACCTCATTGTCTCTGTCGATGACACTACCGGCGCGATCGCCTCGTTTACAGAACACGTGCAATCCGTTTTGACGGATTGCTCATGGGAAGTCCCGGTGGTGGAAGACCACCGCTGGAAACTACCCGCTGACGTACGTGAGCTGATAACCGAGAAGAACGCAGCCATCCGTGCCTACGACTCCTTCCCCTGCGATGCGAACAAAGCCCACATGCGCAATTTACAGCGTGCTGTAAAGAAACGCATTGCGGAAGCTCGTTCGGACAACTGGGACAAGTTACTCGGTGAACTTGAGCCCAATCACCATGCCTTCTGGAACCTTCAGAGGAAGCTTCGCGCTCCCGAAGAATCTTCCACCCCTCCACTCATCCGTCCCGACAAGAGCATCGCTTTCGATAGCTCTGAAAAAGCCGAGCTCCTAGCCGACAGTCTCGAGTCCCAATGCTCCCCCAGTTCCCTTCCGGTCGACCCAAAGCACCTCGCCAAAGTCGACGCCGAGGTCGAACGTAGAGCCTCTCTCCCGCCCGTCGAAGATCCAGATGATCCTCTGCCCCCCGTCACCCCTGACGAGGTGCAAGACATCATCAAGGGTCTTCAGGCTCGTAAAGCCCCCGGCTCAGATGGAATTACCAATAGGGTATTCAAACTCTTCCCCGCCCAACTGATCATGCTCATGACCGCCATCTTCAATGGCGCCATGAGTAATAACATGTTCCCACAAGCCTGGAAAGAGGCCTCTGTTATAGGTATCCCCAAACCCGGCAAACCCAAATCAGACCCCACCAGCTATCGCCCCATCAGTCTGCTCAACGTGCTCGGCAAAATCTACGAGAGGCTTATTTATAAGCGTCTCAAGGACTATGCCGAGGCGAAGAGCCTGATTCCGGACGTGCAGTTCGGGTTCCGTACCCAACACTCGTGCGTCCAGCAAGCGCACCGCATAGTCGAGCACATCAGTGCCGGCTTCCAGCGTGGCGCTATGACTGGCGCCCTGTTCTTCGACATAGCGAAGGCTTTCGACAAAGTCTGGCACAATGGCTTAATATATAAGCTATACCAACTCGGCGTGCCCGACCGTCTCGTGCTCATCTTACGGGACTTTTTGTCGAACCGCACCTTCCGCTACCGCATCGAGGGCGCTCTCTCCTCCCCCCACCCGATTCGCGCCGGAGTCCCCCAGGGCTCCGTTCTCTCCCCCCTAATCTTTACCCTGTTCACTAGCGACATCCCTAAGAGTAAAAAGGCCCAATTGGCGTTATTCGCCGATTACACGGCCATTTACTACACAGGGACCAGTCCGCCAGCTATTGCTCAGACTCTCCAGACCTCGGCCAACGTCCTCGGCGCTTGGTTCCGGAAATGGAGAATCGAGGTCAACCCCGATAAAAGCCAGGCTGTTCTCTTTAGGAGAATTCGTAGGGCCCTCCCCAACCCCCCTAATCCGATCACCATGTACGGCAAGCCGATCCCTTGGGCGAAGCATGCCAAGTACCTGGGTGTCACTCTCGACCAGCACCTCAGTTTCGCAGAGCACATAAAGCAGGTCCGTTCGCGGGCCGCTTTCGCTCTCGGTAGGCTCCAATTCATGCTTACAGAACGCAGCAAATTGTCACTCCGGTGCAAACTGCGTCTCTATAAGGCTGTAATCCGTCCCATTATGACATACGCTTGCATCGTCTTCGCGCACGCCAAACCCAAGTATCTGCATCGAATGCAGACACTTCAAAACCGGTTCCTCCGTAGGGTCTCAGGAGCTCCCTTTTACGTCCGTAACATGGACCTTCATGTAGATTTTAAACTCCCCACAGTTCAGCAGTTCATGAAACGTCTCTCGAAGCGTTTCTTTGACACTGCCATAAAGCACCGCAATCCCCTGATTGCGGCCGCCTCCCGATACACCCCGTCCCGCATCAGTAAGGTTCGCCGTCCACGGCATACCCTCGTTGCCCCCGACGATGCCACCACTCTCCTCCAGGAGAGCAGCCCGGCCACTAGCACTGTTAGACTAGCATACAAACACAAATTTCCGTCGTTCCGTCCTCGCCGTCGAGGCCCGTCGCGACGACCCTGTCCGCTCTCATCCCCCCGACCCTTGCTCGAGCCAGCCCGCGTTGCCGCTGAGCCAGTAATTTTAAAAACCCCCGATCCAGCTGTCCCTTGCTGTCCCCCCCCCAGCGACGCCCTAAGCCGAGGTCCGAACCCCGCAGGGGGTGCCCTTAGCGTGTAGTCGCTTAGTTTTGTAAGTTAGCTTTAGTTTTTATTAAGCCCTGGCTGGAGGCTACAATTCTTTGTGGCAGCCACAGGCAAGCCCGGTTAAGCAGTAGACAACCCTTTGGTTGAACTGCGAGATGCCATTTAAAAAAAAAAAAAAAAAAAACGAACCCGTTTGAAGAGCCGAAAAAGCTTTCTCCGACACACCACCTCTTCGGAAGACAGTGCGGCAGATGAACGACGCACACTGTGGGAGAACAAACATCCACCCCCTCCAAACTTCATTGCACCGGCAGAAAATCTACCCCCTGGTCACGAACTGCAGTGGCCGATATGGAAGTCATTAAACAGACTGCGTGTTCAAGTTGGCCGCTGCCGATCCAATTTAGCCAGATGGGGTATAATCGACCCATCTCGAACAGAATGTGAGTGTGGTGCCCCAATACAGGATATGCCACATCTACTCTCGTGCCCGTCTTGCACAACTGACTGCACGCTCAAGGACCTGAATGACGCAAATGATAGGGCCGTCCAGGTTGCCACGTACTGGGCGGACAGAGTTTAGTCATCGACTCGAAAAGAAGAAGAAGAAATGGGAAATTTGATAGTTTGGCGTCTGCACTATGTAAGATCTTTTTAAATTATGCATCCCTACTAAAACACATACTACCTATTAAATATTATTCTTTTTTGTATAAGATCTCAATTTTATTCCAACTAGGTACATCTTTGAACAAGTTTAAAATAGTAATATTAATGAGCGTTTCACTCATTTCCTTAGCAGTAGATACGGTGAATATCTTAGTATTTAATCAGGTGTCGGGTACCGTGATCAATTGCACGGCTCTAGCCGTTTCCGCACGGAGCCGATAAAAATATAAACAGATAAATAATATTTCTACTCCTATTTATAATTTCCTGATTCGATCTAGTGAATAAATACTTTACGAAAGTTTATGATGTAGAGTTTGCAACAAATGTAATTAAATAAGAAGTTTGTATTACTTTTAAATGGTAAACTCTTTTATTAAAATAGTATGGTAGGTATAACACTTTGTGGAATATGTTTTTAGGTGTAAATAATCATGTTTTTAATTCTAGTTATCTTTATAACTGGTTCCTGGTCTAAAAATAATTGATTAAATACTTATCGTTTGCAGACTGTACTTGCATAATAACCGCTCGCATTGGTGTAACGGGTAAGCAAGGCTACAGATCATCCTGTATTTTATTCATGGGAATCACACTCAAAGACAGTGTGACTAAGCCTGTCTAGAATACAATGACGTAGCCTAGAGGATATTACGTACCTATAAACTAGAATTACTATAGACTAAGTCCAAACACCGCCAGCAAAACAATCTTCATAAGATATTGAATATTCTGCCCAACCTTTGTTTGCTGTTACTGTACAATGAGAAGAATTCAGCTAGCGATGTAGCTTAGAAACAATGAGTGTCAATTATAGGGAGGAAAACTGACATTAAACGGTATATACCAAAGAAATATGGTCGTCGCACACAACCTTATAATCTAACATGGTTGTTTATGTCGAAAGGCTCATAATAATATTCCAGTGAGTTCGGCTTGCAAAACTGAAATGATTTTCATTGCAAAACCATGTAGTATTGGTACCATCGAATCGTATCACGGAATATCATATAGGATTTTATTATTCGGAGCTGTGGTGGTCCAGAAGGAACGGCCGTGACTTACGAGTTGTAGGTCAAAACCAAGTAGGGCCTTTACTTTGTGTAAATTATTTCATCACCACTGCTCTCAAAACGGTGAAGGAAAACATTGTGAGGAAACCGGCATGTCCTACAACCAAAGATTCAAAGACATGACAGTCATGTGACCTCCGCCAATCTGCACTGGGCCCGAGTGGTGGATTATGACCTCTCAGAGAGGAAACCTGAGTCCCAGCAGTGGGAAAATTATAAACATTCCAGGCTGATTATGTGTATGCTCTCAAAACGGAGTAGAAAAACATCGTGAGGAAACCGGCAGAACCAAAAATTGGAATAAAATTATGTGACTTCCACAAACCCGCCCTGGGCCTGCGTGGTGGTTTACGGCCTAATCATTTTAAGCTGATTATAGTGAGCTCGGCCAAAAACTAAAATTAAATGGCACAAAACTGGAATCCTATTTAGGTATAGATAAGTAGTATTAGGTATTAACGTTAAAACTTTAGATAGTGTCTAAAGTTTTAATGTTTACTACATTTCTCTGTTTTATACATTTTTTGAGTGCACAAAGTTTATTTAGATAATGATAATGATATTTATTTTTGTAAAACATGAGTACAGATTGTAGGTCTTGTATAAATTAAGGAGCTACATGTTTTGCCATTTGAGGCGTACAAAATTACAAGCACTACGCAAAAAATATAATTAAAATAGAAATGTCAAAAAATATTTAAAAAAAATTGCTAAATAAATAGAGATAGATAGATAATTAAGCTGAATGGCGTGCGATTGGAGAGGATTATGTCCAGCAGTGGACTGCTATAGGCTGATAATGATGATGAATTGATGATTTTAATTATAATCTTATATATAAAATTCTCGTGTCACAATGTTAATTACCAAACTCCTTCGTAACGGCTTGACCGATTTTTATATGCATATTCAGTAGGTCTGAGAATCGGCTACTATCTATTTTTCACACCCCTAAGTGATTAGGTAGGTAGGGTAGGTAGGGTAGGTAGGGTAGGTAGGGTAGGTAGGGTAGGTAGGGTAGGTAGGGTAGGTAGGGTAGGTAGGGTAGGTAGGGTAGGTAGGGTAGGTAGGGTAGGTAGGGTAGGTAGGGTAGGTAGGGTAGGTAGGGTAGGTAGGGTAGGTAGGGTAGGTAGGGTAGGCAGGGTAGGCAGGGTAGGCAGGGTAGGTAGGGTAGGCAGGGTAGGTAGGGTAGGTAGGGTAGGTAGGGTAGGTAGGGTAGGTAGGGTAGGTAGGGTAGGTAGGGTAGGTAGGGTAGGTAGGGTAGGTAGGGTAGGTAGGGTAGGTAGGGTAGGTAGGGTAGGTAGGGTAGGTAGGGTAGGTAGGGTAGGTAGGGTAGGTAGGGTAGGTAGGGTAGGTAGGGTAGGTAGGGTAGGTATGGTAGGTAGGGTAGGTAGGGTAGGTAGGGTAGGAAGGGTAGGTAGGGTAGGTAGGGTAGGTAGGGTAGGTAGGGTAGGTAGGGTAGGTAGGGCAGGTAGGGCAGGTAGGGTAGGTAGGGTAGGTAGGGTAGGTAGGGTAGGTAGGGTAGGTAGGGTAGGTAGGGTAGGTAAGGTAGGTAGGGTAGGTAGGGTAGGTAGGGTAGGTAGGGTAGGTAGGGTAGGTAGGGTAGGTAGGGTAGGTAGGTAAGGTAGATAGGTATCTTAGTTAGGGCAGGACAACGTCTGTCAGGTCAGCTAGTACCGACTTTATAAAAAGTACATAGTAGAAAAAACAGATATGAATGTCGAAATTTTACAATTAGTGACACAATGGGCGGTCTTATCGCTAAAAGTGGTCTTTAAGGACAATCTTTGGATGGATTAAGGGAGAAAGGAGAGACAATACTGCAGGTGGGGCCATAATACTATACACATATGTATCTATAAAATATCATATAAAGAGGATTTTATTACACCGGAATATACTGATACGATCGATTCTCATTACTTTTGTGGCAAAAACTTTGCGAGTTAATGCGCTGTTTTAAATTAATCGTTATTCCGGTCACAAAATTTTGAAATTATTCCGTAACATCGTGGTTTTGGATCGTATTATTTTAATCTCATGGGAAACTTTAGTTCGCTGTGTATTTAAAGTGCTTATGTTTATTTAGTACAGGAGTTTTGTTTGCGGGGATTAGAGACGTAAGCTCCATTTGGGGTTTAACGAAAAATCTGCTTAGATTAAAAAATCCAACAAACAAAAAAAAAACAAAAACCACAACAAAAATAAACAACACAATAAAATAACATAACATCACGCCTTATTTCTTCAAAGAGTAAGGCAGAGGTGTATACTTTACTCACATTATTATTATTATTTATGTTTAATGCCCATATAATAGGCGGCGAGTTGAACATGGATGGGTTTGTCATTTGATGATTGCCCATCCTATTCAAAAAACATTGTGTTCAGCTGTTGTTGGACGGACACCCAGGAGGCAGTCGAGGCTTAGATAATAATAATAATTGTGAAACAAAGAAAGAAAATGTATTTCAATGTTTATTTCCTTGTTTCGCTTTATTTGTTTTATAACAGTGATAAAACGTTGCGATAAGGTAGGTACTATACATATCATTTAAAGGATAATTTAATAAGCCCGTGCAGATACACCATTTTATTTTGTTTATAATGAAATAGAGAATTTCACAAATATTTATTTCAGTTTAATTTAACATGTGTGAATCCGTACATGTTAACCGTAAATAAATAATGTTACTTCTAGTCGATTTTATACAGGTTAAACTTTTATTTTAACAAAGGATAAATAGGTTGGCTTTCGGGACAAAGCTTTGTGGAACCGCAACTGAAACTATGTTGTGCAAATAAATAAGGAAACGGACACACGATCGGTTTTTCGGAAAACCATTTGTTGTGTTAATGATTAAAGCCCTTCATTTTGTCGAACAAAGGGAGTTTGAGTTTTCTGTCGAGTTCTGCTAGAGAAATGTAAGTTTGTTTACGTTTTTTGAAATTTGAAGGTGAGTATCAGGTTTTATATCGATAAAAATATGATTCGCGATCGTAGCAAGTATTTCTTTGCAGATTTATAATCAATACAACTCTTTATGTTAGAGCTGCCCTCAAATGTCATGATTTCATGAAAAATTCAATTTCATAGAGTAATCTGAACTTACTAAGGTGATTTTATTGGTTACGATAATTCTGTAAAAAAGTATTTACTACGGCCGCGAATCATATTTTGTTCAACGTACAAACTGATACCTACTGACCTGCAAATTGCAAATAACGAAAGCAGATTTGAATTTCGCGGGTTGCTCTGGCACCTTCCTCTTAAATGTTTCTATTCTTTTTGGGTTTTGAACTTGGAATTACATATCATCACTCTTGTAAATTCTATAGAGCTGCACCTGTAGTACATATCTTTTATGTTATAATGAAGCAAGCAATAATAACTAATTATGATAACAACATTTCATTAACAAATAAAACTTTACTGATGCCTTCTTTGTATAAGGAATAGCCCTCTGATGAAACAATAATTGCCTACTATTTAGATAGTTGATAGACCACAACAGTACTGCCGATCATATGTATGTCCAAGCCCTATGTGACCAAAACAAAGGTACACATACGTACACATAAAATGTATTTATTACTGCAAGCGAACCCGCACGCACGTCTATTTCGTGAGCAAATTTATAGTATGCCAATTTTGCATTATGGCATGGTACAGTCTGCAACAGTGAGCTGTATTTACAGTTAGGTTTTGTGGATATTTTGTAATCGTTACTGATGTGATTTTCAGTGATACAAATAGAGGTGGAAATTACGTAATAAGGGCGTTTCCGCCTATAATTTTAACAGGCAAAAGCTTCTGCAAATGCAAAAATACAGTTTCTGTTCAAAATAAAGTCGTCTCCACAAATATATTTAATCTATGGTTTATAGTTTTTAAGTCATTGATACCAATACTTTATGGATTGTGTTTACTTTTGTGTGTGATTGATAAAAAAATATTTTTTATATTCTGGACATGTAACTTTTCATATTTAAAAACATTTTCTCGGCATGTGTCAATGCCTCTTTGTAAGATTGTGTTTCTAGAGAGATCTGCGCAAGCGCGCATTGAGTATCAATTGATATATTCTTCAGTATGAATCATGACCTGTCAACAGTATGACATCCACTTCTGGACATGGATTTCCAAAACAAACGACTCTATGCCTCTCGCTACCAACGCCTCCCCGTGGCTCTTACCAGGTCATCTCTACATCTGACATAGCGCCACCCACGCCTTTGCCTTTTGCTCTATAGTTGGAAGCTATTGAAGCACCATCGCAACGTGAGTCATGTCATTGCCTCGGGACGATTTATTTTTCAGCTATTTGTCACGTAAGTATTTATATCTCTTTCTACCTATATAATTTTCAGGTAATATACTTTTTCTTTATTATCATAATATACACATCATTGTAACGTACAACTTTGGTATAAATGCTTTAACTTAATTAACACCCGTTCAAAAGACACTAATGCTAATGAATATATTTACTAATCCTACTAGAACCGCAAAATACATATATATAATCCAATTAGCTGTTATATCGGACATAACTCAATTATAAAGTTAGTGATAAAATATCAGGGTCTGTGACAAATCCGGGGCTATGATTAGTAGTTTATAACTGTATAGGTAATATTACATAAAATTACCATTTAATTTATCTATGACGAAATAATTATAAGTTTTGTATGCTAGGCTAGATTTAAACAACTTCATATCTTGTAGCAGACAGAGATTAATTCAATTATTAAAATTATATTATTTGATAATATCATGATTTTGTGGTGTGTTATAAAATGTTACACAAATCTTAACTTGAGTATAGTCTCAACTGATGATAATAAAAGCGAAATTCTTGATCATAATAAAAAAAAGATCCGATTTATTATTATAAGTAGTCGCTTTGCCAAAATAAAAATGTCTAGAATGACTTCCAAAACCTATTTGAAGACCAAAATTATATACATAGATTAGAAGAATCTTTCAGATGATTGTAAGAGAGGTAAAGAAACTCAACACACTTTCAGTAATTTTTAAAGGCAACAATAACCTAAGCAGGACCAAGAAACAAAAGAGGAATACCTATCAATGTTAAGCAAAATAATCTCCACCAAGAAAACAGCAGAATTAAATTAATAGAAGATTGTAAACACTATAGATCTGACAATGAGATCAACAAGATCAAGTCAAGAGAGCCGGGCAAAAGTAGTCGACGACAAACAGGCAAATCATCTTTAAGCTTATTTTCTGCCTGAGATTGAAGATGGAACCTAAGGTTATAACTATTTTAGTAAAACAATTCCTAAACTCTCACCAATTAGTAATATCAGTATAACTAACATTAATATTAGAAAATCAAAACCTAATAATGTAACAAGAATACACCACAATAATGTAATACAAGACAGTGTACGGTTTATAGATCTAACAATGAATGAAGCTATTTATCAAGTGCTTAGAGTACACGAGTTGTAAGGTCAGCTCAGGTAAACTGGCAAGTGTGATGGTGTTACAAGATAGACGGTCCACAAGTCATTATTCACTACAATCTTAAACTCAGCAATTTGTTTTCTAACTCAAGTGATACTTATGTTTGCTGTTAAGGGATGTGTTACGTTGATCAAGTCTTCATTGTTGGAATCACTTTTTTGTTAATGTTCAACTTTATTATTGCCAAACATTCAGTTCGGCTTTAAGATATCTGATTCAGTGTCCATTTTGATATACATGACATAAATGATATTATTAGCGTCGTTTGTATCTTCATTTCTATCGACATTTCTATCATCAAATCGAATCATGCACACCACTAAACAATTATTTACTGCCATAATTGAAACTTTGAAAGTGATTGCCTTCTCACTTCATTGATTAGTTTTTGTTCATATGACGTCAAAAGCAATCGGTGCCAAAAGTAACTCAATCAATTTATTCAATCAGTGTTATTTCAAAATGACTTTACCACACAGCAAGCAAAACAAACTTAATGATTAATTTATAACATATAAAAGTAAATATAAAAGTCCTTCAAATTACAACTAGTACGGAACATAAAATATCGTTCATAATAGTTTTTTCCAAAGTCGAAGCTTTGTTCTAAACAGCCAGAGAATTTATTACAATAAAATGCAAGCCTGCACTCGAAAATAAAGAGGGTTGTGCATCGTAAACCTCAATGATACACGGAGGCATCTGCCAATAAAATAAAACCTATGTGTTGGGAACTTTCAGAACGTCTCTATTTCCCATCGCAACTTGCTCGAGTGAAATAGACAAATTCTTGGATGTCATTTTTTACGTCGTTCTTTTGATTTACGGATGAGTAAGGTACATTTTCGCGTGTATCTAAGTTTTATTTCGCGTTAACATCATTGTCGATACAACTTTATATTCGGATAGGTATTTACATTTATCTCCTCAAATTGTTGATAATTCATTGTTTTATTTTATTTAAGCTTAATCGTCCAATGTTTTATATGAAAGGCAATAGATAATTAATCAAACTTCTAACATAAATTAAAAATCCCATTAAAATAATTATCAATTCTGTCGCAACATTTTCCCAAGCGTGCTTATTAAATTCTTCCTCGTTTTTTTTTACGAGCAGCGAATTCCGAGGTTATTTTTGTTTAAATCTATAAACGCGATTAATTTGAGGAAGGAAGTAGGTAATAATTAGCTTCCATGAAAAAAGATATCGGTAATAAAATTGCTTCAATATAAATAATCTAGTTGGTTTTACGAGGTAATAAAGTATCTTGAAAATTTCCTACTCATCTGTTAGACATTTCTCTCACAGGCCGGGTCGAGTTTGAGTGTAGGCGAGAAACCTTTTGTAATAAAATATAATGTCAATGTATTATTGTTTGTGAATATTTGATATTGTATTTTATTGATGTACTGTTTGACGAACAAAGGCACAATGCGCTGTCTTCCGTGCTGGTCATTTTGTAGCGAAGAATACAGTTAGTTTAGAGGCATTTCCGTATAGTTACAATTCTATTTATTGCTTAATCCTTAAATTAAATAGATGTTGTAGTAAAATTTATCGGTAGGCAGTATAAACTCCATTTATAAATAGACTAATAATGACAAAATTACTATAGTTATTGAAATTTCGGCACTTAACGAGTTATTTTTTTTAATGTAAATGGTAAACAAATTATATTGCTTTGAAATTATCATGTTATATCAGAGTTTATAATATATTTATATCAAACTAGCTTCTGCCCGCGACTTCGTACGCGGACCCTGTTGCTTATGCCAGCGACAACGGGGTCGCCATTTATGTTATTTTTTATCATTTTTCACATTTAAATCTTTTATCACACTGAGCTTTAGTTTTATATCATTCCAACAACCACCAAAACATACAGTCCATTTGTCATCGTTTTCATTTTGGTAACCGCATTATTATATTCCCCACTTGTCTCTAGAGACCTAGAAGTCAATGCGTAGATACGGTTGGAATTCAAGCACAATTCTCTATCCGTGAACGTCTCCCACTCGCGAGACAATACATGACGTTCACGATCAGCGGTCAGTAGCACATCACGTGCCCCACTTGTCTCTAGAGACCTAGAAGTCGATGCGTAGATACGCTTGGTACTCAAGCGTAATTCTCTTTCCGTGAACGTCTCTGACTCGCGAGACAATTCATGACGTTCACGATCAGTCAGTCGCGCATCATATTCTTCACTGGTCTCTTGAGACCTAATGAATACGCTGAGAACGCAGGCGTGCTTCGCGACCCGAAGAGGTTTCCACGGAGCGAGTTGCATCCTAATGTTCTCAAACAACATCAAGTCTCTCCTGACGCTCTTTGGTAATTCTTGGGATCTTATGATCCTCAATCTTTTAGCTCTTTTGGAACATTGAGAAAGATTTGACCTCTTTTTAGGCATGGTCATAGTTTTATTGTGAAGATACCTGATCAAAATCTAAATTAAAATGACTGCTCCCCTGCGTTACCGGGTCTTCGTGACACGGTGGCTACCGTGTCACGAAGACCCGGTAGAAGATAAATGGAAAAGGAAATTAAACACTCAAACAACAAAAGCCCGAAGGCATATTCATACGATAAAATAAAAAAATAAATAAGACTTTTGGCCAGTAGAGTCAAATTTTCAATGATATACCATCGTCATCGAAAATCGGTTACCGCCTTCACCGCGTGCAGGTACTCCCAGTTTATGTTATTTTTTAATTACACAGTAAAATTAGTGATAGCTTTGATTTCCACAACAGTTGTTCCAGATCTTAGATTTTTATAAGTCAACAGGAAATGCCCATCAGGCCGAACAACTTTTGCAAAGACGTCATTCCTATATGTGTTATGGTGTAGCTAGGCTCTTGGAGTTCCACAACAGGTGTTCCAGATCTTCGATTATTATAAGTCAACAGGAAAAGCCGATCAGACCGAACAACTTTTGCTAAGACGTCATTCCTATATGTGTTATGGTGTAGCTAGGCTCTTGGAGTTCCACAACAGTTGTTCCCGATCTTCGATTTTTATAAGTCAACAGGAAATGCCCATCAGACCGAACAACTTTTGCAAAGACGTCATTCCTATATGTGTTATGGTGTAGCTAGGCTCTTGGAGTTCCACAACAGGTGTTCCAGATCTTCGATTTTTATAAGTCAACAGGAAAAGCCCATCAGACCGAACAACTTTTGCTAAGACGTCATTCCTATATGTGTTATGGTGTAGCTAGGCTCTTGGAGTTCCACAACAGGTGTTCCAGATCTTCGATTTTTATAAGTCAACAGGAAATGCCCATCAGACCGAACAACTTTTGCAAAGACGTCATTCCTATATGTGTTATGGTGTAGCTAGGCTCTTGGAGTTCCACAACAGGTGTTCCAGATCTTCGATTTTTATAAGTCAACAGGAAATACCCATGAAACCGCACAACTTTTGCTAAGACGTCATTCCTATATGTGTTATGGTGTAGCTAGGCTCTTGGAGTTCCACAACAGGTGTTCCAGATCTTCGATTTTTATAAGTCAACAGGAAATACCCATCAGACCGCATAACTTTCTCTAAGACGTCATTCCTATATATGTTATGGTGTAGCTAGGCTCTTGGAGTTCCACAACAGGTGTTCCAGATCTTCGATTTTTATAAGTCAACAGGAAATGCCCATCAGACCGAACAACTTTTGCAAAGACGTCATTCCTATATGTGTTATGGTGTAGCTAGGCTCTTGGAGTTCCACAACAGGTGTTCCAGATCTTCGATTTTTATAAGTCAACAGGAAATACCCATCAGACCGCACAACTTTCTCTAAGACGTCATTCCTATATATGTTATAGTGTAGCCGGGCTCTTGGAGTTCCACATCAGGTGTTCCAGATCTTCAAATTTATTCTCTCAGCAAAAAATGCTCATCACGTGGAACAATTTTTGCTATGGTATCATTTTTGTATCTCTTATAGTTTAGCTGCTCTGTTGCGGTTCTGCATCCGGTGTTCAAGTTTCCAAGATAAATTATAGCCTATATGTTGCCCAGACTTAATACCTATACAACAAAAAAAAAATCATTCCAATCCGTCCAGTAGTTCCGAAGATTAGCGTGTACAAACAAACAGACAAACAGACAAACAGACATACAGACAAACAGACAAACAGACAAAAATTTTTTTTTGGATTCGTGCTCTATTACTGTTTCTAAACCCCCCTCAATTATTATTTTTTTAATAAATTCAATGTACAGACACAGTTTTTTTACTGTTTTATTATATGTATAGATAACGATGTAATTTTTCCCAAGTTATAATAAATAGAGAGGGGTGTAAATCATAATTGTGAAGTTCATTGCCGCGATGTACGTTACTGCGAAAGTTTACGATCGCGACGTTCGTTGTTGCGAAAGTTTGCGATCGCGACGTTCGTTGTTACGAAAGTTTGCGATCGCGACGTCCGTTGTTACGAAAGTTTGCGATCGCGACGTTCCTTGTTGCGAAAGTTCTTTAGAGCGATGTTTGCATTTGCGATACCACACTATTGCAACGTAGGTCATGTCGGAGGGTTGTTGATACTGCTGATAGTGGAAATATGTATTAATATATTGTTGGACATAAATGAACAAAAATTGTTAGCTATCTAAATACCTATATCGCACACACACACATTATTATAAACATGAGCATGAACAGAGCAATCATTTAAATTTATGTGATTGCTATCAATTTAACAGTAGCCGGCAGAGAGAAAACTTTTACGTTTTTATGTGTTATTTCTGTAGATTAAGTTACCTAGTGTGCGATATATCAACAACCCTCCGACATGACCTACGTCGCAATAGTGTGGTATCGCAAATACAAACATCGCTGTAAAGAACTTTCGCAACAACGAACGTCGCGATCGCAAACTTTCGTAACAACGAACGTCGCGATCGCAAACTTTCGCAACAACAAACGTCGCGATCGTAAACTTTCGCAACAACGAACGTCGCGATCGTAAACTTTCGCAGTAACATCGCGGCAATGAACTTCTCAATTATGATTTACACCCAGAGTAAAGGTATAAGAAACTGGCTTCATATTATTTCATACTCAAAGTATTGTAGTCGAGTCATTCTTAATCCATTTATCTCATGATTAAGATGAAATTCTTTATTTATAAATCTATCTACAATACAACGCTATCAGTGTGCCCATCTCCGTCTATATTGGACTTTGTTATCACGAAAGACGTGCTTAGAAAACTAAAATTAGTTGGGATAACATAAAAATAAAAAGACAAGACTATTATACTCTGCAAAGCGATGAAACATTATATTTTTATGTAAAACTGTTACCCTATAAACATAAGTATATCATTAATGAATAGCTTTTTTATGTTTTCGATTTATTGTCAACCTTAAATTGGAGCGAGTTGCATGATGCTTAAGTCTTAAGAACTTCAAAAACTCGTTCAATTTAATGATTTATAGCATATTAAGTCCGCCTTTGTACCTTTATTGTGTGCGAAAAGTTTAAATAAATAAATAAATAAATATTGTGGTTTGAAAAGGATCATCTTATCGATTGGTAGACTATACAAATGCCTATATTTTAGTTTTTTTTCTTCAGTTTGTCAATTTCCCAATTTTGTTTGAATTACTGCCGCAGATCATAACCTCTCAAAGATTGAGTATTAAAGTGAATCGTAAATAACACCTTGAAAAAAAACTAAATGTAGATATAAATTTACATCGGTAAAATATATCGAACAGCTAATTTTTTACTGATTTCAGTGATCCTACATTAAAAGTTATTAATAATGATGATTACAATAACCCCTATTCGGCTTTTGCATAAACTTAAAAAAATATGTTGTATACCTAGGTTGTGTTGGCAACACTAGACCCGTAGTTAATACACTAGACTACTACATAATTTAGTGTTAAACGTAAAGTTTTATCTACCTACTTGAGCACTAGTTTCCTTTCATGCAAAGTTTCAAATAAGATAATACAGTTTTTGAACGTAATAACCGTCTCCAGAGATCCGCAGGCACACTCGCATTCTCTGATGTTCCGCTCATACTGAGAATATTAATGCGCTACGCTATTCTTTGGGAACGCTTTCAAACGTTCACTCATACAAAATTCCAGCCAAAAGACGCCGCCTGTTATGATAATACGGCACGTTTTCTGAAAAATTACCCAAACTAGCGGATGTTAGGTTAATGCAGACTTAGCCTGTATCTGTCAAAATACTAGGCTACAGGCGAGACTGATAAACAAATACCAGACAAATGAATTGTTATATTTTTTCTGTTCCAAATTCAAAATGGAAGTGGTTTATAACAAAAGAGCTTTCAAGGAAAATAATATCTATGGTATTCGCAGAGAAATTAAACAAATGCTTATGTAAAGACAATGAATTTCATGTAACAAATCACTGTTAACCTATAATTTATTTCTCTACACAAACACACCGAAGAGATGCACTACCTACAAATTATCAAATCATAAATCTTCAAACATACACAGACAGTGTCCCGCATATCAATACGAAACTGTAAACTTAACAACTATTTGCAATTCAATTCATGCAAAATTTATCGTTGAACGTCGAAACGCTTCATTGCGCGTCTATAGCGAATGTAAATAGAAGGAGTAGGTACCACACTAATGCTTTGGAAGACAAGCTCAGAAGCTCACTTAGTTCGCATTTAGCGGACCTAAGGCCACCGAGCCTCTGAGGTTAGGTTCTTAATTAGCCATCGCTCCCAGCTGACCGCTTGGAAGTGCGATCTAGGTGCTCTTATGCAAATACCATTATGTTACCGACAAGCCAGAATAAACTCTACTACCTTAACATACGAGTGATTATCCACGTAAGTTTAGATTTGTCTAATCCCTGCGGTCGGGAGATGGGTGACATTCACATAGAGCATGTAGATCGAACTATTCCGAGGCAACGAGCAATCGATAGGAAATTGGGTGTGAATCTTTGTCAATATTATGATTTACATACGATCAATTTAATTCTATAAAACAATATTTAATTAATTACCTAAATTGAATGTTAGTTGTTTGTGTTTATAGGAAGCCAAGTGCCAAGTGCCAAGTGTGTACCAAAACAGTATTTATGTAAAATATTCAGAAATGAAATTTGACTGAAAACTGTAACCGCTAAATCAATTGACAGTTCCTAAATTAAATGCGGTCCATTTTGAACAAGCGGAAATGTATTAATTTTGGTTTTGCTAAATTAATCCATAATAGTACATAATACTCATAGTTGAATTAGGCTCATTGACATATTGATCAGGATTGTTGAAGAGTAGATAGGTATTCAATCTGCGTTACTTTTCGCCAACATTTTTGGGGTCGGCTTCCAGTCTAACTGGGTGCAATTTTAATGAATGTGTATATGATGGAGCGACTGCCTATCTCACCATCTTCATACATAATAATAATAATATGGACATTTCACACAACGCCATATAGTCCCAAGTTAAGCAACTTAATGCTTGTGTAAAGGTAACGAGATGGCTGATAACCTACTTATATACTGTTTATTTTAATAAATACATACATAATAATATTTTAGATAGAAAAACACCCAGACCCGTAAATGGTTAGTTATTCGTAATGAGTAGATGAAGAAATAAAAGCTCGAAGCAAAAATAAACTTAGCTGCAAATGGAAAATATAAATAACAAAACAATCGCGACATAGTTTGTACATAGAACAGTTTATCACAACACATTTCTCCGAAGAGCGCTAAATATAAGATTAGCTCACATGATTTACGATACAAAACTAACCTGAAATGAAAAGAAGAACAATCAGAGTGTAATATCAAATGTATTTCTAAGCATAATTACTGAACAATGTGAACAAAATTTATGCTCGAATGAAATCTCTATGAAATACGGTATGTCTGGACCTTCAGCCGGTAACAATGAAATGTTTATTATCTTTTTACTTGTGATTTATAGCACATATATTTCCTTTCTAGTGCTTTGTTGGACGACTGAATTCAATTTGCTTAATATCTCAATTCTGCGATGGGTTTAATTAAAGAAGAATTTCAATTTGTAGTAGTGGTGGATCATTAAATTATATTCCGAGTTTTTTTTTGTTTTAAAGAAAACTATGCAATGAAAAAAAACTACTTTTTAGAAAAAAAGAAGAGAAAGTTCGTAACACTTCAAGACTAAGCGTTGGTTTCTAATTAAGATGCTACAATTTTTATTAGTTAAAACTTATCGATCATCTAACATAACCGACATAGTATTTTCGTAACTTGGTTCCTTTACGAAGTGCCTACTGGCTTTTAATAAAACATAATTAAGTAATGATAACGACACTTTTCAAGTGAGAATCTTTTTAAAATTAAATGATTCCGTACCATCCAAAATATCGGAATAGTATTTATATGACAAAATAAGCCACATAAAATTACTCAAAATCTCTTTTTATCCAAAACCACCAAGTTCAGTATTTCTAACTTTTTACTGGCTTTTTCATTTTTCGTTAAACTTTATTATCAGTTCATCAAGACGCAGTCACCCCTTTATCTTCCTTGGTAAGAGATACATTACAATGATGAATCTCTTTGTTGAGATTTCTTTTTTTTTAAAACGATAGCAGGTTTATATTAAAACTAGCTTCCGCCCGCAAAATATGTCGACAAATTATACACATAAACCTTCCTCTTGAATCACTCTATCTGTTAAAAAAACCGCATCAAAATCCGTTGCGTAGTTTTAAAGATTTAAGTATACATAGGGATATAGGGACAGAGAAAACGACTTTGTTTTATACTATGTAGTGATAAATTCGATAAAATGTAATAAACAAAAATGAAAACCCCAAATCACGGAACCCTAATAAATGATTAAAACTACCGCTTCTGATTAATTCAACTTTAATATTAAGCTTTAATGTTATTAGTAGATTACATAATGGTCAGAATTGCCAAGCAAACGCCTTAATTTATTTTTCTTGCTGTTACATGTCAGCCAAGATTATTAAGATGCTAATGTATTTTTTACAGTCTTATACATTATTACATTTTTTATATTATTATCTTTATGAGACAGGCTCGATTATTGATTTTTTTGCTGGAACTTTATTTAATGACTTGAGAATATGTCGCAATTTTAAGTAAAAACTTATTCGTGTAGCATCAATCATTTTTTTTTTCTGATGCACGATGGAAATGAATTACGGTCTAAATGTGTTCGGTGTTGCGTGGTATAAAAATGTGTGAAAAATTACCACGATTATAAGTAATGACGGAACCATGTAACATGTTTCGGGAGTAACAGCAAACATTAGACTGAGCGTATCGCTCGGAGCTTTGTTACCATTTCTCACGTGATTATCGCTTATTCTTCCCACATCATTACACAATTATGTTTCTGAGAAACAAAAGATTGAGCGGTTACGAACAAAAATCTACCTCAATCTTTCAATTAATGACTAATTGCTCATTTATAAACTGGTTATTGTTAAAAGTCGTAATAATCACTACCAAAAATTTTAAAGCAAATGAAGCATACGTAATTAGCATTGAGTAAGCCAGATTGGAAGCAGAGGCAATACTAATAAACAACAAGATAAAAGGGCGGCCTATAAAGCCGCTCGAATAAATATTGGATCGTACTAATTATCATAAAAGTACATCCTTGCTTTAGTCGTGAGCCCATTACCGAATAGCTGTCATTAAGAGCGTGCTTCGATAAGCGCAGACTGAGTAAACGCCACCCACGGCGCTTGCATGCTACAAGCTTGTAAACTGGAATTATACTTCTGTTAAACATCCTAGGAACGCTAAAGTAATCTTATCTGATCACCAATGAATACATATTGGCATTAAGTGGCCATATCGTTAATATTTTATACCAATTATAGTCCACTATAAACTTGCAAGCATAAAATATAATGGCAGTTTTCGCTAAAGACACCTCTTAATTTTTATTTCGCCAGAATGTGAGTAATTTATATTTATCAATATAATTTTGTAAGCTATAATTTCTTCATTTTATGTCAACGGATGGCGGTGCTGTAGAATAATGCATCCCGAACGGTAGCTAACAGCTTTAGTTTGAATCGTAAAATAAATGCATCAGTTGGGGCCCTTGAAGATATTCAATAGCGAAGTTACTGCGTGTGTGGATGCAGTCTATGAATATTCACGGGTGTTCGATTCAAATAAGAGGATTTAACGGTTTGAAACGCCACTAAAGAGCGCAGATTACTAGCTCAAACAAACTTGGCGATAAGAAAAAGTGATGTGCAAAAGTTAACGCATAAATTTCTGTGCGGAACGTCTGGTCTCGTCTACCAGCGATCCACCAGATTATCCTACTTCGACAGTTCCACACAAGTTTTTCGGTTGAACTTTGAATTATGCAAGAACCTTTACTAGATAGAGATGTCGGGACCTCTCAAGACGTAAAATGGTTTCATCAAAACTTACTTGTTTTGTTATCAAGAATGTTCGTTTTTTGTTACGAGTTGCGACCCTGTTGAATATGGGAGCAATGTGTTACAACTTATGAAATGTTGCAATTTCGAACGACACATTGTAAGAACTATTGTTTACTTGCGGGTGGTATGCAAAGCATTTAGTGCCAACATTGTAACAGCACAATTTGAATGCAAAACCACAGCATGTATGTAATCTTTTTCTATTCCTGCGTGTTAGCAACATTTTTGGTATTAAATCAGATGATAATATTCATTTTTTTTCTATTTTTACCTTACACAAAAATCCAAGGACAGTCCCAACACTTCACAGTTATCTCAAAGCTCGTAATCAAATAAAAAACAAACTATTCGTTGTACCAACAAAGAAATTCGTTCAGGCCGGAGCGATTTGCTGGTAAATATTAGTTTTGTCTATAGATAATAGATTTTTTGTTAATAAATAAAAAAATAATTATAGACTGTGAGTTTGGTTTTTATCAAGTAAGTTTAGTAATAGTGTCGTCACGATAAAAATCAATTGCAGAAGTGGCTTACCTCGGGAGCGTTGTAATAACAGTGCAGGGCGGCCGCGGGCGGCGCTGACTCCGGGCCTACATCCATGGACTATTCTGAAACAACTGAAACAATTTGGATAGGTAAGTGCTTTTACACGGGAGCAACCTTATTTTAGAAGCGCTGATAAAAGTAATGTTTTGGGGTTCATTATCATCACTATTTCAGCCAAAAGACGCCCACTACTGGACATAGGTCTTCCAAAAGCAGGTCTTTGACCGGTTCTCTGTGCTTTTCGCATCCAGCAGATTCCTGCAGCCTTTAGGTATAGACTCCTGAAAATAATAAAGTTATCTTTTAATAATTCTGTTTGAATAATGAACTAGGTATAATTAATATTACCTCCAACATTAAATTAGACAAATTGTTATAAATGACAGCTCCTACATATTTATCACATGAGACCCAAGTAATTATTTCTCCTAATTACTCTATATTCGCCGAAATAATTGCTTGAAATCCTCTCTAAATTATTATAACAAATTACTGAGACAAATTATTAAACGAAACTTTTATAATTAAATATAACAAAACTCATTACGAATTCCTCCCATATCACCAAAAAAAAAACTAAACTCCAGATCTTTGATTATCGCCATAAAATTGGAAGGCGAAAAAAAAAGTGTTGCAGAATAACGCGTCCGTTTCGAGATTAAATCGCTTCGACTTTAGCCATCGATCGACCAACAATTAAGATGGTGTAGGTAAAAATTTTAGTTACGACGCCTTTTTAAAAAACCATTCGCCCGAACGCTTTCGGTGTTCCCAAATTACCGGGTACGGTTTTTACGGATCAATTTTATTTATGAGTTTAATCAATATTTTTTGAGCTTACGACATTTAGAACAGTCGATGTCGTAAAGATTGCTTTGTTAAGAGATTTGTGGCGGTGATCAATGACATATTTGTTATTCTTTCTTTTAAAACCCTTGTAAAAGTCCAATGGTTTAATAAAATTTAATATATGCCACCTGTTAATCAATTTAAGTTGGCGGTTGTAAGTTCCATGTCAACGTTTTTTAATCCTCCTTAAATAGTCCGGTTGTGGTGGTTACTTTATCATTATCCATGGTTACGAAGATATTGGTCTCATTATTAATATTCTTTCTTATTTTTACCCAGCAATTGCAGTAATTATGTTCATCTAAATGTACGAATTAAATTCAATTAAAGTATGAACACCATAATTTTGTATTTATGATTCAATGTATATGGTAACTGACTTTAATTATCTTACCAGTCTGTATGCTTATTTACATTTTTAATACTTTTGTGGCAATTATTTTAATATCTGCTGCAATGAAATTGTTTAACGGGCATGTGGGTAAACGGTTGATTATATTAGCATATAATTCTGTTGCAAAAAGTCTTCGCTACCATATGCAGTATTGGAGTTAAATTAAATTACATGGACTTACGTGTACAGACTTTTAATTTAATTTCTGTGTTGAGCACTCATAATGTAAATCAAAATTGACGAGTTTCTTGCGCAAAATTAATTAGGTATTTGTTTGAGGAATTTAAATTAACAGATACTGCAGCGTAGATGACTTTTAAGATTATATTAATTTTATCAGACACTAATAATGTTGCATAGAATTCAAAACAAAATACTTAGACGAACAATAACAGACACTGCTGCACTAAACGAATACTGGAATACTTAGTATAATAAGATGGAATTAAACGTGACTAATAACCACATAGGACACGTCAACATACATCAAAGTAGGTAGAGAGGCGTGAGTGAATAATTTCCCCCTGATTTATGTATATCGTCTATAAGCAACCGAGTCCTGCCTCATTACAGCCTGACGTTGAATGATGATCAGAGCCCGAAGAAAAATGCCGTGTTTAACCATCCGACGTTTATGATTTAATTCTATTGGCAAAAAAGTGCGACGAATTGAGGTTGAATGACCTTACGGCGGCTGCACACTGTTTGATTAGATCCGATCGAGGGCGCGATAATCTTATGGAGATATATGTAAGTCCTAAGCACAGTACATGTTAGGTAGTTTGCTTGTTTACGCAGCTGAGGGGTCCCACACCTTGGGATTAAGTATTGCCAACTACATTTAGTTTTGTGACTCACTTATATTTAACTAGCCGGGACTTAGAACATTTTTAGCCCCTGTTGCACCCCTTTAAAGATATAATTTTCAAAAATCTGTTCTTAACGAATGCCTACGTCATAATAACTATCTGTGTGCCAAATGTCAGCCCAATTCGTGCAGTGGTTTGAGCTATGTGTTTCGATAGATCAGTCAGTCATTTACGGTTTATTTTTTTATATACAGAATTAAATAAACTACCTACTTCTGAAAGTAATATCGTAGTTTCGTAGTCGATTTTTACACAAACCCTTTTCACCAGGTTACTCGTGCTACAACATTCTCGTAAGAAAACAGCTGTTGTACAGAGGCCAGCAAGTTACCCCAATCTGCGAAATTTCATGGATTGTTTTTCAACTTTATTACAGAAGTATAAGGTTCATTTTCAAACTGAGAAAATTTGAAAGTTGGGGTAGCTTGATGTGCTGGCGTCTGTACATACCTTTGCTCGAGTTTGTGTGAGTTCTAGGTAATTATTATAAAGAATAATTTTATTCAGTCCTAATTAGTATAAAACCTCAACCACCTGAAATTACAGTGTAAACTTTACTTTACAATAATTGAATTAGAATTAAGTAATTCTATGTAATGTTTGTCATAATATATCGGTACAGCGAACGGTGATCAACAATGTTTTTACATGTTTTCACTTTGCCTGCGGAAATTTGCCAGGATACGTATAAACTAATTTATAATCTAGGTCGGTTATGTACAGAGGCCAGCACATCAAGTTACCACAATCTGTCAAATTTCTTTGATAGCATTGCGACTTTATTGCAAAGACATAAGGTTCATTTTTAATTGAGAAAATTTGACAGTTAGGGATAGCTTTATGTGCTGGCGTCTGTACGTAGAGATTACGATGTGTGAATAAGCAGGTATATCGTATTAACCTGTACGTCTATATTTAGCAGAAAGTCGATTAGAAGTTCCTGTTAAAATGAAATCTAATCATCTCGTATCATGTATAATATACAATGTGGAGAAAACAATACGACCATAAATGAAAACACTCTTCTTCTTCTTTTCGTGCGGTTAGTGACTTACCTGGTGTCAAAGTTTTTAAGCTGCCCATGGGCCTCTGACTTAGCTTCACAATGCTGTTGAGAAATATCTCTCAGACATGCTGGTTTCCTCTCGATGTTTCCCTCACCGATTTTTAGGCAAGTGGTAATTATACAATACACACATGAATTCGTAAAACAGAGGTGCGTGCCTTGGGTTCGAACTCGAGACCTATGACTTGGCAGTCCGACAAACACTGAAAACAATGAAAACACTGACAATACTGATGAATAAGAATATTTTGGATCTAACAAATAACCTACACCGCCCTTTTTTTTTTTTAAGGCTGGGAAATCATCCAATGACTGCTCCCGCTCTGGGTGGAGCGGAAGGGAGTGTCAGACTCTTACTGACTAAAACCCATCCATGTTCCTTCCGTAGCCCTTTATGTTCTGGGGTAGCGGTAACCCTTTCGGACAATCCCGCTTACCCGGCAGGCTTGGCCCTGAGGGGCCCCTTCATATGCTGACATCTCTTTGAGGGAACATATACGCGCCGTACGGCACGGGTCTGGTGCTGATCGGACGGTGAGTCACCCATAACTCACCGCCCGCAGGCCCGCGCCTACGGTGGCCGGGAGTCGTCACGTGGCTCCCGACGCCCGGGGCGTCTCCTGCGGCGGCTAGGACGGGAGGACCTTTCTCTCTCCCATCCCGCCACCTCCTTCGCGAGCATAACTTTTTCGCAGAAGGAGGTGACTGCCTCCCACTCCCTCTCGCCCCGGACCATGGCTTGCACCAGGGCCGGGCGCGAGAGGTCGCCGCCGCCGAATGATGATGTGCAGGAACCTCCCGAAAAATCCATGTCCGGTGAGGACCTGCGTCAGGTGGAAGGTGAGGGCGCCGTGACGCCTCTCTAGCCACTCCTCAAAGAGGGGCCTTACCGCCACTATCGTGGCGTGCCCTGCGCTGGGTTGCGACACTCGCTGCTTCCAGGCCGCCATGAGATCGCGCCGGAGGTCCGTCCGCTCCGCCGCAATTTGCTGCTGAAACGGAGTTTCCCCCCGGCTTAGTACCTCCGCGCGCCACTCGAACAGGTGCGCGAGGACTATCGCCTCCATATCCCACGGCGGCAGTCCGGCAAGGAGGCTTGCCGCCTCGCCCGAGATCGTGCGGTACCCCCGTATTAGCCGAACTACCACCTTTTGGGGCGCGTTCAGATAGTGTGCGGCTCGTCGCCGCAATGAACGCTCCCACACCGGGGCACCATATAGGGCCATGGACCGCACGACTCCCGCGTAAAGCCTCCGGCAGGAGGCGTTTGGCCCCCTCAAATTGGGCAAGAGCCGCTCGAAGGCGGCCCCAGTCCGTTCCAGCTTGGGGGCCAAACGTCGGAAGTGCTCCACGAAATTCCATCGGCTGTCGAGGACCAGACCCAGGTATTTCATCGTGGTCTCGACGCCGATGTGAACCCCTCCTACCGTAAGTTGGGATCCCGATGGTGGTCTATTCCGAGGCCCATGAAAGGACATGGCCTCGGATTTGTGCAATGCCACCTCGAGACCGAACTGCCGGATCCTCTCAACGACTGTCGCAACCCCGCGTGACATCGCGTCGGCCGCCGCCTGATGCGACCTCCCCTGCGCCAGGACCAGCGTGTCGTCAGCGTAGCAAACTACGCTGACGCTGTCAGGGAGGTCGGCCCGCAGCACCCAGTCGTAACCGATGTCCCACAAGAACGGCCCCAGAACCGATCCCTGCGGGACACCGCACGACATCTCTCGCCGGTTCCATTCCCCATCGCGACCGGGGTAGATGACGGCTCTGTCCGTCAAGTATGCCCCGACTATTCGACGGAGGTAGGTCGGCACCCGGTGATACCGGAGTGCTTCCCCAATGCAACTCCAGGGCAGGGTGTTGAAGGCGTTGGCGATGTCGAGTGACACCGCCACGACGACCCTACCCTGGGACACCGCGTCCCCCGTCGTGAGGGCTCTAACGCGCATGATGGCGTCCACCGTCGAGCGCCCCTTGCGGAAGCCAAACTGGCATTCCGCAAGGTCCGGCCCCGTTCTTCCAAGGTGCCCGACGAGGCGGCCCGCAATAATTCTTTCAAAGAGTTTGCCGACCTCGTCGAGCAGCACTATGGGCCGGAATGCGGACGGAGAGTCCGCAGGGCGCCCTGGCTTCTGTATGAGGACCAGCTTCCCCGTCTTCCAACGGAGCGGAAACTGGCCTCTCTCCATGCATGCGCTTAAGGGCGCCTCCAGTCGGGGCCCGAGAGCCCCTGAGGCCAGGACCCAGGCTTTACCTGGCAAGCCGTCAGGTCCTGGGGCGGTATTCTTGGCCTTGAGCCTTCCAACCGCCGCTCTCAGATCTACCTCGGTCACTGCGGGGATGTCGTAATCGTCCTCGTGGTCCGCTTCGGGCGGAGCCATAGGCGGGGGAGTATGCTCCCCCCGTGAAGGGAACAGAGCGCTCACCACCTCCTCCACCAGCTGAGGGCGGAGACTCTGCGTCATAGGGGGGGCCCAGGTGCGGAGCTTGTTCCGCACCATTTTATATGGGCGCCCCCATGGATCTAGGTCCAGAGTTCCCACCATCTCCTCGCGGGCCACATCCTTGGCCCGCTGGACAGCCTCCTGGAGGGCGGTCTTCGCCGCTCTGTACCCCTCGTACAGCTCCGCCTCCGTGGCGCCTGCGGTGTCTGGTGTACAGGTGGTGCACCTCGACGCACACCTTGCGAAGTGCTTCCACCTCTTGCGACCACCAGTACACCTGACGTCGGGCGCATCCTGGCCGGACTCGGGGCATTGCCACGTCACAGATCTCGGACATGGCCTCCCGGAACCATTCTGCCTCGTCGTTGATGTCGGCAGGCCTGACCGGTGATGACACCCAGGCCTGCACGATCGAGGCTTCCAGGAGGAGCTCCCGGTCCAGCTGCTTCAGCGCCCACCGTGGACCACTCGGGGCCTGTCGGACCGGCGCGCTTGAGGTCTGGGTGGAGACGTCGAACCGGATATACCGGTGATCGGAGTAGGTCTCCACCTCCTCTACTACGCGCCAGTCAAGGACGCACTGTGACAGATCGGGGCTAGCGAACGAGATGTCCACAACGGACTCACCCCGCATCCGCACGCACGTGGGAACAGAACCCCGATTGAGGACGGCTAGGCCTGCTTCCAGAGCCCAGTCCTCCACCATCCTACCCCGCACATCCGTGTAGCGGGAACCCCAGGCCAGACTTTTGGCGTTGAAGTCCCCGAGCACTAGCACGGGGAAGGGATGGCTTCTGGAGACGACGACACTCAACTCTGTGAGAGAGTTGTGGAACTCGGCGAGAGTTCGGTTCGGAGAGTAGTACACTCCCACTACCACAATCTCTCCAAACCGTGCTGCGACGCACCCCTGTCCCTTCGAGACACCCTCGAGGGACGGGGTGCCGGCGGTGGCCGACGAAGTTATGGCCACTGAGCCGCTCAGGTCCTCCACCCAGTTATCCCTGGGCGGGACGGAATCATCCAGGCCCATGATGCGCATGTCTGCGCATTTCACGGGCCTGGAGACCCGAGCCTCCTCCGCGTTAAGGGACGCCCTTAGCTTCTCGGCTAGGGCGTCAGCGGTGGGGCCACTCGACGCACCGGGGATCTCCAGCATGCGGGCGCCGGTCGCAGTCACCCTATGCCGGAGGCCCCCGTCGATCCCCAGCTCCTGGAGGTCCACCGTCTCCCTCGCGTGTGATGACTACAGTCGCGGTCTTTGGGGCGCGGAGTCTCGCCGCGACGGCTCTCTCTTTTCGGCGCCGCTTCTTTTCTTTTCGCCTTGCTGCCTTGGCCGCCTTTCTCTTCTCCCCGACCACCTGCCAATCGGTGTCGGTCGCGGGAGGTCCCGGGCACCGGGGAGAGGGCTCTGGGACTCTCTCCTCCTGTACCGGTGGGGACTTCTTGCCCTTTGTGGCTTTCCACGCCGGAGCTTTGCCGGACGGTGCCGGCTTTGCCGGAGCCGGAGCTTTGCCGGACGGTGCCGGTTCTGCCGGTGCCAGAGCTGTGCCGGACGGCCCGGGTTTCGGGGCGGCAGCCGCCGCAGCAGCCGCATATGAGGCCGGCTTCGGGCCCGAGGCCATCCTACCTGATGCTAAGGGGGGACGCAATACTATTCCCTCCACTATGGAGAACCGCTCCTGGAACCGCGCCTGAAAAGCGGCGAGTTCCTGGCGAACCAGGTCCAGGACCCGGTTCTCCTCCGGCTCAGGCCGGCTTGGCACCTACTGCCGCTGCTGTTGTTGCTGCTGCTGCGGCTGCGGCGGGCGGCACTCCTCCCGGGGGGCTTTGCGGCTGCTGGCGGCCTTCAGGCCAGCCAGGTCCGCACGGAGCTTCCCATTCTCCTCTTGCAGGAGCTTCATGGCGGCCGTCAAGCGGGCGACCTTCGCCCGCAAATCGGCCACCTCACTGGCTGGAGGCCCGGCGCACCCGGCCTCCTTGGCCGCCACCATGATGGAGGCCGTGGCCGAGACGATGGCCTTGCCTGGACGCCCGTACTCTCTTTAGGGACACGTCCCGGATAGCGGCCTCTACCACCGCCGCAAACTCATTTTTACGGTCCACCTTGGGACCGCCAGCCGCACCCGCCTCGTCACTGGAGGGTCCCGAGGCGACCGTTTGACCGATCTCAACGTTTCTTTCGGGACCTTCTTCCAGCTCGACAGCCTCCCGGGCAGTGAGCCCCTTTCCCACGCCTCGCTCTCTGACCCTCCCCCGTTTGCTGGTGGGGATCTTGCGAGCTGAGGCCAGCTCCCCTTTAGAGGACGACCCCTGGCCATCCTCTGACCTTGGCCACAGAACCACAGGTTCTTCGCTGCAGCGGCCAACTCCCTGGCGCGACGGGAGCCCCCTGAGCCTCCCGTGCTCGCGCCACCAGATGCAGGATCGGACTCCGATCCAGCACCACTCCTCTCCTCTTCGTCGATGGGTTTTTGGGTTATTGATTTTTCCATATTTGTTCTCACGAGTAAAAACTTTGGGTACCTGCTCAGAATAAAGTGGTCCGCACTAGCGACTGAATCTAGCTACCCATCAGTCAAGCTTGCCCCTCTCACGGTGCGCCGCCGCTTAGGGGTTTGGGGATTTTTTTATAGAGGTAAATCTTCCTCGCGGTCCGGGCGGTTAAGCCAAGACCCTCGACCCCCTTCAACAGTCAGAGACATGACCGTAACTGTCTCCGGGGCTACGAGATTATAGCGGTGACAGGACCTACACCGACCCTAACACCGAAATTTAAAAAGTGATTTGTTCAAACAAATTAAATAACAGTGACGGGCCGACTATGAGTTTTGCCAATCTTTGACTATATAATATAGTGTCAAAACTAAACTAAAGTAACACTACTAGTGCTAAAATAAGATAAATCGTCGTCGCTTAAATACAGTGAAATGAAAG
The DNA here is from genome assembly GCA_951799385.1 of Hyppa rectilinea. NCBI lineage: Eukaryota > Metazoa > Arthropoda > Insecta > Lepidoptera > Noctuidae > Hyppa > Hyppa rectilinea. The sequence continues at coordinate 8,903,299 of OX637314.1, forward strand.
GTAATTAAACGCGGTTTCAGGATAAGTTTTGTGACACTAAGTTTTTTCAGCAAATTGTCTCTCAGTTACATAACTATAGTAGGTAAATACTACTAAATAAAACGCAAGCGCATAACATAAGTATCACAATCCTAACTATTAATATAAATGCCTAAGTAAGTTGTCAGTTTGGTTGATACCTTTTCACACCTGAACCATCGAATCCACCATTCTGTAATTTTGGATATACGTTGTCAGGTATATAAAAACGGACATAGGGTACCTTTCTACCCGAAAAAAAAACTGTTGGGTGTGTGATAATAGGTGGCGCCACGTGTTCGTTCCGTTGCCAAACAACAGGCAGAGTACAAGTACAACCCGAATTGACTGTCAAATTCTAAATTAACTCGAAAGAAGCCGCGAGTAAAAGCTAGTTCTTGATATTTGATCATCTACTGCCCTACAATCAGCTTGCACAAGAAAGTCTGCCTGAAAAACTCGTTATGGCCGTTTCTTCTTCAACTTCTTTCATACGCATCAACAATGTAACTAATGAACTATAGATTGCAACACGCTAGACAATCGCATTATAAAATCGCGCGTCTAAGTCGACATGTGTGCACGCTCCCACACATTCTAGGGTCGCCTAAGCACGGGTGTGTGATAGTGTTTTGTTTTAATTTAATGCCCTGTTTGTGTTAACAGTTTGAAATTGAGTCCGTACTAAAACTAATTTGTACATGAATATATTTCTTGATTTGTTTTGGGTGTAGCTGGTTAATTTTCTATTATGTTCCTCTGTTTGGATTTCATAATACGTCTATTTATTTTATTTGCGTTTCTATTATGCCGAGTTTGTTGACATGGATGTGGTGGAATTGTTCGGTTCTGTTCATTTTATAGTAGCTCATTTATTCCATCCTATTTCCGTAGTATAATAATACCTATACAAATAAAATTAACACTCATACTAAAAATGTATGCGTACAATTGTATATGACTATTTACTAACTAAAATATACAGGGTGAACTTGAATTCATGGGCAATATTTTAAGGGGTTATTTTACTCTTCACTAAGAACAACTTTTACTATGGTAACACACCTGAAATTGCGAAAAAAAAAACAGCTGTTCCCTACATTTTGACGACTTATGCGAGCGTAATGTATGGAACAGCAGATTCTTTTTTCGCGTTGTTCATAATGACCCATTAAAATATTGCTACTACCACTAGCTTCTGCCCGCGACTTCGTCCGCGGCAAATTTCTTGTTTTAACATTAGAAGTAAGTCGAAAAAATACTTTTTTAAAACATAAAACGAAATATAAAAGTTAAAATACAAAAGATAGGAATATGGTGTCGCGGACTTTTTTGTAGAAATAATTAAGGCAAACCGGGTTACCATACATTGCTTTCAATTTTAAACAACTGTTTAGGCAGCGCATGCAAATAATTCTGTTTTCGGAGGTATTTCTTTCCGACTTGCTTGACGAAAATTGCGATAGCTCGGCTAATATGTATGATATAAATATAATTTATAGCCTATAGCACTCAGGAATAATGTAGCTTTCTATTAGTGAAAACATTTTTGAAATTGGATCATTAATTCCGGAGATTACCCCCTACATACAAACTTACAAATTTTACCTCTTTATAATATTAGTATTGCCCATGAATTCAATTGTACCCTGCATGTTTAGTTATTATAACTACACACATCAAAAGTGTCTAGGGATCAACATATATTTTTGCAATAACTTTTCTCTTGATTGATATTAATTTAAATTTTCTTTAAGGATTCATCAAATAAAGTGTTTTCGTTTGTCACAGTAACGATAAACCAAGTCACCTTTGCATTAATAAAGAAATTTGCCATTTTCCTAATAAAGGGATTTTTGACATTTGAACCACTAACATTAAAGTTCGAAAAAAAGACTGAAATAACAGTTTTCTTTAAAATTTTATTGGGTAACTTAAACAATTAATAATCCGTGTTTCTACCGCGAACACTAACAACACAAGAACATCGGTTTGGCATACTCAAAATGAGTTCATCCAAATCACGCTGTGGAATGGCCGCCCATGTTCGTTGCAACAACAAAAAAAGTCTTCTTGCAACTGGATACCCTCCATATTCGGCAGAGCTCTTCTCTGTAGCATATCCCATGCATGCTCAATCGGGTTCAAGTCTGGCGACTGAGCAGGCCAGGGCAGGACATTGATGTTAGCTGCGGCGAGAGTCTGTCTTACAACTCGCCACGATGTTAGCCGTGAGGCTTCATCACTCTTCAGGGAACTTAATTAGCGACCAAACAGTCAGAAACCGCTTGCATGAAGTGAACCTTCATTCCCGAAGACCGCTACGGGTACCACCTATAGCAATGCACAATCGTAGGATTCGATATCAATGGGCTCTTGAACACAGAAATTGGGCAGAAGAACAATGGCGTTTCGTGTGCTTTTCTGATGAGTCTCGTTTTGGTATGAGACCGGATACAAGACGTATACGACACTGGAGAACCCCTGGACGCCAACAGCGATTAAAATCCTGCCAGGAAGTCCATCCTTATAGTGGTGGAACCATCATGGTATGGGCGGGTATTTGGATCGGCGGAAGAACTGAGTTGATTTGGATCAGAGGCAACCTCAACGCTCAAATTTATGGTGAGACGATTGTATCTGACGTCATCGTTCCTCTACAAGTGCAAATCGGTCCCTTATTTCAGTTAATGCATGATAATGCACGACCGCACACCGCAAGAGTTGTAAGACAGACTCTCGCCGCAGCTAACATCAATGTCCTGCCCCGGCCTGCTCAGTCGCCAGACTTGAACCCGATTGAGCATGCATGGGATATGCTACAGAGAAGAGCTCTGCCGAATATGGAGGGTATCCAGTTGCAAGAAGACCTTTTTTTGTTGTTGCAACGAACATGGGCGGCCATTCCACAGCGTGATTTGGATGAACTCATTTTGAGTATGCCAAACCGATGTTCTTGTGTTGTTAGTGTTCGCGGTAGAAACACGGATTATTAATTGTTTAAGTTACCCAATAAAATTTTAAAGAAAACTGTTATTTCAGTCTTTTTTTCGAACTTTAATGTTAGTGGTTCAAATGTCAAAAATCCCTTTATTAGGAAAATGGCAAATTTCTTTATTAATGCAAAGGTGACTTGGTTTATCGTTACTGTGACAAACGAAAACACTTTATTTGATGAATCCTTAAAGAAAATTTAAATTAATATCAATCAAGAGAAAAGTTATTGCAAAAATATATGTTGATCCCTAGACACTTTTGATGTGTGTATTTCATATTTTATATTATTTCATGTTTTAATCATTTATCTTCTTTTCATAGTAAGATAATAATAAATCTAACACAAATAGAACTTTATTAGTCCCAGGAGACCTTCAACGTTCCTTTCTTTTTTCACGAGTTACGATATAGCCTACAGTAAACTTAAATGGGGTCGCACGCCCTCAATGGCCCTAGGTCTGAATTCCAAGCGAGCCTAATTAGCTTTTTATTTGCTATTGACTTACACTTAAAGGTGAGCTTAAGGCAACTAATTAAGCGCAGCTACGTTGCGTCGTCCATATCGAAAGATTCTAGCAAAACGCAGATCGACTACCGAATGGGAATTGCGGCTTACATTTTAAATTAAAATTGCGTGGTGTATAATGAAGGTCAAAACAGCAAGGTACAAACTAGCGAACCTTCACAAACTATGAAGTTTATGTTCTATTAAATGAATTATTTATTTTGATTCTATTTAAAAAAAATGCCTATGCATGCATCAAGATCCTCATAAGAAATCTAACTATACTAATTGTCTATTCAGTTTCTGTTTTAATCAGGGGGCCTAGACAAGTGTCAATCGCTTCATGTCGAATCGATTTCGAAAATTGTTGATCGAACAATTCGTTATCTCAGCGATTCGGATAGTCAAGAACACCACTTGTCAACTCCTTTGTATGGGAATATTAATCGAGTTTCGTTACACAATTTGACATTGTCTAGCACTTACCGATCGAAAACGATTGAATACGTGATACACCGAAAGATTATGCCTTCGGATGTATGTAATTTTGTCTAAGTCCCAGGTACCTGTATTTAGAAAAAATTGCATCATTCCCGACCCTCATCCAAACAACATGAAATCAGTGAATTCAAAAACCTTACACAAATAGAATTTCTTTCTTAATCACCGCATTGCCCGTTGTTTATTGAGAAGAAAACAATAAAAGTGAACCGTTTGCACTGTCTGCCATTTTCAGGAAACGGATGTTAGCCGGGCGTCCGGTATCGTTCGAGGCACTATGCCAACAGCCCCCGTGACGAACGTATTGGCCACAGAAAAGAAAGAAACGTGTAATTAATGTGGGATAATATTGAGGATCTTTTTTGTTTGATGAATCGTTTTCGGTGGCATGAGCTTATTTAGCTAACGTAGTTTGGATAGTGGCCGTGCTATATAGGTAACAATGTCAAGTCGCTGGTCCGAGCTGTCAGTCGTAGATGTGTGACAGTCACGGGTAGTCTGACATCCGGCCCTACAATGGAGTATCGTGGATATCTGGATTGTGGAGGTCAGAAAGGCAGTCACGGTCAGTGGGACATCCTAGGGGCGGAGTTGTAGGAGTTGGAGTATACGCTTAGGGGCACTATGAGCAGCAAAGAAATCAAGAAATAAAGAAATAAAATACTGGTATTCATTTGCATCCGGTTAGACTGGAACGTTAGATTTTTACAACATAACCCAGCTGTATTTTAATTGATACTACACTCGGAAATAACTTAGAATTTCCATTGCCACAGTGAACACTACCACAAAAAAAACAAGACAATTAATAAAGCAATCGTAATTTCCAGAATTGTCTCTTAACGAAAATAAACTTTTGATATGGCCTAAGTTAACTAAGATTCCTTAGACCCATGCACTCTCCTAAATAAATAAATCCTTGGCTTTCTGTGAAACCTTTTCTTCAAAGATAGAAGTCTGTACCGGTGTATGTACAGAGGCCAGCACATCAAGTTAACCCAATCTGTCAAATTTCTTTGATAAATTTTCAACTTTATTAACAAAGAATGAGGTTTATTTTCAACTAGCTGACCCGGCGAACTTCGTTCCGCCTAACAGTTATTTTTATAAAATAAAAGATTTTTTCTAAAATAAACTTAGCCTAAGTTACTCCTTGTTACATCAGCTACCTGCCAATAAAAGTACCGTTAAAATTGGTCCAGCCATTCAAGAGATTAGCCGGAACAAACAAACAGACAGACAGATATTTTGGTAAAAAACGGTTATTTCAATACTAGCTGACCCGACAGACGTTGTCCTGTCTTAACTGTGATACCTACCCTACCTACCTACCTCCCTAACCTACCTACCTACCTACCCTACCTACCCACCCTACCTACCTACCCTACCTACCTACCTACCTACCTACCTACCCTACCTACCTACCTACCCTACCTACCTACCCTACCTACCTACCTACCTACCCTACCTACCTACCCTACCTACCTACCTACCCTACCTATCTAACTACCTACCTACCAAAAAAAAATAAATTAAAAATGTATTCTGCTATTCAGGGCGGAGACAAATCCAACGAAACAAAAACCATGAAAATTGGTCCAGCAGATCTCGAGTTATAACGAAGGGAACAAACCCGTCTTTCTTTTATATATATAGATTACAAACAGACACTCCAATTTTATTTATATGTATAGATTGGGAAGATTTGACAGTTTGTGACGCTGGCGTCGATACAGTGGATATAACACATAGTTCAGGACTTTTCAAATAAATAGTTGCGTGGTATTCCTACATTGTTGTCGAAGCAATGAACCGTGCCACACTATTGTGTTTTCTTGACTACAGGGAGCATGCATCATACCTATCGAAGATCTTGCTCCAAGTTTTCACCTCAGTTTCTATTCTTGCTTTAGTTGGTTTCTTGTATTTTCACAACAATAAAAACTGATATTATGTGAGAAACAAAATGTTCAAAGATTCAATAACAAGTATTTTTGTCACAAACATGTTATTAATTGATTGCATCGACATGTCTAAGAACCAAAAATTCGAAGATATGTGATAGCTACCCCCGCATTGGGCTTGCGTGGTACAGCACATTACCTACCTCTCGAATAGAGAAGGCCTGTCCCAGCAGCGGGAACAATACAGGCTGATTATGATATATGTACTATTGAAGTTTAAAAGGAGGTCAAAATAAACCCATGTACTTTGTTCTTGAAATAATATAGGACTAGTAATTATTTAAATGCCTGCCTCTTTATATTTCCGTGATAGTGGGTGAATACTTTTCAAGCTCAGGCATGTTTCGATTTCTTTTATTCCAGAAACCAACAGAGGACATTACATATGTAACAGATACCTTTTTTTTTGTTTTCGGGGGGAAACCTTCAATAGGCCCTTGGGCTTTGGGGAAAAGACCCGAGTGTGTGAGATTCTTAACTCACTAAAACCACCCCGGTGATCACCATCAGCACATGGAACCCCGTTACCTCTTAAAAGACCACTCCGGGACCCCCTCTGTGCAACGCCTGATAAGGGACATCACTGAGGAGACTGTAAAGGGGTCTCCCCTGAGCCTCACTGTGTACGGCAGCACGTGACCACAGTACTGCCGTATTCCCCGGAAACTCTCGGTGGGCGATCAGAGTCCCCAATCTGAGCACCCGAGATTCCAACGTCTCGCCTGCATTAAATGATGTGGGTGGGGTCTAATAGATCTACATTACATTTTGTGTTACATTTTAGAAAAAATCCGCCATCGCTTAACTGCTTTTTAGGAAACGTCACGTTTCCCGTTAGCCCCATTTTAAAGCCTCACAACTGATAACAACGTGTGATAGATAACATTCCAGCATTACCATCCATCGCGATACTCATATCTAAGGGATGTTTTCGCTAAACAAGTCACGTATTAAATGAGAATATTCGGCCGAGCCTCTGCCTTATTTATCATTCTCCTCGCTGCTACACCCCATGAATTTTATACAAGATTGAACGATTTACTGAACAAAATTGATGGTACATCTATTGTGTTATGTCAGCGTCTTATTGAACAGTGTTACCGAATTACTGAACAGTTTTAGTAACGCTCGTCTTTTCTTTCTTGAGATTTTTCCTTTAGTATCTACTCAGCTGGAATGATATTGGTTTCTTGTTGATATTTTTCTTATGTGTGTATAAATATTGTGATCATGTTGTTTCATGTTACAAGCTGGATTACTAACAGATGGCCGTCTTGATCGTTTTCCATCCCTTGTGGATTTACTGCATGACAATTTTTACTATGGAAACCTAGTAGAAAATGTTTTATTGGGCAGTTAGGTAGAAGTAACTTAAATGCAACGAATATTTTAAGAAACCACTAACATATTATTGGTTAAGGGGGGAGCATCAAGTACTTGCTATCCCTGGCTAATACTGAAAACAGAAAAATGGTCGAGTTGAATTCAAATCCCACAATTGAGATACTGCCAAAATTCTAAGTTACATTATTTATTGCTTCGTCGAGCATCAAAGAAAAGCTTAACAAAGACCCAAAAATATTTTCTCTGATAGACCGAAGCTATTAGTACCTTCCCAGGTTAATCCTCGGAACCTCTCAAGTCCTATTTATGTGAACGCGGGACAACGGATGCCCCTCAACTGCCACGGGCTGATAAAATGCTCGTCCGAAGGGACCCGATCAATCCCGACCTATTGTGAACGATACAAAGTCTTTTCATACTTATGTGGGTAACATATTCTTTGTGAGAGATTTTCCTTCCACATATATTTAGATAGGTATTGTATAGGTAGAGTATCTATTTACGGCGGGTCAAAAGGGTGGGCGATACAAGTACAATCAAAAATTGCTTCTATTATTCTTAGAAAACTTAAATTGTTTTCTTATTTTAAAGAGAATTCTTGATGTTGGTTGTGGATATTAGGTTGATGTATTGTAAGGTCATTCAGTCACTGTAACTGGGCAATACGGTACCCCGTATTGCCCAGTTACTGGGTTGTGGAGGTCAGATAGGCAGTCGCTTCATGTAAAATACTGGTATTCAGCTGCATCCGTTTAGACTGGAAGCCGACCCCAACATAGTTGGGAAAAGGCTAGGCAGATGATGATGATGATGTATTGTAAGGACATGGCAGAGAAACCTACTTGAATTGGGTACCGCTTATGCATATCAATATAACTTAGAAAACAGCATTATTACAGGAGTCCGAACAGTGTAATCGACTGTCAATGGATGCGGCCTTGCAATGGTATATTTAATTAAATCATTCGCAACTTCGTTTTTAATTATGTCCTCTTAAATGATAACCAAGCCTACTTTTAAACAAAATAGCGCAATTCCAGTGTACGACCAAAAAGACTTATCAAAAAAGAGTTTTCACTCAGAATGAAAGTTTAAATTAGAACAGAGACCAACAGTTGGACACCATCCCAGTGAAATATGGTGCAGTTAAAACCCGGAATGGTAATAGATGAAGCAAATGCATTTCATATTAATGGCCAAAGGTCACTTTACTTTTCAACACGAGTGGATTAAGATGTTCTATGTTAGCGGTCGTGGTTTCCGAACTTAGTCATTCAGTTTGACCTAATGCGTGGGCATGGCGGCCGTTAGGTGGATAAGCCAAGCAGCCTACCTTCAGAAGTTGATCACATCTCCTTGTCTATTGAGGACATCTGTGAAAGATCTGGTTGTCTTGTTCCAATCAAGGTGACACCTGTGTATTCAAAGAGTACATGTGCAGCGGTTAACTCAGCCTCCGTGCAAGTTCTGCACAGAGGAGTGTCGGTTATGCCTATTGTACTTTATATTTGTACTTTTTTTTTCCTTAGCCCTCTAGGTTCTAGGGTAGCGGTAACCCTTTCGGACAATCACGCTTATTTCGGACAATCACGCTTAACATATTTCTACTGGAATAAATGGACGATTAGTTTAGCCACCTCTATAATACCATAGTCAATATTTTCTGTAGATATTTTAGAAACAGAAGAGCAGTGGTGGCTTAGTAGTTAAGGCTCCGACTTACGTGATGTAGGTCGTGGGTTCGAACCCAGCTAGGCGCTTTACTTTGAGTAAATAATTTCATCACCATCGTTCACGAAACGGTAACGGAAAACATTGTGAGATAATCACCATGTCCTAGAACCAAAAATTCGAAGGAATGTGACCAACCCGCATTGGGCCTGCGTGGTAGATTACAGCCCACTCCCTCTCACAGAGAGGAGCACTGTGTCCTCTGAAAATTAAAGGCTAATTACGCTTATGCTTATTTTAAGAATTCTCATTTCAATTAACAGTTATTTGATTAAAAGCAAATTTTAGCAAAGAAAATGAACGTGATCGGCACATCTGAACCGCATTCTAAAAGTCAGTGTCATTGCTGTAGATACGTTAACTGAACTAATTGTTTACATTTTAATCAAATACTTTTTGAATAGACCATTGTTTTACTATGTAGTTAGTATCTATTTCTAGAATCCGTTAGCTACAAATACATTAAATTAACACCCAGTCTAGTCTAGATGAATTTATGTTAAGCTTCAACCGTTCCAGTTAAAGTAAACTGCTGTATTTTATATACCTTCACCAGTTTTAAAGGTCACATGGCAAACAAGTTAGCTCAAAGGTAGCCTGGTTCATCTAAATCACTCGTCGCGATGCCAACTCGTTTCTTACAGTTGACTGTTACAGCTTCCGCATTTCGTAACTTGCTTCTGCTTGCAGATCAATGTTATTATCTATGGTTAATTATTTTCGTAATGTTATTACCTATCCTTTTTTATACGTTCAAAGTGAATAAATACACTCGAGAGCAATGAATCCGGGTCACTTAAAGAATGTTAAAAATCTCGGAAACTAAAAATGATAGGTTAATGCAATAAATTGTATTTAATAGACAATGTAATACTCCTTAAATGAAAGTAAAAAAAATATGAGTCACCATACATTTTATTAACACAAAATTACTTAAAGAAAAAAACTGCTGATCTCTCCTTAAAACAAAAATAGGAAACATGAAATTTTTGAACTTTATTACGATTTTCTTGAATTTTAATACTTCGTATTGCCTCCTCGTGCTTCCATTACTGCGTTTACGCGGTTTGGCATGCTGTACACCAAGTTCCTTATACGATTTTGGGGAATGTTCTCACATTCCTCTGTGAGAGCAATTTTGAGCTCACGAAGCGTGATTGGGGGAGGGTTTCGTTGTTTTACGCATCTGCCTAGCTCGTCCCAAGCATGCTCGATCGGGTTGATATCCGGGCTGCGCGCTGGCCACTCCATACGAGTAATGTTCATCTCTTGAAGGTAGTCATTCACAATCCTACCTGTATGAGGTCGGGCATTGTCATGCATAAATATAGCATCCTCACCTAAATTGACCATAAATGGACCAACGTGATCATTGAGGATTTCTTCCACATATCTTACGCTAGTTAAAGAGCCGTTTTCTATGATCACCAGCTCTGTGCGACTTTCAGAAGAAATTCCGGCCCACACAAGTACAGACCCACCCCCGTAGGCTACTTTTTCTTCGATGCATGCTTGCTTGAATCTTTCCCCTGGTCTTCGATACACTCTGTGTCTTCCATCGTGCTTGTAGAGCATAAATTTTGATTCGTCGGAGAACATAACTTTTGACCAATCTTCAATACTCCAATTTACGTGGCCCTGGGCATATCTTAGTCTTGAAATACGATGCCCACGCTCCAGTTTAGGGCCGTTTGCAGGTCTAAGGGGTTTTAAGTTAGATTCAGCAAGCCGACGTCTTACTGTCCATGCACTTGGGTTACTTCCTCCGAGGCGTCGAAACTGATTTGTGAGTTCAGTTCCTGTGAGAAAGCGATTTCGAAGCATGGTGTTCACCAAGTATCGGTCTTCTCGTGCTGTGGTACACCTGGTTCTGCCCGTTCCTGGTCTGCGTAGGTTAGAACCAGTTTCTTCGTAACGTCGGAGAACTCTTTGTACTGTTGACAGCGACACACCGACAGTCCTGGCTGTATCGCGCTGACTCCGGCCGGTTTCCACCATTGTAAGTATTCTGGTGCATTCTTCAGGCGTAAGCGACATAATTTCAGCTTGAATAATGAATATAGAGCACTATCAACATGGTTTATGTACCCACATAAATGACAGATTACAAACAAAAGCAAAACCAAATGCTGTAATTTCGTAGTTCCATCTTCGAAAGTGGCCCTTTTTCAAATTTGATTTTTTTATGATATAACTTTACAAAAACTAAGAAGTTTTAATACCTTCATTTAAGGAGTATTACATTGTCTATTAAATACAATTTATTGCATTAACCTAGCATTTTTAGTTTCCGAGATTTTTAGGATTCTTTAAGTGACCCGGATTCATTGCTCTCGAGTGTATTAGAATTATTTTCGTAGGCACTGTGTTAAAATGAACTTTGAACCCTTGTTTGACTGGTAGAGAATGCCTAAGGCATTAAGTCAGCCTTTGTACCTTTATTGTGTGCGAGAAGTTTAAATAATTATATAAATAAATTGTTTATCCGTACGCATTTGAGAAAACAGCCTATATTCACTGTTCCGACAGTTTGAAGACTGCTTTATTTGTACAATTAAACAAAAATCAATGATGTAGAGACACAGTTAAGAATGTCTGAATCAAACTCACACTCCTTAGGAATTGCAATAACACTACTCGAAACCTGGGAATCAAACAAGGACCTCTCAATGGAGGTGCTTGTAACCACAAGGTAAGTATCCTTTAAAATAACACGTCATTCTCCTTTGCACACAAATACATCAAACACAGATAAGGCATCGACATTATGATGCAGTAAAGTCCTAAAAAACCTATGTTTTTTTGGGCACACTCGCACCAAACTCAATTTTCCAAGCCTTTTCCCAACCATATTGGGGTCAGCTTCCAGTCTAACCGGATGCAGCCGAATACCAGTATTATACATGGAGCGACTGCATAACCGACTTCCACAACCCAGTAACTGAATTACCCCTTGGCAAGACACCCGCACCAAACTGCTTTTACAATATTTTTTTAAAAATCAACATCCATTTACAAAATATTGATTGTGTGATATACGGCTAACATTTATTGTTAAGAAACAGTTTTGCAGACCACCTTGTACAGGTCAAAAAAAGAATATTTTGTTTGATAATTAAAATTTTGTACACACATTCACATTCAAAAATGGCAGCAAAATAAACATTGGTAACCATCCTTGCCCGTCGTATAACACGACGACTTAAAACTTGGCGCTCGATTATTTTTAATTTAAATATAATTTCTTGTTTGCTCTCTGTAGATAAGACAATAACAGAAGTCTTTTCTTTATATTATTATTTAAATATTAAATATGTTACCAAAGAAAAACAAAATATTAAGTTTACAGTCGTGAAGGTCTGGCAAAGTTCCCGAGTACATCGGAGCCAACGTATATTTAATGTCGTTTACATGCCTATGCCAAAGTAAGATAAATTCGCTCAAGTTCCACACGAGTTCGATAAGTAGCTAACTTACGGAGTTATCTCCATACATTTGCTGAATATCCCAGCGATTAACCAATCACAGTTATGTCAAGATATTATACGAAGTATTTATGGCTTTGACAAGTTTGACACACATTACGCGTTTGGATATACATACAAGTTATTTACATATTGAGAATACTTTTGCTTTATTTACTAAGTATGTGAGTTTAGAACGATGTTGGAAGTCACAAAACATGATTTTCTAGAATATTAAACGATCTTATTACAAATGTTTCTTTAGTAGTAGAATTTGCCTGTTCGAGTGGCGCGTGGAGGTACTAAGCCGGGGGGAAACTCCGTTTCCGCAGCAAATTGCGGCGAAGCGGACGGACCTCCGGCGCGATCTCATGGCGGCCTGGAATCAGCGACTGTCGCAACCCAGCGCAGGGCACGCCACGATAGTGGCGGTAAGGCCCCTCTTTGAGGAGTGGCTAGAGAGGCGTCACGGCGCCCTCACCTACCGCCTGACGCAGGTCCTCACCGGACATGGATGTTTCGGGAGGTTCCTGCACATCATCAGGCGGGAGGAAACGCCCGGGTGTCACCACTGCGAGGATCGCCCAGAGGACACGGTAGAGCACACGGTGCAAACCTGCCCCGCTTGGGCGGAGCACCGCCGTGTCCTCGTAGAGGCGATCGGCGGCGGCGACCTCTCGCGCCCGGCCCTGGTGCAAGCCATGGTCCGGGGCGAGAGGGAGTGGGAGGCAGTCACCTCCTTCTGCGAAAAAGTCATGCTCGCGAAGGAGGTGGCGGGATGGGAGAGAGAAAGGTCCTCCCGTCCCAGCCGCCGCAGGAGACGCCCCGGGCGTCGGGAGCCACGTGACGACTCCCGGCCACCGTAGGCGCGGGCCTGCGGACGGTGAGTAATGGGTGACTCACCGTCCGATCAGCACCAGACCCGTGTTGTACGGCGCGTATATGTTCCACGCGCGCCTCAAAGAGATGTCAGCATATGAAGGGGCCCCCCAGGGCCAAGCCTGCCGGGTAAGCGGGATTGTCCGAAAGGGTTACCGCTACCCCGGAACATAAAGGGCTACGGAAGGAACATGGATGGGTTTTAGTCAGTAAGAGTCTGACACTCCCTTCCGCTCCACCCAGAGCGGGAGCAGTCATTGGATGATTTCCCAGCCTTAAAAAAAAAAAAAAAAAAAAGTAGTAGAATTTATTAATGTCAAAGAGTGGGAGCGGTTCTATAAAGTAACCAAAACCTAACTTAGCATTTCAATCCTAAACAACGAAGTCAAATTAAAAGTTAACTTGTAAAATTATTCACATTATTATTCGCAAACTATACGAGGTGATGTGAATAATGTGGACGAGTATTAGAAAAAGATGAGCATCGTTCCTCACCTGTCAAGTGGATTCGCATAAATATAAAAGTGAATGATGTTCGCCGTGAACCTGTCAGTGCTCTGAGCAAAGCAATTAATTACAATTTTAATTGAACCCGTCGAGCAGTCGCTTATGCAAAATCATTATTGCATTTTCCTGCCTTAATACGAGCTTGTAATTTAAAAGAATTACTGTGACATTTAAAGCATAGAACTCAGCGCTTACGGCAATAATTTTTATTTACCAGATTATTGTATTTTATTATTATGAATATTGTACTTTATTAGTGATTGCAGCTGGCTATTGCTGCGCTACGATTATGTCCTTGTGCAATTTGAAATATTGGTGTTAGACTGTAAAATATTTTACATTGACGTCTGAAAAGTACTAAAGTAAATTCTCTAACCATGTTTCTCAGTAACTAACACTTAATCTGTAAGCGAAACTTCATAATCTTATTGCCATAAGTTTTGTTGTATGTCTACTACTTGGTGACTTTATGTGAATTTACAACGGACATAAGTTTCAATAATAATGTGTCCGTATTTATAAGGTTCAAATTATGGCTGATTATATGGAGCTATTGTGCAATAATGTACTTACCGTCAATCAAACTGTCAATTTGTATTCATAAATCAAACTCATATTAAATCACTGTGCCGTCAGTTATCCGTCAATTATTTGTAGGTACGAATATAGGTCACAACCCAAATATAAAAGCCCATTTTCCTAGGAAATTGCCAAAAAACAGTCAGGCACAAAGGGATGCCTAAATAATCTGAACAGGTTGGAGTATTTTTTGCTGTTGTTCAACACAAAAGGTAGGAGTGCTTTTGGAATACCTCTATAGTGAAGCTTTACTAGTGTAAAGCTGCTGGACGCTGGAAGCTGGACGAGGGTAGTCCCTCGTCCAGCAATTTCAATCGGCGTACCATTTTATCAATTGAGGCACTTACCTAGTTACACCGATTAAGAGCTGTTGGACTCTTCGATTCGTGAAACTGCTTCGACTTTAAAACCTGGCTAACGTAGACATAATCAAATATTCGAAGGCATTTGACATCTACCAACCCGCACTGGATTATGGCTCACTCCCTCTCCGCGAGAGGTGGCTTGCGGCCTAGCACGTATGACAATGTACAATGTAGACTGATTATGCTTATTACTCTAAATAGTAATACATACTAACTTATGCCCCACTGCAAAGCAAACTTCTCAAACAAGATCAAAGCAAAAGCTTTGATCACCGCGTGGTGATCAAAGCTCTCGCAGGTAGCTCCCCCGCTGTCTGTCCCTCTGTTCGCTTAGATCTTTTAAACTACACAACGGATTTTAATGTGGTTCTCATTAATAGATAGATGACTCACGAGAAAGTTATCGTTTAACTAGATTTCGCTCCAGTATTCGCCCTCGCGATTGTATCTGCTTTGCACCCGTGCGAAACTGGGGCGGATCGCTTTTATATTATTTATATTTTAGTTTTAGATGGTACATGACAATAGTATAACAGATTTATATATGTGGATAGTTTCTAACATATAAATTAACATTAACAGCATTGATAGCCTAGTGGTGTGACCACCGGACTGCCAAGTCATAGGTCTCGAACCCAAGGCAAGCACCACTGATTTTTCGGATTCATGTGCGTATTGTATAATTATTATAATCACTTGCTTAAAATCGGTGAAGGAAAACATCGTGAGGAAACCAGCATGCCCGAGAGATATTTCTCAACAGCATGTGATGCTAAGTCAGAGGCCCATTGGCAGCATTAAAACTCTGACACCAGGTTAGTTACTAACCACACGAAAAGAAGAAGACATTTAAATCCTACCTTATTTATATGAATTTTGAATATATGTTGGACTGCCAAGTCATAGGTCTCGAGTTCGAACCCAAGACGTATTTTATTATCACATGCTTAAAAAATCGGTGAAGGAAAACATCGTGAGGAAACCGGCATGCCTGAGAGATATTATTTCTCAACAGCATGTGAAGCTAAGTCAGAGGTAGCATAAAAACTCTGACACCAGGTTAGTCACTAGAACACACGAAGAGAAGACCATACCTATAAATATACAAAGCATAGCATTTATTTTGAAACTAAATGCTTACTGTGAAGTAAGCACCATTTCTCAGGTCCGATGCCCGTAACATCAGACAGCGTTAAATTACAGTTTTGTATTAGAATATCGTGAACGCAGGATTAAAGCTGTGATTATGATAAACAGCGATAGGGCCGCCATTTATCAAGTTAAGACCTAAAACTGTCATTGGCCAAATGTGGGTGTGTGGAAGTTCGCCTTTGTCTACCTCGACGGGAATCACTGACTTGCGGACACTTATGGTACTTATATTTAATTTTAATGTGTGTATTACACAGTTATTTATATGTTTGTCACTTGTACAAGTGGCAGTCATTCGTAAAACGTTTCTCCACAGATCATTATTCAAGTCTTATCTTTATTATGCTCTCTGTAAAAGAACTTTAATTGGTGCCACATGTTTCAAACGAATGCTCTGTTGATGGCTGCGCGGGCGCACATTTGGGGACCGAATGACTTTGTCAACAAGATATAAGAATTAATTTCTCCAAGTATTTTTTTTAATGAACATGTTATATTTTTTATTGCATTAGAATTAGTTTTATTTACAGATCTGTTAGTTTATATTTTTATTAGCAGACTGGCGCCCATTTTTTTATTAATCATATTTTTTTAATTTTATCAACTTGTGTAATTAAAATTAATTACGGTTTTAGTGTAAACTTGTTAGTAACAAATTTATCCTAAGTTTTATAGCTAGAATTAATGACGTAGATCTTCAATAAATTTATTACAAGCAAGCCAATAAAAAATAAGACATTTTAGGTACATATGTTCAAGTGAAAGAACCCAAGTTACTGTAAGGAAAACAAAGTTATTCTCGTTCAATCGTCAACTGAAAAATAAAAGAGTTGTAAATTTTTTATCACCGATACATGGCTAAGTAACGGATGTTGTGTAAGTAAAGGAAATTGAAATCCACCACAGATGCTACAAGTCATTCACAGGCTATAAAAAGTATACAAAAAGAGTAATAAAAAATGTACTCAATGCGTCCTGAAATAGCTATACAGTGTTTATTAATATTGCACTTAGCTTTATGTGCTCAGTTTTTCATAGAACTTCAGACTAACTACATTTTATTCACGCATTTATTTTACATCCCCCTATATCATAGCGGGAAATGTTCGACTAACGTATTTTTTTTCCTTTTCTGTTTTGTCTTAGTGGTAGGTATCATTTTTAACTGACCTAAATAAAGGATGTTGGTTTGCTCATTTTTGTTATCATGCGAAAACGACACTAATACTAACGACACTTTTCATCCGGAATAAAATTCAAATTAGGAGTGGACGTTCCAAATATAATACAAATATTTCCGGTTCAATAATTCGAAAATTATTCGCGACCCAATTATCTAAATCGACTTGGTATATCATCGACGTAGGTAATACGTAAATAAAGTTCGACAATGAATCCCGAACTATTATCCTAATCAGAATAATCAGCTAATTTCACTTGGTAATTCTGCGTTAATTAGTTTACTCAAATAAAATAACTTTATAATATATGTAGGCACAGAGGAGCCGAGAGAGAGAGAGAGAGAGAGAAGCTCGTGGCTAAGTAATAACAGCCACAGAGATCGATCCATCAGGTTAAGGTACTCTTGTCGGGGCTGGTCCGTGGATGGATGACCATCTTTACATATCAAGATCCTCCGAGCCTCGGATAGCATGTTAAGCCGTTAGTCCTGGCAGTCATTCGTGGATCTTTGACAGTCGTTACAGATAGTCAGAAGCCCGAAAGTCTGACAGCCAGTCTTACCCACGGTATCGTATTTATACCCAGTTACTGACAGGGTCGTGGAGGTCAGATAGGCAGTCGTTTCATGTAAAATACTGGTATTCAGCTGCATCTGGTTAGACTGGAAGCCAATTCCAACATAGTTAGGAATAGATTAGGCAGATTGAATATATGTAGGCACAGTTAGTCTGAAAAAAATGTATACACGTCGTCGTCAACGACAATAATTCATTTAATTGTCTAAAATTTTTGTTTCTTAGTATTTTATTGATATGTAGCCACAAAAAAATATTACACATTGGCTGGCTACTGATAACTATATAAAACAAAAAAAAACATGGGACACTACCTACCTACCTTTTCTCGAAGCGTTTCGTCGTATGGAACACACAAATTTTGGACAATAAAAAAAATCTTGTCTATGTTCGGGTTCATTTCTTGAGGCGACTGTACTCTGTCTTTGGTTTACGAGATATTTTCATTATAAAGCGTTGTGACAAATCGTGTGTCCGACTTGTAATTTAGGTGTGTAATGGTGCGTTCACTGCAATATGAGGTACGATCCTCGACGAAATGGGATCACCGGAGCGATTTAAGGAGACAGGTTTATTAGTGAGATTTCATTTTGAGCTTAGGTTTAGATTATTTCACTGTGTCCTTTTGTGTCTTGATTTTAAATTGGCAGGATGTGTTTGTTAGCTTTTGCATATTAAATGTCATTCATCCGTTGGAACATACAAAAACAAATTAATAACAAAACATGAATAGGTTTAGTTTTGTTATAGAAATAAATACCTACATATAATTTGTTTTTAGTTTTACTGCACTACAGAGCGAGATTTCGCAATTTCATTTCAAAATTTTGACTATTAAACGAAACAGCAAAATATTTCGCATCTAAAAATTAAAGATTCTAACTTTCAATGAGCCAAAAGATTTTGAAAATCAAAGTCAAATCATTCATTCCAAATAGGATAGGATTCATTTTTACACAAATTTCCTTGAAAAATACATAGCCCTTTCTTTTTCTCCGTAAGTAATATTTGTTGTAGGTAAGTAAATACATCACTATTTGTCCTGATAGGTGGACACAAACACATAGTCAGTAATACCTTATTAACTGGGCGTTACGTTGCTAGAATTGTTTGTGGACGCCTGTCCTTATTCTGTCGACTAGCTATTAAAAGAAAATGAGTTTGACTGACTTACTTTTGAAACGAAGGTATTATTAAATACACATAACATACGAGTAACATCACGCCTGGTTTCCTCGAAGAGTTGAGCAGAGGTGTACCTCTTCATTCGCATTTCGCCAGTTATTTTGATGTAATAGAGAGCGCGTTTAAGCGGGCACTAATCCAAATTCCGGGCTACTACTACTGAGAAATTCCGAACAGAAAAACGAAAAACCACTTTGGCTGACCTGAACATCAAACCCAAGACCTCATGCTCAATGATAGCACTTTCGACCATGCTATTAATGAAAACCTGGATTCTTTATAAGACCTTATTTATTTAATTATCCATCACTGCTTATAATCTGTTTGTATGGCAGTTACACAAACAGTGTCTGCGTAGCTCAGTTCACAATGAAATTAACCCAATGAACTATTTCTGTTTGCTTTGAACCAGTGATGGTCCAACGGTAACTGCCCCGACTTGTAAGTTGTAGGTCGTGGTTTCGAACTCAGGATTGTCCGAAAGGGTTACCGCTACCCCGGAACATAAACGGCTACGGAAGGAACATGGATGGATTTAGTCAGTAAGAGTCTGACACTCCCTTCCGCTCCACCCAGAGCGGGAGCAGTCAAAGGATGATTTCCCAGCATTCAAAAAAAAAAATAAAAGCAGCACTTTACTTTGTGTGAATAATAAAATTAATTCCATCACCACTACTCTCAATACGGCGAAGGAACAGATTGTAAGGAAACCAGCATGTCCTTGAACCGAAAATTCGAAAACATATGTCACCAAACCGCACTGGGCCCGCGTGGTGGATTACGGCCCACTGCGCCTGCGTCCCAGCAGTGGGACTCATAATAGGCTGATTATTATCTTATTATTATTCGTTTATTTATATAATTTCATATTGAATACATTTTTAAATATTGTTATAAAAAAAACATATAAAAATATAAAAAATAGTGGTCCGCCGGTGTCGGGAGCAGGGTCCAAGCTACCGGTGGTTAGGGCTGCAGAGACAGGAACCTCCTCACAATGCGAGCCGTATCGAGGAGTACTGCCTTCTTAATCTGGGTCTTGATCCAACCGCCTAACGAGAGCCTCGAAAGATGTTGGTCGAGGCTTTTGGCCATCAGGCCGTTGGCTGTTATGACAATCGGTGCAATGACAGCTGAGCTCATATTCCACATGTCAACAACCTCATTAATATTATTATTATTATTGCTACTAGCACTTTCCATCAGTTCATACATCAACTGTAAAAGCGTCCAATTGAAAATATCCTCCGAACCACACACTAGTAACACAATGACTTAACAAATAACATTTTCGACACGAACATTTGCTTCGCAGACCCCAGAATACGTTTACGAATGCGACATATTTGTTATAGTGTGGATTCATTAATCACTGTGGGTAGCCTTGCGGTGCCTTGTGGCTGTGTGCTACTATATTTCACTGTTTTCTTCCCCATCTGACCTAGACAATATTTGTGCCAGAAATGTACGTAATCTACTGAGTGATTCCGGATAATTTTATTTATTTTTGTTTGTGCTTGTTTGTCATTTCGTAGATTGAGGTTTTTGGGGTTTAGTTTGTGTCGGTTTATGCTTGGTAATATAAAAAGTACGAAAATTATTTTTTTTTGTGTTCGAGATCACGAAAAAAATCAGTTGTTTAGTACATTTATGTTCGCATAATTCGTCAAAATCTATGAAACAGCTGATATATTTTTTTATAAATTTAATCAAAGTTGATCATTTTCATGAGTACTATACCCCCTGAAAAGTGTGTTGTAGTAGCTTTATGTTTACTGCCATGTTCAATCATAAAAATCAAATGCATTTAGTCTACTATTAATACAATTTATACGTCCATTGTTGATACATTTCCACACATTCAATAAACATAATAACTACACATCACCTTACTGTAACTAATCACATGGCTAACGTTAAACCGAACAATTTTTACATCGTCATCAATATTGGGGAGAGTCTACAATTTCTATAACAGAAACTTGTCAGCTTTCATCAATAAATCCTCACATTGATTTATTGACATGCGCGTCCTATTCTTAACAGATTCGCTATAATTTGTTAGCCAAATAATCCGGGATTTCGATGCGAACCCCACCGCGCTATAAATAAAAGCGTTCCCAATAAAAGAACGGAGACAATTATGGCACAGTGTACGAAACGAGCTAAATTTCACCCACATTATAGCAAATAATGGCTAAATAGTAGGCGAACGCACGTCACCCTCTGTCGGTTTGCATCGATATGTTACGCCCCGGTCCCCTTCACATCTAAATGCACAACAGGAGATCGAGAAAAAAATCGCGCAACGTTAGGGCAACGCAATAATGTGAATATTTATGTCGGAGGCACGTGCTGATTCGCTATAATGGTAACATGAAATTCGCATATTGGTAATTACATTCCAGGGGACTGCCATTTACGTACGTTTATTATTCTTTTGCTTCAATAAGCTCTCGTTATAACACGTTTTAACAAACCTACCGTGTGTGTGTGAGTGTGTGTGTATTTTGCAACTAACTCAAAGTTTTGTTCGGAAACTAGGTAAATTGAAGTTGTGCCATTACAACAAACGTTATTCCCAGTTTTCCATTGTTTATGACCCGAGCTACGTCGTTAGCATATTGTTTATGAATCCTAAAAACGTTACACTACTCACCAGTTAATGCAACAAAGTAGGAAATAATAAAACAAAGGAAACGCTTTACATTAAAAAGACATTCCTTAAAGCTACGGAATTACCCGAAATGTCTCCAGATAAACGAGTGGTAGCTCCACAAAAGAAGCTAATCTCATTTTTTTGATGGCATAGCTGTAGGGTGGGATGGGGACACGTTAGCCCTAAGGGATGCAGTCTACGGTACGTACGTCTCTAAGTCTATTAAGACGACTTGCTCCGTCCCGGGGGAGGGTGGACGCTCCAGGGCAACACGATAGAAAAAACATTTTGCAGTGGGAAACGACACCTGCTCGAATAAATAGAGAAATCCTGGTCAATCTTTAACCACCCTCCTTTTTGAACGACTACAGAATACCGATATGAAGAAAACAATTAGCTTCCATATTAAAAAAGGGAACCCCATTGAAAAAAGGGCAGATAAAAAAATAGGAGCGAAGAAAATGAGGCTGCAGTTTTTCAGTTGCAATCAACCGAGATCCTTTAGATGCGGGCTTAACCACCACAGAACAAAGAGACGGAATGAAAGACTTACTCATCATGATTTATTATACAATATCTATAAAATGAAATTGTGAACTACGCTACAGTTTTATAGTTGGACTCGTGGAACAGATGTAGGGACATACAGCGCCTCAAGGGACGCAGGGGCGCTGTAACAATGTTACCGAAGTTCAAGCGAGGCCGAGGGGCATCGCTGGGCCAAATTGTGACCGTAGGGTCACCGCTCGTCTATTTGCGTGGCCAAATTACTATAACCGAAGCAAATACTGTAGACATTATTTAATAACACTAACAAAATTGTATCGAGGTTTTGTTTTAAAAAAGGGAAAACGCCAGGAGTTATGTGTCATAACAGTGGAGTATGCACCATTAAGAAGCAAAGTTATTGCGTGGCGCGGGACAGTGTTCAGTACGTTAATCCATTTTATTATAGAAATGTACTGTAAATCGAGTGGTGTGCCGGGACAGAATTGATTTAGGCCGGCCGCAACAATAATTAGAATCACATGATGTATGATCCCCGCTATGACGCTCTGTTTGCATTCGCAGTTACATTATTAGTTATTTTCGACCACTACAATACCTACCTGCCGGTTGCCAAGTTATATTATAATGAACTAAAGAACGATATAATGATGTTGAATTATTCATAGATAATGTTGCGAAATATTAGCTAAATTTTGCGAGGTTATGCAGTCGGTTAGAAAATCCGTGATTTATGTATAATAATTGTTAATTAGGAAGTCATTGTGATAATAGATATTTATAACAAAGCTGTAATCTGACTGCAGGATACTCTGTGATATAATTATGGCTGATTATTTAAAAGCTAAGTAGTTTGACAGCTTTTTTTTTTGACAGCTAACCTGCCAAATGCAGCTGATGCAGCACGCATGAGTTAACCTCACCTACGTGTACTATAACCTGTCTCTCAGTAAGTGGGATTGTCCGAAAGGGTTACCACTACCCCGAAACATAAAGGGCTATTGAAGGAACATAGATTGGTTTTAGTCAGTAAAAGTCTGACACTTCCTTCTGCTTCACCCAGAGGTGACATTTGATGATTTCTCATCCTCAAAAACAAATGTATTGCCAAATGTTTATTCTAGACTTGATAATCAAACATATTATGTAGTAATAGGTACTTGTACACTTTTATGCTTGCCTTTAAGTTACACTAGTGTTTTCAAATGTATGTATGAAAATAGACCCTACCTCATTAAATATAAAGATAAAGTTTAAAAAATCAGGTCTTCGTCTACATTGAACACAAAGCTCATATCGATTTACTTCAAGAAGAAAAAAAAACTAAGCTCGTTTATCATTGCTAACACCATTTTAGCCCAGGTTCGCATCACGGACGATTGTTTTCATGCACTGGATTTCCGACGCTCTGCTTAGTATAAAAAGTTGATAATCCAACAGTATGTTTTATCGACACACTGGGATAAACTTTGTTGGAATCTCAACGTTCGGCTCTACACCGAGAGTTAAAATTCCAGTACGCGACAAAATCCCGCGGCGATATTTTTACGTCCGTGCGAACGCGGGCTTACTAAATACATTGTAAATCTATAATTAATTTGGACTACAAAATAAACGACATAGACTATAAAATAATGTGCTTTAAACTTGATTGGACATAAGTGTATTTTTAGGTGTACTATATTCTTTTAGGTGGGGCGTTAAACCTAGGACTAGTCAGTAGGTATCAATTTTATTTTATTTTATGCCTACTTTGAATAATGAAAATAGACACTGACTTTCGCCTTATTTCGAGATACAAATGTGACTGAAAGCGAAGCCTTTATTTGTGTTCAATTACTTATTTAGCTACAAAATGTGTGGCCTATTTAGTTCAAATATTTGAATTGTATAAAGTCATGCCAGACCGGTATTGGCACGGGGAGCAGTGTCGTCAGAAGTGACGCTGAGGTGAGAAACACGTGCACAACTCCCGGAAAAAACTTGACCTATCTACACAACGAGTTTTTAAAGTAAAGTCAAAAATAATGTTCGAATTTAGGTCTTCGTTGTGACGTGACAAGGCTTCGTTCGAAGGCAGAGGTTCCGTAAGCAACCTCAAACTGCTTACGACAGAAAGTCAATGTTTTATTTTAACATTTAATTTTCTGTTTACGGTTGCTCTTGTTTGAATAAACATGCGGTGCCAATATCTACATGGAAATCTGAGTTTTTTTTTACGATATTTATAAATAGTAACATCGAAACGTTTTGGTAACTCCACAATAACCTAATTCTCAGAACCTTTTTACCGTCATTTTCTATCATTTCCTCATAATAAAGAAGGTAATAAAGTTCACGTATTACCGTTCCCATCCGATACATTCGACATGGCAAGAACAATACTCTTTTGTGCCATCGCAATGGTCCACTGGTTGTGTATTGTACTCCTTCCAACCCCCGATCATGTTCTATTTTCCATTTATAAAGCAAAAGGCTGATTTATTTTTAGTTCTTTTTGTCATTCGTTCTGTTTATCTGCAGTCTGATACTGAGTATGGGACGATGTTGATCGATAGTAAACGGAGTTAGTTGCTAACGTATGAATAAAGTCATTGTAGTTTTTTGGTACAAGTGTCTGTATGAAGTATTTTGTTTTCTATCTCGAGTGTTCTTTACTTTTGTATAGCACTGCTATGATTGTTTGGAATAGTGGAAAATGTGAGGGATAGAGTTCAACGATTAAGATGAAATATTGAGAACATAATAGAAGAGCTCGTAAGTAATAACAGCCGCACGGATCGATCCATCAGGTTAAGCTACGCTTTCCGGGGTTGGTCCGTGGATCGGTGACCATCTTCAGATATCGAGACTCCTCCGTGTCTCGGAAAGCACGTTAAGCCGTTGGTCCCGTCTGTCATTTGTGCATCTTTAACAGTCGTTACGGGTCGTCAGAAGCCCGAAAGTCTGACAGCCAGTCTTACCAAGGGGTATCGTATTGCCCAGTTACTGGGTTGTGGAGGTCAGATAGCAGTCGCTCCATGTAAAATACTGGTATTCCGCTGCATCCGGTTAGATCGGAAGCCGACCCCAATATAGTTAGGAAAAGGCTAGGCAGATTGATTGAGAACATAATATCAAAGGCGACAAAGGTCGTAGGTACAGTATTTGGCAGTAACTTGATAGTTACTTACCATTGTCGTTCTTAATTAAAATTTTAGACACTATCAAGTGAAAATGGAGAATTTTCCGCTGCAAAGCGTTTTCATAAGACGATTAATTAAAGTACAAACTTCACGGCAAACATTGTTTAATGCCTTATAGTTAGAGCTTAGTGACAACGGTGTAATCCTGATAACGGCGCGACATAAATCAGCTAAAACTGTTCCCGTCAGCATGGCCGCCGTGCCACTGCGTCGAAACACCCTAATTTACTATCGTATTAGGTGGCCTAGCAACGATTATTTTATACAAAATGCGAAGCTTAAAATTAACGAAGCGACTATTTTAATTTACAGCAAACGTCCAATTAATTCTATTAACTTGATGATATTTCTATTTATTGAGACGGAAGATTTAATTCAAAACGCATGAACCTACATCCATACACCTGATATTATAACTGCTCGACCGCGTAACTCACATTGAAAATGGGTGCAGACTATTACAGTATCACTTAGTGGGTACTTATTGTGTATGAACAAAGAAAGACGGCGTATTTGAGTGCATGGCAGGACTCGGGCAACAGGCGAGGCCCACACAGTTAGGCTCAATTTTAAACAATTACTGTTGAGCGAAGGGTAAATGTTTGCGTTCGACTTAGAGCGGGCCGGTGGATCGCCCACACGCGCGCTTGACAGGTATTCATTACATCCACGATGCACACGATGCAGCCTTCGCGGTGAACCAAACGCAGAGATACCAGTTTTTAACTTTTTCAATTTCGAATTCTTTTGCGATGGGAAATATCGTTTTGAAATTCGAATTCGAAATGACAGTCACTAGAGATATAAACCATGTAGGTAGGTTACCGTTCAACGTCAGAAATTAAATGAGTTTTCTCCATAATTATGAATTATCTGATACCTAGTTAACTAAGTGCTGATTCTTAAATTGTCAGATAAGTTGTATTGGAGGAATACATATGGTAGTTTTACAGCTTTTGCACAGAAATTACGTCAAACCGCCATTTTTATAAACATAAAGCACATACTAAGCAGTTTAAAATACTGAAATATTGGTCTCAACACCTAGTCCAAAGTTTTCAATTGACTAATTTACTCAATACGACACGTAATTTCAGCCTTTGTACAAGCCAACGGTCATAAATACTGAAACAAACTTAAAATCTTGGGTTTATTAGAAAGCCATTTAAATTAAATATCTATACTAATATTATAAAGAGGTAAAATTTGTAAGTTTGTAAGTTTGTATGTAGGGGGTTATCTCCGGAACTAATGATCCAATTTCAAAAAAACTCCACTGATAGAAAGCTATATTATTCCTGAGTGCTATAGGCTATAAATTATATTTATATCATACATATTAGCCGAGATATCGCAATTTTCGTCTAGAAAGTCGGAAAGAAATACCTCCGAAAACAGAATTATTTGCAGTATTGCCGAGTATCATAGGATATATTTAATGTTAAAACAAGAAATTTTCCGCGGACAGAAGCTAGTATCTAATATAGGCGTAAGCAACTTGCTTGCGTTACTTGCACAAGCCTCAAAGGATTCAGTACTAATACACGCCACAAAGCACTCTCGACAGACAAATTATATTTTCTCAAGGTGCAAATCATGCCTGTCTAGGAAGCAACATCATAGTAAAATATTTACCAACACGACATCTTACAGAATAATCTATAGAGCAAAACAAATGTTTAACATTGCTTTGTTATGTTAGCGCTCGCCCACGGACGCTATCGTTTATCAATCTCCTTACACTTAGACACAAACGTGTTTACAAATTACAACATTGTCTTAACGCTTCGAAGTCTCCTACATACATAATCGATAATCGTTTAAACTAATAGGATTACTCGATCACAAAACATTCGATACGCTCGAGACACGTGATTAAAAATGAGCTTTAAAGATTAACATTCCTTCCAACCCTTGGACGACCCGACAAAAAGAAATAACAGAAGGGGACTTTACTTTAGAAATTCGACACGCATTTTGTGATTTATTGAAATATCTCAAACATCTTGGTGTTATATAAATCGCGCTGGAGGGGGAGATAAAACCTTCGTTTGCTAGCTCGTCTTACTGACAATAAATAATGACGTCATCCGGTAGAAAAACGATATTTAGGTGTTAAGTTGTGAGTATCATAAGATAACTGAGTGAGCTTAAAACGAGAAGGGTTTGTTTTTATTTAAACAAAAAAATCTTCTAGACACCTCATAAATATTCATAAGAAGCGAGACAAATAACACACTTCATGATATTTGAGCCGATTAGAATCTAATTCGGCGAAATACCGCGTGTAAGATGCACCGTGTATGTCCCGCAAACAAAGAGTATATCAATATTTACAGTCCACATTCATGACGTACCAACGACCGAGAAACAGACTCTTTTTACTTATTTATTGACCTTGAACATTGGTGTAACAATGGTCTCAGCCACAAACTTAACGGCCCCAGCATGAATTCAAAACCGCCAACGATGCATGCGGCTAATTATAATTGATAATTTGCCACATTTTTTGCATTTTTATTAGCCTCACCGAATGTAGGACGACGGTCGGACACAGCACGCCGTGCTCCCACATAATTAGCGAGGCCCGTATCTCCCTCGCCCGCACCTACTTTGCATATTTTGTTTGCGCAAACATCGCCACTGTTTGACTGTTAAAATCAAGGATCTCTGCCCAACTTCAGGGACAAACAACCAAAGCCATAGGTCATCCCGCCACGGCGAGTAATTAAACATGTGTTACTTATGTTTAAAGGTGGCGTAGACTTTAATTGTTAAGGGCACTGCCACATGTCTGAATAGATAATTTCCCAACTTGCACACCAACCCAATTATTCGCTTGGTTTTCAAGAAAATTAGTATTAAATTTAGTTTCTGTTGTATAGTTTGCGCATTAGTTCAGTGTTTATAGACTTACAGCCAGATTTTTCAAATATAACACATCCTTAAGCCCAAACAGGTGTAAGAACTCCCGTTCCAGCGCCGGAACTTTAATTTCATTTAAGAATTATGAAAATATTTTGTAAGTCGCATAAACGGTCGTCCACTTTTAAGCTTCTATTTAGTTATCTTGAACCGTGTCAAGGCAAAAAGGACGGACGGTTAGAAATGAGGTACTATTAAAATATCAAGCAAAAATGTAATTTCAAGAAAATAGCCGCAGCAAATAGTATTTTATTTTGCGTTGTTGGACGACTACAAAGAAGCTTTTAGGAAGATTTCATTGAGCGAGTGGAATAAGACGATTCTCATCGGAATTAGAGGTTGGGCAATCTTGTCCCTTCAATGCTTTAATACGTGGCTCTTTGACGGACGTGAAGGGATTGTGTCAGTGTTTGTCAGAGAGGATTTGCGTTCTATTACACGACAGAGCCTGTGAATGCGTAAAGGTTTTTGGCAATACGCACTTCAGACACCCTTACATCTCAAAAGGTAAGATTTGCAAATACATGTTTATAGCAAAAGAATCCTCACGAGATCCGCTGCGTATGTATTTAGGCTCCTTTTTATCCCATACATTATTTGCGTAGGTCGTCTTTGTATTCCAATATTTAGGAATTGTCTTTGTTATTTCACGTCTTCCGAGAGAGCTCGTCTAAAAACATTTCTGTAATGATATTTATACTATGATAATATAAAACTGTGGTCCCATTTTATTCCCTTATCAAGAAATAGTTTTGTCGGAAAACTGAAAGTTAGGTGCGGTTTTATTGCGCAGGTTGTAAAGAAAGTGCTAAGTGTGGTCTGCCCTTTTCCTTGCCCTAATAAAATGTAGGGGTAGGCATCTAAAGAATTCAATGTATCTTTCTTCGTCAATGTCACTACGTCCTTTACTTCGACCTGAATTCTTAAATTGAAATGTCAGTACATGGGCTAGATACATAGGGTTCTTTCAAATCGTTCTATTGGCTGCTTGGCAGTAATAGGGCTCATGTGGAGCCCTAACTTGACGTCACAGACATGTATAGCAATGCGATCAGTGCGATATTCACGTTAAGTGATTATTATCGACTTAGACGCTTATCTGAAGCAAAAAGTTTGCAAGAGAAATCTGTCTAGAGCTACAACACGCGTAAAAGAGGGTGAATCAAAGTCACCTTTATCAGAAAAGGACAATTAGTCAAGTATTTCAATTCAAGCGATAGACTTTATTCGCCCAGCATACTAAGTAGACGTGATTTTTGCAAATACAACAGATAATGGAAATGTTTCAGTAGCCCCTTTAATAATGAAAAGCCAATTACAAAACCGAGCTCCATAATAAATACTTACAAAAAAAAATCATTAAAAGCTTTCGTCTAATCGAGTCAAAATAATCGATAAAAGCACAACACTGCACCAGATATATCTAATGCCCATTGATTTATCGAGTTGAGTACTTACTTTTTCAAAGGGAGACTAAAAGAGGGTAGATAAATGTTGCAATAAGACAGAACACCGTTACCGTTAAAAATTGAACCGTATATCGGGAACTCTCACTCGAACTTTAACTCATACTGTGATATGAAAATATTTATGGAACCATTATGGTTTTGGAGATATAGCAGGTAATGCTCTCGTCTTAGATACTGTTTTGTTTAAAGCGCGTAATTATTTTTAAAGATGTGATAAAACTTAAGGACTCCTTACTTAGATGGAAACAGAAGAGAGGACTGTAAAAATAAATTTGAATTAGGAAGAAATGATATTAATGTGAATGTGAAACAAATGGTTCTACCATTTATTTCACATTCACATTATTTGCTTTTAATAGTTCTATTGGGAATAAGGCTGTTGTATTTTAATATAACAAAATAATTAGATAGCCTTTATTAAAGTAAAAAAACTACAGTACGTAATGAAATCTTCTATTACAGTAGTAGCCTATAATAAATTAAATGTAATTAAAAATATGATTTTAAATGGTAAAGAAAAAACTCAAGATAAATATGCAAATAAGTAAAAAAAAACTATAAAAAGAAACAAAAGACAAACGATACAGATACGCACACAATTGTTATAACGAGGTACAGTCCATCAAAAAAATCCATTACCCATCTCTTAATATTTAAATTGGACATTATCTGTATGAAGGAATCAAACTGCTATCGCTTTTATTGTAACATAAAATTACTGTTCACATTATCAAGAGCGCATTTCCCTGGGGTAGGGCCGACCATTAACGCCAACTGTTCACATTGGTTCTCCTTACTATCGTAGGTAATATATTGTGCATGCGGCACACTGTGTGGATATGCTGACTTATGATTAATAGTATTCCGCTTGCGGCCTCAAATGTGTTGAAATTGGTCACAGCTTTGATAGCTGTAGCGTCTTCCCGTGATTTAATACTTAATGATTATTACTTGGGTAAGATGATGAGCCAGAGCGTATGTTTGTCATTTCTGTGTTAAATCCAATTTTATGTGGTCGAGCGTGACATTCGGCATTTGTTTGTAGGCTCTAACGCTGTAAAGGTTTGTATTTTTATGGCAGCGTTTAATGGTACTTCAAATAATTCCTATTTTGCTTTTCTAAAAATATATAATCATTGCTTTTCGATTTTGTTAACCTCAAATAAGTCCGCGGCCATTTTGGATATAGTGGTAGAAGTATGACCATACCTACTTCTAACTTAACCTAACTCAATCGGTCGGGTGCCCCAGGTTAGTTGCTGCGACCAACTGTGAGAAAGGCCAGAGAGTTAAAAAGACGCTCAACTATTTAAAACGTCTACATAATTAGAAACGCAAAAAGTTTTAAGAATTTCATTCATTTTAAGGAGCATCCATCATTAGAAAGCCAGTTAGTTTTCAAAGGAAATATTCCCCTATTTTTATTAAGGACATTACAAAAGTTCGATTGTGAGATGTCAAATTTGACACGATGAGCAATTACGGTAAAACTTGGTCCATTTATCGCCAAAGTCTGATGTCATTGTCCAGGTCTCCCCGCCAATGAAAAACCAATAGGGACTTAACAATGATTTGTAATGGTCAATGGTTAACGGACTGGCTATAATAACTGTTAAAGTGGAATACAACACGCCAAGACAAATGTAGTGCTAAGGTCCATTCGAGACGCATACAATACTGCCATACCGTATGGACAAAACAATATGCTTGAGCGAAACTGGCCATAGAGTACTAATACTTGACAAAAAACAAATGAAAACCGCTAACCGACACACTTCTGCATTTGTCTTCTTATTAATTGCTCATAAATTACGACTTCATTGCATGTTTGCTGTTTTATGACTGACTACGGCTATGCGGCTAAGTATATCTTAGACATTAATCACTCCCCTGTGTAATGAATTATTTTTGCCGTAGGTCAGCGGTTGATATGGCTATTCACTGCCTACGCATTAACAGGATATATCCATAATTAATGTTAGATTGTATTTAACGTATTTTATATTCTCTTCAGGGTAGTAAATTATTTTATGGAGCATAGACAATAAAGTCAGTAAGTTCATGAACAAAAACTAATCACCTACCTTTTACTTTACGAGATATGAATCAATTTTCAGTACCTAATTATTTTTTCAACATGAAAAATTTAACCGTATTTTTTTAATTAAACCGCTGAAGACAAAGTCAGTTACTTTTTATTAGCCATTTCAACGTAACCTAGAGTCCACTAGCGGCATGCAAATATTCGCTTAGGAAGGAATGGGAAATAGAGCGACCTGAATACGACTAACTGATAACGTAATTTAGATAAGCAAACTGTGATAGTGCATGTTATCAAAATGGTTAATGTGATTCATGTTTCGAAAATATACAGAGTGAAATTGAATTCATTAGCAATATTTTAAAGGGTCCTTACACTCATCATTATGAACAACTTTTAATATGGGAATACACCTGAACTCGCGAAAAAAAAAACAGCTATACCCATTATACCCATACAGCAAGCAGATCTGTTCCCATAGTAAAAGTTGTTCATGAAAATGAGTACAATGACCCCTTGAAATATTGCCCATGAATTCAATTTCACCCTGTATAAGATCAATAAATAATAAAGTAAAATATGG
The DNA here is from genome assembly GCA_951799385.1 of Hyppa rectilinea. Taxonomy (NCBI): domain Eukaryota; kingdom Metazoa; phylum Arthropoda; class Insecta; order Lepidoptera; family Noctuidae; genus Hyppa; species Hyppa rectilinea. Next base: position 8,935,616 of record OX637314.1, read on the forward strand.
CATCCCCATCTATGTTTAATTTACAAAAATACTTATCAAAATCAAGTTTAGAAATGTTATCATGGGATTAACATTTCACGTAATTATGATCAGAATTCGAACTCAATACGTATATAAGCTTACCTGCACGAAGAAATTCTGTTCATTCATGAGCAATATTTTAAAGGGAAGAATTTCTCATCCTGTATAACAAATATAATATTATACCTAATTTATAAATACACAATTGTTATAATTTCTTAGTTGTTTTAGTTACGTTGGGTTAGGATAAGCTTAGAAAAAAAACAATCTAAGATCATTTAAAGGGACATATTTTTTAAACAAACAATGTAATACTACATACTACAAATAATTGGTAATTTGATATAAACTTGCCTACAATAGGTTTCAAATTCCTATAGCCTCGACTCAGATAATATGTTCAGTTATTTACGTAATTAGAATCGGGAACACATTCGCTTTTTGTGTCATCTCCAACAAATCGAATTTGAAATCGATTATGTGTGTATTCACGAATCAACTTCAGAATCAATTATGACCCACTCCTCTTAAATCAATGTTTGTTGCCCTCGAAATCTTGAAACCAAATAAGATTTTTAACAAAAGAATCCAATTTTTTAAAGACTCAACCCAGATTTCTTTTCAATATTTATACAGCCAGCTTAAATGCCAGAAAGATGGTGAAGTTTTTCGGTAGCGGGTCTAGTGTGTTTTGATAACTTACGTGCATTTTAGTAGGCTACGTCAGACTCAACGCGGCGCGGTCGCTTGACGAAGCAGCTTCACTTTGCCGCCCCGCTTTCAGAAGGACGTCATCCATTCTAACCCATATATGTATAGAAAACAGCCGTAGTCGTTCGCTTTCCATGTAGCAGAGCCTTCAAGTAATATAGGACAGATTTAGGGCGCGATAGGGACGTCATCACACGTGAGGCCCGGGTGCTCTATTAAACGCCCTATTTTCACACCAACACCCTTTGAAATTGGTTTTTATAGGTGTTTTCCGTTTCGAGCATATGAATTTTAAACTCTCTTTCGACCTCTTTCGCTTTCCATTATCGTAAAAGTTTTACACCTTTCGTCGAAAAGGCGTTACATTTTGTGACAAAAACGTTTTCTTCGGAATGATTGCTTAGGACGGTTTTCGAGAAATGTTTCATAAATAATCAAGTACAACATTGATGGAGAAACCATTCGAATCTGAACCAATACATACAACTGAAATAATACAATACAATTCTTCAAACAGTCAACTATAAATATTATTACCTACCTAAAAATATCCAAGGGACAAAAAAGTATTCGCTAAAGTAAAACATTATCTTATAAAAAAGACATAAGGGGATCGTGGCCTTTGAAACAAAAAATGGGAGTGGGCCCGTATTGTCGGACCTCCGAATTGCCTTTAACAATCAAAAGGGAAAAGCTTTCAGTATAAACTCCTCAAAAATTATTACGGCTGGATTCTCTCGATAAAATTGAGACTCATCCACGAAACACAAGTTGATGTCTGCCCCGTGGCAGTGTTAAAGACCGCTGTCAATCTCCCTTTATCCTTTAACCTCCACTCAATTTATTATGATTTGGGCCTCGGATGTATTGAACGATTCTAAAAGTTACGAGTATTGCTTGTAAACATTTTTAGTGTTTGTTTTATCTTTATCCATACGCTTTTTCATCGACATCGAAATAATGATTCTTTAAAGATTGTGTTTCAATGCGTTTATCAATATTTCATATTTCCCTTTTATGTTTTCCTCCTCTTTAAATCCTTTTAATTTATGCGTGGCATATTTCCGTTTTCTGTTTTTATTACGATTTTGTTTTTTGTATATTCGTTCTTTGTTGTGAATATACAACCTCATGTAATTTTGTAGACTAGATTCAAGGAGAGGTTAATATAAAAATATTCTCATTTTATTAGTGTTGAAACTTGGGCTAACTTAACTGAAAGAGAACAATTTTTCTCGTTATTTTCAGATCGTGTAAGGAAAAACAAGTATTTCAAGTTGTGTTGTTCTTTACTGTTAGCGTACTAAATTATTACGTGGAACTTGCAGAATCAGAATGTAAGTTTTAGCTGCAAGCATTTATTATATATACCAACAATAACAAGTCCACAACAACACTGCATTACCAATCTCTAAAATTTACAAAAGTCCGCTGCACTTCACAAAGCTAAAGTTGCATGCTATAAAACACGATCATAACCGATTGTCGCATTGCATGCTGCAGCTACAATTAATATAGCAAAGTAAACTTTTGAACCAGGGAATGATAAAGTAGGAAATTTTATAATGTTTTAACATTGGCGGCAAAAACAAGTAGGTTACGGCAGCAGCTGTGGATAACGACAGCACGCGAGAAAGCAATATATTGGCACTGAAGACGCCATTTTCTATGCTCCATCGCGGCTTGTTACTCCGATACACAAACATTTTTGTACGTAAAACTTTTTGTTGTGATTTAATGTTACAGCTTGTACGTGTACGATATGTCTAGGTATTGGTACAGATTATGTAATGATATCATCTTGTCTGTCGTTCTTTAACAGAACGGCACGGAGTGCTCACAGAGGGCAAACACGGCGGATCGCTTGTATTTCTATAACGACTGTCAACAGGATCGACGTAAGGCTTTTAGGTACCTAGCTTATCCAACACACTTTCTACTTTTCCATTATCGTTATCACTGATAGAATGTCAGTCTAGACCCTCAGGGTAGTGGCCACTAGACGGGAATTGCAATTTCTGAATAATACATTAATATAGCTATTGGACTTTTTCCTGAAATATGTACAGACACCAGCACATCAGGCTGTCCCAAACTGTAAAATTTTCCCAATTGAAAATTAACCTTATGCTTTTCTAAAAAAGTTAAAAAAAATTGACGGATTGCGGTAACTTGATGTCATTTTACTCTATAGCACAATAATCTTTTCTGAACCTATCATCGCGCTTGTCATCTGGATGCTGACAGAACAAAACGACAAAGTCCAAGATTCTCACAAATTATTTCATTACCCTAAGTAAAATTAACTGACACTTATCGTAGAATTTCTAATGATATAGGTACAGATATAACCTATAATTGGTTCTACGAATATTATGTTACAATGTACGAATGTTATGCGCCAAATGAGGAAAATGTTTTCAGGAAAGTTTTGAGTACGAATGTGGATGGCTATACAAGTAGAGAAAGACCAAAGAAACGATGGATGGATTGTGTGACGACTATTAGAGAAACATGGAAGAAAAAGACATGTTGCGCCGACCCCAAATAAATTGGGATAAGGGCAGGAGAATGATGATCGTTCTACGAATATGATATGACATTTCACATAACGCCATATAGTCCCAATCTAAGCAACCTAATGCTTGTGTTATAGTAACGAGATGGCTGATAAACTGCTTATATACATATTTTTTTGTAAATATATACATATTATAGATAGAAAAACACCCAGACCCGGAACTAATACTTGCAAGTCGTACAAATATTTGTTGCGTGCGGGAATCGAACCCGCGACATGCTGCGCAGCAGTCAATCGCTCAACCACTCGCCAACCGTGTCGGCAAATTGTCGTGTCGTCGAATAAAATGATCAAAACTCCATATGCAGATTGGGTAACACTCTAATTAAGTATGTGTAACGTCAATCAGTTTATAATTAGCATTCAACAGAAGTAAGGCACTGTCACGTACAACAGTAATACAGATATTCCGCTAATCACCTGCACCTGATGTCTTGACAGGACATGATAACAGTGATGATGCAAACTGATACGTATTATGTCAGCTCATTGGGTATTCCTTCAATACACCATTGTCCTCTTCATGCCTGAAAGTGACTTGTTTGTTATCAAATATATCGTTAAACGACCCGACAAGTGACTGAAAATAGACAGACGCAATCTTTTTACCATTTTGATAACCCATGAAAAGATGAGAATAGAAGATTGTGAGGACGTTATTTTTGCAAATATACATACAAAAGGATATGCTACAGACCACCAAACTGAACAACTGATACTATGGGATCAACTCCGAAATCGTGAAAAAAAAATCAGCTGTTTCTTACATTTTGACACGTGACCAAAAATGTATATGACGAAGGGATTCGTTATCAGTGGGTCGCGTCTTCGGAAATAACACTCACAAAACTTCGTTAACACTTTTAATTACTTGCTAACTCGCACTGAATACAAAATAATCAAGGATGGCTCGATTAAGAACTAAGGAACGCGGGAAGTCCAGCGCGGAGCAACGAACGTCCACTCCGCCTGACGGACCGATTCAAAGTGTCCTCACTCAACTGTCACCGCACACTTGTGCCTCCCCACTTACAGGTTAGTCAACCTACCTGTCAACATCACTACCTGTCAATGTCAAATAGCTGATTATACTTCCGGATCGACATTTGACTCGATTATTCGCTTGGTGTTGCCATTACTCCACGCCAACCATCCCCAAGTTATTACTTGACGTTCCAAAACGTTAGCTTTCAAATCTAACTACATAGTTCCTCCTGTGAGAGATAGATGGCGTTGATCCAGATTGATTGATATGCGTCGACGCTTCGACATATAAAACAGCTGATTTTTTTTTGCGATTTCGGTTACACGCAAGACTGTTGTGACTTTATTTATCTTCCAAAAAAAACGACACCATATTTAAAAACAGACAGATTTCGCTACAACCATAGAAAATGTAAACAAAAAAAGGAAAGAATATTAGCAACGGATAGAAAACCCAACAAGTCATCACAAGTTATGGGTGTAACTTAATAATGTTCGTAAGCGATGACTTAGCAAGCTATCTTCGCGTACATCTGAGAACTTTGACCCCACCGTGTTTAGTGCCTTGTTCAAAGGATAGATCGTTATGGTACAGAGGCCTGCACATCAAGTTACCCCAATCTGTGCAATTTCTTTGATAGTTTTTCAACTTTATGACAAAAGTTTAAGGTTCATTTTCAATTGGGAAAATTTGACAGTTTAGGATAGCTTGAGGTGCTGGCATCTGTACTACTTGGAACTTTGCCTTTCTTATAACGAGGAGACGTAGAACCCACCTACGTTGTTACACGCTTGTAACTGATTAACGAAATTTACTTGATAATATAGAAGATGTGAGATATATGGATTTATTTATTTGGAAACTCAACAGCGTATTTATAACTTACATGGGTTATGAATGTTCACCCCACTATCAATAAGCAGCGCAATTCAGTTGAGTCACTGTTCCATCATCTTACAGTATGCATACACTGCTGCATATAATTCAATCATTCCTGCTTCCCTGGTCTAGTGGTCGCAAGGAGTATTGCTAAACATGGGGGGGCCTTGGGTTGGATTCCCGGGTCAAGCAAAGTGTTATTCAAGTTTTACATCTGGAATTTTTCAATAGCAGCCTTTTTTTTTTTTTTTAAGGCTGGGAAATCATCCAATGACTGCTTCCGCTCTGGGTGGAGCGGAAGGGAGTGTCAGACTCTTACTGACTAAAACCCATCCATGTTCCTTCCGTAGCCCTTTATGTTCCGGGGTAGCGGTAACCCTTTCGGACAATCCCGCTTACCCGGCAGGCTTGGCCCTGAGGGGCCCCTTCATATGCTGACATCTCTTTGAGGCGCGCGTGGAACATATACGCGCCGTACGGCACGGGTTTGGTGCTGATCGGACGGTGAGTCACCCATTACTCACCGTCCGCAGGCCCGCGCCTACGGTGGCCGGGAGTCGTCACGTGGCTCCCGACGCCCGGGGCGTCTCCTGCGGCGGCTGGGACGGGAGGACCTTTCTCTCTCCCATCCCGCCACCTCCTTCGCGAGCATGACTTTTTCGCAGAAGGAGGTGACTGCCTCCCACTCCCTCTCGCCCCGGACCATGGCTTGCACCAGGGCCGGGCACGAGAGGTCGCCGCCGCCAATCGCCTATACGAGGACACGGCGGTGCTCCGCCCATGCGGGGCAGGTTTGCACCGTGTGCTCTACCGTGTCCTCTGGGCGATCCTCGCAGTGGTGACACCCGGGCGTTTCCTCCCGCCTGATGATGTGCAGGAACCTCCCGAAACATCCATGTCCGGTTAGGACCTGCGTCAGGCGGTAGGTGAGGGCGCCGTGACGCCTCTCTAGCCACTCCTCAAAGATTCAATAGCAGCCTGGAGTCGGGATTTGTGTCTTGTTTATGGTAACAGGCTCGCCCCCTATCGCATGGGACCTAAGCATAACTGACAAAATGTGGGTATACTATCAGATTTATGGGTCCAAAAGCCTTTGAAGAATACAGGTTTAATTGTTATAATTCAAAATTTCTCTACCACTCCAGGAGCCTCATTATAAAATTGTGAAACCACTAGTGCTCATAAAAGCTAACATGATGCAAAACAACTCATTTACATAAAATATAAGTAACTAGCACTTAGCCCGCGACTTCCTCTTCGAGGATATTAAACTTTTCTATACAACAGTTAAATGATCCCCTATAAAATTGACAACCCCGTTTCACCCCCTCAGGATAGATTTTCAAAAAACCCTTGTGCCAAGTTTCAAGTTTATTAACTCAAAGAACAAGATTTTTCATACAAACAAAATCCCCTTAAAGGTCGAATTTCCAAAAACCCTTTTTTAATTTCACATTATAAAAAGAAACCGTGTGCAAAATTTCACGTTCCTAGTCCCAGTACTCGTAGTATCGGTTATGCGTTGATCAGTCAGTCACTTTCTTTTTTAGGATTTCGTACCGAAAGGGAAAAACGGAACCGTATTACTTAGACTCCGCTGTCCGTCCGTTCGTCTGTCACCAGGCTGTATCTCATGAAGCGTGCCAGTTAGACAGTTGAAATGTTCACAGATGATGTATTTCTGTTGCCGCTAGAACAACAAATACTAAAAAACAGAATTAAATAAATATTTAATGGGCTCCTATACAACAATCGTGATTTGATGCCGTGCCGGTTTTTATCATACATATTTTATAGATAGATGAAGAAATCATCGTTGTTTTCGTTTTACTTTCCCGCACAGGGTAGTAAAAACAGATGCTAAATTTATAGCTATAATTAACAAAACTTATGCAGAAATAAATTTCCGGCATTAATCTTTAAACCGACACAAAGCCACACAGAGAAACTGCTGGCTTAAATTAGTTTACATTAAATACCGGTACTAGTGACATCCAACCGTATATAACACTCAAAATCCATTAAAATGAATACGCGTGTGGCGCAATATAATTATTCTAACGTACAATTAGCAAAACCGACGCCATTACGTGAAGGTACCAGTTAAATTAATGTTGGGTTACAGACACTCGAAAGTTCCATTATCGTTAGAAACACGATAATGTTTAGGTGATAAGTCTGCTGTAGGCATATATTAAGGACCTACAAATGTATAGGAATGTACAAGTGTTGTACGTGAAATACGTTTTCTGGTTCCCGGTGAGAATAGGGTTTCCATGTAGTGTAGTTAGTTTTAATGAGCTAGTAGTCTACCTTAGGTTATACTGGGTGTAACCGAAAGGGTATATACATTCTAAAGGTTATGCTACAGACCACCAAACTGAACAAATTTTACTATGGGCGGGAAAAAATTAGCTGTTCCCTACATTTGGACCAAAAATGTATAGAACAGCTGATTTTTTTTTTGCGATTTCGGAGTTGGTCCCATAGTAAAAGTTGTTCAGTTTGGTGGTCTGTAGCATATGCTTTTGTATGTATATACCCTTTCGGTTGCACCCTGTATAAACGTACCTTGAACTAAATATAATGAAATGACGTCACTTCGTCTTAGGCAAAGCTTGTGTTCATAATAATTTTCTTATATCGACACGAACTAATTATAAGAATCGCTCATGCAGTTGTGGCCAGTCTACAAGGTTATATAAGTAACCAGAGTATTTAATTGCTTAAGACACTATCAATCACAATCTCAATGATTTTGCAGGATGTTGCTAATCCCTTGCTTCAAATTTTCGAAAAATTTGTCTATTAAGCAAAGTCAAAAACTCAATGAATGTTGTTGAACTGTCAAATGAAAGCCATTGCTACTACTACACTAGCAATACGTACAATGAAGTATCGCCTGGTAGAGATCACTTTAACGCATCATCTTACTAGGATTTTAAAACGACGTCACAATTCGTACATAAATTATTTTAGGTCATAATATGTTTCAGTAGTAAAATGAAAGGAATCTTCATAGTAAATTGTACCTACAAGTTTTGGCCTTTATCACAAACAAAATCTTTAGGAAGAGCCTTTCTAATTCCATGATTCAAAGATCGCTGACCATTAGGACACACATTTGCACCTTGCTTACTGCCGGCAATATTTACCGATTGATTAAAAAGCAGTTTCTGGTATTACTTCGGAATGACGAGGAAGGCTCGCATCGATTTCGCGAGCTTTTCGAGCCACCCGAGCCGTTTTCAACCGCACTAAACTTGCATATTTGCTAGCGTGAGCCATTTTTTTTGGCCTTTTTCATGAAGCGGTGGTTGCGCGTTTGGCGAGCCTTACTTCATATTAGGCAAAGGGTTAAATGCCCCTTACGCACTATGGTGTGTAGGGAAGAATTTATTTTCGTGGTATTTTTATTCTGCAGCTAAAAACATTTCTCTTGTGAAGAGTACACATTTAGTCAATTGGCCAATGTGCAATTGGGTATTTGAAAGGGTAGTCAATAACGTTACTTTTTATGAAGTGTCAAAACGCAGAATTTGTATCACATACATAATAACAATGTAACGTCACTGAAACATTTTCGAATCAAATGGAATACTTATTACCATTAAATGCATTTTACAATTATTTTTAAGACGAGCTGGCTCTTTCTATGTGATTTCATATTTTATTTTTGATCGTTTCAAATAGTCAATTAGAGATAACAATAAGCGACAAATAAGTATACGCAGCACGCCATCTATACGTATTGGCCATTTTATTTTTACAAGAAATCAATAATATATAATACATACTTATCCCCCTTTAAATGACCAGTAATGAACATTTTCAGCACAATATAATTTAACCATTAAACCAGAGGGAATAATTGTATCGCCATCCATTGCCGTGAAATGTGCAACTGTAACAAACGTTAATGTATTCCGATATTTATACCAAATCGATTCATTCAAATGAAACTTGATTATCTCGCGTTTATTGTTTTCGCGTGTATTCGTCTGGCGTGTGTGGAGATAAAAGGAGAGGAATATAATTTTCCTGTTATATCACACTTTTCTCTTATAGATTTGTGAGTCAGTTACCTATCTATACTAATATTATAAAGCTAAAGAGTTTGTTTGTTTCAACTCGCTAATATCTGGAACTACTGGTTTCAATTGTTTTTTTTTTTGAATTGGCTATGTAACATCACGCTACGACCAATAGGAGCCGAGCAGCGGGTGAAACCGCGCGGGAGCAACTAGTTTTACATAGATAACCCTAGGATGTACCGAAAAGTAATCAAACTCAGGCAATTTCAAGTCTATTTCCCTATGAATCAATTTATAAAATACTACCTGCTTCTAGTGGCTTCGCCTGTGTTGATGGCCAAAATTATCCCATGGAAACGTATAACTGGGATAAAAAGTATCCTAGGTCTTAATCCAGGTCGTAAACTTCCTCTGTACCTAATTTCATCCAGATCCGTTCACCCGTTTGAGCGTGAAGGCTGGACAAACATACAAACTCACACACTCACAAACTTTCGCCTTTATAATACTAGTGTAATAACCATTTCTAAAAAAAGGTAAATGATCAAAAAAATTACAAGAAACACAAAAATAATTTAATTTTAAAATAGTCCCTTGTCACAAAATTACAACGTAACGTCGACGTTTAGGTTGGTGACCCTACAATAACCGTAAGTAAACTAAATTACGGTACACATAGTACACAAATGTACAATTTCGGTTGAAAATGTACAGGACCGTGTTCATGTACAAATGTCTGCTAGGACGACCTTTGTAGATTGTGTTACAGAATTAAACGGCAAAGGCTGTGTTTACTATCTAAGAGTTGCAAGTAGTTAAGTATAATATGTAAGCCAATACTATAAAATAATGCCCATGAATTCAAATTCACCCTAATTTGAATTCACACCTGAAATCGCGAAAAAATATCTGCAGTTTTGACGAGCTGTAAATAACATAATGTATGGAACAGATGATATTTTTCCCGATTTCAGATTTGTTCTAATAGTGAAAGTTGTTCATAATGACGAGTACGATGACCCTTTAAAATACTGCCCATGAATTCAATTTCACCCTGTATATAGGTAACTTATAGTCTTCTACAAACTGATATGAAAAAGTATAAAATTATCAATGACGCGGAATTCAATTTCATCTGAATAATGTAAAATTTTCATTCATAATCTGATTTAAATTGAATTTTGTAAAACAACTCATTTGTTTAATTTTATGTGGAAAATTACAAAACATTTTTCACAGAAAGTAACGCATTAGTTTAAAGCAATCAAGCATTGCACTTTAAACAGTGGAATTATGAAAAGCTGCAGAACAAAATAAGCTGAACCCTATATTATATGAAAAACCTACAGGGAAATTACGCGAAAACAATACTAGTGACAACAAACAAGAAACAACAATAAATAATTGTCAATTTTAATGGCGTCAACCAATTGCTTAATTAACATTGTCTACGCAAACAATCTTACTCGATTATTCAGTTATTTCAGTTTATTTAACTGTTTTTTATTGCGATCGAAAACAATTAATATTCATTGATACGGTCTTCGGTCCATGGCGCTCCCGATTTGAATAATTGGCTGATTTTTATGCAGTTGAATTAATGCAATTGGTACAACAATTTTGTTTCATTTTTCGCTACTCGAATCAGTTTGTTGTTGATAATAACCGCGATGTTTTCATAATGATTTTGATTTCAGTTAGTTAGTTAGTTTCGCACAAGTATTTGTTACGGGTCTGGGTGTTTGTCTATCTATAATTATGTACGTATTTACAAAAAAAATCCTGTATATAAGTAGTTTATCAGCCATCTCGTTACCATTTTTTTTTTTTTTAAGGCTGGGAAATCTTCCAATAACTGCTCCCGCTCTGAATGGAGCGGAAGGGAGTGTCAGACTCTTACTGACTAAAACCCATCCATGTTCCTTCCGTAGCCCTTTATGTTCCGGGGTAGCGGTAACCCTTTCGGACAATCCCGCTTACCCGGCAGGCTTGGCCCTGACCCCTTCATATGCTGACATCTCTTTGAGGCGCGCGTGGAACATATACGCCCCGTACGGCACGGGTCTGGTGCTGATCGGACGGTGAGTCACCCATTACTCACCGTCCGCAGGCCCGCGCCTACGGTGGCCGGGAGTCGTCACGTGGCTCCCGACGCCCGGGGCGTCTCCTGCGGCGGCTGGGACGGGAGGACCTTTCTCTCTCCCATCCCGCCACCTCCTTCGCGAGCATAACTTTTTCGCAGAAGGAGGTGACTGCCTCCCACTCCCTCTCGCCCCGGACCATGGCTTGCACCAGAGCCGGGCGCGAGAGGTCGCCGCCGCCGATCGCCTCTTCGAGGACACGGCGGTGCTCCGCCCAAGCGGGGCAGGTTTGCACCGTGTGCTCTACCGTGTCCTCTGGGCGATCCTCGCAGTGGTGACACCCGGGCGTTTTCTCCCGCCTGATGATGTGCAGGAACCTCCCGAAACATCCATGTCCGGTGAGGACCTGCGTCAGGCGGTAGGTGAGGGCGCCGTGACGCCTCTCTAGCCACTCCTCAAAGAGGGGCCTTACCGCCACTATCGTGGCGTGCCCTATCTCGTTAGTCTGTTTTTTTCCTTTTGTTTTTTGGACTAGTAATTTACAATGTAATTTGTTAAGTATTGGGTCTAAATAAGATTGTTTTTACCTGCTTGACTACTAATAAAGTAGTTTTAACAATCACCTTTAGTTTTCTTTCCAAAACTACGCAATAATTGGGGAAGTTATAGCAGCCAGTCTATTCAGAAAATTTTGGGGAATTGAGCTGTCAATCAGCACGATGTCGATTTTGTAAAAATCTTACCGTAAAAACTTTGTGAAATGAGCGTTAAGAGAGCTAATGCTACACTATTGACAGCTCACTTTAAACTCACTTCACCTACGCTTTCACGGTGAAATTTTTACAGAATAGTACAGAGGCCAGCACATCAAGTTACCACAATCTGTCAAATTTCTTTGATAGTATTTCAACTTTATTGCAAAGACATAAGGTTCATTTTTAATTGAGAAAATTTGACAGTTAGGGATAGCTTGATGTGTTGGCGTCTGTACCACAAGGATTGAGACTATTGACAACTCACTTCGCCTATGTTTTGACGGTGAAATTTTTGCAGAATAGGTAGGCAGGTACTTAAGTTTAGCACGTACCTTTTCGGGAAAACGAGGTATGAAGAAATCCTTTTACGAACAATTTACTAAATTCTTATAAGTCAATAATGGTATCGTCAATAAAATCTGTCCAGCAATGAAACTTAAATAATATTATTGGTATTATACAATGCTGTTTAATATCTAATAATAAGCCAAGTTACAAACAAGGCAGTAGGTATTAAGTATATCGTAATATGGTGGAGGAGAGGCAGAAACGACCTTAGTAACCTGTTAATAAGGTCGTTTCTGCCTCTCCTGCCGTCTGTTGGATGGTCGGTAAGCAATGTTTTAGTAAATTGTGTATACGTACTATGTAATTATGATTCAAATTAAAGTTAAAAACAATATTTAAGTTATTAACTACAGAAGCCCGAAAGTCTGATAACCAGACTGACGGGCACGACGGGGACGGGGCAGTCGCTGCATGTAAAATACTGGTATACAGCTGTATTCGGTTAGACTGGAAGCCCAACTTAGTGGGGAAAAGGCTAGGTAGATTGATTTAGATTGAACTACGAATAATTTAATCCAGGTATAATTTGTGTCAAAGGGAGGGGGGGGGGGATACAGGTCGTTGTATTTTTTTTTCAATTGTCAAGTTTTAAGTTGTTCCAAGTTCAGTTACAAGTGAAATTGATCAATACATTCATAATAATGAGGAGTAGTTTATTACATTATGTCAAATGGAAAGCGTTGTGAGTATAATATTTTAGTTTAAAATAAAAATAATGACATATTATCGATACAGTTATGCCTGTTTGCAAAACCGCTAAAATGTCAGCACATAAAGCGCACTTAAACAATTACGCTGTATAAATGTTTTAATGTAACGATAACGGGTAATTGCATTAACGGAAACGGTGATTCGTATGCAATGGCAACACTGGCGAACTTTCGACCACACACCCGTTTATTCTACTTAACGTTAAATAAAATTGAAATATTTTCACTATATTGAAACGTTATTTCACATCGGAAGCCTCATTAAGCGACATTCACTTGTGTTATACGTTTTTAATTTTATTATAATAGTCCCAAATTTAATTATTCGTGATAATTTCGTCGGCTTCAGCGTAATGTTTGGGTTCCGCGAATTCATTTGCGTTTTGTTTAAACCAGCAATTCACTTAGCATAACGATTCATTATGGTTTATGATGTTTATTTTGTACTTTTCTCAATATTTTCCCGGGAATGGGTCAGATCTAAGTACAGTTATTTATAGAGTGACTGAATAAAATAATACAGATTGAGAACACAGAATGATTGGACTATTTGTTCAGTTGAATATACATAAACGATGATGAGGAATATTATTCTTTGCAGTTCCAAATCACCATAAAAATCCAAGCAATGCCACTGTTATTATTCTTTGTAGTCCCAAGATCTTATAGGTAACTGTCAAGTTTCTATCAAGTTAGCTGTAAACTATATTCAGTTCAGCTGTTCAGCTGAGATAGTATAATGTAGCAGTTTTTTAAGAAGCTAAAATCATGAGTATTCACATACACAATATTCAATGTTAAACAACCTATTTGGTAGGCTCGCTACCCAACATTGAATATTTAAAAAATTGTGGAATGGGCCTGCTCTTGACCTCGATCACGCCTGATGGAAAGCGATGGATGAAGTCTACGATGGAGTCAGCGTGCTTTAAAGATGCGGTTTATTCTGTGATACTGTGTCAATGTAGGAACGATTCCTACAATTTGCATCTTCATAACGGCTCAACCGTTAGCACACCCACAGTTCGCCAAACTGCTACTCAGAAATTCCAGCGAGAAAAACCTGGTAATCGCATCGCATTGCAGCTTTACCTTACCTAGTACCCATAGCTAGTTATAAAGCATCGCATTGCTCGTATATATAAGGCGCTATTCACACTACCTCATCTTGCAGCTCCATGCGACACTGCGATTTTAACGTCGCATTATATTGTATAAAGTCACTTGCTGCACCGCACACTGCTATCGTATTAGTGTCGCTTGTCACACCAGCGTGCCACATCGTGTGATTACCGCCTTAGATTTATGTTGGTACATCCATCTTACCACTGCATACTTTTATCTAGGCACTTTTATGTACTACTTTTATGTAGGTGTCACCTTTACTCGACCATCATCTTCATCAGTATCAGATTTTTAAAACGATACAATTATTTTCATCGGATAATTATGTCAATTGGAACGGCATTTAAAGATTTTGTGACAAACTTAAAAAGTAGGTACCAAGAAAATTAAACCAAATATTCAAATAAAATTTCTATAACATTCGAATAAAAAGAAATAAAATACTTAATGTTCTTCTGAAAAAAAATGGACAAAGGCGAGCTTTTACCTGAAAAGCGAGTTATAGAAATCTTTAAATATAAAACGAACATTCTGTTGAGCTTTCAGTCAAACTAGATGCAAAAATATATTGTTGAGCAAATTGACTATAGACGGTAGCATCTTAAATTGTCCGTATATTAGCATCACAACTGTCATTCTTTGACGGTTTGATGAAATGATTTTAACAGACCAATTTTACGTTGTAGCGTAGTAGCGTCTGGCTACATCTCCCGATGTATTGTTCTGTAGAAGCCTGTACATATTGATACCTACTCTCAAGGGATACAGATCGAAATATAAGCACAGAATAATCATGACTGGCTAGACCCAGCGGAAGGGTGCATATCAAATCGGTCAGTATGTGTCACGGCAGCTGCTGCCGCGTTGCATCCCCAGATTGCCGGATGCAAAATTAATTCGGTGTTGTTTGGCACGTCATGTACATTGTAGTGATTAAATTCCCTTGCATTATTTACCTCGTTAATACCCATGGAGGGGAATTTTCACGAAATTGATTTATGGAAAAATAGACCTTTTGGATATGCCTGAAAGCTGAAACGTTTCTTTGAATTGCAAACACAATGGAAATAAAAAACAAAAATTTCACCGTATGAAATAAAATATCGTTTATTAAAACGTGTTCTCAGAATGAAGTGATTGGCAAAGTTGATAACTTCAATAAGAATCGAATTTCAATAGTTGAGACAGATTTTCTCCAAATTCGGATTTTTTATCCATTCTGAAAATAAAATTTTAATTTTACCGAGAATGAAACCCTCTCTTGCTCGGTGTCTCATAGTTATTTGATTTTATTGCAGATATGTGTAGACCAGAATAGTCGATAGGTAATTGAATTGCCAGCAAGCGCGCGCCGACGTCACGTGCTCGGGGCCTTAGGGACCCAGCTCCAACAATATTTTATTTTATCTATCTCTAATGGTGATTTGAGGGTTAATCATCAGTGAAGATTTGATGGCTTGCCGTTCATTTTTGCTATAAAAAATTGTAGGGGCGTGGTTTTATGATGCACTTCAACTAAAGCGATTAGGGACCCTTTTATGAGAGTTCATCAGTGATTTTTTAGCCATTAGGATGGTGCTAATGTTTTTTGTTATTATATTTTATTAGATCAAAATATTGAAGCTTGCTGATATCGGTGTCGATGAGTTATTATCGATATTTTTTTATGTTAAATAAATAATTTTAAGGGTTATTTTAAAATTGGCTGGCTAGATTCGCAGACTTTTTCGTAGACCAAAGTTACTGCTTTTACTTTTGAAGTATGAGTTGAGAAAAACCGTTTTTTTGTGTTCATGTTTAAATATCGATACCCATCGCGTCTGCACAGTTAAGCTAGTCAATTTAAGATAACCCTGTAAAGGAATCATTGTATTATTAATTGATCACTTTCTTTTATTCATAGCCAAAAACTTATACGAAGTTTATATTTCGCTTCACATTGTTTAGACTTACAAAACACATATCGAATATCATAATGTTCGATAAGAATAAAAAGAGAACTTCCTCCGCTGGCTGGCCGCCTACGAAACAGTATGTGGAACGATCAAACAAAGGGCTAACACACAAAAAATAGCAAACCGAAATCAATAAACGTATCTCATACATTGAAACAACATCGTTCCGACAAAAAATTGACAACTCCCCATAAAAAGGTAAGTTTATTATTTACTTAGAGCATTCAGGGTTATGTTCCAGTGTTTTGATAAGGAGAGATCAGTGGCCGGGAGCAAGTTTTCTTACGACGTCGTCTGCTAGCCAATATAGGCGTAAAGTAGTGTACTTAGCCCGCCTCAGTTGCCAATAAAAGTAGCTACTTGCTGTAAGAAATATAGGGGAGCCGCCGCGAAATCACTACAAACCTTTTAAGCTGGCGTTCTAGATAAAGTTGGAAACTTTTTAAAATTGTATTTTATCGTAATTTGATCGGAGCACGTTCTTTACCAAGAGAAGTTCGCTGTGGTCTTATTTATACTTTTAATGAGAGAAAAGTCATTGACCCAGACGATTTGTTTCTGATAAGGTCGCCCTTCGTAGGTTGTAATTAATTAACATCAGCGCTCTAACACACTATAATGCTTTAATCGATGTATTTCTGAGAAAATTTGTGACCTTCAGGGTATTTTCAATGTAACAGCCATAATAAGAAGATTGTTTTTTCAACAATATAATTATGGAGAAGCTGAAGGATGCTACTGAATTCTAGGAAATTACTCTCTCCTTTACTTTCCTAATATCTTACTGATTTATTTTTAAGATGATTATCGTATCATTTTTACCTGTTATGGAAAGTATTTTATAAGAATAATGAAGTATGTTTATACTGAGCTTCTATATCTACTAATAAAGATGAAGAGTTTGTGCAATGTTATTCGAAAGCGCTAATCTTAGGAACTACGACGCTTTTGATAATTTAATTCTTGAGGAAGGTTATTTAACATTACGCTATGACCCTCAGGAGCCGAGCAAAAAGAAAAAACCCAGAAAGAGTGCTAAGAGAAAACGAAGTTATAGCGCAAGCGGGAGATACCACGCGAGACGGTGGGTCGGAGGAACAACAAAATTTCAAGCGAACGAAGTTGCGGGCACAAACTAGTGCTAAATAAATTGATTGTTGCAATCTTTGAGGTAAATTAAAGGCTTTTCCTATTCTTCTTAGCGTGTCTATGGCAATCTAAATGTACTCGGCCCAGAATTTGGCTACGTGTTTGGTGCCATCACTAGCGACCTGACGGCTTTTGGCAGGTAGTGACAAAAGAAACAAACCGTTTATAAATAGACAAAAGTCAACATAGTGATAGCACTATACAAAAAATCTATGTAAGTATAGCGAAACATCCGCCGACCCGAGTCCCAACAATATTTGATATTTTGACGTCTGCGGTTAAGGTCCAGACGCGGTGGCTGTCAAAACTTTCGTACAGATATCGTTACAAATTGGATAAGCCCTGTCATTACCAATACACTGGCCCGATGCCAGGGACACGCCACCCGCTATAATTTAGATTGTTTCGTGTATCATTTCAGCATCAAAAGCGATAAAATTTTACGGTTATAGCGTACCATATGCTCGTATACCCCCTACTATATAAAATACTGTGTCTAAGCGCGGTACCGCTCGTGGGTACGTGGGCTATATGAGGTGACTTGTTTGCCATCCGTCATTATAATACGGCGAGGTTTATGCCCGCTGCAGTGGACGGGTTCTGATTTTGTGTTACGGCTCGTTGTTGCGAATGTTTTTGTATAACAAAGTTTTATTGCTGTGCACACAATGGCCGTTGTTGGCTGCTCCTCTGTTTGAATTGATGGATAGTTACAATATACGAATAAATGGAAGTTAGTGATGCGCTAAAGCCCATTACTTTACGGATTTAATGTTCCAATTTCGTGATATGAATAGATCAATAGTGCCGTGGATATACATTAGGTTCAATTATATAGTAAAAATAAAAGATTAAATTGGGTATTTATGATGATGATAAAGATTATTTAAAAAACAAAGAGAAATAGTAGGATGTGTGACGCCCTATGAGTCGCAATCTGACTGATTTTGAAGGTTATTGCAAATCCATTGTTCCATATATTCGATAAAATACTCTGCCCATCAACGTAAATAACGCAATGAATGCTTTTGAACTCATCATTCTCCTGCCCTTATCCCAATTTATTTGGGGTCGGCGCAACATGTCTCTTTCTTCCATACTTCTCTATTAGTCGTCATCTCGGTAGTTACTCCCTTCCTAGCCATATCATCTTTCACACAATCCATCCATCGTTTCTTTGGTCGCCCTCTACTTGTATAGCCAACCACATTCATGCTCACAACTTTCCTGACAACATTTTCCTCATTCCTCCGCATAACATGCCCATACCATGACAGCCGATTTCCACACAACTTTTCAGTCACCGGTGTCACTTTCAGACTTCCTCTTATATACTCATTCCGTATTCTATCCATTCGGGTAACACCACACATCCCTCTTAGCATTCTCATCTCAGCTGCATGCAATTGTCTTTCATTCATTCCTTTTGTGGCCCAACACTCTGATCCATACAAGACGGCTGGTCTAACCATGCTTTTATAAATCTTCCCCTTGAGTTTAAAGGGAATGTGGGAGTCACAAATTGTTCCCGTGACCTGCCGCCATTTCATCCACCCAGTGTTAATTCTATGCTTAACAGTCCGATCTATTTCGCCATTGCTTTGCACAAGTGAACCGAGATACCGAAAGTCGGAGCAAACTGGGAGAAGCGCGCCATCAAGCGCTATGACCCCAGAACTGGAGAGACCGCAAAAATCGCAGAACATGTACTCCGTTTTGGTTCTACTGATTTTCAGGCCAACAATCTCCAGTTTCCGTTGCCATTTCTCCAGTCTGCTCTGGATCTCAGGTCCATCTTCACCGACAAGAACGATGTCGTCGGCAAATAGCATGCACCATGGTGCCTCTTCCTGTATGTCAAAATGAAAACCATTGCTACTGTTAGTGTGTTACACTATTACCACGCAGGTCTAAGTCACGAGGCCCATGGGCAGCATTAAAACTCTGACACCAGGTTAGTCACTAACCACACGAAGAAAAAGAACCACGCAGGTCTCATTTGGAATAAATTTGGGTTTTAATATGGTTTTAATTGTCATATAAATTGTACAAATCGTTGATTGAACCTGAGAGTACATTAGTACATCTCCGAACATACAAACGTAAGCACTGAAATCACAAGGCATTTGTAGTTGAGTAATACAACCCATTTTGTGATCGTTTCAGGCCAATACTATACAATGTTACCATAAAATTAAAAGCTGATAAACGAACATGGTATTTATTTATATAAAACAGATTTCTCTTAAATTCAGACTAAACAAGAGCTCATAGGAATTTATTGAATTAGGTTATACAATAAATAAAGCAATATTGAATTAAAAAATTAAACTTCCAAAAGATGTGACAAGATGTGACAGACAAGGTGAAAAATAATAAATAACTTATAATAAATAAATACTAATACTAATAATAAATGAATAAACACCAAAATTAGTGATTTCTTTGGAGTCTGTTTTTTTTTCCTAATACCGTAGGTACAGTCCTCATACCAATTCGGATACTAGTGGTATACTTGCTATGTAAACAATAGTGTCTGGAAGTAATAAAAAATCATCAAGATAACTAAGTAAGTAGATTAAATACACATTCACCCATTCAAGCTAATTCCAGTAACTACCCAAGTAAAGTTAAAGTTAAAAAATTATACGGAACGATCTCTGAAGCGAACAAATAAAAAAAAACAATCATCACAATCTATTCATAATTGAAGGAAGAATCGCTTAACAAACAAAAGAATCACACATTCGAATTGACAACCTCCTCATTCTGTCAGAAACACTGTAGCAAAGGCGCGGGCGGCGCTGCCTGCTTCGGGGACGCTCGGACGGGATCGATATCCGCGATTGGCGCTCACGCATCCTCAAACATGCGCAAGTAAACGATTGTATTTTTTTTTTAAATGGCATCTCGCCGTTCAACCATAGGGTTGTCTACTGCTTAACCGGACTTGCCTGTGGATGCCACAAAAGAATTGTAGCCTACAGCCAGGGCTTATAAAAACTTACAAACTAAGCGACTACACGCTAAGTGCATCCCTGTGGGGTACGGACCTCGGCTTAGGGCGTCCCTGGTGGAGGACAGCAAGGGACAAGCTGGATCGGGCTATTTAAAGCTACAGGCTCAACGGCAACGGCAGAAACATACATATACTTAAAGTTAAAATGTAGACAGTTATTCATTCTGCCAAATTTAAATACACACATCAAAAGTGTCTAGGGATCAACATATATTTTTGCAATAACTTTTCTCTTGATTGATATTAATTTAAATTTTCTTTAAGGATTCATCAAATAAAGTGTTTTCGTTTGTCACAGTAACGATAAACCAAGTCACCTTTGCATTAATAAAGAAATTTGCCATTTTCCTAATAAAGGGATTTTTGACATTTGAACCACTAACATTAAAGTTCGAAAAAAAGACTGAAATAACAGTTTTCTTTAAAATTGTATTGGGTAACTTAAACAATTAATAATCCGTGTTTCTACCGCGAACACTAACAACACAAGAACATCGGTTTGGCATACTCAAAATGAGTTCATCCAAATCACGCTGTGGAATGGCCGCCCATGTTCGTTGCAACAACAAAAAAAGGTCTTCTTGCAACTGGATACCCTCCATATTCGGCAGAGCTCTTCTCTGTAGCATATCCCATGCATGCTCAATCGGGTTCAAGTCTGGCGACTGAGCAGGCCAGGGCAGGACATTGATGTTAGCTGCGGCGAGAGTCTGTCTTACAACTCTTGCGGTGTGCGGTCGTGCATTATCATGCATTAACTGAAATAAGGGACCGATTTGCACTTGTAGAGGAACGACCTTCATTTGACGACGATTGTGCATTGCTATAGGTGGTACCCGTAGCGGTCTTCGGGAATGAAGGTCGTTCCTCTACAAGTGCAAATCGGTCCCTTATTTCAGTTAATGCATGATAATGCACGACCGCACACCGCAAGAGTTGTAAGACAGACTCTCGCCGCAGCTAACATCAATGTCCTGCCCTGGCCTGCTCAGTCGCCAGACTTGAACCCGATTGAGCATGCATGGGATATGCTACAGAGAAGAGCACTGCCGAATATGGAGGGTATCCAGTTGCAAGAAGACCTTTTTTTGTTGTTGCAACGAACATGGGCGGCCATTCCACAGCGTGATTTGGATGAACTCATTTTGAGTATGCCAAACCGATGTTCTTGTGTTGTTAGTGTTCGCGGTAGAAACACGGATTATTAATTGTTTAAGTTACCCAATAAAATTTTAAAGAAAACTGTTATTTCAGTCTTTTTTTCGAACTTTAATGTTAGTGGTTCAAATGTCAAAAATCCCTTTATTAGGAAAATGGCAAATTTCTTTATTAATGCAAAGGTGACTTGGTTTATCGTTACTGTGACAAACGAAAACACTTTATTTGATGAATCCTTAAAGAAAATTTAAATTAATATCAATCAAGAGAAAAGTTATTGCAAATATATATGTTGATCCCTAGACACTTTTGATGTGTGTACTTAATGCTCGAGCATCCTCGAGAATTTTCCCGTTTGGTGGAATTTTCAACTTAATCTTTCCATTAATTCGTAGCAAATTGGCTACGACAAACGGACAAACAGACAAACGATGGGTTCTGTTTCCTCATTGGGACGTACGGGATCCTAAAAACAGAGACATAGTAACAAACATTAACCAAACTAAAAGTACCTTACACTTAACACGAAAACCTCAAAAACATCTAACCCAACAATATCACTGTCACATACAAGCTGACCAAATAGACTCGAACACAATAATATTTGTACAAAACTAACAGAAACTTGTCCAGAAGGGTATACCCTTAAGTTATGCATTAATAGTGAGCTAACTTAAATCAATATTATTAGAACAAGCACAACTTTCTTGGGATAGGTATGAACAGGTAATAATTGTTCGTCTATATGTAACTTCGAACTCGGTAGGGGAAGACAAACATTAACTTAGTTTCTTGGTAGAGACGGGACCGATGTTAATTAATTATTTCACAGCCAGTTCAAATTTTATTTACTTTTTGAATTCAATTTGTAAGGATTTGTTTGCTTTGACTTGATACAATTGTGGGCTCTTCACGTTAAGTGGTACTACTTTATAATTTGGAGTGATTTATTTAGGCAAAGTATCAAATAAGTTAAGTTAGGTTAGTTTGTGTAGTGTGTGTAGTCAGTTTTATAAACAAGTGGCTTCTGACGGCGATTACGCAATTACTACCAATATGAAGTATACTATCTGTTAATATATCAGGTTATAAATCATTTGTGTGCCAATTTCATACAGATCTGTTTAGCCGTTATAGCGTGATTTTCTTCTAAGCGTTTCGACAGTAATCTTAATGGACTCGGCCCAGAATTCTGCTACGTGTTTGGCGCCATCACTAGCGTCCATCAGTTCCTGTAACGTGCAGAGACGACAGGACACGTAGGTCACGATATTAAGTGTCCCATCGTTTGTGGTAGTAGCGTGATGAGTAAGAAACATCTGTCCATCCATACTTAATTCCATCGATTGTATCTACTATTTTTTTGTGGGAAATCATCAAATGACTCCTCCCGCTCTGGGTGGAGCGGAAGGGAGTGTCAGACACTTACTGACTAAAACCCATATATGTTCCTTCCTTAGCCCTTTACTAGCTTCCGCCCGCGGCTTCGCCCGCAAAATATAATCGACAAATTATACATATAAACCTTCCTCTTGAATCACTCTATCTATTAAAAAAACCGCATCAAAATCCGTTGCGCAGTTTTAAAGATTTAAGCATACAGACAAACAGACAAAAATAGCGACTTTGTTTTATACTATGTAGTGATGTTCCGGGGTAGCGGTAACCCTTTCGGACAATCCCGCTTATTGTACTTACCATGTTCTATCGAAGAAATAATGGTCTCCAGCTAGATCTCTTTCCACATAGGTTTCGTGATAGGCCGATACAGTGACCAACGCGAAAAAATTCTAGTTCTACAACAAATTGCAGTTACCAATCCGACACCCCAACTCTGGTCGACGGTCGGGCTGGCATGATTTCCCGCAAATGAAGGCAAATTGCTTCTAGGACCCAATTAAGATGGTGGACGTTACTTAGGGTCTAGGAGCAAGCTCTTCTTATCAATCAGTGATTAGGGTTTATCGCCCTTCGTGTTCTTTGTGATACGAAAGGTCTCTCTTCTCAAAAAAAGTACATAATCTTATTGTAAAAATTACAATACTGGCATCCTTGCTGGCATTTTAATCTCTTGTGGGAGCGCAGTGGTGCAAATAATCAAATTACTTCGACTTTCAATCAGCAACTCCAGTAACCAAATTAAGATACTACTCTAGAATATGTTTCCGAAGCTCATTCATTACGTATTCCTGTTTTCCTTTATCCCTCTCCGCCTTAGAACTTAAAAACAAAACTAATTAAAATTCTAACTTCAACACTCCTCGGGAAGTGTTGTAAAGTAACGAAATAATGTTTTCATTAAATTGAAACAAGGGTAGTTAATAAAAACGCAGCGTAGCGTTGGCGTAGTACTGGCGTAGTGCGGGCGTAGTGGAGGAATGCGCGTTTGTTGGAAGTGTTAGCTAAAATTTGCATAGTTTGACGGAAGTTTGGCGTTCAAGTTGTACGTCAGGGATCCGCATCGCGCGACCATCTCGAACGAGTGAGAATTTTAATAATTTGTGACGCATATCCACTTTTATTATGGAAATGCATTCGAGGAGCTCGTGGCTAAGTACTAACAGCCGACAGGTAGATCCATCAGGTTAAGCTACGCTTGCCGGGGTTGGCCGTGGATGGTTGACCATCTTTACATACCGAGACTCCTCCGTGCCTCGGAAAGCACGGTAAGCCGTTGGTCCCGGCTGTCATTTGTACATCTTTGACAGTCGTTACGGGTCGTCAGAACCCCATAAATCTGACAGCAAGTCTTACCAAGGGGTATCGTACTGCCCAGTTACAGTGTTGTGTAGGTCAGATAGGCAGTCGCTCCATGTAAAATACTGGTATTCAGCTGCATCTGGTTAGACTGGAAGCCGACCCCAACATAGTTGGGAAGAGGCTAGGCAGATGACTAGTGTTAGAAAATAAATGACGTAGATATAATGTGTTAGTAATTGAAAATGTTCAGTAATTTATAAGGGTAAGTAAGTAAATTACACTTTTTTATGGTTGCAAATAAAAATCTTCATAGTTACCTATTTGTTTACAGAGAGCATTGTGCACTGTCTACAAGAGCACATGATACGCCGTAGGTACAAGTAAATTTCAGGATTTTTGTCTCAGTACTAAAATCCCCAATTTTGGCCCCAGTAACAACCGAGTACGGTTTGTCTAAAGTGAATGAGCAATAAAGCAAATCCCGAATAAGCCCAAAGGACCATGTGAGCGGAGCCGCGCGAAAAATATAGTACCCCGCGCTATTTATATTGCTCTGCTATGCTTAACTTGGAGTAAAAGAAAAATGGAGAGAATATCATTTTATGATCCGTAAAGGTAAGGTTTAACTGTTGAAAAAGGTTTGTTGTTTTGAAAGAAATATAAAAAAAAAATTACCTGTTTATGTCTAACTAGCTGCTGCGCGCAGCTTAGCTTGCTTGAACACTTTCTAAAAAGTTACTCTTTAAAACATTAGCTATGTGCTCGTGGAAGTCCTATCAATATCGGTCTAGCCGTTTTGGAGATTAGTCGGAACAAACAGAAAGACAGAAAAAAAAATAGGTACCGTATTTACTTTCATATGCAATTAGTAAAAAGCTGTTATTTTGTCATTACACACAAACAGTTCAATTTTTTATTTTATTTGTATGTATTTGGCTTCATAGTAATTATCTACATTTGTAATAATAAATACGCGTCGTGGGCATCATCTATAGGCTAGCCCAATTCTATTTTGAATTTTAAAAAAAGATTATAAAAATACTGCACAGATAACTGGAATTCATCTAATATATTAAGCTAGCTTTCTTGTGTAAAAGTAGCATGTTACAAGCTTACTATCTACCATCTACGTTTTGAAACACTGAACCACAATATTTCAACAATTTAACTACTTATTACTCAGAACAATGTGATGATACATACACAACAACTGACATTTACGGAGCCAGACAATTTACACGCATAAATTATTTTAATTCCACAAAGAGTAATCCTAACAGTCGTTTCGCCAAAGGGTACTAGGCACTAATACGACAATGTAACATCAACTTTAATTAAAGCCTATAAAACGAGCCATGCAAACTTCCTTCCACACGCCCCAACCTTGTCGTGCGGTCAAACGTATTTATTCTTACAGACACAATTTGTCAAGTCCATTGAAGATTATGCGAACCTCAACTCTAAACTATGTCATCCACATTTGAAAGGATAATAAAACATGCTAGGTTGCTTTCATTAGCATCACATTCGTGTATAAAGCGAGTAAAAGGGGTACGCCAACTCGAAACGTAACCTTCACTTTAACGACAGTTATAAAATTTCAAATTTCGCTACTCAGCGTTGTTAAACTCTACTGCACCTTTGTTTATTGTCGATAGCGTGTTTAATTTTTATTAATCCACTTAATTTACGATCTTAAACATACACGTCTTTCAAATTTTACGTTTCAGTTTCATGGTTCCGTAAGAGAGGGTTTTATGACAGCCATTTTAATATATTTGAATGTGGAAATAAGACGGTGGAAGTCAGTGTAATTTACTTTTCATCATAAAGCGAAGACTCTCACTGTTGATCGTGATCCTGTACATTCTACTACAGTTTTCAAAGAAAAAATAACATTATTATCAGCATACTGATAAGTTGCAGATGCAAACGCTATACGCAGCAATGTGGATATTGCTGCTCATCTATTCAAAAATAAACTTTATGAGGATTAAGAATAGAAACCATTTCATCACACCAACATGAAATAGTGTGTGGCCGATTCCAGAAAATGCACGGCAACTTAACTAGTTAACTGAAGCTCAATTTCTCTTCTAGTATGGGCGTAATGGGGACCTAAAGGGTATCGCTAAACGTGCCAAGCGCTTCAAGCAATATGCAGCATTGACGCATGGGGTGTAAAGGTCGGAATGGTTACGACAGTTTACACGATATTATGTCTAATCCGCTCGCATAACCAGCCCACTAACACTCGGGCTAAGGATCTGGATGATTTATGTCAATATTCCCAGCTGTCTAATGCCAAAGCCTACATATTATTAGATTTATAGGCGGCAAACTGTCTGTTAAAACTATACGGTGCTTAATACGTGATTGCTGAATGCAATTTATTCCCTTTTGTTTACTGACCGACCAAATTAATTTATTGCTACATAATTATAATTCATTTTGTCTTCTAAAGGTATGAGATACTCTTTTCTATCGCCTTCTAATGGCTCGTGCCGGGACTCTTTTACGGTTCTAATGCACCCCAAATTCCTATTCACAAAACTTTACTGAAGAATAAACTTTTGTGGTATTATATTGTCGATCATAAATTGGCTTTTGGCAGTGAATTCATTAAATTTTAATTACAACTAAAATATTACATGAAATCAAAAGTTGCTTCGAAAGTTTTCATTCAGCGAGTTAAAATTATTTCAAAAATAGCTGATGAAGACTGATGCCTCTACAAGAGTATACTTAGAAATCGAGTTCAAAGTTACTGTTTTATTACTTACTTCAAAACACCTCACAAGCGATCGAACTTTGTTATTTTCCATGAAAGTATAATGGTGGATGAATTCTATTGATGTTCTACAGCGGTGAATTTACACAAAAGTAATTATAATACTGACGACATTCCTGTACAAAATCACTGACTATTCACAAATTATAATACAGTCATGCCATAATTTTATATTTTTATTCAAAGATAGACAATCAATAAAGTCATTTAAGACACTTGTGAACAGACAAGCTGATATTTCTTAGACATTTAAATTTCAGCTTAATAATAAATACATTTATGAAAAAACATCATCTTTCAAATTACAAAACGTCTAAAATTCTATCTACAGTTAATTACAGCCAACTTAATAAATTCATCTGAAACGATGAACTGCCACTTATCTTGAATGAGCTCTTAAAAGTATCGTCTTACTGCTCAGGTCAAAATTAACCAACTATTTTTATGCGGAAAGTAAAAAAAACATAAGCTTAGAGAACTCCATAGGTTCTGCCGCAAGTTTTTTTGCAAGAAACATCACTTACTGACAATGTTGATCAAAATACAACAGTAATTCATGGCAGATACGATAACCGCATAAACTAATAATGTTTGTACGCCAACATTTGAGTCATAAAAAAGTTGACAACGTATCTTGAGTTATTGGCGATAGAGCTTCCAAGTTATTGGAGTTTTTGGGGAATATCCACGAGCGAATGAAAATCGTGCGTAAAATTCTGCTGATTTCTACACGATAGATTATACATTCAGTCTGTGGCGGACGGGCTACCGTCGCAAGCACAACACTACCGCAAGCTACAGACATCCCTACGCTCAACCGGTCCAGGCGCAGCGGTGGATCCACGGCGCGCGGGGCAGCGGCGAGGATCCTGCTCCCAGTCGCCGAGCGCTCGCGCCAGTGCACAGCCAAACCTCTCAACGCACACCCGCGTCGCTTCGCACTACGCTCGCGCCCGCGCATTCTTATGTTTCATATTGTATAAAATCATACTTTCAGGCTTACCATCTTGTCCAAACTGTTGCATCACATCCTTGCTGCATCTATCTTCCGCTTGAGCTTGCATTCGCGCTTACATCGCAAATAAACGAATTAGTGGAGCTACTGCGTTCATATTAAATCAATCACCCGTAGCGTAGTACCCATATTGGTGACCCGCCTGTGTGTTATAAGAACACGTTATTGAGCGCCGATAGCGAGATGTCGACCGATGGAAATACGAAACCGGGGTCCGGAGCGCAGCCGAAGGACGACAATACTCGCGACGCCTCTGTATCCGGTTTTGTCGACCGCGTGGCTGTCCGGTTGCCGCCATTTTGGGCAGAAGATCCGGATGTATGGTTTGCCCAGGTGGAGGCGCAGTTTGCTGTTTCTGGTGTTAAGGACGACGCGACAAAATTCAACCAGGTTGTTTCCCAACTTGATCAAAGGTATGTGAAGGAAGTGAAAGACCTCATTAAGAACCCGCCGCGCACAGAGAAATACCCGAAATTGAAGCAAGAGTTAACGAAACGTCTATCGATTTCTAGAGAATTCCAAATAAGCCAGCTACTGTCTCACGAGGAATTGGGCGATCGTAAACCGTCTCAGTTTTTACGCCACCTTAAAACCCGAGCCGACGGAGGGATATCGGATGAATTTTTGCGGAACATGTGGTCGAGCCGACTCCCGCAACACGTGCAGGCAATCATTATGTCTCAGGCTTCTTCTAGCCTTGAGGATGTGGCAGAGCTCGCGGATAAGATTTGTGAGGTATCCCCATCGTCACAACAGGTAGCTAGCACCACGTTTAATGTTGACAGTTTATTACAGCGCATGGATCAGTTGATTACGTCACGCATCCAGTCGGAGCTTTCGCGTCAGATTTCCCAGCTGACTGTGAATCGTGGCCGTGACCGTGGACGCTCGCGCAACCGTTCTTCAGGGCGGTCGAGGAGTAGAGGTCAGAGCCACAACCGGACACCAGGTATGTGCTGGTACCATAATAATTTTGGTGATAAGGCACGCAAATGCACAGCTCCGTGTAATTTCAAGTCGGGAAACTCCCACGGCAGTCAGTAGAAGCGGCCGCAGACTGTCGGGCTACCAGCCGCTTATTCGTCACGGACAGGAAAACCAAGGTGCAATACCTCATTGATACCGGTTCCGACCTTTGTGTACTGCCACGTCGGTTCCTACGTCAAGCTAGGAATCCTACCGACTACAGTCTCACAGCAGCAAACGGCACCATTATTCAAACATACGGCACTTTGAATTTACACCTGGACCTGGGACTGCGGCGAGATTTTACTTGGAATTTTGTGGAAGCGAACGTGGACAAGCCTATTCTAGGTGCCGATTTTATCTCACATTATGGCCTTCTTGTTGATTGCAGAAACAGTCGGTTACTGGACAGCCTAACCACAATGTCATCAGCAGGATCACTCAGAAAATGCCACGTGTCAAGTATCAAGGTGATATCCGGTAACAGTGAGTACCATAAATTATTGGCTCAATATCCTGCTTTAACAAAGCCGTCAGGTGTACATCGACAGATCAAACACTCTACTGTTCACTACATACGTACCACGCCAGGCCAACCAGTTTTCTGCAGACCACGACGACTTGCCCCTGATCGTTTAAAGATAGCCAAGGAACAATTTGATGAAATGGTTCGCGATGGTACTGCTCGCCCTTCAGACTCACCTTGGGCATCTGCATTGCACCTGGCACCAAAGAAGGATGGTTGGAGACCCTGTGGAGACTACCGCGCCCTCAATGCACGCACGATTCCAGACAGGTATCCTATCAGGCATATTGAGGACTATTCCCACAGGCTAGCAGGTTGCAAATTATACTCCAAAATTGATTTAGTTAAGGCATATAACCAAATTCCGGTCTTTCCAGAGGATATACCAAAAACTGCCATCACGACACCGTTCGGCATGTTCGAATTTCCATCTATGTCATTTGGACTACGGAATGCAGCACAGACTTTCCAGAGATTCCTTGACGAAGTGCTTCGGGGCCTGGATTTCTGTTACTCTTACATTGATGACGTTTTAATTTTTTCCAAAAGCGAGAGAGAGCACCTGGAGCATCTCCAGCAGGTTTTTGAGCGGCTACACAACCATGGTTTACTCATCAACGAGGGTAAATGCAGTTTCGGCCAAAAGGAGGTAACATTCCTTGGTTACACCATTTCTGAAGATGGCACGCGCCCCATGGAAGACAAGGTGCAGGTAATACAGGAGTACCCACCTCCAAAAACCGTCAATGGCTTACGCAGATTTTTAGGGATGTTAAATTTTTATAGACGTTTCATCCGTCACGCCGCCGAAGATCAAGCTCCTCTACACAGCATGCTCACTGGACCTAAGGTAAAAGGCTCACAACCACTCACCTGGACTACAGAGACCCTGCAGGCTTTTAACAACTGTAAGGCTAGTATAGTCAAATGTACACTTCTCTCTCATCCTGTTCATAACGCACCACTAGCTCTCGTCACCGACGCCTCATCTACTACGGTAGCGTCAGTTCTCCAACAGCTGGTAAACGAGGAGTGGCAACCACTTGCTTTCTATTCCAAAAAGATGAATAAGGCTCAACAAAAGTACAGTGCCTATGACAGGGAGCTGTTAGCAATTTACGAAAGCGTGAAACACTTCCGTCACATGGTCGAAGGTAGACATTTCGTGATTTATACTGACCATAAACCAATCACATTTGCATTTTATCAGAAGGATCGTCACTGTTCGCCGAGACAGTTCAACCACTTGGATTACATATCGCAGTTCACGTCGGACATCAGACACATCCCTGGTAAGGACAATGTTCCAGCAGACACTCTTTCGAGGATCGAAGCCATTTCATCTCCTCCCGACACTGCTACACTGGCACACTCACAGCAGGATGACGCAGAATTACAGGAACTTATTTCCTCAAATTCTTCTTCCCTGAAACTAGAGAAAGTCCCAGTGCCAGGTACAAGTTACAGTCTCTATTGTGATGTCTCTCTGTCGAGGCCTCGTCCTTATGTCCCTAAGGAGCTGCGTCGGCAGATCTTCAACTCTTTACACTCCATGAGCCACCATGGAACCAAATCAAGTATCAAACTTATAACAGAAAGGTTCGTCTGGCCCTCCGTGCGCAAGGATTGTCATAGTTGGGTCAGAGCCTGCGAAGCATGCCAAAGAAGTAAGGTACAACGGCACACTTCTTCCCCTTTGAGCAACTTCCAACTTCCGGGAGAACGATTTAGTCACGTCCATATAGACTTGATTGGCCCACTTTCTTCTTCTGACGACTACAAATACTGTCTCACAGCCATCGACAGGTATACCCGCTGGCCAGAGGTTCTCCCTCTCAAGGACATAACAGCAGAAACTGTAGCAAAAGGTTTTTGTGACACCTGGATTTCACGCTTTGGTTGTCCGCAGATTTTGACATCAGACAGAGGCCGCCAATTTACATCCCACCTTTTCAAGACATTGACAGATCTCTGTGGAGTCCAGCTACGCCACACAACTTCCTACCATCCTGCTGCGAACGGCATGGTCGAGAGGTTACACCGCACCCTGAAGGCTGCGATCATGGCGCATGGCGAGAAGAGATGGACGGACATACTCCCCGTGGTTCTTCTCGGCATCAGAACGGCGTGGAAAGAAGATCTCAAATGCTCAGCAGCCGAGATGATATATGGTGAGCCATTGAGGATCCCTGGTGAGTTCATTCACTATACTAAATCTCAGACAGTTCCACAACCAGATTTCGTTTCGCAACTACGAGCCCACATGTCAGAGCTCAGACCTCAACCAGCTTCTAGACATTCAAATAATACTGTTTTCGTGCATGAGGACCTACAGAAATGTACACACATATTTCTCCGTAAAGATGCCTTACGTGGAGCACTACAAGCACCGTATACGGGACCACACAAAGTCATTACCAGAACAGATAAGACCGTCACTGTTGAATTAAATAGAGGACCAGTGACCGTCTCAATTGATAGATGTAAACCAGCTTACACTCAAGCTAATAACGATGTTGTCATTCCTGACAACCCCCTTCCTTCTTCCTATTCAAATCAAACTCTTCTTCCTAAAATCACTCGTTCAGGACGCAAAGTCAAGTTTCCTGATTTCTATTCCGCAGGACTTTAAAACTCCAAAGGGGGTGATGTGGCGGACGGGCTACCGTCGCAAGCACAACACTACCGCAAGCTACAGACATCCCTACGCTCAACCGGTCCAGGCGCAGCGGTGGATCCACGGCGCGCGGGGCAGCGGCGAGGATCCTGCTACCAGTCGCCGAGCGCTCGCGCCAGTGCACAGCCAAACCTCTCAACGCACACCCGCGTCGCTTCGCACTACGCTCGCGCCCGCGCATTCTTATGTTTCATATTGTATAAAATCATACTTTCAGGCTTACCATCTTGTCCAAACTGTTGCATCACATCCTTGCTGCATCTATCTTCCGCTTGAGCTTGCATTCGCGCTTACATCGCAAATAAACGAATTAGTGGAGCTACTGCGTTCATATTAAATCAATCACCCGTAGCGTAGTACCCATAAGTCAATGATTCATTTTTGGAATCAACCTGGGTACCTATAACAAAAGACAACTAAAGCGTAACCACAAAAAAGTTGATATCGGTAACAAAGTCCACTTGTTTACTAGTAACAAACAAACTGCCACCACTAATCCTTCTGTCCAGCGCGAGTGCTCCAATGGGAGGTCAAAGGGATGATTGCCATGAATCATACTTTTGACATTCCATTGCATCATTTAGTGGCCCATAGTCATCTGCGGTTGTTCCTGGGTTTGACATGATTGTTATATTATCTGCAGTAGTAAACCAAAAACTACTGTGAAGGTCCCTGAGTGTGTGTGTGCACGCTCTAGCGTGTGTTCTGTGTAACAGTCAAACACACAGTTAGTTATTAATGAAATTTTAAATTACTTTCCAACGAATACATCTGTCAAGCCCCACGGCTGATGACAGACTCGTCACTTTTACAAAAACCTATGAAACTATTCGATTCATAATTTAAAGGTTCGAATGCCGTCAGATTATTACCAGCCATGTTCAACATAAGGTTTCACTCAGGCTCTACAGTACATAACATAACACCGGTATTCACCGAAGGGTCAGACAGTAGTGTACATAATAGTACACCCACATTTTGAAAGTTACGGTTAAATCCCATGTACTAGGAGAACCTTTTACCATAAACACACAAAAACAGACTGGGCTGCTACTGAGAAATTCCTGATGACAGAACTTAACAAGACTTTGCCAGACCTTAAAAAAAACAAATTCTAAACCAACGAAAATTTTTCCTGGAAAATTGATAAGGAAGGGATGGAATAGATGTTCACTAATAACTTAAAACGGATTTTAAATTTGGTATACGTTGAAAATTGTAAGCTAAAGTAAATGAAATAAAGCTAGCAACAAAAAAAAAAATTGTGTCCTAAAAATAGCTTCTAGTCTGGGGACCCTGATCGGCGGCCAGAGTAAAAAAGTTTGCCATCACGAACGAATAAGGCCGGAACAAGTTTTGTTACTGTTGTAAACGTATAAGGATGATTTAGGCGACTTGTAAAAAGTTGATAATATGTAATGCCGAGACTCCGAGATTTATGATTAATCCCTTGCTGAGATATCTTCTATCTAAGTCCTATCTTGTGACAGTTAGGATGTATGACAACAAAAATAAGTTAAAGCAATTTCATTGGGAACCGGATATTATTGAAGTGCCATTTTGTGCCTAGTTTATAATTTTTCTTTTGACATTCTCGTTTTATTGTTTTATCGACAGCAGTATATATATTATATTTGGAAAAGGCGTGATGATTGGAGCAGTGGTTGCCCAGTGGTAATTGTCTCGACTTACGAGTTGTAGGAGTCGAACCCAAGCGATTTGCTTTGTGTAAATAATTTCATCACCACTGCTCTCTAAACGGTAAACATCGTAGGGAAACCTGCATGTCCTAGAATCAGAAATTCAAAGACATGTGACATCCACCAATGAGCAATTGGCCCGCGTGGTGGATTATAGCCCACTCTCTCTCGAAGAGAGGAGTTCTGTGTCCCAGCAGAGGGATCTGATGACTGATGACGTCATATAAGCTTCTTGACATCTCGAGCCGCTCGGTAAACAAGCGTTTACTAAAAGGGGTTACAAGTTCATCTGCCCAAATTTTGCGTGCAATTCTCAGCGAGTCCACAACTATACACTAGTATCCACCTACATTTGTGTATTACCCTTTTACACAAAAATATTTAAAAATGTATTAGATAAGACATGAAATAAATAAACGAATAATAATATCCTTGGACATTTCACACAACGCCATTTAGTCCCAAGCTAAGCAACCTAATGCTTGTGTTATGATAACGAGATGGTTGATAAACTACTTATAATATACATTTTTTGTTAATACATACATAATTTATTATAGATAGAAAATACCCAGACCCGGAACAAATACCTGCAGGTCGAACAAATACTTGTTCCGTGCGGGAATCGAACCCGCTACATGCTGCGCAGCAGTCAATCGCTCAACCACTGCCGTCTGCACCGTGTCGTCAAATACACGTTAATCCGTTAATCCTTAAAATCTCATTACTAGCTTAATCAGCCTATAACGTTCCTACCGCTGCTGGGACAAAAGTTGTGAGAAACCTCATTAAATATGTTTTTAAATCTTGGTCCGTTTAAACAAATACCCTAATCTAAGATCTTTCTATCAAATCACACGCTGCTATAAAACTGATAAAACGTCTCATCTTTCAAAACAGAGAGTTTAATATGAAGCTACTAGTCGCGCCATCTATCGAACTGCGGGCGAACTATTCATTGTTCACATGTGCGGCCAGTACTTGGCTGTAATAAATCGCATTTATCTCAGTTACCGGCTAATGAATAACACTTAAAGTTGTATAAGTTTCTTCTTTGTTCATATATCATTATTATTATTATTCATGCACTTAAGCACGTATTCTATTTTATTTCTTATAGCAGCCTGGAATCTGGATTTATGCTCGGTTGATAGCAATAGGCTCGACACTTTGGGCGCTGAAACATAACAGGCAGAATGTGGGTGTACTAAAGGTACCTGCTGCTTTGGAATGGGCAACTAGCTTCATCTTTCTGACTGACCGACCCCTTGACAATTCAAAAGTGCCTGTAATTGGTTTATTTGAAACTAATATTATAAAGAGGTAAATTTTGTAAGTTTGTATGTAGGGGGTAATCTCCAGAACTAATGATCCAATTTCAAAAATTTTTTCACTGATAGAAAGCTACTTTATTCTTGAGTGTTATAGGCTATAAATTATATTTATATCATACATATTAGCCGAGCTATCGCAATTTTCTTCTAGCAAGTCGGAAAGAAATACCTCCGAAAACAGAATTATTTGCATGCGCTGCCTAAACAGTTACATCGCAACTTTCCGCGGACGAAGTCGCGGGCAGAAGCTAGTTTGAAATAAATACTTTGAGTTTGAGGTACCCTGCCTAACCCTTCAGGAAATACTGGCGTGATGGTATTTATTTATTTTATATAAAATCACCTATTGTTGATTTGTTGGCATTGTTCCACTGACAGTGCCTGAATTATGGGAATAATCTACCTACTCGAAGAACGTTGAAATTCGTTTAGAAACATTTTATTTCGGATACGTATTTTTAGTTCCCTTCAGTAAAAAGCGTGTTGCATGTTTCATTTTAGTGCCACACATATTTATTGGTGAGGAAATATAAATTATTTGAACGTCTATAAATCTATCGACACGTGGTAAAATGGTCGCAGCGAACTAGCAAGTAGATCAACACTAAACGGAAATCCTTTTGAATATCTTGCAGAATAAAATTGATTTTGATATTTTATTAATCTACGTTTTATTATCAGAACTCATGAAGAAACAGATCTACGCATACAATATTTTTGTATTTTTTGTTGTCACTAATTTGTAAAAGGTTATGTATGATATTGAGTATAACCATCGGCATCTTAATGGAAACCAACTGCCAATTCAACTAACATATGCCAATGATTTAAATTTCATTTATTTGTTTAATAATATGGCTAAAAGTTTACTGAACTAACAATATGAGTTTGTTTTCCTAATTCATCCAAAGATTCTCTTTAAAAGATCGCTTATTTAGCTCTAGGGCGGCAACCTTGTGTCACCCTATGATTTCTTCATTTATGTCTATTCATTTATATGGTGTATATTATCATCATCATCGGCCTAGCCTTTTACCAACTATGTTGGGGCTGGCTTCCAGTCTAACCGGATGCAGCTAAATACCAGTATTTTACATGGAGCGACTGCCTATCTGACCTCCACAACCCAGTAACTGGGCAAAACGATATCCCTTGGTAACACTGGCTGTCAGATGATTTTCGGGCTTCTGACGACCCATAACGACTATCAAAGATGCACAAATGACAGCCGGGATCAACGACTTAACGTGCTTTCCGAGGAACTAAAAGTGTATTCTATTCCATTCATTAAAATTAAGTTAAACACTGCCTTAACGATAGCTTGGTGACGAAGGGAAACAGCAGCGCATTATGTCCAGTAATCAATACTGACGGTGACAGATGACGTGTAATGACGTATGATCAAGTATGGCATACCAATAATATTGGTCATATTAATACACACAATTGCACATAACACTGCCATCCCCAGCATCGGTCGCGAAGGGTAGCATGCTACGTCAGCGTTGCGGTTAACCGGCGCGCGACGTCGACGTCGCCCTACAGTCTGATTGATGACCTCCAGCGGGCTGTGACGACACGTCACGTCATATTAATAATTACACTTGACCTTAGGTCGGTCTAAAGTGAACTTAAATAATGTCTCCGGCCTCAAAGTTAAACTAGACTTTGGTATTAATTATTACGAGTATAATTTCTGACAGATGGTCGGTTTGCCAAGTTTGTCGAGGTTATGTAGATATTGGGCTCGATTGTTTGTGTAATTAATTTAAGGGTAATAAATTAGTACTAGAATAATGGAGTAGGACGTCAAGAATAGCCTCAGGGTTTTCACAAAAGTAGGTAGGTACCTAACTGAAAATTAACACAAAAGCTTTTTTTTACGGCTAAATTTTACATTGCGTACTGATATCTTAAGTTCTAGGAAAAAAATCATTTTTGAGAATTTTTTTATTAAGTTATTCATCCCTTAAAATTAATACAAGTGTCAATCGCTCCGTGTCGGTTCGATTTCGAAAATTATTTATCAAACAATTCGTTATCTCAGCGACTCGAATTGTCAAGAACGCCTTGTCAATGCATTTGTATGTGAATATTGATCGAGTTTCGTTACACAATTTGACATTGTCTAGCACTTAGCGATCGAAAACGATTGATCACGTGACATTACGAGAGCTTATTCCAATTCCATACATTTAGGATTTATCTAATTTCGTTATCGTTAATGAAAATGTGACTTTGTCTAGGCCCCCTGTCATTGGAAAATCCAATTACGCTTTTCAGAATTTTGTAAAGTCTACTTGGAAAACTTTTTGCAGCTGACTTAGGTAATAATTGATTACGACTGACTTCTGAGAAAATAGATTTGAATTACCTAAATATAATACCCCACCGTCATACAGTATGAACTATTACTGGGGTATTGTGATTGTTACTGGCGGTATTTTAATGTCAACAGTATATTTAAGTTAATAAATTTCACAAAATTTAAATGTTAGGTATGTGATTTATGTAAAATCGCTTAGTGCTTAACTCTTGCCCCAAACGCTTTCTAAATGTGAGGGCGTAAGCGTACAATACAATGTATCACCAGATTAATGTGTGCGCCAGTGATGTGTGAGACTCGATGTGGACCTACCTAAATCCGCACTATTCGCTTTTCCCCATTCTCACTGACCAGTACCACTTGTAAACCTACGAAATTCAACTAACCAACCCAAAAATTTCTTTCGCCGAAATTCAAATACCGAAATAACTGCAACCATTGAATTCTAAATTGCATTTCGCATTTTGAAAAAGCAATTCGCTTTCTATCTAGCTGACTCGATAATTGCTTGTGATAATTGGATTTCCGGTCATAAAAATGTAAAAAACTGCTCGGTATCTGAACCGCCCTTTGCCGTCAGCTTTCAGAGGGGTGTCGCTTATTTATATGCTAATGCAGCGCTGTAGAAATGCCACGCACGACTTAGGTGTTGCACCTGTCCAATTATAAGAACAACATTTTCCCCTATGTGCATTTTCATGGAATTTTCTGCATGGAAATTGGGGAAAATTTCGCCACGTCTGAACGCCGCGCCACCTTGCTGGCGAATATTTCGCTTTTGCACAGGCAGCCGTTTGTGTAAATTATTACTTTGGAGGTAGATTACTGCACGTATGTTTACATAGCTTCTAGTTTATATTCTGTTACTTTGCATACTGTATTTTGGAGTTTTTAACAAATCTCTAGAAGTGTTACCTTTCGTGCGATTCGAGTTGAGTTCAAAGTAGATAAATGGCATTTCTCGACACTTACTTATCACCTTCACGGTATTATCTGCGACGCCATTTGTGTTGGTGCTGTTTCACCCATTCCCCCGTACATTAGTATTCATGGAAGTCAGTCGATCGAGAAAAGAATTTTCGCGGCTCCGTCCAATCTTGACGAGGGCTGGACGGTGCTGAGTGGTTCCCATTTCCTCTCCCTTTATTTTTTCTCCAACAACTTAATGGAGTCGTAAAGAATGGGCTGGTATTTCATTATAATGTTTTAACTTCATCCGCGACGCGAAGGGTAATTGTATGACATTTTAATATTCTTTTGGTAATAAGAAAAGCAAGTCTTGTGGAACCGAGAGTTAAAGGTTCTTAACGTAGCGCAGTTACAGTCACGTGCAGTCAAGACATTTTAAAATGAAAAACGTAGTACCAAACACTATATAACAAAAGCTATTCTTTAAACTAGTTAAGAAAATAAAGTAGTTTCTCGCTTGCAGCATGTAACAGATGTGGGTACACAGAATAACAGAACAGGGCATCCATTCAGCTCTCGCGCTCCCAACGCAAGAATTTATCTAAAGCAAATCTCATTGTTCAGTGGATCCGCGGAGACGTGAGCTGAACTCGCAAGTAAGACAAATTCCCATCGAGTTGATTAAAGTTGTCAGCCAGGAACGCGAGAGATGCAATTTTGCCACAACCGGCAAATATTACGCGTCCCGCCGTCAAAGCCGTAGGTACTATGAACTGGATTGTTCCCTTGGCTCTTGTAGATTGCGTATTTGTTAACGTGAATAGGCATTCCCTTGATAAGCGGGTTCCGCAAAATTCGTTTGAGACCACAGAGAGATCCGCCCACGAAATGAAGTGCAGCCTTATCTTAAGTAGCTTATCACGGTATGGAGGCCTATTTCTGAAAATACTTTCGTAAGACGATAAAATATCTCTGTTTTACTTTGAGTTCAATAGAAAACTCTTCGGAGGACAACATTTTGTTCGTTTTTAAGCGTCTTAGCTAAGTTTACTTACGTTCAAACTGTGACCTGAAATCGTGCTCTTTAAGTTGTAACTAGTCTGTAATCGAAACTTTCTAGACACTAAATAATACCTGACGTCGTTTCAAGCTGCCGCTGAAATTATGCAGCAATAATTTCATAGTTCACAAAGCACAAAGTAAAGCGTAGAATGTAAGTTATACGCTCACCGTAAAGTGGCCTTAAGAGAGCTTATAACAGGTCTGAACACATTGTGAAGAACCTTCCAGAAAATAAGACTGTATAGAATAACGGATAGGTGGGAGTCTGCAGCTTTGTGGCTCAAGTTGTATTTGTTATGAAGCTGCTGCAGCCAAATTCTGCAGTGTATTTGTGATGAGTTTGCAATTGAACTACAGCTAAATTTCTAGCTATCTGTCACGTTTGTAAATTATGGAGCTTGACTACGCAAATGTAGCGCTTTGTAGCGAAATTACGATCGCAATTCACTGAAATAAACTAGCTGTAGTTCTAAATCTGTGTGCGGCCATCTGAATACTTTTGTTAAACCGCATCAAAAGTACTTATCAATATCATTTAATAACAAATTATCATTTTAAAAGGTTTCTTTATTTTATTAATATAACTGTAGATTATTGTAAAAAAAAATACCTACTACAAAACATACAATCTTATCCTTATCGATTTCTGTGATCTCTTCTAGATTGTTACTTATAAAACCTATCTAACGAGTGCGAACCACAACTTTTAGAAACCCCGTGTTTTATGTTTTATTAAGTACCTAATTAACAAACCTCGTAGATCCCGGTAAGAAGCAACAACAATTTCGAATTTTATGTTTCCCGAGAAATTTCGTGGATTCACAAAACACTTGCACATTGTAGAGCCACAAACTGGGAAAAGTAGCTCGAAATACAGGCAAACTCGCACTGCTATTAAACAGAATAATCAAACAACATAGCGTTGCAAATTCGGCCCAAACTCCACTGCTAGGCAAGATTGCTCAAGTGAAAAAGCACGTAGTGTACGTATAATAACGGTTATTGCGAAATATTTCTGAACGTAATGCCGCTGATATTTCTAATCCACAAAATCCTTGGCACGCGAGAGCTAGGGATTACACATTCAAATAACGCATGCTACTCGCTATACAGGGGAGGTTTTCCATTACGTACACGGAGAACTACGCAGCACTATGACTCCTGTCCCTTCCTACGTAGGAGACTCAGTTTTGAGCCGAGTTTAACACAGTGCTCCCCGTGTTTGGAGTTAGAATCGCACTTAAGTAAACTGGGATTTAGCCCAATTTCGGAGCTTATGCTTCTAAAGGTTTGCTTGCACCGGAGCTGCATTGTTATTTAGGCACATAAACGTAAAGTCAGTGTATGTGAGCGCCGAACCAGCCTTCATTTAGTGTACGAACTCACTTGATACAAAATCTAATTGTTACTCTATTCAGAATAGAGCTCATTTCGTTTCTTAAAAATAATACCTTGTCAATGCGAAATTAGGGTTCATCTGAACATGAACAGTTGTGTTCTACATGCAACGAATTGTTTGTCAAGCATTGTAAATGTGTTATCTACCTTAGCACCCGTGCGTCGTCATTTTTAGTTATCATTAGTCATGATCACGAATTAATATCAAAGAATCTGATACTAGACGGAAAAAATTGTTTTAGAGCTTTTTCTTTGTTTCCGGTTGGGCAGAGGTATACCTGAACCACACGCACGTTTTGGCAGTTAGGTATATTTACATCCTATGTAGGTTATAGGGGGTGAGCCCATCGCCATCAACCGGGCACAAATCCAGATTCCGGGCTTTTACAGAGTAATTTCAAAGAGAAAAACCCAATGACACTTTGCCCAACCTGGGAATCGATGCCAGAATCTCGTACTCACTAGTATCACTTGCGACCACTAGACCATCGAAAAATTCAATGTAGAAAAAGACACAACAGTAGTCTAACTTAATAAACACTTGAACAGCGTAAACAAATATCTCACAGTAATCGCGATCTAAAAATAAAAAGCAAAGTGTGTTAGCAGCTTATCGCAAATTAATAATGGCGGAGAAACTTGTTACTCTGGCTACTGATTGCAGTGGCGAGTATCGCTTCGAGCCAAATAGAACAAACACTTTTAAGATTAGAACATGCAATTATTTTTCTTTAGAATCAATATAATTTCATGTAAAATTGAACCTTAAGCTTGGTTTTATTGGATGTATTATGGAGATAGGGCTTTATTCTATAAAAACAACTGAGGATTCAATAATTTTGAAAGATAAACAATTATAACCCATATTGAATAGGTCCCAATACAAAAGAAGAAGAAAGATTTGATGAATTTTCAGACATTAAAATCATTAATGACGACCTGGAATATAGCCGTGGTCTTCTTCTTTTCGTGTGGTTAGTGATTAACCTGGAGTCTGAGTTTTAATGCTGCCCGTGGGCCTCTGACTTAGCTTCACATACTGTTGAGAAAAATCTCTCAAGCATGCCGGTTTCCTCACGATGTTTTCCTTCACCGATTTTTAAGCAAGTGATAATTATACAATACGCACATGGATCTCAAAAGTCAGAGGTGCGTGCCTTGGGTTCGAACTCGTGACCTATGAGTTGGCAGTCCGACGGTCATCCCACTAGGCTATCACTGCTTTTTTATATAGCCGTGGTGACTCAATGGTAACGGTCGTGAACCCA
This sequence comes from Hyppa rectilinea, assembly GCA_951799385.1. Taxonomy (NCBI): domain Eukaryota; kingdom Metazoa; phylum Arthropoda; class Insecta; order Lepidoptera; family Noctuidae; genus Hyppa; species Hyppa rectilinea. The sequence goes on from OX637314.1 coordinate 8,977,799, forward strand.
GATAGGCACTTTATTTTGTGTAAATTATTTCATCACCACTGATCTCAAAACGGCGAAGGAAAACATCGTGAGGACACCGGCATGTCTTAGAACCAAAAATTCCGAAGCATTTGGGATCCGCCAACCCGAACTAGGCCCGCGTGGATTACGGCTCACTTCCACTCACATAGAGGAGGCCTGAGTCCCAACAATAGGATCCTGAAACTAATTTTTCATTCAAGTACAAAACCATGACCAAAAGTGCACTAAAAACTACCCCTTACAATAAACAGAAACAAAACAACGTATACTTTCCAAACGCAGTAATTTAAAACTTTTAATACTAGCGCACCTATACTGTAGAAGAAAAATATTGCACAAGAACAATTTCTGCAATTGGAAACGTAGAAGTTATGGCAATACTTTATATCTTCATACCAAGTCTAATTCAAAGTGAGCACGCCAATGAAAAAGGCACAAACTTTGTTATTGATTGTAGTTCCTTGTTCAAGAATGCAAGGAAACTCTATCCAACTAAGATATATGCGCGTACGCGTCTTGGATGATTAAAAGTTATAAATTAGTTCACTCAGTGCATTCTTACGGTGTTTAACAACAGTTTTCTGTTTTAACGCTGAAGTTTTTTGCAGCTGTGTCATTAAGTCTTTACATATTTTTTACTTTAACGATCTCGTAGTAATGAGACGGTATTTTTAATTAATTTAAATTTATGACAACTCGAATCGTTTAATTACGAAAGTCTAATCAACTAAATTGATGGTTTTGTCTCCAAAAGACAGCCGACCCAATTTACAAAACAATTTAGACCCCAAAACTTTAATACCTATGACAAAACCTGCCAAATTACGTTCCCGAAATCCGATAGCTAACTGGCCAATATATTAGAGCTCTGAACGAAAACCCAATTAAGTCTAATTTATATTTTCAATTCTGTAGCTAACCGTACCTCGTACACTAGACGAGAACGTCTAGTTTCCATTAAACAATATGAAAGTTTCAGACTTCAATAAAGTCGTTGACGGCTAAGCGCAGTAGATCTAAAAATCAATACTTTGATAGCAAAGTTTGCGTTGCACGATTGCGTTGTCCGTATTCTGATTGCAAGCACGTAGCGATTGAGTGACGTACCCCAGCAGACGAATAATATGTCGCCCCAGGCAAACGTTGGTAAGTTGGTTAAACAAGCCGAAGGGGGACATATTGGAATATTTACGTTGATTGCAGTTTTCTGATGTTGTGTTTGGGGTGTCGGGTTAGTGTCCAATGTCCACTCACAGGAATGATAAAGGTTTTTAGGTGAAGAAAATGGTTATTGCGGAAATTTATATCAATGATATCGTGATTTTATCATCGTTTACAAGTTAACATTGTAGGTTAACGTTGGCCGTTGGAACAATAAAGATATTTCACTATTATTTCAATAAACATTGTAAGGTTTGTTTACAAACGTTTCTTAAAGTAAAGATAGGTTGAAACTTCGAAATTGTATGGTTAAATAGACGTTACTGAATCTCAAAGAATAACGTTCGATTGTTTCCCGTTTTTATCGTCAATAAGTTAATTCGGATCAGCGAGTAGAAAATGTAGCCATTAGTAGGTACTCAGATCTGCCTTCTTACGCTTCAGGGAAGCACGTGGCGGCTAACGTTATCAAGAATCTTTCAACCGATTCTTGGAAATTTATGCTTATTTATATAGACACAGTTCTGCGTATAAATTATACTAGCAGCTACGAGCGGCTTCGCCTGCGTGAATGTCGAAAATTATCCCAAGGGAACGTACTACTGGGATAAATATGTGTTAATCCAGTTCATACACTACCTCTGTGCCAAATTTCATCCAGATCCGTTCAGCCGATTGAGCGTGAAGGACGGACAAACATACAAACTTACACACACACACTCAAAATCTTTCTCGAAATTTAACCCGGTTCGAGGGCGTAAATTATCCTAAGATAATGTACTGCCAGGATAAAATGTTACCGAGGTAAGTCCTAATCGAAATCCGTTCTGCCGTGAACAAGGTATGAAAGGGTAAAACCAGAATGAATATTAGTAAAAATGCAAGAACTCGAATTCGAACCTGTCTGTTTAAATCTGGATGTTTAAAAGTTTAGTAAGTTCCAAGGATAAATATAAGATACAACTTCCTGAAATAACAAATAAATAGGCGCACAACCCCTGCCCACAGTTTGTAGATTGCAATGGCGATCACGCAACCTGCTTGAGTGACAGCCGACAAGCCTCGAAATATTGCATTTACATTACCGAATACGTATTATTAACTTTCGTGTCTAGCACGACGAAACAGTTAATGCATTGCGTCTTGAACACGCAACGTAAGTAGTCGTGTTGTTTATTTTGAACAATTATTCTTTTCAGACGACGTTAAACCTTTTTAAAAACGTGTAGTAGGTATACTGAATTCAGACGTAGTTTAGTTTTATTTCTGTTGCTCGCGCTAAGATTTGTCGCTTTTAACACTTAAGTGTTTCACTTTCTAACATTATGTCGGAAAAATAAAATCAAATACAAAATACTTCACTTTCGCATAGAAGGTGACGGCGTTATGACATAGACGTGGTCTAGAAAATTATTTTACTAAGTATATCCTAAAGGAAATAACTATGGAAAGAAATATTCATAAGATGTTGTAAATGATTAGTTACTAAGATCGTATTTAACTATTGGGTCAACCAAAATCAAAATATTTGATTTCACATAAACCTACAAGTGCACAGAAATATCAGAAGGTTTTCATTCTTTTTAAGGTTGGAAAGAAACCTTAGAAAGAGAGAAAAGGAAGGTTTCAATTTTCGGTCGTTTCAAAGAGTTGAACTTAGAACTAAGAAATTATGAATATAAGAATAATTGTGTTATTGTATTCATTAAAATATGAATAGAAACTACAACTCACCTCAAAAATATACGCTAAAATGAAAATTAAAAACATAACTGACCAAAAACTATCCCAACCAAAAATTAAACCGTATGAATAGCCAGTAAATCGTCTTTATAACACCAAACCTTTAGGTACCAAGCTACCGTTTAAAATCCTGATGAATTTCCCATTTTACGAGGAGAATAATAAAAGCGGATCACATTAATTAACCGTGTATCTACCGGCTGATTAAGAGTGCAGTACCGAAACGCTATAGGGTCAACTTTAATTGGCTCGCTGTTGTATGTTAGATGTGCGATACAGCAGCCGGGGGTTAATGAATAGAACAACATGTGGACAGTTGTTGTTGTTGGGCGATGTCGTTTTGTTTTGTAATTGCGTGTTAGAGGTTGTTTCGGAATGTTTGGGCTATATTAGTTGCGGCCCAAGTTTTGGCGCAATTAGCTTGCCTTGATGAGGTTTTGGGTGGTTCGGGAAGGTCTCATTTTGCTGGGACTGAAGATAAAAGAAAGGGTTTTTGCTTTGTTTCCTTGTTTCAGAACTAACTTTATATCGTGGTAGGTATTTTTTTATTATTAGTTTTGGACGCTGGTCCTCGGTAATACTACATATATAACCAGAGCAATAATAGGTTGATACTGCCAGTAGGTTAACAAAACACAATATGGATTTCTAAACCATAAAATTTTAATTAAAGTGCAATACTGCCAACCGAATTTCGTTAACAGAATTAATTTTGGAAAGCCGAGATTAGTATAGGTGTCACTTAGTTTCGGATGGGGCATGATACAGTTCGTTGATGTACGGGACCCCACCGAGAGAGCTCAACTATGTTATTCACGGCGCAACTCACTAAGTCTTTTCAAACATCCACTTTTCCGACGCAGGGATTAGTATACTTTCTCCATCCCAACACGAATTATTAATATACCAAAGTTATATCCATAAATATGTATGTTTTTGCTACGCATCGCTGAGCTAAAATCTTTGATTAATATTTAATAACAATTCTCAATTAAACATGTTTCAGCGTATGAATTAATGATCAAGAGACGAGCTAATTTCGTCATCAGAAATTCAGAACGTGAATGAACAAAAAGACAGTAATTTCGTCGAGAAATTAAGTTTTAATAGAAAACACTCGAAACGAGAAAGTGCGCGTTTCTGCGGGTTGTGTATTTAACGCGGATGTGAATTTCGCCGCATCCGGCCAAAAATAAATGAGCTTTCTTCCGCTTACTTAATTTACTGCCACGGCCGAAACGAGCTTACAGTCTGAATATATTAAAATTAATATTTCGCACTCGCTTAATGTCGTCCTTACCTCGGTGTGATTTGTTAACACCAAGCTTTTATTGTATTAGGGTTTTACACAGTATTTGTAATTTACAAAATGCTACTATTACGACCGGAGTCAAAGGTAATTAAAGTTAATTAAAATGAAATGTTTTCGCCTGCATAATTTTCTGCAGAGAACGTACGTTACGTTTTAAACCTACACATCTGTCAAAACATTTATGCAAATGAAACCGAATATAACTTTTTGTTATTTCAGTTGTATGCTACCTTTCACACGTTTGAAATAATATTTAAAAGGTTTTTAAAATCAATTTCATAACCCACCCATCACTCTATCAAATATAAGTGTTGTACCTATCCAAATATAACATTTTAACGTACTTATTTAATCCAACATAATCAAAACAATTTTTCTAAGTACTTAGCGCTTTAATGTTTGTTTGAAAACTAACTAGAAAATTAATTTTCACTCATAACAAAATATTATACTGTCCATACCTATGTTATACATTAATGGGAAAGGAGATTGTTCTACGCCCATACATTGTTCGCCCTGGAGCCAACAGCATAGAAAAAATCATTTTCTATTTGTAAACTGCCCTTAGTAGCCCATAAGAACAAAGTTTCTTGACGGACACTTTAGAGAAAAGATTTATTTAAAGAAAAGGAACAGATTTTGAGGTTATTTTTAATAAAAGAAAACTTAAGTAATTCCTTCTAAAATCGCTATTTCTGTTTTCTACAAAGCATTAAACTTCAAATACAGTAAAATATTACCGTAAATATAGTTGTATTATGCCTTTTAGGTACCTACAGTTATTATTTATTGGTTGAAGTTTACTTTAAGCGAAGTCCGTTGTCCGTTGTCCGTTGTCAAAATGCTAAGGTGTCGTTTAAGCAGATCACTGAATCAGTTATTCGAAGCCAGGTCACGTTGAAAGCAATCCAAATTGTAGTCCGTTAAACAGAAACAAAATCAAAAACGCCAAAAGAAATCGCCAAATAGGTAGTTATTCACAACAACACAACACAGCCACAGGCACCGGCTGACGTAGTAACGTAGAGATGCTCTCTTGAAGATCAATCATTGTATATCGATTATCAATGACCACCTATTTAAACTGTGGTTTTAATTTAGTAGACCAAAATGACAGATCAATATGTCAAATGTAAATTAATTTGTTCCGTTTCAAACATAAACACGTTGTTGCTATGATTCTACTCCAATTAAATTAATGCTAAAATAAAATATTTTGTTCCCAACGAACAATGTGTAACGTTTTAGTTTGCGACATTTAAAAATAGAGTTTAAGTACTTAAAAAGTAAAAATATGGCTATTGAAGTCGTGAAATGGTTATGAGAACAATTCACTAGAGTTGCGTTGTAAATGACATTTCAATCGTTACATGAGAGATTTTCTGACAAGTGAAAAAACATAGTTCAATAGATGGCGTGGGTAAAAAATACGTTTTCGTTTTACTGGCTACTGATAACAAAAATAAGATCCGTAACGTAAAAAGAAAGCTTATTTGATGTCAAAAACCTGAGACAGTGACGTATTTTTTACAAACGCCTCTTTTGAACTAATATTTTCTCACTTGTGAGAAAATCCCTCATTCGACTAGTAAGTACATTTTGTGAGTTTGTTTTGTTCATTATATTTTCATCATAATCGTGCTAGGCCATATTCATCATAAGTTCCATTAAAATGTTCACGGAACTAATTCCATGAAAAAAATATGCATGAAAAACTTTTATGTTGCACATTTTCAATGTTTTGGAAGTGATAAATATCGAACATCCATTATTTATCACTAGATAATATGGACATCGTCGTCGATATCGATATTTATATAATATGAGCGAGAGCGACACTGTCAAATCTTTTGTGACATTCACATTGACAATTCCTTGAAAGATGGCGAGTTCAGTTGGTAATAAAATCAATGAGGTCACTTTTAAAAACCTATTAAGAATTAAACAGTGTCCGCTTGAATTTATTATTTTTAAAAAGCATATAAAAATATAATTAAAATTAACGTACACGTCAAATGTTTGTTGGTTATAGGGCGGTATAGAACAATCTCCTTTGGTCAAGCTTCCAACTAGACATTACTACAATTAATAATCAAAGACGTAACCATAGATAAATGACCTTAAAACCTACCTTTTGCATTTGAAACTGGCCAGTTCTAAAAACAATTGCAGTCTAATTTCGCAGCATTTGGCGTCAGCAGAAAAAAGGCGGGGGTCATTAATCGAGGCTGGCCTCATGGAGAAGCCAATGCTTACACACCCGTCGAACCGGTGAAATATGACCGAAACAAACGTGCAACTGTGCAGTTCAGATACACTCAAACTTGGGCTGCATTTTTATCTGCGTTTGGAAATGCGGTTTATAAAAAAAATACTAATTAAGGCACTTTATTTTCCGAAATAAGACCCTAATCAAAAGATATATTTTCGTGTCAATTAAGTATAGAAAAATCTCCAAGTATTACCAGGAAAACAACACCAAATTCGGCCAATTTTTATTTCAGGCCCATTCAACAACTGTCAGCAAAAAAGGCTGTATTTTTCCTAATCCGGAAAGCGCACGTCATCCTCACGTTCCGGCCTCGTTCCGCAGCCGTGTCCACGTCGCCGTTCCATCGTATACATCAATGAATTCTGTCCGGTCCGGACTTAATCGGACAAATGTACGTTTTATTTGGACAAGAAGGCCATTTAATGGTGCATTTGTTATTTATCGGTGATGATACTGGGGTTAACAGGGTAAACATAAGTACGGATGGGTCTGGTCAATGATTGTACATATTGATTAGATTTTGTTTGGAAGGATACAGTAGAAAAAGTGTAATACAATCTGATCTAATCATTTTGAGTAAATTGACGAATTGTAACAGACTAACAGTTGTTATTTCTATACATCCCAAGAATCAACTGATCCTCGAACTTTGATAGCAGAGACGAAAGAAAAAAGACGCCTATCCACACCTGAATCCATTATTGTATTATATGGATAAATCTTTACCTTACCAGTACATACTACTACGAGTAGGTACTAGGTTTACTATTACTAACCATTAGTTACAAACGAACCCCACAAACTCACTCCAACTCCTAACACGTTACATAACCCAACAAAATATACCATTATTTTAAAACAATTCAAGCTGAAATCCTAGCAAGATGAGGAGCTATTACGCAATGAACATTGCGCCAATTAACGGGCTGAGAAGCACCGATTCGATATTGCTCGTAACTTAATGAGTTCCGTTGTAAGACAAACTGTTCGGCTACTGGACACGAGCGCGCCAGCCAACATGAATAGATCCACTAGATGAGTTCACGTAACTTGTTTTTGAATTTTCTGTCGCTAAAAGCTTGATACTCGTATATAGAATTTTGACTAGATACGAAGACGGTCATGTAGATAGTTGGTGAATGTGTATAGATTTAAGAGAAATTAAACGGTTGAAAGACATGGTCAGAAACTAGGCTAAGTAGAAAAGCTTAAACAGAATATTTTCGTTTAGAAAACAAACAAAAGAAAAACATTTTTGGAAAAAATCGCTGACGTTACGATTTTTTCTACAGACTTGCAACGGACACTTTTATCTTCAACCTGCCACGAATCCAAAAATTTGCAAAAATTATTTCTGTCAGATCCAGCATTTGTTTATCTATGTTTCACTGGACTGGGACAAGTTTTAATTAAGGCAAATATCTCGCACGGGGCTGCGATGTGGACATTCCATTACAGCGTTTAGCTAGAGATAATGAAAATCATGTGTGACTTATGGGATTCACAGTTTTCAAGTTCACTTGGTGTTTGATTTATGTAATACGTTAGTATTGAGGACCTGGCTTGACATAAGGTTCGTTGTTGCACGGTACTCATTTTATTTTAACACCCTTATAATTTAGCTGCACTTGTAATTATCAAACACTTGGTAAAAATCTTGGAAGACAAGTTTTACCTATTTCTATTTGTCGTATCGAAATAAAACTTAGTACTTATATGTAGTGCGGATGACAATACTATAATTTGTTATCTTGAAGCTAATCTAATAATGGAGCCAGGAGGTGGATAGTGGAATTCTTCAGTGGCTACTAGCAAGCCCCCCGATTTTCAGCTCATGTGATTTAGTTTGACGAGACCAATAGATTAGACTTGGTAACGAGAGTCTGATGATGCAGCTACGAACTCGCTAGTGGAACTCTTCAGTGGCTACTAGCAAAAGTCCTAACTTCTGAATTAATTAAACAAAGGAAGAGTATACTAGACTGAAATGAAAAAATTAAAAATAATAATAATAATATCCTTGGACTTTTCACACAACGCCATATTGTCCCAAGCTAAGCAACCTAATGCTTGTGTTATGGTAACGAGATGGCTGATAAACTACTTATATACTTTTTTTTTTGTAAATACTTACATATTATAGATAGAAAAACACCCAGACCCGTAACAAATACTTGCAGGTCGTACAAATATTTGTTGCGTGCGGGAATCGAACCCGCGACATGCTACGCAGCAGTCAATCGCTCAACCGCTACGCCAACCGTGTCGTCGTCGCTGTAATATGTGGGTAGTTAAAGAAACCACTTTTGTTACGCACAAAAATAATGAAAAATGAATGATTTTTTTTAGTGACGTTCAAAATTGCATTTTCAAATGAGTTTGCCTTGGTTTTTGACAGTTACACCGTAACATTACAACTCTGTCACATAAATCCTGACGTCCTACTAGATCTAAGAGAAGTAAGCTCCGGCCAGAAGATGTATGGTTACTATGGGAACTTAAGGATCGTAATAAATTCACAAACCCTTCGCCTACGCGTTACAGGAAGAACCCATTTTTCTCAATCAGAACGTGGGAAATGACAACCATTTCCACTTCCAATTTGTTTTTTTGCAACGAAATTACTTTCTTTACAAATAGCAGTAATAACACGGCTTTGGACTAATGTGACCTATTACTGAAGAATCTGCTAATTAAATCAAAGAATAATTAAGAAACAGCCAAGAAAACCTTATTTTAAAAACAACCTATCTGAAAACCGATCTTCCTTAAACATTTTACAATTACCCGCTATTTAAACTTATTACCACTTTCTCATTACGATTAGTAACCGAACCAAAAAAAAAGAATAATTAAACAAAAAAATATATTCAAGACGAAGAAAATCGAAATTGCCCCTCCAAGGGAGGGTGCGTTGCTCCCTGGCTCCCTCGTGCCACAACAGAGACTGGTCAGAAGTTTCATAATGCTCCGTATACCGCACTATGGGGTGAGTATCTACCCACATAAAATAATAATTAGAATTAAGTGGTTGGAAATGCAATGCGTTTCTTTATAAGGCAATAACCGTATTTTGCTTTCTTCCTTATTATGCTACGGCTACATTTTCGTGGTAACACGAAATACATTGCGCATGGTCTCTCTCGCACACCGCTCCTTGCTCGACGTGTCGCTGAACAGCAGAAAGGAGTGAAGTTCGCAACCTTAAAGATTTTATAAAAACCTTCCTTTGTTTTAATGAAAAAAAAACAATCGTCGATTTCTAGCTGCGTTGAACGGTACGACAATAAATCACACTAAGAAGGTGACTACCATTTTTGTGAAATAGATTTACTTAGTGATTAATTTACTCTAGTAATAATAGGTAGAAATTTACCTTTGTGATGTTCCCATTATCTCCACATTTCCGAGTTTGTCATCTACACAAATCTTCAACACACTACTCACACAAACACTGATCACAACAACAACTCTAAACAATTCATCCATTAACACATAATTTAAAATCTATTGCGATTTTTACACAACACTGACAAGATTCCTACTTAAGTTATTTTTTAAGATTAACCTAATTCTCAAAACGGCAAGTGAGTCTTTACAAAACAAAATCACAAGTTACTACAATAGCTGATTTTGTTAGAATACCTGAAATTATTGGTGTGTCAACTTGAAACTGCTTAATTTGACGTTGTTAACGCTTTGAGTATTGTCAAACACGTTTTTCTTAGTTCAGAAACGCAACTGACGACGTCAAGCATGAGTTAAGCATGCTTTCTGTAAAATTTGAGTAAATTATGTTAGATTACTCAAATCTTGATAAGAGTTTACAAAAATAACTTAATTCAGAAGCGAAAAATAGTTTAAGTACAGATTAGGACGTTCTCAACTTCAAATTCTCAAATCAGGGTCTACTGAAGAAGAAGTTATCTAAATGGCAAATTCTTTACAGGGTGACTTGTAATTTGAAATATTACTTCCAGGACGTGATAGTGTGACCCATTTGCTACGATGAAGTCTCCCAGAAAGGTGAACATTCATGGGATGGGAGAAAATCTAAACTTTAAGTATTATTTTTAGTTTCCCAGTATATGTCACTAAATATCGATTTATACTTAAGGCATTCTGCCCTTAAGCCCTTTATAATAATAATAATAATAATAATATCCTTGGACATTTCACACAACGCCATAAAGTCCCAAGCTAAGCAACCTTATGCTTGTGTTATGGTAACGAGAAACACAATATGTTAAAAAAACTTTGCTTGTGACAGCTATGCGTACAGATACATAACATAATAATATTTTAACTATATTTATGTTGTGAGGGCGCGTGGGTCGATGGCAACGCCACAAAATGTTGCCATTTTTAATATTACCGTCATCAAAAGTGAAATTAAACAAATATATGAATTTTAATTATTAAAATGTTTTCTTTTCTCTGCTTCCTCATTAATTGATCGTTGATATTTGTTACGCTTTACATAGACTGTAAGTGAGAAGTTGTCAACTGCAGTTTTGGACTCGCTGAAACCTCCACTGAGGCTGGTAGCTGATTAATTTCTGTAACACCTTTTAGTAAAAGTGCCGTGCCGTCATGACGTTATCAGTTATCATGCTTTATATGGAATAAATGAACCACTGACGATAGCAAAATATCATATATTCGATCCAGCGTGTCCCTTGCTTGTCCTTCCCCAGCGAGTGTAGTAGCTTAGTTTGTAAGTTTTTTTAAGCCCTGGCTTGAGGCCCCAATTTATTGAGGCATCCTCAGACAAGTACAGTTTTGCAGTAGACAACCCCTTTTTTTTTTGAGGGTGGGAAGGGATTGGCAGACTCTTACTGACTAAAATCCATCCATGTTCCTTCCTTAGCCCTTTATGTTCCGGGGTAGCGGTAACCCTTTCGGACAATCCCGCTTACCCGGTAGGCTCGGCCTCTTCAAATACTAACATCTCTTTGAGGCGCGCGTGGAACATGTACGCGCAGTCCGGCACAGGCCTAGTCCTGATCGGGCGGTGAGCTACCCATTACTCACCGCCTGCAGGCCCGAGTAGACAACCCCTGGGTTTAACTGTCAATCAATCTGGTGGTACAATCAATCTGGATCAACGCCATCTATCTCACACTGGAGGAACTATGTAGTTAGATTTGACAGCTTACGTTTCGGAACGTCAAGTAATAACTTGGGGATGGTTGGCGTGGAGTAATGGCAACACCGAGCGAATAATCGAGTCAAATGTCGATCCGGAAGTATAATCGGTTATTTGACATTGACAGGTACTGACGTTGACAGGTAGGTTGGCTAACCTGTAAGTGGGGAGGCACAAGTGTGTGGTGACAGTTGAGTGAGGGCACTTTGAATCGGTCCGTCAGTCTGAGTGGACGTTTGTTACTCCGCGCTAAACTTTCCGCGCTCCTTAGTTCTTAATCGAGCCATCCTTGATTATTTTGTATTCAGTGCGAGTTAGCAAGTAATTAAAAGTGTTAACGTAGGTTTTGTGAGTGTTATTTCCGATGTCGACCCACTGATAACGAATCCCTTCGTCATCAATCTCTGTTAACTTAGATTTCTTTCTCGCCATCAAGTTTTTTGTCACTAGTGGAACTTCTAAACTTACCCTTCACTAGCCATAGCTCCCGCTCGTCATTAAGAGTGGGCACGCAAAGGGAAATTATCCTCACTTAACCCTCCTGAAGGCGTTAACTGGCACCTCAGCGGAGAGCTCTCGCCCACGATTACTTTATTATACAGATTGGAACAATTTTTCTCTAGCTTGAAAATATTTTTTTTTGTTTCTGTAGTCCTGGGGATGGTTAGGTTTACTGTAAAGCTTCATGGATGAGTCAAGCTGTGTGTTAATGAATCTAATATTATAGCTATGTGCTGTAAACACGCGAAATAATGTCCCAGTACTTTTTACCCTGAGTTTAGTGTCGCGTTTGAAGAATTAGGCCTGAGCAAAAACTTATCAGACATTTTAAGCATTAACTTTTTTTTGCTTTTTGATGCAAAATTGGGCAGCTAATTAATTTTATAAAAAAACTATTAATGAACTTTTCACACAGTCAGACGTAATCATTCGATCTGTGACCAAGGGCGAATTTCACCATTGAAACTGAACGCGACCAGCACACAAACCCCGTTTAAGGGCGTTCAGTGTCATTATTTTCTTTAAAATAACACTGACAGGTGTCACGTTTAACACCGTTTGAACGCGGTTTAGATGTGCTGATCGAGTTTAAACTCCACCAACCCAACCAAACCAACCACCAATCACCAAATCACATCATCATCATCATTTCACCAATTGATTTAAATCAATTGGTGAAATTGGCACTAAGTACCCACCTACTCAAATTATATTATACTTGAATATTTTTAATTAAAACAGATTTGTTATGATAAACCGAGAACTAGCTACAAGTTTACGCAAACCATTTCAAGCAGGTATTTTCAAAGCTGGTAATTTTCCCACGCCATTTGTGGATTTTATTTTTGAAAATATATTAGATACTTAGAATTCTGGCAACATTTTTTTTTCCACTACCAACAAAATATTTTCTTAGTTCACAGAGAACTTGAGTCAACATTCGAGATTGTGTGTAAAAGAAACAGAGAATATTTGTTTTCGACTACAAGTCCCGAATCACCGTTCACCGTTTCAAATCTTTAATTCTGTCCCTTCAATTCACGAGCCCCGATTGTTTTTCCGAATGAATGCATCAAAATAACAATTCGTTAAGGATCCAGTGGCCAACCCTCCTCAACCCTCGTTCATTGTACCTATCTATTGTATTGTGCTTGTTACTGCACGTTCAAGAGTATAAAATCAAACGGGACAATAGAAATGCGTAATTGTACTTTTTGGTGTTTTATTTATCTGTACCTACTTGGCACACTTTTTTTTTATTTTGCTCTATCCAAGTGATTATTCCCGTTTGAATTTGAAACAAAATTTCAGTATGTTTCAGCGCGATTCTACTCTTAATACATACAGCAAAAGGTGCATATTCTCCAACTCCTATGATTGGAATCTATCAAAATCTACGGAAAATTATTCAACCACAGGTTATTTTAGGTTCGGTCTACGCGTTTTCAGAGGCTAAATTGAAAACCAATTCAGGTGGAGATTCATAGACAACTACACCTGAAAGTTCAAAGTCAAAGTCAAATCATTTATATCAAATAGGCACAAGAAAGGCACTTTTGAACGTCAAAAGGAAAAAGAAACAGAATTGATTCTAGTCGCCCCTTCCAATAAGTAGTTTCGTATGGAGAAGAATGGACAAGAAACTCCACAGTGCTAAAATGTGATACTGTTCCACAAACGATGGTACACATAATTATCGTCCTTTGTGTCCTGACGTCTGCACGTTACAGGAATTGATGGACGCTAGAGATGGCGTTAAACACGTAGCCGAATTCTGGACCAAGTCCATTTAGATTACCACCGATAGGTTAAGCAAAAGTGGTTAAATTCTGCAAACTTAACACGGTACTTAAAAACAAACAGACCTACATACTACATACGTAGTATTAATTAGACAAGGATAAAAAATAAAGGCATTTCTAATTAATTTTTGCTGACCTTTTAAGAAAACTGGTACAAAAACCACAGAAGTCACAAAAAGCTAAAATACCAAGTATAAAATATGGGAACTTTGATAGTTACCAAGCTTGTGGCCACAGTGTATGGTTTTGCGGTATCGAATAATTTCCCTGAAATTCTCGCCAACTTCAGTTAGATACATAACTCTATTGAGTTCCAGTAGGTCTACTAACGAGAATTATTTTGCTTGAATTGGAGTAGGCATCTGTTTATGGGACAACTTAAACAAAATCTTTGAATTTATTAAGAGCTTTGCTAAGCGCCACAGGATTATGAGAAACAGTACGGTTAAAAACCAATAAAAATGTATGTCATATTTTTTAATTACGAAAATGTTTAGATACATTATACCTAGTGCTGTAAATAATACAGTATTTTTATCTAACAAAACGACGCGCACTTTACTTGTGGTAACCAAGTGTACAAACATAATGTGAGATGAAAATCTCTACTAACTATACATTCCCATAATCTTTACTGGTTTAAGCCTAATCGATTGCTTCAATCAATCAATAATGACGATATGTTTACTAATCCTATACTAATACAAATGTATAGAGGCAGGCAATAGACTGAAATCGGACCGCACGCCCGACAATCCCATTGACTCTGTGGTTTTGTCATTATGTCAATGCTAATATTTGTCCAACGACGCTCGCCAATCGATTGTTATGTTCGCAACGTGTATAGGTTTAATGTTATTACAGACATTGTGGACTATATTCTGAGAATTGTCTACCTTTTTCGAAGTAAAACCAAATAGTTGGGTACTTTTTACACTGAAAAGATAAGAAGTTTTTCAAATGGCTAATTTTGTAGTCATCATTTCAAATCAAACTCATTTTCTAGTCTTGTTTAATTTTCTTTTTGCATTATCAAAAATCACAAAATTCAGTAAGGCGCGTAGATTTTCATTACATTTCTGAAATAATATCTTCGTTGCTTTTTATTATTTTACTGTGTCATAAAAACTAAATAAGTGACTCGGTCTTTGCTAACAACTACGACAGTTTATTTCAGCGGCTTACTCAAATTCGATTAGGTTTTAAATGTTTGTGTTTTTTTCTACTTTGCTTATCAATTGCATCCAGTTACTAAAACAACACGCATCAGAGCCAACTCATAAATATTTTTATTGTATTCAACCTTATTTCTAAAACATTTTAAATAGTAGATTGGGTCCATCACTCTTGTCTTTTAACCCAAACCATCTAAAAGCTTTTTTAAAGTCAAAGATGTAGCCCGTACCTAATCTCACGAAAGGTCAGAAGGAGAAAAAAAGCAATCTATAACCTGTCTGAATTTCTAGCAAATAATCTAAGTACCTACTATGCTTTTAGCCATTTTAATACTCTGTTTAAACTAGTTTTCACCTCCATGAACTTATTTTTATACAAGAATAATTTTGAGATAAAATTATTTTATAAAAACATATTCTTGTATTCAATATTATTTTATAAAATTCTCCGAAAGCTCTGTGGCGACCTCATCTCACAATCTTCTTTTCGTGCGGTTAGTGGCTAACCTGGTATCAGAGTTTTTATGCTGCCCATGGGCCTGTGACTTAGCTTCACAGCATTTGAACCTAAGTCACAGGCAAGTCAAGTCACAGGTTGAGAAATATCTCTCAGACATGCTGGTTTCCTCACGATGGTTTTCCTGGGTTCGAACTCGAGACCTATGACTTGGCACACCACTAGGCTATCACTGCTGCTCACAATATACCTACTTTAACTTATTACGCATAAAGTTTCGCAAACTTTGTCCCCGTCATATCACATCTTACTGAATATCGGAGACATATCAAAGTAAAAAACGTCGATAAACGCTCAAGTGGCTTCATTTCCCAAAGTGATACAACATTCTGTTCAATCCACTTTTATGTGAGGACGAAACACGTAGGTACCTTTATTGGAAGAGTTTTGGGGCTACCAGGTGTCTATACGAAAAATGTGAAATCTTTTTAAAATAAGCCGTTTTCGGGAAAAAGCGTCACTTGAATTGCTATTGACACGAAAAGAGTATCTTTTGGCGATTTATTTAGCTCAGCCATAATATTTATGCCACAATTCCTGATAAGATCAAATTCATATTTTCACATTTTCACAGCGTGTTTGTTCACTTGGTAACCACAAGTAAAGCGCGCGCCGCTTCATGAGATAAAAATACTATGCATATAAAAATTAGGTGGCAGGAAAAAAGTGACAGTCCCAATGTGTTTGGCAAACGGATTGTTAAGAATATTTTGTTATTTGGGTGCACGAGGTATATGCTGCCAAATCCATGCAACTACCTGGAAAATGATGTGTTTAAGGAACATGTGCTCATTAAGGGAAATGTGTACCTACTCATACCTTGAATATACCAGAGAGGCAGAACATCAATGGATGACAATGTAGGTAAAACATACAAACAGACAGACATTGTGGCTCAGTTGACAATAATTGACATTGCTTTATCATGTAAGAAGGTACTCGAACTGGAAGCTTATCAGCTTAATGTCTGAGAGCAATATCGTTATTCACTTTCTTATACGATAAACAGATGGAAACACTTCGGATTTCCTTGTTAACAGATATACTCTTAGGTATGTATGCAGAACCTCCCCACCAGTGGAAATGCAAAAAAAGCTGAAAAGTGGTTCTTTAGACCTAGATGGCAGTGTTAGGTGGT
The DNA here is from genome assembly GCA_951799385.1 of Hyppa rectilinea. Lineage (NCBI taxonomy): Eukaryota > Metazoa > Arthropoda > Insecta > Lepidoptera > Noctuidae > Hyppa > Hyppa rectilinea. Next base: position 8,994,590 of record OX637314.1, read on the forward strand.
TGGTTATTCACATCGTCTTTTCACTCCCCATGAACATGTATTTAGTACCTAACTAAAACTACGTAGGAAGGTACTTTTGTAAAATTTCTAAAACTCCCAAAAACTTAATCCTGGTATCACTACCGGCTCGGTATTGTCCATTCGTCACACGTAACGTCTCCGTATCATCGTCACGTAGTGTCCCGTAGAAAACTTTTATTGCTTGCCGTAATTGGGACATCGAAATACAAACTACTTGCGTTAAAGCTAAAGTTTCTTCGACAATTTTATACTGAAACTTGGTCCTCCCACATTATAAGATATCTACTGCAGACACATTTGGTATTGCTTGATATTATATAAACCCATGCAAAAAAGAAAATATGTAAAGCAGTGTTTTTTGTTCGCTGATTTCTTAATACTGCCTCTAGTTAGTCTAGTCCTACTTTTTCAGGTTCTACTTTAAAACCAGAAGACTACAGCACAGCATAGCATAGCAAACTATTTTCCTAAACCCGTAAATAGAAACAAAGTTTCATTGCGAAGATCGTTCGGCTACGCCACGAAACGCTAATTTGAAACTTAGTTCGAAAACGTGGCTAGATTTTACGATCACCACGTTTAACAGTCTTTTCCTTCATGAATCTAAAGGAACTCCACGATTTTCCTAATCAATTTATAACATTTGTTTAGGTAGAGAATACTTGGCGGTAACCGAGCCTATATTTTGCGTGTTGAATTGTTCTTCAAATTGTAAGAAAATCGTTTTCACGGCGGAATGGTTTGAGTGGCTGTCATTCATCGGGTATTGGGTAATATTGAAACCTGGTTCTCATTTTAATTAAGAATGACGAATGGTGGGTGTCTATCACGCAATTCGTTATGAGCACTCCAATGAATATCTGTCTGCTTTCAGGTTGTTTGTTTGATTTATGTTTTAATATAATAAAATTAATTTTTACTAAAGAATTTAGCATTTTTATGGCATTTTGTGTTTAGTCAAAATAATCAAAGGCTTTGACAGACTGTGTCACTTTCTCATTTTTTTCTGGACAAAGCCTAAAAACAGCCGATATCGATCGACTCTGGTAAAGTACCCCCAGTATTATTTATACGTGCACACATAAAAAAATAGGTTAAATATTGTAACCGTTTCTTTCAGAAATCCTAGATCACCCTGCGTCGCTCTGTGCCGAAAACCCCGCTGTTTTATGCAATGTTTTCTGGTTGCTACTTGCATATGCAGGGTGAAATTAAATTCATGAATAATATTTGTAATGATGATGAGTACAATGACCCCTTCATTGTACTCATCATTATGAACAACTTTTACATTGGGAACATATCTGAAATCCCCAAAAAAAATATTAGCCGTTCCATACATTATGCTTGCATAACTCTTTAAAATGTAGGGAACAGCTTATTTTCTTTCGCGATTTCAGATTTGTTCCAATAGTAAACATTGTTCATAATGACATGTACAATGGCCCCTTAAAATATTGCCCATAAACTTAATTTCACTGGTTCCTATACCTACCTAGATCTATATTTTACAGGAAATGAAATCCACCTCTCTAATTGATAACTAAGCTCCTAACAAGTGTTCTACTGCCATTTCCTGTAGGTAACGTGAAGTTTGGAGAAGCCGGCAACTCATTTTCATGTTATGGTTAATTTTCCTTGTTTATGTGTGAACTTCAACAGTTGCGGCTAGTTAGAAGGGAGTTCCGTTACTATTTTGATCGAAACGTTGTGTTTGTACTTATAATTTTAAAGGTAAGATTATCATAATATGATATTAAGATATTAATTATTAAAAGATATTATCTTTTTTGTATAAATATAAGTTTTGTTTGGTGATTACAATATATTGGGGCAATTTCCATGTTTTTTTACGGCAAAGATTTTATCGCAAACCAAGAATAAAATCTCTTTAATGTACCTTTTTGTGAGATATTTTTATTTTGTAAGTTATGTTACTTACTTTGCGGATATCCATGACAGTAAAATGTTATGTAAGTAATAATATAGTCTAACATAAATATGAAATTTACTCGGCATTTTCTGAGATTTATAGGTATTTTCCCTGAAAATACTAAAGCTATTAAGTTTCTTTACTGCCTTTAGTAAAGATTCAGGTTTTAATTAACATAATTTCAACACATAGACAGTGACAGGTGGGTTTCTTCTTTTCATAGGTATGCGATTGACCGTGGAGTTTATAATATACTAGCTTTCACTAGCGCCTTCGCCCGCGTGTATGTTGGAAATTATCCCACGGGAACTGTACATTTTTCTGGGATAAAATAAACAATAATCTATCTTTGTGCCAAGTTCCATCCAGATCCGTAGAGTAGTTTTTGAGTTTATTCGTTACAAACATACTTACATAAAAATATTTCCTCTTACGTATAGATTACTACACTACCTTAATAACCAATCATTTTGCCTACAAATTAATCTATTGAGAAAATGGTGGCAATCGAATTCTAAATTAAATAATAGGCTTATTTATAATGGGAAACTAACACGTGTTGGGACTTAATAACAGTTCCTTGAATTACACAAAACGCCCCCCACGACAGGGAGACGTTAAGCCTAGTTGGTGTTGAAAACCGGAATCTTTAAACACATAACACCATGCTTCAAAATAAAAATATTTTAAAATGCAAAAGAGACCTTAGTTATACTGATTTAATGTTTTAATTATGGAATGCGAGCGCTATTTACTATTAAACAGAATTGTGAACTATAAATCAACATAAAACTACCCACGTAATATTTCTTTTTTTCTATTCTCATTTTATTACCATCATCATCCATTATTTTTTGTGTCATTCCATTTAATTTGTAATCTTCCTAAGCGCCCCAATAAATACATTTCCCCTTTTTACTTTCTTAAAATCAAGTAACTCTTCATATTCAATCATAACACCCAATACAATCTTCTCAACACACTCAATTCCATGTCATAACATTCTTCAAAAAAACAATATAAATATAAAAAGAGCTGCGTACAGCATTAACAGACGCTTCAGCAAACGTCGGCACACTCTTTCAAATGAGATGGCAAGTAATTTCGTGAAAACCCAGTTCTGAAATAAATTATTCATTGGCGACGAAACGCCTCAAGCCCGTATTCATTTCATTTCTGAATCTGAATTCTACTTTTCTTTCACGTTTTTTGTCAAACCTTACCTTTAATAAATTTTATATAAGCCCTAAGATTAAACAGCGAAGTGCTACTGGAAGGTTCCGATAATGTTGGAGATTGGTTGTGTAATAAAACTGTAACTAGAACAACATTGTACAATTTTTTTTTTAATAATTAGTATGTAGAGATCTTTTTTGCGGAATTCTGGATTAATATATATATTTTTTTTATTTGTGTAAGTTCCTGTATTTATTTATTTGAACTTTTCGCACACAATAAAGGTACAAAGGCGGACGCAAAATGCCTTAGGCATTCTCTACTAGTCAAGGGCGGTGAAGATATTAGATGGCAAGTGCTTTAAAGAGCGGGAACATACTAAACATTGAGAATTATGAATAAAATAGGCACATAATTAGATATATTGTAATTTGCAACCTTCTTCTCGTATGTATTATTTATGATTTCATTTTGGATCCTGGTATGGTATCAGACTTAATTAATGTCCGTAGACTATGTGAAGTATTAAAAATATAGATGGAATGGAATCCCGCAAAAATGTCTGTACCTATTACATGTGTACATCTAGTTTTCAAATCCTCGTGCAACCGTGATGTATTAAAAAAGTTTTCAGTTTTGCTTGCGTTGACCGGTTGCCAGCTCTCCTTCACTTTAAATGAATATGTTGCTTCAATTCCTACTACAAAAAATACGCTTTGAAAGCTGTCTGGTATGACAAACTGGTAGATATCAGTTAGATGTTTATTTTTTACAAAGTCAGTCTGATTTTTCTAAAGGTGTTATTTAATTGGAAATCCGTAAGAAAACTATAAAATCTTAACTGTTTTATTTGACCGAAAAAAAGGGTAAACTAACTAATTAGTTGCTTGAAATTAGCTCCATTTTGTTTGACACAGAAATTGATTCTTTAAAGGAATTAATTTCCAGTAATTTTTAAGTGATAATTGCAATTTTCATATTCATAATATCTAAATAGTTCTTCGTACTTACATAATATGTAATCTGATGGACCTTTGAATAAAAGTGTTTTATCTTGTCCCATTACATTTCTATGTTTCCATGTCATGGTTTTCCTTTCATTTAATTTATTATGCCTGTTCGAGAGATTTTCTGCTTATGATTGACCCTATTGATTTCTGCCACAAAATTTCAGGCTGTGTTATTTTGGATTTTAGCCGGTTCGATTCTCGAGCGTGTAGGCGATTTTCGAAAATCTTTTAATGCAGATTTGTTTTTGCTTTTGAGTAAAATTTGTTATGTCCATTATTTAGAATGCTGTGCGGTTAAAAAGTTCCAACCAGTTTATGAAAATAAATAAAATGGTATGGTTTCACAAGAAACAAAAGACTGTCGTCAATAAGTAATAGATTACTTTATCATAATATTTAAATCAATGAAACAATAAAAATAACCAAGTCTAGCTTTTGTTGCAGATCCATGATATGCTACTTAATCGCCTTCTAAACATGTGTGATAAAATGTTATTTACAAAAAAAACTTACTTGCCCTAAAAATAAATCATCCCCACAAAATTCAAACTATCGTTGAACAAGTAACTCCGACCCATGAACCGTCTCATATCCAACTGAAAGTTTCAACCGTTATCAGCGCCTGTAATGGTGGCGATCGGTTCACGCTTGCAAACTAAACTCATTGGCAGGGCTCTCAAAATATTACATGATAGTACAAGATAACTGGGACACATAATTGCTGTTTAGAATGGCTGCGAGCCGAGGGCTATGTGCCAATCTTTAGGAAACTACACAAAATTAACCGAATTTCTCTATAGCTTTATGTTCGGATATGGTTTTGTTGATTTTATGAATGGATAATTTTGTACGTACCCGAGTTTAGTTTAAATAGAATGTTGTTGTAGATCAATAGATACTTACTGGTTTTGTCAGAAATTAGCCGTTAGGCACCTGCACTAATTGCCTAGCTGTAGGTTGGTGAATTATTTGCTAAGAATTAATTGGGAAAAGACCTATCAATTGATTTTAGGATAAGTAGTGTCCGTTTATTTCATTAGTAAGGCTGTTATCGCTCTCACTGGCTCAACAGCACTACCAAGGTTCTAGTTCTAAGTACGCTGTAGCGTCAATCGACTGTTGACATTAGTGACAGCACGAGTACCAACCTACTTCGATTGAGTATTCTTCTTTGTCGATGATAGGTTGCTACCTACTTAGTTAATTCTTGACTTTGCTAAAGATATAGTAGCCTATATCACTGTTTGCCAATGGCATAGCCTGTTACAGTTTACCTACTGTTTTAATGTATTTCATCAACCCCAATATTATAGGTACAAACATTGTAAAAAGACAACATTTCGGCAGACAAACATAAATAAACTTTTCCATACCTACTAATATTTTGCAATAATAAAAACCTGTTCCAGCCCAACATCTTCATACACAAATATAAAATATCGCCACATTGCGAGCTGCTGTTATTTTTTCTCCCTTCCTTACATAATTCTTCGGTCCTCAACTTATTGTTATCCCTCGACTCTCATTTTCCAACATAAATCAACTTGCAACAGCTGCAGCGTTGCAAAACGACTAAAATATGAAATAATACGGTCCTTTAATGTAGGAACCCCTTTCTGACTCGGATGAAAGCTTCATCTGGAACAACTTGATTAGGTACGTTTTTTATTTAAAAAAGCAACAGTACTTGCTATTGTAAGAAATAGGTATGGAGTTATATTTATAAAGTTTCTTGCCCGTTCTTCTCCATAGGTACCTACTGCTTTGGCATGGGCAACTAGCTTCATCTTTCTGACTGAACGACTCTTTGACAATTTAAAACTGCCTGTAATTGGTTTATTTGAAATAAATGGTTTGAGTTTGAGGTACTTGATAAATCCTTTGTTTATATATTTATGTATATGTATGTTACTATGTATTAGTATTTGTTCTTGTATTTTATAGTTATTTTGGTATCTGACTATCCCTTATGCCACAACTGATTTTTTTTGTCTCTGGGTCATCCGAAAGTTGATTGAGAGAAAATGCATCAGGCATTTAATTCCACCTTTGAACCAACATTATTTCTATTACTTGTGCATTAGTTTAAATAACTTTCGTAAATTTTAAATATATTGACGATTATGGTAAACATTACGTTCAACTATAGCCCCCCATAATTACTTCTGTTGATCCGTCTACCACATCAATTTAGTTCTATAATGTAACCCCATGTCGAAAGCTGAACTCAGAACTATTTTATCACATTTAATACTCTATTTCCAAAAGCTCTGTGACGACCTCTTCTCACAATCTTCTTTTCGTGTGGTTAGTGGCTAACCTGGTGTCAGAGTTTTTATGCTGTCCATGGGCCTCTGACTTAGCTTCAGGTACTGTTAAGAAATATACCTCAGGCATGCCGGTTTCCTGACGATTTATTCCTTCACCGTTTATGAAGCAAGATAGCACATGAATTCGAAAAGTCAGAGCTGCGTCTTGGGTTCGAACTCGAGATCTAAGACTCGGTAGTCTGATGGTCACACCACGAGGCTGTGCTATCACTGCTTTTTATATTTTACACTAAATACTAACAGAGTATCAACTTCAGTAGCCTGGTCCTAAAACATTTATCTTTACTTTCATTCCATTCAGATCACATAGCTAACAATGAAGGCAAAAGAAACGCAAAAAGCAGTTCCGAGATTAATAATTTCATAACAACTTGAACTGATTCGCGCACACAGCACTCAAGCAATGCCTAATTACGTAACGTGCACCAGCAATTTAAATCTGATCGGAAATTGGGTCTATAATTTTATTAAGCTGTTGTGAGTGGCATATTGGTGCGGTTTAATTAACAATTCACCCCAAAATACGAGCGGGCCGGCCCATAACTCAGCAGTGACATGGATTCCCGTGACATATCCGATATATGGCTGCACCTATGCGACTAAATGTAAGCTTATCTTGAATGTTTTGTGGGGTTTTGTTAGCTTCTGTTCCTGTATGAAATGTATGTTTTGCATCCCTGGATTTTTATTAGGTAGAAAGGTAAGGTGATTTATTTCACAATTTTGAAATTGATTCAATTGTTTGGGTTATGATATATTCATATAATATTTGAGTAACAGGCGTGTCGACAAGCGTACCATCTTAACATACCGTGTCTCGGGAAACTCGTTACGCCGTTGGTCCCTGCTGTCATTTGTGCATCTTTGACAGTCCTTACGGGTCTTCAGAAGCCCGAAAATCTGACAGCCAGTCTTACTAAGAGTTCAGATAGCTAGTCGCTCCTTGTAAAATACTGGTATTCAGCTGCATCCGGTTAGACTGGAAGCCTACCCCAACTTAGTTGGGAAAAGGCTAGGCAGATAATGATGCGTATCGACAAGGGTAGTGTGGGCCGGCCCCCAGCTAGACGGATCCATGTCCTTAAGAAGGCGGCTGGAACAGATTGGATCCGGAACGCGGAGGTCAGGCAGGCAGCCAGGAAGAGATCTATGTCCAGCTGTGGCTTGAAATAGGCTAAGTTGATTAGTCGATTTGAAGTTAAAGTGTAAAGACCTACTGGACCACTCCTGTCATTCGCTGCTCTAAATTGTTCTATATAGTATGGTCTACACGTAATTATTACGTATCGATATTGATATGTATTTTCCAGCCCAAACTTATTGTAGGGTTTTTGTAGGCATACCGTACAACTAGTATCATGACTTTGCCAAACAACGTAATTTCTCATATTAGTTTTAGAATTATTCCAGCAACCATGTTTATAAAAAACAAAAATCGCTTTAAAGTTAGAACAGTGATTGATTTTCTTTTAAGCTTTGAAATCAGCGTTAGTATTCGGGACCCGTACCTAATAAGAATTTTAAGTGAGCACTAACTAACATTTTTCGAACTAAGCGAAGTTATTTTTGAAATTACAACGCGTACTAAAAGTTGGGTCAGAGCTTAAACTTTATAATTACATACCTTTTTGCTTTGAAATTTTAAACTTTGTTAATTTAGCTAGAATGTAGAGATAAAGAATAATGATCAAAGTAAACGATATTAATTTCAAAATCTTTGTGGTTGTTTTGAAACAAGTTTTTATTTTGATTTACAAAACAAGCTAACTATGAATGCTTTAAGCAATAATTAAGATGTTGGAGTTTCCTAAAAATAAAATAGAACTTGTTAATTAACTGTAGATACGAATTGCACATATACTCGTAAACGGCTGTTTTACACTGTCATTGACACGCTCATATAATGATGTGCCGACATTTTCGCCGGGTTGAAGGGAAGTTTTTAAACTTCGACTGGAAGAAGGCTGATGCGGTTGATGCCACGACGAATGGTGCTCCTTCTCGATTTTAGTTCGGCGCCGCTCGTGACCCCATGTAGAGTCATGGACTTTAATTAATTGATGAGCCACTTACAAACTTTTAAATTTTGCAGATTGATGGATTCATGAGACAACACGATTACACTCGAACTGAAACCGCATGCTCGCAAATAAGATGACAAATTAACCGGAAATAGTCTTACCCATAGAGGTTTATAATTGTACAGGGTATAAAGTGGGTTGAATACGTCTATCCAATCTATTTTGCTACTGACATATTTTGAATTAGAGCTCATTAGATAATCGTTATTTCTGAAAACCTATACGTGACAGTTGAAATGTCGATGTCAAAGAACAATCATAATATTTCACCGTATTCTAACGTTACCACGGCTACGCTAAAACAATTGTCGCTAGGTTACGGTTGCTAGACCCACAAATCGAAATTCAAGACATTATGACTTTCCATGTCTGGATGTACGAGTATAACCGACCAAACCCGATTCGCGTTACACAGCTAAAATGAACAGTGCAAGTGCAAGTAGCTCAACAATTAAATTCCGTGACTGTACACCGGGATTGGTCTTCATGACCCGGCCCAGAGACCAGAGCGAGCAGATAAACGGTGTTATTTTGTCCTTTGCCAGGACTAACTACTACTCGGCTTCGGGTACTCAGCTTCAGTTCACCTCTGGAATTAAACCATTTGGATTTTACCTGCAGCAGAGAAGTGTACTCATTATGCAAAATTCTACCTGTATGTGATGGATTCTTTTTCGGTGATCCAGGCCCGTGATGTTGTCTTCAGTAATCTGAGATTGTGATATTGATAAGAATGGCCGTCTGATTGGAAAGTAAAAGGGAGTTAGTGACATAAAATCATTACGGTCTGGAAAAAGAGGCGCAAGAAGGGCAGAAATGGAAACCGTGAATGTAAGTGTGTGAGAGAGACAGGTAGCAATCCCTTCGAAGGTAAAGTGAGTCAATCTGCCTAACCTTTTCCCAGCTATGTTTGCTTCCAGTCTAAGCGGATGCAGCTGAATACACGTTTCATGAAGCGACTGCCTATCTGACCTCCACAACACAGTACCTGGGTAATACGATACCCCTTGGTAACACTGGCTCTGGCTGTCAACCTTTCGGCCTTCTTACTGTCAATGATCCACGAATCTTATAACATTTGGCAAAATGTGGGTGTACTATAGGAAAACCTCTGCCTATCCGTTCGGGGAATACTGGCGTGATGTTATGTTATAAATGACATTTGATGCGCCTATGAATCGCCTAGTCCTGTAATCAGACGTGATGTTTCCAAGATTGCCGCTATGCGCCATCAAACGATTTTAAGTAACTATGTAGGTCTCATTTGTGAACTCAGGGACGAGCTTCACTTGGGTTCTTCAAGTTATTGGTTTTTATTTTTTGTTGGTTATTGCGGAACCAGCACGGCAGTGGCTGGAATACCTGGAGCAAAAGAAAACATCCCTGCATAAATACTCCAAGAAGCTCGCTGCAAGCCAACCTAGATATAAAGATGAAAATAACTGGCTCACATACATGAACCTACAATTCTCTCCAAAACATTTCCTCAGTAGCGATTTTCACAAATCCTATCTACACAAAATGTTTAGGCTGGGTTAAGTGCGGCCCTCATTTGGGGCTAACATCCGACGTTCACCGTAGTAAAAAAAAAGTTACTCATAATAGTAAATACCAATTTATCGTGTGGTAAACGTCGAGTCGGCCCATAACCATGGTTGCTCAAAACTTACCCTGAACACGTTCGGACGATCTAGTTGCCTTATATTAATCCGGAAAATGGGTAAGGAAAAGTCTATGAAAATACATAGTCCATGAAAATTATGTTACTTTTGTAACGTGCTACTGTTATTTCTAATAATATCGTTGTTTCAGCCCTTTTTACTTCGCCCCGTAAAACAATAATAAAGAGCTCACTTTCAAACCTTTAGATATATTTAACTTTCTGCTCCCACGCGGTTTCACCCGCTGCTGGGCTCCTATTGGTCGTAAAGTGATGTTACATAGCTTATAACCTTCCTCGATAAATGGACTATCCAACACAAAAATAATTTTTCAATTCGGACTAGCAGTTTCAGAGATACGCGCTAATCTCTGAAACTGCTAGTCCGAATTGAATTTAAACAAACTCTTCAGCTTTATAATATTAGTATAGATTAATTAATTAAATCGTACCTTCTCTTCTCAGTTCAGTTCTGATTTTTTTTTATCAAAACTTCTGTACCAACTCAGGAAGAAAATCGGAAAACCGGAAATTGTTACGTATTTGCCATCAATTACTCACCCGTTTAGGTCAACATGGCGCCCCATTAAGCTCTCAAAACAGCTGAATATTTTGCTTGCACGCGCTCAAATATTTTTAATCAAAAATTTATTAATATTTGCCGTTACCGGGTACATTATACGTTACGGCATCGCCAGTTACAAAACAACGAACATGATTCCACCCTACGCGATAACTTCGTTAACGCAAAACGGGCCCTCAATAGCTAAAGTTAAATTAGGTTAAAACAAAATAGCAGGGGTAAGAAAATAGCTGTTTACTTTTCTACTTACTCTGTATAAACAAATGAGGTTAATACGTAATCAAGAGCTGCGTGATTGCGAACGCGAATTGGATGGAAGTTCGCGATGACATTGTTGAAGTTTTTCGGCTTTAAATGTGTCCCAATTGAATTGATTAACGCTCAAGACCTGAACGACCAGCTCTTATAGGAGCAGTTTTTTAAATATTACTTCAGTGTGCGAAATAGATGAAGCTATACATGAAGTATCTCTCTTTGTCTGTCGCTCCACTTTTGGCTTAATTTAAGCTGTATTAAAATAAGTGGTTGTCTGTATTGTATTTTTGAGCTTCTTCTTTTCAAAGTGATGAGGAAAATCTTTCTAAGCATTACAATACATATTTGTAACATATTCTGTAGGATATTCAAAACTTAAGGTGGCTACTCACGAACCGAACATTTGCCATGAGGTAAAGCGCTCTTCGTAGCAAGTGCCAACAAAATGTACAAAGCACAGCTTGGCCACAGATTATGTAAAATTTAAGAGCAGCAAAGTCTAAGTAGAATTTAATCATGTTCTTATTTACCTACTTTTAACGATAATAATCTTAATTTATACCACAAAACGTAAAATAAATTATATCTTTTTTAACAAAAATTACAATATATTTCGAGTCGATTTGAAAATACAAACATTTTAATATTATTATGATATCGTGAAAGAGGTCCCTTGAGTGTTCCTTGGATGGCACATTACGATAATAAAGTGCTTTATATAAAAACCACCTAATTTGTATATGAAAAATCGTCGCTACCCACGCAAGTCAAATTACACGCGACTTTCAAAAGATAAAAATGATAAATTTTATTATTATGCATTTCACATAAATTGTGTCCTAAACTTTACTTTTCGTATTAGGCGCTTGATTACAAACCATTACAGTCCATAAAAATTACTGAAATTCTACAGTAAAATTGGTCAAAACCACAGCTAAAATCAACATCAATCATGACATCCATTTTCAGGTTTCCACTTAGTTAGAACGGCGACAAATTGTTAAATAACTACACAAAACCTAGTTATTTTCAAATTCAGAAACCATTTGTCACAACTAGCATAAAAGTAACAATCCGCAAAGGTCGCTTAATATCCGACACACACCTTACAACACGGAGTAGTAAGTTAAATAGAGTAACCAGTCGACAGCAGAAGTTAGCAAACGCACATGCATCAAATGACGCAAGCGTCTGTCGGTTGTCCAATGACAGACAATTCTTCCCCTCCACGTGCGATGCAAATTTGAATACACTACAGAAACCATTCCATTTATTCTCTATTCCGTGCCTTATGGTACAGTAGGCGACATTTTTTCGCCACCTCTTTAGTATTTTTCACAGCGGCTAATGTAGTAAGTGCCAACATCGATCAATCATGGCATTATGTGGGGATCAGCGGTATTCGGTTGCGTGTTTGCCGTGCGTGACATGCTAGTACTTGCCGACATCGGTTCATATTAGCCGAGTCGACCCACCTAAACTAGACAGATAGGTATAAACGACTGCGTTTATCGAATTATGTTACCCGTTTATTTATTGGGGTATTGAAATATGGACGTGGATAAAGATGGTTATTTGGAAGCATTTTTCCTTATGACGTACAGTCTACTGTGAGTAGCTGCTTCATATATTTAGTTTTCCTTTCTAGAAAAATCTATTTCTTTCTTTGTAATTTTAAACTTGAAGTCGTTAATCGTGCCTGGTGATGTCTATAAATATTACAGTGACAACAAAAGCCTTTTATGAATTGTCTGAAAAATTTCTGTGTCACTAACTCCACTTGTTAATAAACTTCGTGCGAATATGAAATTCAAACGATCACCACAAACTGATCCATCCGCTCTGAAGTTTATTGAGATCAACACAGCTTGATACATGGCAGCGAATCTACGATAAGTGCGGCGCCAAATAAAGAGAACACCTCTAAGAAGGGCATTAATCGTAATCACTTAGCTGAACGGCCACTACATCTATCACATAAAGAAGTCGAGTCACGAAGTGTGTGCGAGGTTAAAGTGTCGGATGCTCACTTGTTTGAGAAAACCGCAAATAAATATTCTCGAGTACGACTAATTGGTTCCCGTTGGATTCGACAGGCGTCCAGGACCCGGTACTGTGGTCCGCCGCATAATTTATTGGGCTGACTGTACCCGCTGTGGCGCGGACGGGACGCGTATTTACGAAGCTCTATTCAGAATCATGCACCTGGATCTAATAGTTACGTATTCTGCGGCTGTTATTAATATCGGGACGGGTACTTGAGGTCGTTGAATAAGAAATGGATATGCGGGGTGTTTATTGTGACCCTGTTTGTGTGCGAAGGATCAAGCCATTGTATTGTAAGTAGGTGCGTGTGTGTGTTTGCAGACGTTGTTACGTCAATCAACGAAGTCGACAGTGATAGTTTTCCTCAGTGCCGCAGTATTAAAAAACTTTCTGACATAACTTACAAACGCGAAAAGATCAATCTGCTAATTTTTAATCATTTTGATGAAATAAACAACTTTTCAATAATGATAATTATCTTTAATGCAGTACTCATTAAGCTTTATAGCGATCACCAAATCAGCAACAAACAAAATAATAATTAATATTTATAATGAAAAACCCATTAACAGCCAATATTTATAAAACACAGACATGAAATGTAACATAATGAAAACAATCGCAATGAGCACAACAAATGTGAATTTTATTTTCATTCTTTCCACGTTACGCAATCATTAAAAGCTACGTAATAAATGTTAAGTAGGTGACCACTCCAAACCTCACTTCCGGCAGACTGTTGGTGCCATTGTTAATGTAATATCCACACTGAGGGCCGTCCGCTTTTATTCTTTACAAAATCCCCACTGAAAAGCTAACTCGTAAAACATTAAATTGATCTTGAATAATTCCGCTCGTGGAAAATTGTAGATCCGTTTTTCACTTCTTTAGCTCAACGTTTTTGCCCATTTGGATTCCGGAGCGTATCCAACTAAGCCTGTTATCCTCTAACTTTGCCTTCTCGTTGAAAAACTCATGCTATTACCGTAAATATCAATTTGTATGAATCTAGAGGGAGGAGACGCTGCCCCGGGCAGCACAACTTAGTCTGCCACAGTCAGTTACAAATTGAAGTGGCTAGTTACAAGGATTTAGGATTTTAAATGTCACATTGGCTTACGATAGAACTTTAAATTGGGGAACATTTTGGGTCATAAAAGTCCGGAGCTTTATTATAGTTCTGAACAGTTGCGCTGGCGCTCGTGATATGCAAAGTCCAAGTTTTTTACTCGTGATTAGGTAACTATTTATGAGGTTTTCAAAGTTCTAACTGCATTCGTTATAAGTGAGCGGAGCTATTCCCTCAATGCAGCTCGTTTCGTTTGTTAGCCATATAATTTTACGATGGGAGCAATAGGTACCATCTTTGCGTTGGGTTCAGTATTCTGAATTTATAAAATCCTTAATACTCCACTAACAGTAAATAGAAAATTATTCTTCCACACTGACTTTTAAACTTACTTTCCATGATAAAGTCTTTTATATTTAAACTAGCTTTGGCCAGCGGCTACGTTCGCGTCCATATAGGAAATTGTCTCACGGAAACTGTAAATTTTCCGGCATAGAAAGAATCTATCTCTATGCCAAATTTAATTCAATTCCGTTCAGTAGATTTTTGCGTGAAAGAGTAACAAACATTCATAATGTAATACATCCTCCAAACGTTCACATTTATAATATTAATTCCTTATGTCTATGTATTTTGTTTTCCCTTCTACTCTTTCACACGTTGTCTAAATTTATTTGTATCTACTTTCCTGTTGCAAGTATGGTGGAAAAGATTTCTTTACAAATAAGCACCACCTTTGTACGAATTTTCTGATCCATTCTTCTTGTCTATTAATAATAATTATGTGTGAGTATAAATGGTTAAATAAATATATACTAGATAGGGCCTGTTTATTTTTAGTTTGATCGAACAAAACCAGGCTGTGTAAATTATATACACACACCTACACCTGACATAGCAGCCTTCGGTGCCTATACCATTTTTACACGACGAATAATAAAAACAATTGCAAAATGTTTCTCAGTTCCAACCATTCGATTGTATTTAAAATCTGAACCCGCAAGTCTGTATGTCCTGACTTGAGCTCGAATAAGCCAGCTTGAGACATAAAGCGACTTACCTATGTCCCAAACAATCTTCCTTGCAATGTCTGCTAAGAAAGCGTTTGTGTCGACCGTTTTCTTGAAGTCACTTGGTACTCGAAGTCACTTACTCGTCGTAAAACGTCACTTTCTGGAAGTTACTTGGACAGTGGTAGCCCGTTAGGTAATGCAACGCCCTTTCGTGGTTTTGAAAGGAAGAGGGACTTACTTCCGTCATAATAAATAATATTTTTTGTTTTTTTTTTTTTTTTTTTTTTTTTTTTTTCACTTATTTGTAGCCGTCAAAAGTCAACCACAGTGCAAATATAAAGACTTTAAAAATAGCACTTCCTGACTGCGTTGGTTTAGTGGTCGCAACCGTTACTGCTGAGCATAAGGTCCTGGGTTCAATTCCCAGGTCGGGTAAACTTTTATTGTGTTTTTCTATCGGGTACTTATTTGTAGAAATCTAGAGAATGGAGTTGTTCTCTGTACGTGGCAATAGGGTCGCCGTCTATTATATTATGGTACTCAAACATAATTAATGAAATGTAGGTGTACTATTAGTTACCACCTCTACCTAACCATTTATTTTAAACCCTGAGAGGTTTTCGTAAACCCTGAGAGGTTTTCGTAAACCCTGAGAGGTTTTCGTAAACCCTGAGAGGTTTTCGTAAACCCTGAGAGGTTTTCATTGTGTGGCTAAAACAATATGTAAAATAGGTTAAGAGTTTTAGAAAAATAAATAAATGAAATGATTTGCGGAGACAAGGCGTGATGACGCTATGTTATGTTTAAATAGCTATGACTAACCCTAAAAATGCGTTTCCGTAAACTACGTAGTAAGGACGTAGGTACGTTTTTACAAAAATAAAATAAAATACAGAATTTCCCATACAATTCAAAAACTCGAATGAATAAAACTTTTTATGAAAGCATTCTAACTGCGGTTTGGCACTAAATTCTTCCATAACAAAGGTAGGTGCGATCTGAAACGCTGAAATAGTTTTTGCATACGTTCAAGCTGTGCGCGGTGGATCGTTGCCCCCACAATGAATTGTACGTTTGGTTCCAGTTTATTTTGCTGGGTTTACATCGGAAATATAGGAAATATATTATTCGTTTCTAACACATAAATAAAGTTTATGGCCTATTTAGAACACACCTAGAGTAAACCGCATTTGTTTGTTTATCTTTTGATAAAAATATCGGGCAGTTTTGAGTTACTTCGATTGATTGAGGTAGAAACCAAGAAATCTGCCTAGCCTTTTCCCAACTATGTTGGGGTCGGCTCCCAGTCTAACCGGATGCAGCTGAATACCAGTATTTTGCATGGAGCGACTGCCTATCTCACCTCCACAACCCAGCAACTGGGTAATACGATACCGCTTGGTAAGACTGGTTGTCAGATTTTCAGGCTTCTGCCGACCCGTAACGACTGACAAAAATGCACAAATGACAGCGGGGACCAACGGTTGAACGTGCTATCCGAGGCACGGAAGAGTCTCGGTATGTAAAGATGGTCACCCATACACGGCCAACCACGGCAAGCGTAGCCTAACCTGATGGATCGACCTGTGCGGTTGTTATTAGTAAGCCGCGAGCTCCTCTGACTGGCGTAGAAACCCATTACAAATAAAATTTTCAGTCAATTCGCTTTAAAAAAAACGTTAACATACCCACGTTTTGGTACTAAATTCTTCCAAAAGGCACGATAAATGTTGGAATAGTTTTTGTACGTTTAAACCACACGTGGGGGAGTGTCGCCGCCACGATAAATTGTACGTAAAGTTTGATAGGCAACCGTAAAATGGGAAAATACTCGTTTTTTTTTCAGTCTTATTTAAATACAGTGCAATGGTGGCCCAGTGGTAACTGCCCCGACTTACGAATTGTAAGTTGTGGGTTCGTAACTAGCCAGGCGCTTTACTTTTTGTTAATAATTTCATCACCACGGCTCTCAAAACGGTGAAGGAAAACATCGTGAGGAAACCGGCATATCCTAGAACCAAAAGTTCGAAGACATGTGACATTCCACCAAACCGCACTAGGCCCGCGTGGTGAATTATGGCCCACTCCATCTCGAAGAGAGGAGGCCTGTGCCCCAGCAGTGAGAACATTATAAGCTGATTAATATGCCTGGCCTTTTTCCAAACTATGTTGGGGTCGCCTTCCAGTCCAACCAGATGCAGCTGAATACCAGTATTTTACATGGAGCGACTGCCTATCTGACCTCCACAACCCATTAACTGGGCAATACGATACCCCTTGGTAAGACTGGCTGTCAGATTTTCGGGATTCTGACGACCCGTAACGACTGTCAAAGATGCACAATTGACAGCCGGGACCAACGGCTTAACGTGCTTTCTGAGGCACAGAGGAGTCTTGTTATGTAAAGATGGTCACCCATCCACGGCCAACCACGGCAAGCGCAGCTTAACCTGATGGATCGACCTGTGCGGCTGTTAGTACTTAGCCACGAGCTCCACCACACACCACATTATAGGCTGATTATGCTAATTTTAATGGGAATACGAGGCATATTTTTCAGTTAGGTTAGGTTAGGTTAGTAGAGTAAAAGAGTAAAGTTTTATTTGGTCACTTCCAAATAAAACTTTAGTAAACGGCACTTCCTTTTTTATATTTAAAACGGTGTTATTAAACAAAAGATGAGAACTATATTTCCATCTTTTCTGTGTCTGTTTTTGTGGATTTTTTTTAATACAACTTGATTTAACTTAACACGCTAGGCTAACACTTTCCCATAAACTTCCTAAATCAAATAACTTTCCGTAACCAATTAACATTGTTGTATTCCGAGTGTATTAGACCCGTAATTAACACAAGCCTACAGAAGCAAGCGTGTTTTGTAAACGACACGAGAATATAAGTACAATCTCAAACTAAAACTCCTATGCTAATGAAGCGGTTTTCGGAGCCCTGCACATTGGACCCTTGTCAACAAAGTTTGTGTATTAACCAAGTATAGTGCAGGCTATATGACCCACTTCCAACTAACAATTAGCTGGGTTTAACGGCCTTTGACATAACTATTACATTGAATGGTATGTACTTACATAATCGCTGTGTAATTGGATGGGCTGGTTGGCACGCTATCATTTGTTTTTTTTTTCGTTCTATTTTTAAATGGAGAAGCCAATGAAGCCATTATACTGTTTTACTCATTGAGAAGGAATTCTTTTTTTAAATTGCGTTATATCTTGTGGCTTTGATTCAGGAAGTAATATAATACTATACAGCTGACAAACCTTCATTATAGGTAGCTCTGTTCTTACGTGCAGCAACCTTTCGATAAATACATACCTAGTATACTAACTTAGGAACTACGTAAATTGTTTAATTAAACTTGGAAACAAATTCGTCGTTTAACTAAAAAGTTCGAGCGAAAGTGTGAACCATATACATACATATTTTTATAGCTCACACCCTGTAGATGAGATGAACTTGCCCTACGGTGATTCTTTCCGGTCAACTTTTCCACTTCATTTAAGTTCTATACTTAAATTGTACTTAATGGTGAAAAGTTAGGGACTTCACAAAGATTTAACAATGCTTATTTTGAAGGGAGCGCGCCCGCCACGTTTCCTATTTATCTGAACGAGGCTTTGTTACAGAAACGTTTATTGAAGTAAAGCCAACGAAAGAGCTTTCCTTAATTGTAAATTTTACGTATTCATTAATTACTTATGAAATGTTATTGTTAATGAAGAAACTGGAGTACCTACCTAATTTGATTTAGTGCTAACTCGAAATAATAAAGACTTGATCAAAGCCCGAACCGGCAAAGTCTCAATAGATGAATAAAACTCCACAAGATTGCCAAGTTTAATTATGAAGTTAATTAGGTTGGTTTGATGAAAAATTTAAATCCTCACTCAAGTTAATTTCCTCAGGAACCCGGGATCCATTTTCTTATTCACATTGCTGCGGACAAATTTAATTCAGATGGGAGAGATTCTTAGAAATCATTATTATTTAAATGTATGAATTTTAACTGCAGTGCATTCAAATAATAATTGCTTTTTGCGGCGGAAAATTACAATATTTTTTATACAAACAATATACTTACGTTTATTTAATATACGGTTAAAAAACAAAGTAAGTAATTATAGACACTAATACCTTTTTTTTGAGGGTGGGAAATCATCAAATGACCCCTCCCGCTCTGGGTGGAGAGAAGGGAGTGTCAGACGCTTACTGACGAAAACCCATCCATTTTCTTTCCTTAGCCCTTTATGTTCCGGGGTAGCGGTAACCCTTTCGGACAATCGCGCTTAGACAGGTATACCTTCATGATTATTTTAACAGACAACAGCTTTTCAGTACAGACTCTTTTTGGCAATGTTGCTTCTGCCTATCGCTTTAAACCCCGACGCAAAAAGAGGGATGTTATAAGTTTACGCGCTATGTGTGTGTCTATGTGTTTGTCTATGGCACCGTAGCTCTTAAACGGTTATTTGCATCGTAGGTAAACGAATCCCCATTCACTACCTCTGTCAATCTAAGCTTTTCTTTTGAAGGTGGTAAATCATGAAATGATTCCGGTCCGTGGTGGAGCGGAAGGGAGTGTCAGACTCTTAAATTACTGACTAAAACACATTCATGTTCCTTCCTTAGCCCTTTATGTTTCGGGGTAACCCTTTCGGACAAACCCACTGGTCAAGCTAAGCTATTGAATACAGAAGAAATAAAAGTTTGGTTTTCGTGTGAATCTCACGTACCAAAATAACTTTCTTCCAGTGATTAATTAGTCCAATGTATCAAAGATTTTAGGTCAAACGTGTCTACTTAACATTCCAGTTTTAAATTAGCCCCACGCGTCTTTCAACCAGAGAAATAAACAAACCAATTTTTGGTCACAGCCCTTTTTATTTTCGAAAGACATTATTAGTATAAATTAATTCAATGTGCGGCCATATTAATTCAACGTAACGACATCTTTATGAGCTGTGACACAAAGTAGGACGTGTATACGAAGAATAAATCTGTCAGTGAAGTTAACGCCCGGTCACAAATTGTAATTTACCGTCACATGTGCCGAAGGAATAGTTATAGATATTTCTATGTTACTCATGTCAGTTTTGAATGGCGGGC
Source organism: Hyppa rectilinea (assembly GCA_951799385.1). Taxonomy (NCBI): domain Eukaryota; kingdom Metazoa; phylum Arthropoda; class Insecta; order Lepidoptera; family Noctuidae; genus Hyppa; species Hyppa rectilinea. Next base: position 9,014,891 of record OX637314.1, read on the forward strand.
ATCTTAACGAGGCCAGTAATGCTTGAGCAATAATATCAATTGAACTTTTTTCATTTGCAGGCGTTTTGTATTCAACAACTTGAAATTTCATTTTTTTTATTTCAGTTATTTATTTATTTTATTATTTATGTAGGTTCACATTGTAAAATACATTAAGATACTACATAAAAAGCGATTGAGTGTGTGTAATTTTTCGTGATTTTACAAGGCAACGTTGATAGGCATAATTCGAAACAAAATATGTTACAACATTAGGTGTACAAATTTTTGTTTACTTTAATACACAACATTTTATGAGTTTATGGCTATTCATTGTTGAAGTATGGAAGAAAAAGACATGTTGCCGCTGGCCCCAAAAAAGGGATAAGGGCAGGAGAAAGATGATGATGATATTCATTTCACGGTTATTAAGAGGTTGCTAACTTGATATAAACGTATTTTATCACCTTTTGCCAAATGTGTTCACATGGTTTTAAAAAAAGGTGTCCCGAAACATTTTCTGAAATCGTAACAGCATCTCTTAACGACCCAACATGTAAAATCAAAATCAAAAGTCATTTATTTAAACTAGGCTAAAAATCAGACAAGACAGTCCCCCGAAAACGCCTACCCTTCACCACTTCCTAGTGCTTTAGCCGAGAAGAAGAAGTGGCGCAGCAAGCTCCCCAGCAGCACAGCTGTTTAGTTGGAAGAACTTGATTCTACTCATTTATCGTATGAGAAGTAATTAACATTACGAAACATATCACATTACAATTTTGTCCACATGTATTAGTTACGGATCTCTAAGGCTCACAAATTCAGCAGACCATGTGTCACAAGCTTGAGCTAATAATTCTAATACGCTTATTACCCGTTGCCCTTGTAATATTGTAAATTATGTCCCGAGTCACATCATGTAACAATAAATCTTTGTCTGAATCAAAACCCATTAGACACGCTTATTCATAAAGCTGGTTCTTCTGTTAATTATATTAAAACATACACGGTCTGAGTCGAAGCTAGCCACCTCAAATTGGATCCGCGCCGAACAGACTTGGGCTCCAGTTTGTCAACTTCAATATTTAACTTGTCCCCTGTAGTTCCCAAGTTCTATCTGTCATGAACACAATGGTTGAGAACAGTAGACATACTTCAGTGTGTTTTGCGATCTATTGCTTGCTATTATGTGCTCACCAAAGTTTTAAGTGTTACAGATGCTTGGAAAAACTTTGATTTGGCAAACATTTTAGTGTATACAAAATATATTTGGGGCGAATAAAGTTTTGATAAACATAAAACTGCTGTTCCAGTGCACTATGCTTCGAATGTAAGTCAAAAAGAAGTAACTTATGAGAAATTGACGGCAATGTGGAAGATTTACTGTAATGAAGAAGCAAATCTGACACTAATGATTGATATGAAATAGACGTGCACAAAAATGGGACAATCAGAAAGTATGTTTTCTAACGTTCAAATGATCTACATGTGTTGAATAATACACAAGGAAGCATTTATTTAAAATCTGAACTTTAATTACCACAGATATAACTTTGTAGATAAAAAAAACTGGAAACTCCATTTAAAACACTAATTGCCAATCCCAAATAACCATACAGCAAAAAAACGTACATTAATATCAATATAATTTCCGACATCATTTGTCAATACCCAGTATTTTTACACGGTTCGTTTTGAAATCGAAGCGGTGAATCGGTTATCCAGCAGTCGATTCCCCGGCGACCAGCGCGCGACAATCTAATGAGGTCCCAGGGGAAAGACGTTGCCTTCCATTTTCAACAGATATCGTCCGTACGCTTATATTTCTGATAAATATATTCACGTAAAACCTGAATATTCTATCAGGGAAGCGTTGGGGATTGGAATCAAGTGTCTTATGTTTCAATATCTTTTGGTATTTCTAGGATAAATATGATATGTGTATTTTTCGTTTCTGTTGTGTTATAGTTTGCCGAGAATATTTACACATGGGCCAGCTGATTATTATTGAGTGAAAGTCCTACATAACCAATGTATGACTGCCAGTGATATAACCTCATTTAAGTGGAATTATGGTAAAGGAATAAGAATATAACTGATAAGTTTCTTACTACGAGATATTAAGAAACAAAAAACTTAAATATAAGTATGGAAAATAAAGACATGTTGCGCTGACCCTTAATAAATTGGGATAAAATGAGAATGATAAATGTGAAACAATAAAAATATGGCCTACGCAACACAGATAAACAACTACTACACTACATCGTACTTGATCCTTCCTATTGTCATGAAAATCAATTGAGGAAACAAAATTCATAATATTGATACTTATAGACAATGGTTTGGAAAATAGCTTACTGCATAGGTATAACCTAAATAATGGATATTACGAAAATCTTAAATGACACGAAGAATGTTTATTAATAAAGAGTCTTTAATTTAGTGACCTAATAATGTAGGGTCTACCCAATGGCCCAATCATTTCAAATCCAAATCATAGTCAGGGAAATTAATTGTTAGACAAATTTACTATCTACTAAAAGTGTCTATATTATTCAGTATTATGCTAGCTGAAGTGGCAATAGGCCGGCCATATTACCCGTAGAACCGATGACTTTTGGGATAGACGTATTCTAGAGTGAAAACCGTGGATCGGTAAACGTAAGGTAGGACGCCCTGAGGCTGGGTGGACCACAGAACAGATAAAGAGGGGGTGGACCGACGGTCTTCGCAGGGCGACTGGTAGTCACCCTGCAGCTGGATGAAAATTGCGAGATTGAGAGATGTGCTGAAAATCGTGCCATTAGAGAGGCATATACTGCTATAGGCTGATGATGATGACATTAAAATCGCAACTGTTGTAAGACATTACTTTAACACGGAAAATTGATCTTGGTTGAAAATTGACTTAAAAAATTATTTTACTGATTGTACAATTCCGATTTGATTTCCCAAAGCCCTAGTTGATCGGTTTTGCAAATTATGGGAGAAATTTGGACGTATGTAGACTTTAATGATTGGCAATTACTCCTAGTTGTATTTCCGGGTTAATTGCTGCGTTTATGTGTGCAACGGTACCAGCAATCTTATAGAACATAATAATAATTTATTTCCCTAACCATAATATCTCGGCTGTCTGGTAGGAATTATTGGCTTTTATCTACAAAGCTATTAAAGGCGTATTCAATTTAGTATTAGTATCTACTCAGGGGGAATTAGTTGAATTTATCATCGCTGTGTTTGTAGGCAGGACTGATTTATAAAGCTGTTTAACGAACGTTTTAAACGATATTTTGACGGTAATTGGAAATTATGTAAATTAGTGTTTTTCATTTAATATTTGCTCGAGCCCTAGACTGGAAAAGTTAGACTGGACTAGTTGAATTGTTACTACTGCATCAATTGCCACTCTCTCTTATTTTTCTCCTATTTTATTTCCTCACTTATTCTTTTGTGTTCTTTATTTGCGTCATGGTTGCGGCAAATAAACGTATGGACTTTGTTTTTTTTTAATTCATTCATTACCACTATTTTAGTAACACAATTTACTTTCCTGTTCTATAATTTTTTGTTGTACCTTTCAGGATCTGACCGTGGCAAATGGCAAAGTTTTCTAGATAGCTTGAGACCTACTGGATGGAAATTAGTTGTAGTTAGTCAGTGCATACGAAAAGAAAACGAAGAAATACGAAAACTACATCATATGAAAAAAATAAATACTGTTCGTTAGATAACGCTTCACTTGAGAACAGCTGGAATTTTTGGCTATTTTTAGTTTTAAAAATGTTCGTAATAAATCGAATCAGCGGGGCGCCTAACACACTTAAAATGACAATCGATCGCATTTGCTTTTATTTTGATAGTTCAGACACATTCATTGCCTTATGTAAGTCGTTGAACAGACGAATTTATTAACCCTATGAAGCAATGGATTAGAAATATAATAATATAAATAATAATAATATCCTTGGATGGACATTTCACACAACGCCATATCGTCCCAAGCTAAGCAACCTAATGCTTGTGTTATGGTAACGAGATGGCTGATAAACTGCTTATATACATTTTTTTTTTGTAAATACATACATATTATAATATCCTTCAATACTACAAAATTGCGTGTGTGGTTGAAACTATGGTGAGCAAAAACGGATAATATTTTTACGAAATGATTTGAAAAATTCAGGAAAGCTGAAGTACCTACATTTTCTATGAAATTTTCGTATGAATTATTAACATTTGGATAGGATAACGTGTGTCGGGTCAACTAGTTATCTCTTAAACCAGCATCCTTGTTTTATATCTTTTAATTACCTACTGCGCAGTTCCATTATGAAGCTCCTACCTAACGGATAGAATATACGACTATATACGAAGACATTAAAGTTAGTCGTATAGTGACGTATCTCCACACAACTAGGAAAGATAGATGTGGCGACTAACTTACTAAACTTGCTAAGAAACTGCAAACAAGATCTTATTGTGGTCGTGTGCAGTAGATTGTTCGGGAGAGCAGAGGACCGTTGATGATTCAATTTAGCTACTACCTAAGTACCTTTATTGAGATACAGTACGTGGTGTGAGGAGTTGGGATTAAAGCTTTTTTTTTCTTAAAGCTGGGAAATCGTGTCGACTCCTTCCACTGTGGGTGGAGCGGAAGATAGAGTCAGACATTTACAGGCAAAAACCCATCAATATTCCTTCCTTAGCTCTATGTGTTCTGGGGCATTGGTTACCACTTGAGAGACTCCCGATGTTGTATTAATCCTAGCTTCGCTTAATGCTAGATAAAATAGGCTTTTGACAAAATAGGATGGTCTTATACCAAACCTGTTCAAAAGGGAAGGATTTTTTGACACAGTATTCATTGGATTATCACCTAATCACTAATACCTTTCAGATTCTCGTGAAACAGCCCGAAAAACTGGAACCCTGAAAATAACAGACCGTATAGACAACGGAAATGCGGTTAAAAAAAATCCCAGTAACAATACAATACTTGGAATAAAGGAGTCTATCCTCTAAGTACCTACATTCACTTGAAAAATTTACGTAAATCAATTCGCTGTAGCATAACTAAGAGTGAAGAGAACTGCGCTTCGTAGTTTCATTTCCCTGGGGAGTTCGTTTCCTACCAGTACGGAAACGATCGACCTCCTTCGGCTTTTTAATCATAAATGAATACTGCAGCTTATAGCTGTATATGGTAAGATAGCACACGAGTATGAATGTATAATCAATTGCATTAAAGCATATAATAGCGTAACTAATGAAGACTCGATAATGAAACTGATTGATTTGGCTCTCAGTTTAAATAAACGTTACAAAAAGTCTAGACAATGAGCATAAAAGAATTCAGTTCCACCAAAATAGTTTCACGTTAAAACTTGAAGGCTGGAATTCCATTTATCTACTCCTTTACGTCCAACATTTTCCAGCGTAATGATCCCCAAGAACCTTAGCCCATCAAAACTAACGCACCTCACCAAAGGCAGAATTCAAAAAAACTTATTCGTCCCATTACCTACATAAATAAAACAGTATGTAACGTCCTATCTACCTACAGTGTACTAAAACAACTATCTAAGGAGCCGGTCTATCCATTCTTTATCTTTAACTACCCAATTCCGTCAGCATAAAAAGCGCTTTCTTGCCATTTAGCGCTGTTTTCGTCCTTTTTAGGGTTCCGTACCTCAAAAGGTAAAAACGGAACCCTTATAGGATCACTTTGTTGTCCGTCTGTCTGTCTGTCTGTCTGTCTGTCTGTCAAGACCTTTTTTCTCAGGAACGCGTGGAGGTATCAAGCTGAAATTCATATCAAATACTCAAGTCTATGGTCTCTTGGAGCTGTGAAAAAATCAAACTTCTAATTCAACGCGATCAAAAGATACTCCCGTTTATGCCGCAAATTTTCGACACTCGCAAGGGAATCAAAACCTACAGGGTACTTTCCGTGAACTCAGAATCTTGAAATTTGGTACGAAGCAACGTCTTATAACACAGATAAAGGAAAAATTGCGAAAAGCATAAATTTTTAGTTACATCATATAATAAAAATATTTTTAATAATTTTAAACTTATTACCCCTTTACTCATGAACGCGTAGTGGTATTATATTGAAATTCTTAACAAATACTCAAGTCTATAATATCTTTAAGCTGTAACAAAATCAAACTTCTACGTCAACGCAATCAAAAGATACAGCAATTAAAGCCGCATATTTTGAAACTCGCAACTACTCGCAAGGGAATCAAAACCTAAAGGATACTTCCAGACGACCTGGAATCTTGAAATTTGGCATGAAGCAACGTTATAAAGTACACATATAGGAAAAATTCCGAAAATCTTAAATTTTTAGTTACATCACATAGTATATTTTTTTTAATAATCATAAACTTACTAGCTGACCCAGCAAACGTTGTTCAGCGATTAAAAAAAAAAAACAGATGTTGGCCGATTCTCAGACCTACCCGATATGCACACAAAATTTCATGCAAATCGGTTCAGCCGTTTCGGAGGAGTTTGGAAACAAACACCGCAACACGAGAATTTTATATATTAGACTTGCTGACCCAGCAAACGTTGTTATGCGATTAACAAAAAAAAATAAAAAAATAGATTTTGGCCGATTCTCAGACCTACCCGATATGCACACAAAATTTCATGCAAATTGGTTCAGCCATTTCGGAGGAGTTTGGAAACAAACACCGCGACACGAGAATTTTGCTTCCCATTCCCTCTCGCTCCACACCATGGTCTGAAGCTTTCCACATTGTTATGTTATGGATTTCATTTAGCAATAAAAATACCATAACTTTTACTTATATACCTACAGGTTTGTACGGAACCCTCGGTGCGCGAGTCTGACTCGCACTTGGCCGGTTTTTTTTTACCTCAAAACCGAGGCTATAACACCTCTCCCGGGTGCGGTAATATTTGCATTTAGAGCGAACGACTGATATTCTGACCTTATCAGAGGGAGATTGTGTTTGAGGGACGAATTCTGATGACGCAAGTGGCGCGAATCACTTAGATCGGCTGCAGGAGAGGCTTCCCGGCTTACGTGATAAAAATATATTCAAAATGGGAGATCTTCATGGTCTAGAATAATTTTAAATTATTACAAAGTTCCTGAGTAATTTATGCTTCATGTGATTTATGATGCTACTGGCAGGCTAGGAGAGCAAGTATTTGTTCGAAACTCTAATTAAGATGTATGTAAATTTTCATCTTCTACGTCCTTATATTTGGTCGGTCTACATTGCTTCAACTAAAGCTATACAATTTGAAAGCGTATAACTAAGAAAGCACACTAAATCAACTTCAAATATAATCGTGGAGCAAATACCGACCAACTCTAGTATGCCACTAGAGAGCAACTCGACACAATGTGAAGTTATCGGATTCTGCTGTATTGCCAGCTCATAATTATGAATTCATGGAGTTTCTGAGAAACGAGGATTTGCACATACACAATTATTCATATTAATGCTACAAAGCAAGAATTTGCTACAGCATAACCCCCTCCTATTTTCATTTAAACCGTTCGTTAGTGAAAAAACAAGTCAGTTGATTTCTTGGCTGCTTAATAAACTAACAGAAAATTAACCAAATTAACCAAACACTGAATCTTAACCCGAATAAGAAAGAGAAGAAAACTAATTTGCACGACAAAAACGGTAACCTATTATCACAAAATTAATTAGTGAACTCGTTGGTAGGATCTAATTCTAATTTAGGTGTTTTCAGGATAAAACGTTTGAAGCTACCATTCCCCATTCCCCTGTCGTTTTGTTCAAAGGCGGCTTAGCCCGCGAAGTTTGTTTAACTTCACTGTATTCTTATTTCAGTAATTTAATTTGCAAGCTCTTGGTGCTCTTGCTGAAAGGGCGAAGTTGTTATCGATGTTTGCTTATTGTTTTTTTTACATCATTATTTAGAAGCTAACAAAACATTTTGTTTTTATTGCATAAATAGATCCTACTATAGTAATAATAATAATAATATCCTTGGACATTTCACACAGCGCCGTATCGTCCCAAGCTAAGCAACCTAATGCTTGTGTTATGGTAACGAGATGGCTGATATACTACTTATATACATTTTTTTTCGTAAATACATACATATTATAGATAGAAAAACACCCAGACTCGTAACAAATACTTGCAGGTCGTACAAATATTTGTTCCGTGCGGGAATCGAACCCGCGACATAGTGCGCAGCAGTCAATCGCTCAACCACTACGCCAACCGTGTCGTCAAAGTAAGTGGCGTATGTAACTCAGCGAAAAAAAAGTTGCATAGGTACGCTATTTTATAACCTTTTTGATGACATTAATTCATCTGGCCACACTTTCTTACGCCACCGGTATCGGGGTCCAGTTTATCCAGATTTAGCTGAATACCAGTATTTGACATGGAGCAACTACCTATCTGACCTCCAAAATCCAGTTTCAGAGCAACACGATACATAGAAAAAAAACTACTATTCACTGGTTGAAATAATTGACTATTCGTCTCGATATGCCGTTGTTTTTATTTGTTTAATAAAAGCTTTTATGCTAAGCTGCCAACTTCCGATTTAATCCAACGTCATTTTTTCCTCATTTGAACAAGTGTTTATACCGTTTAAAGCGGCATGTTAGTCTAATATGGGTCAGGTAGTGCTTAGCAGTGCTCGTCCATTATTCAGTGGGATTCCATTCCGCGAGCGAAGCGGTTCGCACTCAGTTGTTATGTTAGGCCGCCGTACATTCTATAACTCTTGTAAAAAAATACATTCCTACCACTCGGCGGCGGAACCTATAAAAATAACAAATCCCTCCGCCGAAATTACGAATATAAAAAAAATAAAACTGACAAAAATTCAACGGCAAATTCCTAGCAACAAAACACGCATTCAAATTAACCACGAAACAGGATGCTCGTTACGTAGAGAACAAAAAACAAAAACATTACGAAACAGGTGAGGAGGATACGGCTCCGGAATATGATAATCATATTTCAGAGAGTTTCAGTCCACTTGTTGCCATTCAAAATGTTCCCATGCAATTTGTCCTAGTTATATTTCACCGTATTGTACCATTGTACGGACGTCGACTACTCTTCGTTGACCCCATTCGCCTTTATTTAAACAGAAACCTTTTTTATTGCTTGCAGCTCAGTTTTTATTGCTGCGACATAATTGGTGGTGTCGCATTACTTAATACCCCCAATTACGCGTACGAAACTTTAAGTAAAAATAGTAAGTGTATGAAGGAGTTACCACACGCTGCCTCCCGAGACTAAAAATAAAACATCCCATAAGCACGCGGGTGTTGTTTAGTGCTGACCATTGGTGACTGGGAAGAAAATAATTGGTCGGAAGCTTTCTTTTTCATTCCATAGCTTTCTAACGAGGAACCCCTTTCCTCCTCCCAATCCTGATGAAAGCTTGGTCCTTACAATTTTGAGAAAAACAATGGCTCACTTTCCTTTTATAAAGTACCAGTGTGCAGCATCCTAGTTAGCCTAGTTCTTGAAGGGTCAGGCGAAAGTGTCTCCACAGTAGGTAGTACATTTCTCCAGACAAGTTTAAATCTCATGTAATAGGGGGCGGGGCCTGTTGCCATCAACCGGGTATAAATCCAATGTCCGTGCTGCTACTGAGTAATTCCTAATGGGAAAACTCAAAAACACTTTGCTCGACATAACCATTTCCTAGTACAGCTCTACTAAATGAATAACCTTATCCTTAGATAATGTTATTCTTCTTTTCTTGTGGTTAGTGACTAATCTGGTGTCAGAGTTTATATGCTGCCCATGGGCCTCTGACTTAGCTTCTCACGCTGTTGAAAAATATCTCTCAGACATGCTGGTTTCCTCACGATGTTTTCCTTCACTGATTTTTAAGCAAGTGATAATTATACAATACGCTCATGAATCCGTTAGAAGAAATCAGAAGTGCGTGCCTTGGGTTCGATCTCGAGACCTATGACTTGGCAGTCCGACGGTCACACCACTAGGCTATCACAGCTGTGCGATAATGTTATTGTAACAAACATTCAAAACAAAACCAATTTCCATTCTTTACAGTAAAAATGTCACATTAGTTTCTTATTTTATAGCTAATTTTCTATGAAAAAACCAGGCCTTTGTGCAGCAAACCCGCAAAAGGATTTACAAATAAATAAATTCCTACTTCTCCTGCATAAAACTGTGACCTGAAGTGGCATAAACTGTCTGCCTAAACACACTTAACCCAAATCTAGATTTTTATTATAATTGTTTCCGTCCCTTTCTCGCAAGGGTGAACGTTGAAGCTGCCGGAAGATTAATAGCAACATTTATCAGACTTTCGTTTGTTTTGAGTGTCGTCGGGGATAACCGGAATTAGGTTGTTCGCGAAATGTGCTGTGAAAGTAAAATAATCCAATTTAAATTATTGCACGAACAACAATTGTTAAGCAGCTTTCAGTTTTGTGACAAAAATTATTTAGCGATTTGTTATTGTTTTCGATTTGGGTGTACAGAAATGTTTCAGTAGAATTATTTACAGTTGAGTGAAGTTTATCTAGGCATCATTAGGTAGGTAAACATTGATGTGTGTATAGTGAATAAACACATTACGTCCATAGCCTATTTTCAAAGAACTTCATAATTGGCTCCCATCGCACACATCGTTCTGAGAACACACAGTATACCAGCACAGACATAAAATCATTTATCAATGTATAAACAATATATAATGTAACTCTAAAACTAAAAAGGATATACATTATGTACAAGTCCAAAAAACTATAAACTAACTAAAATATGGCGTTGAAAAATTCCTCCGCGTCGCTGTCAACGGGTAATGCCAAGTGACTGCGGCGGCATTGCCACGTTGTAAGGTAATGCCACCAGTTATTTGACCTTTATAAATGTTACAAAATATAGGACATGTATTCTTCATAGAGAAACAGAATACGTTTTTAACACGCCACTTGCTGTCACGTAATTTCATTGCAGTCGACCGAGTCCCACGCAAATAATTTGCATACATTTGCAATCGGAACACCTACTGTCTAAATTAAAAATAAAATTGTCATTGGAAAGGACAGCGTAATGTTTTTTACTATTTATATGTCTCCTTTCGTATCTAGGTTAGCGCTAACAAACATGTTATTGCTCTTAGAGCTAAGTTGTGTGTCTATTAGCAAATGTCATGTTATGGTTTAAAATATCTTGATATTTAAAACGAATCCATTTCACCTGTGCTGGGAGATGGTTTTAAATACGGAGACCAGACACATAATTGCAGATCTTTGTGAACTCTTTCACTGCTAATTGACCTTTAGCGATGTATACATAATGATAAGATTTTGGATTTCTATCCCGCATTTCATCAACATAAAACATGCAACCAAACTATGGCAGTATCGACATAGTGCCATAGTGGCTATTCAAGTTTTTGGCGGTGATTTTACTGTGCGAATCGTTTTCATACCTATCTACTGTAAGGACCAAAGCCGTGAACGCGAGCACAATTAACAAATATTTATACCGCATATTAAATAAATGTAGAAATTAGTCGAAAGTGATGTATGTATGTGTGTGTGTGCATGACTCACTCACACAACCACACACACACTCACATCGCTTTGCCAATTTGTTATTGACTAACTCATGTGAGTGAGTTAGTCAATAACAAATTGGCAGTTCGATTACACGAACGGTAAACATAGACATGATTCTAAATAGTCCCATTCATTACTCAACTGCACTATTCTGCCGGTCTATTCAGAACTAAAGCGAAGTAAGCTTGAAGTAAGCTGTCATTCCACCTGTGAAAGCGAGGTGAAAATGTGAAGTGACTTCACTAAGTTTTCACGGTGAAATTTTTACAGAATAGACCGGTTAGTCAACGACACATAAGAAAACCACAAACGGCCTCATTATTATGGTGTTTGCATAACCCACCTATAACATCTATCTGACCAACTAACCTAGTTGCACCATAAAAAAAACATTCCATAATTACAAGTTTCCTTCAATACACGTGCCGTACTGCATAGCAAACAAAGTATTTCGGTTACCGGTACAAGGGGGTACCGACACGTTTTGTGCGAGAGCTTCCAAACCGAGGCTCTTATCTCCATGCCCTTGAGCTAGTTGCACCCTTTTGCTTTGCTCGTGACCTGTAAATGCCGTGTGTGGCCCGCTTTAATTTGGGTTGAAGTTTGTTGTGCGGTTAGAGAATATTTTTTGGTAGTTTTCGCCTTTTTGTTTTTTATATGTTTTTAATATGAGGAGCTTGTGGCTTAGTTATAACAGCCGCACGGATCGATCCTCCAGGTTAAGCTACGCTTGCCGGGGTTGGTCCGTAGATGCTGACCATCTTTACATATCGAGACTCCTCCGTGTCTCGGAAAGCACGTTAAGCCGTTGGTCCCGGTTGTTATTCGTGGATCTTTCACAGTCGTTACAGGAAGTCAGAAGCCCGAAAGTCTGACAGCCAGTCTTACCAAGTAAAGGGGTATTGTATTACCCAGTTACTACTGGGTTGTGGAGGTCAGATAGGCAGTCGCTCCATGTAAAACACTGGTATTCAGCTGCATCCGGTTAGACTGGAAGCCGACCCCAACATAGTTGGGAAAAGGCTAGGCAAAATGAAATATGTTTTGAATATGTTTTCTTTCTGGGAGTAACTCACGACCATACCATGTGAGATTGTGAGCATCTTTCCTAAAAAATTGTAAAGAAAAAATAATATTTCTTTTTTTTCATCGTCATTCACTAATTGGAGAAGAACCATTTGTTACTAATCAAAGAACAATAATTAATACTGCCATAGTTCAAAAATCTCAACTGTATAAAATTCTTTGTAGGTAAAACATATAACTACACACATCAAAAGTGTCTAGGGATCAACATATATTTTTGCAATAACTTTTCTCTTGATTGATATTAATTTAAATTTTCTTTAAGGATTCATCAAATAAAGTGTTTTCGTTTGTCACAGTAACGATAAACCAAGTCACCTTTGCATTAATAAAGAAATTTGCCATTTTCCTAATAAAGGGATTTTTGACATTTGAACCACTAACATTAAAGTTCGAAAAAAAGACTGAAATAACAGTTTTCTTTAAAATTTTATTGGGTAACTTAAACAATTAATAATCCGTGTTTCTACCGCGAACACTAACAACACAAGAACATCGGTTTGGCATACTCAAAATGAGTTCATCCAAATCACGCTGTGGAATGGCCGCCCATGTTCGTTGCAACAACAAAAAAAGGTCTTCTTGCAACTGGATACCCTCCATATTCGGCAGAGCTCTTCTCTGTAGCATATCCCATGCATGCTCAATCGGGTTCAAGTCTGGCGACTGAGCAGGCCAGGGCAGGACATTGATGTTAGCTGCGGCGAGAGTCTGTCTTACAACTCTTGCGGTGTGCGGTCGTGCATTATCATGCATTAACTGAAATAAGGGACCGATTTGCACTTGTAGAGGAACGATGACGTCAGATACAATCGTCTCAGCATAAATTTGAGCGTTGAGGTTGCCTCTGATCCAAATCAACTCAGTTCTTCCGCCGATCCAAATACCCGCCCATACCATGATGGTTCCACCACTATAAGGATGGACTTCCTGGCAGGATTTTAATCGCTGTTGGCGTCCAGGGGTTCTCCAGTGTCGTATACGTCTTGTATCCGGTCTCATACCAAAACGAGACTCATCAGAAAAGCACACGAAACGCCATTGTTCTTCTGCCCAATTTCTGTGTTCAAGAGCCCATTGATATCGAATCCTACGATTGTGCATTGCTATAGGTGGTACCCGTAGCGGTCTTCGGGAATGAAGGTTCACTTCATGCAAGCGGTTTCTGACTGTTTGGTCGCTAATTAAGTTCCCTGAAGAGTGATGAAGCCTCACGGCTAACATCATGGCGGTTATTGTTGGAGCTCTTCGAGTTAAGATTTGAATGTATCGGTCTTGTCTCCGTGTGGTGTAGCGATACCGTCCTTCATGGCGCTCAGCCACGGTACCAGTGCTTCGGTAACGTGTCCAAAGTCGACTGATAACACTCTGACTTGTATTCAGAGCTAAAGCCACAGTACGTTGCCGGGAACCAGCTTCTATCATTCCCACGGCTCTGAGCATTTCTTCCCTGCTTAAATGACGTCACCGCTCCATAATAACGTTGGTTTTAATCAGTAGTAGGGAAACAGTAGCACTAATAATGTCTTCAATGCGTTGTATGTTTTTATAGGGAAAATATTGACAGCTGATTTTCATCTTTTACTCGAATTTGATTGACAGTTCCTGTTTCAAATTATGAAATGCACCAAAAAGGATCCATATAAATTTATAAAATCATAAATTTATTACAAAGCCACATCTCAATCTCAAGAAATCCGCATAAAAATGCTTGATCCCTAGACACTTTTGATGTGTGTATGTCCCAAAATTAAATATGCAAACGGTCTATCGTTTTATGAAAACTTCAAAGTTTCTTAGAAATAATCCCACTTCAAGCAGTCATTATTCTTTCCGGGCCCAAGTTAACTACACTTACGCCTATAACTTAAGTTGAAGTTCGTGCCGTGAAAAGTTCATTCACATCAATCTTCGTCCTTTTAATTTCTGTCGACACTAAAACGGATGCCATACTTTTAAACCACGGCATAATTTCTATGAAAGTTTATTGAAGGTGCTCGTAAAAAATTTACGATCCCTTATTACCACAGAAAGGAGAAGCTAAACCTAAGACCCATAACATTAGAATGTTATATTTTATACTCGGCATTGTTTCTACTTTCAATGCGTCGTTTTATATCGATATTCGAACATATCGATTTTATGGCGTATTTTATATTGCCACTTTCCATATTTATTATATGTTTTAAATACCGGATAGCCGGCTGGTATACAATCAACTAGTCACGGACTGTTTAAACTTTTTAACAAAACGTATTGAAATATTGCGGATCATTTACTATTGGAAATTTGAGCTTATTTAACACTATAATAATATTATATTTACTTCACGTGGTTGTAAAAACATCAACCGCAAAGGATTAAATTGAAAGGATCGACACTTTCACCTACCATCACTTTGTAGTACTGTTGTAATACTACCAAACATTTCAGGCAATTAGGTATTCCAAGTGAGAATTGCACCGATGAACCTGAACGCAATCAGCACATCTGAACCGCGTTCCAGAACTGTCAATGTTCCACGGAAAATAATTACATTGACAGTACTTAAACGTGGTTTATGCACTGAATACGTTCACTTTCGTTGTTGAAATTATAAGGCCATGGTAAGTAAACAAGGCAATTTACTTTGTGCATTTAATTCCATCCTCATTGCTCTCAAAACGGTGATGGAAAACATCGTGAGGAAACCGGTATTAGAACCAAAAATTCGAAGACATGTGATATCTACCAACCCGCACTGGGCCCGCGTGATGGGTTACTACTGTCCACACCTCACAGAGAAGAGGCATGTGTTCCAGCAGTGAGAACATTATACGTTGATTATGATTGTGTCCTTAGTAATTTGCCTGCCAAACGAGGTGATTATAGCAATACCCGTTTAATATTCGTTATTACAGCCTACACAAGTCCATGTTGAGCGAGGGAAATTAACGAGCTGATTAAACCGAACATTGCAACTACCAACACCAGAAACTAATGGTATTGGGTGACGATCGGTATAAGGCAAAGCAAGAAACTAAATTATGCAACAAATGCCTTTAAACGACTTTAGTTGCATTTGCATTAAATGCCAAAACAATCATTACGAAAATGGGACAACTGCAGGTGAAACAAAATCACGGATCATTCTTAATCTGGTTTAACTAAGGCAGTTTTAGGTCTGTTTGCACCACAAATCAAATAGTACATTTAGCGGTAAAAATTATCTGGTCAATTCAACTCCAAACTATAACTAAAAATAATCCGTTCGAATTAGTTTAGCGCTAAATGCATTCAGTTATTTATGGTGCAAGTTCGCGTTACCGCATAAATCATTTTTGGAAAACCTTAAAAATAGTACACAATATGCCAGCATTATCAAGTTACCCCAATCTGTCAAATTACTTTGATAGTTTTTAAACTTATTACAAAAGTATTAGGTTAATTTTCAATTGGGATTATTTGACAGTTTGGGATAGCTTGATGTGCTTGAACATCACTGATTTGCTTAAAATAAATTGGTGGAGTGGGCTACTATCGATGAAAAATTTATAGATAACTTTTGAATTCCTCTAGGGGCATGCAAATTTAAAAGAATCTTTATAATTTGGTTTCATTTGCTACTCAAGCAAACATATTATTATGACTTCAGGTACATAATCACCGAAGGGTTAGCTACAGGTGTACACACAATTTCACACCCCCATTTCGCCAGTTAGCTTTTAAGTCCCATGTAATAATACTAATAATTATTAAATTAATAATATTAAATTAATAATAATAGGTGATCCTATTGCCATCAACCGCGCACAAACCCAACTCTGGGCTGCTACTGAGAACTTCCTGGTGGTAAATCCCAATTACACTTAGCCCGACCTCGGAATCGAACCCAGGATCTTACACTTAGGAGTAGCTATTTAAGCGGGATTGTCCGAAAGGGTTACGGCTACCCCGGAACATAAAGGGCTAAGGAAGGAACATGGATGGGTTTTAGTCAGTAAGAGTCTGACACTCCCTTCCGCTCCACCCAGAGCGGGAGAAGTCATTGGATAATTTCCCAGCGTTAAAAAAAAAAAAGGTGTAGCTCTTGCGACCACTAGACCAACGAGGCTATTCAGATAAATATCTTTTAAAAAACGTCTTATTTTACAACCCCACTTCTTTCTTTTTAATCAAATTACGTCACCAGCATCGGCCGCAAAACTTCCATTATGGACGAAGCCTTAGTTCGGTTGGCCGTGACTAACATGCTTGGATATATGCCAAAGCAAACTCCGCTCAACTCTAATATGATTTCAGTTTAGTTTCGAAACAAATCTTGCATTCGGCAGAACGTTGCGATTAAAACTAGCTAAATAAATGTTACTGAAAATAGTGTTGCATTGAAATATTAGTTATAAAAGTGGGAAAGGTGTAGTTTTAAGGTTTTAGGGGTATTTATCGTGTAGGGCAGTCACGTGGGTAACATTTTTCTTTCCGCCTGGATATTTTAAGGCTTACATTATTATGGTTCCGCTGCAATTAATGACTGGGGATATTGCAATAATTTCAGTGGACCGATTTTGTTTCACGTGTAAATATTATTTAACTATCACTGAATAACTTACTTTGCGCAACTGGTTTAAAAAAGATGGGCGTTAAAGACTTAAATCAATTAAAAATTTATTTAATTGTAATAGAACACATAATTACAATTAAGCTGAATAACATTTACTAGCTTTTTTAAATGCATATTAGGTATAGAATAGTATAGAATACACTTTATGTACACCATAAAAATTGCAGATGTAGAAAATTTTACAAAGTGTGGTAAAATATATTTTCTAAAGACAACCTTTTTTTTTACTTTATACCTTACACAGTAGATAGGTACAAGGCTAGGCAGATGATGATGACATACATAAAACACTTATGTATATAAATACATACAATAATTATTATGAAACAATTCGTGTTAACAAGAAAAATTAAAAATGACGTGCAAAGAGAGCGATAGTGTATTTTTTATCTTTAAAAAAAAAATGGTCAAAAATTGAGCTCGCCTTATCGATACACGCCAAGCATTCTATAACGTACTGCTTAAACTGTAACAGATTTATCAAAGAAAGTGGTAGAATGCTTAAGTATCTCTAGTCTCAATTATGTTTGAACCTATACTTCAATCTCTAACCAAAATACTAATTCAGAATAAGTTTCAATTCCTTCTACTATTTTATTTATTAAAAACCCTACATAAGTAGCTAAGATGTTCAGCAAGAAAACGTACGTTGACGTCAGAGTGGCTCAAAGCCCGAAGAGCACCGTTTCACCTGAAGGCATAACAATATAAAAGAGCATTTTATATGGCGGGGTCACGGCCCGGCACTGAACCTCTATACCTGATTTACATTTTGATCACTACAGACTGCTGAATGCTCTTGGGTTCTAATAAAGTAGGAAAATTTACTTTGGGTGAGGATTGGGTTAGACGTAAATATTCAAGATTATGGTAGGTATTATTTTAATAACTGAGTGAGTGAGCCTGCATTTTTGTGAACGTTTTAAATGTCTGCCTGGTTTTTTTTTTGTCAATCGTCTCGCGATTTACCACTATCTCACCTGATATTAAGCGATGATGTGGTCGAATTGTGATTATGAACAAGATCGGAACAATGGGAGTAAATATGGCGTAAGAATATTAACGTATGATGATATTTCTAGTGTAGTAGTGTATGTTTATGGTGTCTGTCTTTGTTTAAGACGTCAGTTTATTGCGTTGACCAATTATGTTCTAGTTAGCCCACATTCAAAACTTGTGTAATACCTAATGATAATGTACTACCTCTACCCTCAGATTCGCTTAAGCAGTTCCGATGATTCAGTAAAATATGGCATCAGTAATTAAAACTTTTTTATTACGCTACTCCCTTTAATAGAGAAGGAAACTTTTCCGAAAAGTCCCATCAAAATTGGCTTCGTACTACATTTTGGGTAGTTAAAGGACAATTTTGAAAATTACATGGCTATTATATCCAAATTCCCTAACGTGCTACGTCGAAAAGTCGTCTTTGCTTTCACTGTAAACGTATGAAAAAATCAGTGAGGTTTTATTTTAGAAAAGTGCCCATGTCAGGATGTTCATCTTCTTCTATGTCGCGGGTTCGATTCCCGCACGGAGCAAATATTTGTACGACCTGCAAGTATTTGTTACGAGTCTGGGTGTTTTTCTATCTATAATATGTATGTATTTACAAAAAAAATGTATATAAGTAGTATATCAGCCATCCCGTTACCATAACACAAGCATTAGATTGCTTAGCTTGGGACCATATGGCGCTGTGTGAAATGTCCAAGGATATTATTATTATAAAGTGGTTGCATGATCAGCTTATTATGTTTACACTGCTAGGGCACAGGCCTCTTTTCTGTGAAAGGAAGAGGTGGCACGGTGGTAATCCACCACACGGGCCCAGTACTAGTTGGTGGCCGATGTCACATTTCTTCGAATAATATAAATTAAATAGTTCATTTGAAGAGTTTATTAAATCAATTTGAAATAAAAACAACTGAATAAAATGATATAGTTTTGATTTGTAGCAATTTTTGAGCTTTTTACCTTCCTAATAATACTTATACGCAAGCGGTCACCATGACCGACGTTAGGTGGATGTGTTACTAGAATACACGTTAGGAGGCTTTTTTTTTTAAGGCTGGGCAATCATCCCATGACTTCTCCCGCTCTGGGTGGAGCAGAAGGGAGTGTCAGACTCTTACTGACTAAAACCCATCCATGTTTCTTCCTTAGCTTTTTGTGTTCCGGGGTAGCGGTAACACTTTTGGACAATCCCGCTTACCCGGCAACGTTAGGTGGCTAAGGGTTAAAAAAAAACGATTAATTGATAACAAATAAGTACAGCTAAATATAACACCACCACAAATTAACGACGGCGCCTACACCAAAGTTTTCTTAATACACGAAAACATTCTCTCCATTAACCCGAGTTACCATTAAGAAATAGTATTTTTAATGTTTTGTTAAAAGTACGGAGCGCGGTGCAGTGGCACACAAAAGACTGCCATATTTCATGGGATAAGTACCCGGCTCATAATGCACATTTCTTTCACTTATTTGAAAAATGGCACGGCCATAATTCAGGTCAAAACTACGTACATTTATGTTCTGTAAACCTTGTATTTTATTAAGGAAAGTGAATACTGGTGTTCAGCTGCAACCATAAGCCATCTGCAACATAATTGGGAAAAGCTAGGCAGAGGATGACGAAGTACCCTTTATTCCATATTTTATTGGCAGACCTCAATGTGTACTCAAATGTACGTAACTAGTGAGAATTTTGAAATCGTCCACTAAAACTGTTAGAAGTTAAATACTTCTAAAAGACTAAGTAATTTTATACAAATCTTTCCCAAAATGAAGTATCCAAAGATCTAGAAGCCACGTGCATTCTTGTAGAAAACTTCCAAGTGAAATAAAATATAGAAATGGGGAGAGCTCTTCGAAGAATCTCAGTTTTCTTCAACAACAATATAGCGGTTGTCACATAGAAAGTTAACACTATATCATAAGGGGACACTTTTGACATTTTAACCGAACTACAGCTGGGATTTTTTGTAATGGACGTCCTAACTTGGGTAAAAGTTACTATTGTCCGAAAGGGTTACCGCTACCCCGGAACATAAAGGGCTATGGAAGGAACATGGATGGGTTTTAGTCAGTAAGAGTCTGACACTCCCTTCCGCTCCACCCAGAGCGGGAGCAGTCATTGGATGATTTCCCAGCCTTAAAAAAAAAAAAAAAAAAAAGGCATTAATCGGTGATGAGACACTCACACTTAAATAAACTCACGTTATCTTGCCATAGAGGAAAGCAGAAACTATAGAAATATTTTTTTTACTAAATAGTTTTAAAACGTTAAACCTTATTTGTATATTGCGTTTTTAGTATATTCTTATAGGTAGCAAAAAGGCTGGTCTATTATAGGTAGCCGGAACTACAACTAAAATTCCAAGAAGACCTTGTCAAAATACGTCATCCAAATAAAAAACGCTATTTTTATTCATTTTTATTTTATACCAGCATAAAATCAACCCTTTTAAATGTTCGCTGTTTGTCAATTTTAAGTGTGATTGACTTGACTCTTCCCTGTTATAACTAGCTTATTAAGTGACGACAGCACAACATTTTTATTTCAGTCCCTTTCATGGCAGTACTACATAATAGGGATGATGCCTGGGTAAAATATAATTAAAAGTATATATCTAGTCCGTCAATCAGATAACAAAAAAATCTTAGACAGGTATTTTTTTCTTTATAACATTAATAAAAAAGTACATAGATTAAACGAATCAAAGTGGGGGCTCGATACGTCACAAGATTCGCGAGACGTCAGATCACGTTTTAAATTGTATCGACGTTATCTTTTGATTACGTAATAAAATACAAAATACGTGTCTAATATTTTTTAATAATCTATCTGACGGACGCACAATTTTTACTCATCATCCCTATTATTTCGGTACAGAGGCCAGCACATCAAGTTACCCCAATCTGTCAAATTTCTTTGATAGTATTTCAACTTTATTGCAAGGGTATAAGGTTCATTTTTAATTGAGAAAATTTTACAGTTAGGGATAGCTTGATGTGCTGGCGTCTGTACATATCAGAGAGCGTTCCCTCTAACTTTGCGTGGGAATGGCCGCACCTGATAAATTGTTTTTCTTCCATTACGAGACCGGTATGAACATAATGATTTCATACAATACTTAATACTATAAAAATATATGTAACGCTAATGAAATGGATGGAACGGTTGACCCTTGATACAGACTGTTAAATTAAACTCGACGGGTATCTTTCCCTTCGGCGGTAGATTACTGAATTGCAAATTTGTAGAAAGATGTAAAGTGCTGGAATGGTCAAGTTCTTTTTTATAGGGTCCAAATCAAATCAAACGTTGCTAGAAATAATTGTACAGAAGCACATCAAGCTATCCAAAACTATCAAATTTTCCCGATTGAAAATGAACCTTATACTTTTGTAATAAAGTTGAAAAACTATCAAATAAATTTAACAGATTGTATGCTGGCGACTGTACATTGTTTGGTTACATAAGTTCTCATACATAATAATTTTATTGCTATGCTTCTTATATGCAATTATCAATGCATTTATCACTATATATTTTTTAATTTTTATCGTTAATATTCTTGTAATTCATTTTAAATTTTTATGTTCCATAAATTCCTTAGCTAATACTATAAAACCAACAATTTAGAAGTCAGTATTTCATGCAATCAGACTAACGCAAAATTGAGTTATTTGTATTTTATGTACAGACGCCAGCACATCAAGCTATCCCTAACTGTCAATTTTTCTCAATTAAAAATGAACCTTATATCTTTGCAATAAAGTTGAAATACTATCAAAGAAATTTTACAGATTGTGGTAACTTGATGTGCTGGCCTCTGTACATATTTCTAATGACGCAAATATTAACAGAAAGTCGTAAAGTTTACTGGAATTGCTCAAATAATAGTTTCTAGGACATTTAGAAAATCAATCAACAAAAGCTTTTAGCATCAGATATTAAATTCAGATTTTTTAAACACTGTGTTCCACCATTCGTGTGCAAACATTGCTGAGCAGGAGGTCTAGGGTTCGATTCTCAAATCGGGGAATATCGGATTTTACAATTAAAAATTTCTCAGTAGCAACCCACAGTCTGGTTTTGCTCCCCGTCGATGGCAATAGGCTCGCCCCCTATAACATGGGACTTAAACATAACTGTCAAAATATGGGTATAGGTACGCCTCTGCTTATACCTTCGGGGAAACAAGGCGTGATTTTATATCCAATCGTGTTCCAACGAGTATTTGCATAACCTACCGAGACGTTTGATTCGAGTCTAGGAAGACTACAGAATCCTGCCTTAGCCAAGGTAGGATTCCGTCCTTAGCCCTTTATGTTCTGGGGTAGCGGCTCCACGTTCCTACCGAAGGAACATGGATGGCAGTGAGAGTCTGACCTCCCTTTTGCTCCACCCAGACCAGGAGGAGTCATTTGATGATTTCTCACCCTCAAAAATAGAAAAACCCATAATAGAAAGTGTGATGAAAAGACTGATCTGTTTAAATATTTTGCATAATATCCTTCAACCAATCAAAGGAGGTCACATCCAGCAAAGTACTGCTTTTAGTCGTGACCCACGAGGGGGGGCTCGTGACGCTCGCTTGTCTCAATTCAATACGGCTCACATGCAAATTTGTGTTGATTGTCGTCTGTATCGGCAAATAATCGACCGGGGCCTGACAGGGCCCAGTCCCTCTGATCGGCCAGGGACCCGGCACTGCCCTTTGGAGGACACTCTATTGGGTAATAATATATTCGATGGCAGATTCCGATTCTGTTAACGAATTAATGGTATTAATTTATATTTAAATTTGGTGGGACTTATTTGTGTCGGGCTGAGAGAGTAGAATATTCAAATTTGTGTAGAATTTGACGATTAATGGATTTATTTTAGTATCTGAATTTAGTATTTTTGTAGTTAATTTCTCAATGGGACAGCCGCCAATAAATATATACAAATAATTATTAAATCTCTTTCAGTTAGACTAGAAACTGTCCGAGACATAGGTAGCTAAGGACAATAATTATAGTCACCGATATTACGCAGTCCATGCTTTAATTACGAATTCCAAACCATGACAAAATTACTTTCAGCAAATGACAAAGATGACAATGACGTCACAAGATGATGATAAACCATTTCCGCCAATCAGGGCGGCGCAATATTCCAGTGATAAGGGGTACTGGACAGAGACGCGTCATTAGTTCGAACCCTTACAACGATGCCGAAGCATTCATCACGTTGATTGACATCGGATTAAGAGCGCCAGTACTTTGGAAGACAAAGTATTAAAATATTATTTTAATAACAATATATAATTTAAAAAGTCGATACCAGGTTTAAAATTTTAACCAATAATTTGAGCTTTTGTTCATACAATTTCCATTTATTATGATGATGACTTCATCATGTATTTATCACAAGTAGTGTTTTATGTGTGCCTTGTATTACTAACTAATAAAAAATAAATTGTGCTTCGTATTATTGTTATGTTGTCGTTTGTTGTCGTTCTTAGTAGTATCCTTCAATGTCATATATCAATTTGCCCGATATTGATATATGACATTGAAGGATACTTCTACATTTTAATTATCATCTCTAAAATATTACATAAAATAGTTATACCTAATTAAGAACAAGATGTTTGTATGTTTCCTTCGCCATAGAAGAACATTTCAAAAACTCTAAGACTGGCAAAAACTGCATTTTCTTCGGTAAAGTCCAACCAAAGCCATCCAAAACAGACTTAAGCCCTCAGTTATACCTACATAATATCACTATTGTATTTAAGCCGTGTAATCAAAATAGGGTGTGTACATAAAGTGGGTGGTTATTATGCACAACAACTTAATCCTAGACACGTGCTTGTCTGCGACACGTATCTCTTGCGAAGAGGATCGCATTCTATATTGTTTGGTGTATAACTATGCGAGAAGCGAGAATTTGTGGGTCGAAATATCTATGTCTAATATAGACTTTAATACACTGTAGGTCCTTCTGCCTTAACTGGGAGATCTTGGAACGTAACGTGGTGTTAAAGTAATATTAAGAATACCTCCATAAATAAAAAATACTGTTAGGTAACAAGTGTACACCATAAATAAAGGACGATTCTGAAATCACCAGGGGCTTATCACCACCTCAGCACATTGGGAAAGGGACAAAACTATACAATCTGTATAGCTTCGTCTGTTTTTCACACTGAAACAACAATTAAATAATACTGGTCTTTGAAGTTGTTTGGCATCCAGAGATGAAAAAGATGCTGAAAAGAAACAACTGCAGAATGTCATTCTATTTTAATGATGTGTGTTTTCAATCTCTTGATTTCTAACCTATGAGTAAACGAATGCAGGTACGTCCTTCCATTTACTAATGATGTCTGCCGAAGTAATCAGCTTGTCCCTTGTTCCAAACGCTAAAGAATATCCAGCTTAAAACGAGCTTAACCAACGTGCATTGTACTGAACTCATCACAGCTAATAGAATTCATAAAAGCAGCGAATTCTGAATAAACAGAATATTAAATTAACACAAAGCCATGTTTATTTATAAATAAATGGTTTAACCGCAATGTTTACCTAGGGTTTTTTTTTGTAATATCAAGCACATATTTATTTACCAATAGTACTAAATCATTTACATATTTATTTGTACACCTGTAAATTACTTTAAAATTGGAATAAACCAAAAACAATACAAAAGTGAATAATTTTTTTCAATAAATAAAAATGAACTCTCAGCCATATTGATGTCCATTGCGTTAATGGACCGCTGAGCAAATTGCCAGAATGCCACGACTTCACGCAACATCCCATCCGAAGCCTTCTTCACTTGATCTTTATGCATCCATCAGTCAATCAACGTTGCGTCCCCAAAGTCACTTGTCCAGGAACTAAAGCCGGGCGTTGAAATGGAACTGTCAAGCCGGACTGGCGGGAAATCGACAGTCTACAGCACTGTCAATTCAGGAATTCAGGTCTGGATGTCGCAAAAATGTAGGTTATTGGAAATGTTTCAGTAGTCTTGTGATTCTTTGCTGTCGGACATTGGACATTTTTCACAGTGAATACAATCTACGTGGCATTTAAGTTCACTTTTGAACACTCTAAGTGCATGTTTAACGAAAGAAATTCACTAGTTGATAAAAAGCTTTAAATCTAAATTAGTTCAATTGGGCGGCCTAGACAATTTCGATCGAAATTGTTGATCGAACAATTCGTTATCGCAGCGATTCGTATTGTCAACGCATTTGTATGGGAATATTGATCGAGTTTCGTTACACAATTTGACATAGTCTAGCACTTAGCGATCGAAAAGGATTGGTCACTTGACATTTCGAGAGCTTATGCGAATTCCATACATTTCAGCATTATCTAATTTCGCTATCGTTCATGAAAATGTGGTTTTGTCTAGGCACTGGGGGTTTTAGCGAAAGCTAATTATAATGAAAATGCACAAATCATACTTAGCCTTTGTTATACAAAAAGTATTGTAGGTATGATAAGTTTACCTACCTGTCCTTGCCTAGTCTAGCCTATATTCTCAAAAGTATATTTAGCAAACGGCATAACAAAAACAAACATTTCTGTCCGTGTTGGCATACATTACAATATATAAATAGGTGTACAACAAAAAGCGATGCGGTCGGGTCCGATCGCGACCTTAGCAGTTAGGTACTCGTAGTCAGGCCGTGCTGTAACGAACCAGTCCTAGATTACCGCAAGCTTGTTAGACAAACGAGGCCAAACATGTGTTTGTTTTGCATTTTTTAGACTGGCAACCCTCGTAAGCTGAGGTGTACACTACAAAGGCGGTCACATTTCACAGACCAAAAAATCTATGGTAGTGTTTGTATTTGTTTTAAGGATAATCACAGAGTATAGTGGATTTATTTTTATTTACTTAGGTCTTCTCACGCTTGTGTGATTCGCTAAAGCCTTGTTTCACTCACCTCGACATTTCAAATAAGCTTTTTTTGTCGTACATTTTCTCACAAATCTTCGCTATGTATGGGGCGAAAGCTAGACTTATTTCTTTTCTCGTGAGTAAAAACATAAATCCCAACACCAACATTGTCATAACCACTAATCCATTCTCTACAAAATCCGTCACCCGAACTAAGCAGACGTACGAACAACAGCGAACTAAGGAAAACTAAACAAAAACGTCACAGGCCACTGCGCAAACAACAAGCAGTTGAACAATAACTAACAAAAGGCTTACATCATTTCATTCGTGACAAATTCCCGTACAGATTTAATTGATGGCCTACGTCATCTGAACTTGGTCCATAATTGGGCGATGGTGAGTGGCGCGCTAACGAGGTCCCGAGCAATGCACATGCCAAAACACGTAGAGTAGACTTCCTATATCTTGTTGGGTGAAAAATTAAATTACCCGTATTAGAGTGAAGAAGGGAATTGTTTATGTCAGCTGTATTCTGGTTAATTAGACCGTGTCAGAATTGAGGTTAGATGGTGAGAATTGTTTTGTTAAATTTTGGAATACCCAATTTCGCAATATATCTATATCCTATCCTATCCTTTTCAACATGATATTTAGCTATGTGCATACTCCATAAATTCATGATTACAATAAAAATAATAACAAGACACTAGATACGGGAAGTACCTATAGTACGGGTTGGTGCTAGGGGAAGACCTATGTCCAATATAGTGGACAGCTTTCAGCTGAATGATGATGATATTGAAGTAGAGTGATAACAATAGCAAATGCTTATTGTTGTACAATAATTTTAATCCTCAAATGGCAATAAAAAGCAGAAATACGCCAGTTATCAAAGCAGATAAATAACATAAAGTAAAGCCTTCACAAAACTGTAACTAAACAGAACTTCTAATAAAAGTTAAACATTTAATATCAAACACTAATAATCAAAGGAAACAGCACAGTAAATCTACTAAGCTTAGAAACTCTAGTAACAACTACTACCTTCGTTAACAACTGTTAACAGGCTTAGTAATTCACTAACTGGGGCACAGAGGGGACAACTGGAACTAAAAAAAGCATAATGGAATTAATCCCTGGTGCTGGCTTAGCTTAAGTCTCAATAGGCTAAGTTAAATTTAGACTCCTACCTGGACCAACTTTATTTTTCATTTCCACTTAGAATGGACCCTTATTATAAGTTACGGTTGGGGCATTTCTAGCTAGAACTCAGGTGACACTGTTATTTTTTTGAATTTTGTCGCTGGTTTTGAGTTTTGATTAGAACAAGGATTACCTAATTAACGGTATGACTTTTACCTTGACCAGAGGCTTAAGCATTGCCATACAACGTGGCAATGCCGCCAGTCACTTGGGTGCATTACCAGTCGACAGCGATGCGGAGTTTTGGAGAGGTTTTGGCTAAGATAAGATTTTAAATTTTTATTTTATTAATTAGTTAGGTATAAGTTGCTATTCACGAGTATATACGGTCGCCACAGTGGCGTGCACACAGTTTTAAGACAGGGTAGGCAGAAAATTTTACTCACCAAAAATACTACACGTTGGTTTTGGTTCGTCGTCTTGTCGAGCGATGATGTAGGTAATTGCTAAATGCCAACTCAAATATCCATAGATTGACAGATTTTTTCACATTTAAGCTCATTGATAAGGCGGTCTAAGTTAAAGTCGTATAATTTATAAACATTTACGAATTGCGATACTAATTCAACCGGAAAATTGTCATTATATTTATTGAAATTTTCGCAAGAAAGTAGTCTACTCTTTCAGATTTTTATATCGGTCGCGACATTCGATGGATATATTGTCTATAATTATTTCAATAAAAATCCGCTTAAAATTGATTTTCGCGTCCACAACGTTACGTTTTCGTTTTGGCGGCCCTGTGCTTATTTTTACGCTTCAAAAATTAATTCAAACCTAGATCTGAATGATTCCAAAAACGATTCAAAGTCCCTAATTTTTTTAATGCAATAAGTCACATCTGATGTCTTTTTTGCATAATTTCGTAAAATTAAAATTTATTTTTATTATACTTAATAAAATTATGAATATCAGCGTAACCGATGTCGTTCCAGACGGTTTTATTATTTGAAAATAATAGACAAACGAAGCAAAATAACCGATTACTGTGTATGCAACCTGTCAGCCAATGATATGAATCATATTGTTTTGTATTGAATTTACGATTAACTTTACCTTCAGTTTGTATTAATTGCAAATCGGTGTTGGACGACCTATCTCGATAACTTGTTTTTTTTCACTGAAAGATAGTTTTGAAAACGCATCATATTTTGTTTTCTCAATACACGCACCATCTGAACAACTTTCACAGACAATATTATCCATTTTTCACTCTATTAACAATGTTAAAATCCACAAACACAACACATAAAACAATATGGCTTCTATTCTATTGACTATTAAGTATTAAAATTACGTAGTAAAAAGGAAAATTTAATACGACAAAAAAATGATGGCCATCTAAATATATAAAATTCAATGAAACAATGTTACTTCTTAAAATATTTGCACTGCGTAGCAAACTTTCTTCGGAAAATTTTCGGTACGGATCGTAATTCTTCGTAAGATAGACACTGGCTATTCATGCAGTTGTGTGCGTGATTTTTGACATTGTGTGTCAGTAAAGCCCACGTAGCTATAGGAACGCACACAAATAAAAATCCGCATAACCACGACTTTGCACTGAGCACACATACAAAACATTCAGAGACGAATAGTTTGTGTCTTTGCCGAATGCCATGGCGCTAGTGCAGCGCGAATCGATGATGCGAAATTACTTGAACGATCTTAATGATAACACCGGCACTGACTCGATAGGTGGCGCTGATTTATGATTTAAGATTTTTATGTTGTTTTGTTTATTGATAAAATAATATTAGATCTATTATCAGAACTAGGGTAGGCAGTGTCTTTTTGTCTTTATGAAACGCACGCCACTGGGTCGCCAGCACATCAAGTTATGCCTAACTGTCAAAGTTAGGTTCAAATCAATTGAGAAAATGTGACAGTTTATTGGATTCTTCCTTCTTTTTCTTCCTTTTCGTGTGGTTAGTGACTAACCTGGTGTCAGAGTTTTTATGCTGCCCGTGGGCCTCTGACTTAGCTTCAGATTCTGTTGAGAATATTGTCTAATTGTTTGTTTACTTGCTGATTTCATCTTAATTCTGAAAATAAAATTATTTTTGAAGGTAATTTGATGACTACAATTACTAAAATAATTTAAGAGTTATTGGTTTTAGGCAAGCAAAATGCATTCAACATTTTCATACCACTGCTGAATACGTATTAAATGGTTTACTACCGCACCTCCGTATGATAAAGAGACAAGACGACTTCAACAAAAAACTTTTGTTTTCTGACCCTATGAAACATGGTGACTCTCTGCCAAAACATTTGTGGCCTTTCATAGAAAATGGGGTTAAATTACACAACATAACATAACATCACCTGCCTGTAATTCCATAAGGGTCAGATTTTCATTTTGTCAGTAATTTTAGAGACCTATGTAATAGAGGGCCAGAATATTGCAACCAACCGGGCACAAATTCAGACTCCGGGCTGCTACTGAGAAATTCCTAATTGAAAAAACCAATAATACTGCCCAACCTGCGAATCGGATCTCGTGCACAGCAGTAGCGCTAGCAACCACTAGGCCAACGAAGTTGGATTTATTAATTATTCTCTTTTATAAATATAATACTTAAATACTTCAAACAATTACTTATTTCAACAATTTTCATTAAAGAATAAATTCATCATATTTTGAACATCTGCCTAGCCTTTTCCCAACTACATATGATGGGGTCGGGTTCCAGTCTTACTGGGTGCAGCTGAATACCAGTATTTTACATGGAGCGACTGCCTATCTGACCTCCACATCCCAGTACCTGGGCAATGCGATACCCCTTGGTAAGACTGGCTGTCAAATTTTCGGGCTTCTGACGACCCGTAACGACTGTCAAATATGCACAAATGACAGCCGGAACTAACGGCTTAACGTGCTTTCCGAGACACGGAGGAGTCTCGGTTTGTAAATAATGGTCACACATCCACGGCCAGCCCAGCAAGTGTAGCTTAACCTGGTGAATCGACCTGTGCGGCTGTTAGTACTTAGCCGCGAGCTCCTTCTGACCTACTAAAATCCTTAATTCCTTTTGCCAACCACAAATCGTTTAAAACCCAGTAATGACAATTATGTTAGTCTGAAGTCCAAATACAAGCTGTCACAAAACTCGTGTCCGACCCGAAAGCTTAGTGTCGTATACGAACACATATATTAGGTACTTGATCCCCCATACAAAATGTAGTCACGTGACAGAACATTTTGTTTGAGGGATAAAAAATAAACAGTTTTTTTTTTAAGTTTAACCTGCCAATATGTATTCATATAACAGCACCGAACAAACCTTTCGTGTCGGACATAAGTTTTTTTACACCCTGTATATTGAAGTCACTCATCTGCAGAATATTTTAGATTACTTTTTTCATGAGATATTAATAAAAATAAGTTAGAACAACCCCGGGCTTTAGACGCCCTTATCTCATACTATCCTTGCAAACGACGGAGCATAATTTAAAAACGAATTACTTGCCTTGAAAGGAAAATGTAAATAAAGTTTTGTAAAGTTAGTTTTCATAAAGACGTTAATCGGAGTTGAGTCTTGGGCAGGAAATTGAGCAATTTTGGCATTATGTAGCGTGCGCGCGTTGATTGAACTAAATGCTCAAGAAAACAGATATGTTTTAAGATAGCAAAATGCTTACGGCGCTTTATTTAAATACAAGTAGCTGCTAGTTGTATCTATGCAAATGATATACCATCATCTATTAAAAATAATAAAATTTAAGTTTCTCTTTGTAATGACAAAATAATGCTTTTTACTAAAATAATGCCTATGAAATGACTCCTCCGTGCCTCGGAAAGCACGTTAAGCCTTTGATCCCGGCTGCCATTCGTGAATCTTTGACAGTCGTTACGGGTAGTCAGAAGCCTGAAAGTCTGATAGCCAGTCTTACCAAGGGGTATTGTATTACCCAGTTACTAACTGGGTTGTGGAGGTTAGATAAACACTCGCTCCATGTCGCTGCATCCGGTTAGACTGGAAGCCGACCCCAACATAGTTGGAAAAAGGCTAGGCAGATAAAATGACCTATACACGGTACATATAAAAAAATAATATTTATTTTATTGACTGTTTCGGCTAATCTCCGAAGCGGCTGGACCGATTTGACGGGAGTTTTACTGGCAGATAGCTGATTTATTTTAGAAAAGGAGTAAGAACGGAGGCGAATCGGTGGACAGCAACTAGTCTGTAATAAAAATAATTATTTGACTTTTCATTGATACCTAAATTCAGTTTTACGTAGGTTGTATATATAATTGCTTCCCGCTGTTCGTTAGCGTATTTGGTTAGAAGTACCTTAGTATTTTTATTTTAATACTTTCCTAGGTATATTATATTACATAGATGGTTTGATGAAGCATGATAAAAAAAGATCAATATGGACCATGTCTTCAAAACTATTGCACTAGAATAAATATTGGACATTCTTATTAAAACTACTCCAATAAAATGCAATAGATAAAAAAAAAACAGTGAATATACAGTATAGAACAAATAAAACGCTTCGTCAGGAATTAAAAGCCCTCTGGATCATTCAGAGAACCCTTATCACCAAAGTTTGTGAAACCCAAATCAAACGGTTTTTGTGAAACAACCCTAATTCTAAGTTTAAATTAATAATATAATCAACAATCTAACGCCATTGGTCAATATTGAAGTTCATATTTTATTTGTTTACTCTAACTTTGTGTGGATGGGAAATTGGGGGGTTAATTTAGGTAAGTACCTAATTGTTGAAGGTCAAGGAAATTGATTTCTTTGCCTTCCTCAAGAAACTCTGAGTTGTTAATGTTAAACAATATTAATTGTACTTTCATAAATCTTACTGGCTCGTTAGTCTAGTGATTGTAAGTGCTACTGCTGACCGTGACCTGGGTATAATCCCTGGTCGGGCAAAGTGTTTTTGGGTTTTTCTATCTTGAAGTTCTCAGTAGCAGCCCGGAGTTTGGATTTGAGCCCGGTTGATGACAATGGCAATAACAGCCGCACGGATCGATCCATTAGGTTAAGTAACGCTTGCCGGGGTTGGCCGTGGATGGGTGACCATCTTTATATACCGAGACTCCTCTATGCCTCGGAAAGCACGTTAAGCCGTTGGTCCCGGCTGTCATTCGTGGATCTTTGACAGTCGTTACGGGTAGTCAGAAGCCTGAAAGTCTGACAGCCAGTTTTACCAAGGGGTATCGTATTACCCAGTTACTGACTGGGTTATGGAGGTCAGATGGGCAGTCGCTCCATGTAAAATACTGGTATTCAGCTGCATCCGGTTAGACTGGAAGCCGACCCCAATATATTTCAGTAAAAACTAGACAGATTGATTGATGGCAATGGGCTCGCCCATTATCATATACATAGGAGTTTAACATTGGACGAAGTGTGGTTAAACTATTGATACACCTCTGTTCAACCATTCGGCGAGATGTTTATCATAAATCTTTGACAGGCATATTGGAGCAATTCGCAATGCTTCCTCTGAATAAAATAAACTTCCCCAACCCGTCAAAAATCACAAAAATGCCCCAAAAAATAACATTGCTCCAAATCGACAATCCAATTCATAAACTGGGACAAATGGACGCCACAAAAATAGCCTTCATAATAAACAAAATAGCCAAGTAGGAAAATTTATTAGCATACTCCCATTACGACTTAAATGAGGGGACAGATAGCGAAGGAACGGCGTTGTACAAAATTTCAATTATATCAGTGGAGGAGTGTAAACGGGCCGCGCTTCCTCCGCCCCCTGGCGTCTTCAGCTCGAAGTTTCTGTTTACATTTTGTTAACGGAATGAGAATTTAAAGCGAAATTTCTTAGCAACAAACGTGCGTTAAAAGTCAAAGTAGGAGTGAAAATTGTTGTAGCGTGAAATCGTCGACGGGCGGAGGTCGTGCTTCGAGACGCGTGTGCAGTTTAAATTCGCTTGCAAATTTCAATGTGGCTGTAATTTAATTTGGCTGTTTCCGCTTTTAATTTAAGTTTCGACAGTCTTAATTTCTTAATTCATAATAAATTTTAATTATATTCTGCGACGTCGCGACGACTGAAAGAAAGCTTTTTTTTACTTTGTTACTGAAAAATTTGTTCATCTGTTTTGCCTGCAAAATAAACTCTGTTTATATGACCTGAAAGTTGCAACTTTCATGTGTAATAAGAGGCTCAGCGCTTCATGCAGCTAAGAGGTCCATGTTCATTTATTTACGTTAGCCAACAATACACAAAACTTTAAAAATAATTTGCTTAAAAGTTGTGGTCACTACGACATCACGGCTCAAACTCAAACTCAAATTCTTTATTGCATTCATGTGTAACATATATGTAGGTGTTACAGAAGTAAATAAGTTCCAACATGAAACCCGTGTTACTGGCTGTAATGTTATATTATTTATTCATACCTATAAGCGAACACTGGCGATATTGTCCTGAAAGTGTTTTGGAGAAACGGAGAACACCGTGCATACAAAATAAAACACTCATAAAGATGGCCATACTTTCATCCAAATTATTTGTATTATTTTCACTATACATAATTGGCCTATAACAATCCCACTGCTGGGACACAAGCCTCCTCTCTAAAGGTGGGTACTGACCGGCGTTACGCGGCGTAATGCTACGTGTTACACCGCGAGCCTTCGTGCAGTCAGTACGCCGTGTTACGGGGAAACCAGCGAGCAACGAGCCGCTCGTTGCTCGCTGGGAGCGCTCCACCCGGCTGTCGGTTTTTTGGCGAATCCTTTGAGTGTTACGCGGTTCGGTCAGTACGCTCCTGCAAGTCGTCGCGAGCGCACGGGCGTCGCGAGTAATCACACGTCGTTCCTATCGTATTTCCTCTCGTACTCGTCGTTCTTAAAACATGGAGTGGACCCAAGAAAAAACTCTATATTTTATAGAAAAATACAGAGAAGAGGAAGTGTTGTGGAACCCAGCTCATCTAGAGCATTATAATAAACGGCGAAAGCGGAGCACAGAGTTTTGACGAGCATGTTACGCCGTTTGTACTGACACCGCGTATTGGTCCATTACACCACGTAACGTTGGTCAGTACCCACCTTAAGAGAGGGAGTGGGCCATAAACCACCACGTGGGAACAGTGCGGGTTGGCAGTTGTCACAGGTCTTCGAATTTTTGGATCTAGGACATGCCGGTTTCTTTACGATATTTTCCTTCACCGTTTGTGAGCAGAACTTTCACTATAGCAGACTTAATTATAATAAACAACATCAAAAACTATGTTCTGAAAACCGTTACTGTTACTAAATCGCTCTTCAGCAAAAGATGACTAGTTTTTGTTCCACCACGCAGTACCAAAGACGTCGTTAAAACTTTTCGGACGGATAACACGGTTACTCTTTTTTACAAGAAAAACTTCATCGAAAAGTTATGTCTGTTTGTACACGACCTGTTTCTCAGAAACTCTCTTAACTTTGTATTTAACTTTCTATATACGAGAATCGACTTTACTTGTACCTATTTTGGAAACTACATTAGAGGTGTTTTTTTCCCTGTATACTAAAGTTAAACTTGAGTTGTATTTCGTGTAAATAATAATTATTCTTGAGTAAATACCTGCGCTAAATTATATTAACTTTCTTTATTTATACAGCTCTAATTCAAGCAAACATCAATATTTTATTGCCTAATTCAGTTTCAATCAATGTACCTAAATATATCATGAATCAACAAAACAAACACTAAAAATCACGAGTTTTCCATCGAAAATTCGCCAAAGAAAATCTTTCATACATTATTCAAACAGTTAAAGGATTTATTTGGAATGGGCAAAGTTACGGGGTCCAGATACTACCAATTACTTAAACTAATTAATTGGTTGTTTTCCTGGATCGTAACATCAGCATACTTTTTGCTTAATGAAGCGAGCAATAAAGTACTGCAAGAAGGCTAGGGTTGGCCCTCATCTAACATTAGGATAAACATTAGAAAATTGCAAGTACCTACCTACATTTTGGTTGTATGAATAGATAAATGAATATGTACTATTTATTTCATCACAATTCTTACATAATCTTGGCAGGTATCAAAGACGTTCCTGTCTTAGAAATTCTAGACATTTGTTACCAGCAGGTGAATACCATTATCATACCATACCATTCCATTTGTCGGTCTTTGAATTCCAAGCGAATAGCTGAAACATAACTAAAGCAGCCATTTAGTAGCAAGTGGAAAATCTACGGACATAGTTAATGGTAACAAACTCTACTATTTTTTTGCTATAACGTAAGTGTTACCAATTTTGTGCGTAAAAATACTTAAATAATTAAGCGATTGGTACTTATTTGAATTCCAAATAAATATTTTCTTCTAATTTTAACTAAAAATAAACTACGTGAGAAATTGGACACAGCCCTAGCCTAAAAGAGAATTGCAATCTCAAGATGAGTTCGACTCTCGCGAGTTTCCATACAGTCTCCGCCATTTTAAATGAAAAATTCGGATAAATTGTTCTATTTTCCAATAGCTTAAACTTAACTTCTTCGCTGTAATTAATGTGGCTAACTATGTATTTCTACTAACTTGCAATTAAACTAACATGAGCACCCTATAATGTGTCCAATGCCGAGACACACGCCTCCTATTAGTTAAGGTTGATGTTCCAGGGTAGCCCGCGAAATTCAAATTTTCTTAAGTTTTTTGCAATTTGCAGGCCAGTGATAGGTTGTATGTTGATGAACATTTGATTCGCGGCTGTAAGACGTATGTAGTTACAGAATTATAATCATCAAAATCATTAATACAACCCTCCGAGCTCATAAAGGTGTAAAAATGACTTTTTACAAGGTCAAAGTCATTCCGGAACCCAAGGGAATGAACCTTAATCCACCACGTGGGCCCAATGCGGGAGTAGATGTCACATGACTTCACATTTTGGTTAAGGTGAAGCCGGTTTCATCACGATGTTTTCTTTCACCGTTTTGAGAGTAGTGGCGATTAAAGAATTTACACAAAGTGCCTGCCTGGGTTTGACCTTATGAACAAGTGGGGAATATAATAATGCTGTTACCCAAATGAAAACGATGACAAATGGACTGTATGTTTTGGTGGTTGTTGGAATGAAATAAAACTAAAGCTCAGTGTGATAAAGGATTTAAATGGGAAAAATGATAAAAAATAACATAAATGTTGTCGCCCCCTTGTCGCTGGCATAAGCAACAGGATCTGCGTACGAAGTCGCGGGCAGTATGAACTATGTTACAACAAGTGGTGGCCGTTACCACTCACCACTGCACAAGTCAACTCCAAATGGAATTAATTGTGTGTAATTGAGTTTTAAAAATAAGTTCTTACTATTTTACTTTTTATTTTCACGATTTTGTTACTATTCCAGGCCCAATATCTTCGTTACTTTTGGGTGCTACAGTACGTTGTGAAAACAGCACTATAATATTTAATAGAAGTACATAAATTTTGTAGAACTCTGTAGAAGGTGCAATCTCAATAATTAGTACGTACAGTAAGTATCTTGTTAAATGTTGCACTTAATCTCGAGGAACGTAATTGAAAACATCGGCAACGAAGAACGGTTCGTCCATTTTTCTTCATTCGTTCATTTATTGGTGTTCTTAAAATTTTAAGCTAAATATTTATAATTCTTGCAATCATAAATAATAACATGGGTTGTGGAGGTCAGATAGACAGTCGCGCCTTGTAAATTTTTTGAATTCATGTGCATCCAGTTAGACTGGAAGCCGATACCAACATAGTTGGGAAAAGGCAAAGCAGTTTTTTTTTTCTTTCAATCAATATTATTAAAGCAGCTTGTCCATCCCGAATAATCACATGAAAATGGCAACATACCTTTTCATTTAACCCTCCAACTGAACAACACCTATAAGGAACTGAAACAAATTCTCCACCAATTAGACACATAGACACGTTACAACGTAATTTACCCCACAGCTGTAAAATAAATTTGTTAGACCGCTTTGCCCTAGTACGAATTCAGAATGGCATGAAATTAACAAAGCAACACGGGAATGGTCGTCGGCGTTTAACGGTTGATGACAGGCCGCGGGCGACGCCTCAAAACAAAGGACTGCTGTAAACTGGACCACAAGGGAACATGTGTGTGGTTTAAGTAAGGAGAAATGGGACTTTCATTTGACAGCTGTGTTGAAGTCAGCTTTTGTACCGTGATTGTGACATTAGTGTTTACAGCAGCGTCAGAATTTACTAAAAGTACGTAGATACGAGTAGAAGCGAGAATACTTCAGTACTAAGATCAAATAATAATAATAATGAAATTTATTTAAAAAAAAATATAAAATACAGTATAAATCTAAGAAATAATGTACATAGGTATTGCATAGTATGAAGCCAGGTTCTTACAATTACTTAGGGCAACAGATTTTTTTAACAATATTTAACATAACTTTCAAGAATTGTGACATAGTTAAATAGGTTTTCATTATTTGCAGAAAAGTAGCTTTTTCTCAAAAGAAAAAAAGACGAACTATACTTTTAGATACACATTCATTCGAACGATTATCATTGCATTAGATTGATTCCCTTTTGAGAGCTCTCTTATTTTGAACTCTCCAATTCGTTGGTTCCTTATACTGCGACTATATTAAAATAGACATGTGTAATATAAATCAAGTAAACATAACATTATACCTGTGATCCCCGTAGGGTTAGGCAGAGGTGTACATAAAATAAATAAATTAATAAATTAACGTTTATTTCAGACAAAAAACATACAGTCCATAGCACAAAAAAGAAAAAAAACAATACAGGAGGCACACAAAAAACAATACAACACGGAACAAAAATTACATACATAGTATACCCACATTTCGCCAGTTATGTTTTAGTCCCATGTAATAGGGGGCGAGCCTATTGCCATCATCCGAGCAAATTCAGACTCCGCGGCAATTCCTGACAGAAAAACCCAACCCAGGACCTCATGTTAAGCAGTAGCGCTTGCGACCACTAGACTAACGAGGTAGTAAATCAAATAACACATTAAACTAATCCGCTGTCAGCTTATCACTTGTCAACAGGTCTCAGACCACAGTCGTTGTGGTCCTGGACTACACCTGCAGGCATTTCAGTAGGATCTCAAGGTTTTAAGGGAGCAAATTTGTATTATAGAACGTATGATTAACCTACCTAGATACATGATATTATTTAAATTTTAAGCCAAAGATGATACGATAAGCAATAAAGGTTTGACAAACAAATGATATTCGACCAAAAAAGGCAAGGTTTTGATTTTTTGTTTTATCGTGTTCAGATCACAGCTACAGAGTTTCTCTATTTTAATTTGACACTGCTGCCAAAGTAAGGGCACTCATAAAATAACTAAGACCTACATGCATAAGATGAAAATGATTAATACTACTAAGCACTAATATTCAGCTTCAGATTACTAAATCTGAAGAAAAAAATATCAAGCAATTGGCATTTTTGTTACCGTGGAAAAGTACCAAACGAACATACTCACTTTCACGACTGTGGAAGAAGTGGAGTGGGTAAGAATCGTGGCTTGAAAAGTAGTTTCCTCCAACTGTCATGGGAAAATAGCGTTAGGTAATGCTGTATGTAAATGAAACTGTTCTATTCAAATAACAAGTGGAATGTTTACTCTAAAACATTCCCATAACAGTTTTAAAACCGCATTCGAACATAAAATTCATATATTCAGTGTGAATTTTCGCTCCCACCTCAAAAGCTGTTAAAAACAAAACATGAACGTTGGGAGATAACGATATCAACTCGGCCTAAACGCATAAACATTTAGCGGTTGTAGTATCAACTAAATAGCTTCCTATGCGAATGAATACCCCACAATGATCCGGCCATAAACGCTTTTACAGTTTAGGCTGTGCGCACACATGATACTTAGAACAGCACCGTATGCCAGCGATATCGTGTTTCTTGCACACCATAAAAAAGGTATGTTTTATATTAAAAAATCTTTCAAATTGTATTAAAAGATTACCTAATATTTGGTCAAGCAGTAAAAATCACTTTTGTACATCAATGCTGCTGCGGGACGCTGATTTTTTGTGACGTCACCAAGGAAAAATGTTGATCACGCTGTCAAATAGTTATTCAAATAGCGCATCAGTCGCAAACACTATCCTGTGCGCCAGGCCTAGTCTGTTATCATGCCAAAAAATTAGTACACCACAATGTATAATATCCCAGAACAAAGTATTATAATATTATTACTATTTTAATTATTGTGAATGTGAGGACCATCTCATCATCTGCCTAGCCTTTTCCCAACCATGTTAGGGTCGGCTTCCAGTCTAACCGGATGCAGATGAATACTAGTATTTTACATGGAGAACTGCCTATCTGACCTCCACAACCCAGTACCAGGGTAATACGATACCCCTTGATAAGACTGGCTGTCAGACTTTCGGGTTTCTGACTACCCGTAACGACTGTAAAAGTGCCACGAATGACGGCCGGGGCCAACGGCTTAACGCGCTTTCCGAGGCACGGAGGAGTCTCGATATGTAAAGATGCACTCATCCACGAACCAAACCCCGGCAAGCATAGCTTAACCTGATAATTGATCCGTGCAGCTGTTTTTACTTTAGCCACGAGTTCCTGTGAGGACCTTGTGTCATATTTTTATTTATTTTCTCAGTTTCCATGATAATCTGGCAGTTTGTGTACTTTATGCAGCATTGCCTTTCTTTTGTATTGTTCGTCGAATCGTTGATCTCCTTTAGTTCTGAGTTGAGCTGCACGGTGAATGACAAATATGTGTACTTACTGACAGGACCAATCAATTTGTGTGGTTCTTTCCTCAAAAGACCATGATCTGACCAAGATTATATCTGAACTTTAAAAGAGACTGTGGCCTCTAAGTTCGTTTTAGCCTTTTCTCTCAGAGTAGTCAAAAATGGAACGCCGACCTCATCTAGTATTAAAAATATTATTGTGTTTATAAAAACCTACTTACAGAAATAAAATCATTAATCATTTTATTAATGTTACAGGGGACATCATGACTGGCAGATATAAACATTTTATGGTTTATCGACGAAGCCTTTATGGGAAATTCACCTATGACTTATGAGACTTTTTGAATACCAACATCAAATGCTTATTTTATCATAGCATGGGGTCGTAAATTACGTTCGTAAGGAATATTGCAAAAAACGAACATAATATTTGCATGGGGGTTCGCGAAAAACGACTCGGGTTGATGAAAAGATGATAATAATACTACCGACTAAAATACCTACCGACTTTCAGATAGAGTTTTTCAAGATAGCTACTGTTTCCAATCACTAAAATATTTTGCAAACATATAACTAGATTTCTAGGATATAAAAAAACGGTCTTGACAGACGGAGAACAAAGTGATCTTATAAGGGTTCCGTTCTTTTCGTTTTGAGGTACGGAGCCCTAAAAACACCTTGTAGTTATGTAAAATCTCCTTACAATTTTAGG
This sequence comes from Hyppa rectilinea, assembly GCA_951799385.1. NCBI lineage: Eukaryota > Metazoa > Arthropoda > Insecta > Lepidoptera > Noctuidae > Hyppa > Hyppa rectilinea. Next base: position 9,055,712 of record OX637314.1, read on the forward strand.
TGTTAAATCTTAGCAACGAGAAAAGCAACAGGTATTTAAGACAAAATGCAGACAGACCGTTTTCAGAGCAGTTTAAAATTTAAATTAACTCCATACAAATGTTGAAGTCATTTCAGTTCAAAATACGGTGAGCAGAAACTCCTACAGTCCATTTCAAAATATAAAGTAGGTAGAGGGTTAATTAAATACAAAGTCAGCATCATAATGCTGATTAAATTACGCGGATGACACAACACGTCGGTTTGGGTGCGTAGTAAATATATCAGCGGTACACCACACCACACATATTCTCACGTAACTATCTATGCGAAGTTGCCTGCTAATGCTGCAAAACTTTAGGCACCTAGTGTTCAGAACTATGTATTATACGCGTTTAATAACTGGTAATAAACTTACGATTAGTGGGTTCATGATTATTATTTGGGGAATTGGATCCAAAGTGTCAACTGAAACCTCACGGACTTCAGTAGAATTTGTGAAAGTCAATGACTGGTGAGAAAAACTAAAGGTACTTACTAAGCCAAGTTAGTGTGAGCCTTAACCTGGATCAAATAAATTTATTTTCTTTCTTTGTTTCGCGCTACTGCTAAGTTTGAGGTCCTGGGTTGTTTATAAAGAATTTCTCAGTATCTACTTTTTTATTTTTTTGTGAGGTTGGGACATCATCAAATGACTGCTCCCGCTCTGGCGTGAGTGTCAGTCTCTTACTGACTAAAACCTATCCATGTTCCTTCCTTAGCCCTTTATATTCCGGGGTAGCAGTTACCCTTTCACGCCCGGTTGATGGCAACAGGCTCGCCCCTTATTACATAACTGGCGAAATGCGGGTATGAAACTCTCTGCCTAACCTAAAAATAACATCATAACATTATGATGTTTTTTTTCTGTCTTCAAGTAGAACAACTCCTGTATCGGGAGGAAAAACACAGAAGTGTTAGGTAGCTGGTATCAAAGAAATAAGTAGGTAAATATGGCTTTGTAGGTAACCAGACCTGCCTACTGGATAGTAGCGAACCTAATCCGTAAGCCAATCAACTTTTACGACCTGCGTGGGTAGCTTATGACTGTATACGTATATACCTACGTATATAAAAATAAGAGCAGCAGTCCAGTGGTATCGGCCCCGACTTACGAATTATAGGTCGTGAGTTCAAACCCAGGCTCTAACAATACTATGTGTATTTAATTTCATCACCACTGCTCTCAAAACGGTGAAGGATGTCGGGGATGTTTGCCGAGGCGCGTGTAGATTGTTTCCATACAATCATGCGCAAGCGGTGCACATCCCTGGTGTGTAGGGTGCGGGCCAGCCGCAACAGTAGGTATCCTAAACGGTTTTGCAGAACGCTTCGACTGTCAGTACGTGAACCATTGCTGCATGATTCACTTACCGACTAATGTGAAGATATTGTTTTGATTGTATTGTTGTAATGAATAATTTGTTTTTCTTTTAATTTAATGTAATTTGATAAGTAATTTTTCAATTTAATTTTATTTTATTGTATGATCCAAAGTTGATTGAAATAAATAAATAATAATAATAATAATAGAACTAACATATCCTAAATCCAAAAAATTCGAAGACATGTGACTTCCATCAACCCGCACTGGGCCCGCGTGGTGGATTATGGCCCACTTCCACCCTTTCATAAAGAAGGCACGCCGCTCAAAACAAAAAATCTTCAAATTAACAAAAGAATGTTAACGTACTCGTATAACAATAAAATTGAACATTTCAGCTGCTGTGGTCACGAGCCAATCAGTCTTCCTTGACCACAATGCGAAAATGAAATTAAATGAGTGTGCGGCAAATGTATTATTCAACAACGTAATAAAAACAACAATGTCATACAAAATTGAATAAAAAATATTTGTGAATGCCATAGGGGTAAGTAAGGCACCTTTCGCACCTAACTTAGGCGTTCCTTGGACGAATACGCATTATTAAATATGTATTCACGTACATATCTATACGCGAAATTAGCGCAGCGTAGCGTCAGAGTGACATCAATCAAAACCTGGTAAACACACACACGCACACTAATCTAAAATGCCTTTTTTTTCGGATGGGAAATCATTAAATGACTCCTCCTACTCTGGGTGGAGCGGAAGGGAGTGTCAGACTCGTACTGACTTAAACACATCCATGTTCCTTTCTTAGCTCTTTATATTCCGGGGTAGCGGTAACCCTTTTGGACAATCCCGCTTAGCATAAATTGGACTATGAGCTATTATTATATTTCATGGAGCTATTTATATTTTACTTCTTTATGACACAAATCTTACGTTCTAAGCATAAATTGGACTTAGAACGTCAGATTTGTGTCATAAAAAAGTAAAATATAGTTAGCTAAGTAGTTCACAAAAAGTATAGACTCGCTAAAACCAACAATGCTTTAAACGAGCATGTTGTAAAGCATTGATAGCCGTCCACAAAAATGCTAGGTCTTTACGAAACATGTAAGGGTGCGTTTCCACCAGAGATGAGCGAGGATGCGTATCGGTGAATGTGCGTCAAACAAACCAATAAAAACACTAGCTTAGCTCAAGCTATGAAAATGAAGTGATCCTATTGGTGACTTTTTTCCTAGAACACCGCTTAGCTACCTCGCTCATCTCTGGTGGATACGCAGCTTAAACCTCTCCTTTGAAAGGCTAGGGGACACTTTATGACTTAAAGAGCTTTCAGTTTTATAGACATGGCCAACGGAATTTGGGATCATAAACTTTATACATAAATACATATAAAAGGATATTATTATACAACGAGACTTAAGGATATCGTTAGTAGCTATTCAGCCACTAATATCAGGCTGGTCCGTACACGTGTAGTCCCCGTATATCTGTATGCAGCTGAGACGTGGACTATACGAGAATTGGAATAGAAAATAGTACATACTCTAGAAATGTGGTGCCGGAGAAGAGTTTTTGTGGCATCATGGAGAAAATTCCCCTCAAACGTCTTCATACACCAAGGACTCGGCATTAAACAGCGTCTATCGGCACCAGTACAGTCTCGAATTACTGAAGGTCTTTGGGCTTGTCTCCAGGCGGAATAATAACTCCATAGAGCGCCTAGTAGTACAGGGCACAGTAGATGGTAATAGGCCACGCGGCAGGTCACCAACGAAGTGGCCCGATCAAAAATAATTCAGCGGTCTTTAGGCATAATAATAACTCCATAGAGCGCCTTGTACCGCTGGGCAGAGTGCATGGTCATAGGCCACGCGGTAAGTCACCGGTGAGTTGGGCCGATCAAAAATAATTCCGCGAGCTTGTCAATGAATCCGCCACACTGTCATCTAATAGAACCAGATGGAGAGAGATTGTTAAGCGCTACACCTGCCATAAGACACATCGTCGGCTAAGAGTGTAAACCTGCTAACTCCACTTTTGACCAAAATTACATTTTTATACAATCTGTTAGAGAAAGTTAGGCCACACGGACTGTAAAACCAGCTAAACTCACTCTCAACGTAAAATTGGCGAAAAAGTGTGATGCGTAAAACAGCCAAATCCATTTTATTCAAATTGCGCGGCTAACTCCATGATCGAAGCCATTTTGTATTGGGTCTTCGGCGTAACAACGTTCCGTGCAATAAAAAATAGTTTTCTGTCAAATAACTCAATTGTTTCAAGATTGCATGGTTGAAATATAGCAGAGGTAAGCCTTTATTATTACTATTCACTTTTCGTTTTACGTCTAGTATTCAATAAATACGTTTTTTTTTGGTTATCATTAAGTTCATTATCATTCCCCTTAAGTTTAAGGGGAATGCGGGAGTCACAAATTGTTCCCGTGACCTGCCGCCATTTCATCCACCCAGTGTTAATTCTATGCTTAACAGTCCGATCTATTTCGCCATCGCTTTGCACAAGTGAACCGAGATACCGAAAGTCGGAGCAAACCGGGAGAAGCGCGCCATCAAGCGCTATGGCCCCAGAACTGGAGAGACCGCCGAAATCGCAGAACATGTACTCAGTTTTGGTTCTGCTGATTTTCAGGCCAACAATCTCCAGTTTCCGTTGCCATTTCTCCAGTCTGCTCTGGATCTCAGGTCCATCTTCACCGACAAGAACGATGTCATCGGCAAATAGCATGCACCATGGTGCCTCTTCCTGTATGTCCGCCGTTAGAGCATCCATAATCAAAAGGAAGAGGTAAGGGCTTAAAGCCGACCCCTGGTGCAAGCCTACCGCCACATTGAACTTGTTGGTGTTGCCAGCAGCCGACCGAACGTAGGTACAGGATTGGCTGTACATAGCACGAATTAACTCTACATACTTCCCGGGCACACCTTTCTCTTTCAAGGCCCACCACGCGACATCACGAGGTACCCTATCATACGCTTTCTCTAGATCAAGGATGTGCAAGTTTTTGTGTGCACGTCTGTACTTCTCGCACAATTGGCGGAGTGCAAAAGTGGCGTCCACTGTTCCTCGACCTGGCATAAACCCAAACTGGTTTGGGGTAATCTCACTCTCCTCTCGCAATCTTTTCTCTAATAATGTACATAAACAATAATCTTAATCAATGGCATTTTTTATTCTTTTTTTAAATATATGTTTGAAGATGTATGTCAATGTTCTGAATAGATGTTTGATTTCATTTTATTTTACAGTACATTGAAACAAAGAAAGGAACATTTATAGACATAGACACTGGAAAAATGATTACTAAGAAATAAATAGACTGATTAACTAAACAATTAAATTTATTTAACCTATCCTTAATCCTCTGCTATCCTAAATCTTCCGAAAAACCTGCTATGTCCACAAAATAAAACGTTTGCTACCAAAAAAACCTTCTAAGTCCTAAAATCACTTATAACTTATTAACGACCAAATTTTACTATTTTATTAGTTTCTATTAATGTAAAATATCCAAAATTACACCAACTACATTTTTGGTTTTAACCTAAAATTGTAAAATTCAACATTTATTAAGTTTTATTTTTCTCCTGTAAATTTGGGTTAAAGTGAGTTAGCAGGTTTACACTCTTAGCCGACGACATGAAACATTGTGACTGCGACCGCTCGACCGCGCGAAGAGAGAAGCAAAGAAGAAGCTCAACAAAATCTATATATATAAAAGAAAGACGGGTTTGTTCCCTTCGTTATAACTCGAGATCTGCTGGACCAATTTTCATGGTTTTTGTTTCGTTGGATTTGTCTCCGCCCTGAATAGCAGAATACATTATTTTTTTTAAATTTATTTTTAGGTAGGGTAGGTAGGTAGGTAGGGTAGGGTAGGTAGGTTGGTAGGGTAGGTAGGTAGGGTAGGTAGGGTGGGTAGGTAGGGTAGGTAGGTAGGGTAGGGTAGGTAGGTAGGGTGGGTAGGGTAGGTAGGGTAGGTAGGGTAGGTAGGGTAGGTAGGGTAGGTAGGGTAGGTAGGGTAGGTAGGGTAGGTAGGGTAGGTAGGGTAGGTAGGGTAGGTAGGGTAGGTAGGGTAGGTAGGGTAGGTAGGGTAGGTAGGGTAGGTAGGGTAGGTAGGGTAGGTAGGGTAGGTAGGGTAGGTAGGGTAGGTAGGGTAGGTAGGGTAGGTAGGGTAGGTAGGGTAGGTAGGGTAGGTAGGGTAGGTAGGGTAGGTAGGGTAGGTAGGGTAGGTAGGGTAGGTAGGGTAGGTAGGGTAGGTAGGGTAGGTAGGGTAGGTAGGGTAGGTAGGGTAGGTAGGGTAGGTAGGGTAGGTAGGGTAGGTAGGGTAGGTAGGGTAGGTAGGGTAGGTAGGGTAGGTAGGGTAGGTAGGGTAGGTAGGGTAGGTAGGGTAGGTAGGGTAGGTAGGGTAGGTAGGGTAGGTAGGGTAGGTAGGGTAGGTAGGGTAGGTAGGGTAGGTAGGGTAGGTAGGGTAGGTAGGGTAGGTAGGGTAGGTAGGGTAGGTAGGGTAGGTAGGGTAGGTAGGGTAGGTAGGGTAGGTAGGGTAGGTAGGGTAGGTAGGGTAGGTAGGGTAGGTAGGGTAGGTAGGGTAGGTAGGGTAGGTAGGGTAGGTAGGGTAGGTAGGGTAGGTAGGGTAGGTAGGGTAGGTAGGGTAGGTAGGGTAGGTAGGGTAGGTAGGGTAGGTAGGGTAGGTAGGGTAGGTAGGGTAGGTAGGGTAGGTAGGGTAGGTAGGGTAGGTAGGTAGGGTAGGTAGGTAGGGTAGGTAGGGTGGGTAGGTAGGGTAGCTAGGGTAGGTAGGGTAGGTATCACAGTTAAGACAGGACAACGTCGGTCGGGTCAGCTAGTAGTTTATAAAATAAAGGTTGGTTTAAAAGAAAGCCGTTAATTCATCTTTGTGAAGTTCTTGTGTGGAAAGACTAGTATATAAATATGGATTTGAATATCGCAATAGAAAGCGTCAATGCTTACCCTGAACTCGATAGAAAGAGAGACCTCTTTCTTCATGTTACTATGGCATTTATCCGCGATATTTCCGCATTAACTCGATTTCAAATCATAACCACCCGCATCGCACCTGAGCTTATCATACTTTTTCCGAAACTGTTTGTACAATAATAATAGCAAATAGCCCACGTACAAGGCAATATTAGTAATAAATTCGACACCTCATCTCGTTCTAAATGTATCTCGATTACCCATAATGGTACAATAGGGCCATATTGAATGGAACTCGAGTTGGCACCTGCTTTGCCGCCAACACCGCCTTGCTTGCGTACCTCCGCTAACAATGGGTTTGTTTAAGAGAATTTAGGCATTTTGTTACAAGTTTTGTGTAATATTATGGACAGATTTCCTTCATAAATTATAGAGATTCAGAAAATTATAATTGTTGAATTAAATAACCTAGTTGGCCTGTTTGGATATGAATTTTGATTGATAATCATGGGTCTCATCTCAATTTTTCGATGCCCAAAAACAGTATTTTGATGTGATTTTTTTTCATTAACTCAGTGCATATTTGTAAGAATATGTAACAAAATAAGTTTTAAAATCAGAAGATTTAAGTCTCGAAAAGAATCCAATGACATATTCATGCGAGCATACCTTTTATAAACAAGGTAACGTATTTAAAGAAGCTCAAAGAAGGAATTCTGATAACAATTTTAGTCGCGTCTGTACGCTTGTGCTGTGGTTCCCATTCTATGGTCTGCGTAGAAATGTTTGTGCTTTTATGCTGTCACTGACTTATTTGCTTTTAATGCTTACATAAATATATTTTAGTTGCAACTATTCCATACTACCTTCCAAGTATTTCGCTAGTATTTCACAATACAGAAACACTAAGCAACATTTCGTTAACACAAACTTGTAGAATGACACATACTCCTTTTAAAATAAACCATTTATCATGATTCAGTTTCAAGTTATTTATATTGGTAAATAAACTAGAGAGTAGGTACAGTCGTTATTCACAAAGTAATCTTTAAATTAATAAAGCAAATCGATCGGCTCCCGTTCAACTGGTTACGTTTGTTAAGACATGTCAAAACATAATCTAGCCGCGGACACTTGCAAATGGGTGTGCATCACTCCTTACCCACTTACAAAAATAATTTTGCCATCGAACAACTAAAAGTTGGTCTTTGTGAGCCAAAATAAAAGGTGGACTCTCGTTGAAAGAAGAATTCGCGAGCGGTAAATGAAAGTTGTCGAGTATTGCGAAACTCGTTTTTTACCGAATGAAGTAGGGACAGCATAAAAGGATGTTAATTGGTGTTCCTTACTTTCTGAAGATAATTGAGTCGTAACTAGGATGCTAGACAATGCGAATAGCTGGCAACATAGTCGCACATTGCGCACCTAACATTTGCATACAGAGCCCTTTTAACTCACAAACGGCGAGTAGATTCCTTGGTAATTACGTGTTCTACAGACCCATTAAAATAGCGACAAGTTAAACACATGTTCACAAGTCGATTGTTAATGTTATTAGTAATGTTGGTGGCGTAATAGTAGCTATTAAATCTTTGATTTGATAAGCCTACTTTGATTTATCTATTTGTGATCAGGCGCGAATGTCTGTTAACTTTGCTAGACAAGCGGGAATGTTAATTGTGTTTGTATCTCTTAGTTCCAATTCACTGTGGGACATTCGTGTTGGTGCCACGATTAATAAATGTATTATGAAATTTCAGACTGTAAATACGTGCCTATTCAATAGGGCATCAGTAGTCTCTGTCCCACTCTTAGCAAATAAGCTAGAAGCTATTGGAATTCGTGGGCTGCCGTTAAATCTACTCAAAGATTATCTTAGCAATCGAAAGCAAAGGGTCAGAGTGGGACAGTATATTAGTGGGGACACGACAGTGTCTTACGGAGTCCCCCAAGGAAGCGTATTGGGGCCCACTTTGTTCCTTATTTATGTAAACGAACTCTGCAACATGCGCATTGCAAACGCAAGAATTTTTTCGTACGCTGAGGACACTGCAGTTGTGTTCACGGGTAACTCTTGGCGAGACGTTCAGCTTAGCGCAGAATTGGGATTGTCTGAGATTGCTGGATGGCTGGGCCAGAATTTGCTCACACTGAACATATCTAAAACTAACTACATATGTTTCAGTGTGTGCACTCGTACACAACCCAGTACTGAGTTTAATATTAAAGTTCACGTATGCGATGCTGGAAATCACTCACACTGCAACTGCTCAACTATAAACAGAGTACCTCATATCAAATATTTGGGTATAATCGTCGATCAGAGATTATCTTGGCATCCCCACATTGATCAAGTTGCTAACAGGATCAGAAAACTAAGCTGGATTTTCAGGACACTTAGACATATCATTCCTACAAATGTATGTACTCCTTCAGGCAAGAACAAAAACTTCCTAAATATGATATATTTAGCGCTTGCACAATCAGTACTGCTATACTGCATCCCTATTTGGGGGGGGGGCTTCTAAAACAAAATTTTTAGAATTAGAGCGAGCACAACGGGCTTTCATCAAGTGCATGTATTTTAAGAAACGGAGATATTGTACTGAAAAACTTTATCAAATCAGTAACCTTTTAACGGTCCGGAAGCTTTACATTACTCAAGTTGTTCTCACAAAGCATAAAACACTAACCTATGATCCCACAATATTGGCTAGAAGAAGAAAAGACATTATTTTAAAAGTACCACAAACAAGAACACTATTTGCCAGTATTCAACTTTGTAAGCGATCTGCTCAGCTTTATAATGCTATTAATAAACACATTTACATCTACCCTAAAAATTATTATGAATGCAAAAAAATACTAACGGAATGGATAAGAAAGCTAAACTATATTGAGACTGAATCACTTCTACAACAGGTACACTAACACTAAAATAACACAATACTCCACACAAACACACACATACACACACACACACACACACACTCACACACACGCACACCCTCACTTACACATACCCACCCTCACTCACTCAGATCACCTTGTTTTCGATTGTGTACTCGTATTGTATTTTATACCTCTTGTTTTGTAGTTTACACCTCTTGTTTTTGAAAGAGCGGAGTCTCCTAATACAGGCATCTTTTGCTTAAAAGGAGGCTCCAATCTCAAATTTGTTGTATGTCTAAGATTAACAAATAAACTATTTTATTATTATTTATTATTATTATTATAGTATTACGTGGCAACGCTGCCAGCCTGTTGGGCACATTGTCCACTGACTTTGACGCCCTATGAGCTCTTCCCCTTTTTGACCACTTGTACATAATAGATATTTTTTTTAGTTTTAGTTTGTATATAATTATGTATTGTATTTAAGATTTGTGTTTAAGTAGTATCGTTTATAGTCTGAATAAATAAATACCTTATGCTTTTGTAATAAAGTTGAAAAACTATTTAAAAAAAATAGCATTACGTACTAAAAAAAGTCGTACTTTTAATTCTAGCTAAAAAATATGTTTGTTTACAGATAGGTGTAAAAAAAACAAATCGTGTAAACTGCGAATCCAAATAATGGCTGTGTGTTCGTCTAACACTGCAGATTGCAGCATTTTCGTTTTTTTAACTTCGATAGTAACGTTTAGTTTGATTGCCAATAGATAAAAGGATGCATGGCAGTGCGAACATTTTCCGATTAAGCCGGGCCTCTACAAATACAGTTTTAGCCCGATTACTAAAACTATTTGGACGACTAAAACCGGCTATTTGTGATCGTTCCTGTATTCAACGTTTTACTTCGAAATCAAGGATTGCACAATGGTGAAATAGATTAGATTTTTTTAGGACGCGTCCAACTTTATTGCTGCTCTGAAGTGCGCTGCTCGCTGCGCAGTTCACCCCTGCTGACACGTGTATTTGTTACTGCGCAGCGACTCACCTAATTTTCCGAGCCGCCATTAAGTTTGTATCGTACTGTACTTACTTATTATAGCAGTGATAGCCTAGTGGTGTGACCGTCGGACTGCCAAGTCATAGGTCTCGAGTTCGAACCCAACGCACGCACCTCTGATTTAACGGATTCATGTGCGTATAATATAATTATCACTTGCTGAAAAATCGGTGATGGAAAACATTGTGAGGATATCAGCATGTGTGTGAGATATTACTCCACTGCATGTGAAGCTAAGTCATAGGCCTATAGGCAGCATAAAAACTCTGACCTGGTTAGTCACTAACATCACGAAAAAAAGAAGAAGACCTATTTATAACTACGACCTACAGTTATGCTCCTATCTTCTCTGCATGAGAAAAGGCCTATTTCCTTTTTGTTTCAGACTCTTACTGCCTGAAACCCATCCATGTTCCTTCCTTAACCGTTTATGTTCCGGGGTAGTGGTAACCATTTCGAACCATCCCACTTACCTGCCAGGCTTCGGCCCTAACGGGCCCCTTCTACGCTGCTGACATCTCTATGAGGCGCGCGTGGTACACGATGCGCCGTCCGGCACGGGCCCGGTCCTCATCGGAGAAGCCACCCATTACCGAACATTTTACTTGCAACTTAGTCAAAGCTTATTTAACAACTAAAACCCATTCTCAAAACAACTTTCCACGCACATACTTTTAACAAACCGCTTTCAACCAAGCCTCATTAAATGTAATCATACCTAAGATCCCGCACTGGGCCCGCGTGGTAGGTTATGGGCCACTCCCTCTCACAGAGACAAGGCCTGTATCTCAGCCTGCAGTGGGAACATTATAGGCTGATTATATTGTGTTGTATACCTAAGAAAATAATATGAAGTATTTACCTCAAGTAACTAAGCGCATCCCACAGGTATGTCCGTTATTAGATGAACAACCGCCCTCGGGTTTGTTGGACAGTTTAGTTGTATACAAAACAGACGCAAAATATACCACAAAGCGTTCTTGTGGTTGCTTTGTATCGTTTTCAATCTACGTTATGAAAGCTCGTTGTAACCGCTGGCCTTTCACAAAGCAATATGGCTGAAAGCTTAATATGTATTAACTGCGACCAGGGCTTCGTATGCTAATATCAATATTGTTTAAGTAGGTAATCTTACTGAATTTGGAAAAAGCTTTTGAGAAAAGGATTTCAGCACAAAACCTTTTAGAGAGTATAGCGAGAAACCGATTGCGTAATTTTTTCGGACTTTCAAATACAAAGATATTCGAACTTCAAAGTGATGTTTCTAACTCTGCTTTTTTAAATTAATAAAAAAATAACTTGAATATTTTTTTGTTTTTCAACAGGGCGTCGGGCAAATTCCTATTCAAAGAAGTTTGGAAACAATTTCTCTTTTGTAAAAATATTAGAAATTTGTTGCGCGCGTTAATAATATTTTACATCGCGCTGAGTTTAAAGTTTTAAGGCGCGTTTTCTCGTTACTGGATGGGGTGAAGGCTGGGGTGCGAGGGGTGACATCAAAGTGAATTAGCGAATGTTGTCTAGGGGCGTCCGTTTGTAAGCCGCTTTGAAGTTAGGACTACCTGCAGGGAACCAGGGAACTTCGTTGAAATGTGCCAAAGCGTAAGGCGTTTTATTTTGATACCACTCGTAAGGGCCCGCGAACGCAAACGCGCGAGAAAAATGTATCACGCTAATTTTGGCATGAGCATGCTTATTACGCGGCGTTTGATGTAAGCTAGAACATCAAAAGATAATTTGCGTTGTTTTATGAGGTTCTACAGAATTCAATTTAGAAACAATTTTATGTGGCGTTGTTACGTTGAGGGTCTACTTGTAGGTAGACTAATGAAATGTACGGAGACTAAACGTACGAAGGTCGGAGGACACAAAGAGCGGAATAGAATTTCATATCTAAAAATTTTATTAAAATAAAATATTAAACTCTTCCGATATATTTTTTTCGCAGACTGAGAACCATCATTCCGTCACTATAAAATTGTATTTAAGTAAGTACAGTATATACACCGTTTTTAACAATTTTTTGAATTTAAATAAATTCATACCAACATCAAAATAAATGCTCTCTTTTATAATGAATCCCCAGACTTCATCAACTGTATGCATTGACCTACATCTCGAACAGAACAGGTAGGTTATGTTCAACACTTATTTCAGCGGTGTCAGAAGAGATGATGGTTCACAAAGGCAGCGTAGATACGTCTTTCTTTTTAACACAGCGTCTAAAAGGGTTGCCAAGCTTTCCAAAAAATGCTTTCGCCCATTTTTCTATGGGTCCATTTTGTCGAGGAGAGAGGGGAGACGTTGAGCCGGGGCCGCGGAGTCGCGATAACGTCGTGGTAGGAACTCGCTTTAAATGCAAATCTCTTCACTACCAAATTCGGAACGATGTGGTAGTGCCGTGATGGGTGGTAGATGAATCGAAGACAAATGAGATGCGACGGCTGTATATTAGTTCCAGTGAATGGATTAGATGCAGTCGTTGTGAATGTATCGTTTGTGAATAAGGTATTCTGTTTTCTGGTTTTGCACACCTGGTTTGCCCAGTTCGTGAGATTTTGTTTACGGCTTAACCAACTAAAGACTTTACCAACGAAGTCTTGTATGTCAATAAAAATTACTGAATGCCATTTAGGTATTGGCATAGTCGAAATCAATTCATGTATTTCAAATAAGCACATGAAATGACTTTTGAACCTGTAAATTTACTACTCTTTTAAAATGACTTACAATATTTTATAAACATATTAATTTTCATTGCTCATGTCTTTAAAGTTTTACTCGACGAAACATTTATTTCCTTGTATTCAATTATCGTCATAGACTGAGCCCGGCAAAAACACGTAGTTTCTTTGCAAGTAGTAAACATCCAATCCCGTGTGCCACGTAAGTAAATCTTGGAGGAAATTACTCGTAATAAAAGACTGTCCGTCTTTAGATTTTATTTTTCCGCTTCTAGACGACAAAAAAGTTAAATAGCGCCTTTTTTTTTTTAAGGCTGGGAAATCATTCAATGACTGCTCCCGCTCTGGGTGGAGCGGAAGGGAGTGTCAGACTCTTACTGACTAAAACCCATCCATGTTCCTTCCGTAGCCCTTTATGTTCCGGGGTAGCGGTAACCCTTTCGGACAATCCCGCTTACCGAGGTTAATTCATGCGTGCTGCATCAGCTGCATTTGGCAGGTTAGCTGTCAAACTACTTACCTTTTAAATAATCAGCCATAATTATATCACAGAGTATCCTGCAGTCGGATTACAGCTTTGTTATAAATATCTATTATCACAATGACTTCCTAATTAACAATTATTATACATAAATCACTGATTTTTTAACCGACTGCATAACCTCGCAAAATTCAGCTAATATTTCGCAACATTATCTATGAATAATTCAACATCATTATATCGTTATTTAGTTCATTATAATATAACTTGGCAACCGGCAGGTAGTTATTGTAGTGGTCGAAAATAACTAATAATGTACCTAACTGTGAATGCAAACAGAGCGTCATAGCGGGGATCATACATCATGTGATTCTAATTATTGTTGCGGCCGGCCCAAAATCAATTCTGTCCCGGCACACCACTCAATTTACAGGACATTTCTATAATAAAATGGATTAACGTACTGAACACTGTCCCGCGCCACGCAATAACTTTGCTTCTTAATGGTGCATACTCCACTGTTATGACACATAACTCCTGGCGCTTTCCCTTTTTTAAAACAAAACCTCGATACAATTTTGTTAGTGTTATTAAATAATGTCTACAGTATTTGCTTCGGTTATAGTAATTTGGCCGCGCAAATAGACGAGCGGTGACCCTACGGTCACAATTTGGCCCAGCGATGCCCCTCGGCCTCGCTTGAACTTCGGTAACATTGTTACAAACAAAATATCGCCTACATCATAAAAAAATAAATTATAGTACAGTAAGTATTTCAGACGTCTAACGAATACAATTGAATGCCAAATACCTTCATATGAGTATAGACATAACGGACAGTCCTCTGTGCAAGGCCTGCATGGAGGCTGAGGAAACAGTCGCGCTGAAGTGCGTCACACTGATCAGGACACAGACCCTCGGAACACCCAGATCTTTCACAGATGTACTACACAGACCAGAAGACGTGATCAACTTCTGGAGGGAGGTAGGCTGGCTGGAATAACAACCAAAGGCCGCCATGGCCCACACACAATGGTCCGCCTAAGGACTGAGTGCGGAAACCAAAACCTCAAGATATATAGATGGACCTTCAAATGAGACCAACGACAAACAAAAATGCACAAAAAACAAAAAAGATCAGGTTTAGCTATAGAACTGGCAAAACATGTACATATAAACATAATATCAAAATCCCAACTCTTAAGCGCCACAGTTTACCAAGAACGTAAACACTCAACAATTTCCACAAAAAGCCCCACGATATTCCAGTAATTTTTATAATCCATCTACTCGGTTGGAAGAGTTCCCTCTGCCAAATACTATTAAGTAAATTTTTGTAGATACAGAACAGTGGCTCTTGTTAGTTTCTTGGCTAGAGCCCCGGTAAACAGACGATTTTTCACCATATTGTAAGTAGAACAAGTCCCGTAGCAAAACAAGGAAATATATCCGCGGAACAATACAGATAATACGTTGAAAAGACTAATAGTAAAGTTATACAATTGAATTTACTCGTTTTATTGTAGGTACTAAATGCCATTTTAATAGTGTTTGTATGTTCTTCAATAGAATTAATGGAGATAGCATTTCTATAGTTACTTCAATTTGTAATAATAATAAACACTCAATGAATAGGTCACCCATACAGGATGTGTATGGGTGGGTTTGATGTCAACTTAATCAACTTATAATATTCCCACTGCTGAAACACAGGCTTCCGCTCTGTGAGATAAATTGGGAAGAACCAACCACGCGAGCCCAGTGCGGTTTGGTAATTGTCACGTTTTGGAATTTTTGGTTACACTACTAAAAACGCCTGGGTTCGAACTAATACCTACAATTCGAAAGTCTGGGCCATTACCATTGGGCCACCACTGCTCATCATGTTTTGATGTATTCAACAGCAAATAATCTGAAACTATATTAAGATTATCCATAACCCGGAATGCCATTTGTTTCAGACCACGGTATTGAAAACGGTACACGTGCTGCCATCTATTACCAAGAAACGGAGTTTAATTTAGCTACCATCGTGGTTCATAAATGAAATAGTCGAAAACTATTTCCCAGAATCAGCGGGATTAACTTGGGCGTCACCTTGACCTTTAGAATTAAGGAACTAAAATTAATATAGTGCGGCAAGGATAAATAGTTTCGACATAACTGGAAGCAATTAGAACAGATTCCGAATACCTGAAGTGATTTGACTGAAGCAGAAACAATTAGACGTACATTTATCTTAACGTGGCAGTTAGGCCACTTAGAAAGACATACCTATTCAGATAGTGTCCCGGCCGGAGAGTTTCCCGGGATAGTCCCGGCATCGGCAACGCCGCCCAGAATGCAAATTCTGATTGAGTGTTTAAATTATAAGCGAATGCGATAGAGACATGACATTTAAAACCATTGAGATAGATCACATCTTTTTGAGGCAAGCAAAGCCTGATAAGGCTTTAAAGCAATACTAATCAAACGAAGCAGACTATAACAACTTGAATTTGGGCATAAAATTAACCGAGTGTGTTCAAGCAAAAACGTGGCACAAATCAACAAACCGGCTAAGTCGACTCTTATCAACACATAGGAATACACATTAAAATAACAGAAGCTCTAAATAGAAACTGAATGCTAAGTAGAAATAATTGTGACAGGCTGTTCCACGTGCGTCTCAAAGAGATGTCAGCATTTGAAGGGGCCGTTAGGGTCCTCCCGTCCCATCCGCCGCGGGAGACGCCCCGGGCGTCGGGAGCCACGTGACGACTCCCAGCCACCGTAGGCGCGGGCCTGCGGACGGTGAGTAATGGGTGACTCACCGTCCGATCAGCACCAGGCCCGTGCCGGACGGCGCGTAAATGTTCCACGCGTGCCTCAAAGAGATGTCAGCATATGAAGGGGCCCCTCAGGGCCAGGCCTGCCGGGTAAGCGGGATTGTCCGAAAGGGTTACCGCTACCCCGGAACATAAAGGGCTACGGAAGGAACATGGATGGGTTTTAGTCAGTAAGAGTCTGACACTCCCTTCCGCTCCACCCAGAGCGGGAGCAGTCATTGGACGATTTCCCAGCCTTTAAAAAAAAAAAAGGGCCAAAGCCTGCCGGGTAAGCGGGAATGTCCGAAAGGGTTACCGCTACCCCGGAACATAAGGGGCTAAGGAAGGAACATGAATGGGTTTTAGTCAGTAAAAATCTGATACTCCCTTCCGCTCCACCCAGAGCGGAAGGAGTCATTTGATAATTTTCCACCCTCAAAACAAAAAAAAAGGCTGGTACAACAAATAATGGTCACAACTTTTGCCAACATCGTTGGTCTTGCCTTCCAATATCCTATAATTTGCGCCATACAACAACCGCAGGCAAGCCAACGTACGCCAGAGCTCCACTAGTCTTCATTTCTCTTCTTTATGCTTTGTAAACAATATCTCGGGTCCGTTCTTGGCATAAAACTGTGTTTGAGTAAAAATCAGATCAAACTAATCTTACAGATGCGGCAATATTAGTACAAAGTTGTCATTTCATCGAAAGGTCCTACAAATTTTAAAAGGATACCTGTGTACTTGAACCCCATGATCAATCAAAAATCAATCACCTAGCCTTTTCCCAAATATGTAGGGGTCTGCGTACCTGACCTGCACAACCCAGTAAGTGGGTAACACGATACCCGATACGATTGGTAAGACTGTCAGACTTTCGAGGTTCTGATGAAGCGTAACGACTGTCAAAGATCCACCAATGACAGCCGGGACCAACGGCTTAACGGCATGGAGTACGGTATGTAAAGATAGTCACCCATCCATGTAAAAACCCCGGCAAGCGTAGTTTGGATGGATCGACCCGTGCGGCTGTTATTAATTAGCCACGAGCTTGTCGTGAACAACACGGTGTGGCTTGAAAAGAAGAATTAAATCGATTGTAGAGTTATATTGTTAAAGATGAAAAACGATAAGTTATACTGTTTTTGTATCCTAATCAGTTCGCGGAAATGCATGGCAATATTTTCATGGCAGTGTTTGCATATTATACCATCTACCAACCTACATAATGTTGGTTTTTCAGCCAATAGATTGGCCACTATTCTATATGGAGCTTACTTTGATGAGTTAGGCACCCATGAGTGGCCAACGGATTACGTATGGCACTAAATAATCAGACAGGTCCCCTTTAAGTAAAATCTACGGAGTTTGCCCAAGAAATTCAAACATTCTTACGAATTTTGTTTTTTTGAAAATATTAACGACGTGTATGTCAATAAAACATCTAATTCCTATATCTGACTGTAAGTGAAAGATAAATAACAACTGAAGAAAATTGTGTACACTGTAACTAGATATTCCTTCGAGAAAATAAGACTAAGCAGTATTGGAAGTGGTCACGTGGAAAGTTTGTCCAATAACAAGCTCTAGACGACGTGCACGTGAGATGTACGTCTGTCACACCGTCACGAATTTTACGATGTTACTATCGACCACCCATTGTTCGTACACAACGACACTTTCCTGATTTACACGTATGAACTGTTTGTTATGTCATAAGTTGAAGCAACTGGCCAAACGTGCGTAAACAGTACCTATTTGTTGTTTTAATTTTATTGTATTCCAACCAACTTAACTTGCACCGTGTAAATGGAGCTCTAATCAAGTTGTAGTAGTAGTAGAACCGAAAGCACGCATCTCTGAATTTACGGATTCATGTGCATATTGTATAAATTATCACTTGCCTTAAAATCGGTGAAGGAAAACATCGACAGGAAACCAGCATGTCTGAGAGATATTTCTCAACAGCATGTGAAGCTAAATCAGAGGCCTATGGGCAGCATAAAAACTCTCGAAATAAGCGATGTGGCGGCCGAGGGGTAACATGCTGTTCGTGTGGTTTCCATGACAACAGTGTCCATAATTGCTTTGTAATGCCCCTGGTACTCTGCCGACATTAAAATCAATCAAGCAGGTGGTTGAGTAACTTTAATTATAAAAGTCAAACTGCATACTAAAACTCATCATTTACACGTCAAAAAAAAACAATTCATCCATTCATGATCATAAAGTACAAAATAAATACCTAGGTTTATTTGTTACTGTTTCACCGCTTTCTAGCAAAAGACTTCTTTATTACCTACTCTTAAATGTTCGCAGTAGGTAAATACTGTGAATCTCAACGATGTAAAGTAAAGCACAAGAATAAAACAAGAAAAGATTTAAAAGGTGATATAATCTTGGTGACAATTCTTCAATCTGATTTTCTTTTTCGTTTCCAGATTTCAGGACTTTACCGCAAAAATCAAATCTATTTGAGCTGTGTCATTCGTTTTCGGCTTGTTGTCCAAAAAGCAAATGTCGAGAGTTTTACGACGGGAGAAGGTTTTCTTGGATCGTATTACGCTACGTTCTGATAGAATGCCTTCTTTAGAGTCCCGCAGACAGATTGCTGACGAGTCGCACCATTAAAAGTTTCTGATTCAGTGATACGGAGCTGCCTACGTAAGGATAAGGAATTCATTCTCTTTGAAAGGATCTCAAAATACTGGTTCTCGAGCGTAAACCGGGTCACCCATTGTTGGAGTTTATGGGTTATGCGGTATTTTTAGAACAATATCGCGGAAATAGAATTTCAGATGTCTCTAAAGAAATTTTAATGCTGAAAAGATTTTCTGATGTCCAAAATAGGAGAAGAATTTGTTTCGTCTAGAAATTGAATCTGAAATTGACGATCATTAATAAAACACTTTACTCACTCAATGATTCACTTGAAGGTCAAATTGAATTAAACCTCGGGGACGTGTTTGATCGCCAATAAATCACCCCGTAAGTAATTAGCACCGTTAAACATAATTACACCATTCATTACTCGTTCATTACAACCGCCGATGGTTCGACGATAAACATAGATTTCCATGCAAAAGTCGGATATTTGCATTGAACTTAACGAGTGTAATAGAGTAAATAAATAAAGCAACAAATTAAAAGGCATTTTTAATTGAAGAGTTCGATAATTAAGCATGAATGTTTAAATTAATTAATGAATTTCGTGGAATCGAACGGGCTGAGCGCTCCCTCCCTATCGACTGTAGTGTTCGCGAAACGACCATTCTTAATTAATGTGAACAGAACAAACGTTTCGCTATTGTAGATACTCAATAATGTTAGCCAATTTTAAATCGCTCCATTTAATCCGTTGTTCATTTAGATTGATTAAGTTAGAAACGGTGTGTTTAAATACAAGTTTTGGAAGATCTGTTGTATTAGACAGCTACCGTATTAATTTAGAGTAATTCAGAGCGACTCATGTTTATTTTACAGCTTATTTATTGTTAGAAAATCAAATGTTAACTGAAACGATATGTTTTCGCAATAATATCGTATTGAAATGGTCCCCAGGCAGTAAATTCGTGGAAAATATGACGGCAGTGTTTAGCAATCCGTATAAATTTCGCAAGCGAACGAAAAAGAGAAAGTAAGTGTGTCGGATACGCGTCAGCTGGGCAGCATTAGTCAGACGATGCGAGAAAATTTAATAAAAGCACTCCTTATCGCCCAGTCGCCCTGTCCGCTACTGAGAACAGTTTTTGCAGGCTGTGAGTCGCTCGAAAATTTCAAAATGGACAATTTGTTGAACAGCTAACAGCCACTGATGTACTTTTTACACTTCTGGCATTACTGCGGGTTTTCGAAGTCGAATAGAATTGCTTTAAAGTCGGTTAAGTGTTTGGGCGGACTCTCTCCCTCTCGGTTTTGTCGAACCTTCTTAGCGTATTATTGTTATGTTTACGTAAAAAGTGTTTCAGTCTGTTTCCCCTGGTGAAACGTTTCAATAATCTTGCTTTTAATGCTATTAACAAAGCAGGTAAACAATTTCACCCTCGCGCCTCGCTACATTGTAGAACCTGCAACGTTGATCAATAATTACATTCCGTGCAATTTTATTATTATTCTATAGTGTTCACGGCGATGTCGCCGTAGTGAGTGCTCCCGTCATTAGTATTCAAAATGCAAATTGCTGGCAGCACTCAGGGCATTGCACCCGTCTCAGATCTTACTTTCCCAGAAATAATTTCATTAACATCTGCATACTTGCATGTTCCTTGCAGAAATTCCTTTCAACTCGTCTAGAACTTCCTTGGTACGTCTAGCTAGGTGTTTGCATTGTGAATGCATAGAAAACTTTGTTAAAACACGTTTACTATGTTAACTAGATATTGTTTGCCTCCTCTTAGCAGCTTATATTCAAGCTGAACGTTTATGCTGACCGTAATACTCGTTAAATAAAATCTCCTTTGAATTGTTTGTGCAGATCAGAGAACGCCTGACCGATTTCTTTATTCCCTGACCTACATTTTGAGAATGGTCTGTATCAACTAATTCAGCATTTGTTTTTGCCTTTGCAGAAATAAATAGGTAAATCCCTGCGATTTTGCTAGTCAGCTGGGATGTATCCAACAGAAGTTGAATATTACCTTCAAAATAATCTTTGAGTGACTCCAAAACGTTACTCACATTATTTGACCAAGTTCTGCAAGAGAACCAAAAATTTCAGATACGATTATCTTATGACATTTTGCAGATTGTTCGCGTATAATGAAATTATTTATCTTTGTACCGCTTTTAAAATATATTTTTAATTTTTACTCGTTTCCGTCGGCGTCATCAATACTGAAAAAGTCGAATAATTTAATATTTAAATTGTGACCGAAAAGATTCGTCTGAGCTGACGTGTTCGCATCATGACGTTGTGATTGTTAAATATTTATATCGTATTACGTAGCCCGGTTGATTGCAATTAACTTCAGCTATGGAATATACATTATCAATCTTCTCTCACAAAGGGATATGGATCGTATTGTAACAATATCATACATGGAATAATAGGTTTAATTATCGGTCTGTTCCCAATAACTTGAGCTCTAGAGTAATCCTGCTTTCAGCTTCTGGGTCAATGTCATTTATTTTGATAAAATAGTTTCAAAAAATGCGGAGACAACATAATGTTGCCAGTACACATAATATATCATGCCTACTTCTATCTCTACTCTACGAAGAATTGATATATCTCTTTATACAAAAAACTGATCTTTTCTTTATTTTCGCCGTAAAAATCTTCCTACAATCTTATATTTTTCTGTAGTTCAGTAACAGTGCAGCAGTGGACAAAATCAACAACAGTAACGGCAAGGTATTTACAGTGTTCTAAGCAAGTGACTTTATACAGCGACAAACCATTGACAAAGAGGTGAGTCCTTGTGACAGATCTTGTCAGTAATTGTCTTTGGCTTTCATGGTACTTCTACACTACGTCATCTCTGGCTATGGCAGAATGAGAGAATTGTTTTTTTTGATTATTTACCTGCTAGCATTTATTACTATTTATGGATGACAAGACGAAACCTTACAATACACCATATTAATATTAATCAAACAATGCAGTATCAATGCAAAATATTATTTAGCTACATGGGTGTATTTGACAAAATATTTGCTTATGTTCCACTTACATAATATTAAATAACCTATGCCTTTGTACCAACTGCAAATCGTGCGTAGAATTTATGGTAGGTAGGTAACAGGTTTATCCAGAACAAATATTCAAGAGTTTAACTTTTACTGTAAAGTGTTTAGTAGACAGACGCGATGGGATTCTGGTAGAACCATGTTCATGAAGATTTCGTAGAAATTGTTCTTATAGAGTAGCGTCGCGCTGTTGTGTCGCACCTATCTGCTCAGCCTTAACTTTTACGCATAATGTTACCTTAAAATGAATTTCAGAACTTTGTCAAAAGTATTTTTGAATAAAATGAAAGTATTCAAATTCTTCACCCCTATCTTCATGGGTGCAGACGTCATTAGTCAGTGTAATACTCACAATCAAAAGCTTAAGTAATCCTACAATTGTGACTAAGTGCTAGAGCTTCATTCGACTTTGATTTAATTAACTTAAGTGCATTTGCATTAATTTTAATCTTGTCAGATGTTAATTTGTCGCCAGGCTAAGAGCGACTAGACTCTTGATCTGCGAATAAATTATCATTCATTTTGTTTTGAAACGTTAATAAATTATGGTTTTGACAACATGCTTTATTTGCGGGATAACAACATTGTTATTGTTGGGTTTATCTACCTACATAAGTACACGCATAGTTTGCTTGTTTTGTTCAAACGATTTTCTTGGAAAGAGTGGTCTGCTGAAAATTTAGTCAGCTCGATGTTTTATGCATGTTTGGAAAATTTAATTTCACAGTATCACAATGGACTTTATATCATTACTAGTTGCCGCCCGCCGCTCCGCCCGCATTAATGTTGAAATTTTTTTATACATACTGGAAGTATGTATAAAAAATCCTATTTCACTCCTTTACGGGGGGACTTTCCTAAAACCTTTTCTTAGCTTAGGTACGTCACTTCCTGCCAGGTAAGTGGGATTGACCGAAAGGGTTACCCCGGAACATAAAAGGTTAAAGAAGGAACATAGAGGGTATTAGTCAGTAAGAGTCTGACACTCCCCCGCTCCACCCAAAGCGGGATGAGTGAAATCATCAAATGACTCGTCATTTGATGACTTCCCACCCTAAAAAAAACTAACGTCTCTTATTTAAAACCTAACTCTGTGCCAAATTTCATCTTCGTAGGTCTAGTAGTTTTTGAGATTTCATGGTTAATTTGTGAGTGAATGTATAAATAAGTGACCTTTCACTTTCATATCCTCTTTATACGTACTGGCAAACCAAGCCTTCAAAGGTCCTTATTTAAAGGCGGTGATTCTGTCTACCCCCACGGGAGGAAGTCGTAAGTTTTTGTTATGTTAATACATAACAAAAACTTATGTAATCTTATTAATCTTATACGACTTAGGTATATAATTATAAAAGATTTTGAATAAACTCTTCTATAATCCATACTTGGTAAGCATCCTAGGAATGTAAGCTAGAGTGGAAGGTCAAGGCAGATACCACTGGGGCACCACTGCTCCTTAACCGACATATTGGTGATCAATATTACAAATCCTACTTCTTGAAATAAATCATTTATTAAATACGTATTACATAATGTAATGTACTCGCTAGTACATCGAAAGTAATGCTGTTGACAGGAATCCGATCAGCTTAAATCTAAGATGTTCGGAGATCAGAAATCCAATTTACCCTTATAATAAGCGCGTCTCGTATCACTAACGGAATTATAGGTATTGTGAGAATTGGAATTCTAAGGGTAATATGGGGGTGATTCTTTTTTCATTTGGTATATAAAGTTCACGCGGTGGTCTGGTGTAGTATAACTGTATTAAGTTTGCTTTGGTCACCTTTGTGTAGAGTTTAAAAGCACTACAAAGTGAAAAATTACTTTAACTGCGAAGTTCGTGGCAAAAAACAAAAATACTCAAAAAACACCTACTTCGGATTTTTAAGTTATTAGGTATTTACTTTGTGTTGATTTTGTATGTCTTTTTAAAATAAAATATTATTATTAATTAAATGGAGAGAAATTTTAAAAGTATCCGGGTAGGTTGTAAAATTCGGGAAAAATTCAAGTGCAGTTGCAAACTCTATGGGAATTTTGATGAATTATTGAAATTTAGACCAACACCTGACGGGTTAGCCTGTTTACAATAATATTAGTTCCTACGAAAACCAACGAACCAACCAACGTAACAAGCTAAATAGCTTCAATATTTTTACAAAACCAGAGTAAACCACATAGGTATTCCATCAAGCGTATTACCAAAGCGTATCTCCGTTCAGTTTTACTACTCGTGGCACGTAAAGCTTACCTAGGATACGAGTACATCACAGTAGACGTAACTTATGTACAAGCAAGTTATTAACAGTATAACCCAGCAATTTACATAGTAATCCTTTCAATAGCTCAGCCTGGCTTACTGAAACTTTACGATCTAAGTACTCACACGGCTATACCAATTTACCAACATAAACCTTTAGTACAAACTTTATTGAATATTCATTATCATAGGTTTTTGAAAATAACTAGGTTCTAACTAATTAATGTTTACTACAGTATGTAGATATGAGGCGGTCTGTACTAACTGACAGTTTGTGGACCCTTTGAAAAGGTTAATATTATATTATTTGTGATAACATAGAGGATAACTTCAGGCTTCAGCGGAAAGCTCCCAAAAGTAATATAACCTTTTAAGTGTACATGACAGTAGCTTCGGTATGATCGACTGAAATCAGTTTTTTGTCACCTTTGACATAAATGTCATTTTGCTGATAAATACCTACCTATTATTTACTTACATCACAATATGGCATTTTTTTTCATACTAATAAAATTTTTCGTGTTAAAATAAATTTTCACTTTGAATCGTAATAGTGCCCGTCATAGAAGCCATTGTTCAACAGTTTTGAGGCCTTTCATGATGAATTTATTATAAACCAGTCCAGTGTACATCTTGAAAACTTGAACCTAATTGTTAGTTATTTTCTCACGATGTTTTCCTAACATGTGAACTTGATAACAAATAAAGCATAGGGCAGGGTTCAACTTCGTGTTCTGGTGAACTGTATGAGGTAAACACTGTTCACACACATGGCTAATAGATGCCGTGTGCTCGATGGTCTAGAAAAGCTAAAATGGCCGACCGCCACGGATATACTGCCCTTCACAAAGTGTTGTAAGAAATCGCGAATACTTTACTTGGGAACTTACATTTTTAAGTCTGTAGTCTTGGATATGAATTGGCTTTTTAACTACCGTGCAAGTGATACATGATTTTATTTCAGTAATAAAGGTGTATTAAACTCTATTACACATCAAAAATATATAAAGTTTTAAAACTAGATGATTTCAATGTTTCCCATTCAAATAGTTGATGCTATTGAAAGTTACTTTTAACTTTCAAAACCACCAAGAAACTTGAATAGTTTTTTTTTTTGTAATGGAACAAAAAAAAACCTATGTCCGTGATTTCTTCCTCCACTGCTAATACAAAATCTCACTCTAAAATCCAATTTCGAGTAAAACAATGGTTCAGAAAGAAAGTTACTCAACAATTTATGCGGTATCCTCAGGGATAGCATCGTTTTCGTTACACTGAACAATTCATATGTGAGTGTTGTTGGAGGCCACTCATAATATTTGCCGAGCGAAATTCGCTTGGGTGGAATTAATGTTCTTTCGACTATTCTGTCTCCCTATTACTCGTAAAACCTGAGGCTTTTTGGATATTACGTAGACAATGGGTGATAACATTAATGGGAAGGAATTTCTCGAGTCCGTGTGTGGAATGTGAATGAGTTTTCTTGATTTTTAAGCGCAGGCTTGTTAGTTGCATAAGTGACTTCTAGGTTTTCAACAACAGCATTAAATGTTTAAGTGATAATTTTATTTTTACAAACGTTTCACAAGAATCTATATTCTTAATGAGCCAAAGAGCTAGCTCAAAACTGTAACTGTCACTTATTTTATTGAAAGTAAATAATAAAAACAGAAGACTATCATCAATGCAATCAGCTTCTACTAAATATAAAGATTTCCCGTATGAACACATCCTACCGTAAAGATAAACGGATAACAGAACCTCAATCATCACTGTCAGAATTTATATGACTAGTTGAACCGAATAGAATACTGATGAAGCATCAATCAACAGCTGCCCACACTATCGGTAGTCTTCATATTAGATTCATATCTTAGTATCGAGTACCCGCTAAAAGAGTATATGAAAGGGATTAAGGCCGCGGGTACATGTCCCAGACACGCGAGAACAGCGAGAACGTGCGTGCAGCGACAACGTAAATCGCGACGTGTAATGTAATGAGGTGACGCAAAGACGCATTGCCCGGTGAGTAGTGTTGTGCGTTCACGCCCTTAGTAATTTTTATGTGGTGTAATTTGCAATTGATGATCAAATGTTTGTGGTAAACTTTTTCTCTCAAGTTATTTTAAAATTAATAGTTTGTTAAATTATTATCTGCGCTCAGAACATGAAGTCTTGGGTTCAATTCCCAGATTGGGCAAAGTGTGTGATAGCCTAGTGGTGTGACCGTCGGACTGCTAAGTCATAGGTCTCGAGTTCGAACCCAAGGCACGCACCTCTGAATTTGCGGATTCATGTGCGTATTCGAATAAATTATCACTTGCCTAAAAATCGGTGAAGGAAAACATCGTTAGGAAACCAGCATGTCTGTGAGATATTGCTCAACAGCAAGTGAAGCTAACTCAAAGGCCTATGGGCAGCATAAAAACTCTGACACCAGGTTAGTCACTAACCACACGAAAAGAAGAAGATTCGTTTTTTTCTCGGTAACAACCTGAAGTCTGGATTTTTGCCCGGTTGATGACAATGTGCTCGATACGGGACTTAAACATAACTGGCGAAAAATGGGTGTACCTACCATCTACTTTCCTTTCGGGGAAACGGCGTGATGTTATGTTACTTTATTTTAAAATTACTGATTAAGTTTCAATAAAAATACCCATTTTGCATTGCATTCACGTGATGCTATATATAAAAATAAAAAAATAAAAATACATGAATATTATAAAGGCGAAAGTTTGTGTTTGTCCATCCTTCACGCTCAAATGGCTAAACGGATCTGGATGAAATTTAGCACAGAGGTAGTTTACTTTTTATCCCGGTAGTAGGTTCCCTTGGTATAATTTTCAACTTCCAAGTAGACAAAAGGACATATCTTCCACATTGTATATAAAATATAAAAAAAAACTGCAAGACTTATATAAATCCATTGCAACACACACGCTTCAAAAAGGCAAGAAATAATGAGGAGACAAATCCACTCAAATCATAATCACGATGCCCTTCGGTGAATAATTAACAATACTTTATTGAAATCCATTTGATTATGCGCCTGAGGCTTGATGCACACGTGTTTCGTAATGAGGCGACGAATCGAACGCATCAGTTGCTGGTGTGCACACGGCCGGACCGCGATGCCTTGCAGCGCTGTTATATAGTAGCTAGTACAATATATCTAAGGCTTGATGTACATAGCTTATACTAAATGTTTTGTACATAGTATAACGTAACTATGCTCAGAATGCTGACATTTGAGATGCTTGGAAAGTTAATTTGGAATGTTTGAATGTGAATTGTGTCTTGGATTATTTAGAGGGAATGCTAGCATTTTCAGTTAGGGTTATTAAGACAAATGAGGAACAATATTAGTCTCTGATTCATCTTAAGTATGACCTTTTAATATTTCATCAGTAAAAAGGCAAGCCACTATGAAAAAACCAGCGACTTACAAAACTCAATAGTACAACACACGCGACTATAAATATTCAATTTAAAATCCGAATTTTTCCAGTAATCCACGTAGTGACGATTAAAACGTCGCGTCGGCACCATAGATAGTGCCGACTTTTTTTTTCAACTACCAAAGAAAACTGCCTCATCCATAAATTCTATCCACGTGGTTGATATCTAAAACGGCAATGGATATACATGTCCATTCAGAAACTAGTCCAGCCAGTACATACTTCAAATGTCAGACATTCATCATGGTGACTGACACCCGGCTAAGTGCGTCTGTGTCCCGCAATCATACGTTTTATTTATACAATTATATGTTTCAATGCTAATCTTGGGATAAACTTTCCATGTATAAGAACCGGATAAAATAATCGAGTTTTCTATCCAGACTTCATGTCTGTATTCATGTCATACCGTTAATCTAGCACAGTTTGACATGGTCTTTTAATTTGAGGTATTCATCCTGGGACGCAAAACGCAGGCGAAATGTGGGCATTGATACTATAGGTGCCCCTCTGCCCTACGCTTCGAAGAAACAAGGCGTAATGTTATGTGGCACTCCTGGGGCGCTATGCTCCTCATTACACCTCCAGTTCGCCAGAATACACAGTGTTGATCGAAGAAAAGCGAGTCCCAGGAAAAGGAAACAACAAAATAATACAGAAAATAACAAATGAAAGGAGAACATTTTATTTCTTAACCTTACTTTTGTGTGGATGTGCAAATTCTTTATAAATGGTGCATACGAATTGATAGTTTTCTCTATCAGTCTATTAGATGAAGACGTACATTCTGTAGACCGTGGTCCTAGGACCATAATTGATGTTGCTATTGCTTGAATGAATTTACTGCTGTGTTAAAATCTCCTTCAAATTCTACACAAGAGGTTTTAACACAGCAGTAAATTGACCAGTAAAACAAGAAATAGTTAGTACATGATGTTGTTATTGAGTGCAAGACTGAGATTGTTGGCATAGACAATCATGACCAAGTATAACAAAATCAAAAACGTAGACGAAGCAAAAGAAGTATGATGTAATGAGCGCATGGGAAGAAGGCTTGAGATTACGTATAATGTTTTAGTCTACCTATAATATCAGATAGCAAATAATACAGTCCATGCAACGTGATCCAATCCTTGAACTACCCACGAAGGTACTTAGACGTAAGATATCAGTTACGTGATACGTCCTTACAGGGCGATTATAATCAACAATTCATTCTGAGAGCACCCAGTCTCAGGCGACTGCTCTATACCAGTGATCCCAACATAAATCCTCCAAGTAAAGACAAATGACTCGACCTTTTTTTCCTTTGGATTCCCGTAGGATAAAGGGTACCAACAAATCCTTAGGAACGCGTCTTTTAATGGAATGATTACACATTCCTAGTCATCTGTGTATAAGTGTGTACTTGTATGAGTGTTTCTTAGATCGTTATGGAACTGTTCGAG
The DNA here is from genome assembly GCA_951799385.1 of Hyppa rectilinea. Classification (NCBI taxonomy): domain Eukaryota; kingdom Metazoa; phylum Arthropoda; class Insecta; order Lepidoptera; family Noctuidae; genus Hyppa; species Hyppa rectilinea. Next base: position 9,084,805 of record OX637314.1, read on the forward strand.
TTTCTTGGAAAAAATGGATGCACTAAAGTAAAATTTAACTGGCATCTATTTAGTCCAGAGCTTTTCTTCTTTTAGGAACACGAAGTACAGTTCCTTTGTGTTCTTAAAACCTAAATCGAAATCTACGCTTGAAATGTTTTAAGATTTTCATATTTAGAAAGATTCTCAGACGAATTAGAACTACATTGGTTGAGTTAACTAATCAGTAAACTACAACAATTTAAGATACATAAAACATTTTGAGAATCCAAAGCCTTTCCGAAATTGACTGAAATTCAAGACTAAGGCTGAAATATAAAATTGTGAGGAAACAGGCCTAACAAGGAACCAATTTGTCAATAGTATAACAACGAGACCTTTTTTCTCTAATTCCCAATTCGGGAGAAAAACGTTCAGGTCTATTAGAGATGTTTAGGATAAATATACAGCAAAAGGAAAGGTCATTGCCGCAGGGGAGACAACGTAAAACAGATGATGGCAAAGAATTCTACGGGGGCCAACACGTGCCTGGATATATTGCTACAGGGGTTGCTCTCTAAATACATAGACAAAATAAAGAGAATAAATACCAAATCCTCTGAGGCTAATTATGATACAAAGAAGACTCTACCTACGCATAGGAGTTGTTTTTACTTGCAGATACTGGTTTTAACTCGTTTTATTGACTCGTTGATGGTACATTAATAATACATTTATCAACATCATGATATATTTCGACATCGAAATGTAAAAAAAAAACTACACCTCTATTACGTATTATATTATTAAAATATGTAGGTTTATACATATAAATATAATACAATATATTTTATGCAAATATCGACCGCAATGCGCTAACAAAAATTAAACTAATTTTGCCATCTTTTATCTTTTAATGGAACTGGATCTTAGATCCACCGGTAGTCAAGAGGGTAGTAGTCGAAAGAGCAAGTTACTTACCGTCTGTCAGAAATGTGTACCGACCTCTGCAACCAACGGTCTTGTTATCCTTATAGAACAATATTATTGTACCTACAATAATAAGACAATTACCAATCGTGCTTACAAATACACTGCATAATCAAAACACTACAACACACCCACATCGTTCTCTGATTAAATTACTCACTTAAGTTCCACGAATAGTGACATGAAAACATGTGATATAAACTCTTTGTCCTAAAACTTTGTCCTAAAGTCCTGGACGGTTAGAACCTATTCAAAAAAAGAACTAAGCTTTTGTCAGCTTATCTACAGCACTTAACAACTTCTAAAGCTAACTAGATATAGTTTATTGTAATATTCATGTCCTCCCCTTTTGGTAGAACATTCATTACAATGGAGCTAAATACGCATAATGAAAGTCGCCTAGCGTTCTATTTTAGCAGTTTTACAAGTAGATAGGATCACGCGATTTATGAATCCATTGTCTGAACCAACTATTCTCATTTACGTCTACAAGTTGGGCGATGCACTTGAATATATGGATGATTTTTATTTTCATTCGTCGTTTTGCTTCCTATTGTAAACTGTTTGTATTTCTTTGTTTACAGCTTCGTATGGTTCTGCGTAATTGAATGCGATTTAGATTGTTATCGCAGCGTAATACTTTATGCGTTGAAAGGTTAATTTGAGACTGGAAAATACACTAAAACCTGCCGTATTTCATGGAACTTTTAAGTTAATGACAGCCGCAGCAACTGCCTGCCAAATAAACTATAGAATAAAATAATAACGCACATTTTGGCCCACGTGTAGTTCCATCCATCGCGGTAATTGCTGACAGGCGGAAGATAGCTGGAGAGTTATGACGTCACATAACGTGCTAATGACGTCATAACTGCATTGCCCCGGGCGCTCGCTGACTTACGCCTCTCTCTGGGTGCAATGGATGCGATGCAATTTACTAAGCAAATCCTGCGCGAGACATTTTAACTGGTTTAACACCTTGCCATTAAAGGCACGTAATGACATTACGTGATAAGTGCACCTGATAGCTGATACTGGTGTCATTTTTTTGTCTCCCACTGCAAAATAAAGTGGTCATAGTCATGCGTGCTGAATGCTAAAGATCTTTTATTGGAGCAGATGCTTTAGAGGCATTCGTGGAACATTTAAAATAAATATTTCTACACTCTCTTGTTTTGAATATAAAGTGATAAAGATAACGTTACAAATATAGCAATAATTTATTGAGTATTGGAGTCTCTTTGTTAAATGATGGTGTTAATTAAGATGAACAATTTATTTGCTAATAGTCAATAATAGGTATACATAATGCCTTTTTAAATATTTATTTCTTCGTTAAGAAGAATAGACAGCTAGTTTTGTACCATTTCGAGGAGGTTACTTTTAAAAATGTGCAATAATTGCTAAAAAAACATTCGTTACACCCTTTTTTTTTTTTTTTAAGGCTGGGAAGTCATCCAATGACTGCTCCCGCTCTGGGTGGAGTGGAAGGGAGTGTCAGACTCTTACTGACTAAAACCCATCCATGTTCCTTCCGTAGCCTTTTATGTTCCGGGGTAGCGGTAACCCTTTCGGACAATCCCGCTTACCCGACAGGCTTGGCCCTGAGGGGCCCCTTCATATGCTGACATCTCTTTGAGGCGCGCGTGGAACATATACGCGTCGTACGGCACGGGTCTGGTGCTGATCGGACGGTGAGTCACCCATTACTCACCGTCCGCAGGCCCGCGCCTACGGTGGCCGGGAGTCGTCACGTGGCTCCCGACGCCCGGGGCGTCTCCTGCGGCGGCTGGGACGGGAGGACCTTTCTCTCTCCCATCCCGCCACCTCCTTCGCGAGCATAACTTTTTCGCAGAAGGAGGTGACTGCCTCCCACTCCCTCTTGCCCCGGACCATGGCTTGCATCAGGGCCGGGCGCGAGAGGTCGCCGCCGCCGATCGCCTCTACGAGGACACGGCGGTGCTCCGCCCATGCGGGGCAGGTTTGCACCGTGTGCATTCGTACACAAGGGTGTATTCGTTACACCCTTGTGGCTAAGTACTAACAGCCGCACAGGTCGATCCATCAGGTTAAGCCACGCTTTCCGGGGTTGGCCGTGGATGGGTAATCATCTTTACATATCGTGTTTTCCATGCCTCGAAAAGCACGTTAAGCCGTTGGTCCCGGCTGTCATTTGTGCATCTTTGACAGTCGTTACGGGTCGTCAGAAGCCCGAAAATCTGACATCCAGTCTACCAAGGAGTATCGTATTGTCCAGTTACTGGGTTGTGGAGGTCAGATAGGCAGTTGCTCCATGTAAAATACTGGTATTCAGCTGCAATCGGTTGGACTGGAAACCGACCTCAACATAGTTGGGAATAGGCTAGGCAGATGATGAAACATTCGTTACACCTATTTATTTTAAAATATACCTAAGAGGACAAATCGTTCATTTCAAAGGCATGTATCGTCTAGCTCCCGAATGCTGACACGGAAAGTGCATAACACATAGTGACAAATAACACCGTAACGGCACAAAATTGTTGGTGTGTGCAGATCGAGGGCTATTCTGTGCAATAAACGTCAGCCGTCAGGTTGAGCCACTATAAATCTACCTCGTCGTCGGTTCCCTTCATGAATCACCCGACGAAATGCCAACTTTTCTACTACTTCCATTTGGTAAGGAAAAGTTGAAATTTTTCGTGTTTAAAGCTAAAGCAGATGCGAGGAGAGTGTATTTGGATTCATCTGTTTTGTAATTTTTGTTTTGTAATTAAAAATATTTAATAAAGTGATTACTCGTGTAACTGCAATAAAATTACAGCTTTCGTTTTACAGGTGTTTTTCTCAAATATTTTATTATTCTACTAGTACTTTCATGACGCCGAATTCATATGAATTCGTTTTTCTTTTTTTTTTCTACGTAGTCGAAACTTGAGAATTGATGTGTATGAAAACTAGGTGAAATATCAAAATAACTACGTAAACTAGTGTGGTTTAACCATCATTTTTCATCCATGCGGTACGTAACGGTTGTAGAAAAAGGAAAACAACTTCAATAATTCAATTTTATTAGGAAGTAAAATAGCTGGCACGTCATGCTCTTTTACAACTCACATAAAACTATAATATTTCTAGCTTAATGCATAAAGTAAGCATACAATACGAATTCACGCAATGCAATTAAATCCGCCTACAACTGCGGGGTTGAAGCCCCAGTTTACGTACCAAGTAACTTATACATTTTTAATAACAATCAGTTGAGCTGCGTGCCTTTGTGCTAAACGAAAAGTATATCTAATACGGTAAGTATAATTATTTCAATGATAATATATTATTTCTGTTTATTAAATAACAATACCTTGGCGGGGTGACGAACGATAGAATTAGTGTTTGTTAGGTGTTGGTACCCGGAATTCGCCAAGATGGCAAGTGATAGTCTTTGATAACTTTTCTAGGAAAGACGCGGAAGTCAAAATGATAGAATTGTAAATAATAACAAACAATAATTTAACATTTCCAAGAAATCGCGGTAACATTACCTAGGAAATACACTTATTATTTCTCCTACTACAATTTCTTTCCTATTAAAAAAACACTTAAAAACGCATTACACTCGCCTATAATTGGTTGTTTCACCCTCGAAGGCGTATAAACGCTACGGAAAAAAGATTACGAGCTGCCGGCATTCAGAATATGTGCTATTAACATACTGACTGAATATCTGATAAAGGGCGTTTGTGAAAATTTAGTGGATGCCTGGTAATTACTGGATCTGCGATACGATCGCGAGGACACGCCCCACCGCGCGCCTCAACATGCATGCCGGTGGATATGCGTATGCAGATGCACTAAGGAGGTTTTAAGTTAGTACGAGTTAATACATTCACAAAGCTTGAAGAAAAAATGGGTATACAGAGGTTCTTTTTATAACTTCCATTTAGTTCCTCTTAAAGCATAAAACGGTCAACGTAAAGGCTATAGTCCGGTCAATTTAGACCAAAAAATGAGAGTGAGGTTACATAAAGTCCCAACAAGCTGAATTTCTGTGAAATTGTTCAAAACATAATTATAAACAATGCCTAGAAGTTCCCCATCATTCCCCTGTAAGGAAAAAAATTTATTCAAGGTCAAAGGTCAAAAAAATGAGATTTTCGCGATTTTCAGCAAAACGGTAAGTTTTATCATAAAAGTACCTCAGACAAAAATTGTAGATCATAAAATTATCTATAAAAAATGTGTCAATACTTTTTTTTACGAGCCACCGTTTCTGAGATACAACGATTCAAAAAGTTATAAAAGTTGTTATCGTCATAATATGCATGAGTACGCCACGTATATACATCTAGAGGTGTCACGGCGCCCTCACCTACCGGCGGACGCAGGTCCTTATCCGAGATGGATGTTTCGGGAGGTTCCAGCACATAAACAGCCGGGAGGAAACGCCCAGGTGTCACCACTGCGAGGACCATCCAGAGGACTCGGAGGAGCACACGGTGGAAATCTACCCCGCTTGGGCGGAGCACAGCCATGTCCTTATAGAGGCGATTGGTGGCGACGGCGACCTCTGACGCCCGGCCCTGGTGTAAGCCATGGTCCGGAGAGAGAGGGAGTGGGAGGCAGTCATTTCCTTCTGCGAAGCAGTCATGCTTGCAAAGGAGGTGGCGGGATGGGAGAGGGGAAGGTCCTCTTGCCTGTCCCTTGCTGTCCTCCCGCAGCGACGCCCTTAGCCGAGGTCCGTACCCCACAGGGGGTGCCCTTAGCGTGTAGTCGCTTATTCTGTAAGTTTTTATAAGCCCTGGCTAGAGGTTGCATTTTATTGTGGGATGTAAGTGAGATGGGCAAATCATTCAATATTATTTAGGATTGCTCGTTAGCTGTCTGTATTTCTATTTCTCGTGCCCAGATCGTGTTTTAAAAACGAATTGATTTCTTTTATCTGTGGTAACGAAATAAGGGGTTGCAAAAAATAACGATATTTTTCCCGCGTCCATGCGTTACTTTATGCAATATTCTCTAGTTCTTCTATTGTTTTATTCAGAAGATAATTATTGTTAGTAAACCGGTCAGTAGCTATTTAAATTACAAATAATGTGATTATTTAATCTAGAATAGCTTATATAGAACAAGAAGAAGATCAAGAAGAAGAACAAGAATTTGAAACTTACGAATAAGACGAATAAACTTCAACACTTTTTTTCAATTTACATCGCTTTTATCTTTCCCAATGTTTGAAAATTTCCGTTATTATGCAATAGTTTTACATTAAACAGGATCACAACTAACCCGTGGAGTAGGCCTACTGGGGAAACCACGTTAAAAAAACGCGCTAAGTACACTACCTCATAGGTGGCGTGGAAACGTGTGCATATTATGACGATAACAACTTTTATAACTTTTTGAATCGTTATATCTCAGAAACGGTGGCTCGTAAGAAAAAAGTATTGAGACATTTTTTATAGATAATTTTATGATCTACAATTTTTGTCTGAGGTACTTTTATGATAAAAATTACCGTTTTGCTGAAAATCGCGAAAAACTCATTTTTTTTAAATGAAAATTTTTTCCTTACAGGGGAATGATGGGGAACTTCTAGACATTGTTTATAATTATGTTTTGAACAATTTCACAGAAATTCAGCTTGTTGGGACTTTATGTAACCTCGAATGTCTAAATTGACCGGACTACTAGTCAAAGACAAGATAAAGAGTGACTATGGAAAACGACTGTAGGCCGATTCTGTTAAAATCTCGCCTTGAAACCTTAGGTGAAATAAGCGTGAAGTGTGATGTTGTCCCACTTAATAAATTGTCACTTTTGACAGCTCACTATAAACTCACTTCACCTACGTTATCACGTTGTGATTTTAACAAAATGGCACTATAGATATCCCATACATGTATCACATGTTATAATGCATGGATACAAAACATTTTAAAAGAGTAACGGTGGAGTTTCGAGACTATTCTTCTCCATACGAAACTACTTTTGAAAGGGGCGACTAGACTCAATTCTATTTCTTGTACGTTCAAAAGTGCCTTTCTTGTGCCTATTTTAAGCAAATGATTTGTCTTTTGACTTTGACCCGCCTGTTTCTTGATACACTCGTCACTGTCAGGCGAGATGGCAGAAAACAAGATCACTCCGTCCTAAGATACCTTTCACATCAGTATTTTCTAACTTATGTTAAACAAGAATGAGTCACCGTGTCCACATCGCCGCCACACGTCGTATTATCTCGCGTGTCGCTTCTGTTTCGTTGCACCTTACAACCCTTTGGATGTCTGATGCAAATCTAGCTTATGTGGAGAAGGGACTTTTTATTATCAACCTTATTTTATTGTAAGAATGCAGAAACCTTGTAATGAGATATGTATAGCTATTGAGTACAAAATGTCGCAAAGCATTTATTAACTTTTATAGTTTATGTAAATATTTTAAATTGTTTTTATTAGGAATATATTTCTGATGACTATCAAAAATCCATTAAATACTCGTTCTCTTTAATATGAAAAACATTTATCGCAATCCCCTAGAGACACACGCATGTTAAAATATAATTCTGGTCGTTAACGTTAAAACACAAAGATCGTAAATTACATTGAGAATTATAAATACACAACAGAAAAATACGACTTCGTTAAATTAAAAGATTCTTGCTACAAATAATATAGGTACGCCTTGATGCCGCAAGTATAAAACAGCTGATTCTACTGCGGTATCTTCAATTCATTTTGTATTCTTCGACACTTAAGTAGGTACCCACTGTTGAGGTGTTTCACCTATAGAACACTTAACATTAATACAACCTCTAAGGCTTTTAATGTTCTTTGCGATTCAGATGGTCTGATGTTGTCGTGATTCCTCGAATTCTTGAACCGCCGCTTAGTGTTTTAATTAACCCGTGGTTAATCTCGACTGCCAAAAAGACCCAAAATCCTACTTTTTTTTTTCGTTTTGGACCAACGTCTGGGCCACTTGTTGCCACTTCCCACGCAAGCGATCTGCATACATTTGCAGGCTCTTTCATCCTCGTACTTAGCATAAAACAAGCCCGACACCAAGTCATTATGCAGTCTCGGATTTCAAAGTACGGCTGCATAAATTTACGCCATTATCAAAATATCGTGAATGAAACAAACTGAGCATGAAACGGATTTAACCAGTTTAGAGGTCATTAACGCACGCAATGCGTATTGTTCTGTGCTTATTTGCACGTACGCGCTCGTAGGGTTAATACGAGTGGAAATTGACGCATTATGATGAATGTTCCCAATTAATAAATATGTAATTAAAGGCAAATTAGAACGTCCATTAATTTGTAGATTTAGTATTTTAATTAGGTAAATAATAAGAACGTTGTTAAGCGTGTAATTTTCATGGCTATTACCCCCGTGACGTCACGCCAAATTAAGCTTGCGTTGGCGGAAAATGTAAAATTGTTTAAGTCCCCTCTCATCAGACCACAATGTAGGGCGCTTGAGATGTAAAGATGCCGGCGCCCACACAAATCCTTTGCTCGCTTGACCTAAGGGATCCGTGATTCTACCTCAAATATTTGGCACATTTCTCCACGAGCGTTTAGATCAAAGAGCATTGAGCAATGACCGTCAAAAACACTCATTGTTAACTTCCCTTTGATGATCAGTACTCGAAGTACCTACTCTATTATTATGAACGCCGCTCGAGGCGCCGGCCTCCCTAACAATTCACTCAAATACTTAGCTTGAGATAAACAGACGAAAATTCGGCTTAGATATACCCACCCGGCTCTCTTCACAAAATCCAATGTTTACGAAAGAGGTTGATTTTATACCGTACCTAACTATTATTCAGTTAAATATTATTTCAAATGCTTCATTGGTCTAATGGTCGCAAGCGCTACTGATGTACGCGAGGTGAGTTCGATTCCCGAGTTGGGTAAAGTTTGGATTTGAACCCAGTTGATGGTAATAGGCTCGAATTACATGGGACTTTAACTTATCTGGGGAAATAGGTAGACGTCTGCCCAACAATTCGTCGAAATATGGCGTGATATTACATTCAATTATTTCAAGTAAATGTACCCATACTAAATACAAACCATCCATCTCTACATTATTATTGTCAGACTTTATTATCTTTATAAGTTCTGTCATATCCATTGCCTCAATAGATATTACTCTTTTGTTCGACAAATAGACTTTCTTAATGTTTATCGAGTTGGTTCTCTTACAACGCCGCTGCGAAAACATTTAGAGATAATTATCTTCTATGAAAGCATCAATTACATTCCCAAATGGGACCGAAACTGTCACCGCCATAATAAACACATTACATGGCAATCAAACGACTAGTTACAACGCCAGCTGTATTGTTACACCGACCGTACACCGTTATCCTTTGATATCGTTTTAAGCAGTGATCGAATTTAACTAAATCCCCATAAGACAATGAATATTCATGTGTTTAGTGGAGCTATTACTTAGCTCAACGCGTCGAGCCGCTCAAATCTGCCGATCGAGCAATTTGGATGCCATCTCAGGAATGGCGTATTTACCAGCGATCGAAATAAGTGATTTAATTAAACGTTATTATTAATTATTTCTTTGTTATTTCTCTTTTATTTTGTGAATAAGTGGAATTTTTATTTTGAATTGTTATTTACGCAAAATAAAACACTTTTTTTCTGTGTCACGTGACTTCAAACAAAAAAATTGCAGTTTATGACGACGTTATCCTGTATGACATCACAATGTCATACTTATGTGTCAATGTCAAAGCTTTGGCGTTCGCGATACCTGTGTTAAGGTATGTTTTTGATAACATAAGATGGCCACCAGCCACAGTGGATGTTCGTTGTGGTCCTATTGAAACCCTGTTAACAATAGCAAATTAGTGCAAATTTCACCAATCGAACTGACGACAGTCAGCTTATCTAAACTGCGTTCAGAAGCTGTCAGTATCATTTCAAATTCCAAAAAAAATAATGACACTGACAGCTCCTAAACGTAGTTTTTCCGCTAATCAGGTTTAGTTTCAGTGGTGAAATCCGCCCTTTATGGTAAAGCGAAATTTAAGCAGAGTAATTTTCTAAGCAAGGTAATGAGTCAAATAAAATAAGATACATTAATTACCAAGAGATACCAGAGAACTATGTCTTGGAGTTAATTTCGGGGATAAGTTTATTAATCTGAGATACAACGCAAAATAATTAACTCTCCTCGGAATCAACTTGCCTACTAAATATTTCATAGTACCAACAGAATTACAGGCAAATATTAAAATGGAATTCATTAATAAAATACGCATCTTTCTGAGAGAATGAATTAATATTCGATGTGTTATAAAATAAAATGATTTCTGAGTGAAGACGATTTCGGTACTTTTGTGTTTGCTTTGTTTCGTATCACGATTGCCAGGTGGCGACAATTCCAAACTTTTCAATGGGGGCCGTCCTCTAATTAATTCTTGGAGACTCTATTCATTTTGAGTCTCGAGGTCGGAGTGTACAGCCATAACTCATTAAAAATTTCAACCAGAGGAGTATTCCGCGAATGTTATTATAAATTCCGTCCGTACGGAACGCTCTGCGCCGCTTAACTTCAACACAGTTTGCGTGTAACGAAATTCATGTCATTTTATAAAATTTCGGATGATTAAAAACTCTTGTGGTTTGATAACGAACGCCGCTGAAATTTTCAAACCAGAACAAACATTCCGATGAATATTTCAAAGAGTTCCTTTAACTTTATTATTACGTTACCACAGAGTCCAGTATTCAAATAACTAAGCAATGTAAAACAAACAGTTATGTAACCAAAACAAAACCTGAATTAATTGAATCTAAAACCTTTATAGGTTTAGGTCCAGTTTGTTCAGGCTACAGACTCAAGTTTCACACATAACTTAACCACGAAATAGCTGTGGATTAGAACCACAAATTGGTCGTAATAGCCGATACAAAACTGAATGGAAATTATAATTCTATTGAAAGTAGGTACAATATAACATCTATGTAATTATTTAACAATTTGTGGTCAACTATAAAAACTCATCATCACAATACAAGTCAATTACACAATAATAGCGAGATGATTATTTATATCTTCATATAGAAAATAGTATAGACTAACATTTAGATTATAACTGCTCTAGCATTGTAGCAACAAGCACAACAACATAAAAAAAACACAAAACAAAAATAACCCTTCAATGCGTCCACAACATGTTTCAAATAGAAACCGCACGCAGCAAACTTCTTAGGCAACCTAATCAACTCCCCACGTTCAACAGCAAAACAGGTTCCCCGCGCACGTATAACCTAGATTCTTTAGAAATTAACCGAGAGCCGTTGAATGAACTAATAAAGAGAATAAAGACATAAGACAGGTCGGACTGAAGTGTGTTCATGACGTCATAAAGTGTTTTTAAAGCCAATCTGCGTCGCTTTATCGTGCGGTCGAGGCCTGCCTGTGTGCGTACAACCTAAAATATGACGAGAAATCTCAGCTGAATTACGCACTTAATGTTAGACGTCTAATATATCACTGGGGCTGTTTGTAACGTCGTAAATTGTGTAATGGATAAATGTCAACTGTTAGAAGGTAGGCAATAAAGATGTATGGAGCCTGTATGTAATGTATCAAGCTAGCAAGTAAAGCATGAAAGAGCTGTTTCTAAAATGTGATAGATACTTGAATACGTTGAGACTATGTTGCAAGGTGACAACATATCAGAATTTTTTTAATACACTGTCATCAGATTTTTACTGAAATATAATTTTATACAAGTCTAGCTTCTACCGTGACGTCATCCGCGTGAAATTTCAGTCCACTCTCCACCATATTGCATCTTCCGGCCATGCTATTACCTACTTCGTTTTCGCTTAGCGTTCTAATTCCGATTTGTTTAATGTATTGTTCGGCTTCTAAGGGTTCCAGCGTTACTTTAAATAGCCTTGGATTTAGCCCTTATGAATTAGACTCTCAAATACAAAAAGAGAATTTCAAATCCGGATGGTAACTCCAGAGATTAGCGTATTCAAACAAACAAACCAAAAAACTCTTCAGTTGTATTATTAGTATATCTATAGATTTATTATCAGTCTAGCTTCGTACCAGCTAATCTAACCACGCGAAGGGAATCAGTTATTCCAAGCTACATCTAATATTCACAACTTAATAGGTAAGTAACATGACATAACATCACGTCTTATTTCGCCGAAGAGATAAGCAGAGGTATACCTATAGGAGGTACACACACATTTCGCCAGTTCTGTTTAAGGGCCAAGTAACAGGGGGCGAGCCGATTGCCATCAACCGGGCACAAATCCAGACTCCGGGCTGCTACTGAGAAATTCTTTATGGAAATACCCCAATAACACTTTTTTCAGACCTGTAAACCGAACTCAGAACCTCATGCTCACAACCTATAAAACAAACAAAAACAAAAATTTGCATGTCATTATCTTATGATTAAATATGTTAAGCTACTATTATACCACCATTGTAAGAACTTTTGTAACCATATTTATCGGCAAATAAATGTTTGACTTTGACTTTGAACCACTAGAGGCAGTCTAAAATAATTAGGCACGTGTAAATCATACCTTTTAAAACAATTCTAAAAAGAAAGCTATTTTTATTGAACCCATTGAAATAATACGATAGGTAAATATATTCCAACTTGCTTGAATCAATATCGATACGAATCCTAATAACAATAACTCAGTATACCTCAGCTTCATTCTTATTCAAGGGGCCTATCATTTAATCAATCTAATTCTAAGGTTAGCATAACTAGCGGATCGGTTGCGAATACTAGATATCCACTCAAATTACGTGCCTCAGTGCTTTCATTGTAAACAAAATCTAAAGTTGACATAAAGGGGCGCGCACATTGAGAGTGACAGGCGAAGCTTAAGCAAAAAATCTTATTTTAAATTGATTTAAAGAGAAAGGCTTCTTCAAAACCTTTTATATCTATTAAGAAAATACCAAATTATTTGTGAAATTTCAAGGGAATTTTTAGGTTCTAAAAACGTGTTTATATATTTTTTGCCTTATGTTTGTCCTAACTCTTAATAAACACTCGTAGTCAATTGTCTATAGCGTGTGGTGTGCAAAACCTTTTCTTGTTTAATTTTATGATTTAACACACTACTGGGACTCAGTTCATTAAAAGATCGTTCTTTGTTAGTGACACGAAATGTCTAATTTAATGTGGAAAAGACGTCATAACTTGCACATTGTTTTAATCATATTCTGCAGAGACAACAATACGTCAATACAAAGAAAACACTGGCTATTCTAATTCATGATGCATTCTGCCCAACTGCTCACCACATGCTGCCCTGCGGGTATCTCTCTAAGTCTGGCTCCTCAACTGGGGGCCTAGACAAAGCCACATTTTCACTAACAAAAACGAAATCAAATAAAACCAAAATGTTTGGAATTGGCATAAGCTTCCGAAATGTCACGTGACCATTCGTTTTCGATCGCTAAGTACTAGACAATGTCAAATTGTGTAACGAAACACGATCAATATTCCCATACAAATGCATTGACAAGTGGCTTTTTTGACAATCCGAAACGCTGAGATAACGAATTGTTCGATCAACAATTTTCGAAATCGAATCGACACGGAGCGATTGACACTTGTCTAGGCCCCGTGTTTCGTCAAAGTGAACTTTTCTGGCACAGCCCTACAGTTCAGAGCGCGGAAGCCCCACCACGACGACGTCAACGTAGAGATACGGCGATGGGGTATTTTTTTTATTATTACTATAATTAGTTAGGTCGTTTAGCAAAACCCTCCGACAATAAACCATACTAACTATCATTTTAAAAACTTCCAGACTTATTACAAAGGATCATAAAATGAGCTTTACTGAATTTTCGCCGTCCATTAGCACTAATAACCTACAATTTAGCATAACTGCTCGTTAGACTGCTACACTTTCAATTTAGTAACAATTAAAAAGTACTATAAACGTAAATCACTAAGACATGCAATACGCGAATTATGACATTGGCGGGAATTCGCTCGCAGGGCTCAACAATCACATAGGTAGCTGGATATAGGGGTGTCACGCTGTGTTTTTTCTTGACATTGATTTGATTTGAATATCATCGTCATTCATCATTATTTGTCTGAATACCTGTCTTCTCTAAGTGGTATAGTGATTGTTACCTAGTAACTGGATCGTGGGGGTCAGATAGGGAGTTGCTCCGTGTAAAATATCTTCTGGTAGGTATTCAGCTGCCGGATAGACTGGAAGCGGACCGAAACATAGTTGGGACAGGGCTAGGCACATGATGATCATCATTTATTACAGGTAAAAACAACAGTTTAATAACTTCACAGCAGTCTTTACGTACATCATTATGTACCCTATTCAAGTCAAAAAGGCGAAACTAACAACAGCTTGTCATTGCTAATGGGTATTTTATTAACTAGCCGGCCAGAATGTTTGCAACTGACCACTTTTCACAATCCTTACAAAATCAGCCTTTAATGTTCCCACTGCTGGGACACTGCCCACCTCTCTTCGAGAAGTGGGCTGTAATCTACTCTGGCCCAATGCGAGTTGGTAGATGTCATGTGATTTCAAATATTTGTTTCGATGACATGCAGGTTTCCTCACAATGTTTCCCTTCACCGCTTTTTGAGAGCAGTGGTACGACCACGACCTACAATTCGTAACTCGGAGTCGATACAAACGCACCACCACTGCTCATTTTCACCCATATGCCCTTAGTAGGTAAGAAGGGAGAACAGTGGTCACGAATCGCGAAGGTACATGCAGCCATTGATCCATCATCAAAGCGTATTCGGTAAATTTTTGGCCAGTCGAAAATATATCTTTGATGAAGTAATTTTAGGCCGATTTTGTACATGAATATTTGGTATTTTGGTTTACAAATACTGATTAGATTTTACCTAAAACGACTCACGTACCTGTGACAACCGGTCCGGTTTGGTGTAATGACGGCGATTACAGCCCACCCGACTGTGGGACCGACTCTACCATTTGTCTAAAATCACTTATAAACGGTTGCATGTTACCTGATGCACGTATGTTTGTATTAGCTCTGATCATACGTGGATGAACATGTATGAAGATGCTTTGAAGTAATTGCTGTCGCATGTGTAGGGTTAAGTGAGGTTAAAAACACAATTCAAAGGTTAGTTTACCGAAAGATAAGGTAAAGTACGTATCTATAGTAGATACACCGACATTTGGTCAGATGCAGAAATCTAGATTCCGTGCAGCTACTGAGATATCCCAGACGCAAAAACGCAATAGCACTTTGACCCACTCTGGTATCAAATCAAAATACATTATGAGCAAAAACTGTTTCAATAGTTTGTATGAAATTAAACTTTGTAACCTTATGAAACTACCAGATTGTTGTCGCAATCAGATACCTAAACCTTGGATTAATATAAACATCGCATCTCCTCATCGTCCTTGTCTGATTAGCTTTTTTCCAACTAAGTTAGGGTCGGCGTACAGTCTAGCAAAATGCAGCTGAATACCATTATTTTACATGAAGGCACTACAAACCCACAACCCACAACCCAGTTACTCGGTAATATGATACCACTTGGTACCTAAAAATGATAGCCACGTGTCCTCTGGTAAATACCCTCACAGTGCAATGTTAAAGTGATTTTACATCATGAACGATTTAAGATGAATAAGATATCTTAAATCGCATAACAACACGTGTACTATAAAAATGTTATCTGTCAAGTATCTTCTCCGATAAAATGATATGAAATTATGAAATATATTTTGTTTATGTGTATTTGAGGAAAAAAATAATTTTCCCGTCGCATAGTGTAAAATATAAATCTCCAAACTGAAACGGTTTTATCACTACATAGTATAAAACAAAGTCGCTATTTTTGTCTGTTTGTTTGTCTGTATGCTTAAATCTTTAAAATTACGCAACGGATTTTGATGCGGTTTTTTGTAGGTAATAGGTAGAGTGATTCAAGAGGAAGGTTTATGTTCCGGCAGTTGGGTCTCGAGGTGGCATTGCACAAATCCGAGGCCATGTCCTTTCATGGGCCTCGGAATAGGCCACCATCGGGATCCCAACTCACGGTAGGAGGGGTTCACATCGGCGTCGAGACCACGATGAAATACCTAGGTCTGGTCCTCGACAGCCGATGGAATTTCGTGGAGCATTTCCGACGTTTGGCCCCCAAGCTGGAACGGCCTGGGGCCGCCTTAAAGCGGCTCTTGCCCAATTTGAGGGGGCCAAACGCCTCCTACCGGAGGGTTTACGCGGGAGTCGTGCGGTCCATGGCCCTTTACGGGGCCCCGGTGTGGGCGCGTTCATTGCGGCGGCGAGCCGCCCACTACCTGAACGCGCCCCAAAAGGTGGTAGCCATTCGGCTAATCCGGGGGTACCGCACGATCTCGGGCGAGGCGGCAAGCCTCCTTGCCGGACTGCCGCCGTGGGATCTGGAGGCGATAGTCCTCGCGCGCCTGTACGAGTGGCGCGCGGAGGTACTAAGCCGGGGGGAAACTCCGTTTCCGCAGCAAATTGCGGCGGAGCGGACGGACCTCCGGCGCGATCTCATGGCGGCCTGGAATCAGCGACTGTCGCAACCCAGCGCAGGGCACGCCACGATAGTGGCGGTAAGGCCCCTCTTTGAGGAGTGGCTAGAGAGGCGTCACGGCGCCCTCACCTTCCGCCTGACGCAGGTCCTCACCGGACATGGATGTTTCGGGAGGTTCCTGCACATCATCAGGCGGGAGGAAACTCCCGGGTGTCACCACTGCGAGGATCGCCCAGAGGACACGGTAGAGCACACGGTGCAAACCTGCCCCGCTTGGGCGGAGCACCGCCGTGTCCTCGTAGAGGCGATCGGCGGCGGCGACCTCTCGCGCCCGGCCCTGGTGCAAGCCATGGTCCGGGGCGAGAGGGAGTGGGAGGCAGTCACCTCCTTCTGCGAAAAAGTCATGCTCGCGAAGGAGGTGGCGGGATGGGAGAGAGAAAGGTCCTCCCGTCCCAGCCGCCGCGGGAGACGCTCCGGGCGTCGGGAGCCACGTGACGACTCCCGGCCACCGTAGGCGCGGGCCTGCGGACGGTGAGTAATGGGTGACTCACCGTCCGATCAGCACCAGACCCGTGCCGTACGGCGCGTATATGTTCCACGCGCGCCTCAAAGAGATGTCAGCATATGAAGGGGCCCCTCAGGGCCAAGCCTGCCGGGTAAGCGGGATTGTCCGAAAGGGTTACCGCTACCCCGGAACATAAAGGGCTACGGAAGGAACATGGATGGGTTTTAGTCAGTAAGAGTCTGACACTCCCTTCCGCTCCACCCAGAGCGGGAGCAGTCATAGGATGATTTCCCAGCCTTAAAAAAAAAAAAAAAGGAAGGTTTATGTGCATAATTTGTCTACATATTTTGCGGGCGAAGCCGCGGCGGAAGCTAGTTTAAACATAAAATACAATGAAAAACTATTTAATATTTGCGCGAAAATTATGTGGCCATGAAAAAATCGGACTGGACTTTTATTTTTATACTCATCTGTGAAAAAGAGCCAAAAATACGAATACGAATACGACATGATACACTCGAGAGCAATGAATCCGGGTCACTTAAAGAATGTTAAAAATCTCGGAAACTAAAAATGATAGGTTAATGCAATAAATTGTATTTAATAGACAATGTAATACTCCTTAAATGAAAGTAAAAAAAATATGAGTCACCATACATTTTATTAACACAAAATTACTTAAAGAAAAAAACTGCTGATCTCTCCTTAAAACAAAAATAGGAAACATGAAATTTTTGAACTTTATTACGATTTTCTTGAATTTTAATACTTCGTATTGCCTCCTCGTGCTTCCATTACTGCGTTTACGCGGTTTGGCATGCTGTACACCAAGTTCCTTATACGATTTTGGGGAATATTCTCCCATTCCTCTGTGAGAGCAATTTTGAGCTCACGAAGCGTGATTGGGGGAGGGTTTCGTTGTTTTACGCATCTGTCTAGCTCGTCCCAAGCATGCTCGATCGGGTTGATATCCGGGCTGCGCGCTGGCCACTCCATACGAGTAATGTTCATCTCTTGAAGGTAGTCATTCACAATCCTACCTGTATGAGGTCGGGCATTGTCATGCATAAATATAGCATCCTCACCTAAATTGACCATAAATGGACCAACGTGATCATTGAGGATTTCTTCCACATATCTTACGCTAGTTAAAGAGCCGTTTTCTATGATCACCAGCTCTGTGCGACTTTCAGAAGAAATTCCGGCCCACACAAGTACAGACCCACCACCGTAGGCTACTTTTTCTTCGATGCATGCTTGCTTGAATCTTTCCCCTGGTCTTCGATACACTCTGTGTCTTCCATCGTGCTTGTAGAGCATAAATTTTGATTCGTCGGAGAACATAACTTTTGACCAATCTTCAATACTCCAATTTACGTGGCCCTGGGCATATCTTAGTCTTGAAATACGATTCCCACGCTCCAGTTTAGGGCCGTTTGCAGGTCTAAGGGGTTTTAAGTTAGATTCAGCAAGCCGACGTCTTACTGTCCATGCACTTGGGTTACTTCCTCCGAGGTGTCGAAACTGATTTGTGAGTTCAGTTCCTGTGAGAAAGCGATTTCGAAGCATGGTGTTCACCAAGTATCGGTCTTCTCGTGCTGTGGTACACCTGGTTCTGCCCGTTCCTGGTCTGCGTAGGTTAGAACCAGTTTCTTCGTAACGTCGGAGAACTCTTTGTACTGTTGACAGCGACACACCGACAGTCCTGGCTGTATCGCGCTAACTCCGGCCGGTTTCCAGCATTGTAAGTATTCTGGTGCATTCTTCAGGCGTAAGCGACATAATTTCAGCTTGAATAATGAATATAGAGCACTATCAACATGGTTTATGTACCCACATAAATGACAGATTACAAACAAAAGCAAAACCAAATGCTGTAATTTCGTAGTTCCATCTTCGAAAGTGGCCCTTTTTCAAATTTGATTTTTTTATAATATAACTTTACAATAACTAAGAAGTTTTAATACCTTCATTTAAGGAGTATTACATTGTCTATTAAATACAATTTATTGCATTAACCTAGCATTTTTAGTTTCCGAGATTTTTAGGATTCTTTAAGTGACCCGGATTCATTGCTCTCGAGTGTATATGACAGCCCATCCATTACAGAGAGGCCTATGTCCCAACAGTGGGAATGTAATAGACTGATTATACTTATACTTTTGATATGAGGAAGTATCCCTGACCCCCATACAGCCTCAACATGACGCAAGAATGCCAAACGATTGCATAGCTTAAGATCATTCATATTTGGCAAGTTCCAGATACTGATAATCTCCTATGGAAAAGATTACAAGTACTTTTTACTAGTAAACATAGTAACAGCTATCAACAACAATATATTTTATCATAACTTGTGGGTTTCACGCACTGTAAGAACATAAGATATATTGAATAAAAAATATGTTTTCTTTATATATACCTGTTCGGGCGTCTCCGGCAATCATCGGCTTCGGCGACTCGATGTGCGACGCGAGGGACGACCAACGACCACTTCGCAACCGATCTCCATCGACGGCACGCGCGCGCACTCCTTATTGTAACCAACACATATTGTGAACCCTATTTTAGAGATTTAATTATACTTTTAACTACAGTCCACTGTCTTAATTAAAGTCCTGAGATAGGTCCCCAACATACCTATCTCAAATATAGGTCAAACCCAGACACGAACTAAGATCTAATAATTTCCTAAGATGTATGCAAAACATATGTATATGTAGAATGTCATCACCGTTCTGAGATCGCATTCCCACAAGTCTGTGAGATTCATTCTATTAATTCAATTTGATTTCGTAAAATAATTCAGTAATGCTGTGACTACAAAGGGTATCTAATTTATAAACTGCACAGAACTGTGGTTCAACTAAATAAGTTCACATTCATGCACCGCGCTAAATGTGCTTGCAATTCATACTCGACAGGTGGTGGACAAACGACACGCGAACAGCCAACTTTGTCCTTTCAGCTCAACAAACTGCACTTTCATTGAAACACTCCTCAAAGCTGCATAACAAAACACCCGTAAAACGAGTAAAAAAAACAAACTCAACTGTTTCTCATATTTTCGATAAAATATTTAATGAAAAACACGTAACAGAACTAACGAGCGAGTTAATTAACTTTCGTGCGTTTATTTTCACTATACACTGCAGGTGGGAAATCGATTTTTCTTCAATTTCCTAGAGTTGGTTTTAAATGGAGGGTGTTATTTCCGTATCGAGTTCGTTAACTGCCACGTTTATGAGGACCACCCGAGTGTGGGAATATTACTGAAACTGTAACCGTTAACGGTGCAACACGCGGTTTTGCACCGTAACCGTGTTTGGCGCACTAGCGATTAACTTTAGCAAATTGAATACTAAATTGCTCGCAAGTGATACTTTCGGTCTTGTGTTGTGTTGCTTTTATTTGGTTAAGCTTATGCATGCAAATCTCTGTCATTAACTCGCTTGGCAAGTGTGGTAACTTCAAGTGTTTTAACTGAGAGTTACCATTTCATAGCAGTAGTTATAAAAAAATCAGTTAAACATGAGTTTAGCTCGGTAGAAGAGAAATAACGGGAAAATCACCGTGCCTAGTTTTGCAATTAAATTAAACTAAACGTTTTGAGAATACTTTTATTATGCGTTATCTGCCTAGCCTTTTCCCAACTAACGGTCGGCTTCCAGTCTAACCAAATGCTGCTGAATAACAGTATTTTACATGGAGCGTCTGCCGATCTGACCTCTACAACCGGCAACTTTTACTATGCGTAAGGAGTGGAATTCCCTGCTCCAGTATGTTTCCGTATAGATATAATCTCCCCTAGATTCTCTGAGATCTTTAAGTCAAGAGTGAATAGGTTTCTTCTAAGCAAGCATGCTTCACCGTCGACCACATCATTGTTTACCATCAGGTGAGATGCGAGCAGCGCGAGAAGCGCGAGCCTAGCGTCAGTTAAAAAAAACAAAACACAAGTAAACATTTTCCTTAATTCGACTTAAAAATGAGTCAAAGGATTCATTAACCATGCACATAAAATTGCGAGTCCAAACTTTCACCCCGCGATGTTTAATTCAACCCCTTTTTTACAGATAACCAACCACAAACCACAATCAAAGTGGAGCAAAGGACGGAATTATAAAGTAAATAAATCATAACAAGCTTTATAAAGTTTATTTTGTCCCTCAGAGAGCTTGTTATCATTTGTTTATTGTTTGCGTATGCCCAATTTAAATGTTTGCTAAGCCCTCTCCGAAATAGCCGTGGACACACTAGCGACCTCTGTGTGTTTGTTTAAATTCTTTAAGCGTTTCTTAGGATGACACAAAGGAATACAAAAGATGTATGAAAAATGCTTTATTTTTGAGCATTGTCGGCGTTCTGTCTGTATACCTTCCAAATGCAGCTCAAAGAGTATAAATTTCATCTCGAAAAATAAGACCGAAAAATAAACAAAAAGGGCACTCTGTTGCTATCATAAAAACTTTACCTAGTAAACTCATCAATTTCTCATCAGTTTAAAGCCAGCAAAAATCAAATATATTTTCAGTTCATTGTAAACATTATCAAATTATTAAAACCTAATACATAATAACACAAAAATCTACAAGTTCCATAACGAGACCTCACAAATGACTATTTAACTTCTAAAATACCTCACTTGTTGCTTCCCAGGTTCTATTATACTATCAAAAAACATCTTTTGAAGTGCCAAAGCGGTTTCATACAGAGTCCATTCATTAGGCCAAGAGTATGGCCACCGCGGGTTTGTCGGCTGGCTATTAGGCTATCATCAATCTTGGGCTACAATGTTCCTCTAACTAAGAGCCGATGACACCAAATCATTCAGGGAACACACAACATCCATCTATGGTCACTGTTCGGTTGCCTTTCACTATGTTTGTGTACATAGTGTAGGAGTGTGTGTTTGTGAATTTTCTTTATACATTGCTACGTTTAAGGTAAAAATATTCTTTTCGGGATATCAGTTATAGTACTTTTCATTAACAGCAGTGATATCCTAGTGGTGTGACCGTCGGACTGCCAAGTCATAGGTCTCGAGTTCGGACCCAAGGCTCCTCTGAATTTACGGATCCATGTGCGTATTGTATTATCACTTGCTTAAAAATCGGTGAAGGAAAACATCGTGAGGAAACCAGTATGTCTGAGAGATATTTCTCAACAGTATGTGAAGTTAAGTCAGAGGCATGAGCCTCGGGCAGCATAAAAACTCTGACATCAGGTTAGTCACTAACCACACAAACACAAATAAATATTTTGAGATGTACTTATTGAAATCATACAGTGAAATTATGGTTTTTCTAATATATATGTATTTATCTATCCGTCATCACGGATTCCAATTAAAGGGCATGGCTTGGCATACTGACCAAATACAAAGATGGTGATAAAGTACGGTTAGTCAGATTAAGATAAAATCTATTTTAATATAAACAGTTTATTCTCAAACCTGCCTCTAACTGATTTAAAAAAACATGCAGCATTTTAATCATTCATCTATTCACCAATCACATCTCGGTACGATACGCAACTAAAATCAGACACTTTTATTCGGCGCTTGATTTAAGTGACTGATTGTACAATGGATCATCATTAAAGGTACGTGTGCACTGGGTGATCAGTATTGCGTAACATCACTAGCGATAGTGTGCAGTCAATCTGCTGAAACTTCCCAATTATGTCAGATTCCAGTCTAACCGAATCAATCTTAATACCAAACTAACACCTGCCTAACTGACCTCGACAACCCAGTTACTGGGTGACAGGATACTTCTTGCGACTGGTTGCGATAGTGTGCAGTGTATCGAAAAATATCCTAAAACAAACCTATTATCTTCAAGTTGTGTGAAGAACCTTCAATAATTGCAATATTTATATACTGATCTTTAAGCTATTTACAACTTTCAAAACTATGAATTTTCGGAAGACCATGGAAAACTTAACTATATGCTTTTTCGATGAATATGTATTTATAATGTAACTAAATGAACCAGTTATATTATGATAATAATAGGTTTCATGGCTACCTTAATTCTATGAGAATCAAAAGGACAACACTCATCTCTCATTCAATATTTGTATAATAGCCAGTGAACACTCATCTTTAACAAACAGTTAAAGTAACGGTAAAGCTCTCAACACCATTAATCATTAGTGTTTCTCATCAGTCATACATTCAGTGTTTATTGACTTAAAGTTCACAAAGGCGAGTGTGAGATACTTTCACTTAGGGTGAATTTCACCAATGAAATTAAACGAGATCAGCACGTAAACTCCGTTTAAAGTCTGTGTCATTATTTTCTATTGAAAATTGTTTTTGAAAAGTTTTGAACGCGATCAGCGCGTAAACCACGGTTAAATGCTGTCAGTGAAATTATTTTCTATGGAATATTGATCCTATCAGCTCTAGAACGCGTTTTAGAAGAGCTGATCACGTTCAGTTTCTATAGTGAAGTTCGCCCTTAGACGTTATGTTAGTGGAGCGACTTTAGTAACAATCTCATGGAGGAGCTAAGATGTTGCTTTAATTTATGCTGAAGTTACTTTTTTTAGTGTTGAAAATTTTTCATACAAACTTCCACCCCTTTAGGGGTTTCCTATCTGACATCTCCTACTCATAATCTACCTCTGTACCAAAGGACCATGAGTCAAATTGGGCTCAGTGTCCAACAGAGTTATAGCATATGCCGTTGTGAAGGATTTTGTTTGTACTAAAATTGTTACTATGGGCACCACCTTCAATTCCATTGCAGAAAAAAGATATGCACCTAAATAGGTTTTGTAGAAAAAGACAATTGTTAGGAGTCGTAAAACTTATTGAAACAATATACTCATTCTTAAAATGCTTAAAATAGTGGTAAACAATAGATGCGCCTGTATATATCTAGGGAATATGGTATCTAGGGTTAGGCAGGCACATACAATTTAATCCACCGCTGCACCGGCAGGATATTTAGACGACATTATGATTGATATTGATTGAAATGTTAATAAAAATAATTTTAACTGTTAGCAGCTGTTTTATTTTTTATGTATACATTAAACCTGGAATTAAAACTAGTTAAAGATGTTCAATAACAAAACCTACAATGCCATAACAGCACTACTTTTTGCAGAATTTTAGTTTATTTATGGTCGGAGAAAAATGTTTATAGCAAAATAACCCCATGGATTCTTCGCAAAAATGAGTTTAAATCTTTATATTTAGTGCTTTACAAGTATATTCAAAGTGGTCTCATCTCTGTTGGAGGGTGAGCCCAGGCTTCATACATTTTTGCCCATGGTCCTTTCGTCTTCTTAGGTCCAGTAGTTTTTATATTTCGTGTTTAATCAATGATTGAGTGAATGTATCAATCCCCCTTCGCTTTAATATTAATAAATAAAGAATAAACTAAGTACTGAATGGACCAAATGCTAGTTACTTAGCCTATAAAATGCCAATCTGACGAGACGACCATTAAGTCAATCTCTCAGAAGTCCCACAAAAGGATGACGGGCGATAATCTTTTGTCGTTTTCCTTTCATTTACAAATTGGTTCAGAAAAATCCTGGGCAATAAAGTTTTATAGTACATTTATAGAACATCGTTCGAATTAGAATAGTTAGAATAGGGTCTCTATTCTAAGTTAAAACCTTGAATCTGAACGATGTTCTATAAAAGTAACAATAGCTTGTACCGAATGGGTATTGTAAATCATTACTCAAAAATGACGTGTACATTTATAAAAATCGATTGTGATACACAGTGGCTACATTGATACAACGAAGTATCAACATCGATACAACGTATGTACCGGTAGAGTGTGTGTAATCGTTGGCCGCATGAATATTTATTGTTAATTTGTAAGCCCGATGCCCCGATAGTCCCAAGGCGCACTGAAAGTAATATTTTATAATTTCGACATTATTATATCAGTGTTTAATGGTCCCCGGTTAACCGTTCGAGTTATGTTCGACTTTCAAATTCACATTAATGGTCACGAATTGACTTTGCATCGATATTCACTATACGTAGTTTATTTATGAGTTTCGTGATTCAGTCGCGGAGTCAGTAGGATATTTTGTGTTAATTGAGGACGCTGCGCGGATTATACAATGTACATATTTCATTTTTGAGAATGCGCATCGCGGCTGTATTTGCAAGGCATTGATATTTAAAGTTTTGACTGTTCAAAGCTGCAGTTTCCTCAATATAAAATGAATAATCATGACATAACTATAAACATCCTTAAACAAACTGGTAAGTTATGTTCGAAGTAAATACAGTACAGTTTATTTGATAAACGAATATTCATAGTTATGCATTCACTTGTAATGTAAACAAACAATAAAAACGACATGCGTGGGCGCTTCATAAAGAACTTTAATCACAATCCTTCGTTAATAGAATAAGACAGGCAGCGCGTGGGTTGAATCGCCTTCGATTTGACTCGATTGTCGAACATCGCGATATAGATACCAATTGATTAGTCCCGAGATCAAAGATGTGCTTCCGCATGACGGCAGCTGATCGTATTCCTACGATTAACGAGTAGGCACTGGGATGTGCTGCCTCATATAAGTACATGTAGAACGTGTACAGCAATGTATGTAGTTTATAATCTCATATGCAACCAGGTCGTGAAACTGCCGCCTAACGTGTAACTTTGTATAATGTGTTTAACAGTTTGTTTGTCTGTTTTAATTCCGAATGTGAGTGAGCTTGTAAAGGAAAATTTCATGAGAGCAACACATATAAACGCTGTTTATTTTATAAATCAGTGTCTCAGAAATGTTTCAGAAATTAACCTTCTTTTAACAAATAAAATATTTGTGTAAATCCACGGCGTTGAAACAAGGATCCATTTCATTGCAATCCCCAACTATTAATTTATAAGTTCCGCGCTAAACGCAAATGTTCTTGTTTAAAATTCAATCCGGTACACATCGATGCCTACATTGGCTTGCGTGTCACTATCTCCTCTGTTGGTACCTCTAAATATCGAAAAGAATTCCTTGGAGCCATTCCGACTCTTGCAAAGATATCATGGTGCGAGCATCTCGAGAGCCACAGTTAAACCGGTTGTAAACTAGTATCTATATGTCACAGTCGTACTGCCTGATCTGACTTACTACAAAATGCTCGTAAATGTCCTGAACGAATCGAAATAATTCAATTTTTTTGTTGTTATCGTTTTTTTAATTTACCTGAATCGGTTAAAACTCTTTTGACTATTTACCAACAGGAGAGTTCAGCTATAATTTTGAGTTCGACTTCCTACTATGTAAATCGTACCACAATAAAGGCAAACCAAAATACAATGTTGACATGAGATTTCCATCACACACGTGTGTCCGCAAACGTCGGCTTTGTGGCAATTTAGCAAACGCTCGTATTTACAATTTGAAAGCAACAATACAAGCTTTGAGCGGACGGTACTACCAATTAAATATCTTAGTTTTATTTATGTGCACCGTGTTAAGTAACCGTGTTTGCTTTTATACGCTTTTTGCTCGCGATAACTTCTTCTGGTTTATTCTATTTAGACAGGGGATAATAATCCAGTATTATTAAAGCTATCGGCAGAACGAAACTTTGCGCGTACGTATAAAGCGATCAATTAATTTGCATTACCTGTTCTATTAAATATGCTTCCGGCACTTCATTCTATAAAAACGCATTTTTATTGCGATCGTGAGCAGTGTTCTAGCTTCCGTTAATATTTAATTCTATTTTTAAAATCAACTTAGAGATCATGATTGAATGAAATATATACTTTGTAAATATCGTTATGTCGATCTTATGTTTTACAACGTGTGAAAATCAAACACTAATCCGCTGCTAACAAGTTTACTCACAAGCTGTAATTGAACTGCATCTTACAATACGAGAGATGGTATCTCGCGGGGTTAATTGATAGAGTATTGGTTACTATTTGTTTTGGCTCCCCGACATAACAGTAATGGGTTAACTGGCGCAAAACACTTATCATCATCACCACATCGTGACCCAATAGTTTTAATGAAAGCCAACCGGGGACCAGTAAATCGATTAGTTCCATCTAAGCCGATAGCATCGGTAGGTAGTTAGCTATCATTGTCCGCGGTACGGCCCGTTACCGGTAGTCCAGAGATTAATGATACGAGCCTCATTGTTTGAAATGTTAGAAAAATCATCTATTAAATCTACACCGTCCATCAATGACACGGCTCCAGACGAGCTGAGTGGGTATTGTTTGATTATATTTCGATGACGTGTATCTAGAGGTATTTTCGACAGGCAACTTATGAACTTTGCGGAATATGACAGCAGTCATTTTTAATGTCTCGGATTTTGGAGAGATTTGAAAGTGATAAGGAAGCATTATTAATTGTCACATTTCGAATTGAATGTGAAATTTGAAATTCGGAATCATTTATAATATTCGTTTTTGCCTATTACCAACATGCTCTATCAGAGTCGAATATTCAAAAGGGACATCTAGAACTCGTTTAACACAATTTAAAACAAAAACTCATCAGAAGAAGTTTTTAACATCACCTCACTCCCAGTAGCATAGGTCCACATCGCCGACTCACTTTGGCGACAGAGCATAACATTTTTCGATCAAACTTCGAAATTAATTTTGAAGTTTCCGTCTGACCAGCGTTCAGCTAGATCCAAGAGCCAGTCCCAACTGTCGACCCGTCTGCAAGTTATAATTTTATAGCCAAGTTGGATGTTACGAAAATACAAAGACTAACTTTTAGTGCGACTAAGCTTATACAGTTTTATAGTGTTGTTACAGAGTAGGTACAGGCTGGTGACAGACAATTTGATCTTGTTTCCGATATGAACTTGTATTTTACTTGCCTTATTTGTATGAGTAACGATGTTATCTCTTATGCTAAGTAATTCAATTACATTCTGTCAGTTGGTAATTTGAGATACGAAGCAGCACCTACGTTTTGCTTCTATTTCAGTATAGGGATGATGACATGATAAAGAATTTATATTAAGTCCGTCAGTTTGTTAATAAAAAACTATTAGACACGTATTTTTGCCTTATCATATTAATAAAAAAATACTTAGATAAAAGTTGGGTCATGTTGGGCGCACTACGTCACAACTCAGTATAAAATCTAAATAGGAGTGACGTCATACCGCTTTCAACACAACGTATCGACGTAATCTTTTGATTACGTAAAAAAAGAAAAAATACGTGTCTAATATTTTTTAATAATCTAGCTGACGGACAAATAAATATATTTTGGTCATCATCCCTATTAACTGCTTTACCAATCTGTGAACCAAAGCCAGGTTGATTTACAGTTAGAAGCAACCAGGCTTTAGTCCTCTTAAGTTTAGACAATGAAATACTGGAACGTAAGATTTCACAGCACCGACTGGGTACTTGGTAGGAAGGTACTTAGGTATATGTACTGTAAAGGACCAGCTATCTTATTATTACCAAGGAGAAAGAAGAGCATCCATTCAGAAGAACCATTCAGAATTGCCTTCACGTCAAAATTCCCAGTAAAGAAGGAATAATGATACTTGAACGTTACGCAGTACGGGAAAACAATTTAACCATATATTTTTACAATATTCCCAGTTCAATGTTTCAGTGGGACCATTTGCAATTTAAACTCCCTCGCTTGGGAGACGCGTGTCTCCAATATTGACTCAACGGATAGAAGGACGTTCTCGAAGCCATGAATACATTTCACTTACTTTTCGTATGTGCTAAATAAACTATTAAAAACTAACTGTAGATATTGGATCGTAAGGGGTGAATAAAGTGAAGTGGTGGGGAGAATAAATGAATACTAACTTTTTACTTGGTATTCAATGGAAGCTTTTGTTTATAGCTTCATGATTACCGTAAAGGCATCCATGGTTGAAATAAAAGAAAGAAAGAAAAACATTTTATTCGGGACAGGCACAGGAAATACAACTGAAAAAAGTAATTGAAAAACAAAACAAAAAGATAAAAAATTGACCTAAGCGAAGCCAAAAAGGCTTCTATCTCAGCGTAATGCTGCAATATAAAAAAATTACCGCAGCGCTGGTATTCTGATGGGGCCTGAAAAGGACCTCCAAAATGAAAGATCATGGGAGAAAATAATGATAAATTATCATGAATACTATTCTGGGTACAAGAAGACATGGTGAGCATATTTTTTTATTAATTGAAGAAAAGTGCTGCTACCCATTCTCATGACGCAATCTACAAGCTTCTTTAACGATGACTACAGATCCACGAAGAACGCAAGAAATCATAAAAATGTGTTGGTTTATGATTTAAATAAATCTAAATTCTTCTATCCTTTCTAAATTTACGCTTCGTTGTGACTCCATTTTGCCAACGACTACAGTCTAACCAGGTTACCTGAATATGGCCAATATCTGCTTTTAAGCGACGACACTGTTATCTGTTCTCCGCAACCCTGAGTAAATTGAGTTTTCGTCTAGTTGAATAGTCAAGAGAAGACCCTTATTGCTTTCTATCTACAATACATAGGAACCCAACATTTCCAATATAGGTTTCTGTATACCAATCTATTCCTACAGTTCTACAGAGGTATAACCTTTTTTTTTTTTTTTTTAAGTCTGGGAAATCATCCAATGACTGCTCCCGCTCTGGGTGGAGCGGAAGGGAGTGTCAGACTCTTACTGACTAAAACCCATCCATGTTCCTTCCGTAGCCCTTTATGTTCCGGGGTAGCGGTAACCCTTTCGGACAATCCCGCTTACCCGGCAGGCTTGGCCCTGAGGGGCCCCTTCATATGCTGACATCTCTTTGAGGCGCGCGTGGAACATATACGCGCCTTACGGCACGGGTCTGGTGCTGATCGGACGGTGAGTCACCCATTACTCACCGTCCGCAGGCCCGCGCCTACGGTGGCCGGGAGTCGTCACGTGGCTCCTGACGCCCGGGGCGTCTCCTGCGGTGGCTGGGACGGGAGGACCTTTCTCTCTCCCATCCCGCCACCTCCTTCGCGAGCATAACTTTTTCGCAGAAGGAGGTGACTGCCTCCCACTCCCTCTCGCCCCGGACCATGGCTTGCACCAGGGCCGGGCGCGAGAGGTCGCCGCCGCCAATCGCCTCTACGAGGACACGGCGCGCACGGTGCTCCGCCCAAGCGGGGCAGGTTTGCACCGTGTGCTCTACCGTGTCCTCTGGGCGATCCTCGCAGTGGTGACACCCGGGCACAGAGGTATAACCTAAACCTATTTTAGAAAATACAATACCTCAATCTACAATACCTCTTATTTCCAGATTTCTGAAATTTATTTTTAATGAGATGACATTGGGACTAGATTTTGTACATTTTTAACAACAGCCTTCAAGAAACAGGGTATTCTTGAGGCACAATTCAAACAGAAAAGTGGCTTTTATTTTAAGTCTAAACAATTGACTTTCCCCAAAAGAAAAGCTACGCGTCACTGGGAACGCGCCTTCGCCTTGCAATGTTATCGTCTTCTTGTCACAAACCGTTTTCAAACGATACCTTGTAAAAATGATAAACACAGTCAAAGATAATATGCTGATTTCAAATTCACTGCTAACCTTCCAGGGCGTGAAAGTACCCATGATTACGAGCAACTTTCACTATTACACCAACTCTGAAATATGGAAAAAAACCGGCCAAGTGCGAGTCGGACTCGCACACCGAGGGTTCCGTACAAACCTGTAGGTATATAAGTAAAAGTTCACCCATCACGAGAATCGAGTCATAGTTATGGTATTTTTATATTTTGAGAAAAAAAAAACATTTTTTTTTTATTATATGATGTAACTAAAAATTTACGGTTTTCGCAATTTTTCCTTTATCTGCACTGTAAGACGTTACTTTGTACCAAATTTCAAGATTCTAAGTTCACGGGAAGTACCCTGTAGGTTTTGATTCCCGTGCGAGTTTCGAAAATTTACGGCATAAACAGCTGTATCTTTTGATTGCTTTGGCTTAGAAGTTTGATTTTTTCACAGCTCCAAGTGACAGTAGACCTGAGTATTAGATATAAATTTCACCTCTTTGTTTGATACCTCCACGCGTGCCTGAGAAAAACGGTCTTGACAGACGGACGGACGGACAACAAAGTGATCCTATAAGGGTTCCGTTTTTTCCTTTTGAGGTACGGAACCCTAAAAAACATACATTTAAAAAAAAAATAATCGATGGAAATGTATGAAACAGATATACATTTTTTGTTATTTCGTAGTTAGTACCAAAGTGATAGCAGATACTCCCGTTTTTTTCTTGAAACTCGCATCAGTCAAAGTTGTGAATCTTGCATATTACTTATTACACTTAAACCGGAAAATAGTTTCTACATGAATAGAGATATAAACAATATACTCATGGCAATTTCAC
Source organism: Hyppa rectilinea (assembly GCA_951799385.1). Lineage (NCBI taxonomy): Eukaryota > Metazoa > Arthropoda > Insecta > Lepidoptera > Noctuidae > Hyppa > Hyppa rectilinea. Next base: position 9,116,138 of record OX637314.1, read on the forward strand.
AAAACAACTAGTCCAACCCATCACCATGAACTTTAAAGAAAAATTAATATCATAAAGAGCTTACCACTTGAGAGTACCTAATTACTCACACGCTGTATACATAAATCCTCAAAGATAAACATCGAGTTTATATTAAACGGGCAAATGAACTGAATAAATATAAAATTCTAGACTGATAGCAGTATTGCTTTTAAACATTACGATGCACTTTAAATAAAAAGACTTTTCTATAAATCTGATAGGTAGATGATTTCTAGAAAAAACATGGAATCTCTGCCGCGAAATTGAATTCTACCCGCAAGTTAATAAAATATTTTTCGAATTAAGAATTATTTTCGGTTTGTACTTTTTTTTAAATTAGCCTACGCTAGTCCACTGACAGACATATTTTTCTAGAGCCATCCTTGTATTTATACCGATGCATGCAATTTTTTTATACAAATTATCGTATTAAATTAGAGCATCGCAATCAAAAGAATAAGAATCCTACATAATTTAACTAAAAAATGCGCGCTTTACAATTACTAGACGTTAATCAATAGCAGACTACTTGCTTTTATGTCGTAACGTGTTGGGAACATACAAATATATTCTACATTTTCTTCCGCATGTCATCTCCTTGTCATATTTCAATCATGTATTCTATTCTAAATTCGTAATATTTAATTCGCGTTTATCTCATAATTTTATGACATCATCTTATAATTATTGGAAGAGATAGAATACTACAACTAAATAAACTAAACTAAAAAATCTCTTTCTTATCTATGGAATGAAACACGCCAGCATGCACCATAAACAGATAAAACTCCCGTTACTTTAACCAGTTCATTTAATTAAGTATGTGATATAGATTTATTAATATCCTAAGTACAAATACGGTAGGAAATCAACGGTATCGCCATTAATTCAAGCTCAGTATTAAGTGTTTCCTAGAGAGACCGACAAGCGCCATCTTTCCAATTGGATCTGAACTAGGAAGGAGTGGAGGCTAGCTGTTACCATCCATCACAACTTGCAATCGATCGATTATGCTCGATTCCTAATGACTTTACTGACCGTTAATGGTTAAAACTAACACTCGTTTATATGCCAATAATGAAGTATAATTTATTACTACGAGTATTCTAGTACAAGTGAGATTCTCTATCTATCCAAATCTGGTTTCAAATCGAGATTCATGTATAGTTCTAAAAATTTACCTTAATGAACCTCTCTTCGCGACTGGAGCCAAGCCAAGGAGGCTTTTGATTTTAACAGGCTATGGTTGTATGTCCACATGGAGTTTAGGAGTCATGAGGAGTTATTATACGCAAAATGCTACAACATACTGAAAATCTGTACAATTTATCCCTGAAGGACGTGTTCTACGAAATTCAATGTTATTTTTGTTAAGATGTCTTGTTACCATTTCGACGTAAGTTTTCTAAATCCGAATGACCCAATGTTGACATTAAAAAAATGACATCTTTGCCAAAAAACAATGGCCGAAAAGCTTAGAATTCGAAATTCATTTATGTAATCATTCGACATTCGAACGTGGTCCGCTCATTAACATTCATGGCTCAATGTAGGTACAGTTACAGACGGCCCGGAAATACTTTTCGGATGTCCGCTGGCAATGCATCTCGCTTTTCTAGTGATAGATCGCATTTTATTGATATGTACGTTATACATTGCCGGTTTGATAAGCGGTATAAGTTATTGGTTAGCTTTGGGCGGGATTTAAAGATTATAGTAAACGATATCACTGATTTTGTCCCGATTGTTATGGCTTGTGAGCTTAGTTTACTACGCATAGTTGTATAATATATAATTATACTATGTGACCAAATGTTTCAAAGTTCTACACAGCAACTTAAAATAACTAACTGCGCCCTTACCTTATTACAAATTTATCGCCAAGCGAATACAGGGGGCTTAGTCAAGTGTCAATCGTTTCGTGTCGATTCAATTAGGAAAATTGTTGACCGAACAATTCGTTATCTCAGCGATTCGGATTGTCATGAACGCCACTTGTCAACGCATTTGTATGGAAATATTAATCGATTTTCGTTACACAGTTTGACATTGTCTAGGACTTAGCGATCGAAAACGATTGATCGTATGACATTTCGAAAGCTTATACCAATTCCATACATTTCGCATTTGTCTAATTTCGTTATCATTAATGAAAATTAGACTTTATCTAGAACTTCTAATTCAAAGCAATTACAATCTAACGAATGGATACTAATTTCCGAACTAAATTAAATGACGATGGGAAATGTCAGGATACGATAAAAACCGTTTATTTTCCACTGGCAATAAATTTCATAATATCCGCCTCTGGTTAGCGCAGTCCCGGTAGCTTCACTTAACTCGAGTTTATAAATTAATAGCCGTTAAAGAACCAAGCCGATCGAGTACCAGTTGAGAAATAAATATTTACAACTAATATTCAGAATTTTGTAATAAATACAGCTGTTTCGGGTTGTATCCCATTCCCATCTCCCTTGTTTTAACAAATTAAATTACGTCAAATTGATTTTAAGTTTTCTCGACCCACGTACAGATTAAGTTGTCTTGTGAAAAGTAATTAAGTAATATTTTTATAACCAACTTCCTTTAAATAAATCATTTTTTAAACCTCTAAAGTTAATAAAAACACAGATTTACTGGCGTCCAATTAATAAAATACGTCATAAATAACAGGATTCGGTTTCTTATAAAGAGTACCTAATGTACGGGTACGTTGGAGGCCTTTTATCAAAAAAAACTCATAACACGTCTAGCCACGATTTAGATCTCTTTACAAACGTAATAAGTGTCATCGTACCGGTAATGTATGCTCATTGAATATGAGAACTGGTATTATATTATTATGTAGATTTTTCTAATTCTCCTCCTCGCGAGGCCGAAACGGGAGATGAAATTGTATTTTATTTTAACGCCATCATAAATCTCCTCATTCATACACGCTAAGAAATGAAAGAACCTTCATCATCAAAACATATCTATGTGTAGAGAGAATATAAATTCCACATTTTCAGTACGTACTCGCATCATTAACGTGTAATTTCAGAAGCATTTTCCATTAATGGAAAGTACTTACGCTAATTAAAATATAGAAATAACATTACATGACGCTTGTAATAACAGTGTTGTACCTATTACATGTATGTTATGTAAATAATTCATCGTTTAGAATGTATGCGAGGACGATACAGAGTGAAATTGCATTCCTGGGCAACATTTTAAGGGGTCATTGTAATCATCATTATGAACAACTTTTACTATGGGAACAAATCTTAAATCGCGAAAAAAGTCAGCTGTTCTATACATTATGCTCGCATTTCATTAGTGCAACAACATCACTCATTCGTGTCACTCTGATTTCAATTTTTCAATAGTTTTAATGAAAAAATCAGTAATATTTTATTTAAAATATGTTAATATAACCTGATATAGTCAGTGTAAAAAAAACCATTGATAACCCAAAAAACGGGTATTTAAGAAATCAAACAAAAAAGTATCATTTTAATTTGAAATTTGAAATCGACACCATAACCCCGATTCTCGATTAGTACAATGACCCCTTAAAATATTGCCCATCAATTCAATTTCACTCTGTATACTTAAAGATGGGAGGAAGAGTATCATAGACCAAAAAGAAAGTAAGTAGAGAAGTATTCGATATCCCTCAGTGCCTTTAAAGTCACAGACATTTTGTAATTCGAGTAATTTTTGGAGTTCACGACCTAGATACATGAAGACTCAAATTATATAGGGAGCTGAGGAGCCCTTTAAATTGAAGACACATCTAAAGCTCACATACGAAGGTGGATTGAAAATAATCCAAGTAGAAAATTAATCCTTGATTACGTCCCACTCCTCCTGCTCAGATTTGGGGGGTAAGCCAATGATGTCAGACGTGAATGGATGAGATTATATTAGAAAATGACTTTGTTACTTAATACTTTTCAATTTTGCAGACTCCATTGTTGTACAAGGCTATAATTATTATTTATAATGTTGTAAAGCTAATTAAAAAAAAAAGTATAACTTCGTTTGTAAATACGATAATTATTCGGATATTTTTTAATATATAAAATAAATAAAACTTTATTGCATAAAAGGTTTTGCTGTAAATACAATAAAAACAGTTGCACTTTACGAATAAACACTAGAATACAACATTAATGGTTGGGGTACTGTCCTCCTAAATAGGCTACATAATAGCCTGTAGTAAAGAAAAACAGTACCGTATCCCTCAAGAATGGAGAATCAATTGCTTAGCGTTTAAACTTTAAAAGATTAATGATATTAATTTTTATAACATAAAGCAAATAATTCTGGAAAATGCCTGAAAGTATTTAAGTCTATATCAGATAAGAGTAAGTGTGCTGTACATATGTGTGTGTGTGTTTGGGTTTTGCGAGTATGAGTGAAGCGTGTATACTTATGATAGTGTAAAAAAGATTCAATGTGGAAGAAAAGATTCAGTTTCATTATACGTTTTGTCTAGTAGGAAGGAATATAAAGTAATTTTTGTATTCCAAAACGTTTTTTTTTTTCAAAATTTACCATTTAATCACTTATTCAACACAGATGCAAAGTCCCCTCAACAACCAAATGTAAAATCAGTTCTAATAGCTGGAAAAATGAATCAGGAAATTCTCATAAAATTTAAGTGAATCATACATCAAAAGTTTGCTCACACCTTACAACATCCTAATAATTCACGCATACATATATAAGTTTCCTCGCCTCCACACTTTCGCGCTTCCTGTAATTCAGCATCAGGGGCGCGCCTAAAGCTCTACCTGCATATATTTAAGGAAATCGAAATATTTCACCTCTTACCTACTTCACCCCGCTAGAGATTTACTTTAAAATTTTCAAGCGTAATCCTACGATGGATGCTTTATACCTGCTATTTATATCGATGTCAGTAGTTAATTAAAAACCTTATTATTCTGCGGCTTACCTACATACGTGTGTGCCTACGTTTGTTATTAATTAAGTAGGTATCGTATATGCGTCTTAGTTATACGTTGGAAGTTTCATGGTACATTGCCCATTGTATAGTAATGACTAGGTAATGGCAAACGGGTAGTTTATGAACATTGGGTTGCCAGACAAGAAAATAAATTATTTTTTATAATATTCTTTTTCTTATGTTATAGTTGTATTTGTAACCACAGAAAAGAACATCATCGATCAACGAATCTATAAATAACTTGTTTACTGTAATTGCGTATTTTCCGATCTGATTATTTTTACTTGGATGATACAATAAGTCCGAAGAGAAACAAAGCCAAATCTTTATTTAAGGTTAATGTAGCAATAATATTTACTTCTGCAGGATTATCACTCCAATGACCACGAAAAACCAATTTCCCTCAGTTCCCTAATAACTCTCGCTTGAAAAAATATTTTCCCTTACCAGTGAATCAGTGACCAGTGTCGTCCCCACACTCAGGACAATCGTTAAGCGAAACACAAATACTTTCGCGTCCAAAATTCAACATTGGAGCGTACCTAATATCAATAGGATCGCGTGGCAATTTATATTTTCGTTGAGGGATCCCCTTACTAAAAGATCAATTTCGCGCTTGGACAAGTTTAATGTAAACTTAAGTGCCTAGGGGAGACACCAAATGAAAGCCAGCCCGGTTGCGCTAACAAATGTCTCTATGTTATTGAATTTTTCGCCTTGGATCAGGGGAATGCTGATCGTAAATTACTTGGTGCGTTTATTACTGTTTGCTCGTGTAATGGCCGGAAGTAGGCAAACAGTGTTGATGCTGCAACTGAAGCCAAAACTGATGCAAGTGACCAAGAGATTTGCAGATGAATTAATGGAAATGGTACAGTGTTTCAATATGAAGATTCTAGAAACTACCCATGAAATTATTTTAAAAGGAGTAAAATCAGTGTAAAAGTGCTCACTAAAAATTTAAGAATTCACGAATTTGTATAAAATTAAGATATTCTTGTTACTGAAATCCTTTAGCTAATCAGAAAATATGATTCAAAAATTCAAAACGAAAAAAATCTCGTTATTTGGAATATGAATAATCCCGAAGAGAAAAAAACAAATCAGAATTCTAAATTAAAGTTTCAGAGCGGTCTACTCAACCTAAAAATCTTTATTTCAACCTAAAAATCTGTACAAAATTTTACATAAAAATGTCCATAAATCACAAATTGTCGTGTTCCCAGACATGGCATTTTGCGGAGAGATGCCTACGCTCGTAAACTCCCACTTGTCTGTAGACGATGAAACGGAAAACTTTGATCGAAAACCGCACGTAGCAAGAAACCTTGTAGCAAGAGAAAATGTTCTCGCTAGGGGAACTTTCATGGATTTTATCGAATATGCTGCAACCAGCACGCTCTAAGCCAAACAAGTTCGGAACACTTGGCGTGTTTGATCTCAGATACTCGTGAGATGGATTCTGATTGATTTTATCCAGTCATGTTTGTGTTGAGAAAAAGTTGCGAGCGTCATAGCGATATGTTGGCGATGTTTGCAAACTACGTAACTATGTGTCTACAGTCGTCAGCGGCTACCAACTCATTAAACGGAGGAAAAAGTTAGTATGTGTAACACGTATGTTCTACATTTGTATATCTAACTACTTCGCTCGGACCTCTGTCTTAATCCAACAAGGGAATAGTGGGAAACTTGGAAAACTAGATTGTAACTTTAGTTAAAGTTGGGATTCAGTCTATAAGTCCAAATACGTTTTATTAACTTTGAACACTTGCGTTCTAAAGTCCGTACTTCATCATTGACCATGAAACTGTCGCTATTTCGCAAGAACTTTATAATTACTGCCATCATTACTTCAGCTCTAATTAAGGGAATAAAATTATGTAGCATTTGTAACCTGACACTATGGTTTCCACAAACATAAAATACCGAAACAATTTAATATAAGCAAATATCTGAAACAATAAACAGCAGACGAGCACCGATTAAGATAAAACTAATTAATGGCAAAAACGTCAAACCGAACAGCAACATTTGTCTGTGGACAAATAGCCCAAACAGCAGGTGTAGACCCTAATAGAAAGCCATTTGTTTACCGTCGGCAAACTTCACCTCGTAACCCTAAAATCTAATTGGATTTAATTCCATTAGCAAAGGTCCAAATGGGGCCCCTTAATTGTGCTGACCGATGCCGGTTTATTATATAGCCCTGGCTGGACCTTGCCGGAGAACGTGCGTCATTTCAGTATGGAAAACGTTCGCAAACACGAATATTGGCCGGTATTACGCGTGCTGTAAATTGTAATGTGTGCACACCTTTATATTTGCGCGTGTAACATAATTAATAGGATCTTTGCATTTTGGATTATGTTTTGATCTTTTCAAATTAATGGGTCAGTCAGTATTATTTAAGGTTGAAATATAAAATCTTTTGTCATTTGCCCGAAAGTCTGATAACCAGTCTTACCTTAACTAGTAACTGGGTTGTGGAGGTTATGTAAAATACCGGTATTCAACTGCATTCAGTTAGACTGGAAGCCGACCCCAACATTGATGGGAAATGTCTTGGAGATGGTGATACAAAATTCGGAGCTAAGGACAAAAGAAAATCTGTCAATCCTTGCAAGATCTTACTGTGATAACAGATTCCTCGAGAAACTGGTTTGCGTATTTGAACTTGGTAAAACAACACTAGGCTAAAAATGCCAATTTGGACACCATAGTCATTGAGTTAGTTCATTTGTGTAGGTACCTAAGTTTTTGCTTCATTGTTCTGCTGGTCGTAATCACTACTCCCTTAGATATACAGGCTACTGCTGAGCATGAGATCCTGGGTTCATCTGTTATTGGGTTTTTCCATCCGGAATTTCTTAGTAGTAGTCCGGAGTCTAGACTGCTACTGAAAAGTTTACTAAGAAGTCTGGTTGTGGCTGGTTGATGACAATAGGCTCGCCCCCTATTCTTCTCCTTCTTTTCGTGTGATTAGTGACTAACCTGACGTCAGTTCTTATGCTGCCCATGGGCCTCTGACTTAGCTTCACATACTGTTGACAAATATCTCTCAGGTATTTTCACGATGTTTCCCTTCTCCGTTTACCATTTTCTTTTCGTTTTCTTTTTTTTTTGTGGATGTACAGAGGCCAGCACATCAAGTTACCACAATCTGTCAAATTTCTTTGATAGTATTTCAACTTTATTGCAAAGACATAAGGTTCATTTTTAATTGAGAAAATTTGACAGTTAGGGATAGCTTGATGTGCTGGCGTCTGTACTATAGGGAAACTTATATTATTATGCCTCTTCGAGGATTACAGGCGTGATGTTATGTGTGTATAAGTTGATAATTTTACCTTAGTTAAAACAAATGAATGTTACTTACTTCGCTTTATAAGCCCAATACAGCAATGGCCAGAACATTAATTCACATTGCCAATAGGAGCTACCCTTCTAATGACTCTCAATTTCAAGAACTATATAAAGGATAGGCGAAAGCGAGGGTGGTTTAGCGGAAATAATCATTAACTTCTTGGCCTACAGTGTTTAACATTATAATAACAATCATAACAACTACGCTAAACAATATTCATCCATTGTTACATATTGAAAATCTATTCCTTAATTTACTTTTCTAACACGGACAAGACATACTACTTTAGCAATTTTTGTCTGCAATTGCGTTTGGTCTGCAAAAAAATATAACAATGAAAGAATATGTCAAATTAGTAACATCTACCATTACTACAATACCGCTACCTCCTATCATTTAGTCCAGTCAAAAGGTTCCCTCAGACAGGCGCGCCGCGACTCCAATGAAACAATTTCTATGAAAACTTTATGGAAATTGTTCTACAAGAATCGCTTCGCACCGTAGCATCTCGCCTGTCTGCGGGAACATAAACAGGCTTACACCCAATTACTTAGAACCAAAACAGTGAGCGTTAAATATGCAAACCACACTTGACCTGCATTTCAATGGAGCTTTCAAACCTTACTCAATGTGAAAGATATTAATTGTGAGTTACGTACTATTTGATCGATTCTCTTATATTGAATTAATCATGTGTGACCCTTGGAGCCTGGTTCTTCAACTTCATAGTTTGGGTCATTCGGTCCGAATTTGGTGATCAACCTTCGGAATTCCGATACCAACTATATATTAGCAATAGGAACCGGTGACTAAATCACCTACGCGAGTCATAACGTGAGCAATATTAACTGTTATTTTATATAAGGTGTTAAAAAATTAACTCTAAGAATTTCGTGGGAGCATTGTACTCATCGTTACGAACAACTTTTACTATGGGATGAACCCTGAAATCGCGAAAAAAATATGAGCTGTTCCATACATTTTATTGAGTTACGTGTGCATAAATGTATGGAACAGCTCATATTTTTTTCGCGATTTCAGGGTTCATCCCATAGTAAAAGTTGTTCGTAACGATGAGTACAATGCTCCCACGAAATTCTTAGAGTTAATTTTTTAACACCTTATATAATCATCCAAAATTTGATTACTCACTCCATATGACAGTACCTACTTAGAATGACTATATTGGAGGTTGAGATTCACCACATAAATATGATGAGGTTTCCGATGTGAATGACGATTTATAAAATGGCATGAATCTAAGTGGTAATACACACGAGCCGAAGAGCGGCTCGCGCCACCGACAGAAACAACACCAGCCCTTTGAGGACCGTACTCAAATGTGTATTTGAGAAGGTAAACGAATCCACATTGTCGACAAATGCTGACCACGCGTCGACGGCTGCAGCTGGTTCTGTCGTCGATGCCACCCGTGTGTTCTGTCGGTCGATTCAGTAAAAATCTCACCGAGAAAACTTAGGTGATGTGAGCGTGAAGTGAGTTGTCGTTCCACCTAATGCTAGGGATTGACACTATTGACAGCTCACTTTAAACTCACTTCACCTACGATTTCACGGTGAGATTTTTACAGAATAACGCTACAGCACTTGATTCTCGCTATTTTATATCTTCAATCAACCAACAGCAGTTTGTTACTGAACATGCACTTATCAAAGATAATCTAAGTGAAACTATTGTTAAATCTAATCCGATCAGATTCTAAGAATTAAAGATTATCTCATAACTTCTAGATACGAACTGGTTATTTAACAGAGAAGACCAGATTCAAAAGCAGAAAAAAACTATTCAATATTTAACTTGATGTTATTCGTAACATTTTAATCAGAATATCTTGATAAGAATAATCTTTCATTAATATTTTCATGCTGGTTATCAAATTTAATCTACGATTAAATATGCTGGCACTTCAGCAGGACGGACTGAGGCGTACGCGCATACAGAAAAAATGTTTTCAATTAATATCTCTCTACGTTCAAACTTTCTCTAGTCTGTGATATAGAAAGCTGTGTAATTATTTGTAATTTTCAAATAATCTGTGATATTTTTCCTATTTACTTCCTTTAATAAAAATTGTGATAAAACAAACAAGATGGCGTCATCAATGTTTGGTTATGAAGAAAATAGTTTCGTTAAAACGATTCTGTCGTCATGCAGTACATTGGTTCACCTTCTGCTGGGAGTCGTGGTGGCGATACCATTACTGTTCTCAGTTGTCAAGGAGTTTAATGCTACGTCCGCTCCAGATAATATCATAATGCTTCACATCCTGCTGTGTGTACCTGGGGTAAGCTATTCTACTAATCTTGACGTTATTAAACAGTTCTTTTCTTCTTCTACGTTCTTCGTGTGGTTAGTGACTATACCTGGTGTCAGTTTTATGCTGTCCATGGGCCTTTGACTTAGCATCACATGCTGTTGACAATGCCGGTTTCCTCACGATGTTTTCCTTCACTTCTCCTGTGTACTAAAAATAATCATTTAGATGCATTGATGTAGGGCTATAATTAATTAAAAGGTAAGAAAACATCAATAAATTACGCCAATCATTCAATTGTGTTATTAAACACCTTAATACCTTAGAAAGCCAACCATCTTATCAAATTTGGTATCTTGATACGGATCAATTGACAAAACACAACAAACACATCTCCAAATTATTTTATAACTAGTTTTTGACCGCGGCTTCGCTCGCGTTAATGAAGAATTTGACAATCAATTCGGGTTGTACTCTGCTTGTTGTTTGGCCGTTGCGTTGCGACTATGGGCTCAGAACGGAATGTACAAGTGGCGCCATCTATTATCAAAAGAACTTTATTGTAGTTTTACTCAGGAAAAGTATCTTTTTTTGGGATTAAAGGTACCCTATGTCCTTTGCTAGATACTTGACAACGTGTATTTATGAAAAAAACCGAATAGTCAGATCAGTGATTTAGGCTTGAAAAGGTAACAAACAAACTGACAAACTTGCACATTTAAGGTTAGGATTACTAAGGTGCACATTGCACTAGGTATACCTACATGTTCGATAATGTTATGATTGGACATCCAATTTGATAACAGTTATCAGTCTGGGTAATTCTAACACCTATGATAAAAGAATTTCCACATTTCTCACGAAATTTCCCATACTATATTCCGGCCATGTTTGAAGACTATAGCATGGAGGTACGACTCTCCACTGTTGCAAGATATTGTTCGAAGATGTATCTCGAACAATAATCTTGTAACTAAATATTAAGGTGTACTAACATAGATATAAGATTTTTTATGTACTAACCCATTATGGATGTAACTCTTCTGAAATAAACGTTATTTTATTTATTTTTTTTATTTTTAAGGACAATATAACGCAACAAATTGACGCTTAAACTGAAATATCAATCGGGAGACAAATTTTTGAAAATTATTTTATAGCAATACCAGCTTTTTCCCACGAATTCGTCCGCATGGAATTCGGTTATATCGCAATATCGGGAGAAATTTTGAGGCAAAAAGTAGGCTATGTCCTTTCCTGGGATGCAATCTATCTCTCTGCCAAATTTTGTATAATCACTGATGGTTTAGGCGTGAAAAGATGACATACAGACAGACAGAGTTACAATATTAGTATGGATATTAGCCAAATGATGAGCAGCAATTAATTGATATCAAGAAATGAAAAAGAAGATAATGTATTGACAGTCTGAAACTAATGAATCGTCAACATCAGAGCCAGATGAAGGTTCATTTTATGTAAGTCCGCAAGTTTTGGACAATGATGTCATTTCAATGACTTATGTATTTGATAGAAGTTCCGGCTGCCGACGTAATATCTACTCGGTAAAAGACACTCAATATGAGCTCTTATGAATAAATTCTTATTTCTCATTCCAGTATCAACTGCTGATGTCACAGGCGTTCCTCAGCCTCTGCCCCTACAACACATGGTCTTCAAGTCTCTCGAAGAACAACAAAACACGAGCGCATTGGATCTTACAGCTGTTGGGCTCAGCTATGGCCATCACTGGCAGCATTGTCATCATGCTGTATAAAGACGTCAATTTTAATACAACGCATGGAAGACTTGGTAGGTTTACGTCTCTTGATTGTCATTATTATACTGACGTGTGTTAGACATGAATGAATTGATTATTGTCACTAAAACATGAATACCGTACCGTCATCATCATCTGCTTAGCCTTTTTCCCAACTGTTGGGGTCGGCTTCCAGTCTAACCAGATGCAGCTGAATACCGTACCGTGATCATCATCTGCCTAGCCTTTTCAAAACTTTTGGGGTCGGCTTCCAGTCTAACCGGATGCAGCTGAATACTGTGCCGTACCCTATCAAAACAAAAGATAAAAGAAATACGTGCTTTACGTCATAGTACGCGTCACGAACGTATTTTAGTAAAATATTCTTAGATGATTCGTTAAATGTCAAAAACATAGGTGCACCTCTGTTATAACCCCTCCGGACAATCCCGAATTATATAAACATATCGCTTGATCTTTCAATCAAACCCAAATCTTTGAAAACATTCGAATCCAACGAATGATTATTTTCTTCAAATTCGAACTCCTATGCAGTATAGCACTTTGAAATAGGATTCGATTTGTCGCTATTTTTGAAAACTATGAACGTTTTAATAAAAACTTTATAATGATTTTATTTAAATTGTTTAGATAAGCACACTTGTTTAAAAATTGCAGCTGATTAAAGTGCAATCTATTATTAACTGGATTACCGATATCCATATCCAGGATATTGATATGACCCTCGTATCACTCGTTCGATACGACAGTTTCGAATCCTTGCTTCACGAACATCTTGACAGAGCCACAGAACTATTAAACACCTTACTTCAACAAATATGCTTTATAATTTCTTAACTCTCGTTACATACAAAAATATTATCATCACAAATATATTTTTTTTATTAAACGTCAGACTAACTATAATAATGGACTTGAAGCTATACCAATAATAATCCTACGGAAACAAATGTGTTTCATATCTTACGCAATAGATTGGCTTGCAAATTCATCTGTTACTTATCTCTAGCTACGAATGATTTGACTACAGAATCAATCATACTAATATCAATATACAATTCTTTCTGAATGTATACTAAAACAGTTATTAATCTATTTCCAGGTTTGGTCGCCGTAATATTCACCGCATTGAGCCTATTCACCGGAGTACCATCTCTCTTTGCACATTCCTTGAAAAGGTTCATTCCGAGCTCCGTCTCTAAGCTGACCCATATTGTCTTGGGGATCACCACCTTCGCCCTTGCCTCCAGCTGCCTCTGCTACGGATACAATAAAAACTCCTTCAGAACTTGGACGGGTGACCGAGTGACCAATGGCGTTATTGCCTTCACTGGCATCTTCACCTTTATTATGATCATAAATCCTTTAGTCACGATGTGTAAAAGAATCTATAGTGTCATTGAAGCTATTAGGACTAGATATTAATTAAATTAAAAAGTGTTCAATTGTTTTCATAACCTCCACAAGCCACAATAAAGCGAAAACTTGTAGGTTGGTCAGTGAATGACACGAAATAGACTGCAATTTATCAAATTTCCTTCACTAAAAATAGTCAAAGCTGATGAGAAAGAGAAACAAATAAAATATCTTGACTTAGCACACGAGGTTAGCCACGTGACGACTCCCGGCCACCGTAGGCGCGGGCCTGCGGGCGGTGAGTAATGGGTGACTCACCGTCCGATCAGCACCAGACCCGTGCCGTACGGCGCGTATATGTTCCACGCGCGCCTCAAGGAGATGTCAGCATTTATGAAGGGCCAAGCCTGCCGGGTAAGCGGGATTGTCCGAAAGGGTTACCGCTACCCCGGAACATAAAGGGCTACGGAAGGAACATGGATGGGTTTTAGTCAGTAAGAGTCTGACACTCCCTTCCACTCCACCCAGAGCGGGAGCAGTCATTGGATGATTTCCCAGCCTTAAAAAAAAAAAAAAGCACACGAGGTTGTTGACATGTGGAATGTGAGCTCGGCTGTCTTTGTACCGATTGTCTTAACAATCAATGGCCTGAAGTCTCGACCAACAGCTTTGGAGGCTTTCGTTAAGCGGTTGGATCAAGAGCCAGATTCAGAAGGCAGTACTTCTCGATACGGCTCGCATTGTAAGGAGGTTCTTGTCTCTGTAGCCCTAACCACCGTAGCTTGGATCCTGTTTGACACCAGTTTTTTTTTTTTTTTTTGAATTGGCATCCCGCAGTTCAACCAAAAGGTTGTCTACTGCTTAACCGGGCTTGCCTGTGGCTGCCACAAAAGAATTGTAGCCTCCAGCCAGGGCTTAATAAAAACTAAACCTAACTTACAAAACTAAGCGACTACACGCTAAGGGCACCCCCTGCGGGGTTCGGACCTCGGCTTAGGGCGTCGCTGGGGGGGGACAGCAAGGGACAGCTGGATCGGGGGTTTTTAAAACTATTGGCTCAGCGACAACGCGGGCTGGCTCGAGCAAGGGTCGGGGGGATGAGGATGGACAGGGTCGTCGCGACGGGCCTCGACGGCGAGGACGGAACGACGGAAATTTGTATTTGTGTGCTAATCTAACAGTGCTAGTAGCCGGGCTGCTCTCCTGGAGGAGAGTGGTGGCATCGTCGGGGCAATGAGGGTATGCCGTGGACGGCGAACCTTACTGATGCGGGACGGAGTGTATCGGGAGGCGGCCGCAATCAGGGGATTGCGGTGCTTTATGGCAGTGTCAAAGAAACGCTTCGAGAGGCGTTTCATGAACTGCTGAACTGTGGGGAGTTTAAAATCTACATGAAGGTCCATGTTACGGACGTAAAAGGGAGCTCCTGAGACCCTACGGAGGAACCGGTTTTGTAGTGTCTGCATTCGATGCAGATACTTGGGTTTGGCGTGCGCGAAGACGACGCAAGCGTAAGTCATGATGGGACGGATTACAGCCTTATAGAGGCCGGAGTGACAATTTGCTGCGTTCTGTAAGCATGAATTGGAGCCTACCGAGAGCGAAAGCGGCCCGCGAACGGACCTGCTTTATGTGCTCTGCGAAACTGAGGTGTTGGTCGAGAGTGACACCCAGGTACTTGGCATGCTTCGCCCAAGGGATCGGCTTGCCGTACATGGTGATCGGATTAGGGGGGTTGGGGAGGGCCCTACAAATTCTCCTAAAGAGAACAGCCTGGATTTTATCGGGGTTGACCTCGATTCTCCATTTCCGGAACCAAGCGCCTAGGGCGTTGGCCGAGTTCTGGAGAGTCTGAGCTATAGCTGGCGGACTGATCCCCGTGTAGTAAATGGCCGTGTCATCGGCGAATAACGCCAATTGGGCCTTTTTTCTCTTAGGGATGTCGCTAGTGAACAGGGTAAAGATTAGGGGGGAGAGAATGGAGCCCTGGGGGACTCCGGCGCGAATCGGGTGGGGGGAGGAGAGAGCGCCCTCGATGCGGTAGCGGAAGGTGCGGTTCGACAAAAAGTCCCGTAAGATGTGCACGAGGCGCGGAGGCGCGAGGCGGTCGGGCACGCCGAGTTGGTTTAGCTTATATATTAAGCCATTGTGCCAGACTTTGTCGAAAGCCTTCGCTATGTCGAAGAACAGGGCGCCAGTCATAGCGCCACGCTCGAAGCCGGCACTGTTGTGCTCGACTATGCAGTGCGCTTGCTGGACGCACGAGTGTTGGGTACGGAACCCGAACTGCTCGTCCGGAATCAGGCTCTTCGCCTCGGCATAGTCCTTGAGACGCTTATAAATAAACCTCTCGTAGATTTTGCCGAGCACGTTGAGCAGACTGATGGGGCGATAGCTGGTGGGGTCGGATTTGGGTTTGCCGGGTTTGGGGATACCTATAACAGAGGCCTCTTTCCAGGCTTGTGGGAACATGTTATTACTCATGGCGCCATTGAAGATGGCGGTCATGAGCATGATCAGTTGGGCGGGGAAGAGTTTGAATACTCTATTGGTAATTCCATCTGAGCCGGGGGCTTTACGAGCCTGAAGACCCTTGATGATGTCTTGCACCTCGTCAGGGGTGACGGGGGGCAGCGGATCATCAGGGTCTTCGACGGGCGGGAGAGAGGCTCTACGTTCGACTTCGGCGTCGACTTTGGCGAGGTGCTTTGGGTCGACCGGAAGGGAACTGGGGGAGCATTGGGACTCGAGACTGTCGGCTAGGAGCTTGGCTTTTTCAGAGCTATCGAAAGCGATGCTCTTGTCGGGGCGGATGAGTGGAGGAGTGGAAGATTCTTCGGGAGCGCGAAGCTTCCTCTGAAGGTTCCAGAAGGCTTGGTGATTGGGCTCAAGTTCACCGAGTAACTTGTCCCAGTTGTCCGAACGAGCTTCCGCAATGCGTTTCTTTACAGCACGCTGTAAATTGCGCATGTGAGCTTTGTTCGCATCGCAGGGGAAAGAGTCGTAGGCACGGATGGCTGCGTTCTTCTCGGTTATCAGCTCACGTACGTCAGCGGGTAGTTTCCAGCGGTGGTCTTCCACCACCGGGACTTCCCGTGAGCAATCCGTCAAAACGGATTGCACGTGTTCTGTAAACGAGGCGATCGCGCCAGTAGTATCATCGACAGAGACAATGAGGTCAGGGATGGATTCCAGCTGTGGTGACAGAGTGTCGGATTTAAGCTTTTCGCTTACTTTCCTCCAGTCGGTCACCAGCTGGGTGCAGGGTGGGTGGTCGGGGTCAAGCGGACCCCCCGTGTAGGGGGTGAGGTGCATGACGACGGGACGGTGGTCAGAGTTAAGCTCTTGTAGCGCCTCTAAAGATTGCAAACGGAGGTTCACATTCTTGAGGAGCGCTATGTCGAGGACGTCGGGAGTTTGGTTAGGGTCGCCGGGATAGTGGGTGGGAGTCATCGGAGCGATGACGTCGAAGTTAAGGGAGGCCCCTAAGTTGAACAGTAATCTGCCTCTGGTAGAGGTGAGGTTACTGTTCCAGGCGGGATGTTTGGCGTTGAGGTCGCCCGCCAGGATGACGGAGTCGCTCAAGCCGAGGAGGAGTGAGAGGTCGGCGGCGATGGATATATGATCTTCGCTACCGTTAGCCGGTGGGAAATAGCCAGAGATGATGGTGATCGGTTGATGACCGGTCATGGCGAGCCGACAGAGAGAGATCTCCAAGTGAGAGAGGAGAGGGGGGGGGATCTAGAGGGATGCAATGGAGAGTCCTTCTGAAATAGGTACCGCCCTTGTGACAGCGTGACCGATCATTGCGAACTATGCGATAGTTGGCGATGTTCGGGTTGCGTATATGGGGCTTCAGAAAGGTCTCCTGAACTAGTAGGACGTCAAGCTGATGGTCGCGGAGGAAGGCGGCGATCTCATCGCGTTGACTTTTAACGCCGTTAGCGTTAAAGAAACCTAACTTGAGGGACCGGGGCTTTGTACATCTAGCACCTTTTGTAATATCCATAATTGATATTTAAAAGGTGAGGTTGGAGATGGCGCGCAGTACCCCGGGGTAGCTGTGGTATGCCATGAGGATTTTGATAGGGTCGCCCTTGGCGGCGTAGACCTGATCGGCCATCGCGATCGCCTCCGGGGTTTCGAACACTTGGTTCATAACCGCGAGGGTGTGGACGAGGATCTCCGTCGTGGTGGGCTTGATACCTGCTGGGGAAGGGGAAGGAACCTTTTTCGGGGCTGCCGAGGCAGACTTCGAGGGGGCGGCGGGTGGAGTTGCCGAAAGGGCCACGGGGGAGGGGGTTAGCCCAGGGTTAACGGTAACCCTGGGCGCGGGGTTGGAAGCAGGGGGCTGAGAGATGGGGGCCGCGGTGACTGGAGCGTCGCTGCGGAGTAGGTTGGCCCAAAGCATTGGTCGTTGGGGGCTGAGTCGCACTAGCAACTGCGCTGAGGGCACTCTAATGGTAGCCGAGGGGCTTTCCCGCTTCTGGCGATCGCTAGCGCGCTTCGCCAGTTTGGGGGAGGATGCCTTGGGCGCTTTCGGGCAGCCACGGTAGTTGGCTGGGTGGCCAGATTGGCCACACAGTACGCAGCTCGGGGGTTCGGTGCATAGAGCCCGATCCTTGGGGCGGGGACAGTCCGCTGTGCCATGGTCACCCAGACACTTGACGCACCTGGGTGTGGCGTAGCAGTTGGACTGCGCGTGGCCATATAATTGGCAGCGATGGCACTGGCCAATTATATTGGAGCGGCGGGGTTTCTCAATAGAGATCCCCGATAGTGAGCAGACCGACTTGATCTTGAAGATCGGGTGGTGTCCTTCTACAGGGTCACACACCACGAGGACCATGTCGTAAGCGTGCCCGCGACGCGCCTTGTGAAGGCGGTGCACCGCTGAAACGGGGATGCCTTGGGCAGAGAGGTCATCTTTGATGTCGGCCGAAGGGATCTCCTTCGGGACTCGGCGGATGACTACGCGAGTCGGTGTCTCTTCAGGGAGGGCGTAGGTGTGGAACGAGTAGTTCCTCGTTCGCAGCATACTGGTGAGTTCCCTGTAGTCCGCGGACGAGGGAACAGACACCTTGATGCCCTGTTGGGTCGAAGTGGCGCTGGTGTACTGGATCTTACGATCCACGCACATCTTGGACACTTCGGTCCATTTGGCCTTGTCTTGTATGTAGACCGGAGGCGGGGGCTTTTGCTTCTTTACAGAAGCGGAAGCGGGTTTCGCCTTGCTACCGCAGGGGCGGGGAGCCTGAGAAGGGGCAGGGGTGGGGGAGGAGGAGGCCGCTACGGCCTTTTTGGCCTTGCTGGCCTGGGACGAAGCCCCTTTCTTCCTCTTCCCTCCTTTTTCGACGACCTCGTAGTCGTCTTCCGAGGAGGAGGAAGAGGCAGAGAGGGGGCCATCGTCGTCCGAGATCGGAGCGGACGTGTCCATGCTCTCGGGTAGAGCTTGGGCGGGTGTGGTGGGGGCAGCCTTTGTTAATACCGGGACAATGGGGCCCGATGCAGCTGCGGACGGAACAATAGCGGCCGAGACAATAGGTCTGGCGCTAATTGAATTCGGGGAAGCGGGCTCAATTGTCGGAAAGGACAATGGAGCCGAAATTCCCGTAAGCGGCATTGAGCTTGCCGCTTGAATAAGACCTTGATCGGCCGGCGGGGGCGATAGTGGGCTGTCGAGAGCGTCGCTGAAGTCAGCGACTGACGACGACGGAACGGAGGAACGGCCGTGCAAGCCGCGTCCCGAATGATGGGCCACGAAACTCGGGTCCGTGAGCAGATCCGAGATAAGGTACTTGACCCATCTCGGGTCGACCGAATTTGTCGGTAGGGAAGCTAAAACCTAATGGGTGCGAAACACATAATAGGCTACCTAACGGCCCTAACAACCTAATTCCCCGGGTGGATAGGCCCGGGGATGTGTAGCCTCCCTGTCGGGTGCAGACAGGGAGGTGTGTACCTATGGTGAGCCCTAAGCTTGTAAACCGTTCGCCAATATTATTGTGCGAACGGGCCCTGACCGGGTCTAGTGCGAAGGGGTAGACACTCCCAACCGACACTGGGTGTGTAGTGTGATTGGGTCAACACCCCACTCGGCTTCGTTGACACCGCGAGGTTTCAACCGAGGACCACGAAACTGTGGTTTTACCCAGAGGGGGCCAAGACCGACGATAACGTTTTGACCAAAACTTCTGTTACGAAATAGCGACTGTAACTACCTCCTTGAAAAATGCAGTAGTATACAGGAAACACTTGTAGTCGATGACTACGAAACTGGCGTCGACAGGAACGTCGACCGAAACACACTAGCGGCGAGGCAGGGTGCGGCGAGCAGGTAGCGGAGAGCAGGAAGCGCGCGGCACGTCCGTTCGGGGCGAGCGTCGGGCAGCGAGTCGTCGATGATTTGACACCAGCGGACCACTATTATTTATACATATTTTTAAACGATTTTTTTATTTTTACAAAAATATTCACAAATGTTTTAAATAAGGATTGAAATGAATGAACTAAATAATAATAAAAGCTGGTATAACTTTCTATCCTGTTATAAGACGATGATAAAATGACATGGAGTATGCAGAGAATATCAACCCATTACGGATTTAATTACTCCTAGTACACACGATGTTAATGCTGTAGGTGTGATATAATAAACACTTTGCCTGCAAGGTTTCGGTTTAATATAGGTCACCCTCCCACACTAGAGGTGACTATGGAATTATGTAATTATTATCGCGTTGATGGGCAAAATTGCAGCATCTTTAAAAGTAAATTTCATAACGTGGTCAATGTGAGCCTTGAATATTCCTCAAGGATCATAGGGTAATTTGTAGTCTAACTGATCCTGACGACCAGAACAAACCACTAAACCTTAAGGCGCATTACCTCCCGCAGACAGGAGGCCTGTATGCCAGCAGTGGTGAAATTATAGGCTGGTAAGGCTATGGTCTGACCTCTAATACCCAAACAGTAAACTCAACACCTTACCGAACTCTGTATGTACGACTTTGATTCTAAGATTCCGAGGATTTTGAGGGTGGGTCAATTCTTCAATGAAATTTCAAGTTATTTTAGCAGTTCATTCAATTATTGTTGTATGGAGTTATCACGAACGTATATAAAGCAAGAGTTATCAATAAACTAGTAGATATCCTTAGCCTACCACTTATAGACCAGCCAGCAGATATATGTATAACACGTTGCTTTTAACCGGGTTTTGTTGATCAAATCTAATTGATTCTAACACATATAATCTGAACAGATCTAATATCGTTCAATCAAATTCATTAATTATAGCTTCTCGTGTTTACTCGAGGTAATAAGTACATCTACTTGGTATAAAACAAAGTCGCCTCAGTCGTACACGTAACGCGTGACTTCCTTACATCATCTACCTAGCCTTTTCCCAACTATGTTGGGGTCGGCTTTCAGTCTAACCGGATGCAGCTGAATACCAGTATTTTACATGGAGCGACTGCCTATCTGAACTCCACAACCCAGTAACTGGGCAGTACGATACCCCTTGGTAAGACTGGCTGTCAGATTTTCGGGCTTCTGACGACCCGTAACGACTGTCAAAGATGCACAAAACATAGCCGGGACCAACGGCTTAACGTGCTTTCCGAGGCACGGAGGAGTCTCGGTATGTAAGAAAATTGTATCAGTGAGTTAAATGATTTGAATCCTACAAATACATATATATTTCTTACGCTCGCTATTGTATAACCCACTTCGTGACTTCCTTACGTAAAATATGAATACCACGACTGTATGAACTCTCTATAAGGCAAAGTGCAATGTTTAATGTCTATTGCCATCAAATAGACGGAAATCCAGAAAGCGGGCTATTACTGAAGATAGTGTCATGAAAAACATCAATACATTACCCAGCCTGCAGATCGAAACCAGCACCCCATACCCTTGCTTGCAACCAACTGCAGCAGTCAACTGTTAGAGTAGGTCGTATTGACTAGAGTCTGCTCCAAAACGATCAGATGAAAATGTAAACAAATGACACTAACGAAATAAAAACTCACCTATGGGTGTCAATTTTCATCCTAAAGACAGTAAACTAAACGTTCATGACTTTTGAATTACAATTTTTTTATTTTTTTAATGCGGAATGAGCCATATTAACCTCGATCACGTCTGATGGAAAGCGATGGACGAGGTCTATGATGGAGCGAGAGTTCCCAGAAGAGCATGCCCAGAAGATTTTCACTCTTCCTTTGAAGACAGACGGGTTATATGTGGAAGGAAACAGTCACTGGTTTAAGTATTAATCATTATTGAAACAAAACCTAATTGCTGTAATAAGTGGCGAGATATAAAGTTCAAACCTTAATTCAAATGATAACGTAAGAATGTAGCCTGAACGGAGGGAGATTTGTTTACACTTTAATCAGAAACTTTTGTAAAGACTGTAGATTGAAAGTACCTAATCATTATTGTTCTTTGTTTTGCTTAGTGTTTTCACCGAATTGTTTATAAAGAGAACGAGGAAACCGCGTTACCACTTGAAAAACTCCTTGGACGTGACTGCAGCCATGCCTGAAAATAATTGATAGTGCACTCATATATTATGAAAGTCTAGTATGTCTACTTATTGCCAAGCACCTACAGCTACTTAGTTTACAATGGCACTCAAGTGCTCTTGTTGTTAATTGATTTTATTTGTTTGGGAATAACCAATCCACTTCTAACTTCTTCGATGAGTTACTGACACAAAGTATTCCGTGATGAATATTCAATTAATTCTTCACAGAGTATTATTAATTAAACGGTACTTGGACCTGAACCATCACCTTTTAGCAGTATTATTTTAATATTACTTCAGTGTGAGAATAAGACGGAGCTATACAAGACGTATAGCTCCGTCTCTTTCCCATTGGAGGTGGTGGCATATTACATAGTTTTTCATAGTACATAGATATCTGCTCTGTATTAAATGAAGAAGCCTGCACGAGTCAATAATGGTCATACAGATAAACTTTGGTAAGTACGCATACATAATTATATTTTCGTCACTGAGCGCTCTTATATTTTTAAACCAAAAGCTCTTCTTTACTTGAGAATCAGTTGCTAAGCTGATCGTTATTGTTTGTGCTGATTCATGGTCTGAAAGCGCGAATTGCAGATTTAGCGTCATGTATGTTACTCACTATTAAGTCCAGTTAATAAAAATGCACGTCATTTTTAGTATCACTGACTTTACTGATAAAACACATTAATAATCATTGAATTCGTTGTATGAATGAACTGTGTGGTCATATTCCAAAGGTTGTAGTACAAACCATCAAGCTGAACAACTAGTAGTAACATAGTATAAAACAAATTCGCTTTCTCTGTCCCTATATCGCTTGTGCTTGTGTGTATATCTTATGTATGCTTAAGACTTAAGCATACATAGGGATATTGGGACAGAGAAAGCGAATTTGTTTGAAAAAAAACCGCATCAAAATCCGTTGCGTAGTTTTAAAGACTTAAGCCTTGTCTTTAAAAGTACGCAACGGATTTTGATGCGGTTTTTTTTTAATAGATAGAGTGATTGATGAGGAAGGTTTATGTGTATAATTTGTCGACATATTATGCGGGCGAAGCCGCGGGTGGAAGCTAGTAATCAATAATTAAAAGATAACATTTTTAAACGATAGTAATTGGGTTATCATAATTTTCAATCATTATGATGTTTATCGATCATCACTCCCACTTGCAAATTACGAAAATTAATGGCGACTGCAACTCAAAAAAAAACCATTAGGATAGCAGTTAAGAACATTTAATTACAGAGGCTCATTGTTTAGATACAAAAGTGAGTCTGATTGATAGTTATTTTCAAAATAGATTAAGGGCGAATTTTACCAATGAAACTGAACTCGGACAGCAGATCTAAACTCTGTTACAGACCTGTCCATGTCAAAATTCCATCAGAAAATAACGACACTGACAGCCCCTAAAAACATTGGTGAAATTCGCCCTAAGAGTATCTGCATCACTGAAACGTTGACTGTACAATTGCCCCTGTACAAATGTGTGGGCTTAGAGAGGTTCCGCATTACATCCGATCCGAATCCGAGACATTTCGGTCCGAAGTAGCTATAGTACCTACTATTTGTATGAGGGGTTGCGCACTAGATCCGATCCGAATCCGAGACATTTCGGTCCGAAGTAGCTATAGTACCTACTATTTGTATGAGGGGTTGCGCACTAGATCCGATCCGAATCCGAGACATTTCGGTCCGAAGTAGCTATAGTACCTACTATTTGTATGAGGGGTTGCGCACTAGATCCGAACTCTGGCCGTCCAAATTTAGAACATTCTTAATTCGGATTAAATTCGAATCTTGAATTCGGATTCGGATCGGGTGTAGTGCGCAACCACTCTTGTAGTATTAAAATATATTAATTTAATACAATTAACTAATGTAGTACGCAATTGAACCGATGTAAGTTGTAGAACTCACTGATACCGATATTATTTGGTATTTCCATAATTCATGTAATATCTTATCAGTAGATTGATTTCCACGCCTCGTTATCTTTACGCCAAATGGTTTAGATAGTGTATAGATGTGCTACATTCAAAATATTTACGTATGTTCGTAACACTAAACAACTAGGCTATTCTGTTAGTGACTGTAAATCTGATACATAAACAGTATTTTCTGAGAAAATCATTTTGACTGCTTCGGTGTTCTACTGATTTCAAGCGCTGCTGCTGAGGTCTTGGCCCAAGCCGGGTAGTGTGTTACTGGGTTTAATCTATCTGGAATTTCTCAGTAGAGTCTGGATTCGTGCCCGGTTACTGGCAATAAGCTCGTCCCCTATTACATGGGACTTAGCAACTCTTAACCAGCAAAGCGAGACGTTATCTTATGTATGTAAAAAAAGGTGTGAGGAATTAAAAAAAAAATAGGCATGCAGAGTCAAGTCACAGAGTTAGTGTCTGATAAAATTATCAACAGTTATTTCATGTCGATATTTCACTTCACACATTCATTCACAGTCTGAACCCCAAAGTGGAAGTTGGTTACCTACATATTAGTCTTTAAACTGTGAATCATGGATGTTGAAAACACAGTCCAACCAAAACCTGGTCCAGGGCCTTTGACCGGCGCAAGCTACCATTTGAGGACTTTCCAGGTCTCACTGAATCTGCTATGCCATACATTAGTAGGCGTAATAGTTGGTGTAATTATAGTCTTCGTATTCAGACTTCCGAAGCCGCTAGGAGACACACCTATACATATAATATTATGCGTACTCGGGGTAAGTTTTTTTTTTTTTTGTTTCTGTTGGCTTGACATTTCTATGGTCGTTTTAATTTAAGACCTTGAAAATTGTTAGAAATTTTATGAGCGTGGTTTATTTCACTCGCGCGATGGTTCAGTGTTTTTCAAAACAGTCAGAGTGAAACAGTTTTCATCTTATACAGGGATTTATCTATGAAAAATGATAAATAACCAATATATTTTCAGAAAGTACTCTTTACGACCATTTTTACATACCAAACACGATAAACTATTATAAAATATGTTTTTTTAGCATCACATCTGTGGAGTTTTGCTAGCAATATTATTTGACCCTGTACCAATTACATTTCATATCATTGTAATGGTCATGAAAACTTCTCGGCTTTACTCAAAACATGTGAAAGTTGTTGATAATTTTAACCGTTTGAACAATAGCGAATTTATGTTTATAGTAAATTAGCTACTTCTGCTATAACCTATATACAATATACATATATATTTCTCTTTGATACAAGTAACATTGACTCATTGTGTTAGTAACAATTTTCCTTATTCCTATACCTATCTTTTTTCGTTTTCGGGTGAACCTTCTAAAGGACCCGGACTTTGGGCATAGCCAGGCTAACTAAACAAAATAATGACGTACAATAATTGCCTAATAAACGTGTCATGTAGTTCAATATTATTAACAAAGCACTTCTTAATCCAGGATTCGATGAAAATTAATATGACCATTTATGTTTCAGTACCAACTTTTAATGGCCCAAGCCATCCTCAGTCTGTCGCCCTACAATACCTGGTCCGCGCATCTGAAACTGGTTGACAAAAAACGAGCGCATTGGGTTCTTCAAACGGTTGGGTCAGCGTTGGCGATAGCTGGCAGTTTCGTTAAGATTATGGACAAAGCTAATAATCCAAACGCTACTAATTGGGATTCTGCCCACGGTATAGCTGGTAAGTTATTTTTCTACGATATACTACATATTAAGACGTAAAATACTTCTGAAAAAGTTATAGACAGTAGTTTTAACTATTGAAATCTTATCCTCGAGTGACAATAGGTAACTACTTTCTATTACTTATCTACTTAAATGTAGGACGTTCGACGCACCCTGGACTTAGTAGACAAAGCAATAAAATATTTAAAACTCTAGTAAAATTGTCATGCTTGAACTTTGC
The DNA here is from genome assembly GCA_951799385.1 of Hyppa rectilinea. Taxonomy (NCBI): domain Eukaryota; kingdom Metazoa; phylum Arthropoda; class Insecta; order Lepidoptera; family Noctuidae; genus Hyppa; species Hyppa rectilinea. Next base: position 9,142,331 of record OX637314.1, read on the forward strand.
ATAGACTCGTACAAAGAAAGTGTACCCACTATAAACAAACAGTATATCTCTATACAAGATTTCCACTTTCTTGAAAAAAATCAAGATGATTGTGACAGGTTTCCGACAACCTGACTGCAGCTGGCTTTAATGATACGAAAATTTCTAAGTAGATGTTTTTAGTCTCAAGTAAACGGCCATTTACTCGATAGCCTAAAGTATACCATACCTGTATAGCCATACCAAAGTTAAGGAAAAATATTAAGTGTTTAATAGGATGTGCTTAAGTACAGACTTTAAACGTATCGTAAAACTGAAGAATAAAATGATATTTCAAACCGTGATCTGGTCTTCTATAAACGGTTGAAAAAGCGAGCCTACTATGAATTGCATAAAAATATATTGTCTTCCGGAAACCCTATCTAGGGTTTCCGGAAGACAATATATTTTTATGCAAAGTCAAGCTAAGCTTGACTATTTATGACTTGGATTTGTGAACAAGGCAGAACTCAATTTGACTTCACTTTCATTTGTTTTACAGCGTTGGTGGCTCTAGTATTCACTGTTGCCAGTTTGATCAACGGGATAACATCGCTCTATGCGTACGAGTTCAGAAAGTGTCTTCCCTCCAAGTTCTCCAAAATCACCCACATATGCTTTGGAGTCGTCGCCTTTGCAGCTGCCAACATCAGCCTCTGCTACGGCTTTGAGAAAGTCATGTTCAGAAACTGGGTTATCGCGAACAGTGACCCAGTAGTCAACACCTTGATTACGTTCACCGCTCTCCTAACTGGCATCATTATCGTCGCCCCATTGATTTCATTTTACCAGAAATTCAAGACCAACTAGATCAAATGATTGCTCTGTTCTTGTAAAAACTCGGCCATTCACGAAGAAGCTTTTGACACAATAAGAAGACTGCCTCATTGAATTAAACGTTTACTTGCGAACTTAATACGATCTTTGCTTGCGTTTTTTGCCAGATCTTTTGAAAATCTTAATAGCATTGACAACGAGTTTATTAGTGTAAACTTATAAAAAATGCACTGTTTGGCATAATTCAATGTATTCCTGATAGAATCAGTTATTTTTTATCGATTGTATAAATATAGGTAATATATTTTTAGTTTTAAGAGTAATTAAAATAATTATACGTAAACAAAAGTGACTCGTTGTTTCTCTTAATCATTCCAAAAGTAGGAAAAAGTTAACCCTAAATTAGGAATTACTTCTAAAGAAAATAACTAAATAAAACAAAGACATGCATGAAGTAGAGGACAAGCAATAAAAACTTAAAGCGATATCGTTAAATTCGATTGAGAACAGGTAGGTAAGTGATCAAAACGGATAACTAGTTGGTGCGCCTGCGCTACCACCTATCTTTATGGCATCTAAACATATAAAGGAAACTCGGGGAAGAGTAATGGCCCTCGATACGCACATTCTGGAATATAGTATTGTTGCCATTGCTAATGTTTGAGATGTACGACCATATCTTTTGATAAATGCGACACTACGAGCAGGAGTGTGTAGACCTTTGACCAGGAGCTCACTGCGACATTATTCGTATTCTATCGGAGAGTTCGACATCGACAAACGATAGGACATGACGTAAGTCGATGTTAAATTATCAAATGCGTCAGATAACTCTTACCTGATAAACGATGAAGAATCTTAAACCTTTGATAACAAGCCTTTATCAATTATGTAATAAACTATTTCAGGCATCATTTTTAATAAGTTGAATGAGTTTATTGATAACGTCCACGCCTTAAGTGAAGTCTACATTCCAAGCCCACGATAATTAGGTAGGTACATATTTTTAAAATTGTAGCAGTGGTTTTCTTTGAAACAAGTACCTAATCGAGAATTCAGTAAATCAACTTTTCGTTTCGGTACGTACGTACTTCATATCCTATTTTTATAGATCCGTGAAGTTCGAAGCTGTGTTCAAAGAAAATAATGAAACTATTTTGCAAAACAGAAACGAGTTTTCTATTGTATGTGAATATTCGCTCTATGCCGATGCAGAGGCGATTATAAATTATTGTAAAGAAATCACTGTTTATTATTCTCTGGAATACTTATTGCTTCATCTCTTTCTCACACTCAAGTAATATCAAATAATACTGCTTAACTTAATCAAGTTTAGTGTTCGGGAGATTGAATATTATTATTTGTCTTCAGTGTCAGCGAGATTGTCCGAAAGGGTCACCGCTACCCCGGAACATAAAGGGCTAAGGCCTCTGCCTCGAATTTTGCGGGCAGCGGGGCGGCGGCGGCGGCGGCGCGGCAGCGGGGCGGGCAACGCATACCTGTTCTCCAAACTAGCGGGCAGATCGCGCGGCACTATAGCGGTGTAGTGTTGTGTTCGTGGTTGTGTTGTCGAGATATTTGTTTTTATTCGCGAACGAAATGTCTGAAAAACGGCGACATCTTTTTGATTCAAATTTATTCCTAACGCTCGATCCTATATTCTAACATAATAAATATTGTATTTGACATAATAAATCATTTTTATATTATACCTTCAATATTCAGTTCGTTTTTTATTTTTTCCCATAATTGGTTAATTATTCTTCTATTTTTATGGTTCACATCTTTGCTGTTCCATATGGGTGTCCTCTCAAAGATTGCCGAAATAATTAGCTCTTGCACGTCCGAAGACATTTTGATACGTCACAAAAAAAATGTACAACACTATACCTACAATGCAGACGCGCAACGCGGGCGGTCACCGCTTGACTGGAGTGCACCGCTCGTTGCCCGCCCCCGCGCCGCTCCTGCACCGCTGTATTCGAGAGCCGGTCCATTTGATTATACGCGTAAGATCCTGCCGCTCCCGCGCCGCCGCCGCCACCGCCCCGCTGCCCGCGAGATTCGAGGCAGAGGCCTAAGGAATGATCACGGTTTTAGTCAGTAAGAGACCGACACTCCCACTCCACCCACAGCGGGCGGGGTCATTTGATGATTTCCCACCCTAAAAAAAGCCTATATTTCAGTACGTATTATAATAGACTAAAAACTTTGAAACTAATTGAAAAACATTCCAAAACTTCTTTATTATATCGCCTATCAATAGTACTTAAAGAATCTCTTTTGATATCATGACATTATTGATATAATCTTAGCTTACAGTATGATCGCTTTAATCACTGTCTGTTAATAATGATTAAATAATATAATGTTTTGTGTTATAGTTATCAACGCCCTACGGGACCAATAATGTAACGGGTTCAGAATGTTGATGGGGCTGCCCCGTTTCTGCAGTGCATCTGGTATGCTTACACATGCACACGTTAATGGTTTCCATGCCGTCGTCATACGGAAATCCACCTCGTTGCGCTACAGAGTGCGGGCCAGCCCCAACTCCATCCTGAAGACCATAGTAGGGAGATACGACTCTCCAATGTTAAATTATATTGTTCGTATATGCATCTTGAACAATCATCTTGTAACTAAATACTAAGGTTTATAACTTACTAACCTACTATGGATGTAACTCGTCCGAAATAAAGATTATTTTATTTTATTTATTATTATAGGGTATTTCCATCTGGAATTCTAACAGCCTTTTTTAAGGCTGGGAAATCATCCAATGACTGCTCCCGCTCTGGGTGTCTACATTTGTGCCCGGTTGATGGCAATAGGCCCGCCCTCTATTACATGGACTTAACATAACTGGCGAAATGCGGACACCTCTGCCTGACCCTATGGGGAAAGAATATTGAATACAGACGTGATGATGTTTGCCGGACGGCGCGTACATTTTCCACGCGCGCCTCAAATAGATGTCAGCATTTGAAGGGGCCCGTCAGGGCCGAGCCTGCCGGGTAAGCGGGATTGTCCGAAAGGGTTACCGCTACCCAGGAACATAAAGGGCTAAGGAAGGAACATGGATGGGTTATGGGTTTTAGTCAGTAAAAGTCTGACACTCCCTTCCGCTCCACCCAGAGCGGGAGAGGTCAGTGGATGACCCAACCCCAAAAAAAAAAAAAAGCAGTGATGTTAAGTATTAAATGGGTAATTTTTTTGTGGGCTGCTACTGTTAGTACAACTCTGCCTATCCACATGGGGAATACAGCAGGCGTGATGATGATGACATTGTGTGTGTGTGTATAACAATTTAAAATTATCTTCGCCTTATCACTATCATAAAATGTTAATCAGGGACGTAATGGCTGGTCATTAGCGTCTAAGCGATAACATCATGTCTGCGTTATGATTAACTTAATGAATTATACCTACTTATTAAACAATACAAAACTCATCGACTTGGTGCATCCGGTGACCATCGGACTGCAAAGTCAAAGGTCTCGAGTTCGAACCCAAGACACGTACCTCTGATTTTACGTATTCAAGTGCGTATTGTATAATTATCACTTGCTAAAAAATCGGTGAAAGAAAACATCGTGAGGAAACCAGCATGTCTGTGAGATATTTCTCAACAGAATGTGAAGCTAAGTCAGAGGCCCATGGATAGCATAACAACTCTGAAGGTTAGTCACTCACCACACGAAAAGAAGAAGAAGATCTTTCCCGTCCTAACCTACGGTGTGCTTAGTCACTTACTGAACAACAAAAGTCCAAACTTAAGAGTTGCCAACGGGCAATGGAGCACAGCATAATAGCCTTTCTTCGGATAAGGACAGATTCTGGCTAAGGCAGATTCTAGTACTAAAAGTTTCCGAGCTAAGAAGCGGACAGACCGACAGACGGACGGACATGGCGAAACTATAAAGGTTGTTGACTACGTAACCCTAAAAAACCCGACCACAACAAAAAAGTTTAAAACTAGCATAAGCAACCTGATATAATCTAGCAGTTCAACTAAATAACTGCCGCGATCTGCATCAGCTCCTTGAGAAAGGCCCGGGCCCGCTCGGCCCGATTAATTACCAATGCCATTTTTACAGTCAGAAGTTATATTGATTATTTACAGAAAATTGATAATTTTTAAGATAATTTATTCAATCATGTTCGTTCATATTTTAGAAGTTAGTACCTACTTGTTATCCTAATAATTATAATTGCGTATAAAGACTGGTTCAATAAATGCCATCGTTCCACTAACTTTATACTTTATGATTGTAATGATAATCTGTGACTTTTACTACAAAGCGTATACTACAATTATTATTTAACACGTTGAGCGCCAACGCGGTCACCGGTGACCGCGAACAATAGTTTTTCTATTGTGTCTGCTGCGTGGCAGTTAATGACTTAAAAAGGATAGGTAAGGGTAGGACCTACTTGTTTAATTATTTATTCATCCAAACTTTCTTTTAATTTAGCTCTTCCTGTGGTGCGTTAAATTAACACTCAGTCTGACTGTAGATCGACGTTTTTTTGCCTTCGGGTCGAGTCTAAGGACCCCTTGAAAAGTGAGCTTGTTTAGAACTTTTAAGTCGCAGTTGGATTTATTTATTTTGTAATATTTATTACGTAAGAATTGGAACAGAGCTTAGAAACTTTATAATACTTTCTTCAAAAGTTAAAGAGCGATAAAAGTTTAACAAAAGGAAAAGATTTTATATCTAGAAAAAGTTTTTTAATAAGTACAATAAACTTTAAAAAAAAATCTATGCTTACATCATCTGTGGAGAGCTCCAATGATCTTTTGGGGCCAATATGATACTGATGACTGTTGAAAACATTTGTGAAATAGTCACAAAAATTGTATGGACCAATCAAGATGTCCTTGTTACTACCGATATCGGTACTGCGCCCAAATTATCTTGTAGCGTTGTACACCTTTCATACACGTAGTATACAAAATAAAAAATGAGTAAAAAATTGCAAAGAGCACCAAAATTCTAGCAGCTTTGTCACCTGCCCATACCCTAAACTCGTCTTTCGTTAACCCGCAACACAGGCACAACGTGGACATTTGAAAACAAACGATACCACATATCACATGAACTAAAAGTGCTGAGCGCAAACCCTTAAAGGTTAAGGGGCCAAGAACCCAATTCGCCCCCGTAAGAATCAATGTAGCGAATCCTGCAAAGATTGGTGTATATTAGTGTTAACAAAAATTGCTTCAGATGCCTAAAGATTTGCACGATGTTTGATAATTTGAGTACCTTATTGTGTAAGCAACAGACGACTGACAGTGTACTCTTCACGCATATCTGTAAGAAGGTGACAGACTTCATTGATTGTCAGAATACAATTTATCGAGCGTCAAATATCGAGCATGTCTGTAAGCACCTTTAATTTTACAAGTTAATGGGAAAACACTACAACCGATATTAGAGATACCTAAATACATAGTTTAAGTGTTCCTTTTCCAACTTGAATTCAAAAGAGTAGATGAAACAGATCTCAAGCTAACCAAACTACATTGGTAACTACGTTTGAGAATGCCTCTATAGTCTTGTATAAATGATACATAGCCATAGATTTACGCACAATACACAGTTGATGATATATAGTGAACTGAAAGCGGTTACTGCGCAATCGTATGTGTGAGTAGTTACCTGAAACCCCGTGAATGGTATGTGACTGTGTTATACTAGACCCTGGTATATTCAGTGCTCCGAATACAGCGCATGGTAATGCAACCAGTTGAAGAATTGCATGAGCATATCGTCTATGGTTCCTCCGCAAAGGCGTGGACCAGCCGTTAATGAAACTCAGGCTTAGTATAGCTTCCGCAGCAAGAAAATGATACTGAAAATAATGATTGATTAAGTGAAAATTTTAGAACTACTTCTGTTAATTATGAAAGAAACAAATATGTCTATTATAGTTCTAAAACTTAAGTCTTAAACAAAAAAAGAAACCGGGGAAGAAAATGTGTTGCATATTATTTCTCGGAAAGATAATGTTATTATTAAGTTATTGCACAAAAACCTTGTAATACTTCAACGGTAATTAAGGTGAAATTCTCATATTAAGGTATATTAACTTATACCGAATCCTCAATGAATTCTGACATTATCCTCCAATATTCCCACAGAAGATACTTCATGAAGGGGAGTATATATGGCAGCTATGAGGAATTTTGCATTTAATTACCATTTGAACCAATGCTTCTATATCATTTTATATGCTTACAGTAAACCTGATTGTAACTTGTATATCAATGTAAACTTACTGCCATACTAAACAAAACTCCGTGAAAATCATCACTGCGATAAGAATATATACATGTGATCATAACAACGCCACCTAGGAGCACATGGGAAAGGCCAAAAGCGAATGCCAACCCAACAGTTTTAGAATAATTGCTCCCAACATCGTCAATCACACGAGTTGTAAGTGCACCTGCAAACCTCACCATGTTTTCTTTAACTGGATATGGATTACCCGAACTATCAGGTGCGGGTACACTACCAGCAGCGGGTGAACTGCCACCGCTAGCAGTAGATGCACTATCAGTAGCAAGAAAAATAGCAGTAGTTGCACTATCGGCAGCAAGTGCACTCTCATTAGATGCCCTATCAGCAGTAAGTGCACAAGCAGTAGAAACACTATCAGCAGCACGTGCACTAGCAGTAGATGCACTATCAATAGCAAGTGCACTAGCAGTAGATGCACTGGCAGCAGTAAGTGCACTAGCAGTAGTTGCACTATCAGCAACAAATGCACTAGCAGTAGTTGCACTATCAGCAACAAGTGCACTAGCAGTAGATGCACTATCAGTAACAAGTGCAATCTCAGTAGATGCACTATCAGCAGTACGTCCACTCTCAGTAGATGCACTATCATCACCACGTGCACTAGTAGCAGATGCACTTTCAGCAGCAAGTGCACTAACAGTAGATGCGCTTTCAGCAGTACGTGCACTAGCAAAAGATGCAGTATCAGCAGTCACTGCATTACCAGCATCGGGTGCTTTATCATCAGAATTAATCTCTGTCATTATAACAAGCGGTCATCTTTACTAAAATCGGAATTATTTTATAACCCATTCTTGCTATCTTTGATAATGATGTTACTGTCATTTTAATGATGTCCAAAGAGTATAATAATGACATATTGACTTTCTTGACATACGGATAGAGAGCAAAGAAGTTTTTCGCAAAAAGTCCCATAATTTAATCGGAGGTATTATTAATAATCAACATAAAGCTTAGTACATATGACTGATACTTAAAGACACCGCGTATAAGGGCTTTGGTTTCATAAAAACACGCACCCATTTTTCATGTGAGCGGCATTAGGTGATGGCCTTGTTTTGAACAATAAAGTACTATAGAGACCAACTTTAATTTAGGGCATAATCCTATATATTGTTAGAAGTAGCCATAGTAATCCTTACGAGTCAAGTAATCCTCTTAAATCTATACTACAACACAATGCCCTGTTTAATAGCAGCATTTTACCCTTAAAAATCTGACGGGTCTACTGACCAGATTAAAAATCAATCAAATTAATAATCTTCATAAACCTACAGCTACTGATTTTTTTTAACAGGAAACTACATGTAAGTTCTTTTGCTGTAGTCGATTTTTTATGCATTGATATTTTTTTCAGTGACGACCGCGCTAGCCGTCACGGTTACAAAAGAAAATTTGGTCAAATATGTGAAAACTGAGACTTACCGCTATAGCAAACAGAGCTGCATGATTCTCTTTCTTGTTGTAAGAATATAAACCAATAGATCCAATAACTGCACCAATGAATATATGGCTAAGTCCACCCGATACAGCTAACCACACTGTCGTGTAGTATGCGAATCCTCGATCTTCGTCTACCTGTTTATTACGACCGGCAGACTCAGTTGCCCATCTCATCGCTCCACGGAGCTCGAACTGCAGCTTTCTTAGTTTATCATATTCAAATTCATTAGGCATTGTGATAGACTGTTTTTAGGAAATCTTGGACACGACTATATTTAAGTTGTACACTGGTTTTAAGTACGTTTCAACGTTCTTTATAATTTTATAGTAAGGATCATCGTGACGTTTTCGACCGATGACATATGTATGTTACATGTCTTTGGCTTTGGTAATATGTGATGAACACAGATCATTAATACATTAATAATCCGTTGGAACAACGCGAGCGAGAATGTCCTTTCGAGACCCCTAAGGCTAGGAATCCACCAAAGCAGAGATGTGTTCGGCGTGCAGTGTGCGGTTCGAGAAGAGATGTTTTTCAGCTCGGGTGCGAGGCGTTGAGTGCTCAGCACTCACTGCATGCCACTCACATCTCTCATCTCCACTGCGCGTCGTCCACGCACAGCTCACATCTCCGCTTCCATCGCGCCATACAAATATTACATATCTCCACACAGCGATTTCCACTGAAGGTGAGCGGAAAGGACGTGTCAATAACACAATTCTATTGGTTGATTAAAAAACATCTCCTCTCCGCTTTGCTGGAGTCCTGGCCTAAGTCTCGAAAGGACATTCTCGCTCGCGTCGCTTTGTCTTGCGCTTAGGCTAGACTCAACTGGCGATTTTTATGTTAATCTGTTCAAGCATTGTTTCTTTGACCATTCAATCGTTCATACGATGCGTTTTAGCAATGAGAAGTTTTCTTTTTGAGTATTAAAAAAACATAGTTTCCAAGAACTCTGTAGATGGCGTTGAACTGACTACGTTACTAGGTGCCAAAGCCAAAATGCGTGGAAAAAACATTGCGTACGTCACTTACACTCTTTGACTGACACTTCGTGTACCTTTTTATGTACAGAGGCCAGCACATCAAGTTACCACAATCTGTCAGATTTTTTTGATAGTATTTCAACTTTATTGCGAAGACATAAGGTTCATTTTTAATTGAGAAAATTTGACAGTTAGGGATAGCTTGATGTGCTGGCGTCTGTACGTTTCGTTATAAGATCTCAAAATCGAACGTCACATCATTTCATTTGGATTTCCAAATGAAATGATGTGACGTTCTGTTCCTTCGAGTAACTTACCAAGTTCAACGCCATTTATCCAGTGACTAGGGAAGAGTTAAAAAGAAAATCCCTCATTTTGTATGTGTGATAATCTTAGAGCATTGAACCTATGGAGATGGCATAGCTAAGCGTACCCCTCTGCCAAGACCGATTGGCCATACGGTTTGACACGTTCTATAAAACTAGTTCATTCGCCACCCGCCGCCATTGTGTATCGTATTGTGTCGCAACGACGTCCTCCTAAAAAATGGTTAATTGTGCAGTATTCTCGTGCAAAAAGCGATCTGCCACTTCAAATCTTCGATACCTAATTTTCGAATGGTGTTTCCTATCACTTGCATAAATATCTATAATAAATATTTTTTATTTACGTATAATGTCGAAGTAATCGTTATTGACGTAACGATAGAAAAATACAGTGGTACGTAGGTAGCGCTAAAGCAGTACAGGGGTAGGATTTGCATAGTGCTGGGACAACGCGTGAAAGATTCGCCAAATAAATGTTTTTTTCAGTCAATAGGTTCAGTAACCACTTTTTTTTGTGTATGCATCTGGACAAGTCAGATTGAAGTAAAAAAAAAACTATACAAGTTCTTTGCAAGTCGATTTAAATTATTTTCTTTTGTAAGTTTAGGATAATAAAAGAATAATAGTTTGTTCGTTTCGTAGTGAGTTTTTGTAGCATGCAATTTGAAAAAGAAACACAATAATTATAATAGATAACTAATTATGACGTCAAAATCTAATAATCCACCGCGGACCATAGGTACGCTGTTAAAAAAACGTAGTACAATCGCCAGCACTGCCTCAAATATTCGGAATGTAATATGTACGCGGACGATCTCAATTTCTCTAGAGTTATTAAGTCTAGCGACGATACTGAACTTCTTATTTTATTATTTACTAGCTTGCGCCCGCGGCTTCGCCCGCAAAATATGGCGACAAATTATACACATAAACCTTCCTCTTGAATCACTCTACCTATTAAAAAAACCGCATCAAAATCCGTTGCGTAGTTTTAAAGATTTAAGCATACATAGGGATATAGGGACAGAGAAAGCGACTTTGTTTTATACTATGTAGTGATATTGTCCCCTTTCTTACTTTTTGACACGTGTATATAAATTGAAAGCCCGTTTTAAAGAATGGGGTATGAATTCCGAATTGCCGACCCTAAATGCAGAATGATAGGCAACCAATATAATATTATTGAGAAATAAGAAAAAAAAATGACTATAAAAATAAATACAATCGTTCTTTCTCTATAGCACTATAAATTGTTATGTGATTACTGGCGGCTACCTACGTAGTTTCGCAGGCACTAATCATTAAACGTATTTTTTCCAAGAAAAGAAAACTGAACTTTTTATTCGTTCATTCATGCAATGAAATACCACTCATTCCTTGTGCCTGCCTCAACACTAGTAGTTTGTGTTTGTTGTCGTAGGATAATTGCATAGATACGCACAAATTTGTCAATGTGTATGTGTTTTTTTACTGTGTGTCTATAATTTATTTGTGAGCGTTTGTAGCATTATGAAGCATGTCTCGGTGTGTGGTTGTCAAATTTAAGAAGTGTGCTGTATGTGTTTTCCTCGCCCCCCACAGAAAGTGGCAGAAAAATTGGTTCGATGATTCGCCGCTTGCCATCTCCATAGGTTAAATGCTCTAAGGTGATAATTTATCATTCTCGCCTCCTGATGACCAAAAACTCTCTCATGTAAACTACGCTTTAAACCTCAAAATACAGGAAGATGATGGTATACAGGCGACTTGTAAATTGACACATTCCTGCCAGGACGTAACAAGAGCGAGATATTTGCAACAATTCAGAATCCCTTAAAGCCTCGGCGAAAATTTAGCCAGCACTTGTCATTAAATATAATTTTTCTCTGAACTCTCAAGTACCCATCAGTATCTGTTATCTACTACAAAAAGACAACCTGAACCCAGTTCAGTTTCCTATCCAATAAAGAGGCCAGCGAAAAAAAAATGTTTTAATGGAACAGTTTTTACATATGATACTTTGATCTCATATACATGGAGTACATAGCACCTAAAGAATAAAGGACACATAAAAAAATTAAAAAATATGGTAAAGTTTCGATTGGTGACCAACTCATGAAACTTGGTTTGATCAATCCCGAAGTAAAACAGAAGTTACAAAGCACAAAAGCGGGCAGTGCGAAGAATTTGTGCAAACCCCTGGTGAATCTCCCAAAACAATTCGTTGAACTAGTCGCATATGCTGAAGGTCCCATGACAAAGGCGGTCACAGCTAGTGCTGCACCTAAAAAGCCTGGAATCAAAGCTTTGTATTAAAATTTTCATGATTTTCGTCAATTTTAATTGCACAAACATGTGTATGGAACGTGAAACAAAAGACCCAAACAGGTTATCCAGACAAAACGTACAGGTGGAGAAATGTATTCACAACAAACATATGTTTAAGATGCCATACCTTAGAAGGAAAACGAAACCATATAAAGATTTACGATTGTCCGTCCCTCTGTCACAGACGTTTTTCGCAGAAACTGAGCGAAGTGAAAAATCAGAATTGTTGAGTTTTTCAAATTTCTACACCAGACTCTCTAATCCAGATTTCAAAATTATTTATAATAAAAAACAATAGATTAATGCGTTAATTGCTTAACTGATACAAAAAAATCTGTCGTAACACGTGAAACTTAGGTTTAGAGAAGAGAACTTGCCCCCTCGAGCGCTTGATTTTACCGAGCTGTTAACGTTCAAAACGTAACCAAGTTCGCAACGGTTACTGAATTGGCCTTAATTAAAAAAATCTTTTTAAATGATACCATATATTTTTTCTATTTTAAACATTCAACAGTCATATACATGCCTCAAAACCATGGACATTATAGCAGTTCCAGAATATATGATAGTAAAGAAAATTAATATAAAATGCAAATGCTTGACTGGCGCCCATTCTATAAAACTGTTTTTTATCAATCCTAGAAGGAAACAGACTGTACCCATTAAAAAAGTGGGCACTGTGATATTTCTGTGCGCTTTCTTGTTAAATAGCCCGAACAACTTCTCTGGATTTCCGAAAGCATATACAGTAGGTCCAACGAAACAAGATATTATTGAAAAAACTGCAGTGATGATGCCTGGAACGAGAAGTTTATTTCAATTTTCACTTTTACGGTACAACGCGAGATAAGACTGCCGGGAGTCTCACTTGTTAAGGTAAAGAGATAATCAAAAGGCCCAAACTCAAGCTAAAATGTTACAAATATCATATTATGTGGTAAGTACCTCTAATAATCGACTTATCTACTATGGTTTCAGTCACATCATAATCAGACTATGATGGTCTCACTGCTAGGACACAGGCCTCCTCTCTGTGAGAGGGAAGCAGTGGTGCTGTAATTAAATATAAAAGTAAAGTCTGTTTTAAAGGCCCATTGTCAAACCTTCTACACGCGCAGCTTGTCCTACGCGTTCAGTATAATAATGGATTTAGGATACTGATGGGGCTTCCGCGATTCTTTAGCGCTTCACAGATGTTCGTGGATGCCCATGTTGATGACTTTCATGACATTATGAGGATGCGAGCGGCAGTATCCTAAAAACATTGTCTGTTAAGGTGAACAGCCCATTCATTAGTACTGAGTGCAAAAGCACGTGCAAACATGTGTTGAACCGCCAACACGTGGTGTTAACATAGTTTTTAAGTGATAGTCACTATATGGATTCTGTACTTATTCTGTAACGTGTGATCCGCATAATTTATTTTTATTTTTTATTATTATTAAAGTGCCTGACTGGGTTCGAACTGACGACCTACCCACCACTCATCTCACCTCACACACTCATCTCATCACTCATCTCACACAGCGTTGTTTTGGGATACGTAATGACTTATTATTATGATCACTACCGAATATCCTTTGACATGCCCTGACGCCAATACCTTCAATACTGCCTGCGAAATTCCAAATTTCTTATTTCGTAAAACAAATGAATTCCACGGGCGACATTGAAGGAATCAGCTTATAGCCTGGTGGCCCTTTATGCCCCCCATTGGACCACAAATATACAGGTTGAATTTTGTTGATATTGGAATCTCAAAAAAAAACAATCAAACTGCCTAGCCTGTTCCCAACTATGATGTAGACGGCTTCATTATCAGTATTTTACCAAGAGCGACAGTCTATATGACCTCCACAAACGACTCAGTAATACGATACCTATTAGTAAGACTGGAATCCCAAATCATACAAAATGTCGTTTGCTATTTCTGACTATTGTAGTACTCAAACCTCACTTGATCTGATAGTGTTTTTAGGGTTCCGTACCTCAAAAGGAAAAAACGGAACCCTTATAGGATCACTTTGTTGTCCGTCCGTCCGTCTGTCAAGACCGTTTTTCTCAGGCACGCGTGTAGGTATCAAACTGAAATTAATATCTAATACTCTGGTCTACTGTCCCTTGGAGCTGTGAAAAAATCAAACTTCTAAGCCAAAGCAATCAAAAGATACAGCTGTTTATGCCACAAATTTTCGAAACTCGCACGGGAATCAAAACCTACAGGGTACTTCCCGTGAACTTAGAATCTTGAAACGTCTTACAGTGCAGATAAAGGAAAAATTGCGAAAACCGTAAATTTTTAGTTACATCATATAATAAAAAAATGGTTTTTTTTTTCAAAATATAAAAATACCATAACTATGACTCGATTCTCGTGATGGGTGAACTTTTACTTATATACCTACAGGTTTGTACGGAACCCTCGGTGTGCGAGTCCGACTCGCACTTGGCCGGTTTTTTGATTCTTATATGAAACAGGATCGATTGGCATCAAAAAAATTTTTTCTTGCCGACTGTATTTTTTTTTAAATTCTGAATGCAAATTATTCCAAAATACAGTTCTCATCAAAAAAATCGAAACACCTTGCAAGTTTATGTTTTGTAAGGATTACCAGTTTTTTATTATTATTTATGAATAAATCCGTGGCTGGCGTGAATACATTGACAACTCGACTTGTATGTTTTTTTTTTATTGGCTTAATACGTCCTATGCATTAGGCATTTATATGAAAAAAATTGACAGCTCATAATATACATAACTTTTAGAGCAATCGACTATGGTATTAAGTTGACATCTCGCATTTTTACATGTTTTACTTGACAACACAACATGTCAAATTAACGATTCACATGTTTTTGTGAACAAACATTGATATTTTGATATATCAGTAATCAAAATAATATTCGTTTTTTTGACATCTCAACATAAACACTTTTTAGTTTTCTTTAGCACTAATTTTAAATTGACAAATTGAGATGTCAAGTTATGGCCAACGAAGTTCTGAACTCTAAATGTGATAAGTAGGTATAGTTATCACTACATGTCGGTTAAAAACAAATATTAATGTTAAATGAGTATTATAAGTTGCCAAATTATGAACCCAAGTGGTATTAAAAAAATAATTAAGTTATCAACATACTTCCATAAAAGTAAAAATTTGTGAAAATACCGTGTCGCGTCCTCTCCCTATAATAGTCCGGTCAAATTAGCCCAAAAAATAGAAGTGAAAGTACAATATTTTGCACCCAGCTGAAAGTTAGTAGAATCGTTCAAAACAACATCATCAACAATCATCATCAATGATATCTAAAAAGTCCTTCGATCGAGATTTTAGATCGAGATCCGATACCTGGAAAGAAAATTACTCTGAGTCAAAGGTTGCAAAAACGGTTTTTCGCGATTTCCAGCAAAATGGTAAGTTTTATCATAAAATTAGTTTAGAGAAAAATTGTAGATCTGGTCTATAAAAATTTCTAAATACTTTTTTCCTAAGAGCCACCTTTTCTGAGATATAATGATTCAAAAATTTTAAAGAGTAGTAATCCTCATAATATGTGTAGGAGTAAGATATGTACACCACGTATATACATCACTAAATGCCAGTAAAAATATTATTCTATTATTATTTTTAAGTCTTTGGCACATCTTGTGAACCTGGGGTCCCGGACCTTAGGAAGGCGTACGATCGGCAGAAGCCAACTGCAGCAGAGGCCCCTTAGACCATTTTAAATGTTGAGGATTCACCAACCAAAGATTAATGCCCTGTATGCATTAATGAAAGTGCACCCAAGGACAACCCCTTGGTGCAGGACTATTGCAGAACATGGTAAAGAAACATTTTGGGCTATGAAGTTGGATGGCTAAAGTGAAGTGAAATTGAACTGTTTTTGAATAGTTATGTCTCAGAAACGGTGGCTCTTACAAAAAAAATATTTAAACATTTTTATAGATAATTATCTGATCTACAGTTTTTGTCTGAACTAATTTTATGATAAAAATTACAGGTTTGCTGGAAAACCCCCTTTTTGCGACCTTTCACCCCGAGTAATTTTCTTTCCAGGTATCGGTTCGATGAGGACTTTTTTTTTTGAAACCGTTCACGCATCGCACGCAACAAAAGCTCTCAAAAAGGAATATTTTTTCCCGTTTTTGCAAAAAAAAATATGTATGCTCCGCTCCTATTGGTCGTAGCGTAATGCTAGATCCTCTAACCTTCCTGAATAAATGTACTATCCAACACAAAAAAAAAAACAATTCCAACCAGAAGTTCCTGAGATTAGCGCGTTCAAACAAACAAACTCTTCAGCTTTATAATATTAATATAGATTAAGCTTAAGAGTTGTGTTTCTCTGGAACTACTCGTCGGATTTGTATATTGTTTTTTGCATTTGATAGCCTAATTCCTAAGGAAGGTAAGCTATTTCACATCATCATGGGACCCTCAGCAGCCGAGCAAACACAAAAAAAAACCGAAAGAACGCCAAGCGAAAACTAAGAAAGAGCACGGACGACTAATATTTTTTGTATTAATCATCTGTTTGTTATCCAATAATATTAATATGTTTGTCATTAAAATAACATTGTTAACTTACTAAATGTTCCCCACTCAGAAGGTGAATAAGTTGATAACTGTGGTGAATAAGTTGACAAGTCGGTGAATAAGTTGATAACTCGTTGGTTAACCAATTCATGGCCAATGACGCCTCTGGCGCGTCATAAGTAAACATATTGGGTGGCCCATGACGCGCGTGGTGCGTCATTTTTTAATTAACTTAAAACAAGCTTAAAAATTATTAGATTACGAAAACCGCCATTTTTTATCTTACATTGAACATTAAAGTAGTTACTGCGCCTGGCAATTAAATTTTAATATTTAATTCACCAAACAGGGATAGCACACCTTTGGTAACAATATAAAAACTTAATATATAATAGAGTAATATTATGTATACATACAGAATTTCAATAAAGTAGGCTGCGGAAATTATTGCGTCTTGGTATTCTGTTTAAAATTTATTAGGGGCGTAACTGAATTAAACCAGTGTTGTTTTGTTTTTTTTTATTGACAATTGGTATGTTTTTGTATTATTTTTATTATTGTAATCAGCATGAACCAACAAAATTTTATATGCCGATGACGGCTTGACATAGCGTTCTTAAATTATAATAACATCTGTACCTAAAACCTAATATGTTCAACAAATAAAATATTTGAATTTGGAAATACTACCCCCACATCCTTCAAGTTTTCTACCCCTGGTAGGAGTAGTAATATTATAAAATGCCTGCTTCATAATACTAAGGGTCACTCACTACTGCCGCTCCTTGTCAAAGAGCATCAATAAAGCAAGCGTGGCTGGTACTAGAAAAGCAGATTTTTCCTTATTGATTTATATGTCAACGCAGTGTTTCTAGTAAGTTGTTTCAGAAAATATTTTACATGCGTATGGCAACGTTGAACAACCCCGCGAAATGCATGTTTTTGTTTTACTCCGCATATTGTCTTACCACATTAATTAATTTTTCATAGCACTCCAGGCGTTTATTTGCTGGCACATTTCTTAATCTAAATGCTAGCATTATACCCAAGTCATGTTCAAACTGAGCATAAATTGGAGGCAATTCATGTTGTGTATTCAGTTCTGCATTAAAATCTTTTGAAAACAATGCATCAAAATATTTTTTGCTGCACAACAAAGCTTGATTTATTTTTGACAGGTTTATCCTTAGATAATATTATACCCAACTGTTTTGTTTTATTTTTCTCACATTCGTCTTCTTCAGAATCCATGATTTCTTCAATTTCTTCGTCTGTATCATAATATTTATCTTGACTATAAGAAGAACTCGCTAATTTGATTTTTTTTTAATTATTTTGCAAAATCGATTGACTACAATCAGAAAAAGTTTCGTTCTCTTTATTCTTATCTTGCTCACAATGTTTATACTCGTCAGTAAACAATGCCTGGCTACATTCAGAAAATATCTTGTCTTCTTGCTGATTATCTACAAAAAACACTTTTATCATTACAAATAAATGACTTAAACAACAAAAGATTCCAATATGTTTACTACCCCTGTAGCATTTTAGTAAAATCAATAAATCTTACCTTGCAACGCCATATTTCCTTCATAATATCAACAAATACGAATGTAAGAACACCAAACAACTGTTTCCTACTCAAACAGACACAAGATAACGGAGAAATACGTATAAAACATCACAAGGGGCCCGTGACGCACCAGGCGCGTCATCCTTTAAAGAGGCCCATGACGCACCTGGCGCGTCATGGACAAAACGTATGGGGCCTGGCTAATGTGTTGGTGAAAATGAAGGTGGCAATGAATCGGTTAACGACTTGACAAGTCTATTATTATGCAAACTATGAGGAATTTTGTTTATTTATTGTCATCATTTAAAAGATGGCATAAAATAACCTATAAAACAACTTAAACACAAACGTTAAACTAATTTACCGATTTACCATAACAGTTCAAATGTTTAAAATGGCCGTCCTGACAAATTGCTGTTTTAGAGATGTCAACATATTCACGCCAGCCACGGAAATATCAACTGTCGCTAATAGTGAGTTTTATGATGTTTTCAAATTCTAATGTTATTGTTCTGAATTCAAATTAAATTTTCATAGGTTTCGTGTTTTCTTTAATGAGTCATTTTTATTTTGTATGGAGAACGAAGGCAATGAATGAAACAACACGTAGGTGAAAAAAAACTGAAAAACTTTTATTAAATAACGTTTAATAACTAGTGTTCCCTCCTCGAGCTCTTATCACCGCTTCCATCCGGTTTTTCATCGATCGGATGAGAGTTACGATGACATGCTGTGGGATGTTGTCCCATTCTTCCTGAATGGCACTTTTCAGCTGATCAAGTGAGTCTGGGGCAGGATCTCTCGCTCGGATTTGCCTCTTTAGTTGATCCCAGAGATGTTCAATTGGATTCAAGTCCGGGCTCCTTGCTGGCGATTCCATTATGGAGATACCGACTTCGGTAAGGTAATCACGTACGACGCTCGCGGTGTCGACTCTGGCGTTGTCGTGCATAAATGTGAACCCGTTGCCAATAAAGTGTGCATAGGGCATCACGTGAGGCTCTAGGCACTGTTCCACGTACCGATGACAGTTCAAAGCAGGCAGACGTGGCCTAGACACGAAGGCAAGCTCTGTCTTACCGTCGGCGTTGATTCCTCCCCAAACCGTCCACGAACCACCACCATAACTGACCCTTTCTTCAATGCAGCATTGTGCAAAGCGTTCTCCATCTCTTCTGTAGACCTTGTTCCTTCCGTCGTTACCATAGAGAATGATTTTACATTCATCAGAGAAGAGAACTTTGCTCCATTGGAGGTATGACCAATTTAGGTGCTCGCGTGCAAAGTCAAGGCGTGCTCTTCGATGGTCTGCAGTAAATTTCGGTCCATTCGCTGGCTTGTGTGGTACCAGTCCACGTTCCTTCAACCTTCTTGTAATTGTAGAGTCACTTACAGCGACCCTTCGTACTACTTGAAGCTGCTGCTGCAGTTGAAATGCATTAAGGCGCCGGTTTCGCAAAGAAGTTGTTACAATAAATCGATCATCTCTCTCAGAAGTGACCCGATTCCTGCCAGATCCAGAACGGTGCGTGAACATACCAGTCTCTCGATAGCGGTTGTAGACTCTATGAACAGATGACAGGCTTAGATGCAATGTTATAGCCACAACACGCTGACTAAGTCCAGAATCCAGCAATGCCACCACTTGGGCGGCTTCTGTGGGCGAAGTATCCATATGTTTTAGAAAACAAAACTTTTTTCAGACGTCTTAAAGTCACAGTAAACAAATTAAAAGCAAAAACGTTAAAGATAAACGCAAATTTTTAGTTTTTGAACGTGAAATGTTCTCCAACTGTAGACGCACATTTGTCTCAAAATAGTGATTCATTTCATTTAGAGGATAAACAAATGAAATTCTAATTTCGAATTTTAAATTTTCGCTTACCATTGTAATTGCCAGATTGCCAGCTATACAATAACGTTTTTTTTTTTCATGGAATGAAAACTCTTTTGTATTAAATTAGGTGTTTCAATTTTTTAACAAATTAAAACGAAGGTGTTTCGGTTTTTTTGATGAGAAGTGTATTAGAACAGTCTCCTTTTATTTTTGAGTGTGGGAAATCATCAAATGACTCCTCCCGCTCTCAGTGGAGCGGAAAGGAGTATCAGACTCTTATTGACTAAAAACCATCCCTATAGCCCCATCCTTAGCCCTTTATGTTCCGGGGTAGCCTTTCGAACAATCCCGATTAGAGAACAGTCTCCTAAGGCTTAAATAACTTGAGCTTGCTACTAAATGTAGTCCTAAAAAACACTTATCTTTCATTGCTGGTCTACGCGCGCATCATTAAGAACTCAAGCCATTCGTTCGTTTGTTTAATATGGCCAATTTTATATTTCTAGATTCCGCAGGATTTAAGAACAACCTCTGTGACAGATGTACAGACAAAATCATCGCCTGATCTTAGAAACATTTTGGGTAAAGTAAAATTCCGTTGCGGTATGGTCGATGACAAAAACTGAACGAGCTTATTGACTCCAACCATTCCGCTCCAGAACACATAGGACTTAAGGAGGATGCACCAGGATTTTTTTTTTTATTGAGGTTGAGAAATCATCCAATGGCTTCTCCCGCTCTGGGTGGAGCGGAAGTGGGAATGTCAGACTTTCACTGACTAAAACCGATCCATGTTCCTTCTATAGCCCTTTATATTCCGGGGTAGCCGTAACCTTTTTCGGACAATCCCGATTAAGGATGCACTAGGATAACCCGCGAAATTCAATTTAATCTGTGTTTGCCATTTGCCGGTCAGGGTCTGGTTGTATTTTGAATAAAATACGATTCGCGGCCGAAGCAAGAACGTATTTATATAACTGTAACCATTAAAATCACCGATACAACCCTCTAAGTTCATACAGATTTACTATTTTATGAAATAATGAAATTTTAGGGCAATTCTAACTTAGGGAGATGTACCAATTATTGATTTTTATTCTGTAAACACGTACTTGCTACGGTCACGAATCATATTTCGATTCAGGTACATACTGACAATGACCTGATAATTGCAAAAACCCTATAAAAAAAATAATTTCGCGGGCTACCGTGGCGCATACCCCATAAACAGAAATGACGAAATCAGGGTGAACATATGATTGATAAAACTACGTAGGCCGTAGTGTAAGTCTTCGGCTAAAAAAACAAGTGCGAAACGTTTTTTTTTAAATAAATACATACCTGCACATGCATGTATCGTTAAAGTCATATCTGCTAACGCGCAAAGTGACCCAAGAACACCAAAAAGGACTCCACTTGCTTCTAAGAAAAAATGCTGGAACTTCCTCTCGGCGGGTTTCAGATACATTGACCCGCCAAATAATGAGCTGAACATCATAATCCCTGTCGTCATAAATAACTGGAACTGTAACAAAACTGTATTATCAGATTCATTCAATTATTTACTGTTAGTGCTGCTTTTTTTTAAATAATTTGGGTGTACTATGATTACATCTCTGCCTAACCCTTCGGCGAATAAAAGCAAGGTGTTATGTTTTTATAATCGTTTTTTTATGTGCGTTATTGGCCATGTCTATCCCTCAATAAGGGTACAGTGAAAAGCGGGAAAAATCGACAGTATAAGAAGGTACTTACTCCCATTGTACACAAAAGGACATGTATGTTCATAGTTAATGGTAGTTTAAAATTCAACGTGAAGAAAAACACGGTGAAAACTGTAGTGCCCAATAACAACATTACAAATGTAAACACAGCTGAACCCCATACTTTACGTTTATAGTCGACAGGCGTTGACTCAACTAATACTATTTTTACGGGACCCACAAATTCATGACGATTGCCTGTCGTTACAACTCCCTTGCCTTGGCATTCCAGGTCACAGGCCGCGTCGTAAGACGGTAACGCTGCCATACTTTTTATTTTTTATAGAAAACCTACAGATTTGTGTAAATACATTAAATTATTAACTTAACTAATGCTGTAATAAAATATATTTAGTGTCATTTCAAAATAACTGTCAGCTGAGCCGTCAATTATTAACGTCAAGTCAATACCTGTCAACACCACAGACAGGGATCACAGATTATGTAATCTATGTGTTTATAGTAAACCCTTAGAGATAAATGCTCTAAGAGTAAACCCCATCGTTTCTTTTTTCTAACAACAATGGCCGCTCAAAATTAAATGTTAATTTTTTTAGTTAGTGATGCGGAATAATCCATGAGAATCTACAATTATTATATTATTATTATTATATTATTCCCGCGCATCGAGTTGATTAAATTATTTGAATTTCTGTTATCATGAAAAATACTCCAAATTAGTATCCTATTTTTCAGATGCTATTATTAATAGTCTTCCCCTTAACACCTGTGACATAATGTATATTTTAATAAAAATGTGTATTAAATGCTCTTCGTAGTCGATAATTAATAAGCCACATCATCACCAAGTTCAATGTTATTGGTTTTGGTTTCTAGACACACTTCTATTATTCAGCCAGATCAAAAAGTTTCCTTACAAACTATTTTACAGGTCTCCAAAAGTGATATAATGCGCATAGAAATCTTCGCCACTGTTCGGCAACAATCGTATTCCCCGAGCGTCGGAAGACGATATGTATATAGAGTGGTTAAGTGCATTTTCTTCATGCATAATTTAGTAAGATTATGTGTTTTGTCCTAAAAGAGATAAATATTGATTTATCAGTAACGAAATTTGATTCAATAATTCCATGTAAGTAAATAGCGAGCTATAATTCATATAAGCCTAAATGTGATTTTTAATATGTTTTTTCTAGTACTTAATATGTATTTTACGTAGGTATTTTTAATTTTTTAATATTGAAAAAACGTGAAAAATGTTAGTAGGTATATTTAAATATTTTACAAAATTAACTATTTAAATTTGAATAAGATAATTAATGTTGAAATTAAATTCACCTTTGAAAACAAAACCAAGAAGGGTGTGTTATAGCAGCTCTATATAATTCCAGACAAAGAGAACACGTGTAGTCACCACCAATATAACAAGACGACTGACGGACCTTTGACTGACCGCCGACCGCCCGAATTGTTTTCGATTGTGTACACATGATATTGACTCCTATTTCTTTCGAACAAGGTGCAAAATGCAAGGGAATCGAAAAATTCAATGATTCGGGTGTTTCCGGGAATACGACAATTAGCGAAGATCTGCATGTGCATTATTAATTTGGGAGTACCTACTGTAGCTAGCAACATAAATATTATTATTATTTTGATATAACAATTTAAATGTTTATTTTGAATTACATTTTTTTTTGTTTTTTTTTAAAGGTTCGTTTTTACTTATAATGTAACTAGCTTCCGCCCGCGGCTTCGCCCGCATAATATGTTGACAAATTATACACATAAACCTTCCTCTTGAATCACTTTATCTATTAAAGAAAACCGCATCAAAATTAGTTGCGTAGTTTTAAAGATTTAAGCATACATAGGGATATATGGAGAGAGGAAGCGACTTGGTTTTATACTATGTAATGATAATTTAATAATATTGTTTTTTGTTTAAATGTCATTACTAACATTCGCTTTTCATAAGTATTTGTGTTACCTACTTACAATTTTATAGATTTTGGACATCTGAAATAAATGAATATATAGAACTATTATAATGGACCTTCAAAGTTAAAATCTTGCGAGCGCACGCTGAACAATTAATATTCGAAGAGGCTCCAATGTTTTGCGCACTGCCGGACGGGCCCACAGGACGTTTGAGAGTTTCCCGTTGCGTTACAAACTTTTATGCAGACTCGTTGACCTCAAATTTCGACTTTATTCCAAGGGATGAAAGATTCAAACACACACAAAAACAAGTTTGTGTATCAGTAATTCAGTTATGGGAGCGTGAAAAAGCGGATCGCAAGCGTACACATGGCGCTATCCCCTGTCGACGATGTCGCGCGGAAAGGCAAACTTCAATTGAAAATGAAAAAAAATGCACAAAATTTCAGCGTCCCATATCTACTAAAAATATACGATCACAAAACTTTTCAATTTTCAAGCCTTTGTTAAATCAAAACACACAGGCACAGCTAGCCCCAAAAAGGTATAAGAGTCGACAAGAATTCATTTAATTGTCTACAATCTTTGATACATTATGTATGTACCAGTTATTAAACATTGGGTATCTACTTAATTGTACAAACGTCAGCACATTAAGCTTTTCCAAACTGGAAAACATTCACACTTGAAAATAAACCTTATCCTTTTGTAATAAAGTTGAAAATCTATCAAAGAAATTTGACAGATTAGGTAGCTTGATGTACTGGCCTCTGTACAAAGGCAGAATCATGTCGGATTATTGTTGTTTTGTTCCACGAGGTTTAGGTTAGGTTACCACCAAACTGAACAATGTTTACTATGGGACCAACTCCGAAATCGTGAAAAAAATCAGCTGTTACTACATTTCGACGAGTCACGTGACCATAAATGTATAGAACAGCTGATTCTTTTTATTAGGTTCTTAACTCCTTTTATCTATATATATATATATCTATATATATAAAAGAAAGTCGGGTTTGTTCCCTCCATTATAACTCGAGATCTGCTGGACCAATTTTCATGGTTTTTGTTTCGTTGGATTTGTCTCCGCCCTGAATAGCAGAATACATTTTTTTTTTATTTGTTTTTTTTTTTTTTAGGTAGGTAGGCAGGTAGGTAGGTAGGTAGGGTAGGTATCACAGTTAAGACAGGACAACGTCTGTCGGGTCAGCTAGTTTATCTATATATAAAAATAAAAAAAAATTATAAACCCCAACACCGTTTGACCAATTACCATGGTGATTGGCACATATACCTAAAATATGTAATTTTGTATGGAGATAGTCCTCCACGCGGAAAAAGCAAGTAAAATATAAAATGATTATAAAAGTAGATACTGTACTGTAATTGTTTTATAGATCTCGACAAAGAGAATACTTTTATTAAGTCACATACACATTATCAATACAATGGATTACGGTTTATTATGTATGTATGTATGTTATCTTATTTTATTGCCAATATGAATATCGTAAACTGCTAAAATCCGTTCCGGACAGAGTGAATGATTTTATTATGACAGAACTACCTATTATATCTAATGTTGTATTGTTAAGAGACCATTACATTATACGTAACATTCCTCATAATACTTCCCTCCCATCCCTCATCATCAGCCTACAGTAGTCTAATGCTGGATGTAGGCCTTTCTAATTGCACTAACTCTCATCCAGCTGTTACCCGCCGCCCTGCAAAAATCGTCGCTCCACCTAGCCTAAGTAAGCCTTGCTGATTCGCGGTCTCCACTCAAGAAGTCTACCCTAATAGTCAACGGCTAATATGGCCGACTAGCAAGCTGAATACGCAACATTATCTTGCTTATTAATTTATTAAACTTTTTCGCACACAATTAAGGTACAAAGGCGGACTTAATGCCTTAGGCATTCTCTACCAATCCACCAAGGGCCAACGGGCATAGGATGATTTCCCAGCTATAAAAAAAGGGGGCCTTATTCTGTGAGCTATGTCAAAAACTTTGGTTCTTTGCCGGTTTGGTTCTCCCGAAGAGTAACGGTGGAGTTTCTTGTCCATTCTTCTCCATACGAAACTACAATTTGGAAGGGGCGACTAGAATCAATTCTATTTCTTGTTTATTTTGACGTTCAAAAGTGCCTTTCTTGTGCCTATTTGAAATAAATTATTTGACTTTTTGACTTTGATTACCTGGTTACAGATTTGATTCCTCGAATAGCCGGTTCACAATGTGACCTTAAATGACTGAATCAGCCATACCGTGAGCTCTGACGTTTTGGTTCCGTAAATCATAATGGCTAGCCTCTACATTACAGGATTTAGACCACAAGCTCAGTAAAGACTTTAGCCAATATAACAGACTATTAACAACCTTCTTCTTCTGTAGATTTTCCAAGAAAATCAACTGAATGAAATCTTGACCCTTAAAATGATAACTTTGTCGCCTGTTACGATCCCCATACTAAGCGATGGTCGGTTTGTTTGTTGCCACACAGAAAACATGCTCATTTAGAAATAATATATTACGCCCTACTTAATATTAGGCCCATATGACATTCTTATATCGTAACAAAACCAAACTATTTTCCTGTTGGTGCACCGTCCTATACATACTTCCGATAAACTAGTATATTTTAGCATTGTTATTGAGAGCAGGGGTTCGCGCGAATCCGGTAGTTATCATAAAAAGTAATGATGCTAACCGTCATATCAATATCTACAAATTGTTTTATTTTATGATAAAATCGCCATCAGTGTCATATAGTGTGTGTATTACAAATGGTGCAATAGATACCGGATACAGATAACATAATCAAATGGGACCATTATCCCACATAGTCTTTGGAGAAAGTAAAGTAATACTAAATATTCCAGTACAGTATTCGGAATACAGGGTATACAGGACATGGTCGCACAAACTGTCACCATAAATTCAGTACTGGATTCCAGACCCACAAGCGCTAAAATTTCTGGTCGGTTATTAAAAATAAACAGCTGATCAATACATTTTGACTCCCAACTTTATTGTAATATACACAAATCTGTAGTACAATATACAAATTCAAACTAAAATATATATATATAAAATTCGTCCGCATCGCTGTCATTCAGAAAGGGGCCGAAAAGGCTTTTTTTTTTAGGGTGGGAAATCATCCAATGACTTCTCCCGCTCTGGATAGTGCGGAAGGGAGTCTCAGACTAAAACCCATCCATGTTCCTTCCTTAGCCTTTTATGTTCCGGGTTAGCGGTAACCCTTTCGGACAATGTCGCTTGGCCCAAAAGGCTGGCAGCGCTGCTACGTTGTTTGGCAATGCTTATTAAATTATTTGACATAAAAATTGGACTGCCCTCTGATAACGTGTAGAGTCGATAGTCAAACTCATGGTTACCTTTGGTGTGTTATTTCTACTCATTGCTGTCGTTTTCTTTTATATCAATTCACCAAGTATGGATTATGTAAGTAATGTTGTTGAAAATCATCGGAATATCCAGAAATTCAATCTTTTAAAAAAATATTGACACACACGAATTAGTTGCACAGGAAGAATAGACATAACAATTACCAGACTGCAAATACAAAAAAAGCGTAGAAGTAGCCGTGTTCCCCAAACTAGGCACAGCCTGTATCTTGGTGGCCCAATATTAAAAGAACATGCAGATTGTAAGTAAGTGTAACACAGACGCGGGATTGTCCGAAAGGGTTGCCGCTACCCCAGAACAGAAAGGGCTAAGGAAGGAACATAGATGGGTTTTAGACAGTTAGAGTCTGACACTCCCTTCCGCTCCACCCAGAGCGGGAGAAGTCATTGGATGATTTTCCAGCATTAATAAAACAAAAAAAAGTGTAACACAGCACAGCGAAAATATGCTGGATACATTAAGCCCGCATCAGTCTAGCATGGTATCCATTCTTCATCTTCGAACAATTTTCTATGATATACAGCTGTCACGTTCACTTACAGGGCTAAAAGTCTACTATTACTTCAATACCTTCCTCGTCATCTCTATCCTTAGTCATCATCTTTTAGCCGGGAATCATCCACAACTGGATATAGGTGTCCCCTTTCTTCTGCCATACTCCCCTTTTGTTTGAGGGTGAGAAATCATCAAATGACCCCACCCGCTCTGGGTGGAGCGGAAGGAAGTATCAGACTCTTACTGACTGAAACCCATACCTGTTCCTTCACACCTGAAATTGCAATATACTTCTAAAATAAAACCCGCAATAGTTTTCTAATTAACGCCACCTCCCTTGCCTCTGTTCAACCATCTTTCTAATAGATTTCGTCTGAATCCAACCTTATGTTAATAAACACGTAATTACACCGAGACAATCCGAAAATGACCAGCTTTGTGTTTTTAATGCTCATTCAGGGATGAAGCCATAATCCCCGACAAAATGACTCCACCTCAGAGATTCAGCCTTCTCCTGACAAAACGATACGACGCCGCGCCTACCACCATTACATTTTATTACTGCAAAGGTACACGGGTTTGCTTTTTTGACGTGTAAATATAAGAAATTGTCGTAATAAAAGTGAATATCTTGGGTCGCCTTAATACAAAGAATAATTTGTTTGAACCTAAAAAGTGTCGCAGAAAATATTTTGGAGTAAACAGCGCTTGTAAAATTTTTATGTTCGTGGGATGGGGTGACAATCTGGTTTGTGAAAAGAAGTAGTATTTGCGCTTTGGTTGGCACAAGAGATTTAATGACCCGTTGATATCCAACTGAGCTTAGCGTCCTCCGTGTAATTTGTTTTTTTTTTATTCTAAAAGATTAATGAAATCTACTCGCTTGCTGTTATCCAGGACCTAAGTTACGCATGTTTTATCAAAATCATTAAATCCTAAGGCCGCGGGGTCCGAGTGCTCATAGCTTGTTAAACGATGTCTCCAAACGGCTGGTTGACATTTCCTGTGCCCTGACTTTTATCTTGGCCAGAGTTTAAGCATTGCCATAAAACATGGCAATGCTGTCAGTTTTTTGGGTACATTAGCAGTCGACAGCGATGCGGAGGAACTTTTCGACACCATACATAATTTAGTTTGTCAATAGTTTTATTTACGTACGTAATACCCATATATTTGGTTGTATATTGTTACATGTAAGAATGGAAATAAATATTACCAATTAGTTGCCAAATAAATGAAAGACTCAAGAAACTAACAAACATTGCAAGCACTGCCGTTGGCGTAATTAAAAATACCTCTACAAATCACTTGTATGAAAGTCTGTCACAATAGTTTCCCAAAACAGAGGTAAATACTCATGGAGCCTTATGAGACAGAGCAAGCTCTGCTTTATATTTACCAAAATCCAACTCAATGTTTTCCAGAAAATACTAATCTAATATTAGGGTTGGAATCAATTTATAAAGCCGGTCACTAATCCAATGCCACATTCCATTTGTGTTAAGCTCTCCAGCCATGTCCTGTGTGCTTGCTAAATTCTACGATGGAATAACAAACACAAAATGTAATCGTAAGTATGTATATGTGCAATCTACGTAATAATATGACATTACCCTCCTGTATTCCTTCCCTTGACTGGAGAGAGTGGAGTAAAAGCAATAAGACCACGGAAAATACGAAGAAACCAATAAACATTGAAACGTTTATCAAATTGCAATAAACTCGTACACTATGATACACAAACACTAGCAATTGTAAAACCCTTATAAATTCCAGGCAACATAACATAATTTTTTAAACATAATATTTTTGAATGTTTATTGTACAGCGTACAATAAACATTCAAAAATATGACCACTATAAACACATTTTAAACTTATTGATAACCCGGTGGAATCAATTTCAAAAACTGTACCATAAAATACTAAGCGAAGGAATTAATTCGATTGGCAAAGCAATTACGGCCAGTCACGATGGCCAGTGATTCATGATCTTCATTACGACGTAAATCATTTATGGTGGACGTGTGAATTTACATAGGGCCTTCAAGAATTTCTATAAACATGCAAATTCATAAGGTGAAAAATTTGCGATCGCCAACGGGACAACGTCGTCGCGATTTTTTTTTTTACGAATCAAACTGTGGTGCTACGGTAGTTCATTGAATTTGCACGTCGATGCAGTTACTACGTTTTATATCTTTGCAATCACTTGATATATTGTGAAGGCTGGGTAGATAAGATTCTGCTGTTCTGTTTCTAGAAGTAAACTATCAGGAAATCAAGCAAACTCATGATTGTACTTTATTTTATTGTAACGGTTTCGATTAGATAATGGGATAAACCTGTTATTAACCCGGATTCAATTAGATAAAGACTTATGTCTACTTCATCGGTGTTAGGACATTATGGTAATATGGTACAGTTAAAAACACAACATTTAAAAAATGGGATATATTTTCCATCGCTGTAAATGAACCATCCATCCTGTTTTTTTATTACCTACTGAAAGCTTACGGGTTACATTAGCTTGTTATCATTGAGCTGAAATTCAACTGAAAGTGTCTTTCCCAATTAATCTTTTGACGCCATTGTCACATATACGTGACAAGCAAGCGCATGCTCTGTACACCAACGTGACAATGTCTGTACACTATTAACACGAAATAAACAATTATCCAAATAATTACTTTTGTGAGTGTTTATACAGATATATTAAAAATTTAAGCTCTCGTACGTATTTAATGATATGAAACAAATTATAAGACACCATGGATTTTGGGAAATTCATGTTAACAAAAAGAAATAAATTTGTAGCTTGGCGTGGAGGGCACGCGCGTGCGTTTTTGCTGTGGCGTTCAAAAGGTTAATAAATAATGTTAACCAAACATACTGTTGAGAATTGATCAATTGACAGTAGTTGTCTATGAAGAAAAAGAAGTTAAGTCAAGTCAGCTGTCATGTCACTGTCAATATAAAGTATTCTTTGATGCACATGTAGAAATTGAAACCGTTTAATAAACTGTACTTATGTCGACTTTGGACTCAAGTTATTTGCAACAACAAACCCAAACCCACTGTAATTCCACAACAGGTTATGGGCCCAGAGGAGCTGTGAAAGGGTTTCGTTGGACGCAAGGTCAGGAAAGCGACGGAAAAGTCGAGAAAGGAGTTCAAAAAACGTCAGAACCGGCAAAGTCAGTGACGTTGGAGCATCCATCGCACAGCAAGTCAACGTTGAACATTGAACAACGTACACGCAAGTCGCTTTAAGTCAGAAAATCGCCACGAAAGATTGTAAATTCATTTGTTTTTTTTTAATTGTCAGAAGTCAGTCAAATTGTAGAATTTAAAACAAAATGGATACTGTAAAATCTCAGTTGGAGATGTTAGGTGAAGATAGTCAAGGAAATGTCAATTTCATTTCATGTCGATTTAAATTAAACCTAGCACTCAAGTATAAAGACCTGTATGATATTGTGTCAGGCACGAAAGTCAGACCAGCAGGTGCTGCGTCAGAAGCAACCGTTTCAGCTTGGACAAAGAAAGATATCGAAGCTCAAACATTGATAGGTTTAAATGTAAACAGTAAGATTGCTAACAAAATTGCAAATTGTAAAACTGCCAAAGACATGATAGACAAATTAGTTAGTTTGTATGGCACAAAGACTGATGTAACCTTAGAAACGTCCCGAATCAAATTCTTTACCTTTGAGTATGATCAGAACAAGTCAGCA
This sequence comes from Hyppa rectilinea, assembly GCA_951799385.1. NCBI lineage: Eukaryota > Metazoa > Arthropoda > Insecta > Lepidoptera > Noctuidae > Hyppa > Hyppa rectilinea. The sequence goes on from OX637314.1 coordinate 9,173,783, forward strand.
GTTGAGAATTGTATGGAGATTATGGATCTGGCTGAAGAAGTGTCGACTGAAAAAGATCCTATGAGAGAAAGTTGGGTCACGACGAGGATCCTAAGTGTCCTACCGCCAAAATTGGCGCATTTCAGAACAGCATGGAACAACGTGATGGGACCCACAAAGAATTTGGAAACTCTCATCGAACGTCTGAGACTTGAGGACGAGCAACTCAAGGAACCGACGACAAACGCAGAGGGCAGCACTAGCAACGCTCTCATGGCACGACGTGACAAACGAGGAAAGTCGTCAAGCAAGCAGGACAAGCCACAGTTCGCATGTTACAAATGTGGGAAGCCAGGTCATGTGATCAAGGAGTGTAAAGGAAAGGCATGTCAGAAGTACATTGATTATTGCAAGAAGAAATACTCATGCAATAATTGTAAGCAGAAAGGTCACTTCGCAATGGATTGTCCCTCCCGAGAAGAAGGAAATAAGTCAGCATATGGGAGAATCAGAAAGGGACTCTTGACCACAGCATTCTCGACAGTGGACAACGACATCTCGCAGGATAGGGCAACTTCATGGTATCAAGATTGTGGAGCAAGCCAACATATGACGTCTCATCGAGAATGGTTTGTACAGCTTCATGAGTTGGACGAGCCAATTCCAATTGTGATCGGAGACTCAACCAGGCTAGATGGCGTTGCAGTCGGGAACATTGAGATGGAGGCTTTTGATGGTCAAAAGTGGTATCCAGTGGTACTTGAAGATGTGATCTATTACCAAATCTCAACTTTAATCTTTTCTCAGTCAGTCAGCTGCTAGACAAGGGACATGTACAGAAGGCAAATGGAAACGAGTCAACATTCTACTGCAAGGATAGCAATGAGATTGTGGCAATAGCAAGGCGCAAAGGAAATTTGTACAAAATGATGCTGAGAAGAGAAGAAGAGACAAGTCTGATGGTCCAGTCGATCAAAGTGTGGCATGAACGACTCGCCCATCAAAACGTGAAGTATGTGAGGGACATACTGAAGAGAAGAGGGATCAAGTATGTTGATGACTGGAATAACTATGTGTGCACAGGGTGCTCATATGGCAAGCAACATCGATCCGCACATCCGAACAATCCCAAGACAGCCCAGCAGTTGTTAGATCTCGTGCATGTCGACACCGGCGAGATGAACATCCCATCTCTGGGAGGATCAAGGTACTGGCTCATGTTGAAGGACGACTACTCTCACTACAGAAGCTGCTATTTTATGAAAACGAAAAGTGAGGCCCCAGAGAAAATTGCAAGCTACCTGAGACTTGTTGAAAATCAACTAGGGAGGACAGTGAAGAGTCTGAGATCTGACAACGGCACAGAACTGAAGAACGCAAAAACTAAAGAGTTGATGGACAAGTTGGGAATCTTTCACACCTTTACGAATGTACACACGCCAGAGCAAAATGGACGGGTTGAAAGAGAGATGAGAACGATTGTCGAAGCAGCCAGGGCAGCGATACATGCAGATGATCTGGACGAGAGACTATGGGCAGAGGCAATGAACCACGTGATCTTCACGATCAACCAAACAGGAACCAGCAACGTACCAGGAAAGAGTCCAGCAGAATTGTGGTTTGGAAGGAAAATGAAGATTGAGAAACTGCGACCTTTTGGCTGTGAATGTTATGTGCTGACCCAAGCACAGAAGAGAGGCAAGATAAATAGAAAATCAGAAAAGGGAATTCTGGTTGGCTATGACATTGATTCACCCTGCTACAGGATTTATATGAAAGAGAAAAGAGAGGTCATCAGTTCGGACAATGTAATCTTCGACGAAGAAAAGACACGACAGAGGCAAGGCACTGAACTTGAGACATCGGCAACAGAGGGCAAAACTGAGAAGCAAGAAGAAAGCAGCAGCGAGTCAGACGAAGAAGAGGACAACTGGACGACCGGAGAAAGTGAAGATGGAAGTGGGATACAACCGCCAGAAGAAGAGTCAGGAAGAAGAATTTTGCGAGATCGTCGAACTTTGCAACCACCACCGAGACTGAGAGATTACGTACTTGACACCAGACGTGGAGAAAGGAGCGCACTAGCAGCAATGATTGGAGAAACTGAAGACATCCCGGTGAGTGAGGCTCTCAAAGATGAGAACTGGAGACAGGCAATGCAGGAGGAGTACGATTCGCTAATGGAAATGAAAACTTGGAAACTGGTGGACTGTCCTGAAGGAGTGAAACCTATCACATGTCGGTGGGTACTTCGAAAGAAAGCAGATGGTAGATACAAGGCCAGACTCGTGGCAAGAGGATTTGAACAGAAGGAAGGAGTGGACTACGCAGAAACATTCAGCCCAGTAGCCCGCCATGCATCGATTCGATTACTTTTGAGTCACGCAGCGTCAGAGAGAATGAAGTTGGTATCGTTCGATGTGAAAACGGCATTCTTGTATGGGAACCTGGAGCAAGTCATCTATATGAACCAGCCTGAAGGGTTCGACGATGGATCAGGAAAAGTCTGTAAGTTGGATAAGAGTCTTTACGGGCTCAAACAAGCCCCAAAGATGTGGAACGAGAGAGTCACGACACACTTCGAAGAGAAGATTGGCCTGATCCCCACAGACGACGACCCGTGTATTTACTATAATAAGGACAAGAGCATTATGCTCTCACTCTTCGTGGATGATGGATTGATAGCTGGGAAGGATGACAAGGAGATATATAGACTCTTGAGAGAGATAAGTAAGGAATTTCAAATCACATACAGCAAGACAGCACAGGACAAGTTGACGTATTTGGGAATGGAAATCAAGATCGACAAAGATGGTATCTTCGTGAATCAGCCTCAGTACACGGAGAAGATCTTGAAGAAGATGAAACTAGAACAGTGCAACCCAGCATCCATACCCATTGAGCAAGGAATGATCACCAAGAAGACAGACTTCAAGAACGACGAGGCACTTCCGGCAAACAACAACTATCGTGAGGCGATAGGGAGTTTATTGTACCTAGCAACAATAACTCGGCCAGACATCAGCTTCGCCGTGAACTACCTCAGTCGATTCTGCAACAAGCCCATGAAAAGCCATCAGGCGATGGTGAAACGTGTGTTCCAGTACTTGAGAGAAACAATTGGAATCTACTTCGGAGGAGGCAAAGAACTCGTGGCATATACCGATTCAGATTTTGGAGGAGATCCAGAGACAGCAAAGTCAACGAGTGGAGTGTTGGTGATGAGAGGAGGACCAGTGATCTGGTACTCACAGAAGCAGCGTTTGGTAGCGACTTCAACTGCAGAAGCCGAGTACCGAGCCGCTGTGACAGCGATTGACGATGTGTGCTGGATCAAGAGAATCGCACTGGAACTTGGTATCCTGAAAAGTGATCAGCCGATCAACCTGAAAGTCGACAACATGTCAGCCATTCACATGTTGCAGAATGCTCATGAAGGAAAAGCGACCAGAGGAAAGAAACATATTGAGATACCACGAAAGTACATTCAGCAACACGTCGGCAACACCGTGACACTGCAGCACGTCGAGAGCAGCAAACAGATTGCAGACATTCTCACCAAGCCACTCAACAGGAGAATTTTTGAGACGCTCCGCGGTAAATTCATCAAGGAGGAGTGTTGAGAATTGATCAATTGACAGTAGTTGTCTATGAAGAAAAAGAAGTTAAGTCAAGTCAGCTGTCATGTCACTGTCAATATAAAGTATTCTTTGATGCACATATTGTAAGAAATTGAAACCGTTTAATAAACTGTACTTATGTCGACTTTGGACTCAAGTTATTTGCAACAACAAACCCAAATCCACTGTAATTCCACAACACATACACAATGTAATATTTTATTATCATTTTAATCATCGCAAAGCACACATACTTATCGCATGACACACACATACGGCAGAATGATAGACAAACCGCATGTTTTCGTACCTATTATACGCTTAGAGCATTTAACCTATGGAGATGGCAAGCGGCGAATAATCGAACAACTTTTTCTGCCACTTTTTGCGGGGGGCGAGGAAAACACATACAGCACACTTCTTAAATTTGACAACCACACACAGGGACATGCTTCCTATTGCTACAAACGCTCACTAAGAAATTATAGACACACAGTGAAAAAACACATACACATTGACAAATTTGTGCGTATCTATGCAATTGTCCTACGACAACAAACACAAACTACTAGTGTTGAGGCACAAGGAATGAGTGGTATTTAATGAACGAATAAAAAGTTCTGTTTCCTTTTCTTGGAAAAAATACGTTTAATGATTAGTGCCTGCGAAACTACGTAGGTAGCCGCCAGTAATCACAAAACAATTTATAGTGCTATAGAAAAAGAACGATTGTATTTATTTTTATAGTCAATTTTTTTTTCTTATTTCTCAATAATATTATATTGATTGCATATCATTCTGCATTTAGGGTCGGCAATTCGGAATTCATACCCCATTCTTTAAAACGGGCTTTCATTTATATACACGTGTCAAAAATTTAGAAAGGGGACAATATCAATACGTAGTATAAAACAAAGTCGCTTTCTCTGTCCCTATATCCCTATGTATGCTTAAATCTTTAAAACTACGCAACGGATTTTGATGCGGGTTTTTGTAATAGATATAGTGATTCAGGAGGAAAGTTTATGTGTATAATTTGTCGGCATATTTTGCGGGCGAAGCCACGGGCGGAAGCTAGTAAATAATAGAATAAGACAATCAATCAGATGTACTTTTATTATTTTGTTATGAATGACAGTTTTACACGTCGGTTTTAATAGGATACATTAGCCAAATCAAAATGCCAGCATATGAAGGGGCCCGTTAGGGCCGAAGCCTGCCGGGTAAGCGGGATTGTCCGAAAGGGTTACCACTACCCGGGAACAAAAAAGGGGTAAAGAAGGAACATGCATGGGTTTTAGTCAGTAAGAGACTGACACTCCTTTCCACTCCACCCAGAGCGGGAGGAGTCATTTGAAGATTTCCCACCCTCAAAACAAAAGCCACATCAGAGCACGCGCCCTTCGAATCGAAACCGAAATCGGAATTGGCATTATTTAAGTTGGTAGGCATTAGACCTAATGCATCTATATAATATAAAAGAAAGACGGGTTTGTTCCCTTCGTTATAACTCGAGATCTGCTGGACCAATTTTCATGGTTTTTGTTTCGTTGGATTTATCTCCGCCCTGAATAGCAGAATACATTTTTTTTTTTTTTTTTTTAGTTAGGGTAGGTAGGTAGGTAGGGTAGGGTAGGTAGGTAGGTAGGTAGGGTAGGTAGGTAGGTAGGGTAGGGTAGGTAGGTAGGTAGGGTAGGGTAGGTAGGTAGGTAGGGTAGGGTAGGTAGGTAGGTAGGGTAGGTAGGTAGGGTAGGTAGGTAGGTAGGGTAGGGTAGGTAGGTAGGTAGGGTAGGTAGGTAGGTAGGGTAGGGTAGGTAGGTAGGTAGGTAAGTAGGGTAAGTAGGGTGGGTAGGTAGGGTAGGTAGGGTGGGTAGGTAGGGTAGGTAGGGTAGGTAGGGTAGGTAGCTAGGTAGGTAGGGTAGGTAGCTAGGTAGGTAGGGTAGGTAGCTAGGTAGGTAGGGTAGGTAGCTAGGTAGGTAGGGTAGGTAGGCAGGTAGGTAGGTAGGTAGGGTAGGTGTCACAGTTAAGACAGGACAACGTCTGTCGGGTCAGCTAGTTTTAAATAAATTGTGATTTTAGGTCACTTAATGAACGTAGGTATAGCTCCATTTCTTCCCACAGTGTAGTAATATTTTAATAATACAGCTCTTCCAGGTGGTGGTTGGCACCCTGAACTTGTTGCATACTCAGTTATTTTACTTAGGGTGCATATATTCATGAATATAACCGGAAAACTTCGGAAAAACTCGTTACGGAAAATGTAAATATATGAGCTGTGGCCCCTCCCACATTAGAATCGGTTAAAAGCATTGTCTTGTTTTCCCGCGCAACGAGATGTTGGGGTCTTAGCGGCTTTCAAGATTCCTTGAAGTTGCTAAAAGTTCTCTCACATTTGTGTTTTCCGCTTAAACGATGTATCGTCTTTTGAACAACATTCTCATGCTTGTGAGTTTGATAAAGTGTCTATTTTCGTTTTTCGCAGCTTGATTAACAGCGATGTTTATGCCAAACTTACGTGAAGTGCCTACAACGTAACACTTTTTGTGGATCACCAAAACTAACTTAGAAAATGCTCTTCTCTCTTGCTCTTTGCTCTATACTGTTTATAACATCAATGGAATGGGCCGTATACGCAATAAAACAACCAGTTCGTTTTCAATAACAAACATATAAATAAAACCGGCAAGTTTGGCGATATTTTAATGATGATCAAACAATCTGCGCAACACTATCCAGGCGTCACCATGATTGTTGCTATAAATCTCACCGCGTGTTTCAACAATAATTGCATCCATAAACTTCACGGTTGACATGCAAAAAGTAATAAAAATCCGTCCGAGCACAGCTTTAGTGCACTATAGTTGTATGAAACTGCGTATACACTACGGTTGCGCGTCGATAGTTACATTGTCAGCTGATTTGTGCATTGTTAGCTTTTGTTGTGAGCTTGCGATCTATATCGTGTTAAACAAAAAGTAGAATAGAAATAGGTGTTCATGAACAGGCAGCATGCAATAGCCTTCCCCAGATAGATAGATAGCGTGTATTTTTTTCTACTTACACCATAAGAGTATCATAGATACAACGTAATTTTAACCATAAGTTTAAGTCGACCCAATCGATACCTTTAGAAAATGCATAGCAAGCCACCGCCAAGTGATGTGAACAACTCGACATTCAAGAGAAACTCGTTTCAAAATGTTACCAACGCATTGTTTTAAGAGAATATTTGAAATATAGAGCCAACTCGATGAAGTACCGCGCACATTGTGGAAACTATTCTTAACAATAGAGGTCTTTGATTAAGCCGCACTCCATTCGTGGTAGACCCAATATAAAGTGTACGAGACGGAATAAAACGTACGTCTGACAAAGAACGTTACATTAACTTTGTCAAGTCTATAACAGCGTCGTTCGCCTCCAATTTGCGTACACCCTCTGTTCAAGTTCCAAAGCGGTTTTTGTTTCATTAAGTTCGCTACTCTAGGCTCGAGAATATAGGTCCTAGGCCATTGTTGTCTCGTCTCATTGTGATATTCAGGCTAGTGGCAGTCAACGAGCAATTTTCTCATTCGCCATTATGCGCTGTTATTATTCTCATTGTTTGAGACACATACATATTGTCTTATTAACGCTCTAATGCGGCAGAGTAGCGGCGTTAAATAGAAAACAATTGCGGGTTCGTTTTAGAAGTATATTGCAATTTCAGCCTAAAATGTTGAGTTGTTGCATTGGAACTGAAATCTGAAAACACTAAGTCTGTGTGACTAACCTGGTTTCGGAGTTTTTTATGCTGCACATGGGCCTCTCACTTAGCTTCACTTGCTGTTGAGAAATATCTCTCAAGCATGCCGGATTCCTCTTCTTTCTTACACCGTTTTTAAGCAAGTGACAATTATTACAACACGCCCATGAATCTGAAAAGTCAGAGACGCGTGCCTTAGTTTATAAATCGAGACCTTAGACTTGGCAGTCCGACGGTCACACCACTAGGCCATCACTGCTATCAGTTACTTTTTACTATCGAATCCTCAACGAGTTCCTCTAAGGAAAATCCCCAAATTATGATGTCCCTTTTATAATACTTTTCTACAATCTACAAACGAATACACTTTCTATAGTCGCAGTATCTATGAGGAGTTTTTCCCGCTTATTATTTTTAACAGTTATGTCCCCTCTGAGCCGGTGCTATCGTTAGTAGGGCGGCGACCCCCAGGTGCCAACCTTCATTAATCTTATTCCCTTGCGCGGAACTCAAAGAATCTTAATTTGAAGTTTCGACGCTCCTCTTTATCAGAACTATGCAAAAAGAATCCTTCGAAGGTATTCATTATAACGAGATAAGGGAGAAGGGATATTTTTCATTGTTTAAAATTTTCCTTCGGCTCTGTTTGTTAACTGTTTTATTAAAGAGAATTTCATTATTCCTGTTTTTTTTCAGAATCTAAACAATTTTCCGAAATATCGCAAAGTTAAATGTCGAAAAAGAAACTTAATACATCCTGACATAAAAGTTACTTTAACACCCAACTGTCTCGATACTTAGCAACTAACGTAAAAGAGTGACTCACGGTTGTAACTCACTAATCTTGTCGGAGATAAAATAACGAAAGTAGAGGGTAGGTACATCTTTAGTTAGTAACATTAAGACGGCATCTAAAGGTGCTCGAGCATGTCTGAGAGCCCAAGTTTGACCGGTGCAGGGAAACCGTAGCGTCTTAATGAACTTCTAAAGTTCTCCCCAACATTCCCCGCGATACATAAAGGAACTTGCGGCTTAGATAATAAGTTTGTAATTGCTATAGCAACTCCTGAGTGATGTTAAATTTCGTGGTCAGTGCAGAGTTGTAGTTGAGGTTACATTGGCTTTATATTAAACAGAGATGTACGATATGTACATCGCTTCTGGTTTATAAAGCACATGGCGTTCATTTGGAAATAATTTAGGTTCAGTATTATGTTTACCCGTCATTAGAGGAAAACTGGGGACCAATTCTGTAACTTCGAGTTAAGCAACACGACATTGACACTATCGACACACTACAGACATTACCTATGTTGTGACTGTTGCAAAGGAGATTGTTCTACGCCCATACATTGTTCGCCCTGGAGCCAACAGCATAGAAAAATTCATTTTCTATTTGTAAACTGCCCCTAGTAGCCCATAAGAACAAAGTTTCTTGACGGACACTTTAGAGAAAAGATTTATTTAAAGAAAAGGAACAGATTTTGAGGTTATTTTTAATAAAAGAAAACTTAAGTACCTAATTCCTTCTAAAATCGCTATTTCTGGTTTCTACAAAGCATTAAACTTCAAATACAGTAAAATACGTAGTACATATATATCGATGGTAAAATATTACCGTAAATACAGTTGTATTATGCCTTTTAGGTACAGTTATTATTTATTGGTTGAAGTTTACTTTATGCGAAGTCCGTTATCCGTTGTCAAAATGCTAAGGTGTCGTTTAAGCAGATCACAGAATCAGTTATTCGAAGCCAGGTCACGTTGAAAGCAATCCAAATTGTAGTCCGTTAAACAGAAAGAAAATCAAAAACGCCAAAAGAAATCGCCAAATAGAGGTATTCACAACAACACAGCCACAGGCACCGACTGACGTAGTGACGTAGAGATGCTCTCTTGAAGATCAATCATTGTATAGGTATCGATTATCAATGACCACCTATGGACAACACGGTTGGCGCAGCGGTTGAGCGATTGACTGCTGCGCTGCATGTCGCGGGTTCGATTCCCGCACGGAACAAATATTTGTACGACCTGCAAGTATTTGTTACGGGTCTGGGTGTTTTTCTATCTATAATATGTATGTATTTACAAAAAAAACGTATATAAGTAGTTTATCAGCCATCTCGTTACCATAACACAAGCATTAGGTTGCTTAGCTTGGGACGATAAGTACGGCGTTGTGTGAAATGTCGAAGGATATATTATTATTATATTACCTATTTATTCTGTGGTTTTAATTTAGTAGACCAAAATGACAGATCAATATGTCAAATGTAAATTAATTTGTTCCGTTTCAAACATAAACACGTTGTTGCTATGATTCGCTAAAATAAAATATTTTGTTCCCAACGAACAAAGTGTAACGTTTTAGTTTGCGACATTTAAAAATAGAGTTTAAGTACTTAAAAAGTAAAAATATGGCTATTGAAGTCGTGAAATGGTTATGAGAACAATTCACTAGAGTTAATGACATTTCAATCGTTAAATGAGAGATTTTCTGACAAGTGAAAAAACATAGTTCAATAGATGGCGTGGGTAAAAAATACGTCTTTGTTTTACTGGCTACTGATAACAAAAATAAGATCCGTAAATAAGAAAGCTTATTTGATGTCAAAAACCTGAGACAGTGACGTATTTTTTACCAACGCCTTTTTTGAACTAATATTTTCTCACTTGTGAGAAAATCCCTCAATCGACTAGTAAATACATACATTTTGTGAGTTTGTTTTGTTCATTATATTTTCATCATAATCGTGCTAGGCCATATTCATCATAAGTTCCATTAAAATGTTCACGGAACTAATTCCATGAAAAAAATATGCATGAAAAACTTTTATATTGCACATTTTCAATGTTTTGGAAGTGATAAATATCGAACATCCATTATTTATCACTAGATATTATGGACATCGTCGTCGATATCGATATGTATGTAATATGAGCGAGAGCGACACTGTCAAATCTTTTGTGACATTCACATTGACAATTCCTTGAAAGATGGCGAGTTCAGTTGGTAATAAAATCAATGAGGTCACTTTTAAAAACCTATTAAGAATTAAACAGTGTCCGCTTGAATTTATTATTTTTAAAAAGCATATTAAAATACAATTAAAATTAACGTACACGTCAAATGTTTGTTGGTTATAGGGCGGTCTAGAACAATCTCCTTTGGTATTCTGCAAAAACTTCAATGGCCTTTCAGTGGTGGCTCAGTAGTGTATCAATAGTGTGATAGTACAATAGTTTTTAGTGGTAAAATATTTACAGACTTTGGCCGTCACGGTGACTTTGACACATTATAGTGGTGCAAACGACCAATTATTTCAATACTCTTATTATGGCGTTTTAATGGCACTACAGTGGTAAGTCAATGACCACAACTAATTTGTAAAATACCAAATGTCAATGAATAGTCTATTGAGACACTACTTACACACTACCGACATACTATTGACAAGCTGGTTATTTTACAGAATTGGGCCCCAGTATTAGTAACATCCTTTGTTTTATCGACAGTTTTGTATGGACTTTTCATATCTTTCACTCTCTTCAGATTTAGTTTGAAATATTAGGGGTTACTACTAACTGGAAGAGAATCCCTAACCGAATGCTCATCTAAAAATGTAGATGCTGACGACACGGTTGGCGCAGTGGTTGAGCGATTGACTGCTGCGCACTATGTCGCGGGTTCGATTCCGGCACGGAACAAATATTTGTACGACCTGCAAGTATTTGTTACGAGTCTGGGTGTTTTTCTATCTATAATATGGATGTATTTACAAAAAAAAATGTATGTAAGTAGTTTATCAGCCATCTCGTTAACATAACACAAGCATTAGGTTGCTTAGCTTGGGACGATAGGGCGTTGTGTGAAATGTCCAAGGATATTATTATTAGATGGAAATAATATTGGTTGGTTTTGCTTAAACTTAGAATGAGACTCAAAAGAAGTAAAGGCCGTTTCTTCTTTTATTTTCCAATCAATTAAATGGCGTACTAAAATAAAATCAGTATTACGGTGTAAGCTCCAGAGCTTCAAAACTACCCGCATTTTGTCCAAAGTGCTCCGTTCTCTTTCATTATGTAAGTACTTTCTAAAAGATAACGCTAAAAGACTCGGCGCCTTTAAACACTAAGAGAGCAATATCGAGGAATCGTTTCGATATTCTGTTTCACTTATCAAAACAATGGAACTGAAATTCGTTAGCTCCCCTCGAGAACCATTTATTTCTTCGACCCATTTCGATTTTCTAAAATAATAAGTTTTGTCTTTTGTAGGTATGATTCGCAAAAGATTTTATTCAATAATTTATTTCAGGTTAGCTATCCACCCCATAATAGAACAACTAAATTCAAAATTTTATGTGTGGTAGTTAGATGATCGGACCCTGGGTGGTGACGTAGGCACTGTTCTAAAGGATCTCTAATTCCGAAAGCACCAGTTCCATTCTTTGACTTGACCGAAACTACAAACTGACGTTTGTTTCAATGCCCGCAGACAATCGACTATGCAGAACTTCATTTCAAAGTGGTATCTGGCCTCCCGAATACATATATCGAAGGGGTCACAATGAGACACGTATAAAGTTTGCGCGCTTCGACTTGACCGAGTCTAGCTTGACGTCCTTGCAAGTTGACCAGAGTGCGCAGCGGAGTGGAACAGCTCTTGACCATACTCTTAGTCTAACTTTTCGTTTTGTTGATTTTATGAAGATCCAATATTATAGCCTAGAAACAACTTCAGACTTTCTCATTTCACCCCCAACACATCAAAAACGCCCACTAAAATCCACAACGGAACGGAACGGGCAGGACTCTGCATTTTATATGTATAGTTTTCTGATTCATTAGTTTACATTTTCGTCTGATACTTTTGGAACAGACCATACATGCTCATAAACAAACACAGCCCGACTTCACCCACTGTTGAGCATAGGCCTCCCTAACTTTCATTTTATATGCGAATCCCCTAGCTCTTATTCCTGCCTCATCCAGGTTCTACCCATAGTGGAAACAGTTTCGCCCTCCCTTCGTGCCGGCTGACATACACTTCGTCTGCACTTACACACAATATCGAACTCATAACTCCTACATTAGCCGTAATCACGTAAAAACAATGGCCCCAATACAAACACTCCTAGTAAAATCCTGACATTACGTGGTTATATCGTTAAATTTTATTATTCTCACTTATAGTAACGCGATATTTATGACATAGGAGAAAAGGCCTTCGAGTTTATTGTTTCATGCTTGAGAAGACGATGAATAAACTTGGCAATTTATGCCAGCTGTAAACTTAACAGTAACAGTAAACTCAAATAACAATCGCGCAAATCTTCAAAGCTATTCACTGCGTTCTAATTGTCAGTTGCCTAGTATAAATTGTTGAGAGGCATCGGTACATTTTGTTTGGTACAAAACCATTTGTAAACCAACTTACCTGAATTCTATTTTTCTTATTGCTTTCAGCACGTGGGTACAGTATCGTAAACGGTATTGTTTAAAGTTCATTTTTTTTCTGATAAATCGGCACGAATAATATGTGACTGTAAAAATAACAAGTCATGTCGCTGTAAAAATAGTAGCCAGTCGGATAAGGCTTTTTTTTTTGAGGGTGGGCAATCATCCAATGACTTCTCCCGCTCTGGGTGGAGCGGAAGGGAGGGTCAGACCGTAGCCCTTTATGTTCCGGGGTAGCGGTAACCCTTTCGGACAATTCCGCATACCTGGCAGGCTTAATATGCTGACGTCTCTTTGAGGCGCGCGTGGAACATGTACGCGCCGTCCGGCACGGGCCTAGTCCTGAAGCCTGGGCTACCTACTCAAGATGAACACTTGAGGAGGCTGTGATTGAGAAGGTAAAGTTCAGTTTAGTCAGTGATAACCAATCACCACCAACTAATCAAATATCAAAAGACAGCATCGGGGTTCATTAACAGCCATACGTACCAAGAAGGTTTAGGCCTGTTTTTAATATTTCTGTGGTTTAGGCCATACCTCATTAGTAACACTTTGACTTGACTGAGCAGGTCTAAGGCCAGTGAGCCTACTCTCTAAGTCCGTCCACGAAGACACGTGCCCGTCCGAAAGTAGTTCGAAACTTTGCAGTGACCCCTATATCCGATTAATTAACTTTTTCGGACGGGTAAAAACATTGAGAGTAGGGATAAATGTCAAATCGTGGTTTTATTCCTTCTTAGGTCGGACCCACAGGTCGGGCCCAAACTAATCTTATGTCCGTAGGTGATATGGAGCAGGAATCTCCCGTAACTTCGTCTGAAACTACAAATTTCGACTTAAGGCCTCCTGTTTCTCGAACGAAAGCTATCGCAAAATTAATGTGACAAATTGTCCAGTGCGCATAAACTACTGTCATTAGGTGAATGATTTATCAACAGCCAATCGCAGCACTTCATTGCAAGCGTGCTTGAAAAAATTTCTCATTAATTTTACGATAATTTTCGTTCGAAGAACTGGCCCCTAGTACGACCAGCTTATGTTGGTTTGGTAACTACCTGACATGCAGCCTACTATACAGCAAATGGTAACAATTAGGGTGTTCCAATAATGCATAAACCGGGCTCACCATTAGTTTTCTATTCAATTGGACGAAAATTTAACGGAGAAGAATGCAAAAAAAATCTGCAGTGACCTTTAGCCCTCAAATAATAATACATATTTTCCTGTCTTTCTGTCATTAAATTGATATCAATAATTTGTTTAATCTATTGTTACGTAAAGGAACGTTGCGTTTAATAGGTATTTCATTATTTTATCTATTTTCTTAATCTTAGGCTTATACATTCCAACAATTTATCTATTCTATTCCGACTAATATCGCTATGATAAATTGATTTATTAATTATTATGTTTTAACTTGTTTTAGGGTTCCGTACATTAAGGGTGTCAACGATATTAATTATATTTATTTTAAGGATATTACACAACCGATTTTTAATTATCTGGATTAAAATGACAGCAATTTACATTTATATGTAAATTTATATTTTAATTTTTTTTTTTTTATGAGTGATTTTGCTATCGTTTAGCAAATTAAATTAAATTAATTTTTACGCGAATCATGAAAACAACATTCTATTCTATTTTATTTTTGTTAATGGCAATGGGGCAAAAAAAAAATGGGCCTGATGTCGACAATTCTGCCAATTTCAAAATTAAATGTGATAGGATAAAACGTGCGAAGGAGCAAAAATATCTAAAATTTAAATAAATGGTTACTATTTAATGGACATGATGAACAGATGAAATTAATTTTACGTTTAAAAAGCTATCATTTTATTCACTACAAATACAATATAGATGCCTTGTCGGCTATGTCAAGCAAGAGTCCGAGGTGAAGTGAACTGTCATCCCACCTGACTATAGGGATTGACAGGTCACGTCAAACTGGCTTCGCCTAAGTTTTCACAGAGAGTTTACAGAATAGCATCCCTGAAGTCTATGACGTTGCCGTCTAACGTCGTGCGGAAAGCCTCAGTTACGCGAGTATATGCCTACCACTTAGCTGGTTCTGGTTTATAATCTGTTGGTTAAGCATGTCTAGTGAAGATAACATTTCTACTAACTGATAATTTTAATAAATATGTATTCCTATATGTTTTTCTAGAGCTTATCACGAGATACAATCGTGGGCTAGATAATACCATGAATGGGCATTTTTTTAGAATAATATAAAGAGCGTTACACGTAATGTACCGTAGGTATACCCAACGTATTTTACATTTTAGGTGGTTAGTTTGGAAAGTCTGTCATATGGGACATACAAAAAGCTTTCCCAACACGCAATAACAAAAAAAAAAAATGAGCAGGTGAATCAATAAATACAAATAAATGATTAGCGGAATAAAGAAAGAAAGTCCCTACCAAAACTCACTGGAGACCGGTAATCGATTCGGGTCAATGTCAGCAACATCAATCATTGGTCGGGGGCTTCGTAAAAACTGAACGTATGGATCGCTTCGGAGCCTCACTCATATATCACTCGTCCACTCTTCACTTTTATGTAATTGGCGTAACTCACAGCCTGTAGCGGAACTGTGACGTAAACAAAATGGCCGCTTTATAATTTCGGTGGAAAAACAAGCAACAAGAGGGAATGAATGCATGTTTTTTTTCGATCACTTACATCACTATATGTATAATGGTAAAAATATTCAACACCAAAAAGTAATACTAAGTATAAAAATTGGGGTCGGCTTCCAGTCTAACCGGATGCAGCTGAGTACCAGTATTTTACATGGAGCGTCTACCTGTCTGACCTCCACAACCCAGTAACTGGGCAATACGATAACCCTTGGTAAGACTGGCGATTCAGATTTTCGGGCTTCTGACGACTAAGTATAAAAATAATTATTAAAAATAGCCAACCGAATCAGGCACTTTAAACACCATTTTGGCGTGCTTAGTGTGACGACATAGTCTGTGAGGTTAGGTTGAAGAAGTATTATACACGCAGTGATATTGACATTTGCTGTCAAAGTGTTTTCGTCATATCCGCTTTTTTATTTATTAAGCAGACGGTTTTCCTGGGAATCACGCTAGACGACAAGTTGCAATGGGGTCCCCACATAACAACTCTTGCGGGACGGCTAAGCTCGGCCGCTTATGCTGTTAGAAAGATAAGGCAGTTAACAGACGTAGAAACCGCGCGTTTGGTCTATTTTAGTTACTTCCATAGTATTATGTCGTATGGCATTTTACTGTGGGGTCGGGCTGCTGACATTGAATCCATTTTTATTTTGCAAAAGCGAGCGATCAGGGCTATTTACAATCTTCGTCGTCGCGAATCGCTTAGGGAACTATTTAAAAGGATTAATATTATGACAGTACCTTGCCAATTCATTTATGAAAATATTATGTATGTAAGAAAAAATAGACATCTTTTTAACAAAATAAGTGATAGGCATAATTTTAATACTAGAAATAAAGATAAAATAATTCAACCATTTTTTCGATTGTCAAAAGTACATACATCTTTTATGGGGTTCTGTGTTAAATGTTACAACAAAATACCTTGTGACATACTGCAATTAAATGAAAGAAAATTTAAAACTCATATTAAAAGTACACTTTGTAAACAAGCTTATTACAAATTAGAAGATTATATCAAAGATAAGGATGCTTGGAATCATGCTGGTCCTGCTCCACAGGACAATCTAGTGTCTAGACAAAATCAAACTGGTTGCTAAGTAAATTAGGTAATTTGTACCATATTATTTTATAATATTGGAATAACATCTCACACATTGATTAATTTATTATTATTAACTTTTAGAATGTTTGTAAATATGTGAGCACCATGCACTTATGACATAATTAAGTTTACTTGCCACTGCTACATGTGTTTTTCTTTTCACCTTTTGTGATGTATTGTTTTTATTCTGGGTGCATCGTCTTCACATATAATGTTATAATACATGTATACAAAACATTGTGAAACATTTTAAAAGAGTAACGGTGGAGTTTCTTGCCCATTCTTCTCCACACGAAACTACTTTTTGGAAGGGGCGACTAGAATCAGTTCTATTTCTTGTTCATTTTGACGTTCAAAAGTGCCATTCTTGTGCCTATTTGAAATAAATGTTTTGACTTTGACTTTGACCGCTTTGACCAATCGCGTCGCGTTTCAAATATTTTCATACGTTTAAAAAATTAAATTCTTGCTTATAAATAAATTTTAATGAAAATTATTGATGAAGGCACAATTCTGAAATAATGAAGTTTTAAAAAAAATATTTGACTCTTATTTGAATCACATGCACATTCCCTATTGGCAGAGGAAGAATGGACTAGTTTGTATCTCGAAATATGTGAAATGTATTTTTCTAAATGTTTTGCAACTAAAACAACCTTTGTAATTTAATCCATAAAAAGTAGGTACTCGATAATCTTTTTTTGTTATTACCTAAGCATATTAAACTTCGTACCTTTGCCTTGACTTTACCAGTATGCAATTAATAACTTAGGTATGATACATACCCAAGTTATTAATTGAACATGGTGAGCGGGATTCTCCGAAAGGGTTACCGCTACTCCGGAACATGCAGGGCTAAGGAAGGAACATGGATGGATTTTAGTCAGTAAGAGTCTGACATTCCCTTCCGCTCCACCCAGAGCGGGAAGGGTCATTTGATGATTTCCCTCCCTCAAAAAAGAAAGGTTGATACATCCGTTTCAGACATGCAACGAATAAAATTGTAAATGTTTCTAATAAAAATATATTCCTATTTGATCATCACGTAGCGTTAGTTTGCATAATATTAAATCGAAAATAATACGCATACGTAATTCCATCAATTAACAATATGACTACGTCACAGTAGCCCCACTCTAATTAGATCAAGGACTCGTTAAAAAGTTAGTGTAAACTAATATATGTGCATAGCTTATTATTCACGATGTGTATCGCGTGATTATCATTGCAAATGCTCACGCATAGGCGTGAGGGACCGAGCAGTATAAACGGACAAACGAGATTAGCGTCCTAATTCCTTGATTGATGCTAAACCACCCCTCCCACGTAGCACCGTATGCATAGTAAAGTCATAATTTGAGCTCACGGAGCATTATGCTAATAATGCTGGAAATGATACGATACCAAACAAAAAGGTGGCCACATAAATAATGTTGTTTTGGGTTTTTTTATTTAAAGGACTAAAGTCAACGTACTCTTCTCGTATGCTTTTTGTGCTGTCTTGATCAATCAATCAATCCAAAAAGTCAAGTGGACAAAAACCGCAAACACAAAAGTATAGGCATCTTTAATTAAAGAGGTTGAATTTCAATAAACGATTACCAGTCATTCAATCGAAGATATGGAACTAATTAATGTTAAGCCTGTCGATTTTCCCTCGAACCAATTGTTTGGATACTGTATATACGTACGTAGATAGCTAATGAATTGCGGCGAATACACACAGAGATAAAATTAATGTGCGGCGATACAAAAACAATGAGTTTCTTAATCAACGTGCGCGCGGATAAAAATATTTACAGTCTCTTCCAGCTATATTTTATTATTTATTTAGTGTAGTGTGCGCGGGGCGTCAAAACGGGCGTGCGGTTAATATTTCACGGTGCCGACGTTAAGTCGACGGAGATTTATGGGGCGGCAATAGCCTGTGTTCTACAATTAACTAGCCTCGAAACCTGGAACCGTTCGGCTACAGCCTATTGGCTGCAACGCGCTCCAATAATTAGGGGCACAACCGCTAACAATTTAAGAGCAACTATTGCCAATGCAAACGGGTAACCGATAGATAGTGCTGGTTTTGAATATCGATAGAACACGATGCCATTCTACATTCCATCACTACATAGTATAAAGCAAAGACGTTTTCCGCGTCTGTCCTAGTGTCTGTATGTATGCATAGATCTTCAAACTACAAAACGAATTTTAATGCAGTTTTTTTTGATAGATAGAGTGATTCAAGAGGAAGGTTTATATGTATAATAGCAAGCCATTTCCGTCATCCACGCGGGTGAAGCCACGGGCAGAAGCTAGTGTTGAATAAACTAGGTACAGAGGCCAACACATCAAGTTACCACAATCTGTCAACTTTCTTTGATAGTATTTCAACTTTATTGCAAAGACATAAGGTTCATTTTTAATTGAGAAAATTTGACAGTTAGGGATAGCTTGATGTGCTGGCGTCAGTACATGACTATTTCAATCGCAAAGTAGGTATACCTACCCGGTTAATCCGTCTAGAACTTACTGAAAAAGATAAGTGTACGAGCATCACCACATGACATGTGTTTTTTAGTTTTACCAAAGCAAGCATTTGATAACTTGCCGATTACTTATGTACAATCGCTGACTAGGCTGCCGCGCCCACCACGAGCAAAGCAACCAATGTAGGTTATATATTTTAATGTTTTTACTAATAAACTGTCAATCATTAACGAACATTAAGCAGTGATTTTATTTCCTGTTCACAGACCGTGGGATTCATCCATCTACGTACTACATCTCATTGTACGGAGGTACTACCCGTACAATAAAGGTTGTTATTTTTAACCGTATGCAGGTATTTTTCACCTTATTACCAAATTAAAAATAGACTTGATCAAAATGAGTATCATGCCACCACTATTTTCTGCTATAAAAGCTAGAAATAACTCTATCTATAAATGCAAAGCTTTTTGATAACATTCGTTTGCATCAAAACTGACGTCATGAGATAAATCACATGAATTCATGTGAAACGCATAATCTGCCGACTCAATTGAATATCCTGTCTAAAATATAGCTGACGAGCAAAATTCAAATCCATCTGTGTTGCAATTTATTTAGTTACTCGAAATAGAAATGACATCGTGACAATAGAACGGGAAATGCGCTGTGTTATAATTTCACAGAAACGAATAAAATATATCGAGATATAAAAAACTGCATGGTGATGTTGATTAAATTGACTGTCTGTTTGGTCTGATGGTCGCAAACCCTACTGCTAAATATGAGGTCCCGGGTTCGATTCCTGGATCGAGGACAATGATATTGGGCTTATCCATCTGGAACTTCTCAGAAGCAGCCCGGAGTTCGGATTTGTTCTCGGATGACAGGCCTT
This sequence comes from Hyppa rectilinea, assembly GCA_951799385.1. Taxonomy (NCBI): domain Eukaryota; kingdom Metazoa; phylum Arthropoda; class Insecta; order Lepidoptera; family Noctuidae; genus Hyppa; species Hyppa rectilinea. The sequence continues at coordinate 9,193,720 of OX637314.1, forward strand.
GCCCCTATGGAGTCCGTGGGAGACGCTCCGGGCGTCGGGAGCCACGTGACGACTCCCGGCCACCATAGGTGCGGGCCTGCTGACGATGAGTAATGGGTAACTCACTGTCCGATCAGGACTAGGCTCGTGCCGGACGGCGAGTTCGTGTTCCATGCGCGCCTCAAAGAGATGTCAGCAACATGAAGGGCTAAGGAAGGAACATGGATGGGTTTAGTCAGTAAGAGTCTGACACTCCCTTCCGCTCCACCCAGAGCGGGAGGGGAAATCATCTTTTTCTCGATGATGATTTTGGGGGGAAAAAAGGCCCTATTGTGTCATGAAACTTGGGTGTTAGATAAGTATAATTATATAACCTATCCCTAACCCTTCAGGTAATACAAGCGTGATGTTGTATACTCATTTAATTAACACAGATAAGGAAATTTCGTTGAAACTAACACAATCTAATCGGTTAGTTGCTTTCCTTGGTAAACAACATCCGTTCAACGTAACTACTCCATTAAGATGCTTCGAATTCTTTGAATTGCAGGTAGGTCTAATCAGAATCTAATCTTTTGATTTAAAACAGATTTGGCCTGTTTTAAATCAAAAGATTAGATTCTGAGCTTTTAGTCCGTACACAAATAAGTAATAGATAAGTTTTAAAAATTTAAGCTACATCACTATAACTACGCAGTGTTCACGTTCAGAGCATGTACATATAAATTTTCATACATATTAGTAGGTAGGGTGAACGTCACAATAGTCGTCTAATGCGGTGTCGTAGATTACTGCGAGTAGCCTGCCTTGCCATCAACCGCAACAGACATGGCTGCACGTTTAGATGACAATGCATTATTATCGTCGTCTTCTCGTTCGAAATCTGACTGTAATGCCATCTACGATATTAAACCCTGGTTCATCAGTTCGGCTTTTACTAAGTTCCAGACAACGCTTCGTTCAGAATACGAACTCACTGAATAGGTAATAAAGGCAATTTTTTAAATGAATTTTACTCGCTGACTAGCCAAAGTGTCTACAACATTCATGGTTATACTGCGTGTAACCGAAATGGTATATACATACAAAAGGATATGCTACAGACCACCAAACTGAACAACTTTTACTATGGGACCAACTCCGAAATCGTGAAAATAAAATCAGCCGTTCCCTAAATTTCGACAAGTCACGTGACCAAAAATGTATAGAACAGCTGTTTTTTTTGCGATTTCGGAGTTGGTCCCATAGTAAAAGTTGTGCAGTTTGGTGGTCTGTAGCATATGCTTTTGTATGTATATATATACCCCTTCGGTTACACCCTGGATAATCTTTCCATAGATATAATAAAGAAGAATCTTTCCCACACCAACATCAATTTTGCCTCGTACCATTGGACTCCAAAAGAAATAACTACACTCAGAAAGGGGTGTGTGTCCTATGCATAAACATTCTGACCTCTCTGAACATCCACAGAAAATACTCATCGAGCGAGAATGACCCGTCACAATAAAAAAAATCAATACAGGTAAAGTCCATTACGGTAGAAACAATAATTAAATACTCCTGCTATCCCCCCAGCGGAATAACCGAGATAATACATTACTTTTTATAACTCGCAACTGTAATTAGCAGCTGTTTAATAATCCTTTTAGCGTTTTATCGCAAACAGTCTACGAGGGAAGGGAAATGGAATCCCATATTAACTTTTATATATTATGTGTGAGCGATATCGTCGAGTTGTATGTGCTCTGGGCTCTGCATTTGTGCAAACTATGATTTGGAAGAGCACTTTTTCCATACTTTTCTTGGACTTTTGTGTTGATCAAGTCGTGTTTGCGGAAGGTTATAGGTGCTCTTACCTCTTATTGATGCGGATTTTTGCAGTGCAAGACCTCATGAGTTGTAATCATCACTGAAATCTGGCCATTTATTCACCTAATAATAATATGAAAACTAGACGAGACCCCTTTACTATTCCTAACTACATTTTTTTTATCCAGCTATCCAATAAGAGCGTGACGATACTCGTAACTTGAAAACCTAATTCAAACTTCGAATCCCATTTCACCGAGACTGTTGATAGAAGAACTATCCGGTGACATCGGAGATTTAGTTGTGACCCCAGGGATATCACGGGGATGACCAAACTACCTAACATTTTTGTATTCCAGTAAAACTTTTAACTTTAGCTATAACTCTATAGACGTCTATTACTTTCTCCTATTGAGCCGTGGCGATAACTTTTTAACCCCAGTTGACGTGGGGTGAATAACTCGCGTTGACAGTTGTAAGGGGTTCGCGGAAACTTTCCTCCCCTAACGCTTATTGACCTCTTACCCTACGAGAAAATGCATTCTCCAACTCCCGACCGAATATAAAGCCATATCTTTGACAGGGAGATGGAAATTCCAATGGAAATCGACAAAATAGCATTTGCGTTAAAATATTTTGGTTAGGGGAATGGAAACGCATAAATCATTATATCTATTTTACGATATCGTGCTTTCTATTTTTTATTTTATTCTAATGTACGCTATTTATATGCTGATATTTCGAAATTTTGACATAAAATTTCGTCTTAGATCCATATTTCAGAAAGATAAACTGGCAAACTGCTTAAAAACTTCCACCCGCAAAACCTAACTTTATTTCTTGTACTGCTTTCGCACAGATTTTTAATTCAATGTATTAGATAGCGCAGATTCACCCCTTTGAATTTATAGTGAAGTAAAAAATAAAGCAAAGATAAGCGCATATACGTCGGCTGTAAAGTCACGCAGCGCGGCCACATTAAAATGTATGCCACCGTTTGTAGTAGGTAGCATACAGGTCGGATAGCGAGGTGTACAAATTACACCAGAGCAACAGTGAGTGAATGTGGGCTCTTGACCCATTTCGGTGTCACATCTACTCGCTACATTACAAACCAGCACTGGCTTCCACCTAAATGCAAGTGAAAAGCGAACTTCAGAATTTTCGGTGCTAATTTCTCATGAATCGGGATTCAGTTTCGTTAGAACTCGGCTTTTGTATGGAATGAGTTTCGTATACGTCGCACTGTAGAAAACGTTTCTCTTTTAAACGTAGTGTTTTCGACTCGCCTTTTGTTTTTTAACAGGAGCGCTTCTAGTAAATTTTATAAACAGAGACATACATATGTTTAGAGTTTTCTGTAATTTAGATATGCCAATATGTAGGTGTACCCTATCACTTTAAAAGTTTCCCCCCTATAGGGGGATTCCCTATCCATTATGGACCCTTAGTAAGCCAAGCTTCACAAACTACTTGCACGAAGTTTGAGGCTGCTCGATGCTCTTACATACAAAGCATTACACTCGCACCGTCCCCTTTTCTGTAAGTAATTCTTTAAAAAAGTTTAAAAAATCGCAGGATTTCGTAATTTTCCACCGAAATACTGCTCTACATGTAGAAATTGTAATTTGTTAATCTAGTATTACACAGTCGTACACTCGTACATAACATGCGGTATCGTAGCACCGCCATACGTGCACTGCAACTTGTTATTTCTAATATCGGACGCGCACTGGCACTGCTAGCTCATTTCATTTGTATTCCACAATGTGGGGCGCATTTCGTACAAACATTGGTAACCTTTGAATTGAATTCACAGTAGTAGGTACTGTAGTAAAACGTTTCCTTGATTTTTATTGTGTCAGAGGCTTTTAAAAGAGACGACGCGAATAAATGAAAAAGGTTTAGGATTCGATTTACTGAAAACCTTTAAATTAAATTAAAGGAAGTGTGTTAAACATTTTTTTCTTATTGTGTCATGGATGTACTGTTCCAGTTGACCGTCTCAATAAAGTTTCCAAAGCGCTTAATCAGCAATCATCAATTTATAGACCAGAAATCCTAAGACCAAAAGTTTTTTCTCCGCATTGTATTTTTTGTGCAGTCAGGGACATAAACCGACGTTGACGAAGAAATGATTATCTGCTAACATACGCGATCATACAGCATCCAAGATACGAGTACCGTATATAAATTTTATTGTGATAGAAACCAGATACAAGATAATATCAAGGTATGTAATAACAAATTATTATACCATATAAATAATGTATCCTACAGAATAATGCGAAAACTAATCTCAGATTTAATGTGATCAACGCTAAAACTTAATGCAAACCAACACGGAACAAGCTTCATCTGATGTTCTAGCTACTATAGATACGTAGTGTGTTTTGTTGGAAAACAGTGGCTCTGCATTCTGTGCTCGTTACTTCAGTGACATGTGTCAGCTGACTCCAGTTTATACAGGCTCGCTATTACAGCCGCTAACTAGTTGGACTGTCGCAGAAGATGGTCTGTGAACTCTAATAATAGGAACTGAGTGAGTCTTTAAAGATTTATGTGACGTCAGCTCATCGATACAGGCTTTGCTTTGCGTTGCTAACAAAGGTATGCAATCTTTATTTGTGTTTGATTATGTTGAAGAGTTGGTTTTAAAAGTGACTTTAAAGTTGGAGAGAGTGATCGCTACTAAGTTTAACAAGCGTGTGGTTTATGCTTTAAATTGTTTTCAAGTATGTGGTCTTTGGCAAATAAATATATCCTGCCTTTAACAACTGAAGGTACTACTGAGTACCTAAAGCGCTGGTAGGTACGTCATTTAGTTAGATGAGAATAGTGTTGGGACTCTCACAAACATTATAATAAAACAATTCTCAAACATACTTTCCGTTTTCCTGATTGATACAAAAAAGGGAATAAAACCATGTTCCATTTTCCATTTCCACTGCATAACAAACCCCTTATACACTATTCACATTATAATTCCCACATCTGCAATCAGGCATCTCGTCATTCACGCTCTATCTCGCAAATAAGGAGAGGACTTGACAGTTGACATAGCAGCGTGTTGGCTGTCAACACGGCTCACCTACTACGCAAACAAGACAACTAGTTTAGGCGCCCGATGACAATCCAACAAGACGCTGAACCTCTGACGACTCATTCAATCCACCTAACTGACATTTGGGCCCGCTTGCACCACGAATCAATAAATTTACGTAATGCAAAACGCATTTCAAACACGTTCAATGGTTAGTAATTGTTTGAAGTTGTCTGAAATATGATGATAATTTAAAACTAAAGTTTAACGCTAAATACCTACATAATTGTATGATTTGTGGTGCATATGGGCCGTATGATGTATAGCTGAAAATTTAGGAATAATTAGCATAAATATTACTTATTAATAATTATGGTTTTGATATATCTTTATGGTTCTGTGTTGTGTATCTACACGGTGTATACTGTCATACATTTAGTAATAAGCTGTTATTTTGACATTACAAACAGACACTTCAATTTTATTTATTTGTATGTATGTATAGATGCTTATTTTGTAAATGCTACAGTCTAAGCACGTGTCGTCTGTCATACCTTTTGAAGTTAAGATTTTTTTATGTCGTAGTCTGGGATTACTGTTCGATAGAAATATTTAAATCCTTAATATTCACTAACAATAAGTCACGTAGTAAAAATAGATGTTAGTGAAAAAGGGACTAAGATTATTTCTAAAAAATATCTCGGAATAAAAAATAGAAAATCATAACGCATGAATTATAATCCTCAACCATTTGCGAAATTAGTCACAGCCTAATCACCTAATCGGGCTCCCACGAAATTGCCACAACTAGCAATCCTGAAGGGATATTGCATGCAGTAATTAGCTGGCATGGCAGCCTGATTGCTTACCGCAGTCCGACTGCTGTCAATGCTCCAAATTTGACGTCAAACACGGGTTTAATTGGTCAAACAAACCGAGATTACACTGAAATTTACTCATAAATAAATCGTCTTATTAAAATGAATCTTTGATAAAGCGAATGAGGTGATTATAATTATCAGTAATTTCAAGGAAAAATATTGTTGATGAATCGCATAAGCTGTAATAGATATTAATGAAAAGTAAAAAAGCAGGATAAAATAATATTATATTGATGTAAAAGAAATAATTTCTATCTTTAAAAAGACCCGAGCGTAAACTTTCGCGATAAAAGCGTAATTTACTACGAAAAAAATGTTCCTAAGCTATCGACTTTAAGCCGTAAAAAAACTAAACATGTTACTTTTTTAATATTTGCAACACTTGCGTTTGCACTGAGAGTCGTAAAATTTTGAGTTTACGGCTTCTAAGTAGCCAGGCAAGTCAAGGCTTGGTTCCACTTGTTCAGAACAAAATGAAAACTTACAATGCTTAAAAGCACCTAAGTCAGAAACAAAGAAGAAACATAACTTTGACGTCGCCCCACCGGGAAGTAACTTGTAAGTAAAAGTTAAAAATTATAGTTGCTACTTAGTCTAATATAAACTCTTCAAGAACCTGTAAGACTTTTACTTAACTCCGTGGTTCTTAGAATCTTTATGCTGTAATAATATATTTATGGAAAATTTTACAGAATAAGACCCCACCGAGACTCAGAAAGCGCTATAAGCTGTTGGTCCCGGCTGTCATTCGTACATCTTTGACAATAGTTACGGGTCGTCGGAAGCCCAAAAGTCTGACTGCAAGTCTTACCAAGGAGTATCGTGTTACCCAGTAACTGATTTATGGTTGTCCGATAGTCAGTGATACATGTAAAATACTGGTATCCAGTTGTAACTAGTTAGACTGGAAGCCGACCCAAAAATAGTTGTTTTTTTTTTTAATGATGCATTTGATGATGATTTTTTTAATGATAAAAGGCAAGTGTGGTTCCGGGAAAATAGTATTTACATACCTTCAAAATCAAAAGTGCTAGTGTAATATAAGGGGATTGAAGTTACACTGCAAACATTCACAGCGTTACAAATTATCCTATGGTATATAAGTACCAAAACGCAACGTAGTATATGCCAATTGCTTTTCAACATGCATACATACACGTATGAAATGGCTGCAAAATTATTGTACTCGATCATTTCAAGCTACACTAGGTTAACACTATCAGTGCGTAACTATGTTACCAGTGTTGCCATATGTTTCTATTTGTTGGCATACTTTATATAGAAAATAGCGACATATCTAGTTATATAGTCATACATATAAAATCCACTCCAATGTTTTTATTGTATTTTTCACACGATTTTCCGGTTATTAAAACCATGGATGGAATTTCCATTTCTTGACTCATGAAAGTTACTTTCCCGACATTCTAAGAGCAAGTACTTACGCACTATTTTTCTTTTCAGTTAATTGTTCTATCAATACTTTGTACTCTTTTGTCTTTTATCTTTACGGTCTACAATATTCTCATGATCCTATTAAAATATATACCTCCCTGTCACTTAAACATTTCCTGTATCTTACAACCCTTCCACTCTATATCCCTAATTCCAAGCAATTGCGAATGGCAACACCGGTGTGACCAGCGGAGCGTCTCAAACTAACGCATCGTAGCTGGCGAGTTTATGCGACACAGGCGCTGTTTATTTGCCTGTGTTGCCATAGTGAATTTACACGGTACACTCATGAATGGCCACGACTGACTAGCTATTCTTTCAGCTAAATTTAGAGTTTTCAGATGATTGAATAACGACCAAATGAGTTTATTGTTATGGAAATAGTGAAATATTTTGATGGGAATGCTGTGTGGAATATTTTAAAATGGGAGTGTTATGTGCTTATTCAGCCCATAATGTGCCCACTGCTGGACAGTGGGCACAGGTCACCGCTCTTTGCAAGATAGCGGGCGGTTATTCTTGTATGTCTCAGTTAACACAACAACTAAATGCGTATATACAGAGCAAATCAATTAACATCTTCATATTTAACACTTGAAATGTACAGTCGTCAGCTCATCAAGTTACCACAAACTGTCAAATTATTTCAATCGATTTTGAACGTTTTAGTCAATCATTCAAGGTTTAAAATCATTTGGAGAAATTTGTCGGTTTGGTATAACTTGATGTGCTAGCGGCCGTATATAGGTCAATAGTAGTAATTTAGTAACAGAAAGTAATTCGTAAATAGCATAAAAGCTAGCCAAGGCATATTATTTTACCTCGTCATAATTTTATTGCAGTATAAATGATTTAATAAAAGACTGCACAGAACATGAGGTCTTGGGTTCGACTCCGTAGCCGGGTACTGTTATGTTGTTTTTTTATTAGGATTTTTTAAGTAGTGTTTTTAAAGAAAAGAAAAGACAAAGTTAAAGACATTTATTTCTCAAAAACAGAATACAATTATTAACTTAGTATGAGCCTTGTGCCCGGTTACATAGGACTTAGATATAACTAGCGAAATGTGGGTGTACATACTATGAGCCCACCTTTGTCTTACCCTTTGGGAAACAAGGCAGGTTATGTTATAATAATAATAATAAAACGTTTATTTCAGATAACATGGATCCAGTGTATTAGTAGTACAAAAACTTATAGCTAGTGTTAGTAAAAAAAAAATACCTTCATCTACTCGCCCCCTGCCAGACCCACGAATCGAGGTATCAATACTCATGTGAGCATTAATACATCGACTCATGTACAGACAGTCAAGTCTACCACCTATCATGCTTAAAACGTAGCTTATGTTGTTCAAACTATTTCATACAAGACAAACCCGACCTTAAGCCTTAACCTCTAACTGTCCCACAGGGCATGGTTTCTTCTCATAGAAAGAAGGAACTAACATTGATCAACTCGCCTACACACTACATGTTAAAGGTCACTACGTATTTAGTGATTTGTAGATATAATTTCTATCTATAATTCTAATTCTATTATTTTGTCTCTAATTTTTTTCTATCTACTATATGTACGTATTTACTCAAAAAAAAATGTATATAAGTAGTTAAGTAAGTAGGTTGCTTAGCTTGGAGTTGGGACTGTATGACGTTGTGTGAAATGTATTATTATTATTTTTCAAATATTAACAAGTACTGTCATTCGTGGATTTTACAGTCAGCAGATTGAACAGTCGTCGTAAGTCTGACATTTCGTCTTACCAACGGTAAAACGGAATGGGTCGTAAGACGTCGTAAGACGCCCCAGTAACTGCGTCGTATTACCCAGTTACTGGGTTGTGGAGGTCAGATAGGCAGTCACTCCATGTAAAACACTGGTGTTCAACTGCATCCGTTTAGACTGGAACCCTACTACAAGAAGAAATATCCACGGAACCCAGTTTACGGGTTTACGGGAAAATCATATGTTTCCGCAATAATACATCAACCGTAAAAATAATGAAAACAACGAATGAAAATGTCAATTTATCAAGGTAAAATAAGACAATCGAAGAAAGAATGGTCATATTGGAGAAACGCCAAACGAATTGACAGTTCTTGTCAACAATAAGTAATCGGATATCATTTATGATATTAAAAAAGTTATTTTGTTTCCTTGTTACATTTCTTGGTGATTTGGCAGCGGAACAGAATTCGACTTATTAAAGATTTTCGAGTTATTTCCGGTTGTGGCAATTTGAGCTATAAATGTATCCATAACTCCTAATAAATTAGTATAGAACTATTTTCTGGTAGGTACTTGGATGTGGAGGTCAGACAGGCAGTCGTTCCATGTAAAATACTGGTATTCAGCTGCATCCGGTTAGACTGGAAGCTGACCTCAACATAGTTTAGAAAAGTCTAGACAGATGATGAGAACTATGTATTTACTGCTTTTTTTTTCAAATTTAAGGGTCAATAGTTTCGGAGATAGTTAAGGGAGGGGGTAAATTTTCATATATTTTCTAAAATAACTTTATAGCTATTTGTTTTATATGTAAATTTTAAACACTCACAATAAGCCCTTTCATTTGGTATGTCACAAGGTAGAGTTTGGAAATCTTTATTTTTTTCTTATCTGTTTCATAATGTCCAAGTACATATTTACGTTACAAGTACGTTTATCTTACATTCAGAACAAATTAGCTGTGAGCAGGTAGACACCCGAGTAATCCTAAAAGAGTTCCATTTTTTCATTCGGCAATACGAAACCCTAAAAGACGATTGAATGTATTCAATAACACACCGTTACCTTTCCATCCCCATTAATTTCTAGAAGCTTTAAAGATACATCCACGACCCACATTTCAAGTCGAAACTCCCAACCACTTAACTAGAAACAGCTTAGTTAAAAGACTTTCAGAGAAATTACCTTTACAGTGGTAAATACTAAAGCAGTCCCGTAAATAACAACTTAGTTCCCAGTTCCCACTTCCCAGTCTGGACGTGGTGCACTGAATAGAACACACAAATGCCACACTTTTTAATTTTAAAAAGCTCTCCAACTGATTGGTCCGTAACAACAGTTACTTTGCAAAATAAACTTGAGTTTTATCTCAAGAAATAAATCTTTTGGTCATTCGCTTCAGCCGAGGCAGTACCCTGAAAAAACAACAACAGATTCTACATGAGAAAAAATATAATATGTGCTTTCAGAACACAATAGTTGAGTTAGTATAGGCAATGTATTATAATTCATATAACAGCCTCAATTTCTCAAAATGAAAGCAATATTGTGAAAGCAATTTTTTTCTTCAACGCTTTTAGCGAAAACAAAATTAATGTCGGCGTTACTTGTATTCGCACACACTGTCGTATTATTTACAGTACGTTTCGGACAGAAACACGTAGCTAGCCATAAAGACCACCCGTGGAAGGGACGTCGCCGCCGTCGTTAATATTTATATTGGAGAAAATTTTAATAAACACGCACACGTCCACACGTTTCGACTGCGAGCCAGCAAGGTATATATCCGTAAACATTATATTTTGCTCGTAAAACATAACAAGCTTATAAAACCGCTACATAATCGCGAAGGGTCCCGATGAGAGTCCCTAAGGAACCATTCTGTGTGGCTCGCCCCGAAAATTACTCGGCCAACGTAATTTTGAGCTTTTTCCTTTTGTTATTCTTTAAGGCCTCCCGAGATTTGCGACGTTATGATCTCATTTTGAGTTATGAGAAAAAACTCTTAGTTGGTCCCGCCTCGCGAAATCATTGTCCATAGGATTAGATGCTTACTGGGAATTGAGGGTATTTTAGAAGGAGGATTTATTTTTGTTTCATGCTACAATTTCCTTGTTTGGACGTATTTTAATTATTCAACAAATTCTAATGTGCTTTATTTTGGGCGACATGTTTTATAAACGGGCAAAGAATTTTTTGTACCAAAAATTAAATCCGAAGTAATTTTCTAAAATATTTGTTGTTGGATTCGAAGCAATTATACATTTTTCGTTGTCAATCGTACCGTTCTTGCCCACTACCTGAATCCATTGGGAATCATAAATGACTGTTTCCCTTTTATTACAAACATGTCCCCAAGTTAGTGGTAACTTCGACTGCCTTTCTTATTACCAAAGAAAATAAAACCAGAACTTAGTGCGGAAGTTCCGCTAGTCATTCTTGCACCGCATCTTCCAACGACACCTCTGGGTCGCATTTTGTCCAGGTTTTATCTATCTTATTTACTTTATGTTGCTACGGGTGCATTTGTTATTGTCACTTTTCATTCTGTCCCCGTAAATAGTATTTCATAGCAGCTGACCCACAGATGTTGTCAAATAATTCATACAAAAACACATAGGAAGCACTTTCAGCTTTTCCCGAATTTAAAATTAAATCGGGAAAATGAGAATTTTCCCGATTTTCTTCAATTTTTCAATTTTCATAAAAATTTTAGGTACATGTTCGGTCGCCACCGCATCAAGTTATACTGTTAAACTGTCAAATTTCTCTAAATGACATTACGCCTTAATACGTAGATAGTTAAGTTCAAAATCGATTGAGAAAATTTGACAGTTTGTGTTAACTTGATGTGTGTTACGACTATACTATTTCGAACATTTAAAGAAAAAATTGTAAAATCGACGTTCTCAAGTGAAGCTCTTACTAACGAACAGCATTTCAACAACAAAGGCATAAAAATAAAACCTATTCTAAAATAATATGTTTTGTAACACTCGTTCCAAATTGACGCACTTTATCGTTATTCCTGAAAACAATTCAGGAGCACCGTTTATTTATTGTGCGACAAATATTGAACTAATTTTTAAAACAAATAGTCGATGACGAAAATTAATCTGCTATTTTGTCATGTCAAATATTCCTGAAAATACCGACGTGTTACAACACAGGGTTTGTGCGGCAACCGGGTCACAGTTTTTAAATTCATAGATTTAAAAGAGAGTCCGGTTCGATTCACACATTTGTTATCACTCCAATTTGGTGGGACGTTTCGTTACGGCGCGTGTACACTGTCCCCACCCATCCGCGCGCTGGATGAAAGCGGCAAATCTGTTGTAACATCGGCTTAACAGCTTGAACTTGACGCGTGGCGCAAGTTACGACCTAACTTTAAGTGTGTGTGTTTAAAGTAACGACCTCACTTGCTTGTTTTAAGTTGCGCTGAAGAATTAAGCTGTCTGCTGTCTGTAAAATATTTCAGGATGTTACATTTGCAGTGTTTTGGTTTCATTATTGCTTATAGTTGCACTGAAATCTTGAGATTATAGATAAAAATTATCATGTTTTTACACTTCTTACTTACATCGTTGCGTCCAAAATTAAACGCCTACAAGTCACTTTTGAAGCCTTTTTTTTTTTTTTTAAGGCTGGGAAATCATCTAATGACTGCTCCCGCTCTGGGTGGAGCGGAAGGGAGTGTCAGACTCTTACTGACTAAAACCCATCCATGTTCCTTCCGTAGCCCTTTATGTTCCGGGGTAGCGGTAACCCTTTCGGACAATCCCGCTTACCCGGCAGGCTTGGCCCTGAGGGGCCCCTTCATATGCTGACATCTCTTTGAGGCGCCCGTGGAACATATACGCGCCGTACGGCACGGGTCTGGTGCTGATCGGACGGTGAGTCACCCATTACTCACCGTCCGCAGGCCCGCGCCTACGGTGGCCGGGAGTCGTCACGTGGCTCCCGACGCCCGGAGCGTCTCCCGCGGCGGCTGGGACGGGAGGACCTTTCTCTCTCCCATCCCGCCACCTCCTTCGCGAGCATGACTTTTTTGCAGAAGGAGGTGACTGCCTCCCACTCCCTCTCGCCCCGGACCATGGCTTGCACCAGGGCCGGGCGCGAGAGGTCGCCGCCGCCAATCGCCTCTACGAGGACACGGCGGTGCTCCGCCCAAGCGGGGCAGGTTTGCACCGTGTGCTCTACCGTGTCCTCTGGGCGATCCTCGCAGTGGTGACACCCGGGCGTTTCCTCCCGCCTGATGATGTGCAGGAACCTCCCGAAACATCCATGTCCGGTGAGGACCTGCGTCAGGCGGAAGGTGAGGGCGCCGTGACGCCTCTCTAGCCACTCCTCAAAGAGGGGCCTTACCGCCACTATCGTGGCGTGCCCTGCGCTGGGTTGCGACGGTCGCTGATTCCAGGCCGCCATGAGATCGCGCCGGAGGTCCGTCCGCTCCGCCGCAATTTGCTGCGGAAACGGAGTTTCCCCCCGGCTTAGTACCTCCGCGCGCCACTCGTACAGGCGCGCGAGGACTATCGCCTCCAGATCCCACGGCGGCAGTCCGGCAAGGAGGCTTGCCGCCTCGCCCGAGATCGTGCGGTACCCCCGGATTAGCCGAATGGCTACCACCTTTTGGGGCTTTTGAAGCCTAGCATCATACGAAACAAAACCTTTCCCATTTTAAATCCCTTTTACCTAAGTATTATAGGCTTCAAAAACGAACCCAACGTTTTAGGAAATACCTACTTGCCTTTGTTCTAACCCTCCTAATTCAGGGAAACATGCTTTTATACCTACTTAAATCTCAATAAATCCGCTACACCTATCAAATCGCCATCCGTTCCTAACTTAACTCACTCCATCTGTATAAAAGCACTCAGCAGTAGCAGGCAAACCCGCGTCCACTAAAATTGCAGTGTGCAGCAACAATACAGAACTTTGCAGCGTCTCGGTGACAACTAACTGCGACCTAATCCGAACCGACATAAAACATAACAATACATTGCTTTACGGCTATTCTGTAAAAATCTCACCGTGACAACTAAAGTGGAGTTAGCTTTAAGTAAGCTGTCAAAAGTGTCAATTCCAAGCATCAGCTAGTCGATTCTGTAAACATCCGTGAAAATGATCAGATGAGCGTGAAGCGAGTGGTCGTTTCACCTTTGACAGCTCACTTTACATAAATTCACTACACCATTATTTTTGCGGTGAGACTTTTACAGAATAACACTACAGGTAGAATGACAGTTGATTTTTTTTTTGAGGTTGGGAAATCTTTAAATGACTCCTCCAGGGAGTGTCAGACTTTTACTGACTAAAACCCATCCATGTTCCTTCCTTAGCCCTTTACGTTCCGGGGCAGCGGTAACCCTTTCAGACAATCCCGCTTACCCGGCATGACGGCTGACTTAAGGCTCACGTCAAGTTTTTTATAATAGTCGGGTTTCTCATATTATAACTGTGATGTGAAGTGTGAGTGTTACTGCGCGAACTAGGCAATGATTTATTTACATAATAATGGGTATTGATGGAACTGTACTAACTTAATTATAGCATACAACATGCCAACATACCATTAAGTACCAATTAACACACACATAACATAGCATCACGCCTATAATCCCCGATGGGTTAGGTAGAGTAGTACCTACAGCACACCACATTTCACCAGTTATGTTAGTTTAAGATTGACGTAAAAAAGGGCGTATTTACTCCAATTAACAGAGCACAAAACCAAACTCCGGACTAATAAAACTACATTCCACATGCTGGATCTGGGTGCGACTTGTCTTGGTCAACCTGGTAGGCTTTAAACTAGAATTTAAAAAACTTTAAAAATCAATATTTTGCGGAACTCAAATTGGAACTGCTAGCATCTAGGATTATTTCACCGAATAACTTGTAAAAAATCATACCAGTTCAATTCAATCTAGCCCGCTAAGTTAATTTATAAAATTAAACGACCTGTCCGGGATACACGTGGCTATGTACACGTGTCTCAGCTATTTCCTAGAACTGTAAAAGCAACAATAGATACAGTACTCTTTATTGCTTACCAATAGTTTTGCAAATTCCCTTGGTAAATTGAACTTGAAGATAAACGAAATGTTACTCAACCTATTTATTGACAAGGAAATGGTAGGTCTTATCTCCCCTAACAGGTTCCAAGAGACAAATTAAGGAAACGCAAGTTATTTACACCATTAAGTTTCTAATTCCCTCTCCGTTGTTCCTTGTTTAAGATACCAACAATCTGTAGGCTCAGGTGTTCGATCGATTTGAATTGGACAGCAGTCAATGATTGGAAATGTAGAATATCACTGGCAACGCGACTGACTTACAATTAGCTATTATTATTGTTTTTAGTGTTTTTCGAAGTGTCAACTATTGCAGTCGAAGCAGCAGTAAGGTCCAGTATATTGTATCATTTGGTCATCACCATGTGAATTTACTAAATCTGCATTATCAACATATACCCTTGTAATGAACAACGGCAAATCTTCTTTTCAACCCAGGTGTGATCGTAAAAATTTTACACCCCAACTTACAGTTTAGATTTGATTTCAAATAAAAGTCCTATTTGATACCTACCGAATATCATTTTTACTGCACCGTCAGTCCTTAGAACATTACCTACCTCGTTCTAAACTCCAATATAATTTGAAGAAATCTCAAACTTTTTGATCGGAGGAGGTAATTCGCAATGATTGGGATATATACAATTTCACAGTGAGTGAACGCAAATTTCTTTTAAAATTTCTTTGTAACCGTTCCTCGGTCCAGACTTTTATAGTCGTCTAGTGTCGGCAGGGTTGCCAACACGGCCGTTATCTTCGGATTTGTGAGGAAACGAGACATAAAGCCCGCCTGAACGGAGCTCGAAATAAGGATTTCGGTGACACACACAGATTCCTTGTATAGATTGCGTATCAATGGAAACGTCCGCATCTTCACTGAATAAAGTTTTCGAACAGATTGTGGCGGATTTTATTAACAACCTCCGGGTTCTGTGGAAGACAGAGAAAGTCTTTATTTTAAATTCGTTAAGTGTCAGTGGTTTCTTTTGCCATTTATTCGCGTTGACTTTTGCATCCGTCGTTGATTTCATGCACCGATTTTACGTCATCACATCATCGCTGACTATTGCTGAAAATCAGCGCTGGGCTGTCTCTTGCATAGTGTCGCAGCATTATGCTAAGCGAATGCCGTTATACTTAGACGTGACGCTCATTTTCTCAATTCGTTCCGTTGCGTTCATGTTCTCTCTGTGCGTCATGTTAGCCGCAAATAAACGTTCTTTCTTTCAATTAATAAAAAGATACCCCTTTTAAGTATAGTTAGATATGCTTCGAATTGTAAGTTATTGCAGCGCTCTGGCCCATTGGATTGGCAACATTACAAGTGGTTTCCATTACATTATTGAAAGCCCATTAAGTAATAAATCTTAACTCAATCTTTTTGTACTATAACATCAAAACTGTACCCAAAAATGGTCGTACCAAAAACAAATAAAACGGAACGCAACATGTTATTCTTGATCATACATTTTATAGTCTCCAGAAATCTTAACGATTGGCCCCTTAAGGAGTTCCATGAATAACAAGACTTCGACGATGAAGATTTCATATGAATTTTAGATGAACTTAGCTTTGTCGAACAAAGGAATTAAATATTAATAAAGAAGCTCACATGCGTACTTGAGATAGAGAAAAAAAATATTACCCGAAGGTGTCAGAGTTTATAATGATTTATGAACATTATTTAGCATTTATATTATACCCGTACCATAATTAAAGCCTGTTGTGTTTATTTAGAAAGCTTCTAATTTTTTTTATTGTTAAAAAAATAAGTAAAGATTATCTTGCCATGACCGGCTTAGAGATTTAATCCAATTAAAAACTTTCTTAAATATGAAGTAATTTATCTAATTAGTCATTTACTGGCTAAGTGAAAGTCGGACTCGCGCACGAAGGGTTTCGTACCATTATCTATAAAAACGGTAAAATAATCACTTTTGTTGTATGGGACCCCCTAAAATATTGATTTTATTCTGTTTTTAGTATTTGTTGTTGTAGCGGCAACAGAAATACATCATCTGTGAAAATTTCGACTGTGTAACTATCACGGTTCATGAGATACAGCCTGGTAACAGACGGACAGACAGACGGACGGACAGACAGCGGAGTCTTAGTAATAGGGTTCCGTTTTACCCTTTGGCTACGGAACTCTAAAAAATCAATTGACACATCATGTATGATAGAGCATCACTTGAAAACGGTTCGACCGATTTGGCCGATTTTTTTTTGTATTATTTGTTATTGTCAAGACAAGATTTCTATGAATTTTTTTTTGGAAGATCCACCGGAAAAGTAGGTATGTAGGTATGAAATTAGGTATATAGGTACGCAGGTATGTGTGGAGGCAGGATAAGTACTTAGTACCCGTGAGAAGCCCAGCCAGGTAAAGCTAGTAATAATAATATATTCAATCAAGCCCTCATTATTAGACACTGGCTTTTACCCGCGACTTCGTCCGCGTGGAGTTCGGTTATCGCAATATCGGAAGATATTTTTGAGACAAAAAGCAGCCTATGTCCTACCTGGAATGCGATCTACCTCTCTGCCTTTTGTCGAAATCCGTTCAGTGGTTCAAGGTAACATACAGATAGATAGAGTTACTTTCGAATTTATAATATTAGCATAGGATGATCATCATTGCCATTTTTTAGGAGTAAAAATCACTATCACTACATAGTATAAAGCAAAGTCGCTTCCGGCGTCGGTCCTAATGTATGCTTAGATCTTTAAAATTACGCAACGGATTTTGATGCAGTCCTTTTTAATAGATAGAGGAAGGTTTATAATGTATAATAACATGCAATTTCTGTCATCCACGCGGGCGAAGCCGCGAGCAGAAGCTAGTTATTATTATAAAACAAAGAGATTTAAAAGTTGATGACGGTAAAGCATCAACACCCCGAAAACCTATTACAAATTCCTTTAATTTTGACATTGCAGACAATAATCGCGACGCAAATTCACCATTCGGAACCGCTACCTCGCAATTCTCGCATGAATATGGAATAACATCGGCGCTAAGTTAATATGTATGAATGTAACTTGTTAACTCACACCAGCGCCGCCAGATGGCATCGAGTCCCCAAATGTCCCACCTCACTCCACTTTATAATTCAAAGATTTGCTCGCGACGAATAAAGAGGCGTTTTCACTAAATCATTCTTGCTCAGACACTCTGTGTGCACTTGTCTGCAAGAGTTTTAATGTTTCTTACCAACATTTTTGTAGAATGTGAGAAGGTGGGGTAACTGCATTTCTGTGCACTTTGTGGGACTTCCAATTTGTTAGTGGTGACTGACAAACTTTATCAGAAAACAGAAAATTTGTGTAGAAACAATAAAGCATGAACATCGCTGAAAATCTAAAAATCATGAGGTAGAGTTCAAAAAAACCTGAGTCCTGCAAATCTAGGAATAATAAATGCTGCTAATTATGTCACAGTAAAAGCAACGATAAAACCTTACCCGTTACCGTGGCATAGTAATATGGGTACCTACAGTTAGCTCTGGAAGCAAATCCATTCTTTTATGAATAGTAAAATAAATGCAGAACATTAAAGTAGAATTAACTAATTTAGCGTTATTAATTCCATCACAATTTTCACCCCTACTTTTACCTTTCTGCTCCGTTTTACGATGGAAGCATTACTGCATTCTGCCACGAATTTAAAAATAACACTGGCACAAAAATGACGATTCTATTCCTTTTAAAAAAAAACATGGTAGCACAAAGATCCAAGAACACAATCAAGCACTCGTACAATTTATTGACAACAATACTTTCCTTCTGTAACGTGACAATATGTTGGTGTTCACTGTTCAATAACGAATCGGTCCCGTGTAGGCGTCGTTTTCCTAAAAAGGAGCGATGTTACATCCACGAGCGATAAATCAGATGCCTATTGTTGGAGGAAAGTCGCAAATCGTAAGCAAAGCCGCGTCGGAATATTGTAAGACCGCTCTTTTGGAGTCGCCCCTCAATAAAATCTCACAAATAAAACCGTATTTAGGGATGAAGCTCCTTCAAAGACATACATTCATTATATGAACATTGGATTATGATGGGACAGAAGTATACAATATTATTTATTTTTCTATAGCCGTGGTGGTATTGTCGAGGAAAAATAGAAAAACTTTCTAAAGAGACCAATATTTTTATGATTGATGTTAATAAAATAAGACTTATGGAACATGGAGACGAAGATTTGTTTATAAAATACGTCACCAATACGCTTACCCATGATACAGGATGCTCTGTATAGCTATTTATTCGGTAAAGTCATCCAAATACAAACGATGGGACACTTAATATCGTGTCCTGCGTGTCCTGCCGTATGCACATTACAGGAACTGATGGACGCTAGTGATGGCGCCAAACACGTAGCTGAATTCTGAGCCGAGTCCATTTAAATTGCCATCGACACGCTAAGAAGAAGATTAATGTAGGTAATACATTTTGTCAAAAGAATTATGACCATGTCTGTTAAATACGTATCTAGACTAAGCCAATATAAAATGCTGTGACTACTTCAATTGGTGAGTTAGAATTCTGTGCCCTGCCTACAAAAGGACCTAATATCAGAACCGATAGAATTTTTATCCAATAAGAGGGATGAATAGATGCGAAATTGATATTCAGGCATTGGATAAGAATACGTTACTAGGCAATGATCGCAAGGCAATCCTCCTGGGTAAGCGGGATTGTCCGAAAGGGTTACCGCTACCCCGGAACATAAAGGGCTACGGAAGGAACATGGATGGGTTTTAGTCAGTAAGAGTCTGACACTCCCTTCCGCTCCACCCAGAGCGGGAGCAGTCATTGGATGATTTCCCAGCCTTAAAAAAAAAAAAAAAAAAAAAACTAGGCAATGATGACAACAATCAACTTTATGATGAAGTACTCTAATACTAAATCCAGTAAACGCTCTTAAAATGCACAAATAAAACATAACATCTCACCTGTAGTCCCTACATACATACATACACGCACATTTTGCCAGTTATAATTCAAGTCCCATGTAATAGGGGGCGAGCCGATTGCCATCAACCGAGCACAAATCTAAAATCCGGGCTGCCACTGAGTAATTCCAGATGGAAAAACCCAATAAAACTTAGCTCGACCCGGGGATCTAACGCAGGACCACACACTCAGAAGCAGCGGTTACGACCACTAGTCCAATATGGCGGTTACATTTTTACTCCAAACTCAAACTCAAAGCATTTATTTTAAACTAGCTTCTACCCGCGGCTTCGCCCGCGTGTATCACGGAAATTGCATGTTATTATACATATAAACCATCCTCTTGAATCACTCTATCTATTAAAAAAAACTGCATCAAAATCCGTTGTGTAGTTTTTAAGATCTAAGCATACATACAGACATTAGGACAGCGCAAGCGACTTTGCTTTATACAATGCAGTGATAGACCAATTACATGCACTTTCGAATGGTCAGGGGGCCGATCAGTCAAAAAGATCAAATACAAATGATCTTTACTCATCTGACAAAAAGCGTCACGAACGGAAAATGATTGAAATGTTACCGGTCTGCATTCATATACTTTGCATTCTGTTTTCATAATTAGCGCTAAAAGTACAATGAGTGTGGACTGCAGTGAATATGAGAAAAGTTTTAGAACTAACTTCACGTTCATCATAAGCTCGACGAATGCGAATACGATGAAATAATACAAATATAACCTGCAATACCAGAAAGCAAAAGTAAACAGTTTTTCGTAGACTATGAATAGAAAAGAATATAATAGGTATTCATTATTTGCAAGAAAATGATCCAGAAACTATATTCGGAATTTAACGTGTGGTATTTGTATGATGGAACGCTAGGAGGTGACGTAGACACGGTTTTGAAAGATTTACAACTCCTGAAAGAACAATTCAAATCTATTGTACTAAGAGTATGATAAGTTTGCAAACATACATAGTATGCCGTCACATTTTATCAGGTTGATACCTGATGAGGACTCATCAGGTACAAATATTAATTAAATGTACTTAAAAACAAAAAAAAAACAAAAAAAATATTTGAAATTTAAAACCATGAATATATAATATTTCTTATAATAGCTATTTTGTTGTAGAAACCTCTTAATTGTTTTTAAACAAGTAAACATTTAATTCTTTAATGTGTGTGTTACACACTTTTATGAATCAGTCCTGTATTCGACTTTCTTACATATATCGTGTATTCGTACTAATAGGTTCTTAAACAGCTATTGGTTTGTATTAACAGAGAACGAAAACGCATAAATAGAAACAATGTAAGGTCGAAATGTGACAGAGGCGATCACACCACCATTTATTTGCCACAGTTACGATCTCATGATGTAACGGACAATTTTTTTGGGCGACAAAACCAGTTGCCCTTTCCCACGATCTCAGCTTCTCACCAGGACCTGAAAAACGATAACGGTAAATAAACAATGCGATGATACAGACGGTATCGCAGCGTTTTGTAATAGTACCTATCACTAGATCTATCCCTAGATGTATCGGGCACGATGGCTTGGATAGCGAACGATGCAATGTGCATTGCTAGCCTAATGTTATTTTCAGGCGTGCGCTGTCAAATTGTACCGAACACTACGTTTTTATTTATTACATGTAAATTGTAAGTATTCCTTTGGTTGATTCCTTTTGAACGAGCTTGAATACTTTAGATATATGTGCCCACTTTTGACTGCTCGAACTCAGATAGGGAATTTATTACTAAAGAAATTAAATAGGCTATTTTTTAATAAAGAAAATCTTACCAGTAAATTCGGAGCTCAATAATTATGGAGAGTCACCCAGCATAAGTACTTTTCCATGGCTAGTGTTCTGAGTGTAATGAGTTTTTCAGTCTTATACTCCTTTGCTATATTCAAAATTACCTCGATATAAAATAAAATTCATGAGCAATATGCTATGCATCAATAAAAAAATACGCTCATAAAGATACGAGGGCGTGAAATATCGAACGCACAACGCAATGTACCATCCATAATGATATTTGTACCAATGTGGACTATCAAATTGTAACAGATTGCTTATTTATTACATTTTCTAACGTTCCGCACACTCCGTATCCTTGAAATTTTTTACAAGAGCCACGACGGCTTCAATTTAACTGTGTCTTTGGAAGATTTTTGTACAGATTTATCAAATTAATTACAATAATTTAATGCACATATGGAACCCAAATCTGTATTTCTCGTTTTTTCTGCCTTTCCAATGTTATTTACGTCACTTGCTTTCAATTCAACATCTACAGAGCCAGATTCCATTACACTCTGTT
The DNA here is from genome assembly GCA_951799385.1 of Hyppa rectilinea. Lineage (NCBI taxonomy): Eukaryota > Metazoa > Arthropoda > Insecta > Lepidoptera > Noctuidae > Hyppa > Hyppa rectilinea. The sequence goes on from OX637314.1 coordinate 9,215,988, forward strand.
AAATTAAATTTTCGAATACGACTCCTTTTTTTCCTCTAGAAAAACCTCCGTCTAACATGGCGTCATCTCATAAAGGTCAGTTCACACTCGCACCCCGAGCACGGCGCGCCGCGCACAAGTTCGTGAATAAATTCGAGCAATTCCCGACCTGCCTTTTACGAGCTGAATGAAGTATGAACTCAGTACGTGCAGAGCCTCGCTTTAGTACGCAGAAAATAAAAAAAAATCTAATGAACCCAACTTTATTGCTGATAATAAAACGTAACGAAAGTAGTTCGCGCCGACGCCACTAAACGTTACACCTCATAGTTGCTCGATTTGTTACAAAATTGGCTTTAGTCTACCGTCAGATGGATAACGAGCCATTTTACGTGTCCAGGTCACTCTCTTTAAGTACTGTCGAGAAGGATCATACATTAAGTGATAAAGTTTAGTATCGCAAGAAAGTGATGTATTATGAATAAATATACTTATTCTCGTCTTTTCTCACTCCATATATACGGGTGCCATAAAGTATAGAGAGCTTCTTAAATAAATTACTGTGGTGATAAAATCTTTACTCGCCAATATTTTGTTCTAAAATGCTATAATTTATATTCCCAGCGCCTTGGCTTACATTTCTAATATAACTGTTTCAATCCAGACTTTCTCAAACTTTTTTTCAGACTTTTTCAAAGTCCGTTGTTTCAATGTAATACCCCAAATCTAATTATGAACACAAAAGGCCCTCTTATATTAAAAGCTAATATAGTATACCAGACGGCTGGTTTGTTCTTTGGCCAAGAAAAGAGCATTGCCATTCAACGTGGCAATACTGCCACTCTTCTGGACACGATTTCGGATGACAGCGATGAGGACGAGTACATCGACGCCAAGTGTCCTTTTGTTTTTTAACCGACTTCAAAAAGGAGGAGGTTCTCAATTCGGATGTTTGTATTTTTTTTTTTATGTTTGTTCGCGCATATCTCCGTTGCTTGCCAACCGATTTGAAAAATTCTTTTTTTGTTGGAAAGGGTATACTTCCCAAATGGTCCCATATTAATCCCGAAATCGAATAAGCGGTTTTTGAAAAATCAACAAAAATCTAAAAAAAATCCTACTTAATATATGTGGACGATGTTCTAATAAGTTCCTGTCACTGTAATTTACATACCAGGTAGTGGTATTAAAATTTTGGGGGGAGGGGGGGGGGGGTTGTGTAGGTAGGTACCACAACTAAAAAGTGAAAAATAAAAACTTTTTTACAAAAAATAAAACTGACTTCCAAAACAAACACTACAAAGTGACAAATAATTTTGATTTCGGAAGTCGGTGGCAAAAAATGAAAATACAAAACCGAAGACACCGACTTCCGAAATCAAAATTATTTGTCACTTTGTAGTGTTTGTTTTGGAAGTCGGTTTTATTTTTTGTAAAAAAGTTTTTGTATAGTTAGTTAGATATTCATTTAATTTAGTATCTAGTGTAAATAGTTCAATTTAAAATACTATATAGAATATTAAAATGAATCGCTGAATGTGTTGCTAAGCGCAAATCTCGAGAACAGCTGAACCGATTGTACCTCATCAACACAAACATAGGATAGGTACCGACTTCTCTTATTAATTCAGCTCACGTTTGACCTCGGATTATATTTACTCATTAACTAAATCGCTCGACTGATCGCTTAAATTTTTGTCTTCCCATTAAATTTTGTCTTGTTTTGCTATCTGGATAAGCTGTTTTAATCTACCCTGGTCGGTTAATTTATTATAAAATGTGTCGGACAATATCGGTATAAAGTAACAGCGATAAAAGTGCAATTAATTTGCAATGTGTTATCTTTTAAACGATAATAATCGTAAGTAGAAATTAAAAAGCTTAATTGCGCAGGTGGCAGTTTAACTGATAAGTATAATATGTAGAGTTCATTAAACCTGGATAGGTTGTAGTTAAAATGTAGATAGAGTTTGTACTGTTGCAAGCTCTATTCAAATCAATACGGTCTGCTTTACAGTTCTATCAGTCCTAGCGATTTCCCTTGGCATGTTTTATTGAGAATGCAATTATAATTTTCAGAGCATAAGACGCCTGTAGAAAGGCTCTTGCGGATGCTCTTAAGGATGACATCTAAAGGATGTAAGAGCCTTCCTTCAGGCCATTGCATATGAGTTTTTGTGATAACAATTGGTAATTAACTATTGGTTTCCCTTTAAGATCAGACAACCTTTATTATTAGTAAATCCAGGAACTTGCGATATTATTTAGGAAGTACGTCCGTAACTAACTGCATGGAGCCCAGACAAGTGTCAATCGCGCCGTGTCGATTCAATTTCGAAAATTGTTGATCGAACAATTCGTTATCTCAGCGATTCGGATTGTCAAGAACGCCACTTGTCAGCGCATTTGTATGGGAATATTGATCGAGTTTCGTTACACAATTTGACATTGCCTAAGCACTTAGCGATTGAAAATGATTGATCACGTGACATTTAGAAAGCTTATGCCAATTCCATACATTTCGGATTTATCTAATTTCGTTATCGTCAGTAAAAATGTGGCTTTGTCAAGGACGAGCGTATTATTTAAGACATCTTCGGAAATCTAAAAAGTGCAAATCAAAAAGTACTAAAATCACTTTGGTTTGGAGGCGTCTTAATAGGTTCTTCCTACATTAGGAATGAGCGCAATGATAATTATTATCATGGTTATAAGACTAACGTATCTATTTGACGGTATCTTCCTTCCAACCCGTGATTCGTACAGAAGCAATGTTTATTTTGAAACACTGCCGCCACAATCAGCCCGTATTCATAAAAAAAACAGAGGCAAAGGCGAACTGGTTCATATAACAGCGAGTCCACACGTTGATTGCATTACTTCGTTTCAGATGCTTTATGCTTTCCTTACACATTCTGTTGATTGAAGCCCAAAGTCCGATGAATATGTGACCGACGTTTCGTCTTCCAGTGCTTGGACATTACTCGATCATTGCCTTACAGCAAGGCAGTGCGCAGGTATACCTGCGCAGTGATAACAGGCGGATTACTCCACCTGCCTTACTCCAGCAGTGACGGAGTGGCGTCCAAGGACTGGAAGACGAAATGACGGTAGTCCGGCGGCGAGATGGGCGGATGACATTATAACAATTGCGGATACAACCTGGATGAGGTTGGCACGGCAAAGAAGAGGCAGCCTAGTGGGTCACGCTATATGGGTCCTGAATGTCATGGGTAGCAGTTCTCCCACCCACCCATCAAGGTAGATGCACAGCCACGTTATCTCCGCGGATGACGTGGTATGCATTACGCATTTTCTTGGCTGCATAAAAAAGAAACGTGAAGATTGGCACGTGAAAACAGAGGCCTATGCTCAGCAGTGGGTGAATGATGATGATGAAATATCCGAGCGCCTCCAAAAAGCTTGTTTTTTTTTAGCAATTTCCATAAATCGCTGAGCTAGTAAAGGAAACCTATTCGCCGTCAATACGAGGTACAGACATCAAGCTATCCCTAACTGTCAAATTTTCTCAATTAAAAATGAACCTTATGTCTTTGCAATAAAGTTGAAATACTATCAAAGAAATTTGACAGATTGTGGTAACTTGATGTGCTGGCCTCTGTACAATCACGGACATAAATCAGCAACAACATTAACATCCTGTATCGTTCTTTGTTTTGTGAAAACACGCCATTTATTTTGCTTTACCTTGCCAAAGTCTATTTTTAAAGCAATGTTGTTCAAAACGATCCTTTGAAAAACAATTTCCGTTGGCCCGGCTGGCTCCGGGTTCGCTGTACAAGGAACAAGATAGATAGCCATATAAATCTCCCATGTGTCTAATTGACGGGTACGAAGTGAGCCCACCCCGTCCGAGCAGACTTGTAGAACTGATTCACTTACCTCATTTGGAAAAAGTGTTGTAAGTAATGTTGCAGTCTTTGTTCCACCTGAACTGTCTACTTCTGTCTGAGTCTGAAGTTTCTTCGTTTCTCCGTAGAAATTCTGTATTAGTGCGGTCAAGTTGTAAGGTGAGGTTTTGGAGATTGAGGACGTGCTTTTCTTACGTAGCTACATGAGTTCGTCGTGGTTTGGTTAACGTGATTAAGAAAAAAAACAATTTTTCACTTGATATTACGTATTTCTTTTACATAAAATAGATAATTTACTCGTATTACAAATGAAAATGCTTACTCACTTTGTATTTTGTTTAGTATCATACTATACGTACCTACTTTTGTGAATTATTCTTTATTATAATAACAAGTATGATGTAATGTAATGTGTTTGAAAGAAAATATTTCATAATATTTCAGGACCACAAAAGGTATTTTTGATTAATAGTTGGATACTTCAAGGAGCATTCGCTGCGGTAGCCCGCGAAATTCATATATTCTTACGATTTTTGCAATTTGCAGGTTAGTGTCAAGTTGTAGATATGTTAATCATAATACGATTCACGACTGTGTATTTATATTATTTAAATCATCAATACAACTCTCTAAGTACAGATTACTCTATTGGAAGTCTATTCCAAAAAAAAATACATTTTAGGTCAATTCTTATTATTTTAATATTTATAATCCTGTAAAAACATATTTGCTAAGGTTGCGAATCATATTTTAATTTTGAACATACAACCTGATAGTGCAAAAAGCCTAAGAGGATTGGAATTTCGCACGCTACCCTATAGCTTAATAATGTAACCTTAATAATGATTCATAGAAGTTTGCATCATCGAAAATTTTAGTTCTATTCTTGTTATTGGTAAACATGAAAAAAAATATCAAGCTTAAGGCATGATTAACGAGATTTTCTTCAAAGGTTGAAATAACAACGTGTATGTTGATGTAGACGCTCTTAGCCGGGGCGCACATTCAATATTCTTAGCCAAGTTTATGTGGCTACTCCCAAAAATCCTTCGTAAGAAAGTTATTTATATGTACGTTCACCTCACTTAACCTTGTTGCTTAAATCACCACGCTAGTTAATGAGATGGCTCTTATTTAGTGCGTGCTCGCTAAGAAATATCGTGCAATACAACTTCACTTAATTGTATTGCTGTTTTCCAAGCACAATGAGGCAACTTACAGACGCCATCATCTTAACCGAGCAATAATAAAGTTTTTTATGAGCCAATTAGCTCGCTATTTCATCATCGTAAAAGGGATATAAATCCCAATTACACGGCTTATTATTTCGAAAAAGGCTCAGAAAGTCGCAATGTGACGGAGTCCGAGGCAGGACAATACGGTGCCGCTGAAATATTAGCTTGGGGACCAATGCGATGCCGAACGAAGATCTAGTCAGCCTTAGCAACAATTTAGTACTAAGACTATGTCGTTTTATTTCAGACATTGTCCATCTCTCATTGAAGAGTAAAGTTTCCTTATTAAGATCTTAGTAAAAGTTGTTGTACTAAATGTTTCTTAGAAACGATTTTCAGTCCATTTGTTTTATATGTAAGCTAATTAAATGCTAATGAAACTTGTACTAATTTTGTACGAAAATCTTTGATGTTGTTTAGCGTGGATAGATTTAGTCATTTAATTTTAATGAAATTTAAATTTGCTACATAACTAAGTGTAATTTTAGACACCTACTGTATTGATATGTATAAGCCATGAGTGTCAAAAAATAATATAACTATACCAACCTATTTTTACACCCAGCTATAAAAACTTCGACTATGCATATTGTCTTCTTGATTCAATAACGGGTCCCTTTTCTTTTTTAATCCTCAATATTGAAACAACCACTCAAGGTCATCCTATAGATACTTAAATAGTGTCCAGAAAAAACATAACTAGCCGAATAAAATGTTTGAGGTCCAAGAAACCGCACTGATTGCACAAAGGGGTCCCGCGAGACTGAATTATCGTCACGTACTCCTGCCACCCCACTTCGTTAGTTCGCGTGATGACGTGTGCCGAAACATTCCCCCTATACATTTGCAATTCCATTCACAAACTGTTACGATCATCATACATTTATTTGATGAAGCGTTTTATCTGTGGGTCACGAAGGATGTAGTCTCAACAACAAGGCGATTTTAGGTATTCTCTCGACTCTAGTCTTTAAATTTGTATGTAGGTAGCGGTATTTAAACGAAGCCGAGAGACAAAACTTTTTCCCGTCATTGACATCTTTTTTTTTACGGGACTATTCCTTCTCCTTGCATTCAGACATTCATTTTTTAAAAATTACGAATCAAGTTTTAATTTGTTAACTTAGCATTAAATGTTACCACAACTTATGTAGAACTGCATGGATGCATGCCCGTTGCATTCTGTGTAGTGCGTCAGATTGCGCGCTGCTCAAAACAACGATCTTTCACATTAAAAATAAAAGTCAGCCAGCAATAATTTTTGCTCAATGTTTTTAGTTTGATGTGAAAAGTGCGTAGATTATGGCTATGTGATTGGTCTTTTTACAACCTGTAGGTAATATTTTGTTCTAAAACAGCAAACGTTCTTCAAGTTCTACCAAGAACTTCCAACAAATAGACTATTCTTCTTCGTTTTCCACGTGGCGCGTTTCAAGATAATTGAGCGATGTCGACGTAATGAAAGACAGTATTGAATCAGGATGCCAGTGACGCCCGCGGCTCCGGAACATTTGATTTTTATCAATTATTTCAATATTTCAATTACAATAGAAGTTTGTAATTGTAATGTTGTTGTTGTTGTTACCTTTTTGTTTTTGTATTTATTTTTATGTTAGTTAGTTATATAGTCATTTAATTTGAGTATGTATAGGTAAGTTATTAATACCTATGTAGAAAAGTTTTATAAATATATTAATAATATGGATATCGTGTTGGTTCCAAACTAGCACAGCCTTAGCCTGGCCTTCTCTTTCTTAGACACCATTATAAGTATAAATGATTATGGTTATTATGATTATTTCTATGTAAAAGTTGAAATTGGCGTCACCTCATCGAGACTGCCAAACTAAAAATACAAAAACAAACGAAGGAAGGAAAATTGAAATTAATTGACGAAAAAAAAAACTATTACCTATGGTTTTACTATAACTAAGAGCAGAGGGCACGAAATTCAAGGAAAGGATTTACACAACAACGATGCAATGGTTTAGAAATAGTAGACTTAAACTAATAGTATCTAATTCTAACCCACTTCTAGATCTACATCCGCTTGGTACGTCTTACTTACTTTCGACGTAACGCCATGGCAATACAAAGTTCTGTTCCCGAAGACTCCTATCCCAAAATAAAGCAGATTCTCTGTAAAACTTAAGATATAAATCACATCGCATAATACGTCATTTTGGTAAAACTGTGGTCCTTGTAACAAACTCGCCGGATATGACCAGGAAATTAGGCTCATTCCAAATCTCCTTTTTTTCGTCAACATCCTTTAATATTAACCAGGACTTACACTCCTTTGGGCAGATTCTCCTTCAAGCTGTTTTTCTTACATAAAGAAACTATATGTTTACAATATATTATAACGCCGGTATATTCCGATGGGATAAACAGTTGGGAGACTATTTTATTGTCAAAATTCGATTACGCTAAGTGCGGGTCCTGTGCGTAAGTTTCTGTTATTTGGAATGTCTCTCAGTAAAAGACAATGGCCCTTTCTCGAAGCCTGAGATTGTCATCTACTGAGGGTAAGTCAACATATTAACAGATAACCTATCAGTAACTTGTTAGAGTAGAATGGCTACCCGGTTTTCTCTGAGCTAAAATAAAAATTCGCCACTTCACCAAAATGTCGGATATCTTTAACCCGCTAGGTACATAATTAACTATTCAATATCACATGAAGCCTCTAAAATTAACTCAACATTATCAAATGCCTATAACGACTTCTTTAATTAACTCGGGCAATACATAAACTGTTCGTTGCTAATTAAAACACAGCTATATTAATTAGAAACCCTTTTGGAAAATATAATTACTTATTTTAACAGCGTCGGCTGCTTAAATGTAATACAGGAAACGCGTCTAAAGAAAATTCCCGCGGGATTTGAATAAAAACGCGCGGTTTACGTTAAAATAAAGTATTATTCGCCTAATTAGGGAGTTTTCATTATGAAATGTTCGTCGTAGAGCCTTTGTGGGGATCTACAATGCGCTGGGAATTGCATTTGATCACTTTTTGTGTTCTGTTATTAAGAAATGTATACAAAAGAGGACAATTGCAACGATAACGAATGAGAGGGGAGAGGAAGGAGCTTTGTGCAATCAGCGCGTTTTATTCGCCGTCGACGTGCCGGGGACTCTTCGTTGGGGGTAATTCTGATAACACGATGTCGTCGACTTTCCAAAACGTGTCTGCTGCAATCGCGATCATCATTTGCACGTTTGGAAATCTGAAAATCTTCGTAGCTTTACAGATATCGAATCGCTGGGTAGAGAAGGCTTGTTTGGGTTACCTTTCGTGCATACGTACATATATGCATGGAATTAACAGTCGTTTTTTGACGACGGTAGTTGAGTACTAGTTTCTTTTAATTGTTCCAACGATAAGTCGAAAACAAAACACAGAGTATATGAACGGAAATACGTTATCTATAGTCCGTATAACTGCATTATCAATTAAATTACCAGTTTTGCTAACATAAAATCACAGTTAAATGCCTCTAATAAACGTGCATTTGGTGTGTTTTGGTGCCAAAGATAACACAAACAGCCTGGAACCGCACAACTACTTGCTTCACGCATACTAATGTGTCCCAATCGGCAATCGGCTAGGCAATGTACTATATTATATCGATTCGATAAGTTTTACCCTAGTATCGATAGTAAATCGGGAGATAAACGAGTGCTTTGTGCAACTTTATAGGTCGTTAAAGAAATGTTTTGCATATTATCTAGCTGTCGGGGCTACTGTTGCAAAAGGAGGTTAATTATTTTAAAAGCCATAGATGTGTCCAGAATCTGTTTATGCAATAGGACAGACTTCCATTCAAACACAAACTCAAAGCATTTATTTCAATCAATTACAGACACATTAGAATTGTCAAAGGGTCGTTCAGTCAGAAAATGAAGCTTATTCTTTCTAATTTTACTGTACGATGTAGTTGTTTATGTAGAAATCTGTGGCAGTTCATATTAATACGTTGCATCAAGTTCATCAAACTCCAAACTGAGTAGAATGACAGGCAAATAATTAATTTAACCTGCAATAGTCCAGGAATGGAGTGAAGTAGTTAAAAACATCGTTAAGCACATTGTCGGAGGCGTTTAAGTCGGCTGAAGTGAAAGTTTTCACGTTACGAATACTTGAAAAGTCCATTACACGGTTGACGGCGTCGACGTCGGCCTTACGACGCCAACTTGTTTGTAATTACACAGACATAGCCCCGAGATTTCATTTAAACTTCGTGACAGCACCCGCCGTTGAGAGCTCTTTCTGCAATTGTTAACTTCTTAGAAAAATATTATCATAGTCGGACCGTGGCGAGGTACGCGAGAGCGCGCAACACCTGACTTGACGCGGCTACTCTATAACTGCTATTTGCGGTAACCAAGACTTTGATTATGAAGTCTCTTTTGCTGTTAGCGGAAATATCTTTGCTTTATATTTCAAAAGTTATTTTAGTCTGTGTTGTGCTTTATGGTTTTGATAAGGTTGAGTTTCATTAACACCTAGCGCTATTCAGCCTAGTGTTAACATTTTAAGTAGAGTCGATCCGATTAATAAAATAGTTACGGCAAGGCTACATAACCCTTTCTAATGAGGCATCCTACCAAACAATCCAAACATCAGTAACAGACTCTATGTTCGAAACAACATGTTTAACATACTTTCTAAAACTACCCTCAATCCTATTATTCTGAACACGACACACTATTTTCTGGAGCTATTCTAACAGCTACAAACTCAATAAACATTCGGAACATTCGTTCTTCTTGTTTCTAGTGTCAGCGGTGTCTACACAGCTCTAGGACAGTGCGAACACTCCGACAGTAAGCGGATTCGTGTGCCTACATAGTTGTGTAGTGAATTAATAAGTTAGTAGTTCATGCATATTAAGGGCTGTAGACAACCGCAGATTTCCATATTCATATACGAACTGTTTCAGAACAAACTAAACACCTTGAGAACGTTGAGGTATTTTAATGTATGGTTTCAATTGAGGCTGTGCAAATCTTCTTGAGATATTGTTGTGGTTTATGTAAATAGTATAGGGATGGGCCAAACGTGGTTTTAGCCGAACTTCGGTTGTTTACACCGCGCTTGCTCGAGAGTGCCACGTTGAACCTTGTGTCAATTTTAAATATTTACTATTTTTTTTTGTTTTTATGTAGGTATAATTTTTAGTCTAAACAGTATTTTAAATTGTATTGTATCGAATGCTAGAACTGAGGGCTGTGCTTAATCGAAAGTGAAACGAATTTCGGTCCATCGCCAGTAAATAGAGAAATAATTTTGCAATTCTTTAACTCTTTGATTACTACCTAACGGTCTTTTAGAGTTGAATCTTTCATTCGTTTAATTTGCTTTATAGTTTGATATATGTAAGTATCTTCAGACATAAATCGCCGGCCGTAACTGATAGAGCAGCAATCTAGAAGTGTACTTGTCTAGTCGCCCAATATTTAAACCACCAAAAACGTAACACTCTTAGTCGAAACCAATCTAGAAATCCACCAAAAAAATCTATCAGCTCGTATATATTTTTACCTGCAAGGTAGATGGATCACTCAAAAATTGGTTCCAATTAAAATTCGTACGGTTTGAGTGGCGTACCCGCTCCGGCGGGCGCGGGCGTATACAACATCGCCATAACCAACCTAGCTTGTGAACCTCTTCGCGAACGTTGACCTTACTATTACTACGGTTTGAACCCATTTAACTTGGTTTTGTCCCCCAAGAATTTTATAGAACCTTCTGAGAGCTTTTCACCTGGGCACGCGCTGCCGTGGCCGACTTAGAAATCTCTGAAGTCGGCCAGAGCGAAGACAATCTACTCTGTTTATGGAGGTTTCAAGTCTCATGTGCGATTGCGACATCTCCCCACAGATATTGGCCCACCTTCCATCGTGCAGTGCATAACTTGTACCTTTGTAGGTATATGATCTTATGACTGCGTTAGTGAACGGAATTAATGTTTTGATAACTGTTTGATTTTATAACAATCGGCTGTTAGCGTATCGATGCCAAAAAGTGTTGGTACAAAATTACAAATAGTTGTATAATTTTCAAACATTAATCCCCTCCTATGTTTGAAAAGAAAATTTCAAAGTAGCTTCTTTTACTTCATGGGGTTTGAGTAGTTACGTCTTATATCCAGCAGAGGTGTTGGCTGGCTGCCAAATAAAGAACTAAGTATGTACATTATTATCAATAAAGTGAAAAAGAAAATACCTACCTAATGCGGTTTTCCGCTTCTTCTATTTACTCCAATCTCAGTATCTGACAAAATAACAAAGCTTCGTGATATTCTGACAACAGACACGAAAATAATCCAACAAACAACGTTATTATCGTTCGTAAATATATTGTTGATTGTATGTTAGGTACCCATGTACATGACTTCCACAGAAATCGTACTAAATAAAATATAAATAACACGACATTTTTCTCCTGAAACATTATTTACTTTCGGTAGGTAAGCAGGCAGTTGACGTCGGTACTCGAAGTAAAAAAAATATTAGGTAAGTATACCCGACACAAAAAACCCAGCTTTTGACTTCATAATTTATGAATAAACTACGGGCTTCTTAATTCTCTCGTAAGGTCCGGAATTCAAATAACCATCATTATAATGATTTATGAAATCGCGCCCTAATTAGGACAGTCGACGTCTTCCAACTGGGACTACGGGGAGTTGGGAAATGGACGAACGGAGGATGGAGTCATCCATCTGACGTCCCAACTTAATCTGAATCTGCGGAAACATTTTGAATTGAAAGCAATTGATGCTAGCAGTACTTATGTAGGTAATTTAATGCTTTTATTGAACTTGACTTATTTCAGAACATTAATTGGGCTTGCTCATTTCGTTATTTGACTTTTTAACTACGGGGGATACTTCTACACGTGCTTCTCCCATACGATATGTCAACACTACGAGTAAACGTATTCATACAATGTGGAGACGACAAAACAATAATAATTAATGAAAACCTGGACTATACTAATACAACGGAGTAGGTAGGTACAATATAATACAAATTAAATTGTTATTATTGTTTACAATTAAAGAGTTTTTAGAACACTAACATTGACAGCACAATTTTGCATGCTTTAATTATAAGCAAAACATGTATGATCTTGTTCTATATTGTTGTAACACCTTTTTATACCGTGTTGTAAGCAAATAAATATTATTATTATTATTAAATAAAAGTGAGTCTATTTTTCTAAACAAACAAAATAAGTTTAAGATTTGCCACTCTTTGACTAGCTATAGTGACTAAACTATTAGGAATAATTGCAGAGTGGGAATATCATTGGATATAGGGATATAGGCCCCTGTGAAGTTTAATTTACCGTAGTAAAGTCGCCTCCATTTTATACAGACGCCAGCAAATCAAGTAATCCCATACTATCAAATTTTCCCAATTGAAACAGAACCTCACACTTTTGAAATAAATTTTAAAACCTATCAAAGAAATTTGACAGTTTGGGGTAACTTGGCTTTGACATACTTGGTTAATAAAATATAAAAGTTTTTTTTGTCTACCTGCCTCGTATTAAGTTTATGTACCTACGTTACCCTCCCTCAACCCACCCAAACTCAGTATGTTCAAACCTTACCTGATTGCATTCATTACACCCTGAAATATGCAAGCACCATCACTGTAAGGATGAGTAATCTATCTCAAAACGAAGCATGCAATAGCAGGTCTACCAGCACTTTGAGCTACCTGCATACCCTGTTTACGTACATCTATTATATTGCTTCGAGACCAATAAGGCTGTTTACAAACGCGCTTTGTACTTTGTGGCTGGCTCGCAAACAAGCCTGTCCCATTATTGCACCATTGTGTGCCATCCAGTGTCTGGAAATTTTGCAATTAATATGGGCTTGTAACCACGCTTCGGTACAGCTGATTAAATTCATGTGACGCCCACTACACTGCAGTGTATAATATTGTGACGGTGGTCATAGTTGAGATTGATAGGTAAAACCTTAGTAGATTAAGCGGGATTGTCCGGAAGGGTTACCGCTACCCCGGAACATAGATGGGTTTTAGTCAGTAAGAGTCTGACACTCCCTTCCGCTCCACCCAGAAAGGGAGAACTCATTGGATGATTTCCCAGCCTTAAAAAAAAACCTTAGTAGATATTGTGTTTATTAAATGTTGTAAAATACTTCAGTAACGCTGTTTCATAGTTTCTCAGTAGCTTCTGCAGCCCTGGATTTACCCTAGGGGCAGTCGGGACGAGTGCCCAGGGCGGCAAATTTTTTGGGGCGGCAAAATTTTGAAAGTGCAAAAAGATTTTTTTGTCTTATCGATTGCTCAATATAAATTAATATTAAAAGAGTTAATAATTTTCTGTCTAATTGATAATTCAAGAAATTCAATTCATCTATTATTTGTGAATTATAATTATATTAATAGAGTCTGGCAAATGAAAATAGACACTCGAATTATTTGAACCTCCTCCTATTGTATTTGATTATCGATATTTCAGCAACCAATGATCGCACAGAAAGTTAAAGGTGGGATTCAAGAACATATTATTTTTTGAAAATTTAAACACTCTTGCACACAAAAAAATGTAGAAAAAGCTCGATTTTTTTTTAATTATGAGCATTTCAGAGCAAAAAAGCGTGATCCTTTAATTTTTTTTTCAAATTCAATCGAGTGAAACAAAAAAAGTCTGCCTGGATTAATTTGGCTCTCAGGGTATTTGTGGATTCCGGCCCATAGTGCTAATAAGGACGGGGCCGGACCTTGCGGACTGCCAGTTTGGCTTCCGCAAGGGGCGCTCGACGGTGGACGCCATCATGCGTGTTAGAGCCCTCACGACGGGGGACGCGGTGTCCCAGGGTAGGGTCGTCGTGGCGGTGTCACTCGACATCGCCAACGCCTTCAACACCCTGCCCTGGAGTTGCATTGGGGAAGCACTCCGGTATCACCGGGTGCCGACCTACCTCCGTCGAATAGTCGGGGCGTACTTGACGGATAGGGCCGTCATCTACCCCGGTCACGATGAGGAATGGAACCGGCGAGAGATGTCGTGCGGTGTCCCACAGGGATCGGTTCTGGGGCCGCTCCTGTGGGACATCGGTTTCGACTGGGTGCTGCGGGCCGACCTCCCTGACGGCGTCAGCGTAATTTGATACGCTGACGACACGCTGGTCCTGGCGCAGGGGAGGTTGCATCAGGTGGCGGCCGACGCGATGACACGCGGGGTTGCGACAGTCATTGAGAGGATCCGGCAGTTGGGTCTCAGTCTCGAGGTGGCATTGCACAAATCCGAGGCCATGTCCTTTAATGGGCCTCGGAATAGGCCACCATCGGGATCCCAACTTACGGTAGGAGGGGTTCACATCGGCGTCGAGACCACGATGAAATACCTAGGTCTGGTCCTCGACAGCCGATGGAATTTCGTGGAGCACTTCCGACGTTTGGCCCCTAAGCTGGAACGGACTGGGGCCGCCTTCAAGCGGCTTTTGCCCAATTTGAGGGGCCAAACGCCTCCTGCCGGAGGCCTTTACGCGGGAGTCGTGCGGTCCATGGCCCTATACGGGGCCCCGGTGTTGGCGCGTTCACTGCGGCGGCGAGCCGCCCACTATCTGAACGCGCTCCAAAAGGTGGTAGCCATTCGGCTTATCCGAGGGTACCGCACGATATCAGGCGAGGCGGCAAGCCTCCTTGCCGGACTGCCGCCGTGGGATCTGGAGGTGATAGTCCTCGCGCGCCTGTACGAGGGGCGCGCGGAGGTACTAAGCCGGGGAGAAACTCCGTTTCCGCAGCAAATTGCGGCGGAGCGGACGGACCTCCAGCGCGATCTCATGGCGGCCTGGAATCAGCGACTGTCGCAACCCAGCGCAGGGCACGCCACGATAGTGGCGGTAAGGCCCCTCTTTGAGGAGTGGCTAGAGAGGCGTCACGGCGCCCTCACCTACCGCCTGACGCAGGTCCTCACCGGACATGGATGTTTCGGGAGGTTCCTGCACATCATCAGGCGGGAGGAAACGCCCGGGTGTCACCACTGCGAGGATCGCCCAGAGGACACGGTGCAAACCTGCCCCGCTTGGGCGGAGCACCGCCGTGTCCTCGTAGAGGCGATCGGCGGCGGTGACCTCTCGCGCCCGGCCCTAGTGCAAGCCATGGTCCGGGGCGAGAGGGAGTGGGAGGCAGTCACCTCCTTCTGCGAAAAAGTCATGCTCGCGAAGGAAGTGGCGGGATGGGAGAGAGAAAGGTCCTCCCGTCCCAGCCGCCGCGGGAGACGCCCCAGGCGTCGGGAGCCGCGTGACGACTCCCGGCCACCGTAGGCGCGGGCCTGCGGACGGTGAGTAATGGGTGACTCACCGTCCGATCAGCACCAGGCCCGTGCCGGAAGGCGCGTATATGTTCCACACGCGCCTCAAAGAGATGTCAGAATATGAAGGGGCCCCTCAGGGCCAAGCCTGCCGGGTAAGCGGGGTTGTCCGAAAGGGTTACCGCTACCCCGGAACATAAAGGGCTAAGGAAGGAACATGGATGGGTTTTAGTCGGTAAGAGTCTGACACTCCCTTCCGCTCCACCCAGAGCGGGAGCAGTCATTGAATGATTTCCCAGCCTTATAAAAAAAAAAGAAAAAGGGTATTTGTGGATATATTGAACTATAAAAGGCACACTTAATATTATTGGTCGCCTTAATATTTTCGATCCAGCGCTTGATTTTCTAAAAAACCACCAAAAGCCCTTTTTTGTTGCACTTTGAAATCAATGTGGCAAAAAGAACATTTTTTTTTTTGAAAAAGCAATGGCTAGTTTTTAAATAAATTCATTCAAGTTCTTAAAACCCACCTTTAACTTTCTGTATGATCATTGGTGGCTGAGATATCGATAATCAAAGACAAAAGGTTCCTTTTCCATTTGAAGATCGATATCTCAGCGAGAGGTGGACGTATCAAGGTGTATAAAAAAAAACAAATAAACAAAGTATCCGAACCTTATAGTGGTTCAGAAAAAAAATACCACGCCCGAAAAAATTAAAAAAGTGTTTTTTTTTTGTTTCTAAGATTATTCAAAAACCGCTGACGCTACAAAATTTTAAGTTATTCAAAAGTTGTTAGACACTTGTACAATTTCCTTTTTTTATTTCCTGTACGACCATTTCTCTCGTAGTTAAGGCCTGTTTAAAATTGCCCAAAAATTCGGATTTTTGGGCAATTTTGACCTTAATTTTTTCCAGTAGTGTATAAGTTAAAGTAAAATTCCAGTATTGAGGCGGATTTTTTTCCGGTGCCCAGGGGCGGCATTATGGTTAAATCCGGCCCTGAGCTTCTGCCGTCTTTGTGATGCCTGTGTACAAGTTCACGAATCGCGAACACAACGCTTTCAAAAATACTAAAGTATTTTTTTTATTAGGTTCTCCAACAACTGATTACACTACTGATGAAAACACATCATACATTTTTAAAAGTAAATAGCAGTGCATCAGTTACTTACAGGTAAACACAGCATGCATAATACAATAAATCACTGAAATAAGCTAACTTACTTAGCAATAAGCGCTAACATTTAAAAATTTATAAATAGGTAACATGATCAAAATGTGAAACAATGATTAAATAAGTATTAATAATAAGTATTATACACACAAAGTACACAAAAATAACGATAGGTATATGTTAAATGTAATTAAACGTGTAGCTGCAATACATCAAAACATAAACATCCGTCCGCTGTGGCGACGACCGCTGCACTGGCGCGGGGCGCCTCGCGCCGCGCCGCCGCGCGCGCGCTCCTGCGTATATACTATATAAGTATGCGCGCGTACATAGCGAGTCGAGGAGCGATTGACGACGCTCGACGCGCCACCTCACGGAGTATTTGTGAACTATATTTTTGTATATAATGCTAACTAGATTCCTATTGGTCGATTTATATATTTGTACCTTGCCACTAGCCTATAAGTTCTGTACATATTTTTGTAAATATTCATTCCATCAAGATTCCTCAATACACGTTGTTGTGGTTAAAAAGTTCGTCTGGAGTTTTACTTGGCTACACCGCCTAAGCGCTACATTGGTGACCCCGACGTGATTAACTTAAAAACCTCCAGATCATACTGCATAGTGCATCATGGCCAACAGCAAGAACGGTGATCATGAACTCTCCGGTGTGTCGACGTCATTGCGCATCCCACCCATCTGGCGTGATAAAATACGGTTATTTTTCTCGCAGTTTGAAGCCGTAATGTCTTCACACAAGAAAGGCGACCAGGCAATGTACGAGCTAATCATCGGACAACTGGAGCGGCAAGACCTCGATGAAATCTCCGACATCATTCTCCGCCCACCCGAGAATCACCGGTACGAAGCCCTGAAGAACCGCCTGTTCCAAGTGTACGAGGAATCCGAGCAACGGCAAGTACAGAGGTTACTCTCTGAGATGGAACTCGGCGACCTGAAGCCTTCGCAGCTACTACGCCGAATGAAGAGTCTCGCAGCTGAAAACATCTCCGACTCCGCGCTACGTATTATGTGGACAAATCACCTACCACAGTCCGTTCGAGCTGTCCTAGCCGTTAGTGACAACATCGCCAAGCAGTCCGATATCTATGGGCTAGCTGTGATGGCGGACAAGATCTTAGAGCAGACGCAACCACATGGCGCAATCGCTGCAGTTTCCTTCGCTCCCACCACCGCCCAGGTACCTACATCAATCGAGGAGAAGATCGACGCGCTCACCAAAGAAATCGCCGAGCTAAAAGCATCACGCTCGAATTATCATCATCGTCGCAAACCATTCAACCGGCAGCGATCAAGATCACGTTCGTCGAGCAGGCCTAATCAGCGACGCGCTTTAACCGACCAATCAGCGACCTGCTATTATCATCGCAAGTTCGGCAATTTGGCGCGAAAATGCACGCGTCCCTGTAGTTTCGAAGAAAGTGGTGCCCTCTCGGGAAACTAAAACCTGCGTTGGCTGAGGCGGGAACCGGCGCAAGCATAACTTCTTACCGCCTATTTATAACGGACAGAAACACACGTCTGTCATTTTTAATTGATACTGGCGCCAACATCTCCGTTATTCCACGGAAAAAAGGCGCGAAATCGACACCTACAGATTTTTGTTTGTATGCAGCGAACAACACAGTTATCCCTACGTATGGAGAGAAAACTCTGCAATTAGATCTCAACCTACGAAGACCGTACACGTGGAAGTTTATCATCGCTGCAGTCAGCAAACCCATCATCGGTGCCGACTTCTTAAAACATCACCAGCTACTTGTCGACATAGCCGGCCGATGTCTCGTCGACAAAGTTACAAACCTCACCGTCAAGGCACCAGTCAGTTATTCCGCCGACCCAACCATAAGAAGTATCGACGTTGATCAGCCATACCATCAGCTACTCAGCAAGTTTCCTGACATCCTACGACCGTCATGCATGAAGGATACTCCGAAGCACCGTGTAGAACATCACATCGAAACCACCGGTCCACCAGTATACAGTAAGTCCAGACCAATACCACCACACCGATACATGCCTGTGAAGAAAGAGTTCGAGTCGATGATGCAACAAGGAATATGCCGTCCAAGCAAAAGCCCTTGGTCCAGCCCACTGCACGTCGTACCAAAGAAAAACGGGGACATTCGTGTGTGCGGTGACTATCGCCGACTTAATGACGTCACGAAACCAGACCGCTATCCAGTCCCACGTCTCAAAGATTTTACCTACCTACTTCACGGAAAGAAAATCTACACTACACTCGACCTAAATCGTGCTTACCAACAATTGCCAGTTTATGAACCGGACATCGAAAAAACAGCCATCACAACACCTTTCGGACTATTCGAGTTTCCACGAATGTGTCCAGGTCTCAAGAATGCCGGACAAACATTCCAACGTTTTATCCATCAAGTGCTCATCGGGTTAGACTACGCATTCCCATTCATTGATGACGTCATAATCGCATCTGAGAATGAAGCACATCATATCGAAGATGTACAAGAAGTGTTACGCAGACTAGACGAGTATGGTATTACGATAAATCCATCAAAATGTGTATTCGGCAAAGAAAACGTCAAGTTTCTGGGTTACGAAGTGTCAAGCAACGGAATTAAACCACCTCAAGGAAAAGTCACTGCGATCACTGCTTACCCCAAACCCGAGACGATTCAAGACCTACGTAGATTTATTGGCATGATAAATTTCTACAGAGATAGTGTACCTAACGCAGCACACATTCAAGCACCTCTCAACGCGTTCCTGCATAATTCCAAGAAGCGTGATAAAACAAAGATCGATTGGAACACAGAAGCGTCACAAGCATTCGAGTTATGTAAAGTTAGCATACAAAACGCAGCTTTACTCGCTCACCCATCTCCATCACCTACCGACGCCATTTCCCTTATGTGCGACGCATCGAATACCTGCGCGGGAGCTGTCCTACAACAACACATAAACAAGAAATGGATACCACTCGGCTACTTTTCTAAGAAATTCTCCGAAACACAACAGCGATACAGTACATTCGACAGAGAATTATTATCAATCTACATGGCAATCAAACACTTCCGAAAAATGTTCGAAGGAAGAGAACTTATTATTTACACCGACCACAAACCGCTGACCTACGCTATTCGCAAGCCACCGTCCGACAACGATACGCAACGACGCACTCGTCAGCTGTTATTTATCAGTGAGTTCACAACCGATATACGACATGTTAGCGGTGTAAATAACGTTGTCGCAGACGCATTATCCCGCATCGAAACCATCGATTTGCCATCACCGATTAATTACGAAGAATTATCACACGCCCAAGAAAGAGACAGCAATATACCCATCTTATCACAGCAAACAAATATCCATCTAAAGAAAATCGTCATACCCGGTACCAACAAATCAATATTCTGCGAAACGTCTACATCACATGTTCGACCATACCTACCAGCTGATTTCCGTCGCATCGCATTCAACGCCGTGCACAATCCAAGTCACCCTGGAATACGAACAACACGTAAGCTAATCCAAGAACGCTACTTCTGGCCAGCCATGAACACCGACATTGGCGAATGGGCGAAATCATGTACTTCGTGTCAACTGTCAAAAGTTCAACGACACAACCACAGCGATATCGCATCATTCCCTCCGAGTGAACGATTCCAACACATTCACGTTGATATCGTTGGACCACTGCCTACATCTTCGTGCGGACACCGATATCTGCTAACCATGATCGACCGCAGTACCCGTTGGCCCGAGGCTGTACCTTTGCAAGAGATAACAGCTGATAACGTTGCAAGAAAGTTGTACGAAACATGGATATCTCGTTTCGGTTGCCCTACAAGAATAACCACAGATCAAGGACGACAGTTCGAGAGCAAACTATTCCACGACCTTGCACACCTACTTGGAGTGGAAAAAACCCGTACTACTGCCTATCACCCGCAGAGTAACGGCATCGTTGAGCGCTGGCACCGAACACTAAAAGCCGCACTCATGTCTCGACTGGAAAACAGCAACAAATGGTTAACCGAACTACCAACTGTATTGATGGGATTACGAGCCGCTACGCGCACCGACACCAACACTAGCGCCGCACAGCTCACCTACGGCCAGTCACTACGCCTACCCAGTGATTTCTTATCACCAACACCCGTCGCAGCGAAGATGGATCACGATTACGTCGATCACCTACACGACGTAATAACGAAGCTCACACCTACATACAAACCGCATTCAAATAAGCGATGTATGTTCGTACACAACGATCTACAAACATGCAGTCACGTGTTCGTACGCGATGACACCGTCCGCAAACCGCTGCAACGTCCATACCATGGCCCATACCCCATCACAGAACGGAACGAGAAGTACTACACCATACAACTACCAGGAAGATCCACCAATATATCGATCGATCGACTTAAACCGGCGTATATTATCAACACTCAAGACAACGAACACAGTAGTGTGACACAAGCACGTTTATCACCAGCAGCTACCGAAGACTCCAGCTTACTTCCTACGAGCACCGGCGACACTGCACACCGCTCAAGATCAGGCAGGATCGTCAAGATGCCTGTACGCTTCGCTAAGGGGGGAGTACTGTAGCTGCAATACATCAAAACATAAACATCCGTCCGCTGTGGCGACGACCGCTGCACTGGCGCGTGGCGCCTCGCGCCGCGCCGCCGCGCGCGCGCTCCTGCGTATATACTATATAAGTATGCGCGCGTACATAGCGAGTCGAGGAGCGATTGACGACGCTCGACGCGCCACCTCACGGAGTATTTGTGAACTATATTTTTGTATATAATGCTAACTAGATTCCTATTGGTCGATTTATATATTTGTACCTTGCCACTAGCCTATAAGTTCTGTACATATTTTTGTAAATATTCATTCCATCAAGATTCCTCAATACACGTTGTTGTGGTTAAAAAGTTCGTCTGGAGTTTTACTTGGCTACACCGCCTAAGCGCTACAAACGTATTAATATTTGAGCGCAATAGTGGCGAATTGATTGGTTGAGAGACCGCGGAGTGCGGGCAGGCCAAACTTTCTTAATTAACTCGTTATTGTGCAGTGCACGAAACAGCGCTGTACTCCTACATCCATAGCTTATAGCCGTCCACACTTAGCAAATACTACCAAGTTATTATTTATTGTATTTCAGTTGTTATTGTTCTGCTGTTATAAATTATGTATGTTGCAACTTACTATGCTATGCCCGAGACTAGGTATGTAGGTAGTTAAATGGTTAAAGGTTTTGAATACGATTTTTATTCAAGATATTTATACTTAGATACTTATCAATAAATTCCTTACGGTTCGGTCTACTATTTCCGTTCCACTTCAGTTCTGTTTTATCAAATCGTTGTCGGATGTTAATTTGTTACGAGGATTTCGATACCGCAATCGGCTAAGCCCCTTGATACGAAACGATCCAAAAGAACGAAACATAACATGCCTACATAAGAGACAAGGCTACGAACCTATTCGGATAATAAGGAAACCCTTCGCAGTAGAAAAGGTCGAATTAATTATGTAGACCGTATCGAAAGGATGGGCCGACAGAATCAATGTCAGGGTTTTTCAGACTTTCCCATATTTGTCCCTGGCTGCTCACACAATGCTCTTTAATCAGACCATTAATGACATGGCTCTCACCACCCTACGCCTTAATAAGGCCCACATTTTTATTTTTATAGTTCTGTGACAAAAAATTCGCCTTCATGCAAGTCAATGCAAGTGACAACGGTATTAAATCCTCATTAATTTAACATCATTCGCTATTCCAAAGCCGTTAAGTCGGAAATTAATCGATTTTGTTTATGTATCCTGTTTACGCTCTAGACCACACACAGCACCACAGCAATGTGGTGTATATACATTTATTTTTTTATTTATTATTAAACGTTAACTGCCGTAGTAATTTAAAATGATTTGAAGTTCTAAAAATATAGGTACCTAGGTAGGTCTATGCGGCATAATAGCCCAGTCAAAATAGTCATCAGGCCACATTACAGATAAGCACTGAAAGCGGTTATGTTTAATTTCTTATAAGAATTTGCTAAAATTCCAAGTCTTTAATAAACGGACAGATGGTTTGTCTTTATTGGACCTCATTTTCTGAACAAAACCGGACCCGTTAGATCCATCAAATAATATACTCCTGGCCATCGACTACGAGTAGGTAGGTATCTAATACCATTTTTGATTTTTCTTTTTCTTATAGGTAGTTATCTTTTTTTTAATATTGTTTTAAACTCACGTAGGTAAACTTTGGATACTAGTTACCCAACTGACAAAGCACAAAAGTGCTATGTAAACGTAACGTAACGTAAATTCGGATCGAAAATACAAATGATATTTTCACAATTTTTTTACGAGCAACACGACCGGAAGCAG
The DNA here is from genome assembly GCA_951799385.1 of Hyppa rectilinea. Classification (NCBI taxonomy): domain Eukaryota; kingdom Metazoa; phylum Arthropoda; class Insecta; order Lepidoptera; family Noctuidae; genus Hyppa; species Hyppa rectilinea. The sequence goes on from OX637314.1 coordinate 9,238,977, forward strand.
CCATACCTATGGGCCCATACCTACATAATTATGAATAAAGTGTTATAACGAAGTAATTATAAATATAATATGTGCAAAAGGTGTGTTTTTAATATTGGAATCGTTCGATTAACTTTACTTTAACTCCGCATCTTAGTGCTAGGCCCTATTTAAATGGTTATCTGAGCCCTTAGTTAGGTACTACGTAATGGCCAAAGAAATGTAAATAAAGCGAGATAAATGAGGCACTTTCACACAAATGCGCAATGCCTCCAACTCCACACCTCACACAAAAACAAGCTCATGGATGGACACTGCCAACTACTACAATATAAAGCCTTTATTTCTTATAGTACCTATCTCTATATAGGGCCATTACAAAGCCTGCCACATCACCACAACAAAAGTTAATCAGTAGGCAAAGCGCTACTCCGCAGCTACACAAGAGGGCCTAGTCCACAAAAACGCTCCATTAAAACGATAAGTTTTTCAATGAGGGATTTAGCAGAAGCTTCTTTTTTCATTCATTTCGTTCACCCATAAACGAACGCTGTCAGCCATCGCCATTGAAATCGGTCTCCTTTAATTTTGAAGCCAATAAATTTTGTAATCCGCCAACTGAATTTATATCGGCCATTTAATGTCAATAAAAGAGAAGACGCCAGGCTATGCCAGCTCGCGCTTTTTGCCGAGCCCGCCAAATGTCACCGAGCTCATTTTACATACAAAGGTGATGTGTCAATGATTGTAGGTAGTTCGGTAAGTCGGGCCCTGAGCTGCTGAGGTCCGTGCATTGCATTACAAGGCTAATTCAAGGATTTATTTTAAAAGGTACCTCACACACTAGGCTTTGAACGTATTACCTACATATTCCCATACCTATGTACGAGTAGGTTAGTTACCTACGTGCCTAAGTCTGTTCTAGTACTAATAGTTTTGTGTTATTTATACAGGCTTATGTAAGTACATATTTTGCTGGATTGGATTGATTGGAAATCAATTCTCTCAGTAAATCATATTACAGCAATCACACCATCAAGACTGAACGTCAATATTTGCGCATGAATACAAAGCGTATTGTAATTAATTACCTACATCCCGAACACATCTATATATGCGTGCTATCGCCTTCTCATTTAATTAAGTATGTCTAAGTACTTACATAGGTAGGTACATACACGCATGTCTAGCTACACAAGCTATCACTCAGGTTCCATTAAACCGTCGATGGTGGATTGAGAACTTGGTTGCGTATGACAGTATACTTGTTCAAGTCTAATCGCTTGACGAGGGAGTCATGTCGACACGCACGCAAATTGCGCCGCTTGTTTACGACACTGTACCTACCTAACTCAATTTGCGTTTTGTAGTGAACACTACCTACTTAATCGCTTTGCTAGAGGGTGGAACACCCAGTTTGCTTTGTCTTGCTGCATAATGCAGGATTGAAGTAGGTACTCAACAAATAGGTGGCAAGCAATGTGAAATCGAATGTCAACCTGATGGTGCCTTGAAAAATTTTATCGACATCGTTTAACAACGTTTCTATCGTATCTCTAGCTCTCGTATTATAAATTTAGTTAGGATAGGTTATACCTAGTAAATAATCAGACAGACTGAAAATATCTTGAGAATAATCATCTTTTTGAATTGAAACGCCAAATGGCATTTCCATTGAGCAAATGGTAGAGCCGTGCCGCTTTGTCGTCAGCCATTCGCTTCGGATTGAAAGGGCTGGATTCGATATCGTATGGAGCAGCTAACTGCCGATCGCAGCGACGAATGCATACCTACACCCGATACAAAGAACTGATCGGAATATTGAAGCTTACTCGAGTAGCGAGTCAATAGTGTCGGTACAAAATACGAAATTCCCATTTGGATCTTGAATAGCAGCTTTGAAAAAGCTCTTTAAAAGTATATCTATCTATAATTAAGTACCTACATCGCCAAGTCGCTTTTCGTGTCTGTCTGTTGATGATGTTCCTTTTAATTAGAAACATTCAACGGATTTTGAGCAGTTTACAACACCATTTAGAGAATTTATTCCGAGACATTTGTGCGTTTCATTTATAAGTATTTATTTCAAACTAACATATAGGTATTAAATAGATAAATCTCGATGTTTTGTCAAGTCGTAAAAACCGTACGAAGCAGGGGCGTGTCGCTAGTTGAAAATAAAATAATGTCAGCAAAAAAGGTAAAAGTTAAGAATAAATTCTTAATAGGCCTTTTATTTTGGGATCTATTAAACGACCAGGGGAAGCGAACCTTTTTAGTAAAGTTTGGTTTTAACAACTTTTTCATAATTTCGTAGTCCTGCCAAATGTTGACGTGTTTGACACCTTAATATATTCTAAAAACAGTTAATATTAGGACAAATGGGTTTATAAAATTAGGAAGTACTTATTTTTTTATTATATTTATTTTACCACCTTTCCACCATGTTGGTAAATCAGCATCTAAAGTGTGAGGGGTGCATCAAACCGGCTGCGCGGCGCCTCGCCCTTTTCCAAGTAAAGGATGAGTATGAATGCTATGCAGAGAGCTATGTCAAATGTTTCTGGGGGCTCTGCGATCAACACAAAAGCAACGAGGATATCATTCGCGCACCAATTCTTAAAGGTTAGACTACCCTAATTTCGATTACTATTTCTACCTGCTTCTAGGTCTAGAATAACTCTTCATGCCGGCCATGGTTCTCCTCAGACGCGCGTAGACCGCTTATCATGTGATAAGATGTTGATGCACAATTCACTAGAACAACAGGGCCAAAGCTAGCAGTAATGAGATTTGCTGTGAATCACCGTCCAATTCGGTTGCATTACATCGCCTTTATATCGAACCTTTGTCACTTGATTGGATTTTGGGGCTTCATGCAAGAAAACATAGTTGTTTACTGTATTTTAAACCGTATTCAAATATAGATAAGGTAACAAGTAACATCAACCATTTTGTTCCAGTAGTGACAGATCAACCAAGACCTCAGGAACTGCCATTCAACAATGTGAGAGTAATCAATGATATTGCTGTGAAAACTTAACTACCAACCACTTCTCTAAAAATGATACAACAACTGAACAGTAAAAAATTCATATATTAATGTTGCATAAAAATTACAGTGATATACTATTTTGTTTTTCATTTAATACTTGTCTTACATTCATATTGATTCTTGATTCTTGGATGTAATCTCTAAATTTCTGCCATTTCTTATTGTCTTCATTTTCCTTATTAAGTGACATAATATCTTCTGATTGTGTTATATACTTAAAACTAGAGTTTTTACTTGATTCATTTGTAATAACTACTTCATCCCAAGGGGACTCTGAGGCAGGTAAAACTTTGGGTACAGCATGATAACATAATCTGGCCTCCTTTGACATAACTACTATGTCTCCACTGTTTATTAGTATTGCTGATGGTTCTATTGACTTATCTTTGCCTCCAAGTAAGAATATTGCAGACTGACCAAAGCTGAAACAGCAAATTGTTATGGTTACTTATTGTTTTTAGGAAAACACTGAATATTATGTGTAATGGAATATTATATATTTATAATCCAATAGGCTGTCATCCAGTAAAGGCAATTTTCACCAATGGTACTGAACCTGATCAGCACATAAACCTAGTTCAAGGGCTGTCAATCTGTATATTTTTCTGGAATATTGATACTGATAGGTCTTCAATATGGTTTATATGTGCTGATGTTGTTTGAATCACTGGTGAAATTGGGCTAGAGGAATCAACTTTATAAAACATTTGACCATTGCTTTTTATAATTTGACTCATAATTTCTGAACACAGGATCAAACCTCTTTTTTTTACATTATAATATCATTTAATAATCCGGTATGGTACCTGAATGAGAATAAAGGTGCTTCCAAATTGACCTCTGAATGATCGGTGTGAGCAGACAATGTGGAGCCCATGTGGTAATAGTTCACAATGGCTGCCTCAGCTCTGAAGTTGGTGTAGCCCAGGTACTGAGCGAGCACATCTGACAGCTCTGCCAAATCCTCAGGAAACGGAGACTTGTTCTGTTGTGTATAAACCTGAAATATTAATATTGTATTTTAAGGCATTTAACTTATTAAAATGCATACAATACAGGGTAAATCAAAATGAAGATTTTAATCAGTTTTTCAATAACAGAAACAGGATTTTAAGGAATTGAATGTAGTTGAGTATACTAAAGGATAATATTAACATTTTACTTTTGTATCCCAGTTGTGATGATATCCCAACGTTGTCCAGCGAAGTTTCTTTTGAAGCAGCTTTTCGCATTGTCCATTTCTAAAGCATTCTTTCCACCAGTCTTGTAAACTAATTTCTACATCAACGTTCAACTTATTTGGCTTCCTTGGGTATTCTTCTAGACATCTTCTAACCCAATATCTTTGGCCTAAAGCCGTGAACGGATTTCTGATAAATAGTAAACCCGGGTGCCGCGTAAAAGTAAATATTTCCCATTCTTTCAAACCCTTCAATCCCAATAGTCCTGTTCTTGTATCTTCATTGACAGTATCTAGAGTAATACTGGTGACCTATAAATTAATAATATCTGCACATTAATTAGTAGAAAATTAAGATTAAAAGAAAACTGCGGAAATAATCACACCTCTGTAGAGCATTTTTCTACCGATATTATGTCTTCTAACGACGGCTTAGGTGTTTTTGACTTATAATATTTGAATGTCTTCATAAATTTATCTTCTAAAGAACTTGGATGCGGTTTATCTTCCATTGTTTCCAATTAAACATAAAACACTTGCACATTGCAACTACACATACCTACTCTTGTTTTGACTTATCAGTCAGTGTCAAAGAGTAATTTAATAAGACTGTTATTCAGTGTTCAGGCAAATAGTTAATCAGATTCAGAATCTTCATTGTTGACGTTTGCAAGCGTTTGACAGAAAGTTTCTGAAGAACGGAACGTCAACGCCATAGACACTAATCTAAAAAAATAGGTAGTAATAGAAATCTTACAGATCTATCATTTACTTATAAAACTCTAGTATTGGCATTCTTTTGCATTCCATAGTACTGTGTAGGCCAAGAATATGAGTTTCATATCGGAATGAGAGAGAAACAGCTACGAACTCGTAGACAGAGAATATCATTCTCTGTCTACGTACAAACTGGTATATACCTTTATTTTGACACATAATTTGTCACAAAACCTATGATCGTAGTGTACTAAGGTTAACCCTTTACCGCATATGGGCCCATATATGGTATTGCAGTTTTGATTTAATTTTATTTCCAAATTGAGTATTATAAAAGAATTCAAACTATTTAAATCCATCAAAATTATATATTTAGCAATAATAAAACGCAAAAAAATTGTCTATGATTTTATGACATTTCGAAATACCCTCACTTTATTGCAAGTCGTTGAGAAAGCAGAACTGAAGTGCGATTGATACATTTTCAAAAAACGATAACAGAGTAAAACGTAAGTACTTTTTGACAAAAAAAATATTTCCATGGAGTCGATATACTCATCTTTCTCGATGGATAATAATTTTTCCGCTTTTCAAGTGTTTTCTATACTTATTTGGTCTCGTATGCACTAAGACATTTTTTTGCTTGAACAAATATGGTATCGCATGCATTCAAACAAATTAGCATTTGGATTTTTATTTATTTATGGCTGCTATAATGTGATACTTTCATTATTTATTTCTTTTGCTTTGCTCGCTAAACATTTGTATTTCCTCTTGCTTGACAGAATGGACCCTGCCCGTTTTTACGGAAAAAATCTTCTCACTAATTCCGTTCCTGGTGATGGCATGCTTAGCGATGATGACGATTTAGATTCCGAAAACGATGTTCCCTCGATGCCTGTCTCAGTCAGAAGACCAGTCATAATACATACTTCAACATCTAATTCACCAAGTACTAGTCGTGGGGGGAGTCCAGCAGTGTCAAATCCTGGAACACCTACATCTAAAAGGATGAGGAAAATCCCAGAAAAACTTCAAGAAGTTCCCCACTCTGTGAGGAACGACAATATAGGGCATTGGCCTGAATGGCGGAAGAATCGTCAGCATTGTCAACTATGTTCACTGAAAACTTACACTATGTGCTCCAAGTGTAAAGTTTTGTTTATGCTACAATGATAAAAGAAACTGTCTGTTTCAATTTCACGCATAATTATATTATTATTTTCTTTCTATAATATTCCTTAATTTTGTTGTTTTGCTGCATACAATACCATATGTCTGTAATGGTTTTTGTCTCCGTGCATACGAGCCCATATATGGTTCCGTAAAAAAAAAATATATATAATATTTTCATGATTTTTCTTTTAATTTGTTTTATTGATTACTAAATAAAGCTATTTCCACCGTGAAACATTTTTTTTTTCAACGCGTTATTAATTCATGCAGTAAAGGGTTAAAAGTAAAAAAAACGATTTTTACACATTTACAAATTTCTTGTTGTATTGCAAAATAATATATTGTTTCCTATGGGTTTAATGCTATTTGTATTTATTATAAAATTTTAGAGTATTACAATTTCTACAACTTTTATTCAAACATTTTTCGAGATAGAGGGCAGAGCGCGCGCAGTGTCTGTAATCTTTGGTCTTCAATCTAGTTTGTTTAGTTTGTTTTTGTGACTTTAGTCTTTAGTCACTTAATGCCCTTAATGCTCTAAGTTAGTCACAGTCGATTTTTTTTATTTCCCAAAATAAAAAAGTCACTGCGTTTTTACGTATTCTTAACATAATTAATATTATCATTATGTGATTATCTGAGTAAACGTTACACGAACACACTGAGAGTCCCCGAATACGATCTGAAAGTCTAGTGTAAACTTACCCTAATACTTTAAATTATTGATCGTCCAACACAAAGTTCACATTTTTGTCATACTTATGTATTTGACATTGAGTTTGACAATATGTCAAATACAGTGAAAATATTGCTATTGGTGTTTTGTGTGTGGCTAATAAGATTTTTCTACAAATTACTCGATTGAACCTATAATTTCGACCTCAATTCAACAAACAAAAACAACATGAGTAATACAATTTCGGAGAATCTAATAGATACTGTCAAGGTAATGAACTTTAACATTTCTCCATAATAACAGATAATAGTAGGTACCGGTACATTCACATCCTTGTTATCCTTTTGTCTTGAATTTTTGCTGATTGTGACTCTACTTGGAAAAGTTGTTTTTAAAGGGGCGTTAATCCGCACTTTACCAAAAAAAGACCGACTGGGGCATGTCCTGCTTAAATTTATTTGCAGATTCTGGTAAAAAAAAACAATAAAAATAGCTCGACTTGATATCTACCGCCAACGTTAACATTTTTCATGAATGAATGAAAAACGATGGATGGTTTTTGTTCACTTAACTACAAAGAAAGGCATATTTAGGAATTTTTTTGGCCTTAAATCAAACATAGTTGGTGTCTTAGTGTTATAAACTAGGTGTTTTTTATGCATTCCAGAATGTTGAAGATGGGAAAAGTAAATTAAAGAAGTGGCTGAACATGAACTTCAGAATAGAGATGACAGATGGAAGGGTACTAATTGGAGTGTTTTTGTGCACAGATCGGGATGCCAATGTCATCCTAGGTAAGGAAATAGCCTCATATTATATAAAAACTTTTATGTAATAACAATAAAAGTAATAATACTGCATGTACCTACAACACAAAAAGAAAGCTAAATTTCTCCAATTTCTTCTGCATTTCTTACAAAAAGTTTTTCTTTTCTAGGAGCCTGTTCAGAGTACCTGAAAGGCAGTGATGGTGAGACAGAAGAGCCAAGAGTTCTTGGTCTTGTTATGGTACCCGGTCGCCATATTGTATCTATTCAATTGGATGACACTACTCCACCACAAATATACTGTTATGACGAGTGATTCCTTCCCATTGTCCTTGGTTTTGTAATTAAATACCCCTTTTTATTAATAAGTCTCCTTAGTTTGATATTGTACATGATATTTATACTTTATACTAATTAGTTTTTTAATTTTTTAAAAACAAATAAAACAATTAATCAAATGAAAGAGTCTAGAAGTTTATTTCTTTAATTCTGCATTCAAGTTTTCAATCAATTGTTTCAGTACAGCTGGTTCAAGGTAAATATTTTTAGAATCATTTGAAAATGGATTGTACTCATCTGTACTGTGGTTTGATTGTAATATTTCTGATAATTCTTTTACAAGTTCATTAATTAAATGCTTAGATTCATTAAATGTGGCGCACAAAAATTTAATACTTAAAATATTATTTAAACAAACATATGGTTGTACTACTGCGTCATGTTTACTTAGTCTATGGTAGAAGTTCACACTTAGGTGTCTCACATCTTCATCTTCATCTTGTAACAGTATTATTGCACATTTCATTGAAGTAACTTTCATTGAATCAGGTAAGTTATCAAATTCATTTGCAAGTTCATTGTTAGCCATTGCTGCTATGCATCTCATATCCACATCTGAGTTTTCAAAATCACAGAATATTCTTATGATTTTCATCAAATTCAATTTATCATCAGTCTGAATGTTTGCAATATTTCTTGCTAACAATGGGATACTGTATCTTATTATGTATACCGATTCCATTTCCTGTAAATTTTTCAGTAGTTCCGCTGTATCAAAATGGCTGGATAAATTAGTCTTTAGAGATATTTCATAAAGTATTTTCCAAATAATACTGCTGCAATATTTCTTCTGAAATGCTACCAGAACTTCAACCACTTTCAATAGAACTTCTGCTTTACATTGCTGGATTTTAACTTTCAAGAAAATTATCGCACAATACTTTTCATAATTACTCTGTTTTAATATTATATTTAGCAGAGCTGGTATTTCATCCCAGGGACATATATTTATAATATACTTTTGCAATCGAGCTTCTGCCCACAGTTCAGGTCCAGGAAACGACACATTACTATTCAATTCCAAAATTGTCCCTTCAATATCTTCTACTGTATAATTGTTTATAAAGATATCTTCAAACAGTTTTGTACATAAGTATGAGTGGTTCTCATTAGAAAACTTTGTTTTGAATATATCTTTAAACTTTTCAAAATGCTTTTTGTAAGCCTGATTCGAAGAATAATATTTATGGCATAAGTTTAGCAGAATTAAACTACCATGAAGAAAATTTTCTGACACACAAACATGGTGCAATAAAAACCATAAATTATCAGAGATATTCTCAAATGCATGGATATTAAATATGCATTTGGCTGTCAAGCGTCTAACGGTCTGTATGGGACTATCAAGGAGCAAAACCAAATGATCAAATAATTCTTCATTAACAGTTTTCTGTTCTGCCATGTCAAAAGAGAAATTATACCTCTTTGCACTGTTAGCCAATAAATTCAAAATTGGTACTAAGTTTGAGTGAGACTGTAATATATCAGGTTCATTACTATCTTCCAATTGTTCCATGATGTATTTCCATAGCTTTGGTGAATGTGTTCGCAGCTCATCACACGCCACAGTCGCTGTAGTTTGCTCATCACTGCCAGAAGCTTTCTTCTCGCCTATTTGTTTTGGAATTAAGGCCCCATACAACTGAAGAGCAGCATTCCTGTAAAAATTTAGAACAACATAGTGGTAAGTCAATTGTATATGAATTGTACTGTAGTAATTGTAATTAGCAGTAAATAGAACCACGACAATTTACCTGATTTGCCAATGATGACTTGTAAGATTACTGAATGCAAGTTCAGCCAATTTAGCAAAATAAAACATCATGTCTGAAGCTAAACTGCTGTCAGTGACTATTCTCGTCATAAAATGAATATAGATCGCTTTCGGTAAGTCAATCTGATTTTCGTCATCCTTCTTTGGAGTGTCTTTTGTGGTATCACATATTTGTAATAGAGTATTTATGAAGAAATGGAATAAAGGCTGAAACAATACAAATAATATTTGAAAATCATATATATATATATTTATATTAGTGACTTAGAATAAAAGGGGAGGTTAAAAGGGTCGTGACTAAGTAATAACAGCCGCCCGGATCTTTCCATCAGGTTAAGCTACGCTTGCCGGGGTTGGTCCGTGGAAAGGTGACCATCTTTACATATCGAGACTCCGCGCCTCGGAAAGCACGTTAAGCCGTTGGTCTCGGCTGTCATTCGTGGATCTTTGACAGTCGTTACGGGTAGTCAGAAGCCTGAGAGTCTGACAGCCAGCCTTACCAAGGGATCTTATCTTATCTTGAGGCTTTTGGTTTCCGCACTCAGTCCTTAGGCGGACCATTGTGTGTGGGCCATATAGGGTATGGTAATACCCAATTACTGACTGGGTTGTGGAGGTTAGATAGGCAGTCGCTCTATGTAAAATACTGGTATTCAGGTGCATATAGTTTGACTGGAAGCCAACCCCAACATAATTTGGAAAAAGATAGGCAGGCAGATGGATGGAGGTATAGATACTTAAGTTTGTAATGTATTAAAGATTTTCTTACTTTTCCCTTCTTCATATCACTCGATACTATTCTGTGTACCATTATAGATAGGCCTGCACCCCTTCGCGTTATGGACGCCATTTTATTGGTTTCTGATATCAAATCGTTCAGTTTACATCTGAGTAAAGTGTTAGGCACTTCTGAAGCTTTATTTTCTTCTGGCAAAGCTGATAAAAATTGAATACCTTTTCCTGAAATTGAAAAACTTGTTAAGTATTTATCTGGCCACCATAATAGCCAGCGCAGACCAGCGCGATTTTGACGTGCATCAAATATCAACCTTTCACTAGTTGTAATAAACTTAAAAATAAATTAACTTCCAACAATCCGAGAGACATAATATTATTATGTGGTTAAGGTTATTTATGTTTTAATTTATCTTCAGATGCAATCTTGATATTTGTTTGGCATGGCAAACTGGCCTAGCTGTAATGCGATTCGCGATATTCCATACCCTAAAAATAGAGCAGACTATTTACCCAGAGAAGCACCAGCAGCTTCAATGGCTCCTTTATGACGAGATGTCTCCAAAACATGAGTAATTATGTTCAGGCACTTCTCGCACATACTGGCATCATCCTTATTCAGCTGTACCAAAATTGATGCTAAATCACAAGATGCCTATAATAGAATAATAAAAAATCATTAATTATCCAATCACTACAAAATATACAAGAAAAAAAAAAGACTAATATTATTATAGGGAGATGTTTTACCTTAACATTCAACCAAAGGGAGTTCAATACAATTTGGTGTAAACCAGATATTTTTGTCTGATCAACTACATCACCAATACTAAGACCAGAATTATCAATCATATTTTCCACCATGTCACTCATTTTAGAAAAATCTGAACTTGTTGAACTTTCTTCCTCCCATGCAAACTGGTTAGATATACTTTCCAAGACCTCAACAAATTCTGGCATAATTCTATGAATATCAATTTTGTAGGAACTTGAAACACAAGTCTCCAATACAACTAGCAAAATATTCATGAAGGAATGTAACTGTTTTCCTGTTTCAATGGAGTTCACTATATTTGTTTTTGCTTTATGTTCAGTAATTAGCTCTTGATATGCAAAATAAAATATGTCTTCTACACTTTTGTATTCTGCTATGGAATGTTTATCTTTGATTACTAGATTGGTCAATAATTTAAACATACTCTGGCCACAACTGATCTCGTAGAAGAACTTGCTCTTCATGCTTTTCAGGGCACTGTTTACTAGATGTTGCATAATATTTGGCTTTTTTAATTCCTCAGAGTAGTGGTTCAGCAATAGTTTTATCACATTTTCTCTGACATCATCTGTAGGGTCTTTTAGTAGGCTTACTAGCTTTACAACAAAATCCTCAGTGGACAGTAACCAACATCCTTTTTCCTTCAGATACTCTACCAGTGTAATGTTTGCATATCTTGTCTGACCTCGTTTCTTGCAAGGAATTTCACTAAAACAACTTACAATGGTGTTGCATACTTTCACACATGTGATCTTCCTTTGATAATTTCCATTCAAGTTAATGGAGTGAACAACAAAGTTCTGTAATCTTTTACAGAATTCAAGTAAATCTTGTAATTCTTTAGTATTCTCATCTTTGATCTTGACAATTAAAAATATGGAATGTAGTTGTGTCAAGAAGTAGTTGAGGCTGTTTAACATGCTCAATCTCAACACTGTACAATCTGAGTTCACATTGTTGTATAAGAAGGTCAATATTAAATCATATTCCAGTTGACTTGGAACTACCTTCCTTTGTGACACACAGACAATATCAAAGGCTAACATTCTAATGTAATAGTTGCAGTGGTCTATTCCATTCAAGACAGTATTTTGAATATGACCAAAATCTGCAGTGGAACTCCATTTTTTTTCTATGATGCCAAGTTTATTAGCTTGCTTCATTATACACAATTGGCTGCACAGATTTTGTTCCGACTTCTCCTGATCTTTTAATTCATCAAGTAATACATAAGGTAATGTGGGAAATTTCTTCATGGTGATCAAACACCAGAAGTTTTTGAAATTCTCAATAGCTTTCCTGCTGGATCCATTTAAAATTTTGATGACTTGGCATTGGAATAACTTGCACCATTCACTCTCAAAATTGATTTGTTTTAGCAATGCATAATACATATCAGCTCCAGCAGAAACTAGTCCTGGTTTATGTAGACTGTATATGAGGCCATCAACCCACTTGTAATCATGAACTAAACATAATAATTTTCCTTTTCTGTGTTCAATAATTTCTGAGAGCATGAGATATTTTGCTTTGTTCCAATAAAACCCATTGATTTCTTTAACTACTTTCTCATACATTTCATCATCTATTGTTGAAATTAGTGTCTGAAATATACTCCTATTCAAATCTCTTATTCCAGTTACAGGATTTTCCCAATTATGGTTTACAAAGTTAAGCAATTTGATTTGATTTTCTTTGCTGAAGATGAAGTCTTCAAAATCTGTGCCTTGTACCTTTTTGAATAATTTTATAGTTTTGAATGAGATGAATGTGAACTGAGAATACTCATATCCCATTAGTAGGAGTAAATCAAATATTGATTTTAAAACAGTTGCAATTTTTGAGCCATCATTGTGCGTTTTCTGTGTAAGAAAAGTTGATTGAAACATTCCATAAATCATAGACACCACATTGTAAGTTTTGTCAGACTTTCCTTCATTGTTTTTCTTTATAAATAATTCTTTGTCAATCATTTGTAATAACGCAGTTAAATAAATATTTTGTTTATCCGTTCGTGGTATCACTGTATAAAAGCATGTTGCGCATAGCAATTGATCATCAAATGTTTTAAAACCTGTTTGTAAATGAGCCCATAAAATTTCAGACACTTGATTCCAATATTCAGTACTGGTATCAGAGTTTTCCTTAGATAATTTCAGCACATCCTGAAAATTTTATGAAATAATTTTGTGAATTCACAAAAAATTGGTAGTACATCAATTAAGTATTCAATGCAGAATCAAGAAATAAACCAAGTATTACCTGTATAGACTTTATCTTCAATTCACAAGTAGAAATGCTAATCTCAGCTAAAACTTTATCATATCTCTCCATTGTGTAATATTAAAATATCTGAAAAAGGTTATCATTTTATAAATGTTTAAAAGTAACAGTAACTATAAACATTAAAACAAAAAATAATAACTTTACCTACTTTATGCACAAGATCTGTTGATTACAATTAGTTGATTGAGACTATTAGAAAACGAATCATTTGTTTAATTAAAAATAAAAGACAACAACTATTTATGAAACATAATTATTATTTTCTACTATCTATATTTACAATAACAATCAAAGGATAATATAACTATGACTCTTTAATTGGTTCATATCCTTCTTTCTGGATTTTCTCTTTATAAACGTTAAAGTCTCTTTTTCTATCGAAATGCGAGACCCACTGCGTAGGGCAGGACTTTTCAAACATTTGTCTTAAATCCAAGCATGCCTTAGGTTTTTCTGAATTGTCTTTAACATTTTCCTTATCTAGGCATTCCCAGTAACGATCTCTGGAGTCCCAACATAGTTTCCGCTGCTGTCTATCGGGAAACGACATTTTTCACCGCTTTTTGAGAACCTACAATGTAAATTTTTATTACTGTAATGTATACCGCCAGTAATAATCGATAATTGTAGAAGCAGTAAAAGAATGTAAGGAAACTCACGCACGAGCACTCCAGAAATTATTACTCGAAATAATATCTGTAGTAATTGCTATTTACCACAAGTTTTATTTGATGATTATATCGAATATAATCGTTTTCTTTAGATCAGCCCCGCATAACCTGCAACTTGCCTATTTTTACTGACACTTGACAGTTCAATTTGAGTTGACATTGACAGCAAGCAACTCCTTTGTACGTTAAAAAAAGTTGACACTAAAGATTAAAACAAGCAAATTGCGACTATTTTGTCCACATTTTGTATGTATTTACAAAAAAAAAAGTATATAAGTAGTTTATCAGCCATCTCGTTACCATAACACAAGCATTAGGTTGCGCTGAGTTTGGCGCAATCTCTCCGTCTTGTGACCCAGGAGAACTCACAGAGTGCCTGGGAACAATTACTTACCTTCCCTTATAGGATTCTGCATGTGAAAAAAAATTTGGCAATTAAAAAAACTTTAACGAACCAAATTAAAGAAAATTGTAACATTTCGACCCAAATTTTCGATCCTAAATTACCTCCATTCAATAACATTCCACAAAAGGGCTTATGTTCACATGTGGAATCCAAATTAAGTGAAGGTGACATCAGAGGAGCAGCCAGAATGCTGTTCAGTAGCGATGTGGTGGCGCCTTACTCTCCAGAAACGCTAACAGCTCTAGAGAGTAAACATCCAGCGCCTGCGGATGGTCTCACCTTTCCCGACCCCCCCGATTCTCCCGACCTAAATTCAACTTTCCTAAACGTTTCGGCTCCCCAATTGATTGCAGCCGTAAGCTCTTTCCGAAGTGGTTCCGCTGGCGGCCTCGACGGCCTGACTCCACAACATCTCAAGGATCTTTTGAGCTCAGGCGCCGGGGAAGCTGGTGAGTCGCTTTTGAAGGAGCTTGCGGCCCTAATTAACCTCATGCTCACCGGCGGTGTGAACGAAGCCGTCGTCGATGTCTTATACGGGGCCAACCTGTGTGCCTTACGTAAGAAGGACGGCGGCATTCGTCCCATTGCCGTTGGCTGCACCTACAGGCGCACGGCAGCCAAAATATGCTGTAAGCTATACAGTGAATCGCTTTCAGCTAAGTTTCAGCCCCTGCAGCTAGGTTTTGGCTCTAAAGGGGGCTGTGAGGCTGCCGTACATGCCTTTTCCACCTTTTTAACCTCCAACAAAGGTGGGATAATCCTCAAGGTTGACGTAAAGAATGCCTTTAACTCTGTCAACAGGGACACTTTGTTGGCTGAAGTCAAAAAGGAATTACCCGAAATTTATGGTTTTATGTGGCAATGTTACAGGCACCCGTCTAAATTACTATACAAGGACAATGTTTTGGAATCTTCAGTAGGTTGCCAACAAGGTGACCCTCTCGGGCCAGTCATTTTCAGTTTAGCTATTCACCCAGTTATCCAGAAACTAAATTCAAAATTTAACGTGTGGTATTTGGATGATGGGACTCTAGGAGGTGATGTAGACACCGTTTTGAAAGATTTACAACTTTTGAAAAAGGAATTTAAATCTATAGGCCTGGATCTCAACCCTTCAAAATGTGAAATTTACCTTTCTGACATTACCGACAGACAATTGACCCTAGATAAATTTAATGCAATAGCCCCACAAATAAAAATTGTAGAAAAAAGTTCACTACACCTCCTAGGTTCCCCTATTTTGGAAGACAGCTTTTCTCCTTTTATCGACGAAAAAATCAAAAACTTTAACGAGATTTCGGACCGACTTTCTAAAATCAATTTACATTCGGCATTCACCTTAATTAGATACTGTTGTTTTGGCCCAAATTTCATGTATTTTCTACGTTCTTCCCCTTTATGGAAGCAACCACATCTCTTGGACAAAATTGACCAAATTATTCGCAGCACTTTATCATCTATTTTAAATGTGGCCTTGGACGACCGAGCGTGGCTGCAAGCCACACTGCCCATTCGTTTTGGCGGCCTCGGCGTCCGCAAAATTACTAGTGTAAGCTTACCGGCGTTCCTGTCCTCTGTCCACAGCACTGAAAAGTTGACCGGGAAAATTTTAGCCCCCTCCCTGGTTGATTCTGCAGTGCCGTGCTTGACCGACGCAGAGAACGCCTGGAAAGTGGCATGCCCAGATATTGATCGGCCCGTGAACCCATCTTCCCAGAGACAGTGGGATGAGCCGCTCTGCAGGTTGGTACGGTATAATCTTATTAATACGTCCACCAACACTGCTGAGCGTGCCCGCCTACTGGCTGTGGGTGAGTGGGAGTCGGGCCTCTGGCTTCAGGCACTTCCGTCACCCAACATAGGCACTCTGCTGGGTGACACCACTTTCCGGCTCGCTACATGTTTGCGTCTGGGCGCTCCTTGCGTGGCTCCGCATCGCTGCCAATGCGGTGAAGTTGTCGACTGCCTCGGACACCATGGTCTATCCTGCAGTAAAAGCGCAGGCCGGTTAGCACGGCACGCCAGCATTAATGACATAATCCGTCGTGCTCTTGTCACCGCCGGGGTGCCAGCTGTTTTAGAACCCAAAGGCTTGGCACGCGACGATGGGAAGAGACCAGATGGAATGACACTAATGCCTTGGAAGGTAGGTAGGCCTTTGGTGTGGGATGCAACGTGTGTCGACACCCTTGCGCCATCCCATCTTCCTTGCACGGCGGGTTGTGCTGGGGCAGCCGCTGCAGGTGCAGAAAACCTCAAACGGCGCAAGTATAACAACCTTATTGGAAGTTATATATTCGAGCCGTTTGGGGTTGAAACACTAGGGCCATGGGGTCCGAGTACCCACTATATTTATCGAGACATCGCCAAGCGATTGGTCGACTCTTCACGTGACCAGAGGGCTGGCCTATTTTTCGGTCAAAGAATCAGCATTGCCATACAACGTGGCAATGCTGCCAGCCTTTTGGGAACTTTTCCTGTTGACAGCGATGTGGACGAATTTTTTGATGCCCTTTGATTTATTTTATTTTGTTTCCCTCCTGTTATATACTTGTAAATAGTTATTAGTAATGTTTTAGGTTTATAGTATTGGTTAAAAATGTAAGAGAATTTCATATTACAAATAAATTTAGCATTAGGTTGCTTAGCTTGGGACTATATGGCGTTCTGTGGAATGTCCAAGGATATTATTATTATTATTCATAGTGTTAGGTACTCGACTTTATTATGAATCTGGTGGCAAGCGTCATGTACAGACGCCAGCACATCAAGCTATCCCTAACTGTCAAATTTTCCCAATTAAAAATGAACCTTATGTCTTTGTAATAAAGTTGAAATACTATCAAAGAAATTTGACAGATTGTGGTAACTTGATGTGCTGGCCTTTTGATTTCTTACAGAAAAATAAAAAGTTCCCTAGACTTAGCTACCCCACAAGGGCTCAGAATAGAATACCCAGAAAACTGTCTCAGAGGGCTATTGTATGAATCAAATTATTGTGGACTTAAAAAATTCGCGTTGAAAAAACCCAATGTCAGTGCCTGACCCGGGATTCGAACCCAGAGAGTCGCTGGGTATACTCAGCTATAGCGCTTGCGACCTCTAGACCAACGAGGCGGTCAAAAAACGTAGGGGCACGGTCTGGCCATCCCAACAAAACTCAATAGGTACAATTGAAGTAAAACAAAGCTTACAGCCTCAAACCAGCGCAGGGTGCTGCATCGGCGTACTAGGCGTCTCAATAGGAAAAGGAGAAAAAAAAAGAGTACAAACAGAATTAGTTTATTTCTTCAATTAATTTTTGAACATTTTCTAATTTATTTATTGTAAAGAAATGAAAATGAGTCGTGTTACATTTAGAAGTAAGCTGTTGTATTAACTGCTTAACAATTTCGGTGCAAGGTTTATTAATTTTCTCTTTGTTAATAGCGGCTTGCAACAAATCATCAGACACCTTTATTTTACACATTTTTATAAAGGCCTCTAGCTGTTTGGGTGATTCAAAGGGAAATACTCCAGGTATAACTGGTACATCGAGGCCCATTTTATCAATACGTTCTTTTAAATGATTAAACGCATCAACATCAAAGAATGCTTGTGTCAAAATAAAGTTGGCTCCAATTTCAATTTTATCTTTAATTTGCATCAGTTTTTCATCAGAGCAGCCGGGGAAACCAGCAATACCAATACAGAAATATTCGTCTGTCTCCTCCCTTATGAATTTTATCATTTCCGAAGTGTTTCTGAAATCCGAGGTCTCAGGATCGTATCCCTCTGAAAAAGATATACTTAGCTAGTACAAAAAAGTATGTCGACATACCTAAGACGAAAGTCAGTAACTAAAACCTTTGTGTAGTAGCAACTCAGTCCACTAAGATATCAGCGGGATTGTCCGAAAGTGTTACTGCTGCCTTGGAACACAAAGAGTTAAAGAAGGAACATGGATGGGTTTTAGTCAGTAAGAAAAAAAGGTCAATAAGATATGGCGATATTTTTTTCCTATCACCATAACTTATCTAACGACTGTTTAGGTTTCTTGCCAGTAACTAAAACTTATCTACCTGCAAGTACTAATGTCCAATTTTATACATGATCGATTATGATACCTGCCCGCAGCAGAGCTCATTGAATTTACATTCCTACTATTGACTACTACTTCATAGCGTATTGTATTAAAAACTTTACTCACCTCCCAAAACCAAGAATAAATTGCAAATATTATTTTCTTGAAGCAGAATCAACAGTTTCTTCAAATAATTAGCCTTCATCATATCACACGCTAGGTGCAGTAATACCTCCTTCTGTTTTCTCTTCAAAAGACAAGCAGTTCGTATGGGATCTATACTCAGATTTGCACATTTGTGGGTCTTCGCGTGCCAAGTCACCGAGAAAAAAACAGGGTCCACCTTTAAGTTATCGATGTCTTCTTCATTAACATCAGGAGTCACTTCAAAGGAGTAACTGAATTTGCCTTTGTTTTTAATCAATTCAGTAAGTTTTATTGGTCCTTCCATTTTATGAGAATTACAGAAATTATCCGAAAAATTGACAGAAACGTCTCGTTGATTTATGTTTCTTTCAAACAAACTGACCGTGAGCTGACACCGGGTTGTTATTCTGATTAGAATCTCTTCGATTGCGTATAGGCTACGTCATAAAGGTCACGACCTATTTGGAAATGAGTCGGTAAATAAAAATACACTCAACACCACATCAGTTAAGCACACTGCACAAGTGAATGACCGTAGAGACCTCGTACGATAGGTGCGTCTGCGCCACTTAGGTACGATAAGACGAAAACAATAAACATTTTTGCGCCAGTAAGTAGATTACCTACGTGATAGATAACAGGTGCAGCAATTTAGGTATCTGGTAGGTATTGATAACATCAAGAAATCTATATTGCTCGTTAAGCCTCGTCTGTTGCGCCAAAAATTAACAAAACATGTGCCAAACGTTGCAATTGGTGCGAAAATTTTATAACCGTTGCGATGTTCGGGAGTTAAAACAATGTTATTATTTATTTTCTTACAAAATCATCTTGTTATTACTGATAAACCTCCAAAAAAAAATTCAATTTACAATCTATGTTACCTACGTAGAAGTTGTTGGAGAGTTTCTCTCGAATAAATACATCTGTCGGTCGACTCTGTAAAAATCTCACCGTGATAACTTGGAGATTGGCACTATTGACAGCTCACTTTAAACTCACTTCACTTACGTTACCACGGTGAGATTTTTACAGAATAGTACCACTGAATTAGATGCAAGGGTGAGGAGAAGAGGTTTACGTAAAATAAAACACAGTTTTTATTAATTAGGTATTGTATTATGACTGCTCTATACATTGATTGACAATCAGCCATATACTTTATCACAACCCAAAAGGTACAATCAACGAAAAACTGTATATAGGTAACGTCACTACAAAATCTTCGAAGAAAGCTGTTAAGCCGTAACATGTCGTGTAATACTCGTACAATGAACATATTGCTGTCACCTACGTCTTCTACATCCTCCATTATATAAAATTGTCTACTTATCTAATGACCTAAGATTAATTATTAATCGCGAATAACATGAAGTCTGCTCGATAATGTCAGAATATAATACAAGTGGCAATATTCTAATTGTGTAAAAGCCTCCAAACACCTATTCTACGATCCTCTACATTAGTAATGACTTATTGAAACAAGTTCCATTGTAATAATAAGATAATTCTTACGTATGTAAGTTATTGTTACGGTTCGGTAAAGCTTCATAATGATCAGTGTGGCACTGATCATAAATGGTAAATTTGATGGCGATTCGATTACTTTTTATCTACTTAGTAGATAATAAATGGACAATGATTACCTATAACAATTAAATGCGTCGATATACCAATGCGTCGCTAAAATGCACGTGTATTTGGGACTTTCGAGACTTTTATGAATAGCCACAAAATGCTCACCTAACGTGACTTTAATAAATTACAAGCTTACCTATTTATTTACCTAGTCATTTCATGTTGGAATATTGCAGAACAAGATTTCTTATTGGAAAATCTGTGGAACCTTCATTAATTATTGTATCAACTACGCTAATTTGTAATCGTGCAGTGACGTTTACTAACAAACTGTGATATGTCCTAACTTCAATCGTCACAAACGCTTAGCCACTAAAAAAACTTCTGCAAAGTGACCATTAAATTACAATATTGTCTGTGTTTAAAGTTAACAAAAATTCTTCGACTTTCGGATGGTATCGCGTGACAATACATTGTCCTGAATTGACACTGAATTCAGTCTTGTATTCGAAGTTAATTAGAGGTAGTTTATTTACAAGGAATATTGTTATCTTATACAAGATCGTCATTCGGAGTAAATTATAATTAAATCAATTGTCAATTATCAATAAATTACGTCAAATGCAAGTCAATATTTCTAACACTATGGATTGTTCTCTAATTATTGATTCCTTTGTAAACGCTATTCTACTGTAAAAATGGTGTCTCTCAATCTATTGCTCTTAGTTTTTTTTTTAACATTGAACCTTTTTTGTTTCTTTTAGTAAGTAGGTATACATAGAATTACAACGGTACCTACATAGATTTTTAGGCGCGTGGGCAAAATCGGAACTAACGATCTCTCTCTCCCCCACCATCTCTCTCTCTCTCTCTCTCTCGTTTTTCCAGTACAATTTAAGACAGTAACAGTTTCCTAAATATTTACCAACAACGCACCTCCATCTATGTATTTTCGGCGCCAAAAAATCTATGTAGCAATTTAGCTATTAGAGAATATATAGCAATAAGTTAAGGAAACCTACATAATTTATTAGGCTTTAGAAACATTAGTTTTCTACAATTCAATCAAAACTTGTTTGTTTAAGTTTCTACCACATACACAACTATACCTCTCACACTAAGATTAAGAAGACAAGCAAGTCAGAAAGTTACTGTTAAATGTCGTACAGTAATAGTAGTTAACCTGTCCTGGGGACATGGGCCACCCATATCCATGTCCGTAGGATAGGACAGAGGATACACTGGCTACATGGATGGACTGACTTCTACGTAAATATTAGTGTCTTAATAAAAACCAGGCTGAAGGTATTTTTATTTGCAAGTATATCTAGGCTCTTACAAGCCTTTTCACGAGTAGATAGATATAGATAAGATATACACGCCACTCGCCAGTACATCAACCTATCCCAAACTGTCTAATATTCTCAATTGAATATGAACCTTATTCTGTTTTGTTAAAGTTGAAAATCTATCAAAGAAATTTGGCAGATTGGGGTAGCTTGATATGCTGGCCTCTCATTTGAATCTTTTGATGGGCTACCAACATTTCCCTGCAGTATAACGGACGCGGCCAACGTACTAGAGTCCGTTTAAATTCGGATGCATTCAATACACCTAATTGATAAAAAAGTAAATTGTTTTGAAAAATAGATTGCATCGGTTGATACCTACATGCATTTTAAATTTTATTGTCCAAGCAATCGTAACGAAGTCGAGAAGAGTATCATAAAGTTCATAAGATATTTTCAAAGTTGCTTAGAAAATTAAAACGCATCCATGTAACAACTTAACCTATGGATATTGTCGCGTTATTTATCACTAAATTAATTTAATATTCATTGGGTTTTTCGCCAATTTATTGACTAACATAGTGCATATTTAATACTAACAATATTATAAATGTTCACGTTTACTGACGTCCTATAACAATCGCGTATAATTCTAATTTTAAATAATCGTAGTGTTGTCAAGCGTTTCGAATAATAGTCGCATTGTGTCGTTGATGTGGATAAACCCAGTTGGTTTTGTCGATACAGTCTGTTGTATATAATGGTTCTTCTAATTAAGGGTATGCCCCGACCGATTATAATGGAAATACCTCTGTCAATAAAATACAGCTTCAAGTGACCATGAAGAGATTTGTTATCGGGCAGGATGTCCGGAGTATGACGTCAACTGTTCCTGTTTTTCTTCGTCAAAACTCATAATAATCATTGTTAGGTAGAGATGTATCTACCTAAATAGTACACCCCCATTTTTCCAGCTATAATGGCTATTGCCATCAACCGGGCAAAAATTCAAACGCCGTGGTTGCTAATAAGAAATTTCAGAAATAAAAATCCAATAACACTGCCCGTCGTGGGAATCGAATCCAGGGCCTGATGCTCAACAGTAGCGCTTACGGCCACTTGACCAAGGAGGCAGTGTTTACGAAAAGAAAAGCGTCACGCGTCTTTCTAAAAAAAAAGTTCCTGAAATCAATGACACAATCCGACCACCAATATAATTTTAACAACGTTTAAGGTAAATACGGTCATTGAGGATTATAATTAAATGGACTCCATTTGTTCCGTGAGCTCCAGAATTGGGCTCTCGCTGAGAGGTAGCATGCCAGCTGTAGGAGGTAGACTGTGGCCTTGCCAGTTGGACTGGAAAAAAAAACAGTTAAACTTCGGTCAAGAATACATAAGAAAAGTAGATGGGCTGATTTCACCAATTTAACTGATTGCGATCAGCACATCTATACCGCGGTCATGACCTGTCTCAATATTCCATAGAAAATCAGACAGCTCTTATACAAGATTTATATGTTGATTAAGAGCGCGTTGATGCGATCACTTTTATTGATGAAATTCGTCCTGAGTAACAGAACATTAGAACCAAGGTTAAAGGCCTCTTATTTCTAGCCAGTTAAAGCCTTGCTCATTCATGTCCCAGACTTTATGATAGCTTTAAAATTTCTTACCCCTTGCCAAGTAAAAAGGGAACAAATCTACATACATAATCAGCCTATAATGTTCTCACTGCTGGGACACAGGCCTCCCCCCTAAGGGAGTAGGCATTATCCACCACGCAGGCCTAGAGCGGGTTGGTGGTTGTCACATGCCTGCGAATTTTTGGTTCTAGGACATGCCGGTTTCCTCACGATGTTTTCCGTCACCGTTTTGAGAGCAGTGGTGATGAAATTAAATACTCAAAGTAAAGCGCCTGCTGGGGTTAAAACTCACAGGCTATAACTCGTAAGCCGAGGTCGATACCACTGCTCTCTACATTGACTGTACCTTTTTTTTTAAGGCTGGGAAATCATCCAGTGACTTCTCCCGTTCTGGGTGGAGCGGAAGGGAGTGTCAGACTCTTACTGACTAAAACCCGTCCATGATCCTTCCTTAGCCCTTTATGTACCGGGGTAGCGGTAACCCTTTCGGACAATCCCGCTTACCATTGACTGTCCCTATTTTGGCTTTATGGTTTTCTCTACTTACTTAGTCTGGGTCTATATTTAACTGAATTGAACGGGTGTAGAAAATGTTTCTGCCATGCCAGTAGGAAATCTATGTCTAATTTGCTAATGCTTAATACTGCTCCAGTGGCTAACAGCTTAAGAAAGCAATAACGATGACACAACCCTCTAATATTACTTAAAATATGCCTTTTGCACGGCTTTTTTAGCCTTCAATTCAAAGAAATAATGCTTAATATTGGAAACAATCAATATCTGCATATATCAAGCTGGGTAGTTGATAGGAATATCTGATTTTGAACCTTTAGCTTTTTGGTATGACACAAGGTATTTACCATTCAAGCATAAACAAATAAATATGCATCTAATGCAAACGTGCATAGCAACTGTGTCAACTACAAAAAAGCTATTTGCCAAAAATAATAAGGTGTAAAAATAAAACTATTATTATAAATTTACAATAACTTGTATTTAAATAAAACTTGCCTCTAAGTAAAGCTATCACATCTTACATAAATAATTTTATAATTAGCAAATAATAACAAAAACTATACAGACTTTCACAAAGAAAAAGTACAGACTCATACTTGTAACTTATAATATAAGTAATGTACGATGGAGAAAACAACGAACTATTATGTAGGAACATTCTCATGTGAGTCGTAGTCTTAGCACAAGTGGGCAAATGCAAAACATACAACTTCCATAAATTAATACAATACTTGGCAAGTAAAAATGTATAAATGGAGCAGCTAGGTATAGAACATACTTGTGTATTTGCTTTATTTTTAATGTAACGAACAACAGGAATGAATACTTGTAACAAGGTGTTGTATATTTTTATTTATTTATTAAATTTATTTGGTATAATTATCAAAATCGAGTGCACCTATTATATCGATACAATGCAAATTATGCTAAGAATACATGACTATTTTATTGGTGTTTATATTTTTTTAATATAAAGGTACTTAACGGCAGTTTTGATTATATTGCAGTGAACCACTGATCTACTGGTGTACTATATAATTTTAAAGCACTATTTATTGTCATGCACTCTAAATATACGCCATATATCTGTGAAATTACAATTTTCTACGCATTTACATACTCACAGTACGAATATAAATCATAATGAGACCATTCTTTCATCTAGCTTAAACACTGACGTCGGAACCGCAGGTTTTATTAGAAAACGGATTCCATGCTGTGTTTACGTCCACACTACAATATCTACAAGACTACTCTTTACGTGGAGTTCTACTAATTGATCTGTTGGAATACCTGGAAGCAGGGTTGAGGCTGGAATAGCGTAGCGTTCCACTGTCCCGGCCACAGCGGCGCGTCCACGGCAGCGTGCGCGCCCGCCTCCCCCTCCGCCTCGCGCGGCTCCCTCGCCTCCCGCCGCCCCGCCAGCTCCGATATCTGACAAGCACTCTGCAGGCTCGATGGCAAGTTCGACCAAGTCTCATTACCCAACCTTTCCTTATTCATTATGCTGATCTCCATCGAACCCTGATATGCGAATTTTGCCTCCTCTGTGCTTTCTTCCGGCTTGTGCTTCGGTGTGCGGTTCGGACCCTCTACAATAGCTTGGAAAGCCAGTAAATCACGATTCTCTGTTTCTGTCAGTGGCAATGGAGGTAAGATTTGTTGTTGCTGAGCTATTTTATAGCTTTGCTGCCGGAGCATTTGCCGCCTGCTCAAACCTACTTGCAGAGTGTGAATGCCCATGTCGTGAGCAGGGATGTTAGGTGGAGTCATTTGTTTCTGTAGTAGCTGTCGCTTTTGTTGGAACAGTCTGTGTTGCATGAGCTGCTGCTGTAAGGGAGGTTTGACTTGTGAAGCGGCGTGTTGCAACTCTGCCTGGTCTTGTAGTTGTGCCACCATTTTGGGACTGGCGGGCATCGGTGGCGAGGTGCTAGAGTAGTTGAAGGTTTCAGGAAGACTAATACGCTTTGGTGTAGGATTTTTTGTATCTAAATAATGCGGACTGAAACTCGCCGCAAACTGATTGTGTTGTATCTGTCTCTGTGTCATTTCCTCTACAGGTATCGTTGACTGATACTGAGTTTTTAACTTCTGAGCCTCTTTCTGGACTAGATGTAGTTCCAAAACCCCTTTCGCCTTACAATTTTCATTTAACCGCTGGCTGTTAAAAGCCAAACTGTTCTTTTGTGATTCATTGGACTGTGCAGCTTGTTGTGCTACGAGGCCATCGCTCGCTCGACGACCTTCCCGAAAGTCAACTGGACTCCGCGTGATTGCCCGAGGACAATTCTTATTATTGACCGATTGATAGTTCAATGGATTGTGTCGCGCAATAAATCCCACGCCCGGGGTTTTATTGTTGTAAGAAGATATGTAAACGCATGGATGCATTGGACTCGTGTTCACGAGGGAATTGTTCTCGTAAGCCAATTTTTCTTCATTGGAAGTACAGCTGGGAAGAC
This sequence comes from Hyppa rectilinea, assembly GCA_951799385.1. NCBI lineage: Eukaryota > Metazoa > Arthropoda > Insecta > Lepidoptera > Noctuidae > Hyppa > Hyppa rectilinea. Next base: position 9,265,214 of record OX637314.1, read on the forward strand.
TACTAGCTAGCTCACTGGAACAGTCTGACAATTGGTAATCCAGGCTTTCGAACGTAGAAAAATTGCTTTGTGACGAATCGCAACTCAGATTTTGGCTCAGGCTTTTGTTGTTAAAAAAAGTGACAACACCGCTACTAGAACTGGAACTGGCGTAAGAGCTTAGCCTGTTTTGAACTCCGCTGGTTGCGTTTGCGACGTCCTCCATATCTGTCTCGCAACCTTCGTCTGTCGACGAAGAATACTGTTGTTGAAATTTTGTCGCTTCCGCTGTATTGCCGCTACCTTGGAGATTTTGGGAATATGTTTGACCTGTTGTATATCGGTTAAGAGAAAATTTGCTATCTGGTCTATACAGCCCAGTCGGAAATAAATCACCAGTACCTGTAGCAGTTATAGAAAAATTTCCATCAGCTGTACTCGACATCGGTGGCAAGACTGAATTTTGCAAATACGCATATGCTGGCAGATGATGATTCATATAGTCTTTAAATGGTGGCGTACTGGTTTGGAGACGATTGAGATCTTGTTGTTGTGCTTGTGAAACAAGCCTCGTGGATTCAAGAGGCTTTGGTTGCTCTAAAACACTGCTCAGTTTGGATTCTCCAAGCTGTGATGGGATAGGGCTAGTGCTCAAGTTTACAGTCCCCTTTAAAGGCAACGGTGACTGTTGTAGAGTATTCATAAGTTTAGCTGCTTCAGAACACATAGTGAACGTTGTTGAATTGGGTAACTTCATAGTTTCAACGTTGAAATTAGTCGCTGAAGCAGAATTTTGTAGAAAACTGGCTATGGCGTTATGATCAGTCGCTGAGGAACTTCTTCCACCGTCAATAGCACATTTTGAATCAAAACTCGATGAAGTAAGCAGTCTAGTACCATCGATAGTACTTTTACTAGTCTCAGGTCCCACGGTCGTCGACTGTTGCAATAGCCGTCGGCAGTCTTCGCTCGATTGTTTAAGTATATTTTGTTGTTGTTCATAAGTTGAGGTGAGGAGCCTATGTGTTGGGACATTGGTCTCATTGACTTTAGCACCTAGCCTTTGGTTTGATTGAGTTACATCAATATTTCTCATGGAGAGTAGCCTAGTGGATTCTGATTCATGGCTTCTGGAGTTGCCATCAAGGTTGCCGACTAGAAAACTCCGATGCGTATCCGAAGGGTCGGAGTTTCGCTGGAGCAGTCGTTGTTCGGTCATGTTGACGGCCGCGAGGGACAGTAGTCGCTGCGTTTCGGCAGACGATGAGTCCGCCGGTGCAGTGGAAATTGTCGGTGTGGCTCTGTTGTACTCTCGGGATTGAGAATCGCCAGCATGAAGAAGTCTGAAATAAAAATACATAGCATTATACACTCGTAACTTACTCTAAGTTATCTTATCTTAGAAACGGTCTAATCTAAAGGGTCGTAGCATTTCGCAAGTCCATCGCCGCCAAGGGCAACATGCCCTTGTTTACTGCATTTGCATGATATAGCTTACCTAGTATGATGTTCCCGCCGCGCATCATGTGCTTCTTTGGCTAATGCCTGGTCGGCCACAGAGGACGGTCTGCGCGAGGGCCTGGTGCGAGCTTCCACGTTCGACACACTGGCACCGCTCGCCGCTCGCGCTCGTAGCCTCTCTAGTAAAAGGAGGTATATGGCCGCGTGATGATCGTAGCTGTTGGATCTGAGGCTCTGTGGATACAAATTTCAAGAATATTAAAATCAACGAACGCCTCTATGTCCTCCAAGAACCCATTTGCTTTGTTTTGAACTGTTAATCGCAGCAGTAGTCAAACATTCAAACCGCAAAGTCTGCATATCATGCCTCTATGTCCTCCAAAAATCCATTAGCATACTTTTGAACTGTTAAACGCAGCAGTAGGTATTCAATGTCATCGCCATCTTTCTTGTAAATTAGGCTCGTAACATAACATCTATCAAGGGCACGTGTCATATCACCCAGTAGCATCTAATCAATTTTTTAATTACCTACCTCTTTTGTCTTAATAGGGTCGATTCCTAAGCTCTGCATGAGCCTTAGCACTTGTTCGTTGGGCTCAGTATGCGCAGGCGCGTGTGCTGGACTCCGCGCAGGATCTGCTGATACTGTAGGCACAGCATAGGGCTCCGCTGCCATCCACCGATGCTTCTTAATCTGCTCTATCGTGTACCTCTTCATCGGTTCCAGGACTAGCATCTTGCGAATCAGGGACTCACAATCTGAAAAGAAGATAGCATAATGTTAAAACTTTGTTGCCTGAAACCCAATCTTTGCTATGCACCTTGATGCTTTAAGTTACGTTATGGTGCCGATGCAGGAGCGTTGAAGCTAATTATTTACAAAATCAAAGTAAAAACAAGGTGAATGGGTAAACAGCTTGCGTAAGAGCCATCGAATGTACCATGTTGGCATGATCTATCTAAGATCAAAAGTCCAAAAGTGACCATCTGGTTATTTCCCAGTGTAAAGTACACAGGAAAATATTCAAAAACTTCCTTTGATGTAATCATAAAGTCATAGCAGCTCGTTTATGTACTTTTTACAAGTTAAGTAAGTACCATTGAAGTATTGACGTTACAAGATAATTCATATTCATAACTTTTGACGTTATCCAAGTCTGTTCATTGTTTTAAATTACGGAGGTACCTACATCGATTAGTGGAATGTGTTTCTCATAAAACAATTGACGTGCGATACAGTCTACAAGATATATTTAATAGGTAGGTATAGCTATATGTATAGCTCTGTGACGTAGCGCATAATCGGTTCAGTCCGCGTTAAGAGGTAACAAAACGCTTAGAATGTTTGGCTCTTTGTCAATTACGTACTGCAGAGTTCAAGTTTTTATCAACAACGGTCATTAACCTGAATAATACCAATCAGAAAGACTGAGAGACGTAATGCGGCGCGTGATTATAACAAAATACCTACGATTAACATGGCTGCAAGGATTGGAATACGTAAACAGGTTTCAATGTTTGCTTTCCTGCTATAAACCAAGAATGAAGAAGAATAATTTGATTATTATTCTACTTTTCTTGTCAACTCATACGAAGCTGATGGTACCGGGCTTTATAAATTAAACACTCAGAAAGTTAAACTTTAATTATTTTTCGTGTTCATTCGTTTTACATTTAATATTGTATTGTCTCTACTACATCATATTATACATCCTACTAAAGTCTAAACCACGAGAAGCTATAAATTATGTAAACAAACATCTTTTACTAAGTAAACGTTTTATACTGCGAGATAATAATAAATTGACCATATTCAATCGACATGAAATATAGACGGGTTATATGAAAGTAACAACCTATTTAATTTAGTCGGATCATATTTTAACGACGTAAAGCGCTATCGTTTGTGTTTCTTGGTACCGGAACGCGTCCGTCGCAGGGATTGTAAACTATCGGGACGCAATTTTGAAATAAACGCGTCATTCGAGTTTCGAATGCGTACGAGTTTGTTTCACACAGAAATGGAAACATCTGAATCTGACGAATAATTATTCTTAAATAATATATGTTAATTAATATTTGTTACTTAATAATTTATTAAATCTTAAACAAATTCATTTTTTTTTGTTGGTCCAAATGTTGTGAACTCCTGAACACTTGATTACAAAATTTATAGCTTCTCGTGGCGGGGACTTTACGTAAGTCAGCTGACTCTCTAAAGTATTATTTTTGAAAATAATACTTATAACTCAATGTTCGTCTCCAATCTGCCATATGAGGTTTTATTCTAAAGCCATGTTAAGTAAAGCCTCTATAGTACCCTACTACGCTTCAGCATAGGTAACTCCTTAATACATAATATATGTACATACATGTTTAATATTACAATCCAGTGATTGAAAATTCCTACAGCTTCTATAATTTGAGCTTACCTACCTAAATTATTCCCTTTACGTGATCTAGGTAATCCAATTTGCTTCACGTCTCTCCAAACACATTTGCTTTCAATTGACCTACGTCTATCAGACCGAATTACGCCTACTTAAAGATCTCATTAAGTACCATACAATAGCGTCTAATCAAAGTCCTTCAGTTAATCCTCTCGTCTGACGTCATAAACGGAGTAGTAGGTAAGCACGGCAAGGTGCTCGCAAAACACCGAAAGGTCACAGGCCGGGTGACTTGGTAACGTGACGTCAGACCCCTGTAGCCGAGCGAATACGGTCGTTGCGCCAAATGACGGTCACATCCGCTGCAAAATGTACGAAGCGTTTGAACCTCTAGCACCTATGTACCTGCTCTTTAGGCACAGGCGTAACATTCACCGTAGAACGAGACGAGACGAGAGATAAGAATAAAATGCTTTAAACTTAGGTACATCCTTAGTCTACAAGCTCGTTGCTCGTTGCTATAAATATGTGTCAGTCTATTTTGCCTTCTTTATTTCGAGGCGAGACATTGAGCCCTAAAATAATACAGGATATACATACTTTGGAGTTTGGGTGTACTAAAATAAAAACCCCAAATGGAGGCTGCGACCTTATTATATTCCATTGAAAGGCCCTTGTTAAGGTGATTTAGCTTTTTATGTGTACTTAAATCTACGAGTATGTAGCTATACCGCTAATTCACTTACAAAGGCTAGGTTTGCGTCACATGGAGTAATGACATCAACTCTGGATCAAAGTACAGACGCCAGCACATCAAGTTATCCCTAACTGTCAAATTTTCTCAATTAAAAAAGAACCTTATACCTTTGCAATAAAGTTGAAATACTAACAAAGAAATTTGACAGATTGTGGTAACTTGATGTGCTGGCCTCTGTTCATAAGCCGGATCACATTGAGCCGATGAGTTAGCACTCACGGTACAATAATAATTATATTCAGGATTAGAAAAGCTTTACTTCGACGTTTTTTGTGAGTACAGCACACCTTGTTAGGTAGAAAACACAATGGGCGGTCGTTATAAAGTTTAATTGAAACTCCAACAGTTTCAAACTAACTTTTTGCTGGTTTTTTTATACAACATCATATATGAATTCTGGAAATTGTGGATTGCGGTCGACCTACGCGGCTTTTGTCTTATTTAAACAACCGACAAGCTCTCCATGGCACCTTGTACCTACTTTTCAGAAAAGATATTAGGTACGAATATTTAAAATAATGGTTCATTTAATGTCATACTACTTAGTTTGAACTTACATTGACAAACTAAATAAAGCAATCAAGGTAAGTCATAGCCACTTTGAAATTAGCTTTGAATTCAGAGTCGGAATTCATATTATTAATTAAGAAAGCCCGGCAATGTATACAATTTCATTATGGGACACACACATTCAGATTTTTCAGATTATGATATTTTCCAAATTGTATATAACATTTCCGGGATTTCGTCATTAATAATATGAATTCCGGAGAGGATTTCAGAGTGTGTGAGTCCAGCCTTAGGGGGTGAACCCATAAGTCTACGTAAGTACCTATTATAGTAAAATACCAAGTAATTCCCCTTTCAGGGTTTAATAGAGCTGATATAAATTTATAAATACCGTGTTAATTGTGTCTAAGTAAGCATCAATCAGTTACAAATTATTATAACCACTATTATCACACTGATTTTCCTTCATCTAATTTAATTGTGTATATTAAGTTCAATTGAAAACTGTAAACAGAAATGTCATTGTTTCCATGACATACCTACGCACCATATATCTCGACGATGTATGTATGTTTTATACACGATAGAGCATTTTATAGTTACCATGTTCGATTTGTTACTTAGTCATATGATCATTATTACTATCTGAAATGCCTACTTTTGCTCTAAATACTTGTACAGAATTTACCTCCTAGCTACGAACATAGATATACTAATAACAATGTTCCGTCTATTCTAGCCTTCCTACCTCAAACTATTAACGAATATAGATTTAAGATAATATACCTTTTCAGAAATATCTATTTAGAAATTGTAGTCCTTTCGAAAACATTCAGGTCATGCGTCATACCATCGAATATACGAATACATAATTGCTTTCATGTGCCGAAAGAGCATGACGCCCGTTGAGAAATAAATAAGTCCAATACCGAAAATAATCATAAGTAAATATTTCATTCGCTCCCTCTTTACTTGGCATTAACAAAACATAGTTTCGATTCGAGTGACGAATACGATTATAAATATTCGTTTAACCGCACTTGCGCGCTAAAAATAACCAACGCGCGTCCAAAATCGCGCTAACAAAACACACCACGCTGAGAGTAATTCCGAAGATACTATTTTATTTACCTTCCTCCTGCTTTCTAAAATAAAGCCGATGAGTGGTCGACTTTTTGCCAGGCGAATCTATTAATAATCGCTCGGACGCAAATATCGCGTGCTTGGTTTGACCATTGACGCAATCGGGTGAAAAATGTGCGGGTGTTATTTAATGAAACGGAGGAAAGTCGGGTGGGCGGCGACATCAGCGCCGTGCTGGTGTTCCATGAACTTGCACGAGTTTACGAGCTAGCCGTCACTCGCGTCACCGGCACGGCTAGCGCTCGCCCGCGCGTCCGTCGCGTCGGCCGCCGCTGGCATTGGCTCGCCGCCGCTAATGCCGCCAATTATTTTACAAGCACATGTAAACATAACCTTATGTCAGTTGACGTACATCCAACAATGTTGCTCACTACAATAACATTACAAAATCACACCGGGCTCCAGCACTCAGACATTTTTGCGCCATAATATTACATACAAACTCCTGCCTGTTTTCTCTTGTTTTTGATGATATTTATGATTTTTGTGTTGTATTTTTAATTTAAACGAAACGCTGATACGTTAATCAGGGTTTTCCCACATTTTCTTTTACAGTTTTTACGTTGCACCACAGAATTACTAATACATACTTAGTAGGTCTTCGCCAGTCATTTAAAAAAAAGAAAAAATGTACGTAAAGTAAGCAATACAGTACTCGTCTGTTTGTATTAGAACGGAATTACCGAGATTTGTTCAACAAAGACATCGTCTCCAACTAATAAAATGGCAGCCATCTGATAAAACACGTATTTTAGTAATGTAAATATTATGTAAGTACCTAGACCTACCTACCTATGATTAACTTTTATAATGTTAATAAAATTTTGTTACCCCGCAATTAAGATTTCTCAATTCAAAAGATTCAAGATAAAAAGCAGTTGGAACGTATTTAAAATTGCAACAGTTGCAACGTTTGCAGCACAATAATTATTATTGTTCTTTTTAACTGTCCGTAACGAAGTGGTTTTCACGTTTTTAAATTAACTACGAAGCATGATGCATTTTTTACTTTTTTTCCTATAATAATCATTAAAAAATATATACCTACGTTTTTCTTTTAGAAAATGTACTCGTGTAGAAACGAGTTGGTTTTCTGATCACATTTGTATGAAACGCTAATACGACGGTCCACGCTACTGACGTCAGAGGCGAGCAAAAAAAGCGATCGCCTCTGAAAGAAAATACATTTTTCATAATGTCCTCCGGTATTATGGCGATGCGACAACAAACGACGAACCTGGGTGGATAATAGCAGGCTGCCTGAAAGGCTTATTTACACGGCGCTATTTAATTGCCTGAAGTTGGAGCAACAAATAAGTTCTAACCTCTAAACAGTGTTTAGACATTCACGGGCTAGAAAGTTACACGGAAGCAAGAAACTTACATCGTGTATATGGTGCCTTATTTGGCACTGTCACACGTTCGAGATTCAAAGAGATTTTTTTAAATTCACGTGTGGTAAACGACCATTGCCGAATTCCATATTTTCGTATGCATAACCCTATCAAGTAAAAAATATTTAAATCTAGTCAGGTAATATGTCTGCCTGCTATGGCGTTAGTGATAATAATAAAATACGGTATCTTTGGCTTCCGAGACAAGTCGCAGGTAGTCGCTGGTAAGAAATAATAATTTCAGAGAGAAACAAGTACCTATAATTAAAATTAAAACACAAATTAAATGAACGCATCATTAAAATCGAAATAGCATTTTATTTGTGTAGTAATTAGGTGTAATATACGTTGATTAGATGTTTCATAATCTCTATCCGCAATCTTAATGTGCACAGTACAATGCACATTAGGTTTAAGAAACGTTAGAAACATGCTAGTACGAGCTTCCATACCAATTAATTTCGCAACGGAAAGGAAATCGTCAACGTACATGAGCATGTCGGGAAAAAGTAAATTAGACGCACCTCAAATACACTTTGTTGGAGACGTTAATACCAACACGCAATGTTTAGTAGGTATTATAAGAAGTGAGACATTACTGCTTACTGCCAGTCGCGTGAGAAACGCTAACCGAATGCGCTTGTCATATCCGGAATGTGATATTAAATGTATTTTATTACTTTATCGTAATACAGACCGCTTTTAATAAAGTATTTAGGTGAGGTGACTGACGCACACTGTACACGACGTATAAGTTCTAATATTTATTCATTTCAAGCTACTTACATATAATCCGCACCTAACTTAATGCTTTGCTCAATCAATGAACTTAACTAACCAACCAACCACCGACCCCATCAACCAACAACTTACCAACTTTTGCCAATGAATATTACATACAATATAATGGCCACTCATCAAACAATATTATCTTCAAATATGTAAATGAGCAAAAAAAATACGATTTCCCCACTGACATATTGCTTGTTACCACAACTCAGTAAGACAAAAAAATCTCAGAATTTCAAAATAATGGATTTTCCAAGCAAAAAATAAGACAATGAAATGAGCATATACATAAGAACATAGTTGTTTCGAAACCTTTTAATATAAAAGTAGGTATAAATCATTGGCTGACATAATCGATGGTGGGTTGGAAGATGAGAATAAATTGATACATCTATGTATAACATCTTCACACCACGAGCTCACGTGTGAACCACATCTACACATTCGACGCAATGTTTTGGGGAATCAGATGCCTACCTGAATATAAACATGTTTTCGTGGAAAAGTTGTGGATATATGCTATCTATTTTTAATTTATGTGCAGGTAAAATATACACGGCTAAACTTTTTACAGCAGCGTGAACAGCGAAGTATTCCCTAACTAAACGTGAAAGGAAAAACAAATGAATGAAAATTCCAAAGGTTTCTCATTCTTCATTCCCTCCGTAATTTGTTTCACGTCTGGGTATCCGTTTAGTCAGAAAACATTGAGACCAAATGGAATTTAAAACTTTTATTTACACTTCTGATAGTTATTCACAGCCGTCCAAATTAACAAGTTTAGAATTGAGTTAACGAAACTTGTTTGGATTGCTAGTTTCCTACTTAATTCAGAAAGGGTTTTCTCGAATTATCGAAACTCGTAAACATCCGAAGACAAGACCAAATTTTCCACGACACGAACTTCCTATTAGGCATCTGAATAATTCATATTATTGCCTTGCTCGTTACCCAAATAATAATACGCTCTTATTTTTTCAATTAAAGTTTTCTACTGTATGATAAGGTCTTTTAAATATATAAGAGCGACAATTAATGCTAGAGATTAACATCCCTCAGGCGACCTCAATCCTTATGCCATGAAAAAGGAAATAATCCGTTCGTTAGTGCTATAGTGAGGCGACGAATGGGCAGGATTTTTTTTTATTTGTTGAAATGGGCACGTTGGTCCCGCCGGCGAAGTTACAAGCACTGCTCATGATGAGGACGCAGACAAGATACTTTGCGGGCGAGGAGTATAAAACGCCCGAAATAAGGGCCACAGCCGACTGACTGCAACAGTCTAGAGGACGTTTTCAACCGCACTTGTCCTCTGAAAGCACTCGACGAACTGGACTGATTAAAAATTTACGGCCGATTAAAATTCTACACATAATGGGCCAATTATAAATTTACTAAAGATTGCGTTTGTGAAACTAGTCGGCCAACACATGGCCTTACTGTCTCTTATAAACCTTACTGGCAAACGTACACCTCTGCCTAATTCTTCAGGGAAAACAGGCGTGATGTTATGTTACATCTCGTGAAACTAGTCCCTAAATACAAAAATAATGTTATAAACAATGGTAGACATTTTCGCCGAATGCCCTTCGCTGTTTCCTAATGTTTCTATCAAGTAACCAATTGGTAGCCGCGGCACGTAACATCCTCTACCACCTATTACCTGAACAGGACCGAATCTCTGAAGGTCGTTCTGGGTAGGTAATATTCCCTGAAGAAAATAACAGTATTTACTGCTGTTAGTAGTGGAACGTGACAATTAATATTCTATTGTGTTAAAGAAATTTATCAGATATATCATTTTGCGAGTGAGACAGTAGTACTTCCTCTGAGAGTTATTGAAAAAAAATAATAACTCTCAGTTTCTTATCTCTTACTATATTAAGTCATCATAAACTTGCTATTTAAAAAAACTTTCGACCTTATTTACTCCGGGGAACGTCTTGATCTTGACGGGCATAATTATAATTATATGGATAACGAGATGACAATATAAAGGTTCGGTATTTTTCATACCTTCTTATTTGATAAGATGAGCTAAGTCAGAGGCTCAAGGGCAGCATACAAAAACTCTGACACCAGGTTAGTCGCTAACCACACAAAAAGAAGATTTGAGAATCAAAATAAAACACCTAAAGAACTTATAATTATTCTAGCTTGAAACTAGGGAACCAACCCAAAAAAAAAGAAGCAAATAAAGGCAACCTTGCAACTAAAATTAAGTTAACTGAAGATTTCCAATGGTTCCGAAAATCCTGCTCGTAAAAGCAAAATTTAAAAAGCTTAGAGATTTTTTATAACTTCTCATTTATTCCGTGTTTATACAGAGTCATTAACATTTCTTGCGTCAAACCTTCAGCGAGAAATGTATCGACGTACTGGAGTAACGTCAGCACTAGTTATTTCTGGATCGCGCCCGTCATCGGCATCAAGGTGCTCATTGAATTAACTAAAAAGGACAGGCACATTGTGAAAGACGTTGCCCTTTTTAAGTACGTTATTGGAGTGACTTTGATTCGTCATCTAGACAACATCTCCGAGGTTATAAAATAACATTTATTTCATAGCAGTTAGCTCTCTCCTGCGCCCGTCAACTACGAAAACAGCTTATATTAAGTTTAAAAACGTTTACATGGATTTTATTTTAATCCAATAATCTAATCTTATGAACTATTCTGCGTCAGTGTTTATCTTCTTTTGTTTAGTTTGTCTTTAGCAACAGTTAATATTATTATGTACCTGAACACGTAACAAATGACCTAGTGTAATATTGATAAGATAAAGATTTTCTTTACAAAGGTATTAACCATTTTCATCATGTGTATCTCACGTGAAAATGATTAAATTTTCACTTGTAAACAAAGCAATGACTTATTGATGATTTAATTTTATTGTAGCGTAATTTTTGGAACTTACGGGAAGGAATCTCGAATGAAATATCACTTGCGTCATTCATATAATTAATCGGGTTTTCACTGCATATAGCGTCCATTCTTTGATATTAAAACGTCTGTAGAAAAAGCTTAATCTTACTAAAGGCATTAATCTCAATAACAGTGTCACACTCACGAACAATGATTTCACTTTAAAAGGAATCGTTCTAACTTTCTTATCAGTGTTATTCATACGCCTGAATTGCCCAACACGATAGAAATCCAACGCTCCTCAGTAATCGAATCTGAATTAATAGCTTTAACCGTCGCGTCGGCCCATTTCAGGAAATTTAAATCATAATTAAGTACTAGAAGTCTTACAAGTTAATCGTGCCACTTCGGAAGTTCTTTGAATTTCATAAGGACGTTTTCATTTCAATCGTTCTTCAGAATCTGTAATATTGTTTCAACAAATCTGTAAATAATAAAGTCGAGCAATTCAAGTTATTTCCATAAGAATAGTGTTGGCCAGTCATAATTTATTGGACCGTGTTCGCGGCCGGTCCACGGGATGCATGATTGAACAAGCCGATGACGCAAGTGCCGGCCGCTTATCGATTTCATTATTTTTTATCTTCCACGTTCACTATAGTTTCCAGGCTAGTCAATGCTTCATCAAAACCGACTAATTACTTTCTAGTGATCCTTTTTGATTTAGAAGCATTTCACTTGGCGTAACCATCAAAATTATTGTATACATTGATACGCGGTAGCTATAAGTATTCTGTCTGATAATTCATAATCATTACTTACTCACTTACTGAAAGCATTGGAGCTGACTGAAATATACATAACTGGGCTTGGCTATATTTTCAGTATGACAGTGTTACTATTTTTGTTTTTTTTATTTTTTAGCAAAATGTGTTATTTAGAGCGAAGTTGGTAATTGTTACCGTCATGTGCTCAAGAACTTTTTCACCGACCCTCGATGTTTATTTAAGGAGATTTTTTTTCCTTAACCTCGTTAAATTAAGAATTGCTAAAGTTTATTTTGGGAAGGTAACTTGTACGTTATTTTTGGGATAAAATTGTTTTTAACCTTATTAAACATTACGTTGAAAACGTTTCTGAGTCTCATGTAGTCTCGTGTACACTCGCAAGACTGAAAAATGTATTTAGAGTTGTTCAACAACTTGTTCTGTGTATGTGTTCTTTCTGTGCGACATGTTTGCCGCAAGTAAACGTATTTTCTTTCTCAAGTAGAAGAAATTTATAAATACTTGTAGGTATTCATAAACTTGTTGCCGTACTTCAAATACTTTATAGGGTTTTGTAACTACTATTGCGTATTCTGAGGTTTATGTAACAAAGTTTTAATATATAATAAAAAAGGGTCATATTTACCCCTTTTCTTTAACTGTAGGCTTCATTCAATCATTTCTACATCATTTGTACCGAGAATCAAGTAGAAATCTCAGTCTTTAAATACAAATATTGCTGCAGTAACAAGTTATTTACAAAAGAAATAACCGCTTAAAAAGTGTCTTGCTACGTAATATTTCTATTTCTGTATCAAATTTGAACAACTACTGCCCGTTGTATAAAAATGTTCAAAAATAAATCAGATTGAATAAGAAACAGTGTACCTAAAAGCTTATACAACAGGGGTTTAATTGAACGAAAATAAAAGCTCTCCATTTTTATCGAAGTCTGCGTAACATCTCTAAGCTATTAAGACACTCGACGTGATGGCTACAAAGAACCTTCTTAATTAGAAAGAAAATTGGTGAAGTTTCGTAGAAAGAAAATTCGTAAAGTCGAAACGTGTCAGTCTGTCTGAGCCCTACTTAATCTCTCGGTAACACTTGAAAACTTGCTCATACAGGAACGGTTCTCTTTTCAAACTCGACGCGAGGAAAGTGGCATTGTTACTTGCATGTCTACCTTTTTGAGCAAATGAGTTTTCGCCTACATCGCCCTTTAAAAGTAAAGCGAATTGTTAGTCCGCGAAGGTATTCTAAACGAGTACCTACGTGCTTTGAAATTTAAATAAAGGCGAGTTCTCGAAACGATTAGCAGATCCGACGTTAACATACGTCATTCATTTGGTTTTCACAGCTTCTCGAGCGTCAAGGGTAATGTAGTTTACAGTTTCAGTACGATAGTCGGACAATGCCATGACGTAGATCTAACCTTGAGTGCTCTTCAATGAAGAAAGCAATGTCGAGGTTCGCTCTGCGTACAATAACAGAAATATATTTTCCCTTTCCGTTCGATATAGTACAATCTTCTCATAATGTAAAACAGCTGGTAACTATCACGTCAGTGCCACGCCTATCAATATTATGACAGGCATTGAAACTTTGATAAGTTTCAAATTGAAATATAATGAGTTTCTTGTCGCTTACCTTCGCTCATAAAATATGGTATCCTAAATCTGCCGGAGAGCACTCTGTCCCTTAATGACTGAAGAGTGGAGCCGTCGAAAGGCAGTGCCCCACACACTAGCACGTATAGCACCACGCCGAGACTCTGAGGAAAGTACATCATCATTAGTCTTGGAAACTTGCTTCGTTGCCTATCTAGGCGATTGAAAAATGTATTTTAACATTTAATCCGTTACAAAACATTTTGTATTGAAATCAGTGCAGTTTTTATGCAATCAAATTAGAATTAATAAAGAACCCGGAATCTAAACGAGCCAAATAACGTACAAAACAAAATTTTAGAAAAACTTTCAATATAAATAATGATGACATTTATTTGATTGTGTCGGTAAATAATAAAACCAAATGTGCTATGACGTTATAATATAAGAAATATGGTTTCTAGTGCGTCAACAGTGACGAAATAATAAGCTTAATTGCTTTTACACTCCACACAGCTGTGAAAAACAAATTAGCTTTGAAAATGAAAATAGATTCGAATAATGTCAATCGATTCGTGATTAGAAATATCATTTACTCAAAATCAAAAGTCATTTATTCAAATTAGGTCAAAGTTACATAAGACAGTCCCCCAAAAACGCCCACCCTTCACCACTTCCTAGTGCTTAAGCTGGAAAGAAGAAGTGATGGCGCAACAAACTCCCCAGCAGCACAGCTGTGTTTAGTTGGAAGAACTTGACTACACATTTATCGTATATTGTTGTATACTGTTTGTATTTTTGAGGCAGCTGGCTTGGATTATTGAAAGCTTACCCAAATGTCAATTTCTGGGCCGGTGTATCTCTTGCCCTCAAAGACTTCAGGAGCAGCGTAGGGCGGAGACCCACACCACGTCGCAAGGAGCTCGCCCGTCGCGTAGTAGTTACTAAACCCGAAATCTGCAATCTTGATGTTCATGTTGGCATCCAGTAATAAGTTTTCCGCCTAGAAGGGAAAGTTTTCTTTAGAATGACGTTAAATTCTAGTGCCCAAAACTTTGTTTGAATTGTTTACCACCCTCAGAATGTTCTATGCATCAATTTGGAATAACCTCATTTTATAAAGTAATAATAAATTTATTTATTTACATAACAAAGATCCATTGGGTTAGTAAGAATAGTCTTAACCTATGTTAGTACATAACTAATGAGACAGATAGTGTACAGGTGACAAGTGACCTCACCAATGGGCTATCATGTCTTCCGGCTATAGCGCGTAGAATTAGAAGTGGAATTAATGGTAGAGAAATCTTTGTATTAAGCCAAGAAAAGATTTGGTATTTAGCTAAGTACATATTTTTAGCGTCGCTACATATGCCTTGTGTCTTGAATAATAAAAATCAAAATGCTGCATAGTTCGGTAATATCCCTAATAATAGTACAAATTACAGAGCTTAACCATAAACAAACATTGAATCATCGACACAATTAACAGGAATACCCAAATACCCGTATTTTCCCGCTGTCTGTACCTGCGTTGAGCAACAAAAGACACATTTTAACCGACTTCCAAAAAGGAAGAGGTTATATGTTTATTTGGTTTATGTATGTTAGTATGTTCATCGATATTTTCATCAGTAAAATGGTGCACCCATTAAAAAAGTTCTTTGATTTGATAGAGGAAGCTTGAGCGGTAGTCCCATTTAAATAACTTTACTTGGGTAGTTATTGAGTTAGCTTTTTTTTTGAGGGTGGGAAATCATCCAATGACTTCCCGCTCTGAGTGGAGCGGAAGGGAGTGTCAGACTTATTGACTAAAACATAATAATTTCCTATTCTCTTTAAATGTACAAGTGGCTCTATTAAAGTTGGCAAAGACATTTAAACCTTTCCCTTGAAAAGAAACTTCAAATTAATTTTATGCAACCAAAGCAAAGAGGGGAATTAACTTATCTTGTAGTTGAAAAGTTGAGGATTTACGTAGATAGGAATGTATAATAATGGTAGAAAGGACACAGAAACGCTCTCGTAACTAACTACATTTGAACACTAAAAGCGCGTGCTCTCGAAAACTACCTACTCGTCGTCGACTAACTAAAGTGAAGTTTGATAGATTTATGCAAAATGCTTAGCGAAACTGTTATTTTAGTCTAGTTCCAAACTATGCTCGGTCATACTAACCACTATATACATTCAGCCCTCCGACAGACGTTGGAAATGTAGAAGCGTATTTACACGAAACGTAAGGTAGGGTCTTTAAGCCCCTTACGTAATTAAATATTATGGCGGTCCCCGCAGGTCAAAATGATATTTTTATTTTTTAATTAACCTGTTCCCTACCAGTCAGTGTAATAAATAGAGGTACTTCGTATCTAAATGGGTTAGTATTTCAAGGCTTCGCGCTTAACTTGGCCGGCAATAAATGGCCCCGAGTAAATTATAGGTGGTTATTATATAATATATGGAATGTTAGTTCTTTTAGCCACATATTTTACATGGCTGAATAATAATGTCACTGGAGTCTTTCATTCATGTTCTTTTTAGAAATGACACTTCATTTTGTATTGGATATTCCTTCGTGACAGACAGCTCAAACTCTAACACGTTTGTATAAATGTTGTATCAATCTATCAACTCCTGAGTTGGTTGTTATTTCAGTCTAAGATAACATTCAGCTGGATGATCGTCTTTATCTTCTTACGTGGAGTGAAGTGACCAGCGGAGCACCCACCTATTTGCGTATCGCAGTGTGATACAATAGCATTCATTTTCACAATTCAACAGCAATTTATTGAGGTACTAGCTGCTGATAGCGGCTCCGCCCGCGTGGTTGTCGAAAATTATCCCAAGGGAACGTACTACCGGGATAAAGTATCCTATGTGTTAAACCAGGTCATAAACTACCTCTGTGCCAAGTTTCATCCAGATCCGTTCAGCCGTTTGAGCGTGAAGGACGGGCAAACAAACAAACTCACACACGCACTCACTCACAAACTTTCGCCTTTATATCATTAGTGTGGTTGACGTTGTTGAGCAGACTATTTTATCTAACCTATGAAGCAATGGATTAGGAATTTCCTTCAAATACCCTCGGATGGATTGAAAACGTGTCACGCTATTAGGTTGCTGTCTACCTGTGCTGTCTACTGACTTACTGAGTCACTGTGTCTTAACAACTGCTTTTTTTTTCAAGTTTAGTTCAAGTCTTTTCTCTAACTCTTCTACTCCACATACCTTGAGATCCCTGTGAACGATGCGCCTCTCGTGGCAGTACTCCACAGCGGAGAGAATCTGCCAGAACTTGCGCCTCGCCGCCTGCTCCGCCATCCGACCGTACCTCGCGATGTAGTCTGCAAGCAACATGTTGATATTAACCACAGAAATCTAAACATGTGTTCTGTCTCTGTGATGTTAATCAACAATACAAAAGAGACGATAAGAATCTACCCTGAATTAAATAATGGCCATCTCTTGAGATTTTTCAAGTAGTCGCAGGTGCAGCGTAAAAAAGATTTTTCGAAATCTACCTAGCCTTTTCTCGACTTAACTTAATGCTGGGGTCGGCTTTCAGACTAACCAGACCCAGTTAAATACCAGTAGTAGTAAATAAGGAGCGACTACCTATCAACCCATCCCAACTCAGTTACTGGGTAACACGACGTCTTTGGTAGTACCTACCCCTAAGTAAGTGTAACGACTAGCAAAGGTCTACGAATAAAAATCTAAGCACTTTCCGGTATTTATAGGCAAGGTGTAAGCTACGACGAACGTAGAGATGCCAGTATATCGTGAAGATTTCGCAACTCTCCACATTTTGATAGTTCTTTGAAGTATGATGACATTTTCCGTAGAAAAATATGTCGTCATTTTCATACTGCTTGACAATAACTGTGTGTGGCCAACAATGAAAGACCACACACCATTTTGTATACGATGATGCAATTACCTTTGTACATTATGTTTTACATACCTACAATATGTCAAACAATTTGTTGTAAATGACAACTCACCACTCGTTTAGCACTTATGTTATTGTTCTGCAGACAATTATTAGTTTCCGGTAAAATGATGATGCATCTGAATACAAAGGTATCTAGCTAGAACATCTCCATACATAAATGTAGGTACCAACAGTACAGTCACGAGCACCAATATGTATACACCTGGTTATTTTCAGAACCGTTTTTCTCGTAAAATAACTGTTTCAACTTTGAGATTTGACATGTACGGTAAACCTATGGATTCGAAAATTCAATGTGTGTGACAACATACAGATTCATTCAATAGTTAAGCAGAAAGCCGCTTATGAAATTAGCTATGTGTATACATAGTTTTGCTCGTGACTGTAGGTACATAGAAACATTAATAATAAAGAACTGAGATAAGTATGTATGTGCGTATTTTCTGTTGTCGCACGCTGAAACTACGTCATAAATTGATCGTAGAACTGATTATAATATATCGTGAACGAATGTGCCTATCAATTATTGCCTAACTGACAATATGACATTAGGTATACCTATTTTCAGGAATAGTGAGTAGCCTAATTTGAATAGCAAAGCGAGATTGAATAGCCAGGCGAAAGGCACTTGTACAACAGAACGTACCTAAGTAGGCACCAGTTAAGTTGTTGTAATGGTTATTATTTTAACTCTTGGTAAGGATTAATAAGTAGGTCAATAGATATGAAATCTGATAATAATAGGCACTTTCTCTTTCTTTCACTTTCTCACATTCATATTTTTCATATTATGTATAATCTATGATTCGTATTTTGCCAGACAATAGCTAAGCGAACATTTTTATTTTCATATAATACAAAAGAATAACATAGTAAATAAACTATTACGTAACACCAGTTAACTGTGTTGCAAGAACAAAGCGCTTATTATTTATTAATAACTTGCCGTACAGATAACTTTAGCGCCGAGTTCATTAAAAGTAGGTACCTAATAACAGGCTTACGTACAAAGTATTTACGTAAAGATGATAAGGATAGTAATTCTTTGGCACAACGTGGGTCTCGATCTGAGCACTTCAGGGAACCCGACCCGTTTATTATTAAAGTGGGTCAGAGTTTATCACCCACTCAAACTGTCGATCCACTAACAAGAACAGCTGCGGACCTTGAGGTCCAGAGTCCCATTCCCAGGTCGATAAGCAGAACTAGGCTTGTCTGTATGAAAATAACCAGGAAATTACTATCCGACCTAGAAAGGGGGCTCGTCCTAAGGGAGGGAATAGGTCGTGTGTGTTATTGGCCCCCAAGGATCTATTTAAGGCATGTCGGTACCTACATGACAGTAAGTAGAACATTCCGTCCCCTGGAGACTGATCACACGCCACCACATGTGATGTTATGTTAAGTCAGAGTCGGACCGTATTTAACAACAAAACCTGCTGCGAAACAGGAATTGTAAATTTATCCACTTCGAAATGAAAACACCTAACGCAGGTGTTGATAAAGTCAAACAAATGCACATTGTGTCTGCGTTCTCATCTACTGGCGATCGCGTATTAATTACCTCTCCATACCTATGCGTACTAGGTACACTTACATCTGTTTGAGAAGATGGGACAAAGTGCAGGGACTAAACGGCAAGGCGGATCCGGCGAGTAACGAAATTAATCACGCTTGCTAGGCAGATGGTGAGCCCTGGCGTCCCCTGCGTGTCTTAAAAGGCAGGAGCTTATGTCAGGAACAGCCGCTGCTCTTAACAACACAGTGTTTTGGGGTCATCTAAGATTTTTTGAATGGAAATGATTCTTTACTGGCATCCGTTATTCTAGGTTTAAAATTATTTCTCTGCTTCAGCAGTCTTTGCATGATGTTTTACATAGCAAAGCCGAATTAAATCCTTGGGAAGTGTTAATAAAGGAAATCTTAACAAGGTTTCCGCTTTAGCTAATTTTAATTAAAAGGAGCCTTAACATAACTGTGGCAATTAGTAAGACATTTCTCTCTCATTAAAAATGATGAATAAGTATCATTACCAAGACTGTAATCGTTAGCGAAGCCTTCATTCGAGTGTGTAGCCCATTTAAAATGAGTGAAACAACTTTGCAACTTCTATAAAACCAGGTAAATGATTTAAATATGAAGCTACTTGCAAATCAGAAACACTCATTTAACATAAAACTCTTTCGGCATGAATCATAATATCTGATGAGTTCATATTTAATGAAATTCATGCAAAAGAACCGGGAATAGAGCCTTGGAGATCGCAGTTGGATTTTGGGGGAACGTAGTCAGCTGTGCGCGAAATTGCTTCCCTCTTCCACCCACTCCCCCTGCCACCGTCAGCAACACCCTGTCGGTGACGTCACGCCAGGCCTGCTTACGTCATAGACAAAGCGGCCACGAACTTACCAAACGAATACCCTTAATCGATTTCGAGGTTATTTACTACGTTTTATTTTTGGTAGCGTTCAGGGGAAACTGTTGACTTATTCGACGAATAAATATGAATACGTTGGCTGACAGATGCCTAAGTGTTTAGTAAATCAATAAGTTAGGCTTAGAAATGTTCATTTGAGTTCAACCTATATATAAAACTGTTTCTATTTTAAATTTATAATAAATGTCGGTACCTGCCATGTGTATTTACTAAGGTTCTTTCAACACGACTATATAATACTCATGTTATAAATGTTCAATTCATGTAGGTAAGTATGTAAAATAAAAACATGAGAACATGGCGGGCACAATGACTAAAGATTGATGATCTCATTGACCGTAGTCTGGAAACTTGCCAATGTTAAATACTTAACGCAGACTGTCTGAAAAATGAGATAACTAACGAGATCGTATGACAAATAAACAATGCAAATGTTTAGGTATGTCTGTGGGTATTGGTCAATGTAATAATGTTTTTCTACAAAATTCTCTCTTATGTAAGTATTAAAGAGAGTCCGTAACTAAATTTTCATGGTGCATAGTGAATCGATTTTAAATTTTAATAAACAACATCACGCCTGTAATCCGTGAAGGTATAACACTCACATTTCGCCAGTTATAATAATGTTTATGTCCAAAGCAATAGGGGGCGAGCCTATTGCTAACAACCGGGCACAAATTGAATCCGGGCTGCTACTGAGATATTCTAGAAGGAAAAACCCATAACACATTGCCCCACCTGGGAATCGAACCCAGAAGCTCATGTGCAGCAGTCGCGCTTGCGACCACTTGATCAATGCGACAGCCAATGAATTTAAGTAGGTGTTTCGGGTAAATTTAACAAACCTGTAATCGCAACAGCTTACAGTCACCAAAATGTACGGACAGCTGCTGATTTTTTTTCGCGATTACAGATTTGTTCCCATAGTAAAAGTTGTTCAATGACCCCTTAAAATGTTGCCTATGAATTCAATTTCACTCTGTATAAAATGTAATCCTAGTCAGGCTGAATAATAATATCTATGTAAGAGCAATGGTTGGCCGTACAAAACCCAGAACCCAGTATCTATTTGGCTTACACCAACCCAAGGTTGTCCTTGGGTGCACTTGCATAGGCAAACAGGGCAAATCGTCGGTTAGCACTTTTTTTTGGTGTGGTTAGTGACTAACCTGATGTCAGCGTTTTTTATGATACCCTCTGACTTAGCTTCACATGCTGTTGATATTTCCTCACGATGTTTACATTCAAAAACGATGAACGAAAACATCGTGAGGCAAGTGATAATTATACAATACACAAATGAATCCGAAAACTCAGAGGTGCGTGTCTTGGGCTCGAGCTCGAGATCTAAAGGTGGGTACTGACCAACGTTACGAGGTGTAATGTAACATTCGCATCCAGCGTGTTACGCATCGAGCATGTTTACGCTGAGTCCTAAAATCGGCGTAACATGCTCGTCAAAACTCTGTTCTCCGTTTTCGTAACCGCGTAACTGTCAAAGGATTCGCCAAAAAACCGACAGCCGGGTGGAGCACTCAAAGCGAGCAACGAGCGGCTCGTTGCTCGCTGGTTTCCCCGTAACACGACGTACTGACTGCACGAATGCTCGCTGTGTAACACGTTACATTACGCCCCGTAACGCCGGTCAGTACCCAGCTTAAGACTTGGCAGTCCGACGTTCACACCACTAAGCTATCACTGCTGTCGATAGTCGGTTGGTGCTTCATTTAAAAATACTTCTAGGACCCCCTGCGAGTTAGCTTCAGCCCCTCGTACGCCTTCCATAGGTCCGATATAATTATGTATTAAGAGATGTAAGAGTCAGAATAATTATTTCTGAGAACTGCACTTACCAAATATTTCTCCTTTGCTTGCATATTCAGAAACTATGTAGATCATGTTCTTCGTCTCCATGACCTGAAACAATAAAAAAAATCTATTAAGAGAGGCCCTGAAGTAAAGCTGCAGAACGTAAGTTTGATTTTCATGGAATTTACATCTCTTTTATATAAGATTAGAAAAACTTTCTTGGAATAGAGACAAAAAATGAAACAAAAATCTCGATAAAAAACATTACGAAGTTAGATCTAATTTTAAATCTCATTTTTCTTGGATTAAAATTAACAAGCACTTTTTTGTTGTGGGTGGGAAACACAAAGGGCATGATCAAATGAGGGGTCATTCGATGATTTCCCACCCAGCCACCCACGGGTGGAGAGGAAAAGTATGTCAAAAAAAAAAAAGACTCTTACTGACTAAAACCCATCCATGTTCCTTCCTAAGCCCTTTATGTTCCGGAGTAGCGGTAACCCTTTCGGACACTCCCGCTTACCTACCTAAACTCCCTAAACCTATAGATTGCTAAAGTTTGTTTAGTTACCAAAGTTTTATAACTAATGTTAAGTAACCTACTCTTTATATATATTATAACAAGATCATTTTATAGTTGTATACGGAAATATTCTGCCTGTTATACTGGTATAGATAAAATAATAAGTACTAGCGTACCTAATATGGGTACGGCTCCAAGCCAGACATGGAAATACAAATTTACCTTATTCATAGGTCAGTAAGCATAGGTACCTACTACACCGCAAGTTGCAACCTTCGTATGTAGCTACATTATTTATATATGTGCTTCAGTACATATGTGCTGCAGACCAAGAGCTGAGCTAAGCTAGCTTAACTCGTATAGCTGACACAGATTTTCATAATTTTGTGCAGAATGCTAACTATGTAAGAAAGTATTTACTGGGTGTAGCCGAAGGGGTAGGTACAAAAGGATAAATGCTATAGACATGGGACCAGGTTTTTTTGTTGCGATTTCGGAGTTGGTCCTATAGTAAAAGTTGTTCAGTTTGGTGGTCTGTAGCATATGCTTTTGTATGTATATACCCTTTCGGTTACACCCAGTATATAAACTGTGTCAGCTATGCGAGCTAAGCTAAACTAACTAAGCTTAGCTCTTGGTCTTCAACCGGCATTCCCATATGAACGCTAAAGCCATGAGGTCGTTAAAATTACATAAGGTTCGCTAATTAAATGCTAAGGCTTATTTAATTAGGGCTTTGTAAGAGAAGCTTTTACTTAGTAATAATGGCTCCACGGATAAGGTAACAGGTGACACTTAAATACATACACTGTCTACATAATATCTTATATATATATAAGCGTATCTTATCTGTGCGTGTGTATGTCACTGAACTCCTCCTAAACGGCTGGACCGATTTTAATGAAATTTGTTGTGTGTGTTACAGTGGCTTTGAGGATGGTTTAGATTAAAAAAAAAAAATTAAAAAAAAAATTACAAGGCGGAACGAAGTTCGCAGGGACAGCTAGTACATATATATAATATATACAATGCATTAGTTACCCCCATAACCCTTTTTCTTATGTATTTTAAGGAGGATAATTTAATTACCATATTTTCAACTCCTACAGAATACTACCTAATTGTAATGTAAGTACGTTTGTTTACTCGTTACTAAATTTTGCCCGCGGCTTCGCCAGCTTCGGGGTCATAAATAATGCCAAGGGAACTTACTGCCGGGACAAAAAGTATCTTAGGTCATTCGCGTGCCCAATTTCATCCAAATCCGTTCAGCCGTTAAGCCGTATTAAAGGTAACTCTGTCTTATAAAAATGTAACTCCGTCTTATTTTTTTATATAAGTATGGATTATTTTACCATCAAATAATAGGTTAGTAGGTAAAGTTAATCATTATCCGTCTGAGAAAATATTTGCAGAATACGTACAGACGCCAGCACATCAAGCTATCTCAAACTGTCAAATTGTCCCAATTGAATATGAACCTTATACTTTTGAAATAAAGTTAAAATACTATCAAAGTAATTTGACAGATTGGGGTAACTTGATGTGGTGGCTTTAGTACCTGCCTGCCTTTAAACCTTCGTGTTGCATGATCATGAAATTACTTTATTACAACCTACATAGTTAATTTAATAAAAAATGAGTGATTTAAGTTGAATTCCTGTTAATTCTCATTATGGTGCAGCAGTCTAGTACAGAGGCCAGCACATCAAGTTACCACAATCTGTCAAATTTCTTTGATAGTATTTCAACTTTATTGCAAAGACATAAGGTTCATTTTTAATTGAGAAAATTTGACAGTTAGGGATAGCTTAATGTGCTGGCGTCTGTACTTGCCCTGACAAATTATAATAAGTACCCACGTGCCTCGGAAAACACGATAGGCCGTTGGTCCCGGCTGTCATTTGTGCATCTTTGACAGTCGTTAGGGAAGGTCAGAAGCCCGAAAATCTGACAACCAGTCTTACCAAGGGGTATCGTATTGTCCAGTTACTGGGTTGTGGAGGTCAGATAGGCATTCGCTCCATGTAAAATACTGGTAGTCAGCTGCATCCGGTTAGACTGGAAGCCGACCCCAACATAGGTGGGAAAAGGCTCGGCAGATGAGAACCTAATTAAATCTTAAACCAATAACGATTTAATTTGCTTCTCTAGTCCTCATAATAGTTGGCTCTTCAAACATAGACTCCTGATAATAGAATATTGTTTATGAATAAAACTAACTTCATGTTTATTAAAACCTGTTTATCATCCAAACACGGATAAGGACAGGTCCGTTAAAAAAACACAATAGGAAAGAGATGGAGCTATACGTTATGTATAGCTCCGTCTCATTTTCACACTGTAGTAATATTGAAATAATATTGCTAATAAGGTGCGGTGGATCAGTTTCAGGTTTGGGACTGTAGGTACAGTAGATATTCAAGTCGGATTTTTCCTGAATTTAAGTCCATAAATAACTTACCAAGGGAATGTTAAAAAAAACTATAAATGATTTATAATGGGTAAACTAATATAGGTAAATAATTATGTAAATAATATTATACATCTTAATTTAATGAATTCCATAACTTAATTCATTTTCACACATAACTTAATATTGTATCATGTAGTTTGGCAAATTTGCAAAATTAAAATATATAACCGGTTTCTAAAGAGAATATCATTATAATTCGCACAAAAACACAGCTGTTCTGTGTAATAAAAGAGATTCTATTTCAATAATTGAATAAAACAAGTGAACAATGAAGAAAATACATAGAAACGAAAATAAATCGCACTGCAAAAGCGAAGTTCAGTTACAAAAGACTTCAGTAAGCGTAATGTCTATAAAAAATTAAAAGTCAACACGAATTTCTAAGGATTGTCTTTGAAGTGAAGTCAATTGCCTTTCGTCCCAATAACGTCCCTTAACGCCACTTAATAATTTTGATGGAAAAGTTTCCATCTCGAGATTCAATGAGAGCCTTTTATAAATCCAGCTAAACTTCTCCGTATTATAATGGTTGATTTAAATTTTCAAATCCTTCTTTAAATTACTTTGTGATATTGCTGTTATATGTATAAAACATTACATCACGCCTGTAATCCCTGAAGGTTTAGGCAGAGCCGCAGAGTTGTACCTATACCTAGTACACGCACATTTCGTAACCGCTTATTGCATTAAACGGGCACAAATCCCGACTCCGGGCTGCTAATAAGAAATGTCAGATAGAAAAACCCAGAAACACTTTGCCCGACCCGATTCCTGAATCGAACCCTAAACTTCATGCTCAGCAGTAGCGCTTACGGCCACTAGATCAAGAAGGCACCCAGCTCTAAAATAAAAGTTGGATATTTGATTTTCTCATTATTTTCATATGCATAATATAGTAAAAAGCATCATTACAAAGAGACACATCATTTTTATTTATTTGTATTGTATAAATGTATATAGCATAGCAGTGATGTCCTAGAATTTTGTTAGTCCTTATCACCTACTGATGTTTATCGATACATAAATGTTCATAACGTCAATCTGACTATACAAAGCCCACGCAGTTTATCCATCGGTAAATGGAATCTATTAAGGAAACACCACTTAGGCCCGGAGCACTTTAATCCACTATTAAAATAGAGGTTTCCGAGATTAGTCAGATTACCCGCGCCCGTGACCTCGGCCGTAAATTCATAGTTACCACTAAAAATACGAACATGACTCAGTATTTCTTTTCTGTCTTTCTCAAATGGCTTCCAGCTGTTGCAGAAGTCATCACTACGCCACGGAAATGAATGAAAAGCGTGCTGTGTTGTCTATAAATAGACATCGTGGGGTATCGTGATTGTTTCGTGAGTGAAAACAACGGATATGGGTGTTTGATTGTATAATGATAACATCTCAACAAGCGGAAACGTTCTCTTCCCGTGGGTTAAGGACAAAGCAAAAACACTAAGTGCCATTCACGATGACAATGTTTGTACACAAGGAACTCGGTGCCATTCAAGCTTTTAATAATAGTATCAAATCCATTCATATATTGGCACGTGTTACGAAACCAAATTATGTAACATTGCATTGTTCCAATCACAAGAATTGGTATTGTGGTGTAACCTATTTGCCTGGTTAGTTTCATCTGTTGTACTGCTACTCTGTTGCGATCAGTATGCACGCGGAATTACTTCGTGCATACCATACTACAACTGATTCGGTGCCGGTTTGCCGGTTTCCTAAGTAAATTCCAGCGTTGAAAACATGATACTGAAATGTGTTTATCAAATGCAATAATTTCAAATCATTAAGTCTACAGAGCTTTCTCATTCATAATGGTTTCCGACTTTATTAAAACATTATTTACAGTCTCCAGCCTGTCTGGAGCCATTTCTTATGAATCAAGTGCTGCTTTCTATTCATACCCATATAGCAATAGAAAGTATCGTCTGCATGCAATTATAACGTCCTTTTCATGTCCACTTCGTATTCCTCATCCCACATGAACTTTTATGACGCATATCTAAACATACCTGCATATATATGTTTGCTCTACACCTGCATCTATAATTTGGATGGATTTTTCTTTACTGATTCATCAATAAGCTGTGTATCCTAAAAGTTTTCCGTACAGCAACGAAATTCTGGTGTTAACTGATAATCCAGCGTGAGAATTTGCTGTTTTCTTGTAATCTATATCGGTTAGTTTTGACTATCGAGCTTTTGACTCATTCAACCAATTTTCTCATTTTTTTGCCCAGTAAACTCATTCTAAAATTTCAGAAATGGTTAAATTAGTTAAAATTTCCTAAAATCCATATACTGTGCCGTTTTATCAAATTCTCTTATAGTTCAGGAGACGGCGCCTTTGTTTTTAGTAACTGAATCATGGTTTAGTCATAAAATAAGTAACTCTTTTACTAATATTAAAGTAATGGTATAGCTCTAGCTATATTCCCAAATATTGATTATTGATCTATCAATTGTCGTTCGGTGGCTCGAAGTGTTCGTTAGCAGTAACGTGAGGGCGATGCACGTCTAATCAATTAGGCACGTCGCGTTCCGCACGAGGCTAGGTCCTCGCCTTCAGCGTCGTTAGTGCTTCCCGCTTATGTATTTACCGAACAAGGACCGAGCAAAATAGGTTAGCTTTTACTCAAGTTTAATGGCTTGATAACGTAAAGCTTTCTAGTAACTGATCCATAGAAAATAAAACATGCGACATATTCATTTTTTGTCTAGTCTACACTGGCCTTAGTTGTTCCAGCTATAACCTGGTGAATTTCAACCACGAAAATGACGTTATCATTCCCAAAAGACCCCTTAATCCTATTTGAGGCTACCCATAATGTGAACCCTACGTGTTAACCTATTTTCATCCTCCCCAATAAGAAAGGTATACATGTGAGTTACCAAATTTCGACGGGAAATATGAGAAGCAAACATGCCATTGCTGACGTAAATTGCCTCGTACGTAAAAGCGATGCACATTGACTAAGTTTCTGACGTAAAGAACATTTGAAAGACAAAGTATAGTATGCACCTATGTCGGACCAACGTGACGCTAGTTTTTGTTATAGTTATATGAGTCGAAGACCGACATTTCTTGTCGTAAATGGCGCAGAACGATGTATGCGAGCTGGTCTCGTTGCCACGTAATTCATATGTGCAAAACATGACCTTAAAAGTCATAATATGAGTCCGAAGCCATTCCACTAGCTTCAGCTGCCAACATAGTAATGTCACGCGTCAGAACAGCTAACGGCATGTCGTACTAGTGGCTCATTTTGTCGGCTAATGGCATTATTGTCGCATTATTCGGAGCGAGTCATGTGCACAACGTAATAGGCATATAGTATTCGCTCCATCAGGCCGGTAAGTCTTCATATACATTTGTTCCGCTACTTAACCGTGGCCTCAGGAGTTTCTCTTTTCCGACCGCTACTGACCTGTGTTGATCCCAATAACCGTAAAGCTAACCGTTCATACAATAGTTTGCACTAGGACCAACTACAACTCTTGCATGACATCATCATCATCCACAGCTTGTATTTACTTACCTATCACGCTACTGGTGGGTGCAATGTAAGCATCTTGTGTTTAACATCCCACAGACGTTTAATTTTAGTCTCTATTTACTATAATATATAACGTATGTATTAACTTGAGAACTCACCTGGTAAAGCTTAATTATATGAGGATGATCCAGCCTCTTCATGATGTCCACCTCTCTGTAGACTTTTTGAAGATTGCTGGCGTCTAATTGTGATTTATCTATTATCTTAATTGCTACCTGCAACAAAAAGTAGACATAACCTTAATTGACAAGTAACGTTGGTAACAGTGATAATTGAATTATCATCAGTTAGGTGGTGTACAAAGACTACTATAGTATACTGGTGGTGTAGGTAAGAACGAAACATGTGCTCTTGGAAATAGTAGAGACGAAATCTTGGTAACAAATAACAAACAAAAAATATCAAGAAAAACTAATTTGCTTACTCTTGCTACAAATCTTTGTATTCCCCGAAATCTTACAAATGGATCGTGAGTGTTAACAAGCGATATTCGCACTTAATGTCACAGCGCTTAGGCGGCTGCCTAATAAAGTTTTTTCAGTGATCGTAACGGGACAACGCCGTTAGTGGTTCGTGTATTTCCAGGCTTACAAAGGGGCGGTGACGTCAAGACGACAGGCGTCATTCACCAACGATTGAAGCAATTGACGTGCTTGCGGCAACGGATCCGTCCACCGCAGCAGGGTTAAATCATGACACAGAAAAATTGTAAATACCCCAGGAAAAGAAAGCTCCATTACGGTTGCAGTATTATTTCTTACGGACAATGCAATCTGCGCAAGCAAAGAAAAGGTATCTCCGAGAGAAATGAAAAGATGTCCTTATAAGATGGATGGATGAACAAGAATATCACAATGGTTTCCGAATGTTTTCATTCTCCTTTCATATATTAACTTCGGGGAGGTTTAACGTTTTTGGAGCAATGAAACCATTTCAAATAATGAAACCTGTTTTATCATGATTCACGATTGTTGGGTCCATCACGACTCTACGATATGGTTTTCGTGGATGGGTAGGTTCACAAAAGCTAATGACCATCTTTTTTCTTTGCTTTTTAAAATTAAAAACTCATATTAAAAGTACACTTTGTAAACAAGCATATTACAAGTTAGATGACTATGTCAAAGATAAGAATGCTGGGAAACATACTGGTCTTACTCTAAAGCACAATCTAGAGTCTACCTAGACAAAATTTAACTAGTTACTTATTTAATTGTAAGTTGTGTGGTATGGAAATTTTATTCTAGGTGCATACTCACATATGTCAATATTTTGTATTATATACATAATTAAATATTTAATAATGTACATAATA
Organism: Hyppa rectilinea; assembly: GCA_951799385.1. Lineage (NCBI taxonomy): Eukaryota > Metazoa > Arthropoda > Insecta > Lepidoptera > Noctuidae > Hyppa > Hyppa rectilinea. Next base: position 9,294,968 of record OX637314.1, read on the forward strand.
CAAAATATTGTAAGTAAAACATAATAATATCTTGCTGATTCTTCTCCGTACAAAACTATCTTTTGGCAACTAAACCGAAATTAAAAAAAATGTTGACGTTCAAATATGCCTTTCATGTGCCTATTTGAATTAAATGACTCGACTTTGACTTTCTGCTGGCCATATGCGAAAATGAAACTTGTCGAAGCCAGTACAATCCGTCCTACTGCGCTTGACCTAAGAGTTTATAGTCTCTCTAGGGAGCACAAACTAGGTGCATGCATTGTTATCGTTTCGAAATGAGGTTCACCGCAAAAGATATTCAAGTGTCTTGCAAAATATTTTGATAAAGCCACCGCAACATTCCACATCTACTTCAAAAACAGTGTCAATTAAATGCGTAGTGATACGTGCGTGACATGTATCAATTTGTTTCATTTGGTAGGTATAATCTTAATCTTTATTCGAGTACTCTACATATCCATTCCTATCAGATTACTTAGCCCGACCTTTTAAAAGAAATAACTGCTCCAAGAATGGAAAATCCACTGCGCACTGGAAATACTTAATATGAATAAAGAAAATGTTGGAAGTAACTAAGTAACTTGACTTCGAATTATTATCTTTTAGTCTACAAACGCGGTTCCTTGGACATAATATTATTAGAACAGGACACAGGGACATTAATGATTGTATTTGCAGCAATAACAGTTGAACTACCGGTCAGCTGCTCTGACATTGACCTCATTGGATAGATAGCGGCATTGCGCACACGACTCTCTTACGTCACTGCATTGGAAACACCCCCTTATTCCAGATACATACTGGGACTTACGTAACCGGAGAAGGACAGCCTTCATCAAGTTATTTCGTATTTGTGTAGGCACGTAGTACTTTATTTCAGTACCTAAAATGTTTTGTTTAGATTCGTATCGTCTGGCCTACTCAGTGACGATTTCCGTAGCAAATATGTATATACCTACATAATATATACATGTGCATCGATGCAAATAGTATTAACGTACTATGAACTTCATAACCTAAAAAGATTTATTGAAAAGATTTTCTCGCACTTACCGTGCTTAACATATTTAAATTTTAGTCCGACGTAGAAAGTGACAAGACGCGAGAGACGTGACAAATGAAAGAGAAAATGTAATGGTCCAATTAAGTGGCAATCTGTTAATTATTGTATAATACCGACATTACTCAGTGTCCACGTGACAGATTACAAGCTAACTGTTTTAATGGTCTATTGTTAGTCCATTCAAGAAAAAGCGTTAAGAGAAAATTGTCGATTGAAATTCTGATGTCATTATGGCAAGATGGGTTGATTTCATTCAACTGGAAGAGAAAATGTCTATTGATAAAGTTGTAAAACAAATATTCAATTTGGTCGCCCTGTTTTTTTTTAAACCCAATAGAATTACCAGGATCCGACACACAACAGCAGTTTATTTTATCAATTCACAATACATTGCTTGTGACTTGAAAACGGTCAAGAGAATGACCTTATTCAATTATGCGTCATGTGTTACCGAGTAGAATTTTCCTTCAGTAAGGATTCATTGTAAATAATATAGTGTAGGTACTAAATTATTTCATCATCGCGTCCGCGACATCAAATATATTATCTGCAGATAACCGTAATGCCACAGCAACCGTCACCGAGGCCCAATGTTATGTACTAGACATAATATTATTAAAACATTGAATGTCATCATCATCCCCAGGCCAACTTCACCATTTTTTTTTCAGGATTGGAAATCATTCAAATTACTCCTCGCGCTCTGGTTGGCGTGGAAGGGAGTGACACTCTTACTGACTAAAACCCATCCATGTTCCTTCCTTAGCCTTTGTGTTCCGGGGCAGCGGTAACCCTTTCGGACAATCCCGCTAAAGCCCAACTCCACCCATTGCTGGGAATAGTCCTCTCTGTTCTTGTCCTCTGTGCTAGGTTCATCCAGGTTCACCAATCAACAGATAAACGGATGGGCAATTTATTTCCCACATCAATTCAATACGGTCCATAGTACCAACGGATGGTTGTGGGTAGAGGTAGATGGCCGGCGCGGAATCTCGATTGCACAACGCGGAAAAAGACTTTTCTAACCAAATGAACCGAGGACGCTGCCAGTGCCAGGCTCGAGATATCCGGACGTGGAGTATCACGGATACACCTCAAACGACCGTTCATCATGCGGTAACTTCCATGGATGGGAAACGTGAGGTCAATGGCCGCTAACCCTATTGTTTAGAATTAAGTTCTGGGAAGTTTAACCATTGGGTGTTGCAAGAAAAATATTCCCATATGACAAACCGAACGTAAAGAAACTGAGCATTGTGCTAATACCTTAACTAATTATGTATGTGAATATTTTTCAGGTTTTCCTTATGTATTTTAGTGAATAATAAAGCATTTTTCTTATTAAAGTGGTTAGAGTGTATATATATAGTTATTTATATAACATTATGTAAGTACCTACCTCGTGACACCTCCGATGCTAAAATATTAAAAACGTAACTCTATCATTCAGTGACTAATTATGTTTTTATTCGTTTTCCGTCGTATAGAAGGGTACATAGGTACCTCCTGGTTGTGCAGGAGGAAAAATGTTAGGCATAACAAATTATTGTAATAATGAATTTGTATTAGCATTTTGGTACATACAAAGTTGTCAATAGTATCTAGAAGGTAGTCGAGGTGCGACAACCCTGATCCTGATATTCCAAGAAATAAACATCTGTATCACAAAAGTTATTTTTTAAAGCAATACCAGTTACATCTATACTAATATTATAAAGCTGAAGAGTTTGTTTGTTTGAACGCGCTTATCTCTGGAACTACTGGTCCGAATTGAGAAATTCCTTTTGTGTTGGATAGTCCATTAATCAGAGCAAAGGCCACCCTCAAATCCTTCCAGACATCTGTTTTGTTGAGCCGCCTCGATCCATCCTTTGCGGTATGCGTCTACGTCGCTCGCCACCTCTTCCTGGGGCGGACTCGACAGCACCGTCCATGCTCAGGCACCCATCTTGTTGCGACTATCGTCTTTCATCAACGCTCGGACAATTGTAGGTGAGAACCGACCCCCATAGAACATGCTCTTTAAAGCTAAGAGGGGTTTCTATGTGGTTTAAACTTACCACAGCAAGCGCGGTTTAAGCGTGCGATTGTTAAACGCGACGAGCCCCTCCTCCAATAAACGACAAACCTACTGAAATTAGCTGTTAAAACTATGGTTAGCTATTATTAGTGTCACCGCTCATACAATACGTATGACGCACATTGGCTATTAGTTTCCTACAGCCCGAAACCCTAATAACTATTATTAGGAGGCCAGTGATAAATTAGCATTAGTGTCCTAACGCAGTGACAACGACTCTCGTGTGTTTCACACCTTGTCGCTAATGAGAACGTCTTGGCGATTTGAAAGTCGCGACTCTTGAATTGATATTCTAACCGCAATGGGGATTTACCTACCTAAGTCGACAATACCCCTGTCAATAAAGGCATAGAGTTTTTTATGCCGCTGAAGTAATTTGCAGCTTCTGTATATTATGTCGTTTTTTTATTGATTTATACATACAATGTTAATACATTTAATGTTTTTTTTACCATTAAACTATGAATGGTTTGTATAGGTGTGGTTTGTTGTAGGTCCTTACTTGTTCCAACGTAATAATGTATACTTAATAATAATTAAAAGTATTAATTACCAGACCATTTTTACCCCAGTGCTGGGCAAACGCTCATTCACACTTATTGAAGACGAGTTGGCGATTTCAGACTACTATATCTTTGATTTATTTTCACCGATGAGAGTAATATCCAATAGTAATAGCAGTGATAGCCTAGTGGTGTGACCTTCGGACTGCCAAGTCTTAGGTTTCGAGTTCAAACCCAAGGCACGCACCTCTGATTTTACGGATTCATGTGCGTATTGTATAATTATCACTTGCTTAAAAATCGGTAAAGGAAAACATCGTGAGGAAACCAGCATGTCTGAGAGATATTTCCCAACGGCATGTGAAGCTAATTCAGAGGCCCATGGGCAGCATAAAACTCTGATACCAGTTTAGTCACTAACCACACGAAAAGAAGAAGAAGTAATATAGAAGATAAAAATATAATGTAGGTACTATAAGAACATTTATAATAAGAATTGTGATCCTTATTAAAATTAAAACTACTGAATCAACAATCATTCCCTCCTTTTCCAAACTTACACAGGTCTTAAACAGATTTCAGAGTTTAATTACGAGTTTTCATTATCACACTTTGACATTCAAATTAGTGTTGGCTTTGTTAACTTCGAGGAAGATTAAAGATATTCTTAATTTTTGTTAAGATTTTCCGGTTTTCCATTTATTCTTATGTACAATGTTGAAACTGGTTGTGTCGATCTACCTGTAATATTCCGGTGTTAATAAATAATACTTAATGTTGAAGTTTCTAATTCAATATACATTTGATGTTACGAAACTATGCTTCCAGAAATTTAAATATTCTGTCGCGTGCACCTGAGCTAGATTTGGGGTTTTGAATATTGTGTATCAAGCAAGGACTCAAAAGCAATATTGCCAAACATAGGAAAGAAGAATAACTTTACATACTTTACCGAAACTGTGATATTTAGGCTCTTCAACAATGAGTACACTGTTACTTTATAAAACATCGCAATTTTAACACACTTTGAGGCAATTTTTAAATGGTTATGTTATCATAACATAACGACATTACAATACATTACGTCAATACCAGCTGTTAATCTCTGCATTTATTATTGATCGTATCACGTATGCATGTCACAATTTATCATAATTAACGGTGAATTTTGATCGCCTAATTATGATAATTTTAACAATGAAGAGATGTTTGATTAGCTTGATTTCGTTATTGACGCGATTAAGGAAACGAGTACATGCACACTAAGAAGTCATGACACACTATTAACCAAGGATAATTATGACGGAAGAGCATAAATTATTTCCGAGAGTACCTACTGAGTGCATGCAATCTGCACGCATTGGTTGATAGATATTTGAATTAAACTATACTTACATAATTAATCTAACAGACCATTCCAAAAGTAACAAGACAATTTTAAACAAGGAAAAAGCATCTAAAAATAAAATGTGGAAAATATTTGCTTCCTGAAAACTTGCGGTAGAACTCGAACAACATTGAGCTCTTCAAAAGATTGGATTCATAAGTCTTCGAAAAGAAATCACGTATTTTAGCTCCTAAGCAGGAGTCCAAGCTTCGACCGAATTCAGGGACGTTAAGCCCTTCAGCACAATCAACAAGTCTAGACGACGATCAATATACTCACCAAAGCGAGACAGCATACGTGTGAGGAAGACAGATAATATCCATTTTCTCTTCTACTAACAATCCTTAGCAAGGGTGTGTAGGAGAATTCACAAAATGCTGTTCGGTAATAGGTGTCTTTTGATACACGTAAATAGAAGATAAGATTTTACAATGTAGAGTAGAAGAGGTTGAAGAGGAAACGTATGGCGTGTAGAGCTTGATTTAAATAAGCTGGTGGCTTGGGTACAATATGCAGAATGCCTATTTTTATTTATCTACAAATTACCAATTACCCTGCGAATTTAGACGTAATACCAATAGTACCTAAGGACGAAATAACTGCCGAAAGTGTTCAATCGCAATTTCAAATAATTTTAATTAGAACTTGACCAATTTTTTGTGATGCCCAAATTCTACTTCATCTGTTTCTTAAATAGTATTTTTAACCCTTCAACCGTGGGGAGTTGTTCCATTACAGTCTTCCGCCTACGCATTTCAAAACAATGGACGCAAGAGTAGGCATCTTCTAGTAAATGTAGTACGAAGCGACGTCGGGGAAGCGTAGTACCCTCCATTCTAGTGCCCCCCTTCCATCATGTCGTCCGGACCACTACAGACGGCGACAAGGATAAAAACGGGCGACATCACACGGAGCATTCAATTTGTCAGCTCTTGTCTGTATCCCTGTTAGTTTTCTACATCACTGTTTCTACAAACGAACATGAGTGACATACCAAAAACGGAAAATCAATGAGCAGCAAGTTGCATCTACATTGTTACTTGTTACAGCACTTCGCATTCAGTATTTAATGACTGTAAAATTAATGAAGCTTAAGTATATGGCTGGATCGTAATACTGGAATCATAAAGCCGCAGTAACAATTGAAACACTTCAGCACTACGTCACCACATATCTCGATAAGTAGGTACACCAATTAAAGAGATCTGTTCCTAACATACAATTTTATTACAGCCATTTTCAATTCAAAATGAACAATTGACGTCATGACAGCAGATAACTACTTATCGAGAGCAAACAAACACGCGTGTCTCCACGTTATCATGTTGAATTATCTGTTGATAAACGGATCCTAGTGCGAGTAGTTGCAACATAACTATGAATAGTTCGATATGTACCTAGTCAGTATGGCCAAAATATAAAAAGAATGTTCCGAAACTAAGACGAAGAAGTCAGCAAGGGTGACCGCCAGACTGCAAAGTGTAGATAACAACCAGCGACTGACGTAGAGCTCCAAAATAGATAACGCATTTGCGTCAAGCGCACATTTATCAAGCAGTGTAAACGGAGTGCGTGCCATACTATATGATTTCCTGGCAAAATATTCGCCAGACTTGTGCCGATCACGCATCTCCTTGCTGATCACGCTTTCTTTATTTTACCAAGCGCAACGCAATGATTCAAACTGTCTAGGCACACATCGTTTATCAGTTCTACACCACGATGGATTGTTTGTGTGGCATTTGCGCTAACTGCCTGTCGTATACATATAGAGACGTCAAAGATATACATAACATCATACACACTACTGATGATTAGCAAAGATGATTAGATGTTGAAGTATGCAACTGAACACCTCACTTATGTTACAACATGAATGAAATGTTTCTCAATCTGAGCTACAAAACCGACGACTCCACAATCGGAGCGCCGAATGTCTGGCCGTCACCTTGGTGTTAACGGCTCGCTCTGAAAAAAGTAAAATAATAAAAACAACACGATGCGTGCACCGGAGGCAAGGTCGATGCCGTGGTATTTCTGGATGCGGCACCCCGCCGCCGGCGCTCGTTTCGACCTCATCCAACCGACTACGCTGAATCACTGATTGATAGCTGCGTTCCTCGAAACGAAATGTTTCGCCAAGTTTTTCAAATTACTTTTTTGGCGCTTTGTTTATATTTACACCAGTTTTCAGAGCTGCTCACGCATTTACTTGTTAATTCATATGTTTAAATTGTTGAACAGCCTTTGAGTTATGCCAGCACCCAGTGGTCTTCAATTCAAAGAAACTTTTACGTTTCTGGTAACGTTTCTCACGCATATATATATGTTTTTGTATTCCTATTCAAAGCAGCACATCCTACTTAAGATTGTGTAAACATTAAACCGGATTTACGGTATCTAAACTTGTTAAAAGGTAACCATCTACGGCGCTACATATCCAGCGCACAGTAACGCACCCACGAAGGCCGAGGGCGTCCGTTCTGTTATTTTGGAGCATTCATTCAACGTCGCGTCCTCGTAAGTCTCTTTCTGTGGTGCGTCATCTTCACCGTCGGTTCTAAACAAAAGTCTTTATTTATATTCTGCTTTAAAGTAGCAGAAACCCTGAAATCGATGTAATCGCCAGTTAAAAAGTCGTTCATAAACGCAGGCCGTACGCCGTGAGTCATTCACGGCGACGACGATGTACGGTATTCGGCCAATGACCCACTTCGGTGCCATAGACTCGTGCGGCTGTAAGTAGCCTTTCATGCCTGATGGCTACAGAAATAGTAATTTCTTCAGTTAAGGATTGAAACATAGTTTGGCTTCAGCAATTTGCAGTTAAAATGCGAGCCTTAGACGGGAATTTCAAATTTTTATGGGCAAAAGTTTAAATGACCACTTTTTTAGAAGCTCCGTCGTAAATTATGCGTATAAAATATACTTTCAAAGATATGGATAGATATCTTATGTTATTATCTTCGTCATTATCAAAACCAAAAATTGGCAGTTTACAAAACTGTCTGATCCAATTTTTCTTTTGCATTAAACACTACTCGTGTAAAGGCTTCTTTTATCGATTCTTTATGTGACAAAAGTTATTTCAAATCATCATCATCCGATTGCTTAAATACTTAGTAACTACGTAAAATGCAGTCTGCGTCCACCGTATCCTGCTACAGTATGTATGTAGTTTGAAGTGTACAAATAGAAAATGACCTTTGCAGCGACATTTTGCTCCTATCGCTCTTGAGTCGAATTACTTTTCGACTTCCAATGCTTCTTTAAAAATGTAGGTGAACAATTCCAATCTTTTCTTATCGGGACTATTTTGAGGACGGAAGTCGTGACTTTTGTGTGGACCTAACATTTTAGAGCGAACGCACTGAGAAAAGCTGAGTTCCTGCAATTTAACAATGACTTGGTAACCAGACGACCGGTCGCTGACACTTACGCAGACTCAATCGTTGATTCTATATCCCGCCTGGTTGCTATGGTATATACCACTAAGATAGGACGTTGGCATACATTCGTTGCTCTATTCAATTTAAAAGGAATGTCGGTGGCACGACGAATATAACTCAATCAATACTTTAAGTTCAAGTTCTGTAAGCGAAGTCTTGTAAAGTAAAACAACACATTAGAACAATGCTCATGGAACATGTAGGTAGCCGAATTGAACTAAGTTGAAGCATACGGTTTAGAAACGTGACTATGTTTGGAGAGCTGGTATACCTTTGTTACTTAGTTAACTTTATTCTGATGATGCAATGTAAATTAATTCACTTAATTAAATTGCATCACATCAGCCTGTGGAAGCCTCTCCCGAGTTGCACAACAACATTTTCTCCACTTGCTCGTGACGGTCGGTCGGGTTGGCCACACTCCAGAGTGTCGAATCCCAGACAGTTTTTTGATGGGGCATTTCCATTCTAGATATTTTCCATTAAAGAAGCATGAAGAATAGCAGTTTGTGTTTCCAAAAAGACTAATTTTGTGGTGGAGTAGATCATCTGACAGGTTATACATAGTTTATACGTACATGCTATCTTCTCGATTGAGAGTCATACGGTGTAACCTTCCACATGGTCTTCGAGAAAACTTTCGAGGTCTAGCAATTATCACTGTTCAGCCCAGTCTAGTGCTTCGGGTGGCTTCTTCTCGAAGTTGTTGCTCTGAAGATCTGCCTCTTTTTGAATGATCAATCTTTGTTGCATGTTTAATAATAATAATAATCTAATATCATCAATTTATTCAACATTAGGTTTGCTATATTTACATCAGATTCTCTGAAATCGCCGTTTTCATTTGATAGTAAATGTCGTCACCACTAACATAGCTAAGGTCTATATTAGGTATTTATATAATTTGTCGAAACAGTATTCAGAACAAAGATTTCCTTATAGACTGCACTGAACTTAGGTACAGGATCTTCAGTGACTGAGTGTGACGCAATATTAAAAATATTTTACGATTCAAGAGAACTCGTTCTGCAGTTTTCGAAACCTGCCATTTTTCGGATTTTTTGGCTTAGGTTTCTACATTCGCTTGTTATGCATTAATTTATGCCAGCGAAGTCTGTCGGATAGATCCTGCTTTACTTCGCCATTGTGATTAATAGCTCATTATTTACAGGATAATGATACAAATCGTAGTTATTGTTAGTCTATGTATGATTTATTAAGTGTTTAATCGTGCTGTACCTACGCGACGTGGGCCCTGTTGTGTATGGCGTCGCCTAGTGCTGTGCGTAACAGTCCCATCCTGTGGTTTATTTATAATTTGTAATACCTTCCTAAATTGACGTCAAAAATGGTTTTGGAAATTCGGATGCATTCATATAATTAAGTGTTTCGGTAATTTTAATGAAATTTTTATTTATTTAGTCTTAATTTTATTAATGAAATCGAAATTAATTATGCAGAAATCTAAATCTCTGATTACGATAATGAACATCTAGACAATGGCACTGCCATTCACGATGAGATTGAAAAAACTTTTGGAAATAAAATGCGATGTTTGTGCTCAGGATAATTAATTGACCCCTTTTTATTGTTTCATTAAAAGTGCAGCGTAAAACCGCGATACCTATAGCAAAGTTTTGTAGCAAGTGTAATGACTTCAACAGAACTATCAAGGCTTATCTTATGGAAGGTAAGTAGGTAGGTAACGTCAGGTAAGTTTTAATTACTTACTCTAGTTATTTTTTTGTCTTTTTATTTTTGTTTGCTTGAGTTTTAATTAAGACTTTTATTACCCAAGTGATGCTCCGAGTAGGTAGGTATGACACATCTTACTTCTACGATACTGGTAAGTCAAAGACGTGTCTAAATCTAGAAATAGGGTAGCGTCTATTAATTTCAGCAAGATTCAGATTTATAAGATTAAGTATATAGTTACATATTATAGTACTTACCTACCTAAATAGGTGCTTATCGTTTGTTAACATATAGCGTAATGTAGGCATGTCCCATGTGCATTAGGTGTGGAAGTTATCGATTGTTAGCTATCCTTACCTCAGTCTTCGTTATTCGATGTCGTGCTAACTTAACGACGGCAAAATTTCCCTTGCCGATGGTCCTCTCGATGTCATAAAAACCCACCCTAATGGGGGTTTTCGCAGGACGTTCACGGTCCGCCATTGTTGATTATAATATAATCATCAAATTCCAAATGGATTTCTTAACACTTCGGAGGATTTACATAAAATCATCCGTAACACTTTTTTGTTTATATCCATAGAAGGCAGTCATTAACGCACACTAAAACCTGAGCGAGTTATCAAGCACACAATATTGAACGAACGTTAATCCCTTAATACGTCATTCAATAAATAAATACATGTTTTGATTGTGAATTACGCGATTCGTTACTCCCTAGTAGAGTAAATCGTATCAAAGACGCTACCTATAATATAACGTGTTCCGTATAAATAAACAACACTAAAACAGATTGTTTTTAAAAACAGCTTAGGTAATCACACACTAAATAGTTAATGTTTTTCATTAGCACGTTATATATTTTGTATACAAAATTTATTTACAATTTATAGAAAATCGCGCAAGGCGGCGTGCGCGTATATCACGCTTGGAGCACCACGTCACGCCGCCGCCTCACCGGCTGTCAACCGGGTACTGAACTCGAGTCGATCGAGTCGAGTACTCGTAGTGTAGAAGCAAGCACAAGCACACCACCTACCGCGGCGGTATACGCGCACGCTTTCAGTCGCTTACCAGCCATGTTGATTCTCTTCATGACGTCAACAAGGCGTTTGGCGCTTAGTGTAACTACATACGTATAACTGCTTGCTTTTAATAATGTATCGTTTGAAAGCATACATACTTATACAATTCTATAAGGGTTACAAAAAATCGTATACACATTCCTGCAAATGGAATTTTTCAAGCAACCTATAAAGATACATGTCATTTGTCTCATAGCTACCCACACAGACCTACTCGATAACTATGTAGGTATTGTTATAGCTGTACCTAGGTGGGGGTGGCTTTTCTTACCTACATCCAAAATTTTAATCTTCTCATACCAACACCTAGCATACATTGATTATCACGGTTCAGACGATTCAATTTTAAAAATGCTTCCCCAGTTTACCTGTTTTAATTCAAAACTACCCACATTTTTAACTAATAGAGACTAGAGATAGATTTTTGATTTTCTTTTATTCAGATTAAACCTATTTGTCTATGTAGAATCCACTTAAACCTAATGGTAAAAATAACTAGCAAGATTATATCAGGTAACAAAAATCTGTGGCGCGTACCTAATATACTTCCATATTTCACACAAAACATCTATATCGTAAATGTAGGTACTTTTTTTTAGGAAATCTTTGTGGGTCGATGGATAAATTCTCATGGAATTCCTAGGTAATTAATTAATTTAATTTTAAGTTCCATTTCATTTCATTTAGGTTGACTTTGTACTGCAGGGTAGATAGTCTTATAATTTTTATTAACTTGTTTTAGCTTGCAACTCTAACGTACAACTTTACTTACTTGTCCTTACATATTATTCTTGTAAACCAGATTTTTTTTGAAGGTGTATATAAACTTTTTAATTTTTGTTATATTAATAATTTGCAACCAAACTAAAGAACAATGGATGCGTAACCTATTTTTAGCAAAGACATACTACTGAAAGGTGGTAGGTACCGGTAGGTTTCTTTTTGTGTAGCAACACCTTGTCGTTTTTGGTAACACTGAATCGCGTTTCAGGTCAACATTTTGTTCCACTATTTAAGCATTTCGAATTTTCTTTCTTTGTCTGATTGCCTATGTATTCTGATAAGATTAAATGAATAACGACGCCTACCTAACCAACAACAGTTTTATGGCACTGTAATGCAACTGATATTTTTTTGCAATGTGATTGTGGAAGGCATTGGACATAATACAAATTTCGTATATTTTCAAGAAGTATTTTCAGAATCCATATTTATTGTCTTATTATTTTGTTTATATATGTCTACTTTATCCTAAGAACGCACACAGATACAGTCAGATTAAGTTTTTGTGGGAACTGTTGCTTTTATACTTACCAAGATGTCGGTGATACTCTTCTACAATTTTGACAAGAAAAAGATGTATGTATCGTCATAAAAGCTTGTGAAATTTATATGAGCTTATAATCGTTTGAATGTGTAAATAATTATAGCTAGAATAACGTCAATATGAATCAACTTACCGAAGAAAATGTTCAGAATATGAAGTGCAGTCAAAAAAGCACTAATATGAAAAACAAAAGTAAAAAGGCCAAAGATCCTTCTGAAAATCCGGACGAAATAAGTATATCTAATCAAGAGAATTTAAGCGATACTTTAGCGAATACTCTTCATATTAATAACATCAATAGTAACCTAACTAATGGAACTAGTGATCACCCAAACGGTAGTCCCGAAATTCTGAAGGATAAATTGGAAACTCAAGAAGATGCTCCGAGCGAGGACATGAAGGATGTAAATAGTGTACAGTTTAGTGATGGAACATGTCAAGGAGATTGCAAAGACCCACCTCCTCAACAAAACCACGAAAATGCTATTAGCCATGAGGAGCAAGAACCTCAAGATGAAATTGAAATTATTTCGTACGAATCTGAGCTACAAATGCCAGAGATCATGAGACTAATACAAAAAGATTTGTCAGAACCCTACTCCATCTATACTTATAGATATTTTATACACAACTGGCCTAAGCTTTGCTTCTTAGCAACTCATGAAGGGAAGTGCATTGGTGCCATCGTTTGTAAGTTAGATATGCATCGTAATGTTGTAAAAAGAGGCTACATTGCTATGTTAGCTGTTGATGAAAATTACAGAAAGAGAAAGATTGGCTCACGACTGGTTCAAAAAGCAATACAGGTATTTAAACTTTAAATAAAATAGTAATATAATATTCATGATCAATCTATACATACATCAAATTAAGTCTGTATGTTATGTAGGACACACACTTTGGTGTCAATAGCAGTGTTCTATTTAACCTTTTGAACGCCAGAGCATAAACGCTTGCGCGTACCCTCCACGCCAAGCTACAAATAGATTTTTTCTTGTTATCATGAATTTCCCAATATCCATGGTGTCTTTTAATTTGTTTCATGTCATTAAATACTTACGAGAGCTTTAATTTTTAAGATAAATATATAAACACTCACAAAAGTAATAATATATTTGTTTATTTCGTGTTATAGTGTTGTTGCGCTTGTCATATTATATTTGTGTCGTTGGCGTACAGGGCATGCGCGTGCTTGTCACGTATACGTGACAATGGCGTTCAAAAGGTTAAGCAGGGCAAATATTACTACAAATCATTTAATACCCTATTCTAATTGGTTTCTAATTGCTTTAATTCTCTTCCTCTTTTCTCCACCATGCTGCATACACATGTCCTTTTCTTCCATACTTCTCTATTAGTTCTCATGTATTTATCTACATAGTATTAATCGTAAATGTGTTTGTTTCAGGCAATGATAAATGACAATGCGGATGAAGTAGTTTTAGAAACTGAAATCACAAATAAACCAGCACTGAAGCTGTATGAGAATCTCGGCTTTGTGCGGGACAAACGCTTATTTCGATATTATCTTAATGGTGTAGATGCATTGAGATTGAAGTTATGGTTTAGGTGAAATAAGTAGGTATCTAAAGAGAAATTCTCAATGTTGTGTTACATACTTCTGGAGGCCATGCTGTCTCGAGCATATTTAAAGCAGATTACTGTTGTTGAAATGGTGTAACCTTCTTTCGACATCCATGAGGATTTAGCCAAATGTATAGTTTGTTTCAATTATGTTTTAGTCATGTGATAATATGTTTATCTAATTTATGTGTTAAAAATTGTTAATGAAATATTTTCACCAATTCTTTTATATTTTGACTAAGATTTTAAAGTGGTTTATATCCAAACTAAATACACAACTTTGAAGAATTATTATTGTAGTCACTGTTTATTTATACTTGTCACCCTGCAATGTTGATTTTTATCGCATAAATCAATATCGTTTTTTCATCATACTAACTTGACAAAGTAGACATTTTGTATCTACTTGATTTTTATGTACTGTTAAATAAATAAATATATGAAATCCTTGAATTCATAGTAAAGTATTTGAACAATAGCATTCATTAGATTTTATTTTTATCCCTGACTGAGTCTGATACATAATAAAAGCCCATATTTTGTTTTATAATAATTTATTTTCAACTGAGTATTCATTCAAAACGTAAAAGTAGCAGTGTTAGTGGAAGCAGCATCATATATAAATGTATTATTCACTGGCTTGTATTGTTTGGTAACAATTTTGATAGCTTCATGAGCCACACAGCCACCTAAATAGGCTGACACACTATGTATTTCTGCTCCTCCATACCGACACATTTCATGAACATGATCATCCTTTGGGAACGGAGAGCATGAAACATCACTAAGAAGCTTAGTTACACAAGCCTTCAACTTGGCTATGTCACCTTCAGGTTCTGATTCGCCTGGAGCTCTACAATGTTCTGATGCAAACATTTCAGCTGCTCTCAATAAAACATAATGCACCATCATAACATCAGGTTCCTCTAAATGCCTGGCTATATAAGATGCCACAGAACTGGTTAGCTGATACTCTGAAGCTATGCTTGATCCACTAATAAGGTGCAAGTCATGTGCGTGTCTACAGAACAATTTCACATCAGCTTCACTGATGGTTTCGCAATGTAATTGGGCAACAATTTGCTGCACTTTTCTGTATACTATTTCTGTATCCATTGCAGCTTGCGTTCTATATAAATTTTGTAACTTGATATAGTGGTCTGTTGAAGCAGTCATATCTGGCAAAACACCTTTCACAGGGAGTTTGCCTTTTCCTTCACCCTCAACAAATCCTCTCAATGCAGAGCACATGATCCAGAAAGAGGTACTTTCTTTTGTTAAATTGGTAGCAGCACTGCAGTATAAAAGTTCTTGGCTCTTTACAGGCAAAAATGTGGGCATTAAAGCAGTATTAACTGCTCTAATGGCTTCTTCGAAATTTTCCTCATTGATTGGAATATCATTCTCATCTCTTCTAATGAAGTCTTCAATAATAGCTTTGATCTCATTCTTCTCTTTCCTGCTCATTGGCCAGCGATTTTGATTACTGCCTTTCCATTTTTGAACAGCTTTGTATATAATTACAATCCATGGTATATGACCGTGGTCTTTCAAATCAACAGCATCTATATCAAAACTATCTAAGAAGTCAGACAATGCTTGAAATGGATAATCTAAGCGTAAATCAGTTTGTTCATTATCAGGGTGAGTTTCAATTACAGCATGTTCTCTCATCTGGATCCTGAAAGATCCTAGAAACCCAATAGATCTGCACAAGATTAGTGGAACATTGATATCCCAGAGGTGCTGGGATAGATCTTGAATGGTCTGTTCTCCAAGTAAGGTAGCTATAACAACAGTAAAAGACTTGAAAAAGTCAGGATTTTCTTTGAGAATTTGGTCGGGTGGTTCCTGAACTGCATGACCTTGTACAGCCGAATTTAACTCAAGTAATAACCGCAGGGTTTCAGATCCCCTATTCATGCCTTTACTAGAACACTCCAGGAAAAAGTTACTCCCAATATCTTCATCGCTTACGGTTTTATCATCAACTATAGTTATTGCGCCAACACCAGGAAGGACTATAGATTTTAATATTTCAGTACCCAACGCCGCAGCATTTATCAAACAAACATGCCCATGTTCAAGTGCAGATTGACCGTGGTCTCCCCATAAGCGAATTTGCCGGTCGTATTGTTTTGTCTTTTCACTTTGCTCAGGAGATTTCGGTGACTGCGAACCCATATTAATTAAGCAATTTCAAAAGTTTCAAATCACTTTTATCAAATACGTATGATGCCCACCACTTCTTCACAAATTACTTAAGTTTACCCAAAATATATTTTGTATTGCAAAAAGGTGCAAAACTATCCGGCTATAAGATTGACATTGACAATTTACATTTGACATTCACAGAAAAGACCAATTCCAAATTTACAATCGCTATGGAATTAGTAGTTACTATACTAAGGAAGGGACTCGCACAGATAAGGAGACAGGGAAGCATCAGAAGCATGGCAGAAAAGGAAGAAGACCTGTTATACTCAGCAGGGTATTGTCTTGATTTCTATAAAATGATATGTACTTTTATTGTTTTCCGTAATTGTCCCCCCTCATAATATTTACCATGATATGATTTATTATGATTTTTAATAATAACGCTTGTTTTGGACAGTAACCACAACCACCGGATCCAATCCATTGTTGGTGAATCATTTGGGTTAGGTTGGGTTAAAACGCCGCGGCAGCAGGCCCCGACCACAAGGCGAGCTTGCATGGTAGATTAGGTTTATTGTAAGGTAGGAAAAGACAAAGCTAACAAACATTTTATATTCAGTACAAAAGAAATAATGAACACAGTATTCTTTACGCTTTATTTTCTACAAAATCTGATGAGTTCACAGAGAACAACCGTTTCTTCGAAATCCATGTCGGCAACTTACACTACTGTAAGTAGACAGTAGTGTAAGTTGCCGACATGGATTTATAAATAGACTAATTTAAATGGAGATCGGCAAATGACGCTTTAAATCCAAAAAAAATAAGTCACCCTTCGCAAGCGCACTCTACTTTTGAATAAACTATTGACTAACACTTTAACGTCACACTGGCAAAAGTAACCCGTGCGTGTTAGGGTTACTTTTGTCAGTATGACGTATTCAATAGTTATTAAAACAAATAACGTTTAAATAATGAAAAAAGTTAATAACATGATTATTTTTGAATATTTTTAATTTTTATTACTAATATTATTAATTATTCTAAAATTCCACATTTTACATTTTTTTTTTAAGATTTATTATTCGTTCTTTACGCAAAATCATTCACTACTACAACACTATTAGTTTTAGTATGGCAATATTATTTTTCTTTGAACTGTCAAATTATACTTACTATACTCTTTGCTTTAATCTATGCTGCAATAACATTTTGTAGTCTGTGGTTTCTACCTGCAGCTGATAAAATGGAATGGATCTTGTGTGTGTTGTGATTTGTGAGATTATTATGGAATAAATCGAATTATTCAGTCATCAAAACTTGATTTGTTTAAAGTGAGATGTTAAAATCATTCTACATTACGAATGTGTATGGAAATGAATTTACAAACTTTATTTCAGGATTTTAATCCTAGGTAATGTGTAATTAATTTGTATGTTATTGAAATGTCTTGTAGATGATTCGTAAAGTTGATAAATATTGTTTTTGTTTTTCACAGCAAATTCGTGGTTCACAGCTGTTTGCTGATATTCACTGCATTAATAGCTTTAAAGTTAGATAACTCTATATCATGGTCGTACTGGGCCGTGTTTACGCCAATATGGGTGTGGAAATTTCTTGTAGTTCTAGGTGCCACAGTTGGCACATATGTTTGGTGGCAGTACCCTCACTTCAGGTAAGTGGTTCAACACTAATCAAAGACTTGACTTATATACTTTTACTTAGTATAAAATATGTACAACATAATATCAAAATAAAATCAGTGAAGAGTTACATAAAAAAAGGTCCGTCCAGTTATAATATTGTTTACCTTGAATCTTGAATATATTTTTTGTTATTAACAGTTTGGTACTAATACATACAAACTGTTTTATTATTCAATGTCACTACATAACTTTAACTAATTTATGACACAAAAATAATAAATAATATATATACCTATTTACCTAAGATAACAAATTTAACATAGACTGTCTATTTGGGACAGAAAAAGCTAAGATATGGCTTCAACACAACTACCTGTAGTCCACACAAATGATTGTAAATCCCCATTCAATCTTTAGGACTTTATTGAAATAGTCACATAAATTTTATCTGAAGATTAATGATTAATATGACAAATTGAAATATTGTTTGCTGCAATAGGTATTAATTCCTCTGATAAAAGTTATCTGACTATCGAAAAAAAAGCCCTTAAAATCTTTAAAAACATCTAAATTTTCAGGTTAGAGGGTGAAGCTTACATCCACTACAAAGCTATGCTGATAAGTCTTGCCATTCACTTAATTCTGCTGATGTTTGAGTTGCTTGTCTGCGACCAGTTGACCACCGGCCGCCATGTTTGGATACTGGTCTTTATACCACTTATCTTCATAAGCATAGTCTCCATTGCCATCTGTATATGGTCTGTGAAACATGATCGCAGCTATGAGGTTTGTATACATTATACCTTTTATGTAAAGAGTTTAATTCATTTCCTTGTGCTAAGTATGTGTTTTTTTTTTATGGGTGGGAAATCATCCAATGACTTCAAAAAAAAAGTATGTGTGTCTACATTTTCTTACAAATTATATTAATGACAAGCTAATCTAATATACTGAAGATTAAATATTTATTTTGCAATAGTAAGTTGAACTTTGTTTGAACTCTTGACCTACTTATCAAACTATATTTGTTGGTAAATAGTGCATGTATCAAAGTCCAATCGTTGATTATTTTGATAACATTAATAAATTGGAGTATGAATTCAAAACATCAATCAGATAATAATGATAGTATTTTTATCTAATGTTGAAAATGTTTGTTTAAAATGTTTACCTAATAGAGCCATTCCAATGTAACTATCAAAGTCAAAGTCATTCATTAGGTATAGGGTTGCCCTTTGCTAATAGAGTTCAAAAATAAAAATAAATATATTCCTATCTCAAATTTTTGTTACAGTTGGAACTATTTTGTGCTGTAAATATACTCCAATTCATATTTCTGGCGCTCAAGTTGGACGACTTCATAAGCTGGTCGTGGGAGGTCGTATTTGTGCCTCTGTGGATACTGATGTGCCTCAGTCTTGTAGGTGAGTGTATGTACGGCTTTATTCATGTTTTTTTTAGGGTACTTTAGTATTAGAACTATTGTTCGATCGAAATACGTTTTACAGCCGTAACCGAAACCGTAACTGACTATTCGGCTCCTCTTCTAGTTAAAACTTACTTAAATTGACACTATTTTCTGAGATAGGTTTTTAAAAAAGTCTTTAAGAGATATCTGCTTTTGCTCTTAAAGCTTGTATCAGGCTTCCTAGAAGCGAATAAATCTCTACTGATACTAAACGCGGCATGTGTGCTAAGAACTAATATTATTTCAATTTAAAAGTAAGTAACACAAATACCACCACACACACCACACAATTTTTTTTTGTTTAGTGTCCCATAAGTCTACGCAGTTTATCTAACAGTTAGTCGTTCCTATTATATTAAAACAGACTGCTCGCGAACGGCAGATTCGGTCAGGCCGAAGGTTCGGGCGCTTTTTGGCCGAAACTGAAACCGAATCGAACATTAGAACTAACTACAGTAACTTAAAACTTTAAAACATGATAAAAAAGCGATTAGGCTGTGTAATTTTGTTGGTAATACGGGTGTCCACACACGACAAACGTTTTTTGCGAGGCACGCATAAAGCGATAGAGATACCTACTAATTTTATATTGGCCAATATAAAATTATTTTTTCCTTGCACTACATTTTACATAAAAAGCTAAACTAATTACTGGCCACGTGCCACCCACTCCAACTCACATCATAATAATAATATAAAGGCAAAAGTTTGTGAGTGTATGTTTGTATGTTTGCCCGTCCTTCACGCTCAAACGGCTGAACGGATCTGGATAAAACTTGGCACAGAGGTAGTTTATGACCTGCATTAACACATAGGATTTATCTTTTATCCCGATAGTACGTTTCCTTGAGATAATTTCCGACATCCACGCGGGCGAAGCCTCTGGCAGCAGCTAGTTTTTATAAATAAGATTAGTACAGAGGCCAGCACATCAAGTTACCACAAATTGTCAAATTTCTTTGATAGTATTTCGACTTTATTGCAAAGACATATGGTTCATTTTTAATTGAGAAAATTTGACAGTTAGGGATAGCTTGATGTGCTGGCGTCTGTACATTAGCTGATAAAAAATATCCGATAGTACTAATACAATCTAAATGCGAATATTACCATTATTCAAAATCTCCTAGTTCAAGGGGTTGCGCGACTATTTTCGCACTCAAATATTGTACAGACATCAAGTGATACCCAACTATCAAATATTCCCAATTGAACGTAAACCTTATGTTTTTGTAATAAAGTTGAAAACCTGTCATAGAAATTTGACAGACTAAGGTAGCTTGATGTGCTTGCCTCTGTACTTCATCGTCAGGTCAAGAATAGGAAATCATAAAACCACCTTTTTATAGAATCATTTTTTATTTGAAGATTTGTGATGCCTACGTCATTTAAAGCATGTCTTCCGTTCACAGGGGTCCTATACAGCATTATATTCGCCGGGATCTTGCTCCGGACGCCTGAGGTCAACGTACAACAGCGGAGGACAAGCTTTAACTCAGCGCTGGCGTACACGTTCACGGTCATACCTATATTAGTGTTTCAGGTTCGTATCACGACACTCTTTATCCTTAGGAAATATGACATAACATCACGCCTTGTTTCCCAGAAGTGTTAGGCTGTGGTGTACTCTTAGTAGGTACACCCACATTTCGCCAGTTTATCCTTAGGAAATATGACATAACATCACGCCTTGTTTCCCAGAAGTGTTAGGCTGTGGTGTACTCTTAGTAGGTGCACCCACATTTCGCCAGTTTATCCTTAGGAAATATGACATAACATCAAGCCTTGTTTCCCAGAAGTGTTAGGCTGTGGTGTACTCTTAGTAGGTACACCCACATTTCGCCAGTTTATCCTTAGGAAATATGACATAACATCACGCCTTGTTTCCCAGAAGTGTTAGGCTGTGGTGTACTCTTAGTAGGTACACCCACATTTCGCCAGTTTATCCTTAGGAAATATGACATAACATCACGCCTTGTTTCCCAGAAGTGTTAGGCTGTGGTGTACTCTTAGTAGGTGCACCCACATTTCGCCAGTTTATCCTTAGGAAATATGACATAACATCAAGCCTTGTTTCCCAGAAGTGTTAGGCTGTGGTGTACTCTTAGTAGGTACACCCACATTTCGCCAGTTTATCCTTAGGAAATATGACATAACATCACGCCTTGTTTCCCAGAAGTGTTAGGCTGTGGTGTACTCTTAGTAGGTACACCCACATTTCGCCAGTTTATCCTTAGGAAATATGACATAACATCACGCCTTGTTTCCCAGAAGTGTTAGGCTGTGGTGTACTCTTAGTAGGTGCACCCACATTTCGCCAGTTTATCCTTAGGAAATATGACATAACATCACGCCTTGTTTCCCAGAAGTGTTAGGCTGTGGTGTACTCTTAGTAGGTACACCCACATTTCGCCAGTTTATCCTTAGGAAATATGACATAACATCACGCCTTGTTTCCCAGAAGTGTTAGGCTGTGGTGTACTTTTAGTAGGTACACCCACATTTCGCCAGTTTATCCTTAGGAAATATGACATAACATCACGCCTTGTTTCCCAGAAGTGTTAGGCTGTGGTGTACTCTTAGTAGGTACACCCACATTTCGACAGTTTATCCTTAGGAAATATGACATAACATCACGCCTTGTTTCCCAGAAGTGTTAGGCTGTGGTGTACTCTTAGTAGGTACACCCACATTTCGCCAGTTTATCCTTAGGAAATATGACATAACATCACGCCTTGTTTCCCAGAAGTGTTAGGCTGTTGTGTACTCTTAGTAGGTACACCCACATTTCGCCAGTTTATCCTTAGGAAATATGACATAACATCACGCCTTGTTTCCCAGAAGTGTTAGGCTGTGGTGTACTCTTAGTAGGTACACCCACATTTCGCCAGTTTATCCTTAGGAAATATGACATAACATCACGCCTTGTTTCCCAGAAGTGTTAGGCTGTGGTGTACTCTTAGTAGGTGCACCCACATTTCGCCAGTTTATCCTTAGGAAATATGACATAACATCACGCCTTGTTTCCCAGAAGTGTTAGGCTGTGGTGTACTCTTAGTAGGTACACCCACATTTCGCCAGTTTATCCTTAGGAAATATGACATAACATCACGCCTTGTTTCCCAGAAGTGTTAGGCTGTGGTGTACTCTTAGTAGGTACACCCACATTTCGCCAGTTTATCCTTAGGAAATATGACATAACATCACGCCTTGTTTCCCAGAAGTGTTAGGCTGTGGTGTACTCTTAGTAGGTACACCCACATTTCGCCAGTTTATCCTTAGGAAATATGACATAACATCACGCCTTGTTTCCCAGAAGTGTTAGGCTGTGGTGTACTCTTAGTAGGTACACCCACATTTCGCCAGTTTATCCTTAGGAAATATGACATAACATCACGCCTTGTTTCCCAGAAGTGTTAGGCTGTGGTGTACTCTTAGTAGGTACACCCACATTTCGCCAGTTATGTTTTAGTCCCATAGGGGGCGAGCTGGTATTCAGGGGAAATACTGGTATTCAGCTTTTCCGTCCGTTTAGACTGGAAGCCGACCCCAACATAGTTGGGAAAAGGATAGGCAGGATAAAGGATATTGATTTTTTGTTATAATAGGTGGCGAGCCTATTGCTATCAACTGGGCACAAATCCGACACAAATCAGACTCCGGGTTGCTACTGGAAATTCCTTATGAAAAAATCCAATAACACTTTTCCCGACCTGGGAATCGAACCCAAGAACTCGTGCTCATCAGTAGCGCTTGCGACCACTAGACCAACGTGGCAGTCGTTCGATTGTAAAATATAGTCACTAAAACTAGGTAATCACTAGAGAGATGTAACTAGCAGAATGTAAGGTTTTTGGCAACCTCTTAGAGAGTTGTGAGTTAGTTTAAACCTTATTTCAATGACTTAAAAGTCACGTGTCGCGCGTTTGTTGTTTGTGCTTTGTCATAGTGATAAAGACTCATTTTATGAATCATGTAAGGAAGTGTGTAATTAATAGAATTCCTTGTTTTGTTGATGTTACACTGTTGCAAGACTGGCAAAACGCCAAAGGATTTCGTCGTATGAAAGAAATATTATTAGTGTTGCCCAAAATAGGTCTTGGTCTTGCAGTCTTGGTCTTGTTCTTGCAATTTCGCAAGACCAAGACCAAGACCAAGACCGCCTTATTGTAGCAAGACCAAGACCAAGACTGAACCCTGCAAGACTTGAGCAAGACAAGACTTAAGCCTGCAAGACTCTCGCGTCTTGCAGTTTAGACAAACTGAGATTTGAGTTATTAAGTAGGTATTTGGTTTCAATCCCGATTTTGATAGACGTTCCCCAGTATCAAAACCGTAGGCATCGACATAACTCTAAACTAAGGGCTGCAGTTGTATCTGCAGTTGGCAACGTGCCGCTCGTCTGAAAGAACCCTAAAAGGTTTTGTATTGAATAGGTAGGTACTTATTATATTTCAACTATTTATTAAGTAGGTAGCGTGTTAATATTCACAAATCTGTTCCCATCATCCCATGTGATAAAATGTACCTAGAATAACTTTCTAGCAAAGTTGGTAGGTATCTACCTATAATAATATATTATGCTTGTTTAAAAGTGTCTAATGTGCAGCAAACGTTAGTAGGTTGGTATGTGCTTAAAATTATAGCCAACAAATTATATAAACATTATGTAGGTACCTACTTATGTTTCAAAGTTTATATTATTCTTCTATTCAGCAAAATTTAAAACTAACAGCGAGTCGAGTAGGTCTAGTAACAGTTTTTACGGCAACCATGTTATGGTACAGACGCAGACGTCAACACATCAAGCTACCTACTACAATCTGTCAAATTTCTTTAACAGATTTTCAACTTTATTGCTAAAGAATTAAGGTCAAGGTTGATTGGGAAAATGTGACGTTCCGCGAATAAACTGTTGGTCGGTCGGTGTAATATAGGTATACCTACTTATTTGATAATTTACCGACAAAGACGCCGCAGTTTGCAACAAGTGTAGGTATCACAGCATTTGACACTGTTTGAGCGCCGCATTCGCCGACAAAGAGTACGGAAAGAGGCACACAAAATTGTTACCTATTTTGGTAGGGTTGGTACAGGAGCATAAAATTAAACGACATTGAAGATGTCTCGGCAGTAGGTAGGTATAAATTGAATGCTTGAATTGAGTTTCTTGTATAAATACATTCTCACACTGGCTCGAATTCGAACACTACAGCGTTTAAAGCTGTCGGGCGAGATGATAACTAATAACTAAGTAGGTATGGCATCTATTGAATTGCGAATATTTTGATTTCAAAATAATCATATGTTGTTAATATTGGTAAATTATAGATAGTGAGTGATATACCTAGGTACTAAAATGTAAGCAGCAGGATTGAAAATGGTATATGCCATGTCAGGGCTTTCCATAAGTATATTTTTAAAAAACTCTCAAGTAAGATTTAGAGTTTACCATTCAATTACACACAACAAATTATTGAAAAACAAAAATCATGAAAAATATTTTTAGACTGAGTACTTAGGAAATTAGTAGAAAAAATATTCTATCGTGATCGTGGATACCTAGTTATTAAAAAGTAGACAAACGTTGTATTTACTTAATTTTATTTTTCTGTGCTAATGCCAACATTGACAACCCTACCAAAATAGGTAAAAATTTAGTCCGCTCCTAGACTTTGTGTCGCCGCCCATGTTCCAAAGAATAAAATAAGTTTTCGGGTGCTCAGAACGGACACAAATAGATTAAGTTGTCCTCGCAAGGAAGATTGTAGTCGTAAGGATAGGTAGATATTATAAGAATTGTAGTAAGTAATAATAATATACCTAGTTTATATTATTATTACCTATTATACCTTTTTAAAGGACATTGCACTGCAAATTTGGAAGTGGGTGATTTTAACAAATTTGAAACGTGGAAAAGCTACAAATATGAGCGACGTTATATTGCTTTACGCATTTTGTTTTAAAATCACACACTTCCAAAAATCGAGATTTGCAGTGTCGGTTTATCAACTACTATAGTAGCGAGTAACCTCCATAAAAACAGCAGGCAACGTAGTGGAACGGAACTTGCCTAGTTCCAATAAAATAGGAACATTATAAACAATATTATTTGCATAATTATCTACACTTTATTGTTGCGTAGGCACAAAACCTATCTGATTCTGATACTTCTGTTTTTTAATCTTTCAAAGATTTATTCTATCTATCAAAGAATGCCGCATTTTCCTTTGTCGGCTTGTGCTTATAAATATGAGTTTTTATTTCAATTTCACTCATTTCCAATTGAGCTTCGCTTCGAGTCTATCTTATTTATTGTTCTCGCCCATTTACTTACTCTAAATCCTTATTACTTTCTGAGTGAATGTTTACAATTTGACATGAGTGACGAAGATTCAAATAGCTCTAGTCGGAGTAGTGAGAGTTGCAGAAATAGATCTAAAAGACCTAAAAGCAAATTTGACGAGTTTTTCGAAATAATTCATGCGTCCCAAATTGGTATGTGTAAATTGTGCCAACATAAGAAAGTTGAAATAAAAATGAAAAACAGAAACACTTCAGGCTTAAGGAAGCATCTACTATCTTTTCACGAGAAGGAATCGCAAATATTTCTTCCTGTAAGAAAACCAACACTAAGTCAAAGTCAAAGTGGAGATATCACAAGCTTTTTTACAACCACTGCAAAAAGTAGACAGGTAAGAAAAAAATATGTTACGTAAATACTACGTAGGTACTCAATTAATAATTAAGTCAGTGGGTAGCCTTAGGGGCGGTTACAGTAATTTACCAAAGTAAAGTAGGTACCTAGCTGTTTCTCGTAGGTACTTTATTTTTGTAAATTGATGAAAAAAACAATGCAAATAAGGGTGTTTCATAAATACCTACATTAAAATTTATGAGTTTACTTAGGTCTGACTTTACTTTTTTTTAAATAACTTATTTAGTAGTATGTACAGACGCCAGCACATCAAGTTATCCCTAACTATCAAATTTTCTCAATTATAAATGAACCTTATGTCTTTGCAATAAAGTTGAAATACTATCAAAGAAATTTGACAGATTGTGGTAACTTGATGTGCTGGCCTCTGTACGTAGTCCTCCGATTGCCGCCAAACCTGCCCAGCGTGGCAATTAAGGCAACTACCTACCCCCCGAGTGGGAAGGCCTTTGTCCAGCAGTGGACGTTGTAGTACGTAGTTATTAAATTGTTTTACGATTTTAATTTCTATTTCTACCAACGGGTGTTTGTAGTATCCTTTGTAGGTATTACGTGTTACAGAAAGGGTAGGTAGGTATATCCATTCAAACGGGGTTCACCCTCTTCAGAGTGTTGATAGGTAGGTATCTGGCTTATAATCTGCATTCATTTGAACCGTCAGCTAAATAAAGTACTCTACTTAAGTAGGTACATAGTTACTTAATTACTGAGGCAGCCGCGGCAGTTCTTGAGTTTTTTTTACTACAAACAAAAAGCAATTTCCCAAGCTACAATACCTACTTAGATTTTGTACTAAATAATTTGTGTTCAAGTATTTGTTATTTTGTGGCATAAAGCTATCAATATAATAATAAAAATACCAGAAAAACAAATCTTTTACGGAGTTGTTTCTTGGATGAATAATTGATTGACACTATTTGACACCGATCAGCTGACGTAGGTACCTATGTAATGAATGATTTGTGTAGAATTCACTTACAAACATTTATAATTATATAGGTATTAAAAAATGTTGCCTTATTGGTTTGTTACCTATCACTTATCACCATAGGAATCCGTGCCCTTGATATGTATGTACATTAAGTATATCCTTTCTGTAACACGATTTTTATCTGTACCTATACCTAGGTAATTTATTCAAATACGAAGCTAGTTTAGGTATTGATTTCATCGATCACTAATAAAGAACTAGATACACAATCAGCGTCAAAAAATGTCCTCACCGAATGACCACCCAATTGAACATTTGGGTGGTCTTTTCATCTAGTAGCATTCGAACGCTCCGACGGTAAACATGCCTCAGTGCTCGTTTAAAAACTGCAAAAATCACACGTCTAGGACGCTAAAAAAGGATGGAGTTTCTTATTTTTTCTAAGTATTAATATTATCATTATATAATTGTTAACACTGTATTGTAAATACTAATATTTTGTCAAGAAATCATCGTAAAAACTTTATTTTAAATTAAGTCGTAACAAATAGCAGGCGATATAATGCAGCTCAATTGTAAAGACTCTTACTAAACGTATTATCATACTTACGCATGTCCACTTAAATTGTTTGGGTTATCCGCGTTGACTCTGTTCCATTTGTTGGAGACGCTATTATAGTTCTTATTTTTTTTTAATGCGAGATTTGATTTTTGTTGTCATTTACCTGACTGCGCGATGCAAGGGAGGGTTATTTGTGTTTATTAGCCTATGTATGAATAATTGACCTAAAATAACTGCCACCAACTGCATAAGACTACTTGAAGTGACTTGTTTGGAACTTGTTAGTTGTTTTTTATCAGTCGGGTTTTTTGATATTGTAAATATTTTTTTGTGGTATTTTAGTCGGGACTTTTGAAAATATTCAAGTATTTTTAGCTTTCCTCGTGATCCAGTGAGGTGTGGAGAATGGATATCAGTTACAGCACGTCAAAGATCCGAAGAATTCTTCGATCCGAAGTATTTGGTGTGAAAACATAAAAAAAACCATATATATATTTATAAATACGCGACGCATTGAGTAACCTTCTCTTTTTTTTGAAGTATGTTAAAAATACCATACATAATAATTTACAGTACAAATAAAAAATATTGTTCTGGTTCGTCTCCACTCGTTCCTTGTGCTAGTGGCGAGCCTCGGTTGTAAAATTTTATTACTTTTTTTTGACACTTAGTAATTGTTACTTTAATGCATGCGTATAAGGTTGAAATTGTTTTGATGTATGTTGAGCAGCGAGTACCGGTCGTAAAATTTTATTGCTTTTTGTAATAGCTTTGTGAATACGGCTTTAAACCTTGCAAGTAAGGTTGAAATTACATTAATATAGATTTATTTTAACTAAACACAATTGGCGACATTTTTAAGAGAACTTTTGTATGAGATTGTGTATCTAGTTCTTTATTAGTGATCGATGATTGATTTATAGAAACGCATGCATGCCGTTATTTACGACAGTAAAGCCGCCGCAGGTTTGCTAGTACCTATAGTATATTTTTATAGTTATCATGCTATGCTCATAGTTTTAAAATCTAATAGGTACCTATTATTACTATTATTAACACATGTTTTAATATTTTATTTCAGTCTGACAACTTCATGACAGCTACAGTTGATTGGATTGTAAAAAAATATCTTCCTTTCTCATTTTTCGATGATGAAGATACACAGGAATATTTTCGATCGATTTGCCCGAATACGATATTTCCTAAAAGGTCGACACTAAGAAGGAAAGTCAAAGAGCGATTTGAAGAGCTACAATCGAATGTTAAAAATCGACTACAACAATATTCATGTAAAATGTCATTTACCATTGATGGATGGACGTCCATTGCTGGTAGGAGTTACTACGGGATCACTATTCATTATATAGACAATGAATGGAAGTATCGATCTGTAGTCCTTGATTTTATACCATCGCGCGGTCGACATACTGGGTTAGATATTGCAACGATTTTCCACGAATGTTTATTGGAATATGGCATAATTGATAAAATACAGGGTATCACGGTGGACAACGCAACTGCAAATACCAAATTTATGTATGAACTTGGCAAACAACTGCTGCATTTTGATTCAGACAATCAACATTTCCGGTGCTTTGCTCACATTTTGAACCTTGGTGTACAAGATTTACTAAAGACCTTAGCATTACACAGTGAAACTGACAATAAAGAACAAGAACAGCAGTATGAAGACTATGAAGACGAAACTGAGGAAGATGAAGAATATGCGCCAAATATTGCTGACTCTCGTACAGGTATTACAAAATTACGCAGTATTTGCAGTAAAATAAAAAGAAGCGAGATATTGAAGAGGAAGTTCCAGTCTGCCTGTGAAGCAGTTGGCGTGCCATCAAATCTGAATCCTATACTCGACTGTCCAACAAGATGGAATTCCACACATGATATGATTGGATTTGGTTTAAAAGTGAGAACTGGCATTAACATATTATGCGTTTCAGTTACCGAATTGAATGATTTTCAAATCACAGAAACTGAATGGCAAATACTAGAAAAAATACATAAGTTTTTAATAAACTTTAAACTTTTATCAACGAAACTTGGTGGAGAAAAATATGTTACATTACCGCTAGTCATTGTATCATTCAATCTTTTGCTTGATAAAATAGAATCCATGGTAAAACAATTAGATGAGAAACCTAATCGAACTGAAGTGGATGAAAGGCTCATTCTAGGTTTCCAAGCAGCCCGAGATAAAATGCTGAAACATTATAAGAAGAGCAACTGGATTTACTGTACCACTTTAATTTTAGACCCAAGGCACAAAGCTCAGACTTTTGATATGACATTATGGGGGAAGCAAATTAAAACAGAAAGCCTGCGCAAATTTAATGAACTTTATAAAGAATATAAAAGTCTACACGTACAACAACACTCGGTGTCTAAATCTCCAGAATTACCAAGAAATGAAAAAGTATGTGAGGATGAAGAATATGAAGATGTAATTGACTTTGAGAAATTGTATGCATGTCCCTCTACGTCGTCATCTGGATCTGGATCTTGTCTTCAAGGCTTAGTTATTGACGAGTTGGAGGAGTACCTAAGTAAACCGAGAGCCGCCAGCTCAGAAGACATTTTAGAGTGGTGGAGAACGCATGAGACGGAATATCCGATTTTATCTAAGATGGCTCGTGATTTTCTTTCGATACCTGCAACTTCAGTACCTGCTGAGAGATTATTTTCTAAAGCATCGTTAGTAATTAGAAAACATAGAAATAGATTAAGTGATGAGTCAGCCAGGTGGTTACTTTGTATTAATTCTTGGTCAAAAGAATTATTATAAAGTAAGCCATTTTTTTTTTTTTAATTGGGTACTCATTTATTTCAAGAGATTACATATATACTTATATAAAAATTTTAATAATAATATTAATAATTTTTTTTTATTCTAAAACAACCATATTCACATTTAGTTTTAGCCACACAACGAAAACCTCCCGGGGTTTATATCTGCATATTGGCGAGCCGTTCATATAATTTTTTTACCAATTTATAGGTAGATACAATAATACATTTGTACATAGGTACAAGGAGAATTTTTGTGAAAGGAAACGCTTTGATTTGTACTTATAACTTTTCGAACTCGTTTTGTATAACGTTTGCAAGTCTACTGGAAGTTAATTATGTCAAGGCTATTGTGTAGGTACTGTACTGCAATTTTTTTATCTGTGTTCAATTTTTTATTTAAATAAATTTTAAATTGCATAGATTCTTTATTCTACTACTCTTCCATCCAATTCCATTAAACAAACTAATTATTATTAGTTTCTAAATCATCGCTGAAGACAATAGTCTTCAGCGATGATTTAGTAAAGTATAGTTTACTAAATAAATAAAAATAATCGTCGTGTAGGTACGACGATTATTTTTCTTAGGAATACAATTTTGTTGTAGTAGGCGTACTCGTGACTGGCGCGCTTTGCTACGTAGGTACTGTCGTAAGTATGTGTAAGTAAGAAACGATGTAGGTACAGAGGCCAGCACATCAAGTTACCACAATCTGTTAAATTTCTTTGATAGTATTTCAACTTTATTGCAAAGACATAAGGTTCATTTTTAATTGAGAAAATTTGACAGTTAGGGATAGCTTGATGTGCTGGCGTCTGTACCTACATCGTTTCTTACTTACACATACTTACGACAGTACCTACGTAGCAAAGCGCGCCAGTCACGAGTACGCCAAATTGCCTAAAAAATGTACCTACGCCACTGTAATGAAATCTGCTAATCGCAACACACACGCACTTCCTTATTTTGGCCGCATAGGTAGGCTTTGCCTGTAGTCTTCTATTAAAAGATGATATGGCTAGAAAGGCAGTGACTATCGAGATGACGACTAATAGAGAAGTATGGAAGAAGAAGACATGTTGCGCCGACCCCAAATAAATTGGGATAAGGGCAGGAGAATGATGATGTGATAACATTGTTCATAGGTGAATGCTCCAGGATAGCCCGCGAAATTCAATTTTTTTTTGCAATTTGCAGGCCAGTGCTATATTGTTTGTTGATTAAAATATTATTCGCGCTGTAAGACGTATGTAGTTACAGAATCATAATCATCAAAATCATCATATTTATCATTTTGATGATTATAATTCTGTAACTACATACGTCTTACAGCGCGAATCATAATCTAAAATAACGTGTTCAATAAATAGCAATAGGCTAATAGGTACTTGCAAGACTTGCAAGACTTGCGAGACTCTTGCTGCAAGACCAAGACCAAGACCAAGACTGAGAGCGCAATACCAAGACCAAGACCAAGACCAGGTGTATTGACGCAAGACCAAGACCAAGACTGGCCTGAGTCTCGTCTTGGTCTTGCATTTGGGCAACACTAAATATTATCCGTGATAGATAGAGGAAATAATAGATAGATTTTAATAAAATACAAAGTATAGATACACATAAATTATCTTGTCCTACTTTCTGAAGAATTAAAATATCCCTCTAATCGCAACGTTTATCATCGCATAAAGAATAATTATTATTATCCAATATTATAATATGCTACCACTTCGCGTGTGACTTACTCCGCGTTAATTTTTTAATACTTATAGCTTATAACACTCAGGGATATTGTAGCTTCCCATTAGCGAAAGAATATCGGAATCTGATTTGTAGTTCTGAAGACAACATACCAATAAATTCTATTTCTTTATAATATTAGTATAGATTATTCAGAAGTAAGATTAAGAACTTCTCGGATTAATATTTTTTTGTTTAATTTTGCTCTGTTCGCCGTTTACCTTAGGCCCATTTTATATCTATACCCTAAAAAGTTGTCACTCTCTATGTCGCATGTCCCGCAGGTGCTATTAACCAACAGGCTGGATGATGGACTCCCGCTGTCCTACACTGTGGTTGTCAGTCCACTGTTCGTCAGCTACGCCACCCTTATCATCATGTCGTTTAGCTCCAAAGGCGGCAATAAATGTAAGTTTATCGAAACGTTTTTCTGTCTAGCACACTGGCCTCTATTATACAAGTTCGCTGGACTAATTAAATTAAACTTTTGAGCGCCACGGTCGGATATAGCCGACAAATGAAAACATGCCCATCACGCCACTTTCGGCGATAGCCTACAAGAAAGCGATTTTTTTGTGGCTTGGCGTGGGAGGCGACGCTTACCTATGCTTTTACGGTCTGGCGTTCAAAAGGTGAAAATAAATGTTGTTGTTCTTTCTTGTGCCGATTCAAAGCGCCC
This sequence comes from Hyppa rectilinea, assembly GCA_951799385.1. NCBI lineage: Eukaryota > Metazoa > Arthropoda > Insecta > Lepidoptera > Noctuidae > Hyppa > Hyppa rectilinea. The sequence goes on from OX637314.1 coordinate 9,327,850, forward strand.
CGCTCGAGCTTCTCAGGAAATTAAATTTACGTTGCAAATGACCAATAACTAATTTGATATAATCAATATATAATGAGACCTAATGTTATTTCCATGGACGCTCACTTTGTTATCAGCGCCAAAATGGCGAAAATCAAATGTCTTCATTTTGACATCGATATTAAGAAGTTCAGCGTACTTGTATATTTAGAGGTCAGTGGTCTGCCATAACTCGAGAACCATCCAATTTTACATACATTATCCATACATTATTTATCGGCCACTGGATTTTTTAATCACCGAGAGTCCAGGAAATCCGATGCGCGATAAAAAATCGTCGCGTTAAAAATGTCCCGTAACCACACTCGTCATCCCCATTGATAAATTTGTGGTTGTACTTAGGTCCTATATTAAAAAAAATCTCAATAGTGTTATCACTAAACGGTGGTTGTGTTGTATCATTGATCATGCGTCATGACTGACCTTTATACCTACACTGCCATGAACACAGCTCTGTGTTTTCTGTTCTATCTAACACACATGTTTACTTTACTTTAGGTTACAATAAAATAAATAAATAAACATACAGTGCTCAATACATTTTAATCCATTCTAAGCCAGTACCTTCAACACAAATGTGTGTTTATTTCCCATATATTGCAATGTGTGTTGAAGGCAATGAGCTTAGAATAGCACCTGACAGAAAATAGTGGCAGTGTATGCGTTAACTGCGACTTTTTACACCGACTCAAACGCGATTCAGTCTCGATGCAGAATTGATACACTCGCAAATCGTCTATTGGTGTCGCGGTGTCGCGCAACTGTCATACGCGCGTTTGTATTGCTACAAAAAGTCGCAGTGTATAAAAAATCTAATCTTTACGCTTGCACTGATTGTTGACCGCGATGCCTCTACTTATTGCGCTTAGTGATAGTGGACTTCCGTCCATAGGCTTCCGCCCATGGAGTCTACAATAATCGCGAACATGTATTGATAAAGAAATTAAGACCGGTTACAGATATGGTCAAAGTTGTATAAATTTTTGTATACACATATCAGTAATTCGGCGTAATCAAACGCGAATATTTACTAAGTTTTTACTGTCGCATGAACTTGAATAAATGGTAATCAAAAGTTCTTGTAGAAACCACTTTATGGGTTAAAGAACTATAAATCCACAAACCGATATTTCAGTCTCCAATGATTGCCCATAACAACGTTACATTTTATAGTCTGGGCATTATTTTCTAGACTCACGTGCTATCATGATCTTGGGAATACTAAATGTATTTTCATCTACTGATCTACCTGTCTTTTGTGTCAGCAGAACAGGGTAAATTGAAATAATTTAATAACTCCATAACAATTGGCTATTTTTCACACAGACAAAAATAAAATATGATACACATAGAAAAAAGACCGCTCGTCTTAAAAACTTCCATCACCGTACCGATATTAAATAATATTATGCCACGATTATAATTGTGAGTTGAATTTAATGTTAATAAGTATTCCATTTGATTCCAAAAATCTGTGACGTCAAATTTCAATATTTCATACTAATCACGTACAAAATCAGCGTTTTGACAGTTCATAAAAAGTAACGTTATTGACTACCCTGTCAAATACCATATTTATTCATTCCCAGGGTGGTTCGGGATCAGGAAAGACTTCTGTCAGTTCCTCCTATCAGTATTCCCACTGTTACAAGAGTACGCGAACATCGCGTACAACAACAACGTCAACAGAGGCGCTAACGTTGTGTCGAGCGAGCCGCCCGAACCTTACCGAGACGACGAAACACGGAAGAAGGTCAAAGAAAGCAAAAAATCCCAGAAGAATTCAAAGAAAAACGAATTCATGAAACCAGTAGTGCCTATTACGAGTATAGACATGCCAGATTGATGTTCGCATTGCTTGGTAAGTGCTGAAATGTGTGTTCACTCGTTAGATGATATCTTCTGTAATCGGGCTTCTAAATATTACAATGAAGCAATATTAAACATTGTTAAGTTTGATATTAGGGCTAAGCTACACGTTCCGTGTTTAGGTTAAATTAGAAAAAGATATTACCTTGTGTACATTATTTTTAATTGTTATTTCTATGTAGACTAATTCATTGATGTTTATTATGGAACAGTTTTATTTTTTGCTATGTTTCAAGTGTTTCAACCGGCCTTATTAAGTTTTTTGTCGTTAAATTACTCCAACATGCAAGTTTTTGTAATACCAGAAATAGCATTGTTATGTTTTATGCTCTGCTTTCATTTAACTGGTGTAATAGAATAAGATTTCACATAGACAATATAGAATGTATCAATGAATTATTTTGGTATAAGTATTCAAATATTTTGCAACATTTATATTGAAAGTGATAAAATTTTAAAGTATTTTTATAAGAGGTACCTGTGAATGAATTAATATCTTATGTAATGGAGTGGCTTTAGTATTAAACTTGGCAGCTAATGGTGATAAACGTTAGTCATATCAAAATAAGCAATCTTGCTGTGTATTGTCTAGTATTGTTGGTTCCCGTCACTTTTAGTACTATGGTGACTAAATTTTAAAACATATTTTGCCATTATTTTTAGAAGCAAAAATATTCTAAAGTCTCAACTTTTAGGCGTACGAAATTTTTATTTATTTTGCCAATCATGTGCTTAGGTAAATTCGTAGGATATAATTATATTTTTAACTGACGGGCATAAGAGTATACTTAACAATGTTGACGTGTTTGTTGTGCACACATTTATAAACGGACGAATTGTCATTGACACTTTAAGAAGTTTATTGTAAAACTTGCCCTAACCCTTATGTTTACGAGAAAAATGTATAGTACTCACTTCTCAAAGTAGGTGAAAAGGATCTTTCTTTCTTCCTAAAGTTTGAATAAAACAATTTTTTGTCGTCGAAACAATATGATCGATTTTATTCGTGGCTTTGACCCGGTAGTGTTTTAGTAGTTATTTGAATAGAGAATTTAGGAAAATTTCCAATACCTATGTAAGGAATTTTAATAGAGACGTGTTCCATTTTTGAAAAGTCGAAAACGCTCTTGTACTTTAGAAATGCCCACTTGCATCACGAATCAATAAACAAGCGCTAAACTGATTATCATTCCGTCTCAGTCATCTTCAAACGATTGACAGAAATAGAACGATGTTTTAGCGTTAAATACATTTCATACCTACAGGTATTGAGTCATTTATGGTGCAAGTGGGTCTAAATATTATAACCAGATCGATACATTATTTCAATATCAAGTGCGAGTTGACCTTTAGTAATCTAAAAACAACGGTCTTAAAGTCTTGCCAGACTTAAATAAGACTGAGGTATAAGAACACAAACTCTTTATAATATATGTAGTCTCGACGTTACTATCTCTCTTACTTTTTACAAAAAAATGTGTTATATTAAAATTACAAAAAAAAATTAACGGGTTCATAATAATTTGCACGAAAGCAAAATTACGCTCCAGGAAAATGTATGTATCATAAGTTCCTATTCGTAATGCACAAGAAAAATCATGGAATAAAATAATCCTGGGACATCTTATTTTTTTTATTGTTTTCTAGTGAATTATTCGAACAAAATTATTTGCATGTCCATGTATAAGTTTTAATGAATTTTAAACTCTTGTCAGACATGTCGTTAGAAATTAACTCTCACGAATGGGCCACCGGCCACCTACTGGGCTCAAACAATATATTTTTTTTTACGATTTTCGGAGGTGCATTATTACCAAAGTTTTAAATTAAACTAAAACATAATTAATTAAAAATAGAGTCGTCTCTTCAAGCCTTAATAAAATATACTCCTTATTTAAGATGTGTTGGACCACTTTTTTCCCATTACTTACCATTTATTTTTTCATGAAGCACCCTTTACACCGGAAGCTTTACTCGTATATTACTACGCACGCATATAAAAAGTAGGTGAATGATACTACAGTACAAGTTACGTGATAAGAAGCCATCCATGTTGCACGAAAAACGCCATAATATTTCAATGCGTGGCGATAGTGACACCCTAAAGTAGGACGCGCACGCACTGGCTATGATTTATTACCGCGACACTATTTGTTCTTACTTTTCACTAAAAGCTACATTTATAGGTTATTTTACCATAGACCTTATTATTCTGTAATACCGACAAATTACTTCTCGGGTAAAATAAACAATGAATAAAGTTGTCGTGTTGTGTTTGACTAAAAATGTTATGTAAGTTTTTTTGGTACCATTTTTAACAGCATAAATGTTTGGGATGTCAAGAACGAAAGCGTACTTTGTCAAGAACATGATTTCCCTTCGGTCAGGCAAAGTTAGTGAAACAAATGAAGAAATTAACATAAAATAACCTTTGCATGTCTGACAAGAGTAATAATAATTATGCCAGCAGTATACTTAACTAGATGTTTCGGAACGAATGGAAATTAACCATTTTCTGAAGGTATAAATTTTGTCTAGACGCGTTAATAAAAATCTGGAGTATATGTACGTTCATGTACTAACTTAGAAATGAAATAACATAGTTACATTAAATAACCATTTCAAGTGTACAGGGCTATCTATAAATTATGTTACTGTGATATATTCTCTTCCTATGATGTCGCAATACGCAATATCGTTAACAATTACCTGAATATTTTGTTAATAATAATGTTTGTTATATTGTTTCGCAAATTATTAAAAATACTTATCAACTGTACATATTCAATGTGTTTTGTTTATAATTATTCCTCCACTTTTACGTCGCCAATACCGACTACATAGTTCAGGGGGCCTTGACAAAGTTATCATTAACGATAGCGAAATGTATGGAATTGGCATAAGCTTTCGAAATGTCACGTGATCAATCGTTGTCGATCGCAAAGTGCTAAACAATGTCAAATTGTGTAACGAAACTCAATCCATATTCCCATACAAATGCGTTGACAAGTAGCGTTCTCGACAATCCGAATCGCTCAGATAACGAATTGGTCGATCAACAATTTTCGAAATTGAATCGACACGGAGCTATTGGCACTTGTCTAGGCCCCCAGGACTCCCTTAATTAGTACAGGACTGGCATAATACGTTCATTATTTCTTTGACCGATGCAATCATAAAGGTACATATATTAAGTATTTGAAATTACATTCACAATCAATAAATGAGTCCACCATACGTCTGCCAGGACTGATATTTCGTATTCTCTATGGAACTCAAATGACATAAGATCATGCGAGACAGAAATTACAGGGGGGAGTAAAACATTATTCTTTTTATTCGTCGATGATACCTGCTATAAAGAGCAACGGTAGGCCAGTTCCACAATTTGCGTTGTTCACCAAGGACGCAATTCGTTCGCCGCTGAACTTTCCTTGACCCGTAATATTAAAGTTGATTTTTGTAGGAAACATCGATTTAAGTTGTGCTCATTGCCCTTTGTAACCACACTTTAAAAATTTCTTATGCTTTGTAGGTTCGCATCTGACCACCATCTCTCCTGATGCCGTCCTCACGGTACGGCAGAAGATTGTGATAGCTGAGTAGAGATTTGGCATTGGCAAAAGCTTCATGGAAATGCATGCGTTTATCTAAGTGCCACCAACTTGAAACCAGTTTTACCATAGTTTGTACCACACCATACCATACCTACTTATTAAATGAATTCCATTATTCTCGATACGTCCCTGCCCTTACAACCAATTTGAATAACTAATTTGTTCAGTAAATAGAAATCTTTTAACAACTTTACACAGGAATGTCTTCGACAATTTCCCTAGTCATAAATTCAAGGTTGAACACTAATAAAAAGTTTAACGATCGCAATTCGCAAGTTGTCCAGCAAGGGTTTAGGCGCTTCGTCGGAATCACCTCGGGCGGCTGGCACGGACGTCGCTACACATTGATTTTGTACACAATACTATGCAGTGATCCAGTCGTTACCATGATACCAACCAGTTAGTACGGGCCACATAGAACTTTTTATTTTTATTTTCGCTATAAAATATTTTTTTAACAATGTTATCAAGTAAAGTGACCAGTAAGAAATGGATCAGTGAAGAAACTCCGGATGAAGAGGAGCTTTTCTCTCACTGTCGTGAGATGGAAATGGTTTGTTTTGCAGTTACTAAAATAATATTAGACTCTGACAACAAATGGAAGGGCGCACTTGGCAAAACTAATTCACATTCGTTGTCCAATCGGAATTATATTATGGAATTAGTGAATATACAGGTGAGTGAGCTAAGGAACGTCTTTTGTATATACATATACTTACACCTTTAACTGAAAAAAAACTCTATCCTACTTATTATAACTTGCATTTTTGTAAAGAGCTAGATTACTCATCTAGAGTAATCTAGCTCTTTACAAAAATGGAAGTTTTTTAAAACTATGGAGTGAAAGAATTAAAGGAATGAAAGTAAAAAAGAAAAGTAAACCAGTAAAAGCAAAACAATATCAGCTGATTCATTCAGTTCCAAATGTAATCGTTAATCGATAGCGGTGTCGGTACAAATGAACCTCGCGTTACTAGTGTTACTACGTAGTATTGTTTAATTTTCTTAATGAATTTCAGGTATTAGATCAAATAATAGAATATTTAACGAAATTAGTGAAATCATTTTACAAATTGAATCCTAAGTTAGCGCGATTGAAAAAGGATAATGGGCTTCTTCTGAGTAAACATGATCATATTTTTGATAAATTGTGTAGCATACGATTTGTGATGTTACAAACTATACATGGGCTCATAACCACAATATTGAATACTTGTCTGCATAGAGAAGACTCGAGGAAAATGATTGAATCCTGTTTGAGGTAGGATTTTTTTTATCACTGTACTTTTCAGAAACTTAAATCAAGCATCTTTGACAGTCGTAGTCGTTACGGGTCCTCAGCAGCTCGAAAATCTGACAGCCAGTCATAGCAAGGGGTATTATCGTATTGCCCAGTTACTGGGTTGTGGAGGTCATATAGGCAGTCGCTCCATGTAAAATACTGGTATTCAGCTGCATCCGGTTAGACTGGAAGCCGACCCCAACATAGTTGGGATAAAGGCTAGGCAGATGATGACTTTTCAGAAACTTATTTTTTTGTCTTTGTGATCGTTTTACTTTAGGATATATATTTTTCAGTCTGGTGGGAATATACAACGACTTGATCGGATTAAGTTATAAGAAATTCGCAGCAAAATTTAATATCGGAAGCAACTCATATCCTAACGTCATTAGCGAAACGAAAAATCTCACTTTGACGAAGATTGTGCAAGTAAGAAATAAGTTTTTTTTATATGTTTCTCGTCGCTCACACAAAGCTTGTTTCGTTGTTCGGTCTGTACCAAGAACCTTTGAATTGATTTTACGGATAACATTCTCATGGCCCCCTGCATCAGTTTGTATAAACTTAACATATCATCAAGTACTGCGCAGTTACTTCCTAAGTTACAAACCCTTCCTGAATAGCAATCGATACCTACTATTGTTCGGAAAACACGATTACCCTTAGGTATAGGAAATTGATGGCGACATTGAATGCCTCTAACTGATGGCATAGATAAGTAATACGATTACGAACAATAGGTAGAAACATATTCAACTATAAATCTATGATTTTATTATCAGTACAGTATGAAAGCTCATGTACCTACGTAATATTATTTTATCTTATGTAGAACCTAGTTATACTCGTACAAAGGAAACCATGACTACTGCCGTATGCCATTAAGTAATTCTGGGAAGTCCCAGAATTCGATCCTTATTAGCGACACTATTCTCGGATGGTGTAATAAGACAGGTTTTTTTTTCATAATCAATGGGTTCGATTCCAGGATTTTCAAAAATCCTATGATGCAGTTTTAGTTTTCATCAAAACCACGGCTCCTTTGACTACTTTTCGCTATTATTCGTAGCTTTGCATTTGGCCATCCACGCCCACTTGACAAGTTGACCCTGTAGTGGAAAGGAACACAGACGCTGGCAGAGAGTTCTACACTTTCGCTCTGCGGATAATAAATGTGCGCTGAATACGACTGATATAGTTTTAAACCGAAAACGATACATTTCTTTCACAGGTTCTGTCCAAAAGCCGCGCTGAAATCAACTGTCAACGTCTGATAAACTGCTTGGTTAAAGTATATCAACCTGCACACAACTCCGATAATGATTCAAGTTCCAGTTCGGCTGAGAGTTTAGAAATATATCAGTAAGTAATACATGTACCTACTGGATGTCTTACATCTAGCTATGGACTGAGAAAGTTCTTGATTATTGAGAAGGAATGGTTTATTCTTTTGCTAAACTACTTTGGCATCCTGCCTGTTCAATTCATTAAGTCGCACGCAGCGTCATGTTCTGCCATCTGCATTTAAGTTCCTATAGACAGAAGGTCATTCACAAGGTAATCCTGCACTATGGAAGGCTTTTGCCAAGGCTGATGCCAATGCTATCCACGTGGCCGACTTATGTCAAAAATGGAAATATCTGTACGACGAAGAAGACTAACAAAGTTTATTAATATTTTCAGCACCCTAACTAAGCACATCACCCCTCCCACATCGACAATGTCTCGAAACACCGTTGATAAACGAAGAGACGCCTTCATAGTAAATAAGAAACTAAAAATGAAGCAAGCGCAGAGCCTAATCGAGTTGAAAAACGAACACAATAAAAGACTAAACGATTTGGTGACTACGCAGAATTCGGATGCGGAAGTACCGTACTTGTCACTCTTGACTAATGAGTACACTTTAGAACATATTTTTAACAACGAAGGTATATTGTTTTGTAAGATTTTTGAAGGCTCATTTTTCTATAAAAATTACATGAAAATCTTTTTGTTTCAGACAATGTAAACAGTATACTGCAAAGCGAAGAGATGTACATAGAAATACTTTTAGATACAGTAGCACATATGTCACCTAATCTACTAGGACCAAATGGTGTCAAGAAATTAAAAAATGGTAAGCATTTTTAAGTCCTCGATCAGCCGTTCTTTGTCACCAAACTAAAAAAGCCTATCAAGTGCCTGTCATCAGACATGGCTAGAGGGTAAAAGCTTTCGGACTATGCAATAATGTATAAGATACTGGCCGATTAATCCTGGAATACAATATTTGATGTTTTGAACCGAAATTACGCCTTAACTCTTTTGTTTTTTTAAGGTCGCATTCAGGCTAGCAAAAAGGCTGCGCACAAAGTAACTGAATACTACCAAAACATACTTTGGGGCGATGTTGGTAGCTGTCTCGAGCACATCGTTCTTTGGTGGTCTCATTATCCCTTGGCTATGAGGTAAACTTACGTCTTAATAAATTATAGTATGTAAGTAATCATTTTAATCAAATATCATCAAAAAATTCGTCCACATCACTGTCAACAGGAAAAGTTCCCAAAAGGCTGGCAGCACTGCCGCGTTGTATGGCAATGCTGATTCTTTCATCAAAAAATAGGCCAGCCCTCTGAGCTCTGGTCACGTGAAGTGATAGTTTTTTTTTTTAATTCATTTTATTTTGACTCCTTACAGGTCACCAAGTACTAGCCAAAATCTACGAGAGTGGTTATTTGCGACTTTCAATGTCAACAGTAAGTTAACAATACCTACACTTATCTATCGTAGTAAATCAATTTTAATAAATCTTTCACCTCCTTCTTCGTTTCAGATACCCCAGAATTAATTCTATCGTCATTGAGGATATTAGCAGACGCATTAGGATGCCATGTTACGTCAACATCTTGGGATAAATATTTTGGGTGGGTAAAGAAATTTAATCCACCTCATATAAAATATAAAACATCTATTTAAATTTTTATAACCACGTTTTTATCTATTTTAGCGCAACTCTGACTACAAATTTACAGTTGACAACGCTAAAAATCAATCCCGAAATATCGTTATACATAACTGAGGTAAGAATTTCGAAGAAGCAATATTATTATTATTTTAATACTTTGTACTTATTTCATTTAAATACATATTATTTATATTTTAAAATCACTACATAGTATACAACAAAGTCGCTTTGTCTGTCCCTATATCCCTATGTATGCTTAAATCTTTAAAACTGCGCAACGGATTTTGATGCGGTTTTTTTAATAGATAGAGTGATTCAAGAGGAAGGTTTATGTGTATAATTTGTCGACATATTATGCGGGCGAAGCCGCGGGCGGAAGCTAGTATTTATATAAAACAAAAAAAAACATTTCAAAATATAAGAAAAAGTAGCCCACCGGTATCGGGACCATGGCCCAAGCTACCGGTGGTTAGGGCTCCTGAGAGAAGGAACCTACTAACTATGCGTGCTGTGCTTATACCGCGTTATGGATCAAGCCCTTGATCCAGCTGCCTAACGAGAGCCTCCTCAGATGTTGTTGGAGGCTCTTGGTCACGACTATCGGCACAATAACTGCTGTATTCACATCCCACATGTCAACAACCTCGCAAGCTAGGACAGTACCTACTTATTTGATTTTTATATTTTTCAGAGCACAGAATCAGGCGCAAGTTTTGCGTTAATGTTGCAAGCTTTAGTGATGCTGAACAACCAGTGTGAAGTTACATGGGACTACATTCTAGGAGCACCATTAGAAGACCTACCCATTGTGGAACAAATACCTATCCTACATCGACTAGGTAAGATTGTTGAGCTTATGTGAAATAATGCCATGACTTAGGGCAAGACTGACAGAGCGTTCAGAGCGTCACATACAAATGTGAACAGAATTTATTTTAAATAAAATTCTAATCGGTGTGAAACGCTTAATCACTTTCGACTTATACGAATGAACATTATGCCTATAATAATAAGGTTCACATTTGTATCAAACGCTTACTTAGCAATGTTCCGCTATTCAGACAAAATAGGGTCAGGATTTGCTGGAATCCGGACCGTCCGAACGAATTATGAAGTTACGAGTTTAGCCCGTTTGCATTGTTTCAGATCATTCTATCCACACATACAGACTCTGGTGTCTAGCGGAGACGCGACGCCTAGCTAACTTATGGGAGATGAGAGATTTCTTCCGCATCGCACACAGTGATATGCAAGCGTGTATGGAGCAACTCATCAACTTAAGATTTGCCGATCATACGGTCACTATCGAATCAGGTGTGTCACAGTCAGTGTCTGTGGTTTAGTAAAGTTAAAACTTATATTGGAAATCTAATGATAAATTCCGGTTGCAGGGAAAATTGGAGTTCACGAAAATGTATGCGCCAAAATGAGAGAGAAATTAGTGTCCGAAGTTAAAGTCAATATACAAAAACTTAAGGTAAGTTTTACAAAAGAGAAGAAAACTAGGATACATTAAAAACGGACTGTATTTACGCTTAACCTTTTGAACACCATTGTCACATTTACGTGACAAGCAAGCTCATGCCCTGTAAGCCAACGACACAAATATGTGACAATGCCAACAACACTATAACACGGAATAAACAATTAAATCATTACTTTTGTGAGTGTTTATATAGATTTATTAAAAATTGAAGCTCTCATACGTATTTAATGACATGAACCAATTAAAAGACACCAAAGATATTTGGAAATTCATGATAACAAGAAGAAATAAATTTGTAGCTTGGCGTGGACGGCACGGGCGTGCGTTTATACTCTGGCGTTTAAAAGGTTTAATTTCAAAATGCTCTCGTCTAAACCGCCATGAAGTTTTTTGTTCAGGAGTACCATAGACACAACGATTAGAACATTATTCAACAATAATAAGAAGCATCCAACCTTTCAGGAAGCGACAGAGGAGATAATACATGTGCTATCCTCAGTATGTGCAACCACGAGTTTGGCGCACTTGACCATGATATTTCCGAGCAACGCTGAATGGCGGCTTGTTATCAGACCACCGCAAACTATCAACTCAATTTATGTACACGAATTTTTAAGTAAGTGAAAAAACATTTTGTTTTATTAATAAATTTTTTCCCCACAGCTGGGCAAAGGACTTCTCCATACTGTCATGCTTTGTCTTCGCCAGCCTAATGATCAGGAACAAGAAGACGCCCGTCTTCAGAAACCCACAGCGTGACGAACCTGGCATCTGCCCCGATGCATCCTATAAGTGTGACCAGCCCGATCTCACATCAGCCTCGCAGACTGATACAAACTGACTAACAAATTTAGCCACCGTGCATTTTTATTATAAAGGCTTAAAATATCAAAATAATTATTACTCACAGAAAAAGTTTTTATGCAGTTTTGAAGCTGACATACTGGCTATCATTTCGGTGTCGCAATTGCTCTAAATTTTAATGAATCCAATGAAAATCAGAGTTTGTTGAGACCTTCGAACAAAAATACGCAGGCTGGCTCGATTTAGGTAGGCGGAGGCGGAAGAGATAATAATTTACAGCAAGGGAGAATTTGTAGTTCTTGAGATTTTTGCTTTTTTTTTACTATTGCATAAAATCGCATGCCTGCAGTCTGTCTCTGCCCCGATACTTAACTTCTATTATCTTGCACATTTTAAAGGTCCATTCACTCTACCCCACGTAATGTGTCAAACAGCCATTTTTTATTTTTCACGATTTATTGTCACTTCCAGATAAAATGTTGTTGCCAGTAATAATGGCAACACAAGACATAACGACTTTGAACATGGTGCTCAGACTAATGTGCGAGTCGTGGCTACATCATATCTACGTTGCTAAAGTTAAGTTCACGTAAGTATTTAGAAGACATTCCAACTGACTGAAGAATGTTATTCTTCTTCTTTTTAGTGTGGTTAGTGACTAACCTGGTGTCAGAGTTTTTATGGTGCCCAAGGGCCTCTGACTGAGCTTCACATGCTGTTGAGAAATATCTCTCAGGCATGCTCTCTCAAGAGTATTATGAAAACACATAAAAAATATCCCTATTTTATTGTTCTTTTACAGGAAGGATGCCGCAATGCAACTTTTGCATGATTTTAACGAAGTAAGGAACTGGCTGAGCGAATGCAAACACCTTGCAACCGCATCGAGGAAACAAATTCTACAAAATGAAGTCCTCAGGTAGAAAACATAAAATGGACCTTATGCCGTGCAAATTAAAGTTCATATAAAAAATGAGTACGTTTTATGTATTCAGGAGGTGTGAAGGTGTGGGTAGATTGCTGCTGCATGCTCCTGGAGATCTGATATCGATGCACGACTCCACGATGCAGTCTGCCCAGCAAGTTCGGAAGGAAGGTAAGTAATCCAACGATCTAGAATCAACTTCAGTATTCCATAGAAAATGTATAGAGCCTGAATGATATTTTTTTTGGGCATTTTCTGAAAGTGCCGGTTCGTTGCAAAAGTTGTAGGATTACTTTCTAAGTCAAGTTTGGAAATCTATATATGTATGAAAATGACAAACCAAGTTGTAGAACTTGCCTGAGAGCAATCCTACAACTTTTCTGCCATATTAACTATTGTTCCAAATGCTTAGTACTTACCACACGTACCATTTTTTTTCGTTGACTTTCAGAAAAGGCCTAAAATTTACAGTATAAATGAATCAATAGTTATTCCCACGTTCCTAAATAGAGAGAACAGATCCAGGTGTGAATATAACATTCAGAATTTCCGAGCTTTAGAAAAATAAAAAGTCTGTCATAAACTCACTCGGGTATAAGTGACAGAAATGACCCTCTACGGTGGTTCCCAAACATATTTTGTCTACAGCCCACTTTGAGAATAAATTATTTTTAGCGCCCCCATTTTTCATCTATGTACAGACGCCAGCACATCAAGCTATCCCTAACTGTCAAATTTTCTCAATTAAAAATTAACCTTATGTCTTTGCAATAAAGTCGAAATACTATCAAAGAAATTTGACAAATTGTGGTAACTTGATATGCTGGCCTCTGTACTTAAAAACCACATCTAGATGAAATTACAAATCGCACCCTAAGCCTTTACGCAACGCCCCCATTTTTTTACTGCCATTTTTTTAGGGCTACAGCGCCCCCTACAAGGGAGCGTTAAAACAAGAACTTTTTGAGGACCCATGTATCCGTTGTGGCATATTAATCGGCGGGGTACTGTAAAAATAGTAAACATTCTTAAATAGACCTACAAACTTTGAAAATAAAGTTCATTTTCCTCTTTCCAGTCACAGAAAACGATACCCCGGAACAACTCATGCCTGCCGAGATGTATGTCCCCAATCAGAAGCAGTGGCTAACGTTACGCGCTAAGAAAATGAAAGGACCAATTGCTTTTACACTGTGCTGCATCGTATTAAGTTGATGTAGTTAGAAACTATAAATAAAATATATATATTACAACATTCAATGTCATTTATTATTTGTCCTTAATTAAATATTGAGATGAACTTAATAACTATATGATTCTACATACATAAATGAATATTTGGAATCTATTTTATTTTGACATTTTGTTTAAATAGACAGATAAAATTGATCTTATATCTTTTGCCACTTTGTCACACACCAGATTTTTTGCAATTTTTTTTTACGATTAATACGAGTATTTTTAATTCCTTTATGGGAGGTTATATTACATTGATCGAAACACACGGAACACATCGATACGACATTTATACACAGGTCAATGACATTAAAACATCTATACTTCCTATTAAAAGACTTTATAGAGAAGCGGAGAACTAAAATAGCACAAATAAAAATGGCTTTAAACAAAATACAAAACTTATTTCTAAGTTAAAAAAAATAATGATGTTTGTCCTTACTGGGTAGGTTTTCAAGCCGTTGGTGGAGTAATAATTTATGATTTAAATTTTTCACACATCTATACCAGGGATGTTGCGGGTATTTGCATCCGAAATTGCGGAGTTTCGGCATTTATTTACACCTCACATCGGCATCCGTATTAATCAACGCGGAGTTCATGCGGATGCAGAAGGACAGAAAAGGGTGAATATGAATAAAATCATAATCAACAAAATATAATTCAATATAATTTAAATCATTTTGATTTCTATTCATCATTTTCGCGATATAATAGCTCGTGGCTAAATAATAACAGTCGGACGGTTCGATTCATCAGGTTAAGCTACGCTTTCTGGGGTTGGTCTGTAGATGGGTGACCATCTTTACTAAGACTCCTCCGTGCCTCGGAAAACATATTAACCCGCTGGTCTCGGCTGTTAGTCGTGGATCTTTAACAGTCGTTACAGGTCGTCAGTAGCCCGGAACTCTTGACAACCAATCTTACCAAGGGGTATTGTATTACCCTGTTACTGGTTGTGGAGGTCATATAGGCAGTCGCTCCATGTAAAATACTGGTATTCAGCTGCATTCGGTTAAACTGAAAGCCGACTCCAACATAGTTGGAAAAGGAACGACTAGACAGATAGATGCCGCCTTGACGGATCCCTTCAAAAATTTCAGATCCGCAGATATGAGCCGCCAAAAAGCCGCATCCGTGGATGTAAAAATTCTGCATCCACAACATCCCCGCTCTATACCTCCCAAAGGTACAAATTTGTGACTCAGAGGTAGAACGACCAATAAAATATACTTAACTTATGGTAATAACTACTTGACAATTGATTAATATTGTATTGAAAATATTACTTGAGTGACAAAGCGTGTTGATTTATCTACATTAAAATATGATGCTTAAAACTAATGACATTTAATACACATTCAGTCAATGACTAAACCAGTCTCTAACTAAGCATTTGATGCTTCACCATGTCAAATTCTCTACTTCCTGGTCAATTCTAACGATGGGGTTTTGAGTCGAAGTGATAGAGCGAGACAACTCTATGTAGAAGCTACATGCTTGAAAGAGAGCGAAATAGTCACGAGCCCCATTTCTTAATATCTTAACCGTACGTTGAAATTTACAGATTGTCATATTCCTGTATTTATTCTTACACTCAGAATTTCACTTAACTAGAGAGGGGACGGGTGTAGAGGGGGAAAGCGAATGAGCACGGACCTCTCGCTCTAGCGAATGACGCCTCTAATGCCGATATTAGAGATATTCATTTTTGTTTTAGGTTCACCGACAAAATTAAACAGGAATGAACGGTACATCTGCTACATTAATTTTTTTGGTAATTGTGTAGGCGAGTCGAAGATAACGCGAGTAGCGCGAAATATAACATCGTTATATCGGTTCACAAATGATTTTTTTTTTTACTTTTGTTTCATTTTGTGTTCAGTTTTACTTCGCGTCTTATGAGAGGCAAAAATAGACAAAAAGTGAAGCGGCTCATATCGACTTAGGGGACAGAAAGAAACAGAGATACAGAAAAATGTAGATCCGAGCGCGATTGTATGACGTCACCCCATAGCTCATAAATATCACTAATCATCATCTGAATCAGATCGTCGACACTTCTCCTTCAATTTCTCATACTCATTCCGCCTAATCAAATCCTCTTTTATCTTCTGCATATCGCTTAGAAGGCTGCTTACCTGAACGTTATCCAACTTCTCGTCATGTATTGAGGAATCGCTATCCAAGCCTGAATCGTCGTTAGATTTGTTCGGTGCGACGACTTCTGCGTCGGACAATGCGTGGGTGGATTCCTCTGAGCTCTCGTACTGTTTGTCGAGACGATACGCTTTGGGCACTTTGTCATCTATTTTCTTGCGATTGCGCTGAGATGCGTCTTGTGAGTCATTGTTACCGCCGTCGGCGCATTTCTTTTTTTTGCGCATGCTCTTTGCGATTACTCTCTTCTGGTGGTCCAGTTGTGGAAATAGTTCTGTGCGAAAAAAATAAATATTTGAAAATGTTCTTAAAACGTCTTTACGATAGGCCGATACGATCGATTGAACGCTTTTGGTACAAGCCTTTTTGCCAATACTGATGACGTCTGAAAAGAAAGTACTAGAAGTAAGACTTGTTGTGAAGAGAGGACGTTTTGCAACTCTCATTTTCCAAGTGTTACTTTCTAATATTCAAGTGTCAGCAGAATGAGTTTTATTCTTGCGAGCCAACTAAACGTCTGTATGAATATTATTGCGCACACGCACTCTCTCACATCACCAAAAAGTACAACTACGCTGTATAAATGGGGCTCCATTCAATAAGTGCAGTAATATGAAATATGCATGTGATTCAAACAAGAGTCAAATATCTTTTTTTTAACTTTATTGTTTCAGAATTATTTTTAGTTAAAAATTTTTTAAGCAAGAATTTCATTTTAAAGTGTCATATTGCCGAGGGAATTTCAAATGTTTGAAACGCGTCGCCAACGCGACTTGGTCAAAGCGAATGTTTCGTAAAAACCAAGGAAGCAAATGCCAAATCTCTGAGTGCGTGATACTTCTTGAACCTTATCTCACAGACTATGACGTCACACTAAGCGCGCCAAAACGGCGGGCGTTTAAAGTTCCCGGTTGAAAATTTTTAATACTTTACGGTTTTTTTCGTGTTGAATATATTCTTACCATTATAAAAAATCATGCATAGTAATATCCCTATTGCATTACGTACCGTGCGCACAGCTCAATGCCATTTCTGCCGCATTCATCTCAGCCTCTTGTATGGAGTGTCCGCGCGCCGCCGCTAGTCGCTGTCCGCGGAAGTACACACCCACTGTGTATACACGCGTGTTGGTGGGTCCTAAGCACTCGATCACCCTGGAAGATACCATTCAGGATAATGTTGAAAGGAGGTAGGTACGGAGAAGTTAGTCTTACAACCATTTATAACAGTCAAAAAATTATAGCACATCAACTTGGCCATTACACTTTAGCATCGACTCGAATTAACCTCTCAAATGGCGTATGAACCCCGTAGGTTCATAAGAAAAATTCTCTTGAAACGACAATAAATATAACCGTTAAAATTGTTGAGCTCTTATAAGCTTCAAACTTCTAATAGGCGAACATCTAACGAGTTAATATGCAAATGGAACAAGGATTAGATACCGAATGCAACGGGTAAGTTCGATCCTCTCAGTCATGCAATAGACGTCCGAATTCGTCACGGCTAGGAGAATTATGTCGGGCGCCCGAATTTGTGATATTTGCGCCTTGTCTCTTTCTTGTACAACACAAGATAGAACATAGTCTCAAACTATCTATGGTATTAATCTATACTAATACTAGCTGTCCCTGCGAACTTCGTTCCGCCTTATAATTTTTTTTTTTTTTTAATCTAAACCATCCTCAAAGCCACTGTAACACACACAACAAATTTCATTAAAATCGGTCCAGCCGTTTAGGAGCAGTTCAGTGACATACACACGCACAGAAGAGTTATACTACTCTGTCAAGAAAGTACCGGGAAAAGATCAATAATACACAAAATGTCTGTTATTCATCCAAATTTATTTTATCACCTTCAAAGTATGCTCCTTTAGAAACGATACACTTGCGCCAACGAATAATCCATTCATCAAAACATTTTTTAAACGCTGCTTCCGGAATTGAGTTCAGTTCTCGCCGCGAATTCTCCTTTTTCGGTTTCGGTTCAGTTGGAAGGCGCCACTCCGAAGCTTGTTGACGAGTTTGCATGTCAAACTCGTAAACCCACGTCTCGTCACCAGTAACAATGCGTTTCATGAATGTTGGGTCCGAACTGACTCGTTCTAGCATGTCCTCAGCGACTTTCATGCGATTGAGTTTTTGGAGAAAATTCAGATCTTTTGGGACTAGCCGAGCAGCAACATGTTTCATACCCAAATGATTAGTTAAAATGGTACGGATCGACTCGTGAGATACAGAAAGTTCGGCGGCTATCTCTCTCAGAGTTGAATGGGGATTTTCAGTCACTATTTTCTTCACTTTTGCGATGTTAACTTCAGTTGCAGACGTTGACGGCCTACCAGAGCGAGGCAAATCTTCCATCACATCTCGACCGCTTTTGAACGCTTTGAACCACTCATAAGCACGAGTTTTTGATAAAGTCGATTCACCGTAAGCCTTCTGTAACATTTTCAGTGACTCCGAACACGAAATTCCATTGGCGATGCAAAATTTAAGACAAACTCTTTGTTCGATATTTTTGTCCATTATGAAATTCGCAATACACACTATATAATATGATATTACTAAAACCAGCACTGTATTTAATATAAATAACAGATGCAACTCAAACTCCGCGCCAAAATGGAAAACAGTTGTGCCAATCTAACAACTACAAAAAAACCAAAAATTTGAATTTGGAACCATAAACAAATCATCCATTCCCGATACTTTTTTGACTGAATATATATATAAGATTATAAAGCTGTTGTTTGTTTGAACGCGCTAATCTCTAGAACTACTGGTCCGAACTGAAAAAATCTTTTTGTGTTGGATAGTCCATTTGATGAGGAAGGCTGCTATGTAACATCACGCTTCGACCAAAAGGAGCCAAGCAGCGGGTGAAACCGCGCGGGAGCAGCTAGTTTTTAATATAAGAAGACAAACGAAATACCTTTGCCCCGCAGAAGTACAATAGTAAAATAAACACAACACTTACTTGTACACCGGTATATCGGGTTCCCCTCCCTCCATAGACCGCAGCGTGAGGCAGCACTGCTGTAGCTTGGACTTGGGGTCGTTCCAGTGCTGGTTCATGATGAACTCCTGCAGCCGCGGGAACAGGCACGCGTTGCAGAACGCTTGGCAGTAGTCTAGATTCTAGAATAACGAGTAAAATGTATATCAGTATAATACGTTGATCCAAAAAGGCCACACACATATTTTCTTATCCGATCAGGAAACTACTTTTCTTATCCGAAACCATGCCTGGTAAGAAGGTAAGAAGAGAGAGAGGGGGGGGGGAAAGAGAAGAGAGAGAAGGTAAGTAGAGAGAGAGGGAGAGAGAAGAGAGATGGGGGGAGAGAGAGAGATAAAGAAGTTCAACATACTTTATCGATATACAGTGCACCGAGGAACGCTTCAAGCAGATCGGCCTTATGTTTCTTAGTGGTGGGCTTCGTTTTAGGGTTGTTGTATATCGCGTACGTGGACATGTCGAGATCGTCGCACACCATCGACTGAGTGCGGTTGTTGACTAGAGATGAACGGAGTAGCTGAGAAGTAGAATAGAATACTCTTTATTATGTACACTATAAATATTACCTAGATAGGTAGTTTCGTAAATATTAGTGTGGGGATAGACAGAAGACTAAGGAATTTGTACGTGATTTACATGAAATATAAGAATGTGACGTCACAGATTTTTAGAATCAAATGGGATACTTATTAGCATTACCTAAATGCAATTTTACAATATTTAATTTATGTACGGTGATAGAAGTTTTTAAGTAGAGCGGTCTTTTATCTACCTGATTTCAAATTTTATTTTTGACAGCTTCAAATAGTCAATTCATGTTACTCACAGACAGATGTCCCTCGTGATGGTCGGGGAAGTGTCGGTACAGTCTGTCGGACACGACCAGCTGCAGCACCGTGTCGCCGAGGAACTCCAGGCGCTGATTGGAGCCGAGTGTCAAGTGTGTGAAGCCCACGGAACGGTCGGTGAATGCGCGAGCCAGGAGACGAATGTGCTTGAACTGGACACCTAAGGAAGAACACATATCCGCGACTTTTAAGAACTTCATAAAATTGCATAAGTACATAGTCATAGTCAAAGTCAAATCATTTATTCCAAATAGGCACAAGAAAGGCACTTTTGAACGTCAAAAATTACATAGTTTCATTTAACGAAACTATGTACAGTCGCGTTCATAAGGCCAAACCCTATTTCTGGAAAATAATCCAATACGGTAAAGTAGTAGGTTTAAAGGTCAACTCTCACGTGTAAGTCAAAGTTTTAAAAGTATTATTGACATGTGATGTAACTGCCCGCGTAACAAGTTGTAGGTCGTGGGTTCGAAACCAGACTGGCGCTTTACTTTGTGTAAATAATTCCTTCACTCGCTCTCAAAACGGTGAAGGAAAACATCGTGAGGAAACTGGCATGTCCTAGTACCAAAATTTCGAAGGCATGTGACATCTACCGACCCGCAGTGGGTCCGTGGTGGATTACGGCCCACTCCTTCTCGAAGAGAGGAGGCCTGTGTCCCAGCAGTGGGCACATTATAGGCTGATTATGAATATTATCATGAATCAAAAATTTTTGCAATCTATATTAATAGAAAGTCGTGTTAGTTACACTATCTATAACTCAGAAACGGCTGAACCGATTTGGCTGAAAATTTGTGGGGAGGTAGCTTAGAACCAGGAGACGGACATAGGGTAGGGTAGGTAGGTAGGGTAAAGTCAAAGTCAAATGATTTATTTCAAGGTAGGTAGGGTAGGTACCTAGGTAGGTTAGGTAGGGTAGGTAGGTAGGTGGGTAGGGTAGTTAGGTAGGGTAGGTATCATAAATAAGACAGGACAACGTTTGTCGGGTCAGCTAGTGTTTTTATAAACTAAAGAAATAAAACGTCCTGTAAGGTAAGTCTGCACTTGCAACCATACATAAATTTTTTTCCCTAAAACTGAGTTCCTTTACGAATCTGAATGTTCTAAAAGAATTGCATCTCTTTTATTTTGAAAAAGAAAAAACAACATACCGATAGAGTTTTCGAAATGTGTAAGACGCTGTAGAAACTCGAAGTCCTTGACATATTTCCTGTCGCCAAGCGGCTCTTGTTCTTGCAGCGGGTGCGCTCTGTCTTTCACCCACACTTCTAGCAAATCTGGCTCTTTATGCCATAATGCAACAGCGAACACGCGGTCTGCAACCTAAAGAAAGAAAAGGAATAACGTGTGGCGGAAGCAGAAAAGCATTTTACTAAACTAATATATTTATTTATTTAGTACATGGAGGACTTACAGCTAACAAAATAATAACAAAAAGGAGGAAATAGTCACCAGAGAGCCAATTACAGGTCCTCACGTTTAGAGTTAGAAATAATAAAAAGTGATGATAAGAGCACACAAACAGCAGCACACGATTTAAATTGAAGTTATCAAGTTAAACATTTAAACATTACACATTTACTAGCAAGCACAAAAATAAAAGAAAAGAATGAAAAGAAAACTGCTTAAAATAACCGCTGTCACTTAAAAAATTGGAGGCTTAAGCACCTTCTGGCTGAGTTCACACTAGTTGCGAAAGGATCCAGATCATGCCGCTTGCATATCTCATTTATATAGTTTGTTAGATTAAACAAGGGACCTACTTAGGAGAGTGGAACCCATTAAAATTAACAAATTCCAATTCGGGGCTGACACCAAAATAAAAATAAAAAAACATTACTTGGACCCTCCATTGTCCAACTATGCGCACAAAAATGTATAGCAGCTAGTTTAATAAGCTAAGTTGATCTCTTTGTAAAAGCAGTTAATTTTCATGAGTAATTCACTGTCCTAAAGTGTGTCCCTCGTATAACCTATCACATTGTAAGGCACTAAATTAGTACCCGGTGTGATATTTCTAAGATCCAATATGTTTTGTTTGAACTAGCTACAAGATGAATGCAAAATAACATAACAACCCTTATTCCCCGAATACCTACGTGTTGTTGAGACTGACCCTATTAGACGCGGATATTCTAAATAAAATTTGTGGTGAAGGTGTGATATTTCTAAGATCCAATATGTTTTGTTTGAACTAGCTACAAGATGAATGCAAAATAACATAACAACCCTTATTCCCCGAATACCTACGTGTTGTTGAGACTGACCCTATTAGACGCGGATATTCTAAATAAAATTTTATCTAATGTACTGAACAGTTCCGTAGTTCAAAATATTTTTTTTCCATCGAATATCATTTATGAATCCCTCAATTTTTCACCAAAGGGTTCTTCGTCCATCAGAGCCGCACCTCCGGTGCGACACTGTCACTTATGCAAAAATGTAGTTTTTCAGAAGCATTTAAAACTTTGACACACTTTGATGAGATGAACAGCTTATACTACAACGTCAACATTTAACTTTACTTTTGGATAAATATTACTCACTTTATATTGTAAAAAATATACTATACCATTATTTAAGTATTCCAACCCCCTCGTTGTGGCTCTAACGAAAACTTATAACTATAGTTATGTCACATTGAGTTAAAAAGAAAACAAGAAACTATGCGTACTACAAAAGTAACGTTATCGCACCAAGTAAAGGGGTTCCTTATGATCATTTTCAGATATTTAACTCATTTTTGCATTTTTTGCAAAAGTGACAGTGTCGCACCGGGGGTGCGTACTTCACCATCTCCACTTACATCAATCCCAGCATCCAAGAACAGAGATCCCATGAGAGCTTCGAAACAGTTCGCCATAGCGTGTCGCATCACCACCTCGCGACATAGATCCGAACCGTGGGCGTATAACATGTACTGCTCCAGTGTTATGTTCTGTAACAAATTAGATTAGGTTAGCTTTGCTTGGCTTTTGTTGTTGTTAAAGTGAGTTTAAGAGAGTGAACTGACAGTTGCAGTTAGCCCACCAGTCAACCTTGCTTAATCGGCATACTTTTTTGTCATAGTTATTACAGCTTGTTTCGATTAAAAATAAGTGTTAACAATGCATTGTTGAAGTTTCGTTACTTGATTTAAAGTATGCTATAGTGTCACTATATTACGTAGGAGCATACGGTGAAGATCTGCCCCGCTTGGGCGGAGCATCGCTGTGTCCTCGGTAAGGCGATTGGCGGCGACGGCGTTCTCTCGCGTCCGGCGCTGGTCCGGAGCATGTGGAGCGGAGTGGGAGGCAGTCACCTCCTTCTGCGAAGCAGTTATGCTCGTGAAGGAGGTGGCGGGATGGGAGAAGGAAAGGACCTCCCGGCCCAGCCGCCGCGGGAAATGCCCCGGGCGTCGGGAGACGGGGTCAGTGAGCAATAGGTAGCTCACCGTCCGATCAGGATCAGGCCCGTGCCGGATGGCGAGTACATGTTCCACGCGCGCCTCAAGCGATGTCAGCATATGAAGGGACCCGTTAGGACCGAAGCCTGCCGTGTAAGCGGGGTTGTTCGAAAGCACCGCTGCCCCGGAACATAAAGGGCTAAGGATGGAATATGGATGGGTTTTAGTCAGTAAGAGTCTGACAGTCCCTTCCGCACCACCCAGAGCCGTAGTAGTCATATGATTTCCCACCCTCCTCCAGCCTGGAGCAGTCTTTCCAGTTCCTCATAGCTATAAACAATAACCTCGTCTTCCATTCTTCCTCAAACTCACCTTAGCTAACTGCGCCAAATGCTGGTTTTGTACAATTGAAGCCCTGTACGTGGCCAGGCCTCCCTCAGCCAATCCGGGGAACATTCGAAACAGGTGGATGGACGAGAGGAACTCCACCACCGCGTCGCCAAGGAACTCCAGGCGCTCGTTATGCTTTATGTCGGATTCTGTCTCACTGTTCTTGCCGAAGCGGGACATTATA
This sequence comes from Hyppa rectilinea, assembly GCA_951799385.1. Classification (NCBI taxonomy): domain Eukaryota; kingdom Metazoa; phylum Arthropoda; class Insecta; order Lepidoptera; family Noctuidae; genus Hyppa; species Hyppa rectilinea. Next base: position 9,352,052 of record OX637314.1, read on the forward strand.
TTTATTAGGGTTACGATACCTGGAAAAGAGTTAACAGCATTTATTACCAAGTAGTTTCGTTGTGATGCGGTTATAAAATCATTTAAAATTTCGCCAATGAAGCTGAACGCAATCGGCACATTTGAAACAAGTTTAAGACCTGTCAGTGTCAATATTCCATCAAAGAATATAATGACACTAAACGAGGCTTATACGCTGATCACGTTCAGTTTCAATGGTGAAATCTGCCCTTATTAATAATAAGCCCTGCCAATAAAATCACGTTTTTATAAACAAATGTTTATCAACAGATGCTCAACTTTATTGCTCTTAAAATGCACATGCACCTTAATGCTTAACACAGGCACTCAGCGAGTAAGCGGGATTGTCCGAAAGGGTTACCGCTACCCCGGAACATAAAGGGCTAAGGAAGGAACATGGAGGGGTTTTAGTCAGTAAAAGTCTGACACTCCCTTCCGCTTCACCCAGAGCGGTAGAAGTGATTGGATGATTTCCCACCCTCACAAAAAAGGCACATAAATTTTTTTTCTTTCATACTTTGATGTTGACTTTTTAATGTTGCCTACTATTTCAGTTACATTAAAAAAAACTATTTAAAAATGTATCACAACTCACCTTTCTTCCTAGTATAGTGTATCCTCCTATCGCCATACTCAGGTTGCCGAATCCCACAGTTAGTAAGACTATTCCTAGCATGATCAGGGTTTGTTCCAAAGTTCTCCCTGTACGAAGGGTGGGTTAGAGCAGTTTGTAACAGAGCCCGTTGTTTGAACACGTAGCCTATCTTCCTCTCGAGACTTTCCAGGGATTTGTGAAAACGGAGATGTCTGACTAGAACTGGGATTAACATGGCGTGCTGAAAAGTATTATAATAAGGATTATTTTAAACAACCTTAGATGTTTTTTGGTGTTTTTGGACTTGCTGTGTGTCTACTATGTGAATTATTTCTGCGAATTAGAAATTTTTTATCGTGCATTGGCTTCAGCACGTTTTTGCGAGGGCTCGCGAAGTACTACTGACTTAAGTACTGAAAAGTCATCTCGTTTTATCCTACGGCCAGCCAAAGCCCTGCAAATGGCTTCTAATTTCTGGCCAAAGCAATATTTACGAAGCATTAGTATCGAGACCTATGCACATAATATTATGAGCGCTTTCAAAATCTCGTAATAGCCTTAGGCTTGACCGAAAAGGAATAAGTAAATAAAAAGCATCAAGGTCTCTTAACTTCATATCACTTCGAATTAAAACGGAAAAGTAGAACGAGAGAAGAAGCTCACTCAGATACTAAAATGTTCTTTGATGCCAACTATGTTTCAAAACAGATCATATAGCAGTGGTGGTCTAATGGTAACGGCTGCAACTTACGAATTATAGGTCTTAGGTTCGCACCTAAACAGGCGTATTACTTTGTGAAAATTGTTTCATCACCACTGCTTACAAAATATCGTGAGGAAGCCGGCCTGTCCACCATAAATTGGAAGACACAATATAACATCTACCAACCCGCAATTGGCCTGCGTGGTGGATTACGATCCATTCCCTGTCACTGGGAGAAGGCCTGTTTCCCAGCAGTAGGAATATTTTAGGCTGAACATTATGCTGTATGTTTCAAAATATCCTAAACATAACAACATACCTGCACAACATCACACATAAGCCCCGTAGTATGAAACCCTTCAGACGATATAGCGACGGTGACATCCCTCTTCATCTTACTTTGAGTCCTCATTTCTTGCAACTTGGCCTCTTTCGCAGCGAGCTTCTGGCGCTCCTTGAATGACGGCTTCGCCATGTTGGCGATCAAATGTCTGTACTTCACGTAATAACGCCAGGCTTTTTGGTATCTAGAAAAATTACCGATATTTTGTAAATTCTAAATCGATAATCCATTCTATCTCGATAATCGATTATATATCGATAATCGATTCTATATCGATATTCGATTCGGTATCGATCGATTCTAAGTAATATAATAATAATATCCTTGGACATTTCACACAATGCCATATCGTCCCAAGCTAAGCAACCTAATGCTTGTGTTATGGTAACGAGATGGCTGATAAACTACTAAATACATACATATTATAGATAGAAAAACACCCAGACCCGAAGAACAATGTTGTCAGGAAAGTTGTGAGTATGAATGTGGATAGCTATACAAGTAGAGGGAGATCAAAGAAACGATGGATGGATTGTGTGAGAGATGATATAGTTAGAAAGGGAATGACTACCTAGATGATGACTAATAGAGAAGTATGGAAGAGAAAGACATGTTGCGCCGACCCCAAATAAATTGGCATAAGGGCGACAGGAGAATGATGATGAAATTATATTATCGACGGCCTTTTCTTAACTTACTCAGGGTTTCCAGCATAACTGAGTTGCGGTGGTCGTATACCAAAATGTACGATCTCTGGGAAGTAAGTCCTGAGGTCTGTAGAATGCCCAGAAGCGTCGTAAGAGTTGGGCGGACTGCGGTCCAACTGGTCCACTCGCACGGAACATGGCTTCTTGCCTGGGTATGTTACTATCATACCTGGAATATAGAAATTTTGTTACACTAGTGCTTAGCGGAACTGAACTTCACACAACATAACACCACGCATGTAATCCCCGAAGGGTGGAGCAGAGGTGAACCTATAGTATCACATTTCATCAGCCCATGTAACTTTTCAATTACGTACAAAGGGTTCAAATTTGACTCATTACTGACTTTTATTTGATGCCAATATTGTTCCTTTTTTTCAGCCCGCACATAAAAGCGCATATTGAAGAATCTAATGACGTATCATTTATCAAAATTGGTTGAGCCGTTGAGTAGTTACGAGGGGACCTACATACATACAGGCCAAACACATAACCCAACTTCTGGGCTTCGCCGCAGTCGAGTAAAAAAAAAAGATTATGTGATGTATATGTCTGTAAATAGACTTAATGTGCGTGTTTTCTGCAGTGACGTTTATCGATTTAAATGAAGCTAAATTGTGAATAAGAAATCAATGTACCTTTAATCCTGTCAACGAACTTCTGCCAAGTATAATGGTCCATTTTATGAACATGATCCAAAGTCCCTGGTGCTATCAGTAAGCCACTTTCCGCTATCAAGTACTTCAGTACTTCGCACATTGATAAAACCTGCAGAAACATAAATTTAACGAATTATACTCATAAGTTAGAAAATAATTATTTTTTCGATATGTAATGTAATGTAATGAAAGAACTTAGCCATAAGAATAATAATGAATGAAAAGAAAATTGTTTTTTAAAGTCTACAGAAAACAGTAAAGGAAACCCTTTAAATGTTTTACCGTAACCAACTTTAACTGTATAAAAGCGTAACTAATTAAATAAGAACAGCTATAATAACACACACACTGACCTTAGACGCCTGACCAAACACGACCAGTGAGCATGAATAAAAATAATGATAAATGTGAAAGAAGCAAAAGAAGTAACCCTACGTCCTGGGTGAGCGACAAAATGCTATGTGTTACGTTGAGAAGTTATCGAATAGTAGCTATAGCGACAAAAGGTGAGAAGAAAGAACACTCTGTACCGTTAAGCGTACTACGCATTTGTTCGGGTCGGCACATTCGATATTTAAACCTTTTGAACGCCAGAGCAGAAACGCTCGCGCGTGCCCGCCTCCACGCCAAGCTACAAATATAATTCTTCTTGTTATCATAAATTTCCCAATACCCATGGTGTCTTTTAACTTGTTTCATGTCCTTAAATACGTACGAGAGCTTCAATTTTTAAGATATCTTTATAAACACAACGTGAAAAAAAAATCAGCTGTTCCCTACATTTCGATGAGTCACGTGACCAAAAATGTATAGAACAGCTGATTTCATTTTGCGATTTCGGAGTTGGTCCCATAGTAACAACTGTTCAGTTTGGTGGTCTGTAGCATATGCTTTTGTATGTTATACCATTTCGGTTACACCCTGTATGTGACATTGGCGTTCAAGAAACCCGACACGGAAGAAAATACTACACAATATTTGCTTTTTTCGCACGACCGTACCGATGAATACCAACCCGAAAAATTGTGTAGGACGCATTATGAGCGTATATTTAACGCAGACATTGAGGCCGCGTAAATGCATATACGCTGCAAAGCGAGAATCACGCAGAAATGAGTATAGGTATTATCGAAACTACATTGCGTTGTCTGTGTTTTAAATTTAGATGATTGACACGCTGGACTTGGTAGTGTGTTAGGTTAAACGAGGTACATACTTTCAGGTTGTATAGTACAAGCCGGATTGTCCGAAAGGATTACCGCTACCCCGGAACATAAAGGGCTAAGGAAGGAACATGGATGGGTTTTGGTCAGTAAGAGTCTGACACTCACTTCCGCTTCACCCAGAGCGGGAGAAGTCACTGGATGATTTCACACCCTCAAAAAAAAAAAAGTTTGTATAGTAGGTACTCATCACAGAACAGTTAAAGAGGTTAGAAGGGCCTTGTTGGGCGGGACAGGCGCGCCACACATTTGCGCGGGCGCTCCAAACCCAACCGAAATTAGAATCACCGGTCAACAGTCACGCTCTTATTGTGAAAGCGTTCAATTCTCCGCGGAAAAAAAGAATTATGCCGTCTTGCCCAATTAAAACGTGTCGGAAAAGAAGTCAGGAGTGTAATGTGGCCCGAGGAGGGATTTCATTTCACCGGTTACTCCAAAAACCATAAAATACGAGTGATATTTGTAATTATTACAAAAGTATTATGTAGTTTGTAGACAAAAACGATAAAATCGCATTCAGATGCAAAATTATACATTGCTTGCATTACATTGGTACGATCTTGCACGACGTCAGCGGTCGCGCAATGTAGTGTTGTTCCAAATTGTAAACAATGTCGATATTAAGATGTGTATACGAATGATTATTGTCAGTAATATAACAATGAAAATAAATTTGTTTATATTAACACCAATTATTGTATAATGTGGATTATTAATTTAGTTTCTTAGTTCGTTTTTCGTCTAAAATCAAATTTACGATGCAAACACTTTTTTTTAATTTTACAAAAGATCCAGCTACAAGAAAACTGTGGTTTGAAGCAACTGGTAGAATTTAATGGATACGTACTAAATGTAGCACAATTTATGTTTGCAACATTTTGCAGAAAATGATTATGTAACGCGGGTGAAACCGGCGGGCACAGCTATTATTAATAAATTAACATGCCACAATTAATAAATACTTTTTCACGGAGTAGTTCACAATAAATTAATTAGATTATATTATGTTAATTCGACTTAGCATTCGATATGGACGTGAAATTTTAAATTTCTTTATAGTTTTTTTGCATATTGTAGCGTTGTTTTACGTTTTATGTTATTCAAAATGCTATTTTTCTTTCTTTCATTATTATGACGTAAAACAGAGCTGCAACTAGCATAAAACTAAAGAAAATTAAAATTTCGCGGCAGTATCGGATGTTCCCCCTTATTTGACTTTGATTTAAGTTTATTTATATGTAATTAGGAAGTTATTCGTACCGTATCTGCAACTTGAAAAAATGCAAAACTTTAATTAACTAAACTACAGTAATTTTATCGACATGATTAATCGACCTTTTGGTAGCCGTAACATATATGAGAAATAAATTGCTTTTACACGTGTGTGAGTGTACGTCCAGAGCAGTATTTGCGTTAGTGTGACAACCAATAGTAAACACGCGATCTAAGTGCGTGTGGTTTATTTGTGTGTGTAATGCGCGTATGTATTATCTCTTGCTTGTAGTTGAGAGACAAGAGTGGGAGACATGCGGCGACACGCGTTCTAATACAAATCAGGAACTACTTCCATTCTAACTTCTTTATCTGTTCTGTGGTACTCATGGCAATCAAGAAAACCAAGGGACAAACTCGGAAATATTAAAAAAAAAAAATCTGCTGTTCCGTACATTTTGACGAATTATGCGAACATAAATGTACTGAACAGGTGATTTTTTTCCTGATTTCAGGTATAGTTCCATAGTCAAAGTTGTTCATTTTATGAGTGTAAAGTATGTCCCTCGTTTAATCTAACACACTGTATAAGTCATCTAGTTCCTAGATTTTTTTTAAACTTGTCGCGCACCTAGGACATACGGAGAGGATAGTAAAACAGTTAATAGTCCTTTAGAACGAAATTGATGACGATAAGAGACAAAATAAAAGAAATAAGCCAATATACCTCACATCCGCCTTCTGGTAGGTATCTCACGAATCTCGGCATGAAGTGGAACTGCGAGCATGTTGTGTCAGTACCTTTACCCAAGTCTAGATCGACTAGCTCCAGCAATTCGTAGAATAGGAATTCCTCTGAAAAATATTACGGTGAAACGGAATAAAACACTAGTCACTCGGCAGACGACGGCAGAAGCGAATGACTGACTTTGGTTCAGTCTAGCTTTAAACTTTCTCTAGTAATGTGAGAAAGAGTTCTGAGAAGTGGGGAAGGCACAGCGCCACTCTAGTGAGATACGATAAAACGAAAAAAGGTTTTAATATACACGGGTAATTAGATCAAGTAGACCATATACTCGCTTAGCTACATCGGAAAATTTAATTTTCGATATTTCGCTCATACAGCCATGGTAAAAAGCCAGCTATGAATTAAGAACATATTAATAATACTGTGGTTAATCGCCTGCCGTTGGAAGAAGGCCTGAGTTTTATGTACGTATATTAATCGTCAACTCGACAACAATAATGACACTAATAAAGGAACGAAACAATAGATAGAGCCATGGGGTAACATACTGGGAAATTACATTCCATTATATCTAATTCTTATACAGAGTTGATATGACAGAGGGTCGTGTCGGTCGAGGAGGTTAAATTACACTACGTATCTACTATACCGACTATACGTGTTTAGTATTAACTCGATACGACACAAAAATAAAAGCACCAAATTTTTATTTTTTTTCTTTCAAACTAACTGAATAGCTTACAAATCAGGGTAAAACGCAACAAAAACTGACCTTGAAACAAATCGGCAACATGCGCGCGCGCCGAAGCGCTTTTAGGAGATACATCGTGTTCAAACGGGGCAAAAACTTAAAAAAATCAATTGCGACTAAACTACTGCTCCTAATTAATTGATTTTTGGTACAGAGCTTTAAAATGGTACCTAGTATACGCAGTTTAAAGGAAAGCCCCTCTGTCTTATGAACTCTGTATAAAGTTTCGGCATAATCATAATTAAAATAAACGCTTACCAAACAGATCCAGTTCTTTCACAGTAAAGTTTTGCGGCGGTGGTTCCTCCACATACAGAATAGTGTACTCAATATTGAATCGTATCACTTTACAAGTCGGTAACTTAGCGAGTTTGTAATGAGAAAACATTGAGAAACCAGAGAATAGGAACTCGTGCTCATCGTGAGCTATTATAGTCGGTGATTTTATTAAGAAGTTTGTAGGCGGAGACACTGTTATTCTGGAAAGGATAAATGATTTTATTTTTGTAAATAAGTTTCAACCAACAATTGTGCACGTCAAAGGTGTTGCAGTTACATGTGTTATAGTTTTTTTTACATGACATGTTGGCAAATATGCCGTCTCCGAAATTCCAGTAGATCGAAAGAGTAATGTACCTTTTATCACCTGCAACACCAAAAGATTTGCCAATGTTTTGGTAACATTAGAAATCAAATGGAAATGTCTATAACGTCTATGATTTCACTTGCACCAACAACTTTACTAGAATACAACAATGTTTTTTGGCAACCACAACGATGGATGTTGTTTTTCCTGCTCTTACAAGGACCTCAGTACTTAGCTTCCTTTTTAAATGCTTCATCTTTATTCGGTACAGACAGAAATGAAAAAAAAATAAACGGAAAAATTTGTCGATCGAAGATTCGACCTCAAACAGTCTACTATTTGCAAAATCATTCGACCATGAGATAATCAGGGATTCAATTGTATAGTACTACACTATAGAAGAAATCGCTCACCTGTAATGATACAGCTTATCAATATTGCTCTGCGTCGGTATACACTTGGGGAACACCTCTTCGCTCGCGTACACCCCGTGGCGCATGCCCTGGCGCCGGGCGCGCGCGCTGCAGCGGCAGAGCGGGCCGCCGTTCATTTCGCCAGTGTTGTTGAACCTTTACGTAAGTAAGGTAGGGTGGATAACTAACTGGCTAGTCTGTATACGTAAGGCAGAGGACAGGGTGTAATGGCGCAGCCTGGGAAAGGCCAAGGACATAGGTCCAGCAGTGGACTGCGATAGGCTTAGTTGGTTGAAGAAGATAAGACCACGGAATTAAAGTGTTTTACCATTATTTTGTGAGGGAAAAATTGTGAAATCTTTTTTTGATTTTTAGTTTGACTGGATTGCCTGTATCGTGGGTGACCTTAGACGCTAAGGCAATAGTTTTTTTATTATGTCTGCTGCGTGGCAGTCATAGGCAGGCAGTAATAGCTTAACCAACCATCAATCTTCAACATCCTGGCGCAATGGAAATGTATTGTCTGCTACTTACCACATCTCAGGATGAAGTCTCCTAGGGTGGCTTTGCTTCCTTTGCAGCTCCAGCATGATCCTATCAGTGTAACCTTGAAGACCATCTTCATCCAAGCATTCGTCTTCACTCTCCGACGATGAACTTCCGTCTTCAGCTTAAAACAAAATATAAAAGCTGGAATAAGTTGGAGGCCTACTCTTGCAGAAGAAGTCTTGTCTTGAAGCAAGACCAGCGCTTCTCTTTGGTCAGTAAATCCTCAACAAGACAAAACTCTCCCACGACTTTTTGGTTTTCAAATAAACTTCTTTGCGCCACTTTACGACAATTGGCAAACAATTGTGTAACCTGAAAAAGACTTGGGCACAATTCTTTGCCAGGTTACACAAATTTGTTATATTCGTATGTTTAAAAAAAAATCGGTAAAGTCATATCAGTGGGCGACCATAAGCTTACTTCATTGATATATTAATACCATCTATATTATTGTAAAATGTAAAAAAAATACCATTATATAGGGTGACTGGTAATTAGTGACCGATATTTAAACACGTGATTGTACTCATGATTACAATCAACTTTCCCAAAGAAACTTTTTTTGTATACTCAATAGCTGCTAACAGCTGATCGGCGCGAAGTTCATTGAACTTTGCGCGCGCCAGTTGTATTGTTATTGTGATAAAAATAAAACTATTGAGTATACAGAAAAAGTTTCTTTGGGAAAGTTGATTGTAATCTTGAGTACAATCACGTGTTTAAATATCGGTCACTAATTACTAGTCACCTTATAGATATAAACTTACATAAATGTTTGCACATGGCAACTTTAGAGGGCTTCAAAGGTGGCAGCTCGTCCACTTCAGGCCTAGCTTTTCGCCCCCTATCAATCAGTTTCTTGAAGAATGTGTCACAGATCTTCTCTAACTTGGGAGTTTGTTGGACACCCCGCACATCATCCACTTGCTTGTAGTATAATTCTGCTGGGGAGCTTCTGTACCACATTTTTGTTGCCTAAAATTATTAAATAGGATTAAAATGAGTTTTTTTTTGCAGATTGCCCAATCAGCAAAAAAAAACTCACTCACTCATTCTCTCATTCTCATGGTATATTCTATGATTCTATTAAGAATTTTTATACCCAAATCTGCACTTAGCACCCCAACATCGTCTGAGGTACATAGTTTATATTGTAAATTTGTAACTAGGATCAATTATCAAAACTATTTTTATTTTGAATATGTACATTTGATTCGCGTACCACAAAGTAGGCTCGGACTGTACAAAAGGAACTCTTTAGTAACGTCAATAAAGGTGTAAGTACAATAAATTACACGACGCGTTCAAAGATTTGCCTTTGCTCAAAAAAAGTTGAGACAGTGGTTGAACGAAAATTGTTTTTATGATTTAAAGGAATTTATGTCATACCATGCAGAGGCTCAAGCAAAATAATATTAGTAGGACACACCTTTTAATAAATTAATTTAAGGTTTATTATCTAGAACCAATATTAATGAATCGTGACATTGTATTTTTGAGTATAAACATTGCATTATTTTCTCATCTTGACATTTGTTTTTTTTTTCTTTATTTCGTCATATGTATTTTCCTTAGCAGACCGCCAGATCGGTAGTTGCACCCTCACATGGGACCTTTGGATCTCGGTAATTCCTGGTTCGATAAGATGATCGCTACAAAATATGTCTTGTCAATTGCTCCCTCATCCAAGACTGATAGCATTTTTTGTACAGCCTATCCTTACTAATATTATAAATTCGAAAGTAACTCTGTCTGTGTGTATGTTACCTTTTCACGCCTAAACCACTGAACGGATTACGATCAAATTTGGCAGAGAGATAGATTGCATTCCGGGGAACGACAAAAATATCTCCCGATAGGTAATGCGATATGACCGAACTTCACGCGTACGAAGTGGCGCGGAAAAGCTAGTATAATATATAGACAACTCCTAGTAGTAACAGCGTAGGTACATATTATAACCACAATACTTACTGAAATTTGATTGTGGCTGAATTCTGGCTTCCAAAAGCACTGTTCTGGTTTACAAAAACCTTCTCATTTTGCACTCTTGATTGACACATGGTGATTTTTTTCAATGGGCTTTTAACCCGATGACACTCACTCGGAGAACGACTTAGATTAAAGCGCACATCATCATTCTCCTGCCCTTATCCCAATTTATTTGGGCTCGCCGCAACAAGTCTTTTTCTTCCATACTTCTCTATTAGTCGCCATCTCGGTAGTCACTCCCTTCCTAGCCATATCATCTTTCACACATTCTATCCATTTTTTCTTTGGTCTCCCTCTACTTGTATAGCCATCCACATTCATGCTCACAACTTTCCTGACAATATTTTCCTCATTCCTCCGCATAACATGCCCTTACCATGACAATCGATTTCCACACAACTTTTCAGTCACGGGTGTCACTTTCAGACATTCTCTTATATACCCATTCCGTATTCTATCCCTCTTAGCATTCTCATCTCAGCTGCATGCAATTATCTTTCATTCATTCCTTTTGTGGCCCAACATGATGTGTTGCAACACTCTGATCCATACAAGACGGCAGATGATTGACAAATGTTCGCTCAAGTGGCAGGGTCGTCATGTACGAACGGGACTTTAACGAGAATGAAACATGTCAGATGCCGAATAAATACTGAGTATATTTGGTGCAAAGATATGTCTTATATGTACTCACATAGGTAGAATATAATAAAATTATCTACTACATCACATCAAAATAATTTAAATTGAATTTATATTATATTATAATTTTTAGGTTGTACATGTAATTATGACAATTTTTTTGACAAATATGTACCTAATGGTAGTATATAATTGGGCCACGATAGTCTTAACTTCTTAAATTGTACCTAATGTAGATACAATTTAAAAGCTAGCAAATAAATTAATTTGAATTTTAATACAGATTTTAATCCTTTTTAATATTTTTTGCATTAATTCAATGAATCAATCAGATTAATAGACTGTACACACACACCAACCCTATTTTATATTGTCATTCATTTTATATTACTTTTTTTCATGTATAGTGTAGTCATAATTTGAATAGCTATTAACAATTGTTATATTTTTAACCGTTTCTATAATGTTACATTTACACTTTTCACGAATGTTTTTATATTTCAATGTTGCGGTTGTTTAGAATATTTGCAAACACTATAATTGTATTTAAATAACATATTTAGTAGTATTGCAGTGTTTATCATGTTGACAATCCTTGATACGATAAATTAGTCAAGAGAAGAAAAATTAAATTTCAGAAGATTTAATAAAACCAATATTTACCAAGCCTGAAAAAGGGAAAGCTCAAAATGTCATTAAATTACCTCCTCCTCATCTGAATTGTGTTCCTTTGACCACTGCTCCATTTTTTGTATAAAATCCTCAGAAGTTTTGCAATAGTTTTTCCTGTAAATTAGAAAATAGTTATTATTTTGTGTGCAAGACAAAAATACACATCAGCCGTTTGGTAATTGTGTAACAGACAATGGCAATGCTTTATTATATAAATTTGGCAATTACAAAACATTTAATCGCATGATTTACCTTGTCAAAGAGATAAATTTGTCAAACCTTACCCCATTTGATGTTCGCCTTTTAGAAGCTGTTTGCTTATAAGAGCTCAACAATTTATATGGTTACATTTATTGTCTTTTTGAGAGAATTTTTCTTATGAACCTATGGGGTTCATACAACATTTGCGGGATTAAGAAGCCATAGTTTAGCAATTTCCTTCAAAATTCTTCGAGTTGTTTGCAAAAACAAATGTAGACATTATTTCATAAAATCCAAAAGTGTAGCTGCAGGTATCAATTTGTTGATAAAGTCTATGTATGGTGTTGTGGACTTGTGGTATACGAAAACTTAAATCATTCACATACCTGTATTCTTCTAAAATTTTCTCACGGTCAGACAATGGTTTAGAGGAAGATTCACATCGTGGACGTCTTGATGCATGTGACATCTCCCTTGCCTGGCTACGAAGCCGAGACTCTCGGTGCTCTCTGGTGGGTGATCGCTCACTTCTCCTGCTGGGAGTCCTAAGCCTTCTTGAGTCACAAAACTCTGCTCGACTGCGACTTCTAAAGTCTCTGCTCCGTGATGTGCTATGATGTTTTTCATATTCACATCGTTTTCTCTCATACTCTTGTCTTTCATCAAATCGTTGCCTGTATGACTTTTCCCGGTCTCTATGGCTCAAGTGTGATGGACTGCGACTGCGATGACTAGCACGACTGAGACGACTTGGACTACGACTGTGTCTGCGTTCACGGTGTCTCATTTCTCTTTCTCTTTCACGATCTCTATCGTAACTTTTGTCGCAACTAGAAGAAAAACACCGTCTTGATGAAGAACTCCGAACATACCTGTCAATTGAATCTCTTCCCGTTCTAACATCCCTTTCATGGTGAGATCCTGATGATTTTGATTTTCCAGGAGTAAAAGGGTTTTGCCAGTCTTTAGAGCCACTTGCTATGTTCTCGTAGTTGTCGCTGGAGTAGGTCGGCGGTTTTGCATAGAAGGGTGGCGGGGCTGAGCGGACGTCTATTGGCATAACGGGATATGGTCTGGATGGTGGAGGTACATTCATTGGTGGTAATGTCGTTATGGGCAAGTAGGTTGGCGGCGGCTTGTCGATCGCTGGCAGGGGGGGCGGCGGAACGTACGGTGGAGGCCGGGTAAATATTTGCGGAGGCAGCACACTCGACGGTATCGGAACCGGCGGGGGTATGTCCAACCGAGGCGGAGGGACACTGTAGTTCACTGGTGGCATGGACATTTTTGTAGCCAAGTTATAAACTGCATTTGAGTCAAACGTGGACTTCTCATATTTATTTTAACTAAACATTGTACATTACACCATCATTATGTTGCTCAGTTGCTATCAGAAACATCATAAATTAGGTTTTAATGTTTTGGACTTTTGGTTATGATTCAAAGCTGGAAAACTGGTACAATTTTGGCTATTTAAAAACAAGAGAACACGAGAGCCAAAGCTAAAAATTAATTAATTTTGTTTGTTGACTTTGACATAGACGTCTCCATCATCTGGTTGTAGTCTTTGATTCCATCAATCGATCAATCCACAGACAATGATTTTTATTTTTTAATATCTTCAGGACGGTTCCATTTTTGAATAAAACACATTTCTCAAAAATCTAAAATAAAAGTATAATTTCATGATTTAGAGGTAGGTATGAAAAATGTCATTAATTCCACTGTTTTGAAGGGCAATCCGTGCCCTTGATGAGATTTCCCATATAAACGTTCATCTGCTTTAAATCCTGTATGGATGGTGGTTATTAAGGTGGCCCGTGTGTCATGTCAAATCCACACTTCCACACTATATTATTATAAATGCGAAAGTAACGATCAGTCTTATTATATTACTCTTTGAAAGTAACTCTGTCTGTCTGTTACCTTTTCACGCCTAAACCACCCAACCGATTTTGCTGAAATTTGGTATGTAGATAGTTTGCATTCATGAGAAGGACATAGGCATATTATTTTTTGGAAATTCAACCCCTAAAAGGGTTACAAGGGGTGGCAAAGTTTGTATGAGAAAAATATTTTTATTGCACATTTTTGCATAGGTATGTAGGTAAGTTGGTAGGTAGAGTAGGTAGGTAGGGTAGGTAAGGTAGGTATCATAGTTAAGACAGGACAACGTCTGTCGGGTCAGCTAGTAGCTTATAATTGAATGCAAGGAAATACATGTTCATCAAAAATTAATTATACAGGGTGGAATTTTGTAATGACACCTGGAGGGAAAGTACTCTTAATACTATAGATAGAAAACTTTACTCAAAGAAAACATTCCTTTATTTTTGTACAGGAAGAAAACTGCATTCAAAGATTTCCAAAAATTCGCTTGCCACAGCCGGGAATCGAAATGACTAAAATGTGTAAAAAGTACACATTTTCAGACACACAGACTCGGCCCTTAATGCTTAAAGTTTTATGAATACATTGAAAAAGATAATCACACACGATTCCGATGCCGGGGCCCTTGGGCACAACAAGAATTCGAGGCCCTGTTGGAAAGTAAAAAACTCTGGGCACTCCCAGAGGGTACCCATAAGGTAAACCCATATGCTGCAACAAACTGTATGTGTGTTGAAGGCACTGAGCTTGGAATAGTACAAAAAAGAGTGGCAGAGGCAGACCATTTATTTAATTTTACTCCATCATTCATATCAGTATTGTTTGGTGAGTATATGTTTGAGTTACATGAAATTGACATTTGGAAAAAGGATCTAAAACAAAACAAGTCTTGAAAACACTAACAACTTTATTAAACAGGAAATGCCTCATGAATTACAAGAATAAACTAAATTATGACAAATATCCCTTATCTTGGCACTTCCAAGACATTCTTCACCCTTGTAAAGAACTCCAAATTGTCCTTCTGTGAGTGCCCTTAGTTTATCTTCTAATATAATAGTAAGTCCTTCAGTATTTTTGACCACTCTACAGGCTGTGAAAGGTTTAGTGTGTTGAAATCTGAAGTGGCAGTTCAATACATTATTATTGACTAGTTCGGATGGTTCACTGTGAATCCAATGAGGAGGGCCTGTAAAGCAGATGTTATTCCACAGCGCAGGATGCTTGGTGCCAGAAACCTGAATAAAAAGAATCATATAAACAAGTATATTGTAGTGAGTCATTGTATGCAACAAGAAATAAAATGATTAGATCTCAGTTTTTTTTAATGTTTCTTTTTTCGAAATAGTTGGGAAGTGAATGATGCATGACGGTTGACAGGGGAGAATGGTAGAACACATGTTAAGCCACTTCAAGTAACATGGAACAAGGATGATGATGTTGGAAATAGTTTATTCAAAATGTCCACATGACATTACCACATAAATATTGTTTGTCTCCAAATCTTTCTTGAATATGAAGTATGCCTCTTTATGGCTATGCACACAGCATCTCTGGCCCACTGTCCACTTGTGAAGCCCTCCATGTTGACCCACCACTTTTCCAGTGTCTATGTCTATAAATGTTCCTTTCTTTGTTTCAATGTACTGTAAAATAAAATGAAATCAAACATCTATTTAGAACATTCACATACATCTTCAAACATATATTTAAAAAAAGAATAAAAATGCCATCAATTAAGATTATAGTCTATGTACATTATTAAGAGTACAACGTAATAATTGAGATACTTTTGGCAAGACACAAATCAGTATCTTAGATCTGGAAAGAGGCTGTATCAGTACTTACTTCTTCAATAAAATTCTGAAACTTATTTTTGCCAATGAAGCATATTCCTGTACTATCTTTTTTATTGGCTACATTCAGCAAGCCTTCAGTTTTAGCTATCTCTCTGACTTCCTTCTTCAGTAACCCAGCTATTGGAAACATACATTTCCTGAGAGAAAATTGCTTTACTTGAGATAGAAAAAATGTTTGGTCTTTGTGCTTATCAGTGGGCTGTAGTAATCTAACTCCTGAAAATCAGTAGTGATTATTTAATCTTTATTTCTAATGTGTATATATTTACATCTATTGGTACTTGGTACTTTGTTTTGCAAAAATATACCTTCATTCTCATTATAATTTTCCAAAAACGGGCCAAATGATGTATTCGCATAGTGACCAGTAGCAATAGCGTCAATTCCTAAATTGTTCCTGCAATGTTGGAAAAAGCTATCAAATTTAATATATCTATTGCACAATATGTCTGGGTTGGGTGTTAGACCCGTCTCATACTCTTTAAGTAATACAGTGAATACATCGTTCCAATATTCTTTTATAAAGTAAACTCTATGCAGGGGTATATCGAGCTTACGACAGACGTATGTAGCGTCTTCAAAATCTCTTTCATCTGAACAAAATCCGGCTTCATAGTTGTTATCCCAATTTCTCATAAACACGCCTTCTACTTGGTACCCTGTAAGTATAATCATTAAAGTCTTATGTGATGGTAACTTCGAAAAGAACTCGACAGAAAATTTTATATGTTGCCTTTTGAAATTACCCGCTCGTTTGAGAAGAACTGCAGCCACGGCACTATCAACACCTCCTGAGATACCCAATGCGACTTTTTTAAACATTTGATGTTTATTTTAACTGTTTTCATACATAAACGTTACATTTTCTGATTTTTATTGCAACCTCTGAACCCTCCTCTGGCCTGAGCACTTCGCCTTTGCTGTCAAGTGTCAATTATTGTCATGCTGTGCTATCAATGTTATTTTCCCGTACTGAGCTTCTGTCTGAAAATCTATTGATTTGATATTATCATCCATGGACGTACTAAACTATAGGGATGTTGTTATATTACGTCCATGTTAATATCAATGTTATATTTTGTCTTAGAGTATTCAAACCTAAATTTTGTCTATTTTCATATGAAAAGGAAGCGATGTCAAACTCAAAATCTATGTGTGGACCTGGATTCTGTGTGATCAAAGTCGCTGCTTGTGTATCTTTCATTACATTAGAGAACTGGCAATAATTGTAATTATTTCGTAAAGCTTTCAAACTTAGAGCATTTAACCTATGGAGATGGCAAGCGGCGAATCATCGAACAACTTTTTCTGCCACTTTTTGCGGGGGGCGAGGAAAACACATATAGCACACTTCTTAAATTTGACAACCACACACAGAGACATGCTTCCTATTGCTACAAACGCTCACATAGAAATTCTAGACACACTGTAAAAAAACACATACACATTGACAAATTTGTGCGTATCTATGCAATTGTCCTACGACAACAAACACAAACTACTAGTGTTGCGGCACAAGGAATGAGTGGTATTTCATTTCATGAATGAACGAATAAAAAGTTCTGTTTTCTTTTCTTGGAAAAAATACGTTTAATGATTAGTGCGTGCGAAACTACGTAGGTAGCCGCCAGTAATCACAAAACAATTTATAGTGCTATAGAAAAAGAACGATTGTATTTATTTTTATAGTCAATTTTTTTTTCTTATTTCTCAATAATATTATATTGATTGCATATCATTCTGCATTTAGGGTCGGCAATTCGGAATTCATACCCCTTTCTTTAAAGCGGGCTTTCATTTATATACACGTTTCAAAAATGTAGAAAGGGGACAATATCAATACATAGTATAGTCGCTTTCTCTGTCCCTATATCCCTATGTATGCTTAAATCTTTAAACTACGCAACGGATTTTGATGCGGGTTTTTGTAATAGATAGAGTGATTCAAGAGGAAGGTTTATGTGTATAATTTGTCGGCATATTTTGCGGGCGAAGCCACGGGTGGAAGCTAGTAAATAATAGAATAAGATAATCAATCAGATGTACTTTTATAATTTTTTTATGAATGACAGTTTTACACGTCGGTTTTATTGTTTTGCAGTCCGGTGTTGCAAAGCTAAATGATGTCAAAGTTAAAGTCACATCATTTATGTCAAATAGGCACAAAGAAAGGCACTTTTGAACGTGCTCACATATTTACAAACATTCTAAAAGTTAATAAATCAATCAATGTGAGAGGTTAAGTTATTCCAAAATGTTAAAATATGTAGTATGGTACAACATTATAAATTATTTATTACCTAATTTACTAAGCAACCAGTTTGATTTTGTCTGGACACTAGATGGTCCTGTGGAGCAGGACCAGTATATTTCCAAGCATCCTTATCCTTTATATAATCCTCTAATTTGTTATAAGCTTGTTTACAAAGTATACTTTTAATATGAGTTTAAAATTTTCTGTCATTTGATTGCAATACAATTCTGTTATTTTGTTTTCCGTGTGTACTTCACGTAGTAACATTTGTTGATATTTAGTACCATTTTGTTATCGTTACACCATCGACTTAACGCGTCGATATCGCTTTGAAGAAGTTCAGTATCGTCAATAGACTCGAAACTCTAGAGAATTTGAGATCGTCCGCGTATGTACATATTACATTCCGAATATTTGAGGCAGTACTGGCGATTGTACTATGTTTTTTTAACAGCGTACCTACGCGGTCCGCGGTGGATTATTAGATTTCGACGTCATATTTAGCTATCTATTATAATTATTGTTTCATTTCAAATTTCATGAGCTATAAAAACTCACTACGCAGAACCGTACCGGCATTCGTACGGGCTGGTTGTGTTTACCGTCGCGATTTTAATTAATATCCCCACTGCGCAAAGTGTTGTTTACGCACTTTCACGTGTCATCGGCGTGCGCCGGACCACCCAGGTGCGCTTGCCTTACGCGATCGAGCTATGACTGATAACGTGAGCCCTGCACCGCGATGTGCTACGCCCGCATTTAATAATGATATACAGAGCTTATTAAATGATTCTTCGGAAATGGATGGTACAGATGATGATGGTCGAAATAAAGAGGAGCTATTAAGAGCGGCAAAAAGGGTAAGAGAGGATAGTACTGAAGAAGAAGAGGGTTGGACAGAAATTAAGGGGAGTAAAAAGAAGGTTTGTCATGGAAGTAGAAACTCGGTACAAGATGAAAAGTACGAAGTGTATGCTTCTTCTAAGGAACGTCTTCCGAAGCAGTTTGCAATGGCACGTATTTTAAAAGAGAATAAAATAGAAAAGATTCGCAGCATTAAGTATTTAAGTCCTTTTAAAATACGACTCGAATTTGAATGTGAATCAGCTGCCCAGAATCTTTTAATGTGCGAGAAACTTTTGGAGAAGGGATGGAGGTTCCAGAAGGCTATGCAACTGTCTGTGTGTTATGGCCTAATTAAGGATGTAGACCTAGACTTTACAGATGACGAGATCCTCAGCAATATTTCATGTCCAACCCCCGCTAAGCTTCTATCATTCAAGAGGCTAGACCGCCGGAACAGGAGTGACGGTGGTTGGTGCCCCAGTGAAACCCTTCGACTTTGCTTTGATGGCTATCATTTGCCTGCGTTTGTTCGTGTATGTGACATCAACATAAAAGTTTTGCCATACATTCACCAGGTTTCACAATGTTCCCAATGTTGGAGGTTAGGCCACAGTAAGAAAATGTGCCCGTCCAAATATGTGATCTGTCCAAAGTGTGGTGGTCATCACGAAAATTGCGACACTTTATTGTTTTCATGTGTCAACTGTAAGGGCAACCACATTTCACTCAGCAAGACTTGTCCAATATATAAGAAGGAGAGGAGGCTCAGGGAGATTATGGCTGAGTTTGGATGCACATACAGGAAAGCCTTAGAAAGTTATGTCTCTCCCGAAAATCCTTTACCTCCCGAAACTGACGTTTTCCCTCAAGCCACAGTAGTCACAGAAATGCCTTCACAAGCCAGGAAAGTGAATCCGGAAGCTTCTATTCGTTCCACTTATGCTAAAATAGTCCGCACTAAGGCCATAGTTCACAAGGAGCAGACTCCTGTAACTGGTAGAAAGGAAAACCACCTTCCAAAACCCAAACCAGTAAAGTCACCGAAAGCCAAGGACAACCCACCCATAGATGATTGGATGTTCTGGAATCAAGATACGACTGCAACTGATCAAGTATCCGATGATGGAGAGGGTAAAGATGAATGTCCATCTTTTAGTGAGTTGTGGTCGAGAATAAAGGAAGTCATTTATCTCAAAAAGACTAGCATAATTTTCAAGATAAGGTGTATCTACCAACTGTGCCTAAAATGGTTAACTGTAGTCTCTGCGAGTTTTATTTCAGAGTGGCCTTGTTTAAAAGCAATGTTTAACTATTTTTTAAGTTGTGATGGCTAACAAATATATTAAATTAAACATCCTGCAGTGGAATGCCCAAAGTATCAGACCTAAGTTAGCATCGTTCCATCAACTTTTATGCCAGGAAAAGGTCCATATTGTAGCCCTTAGTGAGACATGGCTCGAACCCGAAAGTCATTTTAAAGTTAATGATTATGTTGTTTATCGCACAGACCGGGATGACTCATACGGTGGTGTAGCTAACATCGTACACAAAACGATTAAGTCGCAGCTGCGACGCGTTCAGGTAAACAATACCGGTATTGAGGTTGTGTGCGTGCAGTTATTTAATTGTGATCCGTTTGAAAATATTGTGTCTGTCTATTGTCCATCGCGAATCGTTATCACTCAGCAGGATTGGGATAGTCTGTTATCGTTATGGCCTTCCAAGACTTTAATCCTAGGTGATTTTAATGCTCATCACGTCAGTTGGTCTTATAAAACTGACCACAGAGGCAGTCTTATGCACGACTCGCTTGTAGATAGCAATTTTATTCCTTTAAACGATGGTACACATACGCGTGTTCGTCTAGTTGACAGTCATTTACAACAGTCTTCCCCTGACATATCTTTGGTGTCCACAGATGTTGCGGTGAACCTCAATTGGACCGTTTTAAATGAAAATTTAGGCAGCGACCACCTTTTAATTAAAATATCAACATTATGTACGTCACTTCTACCTTCAATTACTAAAAGAAACTTTAGCAAAGCAGACTGGACTTCATTTAATAAGCATCTAGAACAAAAATTTTGTAATCTATATTTGCCGAATGACCTTCAGAAAGCTTATGATTTGTTTTTAAATATTCTGAGTGAAGCTGCAGACAAATTCATCCCATTTTTTAAATTTAACCAAAACCCCACTTCAAATTTTATTCCGAAACCCTATTGGTCAGCAAAACTGTCACACGCTGTGGCTCAACGTAGGCTTGCATTATCCATATTTAGGCGTAATCCCTCTCCCCAGAACTTTGATACTCTTAAAAGTCGCATAAGTATAGCGCAAAGACTTATCCGTCAGGCCACGGGAGACAACTGGCAAACTTTCTGTTCCTCCGTTGACCACACTACAACGACTAGTGATATGTGGCGCAAAATGAGATGGCGTAGGCCTCGTCCCCATCATACACGGCGCGGTACCGTCACCGTGCAACGTCACGACGCCGCCGCCGTGACACGGCACGGCACCGCGCCGCAGCACGGTGCCGCGAACGGTGCGCCATCCCGTTTTCGGTGCGCCCCTATTCAGTCGATATTTTGCTGTTGATGCGCTCGAACGTCCTTGTTTGGATATGGATCACGAAAGAATTATTTTCTTGTTGTTGCTAAGACGACGAATGAAAAAGAAACAGAAACAGAGGAAATTTTGGGTAAATCCGTATATTTCTACAATGAACCCAGACGGTGGTCATTTCAAAAGGAAATATGCAGCGCTAAAATTAAGTGGGAACGAGAAATTTTTTGACTATTTTAGAATGACCATACCAACTTTTGAAGAACTGCTTACCAACATAGCACCTCGTTTACAAAAACGATTTGTGTTCAGAAAACCTGTTGATCCTATGGAAATGCTTGGTTTAACCATCAGGTAAGAAATAAAACATACTTATCATAAATCAAACTGTTTTTTTATTTATATAATATTGTTTAAATTATTAGATTTTGTTACAAAAGCTTTATATTTTTTTTATTTCGGTATATAAATTCCGACAAACTTTACTAAATTAAAATGCACAAATGTTAGATGATTTAAGAAAAATCGTATTCGGACTCCTGTGTGTTTGATAAGACATCGCTTAAATTATGTGATATGTCTTCTATGGTTGAATTTGGCGAAGTCTGGCCATGGATGCTTGCAGATGGATTGCGAGTTGTTTGATAAGTCGCTGTAGTTTGTTGTGGTCTTTCGTAGCTACTTTGAAATGCTGTTTGGTAGCCGCTGTATGATGGTTGATTGTATTGATATGAGGGTTGATTGAAGTCTGACAATATTTGCATTACGCGACTTTGATACGTCAATGTTTGGTGCTCGTCTAGTTTTTCAAGAAATGGTAAAATTGATTTAAAAAATGAAACGTGTCTGTTTTCTGCATTTTTCAAACTTTGGAGAATTTCATTCTCAAAATCATCTTCATAGTATTTTCTTTTACGCAAAGTTGTAGTATGAGCTTTGTAACGAGACCTTATATTTTCACTTGCCTCTGGATCTTCAGACTCTTCTTCTATTATACTACTGTCAGTTAGATTAGGTGCGTTTCTTTTCAAAAACATAAGCTGTTTGAATAAATGGTATTCTTTCAATTTTTTTGCACCAGCTCCAGATTTGTTTGCGAGCTCTTTCTTTTTCAAGTATTTTAGGTAGTTGTCTTTTATGTTAGTCCATTTTTTAACTACATCATTTCCTGGAACATAAAAATATTCGAGTAATTTTTTATGACTACATATATTTATCATAGGTAGTAGGTAGGTAGGGCCCAATAACATAAGTTTAAGATTTCAATAATATTTCTACTGACAGACCCCGTTCCACTAGCTGTCAAAGTAGCTCAACTTAAGAAAAGCTGTCTTAAGGCCAGGCATCGCTGAACTAGCGGCCACCAATTGAAAAAAAAAACTAGGGCGTTAATAAATATTATTTTTAGCACGTTTTCTCAAGAACTTATTGAAGTGTATTCATATATATATTCACAGCCATCATTCAGTTCCGTGTAGCTAAACTAACTCACTACTGTGAATATATAATCAAATATCCTTCAATAAGTTCTTGAGAAAACGTACTTTGCCTGCTAGCATTTCGTGACAATAAGTACCGGTGTAAAAACTGTTGCGCACATATTTGTTCATAAATTATCTGTATTGCACCCTCAAAATACTACCTTAAGGTGCTGGTAGACGCGAAACTAGCGCCAGCAATTGATTAAAATCGATAACTCGGTAAATTCGCATTTTATCGAAATTTTATCGAAAGATAGTAAACTCGAATTAGTCTCAAAGATTATTTTGAAATAGATAATTCAAAAGCAGATGCTACCTTCCAGTTACTGTTTACAAAAAAGAAAAAACGGCCCTTTTTTGCGTTTTTACCGAGTTATCGATTTTAATCTATTGGTGGCGCTAGTTTCGCGTCTACCAGCGCCTTAACAGTTTATGGTATGCCTGTTCTAAGAAATAGGTATATTTTTTACCACGCTTATATTTTTTCCTTTCAGGTTTCTAGCAACTGGGAATTCATTTAGAGATATGGAATTTACAGATTATCGAGGAAAAAGTACAATCAGCAGAATAGTGCGAGAAGTATGTCGTGCTATATGGGTCATTCTTTTATCTGAATGTATGCCGTTAATAACTGAAGACCTAATAGAACAAATAGCGGAAGACTTTGACAAAAAAACCAATTTCCCAAATTGCATGGGGGCCTTAGACGGGAAGCACATTCGCATTTGTAGTCCCGCCCACAGTGGATCTCTATTTTACAACTATAAAGGCTATAATTCTATCGTGTTGCTGGCACTAGTTGATTCTAAATACAGATTTGTATATGTCGATATAGGAGCATATGGTAAAGAATGCGATTCGACAATTTTCCAGAACACAAAACTATACGAATTATTATTGCAACATCGACTCCCCATACCAGCTCCAAAACCTTTGCCAGGCCTTCACAAACCAGTGCCTTATGTCTTTATTGCAGATGAAGGCCTACCATTAATGAGCAATCTAATGCGTCCATACTCAGGGAAACATTTGAATATAGATCAAAGAGTTTTTAATTATCGTTTGAGTCGGGCCAGACGAAATGTCGAGTGTGCTTTTGGCATACTTGCCAATAAATGGCGTATATTTCACAGGCCTTTAAACGTAAAATATGATTTTGCAATAGACATTATCAAAGCATGCTGTGTATTGCACAATTTTGTTGTATCTCGGGATGGAAGTAAAATGTCCGACGAACTGTATATTGATGACTCCCTTTTGGACTTGCACTTGCAACAAACTATAGATGACGTTTCTATAGCAAATCCAGTCAATATAAGAAACGAATTTTCTAAATATTTTAATAGCGATGTCGGCGCGCTCAGTTGGCAATTAAGCAAAATATAGCTCGAGACCAATCACGGAACAAAAAATATTGGCTACCTGGCTTCTATTATCAAGATTGTATTCCTGTATTGAAGAGATGACGGCAATATAAAAATATCAATGTGTGCGACAGAGACAAGTAAGCACGGGCATTACACGACATGGTTCTCTTTGTTCCGCGTCTACCTAACGCTTGATCCTAATAATTGTAATAATATTGACCATTGATTTTCTTAAACCTCTTAGCGTTATACTGATATTACATTAAAACATTTCCATGAAAACATTAAAGATAAATAAATATTAGTACTCACCCAGTTTTGTTTTTTCTTTATTTTGCTTGTCATCAAATGATTCGAAAATGTTACGGCAAACATCTTTCCACGCTTCTGTTTTTAGATGTTTGTCTTTATAATTTTCAATTGTTTTATCCCAAAGCACTGGTCGTGCCTCCACTAACGAAATAAAGAAGTCAAGATCGATATTTTCCACCATTTTGTTTTACACACATGCGCTATCGCCAACAGCGAAATATCAACTGAATAGAGGCATGCGGCGCACCACTCGCGGCACCGTGCTGCGGCGCGGTGCCGTGCCGTGTCACGGCGGCGGCGTCGTAACGTTGCCCGGTGACGGTGCCGCGCCGTGTATGATGGGGACGAGGCCTGAAAGGTTACTGTTCGCCTAGACATTTTGTAGACGCCCATAGTACTACAAATCTTTTAAATTCCCTTACCCCAGATTATGTGACCCCTTCGACTCCTACGTTCCAGCATAATAACCCTGTCTTAGATAGTGAGATCTCCATACAGGAGCTAGATAAATGTATCAAATCTAAGGATACATCTCCTGGATTAGATGATATATCCTATTCTATGATTAAAAATTTGCCTGATGTAGGAAAATCTTTATTACTTACTTTATTTAATAACTTTTTTGAACACAGTTTTGTCCCCTCCCAGTGGCGCGACATTTGTATCATACCTATTCCAAAACCTGGTCGCGACCCTAGTAACGTTTCTTCACTCCGACCCATATCCTTGCTGTCGTGTATATGCAAAGTTTTTCACTATGTTTTATATAGAAGATTGGAATGGTTTTTGGAGAAAAGCAATACATTTTCGGTGAACACAGTTGGCTTCCGTAGAGGTAGGTCGTGCCTAGATGGCCTCAGTTGCCTAATCTCCACCATACAAACTGGCTTTTCTGAGGGTAGTTCTACTATAGCTTGCTTTTTAGATATAAATAATGCTTATAACAACGTAAATAATAGTGTTTTAATCAATGTTTTGGATAACCTTAAAGTAGGATCACGCATCTGTAAATATTTATGGAATTTTCTTCACAGACGAGTACTCAAAATAAGATCTGGAAACAATTGTATTAGTAGACATTCAGGATGTGGTTTGGCTCAGGGTGATCCGCTGTCTCCCCTTTTATTTAATATAATAACGCTTAATATTTGTAAAGAATTGCAGAATAACATTTGTATATCCCAGTACGCGGATGATTTCGCTATTTATGCACAGTGTTCTTCTATTAGAGACGGGCAATCTAAAATCCAATCTAGTCTTGATGTGATCAATGACTTGTTAAAGAGTGTGGGTTTAGACATTTCGCCCGAGAAAAGTAAGATCTGTTGGTTTAGTAGAGGTTATCGTAGACCTACTATAGAAGTGCGTTTAAATGGGACCTTGTTAGAATTAATAGACCATGTGAAGTACTTAGGAGTGTGGCTGGACAAGGGTCTTCGATGGAAGAAACATATTAATGAGGTCCGTGAACGAGTACTAAAACTGATCAATATTTTCAAGGTTTTGGTGGGGCCCGGATGGGGAATACACCCCAACCATTTAAGACGTCTGTACATTGCACTTATTCGTAGTCGTATAGACTTTGGTAGCTTTCTACTGGACAATAGCGCAGACTCACATTTGACAAAACTGGACAGGTTACAAAACGTTTGTATGCGATTAATAGGTGGTTTTATCAAAAGCACGCCGATTCACGTAATGGAATCGGAATTAATGTTACCTCCCCTTTATATTCGCCGCCGATACTTAGCTGGTAAATTCTATTTAAAATCTAAGTGCTTTGAATTTCCTGTGATAGACATACTGGATAAGCTACACCATCTCTGCGACAGTAAAGCCATGTATTCACTGAGAAACAATTGTTTATAAACACTGTTTCAGAAAAAATCTACGTGTTTCTGAAACAAATAATTTTGTTTCAGAAACATATAATTTTGTTTCTGTAAACACTACGTGTTTATCGAATGTTTCGGTGCTCCCCACCTGCGGCGGGGAGCACAGAAACAAATCAGTTGCGCAACAGGTGTATACAAGTGTGGACGCGTGTTTCATTTGTTTATAAACATGGCTGTAGTGTGGGACGACGAAACTGTTTTTAAATTATTAGAACTGTTTGAGAAAAAACGAATATTATGGGATTGCTCGACAAAGGATTACAAAAATAAAATCAAAAAGAATGACGCCTGGGAAGAAATTTCGAACGCTTTGGCAATTCCAAAAACAGATGTCGAGAGTAAAATGCATATATTGCGGTCGCAATTTGCAAGAGAGCGAAAGAAAATGTTGTCTACAAAAACCACAGGTGCTGGGACTGCAGATATTACGAAATCAAAATGGAAATTTTATGAAGAACTAATTTTTTTACAAAGTACGGCGACAAGAGGTGGTGGTGCGGATACTTTAAATAAAACAGTGAGTGTATTATCCATATTTTATTTTTATGTAAACAGCTGTAGGCAGGTAACATATTCTATCTAACATATACGAAAACACTTCCGCCATAGCATCACCTTAAGCTACATTGTTTTGCCACGGTAGGCTTCCTCTTTCGCTCATGAAATATTCACCAAATTGATCCCTTATGATTGTAGCAGTACGTACTGAATTTCTAGGTCGCCTTTCCAATTCCAACATTGAAGTCCCTTCACCTGTATACTCTCTACGCCAAGCACCTTCTACAACATTATGTTCAGTGTCTTCAAAATCAAAAGTCATCGGGGGCGTATACAAGGCTCTACATTGTTTATTCCTTCTTAAAAAGTTATGCAAATAAAGACAGGCCATTACAATAAGTTCACAATTCTCAGGCTTGAGAGGAATTGGTTTACGAAATACACGAAAAACCACGCATAAAATTCCAAAAACATTTTCTACAACCCTCCTGGCCCTACAGAGTCTATAGTTGAAAATGCGTTTCATTGTGCCACGGTTATGAATACCCGGGTACGGCCTCATCAAGTTTTCCGATAATGGGAATGCACTATCGCCCAGCATTACATAAGGAACGTCAGGTCCGTCTGGTGATATTGGTTCTTGGTTTGGAAGATTAAGACGGTCTTCCACCATTCTTTGATAGAAACTCGTTTCTTGAAAGATGCCACTGTCAGATGCTCTTCCTTTCGCACCACAGTTTGCATATATAACATTATAAGATGCATCTACAATAGCCAGTAGTACAATACTAAACTGATCTTTGTAGTTGTAGTAATCACTGTTACTATTGCTAGGCGCTTCAATAACCACATGCTTCCCATCTATAGCTCCGATACAGTGTGGAAAATTCCATAACTCATTCCACTCACGGGCCTTTTCTTTCCAGCG
Organism: Hyppa rectilinea; assembly: GCA_951799385.1. Lineage (NCBI taxonomy): Eukaryota > Metazoa > Arthropoda > Insecta > Lepidoptera > Noctuidae > Hyppa > Hyppa rectilinea. The sequence continues at coordinate 9,379,966 of OX637314.1, forward strand.
CGCAGTGGTACTCGGAACCTTAAAGAATAAATGTGTTTAAAATTGCAGGCAAACCGTGAAGACCTGGCAACTGAGGAGCCAGAACAGCAATCTGAGCAGCAGAAGGGACCACAATCTCCACTACCATCTACAAGTAGCAAAAAAACAGCCAAAAGAAAAGTGGATGACAATCTAAATGAAGTATTTGAAATAGTTAAATCTGCAAAACGCAAATTGGATGAATCTAAGGATGAATATGATATTTATGGGCAATACGTCGCTTCAGAATTAAGAGCAGTACAAAACGAGACTGCCGTAATACAGGCCAAGGGTTATATTAATAATATTTTATTTGATATGCGAATGGGCAAGTACAATTATGGTTACGGATATCAAAGCCATCCCGGATATGAAAGTACGTCGACACCAGCAAGTTCAGCCTCACAAAAAGAGCTTGAAACCATTGAAGACATCGTTTCACAAATCGCATCAGTAGAAGACACCGATAGTAGTACCCAGTAGATAGAATGCCTAATTTTGTGAAATTAATAAAAAAAATGATTCATAACTTTTAGTTTCTCTTACCTGGATGTAGTTCTTCAACACACATATTATATTCTTACAAACTTCTGGTACGATCCGGCTGATTAATTGTTTGGAAACTCTAAAAGTGTATGAGAGTGAAGAATATGAATCTCCAGTAGCTAAGTATCTTAAAGTAATGGCTAGTCTTGTTTCAGCGGTAACTGCACTTCGTAAGTTTGTATCTTGTTTCTCTATAAATGGTCCAACATTTTGCAAAAGATATTCAAAATCTCATTTTGACATTCGTAGAAAGTTTATAAATGATCCATCAAACATGCATAAATCACTTAATACGTCTTGTCTTCTTAGCAAGTAATTTCTGACCCACCATCTTTTTCTTTTCTTTTTACTAGAAATGGACTTATGCAAATAAATGTAGGCACCACACAACAACACTACTTCCTCGGGCGACATATTGTAAACATCTGACGATGTGGACGGCAGAGTTTCCGAAACATTGTTGCTGAACATCTACGTGATGTTTCAGAAACTGTGTATCTGAAACATTGTTTCTCAGTGAATACATGGCTTAATGCTTTTTGGAGAAAAAAGAAAAAACCTCTTTTAGTCTGGTCTCATGATGTTCTTAAGCAAGAACATATGCATTGTAGCAATAAAATAGGCACGTTCTCCATGACTACGTGGGTCAACAATATGGACTTATCAGCTATTGTAAAACCAAATTTAGATTTAGTAGATAAACCTAAACACTGTTATAATGTATGTAATTTAAAATCAATATGTTGTAAATCTCTAAATGCACTTTATTCTGGCTTTTACTGTGTGTATACCACAGAACAGGTGTATACGGACGGTTCTAAAGGGAAGAATTTTTGTGGCGCGGCCTTTTACGATTCACAAATAGATGTTTTTTTAAAATTTAAAGTATTAACAAAAGTGTCAATAATGCACTTGGAGCTTATCGCTATTGCTGAAGCTTTGGCATATATCGAGTCTTTGGACGGTGATCAGTTTGTCATTTTCACTGACTCGAAAAGTGCTCTTCTTCATTTGATGAGATGCACAAGTTCCCCATCAGTTACAGGGCTTCCACTAGCATTTACTATTTTAAGTGAGATTACTGAATTTGTTGCCAAAAATAAAAAAATTGTATTGCAATGGATCCCTTCCCACGTTGGAATAGAGGGTAATGAAGTGGTTGATCGTTTAGCAAACGAAGCCGCGTCCGATGGACAAATGTATCCATGTTCTCCCTGGCATACCGAGCTCTTACCCCTACTTAGAGACAAATGTGTTCAATCTTGGTCAGAATATTTTGATAAGAGGTCATTAATGAAAGGTATATGGTACAAAACGATTCAGCCATCTCTTCCACGGACTCTTTGGTTCAGCGAGGGAGGGATGACTAGACAGGAAGTGGTGACGGCTTTAAGGCTCCGATCCGGTCACATACCGCTTAATAGCTTCGGATTCATGATGCGCAAAGTTGATTCTCCCAATTGCGTTGTCTGTGGAGTTATAGAAGACGTGCATCATATCCTGTCGGAGTGTGTTCGTATTGGAGACCTGAGACGCCAAACTTTTGTCAATAGCTTTAATGTAGGCTTCTATAATAGCGTTCTAGCCGCACCATTAACAGATGAGGCTAGAACACTTTATCGTATCATTATTGTAGGTATAAGGTTGCGGGTAGATTAATTCTTAGATTTAATAACATGTATTCAATCATCGGGGTGACATATTCTTTACAGAAAAAACCCTGTAAATAAATAAAGATAAAAAAAAAAAAAACTCACTACGAAACGAATAAACTATTATTCTTTTATTATCCTAAACATACAATGAAAATAATTTAAATCGACTTCCAAAGAACTTTTATAGTTATTTTCTTTTTATTTCAAGCTGACTTGTCCAGATACATACACAAAAAACTGGTTACTGAACCTATTTACTGAAAACATCATTTATTTGGCGAATCATTCATTCGCGTTGTCCCAGCACTATGCAAATCCTACCCCTGTACTACTTTAGCGCTACCTACGTACCAATGTATTTTTTCTATCGTTGCGTCAATAACGATTACTTCGACATTGTACGTAATTAAAAATATTTTAATGTATAATTTATATTTACAAGTGATAGGAAACACCATGGTTTCGAAAATTTGAAGTGGCAGATCGCTTTTTGCACGAGGATACTGCACAATTAACCATTTCTTAGGAGGACTTCCTTGCGACACAATACGATACATAATGGCGGCGGTTGGCGAATGAACTAGTTTTATAGAACGTGTATGGCCGTATGACCAATCGGTCATGGCAGAGGGGTACGCTTAGCTATGCCATCTCCATAGGTTAAATGCTCTAAGCTTTCAAAAGATTGTTTTTTGGCCAGCCGCTAGGAGTATTTGTCTGTGGGCCAGCACCACAGAATAAAACTCTCCATTGTTTTGTAAGATTTCATAGTCTGTGACACTCGGTGATTTGACAAGATTGTTTGCTAAATGAAGTTTGCTTGCACTGTAAACTAGGTTAATCTTGCGGTATTTAAGAATTTTTGAGTATATTTATTCATCAAAATGTCGAACATTAATATGCAATGCCTGTTAGGAATACAGTGTAATGATTTCGTAATGATAGCAGCCGATCAGAGCACTAGCCACAGTATTATGGTGATGAAAGACGGTGAGTTAGCGGTTTTTGGTCATGGTGTTGAACAATATTTTGCTATGTTCCTGCACTAACATAATTATTTTGAATCGTTTACAGATGAGGATAAGATCCACAAGATATCTGACAAACTGATAATGGGTGTGATTGGCGATCAGGGTGACTCTACCCAGTTTGCTGAATACATTGCCAAGAATATTCAGCTGTACAAAATGCGTAATGGATATGAGCTGGGACCATCTGCCGCCGCTAATTTCACACGCAGGAATCTCGCCGATTATCTGAGAAGCAACGTATGTAAATCAAAACAATATCCTCTTAGATTCAAGTTAAATCAGAAAGCCTGCAGAAACTGTATGACGAACTTCTGATCAACGAACATAAAACAAAGTAACCAAAGCAATACTATTTATGTGAAAAATTTTGGTCTTCATAGCAACATCTTCCCTTCCCATGGTTGTGAAAAAAAAATGAATATTCATAATTAAAATTAAATGTTACAGACACCTTACTTCGTGAATGTGCTGATGGCTGGTTATGACAAGGAGAATGGTCCTGAGCTATATTTCATGGATTACCTGGCATCCAGTGTAAAAGTACCTTTTGCTTGTCATGGGTTTGGTGGTTACCTCAGTTTGAGTATCATGGACCGGTACCACAAGAAAGGTGATGATTGTGTTGTCCACATGCCTTTTACAAGTATCTTGTTTTCTAGAAGAGCAGTCTTATTTATTTCATTATTTATCTCCTCTCCTCAATACAAGATAACTGTCTATATAGTTATCCATTTCCCCCCTAACTTCAATAATGATTTCTCAATTTTGACTATGTAGTTTTTATTTTTATTGGATCTATTTAATATGGTATCCATTTCTAAACCATACATTACTTTCCAGATGCCACTGAAGAAGAAGCTTATGGGATACTGAAAATGTGTGTGAAGGAAGTTCATAGGAGATTGTTTGTGAGCCTGCCCAACTTCCAAGTGACTGTTGTCAATAGGGAGGGCATCAAAGTACTACCCGTAATCAACTCAGAACTGTTGAAGTAATTTCCTTAATAAAGTAATATTTTAATTAGTTTGTTTTTCTTACCCAAAAATACGTTAGATAAAATGTAATAAGTGGCTGCTAATTCTTAGGCCCGAGGCGTGAGGTTCATTTTCCTGTCATACGGGTTTGCGCACTTATAGAAAAGGCGAAAAATTTGGGAAAAAACATCTTCGCTTGGTATCCGGCGGTAGTCTTAGAAAATTTATTATTAGTGTGTCCGTGACTACCACCGGACCACCAACGCCAATCGTATCCAGATTTGGTAAAATAATTGAGTACCTACTCAATATATCTGTGCAGGGCCTGCATGGAGGCTGAAGAAACCGTCGCGCACGTACTCTTTGAGTGCACAGGCGTCACACAGATTTGGACACAAACTATTGGAACACCTAAATCTTTTACAGATATATTACACAGACCAGGAGACGTCATCAACTTCTGGAAGGAGGTGGGCTGGCTGGAATAACCACCATAGGCCGCCATGGCCCACGCACAATGGTCCGCCAAGGACTGAGTGCGGAAACCAAAGCCCCAAGAAGAAGAGTACCTACTCAATTGGTACTAACTTTTACTCGAACAACAAAATTGGTACGTTTAATAGTTTTCGAGAAAATCGACTTGGAAGGCAGTCACGCTCCCTTCAGCAGGACAAGGGGACTAAGCGGGATTGTCCGAAAGGGTTACCGCTACCCCGGAACATAAAGGGCTAAGAAAGGAACATGGATGGGTTTTAGTCAGAAAGAGTCTGACACTTACACGTAACACCTTCCGGTCCACCCAGAGCGGGAGGGGTCATTTAATGATTTCCCACCCTCAAAAAAAAAAGACAGGACCAAGGGGTTACGAAAATTTGCATTAATTCAGATATCTTTTCCTTTTCCAATCAAAAGGTGATTACATAAAACTAACTCGATGTTCTTTTATTTTTGGACGAAATCATAGAACATCTTGTAAAAAACTTCTAAGTATTATTGATATGAACTTCTACTAACCCATCTCCGCGGATCCGCGGTCAACATTATTGCATCCGAACAGTCTTGAACAGGACCACCAAGGGCATGCTACAGGTAACCGCTCAACTGTTGAAATATCAAATATGATTCAAAATAATAGAAAAAGCAATTGTGTCTCTGTCTAGTTACAGTTGAGCACGTATACAAACAACAAGTACCATTATGTTATTAATTTCTTTAAAAAAAACACGAACTGAAACTTTTGTATTTATCGAGAAATCAACGATGATAATTTACACTCGCTCGTTCACCAGGGCCACGACTTATTCAAAGTTTCGAGGAGCTTGTCGCTTTCCTTAAACCTACACAGAAAATTATACCGTGTAAGATAAAGCAATACTTACAATTTTTTTTGTTCGTGTACTAATTAGTACCAATTGAGTCCTAAGTATTTACCAAATATGGAAGCGATTGGCGTTGGTGGTCCGGCGACAGTCACGGACACATACTGTGTTTCGCCACGCCCTGTCATCGGTTATTTTACGCCCCTCACTTTTGGCAAACCCATGATTTACCCAGTCAAACACAAGGAGTAATCAATAGCAAATAAATTAAACAGTCTTAAATTGTATTTTTATTTAAATACTAAATATTTGCTTAGCCTAAAAATAATATGTTCATATTTATTTATCCTCCTGCCTTGCTTCGCTCTGGGCTACTTGCCATACTCGTGTCCTGGTTGTCCATTTGCGAACTGTTTGGGTTTTCACCATCGCCCATATTGTCACCTTCATTGTCTGAGGGCTCTGTAATAAGGTATTCAGATTAATAAAACTGGAGACGTTATCGTAAGGAAACAGCGCATATCGAAAAATAAGTGACTAAGGAGTATATAACACATTCTTTGAACAGAGAATATTAAAACTTCTCACTATGCTTTGCCCAAGGGAATAATACCCTAGGAAAATAGAGATTTTCAATATTTTGTTTGTAACAAATGTATTCAAAAAGATGTGATGAATTATGTATACATTACTTACCTAATATTGTTGAACTGGACTGGGCCATGTTAAACAATGTGTACATATTGGTGTGTAATAAATAATTAAAAAAGAATATTAGTATTACCTTTCTTATCTGCTGGCATATCTTCAGTTCTATTGGCAACTTGGAAATGATACTCCAGCTCGTCAAAATCAAATACTTGGTCTGTTGGTAGTAGGCATGGTAGATATGCTGGGAATGTGGGCTTGCAGGCTATTACTGGAAATACAAGCCAAGTTAAATCTTGTAACACAAGTAGATGAAGCAATATAATAGCTGGAAACAACATTTTAGTTTAGGTCACACCTCCTGATTATGCAATGACCAGCATTTATTATGGATCAACATTGATAAAGCTATGTGTTGCCCCTAACAAATTTTCAATTTGTAAATGGCAACAAATAAAAAAAAACACCAGAATTACTAACATGGGAATACTTGATTGTCCTCTGTATTGAACAGGTTGTGTGTCTCACTTGTCTTTGCTAGGAACTTTGTCAATGCTCTCTCAATGTCTCTTTTCTGTGAGGCTGCTTTCTCTCTGATTGCTTCATATTCTGTTACTGGCTGTTTGTGGGTCTGAAATAATATTTAAATAATTACATACATTACAAATACTAGTAGAATTTCCTTTATTTAGAAGACATAGAAAGGTCTGATGAATTTTATTTGAAACTTTCAGCAACTTTGGCATTTGGTATGTTTGTTGTTTGCATAATAACAGTTCATATTTAAAGATTGGTACATGATTTATTCACACAAAGAGAAAGGGGAAAGATTATCAGGGCGACCTTAGCTCAGCTGTGGGACAATAAAGTTTAAAATTGTTAGCAACATAGGTCAGAAATAGGGGATCGATCGTCTCAAGGGAAGCCAGTACTTGCCAAGCTGGTCTAAGCTGGTGATCACAAATATGTACCTAACCGTAAGGGTGGTATATTGGTATGTCAGAAATAAAAGATGTTTACAATGGCACTATCAAAAGGCTTTCAGAACTTACAGGTGTTCTTATGTAGGCATGTGGATCAGGTAGTGGAGGCAGGTGGAATGGTATATGAGGAGCAGGCTTGGCTTTGGACCCTGCCGACAGCATTGCTGGTGTTCGTGGGGCTGGGGCCTGCTGCGGTGGCTGAATTACATGCCTGTTTGGACGAGCTGCATACTGTTCTAAGCCTTGTAGGTTTATGCCTGTACATAGACAACAAAAATTTTTACGGTTTACCTACTTCATAGATTGAAGGAAGAAAATTGAATATTAAGGGAAAAAGAGTCTCATGACTTCTTCTTCCTCTTTTTGTGTTGATGGTACTTTTTTTTAACACTTTCGCTGCCAAGCACCCGGCTCCCGGGTCGAACGATAATTCGTTCACATGCCCACAACCCGGCTCCCGGGTCCTACATATAAATAGTTATGTGGCCTGTGGCCATGCCCAGCACCCGCCTACCGGGTGCAAATCGAAACGTGCTACTAGGGTTGCCAAAAATAAGCTAGGTGAGAATAGTATGTACTTTTAAGTAAGTCTTTCATCAATTATTTATTTACTTTAAATGTTGTACGATTTAATATTATGCTGAAAAATCTCTAAGAAACATACTAAAGTGGATTTATTATTAATTGCCTTTTCATCATAGGTACCTATACAAGCCTATGGCGCCACGCAATTTTAATGAGATTTCTTATTATTAGGTAACTATTTTTCTTTATCTGCGCGTGTTTTATTGAGGTAAAAACCGCCGCTGAAGGTTAAAAAAATGAAAACAAAGGCATCGGTTTGGTTTTATTGAGCTTTAAGGTTTTAATCCCTTGCTGGCGATTTAGACGACAACTGTTTATACAACTTTAGCTACCTTACTTTAATTCACTTAGCTTAGATAATTCTGTTGTTATGCGTGTGAATCTGTGAGGCTGTATGAAGATTTGATATTTTGACATTTAAAAGTTTTTGACTAACAACAAGTTGAGATTGAGAAGGAGGAGCAAGAACATTAGTATGTACAATGTATTTCGTTATTTTGTGGAGTGTTTTACATATAATTTCACAGAAAGTATTCTTTGTTCTGTATTGGTTACATCTCCGATAAACATTCTTGGATAAAAAGTGTGGTATCGTATTCAATAGGAAATACATTTCATAGGTTATCATGAAACTTAAAAAAAAAACCACTTAAAAAGAAAAACACTACAACTGCGGATTAGGCAAATCATGTAAGGTTCTCTTGGCGTAAGTGTTATGATTTTTAAATACCTAGAAAAACAAATAAAAATATAAAAAAGAACTGTGTAGTTTATTTCTTTCAATAAAAAATTAGACGTTCGACAACCCTACTATCGCTGGCTGGTCGTGGGCGTGGCTTAGTGAACTCGGATTCGGGTGCTGCGGCATAGTGGTACCGTTACGTAACCGTTGCGCAGATGGACTCAACAGATGGGTTGTTATAGATATGCGAGACACATTTTATGGCATGCCAATTGTTATGCATTAAATATACGTGGCAGTGAAAGTGTTAATGTTATAAATTGAATCGCGGCATCAGTGGCATTCTTTAGTTTATCCAAGGTGCCATTGAAGGGGCACTAAGGCTCCACTCCAGCAGGTAGGGCATGGTGGAGTAATAGGTTTAATTTCTCAAAGCATCAGTTTTCAAAACTGGTGTAAACTATTAGATAACCATGTTTAACAAAAGGTAATTTATTTGTGATTGATTGTAAAGAACAATGAAATACTTACCCATGTTAATGAGAGCCATAAACACATCTCCCAATACTGGTTCTACTCTTCCCGATAGCTCACAGTAGCCTTTAGCTGAGTTTCCAACTTCTGACAGAACTAGAAATATAATTCAAATAATATTATCAGTAGTATTGAATCAATTGTGGCAAGTCTTCAAGACTTGAGAGAACTTTCAGAGCGAATTAGAATTTTATACTTTATGGGGAAATACAGTAGGTTAGAAATTACTTGAAATTTCTCCTAACGCAGCATAAATGGAGAATGAGTGCCTACACCTTTGATGGAGTGAAATGGAAATCCAACATTGTATGAAGGCACAAATTATCCGTTTATGTTGCGTAAGGTTATTTGTTTGTGTGTTTTGAAGTAGAAAAATTATTCTGGTCCTAATTGAAGAAGTTGTACATTGGAATATTTGAACTTCCAAGGCAAGCGAATTTTATTGAGGGTACTATTGCAAAAAGCCTTTTATTACTTTAATTAAATTAAATTATTTATTTATAGGTACAATAACTTACAGCATTGAAGCATTTCTGTGAGAGTTTCTAGTGCCATTTTGTTAGCAGCATCGAAGCCAGTTTCTAGCAGTACAGTGGAAACTGCTATATTTAGTATTCGCCTTCGGGCATCTGGACCACTCTCTATTTTTTCCGTGTTTTCCGCCATATTCTGTAGTGCAATCTTGGTAGTATATAAAAATTATAATGAGTGAACAAACACAACACGACGAATATTTTATTTTGCTTTTTGACAGTTTGTTTGTTTTTTATAGTTGCAGTATGACTAAGACTTGGTCTTTTACGCAAATATTTATAACAATAAAATGGTTCTGTAAACCGAGTTTTACGCGAGCGAGATCACATCAAAATTCAGAAACAGTTTTTTGACACTTGAAACCCTTATAGCATTTATTGAAATGAAACCATATTAAATTTAATGGTGGGTCGTTTTTCGAATTTTAGACGGACGAAACGCAACCGTTTTCGTCGTCGCGAAAACGGTCGTCGTTGCAACTGGTTTGAAGACGGCGACGAAGTAGAAACTCATCCAAGTTTCTCCTTTGTCGCCGACAACCGCATTTCATGGAATAGAATTGCGTTTTCGTCGAGTAAAATAGTTGCAGTTTCTTGCAACTGGTTTGAAGACGGCGACAAAGAAGAAACTTAACCCAACATGGAATAGAATTGCGTTTTCGTCGAGTAAAATAGTTGCAGTTTCTTGCAACTGGTTTGAAGACGGTGACAAAGAAGAAACTTAACCCAACATGGAATAGAATTGCGTTTTCGTCGAGTGAAATAGTTGCAGTTTTTCACAACTATCAACGATTTGAAATGTATGAAATGGTCTACTGAATATTTCGTTTGATCTATCGACTTTACTAAACGATGAAATGGCCTTCCCTTCATACTTTCTTTTCCAGGCTTAGGACTGACTGGGACGCGGCGACGTCGAGTGACTTTATTAAGAAATATAGTTGCATCATTGCGTTCTCGACTTTATTTTCATAGACGTAAAATAAAAAATCGCACCAAGTAATTGGAAGACTAGTTTGTGCAACGAAGACTGTTTGAACCCAGAACGTAAAACGGTTCCATCGTCGCAGAACACAAAACGGTCTTTAAAAACGGTTCGTTGTCGCAACGCCCACCCCTAATTAAATGGGTCTGTTGTCCTGCTTAGAGCATTTAACCTATGGAGATGGCATAGCTAAGCGTACCCCTCTGCCATGACCGATTGGTCATACGGCCATACACGTTCTATAAAACTAGTTCATTCGCCAACCGCCGCCATTAGATCATACGGATTGGCCTTGGTCGTCTAAGTGCTCAAATCTACCCTCAGTCTTAGTCACTTTTTCGTTCGCGCGGACCGCCGTTACCATTTGAATTGTTCGGAATTTTCCACAGTTCCTTTGTGTTTGTGCGGGTGTTGAAAAACGCCGGTACAAGCACAGGGGGACCTCCGGACTCTGCCCGGCGAGTATTTCGCCGCCTGCGGTCGCGGAGCCAGCTACGCAGGATGTCAGGACCCGGCAAGCGCGGCTCACTGGGCCGCGATGCCGGGAACCTGGAGGACCGCCCGACGCTGGACCGGGCGACGTCGCTGCCGAATATCGGTGACGCGGCGTCCGGCTCACCGCCTGCCGGCCCCCAACCACCAAGAAGAAAAAAGTCAGGTGAGCTGAAGTTGTGCACCGCAGCAAACACCGACTCACCAACAACACCAACGCCTACGCGCGCTGCGCCGACACCGTCGTCAAGCAGACAGCATGCGGTGCCCGTCCGCCCGCCCGCGTTCCGTCCGGTGCCTACCCAGGCCCCGGGACCCGCCACGCACGCAGCTCGTGCTGCCGGCTCGCGCACGTCCGCGCCGCCCGCGCGCGCGCTCGTACCCGTGTCGCCCGCTGTGCGCACCGCTGCGCCGCTCGCCAGCCGCGCACCCGGCGCACCCGCTGCGCACCACACCGCGCCGCCCGCGCCTCTCGCGTCGCCGCCCGCGCACACCGCGCCTGCTCCTATGCGTCACCGCGCGCCTGCTGCGCGCGCTACCGCGCTGCCACCACACGCCTCGCCTCCGGCACCGACCTCGAGCACCGCCGCATCGGCTCCCCGCCGCATGCTGGCGGGACCGGTGTCACCTGGCGCCACGCGCCCGTCAAACCCGAAGGGCAGGGCGCACCACAAAATGGCGGCCGACACCAAGATGGCCGACCACAAGGCGCCCGCATCGCCGGCGCCGCCTAAGTCATCGGCCTATGACTCACCGGCCGTACTGTCAACGTGTTCATCGAGAGGGGGATCGAACATGTCGCTGGCCTCGGCATGTTCGGCCGACTCACTGGCCGATCAGTTTTCGCCCTTTGAATTCCAGCTCGAAGCCAGACCCCAGCGGCGGAGAAGAAGCTCCGGGGACCAGACGCCAGCAGAAGCGGCCAAGCGGTGCTGCACAACGTCGTAGCCGACCTACGCGGAGACGACCCGCCGCTCGCCGCCAGCATCACCGGACGCAGCCACACAAACAGGGGTAAGTGTTCCTCCCCACCCCCCTGTTTCGGAACATAACTCTTCCCGTGCACCCACCTCTGTCGCCGCCCCTGTGGCGTCGCAGCAGGGGAATAACGCCGGGGGAAATAACAATAATAACAACCCGAAGAAAACCAAGAAGCCTAGGTACCCACCTCTGATAGTGGAAAAGCTTCCCAACTGGGCCACCCACTTCCGGGCGATCAGCGCCAAACTGGGTCGTCCTCCCAGTGCGCGCCCGTACGGGGGCGGTGTTAAGTTCGCCCCCGACTCAGAGGATGAGTACAGGCTGGTCCAACGTTACCTGACCGGCCTGGAAAGAGACGAAGGGGTGTCCTCGGCCACGGGACGAGCCGGCCACCTGCGCAAACTGCGGTGGCCCGCACCCCGCGTGCAACATCAAGTGTCCGGTTTTCCAGGCGGAAATCCGGAACAGGCGAGCGGGGACCGTCGCCATGACGGCCACCACCCGCCAGAGGCCAATCACGGAAGAGGCCCAAGGCACGACGCTCATGGCGGCGGCCAACGGGCCCTCAAACAAGGAAAAGGCCACCTCCTCGAGGCGGAGGAAGAAGAGGCGCGGGGGTAAAGGCAGAGGGAGGAAAACCGCCCCTCCCGCCCCCCAAGCGACCACCAACGAGGGAACTATCCCGGAGGCCGACCCTGCCTTAACAAGGGCGCAGGTTGTAGAGAAGCCCCCACCATCCGCTACAACAACAACAGCAACAACATCTGCAGCCGTGGCCACTAGCGCCGGTGCAGCGCCGCGGCAGGGACGCGAGCTTGCGCGCCCCAACATCGCACAGAAGAGCGGCGCCACCGGCGCTCGCCCGAACAAACCATCGAAAACGACCAACAAGGAATTTACAACCTGCGCCATCAACCTTTTGATGGACCTTATTAAGGCCATAAGGCAGGGTCACGACGTCGAGACCGTCATCCTTGACGGCCTGGCCAACCTACTTACCCTGTATAATGGCTAGGTCGTTGAGGATTATACATTGGAATGCCCGCGGCCTTCGGGATAAGGTCGCCCCCCTCCGCCATCTACTACGGGAACAGAACATCGACGTGGCGCTAATAAGTGAGACACTCCTGGGTCCCGAGGACAAGGTCCGTTTCCCGGGATATCTCACTTATAGGAAGGATGAACGGTCGGCCCTCAACATCCGATACCGTGGCCTGGTAGTTCTTGTAAAGCGAAGGGTCGTTCATCAAGAGCTCCCCTTGCCGTCATCTAGCACGCTGTACGCGCTGGGTGTCCAGCTGCACATCGCCGGCGAGGACATCGACATCTACGCGTGCTACAAACCGCCCGCGGCTCGCCTAGACCTGCTTGAGCTGCGGGCCCTTTTGTACCGCACACAGCACGCCTCCCTCCTCGCCGGTGACTTCAATTGCAAGCACCCAGCGTGGAATTCAACATTCACGAATACCGAGGGGAGACGGCTCTTCGCAGATGCAGAGTCCCTCGGATATACGGTGTCCGGTCCAGACTCACCTACCCACTACCCTGATACCAGGAGATACTTACCGGACGTACTGGACATCGTAGTTCACCGGGGGCTGCAATGCCAGGTCACCCAGCAAGTAATAGACGACGAGTTGCAGTCTGACCATCAGCCTGTACTCGTCGTCCTTTCGGAAATGCCGACCAGGCTGAAGCCACCAGCACCACGTCGCAACACAGATTGGACAACCTTCTAGGAGGAAGTGGAGACCACCACGCCGACTCGGCCCATCGTCACCTCCGCAGACGTGGACAAGACGGCGGAGGAGGTCACTGCTTGCATACAAAGCGCCTTACAAGCGGCGACTACGACGACGCCGGAGGGGAGAGTGCTATTGCCGCCCCTGCCGGCGCACATCAGATCGATGATCGCCGTCAAGAGGCGCCTTCGCAAGCAGTGGCAATTCACACGCTGTCCGACGATGAAGAGGCAGCTTAACCGTCTCGCGGAGAAGGTGAAGGCCGAGCTCAAGGCGCTCACCGCCGCGGGCTGGGAGGACTGCATCGACGCCGTAGCAGACAGCTGGCCGGCAATGTATAGACTATGCCGCCAGCTAACGAATACCCCAGCCCCGGTGCGCCCTCTACTGAACACCGACGGGGCTCTTAGGTACACAGCGGAGGACCGGGCGGAGGTCTTTGCCGAGCACCTGGAGCGTCAGTTCCAACCGAACCCGACTAGCGACCACGAGCACGTCGCAGCAGTCGAGCAACACCTTGGGGACTACTTCGCCCCGACGATAGCTCCCGATGAAGATCCCATTTTCTTCCCGCCCGGCGCGGTGAGACGCGCCATCCTACGGACGAAGCCCAGGAAGGCCCCAGGTGCGGACGGTATCACCAACACAGCGCTGCGCCACCTGCCGTACCGTATGGTAGCGGCGCTGGCGCGCCTGTTCACGGGGATACTGCGCACCGGGACCTTTCCCGCATCGTGGAAGGAGGGGCGCGTCATCATGCTGCCCAAGGCGGGGAAAAACATCCTGAAGCCGGAGAGCTATCGTCCCATCACGCTGCTGCCTACCATCTCCAAGGTGTTCGAAGCGCTCCTGCTGCGACACCTATCGCCACACATTACACCGAGACCGGAGCAGTTCGGGTTTCGGGCGGAACACAGCACGACGCTCCAATTGTCGAGGGTACTGCACCTACTCGCAGCGGCGAGGAACAGGAAGGAATACGGGGTTGCAGTATTCCTCGACATGGAAAAGGCCTTCGACCGTGTGTGGCACGACGGCCTTGTGTACAAACTGGCCACCTCGGACGCGCCCCGTCGCGTTGTCAAGGTGGTCTCCAGCTTTCTCACCCACAGGACCTTCAGGGTGGTGGTCGACGGGGCGCTGTCAGGCGCGCGCCCGGTGCTAGCGGGCGTGCCCCAGGGCAGCTGCATATCGCCGGCGTGTTACTCACGTTACACCGACGACATCCCCGCCACAGACGACGTGACGCTCGCGCTGTACGCTGACGACGCCGCGTACATAACAACATCGATGAACGCGAAGTACGCGGCCGTCAAGATGCAGCGCGCGCTCGACCTTCTCCCCGAGTGGCTGGCTAAGTGGCGGCTATCGGTTAACGTGGGTAAGACGCAGGCGATCGTCACAGGACACTCGCGCCTCCCACCACCTCTGAAACTACACGGAGCCGACGTCGCGTGGTCACCCCGGGCTAAATACCTGGGGGTCACCATCGACCGTCGACTCACGATGGGGAAACACTCACCTGGCGGGTACCGACCGCCGAGATGTTGTGAAGATAGCGGCGTTGTGAAACAACGCCGCGGCGCTCCTACAGTTTTACTCATAGCAACAACACACAAGAGTGCGCGTAACTCACGCGCGCTCACTAGGCTTTTGGAACTGTTATAAATTGTAAGACAACCCTAACCATATAAAATATAAATGCTGACGCCTCATAGGCGTCATATAGCGTTTCCCACACTTGATGCATTTTGTGTCACATTAGTCTCATCAGTCATACTTTGAACTTCGTGGCGGACACACTAAAATCATATTATTTGTAAAATCAATTCATTTTCGAATAAAAGTCTTTTCAGCGTTAAAAATAGTTTTTTTTAAAAAGGGATTTCGAACCTGCCCGGTAACAGTGGTGTCAGAAGTGGGATAGTCGGTATAAGTCGTTACTGGCTATCCAATAAACTACACAAACCCAAATTCGTCACGTTCCGTGTCTGCCCGCCTATTCGACTCAATCCAACTTAAATCTATCCAGTGTGACTCTATCCAAAGTGACTCTATCCAAAGTGACTCTATCCAAAGTGACTCTATCCAAAGTGACTCTATCCAAAGTGACTCAATCCAGCATAAATCTATCCAGTGTAACTCTATTCACCGAGACTCTACCCTGACGCTATCCAGTGTGTGTCATCGCGTCGTCAAAACCAAGTTATTCAGTATCCGACTGCGAGCACACCGAACTTCTCCGAGTTGGCAAATAGCCAACTAGTCTGCTAAGCCTTTCATCGTGTGGCTGGGTGAGCTTAAGGTTAAGCCAACCCCTTCCAACGCCGTCGACGGGTCGTCCAAATACTGCTGCATCTGAAGCTAACTGCTGCTGCTGCTGCATCTCTGCGTTGCTGCTGCGCGCGCTACTCACCGTCTGCGTGATGACCGCTCTACAAACCGTCGCCTTGTTGTGAGTAGAATATACTTACTTTTTGTTGTTGCCACATAAGTCTCCTTGTTTCCCTAAACTCGCTTAATCCTTAAGTTAAGTACATCAAATTGCCAAAACCTTCGTTATCATGGCTAACTCAAGTGACAAAAAACAAATAACTCCCACTATTTCTGAGCCATACCCTATTCAAGTCCTATGCAACTTCATAAACCCATACCAAGGTGAACGAGAGACCCTATCAGCGTTTTTGACGAACTGTCAAAATGCTCTTGACCTGGCGTCTGAGGGTCAAAAGTTTTTATTACTTAAATACATTTTATCTAAACTACAAGGAAAAGCACAAGTAGCGTGTTCCAATAAAATTTTCAATAGCTTCGAAGACTTACGAACGTTTTTAAGGCAGAATTTCGGGGAAAGGAAGCATTACAACCACCTTTTATTAGAGCTGCAATCATGCAAACAACTGCCCAATGAAACCGTGGCACAATACGCTCTCAGGATTGAGACCTGCCTGACAGATCTACAATCCGAAATTCACAATTCAGACTCTTTAAAAAAGGAACTTCCGGGTCGTATCGCTATGACAGAAGATCTAGCTCTATATACGTTTTGTTTAGGACTACACCCCAGATTAAGTACAATTGTCCGTTGCCGGGACCCCCGAAATCTAAACACTGCCATAAGTGTCGCCACAGAAGAGGAAAAAATATACAACTTCTCTATCAGATCTTCTTGTAAAATTTGTCATAAAGTGGGTCACTCCGAGTTCGAGTGTAGATTCAAAAACAACCAAAACAAGTCTTCACCGAAATCAAGGCAGCCAAATTACAATATGCAAAAGTCTTCAACTTCTGGTTCCCAACCGTTAATATGCCGCTATTGCAAAAACATCGGGCATGATATTTCGCAATGTCGCAAAAGACAATTTAACAATTCCCGCTTCGATCGCGGAAATCCTGGGAACATGTCAAGTTAACAAAAGAACCTAGAGTGTAATCAGATTTCAACACTCGCCGATAACGACGATGATTTAAACTAAATGATCGGATTACGAGCCGGTGCCGACGTAATTCTGCTACTATAGGCACTAACCATGGGAAAGTTTTCTTAGGGGCTTCAATTTCTAAATCTAATGCCATTTCCAAATCTAAACGCACTACTAATTCTGAAGCCGCTAATAACTCCAATTCCCCAATTTCTAATTCAATTTCTAAATCTAAACGTATTACTAACTCTACTAAATCAAAAAATAATTCTAGAATAAATAATGACTCAATCCTTACTAGCTCTACTAAATCAAATAATAATTCTAGAGTAAATAATGACTCAATCCTTACTAGCTCTACTAAATCAAATAATAATTCTAGAATAAATAATGACTCAATCCTTACTAGCTCTACTAAATCAAAAAATAATTCTAGAGTAAATAATGACTCAATCCTTACTAGCTCTACTAAATCAAAAAATAATTCTAGAATAAATAATGACTCAATCCTTACTAGCTCTACTAAATCAAATGATAATTCTAGAATAGATAACGACTCTATCCTTACTAGCTCTACTACATCAAATAATAATTCTAGAAAAAATAATGACTCAATCCTTACTAGTTCTACTAAATCAAAAATCAGTTTTGTGAAAAATAATAGTTCACCTAAAGGAATACGAGATAATTTTATCCAGAATCCTGGTGGCTATTCTACTATTTATGATGTTTTCCCTAATTCAAGTTCTTCCTTACCGTATATCGTAGTAAAAACCTCACATACAGAGAATCCTATTCGTCTCTTAGTTGACTCTGGCAGCTCCATATGCATCATCAAAGAACAGTGCCTACCTGAACTACCTAAAGTTGAAAAGGATATCTTAAAGTTCAAGGGCATTAATGATATCGACTCGTTCTCTGAAACCAAAGGCAAATTTATATTATCTTTGGGACTGGAAAATGGAATTAAAGTTCCGTATTATTTCCATATCGTAGACAAAATTAATTTAGAGTATGATGGTATCCTAGGTTCAAACTTTTTAGAGTGGTATAAAGCCCTCATTAGTTACGGTAATTCTAAATTAATAATCCAAGATAACCCCGAATACTATTTCAATCTAAAAACAACTCCAAATGTAAAGATTATTCCTCCTAGAAGCGAAATGTTTATCCGTTGCAATGTTGCGAATCCTGAGATTCAAGAAGGACTTCTACTAGATGTTAAACTATCAGAATACCCCCGTTTATATATTTCAAGGTGTTTAGTCCGTGTTGATTCAAATAATCAGACCATAATTTCAGTGCTTAACACGTCAGATAAAGAAATAATTTTAGAAGACCCTGAAGTAACACTAGAGCCTTTTTCACAAATAATAGAGCCCAATCAAAACACTGCCGTCCTCAATACAACTAAGTCTTACTCGAATTCAGCATACCCGTACACATCTGACCGGGATTCTAAGGTTCAAAACATGATTAGATGCGATCACCTTAATTCGGAAGAAGAGAGTCGCTTACGTAACATATGCTCTAAATTTCAAGACGTATTTTATTTAGAAGGAGACAAACTTACACATACGAATACCCTTGAACATGAAATCCGCGTTAGTTCCGAAACTCCGATTGCAGTCAAGAGTTACAGGTTTCCTGAATGTCATAAAGAAGAGGTGAACAAACAAATTAAAGATATGCTAGATCAAAACATTATTCGACCTTCTATTTCTCCGTGGTCAGCACCAATTTGGGTCGTACCGAAAAAACAAGACGCGTCTGGTAAACCCAAATGGCGCATCGTTATCGATTATCGTAAGCTAAATGAAATCACAATTGGTGATGCATACCCAATTCCAAATATCTCTGATATCCTAGATCAGCTAGGCCATAGCAAGTATTTCACCACACTCGACCTTGTATCTTCATTCCATCAAGTTAAAGTCAAGGACACAGAAAAAACTGCGTTTAGCGTCCCATCCGGTCATTACGAGTTCACTAGAATGCCCTTCGGACTCCGTAATGCACCATCTACGTTCCAAAGACTCATGAATATTGTCCTAAGTGGCCTTCAAGGGACTCACTGTTTTACGTATATGGACGATATTGTATTATTCGGGCATGACCTCGAATCTCATTGCCGAAATTTAGAGTCAGTGTTTGGAAAGTTACGTGAACATACGTTAAAAATACAGCCTGCTAAATGCGAGTTTTTACGAAGAGAAGTACAGTACCTGGGACATATAATATCAGACCAAGGCGTGAAGCCTGATCCAAAAAAGGTTTCTTGCGTTAAAAATTTTCCAATTCCAAGGTCGCCTCGGGACATTAAATCGTTTCTCGGGTTAGTAGGTTATTACCGCCGGTTCATTGAAAACTTTTCCCATATCACGAAACCACTCACAAGCCTTCTAAAGAAAAATGCTAATTTCGTTTGGTCCCCTGAACAACAGAAATCCTTCGAGGAGTTAAAGCATAAAATAACAACTGCTCCTATCCTTCAATATCCGGATTTCTCTAAGCCCTTCGTATTAACTACCGACGCTTCTAATTTCGCTGTATCCGCAATCTTATCTCAAGGAAAAGTTGGTCAAGATTTACCCGTCGCATACGCATCTAGAACTCTTAATAAAGCGGAAGGAAACTATTCCACTACTGAAAAAGAATGCTTAGCTATAATTTTCGGTACAAAGGTCTTTAGACCTTATTTATACGGCAACAAGTTCATTGTAGTCACGGACCACAAGCCACTTCAGTGGTTATTCAATTGCAAAGATCCTAGTTCAAAATTAGTTCGCTGGCGCTTAAAGTTAGAAGAGTTCGATTATGAAGTCGTTCATAAAAAGGGCAAGGTGAATTGTAACGCCGATTCCCTGTCTCGTAACCCGGTTCTTACCATGGACCCTAGTGTCCCTTCCACTTCTGAAACTTATGAAAAATATTTACAAATTAGCCAACAACATAATAATTCTTATGACACTGTTATAGAAGAACATAACGAATCATTACTGAAAACAAAATGTAAAATGATTACTTACCCTACTGCCATCGACTTAGACGACTCGATCCCGTACTGCTCTGAAATTCTACAAATGTCCAAGTTCGATGAAGACCTACCTGACATACGAACTTTAGAAAGGGAACTTTATACGTTTCAAAGTACGTCCAATGAAAAACACGTTTTCACACACTTATTCTTACGTGTTCATCACTACGACGAAATGACTTACAAAGATATTTTTAATATGTTAAGAGATTATCGAGAAATGATTACTGCATGGTATTCGGAAGAAAAAGAAGTTGCTATTTCCGATTTCCAAGATCCATTTACAAAGTTGTCGTTTACCAAAATATACAATATTATAGGTTTTCTATTCCATAACACGGGTGTCAAAGTTCATATCTATCATAATAATATTCTATTTCCTACCCCCGCTGAAGTTCCTCGCATATTGAAAGAGAACCACGATTCACCTTCAGCAGGACACCCAGGTATTTCTCGCATGTACGACAGGTTAAAAACTCTTTACTGGTGGAAAAACATGCGTCAAGACATAGAGAACTATGTCAAAAGTTGTAAGTCCTGCCAAATAAATAAACCATTACGTCAAACAAACCGTGCTCCCATGATAATCACATCCTCAGCTACAAAACCTATGGAAAAGGTATTCCTAGACGTAGTAGGACCATTACCCGAAACTCACGATTATCGCTATAAGTTTATCCTTACGTTGCAAGACGATCTAACTAAGTATTCACAAGCATATGCTATGACAACATGTTCTGCCGAAGAGACTGCCCATAAATTCGTACTCTTCATTTCTCACCTAGGCATCCCCAGAATGATCGTAACCGACCAAGGGACAAACTTTACATCTGACGTTTTAAAACAGTTAGAGAGATTGTTCGGCATTAAACACATCTTCGCCTCTCCTTATCATCCACAAACATGTGGCGCTCTCGAGAGAAGCCATGCCACCTTGAAGGAGTACCTGCGATCGTATATTGAAGATAATCAACATACATGGAGCTTATATTTACAAACTGCCATGATAGCATATAATACTAATGTCCATTCCACTACCGGTTTTCAACCGATGGAGCTATTGTTTGGGTTCAAACCCTACATGCCTCAAAGTGCCGACACTTTAGAATTAAATACCTATACCGATTATATTCGTGCGCTTAATCATAGGTTATATTATAGTAGACAAAAAGCCTTAGAAAATATACACTCGTCCAAAGAAAAATCTAAACAACGCTTCGATGTTCATGCTAAACCTGTGACGTATAAAATAGGTGACATGGTGTATTTACGGTGTCATCATAAACAAAATAAAGCAATGTCACCTATATAAAGTTGTCAAAATTAATGGTAACCATACGGTCACACTCTTAATCAATAGAAAATATGTTCGTCATCACTATGACGAAATAAAAATTGCAACAGATGACTAGCCTAATCTTTTCTATTTCAGGTTATTTCTTCAACTATCCTCGTGCCACAAATTCGTTACTCCAATCATAGGTAGTCCAGGCCTATACTTCGACCAATTACCAAATGTTAAATTCACAAACGATCACTGGAATGTAGTAACCTACTTAGATATTAGCCATATAAAACCGCATCTGGATAAAGTCGAAGCTCTAATCAAAGAAGTGTCTAATTTCTGTATCACTAGCTCTTCTAGTAAAATTCAACTAGAATGTACTAACCTACTATCGCCTTTACAAAATCAACATCTTAACAATGTTCGTAAGTTTTTGTCGATATCCTATCTTGTCGAAGACCAAAAACAAAACCGTTTTAAACGCGGGCTCATTGATGCTGGCGGTTCAGTATTAAAATCTATTTTTGGAACTTTAGACTCTGAAGATGCCTTAAAGTTTTCGGATGCTATCACTAAAGTACAGTCAGATGAAAAACAGCTGGCTCACTTAATGAAAGATAATATTCACGTTATCCAGTCTACTATTTCAACCTTCAATAACACGATGTCAAGGGTAAACAAAAATCAAAACCAATTAAACCAAAATTTAGAGATTATTCAAAAAGCATTTGAGCGAATATCAAATTCAACTGATAAGTTCGAAATAAAAAATCATTTAATGATGTTATTGAACTCACTAGAAAGCATTACTATAGCCTTGTCCTTTGACATTGATGACGTCAACAATGCTATCTTATTTAGCAAGCTCAACATTCTTCATCCAACTGTACTAAGTCCTTATCAATTATTCCAAGAACTGGACCTGCATAAAGATAAGCTTCCTAAACACTGCGAACTTCCTACAAGTTTGTCTTTAGAGAATATACATGTCATTATAGACATATCTGATTTAGTTTGTTATTATCATGCTAATAAGATTATTATTATTACCAAAATCCCGCTCGTCCTCCCACAGACTTATAACCTCTATCACAACGTTCCTCTTCCAGCTCCTTACGACATTTCCAAACCTGACACTTATATACTCATTGCTCCTAGTAAACCTTATGTGGCTATAACAATAGATCGTATGTTCTATTCACTATTAGAGTCAGTGGATAAGTGTCAAGTGATTCATAATGAGTGTTATGTGTGTTCTTTAGGAAATGTGTACTCTACAATTGCGAATCCAACCTGTGAAACAATTATCTTAACCGAAGCTATAAGCTCGTTACCTGACTCCTGTAATGCTAAGCTATTACATGGCTCAATCGATGTGTTTTTCAAACTTAATAATAATAAATGGTTGTTTGTACAGTCAGAGCCGGGCAAGGCTCATATTACATGTGAAAATGAACCTAATAATTACGACGAGATCTTTTTCGGCACAGGCATGCTGACCTTGCCAAAATATTGTGTAGCTTTCTTTAAAACTTTAAAGTTTACGCCTAGTGACTATGTTACGTCTAATGTCACTAATCATATATCTAATTTTAATATTATAAAAGACGATTGCTGCGACAATCAGAGAATAAATAAAACAGTACGACATCTCCCTTTTGTAAAGTTATCTAATGTTAACGATTTCGACTCCTTGTTACAAGCAAGTGTGCATTTAAATGAATTTGAAAAAGAATTAAATAAAGTTGAACAACCATCTCACTTACATAAATATGGTACTCACTATCTCTCGTTGACATATATTATCTCTACCATTGTCCTTATTTATCTATTGTATAGATCTAGAAAGGTATTTTGTTCAACTAAACCTCGATATTGTATCCAAGTGTTTAATCAATGCTATACTAAAAAGAAACAAACAGTCCAGTCTGTTCAATCAATAAACAATCAATTTATAGAGTCGTCTGACGAAGATGTCCAAAGTTCATCCAAATCCCTGCCTACTCCACTAAGGCGTAATGTTATGACTTAGTTTTGTAATGACTCTATTAAATGTAATCTCTATCCTTATAAGATAGTTAATGTTTCGTTTAATTTGCTATAATTGTATTACTTAATACTATTTCCTATGTCTAATTCTAGTTTAGTCTCAAGGCTAATAATAACTTTACGTTATGATATTTCTTATAGCTAAATACAAGTTTGTAACCAAAGCGAAGTTCAACGTTTCATCTTAGATTTCTCATCACTCTTAATCGTAATGATCAATCTTATCGTGGGGGTTGTTATAAATTGTAAGACAACCCTAACCATATAAAATATAAATGCTGACGCCTCATAGGCGTCATATAGCGTTTCCCACACTTGATGCATTTTGTGTCACATTAGTCTCATCAGTCATACTTTGAACTTCGTGGCGGACACACTAAAATCATATTATTTGTAAAATCAATTCATTTTCGAATAAAAGTCTTTTCAGCGTTAAAAATAGTTTTTTTTTAAAAGGGATTTCGAACCTGCCCGGTAACAGAACTAAAGTTGCCATACCAATTGAAGGGCCCGTAGTAGCGGGCCACTGTATAGCCTCCGTGAGGCAAGGGGCAAAGCCCCATCCCACTTGCCACGCCCCCTTACGGGGACGTTGCGACTGCTCGATCCCGCCGCCATTATGTATCGTATTGTGTCGCAAGGAAGTCCTCCTAAGAAATGGTTAATTGTGCAGTATCCTCGAGCAAAAAGCGATCTGCCACTTCAAATTTTCGAAACCATGGTGTTTCCTATCACTTGTAAATATAAATTATACATTTAAATATTTTTAATTACGTACAATGTCGAAGTAATCGTTATTGACGTAACGATAGAAAAAATACATTGGTACGTAGGTAGCGCTAAAGTAGTACAGGGGTAGGATTTGCATAGTGCTGGGACAACGCGAATGAATGATTTGCCAATTAAATGATTTTTCAGTCAATAGGCTCAGTAACCAGTTTTTTGTGTATGTATATTTGACCAGTCAGCTTGAAATAAAAAAAAATAACTGTAAAAGTTCTTTGGAAGTCGATTTAAATTATTTTCATTGTATGTTTAGGATAATAAAAGAAAAATTGTTTGTTCGTTTCGTAGTGAGTTTTTGTAGCTCATGCAATTTGAAAAACAATCAATAATTATAATAGATAGCTAAATATGACGTCGAAATCTAATAATCCACCGCGGACCGTGTAGGTACGCTGTTAAAAAACGTAGTACAATCGCCAGCACTGCCTCAAATATTCGGAATGTAATATGTACATACGCGGACGATCTCAAATTCTCTAGAGTTTCGAGTTGTAACGATAACAAAATGGTATTAAATATCAACAAATGTTACTACGTGAAGTACACACGGAAAAACAAAATAACAGAATTGTATTGCAATTAAATGACAGAAAATTTTAAACTCATATTAAAAGTATACTTTGTAAACAAGCTTATAACAAATTAGAGGATTATTTATAGGATAAGGATGCTTGGAAACATACTGGTCCTGCTCCACAGGACAATCTAGTGTCCAGACAAAATCAAACTGGTTGCTTAGTAAATTAGGTAATAAATAATGTATAATGTTGTACCATACTACATATTTTAACATTTTGGAATAACTTTACCTCTCACATTGATTGATTTATTATTATTAATTTTTAGAATGTTTGTAAATATGTGAGCATATTCAAAAGTGCCTTTCTTGTGCCTATTTGACATAAATGATGTGACTTTAATTAACTTTGACATCATTCAGCTTTGCAAGTTTGCAACACCGGACTGCAAAACAATAAAACGGACGTGTAAAACTGTCATTCATAACAAAATAATAAAAGTACATCTGATTGATTGTCTTATTCTATTATTTACTAGCTTCCGCCCGCGGCTTCGCCCGCAAAATATGATTATACACATAAACCTTTCTCTTGAATCACTCTATCTAATAAAAAAACCGCATCAAAATCCGTTGCGTAGTTTTAAAGATTTAAGCATACATAGGGATATAGGGACAGAGAAAGCGACCTTGTTTAATACTATGTAGTGATATTGTCCCCTTTCTTACTTTTTGACACGTGTATATAAATTGGAAACGCCTTTTTTAAGAATGGGGTATGAATTCCGAATTGCCGACCCTAAATGCAGAATGATACGCAATCAATATAATATTATTTAGAAATAAGAAAAAAAAATGACTATAAAAATAAATACAATCGTTCTTTTTTTTTAGCACCTTTAAAATGTTTTGTGATTACTGGCGGCTACCTACGTAGTTTCGCAGGCACTAATCATTAAACGTATTTTTTCCAAGAATAGAAAACAGTTCATTCATTCATGCAATGAAATACCACTCATTCGTTGTGCCTCGACACTAGTAGTTTGTGTTTGTTGTCGTAGGACAATTGCATAGATACGCACAAATTTGTTAATGTGTATGTGTTTTTTTACTGTGTGTCTAGAATTTCTTTGCGAGTGTTTGTAGCAATAGGAAGCATGTCTCTGTGTGTGGTTGTCAAATTTAAGTAGTGTGCTGTATGTGTTTTCCTCGCCCCCCGCAAAAAGTGGCAGAAAAAGTTGTTCGATGATTCGCCGCTTGCCATCTCCATAGGTTAAATGCTCTAAGGTTGTCCTGTTGTCTGTTGTTGAGTCCGGTAACGGCCGCACTTTCTTTTCTCTTCTTTCTTTCTAATAGGTGGTAACTAAGATATGTTTAAATTATAAAAACGACGGGGTTGAAACTTGGAACACAGCCTCATGTTCAGTAGAGATGCGCAAAATGTGTCACTTAAAAGAAATGAATGAAGTATATCTTTTCGCTTGACGAAGTAGTCCACTCATTTAGTTCAGTACTTCATTTAGTTCAGCAAATCAGAACCAGTTCATAACTGACTGAGATGATTGACAAATGATGCATTTCACAGTTTTATACGTATGTCGATTTTCCTTCATACTTTAAACAGGCTTAGGACTGTCAACCTAGATTATGTAACTATATGTCTTTCATTTAACTGATTATTTAGATTGGCGTATTTAGAAATCGAAATATGTACAGTGATTTAAAAATATTTACAAGATATGTACATATTTATCTATTTACATCTGATGCTTATTTATACTATTTACAATTACTATTTATGAATAACAATTGGGATAGTTTTTTGGTAGTTAGCCGTGTCCTAAAACAACACGAACATTGAGTGAGTAAGTGCCTTGGGTGAATGTGAGTAGAGCGAGCGTATAGTCTATTGGTGCACCCAGCCATGCGCGAGTGAAAAGAAAGACTGAACTAAATGAAGTAAAGACACATTTGAATGGCTACTGATAGAATGACAAGTTAGTTTTGGGGTATGAAGTAGTTCATTTCCTTCAATCGTTCGCGAACTACCCATGTCTAATGTTCAGTTTTGACGTTTTGACATTGCATTTTGACGTATATGCGTAAGCACGAAGCATCGATTTCGTCACAATTTTATACTGATTTCTTGTTCTTTTTAGTGTTAGCAAAGTTAAAATGCATCCATTCTGAAAATACGTTAATTTTGGGTGTTTGTGCTCAAATATTGATGAGAAGTTTACTTCGAATTAGCATATGTATCACTCACCAAAGTCATCAATTGGAGTAACAAATTGGGTAAGTGCCTTGCCTAATCTTAATTGCATTCTAAATTTTCTAGTTTAATAGAGCAAAATGCCATCCCGATAATTTTATATTTAAACACAAGAACGCTATTGTTTAGCTGTCTGATTCTGTGTTTTACATAACTATTAAAAACCAACCATAATAAATTTATAACTTAGAACCAGTAATTAGAAAGTGAGATTATCAAGAAGATGCAATACTTTGCTTGTTTTTTCGCAATGTTTACCTAAATGATAAAACCAATTTCAGCTAACTTGGAGTACCTGAAGTAATCTAGTTTGCTATCAAGATGGTAAAAATCTATGCATTGGGTGTGCTTTACAAAGGTGTGAACAGTGCTACCCTTCTCAAAGCGGCATACAACTTGCAGAGCTTCAGCATATTCCAACGAGGCTCAGTCCAAGAGTTTATGGTCTTTGTTAGTAAAACCATAGTGGAAAGAACTCAACCAGCATCTCGACAGTCTGTTAAAGAAGGAGAGTACATGCTACAAGTGTATGTGAGGGCAGATAACTTAGCAGGAGTCCTGATATCTGACCATGAGTATCCAAACCGAGTGGCTCACACATTGATTACTAAAATAATGGACGACTTTACTGCAACAGTGCCGGCAAGCCAATGGGCAACTGGTACCGAGGACACAACAGATTTCCATCTTCTACCAGAATACTTAACAAAATACCAAAATCCCCGGGAAGCTGATGCATTGACTAAAATACAGAATGACTTGGATGAGACAAAGATTATTCTACACGATACTATAAAGGCAGTGTTAGAAAGAGGTGAGAAATTAGATGATGTGGTTGCTAAGACTGAGAGTCTATCAATGCAGAGTAAATTGTTTTACAAGACTGCCAGAAAGACTAACAGCTGTTGTAATTTCTAAAACATTCTGATGTTATACCTACTTGGCCATAGTTCAATTAATTTATAATTCAGTTTTGATGAGTGTAGTGGAGTTTGAAGGCTTGATTAAATATTATTGTGGCCATTATTGTACCCACTGTCAATGTTATTAGTTAAAATGTTAGATATATTTTTTTGTCAATCTTTACATTTGTCACAATATGTATTTGATTATGTAGGTATTACATAATATATATTATTGGAAATATTTTCGACATGAGAGAGTGGTCAAATTAATATTTAGACCACTCCTATTCTGGTGAACAACATTGCTATGATGCCAAACCAGTGTGATCATCACAATGCTATTGATAAAGATACTGACAAGTGTATCAGTAATTGCTTTCACTGTGGCCTAAGTGTTAAATTACAATAAGTCAAGATCTTTATGGCTGCACACATCCTAACTTGCATAGACGGGCTATCATTTTATATAACCTTTCTATAATATATGACATTGAACAAACACCTAGTAATTATTGTGTGAAAGTTGTGTTCTGCTTGCATAGAAATAAAAAAGTGAGCCAATATTGTGGATAATAATAATTATAAGTCATGTTGCCTTATTGTTGCTCCATCATTATGTCCATAACAGTGTCTGCGGAGTTGGGGCCCATTATTGAGTGTGCATGTCAACTCTGCCATTTTTTCTGTGAATATTATTTTGTTGTTGTTGGTAAAAAAATGGAACAGCTGCTGATTGAAAAAGAGCAGTAGTACTGATTTTTACAACCAATACTTATTTTTGTAATTTGAAATGTTAATCTGAAGTATTTTTTTTTTACTTTAAAAATATATTATAGTTAGTAGGGTCAACACACCACATGCAGAATACAGTAAAGATTTCACTGAGTGGGATTTCATAGGATGTGTGTAAGCAATATTACCTATAATTATGTATGGTCTGCAATGTTAAAAAGCTAGTATAGTGTATTGAGTGTCATGAATCATGAGATTTAAATGTTAAAACAGGAAGTAAAATGTATTTAACATATGTTAATGTGTGTATATATAATACAATAATAGTTGGTTAAAAAAAATACCTTACTCTGCGCACATAATATAATATTATAATATATTATATTAATCATCTGCTAGATAAATATTCAACGACCTCGTTCCCCACCTGAATAAATTGCCAATTATCTGAGAAACTTAATTTTATTTGCTATTTAATTTCTAATCTAACTGAAGCAGCTCATAAATAGGGTAGTCCGGGTAATGGTGACAAAAATAGGATTTCATAATTGACGGCGCAATGCGAAATTGCGAGGTCATCCGTGAGTTTCGTGACCTTAGTGCGAATTAAATTCTATAATGAGATTTCTTTGTGATGGATTAATAATATTGAAAACGAAAGTAGTCTATGCCCTTTCTAATTTGAAAGACATAGGCAGTAAAAAACAAATAAATAGACAATAGACTGTACCTACAGTGTTTGTTCGATTTACGACGCAGTCATGACGTCACGACAAAGTTATTCAATGTTGTTGATACGTATTATAAATTAATGTACGACAATCCGTTTCTTTGTAAATAAAAAACTGTAACGGATGGTAAATCAATAAATATTATACTTTCCCTTCTATATATAATGTATAACACTACTACCACAAGTTTTTTAAATAATATTGGCTAAATCTATAGTCAGGTCATTTTAAAAGTACTGCGGTGTATAAATCTATAGTTATTGCCCATTTATATAGGTGGCGGGAGCACTGACACGAGGTCACATTCTACCAACTTATCTGACCTAGATCCCTGAATTTGACCTGATTTACATAGCGGCTGCATTTTATTAGTACAATCAACAAAAGAGATAGGTATTCCTTCAAAGGCAATAAAATTCAAATCTTTTCCGAAACTACTAAAAAAAAGGTAGGTAATCAAGAGAAGTCTAGCCTTTACCATCGCCGCCCGTTCTGTAAGTTATTTTAGAGGATGCATTTTCAATGAATATAGACAAAATAGGTCTAGGATAAAAAAAATCTTTGTAAACCTAACTCTTTTGATGACGGTATCTCAACTTTCAGACAAAAAAAAACTACATTCCTCCTGGTTGGTAGGTAGATAGATCTGTAAATTGCAGATGTTATCCAAATGAGGATAAGATTTATTTAGGTGGTTTATGCATGTATACATGTTTCGAGAGAAAGTAAACCTTCGTTTATTATGATAAGAGACGACACGTCCTGATAAGGGTCGGTACATATTTATTTAGGTAATCGAGTAATTTAGCAGGGGTGGTACTTACTTGGGAATCAAACACTACGTTATTGGCTTTTACTTAGCGATGCCCACGTTGTATGGTCTTACTGCGACGATCTAATGCAATGTGTACCGACCTTCAGTAATGTAGATAGAGGAAACTGTAAGAATAAATCCTTTGTGACTTGGATAGGATTTGAAAATTTTAATGTACGGTCGCCAGTCTATCAAGTTATACCAAACTGTTGAATTTCTCCAAATGATTGAACCTTAAAACGTTGACTGTTAAGTTCAAAATCGATGGAGAAAATTTGACAGCTTATTGTAACTTGATGTGCTGTCGACTGTACCTATGTGTAATATCTACCCTGTATTAACATGTTAATGGAAATTGATTTTATTTATTGTAGTATATACTTGCTTCATGACGTGTTAGTCAAATAAAATCGGTATTTACAATTTATTTTCAGTACTTTTATTACGGCATTGTGTGGTGCTACGCGAATGGATAGAATACGTAGAATATATGAGGAAGTCTGAAAGTGACACCAGTGACTGAAAAGTTGTGTGGAAATCGGTTGTCATGTTATGGGCATGTTAAGCGGAGGAATAAGGAAAATGTCAGGAAAGTTGTGCATATGAATGTGGATGGCTATACAAGTAGAGGGAGACCAAAGAAACGATGGATGGATTGTGTGAAAGATGATATGGCTAGAAAGGGAGTGACTACCGAGATGACGACTAATAGAGAAGTATGGAAGAAAAAGACATGTTGCGCCGACCCCAAATAAATTGGGATAAGGGCAGGAGAAAGATGATGACTTTTATTACGGCATAGGTTTCATGTTGTCTTACGCCATACAATCAGTGTTGATTTTTGTAGTTCGGTCCTCAGGTGAATAGTACGTTCTTGTTATACGTAGGTAAATAAAAGTCAGAGGTGAAATAAAAATACATATATTAATTACATCAATTAATATTATAAACCTAACATAAACATGTAGGTTACAATAATAAAATATACCTATATAATTTTATAAACAAAAATAAATAATAAAAACATCGATTTTTCCTTATTAGTAGAGCTAACGCTAAAATCATTGACTCTTAGCAAACGCATAGTCCAGGTAACATTTAAAACAATCCTCCTACAAGCAAGGGAGAGCTCACTTATAGTATTATTATGGAATTTACTCATTAATTCTATGATTAATTAATAATGAGTATTGATGTCGGGCGAATCAGCACATGAGCATACTTATAACAGCGTCCATTTGTATCTTGTGCTCTAAAACTATCTCCTACACATATACTACGATAAATACAGTTCAAGCATGCTAAGGGATTTAATAGTTTTTAATTAAAACTGGAGTTCTTATGGGACCTAGATACTAGGTATGGACTATAATAGTATTAGCTGGAAGGTCAGGCGCCGACTCCCCCGTCATCCTTTAACCTAAATAGAAGGGGACTGGTATTACATCATTACTGATTAATAGAATTTTTGCAGCTAATTTTTTGGCATCAAGCAATGAAATAGACAAAGAAGATAGAAAACATAAGCTTTGGAATAGACCACCAGTGAGATTTTGGGATACAGTCGGTACTTATGACAATTAATTAGAATACCTAGTAAGCTGTCGTCCAAGTAATGACTTTCGCACACCATTTTAGCTCTACACCAGTCCAGCAGGCCCAAGAGTGGGCGGCACCTGGACGTGGTTGGTCTGGAGTGGTCGCCAGTTTCTGTTGCGTAATTGTTTCTGTAAGTGACTCAATAAAAAGCTCGCATTTCAATGCTTTACGAGTCTGGTTTCGAGATGTTGAAGTGTGCGATAGCCTTAAATTACCCAAAATTAAGTTAAGTTTTTAAGTCGCAAAATTGAGTGCATCCTCGGGGAATCACCATTGACCCCGTATAAGGCCACAGTTCCACCAACGTAGGAAGGTAGCATGTGCTATCGTAGCAGGCACCTACGTTGTGCGAATTTTGGATACTAAGCTAGGCCAAACTTCGAAATAACTTTCGACCGTCTGGATTGGAAGACAAAGCGCTTTGACTCCATGCGACTTGGACGAGCCGATAGTTAACAGGTGAGGGTCACGGACTCGTGGTCCAGGTTGCAAGCTTATAGGTAGCTGACATGTTATCTATTGTATCCCCAGTGGCTAGCTAGCAATAGCTTTTAGCCGACATGCATACAGTGCGCATGTCAGGATTCGACAAAGTTTTTTAAATAAATAATAGGAAAAAGTTAGGTGTACAGCCTTAGGAAAGAAACATGAAAAATACTGTAAAGTGATGCCAGTTTGGTGTGTACGATTACATCGCGTGACTCTAGAAATTCTAGTTATCTATCGTTAAACGGAATGCACATTTCACATGAATAGCAGAGAATATCACCTCCATTAGTTCGGATTATCATTACAGTTAGTGGTTACAAATCTCACTGGATAGATAACAAAATAAGCAAATACTAAAACAAAATTATAGTATGTACAAAAATAATAGTCAACATAATATAGAGATACATTGTAGGAAATACTTAGTGAAGGCAGGAAATGATGTAGGTAATAGATAAGTAGGTAATCAAATTATAACGTATAAATGCCCATTTAATTTTCCACACAGGAAATATAACGTTAAATATATATTCTTTATTTCGACGCACTGCTTAAAATTATGTGTCTAATGATAAAGAGATTTCACTATTATAGTCTTACAATATATCTCTTTAACACCAAAGTGTTTTTTTTTTGTTTACATCTATGCACTAATATTACATTTAAAATATGTTACAATGTTCCCATTTGTTATTTTCCGTAAATTGTAAATATTGCCTGACATGTAAATGAAATAAAAAATCTTTTTGAATTTAGATGAAGGTGATGTTGCTAGATACATAAAATAAATAGGCAACATGTTAAATTTTCGCAAAATCAGTCTTCCTGAACTACTCTGGACCGGTCCTAATTAAAACAATTACTTGCTACTTTGAATGTTAAAAGGCCGAAATGCAAATTTAAAATCAATTCCTCCGAAGGCTGGGTTAACCGTAATTACTTTTGTTCTATCGTTTAATTGATATTATTAAAAAGTTTAAAAATCTACACGAACGCGCCTACGGGGAGGTATAGCTAGTGGGCAGGGTACACAAAACGGAACTTAACTGAGGCATCTTCACCCCGATATTCCGATTAAAATTACGTTCCTATTTCATAAAACTTGCAAAATTTGTGATGTATCAATAACTACTTAATTTAATTGTTGACTCTTTGAAAGAGTCACGTATATTTTAGAAACTTAAACAGTATGGTTTGAAACGATACGTTTATCGCGAGCTACGTGGCACCGTTGTCTGTGATGTATCAGACCGCGAACACAATATACAGAAGAGATCCAATCGCGACGATTCTGACATTGCTCACGCGCAGCTGTGTGCTCTTAAATAATAAAAGAATAATTTAATATAGACTCTACCTTGACAACAATACACAGACAATATAACTAGATAATGTCCGTGCAACAATATAACAAATAGGTACATAATTAAACATAAATTGTAATAATTATAAATGCCTTTTCATTTTCCGAGTAGCCAATTAAATTTTAAATGTCATACAAAATCGTATCAGCTTTACAGAATAGCCATCGAATCAGTACTCAGTATTCCTTATGCAAGAGTGAGAATAAATAGGACATTCGCTCATCTTAACTCCAAGCAAAAAGAAAAATATATTGCTATACATAATTATGCATCTTCTTCAAACATGATATCCTTACAACTACTTACACATTATAAAAGGCATCCTTTGATAAAAATAATTATTCATCCAAATTATTTGAATACCGCAAATCACTGTAAATCTAAATACGAAAGAAACTTCTACGACAAATCACGACACAAGCAACAAAACTGACCGATCGGCGATTTCTAAACACAACGATTACGTAGTTTATCTTCACATAAAATGGCCACAGGTCACATATTCTACGATTTGCACCCGGGAACGCTTTTTTGTACTAATTTAATGGTTTGCGATGAGACACTACTAGATAAGAAACGATCAAGTCTGTAGAGGACAGGCGTCCTTCCAGCGTGTACACCGAGCTTCATGAAACACCGCCGACAAATAAGTGTTAAAACATCGTAACGTAACTTTGGTGTTCACTTCCTTTAGATAAAATACATTATAAAAATTTGTTGTGACGCATCCACAACGCGTCGACGCCTCATCCTCGGTGCACAGATCGACACAGATCCTACGAACGATTTCCAGAGAGTATCGCGCGGGGCTTCATTTGTTGGGTACGTGTATCTTCTTGGACCTGAAGTCGTATACTTTGCGGCAGAAGAGCACGAGCTCGGGTGACACCGAGGGGGGCAGGCGACAGTCGTTCGGTGCGAATGCCGGGTTCAGCTCGCTGGCCTGTAGGGGCGGCACGATCGATGACGCTGGGAAGCCTTCCTCTGCTGCTTTTAGCCGTTTGCGATATCTGTAATGTTACAACCCTGATTAGACTTAATTCTCATAAAGTTCCTAAAGTAATATGGTCTGAATTGCGAGCCGCATGTCGACGCGACAGGCGCGACAGTATGTACTGACCGGCAATACTCGTTGAAGGTGAGTACGTAGCACTTGTCTTCGATGCAAGCGACTGAGTTGGCGTCACGGTGTCGTGACGCGAATACTTCATCGGGAGCATCGGCTGGTTGCCGGCCGAGTTCCGTGTGTTCCGGCCGGTAATACCATACAAGAGACACCATCATTTCACCTGCAGAGGAAAAAAATACGATTAACCTCACAATGGAGTATGAACCCCCTAGGTTCATAAGAAAAATTATTTCGAAATGACAATAAATATAACCGTAAAAATCGTTGAGCTCTTATAAGCGAACAACTTTTTATAGGCGAACATCTAACGGATTAAATACCTATTGAGTCTTTTTCAAAAGCTAGCTTGATAGTTTTGTGGGTGTACTGTAGACACAACTCTGCCTAACCATTTAAGGCCTACAGGCGTGATGTTATTTACCTATGTAAAGTTTGATAGTAATATATGAATGGTTCTCACGGTTCTCACCATCATCAGGGTTCTCCCAAAGACTGGCGACCCTGGCAACGTAGGGCTGCGCTCGCGCAACAGACGCCCGCAGCAGTACGCAGTCCCCTCGCGACACACTGTCGCCGCTTGCGTGCGTCATACGCGACCAGCAACGCGCCGTGCGGTCTAGTCGAGAGTCGTTCTGTAAGAATAACATGGTTCATCAAGATAAATTATGAAAAACTCTTAAGCCAAAGAGGAGTAAATGAATGCAGTCGCACTGCTAACACAAAACTGTATCAACTCAAAATGAACCTTTTTTCTGAAATCATGGAAAACTGATTACTCGTTTTCTGTTAACGATTGTAAGAAAGTGAACACTGTTTTAAAATTAATGATAAAATTAAGGGGTTTTATTGACGCGTAGAGAATAAAATTTTACATATGAAAAATGAGTTATCTTTTTTTGAGTTGATACAGTCTTGAGATATGAAAAATTTAGTTACTACTCACATTGAGGTAGACTTTGGATAAGTAATGTTCTCCGTCCCAGTTCCAGCCGTTGCTCCAGCGAGGCGGCGCGTGCGGCTCGAGCGCGAGCGGCGCGGGCGGCGCGAGAGGCCGGCGGCCGCGCCGCGCGTGGCCCGCCCCGCGCCGCCGCGCGCGCCGGCAGCCCGGGCCCGTCGGCGCAGGCGATGCACAAGCCTCCTCCACCACCAACGTCGCTTCATCCGTCTTAATCGCCGGCCTCTTTGAAACCAATAATTTAACCACTTTCTCCACATTCTTAGCCTTCAGCTCTCCATTTGACAGTTTGCATCGCTTCACTGTCGTCCTGTCCAGTTTCACTGGTTTCGACTTCTCCTTTTCCAACTCCTGCATCTTTTTCTCCTCGTCTTCAAACTTTTCCGTAATCTCGGCTTCGATAGCCATTTCCTCAACATCTAATTCAAAATCTTCTTTTTCCTGTGAAGCTAATGTTATCTGTGCCGGAATTATATCCATGTTCAACGCAATGGCGTTAGCACAATTTTTATTGTCTTTTACTATTTCTGTTACATCCTTTTCAATTAGAGGTAAACTTACTTCTGATTCTGTCTTGGCACATGTCCTCGATTTGTCATCAACACCATCGGACTTGCTCAAGGGCTTACGGTCTTCTTCGGGACCAGATTTTGCGGTGGGTGTTTTTAATACTGATTTTACTCCTTGAGTAACTTTGGAATCAACTTTCTCTACTTTACACGCCATTTTCTTGCCTATTAGTTGAGACACTGCAGCAAGTGTATTGGCACGAACTCCATTACCTGTGTTTGCGTTCTCTACGATATTATTGTTCATATTTAAAGTTTTTTTAGCTGAATTCTGTGCGATATTTTCAGTGGGAGAAAGAAATAGTTCAGCAGGATTAAGCTCAGCATCCAAGCCCTTTGCGTCAGGCCTGTCGATGCTGTTTTTTCTTATGAGATTGTCGAGAAGTAGGGCGCTTTTATTTTTTGGTTTTGAGGGTATCAGTTCATCCGCCACTGCAACGATGTTTTTAATCCTAGTGTCCTCTTCAGCAGGTTTATCGAGTAGCATCTTTTTTGGTTTAGGTCCAACTACAGTGCATTCAGATTTCCTTTTAGAGCTCTTCTTTTCAACTGTCGGTGATTTGGGCGTTCTTTTAGGTTGCGTTTGTTTTTTCTTCGGCTCTTTAGTGACAGTTTCTATCCTTTGAATATCGGTCTGGTCACCAGAAACCTTTCTCCGCTTCACGAGTTTGACATGCTCACCTATTCCATTCGTCTTGCATGCTTCCTCAAGTTGAGTATCTTTCATATCGATTTCCAATTTAGGCTTCGAATATCTTCGCTTTACTGCTTTAGCAGCGTCTGTGAGAACGCTAGCCTCCATAACAGCAGTACTGTTATGTTCTCTAAGAGCCTGCGCGTCTGGTTTTCTTGCTGTGTTATATGTCGGTCCTTCATTTTCCTTTTTGACATCAACTAAAGGGGTCGACCTCTCGTCTGACGAAGATAGATCGATTGGAGCACAGGTCGGAGGTGAAATAGCAAGGACGTCGTCATCGGCGTCGCTGTGATGTGCTAGGAGTTGAGGTTGTGGCGTGGACAACAGCAGGCCGGTATCGTCGCCAGCAAGGGAGCGCCGCGCCATGGCTTTGCCTAGGCGAGCGCGTCGCGGGGCCACGGGCGGGGGCTGCGGAGCGCACGCACCAGCAGAGCCGCGCGCTGGGGATGGTGGCCCGAGAGCTTCAGATGAGCCGGGGATTTCACTGGCGATTCGTAACTTATCCCGGACATCGTAGATCTCACGTTTAGGTGAGACGCCGCCCATGACGGGCATACCACAAGGATGTGAAGCATCCGCTGCAGCTGGTGGTTCCAGCTCTAATGGCGGATCCTGTAACAAAGGCGTATAAAATTAATCACTCCTACGATTTTATTATTTCAACTTTTGTGTTTAGGGCGGGAGTTTTGTTTTAATTTAATGCAAAGGCACATATTAATATAATAGATTATAGATGTGATTGTGAGTGTAAAACGTAGATAGACTACACCGTACCTTGCCGCTGCCATGTGCGTCTGCGGCAGCGTCGGAGGCGCACGCCCGCACCTTCGGTCGGAAGGCGGCCCCGGGCGGCGCGAGG
The DNA here is from genome assembly GCA_951799385.1 of Hyppa rectilinea. Classification (NCBI taxonomy): domain Eukaryota; kingdom Metazoa; phylum Arthropoda; class Insecta; order Lepidoptera; family Noctuidae; genus Hyppa; species Hyppa rectilinea. The sequence goes on from OX637314.1 coordinate 9,417,885, forward strand.
GCAGGGGGAACGTCTGCTGGGCCACCACCGGTTGGGGCTTTACCAGTAGCGGGCCCAATAAGCACGTTTTTTGGACACGCGTTTAATGGGCACGGGCATCCGCGATATTCTGCAACAATAGGTACATACATAAAGCACCTGAATTTGATCGTGTCGTGAGACCTAAACTAATAGTGACGTAAACGTATTGTGTTAAATAAATAATTAATTAAAGTCTAATCTTAATCTCTGAGGGAATATTCTATGCAAATAGAAAAATTACAGTAGGTATATAATATGTGTACATTGTACATCCAACGAGGCATTTTTTTTTAACAATGGCATCTTGCAGTTCAACCATAGGGTTGTCTACTGCTTAACCGGACTTGCCTGTGGATGCCACAAAAGAATTCTCCAGCCAGGGCTTAGTAAAACTTACAAACTAAGCGACTACACGCTAAGGGCACCTGTGGGGTACGGACCTAGGGCGGACTTAGGGCGTTGCTGGGGGAGGACAGCAAGGGACAAGCTGGATCGTATTTAATACTAAAGCAGGCTCAGCGGCAACGCGGGCTGGCTCGAGCAAGGGTCGGGGGCCGACGAGGCACAAGACAGGACGTCTATTATTGTGATGTCAACTTTTAGCAAGTTCGATGGAAAATTGCGCACAGGCTTTGGAGTTTTAAAAAGGGCGCTGTTACTCACCCACGTATGGTATCCTTTGAGGCGAATGTTGATAACATGGCGGAGTACCATAATACTGTGGTGGTGGGTACGGTTCACCACCAACGCCAACCATCTGAAAATACCGAGGTATTGTTGATCATAAAAATATGATGAACTAAGAGTGGAAGGTTCGTTTTATATTTTGTCCTTGTCGAAGTTTTTACCCATATTACGGGTCCGGTATATACCGTTTGTTTTTGAATTATGTGTACCTGCGCATCCGGTTGTGGTGGTGGCATGTGATAAGATCCCGGAGGCCTGTAGTAGCGGCCATAGCAGAGGTCCGGGTAATATGGCGGTCCATATTGTTGCAGTACCTGGGAAAGAAAGAAAAGTGTGTTCAAAACACAGCTGCCTCAGATTTTGACTGTCCTTGACCAAACTGCCGTCCAAAATCTTCTATTGAAAAATAACTTTACCTATTATAGCTGAATATAACCTTTTACGAATGTTGTTCTGTTCAATTTCTACTCTCTGTGTTTAATTCGTTAGTGTCACCACATACCAAGTATACATTGTGGCCGATTGCTGTGTTACTAAGCCATTGTACAAAGCAGCTTGGATTGTAGGGACGATAATCGACATTGTAATGTCAAGGACTGAATTATATGCTGATTGGGTTTCATTGGACGAATCGTGTGCTTTCTCATAAACTTAACATAACTAAACTCTTCAAGGAACATGATGTTATGTTGTTGTTTCCATCCTATAATGTTCCGTCTGCTGTTACTCAGGTCATGTGAGAAGTAATCCACAATGCACGAAGGCTTAGTGCGAGTTGGTGGATGTCACATATCTTAAATTTGACTATAGGATATTCCGATTCCCTCTTGATATTTTACTCCATCATTTTAAGAGCAGTGAGTGATCAACAGCACAAAGTGCATGCCTGGCTAGGTCTAACCAACGAGCAAGATCTATAAGTCCGGGTCAGTCAGTGACAAGGGCCACCGCTGCTCTGCTTGCTCATCATTGGTATGCTTTTAGTATTTTTTTTTTGGTATTGGCTTCTCGCAGTTCGACCATAGGGTTGTCTACTACTTAACCGGGCTTGCCTGTGGATGCCACAAAAGGATTGCAGCCTCCAGCCAGGGCTTAAAAATAAACTTACAAACTGCACCCCCTGTGGGGTACGGACCTCGGCTTAGGGCGTCACTGGGGGAGGACAGCATGGGACAGCTGGATCGGGGTATATGCTTTTAGTAAGCGCTACCTAGTCATGTTATGTGATGCTTACCGGTGGATGCGGCGCGTGGTAGTGTGGGTGGTACCTGGCGAGCGCGCGCTCTGCGTCTGCGCTCGTCTCTTTGATCAGCGGTCCTGCCGGCTGATAATATCCTGTAACAACGAAAAATAGACGTTTAAACGCTGATATTTTGTGTGTAAGTTAGTAAATTATGTGCACGATTCAAACAGTTCTGTTGCAAAAGGAAAGAAACAGTCTAAGCCTATAGATGCCTGATGAGTGATAGAATCGAATGATTTTGATCATATGTTGTTCGTTGGTTAAAAGGGAAAAAGAATTTAAACAAAATTATTTGTGATTTGAATAGTCGAGATTAACACATTACTTAGTAATGTCAAACGGCCGCAAACGCAATTTCCCAAAAAAAATACTTAGTAATGCATTTATCCTTATTAATTAGAAAACCGTTTCAAGAAATTAAAAAATAACACATTATTCTTAAGGTATCCTTGATTTATTAATCTTCAGCTATTCGAGAGCGCAAAAGTGATGAAACTAATGAAAAACTGAAAATGTTTTCAAGCTTTCTCATAATTAGACAAGAAATTTAAAAAGGAAGCTCCTTTTCTCGTGCTCGGAACTTTAAAGGTTTCAAAAACGGGGCCAATTAAACGGAGCATAGAAACATTTACGCGAAGTTGCGGCCAACGGTTAGTAACAAGGTTTCGATCAAATGTGTAGTCAGTGGAAATCGTCGTTCTATGAAACATTTTTGGGCGAAAATGTAAGCGGGTTAAGCGAATTATCGTTCGAACGAACCATCGGTGGAATATGCGTTAGTTAGACAAATGGTTTAACGTTCTTTCGTTCACTCAGTGCTTCACTGGTCCGCTGTAGGAAGATGTGGTTTACTGTTGTGTTTTTTTTTAATATTTTTATCTTAGTACTTTAGGTGCGTTTGTCCTGACGACCAAAAATATTGAAGAAAAAGGCCTGTGGGGACGTAATTATTCGATGAATCAATCAGTGAACGACGAAAAAAATTATTAGGTTTACGAGATGTATTGAGGATGAATATTTGAAATCTCCCGAATTCGTAGTTCTCCACTTTTGAGCCCGGTGAGTTTGTTTATTAATATCATAGGTAGTTACTATTTCCATGAGAAGAACTACCAGCTCTTGACTAATGGATCGGTGCTTCCCGTTACATTGTCGGAACCTACTAATGTATGATATAAACAAAGGAAAAACTTGACAACAGTTTTACCATGGCCGCGTATCGTCCATCTGTCGGATGTGGTCAGCACAAACGCGACGTGTTAACTTCTAACGTCCCGTGCGCGCCATCCGATGGCACGTTTTCACACCGCATTTGTAGATAATGTGCGCCACCACTTCCGATTACGCAAATGCGTAATTTTTGTTTTAAAACTCTTTTGTAAGCGGTTGCTTAGAATCCGTTACAACTTCTTTTTTTTTATACGGTAACGCTTTATAATAAAAAAAAAAACAAATTTGTTAACGAATTTCTTTAATGCTTTAATTCTTTAGATTCAGTTTATATATAATTTAGGTTATGATCTACCAGCATGTTTTTATTATTTCTGTACATATTACTATGAATATTTAACTTTTAAATATGATTAGATTAATCAAAAAATAAACTGAGTTAAATAATCCAAAACATTACATCACTCAACTGTCGACATCGTTCCGGAACATTCCGCGCGGCGCTAGTGTACAGTCGTACCGTTATTGCGAACTTCGTGGTCGGTTGATACGAGGGCGGGGAGGCGGCCTTACTTGGAGTACGCCACTCCAACCGTACTCCGCCTCTCGAACTATAGCGAGCCTTGCTTGCATAATGGTTTTTACATTATTTGCTTTAGAAGACAATATTAAGTCACTATTGGATCGTTGTAAATTGAAATATTTAACGTAATTTTTAAAGCATTCAATATTTACCACTGAAACTGTAGGTTAAGTATATGACCTCCTAATTTTTGTCATTATTTACATTACATACTTATAATCAAACTAACCAAAAAAAGAAATCTTACCGGTCAAAATTGTGCAGACCTACAGACAGTCTGATTGTATATATTATCTAATATTCAAAATTTCTGAAGTGCAGCATAAAGTTGAATATTTTGAACAACTTTTTACAAATTATCGACTTAATGGGTCATGAATGCAGTTGTTCGAATGTTTCTACAAATTAATTCCAATTACTTTATTTTATGCGGCTCATGACATTTTTGCAATTGGTTCATTTCTTTTATCCTAGACTTTATTAATATGATGGTAAAAATAACCTGCTTACTAATATTATATTTGTATGCCGATTATTGACCGAACATACAGATTAGCTAAAATGTATAAATAACACCTTTTTGTACTTATGTTCACAAATAAAGATTGATTTGATTATAATTCAATCATACTTTCTGTTACAACTCAAAAAAGCTTTCTTAACTAACATGATAAGCCTCAACTAACGTATGTTCATAAAAAATCCTTTAATATCGTAAAACAACGTCGGACTGTTCATTAATTCATTCAGATCACAATCACACCAGTAATAATGGCGAAAAAAACAAACATGTGATACCTATTATAGAAAGAGAGAGCCCTATGCTGGAAATAATGTCGGAGATAAGGATGGAGATATCAAAGTCGTCGGCAGGTGCGTAAGGAATAAAACCAGACACAAAATAAGTGAACATATTTTAACTTAATTCTGTCGGACTTGCACCGACTGCTGATCTAGAATCTCAATAGGATCAATGAAGACGTGTCAGCTTTTATTATTTTCTATTCTAACATTTAAATAATCTTCTGTTTGGTTTATAATAAATACAATAAAACAAATTGAAATGTTGTTCATCAAATCTTTACAAAAGAGAGACATAATGTTTACAATAAATTGCTCCATAAATAATAATAGAGTCACAACACCATATTTGTCATCGGCTTGCGTTTGTAAATTAATTAAATAGCGACTTCCATTACGGTCCATAAACTGAGAAGGCATTTAAAACTTATCCGTGGCATTGTAAGCTCTAGTCTCTTTAATAAAAAGAAAAAAAAAAACAATTTACGTTGCAAAACGGGGCCTAAAAGAAGCGGGCGGTTTGCCTTGAGCCGGTATGAGGGCAGCTGCAATTCTATAAGGGGCTCTATTTCTGAAACAACTTTTTGTATTTATTTTATTTATCTACCGGTTTCATTGTAATGTTACAGGAGTCAGGAGTACGTGCGAAATCTTGTGACGCTGCTGTTTTTGAAATAAGACTTCTTATTTTGAACGCGTTTTTCTAAAATACATAGGTTGTATCACATTGTTTATGGTTCGATTTCTAGATCGTTGATCGCGTCGATCCTAGAATTGAATCTACTATGAACAATAAACCTGAACGAACTCATGGACCACGGGTCTCGATGTCCCAGAACAGACACGTCTGACGAAGAATATTGAAGTCTCGATACCAAATGAGGATACGGCTAGAAACAGGCAGACAGAGAAATATCATCGCGATCAGGTATCTTAAACTCATCTATGATCACTATTTCACCCACTTCAAGCAGAGGAAAGGGAAACCAATCAAACAGCCTATGGAAAAAAAGCTCAAATCCGCAAATCACATTTAATAAGCCGCTTAATCGTTTAACAAACACCGCCGGACCGGTACCGGCTAACCGTTCAATTAGCGACAGAGCGGCCAATTAGACCCGCCGCACACTGCACCACAAAAAGCGGCGGACGACAGCGACGGCCGCCCGACACTTGCAAGCGATTAGCAACCTAGTACGTATTACGACAGACGATTTTATGATTAAGCTAGTGGCTGCAATACGACACTGAAAAAAACAATTCATGGAGCTCGTGGCTATAACAGCTGCACGGGTTGTTCCATCAGGTTAAGCTAATACTTGCCGCGGTTGATTCGTGGATGACCGCGGATGATCATCTTTACATACCGATAGCTCTATTAAGCCGTTGGTTCCGGCTGACATACGTGGATCTTTGACAGTAGATACGGCTCGTCAGAAGCCCAAAAGTCTTGATTTACCCAGTTACTGGATAGTGGAAGTCAAATAGGCAGCCGCTCCATGTAAAATACTGGTATTCAGCTGCATCCGGTTAGACTGGAAGCCGACTACTCCAACATAGCGAAAAGGCTTACTGGATTGATTGTGCCTATTAAATGGGATTAGTGGAACGGAGAAAGATTTCCAATTTTGGTGTCGTGATTGTAACGCAAAATCTGTTCCTTAAGTTATTATTCTGAAACAAAAAAGTTGTATTGCGGTAGATCGCTAAAATTAAAATAGCAAAAGGGGCTTTTCTTGCACAATTTCATCAACAGGTTTCTTATATAAACGAGCGAGTATTGTTCATTTCCACTCCCTTGTTGATATTTATAAGATGTTTCCAAACTTGGAGAAGTCAGTTAAAATCTAAACTTTACCGACTCTGGATGTTTGTTTGCACAACGCGGGTATAGAATGTACAATACTATTTTAAAGTTTCCATTAAAGTTCTAGCGGATTCTATCATTAATAATTTAACCAACCAATCTTAGCTGTGCTTCGAGTTGGAGGTACTTTTAATATGTTTTATACACAATATTGTACTTGTACACTTCGTTTCTAAATAGCTTTGTACAGTCATGCCTTGATTGGTAGGTTTATTTGTGGAATATTGTAACGAGGTTGTAAACAGTGCTAGAATTTATTATAGTCACAGTATATTTACTCTTGTATTTTCCTTTTCTAAAACTGGTTTGTATAAGAAAATCTGAAGCGCAATAGCAATAGGTATAGGCACATTGCTAAGCTACAGGCTTTATTACTTATATGTTTATCTACTAGACATATTTGGATTGTGTGTGGATTGTATAAAACCAATTCAGCGCCTTTTGCGTCATCTTTCTTACATAAACATAAGAACAATAACTTAATACCTATCTGTCTCAAAAATGTATCGGTCAACAAAGAATATTCCATTTTATTCAGTTTGTGTATAGATTTTATAAGCTTTAATTTAATATAGCCCCAGGCCATATAAAGAGGACTTGTCGGGAGGCGACTGGCATACGCGTTCCCCTCTGCCTAAATTATAGAGCCGAATTGACAATACGCAGCGAAGTTCTAGGGTCTAAGTATGGCGAAATTTTTCGAGATCTCGAGAAGTACCGCCATGTTACAAAGAATATCATGATTAGATTAAAGTGGATGCTACTGGGTATCCCGAAAAAAACGTACGAAAATTTGGATTCCTGACCTGTTTCATATTTAATGCAGCTCATGAATTTAACGTCTTCATACACTAAATCATTACGTTAACTTCCCGAAGATTCCTCAAATTGTTGCTTTATCCTTGAAACGCTAAACAAAGTTTTAACGTTCAGCACACTATCTACAGCATCTGAAGTATTTCAAAGTCGATGATCAAAGAACCACCGAACGTATGCAAAACAGCTGCATAGTTTAAATCTTCATTTATTAATAAGTGGAGATTAATACTGTGCGTTCTTTGATATCAATTTCGAAAGTAAGTAAACCTATTTTGTTTCGTCGTAAATAATTTATTAAGAGATTTAATTCTCCCCAAACCACAGTAAGGGAGGGTTTCTTGTTTACTTATAAGTTTTTACATCAATACCTGTTATCGGAGATATTGGGTACTTATCAGAAAATGATTTCTGAAAGAAATAATATCCGACGGAATCCCCGCATCGTAAATAAAGTCTTCGAAACCCCTGATTCGAACTTTCAGACAGATTAATAAGCCAGACGTACGATGTAATCTACGAACGATTGAATGAGCAAGATTAACCGAACGAACGGTAGCGGTATGATCGCGTACTCACAACCGGCGGGTTAGGAAATGATCCCGACTCAGCTCGGTCTCCTCGGATCTCGGATGGAGCCATAATTTTTCAAACGCGAATTTGTAACGGTCGCGCAGTAGCGCAATGTGCGGACCACCGAGGTTGATGGATGATGCCACCGTGGCAAATGCTACGATCTATTGTATAATTGATGCTTGCGTGGAACGCACACTTTAAATAAACGAAATAGACGCAAATTATGCAAGTTGTATTTTAGATGCGATGGCTAGTCTGCTTGTTGCTCTTTGTGTACATAGCCTACTGTACACATTAGAAACTTTTTGAGATGTTACGTGGGCTTTAGCATCTAACATCTTATTTTTTTTTTGCTCCAAAATGTTTCCTTTTAACTAAATGAGTTTTTACTTTATAGTTTTTTTTATTTACTTATCAAAAGGCGAGAAGTGCTGCTTTTCGATTACTTCTTAATACGAAGATAATCATAAAAAAACTCGCAGCAGTTGTAGTCGTAAAAGGTTTTCAAAGGAACTTATTGTGGGAACTAGGTTTGTGTATCGTACCGGATACATTCCTTTTTAATAGACCTAAAATAAATAATAGCACTGTGGATGACCGTAACTACTCTCAAATCGATATCAATAAAATTTTAAACAGGCCCACAGAAAATGCCGAGCGTTATTCGAATTTTGAATTGGTCATTCGATATGATTTGAATTTAGAACCGTGCCGCAGAGTTTATTCACACTAGTCAGATCGACCGTGAAATGAAAACAATCTAGGTATCGCCAACGTTCCGTTCCGGTGCAGTAGATGTATTATGTAAAAAAACTGAGTGCTGTAAATGGCGGGCAAGCTTTTAGTTAGGTAAATCTAGTTTTTTCGCATTTGAATATATTTTATCACCATTGTATGCGGTATATGCGGATGTGATTGAGCAAATAAAACGCCAAAATCGATAAGCACCGGGAATAATTGAATTAAATAAATGCAATAAGCGTCTTAATTGTCCCTTGATCAACGTTTTGTATGATATACAGAACAGAACAAAAATAATATTATGTCCATTAAGGATTTCGGATAATTGCTGCGGGCGTTAGATAGTTTCGGTTGACGGCCCGTGGGAATAACGTTTCTACAGAGCGAGGGCAGTCGTTAGAAAAAACCAATTACCTCGCACAAAAGTCAACATAATGACGTCATCGAGTGATTGCCCCTCACTAGGAATCAATCTTGTAAACAATTGGGTATTTGAAAGGGTAGTCAATAACGTTACTTTTTATGAACTGTCAAAACGCGGCATTTGTACGTGGTTTTTAGGAAATATAACAATGTGACGTCACAGATTTTTAGAATCAAAAGGAATACTTTTTAGTATTAAAAGCAATTTTACAATTATATCATCGCATTATATTTAATTTCTGTACGGTGATGGAAGTTTTTATGACGAGCGGGCTTTTTTCCATGTGATTTCATATTTTATTTTTCACCAATTCAAATAGTCGATTATTGAAACCAGTTAGGAAAACGTATTAATGAATTATATTATTTATCGCACGAGTTTGAGCGACTGTTTGTCAAATAACTGACTGATCATATTATAGTTATGTTATCCGAATTTGTTTCGGCCTTTCATGTCAGAGTAGTCAGATGGGAAACGCCGACCCCATCATATTATTTACGTGGAATAGACAGTTACAGAAATAAAATCATAAATCATATAAAAAATATTTGAATGAAACATGCAATGTGTTTGGCAGTCCTTCTTGTATAAACGATTAGTGTGTCGCGATTAATTTATTTTACTTTTAGAAAGTTTTTACTTGTGAAATCTTTTTCTTTGGTTTTAATGGGAAAACCGGAACATTTTTTCTTTTCATTAGGAGTATTTTAATTATTTGAGCATAAAGTATGAAGTCGAATATATAGAGTCGTATTAATTTGTATTTAGGTAAATACATTAAAGTAGTAAATAAAGTAGGTACTTCTTCTTCCTTTCGTGTGGTTAGTGACAAACCTGGTGTCAGAGTTTTAATGCTGCCCATGGGCCTCTGACTTAGCATCACATACTGTTGAGAAATAACTCTCAGGCATTGGTTTCCTCACGATGTTTTCCTTCACCGATTTTTAAGCAAGTGATAATTATACAATACGCACATGAAACTGAAAACTCAGAGGTGTGCCTTGGGTTCGAACTCGATACCTAAGAACTTAGTAAAAAAAAAAAAAAAATTAATCCTTATAAACCTGAGTCTAGCCTCCTCTTCATATTATAAAACGCCCCCTTGTAGATATTTTTCTAATATTCATACTTATTATTTGTTACTATTTGATTATGCTTTTGTATGTATGTTGTAATGTCGAATAAACAATTTATCTATCATTAAAAACTGTCTCAATCAAAAATATTGGAAGTACTCAATACCCGGCCGGCACCTAGGTACTTACGATCACGGTTATTTCAATGGGATTTCAGTCGGTTGGGGTCAAGCCACAAAGTGAACGACCGCAGCCAATTGTGAGGCAATCGTATAATCATTCAGAATAATGAATACTTAGTGAAAAACACCCATTACAATAACAGTGTTGCCAGTTCAAGTTTGTTATTAATCTGTTCTTTCTAAGACTGAAGTTTTAAGAACGGTGTATTTTATTCAAATTATTTACGTAAGTGTTACACGTCCGTGTAATTTATGCATCATAAATAACATACATAGTACACGTAGACAGACTAATACATATAATTCTGTAACATATTTTCCTACCACTTTTCGCGGCGAATTTTTCATTTTACGACATGACAATTAGGGCTTTCATACATCCGGCTCGTTAACAAGAGCGTGTTGTTTGCTAAGTTACAATTGAATAATCGTGGCTTGTCATAAGACGAAAATTTAATGTCTATTTAAAGAATAAAGCGCATAATATAATGGAGTTCATTGTAAAAAGTTACACGGTTGACGCACGAGTGTGTATCCAAACGTGGAATAGCAAAAAGTGTGTAGGTACGCGGATTCGCGAGGTCAACGACTTCAGATTGGTTAGACACGACTACTCGCCGAGTTGTTTTTTTATCGCGCCTTTTTCTGGTTCTCGCGTGCGTTACCCTCACATCACTGTTTGTAATAGGTATTTCCTGTAATTTCCGATTGAAGAGTCGCGCGTCTCTGTGATTGTATTAAATAAACTTCGTAGGCAGAACTATTAATACATTAGTTGAGTCTCCGCCAGATTACTAGACGCGACGTGGTGGGAGTGGCTCAGAGAGAAAAAACGACGACTGAACAAAGCATTAATATTTTCTAATCATAAGCGGCTTAAAAAAACAGTTATTATAATTATCGAGACTATTAGAAAGAATTTTCGAACCAGTCAACAGGGAGTTAAGAACCACGGTGCAAACCTGCCCCGCTTGGGCGGAGCACCGCCGTGTCCTCGTAGAGGCGATCGGCGGCGGCGACCTCTCGCGCCCGGCCCTGGTGCAAGCCATGGTCCGGGGCGAGAGGGAGTGGGAGGCAGTCACCTCCTTCTGTGAAAAAGTCATGCTCGCGAAGGAGGTGGCGGGATGGGAGAGAGAAAGGTCCTCCCGTCCCAGCCGCCGCAGGAGACACCCCGGGCGTCGGGAGCCACGTGACGACTCCCGGCCACCGTAGGCGCGGGCCTGCGGACGGTGAGTAATGGGTGACTCACCGTCCGATCAGCACCAGACCCGTGCCGGACGGCGCGTATATGTTCCACGCGCGCCTCAAAGAGATTGACATCTCTTTGAGGCGCGCGCATCAGCAAATGAAGGGCCTCAGGGCCAAGCCTGCCGGGTAAGCGGGATTGTCCGAAAGGGTTACCGCTGCCCCGGAACATAAAGGGCTACGGAAGGAACATGGATGGGTTTCAGTCAGTAAGAGTCTGACACTCCCTTCCGCTCCACCCAGAGCGGGAGCAGTCATTGGATGATTTCCCAGACTTAAAAAAAAAAGGGGAGTTAAGAACACAACTCAACACAGCTAGTCATTATGTTCTATTTGGTATTGTATTTATCGACAAAAAACCAGTAAATAATTTAGGTAAACATCAGTTCTAAACATATACATATCGCAACAAAAAATCAACGAAAATGATACAAAAACTTTATAGACGTCAGCTAGGCTTACAGACTAGTCTAAACAAATTATATTTCTATCGACGAAATAACCAATAGACAACTGATAGATATAAAACCTACACACGTGCTCAGCACAACCAGATGTCATATTTACAAATCGGCGCTGCAGTAAAAACAATTCCAATGATCGCTTTTCGCGGAAAACGTTAATAAAAGTCGTTCGGTGAAGCGAAACGTTACTATCCTGGTGTGGCCCACACCTATTTCGATTTGCCCCGTAGTGACTTGTATACTATAAGCGTCGGAGGCGGCGTTAACTTGGACACTACGCAGACTTCATTGCGGCGGCGCGCGGCGGCAGGCGGAGTGTTAATTTGCATTTATCACTTCAAGATATAATAAACGTGTTGTGTTGTAGAAACAACTGTAATGTATTTATTATATTTGATTAATATTTTATTCATTTTGTATTGCATGGGTAATACATATTTGTCATCGTTAGGTAAGTACAGCACCTACGTTATAAAATTATTAGGATATAAAATGGCTGACAAGTCAACTCTGTTACTAATTAATTAAGAAAATAAATTCAATTACCTGTACCTACCTACATCGTTTTTACAGCTACCTAATATTCAATTTAAGATTATATGTCCTTTCATAGATATAACATGACATACAAATGACGCATTTCAGCACCACAACTTTTATGAGACCATAAAATCAATAATTCCTAACAAAAGCAAATTCAATCGAACGCCAATTTACAAAAAAATACACCAATAGTGTTGTAACAATGTCACTAAAACGTTTATTTATTCAGAAAGGTACAGAGCGTACAAATATAAGAGGCGCGCATCGTAAAGCGTAGTGTACATAAATAAAACAAATTGTATACGCTGTGCTCACCCCTGCGACCTTGAGCGGGTAGGGTTGGCCCCCTCCGATGCACGAACCGATTCATCGAGTGGTTATTATCGTGCAGTAAACACTGTACCTACATAGTTAATGGTTTTATAACTGTAGCTACCTACATCACTATCAACCGCTTTGCTTGCTTTTGTCACGAACAAAAGACTTTTATCCGAAATATCCGACATTGAACTAATGTATGTGAGGGTTTAAGTATGGATATTATTATATAAAAATTATATTATTATCATAGATAAAAAGTAAATATGAGATTACATTTTAATGATAAGATAATTTTCTTTTAAAGATATTAGGCTGATTATTAACAAATCTGAGTTTCGTTTTGCTGGGGATTATAGAGAATTAAAGCAAGACAGAGCCTTGAATGGAGCAGAAGGCGTTATTTTCGGATACATGTGTCGTAGTCATTCTATTTGCAAACGGTGTAAAAGGGAGATATTCCCGAACAATGTTAGTAAGACACTAAAAGCCAATGTAATGTTTTATCAATAACAAAATCCGGATCCAATCAGACAATTAGTGAGGACTGACGAGTACGATCAGGGAACGCTTTTATCGACGGCGGCGTGGGTAGGACGGAACAGCGACAGTGACATAATTAGTGCTAAGTAACGTTTGACATCTGCACTGAACGCTATCTCAAGCCATAAATCGAGCTTTGACAGAAATTATCGTCCATTTGAAATACTGTCATAAAAAAACTCCTCAATGGTACTTAAGGGGTTTTCAGTTTTCACATTATGATCAGAAGAGCGATTAATGTTTTACAAACCATAAATGTGACAAGTGGTATTTTATTACAACGCATACAAATAAATATGGATGACCAAAGACAACGCTTTTTACTAAATGCGTTATTATGAAATTATCAGCCGTATAATAGTAGTATGCCCGAAGCTATCAGCTATCGTTGATAAAAGGAGTACCTAAGGATAGTTTTTTTAGAACGAATTACCAAGGGGGCGAAGCCGCGGGCAGCAACAACTTAATAATTCATAAATATGATTCAATCATGCATTGAGCATATTTCAATGAAAACGAGCGTTCGCACCAACAAGTGGTTTCTCATGGGAATTTAAGTTTTGATTCAGTAAATGGAAACTAAATTATGATTTAAACGCGAAAAAGAGCTTTACGTATCGAGTTTCAAACGGAGCCAATTTAGCATTCAGCCAAGTTAAAATATCATTCGAAATCCAATATTCATGAGCTACATACTTATATCAAAAAGCGAAAATGTTTCAACGACAAAGACAAGACTGAACAAAGAAAGGACTAGACCGTCTGTGTATAACATTACCATAAAATCTAGAAATAAAGCGTGTCGTCTACGCCCCGTCCTAAATATAATCGCCTAAAAAGGGAAGTGTGTCGATGTCCTGAATGGAACTGGGTGGTGACGGTGGTGTAGGCAGAATATTGACAATGGGCTTGTCAACAGCGGCCAGTCGGCTAGTCGCGTCTGTGCGCAAAATGAGCGCCCTGGGGCGCCGGCGACCCGCTCTATATCCCATGCTTAGGGTCACCAGGACTGTGTGTCTACGAATGTATTATGCTTTAGTGCATAGCACACTTTGTGAGTGTCATGGAAGACTTGAATAAGTAAAAAATCTGTACATTTTGTTAGTTTAATAGGAATATGGGCTCTGTATTTAATAGAAATCATCGTACTTTAAGATAAATTAATTATAGTGTAAATAAATTTACACTATACCTAATGGACAACAAGATAACCAAGTAGTAGTTGCTAAATTCCTTGGCATTATGGTAGATAGCCAACTAAGTTGGAAGCCACAAGCAGAAGAAGTGTGCAAAAAGCTTCGTGCAGCTGCGTATGTACTCTTTAATCTATCTAAAAAAGTAAATATGCCCACAAGGTTAATTGCATACCACGGGTTAGTCACGTCGATCTTGAGATTTTTCATAATATTTTGGGAAAATTGTAGTCTGAGGGAACAGGTGTTCAAGGCTCAAAAACGCTGTATAAGGGCTATGTGTAATTTAATAGTGACCGATAGCTGCGTACCTGTATTTAAGTCCATAAAATTACTAACATTCCCATCATTGTATATTTTCGAGGTGGCTGTCTTTGTTAAATCAAATAGTCTCTATAATAAAGTGTCCGAAAATAGGAACCGACCAATCAGGAGCCAATATAAAAATTTGCTTTTTGTTAGCAGTTCAGATACCGCTCTATTAAATTGTAATAGTGTTGTATTAAAATGTAGTGTAAATATTGTATGTATGGGTCCGATCATATTTAACAAAATACCCGATGTCATAAAAAATTAGACACTTCGTCTTTTCAAAAAGAAATTGACAAACTTATTAATTAATAAATGTTATTACACAATCGGCGAATTTTTGACCGATAAAAACCTGAATTGATAATATGACATCACTCTATTCCTGACTTTTGTATTTTAATTTAATTATATTTCCCTCGAACTTTGAATTTATAACAAAGTTGACATTTTGTACTGTATTGCCTATTGTATTTATATAAAACTATTTTAATTTGACATGGTAAACTTGTTTTTGAATGTGTCTCTGTACTATTATAATATTGTTTGCATGCCTTTAAGGTAGTTAGTATAAGGATCTATTTTAAACTATTAACATCTGTACCACGTACCTACTTTCTGTGCAAATAATGATTATTATTATTAAACTGAAGGCAACACAAGACAATATTAACCAAATTAGTTGTGACATGGTTAGCGGGATAAAACTTTTATAAGCTAGAAAATACTCAAAACAACGACACCAACGAATAAAAATTGATAATAGGTTAGCTACCTACTAAGTATATTGTTTATTCAAAGCCGCAGCTAAAATGTGGGTTTACTAAAAGAATACATAATTTAAACCATTCTAGTATACCTAACGACATAATAAAGAACCTAAAACTGCTATTTCATTGCCGTTTCAATAAACATTTTCCTGTTCATATCGATACCGTTTACACTAAAACTATTAGCTGTTCAGAGACGTCGATATGGATTATAGTGTCGGGCGTATTTGCCGAATGGATATTTTCGGATATTCACCGAACATTCACCTCGTCGTGCTAAAAACTAGGACGATGTCCGTGCGTTGGAGCGGATGGCAGCCCTAATTGCGACCAGACATTTGAGTGATCAGGGCGAAAGAGGCCGCCTGTAGTCTGCACATACTGAGAACGATACCTACTGCCTTAACTGACAATACGAACAACACGCGACGTCTTAAGGGAAAACGCTTGTGATGTTCCTTCGTTCATATGCCAATTCTCATGAGTTAAATTGATGTTACTAAGCGCCTTCCGTATCGAAAGGATTGATTGCGTTCGCCACACTTTTTGCAGCACATGAAAAATTTCGCACGCCAATAAAAAGTGTACTTAATTGTATGTTTACAGTGAGCGTGGTTATAATATAAATATGCCTTTCATCCTAAATTACTACACTTTTAATATATTGCGCGATATAAATCAAGTGTTCAATTAGCATTTTGGCTTTGTGTTGTATGGAACATAAAATTGGTCGTTTCAAGGCCGGTGGGTGTTACGTACACTTGAGTAAACAGTGTCTGCCGGAATCTTAATGAATACCAAATTATTACCTTCTGATATGACGTGTTAAGTACCTCGTTATTGACCTATCGCTAAATAATGTGGAGCTTCAATTCAATGCATTTGTGTGTATAATGTATGTGCCATTGTTTGATATTTTAGTTAAATTTACCATTGAAATGTTTATGAACAATAGGGAAATAGGGTTTATTTTTGCTTAAATAAGCTACCTATTATTTTAATGTTACTCATTTAAAACACGTTTTAAACACTTAAATATTTGTTAGAAAACCAGATTGTCATTTTTTTAATGTAATTTTTGCTTTCATGGCGCCATTTTACGTAGTTTTATGTCAGGATAAAAACGATAAAATTCGTCGTTTAGCGATAATCCATGTTAAAATATTGTCAAACCTTATGTGTGTTTACTCTAACTGGCGGGTGATTTGCATGAACAAATCATTGACCTTGGCTGTGGACGGAACATCATCGTTACGAAGAGAAAAAAAATCTCTTTGACAGATATGATAGTAGGAAAACTTGATTTTTTTTATTTGTCCATTAAGGGAACATGTTTAGGTGTTTTATTTTTAATAATTTTAAGTAGGGATTATCGGACATAAATTTATACGATTTATGATCCTGGTAAACATGGAACCCAAAGTTTGTTCAACTAAGCGAATCAAACTCTAATAAGTAACTATCAAAAAGTTTCAGAATAACACATAATATATTCATTAAAATTTAAAAATAAACAGAATTCAAAACTTCACGCCCAAAGTTACATTAAGTGCGTATTAATTAACTACTTAGATACTTAAAAAAATTGAGTGGCACAATAAAAATATAAAGCATTACTTTAATTACACCGTTATAATTAACGCGCTAAAAGTTCATAAAAATGTCGTAAAACTTTAATTTCGTAATACAAATACGAATAATAACATTAATAACTTAATTTTTATAAGTATTCGAATTTTTAAAATAATTATGTCGCTTACTACCTTTTACAACCGTTACGGCAATTAGAAACTTCACAAGTCGGTTAAGAAAGAGATGAAAGATAAAAGAGTATGTAAAGTCATTGGCACATCGCATCGTGCTGGCTAACACGACCCAAAATTGTTCGAGATAAAATCTAATGTTTTTAAAGTCGTCTGTCTCACTGTTCCACTTCCACTCGGTAGTTACATTAGGTTGAGTCTACATCATTCTATTTGTGTACCGAGTATCCTAGGTTTCAGGGTAATTCCTAATTTGATTTGACGTTTTGGAACCAGAGTGAAAAGTCAGTTTGATTGGTTGCTAGAAAAGAACGAAAATTCGTGCTACGCCGTAGCAGGCTCTACGAGTTCTGCGAGGATGGCTGTGATATTCAGTAGGGTAGATTTCCTTTTTTTGGGGTAGTTTAGCTGATATATTATTAAATGACACGGTTATTTTTAGTTCTAAAAGCCAGATAAGTTGTTTAAAACTATAATGCATCGAACTGTCCGACGTAGATTACTTATCCACCTTCGCACGTCATTTGATAAAGTTAACGGAGTAATCCTTTTATTTATTTTTCAGCTCAGTCCTATTCTATCCTGCCAGTCTCATCCCTTGCAGTCTCACAATCCTGGAAGTCAGTTAAGGTCTCTCTTACTAATCCCGGATTTTAAAAAAGAATGTAGTAAAAACATTGCCCGCGTTCCGTGGCAGAGTTTACCTCGGAAAATGGGTTACTAAGGTAGGTATTCTAAGGCGACATTTATTAGGGCGTATAAACTGTTACTACTTATTGCAACACCCGGTACTGAATTCTTGGGGCTTTGGCTTTAGTTTAGCTTCCATGGAAATGGCGGTTTAACAGATTGTGACAGGGAACTCTGTGTGTAACTGACACTTAGATACTTGTTCCTTTTCAGGGTTGAATATGTTTCTAGCGTTATATAAAAAAGTTTTTCCTACTACCTACTGCAGGCAGGCAAGGATTATGATAACTATATTTTGTTATGTTATGTTAGTAACTACAGAACGAGACTCCTCTGTGCCTCGGAAAGCACGTCAAGCCGTTGGTCCCGGCTGTCATTTGTGAATCGTTGACAGTCGTTACGGGTCGTCAGAAGCCCGAAAATCTGACAGCCAGTCTTACCATGTGGTATCGTATTGCCCAGTTACTGGGTTGTGGAGGTCAGATAGGCAGTCGGTCCATGTATAATACTGGTATTCAGCTGCATCCGGTTTGACTGGAAGCCGACCACAACATAGTTGGGAAAAGGCCAGGTAGATGATGATGTAAGTAACTACAGATTTCCACAAATAAAATCTATGAAAGCGACACACGTGTCAAAATATATTAACATTCGTGTATCGTTGTTTTTCCTAACAAAATAAAGTGTCCAGTGAATCCGCTAGAGAGTCAATGACAGCGATGCTGGCCACTGCTGTCTAAATTAAATCCGAGCCGACAGCGAACCGCCTTCAAATGTATACCGGATTACATCTAACTAAAATACGTTCAGTAGAATTAAAATACAGAACTCTGTAACTTAAGTTTATTTTTTAAGATAATGGGGTTGTGTACATATTAGAGGTGATTTGTATGATTTTAGGTGAAAAATTATAGAACATCTCGGCAATAATTCCTAGATAGTTGTTTTTTTTTTTTTATTAAGTAAAAGTAATAAATTGGACCATCAATTTGTAGATTATTTATGTATTGTGTAAAACTTAACAAAAAAGATATTACTATTCAAGTATACTTTGTTGAGTTTCGTGGTAAAAAATTGAATACAAACAACTCTTATTTCGCCTTTTACAGAATTTTCCTCTAACAACATAGAATGTCCCAAAAGATGCCAAAGCAGATAGAAAACCGATACATGTCAAATTCATCCAAATCAAGATGGTGGCTGTAAAAAGCATTATGAATTCGAAACTCGCGCCCAAGTGCCAAATCCCTGACGAGCGAAGAATTTTAAACAACACACAGTTATTGATAGTTGGATTCATGTCGTGTTTTATTTGCCATTCTGTTAAATGTGCCCGAGGCGACTTTATTGAGAATTATCGTTTTGAATTTATGGTAGATCGCGACGAAAAACTTTATTATTGTCGTAAAAGTTACATTCTAGATTAATACTCGGAATCTACTCATAAATGTTGCTGTGCTAGCTAGAATAAGTGCTTTTAAATGTGAATTGAAAATCTTCTTTTTGTGATCCACTTAACATTTTATATTCATGAAACGCATCTTGAGTTAAGTGGAAAAACAAAATTATGCGGATTTTAGGACAGACGAAGGTTAGAGCAATTTCGGTTGTAACAAATCATATTTGAGTATGACGTGATACAGCATTATCTAAATCTAATTGCGGAAACAATGTAGTGTATGCGACATCATAATTTTATTGTTGGTGTAAAATAATTTTCGTGTTCAAGTTCAGATTTGGCAAGTTAGGTTCAATTTAGATTGAGGAACGGAATGGGAGCGAATTTTTGTAACGATAAATTCAGAGGCCAGCACATCAAGTTACCCCAATCTGTCAAATTTCTTTGGTAGTTCAACTTTATTACAAAAGTATAAGGTAGATTTTCAATTGGGAAAATTTGACAGTTTGGGATAGCTTGAAGTGCTAATGTCTGTACATAGCGAAAAACATTCTGGCAATTGTGTAACGTGTAAACTAGACACACGCTTGTAAATGCGGGGACTATCGAGTATGCCCGAGGTTTCTCCAGAAAACGCAAGGCCTGTTATTTGGCTTGTATCTAGTTTGTACGTTACACTATGTATAATGTTCTGTATGTTTTGAACAAAAAAAAACGCTTCCATTCAGTTTCGTCGTAAAGTAAATTGAGCCTTAATTCACTTTGGCTAGTAGCCTTGTGTCGGTGGCATTTACAAAACCAGCAAGCGGCTATAAAACATCGCGTTGAATACTCTCGAGAATTCTTCAATATGGTTGGCAAAAAAAGTTGGTCATTATTTGACATAGAACCTCTAATTAATTAATTGGCGTCCCGTGAAAAGTTGGCAATGGTCACTATAATTATATTTACAGTGATTTAGGTCAACATCTGCTGAGCCTTTTCCATGAAGTATTTTGCATAGAGCGACTGCCTATCTGACTTTCACATCCATTTACTGGTTAGTACGATACTCCATAGGAAATACTGGTTATCAACTTCTGATGACCTGTTACGACTGTCAAAGATCCACGAATGACAGCCAGGACCGACGGCTTAACGTGCTTTCCGAAGCCCTTAGGTGTCTTGGTATTCCAATATGGTCACGCACCCGTCTACGGACCAACCACTGCACGGCTCACAGCTCTCAGAGTAATTTATGTACAAAGTAAAATTGTAGAAATAGCCGAGTGTAGTATTAAATAATTATATTTTTTTACATAATATTTCTACCTTCACTAATAAAATAGAATATAATAAGGGTAATCAAAACCGTGTAAATACCCTACAACCCTACAAGGTACGGCGGTTAATACATCGCCTGCCGCCCTTTGATTCATAATCATTATTAATAATATTTAATAGTCTGAACGTACACGGTACTTAATATGATAATTTTATAGTGTTCGGTTAAAAAAATATATCACGTAACGATAGATTGGTCATGCGGTCATTCATTAAGTTTTTGATATAACATAACTTTATCAACTTTATTATTAATAATTCAACGATTTTTATCACTTTGGCAATACATAATTACGAATTTTATTTTTGGCTTTGTTGTATAATTCTTCTGTTATCACAATACATATTATTTTGAGTCTAAAAATTGTCTAAAACAATTCCCATGTTTTTAAGGACGTTGTATGTGCACTTGCAACTTGAAGTTTTTAAAAGCAAATCTGGAGTAACTGAAGTCTGAGTCTATGAAGAAACTTCGTGGGACTAAAAGTTGTTTTCATGAAACTTCTAAGTTTTTACCTCGATGGGAGCCAAACGAAGAATTGATATTAAATAACATTATATTTTAAACAAGATATGAATAAATTAAGTGAATATGAGCAACTTGATTAGTTTTTAATGTTATTACATACGACAGTGTATTTGATCGCGAGTAATTTAGATGTGACTGCAATTTAATAAAATGGCCCTTGGACCACTCTCGCTGATTGTTTTTATTGAACTTTTCAATTGTGCCAGACCGTGAGTCCGAGGCTTAACTCTATTAAGTAAGTACAGTCATAAATTAACTGAACTCAATATCTGAACTCTGGAGTATAAGAGAATCATTTCATAGGTACATAAACTGACTTATTTTTGTTGTTTAAAAAACATGTTATTGTGGAGAATAACGATAGGATTGTTATTATAACCAAGCGCCACGAATAAATAAATTCCATATACAGTTAATTGTAAATAGGTATGTAGATTATCCTTAATTTATCAGGAACTATAATAATGTAAAAAAAAACTATTTCATTAAAAGTAACCTGGTACTAATAACTGTATTTAAAAAAAAAATGTTTTCCCTGTATTAACCCATCTTTTATTATACCTAAGCAAAATACATTAATAATTGATTATAGTAATTTCGTTTGTTCGAAATATAAATAATAAGCATTATGTTACAGAAGTCATATTAAATAACGGTATTATGGTTTCTAAAATTATGTTAATAATACCTGTGTCAAATTATATTTTTAGTACCTACTTAATTGTACGGACCAATATGGCATCGAAATAAACGCGCAGAAGGAGCTTGAGTCATAATAATAAATAATAATAATAAGGTGGTTAATAACAGGAAAGGTTTCAATTATTACGAACAAATTAGTTTATCACCTCACTGTTTCTAATTGTGAACAAGGAAAAACACGCGCGAAATAGAAAGTTAAACAAAAAATAAAACTGCAAAACAACAATCAATTTAACAACACTTTTGACACTTCCCGATTTGCGATTAGACAACTCGCGCGACAAAATTGATCAGTCATTCAAGGTCGAGCGATGCAATGAGTGAATGAATGAACGGACACAAGACGAATGAACAAATACAATTAAGCGTCCCCTTTGAAAAAATAATTAAAATGGACTTACTGGCTCCGAGCTTTTTCCACATATTTATAACGATAAATAAGTATAAGTAATTGAAGCTAATATAAGTTTATATCGCGTACGCGTCTAACCAGGGCAGTAGGAAGCCACAGAAGTAAAGGCTATCAAAAGGCAGTTAGTGCGCATATCAAGATATCACGACAATGATAAACGCGAGGTCGAATCTGCTTTTTGCGAGGTCTCGACGCGGCCTTCGCAAAAATTAGCGCGATTTACATAACGCATAGGTACATTATTTACATTATCTGGACGAGTACGGATATTGATAAAATAAATGAAGATAACGGCGATGAGATCACATCTAACGAAATATGAGGAACTAGGAAATGACTTAGTCAAACCTTGCTAATTTTATTATTTACGACAGTTAAGTGTTTAATGATTTAAAATAAATACAGTTATGTACAGTTATCATAGGATGCTTCATTCAATTGCAAACAATACAATCATACAACATAATATATAAAGCTAAAATAAACAGCAAAGTAACTCCTACATTCCCATGCGTAGAACATTAGAATAGAAAGCATATTTCATTTTGTTCACAAGTTAAACCTAAAAGCGTCATTTGAGTAAATCATTCGCATTGTATTCTGAGATTATAATGTAATCCTCAATGTCACTCGGCTCCCAAGTCTGTCATTAACCAGTAACGTAATTACAGTAGTATGAATAATAGAAACGAAACATGTAATTACAAAGTGTCTCGTTAGCTTTTAAAAATAGACGAGTAACCCCAATCACTATTTTTAAAATATTTTAACGCACGTCGTATTTTCGTGCGGCTTATACGGGCAATCTTATTTATAAATCGTAGAACTTAGAAAAAGCATCTAATTAACCTAATTAAATTGTTTCCAATAATAAAATTACCACCATTTACTAGCTGATGTATTACGAGGTGCTAGTTTATTGTTTAGATTAATTGATGATTACAGACGCGACGCCTTATATTATTACCATCAATATTTGAACACGACCTAAAATAGATATTTTATATCGCCAGATGAACGATAAACGCTCCGAAAGGAGAGTAAGCACGATTTTATTTAAATCGTAAAAAGGTACCGTGGGTGGCGCTGGCGACGCCCTGATTGCCTCGTCAAAGTATACAGATGAGATTCCCTACGGCTAATTATATCGACAATCAATCGAGAAAGTGCCGCTTGCTACATGAATAGAATCGCTATAATTATGGTAGTTGAAATAAAATAATAGATTGGGTGTGGGAGTGCTTGGCTGGCTAGCGAGTAGCGACGCCTGCCGCCCCGATCACTCCTTTTACAGTTATTAATGTACACGATGCGGGCCAACAACTAATATTATTTATCAATCACCCGATGGAACCCAACGATGTTCAACGCGGAGACGTGGAGTTAAGTTCACCGAGGGAAGCAACCGGTGCGTACTTCCTCTCGGCGGGCCGAGGGTTGCGCCAACGAGAGCCGCACCGAATGACGAAATTAAATTGCCGTCAACATTTAACCGAGCAATTAGCGAGAGGGTTTATTGGGTCGGTATTAAATGACGTTAAATACAGAGCACTGCATGATTAAGATATATATGTATGGGGAAACATGATACGCGTCGATTTAGAAGGCCGACGAAACGCAATCAACTATGGTTTTCATTGAAATGTGAAAGGATACAATCGATTTAATTGTATTTATAATGAAAATTTTAAATGCTCAGAAATAATCAGGTGGAGCTAACACCACTTGCTTATAAAAGATCCCGCAGTAATTCGACGTCGATCTATGATATATATCTCACGCGCTAACAAATAAGGAAACGGGAAATAAATGAATTGTACACGTTGAACGAATTCGAATTTACATTTTAGTATTGTGGCTTGGCAGTGAGCCGTTGTATAGTGGCATCGTTCGGGATAAACAAAAGAGTTTAGTGTTTACGTGGTGCGTAACATAGGGGTGAGATATTTATTGGTCGTTTTTATCGTCAGTTATATTTGTGAATAATGTAACATGGGAGCGCGGCGGCGGCGGTGGCGGTGGGAGACGGGACGATGCGGGCGCGCGCCGGGTCGGAACGACCCGCTGACCCACTCTCGTACCCACTTGATTACTGCACTGAGGATTCAATTGGACAAAGGCTGAAAACACGGTTAATGCGATTATATTCATAATGTTCCCTTACTGAGCCGGTGACTTTAAATATGCAAATTGGCCTGTAATTTGCAACCTCTGTCCAAAGTGGTTGAGAGAAAGGTCAAGGTTGTTAGTTGCTATATTGTGAAACTCACCGTAGCTCGAGGTACGAGGCATTCTGTCACATAAGCTGCATGTGCAGATCGGCTTACCTGAAACAAAATGCGGACTTGTTAAAGAACTGCATAAGGCAACTTAAAGTTAAATTACATCTATATCTGCTATCATATAGTCATATGCAGATAATAAAATTAGGAGCACGTATTCAATTTCACACGACGACAGAAATTACAACGTCACTGCAGTAGGATTTAAGTCCGTCTGAGCCTATAGTCCAACAACTTTCTGCATAGAAATTGAATTTCTATTGTATGGTCGTCATATTATATAGCAACGTATTATATTCATCTATGGGCTTCCTGCAAGAATATCATTTTCATATCATACAAAATTCGGCACAGTATAGTTCTAAGATTTTTCCTAAAGAAGGGCCGATAAATGTAAAGTGAGGGAAGGTACTGCATGTAAAGAGGTCCATTACTGCGAGGAGTTTTCAAAAGACACGATTAAGGCTAAGCTTAGTTTGCTTCCAGGAGTGTTTCCCGTGATACTCTAGAATTGTAAATAGAATCTGAATTGGGAGCTGAGGATTGTAATCGAGTGCAATACTTTATGCATGCCAGGGTATGGGGAGAGAGTATTAAAGAGAGAGGGAGAGTCTAAAATATAATATAAGTAAATGTTCTATTTCATCTAGTATTTATGATAGACACGAACGAATGATAGAACAAAGAGAGAGACAAAGAAGCCTATTGAAGAGATATAAAATAAAACGATAGAGAATAAAACCGGGATATTGTCGCATTGACCGTTGTTTCAGTTCATCAGCGTGGCCAGTGCCTTTAGATTGATCATTGTATTTGTTCAGAATGACTATCAAGAATAAAAGCCGTGTCTTAAGACGTTTATACAAAATGTCACACAAATAATAACATTTTACAAGCAACATAAAGTCTTAGACACGTCTATCTGGACGAGGTTATTAAGATTCTAATGGATTCTCAATAGAATACCGTCTGCATGCATATGTAATAAGTATGTAATGATCAGCTGTATGACCGCGCTTGCTTGTGGCGCAACGCCTTAGTGAACGATAGCCTTTCATTTAACCAATTACTTCTTTAAATATTACTAGCGTTTGATTGTTTTTTTCTGTGTTTGTATTGTATTGAATGGGAATTACACAAATGCTTACGGCCACACCGCTACCAGGTGTTCACTTCCCTTGTTAATATAAATTACTTTGTTAGTAGAAGTAGTTCCGCATTTGTTCACTCCCTTCTTTGTTTCTATTAAACAACTATTAAACAACAAATTTATTTGTTACTGAGTCACTTTTATACACATCTTAATTAACCATATTTTAACGATAAAAGCCTTAATTATAGATATCTGACAGTTAACACTTTGAGGGACATCGAACGCCTATAGACGTAAATAATAACAATAAAACTTCTATTGTGTCTCGTTCAATGGGTTAGCTAATTTGTTATTGAGACACTTTTATACACGTCTTAACTAACCTTATTTTAACGATAAAAGTATTAATTATAGATATCTGACAGTTAAACTTAAGCTAATTTGTCATAAACAAGTTTTGTTGCTCAATTTTGCCTGACACACCTATTAGACCTCAATGCGTAACACGACAAGCAGACAAATGATTAAATATCGCTCAACATCATACTACTATTACTACTACAAGTGGCCGTAATGTTTTATGATATCTATAATTCAATGCGTGGCATTGCAAAAGCCGCCGCAGTCAATACAGTAAATAAATAATTCATAGCGTGCCCTTATAAATGCCGCGGGTAGCTGCCAACAAAAATACGTTTCACTAATTAATTGCTACTTTTTTTTAACAAAAACATGTCCAATTATTGTGTTTTGTAATGATTCGTTTAGTAAAAACCAGGAAATACAATTCTATGATAGCCAATAGACGATGCCCTATTTAGGACCTAATTACGTTTTACATTTTATTAAGTAAAAATGAGCACAAACTAGGGTTAAAAAAACTTAACGTCTCACAATGTAGGGTTTAATTTTAGAACATATTTATTAGTGCAAGAATGTTTTAAATATTCATGTGTTTTTTTATTGAAATTACAAAAAGCTTTTGCCTTATGCATAGCGAGTGTTTAATGTTTACGGTTGGAATGAGAGGGCTAAGGGCTAAAGGGCCCCCGCTCGACTGATTATTGTTTTACTTAACTTTTTATAGCCCATCACGCGGCCACCATTCCCCGTTCCGTAGGGTTGTATTGTATCCCCGTAGTGTTGGGACAGAATGTTCTTGCGTGTTACCAAGTTATTTTAGTAAGAACTGTTTTAAAACTTTTAATTGAGTTTTAGTTGCTTGCGGATGTGTTATTCGTAGTTTACGGCACTAAAATGGGTTTATTAGCATTAAATAAACGTTAATTAATAAAAGGTTATTTGTTATAGTTTTATGAACTGCCTTTATGTTATAAAAACCAGATATAAAACTAAGTTATTAATTCACCTATGAGTTTTTATTATGCGAACACCTACTAAGTACTTTAATGAATTCACTTTTGACAGTGTCTAAAGTCTGTTCCCAAACACAAAATAAAACATATTTAACACTGAAAACACGTAACATACAAATATCCAGCGAGAATATTCCGAAGTGTAGTGAAGAGTCTAGTTATTTCTATTCCCACAAACTCGAACATTCGTGAACCAGCAGTACCTATTGGATCGCGCCGAGAGGCGGCACTAAACTGGAGTGGCGGAATAAAGCTCGCTATGCACAGAATACAGTTAGTATTTTTTCCGGTAGAATTTATCTACTTACTGAATCTTCCGAGTAATTTTATATCGGATATGAGAGATGTGAATTCCTGAATACATGTTTAACATAACATGCTCGAAATCTGTGGCAGATAAACGGCTCTGGGGCAAAGTGAGATATGTGGTATTGAATATTTTGTTTTAGATAATCTGACTAGATTTTATTTAGTGTTTTCTTTTATTCAACATGATTTAATAGAGAATAGAATAAAGATATAATAGAGTTGCTCAATATATTACGTCTGAAGTGTTTCACTACATTCAAACAAGAGTTTAGGAGAGTAAATCATAATAAAACTCACCAATACAGAACATCCCAAACACAAAAATTAAACTACAATACGAAAGAACTTTATTAAAAAGCGTATGAATGAATAAAATGCAAAGAGAGACAATCCACTTTTCGGATGATTCTAGATTCGTGTGAATTAATTCAATGAGTTGATTATTCCCCGACCGTTTCCTCGAGCAATAAGAACGATAATGACGCGTTTTATCCCACTCACTCGTCAAAGGATAAATGAGGAAAGAGTGAGAGAAAAAACGGGAAGAGATTATGTGGTGCCAGTGAGATTTTTGTGAGTCACCGCACAAGGGGACTACCCGTGACGTCATCACCTCGTGGTTCTGTGTAAACATTGAAGACCAATTTAACTGCCTTATCGATTACATCAGTAAAGTGCCTTTACGATTTTAACAATGGATGCTTTGTTTCTGTCATGAACTTAATATGGCCTGATGACAGTTTAAATACGAGAGAAAAGATCAATGATTTGTCTGATTATGTTTGGCTTCTAACTTAGGGGACACTTGCTGAGAATGCAAAGCTAGAAACTTCTGAAAAAAAGTTACACGTGGCCAGTCATGGTTCTATTAAGATTCATTATAATTACTGGTAAATGCAAGGATTTTATTCTAATGGTGGACCATTAGTGTCAACATATAGATAAGTTGCGATGCTGATTGATTCATTGGTAAGTAATTAATGTCTACGAGCAAATGCAGATTTTTTTACCATTTTTTGTAACTGCAATTCACCTACTTTACAAGTAATAATCTGTTTGTTTGTAGGAAAACATGAAAACATAGAAGTGTGTTTAATAAAAGAACAATTTCGTGAGGAAATGAAAAAATCTAAGCCTTGATAAGTGTTAAGTACAGAAACTTTTTGTTGCTGAAACCACATGAAACGAGTTAACGCCAGAAAAAGTTTCAGGTATAAAATCTAGGCTATTCTAGAGCGATGCCACCGCAGCTAATCCTATTCTCGTATTTAATAAAGTCGAATATTCCCAGCACATTTTCATTTCATATTTCAGCTACTACTTCGATTAGAGTAACAGACGTTAAAAATCTCCTTTATTCTCTTTACAGTGAGATTGATTTTGGCTTTATTTGGATGTCATTTTTAATTTCTTTGTAGTAGTGTAGACAGTTTCAAAAACATTATTTGCGCATAAAACTGCAATGATTGTTATTGTAATGTGGCACTTATCGGCTCTATTCATCATGACAATACCTACTTATATCTAAATTTAAAGTATCATCCATCGTTTTCCTCAATACATAATGTGACTAGTTTACTACCCAACCGACTGGAAGCATTATATGGGCCAATCTCCTATTACTTAGCATTCTGCCGTCACTTTTATATGATGCTAAGTGACGTGCGCTGACAACAATATTGTTTGTCATTGAATCGCTGTATCATAACATGGCTCGAATAAATCTAGAAGTGACAAGAGATATTCGAACAGATCCGGATTCGCTCACGGATCTGCGCGAGGTCGGTTCACATCGTGCCGACGACGTATAATTTGCGATAACATTGGAATAAACTAGATAAATGCATCTAGTGCTCGCTAGTGCTTTAAGCTTAGGTATCGTCCGCATTTACAAATTCGAATCGTTAAAACATTTCACAGTTCGCAATTAAAACAAATGAATGTCCTTTACCGACTCAAACATGCCGCCTTCATAAAAGCCTGCCTGCGGAAAGCAGAGGAAATAGGATTAATTGTGACGTCATCCGAGTTCCTTTGTTTTTATCAAAGTTAAAGCTAAGCTTGATGCATTAAACCTTTGATTCGATGTTGGGTTTAGCGAACATGATAAATGCCTTTTTGAAGAGATTACTAGTTATAAAATACATGGATTAATGCCTCATATCAGGTTTCCCCGCTAAGTATACTTTATAAGTGCGGATTTAT
Source organism: Hyppa rectilinea (assembly GCA_951799385.1). NCBI lineage: Eukaryota > Metazoa > Arthropoda > Insecta > Lepidoptera > Noctuidae > Hyppa > Hyppa rectilinea. The sequence goes on from OX637314.1 coordinate 9,447,540, forward strand.
AGTCTTGTAACATGTGCAAGTCCCTGTAACGAATCATTCGAAAAGTCGCATAAAAATCACATTATCGACATTTATCGATAAGTACCTAATAACAATGATGACACGGTTAAATGTCTAGATTTGCTATAAACGCTATCCTAAAAAGCTTCGATATGAATGTTGGCGTCGCCGGATATTAAACGCCAGCTTGTGGATAGTTATATTTAAACTTGTCGAGTGCCGTGTAAGTTTTTAATAAAACTTAGTTTCCGCAAATTTTGATTTATACCCTATCTGCAGTGCTTATATATAATATGGCGACATTTTGCGCAATATCAATGCTCGGCTGTCAATTGAAGAATAGAAACATAAAGTTAATATGTGCACACGTAAAAAGTAAATTAATGCTAGAGGATAATGATTTCCATTTAAGTGTTTATTGCTTCGTGATAAAATACTTATTAGCCACCAAACATGGAATCATCAGGATGTAATATCAATTAAATCAATTCATAGCAGTTTGATCCGTAACGTATTTTCCCACAAATTATAATAAAATCTGTATTTACATCGCTTCCTGTGTCTAGCCACGGATAAAAAATGTATGATAAAATTTGCGTTCACAGTTTGTTCAGTGACTCACTGGCTTGCATTTTAACGCGTGTTGTAAGTATCATATTTTTTAAGTTCTCGGTTCCTTATATTGAAAAATGATATATTTTTTGTATTTTTCCGCGACATGTTCATTGCGCAGTTTCTTCAACAAAGCGAACAGACGGACAATAGTTACTGGCTTATGAACAAAGTGTCATTGACGCAAATTGTGCTGCCGACTATGCGCATACACAAGTACATGTACAGGCACATAACGCTACAATATATCAATTTACACTGATAAAGTGGATGATATTCAACGTTGAGTAATCACATAATTAATTCAATGAAGTATGGTGGCATTAATAGCTCATGTTAGTAATTTTCGACCATAAAAATGATAAATTCCGATACTTTTTGGAAAAGTTTTTTAATTACGCCCCGATAGAAATGATAAAATGAATTAGCATATCTAATGATTAACGGAGATGTGTTGTTAATTCTCTTTTGATCACAATATATCTAGAACGATCTCACTTTGATCACTGTTTTTGTTGTAGAAAAAACAGGGATATTTGTGGAACAATTGAAGACGTAACTGGCCTTTAAAGTTCCTCAAATTTGTCAGCGCGTCTGCATTCGGGGAATACAATGAGCTCCAAGGATGTCTCTTTGGGAATCCCAATTCCATCTCGTTAATCTTTTCAACGTCGTTTAAATGCGATGAATTTGTTGTTAGCTGTATTTTCTCAGTTTAAGTTGTGGCTTCAAACAGGTACTTAAAATGTTGGATGAACATTGATTGCTATAAGAAGAGTTTTATTCGAGGGTAGGATAAAAACTTATGATTAAAATCCGTTTATATGTATTGGCTACAAAAAGAAAACTTCCACAATTAAGATTATTAATAATTACACAGTTAACGTTAGTTATCTAATGCACGGTGAGCTGTTAGTGGGAGGTGATATATCAACTTACTTGTTAGTGATAAAGGTGTTAATAGGTTCTTGCGAACTAGTGTGTGGTGCACGATACTCACCGCTGTTGGCGTAGAGATCGTGAAGCGTATACAATGGATAGTCACCTAGTTTGAACAGGTAGGCTGACAGCAGCACTGCATCGTGGCGCGGCTCCTGCCCCCCTTGGCTTGCTGCCGGCCGCATCAGTGACGATATAGAAAAATCCGTCATCCCCTGCGCAGCACCACCCCATCCATTCACACTACACAACTTACACTCCTCCTTCATTGTTCCAATAACACTAATAAATATAACTCTATAATCCGTTTTTTTTTGTACTCGGTTTGTACTGGGCACTAGTAAATCACATATAAAAATATCCGTGGGCTGGCTCGCACATCACAGAAGATATCACAGCAGCAAGTTCGGCGTCTGTAATCCGGTCCTATTAAAACAGAAATTCGTGTTGAAGTCCGCTGTTTAATAGATATAAGTCTAATATGGACTCTATATCTATTTAAGCGTGACTCGAGTTTGGACTAACTTCGCTTTCCTAGAAACGAAATCAGTCCGAATACGAGGTTTACCAACACATACTAATCGCCTGTCGTACATCCGCCAACATCTTAATCTTTGTATATTTAACACTTTTGACATGTACAACAAATAATGTTGGCGACTGTTACGTATTGAATCGCACCCTGTAAATTCATAATTCGATGTAAAGCAGCTTCGTGCAATTTATCGGTTGCGTTTCATCGGTATCTCTCAATAAATAGGTACATATAACTGTGACCTTTGATATTGAAATGTCATCTCCCACACTGAAACCAATATGTTCCTCAATTTGGAAACCGATAGCTTTATTTGCGTCATGTATAGCACTTACATAATAGTTAGAGATGACAGTTTAAACAGCGTATTATAAACTATGATGTAATTTAATTTCACGTTTTGCATGATAATGTCTAATTTAGTAGCCGTTAATGCAATTAAAAGAAGTTATTACGCGGTATTGGCGACGCTTTGCGAAGTAAGTTTGTCGGGAGATGGCGACGATTATGCATGTGATGGTAAACAAACATAAAACGTAGTTTGGTGTGGTGTAGGCGAGCGCTGCATTGCGGCTTTGCCGGGTCAGAGGTGCAATGCCGTCGGACGATTTCAGTTGCGAGCGATGCGCTATTGTTCCTCATCCCTGATCCCACAGTCAACGCCTAATCAACATACCTACGTAACGATCAGTTATTGTCTAACTAATTTAATCTGCTTCTTTCATGTGTTGGACGCATTGATCGTTGTTCTAAGACAGCCTTGACGTCATCTTGACCCAACTGTTCTCAATGCAAATTCAAAATAGACTGATATATGTACTTGCTGATGAATGGTTTTAAAATGTCAATAGTTTTAATGATTAAGTTAACGAATGTGACGCAAGATTTAAGATTATCTGCTCGACAAGATGGACCGTAATCTGCATCATCCATCAAATTATCCCGCCAACGAAACCGCTTTGAACAGTTAGCTCGATTCGCATCTCGAAACCCAATTCCTGTGAATTCTTCAGTCCGAGTCCACCGATGATTCATTGTTGTTTGTTTACAGCACAACTTGTGGTGATTGTATTATATTAAGTGTAGCAAAATATTTTCATATGATCTGAATCAATTCGGAGAATCGGCATTAAAGCGTTATAAATATTAATAAATGTGAGTAGAGTTGGGCCGTGGCTCGATTTTCAGTGCTGTCAGACTATTTTTTATTTCGCGTTATCCATCGCTATTCGCTTACGTGCACGGAATAGCGTCGCAATAATGCACATGGCCTTGAGCCCGCCGGTAAACAAACGTCACGTGTGCGCCAGTGGAAACACATTATTAAAAATCGGTGCTCGCGATGTTTTCCTACTGTTTTGTTAGTCTTCTGCGTATGTAAGTCACGTGCTACTTATACATAAGTGCAAAGAATTACTTATCGTTTGCTGTAAAAATATAAAGGTAGATAGAAAATGTGCGGTGATAAGTTTTTTGTACGTGATTACCTAAATTTATAGGTACGTAATCATCCTTTATCTGGCAACCATGCACGAACTGAAAGTACGATAGCTTCTTTTAAAAACTGCCATTGTAACACAAAAGGGAAACAAGCTACATGTGTTGGAATCTTCCGTAACACTTCCAAAGTTTCAGAAAAAAACAACAAACTTAATAATAGGTGTAGTCGCACGTGCGATCGCGGGGTAGGCAGCTGCCGTGACAGATGTTGTCGACGGAAGGTCGCCCCCGCGACCCCTCCCCGCCCTACCTGTCCCACCTGACTGCTACCTCACTCAATTCAACATTATTATATTCTGAACCACACATCAGTACCCAAGGACCATAACATAAACACTCTCCACCCTAATTAATCATGTCCTTAAGTGCAACAATTATGGGCCGCAACGAAAAAAAAACAGAAAAAAAAATCAAACAAAAAAAATAATAATTATGATACAACCAGGAATTCTGCGCAGTTGTATTTTAACTAATCGCAGAAGTGCAGACTACATTATATCACATCCGATTCTCAGTATCAATAGTTATTTCTCACGATTTTGATCGTACTGAAGGAATTCTTCGTATTCAGTTCAATAGAAACTGAAGCTTCAATTCAAAGTTCTAGGCATTAGCAAATGGCGACAACGCTGTAAATATTTTGGCAATGTTTTCTGGCGGTCGCCCAATAGGGCAAGCATTCAATAAGGTTTAATACCAAACCCAACACTTGACAGCTTAGCTTAAACGATGAGCTTTGCTTGACACGTTCTTCTGTATGTCCCGTGTGTGTGAACTTCTGTAATGTATGGGTTTGCTAGCTTCGTGGACTCTGTTAACAATAACTCTTGCAGTTAAATTCTTTTGGCAGAGTTCCTTGGCTTCTTCCCAGGGGCATCACCACCAATTCCCGATGCAGTTTTACTGTTTCGATCCGGCGCTACTGAGATATGTACGATGGTATTCATTTTGCCTTTCAGTAAATATTAACTTTCAGGTCAAAAATGTGCCGTTGATAAAATCAATCGCTCGAAAGGGCCCTTCGATGCAGTTGGCAACCAATGTTGGCGAGAACCCAATTTGTGCCAACTACGGCTGTATACTTGCATCCACTCGAACTAGATAGTGTTATGATATGTTATTTACCAACTCCTACAGACTGTATCGTTAATCATTCATTTTTACCAGTGACTATGTAGATGAATCATTGTGCTATCCGAATATTATATTTGAGTTCGTGACCATGTGCCCATAACACACTTATAATAAATTCGACATTATTTCACTGGCACCTACTATGTTTAAGAAACGATTCAGTGAGAGTTGCCTTATCGCGAGTGAAGTTATCAGTATCGATTACCGCTATCGTGACAGTGCGATAACTCAATACAATGAATAATAAATAATCTAACACTTTCCTTCACGTATTCATGGTCTTTGATTTGTACTTTTTACTGCCGGCATGTTAATTTCGGGGTGTAAAAATAGAAAAGGAAAACCATGTCATGATTTATTGGACAGCTTGTCAGTAGTTGTTTTGATTTTCTGATTGTATTTCAAAAGAGAATCACGATCTCATTAATCATTATTAGCAATTTGTCGATGACCCGTTCTCTGTAACCCGAGTAACGAAAGCACACTGGCTGGTTTCACAAGCATCACAAACTGCTTACATAAGGCATAAGGCGTCTTGCGTAAACTCCACTTAGGTGCACAGCTCTATCGTAAGTTAGCTTTAAGTTCACGTACGTCGGGCCGTGCGAAATAACAGATCGATTATATCGGCCCTCCTTATTGCCCAATCGGCTCCATAAATATTAGAGCTCGTTGAAGGCTGTTGAAAAGAATTACAATGAAGCTCGGATCTGATAGTGAGAGTTTAGAAGTAAATGATGATTTATGACGGTTTAAATCATTATAGGTTATGAATATCTTTCTGAAAGATGAAGCAGTTAAGACGATGAAGCTATTAAAAGTTTTCTTAATATAATTTGTAGGCAATTTGGATTATATTTGAACACTAATAAGGTGCCTCGTAAAAACTGGCCACGGTAATTGTTGGGAAATTATCAAAACAAAATGGGAGAGTAACAAAGCGATTCGTGACGACCCACATACGTGAGGTAGAAAGGAGCAATGAAAACTCTCTCGATGTCGGACGAGCACCGGACCGTGTCACTCAAGGTAATTTGTGCCAATCATGAGAACATACATTTTTGATTCAGCATTTGAATATATTTAGATTTGAAATGATGTTCTTAAAATACAAAGACCTCATCTGCGTTGGGTTAAAATTTTAGTTATCTCATAAATCCTTTCAACTGATAAACAAAGAAGGTACAGTGTAATTAACCAGATGGTAAATCCAGGACTGCCTAATCAGCAACGGTAATTAAAGCATAACAACTCCTTACTGAAAGGAAAGCGCAAGAGATAAGGTTTCTAAAGCTATTTATCAATGTAATTGATAGCTATCGGTGTTAGGAGAGTGTGAAATTTTGCAATAGAGCTACATCGTACAAGAGGGCCGGAGGGCTGGAGAAAGTAAGCCTTTCACTCGGGCCTACCACGCTCCGCGGCACTAATTTAAACAATCATACGCAATCATGCCTATTGTTATAGCTACCTATTCATTTCAAGATCACAGCGATGGATAATGTTCCAAAAATCACGGAACTGTTACAGTTGACATCGCAATATCAATTTTATTGCATTCACCTTTATTTATCCTCGTATCGTAAAAGCGAATACAAAGTTGCTTATCGCATCAACTAATCGATGAAATCACTGAAGTGAATTCGAGCGACTTTTTATAAAAACAATCAATATTTTCCGGCAATATCACTGACAATGTCGTTTATTTAACGCTGATATTACGATCTTCAATCCAGTTATGCAAATTGTAATAGATTATTTAGTATTTATTTTAGAATTACGCAATGTCAGTTAAACGGGGAATATTAAACTCAACAGGCTGTGGTTTGCACTATTAAAGCGAGCTAAGTAGAAGATTAACTTGAGAGTCGAGAATGGCGATGTGAGGTAAAGTTTAAGGACCACAAAGGTTGAAGTTTGAGTGCAACCTGCAGCAACAGACCGCAAACTCGCTAGTGAACACACAAAGCCCTAATGAATTACATTATGGATGTACCACTCAGTTATGACCTGAACCGATGTTAAAAGAAAATATGGGGGCAAAGCGGCCGCAAACTTTTCAGAAAGCAATTTGCTTAAAATTAAGAAAACAAGAGGTAGAAATTCTTGATAATACAATTACACTGGATGAAATGAAATCTGTCTTAGTTATTTGAAGTCTACAATCTTGCTTAAGTGCACGTTTTCAACGGCACAAGCAACAGCGGTCGGCGACTAGTCTGCGGTCGACGTCGACACATCGACTGCTGCTGTAGTTGTCAATGTGCTGCTTGTATAATATATATGAACACTTAAACGTATTAAAATAAAGGTTAAAGTAATATTTAAGTGCTTTTGTTACGATAGGATGGATAGGTTTATATCCTTCACAAGTCATTTGAAAAGTACGAACAGGATAATGGATTTTAGTTTTATGAAGCGATTTATAGGCAAAGTACAAATTAGAATTGCCTAGTGTAGAACAATAAATTTAACTTGATAGGATCCTTAACGCCTTTGACCCTTTACAGGGAATTTATCTGGAGAAGAAATTCTTTACCAGTAATAATTGACTCCTTTCGGAATAGTTATTATCAATTGTACATGAGCTCGATGTCAAAAAAAAACTAAAAAACTCTTCTAGGATTTCCGATTCCTTTGAACTCGGAAATTTAGAATTAGGTGATGGGTATGTTGCTGGCTTTTAAGTTTTCGAAGCAAAGCAAATTATTAAGTATTAAAAACCCACCTATATCAAAGTACCTATCCATGATCCATGATTTTTCAGTGAACCTGGTCGCGAAGAAAAAAGTAAAACATTCGCCAAAACTTTTGTTTAGATCAACAACCACGAATGAAGTGATATGTCTTAGAGCTTTTAGTTATTGCTGCAAATAGCCGTGTCCTTATCTCCATAATCCTAAACAAATTGATTATACTGGTGTATTCCGTATTGGTATTTAGTGGCGAGCCAATAACAGCGTTCCGAATCGCCCCTCTATGCCAGCGTAATAGCTTGTTTGCCGCCTTTTGTCTAACTAGGGCACTACCTCGATGGCATTAATTGATAGCATTGACAAGCTCGGCTTACAGCACAGATTCCATGGAGGTTTACTCTGGATACAGCTCGGAATTTCAGATGAATTCATGAATCTTGTTAGAATTCATTTAAATATGCTTGTTGTGTTCACTAGATGTTACAAGCACGCCAGCTGGTATTCTTGACATCCCAAACGAATTTAAAGTTCTTGTGTTGGTAAACAATTTAGTTTTCAGATTGTTTTGGTAAATAAGATTAGGGAGACCTTGAACATGTTGATAATTCTTCAACAAGTGTACAAAGCTTTTCGTTACTAAGATAAAACGTTTGCGGCATGATTACACGTTCAATGATAACATTTACAAGATATTGAAATGTGTTACATTAGCGATAGATAGAGCTAACATGAAAGCTGTGTTCTGCTGACCAAGTCAATATTTTATCGCTTGTTGACATTCCGTGAACATTGTAATGTGACACCGTGTGTGGCGTCCATTTACGTCAAACAGCTTTTTTGATGATGCCGGCACGATAGCGATCATAGGTGCGATGAAAGCCGGCCTGCAACACCCAGTAGCCTTATGTAGATTCGGTAGCTTTTGCGACCTCGTCCAGCAGACAGAACCCGTTTCGCACAATACCACAATGCCCACAATTTCTTTGCACGATCTGATCAACGGCACTCGCCGGCCGACACCACACCGCTACATACGCGACACTTGTGACATTTACATGTATTGGAAGTTCAGTTACGTTTCACGATCCATAAGAGTATTAAAACATCCACAGGTTTGGCACAACACGACACTAGATGTGAAATGTTTCGCTGAATTCAGGTTAAGTCGCGAACGGAAGCACTGCTCAGATAGTGCGTCGTGTTTACAGTTGGCGCGGCGTTTTGCGGTTCGAGCGTGTACGAGGCGACCGCTCGCTTCCGTGGTTGACAGTCGACTGGCGGGCGGCGTTCGCGGACGAAAGAAAGCTGTGTCGTGCGCGGCGAGGGGGGCGAGAGGCGGGCGCGCGGAGGGGCGCGGGGGGCGCGGGCACACCTGCGGGCGGCGGGAGCGCCTCTTGCCTCGGGCGACGCGGCGAAGCTTCCCGCTGCTACGCAATAAACGCTCGATAAACTTTCTCATTAGGCGCGCCTAACCGTGTGACCGTAAGCTCGTTTCTGCTTGCACATTAAATGCAATGCAATACGACAACATTCATGTAGGCAATTCACACTCGAGCATGCACTAAGCTTTCGCCTCGTGCGCGAGCTTCCCGCCGGAACCCATGCGTGTGCGCACTCTATTGAATTTCAGACTTATGTTAAACAAATGGCACATAACTCGATGAATAATGCAGGTGCCCAATAGATTATTGAATAGACGTTTAGCATAGATACATCTAGGTATTACTTGCTGTTGTTCGTAGATAAATCCTATTTGAATAAATAACCATAATATGTTAAGATAAACATTGATTGTTATTATAAATGCCAAGCCAAAATAACATTTAGTTATTTTCATTAATATTTAAAAAAAAATTGTTTTGATCACGTAAAAATCTTATCCAGTCCAGGAATAAGACCCAAAGTTTCAGCATTCCTTGTTCAGTGCTCACCTACGTACCTAAGTAGGTATATTAGCACGTAGGAAAACACAACTAATTTAACAACAGAAATAATGGTTGTTTTTGTAAAATAATACGCTTCAGACCCACGTAAGTCATAATAATGTAGGTATTTTGCTATTATCTTTTCAAACCAATTAGTCTCAAGTTTCGTGAACATCGGACTAAATATACTAAACATTTTTAAGAGCTGAGATATCAAGATAAATCTATTTTATTTTCGTCTTTTTAATGTTTCAATGATGTTAACTTATTATTGTTCCTCGCCATGGTATGATCATTTCTGAAGCACGGGAAAAGTGTATGAGGGTCATGTAAAGAACTCAAGAGGATTGGCAGCAGCGTCCTTGTCTTCAAATAATAATGTACTAAAGCCACCAAATAGCCTGCAAAACATGATGTTATGTACGTTTGCACTTTGACCGTCTGTTAAAGACGTCCTCAAATGTATAGCCAGGTCGAGATTGTCAGCGAACAGGACCTTTCGCAGTGAGCAACATTAGATTCTCAAACTCAACGCATTTATTTAAAATAAACCAATTACAGGCACTTTTGAATTGTCAAACGGTCGGTCAGTCAGAAAGATGAAGCTAGTTGCCCATTCCAAAGCAGTAGGCCTCTATGGAGAAGAACGGGCAAGAAACTCCATGGACAATCTTTTAAATCAAAATATGGTTACAGAATCTGGGTTGCATCATTCATGTTGAAATTATACGTGTGAGAACAACGGAGAACTAAAAAAGCGTCTATAATTAAAGGGTTTAAAAAAAACTTGGTAGGTGGCATGGAGGAGCTTGTGGCTAAGTAATAAGAGCCGCAGGCCGATCCATCAGGTTAAGCTACGCTTTCCGGGGTTGGCCGTGGACGGGGGACCATCTTAACATATCGAGACTCCTCCGGCGTCGTGCCTCTGAAAGCACGTTAAGCCGTTGGTCCCGGCTGTCATTTGTGCATCTTTGACAGTCGTTGCGGGTTGTCAGTTGTGAATGTTGAACAGAATGGGCGCCAGAACACCTCCCTGGGGCAGATCATCCTTCTGAGTTTCCATCTCCTGTTTTCAGGGTTTTAGATAATTTGGTAATGTTTATTTCTTAGCGCCTCATCCAATACCCGGGATTTTTAATGTTTTAAAACAGACTTTAAAGTTACGATCCATGATGTTTCAATATGAGCTTTTTAATTTATTAAGTAAGGAGTACTTGTTCTTCGTGTGGTTAGTATTAGTGACTAACCTGATGTCAGAGTTTTCTGACTTAGCTTAGTAATGTGTAAATACTCCGTCATGTTAAGGTTTTAAATACGTTTAGATATTGAAAGAGGTAGTTTTAGATTTACAAACCAATAAAGGCTGGCCAGTCATTACATTCGACGCACAAGTCATTAGCACACAGACAAATTTATTGTCCGTTCAACTAACGATTTCTATAGAGTATTAGTTTTTCCGAAGAAACACAAGTGTTACAAAAAGGATAACAGCCTAGGTAAGTTATTACCTACAAGATTTTAATATAATTATGTAAAGTGACCAACCAACCGCAACGTTATGTATTTCTGAATATAAATTGATTCTATTCTAAGTAGGTAAGTAGCTGCAAGTTGTATAATACAATAGGTTAGGTGCACGGTGCACTAAGCAAATAGGTATGTATGTATATTATGAATACAGACTGCATTGGTTGGTGCATACGTTAGTCACAATACTCACAACTCAACATATCGGTCTGTATATATATCACGCCGGTGACCACGTGGACACGGCACGTGGCCCAGACACGTGGCCCACGGATGCAGGTACCTAACGAACACCGACTGCGACACTGCAACTAACACTTTATTGTGCTATCTTATTACACACGGTCTAGTCTAGATTAATAGACATAACCATCTACTGACACAATTCACTGGTATGCCTTTTAACTGACTAATGAAACGCAGCCTTAATAAATCAAACATCTTTCCTGGAATTGTTAGATTTTCCGCAGGGCGAAAATAGAACTGACGTCACTCGGTACTGCGTTACATTTTACTACTCACGTTAACTAAACCCACTGAGATCGATAAAACACCTAGGGCTCGACAGGAATTGTCCTAAATGAATTACTTTTCCGCCTTGGAAAGACGATTATCTAGAGGGGTTGACATTCTAAACCCCATTTCCTTAAATGAATCTGTAATTAAACCGAAATGTGGCTGAAATTAATAGAAAATTTCAAATAAAAACGATAGGTATCACATCTCAGAAATTGGGCTCGTTGAAACTTAAGACATTGAGGAGGCTTTTAGCTCCTTAAACTTATGAAAGACAGTACATTAAAAGCTAAGTGAGTTTTGCTTGGCTCGAAAAATTTCATGATGTCAAAAGAGAAATATGCGAAATAATAATCTGGAGATAAGAACAGTGTTCAAGCTGCTACGCAAACTTTATGATTGTGATAAATGGTAAATTAGTGAAAATGGTTTTGAGATTGGTTCGATAAGATATCATGATCTGATGTAGTCGAAAACTCGATATACGACTAGTAACATAAACATGAAATAGTTTATGCTAAAGGAAGTATAAGGTTACATTCAAATATTCAATGCAAATAAATAAAATACTTCGACAAAGGAGATACAGTAGAGGAGCACCAAGAATCCAACAATAGATTGACGTTTGATCTTCACCTACCCACTTCAAAGTTTGACATAAGGAGATCTTGTTCGCCAATATAAGGTGTCTATTAAAGATTTGGACCAAAGTATTTTGGGAATAAGACGCAAGGACGAAAAAGGGTGTTATGTGTTATTGAAATGTTTTTATAAGAAAAACTAATAATAAAATCAAACGAACGGGAAACAATAGTTTATTTTTGTACTCGTTTCCTTGGATAAACAGTAGGTCTTTTAAAAATAGTGCTATATATTTTGTGACTGCCTCGTCGCAAACGCTACTTCTACGCGGCCCTGGGTCCGATTCCCAGGTCGGGTAATATGTTATTTGGACTTTTCTACCAGGAATTCAGTAGCAGCCCGGAGCCCGACTCTAGATTTGTGCCCTGTTGATGGGATTAGGCTAACCTCCTATTACTTGCGACTTAAACATAACAGGAGAAATGTGGGTGCACCTGTTGTCTTTCGCTTCGGGGAAACAAGGCGTGATGTAAGAAAAACTAACAAGTTAAAAAAATTATAGAAAATATGGAAATGAAAAAATACGGAAGGAGAAAAATATAATATAAATAAATACTATGGCATAATTACCTGTACCACAGAAAAATAAATATACTGCCTGAACTGATTTATATTGCCCAAGAATCTGCTCAATTTTGCTCAAAATGCCTTTACTTTATTCATCTTTAATTTTAATCCAACCCGGTTGCAAGTCTTTTTTCCTATGTTTTTTGATATCAATAGGTATATAACTAACTGGATGCAGCTGAATACCAATATTTTACAAGGAGCGACTGCCTATCTGACCTCCACAACCCCTTAGTAAGACTGGCTGTGAGATTTTCGGGCTTCGGTCACCCTCCACGGCCAACCGCGGCAAGCGTACCAAAAAACGAATATAAATGTATTTACAACTAGCACTTTGCCCGCGGCTTCGCTCCCGTGGTCTTTCCCGTGGGACCCGTTATTTTTCCCGGGATAAAAAGTAGCCTATGTTACTCCTAGAAAACTAAGCTTTCCAACGGTGAAAGAATTTTTAAAATCGGTCCAGTAGTTTTTGAGCCTATTCATTACAACCAAACAAACAAACAAAGTTTTCCTCTTTATAATATTATATTATATAGTATAGATAAAAAATTAAAAAAACCTCGAATAGAGCATGCATTCTGTAAAATCATTTACATTTAACAGGAAAAAGAATAGTTTAACTTGCATTACACAATTAGTTCAGTTTCAGCGTAGGTGTAAAATAAATCTGGCACTAAGCTATTTGTTATTTGTAGAAATTTGTTCAGCTTTTCGCTAATTTTCCGAGAATTGTAGAATCATACTGTTTTCATTTTACTCTAGTTAATGAGCTATTATAAGGCAACTTTGTGTTAACTTTCAAACACATGTACATATATGAAAAGAGTGGGTAGATCTTTCGTAGGTAGCGCCTTCAGGGTATATAGGTACACACGCCTACATGTCAAGATATACATTTCCAGTATAAGCTGATCTGGGATTGTATAGGATTTCCCTACAACAAGAGGTCAGATTATACTGCAACTTTGTAGTGCTACCGTGTTTACTAGCAAAAGGGCAATGGGCAAAACTACCCATACGATATATGTAGGTGGGGACATATGAGATTCTAACTTTTCTGAACTTTGTCTTTTAAGTAAATATGAGGTAATATGACTGTGTGTATAAATAAAAAAGATAAAAAATCCAATTAGGTTATCAGATTTATTTTATCGAAATACTTGATAACGATAAACTTGAAATACCTGTACACTACAGTCACGTGCTCTATAACTTAAAAAAATGCATTAACTCCTTTAGAATTTTGATCTAAAAGATTATTTTTATCATAACTATAATGATAATAATGTTGCACTTGACTTATCAGGGAGTTTACCTAACATTAAAAACATATTATAATTATTACATGCTAAAACAATTAATATATACAACCTAAAAAACTAAAAAATATATCCATTATGTACCTACAATTGGTAAAAAAGCGGTAGAGCTCATATGGCGTCAAAAAATTCATCCCCATCCCTGTCAGTGGGAAATGTGCCCAAAAGGCTAGCAGCGTTGCCACGTTGAATGGCAATGCTGATTCTTTGGCCTAAAAATTGACCAGCCCTCTGGTCACGTGTAGAGTCGAACAACCGGTGGGCGATATCCCGAAAAATGATTAAATCATTTTTTGATATAAAATCCTCTTTTAACTGCCGACTGAGGCTTACTTCCAAAACATAAACCATGAAGGGTGAATTTCACCAAAGAAACTGAACGTGAACAGCACATAAACCTCGTTTAACGGCTGTCAGTGTCATTATTTTTTGTGGGGTTGAACGCAGCTTAGGCGCGCTGATCGCGTTCAGTTTCATTGGTGAATTGGCACAAAATCTAATAAATTATCAAGTAAGATCAAAGATTGAGAGATCTCAAATCTGAGCCCAGTAACATTTACATGAATAAAAACGATCAATTCAATACCACAGTATTTCAAAGACAAACAAATACTTAAGCAATCAGATACGATATCTCCGTAGAAGTAAGACTACAGTCAGTATGCAAACCAATACATATTTTAAGTTCAAGCGAGTGAATAGCGGCACAAGACCGACTGTAGATCTGGGTCAACACGTTCGGCATAAAGACACATTCTCTGTAATTTTATAGACATCTTTCTTTTTCACCAGAATGGAAAAAATCATTTTACGATACGATACCCCTCAGTTACTGAACTTAGGATAGGGTTTTTATACTGGTTTTAAGAAAATGCTCTTGAATTTTGATTGCGATCAGAAGTTCACAGTTATTAAACTTTTGACGACGACTAACCTTTTAAACGCTATTGTCACATATGTGACAAGCAAGCGCATGCCCTGTACGCCCACGACACAAATATGTGACAATGGCAACAACACTATAACACGAAATAAACAATTAAATCATTACTTTTGTGAGTGTTTATATAGATATCTTAAAAATTTAAGATCTCGTACGTATTTAATGACATGAAACAAATTAAAAGACACTATGGATATTGAGAAATTCATGATAACAAGAAGAAATAATTTTTTAGCTTGGCTTGGTAGTAACGCGCGTGCGTTTATGCTCTGGCGTTCATTCACCAATAAAATTGAACGCGATCAGGACATCAAAATCGCTTTCAACAGCTGTCAGTGCCAATATTCCTAGGTATTATGATAGAGCTTTTTCCCGAAAGTCCAGGCGCCTTTTGAAGGTTTCCCCCCGAAAACAAAAAAAAAAAGGTATTATGATAGAGACAGCTGTTGATCGCGTTACGGGTAGTCAAGCCCAAAAATTCTTACAACTAGTTTACCAAGAGTTATCGTCTACCCAGTAGGGTTGAGGAAGACAGATTGGCAGTCGCTCCATGTAAAATACTGTATTCAGCTGCATCCGGTTAGACTGGAAGCCGACCCCAACACCTTTGAAAGAAGGCTGGGCAGATTGATTGTGTGTCATAAAGTAAAATAATGGAACTCGTTTTACTACTGCTGCCTCGGTTTTTCGAAACAGCATTTTTTTATATTCGATCAATGATCAGATAGATCTCAATTAATTTAATTATAAATGTCCCTATTACGTACCTAATGCGCGGTCATTTTTTTCTCGCCCACCATGTTAGGAACTTAATCAACACATTAAATTTACTATCGTTAGTGTTTTCATCATCTGACATCTGTTAATGACACGAGGAAATACGAGGGAGCCGCCCGCGCCCGATTGATTTTAATTGCTTTCATGACTAACCTTGTAACACAATTTGAACGCGGGGGTGACATCCCATCGCCTCAGGGCAATCCTGCCGGTACCTAATTGCGGGGATATACTCGAATAATTTGTGAATTAAGCGACGCAATCCGTGAATTTGTTTGCGAGCTTTACTTCGAAATCGATATTTAGCTTAATTAATTGTCTGTATTCGAAACGATTATTTCCACAAATTACAGGTCCTCGACGGCAGGAGCATAATTTAACACACATTCTACTGAGGCGTATGCTTCATTAACATTTTCCGTTCCCATTACGGAAACAGGCGCGGGCTGTTCGAAGCTAAACCGCGCGAAACGAACCTCTTTTTGTCTGTGGAAAAAGAAAAAGAATAAAAACACAAAAGTTCCAGCCAGCTGCGCCCGAGCATCCTGTCGACGTCACTACACCTTTTTGCATCCATTGATCACGACGACATGCAGCTATCCTTTGCTGTCGAACCGCGCCATCCCGCGGGGAAGCGAGATGACAGTAATGAGTGGTTTCTCCACCGAGATAATAACGACAGTCTTCCGCAAAGCGCCTGTTCTTTGATAATGCGTTTTGTTGCTGAGTTTGTTGATTTTTATTTGGTTGTAAACGGGTCCGGGGCGCCGCCGGGACGAAGGGTGGTCGCTTGTCAATAAATTGTCATTGTTATGACACAATCGCATAACACTTGGGGTTCTGTCGAGCTCATTATATAATCTGCAACCGCTGCTAATTGCGGAACATTGTCTGTCAGTCACTCGAGCAACCGAGAACTAATTGAGATAATGTCTTTGAAACGTACCTTATACGAGGCATATCTAGAATTTTGGCATCTGTTTAATTAGTTAAATGGATATCATACATAAACGTCAATTCTGCTTTTTTTATTTTAATTGCTATTTATTTACAGATAATAATAAAATTTAAAAGCTAACAACTTAAACTAAACTCAAATTAAATGACGGTTTATCTAACTACACACATCAAAAGTGTCTAGGGATCAACATATATTTTTGCAATAACTTTTCTCTTGATTGATATTAATTTAAATTTTCTTTAAGGATTCATCAAATAAAGTGTTTTCGTTTGTCACAGTAACGATAAACCAAGTCACCTTTGCATTAATAAAGAAATTTGCCATTTTCCTAATAAAGGGATTTTTGACATTTGAACCACTAACATTAAAGTTCGAAAAAAAGACTGAAATAACAGTTTTCTTTAAAATTTTATTGGGTAACTTAAACAATTAATAATCCGTGTTTCTACCGCGAACACTAACAACACAAGAACATCGGTTTGGCATACTCAAAATGAGTTCATCCAAATCACGCTGTGGAATGGCCGCCCATGTTCGTTGCAACAACAAAAAAAGGTCTTCTTGCAACTGGATACCCTCCATATTCGGCAGAGCTCTTCTCTGTAGCATATCCCATGCATGCTCAATCGGGTTCAAGTCTGGCGACTGAGCAGGCCAGGGCAGGACATTGATGTTAGCTGCGGCGAGAGTCTGTCTTACAACTCTTGCGGTGTGCGGTCGTGCATTATCATGCATTAACTGAAATAAGGGACCGATTTGCACTTGTAGAGGAACGATGACGTCAGATACAATCGTCTCAGCATAAATTTGAGCGTTGAGGTTGCCTCTGATCCAAATCAACTCAGTTCTTCCGCCGATCCAAATACCCGCCCATACCATGATGGTTCCACCACTATAAGGATGGACTTCCTGGCAGGATTTTAATCGCTGTTGGCGTCCAGGGGTTCTCCAGTGTCGTATACGTCTTGTATCCGGTCTCATACCAAAACGAGACTCATCAGAAAAGCACACGAAACGCCATTGTTCTTCTGCCCAATTTCTGTGTTCAAGAGCCCATTGATATCGAATCCTACGATTGTGCATTGCTATAGGTGGTACCCGTAGCGGTCTTCGGGAATGAAGGTTCACTTCATGCAAGCGGTTTCTGACTGTTTGGTCGCTAATTAAGTTCCCTGAAGAGTGATGAAGCCTCACGGCTAACATCATGGCGGTTATTGTTGGAGCTCTTCGAGTTAAGATTTGAATGTATCGGTCTTGTCTCCGTGTGGTGCAGCGATACCGTCCTTCATGGCGCTCAGCCACGGTACCAGTGCTTCGGTAACGTGTCCAAAGTCGACTGATAACACCTTTTTTTGTTGTTGCAACGAACATGGGCGGCCATTCCACAGCGTGATTTGGATGAACTCATTTTGAGTATGCCAAACCGATGTTCTTGTGTTGTTAGTGTTCGCGGTAGAAACACGGATTATTAATTGTTTAAGTTACCCAATAAAATTTTAAAGAAAACTGTTATTTCAGTCTTTTTTTCGAACTTTAATGTTAGTGGTTCAAATGTCAAAAATCCCTTTATTAGGAAAATGGCAAATTTCTTTATTAATGCAAAGGTGACTTGGTTTATCGTTACTGTGACAAACGAAAACACTTTATTTGATGAATCCTTAAAGAAAATTTAAATTAATATCAATCAAGAGAAAAGTTATTGCAAAAATATATGTTGATCCCTAGACACTTTTGATGTGTGTATATACAAATAAATTCAAAAACCGAAAAGACACTTAGGCGTCAAAGTACTCATCCGCATCGCTGTCGTCCAGAAACGTGCCCAGAAGACTGGCAGCATTGCCACGTTGAATGGCAATGCTAATTCTTTGAACAAAGAACAATCCAGCCCTCTGGTCACACGATGAAATACCTAGGTCTGGTCCTCGACAGCCGATGGAATTTCGTGGTGCACTTCCGACGTTTGGCCGCCAAGCTGGAACGGACTGGGGCCGCCTTCAAGCGGCTCTTGCCCAATTTGAGGGGGCCAAACGCCTCCTGCCGGAGGCTTTACGCGGGAGTCGTGCGGTCCATGGCCCTTTACGGGGCCCCGGTGTGGGCGCGTTCATTGCGGCGGCGAGCCGCCCACTATCTGAACGCGCCCCAAAAGGTGGTAGCCATTCGGCTAATCCGGGGGTACCGCACGATCTCGAGCGAGGCGGCAAGCCTCCTTGCCGGACTGCCGCCGTGGGATCTGGAGGCGATAGTCCTCGCGCGCCTGTACGAGTGGCGCGTGGAGGTACTAAGCCGGGGGAAACTCCGTTTCCGCAGCAAATTGCGGCGGAGCGGACGGACCTCCGGCGCGATCTCATGGCGGCCTGGAAGCAGCGACTGTCGCAACCCAGCGCAGGGCACGCCACGATAGTGGCGGTAAGGCCCTTCTTTGAGGAGTGGCTAGAGAGGCGTCACGGCGCCCTCACCTACCGCCTGACGCAGGTCCTCACCGGACATGGATGTTTCGGGAGGTTCCTGCACATCATCAGGCGGGAAGAAACGCCCAGGTGTCACCACTGCGAGGATCGCCCAGAGGACACGGTAGAGCACACGGTGCAAACCTGCCCCGCTTGGGCGGAGCACCGCCGTGTCCTCGTAGAGGCGATCGGCGGCGGCGACCACTCGCGCCCGGCCCTGGTGCAAGCCATGGTCCGGGGCGAGAGGGAGTGGGAGGCAGTCACCTCCTTCTGCGAAAAAGTCATGCTCGCGAAGGAGGTGACGGGATGGGAGAGAGAAAGGTCCTCCCGTCCCAGCCGCCGCAGGAGACGCCCCGGGCGTCGGGAGCCACGTGACGACTCCCGGCCACCGTAGGCGCGGGCCTGCGGACGGTGAGTAATGGGTGACTCACCGTCCGATCAGCACCAGACCCGTGCCGTACGGCGCGTATATGTTCCACGCGCGCCTCAAAGAGATGTCAGCATATGAAGGGGCCCCTCAGGGCCAAGCCTGCCGGGTAAGCGGGATTGTCCGAAAGGGTTACCGCTACCCCGGAACATAAAGGGCTACGGAAGGAACATGGATGGGTTTTAGTCAGTAAGAGTCTGACACTCCCTTCCGCTCCACCCAGAGCGGGAGCAGTCATTGGATGATTTCCCAGCCTTAAAAAAAAAAGCCCTCTGGTCACAAAAAAAAAGCCCTCTGGTCACATGAAGTATCGACCAATCGGCGACAAATTTCCTTAAAAAGGAGTTGTGCACTCGGGCCCCATGACCCTAGAGTCAATTCTTGTTATAAATAGCATATTCTTAACGTAGTTAATCTGATAGGTAAGTAACAATCGCGCACAACTGCGTAACATCATTGTTATCAGTAACTTGTCACTCATACTGATACTGGACATGAAAGGGGCCCGGTTCTACTTAGCACAGTTTATCTAGGGCTGTGCAACACCAGTCGAAAGAGATACATAAAATTAAAAGCTACATAATCCAACGAGTTTTAAAGGGTAAGGTTAATAAAATTTAAAGTGGTTAAAGCGATTTATGGCGAACGTGTACGATTATGAAGTAGGTACGCAGAAAAAGATTTAAAATGGTATATTCTGTTTTGTATTCTATTTTTTATTCTGAACTGAACTATTTTCAGACTTGTTTTCAAGATGATAATTAAATAAAAATAAAGAATCATTCAAAATTGTTTGTAAAACTGTTTCAGTTTCTACATATTTTTGGGAAAACTTAAAAAGCATAAACAATTTTTCAACTCCGTTTTATCACAATTTCCCACATAACACCAGCCGGACAGCCCTGTCCACAATCACTTAATATTTGTCGTTGACTGATAACAGGACTGTAGAGCGGTTAAGGTCAAGTATTATCTGAGTATGTCACCGCCGTCGTAGTGCGGATGAAATCGAGCTGGAATGTTACGGTTACGTACCTACCTACGTACTACTGAAGGAAGAGGAAGTACCGAGATACATTCAAGGCTCGTTCGACGAAGACCAAGTATTAAATTATGTTCTAGACTTCCGGTGTCGAGTTATCAATAGGAATAACGGTCGGTTTCCTCTCAAGAGATTGGAATTAGACTGCTGTTTGTTTTAAAACAGTTATAATCGTCTGTTCGATGTTATTCGAACATTAGCACCAATTTGTTGAACTACTGAATGGTAAATGTCAGTCTACGTATCTATGCTGTCGATTGTGGAACCCCCACGGTGAACGCTCTAGGTAATTTATTTCTTCTAATCTTGTAAGATAGGCGTTGCTAATTTCCTGGACCATTTAAAGTAAAACATACCTTATTCAATCAGTTGTAGGTACTTTCTAAGATAATAGTTTTTACATCACGCCTTGTTTCCCCAAAGGGTTCGGCAGATATAGGTACACTCACATTTCGCCAGTTATGTTTAAGTCCCATGTAATAGGGGGCGGGGCTGTTATCATCAACCGGGCAAAAATCTGCTACTGGTGTTTACACAATTATTTTAAAAGCACAGCGACCACACGATAGCCTATAATTAAAAAGGTTAGGATAATATTCACGGAAAATCGCAGAGGCAGCAAATTGCAATGAACTGGAATAAAAGTAAGAGAATTATCCAAAATAGGTATTTATTTTATGATTCATTTAATTTAATGTGATGCCCAGCATGGCAAATTACACACTGACTTTTTTTAAACAACGTTAAATTGGCAACAAATCTGGGCACCAAGAAATTGAGCCAACAAATGATTAGAAGATTGAACTTAAAACTCAGGCGCATGCATAACTTGGATTCTTGGTCCCAAAAACTGGCCCCAAAGATTGGTTGGTGCCAATGTATGGTTCAGTAACTCGTTCTTCTTAATAGACTTACGACTTTAACAGCAAGACAGGGATTGTCTGCCGGGTAAGCGGGATTGTCCGAAAGGGTTATCGCTACCCCGGAACATACGGGGCTACGGAAGGAACATGGATGGGTTTTAGTCAGTAAGAGTTTGACACTCCCTTCCGCTCCACCCAGAGCGGGAGAAGCCATTGGATGATTTCCCAAGCAAGCAATTTCGTTAATGATATTTTGTAATTGGCACCTACACAAGACAAATTATGTGACATGTTTGTGTGATAAAGTTTGTATAACAAGTAGATAAACCAAAGAATTTATATAAAAACAGAAATAAATAAACAATTGCTCATTCTTGAATAATACATGGTACCAACAATTATGTATCTCATTTCGAAGTTTGCTTAACTTCAACATGCATTTAAGGGAAATAATATTTTTTAAGGGGCTCTAATGTTTCCCTCTCAAAATTTGCTTGTATGCTATTATTTATCCACGGATATTTAACCAACCTACAACCTCATCTTGAATACCTCCTTGCATCTATGCCACCTTGGTACTGTTTATTTGCACCAATCAAGTCAAGCTAAGTGAATAGAACTCCATTATAATTAGCATTATTCACTAAACCGACTAATTATTATAAGCGTTTATAAATCACTTTAAGAGGCTTGGCTCCTATGAACTCCTATCTTAATTAATGCGAATAATTGTGGCGTAGATTTAATTGCTGTTGTTTGCTAGAGACGCATAAGTAAAGTGTGTTATTTATTTGATCTACTGAGATTTAGATTTTTTCTCTTATCCCCGTTTGTTCCGCTAATTCCTTCTGAACTCGTACTAGAAAGAAATTAGCGTAAGTACGTACCTACTTGAAAATTACAAGTGGTTTTGGACAGGTGCTGACAAACAAGTACTTTCTTATATAGGTATTATATCTATAGGTAAGCGGTTTTAATAACATAGCAAATATGATAACCATCTAATTACAAACAATCAAGAATAACGGTACAACACGACAATAGACAACTACGGTTACAATACCTGCCCGAGAAAAATAAGGGCACATCACTACGACGTTGGAACATCACCTAGAAAAAACCGTTAAGAGGTAAGAAGTAGGTAGCTTAATAATAATAGGATGTGGCCTACCGTACACGGAAGCTCAAAGTCTCCCCTAAGGGGTTCGAAATTCGAATCTCGGCAGGTACAAATGGCAGTAGTACGGAACCAGTTTAACGGTCAGAGTCAGGACCGTTAACTGCGAAATCGACCGTCGACTGTATCACGAGGTATTAATTAGTCTATAGTCTGTGAATAGTTAGCGCCACAGATTATCTGTTGTTGGGTTTGTTTTGTTGTACTGTTTTTGTTATTCTGTGTCCGGTGGATATTGAACAAGTTTATTTGTAAGGATATTGATAAGCAGATGATTGATTGTTAGTGAATGAAAACCGATTATATAAACTAAGATTTATTAGTCTGCAATAGAGTTTAAAATTTACTGCAAAAACGGTTTCCAGTTAATACAATCAGTTTTTATAAGATCGTACAAGTTGAGTTTGAAAAGAACGAAGAAGTTAATTAACTAAGGTTTTTTAACTGAGTAGGTATTTCTTAGAACGACTGACTAAATAATTAAGCAGTAACTACATACTGTTTTAACTCGCAATTTTATTTAGAATTCATTGTGCTGAATTCAACTAAATTGATATTTTGTAACCATTAGGCTTCCCACAGATAGACGCGACGCGACAGCGTGATTCGACTCCAGTAGAAGAATTTCTACAAAAACTTCAAGGTAATTGTTCTGCATCGCATCTTGCCTATCCACAGGGGCCTTAACGAGATAAAGGTTTACGTTCCGAGACTGCCCCGACCCGAACTCAAACGTATTGGGTGATTCCGAATTTGCAACTACGTGAGTTAAAGCGTAAACGGGATAAGCACGGTTCAATGAGACATGATAAAAATTATAAATATAAGTAGGTACTTATCTAAAGACGCGGCACAACAAATTCTTTTAAAATAGAATACTTATCAATGTTAAAAAATAATTGAGTATAAAAAAGGTAGAAAAGTAAACAAAAGATATTGAAAGAATATTGAATGTCGGAACAAAATGTTATAAATAGAGTTGGTAACTATTTTAAATAAAATAGAGTAGGGAGGCGTTCAATTAAAAGTAATTATCCAAATATATTATTAGTATACAAATTATATTTCTTTATTTAACGTCTAATTAATCCGACCGAGGATACAGAAGAGGTTAAAAAAAAATCGTCGTTATTTTTCACTCGAGGATATATTAAAACAGCTGATTCAAATAACAGATAAGGTAACAGCTGATAAAAGGATAAAAGAAACCATTAACGATGACACCGTAATCTTGGGATTAAGAATTAAGGGAATGTACGTCACTTGGAGTTTTTATTATTACTGGAAGTTTCTAACACAAAAAAGCAAAATATGTATCTACTACTGAGGATAAGGTTCTGGGTTCGATTCCCAGTTTGCGCAAAGTGATATTGTGTTTCTCCATTAGGTATTTATTGGACTTAAACATAACTGGCGAAATCTGGGTATATCTCTGCCTAAAGCTTCGGGGAAACAAGGTGTGATATCATGATCTTCTCTTTGTTCCTTGCGCTGCTAGATACTGTTGCTAGGTGCTACGCTGTTAGATACTTCTGTACGTCAGAATATAATCCTTAACGCTTGGAAGCTGCAAAATACCTACAGGCTCAAAGTGATGGCCATAAATGGAATTGTTAGCGAACGTGGCCACTTATACTCCATCAAGTATCTGACCGAGGAAAATAGAGATCCACTATCCATAAAGTATTGTGCAACAGTCCCTAAACATTAAGGTTCTGGCAAAACGTAACGATTACGAAATCCCAATTAATTAGGTAAGAAAACAACTACAAACACATTCCATATCGCAAAGCAGAAAATAGCATAACAAAATAAACAAGTTAAACTAGCACTAATAACTAAAGCTCGTTACGACACGTCCCATCTGCGTGAGCCTGTTGATCCTTTTACGCGATCGCGATCCATTTACCTTGTTAGTTCACACCTCGCGCCTTCCGACTTACGGGGCGCGTCATTTGAGCGCACCTTCATAATTAGAAGAGGCAGGAGTAGTGGTAACGGCGTGGACTTAAGGCTAACCCAAACAGGCGCGTCGCGACATCAACGCGGCTCGAGTAGAACAATTTCTATGAAAACTTCATGGGAACTCTTCTAGCAAAATCGCGTCATCACGCTGTTGTTTTACGTTTCGCTGCGAGAGCTAAAGATGGTAAAAGAAAACATCGTGAGGAAACGGATATGCCTAAGAAGCAAAAATTCTGAGACATTCATGACATACACCAAGTCGCACCGAGTTGTGGAATACGGCCCGCTTGATAAGACTAAGGCCCAACATTGGGAACATTTTAGGCTGCAGCAGACTGAACGCCTATGGGTCAGCGTCTCGAACGAAAATAATCGCAAAATTAATGTGAAAAATTGTCAAGTGCGCGTAAACTGCTGAGATAGGAATGATTTATTAGCAATCAATCGCGTCAAGCGGGATTGTCCGAAAGGGTTACCGTTACCCCGGAACATAAAGGGCTACAGAAGGAACATGAATGGGTTTTAGTTTTAGTAAGTAAGAGCCTGACACTCCCTTCCGCTCCACCCAGAGCGGAGGCTCTAAGACGTCTATGGGCGAAAATTAATGTGAAAAGTTGTCAAGTGCGCGGTTAATTGCTGTGATAGGTTGGAATCATTTATCAGGAGCCAGTCGCAGAAATTAAAAAATAAGCCAATAGTAGCGGGTTTGACAGTTTGTCACGATAGTTTTCGAATACTTTTTCGTTCAGGAAACCGGCTCTAAGTTTGAAGATTTGAAGAACAATATAATCAATTGCATGAATAAATTATAGGTCTCGCTAGTTATAGGTAAAGTCATTATTTATTTCCTGATTTGAGTGCAGGTTTGAGAACGTAGTTATAGGTCAGTGCCGAGTTCCACGCATTTATTAATAAAAGTGATTATGTTTTTTTTATTCGAGAAATAAATGGACTTGTGTACATTGCAGGTGTTAAACGGCAAATGAGGTAAAGCTAAACAAAAATACTTGATGGCTTGATACAAAATGGTTGCAATCTGTTGTTTTATACTAATTAATTACATCATCCAAGTAAACGACCTCTGGATGTCCAATTATTATTTTAGCATAAGTCATTGACTTTAAAATTCTTAGTCGTGATAAAACTATAATTTTGGTAATTCAGATATTATTATATTCAAGTGTAGCTTTTGAAATTCGATGTAGGATGACTTTTGTGTTGTTTCTGATGGCTTTTATTGGATTACTCGTGAAAGATGCACGTGGGTCGTGCGTGGTGACAAGAGGAGCTTTGATGTGTGGTGGTATCTCACATACCAGGTTTTACGACTGCAACGTCATTTGTTTTAACGGATTTAGAAACATCGACGAAGATATACAATAACAAGATAGGTTTTACCAGCAACAGATGCTTTGCTGTAGACATGTAGAAAATGATAAGAGACAAGTTACATACCTACGTATGGATTTAAGCGGGATTGTCCGAAAGGGTTATCGTAAGGAAGGAACATGGCTGGGTTTAGTCAGTTAAAGTCTGACACTCCCTTTCGCTCCACCCAGAGAAGGAGAAGTCATTGGATGATTTCCCACACTCAAAAAAAAATACGTATTGATTCTAGTTGCCCCTTCTAAAAGGCAGTGGCGTGCACACAGTTTTAAGACAGGGTAGGCAGAAAATTTTACTTACCAAAAATACTACACGTTGGTTTTGGTTCGTCGTCTTGTCGATTGATGATGTAGGTAATTGCCAAATGCCAACTCAAATATCCATAGATTGACTGATTTTATAGACATATCAATTTACGGATATTCGAAGTGGCCTTTCGGCGCGTTTGTTTGATGTTTTGTAATGTTTGTGTAATTTGCAAAATTTAAATAAAATCATTGAAAAGATGGTGGTGTGAGTACCTATACTAAGTATATAGGATTGTTTTATTTGTATATTAAATCTACACGCCTATCTTTCTGTAAGAATATCTGCAATATGGAATCGTAAAACATTACGTTTTCGTTTTGGCGGCCCTGTGCTTATTTTTACGGTTCAAAAATTAATTCAAACCTAGATCTGAAGGATTCCAAAAACGATTCAAAGTCCCTAATTTTTTTAATGCATTAAAAGACTATCTAACTATATTATACCTATTAAAATTATGAATATCAGCGTAACCGATGTCGTTCCAGATGGTTTTATTATTTGAAAATAATAGACAAACGAAGCAAAATAACCGATTACTGTGTATGCAACCTGTCAGCCAATGATATGAATCATATTGTTTTGTATTGAATTTACGATTAACTCTACCTTTAGTTTGTATTAATTGCAAATCCGGTGTTGGACGACCTATCTCGATAACTTGTTTTTTTTCACTGAAAGATAGTTTTAAAACGCATCATATTTTATTTTCTCAATACACGCACCATCTGAACAACTTTCACAGACAATATTATCCATTTTTCACTCTAATAACAATGTTAAAATCCTACATATCTGATAGCGCAAGTCACAAACACAACACACAAAACAATATGGCTTCTATTGACAAGGAAAATTTAATACGACAAAAAAATGATGGCCATCTAAATATATAAAATTCAATGAAACAATGTTACTTCTTAAAATATTTGCACTGCGTAGCAAACTTTCTTCGGAAATGTTCGGTACGGATCGTAATTCTTCGTAAGATAGACACTGGCTATTCATGCAGTTGTGTGCGTGATTTTTGTCATTGTGTGTCAGCAAAGCCCACGTAGCTATAGGAACGCACACACATAAAAATCCGCATAACCACGACTTTTGCACTGAGCACACATACAAAACATTCAGAGACGAATAGTTTGTGTCTTTGCCGAATGCCGTGGCGCTAGTGCAGCGCGAATCGATGATGCGAAATTACTTGAACGATCTTAATGATAACACCGGCACTGACTCGATAGATGGCGCTGATTTATGATTTTTATGTTGTTTTGTTTATTGATAAATTAATATTAGATCTATTATCAGAAGTAGGGTAGGCAGTGTCTTTTTGTCTTTATGAAACGCACGCCACTGCTAAAAGGTAGATTCGTAGAACGGACAACAATTTAAAAATTCATAATTTTTTTTTTTTAATCAAAACCCAGTAGGTACTTACTATACAATTCTTTTGGACAGCGAAACATGCTTTTCAATCCTTGTATATGTCGTAGGATAATTTGATACTTCGAATCTTCGCGGAAATCC
Source organism: Hyppa rectilinea (assembly GCA_951799385.1). NCBI lineage: Eukaryota > Metazoa > Arthropoda > Insecta > Lepidoptera > Noctuidae > Hyppa > Hyppa rectilinea. The sequence continues at coordinate 9,475,276 of OX637314.1, forward strand.
TAGGGGTTTTGCGAAAACGCGGATAATTAGACATAGGCGAAAAATTATCAAATCTTACTGGACAAAGTCAGGATTTTTGCGAAAATACTCGTTATTATAGCAATATTGCGAAACGAAACGCTGACTGTTATGAAATAAGAACGCTGATTGGTCGGTCAGCGCGTTCAATAAGAGATCGTCTCTGATTGGTTGACGTCTTAATCATCGGCAAACTAGGAACCAATTAGAAGTCAGCCAGCAAAATTGTAGCCAATCAGTGTTGAGCACATCAAATCTTACTATAGTAACGAGTATTTTCGCAAAAATCCTGACTTTGTCCAGTAAGATTTGATAATTTTTCGCCTATGTCTAATTATCCGCGTTTTCGCAAAACCCCTAGGATTTCCGCGAAGATTCGAAGTATCAAATTATCCTACGACATATACAAACACTGAAGGCCGGTTTTTACACAAATAATTAGTCAACTTAGTGTTGCACTGTTTTATGAAGACTTAGTTTACGATTAATATTGTTTTATAATTGTATACGAACAGGAATAAATTGGAAAACATCATGAGGAAACCGGTATGCACTAGAACTAAGAATTTGAAGACATGCTACATACACTAACTCGCTCTGGGACCACGTGGAGGGCTCTCTCAGAGAGGAGGCCTGTGGCCCAGTAGTGGAAACGTTATATTTTGATTATGCTATGTATAAACTATAGTATTCATTTTATTCAAGACTATAATCAGCCGCACAGGTCGATCTATCAGGTTAAGCTACACTTGCCGGGGTTGGCCATGGATGGGTGACCATCTTTATACAGAGTTGATATGACAGAGGGGCATTAAATTACACTACGTATACTATACGTGTTTAGTATTAACTCGGTACGGTATAAAAATAAAAAGCACCAAAAATGAGGTTTTTATTTTTTCAAACAAACTAAATTGCTTACAAATCAGAGTAAAACGCAACCACCCTTTGTAAATAAAAACTGACCTTGTAACGCAGCGGCACCGACACGTGCACGCCGGAGCGCTGTTAGGAAAGATACATCGTGTTCAAACGGGGCAAAAACTTAAAAAAACATTTGCGACTAAACTACTGCTCCTATTTGATTTTTGGTACAGAGCTTGAAAATGGTCCCTAGTATAAGCTGTTTAAAGGAAAGCCCCTCTGTCGTATCAACTCTGTATACCGAGACTCCTCCGTGTCTCGGAAAGCAAGTTACGCCGTTGGTCCCGGCTATCCTTTGTGCATCTTTGACAGTCGTTACGGGTAGTCAGAAGCCCGAGAATCTGACAGCCAGTCTTACTAACGGGTATCGTATTACCCAGTTACTGGGTTGTGGAGGTCAGATAGGCAGTCGCACCTTGGAAAAGGCTAGGTAGGTGATGAATGTGCGTTCTTGTAGTTATTCCCTATCAGAATAAGTCGTATAATTATGTGGTGAATGACGTAATACTACTCAGCTGACGTTATGCAAGTGAGCTTTAAAGTATACAGTATAATAGTCTTATTACGTAAACTTCTTTGAGCACATCATTTCTCTATTTATCCGAGCAGAATCCAAATAAGTTGTTAATTAAGCTTACTTACGTAGTTTCTGCTTTTCTGAGTCATTCATTTAAGCTTACGCGAATACTGGGGAAACATTACTGAAGTTTGAATATAGAAAGCTTGGACCTAAAATACCTAGATGTACCTTTTATATCAGACCTGTATTCCGCGATGGAATAGGCGCGAACAAAGGTAGAGTAGACTATTGTTGTCTATGCACACTGTGCCGATTCCAGTATAAGCCTAACAAGGTGCCGTGTGTAGTGTAGTTTTCCGGAAATAAATTGAATCCTCTGTGTGATGCTTTTGTGAATAGTCTAACGGGATAACCATTTAAAACTTTACACGATATGAAAATTGAAAGGAAAAGCTTACTGTACGTATATTCTGAACGACGTTATTCTGGAAACTGATTCCTTAAACACTTGATAGGCGTCAGTTCTGTAGGTACATAGTCGGGAAAAACGTCAATTTGACGTAATTCTGCCATTCCTGTCAACTATCAAAGAATGACAGTTGTGATTTGAATATACGGACCATGTAGGTATCTTTTTTGATAAACAATTAATTTAACTGACTTTACCAACTGGTTTCCCTATTGTATAATAGACGTGACAAGTGCTCCCTTTTTCAATGACCAAAAACATATGTATAAGTGCGTAAAGGAGTGAGTGGATTGGTGCGTCCGTCTCCGTTGTCCGGCAATATTCTCGTCCGGAGTCCGGACGTAAAGAGGGATGTGTTTTATTCCTGATTGTGCCTCAAAGAGGTCCGACTGTCGAGCGTTCACTCACTTTCCTAGGGTTGCCATAACTATAAACAAAATTGTTTTATCCTCTAAAAAGAGGTTTGTTTGTGAGCTATTCGTTTTAAGGGCCTCTATAAAGATGAGGAGTCTCTACAAACGAGCTATGATGTTGACAGAAATGGGTTTTCGAATTTCCCAAAAAAATAATATACGGCGATTTTCGAACGAGAAATAAACGTTACGGATTTTCGGCTTACAACATTGTGATGCGTTTGTCAAAATAGCTTTGTTTATCGTGTAAATAAATATTATGACGAGTTATTTAAATAAATTGTTGACGCAGAATATTTTGCTTTAAATTCGTTTAGAAAACGAGTTTTAAAGAGATAATGAATTGTGCAATGATCGTGCAGCCCTGTCGTGTATATTTCTACGGGCAGGTTCCGTGAAACGTCACGCCAACATTATAAAGCCTGAGCGGATTTCCGAATGCTCCTGAAAGCTTCGGAGAAGATAACATTTCTGCAATAAACGGATTTATTCCCTTTATGGATATTGATACATTTTAAATCGACAAGTGGATCCATGATTTCTGTTTTTGAAATTTTTTCATACATCGGAAAACTTTTTATTGACAAGTTGACACAATGTGGAGATAATTAATTGATTATTAAAGAATTATTAGAATACTGGAACTGGAAGTATTAAATTGATTAGGAGTTGAAAGATACTTTATCAACATGTCGCTGCATTTGTCTACCTAATATTCTGCAAATACTATAAAATTATGTTTGATATGATCTGGCAAACCATATTATCGCAAAGCTAATTGATAGCGATTATGGAAATTGATACAGGACGCAGCGTAAACGGTAATTTAGATCGAGTAGGTAGGTCACTATTTATTGAGTGCAGAATTGTTGATGGTGTAAGTGCAATAATATAAATTAGAATCATAATAATTTTATGTAAAGAATTATTTATTAATAACAAGAGTTGAGTGAATTACGTAACGTTATAAAGCGTTGTTTAGACTCACAAAAGTTGTATGGATGGATGTGGAGTTTCCATGAATCCAATTTTGTAGTGTAAATATGTCAACAATTAAGGAAACATAAATATATTTAAAATAAATTTAAGTAAGGTAAGTTTTTATAAATGGAAGTGAGGTTATCGATTTCACTGAGGTGACTGATAGTGAAACAACATGAAAAACCCGGGTTTATTTTTATTAGGAACAGCTTTTTTGTTTATTTGGTTCCTCCTGCTGAGTTTTTCCTGGACGGTAATTCCTTATTAGAGGCAGTTATTTATAAAAATAAGTATAAAACGTGCGAAAAATAACACATAATAAATGACGATAACTTCCCATTTATTAACATTAGATAAAAAAAGAACACGTGGAGCGGAAACAGAAAAATTTTATCAGATAATAACGTGCTTATGATAACGCTGATTTGTCTATAAATTACAGTCATGGGATAAGGAAAAAGTCGTAACAAATATTGTTTTCGGTGGCTCTCCGAAAATTTCCCTTTATTGACATAAATGAAAGGGATATTCGGATATTCGTCTACCGTATAATATACTTACTGGCGTCAAAAGAAACTGCTCAAACGATTTCCAACGAGTCTTACCTGAAACAAAAAGGTTGAGTTTAATTTGCTGAGACTTGTAATAGAAATAGGCTTGCGTGGGTTGAGTCGCGTCGCCCACTCGACGGGAGGGTTGACTTTTATGCAGATATTTTACATCGATATAAATGTATCAGTTCTGGTAGTTAAAAAGTATTATAAAAAACGGCGAAGTGCGTGTCCGACTAAATACGTCAGTTAAAAAAGAAACATGTTTCTGGTATAGGGCTTTAATTTTAATTTTTTATTGCTGTTATTTGTTGTTATAGCCCAATAGAAATAAACAATCTGTAAAAATTTCAACTGTCTACTCATTACGATTCATGAGACCGCTGGCAGACGCAAGGACAGCGGAGGTTTAGTAATAGGGTTCCGTTTGGCAACCTTCGGGTACGGAACCATAATATGTAACACTCTTTTTTTGACTCTTACTTGCTAAAGATATGCCTTGGTAAAAGCTACTCTGCCAAAGCTGAAAAGACTAAAATCTTCGTCTTGAAATTACCAACTTCGAAATACCCCATACCATGGCGTCGTGTAAACTGAAGTTATATGATCTTTTATTGGCGGGAAACGGAGGTTAGGAAAAGGATGAGTAAAACTCAAGACGGAATAAATTGAATTGTTGTGAATATTCCACCTTTTAAATCATCGGCGAAACGTGTGCGAACAAAAACATTTACCATTTCATATCTAGACATGTGTTAGGAAATTGAAGCACTCAATGGAAATGAAAATGTTATGTAAGTTAGTGCAGGCAAAACAAGAAAACCTCATAAATAAATATTGAATACAGATCGTGGAAACTAACTTATAAATAGTGACGCGCGCAACCGTAGAAAAAAATAGAAAAATAAAACGTTTTTATATCGCGCAAAGATTATGTAAAAGTACGAGATTTCGTCCATATTACGTACGTTTTTTATAGAAACAAGAACATAAAATGGCAATCGGTGTCCGCTTGGATGTTTTATGTGTTCAGTATGTATCGGTAATGCGTAGGAGCACATGAGTCACCGCACTATTTTTGTATTTTCCGTAGATCGGCATTGAATATTGGTCGGCAATGAAATTGAGATTATGTAATAGAAATGAACTTTGTTTGTTTATTTTATTTTTTATTGATTATTGCTGTTCTTGGGTTGTTATGGTTATGATCGTATAAAAGCGTCATGAAAGAAAATTTTATATAAATCATAATATTTAAAATTGTTTATAGGTTAAATTGATTTTGGCCTCGCTTCACTTAATTAAAACTAATATTATAATATTATGTAAATGAACGCTTTAAAATCAATCTGCTCATAATTTCCCAACTTGATATATTTCGAAATACGATAAAACAACGTTAGTTTATTTTTCAAGCCCGACTACTTATCGCGTAGCAATTATTAAGAAGTTCTAGGAACTGATTAATGGCAACCCAGCTCATTCGTGTGTAGTTTATGTTTGTGCAATGGTAACACTCAAAAGAAAATCTCCGCATTAGCTTTGGAACATGCACTGATCTGACTCAGCCGATGATTCAGCGAGGGGAGTGTTAGGAGTATTTGTGAAACATTATGACGTAATCACAGTTGTCGAGGGTCTCTCGTAAAAGCATAAATCACCTTTAATTATGTGAGAGCAAACCTTTAAATTTGTCGAACAAGCAAAAGGGCTAAACAACAATGAATGACGACGAGAGAACTAAAGGCATTCATTATTGAATGGAGACGAGCCGGGTAGGGCGCCCACTAAACCATTCATCTTCAAAAATATTTACTGTAGGAAGTTCCCGGATTGCGGGTGACGTCTCGGGAATCCCGGCGGCATGTTCCCGGCTACCTGTCCCGGGTGGCCGGTCGGGTGGGACAACACTAGCTAGATCCTTCGACACCGACAACACAAACACGCCGCCCGCCACCTCCCGCCAATACCGTGTAATATGAACATTGTATGTTCACAGAGACAGTCACTGTTCTTTCGAACAACTACTTATTGTATGTATGTTTAAGCTAAGCGCAATCCATTCGCTTTGCTCCGGGATAAAAGTATTCATGGAATTCCCCGAGACGATATCGTCAGGGAATTTAAATAGGTATGTAAAACCCGAAGCATTTCTTATTGTTATAGCAAACGCAATATGGTTTTTATTGAGTGAAACTTTACTACGAGGACTTCATACTTTACATTTTTCTTCATGTTACGCTTATTTGAAGAAAGACCTTAGCATTTTCCCGTTACGAAGGAGAAAAATTACCGTTTTGCACGCATAAGGTGCAGTTCAATTTAAATCATGGTGGGGCACCCCACTACAAGCTCAGGAAAACACAAAAAAGGGAAAAAATGTGGGTGCAACTCTTTCAGCCACCCACCCCTTTTTGAAAAGGCTCACGTATCACGAAAAAAGACGTGCAGCGCTAATAAAAACACCGGATCATTTGAAGCACAACAAAGCCACGGAACAACGAATGGAAATCAATCACTCACCATACAGAACCAGTTTACGAGAGCACGTCGTAACAGCGCCTATGAGAACTTCACGCTTGTAAACGTGAACTTTAATTGGTCCAATGTTTTGTTTGTATTTTGTTTGAATGTGTTTGACTAGGTTCTCAACACGCTCCGACACACGTCTATTCAAATAAAATAACTCGTCGCTGAATGTAACTGAAACGCGTCCGGACTTCTAAGCGAGAACTGCGATAGTGTTGACTATTCAAGTTTTCGGGCTTCCCGAAAAAATACGGAGCGCACTCATGTAAAAGAGCAATATGTTATCGGTAGGAGAGTAGCGAGTTTATTTTAAAACTGCGAATATAAATGTAGAGTAATTTATTCACTTTGTAGAGTCAGCGTGAGTTTACGGTCAGTAGTCCGCCAGTGACAAATACCATGTCCAACTGACGCATTCCGGACTGATTCATACGAAATTGCAACCGCATTAATGTATTGTGTTATAAATAGGGATATAGAGGGGTGCAACAAGTGAAAGGATGTGTTTTTATAAAGGAGGAACTGTAGAATTGTTTGTGGTGGGATTATTATTGCGGTTATCATGCGCTTTTGATATGTTATCTTATCGAAGCGGTGCAAGGTCACAGTCATGTTTGAGCTTAGTGATCACTTGTTAAGTTTTTAGGTTACGTTAATACGTAGCTACTGTCTAATAATACACCGTAGGTTTATTGCCACTCGGTAACAACTTAATTGGAGTTTGGTACGTAAAGCTACGGGTAAAATTCTATTCAAGCCCATAAACTAAACGCCTACACATTTTCCTCTTACATATGTATTTATAACTATTGAATGAAACCGTAACTGCCACTTGAGAAGTAACTAGTAATTAAAGATTCTACTCTCGTAGTCGCGATAAAGGACAATAAAACTTGTGTAGACATGAATAAGCAATGTACCTAATGATATGATCTATGTACGAGGTACCTCCAGATCTGAATCACTGGACGTACCAACGATACATAATTACGCCTACACAAACAGTGTAATCGTGATGAAATGTTACAAATATTGTACATAATGTGGTGTAAACTGCAATTAATACCGATTCTAGTAATAATTCGTGTTCCAAGCTCGAGTAGATATAAATGAGGGAAGTGGGCGGTAGCATTTACAGGAAAAAACAATCAAAGTTGATGTTGTTGTTTAATTTAATACCTTAACAAATACATTTGGTTTCCCAATCTGTCTAGTTAAAACAAAGTTTTAATTCAATAAAAGTGTCCTTAACCTTTACGTGTTAAGGACCCTCCCAGGCGCGGGCCTGCGGACGGTGAGTAATGGGTGACTCACCGTCCGATCAGCACCAGACCCGTGCCGTACGGCGCGTATATGTTCCACGCGCGCCTCAAAGAGATGTCAGCATATGAAGGGGCCCCTCAGGGCCAAGCCTGCCGGGTAAGCGGGATTGTCCGAAAGGGTTACCGCTACCCCGGAACATAAAGGGCTACGGAAGGAACATGGATGGGTTTTAGTCAGTAAGAGTCTGACACTCCCTTCCGCTCCACCCAGAGCGGGAGCAGTCATTGGATGATTTCCCAGCCTTAAAAAAAAAAAAAACCCTTACGTGTTTTGCTTTTTATCGACTAATAACTTATAATATTAATACGAATAAAAAGTAAACATTTATAAAGGAATGGAGCCCTTATTATAGCGCCAAAAACAGAAAATTACACTCAACAATATTGAAAATGAACGCTGAGAAAATTCAACGTAAACAAAATCTATCGAGCAATATCAGCGCGCGTTTCCCATCGGGCAACAAAGCCCGGTATTATGTTTATTTATCCACCGTACATTTTAACTGGAACCAATCACAAACTATAGCATAAGTATGGTATCAATTAGCACCATAAAGCAAGCTTTGTCCATGGATAACGCGGTCAATGAGTCACTTCACACCGCTAAATACGAAATGCCATTGTTGTATTGTGGCAGTTTTTCAATATCGAAGGCATAACTAAACGTCAGCGTCCTAGGATAATCCTTAGGTCTCAATCTTGAATTTATGAATTCAATTTCGAGAGTGTATCTGAGGCCGTTGCTAAGACAACCTGAGGCGATTATGAGTCGTGGAAGTTTCTTCAAACTTAACTAAATTATCGGTCTAAGTTTAAACAGACAGATTTTATTGTACAAATCTAGCACTAAGCCGATCTTTTTTGAAAGGAAGTAGACTTTTGGTAGAAAGTAGTACTTACACAGATTTGATCGGACGGGTCCAGTCAGTGCTCATACATATTTTAACTATCGTGTAGTTCAACTCAGAACTTAAGAGGGAACTCTATTGGGCCCACAGATATAGCTATATCTGTGATTGGGCCTTTCTCCATACAAACGCATTCCGCTTTTTTCTTCGTAGATAATGCCTCTAGAGCATAAATCAAAAATCTAGGTTTAATTAGTACGTGCCCCTATTGTTTCCTTTTTCCAAAACATAATCAGTAAAAGCATTATGACAATCCATAATCTCGAAAAATAGCCTGTTTTTACCGCGATGTTCAGACGACCATTTGACTTTGTCTCTGAAGCAGTGTCTATAAAAAAATGTCCGAATATCGGCAGCATTTCCCCACAACACTATACTGTACGTCATCACAATATAAAGATAACTAAAGTGTACTAAACGGGCTATCTCTAAATCAGTTAAATAACAAAAAACTTGTGGATTATTAAAAAAAATGTCTTTTTTTTTAATATTAACCAAATCTGAATAAAATTAGTCATGCAAGTGGTATTTAATATTTTAAGCATGACATTTTGATTGTGGGTGATAACGAATAGATAAACAGAGCTATTAAATTAATGATGCATAGATAGTAAGTTAATTCCTGATGTTGCACTATAACATACTAAGTTCCTTTAATACGCACGTTTAAGTTTTTGCAGGTAGCCACCTGCAATTAAGCGGGATTGTCCGAAAGGGTTACCGCTACCCCGGAACATAAAGGGCTACGGAAGGAACATGGATGGGTTTTAGTCAGTAAGAGTCTGACACTCCCTTCCGCTCCACCCAGAGCGGGAGCAGTCATTGGATGACTTCCCAGCCTTAAAAAAAAAAAAAAAAAACCACCTGCAAAAACTAATCATTTACAAACACAATAGCTATGAAAATCCGTTCCAAAAGATTAAAAAAAGGCCCCAGGATAGCCCACAAAATTCAAATTATCTTACGATTTTTGCAATTTGTAAGTGAGTATTACGTTTAATGTTTATATCTTAAGTATAATTCGCAGTCGTAGCAAAGTACGTATTTACAGAATTGTAATCATTTAAACTATCAATACAGCCCTCTATGTTCATATTACACTATGAAATGATTATTTCATGAAATCATGACATTTGAGGACAATTCTTACCTACAGTGCTGTATTGATTATTCTTATTAGCATGATTCCATAAAAACGTATCTACTTAATCCGGCCGCGAAACATATTTTGGTCAACATGCAACCTGTCACCGACCAGCAAATTACAAAAAACATAAGAGAAAATGAATTCGCTGGCTGCCCTGGCGCTTGGAGGAGCTCGGGCCTAAGTAATAACAGCCACACGGATCGATCCATCAGGTTAAGTTACGCTTGCTGGGGCTGGTCTGTGGATGGGTGACCGTCTTTAGATATCGAGGCCCCTCCGTGCCTCGGAAAGCACGTTAAGCCGTTGGTCCCGGCTGTCATTCGTAGATCTTTGGCAGTCGTTACGGGAAGTCAGAAGCCTGAAAGTCAGTCTTACCAAGGGGTATTACGCAGTTAATAATTGGGTTGTGGAGGTCAGATAGGCAGTCGCTCCATGTAAAATGCTGATATTCAGCTGCCGACCCCAATATAGTTGGGAAATGGCTAGGCAGATGGATTTTGTCCTGGCGCTTCCCTCTTGAACAGTCAATGTTTAAACAATCTACTTTAAACCAGGCGATGTAGGTAGGAGTATAACAACCACCTTGACACAGTTCAACACAGACCCCGCGGGAGGTAACGTTTTGACGCTTAAAGCAAAACTTTATTACAACTTGGTACTACGCTCCGAAAACGACCATGATATCAGGGTCGGTAGTATAGGAATATCCATAATAGGTGAATTCATACATAAACAATATCTGTTTAATATACTGGGTACAAGTGAAACCCTGAAATACAATAATAATGCTAACCTTTACTTTAGTCACCCAAACCCATAGCCCAAAATGTTTTGTTTCCATGTTCTGCAATAATCCTGCACCAAGTGGGGATTGTCCTTGCATAGAGCATACAGGGATAATCGTCGGTTGGTGCCTACTCAACATCTAGAATGGTCTAAGGGGCCTCTGCGAGTTGGCTTCGGCCTCTCGTACGCCTTCCAAAGGTCCAGGATCCCAAGGTCCCGAGAAATGTCTTAAGACTAAAAAATAATAATAATAATATATAATACGTTTTCTAGAATCTATTACACATCTTTTTAATATAACAAAACATCACGTATTCCCCTCAGGGTTAGGCAGACATGTATTGTATCTATAATACGCCCACATTTCACCACATTTCACATTTCAATTATGTTTAAGTCCCATTTTATGTGACCTATTGCTATCAACCGGGCACTAATCCAGAGTCCGGACTGCTGTTGCTTTATTTAAAGTATTTTAGTAGAAGTCTCATCGATTACTCTTATCAACAAAGTGGACACAAACTACAAATAGGTTTTTCAAATTTAAATAAATAATAGCTTGTAATACATAAATTGATATGGTAAGAAATTTTGTCTGAGGTTTTGAGATAATTCAAACAGACAATTCAGTTTTGTTTATTTAGTATAGATGTCATGAAGCCGTTATATCAAGTGTCATCAAGTGCATCCTAGACTGACGCGAGATTGAATCTAAGTGCCATTATAATTATACGGCGGCATGCGTTTAATGTGTTAACAGAGGCGTATGTAGAATATTAAATAATGTAATGTTGGTGATTCACAGAATTGCTATTAAAAGTTCTTTAGTTTAGTTTTGAAAGAAACATCATCATGATAGTACAAGCGTATATTGTGGTTATAGTATTAATATAATGCAAAAGGAACTAATATTTACATCAAAAGAAAAACCAAAGAAGAAGGAGAAAGAAGCTTACGATATCTAACAACACTGTAATCACTCAATTAGTAGACTTAAAACAGATACACAAAAAATATCTGCATATGATTTACTCGCAAAGAAGTGCAGTAATTTAAAAAAAAGTCCTTGAAACTAGTCCACAGATAGACGCGATAATAGTGCGCCAGGGCCGGATATGACGTCACACAATCTTTATGACCGCCACATTTGAGAATGTACCTATAAACTCCTTTGAATAGATTTTCAAAGAGCTTCATATAATATTCTTTTTAAATTTTTAGTGTTTATCGTCTGTGCTTGAATTGAATGTATTTGCATGCATTACTGTTTTATCTTGCTCTTTACGTACTTACAGCAATGAACATGTTTGAATAAAGACTGCACTTGTTACACAACATTCTAAATCTTCGATATTTTGACAATCATAATATAGCAATTCTTTAGTGTCATCATAATTCCAATGCAATGGTCTCAGCGGATCGACTCCGTACCGGCCCCTAGCGGCAGCTAAAATCCGAAAACAAAACACCTACCGGATAAATGCAAACAAAACAGATAAAACATCATAATCCCGAAAACTGCATAACAAACCAACTATCACATCCTTTATGAGCCTTAAACCAACCAAACAGTTCGGCGAACTCCACAAAAACAAAGAGACGAAGAGAATCTCGCTGTGCATGCATTATTTTAAAAATTTGTACCTCTAAACTTGCAGAAACCGTGAAAAAGCCGAGTGGCGACGGCGACTGGCTAGTGGGAGGTGGCTGGGAGCGTGCCCTATCGCGCAGACGACTCGCCTCACTGCTGTTAGTACCAGTATTACTCATTGCTTATGTGTGTGTGCACTTGGCTTTAGCTAACATCAGATTTTGGGATTTATCTTGAAGTATATTTGGAGTTTGCTCTGTTTGTAGCTTTGTTTTGTTGAGTAGGGAGCTTTAGAAGCTTATTGGCATTTTCATCATCATTACTAACCTTTTTTCCTAATCCTTAGCATGGACCTCCGATTTGTTTTAAATTTTCTCTTACTACAGTATCATATTCCGCTCTAACCTATTAGTTCTTATCGACGTTGCAATTGTATATTTATGCAGTGTGGAAGAGCAACGATCCGAAGCCGGTTACCGTGGATTCCAAGAACCGACAAATAATTTCAACGCAACGAGGTTCAGAATCTTGCACTGAATCCATGTTAACCGGCTTCGCGTCGATGCGTCGTCGCATTTACGTCGAACATTCCACCATGTACGAGGTTTAATAGATACCTACAAAGGTACATTGTTAATTTTCTTTGTCCACTGTTGACACATCCGAAAATTATGTTGTTATAAAAGATTTCGGACAACACGGTCAGGTGTTGGGCTTAGTCACAGTATAATAAAGAAAACAGTGTAACAACGTATCTAAAAATACAGTAGACTTCAGTGAGACGAGGAGTGTACAGAGACACGTAGAATACTGAATCAGTTCTGTTTGTGTTCTATTGGTGCCGGGTACGCGGGTACACCTCTATTATTGTAAAACATTGCAGATAATTCCCATTTGCTTCTTTTATTAGGGGGGTTGGAATGAAAACTTATAATTACGAGAGATTTTATAAGAACGTTTTGTGATTAAACAGAGTTAAATTCTTTGGGCATAATCTAATTTCTTTCAAAGAGCTATAAGTATCTCTCATTTTTTTCAAAGACATATTTGGTAGAGTTCAAATATTGTGAGCAAAATTGTTTGTCAAATCTAGTTTTCAAAGGAATCTTGTTTCAAAGATTATGTTATGATACCTACTGGTTTTTGCTCATATGTGATTATAGAAGTCGTCCAGAAAAAATGTTGAGCCGTCATGACTGGTCAGATTATACTAATAACTATATTTGTTTGTCATAGCATTAGCCACGTATTTAGTAGCAAAATAGTGTATGGAACACTCGTACAAATAAATGAAATTATTGCTCGAAAACATTTCCAAGTAGTGGTGAAAGCTGGTAATCCAGCGAGCAATTTGCAAGATTTGTCCGGACACATTTGACCGTCGACGGGAACATTGTAGACGTGTACCTCAAGTGTACGTTTTATGTGGGTATTTGACGCTACCACTGCTATGCATGACAATAGAAAAATGCATAACTAAACTAACAAAGCTAATATTGCCTTCGTCGTAAATGACGACGGATTAGCATCTTAAATACATTCTGATTGCCTACTTACATCCATAAATACTTTCAAAATAAATATTACGAAGTGAAAAGCTCTACAAAGTTCTACGAAGTTTGAGCTTAAAACTTGACACCAAATGAGAAGTTTGCTTACGTATGACTTCACATGTTATTTACTTACGAAGAAAAATACATAACACTTGTATAGAAGTATGCCTAAGTGTTTCTAACGCCCTTTCTGTGGTTAAAATTTATTTTGAACGTATTTGAAACGTTCAACTAGTCAAAATTGAACTTGGTACAATTCGAACTGGTTCAAATGTTACACTCAAAATCAAAATATTTTATTTCACATAAATCCACATGGGCACTTATGATGCTGATGCTGAGATGCTGGGTGCACGGTTCCAATTGGTCGTTTCGGGTACTCTTTTATAAATAACTGGCTTTTACAATATTTTCATATACCGATGTTCACTGTAGGACTTTCAACAAGTAATTGCCTACGTTTTCACATTCACAAAATATAAAGGAATCTTCATAGCTATAAAATAATAAAAATAAAAACTTATTTTATTAGAACTGTAACAAATCTGAATAAAATGTCTTTGAATTACTTTCAGAAGGACTCGTGAGGACCCATGTATAGATCACGCGGATTGCCCTCTTTCGTAAAATGAAAGTTTAATCTACTTCAGCTGTCGATCCCCACAGAATGCCTTAAGAATTGACACTAGAAATAAGCATAGTAAGTATATTTTGCTTAGTTCCACTTAGATTTACTTATCTAAGTGTGAACTGCCTTATTTTTTTTACGACATAAGCAGCTGAATTTAATCAACCAGAAAGAGTCCTATTGTGGGCCCCATCGCAATTTTGAATCTAAATTAATTCTTAAAAATATAGTTTTTGTAATTGCCTCGAGTTTCTTGCCATCAAGTTTTGGATTAAGACCCACTTGGGGTACATTTGGTAAGGAGAACATTACATTTAGATTAACAAGACATTTAGTTTTGTTCAACAATTGACAATCATTTCGAAAGATATCCGTGTACTTTCTTTTTCAATAAAACTGTAAGGTAACAGCTCAATTTTCAACGAGTTTAATCCGAACCTTTTAAGGCATCTTTCTATATTACTTCAGTGTAAAATGAGACAGTGCTGTACTATTTTAAGAGTTGGTGGTCGGCCCCCAGAGCAAAAGTTTTGCATATAACGTTATACGAAGTATTATTTCTATGTATACCCGTGGTTATACCAATAGCTACGAAAGATGACAATGAAATCCAAATAGAGACATGAAAGAACGTCGCGTATCCAATAACTGGCACTTGGAGCTTGGCTATTGAAAACACCACGAATGCTCCAACAAAAGAGTTTCTATTCTAAAATGAGGACTTATCTATGGAATAAAAGTTGGCAGTAGGGTAGGGAACATGCACGGGGGTGCTGATTATTCCAAACGGTTTGAATTAAATGTACTACTTTAGTGAAGATAAGACAAGATAAGATTTATTTATTTGTTTAAACATTGTATACATACAAGAGCATGCAAGATATTACATCGTGAAGGAAGTGTACTCTATTATCTTATTTAATTATTCTTCAGAAAGCTTACAGTCCAGTATCTAATTTTGTAAACTTTTTTTATGTTTGCTACGAAATTTACTCGTGATTTCACTCGATTCCTAGAAAAAACTATGCACCCGGATAAAAGTTGTCTTAGTTTTAACCCAAAACATTATCTACTTCTGTGCCGAAATTCGTCACTATTCATTAAGCCTTTAAAGCGTAATTGAGTATCAAACACACATCATTCTAACACAGTAATTATATTATTAGCCATCTGTTCTTCTATGTCTAACTGTTGCTTACAATGTCGATACGTGTTGTCATAATGATAATTAGTGTTACGTGGAAACATTGATTGGACTTCTAATTTATTTGAGTAATAGGATAGCGTTGAATTGAACAAGCCGTGTCAAGTTTTCTCAGTAGTCGGCAGCTTTGTGAGAGGCACACATCATATACATTCCATATTCTCAGAAAATGTAGAGATGTTGGTACTCAATATACATTTTCCCAACTTAAGGCCGTGTAATGCCAATTTGTACCAACACACTCCCAAACTTTGGAGGGTGTTTCTGAGAATTTTGTAATGGGAAATCTAAATAACGGTTTTCCTGAGAATCGGTCCACAAGCAATAGCGGTTTGAAATCACTGCGACCTGGTAATTAGGTAGTTCACATTTATAATGTTAAACAGAAAATACATTTCTATGAAAGCAGTACCAAACCAACAGTTTTAAGTGGGATTGTCCGAAAGGGTTACCGCTAACCCGGAACATAAAGGGCTAAGGAAGGAACATGGATGGTCAGTAAGAGTCGGATACTTCCTTCCGATCCATCTAGAGCGGAAGGAGTCATTTGATGATTTCCCATCCTCAAAAAAAAACCAACAGATTTCTTTCTTAGTTCTTTTAATATTTACTATTTGTACGTGTACATTATGGATGCATTAAGACTTGATTTGATTTAAAAGGAATGTTAACCAAGCATTCTTTTGAATTTTACCGTTAATAAATTGCTTTTTAAAAAAGCTCTTCCATCTTGCCCATAAACTATCAGTGCAGAATAAACAGGTAGGTAACAATGTAATCTGTGCTATCATGCGCCGTATCTATGTCCAGGCTGACACATTTACGAGGACTGTGACCCACTTAGCGTACATTTGAAACGGACCACGGCACTCTAACTTTGTAAATAAGAACCGTCGGTTTCAAGTTATGACTGCCCCAAATACTTTAGAAAAATATAAACAAGTAACAAAGGATACGTCTTAAAAATTCGGTACTTATTCATCGTAAAGCACATACTGTTCGAGCTTTTGTTGAAACAGCGAACAGCTACAACAAAGTTGTTTATCACATTTAAAGTTAAATAACAACGTTACAAAATCGGAATAATAAATTAATCTCAAAATATATTTAACAAATAAGTTTGAAGTTAATCCGCATGCGGACCGCGGTTGATAACTGCTTAGCAAGGCTTTTCGCTTAATGAAAAGTCAGTGGCGGCTAGATGCGGTCCGCTTTTCTCTACACCTGTATTCCGCCCGCGTAGTTGCTCGGTTGCATTTTCGATTCGAGTACACTCCCTCATCACTAAAGCTTACTGGCCAGTATATTATTTACATTAGCTTTGCGCTTGTGCTTTTAAAAGAGCTTATAGGCTGTAAATAGTCGCCTACGCAGTTTTTTGTGTTTGAAAGTCAGATTAAGTAAGACAAGCCTTTTAAATCTATGCTGTAAAAGTTTCGAGTTTTAAACTATTGCTATAGTGTTGACCTTCAGTCAAAGTTGCGATAGATTGTAAAAATACAAGACTAACCTTTTTCGTCACTTAAGCAGTTCTTTCGCCACGAGTAAAGAGAACGACTGATTGTATTTTTGATTTTAAATAGCCGCGAAGTTTGGAAAACAATGGTAGATTGATTGCTAAAGCTAGGGTTTCCTAAGACGCCACTGAAACATTATTTACGAAAGTATGTTGGTGTGTTTTTCTAGAGAACGTTTTTGACACCGTATATAAGTCAAACCCCGGTGCCATCATTTTAACACTTTCACTGCCCAGTTAAAACTAAAGGCTGTTATGTAGCGTTTTTCTACAAAACCGTAGTTTTAGTGACTGGTCAAGGATATTATTGTGTAACTTATAATTGCTATTAGCATTACTGCTATTCAACATGTAAATAAATGTTACATAGGGTGTAAATTTTCCTCAATTGACTCTCGTTGTTGAGAATAATTTCCTCGCCATGTTTCCATAAATTCCAATAATAACATTAAAAAAAATTGAATTAAGCTTTTCTTCGTTTAGTTTTTTAGTCCAATTAATAACCAATTGGTTTCAAAATAAATGCATAATGTCAATAAAACAACGTAATTGTGTATTTATGTATGTGTAATTAATTGTTTTCTTTACTCATTAAGGTGACAGACTGACAGGACTGAGGTAAAGTTGTATAATTTATACTTTTGATTAAACACTTACATTTATTTTTACTGCCGCCCGTTTTTGTGCTTAATCAATTGGTTTTTTATCGACTACAAATTGAGACGGCAATTAATCTAGGCATCCGAACGAACGATCTCGTGTTATACATAGATTAAATAAACTTAATCATTTTAATTTAAGTAGTGGGTGTTAAATAAAACTTAATCATTTTAATTTTGTGACTGTGTTTGGTTTTTGTCATGACATCATCACAAATCGTTTGATTTTTTCGTCTGTTAATCATTTTACATTGGGTTTAATTTACCTAATGCATTTGTCAAGAGCAGCATTGTGAATCTTTTATGCTTCCAACTATGTATGTGAAGTCAGGGAATTATTTTTGTTAAGTTAATTGACTAAGTGTCAACCTAAATTGTCCATATATTCAAATCACTGCCTTTCGTTGGCAGTTGTATGAAATCGCAAAATGGCGTAGTTTAAAAATTGATGGTAAATTAGTGTTTGGTGTACTGATCGTTCACCAAAAATTAATTTACAAATATTTACTTGACAAGCACCGTTTGGCAAATATATGATTTGTCATTTCATCATTATACAAAAAAAAAGTTTGTCAAATATTACACTTAACGAAATAATTATCACTTAAGAGAAACTTTAATGCCGCGGCAGCGGCCGGCGAGTGCAAGAAACAACTAGATTATTTAGAAAAAAAATACTTTACTAGTTTTGAAGAACTCGACACTGAACATGTCACTACATAGTATATAGCAAAGTCGCTTCCGCTGTTCTAATGTCTGTATGTATGTATGATTTTTAGATCTTTAAAATTACACAACGAATTTTGATGCAGTTTTTTAATAATAATAATAATAATAGATTTACACAATTTGCACAACAAACAGATACTTTCACTCAGGACTTACTTCCATAACAAATCGGAAAATTCATCACTTCACCAACATGTAACGGAAAAAGACAAGAAACTTACGCCACTTAACCTACAAAACAGACATACTCAAACTAACGAACAACTCATAAATACTGAACAAAAAATTGCCGAATGGACTGCCAAAGCCCTTCACGGAAGACACCGAGCCTATCTGAGTCAGCCACACGTCGACAAAGCTAAGTCGAACGAATGGCTCAAACGAGGAGAACTGTTTCCCGAAACCGAAGGGTTTATGCTGGCGATTCAAGATCAAATAATAGCGACTCGTAATTACAGGAAATATATTATAAAAGACCCTCATCAGCCCACTGACTTATGCAGACATTGCAACAATGCCTCTGAGACCATACAACACATTACTGGAGCCTGCAAATCACTTGCACAAACTGACTATAAGCATCGTCATGACCAAGTTGCCGCAATTATACACCAACATTTAGCATACAAATACAAATTCATAAGTGAAATGATACCGTACTACAAATATAAACCCGAAACCATACTAGAAAATAGGAATCAGAAAATATACTGGGACCGAACGATAATAACAGACAAAACTATACATTTTAACAGACCGGATATAACAATTCACGACAAAACCAATAAAGCAGTTTACCTCATAGATATAGCTATCCCTAACTCACACAATATTCAAACCACAATAGCCGAAAAACTAAGTAAATATCAAGACCTCGCCATTGAAATAAAAACCCAGTGGAAAGCACAAAACGTTCACATTGTCCCTATAGTAATCTCATCTACCGGCATAGTACCAAAATCTCTTACACAAAGCCTTAACACTCTACACATGCCTACACATACCCTTCACCTGCTACAAAAAGCCACAATCCTCAACACCTGTCGCATCACCCGGAAGTTCCTTACTTCTTCTACAATATCATCAACGTTCTCTATTTAAATCCCTCTTTACACACTTGGTCCCGGCCCGTGTGTAAAGTTTTGTACTCTCTTACAAGAGAAGAAAATTAAAGAACACAAAATAATAATAATAATAAATAATAAAATAGTTTATTTGTTAATCTTAGACATACAACAAATTTGAGATTGGAGCCTCCTTTTAAGCAAAAGATGCCTGTATTAGGAGACTCCGCTCTTTCAAAAACAAGAGGTGTAAACTACAAAACAAGAGGTATAAAATACAATACGAGTACACAATCGAAAACAAGGTGATCTGAGTGAGTGAGGGTGGGTATGTGTAAGTGAGGGTGTGCGTGTGCGTGAGTGTGTGTGTGTGTGTGTGTATGTGTGTGTTTGTGTGGAGTATTGTGTTATTTTAGTGTTAGTGTACCTGTTGTAGAAGTGATTCAGTCTCAATATAGTTTAGCTTTCTTATCCATTCCGTTAGTATTTTTTTGCATTCATAATAATTTTTAGGGTAGATGTAAATGTGTTTATTAATAGCATTATAAAGCTGAGCAGATCGCTTACAAAGCTGAATACTGGCAAATAGTGTTCTTGTTTGTGGTACTTTTAAAATAATGTCTTTTCTTCTTCTAGCCAATATTGTGGGATCATAGGTTAATGTTTTATGCTTTGTGAGAACAACTTGAGTAATGTAAAGCTTAAGTTTTTCAGTACAATATCTCCGTTTCTTAAAATACATGCACTTGATGAGAGCCCGTTGTGCTCGCTCTAATTCTAAAAATTTTGTTTTAGAAGCCCCCCCTCCAAATAGGGATGCAGTATAGCAGTACTGATTGTGCAAGCGCTAAATATATCATATTTAGGAAGTTTTTGTTCTTGCCTGAAGGAGTACATACATTTGTAGGAATTATATGTCTAAGTGTCCTGAAAATCCAGCTTAGTTATCTGATCCTGTTAGCAACTTGATCAATGTGGGGATGCCAAGATAATCTCTGATCGACGATTATACCCAAATATTTGATATGAGGTACTCTGTTTATAGTTGAGCAGTTGCAGTGTGAGTGATTTCCAGCATCGCATACGTGAACTTTAATATTAAACTCAGTACTGGGTTGTGTACGATTGCACACACTGATTTTGATTGATTAATAGATAGAGTGATTCAAGAGTAAGGTTTATATGTATATAATAACATGCAATTTCCGTCATCAACGCGGGCGAAGCCGCGGGCAGAAGCTAGTAATTTATAAAATGCGAATGTTTAGTATAACGTGATTTTTTATAAATAACCTAAATATTAAATGAAAAATGTATTAATGATTATATTTCATCCGAACCATTTGTAAAGAGAAACATTTGTCAAATAAATGCTTGTTTTGCGAGTGTTTATAAAATAAAACATTTGCGGAATAGGTTGTTTGTAAAATAAACAGTATCCGTAACATTGGTTGTAAACTAAAAACTGTCAATGGTGTTTCGGTAAATTGGTGAACCGAATTTGATCAACAGTTAATTTACCTGTCTATACTTGATGAGTATAGACAGGTATTTGTCAAAATACCTTTGACATACCAAAATCAAAGCTATTCAGTGACATGCGAGTTAGGTATCTGATGCGCACGAGAGTCGATTTTCTATTTTTATATCTATCTAAAATTAATGATCTGACGATTGAAACTCTACTTTCGGCTCACCTATAACATTAATATTTCAAAGAGGTAAGGAAATGTTCGAACTCGATTCGAACAATCATATTGGGTTT
Source organism: Hyppa rectilinea (assembly GCA_951799385.1). Classification (NCBI taxonomy): domain Eukaryota; kingdom Metazoa; phylum Arthropoda; class Insecta; order Lepidoptera; family Noctuidae; genus Hyppa; species Hyppa rectilinea. The sequence continues at coordinate 9,496,553 of OX637314.1, forward strand.
CGAATATTTTGTTGGAGAAGGGTTATAACAATTAAACCCAAATCTATAAAGACTTGGGTTATGTCTTATTATTATATAAGATCTTCTTCTCAAATCAAGTATTCGGATACCTAAGTTATGAAATATTGTTGACGTAAAGGTTGCGCGTTATTTGACTTGATTGTCTCGTTGGTCTAGTGGTTGCAAGCGTTACAGCTAAGCAAGAGACCTGGGTTCGATTGTTATTCGATTTTGTTACAGACAGTGTTATTCGGTTTTCCATGAGGAATTTCTCAGTAGCAGCCCGGGTTTGGATTTGTGCCCGGTTGATGGCAATAGGTTTGCCGCCTATAACATGGGACTCAAGCATAACGGGCGAAATATGGGTGTACTAAAGGTACACCTCTGTCTTACCCTTGCAGGCGTGATATTATGTATGTATTTTCCTATAAATATTATTATGAATTTCTATATCTTCTCCATGAATGGCGATTAGATGTTTATATGAATTTTAATTGGCCAATAAATATCGTGGCCCTTCCCACCGTGACAATTATTACTGAATAAAAGATAACAGAAATCAAGAAAAATATAAATTAGAAAGTCGCCCGGCTAGTTCTTCATAAAGTTCGTTTAAATGGACGTATTTCATTGATACAGTCAATACTCAATGTTTATTAATTGACTATTATAATTACTTTTTCAATAGGCTTTGACTTTTATGGGTTATTAATTAAATTAATATTGCTGTCAATCTTTGCTTGAGATGTGTTTGCTTAATATGGGCTATATTAAGTGGGTCGGTACTTTTCTCTTTTTTGCAATGCCAACTATTTGTTTTACTAAAGGAGCGTGAGAAATATGGATTGTAATTGCTTGTGAACAATTAAGTTAATTTAATATAAGGTGAGGCTAAGCTTTTAATCTTATGTGTTAGATAAGACTTTACATGAGGTCACGTTTGTTTCTCGACAGGGAATTCTTTTCATTTAAAGGTTAGCTCAACAATCCTTACCGATTTAGGATAGACACACTATAGAGCTCAGATTAAAACAGCCAAAATAAGTATTTTTCACCAAATGAATACGCAATTACTTAACGCAAATATACTAAAACCAATCTTATAAACGTTTCTAAACAGATGTACGCAAGTAGTATTTATTAGCGGTACTTTACGGCACCTCAACGTTTAGAAAATGGCTGGCTGTATTTATTGTTCCGTGCGATAGGGAAGCGGTAATTGGTGCAGGTAAACAAAATTAACACTGTTTAAAACCTGTTTTAAATTAAGACATTTAATCGTTGGTAAGTTTGGTTTTATTTGGAGACTGTACAGCTTGGTTCTTTGCACAATTAAGTAATTAAAGCTTTTTTATGTCCCATTTATTTTTGTTATCTAAAGTAAGAAGGTACAGAATGTTACTTTTCGTAAAGAGAAAAAGAAGAAATATTGCAACATTAAACGTGTTGAGCATTTTAAGTGAACTCTATTCTTTATTAGTAAACTAGCTTTGGCCAGCGGCTTTGCCCGCGTGTATGTAGGAAATTATCCCACGGGAACCGTACATTTTACCGGGATTAAAAGCTTTTATGCTATTCTAGACTATAATCTATCTTTGTGCCAAGTTTCATCCAGATCCGTTAAGTAATTTTTGAGTTTATTCGTTACTAACATACATACAAATCTTCCCTCTTTATAATATTAGTACTTATAGATAAAAAAAAATCTTTAAGGCTTTAAATCTTTAAGCCACTTGTACGTGGAGCATTTAAGATACTTAAACCTTCGGGGTGACGTGACTCCCATCACACATGGCAGCGTTTTTCCAAAAAAAAAAGAAATAAGGTTTTAGTAAAACAAAGTTTTTCCTCTATTACCATTAATATTTCATATCACAGGAAACTAAATCCACACCATCGGACCCCGTCATCACAAAAACAAACCACAGCAAGGTAAAGTTTATTTCGATTCGTTTTTTATGCCAATTTAGATTTCGGGCAGCGATAGGAGGAGCAGGAACGCGTCGCCCCCAAGCCCCCAGTAAATGGGGGACGGTTGTCAACGAATTAGTGATAACACAGCTTTATTAATTTTATGTGAAGAATGTTTTTCTCTTGTTCAAGGTGGTCTGTCTTTAACATGATTGTTAATTGGCTGTAATTTAATTTGTAGCTGGTAGCAGCTGCAACGTGAGTAACACGCAGTAACATTTTATTTGCCTTTGAAGGCGTTGAATATGTGTCTTTAATTCTTTCAGCTTTGTTTGCAGCAGTCCAGGCCCATTCTATTTTTAAAGCACTAAACGGAATTGTTGTGAACTCTCCTATTCTTGTGTCTCATAAACGCACACTTAGCGACATTTCGAGGGAAAAATGACAGCATACGCTACGTCATACCTAATTCTCGACCGTGATTGTTTTGTTTAATATTGTTTCCACTCCCCATTCCTTGAATGTTGCACAAATCAAGATGGCCAATATACATTCTAGTCGTTAAAGCAACGCATCTCGCATCTGTTATTACTATCCTAAATATAATTTATAAAACACCAAAGTTTTTATCAAACCTCACCGTTGTGCTACAGGAATCAAACCAAACATTTAACTCAATGACCGAGCCACAAATTCAAAAACCACTCCGAGCCTTAACTCAAAGTGGAAGTAGATAATTAATAGTGGGCTTATGGCAAGGGAAAGTCAAGCGGACAAACATGGCGTTTCGTTATTCCACCATTGTGACGAACAATGGCCAAACCGCAAGCTGTCAACCCGTCGCCGGCGCCGGCGGCCGGAATAAGGACACGCCTAAAGGTGAAAGTGTTGATCATGTTGTCATTGAGAACAGAAAGAACATCGTGCTAATGATATGTAATTGTTTTAAGTTCAAACGGGCTTGGAGCTTTTGTTTGAGCTTAACGGTTGGTTTTTGTTCATTGAATGTTATTTAAGCTATAGTTATTAAAGTTTGTATGCTTATTCGTTTTTTTTTTATATTTTACTGGCCGCATCATATCAATTACACAAAAAAGCAATATTGAAGACGCTAGAGCGGCTCCGCCCTTTGAATGTCGGAAATTATTCCACGGGGACGTACAGTCAACAGCAAAAGTAGATGATCAAAATCAGAAATTCAATACTAAAGAGCGGAGTTCGCGTCAGACCTGTGTGGTGTCAGAGTGAGTCATAAGTTTGTGATTGGAAATTATACCAAACATTGACTACTAGTACAGCTGCCATATATTTGGGAACACCGTTCATTAGTATTAAATTTCTGATTTTGATCATCTACTTTTGCTGTTGACTGTACAGAGGCCAGCACATCAAGTTACCACAATCTGTCAAAATTCTTTGATAGTATTTCCACTTTGTTGCAAAGACATAAAGGTTCATTTTTAATTGAGAAAATTTGACAGTTAGGAAGCTATTCCTAACTGTCAAATTTTCGTCTGTACCACCGGAATACTTAAATCCAATGTGTTAATCCAGGTTATAATCTATCTCAGTGCCAAATTTCATCCAGATTCGGTCCGTAAATTTTGCGTAAAGTAGTGACAAACACACAAACACGAACTTTCGCTTTTTTATTAAGTATTGAGCAAAATGACCCCTTAAAATAATGCCCATGAATTCAATTTCACCCTGTATAATGTGCCAGGCACATGTTCGGCAAACTGAGCAATTTTTTTTTCTAATAAAGTCACGATAGAACTTACGCGTAGTTGCTAAGTTATTTTTCGTAATATTGAAAGTGCTGACGAGAAGGATGATAGTATCAACGATATAAGGTTATCGGTATCTCATAAAATAACTTATGGACGTCGTATCCCAATATCAGTTACCTCTATACTTCTAGAGATAAAACATGGCATCGCTTATTTTTATAGTAGTTATAGTATGGGTAATTTAGTTTGAAAACTTTACGTACCTGGTTAATTTTTGAAGTTCTAAAAAATTTATCAAAACAATTATAAAACTGAACTATAACTAAATGACTGTACATTTTCAAGAGCTTTGTGTTGTACTATCTTCATATGATTACCCTCACACTTGTACAAATATCCATTCAAATGTAACTTGTATTGATTTTTCTTTTATGTATAATTAATCTAGGAACAATGGCCCAGAAAAGTGATACGAAATTTACCAAGGTCTTTTACTAAAAAAGAAACACAAATATCTTTTCTTCAAAATTGGGGTTTCATAAGTGTATTTACTCAAAATGTTCTGAAGAAAGTTGGGTCAAGTATTGTCTATGGCAAGGCTTTTATTAAAGAAAAGTCTTGGAGTAGGTAAAGGTCACGTGAACTGAAGTGGAGTTGTTTTTGATCACGCGGCTACAAGGTCTAGCTGGTCGAACTATCGGACGAGTATTCGTAGATAAGTTTTTGAATTTGGAAGAGTTTGTTGCACTTCTTCCAATATTTTTGACGTTGAAAAAGTAGGTAATGTTTTCCTTTTTATTTGACTAATAGTTGTTTTAATAAACAAGCAAACCGCAAATCCTGCGATATGAAAGTTGCCTGAAATAGCATCTACCAGTGAAAGTTTCATCAAAATCGATCGTTTCGGAGACCAACCGGGACAAACAGACGAACACAAAAAATTTAAAAGTACCATGTACACTTTCATATTCATTTAGAAAAAAGCTATTATTTTATCATTGCAAACCGACACATCTATTTTATGTTAATGTATGTATTGAAGCTAAATATTTTGAAAGGAATCTATCGGTATCTGTATAATAATCTACATTTAACAAAATCTCCATTGTCAAACTAAAATGCTCACTATGCCCAGTATTAGAATTATAAGTGCGCTTCAGATCTCTATCAGGCAAGCATAATTGCAATTAGCGGCGTGGCACTCATGGCTCTTGTTTTAAACAATGTTGGACGTAAATAGCACGGTTTGTCGATGTTGTTCTGTGTGGAATGAGGTTGTCAAACCATTGTTTGTCTCTGTCTATCATCATGCGTGTAGGAGGTGGAGAAGCTGACTAGAGACAGAACGCGGAGGTTGTAACATAATTAAGGGGAGGCCTATGTGAAACAGAAGACTAAAATTTACTAATTTACTAATTTAATACTAAGCTGACAGCTGAGGCTCCATAATTGTTGCCTAACACCTTCGTTGGAAGTAACGTAGATGTTGTAGTAAAACAATTATCATAAATCATAATAATATTCCGGGATCGCAGGACAGCAAAAATATAAAGGTAAAACTTAAGTTTTCATCGACACAATGTATACTGAACCTAAATTATAATGTTAGTTTCTTAAAAGCAAGCCCGGAGTCTACATTTATGCCCCAGTAGATGGCAGTACTGGCCAGGCTTGCCCTTATTACGTGAGATTTAAACATAACTGGCGAAATGCTATAAGTCACTCTGCTTAACCCTTCGGGGTCTACAGGTGTGATGCTTTGTTATAATGTTTAATCCAAAAGTCTCGAACAACAAAAGAAAAATTATCCAACAGAAAATTATATTAAAACACAATTTCATTAGAGTTATTCATAGTTGAAGCACTCCATCTTGAATTACTTGTCATATTTTTTGTGAGCAACAAATATCTATTGTTGCTTCTCGAAAATGGAGAGAAAAGCTACCGCACGTTTTAATTATAGAGGGGAAGGTAAATTAAAAAGCAGCCGGCCGTACCGATCGGCGTAGTAAAGGAGGCTGTAAACCCGGACTCATCTCACTTAGTGTTTGCTTTTTGCGAAGCTTTTGTACAAACAATTGAACGCGTAGCTAAACAAAAGATTTCATGTGTTGTCGCTGTTTGGACGGGCGATACTAATCTCTGTGTGTTGTGATAGCAATATGAGCTTATTTTAGTTTTTAGTGGTTCCTATGTCTGTTATAAAAAGTATTAGTTTACCTTGGCTATGTAATGGTAATTTTTAATCATCAATATTGAAGTAATGATGTTGTTCGTGGCTAAATATAACAGCCGTACGTGTCGATCGAACGTTAAGCTACGCTTGCTGCGGACGGTTCGTGCAAGGATGAACAGTCGATACATATCAAGACCCGTGCCTTGAAAGCACGTAAAGCCGTTGTTCCCAACTGTCATTCGTAGATTTTTGACAGTCGTCGTATTAGACGGGTAGACAGAAATCCAAAAATCTGACAAACAGTCTTATCGTGTTACTCAGTAACTGGGTTGTGAAAGTCTGATAGGCCGTCTCTCAATGTAAAATACTGGTATTCAGCTGCATCCGGATAGACTGAAAGCCGACGTCAACACAGCTGACAAAAGGCTAGGCAGATTGATTAATCGTAGTATGTTATCCGATACACCATGGAGGTGTAATGTTCATATTGTATCACTTATTATAACTGAAGGTAAATAGAATAAAATATTCGGTAAGAATAATAGAATAGCTAAATAGAATATTCGGTAAGATACGGGAACAGATTTGAAGCGCTACCTCTGTTTCATTTATTCAAATAAGCATTTAAGTGCACTATTATTTACTTTAAAAATATCCCTGTATAATTGAGAGCATATTATTTCTGTTTAACAATTATAAACATACGTACCTACGTAAATCTTTCATGTTTCCGCGTTTATATTTTATTGCAAGTTTTAAAAACCATTAAATGTTCCTGTATTTGGTTGTTATCTTGTAGAATTTAAACCGCATTGTACTGAAAACCGCATGATACACCACAATACCCAGTTTGCGTCAATCGCTCGGTAGGTAGGAATGGATTGTTTTCATACAATAATGGAATTCATTACAAAAACTTTTAAATATACCTAGTACAGGCTGGAAAATAATGCGCAATTTAATTTACCTTTAGGGAATTCACTTTAAGCGGGATTGTCCGAAAGGGTTACCGCTACCCCGGAACATAAAGGGCTACGGAAGGAACATGGATGGGTTTTAGTCAGTAAGAGTCTGACACTCCCTTCCACTCCACCCAGAGCGGGAGCAGTCATTGGATGATTTCCCAGCCTTAAAAAAAAAAAAAGGGAATACACTTAGTCTTTTCAATGTTAGCTATTTACTGACGAAATCGTTATGTAAATTAATGCTACTAAAATCGTTTATTATGGTGATTAACGTAATTAATTAATTGCCAATGAAGTTTACTTATACCTTAACTTATGAAAGCAATTAAGAATCGACAAAATAATTAGCGCAAATAGATCACTGAAACCATTATACCAATTGTTAAAAATCTTTCCGCTGTTCTTGTTCATTTTAGCACACTCGGTTAAAAATTACAGTTCATTTTATCTCAATATCTTGAAGGTACACGTGGATTGAGAAAACGGCGCGGCAGCTGTGTTCCAAGCGCCAATCTCCGGACCCACCCTAGCGGGCTATGCGAAGGAATTGGGGAATAATTTATTGCCCAATTAGTAGCCCCTCCGTACCCAGAAAAAATATGAAAATCTGACCTTAACTGAGCCGATAATTGCTTATTTACCCGGACCCCACGAGTTCGCTGGACATGGCGGACCAAAGAATTTTCATTGGTATTTTAAAAGTACTCTTAATTAAAAATACATCGTTTGCACGTCGATTTACGTGACTCTGGTATAAGCTTATTAATCATTCGAATACCAATAACTTTGGAACTGTTAAATTAATTTTGATTAAGTCAAATGGGAATTTAATTTGCTGATTAACTTCTGTTGACAAATTAATTTGGAATGGTATTGAAATGGCTAATTTATATTGAAATTATTGTCGAGTGTCGGGTGTTCGGGTGCACTGAAATGTGTTTATTTTGCTTTAGTGGTCATTTAAACGATTGTGGTGTTCGATATTAGGCTCTAATGATACGATATTAACACCGAACATGTTACCTGCATAGTTCCAATATTGACTAATGACTTATTCAAAACAACACGTTGCACAGTCATCACTAAACATTGGTATCTAAGAAACTCCTATACTTTACATCCAATCTTGTTTAGATAAGTCGGATAACGAGAAGCTAAAAATGTTTACGTAGTATAATGTGTCAACGATAACACGGCATGCGTTTATTATGTGCCGAAGAAAAAGCTTTCCGACGTCAGAAATTCTCCGAAACCAGTACTTATCTGTACACCCAATATTATCTCCAGAAGAAAAAACAACAACATTTCTATGAATTTGAAACGTTTTGTTTTTCTATCGATACAGAAGTTGCGAGATAAGAGAGATAGAATTTATGTTCGACGGAGCTCAGATTAAGAGCGGAAAGAAATTTTATTAGAGAAAGTGTTCTTAAAATACTTTCTTATTTATCCAATTAACGAGGTTTGAACAAAGATTTAAATCGATAGATTCGCCGTACCTAGTCAAAATATAATCGCGCTTCGGTTTCGTTTAGACATCTTTGACACACAATGACGCAGTGAACTGATTGAATTGTCATGGAAACATTATTTATTAATGTGTGAGCTCGCTCTTCTCAGCATGGACATTTTTTTCCATGGACATTTTTTTCGTGACACGTGTGTACGGTGAGGGCAAATCTAGCGGTTTCAATCTTTGATTTCGAATCGGTCTGTTTAACTACAGACAGTTGGTTTAATTACCCATAATTGCCCATAAATTATTGTAAGAGAATGCGCCGGTAAAGGCTACGAGCGGTTAATTATGTGTCGAAATCGATAAGTTCATGAGAGTGATAAAAATTGTCGCGACATTTCATTTTCATAGGTCTTTGTAGACCATTTATTTATAGAGGTCTCATAAACCTAACCTCAGAACGATACACGTTTCACAGAACAAGTATTATGAATACAATTATTTTGATATAAAACAAATAACATGGTTTAATGCAGAAACTTGTACAAATTTTACAGTAAATCTTACATAGCGTCCTCCTTTTAAATAAAAGATATAGGAACATGTGCTAGGGGCTCCATTTATACGGAACGGTATATGAATGCAATGAAGCCTTCAGTGTATGTAAACAATTTACAAAAAAGAACATACTTTATTTTCACTCTATCTTGCTGTCGATTTCCCTCATATTTCTAATTCCATTCATGCTCAGGCATGAATGAAAACAGTCACATAACACTACATCACAAGATACTAAGCCCTTTACAAAACGGCCGTCAGTCATCCCTCCAAGCGATACGGAATGGCGGAACCTTATCATTCCCTTTGCGTGATCTTCGCCCGACCACATTGTTATCAGATTTAAGTATTCAACTATCAAAGCTTACGGAAACATTCATTTTCTTACTTGAGTATTTTTTGTGGAAAGTGTCGAACCGTACAAAAATAGTCTAGGAGCTAAACAAAGGTTTTGCTTTGATTTTTATGCGTTAATGAATATCAAAGATAGTTCTTTGATATTCATTAACGCATATTTAGTAATATCATCTTTTTTTCTAATATTTAAATAAATATAAATAGGTTTGTAAATACAACTTATACAATTTTGGAACCCATTAACGTCAGATACTTAGCCATATTTTACGGCTCTCTTTATCAGATAACAGAAAAGCTTTTAAAGATGTCACAATAATGACAAAACATAAGTTGATAATATCGTCTCGTTAATTTATCGTCAGAATGACTACTGACTAGTGTTGTCCTAATCAGTCTTATAGATAACTTCTACAAGGTGGCTCAGCTCATACGATGGTGGAATTGTCACTTGACAGAACGACATTCGTCAGCCTTCCGCGAATGATTGTAATCGATATTGAAATTGTCGATTCACACGTAAACATTCCGTACGATCAGATGGCCGCCCTCCCGCTGTGTTTTGCTCCTGTCACAACTGGGTCAAGGCATATCGTACTGGTGACAATAAAACTTTTTATTGCCGGTATGTCAGGCTCGGTATTTGGTCGACAGATTTCAATCATTCCTTTTTTAAATTCTTTTGCTTGTGTATCTACAGTAAATTGTAATTATCAGTCTTTATTTGCGGTATTGAATTATCGATTGATTGAGGAAACTATATGTGACTTTATTTATTAAGTTACTGGCATTAATCAATATAGACTTATAACTTCAACAGGTAAACACCATGTTCATAAAAGCCATTCAATTTATTAAAAAATATGATTAATTTGATGACTGTAGCCAGAGCCAGATGACATATTTTTCATAATGTCATCCGTTACACAAATAGTTACTAAAGTGACCAATCCATTATCGGAAATGCCGACCAATTTGTTGATGATGGAGCGATGTAAATCGACAAAAGCATCGATATAAAAAGAAATGCAATTTGTGTCGCATTCGTCGATACTTTTTTCTTTATTTTTGTCTGTCTGATACCGGGTAGGATTTAAAATAAGACTCTTTATTTTTATAAATGCGAGCGCGCTTTGTTAAAAGGTCGAAGTACCTACGTCCTTTTCTTGATAAACAACTGCTAGAAAAAGTGAATTTATATTATTCTACCTAATGATTAATTTAATCCATCTCTCCGTCTATTTGCAAATCAATGTTTACCTAATTAGAAAGGTTAAAAAAAATACATTTACAGAAGATTTTGTCGCGACAGGATTGTTTCTTGTCAAACAACAATGATTTGATTACCTCGTTTAAATATCACTTCTTTCTTTATTTAAATTAAACACGGCTCCAAGTTTAATAAGTTGGTTATTAAACTGGATGAGGAAACGAATAAAGTTATGTTAGCATCTGAAATTCGGCAGAAATCCAAGAAAGTTGGATGTGATTCGCCAACTCAGGCTCCTGAACTTATCAAAGTGATTTGGCAAACTTTGCGTGAATTCTTTGAAGATGCTTCCAATCGAATATGTATAGGAATGTGTATGGAATTGAGATTTTGTTTTCAATAACATTGATGAATATTTAGAATTTTAACTTTATTTCTGATAAATAAACTCGTTTAGTTCGAAGTAAGTTACCAAAGTACCATAAAATTCCGATCGCCAGACTGGACTCAGCATCGTTTGTTTCGGTCCAAGCCACAACAATAAAACTGTGGTCCCGCTAAGCCACTATTTTGTTGTAGTGATTCGAAAGTAGTATCGGGGTTAAGCTTTAAACTGGTATCAACACGAGGTGTATTACACTGAAAGCTCACAGCTTCAGAGATCACAATACTGACTTGTTGCTGACTCTTTGCCTATACGTTCTACAATAAGTTTTCCTTGAGTTGTCTCCAACTTGCACGGTGACAAACAGAAGCTTTCTTTCTCAGTAAATAAACGATAATACCCTGTATAAAGAGATAAGTGGTCTTCGAATACTCAGAATCGATTGGTATGTGAACTCGAGTGGATTGAAATTTTTCCACCAAACTTAATATCAATAAGTATTTCACAACACGTTAACTTCGTATTTTTTTAAATTTGTTTCATGGCTGCAGTTTACGGCTGGATGGGTTTGGTGAGCATTCGATTAAATTCGCGAACGCTGTGGCCAATCAAATCTAAAATATTTGTTTCAAATACTGAAGCTAATCCCTTCTGAATAGTCTGATCCCTACATTCGAATTTTTGAATAGTGACCATTTATTATGTACAGTGGCCAGCACATCAAGTTACCACAATCTGTCAAATTTCTTTGATAGTATTTCAACTTTAGTGCAAAGACATAAGGTTCATTTTTAATTGAGAAAATTTGACAGTTAGGGATAGCTTGATGTGCTGGCGTCTGTACGTGTGTTGTTCTTTTTTATCAATAGACTAGCTGCTGCCGCGCGGTTTCACCCGTTGCTCGGCTCCTATTAGTCGTAGCGTGATGTTAAATAGCCTATAGCCTTCCTCGATAAATGGACTATCCAACACAAAAAGATTTTTTCAGAATTTTTCCAGGAGCATAAGTAAGTTCCAGAGATTAGCGCGTTCAAACAAACAAACTCTTCAGCTTTATAATATTAGTATAGATAAGTAACAGGTTAGAATTATTTTGAAAATAGGTTTGAATGTTAAGAGAAAAATACGTTTCACCATAAAAGGAGGTACTTAAACGTGAATATTGAAGGCAATTGTGAGTAGCATGATATACGTATGAAACGAGATCGTGAGCTGTGTATTGACAATCATATGAACGTCATATATGATGGACTGAATTGAACGGGAGAAGAGAGCCTTTATAGGATAAACTTTAGTGGTGCATAATATCTAATCTTTCTTCGTTAAAAGGAAACATTTTGATGGAGACGCCTGAGGACAAAAATTTTCAGATTTAATTGTTAGATAAGAGATTGTCCCAGGGTTTTCTTGAAGGTGTGAATGTCCTTCAAGAGGTAAAAAATGGGTTTTACTTATGTATTGTTGTCGCGGTAATAGAAAATCTGCCCTATCTTGTAACAAATTTTATAAACAACACATTTTTCCTACCCTCACTTCTACATCGTATTAACAAGCACTTCATAAAAACAAAAACGCCCCAAATCGATATTTCTACTCAATAACAATTTACGAAACTGTTACGCTCGTTGCTTCAGCAAATTTAGCGGCACCGACGATAGATGACAGCACTCGTAAATATTTTGAAAGCACAGCTGCCGTTGGAATGCAAATGGCCGATGATGTGATTAGCATCGGTTGCAAATCACATGATAGCTCCGTGCTCATCAAAACGTAAGTAAGGGAGGGTTAACTCGAATTATGCAGTGGACTAGATACACTGTTGTAATGTTTACTGGCGCGACTGTTATTCTATTGTCTTATCTATGTCAAAGTACTATTGGCACGTTCTAAATTTAATTTGTTAAGCAGCTTATGAGCTTAAAACTCAATCAAAAATTTCGTATTTTTCCTGAATATTACAGCTTTAGAAATTTTAAGCTTATTAAAACGAGTATGACGCAGTTAATTCTATAATTAGTGAATTCTTCTTTCAGATGAATTCTTTCAGAGCTGAACATAGTTTGTCTATACTTTCTATACTAATATTATAAAGAGGTAAAATTTGTAAGTTTGTATGTTTGTAAGTTTGTAAGTTTGTATGTAGGGGGTAATCTCCGGAACTAATGATCCAATTTCAATAATTTTTTCACTGATAGAAAGCTACATTATTCCTGAGTGCTATAGGCTATAAATTATATTTATATCATACAAATTAGCCGAGCTATTGCATTTTTCGTCTAGCAAGTCGGAAAGAAATACCTCCGAAAACAGAATTATTTGCATGCGCTGCCTAAACAGTTGTTTAAAATTGAAAGCAATGTATGGCAACCCGGTTCGCCTTAATTATTTCTACAAAAAAGTCCGCGACACCACATTTCTATCTTTTGTATTTTAACTTTTATATTTCGTTTTATGTTTTAAAAAAGTATTTTTTTGACTTACTTCTGTTTGGATGATTATTTAAACAACAAAATATCAATTCTTATCAAATAAAATTATTTTATGATCACAAGGACATCTCAGAGATAAAATTTGCCCTCTACAGTATGTCAATTGGTTATATATTTTCCGAGATAATATAAAATTACTAAACGCAAAATGCTAAAACATTCGCCGAGCTCAACTATCATTCCTACTTCCTACGTGCTTTGTGCGGACGTTTTATCGTTTTAGAGAAGCTTTAAATTAAATAGGTTCCTCACTTAAATTTTATATTTTTAACGTTAACATTTTTAAATGATGGTTTGTATTTTGTATATAGGTAGTGTAATATCTTTTGCCAGCGGCTTCGCCCGCGTGGTTGTTGGAAATTATCCCACCGGAACGGGTACGTTTTTCCGTGATAAAAATTAGCCTATGTGTTATTCCAGACTATAATCTATCTCTGTGCCAAACATCCAGATCCGTTCAGCCGTTTTGGCGTGCTTGAGTAACAAACATCCATCCATCCATCCAAACGTTCACATTTATAATAGTAGTAAGATAATTTTGTTATTATCCGTGTTGGGTTAAAAATACATAATGCATTTGCACCTTTACAATGCAAGGCAGGGTGTCGTAAACCGTCATCTACCCCAGTCGCGATGGGGAATGGAACCGGCCGGAGATGTCGTGCGGTGTCCCACAGGGATCGGTTCTGGGGCCGCTCCTGTGGGACATCGGTTACGACTGGGTGCTGCGGGCCGACCTCCCTGACGGCGTCAGCGTAGTTTGCTACGCTGACGACACGCTGGTCCTGGCGCAGGGAAGGTCGCATCAGGCGGCGGCCGACGCAATGACACGCGGGGTTGCGACAGTCATTGAGAGGATCCGGCAGTTGGGTCTCGAGGTGGCATTGCACAAATCCGAGGCCATGTCCTTTCATGGACCTCGGAATAGGCCACCATCGGGATCCCAACTTACGGTAGGAGGGGTTCACATCGGCGTCGAGACCACGATGAAATGCCTAGGTCTGGTCCTCGACAGCCGATGGAATTTCGTGGAGCACTTCCGACGTTTGGCCCCCAAGCTGGAACGGACTGGGGCCGCCTTCAAGCGGCTCTTGCCCTTGCTTCAAGCGCCTTCAAGCGGCTTTACGCGGGAGTCGTGCGGTCCATGGCCCTATACGGGGCCCCGGTGTGGGCGCGTTCACTGCGGTGGCTTCATTCACTATCTGAACGCGCCCCAAAAGGAGGTAGCCATACGGCTTATCCGGGGGTACCGCACGATCTCGGGCGAGGCGGCAAGCCTCCTTGCCGGACTGCCGCCGTGGGATCTGGAGGCGATAGTCCTCGCGCGCCTGTACGAGTGGCGCACAGAGGTACTAAGCCGGGGGGAAACTCCGTTTCCGCAGCAAATTGCGGCGGAGCGGACGGACCTCCGGCGCGATCTCATGGCGGCCTGGAAACAGCGACTGTCGCAACCCAGCGCAGGGCACGCCACGATAGTGGCGGTAAGACCCCTCTTTGAGAAGTGGCTAGAGAGGCGTCACGGCGCCCTCACCTACCGCCTGACGCAGGTCCTCACCGGGCATGGATGTTTCGGGAGGTTCCTGCACATCATCAGGCGGGAGGAAACGCCCGGGTATCACCATTGCGAGGATCGCCCAGAGGACACGGTAGAGCATACGGTGCAAACCTGCCCCGCTTGGGCGGAGCAGCGCCGTGTCCTCATAGAGCCGATCGACGGCGGCGACCTCTCGCGCCCGGCCCTGGTGCAAGCCATGGTCCGGGGCGAGAGGGAGTGGGAGGCAGTCACGCTCGCGAAGGAGGTGGCGGGATGGGAGAGAGAAAGGTCCTCCCGTCCCAGCCGCCGCGGGAGACGCTCCGGGCGTCGGGAGCCACGTGACGACTCCCGGCCACCGTAGGCGC
Source organism: Hyppa rectilinea (assembly GCA_951799385.1). Lineage (NCBI taxonomy): Eukaryota > Metazoa > Arthropoda > Insecta > Lepidoptera > Noctuidae > Hyppa > Hyppa rectilinea. Next base: position 9,511,686 of record OX637314.1, read on the forward strand.
GGGCCTGCGGGCGGTGAGTAATGGGTGACTCACCGTCCGATCAGCACCAGACCCGTGCCGGACGGTGCGTATATGTTCCACGCGCGCCTCAAAGAGATGTCAGCATATGAAGGGGCCCCTCAGGGCCAAGCCTGCCGGGTAAGCAGGATTGTCCGAAAGGGTTACCGCTACCCCGGAACATAAAGGGCTACGGAAGGAACATGGATGGGTTTTAGTCAGTAAGAGTCTGACACTCCCTTCCGCTCCACCCAGAGCGGGAGCAGTCATTGGATGATTTCCCAGCCTTAAAAAAAAAAAAAAAGGGTGTCGTAAAAGGCGACTACGTTGAGCAGAAAAGATCACCTCGGTAATCTTTGGAAATTCTGATCCGATTCCAAAAATTCTCTCACTAATGGGAACCTACAGTATTGCCGAGTATCATAGGATATATTTAATGTTAAAACTAGAAATTTTCCGCGGACGAAGTCGCGGGCAGAAGCTAGTAAGCTTATAAAAGAGGACTTATAGGAGTCCGATTAAACATGAAATAAAAGACTTTACGTTTTTTTTCTTAAACGTGGTACCTACTTAATTATTTTTCACTTTTATAGTTTTTCATTAATTCCTGAGTATGTTAAAGAATCTGCATTGCCATACATCGTGGCAATGCTGCCAGCCTTTTGGGAACTTTCCCTGTTGACAGCGATGTAGATGAATTATTGAGAGGAAATAATCACAGGGCATCTAAAATTTCGTTTCATATACATAATTATTATTATAAATATTTTAAGTATATTATTTTTTAATTAAAATAAAAAATACAAAGGAGAACTAATAATAAATAAATTCTTGACGATTTGTTTAAAGTTTCCAACTCAATAGCTCTTCAGTCTTTACCTAACTTGGTATCTGTATCACTGAAGTGAAACTTTGGCGGCTGGTGCGTTACACTGCGCTTTCCTTGAAGACTTCAGCTCTCTTGGTTTGAGTTCTTAGGTACCTTTTCATTGTGAATTTGATCAAGTCATGTGTGTAAGTGTGGTGAAGATTTTTATTATACTGGAAAATGCATAATTATTATGACACAGTAGTAGTGGATAGTAGTAAAAATGGAATCAGGTAAAGATAAAAATTGGCCCGTATTTATTTAATCTAAGTCAGAATTTGTTTTTAAAATCAAATCAAATTAATTTCAGGAGATTCATATAAAATTTAGAATTTACACAGGGTTTAAATGTTCATATAATTAGTTACAAATTATTGAAAGACAATCCTTAACTACATTAGATTATAATAGCAACCATATTCATTTAGCCAGTATTTTGTTTCGCAGCCAGCCATCTTTTTTGTTCCAAAAGAGGATCTTTGCTCTTCTTTATCTATATCTTCGGCCGAAAATTACAAATATATAACATAAATAATATTACTATTTCGCCCGAGACTAGTTTGGTCAGACCCAGACATGTGTACGACGTAGGTATTAGTGGTTTATTACAGGATGATAACAATTGCCTCATTTCTGTTTATCTAAAAGATAGTGTCAATGGTCTTGTCTCCCTCATGTATGTTTATGTCTGGTTTATATCCTAGGATACCTACGTAGCTATTTGTTCGAGTGATTAAAAAAAAATTACCATGCAATATAAAAGAAAACTATGCATAGAACAGCTTATGTTGAGCTAATGATCTCTTAAGTAGGTACCAATATGTACAAAGCGTACGCACTCTGTAGACATTTTGAGTTTATATTTTACTATTAAAAATGGCCAAGTTTATCAAAGCCAGCAATTTCTACTAAAATATTAAATTCATTTGATAGCCTCTTTTCCTAATAAAGTCTCTCTCTTAAAGTTTAGCTGTAAAGTTACTCTTGAGATTTTTCCACTCCGTGGTTTGCCGCCTAAGTAAGCTTGTAACAAATATCCTCCAGGAAGGAAAGTAGACCAGTGAATGTGGGAATTGCCCGTTACGTCATCACCGAGATACTGACGTCTTCTATCCTTCCATGTTTAAATTCAAGACGTCAATTAACTTCGTACACAGTTACGACGTTTTATAATTACGATAGATAGAGCTTTCTCATCGTTCCGAGTCGTGACAGATTTCCATAAGCAGTCGAGCGGATGGTAACACTCCCGTAGACGAACGAAAGCCTCGATAAAAACTCATAAATAAGTAGGCTAATGATGTAGAAAATGTAGATGTGTTCATTATGTTTTAAACGTTTAGGGCAGCCATTTAAATTCAATGAGTTACTTCAATAAACAAAGTTGATGTTTAGTTTGATAGATTTATTCGTCAAATAGAGTATTTTATATGCAAATATATGTACGTGTTAAAGTTAAATAATAACATCATCGAACGTTTTCATATGAATTCGAACTGAATTTTCCGGAAACGCGCAACAGTTTATTTATTTAAACTCAAACTGTATTTATTTAACTGAATAGACCATTCGGTGACCTCACAGCAATATTTACAAACAAAGGAGCAACACCTCGTGCACGGATGTAACCAATTTTCCTCGTAACGATATACTCGTGAAGTGTGTACCAGGAGCTCAAAGATCATAGGAAGCACTGCAATGAGCGTAAACTATATTCATTAGCTATTAATTGAGACGTGACGAGACAACCGTCGGCGAACATACGGCACTACCTACGTAGATCAACCTTATAATCAGCAAAATAAGGTTCATTTCTCTGCTTTCAATTGTCACTAGGGTTGTGCGAAGCTCTCGTCCACCAGAACAACAACTGTTAGCTTGTTCTCACGCCCTATTTGTGGGTTTCAAAGCCCTGCTGCTGGCAAATGTAGATTCAATAAATGTTTTGACTGTCTCTGATTGATCGGAATTTTGTACAGTTCGTGAATGCTTCCGTTTTAAGCAACTTTATTTCGCTTAAAATACATTTATATTTGTAATCCCTGGGCATTTTATGTTGAGTTTTATTTTATTCCTGAACTAGTGTTTTATTACAAAGTGTGGTGCATTGCTTGGATAGAGGCCTTTGTGGTACCTATAGTACCTATTGGAGACATGACACGCAAATTGTGTGGGTTGGAAATAAAATAAATGTGTAGTTTTAATTAAAAGTAGTTGCGGATTGTAATGGTTTCCTGCTCATAGACCGCTGTAGGCTCTATTCTTCCATATGTAAAAACTAGGCGCAAAGACGGTACGAAAATACGTCTGTAGAAAGGATAATGTTCAAATCTAAATCCCCCTACCTACTAAAAGACAGGTGAGAAGAATTTCCGTGCACAGTTGACACAATATACACCACTAATGTCTCCTAGTTAGAACAGTTTACACAAATAGTGGCTTGTGAGCCGCTAGTTATGTTACTTTATGTTTCTGAGCTGCGAGTCTGTGAGCAACATTCTCCCCAGTTGATTCTAAACGACGTTTCCGGTGAAAAGGCGGATAACTTACTCTTGTGCTTTTCTTTTCAGTTTAAAGCTCAAGTTTAAGAGTGGGTTGTCTTTGCTGTACCTACTGTGTTTAAGTGTTTGTGATCTTCTAGTGTTAATAAGAGATGTAGTAGCCTTGAAGCTTTAAAATAGCTTTTAAGCTTTATTTCAGATGAAAAACCAAAATTACTTACCGGTTACGAATAAATAACGATACTTAAAATTGTTTCCTAGGAAAGCGGTATGCCAAGGGTTCATGAAAATCTGTATTTTTCTAGTTTTTGACATTTACATGTCAAAATACGGTCTGTAATTGGACAACCGTTATCGTGTGTCGTTTACCGCTTTCTTAGAAAACTGAAGCTTAACGCAATGCGCCTACGCCTCTGCGGGCTTTTATTCTATCTATTATAATATATCGGATAAACTAATCATTTTAATGGAGACGAAGTACTTAAAAGAAACGAGTAAAAAAAAATAGTTTTAATTCGGAGTATCTAAATGTCCATATTCAGGTTATTAACTAATTAAATAGTCTGAATGAAGCGAATTTAATTTACTTTTTTACTCATATCTTTTAAGTACATTATCTGAAAACTATGTTAATCATGAGGACATCAATAAAGATATTTAAGTACAAAAATTAAAGATCGTTGCATTATATGGTCAGCATAGAAAAAAGGCCTTACTTAATTAAATTTATACCTAAAACAAATTGATATCCTTGCTCAGGAAAATAACACGACAAGTGTCTAAACAAATAATGAGAACGTGCGTACAAAATAATTTTCTCTCCAGCATCTGGCAAGTCTCAGCCCTGAAACGCCAGAATAGTATAATTGAGGCACAAAGATGACTGTTATCTGTAGTCTAAGGCACCGCCAGGCAACCTATTCAGCCTCATAAAGTACTAACTTGACGTACTATGTTGTACTTACTTGAATTAACTTATTCAAGTAACGCGGTACTTACTTAGTTAGTAGTTAGTTCTATTAGTTGGACGGTTTTGTGTCAAGGAGTAGAGTTCAATTTCAAGTTACTTTATGCTGGATTTATTTGGAATTTAGGAGATCTTTTCTTATATTAACATAATAGGTAAGTAATATATCTACTATCCTTAGATCGCAATTTAGTTCCGAAACATGCAAACAAATAGATATTTTCGGAAAAAGTACTGTAAATCCTACACATAAAATTCAATTTGCGATACAACTTAAAATTCTATATTACTTTTTTCAATAGAACGCACCCGGTTAGACTGGAAGCTGACCCCAACATACTTGGAAAAAGGCTAGGCAGATTGATTTATTTTTTTAATAGAACACTGCCTACTAGTCGATCTAAAATTAAAATAATTTAAACGTGTTAAAAGATGTTATTTGGTTATGTAGAAACAACATCAATTGGAAACAAGTATTTGAATATGGAATAGATTGGAGTCTGTAATGCAGTGATGTCACAATCAAGTGTCGGTATCACGACAGTCTTATTAATTGATGTCCCTACAACAGACCCTTGTCTTATATGGGGACTGGGGAGGGTAATGTTCCGTAGTGTGGACATTTAGGGGTTAATTTGGCATAACGATAATGATCCGATGTATTAGGTACTTATGTTGAAAGAAGTATTTTAATCTGCAATTATCAAAGAAAAGTCGTTACGTATTAATTTTCCCATAACTAACTAACTTTTTACTAACTTCTTCTTAGAAAAATTATGTACGGCTTCAGTTGTGTTTTATTTTAGATTGTTTATAAAAACTTTATAGGTAGTACGTAAGACCGACAGCGAGGCTTTGTTTTACTTTACAGCAAAAACTGAAAGGAGTCAGGTAATATAACCATTTCAGGCAAAAGTGTGTACTTTACGAGAGAGTGCAAGGTTTCTCTGCCCTTTCAGCCGAGACTTTATGATTTACGTAAGTAAATTATTTATAAAAACATGGCGCAAAAAAAGGAATTCGTAAATAAATTAGACGTTTAGCCCTACAAATCGTTTATATTTACATACGCAATTGTACACGTACTAAATGTAATTCAGTAGCACCGCCAAATTCCCTAAAACCCAAAACCACCCTCATCCAAACAATATGAAACGACAAAAACAGGAAACAGAACGTTTACAGGATTGTCGGTGTATAAAAAGCGATTTTCTACATAGTCGGGTTGGCGGCGTAATGGGCCGCGCAAAGAGTGTCGTCCGTATTTCGCAGTATCGAGTTCTCGCTTTCTCTCTCCAAATAAATTACCACCCAGATTGACCTAGAAAGCTTCTGGCTGTGCGGAACAATGATCTGCACTACGTACAATAAAATCAGTTGATTTATTTACGGTTGCTTCTGAAAAATACTGCGACGGACTCGTTGTGGGCGATAATCGTTTGTTTCGTATGCCCCTTATGTTGGTTGACACTAATCTTATGTCTGCTTTACAGTTCGTAGAACGACTCGTAAATGGGGACAGAGATAACCACGAAGCGAATTATACTGTCGCTCACAAACTAAATAAGTATTAATAGGAATTAAGCCAATTTGCCCATGTATCTGACAGCTAAAGTTTATGATTAATTGCGATTTGCGACCTATAAACTAATATTGTTGTCGTATAAAAGTTACCAAAATCTGGCACACGTTCAACGGCGTTTTAAAAACTTTTTCACGGTATAAACTACGAAGCCAATAAATTCGTGTTAAAAATCGGATGTAACCGTTTCGTTATTTTTGTACCAATATCTAAGTAATTCGGTTATAATTTTAGTTATTTGTAGCGTTGTATTTAATTCCGAATGCGTTGCGTGACGCAATTTTCTCGTGTATTTATGGCAAATGCCGGCGTGAAATATTTAGAAGTTTTGTCGTCTATATGGAAATAACAGCTGAGATATTTCTTGGCTTTCTGAGTCCTTGGAAGCCTTAACAAAAGAAAACTTTGTGCGCTAATTTCATAAAAATGTCAAGTATGATATCTGTATCCTTCTATTCCTAAATAATAATTATTTAGGAATAGAAGGGAATATGTTGGTTGTTTATTTTGCCGGCTAGTTGTGACTTACTAGGGCTGGCTCGGGAAAATGAACCAATCAGTGTAGAGTAATGGATTGCTAGCTACGTTATTCGTGCGGCAGTTGGTTGACCGTCTTTCATGTTTATGCACCACACCGACTTTTAGTAGTTCCTCGTACATCGTATAATGGTAGTTTTGAATTCATATGTTTTGAGTGAAAATTAAGAGTTGTTGCTGCTTGTACTTTAAGTTACAAACTATTTCTCCCGGCTTCGCCCGCATGTACGTAACGTACTGTTGGAATTAAAAGTATGTATTTATCCAGGTAATAAACTATCTTATGCCTAATCCAATCCCTTATTTCACTTTTTCGTAATCTACCTCCGTGCCTAATTTCATCAGCAGTTTTTGAGATTTCGTGCTTAATCAGTTAGTGGGTGAATTTATAAATGAGTGACTTTACGCTTTTATATATATAGATTTATTTATTTAATACGGCCACATAGGTTCTTATTAATTTTATTTATTGTAGGTATTATATCGCAAATTAAAAATCGACTAAATACTTAATATACAATAGAGGCCTGACATAAAGGCCGATAAGATTTTACATAGTGATAAAAGCCGGACTAGGTCAATGATTTAATCAGTCGTTTGAATATCTAATTTTAATCAATAGTCTGTATCGATTACATCATTATCTAAATCGTTATCATTATCAATCTACTAACAGCTTGTTACGATAATCGTAAATAGACACATGAGGACGTCTTGAATAAAAAATCAAATAGAACGAGGTAATATCGAAAGCTTCAACAAAGCGGTTGTTCATCGATAAGAAATTCAGCAATTCTTTGAAGAAAATCGACGGTAATATCTCAATATATTTACAAGAAAGAAGAATACGCATTTCACTCACAACTTTTTAATTTTTTGTGTTTGTGTTCTTTCTTTGCGACATGTTTACCGCAAATAAATGGTTTTTATTGTATCATAGCAAGAACAAATATTCTTCGATAAAGGTGTTTAATTCCGTACATAACTCTGGGACTTGAGCGCATGAAATGTAATATGAATTATGTGTGCACAGTCCGGGAGTGTGGCGCGCGGCGGTTCGCGCCACTGACAGCGATACCGCTAATAAAGTTACTACGATGCTATCCGTACCGTTTACGTCATGAACTATAGCGATAGACTGATTGAGAGTATTGGTTGAGAGTAAGCGACGATGCGACACGATTCTAGACCAACAATTTGAATGAAACTTTCGAAGAAACGGTTCTACTAGACTCGCGTCGCGGTGTCGGTTCGCGCCTGTCTGCGGGGGTTTCATTTAGATATTTTTTTAATAGTTTATTATTATTTTTGTATTCAAGTTGAACACAAGGCCAAACGCGATCGTAACTTTTAGAATTTATAGAAATCAAATTATAAAACTCATCGTTACAACTCACTCAGAAAAATTTCATGATGTCTTGAAGAACGATTTCATGAAATAGCCATTCAAAAGAGTGTTCTGTACTTTAAGAATTGTATTAATGATTTTAATGGTTATAATTCTGTACGTACATTATTTGTTATCGGTGCGAATCATTTCTTGATCAGCATACAACCTAATACTGACCTGCGAATTGCAAAACACCCACTGCACTACACTGTATCTTTCATCTTAATAAGGAAATATTTCGTATTATTCATACTACAATATTCATCCGTTACTACAATAATAAGATGGTGATTTGTATTAGAGGAGTTTGTTCACGTAGCAACGTTTCCTTACAATAATTCAAATGGAATGGGTGTGTATTATACATGGCTGTTTCCGTTATTTTTTGGCGCCATTCCACAATTCTCAGTTTATTATCCGTTTTTGAAGAATTTCTGTTTTCTCAGCACAGTATATTTAGTCAAAAACCTTACATCACCGTTAAAAATGTTAAAGTTACGTGCAAAAGATTATCCCTAGTTTCTAAAGTCCTATTCTCTTTACCAGAGGTGACAATGATTATTTATTTTAATATCTTGACATATTAAGTTACCAAACACTCAGTTAAGGAAGAACCTTGCCTTTTTTTTATTTTTTAAGGCTGGGAAATCATCCAATGACTGCTCCCGCTCTGGGTGGAGCGGAAGGGAGTGTCAGACTCTTACTGACTAAAACCCATCCATGTTCCTTCCGTAGCCCTTTATGTTCCGGGGTAGCGGTAACCCTTTCGGACAATGCCGCTTAAACCTTGCCTAAATTAATTAATTTTAAATACAAGAACAACACTCTCAAGAGACAAAAACAAAATGTTAAATATGTATACATTGTTCTCTACCTACTTTTAGATTACAGGAAAACCTACAAAGAGTATAGAGGGTCTGAAAAAAACATGGTGAATCTCTCAATATTGTGCGTACAAACTTACTAACAGCTGTTGAAGAACTGACCGTGACGTATATCGATGTATGGGAGAACATGTACTTCAAAAACAAACTGAAATATGTTAGGATTAAGGGGGATTGTCGGAAAGGGTTACCGCTACCCTGGAAGATAAATGGCTAAGGAAAGAACATGGATAGGTTTTAGTCACTAAGAGTTTGACACTCCCTTCCGCTCCTCCCAGAGCGGGGGTGGTCATTCGATGGTTTCCCACCCTCAATAAAAAAAAAACTGTTTGTTAGGTGTAATTCATTCGAATTACGTCCTCATTGTGCTTAGCCTGACAGCTAGCAGCAGTTTATTAAGTTGGTTAAAGGAGGGAGGGGGGGGAGGGGGTGCGTTGGTTGGCTGGTTGGTTAAGTTGGTTGGTTGGTGGTTGGTTGGTTGGTTGGTTGGTTGGTTGGTTGGTGTTTAGTTGGTTGTTTGGTTGTTGGTTAGTTGGTTGGTTGGTTTGGTTGGTTGTTTTTTGTTGGTTGTTTGTTTCTTTGTTATTTGTTTCTTTTAAATTTAGTTAATACTAATGAGATAACTAGCTGGTCTGAAATAAAACACATGACCATTGGCGATAACGAACACGAACACAATTTATAAAACGAATTTCGCACAGTTTTATGTTAATTCGCGCAAGTCTTGGCACTTGTGTTTATGCACATAACTAATGACATGAATGACGCCATCGTAATGTATGGCATTGCGTTTTGTCTTGTCTTCCCATTGCGGACTTCCGACGGACAGCACATAAAGCTATCCCAATATATCAAAATTCATTGATGGATTTTCAACTTTATTACGAAAGAATAAGGTTCACGTTTGATTGGGAATATTTGACAGGGGATAGTTTGATGTGGTGGCGTCTGCGCACGTAGCCTGAAATAAGTGCACGCACTTCCATAGGAATTCAGACGGACTAATCCTATGTCTGCTATGCGGTCTGCTGTGCTATAAATAGACGCTGAACAACTTCCCGTAATTGTTTTAGGTCTTAACATATGAATTTGCCGACTATAATTGTGTTGAAGTTTATTTATACGGTATTATGATTGTCTATAACAGGTTTTATGTAATACTAGCTGCTCCCGCGCAGTCTGACCGGCTGCACGGCTTCTTTCGGTCGTAGCGTGATGTTACATAGCCTTTCTCAATAAATGGACTATCCAACACAATTTTTTTTTCAATTGGGACCAGTATTTCCAGAGATTAGCGATATAGGCTAGCTTTTTTTTTTTTTAAGGCTGGGAAATCATCCAATGACTGCTCCCGCTCTGGGTGGAGCGGAAGGGAGTGTCAGACTCTTACTGACTAAAACCCATCCATGTTCCTTCCGTAGCCCTTTATGTTCCGGGGTAGCGGTAACCCTTTCGGACAATCCCGCTTAACTATAGGCTAGCTGTGCCCACGACTTCGACCGCGTGGAATAGTGACAATGTTCGCCGTGATTCTTTAAATTGACATAGCTTTTTTATTTATGAACCAATTGACATGAAATAAACACTAAATGTTAAGTAAAGCTTACTACAATATATTAGTGAAAACTGCATCTAAATCGATATTTGCGCGCACAAACACACAGACATACAGAAAAACCGACAAACAGACAAAAAAATATTTAAATATAATTTCGGGTTCGGCATCGATTTAATAACAACCCCTGCTACTTTTGTTTTATGTATTTCCATTGTACAGACACCACTTTTCTACAATTTTATTGTATGTATAGATTTATACGATGAAGTAGGCACGCTGGTGTTACAGGGGATTTAAAAATAATTGGCGAAATAGTTACACCTCTGCCCAACTCCAGCGGCTATCAGGCGTGGTGTTGTGTTATGTCTATCAGATTTTTAGATGTCGAAAACTAAGTACCTTCAGTGATTTTTCATAGACGTTTCACTACGTACTGTTCCAAATTTGACACTATCTGCTGTATCTGCCGTTCTCAATACATACCTGATCAATCAAAAACTGCTGTCAAATCTAATGACAGATAATCCGATACACAACGTTAACAAATGTTCATGTCTCTTTAGTTTTGAAATATACTTATTACGTATTTTAATTGCTACGGTTAAAATACGTAATAAGAACGCTACTTACGAAAAAACAATGTTTGTCTATGTCGTAGGATAATTTGATACTTCGAATCTTCGCGGAAATCCTAGGGGTTTTGCGAAAACGCGGATAATTAGACATAGGCGAAAAATTATCAAATCTTACTGGACAAAGTCAGGATTTTTGCGAAAATACTCGTTACTATAGTAAGATTTGATGTGCTCAACACTGATTGGCTACAATTTTGCTGGCTGACTTCTAATTGGTTCCTAGTTTGCCGATGATTAACTTCAAGTATTGTATCATAGAGTTATGAAGGTTTAGAATAGGTGAGAAAGGAAAATCACTAAATTGATTTTTATAAACTTTTTATTGAAAATTTTAGTATGTATGTTGTTTTCTACAGACAATAGGAGATCTCAGCACTATGGTAGCACTATGGTAGCACTTTTATTTACCAGCGCTATGGTAGCACTTTTATTTACCACTTTATTTAAGTCCAAGTAGGTACACTATTTACGATAAAAAACAAAACACTTCTGCAATTTAACTCAGACACAAACGTAAACAAATAACGTGCGGCAACAAATGATTGACATTTAAGACGTCAACCAATCAGAGATGATCTCTTATTGAACGCGCTGACCGACCAATCAGCGTTCTTATTTCATAACAGCCAGCGTTTCGTTTCGCAATATTGCTATAATAACGAGTATTTTCGCAAAAATCCTGACTTTGTCCAGTAAGATTTGATAATTTTTCGCCTATGTCTAATTATCCGCGTTTTTGCAAAACCCCTAGGATTTCCGCGAAGATTCGAAGTATCAAATTATCCTACGACATCTATAAAACTACGGTTGTTAATTCTTGATCACTGCAGTGTGCGAGAACCCTTACGTAGTCAGCGGTATTACCATGTATTACGCAGTGGGCGGGTGGCATCATTGACGTCACGACGCCCACCACAACTTGCAGCTAGATTACTTTTTATACTTTCAACCTATTCGTTAATTTAGTCAGCGACGTTGCCGCTATTTTGTCTTTTGATTTTTAGGTTCATGTAGGATAAGTCAAGTTCCTAGCTGTTAAAACGCGATATTTTCTTTGAAAATAAAACCATATTTAAATATAAAGGATCATCTGCCTAGGCAGATGATCCTTTATATATTATTTATTTATTATTTTATTTATATATTATTATAATATGGTTTTAAATATGGTTTTTGGTTCAAAAAGGCTAGCCTTTTTCCAACTATTTGGGATCGGCTTCCAGTCTAACCGGATGCAGCAGAATACCAGTATTTTACATGGAGGGACTGCCTATTTGACCTACACAACCCAGTAACTGGGCAATACGATACCCCTTGGTAAAACTGGCTGTCAGATTTTCGGGCTTCTGACGACCCGTAACGACTGTCAAAGACGCACAAATGACAGCCGGGACCTACGGCTTAACGTGCTTTCCGAGGCACGGAGGCGTCTCGTTATGTAAAGATGGTCACCCATCCACGGCCAACCCCGGCCAGCGTTGCTTAAACTGATGGATCGACCTGTGCGGCTGTTAGTACTTAGCCACGAGCTCCTCTCGGATACTAATTTATATTAAAATATGATTAAGTTTCCCCAAACAGGACAAAGTGTAATTAGGTTTTCTATCAGGAATTTCTCAGTAGCCGCTTAGAGTCGGAATTTATGTGCAGTAAATTGCAATAAGCTCGTTCTCTTTTAACATGGAACTAAAACATAAAATGTGAAAGCGAAGCACTGATAGACGCCTAATTAATCTATCATCTAATTACTATTTCGAGGAAAACAGCCATCACGTTATTTAATATGACTGAAACAGAATAGCCACTGTATTCATGATGAATTCTAAAACAATACACAATGCCAACCTTGTAAAGTCTATTATTACCAACCCTACCATCCCCTAGCAAAAATAACTTCACCAATAAACTACAAAATACGTAACAATATCAACTCAATACTTGAAATATTGCAATTGATAGCGTGTGGACGTTAAGCCTGACATTTCAGGGCGTGGGCGTATGCATTAATCGGATTCCGACGTGGATATGAATATTCCAAAAATAGTATTAGGTACTGGACAATAGAATTTAAAATCGTAGGTAGGTATGTTTGTTTATATGCAATAAAGGACATAGGTGTTGTGTAGGTGTTGTTAAAGTTTATGAGATGTGTCTAAATGTTGGTGTATCTTTGCCACTTTTATGGGTAAGTTGGTAAGTAACAATTTAGAAGTCATCATAAAAATCATCGCCTACTTTACCATTCAGAATTAAATTACAGCAAAGCGTATGTACAGTATACACAACGCTTTGTCTTCTTTCGACTAAATTACTGACGACTGAAAGAGATTATTTTATAACGTTTATTAGTAAAGGTCACAGCTCATTAAAGCCACCCGGCACCCACCCTGTACCACCTCGTCGTACGGCGTCCACTCGTTGTCGACAGGTGGTCTACGGGTAGACGCCACGTTATCACCAATAAACGTCGCGCGATCAACCAGTGGACCTCGCCACTCGTAGTGCAGTGAACGCAAGGCAAGTATGCGAGCAGCGAGTTGCCATCGAGTGATCCACCCGCCGTCCGTCCCGTGGAGGGCTTACAACCGAGGCGATCCGGTGAGGCCATGGAATTGCAGTAGTGAGCGCACCCACACAAGTCCATATATATAAAGAATAGTAGCCGCAGGAGGCGAGGCGATGCGGAATGGGTGCCGGGTGGTTCTAATAAGCTGTGACCCTAAGGATGTTAGTGTCTAATGGTAGGGTTATTTATATGGCAACTTTTTTTCTAGTTTGTCACTAGAATGTCACTCTTCTGGGCAAACACCTACCCCATTCTTTGTAGTGCCTAATACTCGTATGTATCGGTAATACTGACAGCTTCTCTGCTTCAATGATTGTTATTAACACATTCACAAATTCTGCTTACATTTAAAATGAGCAGTTTAAAAACTTAATTCAGTCAACATACATTTTCTTGCAAACCCAAATTGAATTAACGGAATTCCATGAATTTCATAGCGATACGAGTACCTTTTACAGTATAATCTTATTAAAGGTCTTCCAATTGAAGCACTCTGTGGGCGGATCGTATATTCTGACATTTTCCTACGCGTGGGTAGATTTAAGGCTCATTTATACGAAGAGAGTATTGGTCTCGTCGAGAGGCGAGAATATTCAGACAGGACAAAGCAGGCGAGGCGGTGACGTGTGTTTATATTTACACTGAATTTAGAAAGAAAAATACATGATTTTGTCGTACAAGACTACAGTCCTTTACGTTATTTTTACTTATGATTGACCCCAATATACTTAGTTGGAAAAAGGCTAGGCGAATTGATTTATTTTATATCATTGTCAAAATCGCAGTAATCTTTATTCTCTTTATAATAGGGTTACTATTCGGTTGCTGCAATAACTGTAGCCTCGCGATTTTATTGAATCTTTCTCGCTGTCATTTGAAAGTTAAAAACAAGTTTTGTTTACACCGTTTACAAGGACACAACCAATAGATAGGCTAGACGAATATCGCCATTCGACATACGGCTTCATGCGAGATCGAGACTTTTTACACGTATCAACTTTCGATAATCGAGCATTCGGGGCGGGTGTTACGCCCCGTGTAAATGATCCTTTACGTAACAGCATCTGACATGCTACGTATACAGGTAGCACCAATAAGGATTTCCCGGAACAGACACTATTGTTTATTATTGACAGGTTCTCTATTTTCAGGTATTTGCTTTCAGATTAATTGGCACCAGCCATCATCGGTCTTACTTCGAAATTGATACCTTTGCAATATGCTAAACAATTATAGTTGGAATTTCGCTGAATATAATTTACTAACGCTACTATAATCTACTTTGTCATGTTTAATTCAATAAAGGTAATGTATTTAAGCTAATTTTGAATAATTCCCATTTTGCGATCCAAATAATATTACACAATTTAATATTAAATGATTGTGCTTCTGTCTGCGAACCTCAAATCATCCCTAACCTTACCTAACTTCAACCAATTCGACATAAAAAGAGGCTCAATTATTAAAAATAACTGCATGCATCATTAGAGGGTCAAAAAATTTATAACGATCAGTTTAAATAAAGCATAACTTGTAGCCATGGGGCGCCGATAAAGCTCACCACGTTAAAGTTGTAACTTGCAGCCTACAAGAAGAATTTTCTAGTCTATGGTAGCAAGGAATAGCATTTACCGTTCGGTATCGCGATTGGCTAGCAAAGAGACAACTTAATTCAAAGGTGGACCGCAGAGCGCTTGCATATAGCGCCGCTTGCACACAAGATGACACCTAAGTAAAAGCTCGCTGTTGGATTTTCACCGCTCGGCTCATCGTCGAAAGTTGGAACTACAACTGCGAGATTTTACTAACGTATTTAGGTGTTCTAGTGTTACTGGAAACAGGCTTTTCTCGACAGTCTTCAGAATCTCAAGGTCGCGTCAGAGGGTGGGTATTTTTTATGAAGGGCACAACGTCTACACGTTAGAAACTGTAGTACCACTAAGACATTGCGTTTAGTATATCCTAGTTCTATTTTACAATTCAGATTTCGAAGCTTCGGTAGAACCAGAATAAGCGATGATTATGTGGACTTCATTCAAATCAATCTGCCAAGCCTTTGTCCAATTGTGTTGGGGTCGGCTTCCAGTCTAACCGGAAGCAGCTGAAAACCAGTATTTTACATGGAGCGACTGCCTATTTGATATTATCCAGTATTATCCAGTTAGTGACTGGGTTGTGGAGACAACCTTACCTCTTGGTTAAGACTGGCTGTCCGATTTTCGGGCTTCTCGTAACGACTGTAAAAGATCCACGAATGACTGCCCGGACCAACGGCTTAACGTGCTTTCCTAGGCACGAAGGAGTCTCGAAATCCGAAGATGGTCACCCATCCAAGACCAACCCCAGCAAGCGTAACCTGATGGATCGATCCGTGCAGCTGTTATTACTTAGCCACGAGCTCCTTGTGTGGACTTCATTGCATAAATAAAATTAAAACAACATAACAAGTAATCTAAGAATTTCATACATTTAAATATTATGTAAATTGAATGTTGTAAAATCGTTATCACTCGTTGATCCCATTAATCGATATAAGGAAGCAGTATAATACAAATCAAGATACGAGAATGATAAGGTAGCATTTTCATTAAACAGTTTTGGTTATAAAATATGGAATAAATTATAATAAAAGTCGTGAATCTCGGGTTACATGAGATATCGTGTGAGAAACTCCGCTTAAGTCATAAAACTGTTAATAAAAAGAGATGTAAAATCACGGAATGTCATTAAGAATGAACTTAAACGCGATTCTTTAAGAGCCGCTTGGTGTAAAGAAAGCAGTGAGCGAAAATAGTGATTTTGATCACAGTTCGTCCCAGTGTAAGCTTTTTTCAATAAATCTAGTGCAAAACGTTGAGTTGAGGAGCTTTGATGGAAAAAAAACCGGTAGTTCGCTCGGAATTTTGAATATTGGAAAAACATTATCTTTCATCAAAACGTAAATCAGATAGCTTAAAACAAACATACTTTTTTCTTCAGTAACATTACATATTGCTATTTAGCAAGCATTAGTCTCAATACTAAACCCGTAGTACAACTACCAACACTAATAACATTCGAGTAGCAATCAGTCACAGCTCTACGACAATAAAACAATAAATAAATCTCAGTGACGACTTCATCTTGTTTTTTGTCGACATCTTGTCAACTTAAAGTTTTTTTAATCAAACAAAAAGTTGTCTTAAATGTTTGAATAATACATTTGTTCACAGATACATCCTAATCACGGCATTACGATTGACAAACTGATTAGATTAAATTATTCATCAGTCTTTTGTTTTGTTTTGATAATGTATCTAGGTACCTATATTTTTTAGTCAACTGCATAATATTTGGCGAATAAGTAAATTACATGAAAAAGTGGTTAATAGCCCATGAAATTATAGCCATTATGATTAAATTTTATAAATGTGTCAAGTGTCATTTTATTTCTTTGAGTATGTTTTGCTTTTTTGTTTAATGGCACCCTGTTTTTAAATACATATATGTATTCATGATTATAATTAAATTGTGCTCTTCTGTGTTGTGCTATAGCTTTTTTTTTATCTTTCTAAGTAAATTATATTTTTATCAATCAAAAATCACGAAAGTGTTTTTATTTATTCCCAATACATTTTGTCCGTTCATCATGCGAAACGTGTGAAATGTTCGTGTTAAAAAATCGCAAAAATGCTAGGTTCCAAAACAAAATGGTAATTTACACTCCATTCCGCAGTATGTCACAGGTCAATATACCCTTATCACCAAACAAGATATAAATAAACCCTTAGTTTCACATGACCTTTCTGTGGGTGTTGCTCCACTTTTGATGACCTTTGACCTTTCTGCTGGAAATACGTGGGAGTTTGCGGGAATTGCGGAATTCTGTCAGTAGGCGGCCATACGGCTGTATTGTTGTTACATCGAAACTTACCCACATGTGTAATTCTAGCTTTGTTAGCAATAAGGTGGATATGGTTGCTTACATGAGTATGTTGGTATAAATGTACGGTTACAATAATAACGTAGACTAGATGGTAAACTACTGATTAGGGTTTAAAATGGGCTACAAAGAGCTTTACAATATAAATTTCGAGAGTGCACAATTAACCTTCTACAATTATCTGAAGATTATTAATTAATATGACCATATATGCATGTATGTTATACAACACGCTATTTTCGACACATTCGACATTAAAAACATGTCAAATTGTTGGCGGTACAATTAAAAACAATATAATTCCGTGTTGCTATCACAACGAAAACGGATGAAACATTTAAGCCGACACGAACTAGATAAACACGTGATAAACTTTACGCGACGACATCAACAAGCAATAATATAATCGTTATCGATAAAACGTAGATATCTATAAATACGAAAGAACAAAAGGTGCGCGGGCGACGGTTACGACATTTCCGTTCTTTACATGTGTGACCGCCATATTAGGATGATATGCGTCATGTAATTTAATTTAAATTCGCTTAATTTGGAATTGCATGTTGTGTTCTTTTTGTATGTTGTTAGGTAATATTTTCTTGTAATTTATTTAATGAGGTATTATATACCTTATTAAATAAATGTAACATATAATAATTGGTATACCAATGATTAGATATACCTGTGGGTATACCTTAACCTGCCTAGTGTGTGAATAGGATTTCAGGTTACGTTATACCTACAGACAATAATTGGAATAATGGAAACAAATAATAAAAATTGTAATGGTTGGATGGTTGTACTTATTGTGGTAATTATTCTATTGTTACTTAATTTAGTAAATTAACAATAAACAAATATTGCTAAATTTAAAAAAATGGTCAGAAATGGATTGTAGAATGTGCCATCCGGAACTACAAAAAGACTGTAAAAACTAACAACGAAGAGCTTGACCGTGCAAAAAGATCCAATAATACTGAAATTAGTTTAGCGAAAAACGTGCAACTTTAACAATTTTAACAGCCGAACAACCAACAATAAAGAGCTAACCTTACCTAGTTTATACTTTAAAAATGTATTAGCTAAAGATGTAGGTACAAGCTATAAAATTCCCATTCGCAGGCTCGGGAAATTTGGCCCAACCGCCGTAGCAAGCGCAGTGTGGCCGCGGCAGTAAGGTATTTTACGACGTTCAGCAAATTGGGTCACTACAGACGGGCTGTTTAATTTACCATATAAAAAGTTTAAGCGTGTTTTTGATTATAAAGTTCTAACGTGAATCGTGTTTATTGACTCACTGATACTTCATGTTTGTTATTTTATTGCGCTCAATGTTGTGCGGGTCATTTTAAGGAAGCCATTTGAATTATTTAATAGGTGTTGAAATGACCGTGAAACTTGTTTACTGGGACATTCTTTAACATGTGCTTCCTACACAGTAAATAAATAAATAAATAAAATTAAAGAGTAATTTACTATGGGCCTGCAGCTTCATACATTTTGATCAACATTAATTGATCCCAGAAGCTCCATCAACCCTTGGAAACTTAATGAGTTTTTCTCGGAAATTCAATGTAGGAAGAGCAGGACAAATCAATGGAAGCTGAATTATTAGAAGTTGTGATTACATTTCAGACTGAGAGATCGAAGCCATAAGGATTCCAAGAATGCTCTAAATAGACTCATTCCAGACTAACATTATTAATTTAATTTTAGAACGCTCTATGATGTTGCTGTTAAAGTTTTGAGAGGGAAAATTAATACGTGTTTTAGTTTTCATTTTTTTTTGTTGGAGGATTTTGCAGTTTTTCATACGATACCATTTATATTGGGTCTAGCTTCTATGAATAATATAGACTGTAAACACTTAATTATCTTCTGTGTAATAAATACAAAGGTAGTAGCGAGAACAATCTCTCAACAAAATATAAAGGTAAGAGTCAAAGGAGATAATAATTAGGTAGATAAATAAGAATGTCGAGATTTCAAGATCTTTCGCAAAAAAAGTCGAGCTCAGCATTATGTAAAAATTGGAGCTTAAAATCAGGGAACAAAAAGTAAGATAAGTAGATCTTCTCCACAAGGTTATTTAGAAGTTATCTGCGGTCTAGATAGTCAGACGTTGTGAAAAAACTGCGGGATCGTTTTCAAAAGAATTATTAGGGAAAATCATATTTTGATATCAATAGGTAGCATGTACTATTGATATTGAAATCTTACTTTATTCAGAATTAAAATGAAATGTACAAGCAGAAGTATAATACCCTAACTTAACTAAAACTAATAAGAAATTAAAATAAATTGTATTTATTGATACAAATACTTTACATACATAATCTCTATATAGCTTTTCCAAAATCTACAGAACACCACGTGCACTATCCTTAGTATTGTACTCCTTTTGCGTAATTTAAGATCAGACGTTATGAAGTTCCATGTTCGTCATTTTGTGAAATCTAAACTTCAGTAAAAACGGCCAAATTTTGTGAAAAAGAGTTAAAATAATCCCGCATAATTAAAATGAAAGTCAATCTAAACTCTAACATAATGCATACATAAACTGTATGTTTTCAGCAGTTTCAGGTACTGCGCAGTTGTGAAGGAATGCTTCGGTCTAGAGGTCGCGACTGTGTCCTGTCTGACCTCTCTGCCCTGAAGCGACTTAATATCGTTGTATCAAACACATTATAAAACCATTAAGACTTATTTTCAGTCATTTGATTTTTTCAGACTTGTTTTAGAAGTTAATTGAATTTCATTTTCAGAAAACGAAGGAAAAACGTATGGATGCGGTGTTAAGGATGATAAGATGGGGTTATCTGAAAGGGTGTTTATATATATAAAATGAGTGACATAAAGCTTGAGGAGTAGAATCGGATGTATAAAAATAAAAAGGTGAGATCGAAGTGAGAACAACGACATAAAGGATATGTCGTAAATACTTATATAAAGAAAGCGTTTATTAACCTCTTTATTACGAAAAGAGGTTTGTATCCATAAGGATATGACAACCCCATCGTACCTTATCAACAATTTCTCTATAATTGAGGTTAATACTGCATGATATGGGATGGAATGGGACCAGGATGGTTTAAACATAGATGGACGAAGACTCAACCACCTAAGATTTGCAGACGACATAGTACTTTTCGAAGAAAACCCTAAAAAAACTAGAGAAAATGATCCAAGACCTAAACAGAGAAAGTGAGAAAATTGGGCTTTCCATGAATATCACCAAAACAAAGCTATTAACAAATTCAGACAAAGAAGAAATTACAATAAATAACCAACCGCTTGAATATGTAGAGGAGTACATATATGTACTTGGGTCAGATCAACTCCCACAATGATCAAACAGACAAAGAAATCAAAAAACGAATAGCAAAAGGATGGAAAAAATACTGGTCACTCAAAGAAATAATGAAAGCCACCGATCTCAGTATGGGCACAAAACGGAGAGTCTACAATACCTGCATTCTACCCTGCATTACATATGGCTGCGAAACATGGTCTCTCTCAAAACATCACAGAGCCATGCTGCAAGGATGCCAAAGAGCGATGGAGAGAAGCATGACAGGTATCAGAAAACAAGAAATAAAATTAAACACCTTTATAAGAGCTAAGACGAAAGTTACAGATAGATGTACTTACTAAGATAGACCAACTGAAATGGAGTTGGACAGGCCATATGCTAAGGAGCACTCATGAAAAGTGGAGTAAAATTGTAACAGATTGGTACCCTAGAGATGGGAAAAGGAAAAGGGGAAGGCAACCCAAGAGATGGGAGGACGAGTTAAAACTAACAGCAGGCCCTTTTTGGAGACGGGTAGCCAGAGATAGAACTCAATGGAAATTGTTGGAGGAGGCCTTTGCCAAAAGGCACACTGAACTTAGAGATATCCTCTAAACAGGAGAAACATATTTTCCACAACGATTTAAGTTCAGGATAAAGGGCTTATTGATTGATTGAATACTGCATGATATATAACACAAGCATAATCATTGAACACGCATCTTCACCCGGCCATACAACCGATCAAAGGTTTGCTATAATATTTTGAAGTAGCCCAACGTCCAAAATGTTCAACTTTAATTCTCTAATCAATGATTTTCGTAAACCACTCCATCAATAAATATTGCACATCTTCAATTTTGTCACAGGTAAAGCTACGGGAAAAAATTCCAACAAAATTGGAAGGATTTTTAGTGCGACTGACGACATGGCTAAAAAGGAGATTAACAGTAGAGAGTGGAGCTTAACAAAAACAGTTGCAGCTCCGACCCAAATCAATTTTATTCAAGACTAGCTTCCGCCTGCGGCTTCGCCCGCAAAATATGTCGACAAATTATACACATAAACCTTCCTCTTGAATCACTCTATCAATTGAAAAAAACCGCATCAAAATCCGTTGAATCATCAGTTTTAAATATTTAAGCATACATAGGGATATAGGGACAGAGAAAGAGACTTTGTTTTATACTATGTAGTGATAGGAAATTGACTAAAGTGACATTCAAATCACAATGCATATTATTACGCATATTATACATAATATTTCTGTAAATATTATTATGAATATTTAGATTTAAAATGTAAATATGTAATTATCCTATGTTGACGAATCTATTAAAATTATTACAATTCAGTGAAATCATGATGCGGTTTCCAAAACGCTAGACTGGACTGCAGAGAACCAAGGTGGACGTTTTGTAACGCTGATATAATCGATGGCGATTAAGGTCATGTCCTTCAACGCTATACGTATGATGTTTCGTATTTCAGTCTAAGCAATGTAGGACATATTGAAGTAATGTAGGACTATGATATACAGAATGATTTACAGTATATAAAAGGTAACAGACTTAAAGAAAATAATAATATTGCCCTACATGCTTCACTACATAGAATAAAGCAAAGTCGCTTCCCGCGTCTGTCCTAATGTCTGTAAGTATGTATGCTTAGATCTTTAAAACTACACAACGGATTTAGATGTAGTGATTCAAGAGGAAGGTTTATATGTATAATAACATGCTTAATATATTAAACAACTACTGATAACTTCAAGATTTCTAATGCGAAGTCGTAAAAATACAATTTTTTTGCCCTTACATTGTTTTACTACGAATTTATCGCCCACGAAGCCTTGGGCAAAAGCTAGTAAAAAATTAGAGGAAAAAGAATCAAAGGGCATCAAAAAATTCGTCCGCATCGCTGTCAACAGGAAAAGTGCCCAAACGGCTGCCACGTTGTATAGCGATGCTGATGCTTCGGCCAGAAAGCAAGCCAGTCATCTGGTCATCTGAAGAGACGACCAAACGCTTGACGATGACTCAAAAAACCAAATGGGCACTCGGACCCCATATTGATATATTGAGGGACATTAAAGCATTGAATAAAAAGGTTACCTCTTTATCGACATTGAACACCTTTTCTGTCAAACTTATCCCGTACTTCAGATGTATTTAAGAGGCTTTTGCGTTCGTTACTCTTTGAGAAAGGTTCTTAGTACTTCTTTACTTACTCTTCTTTTTTAATCCCTAGTTTTGTCTCCCTTACTTGTGTCCCCCCAAATTTAAGCGTTTCAACCTTCATATTAAACAGATTTGTCGGTCAAGGTTGGGAGGGTCGGCCCAGCTCATCTTTGTTGTTATTTTTTAGTTTAATTAGTTTTGTATACTGAGGAGTTTTGGATTCTATTTTGGCATGATGTTGTGTTAAATTGGGACTTAGAGCTTGAATTTATCTGTAGTTAGTTTTTTGTTTTTTTAGCTTATAAGTGACGTTGATTAAACCATTACTAATGTATAGGTATTATTTGAACATTATTTCCTTCATTTAATACATCTACCAATGATACTTTTGTTACATTCGCTCCATTCATACAACATTTCTAACCTTTGCTTTCGTCCACACATCTTAAACTACATCATTGAACATCAGTTATAAAAGAAAGGAATTGTAAGCCAAATAATGATCAATATACTTACTGTACATTCTATTAATTAATTAATATTACTGTACAAGAAGCGGTAAAGTCAATTATATATGACAGTAACTGTTCCCCACTATCACATGTCATTTGTCCCCGTAATAGGGCTACAGTGTTCACGACTCCATGACCGAACGTCTGTAATTATCGCACGAAGTGTGGAGAAAATGGCAGGTGTACGACAGCGCAAGCTCCATTCATTCGTTCCTTCGTTCGATTAGCTGTCAGAGAACTATCATTAGTGGCTCTTTAGTCTCTCGTAGACCGATTGACTCCGCCTCTAACATAATGCATCGCAACCAGTTATCGGTTATCTTGACTTTTTTATCTAGAAACCTCAATCAAATTATCGAGAGAGAAGAATTATAGAGAGTTGTTCTGTGTAGGTACCTACTTTTATAATCCACTTAATTGGATTGCAAATAGATTTTGCGGTTTAAAATGTATTTCTTAGAATATATTTTTGTATCGGAGATTTATTTAAATATTGGTTGCGTGCTGTTTAAATAAACTATACATTAAAAAATCTGTCGATAAAATAAGAAAATTCGCGACTATACATTCATAGAACACGAGAAATAAACAACAAACAAATTTACTTAAGCTTAAAACTTCTTAAACAACATAAACTTCGCAATAACTTCCACACAAGCAGAAGCGTCTGCTTATCTGCTTAACGTGTGGCGCAATGAAAACAAAATGAGTGAAAACAACTCGGCTTCATATCAATTAGCGCGGAGCAAACAATTACTTTCCGTCGCTTGCGAGACACTCCACAGACTTTGTTTTGTGGTTTACGTAACAGACACATAATCATGTTATTTGCGTAATCTGTTGCGACTCATTCATACATGTCTACTTGTTATTTCTCTCGTCGTAAATCGACACCAAAATAGGGAAACCACATTGTAAACAACGAGCAGGGAAAGCAACAAGTCGCGAGGGCGGTGCGCGATCGCTCCCGCACGACCTCTTCCGGCCTTTTACGACATTTACGATACCATCTATATCCTTATCCACCACCCACGAGTTATACGGATCAGACCCACTGATGCGTAATAACCACAATTTTCATATCAAACATACGTAAGCAACTTTCAGGAAATTGGCGGTCGCTTGAACTCTGTCAAAGCACGTAATTGCGTCTCCACCTTTTTCCTTGAATGCACTTAAGTTACCATTGGTATTATATAAAGTATGTACACGTCGTGCGCTTACTACGCCGTAGTCAAAAGCTTTGCATACGAGAAAAACAAATAGTGCTGTACCATTCGCATGTTGCCCGGCCCGACACTGCGCGAGAGAGTCGTCGTTGCGTTTGCAGTGACGTTCCATCGCTTGCAAGGGCGGCAAGTCAGCGATCATCGTGCCGAAGGATTTGTTTTGGTGTCGAACTCAAGCCGCGTGGCGACGCGGCGCAACGCGAAGTACAGACTGGCGCGCAATTCGCCAGAAAGGGATAGGATGCGAGACGCACGCATGCGCGAACACGAACGCGGGAAGCGATTTCTAGAAACGACTTCCGCAAACATGCGTTTTATAGAGCGGCGTGAGACGTGGCCATTTGATTTTTCCCGCTTTAGGATGCTTAAAGGATCTTTTTAAAATTAAATTATTGCATTCCATTAAACCACAAGACATTGATGTAGACTAGACAAAATCTTTCTTTGGAGTTAACGTAGTCCTCGGGTTCTAGCGAATGTGTCTGCCGGAGAAAATATTATTGTAAGTGAGCGCACTTATTCATGAGGAGATCGAAATTGGGCAACTGTTACATAAGACAGAGTTCACGTTAGTGAAATATAAACTTGGTCGCTATTCTTTATTTTTCTCTTTGTCTTTACGGTATAAAAACATTGACTATGGTTTATTTAGTTGGGTCACGGACGAGTTTTTGATAGACTACTAAGCGGTCTACAATCCTTTGAAGTATAGTTTAGACTACCAAGGAAAGCCTGCCAAAAGTCCTAAAATAGTTAGCGACTCACCATGAGCTGATGCAGCTATGTTTAAGTCAAAACTTTACGAATACTGCAATAGTTCAAAACTTCAAATGTTTAGGATATAATACTCTGCATAGCTTTCGGTTTATGCAGTACCTGCCAATTTCGTAACACATTCAATCACAATCTAAATTATTTTGAAGGATCTTGCTAATACATTGCTTCATATGTTCGAAACATTTGTCAGCTCTACAACGTAAATAACGCAAAGTTTTTTTAACTTTAAAACTGAAAGCCATTGCTACTCTGTGTAAATATCCCGCTGTATCGGATTTTAGTATTAAAATAGTATAATAAGTAGTTATTTGAGTCTAAAATTCTTCGAAGCCCTTGCCGTTTCCAGTAATCACTATAACGAAATAGGTCTTCGTATTACTTACGTTCGATGCCCTTGAAGTCTTGGTAAGGTCAAGATTTTATTTAAAATGTCTGATTTTGGGCGTCAGGTTTTAGTAGATTAGGTTAGGAAAGATGGATTGAATGAAATATTATATAAATAATATGCTCTGTTCTCCCGACGGCATAGCATGGGCAGAGGTGTACTTTATCATACACATTTTGCTAGATATGTTTTTGTCAAGTCTCATGAAACAGGGGGCAGCCTATTGTTATCAACCTACTCCGGGCTCCGGGCTGCTACTGACAAATTCCAGATAGAAAAACCCAATAACACTAACCGACCTAAGCATCGAACCCAATACTTTATGCTCAGCAGTAGCGCTGGCGAACACTAGACTAAAGGGCTACGGAAAGAACATGGAGGGGTTTTAGCCAGTAAGAGACACTCCCTTCCGCTCCACCCTGAGCGGGAGAAGTCATTGGATGATTTCCCACCCTCAAAAAAAAGGCAGGATACTATAAGCATTAAGAATGTGGACGAATATTGATATGACAGCAGATAGCAATAAATAAATGAGGCGTCATCCTGCGCCGACCACAAATTGATTGGGAGCTGGATGTTGAGGATTTTTTTTTTGAGGGTGGAAAATCATCAAGTGACTTCTCCCGCTCTGGGTGGAGCGGAAGGGAGTGTCAGACTCTTACTGACTAAAACCCATCCATGTTCCTCCCTTAGCCCTTTATGTTCCGGGGTAGCGGTAACCCTTTCGGACAATCCCGCTTAGGTTGAGGATATTCAAAGATTCTATATTAAGTTCTAAGTTTAACCATCAGATGGCTCTAATAAGCAGCTGATGAATATAATACTTTTTTTAATAGCTTCATTCAGAAAAATTATAGGGTCGCTTATTGCAATTAAGTTTAAAAGTGCATATTAATTTGTACCTAGAAACTGTTGGTAATAGGTACCTACAACTATATTTTTATTCAACGGTTTTAAATATGTTAATTTCTTTGTGCTCATGGAAGTTGAATTAAATTATAGGTTTACATCGTGTTATTGTCTCATATTGTGTGATTTTAGTACTACGTAAATAATTTCAAGTAAAAAGCTGTTTGTGTAAGAAAAAGGGAAAGTCAAGATGGAAAATAAATTGACTTAGTTGCTCCAATCTTCCCCACACGCGTTTTACATTATAAATTCCTAGAAGTAACCTATAAGTTATTAAATTACTTGGGCACGGAATTTTCCATTTTCGTATAGAAGCCTGTTTAAGTGGAACATTAGGTCAAGGATGGCTTCGTGTCCCGATGCCGGAGCCGATTCCTTGACTAACTCAGCTTCATTATTAACTAGTTCCCAAGTTAAAATGTTCTTTGTTATGGCCACAATTTATTGCTTAACTTAGTAATTGGGATTAATAAAACAAACATAGGTTAAGGCGAAGTTGAGTCGTTGTTGGCCGCACGGGGATTTCGGACGGGTAATAGCGATCATAAATTCGCCACTTGGAAAACCAGATTTTTCGTTTTTATTGCTGTTTAAGGCATTGTTTAACGTGTTTTGTTTTTTAATTATATCGTTAAATATTGCCACCGGAATCTTTTAATTAAAAGAGCAGAACTCCCACATTGTCTTTATATTGGAACCAGGTCAATTGCGTAACTAACTTATAATGGCATTCATTTTGACAGTTCAACAACATTAATTGCGTCATTTACCGGATCGGATTGTAATTAAAAGCGTGTTATATGAAGCACAAATTACTAAAAAAAAACAGTCAATAGGTTACGAAGGTATAAGTTAGAGGGCGGGTGTCTCAGCCATGATAAACCGCAACCAAGTGAAAATATAACATAAAGGCCCGTTAGACGACGCCGGACACACGCCGAGAGGATGCGATTTCAACGATAACATCTATATTAAGAAGGATAAGCGGGGGCAGTTTTTCACAATCCCCTCAAGATGATGTCTTGAATCATGAAGGTCGTTTAGCATGACCGAGATCACTGATATTACCCTAATATAAGTGTAGTGGATGTTTTACGAGCCATTCAGCTCGACGGCCACGGAGATAATTTGCGTGAACGTGTGATAAAATCGCCGGGTCCTTATTTAAGGCCCGGTTCGGACGAGCTGGCCCATTGTGCTGTTT
This sequence comes from Hyppa rectilinea, assembly GCA_951799385.1. Classification (NCBI taxonomy): domain Eukaryota; kingdom Metazoa; phylum Arthropoda; class Insecta; order Lepidoptera; family Noctuidae; genus Hyppa; species Hyppa rectilinea. The sequence continues at coordinate 9,539,581 of OX637314.1, forward strand.
AAGCGGCGGTTAAGTGGTGATTAGGAGGAGTACACATAATGTGATACGAGCCGAGATAAATATCAATAAGTAAACATGGGTTACGGTACCTATATTTATGGTTCTACATTGTGAATAATTTAAATAAGAATAAATATTTTGTTGTTGTATCCACTTCGACGTCGTCACGTTCACCGTGCGATTAGCATATACAGAAATGATACGTCAGAAGGGCTTTCCTTTAAACTGCCTATACAAGGTACCATTTTCAAGCTCTATACCAAAAATCAATTAAATAGGAGCAATAATTAAGTCGCAAATGATCTTTTTAAGTTTTTGCCCCGTTTGAACATGATGCAGCCTAGCAGCTGATTGTGTTTATACGCATAGGTCATTTACCTTAAAACGATTAAATTAAGTATAACCTACGATGCGTTGTTACAAGGTCAGTTTTTTATTTACAAAGGGTGGTTGCGTTTTACTCTGATTTTTAAGCTATTTAGATTGTTTGAAGAAAAATAAAATAAATGTTTGTTGCTCTTTATTTTTATACGGTATCGAATTAATACTAAACACGTATAGTATACCTACGTGTAATTTGTATTTGTAATTTAATGCCCCTCTGTCATAACAACTCTGTATAACGTCTCGACATCAATCGTGAGGCAGTAGCTCACTAGACACAACATGCTAGTCTTGTCGGATTCTCCGTTTTCTATAGAAGATGAGTGAACTTTACACCTTGTCCCCAATCATACCTCTATATGTTTCATCAGATTATTACGCACGAAGTACTACTTACGTCTACACTTGGCTATTATTTTATTCCTGTATACGGGCGAGTTTTTGCGCTGCATAAAAAGTTTAAAAAGACTTACCTTACTTTTACAACTCGACAAATTTCAATTTCAAAACCCAGCTTACCTGAAACAAAAATAAAATATTCTATTTAAATAACTCTTTAACAAATCCGAGTTAACGAACTGTAAGTGAGAATTTCCATAAAATAAATGGTGGTATAATAAAGAGCATCGCTTCAACTATCGGATTGAGCCATGGACACCGCCGCTTACGGGTTACGGGAATATTTGGTTTTATTTTCGATTCCAAGCGGCAGATCGAACCGTGCCGTTTCGAAGCAAAACGCTTAATTGAAAAATGCCTGTATTTTTCAATCTATTTTTGTTTCCGATGCTATCTATGAACATTGTGTAAATCTTTTTTATTGGACACCGATAAACGGTGTACGGAAACAAATATGTTTGCTGTGTATGAAATAGCGATGTTAGATTGTTTCTCTATGCGGGTTTTAAACATTTTGTGATTGTGAACAAAAACAGACAATTCGTTTACTTGTTACTCTGAATGAAAAAATATATCGTAATAATATAAGCCGAATGTTAAGGTTTTTGAAGCATCGTATTGATTAAAATATAAATTCTGCAAATACTAGAGGCGGTCCTCGTAAAAAAAATACTCAATAATAAGTAAACGCTTATGGGTTATCGAGACGAATACAAATTTGTAAATATAGAAAACATTTCTGAGTACTAAATTGTATTCGTAGGACAAAGGTCGTTTCGTCCCTGAAAGTCCATAAAGCAGAAAGTATGACCCAAATATCAGCAATGTTTGTTTAGGGCTCTGGTCCGTGGAACTTAAACCATTATTCTGGATTGTGTCGGTAAATGATATATGTCGAGTGTTAACAGCTTTTTATACCCATGATATCAATGATTTATATAATAAATATAAAATGCTTTTCGTTGGTAAGCGCAGCTAGTTAGAACTGTTGAACCAATTTTATTAAGTATATTCTATATTTATGACTATTTTTGTTATAAAATGTTCGTAATAGTCCGGATCAGGTCCTTACGAAAGGAATACATGAAAAGTTTCCGGAATATTTGGGAAAACATAAGTGCATTTTCTATGGGAATTTTAAACGAATAATTGTAATTTGGACAGGAAATTGTAAATTTGGTAATACCCATCATATATTAATCATAACATTTATTTGCGTCATTTAAAGATACTCATCAGCTTGTTGTTGATCAATGTGTTTGTAATATGGTCGTACTTTAGCCGTAAGTCTATATGTGGATATTAATTTTCCTTCCTTTTGGCATATTGCCCGGAACATTATCGCAATTCTCTCTACATAGCGGTATTAATAAAATGTTTTAGTTCATTCTTTTTCATTATTCACTGTACCTCATATACAGTGAATATAATGTTGGTATGGACAAGCCGCCGGCCAGTTATGTAATTAGTCTCAACAATTAGTCGCCCTTTCTATTATGCGTCAATTTAAGGCGAGATATTTGTCTGCTCCTATTTGTTGCTAATTAATTTATATGAACTTAGTAACTATGTGAGGCATTTAAAACAATCTGAAATTCCTATCGCATCGTAGAGTACGTTATTTAACTCGGTCATTACGAACTGAGAGCCGTGAGCGGCCAGCGCAAACAGTATTAAATTAAAGCACTAGGTCGCACTGAATTCGCCTGAATTTCACTAAAAGGTACGCAGTACCAAAGCCCAGTTTTGTTGACACATATCACATCACAATATGAAAACAATACGCCGCAGCATAATCCATATTAAACAATCAAAGCGGAGTGAAAGCCACCGACGTGCGCCACAATATGAAACGCCATTGTACATTGCACTGTCGGTGTGTCAGTACACATTTTTGGCGATCCCATGTAATGGGCTACGTAAATACGACTGCGAGCGACAGCCCACCAATTACAAAATCATTAATAAACACCCCGAAATATGAAGTGGTGAAATAATAAAGTCGGAACGACTCGCCGCACAAATTGTCGGTTGCCAGCCGTTGCTTGCGATTTATTCATAAAAGTAAATTGGCCACGTGTACCCAATGTTGGTTTATTGGATAGCCACGGTAAAGGGTATTATTATTAAAATATTGATCCTTTTTTAGGGGAACTGCTGTTCGAAGGAGCGGAGATATCAGATCATTTCGGAGATGTAGCACTGAATCGTGATATCATTTGGTAACTACGCAACGTTAATTCTGATTTCAGATATTGGTTCTTGGAAATTATAGTGAACAGAATTTCAGACGTTGCTTCTGGAAATTAGAGTGTTCCGAATTTCAGTTATTGATGGTTCTTGTAAATTGCGAACAGAATTTCAGTGATTGATTTTTTGAATAAAACACTCAACCACATTCTATGTTTATAAATTATGAAAATTAAGAACTTCAATACCAGCAAAGGCACCACAGTTCTTTATGTTCTTATTTCACAAGAATAAATTCTTAACACTTAAGAGGGTTGATAAATATATTGCTAAATTATTGTGTGGTGATAGTGACTCATTTTGTCTTGTAGTCTTTATGCTCACTGTATAGATGCATACAAATCCATCCTTCAATTCACAATAACCAATAGACAATAGAACATATATCTATCTTATCTATCTTCAAAATCTTTTTTATTTAGCTACATTGAAAGGCTCGTTATAGTATGAGGTAGCCAATAAAATAGCAACGAAGGCGATTCAATTTGTTGAGTTACAGAAAAGTGTTAGAAAATAATTCACGAAAATTTTCAATAATACATAAACATTGGGTTCTCTTGATTCCCATGAGTTTGACACATTATTGGATCACACTATCACGCCTTAGAAAGAATACGTCAAATTACAAGTCACCTGTATAAAACACACACAGAAGATCGTCGGGAAGACCTGTAGTGCTATACGTGCTACGTGTGCAGCGAGTTTTACGTGAGCTGCCAATAGTGTCAAACCCTAGCATTAGGTGGAATGACAGCGCAGTTCACCTAAGTTTTCAAGGTGAGATTTTCACAAAATCTACCGACTGGATGTAACTCGCTTAAAAAAAGGGTGCCTACACTCGGCAGTGAGTAGAACAAGTTTACCAGTGATGATGATGATGAATGGACAAAACCAGTTCTTACATACAAACGTAGATAACATTCGTAGCTTCTGACTCCGCCAATCAAGTATTTTAAAATTACTAAAATCGATTTGCCGGCAAAAGTTTACAAAAGCTACCAGTTTAAAAGGGTTTCCTAAAGTATAAACGCTCCCGCAGACAGTCGCGACGGAAGTGTAATGGAACAATATCTATGAAAACTTCACGTAAATTGTTCTAACAGAATCACGTTGCACCGCCGTCGCGTCGCACCTGTCACAGAAAGAATATACCTTTCGCGCCTTAAAGAATATACCTTTTTTTTTTTTTTTTAAGGCTGGGAAATCATCCAATGACTGCTCCCGCTCTGGGTGGAGCGGAAGGGAGTGTCTGACTCTTACTGACTAAAACCCATCCATGTTCCTTCCGTAGCCCTTTATGTTCCGGGGTAGCGGTAACCCTTTCGGACAATCCCGCTTACCCGGCAGGCTTGGCCCTTCATATGCTGACATCTCTTTGAGGCGCGCGTGGAACATATACGCGCCGTACGGCACGGGTCTGGTGCTGATCGGATGGTGAGTCACCCATTACTCACCGTCCGCAGGCCCGCGCCTACGGTGGCCGGGAGTCGTCACGTGGCTCCCGACGCCCGGGGCGTCTCCTGCGGCGGCTGGGACGGGAGGACCTTTCTCTCTCCCATCCCGCCACCTCCTTCGCGAGCATAACTTTTTCGCAGAAGGAGGTGACTGCCTCCCACTCCCTCTCGCCCCGGACCATGGCTTACACCAGGGCCGGGCGCGAGAGGTCGCCGCCGCCGACCGCCTCTACGAGGACACGGCGGTGCTCTGCCCATGCTGGGCAGGTTTGCACCGTGTGCTCTACCGTGTCCTCTGGGCGATCCTCGCAGTGGTGACACCCGGGCGTTTCCTCCCGCCTGATGATGTGCAGGAACCTCCCGAAACATCCATGTCCGGTGAGGACCTGCGTCAGGCGGTAGGTGAGGGCGCCGTGACGCCTCTCTAGCCACTCCTCAAAGAGGGGCCTTACCGCCGCTATCGTGGCGTGCCCTGCGCTGGGTTGCGACAGTCGCTGATTCCAGGCCGCCATGAGATCGCGCCGGAGGTCCGTCCGCTCCGCCGCAATTTGCTGCGGAAACGGAGTTTCCCCCCGGCTTAGTACCTCCGCGCGCCACTCGAACAGGCGCGCGAGGACTATCGCCTCCAGATCCCACGGCGGCAGTCCGGCAAGGAGGCTTGCCGCCTCGCCCGAGATCGTGCGGTACCCCCGGATAAGCCGTATGGCTACCACCTTTTGGGGCGCGTTCAGATAATGGGCGGCTCGCCGCCGCAGTGAACGCGCCCACACCGGGGCCCCGTAAAGGGCCATGGACCGCACGACTCCCGCGTAAAGCCTCCGGCAGGAGGCGTTTGGCCCCCTCAAATTGGGCAAGAGCCGCTTGAGGGCGGCCCCAGTCCGTTCCAGCTTGGGGGCCAAACGTCGGAAATGCTCCACGAAATTCCATCGGCTGTCGAGGACCAGACCCAGGTATTTCATCGTGGTCTCGACGCCGATGTGAACCCCTCCTACCGTAAGTTGGGATCCCGATGGTGGCCTATTCCGAGGCCCATGAAAGGACATGGCCTCGGATTTGTGCAAAGCCACCTCGAGACCCAACTGCCGGATCCTCTCAACGACTGTCACAACCCCGCGTGTCATCGCGTCGGCCGCCGCCTGATGCGACCTCCCCTGCGCCAGGACCAGCGTGTCGTCAGCGTAGCAAACTACGCTGACGCCGTCAGGGAGGTCGGCCCGCAGCACCCAGTCGTAACCGATGTCCCACAGGAACGGCCCCAGAACCGATCCCTGCGGGACACCGCACGACATCTCTCGCCGGTTCCATTCCCCATCGCGACCGGGGTAGATGACGGCTCTGTCCGTCAAGTACGCCCCGACTATTCGACGGAGGTAGGTCGGCACCCGGTGATACCGGAGTGCTTCCCCAATGCAACTCCAGGGCAGGGTGTTGAAGGCGTTGGCGATGTCGAGTGACACCGCCACGACGACCCTACCCTGGGACACCGCGTCCCCCGTCGTGAGGGCTCTAACGCGCATGATGGCGTCCACCGTCGAGCGCCCCTTGTGGAAGCCAAACTGGCAGTCCGCAAGGTCCGGCCCCGTCCTTCCAAGGTGCCCGACGAGGCGGCCCGCAATAATTCTCTCGAAGAGTTTGCCGGCCTCGTCGAGCAGCACTATGGGCCGGAATGCGGACGGAGAGTCCGCAGGGCACCCTGGCTTCTGTATGAGGACCAGCTTCCCCGTCTTCCAACGGAGCGGAAACTGGCCTCTCTCCATGCATGCGCTTAAGAGCGCCTCTAGTCGGGGCCCGAGAGCCCCTGAGGCCAGGACCCAGACTTTACCTGGTAAGCCGTCGGGTCCTGGGGCGGTATTCTTGGCCTTGAGCCTTCCAACCGCCGCTCTCAGATCTACCTCGGTCACTGCGGGGATGTCGTCGTGACAAGAATATACCTACTTATAGCTTTTTGTAGAAACCGAAGAAGATACTCCTTTTTTGGGGGTGGGAAATCATCAAATGAATCCTCCCGCTCTGGGTGGAGCGGAAGGGAGTGTCAGAGTCTTACTGACTAAAACCCATCCATGTTCCTTTCTTAGCCCTTTATGTTCCGGGGTAGCGGTAAAAAGAATATACTTTTAAATTTTTGTAGAAACCGAAGAAGATACTCCTAAGAGATGAAGAAGTCTTACTATTTTATTGTCCTATAGCCTGAGAATTAACCGGTCTACTTAGCTACGCACCACAAACCAACTAATTGAATAAGTTAAACATGAACAATATCAAACAGAATAGATTTAGTAAACTTGCTCACTGTAACTTAATTTAACCAGCTGTTAGGCATCTCACGGCTACATTAATTAAACAATAGATAACTTAATGCTTTAAGTACCAATACTATAACGTTATTAAATTGATAAGATTCTGAAATCCAGCACAATTCTGTACATAGTATAAAACAAATTTTGCTGCCGTCTGACTCTCTGTACGTTTAGGTCTGTAAGACTACGCAATTGATTGTAACGCGGTTTTCACCAATAGATAGAGTGGTGAATTTGTGCAACGAATATTTTTTCAAGCACTTCAGTTTTACTGGCTACCCACTTGAATTCAGCGCTAAAATTGACGCTCCAAACAGTGAAATAGACTCGTAAACATGTCAAGAATAAACTTTAGTGTTTGACTTCACAAATTCTTACGTAATTATTTATTCCTAGACAACATTCTAAGTGTAATTAGGATGGGCCCTATTTCGTTTTGAGTGGTTTATAATGCAAATTGTGATAGTAACTTAAATTAATATTCCTGAAGAAGAGCCATAAATCAATTTTGGAGCAGGCTCAAAAACCTTAAATCAACAATAATTCACCGCTTTACAAGACGTTTTGTAGAAAATACAGCACCGGTAAGTGAGAGGGCATTCGTTCCTTATCGTCCATTCTATGAATCACTTGAGTAAACCGATTTACTCTTAATGGAACTCCTACGCACTCCGTATTAGAGATTTACACCTGACTCGTTAACGCCTTAACTGTTTTCTTTCTAGCTATCGTAAAGATCTTTGCCTACCCCATAAAGGATAACGAAATAAATATTTGCACCGTGAGTATTTACATAGATATTACGTCTTGAAGATTATGTAATAAGATGAATCACTAAGCAGTATCGGCAAAATAAACGATTTATCTATACATAAGGAATATTTGAGAAAACGTAAGGAAAAATTAAGAAGTTTAATCCAAAGAACGTTACGCGTTAGGAAAGAAATAGTTTTGCCGTGCTTAGCAAACAAATCAAAGATACGTACGTTTTAAGCGTACCTCTATAAATATAACTCATTTTTCTGCATTGGTATAACCCCTTCTTTGCATCCATCATTCTCAGAGGAAAGGGTAAGAGTAGCCTATTATGATAATCTAAACGAGAGTTTCCCGCGGACAGAGGGCCCTAGCACGAACGTGTGACGTAAACGTAAATTCGGACGATTTATTGCATTCTGGTGTCAATTTTAGCGAAAAGCACAATTCATTTACTTCACAGACATTAATATCTAATTTAAACTAAATACTTGGAATGCAGGGAATGAGTATTAATAATTTTAAAATCGTTCGAATTTCAGTTGCGTTTACTCCTCGTGTTCGTGCTAGACTCACAGGGTAACAAAACAAAATCGCATCGGGACCAGTCCTTGGAATCAAGTATGTACATAATATATTCTGTAAAAGCTTAGCATCAAGAATAGTGCAAATACTGAGACAAGATAATGTAAACTAAACCATAATTTATTTGGTCTTTTCGAAGCGCAGTCTTGTCATTATATATTTTAGTACTACAGACACGAAATCAATTCCCTTGCAGACATTTCTGCCAATTTATGGTAACAAGTTTCAGTTTTACGATACGCAAAAATAACGGTACTCCATTCTCCATAGTGATGTTATTTTCTCTGGAGCCCATTTGTTGGACCACGTGGCTAATAAATTCTTGGAAATTTGCAAATATTGTTATACTAATTCCATGGAAATAGAGTTTTATGGCTGCTAGAAATGACGTCGTTTTGGCTTTATGAATAGGCTTAAATCCCAACTTGGTTGTAAATATGAAGGAACCTAGTGCCGTGGTACAATTAAAAAAATAAACGTAGAAACATTGGTACCTATTTTACGCATTAAATACGTCAATCAAAATTTAATTAAACTGTCAGATAAAATTATTATTTTTATTCTTCATCTGACGTTCGCTGATTTTAACAAACTGTCCAAAATGGCTTTTGAATCTGTCGATATTTTCCATTGAATTTCGGGTTGAATCAAAACGTTTTCAAGTATTTCAGTTTGAACGACGCGTTCAATAAATATTTATTTTACTTTTTCAGTTTTGTATCTGATCGTAAGTTTTTATTCCAACAATTATTTTTAGTGAACAAATTAAAGCTACTGCATTGTATTGGTTTGTTTGAAATTGCAGAGGATAAAATTTATAAACATTAAAAAAAAAAACCAGTAGCTAGGTAGAAAGACAGGAAGCCTGGTCCAACATAGTGGAAAAAGGCTAGGCAGATGATGTGGTACAATAGACAGTTGCAGGCAGATAAAAATACCAAACGTTACAAAAAATGTTGTTTTATCTACAAATGTATTGTTTTCAAAGGGTAAAAATGGAACATAACAACATAGTGTTCATAGATCGCTGATACCTGCACAGAGTGTGAGTATAATTAGACTGATTAATATCTGCTTGCGTTGCGTTAGCTTCATTTCAATCCGATAAGGAGTTTTAATTCAACATCCTGCTTTAATTGCAGTCATCAATGATGACGAGACACAATAATCATGATTACTAACCAATGAATACATTTGCAAAGCTCACCATGAGGGCACTTTTACATTATACAACGACTTAGGAACCAGCTCCATCCACTTATAAAAAAAATCTTATGAAATATAATTTCAAGGATAGTTTTCGTTTGGATCATAAATGCGCTCTCAGAGATTTTATCCGAGCATACCGTATTCATGACTGCTCACATTTCCGTCGCAAATTTTCCACGTTTGCTGAAAATAATTAATAAAGTCTAGGTTGCCTTTCCAAGTTTCAGTTTATTTGTTGGTCGGCCAACCGGTTAATTACAGTTTTATGTTTAAATTTTTTATATCTAATATAAAATGTTCTTAGTTTTATTTCTAGAAATTTCGTATAAATTCTCTAATATTTTTTAATTTTCTTAGAAATTCTCTGCTCACATTCCGAGTTATTTCGACTTTATATTTTTACTCACATTTGTTGTTACTTTTGTTAGTGGAACGGTTAAAGTTTGAGCTTTTGTTAAGTATAAGAATGTCTAATAAGAAGAAAAGAACTTATGGAATTTAGTCTACTCTATTTCAACAGAGCGTGTATTTTCTGAGTGATGTCTTCTGTTACTGTAGTAAAACTGTCTATAAAAAAATCCTTGATATCTAGACTAGTTTCACAAGCGTTTGTTTAACGTGGAATGTATATAGGTAGGTAATTATGTTCGGGTCAAAATCAAACACATTTATTTCAAATAAACCAATTACAAGCACTTTTCAACTGTCAAGGTTCGATCGGTCAGAAAGATGAAGCTACTTAGTTGCCAAATCCTACAACTGATTTTTAAAGCTTTTATCCTCAACCAATAATTACGCTGAAATTTTGCGCACATGTTTGGTTTGAATGACGATACATAGTTAGCTAGATGACGTCATTCTTAATCCAATATGGCAAATCTGCCAAAATGGCGGACTAGTAATTTTTTATGCACTTCCATAATATGTGTATCAAATAAAAGGTTTGCTGAGAAGAATACGAAAAATGAAATTACGTCACTCTAAATCGAACATGGCGGAGTCCCAAAGATGGTGAACTATGTTTAATGACAAAAAAGAACATAAACTAAAAAAAATATTAATACCAAAAACATTTTTTTTTAAATAAGCGTTTATTTAATTGTATTGCATTTAAATAAACGCGTAATAAAAGAAGAGATAAACTGCAACTTAAATTAAACCCACCATTTTATTACATTACACAATTTAAATGATATAAAAACTTGTCAGGAGATTTACCTGTGTAGATAAACAAGATCACAATAAGTAACTTGATATTTACAAAGGTAGATATATAAATTTAAGAAAAAAAAATGCTTTTTATAAAATCTTGCGACAAGCACATACAATTTTACCATTTAAATTGTGTAATACATTGATAGGTTAAGTATTATTTAAATTTTATTTTCTTCTTATTACTGCACTTAAATAAACGCTTGTTTAAATGATATATTACAAAGACGAAGACAAAAGGCCCTGTTTTTTACTAAAACACATTATACGAGGTGCAGAGTGATAATACTCACTAACAATGAAATAAGAGTCCCAAAAAAGCATTTCATTTTGTCGTTCACAGTGAAGAGACGACGAAAACATAAATAATGAAGCCCAATTAACTAAGAAAAGAGCGACTGCCACGGATTAGGGATTCTAGATGAGATATGCTGAGAAAAAACTGTTTTGTTTTCTTCTAAATGGCTGTTTTCAAATATTATACTGCACTGCTATGGTCTTAGAGACATATTTATTTAGACTGAACTATGCCTTAACATTATTTCAATATCTTTTAAATGAAAGAGCTTTTATTTATCTTATTAACAATTTATACATACTTAAATTAAATACCTAACTAACTATATACAAATAAATACAATAACAAAAATAACAGTTAGGCGTCGAAGTACTTAATTTACTCCACATTTAAAAATTAATGAGCATGATAGCAAATATTTCAAGGATATTTATAGCTAAATTAGAACCAACTGTTTTTTATTGACTTATTTTTGAATAAATTGTTGATTGAAATTGTTGATTTCACAACTTATTGCGATTTCAATAAAATGTTTCATCAGTGTAATTAAACAGGTAAAAGGGAATTATATCGATTAACTTTTTTTTAAACAATTTTAGGCGTTGCTCGGTTTGTTTACTTCACATGTATTATTAGTTTAAGTTATGTTAACTACATACGAGTATGTCAAAGTCAATAGTATCCATCATAACTAGTCCTACAAAAGGAGACATTTTTTATTTGGTGTTCCAAATTTAATTAAACATCACGCCTGTATTACTTGAAAGGTTGGACAGAGGTGTACTTATAGTATGTACACCCATATTTTACCAGTTATATGAGCATATTGCTTGCTATCAACCGGGCATAAATTCAGACTCCGGGCTGGAACTGAAGGATTCTAGATGGAAAACGCCTCAGGAGGAATTGGGTTCGATTCCTGGGTAAGGTAAATACCCAGGAATCGAACCCAATTCCTCTGAGGTATTAGGCAGGCGGCAAAGCCTGCCGGGTTAGCGGGATTGTCCGAAAGGATTACCGCTGCCCCGGAACAATAAGAGCTAAATAAGGAACATGGATGGGTTTTAGTCAGAAAGAATCCGACAGTCCCTTCCGCTCCACCCAGAACGGGAAGGGTCATTTGATGATTTCCCACCCTCAAAAAAAAGGCATGCGACACATAAAAAGCGATTTCACATCTAGTAAGAATTACCGAGTATCCGTGTTTGTCTCCAAGGCCTGTGTCCGAGATATTTTGTTGACGTAACTCGGATGCCTGTCTTTGCGTCTAATTTGTACTTGCACGGGATTGCGCTTTAAATAATAAAACTCAATTATTTTCTGCACTATTTTTAAAAGAGACCATTTTTCGTGGCGCTTTTTCTTTGTTTATCGCGTTATGTAATTTCGGTGTTGTTCTCTGTGAGGTTACGTGCCGTGTTTTAGATATAAAGCTTTGTGAAACGAAATATATGTAAGTACTGCTAAAAAGGTAGGAATAGTGAGTAAAGAGAATAATAGCATTAAGAAAGGAACATATTTTATTTGGGACTTGCAAATGACATACAAACTGTAAAAACAAGCATTTAGAACTAACAAAATTAGTATTAAAAACAAAAATATACAAATAAAAAATACCAAAAAGGATCCTATTACCACGCAAATGTGCGATATTTAAAAAGTAAATACTGCAACTCTGTTATTCTGATACACATAGCGATAAGCCTAAGTATAAATTATATTTGATTCAGGCACAGACAACACGTGTTCTACGCGCGCCTCTAAGAAATGTCAGCATGTAAAAAGGGGCCCGCCAGGGCCGATGTCCGCCGAGTAAGCGGGATTGTCCGAAAGGGTTACCGCTACTCCGGAACATAAACAGATAAGGAAGGAACATGGATGGGTTTTAGGCAGTAAGAGTCTGACACTCCCTTCCGCTCCACCCAGAGCGGGAGGAGTCATTGGATGATTTCCCAGCCTTAAAAAAAATAAAATAAAAGAGAAAGCCTAGAGAAAACTCACATTTTCATTAACGATAGTGAAATTACATAAATCAGAAATATATGGAATTGCGGCTTTAGAAATGTCACGTGGTCAATTGTTTTCGATCGCCAAGTGCTAGACAATGTCAAATTGTGTAATGAAGCTCGCTGAGATAACTAATTGTTCGATCAACAATGACGATCGACGATAACCCGTCCTCAAAAAAAGAAGCCACAGACAATAAAGAGTTAATTACGTCTGTAAAATCAGAGTTCTATGGTCCAGTAATATTGATCAAGTTTCAATATAGCTACTAGTATGTTTGTAATCTTATATCCAACAAGATGATGTAACACAGTATTAATATGTCTTCTATGTATGCTCTCCTTTTGAGAGGCACATCAATTGTCGTAAACGGCCTTTTCATAGTTACCGGGAATCAACCTCCTTGGATATTACTCCCTACCAGGTACCAGGCACACAGCGATTCACAAGAGATAGTAACTGAATCATCTCTTTGAAGATCCAATAACACAAACAGCTGAATAGGTTCTTGCCTGTGTAATTAGTATCTGCGATATGATAATATAACGTACAGTTTACCGGGAACTAATTAAGGGATAGTGGTCTGTCCATAGAATTACCGACCAATCGACTAATGACGTTTGTAATTGGATATGTATTGCATTCCGCATATTGATATCGGCTTGAGGGATTACTGCGTCTGCATAGCAAATGATGTGTGTCTAACGGTGGTAATTATAATGTTAATTTAAGTGGGGCAATGGAGGGGAATGAGTTATAGCTTTAATGTAACTTAGAGTTCCATCACATAAGGAAAATATCAACAAACTTTTAATATTTTTAAAATCGGATGTACTGATTTTTTATTAAAATGTATACGGTTATTTATTATTTTGCATTCGGTACGGCTACGGCTACAACAAACGGCTGCAACAAAACTACGGTGTCCATTCTTCATTATGGGTTAACTAGCATTATCGAGTTGTGTGACCTAACAGCGGTAGTAGTATAAGGAAAGAGCGTATTATAGCAATCTAATTTGAGATAGTTTGTTACTTATTGGCACTCTTAAGTAGCTTAATAGACGTAAAACTGGATAAAGTCTTCACGCCTCCAAAACACCCAATTCCTCCACATATTATTTAGGTATCTCAAAAATAAACCACAAACAAAAAGGTTTTTGTAATAAACAAAAAGAAAGTCGTACTACGCATACCATCTAGCTAGAGCCGTCCAATCTCTTCCGACTACATCTGTACTAACAGACCCGACAGCACTCGAAATAACGGTATTATAGTGTTAAGAACAAAACAAAGCTTTTCTATTCTCTCCGAGGTAATCACGAGACGGCCCGAGTATTACCGAACCATAATTCTGTCCAATAATCCTTCACGATGAAGAGTTGAATAAGGGTGACGTGTTATGGCATATTCCAGAGCGTCGTTTCCTCAATTATTTGTCTCAAAGTTAAGATTGACGCGTTCTACCATTGGCTTTTGAAATTATTTCACTTTGAATTTAGAACTCTTTTCATTGGCCAGCTACAAAACATGGCTATTTCGATGTTCGAAGTTCGAAAATCATAGAAAAATAACGAATTGATTTTGTCGAATCGAAGCGATCAGAAGCTTGTATTGGATTTGAAAGAGTAAATGCGATTGGTTCTCCCTCACCCCATGGGATTTGATCCCATCATTGACAATCTGTGCCGTGTCTTGTACAACATCAACTCAGCCACTTTATATCACAAGTGTAACGCTTATGTCATCATTTTTATCTTTAGCATGTAATCTGATTTTGATTAGTATCTTATGTGAATAAATCGCCCAACATATCCTGGTCCTTTGTAATCGCGCGGCTTATCAAGACACAAAGCAATAATATGGAAAATTCAGAACGTTATTTAGTTTCCTAATTCGCCGCCTGTCAAAATATACTGGGCATGATGTGTGTTATAAATTGCGTGATGTAATTTCTGCTTAGGGATTTTTTCGCCACAATATTGTGGTTAGTATGTTTTTGCTCTAGTCAGTCGTTTTTTTTTGCAAGCAATTTGTATGAGATATTTTGGCGGGAATAATGACTACGGTTTATTTGGCAACGGAAAACATTTTGTAGTGGTTCGTGGGAATATTTAGGTCATCATTATAGAAAATGCTATTTCTAATAGGTAATACCAATCCAAGAACATGTGTCAGACTATAATAACTTGAGTGCGTAGATCAACCCATATTTTACCTATAACGCACATACTGTTCTGACTAGGACTAGGCGATTAGAAAATCCAACGCGCACTTTGTCACAGGCCACAGCCTAAATTCGCTAGGTTTTCTAAGCAGAATGTCCGAAAGGGTTACCGCTACCCCGGAACATAATGGGCTAAGGAAGGAACATGGATGGGTTTTAGTCAGTAAGAGAGAGAGTCTGACACTTCTCTCCCGCTCATTTGATGACTTCCGATCCTCAAAAAAAAAAAGCTTTATTAGCTCTCTCATCCGAGTTTTAACGAATATCCGATTATATTGCATGCACTTTGTAAACAGAATACCTCGAAATTTTTATTATGAAACTGTAGTTGGGGTATCATGAGAGAAAAGTCCGAGGGGAGGATGCTTCCCTTCCGGACTAGGTCAAGGGTCACTGAATCCTCTGCTCGGCAGGGGATGCCTCCGCCCCAACGTATATAGGATAACAATAATAGCCCATTGCGGCCTCATTACACTATTATATTGGACCACTTATCACGCGCCACATTTCATCATTTCGAATGGCACATTTACACATTAATTATTATCGTGCGTCACTTATGCGACGTAATAACGTTTGTAAACAAGTAATCGTCGGTTGAAATAGAGCAACAAAACGCGCGGTATGTGATAAAGTAAAATTGTGGTTTGCGCCTGCTTGATATCAAATATTTATGCTCGAGCGTGGAAAGCCGCGGGCAGCGAACGCCTCGCAATGGCGCGGAAACGGTATAAAGCGAGCTATCCGACTACAAATAACATTTTCAGTGAAAAATATCATTGGGAAACTGACAATGTTTGTAGTAAAGTGGTCTTGAAAATGAATTGACTTTTCACCATTTACCCGACGCCGTCAAACGAGCGAGAAGCGCAATTCCACACATTTCGCATTTCCTCGCCTCGCTCACCTTTAAATTTCTGAATTGCTCCACAGATGTATCTTTACAAGATTACAGCGCAGAGCAGAGAAAAATCTCCTAAAACCTCACGATTATGCGAAAAATAGATAAAAATCCTTTAACCGACATAATGCGCACCTAAATCCGGCTTATCGTAAACCCTCTGGTATTTGCTCGTTTCTGAGAATTATTGATATAATAAATTATTTACATCAATAGACTGAAGAGTTTTACCGAGAATTTTCGCAAAGTAATTAAGGGGTAACATTAACCGCTTTCAGCATTAATTAATTCGTTGTTTATTTGTTGATATAATTAGTCGATAAAAGAATGTTAAGTAGTTTACGACGGCTCTAATTTACGTGACGCAGAGTACGAGGAGCTGATGTTTAGCGGTTAAATATAAATTCCGGCGGCGTAACAGAATATTGCCTTCATAATAAGCCTCTTCTGGACGACAAGACATTTTTATTCGAGTCTCGTTCTCACTTCATTTTATTTTTAGACAGAATACCGCCATGCAAAATCGAGCTTTTCGGTTGTTTAACTACTGAAATCATTGCTTAGACGGCGGCTGAATTTTCAGTACTGTTTTTTATGGCTCTAGTTAAATATTTGGATTGAATTTGTAACCTACCCGGATAATGCAGGGAATATTTAGTACTTTTTCGTTAAAGTAATGGTAATGGATCATCACTTTATAATAAGGAAAATCTCAAGTAAAATAATTGAGACATCTTTTTAAATATTTACATTAGATTACAGTCAACTATACATAAATGGACAACCATTTATTTATAAGGATCTACAATGATATACTATAAATAAATGGAAAATCAACAAAACAGTTAAGTTCCAACCCTAGACGCATTTCCTTGGAAATGCTGGGCAGACTTAAAAATCTTTTACATGTTCCTTCCAGTTCAATTTCTTCAGCAGTTGCTTCACTTGCTCATGTAGTTTTAACTAGGAAACCCCATTTCTTAAAGATCTCGACCGAACCTAATTCAGAGTTCACGAGAGACCAAAGAAATTCAAGCCGTTTACGAACTAAAGTCCCAGTTTTAACATTTCAAAGTGCAAACAAGTCTGTGAAACTTGTTCCTAGTTGTGGGACCACACGGGACGTGTTTATTGCAAATAGGAGCTCAGGACGGTAGTGGGACTAAACTAAGCGGGGATTTCGTGCAGTGTGCGCTGGGCCTCGCGCCTCACGTCTGTTATTATTTTATTTGTTTGATGGATATTGCTTGCATCTCTTAAAAGTGTATGAACGAAAACTAAAAGACTCGGAACCTTTGAACTCTGTTTGTTTTTCTATCAGGTAATGGATAGATTTGATGATATGTGTCTGCAACACACTGATACAACATGGTTGCATAAAGAGCTCAGTGTTTATTTACAGATTGATGGTAAACCATTTCGAAGAGTCATCATCTGCCTAGCCTTTTCCCAACTACGTTGGGGTCGGCTTCCAGTCTAACCGGATGCAGCGGAATACCAGTATTTTACATCGAGCGACTGGCTGTCTAACCTCCACAACCCAGTAACTGGGCAATACGATACCACTTGGTAAGACTGGCTGTCAGATTTTTGGGCTTCTGACGACCCGTAACAACTGTCAAAGATGCACAAATGACAGCCGGGACCAACGGCTTAACGTGCTTTCTGAGGCCGTGCAGGCTGACCCATCCACAGCCAACCCTGGCAAGCGTAGATTTACCTGAAGGATCGACCTGTGCGGCTGTTAGTACTTAGCCACGAGCTCCTCTCGAGTAAACCATTTAGAAGAGTATCAATGCTTCATTTCATTTTGGAGACAAAGGATTGTTGGCGCGTCGGCATTTAAAGATAGATTGCCTAAATAATTTAATATACTACGGTGTAGCTGGATGCAAAATACGTGCATTGACGAGGAGTTCAGGACATCAGTCCGTATTACCTTACACCTAAGGGCATTATTGCACTGACGATTCGCTACTGTTTCCAGCTTGGCGATTTGTGAACGGGTGCTCTTCGCATATGCGCACTCTGTCTTATACTCTTACAATAGCTCTCGTTACGCCACCGCAGCGAATACATTGCGTACACGTGGCGTACCCTCTACGTAAAACAGACAATCGCCTAGCTGGAAACATGCTCTCAGACAGATCACCAGTGTGGTAAGACCCTAATAGCTTAATTTACGTTTCCCTTAAATTCGTTAAGTAAATAGTCTAAGTTGTAAATAGGTACTAAGTTGTAATTAGTCTCTCCTATTCCTATAAAACAGCACAAACCTTAACTTTTAAGTCAGTAGAGTCAACCATGACTTATTTAATGACAAAAGATGACATCAAACAAAACAAATGAGCGATAATAATTCAATTTTAAAATTAAACAAATAATTAACTTAACGTAATGTTGACTGATGAAGATCTTAAAAGCTTAACGATGTTAGAGTTTCCTTATAATTGAGAGACGTGGCAAATATTTGTAATCGTTACGTATCAAATTAATTACACAAAGGGATTAGGGTACTAATATAAAGGTATGTTTAAAAAGAAATGTGTAGGTATCCTATACATACTGTGTTGAGTGCATTGTTCCGGTTTGTGTGTGTGTGTGTTAAATGCGAAAGTCAGGATGTTTTTTGTTCGTTTGTATGTTGTTACTAAATGACTGGAATATTTATTTGAATCTTCTTCTTTTAGTGTGGTTAGTGACTAACCTGGTGCCTTGAGTTTTTTTCAGACTTAGCTTCACATGCTGTAGAGAAATATCTCTCAGACATGCTGGTTTCCTCACGATGTTAATATAATAGATATAGAGACAAGTGATAATTATACAATACGCACATGAACCCGTAGAATCAGCAGTACGTGGCTTGGGTTCGAACTCGTGACCTATGACATGGCAGTCCGACGGTTACACCACTAGGCTATCACAGCTGTATTGTTTGTGTAATTTTTAATAAAATTTAGGGTACTGTTAACCGGGTAGGTAAAACCTTTTTATATAGGTTGCCTACGTAATAGTATAAAAAACGTTTGTCTTTTATCGTAAAAACTAACAGAAAATAAAAGGCGAATATACTGACATGTTTTGCGATTAATTACCTACTGAATTAAATTACCGGCTGACAGTCAAGTATAGAATTTATAGCACGTTAGTACAAAGACAACTAGGTAAGCAGATATCCGTACTCGGACACAAAGTTCCACATTTTCAAGCACAAAGCAATAAATCGATACTGGACAATAACTCAAGCTAGAATAACGTTCAAAAGTCGACTATAACGTTGGGAGTTGACTACTTGGTTTATTCAAACAGAACGGCAAAAGAATTAATTACTTAACCGAGTGTCGGGACTGAAAGAACTTCCCGGCGCCTGAGTTACTGCAGGTTGGTGCTAGGTACCGTCAAACAAATAGATAAGTATACACTGTACTCACTACTTTTAAATAATGATTTGACAATGCTTCTTTTTCTTGTCAAGTTGATGATACATGTAGGTATGGTTTTAAATTATTTGGACTCGAGCAATCAAATTTTTATGACACTATTATTTATTTATTCAAGATTAAGTTTAACCAAAATGCTTATTTGCTAGAAATAATGATGGCAAAAAAAATATTTTTGTAAATTGATTTTAATAAAACATGTTAAAGATAATATATATTTTATATCTAAATGAGTTCGGGGTTTCCTATCCGACTACTCTGTGAAGTAACAAACTGAGAGGTCTTTTGACATTATTTTGATTATTTAGGGACTCTGCAAATTAGTGTCTAAGTTAGTGTCTTTTGAAGAAAGTACAACACAGGTTTAAATGGTCCTCTCCAGTCCGTGCACTTATTTGTCAGTACTTCGCATATAGCAAAAATTGGCAAAGATTAATATTTTTCGCGTATACCAATCTGATTGGTTAACGGTACCGTCGAAACTGCTACCTTACTTATAGTGACGTCACTTGCGTGCATTTTAACGGTGGGTAGTCCATTTAATTAGGTGAACAGTTGCTACGACGCTTGCGGGATTTTGTCTGCATTTTGTTTGATTTACACATCGATCACTAATAAAGAACTAGATACACAATCTCATACAAAAGCTCTCTTAAAAATGTCGCCAATTGTGTTTAGTTAAAATAAATCTATATTAATGTAATTTCAACCTTACTTGCAAGGTTTAAAGCCGTATTCACAAAGCTATTACAAAAAGCAATAAAATTTTACGACCGGTACTCGCTGCTCAACATACATCAAAACAATTTCAACCTTATACGCATGCATTAAAGTAACAATTACTAAGTGTCAAAAAAAAGTAATAAAATTTTACAACCGAGGCTCGCCACTAGCACAAGGAACGAGTGGAGACGAACCAGAACAATATTTTTTGTTTGTACTGTAAATTATTATGTATGGTATTTTTAACATACTTCAAAAAAAAGAGAAGGTTACTCAATGCGTCGCGTATTTATAAATATATATATGGTTTTTTTTATGTTTGCACACCAAATACTTCGGATCGAAGAATTCTTCGGATCTTTGACGTGCTGTAACTGATATCCATTCTCCACACCTCACTGGATCACGAGGAAAGCTAAAAATACTTGAATATTTTCAAAAGTCCCGACTAAAATACCACAAAAAAATATTTACAATATCAAAAAACCCGACTGATAAAAAACAACTAACAAGTTCCAAACAAGTCACTTTTCAAGTAGTCTTATGCAGTTGGTGGCAGTTATTTTAGGTCAATTATTCATACATAGGCTAATAAACACAAATAACCCTCCCTTGCATCGCGCAGTCAGGTAAATGACAACAAAAATCAAATCTCGCATTAAAAAAAAATAAGAACTATAATAGCGTCTCCAACAAATGGAACAGAGTCAACGCGGATAACCCAAACAATTTAAGTGGACATGCGTAAGTATGATAATACGTTTAGTAAGAGTCTTTACAATTGAGCTGCATTATATCGCCTGCTATTTGTTACGACTTAATTTAAAATAAAGTTTTTACGATGATTTCTTGACAAAATATTAGTATTTACAATACAGTGTTAACAATTATATAATGATAATATTAATACTTAGAAAAAATAAGAAATTCCATCCTTTTTTAGCGTCCTAGACGTGTGATTTTTGCAGTTTTTAAACGAGCACTGAGGCATGTTTACCGTCGGAGCGTTCGAATGCTACTAGATGAAAAGACCACCCAAATGTTCAATTGGGTGGTCATTCGGTGAGGACATTTTTTGACGCTGATTGTGTATCTAGTTCTTTATTAGTGATCGATGGATTTACAGCATGAACGCTTGCGCTGTTTGCGATGACGTCAATGGCCCGCTTTTGTTTTGAATTGCGAATGCGAACTGTTTTGATAATCGTGTTTTGTTTTTGAGTTTACAGTTTTTGTTGGTTATATAAAGCGTTTGGAGATTATTAGGGTTTTGTTTTCGGAACTTTAAAATACAAGATACCGTCAAATTAAAATGCATTAAAAATAATAAATAAATCAGTCGTTATTATAAATATGTGAATAGTCAATCAATTGCTTTGAACACTGTTGTAAGTAAGTATATGCTTCATAATAAAAGTGCCTACCCATAACAATACACCCTTCAATTGTAGACACGATTATACGATATTCTACATTAATACTTTAAAAGGCACCTGCACTTTTTTCTTTATTCACTCCACTACACAATCTAGTTTATTATTCATCAGTATTGTACGTAATTGGCTCGCAATAAATATCAGTTACGAGTTACGATTGCTTTTCTACTGCGCATCATTAGAAGTGCTGAGAAGTGCCGCACTTGTGAGTTCCGTACGATATTTCTATATGAATGGTGTCGTTAAACTTTATAGTTATGATTATTAAAACTGGAACTGTATTTTTCTAGTTCTTTACAACTACACATGTAGGTATTTATGTATTATTGAGTCCAGCCTGTCTCTAAGTCAGAATTCCATTTGGGAAACAAAGATGGCGGCACATTCTTAAATTTCGTTGTCAAAATTGACAAAAAGTACTCAAGATCAGTTTTGTGTTACAAACAAAACTGTAACTAAGATAGAGATACTGAATTTCTGTGCTGACACTATAGTGTTTATCCTGTATTTTTACAAACGTTGTCCCACATTACCATTTTTTTTGACCCACAACTCCACAATAGGTAACACCATGACATCTGCATCTCATTCCCGAAGAATTAGGGAGACTTGTACTAACATCCACATTCCACCAATTGTATTTAACTAGCTTCTGCCAGCAGCTTTGCCCGAGTGGATGTCGAAAATTATGCCTCGACAACATACTACCGGAATAAATAGTACCTTATCTGTTAAACCGGGATATAAACTATCTGTGTGCCAAATTTCATCCAAATCCATACAGAAGTTTTTGCGTGAAAGAGCAACAAACATCCATACATCCTCACTTCCTTACAAACTTTCACGTTCATAATATTAGTAGGATTCCCATGTAATAGGAGACGGGCTTATTACCATCAACAGGGCTGTTCGGGCGTCTCCGGGAATCATCGGCTTCGGCGACTCAAGGTGCGGCGCGCGGGACGACCAACGACCACTTCGCAACTGATCTCCATCGACGGCACGCGCGCGCACTCCTTATTGTTACCAACACAAATATTGTAAAACCAATTTGGATATAATTATTACATTAACTACCGTCCTCTGTTTTAATTTTAAAGTCCTGACATAGGTCCCTAACATAAGTATTATTCTGTAGTCCATACAAATACTACTCCCGTACCAGAAAAGAAATCGTCACGAAGCAAAGAAGCCAATTTATCACCAAAATCTTCAACCATGGCACCTCTTTCTCCAATGGTAAAAATAATAGCTCCATTAGAACAGAAGATTAAGCAATTTTCCTCTAACTTGAGAAATATAGATACCTCCTCATTGAACAATCTATAAATTTGCCGCGTAGACAAATATGAAATGGAGGCTTAAGGCTCTATATCATATTTGTCTACAATAATGATCTACGGCGACCGTAGATCATTAAAATTTGTCATACTTGTAATTTATTGATCGTTTAAAACGCAACTATTTGACGTATTTACGTACTTTCTATGCAGTGTCGTAATTGTTTATACAATTTATTTAGCTTCAGTATCTATACATTATGTGGGACATTCTTTGGAATTTGTTTTGAACGTCAGATAACTTTGTTTTTCTTCCTCTTTTCGTGTAGTTAGTGACTAACCGGGTGTCAGAGTTTTTATGCTGCTGAAATATCTCTCAGACATGCTGGTTTGATCACGATGTTTATCTTCACCGATTTTTAGCAAGTGATAATGACACAATACGTACCTGAATTAGTAAAATAAAATCTTTGTTTATAAATGCTGGTGATCTTAGAAGATTTGCTGCAAAACTAAACTACTGCATTGGTACCTATATATCTATATGTAAGTTCTGTGGTAAGGATACAGAATACAGCTCTACACACGCGCCTCGATAATTTCATTTAGACCAACTCGGAACAGTGTGCTACGGAGGCGACACGTGTAACAAATTACAGGATCACATGAGCTAAGGCATCCCACAAACACGTGTTGATTCTATACAATACCGAGCTTCATTGTTTTTTTTTTTAAGTTATTCAACCAGTCTATTCAGTATAAATCTCAGTGTGAGAACTTGGTGAAGTGAGTTGTTATACCATCTAATGTACATAGTTTGTACATCTATACTTATATATAATTCTGTATAAATGTCACCATAAAAGCTTAGGTGAGCTAGAAGTGAGCAGTCATTCCAGGATGTACACTATTAACAGGTCAGTTAAAGCTCATTTTTCCTAAGTTTAGACGGTGACTATATTGACAGCTTACTTCCAGCTAACTTCATCTTGGTTTTCATGATGGTATTTTAACCGTGTAGATCTTGTGAAAACAAACAAGTGAAATACTCATCATCTGTCTAGCCTTTTCCCAACTATGTTGGGGTCGCCTTCCAGTCTAACCGGATGCAGCTGAATACCAGTATTTTAAATGGAGCGACTGCCTATCTGACCTCCACAAGCCAGTAACTGTGCAATACGATACCACTTGGTAAGACTGGATGTCAGATTTTTGGGCTTCGGACGACCCGTAACAACTATCAAAGATACACAAATGACAGCCGGGAACAGCGGGTTAACGTGCATTCCGAGGCACGGAGGAGTCTCGTTATTTAAAAATGGTCACCCATCCACGGCCAACCCCGGCAAACGTAGCTTAACCTGATGGATCGACCTGTGCGGCTGTTAGTACTTAGCCACGAGTTCCTCGAGTGAAATACTATGAAGTCAAAAAGTACTAGTAATATTAACTACTAACCTTGTTCTTGGTGGGAAGCGGTCGACGGCGCCGAGAACGCGCTGGAGCAGCCAGGGCGACGCGCCAGTCCTCCCAATTCTGGCACTGGGCACAAAATACACAAATATAAATATTACTCATTACGATGACAGCTAAAAGACGCACGTATGAGGATCTATTAGGTATGTTTTTAGTAAAATCGTATGTACGGTCGCCAGCGCATCAAGTTATACCAAACTGCAAAATTTCTCCAAATTATTTTAAACCTTAAAACGTTGAGTGTTAAGTTTAAAATCGATTGAGAAAAATTGTCAGTTTGTGGTAACTTGATGTGCTGGTGACTGTACATTAATCAGTTTCTTGCCAGAGTTGATAATACAACAGTGCGCTTTTATTTAAGCATTAGGTTCATTTAGGTGTCGCGTAGTGTTAGTGAAAGTTATTAATTATTTCACCACTCACTTGGTTAGATTAATTAGATCAAAATGAGCAGTCAGGTTTCAGTGTACAAATGAAGCGCTCAACTAATTGTTGTAATTACAGCGTGGTCACAAAAGTAATGGTTTTTATTTCAATTTACTTGGCTGACCTACTTTAACCACTTCCAGATTCTCATGAATTCCTGACATCCCATTCGGGAGTTATGCTTAATACAGTTAAATAGTTTCAGTTTCAAGAATTCAGTTTAAATGTTCGTAAACATTCAACAAAAGAAAACAAAGTCGAATCCAATTCCTGGAAGTCTAAAATCCAGTTTGAATTTTATTTAGATACCGAACACATTTGCTTTGTTCCAACAAATTCTAAGCTTCCTTGAAAATATAATATTCTTTTGCTAACACGAAACCATCACGAGGAGCCGGAGTTAAACAAAGCCAACACAGATAAATATACTTCAAACATATCTCGGAGTGGTCATACATTTATACCCGACGGCAAACAATACAAAAAAGTGAATCCGGAGCGGCGAATGTGAAGCGATTAGCGTTCGGCTTTCATGATTAACTCACCCAACTTCGCTCTCCCCCTCGACCTTCGCTATTTTGTTGTTCGCCTGTCCCGAGAATTGTTGAAATGGTTTTTCTCAGCGAGATAACAAATAGGCCACGGCCGCTTAGACACTAATCGGGTTTCACCGAAATGGGATTTTGCTAAGCTATGAAAATTAAATGCTCTGCTCTCAAATTCGAATTATCCCGAGATGAAAATTAAATAAATTCAGCGTGGCCTGTAATTTAAACCTCAATCCGAGCGAACTTCTCTTTCCGACTGCGACTGAACTCCGCAGTGTGGCTTTCAATTGTTTTATATTGCCGGATCTACTGTACGTAGTTTGTACGTGGATCTTTTTATAACTGCGACTTTATGAATAGAGGCGAAGTTTAATCGAGTTATAATTTTACCAAAAACAGGTGTACATTTTTTGCGCTGCCGTTAAACTGTACCCAAATCGGTTAAAATATGAAGCTTCGCGTGTTAAAGTGCTGTAAAAGTTATTCAATTTAGAGTTATCTCGGAATGAAATTAGATTGAATATCAAACAGTTGAGATAGTGCTGATTTGGAGTCTGTGTGGAGAGCGGGCGCTTAGATAAGTGACTGCTATTTAATTTCTGCAAGATAGGGGATAGGGGGTTGGCGCCGTGCCACCGGACTACGACGAATTACAAATGGGCACAACTCATAACTCGAGAACGCAAGAACTTAACTCAATTACTCGCCAAATAACTCGTTGTGCTCAAAAGAAACTGTTTATGGTACTCGAGACGCTTTAATAGAGGCGATAAAGTAATGTATTGCTTATTACCCGTCAGAAATCGCTTTACAGCCCTTGTTGTAAAGGGCAAAGTACCCATGGAGTGTAAAATGAAGACTTTATCTTTTGTTTATCATGTTGTATCAAATATTATGCTATTAAAGTAGAAAGAAGGACAGGCGTTTTCTGAATATGAGTCGTTTATCATAAGTATGCTAGTAGTATATTAAACGATGGAAATTATATTCACTGTATTTTGTAAATCGCTTTGAGTGTGCAAATGAATTATTGTAAGCCCTTGGTAACTGGTTAGCAGAATTAGCGTGAAAATTAATTCGAGTGTAGTTATTTTCTCTACGGTTACTTTTTGATTATGCTTTTAAAGCTTAAAGCATTTTGTATGAATAAATAATTAAACCCAAACCAGCCGTAGTAATGGAAGCTTAAAGGCACAATCTTACCTGGAATGAGGCTAGGCAGATTAGGCTCGAAGCCTGAGACATGTGCTGAAGGGGAAATGATCCTGCCATCTGCCCCGACTAGGGGAAATAGGGCAAAAAGAAAAGACACTCCGTTATTTGTTTATTTTCCGATTGGCATAATACACAGAAAGTTTCTTAAGGCCTATCGCCCACTGCCGTGCGTTTTTTTCACGTATGCTCCGAGAAGTGTTATAGAAGTGCGTGCATTGCGATGAAAGAAACGCATCCGGTTAGTTTATAGGGGACTTCCCTCTGCATATTTTATGTTTAGAGATAGATATTATATGAAATGCGGCGCACTGGCAGTGAATAAAACGGTGTCTATTAATGCTTGATCGGTACCGAGTAGTAATATGCGGATTTGTTTTTTGAATTTTGTAAGTGAAGACCTTATTAGATCTAAACTAAAGATCATCAAGGGAAGCACCCAAAACCGTTTGGCTTTTATTTTTTATGCAACAGTAGATTTAAGTAAATTAAATAGTCATCGTGCATTCTTTCACCACCAGTACCTACGCCAAACCGTGAAGCCGTTTTTTATACCGTACGTAGAAATAACGCACAGCACTCCACCGCACCTCAGTGTGTGATAGCCCTATAACTACAGGTTATTTACGACCGTAAAATTCTTAGGTATTAAAGTAAATTAAACATGAGAGGCACTTCTGTGACCTAATTGAGCGTAATGGAGATGAGTTTTGTCTGTCATCTGCCCAGCTAGAAGAAATTGAGCACAAAGACACTGTAAACACACATAAAGACACGTTTTTTTTTCAGTTCGGCGGGGTATTTACTTCGGTGAACATGGGTTTATAAAATATTTTTTAATAAATACATAAAAATATCTTATGTCTGTGGTTCCTGACATCTGTAATGTAGGAGTCTTTAAATCA
This sequence comes from Hyppa rectilinea, assembly GCA_951799385.1. Classification (NCBI taxonomy): domain Eukaryota; kingdom Metazoa; phylum Arthropoda; class Insecta; order Lepidoptera; family Noctuidae; genus Hyppa; species Hyppa rectilinea. Next base: position 9,567,005 of record OX637314.1, read on the forward strand.
AAAGTGAATATGTTTCTTCTAGGCAAGCTTGCTTCACTGGCGACCACGTCATCGTTTACCATCAGGTGAGATAGTGGTCAAGCGCGAACCTCTTGTCAGTAACAAAAAAGATGCCAGATACAAGGGTCGGGAGCCACGTGACGACTCCCGGCCTCAGTAGGCGCGGGCCTGCGGATGGTGAGTAACGGGTAGCTCACCGTCCGATCAGGACCAGGGGGTCTACTCCCTAACTCCGTCAACGAAGCAACGGGCCCGTCCGACAGTAGTCCGTTACGTCGTAGCGAACCCTACTCCCTAACGATTTCGGATTCATCAGAACGGGACGGAATCATAGACTACTTACGGACAATATTCGTGAACGAACGACTAATGACAATAGAGTTGCGCCATTTTATCGGTCGCTTACCGGTTTACATATTCTGTAGTTGCAAAGCATACTAAACAATTTTTTTTATTTTTGTTGTAAGAAAATGACCACATTATTAAAAATACACTTTTTATTATGTCTTTAAATATATAATTAAATTATTTTGCCTTTTTTGGTTCGGCAATAGGCATTATCCTGTCGATACCTTTGCGTTTTTTCTTTTTAACGCCAATTATCAAACGACATGTCAAAGTTCTTAGAGTTGTCAAAAAGTAAAAGGCCAGTTTTGACATTTGAGAATGACCCTAGAATGTAACTTGGAACGAAACAGAAAAAAGCAATAAACTAATCATTAATTACATAAAGTGTTTTAAAAAATACATAAATATTTTTGGCGCGTTTAATAATATGATGGAAGATATTGCTGATATTGCTTTTTGCGCTAACTTTTTTAGTAGCATGCAATTTCTAATGAATACGAAACGTCTCAAAACAGTTACGTGCCCAGTCCTTATTTTCTTAATACTAATGTTGTAGCCAATTAATTACTTAATATCACCAGCTTCATTCGATTTTAATCTCGACTCGGCTTTGCTTTTGGACAATTTCTGTTTACTATCACGTTGATCCTGGCTCTTCTATTTTGGACATTGATTTAAACAGTGATTTGAACTTGATTTTGGTGTTTGTTGTAAATCATACCAACTGTTTCAACATGTCGAAAAGTGGACGTACAGACGCCAGCACATCAAGCTATCCCTAACTGTCAGATTTTCTCAATTAAAAATGAACCCTATGTCTTTGCAATAACGTTGAAATACTATCAAAGAAATTTGACAGTTTGTGGTAACTTGATGTGCTGGCCTCTGTACAATCAACAGCCAGTCACGCGAATTGGTTGTGAAGTTAACCGAAACCTTTATTGCTCGTAACGCAAGTGCAAGATCGTGCCGCAGAAGCACTTGAATTCAGCAAAAAAACTATTCGAATCATCTTGAAGAAAAATATGGGCCTTCCGGTACTGAAGAAAATATATTACGTACGCCTAAAATGGGAAAGAAAAGCAAGCCTGTAACAGGTATTGACACATTTGACGCAAACGCTATTCGAGAGACGTCCATATTGATAATAGAAATGAAAATGAAATAATTATATTTACAGGTGACGATAGCTCAACTGACGATTTTGGCTCATCATCCGAAGAAAATGATTGAATGATGATTCAGTCACTTTCGCTTTCTCTTGATTTTTTTGTGAATAAGTGGATGTAATTGTAACTAAAAATATTAAATTATAGACAAATTGACCTTTTGTACCACTGTTTCGTTTCAAAATACCTACAAAATTAAAGTTTAAGTTATTTTTTTGTTACTCAGAACTTTAACCCAATGCACTTTAGAATATATAATGAAATCGATCAAATACTCATACAAACTATTACAAACTTGAATCGATTAATTGTGAGTATCGAGTACCGAGTCGTATGGTTGCTTCCTTACGTCGCGATGACAAATGAGAAATGTCAAATGTCCATTTTTTGACATTTTACACAAAAAAATTATATAAATTTTCTACTACAATAATTGTTTCCAACACATTCTAGGAAGAATCATTCATGGAGCCTTTGCCCAGCAGTGGGATGACTCGGGCTAAGAGCCCCCTCAGACTACAGACTTTTTATCGGCCGATAGTATCGTCGGTTTCTTAATCAGAATGAAGATGTACCTACACCTATGCAAGAGCGCATATTTAAAATAAAACGACTAGAATAAAAGGAAATCTATGTTTTGATTGTAATAGTATATTGTTGTGTTGAATTTATTCGGATTTGCTTGGTGCTAAATAAAATAAAATACGTTTTGTCATAGTCAAATCAAAGTTTATATTTTTAAAGTTTATACATACGATCATCATCATCTGCCTAGCTTTTTCCCAACTATGTTGGGATCGGCTTCCAGTCTAACCGGATACAGCTGAATACCAGTATGTTATATGGAGCGACTGCCTACAATGCGGTCAACTACGTCTAGCATATTTGTTATAAAATCTGTAAACATACAGCTTACTAAAGTTAAAAATGATACTATCTATTTTAGTGCACTTTGAGTATAAGTAAACACTCTTCAAAGCATAGGTCGTAGTCAGTATTCAACACCAATATTTATCGTATTTACATAATATAAAATAACCTTAAAACAAAATATCAAGATTTTGTGAAGTTACAATGTTAACTATACATTATCGCTTATAACTTCCGAACCCTTTAGTTTATTTTGATAATTCCACAGGATTTATTCGTTTTAGGCTTAGAAATACCCCATAAACCCTAAGTTACAAAAATATTCCCATATACATTCATAAATTCTCTTAAATTCTTATAATATCAGTCTTATTGACTTAAACCCTATATATTAATCATAATCTAAGATGAATTCAACAAATATAAACTAATTAGCACTTAACAAGACTTAATTAGAATCTAACCAGAAACGTTCACTTTTCACATGTTAGACTCACTGCACTTCACTTTTAGTAGCGGTCCACCCATTACTTGGGCCACGTTACTCAGATAGGGCCGACACTGGTTTTTTATAAGGTTCCTCTCAGCAACATTCTGTGAAAACCTAACATATTTTTGTAAAATTGAGGGGATGTTGAGTGCATTTGTGACATGCCGCAGAGAACGTGGCACTGTCTGTTGTGCCATTGGCTCATCACTGCTTAGGCTCACTGCACCTTGGTAGCTCCCCCGGTCATAAAAATTAAGAACAGCGAGGATCTAAAAGTAAACAAAGAAAACAGTAGGTAAATGGGTGGGACGGATTGGTAATATTGGTGTCAATAAGTTGCAGAATCTTTGATATATCCTTACCTTCATTATTGAACCAACACCACTTCGTCGCATTTTGAGGCAAAAGAGGTATAAAGTCCTCACAAAGGTTCTCGAATAATTCACGAGTGAGCCGATGGTTCCCTATGAACTCGACGTCGGGAATACTCTCGAAAATAAAGTTCTAGCGTAAATATCGTCGGCGACACCTCCGCTCTTCCCGTAATGATCCTTCTAGCAACAAAAAGGCAGCCATGGTTCGAAATTACACTTTAAATTATAATTTTCGTCAACAGCACGAGAACTATTTTGGTGTCGTATGAACTGACATAACGCTCCGTCGAAACAAGTGTCAAGTTCAATTTTTAGGACGGAAAAAACACGTCGGGAGTAGGTACAAATGTCAATTCGTGTTGTAGTTCATTCTTCGTTCGGGCCACGGACGAATCATCCGTCCGACGGTGCTAGGGAGTAGGAAACGCCCGTTACGAAGGCCGAAACTACGGACTTCGTGCTTAGGGAGTAGACCCCCAGGTCCGTGCCGGACGGCGCGTATGTGTTCCACGCGCGCCTCAAAGAGATCAGAATCAGCAATTGGGAAGGAGCCCGTTAGGGCCAAAACCTGCCGGGTAAGCGGGATTGCCCGAACGGGTTACCGGTACCCGGGAACAGAAAGGGCTAAGGAAGAAACATGTATGGGTTTTGGACAGTAAGAGTGTGACACTCCCTTCCGCTCCATCCAGAGCTCCCCGCTTTCGATGGAGCGAAAGGGTCATTTGATGATTTCCCACCCTCAAAAAAAAGGCAGAGATACAAATGTAGGTTTTACCTGGAATGAGGTTAGATGTGCAGCCTGTGACAGTATGCGGTGGAGAAGATTTGTGCCTGCACTCAGCCCCCACTAGGGGAAACGGGACACACAAAAGGGTCATTATTTAATTTACTTATTAACGTAGCTTAGTTTGATTTGAGCCCGGCTCACCCTCTGGGGTGTAGATACCTACATTTGCCCCAACCCTAAAGGCGTTTTTATGTAATTACAGCATGTTAACAGCTTTGTGGGTACCTACTATTAGAAATGATAATACTTACATAATTCCCAATTATTGATTTTAAGAGGTGAAGGTTTTTTGAAGGAGAATTTATTTGACTGACGATTGTTGACAAATATAGTTTTAAATAAAAGCAAGCAGTTCAAATTCTCGATGTTGAATTTATTGCATAGCAGGGTGTAATATTTTTAAGCCCAGAAAATTAAATACTTGTGCCACCAAGAGCGAGTTTTAGACGTAGCTGTTGAAGCGGGAAGAGTAATAGTGCCTTTGCAACGTTTCCTACATTATTTTTGCGACCAGTTAATGAAATTAGTTATGCCAAAAGCTTATTTAGATCAAAACACCAGAAAAATATTTCTTCATTGGGAAGATGATGGATTAAAGTTAGTGTTAGAAAAGACAGGTTATACAACACACCCTGTTAAAGTTTACGTTTGCTAGAGTAATATTAATATTGATAAAAGCCTTCCCTTTGTACAGCATAAGCGGCTAATCGGCCATCACCTCTAGGTATATGGGTAAGTGTGGTTACAACGTCTTACCTGGTGTTGGGTTAGGCGCGCAGCCTGCGATGGATCGCGGTGGAGAGGAATTGTGTCTGCCTTCAGCCCCCGCTAGGGGAAACGGGACAGAAAGAAGGTACATTGAATTATTTGATTATTTTTTTCTCCTCATCATCAGCAATCCTAGGGCAAGGTCAGAAGTGCTCGTGGCTTTATTGGAACTAAATTTAAAAAAACGGCAGTTCTGTTGTCGTTTAATTTCAGAAGCGTTCTGGAATTGAAGTACCTATGAACATTGTATAAAACAATTACAGGGCTTTATTTTATTTATTATGCTGCAAAAAAAATGAAAAAGAAATAAATATTTTATATATATCTGAAAATCATTATTACCATATTGTGTACGTAATCATATTGACCAGAATAGTGAATTTGTATTTTTATGGTATATGCTAACTAGCGCCCGCGACATCTTTAGTGATCCCAGGATAAAAAGTAGTTTATGTCCTTCTCCAGGTCCAAGCCTACATATCTGTCAATTTTCATCTAATTCTGTTCAGCCGTTTTAGCGTGAAAGCGTAGCAAACAAAGAACCTCACTTTCACATTTTTTTTTTTAAGTTTCATGTTGGCAATAAATTGATTTGATTCGTTTAGGATTAGCAGGATTTTGGTGGATGTCAGAGCAAATAGGCTTGCGCTTCAATTGCTTGCGTTGCGGGACATTTTTCCCCAAGTCACTGTTAAAAGAATACAATATTTATCATATTGTATTCGTTTAACAGTAGGTTTGGATTATTTATCTTAATTTGACAGAGATCTATCTTTGGAGCGTATTTTTACGAAGCACGCGAAGTCTGAATGCTACACCCAGATTAAATGGAGTCCCGCCATTTTTCTTTTTACATCAAAGTTATTGTCAATACCTACATTAATTCTTATTTTATTAATGCCTTTTTGGTTTTGTTTTGAGACTTCAGTGGCTTTAAATTATAAAATTTCTCAAATTTTTACCTGCCTAGGTGGTCTAGTGGAGGTAAGCGATACTGCTGAACATGAGGTCCTGAGTTCGATTCCCGGGTCGGGTAAAGTATTATTGAGTCAGTTGTAGCGCAGAATCTGGAGTTATGTCTGGTTGATGCCAATGGGCTTGTCCCTTATTACATGGGACTATGGGACACTATCATTACTTGCGAAATGTCGGTAAACTATAGGTACACCTCTGCCTAGCCCTTACACCGAGAATTTACCGAGAATTACAGGCGTGAAGCTATGTTAAATTCTTAAAATGCGTTAGTATTACTTACATACATTAAAGAACGTAATAATGTATGTAAGGGTAATTCCATTAAAACTCCCTCCTTTAGCGGTATAAGCGTAAAAGATACACACAAACAATGTTGGTTTCTGTTTACGTGTTTACGTGCCATTAAACATATTCTTGCTTGCTTATATAGCTTTGTCATGTCCTTTGTTTGTTCCTTGGGTTTTCTTACTGCAGCCATACTATTTATAAAAAGGGTATTTCGCTGTTGTTCAAAAAATCTTATCCTGCGTTTGTATTTGGTTCTACATTTGTTACTATGCTAACAAATTAAAAGAAGATTTTCGCATAATTTCACGCCTGCCGTCTCCGACGGGCAGAGGTGTAATTAAAGTACAACCTCATTTCGCCAGATATGTTGAAGTCAGTTGAAGTCAGGGCGAGTCTATTTCCGCTAACCGGCTTCTGACAAATTCCAGATGGAAAACCCAATAATACTCAGCCCGACCTGGGAATCAAACCCAGGAACCACTTGCAGAAGCGCTTGCGACCACTTTACCAAAGAGGTATAGTTACAAAAAAGATTTATCACATCTATTTATCTAAAATAGCTACTCTCACTAAATATGTCGTTTAAGTTCAGTTAAATAAATCAGTGTCAAAATTAATTATCTCGTAGTTCCAGTATCATTATCCCGTCATTAAAGTATTTTTGTTTGTCTAACACGGAGTGTCAACTACGGCTGAGTTGTGCTCGCAGCGGTTTTAATGTTTGAGCACAGTTTCAACTAAGGGGATTAAAAGTTTATTTTGCACTGACAAACACGACCTCTGTCGGTCAATATTTGTGAACGTTGAACCTATTTCGAATGGACGGAAGATTTATTGGATTCAACAAAAGTGCTTGTTTATATTGTAAATGGATCTTGTGTTGGCAGCTGGTTTTATAACCATAACGCCTGTAAACCCTGAGGGGATGGGTAGAAGGGTACCTATAATAGTACAGCCACATTTCACCATTTATGTCTGAGTCCAACGTGATAGGGCGCGAACCTATTATCATGAACCGGCCGTCTGGACTCCGGACTGCTACAGAGAAATTCCTGTCGGAAAAACCCAATAACACGTAGCCAGGCTTGGGAATTGAACCCAGAACCTCATGCTCAGCACTAGCGCTTGGGACCACTATACCAACCAGGCGGTTTTTTAAAACACGTTTAGTTATAGAAACTTTAGTTTGATGATGTTGAAAGTTAGCATTTCTTTTCAAAACAAGAGTGGATTGCTATTGAGCACCTCTGTTTTCTCAGAAAAGATAATTAAATCGCTTCAATAAGACCTTCAAACCGAGAGTTAAAGTCCATAACAACATCAAAACCTTTCCAGAATAATCTTTTTAAACGAAGTAAAACAGCTTTTTGCAGCGCAAAATCCAAGCATTTATTCCGCGTAATCCTTAATTGACTCATCAAAACAAGAATCCTAAAGCAAAGACACAAACTACAAACAGAAGCAGACATGTCTAGGGATCACGGAGGACATTACTGGGAAAATGAGACTAAAACATAAGAGATTATGTTAATAGGTGTTATAATATTCTCCGGGAAGAGCCCAGAGAGGCCAAGATTCTGCTTCGACATCTGCAGACTTGGCAACACGCCAAACTAGTCGTTATACCTACTCCAACGGAACTTAACTTACACTGTGTTTATAAAATGTTTAGAATCCCTTCAAGAGAACAAACGTTTTTTTGTCTTCGTTATTTCAAAGGTAATTACGGCCAACTGTTGTTGAAGCTATCTCTGAAGTATCTTATCTTTTTAATGGGGTAATTTAAGTTCGAATGTATCAATTAGAGTGATTGAAATTTTTATTGTAAGCGATCGTGATGAAAGGCTAAGGAACGTGTGCGCCTATGTACAGACGCCAGCACATCAAGTTACCACAATCTGTCAAATTTCTTTGATACTATTTCAACTTTATCACAAAGATATAAGGTTCATTTTTAATTGACAAAATTTGATAGTTAGGGATAGCTTGATGTGCTGGCGTCTGTACCTATAAACTTTAAAATTAATTGCTAATGTATTTTTATGAAATAACAAGGACAAAAAATAGTGAACGTAACACTGAATGATAAATTTATTTGAGAACGTATCATGCTCATTCGCTTTGAAAACTTATACAGTTGAAGCAAAACAAGGTTATAATATTAAAATCAATTCATTCAATATGTTAAAGAATAAAAAACAATAAAGAACATAACAAGTAACAAGCCGACATGATATTAAAATTAATAACCAAAACGTGAACACGGTGGCACAACCAATGAACGAAGCGAAACGAACAAAAAACGTCCGGCGGTGTGTGTGAAACGCGACACATCGGCTGCGCTTGCGTCGATGCGAGGTCGGCGCTCGTCGAAAAACATTGACCTATTAACGTGCGATATGAGGCAACCGTTCACGATGATACATACACTAAAATCCTGATCTTTTTGGGCTTCTTCAGCACAATTACCAAGGCTATTAAAAAGAGGCATACCGAAGAAAAGATAATTGGATTGTGTGAAAGATATCGTGCCTAGGATAGGGCCATAAGCAATTTCGGGGACGGCTAATGGAGAAGAAATAACCCGTTTTTTTGTATGGAACAAAAAGACGGGTTTCCGGGTTTCATCGACCCGAAGTATGTATATAAACGGCAGTGCGATGAATGAATGAATTTAATAGAATCCCAAACATGACGAGTTGTATAACAATATTTCGTTTTACAAGATCATAAAGTATGAAAGGAGTTAAAGAGTATAAAGTTCATAATAAACATGTTTGTGATGATCTACGGACTTTGATATAATAAAAGTACAATATAAATGTGTCTACGTCACGTTATATCTCCTGATATTTATGGTGAATGTTATGGATTAATAAATAACGTAAAAAGGGTCGTTAAAAGGTAGCTGTCACTTTGTTTTTGTGAGTCCGGCACGGTCTGGGTAGTCTACAGGGTATAGACAACATTTCTACATTCAGGTTCACGTTTCCTGTTAATTTGTTACAGGTCAGACGTACTAATGGAAGTCGTTGTTCGTCTAATTGATCCAAATACGGATTGTTTGACTAGCCATTGAAATATATTATTTACCTACTTTGGTAATGTCGTCGGCTACAAGAGACAAAAGTGTCTTTTGGAAAAAAATTGAGGCAATTTAACTGTTGTCATGGAATAAATTAGATACATTTCGATGTTGTAAGAGACAAAAGGTAATTCTTTGTTCTGGTATAGCCATTTTGAATGTTACTAACGAAAAGAAAGAACTGCAATTGCTATAGGTACTGGAGTGCTCAATAAAACACTTTTTCCAAGATCGTCATGTGATAATTTCTTGCCTGTATATTTTTATGTTAATGTTGATACATTACTCGACATCGCCCATAAAATACGAGGTATGAATTATCACACTACAATGCAAAGGGATGAGGAACAGCAAAAAGAAGGACTAGTCAACTTTGTCACAGCGAGTGAAGCCGAGGGTAAGAGCTAGATCATAATCTGGACAATATAATGTATTACTAAAGAGCCTAGAAGACTGTCTGAATAATGGTTTATTTTAAGGATCTGTGATAGTGTTCAAAACTGTCCTAATAGGTAAATTAAATCGATCGCATGTACACGCTCTAAGTATTTATCGACTTGCCATGAAGTGACGCTGCTTAAAGAGCTCGTAACAATTGCACCGAGAGAGTTCAAATCTCGACAAAAATCCAAAGCACACTTTTTATCATAAGCTGCATCCACACCGAAGTTACTTTCTGTAGACTGTAGTGCTCACACACTTTATAACATTTAGTAACTTTCTATTACTTTTGCGGCTTTTTCTATAACTTTACGTTCCGTTGTTGCCCACTGAAACTTGCAATCGTTCCGCCACGAAAAGTATCTTCGCTAAATATATGATTTGTTGTACAAGATAAGTGTTGTCATTACTATACATTATAGTGTTAACATGAGTAATGACGCGTTATAAACTTGAATTTAAAACTGTGCCCCCACGCATAGCCCAGACTACGCAAACATACAACCTTTAAAAAAGTGCGTACAGTGCTAGTTTTGTTCAAATGTGCTTAATCAATCTGGCAACCAATGAGGCAATGGACGTGTTTGTTGGCGTTGGTGGCCAATATGTGGTTAGATTGAAAGTCATGGTTGCACGGCTCAATGCCCGTGTTAACACCGCTTAAAGCTTAGCTAATCCGCGACGGAAAAAACGCATGTGAAAAGTTTAACTGAGTTTAACCATGATTTATGGTTTCAACATGAAATAAAACCTAATCTCATGGATTTAATTTGTTACAGACAGATTTAAGTAACGTTAATTGGCGAATTAATTAAACTGAACATTGATACTCTTTGAGAATATTACCAAGCATGTTGTATAATTCACTTATGTAATATTGTTCGGAGAAACGTGCGAATTCCATCATAATATTACAATTTTGCGGTAAAATGTTTTCCTCTGATATGAAAATACAAATAAGATGTATTTGTTAGCTATTATGTTTATTATGTGATTTGTTCATACAATTTACGTGTTTATTATTCGATTTTTCGTACCATTGTTATTTACAGTAGCCGTACCCACGTTCTGCGGCTTTTATTCAGGTTCAAAGTAATGAAATGTGGTCACTCACTTTCACATCGAACTTGAATCCAAAACTCAAACAAAAAGTTACAACTTTTGCTTCTTACTTAGTAAATATTAGTTTCCAGGTTGAGTGTTTTAACGAATTTTATAACCTTCTCCATTTCGGTAGTTACAGGAAAACTGTTTCCAGAAAAATCGAAATGAAAGCCGTCAAAGCTACAAAAAATATATTCGCGAAGAACTTTTTTCAGCTTTGGTTACTCGAAAACAATCAAACGGAGTTTCACAGTTTTCGCTTTTTAATAAACGTGGTGGAACCGGGGAACGCGGTGTAAAAGCCAGTAGTTATTAATAATGTAAGGGGAAGGTTGTTCGTTTTATGTTTTTATGCAAACATGGCGTATGGGATTCATGTATGGAGCTTTCATCAATGATTGATGGATAGGTGAACGTTGTGAAAAATCTGGTATTGATACTTTTGGACATGACAAAAAGCTGCAGTAAGTATATTGAAAAGCAAGCTAACAAGCTGCAATGGTAATAGACCGGTCATGGTAGCCGTAGCCGTATGGTAGTCGCAGAACCGATGACCGTTAGGGTAGACGTGTTCTTAAGTAGAGACCGCGAATCGGCAAACGTAGGGTAGGCTGTCCTCAGGCTAGGCTAGATTATGTAGGGTGGCTGGTAGGAAACGGGTTTGTCCGAAAGGGTTACCGCTACCCTGGAACATAAAGGGCTAAGGAAGGAACATTGGATGGGTTTTGGTCAGTAAAAGTCTGACACTCCCTTCCGCTCCACCCAAAGCGGGAGAAGTCATTGGATGATTTCCCACCCTCAAAAACAAAAAAAAGGGTTGCTGGCAGCAGCTGGATGAGAAATTACGAAAATTGACATGAATGCCGTGCAATTACACAGGCCTGTCCATCAGCATGTCCAGCAGTGGACTGCTGTAGGCTAATGATGAAAAGGGTCTGCTTATTTTTCATGCTCTAGAACAGCCTTGAGTTTAGATCTAGATTAGCCAGACATATGTATGTGTATTAGAGACTCGACTATTAAGGCATTTAATAGGTGGGAAACGAAACAGATGATTTTGTAGAGACAAATATTTAACCGACAGATGCTTATAACTTTTGATAATCTTCCAAAACAAAGTAGCAATTTAAATGGGGTGATCATGGTAAACGCCTTCCGGGCTTACAAGTTTAACGAGGGCGTTAATCGTAGGAAAACTTGGTCTCTTACTTTTAATATTGGAGTCGTATAGGAATATTATTTTCTGGATCGCAAGAATTCTAATTAAAATGCCCAGGAGTTATGTGAACTGAAATATGTGTAGATCACTTGATTGCACTTCTGATAGTGCCGAATGTGCAATTGATAAACACCGGTTGATTCTTAGGAAAAAGTGTATATTGCAGTGAAATTGAATTATGGAAAGGTGTATTGGATTTTTTTATTAATATGGGCCTTCAATTCAATTTCAACAAGGCGGCAGAACTTCAAACATACAAAATTCAATGAAATGAATGATGAATGTGATTTCCTACTGGGCTTTGTTTGCTCCCAAATATTTCCAGAACTTATTAAAGATTTGCATGTTTATTAAACAGTCCAGAACAGTTCCAACTCGAGAAAAAGGTATGACCCACTAAAATATGACTTTGTTCTAAAAAATATTAACATAAGATAATAAAATTCTGATGAAAATTTACGCGAGCGTATCATTTATTCCTGAATAAATTGAAGAATAATTAATAAAATACACCGTGCGAGAGAAACCGGTTTACCGTAGATATTATCGCCATTGACGGGCTACCGACTTGATACGTTATTATTTATATTACTTGTCTTCATGTTCATACACTTTGCAATCTACCGCCAGCCGGTATCGTCGTGTAGATCGCAGACAAAAAACTGACAATCTAAATTAAAATATCGGTAGCGATGCGCATATCGCAAGCCTTCCAATTTATCTGGAGACTTCGAAATCTTCACGATACCGTGGCGGTATATAGAAACTTTAAATCACGGGTACGGAGGAAAGTGAACAATGTTTCCTATCTAAGATTTCATAAGAAAACTCAAATTAATAAGTGAATTGATGGTCTTTAGTGGGATACACTAGCCTAATAGATAACAATTTACTGTGAAGGTCAGAGGGACTTTCACTTAGGGAGCTCAGAGGTAGAGCTTGTGTAGTGTGTCGTAGGGATTTTTATCCTACAGCAGCTATTGAATTATATTGCTTTTAACGAATACATGCGTCAAACAGCACGGCTACTGACAGACTCCTCTTCATTTCTTTTAAAAAAAACTTATCAAACTGTCGAATGCTGTCAGTTACATTCCATAAGCCAAAAGCTCTTGAATCTGCATGAGAGTTGTGGCACCATAGTCAAAATATATTTACCTGGATGTGGATGATTGTGCTCGGCGGGTGGCTGCATGGATGACAAGGCGGAAAGCGGAGTGTAGCGAGCTCCATCCTCACGAGAGCATCCCTCCTGTGGATAGGGTAACGTTATTAGCTTATAAAACGTTAGTTAAAATAATTAGATTTATCTAGTTGTCTACTTTACCTACGCGTAATGTTGGCTGAAGTTAAGTAAGAATGAAATGTAACACAACGAGCTAAAGGGAGAGAGCGTCGGCGCTGGCTAAGGTAGGATTACATAGGCGCTTCGGCGCAAAAAAAAGGCTAAAGTGAAAGATACCGTCGGGAGTGAGGTATCGTACGTAGATCAACAAGCTTGTATTATGCATATCTGTTTAGGATCCCTGGCGCTTCTGAGAGTTTAACATAACATTAATAAGATTTAACGCGTCAGACGATATAATCTGCGTCAAGGGTAACACGATGGTTACTCCTTTCACGCGTAAATCGTTTACGCCTCAATTGATAAAGAGAATGCAAACGAAAAAGAGCGTTTACGTTAAATACAAAAAGCTTATTTTTCTATGTAGACTTTCGTAAGGCAATGCGATGAAGGATAATGTGTGGATGAGGTCCCGAGGCGTGTTTACATAGAACTTACTTCATTACCGCGTATTAATGAGAACCGAATGCCAGCGGGTTTTATAGTCTTTATTACGTATGGGTAATACGCTACCCGCTTTACTAACTTCCCCGATGGCAAGGGGTCGTCTATCGCCATGATTCATGTTAACAAGTCTGAGAGATTCAATCGAATTCAATTTGGGATAAGTGAATATTTTCATGACCACTGAATAATGTTCTTACCTTTTCGCAGTTGGCTGTAGCTGTGGTCTGCGTATGACTTGTCGATGAAATGCGATACTGCATTCCGGACACCGTGCAAAACCCCTCATGATGGTGCGTAGCATATACTCCTGTTATGGTCACGTCAGTGTCTTGGTTAACTATCACTTCAACTTTTTGTTTTCTATCTGACACAGTGGATTCATCACTTTCGGATGGAGCTTCATATTCGTTTTTTGATTCCGACTTAACGCCGGAACTTACCCCGTTTTTTGACTTCTGAGAATAAGATTCATCGCTACATGAGTCTGATGTAGTATCATCTTTGTTAGATTTTGGCGAACGTTTTTCGTAGCTAGCTGCTAGAATTGCCGTGGCATTAAGACTTGCCATTCGTTTTTGTACGACCATGTCTTTAAGGTCCATTACTACTTCGTTCCTGTTACGCTTTTTCTTGATGGGTACACCGGCAGTCTTTTTCATTTTAGCTGGTGTTTTGTCTAAATCCAACTTACTCGTAGATGCTTTAGGTGACGCTTTCTTTTTTTCTGAAGTTGTCACTTTCTTCTTAGTATCCTGTTCACTATCTTCACTGGAAGAGGTAGAAGATTTCGGATCCCAATACTTGCCCGCACTTCTGATACCGAGTCCTCGCAGCGATCTCTGGGGAGGGTTATCGTCTGAACTTTCGGAACTGTCTTCTTTCTTTTCTTTTTTAGCTTCGTATTCCGATTCTGAAGTACTTTCTTGTTTATCGACTTCCTTCGGCTTAGTTTCTTTCTTTTTGGGTGACACAGTCTTAGATGTGCTTGGTAGAACTTGTCTATCGATAGTTTTCATTAGACCCAATTCCATATGGGTTTTACTCTCATTTTCATACAAGCAATGAACTTTTGCTATTGCGTTTAGAGATGCCATTCGATGTTTTTTAGGTCCAGACCACATCGACAAAAGTTTAAGCCGCCTCTTACTAGGTTTTTCATTACCTAGCAAAGCAGAACTTTCTTTGAGATCAATCAGAGAATCTTTTGATAACTCTTTTAATTCTTTAGATGGAGGTTTCTTTGCACCGTCTGTGATTCTATTTTTCTTGAACTTTTTATTTTTTGCTCTCTTATTTTTTGGGTTATCGGATCCAGAAGACTCTTTGGTGTCATTATCGTCATTAGACTCGCTTTCTTCAGATGACGAGTATTGGAAAGCTTTAGTATTTAGAGCAAACTTAGAATTATCAATATCTTCATCCGAAAGGCTGCTTGCTTTCTTGGCTTGCTTCTTAGTTTTTACCGTAGTTTTCTTTACACTTGGATTTGGCTTGACCGACTTATCTGGTTTCTCATTTTTACTTGCGGCGGTTTCTTGTTCAAGAAATTTAATGGGACTAAAAGGTTTTCCAGTTATACTTGATTTTCGAGCCACCATTTTATAAGATTTGCTAACAATAGGTTTTGGTTTCTCTTCGGCTTCTGCATCATTGTTACCCGGGTTTCTTTCTACGCTAGTTGTAGTGAAAACACTTTGATTTTGGTTCGCATTTAATTCTTCTGATCGTTTATTCTTCAACTGTTTTACAACTTCTTCGATAGGTCTATGAGGTGAATATTTTTTCTTTTCCGATTCAGTTTTTTTGTCTATAACTGTTCCTTTAACTCTAGCAATAGGTCGTACTCTGCCAACATTCTTGTTAACAGGACTACGAAAGTCGGATAGTATGCTTTTTGGAGAATCCACTTTTTCTGTGAAGGTATACACATCAATCTCTGGTCCTTGTGATATTAATGAAGAATTTGAAGAACTTCTGTCTTTAGAACTGTCTTCCATTTTGTTTTCCAACTTCATAGATACAAATCTTTCTGAAACACTAAGGTTGCCTTTTGAATTTTTGCAGCATTTCACGTCTATATCAACTGTACGCGGTGATCTAGTAGATGTGAAAAACTTAGGAGGTCTTTCTGTTTCAGGTTTTGGAGTGTCTGTTTGATTAGCCGAGGAAGTTTTAGGAGGTGTTTTACAAACTCCAGAATCAGAAATATTTTTAGAATCAACTTTATCATCATTTTTTTCTTTAGTTTTACCGTTCTCAGCGTTACTTTCACTAGACGTGTTTGACTTGTTATTACCAGAATCATCGGTGCAATTTTTACTATCATCAATAATTTTATCTTTTTCTGTTGTTTCTGGTTTTATTTGGGTAGCCCCTTTCTTTTTGTCATTGTTAGCAGCATTACCTTTCTTGATAACCGTCTTAGCTTTTGAGAATTTCGGTGCTGTTTTCTTTATAACATCTTTATTGATTTTGTACTTTACATCTTTTTTACCCTTACCGCACTTTTTTACATTGGCCTTAGCAGGTTTGGGTTTTTTGACCGCTCTGGCCGTCTTTTTCGGAGGCGCTTTTTTCACACTGTCTGCAGGATTTTTAGGCGTGTCCTTCTTCTCCTTGATATCTTTCTTGAATTTTTTTGTTGGTGAGTCACCTCGAGACGTAGGCGGTTTACTTGGTGCAGCTTTATTGAGTTCAGACGATGTTTCAGGTTTATCAGAACTTCCGGAATTATCATCATTTTTGGAACTGGAAGAGTCATCCTTAGAAGAACTTTTCTTAGGATTTTTGATCAATGATTTATTAACCAAATTCTTAACCTTTTTAGGTGACACTGATTTTTTTGCAGCTTGCTTGCTTGAGTTTTTAAATGATGTTTTACTCAAGTCACCTTTCTTAGGTAAGGGTTTTGAAGCCTGTGACCGCATTGTCTGCTATAATCATATGAATTTTGTAGACATCGATGAAGTGATTCCGGTGATCACATTCTGAAACAAATAAAAATAACCAATATTTTTATTAAGAACTAATTAAGAAACACGACACGGGACACTGATAAAATTAATATACATAATAATATAATTGACGGCATGCCAGGTGCAACCCGTTTTAACTATCAAATCTTGCAGCCGTCTTTATGGAGCAAAAAACCTTTTGTTGTATGATTTGCCCCACGACAGATGGCCGTTACTGTTATGCTTGGTTTTCTTCAAGCAACGGATTCGTAGGTAGTGATGAAATAAAGAAATAATAACGTAAGTTGCTAGAAAATTCCATGACACGTGCTTTAGACTACTGAGGTATTTGTAGTATTAAAACCATGAAATAAGTTTGTCGTATTAAACTTATTATTTTAACAATAATTGTTTTAAGTAGTCAAACTTCATTAACAAGGTAAAAATAAAATAAATTCGATACAAATAAGATGTATAATCGTGTATCGATAAACACGTGCTAAAGTTAAATAAAATATAAATTTGGGCTAAAGCAAACAGCTGCTTTGATAACTTGCGCTGGCGCACATAAATTACGTCGAGTCTACTCCAGGTTAGGGGTTTTTTTTGTTGAAAAGGGACCGAAGCTAACCGAATTTTATACCTGTGAGCACGTGCCGTCATTAGTGAATACAAAAAAGATAAGATAACCGCCATAAGCTAACAGAAAAATAAAAGATTATGTTGTTGGTTGTCCAATGACGTCTAAAAATAAAAAAGTAGGGCTCACGGTGTTACTGAAAGTGTGAATATTTTTAATGTAGGTAATTAATAATAGAATGAAAAAGTTCATCAACACATTTATTCACCACCCAGTACGGCCACATTATTTCAGTTAATAATTAATTCTTTCTTTAAAAACTAAGCTTTTAGTAAAGGCAACATTGCCTTAAGCGCCTAACTGAAACACACACTTTCATTTAATTAATTACATTAATTACAAATATAAAATAAAACCAGCATTTCAAAGAGAATTTTAAGAGTTATCTACGCATTGCTTGAGCTCAAATACAGTCGTAAAAAGACTGATGTTCATTGAGGTCAAGCATTTTGAGCGAAAGCGTCAGTGTGGCCGAACTATTTCAATAAAACTTTTTGAGCGGCCTTCACTGGCCGCTTCGGTAAATATTTTGTGGCGCTGTTTTGTAATGTTTTATTAAATATTTTCCTCGAATATGTGCTACCTACTTTATTATTACGATTTTTGCTTGCTTTTATAAACTTTGATGAATAGCGTGAGATAGTAACTTGAAATTCTAAGTGGATGACGTTAAACTTAGATCTTTTCTGCTTGGAATTTTCGATAAAATGTACCCGAACTAGGGTAGACTTATAAGGAGGGATTACGAGGTAACAGTAGTTTAACAAGTTGTATTAAACTGCTGTTTCTTTATTCTATTTGCCAAACTTAAATTCAACATTCCGATGTTTTCGGTGACCCAATCGAAATCACCATCCTTTCATTCAATTAGTTACATGAAATCGAAGAAGAAAATGTATCTTCTTTATAAAATATCTAAACATAAGTATGAAGAAATACGAATGCTTTAATAATGTTTCTTGTGTAACGTAAGCCGTCATAATATGAATGGTTGTTTGCAATAAAGAAAAAAGACTCCTTTCGCATAAGAACTGGCTCCATTGTGCTATCATTTTCTACTTTTCCAAAGGAATATTGTACAATTATGGTTTTTATTTATTTAAAGCTGCTTTCAAAGAAACCGCAGATTATTTTTCTAGTTTTGTTTTTCTTTTACCTACATTTAAGTGATTGTACATCCAATTATACTTTTTGTTCGCATTACGAAAGTTTCTGTCATCGTTATCGTCCAGTAGAGGACCTCTTTCAGCTGATTCTGACTGTAAACTAAGTTTAACATTTTTTCCAAGTGAGACACAAATTGTTTGTTGGTAGTTAAAAGCCCTTAATAACATTTATTCGGAAAGGATATTATCACAATAAGTAGTTATTAAGGTATCCCAGCTACTGTACGCCTTAGTAACACGAGATCAATCTTATTATGCAACCAACTTCTCTTGGGGCTTGCGTGACCTTTGACATTGGGCAAAATGAGATCAAATACACCGCAAGCCTGTTTTCAAGCGGTTACATTGAACGTTTTTATCATGTTGTGATTAGTTTTTAAATTAACGTGTAAACTTGTACCTACATACTTAGTTATTATTAATATTTTAAGTATTTTTAGGTATGTCAATATTATGTGTATCTATAGAATTGTATAATAAACTAGCTTCCGCCCGCGGCTTCGCCCGCAAAATATGTCGACAAATTATACATATAAACATTCCTCTTGAATCACTCTATCTATTAAAAAAACCGCATCAAAATCCGTTGCGTAGTTTTAAAGATTTAAGCATACAGACAAACAAACAAACAAAAATAGCAACTTTGTTTTATACTATGTAGTGATAAAAAAGTATAACTGACTCATTAAATAAAAAATCTTGTGTGTGTGATTTAAATAAAAAGTGTTTTTTATATTCCATAAGTCTACTTATGTTCTATCTTTACAATAAAATATTTATAACAATTAATTCTGTTAATGTTGCCTATGAATAATTAAGACAATAAAATAACAGTAAACATTATAATTTCAACAATCCACCGGTATACAAACATAAAGTATTAACAAGCAATGTTTAACCAGATGTTGAAGAAACATTCAAGTGGAAAATAAGAATAAGAATGACTGACCCTATTCAGGATTTTGTGCCAACAAAAGAGAATAAAATTAAAGCAAAACTTCCTCAAAATATAATTGAAAGTGCAGCTTGTCTCATAATTAAGCGTCGAGTCTTTTGTCGAGCTAACCTAATAGAGGGCGCCACAGGCGGGGACAGCACTTGTTATTGTTCCAAGTGCTCTATTTTATTTTTATCTCCAAGAAACTAAGAGTACTCCCGTCAAGTGGTTGCTTGTCAATGGACTTACAATACGTGAAAAGGATACTGGAAAGTTGTCCGGATAAGTTTCCCCGGTTGTTTAAGTTTGTTTTGCTCAAATTGGTGTAGTTATCATTAAACTCGGATGTAATAAAGATGTGTTCCGATAAGTGGATATAATCTTATTAGAATAGAGTTATAGCAAACCCCAAATATGATGAGGGCTATCTCAACTCACCGCTGAGAGATTTCAATAAAAAACAAATAGTAAATGAAAACTTGGCATCCCATGAAAACTATCTTAAAAGGAAGTGTGTAGATTGTCGCTTTTGAACTGTCAGCGGGATTGTCCGAAAAGGTTACGGCTACCCCAGAACATAAAGGGCTAAGGGAGGAATATGGGTTTTAGTCTGTAAAACTCTGACACTCCATTCAACACTCCACACTCGGAGTAATTTGATGATTTCCCAACCTAAAAAAAAGTGTCATGCGTAGCCTGTAAGCTATCATTACTTTATTACGTTTGCAGAAATTCTATATAATTTATTATCTGCTCGAAGACTACACTGCTTGGGTATCCAAGTGTCAAATTATAGGATGAATTCGCAGAGGCCGCCGTATATCGTCCCTAGGGTCAAACGGAAGTCAGTCCCTATCAAAGCAGTAATTTGCCATAAATCAAAAACCAAGAAATGATCTTACGCATACTAATAAGGGGCCAATCTATTATTTTAGGCAAGGTCTGCCGCAAGGAGATATCTTTGGACCCAATAAATTTTAACCTACATTCTGTATCCGTTGGCGTTGATTTCAGAAGACAAATGGGGAGATTGATTATAAAAATCGTGACCTAGACAAAGGTAGGTTAAGAAGGATTGATGATACTGGTTTTCAAGCACCTTAAAATACTTTTCAACACAAGTCCGATATAAACTCGACTATGACAAATGGGTCTAACTCCAGGTTAGAAACTTCATATTACGACTTTAATGGCTTATAGTTGTCACTGGGGGCTAGCTTATCGCTTGCAACGGCCAATAGGGCTCCATTCTGCAGCTTCTTCGGTATCTACAGGTTCTACTTTTATCAGATTCTAATTGGATTCATTAAACCTTTTCTTGGATTGTTACAATTTTAGCAGTACGATTCCTGGCATTACCGGTTTTATTTGTTACTATAATACTCAATTTGCTGAGATTGACCGGCGTCACGGCATTCTGAAGTTTAGAAAAAAGAAAATCCTGTGTATATACTTTTTTAACTCTCCGATGGTCATTTCGTAAAAACCTATTGAGTTTAATTAAAATGAAACGTTTCTTAATTAAAACGATCTCTTTGTAGACACAGCCTAGACTCACAGTCCCCCAGTCTGTCTTCATGAGCAGAGAAAGATACAATATCGTATTTTTCTTTAAAGCCTTTTCTTTCTTTGCCTGTGGTGAAAGTGTTAATTTCCTACTCCTCTAGTGTATTGCTGGCGTCTCGGTTCCGAGTAAGCCACTTTATTCAATCTGTATTCTGAAAGCGAGTATTAATGGAGGTAGGTATTCTATGTCAACCTGTTCGACAACTTTGACTTAGTATTTATTGCTACTCTAGGAAATGGTTTTGATTCCTAATTGGCTACCGGAATACGCTATAAAATTAAGGATTTATGCCGCAAATATATTTTGGTTTAGTGTGAAACTTAAATTGGATACTCAAATATCTACTACCAACAACTCCAATTCAGATACACGATTCAAATACAAAGCTCTAGTGTTACACAAAGGAATCGGAATCATAGAAATCAACTATTTCAAACAGACTGTTGTGATCCCCTTTGCGAATAAGTTGAGCATTTTTCAAAGCCCAGTGATTTTGTGAAAGCATGGTTGTTTCTAGTCGAAGGGAGGCGGTAATACGCGCGCGAGGGGGGGGGGACTATCGATCTGGTTCGCGGGCCAGCGTCCTAACATCCGAGACGCCTTAGATTCACTTTTACGCCACTTGCCCGTCAATTACAGTTCCTAAAGGCTGATAGTGTTGACAGTTACCGGCAATGAATAGCTTGTTCGTCAATAATGAAGAATGGACTAGTAATTACAAGTATAGAAGGAGGGTAGTTTTTAATTGACTCTGTATTTTCATTGCATTATTCCTCTGAGGGTTGCAGGAAAGATAGCAGATGTTTTTAAATACCGCAAATAATTAATAACTTTGTTAGAAGTTAGTTTTAATTAAGTCAGGGAATTTAAATCACAATTTTGACATAGTTACAACACGACAAATTGCCGGCCCCTTCCGCTAATTGCTTATCATCAATAAAATTTTCTGACTGTTTTTTGGTTGCGATGCTGCGGTGAGAACTGCCTTCCTTATGATCCAAGTCATCCGTCTGCCATTGAAACTGTGCCCTGTGACAAACACTCCAGAAAATACTCCCAAAATCCGACTACATCTACATACAAAACTGTCACGAACCATATCGACCTGAAACAATCCAATAACTTGCATAGCCCGTATCAATTTAAATGCATTACTCAATGCCTGTTGCCACATCCCCGTCAATTACGGCTAGCCTAATGCTCTCCTAGTGCTGACAGTGACCGGCTTACGTGTTTACTCTGCAGTAATGGCCGCCACGCGACGTCCGTGACGTCAGCTGCCAAATAAGGTTAACTCAACTAACTTGCTAGTGACTAGGATGGATTAGATTTGCCTTCGGGTTGTCCTATTGACGTATTCGTTAATGGATAGCTGATAAGGATTATGAAGTTGTTGAGATGTAGAGGATTTGGAGTTGAACGTCATCTTCACGCTTGTATTCCCAGATGGTATGAGGTGTATGCACTATAGTATCTAAACCCACGTGGCGGTTCTTAACGGCAAATCTTGCTCTTAGAGAAACATTATGACGAAACAAGAAAAAAAAATGCTGGTAAAAAGTAGCAAAGTAACAACAAAGAAAGAAAAAAAAAACAACGCATATTCTCCAATATTATTCTTAACAACTAAAACGTGAAGGAAATGAGCCACTCTATTTAATATAGAGCGGAACGTTCAGTAAGTGGTTACAGAAACTGGCAGTTATTTAATTAGCGCAAATGACTACCAATCTAAGAGCAAACGTTAATGAAATCGTCCAATGCGCTTTCAGTACCAACACAAAGCTTTTGTTTGCGAACTAAAAGAGAAATGAATAAAAAGCGCTGCGATATTTTCGATCGTTTCTTTGTCAACCTGTTTATTATGATTCCGTCTATCGGATTAGCCTTTTTGTTTTGAGCGGGTGTTGAATGGATAATAAAGGGAAGAGAGAATGGAGGTAGAGAATTTATTGACTAAATTTCAATTAAAATTGTATTGTGCTGGATGGACTGTATGAGGAATTATATGAAAGAAAAGGGAAGGAATGATAGCGCGACGATCGAGAGGGGAATGTTAGAAGAAAACGCGTCACGCCGACACCAAGTAACGTGAGACAGGGGCAGTTGGATGATGATGAAAATAGGCTGTGCTGTAGCATAAGCATAATAAGACTATAATGTTCTAACTGCTGAGACACAGTCCTTTTCTCTTCGAGAGGAAATGGGCCCAAATCCACCACGCGGGCCAAGCGTGGGTTGCTAGATGTCACATGTGTTTGAACTAGGACATGGCGGTTTCCTCCCGATGTTTTCCTTCACGTTTTTCTAAAGCAGTGGTGATGACTTTAATGACTGATGATTCGAACTAACGCCCTGACTCGTAAGTCGGGGCCGTTAGCACCGATTCACTGCGGGATCCAAGTTGCGACGTTGCTTTAACATCAATTTGCTTTCTTCTATCAAAGGAGCTAGCGTTAAGTTACCAAACATTATTCGATTCGATTTGTTATAAACGACTACGAATGAGGAATAAGTGTTAGGAATAAGTTATTTATCATTCAACACACGGCTAACAGGCAGGTGCTTGAATTTTTCAATATGTATGCTTCAATTTCTAATTAGAACTGAATTTAATGATCCGCGTTTAAAATCATCCAATATTTACAAATTGAGTTCATTATATTTTAATTTCAAAGAAAATCAAAACCATTTCAAGAAACATCGTGAAGTTCTTTATCTGATCCTGTTGGAGTTTCATTGTAATTACCTGCCTTCAATTAAATAACAATTGTTACATTGTTGCCTGTAGTCATTACACCGACCCTGCTATTACCTAATATTACGACACATTACAGAACTACCAACAAATATTCAATTACAGGGCTCTTATAATTGCTGTAATTTACACATGTTTACCTTTGTAATTATGCTACAAATTGTAATTGTAATTATTTAATGGTGTAATATTGTAGTATCGACGCGCCGCCATGAGCTCCTTTTAATGAGATAATTATTTAAAACTTTAATGATATGTGAAAGGTATTAAGTAAAGCTGATTGTTGCGTACGCTTTTTGTGAATTTTAATCATAAAGCAGCGGGGTGCATTCGGAAGGAAGATTTACGATGTCTGAATAAAGAAATCAAGTGTCAAAATTACACGTCGCCGCACCGTTCGTCGCAAGCGCACGCACGACGTCTTTTATCATGGTTTATTATACGTCCGCCATTCATTTTCACTTTGAACTCGCAGCTCGTCTCTTGACAATTTTTCTCCCTTTTGTTAGGCTAAGGAGGTTGGGAGGGCCCACTAGACATGAATACTGCTCCTTAGAGAGGACTCACTCAATCCACATTCACGTTATGAACCTGAATTGAATAGTAGTCGCACACGGTTTCGCGCCGTAAGTGGTCAAAAATTACATATTCTTTTAATTAAGCGATTTAGTTAGGAATATATTAAGTAAATAAGCTCAACATTTAATTGGTCGGTTTGCACATTAAAAAGCCGGAGGTGGAGGTTCGGAATGTTTTTAAGAACAGGTTTTGTAATTAGAAATTAAGATGACTTAAAGTAGGTATTAAAGGCGTTACCTTGAATAAATGTTTTAGAATTGAATAAGAGATTTGTGTTTTTGTTCACTTTTGATTTAAAAACGTCCTTGAATTGTGGAACTAGAAAAATTTCACAACTTCTTACTGGATGAGGTAACTGAAACTAGAAGAATTTAAGAATTATTCTTAGATTCTTTCATATACTCATATTTATTTGAGTTTTTCTTATAAGAGTCAATCTAAATAATTAACAAACGTGTATTATCAATCACTTATCTACAGTAAAGCCACAGGATACTTATTAGATCGGATTAGGTACGCCACACATGCGTAATAGTATAACTAGTATCTAAAAATATGGTACTAGTGTTGTGGTAGGTATCAATTAGGCTTTATGCTGTCACTCGATTGTTTTAGAGATGATTGATGCTAATAAAAAATCGATAGCTATTATTTTCAGGCTTTTAAGCGACCCGTCAGATACCTTTAGCCTAGCATTGTAAAAGCTCAGTGCCGACAGCCCCTATATTGGTTTAGTGATCCATTTGCAATTCCTATACGTAACATGTTGTTTTGAAATCCAAAATGTTCGAAGTAAAAGTTAATTAAAACAACCTCGGAATCATGTTGTGATGTGTTTGTTGTTTATCTATAACAAATTGAATTTTCATTGAAACTTATTCATAAATTCTTATAGAAGGTAAATAAACCAAACGAACATGACTAACTAATGAGAAAGCTTTTTTACGCCACGCTATGAAATTTTCGCCTTTTTATTGTAGAAGGTACGTAATTTTTTATACTTTTAATTAATTCAATTCAATACGGGATAGGGAATCTAGCATGTACAAAATAAAAATAAGAGGTTTTGATAAGAGCACTTGTAGCTATTTAGTCCCAATTTTGTTCAACATTCTTGAAAAAAAATACAAACATAAGTTGCGCAATTTCCAATCACGCGTAGGCCCGAACAAAAACGAACTCGCGCTAATGATTTTTTATCGGCATATCCAAGTGCACAGAACGTACGTGATACAATTTGAACGAGAATAACTACGAAACCCACGCCAGGCAATTATCCGGTAAAACGCCTGTTACCCGACATTATCCGATTAACTTAATAAACAATTAGTTGGTAGGAAATTTTAATTAAGGTGTATATTGTTGGCTTTTATGTGCCATCGAGTTAAGAGCGCGTATGATGTTGTGTCGTTTGGCTCAATTTGAATATGGTTTAATGTGGTGGGTTGGCCTTAGAGTATAATTTTTATACTCTAGGGTATGCTAAGGTTTGTTACCGTGTTGTGGGGATAAGGGTGAGATAATCGTAGATGTTAAGTACTGTTACGGTATGGTTGTTCATGTTTTGAATTGTTCTCGATATAGACTTGGCCAGTCGCTTCATCAAAACTAGGAACTACAAAAGCGAAGAGGGGTTGGAGCGGTTTTTGTTTCTTCTGCCAAAATACTACGGTACGATTACAAATAGGAAAGGTGATTATAAGACCTTTCTGACAGGTAAATGATTGTTTATTAAAATCGTGGCTAAATAATATCAGCCGCACGAGTCGATCAAACTAACTTGCAGACTAAGCAAACTGAAGTGGCAATGGGCGGGCCACGTTTGAAGGACAGATGGCTGGTGGAGCAGACGAGTCATAGAGTGGAGACTGCGTATCGGGAAGCATAGTGTGGTACGCCCCCCCAGCTAGACGGACCTTAAGAAGGTGGCTGGGACCGGCTGGGTGCAGAAGGCGGACGACAGGGTGGCGCAGCCTATGTCCAGCAGTGGACTGAAATAGGCTGAATTGATGTCGATCAAAGGTTTGTGGATAGATGACCATTCATTCGATATCAAGACCCAGAAAGCACGTTATGCCACTGCCATTCGTTCGGTGCCAATCTTAGCTTTGATATTGTCGTTACGGGTAGTCAGAAACCCAAAAAGTCTAACAATCAATTTTGCCAACGGGTTTCGGGGGTAACCCGTAATTATTGGGTTCTGGGGGTCAGTTAGGCAGCCGCTCGAAGTACTGGTATTCAGCTGCCTCCGGCTGGACTGCAAGCCAACCCCACCATATTTGTGAAACGACTAAGCTTTGATATATTTGAAGTAGGACTATATTCATAGACAAAGTTCTATAGGACATAAACGGCTATGGGAAATCAAAATCACATTTAAATTAAATAACAGTAATTAACATTATGCTTAGCATTTAAATCACTGCCTTACTAACATCGCATGTCATTAAGTCACGTGACGTTAACTTAGAATGTCAACCGAGTGATTAAAGCGTAATTGATATGGCAAGCAATAGAAATTATTGCCACACACCTTACTGTTATTATCATGATTAGTATGCATAATTCACATGCAAACTTATTGTTAGTCAACGTGTAAATAATGCGTTTTCTACTGTGAATGAGCGTGAGTTTAAAATCTACTTAGTACGTTTTTTTTATAAGGCTTTTATGTGTCTGTGCATTTCTTTCATTCAAGTAAGAAAGTTCTTTGAATTGTGTGTGTGTGTAAGGTGTGTGTTATCTACAATCTGTCTATGCAACATCGTTGGTGTATTATTTAGTCACAGGTTTTACTTACCTACTATAAAATCTATGTTTTATAAAGTTTTTTTCTTGCTGTGGTTTTGTGCTTCCCCACGCATGTCTTTCGACCCAAGTTAGAAATTTTGTTTGTAATTACTAGTTATTAGTAGTAATTTGCGATGCCCAATCTGTATATTAAACATGCTTATTGCATTTCACATAGGCGTGTTTTAATATATTTATTTTTAATGCTTTTAGCGTGGTGTTTTTTTAAATAGTCATGATCATATATTACTTACTTGCGATATGAGTTCCCTTTTCATATGTAAACCAATTGAATGCCAGAGCATAAACGCACACTCGTACCCTCCACGTCAAACTAGAAAGTTATTACTTCTTGTTATCATGAATTTCCCGATATCCATGGTGTATGTTAATTTGTTTCATTAAATACGTACAGTCACGAGCACCAAGATGTATACACTGAGCAACTTTAAAAAGTGATTTTCTCCTTCTGCATTTGTTGTAATTTTATGTTGTTAAGGACCATAGTATTTGGGAATTCATACTATTATGAAATGGCTTATATTATTACAAAGTTGTCGTTCTTCTACGAGAAAATCGCCTATGAATGTTTACAAGTGTATACATATTGGTGCTCGTGACTGTACGAAAGCTTTAATTTTTAAGATATCTATGTGTATAAACACTCACAAAAGTAATGATTAAATTGTTTATTTCGTGTTATAGTGTTGTTGCCATAGTCAAATATTGTGTCATTGGCGTACAGGGCATGCGCTTGCTTGTTACGTATATGTGGCAATGGCGTTCAAAAGCTTAAACATGTCAAAAGCTTGCGGGAATACGCTGCACTGTGGAGAGTGTGGAGACGCTTGGTAATAATTAATAATAATTAGGAATGTTCTGACCAACTGCAATGGTTTAGTACATCCATTTTCCTAACCCATTGACTCTTATTTAAAACTTCTACCCCAAAATAAAACATCAAGCACATTTCACCCCAGACCCCATTTCCCTCATTCTCTCCGTGTTTGTCATCAAATGTACGTCACTACACACAGTCGGCGCTCGCGTGATGTGTGTCCCCGGCGTATCGCTGATGACGTCAGTTCCTGCCCGTCCGGTTTGCGATCGCTTTCAACGAGTTAACTATTAACCGCGATATTTTTATCAGATTTAGATTTTTTCTGTTGCAAAATATGCGAAAGGGATGATAGGAAACTATATTTTATACATTGCACGTTTGCCTATTCGTTTCACATTGTTTAATCTTTGAACTTTAAAAGAGAATCTGACCTCTGAGTTTGTTTCAGCCTTTCTTATCAGAGTAGTCAGGTAGGCAACACCGAGCTCATCTAGTTTTAAAAATATTATTGTCGTGGAAGTGTTTGTAAAAACCGCTTTGCAAAAATAAATTCATCTAATCCATACTCGTCCATACTTCCATACTAGCGCTGTAAGTGCTTAGCTAAAGTAACTCTGTTTATAAGACAGAGGGAGTTTGACAGATTGTGGTAACTTGATGTGCTGGCCTCTGTACATACCAATCGAAAAAAAATTGTCGATAGTCAGTGGAACCTGGGGGAAATGTGACTTTGTCTGGACCTAGACAAAGTCACAATTTCATTAACTATAATTAGATAAATTCGAAATGTTTGGAATTGGAAAAAGCTTTCGAAATATCACGTAATCAATCGTTTTCGATCGCTAAGTGCTAGACAATGTCAAATTGTGTAACGCAACTCGATCAATATTCCCATACAAATGCGTTGACAAGTGGAGTTCTAGACATAGATTAACACTTGTCTAGGCCCCCAGGTTGTTAGTGTTCATTAAAATACAATATATTTATTTATACACTCTGTGCAGAATGAAATTCAGTTAAGAATTTTAATATTGCATAATCTATATGTATAAAATGATGGTTCCATGTTTACAAGGTTCAAAAGCTTAGTGAAAATGCTGATTCCTGAAATGTTTTATGTGCGATTCTCACCTGTATCTGTTTACACGATGATAAAAACTCACATCGATCAAACGATTCTCAAATACGGAGACGGACGATCACCTACTTTGTGATATTACCTACTAGTTGCTACGCAATAATCAGCGGCATGCGTTTGAAAAAGTAAAAAGATCGCTATTGTACAGACAAGAATTTTTTTTTAAATTAAAGAAGCGAAGCAGAAAAATAAATACCTCTTCAATGGGCCAACTAGTCAAGACGATAACGATCTATATAGGTACCATCCGTTGAAAGAAGGGTCTCAGACTTCGCCAAGTGACGGCACTACTTGTGATTCCTGCTCTCACCCTACCCGGTTTCAATTTAACCGTGTAGGATTTAACAGCACACTTTTTTGCCAACAAAAGTATCTCTAAATAAATGAGTCATGGGATCGCGTTTTTGGGGTCCATTTCCATTCATAATATTTAGGGTGCTCGGTATAGGGAGTTCACAGAAGCGTATGGAATTGCAAATTACGGGCTTTCAAGGCCGGTGGTAATATGGTACACGTTTGTCGCTTACCAAATCATTGTTGTCTATTTAGATAATTATATTGAGATATAAGAGATATGAGGCGACATTTTTAAGCAATTGACAAGGACAATGACGAACGATCACACAATAATTCTCAACTGACATCTAGTTTTAAAAGTAATGTATAAACCACAGAACAGTTAAAGAGGTTAGAAGGGCCTTGTGGGCGGGACAGGCGCGCCACACATTTGCGCGGGCGCTCCAAACCCAACCGAAATTAGAATCACCGGTCAACAGTCACGCTCTTATTGTGAAAGCGTTCAATTCTCCGCGGAAAAAAAGAATTATGCCGTCTTGCCCAATTATAACGTGTCGGAAAAGAAGTCAGGAGTGTAATGTGGCCCGAGGAGGGATTTCTTTTCACCGGTAACTCCAAAAACCTTAAAATACGAGTGATATTTGTAATTATTACAAAAGTATTATGTAGTTTGTAGACAAAAACGATAAAATCGCATTCAGATACAAAATTATACATTGCTTGCATTACATTGGTACGATCTTGCACGACGTGAGCGGTCGCGCAATGTATTGCGTTCACTGCGAACGTCGCGTGCGTCGATCCAGAGCTTCAATTCTGGGAAATCTATGCGCGTCGATAGTGCTGTACCAAATTGTAAACAATGTCGATATTAAGATGTGTATACGAATGATTATTGTCAGTAATATAACAATGAAAATAACTTTGTTTATATTAACACCAATTATTGTATAATGTGGATTATTAATTTAGTTTCTTAGTTGGTTTTTCGTCTAAAATCTAATTTACGATGCAAACACTTTTTTTTTAATTGTCCATAAGATCCTGTTACAAGAAAACTGTGGTTTGAAGCAACTGGTAGAATTGAATGGATAGGTACTAAATGTAGCACAATTTATGATCGCAACATTTTGCAGAAAATGATTATGTAACGCGGGTGAAACCGGCGGGCACAGATATTATTCAAAAATTAATATGATAAAATTAATAAATACTTTTTCACGAAGTAGTTCACAATAAATTAATTAGATTATATTATGTTAATTCGACTTAGCATTCGATATGGACGTGAAATTTGAAAATTTCTTTATAGTTTTTTTGCATATTGTAGCATTGTTTTACGTTTTATGTTATTAAAATACTATTTTTCTTTCTTTCTATTATTATGCCGTAAAGCTGCAACTAGCATAAAACTAAAGAAAATTTAAATTTCCCGGCAGTATCGGATGTTCCCCCTTAATTTGTCTTTGACTTAAGTTTATTTATATGTAATTAGGAAGTTATTCGTACCGTATCCGCAACTTGAAAAAATGCAAAACTTTAATTAACTAAAGTACAGTAATTTTATCGATATGATTAATCGACCTTTTGGTGGCCGTAACATATATGAGAAATAAATTGCTTTTACACGTGTGTGAGTGTACGTCCAGAGCAGTATTTGCGTTAGTGTGACAACCAATAGTAAACACGCGATGTAAGTGCGTGTGGTTTATTTGTGTGCGTAATGCGTATTATCTCTTGCTTGTAGTGGAGAGACAAGAGGGGGAGACATGCGGCGACACGCGTTCTAATACAAATCAGGAACTACTTCCATTCTAACCTCTTTATCTGTTCTGTGGTATAAACCCTCAAGCCATTTTTAAATTTAGAACATTATTCGACAAGCGTAAAATTCTAAATTGAAACTTGAACTTATTTATTTAAATTTAAAGCCCAAATCCTAGTTGTCAAGTTTGTTTAAGTAAAGAACTTTACCCGAGGTTAGAATATGGTTCGAAATACAAAAACTAGCTCGAAAGTTTGTTTGCACCAAACTTAGAACTAAAAAGGTTCCATATTTTCATAAAAGAGTTCGTTGACGCAAAAATCCTCCTTTATTAAATAAATAAGCTCATTGTAATGAAGTACCGATACTTAACCATAAATTAAGAAGCTATTCTATAAACCTGTCTAGATTGGAAATTCATTTAGATTGGACAGTTGATAAATTACAACAATCTTAGCAAAACATTCAATTAATGGTTTATGAAATCTTTAGTTTTCGTAGAATAGCGTGTCTTGATTTTAAAAACATATCGAAGTAAAAGTTAATGTTTGGTTAGCTTAAACAAACCTTCTTGTTCGTGAATTGAATTTGATTATTATTTTTACGTCTCTGATATTTCTCGGGACTCTGGAGTCCCGGACTTTTGCGAGGGGCCTCACCAACTGGCGATTATCCATAAAGTTGCAACATTTTGTAACAACGGATCTTTTATCTAGACTTTCACAAGCTGTTCGTTCAACAGATTTAACTAGCGCTTGATAATATAATAAAGACTAAAAATAAATATATTTAATAATGATACACAAATAAAGTATATATTTTTTTAATAATTTAATTCAAGCCACCTTAAATAATGACTCTTAAAATACGAGTCCTTTTAAAGTGATCTGCTGTTTAAAGAATGTAATTTATCACACTCGACACAATTAGCGTCCCCTCCGGTATAAGTTCAAGCGCGGGTTGGGAAGCTTTTGAAAAAGCTTATCGATCGCTTGACAGGACCATTTTTAGTGCAACCTTAAATCTGTCATCTTCATCTTAAGTTTATATACCTAAGTCAATATTGCTCTAAACAGAGAAAGTTAAATGTCCTTGAACTAAAAATTCGAAAATAATATACATGACCTGCACCAATCCGAATTCAACCAGCGTGGATCACAGCCCACTCCATCTCAGCGAGAGGAGGGTTGCGTCCCAGCAGTGTGAACATTACAGGCTGATTATGCTATTGTTTCAACAAGTACACTCACTTTCCTTAAAGAAATTAACCTAAAACATACTAACAATAACTGCATTGGCACGGACATTACTCATTATGTAACGATAAGACACATAGACGATACCTACACTGCACTCGAGGAGGAAAACACGCATTTTCCTGTAGAAAACCTGCGGTTAGCAAACCAAATTAATGAATAATAAGGAAAAAAAAACCTTCACGAAGAACAACCGCACGTTTCATGGGTCTCTATGATTTGTTAAAGCGATTCCAGATTAGGGCACACAGCCGGTGTCGGATAAATTTCGATTTCCGTCTGTTGTAAAGGTCTGCGAAAATGAAATCACTTGTTAGGTTCGCCGAAACAGAATCACTTTTACGCCAATTCGGTTCTGCTCAGCCAATATATCCGTTCCGAAGTCAGTTCAAATGGCGATTTTGCCGCCATTCTCTCGCGATTTATTCATGACGGCACGGTATTACATGGACGTGTATTTTTTTCAGAGCCCCTTTATTTATTCGCCGGTAGTGCTGAAGTATTATGGCTTATTGCTAGACTTTTACTAGGAAATAACGATGACAGAGGAAGGAAATACTGCTGCGTGTCGTTTGCAAGTTAAGACTCGGAAGAGTGAGTATCGTTTTGATAAACAGGCTTTACTCAGGCATCCAGTGTATTTGTTTTTAAGCTACAAGGCGTACCTTACATTTTTACAGCAGTGATAGGCTAGTGGTGTGACCATCGGATTGCAAAGTCTTAGGTCTCGAGTTCGAACCCAAGGCACGCACCTCTGGATTTACGGATGCATGTGCGTATTGTATAAATTATCACTTGCTTAAAAATCGGTGAAGGAAATCATCGTGAGGAAACCAGCATGTCTGAGAGATATTTCTCAACAGCATGTGAAGCTAAGTCAGAGGCCCATGGGCAGCATAAAAACTCTGTCACCAGGTTTGTTACTAACCACACGAAAAGAAGAAGAAGATCTTACATTGGCGGAGATTTCGATCTATACATAAACTAAGGACCCCTTATCATGTCTTCCCTAATACTTAAGTAATACGGGCTAGCGTCCCCAACTCCATGTCAATACGCATATTTCGCGTACCCCTACCCGTACGCGTAATTAATGATTGAATTGTTTAATTGAATTGATGATTACACGTAATTGATCATTCGATCCACCTCAGCTTCATGTTTTCTCTAACAATACGAATCGGATCCTTAGAAGGATAATTTCAGCATTGAGTAAATAAACATATTTTGTATTAAGTTTGAAATATATCAAAAATGGAATTAACTATTGTAGTGTAAATAATATATGAAAAATAAAACATTAAAGTCGTGTATCGAGCCTGTCTATGTGACCGCATCGTTCTTCTAAAATACACAACGAATACTAATGCGGTTTTCACCATCAATTAAAGATACATCATAATTTTATCTCGATATTGTGTCAAGTTAAAAACCGTGCGACGCAGGGGCGGGAACACTGACCTGCAAATTGTAAAACACGCAAGAAAATTTGAATTTGCGGACTACCTCTACGCATTCACCTTAAATACAGTTCCATTTATGTAAGCTACAGGTGAAGGTCAGGAATAATCCAAAGCCTTTCCCAATGAGATAAGTTAAACTCTTCTAAAATAATTTAAATAACAAATCATACTTATTTTACACATCTCTTTGAAGAAAACTTTTTATTCCTCAAGCCAAGAAACAGCTAAAAGAAAGACAAGAAGTTTATTACTAAAGTTTATCTTCTTTGGTTCGCTCGCCGAATTGGTTATCAAATAAAACTTCGGAAGAAAACAAATGTGTTAGGTTAAAAGTGCGGGTTTTCCCTGCTCGGGTTTCGTACGTATTATTTATTTACAGAGTTTACCTTCGAAATTCAGATAAGTGCCATTAATTTACGGCAGACAGGCAGAGCCGATTTAGTATAGAAATACTTTGTGATGTGTGTTTATATTAACTTTGTGTGTGAAAGTGATAGGTATTTGTCAGAGAGTGTCATTGTTAAAATGGTTTTCGGATATGTTTCGCGATTGTTTTAACACACAGCACACATAACAGAGTACACCAATATTTCGTCAGTTATTTTTCCCGTCCCTTTTTTTTTTTTTTTTTTTAAGGCTGGGAAATCATCCAATGACTGCTCCCGCTCTGGGTGGAGCGGAAGGGAGTGTCAGACTCTTACTGACTAAAACCCATCCATGTTCCTTCCGTAGCCCTTTATGTTCCGGGGTAGCGGTAACCCTTTTCCCCGGACGGACAATCCCGCTTGCCCGGCAGGCTTGGCCCTGAGGGGCCCCTTCATATGCTGACATCTATTTGAGGCGCGCGTGGAACATATACGCGCCGTACGGCACGGGTCTGGTGCTGATCGGACGGTGAGTCACCTATTACTCAACGTCCGCAGGCCCGCGCCTACGGTGGCCGGGAGTCGTCACGTGGCTCCCCACGCCCGGGGCGTCTCCTGCGGCGGCTGGGACGGGAGGACCTTTCTCTCTCCCATCCCACCACCTCCTTCGCGAGCATAACTTTTTCGCAGAAGGAGGTGACTGCCTCCCACTCCCTCTCGCCCCGGACCATGGCTTGCACCAGGGCCGGGCGCGAGAGGTCGCCGCCGCCGATCGCCTCTACGAGGACACGGCGGTGCTCCGCCCATGCGGGGCAGGTTTGCACCGTGTGCTCTACCGTGTCCTCTGGGCGATCCTCGCAGTGGTGACACCCGGGCGTTTCCTCCCGCCTGATGATGTGCAGGAACCTCCCGAAACATCCATGTCCGATGAGGACCTGCGTCAGGCGGTAGGTGAGGGCGCCGTGACGCCTCTCTAGCCACTCCTCAAAGAGGGGCCTTACCGCCACTATCGTGGCGATTTTGTGGTTAACTTATTGGCCATCAACCGGCCACAAATCCAGATTCCGGTTTTTTTTTATCTTGTAAATATTTTAAAGACCCCTCGAGTATTCTGTCTCTCTTCGATCGAGATTTAAAAATAAACATTCCATAATTAAATATATCTGTTGCCGCTACCGCCTTTGTTACGCCCCTTGCCCCGCCTACCGTCTGACGCAGCGTTAAGCATTCGTTTACAGGATCCGATTTGCGTATGCGCTGCTGAAAGCCGGACTTACTGTGAATGACGAAATGTGCTACCGAGTTATATGAGGTCGTTAAGGCCACAAAAATAACTTAAGCAAAGCTTGGATCAGCGCCGAAAATTGAAAATCGGACAGCGATTTTATTTCGGAATGAATTTAGGTTTCGCTTCGTATTCGTGAAAATGGTCAAATAACTTAAGAAAACTAATATTGAAATTAAATTAGGATCCGGCAAACTAATCAACTAGATAGCCGTGTTATTTAATAAATTAGAAGTAGGTAACTATAAGTTAGGATTACAAATCTTACACTATTTAGGAATTAATAAAAAGATCATAGACTTAAGTAGATGAGAATGAATATTTAAAACCGATAAGTAAATACAGCTTATAAGTTATCCTCAAATAAAATCCATTAAACAATTTTACAGGATAAGAACAATTTTACAGGTTTAAGATAAAAGTGATAATGTTCTCAAGATTAAAAATATCGCTGGAAGTAATTATCGGCAAGCGGAGTTTGAAAGCTTCGTGTTGCCTGTTGCCTTGAAAATACGAAAATACTGTGATACTCCGGGAAAAAATATTCCGGGAACTTAATATTAAGTTATCGTCGATTTTATTCGCACGCATGAAATATGTAGCTCTCGTTTTTAAACGTGCTTATTTTTCATTACTAAGGGTTGGTTTTTTAATCACCAGTTTAACTTTTATACGACGAATAAGTTTAATTGTCATTTTGTCAGTTTTTATTTGGACAGTCTATCAAAACGCCATATTTATTCTTGTAGTAAAAGTTATCTACTAGGGCCGATGTTTCTATCGCCTGATAATTTTTATTCTTAGTTCATTTATTCTTATTAATATTTCTTATGCAATAGCTGTCAAGCTGTCATATTTATTCCTCCAATAAAACTTATATGACAATTGATGATATAGGGCTGATTACGTAAATTATGAAACCTATTTAATACCTGGACATGTTTCGTTGCAAAAATCTGTCCGTAGTTATCAAGGTAAGTACTAAGAATAATTTATGAACTAAACTAAGCCACATTAATTACCAAGCAGACAGCCGCGCCATCAAATTCTCATAACATCGACGTAATAATTAAGGCATTTAAGCAAACTGTTCCTATAGTTTTATATTAACGTTGTACAAATTAGCCTATCTCCCACCTGAATCTTAATTTCCACTTCGCGCGCCACTTATCTAGATGGCGCACGAATTGCGAATGACTCGATGTTCTCTTGAGTACATGGACATCAAAAAACAGTACGCTAAGTACTCGAACACGTCAAAACTTTCCCTTGTTTGCCAAAACCCAAGTACCCAACACATGTTTGACGCACTCATTTAAAATTCGCCGCTGTAGGTATAAATCGTCTGTTGAGTTGGCACTATGTCAAAATGGCGGAACAATTACGTTGTCGAGTCCATAAGGACTACACGTCGTCACGCCACGTTTCATGTCGGCCAGACAACTTGGCTCGTCATTTTACGTCAGATCCGGGACCGGCAAGCTCTTTACCACTTTTATACGTCGTTTTATGGAAGATTGTCAAAGTTACGCGCGAAAACAATGGGAGAGCACGCCAGAGCCGAGAATCGCTGAATAAAAAAGAATAGCTAATAAAATGATGATGCCGGATGTTGTTTGTGGGTGAACGTCAATTTTTTGCTTATAAAAGCTCGCGCTTGTTTGTGAATGGCTGTTTATTTTATTATTAAATTCTTCTGTCTTACGAATGTTTAGTTAGCAAATTGTTTTAACATTTCCCGCTCTTTTTATCGATGTCGGGATTTTCGAGGTAAAACATTATGACACTGAAGTTTTAGGTTTACGATGGTAGCATGTAAAATATGTTTATTAACGGTGTTACTCGAGTACTTGTGATCTAGATTCTAAGGTTCTTTGAAGTTAACCAAGTTTTCTCGTTTAAGATCTCTAATTAGCCAATTATCGTTTAGATCACGACAAGACCCTAACTGATGAATAATAGAGCGGGCGCTCAGAAACTGTTAAGGTATGAAGATATAAATTTATGGGCGGTATTTTATATAATATAAATATAAACTAAAATATAATGGCAATCTATAGAAGTGAAGAAGTTACTGACATAATAATCCAAATCAAAGCGATCATATTATGTAAGGGTGTATGAAATAAGGGTTGCGGGCGTTTGAATTGAGTGGAGGAGTGATAGCTTACCTCTAAGCGGAGGAATTCGAGGTAGTGTCGGATAAAATATATTTCGAGTTCAGCTAAAATTACCGATGTAAGAGTATAGAAAGCTGAGCATGAACGGAAGAGCACGGCACAGGTGGAACCAATTTAAGCTATAAAAACATAAATAACGCCTACGGCTAGCCCCCGCCCCGCCTACTCTGCGACGTGTGATTAGCAAGACAATTATACCTATTAAATTATTAACGCAGCTGCTGCTATTCTACTGAAAGTCTAAGCTATTTAAAAACCCCAACTTTTTTAAACCC
Source organism: Hyppa rectilinea (assembly GCA_951799385.1). NCBI lineage: Eukaryota > Metazoa > Arthropoda > Insecta > Lepidoptera > Noctuidae > Hyppa > Hyppa rectilinea. The sequence continues at coordinate 9,604,971 of OX637314.1, forward strand.
AACAAACCATACCTGCATTGTTAAAACTCATATTTTAAAACCGCTTGTTAAACATTTTTAGTGTTCTGTTAATTTCGTAATTTTTGGCATGCTTTAAGTAGTTCGTAAACTATTTAACTCGCACGTGTTTAAAAAACAATGACACATACATACTGACACATAAATACTGACGTATTTTTACGTAGGATAGCGGGGTCATTAAACTGGATTGCGAAGTGGGTGCCTAATTAGGTATGTTGTTACGTCATACCGAAGTTCCTCGCTGTCGCTACGTCGATATCGAATTAAAAGCCGGTTGTGCAGGTTTTTGCGAAAATTATCATTACAGTGCCAGCAATCCCTGTCGTGAACTTGGAACTGAAAAAATATGCATCGTTCTAACTGACTCGGATTTGAATTTAACGTGTTAAAAGACTTTGGCTAAATGAGATAATGGCCGGTAGAGCACAGACCTAATTTAAGAAATGGTTGCCGAGAGAAGAAACAAGAAGCGTCGGCAGTAAACTGAAAAAATATGCATCCTTCTAGCTGAATCGGAATAGAATTTGACGTATTAAAAGACTTTGGCTAGATTAGATGTTGGCAGATAGAGCACAGACCTAACTAAAGGAATGGTTACCGAGAGAAGAAGTAAGAAGAGTTGGCAGAAGACTTACAGAATGAGACTCGCACAGACCAGGGAAGCATGGCACAAGAGATAGGAGGCTTATACTCAGCAGTGGGTGGAACGGGGCTTCTAATTATGATGATTAACCCATTAGATGCTCGCCTATTAGAAGCCGTTTACTTAACAGAGCTCAACGATTTATACGGTTATATTTATTGTCGTTTCGAGAGAATTTTTCTTATGAACCTACGGAGTTCATACAACGTTTGAGGGGTTTAGACTTAGTTAGTAAAATTATTAAATAAGAAATTTGACACCTTATACTTTATAGATTCCTGGCTTTTTTTGGGCTTGTTGTATGTTCACTTTAAGAATTTCTATTAATATTATGATGTATTTCATGTTAAGTGTATCACGGGTAAGCGGGATTGTCCGAAAGAGTTACCGCTAAGGAAGGAACATGGATGGGTTTTAGTCATTAAGAGTCTGACACTCCCTTCTGCTCCACTCAGAGCGGGAGGAGTCATTTGATGATTTACCACCCTCCAACAAAAAAAAGTAATGTTTGACATAAATTGTTCCTCAAATAAATACATATTCTTTCTCTGTCCATCCAATAATCTAATTCACTCTGTTATAAAGTTGTTCTGAAACGTTAACTTAATATCAACCTTGTCTACGGCGCTGGAGTGGATTCGATTAAAACGCATCCGGTCCTTAGAACTCTAGTACTTATAAATTTAGTGCCGCGTTTATAGTCTTACACACTCGTACCTATAAATTAATTTTCCTTGCTTTGTGACCACAAGCTTTACTTTGTGGGACAATGGCCTTTCGTATTATGAAGACCATGTTATTGGACGTTTATTGGTCAAGATAAAAGAACACGTGTCTCATTTGAAGCCAATAAAAATCGAAAACACGAATCGAGTCTACTTTTTTCCGCAATTAAACCAAACCATTAGTATTTGTGCGCGTTTATCATTTCTAATGTGACAATAATATTATCGTACACAGCCACATCCATAAAACTAATGGAAATCCTTGTAGAAATAAACTACGGTAACATGGCGCGCCCCCCCAAATTACTGTTTCAATATTTGTAGTCACATCCTTACGAAAGAGTTTTTATGTAGTTGTAAGTATTCGTCTGCAGTAGCAGGCCGGCAGCAACATGCGTTATGAGTCTTGGTGGCGCTTTGTAATTACTTTCATAAATACTTTGCAACTTTTGAATTTAGGAGGGGCGGGCCATGTTATCTTAGTTTATCTCTCCGTTAAAACGATATCGTGGATTGAAATTTAATAGCGTCTTCATATCTGCTCATACAGTTTAGTTCCCAGTGTTGTCATCAGTATTGTAAGATCGTATACTGACATTGTTTTTTCTTCTAGTGTTGTCATGTTCCTGGGGTACTGGTGTCAATCGCTTCGTGTCGATTCGATTTCGAAAATTGTTGATCGAACAATTCGTTATCGCAGCGATTCGGATTGTCAAGAACGCCACTTATCGCCGCTTTTGTATGGGAATATTGATCGAGTTTCATTACACAATTGACAATGTCTAATGAACATTTTGACATTGTCTAGCACTAAGCGATCGAAAACAAGTGATAACCTGACATTTCGAAAGCTTATGCCAATTAGATACATTCCGGATTTATCTAATTTCGTTATCGTTTATAAAAATATGACTTTGTCTAGGCCGCCCTGCTATATTGGCATTTTAATTTTTAGTTGTTTCTATTGGATTGAAATTGATTTGTATTGCTATTTATTATTGATTAATTTATGTAAAAACTATTTGATTCTTTATAATTGTTTTTTTATTATGCTGGTTTTCTTTATTTCGCTTTTGAGAGCTGGCTGTTGAATATTGAATTAGGTACATTTATGCTTCCTCTAGCATACGATAACGCAATCTTTATTTATATAAAAATTGTAGTTAGTATTATACTTATGTAAAACAAATGAGTAAATGACTTATGTCATCAAAGTGGACGCCTAGTTTATATCGCCATTTTTGAAATTGTAAAATCCGACATTAAGTATCGTTCACGATAACTTAGTTCGACATCAAGTTCCTCTATTATTCTCATTAAGTATGTACCTCTAACATGACGGCACGCGTTACTTATGAATCGATTTATAATTGACAGGCGGCCGACCACGAGACTGGATTGCGCGTGCGACGATTGAATGCTTGCCAGTAATGCCAGTCTAGCTACTGACTCACATACTACGATTAGATAGTTATATCGTATGTTATTGTTTTTCTTTATGTTACGTTACAATTGTTTTTCTTTGATTCAATTTATATTTCAATCTGCCTTGTCTAACTGGATGCAGCTGAAAACCAGTATTTTACATGGAGTGACTGAATATCAGACTCACTTACTTACTTACTGATACCAACGGGTTACCTGATAACAGGTGAATAAGACTGGTTGTCAAACTTTCGGGCTTATAACGACTGTCCACCGTCTTCGAATGACCTCTGGCACCAACGGCTAAAGCACTTTCCGAAGTAATGGACGGTCACCCATCCACGAACTGACCGTGGTAAACGTACTTATCTTGCGATCGACCCGTGCGGCTATTATCATTTTACGTCAAGTTTTTTTTAATCTGTTCAAAATATGAACTCTAATTTACTTTAAAATATCGAGCCTTTAATCTTTTTGCTGGCATTGATTTATAATGTAGCGTTAATCTTGAATATCTTGAAACTCATAATATACCATTGTTTAATTATTTACGTCCTACTAAAAAGATAGTCGTAATAATTTTCAAATAAAATATACTATAACGTACGATATTGTACCGTCGCCAGCACATCAAGCTATCCCAAACTGTCAAATTTGGAACATAAACCTTATTCCTTTGAAATAAAGTTGAAAAACTATCAAAAAAAATTGGCAGATTGGGGTAGATTGATGTGCTGGCCTCTGTACCATTTCTATGTATTATTAAACAACATAATTAAAGATGTAAATAAATTAACCAGCAGCTAAAGTAATGAACTAATGACAAATGGTTTGTTATTACATTAATCTGTACAACTAACAATTATATAGGCCGGTAATTGAGTGGATTACTATTTTATGACACGAGCTCCCCCTCGCTTGGTCGGCCATTCTTGAGGGAATTGTTGTTGTAGTGGACTCATTAATATGGTTAGATAATAATTATAGAAGTGTACGGGTATTTTCTAAAGCCGGTTGTTTTGTTAGTTAAAATTACTGTTTTGCTACTCAAGTGATGTTCATCATACAGAATTTTATCACAAAAGTCCCCCAATGTGTATAAAAGTGAAGCGAATTTGTATAGGATTATGAATTCTTTTTTATACTTACTCTATCCGAAATGGCATGAACATAGACAATAGGAAGGTTCCTTATTGTGAATACAACCGTTACTAGTATGTATAACCATAAACATTACAAACATTCCGGATGTCCAGACGCCAGCACATAAAGTTACCCCAATCTGTCGAATTTCTTTGATAGATTTTCAACTTTATTACCTACAACAAAATAAGGTACATGTTCGATTGGGAATATTTGACAGTTTGGGATAGCTTGATGTGCTGGCGTCTGTACATAAAGACTACATGAATTTTATGTAGCTTTGACAGTTCTTGAGAGTCAGCTGTAAAATAGCACTAAGGGAGCTTGGGAGGTACAGTAGGATCCGTGTGTATACTGATAAAATTATCTACTTTATCTCAAGGTAACTTAAGTTTCAGCAAGAAGTTTCAAGTTACTCTGAATAAATCAGAAACTAGAATTCTTCGTACTTCGTCTACTTTTCCTTTCACGAGTTCAGTTAGTGTTAGGTATAGAACGAGAACATACCTAACTTTTAGTCTTAATAATTCCTTGCGTTTTTTTTTTAATAGAAAGGTAGTACGCGGTTGGGACCAAAGAGGTGGCACGAATTATATTATAGCCACGGAAAAAAAGTAGTATGAGTTTATGTAAAACTGTTTTAACTATATAAAATAAAAAAAAATGTACTGAAGCAAAAGAAAATGGCTGAGAATTAGAACTTTTTGAACGTCAAAATTACATAAGGCAGTCCCCTAAATCGCCTGCACGGCTTCCTAGTTCATTAACTGGAAGAAAAAGTGGTGCAATAAACTTCCCAGCACAGCTGTTGTCTGTAGTTATACAAGCCGAAATGCTTTTTATATAATAATGATTTCCAGTAACTCCAGTATTGTACTCGGTTAAAAGTTATTTACTCGATCATTAATTATTGCCGAAATATGACCTAATTCCGTTACTAGAACACCGTGTAATAACAAAAATATTCATTGGCTTCCCACGTTTTCAGTAGCATTTACTGAAATAATGTTTCCACAAATGTTATGATAATGAAAAGCTAATCTCTCGCTTGTGCTTGTTTACCGTGCGGTTGTTTTACGAATACCATGTTTATTAGGTATCAAGTTGGGTAACGGATTGTAAAGCGAATTTACGTAGAGGAATTTAAATCTTCAATTTGAGCTAACAAAAAGGGTCGGTGGGATGTGAAAGCTATCTAATACATTTATGTATGTTTAAGGATGTTTCGTAAAAGGGATGAAGGCATCGTTTTGGGGTCCGGAAACCGCTTTGTATCTTAAACGATCAAAAGTTGGTTTCCATGCATGTCGGAACATTTTTGTCGAAAGGGCAAATCTTTTGATTACAGTTTTCGGGTTGACGGATACGAAGTTCAGAAGCTTATTCCAGGTTAAGTTACTTTAAAATTCGGTATCATATCTCTACATAGTATAGAACTAAGTCGCTTCCCGCCGTTTGCCCCACGTGAACGCTAAGATCCTTTTAGCTGTGGTGCGGTTTTCATCAATAGTTAGAGTGATTCGAGAGGAAGGTTTATAAGTATAGTTTAACTAGCTTTCAACCGCGTCTCTGCCCGCGTGGTATGTCGATAAGAAGTAGCCTACATCCTTCCCCAGTGTCCAGAGTATCCCCATACCAAATTTTATCAAAATCGCACTCCAGTCTTCATTATTATCTACATAAATATTTGATCACTCTAAACTCAAACTCAAAGCATTTAATAAACCAATTACAGGCTACAGCTACTTTTGAATTGTTAAGGGGTCGGTCAGTCAGAAAGATGAAGCTACTTGCCCATTCCATAGCAGTAGGTCCCTATAGAGAAGAACGGGCAAGAAACTCCATGGACTCTCTTTTAAATCAAAATTTATCCAAACAACCTTTATTAGAAGAAGACTAAATAAAAGGTCAGCGTGTATAGACTTTATCATTCCCGTCCTACACAGCAAAGGTACAAGACAAAAAGAAGCTTAGTAAGCGGGTTGCTAGGAGCATGTCGATTCGCTGCGGCATACAAACCTGTTAGGCTGTTACTACTTACGCAGAATCAAGACCTTTAAGCTCAATAACTTGGATTACAAGTATACTGGTTTCTTGCACCATGTGAAATCGATTCTGTACGTAAAGTCAATCATATTTAAAGTTTTTTGTGTGTGTGTGGTCTTGCTTGCTAACTAATAGATGCATCTTTTAGGTCTATTGAAGGAGCAGTGGAGGCCCAGTGTAATCCAGGAAGACGGGTTACTTTTTGTAAATTATTTCATGACTACTTACTGCTCTCAAATGGTGAAGGAAAACATCGTGAGGAAACCGGTACGTCCTAGAACTAATATTAGAAGAAATGGGACATTCACCATCCCCTACTGGGCTCGCGAGGTGGAATACGGCCCAGTCCCTCTCACAGAAAGAGGAGGCCTGTATCCTAGTAGTGGGAACATTATAGGCTGGTTATGAGGCCTATAGACTGAATGACAATGAAGAAAGAAAGCAAAAGGAGGGACTGAAGAGAAGAGAGGTTTTTAATAAATTAAATTAAAATCTGGGCTTGTCAAATATAGTGGAAAAAATATTAAATTTCTACTATGTCTTTTAAAAAGGAAACATGAATTATTTGAATGATCAATAGAATGTTAGTTGAATTCATAGGCGCTGCAAATCGACACAATTGTAGCTCGTAGCTCGGAAACAATTCAAAACCCTGCATACCTACCTCGCATCCGATACCCGAGCACGCTATCCAGTTTGTTACGATGTGTATTGATCAATAATTCCATTCATTCATTGTTTGTTTATGATCAACACGCGTATTATATAATAGATATTCAATGAATGCGTAAAGAAATATTACATTTATAATCGTACAATCGATTTTTTGAAGGATTACGGTCACGTTGCGAACTTGGGAAGGTCGGGAAAGCGAGTCTACGGTATTTTCGTCTATTTATCTTGGCGAGATGTAAATCAGTGTAAATATAAATGCAAATACGTATAAAGTATAAACATCTTAGACATTTCTTTTATATGACAAATCCACATCCTGTGAGCATAAAAGGACAACTTGTGTCTGTTCAATCAACTTCCAAAGGGTAATGTATTCTAAAAGCGTTTATCTATATTGAATTCCGATATCACAATCTTGTAATAGTTACAAACATCTGGGCCTATTCCTTTGAAATCGCGAAGCCTAGGATTTAAGTCAGCCAATGAAATAGAAGTCATAATTGTATGTAATTTACTTCTGCCTCCGTCGATACGTAATGACTTTATAATAGTTCGAATATCACTGATGTTTACATAATTGAAGTAATGACTATATCAATATCATCAATATAATTTAGTTACCGAAACAATTGAATTATTAGAAGATTAATTATTTAGTAGTTACTTAGCGTAGTTTTCTTTACGTAGTACTTTTGCTTTTTATCTCTCGGAGTCTGAATTGTCTATAATCCTTGCTCCTACATAAATCCACTCAGAAACATCATCATCTGCTTAGCTTTTTCCCAACTATGTTGGGGTCGGCTTCCAGTCTAACCGAATTCAGCTAAATACCAGTATTTTACATGGAGCGACTGCCTATCTGACCACCACAACCCTTGATAAGACTGGCTTGACGACCGGTAACGACTGTCAAAGATGCACAAATGACAGCCGGGACCAACGGCGTAACGTGCTTTCCGAGGCACGCAGGAGTTAAGATGATCACCCATCCACGACCAACCTAATAAATCGACCTGTGCGGCTGTTAGTACTTAGCCACGAGCTCTTCTGATATCCGCTAAGAAACATATTGTCTGTTAGTCAGTCAATTTGGTATGGAATGGCATTGGAACAGCAATGTAGATAATACTATAACTCGCGGGAAGCCGCAGGAGAAAGCTAATTCTTCTTCTTCTTCTTCGTGTGGTTAGTAACTAACCTGGTGTCAGAGTTTTAATGCTGCCCATGGGCCTCTGACTTAGCATCACATGCTGTTGAGGAAATATCTCTCAGGCATGCCGGTTTCCTCACGATGTTTTCCTTCACCGATTTTAAGCAAGTGATAATTATACAATACGCACATGAATCCGCAAAATCAGAGTTGCGTGCCTTGGGTTCGAACTCGAGACCTATGACTTGGCAGTCCGCCAGTTACACCACTAGGCTATCACTGCTTTTGAACTATACGTATAAACCTGCCTCTTGGATCACTCTACCTACGGATATTGATTGAACCCGTATTCAAATCCGTTGCATAGCTTAAAAGATCGAGCGTGCAGAGGGACGACGACTTCGTTTTATACTTTGTAGAGAAAGATGGAGGCAAAAAGCGATGGCTATCTTTTGTATCTCACCTCCGTGTTTATGTATGATAGACTACATTTTAAATAAACACAATAACAGTTACAAACATTTATACAAACGTTACCAATGTAAATCTATCTAACAGGCCCCATCGCTACACACATCTCACTCACCAAGCGCAGTTCATCGCATCCATACATCGCCTGCGAGCCGACGTGTATTTGCATTTCTCATAGTCCAGTTAATCCTATCCTGCCTTAGATCACAAACGCGTATTTGCACCTGTACAATAACGTCAATGGTTCCCTAGTTTACATGTGCTGAAACAAAGAGACGAGATTCACCTACTAACCTATTTCGGTGTAGATATCTATGTATAGCCACGAATTGGCTGCCCGACCTATTACGTATCTACATAGTCGAACACGTTGCAATAGCAGTTGTAACGACATGTTTTAACAACATATTTTACCGTGCTGCCGTAAAATAAAATACAAATTAAATTTAAAAAAATGTCTTTTAATTACAAACACGTCTGAAAAAGCGATGGCTTTTACAATGACGTTGTACATGTCAATATTTAATAAGGAAGACCATAATCATTTAAAATTAAGGCAAAAAAACTTTACAGAACAGCACGAGCAACTACACGTCACTTCAAATAAGATTACTCCAATGAAGATAAGTGATAAACATGAAATCGTTATCTATTTGACGTATCAAAGTCGCGGTCGCCGGTTACGTAGTGGGAGACGTGTTCTCCACAGCTATACAGTTAATTACTCGTGTAGGACCGCCGCCGTTCAACAATATTGGACCGTGTTGTACTGACAATACGTGTATACGAATAGTTTTAGCTTATATACTATGTTTTTGTTCGTGAATTATTGACTTGAAATTGCGTTGCGTGAGTTTAGGCTTTTGTGAGTGGATATGGTGGTTGTTGTGTATGTTTAGCTAGGCTTGGTATTTTAATCATACGTTAAATAATTTAAAACCATTAGGTTCTTACTGATTTTAAAGAAAGAAATTAGCTGTTACAAGCGTAACTGGGGATTTACGTTCGGAAAGTCCTTCTCCTTAGTATACTTGGAAAATAATCTTACATTATGTACCTAGGAGGAAAATAGAATTCTATTGAACCTATACGTCACAAGCAGACTTGTCAGTTTATACACCTACGGACGAGATACGAACAAGACTTATTGTAGGTAATTGATTTTTAACAAGCCTTGCTACAAAATTGACCCTGTTAAAAACCAATTAGGTACAATTTAGATGCTAAATAGATCATGTAGCTAACTGAGAATTTCCAACAGGAAAAAGTGACAGTTATTTAATGGTTGGTGAAAAACCGTGTATTATATTGGGAATTAACCTATTGTATCTAGAATTTATTATTTATATTTATAGGGTGTTTTTCTATCTATAATATGTATGTATTTACAAATAAAAAATGTATATAAGTAGTATATCAGCCATCTCGTTACCATAACACAAGCATTAGGTTGCTTAGCTTGGGACTATATGGCGTTGTGTGAAATGTCCAAGGATATTATATTATTATTTATCTGAATTACAATTTAAAACCTACATTATCTATTTGCTACCGAATTTATCTGTCCCCGAAAGACTTGTAAGAGTCATGATGATAAGGACAAAGAAAGAGAGGTTTCTCCTTAAAGTGTGTGTGTCAAAAAACTAAAAAAAAAGACTCCCTTGTTTAAAGACGCTTTTTATCATTAGGCCTTATTTCCTTTGTTTCCCCCTTAAATTGCATTCTGCGTGAAAAAAAGAACAAACCGACAAATTGAAATACAGCAACCAATAATTACATCGCTATAGCAAACAAACCAATAAAAGGGCGATAGTCGGCTTATAACGATCGCATAACAGATGTTTAGCCCCGATCTCCCCGGGGCATGGGGCATCCTCCTTCTCCTAATAAAACACTATTAGTTTCTGCTAATATCGGTCGCCATCCGACAACTTGTGGTTACGGAATTAATGTTTAACGGAACATTTGTTTGATCAAATGTTTTGGTAGTGTAATGGATTGTAGAATTAAGGTTTTTTTTTCAGAAGTTCATTGGGACTTAGACATTTTTTCACTTCTCTTCTTCTTTTCGTGTGGTTGGTGACTAACCTGGTGTCAGAGTTTTAATGCTGCCCATGGGCCTCTGACTTAGCATCACATACTGTTGAGAAACATCTCTCAAGCATGCCGGTTTCCTCACGATGTTTTCCTTCACCGATTTCACTATATTACTTCAATCAATCTGCCTAGCTTTTTCCCAGTGTTGTTGGGGTCGGCGTCCAGTCTAACCGGATGCAGCTGAATACCAGTATTTTGCATGGAACGACTGCGTATCTGACCTCCACAACGCAGTGAGTATACTGCGTAATACAATACACCTTGGTAAGACTGGCTGTCAGTCTTTCGGGCTGTATTAACGTCTGTATTCGGCTGTATTCGGGCTAAATTATCTGTTGTAACGACTGTCAATGATCTACGAATGACAGCCGGGACCAACGGCTTAACGTGCTTTCCGAGGCGCCATATTACCCTAAGTTAATTTTCAGGGCTGAGATTGCAGGGCTAAAAATAATAAATAAGGTCTTCTTCTTTTCGTGGGGTTAGTGACTAACCTGGTGTCAGAGTTTTTATGCTGCCCATGGGCCTCTGACTTAGCTTCACATGCAGTTGAGAAATATCTCTCAGGCATGCTGGTTTCCGATTTTAAGCAAGGTTATAGCATAATAGACGTTAAGCCCCGTCCTCCCTGGAGTATGGGACATCCTTTTACACCTAATAGAACACTGTTAGTGTCTGCTATTATCGATCACCATCTTGTGTTCTCCATCTAATGGAAAATTTGTACAAACAAAAGTTTTGTGTTATTAAATGAGGATTTTTAAGAAATAGTTTAATGCGATTATACTATCCTATGCAGTAAAGCAAGAAGATGAGAGTTTAAACAAGAAAAATCTGCGCGTGAAAGAAACTAAGTTTTCCTGTGGAAAGTTTCCGTAGTAAAAAGATACTAAAACATATCCACCTGTTTCTGAAATATGTAGAAGTGAGGTATTCTACAAGAAAATGGTCAATCAAATGTAAATAGTACACTAACTATTAAAAGATAAAGTTAAAAACCCACGTGATTTTAACTTTATCCATTACTAGTGTCCCGCCCCTGCGTAGCACGGTTTTTTACGACTTGACATAACAAAACATCAAGATTCATTTTAAATTTATATTAAACTAGCTTCTGCCCGCGGCTTCACTACATAGTATAAAACTATGTAGTGATTTAACTTAAATATTTATGAAGTATACACAAAAACATTCCAAAATAGATATTCTATAGCGACGCTTGATAGGCAATATATTTCCCAAAGGACATATCGGTAACTTTACAGTAGAGCGTTTTCGCATTAAAAATCGTAAAAAATCACTTATTTGTCATAACTACTTAATGCCATCGAATTGTAATGCTGTTTAAAGGCTTAATAAACTGTCATTTAAAGATTATGAGCTTCCTCAATATGTTATGAAATAGTGTCGACTCAACATGTCGCTTGGTAATTTTTGCTTTTCAAGCCGACGCTTGTTGGCGCTGATATGACTATGTTGTGGATTAAAGTCCCTGAAAATCGACATAATTATGATGATGAAAATCGCATCAAAATCCATTGTTTAGAATCCAATTAAAATCCTCATCAGTTTACCATGTAGGTACCCGCTCACATTTGAAACGCATTGTTGTAACAATAAATGGTTTTTTCCTTCCATGAAAATTTTATCGAAAATTCCCGCTATCGTAAAAGAAAAATGTAACAATTTTACTTTCGTATCAACACAAGATTTACGTCAAACCTTTTCATATTTACACATTCCATTCATTTAACCCAATACATTTTAGACAGGGGCAGCCCGAAAATCTGACAGACAGTCTTACCAAGGGGTATCGTATTGCCCAGTTACTGGGCTGTGGAGGTCAGATAGGCAGTCGCTCCGTGTAAAATGCTGGTATTCAGCTGCATCTGGTTAGACTGGAAGCCGACCCCAACATAGTTGGGAAAAGGCTAGGCAGATGATGATGAGACAGCGCGACGCGATTCTAGTTAACCAATTTCTATGAAATCTTCATGGACCAGAATCGCGTCGCACCTGTCTGCGGGATCCTCTACACTATGTTTCCGATACTTCTTGCTATTAGGAATAATATTTTCAAAACTAGCAACTATCGTTAGAGAAATGTGCATTGTTTTATCATTTTATTATAATAAAAATATATTTATATAGGTATTTTACATCATGATTACACACAAACCCATAATCATAGTACCAAATATTATGAGGGTAAAAGTTACACTGTCTGTGCTTTTGTGACCTACGGATTGCAATGAAATTTGGCACACGGATAGACCATGACTTCGGTTAGGACACTTTATATCCAGGTAGTACTTTCCCGCTTGTTTGCCACCCTCCACGTGGGCGAAACCGTTGGTAAAAGCTTTTAAGTTCATAACAATTTAAGAGGATTTCTCCTGTAGAAACATAGGCTACACAGTTATTCTCAGGAGCTTTAATCCATCAACATAGTCATATCAGCCCCAACATTCCTTTTCGACATTTATAAAATACTTGGAAATCAAAAGAGCAAGTACTAAATAATCCAAAAGATAGGTAAATCGCACTCTCCGTCTCGCTCTGATATGACCTTCTAAATAAACAAAGACAGAGAAGACAAATACTCCAAAACAAGCCCCATAACACAAGTGATAACAGTAGTTAGCACTTCGTAACTAAAATAAGCTATAAATTATGTATAATGGCCTTAACATCGAGGATACGGATGTCGTCACCTTATGTGGAGCCAATAGTTTCCTTGCAGGGAGTCACAGGTGTCATATTGCCGGATACATTAATCAAAATGGCGGGTCCTAGTTAGAATTATGTCGACCCGACCACCTACGAACATTTGGCGATTTATTGTGCAAATAACAAAAAAATTGTGTTGATAATAATGACACTTGAGGAAAATATGACAGAAATGTCTTATTTACAGGAAGCTATAGAATGATATATTGATATATTCCCATCCAATACCAAGAGCTAATGCCATTTGGTATTAGTTTATTTCAAAATTTATCTTCTATTCCCAACGAGTACCACATTTTTTTAAATAAAAAATCTATTACTAACGATACCAAAACGTGACTTTTTGTACACTCAGCTACACAAAGTTTTATTTTATTTTCTAACATTTACACTATCGTAATTGAATGCTAAAAGTCTAAAACTTTCCAAACTAACAAATTATTAGTTCAAATTAATCATTTCTCTTTACCTGCGAGAAAGGGTCGATTTTTGTCTATTGTTTTAGCCTGACTGTACCTAATTTCTTCAAACTTGTTTTGGTATTGGTTTTAAAATGTGGTACTCGTTGGGAATAGAAAATAAATTCGGATATAAACTAATACCAAATGGTATTAGCTCTTGGTATTGGATGAGAATAGATCGATATATTTATAGATTTTTTGACTCAAAGCAAGTACTCACGTATGTAAATTAAGTCCTCTAAGTTTTATGTTGCGGTTTTCCGTATTTAAAGTGTAATCGAGCGATGTTTTAAAACGTATTTATATAAAATTGTATTGGATTATAAGTATTATTGTAGGTAAATTTATGCTACATTTAAAACAAATTTAATATCCTTATAATAAATAAATGATTTTATTTCTATAAGAAGTTTGTACAAGCAGGTTTACATGCTACTTAATAATATTTTAAAAACAAAATGAGGTCGGCATTTTCTATATCACTACTCTGAGAAGAACATCACGCCTTTTTTCTCCGAAGAGATAGGCAGAGGTGTGCCGCTTACTCAAAGTGGGTACACCCACAATTTGCCAGTTATGTTAAAGTCCCTGGGGCTTGTCTATTGCCATCAACCGGGCACAAAACCAGACTTTGGGTGTCTAATGAGAAACTCCTAAATACCAAGTAACGCTGAAGTCCCTGAGAAGAAATGCCGAATAAATTCAGAGGTCACAGTCTCTTTTATAGTTCAGACATAATCTTGGTCAGATTCTGTTTCTTAATTTATTATTAAAATGTTTTTGGCTGTGATCCTTCTCATCATATAAAGTTAATGCACTGTAAAATATAATTTCCTTTGCGGTAGTTTAAAATCTGTGTTAAAATAACATTTTATCGGAACTATTAAAACCGCTTTTAAGCTTTGAGCACTATGTTTTAATTACTTTTATTATTTAGGTATATGAACTCCACAGTAAATTCAACGCAAATAGAAGGTTTATAAACGTATTTAATACAGTTTTGAAACCGAAATGTTCCAGAACGCTTCTATGCCTACATTGCGTTTTCAGATTCTTCTCTTCTTTTCGAATCGATGGCAAAGGTATTAATATTGTAGTAATTACTAGATAACTCTTGTACCCTGAAAATCTGAATGCCAGTCTTACCAAGGGGTATCGTATTGCCCAGTTACTGGGTTGTAGAGGTGAGATAAGCAGTCACTCCATGTAAAATACTGGTATTCAGTTGCATCCGGTGAGACTGGCCGACCCCAACATTGAAAAGGCTAGGCAGATGGATGGATTACTAGATAACTCTTTTCAGGCTAAACAACAAAAAACTATATCGACAACTCACCATAAATAAAAACTCCAAACCAGTAACAAGCGGTAGCAGATTACACTTCGTTAGATAACCCCAAGTTTGTCTACGGCATCCACACTCAGGATAACGAAGTCTTTCATAATTTAAAACTTGATAAACAGCATTTCTCACTGAAGTCTTAGTATCATAGTAGCGGTTTTTCTTATCTCCTCAACCACAAAGGAACGGGAAACTTCCCCTTTGTATATCGTAATCCTGAGAACGATCAAAGTTGACTTAGTTGAAAACAAATTCAAAGTTGGAGGGGGAGTCGGCCATGATGCGACTGCTCTTTTACGGTTCGTTGTCAAACTATCGTATTGCAAAGCGCACACGCATGATACTTTTAATGAGAGTCCATTGATGTTGGATTGGGTTGCCGAAAAGTTATCTTGTTTCTAGATTGTTGTTGAGGTTTTAAATAGAAACGGATTCCGGTTAGAGAGAGAGGTCAAAATTTGACAAATATTTTAATTAACAACTCCAGTTGTCCTATTCATATTTATCTTTTCTTTCTTTAATGTGTGCGAAGATATAATTTCAACTCGATGTAGGTACGTTTACGAGCAAGATCAGTAGGTAAGTTATTTTTAAACGCAGCAACTTCTTGCAAATTGTCACCTCTATCGTCAAGATAAAATAAGGGATGTACGATTAAAGAATAATAAGTACCTACGGCTTTGATAAAATCACAACAAGTAAACGGTATCGAGATTCACACCGACAGTAAAATTGGGGTGCATTTAAATTACCCTCCATGAATGTCGATAATACGCGCGCACGGTGTCCCGTTCCCAACCTTGAACATGTTATAAGGCTAGTCTATAACGGCGTGCAGCCACGAGACAAGACGTATCAAATGAAGACCGCCGTTGTAACTATCGACAATAATATACAAGCATCTGCCAACCCTAACACCACACTACATTATCTCAATCTTAAACACAGCATGCACTCCGTGACAAGCCACTATATAATTTAGCAGCTAGTGCGGCGCCGACCGCAACGATGATCTACGCACCGACTAAGCTACATACAAGCCTGAGGAACTAACCCTACCTAATCTATGTTATGGGGACAACCCTAACTTGCCTCAAGTTTGCCGCGTGTAAGTTTTGATGGAGCTGGGTTACGGTTGGGTGATTATTGAAACGCGAAGCTTTAGTAAGCTGAAATGAAGTGATTTTCGTCGAGACTCTCCTCTGCCCTTTAGAAAGATAGTTTTTGCTTTAATTTAGAGCTTAAATATTTTAAGTTTGCTACGCTGAAAGAATATTTTCAGCCAGGAATGAGGTTAAGCCGGGGCATTATATCAAAATATTGTTAAACGGCAATTCCTTGAACCAGTTATCTTGTACTATTGCTATTTTTTTCCTGTAAAGTATTTGAAACAATTAACGGCGCAGGTTAGCCTTTACCAGAAGTGGTCAATGTGGTCATCGTATTTGTGGTTTTTTTTTTTTTACTAACACAATATGGATATTTGTTTCCGAAATAAAGAGATTCAATTCAATTCAATATCATAAGGAATGTGCCGGAATATAGCAGTTTGTCGTAAACGTAGTACAACAACGTGGCCCTTGTTTTTTTATTTCAAAACAGTTGTCATGCTACCATTGACGAGACGCTCTGGCAGTAATCAGCCAGTGTATTTTTTATCCGATCTCTTCGGTGATTCCAGTAACGTAGTAAAGAAGTCTGTAAAAGAACGAGACCATTCCATATCTATCTATATATATAAAAGAAAGACGGGTTTGTTCCCTTCGTTATAACTCGAGATCTGCTGGACCAATTTTCATGGTTTTTGTTTCGTTGGATTTGTCTCCGCCCTGAACAGCAGAATACATTTTAATTTTATTTTTTTTTCGGTCAGCTGCTGATTTTCCTCCTATAGGTACTTTTCGCTCTGTTAACCTTATTAACACTCCGTTAATCCTTACCACGCGATCAATTTACCCGCGAAGTATTTGAAATGAAAATTCATAGCTTATTTAACGCAATATTATGTTAAATTATTATTACGTAATTTAATTTAATCCACGTTTATATTATAAATGGGCAACTTATTCTGTTTGCTATGTTTAAACTACCAAAATAATTTTAACGATATTAATTATATCAGGGCAATATTTTCAGCCACAATTTGTTAATTAAATAATGCAAAAGTTTAACTGTTTATATATTTAGATTTTCGGTTTAAATTAATTTACATAATGTAAACATTTTTGAATTAGGATCGAAGGACCAATTAATTTTTAGCGGCTGCTTTTATGGTGTCAGTAGCCGCCGCTAGCCCGGAGTTTGGATTTGTGCCCAGTTTATGCCGAAAGTACCCCTGGGACTTTCAGATATCTGACGAATTGTAGGTGTACTAAGGTACTGTAGAAGGTTGAAGACCTTCCACTGAGGTGGCTCAGTGGTAGAGCGTGTAATCTGTGTGTATCGGTACGCTATTAATGCAAACACACAGGACGAGAAACACCACATATATTATAACGAATACATCTGCCAAGCCCCGCGGCCCAAGTCGGTCTGTCACTTGTACAAAAAACTATCAACTAACTAGTTTAAATGTCATTTAAAGGTTCGAATGCCGTCAAATTATTACCAGCCATGTTCAACATAAGGTTTCACTCAGGCTCTACAGTACCTTTGCCCTTCGGGGATTACAGGCATGATGTCCCACAATTATACTTTCCACCTCAGAAAACTAAAACTAATCCGCGCAAGAGAAACCGCGGGGCAAAAGTAAAATTATAAAGCAATATCAACATTAAATTACACAAACTTTCACTTAGTAAAACAAGTTTCTAAATAATAATAAATCTGCGGTCGGATTGTTTACTTACAAAGAATAAAAATAAACCAGTCTTTGATCACAAGTTGCGATTAAACTTGCACGCTATAAATCTTCTTTAGTAAGAAGTATAGCTTTATAAGTCCTCGTTGAAGGACGGTAATGGCCGGCAAATTGGGTGTGGACCAACGATCAGGAGGTCGCTATTATTAGGAATATGGCCTCACTGAATCAATATGGAGACTGTTCATGTAGATACAATTAGCTCGGTGATTGGTTATATCCGAAATATGTATAGGTACGGATGATTATTAATGTAGGTATAATTAATTGCTTGATGTTGATTCTTTCAAACTGAACTATAAGTTGGTTAATCTATAGGTGTTTTATGTATCTGTTATATATAAAGTCAAAGTCAAATCATTTATTTCAAATAGGCACAAGTAAGGCTTTTGAACGTCAAAATGAACAAGGAATAGAATTGATTCTAGTCGCCCCTTCCAAAAGGTAGTTTCGTGTGAAGAAGAATGGGCAAGAAACTCCACCGTTACTCTTTATATATATTATATTTTTGAGTTTTTATGTATCTTTAGAACTACTGATTTCGAACTATCTGAACTACTTTTTGACCGATTCCGATTCTTTCACTAATGGGAAACTTCACACGGCAATATGATTGTAATATAATATTACGTATTTACCTTAAATAAAAAAATCACGCGGAAGAAACCGCGGGCAAACATATTGCTATAAAACGACGATAGAATAAATAAACGATGACGTCATCGTTCTTCGTGCATAAACTTAAGCGTGTTTTACTTTAGAGCAGTTCAGTAGGTGCCAACTTTAGAAAAGTTTCAGGTTAAAAAATGCTTCAGGTTTATTTAAAAATTTTAGAGGAAGAAACGCGCTTCATTGTTCACCAAAACTTACAATCCAAAAAACGTAAGTAATAATAAAAATATCAATTCATTATTATCCAACCACAGATAAAAACAATATCAATTACACTTATCTTTTTTGTTCTTTCTTTTATCTCTACATTAACGTCAAACTGATCAAAACGTTTTAGATAGAAGGTTAACAAGATCACGGATATTAAAATCGGTTCATTTTTTCTGATATATAATAAAATTCTTAGAAGCAAATCTCAGTATCATCCTCCGACATCTGACTTTATGCGAGGCGAATAACCCTCGAACAAGCACGGATTGTTGAGGAAAACAAATACATAAGTAAACTGAGTCAGTTTTGTTTTTAAAAGCTTTTATCCACTCTCTGTATGAAATAGTGGTTTATTATAATACATTAACCCCCGTACTAATAATAAACGTCTTATAACACACCGATTTCTCTCTTTCAGTCGTAAGAAATTTGACTTTTGAAAGAAGAAGACAAAGCGTTGTGTAACTATACAGACGCTATGTTTATTGGTAAGGGGGTTAGTATAGAACTTATTTATTTGACTACTAGCTTCTGCCAGTGGTTTCGCCCGCGGTTGTGTCGGAAATTATCCCACGGGAACGTATTGATAAAAAGTATGTGTGCCAAATATCATCCAGATTCGTTCAGTAGGTTTTTCGTGTAAGAGTAACAAACATACATAGAGCCACATAACTTTCACGTTTATAATAATTAAAAGTAGGATTAACGCTAGGTACTTACTAAAAAAATATCCCACTGGAACGTATTGATAAAAAGTATGTGTGCCAAATATCATCTCACCTCTCAAGAGTTTGAGTTTGAGTTTGAAAAAAAAATATCATCCAGATCTGTTCAGTACGTTTTTCGTGAAAGAGTAACAAACATACATAGAGCAGAAAAGTAGGATTTACACTAGTATTAAATTAAATCAATACAAAATCAGTAGGACACTTAAGGCTGATTTCACCTATGAAACTGCATCAGCACATCTAAATATCGTTCAGAGCTGTCTTTGTTGCCGGGTATTAACACTGACGCGGGCTCTTGAACGCAGTTTAGATTGGTGAAATCCGCTCTTAAAGTATTCTGCAGTATCGCTGTCATCCGGAACGTACCTAGAAGACGTGCAGTATTGCCACGTTGAATGGCAATGCTAATTCTTTGGCCAGATAAATATTATATAGTTGAAATGAATACGCGAGAATTTTACGGTACCAACCTGTTTATAATTTTATTACTCTGCAAGTTTTAGGTACTTTGTCAGTTAACGTGTCGTAAAAATGTTGTTGTGTTGCAAAACTGACGCCAATGAAAACTTATAGTATTCAGTATGCAGTACTTCATTACAATTTAAAGCGGCCCCGCGTGCGTAGTTCAGGCTGCCGCAGACAAGCGCGACGCGATTCTGGTTAAACAATTTCCATTAGTTTTTCATAGACATTGACCCGTCGTAGAGTCGCGTCGCGTCATTCTGCGGGAGCCATTATACGTTGAACATCTCTGGCAAGACAATGTAGCGTTCCGTTGTGCAATCTTTTGTTTGTGACGTCACAAAATCAATGATGCATAATATTTAGTCAAAGACCAAGCGTTTCAGAAGTGATGTAAGTGTAAAACAAGCGGTGACCTTCTCAAATGTAAAGGAGGACGTTTACAAGGCTGTGATGTACATACATGCTTACATGTTATGCATGTACTGTCGTATTTTATTGTGTTACTCTGCGGACCTGTCAGGCGGTCACGTCTTTCCTTTTTTGTCTTGTGTTTGTTCATTCATACCATTTATTTCGTTTATCAGTTGTTTTTTAAGTGGTTGTACAATCATAACTTTGGGCTTTCATTTTTGTAAAACTTTTAATCTAAGAAGCATCTACCTACAAACATAAACTAACGAATGATTTCTAATGGGCTGAACAAGGTAGGCCTTGAATACAATGTGAAAATATTTAATATGTTCATTCTATATTATAAAGTTTCTACAACTTAAAATGACACACTAGACATGAAATCATGTCATCATCAAGGAGATGGCGGGATGGGAGAGAGAAAGGTCCTCCCGTCCCAGCCGCCGCGGGAGACGCCCCAGGCGTCGGGGGCCACGTGACGACTCCCGGCCACCGTAGGCGCGGGCCTGTGGACGGTGAGTAATGGGTGACTCACCGCCCGATCAGAACCAGGCCCGTGCCGGACGGCGCGTATATGTTCCACGCGCGCCTCAAAGAGATGTCAGTTATGAAGGGGCCCCTTAGGGCCAAGCCTGCCAGGTAAGCGGGATTGTCCGAAAGGGTTACCGCTACCCCGGAACACAAAGGGCTAAGGAAGGAACATGGAGGGGTTTTAGTCAGTAAGAGGCTGACACTCCCTTCCACTCCACCCAGAGCGGGAGAAGTGTTTGGATGATTACCCAGCCTTAAAAAAAAATGTATAATATCATTGCAAAATTATGTCAGTAACTTTAGATACATAACCCTATATTCTTTGACTAAAGGTTACATGTAAAAATAATGGTTAGTCGCATTGCATAATGGATACTCTAGCCTCAGATTACTGATGGTTGAGAAAGCTCTGCTCTTTCGTAAATCACATTTTAAGTCTCATTGAGATATCTAATGGGATAATAACGCATTTAAATCATAATTACTGTGTATTAAAATTATCTTACGCACAAAGTTGTAGATTTATTGCGAAGTAAAGGCCCCCTGTGGCTTCATAATCATATGTATGGATTCGATGTTTACTTTGAACAATTATGATTATTAACGATATTCGCGTATCTCTTTATTGGCGAAGGATTATAGGCTATACTCTGACAAAATATGTATGTTATTTTCTTCTTAATACATTATAGTTATTATGTAACCCACTTTTCTTTGGACTGAGCGTGTACAACGTAGACGTTGAAATAGAATAGACGCTACGCTAACGTCACAAAGACCGCGCCTGCGCTGCGTAGCCATGTCATAGCAGCGCTTACGGTGCGTAGCCGCGTCGTAGCAGCGTCTACGCAACGTAGAAGCGGCGTAGCAGCGTTTACGCAACGTAGAAGCGGCGTAGCACCACCCACACTGCCTATAGTGCCTATACGTATGACTAAATATGGTAGAATAATATAATATGATGGAATTATACCTGATAAAAGGCATCTATGTAGCTTTTAAATGAATATTAAATTGAGACTAACAAGAAAACGAGTAAACTGATTTTTTTACATTTTTCGAGGAATCATTCTCTTGTTCTAATAGTTTCGAAATGGGCACATCATCTGTCTGTAAGCATCGCTATTGTCTATGTCAACACTGTAATCATTCAAATGTTATATAGCACAAGTAGTGCTAGTGTAGAGACATGCAGATTAAGATGACGAATTGCCGTCCGATTGTAATCCGCAGATTGTGTATTAATTTATAGCGATGAATGTTGCTAATACCTAGATAGATCGTGAGTAATATTAGATAATATATATTAACTGACAGTTCTGAGAGATGAAGACTCGAGTAGGCAAGTGTTGATGAATTATGGTTAAAGAAATTTTATTTCTCGGTAAGAAATTTCAAGGACTTGAGATTTTTTTTAGAACTTAAGTGATATGTCTTTTGTGAACTTTGACATACAATCAACGTCATTTAAAGGGATGGATAAGAAACGAATGATGCTTAAAGATATTTTGTAATTAGTGCCATATTAGAACTCGACACTGTCGGTAGACTTTCTGGGATGGTAAAGCCACTGCGATGCCACTAGTTTTGGTGATGTCTATGAGCGGTGGTTACCATATATACAAATTTAAAAAAATAGTTGTTTATTGGGGTATTAAATTTTAAAATTTAAGCAATATAGGTAAGCGGTCAACCAGCGCTTGGTGAACACTTTTAACTTTAAAAATAGCTCCGTTATCCGTGCCCACCCTATCAACATCCGATTGAAATTATTAGCTGTTTGACTTTATATTATACCTAAGTAATAAAGTCCATAATATATAGTCAATAATTTTAAAATCATATTAAAGATTATGTAGAGACTGTAGAGGCTTAATGCGAGAGGCGACCCTATGTCGTTGCAGGTTGAAAATACCTTTGGCTGCATTCGACCTTTCAAGCAAATTTAGAAGTAAGTTTCTATATGACTTTGTATAGGTTTTTCTTACAAGAAAAATATGACTTTTATATTAGATCAGTTGATATATGCATATTATCTGGATACACATACATATTGTACAGATTAAAAAAAAATTTTATGTGACTACGTCCCTTAATTATTGCGTGCACTCTTCCAACGCTCGTAGTCTAGACCTTCCTTTAGGTTTCATAGCACAGTACGTAGTTACACGTAGTTGTTATTTTTTTCTTCCTTTATCCATCCAAAGGTTGTCTTTAAGTCATCGCTTTTACCGATAAGACCACCCATTGTGTCACCACTTGTAAAATTTTCTAAGATATTAGTAATTAATTGATTTATTAAAAAGTAAAGGAGAAACCCATTTTTGGGCCTAGCCGTTACACGAATCAAATATGCACCAAAACAATCTGCTATTCTGCCTAATTAACCCATTTAAATCTTAGCCTCAATTACAATGGCCAAGTGTAAAAAAAAGAACATTTCTTTTCTTTGTTTTCAACAACCTTTGTAAACCGTTACAGCACTGATTTTATTATACGTCATTTATTTTGCAAACACTGGCATTAAACAATAGAGCGTACCTTAAGAATGTAATCAATTTAGCGGATATCGATAATTAAAAATTATAATTGAATAATACTCCATTATTTTAGTATAATTGCTTTTTAGATATTGAAATCATTGTAAAATAAAAAATTCACGAATATAATTATTTTTTAACGTAAGCACGATTAAAATTCATTAAAGGAAATAAATAATCGAAAAAATCGATTGCAACGCGGATTGCACTAGTAAACGGCAAATGTCAATGTCAACGTCTGTCAATTGGCATTGTTATAATTTGTGTCAGTCATTCGCTTTTCGTATCTTTGCGCAAGTGAATGTGTTTTTCGAACTCTCGAGCTTTATTACAATATTATACCTCTGCTGACTGCTCGAATACTGGACTCTAAGAATGTAATCAATTTAGCGGATATCGATAATTAAAAATTATAATTGAATAATACTCCATTATTTTAGTATAATTGCTTTTTAGATATTGAAATCATTGTAAAATAAAAAATTCACGAATATAATTATTTTTTAACGTAAGCACGATTAAAATTCATTAAAGGAAATAAATAATCGAAAAAATCGATTGCAACGCGGATTGCACTAGTAAACGGCAAATGTCAATGTCAACGTCTGTCAATTGGCATTGTTATAATTTGTGTCAGTCATTCGCTTTTCGTATCTTTGCGCAAGTGAATGTGTTTTTCGAACTCTCGAGCTTTATTACAATATTATACCTCTGCTGACTGCTCGAATACTGGACTCCGAAATTGATTGCCTTCTGACTGATACTCGCTTGAATATTGGACACCGTAGCCTGCCATTCCTGCTGACCTTTGCTGGAAAACCGGATCTGGATATTGCTCTTCTGACGACTGGTTAGTACGGTATCATGAGCTTGTGCATTAATTGTGGAATAGCAACGGACCGCTGCAACACAATAGGAAGGCGAAGATTGGAAGATGAAGTGATTCTTTCAATTGTACAGGAATGGGTCGCGCCTAAATCGGTTAGTATGCGATAATTCTATGACGTAACATTTTTGTAAGCATGTAATATCACCAATCTGCACTGAACCTGCATAGGTAATTACGGCCTATTCCTTCTCTCAGAGAGGAGTCCTGTGTCCTTGCAGTGGGAATGTAATAAAGCCGCTGATGTTTACCTAAATGTGACACTCAGATGCTTATTGCTAAATGCTAGTGCTAAAACTAATAGTCAAATGATAAATGTTTGCTTCAGGTAAATGAAAATGACGAACAAACAACAGCAAAATCTGTCAAGTTTGCTGGAATCATGCTAATGCTGTATCTCTAGACGGAAATAGACCAGAAGAGAATGAAGAGACACCTATAGGACACCGGCGAGAGTGTATTCACTGTGGACGTTCTCTTCGTTCGTTCGGCACCAGGGTAGTCAGTTACCTCCTGCACAATTCCTAGATACGGTATTATTATATTATGATAATCCTAACGAAAAAGGTGATTAATAAAACCCTATCTCAATAATACGGTTTTTTATTTAAATAAACCTATTGTTGCAATCTCAGTTTACTCTAATTTGAGATAGCATCAAATCCCCTGAAGTAAATACAATGTTTAAAAATGCAACCCATTAGTGACGTAAGTGGCCCTTATCTAGCAAACATAACTTTTAGCTGAGGTTTTCAGTAATATTCACCCTATTTCACCGCTTTTCATGTAAGTAGGTACCTAAACCTCATCATGATAGGTTGCAAGCGCTACAGCTCGGCGCATGTTCATTCCATATTTACGTAGAAAACAGCCTCAAAAAAGATTTTTTATATATCGCTATGCAGCATGTAGCGGGTTCGATTCCCGCACGGAACAACTATTTGTATTG
This sequence comes from Hyppa rectilinea, assembly GCA_951799385.1. Lineage (NCBI taxonomy): Eukaryota > Metazoa > Arthropoda > Insecta > Lepidoptera > Noctuidae > Hyppa > Hyppa rectilinea. Next base: position 9,630,152 of record OX637314.1, read on the forward strand.
ACTACATGTCGTTGTTCCGGGTCTGGGTGTTTGTGTATGTGAGTTTAAATGTTTGTAAACACACCTACTACACAGGAGAAATTCCTAGTGTAGGGCAGTTAAAAAATACAAAACATAACCTAACATGTTAACATTGTCCGATTTTACCAATTTGGCCATTGCAGAGAGACGTGAAAATTGGGCTCGTGAAATCTTCCTAGGTGCTCTAATTTATGGCAAAATTCCAGCGCTGTAACGCCAGGCCCAAGTTTCTATGGAGTTTGGGTTTCTCCTTTAGGTGTAGGTACATAATAAAGTGTATTTAATGTATTATATTCTCACACAAATTTCGTTTAAAGTAACCCCGTAAAATGGTACTTGTATAATAATATATTCAGTCTAACAACACATTCTATGCGACCAAAATCATCAACACTAATTACGACAGTATCAAAACAAAACCTTAAACTGTCAGACGTTATTAACTAATGAGAACATAAAAACCTTTCATTAGTGTAGACAGCAGATTATTTTGATCCACAAATAGGGCGGTATCTACATATGTCTCAAATAGGGCGGTGTCTACACGTGTTGCGTTGAGTCGGGACTAGAGATGTGGATAAAACGTTGAAGTTAAAAAATATAAAGGAGTAGATTTTAACTTAAATAAATAAAAAATATTGATTGCAGACTACATGATCTATAAAAGACGTAATTTAAAATAATTAGTTACCTAATTAAAAATAAAATGGCATAATACATACGTAACGCATATAAACCCAAGCCCTAAGTTTCAACTTAAATCGTCGTTCCATTAGTTTTACTAATGCGTCAAGTAAATTTGTAAAAGGTTTGTTTTAAATTAAAAGTTAAAAAGTTGAATGAATCCCGTCAAACTATTTTTTTTTTAAATGTAGTTACAAAATAAAAGCTGTTGCTACTGAAATAAGACTCACTATTCTAGACTTAATATTGGTTGTTATTACTAAGGAGTTATAACTTTTAATGACCATCTTGGTATTTATTAACAACGTTTAAAAAAAAGAATATCGAGTTTAAACCGATAATGTTCCCCGCTAGCCGGGACTAGGGACGTGACAGGAACACCGCAGTGCTTCACTAAAAATATCTCGAGTCGACGATAACCGACGGATCGGTCTGGGTCACGAAGGAGACGTATCAACACCGGATTAATCTTTCGTTATAAATAGAATGTCGTTTCTGTGATTACGACATGAATATGTCTTTTACTTTTCGTTTTTATTTTGTTTTTGACACAGTGTTTGATTGATAGAAGTATTTATTATTACATACTTACACACACGCAGCCACGCATACATAAACGAATAACTTCTTCCCATCCGGGTATTACCCCCATCCCACCCATACATACCCTTGCTTAATAGTTGGAATGTTCATTAACTCGGCCTTTTTTTTTTAAGACTAGGAAATCATCCAATGACTGCTCTCGCTCTGGGTGGAGCGGAAGGGAGTGTCAGACTCTTACTGACTAAAACCCATCCATGTTCGTTCCGTAGCCCTTTATGTTCCGGGGTAGCGGTAACCCTTTCGGACAATCCCGCTTACCCGGCAGGCTTGGCCCTGAGGGGCCCCTTCAATTAACTCGGCCTGAGGTCGAGGTTGAGTGGTAGAAATCGTCACGTAATGAAAAACCATCATTTTTATTATCTCTTTGCGGAAAACGAAAATCTAAGTTTATTTTTAATAGATACTTAACTACAGTTTATGAACAAACTTTCTCCACGTTTATAATATTTATATCCCTCCAGAACTATGTAGGTGAACGAAATAATCAAGAACTAAGTTTTTTTTTTATTCTTTAAATTTTAGGGACTTTTATAACGCACAGCGTATGTCAGTCAAGAACTAAGTTCTAGTTAGCTTCCTTACAAACTTTTTTAACCTTTTTTTTGATGGTGGGAAATCATCCAATGACTTCTCCCGCTCTGTGTGGAGCGGAAGGGAGTGTCAGACTCTTACTGACTAAAACCCATCCATGTTCCTTCCTTAGCCCTTTATGTTCCGGGGTAGCGGTTACCCTTTCGGACAATCCCGCTTACCCAAACTTCTTTAACCTTAACGCTAAAATAATCAATGTGAGAACAGAGATGAAGCTTCACAGGAAGTATAGCTCCATCTCTTTCCCAATGATAAGCAATATTATAATAATACTGCTTGAGGTAGTGGTAGGCCCCCAGACCAAGATATCAGTCTTAATAGGTTGCAAAAAGAAAAACTTAAAACACGAGTCCTTAACACCATTAATTAAATTGATAAATTGACGTACAAATGTCAATTATAATTGTTTCCTATTAAATATAATAAACATATTTGTAGATACGAATCGAAATATTACATTACAACAGCTGACATTTAATTATGATATACACCGACAATTTGTAATATATTTACTATAAATAATTATGTCTGTATGCGTGAAACTAGTTTTGAAGTTGCAAGTTAGTGAATACAGAGAATGAAAACCGATTTACTGATGAATTACTTTTTTACACGATATGGCCGATATTTAGAATATTATATTTGATTTAAATTAATGCTCCGAAAGGATCATACCAATAAAGGCAGAAGTAGGAGCTCGTGGCTAAGTACTAACAGCCGCACAGATCGATCGATCAGGTTAAGCTACACTTACCGGGGTTGGCCGTGGATGGGCGACCATCTTTACATACCGAGACTCCTCCGTGCCTCGGAAAGCACGTTAAGCCGTTAGTCCCGGCTGTCATTTGTGCATCTTTGACTGACTGATACGGGTCGTCAGAAGCCCGAAAATCTGACAGCCAGTCTTACCAAAGGGTATCGTATTGCCTAGTTACTGGGTTGTGGAGGTCAGATAGGCAGTCGCTCCATGTAATGATCTCAACGTAGTTGGGAGAAAGGTCAGACAGATGATGATGATGATAGTGCTCCGAAAGGATACAATTAATTGATCATACCTTTAATGGCATAGAGTCATAGAGGTCATAATTGAATGAACGAATCCTCGATGACGTATTTATTTCAATGTTACCGATGCAATTAAACCACTTATCACATATTTATCTAGTTCCAAAAGCTTGGCTGATTTTGATAAACTCGCCTCTGGGCACTATGCAAAAAACCAAATTCAGTAAAAAAATAAAAACAATAATTGTGATAACGAGGACGCAGACTCATCCCAAACAGTCATTATATATTTGTCTTTGTTTTTTGTGGGCATTTTACTCTGTCATGTCGTCATGTAGTACGAATGAATGTTTTGTATGGCCGGTGAAGTAGCCATAAAACACAGCAATTATCAAAAGTGCAGGCGAGCTCAACGTAAAAACAAATAAAAACTTTTTAGGAAATTGAGGGACATAGAGGCATAATAATATACTATAAAGTATCCAACTGTGCTTAATGTTTATATATCAGCCTGTATATGCGAATGTGAGAGTCATTAACGTTTTTATTTCTTGATTTATGTCCCCGGTCCACAGACGGAGCGTGTGCCAAGTATTTATTACGATGATTGAAACGCGGTTAAGTATCTAAGTTTATCCCACAAGAAACACAAACTCAATAATAACCTTTCGTTTTCTGTATACACTCCGAAAATATCTCCGTTCCTATGGAAAAATTTTGATGTAAATATTATCCACTCAATTTGCGATGAATCGCTCGGCACATTCATTGTAAAAACATCGCTTTCGTCATGTGGTGGTGTTCCCACGTAGACAAGTTTCCCTCGCCCGCGTCACGGTGACAGTTAATTAATAACAAGTTAGAATCTCCGCGCCGCAGACGCAATTCGCGGCGTAACACTCTCATTCCTAATGTAAAGTCCCTAAGTACTGTTGCAGACTTTTGATTGGGACTCCCGGGACACTCGTCGGGACACTCGCCGGAATTCGTCGACGAGGAAACTCGACTATTTGTCGACTGTTTAACGAACGAAATAATTTACTTATGCCTTAATGATAGCCCGAGCGATCTGTCAGCGTGTTGAGTTATTGAGACATTTATTACGCTCCGTTGACATTTCAACGTGGCGGGAGAGAATGATATTAACGATGTATGTGCCAGTGGACGCTTGTACCGTTTTCTAAACAATAAAACGTGGCGTCGTCAGCTAATCGATCTCAACAGAGCGCATGAATTGACTGGGACTGACTCAGCGCTGTATAAAGTGACGATAAATTTACTCGGAGTAACGAGTCTAGCCAGCGGTCCCGAAGTGACAAACGAGAGATTTGCCGGTGGTTTACTACACTAGCTTTAGAAGATTAGTTTCCACTAGTTCTCTCTGAACTAACTGGAACATGAGTTGGAAACTCAGTTACGCATCGATGTCAGATATAAATAATTAATTTATTAACTTTGCGCGCCTCTGTCAAACTTGAATGTTCTGTTTTGAACAATATTCCTGCCTCCTCACTTACTTGCTCTGTAATTATCATAAAACTTTAACGGAGCTTGTTATAGTCGGTGCGTTTGTTACCGTACTGTTTGTTTTGTTACTTAACGTTTGCTTAAACATTCAAAATAGTCGTGTTAATTGACAATATTTTTCTGTTGTTCTTCCGAAAACTTTTAAGCACCGTTTCACCGTTTAGTTGTTTTCAAACAAAACACTCGTTTCGAAACAAGAGAAAATCTTTGTCGTGTACACAGAAAGGGCCCATCTATATCATTACCTAAGCTGTGTAGGTAGTTACCTAGTTTGTACGTCCAACAATGCGCTCCGTATTTACTAACGCAAATAAGCGGTTACTGATTAATATCTAGTGAGATAATCTTGAAACAAGGCGGCAAAAGTTTGATCAACGACTTAACTTTCCCAATGACACCTCATAAATTTCCGAACCGAGGGTACCTTGTGAATTAAAGCTAAAAGGCTTTATGGTCATGAATAAAACGTGTCGAGGGTACTATTAAGTTTTCCAGTTAACTTCTCATTATGCATGCGTCCGCGTGAATTTTATACTCTTATGCAGCGCTCTTCATATTTTAATCCTTCAATATTTTCTAGTTGGTCCTTTTTCTAACGATGTAAATACTTCATGCTCATCTCTTGTTAAGTTCGTCGTAAGATTCAAGACTAGTATAATAAATATAAAGCTGAACTTATTTCAAAAATAATTTTCCAAAGTTAATCATTTTAGTACTTACTTGGTAGGATAGCTTCTTTAAATTAATTAACTCTGTGCACCAAGTTAGGACGTTTGGTACGAGTAGTTTCAACTATGGAGTTTCACATTCAACGGATAAAGCCAATTAGAGTAATTAAATGCGCATAAATCTTGAAGTGTAACACACTCATCCTTAAATCAAAAGGCTTGCAACGTAAGCTAAAAGGTTAACTCATAAGCTACTATAGTTACTTGGCATCAGGGGCCAACCACCATCATAAATAGTAGTATTATTTTAATATTACTTTAGTGTGAGAAAGAGATGAAGCTGACTTACTTTAGTGTGAGCAAGAGATGAAGAGAGAATACAGAATGTATAGCTTCATCTCTTTCCCATGTGAAGTATGTGTGCTACAAGAGGTGGTGGTCGGCCCCAAGTACTTCCATAACGCAGGAAGAGTTAAAAAGGGACGATAATTATGATATAACCTTATAATAAATGTGGCAATTTGGATGATGGTTCTATGGTGTATACCCAACCTATACGTAGTTTATCGACTGTTTATTGACCTCCAAAAGCTAAAGAAGAAGAATAACGTTTATCTAAAGATAGACTACTCAGACAACTTCTAAAAGAAACTGAAGATAAACCCATTAGGATTTGAACACTTCTTTAAATAGTTTTTCTTTACACACATAAGTACGCAATACACGTAGTGGGTGCACCAGCCAATATCAAATAGAAAGTTAAAGTATCAAACAATAAAATAGCAGACTTGCTTTATTGTTTGGCGCGTGAATGTACTCGATAAGCGTTCACAACTTTTCTAATACTCCGTTTGGAACGGAATCCAAAATCGAGACTTGACAAAAAAGTTTTAACTTCGCATACATCAATGGCTGACGCCGCAAATTTTTCAGAATGTTTCAAATTACACAACAAACAAATAGATCGAGGGATATTCCGAATAACTGTTGGATTCTGACGGGGCGATCAATCAACTCGACCCTCGCTGATGATATTTAAGCTGAATGGTCGGATTTCTGCTGAACAATTTAACTTGTAGCTGTGACAGGCGCGTGCGCCCGTTAACTCGCTAACCAAACTATTTGTGCGGTGAAGCCACTATCGGTACAACTGCCAACGGAATGGGGAACGGAATATTAGAGGCACGAGACTCAAGTTCATTAAACTGGCGTTTGAGACTGGTTTTACCTAGCATTATTAGAAAAGGGATATTTCTATTATTCACCGGGCAACTACTACAGGTATCGATCAGAGTATGTCACTCTCTCTCTTTCTCTTTTCGTGTGGTTAGTGACTAAATTGGTGTCAGTTTTTATGCTGAACATGGGCCTCTGACTAAGCTTCACATGCTGTTGAGAAATATCTCTCAGACATGTTGGTTTCCTCACGATGTTTTCACTAGTATATCACTAGGTTCACATTATAACTTTCGATTTGATTATAGCCCAATGCGTAATCGCACAACATGAATAATAAGGACAACTAGGTACAGTTAAAAGCTTAGTTCAAAAAACATTTGTTACAACGTCTGTGCGTTTGCCTTCCGATATACTTTCCGCCTATGTATGTAAGTCCAAACACGCCAGGTGAAGTACATAGGCAATTGACATAAAGGAGATTGTTCTATACCGCCCTATAACCAACAAACATTTGTCGTGTACGTTAATTTTAATTATATTTTAATATGCTTTTTAAAAATAATAAATTCAAGCGGACACTGTTTAATTCTTAATAGGTTTTTTATGGTGACCTCATTGATTTTATTACCAACTGAACTCGCCATCTTTCAAGGAATTGTCAATGTGAATGTCACAAAAGATTTGACAGTGTCGCTCTCGCTCATATTATATAAATATCGATATCGACGACGATGTCCATATTATCTAGTGATAAATAATGGATGTTCGATATTTATCACTTCCAAAACATTGAAAATGTGCAACATAAAAGTTTTTCATGCATATTTTTTTCATGGAATTAGTTCCGTGAACATTTTAATGGAACTTATGATGAATATGGCCTAGCACGATTATGATGACAATATAATGAACAAAACAAACTCACAAAATGTACTTACTAGTCGAATGAGGGATTTTCTCACAAGTGAGAAAATATTAGTTCAAAAGAGGCGTTTGTAAAAAATACGTCACTGTCTCAGGTTTTTGACATCAAATAAGCTTTCTTTTTTACGTTACGGATCTTATTTTTGTTATCAGTAGCCAGTAAAACGAAAACGTATTTTTTACCCACGCCATCTATTGAACTATGTTTTTTCACTTGTCAGAAAATCTCTCATGTAACGATTGAAATGTCATTTACGACGCAACTCTAGTGAATTGTTCTCATAACCATTTCACGACTTCAATAGCCATATTTTTACTTTTTAAGTACTTAAACTCTATTTTAAATGTCGCAAACTAAAACGTTACACATTGTTCGTTGGGAACAAAATATTTTATTTTAGCATTAATTTAATTGGAGTAGAATCATAGCAACAACGTGTTTATGTTTGAAACGGAACAAATTAATTTACATTTGACATATTGATCTGTCATTTTGGTCTACTAAATTAAAACCACAGTTTAAATAGGTGGTCATTGATAATCGATATACAATGATTGATCTTCAAGAGAGCATCTCTACGTTACTACGTCAGTCGGTGCCTGTGGCTGTGTTGTGTTGTTGTGAATAACTACCTATTTGGCGATTTCTTTTGGCGTTTTTGATTTTGTTTCTGTTTAACGGACTACAATTTGGATTGCTTTCAACGTGACCTGGCTTCGAATAACTGCTTCGCTTAAAGTAAACTTCAACCAATAAATAATAACTGTAGGTACCTAAAAGGCATAATACAACTATATTTACGGTAATATTTTACTGTATTTGAAGTTTAATGCTTTGTAGAAAACAGAAATAGCGATTTTAGAAGGAATTACTTAAGTTTTCTTTTATTAAAAATAACCTCAAAATCTGTTCCTTTTCTTTAAATAAATCTTTTCTCTAAAGTGTCCGTCAAGAAACTTTGTTCTTATGGGCTACTAAGGGCAGTTTACAAATAGAAAATGATTTTTTCTATGCTGTTGGCTCCAGGGCGAACAATGTATGGGCGTAGAACAATCTCCTTTACATCATTTAAAGAAAACAGTATTTACAGCGTTACAAGATTAAAGAGAAAGGGTACACTAGCGGTCTGAAAATGCTTACCATCCCAAGCACACACGCAAGTATAGGTATAGCATGCACACATATATTTAATTGTGATTAGGTATAGAGCATAGAATTTTTTATTTACATGTCGTCTAGGATAGTTAAAGGCAATTTTATTTGTGAAATAAAAAGAAAAATATTAACTGGCACATTCGGACATTAACCTAGCGAGGTCCAACTTTTTACCAAAAATATGAATAAATGATCAAATAGAAATTCCAAACATCTTTATTTTTTAAGGAAATTTGTTATTTCAATTCTGTCAACAATTTGTTATAATAATAATAAATCTTTATTTATTGACTTAAATTATACAAATTTTTTTATGAATTCCCTAGCTTCTTCGCTAGTGTACAGACGTCAGCACATCAAGCTATCCCTAACTGTCAATTTTTCTCAATTAAAAATGAACCTTATGTCTTTGCAATAAAGTTGAAATACTATCAAAGAAATTTGACAGATTGTAGTAACTTGATGTGCTGGCCTCTGTACCTACAATGTATTGCACGAGCTAGTGTCATCCCCTAATTAGTATGTTACATGATATTTATGGCATGTAAAAATGGTTTGATATTTAATCGAGCGGGCCATTGAATGAGACGAATGCTACGCAGCTATTTGTGCGGCGGTTAGTATCGGCCGTTGTCCTAAATTGCTTCTATGATCAGTTATTTGCCCTTCTTCGCCTTGACAATCAATATCAATCGTTATTATATTTCACACTTATTATTTTTAATAAATGTCATTGTAACAAATGTCAATGTGTCAATTGTATAAACTAAGAAATGAGTTCTATCATCAAAAAGTAATTGTCTTTTTGTTAGAATAGATGCTTCACAACTATTAAAAAATTAGTTAAAACTGATAAATATTTTTGACTGCGACCGTACATGCCTTTTGAAAGCAGCGGCACGAGAATCGATACTTTTAATCGTCCTATAATTTGTACTGTAGTTCTGTATGAACTTTAAGTGCGGATTTCACCAATGAAACTGAACGCGATCAACACATCAAAAACGCGTTCAAGAGATGTCAGTGACAAAATGCCATACAAAAATACAATGACAGCTCATAAACATGTTTTATGCGCTGATCGCGTTCAGTTTGACTGGTAAAATTCGCCCTTAGATAATTCCGCTGACAACAAAAGTACTCGTTTTATAACCAAGTACAACGAAAACGCTCTGATTCCAGCATTTGAGCTAGTTACAATGGATGTCGTGGGTGCCATTACGGTTGTCCCAGACATCGTGGATGCTCTGTAGGGAGGTGTACAAGTGCTGCGAGTGAAATGGCCGTCGCGTGACTCGAACCGCCTGAACGATAACACTTCTTTAAACTACAAACGTGCCAGTACATTTACCAACACTTCAAGTATTTGGGGGAACGAAATAAAAGTGTTTCGTTCGTCGGTTATCTTCCAAAGTTCTTTGTCATTTGGAGAAGTGGATTGTTTTATTGCTTCGAACGGGTCGCCAACCCGACACGGTTTGTGGTGTAAAACGTTGTTGGGCGCGTACGAATGATCTATGTCGGCCGTATTTCATATTCAACATGCACGGGTTACTAAATTAATATTTGTTGGGTATTCTGCGTGCGGACTAGGAGATGAATGTACTCATATCGTCGCCAAACATGCCGCGCTGTAAATTGACTAAATGGATATAAATACACAGGCTTTGTAAAACTTGAAGTCATTTGCAGGCCTACACTTATTACTTTTTAACTGATACCTACTTAGCTGCAAAGCTTTGGTGTTTGTATTCAAACGATCTAAAAAGTTCTTACTTAGTTGTTTATTTTAATCCTTGGACATTTCACACAACGCCATATAGTCCCAAGCTAAGCCACCTAATGCTTGTGTTATGGTAACGAGATGGCTGATAAACTACTTTATACCTTTTTTTTTGTAAATACATACATATTCATATTAAAGATAGAAAAACACCCAGTCTCGGATCAAATACTTGCAGGTCATACAAATATTTGTGCCGTGCGGGAGTCGAACCCACGATATGCTGCGCAGCAGTCAATCGCTCAACCACTGCGCCAAACATGTCGTCGTTGATGGCTTTAAACGGCACTTATTCACACATCTCGTTATTGCATCCGTCCAGATATTTTCTTATTCCGTAACGAAGAAAATGATTAGAGAGAGAGAGCGAAAATGGAGAACCTTGATGCAGTACAGAATCACTACATATGTATAATAAAACAAAGTGTTAGCGCCGCGTCCGTCTGTCTGAACGCGATAACCTCAAAAACTACCGATAGGATTTTCATACGGCTTTTACCAATGGACGGAGTGATCCATGAGGAAGGTTTAGTGTATTATGCATGAAGGTGTGTTGTAGATTGGCTGAAATGTGACGATGTAAAGAGTAAATAAGTAGGATGAATATCAGTTTAATTTTAACCTAACTCACATGCTTGACAGATAAAATAGATTTTTAGGTATGCACTTCTTCCCGTGCAAAGCCAGGGCGGGTAGCTAGTATAATATGATTTCCAAGGTGCTATTCCAAAGTAATCGTTTTACGAAGCCGACATCCGAGCTTAAAAGTGTGGAAGTTCGAAGATGAGTTTAATGTAGGTTTACTTCAAAAAGATTTTATCTAAAACACGTTTACTTAAGCAAAATGGAAGCAAATGAAGTGAGAAAATTTGGGAACTTTTGATTTGAGATAAGATTACAAGAAAATGTTTAACAGTTTGACAATATTTTAAATCCCCAGCGTTTTATATTTCTCACGAGCGAATAAAATTATTTGAAAAACGAAAATTATGTAGGTATTTGCATTTTTTTTCTTTTTAGTGTGGTTTGAGAAAATATTTTATACATAAAATCTTAAATGTTTAAATGTCAAAATCAAGTCAATAAGAAATCGTGGAAGTTAGTAGCATTTTTGACGTTAAATGTTCTTCAATGATTCATATTTTTTAACCGACTTCTAAAAAAGGAGGAGGTTCTCAATTCGGCTGTATATATATATTTTTTTTTATGTTTGTTCGCGCATAACTCCGTTGCTTGCCAACCGATTTGAAAAATTATTTTTTAGTTGGAAAGGGTATACTTTCCAAATGGTCCCATAAAATTTTTATCGAAATCGGATAAGCGGTTTTTGAAAAATCGACAAAAATCTAAAAAAAATCTACTTAATATATATGTGGACGATGTTCTAAAAAGTTCCTGTCACTGTAATTTACATACCAGGTAGTGGTATTAAAATTTGGGGGGTTAGGTAGGTACCAAAACTAAAAAGTGAAAAATAAAAACTTTTTTACAAAAAATAAAACCGACTTCCAAAAAAACACTACAAAGTGACAAATAATTTTGATTTCGGAAGTCGGTGGCAAAAAATTAAAATACAAAACCGAAGACACCGACTTCCGAAATCAAAATTATTTTTCACTTTGTAGTGTTTTTTTGGAAGTCGGTTTTATTTTTTGTAAAAAAGTTTTTATAATCATTACTTATGGCGCTAGAAACCGGCATATCCTAGAACCAAAAATTTTAAGACATGTGACATCTACCAACACGTACTGGGCTGCGTGGTGGATTACGGTCCATTCCTTCTCACTGGGAAGAGATCTAAGTCCCAGCAGTGGGAACATTATAGGCTGATAATTCTTTGGCGCTAGGGTTAATTATTATCTCCATTTAATCATATGCAAGAGAGTCTAAATTACCAGTGAACCCGATAAAAAACAAGGCTCAGATCTGAGCAGGCGCTTGGTAAGAATGTTCACTACATAGAGACATGTTACCAGGCTACTATAAAAGGTAAGTGGTGTCTAGTCCATACCTTTGCCTACATATACCCCGCTTACGCGAAACAATAGGAAGCTCCACACATCGCGTGCGCCTATTTCTTTTACTGCTTTCTATGCCATAGTAACTACCACGTAAACAGAGATTACATTTTCTCTAATAACTACATAGTATAAAGCAAAGTCGCTTCCCGCGTCTGTCCTAATGTCTGTATGTGCTTAGATCTTTAAAACTACACAACTGATTTTGATGCAGTGTTTTTTTAATAGATAGAGTGATTCAAGAGGAAGTTTTATTATATGTATAATAACGAATTTATTTTACTAACTACGAATTTAACGCGTCCGAAGCCGCGGGAAAAAGCTAGTAAAATATAAAATTGTGGTTTCCTACAGTGTTCGGTTACATAAAAATAAATAATTACACTTGTGCATTGTAATGTCACAATGCATAAGCAGACGGGAACACTCAATAGTGTTCGGTGAACATAAATAACATGATTCGCACCGCGGAATACAGGGTTGCCGCGTGTTCGGTAGTGAGTATGGAATTTTAAAATTGAAAATTATTATTATGTATTTGTTTACATGAACACGATTTAAATACCTTTAAAACTCTTCCAAGGCGATGTTATATAAATCACACAATGGCTACAGAAATTTACAAAAAAAAAATAGGTTACCTGAATTATATACAAATAGAAGTCATAAGAACATGATAACGTTTATAATGTCAGACCTCTTAATTGTATAATAAGATATGTCTAAGATCTTTGTTCTGAGTCTTGTTTCATCTCGATCGCACGTTTGTCTGAGCATACTGTAGTTAGTTTGATATTATGCATTCCTATTGAAATTAGTGTTATTTCTCTAGTTCACATTTAAATAAATAGTCACATTGTGTCTCTTGTAGTGCTAGCTATTTGCATAAAGAGATGGAACAGAACTCAATAGTGGTCAGTGAACATAAATAACAAGATTCGCGCCGCGAAACACAGGGTTGTCACGTGTAATAAACGCAGATTCGTGAGTTCGTGACAATCGCGGTCGTCAAACGTGCGAGAAGGATAGCAGAATTATTTAGAAGGGGTTTTCGAAAAACTCTGTCTTCATCATCATCCGCCTAGCCTTTTCCCAACTATAATGGGGTCGGCTTCCAGTCTAACCGGATGTAGCTGAATACCAGTATTTTACAATTAGCGACTGTCTATCTGACCTCAACAACCCTGTAATTGGGCAATACGATACCCCTTGGTAAGACTGGCTGTCAGATTTTCGGGATTCTGACGACACGTAACGACTGTCAAAGATGCAAAAAAGACAGTTGGGACCGACGGCTTAACGTGCTTTCCGAGACACCGAGGAGTCTCGGTATGTAAGGATGGTCACCCATCCACGGCCAACCCCGGCAAGCGTAGCTTAACCTGTTAGTATTTAACCACGAGCTCCTCATTTCGGAAAACTGTGTACCGAAGCTTATGTCATCTCGCTCCCGCTTTTTGTGACCACAACTGCTTCAAACGTTTATGCATACCGTAGTTTATCGTGCTAGGTATTTGCATAAAGATACGGGAACAAGTTACATCAATAGTGGTCAGTGAACATAACTAACAAGATTCGCGGCGCGAAATACAGGGTTATCAAGTGGTTAATTTTTGCATTTTACATCCCCGGCGAAGTTATCACTATTTTAGTTTGAAATAAAATAAATATTTACACGTGTGTATCGTTATGCCAACTCTTAGTATAAAGCGAAGAGAAGAACGCATATTTATAGTCAGTTTACTCGATATGATAGGATTCCCACCGCGAATTTGCAGGGCTGTCGTTCTGCTTTGACATTTAGAATCCTCGGGTATTTTATTTTCAGGATATTCTCCGCCAAGACGAATGCCAAAATATTGTTATTATTTATATCCCTATGACGTCACCTGGGACAAAGGAGGAAGATTATGAAAAAAATTGTCGATGATTTTGTAACTCCGAATCGTACCTACAGTCCTACACATTATTTACTGGCTGGGTATCTTTCACGTTTACAATTTTAAGGCGGTATATTTTTATTTATGACGTTTTGGCCAAATCGGAATAAATTAAACAGATCGGAGGCTTACAGTTCTATAAAACGTTGTGGCGAACTGACATTTATTCTGCAGTAGGTGTCGAGGAACGCAAATACTGCTAGCAACAACTTAATAGGTTTGGTTACATACATCATGAACTAGTCCACTGCTGGGCATAGGCCTCTCTAATTGCACGCCGTTCAGCTTGATTCCCGGCAACTCTCATCACGTTGCTTCCAGCCACCATGCGAGAATCTTCGCTCCGACTAGCCTGAGCGTGTTTTACCCTATACGTTCCAATCCGTGGATTTTACTCAAGGACACATCTCTCCCAAAAGTTGTCGAATCTACGGCTAATATGTTGCCATTTCGGTTTGTTTATTATGTGACCTAAGTCGACATATCTGATTCTCTGCCGGATAACCTCGTTCCGGATTCGATTCCTCAAAGAGACTCCAAGTACAACCCGTTCCAATGCTCACTTAGCGAGTTAAACCTCAACTAAATAAATAGAAATAACTTTATCTAAAAGTAACTCGTTAACTCGAGTTGTCTCGGCAGACTGGTTGAATATAATGAAGATTTATTAATATAATTTAATTATGAAATGTTCGCCAGCCCTATTCCTTATTGCCTTTTGTTTCGAACACGTGCGCGCTTTGTCTATTTTCTAAACTTGGAGTGTTGTACTTAGTAAGATATTGTGAGATATGTCTTTAGATAATATTGCAACTCTCATTGGTTCGTAAACGTTGTTAGCGAGTGTTTCTTAGCTTTAATAAAATGTCGTCGGATAATACACAGACCTACACCTTTTATCGAACACAAATGTATAGGATTTTTTTTTTAATGCGCCTATAATTTTCCTAAATGTTTCCCTATAATAAAAACTTAAATAACAACATAAACAAGAAACGTTCGATTTGTATTTAAGTCTTATCTTTTTAATAAATCATTGAGCGGACAAACACAGCATGCAAATTACTTACAATTATTGCATAATATAATTACAATACTTATGAATATTACAATTACAAATACGAATACATTTCCAAGTCAATAAAAGGAAGTGTATTAGTTAAATGTTTCCTTGTACATCGCGGGAATATTTGCAGTGGAATTATTAAGTTGTATGCACACAGATATAGTCGGCAAGTCGGAAGTCAGCTGGAAGTGGCTGGTTATTAAGTGCTAACAAACACGGCGAGCCGCGAAACACACAACGGTGCACGTTTGGATGGAGATGTGGAAATACACACTACAAATGGAAAGATAAAGTTCCTACACGCTGATACTACTAGTTTCAGGAAAATTTCGGGTTTAAAGCGCGTTGTCTCTGTTTTTGGTTAGTCTCGTTCTAAGCCTAGATATGCTCACTCGGGTAGGTACCTACTTCTTCTTTTCGTGTGGTTAGTGACTAACCTGGTGACAGAGTTTTTATGCTGCCCATGGGCCTCTAACTGAGTTTCACATGTTGTTGAGAAATATCTCTCAGGCATGCTGGTTTCCGTTCACGATGTTTCCCTTCACCGTTTTACCTATAAAACTTACCTGAGTATTATTTTAAGCTTTGACTAAAGTTACGGCTTGGTGTAAAAAAGTTAAGCTCCAAATATTTAATTTTTGGGGCTTCTTTAAGTTGGAGGTACCTACATACATCAGAGCAAGCAAATATATTTCTACTTTTAACTTTAAGCTACGAGTTTCTGTTTACTCAAGCTGAGGGAAAACCTTATTTATAAACAAATACACGAACACAGGAAAATAAATATAAAGAAGAAATATTAGCCTGCAAACACTCGACGTGACGCGATATACCCACTCGTAATGCATTAGAATTTTAAATACAAGTCATATGTAATTACAACAATAACTTTCATGGTACATTTAAATAAGTAGATATTACGTTACGAAGTTATTTTCCTACTATCATGAATGACTAGAAAGAGTAAGCAAACTGAAGTGGCAGTGGGGTTAGCCCTGTTAGTCGCAGGACCGGTGGCCGACGGAGCAGACGAGTCCTGGAGTGGAGACCGCGTATCGGCAAGCGTAGTGTGGGGCGCCCCGCAGCTAGGTGGACCGATGATCTTAAGAAGGTGGCTGGGACAGGATGGATGCGGAAGACGGAGCCTGCGTTGTGGCGCAGCCTGGGAGAGGCCTAAGTCCAACAGTAGACTGCGATAGGCGAGTTGATTAATTGATTGACTAGAGATTTGATAATCGGAAGCATATTTACCTAAAGTGGAGGGGTTAGCTATCATGTAACTTTAGTTTAAAAAAGAACCCGCAACTTTCCATCCATTACCGACTCAATCCATTACCAACAATTAGCAATGTGCTTAATTGAGGGCATTATAAAACCTTTTCATTACATAAATCAATATTATATTTTCGTAGTAAATTTCTAAATAATAATCAAATAATTACACAGAGGTTGCCGAAATAATTCGCACGGAGAAATCGAGTCCACTGACAGAATTAAGGGAAATGAAACGTTTAAAATAAGGTAACACCGTTCGTAGCTCGTCACCCCTAAATATATAAAGTAAAGCTTAAGCACCCAACCTTCCTTAATAAACGACCGAAAACCTCATGGAAATCCGATTTCGGTTTAAGATACTGACGGACCCTTCCGTTTTTAATGAAAAGCGTATCTCAGCTTAAAAAAATAGGTTTTTTGATTCAAGTATCGTAAATAAAGACTCGACAAGTATTTATTGGAAGTTATTTTACGTAACAAGTTAACATTTTAATGTTGTTGAGTAAAACAACAACATTGTACAAAGTTATCCCGTCAGCGCCGTCGACTTCTAGACAAAGATAACACATCTGTTTGGTTACAACGACTCACTACGACTCTATAACATTTGTTTTCATAATAACTGCAACATTGTAACATGCTACGCCTGGTAGTCACCGCCTTAACAAGTAAATGTTAATTTAACTGTCTATATACCCACTTGATGCCTCCATAACTGATTAAAAATTAACTTTAATCACAGTTAATATCAATCAAAGCGATCAGTGTGCTTCACTTTCAATAAATTAAACACGAGTATGTAAGTGAATTTAAAAAGAGTTTAATTACTTTTTTTATACATGGGAGCGGATGCGGCGCGGATATCAAGGTAATGCGAAATTATTAACGCTTTTAAAAGCCAACTGTGGTATTACAAAATTCTTTTAAAGTCATACTTAAAAGATACCGCCGGGATAAGGTAAACCAGTTGGCAAAAGTGATCTGTTTCATTAATACATTCAAATGTTCTTCAAGTTTATTAAAATATCATTCAAAATTAAGTTATGAGTTAATCCTTCTGATGAAAGAAACACGAGCCCTAATTATTTGCTCGCTTCATGTAAATGAAAGCCCTAGGGAAATGCGGGAGATCCCAGATAAGCGAATTAAAAAATAACACTTTTCAACTCGCATTACTGAGTTGAAATTGTGGAAAATAAGTCCTAGAAAGACTCCACTATGAATATTAATTGCTTAAGCGATCGCTTTAGTCTCATTTAATTAGAATTTCAAACCAGAAAGTGTTACATTAAAAAGTTTTTGAACCCTAATTGTGGTTGTCTTTCAAACGTTTTAACAATTTCCAGTTTGCGCTGAATCGATCTATTCAAATCCATTTAATTTGCTGTAATAATTTTGAATAAGGATTTGAAAATAAAATAAGGTATTACTGAGGCAGACTTCATAAAACTTTCTTGGATTAAAAAAAAAATCGGGAATTGGAACTGCCAGATGGACTGATCGGAGACTCGGAGTAAATTGGATCGTTCAGTTATTTTCTCAATGCACCAATTTTATGTTCGGTTTAAATCTTGTTTGTCGTTTATGTAAGAAGCCATGTCGGTCTAAATTCATTTGGTACGTACCTAGGTACCAGGTTGACCTGATTATGCAGCCGCATTGCAGTGGATCTCAGTGGATTTGGACAACCTCTTATAATATCAGTGTTGTACATACATAAACCAACTGTACTGATTGTCCATTTTTAATTCCAAGTCTATCGCTTCCCGCAGTTTCATTTTGTTCTGTATTTAACGCGAGTATAGTTGAAACATTACTTTCAGTATTGTTCGCAATAAACAGAAATTCTTCGTCTGGATGAAATGAATTTAAATGATTACTTTAGGGCACTGTAACGGCTTTAGCGTCTACATGGGAGTAATTACGTCACTTTGGATACACAATTTGTGTAATCTCATCACGTAGGTACGCAGTGTCATGTCGATCTTCATACAGAATGGTTCTAAATAACTCTAGTAATCAGAGTTGCGACAGACCCCTATACGTCAAAGGATAAAGGAGATTTAGTGCTCCGGGGCAGATTAAAGGACCCATTCCATGGAAATCTTTATTACTTCTAATTCATTTGAACAAATAATGACATTATCTGTAGACAGTAGGTCGTTAAGCTAAAGTTCACTAAATCTGAATGGGTATTAAGATTTGTGATCTTAGACTATCGTATTGGATTGGATAGGCTTATTAGCCCGACTTTGCGTAATCGAATTTTGAATGTCTTAGTCTTTAGTTAGAGAGCTTTGTTTATATTCGTTTAGACAGATTCTTATTTATTTATATTGAGTTCGTTACATAAACCAGTTCACACCCTATCCAACAATAGGACACTAGAATCAACATCTAAAAGCCAAAATATTTTACCAACACTGAAATTGCCGTTTTTGTTAACACGGACGCTCGAACAAAAAACTAAAAAAGTTTGCTCGCTCGTACACTGTGCCAGACCAAAATGTTTCTACATTAATATGTTCAGTGTGGATTTTAACATTATTATGTGAAATTCTACTACGTCTGGCAAAATTAATTACTTTGCTAGCTTCCGTCTTCAAGATAAGTTTTGTTTCTCCTTGCCAGCCTTTTTCATCTTCATAAGACGGTTTATTGGCATTCATAATATTATCATCTCTTTCAACATCTGGTTCAGGTTTACTATTAATAACTTCGCATTAGATATAACCTTGATAAGTAGTCAATGAATGTCAGTATTTATAAATAATGTCATCTACGCTATGTAATCTAGATTCTTTATTTATAAACTTTTACTTTATTATTAGTAGTAGTACTTTACTCTTCTGTTATATCGAGAAAATGACAATGACAGGTAAAATTTATATGGGAAAATAAGAAGGTATTCATTAGCTTTGATCTCTTCCAAGAATCGACCTCTGGTATTTCCCGCGGGTTTTATAAAAGGCTATTCAAAAGACGTAATAAGATCATCAGTGGCCCTGCCAATACCATTCCTCTACTACAATCGATAACTAAATAGTTACAGTCACGTAATACTAAATGTAATTTTTCATAGCGGTTTTAAATAACCTCAAATATTAGGGATTTGTGAAAAAAGCTCTACGATTCCGGGTTACGCGTAAACCTCAAATATTTATGCGAACATAGCGAGGGTTGAATGCACATGAATAACGAATAAATATTGTCGAAAGTCCATATTTCGACACAGTAACTACAAAAACATAGATATAGTTTCGCCTAGCTTGCCCCATCCTCATTGTATGAATGAATTTACATAGTAATACATTAATTGACCGAAGCCATGTTTTAATTAATGATAGTCATTAATATTCATAATTTATTCCTTTATTTGGTAAATTACGTCAACTTGGGATTAAATTGATTTGTTTAGTAAAAACATTTTGTAATATCTTTTCCGTTGATAATAGGTGGTTGATTCTAGCTGAAAATCATAGTCCTCTAGCCGTGAGTACGTTTTTTAGAAAAAAAAGGTCCCTGATACATTGATCAAGTGTGACGACTAGAGCATTACTGGATAGGTATGAAATCGCCGCCGTTAAGAATTTAAGATGTCCAACACAACAATGAAACTTATACCGTAAGGGTTTCATTTTAGCAGTCTTAGAAAGGTTTTTTTCTACTGATCTGCAGGTTAAAACATTTGGTACAAATGCGCTTAAATTTCCAATAAAATAACAACTTTACAACAAAGATTTTTTTTTAATTATCGATGATTGCGTCAAGCTTGTCTTAAGCTTGCCGCAATTATGAAAGGCTGTTTCCCAATATAATAACGTATAATTTTAGAGAAAACACTCATCCCCATTTGTCTCATAAAATATATAACGCGAGCAATATTATCTTAGACCTGACTTAAAAAACCTCGAGTGTAAAAAAAGGACAAAGGATACATTGAAATTTTATGGCTAAACCCATGTTTAAACCATGACCCTCGGTTAAATGCCTATAAACGTGAAGGTACCAGCCATTTTTCCAAACAAAATATATTATTTACAAACATTGTAAAAGCACTCTATATTAAAAAGTTTGTTACCGTGTCTACTCGTGTGGTGGGACTAATCTCTAAAACTATTAGGTGTTTTCTAGGAAAGTTTCTCATACAGATTTCAAACAAAGTTTTCAGTAGTAGTATCGTTTATTTTATCGCGAGAAAAACATGCTATTTCGAAAGACAGTATTTTAACGTGCAGCAGTGATATTTTTTAAAACTGTCTGCAGTTAAAACTTAGTTTTGACCATCGACAGTGAGATACAGAAATGAGTTTAAAATAGTCTGGCTTAAATTTAAATAAAACATTTCATAAAGCCTTATATATATTATATATAATATACTAGCTTCTTCCCGCGGCTTCGTCCGCGTGGATGACGGAAATTGCATGTTATTATACATATAAACCTTCCTCTTGAATCACTCTATCTATTTAAAAAAACCGCATCAAAATCCGTTGCGTGGTTTTAAAGATTTAAGCATACATAGGGATATAGGGACAGAGAAAGCGACTTTGTTTAATACTATGTAGTGAAGAGTGGAGGATTCGATATACGAGAATTTCATCACCACTACTCTAAACGATGAAGGAAATATTGTGAGAAATGGCATGTCCTAGAATAAAAAAGTCGAAGACATGTGACCTGGGTGGTGGATTACGGCACCTCAAAGAGAGTAGACCTGTGTCGGCTGATTATACTATGCTAAAGATATAATGTTTAATGTAATTAATTATTGTAGTAGCAGCCCGCAATAGCAGTGACAGCCTAGTGGTGTGACCGTCGAACTGCCAAGTCACAGGTCTCGAGTTCGAACCCAAGCCTTTGATTTTACGGATTCATGTGCGTACTGTATAATTATCACTAGCTTAAAAATCGGTGAAGGACAACATCATGAGGAAACCACCAGCATGTCTGAGAGATATTTCTCAACAGTATGTGAGAAAATTAAGCAGCAATCTAAGTCAGTATTACAACTCTCACACCAGGCTAGTTACTAACCATATGAAACGAAGAAGAGAAGCAGTCTGCGGTCATGTCGTCATTATTTTGTGCCCAGTCGATGGCAATAGGCTCGCCCCCTATTACATGGCACTTAAACTGAACTGGCGAAATGTGGATGTACTATAGGAACACCTCCGCCTAACCTTTTGAAGAATACAGGCGTGATGCCATGTAATTAATTGTTTTAATTTTAGTTCCTACAACACCTACGCGACCATTACCAAAATATTTACATAATTTTGATTTAAAATTACATAAGTAAGAACCTACGTCATGTTAGTACAAAAAACAAACTGTATTTTTTGTTGTATTTAGAGGAAGTAATCTCTGTTAGCAAGGCTGCGTCCTTGTTAGCTATATCTAATTAATTCTGAACTCGTAATGAGCTGCTAATTGTACTTCATATAAATATTTACTAACATTAAAAGTCTATTATTCGTAAATTATATTTTTTTATACATCACGCCTGCGATCCCTGAAGGGTAAGACCGAGTTGTACCTATACTTTTTTTTTAAGGCTGGGAAATCATCCGATGACTTCTCCCGCTCTGGGTGGAGCGGATGGCAGTGGCAGACTCTTACTGACTAAAACCCATCCATGTTCCTTACGTAGCCCTTTATGTTCCGGGGTAGCGGTAACCCACATTTCACCAGTTATGTTTGAGTCCAATGTAATAAGCGAGCCTATTGCCACCAACCGGCCAGAAATCCTGACTAAATTTTGTAAATAAAACAAAACACGTTTGTTTGTATTTGTACGCCAGGAGTTTAGGACTATAAAGTATTTTTTTTTTATGAGAAGCTGCCTTGTTAAGTAATGAGAATTACTAAGGTTGTTGTAGTATGATCTTTTAGTACCCAACTCAATCAATCTGCCTAGCCTTTTCCCAACTGCGTTGGAGTCGACTAACCGGATGCAGCTGAATACCAGTATTTATTTATTTCCTTTTAGTACCCCCCTTTTAGCCCATAGTTATAAAATTAACTAAGCCAACGTACCTGTTTTCCCTGCATACTGTGCTAAGAAGCGAACAATTTCATTTCCAAAATAATTCAAACTTCCTAAGTAATGTTATAAACGCGAAAGTTTGTCACTTTTTCCCGATAATTTTGAAATTTTGCATATACGTTGTCAGGTGTACAGAAACGGACATACAGTACCTTTCATCCGGAAAACATATAGGTACGGATATTTCTCAACAGCATGTGACGCAAAGTCAGAGGCCCATGCGCAACTTAAAAATTCTGACACCAGGTTAGTCACTACGCAAAGAAGAAGATCTAGAAAAATAGTACTGTTTCCAAAGAATACAACAAAAATGTTCTTATGATAATAGATAGCGCCACTAATAATCTAGCCGATTAGTATCAAATACTGCAAAAAGTACAAAACACACGAGCTTATGTAATGAAAGCTCGGTATGTAGAGCCTTTAAAGCTCGATTAGTGCGATTGATTGTTAAAAGCACTTTGCAATTACAAACGAATGAAGCAACTGCAAATGTTCAAATACAATCAACGATTAATGTTGTTTGATTCCAATTTTAACTTGTTTTAATCAACGCCTTACTTATTTAACAATACTTGCTTGCTGACTTACTACCTGCCTTGTTGTCCTAGCAGCCTCATGCTCAGCTAGGCTACTGCTTAGCATAAGGTCCTGCGATTCGATTCACGGGTTGGAAATAGAATGGCATTGTGCATGGCGGAGTGGATGGCCATAGGCTCGAACCCTATTACAAGGGTTTTAAACAAAACATGGGTGTTGGTACACCTCTGTCTGATCCTTTGGCGACAAAAGGCGTTATGTTATGTTAAGGAGAGAGCGCCAGGGTATTACGTATTCTACAAAATATAATTTGCGGCTATAGCAAGTCCATATAATTATGTACAGAATTATAATTATAATAATTAAAATCACCCAGCCACAACCCTCTAAGTTCATATAACCCTACTTAATGACGATTTCATGAAATCACAGAATTTGAGGGTAATTCTAACTTAGAGAGATGTATTGCTGATTCTAATGGGTATAATTCAGTAAATTAGTACTTGCTACTGCTGCGAATCATATTTTGATCAACATACAACCTAGCACTGTCCTGCAAACTGCGAAAAACGTATAAATTTGAATTCTGCAGGCTACCCTTTTTTTTGAGGGTGGTAACTCATCAAATGACCCAGAAGGGAGTGTCAGACTCTTACTGACTAAAACCCATCCAGGTTCCTTCCTTAGCCCCTTATGTTCCTAGGTAGCGGCAACCCTTTCGGACAATCCCGCTGACCCGGCAGACTTCGGACCTAACGGACCCCTTCCCTAATGCTGACATCTCTTTGAGGCGCGCGTAGAACAAGAACGCGCCGTCCGGCACGGGCCTGGTCCTGATCGGACGGTGAGCAGGCTACCCTATTTAAATAATGGGAAGCTACAGTACTACCGAGTGTTATAGGATGTATTTTATGTTTAAACAAGAAATATCACACAGACGAAGTTGCGGACAGAAGCTAATCATAAGCAGGGAAGACTAGCGACTTAATTTTAAGTAAGTAAACGACTTTCCCGCCTCCATTTTTATTAATCTCAAAGGGCAATATATAAAAACAAAGGCGAATTGTTTTCCAAGTAAGCAGAAATTACAAAATTCCACGTCTCGCGTTCCCTATCATATTTCATATCAGTAAAATTACATTTTGATGATCTTTATTGCATTTTCATAAAACCCAATTGGTACCTATGGCATTAAGTCCGCCTCTGCCGAACTATCCTGTAAAAATCTCACCGTGAAACTTGAGTGAAGTGAGCTATCATTCTACCTCAGATATTAGGGATTTATAATGTTGACTGCTCAATATAAGCTGACTTCACCGCACTACCTACATTTATGCGGTTGAAGTATTAAATAAATAAACCAAGAAGTTCCTTATCAAAACCTAGTACAGGCAACATTTTTAATGGAAATTCTCATTATAATACTGATATAAACTCACGCCTTCTCCCAACAACGCTGCCTGCTGCAACCCTTTTTTTTGAGGGTGGGAAATCATCCTATGACTTCTCCCGCTCTGGGTGGGGCGGAAGGGAGTGTCAGACTCTTACTAACTAAAACCCATCCATGTTCCTTCCTTAGCCCTTTATGTTCCGGGGTAGCGGTAACCCTATCGGACAATCCCGCTTACCCGGCAGGCTCGGCCCCCTTCAATTGCTGTCATCTCTTTGACCAGTACTATTATTTATTATCTGCCGTTACTCCTTTTGCTTCGTTTGTGTACAAACAGACGTTTGATACCTTGGGATCGCAATGCCCTCATTAAATCTATTACACTAAAGACAACGAATCCTATCAAAGAACATGAAGATCAAACAAGACTAATAATAAAAAGCTGCGATTGCTAGGATATAATAAAAAAGATGATTAATAAAACGAATACAAAAGCCATTGATTCAATCAACCGAAACAAAATATCAAATGGCCGTCAAAACGGTGTAACAATTATTACAAAAGAGTTTCGGCATTAAGTAGAATTTCGATGTTTATTACGATATTTTGCTCTAGAAACAACATTTGCGTTTTTGCGAATATTTTTTTTTGTTTGTGGGTGGGAATCTACAAATGACTCCTCCCGCTCTGGGTGGAGCGAAAGGGAGTGTCAGACTCTTACTGACGAAAAACCCATCCATGTTCCTTCCTTAGCTCTTTATGTTCCGGGGTAGCGGTAACCCTTTCGGACAATACCGCTTAGTTTTTTATACTTAACAAGAGTTTTCAACGATAAGATTTATGTTAAAAGTTTTGACTTATAGTAGTTTTGTTGACTTGATTAAGTGAAATTCGCCTATCCGTCCCATTCTAATCTCTACATATTATAATACCTAATTATAAATATACAATCTAAAGGAGGTACTGATTTGGCTACTTTTAGTTTCAAAATGTTTGTAATAGTCCGAATTAGGTTTTTAAGGGGGGAAAATGGATAAGTTCAAAAAAAATGTTCATATTCGTAAAAATGGCGTGTTCTTTTTTCTATACGATTTCTGCATGCACTATAAAAATTTGGACAGGACCATATGTGTCGGGTTAACTATTTATAATTTTGAAGATGATAGCTGACGCAATACAGTCCTTACTACGATCTCCTCAATAGCTTTAGTTGATCTTTCGCAGCGTTTTGCTTAGGTCTGCTTCGCTAATAGGAAACAACTGAAAACGACTGGTTTTGTTAATGTTATCTCAGCATAAATCATTGGATGATTTCCCAGCCTTAAAAAAAAGGCATAAATAGCCTGCTGGCGAAAATTACTGTTCGTTCGTGTAAAGTACGTTCTGCATGAACATTTTGAATAACATATCGAGTTGAATTTTGGGTATTGTGATATTTATAAGCGATTATTTCGAATACAAATTCAGGAATGATTTGATTCACTATAATTCACCAAATATGTTTCTGCAAAATCTATCTGTTAACGGATACCTACAACAAATAATGCTGCCTAAAAACTTTATTCTTAATTATAGAGTTTTATGTTTAAGTAACACCTACTTTCGTGCTCAAACATTTACCTTCCCTCTCTTTCTCCGTCAGGGAAAATGAGCAGGACAAGACAAGATGTACAAGTGCTCGGCGTTTATATTGACAGATTAACTTAATAGGCAGTCAAGTACCTACTTTAAACAGTGGCCAGTGTTGCCACTTTCGAATGAGTTGGAGATAGAGGGAAAAATACTTTCTTCAGTAATTTGAGAAGCGGTTACCGAGGCGTGACTTACCTATACGACGGATTACTTACGCAAATAGTTCATATATTTTAAACATCATTACATGAACATAAGAGACGAATAAAGCTATCATTTAATAGAGTAGACAAGCTTTATAAAACCTTGTTGATTTAATCAATGTAAAGTCAATAAAATAATTGAAATTATGGGAAACAATTCGGTAGGGATGGGACAATATTGTCAAAACCCAAATCTATCCCAACTCGTTTTGACTGGAAAAATTATAATGCTTATAACATTTTCCCATTTAAGCATGAAATCATTGAAATACCTGCACCAGACTCAGTTTGAACTTTGAAGGCCAACTTTAATTGAAAGTTCGGAGAAATTTTATTTATTTATTGGTAGATTTAATTTTCCACGTACCTATCCGATAAAAGAATTATTCATTTTACTTAAATATATATTATGTTAAATAGTTGTTTGTTAACTGACCTGAACAAAATAAAACTTACCTCAGGATCTCAGTAGCGGAATTATAAGTAAAAACAAAGTTACTCAAGTTTTACAAATACCTTGAACACTAGAGAATGTTCGCAATATTAAGAAGATTAGTAAGACGAAACATTTCTTGGAAAACAAGACAATTGAAACGTTGTAGCGTCTATAAAGTAATGTACTAGACTAGGGAGCGAAGCTCGTTCTATGAAATGTGTTGTTAATATTTTAAAATGTTGATTAAGCCCTTTGAGTTGGGAGTGAAATATATTTCAATGAAACTAAGAGATTGGAAATTCATACGATGTGTTGGGGAGTATCTCGAACAGATACAGCGAGAATATAAATTGGATATCTGATTTCATCTATATGTTCAATTGATTTAAAGATTCTGTACCAGCCCACAGCTCACTAGATAGATGTTTATAGCGAGTAGACGAAGAAAATAAATATGAACAGAAGATGAATGCCGATAGAGTAAAAACCTTTGTCTTTCTTGAAAGGATACGTAAAGGTGTTTATATTTGAGATTTATTACTGACAGTATCTGTTCAAATATCCGAGAGTAAATAAATCCCTTCCTTTCAAAGTATTTGCGAAGGAATCTTGTTTGTTTAGCGCTCTCCAAAAGGTCAAACACGTTGATCTCTATGAAAATTAAGAATACTTAACTTTGAAGTCGGTTTACGGATTCAGTTTTGTGGGTTTTATTTCTGGAGTTTGCATTATTTGAGAAAGTTTGCCAATTTTATTTGTTCGCGTCTTAAGTTTTTTACAGATTTCTTATCATTCTCTTAAAATAGACTTTTCCTTGAATTCGTGTTTGGTTTATCAAACTTTAAATTCTTCTCTTATTCAAATCCTCTTTGCGAATTCAAAAAGAACTTGTACTAACATATAGAAGGGTCGTTACTTAAAGACGTAATAAAACTTAAGCGGGTATTATTGTTATTATTTGCATAATTCGGCATTTCGCTTTGCATAACGAGTCCAGACCCATGAATAACGTAGTCTACATTCGCACTGGCGCGGCGCACTCACCCTCACTTCACTGAAAATATTATACCTACTTCATTATACGATACATTATACAGATTTGCATAGGGTACAAATTACAGATTTATGCAAAAATAAATTGTTTTATTTTCACACTCCGTAAAAGGCCCTGATTTAAATTTTCTCATTCATCGGGAGCAAATTAAAGGATCGTGGCGGCAAATATACGTTACAAACGAATTTCCGGCAATTTGACTCAAACAGGGTTCAAAGGAAGTTATTACCAGGTAGTCCATGAATGATAAAATCCCATTTTCCACGGCATTAAGCACTGAACAGGACAAAAGATTCGCGGCAAACTGTCCACACGAAACCACGTGCGGCGCGGCCGGGTTCCAAACGTCTAACTGCGCACTCTGGCTGCGCGGTTACCCTTAACGTAGGTACCCTCTTATTAATAACCTACCCGACCTCCTAAACAAAGGAACTCAAATCAATTAGGGTCAAACCGGCAGCCTTACAATTAGGGCCGAATCAAACCATCGCATACGAAATGCATTCGTTCATCGAATACACTTTTGAAACAATCCAAACTACGCTTATGCTTCGACACTGGCATATGACGCGGCAAAAGAAGAAAAACGCGCAATATGCGCCGAAAAGAGACGGAACTATACGTATTAGCTGTTCGTCAGAGTAAGACAGCATCAGACATTTTGTAAGCTGATAACCAGAGGCAGCGAACAGAGCGAGGGGAACCATATTCTCGCGCGACTCTGCATGAATGTAATGAATTAAAATTCAATGGAATACAAGCAAGACTTTGTGCGTGAGTGTGAATCGCTTTGAACTTATAGCTCATCGTAGTTGTAAAAGTGTGTGATTTTGCATTCTTTGTATAACGACGGGTTTTGTAAATTCAATCGGAAACCAATTAGAACTTCTATGACGTAAATTTTTATTCAGTTTGATTATCTTTATTGAGTTAGGTATTATCAATTTAGTATCAGTCTATCAGGATCTTAAATCTAAACTGCACGTTACACAATGAACCACAGAGGAAAACATTTCGTCAGACCAAGTGTTACTCAAGGTCCAACCAGCCTCATTCATTCAGATAAGGAAACTAAAAACCGGAAAGCTCATAGTTTAATTCGCGCTCTAATCCAAAGTTATCCCCATCGATTCAAGGATACGTCCTTACACCGAACTACAGAGCCAAAAATATAAAAAGAATTATGATTTTAAACAAAGCAACTGACCAACAACAAATTGGTTCATTGTACACTGCACAGTGGGACAACGTGCAAGTATACGTGTACAAAATTTTGCGGGTGATTTTTACCTATACATCCATGGAAATGCAATCCATCATTGGATCCTCGCGTATTCACGGCCGCGGCACGCACACAGGCGCCAGCGCGCACACTCGCGCACCGCACCTCCTCACGCGAAGGGAAAATCTTCACACACGACACAGATAAACATGTCAACTGCTAGACATTGTTACCCTAAAGTCCTTTCACGTTTTTCACCACAAAACCACCATACAACACTTATGATAACACAAACAGCATAAATGAACACAGAAACACTGAATTATTTTGCAATATCACCCGCGTTCGAGTCACGAAGCCGACGGTTTCGATAAAAATACGCGTAGATATTGTAGTGTCGATTCGGCGACTGTTCTCCCCGCCCTGTTCCAGAGGCGAATGGCGCCGCCATATTGAATCTCGCTTCATCGGAGCACAGTGGAGCATCTAGCGGCAGGTAACGGAACAAAATGCTGCGCTCTCGTACCACGCAGTGCTCGAAATTCATTATTTACTCTTTGTTTAGATAAAATTAAGTTTATTATGATGTAAATTACTATATATGATACAGATTTGGTACAGTTTTCTCAAATAAAACGGTCGTAAAAGAGCTACTTTCAGCTGTATCAGCAAAATACTAAAAAACCGGTGCAAATCAGTTAAGTATTCGAGCTTGTGGTATCGCGCTGAACCGCTAGATAGCGCTGACAAGGTCAAAATAATCTAAAATCGCGGTATATTATCAATACTCATGTTTATGTATCAGGTTGGAACATTATGGCACGCACTTGTCGTTCCGAAGGGTTTCATGTTATCCAAGCGTTGTAATGGAAACATTACTTCTATCGGAATTTTATCAATTAAAGGTAATCACATTCTGAAAAATGTGTGTATTTACAGATATAGGGTAAATTGGGTAAGAGTTTATTTTGAGAAGTTTGTATAAAGTATTTATATACTACTCGTACTTTATAGTACTTTATATTTCTAACAAAATTAGCACCGTCAATTCAATTGTTAGAGCAATAGGTACAATAGAAACTCCACCGGGTATTTGTGGTAGGTTGGCTTATTCTTACGATGGAATACCTATTACATCAAAAGATGTAAGTAGGTACCTAAGTTGTTAAAGCATCGATTGCAGTCGACCCACATGCTCGGCGTTACGCTCACGACGTGTTTTATGCTCCTCCAGTGATAAAAGGACGAGGGTCGTTGGCTTCTTTAAACCACGATATTGACGTTAAATTAGCTGTCAGGTCGGCGGTAAAAAGAAATAGGGCCCTGGTTTTGTTTAGCGCGCCGTGCGGCGTTGAAAGATGTGGCTGAATAATGTACTGATTGTTTTGCAAGCATCATGAGGGTGTTGAGTATGAATTGAAATAAACTGTTCTTCGTTTTGCGTCTGAGGCTAAAGCTTTACTGTATAAATTGCAACTGGTATACGTTTCTTCCTTCATTCGTAAAGAAAATACCGTAGTAACTTTTTTACCTGTAACTATGGAGTTTCGGAGATTACCTCTTCTGTCTCTCTTTGTATTGTGGTGCATTTAGATGAAAGTTACATTACACAATTCTATTTCCACGCATTCCTTTAGTAAACTTAACGGTATGCTCTCTGCATTCAAATGTAACTTTTAATGGGATTAAAGTCAAAACTTTCTCTAAATTGCCAAAATAGTTTTGCATGGCCACAAAAGTCTCTATTGGCAATAAGCCAGTACTAATATAGAAGTGATTGTGAGTTTAGTCATTAAGGACGATGAGGTCGGTTCACTGTGCAGGCCTTTTGCGGGCTGTGACTAAAACTTGCGGGTTTTGCGCACTTGGCCTGGGTATTTGAAGGGTCATTACGCCTAATAACGTACGCATTGATTAAGATGTTAATTGTGTATAGTTTTGGTGATTGAGCGAGGAATATTGTATTTGATTATATGCTGGGTTGCTTCTACTTTTAAAGTACTTAAATGAGCATATTTAAGAGAGTGACAAGAAGAGTAACGTCTAAAAAGTATAAAGTAACGATATTCCGACATAGTAATGAAATTAAATATAGCAAAGAGTATTAAACTGACGAGACAATAACTTTAAAAAAATCAAACAAATCAAAAAAAATCATGCACCTTACCGACCTCTGTTTTTATTTTCTAAACTTATTGAATAAACGCTCTTATTCCTCACCATGTCCGGCATAAAACATCCTGCTAGTCATGCTTTCAAAATGTCTCTTTTCACCGTAATGCATACTACTTAAATTGTCTCACTCCAGATACGTACTGTTTACGCGACAAACGGCACTTAATCCAAGCAGCCAAGTGTGCAGTTCCAACATGTTTATAGTCGTAGGCATTGAACTTGTTCTTTACTTGGCACTGACTTTGCTATCAATAAATTCATGGCATTCCATTGCATACTTGTCAGCCTTTAATGTTCCTACTGCTTCTTTGACACAGGTCTCCTCTCTGTGAGAAAGAATGGGTCATATTCCTCCACGCTGGCTCAGTGTGGGTTAGTTGGTCACTTGTCTTCGATTTTTTAGTTCTAGGACGTGCCAGTTCCCTCGCTATGTTTTGCTTCACCGTTTTGAGAGCGATGGTGATGAAATTAAATAGGTACACAAAGTAAACTCCCTGGCAGGGTTTTGAATTCACCACCTACAACTCGTAAGTCCCGGCCGAAACCACTAGGATACCGCTTGTATCTTGTAGAGAAATGAAAGTTATTTCTCGGCGCAATCTAATTTTGATTTACCGAAATCGGTCTAAACTATGCTGATGTTCGAAAACAATGTGTCCGGTCTTTCTTAGTTTCTATTTGGGAACGACCATTTGTCTTAATCTTCACACATCCCTATCAAATGTTTTACTGTATCATCTTCAACTCTCTTCGAGCATTTCAGTTTTTACACCATCCAACATAAATCATTATAGTCATTCATACTCAAAACTTTCGTCACGAACTTAAAACTCAGAAATGTAGGTAAATATTTACTTTTACAATCAAAGCTATTCGTTTAATATCAACAAACCTATCACCAATTTCTATATTTAGGCGCAGTAACGGCCTATATTGCAAAAATATTCAATTCGCTATAAAAGATAACTTATCTTCGGTTAATAAACCGTTAGGTATAATATGTATAGTTTATCTAGTATCACTTATTTTCAAGTATATTAAACGAGCACTAAGTTAGTGCTCAAGTATTCGGTATCTTATCTGTGTTTCTAGTAGGCGTTAATTTTAAGAGCTCCTTGCTAGAGAATTGTTGACCAACAACATTTCGATATAAATAGTTTATATTGGGCCAATACTTGTGCATAATTTGTTATAGAATCTGTATAAGCCACCTCATCATCATACATGCATGCAGATTACGGACAACCTAACATGGAATTGTACTCAGTGTTGGTAATATACCGAAATTAAAAATATTCCTCCATATTGTTAAGAACGTCAAAAGAGGTTTTATAAATCAAACAAATTGATACCTATCCCATGAATACACAATAAGTATACATATTTAAATATATCAACCAGATGTTTAATACCCCAGAGTCACAAGTTATTTATTCAATAATCAGAGCAATGGTTTTGTAGCATCGTGCCTTCATACGCGGCCATTGACTGAACAGCAAGTAAACAGTCAATTTCAACACCACGTATAATATACCTACATCATATACCTAGCCTTTTCCAAACTATGTTGGGGTCGGCTTCCTGTCTAACCGGCTAACCTACAGCTGCAAACCAGTATTTTACATGGAACAACTGCCTATCTGACCTCCACAACCCAGTAACTGGGCAATACGATACCCCTTGCTAAGACTTTTTTTTTAAGGCTGGGAAATCATCCAATGACTGCTCCCGCTCTGGGTGGAGCGGAAGGGAGTGTCAGACTCTTACTGACTAAAACCCATCCATGTTCCTTCCTTAGCCCTTTATGTTCCGGGGTAGCGGTAACCCTATCGGACAATCCCGATTACCCGGCAGGCTCGGCCCCCTTCAATTGCTGTCATCTCTTTGACCAGTACTATTATTTATTATTTGCCGTTACTCCTTTTGCTACGTTTGTGTACAAACAGACATAAAGGGCTACGGAAGGAACATGGATGGGCCATGTTCCTTCCGTAGCCCTTTATGTTCCGGGGTAGCGGTAACCCTTTCGGACAATCCCGCTTAACCCCTTGCTAAGACTGGCTGTCAGATTTTCGGGCTTCTGACGACCCGTAACGACTGTCAAAGATGCACAAATGACAGCGGGTACCAAAGGCTTAACGTACTTTCCGAGGCACAAAGGAGTCTCGGTATATACAGATGGTCACTCATCCACGGCCAACCCCGGCAAGCGTAGCTTAACCTGATGGATCAACCTGTGCGGCTGTTAGTACTTAGCCACGAGCTCCTCACAACATTAACTTTTCACTTTCAAGTCAACAACGTAGGTGTTATCAACTAAAAAAGATTGATACTCTTACTGTGACACTGCGCACTGCAACGTTTGACTATTACCTGATTGGTTCCGGACGGGCGCCCGATTCGCTACAGTTGCGCCTTCTCTAATATCATAATTAGGAACGAATTTTATGTTCATGACGTTTAGAAATCGCATATTTCATGCTGTGTGAAATTATGATGCCTTTTAGAAGTAGGTTCGCGTCGTTAGTATTTGTGTCAAATATATCTGCTGTTACTACACTGTTCAGAGGGAGTATATCTTGTCTCCGATCACAAGATTAGGCGACCTGAAAACTGACGAAATTTTATTCACGTCTTTTAGAAGTAACCTATTTGGGGAGCAGAAAAGGTTGTTAGATTTTAACACCCAAAAATTTTCGGTATCATTTTTCAGTATATGCTGACGTGCAAATTATATAACCGACGAAGCTCTCTCGACCGAAATAGGTGAATAAATGTATAAGATGCTGTGAAGGTCAGAAGGACCAACACTTATTGGTGTTGGTCCCTCTGACTCCCCTAAGTGTTGGAAGCTCTAGCTTGTGTGTGGTAGGGATTTCTTATGCTATAAAATACGAACACTCGGACAACGAATATTTAATTGTATTGCTTTGCAACGAATACATCCGTCAAGTCACACGGCGACTGACAGATTCACTTTTCTTTTATAAAAAGCTATCAAACTATTCTACTAATTTCAAAGGTCGAATGCTGTTAGTTATTTACCAGCCACGTTCAACATAAGGTTTCACTTAGGCTCTTCAGTACTTAATATAATATCACATGTTGTATATGTATATAACGTTAATATAGATTAAGTGGTCTAGGTCCATTAGTCATGAGACAAACAGACAGGCGATCATAGTACGATAGTGGCTCAAAAACATTTATTAAAGAAATCTTCCAGTGAAGGCACTCGAACACATCATTGATCGCCATTCGGAGCCATTTCTGACCCAACTGTACCTAACCATCAAGTCGTTTCTTCAATTAGCTCGAGCCACTTCTTACAAGTTACTACTTTTCCCAACTCACAGTTTCCACTAAAACTTATTAGCTCCTAGATTCAACGGTCCTTCTACAAACTTACGATGTTCAGTCCTTAAGTAACCGAAAGGATCTTTTAGTAGCGCAATGTTCTGAAGTAAGTCGCCACTGCCGACGTTCACTTTGGTTATGCTCTGTTTTATAATATGTTATTGTAAGCTATTAGATATGCACTATCGGCATCTGTAAAGCGCATGCTTCACTAATCCAATAAATCTATATTATTACGTTGTAATACGCCGTTTGTTATAACGGATAAGATGTTTGTTTATAGGTTGCCCGAACGGGTCTCGCTACTGTATTACTATCAGACCCCAATGGAATGACATGTAAACATGTAGCTATAGTATGACTACGTACCTAAATACAATATTGGTATTTTCTTAAATATTTACACGAAAATAGTTCTCTTTTGAAAAAGCAATAAATATACAAGGCTTTCAATTTTTTACAACACTTGAGTCAATTTGTTCGGTTCGGAAGTAAAAACTTAAAAGAATCGCCTTTCGCTAGTGTTGAGGCGTCGTAAAAAGTGTGAGGAACATTAGTTTGGAAAGCCGGTGCGCCCGCGCAAACCTACACTTTGTTGTGGTTGATATTGTAGAATTGTACAAGGCAGAAGCGGCAGCAGTGGCGTGTAATGATTAAAAAGGTATAAGTAGTTATACTAATATAAAGTACTTAATAGAAGGAAATAAATCTCGGTACGTTTGGGTACTACCTACAATCAAAACGTAACTAGATTATTATATTACGTTTCTAGCTAGCAATGGGACCGCACAGTTCTATTTTAGACGTTGTCATCGAATTATGTAAATAAAATAATTTTTAGTCAATTTGTTTCGATGAAAACTACTTTTCACCAAAATAATGTTTTTGTATTGTCCTATTGATTGAATATAATGCCTTCTGAATTGTGTTTCTATTACTAGCCGTATGTCGCCAATCACACACACATTATACATACCAATTTATTTGCGTTCTAAAATAAAAAGAATGTTTTCTGGTTCCAATATTGTTGTATTTTGAGTTTTGTTACAACAAAGGCATGTTCCCAAAAATACGAATTTACAACAGTTCTAGGAAAGCACAGATTGTTGAACACATAATAATCGGATACAAAATCATTTTACACATCAAAACACATTTACCCAGACCTAAGCTACGGCCCCTAAACTCTCACAACTTGCCCCAAACATCATGATTCATGCTTCATTGGGCACATTATCGTTGGGCAATTTGCATGCTTGCCCCAGCCACCGTATAACGGTAGCTACATTGGAATATTGCTCGCCATATTTCATATCATGCACTGGATCCAGCTAATCGTCTTGCTATCGGATATTTTGATTGTGATTAATCTTTTTTTTTCTCGAATCGTGCATAAAACCGCTTTGCAGATTATTTGCGTGTTGTTTTGAGTTGAGTGATTGGTTGTCGTGAGGAGTTTTTATTTAACTTTTTTTAAACGTTTTACTTGCTATGTAAATTGTTGTATTACGACATTCCTGATGTGTCATTCTGGGCGCTACTTTATATCGGTTTATAAAACTTTATTTCTCATTAAGACAATCGTCACTTACCATGAGATCAATAAATCTTATTACTTATTATATTATTTATATCAGTGCGGGTCTCGAAGGTGCGGGTAGAAGAAAACATAAAAAAAATTCAATGTCAACAAAAATAGAAGAGTGTTTACTGCATTACTAAGATAACGCATTATATAATTTATTTTCATATTAGGGCAAAGTGAAATTTCGCTTTCCCGCTGTGACGGATAGCCCCGAAGTTAAATTAATTATTTATCATAATTTATAATATAAAGTAGCATTACAAAGTTACAATATATAAGGTACTTTCAGCTTTCTAAGTTACGTAGAAAGGTACCTATATGGTTTAATTAATTTTGATCCACCAATCTACTTACAAATGCGGTGATGAAATGGCGCTATAATCTAGCTAATCGGTTGACACATCAACTCGCAACAAATCATTACGCACGAGTTTACTCGATTTCGATAAGTATCGTCATACGACAAAATATCCAGCGGTTCTGTGAGCACCGCATTTTATGTGTGGAGTTTTTATTGCAAACTGCTACCACGAGCGTGTCATACGGGTCAGATTGTTGCCATCGTAAATAAAAGTTATTTCGTCAGTTTATTACACAATGCAGTAAAGATATGTTATTGCACAGATGCGCAATGGTTCCCCAAAATAATACTGCTTAATGTTCACGTTAGTCAGACTTCATGGATTTTTAACGTTACCAGTGCCTTGCCATTATCAGAGACTTATTACATAAATTGCACGTATAAAACGTTCGTGTGTAAGCAAATTATTGTATTACCCACGATTTCGTCCACGTGGTTGAACTATAGTTGCAGCTCTTTAGATGTTGAATGTTCAACATTTATTCTTTGGAGATGCCTAAGTCGCAATAGCTTTTAATATGTTAAAAGCTATTGCGACTACTACACACAGCACATACTATATGTAGCATGTGCTAAATTTCATCCCAATCCGTTCAGTGGTTTCAGCTATTTGTTGATAGATCAGTCAGCCAGTCAGTCAGTCCCAAGTATGTACAGGGTAACAAATATGAAATAGCGAAAAAAAAGGTGTTCCCTACATTTTGACGAGTTATGCGAGCATAATGTATGGAACAACTAATTATTTTTTCGCGATTTCGTGTTTTTAATTTCTACGAATAAAGGCACATAAATCCTTCTAATACTTGCAACGTCAAAACACGATGTTCTAACTCCTTGAGTGCCGCGTTACTACATATGCAAAGCTAATAAATCAATTTGTTTGCATATCCGTTGGGGCAATATGATTAATTAACGACTTATATCGAATGACTCAGTATCAATTAAAGGATTAAGGCTTACTAATTGATATGACTCAATCATTTGATCGTTTTTTGTTTAATACCAGGTGGTCGCTTTTAGACGTATTGCAATTAAATTACTAGGCAACAGCCCTTACTACATCATTTTGAATACCCTGTTACTATAAAAAAGAATTCTTACGTAGGTACATGTTCAAAATAAGCCTAACGCGCAGTGTTGCATTACGGCTCCCGCAGACAGGGTTTACAGATTAAATTTAATCAAGTTCAGAAAAAAAAAGAAATTGAGTACCAAACTTGACTGAATTTAATCTGTTATCAAATATTGTTTAAAGTGATTTAACTACTCAATTGCAGCAAGGTGCAACGTAGGAAATTTGACAGTTCATTACTTAATCAATCTTTCGGCTTTTAAAAATCCATTTTTTTAAATCAAAATAACTTGATTGGGCTCCAGTAATGTTATGTTGTCCTTGTATTCGCCTTCTTCTGTAAGCTATTGCCCCACGCTTGATTAAAAGTGCAAGTAAAACCGGCTATGATTAAAAATGATAAAGGTTATTATAATTATGTGTTGAGAAATTCGACTCACTACTGCCAAAATGGTAGTTTTGTTACAGTGACAAAAAATTAACAGCAGTTCCAATTACAGTCTTACACACTTTCCCGGGTAAGTACAGTCACGACAAAAGTGAGTCGAGGGGACATTGGAGTCATTTCACCCCCAATTTTTTTGGCAATGCTTCTCCTGCTTTGAGCGGAACTGGAGAAGACTTTAAAACTCAGCCTTTTACTGACTACCACCCTTGTTCCATCACTTGCCTGTACCAGGGAGGCCACGGTAACTCTTTCAACCAAACCCGCGATCCTGGCAGCTCGTGACCCACCTGGGTAGGTCTAGGTCGACCACCGATTTCGAAAAAAAAACACTGGTCCGTTCACAAATAAATACTTAACATAGTGCACCGGACTCCAAGTTTGATTATGCCAGGGCGCAAAGACCGCCCGCCACTACGTATTTATGATAATGACTGTGTTAGATCATACACTTCAAGTTAGGTTCTGTTTTGGATCCAAAGTAATTGTCGTCTCATAGATATTATTTGAATCTTCTTTTTTTTAGACTACCTTCACACTTATCTGGCCAGCACTCAAAGAAGCATAGAAATGGCTTATTGGACGACTCGCCCGAATTTAACTCGCACAAAACGTGCGAATCGACTCCTTTAAAAAATATTATTTTTTCTGTAGTCGATTCGCACAAAGTTTATTTAATGGGGCGCGAATCGACACCTTCAAAAATATGTAGTAGGCTATTTTTTAGTTTTATTTCAGTGATAGCTGAATACGACTGTACTGTAATTTTTTTATTCCTTAAAATGAAATGTGTGCGAATAGCCTACTACATTTTTGTGAGGGTGTCGATTCGCACGCCAATAAATAAAATTTGTGCGAATCGACTACAGAAAAAATTATATTTTTTAAAGGAGTCGATTGGCACGTTTTGTGCGAGTTAAATTCGTGCGAATCGTCCAATAAGCCATAGAAATACGTTTTTGTGTGCTAATTACCTGAAGCTGTAATTGACAGATACTAGACGAGTCGATCGATTGTGTAAAAATTTCACCGTGAAAACTTAGGTGAACCGAGCTGTCATTACACCTTTTGCTAGGAATTGACACTATTGACAGCTTACTTTAAACTCACTTCAAAGTTGAGATTTTTAAAGAATACCACTACTGTGCTGCCCAGGCCCTGACTTACATTGTTCATTGCTACTTTTAATTTCTTAATAGCATCCACATATTTCTTCATCTCTAGTTATGAATTATTATGATAGAGATGATGTTGGCGCAACAGACCTAAGTGTTGCATTTACCAACTTTGTTGCGCTGCTAATCCCTGCGTAACTTATTATCAACTACACGCACGATATACTTTACAGCCTATAAGATAACGGACTGAAATAGAACCTCTGTGTTGTTAATTTATAGTTTTAACTATGTACAGGATATTTAATTATAACATGTAAAAATACTGGCAAGCGGCTTGCTTGCCAGTATTTTTACATGTTATAATTAAATATCTAGTACAAAAATTTATATTACGCTTTAAGGTCAAGAATTCAGTTGCACGTTTCTAAAAGATTTCTATGTATTGCACTATTCTTTTAAAATTATGTATATTCACGTAAATTATTAGCCCGAAAGTCTGACAACCAGCCTTACCAAAGGGTATCGTGTTAGCCAGTAACGGGGTTGTGCAGGTCAGATAGACAGCCGCTCCATGTAAAATACTGGTATTCAGCTACAACCGGTTAGACTGCAAGTGTAGTAAATCTGGGTAGATACCACGGGGCCACCACTGCTTCACCCATTAATTGCTCGGTACCTACAAATTAATAATAATCTGATTGACTGTAGGTGTACCTAGTAGATTAAGTAAATTGAAGCAAAGCTCGTTACCTTCGAGATACCATACGGTTTTTGACCTACTTAATTACATTCACACACGTAGGTAATCATTTTGTGACATTGAATGGAACAGGCTGTCAGTATTATAAACCGTGGCCGAGATATACGTACTTATTATTATGAGCAATTATTTTTTTCCTATGAAATATTTTATTACCTAGCTTGTTAAGCAGTGACTGTTGCAGCGCTGCGCCAATTTTCTAACAAAATATGTTATCAAAACATGTGATTTAAACACGCCTTGACTTTAAATAAATAATGTTTTGTTAGAAAATCTATATATTAGACTGTAATATGTACACCAAAGTTAAGTAATTTTTTAATTAATAAGTAAGGTTTAATGAATAATTTTTATGCATGAGACGTTTGTTCTTTAAACATGTTTAATAATTTCGTTCCGCCTCGTCGGTCTGTTGGTTAGTCCTGGGTTCGATTTCCAAGTCAGGCAAGGTGTTATTGGGCTTTTCCATTAGTAATTTGTCAGTATTAGCCCGGTGACCGGATTAATGCCCGGTTGATGGCAATAGGCTCGCCCCATATTACATGAGACTTAAACATAACTGGCGAACTGTGGGTGTACAGACGCCAGCACATCAAGCTATCCCTAACTGTCAAATTTTCTCAATCAAAAATGAACCTTATGTCTTTGCAATAAAGTTGAAATACTATAAAAGAAATTTGACAGATTGTGGTAACTTGATGTGCTGGCCTCTGTACCTGCTACAAGTACTATAGGTACACTTAGAATCAGAAGGCCAAGTCAGAGTTCCTTGGGCAGATTAGAAACTCTGACACCAGGTTAATCACTAACCACACGAAAAAGAAAGAAGACTTCTGGCTAACGTTTCGGGGTAAGAAGACGTTTTTTTTCGAACGACGAATTTTTTCTTTAGAAAACTTTTGTAACAGACTGTATTTTTCTAAAAATAAAAAGGGTTAGATAAAAGCCGGCAAACTTAAAAATACTGATTCTAACGGTAAGTTGAAAGCTGGGTGGTCTAAAGATAAAACAAGCTACATGAAAGTAAAAACCAATATGTTTCAAAGCTATGCCTGTAGTTATTCAAGCAAATAACCAGTTTTACGCAACAGCATACAGGTTTACAAGTGAAAGGTCATAACTCCTATGTGTGTGGTGCGGGTTTTCATTTTTCGATGCCAGTACCTCTCAGCGCGCTCGAAATAAATTCCCGTGAATTTTCCAGTATTATTTCTTTTTGTTTCCACGTGATCGGATTCGACGAGCATTTTTTTAATTTGTTGCTGGAATTCATCTGCGGAGGGTTCGATGCTTTTGTTTATTTAGAAGTTTACTATGCTGTTTTTTAACGTTTCTAATTGGTTCCAGGAGAAACGTATTATTTGAAAACTACTAAACCTATCTAGCGTCTGTTTGGCGTTCAAAAGTGCCTTTCTTGTGAATATTTCAAATAAATGATTTGACTTTGACTAGCTTTTTACCAAATACATATGTTGCGGTTGGCTCTCAGTCGAACAGGATGGAGCTGAAAATACCAGTCTTGTACATAGAGCGACCGCATGTCTGACTTTCACAACCCAGTAACGGTAATACGATACCTAAGTAAGACTGGCTGTCAGACATTCGGGCTTCTGACGCCGGTAACGTTTATCAAAGATCCTCGAGTGACAGCTGGGACCAATAGCTGAATGTGCTTTCCGAGGAACGGAGGAATCTCGGTATGTAAAGGTCACCCATCCACGAAACAACCCGGGAAAGCGTAGCTTAACCTGATGGATCGACCCGTGCGGCTGTTATTACTTAGCCACGAGTACCTGAAAACTACTAGAGGAAGGATTTCAAGTTAATTTCGACAACTTATACCAAAAACAAAAATTTTAACCGTAAACTAAACACGTGCACAATATATAGGTTCAACTTGTTATTTAAGGAGTTGTTTATTCTTTCCTCCATGCAGGCGGTACCTCGCGTGCACTTCACTTTAAGTATAAATCAAGTACATACATAATTCACTTAACTTCCGGTTTTATTATATCAGAAGTCTTCG
Organism: Hyppa rectilinea; assembly: GCA_951799385.1. NCBI lineage: Eukaryota > Metazoa > Arthropoda > Insecta > Lepidoptera > Noctuidae > Hyppa > Hyppa rectilinea. Next base: position 9,672,017 of record OX637314.1, read on the forward strand.
GTGTGGAGTTAATTAGCAATTTATACTATTAATCTGGTGCAAAAATAAAAATAAAGGTGCGTTGAAATGAAAAGTAGAATTTTAATATTAGTTTACTGTTTTGATGTTTTAATTTCTTTCATTCTTGTTATTCTTTTTGTGTCGACAGTCCACTCGGTGAGAAATATGCTTATCCAACCATGACACTGTCACTTCGACTTCCATAAACTAAAGGTTTGTACTTAGGTTTTTACAATCCAAAAAAATCTACAGGGTAGAGAATTAATGGGCAATATTATAAGGGGTCATTGTACTCATCGTTATGAATTACTTTAATTATGGGAACAGCAGCTGCAGTTATAGCCTAGTGGTGTGACCTTCGGACTGCCAAGTGATAGGTCTCGAGTTCGAACCTAAGGCACGCACCTCTGATTTTACGGATTCATGTGCGTATTGTATAATTCCTTAAAAATCGGTGAAGGAAAACATCGTGAGGTAACCAGCAGCCTGAGACATATTTCGAAACAGCATGTGAAGCTATGTCAGAGACCCATGGGCAGTGTAAAAACTCTGACTCTAGGTTAGTCACTAACCACAAGAAAGAAAGAAAAAAGATGTAAATAAATTTGAAATCGCAAAAAACAATCAGCTTATCCATACATTATGCTCGCATAACTCGTCAAAATGTAGGGAACAGCTGATTTGTTTTCGCGATTACAGGTGTGTTCCCATAGTAGAAGTTATTCATAATGATGAGTACAAAGACCCCTTAATATATTTATCTATTTATTTAAACGTGGAAGACTTACAGCTTAAAAACTTAATAGTAAGTCAACAGAATTGCCAATTGCCATATTGCCAATGAATTCAATTTCACCCTGTATCTATATAGCTCTACCATCATTTTTGGTTACCAACCTAGCAAACAGCTGAGAAACACCAATAATTTCATTATATATATATGTTCAATTGCAAATACGTTAAAAGCAATATTCACAACCGTCGGAAAAGACCAATAATTTTCAGCAAGCGCCGTCGAAAGTGCTAAATATTGATCCTGAAAGTGCCTGAAACATATCATTGCATAACATATCAAGTTTAGCAAGTGTATTGAATGTCGTTTCAATAAAATCCGTCGCCCGCAGCCGTTTGTTTAATATTCATACCTCTGATTGGTTTGTTTTGTATCTATTTTTATTAGGTATACGTCCGTTTGCAATGCGTTGTTCGGAAAAACGGCGCGTGTTTACAAAGTGTGTTTGTGGATTTCCCTCACGTACCTTTGTTAAAATATGGGCCGGTTTTAATGAACCCGCTTCGGGGAAAACAAGTGGCTTTATTGAATTGGGTTTTAAAAACCGACTACTGTTTTTGTATACAAAATAAAGCTATAATTTTTAAACTTTCACACCACTTTTTTGCGGATACCCCACATAACATCACGCCTTGTTCCCCCGATAGGTTAAGCAGAGTTGTACGCATAGTAGGTAAACCCACATATCGCCTCGTAGTGAGCCTATTGCCATGAACCGGGCACGAATCCAGACTCCGGACTTCGGCCTTTGTGGATAACTGTATTTAAATCCCATTATAAGGCATTCTACACATTTATCGGTTGGTAGGTATTATTATTTCATACTTCGATTAAAGAAATAAAATAAATTAAAATCTGACAGCCAGTCTTACTAAGGGATATCGTATTGCCCAGTTACTTGGTTATGGAGGTCAGATAGGCAGTCGCTCCATGTAGAATACTGGTATTCAGCTGCATCCGGTTAGACTGGAAGCCGACCCCAACATATTTGGGAAAAGGCTAGGCAGTTGATGACTTCGATTTAAGAAACATCGAAGGCTAAGCAACCGTTTAAGCAACTTGATAATTTAAACTCGGCTGGCGTGATTAGTTTTTTACATGCGACTTTTGCGAAAATAACCTACACTAACATCGCCAATCAACAAAAATATTAACCGGCATGAAATATTTGTTAAACGATTAAAATCAGGTAAAAATTAGTTATAGAATACCGGTAACACAACGTAATTAATATACGTAACTACCGCAATTAATAAAGTATCAATAACCGTTAATTAAAATTACCTAACACCTAATTATAATGCCGAATAAGTCGATTGAATACTTGATTATAACTAACACCTTTTTAATCGTTAAAATTCGATTACCGATCACTGCAGTGAAACGAAATCATGATTTTTCAATGATTTGGTAATCGGTTTTTACGCGTTAACCGGTTAACCATAAGGCAACCATAAAACAAATTAACTGCTGCGTATCAACGGTAATGCGCTTATCTTTTATGAATGCGTTTCTTCTAAATTTACTGTTCGCACGTCTGTAGCTGAAAGATCGCAATGGTACTGACTTTTCAGATAAAAAAGTCATCTTTTTTTATAATCAAAATCATAAATTAATTTTAACATCTGGTAGATAGTTTATGGTACCTACTTACTTACATTTTGTTGCATACTTATTATGATACGATCAAACTATATTTTTAGATGAGGAATTCGTCTCATAGAGTTGTATAGTATCAATCGTATGGTGTCATATACGACATCAGTTTGGTACAGAGGCCAGCACATCAAGTTACCACAATCTGTCAAATTTCTTTGATAGTATTTTAACATATGGTTCATTTTTAATTGAAAAAAATTGACAGTTATGGATAGCTTGATGTGCTGGCGTCTGTACTATTCCCAAACAAAACGGTTGTTCAAAATAATGCTGATATAATTTGCTGCCATGTTGCTGTTATTACCCCACAAAACAAAAGAGTGTTTTTTTAGCTAAAAATAATAGAAAGTATTACACTTTTGTAATTTATTATACCTATACACTGTGTACATACAATATTGTATACAGTTACAGTGTATAAACGTCCTATGTCCGTTTAAGCCGAGGTCTTTCACCTTGGAGAATGTTAGTGTTTCACTTTATAAAAATAATAACTGTATTACGTAACAAAAGACACTATCTAGACACTATTTATTGTTCGAACAAACACAATTACATAAGCCTTGAAAAAGAAGCGGAACTTTTCAATAGACACGCCAATTCGATAGGTTTTGATTGAGTTTTGTCAGGATTCAGTTTCGTACGTAACCTACGTCTCAAAATGACATTATCTAATTTAAAAAATATGTAGGTACTGGAAAGTAAATATAGATTTACGAGTAATACAGTACGGAATACGGCTTTTTTTTTCTTTGAGGATGGAGAATTACCACCTTTTTTTTTTTTTTTTAAGGCTGGGAAATCATCCAATGACTGCTCCCGCTCTGGGTGGAGCGGAAGGGAGTGTCAGACTCTTACTGACTAAAACCCATCCATGTTCCTTCCGTAGCCCTTTATGTTCCGGGGTAGCGGTAACCCTTTCGGACAATCCCGCTTACCCGGCAGGCTTGGCCCTGAGGGGCCCCTTCATATGCTGACGTCTCTTTGAGGCGCGCGTGGAACATATACGCGCCGTACGGCACGGGTCTGGTGCTGATCGGACGGTGAGTCACCCATTACTCACCGTCCGCAGGCCCGCGCCTACGGTGGCCGGGAGTCGTCACGTGGCTCCCGACGCCCGAGGCGTCTCCTGCGGCGGCTGGGACGGGAGGACCTTTCTCTCTCCCATCCCGCCACCTCCTTCGCGAGCATAACTTTTTCGCAGAAGGAGGTGACTGCCTCCCACTCCCTCTCGCCCCGGACCATGGCTTGCACCAGGGCCGGGCGCGAGAGGTCGCCGCCGCCGATCGCCTCTACGAGGACACGGCGGTGCTCTGCCCATGCTGGGCAGGTTTGCACCGTGTGCTCTACCGTGTCCTCTGGGCGATCCTCGCAGTGGTGACACCCGGGCGTTTCCTCCCGCCTGATGATGTGCAGGAACCTCCCGAAACATCCATGTCCGGTGAGGACCTGGGTCAGGCGGTAGGTGAGGGCGCCGTGACGCCTCTCTAGCCACTCCTCAAAGAGGGGCCTTACCGCCACTATCGTGGCGTGCCCTTATCGTGGCGTGCCCTTATCGTGGCGTGCCCTAGAATTACCACCTACGTACACATTATGGTAAAGCAATAAAGATATTGAGTATTGAGAATCATCGAATGACCCCTCCCGCTCTGGGTGGGCGGAAGGGAGTGTCAGACTCTTACTGACAAACCCATAGATATTCCTTCCTTAGCCCTTTATGTTCCGGGGTAGCGGTAACCCTTTCGAACATGCCCGCTTAACGGTATACGGCTTAAAATAATATTTTTACGATTTTCATGATCAGTACAATATGATAACAGTTCGTAATATCAAACATGACATGTGTCATGTTTGATATTACGTGCATTGAATTAATAAAACCGCCGGCAGTTTTAACTTTATTGTTCCGATTAGAAAATTATAAGGCTTACAAATGTCTTTATAAATTAAAAGGCTAAAATTAGAAAATTCTCGTTTCATTAACTACCATTAAAATTATTACTTTGTTTTTAAATAAACCAAAACATTCTTATAATTTTATAAGGGTTATTAAAATGTATTCCGTAGCAATATAGCCTACGCGGCTACGCGTAGAAAAAAGTCGTAGCGCAAGGTCCTTTTATCCTTTATAATAGTTTTATTAGTTTGTTAACCTGCACAAGGCCATTTGAGAAAAATAAAACCTTGCAATGCTACATTCCACCACACTGGTTTAGCAGATCAAAAGACAAAAAATCCTCCTAGGGCAATCGGGTAAAAATGGAATATTTAAATAAAACAATTTTTAATTCCATTGTTATAACATTGTTATTTACATTCTTATAATAAACTAGCTACTGTTTGCAAGTTTGTCTGCGTTTACCGGGATTAAAAGTATCATATGATCTAAACCAGGTCATGGCCTACCTATGTGTCAAATTTCATCAAAATCCGTTCAGCCGTTTCTGCGTGAAAGCGGAACAAACAGACAAACAAACTCACTTTCGCATTAATACTATTAAGTTAGGATTTTAAATCATGTGGTTCAGAGCAAATCCTACACTTAAAGTTCTTTTAAAAACAGTTCGACGTGTGAAAATTCTAGTCTGAACTCAGGAAACGGCACTTAATTTCTAAACGACCCTTGCAGCGAAGGAGCAACTAGGTGCACCTACTTATCGCAAGTGGCCGGACACCGGCACTACCGCATGCCAGAGCTCGCCAATCCTGTATAAAGCAGGAAAAAATCCCGCTATCCCTCCCTTATTTAGAGATACACTACACGCGCGCCGCATTTTGCACCGCGTTACAATTTTATCTGAAAATCATGGTGAGCTTAAATTCTTGCGCGTATTTGGTGCGGATATTTGTGAAGGTATGCAAAATGAGATTAGTTTCAAATGTTTATGTAGTTAATCATTTAATACGTTTTGCATGCGTGAATAATTTAAATTGTAAACTAATTCGAATTTAATTTGTGATGCTGAAAATGATTGAATTGCCTTCATGAATTTATCAATATCAACTTACAATTTAATTTACCGTAAGTGGAACTCATTATACCTACACCCACACATGCGAAAATCTGTCTACTCATTGTAAATTGCCTTTAAGATTTTGCGTTAGGTATTATTATTATTAATGACTTCCAAATAACGGTAACTCCAAAAGAATAGGCCCAAAGGAGGTCTACGTAATCAAGCTATAATTGAGTATCTACAACTTATTCATCCATTAATTATACGTTCTGAAACATGCAACAAGTCGTTAATAAGGTCTACGTGTTCATTGTAGTTATTGTAGGTAGATATAATGTTATGGCTGGAGGCAAATCAGTATTTTATTTTGCCGTCAGGTTGTATCTGCCATGTGAAGAAAAATAGCCGACTTGCAGTGCGGCATTCCTCGGCAGGCAACAGCCGTAGTCTCAAGCGCCCGCAGTAGCGAACAGACTCAGTTCGAAAGTAGACTCACGGTTGTGTGGACGCCCTCACGTTGAACAAACGCGTACGCGCGCTCTCGGAATACGGTGGAGTTCTAAATTCAAATCTGACATACCGAAGTCTATAACTTTTTTTATATTTTATAAATAGTGGCCAGTGCTGTGCTTTGAATTTGACTAATTGGATTTAAATCGGCCTGTACTTCCGACACCCGAATTGGATACCCATTGGTGTATCGATACTCCGATATTGGATTGTTTATTGTGTAAGTAGCGATACATCATTATGTGCGTTAATTGCGTTAAATTACAGCGTTAAGTTTAATAACCGGTGCTTCAGATTTCCAAACAGATTGTAGGTAATTTTGTTCGAGGATATTTAGTTCGCACGCATCCGCAATTTACTCCCGTCCATCAAAGTAGAAACTGAAATTGATTTAAGCTAGAATTAATTCCCAACATTCAGGTTTGTGCTACTAACCTACCATTTATCCTTGCGTAAGTAACTTCAAAGTTAAACATCTGCAATGCCTTTTCACCATTTCTGCAACTGTTCAGTAACTTAAATGAGACTTGTAAAAAGCTGTTATTTAACCATTCTACTTTCAAAGCAATCTGTTAAATAATGAAGCAATTACATTATCAGAATAAAGTTAAAACTCAAATTAACTAAAACTAAAATTCAATCCATGAAATTCAAAGTTTTGATACATATTCAAAGTTTTATTATTAATTTGTGTAGGTGCATCAACAGCATAATAACTTTAAATTCAAGCAACAAAAGTGCTAAGTCCCTTCTGTACCGTAAATACTATTTATGCGAAATCAAAAATCCAAAAGTTAAACATTAGCTTAGTGAAAAAAACAGGCAACAAACCATTCAAGAAAATTGTTTTCAGAATCCAGATTCTACACTGTTTAACCGGACATGAACAGTTCCTTGTTTTTATACTTTACAAAATATTTATATTACAGCTCATTGACAGAATATACCTATTAAAACATCCGCAGACAGGCGCGACATGTCGCACGACGTGTCATTTTGCGACTTTGTTTTCATAGAAATGATTCTACGCAGAAACACGTCGCACTGTCACGTCTGCTTCTATGCATCTTTAGCAATAAGATAAAAATCTATCCTCAACCAATTTTTCTCCTTTCAATCAACACCTACCATCTCGTTTTTATCGATAAGTATTTATAGCAGATGATTTCTCTCGTAAAGATTTATTCAAACGTGTCTAGACATTTTCACTCGCATACTATTGCTCGATTTGCATCGGAATCGAATGTGTTTGTGGTGTCGATTTCACGCCGACACTCCGGATGCCAAACGGCCTAGATGCGGTTTCCATGCACAAGTGCGAAAACTCAAATGACATGTGAAACAATCTAATTTTACTATTATTGTTTCCATTCGGTTTTGCGGCAGATACTCGTAGAATAGGATATTGAATAGATACTACCTTTTGCAGGAGCGTCGACAGTTGTAAGGCTTTTTGTATGCGGCGTAAGCAATGCAAGTTGAGGGATTTAATATGTCAATGTCTTTAGTATCCTATTAAAGTTACTAAGCTGTCTGACCTATTAATAGTCCTGACGCGGACATAAGTGTTTGCGATATTATACAGCGAGAGAATTAGGAATTCGAGGATTGATTCTTTTTCGATAGAAAACAAATTTTCTGGTATACTTATGTTTCAAATAGGTACCCAAGAATTGGTCTGGATCTCAAAAATCCCATTAGATATAGATAATAATTTAAAGAAATATGAATAATAATTTCTTCAAACTGTGCCTGTGACGGCAGAGTTTTTTAAAACATTATTGTGTTTTAAAAAACTCTGCCGTCACAGGCAGTACCTACATGAGAATAGTCATGGTATCATCCCACCCACTCCATCCAAACATCCGTTGTTTTCTTACATCTCGTGATCATACAATAGATTTTCGTACGTATGTATTTGTATAATAATATAGTATGTATATGATTACACAAGTATCAATTCGAAGAGCTACTGGCGGGTCTCGACCACAGATAAAGTGATGATGACTAAGTTTATGTCTAATGTAAGACTACTTTGTTGTACTTATATCTATGTTTCTGTCTTAGTAAGTCTTAACTTTACTTAATGAATTATCTCTTTTGTATATACATATAAGATATTCCACTATAGGTTTAATTAAATACTCTAGTATAATATCTGCACTAATTAATTTGTCATCCAATTGAATTATGCTATCAAATTAGCAACACCACACGTTACAAATGTTAGTTATAATATTCATTGACACAGGGCCAGCGTTAATCAAATAGAAATCCAATCGCGTGGCTTAATAAACTGTTTCTAATTGGAGACATGAATCACAATTTGACCCAAAATCCAAAACAGAATTCTAAAGCGAAGTTTACTATCTCCGAGAGGCGAGATCTACGAGACAATTTACATGCTCCTAAATTAAACGCCAGTGTAATGAAACTGTCGACAGAGCTTCCTATTGTTTCGTTAATAATAGACACACAATGTGTTTGGTAATAATTATTACAGTAGGTACATGACATTATAAAAAGGTTGGTGTAAACTAAAGACAGCTAAAGAATGTTATTTACGAAGACAATGGGACATTACTACAAAACATTGAATAAAGATGATAAAACTTTGTCCTTGAGAATATTCTCTCTATCTTTTATATCTTAGACTTCCGTTTGAGTAAATAAAATTTCTAGTGACGACACTGTCTCGCCCGATATTTTGGTGTCGAGACTTCCGGATAAACTTGGAACTTCCGATGTTGATTTTGTTGTTATGTATGCTGAATTTTTTGGAAGAAAGTGAAGCTATGGATAACTTTGAATCAGGTCAGATGTCACTCTTTACAGTAAAACAGCATAATTTGGTAAACCACATCAATAAGGGGAGTAAAAGAAAAGACCTCGCAGTGCCCTTGGCTTAGGGTCCCTGGGGGAGGATCCCCAGCGACCCTTTTTTTTTTTTTTTTAAGGCTGGGAAATCATCCAATGACTGCTCCCGCTCTGGGTGAAGCGGAAGGGAGTGTCAGATTCTTACTGACTAAAACCCATCCATGTTCCTTCCGTAGCCCTTTATGTTCCGGGGTAGCGGTAACCCTTTCGGACAATCCCGCTTACCCGGCAGGCTTGGCCCTGAGGGGCCCCTTCATATGCTGACATCTCTTTGAGGCGCGCGTGGAACATATACGCGCCGTACGGCACGGGTCTGGTGCTGATCGGACGGTGAGTCACCCATTACTCACCGTCCGCAGGCCCGCGCCTACGGTGGCCGGGAGTCGTCACGTGGCTCCCGACGCCCGGGGCGTCTCCTGCGGCGGCTGGGACGGGAGGACCTTTCTCTCTCCCATCCCGCCACCTCCTTCGCGAGCATAACTTTTTCGCAGAAGGAGGTGACTGCCTCCCACTCCCTCTCGCCCCGGACCATGGCTTGCACCAGGGCCGGGCGCGAGAGGTCGCCGCCGCCGATCGCCTCTACGAGGACACGGCGGTGCTCCGCCCATGCGGGGCAGGTTTGCACCGTGTGCTCTACCGTGTCCTCTGGGCGATCCTCGCAATGGTGACAACCGGGCGTTTCCTCCCGCCTGATGATGTGCAGGAACTTCCCGAAACATCCATGTCCAGTGAGGACCTGCGTCAGGCGGTAGGTGAGGGCGCCGTGACGCCTCTCTAGCCACTCCTCAAAGAGGGGCCTTACCGCCACTATCGTGGCGTGCCCTGCGCTGGGTTGCGACAGTCGCTGCTTCCAGGCCGCCATGAGATCGCGCCGGAGGTCCGTCCGCTCCGCCGCAATTTGCTGCGGAAACGGAGTTTCCCCCCGGCTTAGTACCTCCACGCGCCACTCGAACAGGCGCGCGAGGACTATCGCCTCCAGATCCCACGGCGGCAGTCCGGCAAGGAGGCTTGCCGCCTCGCCCGAGATCGTGCGGTACCCCCGGATTAGCCGAATGGCTACCACCTTTTGGGGCGCGTTCAGATAGTGAGCGGCTCGTCGCCGCAATGAAATCCCCAGCGACCCTAAGCCGAGGTCCCTAACCCATCGTGTCTTTAGTGTGTAGGTCGCTTAGTTTGTAAGTTTTTAAGCCCTGACTCTCAAGTCAACCAGTCCAGTCTCCAGTCTATGAATGCCTCCGCCTTAATTTTATAGAGGCATTCATAGGCAAGCCCGGTTACCCGGTAAACAACCTCCTCCCTTTAACCATTTTGGTACGGAACCCTAAAGATGTGACAGAATTCGCTAATGTTGAGCACACTACAACAGTCGTCAGATTGGGTCATAAATATCGTTAATTATTAGTAATTTGATTTGAATAGCACTATTTTTGAACAACTGACGAAAAGAAAAGATGTGTTTTTAAACAATAACTTCGACGCTCTTACAACTGCTGTTCTCAAAACGGTGAAGGAAAACATCGTGAAGAAACCTAGAACCATGTCCTCGAACCAAAAAATCGTTAACATGAGACATCTACGAACCCCACACTGGGACCGCGTGGTGGATTACGTCTCATACCCATCACAGAGAAGAGGCCGAGGTCCCAGCAGTGGGAACGTTCAGGGCTTCTTATGACGTGATATGTGACGCATCAGATAAAGATTGGCTCCAGTGCATGACACCTTTAGCATCCTGAATTAACAATTGAATACTGTTCCAAGCATAATACCAAGGTTTAATTCCAAGACACGACTGAGAAAATTCTAATTATTTTTATTCCTTGTTAATAATATTTAGATTAGTCTTGTAACTAACAGCTCTCAGCTCTAAGACTAGAATTGTGTTTAAAAAATAACTTCTGTTCTGTTCGTTTGTTATTAAATATTATTATTAAACATTGACTTTGGGAACAAGCAGCTGTTTTTGCACACATCCAATTTCGATTTTTAATTTGGTTCTCATACGATTAATTAACTCCCTCAGTTTTGTGACAAAATTGACTCGATATTATTGCCTTCTTAGGACCTAATTCATTGCAATTTACCTAGGTACCTACTTAGTTAATTAAACGCGGTTTGGTCCATGAACGAATATCTGCCAATAGATTTAATTTCAGCAGCTAATTCTGTTACATCGATTTGCTGGTAATGGCGTTTTCAAGCATGATTTGCCGATTTTATGCAACATCGCTCCGGGCGCATTTCAGTTATAAGCCTTACATTAATATGATCACAATTATCACAATTAAGTAGGTATTAGATAAATATAAAAAAGGTTACGTTTTTATTAATATCTGTATGTTCTGTGCATTATTTATATCCCTAATAAAATTAATCTATACTAATATCATAAAGAGGAGGATTTTATTGTTTTTTTGTTTGCATTGAATAGGCTCCGAAACTACTGAGCCGATTTTAAAAGTTCTTTTAACGTTGGGACGCTATCCCCGGGTGACATAGCGTATATTATATTTTAAAAGAAATTGGGGACCTTACTAAAACTTCAATAATATAACAATTTCCGATATTCACACGGGCGAAGCTGCGGGCAGAAGCTAGGTTGTTATAAAACGAATTTACATGGTAACAAGAACGGCAAACCTGTTTATAATCACACACATATTAATTAGGTACCTACTGTTCTAACAATCACTGTTGTACACGAAGTTATCATGTAAATTAATCTGACCTGCATAATTCACTGACAGAGATGCATTTGCAGGTACGTAACATTCTTAAAGTATCCAATTTTTCACAGTAACACGATAGCCTTAGGCTACCTAATTTTTCGTTAGGATTGTCCGAAAGGGTTACCGCTACCCCGGAACACAAAGTACTGAGGAAGGAACATGGATGGGTTTTAGTTAGTAAGAGTCTGACACTCCCTTCCGCTCCACCCAGAGCGGGAGGACACATTTGATGATTTCCCATTCTTAAAGAAAAAGGTTAGGTATCTTATCTTAGAATCTATGTGGTATGTGCTAACCAACGTACCAACTGGGCATATTCCACATACTTACCTTACATAAATAACTGTTTTTCAAACCAACGCAAATGACTTCACAGAAACATAAACAAATCTTCTCAGAGTAACTGACGTAGGCATAATGAGTGCCAACTAATCTGCTGTCCCACATTTTAATAAACGAGTCGTTAAAGTTACCGTTCCCATATAATAGCTGCCCGTTGCTCTTATTGTTCGTGACTTTTAAGCTGACTGGCTCGAACACGAGATAATTGTTTTGTATTCTTATCTCAAGTAGGCTTGTGCTGAATTTTGATGACACGTAAGATATCACGGATATATTTATTGATTCTGATAAAATCAACACGTTCTATTAACTAGTATACAAGCATCGGCGCTCAATTATACATGACGATACCATTGCTACAAATAAAAACCAATTTAAATATGGAAAAAAATCTTAGTTTTCCAAAGTATTTGATATTGAAAGGAAAACCGTTAGTTTTCACGCTTTTCCAATTGAAAATACGGTCTCATAAAACCTCGCTATACGCCATGCATCAAAGCAAATAATTTAATTGAATCAATTCTAACCCAATGAAAGTAAGAAATGTGAAAATGAATTCAATTAATACATTTTGTTGTAAGTGCATAAACATCCGCCCGACAAATTAGTTTGTCAATTATCTGTGCGAAGTACTGCGAAACCAAGTTCAGTGGTATGCTAGGAGTTTCCAATTAAGTTATGCGGAACGCCGCCTCGTGAACATTATAAGCGATATATCATGAAAACTGGAAGATTGTACATTCTACCGTTCATAGCACGAATATCGTTTTCTTTGACGTGTTAATAGATAAAACTGGTTGCACGAATGTTTGCCGTTTTGTTTGTTGCTATCGAAATTGACTGTCAATTTCTGGTGAGGAATTTTTGCGGATGTTATTGTACACTCTATTTCAAAACTGTCTAATGAATTTGTACACTAAACCAGTTCAGGTTAAATTCCTCACTAAAAGGGATTAGTAACACATTCATCTGTATTTCTAACTTTATTTCTCACCTAATTTTTAACAATTTATTGTACTAATAACATTATTACTTAACATTTTTAAGTTAATAATTATCCTGAATAGATAATCAATAAAATGAATACTTTAACAATATGTCCTTAATGGTAGTATTAAAAGGAAATAAAAGTCCTCAATAGTATAATAAAACACACTTTTTAGGACATTTAAAATTAGAATTTTAGACTTATGTATTAAATCAAATTAAGGCACTAAGTTGCTCTACATTCTCCGGTACGAAAAAAGGTCCTCTTTTTAAACCAATTATTTTCTTTTTCATTAGATAGTTTTGAAACAGACCGTAGCTGATTTATCTTTGAAACTCTATAACAAACAGGAGCTAATACATGGGTTGGTTAATGGAAGTTAGTATCAAAGTTTTCGAATTGTGGTCGTTTTACAAGTGACCTGACAATCCTCCTTGTAGCACCCAAAGTTACTAACTCGGTAACCCATTCCTATACAATCGCTTGCTTTTGCTCTATGCATACTGACAATGCCTTATCAGCTTCCTTCAGCCAATTATCAACGCTGTTCGTTTAACAATAGAATTCATAATAGCATGTTTTCTTACCTCATTGGAATCGTGTCACAATTTCGACTGCTGGTATAATACAAAGCTTTTTGTACTAACATTACAACTCTTATGTTATGTTAAGAGCGTTACATTTAGCGTTAGTTAACTTACCATGTGGCTGAAACTATGACGTCATACAGAACATTCGGTGTTCATAATAAGTGGGTTGTATTTAGGTATCATTAGACTTAGCCAGAACTTACCTGGTTCTTAACTCTTTAAGTGGCACTAACTAACGCATTCAGCACTGCTATACCTGTCTTTTTCGCTATCGGTACACTCTTTTTTTTTTTTGGTAATGAGAAACCATCAAATGACTCCTCCCGCTCTGGGTGGAGCGAAAGGGAGTGTCAGACTCTTACTGACTAAAACCCATCCATGTTCCTTACTTAGCCGTTTATGTTCCGGGGTAACCCTTTCGGACAATCTCGCTTAGTCGGTACACTCTTGACAGAGCGGTCGTGGTCATCACGTTGCAGTAAGATTTCGGATTTTGCCTTGATTTGCCTCAGAAGTTAGGATGCGACGCCATCGTTTTCTGTCGGCTATAACGTGTTTGCATTCGTGTAGTGGGCCGCCTACTGCGGTTTCAATCTGTTCAGCCTATCAGATGGGCGACCTTCCACGTGCTTTCGTTCCTTCGACCTTTACTTCCTTACACTACAAGTCGTTCTATGCTATAGAAGCTGATTTCAACAATGGATCTCCCTTTTCCAGCAGCCCTGCCACCTCAGAATCATCCTATTCTTCTTTATCTAAAGCCACATCTACTTTCTGTTTTGCTTCCATCACCTTCCTACTGCTACTTACATCTAAGAAGTTCTGTATTGATTTGCACCTCATTGTTTTCTGCATTATTAGATACTTATTTCATGTATGTATTGTGTATGTATCTCATTTCTGAATCTATGACCTACATAATAAATTATGTCACAGCCCTAACGTCCTCTTGGTATCCCAGCTTTGCATCCAAAGAATTAAGTCATGCTTAAAGTATTAAGTAAACGTCTGATAGACAGGAAATAACGGATTATTCTTATACTTTTATCGTTATGCGAGACTTACAAGTATAAAAGAACGACACAGGAAATAGTGTGATGTGAGATCGGATAAGATGGTCACAATGTAGAGAGACGAGAGTGACATTGTGTGCGTGTAAGATGTTTCTCATAAGTTATTCGAATGAAATTATAAAAAAAATACTTTAATCGTTTGGAATTAAAAGTTATTTTTATTTGGCACTCTAGAATTTGATATTATGGTTATAAAGTGGTTCCTGTAATTTCAATAAAATATATTCCAACCTGGTGTGATGTTACTTCGACAAAACAGCTGCAGTGTTTGGATGTGCAGCTATGTCGCAAACTATGCTCCTCTTGCCCTCTGAGTCCCAAAACATGCATCAAAAGTGATTTCTGCGCTGCCACCGACGACACTGTCAAAGTGGTGAAGTTCTGGGCCAACAGGATCTGAAATTCAGTCGTACCAGCGACACGAAAAAGAAGAACAATACATAAATCACTGCATAATATGCGATGGTCCACAGATTCAGTTACTAAACTATAATCATTTAATAAAGTAGAAGTACTTACATAGGTATGAAGCTCCTATTATTTTACGATACACTCGAGCTGCGCTGAGATCAATATTCTCGAGAACAATGAGAGTGAGTCAGATATTTAAAAAACAAGTCACTGACCTCTTTTAATGAACTTGAAAATGTAAGCATCAACTTCTGATCTCATGGTAATATTATACAGCGACATCTGGTGGAGAAATGAAAAGAAAACTTTAAACAATCATCTGTTATTGTTTATAAGCAGTACCTGTTAAATAAATAATAAGCTAATGGTAATAAATAATAACATGCGAGTTTCGACCAATATCTGAAGAGGCTCTCGTTAGGCAGCTGGATCAAGGGCTTGATCCAGAAAGCGGTAGTCTTGGACACGGCGCGTATAGTTAGAAGGTTCCTCTCTCAGGAGCCCTGACCACCGGTAGCTTAGACCATGGTCCCGATACCGGTGGACTACTACTTACAATTTTTTTTAAATCCGTGCGCGAAAAGCACGTTAAGCCGTTGGTCCCGGCTGTCATTTGTGCATCTTTGACAGTCGTTGCTGGTCGTCAGGAGCCCGAAAATCTGACAGCCAGTCTTACCAAGGGGTATCGTATTGCCCAGTTACTGGGTTGTGGAGGTCAGATAGGCAGCCGCTCTATGTAAAATACTGGTATTCAGCTGCATCCGGTTAGACTGGAAGCCGACCCGGGAAAAGGCTGGGCAGATGATGATATATGTATTGAAATGAAATAAACAAATAAATAACGTTAATTTATTTATTACAGGTAAATTAAAAATGGTTCTCTAGGGAAATTATGGGTCGCAAAAGGCTCGCCGCCTATTACATGGGACTTAAACATAACTGGCGAAATGTGAATGTACCTACTTCTTCTTATCGTGTTGTTAGTGACTAACCTGGAGTCAGAGTTTTTATGTTGCCCATGGGCCTCTGACTTAGCTTCACATGCTGTTGAGAAATACATACCTCTCAAGCATGCCGGTTTCCTCACGATGTTTTCCTTCACCGATTTTTAAACCGGTGATAATTTTACAAGATGTACCTACTATCAGTACGGCTCTGCCTTACTTTTCAAGGCATACAGGCGTGATGTTATGTGTTCCTTCAAAACTATAAAACATTTACGTAAGGAGGAGATAGTTTATTAAAATGGCTGTTATGGCGCGAGAACTGTCTGTCAGTGAACTACATTTACTAGTCTATTTGCTTATAATTCAGATAAATCTAACGAAGCAATGGGTATAAAAATATTTTCGATTTAGCCCAGACCTCGTTTATAGGCTTGTTTATATGAAAAAACTAAAGTAGGTTAACATTTTGGTATACGTTTGTGTTATAATAATAAAACAGTGGTTTTGCATTTTGATTGATTTACGAAATTCAAAGCTTTTTTTTTTATTTAGGTGCAACAGTCGAACATGACCTGATTTAGTTACTTTAAAAGAATGTTTAAATTAGTTGTTGCATAAGTCAGCACTGAATTCATCAAAATTGCGATGGTGTGGAGTCCTGTGTCGTATGGCTAAAATGACGGTTTTGACATTATTGGATTGGTTCGAAAATATAAAAAAACTACCTGCTCTCGCGGGGTATCACCCGCTGCTCAGTTCCTATTGGTCGTAGCATGATGTTACATAGATACCCCTTCCTCGATAAATGGACTATACAACACAAAAAAAAAAAAACAATTCGGACCAGTAATTCCAGAGATTAGCGCGTTCAAACAAACAAACTCTTCAGGTTTATAATATTAGTATAGATAAGCAATAAACTGGCCTACTTAGGACTCAAACATTACTGGCAAAATGTAATAGAAATACTATAGGCACACTTCTGCGCAACCTTTTGGCAATTACAAGCGTTATGTTAAATAAAACCAATCATCTAAATACACATTAATAAACCTGTAACTGTAAATGCTACTAATTATTACTTTATGCAATTAATTTATTGTATATTAACCATTGCTACACTAACATTATCGTGTCGATAATTGTGTATTTAACCCAAATTATGTGGCTGTCTAGATGATTACGGCCAATCAGTTGCAGTCAATTAATCCGACTAACAGAAGCACTTCAGTTTTAGAGCTCGATGAACTGGGAAATGTGGGTCGCGGTAGAGAAATGAAGTTATTATAAATGAAACGCAGAGATTTTTACTAATCAATCTGTTTTATTTTAACCAAACATTGCACCTTTTCAAAACTAAGTGACAGACTAAAAATAATAGACAATCGTATCTATTAGTATCATAGCTATCTAAGAAATGTTGCCAATTTAGATAAATGTATGAACATTGTAAAACTAATTTAACAAGAAAGAAGATAGTTATTTAAACTGCTTCAAAGTATAACTTAAACATTTTTTTTAAACTTACCTACTACTTTATATGTAGGTCCAGAGGCCAGCAAATCAAGCTATCCCAATCTGTAAATTTTTTTTTGATAGATTTTCAACTTTATTAATAAAATATACGGTTAATTTTAAATTGGAAAAAATTGACAGGGATAGTTCATGTGTGTGGCGTCTGTACATACACACTATCACACTATGATTCTAGACTAGTCAGTAAAGATTTAATTAAGTGGCAGTTTTAATTAAAAACCATGGTCTCCCGTATTACACGGTAAATATACATACCTGGCGAAATGTGGGTGTACCTTCTATGCGTACACCACTGCCTAACACTTTGGGGACACAAGGCGTGATGTTATTTATGCTATTACGAAACCTTTAATAAAATTGAATCGTGCCCCCGGCGAGATCAAACAAAAACAAAAATCAAGAGCACTACCTAACTTTTGACTCAAAACGTTGCAGATTGAGGCTTTGTAGAGCTCTAAATTAGATCTGATAACTTTTCAACAGCGAAAGCGTTATGTAGTAGTCTTGGCTACTAACTTTACATGAAATATTTTTGGAGGGTAGTTGAATGTCAATTTCAGTTACGTCAATTAATTGGGCTTCGTAGCGAAAACCCTTTTGTGAATAACGTCTGCTCTGATGCCAATCTAGCTTTATTTTCCAGTAAAGAACAACAGTTAATTTATTTATTTATACTTTTTAGGATTTAGATAAAAACATTCAGTCTTCATGAAATTGGACCGCTTTCAAACTTTTTTGTATTCGGCATTGAAAAACAAACGGCCTACAATCCATCGTTTACTTAGCTTAGCGCAGCTGACACCTCACGCGTCACCACTTTCATGTCAGTGCTAAATCACTTGGCACCTGAACAAGTTAGCAGTAATAGGTTCCAGCGAGCAAACGCGACGCGATTCTGATAGAACCATTTCCATGACGTTTTCATAGAAATTATTCTGCTACAGTAGTGTCACGCTGTCGCGTCGCGCCTGTCTGCTGGAGCCTTTAAGTTATTTTTGAAGAAGCACCATTCACATTATTTTTACCATTCATGCACATACATAAAAACAGACAAGGAGATAGGAACAGAAAAATACAAATAATAGGAAACTAGAAGATGATAAATAATAAAGATGATTGGTAATCAGGAAATAAAGTTATATGTATTTTGTTGGTGTATTTGCTGAATAACGTTCCAGTGTGAGGACAAATCATTATTATGTTTTTATCTAACACTAGCTTCCGCCCGCGGCTTCGCCCGCAAAATATGTCGACAAATTATACATATAAACCTTCCTCTTGAATCACTCTATCTATAAAAAAAAACCGCATCAAAATCCGTTGCGTAGTTTTAAAGATTTAAGCATACAGACAAACAAACAGACAAAAATAGCGACTTTGTTTTATACTATGTAGTGATTCGATATCAACAACCATATGGAAAAAAAAACTTATAGCACCATTTGACACACGGTCCTTTAGGCATGTACTCGGCCTCTCTTTTCAATCATTGCCAGATACCAATGGTAAAAAGGCACAAATCAGTTTACAAGTTTTCTAAGTTATTTGATATAATTGACACGTATGTAACCCCATAATATTTTTAGACATTACATAACAGTAATCTGAAATCCAACCAGTTGCACTAAACTATCTGTATGCAGTATGCAATTCCCAATCACTTTGCAAGTGTAACCGACTCCGCAGTTGTAACGTGGCGTGGCTTTCAATGGACAATGTTCTTTGGCTCGTTTTCGTTTCATTATGCGATGGAAACTAACTGGGCGTTCACTTGTCTTGTCACTTTGACACCGTTAAGGCATTAGTGCCAGGAAGTGTTAAAAGTAAGAAGTGCTTGACGATAGAGGTCGATAGCCATGTAATATACAAATTAAAATAGCTTTAAATGAGGTTAAAACTATTTAAAACTAGCTGACCCGGTAGACGTTGTCCTGTCTTAACTATGATCTACCCTATCTACCCTACCTGCCCTACTTACCGTACCTACCTACATATTTTATTTAATGTAAGAACCTTCTCCTGACAATAACAAAAACAACAAAAAAATAATTAGAGAAATCGGTTCGTCGCTCTCGAGATTTGCGCTTAGCAACACATTCATCGATTCATTTTTATATTATAGATATTGAAGAGTATTTGGAAACAAAATAACATCATTTTGCTCATCTTCTACGTTTTGTTTCAATTTTGTGACACACTTATCGTAAACTTATGTGATCTCTGTTGATACTTCGTTGACCTTACTATGTATCTACTGTAGAAAATCTTATCCTAACCTGCCTTGCGAGGGGCCTCCATTCAAATGTGTGTCCATGCATATCAAACCTGTTATTGTTACTTCATAACATTTAATAGTCGAAAACATAATATCATGTTACAATAATATTAATGACTTAATTTGATAATATCCCCGGGCGCTTATTTGTCAAGCCTTCATGAGAAAATGTATGTTTCGACCGTTTCACCTTTAGTCCAACCGCCTTTGGGGCCTCTAGCTGTTTTTTAGGTCTACAATATCCATTACATTGTTTTTGAATCTTTAATCGCTTTATAATGAATATTTAATGCTATAGTATTTCGTTTCCGAATCGTACTTCCTTTTTTATGTAATTTGGTCTCAATTCTGGCAAAAAATGGTTATTTTAGCATTTTCTCTTTTGTGGTTTCCGCACGCGAGAGTCTTCGTCATAAGCACTTTAGTATGATTTTGTAAAGATATCCCTACAAATGTCACCAGTAAAACCAGACAATATAAAGGCATTTGCCTAGTTCCCTATCTAAGGTGTTAACATTTTCATCTTCTATGACAAAATCGCTACAAACGTAATATTCATCCACAGCACGTATTCCAATCTAACCATAACAATTCTATCAATATCACCAGTTGCAAAACTGTTCCGCTCCTGACTTGCGCCGATCCGGTAAACCGCGTGTCCAATAGACCTGTCCGGCGATTTGTCGTGCATCGCTTAACAATAAGCACACGTAAGTCGTACTGTCGCAGTCGCTGTAGGTACTTAGTGAAGGAGGCACTTCGATTTCACGTCGTAAGTCTAATGGGTCTTATCCTTTAATAGTATTTGTTGAGGCTACGGTATTTGTGGTCGAGTTACCCGTTTCTATGATGTTAGTTGGTGGAATATTAGGATTTGGCGTTTCATCGTTAAAGTTAGCAGTACCCTCGACCTATTAAGTAGTATTGTTTTCTAGTTTGCAACTAATATTAGTATAATGGTTGACTTGGAGTTTCTTGCCCGTTTTTCTCCATGGGGACCTACTGCTTTGGAATGGGCAACTAGCTTCATCTTTCTGACTGACCGACCCCTTGACAATTCAAAAGTGCCTGTAATTGGTTTATTTGAAATAAATGCTTTCAGTTTGAGTTTGACTTTTGAAAAATTTATTGTGTGGAAGATTTTTCAATTACGATTTTTTTGTTTGCTAGTAGCGTCTATTACAATTTTACCGTTGGTAACAATTCATTATGTATATATAAAAGAAACTTCGACACCTTCTGAAGTTTTATTGCCTCATTAAAACATTCTAACTTAAAAGATAAAACTTAAACTATGCTAATAAGAGGAAGTTGTTCATTATTATAATCCAACAATCTTTCAACAGACAATTTACTAACACTGAGTCTTATTTAATGTTTGAATGTTTATTGCAGCTTCTTACTAAAAATGGCTCCTGGTTTTTCTTACCACAATTATACAACTTAATTTATTCATCAAAATTATTTAACAGCTCTGGGTAAAAGTGAACAATAGGTACTAAAGTAAATGGTTCAACATTTTAGATGTCGTAGGTCAAAAGTTCAAGCACAGCGTTCATGAAAATGTGAATGAACTAAGGAGGCGAGACGCAGCGTTCGAAAGAGATCATTCGCGCGATAACAAGCAAGGTCAGATTATCTGTAAGCAACCACGCCTGGATTATGTGTTTTGATGTGTTTACGCGAGAATTATTTGTTTTTGCACCCTGCCTTGTGTTTTTTGCGTCAGCTTATGATTTTATAATGATGGGTTTAATATGTTCGTCCACATTAGAGTTTACTTTTTGCTGTTTTGGTGTGGTAATTTGATTAATAAACTTATCTTAAGTCTCAAGACAACACGTGAAATCTTGATGCGGATTTCATCTCTGTCTCCAACAAATTCAGAGTTAATGAAGATACAGACGCGATATTTTCGAACACAAAGGACCAATATTTGCAATAATAGATCATGCAAAAAATAATAATGAGGCTAACCAGTGTGATAGTAAAGTCTACTTTTTATAACAGAACGCAGAACTTTAAGGAAAATCATGCAGTTTTCGTTTCATCAAACATTTAACGATCTTTCATTTCCTCTTACCAAAACTGACGTATTTTAATGATACCAAATATTTTTAAGCTGAACTAAAGAATGGGAGCTATAAAACGATAACCGGCTATTACACATAATACCTAAACATATAAAACCTAACATACAGGGGCCCAATTCTATAACTTTGATTTAAGCAGCAAGACATTCACACTCTATCGACATTTATATAAGTAGTCTATACTATCGACACACTACAGACATTATGAGTTAGGTAAAAATGACCATAAATAATTTGTAGAAAACCAAATGTCAGTGATTAGTCTCTTGAAACACTACTTACACACTACCGACACACTATTGACAAGTTGGTTATTTTACGGAATTGGGCCCCAAAAGTTTTGTTGGCTTACTTATGATATTTTATATGGTAAATAATGACATCGAAAATAAACGGAAATATTAATAAGGAGTATCGACCTCCATCTTTAAAGGAGTGAGAGGAGTTGTTAAGCACATTCACTCCTTTCGTGGTCTATCTAGTTCTCTACAGCTTCTAAATGCAACTTCGCCTTATATTACTGCAACTTAGATGCCATAGTCTAAACATAATTTTATTAATGCAACTAAGATGAATAATCTAAACATTTTGAAACGGCTACAGTTTCTAGCTAAACTTGCGACTGTCCAAATGAGACGTGCTTAGAACATACTAATTGTAAAATATTTAGCGTCATTCGACTATTTACCGTCGAAACCCCTCACAATGCCACAACATAATGAAGAGAGAGAGAGAGAGAGAGTTACAGAGCTCTACATTTTTCCAACATACATATTAATAAGTCACCAACTGAATACAAATATATAAATAAAAACTGATTCAATCGATACTCGGTGTATTGTGTCATACATCACAAAATCGTCTATATGATCCAATATCCAATGTTTATAATAAAGTTATTCAATTCAGTTCATTATCCGAACCTCCTTCAGCAGTGAGCTTCAACTATCTTATGAGTATCATCATCATTCTCCTGCCCAATTTATTTGGGGTCGTCGCAACAGTACTTTTTCTTCCATACGTCTCTATTACTCATTATCTCGGTAGGTACTTCCTTTTTAGCCGTATTATCTTTTACAGAATCCATCCTTCGTTTCTTTGGTCTTCCCCATCTCGTATTTCCATCCATATTCACACTCAAATCTTATTTGCCAACATTTCCCTAATTTTCCCCTTGTTCAAGCTTCTATTATCTAACTAACCATAAAACATATTTTTTCAAAAACCGAACTCATCTTGCATCTAAATCTTGTTATTGAATATTCTGAATCTCAGAAGCTACCAATAGCTACTAAAGCTCGATAAAAACTACCAAACATGGCGACTTTCCTATGACTTAACAGTTCATTTAAAAAGCGACGACTGTGGCCAAGAAAGCGGAAAGGTCTGCTATTTGCGAGTGGGTGTTGAACGTGAGGTTATTGCGATCTCGTACGTGACAGTATGCGCTCGCGCACGAATTGTTTGCGCTGCTTACTTGCTTACTACTCCCGGGAGGATAATGCTATTTAGGTAAAGAGGTCACTTGTTTGTTTACAATGTAGGTAACTTATAATAATATTAAGTTTATGTAAATATATTTCGTAGTCTAGCCTATTAAAAGACTAGCTTCGTAGAACATCGTCTGTCAGTGTATGATAGTCTCTTTCTAATTGTCGAAATGCTATACTAACTTTAACTTAGATTGGTCACTGTACTTACCTATATTGTAATACATCCACAATTGTTTTTAATTCAAGTTTGAAGTTTTTACTTTCAATCTTCTTATGGCATTTCCACACACGTACACTACGTGCAGCGTTTAAACGGTTCCAAATGTATACGTTTCGTACATATACAGTTTCTCTTAACATTAGGGTAATGAACCGCCTTAGAGCTGTTTACAAGGAAACCTGTACGTTTGTGTGGAAAGGCACTTAGTTCAAACAGCTACGTACAGTGAATATGGATTTGTTTCTCAGAATGTTGACTTACACTACTCCAAAGTTATGTATTGTTAGCGTTTAGTTGCGACATTGCGAAGTTTCGCATACCACACACGAATTTTAAGGTATTCGGAAACGTGATTTGGCTTTTACTGTTTTTGAACTAATAAAAATGTGCAATAGTTAGAAATTTTAGGAAATAACTTATACTGTGAGTAATGATTTTGTATTTATCTATGAAGGATTGTAATTAGTAATTAGGTATTATATAATAATGTTATTAGTATGTTAGCTCTCCTAAAATAAAATAAGAATATAATTAAAATTCCACTGATTAGTGCACTACGGTGTTTTGAATTGCCTAAGTCTACAGTAAGTTCGGTTCGATGACATCAAACGTGACTTCGTTTCGATCACCGTCTCGTAGGTAGCAATTACCTACAATCATGATTTATCTTAATAACACAGTACCAGCCAATCACGAGAGTTCTGGAGCAAATCTTTATTTGAAAAACGCTGCACGCAGTGGTATCATTAACTGTATCTTCGTCGAGGAATTACTTGAAGATGGGAAACTAAGAGAAAAATTACTATCAAATTTACATTCATCAATAAAGCGATACAGCGGAGAATCTATATTTAATAGATGCGAAACTAACCCTGTCTATCTAGAGCAGTGGTGGCCCAGTAGAGCAGTGGTGGCCCAGTAGAGCAGCGGTGGCCCAGTAGAGCAGCGGCGGCCCGGTAGAGCGGCGGCGGCCCGGTAGAGCGGCGGCGGCCCGGTAGAGCGGCGGCGGCCCGGTAGAGCAGCGGCGGCCCGGTAGAGCGGCGGCGGCCCGGTAGAGCAGCGGCGGCCCGGTAGAGCGGCGGCGGCCCGGTAGAGCAGCGGCGGCCCGGTAGAGCGGCGGCGGCCCGGTAGAGCAGCGGCGGCCCGGTAGAGCGGCGGCGGCCCGGTAGAGCAGCGGCGGCCCGGTAGAGCGGCGGCGGCCCGGTAGAGCAGCGGCGGCCCGGTAGAGCAGCGGCGGCCCGGTAGAGCGGCGGCGGCCCGGTAGAGCAGCGGCGGCCCGGTATAGCGGCGGCGGCCCGGTAGAGCAGCGGCGGCCCGGTAGAGCGGCGGCGGCCCGGTAGAGCAGCGGCGGCCCGGTAGAGCGGCGGCGGCCCGGTAGAGCAGCGGCGGCCCGGTAGAGCGGCGGCGGCCCGGTAGAGCGGCGGCGGCCCGGTAGAGCGGCGGCGGCCCGGTAGAGCGGCGGCGGCCCGGTAGAGCGGCGGCGGCCCGGTAGAGCGGCGGCGGCCCAGTAGAACGGCGGTGGCCTAGTAGAGCAGTGGTGGCCCAGTGACATTTTTACGTCTGTTACCTTTTCACACCTTGACGGCTGAAGAAATTTAGATGTTTGGCACACGGATAGACTTGGGTCTAAAAGTATCCGATGCCCTAAGCATCAAATCCTGTATACTACAATATTATCTAATAATTAATCTATCAGTATCACTGTTAGATAAATATATTATGTAATAGCATGCATAACAATCTCTTGATGGTAATCAGTCGGTTAAAATGAAAGCCGGGATTGCTTAGCAGTACATTCAGTCAAAAAAGTATCGGGAATGGATGATTTGTTCATGGTTCCAAATTCAAATTTTTGTTTTTTTGTAGTTGTTAGATTGGCACAACTGTTTTCCATTTTGGCGCGGAGTTTGAGTTGCATCTGTTATTTATATTAAATACAGTGCTGGTTTTAGTAATATCATATATAGTGTGTATTGCGAATTTCATAATGGACAAAAATATCGAACAAAGAGTTTGTCTTAAATTTTGCATCGCCAATGGAATTTCGTGTTCGGAGTCACTAAAAATGTTACAGAAGGCTTACGGTGAATCGACTTTACCAAAAACTCGTGCTTATGAGTGGTTCAAAGCGTTCAAAAGCGGTCGAGATGTGATGGAAGATTTGCCTCGCTCTGGTAGGCCGTCAACGGCTGCAACTGAAGTTAACATCGCAAAAGTGAAGAAAATAGTGACTGAAAATCCCCATTCAACTCTGAGAGAGATAGCCGCCGAACTTTCTGTATCTCACGAGTCGATCCGTACCATTTTAACTAATCATTTGGGTATGAAACATGTTGCTGCTCGGCTAGTCCCAAAAGATCTGAATTTTCTCCAAAAACTCAATCGCATGAAAGTCGCTGAGGACATGCTAGAACGAGTCAGTTCGGACCCAACATTCATGAAACGCATTGTTACTGGTGATGAGACATGGGTTTACGAGTTTGACATGCAAACCAGTCAACAAGCTTCGGAGTGGCGCCTTCCAACTGAACCGAAACCGAAAAAAACACGCCAAAGTCGATCAAAAGTCAAAGTCATGTTGACTGTTTTCTTTGACTATCGCGGTGTTGTGCACTCTGAATTCTTACCGGAAGGTGTAACGGTAAATAAAGAATATTATTTGAGCGTTTAAGAGAGCAAATTCGACGAAAAAGGCAAGATTTGTGGAAAGAAAATTCTTGGATTTTGCACCACGACAATGCGCCTTAGCACAAGGCTATCATTGTGAACGAATTTTTGACCAAACACTCAACAAATACCATCCAGCAACCACCATATTCACCAGATATGGCTCCTGCTGACTTTTTTCTTTTTCCTAAACTCAAATTACCACTTCGTGGCACCCGTTTTCAATCGATAGAAGACATAAAGGAGAATTCGCGGCGAGAACTGAACTCAATTCCGGAAGCAGCGTTTAAAAAATGGTTTGATGAATGGATTATTCGTTGGCGTTTCTAAAGGAGCATACTTTGAAGGTGATAAAATAAATTTGGATGAATAACAGACATTTTGTGTATTATTGATCTTTTCCCGGTACTTTCTTGACAGAGTAGTATAAGCGTAGATCTTTATCGTTCGTTATCAACGCGACAGCATGACGCTACTCCGGTAGAACAATTTCCATAAGACCACCAGAGTCACATCACGCCTTTCTGCGGGAGCCTTTAGCGTTCATACAAGAAAATAAAACGTATAGTCCTTATCACAATTGATATAATATGTATAATACATATAGACACTGTCATTGAACAGCATTATATAAGCTATTGTCCAGTCCAATTCTGAAAAAAAAACAGATCTCGCCGATTGTGATCATTATCATTCCGCCTGGAGATAGTAGAGTGATCATCTCCAGCCCGAGCCTTATGGCAGAAAGGCGCGACGCGATTGTGGTAGAAAAAAAATTGTGAAGAAATATTAAATACATTAATGTAAAAACCCCTGTTTGTCTAGAGCAGTGAACGCCCCGTAGAGAAGTGGTCGCCCAGGAAAGTAGCAGTTGTCCAGTGGCGTTTTTCTGTCTGTTGCCTTTTCACGCCTTGACGGCTGAACGGGCACACGGATAGATTATGCTGGCTGGCTGGCTGGTTACACAGTATAGCCAGCCAGCACACTACAACAATGAATGACAATTTCTGTGAAAAACACACACAGAAATTGTCTACTAGAGTCGCGTCGTGCCTATAAGAAGGGTGTAATAATTCAAGTAGTGTTGATATGGTATATCTATTCCATTCAATGACATAATTCATGCAAATCGCAAACAGTTATGCGTCGCTCTATTATGAACGAAAGAAAATGGCGTGTGCATAGCTAATACATGCAAGCCCGGTTCCTGTGATTAAAGCGGACTTTTGTAAGTAACTTCTTTTATCCCAAACATTGCAGTAGAAACCTACTAATGATAAATAATAATAGGAACCTACTTCCCCAGGTTAAACAGGTTTATTAAGAGGAAACTTACTCTAATTCATTCGAAAAATTTGATCCATCGCAATACAAGGAAAATAATATATTTTGCATGTGCCCAAAACAAATAGCTTTCTGTTATATCTCTTCGTCTACATACTTTTCTACCCTAATAAAGAGTAGAGGCAATGAAACATAAAATAAAATACAACAATAGACTTTCCAAACACCTAAACCGTTAAATAAATTCAGTGTTAAACCTCGCGTTCACTTTAATCCTAACAAAAAAGGCCGTCAAATCTATCAACCTTTAAACATAAACCTTTGCACCTGTTAAACACATTACAAATTGCAATTTTGCGGAAATTACCAAGGAAATGTATAAGAATAGTGTTATTTGATATCGAATCGAACACGAACGTGCTTGGTAGCGTGTCACGTCAATTTCCTTACGAATTCGACAACATTCGCGTTTTTACTGTCAAGGCTTTGTAACCTTGCAACTACATATATTAATTGTTGTTGTTTAATTAAAGTTTCAGTATAGTAAACATTGAATGTTGAATGGGCATTGTTCAATGTTAGTTTGCAACTCAATTTGTTGTAATAATTTAAACCATGCGTCTAGTGAATGTGTTTGAAATTCATTGTCAAACTTTAAATACATATACAGTATTTAAGTTTTGAGAGGAGTGAGGTCAGGAGGACCGAAGGAAGGTTTTTATTCTGGGTGCATCGTCTTCTCATATAATGTGTATGATACAAAACATTGTAAAACATTTTAAAAGAGTAACGGTGCAGTCTCTTGCTATTTCTTCTCCATACGAAATCTACCTTTTGGAACGGGCGACTAGAATCAATTCTGTTTTTTGTTCATTTTGACGTTCAAAAGTGCCTTTCTTGTGGCAATTTGAATTAAATGATTTGACTTTGACTCTGACTAAGGACTTTTGTCTGAAAGATCAATTTTTTTAAATAAGTTTTTTTTTTCTGTGGTTCCTTTAGTTACCATACCAAGTACAATACGAATTATGATTACAAATCCTATTGCTATTATCTATCACCGATAGAAAAACTTATTCCCGATACAGTGTTTGAATGGTTTCCGATGGCCATATCATAAGCTGTTACTTGCCCAATAAGGATCGCATTGCGCATGGGCACCATATAAAGACGCAGGGTATATTTCCGATACCATTCCGAAAGATAGCCATCTACATGATTGTCCGTCTGTATTTAATTATGAAATTGAAACCTTAATAAACGATTCCGAAAAAAATATAATGGGTCAAAAATAAAAAAAGTTAAAGGTAATATTTATAATCATATTTGTTAGCGGGTAACCAATTAATTCACGTTTCCGCACAATCTTGATTACCCAGTTACCCCTTTTCTAAAGTGTTTATAAAAACAAGAGATGCAATCCTTAAACCCGCATTGCATCACAAACTACAATATTACACCTACAACCACAAAAAATTCAGTGAAAAATATAAAAAAAATAAAGTCAAATTCAATTACTGGCCAGTACGTTTGCACAATAGAATTGACTATTACTTTTTACTGACATAGCACCACTGAGGATGAAATAATATTAATTTGGTAGCCAAGTGATAGTTTGAGTTTAAAGCAATACGTATTATGTAAGATGGAGATGTTGGAGGCGTCTGAATGACGTATTTAAGGATCACGCAGACAGGCACGGCGCGACTATAGTCGAACAATTTCTATGCAAACACAGTTATCTAATAATACAACGAGCAAATATAACAGCTATTATAGGCTTAGTCATTTTAAAAGGCCAACGGCTCAAAAAATTAGACCCTTTATGCTGTATGAACACGTCCACTACAACATTTTTTTCTTAAGCTATTTAAAGACCTTGAAACAATAAACAAAATCTCGTGGCTATTTATGATACGTGACCACAATGAATAGACTATGTGCAATCACAGAGTAGTAAACGAATAGAGTAAAAAGACAGGACAACTACGCGTCCGCTCGCGCAACACGCAAACAAGAAACAAGGCACCTGTAACAATCGTTAAAGACTATACTAATAAGATTTACATAAACAATTAAGAGACGATCATGAGCTAGATCAACCCTAATGCTGACCACGTATGCAGATCACGAACAATATTTTATATGAATAATCATAAAAACCAGAATGGACAGTTTTTTTTCGTTTTATTCCATAAATGGAGTGCTAGTGCACTCCATTTATTTAGAAGTAGCGATGGAAGGCTTCCCACAAGGTCGACCGAAGACCTTGTAAAGGCCGCAGGAATCCGCTGGATGCGGGAAGCACAGAACCGGTGGAAATAGCGGTGCTTGGGGTAGTACTGTATCCAGCAATGGACGTCTATCGACTAAAAAAGGACGATGATGACTCCATTTATTAAAGCCTCCGTGAAGTTCGGTGAAGCGAAGCGTTGAATAAGTAACTACTTATGAAGTTATTTATAATCGTTAAGTCAGAGGCTTCCTCTTTCCCTTGCCGAGGTTGCAACGGTAGATATTGCTTACTTAATCTGTTATGAACGTAATCATAATTTATGTCGGATAGCCAGCGTGACTAATGAATGTAACAATTGAATTAAAATTTTCTTAGAAACATGTGATTGATTGTTAAAAAAACATCACTTCATGAGATTAGAATGTATTAAAGGGTCACAGAAACCAAAGGCTGTTCTAAGAATTTCAATAATATGTTTTTTTACATATTTAAAGGTGTGTTTTACTAATTTTACGTGAAAGACACTATGACAAAGTAAGGATTTCAGTCAAGTGGTAAAGGCATGCTCGGGTCGTAAAAAATAATATTTAGGTGTACGAACGTTGGAACGAGAAAGACTACAGTGTTGAAGTGGGATTGATTTGTTTTTGATATACTCCAACGCAAAGTGCAGTCACGTTCCCTTCACCCTCAGAATTAAATAGAACTAGACTACTTCTAGGTAGCTAAGGTTATGTTATCAAGAGTCGATCTAAGAAAGTGTTATATAGGAATAACAGCTAAATCTTTGCCTGATTATTCAAATAGTGTCATCTCATATTCTTACATTTTATTCATTAAGAATTCGCATTCCTAGCCAAGGTATGTCATACTGCATAATAAATATTACCTTCAAAAGTGCATTTATTTATTCAGAAGATCTTTATGCGCTGTCGTCAATATTTTAGCTAATTTTAAATAATTCAAAAACACGTCTTTGGTCATTATGTCCGCACGGTGTTGTTTAATGGTTCTTATTTCAAATTCTAAATCGAAATGTACTGCCGAGATATTTCATCACCCCTAATATACCTACCTATCAGCTTATTCAATCTAGAAGGTATTAATTTCTTTAGTATATTGCAAATCACCCAATGAACTATTTATGCGGGTCTCCAATCACATTTCAAGTATAATTTCTGTGACAAGCGGAGACAGGTCATTCAAGTTTATGAAACCACACCAATCAATGATATTGCAGTCTATATCATACGCTGGAAATTTTCCATAAATGGATAATAATATGACGAAAACTGATCTACATTCTTAGTACGAGTATTAAGGATAATATCCATAATTGCACTATTTACCTCGCCATAATTGTATACCTGCTTAGGGTTAAGTAACTTCTGGTATATAATAATAGTAGTGTGCAATTTACTCTCATATAATAGAAGATAATAATTCAACTTTAGATACGTACATAAAGGAAGGATTCTACTGGAAGAATGTTCATATCTCTATTAAAGATTAGGGTGACTTCATTATTACATGTATAATCTCGTTATAAATAGCATGCCCATCGTCAGTGTATGTATTAATAACAATTGCTTTATTTTCAGAGTGAGATATCCACCTAAAATAAGTGGATGTTGCTATCATCGATAATGTTTTTGTTGACTGTCAATCGTCACGATCGATTGTCAGCAGTTTTTTCAACGACACGTTCAGAAATATCGATAAACAAAATCGAATAGATTTGCAGACACCGAAATCGATTAACGAGATACCTAACCGAAGTCTGCGTGATCTCATCAAGTATGAACCGTGGCCTTGACTGCGTAGTTAGGTTGGAAGGTCATGCGCACGATTTGTAGACAATCTTATACATTATACTGTTAACGTCAACTAGTTCTCATTGAGGCGAATTTTCTAGTAATTGATCAGCACCTTCCTTATTGAAGTCGACAGTTTTTACTCTTTGAGTGTTCTTTTGTCATGAACTCTTACTTTTTCTGCATCATCTTTCTTCGTCATTATAGCTTCTCATTTTCGATGATGTTCATTCTATTTAAAATAGCAATTTTAAGTTCCACGACAGACTTTATAATTTCCAAATGTAAGTTCAATTTAGAAACATTTACAGCAAAACTTCACTTATTCACTCTTGCTACCCAAAACTAACAACCAAACAGTCGTTTGCACGCACAACTATCTCATAGTTTCGCGTGTTTAGGTCTCGGGTTGCGAAACCGAACAAAACCAAAGCTGTATTATTTGCTCCAATTATCTCTCTGCAAACATTTGGCAATATCTGTGTAGATAAGCCTATATGGCAAACAATGGTGCCAAGCCTACTGGCACTTCATGCTCGAAATAATGAACGAACTGGTTGCTTCAGATATATTGATTTCGTTGTGTTTGCTTGCTTGACCACTTTAGCTGAGTAAGATTCTAGTTATTTCTAATGATCAACTAGTTTTATTCTGAGGAAAATAACAGTTTATGTGCTTAGCATCCCATTGGTAAGAAGATTAAATCATTGTATTTCATCACCGGGACTTGCATATTTACTTTGGCTTTTTCATCAATAATTCAGCACTAAAATTCATATTAGTATCCGTTTTACAATACTGAGCAAAAACTGAATTGTTTTTATTTATCAGTTAATCACACTCAACTTTTTTTTCATTTCTGCATTTATAATACTTACAGTATTTTGTTCTTTAAAGTTTTTAACTTTAAATAATTCATAAACTAATTCGATTTCAACTTTTAAAGTCAATTACTGACCTTACCTTATACATAATATGTACTTTAATAATTCTCAACTCAACTGTCGCATTTATATTACCTCCGTTATTTTCACTTCTAAAAGAAACAATACTTAACCTGTCATAAAACAAACACTCAAAGACATTAGTTTAGCTGAGTTTTCCAAAGCACCGTTTCCTAATTAATCATTTCAACAATTATCCTCGTTATAAGTTCTGTAGTTATATGCGTATCAGTGGAATAGATTATTTCTATTAGTATTTTAATGAAGTGCTTAACGGATGCCATTCGAATCTAATTGCTCGTGCGATGAGCTGTTTACGTAATACAGAACATATGAAATACAGCGTAACACTGTTTCGTAATACGCCGAAAATCAACCAGTTTACTGAGCGAATTAACGCATTACAAATTCAGAGTTGTTCCTATTATTGCAGTACGATGGGTACTATATATTTGAATATTGCATGGTTGACCTACTTTTTCTTGTTTCACTAAATCTTCAATGCAGGTGGTCGATTCGTCACAGCTGTTGTCAGCGGTTTTATATATTCGCGGTTCCATATTGTGACAATTACTTCTTGTAGATTCCATATGTGGTTTGAAAAGAGTAGATAGATTATTGTGTCACTTTATTTCTGAACTGAATGAATTTGTTTCCTACCGCAGGATTTTTATCCTGCTTCCCTGCTTATAGGTATTGCTTGAATAAAACTCTCCCAACGTCTACTGAATGTTTAGAATCGGTATCTACTTTATCACTAGTTGGTAAAGTTTTGCAGTATTTACAAACAAGAGGAGTTCAAATAATGTCATCAATAATTTCTAAAGATCTTAAAAAATCTATCAATTGAAGACCAAATCATTGCACGCTAAGGTTACAAATAAAGGTGTGTTCAATTTATGGCGCGTCCATCAAATCAGTTTCCCCTTGCACTTATGAATTGATAAGTAACGACCTTCTTGATACGATGGCATGAAGTCGGCCTCGGAGCACATTGAATAGTAATGCGTTTCTACGAGTTTCCATTGCTATAAACGACACGTCAATATAAACTGCTTTCTAGATTTTGCATTGGTAATTTTATCTCGAGAATTTGCATATCTTCAACGTAGTGAGTGTTTATTTAGATTTTCAGATGCTCCGTTGACGTTGAGTGCATCTTAGCCTTTAATGCTGATGCTTGTTTTATTTGCTTTGTCTTTATGGAGAATTACACAATATTATTATTTGCATGCATTACAGCATTTTTATAACAAAATTTTGCAGTTACATTTGCAAAGTAGCTCAGTTTTCCAGTTTCCTCCATTTTACGGAGGTATATTTTACATAAGTGTTTGTTGTTACTGAAGAAATAAGCGGTTTCGAGTGCAATGGAGTTGCGTAAATGATTTGTTTGTAAACACTGAGCGTCCGTCAAAGACAATTGACCCACTTCGATCGAGTCTACTTCTTTGCCGATATCAAGCGTATCATCCAAAGAGTTTTGAACCTTATGTCAACAATATAAGAAGGTTTTGACGAATAGATTCATTGCAACGTTGACAAAAACTTTATGGTAAAGAAAATTTGGTTGGAGAAAGTAACACAAATTGGAATGATGATTAGTAGATACGAATGCGTTTTAAGTTGACAGGTCTGAAGATGGATTAATCGATTATAATATTAAGAAAGAAATGGTAGTTTAGACCGTAGCGTTAATATTTGGCAATCCATCATCAATGATTTTCTAGTCATTGACGAATTTAGCGAAATCACTAGACACATGCATAGTCATAGAAACTTCATGAATAAAGATGGAAAATTTGCAACAGCTCAAAGAAATCATGTGTACAAAATACCAAGCTATGTGTACAAAGATTACAATAACCCACTTTCTAAAGCCGACATTTGCGAGCCTCAAAAAAAAAACAAGGCTTACATTGTAGCACACATGTTCTTTTTTACGGAAACCAATATTTTTATCTAAGCACCATCAAGGCAAAAGTTTACAAAAAGATGAGTAATCACTGTAACCAGATAATTGAAGCAATTTATCATTTTTATGATCTTACTTAGATTTAAAAAATTGGAATTCTTACCCAATTTTTCTTAAATCCCCAGTTTTTTTATCGTTACAAACTCCATTCCTTAGTTAATTAAAGATTTTATTAGCAATTTTGATATATTCGTCAAAAAAAGACACAATTATTCCATCAACATGTTCCATTCGTAACATTTACTGTCAGTTGTCCGTAAGTTGTGACTACTCGTAGCAATTAACCGAAGGTTCGGCAACGTGTCGTAACACTGGTTAGCGGTTACTGGAATGTGATCATGATTTACGAGTGTGTGTCTTTACGTTTGTTTTATGACCGTTGCTGAACAACTGGTTTGAGTTCCAAGTTAATAATATGTTTTGGTTGGATTTGTTGGTTGATTTAAACTACACACATCAAAAGTGTCTAGGGATCAACATATATTTTTGCAATAACTTTTCTCTTGATTGATATTAATTTAAATTTTCTTTAAGGATTCATCAAATAAAGTGTTTTCGTTTGTCACAGTAACGATAAACCAAGTCACCTTTGCATTAATAAAGAAATTTGCCATTTTCCTAATAAAGGGATTTTTGACATTTGAACCACTAACATTAAAGTTCGAAAAAAAGACTGAAATAACAGTTTTCTTTAAAATTTTATTGGGTAACTTAAACAATTAATAATCCGTGTTTCTACCGCGAACACTAACAACACAAGAACATCGGTTTGGCATACTCAAAATGAGTTCATCCAAATCACGCTGTGGAATGGCCGCCCATGTTCGTTGCAACAACAAAAAAAGGTGTTATCAGTCGACTTTGGACACGTTACCGAAGCACTGGTACCGTGGCTGAGCGCCATGAAAGACGGTATCGCTGCACCACACGGAGACAAGACCGATACATTCAAATCTTAACTCGAAGAGCTCCAACAATAACCGCCATGATGTTAGCCGTGAGGCTTCATCACTCTTCAGGGAACTTAATTAGCGACCAAACAGTCAGAAACCGCTTGCATGAAGTGAATCTTCATTCCCGAAGACCGCTACGGGTACCACCTATAGCAATGCACAATCGTAGGATTCGATATCAATGGGCTCTTGAACACAGAAATTGGGCAGAAGAACAATGGCGTTTCGTGTGCTTTTCTGATGAGTCTCGTTTTGGTATGAGACCGGATACAAGACGTATACGACACTGGAGAACCCCTGGACGCCAACAGCGATTAAAATCCTGCCAGGAAGTCCATCCTTATAGTGGTGGAACCATCATGGTATGGGCGGGTATTTGGATCGGCGGAAGAACTGAGTTGATTTGGATCAGAGGCAACCTCAACGCTCAAAATTATGCTGAGACGATTGTATCTGACGTCATCGTTCCTCTACAAGTGCAAATCGGTCCCTTATTTCAGTTAATGCATGATAATGCACGACCGCACACCGCAAGAGTTGTAAGACAGACTCTCGCCGCAGCTAACATCAATGTCCTGCCCTGGCCTGCTCAGTCGCCAGACTTGAACCCGATTGAGCATGCATGGGATATGCTACAGAGAAGAGCTCTGCCGAATATGGAGGGTATCCAGTTGCAAGAAGACCTTTTTTTGTTGTTGCAACGAACATGGGCGGCCATTCCACAGCGTGATTTGGATGAACTCATTTTGAGTATGCCAAACCGATGTTCTTGTGTTGTTAGTGTTCGCGGTAGAAACACGGATTATTAATTGTTTAAGTTACCCAATAAAATTTTAAAGAAAACTGTTATTTCAGTCTTTTTTTCGAACTTTAATGTTAGTGGTTCAAATGTCAAAAATCCCTTTATTAGGAAAATGGCAAATTTCTTTATTAATGCAAAGGTGACTTGGTTTATCGTTACTGTGACAAACGAAAACACTTTATTTGATGAATCCTTAAAGAAAATTTAAATTAATATCAATCAAGAGAAAAGTTATTGCAAAAATATATGTTGATCCCTAGACACTTTTGATGTGTGTAATTCTCTTCTTTTTTCTTAGCGGTCTTGTTATTAACACAAACGGGATTTCCGGGTGAAAATAAATAGAGAAGTTGGAAAAATAAATTTTGAACGATATCTCCATGATTTGGTAGAAATAGAATGTTGCTTACAATTTTTCATGTAATTATTATTGAAGATGTCGTATGACTAAATTATTAAGTAAACGATATATATTTTAAATGTACCATCGTGTAAACAGCGCCATTAACAGCCACCAACAACTTCCAATACCATAAATCTCCATAAGCCGTAACGCATAATAAGTTGGCAACAGAAATTTTCTTAATAATAAGTGGTATGCCGTATAACAGGAAGCAACGGTTGGCAATAAGGCAAGATACTAAACAATGAGGCTCAGAAACACAACTTGAAACAAGACTTCTTGTTCTAGTAGTACTATTTGGGTAAGACCAAGATGGGTTACCGCTCCCCGGAACATAAAGGGCTAAGGAAGGAACATGGATGGGTTTTAGTCAGTAAAAATCTGACACTCCCTTCCGCTCCACCCAGAGCGGGAGGAGTCATTGGACGATTTCCCTCCCTCAAAAAAAAGTGGTAATACTAGAATACCAACAAAATCAATGATAACAGCTACCGTTGACGACGCTTCAAGTTGAAGACGGATATGTAAGTACCTACTGCAGCTAAGCCCTCAAACTAAAGCCTTGTCTAATTGCGTTACGACATCTGTTAAACACTATGTTTAGCTTCTTCTTATTCTTCTCTTGAAACGAAAATAGCTCTTGTCTAGATAAAATTAAAACTCAAATTGAAAAAAATATTGGAATTGTAGTATGTGGCCGATGCTCCAGTGAACAGTGAACCTTCTTTTTGTCTTTATTTCATGATGTCAGTAACAATTTCCTAGCAAATTGAATGGTGACGTGAAACAGGCGTCGCGTGACGACTCCGTAACGATGTTGACAACAAAATACTGTTCAGCAACACTCATTGAGTAAAGAATTTTATGGAGGGATTGTTTCCCTGTTGGTTTATTTTATTTTTGTATTGGTTTTTATATATTGGCCCGTAATGTATTACTGGATTTATGTATAGATTTGATTTGTGATATTGTGTTAGATGGATTAACCAAAACCGTCAATATGATTGTATTCTGAAACGGGAAATCAGTCATTGGGCAGCAAAACCTCTATTCTCGTAGAGTCAAGTAACAATAGCAGCAAGGATTTTGCAGTGTGCAAGTGCACACCTATAGGTAGTCTAAGTATACTTAGGTACAAGTTAAAACGACGTTATATGAATGATGATAAGTACTTAGACAACGTCACGCTTCGCTCACATGCAGAGTGGGCAGAAGACCAAGCGGTACCGGAAAAGGATGTGCATTGCATTTGTAATCTCTTGATGCAGAGGCTTAGAACACCTACCTAATTATTTCACAAGATTATCTCTTACAGTGTCTGCTTGGAACATTCATGTTCAGTCTAATGTAAAGCACAAATACATTTTAAATCTAATCAACTCCGTCCAATTTACTCTCGCGGCAAATATTGCATTGCCTTATGAAATATTTATGTTCTCTCGAGTCGTAACATAACTGGTCTTCAAAATTAAGAAACACACACGAAATACATCGTAAAAACCTGCATCTGACAGACAGTCCAATCACATACATACGTGTATGTTCTCACCTGTAAAAATACCAATAAATTGTCAAACTTTTCAACATCTAATTACATGCAGAAAAAGTCAATGCAACGAAACAATGAGGCGGCCAAAAAAGAAGGCATTGTACTCGATTATAGCGAAGCCCTATTCGCAAGACTCAATAGTGGTGGTTATGAGTATAACACTGTTTCTATTCCTGATAGAGAACTAAAACAGGATAATGTCAAAGTAATCTTGAAGAAGAGGTCCGAACTACCGTAAATGAAAACTAGAGATAAAAATTTAACTATGGAAGAGCTGACATTGGCTGTTGCCTGTTGTTTCCTGTAACTTGGCATGTATAGGAGAATGTATCCCACTCGAAGAGAGAATTGTGTCCCAACAGTGCAGTGGGATCATTATGGGCTATGCTAGATATAGGAAAACATAAAGAAAAAATTCTTCGGTTGGGAGATAATAACTGATGATGATGCTGGTTGGTTGATGGTTGATGGTGGCTGGGGATTGGTGTAGACACCGAAAACAAACCAAACCAAAGATGTTTTGAAATTTATTTAAGAGGATGCCCCATATTCAATGGACTACTTCATGTTCCTATGCACGTACACTCAAGTGTTTGAGGCTATGTGAAGCAAGGCGGTGGCATCGCAAGCGCATGCGACCTTGGTTCCATATTTATATTTGCACGTAACATTGTCCCACGAGGTATTTTATTGCTATGCCGATAGAATCGTTGATCATTGATAAAACTTACACCAACTTAGCCCCATAATAGGCCATATTATGACTTTTTTATGGTTGTGTTAAAGATGATATTAATGATATCATAATTTACGCAGTTTTTTATGTGCGTTGTTATTTCTTCTCTGATTAAAAGATAAAGAGTTCGAAATTATATGGTTTTATTTTTTGCAATAACATAAATAAAGATCAAGATTATTCGTTGTATATGGTAGGCGGTTTAAAACAAATTAATAACTCCTTTTTGATGTTTACTTTTCTTCTAATCTTTGTTTTTTTTTTGACAATTGTTATCAAAATAGTAAAAAATGGAAAAGTATAGTTTGGTTGTGATTAAAAAATAAAACATTTTTTATCAAGTTTTTAAGAGGTAAAGGTATTACTTTTTCGCAAAAACCCGATCCACCCATTTTGTTCATGGTCCTTCGAGCCGGATGCGTGTGAAAAGTTAGTTAGTAGAATTACGTTCAGGATACATCCGCCGCTAAAATCGGCATACGAAAATATATATTATTACACATGGTGTAAAACCTAACTTTATTCATTCCGTGATGTTCTAACTTCGTCTTACAATCCATAATATACGTAAGAACTGTTACAACATTATTTTATCGTAAAATCGATGTTCTATTCAATCTCCTCGAAACTTGTGATATAACAGACTTAACAATCTTCGAACACAACGAGGTTAACCATTTTATACCATCACCTTAACAGTCAAAAGGTCATACGAACCCAACGGTATATTCTATAAAACGGTCCGTTATTATTTTCTTCGCGATACCTCCTCATACTTATACATATG
The DNA here is from genome assembly GCA_951799385.1 of Hyppa rectilinea. NCBI lineage: Eukaryota > Metazoa > Arthropoda > Insecta > Lepidoptera > Noctuidae > Hyppa > Hyppa rectilinea. Next base: position 9,711,660 of record OX637314.1, read on the forward strand.
TTATGGAATCTCTCAATGACTTTGTCGTTTTAAATCCCATCTCCGTTCGACGTTATTTTTTGTTTAAATTCAATAAAGTATTCCGCAGGTAATGTTGTAATGTAACAGAACATCTTCACCGTGGGATGAATGAAGACAGCGATGTAATAGTAACAATACAATCATTATTTAAACATCACTATTAAAGATACGTGAGATGAATCTAAAACATATTTATTTAGATCTAACAAACTCGTTGCTAAATAAGCCATACGGGTTGATCCATCAGGTTAACGCTTGCCGAGGTTGGTGGATGGGTGACCGTCTTTACATACCGATCCGCCTCCGTGCCTCATGGGGGTCAAATAAGAAGTCTCTACGTATAAAAAACTAGTATTCAGCTGCATCCGATTAATCTGGAAACCAACCCCAACATAGTTGGAACAAGGCTAGGCCAATTGATTAAAGTATTGTATATATTTAGGGTTACACTTGCACTACATTAGAAATATAATCCTTACTACTCGAAGCTGCAAAATGGCATATACTGCTCATAAATAAAGTCTCTCGTCGAGTCGAAATCCAGTTTGCAAACCCAAATATGCAATTGAATATATCAATAAACCTTAGCGTCAATTTTAGAAGATTATTTACTATCGTTGCTAAGAATGAGGCGCGTATCCGTTGTTTGTCTATAGTGAGATATAGAAATCGTGCGGTAGCGTCAATATAGGCATGTGACTTGCAATTAACAGCAATTTGTCAATTTGTTCCATCTATTATTCAATTAATTAAGCAGTAACAAAGTAGGTAGGTCACAGTGAGCAAATGTATTATTGAGGCATTTGCCATTTTTTGCTGAAGAAACTACTAGTCTCCTCAGTTCAGGCACTATCCACCAGATTTAATAAGAAGAAAACGAAACATACATACATACAAACATGGAGTCTCCTTTGAAAGAATCGGTAAAAAATCAACGAAAAACGAAATGGAAAAAAATGGGATGTTGCAACCTCTGCCTTTAAACTTCCTATCTGCTTCAGGCATTAAAGGCAAGAAATTATGTTTTTTTTGGAAAAAAATATATTTAAGTAAGACTTAGGCACCATTAAGGTAACTTTAATAGACATGTTTCAGAAGGGTTGAAAATTACATCATAAAGCCACACACATCTATCAATGTTTACCGTACGATGTCACATGTCATTAAGTCATTAGATAAAGCCCGCCCACGTAAGTGATGGGGTCTTATTAAAATATTCCACAAGCTTGTATTTAACTTGTCAGCAATAATATTGATAATAGTGACACATTCATTATGTTATGATAATAAAGGGAATATTATTTCAGGGGTTTGCTGCTAAGTAAAAACAGCCGCACGGGTCGATCAATCAGGTTAAGCTGTGCTTGCCGCTGTTGATCTGTAGAGGGTGCCCCTCGATAAGCTCGTTAAGCCGTTGGTCCCGGCTGTAATTCGAGAATCTTTGACAGTCGTTACGGGACACCAGAAGCACGAAAGTCTGACAGCCGGTCATACCAATGGAATATCTTATTACCCAGTAGGTGACTTAATTGTGGAGGTCGGATAGGTAGTGTAGAGCCTACGTGAAACCTTATGTAGAACCTAGCTGGTCGGTTAGAAAATAACTGACTGCATTCGACCTTCCAAAGTGATGGAATACTTTGATAGGTTATAAAAATAAAAATAATAAAGGAGTCTGACAGTAGCTGTGCTACTGAACGCATGTATTCTTTATAGTAATATAATTCAATAGCGGCTGCCCCGTGTGTTTCTATTTGTTGTAGAATTGAAACCTCAACACACTACACGAGCTCACCACTGAGAGCTCTCTAAGCGAAGGTTCATCTGGTCTTCACAGTAGGCCCTCCGTGTAAATTTTTAGTATTCAGCTGCATTCGGTTGGACTGGAAGCCAACCTCAACATAGTTGGGAAGAGGCTGGGTAGATTAATTTATTTAAGTAACATGGGAGACTTAGATGAGATAAGAATGTTATTTCAACGGCTAATGATGTCAACGCTTTGACATTCTTAATTTTCAAAGCCTAATTCGTATTTTGGACAAGGTCAAAAGTATAAATCAGCCATTTATGTCTTACCAAAATCTTCTTTATTTTGGAGGTAGGTAACCGGTATCTACCTATTTACAAAAATAATCTTTTGAAATATCAATGTGACCTACGATCTAACAAACAGGTATATTATGTTCTTTATGCAAATGAAATAGGATTCCGTTCTAAAGATAGTGATTTCGTAATAAGTGATATCGTTAACAGGCAACATAAATACATATTTTATTGCATAAAACTTGCTCTTACAACTGGACCTGAACTCGCTCCCCTTACAGCTATTATCACATAGTTTAGAGCATAGTCCCTTACCGCGTCTGTCCTAATGTCTGTATGTATGTATGCTTAGATCTTTAAAACTGCACAACGGATTTTGATGCAGTTTTTTTTAATAGATAGCGTGATTCAAGAGGAATGTTTATATGTATAATAACATGCTTAATGTATTAGAGAACCACTGATAAATAAATAATAAATATCACTTCAGTGGGAGAGTAGACGGAGCTACAAAGGAAGTATAGCAAACCTTTTATGTTACACGAAATGGCGTTCTGACCCGCTGATCTTAAAATCATTGATAATTTTCTCGTTTATGCACATTATATCCAAGCTATGCGTTACCAAAGAATTAATTAATTAACCTTTGAAAGACAATTCTGAAATCTTTGTCCGAAAACCTTTTTGGTCAACCAATTTTCGTTACGTTACGTTTCCATGTATACTTATTTTTTATGTTTATATTTAAACTCAGACTATATATTTTTTTAGTGCAAACGAATCCAATCTGCAAACCTAATTCAGTCAATTAAAGATTACAGTAGGAATCCACCTAATGCGAAATGGCGAAACGTAAGTGGTACCTACCTAATATGCCTCTGCAAAACCCCTCGGGGCAACAAGGCATGATATTATGTTATCTATTTTTTTTTTTTTTTGTTAATGGCATCTCGCAGTTCAACCAAAGGGTTGTCTACTGCTTAACCGGGCTTGCCTGTGGCTGCTACAAAAGAATTGTAGCCTCCAGCCAGGACTTAATAAAAACTAAAGCTAACTTACAAAACTAAGCGACTACACGCTAAGGGCACCCCCTGCGGGGTTCGGACCTCGGCTTAGGGCGTCGCTGGGGGGGGACAGCAAGGGACAGCTGGATCGGGGGTTTTTAAAACTACTGGCTCAGCGGCAACGCGGGCAGGCTCGAGCAAGGGTCGGGGGGATGGTAATGGACAGGGTCGTCGCGACGGGCCTCGACGGCGAGGACGGAACGACGGAAATTTGTGTCTGTATGCTGATCTAACAGTGCTAGTAGCCGGGCTGCTCTCCTGGAGGAGAGTGTTGGCATCGTCGGGGGCAACGAGGGTATGCCGTGGACGGCGAACCTTACTGATGCAGGACGGGGTGTATCGGGAGGCGGCCGCAATCAGGGGATTGCGGTGCTTTATGGCAGTGTCAAAGAAACGCTTCGAGAGGCGTTTCATGAACTGCTGAACTGTGGGGAGTTTAAAATCTACATGAAGGTCCATGTTACGGACGTAAAAGGGAGCTCCTGAGACCCTACGGAGGAACCGGTTTTGAAGTGTCTGCATTCGATGCAGATACTTGGGTTTGGCGTGCGCGAAGACGACGCAAGCGTATGTCATAATGGGACGGATTACAGCCTTATAGAGACGCAGTTTGCACCGGAGTGACAATTTGCTGCGTTCTGTAAGCATGAATTGGAGCCTACCGAGAGCAAAAGCGGCCCGCGAACGGACCTGCTTTATGTGCTCTGCGAAACTGAGGTGTTGGTCGAGAGTGACACCCAGGTACTTGGCATGCTTCGCCCAAGGGATCGGCTTGCCGTACATGGTGATCGGATTAGGGGGGTTGGGGAGGGCCCTACGAATTCTCCTAAAGAGAACAGCCTGGCTTTTATCGGGGTTGACCTCGATTCTCCATTTCCGGAACCAAGCGCCGAGGACGTTGGCCGAGTTCTGGAGAGTCTGAGCTATAGCTGGCGGACTGGTCCCTGTGTAGTAAATGGCCGTGTCATCGGCGAATAACGCCAATTGGGCCTTTTTACTCTTAGTTATGTTATCTACCTAATGCACCTCTTTAAATAAAATATCGTTCAATACCTAAATATAGGCACACTAATTTAAACAGTCATACCGCTTTAAACGGGGGTCCCTTTACGGAATAACTAAATATTTTTATCTATACTAATATTATAAAGAGGAAAACTTTGTTTGTTTGTTTGGTTGTAATGAATAGGCTCAAAAACAACTGGACCGATTTTAAAAATTCTTTCACCGTTGGAAAGCTTAGTTTTCTAGGAGTAACATAGGCTACGGGTCCCACGGGAAAGACCACGGGAGCGAAGCCGCGGGCAAAGTGCTAGTTCCATATAAAGTTCAAGTACATAATTATCGGCTAGTGCGACGCTGCACCTACATATTTAACCTACATACGAGACGTTAGGTACGTCTTAGGGCATGCCCTTGTGGGGCTCATACAGGCGAAGGCAATACTACATAGTAATTATCAGTTTATTGCCTAACTGATTTGTCGGCAATACGTACAGTCGCCAGCACATCACATTACCACAAACTGCCAAACTTTTTCAGTCGATTTTGATCATAACAGTCAACGTTTTAAGATTTAAAATAATGTGGAGGAATTTGACAGTTTGATCTTACACTTAAACTTAGTTAAAACTTAATTGAATCAAACCTACAACTTATTTAAAGGCAAACCTCCGTACGTTTGGCTTTGAAGGTGCCACTACCTCTGGAATTAAACCTTTGGCAATTTGGAGTATTTTGGATTATTTTACCAAGCCTTAATTAGAGACACAGGTTCAATATCTCCATCCTTATTTAAGGCATGATTTTAATCAATCCCTTCGCAGATAACTGGAGAAATACTCTTTGATTGCCACCCATAGTTCACAATAGCACATTACTTGATTCTCAGCTGGTATATTATCATCACGTTTAGTATGTGTGTCGTCCGTCGGAATGTGTGGGCGTGGTACGTTTGACTCGAAGCGACCGCTAACAACCGCGCTAAGTGTTGTACCACGATCTATAGGTACATCATTCGTGCTCGGCACGCGAATTATGTGTGGATGTTTAAAACTTAACGGGAAATGAGAAAATAACGATTGTATTAGATGATAAATAATCATGCAAAAACGCGGCGCGATCCTTGTAGATCAATTCCCATGAAATTTTCATAGATTCTGTTCTGTTAGAATCGCATCGCGCTTGTCTGCGGGCTAAATTATATAAGAACACTTTTCAGTTAACACTAAGCAAAGTAGGTTGCTGTCGCGTCACCAAATGAAAAAATAAACATGGCGAGAAGAAAGTTGCAAATACAACATAACGTAAGCGCCTACAAAGTTATTGTAAAGTTTTATGTGCGCGGTAAATCTCTCTTGTTACTTGTTACCAAAGTTGTCACATCATTCTCACGATGTAGGTATGCCTATAAGCTAAGCAGTCACGCTGCCAGACAAATTCCGATGTTTTAAATGTCAATTTGATTACAAACATCGAAGATTCCACAGACCTTGCAGTCGAACCTTATGGCTTACGAAACCTGTTTGATGTGCACTTCTAATAAATATAAATATTTTAAGTACTGTATACATAATCGTCTCGCAATTATGTGGGTAATACTCGAAGGAATTAAACACTATTATAGACGATGACGGCTTGAAGTCTCCTGAGACAAAATGCGAGTCTGATGTAATCTATCGGACGAATTGGACGCAATTCTTACCTCACTGTGATCTAGAATAACTTGGGGCCGACTACTCGGGTCAGCGGTATCGTCCCCGGGTCAGCGGGATTGTCTACGGTCAGCGGGATTGTCAAAAAGGGTTACGGTTGCCCCGGAACACGAAGAACTTAGAAAGGAACACAGATGGGTTTTAGTTAGTACTAAGAGTCAGACTCTTACGTGCCATATTGATTTCCCATCCTTAAAAAAATCAAACAACTAAAATAAAAAAGGGCTGATCACTACTCCTTGAAGCAGTATTATTTTAATATTACTTCACAATTGGAAAGAGATGGAGCTGGCGTCCTGTATAGCACCGTCTCGTTCTCAGACTGAAGTAATATTGTAGATAATAATACCTACCTACTGCTATAGGAGTGTGTGGTCCAAGTCCTGTCTTGCTTAATTCTGGATAGACAATTTAGATTACCATCTAAACACTAATAATAATTATAAGGTTGATAAAAGCATTTCGCAAAATGTTTTAACGATACTTACTACCTTTGTTTTTTTGAGGGTAGAAAATCATCAAATGGCTCCTCCCGCTTTGGATGGAGCGGAAGGGAATCTCAGACTCTTACCGACTAAAACCCATCCATGTTCCTTCCTTAGCCCTTTATCTTCCGGGGTAGCGATAACCCTTTCGGACAATCTCGTTCAATATGAGGATAATTAAGATTACCACATTACCTTTTATCTAGAGAACTAGCTCCTACATTTTCATTGCTCAAACCACATTTGTATAAAGATTTGATTAATAAATCTGTAGAAAGTAACATAACTGTTGATTGTTAATTAAAACTGTTTATAAAACATAAGTTGTTCAGTGCATATTTTATTATATCTTTACAATTATATCGTTCACGCTTTCGAGCCATCAGCGGATCAGTAAGTGGTACGAGAATGTCCCGTGTCCAATGATTGTTAGTTAAAATGTAGGTATACTAAATACCAAGCAAGTAACTGGCACTTAGCACGCTAGACCAATCTACAGGCTAGCGGAAAATTAATTACATGTAAGAAGTTATCTTCATGATTTGTTGTAGTAGTAAAATTAAATTAAACACACATACACGTTTTCACATGTTCGTTTCATGAAGCATTATATTTCCATTAAACGTTATTATTTAGGATTTATTTAAAATGTTAGAAAGTAGCATCTTAGAATAACCTGTACTTATAGGACTGTCGCGCACCGGTCATTTGCCGGGGTCACGGATCATAACATTACGGAAGACAACACAAATTAAAACGAATTAGCAATACTATTAAAATGAAACAATTGCAAAAGTAAGCGAATTGATATTATTATTTAGTTTGTTTTTTTTTTTTTTCAATTTACAATTTATTTTAACCTATCTTTTTCATTATTTATATGATTAATGGGCACTAGCACTACCCGTGTGTTAAATTAATGTCACAGTTGTAGCGTCACGTTGTATAAATTCGTAGCGTATCTACAAGCGTATATTGTGTTACTCTCAAGGGGTAGCCGTCACGGCGCCCTCACCTACCGCCTGACGCAGGTCCTCACCGGACATGGATGTTTCGGGAGGTTCCTGCACATCAGGCGGGAGGAAACGCCCGGGTATCACCACTGCGAGGATCGTCCAGAGGACACGGTAGAGCACACGGTGCAAACCTGCCCCGCTTGGGCGGAGCACCGCCGTGTCCTCGTAGAGGCGATAGGCGGCAGCGACCTCTCGCGCCCGGCCCTGGTGCAAGCCATGGTCCGGGACGAGAGGGACTGGGAGGCAGTCGCCTCCTTCTGCGAAAAAGTCATGCCCGCGAAGGAGGTGGTGGGATGGGAGAGAGAAAGGTCCTCCCGTCCCAGCCGCCGCGGGAGACGCCCCGAGCGTCGGGAGCCACGTGACGACTCCCGGCCACCGTAGGCGCGGGCCTGCGGACCGTGAGTAATGGGTGACTCACCGTCCGATCAGCACCAGGCCCGTGCCGGACGGCGCGTATATGTTCCACGCGCGCCTCAAAGAGATGTCAGCATATGAAGGGGCCCCTCAGAGCCAAGCCTGCCGGGTAAGCGGGATTGTCCGAAAGGGTTACCGCTACCCCGGACCATAAAGGGCTACGGAAGGAACATGGATGGGTTTTAGCCAGTAAGAGTCTGACACTCCCTTCCGCTCCACCCAGAGCGGGAGCAGTCATTGGATGATTTCCCAGCCTTAAAAAAAAAAGCGTATTCAGTACTCAATATTCAAATCTTCTAACTTTTTTGCAATTTACAGGTCAGTAGTTTACAGTTTAGGTACAGGTAGATTCTATTTTGATCAAAATATGATTCGCAGCTATCGGTGAATAGGTTTCCGTTTTTAGCCATCCTTGATGTTCTTTCCTTTATGATAAGATCATTTATGCTGGTTTATACTGTTATAATTCTTTGATAACTGTTTTACAAACTGATTATACAACAGCCCTCATTTATAACAGTCTGTCGATTCTGTAAATTTATCACTGTGAAAACTATGGTGAAGTGAGCTGTTTATCCACCTACTGTTAATAATAAACATAATACGTTATCATCTATCACTTAGTTTAGTATTTTATGGGGTAGCACTTGGCTTTGGCCCGTGTTATCCTATAAAACAGGCACATCGGTGCCGAGATACAAAAATACATACAAAACATAATATAATATAATAAATAACAAAACAAAATCATAATATAGAGATACAGAAACATAATATAATAATAATAATAAGGATTGACACTATTGACAGCTCACTTTAAACTCACTTCACATACGATTTCACGGTGATATTTGTACAGAATCGACCGACATATGTAGCTGTTACATAACTTCTGTCTTCAATATCTGCTTTATGTGCTAAACAATTGAAGGGGTAAGTGGACAAAGGTGTTATCTGACAAAACGGAAAAAAACGAGTTTCTTGCATGAACATTGGTTTTAAGTGACAATAAATCGACTGGTGGGCTCAAAATATCTAATTTCAATTCATATCCAAAAATACAGACCCTAGCAAAGGTGTTAACTACCAAATATGCATACGTTTATGCATGAAACTCGATTTTTTCAGTGTTGTCAGATAACACCTTTGTCCACTTACCCCTTCAATTACCATACAAGACATGAACGGCAAGTGATTTTCACACCACTTATTGTCTATCGACCTACAAAAACCATAGTAATGAATGGTGTTAAAAGCATTGACCGAAGTATTATTAGAAGTTAGTAGTAAATGTGCGGTCAGCGAAGTCGCCATTACACTGTGTGGGTAGTTGGGCACACAACCGTCCATTACACGCTGTTTAAAGACGATAAGCGGCGCAAGCGCAGCTTTTCTTTTTACCCAACTGCGCAAAGCATAGGAGGGTAATGTGTTTATCAGCCTATACAGGGTGAAATTGAATTCATGGGCATTATCCTAAGGGGTCGTTGTACTCCTTATTATGAACTACTTTCATTATGGGAATAACTCTGAAATCGCGAAAAAAATCAGCTGTTCCAATTGTGAGCATAATGTATGGAACACCTGATTTTTTTTTCATTTCATAATTTTAACGTCAATCGTTTGTCTAAATCAGGTGCCACTAAAGACAAAGCTTAGAATAAAGCTTTAATTAAGTTCTTATATAATCGTATCATTATCATCATGATGCTCTTAAAGTGATTTTTTTTAATCGAGTGGCAACCCAAATTTTACTGATTCAAAAAATAAATTTTAACGTCCGTTACCTAAAGCGGTATTATAGTGAGACTATGGAAAACCAATTCTATGTTTCGGCAAAGGTTCTGCGCATGATATAGTGTTCTTTTCATGTCATCGAAAATAGATTATGACGCTACGTCTCTAGTGAAGAAAAAGTAATATCAAGATGTTATGTCATTTGTTTGATGCATTCAGCAGAGACACGTGGCTGTAATTCTATTCAATTTCCGCTCCAGTGCTGATGGTTACCCCGGCTACCATCCATTAAGTGAACCTTCATTAATTCATTCATATGGAGTTGTAGCTAGGATATAGTGTTGTAACAGAACTGAAACCCGTATATTGATTTGATACAGAGTAAAAGTACAGACGCCAGCACATCAAGCTATGCATAACTGCCAAATTTTCACAATTAAAAATGAACCTTATGTCTTTGCAATAAAGTTGAAATACTATCAAAGAAATTTGACAGATTGTGGTAACTTGATGTGCTGGCCTCTGTACAAGAGCTTTAAGTATTTAATAACATTGATGGTTTTGCCGCCATTGTAGGAAAAAATATGTGAGTCACTTTTTTTTTGTGTGCTTTGGAAATCATCAAACGACTCCTCCCGCCCTGGGTGGAGCGGAAGGGAATGTCAGACTCTTACTGACTAAAATCCATCCATGTTCCTTACTTTGCCTTTAATATTCCGAGGTAGCGTTAAACCCTTTCGGACAATCCCGCTAACCCGCTGATCCCTGACGTCGCGTGTTTGCGTTAGCACCAACATACTCAGTGCTGTTCGCAGATCGGGATTCTCCAATGTTGAGAAGTGGATGCAGGTCCATGCTGAATTTTAATTTTTATTACATGTGAATCTGTGTCTGTACTTACTAACATTAGATTTTTAGAAAAATTGTTACTAACCCTATGGACTTTGTCTAAAATGAAGTGTTCTATTCTATATATTAGTTAATCTAACAGTCATAATTGCCTGTGGAACTGTCCCTAGGAAACGGTAGGACAGATTTGGCGCCATCTAGCTCTAAGAATAGGTACCATGTTTAGTCAAAAATGGTGGAGAGGTGCTAAAATCTTTTTGGTCTCGGAAGCAAACGCCTCAAACATTAATAATTATGTTTTTAATTTCCTAATGCTTATCCCTATCTATACTTACCGTTCCATTGATCTCTAAATAGATTTTAGCCATAAAATTTCTTTAAGCAATGATACTTCAAAGTAAACGTTTTTATTACTACTGCACGTCAAATCTTTGATGTATTTAAATCTGCTACATGTTTAGGAACCGTTATTTTTTATTAACAACATCACTTTAAACACACCTATGTTTACTTTTTTATTTTGTGAACATAGTTACAAAACGGTAGGAATGGTTTTTGAACTGTTTATAGGAAATTATACCTACTACTTACGTGTTTAAAGTTTATTTGACTTTATTTAATATTTGATTTTATTGATATGTGAAGTAGCATCTGATCGATACTGGCCAGTGTTGATCAAAATTAACGGCACTCTCCTAAGGCTCGGCGCAAACGTACTATCGACCGCAGCCATTCGTAAATTTTGCCCAATTGAAAATAAACCTTATACTTTTGTAATAAAGTTGAAAAACTGTCAAAGAAATTTGGCGTAAATTGGGCGGTAAAATGATGTGCTGGCCTCTGTACTAAAAAAATATTTGCGATGTAATTAAGGGTAAGTAAACGACACCTGACATTTTGAGATTTCGAAATATCTTGGCTTAATAAAATACCTGAGCAAGTATAGTAATTAAGATGGTAGGTTCGTATCTACAATCTACATAATGTTTTATAACATAACGTACCATTAATCTCAGGAAAGGTTAGGCAGAGGTGTAGGTACCTATTATATAGTACACGCACATTTCGCCACTTATGTTTAAGTCCCATGTAATAGGGTGCGAGCCTGTTGCGATCAACCAGGCACAAATCTAGAATCCGGGCGGATACTGAGAAATTTTTGATAGAAAACCTAATAATATTTTACTCTAACTGGATATCGAGCCTAAGACGTGCTCAGCAGTAACGCCTGCGATTTCTAAAACAACGAGAGAAAAAAACTCAAAACTCAAAGTATTTATTTCAAATAAACCAATTAAAGGCACTTTTTACTTGTCAAGGGGTCGGTCAGTCAGAAAGATGAAGCTAGTTGCCCATTCCAAAGCAGTAGGTACCTATGGAGAAGAACGGCCAAGAAACTTCGTGTCAAAGTTCTCTACATTAACAGAATATTATCTAAGTAACAATATAGGCCACATTATATTAAATTGATTAATATACAACTATATACTCTATTTATAACAATGACATCTCAAAGACCTACGTAACTAGCCAGAAAAATAAATCATTATCGGAGTCGAGATCAACCTTGTTGTTATTTGTCCCAAACCCCAGTATCCGTTCATTGTACTTTAATATGACACGTATATTATTATACACTAAGTACATGGTCCATTTCCTCCGATTCTTCCTAGCCCCACCCACTCTTGGGAGGACGATTACCTCTATGAGGTCATTGAACTTCACTCTCTTTGAGAAAGGACGGATACTCGCATTTAGTTACAGCCCGTTCACATCAGCTGTCTGATTTTTCACTGACGACGATTGAAAGATCCGTTTTTATGTCGAATGATCCGGTAAAGATATTTTTTACCTAAAGAATTAAGCGGTTGACTCTTGGATGAACTTTCTCCTAGCATTATCCATCAATCAATCATCTATCTGCATGGTAATTTGCAGCTGTAGAAAAACTTAGTTTTCGGATTTTTAACAGTTTTTTGTAAAAACGTGTAGTGGTTTGACAGATCTTGTTCGCGAATATTGATTACAAAAAAAAATTAACAATTGATGTAATTGTTTTTTTTTTCGTTCATAATTTAACAAAATTTAGTTTTATTTTAAGTTTTTATCTGTGGGGACTGTTAGAAACAATATAATTTGAAGTATAATATCAAGCTATGGACTACAACTATCTGAAATAAAATTATTATTATTTATTAAATAAAATACGGGTTACCAAAAACCATCTCGCAGTGTAAAGATTCTCTACGGTTCGACTCGTGACGGTGACTACTCGTAATTTTTTTTTGCAGATGTAATGGTATCCATTTGGATGCCAAAGAAAAACGTGCTCGGCAATAAAATTATGCTTCACTCATTGTGATTGTTATTGAAATATTACGCGTTCTATTGTTAGTGAATAATAAAGTTATTAATATTTTTGTACCTATCATAAAAGATAAATTCTATTCTGATACAAATATCAATTTAAATTGAGTGTGGTGCATGTTTTTTAGTTTTTTTTTTTTGTGAAATTAATTACATTTCTTTTTTTTGGGAATGGGTATTGCAGTTAATATGTTTAAGGTGGGTTAATATTTTGTAGGTGGTCGATTTTTGGGGGAAGGCAACAAGAGACAGGCTGGATTGGATATATTATTTAAGCAAATTTAAAGCTTCAGGCTCAGCGGGGCCAACCCGAAAGCGTCGAGACGGGGTTTTTCAATAATTTACGTTTTTGTTAAAGTTTGTCGAGTTCTCAATTTTTATAAGTTGTTGTGCATTATGTATTTTCGTATAGCTTTCTAATGAATCGTGTGTCATCAATTCCATTTGAGGGGTTCGGTGAAAGCAGACCGTTGCGTCACAGTAAATATATCGAATGACTTGCTAGAGTTTTGTTGACTTCACTTTTAAGCAATATTTGGTGTGTTTATAAAGCAAGTTTTGATTGATGCGATTTCCATGTTTTCTTACATACTATTTCTTTTCTTATATATAATTTATTGTGATAATAGTTGCTTTAAATCGAACCTCTACTGCTTTATTAGCGCAACTGCTGAAAAAACCTACTGAAACCAGAAAGGCCTGAATAAGAACATTACTAACCTATACCAAGGCATAGTTTTGATAAAAAGTCTTCCTACTAGAGACTAGCACCCGTATTAATAAACAAGTAAAAGTAAGTACTTGAGTAAAGGTAATTACTTAGGTAACGATTTGTATTCTATAGTTAAGTCATTGATCGAAGTTAGAACTGTCAAAAGTTAGAATTCTTAGCCAAGTAATAGTCACCATTTCCTTTACTTAACAATACTTCGTCGTTATTTTGGATACAAAACGGAAACTTTGGATAGCATCGAAGCGTTTTTTGCTGTTGTCGACAATATAGATGATAATTTAATAGGGGAGATAGAACTTGCTGAACCTAGAAATCCCTAAGTTTACTTTCGTGATGTGGGTCCATTTCATGACTATTCGGCAGATTGTTATAAAAAGAGATTTCGTATCACAATACTTTTGGAGAAACGCACGGTAATTCTGTATTGCAATACATGTGATTTTACCGAGAATTACCGACTCTTTACAATCAGAGACAAAAAGAGTGCTTCCTATAACTTTATCCTAGAAAGATATTGTTTTGTTTTGATTTCAGAAATAATTTATGGTTTGACAATTGACAGAAATGAATGTATAATCTTTCTAAGTCAAAAATCATGTGTCGGTATATAATCCATGTGTAAAGAGCGTAAAGAGTAAACATTTAAATTTAGTAGGGTTCTAACATTTCAAACGTTTTGTTTCACCAAGCATTCTTTTTTTTTGTACCGACAAAATTAAATGAAAATAATGTACTTTTTACAATTTCAACTACTGTATATAACGCTATTGCTATTATAAATCTAAAATAAAGTATATCAAATATATTATTGCAAGCTTTTAAAAGTAATCTAGACCTTACGTTTGCCTTTTCACGAAACGAAACGCAGTCATGAAGTGTTGCCACACAGAAACAACCACCAAACTTCGAGTGTTACTTGGGCAATTGCTCAAGTAAGTAACGGCTGTTACTCAACTATAGAATGAGAATTTGGAATTAAGAATTCTAACCCTAAGCAATGACTTAGTCAAGAAATTACTTAGCAACAAGGAATTACTTCTTTATTAATACGGGTGTTAGATACGTGAGCTTAGGTCCATTTAAAAGTGAACAAACGGAAATTATGTCTTATAAAACACACTTTTTGCGAGATATCCCACACCTACACACCACATACATTCTAATTCTCTTTTACTTTCCATGTTCCTATCAATAATTCCATAGTTTACGGTAGTGTATAAAACAAAGTATATTCCATACTTTGTTTATTATATTCACTATTTTAGCTGTTGATTGTCAGCTGTCTCTCTCATGTATTATTTTTTAAATCTAAATCCATGTTCGTCTCCAAACTCCATTATTTTTTATTATAATAACGGCGCCGCCGGGGTTTTATTCAGAATCTATTAAGACACTACAGTATACCACAACATTTACTAACACTATCTAAAATAAAACGCGACACGGCCTCACATTGTCCAGTAGAGAAGTCGCGGGTCCATTACTTTCGACTTTCACTGATGCATCGCTACTCGCGGACACTCCTATTTGACCTTACTGAATGGAGACAACAAATGGACTAAGGTGTTACGACCCCTCTATAATACAGTTAAACAGCAACCCCGGAACATAAAGTGCTAAGGAAGGAACATGGGTTTTAGTCAGTATGAGTCTGACAATCCCTTCCGCTTCACCCAGACCGGGAAAGGTCTTTTGATGATTTCCCAACCTCAAAAAAAAAAAGAGCAAACTCCCACAGAGGCAAGTCTCCTAATCTTTGTAATCCCGAGTTTAGTTTGATTTTTTTTTGTTAGTTTGAGTTGCGCTATATTTGCGCATCTGTATCTCTGTCGGGTTACCCACTCTGGTCAGAACTCGTTATTGCGACTGGAGTGTTTTTTGGAATTGTATAGAGTTGTTAATCGGTCATTCTCTGGCTATACAAAATAAGCAAGTTCTTCTAGGGTTGTATCAGCTCTATATTATATCTCATACCTACCTGCGTATTTCCGAAGATACACGACAGCCGACGAAGCGCATACTACTCCTGGGAGGTGATAGGTACCTTAACTCTATGAAACCACTGTAATGTCTCTTATCAAATCGCGTGCTTTGTTACGTGAGGAATCCGTGGACTGCAAAACGACAGCGAAAAGAAATTTCATCTCGGTCCGCGTAGAGACTATTGAGAAACCTGTTCTGTTTCGCTGGATAGACCCGCTTTTACTAAAGTAGGTACATGTTGAGTGAGTTACGATGATTTCATGATGATTAGCTTACGTAATGTTAAGGTAACTGATTTGTTTTGCAGGATTACGCACTAGGCTTAATTAACATATATTAACATAGGAATGACTAACTATCCTTTTCCCAACTATGTTGGGGTCGGCTTCCAGTCTAACCGGATGCAGCTGAATACCAGTATTTTACATGGAGCGACTGCCTATCTGACCTCCATACACTCCATGTTATTATGGAAATAATTAATAAAATATCATTAAGTTTATTTTTCTTTGCAGCTATCTTATAAATGTCCAAACGTAAATACCTGTATAATTAAAAAGTTATTTATGCCGTACACGCTGGACAATGTTGAGATGATATCTCAGCACATGATTACGAAAACAATGGATTTTTTAAATTGTTTCTAACTGTAATAAATTGTGCGATATGCATCAACATATTTTCTATTTACTATGCAATTTATTGCAGTAACTGAGGATGTTCTAACATTCGGACCAAGGTCTGAAATTAAAAATATTTCAAATTGCAAATTATAAGTAGCCGGCGTTTTCTAAACTTGTTTATAGTTATTTTAGCAATGATCTTGAAACTTTCAATGCTTAATATTGATTATTAATTGTAAATTATCCATAAATTAATCATTAATGTAAATTATTATTGATAATACTAATATCTTGAAAGTTTGCGGAATCGTATATTTATTCTAGTCTGGATAATATTATTTTATATATAACTAAAGTTTTTACAACTTACTTATTATACTTACATATTATTTTAAGAACTTACAAATAACTTCACCATAAGTATTTAAGAGCGCTTACTTAAGCCATGTGCTAACTACTTACCACAAGTAAATCAAGTTATAATTAAGTAACACCTACTTATACAAAGATTTTCATACTTTCGCGTTAATTTCACTTTTACTAAGTGTGTTTACAATTAATTCAGGTAATTGGTCAGGGTAGCGGTAGTGGCAATTATTTTGAAGCTTACACACAGTCACGGTCAGTAAGCGTATGTGTTTGTTCACACGTTAGGTAATTGAATAATTGCACACGCGGTTAATCTTGCGGCTGGCTAAAATGGCGCTTGTTTTTGCATAAAACAAAATGGCCGAACACTTTCATTCAACGTATTATTATTTTGGTTTAATTTTACAGTAATTTATAGTGACACATTTTCAATTAAGCCTGAAAGAAAAATAATACTCGTAGTATATTTTCGTGACCAACGCACATAAGTTAGGAGTATTATTACCAACTGTGTATCATTATTGCCTGTCAATTACTCGTTCTTATTATACGTTGAAGCGAAGCTATTTCACCAATTTCACTGAACTAGAGTGGCATTTATTGATAATATGACGAGCTTCCAAGAATCTATTATGCCAGATATTGGAGCATGGATGTGGAATATTGGTGTCAAAGCGAAGTTACGACTATGTATAGGTTACCAGCAACAAGTTATACTTAAACATACCCGTTGTACAAATGTACCAGGAGACGAAAAGGAGATGACTCAACGGACTTAGGGTGACAAATCACCGCGCCGATACATTAAACAGTCCCCTCACAAAAAAATAAAGTGTAAAAATAAACAAACAACGGCATTTTAGGCCCACGCTACTGACACCACGCCTGTATTTGGATGCGCTCGGTCTCTTTCAACTTTTTGTGTGTTTTGTGGCCGAAAGTGAAACTAAACAATCGCACAGTCGTCAGTTACGCATGCGACTAAATAACGCATTATGTTTGACGTATTAGGTAAGTTTGGACCTGTTAAGTTATCACTTAAGACGTGAAGCATTGCGTGTATGTTTACTTATTATGTGACTAATGACTTTAACTTAACATGTGGCATGAAGTGTAGATGATCGCAGCTAGTTGTACTTTTCTATATCATTAAACGCACTTTACTAAGTGCGTTTTTTCGTGCGTTTGCGAGACGTAAAACGCAAAACTCTAGGCTTTCAATTCAACTGAAAAACTTTGATATTAAAATGGCAGTAAAGGGTTTCTGCATCCTTCTACACTCGGACTGGAATACGGGATACATAATTCTCAACCTGTAATTATTACTTCCTGATTAACCCATTCGTTTTATTTACGAAAGTAACCACGTAAGTATGTATAAGATGAATTTATGCAAACAATCTCTTGCTCCTATCTAATTTATAAATGGATGCAATAAACGCACATGTCGTGTACATATGAGTACAAACTCGTAAAATAAATCTAAAGCCTAACGACCAATCTGAGAAATAAAGTACATTTCATAACACAAGTCCTTCATCGTTCAGATTTACATTTTACATTAGCTAAAATATTATACGTTATATTAATAGAACACGTTTTCCGGAAAGACAACTTTTATTCATATCCACCTTGGAATATTAGGCGAACATGTATGTGGCAAAAAGCGTAGGTTAAAACATTATATTTCTGCATACAGTTATGCAAATATTGAAATGTCTACGTGCCCAATCTGATCATAATTATTTTAAGTAAGCAATCATTTCAACACTATTTATTTAGTTAGGCACTTGCTTAGTCTGTTCAGAAAAGGTTGGGTTGTGCGACTCTTGTCAAATACTTATTTTAGTGCTTTGGCACTATATAAAACGGTGGTTTGTTTTCGAAATACAATTGTTTGTTTACCACATTTTTGTTTGTTTCTTTAAGTGTGCAAACTGCAATAAAAACGCGTCAAACTTTATTATCTGTACGTGTCAAAACTTTCACAAAATGAACAGAGTATATATAATTATCGCAATATTACCAGGCACTCGAAAACGAAATATCTGAAGGCAGCATAATAATCGAATCGGTTGTGAAATCGAGACGGTATCGAGTCACTACGATGATAGGGTATCACTACACTATCGTGTGGGCGATGGAATCACACCGGCTGAATATTAATAACTGTCAAGGGTGCTTATATTATATGGGTGACGGAGTATGGTGTGAGTTATGAGACGTGGCGAATGATTTATTTATGTAATTAAATGTCAAATAGAAATAAAGACAAGGTACTACTCTATTTACCAATAAGCATAAATCTGCCTAGCCTTTTCCCAACTATGTTGGGATCGGCTTCCAGTCTAACCGGATGCAGCTGAATTCCAGTATTAAAAGACAACATCATCAAATATAAAAATATTTTTTTTTTTAAAAAAAAGTACATCTGTTACAGACATTACATTAACAAACAAACAAAAAGTTAGAAAACTCGAAACTTCAGAAAGCTATGGAGCTATTGGCTATGGTATTAGACTCCGATTCGGTTCATAGTGCATGTTGGGTCCTCCGCCCGGACGCACAGAAGCTTCTTAGGGGCTCCACAGTTTGTTAAAAAATCTTTCCCAACCGCTGCACCCCACTACTTGTACCATAGCGAGTGTTAGGCAACGGTAACGCGTCTATAACGAAACGGTCCGCAACGCTTCGCAAGCGCGCACGCTCATTACATATCGCACGGACGTGTAATAACTAATTGACTGTACTTAGATATCATTTGCATCGTATACCGACCGTTTCAGGTTGGGCGAGGCGCTTAAATCTTGCCAAATTAGCTGCCAGAAGTTAGAGTATCGTCTACTTACAGCATCATCAGAGTGTGATTTTACCAAATCGATAGAAACAATCAATATTTTCATTATCTACCCGTTTTTTCGTTTATTCGTCCATCGCTGTCATATTGACATTGATACGTCGATGGGGTGAATTTTTGGACACCCTATAAGCTCTTCTCCTTTTTTACCACAAGTACCTACATAATAGATATATTTTTTAGTTTTACGTTGTATATATTGTATTTAAGATTTGTCTTTAAGTAGTATCGTTAGCTTTTCAATTATTTAGCTAGACTAGTATCTTCATTCCTCTCATCGCCTATGTGAACATTGTTATCACCTACAGACGGTCCATACCTACTCTAATCGATTTTTAAAGCTATCCTCCTAAACAAATCACCCTATTGATAAACATTCGATCACAAATCACAATACTTCATTCAAATCACACAAAGAATCATTGTCTCATTCAATCTATTGGTCTTTGGGAAGCTGCTTGCTTGTAAATATTGTGAATGTTAGCATTGTAATAGCTATATAAACAGAGGAGTAGGTATCTTGTGAGTACCATAACATGACGCCTATAATACCCAAAGTGTTAAGCAGAGGTTTACCTGTAGTATACCCACATTTTTGGCAGATATGATTGAGTCCTTCTGTAATAAGGGGGCATGTCTATTGCTGATCACAAACCCAGGCTCCGGGCTTATTTTTTTTTGAGGGTGGGAGCTGTGGTTGGGAGCGGAAGGAAGTGTCAGACTTGCTGAGTAAAACCCATCCTTTATTTCCTTAGCCCTTTACATTCCGGGGTAGTGGTAACCCATTTCATCATTTCCGACAATCCCGCTGAAGGCTCCGGGCTGCTACTGAGATATTTCTAAATGAAAAATTCAATAACACTTTGTTCAACCCGGGAATCGAACCCTGGACCTCATGCTCAGCTATAGCGCATGCCATCCTGTGTGTTGGTAAATTATGAAAAGTAACCAAAACTACAAAGTAACAAGTGAGAAATTCCGAATAATTCAGCTAATAATTAATGAAGATGATGAATTAAGAGTAACGCTAATTTATTGGTTTCTTTTCTTTGCCTGCCAGTCAGCGCAATAATTAGTCTTTTTTTCCTTTTCTCGTCTCAACCATCACGTCATTATTCATTGCGTTTCCATTAATTTTAATATCATACCTCGCAAAATCCAATTATTTACTTTGGTCTCCCTCTCACCCAGCCTGATCTGTACCTACATAGCCATTAATTCTTTACTAGTGACGATGACAATATTTTGT
Organism: Hyppa rectilinea; assembly: GCA_951799385.1. NCBI lineage: Eukaryota > Metazoa > Arthropoda > Insecta > Lepidoptera > Noctuidae > Hyppa > Hyppa rectilinea. The sequence continues at coordinate 9,732,184 of OX637314.1, forward strand.
TCTTTTCTCTCCTAACGGAAGACCAAGGGTAGGTATGTATGTATAAAATAAAAATGTTTACTTAAAGCTTTAACGTACATGATTTGAAAATCACCTCTTAAACGAAAAGATTCTTGTGATCAAAAGAATAGCGCAAGCCGCGGTCAAAGTGACCAGTTAGCAAGGTGAAAGACACACACGTGAAAGATATACCTAATCACTTCTATGGTATTATGACTTCACATGACATCACGGTTCCATCACAACTCATCCATGACAAATAGTGAATCACTTACACACAGGAAATACAGGAGAGGAAATCGCAGTCAGACTAGGAATTGCAAGACATACGAGATAGAATATTGCTATTGAATTACATTTGATTTGAGAGTTGACGCTTAAGCTACATTATATGTCACAAAATAGTAGAGAACTAAGTTTTTCGAAGACTACTTCATTCATCAGTAGCCTAACTGAAGACTGTATACAGGGTGACTGGAAAATAGTGGCGGAGCCGTTAAGGGGTGGTAGTCTAGGGTTATTCCGACAGATATCTTTAGGAGACCTACCGTCCTTACTTAATCCTTTCCAAGATATTCCTACTTAAAGAGTGTAACCCAAAAATTCGTACAACATTTTTTCAAATAGTAATAAATTCTAAAAAAAAAGTGATTTTGGCCTACTTTTTTTTGTTTTGCAACAAAGATATTCTAAATAAGTAATATTAATTGTTAAATTTCCGCGACTGTCATTATTTTATGCAAAAACTGCTAAACAAAAACGGAAAATGTAAAAAAAATACTTTGATGGCTGATAAAACATCAATTTTCTTTAAAAACTCACCCTTTATTATTACGTACAAAACAATTTAAAAACTTCTACATTTCGTTCCCTTTCGAATGAGATATTAAAGTCCAAATCGGTTTAGGAACTATGAAGATATGGTCAATGGAAAAAAACCCGTAGAGCCCGTGTAGAGCCCTTTGTTCCGAGAACAAAGGACTCGGTCGACGCGCACGAGTCGAGCTTGCCCCTCCTTCTTGCTCAGTCCGCTCTTACGGTTTACTGTGTTCGGATGTGCTTACTTTCTCTCAGTTTTGATTTTTCTAACGACTTGGCTTTTTCCTGGACTTTTGTATTTGATTCTCTTCCCGACAACTTGGACTGTGCCCTGTTTTCTGGGACTCCTTTCGATTTGGCTGTGTGGTTTATCGGACCAATAATGGCAGGAAGAACATCGTTTAGTAACGAAGAATACGCAGGTATTCTTTTTTATTACGGAGCTGCCAGAGGAAACGCTGAACAAGCTCGTCGTGAATATGGCGAAGTATTCCCTAATCGTCGACTGCCTGATGCCCGCGTATTCTCCCGAACCTTCCGGCGGGTGCGAGAGCGCGGAACCGTCGTAAGATACCAAGGTAAGAGAAAGTTATTATTATTAAAGCATGTTCAAACCAGAGATTTCGCCATACAAAATGTAGTTCCTTCCTGTACAGGCCGCTCTACATTACTGCGCCGCCGCTAGTTTCCATACATGCGCTATAAAAATGTTTTGTTCTAGCGCTTTCGATAATTGTCCAGCTATAAAAATCAACCTTTCCTATCACTCTTATTATCGTGCCCTGTAAATTGTAAGATTGCAAAACAAATGTCGCTGTCCAAATTAGTCCATGCCAAGACTCGCAGAGATGGGTGCCATAAATCATACAAGATAACGGATATCACTTCCTCTCTCGCACTTACGCGTCTTATGGGTGACGTCACCAAGTTGCAGTGCAGCGCGCTATTATTGTTTACTATTTTTGTCGAAGTCGATGGATTTTGGTAAAGCTTCTTATCGTAAGAATTTTTATTGTGCGGTCATTGGTGACGCTCATTGCACTATGTCGACGGACGCATTCCTACATTTTATTTAAAATTACAGAAGTGATTTATGTTATGGTCCAACCGACGTGGGTCTTTGCACGGAGCCACACCAACCTAAACAATAGCCATGGTAGTAACACTTAATTAAAAAAACTTTTTTGTTTTTAGGTGACGTAGGTAAACCTCGACTGGATGTCGGGGACGACGAAGAGGAAATTTTAAATTATTTCCAAAGAGACCCAACGCTGTCTACCCGAATGATAGCTCGCCGTATGGGACGCTCTCAATGGAAGGTGTGGTACACTCTTCACGAAAATGACCTCCATCCTTACCATTACACACCTGTTCAGGCCATAGAAGAAGGGGACCCTTTAAGAAGAATGCAGTTTTGCAGATTTTTAATAAATGCGGACGTTGAAGATAGAAATTATCTCAGAAGAATTTTATGGACTGACGAGTCCAAGTTTGATAAGGACGGTATTACGAATTACCATAATGCTCATTACTGGAGTGAACGAGCCATGGGTAATCCACACCTGAAAAGACAAAAAGGTTCACAGAGAAGGTTTAATTTAAATGTGTGGATGGGTATAATTAATAACAGCTTGATTGGACCACATTTCCTACCGCAAAACCTCGATGGGGTTGAATATGAAAATTTTCTGAGGAATGTATTTTTTGAATTAATGGGAGATGTGCCGCTACAAACGAGGCAAAACATGATATTCATGCATGATGGCTGTCCGGCGCATTTTAGGCTAGCTGTGAGAAGTTGGCTAGACCAACACTTCCCCGACCGATGGATAGGTAGAGGTGGTCCAATACCATGGCCGGCACGTAGCCCCGACCTCACACCCATGGACTTCTTCGTGTGGGGTCGAATGAAAACTTTGGTTTATGCCACTGACGTCCCTGTACCAAACGTTGAAGACTTGCGCAACAGAATAATCAACGCAGCGCAGGAAATACAAAGGGAGCTTACAGACTCAAGGGTCGTAAAAACGGGTGTCGTAAGAAGAGCACGAGCTTGTATTAGAAATAATGGTGGGCACTTCGATAATGAACTGTAGACAGTTTTTTATTCAATAAATTTTTATTCTTCAGTAGTTTGGTTTTTTCTTTCATTTTTATTATTAGTTTTATCTTGATGGTTCCTTAACCGATTTTGGATTTTAATATCTCATTTGAAAGGGAACGAAACGTAGAAGTTTTTTAATTATTTTGTACGTAATAATAAAGGGTGACTTTTTAAAGAAAATTAATGTTTTATCAGCCATGAAAGTATTTTCTTTACATTTTCCGTTTTTGTTTAGCAGTTTTTGCATAAAATAATGACAGTCGCGGAAATTTAACAATTAATATTACTTATTTAGAATATCTTTGTTGCAAAACAAAAAAAAGTAGGCCAAAATCACTTTTTTTTTAGAATTTATTACTATTTGAAAATTTTTTGTACGAATTTTTGGGTTACACTCTTTAAGTAGGAATATCTTGGAAAGGATTAAGTAAGGACGGTAGGTCTCCTAAAGATATCTGTCAGAATAACCCTAGACTACCACCCCTTAACGGCTCCGCCACTATTTTCCAGTCACCCTGTATACTAAGTTGCTTTAAGTAATGATTAGTCACTGTTTTAGCACCCGAGGACAGTAGTGGCCTAGTGGTAAAGGGCCACTTCCACTCACTGAGGTGATGCCTATGACCTTCCTGTGCTTGTTCCTGCAGTGGGAACATTATAGGCTGAGCTTACCATACACTTTTGACGTTTAAACGTCTCCTAACTTAAGCAACATTTATAAATAAAGGGCTTCTGTATCGTTATAACTTATTCCAACACATTAAGTAAGACTTTGATATTGAAACTACCCTCAGCTGTAGTAATTCGTCAAGCAACATAAGACTTTACGACAGAACACACATAAGCAATTCCAATAACCGTCTAAATCCAGTCGTCCTACCAGTTCTGAGAACACATATAAATGGTACAGTTAGGTACTCGTATTTTATTGCAAAACGAACAACACAGACGGGATGAATATCTCGCGACAGACTCACAGGATATGCTAATTTTAGCGGCATCCATTTCGAGATCTTGCTTGAAGCGCTTTAAAGTCAGGAGCGATTTAAGAGCCAGTTATATTTGCTTGTAAAATATTATTCATCGATGTCTTAGCTGCTGTTATGCATAATAAGTCTGTGTCTTTGAACGTACCGCGAAAGCATGTTTGTCTTATCTTCGATTTGCTTGGTAGCCAGCGATAAAGGACAACTTTAGCTGATATTTGTAATATGGTTCTTTGCAATTCAGCATGACTTTAATAGATAATCTTATAGATCTAGAGATAGAACAGTTTTCTGTTTGCTACAACACAGTAAGTATGTGTCGAATGTGACCATACTCATAGCGAAGCGAATGTTAAAAGATTACATGAATCATCGCTTTATTCACATCATCATCTGCCTAGAATTTTCCTGACTATGTTGGGGTCGGCTTCCAGTCTTAACCGGATGCAGCTTAATACCGGTATTTTACATGGAGCGACTGCCTATCTGACCTCCACAACCGTAACTGGGCAATACGATACCCCTTGGTAAGACCGGCTGTCAGATTTTCGGGCTTCTGACGACCCGCTTTATTGATATAAGGACCCAATATACGTCTCTTAAAATACCTACATTCAAATTTCGAGAACATATACCTTTAGTAGGTCTTTTTTCTAGATAGTAAAGCGTCATCGATATGTAAGCCAAAACCGTCAGGGGAGCATCCTTAAAAACCACTCGAACTTGTCTTATTTCGACTGCCAGAGCGAATGCAACTCAGTGCCGCGTAATTTACGCAACCGTATCAAAGGGACAAATAAAGATCGAGGTTTATTACGTTTTCGAACTGAAACAACGGTTTAGTGCACTCGATTTAACTTTATTAGACGTGACCGATTTAGACAGGTTAAAAAAACGTTTGGTCTATTAGTTTCAGCTACGTTACTCATCGCATTTGCAGGGATGCAATCTTTAGTCTTAGTTAGTTCTCTGTATTCGCAAATTAACAGATTCCTGTCCTAGTCTGTTTATATCGGAAAAGGAAACCGTGACTGACTGACTGACGGATCTATACAAATTCAAATACAAAATGTTTATTTCTGTACCAAATACTTTAAATTAGCAATAAACAAACAACAACAACAAATAGCTCAACAAATCAACAAACAACATAGCAACAAATAGCTCAGAACACTAAACGGATTGGGGTGAAATTAGGCATACAAATATGTAGTTAAGCGGGATTGCCCGTAAGGGTTACCGCTACCCCGGAACACTAAGGGCTAAGGAAGGAACATGGATGGGTTTTAGTCAGTAAGAGTCTGACACTCCCTTCCGCTTCACCCAGAGCTGGAGAAGTCATTGATTGTTTTCCCAGCCTTAAAAAAAAGGCATACAAGTAGTTATAATGATGACATCTAGGCAACCGCTATTCTATGCGAACAAAGTCGCTGGTAGAAGCTAGTTACAATATATTTGGGCACAAGAACCTAGCTACGAAATTTTCCTATCATACATCCCTTATTAGCTGTCATGACAATCATCTCTCTGAATTAATAATAATAATATATTTATTTTCTATTTTTTTTGTAAATTCTACAAACAGCCAAAACAGAAGAAGAGCGGAGTCTCCTAACACAGGTGTCATCATGCTTAAAAGGAGGCTCCAATCATTAACTATTTTAAACTATTTGGTACAGAAATAAACATTTTGTATTTTTATCTTAGTTTACTTCCTTCCTTAGTACGTTACCTAACTTCAATACAACACATTTTTAATTAGACTTTCAGTATTCTAGACAAATCTCAATCACTCGCTCAATAGCAATCACAATGACGATGACAATACTAGCGAGAAAAAGACAAACCTTCCAAAAAGTTCCACAAATCGTGATATCCCAATGACAGTCTCGCATCAAAAAAGTGTTAAACGACATAACGTATCACTTACGAAATAACCTTGATCTTACGTTTGCGATACAAAACAAAAAGAAGACACAATGCATCTCCCACGTTTTTGTGCGTCTGCGCACTTAGATCATGGTGGTGTAATGATAAACATCGTCTCTAATTAACTATTTGTGTCATGCAATCGGATTTTCAGTGTTTCGTTTGGAATTTTATTAATGTGACGAGGATTTGTGTGTGTAATCGATTTAAGTTCCTGTTTTTGCCTCACAGATTAAAAAATATAAAACTCTATTAACAGCTAAGTCATGCCAAGAAATCAAGACGAAATCACTTATGTTTATAACTTGAAACATAAAGAAAGACTTAAGATACCCCTCCCAAAATTAATAAATTGATTATGGTATTCCATTTTATTCATCATCATCTGCCTAGCCTTTTCCCTTTTTATGTTGGGGTCGGCTTCCAGTCTAACCGGATGCAGACCAGTATTTTACATAGAACGACCTCCACAACCCAGTAACTGGGCAATACGATATACCCCTTGTTAAGACTGGCCAGCGGCTTAACGTGCTTTCCGAGGCATGAAGGAGTCTCGTTATGTAAAGATGGTCACCCATCCACAGCTAACCCCGGCAAGCGTAGCTTAACCTGATGGATCGACCTGTGCGGCTGTTAGCTAATAATAACAGCTGGCAAACCATAACACATCATTCTATTAATAGACGCAAACCAGAAACCTGTCAATTCACAGACCACGAAGTATACCAATCAATTTAAATGGATAAATAACGACACATAAATAACCACCACTTCACAACAGACACTAACACCCCGGTAACAAAGTTGTAATGTTTTTATTGGCCAGCTTTCATGCGGAACAAACATCGAGTAGAAAAGGACTTTCTTCTAATAATAGGGGCCTATTACAAGAGAAACCGCACAGCTGTTCAATAGTAATGGCCGCCACATTGATATCGATTATTTCATTCGATTGAGCATCTATAAAAAATTGTGGTTTCAATCTCTCTAGTTATTACTTAAGTTGCTAGTTAAAATAAAATAAATAAACGAACAAAATTTATGAGGTAGTAAAATGTCTTTAAGTCTTATTAAAATCTTTAAAATAAATACGATAAACTTTTAAGCCAACGTTATTGGAAGATCTTAGATTAAAGAGTCTTCTTGCTGAGGGACCAACTGTTAACAGAGCTTACTGCCAGTCAAAAGCAAGCAAGACCAATATGAATAATCAACTTACTAGAACAAAAACATAACAATGAAATTGCTTAATTACAACTCATAGCTAGTAGTCGAGACACAAACCTATAAGAGGTATTATAATGCAAATGAAATAATGTTAAGTGAATATTGGGTACGTACTCGGCTTTATTCCAAGTTAGAACACGAGTGTGCTATTATAGACGTAGAAACAATGAAGGAAACGGTTCGTATGTGATGGGATTAGAACAAAAAAAAACTCTATTTCCTTGGCGCGTCAAGGATTCCTTCCGACATGTAATATCAACATCCGGCAAATGTACCGATGCCAGCACATCAAGCTATACCAAACTGTTAATTTTTCCCAATTGAAATTGAACCTTATCCTTTTGAAATAAAGTTTAAGATCTATCAAAGAAATTTGTCAGATTTGGGTAACTTGATGTGCTGGCCTCTGTAAAATTACTGCTGTGTACTGCTCATAAATCAACGGAAAGGGCAGAACGCCACACAATTCAAACAACACTTTGAGTATGTAGAACACCTTAGCTATTTAGGTAAGTACACATTACATTTTGTATACATCCATCTAAATACCGGATACCATAATTACTCCAATGAAGCATCATTGAAATCATTATGGTTTTTAGTATTTTAAAAAGGAGGTAACAAACCAATTCCGTTTCCATTAAAAAGGCAGTTGCCGGTTGACAAAAACCAAAAGCTTAGAAGCATTTCTATACCCATATGTGGCCAATATCATCTTCTTATAATATATAAAATTTCCATGTCACAATGTTAGTTACCGTACTCCTCCGAAACGGCTTGACCGATTTTTATGAAATTTTATATGCATATTCAGTAGGTCTGAGAATCGGCTACTATCTATTTTTCATACCCCTAGGTAGGTAGGGTAGGTAGGTATCATAGTTAAGGCAGGAAGACGTCTGCCGGGTCAGCTAGTTATTACATATTCCATAATTATTGATTGGTGTAAACCTCCATGCCAAAACCGTCAAAAGACAACTGACAACTCCATGGACATATTAATAATAGGTACATTCTCCATTGATAAAATCGAAAGGAATGCCGTTTACTTGGCACCGAACGATGGGAAATACATTGTCTGACCGACAGACAATAACAATTCAGGTGGAAACCATTGTAACCCGTGTTTATGAATCGTATGCCAGCCACATTTCTCGCTAGCTGTAAACAAACTCACTCAATTTATATTGTTAGTGAACAAACGAACTTTGAGGAGTATATTCCAAAAATATGGCTTGCCTTATCACTATGTAACTTTAAGAAACGTTTATAAATAAATCCCATACGTGGCGAATAGCTTATTTTAAAGAATCAATGCTGAAAAAGCATAAAATAAACGACTCAATAGAACCTCACAGGAGAGTCAAGATAATCTGGTTATATATCTTAAAAAGAAGCACTCATACAGAATCTACATTTAATAAAACGTAAATACAGTAGATCGAATCATAAAGAGAGGTAATTGAGAATCAATACGACCTGTTTTACTTATGATAATAGAATGAACGAATTTAAATTCATTCATACTGAAAGAACAATAAAAAACCGGTCAAATGCGATTCGGACTCAGCCACGAAGAGCTCCGTATCATCACTACATAGTATAAAGCAAAGTCGCTACCCGCGTTTTTCCTAATATCTGTATGTATGCTTTGATCTTTAAAACTACACAACGGATTTTGATGCAGTTTTTTTTAATAGATAGAGTGATTCAAGAGGAAGTTTATATGTATAATAACATGCAATTTCCGTCATCCACGCGGCCGAAGCCGCGGGCAGAAGCTAGTTTTCCATAAAAACGGAACCCTAAAAAACTGAAGGAAAGATTTAAACGTGACTAACTTATAACATGAACGTACAATCAAGATTCTGCCAAGAAAAAATCTAACTTCGCTATTGTGATCTTCACATAATCCATTAACTTAAATAATCCAATCTCGTGGTCTTGACATTGACATTGTAAACAGTTACACAGAATTCCTCACAATCATAAAATAACGCATTATCCCACGCATTCTCTCAACCAGGTCAAATATTTCCAATTCCACGTGGCGTGGCTTTAGTACAAAGGTACTTATTATGATGGATTGTAATTCTTCACTCTAATCAATTATTCATAACCCAGATTCCTTAATTTAATAACTTTATGTACGGTTGATTCGTTACGCGATTTTATGTAATGATTCGTGACCGCTGTTCGTCAAGTTGTTTTAATTATTCTATCTTGAAATATGCGTTGATGAACCATCATTTTCTTCATGATGAAAAAAGGAAACTACACTTAAAGTGTGGGTATGTAAAGTACCAAACAAATATAAAATATAATTAATGGACTGGTAATTACGCCTACTTAGATGATGTAATTTAATAGGTATGATTATAAGAAGAATGGGATGACGCAACGAATTTTAGACTGAAGACGATTTAAAAAGATACTCTGAGATTACTAGCAAAAGATACCAACTAATATGTAGATAAAATAATACATATTTTAAGTGAATATGTAGGTACTAGAAATCTCCGGAAAGAATGGTCCTATTAAGGCTGGAATGGATTGATGAGAGACGTGCAATAGAAGAATTAGTAGAGACATAATTATTATAAGTTATTATTCTACCTTACAGTACAATGAACTGTTTATTCGAGTGTACGCTTACAGGAGTACCGAAAAAGATAAACAAACACGTCACACGATACACAGTAACTTAACGCTACAGCTTGTGTTTGTATTGTGACAATCCCAGGCTATCGTAGAAACTACGGTTCAAAATACTAATGAAAATCTATCTCTTGTTACAGATCAAGTAAAGAATAATGGTCGCGCACTGAGCCAGCAATGGACGCGCTCACGTGGTTGTCGCTCGGGCTCCAATTCGCAGCATTATGCTCCATCGTCGGGGCTCTGCTGCTGTACCTCTTGAGGAAAGTCAGGGTGGCTGAGGTGCTGCCTGCCGATAGCGCCAAGACCGTGCTTGTCACATCCGTTGATACGGCACTGGGATTACAAGTAAGTTACGAAATATGCAACATTTTTTCGTCATACAAATTTCTCATAGATGCCGTCAGTCTGGATAGAACGGTCTCTAAAGAACTATCTATCTTACTAATATCCCTCGGGGAGTTCATCCTGCTACCAAGAGTTCTCTAATCAGCCTATAATATTCCCACTGCTGGAACACAGGCCTCCTCTCTTCGAGAGCGAGTGGGCCGTAATCTAATCCACCATGCGGCCCCAGTGCGGGTTGGCGGATGTCACATGTAATCGAATTTTTGGTTCTGGGATATGCTGGTTTCTTCACGATGTTTTCCTTCACCGTTTTCCGTCCTTTAAGAGTTCGAAGAGCACCAAATCTCAGTATTCCGAGCCTAAAACCTCAACTCCCCAATAATAAGGATACCGGGTAGAATAAAAACATAATAAAATTATCAGCGCTCAACCTGATGATGTGATATTAATAAAAGAAAGGCCTCCTAAAAACTTCAAACAAAACGTTATCTGCTAAACAATCTCCATCTGGACAAATAATAAGTGGGAGGATAACGTCAAACCCAACATTACTACTTGGCACGAAGATTTGCGACTACCATAAAATGTTATTGCTTGCAGTTAGCACCCACCTAGCCAGATGCCACTGTACGCTGTTCTGATTTAATGCCATCTTTTGCAACACTGCGACGAAACGTGTTAGTTCCTTTTAACCGACAACCATAACCTGCTTAACCTTTTGAACGCCATTGTCACGTATACGTGACAAGCAAGCGCATGCCTTGTACGCCAACGACACAAATATAATATATGACAGTGCGGTACACTATAACTCGAAATAAACAATTAAGTCATTACTTTTGTGTGTGTTTATATAGATATGTTAAACATTTAAGCTCTCGTACGTATTTATTGACATGAAACAAATTAAAAGATGCCATGGATATTGCGAAATTCATGATAACAAGAAGACATAAATTTGTAGCTTGGGCCAGGACCAGGGCACGTGCGTTTATGCTCTGGCGTTCAAAAAGTTAAATTACCAGCAACTTGTATCTAACAACTAGTAAAAACAAATGGTCATGATCCCGACAAATGACAGTTACAAACTCAAATTCCATATTAGAACTGCCCCGTTGGTGTCGCGTGGAAGTGGTTGCGAGCGGTACTGTTAAGCTTGAGGTCCTGGGTTCGATTCCCAGGTCGAGAAAAGGTATATTGGGTTTTCCCATTAGGATTTTTTCAGTAGCAGATTTGAGACAAAAAAACTGATCATTATTAAGTTGTACCTACAATGACTAACCCTTCAGGGAAACAAGGCGTGATTTTATGTTTATGTATAGATTTGAATTTGGGTTTTCTCAATTCTTACGTTTCTTACTCAGTCTAAAGTTCGTCATGCGAACTTATCCATATTTAAATCGCCTATTCTTACATTCCAAAAATGACCTAATTTGTTCCTTATCTTCAGATCGCAACATACCTAAGCAGTAAAGGATGGCGGGTCATCGCCGGCTGCAGGTCGGGAGGTCTTGGAGCACGTCTGGCTGACTCCTGGCTTCAGGCTCACATCGCCTCCACGCCTGAAGACCAGCCAAAACCAAGACTCGTCACCCTCGAGCTAGACGTCGCTAGAGAAGATCTGCTTGAGGAAGCTGCTAGAGCTACTGCCCAGCATCTGCCTGCCGGAGAACATGGTATGTAAGCTTACCGTAAGATAAACGCATTTTTCTCGAAATTCAATTTTGTCTCTTGGTAGAGATAAACTACCATAACATGGCTTGCCCCTCCAAAATTCAAAAAGTTTGAAAGAATTTGTGAAATTAATTACAACAACGCATGTTGCTGCCTGCTACTGAAGACGGAATACTTTCCAACTACTTATAAACTCTTTCATAAGGATGTGACTATAAAAATCAATACTAGAAATAAGGATAAACTACGTGCTCCCTTTCATCGGCTTCATAAGGTTCATAACTCATTTGTGGGGCTTGGTATAACCTTTTATAACAAGCTGCCCTCTTCTTTGCTAGAATTGCCTTTTAATACGTTTAAATCTAAAGTAAAATCTATCCATTGTTCAAAGGCTTACTATACTACCAACGACTACTTAAATGACAAGAATAGTTGGTCGCTGTGATTAACACAAGACAATGTTTATGTTCTTTCTCCAGAATTAGCTTCATAAAATTATTTTTATTATGTATTCAATTCATTGTTTTGGTTGTTTTTATTTTTTTTTATTAGCCATTTATTGTTGACATAATCTACTCATTACTATGTTTTTTTTTTAATGAGTCAAAATGTGGTTAGCTAGAGACCTCGACAGTTGATCATATTTATTTATCTTGATCCTAGTTAGTAATCATTAGCAATTAATTGATTGATTTTACTTCGATGGTCCTAGTTTATCATTTGTAACTTCGAGTTACGGCTGTATGGACATAGTACAGCATTGCACATGTAAGCGGGCACGCACTTTTACCTGGAGGCTCTTTTTTTTTCTTTTTAAATTTACGCTTGAGTACAGTCAGTTTTAATGTTTTAATTGGTATATTGACGTGTGCTAGCTGACATGTGGCAAATGATTGATTTTAATGTGATGTGTTTCGTAATGTTAATTACTTCTCATGCGATAAATGTGTGTAGAGTCAAGTTCTTCCAACTAAACAGACAGCTGTGCTGCTGGGGAGTTTGTTGCGCCACTTCTTCTTCCCAGCTAAAGCACTAGGAAGTGGTGAAGGGTGGGCGTTTTTGGGGGACTGTCTTATGTAACTTTGACCTTCAAAAAGTGCTGATCTTCAGCCTAATTTGAATAAATGACTTTTGATTTGATTTTGATTGATTAGAGTAATTTGGAGGGGCGCACCATGTTATCATAGTTTAATAATATAATTCATAGTAAAATTTGTATGCAGACTTTACAACTAACAGCCTAGTGTATTTTTATTATGATGCAAAGCATAAGTTAATTATACACCTACTTATCTTTTTCTTTGCAATCTACCTTGTAGTATTTCACTTAAGATATCTAGCTATTCTTCTAAGACACTTCAACATACGCCTTATTTGTACATCAATGTTAAAAATAAAACTACTAAGGAATTTTGAAAACGGATGGATTATGTAAATTAAACCAATGTTAAAAAAAGTAAAAGATAAACACGTGCACTGCCCGGGAATCGAACCCGGGTCGCAAGAATGGGAATCTTGCATGATACCACTACACCAGCAGTGCTTAGGGTTGAACTGCGAAATAACGGTTACCTATCTGGCTAAACCCTTGCAAATTATTTTATGTTAAATCGGTACAGAATTGTTTTTACAAAAATCGCGTGATTATTAAGTTCAAGAACAAAATCGGCAGAAATAAAGTTACAGTACAAAGGATAACTTAGCGCCATCTGTTGAAGTTTGCAATAGTTACTCATATTTCTCGCAGTCAAACGATGTAACGCGATACCGAACACTATGACGAATGAGGTAATTACGCATCTCAACATAGGTGGCGCTTTTAGTTGTTTATACAAGTCAGCACGCAAATAAAATGTAGTACTTATTTTCATTATTACAATATGTAAATAAATAGGGTTTAGTAATAAATGCATACGTAAATAGGGCTATAATTTGTATATTTATTGCTATGCTGTTTCACGAGCGACTACATATTAAGCTGGTCTAAAAGAGGTAGGTAGCTAGGTAGGTACATAAATACGATTTTTATTCATGTACCTTCAATTTATTACCTTAAGTTTATTTTCATTATGTAAGTAATAGGTACTTACTATTACCTATTGAATACAGGTTTCATAAGGATGTTACCTTTGTGGTTTAAACTCATTGTATCATTATCATTCGTCTATACATAGGAGCCGATAGTTATCTTGTCATTATATAATTTTTTTTCGGGAATGGCATCTCGCAATGCAATAAAACAATAATTGTTACTTAGTTTCTAGTGACAAGTTAATCCGATCCAGCCTTGCTGCCCCCCAGCGACGCCCTAAGGGGGCTGCTCTTAGTGTGTAGTCGCTTAGTTTTTTTAGGCTGGTGAGTCTGGAGACATCCTCAGGCAAGGCATCACGTTAAGCAGCCAAGGAGGTTGTCTCCTAGGTTGACCTGAGAGATGCCATACATTTTGCCCATTCCAAAGCGTAGTAGGTTTCTATGGAGAAGAACGGTTAAGAAAGAGCACTCTTTCAACCCATTAGATGTTCGCCTATTAGAAGCCGTTTGCTTATAAGAGCTCAACGATTTATACGGTTATATTTATTATCGTTTCGAGAGAATTTTCTTATGAACCTATGGGGTTCATAGGACATTTGAGGGGTTAAATCAACTCGTTGTTTAATTAAACTTATCCTCCTTGTTACCAGGTATCTGGGCGGTGATCAACACAGCAGGCAGCAGCGGCCGTGGTGGGGCGTCGTGTTGGGAGGCGGCTCTTAGAGGCAACGTGCTCGGAGCCTTACGAGTTGCAAGGACCTTCTCGCCTTTACTGGCCGCCGCTGCTGCGGACCATCCACATGCTGGCAGGCTGTTTTATATTGGTAAGTAGATACACCGACAAGAGATAATTGCAGCTGTGAGCAAAACCAACAGCAGCCGGAATACGTCTACCTATACGGGTTTATCTGAACCGCCCGCGCCGTTAAAATATAGATGCTTAAGCAGTCAGAAGAACGGTGTGTCTAATGGTAAAGTAAGCATTCATCTTTAAAGATAACTATTAATACTTACCCTAGAAGGTATGAATATTATGAAAACCTAGTTCATCCGTACCTACCCACTACGTACTATTTTAAAGACCAAACCTCTAAATTGATGACTTGGTTATGTATCTGGGGTATGTGCTTCCAGTTCGAGGATATACAAAATACTTAAATAATTCTTATCAACTCCCATTCTAGGATTAACATCAGACACAGCTTGCGAGAGTCTATCCCGCGTCGAAGCAGGCGAGACTGGCGAGAACAGCGCGGGCGCAGCAGCCGCTCGTTGGGGAGTGTGGGGCGCCGCTCGTGCATTGCGCGCCGGCCTCCGAGCCCGTCGGTTGCACGTCGTGTTGCTGCACGCGCCTGACCTAGCGGCGCAGGAGATTTATTCGCCACCGGCGCTGTTGCAGCCGCCTAGCCAGCCAGCCAGGTAAATTGTCACTATCACGTATTTTTGTTCTGACATGTCAGCCTTGGATTTTTTTTACATATTCAAAGACAAGCTCTGTCATAAAATGTTGAGGGCAGCATTTTTGATACCTCCCTGCCACTCCTATAAAGTCAGAACAATCAAAACCACTGTAGTATTCATTTAGAGAGGCACGATTAGCAGTAGAAAAAGATATTACTTATTGTGTTTTCATTTTCCCATCTCCTTTTTCAGTCGTCCCGAAACTCCAAGCTCCGAGGTGAGCGCCGGTACCGCCAGCTGTGCGGTCACAATGCCCGGCGAAGCAGCTGAGTACAGCGCAAAGATTCTACCAACCAGCGCGCTGAAGGTTCTTGAAGATGCCCTCACAATACCTTCACCGAGAGACGCCTACTATTTGAAGGTCAAGCAAGACTCCTGGTTCACCAGGATGCCCTCGTTGAGAGTCGCGCACTGAAGGAAAAGCGCCCTCTTCAGTTTGTACACTGCCAATACAGGTCGCATGTCACAACCAAGTTATATTCTGATAATGTCCGCACCGAATGTATGAACGTCTGCTTAACTAGTAAGAGAGTTAGATGAATAAGATATTATTGTAAGTTCAGTGTGTGTCACTTTATTTGAGTCGTAGTTAAGCTTACGTTGTTTTGCTAAGGATATAATCAATTTGTTTGATGTTGAATGAATATTTCTTGTCTGATTTATACTCACGATCACCAATATTAAGGTGAAGGGTCCAAAACTTTATCACATCGAAACACTAACTTCTAATCATTTTATTGTTATTTTTATGCTTTAATCGAGTCAGTTTTTTATTTTATATTTTATCATGTTTGCCATTCGGGCTGATTTTGCAATTTATACTCATTTATCTGTACTTAAGTATATTATATAAACGTATGTTGTAGGTTTTAGCGACCCGTCAATCCCAGATATATCGAAAATTCGGGAGGGCGGACGAAAAGCGCTTTCGATGGTGCTTAAAAATATAAACGATGTTTCTAAGAGAAATATTCCATGTTAACTTGGAGTAGTGCCTTGTCTTACACGGTGACTGAAAATCTTTGCTTAGAGGAGCATTCTTATTTCATAAAGATATTTTTTTATTTGTGGGAAATGTACATAAGTATTTTCAAGCTCACAAGGTGCCAATTATGAAACTCTTTGTTTCAGTAGTGTGGAAACTGTATACACTATGATATCGTAGATCCAGTGAAGCCTGTTTATAATAATAACGGTTTCATAAATTTTCTGTAGTGTTTGTACGATTTTCTGAGTTGTTTGTTTTTATGTCGTCACTTACATGTTAAAACGATATGAATCATAATCATGTAAATAATGTTTGTGTTGTATAATAAACATTTTTGTCTTTATTATAACTTGTTTATTTGAGTTTTTAAATAGATTTATTTTCACAATTAAAAACTTTCTATTTCATCTATAAAAATTTAAAATTTGAGAACATTAATTTACCATCTACCTTGACCTAAACAAAAGCTTTTGAAATTGTTTCCAAGATCTTGCTAAGGGTATTCTATTAACCCTTGGAGCATACTAATTAGAAAAATAAGAACCAAGATTAAGAATTCCCAAAGGCCGTATTCCCGTAATCGACACTGATGTTATAGAAAACGGTACTTTAATAGCCATCTATAATTTTAAAAGGGTCTCGCAGGGGAGCATTCTTTGGCCTACCTAGATGGCTAGCCCCGCCTATTCTATACCTTCCTGATAAACGAATAGCATAAAAAACATAAAAGTAACACACCAGCGGTCGGTACGTCAAGAAAATTAACAGTGAGAATTGATTAACAAACGATTTTAAATATCTTCAACTATATTACAATCTGGTTCCTTAACTTTTAAATTGTCAAAAGCTAGCCAAACATGAAAATTTGTAACGCAAGCAACCATTCCTCCCATCGAGTTGCGTAGTTGGTATTCTATGTTCCCAGTACATGTCCAATATTGGTACTTGCTGAGTCCATTTCTCTGCCAAAATCCTGCAGTGCTCACAGCGAAACCCATACTGTCTGATGAATTCTTTATATAGTATACAGTATCCCGATACTTTAGGGATATTGAGTTGATATTCCGCATGCTGAAAAACATATATTAGGTTCAATGAATAACCGAAAGATATTCAATTTTGCTGTCGACCAAATCTCCTCCCGCACCCTAATTGCGAAACACAGTATCAGTCACAATCTGTATGATTTTGAATGATATTGCTAATCCAATGCTTAATTTGTTTGGAAAATTTGCCATCCTAACAACGAAAATATTGCAATGAATGTTGTTGATCTGTCAAAATAAAACCCATTGCTACTGTTAGTGTGTTGTGCAATTACCCCGCTGACAAGCGCAGCAGGTAACAGCAACCCCGATATGCTACCCTACCACATAACATGTATGGGAGTCCCCTTAAATATTTATTTTATTCTGTTTTTTAGTATTTGCTGTTACAGCGGTAATAGGGTCTAATAATAGGGCCCCGTTTTACCCTTTGGGAACGGAACCCTTAAAAAATAAATAATATTAAGTACCTGTATTGTTTGCCACAATATACGTTCTGATGTTCCTTGTGACCGTACACGTCCATAACGATTTGTTTTGTTTTCGCAAAGCTCTTGTATAGGCAGCGTGAGTCCCCAGGGCTTCGGGCAAACATTATTCCGCGCAAACTCTTGTTCCTTGTCACAAAGTGTAAGATTTTTGTTTTCCTTCTGAAAATACAATTCAATTCTATAAATTATTATTCAAGGAAGGAATTAATGGGTGAACGTGAAAAAATGTGAAAAATGAAAAAAAGTGGTCCAACTAATGTCTAATAAGTAATGGGATAAAGGTAGTTTAATAAAAATCAATTCAGTAAGAAAAATCATCATCTGCCTAGCCTTTTCCCAACTATGTTGCGGTCGGCTTCCAGTCTAACCGGATGCCAGTATTTTACATGCAGCGACTGCCTATCTGACCTCCAACTGACAAATGACAGCCGGGACCACCGGTTTAACGTGCTGTCCGATTTCCCATCCACGACTAACCCCGGCAAGCGTAATTGTTCTCATGTAAGTGACTTGCTGCGTTTTTGAGAATAAATATGTTTAAACCTAAAAAGAAACGGTAAGTATTTCATTAAAGGAAGTACTAACACAGAGGTCTTGGATATCTTCGGAAGTGGAGACAGTAATATCTTCCAGTCTGTGAGGACGTTCATCTTATGTGGTATGAAAATCCTTTTTATATACGGCTCCGTCTGTTTGATAGCTGTAGCAAATACATTCAGCGTGGGCAGGTCCAGTGTCAAGCACATAATCATATGGCCGTTTTTTAGCTCTTCCGGTGGAA
This sequence comes from Hyppa rectilinea, assembly GCA_951799385.1. Lineage (NCBI taxonomy): Eukaryota > Metazoa > Arthropoda > Insecta > Lepidoptera > Noctuidae > Hyppa > Hyppa rectilinea. The sequence goes on from OX637314.1 coordinate 9,750,727, forward strand.
AAATCGGGTCACCCTCTAGAAACGAAATAGGTTGAATCAGGGTATACTGTACAGTCAGTGTGCTGTCTATAGGTAGCCTATAAAAGAATAGAAACGAAAGCAAAACTATAGCTACATTGATTTTTTGTAAGTAATTGCTATTAGGTGTGGAAAAGATTCTGATCTTTGAATTTTTGTCCGGTTGTCAGGATGTATGTTCCGGATTGGTACAAAAACGGCTAAACAGATTTGGGTGAAATTTGACACCAGATAGTTTATAACCTGGATTGACACATACTTTAAATCCCGTTAGTATATGCAACATGCACGCTTGTGAAGCCGCGAAAACAAAATAATTTCAAGAATTACATTTCTCATATAGGAACAGGTTTATTTTTTAATCTAGCCTCCCCTATTCTATATCTAACTATTCTATATGTAACTTATGCCCTAAGTAGTCTTTGAAAATACATATATCAGGCCTCTTCCAACCACGCGCGCCTCAAAGAGATGTCAGCATATGAAGGGCCAAGCCTGCCGGGTAAGCGGGATTGTCCGAAAGGGTTACCGCTACCCCGGAACATAAAGGGCTACGGAAGGAACATGGATGGGTTTTAGTCAGTAAGAGTCTGACACTCCCTTCCGCTCCAACCAGAGCGGGAGCAGTCATGGGATGATTTCCCAGCCTTAAAAAAAAAGGCCTCTTCCAAGATACCCAGTCCCCTTACTTATACAATTACCTACTTATAATCAAGAATTAAACATCAAACATTTTATTTACAGCTACAATAATTAATTGAAAACCTCCAACCTATCTCCATTTCTGTTGAATTGGGTGTTCTCCACCTACATAAAATCCAAATTGTAAAGAAAGGTAAAATAAAATAATGTGTACAAACTAGTTATATCCGGAAAGCCAGGAATAGTGTGTCCGATCCATATGCCACCCAATGAATTGCCCATCATCAGTCCGCGGGAAGCCGATCCCATGAAGTCCCCCATTGGCTCTTTTCCTTCATAATCCACTACCGCTATATAATCTGCGTATTGTTCCTGTAAGAATTATAATATTTAAGTACAGCTCCGGAAGTTAGGCGTGCTACTTGTTCGGATGGCATGATTCGGAACGCCGCGCTCTGGGCGGTAAAAACGAATATACGGGGTGGAAGGGTCATTGGGGAGAAGCCGGTTAGTGCCATTTAGTGCACGATTCTGAACCAGAAATTATTGAAATTAAATTATTACATTAAATGAAAAATTTGAAATTCCGTCTGTTATAAAAAAAAATTGCTTGAACTTTCCTATGAAATAGCAGATTTTTTAATATTATACATCTTTGATTATTTATGTAAATTTCACAATTGTCAAACCGCAGTATTCCAATTTCAATTATTAGTAGCAATTTTGACTAATAGATAATACAAGAAGTAGTGATTTTTCAATAGTCAGATAAGTTTTATTGGTCGAATAAAAACGGCAGTTTGACAGCTTTTGTATAGAAAATATGTCAAACCGCAATTTTTATTCTTCAGATAAAAGTTATCAGGCGATTGATAAATCAGCCATAAGTTACCTACTACTTATAATTTCTAGAATTTGTTGAATCCCAGTACCTAATCAATCACTAATATATCCGAGTAAAAGTTTTATTTGCGATTGTCGCTTCAACCGTGTAGGTGGTGATAAAAAAGAATACATACTTACATTAAACATAGGAGCCATCGTGTATCTAAGCATGGAGTCACCGAAGATATCATCTGGGGACGGTGTCCATCGTTTAACAGTATCCGGTGTAATGTAGGAGAAATTCCTACCGGTCTCCAAGTACGGGCCCACGTTGCTGGCAGGCTTGTATATGTACCACCTTTGTCACAGGTAAAATTTTTACTAAAACACACCCATAGTCCTTTCACAATTATTTTGCCTCTTATTTTGATTCAATGTCAAAATCAAAGTGATCTTTATTCTCGACGCAATAAGGTTACTGCTTGGTTGAGTTGTTAATAGAGGTAAAATAACAGTAAAAGTCTGTGTCAACGATCCGTCTGACAAGTGAACATCATGATCAGCGGGATTGTCCGAAAGGGTTACCGCTACCCCGGAACATAAAGGGCTAAGGATGGAACATGGGTGGGTTTTAGTCAGTAAGAGTTTGACACTCCCTTCCACTCTACCCAGAGCGGGACGGATCATTTGATGATTTCCCACCCTCACAAAAAAGTGGTTATCGTGACAATAAACCTTTTGTTGGTCAAAAAGGATTATGAATTAAGCCATTACGTATGTTGAAATATATGGCCCATATTCAGCAGTGCATGCATTTCCACAAATGAAAATAGCAAAATAACTTTTATAAGACACTAAAAAACATGAACTGCTTTGCAGTACGTCCATAAATATTAACCTAGATCTCACCTTATCATTGCAAAGCCGAGGTTTGCCTTCAGCCATAACTTATTAGCTTATCCTCAGTCGAAAAATGTTTATCCTAACAGAACTCTAACACAAAAAACATTTTTTTTTAATAGGTCACAAACTAACACTATAATATTTGATACACTGCCACTAGATCTTAGATATCAATATTGCACAACAGTAAAGGAATTTAGGATCATAATATTTTATTCTGTTTCACAGTTTTATTTCATATTTCATTTGGTTCTTACACAAGTTGTCTACATCTCTTTTATCTACTTTCCTATCGCAGGTATGCTGAAAGATATCTTTAGAAATAAGCATCACCTTTGTACGTATTTTCTGTAACTTTCTCCTTGACTGTTTTATGTGTCTACAGAAATGGGTAAATAAATAAATATTACCAGTCTATAGGTTCATTGTCGTTATCCCTGCAATGTAGATTTAAGTAGTCCCATCCTTGCACAAATTGCAAATAAAAATCCAGTAGAAAAAGACACAACAAATAAATGTAGGACATTATTTCCTGTTAAAATCACAACCAACGAAACCCAGTCACTTCATTTTTTATCGGTTTATTTTCAATTGAATTCTTTATCGAGTCGTAAAAAATCACTTATAAAATGTCGTAACCAAATTAAGGAATAAAATAAAAATGCAACGACATTATAAGGAATCCGTTTTATTGCAAGATTAGCCTAAATACTTAATTATTTATAGTTATAAAGCTAAGAAATCATGCTAAGCTATAATTTAGAAACATATAATAAAGGTGTAAAATTAGTTATTGGGTGGCGATTAAAAAGAAACGTCGTATTTGATCAAACAGAGAATTAATTAAATTATTCAAAGTCTATCTCTTTTAACTGATAACTTTTTCATACAATAATGTTATAGCTGACCTCGTAATTGCTTTAACACTTTTGACAATTCCCATTCACTTGAAACTTCAATATGGTTGAAACTACGTGTCAAAAATTTTTTACTCGCAAGTGATAAAGAAATTACGAGGCCCACTGTACACAAGGCACATTATCAAAGACATCATCTTAAAACTAAAAACACAACACAATCGCACCCCATGATCACAGATCATACCATAACACGCACCTTTTGTACTAAAACTATATTTTATTGGCATTTTCTCTTAATCCACTTGAAATATATAAACATATGGGAATGTTAGATATGCTACGATAACATGGCCATGTTATCGTAGTTTATTTTTCGCCCCTCCAAAATTCAAAACGTCTGAAAGTATTTGTGAAAGTAATTACAAAGCGCTACCAAGATTCGCAACGCATGTTGCTGTCGGCCTGCTATTGAAGACGAATTACTTACAACTACATACAAAGTCTTTCTTATGAAAGACTGTATGTGACTACAAACATTGAAACAGTAATTCGGAGGGGCGCGCCATGTTATCGTAGTTTATCTTTACAAAGATCACAGTCATAAATATTAAAGCAAGGCATACCGCGCTAAGACATATCATACATACGAAAGTCTGAGGCCATGCCCTTTTAGAATGCTAATTAATAAAATTACGATACACCCTTAACATTTATTCGGTAAATGAACAATTACTAAAATTTATTTGTATAGCCTGATTTAAATGGTGATACCCTGTGGCGTAGGATAGAGACCAGCCCATCAACCCCTATCGGCCCCAATCTGTCAAATGTCTTTGATAGATTTTCAACTTTATTGTAAAAAAAATAAGGTTCATGTTCAATTGGGAATATTAGACAGTTTGGGGTAGCTTGACGTGCTAGCGTCTTAACCATAAATTGAAGCAATAATAAAAGGTTTTTTTGTGTTTCTTGTGATATAGCTGATTATCAATGAAAATACTCGAGCAGTTTTTCAATGATAATCAGCTAAATGATCAATGAAAAACTGCTCGAGTATTTTGCTGCTCCGTCTGCATTAAACCTAAGAGACGTTGGTATGAAACACTGTTTTACATTAATATTAATTAAACATTTTATTAACTTGATTTTATTATTTATGCCTCTAATATTAGAGGCATAAATAATAAAATCAAGTTATAATCAAATACACAACTATTTCACAACATTGTTGCTATTTACAAATAAAATATTAAGATTCCATATTAAGGGCAGACACCGAGACACGACACTTTTAGCATCGGCATTTTTTTTCGCGAAAAATATGAGCATCAAACTGGATTTCGCGTTCAGTGGCGAATGGAGTTTCAGAAAAGCGTCTCAGTCGCTCATCTCCGAAGCTTATTGTTGTATCTTAAGCTTTTGTTTGCTGTATTCACCTACATGGACTTTTTCCAATTATTAATAACTTAGTTTAATATACATGAGTGATAATTTAATTGATACGTTTTAGCCTTGTCACCATTCGTACTGAATGGTATTTTTCCATTAAGGCGATGGGAATATTTTCTGCATACTTCCAAAAACCGGCGAAAATATCTGATCACCGTTGTAACATTCCATCCTACTAATATTGTAAACGTGAAAGTTTGTGAGTGGTATATGGATGGTTGTTACTCTTTCACGCAAAAACACGATGAAATTTGGCAAAGAGATAGTTTGGTCTGGATTAACTCATAGGATACTTTTTATCCCGGTTGTATGTTGCCGTGACATAATTGCAGACATCAACGCGGGCGAAGCCCGTGGCAGAAGCTAGTTTTTAAATAAAATTCACTGGCGAACAATGCCCAATACGCCAGTGCTATACTACTACAGTTTTATGGCCATTTTAACAACTATAATGAAACATGTAGTTTAAAAAAATCCCCGTGAACTTCGTACACTATATTATGAAATGGTAGCCCTAATATGATCCCAATACTAAGGGCTAGTTACACGTCTGTACAGATTCTATGAGATGAGCGAAGTTACCCCAGAGGATTGGACCTGAGGTGCACACTGTCCCGCCTCCGCGTGACTCCTGTGGTAACTGGAACAAATAAATCATATTTCAGAATTCAACGTCATATAAGGAGAATCAGGTCAAATCTACCACAAATTGATTGAGCTGGCCAAGTCTGCCGAAAGACTGATGACCGAAGCAGAAGATTCCTCCCTCCGCATCCGCCTTCGCAAGTTTTTAACAGAGTTTTAACGGAGACCTAGTAAACAAAATCGGAGGAAAATAAGCATAGCACTTTTAATGATATAACTCGAAGCCAGGCTCATTACCAAGTGAGCAACTGTTTTGTGGAGCCGGATTCATTTATAAACCACAAAGAAATTGCCGAGAAATCGACAAAGCCGTGAAACTGTTTTTTGGGAATGTATGCGTTGCCTCTTCTAGAATTTGTTTCATTCTTCAATTATAATTCTTCATCCTAAAAATCTTTTTTCTTTTTTTTTCCTCCTCTGCCTCCAGCCCCGTCTTTACCACCACCATTTTTTTTTGAGGGTGGGAAATCATTAAATGTCTCCTCCTGCTCTGGGTGGAGCGGAAGGGAGTGTCAGACTCTTACTGACTAAAACCCATCCATGTTCCGGGGTAGCGGTAACCCTTTCGGTCGGACCCTTACAAATACGGCTCTCAGGTGATGAGGTGACAAAGGTAAAGGGTTAACTTACCGCTCTATTAATATCTCCGACGCAGACCCAGTAGTCTGCGACCTTCGTGTCCTGACTGTTGTGCATCTTGTGCGCCACCGCCACGGCCCACTTCGAGTGGTCGTTGTGTGACGTAAACGACATTTTCGCTATCGGGAATTTGAGCCGATCTATATTTCGTACTCTGCAACAAAGGTTAGTATGAAACTGATGATACGTCAACTTAAAAACAAAAGGATGTCAAGGTCAAGGTCACATGGTGTTTTTTTACGTTATATCCATCGATCACTAATAAAGAACTAGATACACAATCAGCGTCAAAAAATGTCCTCACCGAATGACCACCCAATTGAACATTTGGGTGGTCTTTTCATCTAGTAGCATTCGAACGCTCCGACGGTAAACATGCCTCAGTGCTCGTTTAAAAACTGCAAAAATCACACGTCTAGGACGCTAAAAAAGGATGGAGTTTCTTATTTTTGCTAAGTATTAATATTATCATTATATAATTGTTAACACTGTATTGTAAATACTAATATTTTTCAAGAAATCATCGTAAAAACTTTATTTTAAATTAAGTCGTAACAAATAGCAGGCGATATAATGCAGCTCAATTGTAAAGACTCTTACTAAACGTATTAATCATACTTACGCATGTCCACTTAAATTGTTTGGGTTATCCGCGTTGACTCTGTTCCATTTGTTGGAGACGCTATTATAGTTCTTATTTTTTTTAATGCGAGATTTGATTTTTGTTTTCATTTACCTGACTGCGCGATGCAAGGGAGGGTTATGTGTTTATTAGCCTATGTATGAATAATTGACCTAAAATAACTGCTACTAACTGCATAAGACTACTTGAAAAGTGACTTGTTTGGAACTTGTTAGTTGTTTTTTATCAGTCGGGTTTTTTGATATTCCCAATATTTTTTTGTGGTTGTTTAGTCGGGACTTTTGAAAATATTCAATTATTTTTTGCTTTCCTCGTGATCCAGTGAGGTGTGGAGAATCGATATCAGTTACAGCACGTCAAAGATCCGAAGAATTCTTCGATCCGAAGTATTTCTTTTTATTGACATTTGTAATTTATTATGAACAATATGTCAAAAAATTGGGACAATAATATTCTTTGATTTTTGTATATTCTTCCTCACTAATTTATATTTACTGAATGTAAAGTTCTGATTTATTTAAAAAAATACCAAAATCGCTAATTGTATGCCTTTAATATTTAAGGCGTTGCCTAAATTCCTAATAGATTCCATCATCAGAACAAGGATTAGATGTAAACAGGACCAACTTGGGAACAAACCTAATGTAATGAATCATCTCAATCGGTCGATTCGTCTTCGACTTATCGGTGGTGTGCAAACATAAAAAAATAATAATATATAAATACGCGACGCATTGAGTAACCTCCTCCTTTTTTTGAAGTATGTTAAAATACCATACATAATAATTTACAGTACAAACAAAAAATATTGTTCTGGTTCGTCTCCACTCGTTCCTTGTGCTAGTGGCGAGCCTCGGTTGTAAAATTTTATTACTTTTTTTTGACACTTAGTAATTGTTACTTTAAAGCATGCGTATAAGGTTGAAATTGTTTTGATGTATGTTGAGCAGCGAGTACCGGTCGTAAAATTTTATTGCTTTTTGCAATAGCTTTGTGAATACGGCTTTAAACCTTGCAGGTAAGGTTGAAATTACATTAATATAGATTTATTTTACCTAAACACAATTGGCGACATTTTTAAGAGAACTTTTGTATGAGATTGTGTATCTAGTTCTTTATTAGTGATCGATGGTTATATCTTATATTTAATTAAAAAAAACTTAAATTCTTTGACAGACAATGTATAGGAACCGCTGGATGAAATTTTGCACAAGGATTCCATTTGGAAGGCTGCAGTCCTTGGAAAATGCTAAATAGAGGGTGAAAATTCCTACCTATGAGATTTCTTCATTTTTGCCAATGGGAAATCCAATCGGGTATGTGACTTGTATTTTAATAATAATTAGGATTTAATATCTTTTTGGAGTAAAACAAAGGTAGAGTCACTTGTCACAAGTAGTCTATTTTCTGGTATTTCCACCTATATTTAAAATTCCAGAGAAACCTGCGTTAGTAATATTAAATCGATTATATTATTATTATTAGTCCTCAACTATCAAAAAAGTTGCTCCAAACTGCTATAAAAGATGCCCATCGTCGTTTAGCTGGTGGTTCTGTCTAACTTTTTTTTTTGCATATCATTTTTATAGATTAAATAGCCAGTCGTGTCCGCAAACTGTTAAAAACTAATTATTTTGAATTAAAATTAAAAACATTAATGTATGATCAGCTTAATAACATTTAGCTTACTAATCCATTGTTTGCTAAATGTACCTTTTTACACGCTTTTTATTAGCTTCACTCGTGTGTTTCTTTGTATGTCTGTAACCGACTCCTTTGGACTTGATTTTGACCCACTTCAACCGGTCAAGCTTCTTTTACTCTTTTTGGAACGAAGTTTTCGAACGAAGTTCCTTATCGCGCGTTGCGAAAGGGGGCTAGACGGAATTAAGATCAACAGTTGTAACGACACTTTTTTTGGAGTAAAATATGATTTCTTATTAATCAATATTTTTTTAATTGGTTAATTTTAGACCAGATTTCGATTATTATAACCTAAAAAAAAATTATTACAATTCCTTAACTAATTAATCGAAAGGAACTTCGTACCATCCGGGTGTCCCTAGACACCTCTCAAGTTTTCTCGTTTGTAAACAGGAGTCAAAGGTTAAAGCTGAAGACCAGCGCTGGCGCTTAAACCTTTTGCTTCCGGTATTATAGTTTTTTGTGTTCACCACCACTACTAGCGGTAATACTGGAGACAATAAACTTTTATTCTATTCTATTATAATAATACACATTTCTTATAATATTGTTGTCAACTTGACTAAGACTACTTTTATTGATTTTCCACTTTTGATTGAAAAACAATCGGTCAACGGAACAGAGACTGTTTACCTATCATAAAATGTGATCGCCGCATTGTACGGGACTGTTATGAGTTTCGCACATGTAAGCACATTTCAATACTAGAATAATGATTATATGTATAGGTACTTATAATAATAAAGGATTTTTTGTTTGTTTGTACCGAATAGGCTCCGAAACTACTTAACCGATTTAATTTTTTTTTTCACTAATAGAATGCTAAATTATCAGGAAGTTACATAGGCTGCATAATTTATTTTCAATAAGATCTCTTCCTTAGGAAAATTGTAATACTGAAACCTAAAGCAGCAAAATTTGGACAATAAAATTCAATATTAGGCATGCTATTATATAATTAGTATACAATAGTTCTATAGAAATTCTAGAATTCTTATAACGCGGTGATAATAAGAATAAGCTAATTATTGTACTTTAAGTACCTATTTGGCAAAGAACCAAGTCCCTCTCTCATCCTTTACGACATTATTAAGAAGTAGGTACTCACTGGAAGTTCCGAGTACACTCCGAGTCCAGTGTCCCAGGCCCGTTAGTCCAGGACTCGACTAATAGATCCGACTGCAACACCTCAGCAACCAAGCCACTGTACAGGTCATCATTGAACATCGCACTCTTCGCAAATGACAGGAACTTTCGTCCAACCAGCGTTTCGAAGCTCTCTATGTGGTACCTGTAATTATGAACTTTAAACATAAAAACGGTAAAGGAAAACATCGTCCGAATCTTGACGTGTGAATACACAATTCGAGGAGGTCTGTGTTCTATCCAAACAATTTTAGGTCAAAGCCTTCCTCAATTCGTCATGTCAATACTACTCAGTCTGACCCCACAACTCTATATTACGAGGACTTTAGGTTGTGGGGATTGTCAGAATATTTCACTTAATGACTAGACGTGACGGATGACTTAATTTTCTTCATTGAGATTAGAAACCGCAGAAGCACAATGGGATTATAAAGTACAGAAACCAGCACATCAAGCTACCCCAATCCATCCTTTGATAGATTTTCAACTTTATTACATACTAACTTCCGCCCGCGGCTTCGCCCGCATAACATGTCGACAAATTATACACATAAACCTTCCTCTTGAATCACTCGATCTATTAAAAAAACTGCATCAAAATCCGTTGTGTAGTTTTAAAGATCTAAGCATACATACAGACATTAGGACGCGGGAAGCGACTTTGCTTTATACTATGTAGTGAAGATTAAGGTTCATGAACGTTAATGTTCTAGTGCGAACATTTGACAGTTTCGGATAGCTGGATGTGCTGGCGTCTGTAACTACCTATCGCGACAAATTAGGTTCACAAGTCGAAGAAGTTTCGTAATATAAGTTAAACTGAAATTGAAAGGGTCTAAAAATAAGAAATTGCTGATAGTGTAAGGTTACACCACAGATAATCTAGTGTTACACAGACTAATTGAGACTAAAAAATTTACGAGAAAACATTCTGCGCCTAATTCCGGAAATTGCAAAAACTACCGGGCTGTCGGCTGATAGTATAATATTGACAAAAACCTTACATTTTCCTCAAGTGTTATGATTTATTGTTACCAAGTATTTATAAACTAACCGACCAACATTGCGACGTACCCGTTCATAATAAGGCTGTGATGTCATAATGCGGTTTCTAGTTCTCTTTGTTGTGATATATTGAGTCATAGATGATCCCTTTGTTTATACATGATAGCATTATTACGCAGTAATGGAATATATTGCAATCAATTTTAATATTTCATCTGTTGCATTGTTTACAATTTGATCAAATGTCTTTGTCAAAAAAAATGTTGTTATTATATTTTGAATATATTTTCACGTCATTGTGCAAAACGGCGCATTTGCCGCCGTTTGTATCCAACATCAGTATGGGATTGACAATGCTATACTGATGCTATAATTATCAGTATTAGCTGTTATGAAAGTTAATGTAAGCATTTGAGTAACGGAGCAACTATGGCATTTCTAAACACAAACAAATTCAATGGGTGTGTAGAAATGACATTCAAATGCAGATAATTGATAATGATAAGTGATTTTACTTTTGCAAATGGGGTTTCACAAACACTTGTACACGTCAATAACATTTTTTTTTAATCTAGATGAGGTCGGCGTTTCTTAACTGACTACTCTAAGAAGAAAGGCCTAAACAAAATCAGAGGTCAGTCTCTTTTACGTCCAGACATAATCTTGGTCAAATCTTGCGAAGACCATGTACATTGGAAGTTGATTTGAAATGGCCTTTTCAGTAAAGAACCCTACAGATTGAGTGGGCCTGTCCAGTCAGTGCACGTATTTGTCATAAATCGTGCAGCTCAACTCAAAACTAAAGATATTGCATTTTTACTTTAGGCGACACAGTAAAGATTGCTCTTTATCATAGTGACATCCAAATCTAAATTGATATGCTTTCTAAGGACTTTATCTCTTCTATTCACCAAATAAGATGAATGAGGCATGAGCTTGCCATTTCTCCAAATATTAAGTTCTACTCGCCAAGTCTCACGACTATAGAATAGTGAAACTAATAGACTACAGAATAGTGTTACAAAGACTTTTTATTACTTTATCATTTGCATCGAGTGGGGCACTGACATGTTCAGCAACAGATGCCAGCACTTCTCTGCATGTGTTACGAGTGACCGCAGTCATGCAGAGGGGTGCCGGGATCTTTTAGATTTTAGTTAGTAGGTATGCGCGTGTGTGTCTACGCTGTCTCTAGAGAGTCCCAATAAGATTTTCAAACGACAAAAAATAAAACCATCACACTTCCTGCATAGTGTTACCTGTTTTGATTTAGTAATCAAAACAACAAACACAAATCACGTGCATTCCTGAGATATGCTAACGAACGGACTTAGCTGAATAAACATTGAGAAATCAATGGGAAAGTATGTAAATATTGATAAGCTCGTAGACAGAGTTATTCTTCATTGTTTTAGTTACACAATAGGGCGAAGGTCAAGTTCATATTTATTTTCACATAGCACAAGAGATATGGTTATAAAAACTCTTTTTATTGCGGAAGAGAGATGGAACTAGACGTTATGGCTGGAAGAGGGTGAGAACCGAGATGACAACTAATAGAAAAAAAAGGTTAATGAGAGAGATAGTAGGTACACAGGACAAAAAGCATCACTCTTTTCGTAACACAATAATTATGACTTGATCACTTCCTCGAATAGCACCAAGGTATATTATTGTTGTGCATTTGTCAAGCAATCTACATTGATTCATGAGAACGCAACCGCCAAATCGATTGAATGAAACTACTCCAAACTTAAAACATAAATATCCGTATCTCAAATTACCACGGCGATGCGTCGATCGTCTTGTTGCGGACGACATCGACTAAGTTCGGCAGTTCGTTTTCAAACTCCTGCGGTATATGCGTCCAGACTAGCAGTGGTTCGTTGTACTTCAGCTGAGTTGCAATCTGGTTCAAGGTGGACGTTTGAACGGACACGCAGAGGAAGGACTGGCCGTATTTCATGCCGCTCGACGGATAGTCGTAGGAGCTGACGTTAAGGCCATTTGATACTGAAAAGGGAAAAAAATCTTTCATTAAAATTCAATTATTTAAATTCAAGTGTAACCCTAACTAAATCTACTAGTTAACTAAATCTACTATCTTCTATCATAAAGGTATTCATCGTTGAATCAGGAGTGCTGAAGGCAGAAAAAAATACTATAGTATATCTAAGGCAGTACCGTACAGGAACCGAAGACCTCAGCGCGCCAATTCGACGTCAATGTCATGAGTTAGAAAAGGGAGGTGGAGGTGCAAACTAAAGCTGCTGGAACCTTCGTTTGTCTGGCGTACAGTCACGAGCACCAATATGTATACACTTGGAAACATTCAAAAGCGTTTTTCTCGTGGAATAACGATTACTTTGTGACAATAGCATCTATTTCATATAAGTATGGGTTCCCAAATACTATGTCCGTAACAACAAAAGTTGGAGGTGAAATTCACTTTTTCTAAAGTTGCTCAGTGTATACATATTGGTGCTCGTGACTGTACATGACGACGAGAAGGATTGTTAGGAGACTAAGTGAGCCTAGATTTCTGGCAACAAAGAGCTCGTGTATAATCTACGCCCAATAAAAATACTTACAATCTGGAATGGGCGGGAAACGTGGCACGGAATGCACCAACCACAGCGAAGTGAACTTGTCCCCTAATATGACACCCTTGGTGTGTCCACTCTCAACCCTGGTCTTCATGAATTTGGAGTGCATCTTGCACATTTCAGCCAAATCGTAGTCGTCATAGTATTTGTCACCGAGTTTGAATTTCTTGTACTTCTTTATTCCTTGTTGCTTCATTTGACCTGAAGAAAATAATAAGAGATTGTAAACTAGTTCTTCGAGTAGTGGCGGGTTACTTTCGAAAGGGTGAGTTGGAGTTATGTCAGATTTTCATTTCATTTGATTTTTTTTTTCATTTTCGTTTTATCAACTATAATTCCCTTTGGAGAGTGTTTTCACGAGAGCCCACGGTGTGAATTTGGTAAAGTATTGCTTAAAAAATAACAAATGTGAGCAATTCACGATACCTCTTTTACTTTTGGAGTACATATCAGCGACCGATTGCAAGATATCTGGCTGATGCTCTGAAGCCGGTGGCTGATCATTGTAGATCAAAGAAATTATATTTTTGTCCTGAAACGAAAAATGAGCCATGTTAACTATAAGTCTTTCGGAGTTTTAACTTTAGGAAAAATATTATATTTTTTTCTTTTTTTATAATTAATTGAATCAATTTTGCCGATGATTACATTTCTGATACAGAAGGTAAGGATGAAGCCAGGCGAGCGAGTAATTTTTTGGACTGTGAGTCGCATATTTTGAGTACCTCATTTTACGTTCAACTGAAATCCGGTTAGGCTGCCAGACGACGCTTGCCTCGCTCGTCTATCTCACCCCTAGCGCAATTCAGTTCAAATAATGTGCGTGAGTCAGCAGACAACTCATTTTGCGTCGCCATGTGTTACAAATAGGACTTTAGTATGAAACCGAATGCAGCGTAAATTCCGCGACTCACTATCACGCGACTTGCAGCTCAAAAAATTACGCCTACGTACGCCTAATTACGTTTGCCCTCACCCAAATGGAATAAAAATAGCAAAATCAAAGTCACTAAACACGTCTGACATTAAAATATTACTCAGTAATTACGTCTGACATTAATTGTTGTCAGCTAAATTACCTGATAGAGTGGTGACAACGTCTTTCCCACCATTGACCGGGGGTCGCTGATGGCCAGATCTGACATGATCCAGCCTCCTCTCAATTTTGACGGCGTCAAATGCATGTACGCAACCCCTCGACGTACCAAAGGATTCAAATGGTTCTTCTCCCTTGGCAACTTGTAGACGTAGAACCTGGAATAATAGAAAGGGTAACAATATAGGATAAACATGGTCACCCAAGATTTCCCCCGGGTCCTCCTGAAGAATCTAGTAGGATTGCACTAGACTCGGTGAAAAAATGCGTGCATTCAATGTTTGGACGAACGCTTTGACGCAGTGCTGGGACACAGGCCTCCTCTCTGTGAGAAAGAGCGGGCCGTATTCCACCACGCGGGCCCAATAATCCGCATTGGGCCTGCGTGGTGGATAGAAGTCACACCAGTTTGACATAAATTGAATAGAAAAATCTAAAAATAACGTTTCAGTATTTCAGTATTTCTCGCTTTTTCTCTTAGTTTCCAATTTAGTTATTAACTCGAAATAAGAACGTTGATAATTCACCCTGTATATTTGTCATTTTCTAAACATGTCGGCGTACATATTCTATTGTTCCGTTGAGACAAAGTATCTATACCATTATTGTACAACAACACAGTCATACTCGCTCGGCAGTATATGATGAATAACGATCGGTTAGTCGTTATTCGTCGTTGAGCTCCTTTAGATGTAAGTTGAGCTGCACGACAATTATTGAACAGGTCTTCTGTATGCTTGTTCCCTTAAAATACTATTTCAGACACCCAATAATTATTTAACATACTCGTACCGATATTGAACCTACAGTCAAGCACAGTCACGAACAAAAACGAAAACATTCCGCAAAATACAAAAGCGATATTTGGTACTTGTGTTCGAAAATATAATTTCAATCAATTCTGTAGAAGAGATTATTGTTATATTAAAACTATGTATAACATCTTTTTGCATGTGACTGTACCAAACTAACACATTTTAGAAATTCTCTCACTTCAAATCAACTGTCAAATGATTGGCAGATGGTATTTTGTTGATCCAATCACAGCACAACAAGAAATCTTACAGTTGATTTCAATTTGAGTTTGATTTTAATGGTTTGAGACCCAATAAACAATTTATTTATTTAATTTACAGAGCTTTAACCCCCTCTAATTAGATATCATATATTATATAAGTTTTAATTACTAGTGTTTATCAGTGTAAACTTAACAATGGCCACAATTTCGTATAACACTGTGTAAGTTTAAGCTAAGTCTAAGTTTCCCGAATATAATAAAATAAATAATAGTATTGAAACATAATTTACTTAATAGAGTAGAGCATGATAACTACTTATCAATTCAAACAGGAAATACAAAACCACAATGTCAATGTAAACAATGTACCACAATAGAATAACAATAAAGTTTAAATTAAGTTTTATAATGTTACTAGCTTCCACCCGCGGCTTCGCCCGCATAATATGTCAACAAATTATAAACATAAACCTTCCTCTTGAATCACTCTATCTATTAAAAAAAACTGCATCCGTTGTGTAGTTTTAAAGATCTAAGCATACATACAGACATTAGGACGCGGGAAGCGACTTTGCTTTATAGTATGTAGTGATAATAAAAAGAATACTAACCAGTCCACTGGTTCTCCTTTTTCATTCCTACATTGCGGAGTCAAGCCCGTACAAACTGTCACAAAAATGGAAAACACAACTAATACAATATAACAACACATCGCGATGCGTGTACGAAGCACGACTAACGACATCGAAGTAACAAGAGACGCAGGAAGTTCGCGATGCTCGTATGTTTATGATGTCATTCAACACGATCGCATCACTACCGGCAATGTATCAAACAATCACTTTATTTACACAACATTCAATTTATTTCCCTTGGATTGTTACGTACGCACGACTGCCTAAAACTGAATGATTTCATAGTGTTACTTTTTAACGCCAAACCTTCGATCAATCGAAGCGCCAAACCGTTGCATTGACAAAGGAATGCTGGTACAAAGTTGGGATGCCGATAATAAAATGTGCTATAGCCTTTATTTGTACAAACATAAAGACTGTTATTGAGATAATAAACAGCAAGATGCGTCGGCCAATGAGATGATCTCACTTTTTTTTTTTTTTAAGGCTGGGAAATCATCCAATGACTGCTCCCGCTCTGGGTGGAGCGGAAGGGAGTGTCAGACTCTTACTGACTAAAACCCATCCATGTTCCTTCCGTAGCCCTTTATGTTCCGGGGTAGCGGTAACCCTTTCGGACAATCCCGCTTAGAGATGATCTCACTGACGACTGACGATTGGTCCATATTACATCAGATGCGTACGGGCATGTGAAGAATTACGCGGTTTATTTAAACTTCGTGCACAGTATAGAATACAATGTAATAAAAGAAAGTCGGGTTTGTTCCCTCCATTATAACTCGAGATCTGCTGGACCAATTTTCATGGTTTTTGTTTCGTTGGATTTGTCTCCGCCCTGAATAGCAGAATACATTTTTATTTTTTTTAATTTATTTTTAGGTAGGGTAGGTAGGTAGGTAGGGTAGGTAGGTAGGTAGGGTAGGTAGGTAGGTAGGTAGGTAGGTAGGGTAGGTAGGTAGGTAGGGTAGGTAGGGTGGGTAGGTAGGGTAGGTAGGTAGGGTAGGTAGGTAGGGTAGGTAGGTAGGTAGGTAGGTAGGGTAGGTAGGTAGGGTAGGTAGGTAGGGTAGGTAGGTAGGGTAGGTAGGTAGGGTAGGTAGGGTGGGTAGGTACGGTAGGTACGGTAGGTAGGGTAGGTAGCTAGGTAGGTAGGGTAGGTAGGTAGGTTAGGTATCACAGTTAAGCAGGACAACGTCTGTCGGGTCAGCTAGTTACAAATAAATTAACTAGGTATCGAAGATTCGTTACCTATAACAGAGATTTTTTCAGAAATAAGCATTACCTTTGTAATTTATTTTTCTTTTGGCGCTTATGCATTTAAATGTGTAAATAAATAAAAACAAAGTATATTTAACAAGTAATATTTAATTATGATTTTTATAAAAATATAAAATTAACAATATCCTTAAACTCAAACTCAAGCTCAAAGCATTTATTTCTAATAAACCAATTACAGGCACTTTTGAATTGTCAAGGGGTCGGTCAGTCAGAAAGATGAAGCTAGTTGCCCATTCCAAAGCAGTAGGTACCTATGGAGAAGAACGGGCAAGAAACTCCATGGACACTCTTTTTAATCAAAATATGTTTACAAAAACTGGGTTACATCACTCATGTTGAAATATACACGTGAGAACGATGCAGAACTTAATAAAAGCGTCCATAATTACAAGATTAAAAAAAAACAATTCAAAATTAATTTAAATATTAAAACAGCCGTGGCAGCTAAGAGGTGACCAGCCCCTACTGACGGTGTCCGTTCTTAGGCATAATATGGAAGACTTAAATTACACAGCATGATACAAAATATTAAGGTAGTAAAAAAATAAATGCTTAAATGCATTCTTGAACACGTAAATATAAAAATAAATACATATGCTTATTATAGGTACTATATTTTTTCTTATTTACTGTTGTGTAGGCATAGATACTGCAGCTTTAGCGTGTGATACATCGCTCTGTCTCCAGAAAGACACGACAGTTTTCAGTTCAGTGAAGAAATCGATTCCTTGTTTGCCGCAGAAGTGATTTGTACCAAGGAAACTGCCTCGGGAACCAGTGAAAGAAAACATAGAAAGAGGGACAGGGATAGGAACATTTACACCGACTTGGCCGACATCAATTTCGTTGGCGAACTTTCTTGCTGTGGCCCCATTTGTTGTGAAGATAGCTGTGCCATTGCCGTAAGGGTTTGCGTTGACCATTTGGATAGCTTGGTCTAAAGTGTCGACGAAGAGGCATATAAGTACGGGCCCGAAGATTTCTTCCTTGTAACATTCCATGTTGGTCTTAACATCGGTTAGGATGGTCGGACCGACAAAGTTACCCTTTTCGAAACCTGGGACTTTGACGCCGCGGCCGTCGAGAACTAATTTTGCTCCTTCCTTTACGCCTGTAAAAGTATTGGTGTGATTAGTTTAAATAGTCGACGAAAAATATTATGACGCCCAAAAAAAATGCTAATTATCGATTACACTGATTTTCTATGGGATGATTTTGCAATCGTCAGATAAATTATATCACAGGAATAAATATGACAGATGGACAGCTTTTGCATAGAAAATATATCAAACCACCATTTTGTTTTTCAGGTAAAAGTTAACCGGTAATTGAAAAAGTGGCCCTAAGGACTGATTTTTCAATCGTCAGATAAATTTTATCGCAGGAAAAAATATGGCAGATTGGCAGCATTTGCATAGGAAAAATATCAAACTGCCATTTTGTTTTTCAGATAAAAGTTGACCGATGATTGAAAAATCGGCCTTCAATGAGATATAAAGTTACATTTAAATAGAGAGTTATCACTAGATAGATGACTATCTGCAAGACTATTTGTCTAAGCTTTTTATGAAAAAAAACTAAGTAATGAAATTAATGTGCAAATTAGAACAGGTACGTCCTTTTGAGATTACTTCTTCACTTTTCATACTATTAAAATATATGGTAAGCATTGCTAGTATATACCTTAATGCACTATGTGCGAAAGATGTAGGTATTGTAGTACGTGTCCTCAATCGCGAATTTTTTTTGCAGTATGCTATCAAAAGTAAGATTTTTTTTCTTGAAGCAACGATATGGTGTTTCTTTTTGTTCTTGTACTGTTTGCCTTCGTCTGTGTCGAATAAACAATTTTTTTTAAACAATACTATACCTGATTCGACTAGTCTTTCGACCCTCTCCTTAGCCTTCACGGAGATGACGGGTCCTACATCAGTGGCGGGCACGTGGCCGGCGTTCACCTTCAACGCCTGCGCGCGCGCAACTAGATCGGGGATCCAGTCTTTGGCTTCACCTATGTCAACAAATGCACTGTTTAATAAGGTGCTATAGAATAAAAACTATAATCCATAAACGGAAAACATTTAGGATTTTATGTATGATCATATTTTCTAAAAGGAAATTTCTCCATAAATATACGCATCACCACTGACTTACAAGACTTCTACAACAGAAGATTGGTAAACAGCATGGCGTATAGTCAACAGCAAAAGTAGATGATCAAAATCAGAAACTCAATACTAGTGAACGGAGTTCGCGTCAGAACTGTGTGGCGTCGGAGTGATTCAAAAGTATATGATTGTAAATTATACCAAACATTTAGTACTAGTACAGCTGTCATATATTCGTGATCAGTTATAACTCCAAAAGTTATAAACACAATTCGCATCACAACTAAGAAGTAAAACAAAATTTCAAAACTAGTGAACAGTCCACGATTGTTATTTGGAAAGCAATAAAGATATTGAGTATTGAGTACAGTTGAAATCAAAAATTAAATGATGAAACTGAGGCCACGTAATCATGAAGCAAATAATTCTTATTTTTAATTATCCCAGTAATTTTGTTTGTTATGTTTTACGGAAAAGCTGAATTTCATAAAGATTTGCATATCTATATCTATATATATAAAAGAAAGACGGGTTTGTTCCCTTCGTTATAACTCGAGATCTGCTGGACCAATTTTCATGGTTTTTGTTTCGTTGGATTTGTCTCCGCCCTGAATAGCAGAATACATTTTTTTTTTTTTAATTTTTAGGTAGGGTAGGTAGGTAGGTAGGGTAGGTAGGTAGGGTAGGTAGGTAGGGTAGGTAGGTAGGGTAGGTAGGTAGGGTAGGTAGGTAGGGTAGGTAGGTAGGGTAGGTAGGTAGGGTAGGTAGGTAGGGTAGGTAGGTAGGGTAGGTAGGTAGGGTAGGTAGGTAGGGTAGGTAGGTAGGGTAGGTAGGTAGGGTAGGTAGGTAGGGTAGGTAGGTAGGGTAGGTAGGTAGGGTAGGTAGGTAGGGTAGGTAGGTAGGGTAGGTAGGTAGGGTAGGTAGGTAGGGTAGGTAGGTAGGGTAGGTAGGTAGGGTACCTACACTACCTAGGTAGGGTAGGTAGGTAGGGTAGGTAGGTAGGGTAGGTAGGTAGGGTAGGTAGGTAGGTAGGGTAGGTAGGTAGGGTAGGTAGGTAGGGTAGGTAGGTAGGGTAGGTAGGTAGGGTAGGTAGGTAGGGTAGGTAGGTAGGGTAGGTAGGTAGGTAGGTAGGTAGGTAGGGTAGGTAGGTAGGGTAGGTAGGTAGGGTAGGTAGGTAGGTAGATAGGTAGGTAGGTAGGTAGGGTAGGTAGGTAGGTAGGTTAGGTAGGGTGGGTAGGTAGGTAGGGTACGTAGGTAGGTAGGTAGGTAGGGTAGGGTAGGTAGGTAGGGTAGGTAGGTAGGTAGGGTAGGTAGGTAGGGTAGGTAGGTAGGGTAGGTAGGTAGGGTAGGTAGGTAGGGTAGGTAGGTAGGGTAGGTAGGGTGGGTAGGTAGGGTGGGTATGTAGGGTAGGTAGGGTAGGTAGGGTAGGTAGGGTAGGTAGGGTAGGTAGGGTAGGTAGGGTAGGTAGGGTAGGTAGGGTAGGTAGGGTAGGTAGCTAGGTAGGTAGGGGTAGGCAGGTAGGTAGGTAGGTAGGGTAGGTATCACTGTTAAGACAGGACAACGTCTGTCGGGTCAGCTAGTTTAATAATATATGCCAAATTTCATCCAATTGAACCCCGAAAAAAGCATACCTATGTCCATTAAAAAACATATAATTTAAAAACTTTACTATATTAATTGTTTTTTTTTGTAACTTCTGTCAAATGTTCAAAAGTAGCTGATGTGATACAAAACGATAATTCAATAAATATTATTATCTTTTTATGTTCGCGAAATTATGTCAATGTTCAAAAGTAGCTATACAGTAGCGGCTACAGTATATTAAAAACGGAAGGTGGATTGATATTTGTATCTCTAGTCTAGTCTATTGACACTGCTTGCAATGTTCTAAAGTAGTTGATGCGATACAAAATCATAACTGTAGCCGACTGGGCAAAAGCAATTATTGAGTTATGATTTTGTATCGCATCAGCTACTTTAGAACATTGCAAGCATAACTGTAGCCGACCGACTGGGCAAAAGTAATTATTGAGTTATGATTTTGTATCGCATCAGCTATTTTAGAACATTGCAAGCAGTGTCAATAGACTAGACTAGAGATAAAATATCAATCTACCTTCCGTTTTTAATATACTGTAGCCGCTACTGTATAGCTACTTTTGAACATTGACATAAATTCGCGAACATACAAAGATAATAATATTTATTGAATTATCGTTTTGTATCACATCAGCTACTTTTGAACATTTGACAGAAGTTACAAAAAAAAAACAATTAATATAGTAAAGTTTTTAAATTATATGTTTTTTAATGAACATAGGTATGCTTTTTTCGGGGTTCAATTGGATGAAATTTGGCATATATTATTAAATATGCAAATCTTTATGAAATTCAGCTTTTCCGTAAAACATAACAAACAAAATTACTGGGATAATTAAAAATAAGAATTATTTGCTTCATGATTACGTGGCCTCAGTTTCATCATTTAATTTTTGATTTCAACTGTACTCAATACTCAATATCTTTATTGCTTTCCAAGTAACAATCGTGGACTGTTCACTAGTTTTGAAATTTTTTTTTACTTCTTAGTTCTGATGCGAATTGTGTTTATAACTTTTGGAGTTATAACTGATCACGAATATATGACAGCTGTACTAGTACTAAATGTTTGGTATAATTTACAATCATATACTTTTGAATCACTCCGACGCCACACAGTTCTGACGCGAACTCCGTTCACTAGTATTGAGTTTCTGTTTTTGATCATCTACTTTTGCTGTTGGCTGTACTTGCGACAGAAGAAGAAAATAGTTTTGTAATCATGTCTATTGCGAAAGTATCTGATGAAAGTGTAAACAAACCTGTTCAGATCATTACTAAACAATCACTCATTACAGGGTATATAATATATTCAAACAATATTATTGTTTGAATAATAATATTACATATTACATTTTGATTTAAAAATCATCGACAAAAATGGAGGTAATAAAACAAACCTCAAGCCGTCAAATGACAGACATTTCAAGATCATTTAAAGTTAGAATTTCGGTTTTAAGTATTGAAATAAATTTAACTTAAATCAAAGCACTCAATTTATAAATGGCGCTTCAAAATGGCATCCAAAAGTACGTTTCCTTATACATTTGTTTGCATTTTCACCAAATAGTTCCGGAATAGACCATAGATGATATCCTGTTCTACTGACCCACAAACACCGCAGTACTGAGTGCCATGCACCTCTGGCCAGCGGCTCCGAAGGCGGCGCCAGCCAGCTGGTTGAGTGTGTGTTCTTTGTTAGCGTCGGGCATTATGACACCGTGGTTTTTAGCGCCCATGTTGCTTTGGACGCGCTTGCCTGGAACGATGAAAATGTTACAAAGCTTCGAACATTAGTAAAAATGGCGCATCTACACCATGAACCCGCCATTTATTTGGGCTCACCCTTTTGTGATCCATACAAGGAATAGATAAAAAGGATCAAGAGAGCAAGATAAGGTTTAAAATCTATAACTTTTTTTTGTTATGTCGTGTCTTATAAGTCATATTAAACACGACACGACATAATCACGATATAACATGGAAATTGCTACCGTTGCACCTTCAAGACTAGCAACGGATTAGCCTCTCTTTTAGTACAAAAACGATAGTATATTTATTCATTTGAATAGAGAGAAAGAGTCACTAACCCAATAGAAGTTCATCTATTAGGAGCCATTTGCTTATAAGAGTTCAACATTTATACAATTGTATTGTCGTTTCGCGAAAATTTTTCTTATAAACCTATGGGGTTCATATGACGTTTGTGGGGTTAATTTATCAAAGTTAAAGGGGAAACGCCAGATAGCAAAAAACGTTGGAAAATTTTAATTTCGCGGGCTACCCTGGAGCCTTCCCTTTAACTTTGATAAATGACTCTTTCTCTCTTTACAAAATAATGAATATATCTGGTTTTTGTACCAAAAGAAAGGCTAAACCGTTGCTAGTCTTGAAAGTTGTTTTCGTCGGCAGCAACTGCCATGTTGTAATACAATGCATAATTAAAATTACTAAGATATTTATTTATTAAACCTAATACACAGACCTAAGATTTTAAAAATATATACACAATACATAATTATACATATCAAACACATCCAATAACATATAATCATATTATTGAATTGCTACTTAGCCCTCTTCCTCTCTCCTAATGTTGCTGTGCCCGACAGGGTCCATATTGTTTTTTATTTTTTATTTTGATTACACCATCTATGAAATACATATGGAATGCAATAAAGATTTGAGTATTGAGTATTGTATCGTGGTTATAAAGTGTCGTAGGTAATAAGAGAAATAAGTTAAGATTTTAAACCTTATCTTGTTCTATAGATTCTTTTTTATCTACTCCTTGTATGGATCACAAAGGGCGGGTCCATATGAAAATGCCCCATACCTGCAGCGGAAGCCCTCGTGTAGATATGTTTGCCGGCCGCGTCGCCGCCGACGAACGAGACCGCCTTAATGTCAGGGTGGTCGCAGATGAAGTTCACGGGGTCGTGGGTACCGTGGATTACCTGGAACGTTTTAATGTCACATAACATCACGCTTTGTTACCTCGAAGGTTAGGGCAGAGGTGTATGAATAAATGTTTAAGTCCCATGTAATAGGGGATAAGCCTATTGCCATCAACCTGACGCGAATCTAGACTCCGGGCTGTCACTGAGAACAAGTATATACTGGGTGTAACCGAAAGGGTATGTACATACATAAGGATATGCTACAGACCACCAAACTGAACAACTTTTACTATGGGACCAATTCCTAAAATCAACTGTTCTATACATTTTTCAACACCACTAAGCCTGACCTAGGAATCGAAACCAGGACCTCATGTTCACAGTAGCGCTTGCGACCACATGACCAACGAGGCAGTCTCTCTTATCATTAAAATTAGGTCATATTATATCTTATATATATGAAGGCACAAGTTAACTATGTTTGTTTTACATCTGCTATCTGGAGATCGATATGTTGAGTTATCATCTATTAGAGATCAGTGTTATCGCAGACTAAGCTTGGTCAGCTATCATCAAGTTTGAATCAAGCTAGATGCTATAAACGGTGTAAACGACATGAACTACGAGACTACATAAATCACCTCCTATTAGAGTGTGCTTAAATTGCCCACACCTTCGTTTTCGCCACTTCGACAGTTTTGTAATATGACTGAAGGGTCATTTTCCTTTGCAATGCATGTGTAAGTTTATAATAATCAAGAAATATTAAGTTTAACAACACCGGGTAATTCCCCAACCTCATTTAACAACTGGAAAGTTGCGTCGGGGTCGCATTCTGAAGGCCTGATGATTCTCGTGTTACCAATGGAAAGTGAGGGTGGGAACCACACCCTTGTGTTACCCTATCATCACGGGAAAGTTGAAGGCAGATGAAGAAGTAACTAATACTAACGTTAACAAGACCAGGCGGTGCCCCAGCCTCGTTGAGCAGCTCCATCATCATGAGGGTCGCGCCGGGATCCTGTTCCGAAGGCTTGATGATGCACGTGTTGCCAGTCGCCAGTGCGGGCGGGAACATCCACAGGGGAATCATCACGGGGAAGTTGAAGGCAGCCACACCTTGTAAATTAGAATTGTATTTTTTAACTTAGCAACTATCGATGTACGGTGGCCAACGGATCAAGTTACACCAAACTGAAAAAAATCTCCAAACGATTTTAAACCTTAAAACCTATTGAGAACATTTGGTAGTTTGAGAAAATTCGAATATTAATGGGACATCACAGGCTTTTTAGTAAAGAAAAAGTTTAGTTTAGTCATAATAAGATGATCTGTTACCTGCGCCAAGCAGGGGCGGATTGCTATTAAATAATAAAATTGTGTAGGTACTATTAAGTGCATTTGGCCTAAGAGATAATATTGCGTAGGAAATATAACCCTTTGTTGTTAGTGTAGATTACATGTGACGTAGTTAGTAAATAATCATAAATCATAATATTATTTACATAAATTGTGTTATTATAATTCTTAACAACGGCCAGTTACATTTGTTGTGTCAGCCGTCTTGATCTGCATTAAATTAAAATGTCTGTGCTTATCTCTATATGATGTCTCTCTCTACCTGTTTATGTACCTATTTTATTCATTATCCTCAATGTTTTGTATGTGCCTGCTCTTTAAAGCAACTACCATATAATCTCTTCACCACCCTTGGTTGACTCGTGAGAATGCCTAAGGCATTAAGTCCGCCTTTATACCTTTATTGTGTGCGAAAAATTTATATAAATAAATAAATATAAAACAATATCAATACCCGCCGTTTGTCCCGCATAGATCTTTTAAACTTCACAACGGATTTTAACGCGAGAGTGAATCAAGAATTTATTCCTAAAGTTTAACTAGCTTTCGGCCGCGGCTTCGCCCGCACGATAGTATCTAAATTGCATCCGTCCGAAGCCGCGGCAAGTCGCTAGTAACAAATAAGATAAATAATGATGACGTATAATCGTCGTCTAATAAATCGTAATTATACTTATTATTTAATCACGCTTTGTTATCTTGTTTGTGATATTTATTATTTTGTTTCTCATAGCACTTAGCAGTAATATCAGTAACTATTACGATATCTATCTATTAATCACATGATTATTATGTAAATGTAAAATCACTTTTATCTTTCAAATGGAATAAAATTTTAAATCGACAAAATTATTAGCTATTTTCATTTTGTCTGATTACCTGGTAAAATAGTTTAGTATCCAGCCAAAAAAACGTGCAAAAACGGTTAAAAACAATAAAAAACCTACTCATTTTGCTAGTTTTTCATTTAATACGTTTTCTGTTAGTCATCTGCCGAGCCTTTTCCCAACTAATAAGTTGGCTTCCAGTCTAACCGGACTCAGTTGAATACCTACCAGTATTTTACATAGCGACTGCCTATCTGACCTCCATAACCTAGTAACTGGGTAGTACGATACCCCTTGGTAAGACTGGTTGTCAGACTTTCGGGATTCTGACGACCCGTAACGACTATCAAAGATCCACAAATATTAAACATATTTTTTTTTTCAATATGTTAAATATCACTTACCTCCAACAACGCCCAAGGGTACTTTGTAGCTGTGTGTGTCCATGTCCTTAGCGATGTTTTGGATGCAGTCACCCAGCTGAAGAGTTGTGATGCTGCAGCTGTTCTCCACTGACTCTGAAGATGAAACGATGAGAGCGTTTTAGAATCAAATGTCGTTGTCGTCTTTTGAAACAACTAGAATCAATTATATATTTATTTATTTTATATTACAATGATGAATAAACAAGGATTTTTTAATTCGGGATTAAATAAAGAGTAAGTATTCAATTTTTTTTTCCAAGAATCTGACTAAAACAAGTTGAACACACAACTTCGTTTATTCAACTTTTTCTCAAGATTTTTTAAAAAGTAAGTATGACTTTAAGAAGCTATGTCTTCAATACAGGTCGCGGTGACGGATATAGTATTGCGTAGACTGAAGATTCAAGACGTCGACAGTTTCCCAAACGGCATGTACAACTATCATTTGATATACTCACGAATGCCTCTGAGAACATCGCCCTCAGCATCGGCAAGAGTCTTGCCCTGCTCTTCAGTGATTTTGACGGCAAGCTTACTCTGGTTCTCTCTCAACAGACGGGCGAATCTGTGAATTTAATATGATTGATGCTTATTTATAATATAACTTGTATTTACCTGTATATTTATTACGTGTATACCCTACCTACGTAGTTTTCATTGCATTGCATACTATATATACAAATACTATATATTACTACGATTAATTATACCTACTAATACAATAAATGTGATAGTTTAAACATGTTTAGATTTAGATGTTTGTTACTCAATCACGCGAAAACCGTTGAAATTATTTGGATGAAAATTGGTACTTACACAAATAGTTTATATCCTGGATTAACACATAGGATACTTTTTTTAAAACATATTTAGTTTTCGATATCATAATACAGAGGTTTTACTTAATTCTAAACCCGCCAAACTGTTTTATGCCAGTATTACGTTCCCGTGGGATAATTTCCGACATTCAAGCGGGCGAAGCCTCTGGCTGAAGCTACTCTTTAATAAAATGGCATTCTCACGCTGCGCTTAGCCATTCCGGAACTTTTCAGCCCCATCGAAGATCCGTTCTTAGAACGCGTCTTGTCCAGTGCACAGCCGACTTGGATTTGATTCTTCTCTTATACTGCTTCTATTTTACCTTGATATAATTTATTTAAGTAATTATCACTTGCTTAAAATCGGTTAAGGAAAACATCGTGAGGAAACCACCATGTCTGAGAGATATTTCTCAACGGCATGTGATGCTACGTCAGAGGCCCATGGGCAGCATTAAAACTCTGACACCAGGTTAGTCACTAGGTAACCACACGAAGAAGTAAACTAGTACATACCTGAACATGAGCTGTTGTCTGGTCATTATGGTGCTCTGACTCCATGACTTGTATGCGTTCCTGGCTGATTCCAACGCTGAGTTTAACTCGGCTTGAGTCGCTTCTGGTACCCTGAAAGTAAATAATAATACATATCATTGAACATCATCAAGTATACATTTTGTGACATCTGGCCTGTTATCTTTAACTTATCACAAAGATAATCATCATCTGCCTAGCTTTTTCCCAACTATGTTGGGGTTGGCTTCCAGTCTAACCGAATGCAGCTGAATACCAGTATTTTACATGGAGCAAATGCCTATCTGACTTCCACAACCCAGTAACTGGGCAATACGGGACCAACAGCTTAACGAGCTTTCCGAGGCACGGAGGAGTCTCGTTATGTAAAGATGGTACCCTTTCCACAGCCAACCCCGGCAAGCGTGGCTTAACCTGATGGATCGACCTGAGCAGCTGTTAGTACTTAGCCAAGAACTCAGCCACACACTTATCACAAAGATAAGTGAGCTAAAAATAAGAATCCATTAAGAATAAACATGAGTAACGATGAATGAATTCTTTGATGAAAACGTTTCGTTTGCTAGCCACTATTAACCTTTTGAACGCTATAGTCACATAAATACGTGTCAAGCAAGCGTATGCCCTGTACGCAATCGACACAAATATGTGACAATGCGGGTAGATACACTATAACACGAAATAAACAATTAAATCATTACCTTGGTATGTGTTTATATTGACATCTTAAAAATAGAAGACGCCATGGGTATTAGGAAAATCATGACAACAAGAAGAAATAAAGGACCATGCAAAAGATTGTATGGGCGCTGTCCCAACCCACCAACAGACATGGCACTTGTTTCAATATTATTATGAAGTCTCATAAAAACACAAATAACAATTTTTAGTCCGTAAATATAATATGCGGTAATAAAAAAAAAAAAGTTTTTACTTTAAAAAAAAGGGTGTATTTTTTTTAAATAACCTTGTTTTAGACATTTTACCATAGACAATTGTTTAACTAAACACGTTAGGTTTGAATAACTCCGAAGAAGATATTGTATTGTATTTTTTACAATTAACTGTACCAAAAAGTGTGTACAAAAATTATTTTTTTGCGCGATACCCCCATGACTTACGGCGATGTCGTCATAATAAAAAATGATCACGATGCCAAGATGAATTATTTGAAATAAGTTTGAAATCTGTTGGTGGTATGGGACGACTTTTTGCATGGTCCTTTGTAGCTTAGCGTGGATGCCATGCGCGTGCGTTTATGCTAACGTTCAAAAGGTTAAACGTCAATCTGAACATAAATACTGAGGTAGCTACAGGAAGACATAACGAGGTTTTTGCGACGAAACACCCAAAAGAAAAAAAAACGAAACTACGGTTAATTAGGAATCTACTGTAAGATCAATAAATCAATCTGCTTAGCATTTTCCTAACTATGTTGGGGTCGGCTTCCAGTCTAAATGCAGCTAAATACCAGTATTTTACATGGCGAGACTGCCTACCTGACCTCCATAACCCAGACAGTAACTGGGTAATACTATACCCATTGGTAAGACTGGCTGTAACATTTTAGGGTTTCTGACTATCTGTAACGACTGACAAAGATCCACGAATGACAGCCTGAATCAACGGCTTAACGTGCTTTGCGAGGCACGGAGGAGTCTCGTTATGTAAAGGTCACCCATCCACGGACTAACCCCGGCAACCGTAGCTTAACCTGATGGATCTATCCGTGCGGCTGTTAATACTTAGCCACGCACTTCCTATAGAAGTCTACTATAAGAATTTTACCAAAATATCAAATAAACCAAAAAAGAAGACTTATTACTTATGTATACCGTTACATAACTACTTAAGATAAAGCAATGACATACGTAATTATTCATGGACGCAAATAAAACGAGATAGCAACAATAAAACTGTGTTATCAGTAATCAAGTCATACATGAGGCCAGATTTCGCTTTACTGACAACAAATTAGTGCGGTAACTTTGATTAAGGTGTGTCGCTATGTCACAATTAACGAAACCAGCCAAACAATGCAATGATGTAATATAATTATATATTCAGAATGACAGTTCATTCGAATTTTCCTCCAGGAATAAATTATCTGTGGATAATGACTAACACAAATGCAAATTAGGATGTCTTTCTTTTCAACCTTAACTCTAACTTTATAGGGATTGGAAATAAATTGAATATAGAATTTATTAATAGTGTTGCAACATCACAACAGATACTGAGGTTGCCATTTGTTGACTGCAATAAAATATTATAATTTTATCAGCATGTGTATAAATATTATTAAAACCTTGTTGAGCCATTTCTAAGTAGAATCCAATAACACTAACTACAAGGGAATAGATTCCCTTGATCCCAATACATACTTTTCTTGTCACAACTTTTTACTGATCATGATTTTTGTGCAACTTTACAAGTTCACTTAAAAGTGTGGTAGCCACATTTTGTAAGTCTGTAGTAAGATCTGAACAAACAAACATAATTATGCAGAAAAAAGGGACACAAAGCTTTCTTCTTAGACAGTTGCTAAAAGTAAGGTTTCTTCAGTCATTATTAAAGATCTGTTAAGTGTCTAGCACAAACACTGCCACTATGTTTTGTGCCATTCTTAACTCAGTGCCTTCAAAACACATACGTGTTCATGGCAGTGTATTAGCTAGACAATGTAAAAAAAAGGCACTAATAACCAAATAAAAAAAGCATTTGTATTCATTGTATTTCCCCAAAAATTTGCAAAATAAGTCATATATCATTTTAATTACCTGCCAATGACTTCATTGGTGGCTGGGTTAGTGAGGTCAATCCAGTTGGTAGTCTTGGACTCCACATACTGTCCGTCAATGAACAACTTTGTGCTGGGGGCGGCACTGCTGTAGCTTCTACGCAGAACCAACTGAGACTGAACAAGGAAATATACTGCGTTAGAACAAAATGTAGACTGACTCGGCAAAGTAATTGATATTGATTGTTCTAGTATTACTATGTTTAAGCGGGATTTTCTAAATGGGTTACCGCTACCCTGGTACATAAAGGGCTAAGGAAGGAACATGAATGGGTTTTAGTCAGTAAGAATTTGATACTCCCTTCCACTCTATCCAGAGCGGGAGAGGTCATTTGATGATTTCTCACCCTCAAAAAAAAAAACAGGTATTGCTATGTTGTTGTGAATACTTAATTATAGACATTACAAATACTTCATTGATGCACTGTGTTATTTTACGTGATCTATATATTTTGTTCTGCATCATGCATGCAATGATTTGCTCACCATTTCTTATAGAATGGTTTTAATTGTTTAATATATTCTGTAACACTATTGAGCTAGAACTTTCCATTACACAGTTTACTGTAAAGAATATATTTCAAACTTGAAATTAAACCATTCAACCATTTTTTCATAATTGATTATTAGAGCAATGCAATTAATTATAATTATAATTCGTTTTTTTTTACATAATTATTGAGCATTTTTTTACTACCTAAATACATCCTCTGCTGAACCAAAGTACTCGTCAATGTGGGTTGAGAAACTGCAGCAAAGAAATATTCAACAACTTGACAGCTTGATTGCTTATGCAGTCGGCATATTGTTTACACCAAAAAATATACTTCTGCTCATCCTCTTGACATACTTACACATCAATATTGCGTAAACCCAATGAAATTTTCAAAAGTGAATAATTGAAAGATGTGTTGAAACTAGAACATCAACATTCAACTGCGCAACAGCCTATCTGTATCAGTTATAAATAATGTAGCCAGTTTAAATACCAAATTATGTGAATGTATAAACCCTCTTTGTTTGTCTATAAAACAGCTACTTACTGTCAGTAAAAGGGAAAAGAAAAATCTAGTACGAGATACTGAAACTATTCTTGTATCATATTAATCTTTCAAGAAAAAGCATACAAAATATTTACCTAAAATGATTGACTATGACTACCATAAAGAAAGCTTTAAAATTTAATAAAGACAAAACAAGCAAAATATATGTAGGTAATATTAATATCTGATACACAACATAAATAGCAAGGCATACATTATGATAATAAATGCATACTACATAGTGCTAACACTTTTATTTTTTAGTTATGAATACTGGTACCTAGGTACTGTAATTCCTTTCCCATAATTTATTATACCGGTCAGAGCAGTTCTTGTTTAAATATTTATAAGCCGATAACGTGACTGCGCACAACGTGCGGCGTATAATACACACGTTGAATTAATAATAGCTATCTATGAATAAAAACAAAAATTAAACTTACTTCAGTTTTCAATAACTTCAGAATAGCAGAGGCCATGGTGTTTTTTTTTGTTATTCTATCCTGCTAAAGATAACCAGCAAGATCTGGGAGCGGCCTTTAGACGTGAAGGGGGCAAAGCCAACTGATTAAAATACATTTATCTGGCCTTGAATTGATAAACTTGAATTTACTTGTAGTCATGTATTATTGCAAAGTTCATGTTTTGATTTCGGTTAAATAATTTGACAGTAACGCTCGGTTTTACCAAGTTTAATGTATAACCTAACTTTTTAATGAGTATTCGTATTTTAAAACATTTTGAATATTAATGACTAGTGTTTATTATTAACGAACATTTCGGCTTTAACATTTAAGCTTTATGAAGTAAATATTAAATGAAACAGTAAACTGAATTATGATGAATCCTGAAAAACTTGTCTTGCCTTTGGAATGGAACACAATAATTTTTCTTTGACATTGACTGACATTCGTAAAATTGACGTTTATGACATTTAAACAAGTGTGTTACCCGTAATGACCTATATAAAAATACTTCAAGAACAAAATACTTTTATGAATAAATAATTATTGAGGATATAAACAAAATTAGACTATACACAACTAAAACAGACTGTTATGTATGAATAGTCATATTTTAGTAGTTTATCATGCATTACTAGCAACTTTTCCATACGTGATAAAGCGGGAAATTAATTATACCATTCATTAAAAGAGGGCGCTACTAGTAACAAACTCGTGCAAACCTATCATTTTTACTATACCTAAACCGTCTTTTTTTACCGACAAAATAATGCCCATAATATTTAAATCTATTAAAATATACAAAAAAACACAGTTCGCGTACTGTCTTTGGCATAAAAAATCTTTTTTCATTCACAAGTAGGCACCTACTGTGTCACTACACCGCCTTCGAACTTCGAAGTGAAGAGGACTAATTCTCAAAATATATTTAAGTATGGTGTTAGGAAACTAAACAAGCATAAAGACATGCTACTAAATGTACAATATTGTTATTATTTTTGAAGCACGTTTTGCATCCGGTGGGGTTGTCAGGGTGGTCACAAAGACCCCGTTGATTGCTGGCTGGAGCACAGCGGTCCACTGTGTTGATAAACCAACACTTGATCAAACAGAGACATAGTAGCTCTTCTGTACGAGGTATTTATGTATTATAAACATATTTTCTACATACATTTATGCGACAGTTGGTATAGGTGGAGTTACTTATAACAATGTTTAGGTATCTTACCTACGAATACTACATACGACTGAAAAAAATCGCTTTAAAGATTCTGCATCCTGCACGCATCAATTTCCGAACCTTAGGACCAACCTAAGGTAAGCAGTAAACTTGTAAACTAGGTATGCACTATACTTATAATTTGTTATTGAAAGGAAATTGTATACCTTAGTACTATAATCACGCGGATTGGCAACTCAACCTTTATTAGGTGCAGTAATAAAATGGTACTTATCTATAAACAAATAAAGAAGATTGAATGTCTGTTTGTAATGACAAAATAACAACGTTTTAGGTACCAAATGTACATGAAAGTATATACAATATCTACTTTTTTTTAAGGCTGGTTCATCAAAGGCTCCTCCCGGTCTGGGTGGAGCGGAAGGGAGTGTCAGACTCCTTGCTGACTAAAACCCATCATGTTCCTTTCTCAGCCCTTTATGTTCCGGTAGCGGTAACCCTTTCAGACAATCCCGCTGAAAATCATTCATCCTCTGATTTACTTACGGCAAATCAATTTTCTGTAAACCCAAAAATGACTGATAGATAACACATATCAATATTCATTCATCCAACGACTACGTTTGCTGAGGCACGTAGGTAGTTTAATAAGCTGATCTAGGCACATAAGGAAAATACATAATTGGTTATGTAAATGTCTAGCTGCCGGTGTTCCAGTGGAAAAGATCATTCAATGCAACGTGGAGGCGCACGTAGGTAGCCTGATAAGGGGGTCAACGACCGGCCTATCGGTCATGCACACAACGACTTACCGGAGCGAATGAGTCTACACACACATGTGCTGTAAGTGAAATGACTGATTGAAAATGCGGATGAAAATTTAATATCGTAAAGCAGTTTCCATGCGCTGCTTATGGCCGTGATAAAATAACCAACGTTAAACAGATTCGAAATAAAAACTCATTAGAAGCTTATAGCTGCGTGACATGTTACGTACCTACCAATGATTCATTTTCAACTTGTAACGAGACAAAGAAAAAACGTTTTATCTATACTATAATATTATAAAGAGGAAAACTTTGTTTGTTTGTTTGGTTGTAATGAATAGGCTCAAAAACTACTGGACCGATTTTAAAAATTCTTTCACCGTTGGAAAGCTTAGTTTTCTAGGAGTAACATAGGCTACTTTTTATCCCGGGAAAAATAACGGGTCCCACGGGAAAGACCACGGGAGCGAAGCCGCGGGCAAAGTGCTAGTAACTTATAAAGAGCAACGTAAATCGTGAAGAACACGTTCGCTTTAAAAAAATGGTACTACCATTTGAGTAGGAAGAAACCCAACTTACCTTGGGTAAACAAGAACACGTGCTATTTTTAAATCAATAAAACAATACCTCATTACACAAAATCAAAGCGCGGTTAAAAAAGAATCAAATAAACCTAGCTTTACCTTTCTTTTGAACTATCTACGGTTGGCGTTGACTGACAAATGGATTAATCTGTAGCTAGTTTAAACAAAGAAACGAAATCGTTCTGAAAACATGCCACTGTTAGGGAATATATCGCATCGCATTTGACTGGCTGTGTGTTTTCAGTAAAATAGGTTATATTACGTACGTGGTGCGTGTGTAAATCTGACAATCAGCAATGCTGTTGCGCTGCATTGGTTTCGCTACTACAGCTGAACATAAACTATTTTATCTCACTTTATTATTTCACGGGTATAAATCAATTTAGACGCAAGGCATATTAAAATGTTTACGAGCCTAGCTATAATAGTGTACCTGCAGATCTGTCTTCTGGGTAATATGCTGAGAAGCCAAACTGCATTCAAGTTTCTGATCGGATATATACTACTTTTTACGTTTAGGATAAATTTTGAAAGAAAAGAGATATGAAGACCTCGAAGTCATACTGTCTGCAGAAGCTAAATAATCGGTTATTTTAACTGATCATAAATTGTGTCATCAAGTGTTAGGTACGGGCGGCACTACCGGGTACATCCCAGTAGACTACGAAATTAATGTTAAGACAAAACCCGGAAATCCGTAATACGTTTAGGTTACGGGTATTCCCAATAAGATGTCAGAAACGACAGTCTCAACGTGTTAAACGTGTAATTTCCAATTAATTAAACAAAAGCATATTTGACTGAAGGAAACTGGATCATGAGTAAGTCTGAAATATTCGCCAAACAAACAAGGAATATAGGAAATGAAGGAAGGAAGGAAAATATAATTAAGTTTGATGTTGCACTTCTTTCCAATAACTACAGGTAGGTAATAACATACACATACAAAAATGTTGGAAACATTCTAATAATGGGAAAAGTGTACATGTGGTTGGGGAATCCATACTACATTTCAATCGCCTGTTTTAATTAAAACATGTTTCATTAAAGGTTTAGTACAGACGCCAGCACATAAAGCTATCCCTAACTGTCAAATTTTCTCAATTAAAAATGAACCTTATGTCTTTGCAATAAAGTTGAAATACTATCAAAGAAATTTGACAGATTGTGGTAACTTGATGTGCTGGCGTCTGTACATGGGTATACAATAGATGTGACTGTTATGTGCATATCTCTCGATAAGGGAATCAATGCTTTAATTACATTATGCGCTTAGGTATATTGCGCAAGTACTAATTATTGATGTAAACAATACAATAAATATGACAATGTTTGTGAAATATCACGTAAACACAACTTCTACGTAGTTGTCATACTTGTATGTCATTGATAATCGACTATTAATACAAATAATGTCATTTGCAAATGAATTTCATGTTCTGAACTGAACTTTGTCCTTGTGTCGGGTATGCACATAGCCTATATTGGGTGTAACCGAAAGGTTATAAACATACAAAAGGATATGCTACAGACCACCAAACTGAACAACTTTTACTATGGGACTAAGTCCGAAATTGAGAAAAAAAATCAGCTGTTCCCTACATTTCGACGAGTCACGTGACCAAAATGTTTAGAATAGCTGTTTTTTTTTTGCGATTTCGGATTTGATCCATTAGTAAAAGTTGTTCAGTTTGGTAGTCTGTATCATATGCTTTTGCATGTAGATATCCTTTCCGTTCCAGCCTGCATATATTTTTTCTAATTTTCTTGATCTTATCGAATCCTCTGTATGAAAAATGTCATATCAGTTAGTAAAAACTTAATGACTTAAATAAAATTAATTAAAAAGTGCCAATAACAACATAAACAAGCAATGTTCATAAACTATTAGCAGACATACCGCAGCCAATACCTACTTTGTTCGAAACTTGTAATCTCTATGTCTACCACACAAATTATTACCTCATTAGAATAATGAATTTCTCGACAACATTGTTAAGGACTCCCGGGATACATTAGGTCAAGGAGATAACCTCTCCCGTCTGGTCTGCAGGTATTTTCAATTCATACCAACTTTGTATGCAGACTCGATTCATCACGATTATCATGCAAATATTTTTACAGTACATACGTACCTACTTGGTTGTTTGAAAGATAACACATCGAACGTTTGAATCAACAGCTTGTTTTGTTGTTGTGCTTTATTTTTAAGTATAGCGTCATGCTTGGGATTACGTTCTTGCTTACTGCGTACTACGAAGCTATGTTTTTCGGATAAAAAATGAGCTGATGAGTACGCTCACGTACGTTGAACTACATACCGTGGATCGACCGCGATATTCTATCTATACGAATCAGTCATGCAAACGAAAGAACATAAACTGAAGCTAAATCACTACATAGTCTATAGCAAAGTCGCTTCCCGCGTCCTTTTTTTTTTTTTAAGGGAAATCATCCAATGACTGCTCCCGCTCTATGTCTGTATGTATGCTTAGATCTTTAAAACTACACAACGGATTTTGATGCAGTTTTTTTAATAAATAGAGTGATTCAAGAGGAATATTTATATGTATAATAACATGCAATTTCCGTCATCCACGCGGGCGAAGCCGCGGGCAGAAGCTAGTATTCAATAATGTCAGACTCTTATCATCAGTTTCTTGTTTTTTGCAGCAGTTATGAACTTACTCAAAGTCAAAGTCAAAACATTTATTTCAAATAGGCACAAAAATGGCACTTTTGAACGTCAAAATGAACAAGAAATAGAATTGATTCTAGAAAAAAAAATAGAATAAATGTATGTTGATGGATGGTGAGGGAGTTGTAAAGAGAGAAAAGATTATGGATTGTGTAATATGAAAAAAAGGGAGTGTATGATAGCGTGACAGGTCAAATGTCACACATTCGCAGGACAAAATGGAAGAAAATAAAATATGTTGTGCCTACCCCATGTAAAATGGGGTAAGGGCAAGCAGTTGTTAGCGGGATTGTCCGAAAGGGTTACCGCTACCCCGGAACATAAAAGGCTAAGGAAGGAACATGGATGGGGTTTAGTCAGTAAGAGTCTGACACTCCGTTCCGCTCTACCCAGAGCAGTAGGGGTCATTTGATGATTTCCCACCCTCAAAAAAAAAAGGCAAGCAGTTAAGCAGTATGCATGTACCATTCTTTATCATCAAGAACGTGATGCGTCTCCTGAAAAATACCGGTTGGTTTTTAGTATACTTCTCTTAGCACTGCAAGGTACATCATGTCTCATCCTTTATCCAACTACGTTAGTGTCCGTTTCCAGCTGGTATTGCAGCTGTACCTACTTGTAGAAATTTGACAATCGTTACAACCCTGAAAATTGTTCTTACTAAGGGGTATAGTGTCCCATACCTCGGGTATAGCGGTCAGAATCGCAATCGCGCCATTTCTAATACTGGCATTCGGCTGCAGCATACGGTTTGACTAGCATTTGTTAGCACGAGGTTGCAGGCCAAAAAGACTCGACCCGTCAACATTACACTCGTTATTTTCTACAACATTGCATTTAGTTTTTCAGCTCTTGGATGTACTAAACTAAAAATAATATTGTTTATAAGTTCGAGGCCTTTGTCCTTTAGAAATAGAATAGAAATACCTACAATATTATTCACTCTAATCATACTATCAGCATACTTAATAAATTTCTTCAACTTTGTACGATTAGAATAGAAATAAATTATTATTCGATAAATAGGTACGAAGTATCTAGAGATGAATGACCTTAAGCGTTGCCAAGGCAACTTGATTCACTATTACTGTCAGTTGTTATGTTTAATAGGTTGTCATAACATCAAATTATTTGCATAAATTAGCAAGCTGCAGGCGAGAAGAGTAATAATTTGTAAAAACAAAAAACTTGCAATGTAATTGTTTGTGACCAAATATTAGCATATCTCCTACGATTGTGGTAGTATGTACAAAAATGAAAGTCTTTGTCTACAATAATAGATAAATACGTATAAAAACAATGCCATAAATATTATTCAACCAAGATCCTAGTGATAGATTGTACTACGTCTGTATTTACCTACCGATGATCTTTATGAAACATTTTAGTTCTTATGTGTTACAAAATGAGCGGGTTTTGTAGATAACGTGGTATCATCTCATTAGGTTCTAGGTACTTGAGACTTTGACTGATACTGTGCGTGAGGCAGCCACTTGATAACATTGTTTTAAATACACAATAAACATACGTATCCGCTTCTTAACTTGCGTTGATTCATTTTCATTATAATTATACGTACCGTTCGTGAATCAAATTCTTCGCTAAATTTCTATGGAACTTGCTCCGAACACAGTTTACACAACTGATAATTTCTCATGTTGATTTAAACATAATGTTTTAGGAATTTTATGTTAAATTAACTCCGTATGAAATTATGAATATTCAAATGATTCAGAATGGTATTTGGTGATATTTCGTAATTATTTAGCTGTTTTTATAAATGTCAAAATAATTATAGAGGATCGATTCTAAGAAAACATTCAAAGAATTAACGAACCAAGATTAATCGTCTTTGTTTTGAGATTGGTCTGCCTTTATAATATTATGTCCTAGATTACTGTCTACGTGCCAACAAATTACAAGGATAGCAAGCTACAAGCAATAATATCCACCAGGATAATAGACATATTTATTTTTTCATTCCGAAGTTTCTCTACCATTCGGGTCCAATTTAAGTCTCCACACGATGACACAAATAACGTATGTCTTAAAATCAACAAACTTTTAAGTACCTACCTAAACAGCGGCGGTAAACCTTTTGGAAGATTCAGTACTTCCAATACGTGTGTATAAAACTCATAATTCTACGGAATACCACCTAATAATACAACAAAATGTTATTTAAACACGATCTAGTCAGTCGTTGAATTTTCCGAGAACTCAATGATTCATAGGTACAGTGCACTGTTCCATGCAAATCATCTTCCTACATTGAGACTAGCGGAAATAACTATAGCAGAGCAACTTTTCGCTGTAGACGCTGCTGAACCAAGCAATTTCAGGCGCAACAAAGTTTTAACATACTGAAGTTAGGAAAATAATATAAGGGCCGTAAACGCAGTTTCTCATCCAAATATCGGATATCATCCGTACTTCCGTTTTCCGTAATGTTAAATTAACATAAAATGTTAACGTCACAGCATTCAGCAGTAATCCTATAGAGCGATCTCGTAATTGGTGCGCAAACGCATATCAACGCACAATCTAAACGCAGTAGGTACATTCTCTATTTGAGAGCTAGGTCAACGCACGCTGTATCGCTCATTTAGCTATAAACAAAGTTTATCGAACGCACACGCACAACACAATGGCACTGAGCGACATTAAAATCACCAACAGTGCCTACAGTCACCACACAACACATGGTAATTTTCAGAGCGTGGGTAGGTACTTACAATTAGCGTACACAAGTATATAATTTTTTAAAAGGGTCTTTTAAAGAGATTTTGTTGATATAACTAGGTATTTTTGAAGAGTATTTAAGAATGCACAATTAAGTTATTTCTTGTTAATTTTTGTATTTCTTGTTAATTTTTGACGTTCAAAAGTGCCTTTCTTGGGCCTATTTGAAATAAATGTTTTGACTTTGACTTTGACTTTGACTTAAGTATCGATGAAATCTACTTATTCTAGACTAGCTGCTCTCGCGCGGTTTCCCCCGCTGCTGCTCGCTTATTGGTCGTAGCGTGTTGTTACATAGCCTTCCTCGACAAATAGACTATCCAACACAAAAATATTTTTTCAATTCAGACCAGTAGTTAAGCGCTTTCAAACAATCAAACTCTTCAGCTTTATAATATTAGTATAGATCATAATAATTATTATGACGTGTCATGTGGTCTCAGTTTCAGTCATCAGCCCCACGCACGAGTTCGCCCCAGAGGATTTATTTTATTTCCTTGTTTAACTCTCTGAACGGCGACGCGTGTAAGATAAGCTATGAAAAAATATCCAATAACCAAACCTTATCAAGGAAAAACTAGCCTCACTCGACCTCTTTATCAGTATCTTTAAAAGAAATTTTGAATTTAAAATACATGCAATAATTTTAATGACAAAGATTACAAAGCCGATGACGGAAGTATATAAATGTTGACCGATAACAACCTATTTTGTTGTAGACTTTTTAAAAACAACACTTGAGCTATGTACCGCGGTACTTACGTTGTTGTGGCACATAATTCATTACTAAATTAATACAAGTGGTAGAACAAATGGTGAACACTTGAGTAAATATCCGTACTGTCCTCAATTTGATACCTGACTACCACTTGTGCCTGTACCTACCGCTACTGCAATTATTAGGTGAACAAAACATGCTGTCTGACCGGAATTTGATACTTTTTACCAATACAATGCATTCCTAAAAAGCTGGTGCGCCTCGAATTTGGAAATATACCTTTAGCACCTGCTTTTTTAACATCTTCTGATATCGAAAACCGGTAAATTGGCGCCGTTTAGTTAAATTTAGATTTGGTGGAACCCGTCGAACGAGAACTAAAAGCTGCACCTACAACAAATCGAGTTGTAAGCTTAGAACATGGATTCTGACACTTAAATGATATATCTCTACGAACCCTGCCATAAACAATGTCTTGGTAACGTTCTACTTCGTTTAATTTATCATTGATATTAAATACTTAACAATAAGCAGTAGGCACCTACCACCTACCACACACTACCACCACAGTTGACCATTATTACGTTCAATCAAAGGGTCTGTGTGTTTGCTTATAGAAATGAAGTGACACAGGTGTTCCCTCCTATTTAGACACTGCATACCATTTCCTAATGTTGCGATGTTT
Source organism: Hyppa rectilinea (assembly GCA_951799385.1). Classification (NCBI taxonomy): domain Eukaryota; kingdom Metazoa; phylum Arthropoda; class Insecta; order Lepidoptera; family Noctuidae; genus Hyppa; species Hyppa rectilinea. Next base: position 9,792,087 of record OX637314.1, read on the forward strand.
GTCTCGAACAAACACATTCACATTTTATTATGTCATGCTGACATTTGGTTTCGTTTGTTCTACGGGAATCCACGCTATGTATATTCATTTCTTTCACTGCATATAAGTTTCCTCATTCTTCACCTGTACATAAGTACACAGTGAATCATAATGTCTAACTGATGAAATTACCATAAAACAACGGATTGCTCATTTTACTAGACGGTTAGCCTTGAATGTTCAAATTGAAGTTTCTAGAAATTTCAATTTTAAATCGTTGATTTGACCCCTTGTTATTTAATGAACTATAATGCCATTATCATGACTGGTCGAACAATAATCTTTTATTTTTGATAAATCATCGGTAAAAGTCGTTAGGGCCGGGACACACGATAACCACACCACATCGCAGAGACAAAATGTGGTGAAGCTTGGAATAGTGTCGCTGCAGATTCTTGCAGATGCGTGGTAGTAACTACAAAATTTCGATGTGGTTGTGTTGTCCCTTGTAATTGCGATGTAGTTGCGATGTGACTGCGACGTGTCGCTTTAATGTGGTCGGTATCGCCCACACGGTTTATTTTGACGGCCAATGTGATCCGTGTTAATTGACTATTAATTTTCATACAAAATAGCGTGCGTCCACGTGGTGTTCGTGTGATGTGATTGCGGTTGTGGTACATGTGATCGGGCCCTTATATGCTATCTTATCAATACTTAATTATGACTAAACAAATGAACGTCTTTGTTTAGAAGGAGTTCGATACTTTGACTAAACTCGGTGATTGCAACTAGCAAGATGTCGTCACATCGCGTTCTGTTAGAACTAACAATTCATGACCTAAGACTTCACAACGTAACGGATAAAGTAACGCTGAAATTGCAGATAACTTGTTATAATTTCATAATATTGCGTAAGTAAATTGTGATCAATGTTGCAATTACAACTATCATTACATGATACAATCGTAATTAACGATGATTGCGTGTTATCTTAGTTGCGTGTGCGCAGGGGACCACGGAACCACCGCGAAACACATTTTGTGATGTTTTGTGTCTTGTTTGACAATACAATACATATATAGAGGCACCGGAAATAATCACTACATAAAGCAAAGTCGCTTCCCGCGTCCTGTATGTATTCTTAGATCTTTAAAACTTCGCAACGGATTTTGATGAAGTTTTTTTTAATAGATAGAGTGATTCAAGAGAAAGATTTATATGTATAATTTGTCGACATATTATGCGGGCGAAGCTAGCGGAAGCTAGTAATAAATATTACAAAATAATTGAGTCACTTCTCATTGAATTGAACATAAGACCTACATTCTGTAATTTCTTCAGACGTATAATTCCCCAATAACCATGTTAATGGAAGGAAATAGGTATTGAGACAATTCGAGTACACTTGTCTCGAGATTACCGTTATCGGCTAGAATTATTATCACTATCAATAAAAGCACACAACAAATTTTCCTTCACGCATCTGACGATGGGTGAATCATTTATTACAATAATTAAAAAGACAATGTTTTCTTTCAATGTCTGTGGAGCTCGTGGCTAACATCCGCATAGGTCGACCCATCAGGTTTAGCTACACTTGCCGGGGTTGGCCGTGGATGGGTGACCATCTTTACATACCGAGACTCCTCCGTGTCCCGGAAAGCACGTTAAGTCCCGTCTTTCATTTGTACATTTTTGACAGTTGCCAGAAGCCCGAAAATCTGACACTACTGGGTTGTAGAGGTCAGATAGGCAGTCGCTCCTTTTAAAATACTGGTATTCAGCTGCATCCGGTTAGACTGGAAGCCGACCCCAACATAGTTGGGAAAAGGCTAGGCAGATTGATTATTTTCTTTCAATGTTCAGACCATTTCAGTGCATTGATGAAAACAATGAAACTTTAATTGTAACTTGTTATCCAATGTATTTAAAAATCTGCATGGTAATGTCTTTCTTTTGCGTTCTTAGTTTTGTTTTTATAAAGATGTAGTCATAATATGGAAAAAGTAATGCACAACAAGAAATATTGTCTATCACACTAATATTTGTGATACTTGTCGTCCCGGCGGGCGATGCCGCTGGCAGAAGCTAGTACAAAAAAAAAAGAAAACTGAAATGTGAATTTCATTTTATGAAAGTAATAAGGTATCTTTTTTTCTTCAATCGGTCCATCATTACTGGGTATCGTGGCCACTGGTCCCGTTAAGTAAACCAACTGCCTCCATCGACTACGGTCCGAAGATGTCAACTCCAGCTTTTGCTAAAGGACGTAGTTTCTTTTACTTATTTTTTTTTTTTTGAGGGTGGGAAATCATCCATTGGCTTCTCCCGCTCTGGGTGGAGTGGAAGGGAGCTTTTACTTGACCAGACCATCGTGTTGGTGACCGGCCTCGTGCTCTCTTTGGTATTCTCAACAATGACCAGTTCTTCAAGGCTCCCCTTTCCAATATGCCGTAGGTACCCTTAATGCACGCTATCTGGTAGCAACAAGTCTGCTGAAAGTACGCGCCGGAGTATCTGCGTGTTTATGTTTTCTATTAAAATGAGGGCATTTTAATAGAAAACATAAAGACGCAGATACTCCGGCGCGTACTTTCAGCAGACTTTTCTGCTAGTTTTGTGCCTCAGACCGTAGAGGGTAATGGCTTTCTATCTTGAAGTGGGTCCCTGAAATTATGTCACAAAATACTTAGATAATAACAATCACAATTGATACTTGTTCATTATTTTTAGCGAAATATATCTGATAACTTGCTATGTGGGTTACTGCTGTTGAAGATAGCTGGCCGGGCGACGATAATGTTGGTTTTATTGCAAGTATACCTACAAGTATACCTGCAAGTATACCTTGGTGCTTACTTTCATACATGCATACAATACGGGTTTTTTTTGTTTTGACGGTGGGAAATCATCCAATGACTTCTCCCGCTCTGGGTGGAGCGGAAGGGAGTGTCAGACTCTTACTGACTAAAATCCATCCATGTTCCTTCCTTAGCCCTTTATGTTCCGGGGTAGGTAACCCTTTCGGACAATCCCGCTTATCCGGCAGGATTGGCCCTAACGGGCCCCTCCATATGCGGACATCTCTTTGAGGCGCGCGTCCAGCACGGGCCTGGTCCTGATCGGACGGTAAGCCACCCATTACTTACTCACCGCCCGCAGGCCCGATACAATACTGTCTGGTGCATACTTTCTGATCCTTGGGTAATTTAGTTGATTTTCTGATGACGTTTTAGAAAAGAAATTTCAAAATAGAGCGTTGCTTTAAAAAGAGTGTCTTATAACCTGAAAAACAAAAATCTCCTCAGTGAGCCGTCATCTCAGTAGTCTTTCTTTCAGTAACAGGTTTGGACAAGCCCTAAGAAAAGAACTTGGCTAAGGTCGTGATTAATGTTTTGCCGGTAGGTTTATGTGCTACGCATAAATCAGCCTATAATGTTCGCATAGCTGGAACAACGGTCTTCTCTCTTCGAGAGGGAGTGGGCCACCATGAGGGCCCGGTACGGGTTGGTGGATGTCACATATTTTCGAATTTTTGCCCTTTCCTCGGACATACCGGTTTCCTCACCATGTTTTCCTCCAACGTTTTGAGAGCGGTGATGATAAATTTATTTACACAAAATAAAAAGCCTGCCTGGGTTCGAAATCGAACCCATGGCCTACACGTCGTAAGTCACGGCAATTACAATTGGGCCGACACTGCTATATGCGTGACACACAGATTTAGACATTGAGCTAAGTTTATTTAAATAATATTATGTTTTTCCGTAATTCCAAAACTCCCTACAAATTGTATACCTACTCACTTATATAATTTTTTTCTCTACGACCGTCATGTATTCTTGTACTGATTTGAAACTGATTCACGATCGAACATATTTTTTGTATAACTAAAGCAATTATCTCAAAGCGTGTGAATGATGCAAAAAATTGCAATAAAATAACATTAATAACAGCGATGCGTCAGACAAGTAACATATTGACCTTTCCTTATGTACCCACGTTTAAATCCTTATTTAGAGTGATTCACATATTTTTTTTGCAGAAACTAATATATTTCTAATAATAATATGCCATAAATTATTTTAAGAATTCAAATTATTAACCATAGTAGTTATATAATAAGTATAGTTTAGTAGGTAAGCAACATTTTTTTGTAGTATAGCTTCTCCATATGTCAATTGGATTACAAAAGTTTATTAGGTATGGATCGTAAATTAACTAACTGAGGAAAAAAGTGTGCAGTGCATTGAATGTTCAGTTGCATTTTATAAAATAAAAGAGTAGGATACTTATACTACAGGCATGTAGCTAATGACTCCATCGAATAATAAACAAGCATTAACAAACGGAAAAAAAACGTTCCTAGCTAAAGGAAATCTAAATGCGAAACCACGAACACGTAACGACATCTCGGAGTAAACTCGAAAGAGGTTCCTGCTAGAAGGCCTAGATAAAGTCACATTTTCATTAACGGTAACGAAATTAGATAAATCCGAAATGTATGGAATTGGCATAGCTTTCGAAATGTCACGTGATCTATCGTTGTCGATCGCTAAGTGCTAGACAATGTAAATTGTGTACCGAAACTCAATCAATATTCTTATATTATTATATCCGAATTGCTGAGAGAACGAATTGTTCGATCAACTATTTTCTAAATCGAATCAACACGGAGCAATTGACACTTGTCACAATTTTCAGAATGTTAATGTGAACATAAAATTGTGAGAACATTCAGGGCGAAATTCATCAATGACACTGAACGCGATCAGCAGACTTAAGCCGCGTTCAAAAGCTTTTAGTGATATTCGACAACAATGATGACACTGACAGGTCTTAATCGCGGTTTAGATCTACTGAGCGCGCAGTTCGACTGGTGAATTTAGGTGTCAGTCAAAACACTAAATCTGTTAAGCCTTTTCCCAAATATGTTGATATATGTCGGCTTCCAGTGCCGCTGGATACGAGTATTGTACATGAAGCGACTGCCTATCTGACCACCACAACCCAGTACCTAGTTAGGTAAACTTTCAGGCTTCTGACGACCCTTAACCACTGTAAAAGATCCACGAATAACAGCTGGCTTGATGTGCTTTCCGAGCCACGGAGGGGTTTTGGTATGGGAATATGGTCCTAGCCATCCACAGACCAATCGCGGCAAGTGTGACTTTACGTGATCCATCGACCCGTGCAGTTGTTATAAATATTGACAGTTTCTACACAAAGCAAGATTATAACAACGGTTAGACTTTGATCAATGTTGGTCGATGCAACTAGAGAAACAAATTATATTTAGATGTTTAATAATAACATAGAATAGATAGACAATAGGGTACTAACTTTAAACCATATCCATTGTTACGATATTTAAAGCAATACAAACAATACGCACATAGTCAGCACTTAGAATTCTACTATGGAAAAATACTTAAAATAATACGATACGACAAACATATATTAACGGTCAACAATAAAAATACATTCAATGCTTCCAGGTATCGAATAACGTTGTTCTGCGATTGTCACAATGTTTTCAATATTCAAAATATGATGTATTATGAATATTAATCACAGTTTTACACAAGCGGCGACGGGTTACCAATAGTTAAGGTCTACGTGATCTGATGTCAACGCATTTTCGCATAGGACAACGGAATATAACGAATAGGCCAGGGAGCTATGTATCTGATAAAAAAAAAACATTACAAAATAACTGACACATTTTCACGATAGGTATAAAGCTGAAAACGTAAGAAAAATAAAGTAAAATATCGAATCCTGCTTACGTAGGTAAAATACAAAACACAAGGAACACAAAATAAAAAAAAAACAGAAGGTAGATAGTAGGTAACAAAACAATAAAAACAAAATTCTAATTAAGTACTTAAGGATAACTTAGATAAAATTATCCCCGTTTTTTGACTTATGCGCGCGCAATCAGAATTTCTCACATCCAATAAAATACAAATTAGATAAGGTAGGTATTTATTTGTAAAGCATTCCCAACAGTTTACTGAAAAAATATTCAACACGTGAAAATCATTTTACCGCGTCAGAAAAAGTGTGACCTTCGTTATTTCAACTGCCTAATCGAAGTAGTTTTGTTACGCTATGAAAAGGAAAAAGAAAATCGTCGCTGTTGGTAGTATACATACAAATAAAAATACATACATGCTGACGATCATGTACTCGCGCAAAACTCATTAAGCCGACATTATAATAATATAAACAGTCAAATATTATGATTAATTATAACTTTGATAGCCCACTCCTAAGTGGGCTATCAAAGAAAAATACGATAGCCATTATTTCTTTGAACTCCGTGTGCAAATTTTAATGCGTTTGTACTTACTTACTTACACAAATTCAATTTCTCACCACGTCAAAACTGTCGAAAGAAACGCTATGAGGAAATAAAACGAAAAGAAATTATTAATGTTTCGCCTCAAGGCCAATGTAGTCATATGTTGCACAGGATATGAACTGCCTCAACAGTTTACTACTAGTGCCAACGGCCACGCATTTTCTACGACAATTAATGAACATACCCCATAATTGACAGTACACCCTTTTATGACTAAGAAATTAACGTCGAAAAAAAAAGTGAGGCACTATACAAAGGTCATTGTCGTTGTACTACAGAGTGCAGTGACAACTAGTGGGATGGTAAGTAATGAATAATAGTACGCTGAGTCAAGCTGAGGGATGAGTAAGAGGCAGCCACACAGACTGGTCGCTCCGTTGCGGGCTGCGGTCGGAGCCACAGAACTGGTTCAATCCATTAAATTTTTATTTTTAGTAATGAACCTACCTCTTGCTCGGTCAGTAAGAAGGAAAAACACACCATTTAATACGCAGTTGGTAATAAATGCATTGTTTATTGGTTCAACTTTCCTTTGAGCTTGTCGAAAGACAGATATAGCCGTTGCCACGGGATTTAATTGCCTTTAATGATGCGTAATGACTTTTGATTATGTTTAATGCACAATATAGGTAAATATTTTGTATTTCCTTAAATAGTTTTACCAAGTTGGTTATTCCTACTTATTGTAACATGCTAACTAATATTAAAAATGCGAAAGTGAATTTGTATGTGAGTGATTTCATTGCGCTTTCACGCTAAAAAGTCTTAATTTGGCAGATGGGTAGACCCTAACCACATGAGGACATTGGTTACTTTTCATCCTGGATTGTAGACGAAGTCGCGAGCAACAGCTAGTTTCTTATATTTCTTGCAATAAAGGAGAGCGGACCGGTTGCGTGTGCCATGTCGCGATTAATAATAATAATAACATTTTCAAACAGCATTAAATTGAAACATGAATTTAATTTCGTTACACGATGCCTCGTAAAGATAAATAATTACCGTGATAACACGTACAGATGAACAAATGGACATCAAACGGTCGTTATACGTATTTAAAAGTTATACGCAGTATCGTATGATGCATACTTAAGGTACGCAAATCGTGATAACTTGTCAATTATTTTGTTCTCCATACGTTTATTATGGCAATCGCGGTAAACAGGAAAATAATAAACTGTACATTTAATGTTAATTTTCATTCCATGCAACAGCAGCTGTGATCAATTTGCAATACATAACTCCAGGGACAATTTGTGCTCAAGGCTTCAATAACTCTGTGTACAGACAGCAGACAAAAGATGGCAATATAAAACAATATGTTACAAAGAAAATATGCAGCTGCTGTTCTTACTCGCATATTAGATTAGCAGTACCTGATTAATATAGTAATAGAGAATATATAAAGAATAAATTAAAAGAGAAAAATGATTGAGCCTTGCTACTGCTAAGAAGAAGAATAAGAAACGTCAGACGGATTTGATATTATCACTTTCTAGTGTGCGTTTAAAATAGTCCTGAGTGACTCCATAAAGTCACTTGATTATTTTCAGATAAACAGTTTTTGTATTCGTTTTTTGTTTCTTGATAACAACGTGGTAAGTGGGTCAATATTACGAATACATTATTTAAAGTAATAAACAGCGATAAAGCATTTGAAACATTTTATTCACATTGATATTGTAGCTAAAACCATACGGTATCTACATAATTCACAATACAATAATATATAAGTAGGCATTTAAAGATAAATTACGTTATCTGACACCACACAGGATTATTAATAAACATGACCCAATTTGAGGCCGAAATTTGTGATTTTATGTATTGGTGTTTACTTTGATAATAATTTTATGTTAATGAACAGTTAAAACAATGCCTTGGAAAACCTTGACATTTGACTTGACACCCTTTTTTTGGGAGGGACAAATCATCTGCCCATCCCTGCCTCGTGTCCGTGCCTTATAGAAAGGTATTTTACTTTTATACCAAATGCAACAATAGGATAACTAGCATACCTTTCAAAGAACCACCGCAGAACAAAATGTGACGGAAAATACGTTACATTTAAATTTAGTTGTGTAAATGTCCTTCCTTTTCTTGCTGACCGTCGTTCTTTTGAAATATGAAGTGCGAAATAATAGCATTTGACGAACATTCGATATTCGTTGAAACACCTGTTAGCTTTTGTATAATGGTGTGGTTTTGGTTAAGGCAAAAACGAAAGTCAGTATCCTTGCAAAAAAACGATCTTTCCAATATTTTCGTAATTATAGAAGACTCAACGAACCTTGGTTTATAATATTTTATAATAACGTATTGGATCGACGAAACCACTCTGTTCCATAATCACAGCAATAGCTAATGACCCTATAATGTGTAGTATCACAACACAGCCTAACACTTGTAATTCCTAAAGGGGTAAACAGAGGTGTACTTACTTATAGTAGGAACACGCACATTTCGCCAGTTATGTTAGAGTCCTATGTAACACGGGGTAAACCGCCTAATGTGCAGTAATCATGACCAAATGGAATGGCGAAATTCTTTCTTTAGAGCTGTCGTAGCCTTACGAAGTGTCTTAGTCTTGTTGACCAAGCTCCTTTTTATTTAGCCTTCACTGTCTCACTGCTAAGCAAAGGCCTCCCCCAAATCCTTCCAGACATCTGTCTCTTGAGCCATCCATCCCTTGCGGTATGCGTCTAGGTCGTCTCGCCACCTCTTACTGGGACGGCCTCGACGGCCCAATCCATCCTCAGGCACCCACCCTGTAGCGACTATTGCCCAGCGGTCACTATGCATGCGGCTAACTTAATAAATTATATTATAAAAAAAAGTCGTAGCATTCGTAGCAAAATGCTACGTCTACGTAGACCCTACGTAGGCTGGCGTATTAGATACTAACGCTATTGACGCCCTTGTGGACTTTTGAATTATTTTGTGAATTTTCTACTATGTCATTAGAACATGACGATAATCATGATGATATTCATGAAGTAGGAATATATGGTTATACTATATTTGCTAAGCCCTTCGGGGATTACGAGGGTGATATTATTTTACTAAACGCCAGTGACGGTATTAAAATGTCTTTGTAAACTTCTGGTTTTAGGCGCCATATTGAAATGAGGGAATTACTAAAAGCCTATTGCGAGTTTTATCGCAATTGCTACAGCTAGAAGAACTGAGATGGTTTTTATTACCTGGATGGTTGTCATAAAATTCTTAGCACGCCTTCTGACCACCATGTTTATTTATTTAGGATCTCTAACAAAAGATGTAGGTACACAATACAGGATGAAGGTCCTGTGTACTCCTTCACGTATAGGACACCACAGCATGCACAATAAACTAAGCCAACAAAATATAATGTTGGCAAAATAGTAAAAAATATTCTATTCAATCAATCGCAGTGTGACATCTTGCCTTTGTTGTATTTGTTCTTCACGGTTTTTGCTTGAAGACGTGGAAGCCACTTAGCGACTACAAAGATCTTCACAGTTCTCACGTCAGTATCAGTAACATTACCATATGTGTTACTTAGTTGGCACTAACATGTATTAAAGTTGTTTAACGGTTGCATAATTTTTCGACCGTCAATTTTATTTTAGGATTCTGCTAGGTAGTCACTTCATTAAGCGGGATTGTACGAAAGGGTTACCGCTACCCCGGAACATAAAGGGCTAAGGAAGGAACATGGATGGGTTTTAGTCAGTAAGAGTATGACACTCCCTTCCGCTCCACCCTGAGCGGGAGAAGGCATTGGATGATTTCCCACCCTCAAAAAAAAAGGTAGTCACTTCATCGCAAAATAGCTTTAATACCACTTAAAAGTGAACACATGTGCCCATATACTTTGTGACAGCGTTCTATAACAATATCAATTCCAGGTTGATATCGCCAAGCGGTTGATCGACTCTTCACGTGACCAGAGGGCTGGTCAAAGATTCAGCATTGGCATACAACGCGCAATGCTGCCAGCCTTTTGGGAACTTTTCCTGTTGACAGCAATGTGGACGAATTTTTTGATGTTCTTTGATTATCACTACATAGTATAAAGCAAAGTCGCTTCCCGCGTCCTAATGTCTGTATGTATGTATGCTTAGATCTTTAAAACTGCCCAACGGATTTTGATGCAGTTTTTTTTTAATAAACAGAGTGATTCAAGAGGAAGTTTTATATGTATAATAACGAATTGTTTTACTACGAATAAGCTAGTTCTACATATTGTTTTTAAACATTCCAGGTTTCTTGATTCATCAACATAACGCGTTAGGCAGAGCTGTACCTAAAGCACACCCACATTATATTAAATTCCATGTATTATGGGGCGAGCCATTTGTCAGGAACTCGTCACAATTCCGGATTCCGGGTAACTACGAAATCCCTGATGGAAGAAAATAATAATACATTGATCGACCTGGGAATAGGACCTAGGACCTCATGCTCAGCAGTAGCGTTTGCGACCACTACACCAACGTAGCAGTCCTCGATCTCTAGCAAAAAATACACCAATAACTGGTTGCTTGCCCGCATCGTTGTTTAAAGCCTAGGAATGGCTACAGAAAAATTCTTATTCGCCATTCTCATTACCACTTTACTTAGCGGTTATCAAGCCTTCTTGTTTTTTCGCGCAAACACATTCAATCAAGCATGCACTCGTAATAGTCGTTATGTTAACATCGGGCCGAGCGCACGTATAATGCGTAGCTCTTTATCGCGAGCCACGTAAATGATCATGCAACCACCGAGTGCGGCTAAGTGTTGCTTAACTGCAGTGATCTAACTTGGTGACGATTTCGAACGCTAAGCTATTAACAAGCCGATAACTACACATTGAATGCACCTGTTAGAAGTTTAGAACCCCCGGATATGCTATTGTGTGTTTTGTATCGTTTGTTTCAGAACAATTTTCAGTTCTGGCTGCTGTTTTGGTGGTTTGTCGCAAAAAAATATCGGCTTACTTCATTATGGCTTACTTACATGTAAAGCAAACTCATACAATTCAACCTAAAATTAAAACATATGCACTTAGACCCCGTCTATTTTTTTAAACAACCGACGAATAATTTCAGCGCGAGATGTCAGCATATGAAGGGGCCCCTCAGGGCCAAGCCTGCCGGGTAAGCGGGATTGTCCGAAAGGGTTACCGCTACCCCGGAACATAAAGGGCTACGGAAGGAACATGGATGGGTTTTAGTCAGTAAGAGTCTGACACTCCCTTCTGCTCCACCCAGAGCGGGAGCAGTCATTGAATGATTTCCCAGCCTTAAAAAAAAAAAGGGTGGTTCAAAATCATGCACTGATCATCTATGATAACCAGCTTCGCGTCAATGAAGTAATGCTGTACTTATTAAAAATTGCAAGCATAAGTAAAGGAAAAACAATGGAAAGCAAATAGATTAGGCATCAAAAATTCGTCTATATTGCTGTCAGTGGGAAAAGTGAAGCAAGTTATTTTCCATGAACCTAAAATTTTCTGCTATCTTTCAGTAGTGTATGAAATATTACTAACAGCTAGTAACCCAACGTTCCGTACAGTAAGGACTGTATGGAACCGAGTCTACATATTACTCAAGATTTTCAAGAATTCTGATGAATTCCGGCTACCCGACCTCGATAACAGTGAATTACAAATATCTTTATCGGGTACTTACTATCGTATATTTTAAACGCTTTTTTATCGTATTTATCGTTCGCTAGCTACATATATTATATTAAAGCGGCATTAATGGATCGGGACAGCGATTATTTGAGAGTAAACAAAGTGTTTGTTGGCATTTACTTAACCGTATAATAAATATTATGTAAATTTAAACTGAATTACAGAATAACTAATAGTACTACTAAGTAGAGTACGCCAGTGACCACATGGTGTCCAAGGACTGGAAGACGAAGTGTCGGTCGTCTGGCGGCGAGATGGGAACCTGGATGAGGCTGGCAGTGCACCCAGACATCGCTGAAGGAGGGAAAAGAAGAGGGAGCCCAGAAGTGGGCCACGCAGCCACGCTGGATGGGTCAGGAATGTCATGCGTAGCAGTTCTCGCGGCCCAGCCATCAAGGCAAAAGTAGGTGCACTGTCGGAGTTTTTAGTGGGTGCAAGCCCCAAATAGCCACGTTGTCTCCCCGGACGGCGTGCTATGTGTTAGGCATTATCTTCGCTCGATGTAAAAAAAAGGAGCGGGAGGATTGGCACGTGAAAAGAGAAGCCTATGCTCAGTAGTGGGTGCAGTCAGGCTGTAGAAGATGATAATGATGTCAAACATTATTTCTAAAGCCACGGCAGAACTATGAATAAAGGCTGCTCTGTAGCTGCAGTCACATACGTCAAACCTATGTCGTAATAATAAAAAAAAAACCTATATCCTCATTTCCCAACTTGAAAATAATTTATGCAAATAAACCTGAATTCTGTTTGCGACGTCATACATTCTGCATGATTCGGCGATTCTGCATTTATAGTACCTATCGATAATTACTTGCATTGTAGTAGGGAAATCCCGTAAGTAGCATCATACAAACACTTAAAAAGGGGTTTTATTAAAAAAGCTAATTTGGGATCTCCATAAACCTAACAATTCGCACCTTTACGATGAAAACGATGTAACTCAAAAAAGTGACTTCTAGGGAAATAACAAAACAAGTTTTGAAATTCTGACACCACCACCACCGTATAATTTACGTCAGTGACTATGTTTGTGCTGCAAATTATAAAAAAGTCGTTCCACTATTTTCGTTTTGAGTCATTTTATAAATATGTATATGTCGTAGGATAATTTGATACTTCGAATCTTCGCGGAAATCCTAGGGGTTTTGCGAAAACGCGGATAATTAGACATAGGCGAAAAATTATCAAATCTTACTGGACAAAGTCAGGATTTTTGCGAAAATACTCGTTATTATAGCAATATTGCGAAACGAAACGCTGGCTGTTATGAAATAAGAACGCTGATTGGTCGGTCAGCGCGTTCAATAAGAGATCGTCTCTGATTGGTTGACGTCTTAATCATCGGCAAACTAGGAACCAATTAGAAGTCAGCCAGCAAAATTGTAGCCAATCAGTGTTGAGCACATCAAATCTTACTATAGTAACGAGTATTTTCGCAAAAATCCTGACTTTGTCCAGTAAGATTTGATAATTTTTCGCCTATGTCTAATTATCCGCGTTTTCGCAAAACCCCTAGGATTTCCGCGAAGATTCGAAGTATCAAATTATCCTACGACATATATAACTCAATTTATGTATTTTTTTTTTAATTGTGTCGATTTCATCCTATAGGGGCAAATTGTCGACGACTGTCAATACGAAAATTGCAGCCAAATGTTAAATAAACGAGGGAAACTGTTGAGCGGTGACATCATCGACAGTATTGTAAAATCACGGGCTATCGCTAACAACGGCCGGCCCACACACTGCGCTTGATTTATACTCAAGTTAGCAATGGCTTAATATTCTTCTCTTTACGATCAATACAAATTTGACCTTTTATTAATGACTAGCTTCTGCCCGCGACGATGATCGACGATCCGCGTGATATTTCTTCTTCCACCCACCGCGTCGCATCGCAACGCCCTCTCGCGCTGGAACTTAGCTTAGCTTTTTTCGTTTAGCATTTATACTGACTTTTCTTTCTCTTTTTGCCCGGCTCCTAAGGGTCGAAGCGTATGCATGCAGCATGTTAAATAGCCTTTCTCAAGAATAAGGTTATCAAATGCAAAAAGACTTTTTCAAATCTGACTGGTACCTTATAGATTAGCGCGTTCAAACAAACAAACATGATTACTGTTATAGATTGTACTCACTGGCTGTCTCACCCGATGGTTACATCAGCATATTGTAAAGCAATTTAAAAGTGTTAATGGGTACCTTAATATTGTTTGATATTATTCGATCTGCAGAACCTGTAATTTTAATGATTAAAATTTAGCACTTACGTACCATACCATTCTTGCTTAATAAATAAATACTTAATAAGCAACGGGCGCAGAATAGTGTCGTTGGCACATTTTAGAATTCATTTACGGTATTTCAGAATTTGATTTGTACTTTTTGCATATACAAATCACTACATAGAATAAAGCAAAGTCGCTTCCCGCGTCTGTCCTAATGTCTGTATGCACGTATGCTTAGATCTTTTAAACTAAACAACGGATTTTGATGCAGTTTATCTATACTAATATTATAAAGAGGAAAACTTTGTTTGTTTGTTTGTTTGGTTGTAATGAATAGGCTCAAAAACTACTGGACCGATTTTAAAAATTCTTTCACCGTTGGAAAGCTTAGTTTTCTAGGAGTAACATAGGCTACTTTTTATCCCGGGAAAAATAACGGGTCCCACGGGAGCGAAGCCGCGGGCAAAGTGCTAGTTTTTAATAAATAGAGTGATTCAAGAGGAAGTTTTATATGTATAATAACATGCTTAATATATTAGAGAACCACTGATAATTTCAAGATTTCTAATGCGAAGTCGTAAAATGTAGTTTAGGAATTAGATATACCAAAGATAGCAGGAAATCTTCACAATATAGGGAAAGGGTAATTGTTTTACTACGAATTTATCGTGCGAAACCGCGGCCAAAAGCTAGTGGAATATAAATATTGTATGTATATGTGAAACACTTCTAGACAACACTGAATAGTTTGTTTGCTTGATTGAACGTGCTCATCCCTGGAAGCACCAGTCGGGTTTAAAATATTATTGAGTAAAAACAGAAGTTTTATTAGACGAGCTAATTTGATATCTCCATAAACCTATCATTTTATTATTCATTTTAAAAAGGTCTATTTATTTTTTACCGCGTGTCAAGTAGGTACTAATGTCTATCCCCTTACCTCTAGGCTCTAGCAGACTGGAAGTCAACCCTAAATAGTTTAGATTTTATAAAGCCATGTTTAGTTAAGATAAATCCGTCGGTCGATCCCACCCAAAATTCTGTTGTGAAAACTTAAGTGAAGTGAATGTGAAGTTTGATGTCGTTCCACCTAATGCTAGGAATTGACACTATTGACAGTTCACTTTAAACTCACTACACGTACGTTTTCGCTGTGAGATTTTTATATAATAGCCGTCTTTTGGCTTGTGAGATTCAGTGAACTTTTTATACTTTTCTGCATTCTTAATCAAACAATGTTATTTCAGAGGGACTGCCCAGAGTAGGTTTTCGAAATCTGGGTTACTTCTGATTGTTCAGGTTTGAACTCAACATCAACACCAAAAACAATGCTTCATAACGGGCAATTAAGACCAAACAAAAAGTGCATGAACCTTGTGCAGGCTTAGCGCATGTGAGTGCGTATGAGTGCGTTTGAGTGCGCCAGAGGTGAGTGCCTGACTTACGTAAAGCGAGCGATACGTCGCGTCTCTTTACGAGCCTTTGTCTCGATTCCTGCCAACCGTATTGCTCGAGTATACTTGCGCACAAAGTATTCAATTAACTTAACATTTAAACTTTTGTTTCGGATTTTCTTTTTGACTCATTTTACGGTGTGATGATGTGTTGGGATTAACGGTTTGCCACCTCTGAAGGTTTCCGTTTCAGAAACTACTGAAATGTAAAGATTGTTTTCCGACATATTCAAAACTACAGAAAAATAACTTATCATGGAATTCTCCGGTATATGGGAATGGTCGGATTATTAGGTAATCTCATTGTGATTCACACTTGACCCTTCCTATCCGATTCCCAGGCTTGAGGCTAGCATGTTAATTAATTTGTACATATTTCAGATTACTGCGAATTTAAATAACAATTACTTGATTAAATAATTACCATACAAATTGTTTTGATTTTTGTCGAATGACGCCATGGACTTAGAAACAACTTTTGATTCTCAAACCAATTACTGATTTTGCAATATTTCTTCCTTAATCCATTCAACAATTCCAAGCCACATCCGCGGTGTTTTTGCTGAAAAGTTTGTAAATTATGTTTTTTTTATAAGATAGCGCTTGTGCACCCGATAGTACAAGCATCGAGCAGTAAAATTTATATTGCGTTCACCCGGTAGCGGGTCACTTGTCGCCGTGCCTAACCGTTGATACAGCATTCTAAGCTAAGCTTATTGTAATAGAATATGCGCCGCAATGCTCCTAGGGCTACCAGGCACCAGTTTGTCCAACGTCACTTTAATGGAATAAAAAAAACTCACGCTAATTCAACTGTAAAATCTAAGATTATTGCGCTTAATGAAATCGTTTAAAAATTTCACTTCATTGTCGAAGCAGATCTTTAATTTTGTTTCAAGAGAAAACAGTAGCGTTGTGTAATAGTGAGACCAACTCGTAAACTTTTAATTTACTGACCATTTATTATTGTTGATATTAGTATTTTAACGATGGGAACGTAATACCTGTGAGCAGAAAGTAGTGCATACCTACTTTCAGTTCAATTTTGTGAAGCAATCGCATTGACAGATATTTATCAAGGTATTTTAAAACCTCTCAAGTGTCCTGTTCAATTTACTTAGTTTATCAGTTACCTTCACAGTGGCCGAAGCTTGTATATTTGTGGATACAAGAGTACCCTCAAAATCTCTTATCACGTCCGTTTGCCCTTCTGTTAATCCCATAAATAAACACGGAACGGCCAGGCTTGCCGCTCGACGTTACGGAATGCAAATCTCGTAATTTCCTCTTTTACAACTACCCTTGGGTACGTGACTTTCAAAATATTTCGCGGCACTAACGGGGCAGGAGGCGGACGTGAGGCGTCCGTCATTCAGTTTCACCTCACCTCTATCTGTTTTATGTCAATATAAATAACTTTCAATTTAATCCGTCCACATGCGTTAAAGTGGATGCGGTTACGTCGCTGCACTCTTGCAGTTTTATGTTTTTCATTTTTCTTTATCCTTTCTTTATAATTATGCACATCCAGTTAATTCTGTAATGAAAATAATGCGGAAGGTGAAGCATCGACTCATTAAAAGTAATAAGTCATTACAACAGCATAATTAATTAAAATCGTATCGGTCACAAGATGCAAATCAGGAAGAATATTTTAAATGTTTTTCCATTCATTCAGTAATGGCTAAAAGTTCTTTAGTTAACTGTTTACATAATTTCTAAAGTAACGCCTTCTCAAATTGCCATCAATTTAATCGGTTTAGTGACTCCACGTATTTATACATCTCCTTCGTTATCTAATCAGTGTTCTGTACAAATATTAGATAATGGTCGCCCTCACACATCCAGCAGTAATTATTATTATCGCTGAACCAACAACGAGTTAAGTATTTACTTTCTTATACGTGATAATGTCAGTTGATTTACCAACGAAATGGTTGAGTTTGACTGGGTTTTGGAACAACTGGCAGTGTAGCCCACATTCCAAAAGGTAATCTTCCAAGGTGGTTTGGATTATGGGTATGTGGAACTGCCAACGTCATTAAGTGTTGACAATAGGTGTCAATTGTTAACAAGGGGGTCGTATGATCTCAGAGCCACGTGTAGCAATGATTACACACAGGTTTTAGATTGCAGTTATTGAACAAAAGAATGGTTGCAGATTATACGATGCTGGTAGTTATGCTTTCAGCAGGATTGTCCGATATGGTGACTGCACCCCGAAACACAAAGAGCTAAGGAAGAAACATGGTACGTTTCAGTCAAGACACTCCCTTCCGCTCTACCCTGTGCGGGAGGAGTCATTTCATGATTTCCAATCCTTAAAAGAAATAGTTATTTGTTATGCAAGGCTGCAAAGATGATTTTTCGCGCGAGTACTTCTATTGAAACCTGAGTAAGCGAAGGATTCTAGGGTTGAACCATGAGCGAAGCGAGTGGTTCAAATATAGAATCCTGAGCGTAACGAAGGTTTCAAAGGTACGAGACGCAGAAAAGCTTTGCTGCCGAGCGCAACACACAATTTTTCACCTCACTACAGCGAGGAAACTGCTAGGTGCAAGAAAACAGGTGTTATATGTTGAGTTTTATTTTGTTCGTGCATCTCAGATACATTGACTCATGTGAAGAAAATAACAGATACTTGGCAATGTATCTTATGAGTTACATAGAATATCTCCAAAGTTAAATACCCTGTATTTTATTCTATATCCTACTTGTCCTCTAAGGAGAATGAAAGAAAAAAACTAATTTAATACAAATAACTAACTAATTTAATTTAATACATATTTATTTTTGCCAAGCAAAGGATTAAATAACATATTATGATAGTATTTATTTTATTTAAAAAATTAAACTTACTTATTACTACACAATTGAGTATTTGACAGGGTAGTATTTTTATGGCATATTCAAATGTGACGTCACAGATTTTTTTAATCAATGGAATACTTATTAACATTAATTCCAATTTTACAATTATATCCTCGCAAAATATTTAATTTCTGTACTGTGATGGAAGTTTTTAAGGTGAGCGGTATTATTTAATATTTTATTTTAGACAGTGTCATGCATTTTCAGTGGACTGGCAGTATAGAAAATTGTTAAATAGAAAGGTTCGAATTTTAAAAACTCTTTCCACGCTAGAGAGCAAAAAGCGATTTTCGACTCAGATTTCGAATGACAAACAGACTCCTTCCGAGCCTGTGAGGTGAAAAGGTATTTTACAGACCCAATAATAGCCAACTATATTCTGCCTTAGCCCTTGGATTTAATTTTTGGCAGTCTAATGTTTTCGGCAGATTAACTGATGAGAGATTTGATTCAGCTAAGTGGGTAGGTAGGGTAATCGTGTGGATGTCATAGTCATACATAAATGCGATGCGGTTAGATTGGAAGCTAACCACAACATTGTTGGAAAGAGGCTAGGCAGATGATGTTTTAATGAATTCTAGCCGTTCAAAAGACCACGTGCTCATCTGCAGTTTTTAAAATTGGTTCCGGCAACAATGCGTCATTGTACCTCCGTAATTTTAGCATTAGGTTTATTATTGAGCTAGCTACCTAATTAGAGACTGATCTTATGACCCCTGTACAAGCTCGTTCATTATTTTGTTCGTCGAGCACCAGATTATAACATCCGTTATACATTACTAACAACTTCATCGTTGCGTTTGTGGAAATTATTCTGTGGGATTTCAGACTTTATGTTGTTGGTTTAAAGTAGTTTATGATAAATCGTGAAATTACTATTGGCTGTCGTTACTATATACTGTTTTGTCAAGGCCAGTCCTTATCTTCGTGTTGGGTTACAAAAGTCGCCGACTCAGCCGGAGAGCTCAACGCCTGGCTTCGTTTTAAACAAGGATCAATTTACTTACTTACTACGCAACAAACCTCTGTTCTCGAAAGTTGCGCATGATTTGTTTTATATTTATTCAAAAACAATATTTTTTAGGTACACGTGTAGACTCGATTGCTTGTTTTAAAATCAATCAACTCAGCCTATTGTCATAGCTGGACTAGCCTCTTCCATTCCAGGTTGCGCCACGACCACGACACAGCATGACTGAAGAAACCTAGAAATCCGGTGCTGTCATCCCTGGCTTACCCACCCAATTATGCACATGTGACTGTTCCTAAATTACCCCAGGCTGATAAAATTTTCGTTTTTGCTTCGATTGATCAACTTCGTTAATATTAGTGTTTGGGTTGGTTCCCCCATCTATATTGACGAGTCCGCAAAATACGCACATTGACGTGGAGTTGCGGACACCAGCCCGTATTACCTTATACTGACGAGTCTTGATAGAGCTAGTCCTCAAGGAGAAATCGTTTAAGCATGTTCCGAACCCCTGTGCGCCATTCCATTCGATCTTCGACCACTCTCATTCAGCTGCTATCACCCACTCCAGGAAAATCATCGTTTCATCTAGCCTGACGGTGTCTTTCCCTACGCTTACCGATCCACAAACTAGGTTACCTCCTTTCTACAGCTAAAAGTTAGGTAAGATTACCCATTTGTCAATTAAAGTTGTAGTGTTTTTATTTCTCCATAACGTTACCGCTTAGGTACCTACTGGTTAGGTGTATAGTGATTCATAAAACAAGTTTTAAGTAGGTACCTACATAACAAAATATATAAGGTGGAGAAGAAGGAAGGAGCTCGTGGCTAAGTAATAACAGCAGCATAGGTCGATTCATCAGTTTAAGCTACGCTTGGCGGGGTTGGTCCGTGGCTGGGTGACTATCTTTACATATCGAGACTCCTCGGTGACTCGGAAAGCACATTAAGCCGTTGGTCCCGGCTGGCATTCGTGGATCTTTGACAGTCGCTACGGATCGTCAGAAACCTGAAAGTCTGACAACCAGGCTTACCAAAGGGTATCCGGGTACTGGGTTGGCGAGGTTAGATAGACAGTCGCTTCTTGTAAAACAGTGATATTTAGCTGCACCCCAAATACTTTGGGGTCGACTCAGTCTAACCGGAAAGGCTAAGCATTAATGAAAAGGCTAGGCATTCATTGATAAACTTAATATCACTCCTACCTAGGTATTATTTATTTCGTCATTCACCGCCATTCATTGTGGGGTAGAGATGGGCAGAGGGTTTAAACCCAATGGGCGGAAACGGGTTTAAACCGGGTTTTTTGGGTTTAAATGGGTTTAAACCCGAATAAAAACCCAAACAGCGGGTCTAAATTAAGTACTTTCACTAATATCTTCGATCATGGACCTAACACGATTTAGTTACTTCTAGTGTTTTTTGGAGTATAAATATCACTGATAGTGATGCATTTAACAGCACATCAAGTTTGAAAACTTACTCTTCGAACATGATATTTCAACAATTGTGTTATTTATGCAAGTATTTCATCACAGCCCATTGTATGATCAAGCATATAAGTCTACTGCTGATCTCAGAGTCGATCCTATAAACCGGAATTAACATTCTTCACTACATCTTTCAAGGCTATCCAAAGAAACATATATAATCTAATCGAAACCTTTTTTTTCTTCAAAAATCTTGAGGACGATGACTTAAATAAAACAAATGGGTAAGTGATTGAATTTTTAATCAAATTAGACAAGTAACATGAGCAATTTACATTTATTCAGAGTCAGTGTCGGTCGCAGAATTAGTATTATCAGATTGTCCACAATTTATGAATTCTAACGCATTTGATGTCGTTGCTTCCAATTGAGATGGCGCGAATACCTCGTCCTCAATTGCATTCGTTTCGGTTAGCGGTGAACTTCCATTTGGTGTTGGAGTTTCCTCACTAATCTGATCATCATTTATACTTTCGTTTACAGTCTTTCTGTGTAAAATATTCCAATTGTAAGAAACAAACGTTATTTTGGCGGCTCTTTCCGCAGTAAGACGATTCCGTTTTATGCTGTGGACGTTTGCTTGAGCGCTAAATGTGCGTTCCGTTGCTGCAGACGTACATGGTGCCGTAAGAATCCTCATAGCTACTTTGCTCAGCTGTGTCGAGCTGCATATACCTTTCCACCACACAACTGGTTCAATATCTCCCAGAGATCGCCAAACAAACTGTTTACCCCAGAAGCATTATTTAGCTTTATAATTAGCGAGATCAGCCTTTGTCCTTCATTGTATATGAACTCCATGGCTAGAAGTTCTTGTACTTGGTTGAGCTGCAAACCTTGCTCTCTAGGGTCAAGCATGTATGCTGCCATGTGTATAGGTTTCACACACATACTTGCCCTTAAATCTACTGATACTAAAATTTCATTCTTCTCGTCTTCACTCAACATTGTTATGGATGGAAGCACAAATTCTAATTTAGATTTTATATTTTTAAATGTTAAAAATACTTTGCTTATAAGGTGATCATTTCCCTCTAATTCAAATATACATTCTGTTATAGGTTCTATAACTTTGATGGATTCCTCCGTTTTGTTCCAAAACTCTTCCTCCAGCAGTTTTCTTTTTAAATCACGAGGGATATTCACAGTTTCATCTACAGCCAAGCTTTGCAGAGCAGCTTTATTATTTTTTAAACTTTTTAAGGCTGTCTCTATTATTCACAAATATTAACATTTACCATGTTTAAATTGATAAATTTCCCCAAATCAATAAAAACCCGAATAAAAACCCCGTGGGAGGGAATAAATGGGTTTTTATTGGGTTTAAACCCAGTAAACAGGTTTAAACCCGGTTGATTGCCCATCTCTATTGTGGGGACAAAATTTAATAAATATAGGAAGTAATGTAAATGCTCATCCAAGTTGCTTGTTCTTGAACTTTAAGCCATTGTGCTTAAGTTCCTTATTTGCCAATATTATGTACGACATCGATTAACTTTACATTCTTGGAATTAATAATATACTTATTATTATTAACTAGCTTCTTGCAGCGGCTTCGTCCGCGTGGATGTCTGAAATTATCCCACGGGAACGTACAGACGCCAGCACATCAAGCTATCCCTAACTGTCAAATTTTCTCAATTAAAAATGAACCTTATATATTTGCAATAAAGATGAAATACTATCAAAGAAATTTGACAGATTGTGGTAACTTGATGTGCTGGCCTCTGTACTATGGGTATAAAAGTATCCTATGTGTTAATTCAGGTTAAAAACTATCTGTGTGCCAAATTTCATCTAGATCCGAGTTTTTGTGTGAAAGAGTAACTAACATCCATCGATCCTCACTTTCATGTTCATTATATTAGTAGGATTTTGGTGGACAGGCATTATTGATTTCAAAAAGCCTTGTACCTAGTGTACCTGCCCCTTGTAATTTCATATAGGACATATTTTTCATGCTGACTTTAGGCTAGGTAAAGAGCAAGTTTGGGGAGGTAGATTTCTGCAGTTGAGTCAGCCAATTTGATAAGCGTTGTATCTATCAGTCACCTACAAATTCTAATTATTATCTACCCTCAATTACTGCGCAGTCAAACTGATCCAATCATTCATTGGAAACTAAATAATAGTAGGTATTGCGACTTAACATTTTTTGTTCGACGTTTCTATCATTTTATCGCAACTGTTGTCTGTGTACAATGCGAGTGTTCACTACTGTTACCAGACTTGGTACAAATATTCGATATTCACTAAATAGGTAGGTACGTTCAACGAAAAAATGCCATTTTGTAATTTTGCGTAGGGTATCTACCTACTATTTGGTACCGAATTGCCAGACAAAGGGTTAACCCACTAAAACCTTTGAGAGGGTTAGGTTAGTAGATAAGGGTAACCCCTTGTCCCATGAACGGGCTAACCGTTCATGGGACAAGGGGTTACCCTTATCTGGTAAATTTTATTTACTTATGTTTTAAAAGGTGTTAACACGTTTAAAACGTATGATAGGGTTGGAGGGGTAACCCTTAATACGGCTAATCGGAATGGTCCCTGTGTATTTATATTTTTTAATACTTTATGTCGGTACCTACCTACTTAAAAGCGAGAATCAGGACGATTTGTAGTCATGATGTAGCATTTTCTCCTATACAAATAATGAAAATATACCCTGGCGGTGGGTCACTCTTCAACCTTAACACATTATATTATAACTGAAAAGTGGTCCACCGTAAATGTCTGCGGTAGTGCGGTAGCGGTCATAGCCTAGACTGTACCTTCTAGCATTTATTGTTAGGTATAGGTATAACTGCCTAGACATCTACCGAAGTCTACATACTACTTACAAGTGGTTTTTTTATTGTTTACCTACTTCATATAGAAATTACGCCATTCATTGTGCTAATGGCATAAATAATGCATGAGCAATTTCCGTGTGTCAAATTTGTTAATGTGGGTTTTCTCAAATTTCAGAAGGCATTCATTAATTAAATCAGTTGGTGATTCAACGTACAAAAAATCCAAGAGAATATTGGCGATTTTTGTATTAGTACAGAGTCGGGAAAGTTCGTCATGAAAGCGTGTACTTAATTAAATTTTTATTTGTATGGCAGAAAAGTTACAATAACTTGTTTATATTCGTGTTTTTGAAGCGTCTATTTTGGTCGTTTTGTTTCACTGTATGTGTATGTTACGTGTGCCTTTGTACGAAAAATTATATCCTAAATTATTATCTGTGTGTATGGTAATGTTTCATGAAACTACAGAATTCTAGGATAGGGATAAAACAAAGGAAAACAAAAAAAAAAACAAAATTAAACATTATTTTGACTATAATTCAATAAAAATGCAGATGGAAATAAGGAAAACTTACAAGAAAAATGTCATAATTAAGCTTTATACTTAATTTGTTTGTCCATAAGAAAAAAGAATACGTAGTAGTCATTTTTGGAAGATTAACTTACATTGGAATTAAATTAAAAAAATTAAATACTTAATTACAAGTGTCGTAGGTACTAAACTAACCTGTTATATTATATGACTCATGATATATTACTAACATTAAGTTACAAGAATTCGTACAACTTAAATGTCGGTTTAAATACAAAAGAAATTAAATAAATCAGTTGTAATGGTTTATAATTTGTAATGAACTGATAATAAATAATAATCGTGATCTTTATGAACGCTTAAAACTAAAATTTCCTTAACATTAGGTACAAAATTATTATCTTGTGGTTACCATGCAACGACTCGCTTAGAAAGGGAGAAAAACTGAAACTAAAAATAGTAAAACAAAATAAAAAATACCATCTCGGTTCTATAAAGCTGAATAATAATTAAACACAAAACCAGTATTGGTCAAATGTCGTTTTATTGAAATATATTATAAGAACTCTTAGATCTGACATGTAACAAAAATATCATCAATATGTGGCGCGAGGATACAGTCTCTTGGTAAGATTCGATAGCATACGATGGTTCTATCAGAATTTCTCCTAATCACTTACATTGGTCCCTTATTTAAAAGTTTAAACTTTTTTATATAAATATTATAAAATATCACACTTTAAATTCAAAAGAAAACTATGCTACTTGGAAACTAATCACTTAGCTCTGTCAAAGTAGGACTAAAGTTAAACTGTGCCAATTTGAATATTATATTCAAAAGGAGACAATAAATAAACAATAATCTATCTCGATCAACTAAAAATTAAATAAATCGATTTATCTCGTTTATAAAGTAAAAGGCACACTTTAGGCGGAGCGCGGGCGAGCGCTGGCACCGCCCGCGCCCCGCGCTGCGACCGCTCGCCGACAACAATTGTATAAACATGTTTCATATATTATTGTGTATCTTTATACTGGTTTATCGGTACGAGAGCTCGGGAGTTCAGCGGGCCTGCGCTCGGGAGGCTCGCTCCCGGCAGTTTTTGCGAGGCGGACGCGAGCGCCGAGAGGGACTCGGCGCGACCACTACAAAAATAATCACCAAAACTTGGAACCGGTTTCGGGCCGTATCTCGTCCTCCTCGCACGAGGTAAAATGAAAAAAAAGGCAGACTAGTCGAGCGCGGAGGAGTGCCGATAGTTCTCAGATGGGCCGCGGCGGAGATCGCTAGCGGTGTCGGCTAGCCGGAGATTATCGCACGGCACGCAGCCACAAATTAGCACTTTCGGTTTTGTCTTCCGAGGTCGACTGCAATATTCGAGATTAATGAAACTGGAATAATTTATTCACAAGCCCATCAAACCCCCGAGTTGTAGACCGACAGATTCTGTCCGTAGCGTGTATAACGTTGACTGTATTAAAATAGTATCATATGTGTTCAGGTTCAGAATCAGTCGAGCTTGTGTATGGTAACGAGCCACGTCCCGTCGACGCGGGCCTCGTCCGTATGCGGTGCGGCATCGCAGCTGCTAGCTACAAAATAAAATAATTATTACAGTTAAAGAGACTCAAAATAAATAATAAATTATTATCTTAAACCCTTAAAAATAGATCACGAGCGCCTTCTCGCGGTACAGTACCGAGCGCGGATAGGCAGTACGAAATAAATAAAATGTTCTATAAGCTAACTTTACAGAGACCACCGCTCGGCGGAGGATCATCGGGAAGACTTCCGCGAGCTACACAATAAATATCTAATATTATAAGGTGCCATTTACAAGTGCGTGCCGATAACTAAAAACATGTAGGTACGAAACCACTATACTTCACACCGCAAACTTTCGAGACGCCAGAAAATACTTCGTTTCGTTAACTTTATAAATTACAAGGCGAAGTAGCAAAATAGCATCGACAAACTGGAGATCATTTGTTGAGCGGGTGTGCGTGTGCGCGAGGCGCGACGAGCGGACGCCGCTCGGGCGCTGGCTGGAAGACGTCAAGTAGGCACTAAGGTGACGGACGATCCTTAAGCTATGTTCGGTATAAGTTAACTTAGGACTAGGCGGTCGCAGGGCCCTAGGCGATGACGAGGTCCCCGAACGCCGACGACAGACGGTTGAACACAGGGAGTCGCTCTTCTTCGGGGTCAGGAGATTGCGCGCGGCGGAACGCGAACGCGGTGGCGTGCGCGGGAGGAGACATGGCGGGCGGCGAGTGCGGCGCCAGCGGAGACTGCGGCGCCAGCGGAGAGTGCGGCGAGCGCGGCGAGCGCGACCCGTCGCTCATGTAAGACGCCATTGAGCCGCCTGATGACAGCGATGCCAGCGACCCGCCGGGAGACGTGGACTCGCGGCGCCGCGCCTCCTCCGCGTTGTGCACGAAGTGGCAGCGCGGCCCGTACGGACAGAATCCCACCGAGTGGAACGTGCGGCACAGCTCCGTCTTGTACTTGGGGTGGCGTTGCAAGTTGCGCAGCTCGCGCATGCCGTGCGCAAATTGACACTTGTCGCCGTATTTGCAGACGCCGGCTTCCTCGAAGGGTCTGCAGAGTTCGGTCTTGTATCTGCTGGTGGCGGGCGGGGGCGGTGCGGGTTCGCTGGTGGTGCGCTCGAGCCGGCGGTGGCCCAGGCGGTCCAGCAGGCCGGCGAGCGCGCGGTGTGCGGGCACGGACGCAGCACGGGCCAGCACCGGGTGCTGCTCCCAGTTGACGGCGCCTGTGACCCCTCCGGCTCCTACCGGCCCGAGGGTAGCACTCAGTGTGGCGTTCATTGTCTGCACTGGCCGAGATTGGTTCTGAAAAATGACAAAATAATTTGTTACTAAAAAGCTTCAGGGGCCATTAAGTCAGCGCCAGAAAATAAGAAATACTTCTTTGGCTTTAAAACGGATACGAAATATATATGAAATAGAGGCCAATGTTATGTTTTTTGGCACACAATAGTATCCACAAAAAATATATCTATGCCAAAAAGTACATGAGAGAACGTTATTTTACAAGATCGTAGATTTATTTATGTAGTAGAAAAAAATGTATACAATCTGTCTAGAAGGGTCGGCCGGTACCTGCTTTTAGGTTAACAAAAAAAAAAACTACCCCGAGAGCTGGTTTGGGCGTCTACCTGCTCGGATTCATCTCGTTTTCAGTAATGGTCTACATGTTGAAATGGTTAATGCTACCAATTAACCGAGCTTCAAAATGGTGTTTTTGATGCTTTAGGGCGAGTCGAATTTTAATATTAAGTTTTTAACGAGCGCCGGTCGTCCGGAACCCTACCATGAATAATTTATTTCGGTAAATTTCCCAATTGCCATCAATATTCCCTTTCTAGAAGAGTAATGTTTAGAGATGCAAATGTGTGGCGCATCTTTTGTTTTCACAGAGCGTCGAACCTGAAGCTACAGAGTATCACCATAACAATGCTGGTGTTCACGCGAGAGGCAGTTGACACGGGCGCGGCGGCCACAATCGCGGTGATTGTGCACTATTGTTCAGGCATCGCTTGTCGCCTCGCCTCGCCACTATGACGAATAATTGTCGCCGAGCTGTTTGTCGACACTTCTCCGCGCGAGGGGCAATGCTCGGCGCGTGTCGTGTTAGATAACAGTACTCCCATACAGATCTATTCAACGCCTTGTATTTGATGGACTGCCATGTTACTAAAGCTACACTTTAGGGTTGACAGTGCTAACGACAGCTGGCTAGTATGGACAAGAATGGCAAGGGGGTTATAGCTACTGTAAGTGGTGAGCGCCCCGTTTCAGTGTGGTTTAGCAAATCTTTAGCGAGACCAGAGAAGCATGAGGATCGGATCGGCCGCGGACCACCAGCTCTATACATAATGTATGATACGCCGCATCTTGTATGCGGCCTCAATCGATGTGAATGACACGTCATTGTATATTCTATTCGCCTCCGCCTCGTCCGGAGATCGTAAACACGCAAACGCTTGTGTTTTGGATTACAACGGACAAATTATTATATGATACTGCGCTATTTGTTTGCATGATGCGTAATAGATTTTCCTCGTCTTACTCTATATTTACTTCCAATAATCTCAAAATTATTAGTACCCTACCACGGGGTATAGTCGATAAAGCTGTGGCCGTCGTATTAATGGCTCATGCCGACAAAGTCTATACTAGACGTTAAGCCTTGTGCTTAGCAGCAAACGGTAGGTAAACAATTACACACGAATGCTTTTAGTGGTGTATGAGCACCTATTGTTCGCTATGTGGGCAATAACCGACTACTCTTAAGGCTGCGTCTGCGCAGTAGCCATTTGTCCTTCATGAGAGATTGTGCCTGCCCTGTTCACATTACCAAAAGGTAAACGTTGGAAAACTGACAGACAATATAAATAACAAAGGAAAGTTATCTTTGTCCTACTCTAAAAATGTCGCGAAGCCTGTTCTGTAAGGAATTTATTGTCTACAATATATTTCTGCTTAATGAAACAATATGACCGTACAGTAACGTCAAAGGCGAAAGTGAAGCAAACAAATGAGCGTGTCAGTACAATCGCAGGTGAAATGTTGCAGTGAAAAGCCAGGGGTTAAGTTGGTGGCGGGCAAGTGTCGACGGAAAACGGTCCGAAGCGTAATTAGAGAGTTATCAGAGCGGAACATTGGTTAAACGCTGCTTTCCATCGGACGTTGCGCTCGCGCAACCGAGCTCCAGGGAAAATTGTAATCACTGTCGATTTCAAATGGCCGCGGTCGTTGCGTCCGAAGCTGAGGGTAATCAGCCGGCAGCGCGCACTCCATGACTGCGCCTCGCGTATTATAATAAGCAATAAATAACACATGTTTAGACATTGGCTCTACGTCAACAGTTTACGCGTTCGGGCCAACAAACTAATCCATAACACTGTAACGGGTGTTTGTTTGGTAAATATAATTTTGGGTAAAGGATGGTGTAATGAACGTTTCCAAAGATCCGGCGAGCACAGGTCGCGCCTCATGCTGCGATGTGTACTGTTTTGGTTAGCGCGCGATGCTGTCAACGTGACAAACACGCCGACCGCTCGAGCCAATGTGTTTGTGCTTCTCGTTATTATAGTGGCAGCAGGTTGCATAATGTTCTATGGCGAGACTATTTTAAGTTTAGCTCTAAGTACGGATTATATACCCATTTACGTGGAAAACTAAAATACAAGGAAGTTCAAACGCTGCTAGTTCCAGACGAAAGCAAGATTAAATTCAAAAGTATTTTGTAGCTAAGGAATGACATAAGCATTCCAAATTACCAATTTACAGTCGTAAAATATTGAAAGAGTAAACATTAGTAGCGAATATTCAGATGTTAATACCAGAACGTACAGAGGGCAACGACTTCTGACTAATAAACAAAACTTGTAACTTTGTGGCAATTTTTACAACTGGAAAGGAGGTGCCAGCGAATTTAAGTCTGTTTACTTAAAAAATATTATTAATAAAAATTGTCGAAACCATTCCAAATAATAGTGAACATTGGATAGTGCATCTACTTAGAACAATTTTCTTCAATGTGATTAATAAAAATTTAAAAATTGTGTAGTCAGTAAGGTTGTCGAACTCGGAGCATCGCTACGTGTGTGCTCGCGTATTTACGTTGGCAATCACTGAAAATTTACACCTCTACTTTACTGTCGATGCTTTCCGAACTCGAGGTCTCGCTAAATATATTCTCTTTCCAGATAACCTCTGAGGGCAACGGCACCGAACAACAACGAACGCGAATTTAGGTTACTTATTTCCACCAGATACAAAGATTTCAAACTTAACAATTCAAATGACTGCTGCTATTGTGATGAAAAACGCTATCAAATGCCTGGCAAAGGCTGTTTCTGACTGAGACCGTTTCTGTAAGCTGTTAAAGGGTTTCGAAATGGTTTTTGCAACTTTGGGTTTTCAATTAAAAGAAACCCTAGCCTTGAACACAATTATACCTCGTGAACTAGTTAGTAAACCCCTTAAAATCAAACAGTTATTGTAAGGGTAACCGTCATCTAATAAACGGGTTGGTAAACCTTGATAACCCTATCCCTCAAAAGGGATCATTTGAGTTTTTAAGGGCTCAATGGGTTAGCTTTTCAAACGGTTACCAGAATTATAAGGCTAATCTATTCGAACTGTGATCGCATAATGATTAGGTTTCCGCTTCATTGTTGGGTTTAGTAGGATTAAGCCATATAGGTGTTACATTGGGTAACCGAATGAACGGCTTACCTTTTGAAAGACTTAATTCTTCAGTTGATTTGTACGATCCCTGGTTTCAAAACGGCTCAAAACTAACCTATGGCTGCACATTCGCCAATGACCGAACCTGACCGTTTAGTGCAATCATTATAATTATCTATTGAGTGAAGAGTTTCTTTGTGGTCATTATGCTAGGCAGTCATAACCGTCGTAAGTAACGCAACGAGCATGAATTCGAATCATTAAGACAGAGTGCCTCGCGACAATTGATACTTGACTATATAACTCAAACAAGAGAACTGCTTAATTGAACGTTAATTGGTTCTAATCAAATGCGTTCTATATTTAAATGAACTTTTAACGATTTAAAACTCTCGGACAGCCACAACACAATGCTCTCTTCAAAACAGCCTGCAGTAGCTGGTAATAGTCGAAACCAAGACAATAATACGTAGGTAAGTAACAGATGATAAAACGATATTTTGTACATGTTAAAAATTAATTCGAAACAATAAATTCAAACTACAAACGACCGTTGTGCATTGTAGTATCAACTATTAGAAGTGGTTCATTTCTTTGAGTCAAGCGAGGGTCTTGGCGATTGATCCCATCACGTTTATTGAATGATTGCGCGAAAACGATCACAGTCGAGATGTTGCGGTCCCCTCTGACACAGGCCTAACAACAATCTCCCAATAATGACCAGTGTAGTCATTAACCTTTCAGTGTCCGACGTCGTCGCCCCCTGGCTGCACATAAAGTCGTTTATTCAGTTTGCATACAAGTCTCTGAGAATATTGGTCGTCCCCCTCATTCATTTTACTGTTGTTAAAATAATGGACGTGAGAGATTTCCCTCAAATCATTGAAATATAGAAATCAGCGCTTGAAGTTACTTAGTGAGCACTGCCGCGAAATCGTGAACAATGGATGAGTATTATATGATTCACTCGGTGTCACTGCGCAGTGACTATTTACTTATGGTTATTTAAGTGGCGCATTTTACCACAACTAGACTGGCTTGTCTACGAGGCACGCTTTACGCCGATATAATTATGAAACACATTAATATAGCTACACAAGCATCACAAATAACAACGCGATTCAATGTTCTCCCACATAGTCCAGACATCCGTTCAAACAGTCACCATATGATTCGAAGCCGTCTGATAATTGTGTCGCTTGATTATTTATTAACATAGCGAACGTTATTATTTATATTAAACTCATTTATTGTATTTTCGATTTTATAATTTCGACTCACTCTTGAAGGCGTATTTTTATACTCTCTAGGAGATAACGAAGCAAGATTATGTTACTGGTGCTAATTAGCTAAAATAGTAAATCTAAATGATGACATGCTTGCAATAATATCCTTATTTATCGTTGCTTAGCTTGTATGTACAGAATATATGAATATGGTAAACGTATCCACGCAGTTCACATAGTTAGCGACTGTTAGATGAGTAAGACCGGACGCCGCGCGTACCGCACGCATGCAGATGGGCACCACGCCGTGATTGCAATGCAAGAACACACCGGCTAAGGTATAAATGCCATCACATGTCAACCGCTCCTCTTTATTTATATTACGAACACCTACCAAACGATTGTCTGCTGGTTTATTATATTAGACGAAACAATGGAAATGTATTTGAAGAAGTAAGTAGATAATCATTAACATAGCGAAAAGGAAATCACGTAGTACCGGAGACAAGTTTCGAGAATTTGTAAAATCGCCTGTTTGTATTATTTTCCTGGTAAGCTCAATGTTAAATTACAATGCGTTCTCGTTAGAGAGGTATACGGTATGTTTTAAGAAAGGGCTTTTAAAGAGGTAAGTTGTTGAAAGGGTTTAAAGTTTATTCGGTTAATTTGTAGACCTTTAGATTTTTGTTGTTCACTTATAAATTTCTGAATGGTTTTCGGTTGATTGGATAAGGTTACTATGATTGGGTGGAAGAAGTAAACGGATCGTATCAGATAAGCCATTCATTTTAATTTTACGAAAACTCTATAGAAAACTGTTTGTACAGTAACAGAAATGGAATTAAGCTCAGAATATTGGTTTAATGTTGCTATAATGTCGTAGTAGTGAGCGAGACGTGATGTGGGTTGTTATGGCGATGGCGGGTGGGCCTGCGTGCGCGCATGTACAGACGTTCACCTCGTCGTCGCAGGCGCTGGGTGTCGCTACGGGTGCTGTGTTTATTGCGCGCGCGCCATAAAGCTCGCGACTGGAGGTGAAGCGGCCGTAAAGCAAATGTCAACAAAGGGCTTCGTTCATCTCGAGTATGTTTACCCCCCGGCCGCTCAAAGCGAAGGAAGCACGTCCCCCGGTCGGGCCGCTTTTAGCACCTCCTTATTTATAGATGCAACAAGACAACGCCGTCTCGGGGTTGATTTGCAAAACCGGACAGGTAAACAATTTGATCGTTATGGCCGTTGCAGTTGTTGAAAATGTTCATAATTTTGAACTGTACAGAATATTAAAGCGTCTGCATTATGTTTACTATTTATGGCAACGTGGCTAGTGAAGTGTCGTGACAACGGATCATTGTGTAGCGGTCATTAGTGACAAGCTGTTGGCCCTTACGTCAGCCGCGGGTCTAGTTGCAACAATTCCTTTGTCCGTGTAATTTTTATTGTTGCGTCACTACCGGGTTATACTTTCCCCGCAAATCGTTCGACATGTATGACTCACGCGAGGTAATAACATAGATAAACATTTTCTGTGACTAATGCATCTTTGGCCCTTTTTGAGTCACAGACAAGTATGGTGGTGGGCGAAACCAGTCTATTATTTGGAATGGACTTCGAAAGTTATGAGACTTTACATACAAGCTGAGTATCTAATTGTCTTGATATACAAATTGTAGAGTACCCGAACGGAAGAAAGAACTCGAAATGTTTACTTGGGAGGGAATTGACACAAAGCTATTAAAAGTATTAAAACAGTGACAATTCCTATTGTAGGGTTAGGCAATCATTTTTAAATAAATTTTAAGCTTCATTGTCAAGATTAATCATCGTACTGGTGTGCTCTGTGTTTGGTTATGAAAACTATCCTACTTCTTGATGATCGGTTCCTGTGGGTTAATTGGCCACCGCTTTAAGCTCCTTTTGGTGAATACTGCGGTATATACTTTATCCGCACGGGCGAATGATAGAAGAACATAAAAAGAAACAAACAGAATAGGGAATCCCAATTTTGTGTTCGATAGAAGATCAACTAAACTTACAATGATTGTCATTTCTTCCAACTCGTAATCGGGACTCACCTGGGAAAAAAGAAAAACAGAAATTAGTAAATTAAGAAAATTTCTTTATTACTAAAGCGCAATCAACAACGATTTGCGTGTATGTACATGTGAATATTAAGTTGCTTTATATTATGTATAAAGCCAATACGTCTCCGTTGTAAATCGTAAAAATCGACATGGTTCCCAGTAGGGAATCCAATCCCGCATCAAAATCGCAATCCCGCAAGCATGCGGGATCAATGTCATCAATCCCGCGGATCCTGCGGGATTTGCGGGATTGCTTTTATTTACTATTATTTTTGTTTTGTGTAGTTAAATGAAAGAAATAAAGACAAGTATTTTTTATTATTATTATCAATATGAAGCAAAGTTATTACTCATATTATAAATTGAATATAATGATGTTTAAGAAGCATAATATATAATCAACTTCTTTTAAGAAACGATATAATACAATATTTAACGTTTCATATTTTTTGTATTGAAAATAAAACATATTCATTTGTTTTAGAGACATAAAGAGGTGAATTAAGTAAACGCCGGGTTAAAAGTTAGCTTATTTTTTCTGAAAATGCTTTCGAAGAAACAATAAGGTATTTAACGTTTCATCTTTTATATTAGATCGTATCTTGTTGCATAAATAGCCAGCGGCGGAAAAAGCACGCTCGGCTTCCACACTTGTAGGCGGAATTGACTTTAAATAAGTATAAACAGTTTCGCATTTGCGGGATCCCGCGTTTGCGGGATTGGATTCCCTAGTTCCCAGAAGGTAAATAACAATATTTGTTTACAAGCAAATCGTATCCAACCCCAATATTATATCCAGCGAGTAGATACTCTCAACCGGTCTTGGTTGAAAGCGATAGCACTTCCTATAAGAAAGTAAAACGTACTCCGCTAGTCGTCCGGAAAACTTACACAGACGGCCCGATATAACTGAACTGATTATATTAGACAGAATACACTTCTCGACGTTTGCCAAAGCGATGGTCTGCTTATAATTGAAAATAATTGCGAGAGTAATACAGCAATTACTGCTTTACTGGCGTTTTATGATGTTTTTATTGCAACTGACTACACTTCATGGTTATTAGCTATTCGAAGTGTTATGCAAGCGTCTAATAAATCAGTTATGAAACTATTACGTTTGGTATCGACATTAGGCTGTTTATGTATCTGGTTGCTAACTTTGGTTGGTACGCTGTTTACGACCTAAATATGACCTAAATATTTTACTAGTTCACATTGAATATGAACAGAAGAAGTAACTAAATATAATTCAACGAGTTTTAACAACTCACCGTGTAAAGGTAAATTGTACGAAATACATTGTGAATTTATTTCTTGCCTCGATCCAATGTGCAATGAACAATTTCGATAGTACCTACACATAGCATTAATTTGCAAACGTCCTTCACACGTAGCGATACAATGCGATAATGCCCACATTTTCCGTTCCTAGTTACCTACGAATAAGTATCTACTTGTGTTCATTCCACACAATTAACTTCTAAGTTAGTTGCACGTGAAAATTACTGACAACAATACTGATATTACGCCACCGCGTTTAGACGTGCGGTGTCACGACCCTAGTAGGTAATGGGAGACTTCGTTTCTAACGCAACTGGGTGATCTCTAATTGAACCTGGCAGCGCGCGGAGGTCTTGTGCGGATCACGAACTTAGCAACACAATCTAATTGACCGAATGAGATCTGTTGTTAGCGAGATTTTTGTACAATTAAAAAAATATATTACTTCAACATCTCGTCAAATGAACTAATTCTATACCGTAGAGCTACCTATGTCAAAGCTGAAAAAATGTGATTTGTTGACTTTTCCGATTTTTTAATTTGATTCATTGTATGTGCTTTTTTTATGTTTCACGTAACGTAATAAATTCTTTTGTATTGTAATAGGTTACTATTTAAGCCGTTGCCTTGGAGACCCTTTAAATTCATCGACATCAAGGCGTCGCCATATTGGCTGCGAGGCATAATCGCGCCGACATGGATTTGACGATGCGTTCTCCGAGTAGAACAATAATGTTACTTTGTTTTGAACTTCAAATCATGTTTCTAACATGAATAATTCGTTAGGTGAAAAAATTGTTTGCCTGCCCAGCACTCTTTGTTCTAAAAAGTGAGTAAATTACTGTCAAACAGGAATTATTTTAAATGATGAATTATTATCTCTTGTCATAATTCGTTTTAGGCTTATTTTATCCGACTTCCTTATTACAAGCTAACATGAATTCATCATCACGTGTCTGCTAGTAGCAAGTATTCATGGCGCCTGAGTTTGCGACGATCGTCGGGCACCGAGCTCGATCAACGAAGCAATCGGGGCCACTTGTGCTAATGAAACACTTCAATTGAATTGGGGACATTAATTCAGCAGGCGTATCGCGCTACTGTTTACATTGGTACTAAATAAAAATAGTTCTGCATTGCACATGGAAAAGTACTGAACAAGGCAGACACAGTTATAATTATTATGAATATAACCGCAATTAAGTGTATCACTTAGTGTATTCTTAATCTTGTTTAAATATAAGAAATGTAGAACAATATTTATTCAACTATGCAAATGGAATAAAATATCCTTTGTGGGAGCTTTTATGATATCATTTTGCATCCTCAAGTGAAATTAGTTTCGTTTTAATGAGACGACTCTACGAAAGTCAGCTTCTTATTTGAATGAATACATTGCATTTAGTTTAATAAGTTGTTGCTTCACACATTCAGTGTTAATAAGACGTGAGATTAGGTGAAGCGAGACAATGAACTCGCTAACAAGGCCGCAGTAGCAGAAATCACTTATTTTGTGCAAATCGAGGCCGAGTTTCAATTATATTTTTGAGGCAGTTTTATACATATAGTAGGTTTTGGTGACTTAAGTATTTATTGTATGTCCTACTGCCTGACTTCACCCACTGTTGAACATAGGCCACTTTTTTCAAGTGCCAATCCTCACCAGTTCCTATGTCACCCTCATCCAGATTCTACTCGCGATGGTATTATCAGAACCTACTTATGTGTGAGACTAACTTATCCATCCATATTCCGATATGAACTTGCTAAACTATTATCTGCTTTAAGTGATTAATTCATGAGCGATAAATAATAGTCTTATAATAAGTCGGTTGCATAAAGCTATGTTCACAATTATTGAACATTATCTAATTTATTACGAGATTATCGCTGGCAGGTTTGCCTTGTAACAACCGAAGTTCGATTAAAATACTCCCAAGTTTACATATTCATAACGAATTATTACTAGATCAACAGGATTATAAATTTGTTGACGCTGGCATTAACATTGTTGGCATTTGTTGGCTTCCATTATAATAATAACAAATTTAAAGTATAATGATTGCGCGTAATTAATAATAAATTCGTTAATTTAGTATACTTATTCACAGAGGTGAAGTGACAATAAAGTGGCAAATGAACTATGGGACCATTCATTGCTCATGGCTGTCATGGCGCAACAATAACCCGTGGCCCGAATGGTATGACATTAACTAGTGGGCAGCATAAACATCATGTTAACATTAAGGACGGATTAGAAAAATAACAGCATCTAATTCAGTTTCGAAATTTAAAACTTAAGTATAAATGTAACATACAATAAAGAGTTAGATCTAGAATTCCATAACACTATAATTATAACAAAAGAAGATCCTAAAACCGATTAGCTTAATTATAATATTCAAGTTCAAACTCCTAAGTATTTGACACAAATTGGTATTCAAATAAGAATGAATCTACAAAAAACTTGAAAGCCAATTGACTAATACTGAAGATCAGCCGCCACGACCTTGAAGCTACAAAGAGTTCGCCGGCCAAAAATTAATTAATTATTTATAACATAACTCGTTTGGCCAGTCCGTGGCTTGCGTGTTGATTCTCCACTCCACATTAAGATCCGGACACTGATCAATAATATAGACTCGACACAACACTACGCTTTAGAAGCATGTGCCTATGCTCATCAGTCATCATCAATGTTTGTAAATAGTTGACGTTTGGAAATTAATTACTTTTAACAAAGCTTACAGTCAAGAAAACGATGTTTGTATTTAAAAGTATATCGAATCCAGTCAGTGCTAACAGTGGGAAGTCTGAAGTTCAAGATGGTGCAATTCTTTTGTGACAGGCAATATTAGAAAAAATAGAGGTAAGAGATAAAGAAGAACTGGGTGTTGCGGCTATCAACGCAACTTGGTAGAGGCTAAGGACTAGCAGTGAACACTTATGGGCTGAATTGACAGAAGATATTAGGTAGCAGACCGAGATGAGGCTTTAAATGCGTCAAAAACAATGTTACTAAGACA
Source organism: Hyppa rectilinea (assembly GCA_951799385.1). Taxonomy (NCBI): domain Eukaryota; kingdom Metazoa; phylum Arthropoda; class Insecta; order Lepidoptera; family Noctuidae; genus Hyppa; species Hyppa rectilinea. Next base: position 9,830,277 of record OX637314.1, read on the forward strand.
TTAGGTTATGCGGATCTACGCTACGATTGCTACAGCGTGATGCACGCCACTGCTGATGTTGCAATCACATGTAGAGACTGTCACGCGACCTCTATTTAGCAACCGATTTAATCATCGTTATGAACGTTAGATTCCCTCGACCTGTTTTTACACTTTAGAACACCCCCCTTAGCAACCAATAGGTACTCAAGTGTGAACTTCTTACTACAAGTGGGTGGCATTTATATCGACGGTTTGTTTAAGATGGAAAGCAAAATTTAGGAAACCGGGACACTCGTAAGGTTTTCTGGATATGGAGGTCGGAACCTTATGACTTTAGATGTTAATGAGTGCACGACCAAAGCCGTGACCTAAAGCGGAACTTGACAGCAAGCCAGGAAGACGTAGAGGCAGTAGAGGCAGCAGATGGATTGGATGAAAAACAATAAGTACACAAAGCAGCAAATCGTAATGATATTTGATTACAGCTGTTTAAAATGTTGTTGTTTAAATGTTTCATTTTTGCAGTTTAAATAAAGCATTTATTAGGAAAGTATCCACTTATTGCCAGAGGTCGAAAGCGGTTAGAAAGAAGAGTATAATTATTATTACGTGATGTTTAATCGCCCCGTTCTTGGTTATGCGATTTCATTTATAATTAAAGACTTGTGAAACGATGCCGTTTACGCAAAGCTATTAAGTGGATAAGGGCTTGTCGATGAAAGACCTTCGAATTGCCTATGAATGTTCCACTAACGAGACAGTAAGCGGACAAAAGTTACAATCTGAATTGTATAGATTGATATCTTAATGTCCAGGCCCCGGAAATGCATCTTAGAAGGTCGGGTCCGGACGAGACGAGACGGCCTTGCCGCCGGCTGTGCCACTTTCTCCGATGCAGATCAAGAGCCCACGTGCGTTACGTATACTCCACAAAACAATACATGTTCAACAAGCTCTGTTACGCCGACGCATTCTTTGGAACAGCTGACATAATCACCCAAAATTACAGCGTTTCTATACACGGACAATGCGAGGACAATTCAGATTACATTAGCGTTCGTATCTTCAGCAGCTTTGTTAATAAACGAAGCCTTGGTCTCCAACTGTGACGAGACATTCTCTTTCCATAATAATTATGACCCACACGGTTTCGTAACATTATGCGTATCATGTAAACATCTACCTAACCTAAGATTTGGAAGGTTTACCAGGTTACATAAAAGTTTTCCATTTGTAATTTGCCAATGCCCAAAACCATACATCTCAGTTAATTAAAATGATACAAGTTTGGTTTCGATGGTCACTTATTTTACTTTGATATCAACATTTAACCTAATTCACTATAATTCTGTTTGATTGAATGTAATTACCTTATTGTGAAGTTGCAAACCGGTTTTCAAATAACTCATTGTGAAAAAGTTGTTTAAAATAAGATAACTTACTGCAATTTGACGTAAATTCTTGCCGTGCACTTTAATTGCAAAAACGTTATTAATTAATTAGTCATTGCAATGAACTGAGTCTTCATATTAGACACTGACTGGTGGCATCGTTTATGGCACAAATACATATAATGATTTTACCAGAGGTATTTATTTTAGCACACCATCATTCCTCAGCTGAGGTCTCAAGAGTCAATCTAATCTGTGGCACAAGAGCGCGTGTCCGAGGTCCGAGAGGGATAATAGACCGCCGATTTGAATGCATTTGATAGCGACGCAACGATGGCGACCCAGCCTCGAGCAATTTTAATACCTACTAATAATAATAACATTAAATGCGTTTACCAAAATAAAGGCTTCTTATGCAACTGACCACAGTCGGCCACATCTAGGCAAGTGTGAAATTCCCAACGAGCGTAATATAGTGTAAACCGTGATTTACGTAAAATTTGAAAGACGTGGTTTTCGAAAATGGTTTTGGCGAACAAACGCTATGTTGTGTTAAAATGGGAGAAATCGAAGGTTGTCTTACGACGCAATGGTGGCGTTGCAAGCTAGTTTTGGCAAATGTTAGCGGTAGGCAGGTAACTACGTGCCGCGCCACCAACCGCCGTCGTTAGGCAACATTTTCACAATTCACTGAAATAGTGGATTAGCCACATTTACCACGCAGCCGATACGCCCACTTCGTCGCGGACTTATTGGCATAACATTTAAATCCCTAAAGTGCTGCCAAAGAGGATAGTGTCGCCAAAAAAATTCAAAACACCTAAATTAAAGCCTTTTTGGCTTCATTCAATGATATAGAATAGAAAAAAGCATCTCTGGCAAGTATACAAAAATCAGCACCACAATAAATTTTCAGTACGTAAAGCCACACCAGTCATACATAAAGTCAAGTCATAATAGTTAATGAGCAAACACACTGTAGGCAGATAAAGTTGATTAACAACAAACTGTATAAAAACAAGAGCATGTTTATGAAGTATCAAGATTTTAATTTTACTCGCCAAGACTGGTATTTAAAACTGACATTTTGTGAATGGTTAGACATTTATTTAAAAATTAAAACGCTAATTTATTACAATATCGCAATCGGCAGCAGAAATAATATAAGTTGAACACAATCAACGGTCGGCCGCGTCGTGGTAAGGTAAGTAGGTGTGTGAGCGGGTGACCTTCGCAGGAGAAGCAGGCGAATGGGCTCATCAACGCCGCTCCACCACTCCACACACTTAAAATGGCTTTAATTAATACCACTTTTATGTTAACGTATACATATAAATGTAAGGCGATACCTTCTGTTTTTATTGTTATGTGAGAATATTTTGAACATAAATTTTTAAAGTATTTGGGTGCGTCGTTTATAAATGATAATTAATGCATAATGTATTTCGGTTACAATTAGTTTTTTTTTGTTCCGGCCTGCGTTAACAGACCCTCTCGACTGGAATGATGTTCATCAATTGATGAATTGAGCGCACAATAATAATTCAGTTCGTTTAGGGGTCTTGGTGTCGGTATTTGAGGGGTAAGATGTCGCGGGGAGCGACGGAAGCGGTCCAACGTGCGGGACACATTGTGCGAACATGGCCGCCATCACTGGACGTCTTCCTTTGCTAATTACTTGTTATTATGTCTCCAACAACAGATGTGCAACATCCGTTCCTAACGCGCTTTAGTCTTTTTTCAGCGCAAATTTATTATGATGTCTTCATAGTCATAATTTGCTATGGGAACGTTTCTGAGTCATCAGGACTTCCGTCACTTAAGGAAAACAAAAGTAAAGTACAAATCGGCTTGATGCTTATAGGTGTTAAATCATACGGTTTGCAATGTAATTCATTCCAAAGCGCGTTTAAATCAAATTATTTATGGCGTTTAATTCAAGATGGCGGCGGTTGCAGTCGTCTATGAAATATGGAAAGCAGTTTATCAAAGGTTTTAGTCGCATGTTGTTCATGTTAAGCTTGGGTAAATGCAAAAAATAAGTAATGGTAAACTTCTCTGTCTGTACAGTGAACCGTAGAGGGTAATGTAAAATACATAGTCGATCGGTAATAGCACAATATAAATATGAACAGTATGGAAACTAGGCCTATTTGTTGAAATAATTACCTACGCTCCACTGCAGCATTAGGGTTGTCACTCTTAATGTTTTTGAAACTGAATTGTATTTATTAAAATATTTGTGTTCTCAAACAAATGAATTGAAATTGGTTATTTCAACTCGATTGTTTTTTCGATTGTTTACTAATAACATTTAAATAGGTAATCTCATGGCTTCGGTTAATACCAGTAAAAGAAGATTGTTTATAACACGGAACAGTTTAAAATCAATACACAACAACTTGTGAGGTTTATCAATATGGCGTAACCTTTTACAAGTTTTAGCGTGAGCCGCGGAAAGACAAAAACGTTTCGTGCGATCCTTGTCGGAAGGGCGTGCGGAGGACGCCCGTCGCAAGCGGCGCGGCATGGCGCAAATGTGGCGCCGATGCCTGATTAACCCGGCGGCCGCGCACCCCTACTATGCGTTTCAACTAAGGATAGGATGACCTTGGCACCATATTGTGACAACAATTAAGTTTAACAAAAAAATACTTAATGCAAATTACTTATCTTGTTCATGTAATTTTCAAATGATTATTGTTTATCTAATATGGGGCCAAGGCCATCCTATTCTTAGTTGAAACGCATAGTACCACGTTTTAACCCGAAAATGCGTGTGCATTAACCAATCGTATGACGCGGCACTCTCGACTGACAGCACCGCGACAACCGCTTAGGCGTCTCGTCGATTCGCGTGTTTGTGTGAGTGTGCCGTTTCAAACGTTGGTACGTAGTTTCCGTACTGTTCATATTTATATTGTGGTAATAGGCAGTGGTTCAAAGCGCGTAGATTAACAGATAGCTGTTGGCTGGGCAGGCAAGTAGTAGGTAATACCGAGCGGTTCTATTACAAACAAAAATAGAGAACAAGCGGGCGATTACATCTAGTTTCACTTTCGATGGAGGCGCATGCGGGTCAGCGCGGTGCATCGATGCGACTGGGCCGCCACCGCCCGCGCACACTGGTGGCCTCGAGTAGCACGACTTGCGTTCACATTGCGCGATTGCGTGCACTCACTATTTAACGTGAATATAACTAATTTACTATTGACACGGCAATAATTTACAGCAATGTATTGTTAAAACGATAAATATAATTTATACCCTCGGGTGGTGATGATAGACGTTTGCCCAGCAGCAATTTGTTAACTGCGTTTTTGTTGGTATAATCACCGCACTACATAAAGTTAAACAAGTAGAAACACTTATTTCTCTGGGCTAATTTTAATCTTATAAAGCTCTTTTATAATTTGACCGGTTTAAGTTGAGACATAACAAACAGTAAACAAAAATCATTGTGATGAAACGTAACACAAGTTGAACAAACTGTCATAAAGTAAGCTCCCGGAGTATGATATGGGGCCGTCGCGTCGCCGGGTCAACACAGATAACTTCTGAACTGCCTGTAAGTACTAGTTTTGGATAAGTTATCAATGTGCGTCACAATACGATTATTTTTAAAAGCTAGCCTACATTTGTGTATGCTTTGTACACAGGAAAATGGTCTTAAATTTTTTTTTATTTGTCATAGAAAGTCAGTCACAATTACGTGAAACATGTAAGTATTCGTTATCGCAACCGTTTTCCACGGGTGCCGCTCATCGAAGCATGGCTTTCCACGTCATGGCATAGACCACCCCATTTGTCACGGTGATGCCTCTGCCTATCCACTCGGCAGGGTCTACAGCTTCGTATGAGTTACACAATCATTTAACAATGCTTACGATCTGCAGTTTCTGTTAGATGCGAGTTTTTGCATTAATCTACGAGTTTTTGAAATTACACGTGTTATTTATTTATTTATTTAATACTTTAAGCACAGAAATGTACAGAGGCGGACTTAATGCCATAGGCATTAAGTTATTTGCATATTAATGTCTGCTAGATACTTGGAGGGACTAAGCATCATGTTGGCAAGTATGTGGATGAAATCGCACATTTGTTGCAATGAGCTTAATATTACTTTGCTATCCTAATATTAAAATGGCAGGTATAAGGTTGAGGTATTATTTGGAGGCGGAGTAATGTTGTGAGGTAGGGGTGGTGCATTTCACGGGCCCTTGAGCACGCAGTGCAGGTACCTACGTTCCACTGGTAGGGAGCAACGATGCGCGGAAGCACCGATTTGATAATGCACAGTATTGTTGCATAGAATGTAGTTAGGGCAAGTTCCACCTGTTCGGAACCTGTTATTTTAAAATATCATGATTCACGCTCACTGCACTATTTAACTTTGTTCAATGAAAAAACATTTCTTACTGAAATAACACAAAAACATCGTCTGCGGTTGAATGTCGAGTTTTCTAGAGTTAATTTGATGATCAGCAACCATTCTTGATTATTCAACAACTACGTTTTTAATGCAAATTTAAGCAACTAGTTCTTTACTTTAGAACAGCAGAAATGTGTGCCAAGGAAAAGAAAATAAAAGTCATGAAACCTAAACAATGACAACACTAATTCGGGATATTTCACATTAAAACAGTCCTACTCTCTAATTAATAATAGGTTCAAAGCTAAATGAATAAATGTCAACGTTGAATAACAATCAATTGGTGGCCGGTATATGATTGACAGTCATGCATGACTAGCCACAATTGAATAATCTTAGCTTGGAAGTGTTACGGCACGTTGGCTCAGTTCGTATCAGACGAGGCATCTGTAAGCTCGGATGGTAACCACATTACGTAATTAGGTTTTGTGGAGCTTTTTATATCATCTATCGAAACACGGATTAAGTCATGCGTACCTATTGTAACTTGGAGACTTGTTAAGCTGTATGCATACAGGTAGGTTATGCAGTGTTTATTTATATTGACTAATTTTGAAGTGGGTACCTATGATTTTTTGAGAAATACACTTTTGGTTACCGTGGTTATTTTATCAAAGCAGGAAGTTCTCGATAAATAAAACCGTAACTTAAGTACCACTACGTACTACTACTACCGTAGTACGCTGACAATAATATGATGTGTAAAAATAACTTCAGTAAAGTAATTTTTACTAATCATATTTCCCTTAGTTCTTCAAGTAATTCATGTTTTATTAATCTCAAGAAAACACGAACAAAAAGATCTAACCTCAAATGATTTCATTAAGTGTAATTTTGAGGCGTCAAGATTATAGTGTAGACTCCGCCTATAGACGTTTCGGTTCGTGCTCGATCTCTCGAAGCAGGAAGTGTTGTGGCAGCGAGACCTTGCGAAGTTCAACGCCTGCTGATGACAAGACCCACGCAGCCACTGCTCCAACACATTTTATATTCCCTTCCGCTACAAGAGAAAACTGACCTATGAACCTAGCTGCATGTTGCAATCAAACGTTTGAGATTCCCTGCATTATGCAAGTACTAGTGACTACAGCTTACGAGATCCTAACTTGTACAATATTATGAAAAATGAGTATGGATTTACACGATTTTCTTAATATTTTTTTCATCCATAATTCCTAAGATACGTAAAAAAAAACTACAATAATGTTGTAATAATTAATGATATTCAATACCAGATACAGGTTACTGAAAAACTTAACATTACCCGGTAGTATTTTAGACGGCAAAATGAATAAATTACCTACAGCAAACTGAGGTGGCTTTTTAATTAACAGTTAACAGAGTCAACTAAAGTTAAGTAACAACAACGCCTGTACAGTCATTTGAATATTAAATACTGGTAAGCTTGAAATTGCTGCAATCGGTTGGCCGATAACATTTATGCAATCGATAACACCACCTACTTATGTGTTGCTGTATTCAGGTATAATGGCACTGTGAAGCTAGCTTTAAATTGAGAATAATCATTCAGTTTGAAATTGGAACGATGGATGTGCAGTATGACATGGGTTACGTAAAGGCGAGTGGACCGACACTGACCTACCGACGACGGCGGCCGCGCCACTTTCCTTTCATTATTGACACACTACAGTACCTATATAAATGGACAACCACTATCACTAAGCTTAGCTACGTGATTGCCGATACAAACACGAGCAACGCTATAATGTAATAAAAAAAAACTATGGATGTGGTCCAAAATTGTTATTGAATTGCCCTATAGTCACGTCAAAGTTAACTTCAAATCGCGTTTGCTCGCCATGTTACATAATATTTACAAGTTTACAAGTTACAGCGGATGTGTGATTTTGGCCCTCGTGAAGCTTAACCGAAGTTTACACTTAACAATTTGTTAAAAATAAACAATACCACATCCAATGTTTGTATCATGTGTTTTATCGATCGTTGTTTTTACAAGGCAAACAATTTTAGTCTGCGGGTGGCGGTCTTCAAGTGTTGCAAAACGTTACACAGCAATTATAAGTGACGTGATGTCCAACGTAATGAGGATTGCAGCCGTTTGATACATCGCAACGTGTGTGTACGACACGTATCTATACGGTTCGTAGGGTATTCAGCACAAGCTTGCTCACCCTTTACTATAAAATACTATTTCCCACAATATTGTACCATTCACGCCATAATGCAAACAATCATACACCTTATCTGGAAACGATAGCGGATACAAACACTATTTATTGCGTCCGCAAATTGTACGACCGCTACAACAATCACTTTGTAGTTCCATATCGAATTGAATAAATATCTGAGATAGACCAGGTGCCCTAGAGCTACTTAAGTTAAACAGACTACTGAACGGGTGACTATACTAGAGCTGTTAAAATTCTAATGAGTCTGTGCAATGACTAAACACATAGTAGGTAAGGTTAGTGGAACCCGGACACATATAGTTAGCTTACAATACAATAATATACCGGGTCGGGTGACGCATCCAGCGCGTACCTCGTAAGGTCGTCCGATAGCAGCCCAGTTGCGCAGCAAATGTTTTAAAGTATATGTTAATACAAATAAATACATACAATACACAGGGCAATGAGTTGTTTCACATAATTGTTCTACATGGATACACAATTACTTAATAAACAAAGGTGCTTTTTGATTTCGATACGGGATATTTGGATATTTCCAGACGCTGGCTACAAATAAGACAAGATCACGTGAACTGTTTCACAGATGTAAAGCTCAATATTGCAAAAAAAATTACGTCTGTAATCTTTTATCCACTTACAATGTAAGTACTTACTCTGATAATCAAGTACCGTACTTAAAGTTGAATATTTATTAACAATAAAGTTAGACGCAGCGTGAAGTAACGTTGGAGTAGGTCGGGGATTATGATACCATAAAAAGTGAAAGAGTTCGAAAGTTCACTTCCTGCACGGCGAGTGCATACGATAGAGCGGCACGCGCGGATTATAATCACAGCGCGGTTCCTAAGTCCACGCTTGTGCAACACGCGCACTGCAAACTGCAATAGCGCGGAACATGCGCAATGTATGAAAATTAGGGCTGCTGCTTGCTTCTCTTCACGACTCCAATAGAGAGATTTGAAAGAGGTTTTATAGGACAATGTTGGTGAAGGCGCTGTCTCATAGATAATATCTGTGAGTTGAGTGACCATGAAATGATACGGTGACCGATTAACTTAGTTCCGCTTGAAAGGCACGATCTGGTCCCTAATTTTGAAAGAAGATGCTTTCCTACCGTGAAATAACAAAATACTTGATAGTGACCATCGAAATGAAAAAGTTAATGCACAGCAAGCGGCTTGCGGGGAAGCAGTGGATGTTGATGGCACCGGCGCCAATGCTGATGTTTCCAGCGACAGACTGGCGCGGCGCTGGGCCGCGACAGCTCCTCTCCGCTCGGCCGTGTTATTACGAAACAAGAAAAGAAAGTTAAGATCGTTTCGGCCGAGAGAATGTAGCTCCAGTGGGCTCATAGCCAGCACTGCAGTGTTGTGCCATATTACATCCTCGGTGTCCCCGCTCCGCTTGTGACGCAACGGCTTTACAGCAACTTGCACTTTTTTGTTTGTTTACCGAGTAACGAGCACACCTCGACTCGTTCTCCATTCGAATTGAGCACAGCATCTCATTAGATTGCTTTAGTTTTGTACTATGAAATTAATTATTTATAATGTCTACCTAGGCGGTCTAAATTTTGATTTGGGTTTTAAGAATGCTTCACAATCATCACCAATTAATTTGTGAAAAAAAGGAAATGGACTAAAAAGGACTAAACAATGAGATCATATTGATTGATCAAGAAGTAAGCGGCATTCTAAGAAGTTTTGATGTGAAATTAAATAGGTACTTTAAATGAGGATAGATTAATTAATGATCTCGCGCATACGGATACACTTATTTAAGAAATACAACCAAACTAAACCAATCTCATAACTGAATCTCAGTTCTTAAGTAATTGTGCAGAACCTAGTTCTTTGACCTAGAAAACTGACCCTCTTAAACTTAACCAGAATATGTTTTGCTATTGCATAACTTGATGTGTTCTTTACGAGCAATTATGTAAAGCGGTGGATCGCGTCGAGCACAAGTAGGTAGGCGAGAGGTTGCCGCTTGCCGCGGCGGTACTGGTAAAAGTGTTACGCGGTGTGCTCGATTCTGCGCGCGCGCAGTGACGCAACCCGCGGCGAATGTATGCCAAAAGTGCAGTCAAACCTTCGATATTAGCTGGCGAGATGAAACACATGTCTTCTTAGCTTCGTACTACAATATTTCTCACTATAATAATGTACGGCAAACGACTAAACACTGTTTGTTTCTATGAAATAATTTCCTCATTTCAAGAAAATCTATTTCGGAATATTTCTAAGATATCCTGAATAAGCTTAGCAGGTCCGCTAGTGAACTAGGACTTGTTAATAATATGCACCACTATTATGATTTCCAGTTCGTATTTTATAAATTAGGCAAACAAAATAATAGCATCACCATTGTACCTTATTTGGGTAGCTAGTAGGTACCGGTTTTGATAAAATGCGGAAAGTCACCTTCAATTCGACACTTAAGTACCGTTGCAAAGTAAAAGGAAAATTAATTAGATTGTTATTTTTGAATGCTTTAAATAACCACGTTGTTTTCTCTCACAACACTAATAATGTTTCCAGTCGTTTATCAGCGCCGTGATAAGATACAGTACAGTACCCTTTGTTTATGCGTTGCACTTCAGTATAAGACCTTAGATAATGCATTATCTGCATAAGCACAGTAACTAGTTATTTGCTTACTCACCCGATACTTGTATCTATTCTTTGTGTGTCTGGGAATGTCAAAATGAAATCTAAGATTTTTTAAACTTACTAGAATATATTTTAATTATACTCCCATCATCCAAATGTTGCCGTATCGTTTTATTTGACATGTTTCAAATATAAACAAATTTTTAAGCAACTGTATTCGATCATGAGAGGTCTCGAGATCAATCAAGGTGAGGTCAGAATAACTAACATAAGTTAATATGCCAGTAAAAAGGTAATCCAAATAAATGGTGTTATTCTAAGGAATCTGACAAGGACACTTAGTCGCGTCAGATAAGTTTTAACTGAAGAATATTTGTATGTATGACAGTTGAACATATTTTCTAGGCAGAAGCAGTATTTATTCTTCAAATAGAAGATAACTGAAGATGGAAAAATCAGCCTTTAATGTGTTAAATAATGAAGCAAGAGATGATTGTATAAATATTTTGGGCGCATTATTCATCGTGTTTACTTATCATTAACTAATCAGCAAGTTAATCAGACATCATGCGATATTGCAGGGCTTATCTATTTCAAAGAAAAGTAAAGCCAGTAACTAATAACTTTGTTAGCATTATGACTCTTATCAAAGACTAGATTCTGCCCGCGACTTCGAGTGGGTGTCATACGTAAGACACATTTCCCACTAACCACTAATTACTTCGGTTTCGCTTAGAGTTCTTTGTTTATCTTTTTGCTTGGCTCCTAAGGGTCGTAGCGTGATGTTAATTAAGCTTTAACCTTCTTCAAGAATTGGGCTATCAAGTGGAAAAAAATTGTCAAACCCGACCGTTCCAGAGATTAGCGCTTTTTCAATCAGAAAAAAACAAAGTCTTCGGCGTTAATGAGAAATAAATCCATAAATAATGAGTGTTATTCCGCATGCAGTTACACCTACAATTATTTTTGTGATTAATTGAATAGTAAAATTAAATTAAGTAACGGTGAGGTAACTAAAATTACAGATATTACACAATTACATCGCAACCGGTTTGTACGTTTCAGTTTGCTATAGTAAAAGTGAAGAACTACTTTCTACTTTGGTTGCCTCTCTACCTTGACCCACAAAACGCCGCAGTTCGTATGTCGGTCAAGGTTCAGGAATCAGAAGCAGTTTTAGGAATTGCAGTTGCACGTATTTTAAGTTAATGCGTTTCTAAGTTAAGAAGTCCAAAATCCTACCCTAATTCAAATTCAAAACGCCTGATTTCGCGCGACTGCCAGTGAACAACTCAATAATCGTCTGAACATTCTCCAGAATACAAAACGACTTTTTCAGTCTTTGAGATTTCGGAATATGGTGCAATATTCTGCTATTCTTCCTCTTAATGATTTTAAAGCAATCTTTTTCTAACTGGGTTCAAACGGCACATCACTGGCATTTTTTTTATAATATTTTGCTGATTAAAGACACATTCAATAAAACTCATCAAAGACTTGCTTGGAAATTTACACAACGGCAGTGGGCAGACATACGACAATGTCGTTTGGCCGGCAATGAACTCTCGCATTTGCTCTGCCGAAACAATTAGCGACGCGTCGCGAATCTAACGAGACTATTTACACAGAAAACCTCTTGACGACATTGTAGAAGCTTACTTCGACCAATTCGAACACTACAGGACCAATGGAAATCCATAATTTCGCGGCCATATCTATAAAACAGATTTGGACTTTCGTAATGCTTATGGAGTCTAGACAATCGTGTCAGCAACAGATTCATCAGTATTGTGCATATAACTGGATCATAATGGTCAAAACTTAATCGTTTGGATGTTAATAGTGTGTGCAATCTCTTTATTTATGTTTACCTTGCTCTATGCAGTGACTTCGTTACAAAATGCCTATTTCAAAAGGCGGCCAACTTGAAATTATCCATAATTTGTTTAGTTTGATAATTTAACTTTTTAAATAAGTTCGCATGGCACACAACAACGAACTAACATTATTTATTACATAATTTTAAATTAATAGACTGTTTCCGTGTTTATTATTCTTTAAAAACATAAATATCTTGCCTGTATTGTCAGAAGTGTCTAACAAATTGAATAGATGTCGTGTGAAGTATACAGCATTCACTTTTCCTTGTCTAAACAATTGGTTACGAAGGGAATTTAATAATGCTATTCTCAAGATTATGGTTACATGTATGATTGTCGCAACATCAATGACAGGCCATAGTGTGAATCCTTTAATTTTTACGTCAAATTAGAGTCTAGTGTTTATGAGTATCGGAACATAATGGCATCTCCTTGAGCAATGGACGTTCAAGGCGAGCTACATATTAGAAGTCTAAACAATATTGAGGCATGTTTGGAAAGCGACACCTTGACGTCTGTTGACCACATCAGAGGAACGTGTGGTCGAGTAAACGGGCGAGGCGTCCTCACTTGAGGCCGTTGCGCTTCGGGGGAACAAAGGGTTGACTCACGTCCGGGCCCCAGTCCGCGGAGAAAGGAGCCGGGCTAAAAATAGTACACTGGCAGTTACGAGTGCGGCCGTTGGACCTGGCCTACGCAGATCGCGTCTTATACTTTTGCCCTGACACGGGCTACCCAATTATTACGCCACGGCTTAACACATGCAACAATCATTAATCATATGAAGGCAGACTTTCATTGAATGCATCTATTTTAACCAAAATGGCTAGCCATCTAAATGGACTTGATCTTGCAGCCCTGAAAAAACATTTGATTTGGACTATTAATCTTATAAGCGCATTTTTTACTATAATCGTTATTCAATTTAATTTTCGTTACTGCACAGCCATAAAAATATCCCCGAATAAATACTGAATATAACTAGCTATGCGGTCTCATGTACCCACGCGGCGCGGCATCGCATTTCGCCAATAGAGCATGCCAGGAAATGCTCTAAAGTTACTTATTGTGTACCTACAAACGAATGCTGCGCTAGCACTACTGAACTCCCACGATCGACACTTATTGTTTGCGTTGCACTCTAAGATTTCTGCAACGTCTAGGTGTTGGGAAACGATGGCGGAGGTGTCGACTTTGAGGTTAAAACCGGCTGTTTGAGAAACCTTTCGAGTTTAGATTGCGAAAAGCGTGAAAAGCTTGTATTTACTTGCATAGAATTAAACAGAAATTGTCTAGTAAGGCGTGACCAAACATTTGAATGAATTCTTAAGATTTTAGTTACGTAAGAAAATGTTAGGAGATGCAAGTCGCATGCTTGTAGACTTTTAAACGTCAACTACCCAATAGTTTGGTGCAAGTTCGTATGACGTCAGACATTTTGGTTATACACCAGGTTGCCATACAATCAACCTTTATCAGCACACGTGGAGAGCTAATCGCGTCGCGTGACGACCTCCACTCCGCAACTACCGACGCAGTTTTTGTTTATTTTGGATGCAATTAAAAATATTCTATTTTGATGGCTTGGATTTAGATTGCAACTAAGATAGATAAATTAGAACTATGGCATTATGTGCTTATATTATATTACAAAACACGTAACCCACAAACCGAACGTAATTACCGTAAAGTACCTACCTACGTAAGTATTTATGTAATAATGAATATGATAAACTATATGAATTCACGAGTTCATGCATATTGAAGTGCATGAAATTCTGCCCTGTACTGCAAATCGCAGTCAGACGATCAGAAAAAAATGCACAAAAGTAAATAAGGTAATGTGTTGCGATTTTACGAACAATATCGGCAAGTTGCGTGCAAGCGTTGCACGAACACGATCCACCGCCCCACGTGATTACACGCCTTACTGACCGACTAACTACTAGCGAAATAGTTAACCACAATATGTACCGCATTATTATTTTTTACGAAGTCCAAAACGATTACAAAATTTCGAAGAACTGTCAACAACAAATATTTGATAATCCTATTATCATTATGAAGGAAGGCTTAAGAAGTGTTGTCAGGAATTCAGGGTGCTGTGTGAAGAAACTATCGGGTGAAGATGAAGACTTATTATTATAATGGTTTTTACGTCAGAATTTAGAATAATTAGGATGTTCAAAGAATTCACAGGATTTCAAGTACTAAAGAGATGAGAATAGCCCAAGAGATTAGACGATTGGTAAGCTACTATTACAAAAATAAAATAGTAATGAATAATAAAGAAATAACCCGCTTTATGAGGGCATTACTATACTGCAGCTTTACAATTTTCCTAATAATATTGTAAAAGGATAATTTTAAAACTGTGGTATGAAGGTCCGAGTCCGAATATACAGGAGTATTGGTTACCATTCACGAACTCGGGATCTCATGAAAGACTTCTGGCTCACCGACCTATTCAGTGCCCAAGCAATGACTGGAAAAAGGCATAACGTGTGTTGCAAGTTTGCAACTGCAGCAACCCTTTCACAGAATTTCCACATTACCAATAACTCTATACCCTTGGTTAAGTAAGAAATGTCTAGGATATTCCAAAAGTCATATAATAAATAGATTTCAAGGCCAACAAACTAAAATTAAATAACTAAGGATAACGATAAATATACATAAAATAGGTACGTAACTAACATAATATTCACGTTTGCCAGTTGCAAACAAAATTTGGGAATACAAAATATTACCGGTCCCTTCCCACCAATCTCGGGACAAAGAGGAGACATGGAACAAAAAGCTCTTTATCTGGATCTCAGAGTGGGACAAAAAAAAGCAGCGGTTGTATTTGTAAATAGATGGCAGGTAGAAGGTAGTAGGTGTATTCAACGGTTTAAAAAGATTTTTTTTTGGAATCGAACTTTTATGCACGAAAAAAAATGCCACACGATGCACCTTTCGAAATTTCCCACTGGGATTCTACAGCTACGTTAGATTTTATTATTGCATTGCAAGCAAATGATTATGTTGCAAAAATGATGATGAAAATATTGATCTCCAAATTGCTTTTTATTTATTTAAGTAAATATGTTTTTAGTTTTACAAGGTTTTAATTAACTTTATTTGCAATTTCAGTTACCTAAGTGTGTTGTGTATAGGTATAGTTTGCGGTTGCAAAATGATTTCCAAAATACCTACATGCAAGAAGACCTTAAACAAAAAATACAAGCAGTAAACTCGTCAATTTGCTCAAAAATTATTTTCAGAAATCACTTGTCCAAAGTAAACGTTATGTACTTGAACTAACCCTCTTCCTTTTCACGTGGCCTATATACTACAGCCATACAACCCAACACAAAACAGAATATCCCCAAGCAACAAGTGTCTTTTACGCAAAGTAAAAGACCACAAAAACTTCGAGCAGGTAGCTTATGCGAGGGCCAAACCATTTACAACCATACGAAGTTATCAATAGGACCGGTTTTTCTTCATCATTACGAATAACTTCCAAAACAGGCTTCGTTAGTCGATTTTGATCCCTATCGAGATAGGTTTAGTTACGTTTCATAGAATCGACGACCATGCCATACCACTTAGCGTCGTCTGTAACTCACCCCTGCCGAGATTTGAAAAGGATCAAGCATTTATTTAAACATACCAGATAGGCATGACTATTATAATAAAATCCTTCTTACTGAAATATGACCATGACGAAAACAAGTTAATTTGAATGCTGACTAAACAATGACAGGCTTCAGGGGTTCCCGTGAAAATTGCTTTTATCAATTATTTGTACTCACATACGAAGTACATAGCAGTAGGTATCACGTCAACTTTTTGATATGAAAAAATCTACATGAATAACGAAAATAACACATAACTTATATTTTATAGAAAATATTGTAGAGATAAAAGGCAATTTGTTCAAGAAATTAGTAGCAAATTTGGTATGGTCAAGCTATTGATATTCATAATTTAGGTATAAACTATTCATAAACTTGCAATTAGGGGGCGTGCCCATACTTAAATGTTAGTAAATAGGTAGCTACAGTAAGATAAACTAATGACTAGTGCCTGTGGGGCAATCAAACGTAATCTTAGATTACTTACTTTTACTTTCCTACGGAAACTGCCTACTACGAGTCGAGTCGTGTTAGATTCCTAGTTAGACTACCGCACGGCTTGAGGACTTATTCTATGCCTAGGTTATTTTAAATAAGTAATTAACATAAATATATTTTTATTTGTATTTCTGAATTAAATAAAAAGCCGCTACTGCTTGTTGAGTTGGGCAAAATAGGTACTACCTATTTTTTTCTCGGTTGGTACCTACATACTTTTTATATAAGTTTAAACTATTTCAAACAGAGCACGGAATAGGTACTAGAATGACTTAATTACATTGACTTCGAATCGTAAATAACTTGTAGGTACGGTTGGTCATGTACATTTTATCGGTTTCGAGAATAAGCCCGGCTTGCAACTTTAGTAGCTCTACATCATGCGGGTGCGCACGCAAGTCACAGAGAGCAACTGGTTTTACTTATTTTCCGTATCTTGTAATTATGGTGGCAAGAACATTGACTTAGGCGGGAAATTAACCGCTTTTGTTTGTGATAACTAAGCCAGAAACGAATTGAAAATTACAGTTTTATAACCAAAAATATTGCAATAAACCATAAAGCTCCAACGTAGGTAATTAATTCTCGAGTTCTCAGAATAAACGTTGAGACAATTAATCCCATTATCCTGGTCACAAATTACAATTTATGAGTTTTGTGACCCACAATGTCTGGCTTTTGTCTTCAAACTTTTAATGAGGTGGAAGTCCCTAGAAAACTTAATGTTAACATAGCAAATAGGTAGGTAGGTACCTAGTTTAATAATTCCTAGTAAGTCCGGTATTACTATATCCCGAATTAGGGTTACGTAGGTACCTATGATACCTATTACGATTATCCAGATGACGTGCAGTCCTATTTTTAGGGGTTGAAATGTAGATTTTATTTGAGTTAGTCAGTTAAATAGTTTAAAAAAAATAATTAAATAGGTAGGTACCTACCTAGCAAAACAACAATAACAACAACACGCCACAGGCGATAGATTTTATTGACTTAAAAATGACGTTACTTTTGTTGTATTGACTGTATTTGTAGGCAAATTCAATACTTTCTAGGTATTTACGTTTATACCTAGTAGATAATACGCTATCTGATTTATTGCTTTGTCGATACCTACTTGTATGTAAAATTAAAAGTGTAGTAGGTATCTTTTACTTAGGAGGGTGTACTTCCAACAAATCATTGAATGTATGTTATGTTTATTAAACCACGTGTTTAAAACCAAAAAGTAGACCGGTATTCGTGGAACGTTACTAACAGCATTTTGTAGGTATCTACCAAGTTTTCTTGAACCATGTGTTTAAGTAGGTAGTACCTATCGCTTTTTTGTCTTTGTCTAACTACCTACGTAAAAGAGATTCATACTATTCATAGGCAGTATACCTAGGTAGAAACACATTATTTACCTACCTACTTGGTTCAAAATTGTTGATCATGTTTGCTGTCACAATCTGATAGCAAGTTATTATTTAATTTTGACAGATAAGCAACAAATGCTAAGAATAGGCACATTTAGGTATTTATTGCATGCAGATTTAAAAAATAATTTCAACTAGAAAAGGTAGTATCCTTTTCGAAGGTAAACGGTCGGGTTCTTAATTATATTTAACAGATTCATGGTTTTGAATAGGTAGGTACATAGGTACCTAACAATTTTGTATGGAAGTTGAACGGAGCCCTGGAGGTTGGGCCGGTAGGGAACTTTTCCAACTTCGTTTTTGAACAAAGTGCAATAATAACTGCTGGCGTGACTATTGTTGTGGTAGGTAGGCACATAAAGTAGGCAAATTAGTCCAACGAAGTGTAGGCATGCATTAAATTGAAAAGATATTGATAGAATTACACAAATATTGATAGCAGAAGCACTAAAATACATATCTTATTCTAAGATAGTCTTGCAATTATATAAATCAAACATACCTTCAAGAACAGATCACCAAAGTCGTACAGCGCAGACTGATGCATTATGGCAGTAGACATCATGCAAAACCAACTCGACACTTAATCCAGGTTTTAATGCTATTTCTCGTATCAAAAATCTGCAAACTGACTGATCCACTGAAGCACGAATTTGTAAGGTCGACGAACTCACTGTAATTTTTAGGTTAGCCGATGAAAAGTTCACGATACTTTTAACGAGAATTTTATGAAAACCTTTATAAATATAGTCCTTGTAATAATCTAGTAAAATCGTTGCGTTTTTGTTTTGTCGTTCGGTGACCACAGATTGTGTCCGAACTAGTTGGCCAGGGGCAGTGTTTTTTTTTATTATGCCCTCCAATATTGAGCCAGATCAGTATTTTTGAACACAATTTCGCAATCGTTGCGAAAATGTACAAAACAGTCCTTTGTTTCGAAATGTCTCCTTCACTTTTTTCGCGTCTATACGGAAATTCACAGATATTGGTCAAAATTCTGCGCGAACTGTCACGAAGTCAACTTTTATGATAAAAACTCTTTACTTTATCGACTGTATACTCCCAAACTTTTAAATTCTGGCCGTATAAATCGTAAGATAAAAAATAAATCGCAGAGTTAACGTCCGCGCAAGACGCACCACACGTACATTCCGTATCACGCTTGCTCGCGCACTGAACTGACTGAGCTCTTGTTGTTTTCGCCTTCGCCCGTGAAACGCCGGCAGCGGGCGGGTGGATTTTGTTTTCAAATCAAACAGCACGATCACGTTTTGGAGCGAGATTCGTTTTTCGTTCGGTTGAGCTCGGCTATATTCGGCAATATTCGGCGGTATGTTTTGTTGTTGCTCTGCTAGCCAGCCAGTCCGCGTTCGCGAAGTGGATCGAGTCGGCCTGCTATGCCATTCCCGCCTTCCATTCAGAAAAAACTTCATCAGTCTTTCTTCTATCACAAATATTACCTATAATCGATTTTATTAAAATGTTGGGTAAACTAGGTAGGAACCTACCTATTTGGGGCATATGCATAAAAGGAAGATTGAAGCTGGAATGTTGAATAGAACTTTCTGTTGGCTTAGGGAAGGTGGGTATTTCTAAGTCTAATTTGATAAAATTTGAGATAGGCAGCTAATGCGGCTGAAGACTATTCAACTCCTAGCTTTGTTTGAATTCTCTTTGAGGAGTGGGGATGGCAAATTAAATAATCTCTAATTTTTTAGATAGGTACTCTGTAATTAGCTCGTGATCTAGATTAAGGTAAGTACCCACTTACCAAAGTAGGTACCTATCTTAAAAATAAAAAAACTATAGGTAACTCGAATAATCAAGCTCTAAAAAGTGTAAACATTCTCATCTGAAATTGTTATACAGTAGGTATTTCATATGTATCGTAAGTATATTAAATAAACTCGAGAAATGAATTTGGGAAAAACTGAACATCATTTTTTTTATGACATTTTTATGCATTAAACTAGTATTGAAATTTTGACAGGACAACGTGTCAGCCAAAAAAGACGCAAAGAAAAAGGAGTCAATTGATGATCTGTAGTTATGTACAGAACCCAGCACATCAAATTATCCTAAACTGTCAAATATTTCCAATAGAACATGAACCTTATTTCTATATAATAAAGTTGAAAATCTATCAAAGAAATTTGACAGATTGGGGTAGCTTGATGTGCTGGCCTCTGTACCTACTTTAGTGTTTGCAGCCGAAAAGATAAAATTGTTTTGAGAAAAAAATCTTTTAGGAAGTAGGTAGGTACTTACTGTAGACTTATTCAAACTACTTATTTACAATATTTATATTTTTAGTAATTTACTTTACCTAGTTATATCAATTAATTGCAAGAATTTAATTACGGTCAATTTTAACTTTTTATGCGAGGAAGTCAGAGCGGATACCTAGTAAATATGAGTGGTTGAAGCCCTGCACAAAAACTTGCGATTTTAGAGCTGGTTCCACCAATCGAGAGGTCTGCCAGTCACCCAGACAAGTAGCGACCATAGTCATAAGCGCAGAGTCACATTTAAGCTTTGAGTTCTAATATCCCACGTGGGTATTGCGAGATTGTGATGTTTATAGTAGACAGTGATAGGCTGATGGCTGACCATGAACACATTAGAAAGAAAAATCTTTAAAAATCTCGAGTTTTGAAAGGGATTCGTCCAGAAAACCAAATAACGGAATTTACATCCGTTTTCTTCTATTGCTATGACGAACTCCGTGTATTATGTGTAGTCTACTAAGTATTATTAACTGAGACGATTCGGCATGATTCGGCAAAACCGCGCGGTTGTAAAATTTGCCACTCGGCCGAATCATGCCGAACCGAACAAGTTTGTAGCATCTCTTATGTAGATAGGTAGAAGGTACGTAAACCAGCCTCACCAAGGTAATTATATCTAGGCATGATTGAGTCCAAAGATTTCTCAGTGTAAAATCTAAAGAGTTTTATAAGTTCGCTTATTCTCAACAGCGTAGCCAACCCCTTACCGGCCCGCGTCCATGTCTCTGGAACAACTTTTTATTATAGCATTCGTTGGTTGCAAACCCGTTTGACGGTTTTAGTGTTATTCGCTATGTTGCACACACCAGGCTTAAGGAATCAGAATCAAGCCCCGAGTGCCCTGAGCCCTTACATTGTTGAGAGAATGAAACTATACTAGCACGTAATTGTGCGGGCGACACGCTTTGTACGAGGTGTGAAAATTGTGTAATAGCCTTGTTTGTTTGTTTACTTTGAAGTTTGCAAAAAAAAATGGTGTTTTAGTACAGGTCTCCAAAAGTCATAATGCACATAGAAATCTTCGCCACTGTTCGGCAACGGTCGTATTCCCCGAGCGTCGGAAGACGATATGTATATAGAGTGGTTAAGTGCATTTTCTTCATGCATAATTTAGTAAGATTATGTGTTTTGTCCTTAAAGAGATACATATTGATTTATCAGTAACGAAATTTGATTCAATAATTCCATGTAAGTAAATAGCGAGCTATAATTCATATAAGCCTAAATCTGATTTTTAATATGTTTTTTCTAGTACTTAATATGTATTTTACGTAGGTATTTTTAATTTTTTAATATTGAGAAAACGTGAAAAATGTTAGTATATTTAAATATTTTACAAAATTAACTATTTAAGAATAAGATAATTAAAGTTGACTTTCGAACAAGGTGCAAAATGCAAGTGCATTGTTAAGGACTCGAACGGCTCAATGATTCGGGTGTTTCCGGGAATACGACAATTAGCGAAGATCTGCATGTGCCTTATTAATTTGGGAGTACTGTAGATTATTGAACTACATATTATGCAAACCTGGTTCATGTTCTCTGTTTACCTTCTGTTCTCCTTCAGTAGTTCAGAGTGCCTAGACAATGTCACATTGTCATTAACGGTAACTAAATTAGATAAATCCGAAATGTGTAGAATTGGCATAAGTTTTCGAAATGCCACGTGATCAATCGATAAGTGCTAGACAATGTCAAATTGTGTCTCGAAACTCGATCAATATTCCCATACAAATGCGTTGACAAGTGGCGTTCTTGACAATCCGAATCGCTGAGATAACTAATAGTTCGATCAACAATTTTCGAAATCGAATCGACACGGAGCGATTGACACTTGTTTAGGCCCCCAGATGCTGTTTTTTAATTGTTGTTTGTCTTGGTTCTCCAGAATGTAGGGTTATGTCCTACCCAGGCCTGGCCTCTTTCCTTCCACCGTTCCAGCGGCACATAAGTTTCTAGGATGTCTGTTTTTATGCTCGTACTTACATTACTTATTTTGACTACGAGTATACTACAAAGTGGAGAACCTAACATCCTAAAGCTAAACTACCAAACAACAAGGTTCTCAAGCCATTGGTGAAATGTAGGTACCAATTTTCGCAGTATGATACTATCAGTAAGAAGGTGGGTGCCACTGCCCATTGTCCTGCTGATATAATCAGCTATTATGACACCCACTACAATGGATGGGTACGTCTGTTCTTAACATGCAGGGGACCACGTGGTGAATCTTTCTTGTTGTTCAAATGCAAACGATTCCTCCATAATTCCTAGTTCCTACTATATTATTATAAATGTGACAGTTTGTATGTTTGTCACTCAATCACGCGAAAACGGCTGAACAGATTTGGATGAAGTTTGGCACAGCACGGCAGTTTAAGCCAGAATCAACATGTAGGATACTTTTAATCCAGAAGAACGATCCCGAGGGATTCTTTCGGACCTCCACGCGGGCGAAGCTGTAGTTAAGAGCTAGTTAATAATAAACTGGCGAGAAAGGAAACCGTTACACTTATTATACTTAGTTAAGTTAATAAAGTAACTGGAGCTTATCACAGGAAACATATACCGACAAAATAACAACGCACCTAACTAACTAGCTTTATATTTAATCTGCTTACATTATTAACGTGACCCGTAATCAAACTTCCTGTAAGAATTTTAATTAATGCATTTATTCCTGTAGAGTTTTTAAATGTTTTGTTTAAAAAGAAATTGATGACTCATAAAAGTAGGTCGGGTTATAAATTGAGACGTAAGGAACAGAAAGAAATAAGTATAGAATTCTTTCAAATGTAATATTGCTGGCTTAAGCCTGGCAGTCTCTCATGGGAAATATTTTGAAACGTGAGCTGAAATATAAACTGGAGCGATGTATTTAGGGGTCTCTTGATCATGAAGAATCCCACCAGCACGGCTAACTTTGTCCCTTTACTGAAAACTCCTCTCATTAATTTTTAATTACTGCAAGCCACGTAAATACCTGTCAACTTTTGTAACCTTACGTCATCGTCAACGCGCTATTGTGATTACATTGCGTAAATTGGCTTCCTCTATAATGTTAAGTTTGTGATAAGTAATAAATATATAGTAATATACTAACTGATTTCACAATATTTCGCTAACACAAATCATCATTTTCGTCATGTTAGCCTTTGGTGACGTCTACTTATTTTGAACTTTAATATTGAGGAGAACTTCATGCTGCAATAGTCAGATATGTGAAATAACAATATGAAATAAAATAGGTACCTATATTAGTCACGCTTGGTTTATGGAACCACGGAAGCGATACTCTTAATATTAAGTTCATTGTTGATATACGTCTTCTTGACATGATCCCTGAGTCTCGTTTACTGTGGTCACAGAAAGGTAGCTTGGCAGTGTTGTACCCACGGGTTTGGAAGAGGCAAGCAATGTGCTGCTAAACTGCATAGTCAAAATATTTAAACCGATTTATTCACGGAACCCGATGTCAACAAATGTTTATTGTGCGACCGTCTTTATATATTATGGGTCAGTGTCATGTGTCGGTCACGTAGTGCTTACTCCTAAACTTATGGCGCTTCGTAATACAATACATTGTGTGCAAACACTAGGTGATAGCTCTGTTGACAAAGCTATACCCAACATTAGTGAATCAGGACTCTGCTATTATTCCATATTGAACCTTGGAATTAATCATTGACACAATCTCCTCATTTGTTTTTAGAATTAAGATTTCAACGGACAGCATATAATTTAGAGACCCATGAATATGCATACGTAATAGTTTGATAGGTCGAGATGTATTTGTATTCGTTTCATACGTAACATTCCGCAATTAAAATGATAATCCCAAGCCACTCACACACTGAACTAATTTAATTTTCTAAACTAGTTTATCTTTAGAGAAGCGAAAATAAATGTTGTCAATTTAGTGTCTACAAATACTCTTTGGATGTTTCTAGGGTTTAGTCCCATCTCGGCACCTTCCCATCTCGGCACCCATGAATTAATTTATCATAGCACTATTTTGTAGCCTATCTACCTGTAAGGTTCTTATTTGTATATATGTATTATTATGTGTATTTGAGCCGTGGTTACCATATAATTTACTGTTTTGGGAGGTTTAATTTTATTCGTCTGTACAGTCGTTTTTTCGTTAGTGCCTTGCCGTAAAACGTTTATTTCGGCTCAATAAAACAAAGGAAAATAGCAGGTACAAAAAGCTTAGGGACGACCCTGAATATTCAAACAATCACTTCCTTTAAGTTTTAAAATAAAACTAACAAATGTTACCCACCGTAAAACGGACCCGTATTCAACAATACAATTTCCTTTGACCCAAAAGCAACTTTCGTAATAATTTTACATAAATAAAGGAACTCATTTTTAAACAATAGGTTTGTAAAGTATTTTTTCTTGAAAGAAAAAAGAACCTTAAATATTTTTTGTAGCGGCCAAGGATATCAATGAGAGCAAATAAATACCTACCTAAGCTGTGATTATTTTTTCGTGTGCCCAGCAGCAGTCCAAAAACAAAGAGTAAGCTATTTTATTTAAATCATAGCAGCTTTAGTTTATGGCCTCAGGCATAGCCCGCGGAATCGGTATTTACTGCTCAGTTATTGATCATTGCAGATGCATCTTGTTGGCAACATTGTAACTTTATTTGACTGTCAGAACTTTGAGAAGTATATTAATACGAAATTTATACTTAATTTGTCTTTGAATTGATTTGGTTTATGTGGTGTTATTTTTTTTTAACTTAAATTTTAATACATTTTAAGTTTGCTTCATATTTTTAATGTTATTTTTTATTTATTTTCTTTCTCCTTATTCCATCTTTATAATTATCATGATGAACACACTATTTCTATAGTATATGAAGCGACGCATGTTTTACTTGTGGTTACCAAGTGTACAAACACGTTGTGAATGTGTGTAATTGCAGGAGCTCTCGGTACCATCCCAGACAATAACGAAGTTAGAAGTGTGTGTGTGTGCATACTGACGCTACTAGTCTATACAAAATATTTTAAAGAGTAACGGAAGAGTTTCTTGCCCATTCTTCTCCGTACGAAACTACATTTTGGAAGGGGCAACTAGAATCGATTCTATTTCTTTTTCATTTTGACGTTCAAATGTGCCTTACTTGTGCCTATTTAAATAAATGATTTGACTTTGACTTTACGCACACATTCACAGTGTGTCTGTACACGTAGTAAACACAAAGCGCGCGTCGCTTCGTGACATTAAAATACTTTAGCTATAAAGCAGATGTAATTATAGTACCTACCTGTATATAAATGACCTGCAATTAATCCTCAATAAATTCGTTTTGCTTGTCAAGTGCATTTTAATTTTTTTCTTAATAGGTTTAACACTGAAATTAAGACTCGAAATTGATATCGCCTTGAATAAGGCCCCACTCTTTATTATACTACTGCTCCGCACCTATTCTATTTCAGTAATTATCGACTACCTATATAAAATGTACTTGAAATTATCAATGACTTGAAAATATTCATTTGTCTGTCCACACTTGCCGATAAATACGACATTAATTTGTTAGAGCCGCGATAAAGAACAAAGGTGACATTGTCATTCATGTTTACCTGATATCCTACATACACCACCATTATAATTTACGACTCAACTTATTGCTACTTTATTACTTTATTTTAATGTGATGGCACTGATGGTCCACCTGCATACCAAGAATTTTCACTTGTTTTTGTAACAATCGAACGGCCATTGTTTTGCAAGTATGAAATTTCGTTTAGAAACTGTTTGTAGAATTCGTTTCAAGTCATCTAAATGTTGTAGGCAAACTAATTACCAGCCGGTTACCAAATGACTACGAACATTGGTGAAACATAAAATAGTTACGAAAATTTATGGAGCCCCATCTCTATAGTATGGCCTGTCCGACATTTGCTGAAGTATTCTCGGTTGTCGCTGAGAAAGAAGCGCAGGGGCTCTGTCTTCCGTAGGGACGCAGCATTATGCTGAGCGAAGTCTTGCGTGGATGTGACGCATATTTAATTCCCTAACTTATTTTTTGTGTTTGTTCTTTGCGTCATGTTTACGGCAAATATACGTATTTTCTTTCCTTCTTTTTTCTCTCTAAGAATGCAATGCACAATTCACGGGAGGCTTTGCCAATAAACACCGCGCTTGGCATGCAGATAGCAATCACATAATGGTGTTAGTAACGAAAGTGGAAGCTGCTGCCCTTCCTCCGGATATAATTATTTCCTCTTACGAAACCAACGGGAAGTCTGAGGTGGTTTACACTCACGACTGACTATGAAGATGATATTGTGATCGCAAGTCTGAATCTAATTGTTCAATTATATTAGGTATAATCGATCTAGCTTAATCATTTGTTATATCGAATTGCCCCCATTAAAAATGAATGGTAAGTTAATTTCAAATGATTAAGTAGATTCCATTGTATTGTTTTATTTTGCAAAGAGTTAGATATTTATAGAATGAAGTACCTACCTACGTTGTTGTGACGTCAAGGCTCTATGATTGATAAAATCTTACTACGTATCTGCAATTCAATTCGACGACTAGTAATTAAAATTATATCCATATCTAGATTGCTCATGCATTTGAGTACGTATTGCATTTTTGATAAGTGATGAACTGATGACGTAAAACATACGCTTACTATTTGAGTACTTTTACCGTTACAACTTTTCTCGTTACTACCTTCATTCTGTATGATTTTCTTAGCGTAGATATATGCGTAAGTAGATTCTAATAGAAATAAAATGAATGGAAGTTGTGTAGAATAAAAATGCTATTGCTATATGAGGTAAACATTGGTTGAGAGTATCCCCAACCTCTATGGCTGTACGTAAAACTAATTACGAACTACAGAAAATGTAGTCTTATCGTGACATTTGAACTAAGCACCTATTGTCTAATTCGTGTGCAATTGAGTTCACCCTAACATTACATGCTCGTAGTAACAGTGTAAAGTTTTCAACATTGTGTGAAACAATATGCGGGCACGACGTTATCATCGAAAGCATTGCAGTGTGCAATGCAGAGCGATACCCGATAATAATTATTGTTTTACATACTTATGTAATGAACCCAACATAGCAAATAGCGCAATCAACTTTAGCACATTTGTAAACAATCGTTTGCATTCTGCGTGTGTGCAATGATAAATTCTTGTTTATTGACACGCGTAGTTTGTTGTGCTCATTTAAATTCAGTTTTTGGGTGTTATAAGTATAATACTTGTAGGATTAACAAAATGTAGCGCAGCGATAAAACACGCTATTTATTTCTTTGTCCACCAAACCTATTACGATTTCAATCTTAAACTGACCCTGTTAGGCTGTTAGACTGAGCGTAAGTTGTCGTATCAACGATATTTTTATCATGTTTTATAAAAAAAACTTTTTATAAAAAAATTTGATTAATATCTAAGTAGTGAAGCTGTTCGCCACATTTGGGCAGAATGCTGATGACTATACATCGTCGGTACACATCGACATGATTATGTGCTGAATGGCGATGTTTTCCGGCAACGGTTCATGAACACTCGTTTACTAGATCTAATCAGGGTCTGGCGTACAATGTGCGTTCTGAGAAGAAATCAGGAATTCGTATTTTTTTTATATTTCTACGAAGTTCAAGTAGTTAGATGAAGGCACGAAAAGATATGAGGACCTAAAGAGACTTGCGTGCAAAACAGAGTAGCAGACAAGATTCAGCTCATGACAAAACATTTGGAGAAGAATGACATGATTTTTTATTCTGGTTTACTTCTTAACTGGCATAATATTCTGCTTCTTGTGCTTCTGCAACGAATGATATGAAAGTGGTATAGCTACTAAGCAATGAAAAGCCCAAGCCCTACAGATTCCAGATCATCGTGGCCCTCGCTCTCTTTGTCGAAAACCTGCATCCCTAAATCAAAAGAAACGTTGTGACAGCGTGCTTCAAGAGCAACAGGTGAGTGTGCAACATTTAATTATATATCATTATAAGAACACATTAATTCACCTCTGATGGAGGTGCAATGATAAGCTTATTATTGCACGACACGTGGGGCGGTGCGTGCTGTTGTGAACAGACTTCCTTGCTGTATTACCGTGTATGATATCACTGCAATCACTCATTAGCACCGAACAAACAAAGGTTACTTCGTTATTGCATTCCCCAGATTATTTATTTGGATTAAAGTTTGTTGACTGAGATTTATAAGGTTTATTTATAATTATGTATATTCAGAAAATTATAAATATACTGTAGAGTTGCAAAAGCCAGTTAAACTTGAAATACAGAATATATAGCCCTTCCCAGACAAAGCGACGTTCGATTTGTTGAGCACGAGGATATCATGACATAATTATATTATGACTGAATTAATTCCAAATAGGTTACATTTGCAGGCGAAGGTGTCGATGTAGGAGAAGGCTCTAAAAGTCATAGGGTCTCAAACCTGGCCATCCTTATAAGATCCAAGTAGCCAGCCCTACGCCACTCCCTTTATGGTGTATCGGCAGTTTGTAAAGGGCAGTCAAACGATTACCTCGAGACGACGCTGGTGACCTCCTGATTACTGCCGGGTTCCCGTTGCTTGTACACATTCATAATGGTTTAATAATAAAAAAGATGAAAGGCCAACTGAGACCGGCGATACTTTCAATAGGTGCTTGTGTACGTATTTGGGTGATCAGGAAGTGTATTTCTCCGTTTCCTGCTGTACTGCGTACCCGAATAAACAGTGTTCCTTTCCTGGGGTTTTGCAAAAATTATGACTTGCTTCCTCATGTAATAGGTACGGGGTAGTTATGTAACATTCTATGTTCCGTGTGCGTAATTTCTTGTAACACACCTTTAGGATGAAAACTGACTTAGGAAGAACTGAGGGAAATAGCAAAACAAGTTTTGAAAATCTGATACCTCTTATTATTTGGTGATTATTTACGTCAGTGACTATGTGCTGCAAATTATAAAAAATTCGTTTCACTATTTTCGTTTTGAGTCATTTTATGACAATAACTCAATTTTTGTTTTTTTTTTAATCGTGTCGTTTTCATCCTGAAGTTGCGATTGGTGAGATATGGGGTAACCGTGTAACCATATTATCTGCAACAATTTACTGCATATCTTCAGCAGTAGCACATTGAACTAAATACTTTTGTCATACATATTATTATTATGTTGTATATTACGAACGGACGTGGACATAATAACATGCATGTTATTATTAAGATAATTCAAAAGTAAGTAGGTTAAGTACTTAAATTAAATCCACTTGACGTTACCAAAAGAAAAAAGAAGCCAAATAATAAGAGCTTCCGTATAATAAGAAAAAAGAGGCTATTACGTGAATGCATGAAAAAAATTTGACAATAAGTTTTTTCTTCTAAACTTAAGGATCCTGTATCTACGATTCATCTGCCTAGCCTTTTGCCAACTATGATGGGGTCGGGTTCCAGTCTAACCGGATGCAGCTGAATACTGCCTATCTGACCTCCACAACCCAGTAACTGAACTGGGCAATATGCCCTTGGTTAAGACTGGCTGTTAGATTTTTGGGCTTCTGCTGATGACCCGTAACGACTGTCAAAGATGCACAAATGACAGCCGGGACCAACAGCTTAACGTGCTTTCCGAGGCACGGAGGAGTCTCGTTATGTACAGATGGTCACCCATCCACGGCCAACCCCGGCAAACGTAGCTTAACCTGATGGATCGACCTGTGCGGCTGCTAGTACTTAGCCACGAGCTCCTGTATCTCCTATATCCTCCTCCTCCGATTAAGAAAATTAATTCGTAGACAAAATTACTGGCTAATTAACAGCAATACCGCTCACGTCATTATTACCATTGTGTAATAATTACTGAATTACAACATGGCCTCAAGTTTGTACTATATTTGTGTATGAAATCGTGCATCGGCTGCACGCACAACACGGCGAATGTGTGCGAAAAACATGGAGTTTACGTGATCCATGCAATTAGTCCCATGCGAGCAATCGTAATCGTTTCGTCACAGACTAGCTTAGTCAACATTTGCTGTTAGATAAGGTTGGACTGAAAAACAATATTATAATACGTGCTCATAGATTAAGACCAGTCAAAACAATTTTTGGATAGTACTAATAGGTATTTACGTGTTATTTAGTAAGGGCATGGCGACTTCTGTAAATTATAAACAAATCCATTGAACATTGGTCTCTCAAGTCCCAAGAAGGACATATTTCATGTAGATTAGAATACTTAAGTCATCATCTGTCTAACTGGATGCAGCTGAATACCAGTATTTTACATGGAGCGACTGTTTATGTAACCTCCACTACCCAGTAACTGGGCAATACTTAAGTAAAAATTAAAATGTGCTTGCAAATCACACCGCAAATGTGGTTTTCCTGACCAGCATACTTTGTCTGGCTTGTTTTTGTCGACACACCTTCAGAAATAAAAATGAGGATAAAAATTGATATAGTCTGTGGTACATAATAGCTCTCAGACATAAAATTACTACTTATATGATTCAGGTGAGTGCGCAAAGGCGAAGTTTAAAATTTAAATTTCATCTTATATTGTTATGGTCGGGAATCATATTTCAATCAATATAATACCTGAAACTGACCTAAAAATAGCAAAAATCGCAAGAAAGTTTGAATTTCGCGGGCTAACTTAGCGCATTCACTTTAACGAAACTATTATACGTATGAATTCTAAATCAGTTTTCTTCACTGGTTTCTTAACTTAGAACATCAATAAAAACAGCCAAGCAAAGCAATCGCTAGTTATCCAACGATATTTCATAATGTATTCACGGATCATTTAATCCAATGATTCACTGGATTGCCGGAACTGGAACAGCTATAAACTACAGACCTAAGTATTACAGGAAAAATCTTCGCAGAATATCCCATGTCTTAACGTGAACAAACTCCACCCGTGTCGGAATGGTTACTTTAATTTTATTGTGTTACAAGTCGTTATTGACCCTATATCGAGTCTTCCAAGTAAATAATAGGTTTATCTTGCTTGCCTGAGGCAGAAAGTTGTTCTTTGTGTATTATCAAGAAGGTAAAATCGTTTTTATTAAACTACCAAAAAGTCCAGCTATCATCATCATTGTGTATTGCGTTGTTTTAAATCGTATTCTTCTAGAGACTGCCCGGCTATGTTAATTTAATGGCACGATACTTTGTACCAGCGCAGCATTTATGAAACTTTATTAAATAAAGTATTTTCTTACAGACTTACCGATATAATTAATCTAGTCGGTGCGGTTTGCCCGATTGGTCGGCTGGACCGAGAAGGACCGCAGCACACCTGGCAAATTATATCGAAGATTCCAATAAGACAATACTGAGCCATTGCCGATTACCCGTTCTGAACATACACGCTTAACGAACAAATATACGACAATACTCTTAAAAAACATATATATTTCTGGTTCGCTGTGCACGCACGTTATCTTGTTTTTCCTTTTGCGAGAACAAAACAAGTTACCGTGATAGGAAACGAATCGTATGTAATGCTAATATAATGAGGTAAATGTATGTACAATGGCGGTTTGGGATTGTTAAGATTACCTTGCTTTATTTCAATTCTCGACAGGAGAGCTTTAACTGCTGATTGGAAAAACCAAATATCTACTTAGCAGGTCTGAATTCCATACTAAACGTCGCGATTCACTTTTAGTATCTCCGTTTATTAAAGGTACATTTACGATCAAATTTAAATTAGGGAGTATGACGTTCTCCGTTACCATGGTCTTTGACTAAGTAGTTCGTCTCTTTTCCATGACATGAACATAATGCCAACGCAGAAAAAGAAGAGGTATATAGACACTTACAAATTCATAACACTTTTAACAATGGCGGACTAAGCCTGACTGGCGGGCGCCTGGGGCGGCCAAACTAAATGGAGCCCCCGCCCGAATTTCGAAGTATTTTGCACGCTGCCTCGAAAAGGTTAGTTTTTCTATTGAACATTATACTTAATTACTTTGCCAACCTAAACGGAATTGTTTGAAAATGCAAGATGCAAGTGCCTGCAAAGTGAGTTCAAAAATATTACCCTGACCCGGAGAGATACGGTGTTCTTTTGCTATTCATTTCATAAATAGGAGTTACTTTGTCGACTAGCACAGGGAAGTGTGAGCAAAAGGGAATGTGAGTTGAGGGAGAGTGAGCAAGAGTGCTCGGAATTTTTAGCACCTTTATTTTTGGCATACAAAATGCTTTTTTCACTTACTAAATATATTTTGGTCTCGTTTGGGATTTGATTATTCTAGAGATTTGGGGCCCCTCCAGGACCGGGGACCCGGGACGAACTGCACCTGCCGCCGCTCCCTTAGTTCGTCACTGACTTTCATAGTCTCTATTAGTAGATCCGTTGGCTACCAGACTAGCTTCATAAAATGCTACTCCAACCTTGATTCTTTCATTTAATTTTTGCAACCAAGTATTAGACCAACAAAAGAAATAATTTGCAATGTGGTCAGGAACAATGTTTTCTGGCAAACATTATTCACATAGCCGCGGTTTTCCTCCACAAACGTAAACAATTGATTAAGGACTCGTTAACCTATTTTTAATGAAACATTATCGGCAAGGATATAATTAGCTTACGTTCAATTGTTGTACTCAGTTCCAAATGGTAGATAGAGTAGGTATACTTACTAATTGGATTCTATAATAAATGTCTATCATATGCCGATATCGGCTCACGTATACTTGGCGTAATTGTTACCAGAACAAGCTAGTGGAATTGACTCACAAATGAATTGCTTCTCAATATTATCACCATCTGTTACTAGATTATCTATACTTATTCTATTTTTTCCATTCACAGCTTCATTCCACATAATAATGTAGGTATCTTGTATTCCTATCGTCTGTGCTGTCGTGATGCATATTTACATAACAGCTTTGTTGATCTCCTAGATATTTCTCGTATATATGTACTTACCCTACGATGAGATTATAAAGTATTTTCCGTAACTGTCGCAAGATCTACCTTTAATTTTCTTAGCTACGTGGCTTTGATACAAACTAAGGAAAATTCTATATTACCTCCAGTAATAGCTTATTATCATGTTAATAGCTCTCTACAGTTTAATGAATGATCATTCTAGTAACGAGAGTTTAATGATCGATAATTATGACGCGGTTCATAATCACTTTATGAATTAAAAATACCTTCAATAAATTAACAGATTTTTGCTTTTTACGTTCCATACTATGATCACACTGTGCTTATTCTTTGTTAAAAATAAACAAAGCTATAATAAACAGGACCTGATATAAACTATTTTGCTTATGCAATGGTTTATAAGTGCGGTATATAGGTGACACTTAGTATTGTTTCGCATTCAAACAACCGGTAAACTAGCGGAAATATAAGTTGCTTAACACAGATTGGCTAGTAGACACCGAGGGAAACTGTAAAAGTGTAGAAAATTATACTTTTCATTCAGAATAACGAGCATGTACTCACGTTCAGATCTCTTTGAGTCACCTAATAACAGGTAAACGTGTGAAAAATATAAGGAAGCTAGTACAAGAACTAGATAGAAACCCACGCTGTATTTTTCCATCGTAATAAACACAATTATAGGCGATTCTGTATAATAAATTAGATTTACGCAATGTATCTCAGACATTAGGGTAAGGTTTCGTTGAATATTCACCTCAGGTTTGCATCAGGAGTGCATTTGACTCTTAACTAGAAAAATCCGGATTTCGTGATTGATATGCAAAGTCCACACAACATAATTAAGTCATTTAAAATTACCATTAAAGATAAACGATATAACATAGTAAGATTACAGATAGAATCGATAGAACACCATGCGGCGTTCCTCAGGGCGGTATTGTGGGCCCAGCAATGTTCCTACATAAAGACGTAAGTTATTTCCTTATTTCCTTCCGCTTTCTCGTCAGATAGATTGTGAGGGGAAATCTAACCTTATTGAGATTCAGACGTCAGTCTTGGTCTATCCGCACAAGTCGCTTTAAGAACCACAAACAAGTCTTTTTTTAATGAAAAAGGTTATAACAGCTAGTTTGTCATCTGACTGTTTTTTTTTATTTAAGTACAGACGCCAGCACATCAAGCTATTCCTAACTGTCAAATTTTCTCAATTAAAAATCAACCTTATAACTTTGCAATAAAGTTGAAATACTTTCAAAGAAATTTGACAGATTGTGGTAACTTGATGTGCTGGCCTCTATACATGAAATATGTAAAGCTTGTTTGCGGGATAATGTAATTATTGACTATGAAGAACCATCCCTATTTCTGTGTTACTGTTTCCACCATTCGTGAAGACCGATTTCCACTGTCAACGAAAATGAACAATAATAATTATGCTTGCATAATATATTCATCCACAATCTAAATGATAGTATTTCAGTATTCTGGTATCAAGATATTCTGGAGAATAATTTGATTCTGGAAGTATTGAAATACTGGAAGAAGTACTGTCAGAATAGGAACACAGCCTATCATTTAGATTGTGTATGAGCATTATGAAAGCATATTATTATCCAACAGTATCAAAAGTATGTACATCGGAAGGATTGCGAAATGAAACCAAACTGAGCATTACCTACATACAAAAAGTACCTACAGTGAAAATTTACGACGGAGAATACAAAAACCCTTACAAACTTGAATTACAAAACGAACTGAAAACTTTTTGCGGGCGTTTTTATCGCAGAGCATGATGATAGTGTGCTGCAAGACACATTAAAATTTAACAAAGAGGAATCGATGTGTTCAGTGTTAACTCGTTAAGTTGTAGGAGATTCTTAGAAACGTAATAACTATTATGTCAAATCAATTGCATAGAAAATGATGATCCTTTAACAATAAGCAGACATAAACGCGTCAGTTGGCCGCTAATACATAGTTCCCATAACTCTGATCGCTCACGAGGAAGCTTAGGACCGGTTCCACCTCACAAGCGACGTAGTGTCGCCGACGATATACACATGCCATTTATTATAATACCCCCCTTCTACTGACAGTTTACAACTAGGAAGTATTGGTACTCGTATGACGCGATCATTGCAACGTTTATCGTAAGTTATCACTCGTTACGGAAAGTTCTGGGGCTCTTTGTTTTATTTTCGTGACTATGACCGGTCGACAAACAAGTTTCGTACGAGCTATGATAATGTGAACGCGTGAATAAATAAAGTAATTAATTTATCGATTTAATCTTCAGTACGAATGAAATGCAAATTTCTTGAAGAATGTTACGTTATTTTGAAATACTGCATTTAAAAACTTTGAAGACAGTGTTTCAAACTGCAGATCCAGCCCCGAGCACCTAATCGCGGTTGGAACGGCTCGCCTCGAATTATAACAGCAAGCACTAATTTGAATAATGATCAATGTTACCCCCGCAACCGGTTCGATCACGCGACCGCGCCGCGGCGTGCCTGCGCGAGCGCTGCTTTACGATCAAGGGATGCTGGCCTATAAACGTGAGCAGTAAAACCTTTTGCCATTCTCTCGAATTGGACGTTAAAAGAAATGAAAATGTAAAGTTATTGCGAACCGTTTTACGCGTAATTGTAGAGTTTATCGGAAACGTTGGTTGAGATCCACGAAACGTTCGAGGAAGCATCATTAAAGTTACATCGCTAGCGATTCATCATCGGAAGTTTTTTGTTCGTTCGTTAGAGATTCGAACTAACATAATTTAAGAACAAAAGGGTCTAGGAAAAAAACTGACGCCCGCAGAGTTGGGACGAGAACAAAGCGTGCATTCGCCAAGTTATGTTTTTAGGTACAATCTGAAGTAGGCCTGGCCATTTAAACTGCCACATAAATCGCGCCCGTGTGGACGGAAACAATGAGAGCAGCCATTTATGTTTTGTTTTTTTTTTGCCAACGAAATAGTCGACTAGCGGGATATTACATAAGATCGCTCGGCATTTCGATACCACTTACAAACGTCCGACTGACTCCAATCGACTGGCTTTGTGCGTGTTTGAAATAAATCCAAACTGGTATTGCTTATTCGCATTGAGGCAGTTTGTATCCAATCCTGAGTCAATTTATGTAATTAGCATAATGTGGTATTAAGATTATTACTTTGTATAATAAAAAGAGGAAGTCTAAGAACCGATATGATATGTGCTAGTCTCAATATCGTTTCAATATTGTATATATTAATATTAATTGATTAGTAGTTTTTTTTTTTGGCTGATTACATATCGCAAGTACAGCAAAGTGTGCACAATTGAGTTTATTTTTGCTACAGTTATGAGATCACTATCATGTTTCCAGGAAATAGACCGCAGCATCTTATTATAAACAAGTTTATCTGGTGTCCAAATTAAACGGATTGTTTTCGCTTTCGTAGAGATAAACAAAATTATTACTATTCAGTTTATCGTCGACACCATTAATTAATATTGCGCTTATCAACTTAAACTGGGTTGCGGTTTGGCCTGTGATAGTTGATTATTAATACTTATTCTTATTTCCGTTCATAATATTCGGTTTGTTATTTCATGTTCTTGATTGATCCATTTTGAGTCTGTCGAAACAACAGCAACCGTACAATTACGCAGTCAAATTGTGAGATCACGATCATCGCGTGTGCAGCTTTTCATTGACGTTACAATTACCAATTTGAATTGGACGGTTAACCAAATAAATTAAAATACAATATGAATGGTTATCATTGGTACTTCATAACCTAATTAAATTATAGGTTGGTACTTAGCGGGTTGAATTGTTGTTCGTTTCTGTATCGTGGCGGAAGTTTCGACAATTCTCGTGTGCTAAAATGTGGCCGCTGTTACATATTCATTAACTTTGTAATATATTACCATAGTCTGATGAAGCACGTGGGAGCATTTTGCTGTATTCGAATTTTTCCATTCAATATTTTAAAGCCTTGCCTTACAAATATTGATACAGAAGAAAACAATAACGGTATAATTTTCTTTTCTTATTTTAGTTTAGTTTGCTCGAATGTTCTAACATTCGAGACCAAAAGCAAAATGTTTAAATGGAATTAACCTAACCTTGATTCCACGTGAGACAAAGGGATTTTCATATTCCAAAAACACCACAACTCCCAAGTAAACAGAATACGTCACAAAGTTGGGTCATGGTGGCCGGTGGGTATCATGTTTTGATTACAAAGGCCTCAAATCATTTTAAATTCATCGTTTTTGAAAACATGTTAATAAAATGATAATTAAAACCTTCTGTTGCAACCATGTTGTTTACACATTTGTTAAGCTGTTTAGGCAATGGGCGGCTTAGCTGACATTTGGATGGGTGACTGACTCTACATTGATTTTATTTGGCCGTTTTCATCAAATTACGTGTCTCCTTGGCATCACTAACTAAAACTTTTGGTTGGAGTCTGTCTGGAATGTTCTTTTAATTTTTCAACGATATGTTTGGTTCATAGAAATATAACAACCGGCCAAGTGCGAGTCGTACTCGCGCACGAAGGGTTCCGTACCATTATCTATAAAAACGGCAAAAAAATCACGTTTGTTGTATGGGAGCCCCCTTAAATATTTACCTTATTCTGTTTTTTAGTATTTTTTGTTATATCGGCAACAGAAATACATCATCTGTGAAAATATCAACTGTCTAACTATCACGGTTCATGAGATACAGTCTGGTGACAGACGGACAGACGGCGGTGTCTCAGTAATAGGGTCCCGTTTTACCTTTTGGGTACGCAACCCTAAAAATGGTTACGTCTATAGTTTGGTACCTATAAGTGTGTTTGTTCTTGTGTTTCTTACAGTGATGGGAAAAAGTCTAGAAGATTTTAAAGTGAAAGGTATACTTTACAATATTGTACCATCGGTTCCACAGTCCTACCACGTGGTTTTTATATGACATTATAATGATTAAAAAATATATGCAATGAATTAGGTATGAGCCCAATAGGTATTTTATCAGAATATTTCCTTGTTAGTATACGTACGTGCCATAATGGTTATGTATGACATAACCTAAACGTTGTAACTATAACGTATAACGTTTAGGGTACTTATGTCATACATATAACATAACTCAAAGCATGTTTGGCAAGGTAGGTATCGTTTTTTCATTGAAAATGAATAGGTACCTACATATTAGTAAAAAACATGAACATCTTGGTCAGTTTCATATAAGCAGGTAAAATTATCGTGGTCTTCTTCTTTTCGTGTGGTTAGTGACTAACCTGGTGTCAGAGTTTTTATGCTGCCCATGGACCTCTGACTTAGATTCACATGCTGTTGAGAAATATCTCTCGGACATGCTGGTTTCCTCACGATGTTTTCCTTCACCGATTTTAAGCAAGTGATAATTATACAATACACGACATGAATTCATAAAATCAGAGGTCTTGGGTTCGAACTCGAGACCTGTGACTTGGCAGTCCGACGGTCACACCACTAGGCTATCACTGCTGTAAACACATCGTGGTATGGTGTCTCGATTCATAACTTAGTATACTCTTAAGTATCTTGCACTCAATGACTGGAGGCAGTGGAGGCTAATATAAAAAACATAAATCTCGAGCGCAGTGTAATTTTAAATGAGTACATTCGATTTAACATCTTACTTTATCATTGAAGTTAATAATTGAAATATATGGTGTGAGTTGAGACGTGGAGAGGCGAGGCCGATACGCGCTTATCACAAGCCGACGACCCCAGTCCGCGTGGCCGATAGCGCGCCGCCCGCGCCGCCTGCGCCGATACGCATAGCCGCTGTAACCTACCAATAACCGATATTATTCCAATGTTTTGTACCGATAATTGTAATCCACGGTTTCGATAGTGATCTTTGTTTAGACCAAAGTGCCGGTATAAAGTACACATAATTGGCACAACCACCTATTAGAATTATCGGTGTAACAATCATAGATATACGTCTATGAATTTGAAATTCTATGACATTAAGCCTGCGCAAATGATTATTAGGTATTTAAATGCTGGTAGAGTTATAAGTATGGAACAAAGGAAACTCAAGGACTTGCTAAACAAAAAGCGACATAAAACAGAAATAGAAAGCACAGTGTGCTGCAAATGAGAATGTTATTTATAGAAAAATATCAACAACACATAATTGTATCGCTGGGCATCGACTCGCTACGGCCAGCTCAGTCGTCGACTCCACAATTAGCCATCAATTGACCCCAGCCGGCTGGACCAAAGGCGCCACTCCACCAATCACGCGGCTCGTAGTGGCCTTGGTACTCATAGAACATCGCATGGAGTCGTGATGATCATGAGACGTGTGTCAGCGGACCCACAGCTGATACTATAAGTGCATCTCTTCAATTGAATTGCCAATCTAACAGTTGCAGGGTAATTGTCGTTCATCGCGATAGTTTTTGCGTTTGGTCTCGTGACAGAGTGCTGTAAGATTGTCTGAAACTACTACAAGTTTTTTCAAGCGCGAGTGTATCGTTAGCTCAATCAATTGCTGCAATAAGTTTATTACGAAGAGATCACGATTTTGATCATCAATTTTGAATCAATGAATGTTTTCCCCAGTTTTTCTTATTTGGTTCAAGTTTCTTTGATTTAAACCTAGTGCAGCTTAGTGGATATAACATATAGGTGCAAAGTAATGTAGAGTTTCACTTCGAGGAGAACTTAGTAATACGGATTCTTGTAATCAACATTTACAACTGGGCAAGTGTGTAGGATGCTGTAATTGTAGATTACAATTAGCTTGCAAATTATTTTCCTTGATTTTGAGTAGGACGAGACAATTAACCAAATGGTTTCATCAATTTCTTAACGAATATGTCAATAAAAAATGAACTTGATCGAATACTTTATACAAAACAAGCTGCGCCCTGCGGTTTTACACGCATACGTCTCAATCCCATGGGAAAATTTTATCCAAATCCGTTTCGCCGTTATCGTATAACAAGGAAACAAACAAACTCACACTTTCGCATTTATATTATGTATTGGTTAGGATAGTCAACATTTAATGTAGTTCGTATGGTAAATTAAGTATCTGTAGGTATAATAACGAGGCTCGTTGAGCCAATTGCCGAGTTTGCTCAGTAGATAGTTGGCAGGTCGCGCTCGCGTCATTCCGCTCAAGTTGACCAATACAAGTAATGACACTAGTTGTCTGTATATATTGGCTGATGATGACACATTATGTATTTACATAGTCGGTTGAAGGTCCGAGGGTTTTTGAACTGTTCGTGACATTGGACATTTTATTAACAGTCATAAATTATTCTTTAAATTGACTGTGAAAACAATTTAATCTTCCTCTGGTTGCCATAACAGCTACCTTGCCTGTTTTACGTTGGTCATGGCTTTTCATGTCAGAATCAAATTCAATTTATATTTATTCATTAAAACACACCAACATAATAGATGTTTAAAAAACCATAAAATCTTGCTCAATTAAATGATCTCCATGACCCATGTCATAAGCTGACTTTAAGACTCGCACTAAGTTGCAGATATACCTGTTATTTATTTATAAACCCGGATCCATGTTAAGATCAGTAAATTTTATTTGTACGAATACTAAAAATAAGGTCTGTTGTTCATCACAGCATAATCAGGCGATAATGTACTCACTGCTGGGATACATGTGAGAGACAGTGGGATGTATACCACCACGTGGGCCAAATGCGGTTTGGTGGATGTCACATTTATGTCTTCGATTTTTTGTTCCAGGACATGTAGGTTTCTTTACGATGTTTACCTTCACCGTTTTGAGAGCAGGGATGAGGAAATAATTAATACAAAGTGAAGTGCCTGTTTAGGTTCAAACCCACGACTTGTTACACTCAACAGAAATGACTTTGACATGTTCTAAAGCTCGGTATGTTTCAACTTTGATTGAACTGTTCTCCGAAGAAATTCTATCCCGCGCCAGACATATTGGAGCTGATTGCTCGACTCTTGTTTCATTGCTTCCAATCTAGTTCCATTAAATGATCAATAATGTTTGGTGATACATTTGTGTACGGCTATTTTCGTAGTCCCACTTTAGAGAGCTTCAATAGTTACTTTGTAAGCGGCTTTTACGCAATATCTAGGTCACCTAAATCCTGTGTGCTATTAAAGTTTACTGTTGACCTTTCTCAACTTTGCTCGCGTAGAATATCAAGTATTTCTTCTTATTTAAGTTTAGAAGTGGGTGTGTTTTTCCTGAAATTTGAGCTGGAAGCAAGTTCCAATGTTTGTTAAGATAATGTTTCATGTTTTTATTTCCAGGTTCTCAAAGAAGCTCTTAGTAACTTGAAAATATAAGAGGCGCTTGCATGCTATTCAGCTTGAAGCTCAATAACTGCAAAAGTGTTTTCTTCATGGGAAGCACGAATGCCATTTCTTTACCTATTTATGTTTACTGCAATAATATTATGTATATTCACAAAAGCAATAACACTAGGTTTATACACCTACTACCTACTGGAAATAATTGCTGTACACAATACATTTTATGAAATTATTATATTTTTACACAACAATAAATAAATCAGAACAATAGTAAGTAACGTTTATTATGATTAATATGCTTAATTAGTTGTAATGAGTAATATAAGAGGCAGGAAAACAAACAAAATGAATCAAAGCTTGTAATTTAGCAGCATTGCAGGATACGAGTACGATGCGATGAATTTGTAGTTCTATTTTAGTCAATGGCGTAAATCTAACGCCTTTTGTAGGCAATACAGGCAAAGCCTATTCTTAATTGACGATCGGTGTTACTGAGCCCTAATAAGCCCATAAAAGGTGAATGCTGTAGAATGGGAACGCAATAGATGTGAAAAGAAATTAAGAGTACACCTATGAACATTATATCCTAACTTCACAGGTAGACGTGCTGCTGGGGACTTTGTTGCGCGACTTCTTCCCAGATATATCAGTAGGAAGTTGTGAAGGGCAGCACATTAAGTTACCCCAATCTGTCAAGTAAATGTGATAGTTTTTCA
The DNA here is from genome assembly GCA_951799385.1 of Hyppa rectilinea. NCBI lineage: Eukaryota > Metazoa > Arthropoda > Insecta > Lepidoptera > Noctuidae > Hyppa > Hyppa rectilinea. The sequence continues at coordinate 9,872,515 of OX637314.1, forward strand.
ACCACATTACGAAAGCATAAGGTACATTTTCAATTGGGAATATTTGACAGTTTGAGATAGCATGATGTGCTGATGTCTGTACTGATCTCAGCCTTATATGGATTTATTATTATTTTTAGTATTTTGATAAACTATTTTCGTGTCGGTTGGAGCTCTAAGGCTATAGCTAGCTTACAATGACGTGGAAAACGATAAGCGAGTCAGCAAGGATAGCAGTGAGGCTGATGGCCCCTCAGGCGCCGGACGTGCTTACGTATGACCAACGTGGACTCTTCTCAGAAGCATCCTACCCATGGGTGTGTACGGCGAATAATAATAGCAATACTGTGATGCACTGTTGCGCACATCAGCTAGTTCTTTTATCTCTACATTACTTTTGAGTTCATCCTTGTGTTTCGTCTTATTTCTTTCGTGTGGTTAGTGACTAACCTGGTTACAGTGCATTTAGTCATCATCATCATAACGAAAGACGATCACCGTTTAACATTGGTTGCCTATATAGATTGCCACAATAGTCGGTCTTGTGCTCTCCGCAACAAGCTGATTACGAGACCTTCTCCAGATCTTAGGTCCACTTTGTTGAGGGTATGATTGAAACTTGTAGTATGAATTTTAATATGGTCTTCTTCTTTTCGTGTGGTTAGTGACTTACCTGGTGTCCGAGTTTTATGCTGCCCAATGAGCCTCTGACTTAGCTTCACATACTGTTGAGAAATATCTCTCAGACATGCTGGTTTCTTCACGATGTTTTCCTTCACCGATTTTTAAGCAAGTGATAATTTTTACAATACGCACATGAATCTGTAAAATTAGAGGTGCGTGCCTTGGGTTCAAACTTGAGACCTATGACTTGACAGTCCGACGGTCACACCACTAGGCTATTACTGCTGTTATTAATAATAGTTTAATATGGTGGAAATTGATAAGTATCCTTTCTCTCCAGTGCTCTGAAAATATACCAAAAACAGGCGAAAATCAGCAGAAGGCACGTGGTTCAGGCGAGTTTATAAAGATATCTGAAAAAGATGATTCGAAGAGCTTAAGGCCGTTTAGAGTGGCTCAACAGAAATGACGACTCGTTGCATACGGGCTGAAATCATGATGATGAAAAGTATCGAGGCGTACCTTATGGAGTGAATGTAACAACTACTTATGAAATTATTACGAGCGTGGAAGTATAGGATCCCGTTTTCGAGTAGAAACTTGCGCTACAATTATATCACTTACTCATTAGTTGTAAACTGTGAACATGTTTGCTAACATCGTTAGCAATGCCTTCCTATTCTCATAACTTATCCAGTTCTTGGACTGTAATGGAAATGGTAGAACTCGCTTATTCTTAATTTAGGAACCTTACTTGGGAAGTATAAGGCAGGTTCTAATATAAGTTTAAGTAAGGTATCTGTCCGGGAAAGCGGTATTGTCCGAAAGAGTTACCGCTGCCCAGAAACATAAAGGGCTAAGAAGGGAACATGGGTGGGTTTTAGTCAGTATGAGTCTGACACTCCTTTCCACCCAGAGCGGGAGGTGTCATTTGATGAATCCCACCCTAAAATAAAAAAAGGTACCTGTGTATTGAACTATAAGTCAGTATCCTGTATAAGTTCTAGACATCAACGGTGACTATTGCAGGAAATATTATCTCAGTAATCATGTCGACGGTCCAGTTCTATAGTCTCGTAAAGTGTTTCATTTCATAAAGCTGGATAGTATCCTTTTACTTGGATACTTTCAAGAAATCATTATCTCATAGAGCTCCTGTTTATGTAATACTCGTCGTTTATCGCTATCTACTTATTCACAACAGCCTTCGTATTATGAATCACAGCTGGATATGAAACAACACATAAATAGTGTCAAATAACCACTACAGATCATACATCGTCATTGGATCTTCGTTAAGTTAAGGTCTCGCAAACTTTAAACAAGGGGGTTTAACAAAAATAATACAGAATGTTAATCTGTTAATATTTGCTGTGCCCACGTTCGTAAATCATGCCTTTCTAAATATTGAAACGCAAACGCATGTTTTAAGTACATTTATTTTGTTTGAAACTTTAAAACCACCAATCCAACTTAACTTCACGGAAGTTATTTCCTTATCAAATTATAGGCTTTCTTTTCGATGAAGTTTGCTTGAACAATTTCTTTAAATGCGGAAAATTGCCTTTGGTACACCCAAGCAATTTACCTGAGAGTTATTTGAAAATAAACTTTGGAATGAAGCATTACGTTATTCTCGACATTGCATAATTATTGACTTTGACTTCAAGGCAACTAGAACGCCCGTATAGTTACAATTACAACCAACAGTTTTGCTGAAATAAACGCGTTTAGTACTTAATTACGATTTCAACTGACAATATTAGGGCTGTTACAAATTACAAGCCACCAGTTTGCTCTGATAAGTGTCCAGTGCAACGGTGCCTAGTCTGCAACTCACAGTTGCGACACCGACATTACACCGCGGAAACATTTATTTATCCAATATAATCAAACGGTTACTTTATCTATCGACAGTTTATTGACTTGCTATGTATCTTATTAGGCCTAATCGTGGTAACGATGGTATATTTGTAGGCGTTACTTCATCGGCATCCTTAGAACCTTTTAAAAGCTCCTCAAACTTTTTGTAGAGGAGTCGTTAAACTAGCGCGACGAGTGCTGGAGTGTTGACTATTTTACTTAATACAAGAACCTCAATGGTGGGCCGGGTTGCCGGAGGAGCTCGTTTTAGCTCGGTAACTCGGTAGTTTATGTGAGTAAAACGTACCTTTCACTGAGCGAACGAACGGTGGCGGAAGCTCAGTTATGTCACAGCGAGGCTCAGTGGGCCACCGGCTGACCGTAATGGTCGCGGCACACTTAGCACGACCCACGAAAACAAGCGTTGCGTCAACAACACATGACAACATATTGCATAATTTTGGATATTTCTGTTCAGCTTATTATTTCTTCGGCGGATTTTCCCACTGCGGGTCTTCCGGCACACTTATGATTGACGAAATTATAACAAATGAGGCTGGTGTCGTAATCTTAACCTGACCTTACATATTCCATAATGTTATGTTCTACTTAGTGACTGCTAAATATAGGGACAGTGTGAATAAGGTTTATTTATCTACTTTTGCACATAGGTTCAACACGTATGATATTTTACGAGTACTCGGCACATATTTACATTACATACCTGTGATAAGTGTATGCTACCCAGTGATATGATATTAATACAAAGAGAATGAAACAGCATTTTACTTAAGGTTTCATTAGATAGATATGATGAAAAGTAAAGTGACACGCCATCATTTTACAGTCGTGTTTGTCTTGAAACTTGCTAAAAAGTAGGTATATAAAACAAACAAAACGTGAACATACGTATAAGTAAATAAGTATCTCTTAAATGTCAAGATGTAACATCAGAGTGAGGTCATCGCGTGCTTCGGTGACATTTCAACGGCGGATAAACGAGAGGTAACAACACTAAATAGGCTACAACAATCGATTGTAATTATTTACAAAACTCGTTCAGATTTGTATGTTATCCGCGTTACCTCATTTTACCGACGACGTCGAAGAATGTTGGTATAGAGCGTGTAAAATGGCGAGTGACGTCATCGAACGTTGGACTGCTTGTTCGCTCGAGCACTTGGAGTTATGCATTACGAGTTACGACGCCGACTAAGATGGATGTTTACGTTATAGAGATGAATTGACGCCATTATTACGCCTGTATCCGTACGCAAATTGAAATAGAGATCGTAAAGCATAATAACTTGCCATTATTAGACAAGTTCCTACCATGTACGTATGTAATTATGAAAATAGCCTCAATGACAACATTAAGGAAAAATAATTATATTAATAACTCTTACCACATAGTATAGTCTTCCAATTTGGCTGAATATCATTAGATAAATGAACTTGTTTTGAATATTTATTCTAATATGATGCTGTGATTTAATCCTGCTCTATACTTAAATCTAGAGTGGGTCGGGTTTGAGCAAAAAGTTTAAGACTGAAAATAGTTGAGCGGCGAAGCGTAGCGACTCAAATTGGGCAGTGCGTGGCGTGCTCCACTCCACTGCGCAGGAGTTGACCAGTCATCGTCTACCCTAAACACGGACCTTGGGCACCAAAGTACCTAGATACATAACGGAAGGTACACAATCCAATCCCACACAAAAAATCTTTGCTCTTAAATGGATATAAAAGCTTATATACTATATATATGTATAGTCAGTACATTATTGCTTCGCCATTATATTTATAGCTATGCAGCTACTCATTTAAATTGCAAAATTGCCTAATGTTGTTAATGAATGAAGTAATTCACAACAATCATGAATACAATATAACAAAAACATAAAACATCTTAATGCGAACATCACCAAGAAAATGTAATATAATACCACCACCACCACCATCCACCACCATGTGTATTACCATAACCATAAAGCGTTATTGTAAGTCAGAAATGATAATATGTATCCGAAACAGCAGTCGCACTCAAGCATTATGTAAATAATGCACAAAGACATTACATAAGCGCGCGAGCGCACATAGTGTGGCAGTCAAAAGACTTCAACGCGCTTGCTTATCTAAACATCATCGAATGTAAGTAAATGTAGTTATTTCACGCACTTCCTTATAAAGCTGGCTTTAATCTTAATAAGGAATTAATAAATATCCAGTTCACCTGGAACTTCCTAGTTGTTTACTTGAAAATCAGCATCAATCGTCGGCAGGGAGAGTGGAGTCGCGGCGCCCGCGCACGGCGCACCGGCGCGTTACGTCAGCGCTCGCCGCACACACTCACACTTTCACTGTTAGGTTAGATAATAGCTCAACACTACGCCACTGCCTTACTTACACACTTACACACACAATAGGAAGTTGTTCTATTACACGTTTATACGCTGTACAATTTTAGTGCAGAAAAGTCAAACGAACAAATTCGTTATGTAGCGATGACGCAACGCGACATTTAATAATTGTCGATAATAATTATTATTATATTTAATTTGCTGTGGTATTCAGCAACGGACAGATGCAGGGCGATAATCATTATGATGTAAGCTGGTGTTTAATACGTACTAATTATGTTATTATCTAATTTAGCGAGCTTTTTATTTTGTAAAGAAGTTTTACAGCGTCTGTGTAACAAAGAACGAGTTCTGTATTCATTATACAACGGAACTTCTCTCGAATGCGCTTTATGTATTAACAGATATTCATCATAAGTTATGTCATTGAGGAACTCATTTGGTTCATGGCTTGAGCATCAATTTATCTCGTTAGACGTGACCGACTGGCTGCAACAATCAAATTAGTGGACGCACAAAAAGGGCAGGTATTCGTATGTGTGTAAGTGGCGTGAGGTGTTGGAACGATTTACTCCGCGAATTGATCAAGCGGAACTTTGTTCGATAACTCATAAGTTCATAACTATTGGTAATATCGTGTGAATTCGTGCGCTTTTTTGTTTGACTCGTAATGAGTGTGCGTGTACGCAACACGCTGTACAGACTCGATGCACGTAATCGTTTTACGGAAAAGCTCTCGATTGCTATCATAAAATGTAACTGCTGTTAGCTGCTACTTGCCACTATAACTTAGCGCCACTTGGCACACTAGCTCGTTAGAGATTCGCCTTTCGCTGTGTTAACTAACACGTCATTAAAAAATGCTTAATCAATTATCTTTAATTACAAGTTATTAGGCATCATGATGATTCTTCTTTTAATTAGGCTAATTCAACCAATACCAGTTTAATGTTACGTAAAAATTGGTGTTATATGCAAATTAGCCCCGCTTATCTCCCGTACCAATGCCGGCCGTATAATTTATGGCCACATAACACAGAAATGTGAAACAAGGATAGTTATTATTGGCAGACAAGCTTTTGTACCCGGTGTTACGTGGACCAATACACACCCACGCAAAATATGGAAGTTCTCTGTGATCTAGAATTTAGTACAGTAAAATACTGCAACATTGCCATCATAGCTCAACATAGGCTAAATTAAAAAAAGTTAAATTTTTCCCGGTGCAAAATATTTTTTTCTGTCTATAGTGTACGATTTAGGCAACATTCGATAATATTTCACTCCAAATTTGTATTAGCAAACTGTCAATGTGTGTTTTATTGTCAGTGCGATTACCCACTTTTTACCGCCTTTGGAGAAAATTTCATTTTGCGATTATTTACGTTACGTTAATATATGTATGTTGAATAGAAAAGAAAATATGCTCTTTAATGTTCTTAAACTGTTTTTCTGTAATATATCATATTTTATACAGTTAAATCATGGTCGGCAAAGTTGTGTAAGGTTTCCGCAACCATACTTTTTTCACTTTAGTATGGAGTTTCAGAGGAACCTGCTCAACTTTGACTACCATCGTAAAAAAAATTGTGTTGTAATTCAAGACCGTAAGTAAGTCTAACGTGGAAAAGAGTTTTTGAGCAATATGGATGTCAAATCTGTTACCAAAATACTTATTCATTTAAAAAGATAATTATTATGCTAGACAAAGTTGTCGTTTTTGCGTTAAGTTTGCCTTTGTTTAAAACCATTGTTTTGGTGCTTTATAGGTGTTTTTTTTTTACTAGTAGCTTATTCCTTTGGCTTAGAGTCCAAAAATAAACTGTAATTAAAAAACATACGACTTTCTTAAAGATTTATTGAAGAAATGCGTCAAAATTCGTGCAAAGTTGCAGCATTCACAGAAAGATTTCAACATTTTCTCTTGCAAAACCTCAATTTGGACTTAACTTTGACATAGACACTTAACCACCAAGATTGATTACTATAACAAAGATTGAAATTACGTCAACAATACAAGTAGATTCTTACATTGAGATCGCAATTACATAGATAAAAATAAAGCAATGTTTCCATTCAGAATAATAACCAGAAAAATTTAAAAACAATAATTACAAATATGATGAATGATCATAGATCTCATCACACCGTCCTTGGCATGCAGTGTACCGAGATTTGATGATTTGAGCACCTGCTTGTCTTACTTACGAGTACATTCAGCAAAACAGATAAGTATGTATGCTGCAAAATTATTTCCTTTGACCCTTGTTTTGTGTCTGCTGCGTATTAAAATGAAAATCGGTCGTCTTTTGTCTAAAACGGCGCGGCTACAGCCAGGACTGAATACTTAAGACAGTGCCACACAGCAAGGATTATTCATGTCTTGTCTGTATACCAACCTCATTTATCGAGTGTACACACATTCGTGGGCTGGCAACACCGCACGCCGCCATATCCGCATGTGGTTCGACCTTGACTTGACTCGTTCAGTAATTTTATTCCTTACTTAGTGTTCCGTATCATGATGAACACTGTATAGGCGTGTTTAGGTGCCTAATGTAGTTGTGGAGCTCATTTGAGTGTATGACGCTGTTATTTAGATATGTAGACGAGCCATTACAGTCTTTAAACGTATGTATTGCCTTGTTTTTATAGTAAACTTGGTTAGACAAAGTAATGTAGGTAGTTTTTTTTATAGAGTTTGCAGTTCTTTATTTGATAACACAAAAGGAAGCTATATTCCATTTCCTGAAGTCTCTATTGCTACTTGTTCAGAATGCTAATCAACTAATTCTTGTTTAAGTTTTTTTTTTGAGGGTGGGGAATCATCCAATGACTTCTCCCGCTCTGGGTGGAGCGGAAGGGAGTGTCAGACTCTTACTGACTAAAACCCATCCCTATTCCTTTCTTAGCCCTTTATGTTCCGGGTAGCGGTGTTTAACTAACCTAACATACATCAGGTAGTTCACCAATAAACAAATGTCTACTTAATCCCGCTTTCAATTTCAACTGAAAGTTATTTACATCAACATGTACATCCCATTATGTTCCTACAGCCAGTTCTAATGGCACGTTTCGGCATTCCGCTTATTTCGTTCACTTACCCTTTCGTGTACCTCCGTAGTTACCGCCATTGATGTCGCTATGCCAGCTTGCGTTTTCTGGGGCCTATTTGCAATTACACGGTGATTTTTTACCATTATTCAAGTTTGGTCACGAATATCAACAAAAAGTTTTATCTTCAGAACATAGCCTTGATCTTTTGTTAGCCATTTAATTACGTTGAGGCGAATATGTTCAGTGTTCACTGTCGGGTAATAAAATAGCACACGTGGAAAAATTTCAATTATTTCTGACAACATCCTTGATTCAGCGGTTATCAGCGGATTGTTGGGTCGGAACTGGTTCGTTTTCAATGAGACTTTCCTCCTTGGAAACCAGGAAGTCAAATAACTTAGTGTTAGTTTGCCCTGTAACATGCTATGCGAAGTTGAATAATGGCCTGATTATAACTAAGGAAGTGTGTGAGTCATCGGTTAAATACATCTTGACTCTGTTTTGTGCTTACATTTAATCAAATCTTAGTACCTACCTACTTTATCTTTTAGCATTCGACAAAGTTTAAAATTTAAATTTAATTTCTTAATGGAGAACTTAAATGTTAAATTTAATTTCTTAACGGAGAAATAACGGAATATCACACTAATATCAAAATAACGTGAACGTTACAACGTTACATCTTATGGAGTGTAAATAGTACAAAGTGTAGTACTGTGTGCTATTTACATTCCATAAAGTATTTTTTATTTGAGTTCTATGTTTTTTTGAAAAATTGAAGAATAGAAAATCATTCAACCATTCTGAAAGTAGCATGTTCCCTATTATCATCATCTCTGTTCGTTTGAACACTTGGTACGTCGAACCATCAAAAGAAAGACTAAAGCTGTGGCGAGACAGTGCTTTCTTACCCACACCATTCATTCCACCTGCTGAAGGTCTCCCTCCTGGGCGCGACTTGCCTTGGCCAAACTGGAAGACTTTAAACAGACTCCGGACCCAGGTTGGCCGGAGCAAGGAAAACCTGCTCAGAGGATTCATAGACAACTCCACCTTGGAGTGTAAATGTAGTGCTGTTCCACAAACGATGGGACACTTAATATCGTGACCTGCGTGTCCTATCGTCTGCACGTTGCAGAAACCGCTGGACGCTAGTGATGGAGCCAAACACGTACTTAGCCGAATTCTGGGCCGAGTCCATTTAGATTGCCATCGACACGCTAAGAAGAAGAAGATCATCTCTGCTTAGCCTTTGCCCAACTATGTAGGTATAATATTAAAATCCCATGTCCCACGCAACGCAAAGCCCCTTGCCATCAACCGGGCACAAACACAACTGGCAAAATGCGGGTTTACTATAGGTACACCTCTGCATATTCCTACGGGGATTCAAGGCGTGATGTTGTGCGTGTGATATTAAAACGTTTCCGTTCCCTTCCACTTAATATCGCAAGGCTTTTGTCACTTTTCTTTATTTAGTTCGGAAACACACCAGATAACAGTGATGCCAACTTGGGGTTTTTCTCCCTAAATTTAGCGAGAAAAAAATCTATACAGGGAGTTTTTTGAGGGGAATAATTTTTTGGGGGTATTTTTAAGAATAAAATTTTAATTGTGTTTTTTTTTAAATTGCACTACTCTCCATACCCATACTTGTATTCAAAAAAAATTAAAAAAAAAAGAATTATTTTATAAACTTTTACATTTCAATGATATATAGTATATACCTTGTGTAACACTTTAAATTTAGTGGGTTTTGAAATTGCTTTAGGGGAAAAGTTTTCAAACAGTTGGCAACACTGCCATAGCCCTCATTTTAAAGCTTCGGTCACGTTTCAGACATTATCAAAACCAATTCCGTTCAATAACGAAGAAGTAATTGATTATAAAATAAATATTAAATTCGCAGTCCTATCAGACTTAATTTAGAGCAAGTCGGCCTGATATGAATAAAGTAAAAATATCTACTAAGTAATAAAATAATGACCTTTGTCCTGATCCTGACCCTCATCTCGATCGACTTTAACGACTTCTGCTGGATGCTATGTATTTGTGTATGTTTATCATCCGGCTGATAGGAACTGTTTGTTATTCTTTCTCCCAGATAACAAGGAGGATCTTTCGAATAACCGAATAAATATATAAGTTCTAAAGATTATACTCCATTTATTATACAGAGTTGATATGACAGAGGGGCATTAAATTACACTACGTACCTATACTATACGTGTTTAGTATTAACTCGGTACGGTATAAAAATAAAAAGCACCAAAAATGAGGTTTTTATTCTTTCAAAGAAACTAAATAGCTTACAAATCAGAGTAAAACGCAACCACCCTTTGTAAATAAAAACTGACCTTGTAACGCAGCGGCACCGACGCGTGCACGCCGGAGCGCTGTTAGGAAAGATACATCGTGTTCAAACGGGGCAAAAACTTAAAAAAACATTTGCGACTAAACTACTGCTCCTATTTATTTATTTTTGGTACAGAGTTTGAAAATGGTCCCTAGTATAAGCTGTTTAAAGGAAAGCCCCTCTGTCGTATCAACTCTGTATAGCACTAGACAAATAACGGTTATATTGTATTTGTTCGTTTTTATTTTTTTAATGGTTTATGTGCGATTTTATATTTATTATTGAATTATTTAGAAGCTTCTCAATATGGGTTATGTAGTACCTGAAATAAATGAAATTATTTTTTCATTAAGTGATATTGTTGAGACTACTGCGCTTTATAGTTATTTTTTTACGTAAATGATAAATAGATTACATTTCTTCGTATTTAGGCTGTAATAACGGAGGTTATCGTTTATATCGAAATAATGAAAGGGTAATAACCGTTTTTGTCTAATTTTACAAATCATTCCATACTTATTTTTCACCCTCTGGAAAAAGAGCGATATGAAACAGGGTCTTATTTTTCTAATTAACATAAATTCACTTAAAATAACAACGTAAACAAATTCTACTCAGCGGAGACTTTACTTCAAAGTAAAGCCGCAGAAAATTGAATGAGGCTCCGCTCGCTCGGGAATCAAGTCGTGGAGTCGTGACCCTAATCGCCAACTAGATACTTAATTACGGCGGCGGGCGGCGCTTAAGCGTAAAAAATATTAGTTAAATTGCACTTCCCAAACGAGATCACGCTATGAATCTTAATCTTGAAAGAGCGACGACTCATCAGCATTACCCGACGTCCTCAACCGTTGCGCAACAAGTTTCGACACTATTTTATGACTACACAATCGATTTGCCTCTGATATTTCAAAGGCCATACAAGGCGAGAATAAAATTAAATCCGATGCCACAAATCACTTCTAATCATACCAGAGTTAGCTACAAATTATCTTTCAGTGATAATTACACAAACAAACCCAATAATTGGCACTGAACGTGTGCGAATCCGAGGTTAGAGAAAGCACTGATTTATTTAGCGCGTCCTCATTTCGTTGGGAAAAATTGTGAAATTTCAATTCTGGATGCGATTTCACTCGCTAACAGTTAAGCAAGAATATAAAACCTGAGGAAGCCTGATGTTCCGATTTCGAAACAAGTCGTTACAGTTTTGAAATTCAATTTTTTTCCACCATCATGCGCAAAAACCATTCCTCTCGCTGGATTGGCTGCGGGATCCGTGTTTACGTGGTCGGGATTAATATTTATCAGTTCACTGGTACAACAATAACAGCGAATCAAGGTATCGCTGTGTTAAAGAGCTTATGAATATAAAGAGAAATTTAAATGCGGGCTTCATCTCACGCATTCATGTATTCGTCCATTATGTTATCGATAGTGAGGGATTGATTGGCAGCTTGTGGTCTGGACGGGGTCGTTGCACGATAAAAACCAATGAGTATTTATCGAATTCATATCTGTTAACAAGTTAAGACAATGTAATCGCTCGCTACGTAATTACAACACAAACAGAAACGACACGTTTTATCTGGCCGTTGACTTGTGATTCATGACAAGTGCCCCTTTATTATGTTGTAGGTAATGTGCTCAGTCTAATTTTAGACCAATGTATGCGTGTGAAGAAGTCCATCACATTATTCATACCGTTTTAAACGTCAAGGTTTCAATAATCGTCCACTCAAGGCACAAGACAACCTTAAAAGTGATACTTATAGCACGTTACACTTTATTACTTGGGCGGCGGAGATGATGAATAAAATAAAGTATTCCCATAACGAAACCGCGAAGGCACATAACTTTATCGTCATCTGTCATTCGTTTTACGGCGCAACAAAAGTGTTCGTAGCCGACCGTATTCATTTGCGAATAATGATTGTTACAAAAAGCACCCTCGAAGTTCTCCCATGCGGGTCGCGTGTTGTGCGCGTGTCCCACATAACACGCAAATTTGAACATAATAAAAAGTTCAAATCGACACTTGAAACACGCATAAACTTAGAGATGAGCTGTTTGTGTAAGCGGTGGCGCTTTATGTTGATTCGAAGGGGTGCGCTCGAGGGAAGGTGCCAAAGATCAAGGCTCGCTCGTGAACACAAATAGTGCTATTAGCATACTAAAGTTGGTGTGTTTTGCAAAGAGTACACCGGTTGATATTTGCAAACCGGATTAGTGACTTATATGGTTTCTTATGATTTCAATAAAAACATAAGTGTTCGAGATAAATTAATTACGTGCAGTCCTAGAATTGTAAGGTTAAACATTTATTTAAGTCTGATTTTTACAAACCAGGTACCCCTACGTTTTTTTAAATGCTGCTAACGAGACAGTATGTACTATTTATCCTTTGTTTAGTTTCTTTCCCCGTTAAACTAACATACATTTCCTTTGATATAGCACTCAAGTATGTATGGTCTCTCCATACTGTTAATTAATGTTGACATTCATAATCAAAGGAGTGAAAAAACTGTTTGCCATGAGTGTGTGGTGAGTGGTGGTGAGTTGGTGAGCGTTCCAAACGATCAACCCTGTCTGTTAGCTGCGTAACCGCACTAGATAAGTGAATACGTTAACCTTTGTCCCCCAGCTAGGGGTGAGCCGCGACCGTTGCATGATAACCCCAGCGATTAGTAACGTGTCTCACCCCTAATAGATATAATAAGCTATGAGGCAACCATTGTCTAATCGCAATAGTTCAATATTTACTCAACTGCCTGCAACTATCCAATAACGCCCGTCCAGTGCTCACATTTCATGAATGATACGAATCACGCAGTAAGAATAACAGTATTCGGCGTAATATAATAAATATGACGAGCGGTAATGACGTAAATTACGATTGTTACAACCTTCGTAAGATTACACGAGAACTTACGTACGTTTCGAGTCGATACCCGTATCGACGTAATAAGTTTCATTTCGTAGTAGATTGCTTCCGTAATGTATAATTGCTTTAGTGCGTCCACATTGTGCTGATAATATATTCGTATAAAAACAGTTTTCAAGTCGGCACTCACTACTGCACATGGGAGTAGCTCTTTTAATTGTAAGAGCTGCATTCTTTTGTAATCACATCTTCAATGCCTTTGCCAATAAGACACACAATGTGTCTTATTGAGGAGAGTCAGGAACGTGATAAAAATACATAATGGAACGCGGGTTTTCCGACCGGCTGTGTATTTTTGCAGATAAAAACGATTTAATTTGAAGTAAAAAAATCAATCTGCTTTCCATGATTACTTTACTGCGTACGACCTCTGGACTTGGAACGCAACAAGTAAATATTCTTTTTTGAATGTTCTTGTCTAAAAATAAGCTCCAAAATCCGAACCTTTTTTAAATGTAATTAAGTAAGTAATAACAAAAAGCAATCAGAATCCCACGTTAAGTTCCCATGACATCAATCTTCCCTGTTTTGATTTCTCCATTAATAGCAGATTGCTAAAATTTATTCAACGTGATACTGAAATTAACCTTTACTACCATTGTTTTAGGGTTTGGAATCGTTTGTAAATAAAAGAGCTTACTTAATAAAAAGTTAATTGTTGGTCCACTCGCGCCACGTAGTGAGCCCGCATAATTCTACCCGTCGGATTAAATACAGTTCCACAGTTTAGGGTGGCATACCCCTACTAATCACGGGGAAAGCACCAGTGAAACATTTCGTTAAGGACCGTTTATGCGGACCAAATGTCATGGGAAAAAAAAATTTGCTGCTAATAGTCAAAACCATTTTTAAAAAGAAGAGAACAAACGCCGACGGATAGCTTCAGTATCTAGTAGGATAAAACTCTTTACTTCAGCATCGATCATTTATAATTTCCTGCAACAACATAAAATGTTGCAAACAACAATAAATCTGTTAACCTGATAAAATCTTATTAACTTGTGAAAAGATAATGGTAAAGATTTGTGACGGGTCGTTAGGTTAAGCTTGAACCATTAACTTTCAAAGTAACAAGGAGTTGGAAAAAAACATTGTGCTACATACATAGGGGGGCAATTAAAAGTAATTCTACGTTATAATTTATAACGCGAGCTCGTCGCTTATCTTAGCGAAATCAATATGATAATTGTTGAATGAGCGACTGCCAACGGTCACTTAAAAACGGCTTCTATGTGGGGAGGTAGGGCGTGGAGTACCCGCATAAGTGTTATTAGCGGTGCGCCAATCTAGCTACGATTCCCCTTCACGAGGGCTATTTAAAACTAGAGGGTGTCGCTTCACTGAAATGCATCAACAGTTTAATTTCAAACAAACGTTTAGCCATTCGTTTTAATTTAAAATAACTTCACAATTCTGTTTCGTTGTTTCATATTTATACAAATACAAAATATAGTGTCGTATAAAATAAAACCCTAATTTAAAAAACAATATACAATACAAGTGTCACGCAAGTAACAAATTATCATGTATTTAACCTTTTACCTTTGTTAACGTCGCACTACACATGCTAAATTTATTTCCAGTAGTACCTATAGTATGTAAACATGCCTTGACATTGCAGTGCAAACCTTCGGGTAAATAAGATAATGAATGTTTGTTTTTTAATGCAAAGTGTGTTTAAAAAGATCGTGAGCGTTGTTTTCGCTAGTTTTAAGCTTTTATAACGTAAGTGTGCGAGTGGAAATGGTCTATTTTTAGTTAATTTGCGTGCATCTAAAGCGCAAGTCACGTTCAAAAACAAAGGGCTGGAGCGCCGACCACCGCAGTTTCTGAGAACAGAGAGAACTCACTCGTAGCATATTTAGCTCGCAACTTTGAGCGAAAATAATCTCGCTTCAAGCTTTTATATAGTTTCCTGTCGACGACATGAAACACACAAATTGTTATGCTTATGTCGACACTTCGGGAGACAACACAATATGATAATGTCAACTCATAAATGTTTTAATCCTTATAATATAACACCTATTCAAAAAGCTTAATACAATATTAAAACCTCTTATGATGCGTCTCTTTCGCATTTTGAAAATAGAAATTCCGTTTTCAATTTTCCTTAAAAAAAACAAACAATCCTTTAGTAGTACCGTTACATCTTCGTCAGCTTCAGAAACAGAAATACAGATAAACAACAGTATTTTTAAATTAAACTTGGAAATTAATTGCCTTTGTATTCAGAACTCTGCTTCTTATTAATTGCAATTTTACAATGTTGACTTTGTGAAATTATATTTATTTCAGTTAGCAAAAATAAAATAAAATAAGTACATATAAATACTTTGGCCCGGAATGATAATTTACGCGTACGTAGTACGTAAGTAGGTACATATTTTTTGTTTCAGTTATTAAAAACAGTTGTGATAATATTTATGTGAAATTTGGCAAAGAATCTTGCCGCGTCATCAGACGCCTCAATTCCGTATTTTTCTACTGTCTTTATGTGAATAAGAATTTATTAAGGT
Source organism: Hyppa rectilinea (assembly GCA_951799385.1). NCBI lineage: Eukaryota > Metazoa > Arthropoda > Insecta > Lepidoptera > Noctuidae > Hyppa > Hyppa rectilinea. The sequence continues at coordinate 9,888,214 of OX637314.1, forward strand.
CGGCTTCAGGGATTTATGAAACTTGTTTCTGAGTAATATTAATTAATCAATTCAAAACCTTTATGAACTAACAACCCTCCTAAATAAATTAATGAATATAATGCAGAATAGATTTATAAAATAAAACAAATTTGTAAGCAAAGAACTTGGTAATAGTTCTTGCGTAAGCGCATCTCTGCGCTAATCAGGGAGCTTTATTACGACTATAACCACCTTTATCTTTTATTTATAATCCCGTAAAAAATATCTCAAGCTTGTCTGACAAATTATCATGGCATTGGTTCTTAGTACTTATGCATTTTTTATCCTTTAGATAATCGGCTGTTACGAAATTATAGGGTCTGACTCAGACCAGAGACGAGCGGCATTTATCAAATATAACCTCCAAATATTTTAATCTATTATCCAAAAGTAGGTGACTAACTTACAAGTATATAAATAATATTAATATTAAGAGTTTTTTTATACATATTGATGTAGTTTATTTCCCAAGTTCAGTCCTTGACGGGGCTCATGATATTTATTATTTACTAAACATTTTAAGCCGGCTGTCTGTTTGTGTAGGCAGGCTAGTGATATGATAAGTTTCTCGTGTACATGGAATATGATTGTGGACATTACGTTTTAGGAATAGAGGTGGCAAAGATATACTTTGGTGACAATACCTAATATCTTTTACTGTTAGCCCATATTATCCCCACAGCGAGTCTGGCCTTTATTTGTCTGGGATTTTGGGAAATCATCAAATGACCTCACTCTGGGTGGAGCGGAAGGGAGTGTCAGACTCTTACTGACTAAAACCCATCCATGTTCCTTCCTTAGCCCTTTATGTTCCGGGCTAGCGGTAACCCTTTCGGACAATCCTGCTGACCCGGCAGGCATCAGCCCTAACGGGCCCTTTGCCTATGGAATAATTTATTCACGCTTCGGGAAAGCTAAGTCACTCAGATTTTTATAGGGAAACCGCACGAGTTAGCGAATAAAAAAAAAAGGATAAACTGTACAAGTATGAGAATTTTGCGCTTTCGATTGCTTATCTAAATTAAATCACCACTCGAAGACGTTTGCTTAAATATCCTGGGAATTATTTCAAGCCGTAAGAGATATTTGCATGATTTACAATAGGTAGGCACGTTTAAGGCCTTTAAGTAAATAGTTTAGTTGAAAAAGTTTTTTAGAAAATTAGCCTTTGTTAGTTATTTTGCATATTAAAAAAGGAGAATACATTATTTGCTATGTTTGTTGCAAGTATTATACTTAAAGCTTAGTTAAATAAAGATTGAAAAGCATACAAATAACTAGAAAAACTACTTAGCTAGAAATACTGATAGTTTTGAGCAAGAAAGGGTCTCACGTTAGCTAAAGTGTACAATAACTGCCGACAAATCAAAGAGTTTACGACGAAAAAAGCTAACGTTACACTCAACTTCTGTAATTTCAACTAACGAGCACTTTATTTGCAACTGAGTGGGAAATGAAATAAGAGACTTGCGAGTTTTGTGTTTCAGTAAGTATTGATGAGGTTTACCGCCTGTTTTCTATTAACGTAACTTGTCGATAATTAGATATATGTATTCGGGACAGCCTATGATATAAACAAAAGTGAAACAAAAAAAAATAAAACATTCACACCTTCTAAGTTCCTTATGATACACGGACATTTGAGGACAATTCTAGCATAGATTGACGATTGACGATGCTAATGATTATAATTCTGTAAGTACGGTATGCTACGTCTTTTTTTTTTTGAGGGTGGGAAATCCTCAAATGGCGCCTCCCACTCTGGGTGGAGCGGAAGGGAGTGTCAGACTCCTTACTGACTAAAAACCATCCAGGTTCCTTCTTAGCCCTTTATGTTCCGGGGTAGCGGTAAGTAACCCTTTCGGACAATCCCGCTTAGGTATGCTATGTCTGCGAATCATATTTCGATCATAATGCAACCTGACACTGACCTGCAAATTGCAAAAAACCTAAGAAAATTTGAATTACCTGAGCTACTCTGGCGCTTGTGCTACAGACAGCATAACAGCATAACCACTGCTAACACAGGCCTCCGCTCTTCGAGAGTGATCCAAAACGCGGGCCCAGTACGGGTTGGTAGATATCACATGTCTTCGAATTGTTCACGAACAGAGAGAGTTAAGTTGAGTTTTTAGAGTTGTGAACAGAGTTACAGAGAATTACAGACCTACAGAGTCCCGCCGAAAAGAAGTTTCTTCAAACTTCCTTGCGTAGTTCACTCGAAACATAAGTTGGTCTTTCTCATGTTGCTGATGGTAGATCAACGTAAGTCTAAGGGCTGATATCACCAATGAAACTAAACGCAATCAGCACATCTAAACCGCGTTTAAAAGCTGTCACTATTATAGTTTTTGGGGCATATTGACATTGATAGCTCCTAAACGCAGTTTAGACGTGCTGATCCCTTCAGGTTCATTGGTGAAATTATCCCGAAGTCTGTCAAGTGATTTGGTTTCCGACCACTACAAAGTAAGTCAAATCGGTGAACTATATTGATGAAAGGATTGAGGTTGTTAGCACAGCCCTACGTTTAGTTTAGACTGACAAGGAACAAACGAATTGAATATTCCTTTTGTTGATTTGCCAACAATCTAATGAAGGAAATGTGGCCTAATTAGTAAGTACTCTTAGCGGGACATGACTGACGTATCTTTTACTAAATATATAGGTATATATGAGCATGTATGCATTATTACAATTATCATATCTAACTGCTACCCCTGACTTATCTGACCCGGCACTGCACTGGTGGTCTGAGCGGTTTAGTCATACTAATAAATCATGTCCATGAGTTATTTTATCACTCCTTGGCACTGCATATGTACTGTCGATATCGTTATATACCTACACAGGATAGGGGCACAACATTTCCAAACTTTATCTGCTGCTATTAAAATCTTTATGTTTACAGAAATAGGGACGGTTTTACGATGTTTTAATTGCATTTTTGTTGCGATATCGGCAGTGAGAAGCAGGGGAAGAGGTCGAGGCTATCTACTGATAAGAGCGAACTGAACAGCGGGTTGACTGAGCCCAAATGACAAACATACGACTGCTGATATGCAAGATTTGGATGAATGTTTACGGGTATTTAAATTTTAAACACTATTTGATTTGGAGCACGTATAAAAATAGGTGATTCACTGCATCGGTATTCTGATTGAGCACTTATACAAAAATGTTGTGAAATAGTTAAGCTCACAGAAACACTATCTACTAACCTAATAAATAACAAGTAGAAAGTAAAAGTTGTAAATGGAACATAAAGCAGCATTGGCACTTATTTCCTTTTATTGGCTGCCAGGGATACATAACTCTGAGTTAACAGGAGTTACAAAAGTGGGAGTGAGTTGTGCGCTCCTGTCTGGTTATATCAGGGCCGCTCGTTATACAACATGGAACCGGTTACCGACTGACGTCATCCTCCAATCCCTCCATTTATTTTTTGTGAAGTTACGATCCAAATCAACGCTGCAATCCCCCATGATTTTTTATGGCTTCGCAGAGGAACGAAGGCTATGAAATTAGCAAATAGATCGATGCAATTTATAACGCAGAAAGAGTCAAAGAACCCATATCGTTGGTAGGGATCAGTCCGTTATCGGGACTTCGAGGAAAGAACTGCTGTACGTGTGTATGAGATGTTTTAATGTATTCCTAAACCGATCGCTTAACAGGGACTGGTTCTCGGATAATGGACACAAGTTATACAGCATGATGCACAAGACGCAACATTACAGGCTGTTTACTTTACATAATCGTGTATTACCTAATGAGATCTTACGCAAAACAGTATTTTTCCACTTACTCATGCGGAGAACAGGATTTTCTAGCGGAATAGAGAAATTACTGACCATGGACACTTATTTCAAATCTATAGGAGCTGGTTCATTAACAGAGGACGGGATCCGGATAACTTCTACTGGATTATAAAGTAGAATAATCCCGATTTCATTGAAACTGCGTCTGCATTTCCTTTATTCTTTTAAAGGGCAATATTTATACCCAACTACTGATCATCGCGTTTATATTTGTACCGGATAAATAGAGGAAGCATTAGAAATATTGAAATTAATTATGGCTTGCAGTAGGTAACCCTTTGATACTCTTAATTCGTCTTCAATTTATTAGGTGCGCCTTGTCACAATTGACTGCGTATTGGCTCCCAGCTTCATTTTTGGTCAAGTCACTGAGTTTGTCTTCCTTAGGGCACACGGAGACAGGCGCGATGCGACACTAGTGGAATTATTTCTTCTACCAGAATCGGACGCACTGTCCCGTCGCGCCTTTCTGCTGGAGCCTTTATTCGAACGTTTTTATCAACGGGGTCCGCTTGAGGTGGAACTTTCCGTCGTGCATTCATTATCGGCTGCACGATCAGTTTTTTCATCCCTGACGTGGCAAGTTACCGGTTTTACGCGGCCCATCTACCGGCTGAGCAACCCAATCTTTAGGGAAAGACCGCAAAAGATGAATTTTGTAGTCGGATATTATAGTGTGGTTACACTGTACTCAGGTATCAGTTTATGTAATTTGTGCTCGTAGTTGCCTCTTTCAATACTTACTGATGAAGACGATGAACTATTCCATATTTAGCAAGTATATTTTTTTCCAAAGATCATTATGGATGTGGTAATTCTATTCAACATATTATGTACAAAACTACATTACTACGAAATGCTTTTTACAATTTTATTGCAAAAAATGATTACAAAAACCTACGTACATTGCTTGATTTGTTCTATAAACTTGCATCATAGTGCAATATCATATTAACATTATCACATGAAGTAAGATTTATTGGAAACCTTTACAAATACAAGTGAAGACGTAGTGGTTTCATAATATTAAATCCTAAGACAGAAAAGCGTTCACTTTTACTTTCGGTGCAACCGCACCGTCCTCACTTCCCTCTTAAAAAGAGGAGGGATGAGGTGTGTGTTTGTCTCTTTTGTTCTTGCCTTCTTTGATATGGTGGTCTCTTTCGAACTTCCCTTTGGCATCATCCTCGGTCATACCAGTTTTGTTCGCGCTTAGTCATCGCGGGTCAGAGATAGTGGTTTCAAATGTCATTACGTTACCATCGGACTCAATAGAGCTCCACGACATTTGATTTTTATTCATACGTAACTTATCCATGTAACAAGACTACGAAATAAACTGATACAATATTGTGATGCAACACGAGTCTTGCCTTGACTGAAGTTATTACATAATTCCAGATTTGCTACGTGTTTTCCAAAGACCCAACAAAATTGAGGCAATGTTTTTTTTATTTACTACGTTAGCCCTTTTTTTATTCCAAAATATATAAATAATGATCACGTTTATCGAGCAAAAAATGACCTACAATATAACACCCATAAAAATGTTACCATGGAATAAAAAACACTATACCTGTATACTAATTACAATCTTTCAAATTGATGTGGGCAAGTTTGATGGGAGTCAAATTAAACACGTTTGATTTACATTTAAGAGGAATCTTTATGTTTCCAAATACCTATTAATTAATGCTATTATATTTAAGTGTTTAAAGCTCGGATAACTCGGAGTTAACGGCTAATTCAGGGTTAATCAAATAATCCATCTTGCGACACTAAGAGTTAGAGGTGAACATGGGGTTAAACTTATACATATATTGAACCCACCTACATAATGTAGGAGAGTTAAGTCGCTAAACTATCTATGTAGAGTTTGTATGTAAACTCATAGTTAAGAAATCAACATTTTTCAGTCTTTTTTTATTTATTGACAATATGCTCGCGTTTATTAGGCGTTGCACCACTAAAACGAAACACCGGTTTAGTTAATCTTTCATTAGTGTTTCTTGCGTTGCTAACATTGCAGTTCAATCGACGAAACGTAAAATACAATTACAATATCTGTGACTGTATGTAATCCGGCCAAAATTGAATGAACGAATTATGGACGAAAATTGTATACTCATCTCTTTTACACCGCATAACGATACATAAGTATTACTTTCTTGTCTTTGAGTCTTAAAACATGAACTTTCATTTTAATCGTCTAACATGTAGTTTCCGCGCAGATTTAGTTTATTGATTGACTATAATATCAAATAAGGAAAAAATTGATTTTTTATTAAAATATAAATATTTTTATCAGCAGGCAGTTTATTCATGAACAATAAATTAACACAAATTATAAAAAAAACCTAAAATATATTTTTTAAAGTAATACATCGAGCATTACTGTATAAGTAGAGTAATGATCTTTTAAATACCAATACAATAATATAAATATTCTAGAGATTTATATAAAAACGTGTGCACCTACCCAGTTATCTCGCAACACACTTAATCAATCGTAATTCATAATTAAGTATTTATATGCAGGTAGATAATGATTATTTGTAAACAATGTTATAAGCAATAAGTAACGTCAAGTTATTCATATAACACGATTTCCAACATCTATTTATACGAAGGCATTATGGGTACATTAGTAAGATACCTGACTAGTTTCTGCCCGCTACTTCGTTCGCGTGGAACAACAGATGACTACATCATAATAGCTTTACTATCTTAGTGGCTTTCAGCCCATCCCGTTGAGTTGGTTGAGCTATGTGATGATAGATCAGTTATGCAGTCAGGCACGTTTCTTTTATAATATACGTATATATATATATACAAATTACTTGCATTATCTTCACTTCTTCTTTTTCTTATCGTGTGGTTAGTAACTAACTTGGTGTCAGAGTTTTTATGCTGCCCATGGGCCTCTGACTTAGCTTCACATGCTGGTGGAAATACCTCTCAGACATGCTGGTTTCTTCACGATGTTTTCCTTCATCGATTTTAAGCAAGTGATAATTATGCAATACGCACATGAATCCGTAAAATCAGAGGTGCGTGGCTTGGGTTCGAACTCGAGACCTATGACTTGGCAGTCTGTAACACCACTAGGCTATATAGATCTATCACCTCTTATAAAGCTGCCATTAAAGTTTAATTAATGTGTAAAATACTATTTATTGGAGTGTAAGCGAGTTTATGATCAATATTGAATGGACATTAAGGATTGATTTTCTTGTTATTATGGGCAGTAGTGAGATTTATCGGGTTGTTCCAGCTTCACACTGTTATCACGAATCAACCAGGCAACGGATCACGGTTCACGATCTAGGAGGAATCCTAACTATTATTATGAATTCGAAAGTAATTTTATGTTTGTTTGTTTCGCCTTCACGCTAAAACGGCTGAACGGATTTGGATGAAATTAGGCACATGGATAGACCGTAAAATGGGTGGGTGGATTGTCCGAAAGGGTTACCGCTACCCCGGAACATAAAGGGCTAAGGAAGGAACATGGATGGGTTTTAGTCAGTAAAAGATTGACACTCCCTTCCGCTCCACCAAGAGCGGGAGAAGTCATTAGATGATCCCTCCCCCTTAAAGAAAAAATAGGTAGAGCACGAGTTTAGGACATAGGCTACTTTTCTTTCATCATACTAACCCGTTATAAAGCATGTGGATACTTTCGTGGATATAACAGAATCTGGGATAAAATACCTAAATTCGTAATCACACAACCGTTTTAGATGCTCAATTTTTTGTCTTAACAGAAAGAAAGGGCAGGAGAATGAGGACCATCTGATGACTGAACCATACGGAGGAATCTACCTGGAAAAGCTTGACTTCGTCACGGAGCTAGAAATTACAGTAAATAAGTAGGTATATTGTCTTTTTCAGTACTTTGAGACTTAAGAAAATTTCAGGGTTATAAAATAAGCAAGTTCAGGAAACAATTGTTTCTTCGTTCCACTGTAGAGTGCTCAGGAAGTAGACAAAATAAATGAGGTTACATTTCAGCTGGACAACACTCGTAGATCTACGATATGCTACTTCTACAAAGACTACAAGGGACGAAACGGTTCAATTTCCGTACTTTTTGTCACATTCATATGTTGTAATACGTCATATAGCTCCAAAAATATAAATCAACGTCAGAATCCTTCCGTGAAGCGTCAAAAATATCTTTCAGAATAGTGCGTAGTTAACGCCCTTGGTGAAAAAAAGAGATAAATAAAAGAAACAGCCTGAAGTGTTAGCAAACACTACTGAATATGAAAATCAAATGCGACATGAACAAATGACAGTTGAAACATATTCAACACAACGCAACGCAATAGTATATCTGCTCTAAATTTCAAATTGCTAACGGCCGTGTTACATTAATTTCATAGTAATGGCTTTGGTTGCAAAACTTGGATTTTTGAGTTGTTACGCTGTGCTCAGAGATCTTATCTGACTACTATTGTTTTCTATGTTCATATGTCTACTAGCTTGATTATGTTGTATCATTATTTCTATCAAGATGGAGTCGTTAAGAACGTTCTCATTCTAATTCCAGACTCAATCTGTCTAAGCGGGAATTTCCGAAAGGGTTACCGCTACCCCGGAACCTAAACGGCTAAGGAAGGAACATGGATGGGTTTTAGTCAGTAAGAGTCTGACACTCCCTCCCGCTCCACCCAGAGCGGGAGAAGTCATTGGATGACTTTCCATCCTTAAAAAAAAAAAAAACTCAATCTGTCAAAAGTACCTACATTTAATGCAGCATCATCCCATCCAACATTCACACAGCACATGCATGCCAATACCACTACGCCGCATTTACCGCCACCTCACTTGCATGCTTTTATTTTTTTTTTTATCAACACGCGTTTATTTTTTTTATCATCACGCCTTGTTCCCACTAAGCGTTGGGCAGAGGTGTGCCAATAGTATGTACAGACGCCAGCACATCAAGCTCTGCCCCAATCTGTCAAATATCTTTGAAAGGTTTTCAACTTTACTTCAAAAGCATAAGGTTAATTTTCAATTGGGAAAATTTGACAGTTTGGGATAGCTTGATGTGCTAGCGTCTGTACATCCACATTTCGCCTGTTATGCTTAAGTCCCATGTAATAGGGGGCGAGCCTATTGCCATCAACCTGCACAAATCCAGACTCTAGGCTGCTACTGAGATATGCCAAATAGAAAAGCCCAATAACACTTTACCAGACCTGAAAATCGAACCCAGGACCGCATGCTCAGCTGTAACGCTGTGACCACTAGTCATATGGTTCTGACAATACTAGACACAAAGGCCATTTCTTTGAAGACTCTTTCGATATAGGTAAGTAGAGCTACATTAGGTATTCAGTGCTTGAAGAACATTGTTATTACTTTCTTCCTTCTAAATAGATAACGGACAAAGTAAAATTGAGCGTCTATTGTCAGTAAGTACTACAATACACGCTTCATAATGCCAGTCTAAATATTACCTGTTAGTAAAGACTGCGAATTCTCTTGATTGCGAAAGTGATTCGATGTTATCGGTCACAATAACTTCGTCAGATCGAAAACTTCCAACACACCTAACACACGCACACACGTGTGTCAGTAAAGTAAGTAGTAAGTAAGTTTTCTTGCCTTAGAGTCCGTTGTAAGATCAGCAATAAAGTTATCTTGCTAGAGTCTATTGCAAGATCAGTTATAAAGTATTCTTGCTATAGTGTTTAAGCAGTGATAGCCTAGTGGTGTGACCGTCGGACTGCCAAGTCATAGGTCTCGAGTTCGAACCCAAGGCACGCACCACTGATTTTACGGATTCATGTGTGTATTGTATAATTATCACTTGCTTAAAAATCGGTGAAGGAAAACATCGTGAGGAAACCGGCATGCCTGAGAGATATTTCTCAACTGCATGTGAAGCTAAGTCAGAGGCCCATGGGCAGCTTAAAAAACTCTGACACCAGGTTAGTCACTAACCACACGAAAAGAAGAAGAATAGTGTTTTAGCAAGAGCGGCGATTAGTTCTCTTGCTATATTGCTATTCATAGTGCTGCTGCAGTCTTCCTTATCCTTTAAAGAAATATGTAACCATATAATACCAGCCAGATTAAATATCAGATCCACCGATATAAATGGTCGATGTTTATTTTTGATTAAACTTCTCAAGCTCTGATAAGTTATTTCACCCATGTCTGTTTTTTTAGCTAAGATATACGAGCTGGCAACGTCGCTTTTCGAACATTCTGTAAGTTCACGTTCATCTAAAAGTTATGGAGATCTGACATTTATCAGAGGACCCTAATATTTTGTGGTAAAAAATGTTGGTGAGTTTTTTTATATCATCTTCGAACTAATAGAAACCTTTCACCTGATATGATCCTTTAATAGTTTTAATGTTTTTTACGACACCCTAGAGAAAAGGTTGGATGACTAATTGTCACCTGGTGACCGAACTTTGCTTTTTTTTCTTTTTGATGATCCCGAGTTGGCTCGGTATATGTCTGGATTTCATCGGACTCTTGGACTGGACAGTCCTGCAGACAGACTCGTCATGGACAGAAAAAAAGAACATTAAACTGTACCAAAATTAGTTTAGTTCTGGAAATAGGATTATAGGAGCAAGTAGAAAATCTAAATCTACGGCTTATTTTTCGCAGCATTGTGTGGTCTGTGGTATTCAAAATTCAAGGAAGTCTTTTCAAATTGTAAGTTTTAAATTCTTATCGTTCCGATCTATATTCCGCAAGTAATTCGATCCACAGTATTAGTCAGGAGCCAAGTTAAATTCAAGCGACACCAAACTGGTAGTCAAACATTAGTAAGCAAGCAGCGAGCACACGTCCAAGGTCAATTGCTCCACGCAACGCACCATCACTTCCTCGTTGGCAACCAAATCGCTGCTTGAGCAACCACCTCTCACTAAAATTAGGCTCCCGGTTACAACACGACACATTCACACACATCAAGCCACTGCTTAAATTCAAATCACTATGTATATGCACACCTACCGGCGATTTTTTCTATACTACCAAGATTTAAGATTGCCTCGTGTTCGGAATTATGAATCAACTTCTAGTCATTTCGATTAGCTGTTGACTTATCGAGGAATTCGAATATTTGAATTGTTCTTCAGTCAAATAAATTGGTAGGTTGGATGACGTTGTATTATTTTCCCCAAGTGAACGGGGCGCTAATGCTTAGTTCGTTTCCTAATCTCTGAATGGACCAGATTTTTTGTTAGCGCCCAACGTTTACTTGTAATCGCTTTTTACTGTGTCACTTATTTATAAAACAGTATTGTCATGGCAGGCAGGTGTTACAATCTACTCCGGTATATGAATAAAACGAATAAATTTATATGCCAATATGTATCTGCCTATCATGTGTCACTGGCCGCCTCAAACATATTAGAAAACATTCTGTCATATTTAATTAATGGTATATTAATCTAATACATATTCCTATAGCATTAATATTTCCCATTTGTGTATTATAATCAAAACGCTAAATCTAGTCAATAAATCATATGTATGGTACGTTATGATTGGTTAATAAACTGCATTTATAATGTCGTGTTACATAGATAATGGTAGGTAGATTATATTCTGTGAGTGCAACACAGGGCCTTGTCGAGCTGTGATTGCGTCCAGCCTCATTAATTAAACTCTGCTTGATAAAAACCGCACCCAACTTTTTTTTTTCTTTGTGTAGGTCTACACATATTTGCGTTAGGTTTGGGCTCTACCGCATTAGCAAATTAATTTAGGCTGATTTTTTCTTAAAGAAAAAACTATACCTTACATATATGTACTTTCCGTTCCAACACGATAAGCACATTAAATTAATCAAGATCGACTTCGGCATCCTATTAACAGCGTTTGTTCCTAGGCAGAAATATGTTAATTGGGTTCAGTTCCAAGAAATCTAAAATAGGTCAACGGTTCAAATTTTCGAGGGATTGGAGTTATCGATCACTAAGCTTTTGTTTTAGTTCGAGGACAGAGGTGGCTAGCAAATCAAAGACAGAGTAATCAAAGTATTTGAACTAAATAAAGGTAGGTACTTTATTTCTTCTTCTAAACCAATTCCATTCCAATTTAAACCATCTTTTAGCGTTATTAACTGTGGGATTCACCCGGAACAATGAACACCGCAAGTTGACACAAGAACTTCACAATATTTACTATAGTTTTAGCACCTGAGCTAAAACGAACAAATATTGTAAGATATACATTATTTAGCGAATGCATTTAACTCTAAACAAAATAAACTGGTGAATATGTTAATCTTGTAATAAAATAAATTAACATAAACATTGCTGTGTGTAGTGGTCGTTTATCAGCTCCGCAATGAAATTCAAGGCTGACACCGGGTGTCATGTTGTCCAATACTTGATAAACTAGGAACAAAGCACGCTAGCTGCGCCCGCGCAGGTTCATACGTAAGGAGTTGTTGGCTGTTTCAAATGTTGTACATTTAAATATAATGTTACGGTGTAACATCAGCACGAATAGAATTTTCATACGCTTTTAAGTTTATAGATTATCTTGGAATTATTCATATATTCAGAACCACAGAATCTGAATTCTATCTTTCTTCGTGTGGTTAGTGACTAACCTGGTGCCTGATGTTAATGCTGCCCATGGGGCCTCTGACTTAGCTTCACAAGCTGAGAATTATCTCTCAGTTATGCCTTCACGTTCGTTTCCTCACGATGTATTCCTTCACCATTTCATAAGCAAGTAATACTTATATTAGTAGTATTGAGTATTAATCTGAATTATAAACTGGTATGGCATAAATCTTCTACATGGAAGACAGGACGAATAAAGTAAGATGAATACGCAGAGTTAATAACTTTTCGCCCCATTGGTCTAATAATAACGAAACTTTGGACTCGTACTGTCTTTGACAAGTCCTACGTTTAATTCCGAGCTTGAACTGAAGTTTAATTGGGTAGCTCTCAGAATAGATAATTGTGAGATAGACTCGAGTCGCAGTGCCCGCGCCCCAGATGAATACTAATCCCGTACATCTCGGCGACCCATTTGTGGATCTTCTGCACAAACGACTGGTTCGATCGCTACAACAACAAGCTACTTTGATGCACTATTGCGAAATACAAACCCAGCATGTTTCAGCTGGGGAGTACTAATATTTCACGTTCCACTTGGAATTCTATTTGTATGCTACTGCAACGTTTGAACCCATTAGGTTATTGCAATACGAGGGTTCATATCATGCTAATATATGGGCCTCATATTGGTACGCAAAGTTGCTCTACTTGCTTCGTTTGTAAGAATTATTGCTACAGTCATATACGAAAATGTCTGTGTATTTGGAATTGTCCGAGAAAATCACTCATTACTTATACTTATTCATATTTATACAGTCCTCTTACAAAATATTTGAGAAGCCTCACGAAAACTTCCCCCTCTGTAAAAGTTCAATAACATTTATGTTCTAGCAATTTCATAAAAACAACTTTCAAATCCAATTTAACGGACTCCGTTGATCATTTTTAAGGCACGCGGAGCTCTGTGAAAATACCTATCTTTGTCGTAATAGGTACAAATCCTGTAAAAAGCGTTCAATTACGCCAAAACAAACATTATTTTCCGAAATCAATGTTAACGATCCATATCATTTATTTGGAGAAATAATTAATCGAAACTGTTTTGAAAAACTGATTTTTTTTCACGATTTCGGAGTTGGTCCCATAGTAAAAGTTGTTCAGTTTGGTGGTCTGTAGCATATCCTTTTTTTATCTATATTTCCTTTCGGTTACAGCCTGTAGAAATAAAGTTTATACATATAATTGTTACTACTAACTTTCATTGAGAATGTGGGTGTACCCTGATATACTGAATACAGCTTCATAATAACCCTTTCGAGTGTACAGGCATAATGTTATGTTGTGTGATTGCGTATTTGTGCATATTTATGGGATAGCTGCAATCGCAGTAGATGTCCTGTCATTATTTGAAGAGTTTCGCTGTCTGTCTCCGAAACTCATCATCAGATCTACATGAAATGTAAATGCGACCATCTCGCAATAAACCTCTTTTGAACAAAAAAAGAGTTATGAAAATCCGTTTAAGTATTAGTACCGAGTTTCGACTCAATCCGACGGCCCTTCAAATTTTTTTTTACTGACGTTGACACCCTCTGTGAGGAGTTGTTTTAAAAAACTGAAATGTTAATCTTTATTATTTACTTGAGGCAATATTGCCAAGTACCTACATATTATGTTTTTTGACAAAAGGAATAAGATTTTTTTAATAAACTGTATTCGTTCTTTTCACCCCCACAGGGGGATGGGGATGTTTCTATAACTCAAATATTCTTCATACCAATTTTGTCTCTAAATACATACAAATGAAGAAGGGGGGAACTCCATTTAAATTAGAATAAGGGCAGGAGCGTGATCTCACTCAAAATCTTTAATGGCAGCCCAATCCTCTTTGTTGAATCAGTGAATTCGGAGCGGTTTACTCTTATTTACAGCTTATTCATGCGTGTCACAGTTTATTAGCAAGGAGACACTAAACCATTTTAAACATCTTGGCATGCTTGTAACCCCTAATTAAGAACCGCGCAGCTCTCGGTACGAGTGTTTCAAACAAAAGGTTTCAACACATTAATACATTGTGCACTTAATAAAACACTGTGTAGGGTGCCGGATGTTTGCCCAAAACAAACGCACGCCAAAATAACTTTGGATGTGGTCCCAATATGTGGTCTTTGTTTCAGAATGCGAGCGTTATTCAGCAATTAAATTATAAATAAACCGTTTTTATGTGCCTCGTGTTATTGCAATTCTTTTATTTATTCAATGTGCAAATATTTTGAACGAGTTGATAAGTTGGAATACATTGAATGTTTGAACTGGTGCCTCTGGCTGGCGAGTCGCGAGGTACATAAATGCGGCATAAACAGAGGTCTGAGATACTTGCTTCATTATTGTCTCTTGGACCGCATATAATTGCATTCCAAGCATGAATGTGTAGGTTCGCGCTCCGTGAAATTGCCGGTTACAGGCAAATTCAAACATTACTGTACTGATTCTCACACATTATAAAATGATAAATTTCGAGTGCGCGTGTTTATAGAAAGCAAAATGGAATTCAAATGACTATGAAACTCCTGCCTTTTGTTGACTACTCTCAATGGTACGCTGCTCGATAGAGAAGCATTCCATTCAACTCGCAATCTCTATAATATGTGACAGGTGACATAGAACCGGTAAGCCGTTTATGCCTTCAATGGTAACCGATTGATATGTAAGAAAAAAATGTTATTTAGCATTCAGAATGTGTTAGTAAACAAAGTGGCTACGCATTACGCGTATTGCGTAGATGATCAATTTTAACATTTAAATTGGTTATTGAGAACAAAGGGGCATGTTTATAACCCAACTCAAGGTTAGATTTTGATTGTAACGTGACTGTAGGCGCCACAATCAGGTAGGTAGGTGCCTTCGGATTCCACCACGTGGTAAATTGGCAATTTTTCCTCTGATCATTACGTTCCGATGAATAATACCCGTGAGATACGATAATACCAACACTTTTGTTTAATCTTTGTTTAACCTTCGAAGTTGTACGATAATCTGAGGATTAAAGGAGACCCGAGTTTGAAGTATGTGTGTTCGAGAACAATAATGCATGGGCCTCGAGAGGAGCTTTAAAGAACTTTATGTTTACTATCTTCCTATTATTCTAGTCGTTTCTTAGTCGTAAAAAGTGTAATTTACGACTACTCAGAATTTGCAAATGCGTTTTGTTTTTATTTGCTTCCACGTAATCCGTATCTAAGCCCAAATAACAATAAAGAATTATTCTCAACTTTACTCCAGGCTCCTTTTCATCCACATTTCACGTTTACAGCTCTATAAAAGACCTACGTACTAATTAAAAAGAAACAATAGTACAATTATAATTACTTGACAACATGATCACCTCTTAATGATATATGTAAGGACTAATTATTTTATTGTGTAACAATCGCAATCTCTTATCGCGTAATCGATTCAACGTCCCATCTGATACATTGTTAAATCTTTATCAATAACCCAATTATTCACTCGTAAAACTAACTTCCGTGAAGAAACTCAACTAAATCGGAGAAAGGCACGGAATGTTTTAACTCCTTATTAAAATCTAGAAAGGAAGCAGACAGACGGTAGCTAGAACCTTTCATAGTACATACCGTTCAGTTAAATTATATAACATTTGTCGTCATAATCACTTGGCTAATAGATTGGCTATCTCGTACAGTTAACAGAGCAAAGTAGGATGCTGTTCTGCTCACCTCTTGACTGAAAACACTTGATAAATTACCTTTTATCAGTTTCCGGGAGAAGTTCAGAAATCGCCATCAGTGACCTCTCTTTTTATCTGGCCTAGGCTCACCGAAATATAGGATTTCAATTCAGGCAGTGCGGTGGAGAAAAATTTGCTGATCGGGATCTAAACGACCACTTCTTATAGCAGTATTACTTTAATATTACTTCAGTGTGATAATGAAACACAGCTATACAGGTTGCATAGCTACATCTCTTTTCCACTATGAAGTCAGATATTATACTGCTTTAAGTGGTTAGCCACCAGCACGACTTATGGTGGGCCTGATAAGCCACTCCCTACGGAGCACTAGATTAAATTACGTCTTTACTCGTAGTGTATCTCTGTTTGGTCAGTGATTCTATCTAGATACTGTTTTTTTTAACAGCACCACTGCACAGCAGCAGCTAGCAGTGGTGGCTCAGTGGTATCGGCCGCGACTTACGAGTAGTAAGACGGAGGTTCGAACTCAGATAAGCGCTTTACTTTGTGTAAATTGTTTCATCACCACTTTTCTCAAATCGGTGATGGAAATCATCGTGAGGAAACAGACATGACCTATAACTATAAACTCGAAGACATGTGACAGAGAGGAGGCCTGTGTCCCAGCAGTGGAAACATGATAGGCTGATTATGTATATTATTATGTGTAACATCCTTGTACAGAGGCCAGCACATCAAGTTACCACAATCTGTCAAATTTCTTTGATAGTAATTCAACTTTATTGCAAAGACATAAGGCTCATTTTTAATTGAGAAAATTTGACAGTTAGGGATAGCTTGATGTGCTGGCGTCTGTACGCCATGAGTAACAAAAAGTCTTCTATTCGGAATGCAAATGTCAAAGATCTATTTTCAGAATAATTCGTGTATATTGCTGTGATGCTGTTATGCATAACAACAAAGTAGATTCCACTGATTTTGGACCTGTTTTTTTGGAATATTTTATTTAGAGCCGGATATTAAGCATAGGTCACAATGGTAGGTTTTCCTTGCGAATCAGTCTTTGTATTTTCAAAATATTATTCAGGAGTGAAATTATTGAGGAAACTTTACTGACGGGACTAGCGGCAGTAGTTATCAAATCCTCAATGTATATACATAATATTTGTACTTAAATTAAAACACTATCTAACTAACTATATATAAAAATAAATCCAAAAAAAGACAAAAGGACACTTAGGCGTCGAAGTACTCATCCGCATCGCTGTCATCAGGAAACGTGCCCAGAATACTGGCAGCATTGCCACGTTGAATGGCAATGCTAATTCTTTGGCCAAAGAACAATCCAGCCCTCTGGTCACGCGAAGTGTCGACCAATCGGCCAGAAATTTCCTTAAAAAGGAGTTGCGCACTCGGGCCCCATGACCCTAGAGTTTCGACCCCAAACGGCTCAAATCTGTAGTTAGACATCAGGTTACTGTATTTACGCCGCTTGCGTACAATAAAATAGTAACGACGTCAAAATTCCACATTGAATATTTTTGAAAAAAAAATATCACTACGAGAATTTTGGTCCGTTTGTCTAGACGTATGTTCCGGATTACCACTAAAACACACAGATAGTTTATAACCTTGATTAACACATAGGGTATCTACTTTTAATTCCGGTAGGTGGAGGTCAGAGGGACAAACACTTAGAGGGCTCAATGGTTAGCTTGTGTAATGTGTTGTAGGGATTTCTTATCCTATGTAATACAAACATACGGGCAGCAGTTACTCAGTTATATTACGTTGTAACGAATACATCCGTCAAGCCACATGGCTGCTGACGGACTCACTTTTCTTCTATAAAAACCTATTCTATTAATTTCATGGGCCGAATGCTGTCAGTTATTTACAAGCCGTGTTCAACATAAGGTTTCATTTAGGCTCTACAGTACTTTCCTGTGGGATATTTTCCGACATTCACGCAAGCAAAGCCGAGGGCAACGCTAGTGAAAATGTTGAATGAAACGCATTTTAAAATGATTAGGTGCCCAAAGCAATTTTTCGTTTTTTGACACAATCAAACAGATTAGGAAGAATCCCAATGTCGCTTGAATATTGAATATTATAATTATTATTTGAGGTATTACCTTGCGGATGTTGTATTAGTTGTATAGCATCACCGATGATTAATCTAAGGCTAAGTGCCTTAGATTAATTTAAACATAAAAAGTAGAATGTTGTTTTTTATGCCGAAACTCAGTGGTATTACAAAACAGATAAGTAATTAAGTTTATGAAGACATACCAGAATATTATTTTACATGTCACAATGATTTTGAACTAGTTTAACAATAGGAGTAATTACGATTTGCAAAGTTTGGCAGCTTAATAACAATGCGGACTGTTAGCGAATTATAGTTCACAATCATGTTAGACTGTTTTTGTCTATATACTTATAAGTACGTAGTTTTAAACTTTACTCATAAATAAAATAATTCAATTCTAAGAATTGATAATAATATCTGTGCGAGAGAGGGAATCACCATGCATTACTATATCTATAGAAAAAAAAATCAATTGATGTTCGTTAGTCTCGCTAAAACTCGAGAACGGCTGGACCGATTTAGCTGATTTTGGTGTTGAAATGTTTGTCATAGTCAAAAAGAGAGATTTTTCCGAAATATATTATTTTTAAGGAATAAACCTGTGAGAAGTATGATGTTTTAAATTCCCAATGTTAAGCTTTCAAATTAAAATTACAAATTCATAAACTTCGTGTTTTATTGTGAACGAATACATTAAACTGTTTCGATTTTTCAGATGATAAGGATATGCCAGTTACTGACGTCATACCCAACACCCATTGTTTTACTGAAATATAACTTAGAAAATATTACATAATTAGGAAATCCGGTGATGTAAGATTATCCATCCTTGAGATACAGTCATCGCAGATTTCTCAGACACCGTTTATAACTGTCAAAACCAGTTAACGTAATATTAAACCGACTAATTTGGCAAGTTTAATTAATCATTCAGTAGGCAGGCTTCGTATAATAACTTGAATTATAATATTACAAGTTTAGAACAAAAAAACTTGAAGTGACGTGCTGTGAATCCTTGAATCTCTAAAAAAAACTTTTTGCCACTTCCTTGTCGTTTTTTTAGCATAACTAGATGCTTTATAAAGTCAGTAGTCTGATCGAATATCCGGGTCATGTCAAATAATATATCGTAATTATCTGAGAAAAACTATGTATATCCATATAAATAATAGATTTTACTCTCTTGGAACAATGTAAGGAAATACTTGTACACACAATCCGTTGGGTACATATACGCAAGCGAGGTCGAATAAGGTTAAGTGTACCCGGGTGTTTAAATACATAACTATGTTTAATGAACCTTAACATATAATTTTAACATGGTAGATTGTCAGTGTTATAACAATCGTATAACATTTAAAATGCTCAATCACTTTCGTAACCGTGTGTAAGGCTGAGTTCACACGACAGCCATACAGATCGATTTGCTTTGTGTCATGTATTGTTTTCTCGCAATTTAATGTGTCATAGTGTGTGAATAACTACTATTATCTACGTAATTAAGTTGTCTAATAAGTAATAATCAAGTTGTGTCATAAAATAGAACATTACTTTCAAGAAAATTGCTGAAACCTGTCTATGAATAACAGCTTTCCGGAACTTGAGTTTGAGTTGAGAGAGTTTTTCTTTGTGTAAGATGTGATAAGTTTATTTGCACGACTTGTGTGACTGATATTCCTATTATTTGAACAATTGTAAATAGACTGGAGCCTTTCTGAATAACCCTCTTACTAATAAACGTTATATAGCATCTGCAAAGTTACACAACGCTTACAAAAGTCCAACTTCTGACGAAGGAAAAGACAGGAATCGGTCAGTAACTATTCACCTGATATAATACGTTTATTAGTAAAGGGGTATGTATGTGTTTATTGTTTAAATTAAGAGGTAAACTTTACAGTTCAGTTACCTCAACACATGATGGTCACACATGATGATTTTCCTTCATCATTAACGACACTTTTCTCGTGACTGTTTGCGTTTTATTTTATTGGTTGGCTCTTATTTGGATATCGTTATTAGCACCTAGGCGGATGTAGCCAATACTAAATATTGACAGTCAAAAGAACAATATATTTTGAGCATTATTTATTCATTAATATCTGGGAAAAGAGTATTCCTACATTCCAAATAATGGTACATTAAAATTATATTTAATGTGTGAGTAGTGAAAATATATCGATTCAAATGTGGTGGTAGTGCTTTGCCTACTAGGTATGCAGTCAACATTGTTTTAGTAACAAACAATCTGAGTTCTCTCAATACACGATAAAATATTGGCGTGACGTCATCAAAACGATAGTGACAGTAATTAGAACCTTTTCATAAACAGACAATACGCTTACGTATTGACTGGACAACACTATTTCCTTATGCAATCCGATAACGAGATAGAGCATACAATTATCTAACATTGTATTGCGGATCAATCACCTATGAACCGAGCTATAGCTATAAATCGGTCATGGCATGCGATCAGTTCATACAGCGTAGGATTTAACGACCATCGGCACAGACAAGTTGCATAATGCACCGTGCATATACATAGCTAAGTGTACCTCCCCGAGCCTACAAGGATATGCAAACAACTCCACTACAAATTATGAGCTAACCCCCTATCATTGAAATGAAAATAATGATTCAGCTTCGCTTTTCAAAAGTAATCCTTTTAGTCATATAATTATATAAATACAGCTGTAGCGCAATGAATAGCCACTTGAAGCCGGAATACAATTTAGGATTGCGTTTCACGGATCGCTGGACTTTATCAACAAAATCGAAAGCGATTAGGAAAAGGTTAGGAAATGTAAAAGTGAATTCCGAGGACGGTGTTTATCTTCAATTAATGATTGAGTTGTTTCAGACTGCGAGGAAGGATAGATAAGAACAGAATTTAGCAATAACATAGTTCTTGAATGTATTCTTTATGTAGTTAATCATTGAAACTTAAAGTTTTTTTTAACCAAATTGGCACTTGTAGCATTGTACTGTTTTTTTTTTTTTTTTTAAGGCTGGGAAATCATCCAATGATTGCTCCCGCTCTGGGTGGAGCGGAAGGGAGTGTCAGACTCTTACTGACTAAAACCCATCCATGTTCCTTCCGTAGCCCTTTATGTTCCGGGGTAGCGGTAACCCTTTCGGACAATCCCGCTTACCCGGCAGGCTTGGCCCTGAGGGGCCCCTTCATATGCTGACATCTCTTTGAGGCGCGCGTGGAACATATACGCGCCGTACGGCACGGGTCTGGTGCTGATCGGACGGTGAGTCACCCATTACTCACCGTCCGCAGGCCCGCGCCTACGGTGGCCGGGAGTCGTAGCATTGTACTAAGGTGCAATTGCTGTGCTGTACAGGTGTATCTATTTATTCCAATACAGTATTTCTAGATATTTTCGCAAAAAAAAAGGTTCTTTTGAAAGTCCCTGAAAACGCTCGCTCGCTGGGAAGAAGAAGTGCCACAACAAACTCCCCTATTTTACACGGAGCGATTGCCTATCTGACCTCCCCAACCCAGTAACTGAGTAATACGATACCCCTTGGTAAGACTGGCTGTCAGATTTGCGGGCTTCTGACGACCCCTAACGACTGTCAAAGATGCACAAATGACAGCCGGGACCAACGGCTTAACGTGCTTTCCGAGACACGGATGAGTCTCGATATGTAAAGATGGTCACCTATCCACGGCCCATTCCGGCAAGCGTAGCTTAACCTGATGAATCAACCTGTGCGGCTGTTATTACTTAGCCATGAGCTCTTCTCTCCTCATAGTGAAACTCAAAACATTAAAAGAAATTATTTCCCATCTGTCAGCTAGCAACCGCCAATATACCAACACTGACTATAATGAATACTCCTTATTTATGCTCTATTGGAAAAATCGCCCCGTATCACTACTAGTACGTAATTGCTAATTACTACCCGTATCAGGCTATCTTCCTTCAAGACTTGTAGGAGTGGATGTATGTAAGAGAACAGGTTACTTAATGGTGCTAGTATGCAATGAGCTGCAAGCCGTCACTTGTGCAGTATTGCGTGAAGTGATTGCTATTCATGTCTCAAGCGGTATTAACACACCTTGCGAGACAGACGGTAGTACACACCTCTGCTTTCTCCGTTTACTAAAAAGCGTGATTGTGATTGATATATAACACAATAACACAACCCACACATATTGCTAACGAAATTTAAAATTAACACTTGTCTGAAACATAATTCATCATTCAAGTGTTTCAACACTATCCCGTTGTGTTCCGAAACATATTTTATGTTCGTATTTCTTAGCTATTTATATTAAAACATTTACACAGTACACAAACGTATTTATGTGACAAGTACACCGTGTTAACAGCTCGTAGTCAGTGTCGAGTTAAATATTGTTTATATATCCATGTGACCCATGAACACCAATTTCAATAACTTTAATGCAATAAAGTACATCGAGCTATATTTAACTGTAGCTGTATTATGTTGTGTTAAAAAGCAGCAAACTTAGAGATGCCTCAAGGAGTTTCGTGCGACGGAGAACCAACGTACAGGTTTTGCCGTCTGATTCCCAACCAAACTGGTTCCTTGTCCGTAACGCCCGCCAGTCTGCCTCGCCCAAACAATGATGGCGTGCAAAAAAACACAAAACGCACGTATAATAAACATATCAATGGCTGAACTTAACGAGAACCAAATGTTAAAAGTGAACAACTAAAGAAATAACATTAAAAACTAGTTGTAAGTAACACATGTTCTAACATAAAGATTAATAATAAAAAATTCCACGCGTAATTACAAGATTTCAAGATTTTGGAGTACACGTATTATTAATTAGTTTGAAATTTAACGAAGCATGGTGACTCAAATACTCAGCACCGTGGTAGTTTCAGTTTATTACTTAAACTTTAGAACAGAATACTAAACTGTAATATCTCTCTGTATCGATGTTACGCTGGGAAAAGTAAAACAAGAGCACTTAGTCTCTCAAGTTCCTACAACGTACAACTACTATCGCTGGCAGCAGATGCCAAAGCGATATTAATATTTGAGGCTCCGAGACTGCTTGTAGCGAGTGCAACTAAGTATTAAGTAGAGTAGAGCACTCAGCTTCCCTCGGCCAGGTAATGTTCGACAGGCTCTATTGATTTACTTTGAACCCTCCTTCCTTCCTCTTCGGTTCGGAATATTGGTGTACGTTAAGACTACCGTTACCATTTAAATACAAGGAATGAGGCTTACCTCGTAACGGTAGTACCTATGTATATAAATTAAATTATCCAATACAATAACAAAGTTAAAGAAGTTGTAATAATTTAATAGAGGTCTCCAGAGTATTGAAACAATGTTGGGGTTCGCTAGTCCCAAGAGATTTTAGAAAGCTTTGGCTATGTTCCCTGTTTTTGCTTCGGTCCAAGTTTGACAAGTTCTTTTAGATCCATAATAACTGAATAATCGAGATCTTACACAAAATTCCTCTTGTTTTTTTACCAACCATGTTGTGTCTATGTAAAAGTATTTTATTTTTTGCTATCAAATTCTGTGATTAGGTTTGTCTACGTTAATTGCATTATATTCAACGGTTAAGTCATAAAATTAAAATATTATCATTGGTATATACATTGATACTATTTTATAGCATTTTAATCGTGTTACCACCCGAGTGGAGCCAGAACTGGTCTCTAGGTACTCAATAGATCATATAATTGAGCTTATTATTGTTCAAGACAATATCTGATCGCCGTTGCGGTAAATGCACTTAACGATAATAATGTGGCAGAAATATATTGCTCATATAAATTACCGTAATTAATATTGATTGTCAATATGCTTAGTATTCAGTACTTCAAGTACTTGCTAGTTTGCTACGTAAATTCTATTCTCGCCACGAACCTTATGGTGTCACAATTGGGTATTTGAAAGAGTAGTCAATAACGTAACTTTTTATGAACTGTCAAAACGCGGAAATTGTACGTGATTTGTATGAAATATAACAAGCTTCCGCCCGCGGATTCGCCTGCATAATATGTCGACAAATTACACACATTAACCTTCCTCTTCAATCACCCTATCTATTACAAAAAACCGCATCAAAATCCGTTACATAGGGATAGGGGACAGAGAAAGCGACTTTGTTTTATACTATGTAGTGAAGACGTCACTGTTTTTTAGAATCAAGTGGAATACTTATGAGCAATAAATGAAATTTTACAATTATATCTTCGCATAATATTTAATTTCTGTTCGGTTATGGAAGATTTTAAGACGAGTGATCTTTTTTATATGTAATTTCATATTTTATTTTTGACCGTTTCAAATAGTCAATTGGATATACCTCCAAGATCTTGTGTATTTCAAGTTACACATACTCGTACATACTTACTAAAAGTTTAAACCCATAATACCTGACTCTTTATTTCTTGTGCCAATAACATAATATAGTAGATTCTTAGGTCATTGATTTACTAGGTTGTCCACCAGGTAGTATGAAAACGCATTCATTAGTACCAATTTGGCAGTATCAACATCAATTTTCTATCGGGAACTTTTCCCCAGCATAAAGACAGGTATAACTGTCATTCTGTCGTCTGTCCTTCCTTGCTTCTATTAGTTACTACCATACAATTGGCTTGTCAATGTTCTTTGTCATTTCCACGTAACAAATTATATTTTGCAATACCATATTTTATTTCCTAATCATAACAAATAAGTGGTCTATTGGCATATTATGTGTAGAGTCCTTGATGTTTGATTAAAGAATATAATCGAATTATTTCTATAAGTAGCAGCTTGCTCATTGGTACACTCTACTTATTGAAACTTCATATTTGCTGGGGTGCGGGTGTTCTTGTATTACCAACGTTGTATTCTTTAAAAGCTCATAGTATTGTTATACCGTCCTTCATGAGTTATTATTGTGAATGACGTATTTTCTACTTATGAACAAATTAAATTATGTTACGATATTTAAAATTCTCATATCAAACGTTCCATTTGAGGAAAAGGTTTATTCACGGAAATAAATATTACAACACTAAATTTATATTAGTCGCACTAATGACTTAGTAGCAAATTCCAACGTTCATGTTTTTATTTTGCGAACGTATATATTTGGTAGTTGTTAGGTAGTTACTACTTGTTTGTTATCAATGTCGCTGAAAAGTGAAATTTATAGGACCTTGACATTGTCCCTATTAAAGTAGGTAGAGATTACATCACCGAGGTAACACCGTGTAGAACATGTCGTATCGCCTTACAAAACTATGGCTATACCTCTGGCTGATATATAGTGGTTACGAACGTGCTCAGAAAACTAAAGCTCCCGAACCAAGCCGCGGAACAACGCCGCAATATCCAGGTATATATTGGTGATTTATTTGAGTTGCAGCTGCTTTCACGTATTACAAACACGCATTGGACGTGCAACATATTGAAAACGACTGTGAGAATGCGATGATAAGGAGAACATATACCGAGTACGTCGTGCATACTAACACTTACCTCCGTATTCTAGATAGGTATATTAACGTTTGATCACACGTAATAAACCAGCCGCATCATTTAATGAATACTTAATTAATCGTATTCACAATTCGGGTGCGTGATAAAAAGTAATAACATATTTTTATTTTATTTTATAACCGGTTGGAACGCCCACGCGTTGAGTATTCAAACCGCAAGCATGCGATCCTAAAAAAAAACTTGAAGAATAGATTGTGACGTCTAAGATCATAATAGATAGACCATTTAACACTCCACATACCCATTTGATTTTTTTATGTTATAAAATTTTATTTCAGTCCTGTTTTCTGTGTAATGATATACCAACATGTCTAATTCAAGCTAGTATAGTAATGGTCATAATAAGGAAGAGCGCTGATGTCTGAGATACAGATATTTTTATCTAGTTCAGACACAGATGCCTTCACTATAAAACCAAGATAGAATTATAAATGGTCCTGTATATCGGTATAAATGTAACCTATGTTTTTTTTGTGACAAATAAATTATTATTATTATTATTATTATTTAATAATGCGATAAGCCACGTTCACCGAGTGACGACAAAGAGTGCTACATCCCGGTCAACTTTTACTATCTACTTGCATACATGACATCACGCCTTATTTCTCCGGAGGGTTAGGCAGACATGTACATGTAGTATGTACATTGTATATTGCGCCATCTGTAATTTTTCTGAAAACATCAGATTCTTTACAATAATCTCAAATAAAATATAAAAGCTAATTCCTAATTGAATATACCTATATTATGTAAAAGTATATAAAGGGACAGAACATAACGTATAAAAATATGAAATTTCGATTGCTTACCTAAATTGTTATCAATAACGGAACAGATTAAGCGACTACTGTGCAGTGTGGACAGCAGATAGCAGCTATGCTACTTAGATAACAAATGAGGGCCATCAATAATACACACCCACAGCCTGTAACATGATAAAATTGAAGTTGGTTGACCGAATCCTTTCCTGTAAAATGGAAGGTGGAATGGAAAAAACCTAAATAGCAGAAAAATTAAAGCCCATTTGAGTTCCATGAAAATTCAAATTTAAACAAAATGCAGAAGGAGCTCGTGGCTAAGTAATAACAGCCGCACAGGTCGATTCATCAGGTTAACTACGTGCTCCCTTTCATCGGCTTCATAAGGTTCATAACTCATTTGTGGGGCTTGGTATAACCTTTTATAACAAGCTACCCTCTTCTTTGCTAGAATTGCCTTTTAATACGTTTAAGTAAAACTAAAGTAAAATCTATCCTTTGTTCAAAGGCTTACTATACTACCAACGACTACTTAAACGACAAGAATAGTTGGTCGCTGTGATTAACACAATGTTTATGTTCTTTCTCCAGAATTAGCTTCATAAAATTATTTTTATTATGTATTCTATTCATTGTGTTTTAGTTGTTTTTTTGTTTTTTTTTATTTTTACTATCTATTTATTGTTGACATAATCTACTCATTACAATGTTTTTTTTATTGAGTTGTATTGCAAAATGTGGTTAGCTAGAGACCTCGACAGTTGATCATATTTATTTATCCTGATCTTAGTTAGTACTCATTAACCATTAATTGATTGATTTTACTCCGATGGTCCTAGTTTATCATTTGTAACTTCGAGTTACGGCTGTATGGACATAGTACAGCATTGCACACATGCAAGCGGGCACGCACTTTTACCTGGAGGCTATTTTTTTTATTTTCTTTTTAAATTTACGCTTGAGTACAGTCAGTTTTAATGTTTTAATTGGTATATTGACGTGTGCTAGCTGACATGTGGCAAATTATTGATTTTAATGTGATGTGTTTCGTAATGTTAATTACTTCTCATACGATAAGTGTGTAGAGTCAAGTTCTTCCAACTAATCAGACAGCTGTGCTGCTGGGGAGTTTGTTGCGCCACTTCTTCTTCCCAGCTAAAGCACTAGGAAGTGGTGAAGGGTGGGCGTTTTTGGGGACTGTCTTATGTAACTTTGACCTTCAAAAAGTGCTGATCTTCAGCCTAATTTGAATAAATGACTTTTGATTTTTGATTTTTGTTAAGCTACGCTTGCTGGGGTTGGCCGTGGATCTTTACATATCGAGACTCCACCGTGCCTCGGAAAGCACGTTGAGCCATTGGTCCCGGCTGTCATTTGTGTATCTTTGACAGTCGTTACGGGTCGTCAGAAGCCCAAAAATCTGACAGCCAGTCTTACCAAGGGGTAACGGTATTACCCAGTTACTGGGTTGTGGAGGTCAGACTCACTCCATCTAAAATACTGGTATTCAGCTGCATCCGGTTGGACTGGAAGCCGACCCCAACATAGATGGGAAAAGGCAGATTGATTTGAGCTTCATGAAAATATTGTAGAACAAGGTTAAGAGAATCAGTCTAGTCGCTACTGAGAAAAGTAGAATGATAAGTAACAACCGACACACCCTATTCTCCATTAATTTAAATTAATTATAAAATTTCCAGCACAACAAACAATTACATTGGACCTTGTAGTCACTACACTACCCACGTTTGTGGTAAATTAAACATCAAAATATGCCGTCTCTAGTTGACAATGTAATTGTATACTTATACAGTCAGCCCACTATCTGTTGACTCACGATGAATAATTAGAAGGTATCTGCCAATACCTTGGCTTTAGTCCGTGAATATAATACTTTTATGTACTCACACCTAAAGATGTTTGACCAAATTATTCATGGAGGTTATTTTTGGGTACCAATATGTGTATTTTTGGGTACGTGATTATTTTTTGCATGTTTTAATAATTGTGTTTAAATAATTGTTTAGTGACTAATTGTAGTTTCTGAGCAAGAGGAAACATACGTGAATGGAGTCGAAATCCATTTTAAAACAATGATTATTTGTATCGACAAATAATCATTGTTTTAAAATGGATTTCGACTCGGATAGCGCATCTTTTCGAATTAATATTCAACGCCTTATCATCGGATAGCGCAGCTTTTCGAATTAATATTCAACGCCTGCCTGAAGCAGCCTCAATCGCCAATAAAAAAGGGCTCTAGGATCTCACGGGAATGTCCAACGAGAAGGAGCAAACAATAATAAGAGTAACTAAGTAGAGTGCTTTAGGCACAACCTCCTTTCCCTAAAGCCTTTTCCTAGTCCACCAAGTTAGCCTAAGGCCTTCTCCTAGTCCACTAGTTACCCTAAAGCCTTTTCCTACTCCACCAGTTAGCCTAAGGCCTTCTCCTAGTCCACTAGTTAATCTAAGGCCATGTCTTAGTCCAACAGTTAACCTAAGGGCTTCTCCTATTTGTACAAATGCAATTGGTTTAATTAATCATAATGATGTTTATAAATGTGCATAGAAGTTCAAGAGCACTGTACTTTACAAGATTTTGTGTTGTTTATAATAGATGCAAAGCCTTATAATATTGGCGATGACGACAACATACATAAACAAAACCAAAGTCCACACGTTGCAGTCAGGGTCGTGGGTTCAATTCCCCCACTAGGACGAAAATGTTTATCACTTACAGATGTTTCATCCAATTTATTTGTGTATATAATGTAAGAACGTCATAGCACCTACGTATAGGAGAACTAAGCTAATATATTTAACAGCTTCTCGCAAGAAGAATACGTGAAACCTATTTTCTGAACGAGGAGGAAAATCTTCATGAAAATGTTCAGGTGTGAGTTGTGACGTAAGATAGTTTCAGAGAAAAAACACGTGAGACGAAGTTTCAGCGAAGATGGCACTGAAGAAATAGACATGACAACGATTGGAAATAACGTGGTGACAGATAAACAATATGAAAACAGAGATGGTGTAGCCAGCAGTACCAACTATACTACTAAGAGCTGACTAGCGTATCTCTATAGGTTGTACTGTGTTTCTAACTAGTTAATTGTATATTGTGTTAATTGCCTGGTATTTATGCTGTACTGGGCTTATTCGGCGCAGCCGTAAGGTTTCGGGTAAGCGATTGTCCGAAAGGGTTACCGCTTCCCCGGAACATAAAGGGCTAGGAAGGAACATGGATGGGTTATAGTCAGTAAGAGTCTGACACTCCCTTTCGCTCTACCCAGAGCGGGAGAAGCCAATAGATGACTTCCTACCCTCAAAAAAGAAAAAAAAGCACCAGTCATTATTAGTGACTCATTTGATGAGTTCTCAACCTCAAAAAAAAGCCGTAAGGATCATCATACTATAAGTAAGTTTTCTGTTTTTTTTGTGTTTTGTGCCTTACCAAAGTCAAATAATTTTTCTTTCTTTCTTCCAAAACTAAAGAAGAAGAGCCTCATACAAAGAAGTAATTTGGCATTGCTACGTGTTTCATAATCGTAGATGACTCGAATGCCAATACTGCGAAGCTTTCTTACGTTCAGGGTTACGGGTTGACTTCCCAGAATTCGCACTTGAAGTCTTTTATTTTGTCCCGAGTAGAGATGTATGTGTGTGTAAAGGAAGGTAGGGTTCGACACAACCAAAGATAAGGGAGTATCTTTATTCAAAATAAGGAAATAAAAGATAACATTTTAAACGTGGTAATGGATAACCATTGAAAAAGTCACTAATAATGACTGGTGCTTTTTTTTTCTTTTTTGAGGGTAGGAAGTCATCCATTGGCTTCTCCCGCTCTGGGTGGAGCGAAAGGGAGTGTCAGACTCTTACTGACTAAAACCCATTCATGTTCCTTCCTTAGCCCTTTATGTTCCGGGGTAACGGTAACCCTTTCGGACAATCCCGCTTACCCGGCAGGCATGACTGATGCTTGCATTCTTAAGATATAATTCCAACAAAGTAAACAAACCGCGATATCGATCGCAGCAAGCATCTCTATTACTTGCTTAACAGTATCAGGGCTATATGCATGAAGATGTTTTAAATGTACCAAGTTAGAGTTAAGTACTAACTTACTAAGTAACCCAGCTGATGCAGTGAATATTTACGCAAACAACCGTATTGGCTTCTCAACTTAGCGACTCCCTTAGATTGTTAGTCGCACAGGAGCGGACTTGACACGCACATTGGCATAGTTTATGTTTTTAAGTAATTTATGACTAAGTCATTTGTGTCTGTTGTACTTGTGGTTAGTGCTTTATGATTTTATTTGATTTTTATAAGTTCACTTCCTATTCCCATACGGTATTTATCATAATTTTGATACTTAATTAAGGAGAACGAATCTTAATGACATGACTAAATATTTTTCTAGAACAACCAGACTGTATTTTTTGCTAATTGGCTATAATTAACAAGAAACTAATACATAATCTAAGAATCTTTGATCTGGATTCACTTCCATGTTCTTATCTTGGGTTTCGCATGATCAACAATTAACATAAAATGTGTAATGCTGTTTTGCATAGAATTCATTAATTTGATTAATTATTATATAGATAATAATTATTCGTGCTAATAATATTTTGCAGGTAACTCATTTTAGTATTAACCTGTTTTCAATACCTTACCAACACATACTACTTTACCAGCATTCACATCCGTACACTACTTAACGTAACTTAATTTAAAAAAAAAAAACTTTATTGTATTTTCATTCAGAAAAACAATTTGTTGATAAGTTCAACAATTTTCATTAAACTCCAGGTTCTGTTTTGTTTTTCAAATATCACAAAAGCCTGGTATAAGTTCTTAATTAAACAAGCCACTATGACCAAGTGCGGCCCTGTGCCTCGGAGCTCACACCTGGGGACCGGTCGCACTCGTTCTGTGGGCCCACGCAACGCCCGCAGTCTCTGCCGCGTCACTTAACACCACTACCACACCACCACCAACAGAGAGAACGAACCCACAAAGATAACATCCATTGAACTATTGATAGGTGCTACAATAACTTAACATTGAACAAAAGCGGCAGTGAATGATAAGTTCACCGAAGAGGTCAGGTGGTGTGTGCAATGCCGATTATAAAAGGGCAGGTTCTCGAGTGGACACCTAATAACAGCAAGTTAGTTACCAAACTATTTGCATCCAAAGGTATTTTTCCTTGAAACGCCTAGGCTGCCTTATATTTCACTTGCCTCACCAGAAAGTTAACTGTGTAAGACCGGACTATAAATTGTGTTGTAATCGCGAACATATTTATTCTCCGAAGTTAGAATCAATTTTCGTATATTGAATGTATACAATTTTACCAGTTATATGAGCTCACTTATTGCATACATGTGACACTAGAAATCTAGATCCATATCTTAAGATAAATCTTAGCTAGCTTTGCGGAAAATTCTAAGAGCAACATATTAACTGATCCCAGTAGTCCTACACATAAGGCGCCACACTAAGGCCGGTCGGAAGTGACGCAAGTCTTCCGTCTGCACCGACTTCCGGTCGGAAGTGGCAGGCTTCCTGAGACGGCATCACGGCACTCCCGTCGAGGCCGGTCGATGTTCCGCATTATATATCTATAAATCTTTTATTTAGCTCATTATTGTATGTACGTCGTAGATCGGTATGATGCTGTGCAGAACAAGAATGTTGGAGAAGATGTGTAGGGCTCCTGTCTCGGAAAATTTGGAGCAGTTGAATGTTTGATACTTCTAATTTAGGTGTCTACTAGTAAAAGTCTGTTACAATCATCTTTTTAGATCCTTTGCTATTTTATGCTATTCTATTTTTTATTTAAGGCAATAAAGTCGATGTCGACCATTCTGCCAATGTCTAGTCCAGGGATGGCGAACCAATGGCATGTAATAACATAATTTGGGCACGGCATTTCAAGAATTGAAATACCTTAGGCATCTAGTTTGCAACGACAAAATTTGCACTAATTTGTTCTTTCATATAAATAAATATAAAAGCGTTGGTATTGATATTACTGTAACCAAAATGTATTATTGTGTTTTTTCCAGTACTCATTAAATACAAGATTGTTTGTTGGTAGATGTGTAGAGGTTCGCCACCCCTGGTCTAGTCTAATTGGAAAAGCAAGTGTGTAATAAACGTAAAAATAAGAAAAATTGACCTCCGGTATCCTCCTTATTTTATATTTTATCGAGTTGAACATAACATTCATATAACGTCATAAAAAAATGCATTT
This sequence comes from Hyppa rectilinea, assembly GCA_951799385.1. Taxonomy (NCBI): domain Eukaryota; kingdom Metazoa; phylum Arthropoda; class Insecta; order Lepidoptera; family Noctuidae; genus Hyppa; species Hyppa rectilinea. The sequence goes on from OX637314.1 coordinate 9,920,947, forward strand.
GCGTATGATGACGTAATTTTCATCGAATTCAGTCAAACGCATGACGCGTTGAAGGTAAAAATCTCAACATGTCGAAAACCAGTTAAAATTCAATCCCTTTTATACGCAAAACAGGTTCGTTGCATATTTATTTACAGACTTTATGTGGAAATACGTAGATATTAAAATTTGTATCAATTTACAACGCCATAAAGCGTAAAACACATCGAATTTCCATACCTTTTATGGGTAACTAAGATAAATTGAGAAAGATCTTGTCTTTGATACGTTTCGAAACGATTTCAATCTTGTGCAATATGCCCCCTGACCGGAATTTGCAAGGCCTATTGCCGATAGATATTATACAACATTAGTGTTCGTTTTATTGTCATAATAAATTCTTTAGACAATCCTTGCCAAGACCCTACGTTGTCCTAAGCCTCGTGGGATTAATTGATCGTAAATGTCTTTATAAGTTGATTGAACATCCATAAAACATGTCGCAACTGCTACTTTTCTGAGATACATCTTGCTGCGACAAGGTTCCTACTTAGATTCCGTAGGAATATTTTCTTCAAAGACTTAAATCTCTGCTCTTGGTTTCAACTATACCCTTCTCGTAGTAGATCTACAGTAGAATAGAGTCTCTATTCTACTCTAGATACGTTGGAAGTCTGACGATGCTGTACGCTCTACATGTTTTCTTAAATCAGGATTCTCCAATGTTGGGATTATTTTATGTTTCTTTTTTTGGTGGAAATTAATTATTCATTGGTTGGCTACCACGGTTTAACTGATGACTCGATTATTATGGTTTTTAAAGGCTGGATATCATTGATTTATGTTTTCTGAACATGCTATTTGTGAGAAATTGTTTTTAAAAAATCTTCACAAATAACAAAAATGAGCGTAAGTAACGATATTTTTTATTTTATTTGCCCTGTCTTATGAAAAAATAATGTTGTTCTTTACAAATATCAATAAAACGTTGACTCAACATTATGGGGCGGGTGGCAAGACAGAGCTTTTCTTGTTGTTTTATTTTGAAGAAATGTGAATACAACACCGACACTAGTCCTTTACCACTGATGTACGTCTGAGAGACGTAGGTACACACGTAAAACCCTTATAACTTTTATTGTCGTCCCCGCACGAAATTGGCCCTACCTGTGCTTTTATAGGATCCAGTGAAGCACGCGCAGCAGGGGCCAGCACATGTGCATATGACGTCATAACTTCTGCGAGACCTAACTTCAGTGTTAATATAAAACCCTTTTTTTAGGGTTCCGTACCCAAAGGGTAAAACGGGACCCCATTACTAAGACTCCGCTGTCCGTTTGTCACCAGGCTGTATCTCATGAACCGTAATAGTTAGACAGTTGAAAATTTTACAGATGATGTATTTCTGTTGCCGCTATAACAACAAAAACTAAGAAACAGAATAAAATAAATATTTAAGGGGCTCCCATACAACGGTACGATAATTGTACGGATCCCTTTTTGTGACACTTGATTTCTATAACATTTTGTTTTTGATTTAAAAATTAAATATTTAACTCATCAATATTAGTTTGCTCTTATTTATTGGATACTTCAGATATTAAACTAACTTATACATACATATTTCATAATACAATGACTAATTATGGGAATAAAAAAGTCTAATAGATGCGCGTCAGTGTTAATGAAAGTAAGTAGAAAACTGTGGTTAAAGGCTAGAATTCATAAGCTCCCGAGAGACGTAAAAACTAGCAACTCTGACATGTGCCTTATTAATGCAGTTGCCAGAACGCGTCATATTTTTGTTCGCAGAAGCTGGGAGCGTTTGTGACGGCCACAAATATTTATCTGATATTTCTGGTAAATTGCTGCCCATGGCGCAATTATGTGGCAATGGCGCAAGACTTGATCAGTGCATTGAACTCTCAAACATCAAATTTTTTATTTCGTGAAATCGATTCATGCATTGCATGCATGCATATTTGCATTAATCCTCTAAATGAGAGGATCGAATGTTTCATAAGGTTCTCATTGTAATCATTTTTGCAAATCTTTAGATTCTTGTAATTTCACTTCGCCATTTGAATTTAATACCATCATAAACTGAATGAACGCTTTAAGTGTAGTGTTCAATTGTTCATTAACTACTAAAATAAACCAACGTTTATTAACCGTAGGAAATGTTAGCGATGAAATCATAAAGTCTATGTAATGTGTCGCAAACTCGTGAATAGTCTCATAGTGTCGGGGAAACAAAAGCTCAAATCGTGAATATTCTGTAACATTCACATAAATAGAAAGGTTATGTTTAAAATAGACAATGACTAATAACCAACCTGTCCTCTTCCTACATTTTCGCCAGCGTCGCGTCTCCGAGAGGTGAATATCTAAATACAAACTTAGGTAAGCACACTCATATTTATCAACATAAGCTGCATTCCAGAATCGCACAAGAGGAAACCTTAGCCGTTGTTAATACTTTGCTAATATTACCCACGTCAGCCATCACAGCCGCTAGCTCAACTACCAACGCTTCATAGTAAATTGCCGATCATATTGCCGGAGTATTTAACAGGAAATCGTAATATTAATGATTTTCATGCAAACGTGTTTATCTACGCTGAACTGCGAATCAATGGGTACCTGCTTGCAACAAAGTTACAGTCTGCGTGCTCTACAACTCAAACAGAATAAAAATTCATTGATTCATACAACTGGGTATTGATGATTTAGGATTTAAAAAAGTTCTCGGTACTCTGTAAGTGACGCATAGAAATGAGCGTATAAACAGCGCTGAAGTTCACTCATCTCACGTCCTCCATCTAATCAATAATCACGAACTGAATAATCTAACGTATGCTTATATAACAATGAACAGGAACAGGGCCGGGTGACGCTAACTACATGCAAAATAAGTCATTATTATAACTCTGAAGCTGCCGACAACATGTATTTATATTTAAAGCCTACTGACAGTCCAAACGGTCAGATAAGACACCCATTTGCCACATCCTTATTCCAAGGACAGTCAGCTCGCCGCCGTCCGCGCCGGCGAATCGCGAACGAAATGCTAATTCGTTCGCTACGGTGAATACCATATGCGATCTTAAAAAACTACCATACCTACATACTAAGAGACTGCCATAGGAAAATGCCGAAGATAAACAGCGCATAAGATACTTTATATGTACACACGACGGCCAATTACCAACTTACGTTAATTTTGTACACGAATAAGACTTCAAGAAGAACTGGTTTCGACGCCAGACTCATTCAAATACAAGCGCATGAGTAAAGAGATCATTAGATCATTATTGATCTATGCTATAAGGCCTATGACCTAGATAATCTAGATTCTGGCATAGACCAGCTCCGATGTAGTAATAGATAAAGATGTTTACAAAGTTTCATTGATGACGTGCCTTTAGATACGATGTTTACTATGTAGTATAAATCCATTAATACCATCACAGCTACATCGCTCGGAGAAAGATAAACAACTGAAAGCTTTAAAAGCAGGTCGTTGGCAACAAGAGCGCGCCGCATCCGCCAAAAATAAAGTCCTTGACCTTCGTGCTGAGTTTATCTCATTTAAAAATAAAAGTAGCCATGAACTTCTCAAAATGTAAGTGCGAGTACATTGCTAGTGTATGTAGGAAACTCGTTGTCGCAGAGCTGGCGGCCTTCGGTGGTTCACGAACAAGGTCCCTTTGTGTCGCATGCATGAGTTCAAGCCGCTTCGCCCGCCGCCGCCTCGCGCCTCGCCTGCCGGCTTATAAGGCACCAAGTATCTTGTAGAACGAGGAAGGAAGAATATAATGCTAATAGATTACTTTTACAATCACTATAATTCCATATCAGTTAGTTATAGTTCTTTAGAGGAAAGAACCGACGAATATGAACTCATTTCTTGGAAAAGACTTCCACGTGCCATGGCATATGTTTCCTCGATCGAGAAAAATCTATGTAGGCAATTATTATTTCTTAAAGAACGCTATATTTAAATGGTTCCAAAATCACAAAAAAATCCATTTTCAAATCATAATAAAGTAGAACTCAAAGTTTTAAGCAACTTCACGCTTAATGTAGAGTCGGTCTATAGCAGCTTTGTGTATAAATGTACAAAGTTCTTGGTATTTCTCGGCCGCGGCACCAATTAACTTCAGCGTAGGGAACTCGAAACAGCCGACTCTTTGTTTCTTGCGAAAATTTGGCACGTCTCGGCCATTTCGGCTGATCTGATAACGACTCCGACAAAATACCTCTAATAGAATATTTTGTTACGTATAGGTACCAACTACTGCCGTACACGGACACGTAATGCGACTCATTTTCTATGAGAGATCAATCAAGACAAGTTAAGTCAGTTGATCTAGATGTTCGTCATTTTATCACCATTTAGGGATGTTAACTTTAATATTTATACGTGCAAACGTATGTAGAGTGTTAGGTCGTTAAAAAACCACTGCAAAACTGATTAAGTAAATGGAGCTGGCGCTTTTCGAACGAGCACACATTCTCTGGAGTTATCAAAGAGAGCCGCGAGTCGTGGGACCAGTTTTTAGGCCCTCCCTGGTTTGAATACCGCCTAAGGCTTCTGTGTGTAATAAATAGATATGCTTATATGGTTAGCTAGAATCTCCTAAACGAGTTTTATGCATTTGAACATTAGCAAGAAATTATTATAATCTATGGCTTAATCGCTCATTAATTTGCATGAAACGTTATATATTTTACGAGATCTATTAAGTATTCTGGTTTGGTAGGTATTTATGTAAACAACGGCGTGCGATTTTGGTAAAACAGACGTTTATAATTTGTAAATATTCCATGTACAACATTAGACACATGAGTACACGCCAGTGACCTCAGTGACCGGATCGACATAGCAATTCAATCAATGACTTGACACGACGAAAATAGAACTTAGCATTTACGTGTATATGCAAGAACAATATCGCACATGCTGCCTTTAAAAACACATCTTTGCACATTTTTGGCTCTTTGTTTATAAAGATAATGTTACTGTTTACACGATATTTTTAAATACGTTTGTCGTCATCTTAATTTCGCGCGCATTATGCACATGACAAAGAACAATAAAATGCAGGAACTAAATAGTGCGCTTCCTATACGGATACATGCGAGGTCGCGTCGCCTTCCCGACTGTTGGTAGCATCGCGTTACCATTTCCTATATTAAAGTCATCTAAATTCTTAATAATCTTCGCAAATTCAAGTTCTCGACCACGTATCGGAAAACAGAGAAAATTCAAGAGAATAATTGTTTTTTTTCCAAAATAAAATTACTCCAAAAATAAAACTTTTGAATTAAGAGTGAGCTTTTAATCACATGACACCAAGAGACATCGAGGTTTATTTATGAACTTTGCTTAAAATTAAGTAATTAGCGAGTGATTAACCATATATTTTTGTCGTTTAAAGGCCTCTTAACTTTATGCAGCGTTTATAAATAAACCCCATAACATTTATTTGATTACAGCTTAATTATCAGGATTCTTGTAAAATATATTTCTTGTTAAAAATACATGAAATATGAACCTAAGTAGGCAGCAAGACTTAAGTTTGTTGGTTTATTACAAAATTCTTTATCACTAGATATTTCTCTGCCTTCACACACGTTTAATTGCCATGCCAACTCTTATGTCCCTGGCCGATTCATTACAAAATATTAAGAAAAATATTAATTATAGTAGGTACAAGTTTTGACCACAAGCGGGATTGTCCGAAAGGGTTACCGCTACCCCGGAACATAAAGGGCTATGGAAGGAATATGGATGGGTTTTAGTCAGTAAGAGTCTGACACTCCCTTCCTCCCCACCCAGAGCGCTCATTTGATAATTTCCCACCCTCAAAAAAAAAAGCAATGAATCCCATAAGTAGAATTTTGCGAAAATCCAATTAACGGTTACCCAGGACATAATACACTCGAGAGCAATGAACCCGGGTCACTTAAAGAATGTTAAAAATCTCGGAAACTAAAAATGATAGGTTAATGCAATAAATTGTATTTAATAGACAATGTAATACTCCTTAAATGAAAGTAAAAAAAATATGAGTCACCATACATTTTATTAACACAAAATTACTTAAAGAAAAAAACTGCTGATCTCTCCTTAAAACAAAAATAGGAAACATGAAATTTTTGAACTTTATTACGATTTTCTTGAATTTTAATACTTCGTATTGCCTCCTCGTGCTTCCATTACTGCGTTTACGCGGTTTGGCATGCTGTACACCAAGTTCCTTATACGATTTTGGGGAATATTCTCCCATTCCTCTGTGAGAGCAATTTTGAGCTCACGAAGCGTGATTGGGGGAGGGTTTCGTTGTTTTACGCATCTGCCTAGCTCGTCCCAAGCATGCTCGATCGGGTTGATATCCGGGCTGCGCGCTGGCCACTCCATACGAGTAATGTTCATCTCTTGAAGGTAGTCATTCACAATCCTACCTGTATGAGGTCGGGCATTGTCATGCATAAATATAGCATCCTCACCTAAATTGACCATAAATGGACCAACGTGATCATTGAGGATTTCTTCCACATATCTTACGCTAGTTAAAGAGCCGTTTTCTATGATCACCAGCTCTGTGCGACTTTCAGAAGAAATTCCGGCCCACACAAGTACAGACCCACCACCGTAGGCTACTTTTTCTTCGATGCATGCTTGCTTGAATCTTTCCCCTGGTCTTCGATACACTCTGTGTCTTCCATCGTGCTTGTAGAGCATAAATTTTGATTCGTCGGAGAACATAACTTTTGACCAATCTTCAATACTCCAATTTACGTGGCCCTGGGCATATCTTAGTCTTGAAATACGATGCCCACGCTCCAGTTTAGGGCCGTTTGCAGGTCTAAGGGGTTTTAAGTTAGATTCAGCAAGCCGACGTCTTACTGTCCATGCACTTGGGTTACTTCCTCCGAGGTGTCGAAACTGATTTGTGAGTTCAGTTCCTGTGAGAAAGCGATTTCGAAGCATGGTGTTCACCAAGTATCGGTCTTCTCGTGCTGTGGTACACCTGGTTCTGCCCGTTCCTGGTCTGCGTAGGTTAGAACCAGTTTCTTCGTAACGTCGGAGAACTCTTTGTACTGTTGACAGCGACACACCGACAGTCCTGGCTGTATCGCGCTGACTCCGGCGGTTTCCAGCATTGTAAGTATTCTGGTGCATTCTTCAGGCGTAAGCGACATAATTTCAGCTTGAATAATGAATATAGAGCACTATCAACATGGTTTATGTACCCACATAAATGACAGATTACAAACAAGAGCAAAACCAAATGCTGTAATTTCGTAGTTCCATCTTCGAAAGTGGCCCTTTTTCAAATTTGATTTTTTTATGATATAACTTTACAATAACTAAGAAGTTTTAATACCTTCATTTAAGGAGTATTACATTGTCTATTAAATACAATTTATTGCATTAACCTAGCATTTTTAGTTTCCGAGATTTTTAGGATTCTTTAAGTGACCCGGATTCATTGCTCTCGAGTGTATGTTTAAACACGTACATTAAATAGATGGTTATTATATTACTCCTTGTTCTGTTTTATTTTTAATACCAGTTTCTTATTCTATGTTTAACTATTTATCACCGATAGTTATTTAGCATAATATATGAATGCCTTCTTAACCGACTTTAAACAAAGAAGTTATGCATTCGGCGAGCTTTTTTTTCATGTTTGTACGCCGATTTCTTCGTGGTACTGAGCCGATTTACGTGATTATTTATGTCGTAGCTAGCGGGGTGGTCCTTTATTAACTTTGCTTGGGTAGCTCTTAAATAAGCTTTAATTATATAAATATGAAATATCATCACGTCTATAATCCCCTTTTTTTAAGGCTGGGAAATCATCCAATGACTGCTCCCGCTCTGGGTGGAGCGGAAGGGAGTGTCAGACTCTTACTGACAAAAACCTATACATGTTCCTTCCATAGCCCTTTATGTTCCGGGGTAGCGGTAACCCTTTCGGACAATCCCGCTTACGTCTATAATCCCCAATGGGCTAGGCAAAGGTGTACAGCCATATTTGGCCAGTTATTTTTGAGTTCCACGCATTAATTCAGACTCCGGGCTGATACTGAGAATATTCCAAATGGAAATACCCAATAACACTGCCCGACTTTAGGAATCGAGTCCAACCAGGACCACATGATTTAATAATTTGTTTATATTTAATCCACTTCGTGTATGTTGATGATGTTATTAAAAGTTGTTGTCACAGTTGTTTACAAAGCAAGTTGTTGTAGGTATACGATTTTGTGTAGGGTTGGGTTTTTTTAAGTTTGGACCTTCATCTGCCATTGGACGACGAATTGTTCATTAAATAGGTGCCCATGTTTTTTATTAGATCTCTAAATTCGTAATCAATATGACTGAACACCATAATCGATTATTATTAATTAAAAGACAAACTCAATGAATAAATCAAACAAATCAGTACCTATATATTTATTGTCGAATTCCCACAAAAGTGCAGAAAAAAATCTCAGATTACAAAATTAAGACGTACATAGCTCGCTGTATTGGTACGCTTTAAGCTTTTATGATTAGCAGCATTTTTTAAATAATTTATGTATTTTTTTTTGTTGAAACCTTGTAAAACAATTGCGCCACATAAGTACGCAAAAAGGGGGTTAGTTTTTATATTTATTTAATTATAAGTTCTGAATTACATTTTAATTAATAGTTTTTGCGCTACTCAATTAACCTGCTCATTCATTATGACACGATTTTATCACTTATGATATCATAACATGCAGATTTATTGCAAGAAGTACGCATAAATGATTAAATTATTTTGCTATAGATAAAATATACCCGAGAAATACATAGTGTTGTAGATATATCCCACCCAAGTGGCTGACGTCCCGGATATGGCTACTTAAAGCTTTTAGCGATGGACAAGCAAAGTAACCTGTTATTACTTATGTACGAACGCAATCTTTATAAATCCACATGAATCAGCTCTACATCGTCATAGCACATGTTACTAACACAGTAATTAAGAATAAACTAGTTGAGTTACGAGATAATTCTTTTGTGTCATTATTATTAATTAAAAAAGACAAGCTCAATGAATAAATCAAACAAATCAGTACCAATATTTATTTATTGTCGATTTCCCACAAGAGTGCAGAAAAAATCTCATGGTACAAACTTAAGACGTACATAGCTCGCTTTAAGCTTTTCTGAAATAAAGCATTTTTTTTCTAATTTACGTTTTTTTTTTCTTAAAACCGTGTAAAACAATTGCGCTACATAACTACGCAAAAAGGGGTTAGTTTACAGCTGAAAACCGAAATCCAGTTGCATCTAGTTCCAGCCGACTCAAACTAGGTGCAACCGCGTTTCGGCTTTCGTCCATAACATATGCACAAATAACAAACACAGCCCTTCCCTATTCAAAAAACATACGCAAAGGTATAGGTAACAGGTACGCCCTTGGTTATGCGAGTAAAATTTTTATGGTTGTTTTTGAATAGCTTTTGAAAAACACAAGGTATACATAATATAATATATGCTGTAACGTCTGGAGGACAATGCGACGGGACGCGTTTAGGGAAGTGCGTGGCAACTTGCGGTTAACGATAGGGATGTGCCACTGAGGCAGTTAGAATTGTTATCGATGTTATAGAGCTTTTGAACACCAGTAGACAATTAATATATAAAATGGTATATGTACCTATTTTTAATACTTTGCTTTATGTTCAGTTTATTTACATTGCAAATTAAATAGAAAAAAAATAATAATAATGAGATATATAAGCATGTTGTAAATGGACGGTAAACAAAAACGTGATCGAGTCCAATTTTCAATTTTCCTAAAGTACTTATTACAAATTACAATTATCAGAAATATTAATACCTACTCAAAAGTAATGCTACGTTCCTCCATAATTAGGTACTCTATTTCTTCATGAAGCAAAATATGACCAATGCATTCAAATTTTTCGCTCGGGCAGTAAAGTTGTCGCAACGTATTACATATATCGATAGTCAGGTATCGAGCAGAGGTCAACACTCTTGTGGTGTGTTTCACGCGGCTGGCATACTATAAAAGTGCATTGTACACCTCTTGGAAATCATAGTACGTCATCTGAACATATTTACATACAGGCTATAACTGCATCGCTAAAGGAGCTGCTATCATAAAACACGACCGTCGTCACCGCTGTTACATAACGCTATGACAACCTTAAATTAACATTATTTAATTATCTGATAGTTAAAGTTTCATGTCAAATCGGCAAGCCGTTTTATATATAGCTTCATAAAACCAACAAACAAAGCATCGACTTGTGTGGTGGCGACTGTAAACACTAAAGCACTGAGATGAAAATAATTTATAATATTTTGATTTATTTTACTGAGCAGCGTTCGAAGCGCTGGTAATAGGAGCAAAATATAGTTTAAATAAGTAAAATGGAAGTGGAGTTACTGGTGAAATGTGAGAGTACCTACTATAGGTCTGCCAAATCCTTTGGAGAAAGAAGGTGTGATAAGTTGTGTGTAAGTGGAAATCGTTTCTGAATCAGAATACCTCCTTATACGTCATCATAAGGAGCCCAATTAAGTTCTGAACTAACCAGAAGAAAATTGTAATAAGCAGCTTCGCCTAAATATTTATTTATAAAAAATTCTCAGTAAAGAAAGGATTCTAGACTATTTTGGTGCTTTGTATGGTAAAAAAGCTTTACCAAAATTTGAAATCGTGCTCATTTTGCAAGAACTTAAAATATAGGAAGCGAAAAAATTTTGAAGGCCTCTTACGGCCATGACTGTAAGGACCAAAAAAGCCTACATACATCTTAATATATCTTGCATTTGAACAAAAAATTAAGCACAGCCACACGAACGTGTGTTCAGAACTCTTATGAGAAGTTTTTGTGTGAAACCTCGTTTTGGATGCAAGGCTCAACCAATCGACTTTACTTCTCCGAAACGTGACAAAGGTGAGACATAACTTCTAGTAAAAAACAAGACAATACTTGAAACATACTCGGCGACGACCCCAGTCCTAGTTAAGACAGAACATTACAACTATTACAACATCCATTAGATAAAATCAAACTGCGAAGTGGACAAAGCACACTAATGGCGACATAACTTGGAACTAGTAACCTTCGCGTTTCTTAAACATTGCAGAACAATATTTACATACACTTTTATACATTTTGTAAAACATAAATGTTACACTAAATATGTGCTATGCAAATAAAACGAAATTGACTCTTGCGTCACTGACACGAGTCGCGACGGGAGATTGCGAGGGTAAGAATGAAGGTAAAAAGACGAAATATAAATATAATACACGTCATAGTCCGTAAAATGGAACAAACAGAATGTTATTCGTTCTAGAACTCTTTGATATTGGGTTGAAAAACACCTCGAAACAAATCCTAAATGGCAATAGAGGCACAACACGCAATTGATTCGGGCAATCGTACATCTCCACGTCTATACAAAAACCACGTGTGAGATAGGTGGATAGTAAACTCATTAGTGCATTGGAAAGGAAACAAGAGGAAACAAAAGCTAGAGATCCCATAGTATTCCTTTGTTAATCAAGCCCCTAGCTAGTGGAACATACCGCACTAATGACTTAATCATTCCTGCAGCTTAGTGTGAAATACAGCATCAGAGTAACCCAGAAATTTCAAAATTACACGATTATTCATCCGTATTACAATATGTACCTAAACGGAAACCGTGACTGACTGACTCATCTATCAACACATAGCTTTTTGGCACACAGATAGTTAGATAGTTATTATGACGTAGGCATCAGCTCAGACCGATTTTTAGAAGTTTAAACCCCTGTAGGAGAGTAACGGGGGATCAAAATGTATTGGTGTATGTTAAAACTTCTACGCGAACGAAGACGCGGGCAGCAGATAATATTTTAAGCTAAATGCGTTTTTTTTAAAGGCAAGATACATTTTACTGAGAAAGCTTTGTGTGGCAGAAATCTGGCCAGACATCCAATTAAACCTAATTATGTACATCCTCTGAACTGAACGTAATCTCTTAGTCGCCTTTTATGACACAAACGGAAAGTGAAGGTGTGATCTACTCTGTACCGGAAATCATACGACAAACAGTATTTAATCACAGATTCATTAATAGCTTCATTATACATACTATTAAATAATCTTTGCAAAATTATTTTAAACGTGTTTATTTATGATTAGTATTTCAATCAACGTTAATTTTATTCATTTATTAATAGCATAAGGAAATAAGTAAGGTGGGGATGGATAGGTCACGTGTGTGTCAGCGTGTATCATCTATAAGATATAGATGTTATTGATAAATCCTTTCGACAATTAAATCGTAGAGAGCTGTTGTGAGTTTTTTTTTCAGTAACAGACCACAATAACGTTTCCAAGGTCGGATAAAAGAATTACTTTGTAAGGTTTTTCATGTTTTTCTGATGATTTGGAGCTTATGCTAAGGTACTTCCCTTTTCCTCACGCTATAATCCATACATAAGAATTTCTATAGAGAAAACCTTTGTAGAGAAATCTTCATAGAGAGACAGTTTTGGCAGAACATTATACGAAAATCTGGCAAGCTTCTTCAACGTTTTTCCCCACATCCTTCTCTAGCTTTTCTTATCTCCATAATAATTTAACTTAGTTGACACTTACATCGTTATGCTATTTCGAAAACCGGGTTTTTATACATAAACCCGTTAATCCTCGTTTAAGCTTAAACCAGTCCATATTACATGTATGTGAAATTGTCGGCCGGTCGGCACAATTTTCTCGTGATGAAATATTCTTGCCAAATACTTTTCCGTTGGTTTACATGGCTCACTTCGTTTCGACAGAGAACCAAGCCACGTACGAATGCAATCAAAGAGATCCGCTTGTGTTTACGTGAGCGAATTCGATAAAGGAACTTTATTTAGTCGCTTTTCAAAATTATTTTACCAGTTAACTGTTTTTTGTTTTTAATTTTAATGACGTATCCTTTTCCTCTTGCTTAAGTTGCGATATACCTACTGTGTATGCAGCATAGTTATTCATGGTTGCTTTCGGATATGCAGCACTCGTGAGTAACTAATTATAGCCGTAATAAGCTACGCTTGCCGGGGTTGGTCCATTCCATGGATAGTGACCATCTTAACAAACTTAAACACCTCCGTGTCTTGGAAAACACATTGAGCCGTTGGTCCCGGCTGTCACACGTGGATCTTTGACAGTCGTTACGGGTCGTCAGAAGCTTGAAAGTCTGACAACGAATTACTGGGTCGTGGAGGTCAGATAGGCTGTCATTCCATGTAAAATTTGTACTCAGCGCAACCCGTTAGACTGGAAGCCAACCCCAGCATAGTTAATAAAAAGCTAGGCAGATTGATAGACTTGCAAATTCATATATGTATAATGATTTTAAGTAAAAACATTGCGTATATTTAAGGAGCAAGACAGCATTATGTATTCATTACTCAAGCACATAATTTGTTGTTGCCGATCAGGAAAATCAAGAATAAATGCGTCGCTAGTAAATATGTCCAATATCGCATTCTCCACATGCGAGAGAGCCTGGCAATCAAGCCAGGACAACGCAGCCAATAACAAAATACAGCCAATAGGATAAAAACTCAAGTAACTTATTACGTAGTCTTAGCACGCATAACTTTTATATAATACTTACTTTCTTATTCAATATTTTTACATCGTTACCATCGATCACTAATCAACGAAAAGTTATATGAAGATAAGAAAATATCTTTTAACAGGTAGACGCTTTTGGCGAGAACCCAGCGTGTCGTGTATTAAAATATTCACTAAGACACTGTCCCGTCATACAATGTTCTCATGAAACAATACCACGCGTTACCTAACTTCTCATCTAGTTTCTATAAGGTCTTATGTTACGTTACAGGCAGAAAGTATGTTATCTGTGTTTCAGCGTATAATTAAAATGTGCGCAATATCATTACGAAATCAGAACTACCTGAATTGACGGGACAGGATGTAGCAACGTTATTCCAAAAGATATCACAAAAACATTATGGCAAAAGCAATTTACGTTGTCAAGTGTAAATTTATTATAAACCACGCGGCTATATTTACGACCTGTTAGTAGTCCTCCAGCCGGGGTGCTTAAGGGTGAGAAATTCAATAACAAAATCCTTCAAAACTCGTCCTTATGAAGGGTCGTTGAAGAAATTTTTCCGTTGTCACCATAGCGAAGCTTGTGTTTTTTTGTAGCACCCGTCAACCCCACTCACTTTGAACACAAAAGTAATTTAGTGATGGGGTCGACCTCGTTCACAAGTCATGCTATCGACATTTCAGTTTTGTTAATATATGTGTCATGCGAGTATTACATTACCCAAACAACAAGTACAAATCATCATTGCAGATTCCAACACATGTGATGTGTTATATTACAAGCAGTTGATTATGATAACTTCCATTTTAATAGATATTGTAATGCCATTCGGAATTAATTGGTAAGTACTCAGACGTGTGGTGCTTTAGTAATTTTGTAAACAAACATGACGCCAAATTTAATAACAATGATAATTGAATATGGCATAATTAAACCGGCAAAATTCAATGGCGACATCAATCAGTCATAGATTTGAAATGTAACGAGACATTGAATCGATAAATCTATGTCGTAGTACGTGGATGACATCACTAGCATGTCGGCGGGAGTCAAACATACAAGTGCAGGGTTGGGTTAGGTCAGGTGACACACTCCAATGCACATGCAGACACACACTAATACAAATCATGCTTTGTTTAGCTTTGATTTTTTGCTCGTTACGAAACGCTTTCAAGTGGAGTGGCCGAGTGGCCCTGTGCGATGGTTTCATCAAACACCCACTTAAATATTACACGTGGCTACAGTATGTCTTCAATTTAATGATAGTAATCACTTTTAATTAGGGTGAATGGGACTTGAATTGAAAAAAATCTATTGATAATTATTTTCTTTGTATAACGTGATTAATTTATAAGAGTGGAAGCCTATTTAGTTAGACAGCATGCCAAAACAATTGCCGACCTTTTTCGAAAAGTTATTCAAGCAAAAATTATCGCGTGACCACGAGGGTAAAGTTTTAAGTCAAACTTTAAAGTTACAATACTATCGTAAAGCACAGTAAAAGTAAGGAGTTTTACGTACTATACTAAAGAAATAAACAGCCAGGTGCGTCACAATCCACACGATAGAGTTCTGTTGTGTTATTCAGGATTTAGTAGTATTTACTGAAACAATGTTGAACTTAATCACAATTTCTACTCGACCCGTGTGGTCTCGCGTCTCGACTACAAAAATATACGAAGCGAGTGCATCGCTGGCTCGCTAGCTTTGAAACATTTAATAAACCTGGGCAAGTGCAAGTCGGACATAATTAACGGAATATTTAACACTACAGTTGTGACTATTGATGAGATGACTATTTAGCACTACAGAGTGCGGAAACCAAAACCTCAAGAAGAAGAAGAACACTATATTTTTTTTTAAACTTCGTTTTACTGAGGCACCGTTATTGTATAGACCCCAGTAATGTTTTATTTAATTTATTTTTATGATTTTTGTTAAAGCGGCAATAGAACTACAGTCTGTGAAAATTTTAACTGTCTACCTATTACGGTTTATGAGATACAGCCCGCTGACAGATAGACGGATGGACAGTGGACGCTTAGTAACTGGAACGGAACCCTACAGAGTAAAGAATTTTCCTTTTTCAGAGAAAAACATACAGCAAGCTATTCCTACTCAGAACCGCGTTATAAAGAAATACCTAACAATGATTTCAAAGCTTACGAAGAAACATCCTTTAACTACACTATTGCTTTAGGTAAATCTGTAATGATAGTGTACCTACGTGTTTTTTGAAATAAAAAAAATAAATAAATATAACACAAGATGAAGGTTAAGACAGTCAACACAGACGTAACTAGATAGCGGGACAATTTTCTAGTAAGTGCAAGGGTTCGTGATAAGATCTGCCATGTATTATGTATCATGCAGCTGCAGGTGTGGTGATACGAATCTGTATGAAGCCGTATAAATAAGTTGAGATTTTCAAAACGCCCCCACATCTGTGAAATTGTAAATCTAGATTCTAGGGGGAAAGAGGACGCATGCTTCATTTGTCTTTGTATTTTTTTTTTGTATAGGTAGGTATTTTTACCAGCCCCCGACGCACAAAAGAGGAGGTGTTATAAGCTTGACGTGTCTGTGTGTATGTCTGACTGTGGCATCGTAGCTCGCGAACGGATGAACCGATTTTGATTTTTATTCATATTCTTTTAAGTATATATACTTTAAATAATAAATTTCCACGGTGTCATAAAGAAGTTGTATTTATAATGCCAAAGACGAGAAATTTTGTAATTATCAGACAAAATTTCTGAAAACAAAATAATAAAATATAATTTAAAAAAAAATCATATAACCCAGTTGATTATTTGTTAAGGTCTCATTCATACCCCAGAATTGTAGGTTATAAAAAAAAAAAACCTTGTATACGAATAGTAAGCCACACTGATAGAACAAAAACTTACATGTTTTCCCAAACACAATACATAGACAACAATTCGCAAAACTCAGAGCAAACAAAATAAATTATGATAATTACAAGCATTCTATGTGAGTCCACGATTCAGAAACGTTATTTCTGCGAAGCTCCACACACACAAAGACTCATCTTAGCTAATAAAACGTAGCTATAAGAATGCTTTAACTCACATCTGGCTACAACATAAGCTTTCTTTATGGGCTGAGTCTCGTTATGATTAACAATATGTGACTATGAGGGCTCTTGTGATATGTCGTTAACACAATCCATTATCATCGCATTACCGTCTCTGTAAAACTAATCTATCAACTGCATGACACTTGTTTCTTTAACAAACATTTCATAGACAAGTTGGGTTTAAATATAGAGACTAGCAACGGCTAATAAGTGTATTATTTGAGAATGATTGTTTATTGCCGTTGTGTTGTAGCGATTTTGTTAAAATCAGTTTTACTAGAGTATTTTTGGGCAATCTCAAAACAGCGTGCGAAAATACTAGCATATGGTATCATGTTTGCGCTCATGCATACACCTTCCTCATTTTTTTGCATTAAAAAATCCTTTAATGTCGGCACTTAAAATCGGCGATGTCTAAAGTATTAAGCAGGATGCATTACGCAGTCACTTTCATATTTCATTAATCAATTGCCCGTCGATCAATTAGCGAGAACCGTCAGTCCTGAAACCCTAGGCGTGAACATGTTACAAGCCCGGGTGGTAAACAATCACCAGAGTAACGAGAGCTCCATCATCACAAACAATAACAAGACTCTCAAATTTAATTTATAAGGGGATGGTTCACATTACAATGGTCGGCAACACATGGTGTGGGAGGCAGGGGGCGCGGGGGAGCGAGGCGTGGGAACGTCGCAGGCGCACATATGGACCGCAGCTTTATCTTACTCCATGCATATTACGTGACGTTTGTAATAATAAAAACGTTTAGTTAACACGATCTACGCCGACCTCGTAATGACCGAACACTTGCACATTTAGATAATGAACAACGCACAACAACTATTTAACGTTATATACCGGCCTGTGGTACTGATTGTGCCATATTAGTCCCTAAAGTATATGAATTTATAATTAAATTGTCGTTTGATAGCATGAACAAGATTGTTATGATTTATGGTGTTTTAAAATAGCAAGTTGCTAAGTTTGCATACATTAGGTGCAAACATTCCAGAGTAAATTATTTATCAGAGTATAATTTTAGTTGGCTGGTATTTAATCAAACGGGAGCCTTCAACGTAGATAATCATTTATTTTAGCTTCGTCAAATTGTTGAATGTTTACGCAACAATTACTCATAACTCATACTCAAAACGCGACATAAGACATCATTCTTAATGTCAATTACCTCACGTTTGTTAATCAGACAGGAGTTACGGGATGACTGTGTTCCACGTGCGGCACGGGCACCTGACAGGTCGCCAATGGCGTCATAGTGCCGTCCGTCAAGTTCAAGGCAGACCATTTCGGATGATCTAAAGCACTGGCCAATATCCAAAAAGTTTGTGGAAATTTTTAAACGGACGTAGACTTTCCCTTGTGGCAGAGCCCTCGGAGCTTTCGTAATAAAGTGGTATGTTTAGTGGAAACCTATGTTTATTCTATGAAACGATCGAAAAAACTACGTCGAAAACTGTTCTTTTTTAAATTACTACCCGGTGGGTATGTTATGTCTTGCAAATACACGGTATACGTAAATTATTCATGATATTTATATTTTTTCTCTAAAGAAAAAAAAAACATTATTGAAAAAAAAAGATAATTTAGTACATCAATATTAATGTTCTTACAAGGCATAAAATGTTATATAAAATATCATATTTTGGAAATACGATACACAAGTAGGTATTATGTTAAGTTGGTAATGCATAAAAAAACATGTAAATTTAAAACATGTTTATTTCATATGGTTTTACATTGTACACATTAACTATCATCACATTAATACGATAATATATCTCTTTCAAATGTGTTAAATTTATTGTCGAACCTATTGGGTATTTGTGTCGTAGCTAAGTCCTACGAAAAGCTTTTGTTGATGCAAATCGTAAAAACATTAGAATTGCCGAAAAATATGACATAAAACTGTTTATTAACTTATGATTATTGTATCTACAAGAGGCCAGACATAGCCAAGATCGGACAATGCACTTGCACTTTCAGTCTCACGTGTAGATACGCCCATACATCACATGCGTCGGGTTCAACGTCCGGAACCTATGCCAATGCCAACAGTCCTGGCTGCCAATACCCTCCTGTTGATCCACTGTTAGCATAACTACTAACTACCCATCAACCGCCGAGATGCCGACTCTTATAGTAGTGAAAACCATCGTGGAATTTTACATAAGTTTTGTCCAAAAGGAACTTAATTCTAGAATGATACCCACGCCTCGCTATCGACCTCAATTTTAATTATATTTTATGGTTACCACATTGCAGAGTATGTCCTCAATAGACTTCATTAACTGGAACAAGTTTTTCATCACATCTTTAACCACGGGACACAAAAAGGAAGACTTTTAGCTAATTTCGATAAGCTACGACAAAGGTGAACAAAATATACCTAAAGGTAGAAGGCAATAAATAAAGGTGTATGAATAAGCACTTTCTGGAATCACTCAACCGTTCCTGAAAATAGCTGTCTCAACAGTTTGCGCAGAATGATGATTTGCTAACGATGCGGAAGGGTCCGGGTGTTGGCGAGGTGCCACCGGGCCGGTGTTCAGCGAATATATCGTGGCATTGGGCCAGCCAGGGTCAGGAGCGGCCGATGCACCCACCGCCGTCACGCTGACAAACATTACTGACACCTAAACACGTAAGCCTAAACAAAGAAAACAGAACCCTAAGAGTTATTTGGACACTAAACACGCAAAAACCCTTTCGTAATTAAAACTTTAGGGCACTGTCGAGATAATTATCAATTCAACCGCCTTATCCAAAATGAATAATGAAAAGCGTTTTTATGCAAGATTTAGCCTAAAATATTATCGTAGTCAGCCTCTTGGGGATAAGATAAGCGAAAGAGGACTTATCTAAAGGCCAGGGATCGAAAGACGAAACCATATTTAGAAAGCCCTGGCTAAAAAAAGTGTAATAAAAACCTTTGGTGCCGTTTACAACGCAGCAGGTAGTAAAGTAACTTATAGTTTCTCCCTTCGAAATTGTTTTGTAAGTGGATGAAAGAACAATATTGGTGTGGCAATAAATAGAGTTTTTACGACAAAGGAGGTTGGTTGGCTGCACTGGTCGCCCTCGCCGGCCGCCGCCAGCAATAGCGACGACCAAACACGTGTTCGTGAAAATGTTTATTTAGGCAAACCTCGTAAAACTCGCTGACAGGATGTGCTTTGAACCCTCAAGGTTGTGGAGGTTACCTAAAATAACTACATTATTACATCAATATGTAGTACTGTCTTTTAACTTTATCGCCTGTAACATATTCGCGAATGAAACCAGTTATTATTCGCGAATACATTAACATTTTTCTGCGTTTAATATAGCGAGTTAATCATATCATACCAAACGTATTTTATCATACAGTTCATACGGAAGTTTATATTCTGAATGCAAGACAAGTGTTCGCTCGGCTATCCTCACTCGGCGTGTTGCTCTCAGTTGAGCCATATTTTGTGTCGATAGCTTCCTACAGGGTATTACTAAATTTGTCGAAATCGTCCCGAAGAGAGCGCAGCATGCGTTTGTCATGTACGTTTATTTACGCGATGCCCCGCTGCGCTGGCCGGCTTCCAGCAGCTTACGAAAATAGCTGCTTTGTCGATGTCATTGTACTAGAGCAAACGACGCCCTAATGCAAGCCACGGTAGAGTCCAGCGTTGTACTGCACTCTACGTAGATTTCATTGATACATCTGCAGTATCACATGAAACAATATTAGATCGATATAAGAGAAACTTGTGATTTATATAAAAAAGGAGCTGTGCCAGCGACAATTTAAATGAGACTACACACGAATTAAATAAGACACGTGGTTAAAGGTGCCAACAAATATGTATGTACAGATATTTTTGCAATTCATATGAAGCTTACATCATTACAGTTTATCGTAAGTTAGCCAAGGAAACACGTCATAGAGTTTACTTACTCATTATCTATATATGTAAAAAGATAGTGTCTACCGCCTCAGTGTCTTCAAGGCTTTCGTAACACCTGAGTATTGCAGTAAGTAGGTTTGCAAGGCAGCAGCTTATAATAATGATAGTCGTATTGAAATGGCCACGAAATATAACCTTAATATCTTCAAACACACAAGCTACAGCAAATACTGTCGCTAGCGGGAAAAGATACGGTATGTAAATGAACAAAGTCAATATTGTTATTGATAAGGAAAGCTCAACGAAAGATAACGCTGATGTAAGTATTTCGATATCAAAATCAAAGAATCTGCATGTTGACTGTGGACAAACGGTTTGGTAATATTTCGCTGTCTATTTACTGCGCCCAACTTTGGCATTAACTGAGTTATATTTACGAGGACCTACATGTTATGTGAAAAGCTCTAAAGGATACAAATTATCGTTCGATACTACACACTTTGTTAAACCAGTGATACGAACTTTTCATTGTCTTGTCCTTATTACGTTAACGAATTCCTGACTAAAAATCGCGATTCTTAGGATAATTATAAACACGGAAATTACTTCTATAGTACAATAGTAAAGCTGTCTACACGGTTTACCAACCTGACGTTAGGAATAGAGTTAATAATTAAGCAATTCAAATCGATCCAGCCGCTAACGGCTGACACCAGTCGCCAATGCTATACACCACCACAGCCATTTTATACAAACAGTCAAGTATTAATAATACACATATATACCATCGTTATAAACACACATAATAAACGGGTAGTACCTTTATCTAACTCAACGCTTACGAAATTCTACGTAGAAAAAGATGGAGGACCAACAAAAAAGGCGGGACGATGCGTCCGACCAACCCTTTTATTCTGTTTGGCTGTTCTCTTTTTACTTTTATTCTAAAAATATAGCATTCACGAACCAATTTCGAAAGGAAACGTGATTCTGTTGAAGGTCAAGTGAATTAGTATTCGTATGGTGTGTTCGCTGTTTGGCCGGCCGCAAAAACATGTTAATATACTCGTTGTACACTTTTTTTCTAAGCTTTAATTAGAGACGGTTGGTAGCCGGTTGCTATAATCTTTAAGACGCGAAATGATAGTTTGGTCTTTGAGAAGGTGAAGCGGATAAATGCCTATTCTTTCATTCTTATCAATCTGCCTAGCCTTTTCCCAACTATGTTGGGGTCGGCTTCCAGTCTAACCGGATGCATCCTATCATTCTTAAGATGGCTAATAATAAATCTTCTGGATGTATCTTGCACTGATCTTGGTGGATAAGCGCTTTTCGTGTCGGTATATCCTTTCTCTTTCTCGTATTTTTGAGAGAAGATTAATTTTTGAGCCCTACCATGGTTTTAGCTATCTTTTTTGCAAGGACTTTATATTTGTTGAATCAGAAATTCTACAATTAAATATACTGGGTTATTTTAAAATTGGCTGGCTAAACTTCGCGAAGGCGATGGGTACCGATATTATAAAGACCAAAAGGATATATTTTTATAAAGGATAAAGAATCTCGTCTCGTCTGCTGCTAGTCTTGTTACTTGAAGTATGAGTTGAGAAAAACTATTTCTTATGTTTTAATGTCGATAGGTTCACCCATCACATCTGTGAAATTTATTCAACCAGATTTTAAACAAAATCTTTTTTATTATGTTTAGATATTGAAAACCGTCGCGTCTGCGTATAGGTAGGTACTCTGGTACCGACTTTACATAAACATGACAGTAGGTAGCAACAAAGTAGGTATGCGTTTTATCATCAAAATGATCCGAGCTCTTACAATGCGGCAGTATTGGGTAGTGAGCCGATGTCAAACCCGCTGTGCTGTATTCACATGATAAATTATCCGTCGTTGCATTTGATCAATGCATGCAAATAACTAAATGGATGGAAGTTGCCCGAAACCAAAACTGAATCATGCACTCGTAATTTGAAAAAAGCTTCATCGTCGTGATCGTGACTCATCACTTTCATCAGAGGTGCACTGCAGTTTGGACAAAATGTTCTACAAAAACCCTACCTACGAGAAAAACACATGCTAACATTCAATCTCGAACAGCAACATAAATGCTTGGTACAAATCAACTTTAACTTATCCTCGCTAGATTTACTCGGCAGGCTGTAGGTATTGGCTTTCGATTACATTAGCGAACTGGACCCGAAATAAATTTTCCGTTTCATTCAACAGCAGCAATTCGGCGCACACAAAAGAAGCTACCTCATTCAAACGCGAGTGATGAAAAGTCGCTGAAACCCATTCTCGCTAATGAGGCGAGGCAGATACCTACTTAAATAGTTTGTAATGTTATTGTTATTGTCGTGCGGCGTGATGTAAAATAGAAGCCGGCTTCTAAGTCATATAACCTCAAAAGCTCGGGGCCGTCGAGCCGCCGCGGATAGGGGACGCGCAACCGCTCGATGTTATGGCGCGTGCGCGTTGCGCCCACCAGCCCCAAGCCGACGACGCTGCACAAAGCGCGAGTGGCCGCGATGTCTCGCACCGACTCTTCACGTTGATGACTCGCAAAACTGAGACACGCGAGCACCGCGGATCTATCTCAGCACTGTGAAAATACGAGCATGTGATAAGATTTAGTGTGAATAGAAAACGTTTACGTAGTGTTTCCTTTTGTGATAACTAAGTAGGAGCAACAGGAAAATGTACAAGACAGTACGACACGGCGAGAACAGTCTCCAGTACACCATCCTTCCGCAGACCGAGGAAGTGCTGAGCAACAGCGGAATGAAGGGCATAGGACGGGACTACAGCCCCTCAATCCATGTACGACGGACTCGAAGGAAATCAGACATAAAATATGCTTTATGGATAGGAACCAGTATGGTAGCAACGCTCGTTCTGACTCTCGTTCCACTTTATATTATGGATTCAAGGAATGAGCAAGCTGAGGTACAAATGTTCATGACCCCCGCACCGATGGCATCCGCTGCACGTGAGATGGTGAAGTCTAGGAAAAAGGAGCTGAAGATGTTCCCAGACGTCGTGTTGTACCTAGGTCAGAAATTCGAAACACGTACTCTACCAACATCGCCCTCAACCACCTCGTCTACTGTTCCAGCGACTGTTACCGGCGACAGAGCGACTACGCCTCCTTGGACAATGCCAGCGTTACGATCGTGGAAGAGCTCAACATCCTCTACAGTTATTCCGCCTATTCCAACAGACGATAACGTGATTCCTCTTATTGGTACTGCATCGAGCAGCAATAACGATGCATCAGTGAAATGGGAGAAAGACATTATAATCAGAGCTACAGTCACTCCGGAGCCAATCACGCTACGTAGCGTGTTAAGATACTACTCACGAACACAAGTTCCCTCAGAGAAATCAGTATTCGCTACAAAAGGGTTCGACGACGTTTTGATTACTACTAAAGCTACTACGACTAGAATTCCAGTGACGACTGAGTTTGCCACAACCAGCGAAAATACGAAATTAAGAGATTTGAAGGATACAATGCTATCGGTGGATGATGATGATGAATTTAAAGAGTCGCTTGAAGTAGATGAAGTATTTTCTTTGCCACCATTGAAGCCTGACTACGCGGCTCCCGGCACTGATTCCGATGAAGTGACGGTGGCCAAGGCCGGCGACGCTGGGTGGTACGGAGCACGCTGGCCGTTCGTGGACACGTCATCTTACTTCCAATGGACGGTATGTACTGCATTATTAACTAACTTATGTAATATTAGCTGCCTATTTACTTAATCATAACGCCAGTGCGTGTTTCACATGCATAATCATAACAATTCTTCGGTAACAGCTGGTAATTTAATGAAAGCGGACATGGAAAACGTAGTTGATTTACGAAATCCATTGTGGATTGTATACTTATGTAATGCAATTCTGATAACTACAAGTAGGTACACTTTGTAGCTGAAGGTGAATGTGTATATTGATTGACTGAAATCGATAATTCTAGAAAGTAGACTATCAGTTGCTACGTTCGTCCTTGTAGGTATGTCTTTCTTGGAAGGGCTATTATAGAACATTAAAGTTTCCCTAGCTTAAGTAAGGTTTTTATGACTTATCACTTCTCTCGACTTGAAACATTATACAACTAAGTATTTTTAAGCGTTTGCAAATGAATATATATTTAGAATCAGCAAATGAAAGGTTAAACCATATTAAAATCCTTGTGCTTAAAACATTTTATTCGCAACGTTGAGATAGGTACCTTCAATCAGACAGACATCTACAAACGAGAACTTCAGCTTATTGATCCTGGTTCAGTACACTCTAAATGGCTGGTAAAACCCATTAGGTGCATCAAAATTCAACTCCATGTTTATATGGCCTTCGTTTCTACCGATTTAACTATTAGCACATAGGCTTTTAGTTATAGATATGTAAATACGTGGACACACGTAGGCACGCAAGTATATGCCTCTTATTGTCGTCACTAAGTCTACTTTTAAGGCCTCAATAAACTGGAATTTCATCAAAAACATACAAAACTAAGCGAAGAAGTTAGTATAGCCATAAATGTGACTGCCAATGTGCAAGTGTTATTATTATTAAGTCTTTTAAACGGATTGGGGACTTGGATATCAGCCCAAAACATGGCAATAGCTCTCCCTGCATAACATGAATATGGAACACTCTTAGCGGCGAATTGAGAGTCCTTGCGTTTGGAATAATATCGGTTTGACGCCGTTCTTTTTTTATCCTCTTCAAGTCTTTTCAACACTGTTATTAGAAATGTTTATGTAATAAGATAGTGGTGAAACAACAAATCATATTTAATTAAATCAAGATGTGGAACTACCAGGCTTTATACGCAACTCAGGATAAATTGCCTTTCAGACCTAATTGCTTATTGTAGGGGTATTTAATATAATACGGAATACATTGTGAGAGATAACTGAAGAACACAAGTGCTCTATGGAACACATGTGTACGTCATACGGTACAAATAAAAAATAATCCGCATGGCCTATAATACGACATTAATGACAAATAAATTATTACAACATTGTAAGGAACATATGGATGTCATTATACTCATAGTGCTGGGAAAATTAGCAAAAAAAAGCGAACGCCGGGGATTTACTGTGACTTTTAAAGCTCAATAACCGTCGAAATTTTGTATTTAAGTTTCATCATACTTACATACTATTTAGAATACTTGTAAATGATACTATTTTGTAGTCAGCTAAAGGGCTTTAATAATGATGATGACTGCAATTTGAAATAATACAATTTATCATGCCAAAAGTAATTTTCAATAGGTTGTAGGTAATTCATCAATAGGTAGGCAAATCATTTGCTCGGTTGTTCTCAAAGCTAACTTATCAACGTTTGGAATTACCTAACAGCTTTATATTATATTGTTACTATTACTTTAGTTTCTACATATATTCTACATATATCGGTACATTAGGTACATCTGTAAGGTCAATAAAGAAATCGTAGTTTTAACCTGACGATCGCGATGTGTAGACCGGTCGCCAACGGATGTAATCTTTAACTCGGCTGCTCTTATCGGAGTAGCGGAACTACTCTTGTTTAGCTTTTAACCAAGTACATGAAACGAAGTCTGGTGCATATCTTTTCCACCATACTTTATAAATATTATTTGCTAAAGGTAGGAGACGCTATAATTCTTTTTGTCTGGCATTCAGTTCCAATCTTTTCGACCTTGGGAACTTTCTCCTACCGAGTTTGCGATCGCATTCAGTAGAATTCGTGACTCTTTTAAAGTTATTCTTCTAATAGTGATGATACTTAGGTAGTTTGAATGGTATTTCTGGGAGGCTGGTAATTTGGTACCTTCAATAAAAAGTAACTATAATATCAGAACTAGAGGAATTTGGATTGCTTTACGTGTTTCTAAAAGTATCTTCGGTTGAAGATACTTTACGTGGTTACGAGACGACCCAATAACGTAATCTACATTACGTTATTGGGTCGTGGTCCTCCCATGATCTGACCAAAATTATATCTAGACTTTTAAAAAAACTACGATCTCTGAGTTTGTTTCGGTGTTAATTATGAGAGTCGTCGGATACGAAACATCGTCCTCATCAAGGTTTTTATAGCAGGATTTACGTGTAAAATGTTTGTACAAGCCTACGTACAGAAATAAAATCATATATCATGACATGCAGACTTACCTACTTTCCTTTCCAGGGTTACTCCCCGGGCGACAACCTGCTCCTGCCGCTGTTGGTGGCAGCACTGTCGTCCATCGCCCTGGTGCTACTGCTTGCACTAGCGGTGCGCCGGCGCAAGCGCTCGCAGATCGCTTCCTCGAAACTTGGGGTACGGGCAAAAACTTACTATTCTTTTTTCAATACTTTAACACACACCACACACAATGTTTTGTTGAGGTTCCCAAATTCAAATCACACTATTGACGAGGGACACGGTTATGATGAAATTCAGTACAATATTATTTCCCGGTTAGAGCCTAAGCTTTAAAGGTTAGGTTTACATGACATAATACAATTTGACATAAAGGCGGTGTGAAAAAAAATAACTACCTCCATAGTACCTACTCCATTTAATCTATGGCGCAAACGCGCGGTGCGATTGTGGGGGAACCCAAAGTAAAAAGCAAGAATGTTATATGCACTGCAATGCGAACTTACAGTTGGTGCAACAAAAGCCACTTCGAGCAAGGGTGTTTGACACAAGTGAGCATTAAAGTTTGTCATTACACTCTCGGACAGTTTACACCTTCGCTCTTGGCTCGGGCTGCAATTCCGCCTGGAGTGCGATGACAAATTTTGCCCAATTGCATCAAAATATACTAGGTATTTTAGAGATACAGACCAACCGAAGAGCCTGCGGCCCTTCTGATGTTAAGACGTCATCGCATCCTATTGACATCCCATTGGGAACCTATGAGGGACATAGCTGAAAATGTGTCATGTGCCAACTAAGGTGCAAACATAGTTTAGTTAGTGGGTAGAATAAAAACCCTCATTAGAATAGAACACCAGCCAAGCAGCCTTCCAAACATCATTTCGTAAACTAAGTACTTAGGTACTTCATTATTTTATGCAAGGTAGGTAGGTATGGGTGGCTTGCATAAAATATTGGACTACATAGTAAAAAAGCACAATGGTAGGTATTTAAAAGAAAATATAAAAGACCAAACAATATATCTTCCCATAAACTTATATCTTTTCGTTTATGTAGGTCAGTACCCACATACCTACCTACATACACATATCGATGTGTCTACTAATATTATAAAGAGGAAATATTAGATTTTTTGTTTGTTTGTTTGAAATGAATAGGCTCCGAAACTACTGGACCGATTTAAAAAATTCTTTCACCGTTGGAAAGCTTAGCGTTTTCTAGGAGTAACATAGGCTACTTTTTATCCAGGGAAAAATAACGGGTCCCACGGGAAAGACTACGGGAGCGAAGCCACGGGCAAAGTGCTAGTTAATAATATGTAGCTTTAATGTATACATAATCGTAGCACTTGTTTCAGAAGTTAGCCGCCGATCTTCAAGCTGACGACAACACCAACCTGTTAACGGCTGAGAACGCTGAGGACGGCGAGGTCGAGGAGTGAGCGCTGCGCTCCGACACGCTTCATAGCTTGTTCAGCAGCCGCCAGACGGCAGGATGCCTAGTGTACAACTCTGGTACATATCGTACATAGTTTAGCTACACACTCGTCTAATAATATCTATATAACTTTCATTTAAATAATAATAAAATATATATTTATACGTATAATGGATTACTATAAACGCTATTCACTATGCTAGAGCGTCAAGTGTGGAGCAACAGCGCACGTATACGGCAACTTAATCATTCATAAACACAAACCAACCATTAGGTGAAGCTGTGCAACTTGTCACAACCACTAAAACTGTTGTAAGCAGAGAGACTACTTGACATGCGTGACTAATGACCTATTGTGTTTATATTTAACTGATTTTAACTAAATTATAATCATTATAACTTAAATTTTGCACCTAAGAATACTCAACTTTGCTTGTGTATATGACTAATGAACATTTCAATGAATATAAACAGTGATTATATCGGTAGTGCTGTAATAACGTGCACGCGTCCTTGTCACCTCAATTGTACATCAGGCATTCCACGCACTTTGTAATGATTTAGCCGCCATAGTGTAGATTCTCGAAGCCGCATTAGAAGACCTGTCTGTGTTCGTTTTCTTACACACCGATCATATTTCAAACTTTCAGTGCCTATTGTTTGTATATAATGTACGATTCGGTTGGTCTCGTACCAGAAGGCCGGGAGGTGGTTCCATGTTCAGAGATACGATATAATATGTAAGTATATTTTGTAATCGCACTAGATATTCGATTGTAAATTAGGGACGTTCGTGTCAAATGCCAAAATTGCTAAAATATTTTTGTTACAAATAAAAAACTACGTAGATACGTTGGTCGCAGGGGAATGGCAAAGTCGGGCTATTCTATTATGCATTTGTTTAGTCAGACACCTTTAAATAGCAAACAGGTAGTTATAGTATCATGTCAATAAACAACGAAGGTCTCGAGCTTCGAGTGGTCACGTACCTAGCTAAAGGCGGTCCACGCAATCCAATAACAGATTTTGCCACTTCCCTATGACGCACAAATGCCATTCGGCATCGTATTATAACATGACAATTAGATATTGATAGTGTACTTATGAGCTTGCTAGAACCTAACTATAAAGTGGTGGCATTCGGAGCTTCTGTTCATTCATTATTAATAAATGTAGATACGTTGTAACGGTCGAGCTCGGCCACAGTCGACTCAATGTTATTCACGCTATCAGAATCTTTATCAAGCGGCACTGTCTGCGACACACTGCGCACTGTCATTGCACAGAACAGCATATTGTTGGGCCCGACGCTCAGCACGCAATTCATCGACAACCTTCGTGCTATGTATATCATATCTCTGAAAAGTTTCGATTGTATGACTCGTCAGTATTAACTAAACCTGTGGTACTTATAAATCTACATAATAAGCAAACTCATTTATTTTTTGTGTAGCCTGTTAGGATAAGATGAAATAATATCAATCTTGATGTAATGTTATTTATATCTGTGTTTTAACGTCGCTCTTTTATTACTATACATTTCAATTATGCAACTTACATTTCAATTATTTATTTAATTTGAAACATAGTTATAAGACTGATATATGATTGGTTTTTTAGAATTAGTGAATTTTATTTAAAAGACGTATAATCTGTTACAAAATTATTTTATAACGGCACTATTATTTTCAATTTATGTGTAACTTTGTGTGCTAATAAAGTTTATGCACTTACGCGTATTATGTAATTCAATGTTAGGTATGTAATATGACTGTACAATCATATGTGAGGAGAGAGGGGAGATGTGTTAGTTAGAAATTAAAATGTGATACCTCCGTAGTATCTTTGAATATTGTCGTTTCCCCTGTAGAAGGAATTGTTAGTCTCTTGCACACGGTGCGATTTATATTTATGAAATCGTGTCGGGCGCAGAGTCGTGTTAAGGCGAAGTTTGGATATAATTAATTACTTAATTCTATATTAACATGTGAATAATTATATTTCATGCTACCATTTTGTATCATGCAAAGTAAAATCGCACAGTAACGTATCAATAGTATTTATGTTTAATTAGCTTTGTGTTAGAATTAGTTTGATGAACGCCTCGAGCAGTATGATTATTTTGTTTTTGCTGAGACTCACCACACACACCATGTACATAAGTAATGAAATAAATTATGTTTTCCCACCCAAATATGGCATTTTTGTTGATCCCAGTGTTAAACCTGTATTTCGAGTTACGTGGCGTGACCAATGAGAACACTTTATCTCGTATATACTCAATTAACATGCCAGTGTAAGTGTTAAACAAACACATTGTTTTTCAAATAATTCAATAAATAATAAAAGCTCAAATGTTTGTTATTCACCAAGTAACTACTGCGTGCATTGTGCATCCGTTCAAAATCTATGATTCATATAATTTAATGTAATGATCGCCTACTGTGTCCGTAGAGGAGAGCGCTACTCGTACGTATAATGAAGCTGAAATACGAATTAGAAGTTAGTTTATTAAGGCTTTAAACTTTTAGATTTTCCCTAGGATATTGAAGTTATATCACTACATAGTATAAAACAAAGTCGCTTCCCGCGTCCTAATGTTTGTATTTATGTATGCTTAGATCTTTAAAACTACACAACGGATTTTGATGTAGTTTTAATTGATAGTGATTCAAGAGGAAGGTTTAGGTGTATAATTTATTAAGGTTTGCGGACAAAGTCGCGGGCAGGAAGCTAGTAAAACATAAAAAAAGTATTTATAATTTTATACATATTTTTATTTTATACTAACAGTGAAAAACTGTGCAATACGAACCTAATATTTAATATTAAAAACTATAGCGTACATTTTAAATTGCCTTTAAAATACTATACATAAGTTTTACTCTCAGTAAGAGCAATTGACTCATTTATTAAAGGGGATCAGACCCTCTATGTTCAAGAAGAGAACAATTAAATAATCATAAACAATATATTAAATATGAAAATATATTGCGATTAAGATCTTTTAACATAATATACTTTATGACTGCTCTTTGTAGTGACAATAACCAAGATTATCATTGTTACCTCAATATAGTATCTCACATAGGTATATAATGTCAAGCCCTTTAATGTTTAGCGTTCTTGTCCTCTATATACAATTAATAAATTAACATAATAATAAAAGATAATAATCAAATCATTAGTGTTCCCCTTTGACACCTAATTAATAATTAGTTTTTATTTACATCATAATACTAAAACCTATCTTCGTTTCATCAGTTTGAAACCCCCCAAACGAGATAACTTCGACCAATACTCATTTTTTTTCTCAGTTCAAACATAAATAAACGAATAGTCAAATTACTTTTATACAAAAATATTCTGGACTTAAAATTTTTACAACCGAGTCCACCGAAATACTAGATTTGTACAATATTACCTTTTTAAGGAAAATAAAAATAAACCAAATTTTGTTTCTAATGGTACACAACAAAATTATATTTTGTTACGTGGCGTATTCATGTTAGTACTACCCATGTTAGCTAAAGCTATATAATTCTCGAGGAATATGTTAAGAAAAATTGATATAGAAAACCTACAAGATTCACAATTCCTTCAGATAATGTTATTAAGACGTGTCTGCGACCAACCAAATACAAATAAAGAGCTACAAATTTTTATTACCAAAATCAACGCACCTCATGTCACGTTCTTAATTTGTCATACTTATAGAGGGCACAATTTTGATTCGAGCACTCTTTTTCACGGACATTTCCAAATCACTGAATATGTATCCCGAGTTTTTATGAATCAATGTTGGGACATGATATTCAAATATCTATATAGTTACAAATATATGGCAGTGTGTTGTAATTAGGGCGGGTGTGCCGGTCGCAGTATCCTGGCGAGCACGTGGCGCCCTCCCACTAGTTTCAGTTGCTGGCCGTCCATTAGTACGCTGCGGACGCCACTAGAGGTCGGCACTGATGCACTTGTCACAGCCTGGAATTATTACAAAGAATATTTTACTACAAAAAAATTAGAAATATTTAAGTTCCGTTTAGTCAACCGCAGAAAGATATAATCTTAGTTTTAGTTACATAGCATCTAGCGATAGTCAGGTCAAACCCTATATTCTTAAAAACCCATCCTTGACCATAAACTGGAAAAGACAAATGTATAAATGTTTTCGACGGAATCATTTAAAATAATCACGCAAATAGAAGACTTGATGAAATATAATGTTCAATCTCTTTGCAGCTGACAAGTATTCGTTCATTTCAATAATATCACTACCTGTTCTAAAGCAGAAACCCTTCACACTTCTAAGAAAAAACCAGACTTAAAAAGGTCCTGATCTAAAGAGGAAGCAATCAAAATCTTACTATCTAGTTACTTAATGCCACCTTACAATCTAATATTAGGTTTTAAAATAAAGGATTATGGAGGAAGCGCATGTTACAAAAGTAAAGAAAATGACTTAAAAATCAGTGAAGAAAATAAATTGTTAATGTGTTTTAAATAGACCCGCCCGTCGCATCCAGTCACACATGCAATCAACTCTCTTTAAGTGTTTACAGACAAACAAACACATTACAAACCAACTGCAGAATGTATTTTGGACGCAGTTAGCAGTCAAACGGCATTGCAGCTGCAAGCCGTGGTCGCATATTTAGGGCCATAAAACATCCCTATATGTGACGCCGTTCTAAATCAGAGTGGTAGCACCTAACACGTAGGAATCAGTGGCGTAGCGTGGGTATCGGCTGCCCGGGGCAGAAGACAATTTTGCCGCCCTCTTAATTACGTATTTCAATTAAATGTATACTATACATTAATTCTAGAGAAGTTTTCGGCAAGAAGAGTCATGGTGTTGCCATTCTACAAAATATCATGCAAAGAAAGGGGATTCCCCGAATTCGTCACATAATAAGTAATTAAAAAATTCCATGCTCTTTTCAATCGGTCCGAATTTATAGTTGCGTTAAAAGTATGAAATGGTTCAAATATTTACAAAATATATTTTATTATTTACTGTGAAAATTTGCCGCCCCCTAAAAAGTACCACCCGGTTCGCCCAATCCTGCAAGGAATGTGCTATATACATTTTTCACATCTATGCTCAGCTTGGTACAGTCTAGCTAGCACCAATCAGCCTTCTAGATGTAGCAGTCGCCATAGTCGACCGCCTTGCTAACTGCACCTAAACTACATTCTGCATCAGTGGTTAGAAATATCTGTCAGTCTGCACCCATATTAAGATTCATGCAAATCTTGAACTACAAAACTTAGTTTTGAATCTGAAGCATTTTTCAAACATGCAAACTGTCAAAATTCACCTGTTGAATTTTTATTCCTTGCGCGAGTTTAACTTGTTGTATTGGATTCACCTAAAATAATGATAAACAATATATGATAATAACTTCTTTTAGATGGAATAATGAAAAAAACTTAAAAATGTGAGCGATAGTATTCAATTTGTCATGTTTTTACCTGTTGTAGTTTTAAAACGGGCGCTGACGTTGTTGACGTCGTCACTGTTTGAGCCCCTATGATAATAATTAGAAAAATATTGATTAATAAAGTTGAGCTGCAAATGTAAATCATACAGGATTATGAAGAATACTTACCAATATTACTTAAAACTAAAGTTTGTGAAGATGATGAAGCGACACCACTCGTAGTTGATCCCACCCTAATTGTATTGCCATCGCTTTGCTGAAAAAAAAACACAAATGTATAATATGAAACTTCTAGTCAAATTGCATCATCAGCCTAGTGATATTCTCAAAATCTCTATTTCAAACATGTCTTAGGGTTTTGTGGAGACTGGCAGAGTAAGTTTATATTCGAGCTCCAATTCCCATTTTCTGGGTGACTATTCAAAACACGCCAAGTTCCACCTTATGCCAGATTGTTAATAAGTTACTTACTATTGTTTAAGGGATCTTAGATAGTATTTATGTTCAAGCACTTGAGTGGGATACTTGAGATAGAGGTTTATTCTTAGTACAGGTGAAATCAAATAAAAAAATATTCTTCTAGGTTAGGGCACTCTCCTTCTTTACGTGTGGTTAGTGACTAACCTGGAGTCAGAGTTTTTATGTTGCCCATGGGCCTCTGACTTAGCTTCACATGCTGTTGAGAAATATCTCTCAGACATGCTGGTTTCCTCACGATATTTTCCTTCACCGATTTTAAGCAAGTGATAATTTTAGAATACGCACATGAATCCGTAAAACCAGAGGTGCGTGTCTTGGGTTCGAACTCGAGACCTATGACTTGGCCGTCCGACGGTCACACCACTAGGCTATAATATGAACACACACTAATAGGGCACTAATATGAATGTATGTCGTGCGCCTGACCTGCAGGATGATGTTGTGCAGCGGCTTGCCGGCCGCCAGCAGCAGCGGGCGCGCCAGGCGGGCGGGCGGCGCCAGCACGCGCAGGCCGCGCGGCCGCACGTGCAGCGCGCCGGCCTCCAGCGACAGCGCGCGCGGCACCAGCTGGGGAGCATTGAGAAGGTCTCTTACAAACATTCATTGTCATAAAAATCAATGCTCTGTGAACTTTACGGTAATGTAGAACCTGAGTGAAACCTTATGTTGAACATGGCTGGTAGTAATCAGACGGCAATCGAACCTATTTACCGTCGCGATAGAATTTGCCACAATAGTGCTAAAAAAGATGGCGGTGGAGTTCTTCTAGCTGTCTCACGGGATATTCCATCAGCCAGAGTCTACAACTGGGAGAGTAATAACGAAGACCTTTGGGTGTCTGTCAAATTAAAATGTAATAATAATATTGTTAAAAATGTAGCTGTATGTGTCTCGTATTTACCTCCCCCAATAAAAGCAGTCATTATCAAATTTTCTGAACAATGTAAGTAATGTTATAAACAACGTTGAGAATGTTCTTATCCTCGGAGATTTTAATCTTGGATTTATCAAATGGTCATCTTTAGATGGTCAAAACCATTGTACTCCTGATAACTATAACAATACTTTAGGGGATATGTTTGTAGACTTTTTAGGAATTAACAGTCTTTTTCAATTTAACAAACCTTGTAATGTTGATGATAGAACACTAGACTTAGTTATAAGCAATATGCGCAATCTTAATGCTTCCCATACCTCTGACCTTCTTACTAAACTTGATCCTAAACACCCCGCACTGCTAATTTCATTATCATATGAAAATTCAAAATACTTACGCACAAAGATAAACATTCGCCCAAATTTTTACAAATGTGATTACGCAAAAATCGTGTCTGACCTACAATCTATAGACTGGTATCAAGAATTTTCACAGTCAGACAATATTAATGACCTAATAGTTTTTATATTCTATGCAAAATTAAAACAATTGATCGACAAACACATACCGAAACACAGTTTCAAAAATTCAAAATATCCTTCTTGGTTTAGTAAAGGGCTCATAAAAATATTATCTGAAAAAGAAAAGTACCGTAATAAATTTCGTAAATACAAAAATCCTCGAGACAGATTAAGCTACGACTTACTTAGAAGCCGTTGTCACACAATGATCAATCAAAACTACAACGATTACAAACACCATATTGAGATTGAAATAACAAAAGATCCTAAAGCTTTTTGGCGCTACATAAAAAACAAACGAAATAGCAAATCATCAGTTCCAGCCACTATGCACATGGATGATGAAGTAGCTAACAATGGAACTGATATTGCAAATCTCTTTGCTTCTCATTTTTCTTCGATTTTCACCGACCCAAATAGTAGTGTAACAACAGATGTCCAAGAATCATTCGGCGTTCTAAGTAACATAAAATTTACATCACAAGAAGTTCTAACAGCAATTAAAAAACTAGATACCACTAAGGGTGCCGGTCCTGATTCTATTCCACCAGTTTTTGTGAAATCATGCGGGAGAACGCTTGCAGCGCCACTATCTCTTCTATTTATTCGGTCCTTACGAGTCAGGAGTATTTCCCGACGAATGGAAAAACGCCCGTATAGTGCCTGTGCATAAAAAAGGTGACTCTAGTGACATCAAAAACTACAGGCCGATTTCCATCCTATCCTGTTTTTCCAAGCTCTTCGAATGTCTCGTTTGTCCCATCATTACCAGTTACTTGGATAGTAAACTTTCTGATTGTCAACATGGATTTCGAGCTGGGCGATCTACCGAGACTAATCTAGTCCGATATATATCTGACATATCTGAAGCGCTCGATGACAGACAAGAAGTCGACGCAATATACACGGACTTCAGTAGCGCATTCGACAAAGTGAGCCATTCACGCATGGTAGCAAAACTCAAGCTTAGTGGTGTCCATGGATCGTTGCTAAGATGGTTCGCGTCCTATCTTATGAACCGCTCCCAATTCGTTGCTATCAATGGCTATAACTCCTACGTATTCCATGCACGATCTGGAGTCCCACAAGGCTCCCATCTCGGCCCAGTTTTGTTTTTGCTCTTTGTCAACGACATCACAAGTCAAATTAAGTACTGTCAAGCTTTGTTGTTTGCTGATGACTTAAAAATTTATCGGAAAATAACGGGGCCTGCTGACACTAAGCTCGTTCAACACGACTTGTCTAGCATTGAAAACTGGTGCGTAGCTAACAATATGTCCTTAAACACACAAAAATGTTTTTTCATTCGATTCTCTAGAAAAAAGTCATCGTTTTCTACCACCTACACCCTATGCAACACCACTCTGTCCAAGTTACATCAAATACGGGATCTAGGCATTTTGGTCGACGATAAACTAAGTTTTAAGCCACACATCAACGACATTGTAAAGAAGTCGGCACAGATGCTGGGTTTTGTAAAACGTAACACTCGGGGCTTCCAACTAACAAAGACCAGAATAGTCTTGTTCAATCCCTTGGCGCGAAGTCGGTTGGAATACGCTAGTGTTGCCTGGAATCCTTTTTATGCAGTTCACTCGCAAAGGGTTGAGAGAATACAAAGAGCATTCACCAAACATCTAGCCTTTATGTCCAAGAAAATTAGCCATCGCTGCCCATATGAGCAGCGCTTACACTTTTTCAATATAAAGACACTGCGAGACCGTCGCCGTTCGCGTGATCTAATATTCCTGTACAAAGTTGCAAACGGGTTAGTAAAATGCAGCGATCTTGTAGAGCGTATCCAGTATTCAGTCCCTTCAAAACTTCCCAGACATCCCATCACCAGGTTGTTTCACATCCCTTTCAGAAATACTAATCTCGGTCTCAACGCTCCCTTGCTCCGAATGTGCAGAAACTACAACAGTTTCTGTAAATCGCCAGAAAACGATTTACACGGAGCATCGCTCAACAAGTTTAGACGATCGGTCACTGAGGTACGGGAGTGCATTAAGTAACCCTCCACCTTGTTTGGTAACATTTTGTTTTTACTGTTTTTTAATTTTTTTTTTAATTTTGTTTAGAAATTGTTTTTATTTTCTTTCCTTATTTTTCCATTTATAATTATACATTTTTTTTTTTAGATAACGTAGTTGTATTTTGGTAAATGCTGTGTACACCTATAATAGGCGTACATACCAGCACTTTTATTATTTTATTATTGTTTTTTCTTTTTTGTATGTACTGCTGTTGGTGTACCTACCTAATAAATAAATAAATAAATAACCTTTAAATTACGTTTAGAATAGTCAATAGGTTTTTGTACAAGTGACAGACCAACTCGGGCCGCGGGCCTTGGCAGATATATTCGTTATAATATATGTGGTGTTTCTCGTCCTATATGTTTTCTTTCATAACATAGCAAATCCCCTATACACACCGATTACACGCTCTACCACTGAGCCCCCTCAGTAGAAGGTCTTCAACCTTCTACAGTAACGCCAGATATGACCGGTAGTATGTTAATTACTTCTCATACGATAAATATGTAGAATCAAGTTCTTCCAACTGAACAGACAGCTGTTCTGCTGGGGAGTCTTTTGCGCCACTTCTTCCCTGCTACAGCACTAGGAAGTGGTGAAGAGTGGGCGTTTTTGGGGGGAATGTCTTATGTAACTTTGACCTACAAAAAGTGCTAATTTCCAGCCTAAATAAATGGCTTTTGATTTTCATTTGATTTTGTATTTAGGAAACTCCAAGTCTCAAGAGAGAGCACTGATCTTGCTTATTGTATTGTTTAGCCTGCATTTAAAGTTTCCTCATGATATTTTCCTTCACCATAAGGCAGCAAAATTTAAAATAACCTTCTGAAGAACAAACAGATAAAGGTGCACCTATGTTTCAAATCATTTTTTATTATTATCTTTTTAATTGCAAGCTTATTATTCTTCAATTGCACCCTGTAATCTTTCCTTTTCTAGCCTTTTCTGCATGGCCTATGTTTACTAGACTATAATCAGATGAAAAAAAAAACAAATTATGTACTTCTTGACGATAATCTGAATGATAAAGTTAACATCAGTTCGCCCACATGGCCACATTCGTGAGCAAGTTATTTTAAGACACTGCAATATAAAATGTTGTGATCAACTAATCGGCAATCACTTACCTGGGCATTGGTCAGCAGTTTCGCCACTATCGGTTGCGCAGTAGTCTGCTTGTCGCCACTCGCCTGACTCCGCACAACTTGCGATAACGACTTCGGCGTCTGATTAGCTAGCTGCACAGTCTGTCCACTTGCCAACTGCAATGTCTGTCCACTTGACAACTGCACAGTTTGCCCACTAGACAATTGCAGTGTCTGCCCACTTGGCAACTGAAGTGCCTGACCTGCTATCTGCACCGTTTGACCACCCAATTGCACCGTTTGGCCACTTAACTGCACAGTTTGACCACTCGGCATTTGAACACTTTGACCAGATAATTGAACGTTGGATCCACTTAACTGCACTGTTTGCATATTGCCACTGGCCAACTGGACGGTTTGTCCGCTAGGTAGTTGAACACTTTGCGACGGCATTACACTTTGGCTAGCTACTTGAACACTTTGTCCACTGGGCAATTTTACTGTATGCCCAGTTAGCTGCACACTTTGTCCTGCTAATTGAACTGTCTGGCCGGCGATTTGAACTGTTTGTCCTGCTAATTGTACTGTTGAAACTGGTATTTGAACAGATTGGCTCGTTTTGATAGTGGGTGCGGATTGATGAGGACGCGAACTGGGAGATTTGACTGTGGCGTTGGAGACGCGGACGGTTTGTACGGATTGTGGGTTTGCTAGCTGCACTGTTTGGCCGCTGGGCAGGCGTACGCTGTGGGTGGGCAGCTGGAGGGAGGACAGCTGCAGCGTGTGGCCGGACGCGAGCTGCACGGCCTGGCCGGGCGGCAGCTGCACGGCCTGGCCGGGCGGCAGCTGCACGCTGCTGGCCAGCTGCACCGTGCGCCCGCCCGCCAGCTGCACCGTGCGCGTCGACACTGATGACGTCACCACGGTCGGCACGCTGCTCACCACTGCTGTCGCGCCCGCCGTGCTCTGCAATGCAATCATGTTGATAGGCGTTTGAACGCGTATTTAGTGACAATTTCACCAATCAAACTGAACACGATCAACACATCTAAACTGCGTTCAAGACCTGTCAGTGTCAATATTCCACAAAGAATAATGACACTGACAGCTCTTAAACGGCGTTAATGATCTGGGCGAGTTCAGTTTCATTAGTGAAATTCGCCAAGGCAAACAAAAAGTGACGTTCGTGGTATAAGCACTCGCGGTCGTAAAACGAGAGAATGAGATGACACGATACTATATATTCGTCGTCCTAATCGCACGTTTTATAACCGCAAGTATCGAAACTCTTGAATAACATACTTTCAAAATTACCTGTGCAATCGTTGTGACAGACGCAGTAGTAGGTACTGCGGGCCGCTTCTTAGTGGCAGGTGTACCTGTAGAATACGGGGTATTTTTTTTTAAATTAAATAAAATTAACACTTAAATTACAACTTTTTTTTTGTCGCCCATTCTATCAAGAAAGTATTCAGAACGCCTCAGAATCTTAAGACTAGTCCCAGCTTCGCACGCTTTTTACGACAAGCGTAATATGTCAGTTATCTACTACATATTACTAATGTCTTCCGTAGTATTATGCAGAAACTTTCCGGAATAAATTCTCTGAATAATAATGATTAAAACCCGTTGCGTAGCTTAGAATACGAAAAGCTACTTTAATTTTTATTAGATATAGATGAATATAGAGATTACCTTGCTGCATTAGCGCCCGTGGAGATATAAGTGACTTTCCTGATGCTGGAGTGGCCGGACTCAACACTCTGACTACGCCACGTCTCGTGGTTGGTGTTGCCTAATGAACATAAAGACCATTTTAGCTAAGATGGCTTACAGATTAAAAACAATATGGTAACAATATATTGCTTATAACATGCTTCCACAGATAAATAAAATATTGATTAAGCAATAGTGACATTTTGCTTCAACAACATCATTTGAGTCGAAAGATGCTCCCCTGCTGGTCATAGGCCCCAAGTACCACCACTTAGACCTATTAGTTTTGCATAGTACTGAATACTCAATATATTTATTGCTTCCACATGTGAACTTAGGTGGTAGATACAAAAATTTGATCATTGCGGACCCTGTCGGGCACTGCAAAAGTAGGAGAGAGGAAGAGGGCTTTTATTTGATTAATTAATTAAATCGTAAAACACAATGTAGGTAATAGATTTTTTTAAATTTATTTATGAATGGTTAAATGTTTGGTTTTCTTTAATTAGTTCTGGTAATATATTATTATCTGTGTTTTATGAGTGTATTTAAGCTTAGAACTTGGTAAGTTTAACCTATTTTTATGGAGTAGTGTGTATCTTTCATCATTCAAGTTATAGTGAACGTTATTACGTACCTGTGTCGAGGGTGTGGATACTACAGCCGTCACAGTTGTCTGCACTGGACTCGGTCGTATCAATAGTGACCGCGTACCTTGAGTGCCCTGTGAAATGAAAATTATGCTTGTTGTATTCCTTACTCATAAAACAGGTTATGCGAGTGATATAAAGCTAAAGGAACAAATTTTTTATAAAAATCTAATATTTGTTAAAACAACATCAACTAAGATTGTATATCAAAGTTGTTATACCAAATAGATATTTAAGTTCTAAAAAGTTTTCAATTATGTGAATCCAATCAATCTGCCTTTTCCCAACTACTTTGGGATCGGCTTTCAGTCTAACCGGATGCAACTGAACACCAGTATTTTACATGGAGCGACTGCCTATTTAACCCAGTAACTGGGTAATACGATACCCCGTGGTAAAACTAAATGTCAAACTTTCGGGCTTCTGACGACCCGTAACGACTGTCAAAGATCCACGAATGACAGCCGGGACCAATGTATTATTTATTGTTTATTTTTTAAGGTAGATTATTTTTTCGTACCTTATTCTGCAACACTTGTACAGTCGTAGTACTGGAGGGTTGAATCACAGTCGTCGATTGCAAACTTGGTGGGTTCGTTACAGTGCTTGTTATTATCTAGAAAACAAATAATTTATGTAAACCTGATTTGTAGAAATTTACATTCTAGATCATCAATAAAATTGAATCATATTAACCTGAGATTGCGACCCATCAACTTTCTGTAACGGCCTTTGTTTGATGAGAGGTGATTTATGCGGTGTTGCCACTACTGACGGCAATGACTTTGAAAGTTGTGTCGCAAGATTACTACTCTGATTGACAATAATCTGCTTCGTCTGTTGTACTTGACTCTGCTTTGTCTGTTGCACTTGATTCTGTTTTGTCTGTGGCACTTGATTCTGCTTTGCCTGTTGCACTTGACTCTGCTTTGTCTGTGGCACTTGACTTTGCTTCGGCGACTGCGACGTCGGGATCGTCTGATTGATTTGCTTGGCTTGACTAGTGGCTTGCTTTACTATGGTCGGTGGTTTGATTACTTGAGATATTACAGTTCCTTGTTTAGATACCTGCGTTATGTTAGGTTTCGGCGTTTGAAGAGTCACGTTCGTTTGTTTCGGGGACTGAGGGACCGAGGGTTTCACTGGGTGTATGACAGTTGTCTGTTTCGCTTGTACGTTACTTTGTCTTACCGCTTGTGCGAGTAAGTTGGCCTGTTTCGCTGACTGAGCCATAAGTGCAGATTGTTTCGTGGTTTGTTTTGTAGTTGTGGCAGTTTTCGGTGCTACGTTGACTTTTGTTTTCGACGGTGGCGTGGCGACGAGTTTTCCTTTAGGTTTGGGTGGTAAGGCGACTGGCTTCCCTTGCGATGCTTGAGTGGCTTGCATGAGCAGTTGAGCGGAGGAGAGGTGTGGGACGGAGGGTAGGGCGTTACTGTCGTCAACGTCCACGTCGCTGTCCGATGCATTTTCTATTATCTCTTCTACGCTGCCGACCTCTAGCTCCAACTGTGAGAAATAAAACATGATATTATGATGATGCTCGAAGGTACCACTGCAGCTATCAGCTTATTCTCATTTAGAATTTACAGTTCAGGGAACAAGCAAGGCCCTGCTAGATTTTTTGACCAGAAAAAGTAATAATGAATTGATGTTACTGGAATTGACGGCGGGATTTGGGCAGTAAAAAGAAAATATTTTTTAACAAAAATGTACTGCTGCTCCGATAGCCTATGGAAAATATTAGAATATCAGTTAACACACTTTGTTAAGTTAGCTCTATTGTGCATGCTGTCTCCAATAAGTGAAGGAGTACGCCAACTTAATACCAGAACTCATTATTTACATGTCATGGGTTGCGTATATCTTTGTTGGAGAACCTAAATAAATAGACACATGACGTACGGAATGCGGAGACGTGTGCGGGTCCTTGTGCGCGCTGCCCTTGAGCGGGCCGCATATCGGCACGGGCGGCGACAGCAGCAGGGTGCCCGCCTTAGTGCTGCGACTCCGGCCGGACGTGATCTTCAACCAGTCTTCTTCACTCCTGGATGACCATAAAACCAATTGTCTGTCATCATCTGCCTAGCCTTTTCTCAACTATATTGGGGTCGTCTTCCAGTCTAACCGGATGCAGCTGAATACCAGTATTTTACATGGAGCGACTGCCTATCTGACCTCCATAACCAGTGATCGGATAATCGGATGCATATTTACCTAAAGTTCATTTTTGGTTAGGAAATTATGGAAGCGGCTGCTTAGAACATTTTTTTTTTAAATATAAATCCCGGGATACAAAAGTGCATTCCATAATATTATAATATTCCTACAACTTATTTGATTCTATAGTAAAAAAACTAAAGTCTATTCCAATTCGCGGGATTTTTTCGATACAAAAGTGCATTCCATAATAACCAACACCTACACATTAGGTAAATATGCATCTGATTATCCGATCACTGTCCATAACCCAGTAACTGGGCACTACGATACCCGTTGGTAAGACTGGCTGTCAGATTTTCGGGCTTCTGACTTCCCGTAACGACTGTCAAAGATCCACGAATGACAGCCGGGACCAACGGCTTAACGTGCTTTTCCGAGGCATGGAGGAGCCTCGATATGTAAAGATGGACCCTTCCACGGACCAACCCCGTCAAGCGTGGCTTAACCTGACGCATTGACCCGTGCGGCTGTTAGTTCTTGGCAGCGAGCTCCTCAAACCAAATGTGTGTATAATACTGAATTCAATGATATAGCTGATGAACTTAACGTCTTCATATAAGTCCCATTAGTAAAATCTATGGCTAACCGATACTTAATATTTTCAGTCGCATTCATTAGACATTCTTAGAATGTGCTTGAATAAAAAAGTTTGGTGTATATCCCAAGATGTCATGTCATGTGCCAAACTATAATGGTACTTTATTTTTGTTAAATCAAACAAAAAAAAGTTTTTTTTTGTTATTGAGCTTATTTTACTAAAATACTATAACTTATTATTGACAAGATTCTTTATAAATATACTATTCAGTGACCAAGGCCTTGACTTAGGTCCAGTATTGGACATTTGTACCAAGTTCCATACAATTTTCTTAATCTCCTTGAACAATAAACATATGAATGGTTTTTAGTGAAACA
This sequence comes from Hyppa rectilinea, assembly GCA_951799385.1. NCBI lineage: Eukaryota > Metazoa > Arthropoda > Insecta > Lepidoptera > Noctuidae > Hyppa > Hyppa rectilinea. The sequence goes on from OX637314.1 coordinate 9,965,116, forward strand.
ACATACTTAAAACCCAAAGTAACGTTAAGGATGTAAATCGATATGACGCGAAAAAATATGAGCTGTTCCATACATGTATGCAATAATAATATTTATTTGCTTAAAACACGGTATAAAAGGTGTTACAACAATATAGAATAAGATCATACATCAACTCAATAAAATGTATGGAACAACTCATATTTTTTTCGCGATTTCGGGGTTGATTCCATTGTAAAAGTTGTTCGTAATGATGAGTATAATGCTCCCACAAAATTGTTATAGTTAATTTTTTAACACTTTATATTTAATTGCAGGTAAGGGTTTATAGAATTGAATTACACAACAACCTACCTATGTCTATGTAAGTAAGTCCATATAGCTGTTCTCTGGTCATACTTGACGACAGGATCTCGTTTTGCTGACAGTAGTCTGTCTAATACTGAAGAAACTGCATTTAACAGTGTTTGTTCATTGCACGACGCAACCCACTGTGACATCCTGCGGAACAAATAATGAGATTTTATAACATCAGTAAGAATTTTTAAAGTATATTTTACTTTGTTTTACGTATAAGTTGGAAGTGTCATTTATAATGATAAAACACGTAAAGATAAGTAAACATTTGTTTTGGATTCCACTGGAATGAATTCAAACCGTGTCACAGTGTCACACAACATACCTGAGCAGTGTGACCACATGGTGCCGCGTGCCCTCTCCGTTGGGCAGGCGCGCTAGGGCGTCGCGCACGAGCGCGGGCAGCGCGGCGTGGCGCGGTACTGTCACAGTGTCACACAACATACCTGAGCAGTGTGACCACATGGTGCCGCGTGCCCTCTCCGTTGGGCAGGCGCGCTAGGGCGTCGCGCACGAGCGCGGGCAGCGCGGCGTGGCGCGGTACTGTCACAGTGTCACACAACATACCTGAGCAGTGTGACCACATGGTGCCGCGTGCCCTCTCCGTTGGGCAGGCGCGCTAGGGCGTCGCGCACGAGCGCGGGCAGCGCGGCGTGGCGCGGTACTGTCACAGTGTCACACAACATACCTGAGCAGTGTGACCACATGGTGCCGCGTGCCCTCTCCGTTGGGCAGGCGCGCTAGGGCGTCGCGCACGAGCGCGGGCAGCGCGGCGTGGCGCGGTACTGTCACAGTGTCACACAACATACCTGAGCAGTGTGACCACATGGTGCCGCGTGCCCTCTCCGTTGGGCAGGCGCGCTAGGGCGTCGCGCACGAGCGCGGGCAGCGCGGCGTGGCGCGGTACTGTCACAGTGTCACACAACATACCTGAGCAGTGTGACCACATGGTGCCGCGTGCCCTCTCCGTTGGGCAGGCGCGCTAGGGCGTCGCGCACGAGCGCGGGCAGCGCGGCGTGGCGCGGTACTGTCACAGTGTCACACAACATACCTGAGCAGTGTGACCACATGGTGCCGCGTGCCCTCTCCGTTGGGCAGGCGCGCTAGGGCGTCGCGCACGAGCGCGGGCAGCGCGGCGTGGCGCGGTACTGTCACTGTGTCACACAACATACCTGAGCAGTGTGACCACATGGTGCCGCGTGCCCTCTCCGTTGGGCAGGCGCGCTAGGGCGTCGCGCACGAGCGCGGGCAGCGCGGCGTGGCGCGGTACTGTCACAGTGTCACACAACATACCTGAGCAGTGTGACCACATGGTGCCGCGTGCCCTCTCCGTTGGGCAGGCGCGCTAGGGCGTCGCGCACGAGCGCGGGCAGCGCGGCGTGGCGCGGTACTGTCACTGTGTCACACAACATACCTGAGCAGTGTGACCACATGGTGCCGCGTGCCCTCTCCGTTGGGCAGGCGCGCTAGGGCGTCGCGCACGAGCGCGGGCAGCGCGGCGTGGCGCGGTACTGTCACAGTGTCACACAACATACCTGAGCAGTGTGACCACATGGTGCCGCGTGCCCTCTCCGTTGGGCAGGCGCGCTAGGGCGTCGCGCACGAGCGCGGGCAGCGCGGCGTGGCGCGGTACTGTCACAGTGTCACACAACATACCTGAGCAGTGTGACCACATGGTGCCGCGTGCCCTCTCCGTTGGGCAGGCGCGCTAGGGCGTCGCGCACGAGCGCGGGCAGCGCGGCGTGGCGCGGTACTGTCACTGTGTCACACAACATACCTGAGCAGTGTGACCACATGGTGCCGCGTGCCCTCTCCGTTGGGCAGGCGCGCTAGGGCGTCGCGCACGAGCGCGGGCAGCGCGGCGTGGCGCGGTACTGTCACAGTGTCACACAACATACCTGAGCAGTGTGACCACATGGTGCCGCGTGCCCTCTCCGTTGGGCAGGCGCGCTAGGGCGTCGCGCACGAGCGCGGGCAGCGCGGCGTGGCGCGGTACTGTCACAGTGTCACACAACATACCTGAGCAGTGTGACCACATGGTGCCGCGTGCCCTCTCCGTTGGGCAGGCGCGCTAGGGCGTCGCGCACGAGCGCGGGCAGCGCGGCGTGGCGCGGTACTGTCACAGTGTCACACAACATACCTGAGCAGTGTGACCACATGGTGCCGCGTGCCCTCTCCGTTGGGCAGGCGCGCTAGGGCGTCGCGCACGAGCGCGGGCAGCGCGGCGTGGCGCGGTACTGTCACAGTGTCACACAACATACCTGAGCAGTGTGACCACATGGTGCCGCGTGCCCTCTCCGTTGGGCAGGCGCGCTAGGGCGTCGCGCACGAGCGCGGGCAGCGCGGCGTGGCGCGGTACTGTCACAGTGTCACACAACATACCTGAGCAGTGTGACCACATGGTGCCGCGTGCCCTCTCCGTTGGGCAGGCGCGCTAGGGCGTCGCGCACGAGCGCGGGCAGCGCGGCGTGGCGCGGTACTGTCACAGTGTCACACAACATACCTGAGCAGTGTGACCACATGGTGCCGCGTGCCCTCTCCGTTGGGCAGGCGCGCTAGGGCGTCGCGCACGAGCGCGGGCAGCGCGGCGTGTCGCGGGCGCGCGCCCACTAGGACGGAGCCGCCGCCGCCCGAGCCACGCGCGCACGGACCTACCACGGAGCGGTACCTGCAGCAGAGCATAATTATCATATTCGAGACCACCCACTATTCATAGAGTCAGTGCCATGCCACCATACACATTCCTAATGGACCCACCAGGAGGATGCGCTAAAGTCAACCCATGAGGAGGGTACTTGCCATGACCTTGGCAGCAGGTGTTATAAAACACAGAAAAAATGATATTCTTAGTATGTCCGAGGGGATTTTCACGTACGTACTTTTGTACGTGAGTCGTGGATGTGAATAAATAAAAAAAAGGAAAACCACATTTAAGTTACTTAATCGACACTAATGATTAAAATAACTATTAGCGAGTCCGACTTACGCACCCAGAATTCCATACATTGCATTGGCAGGAAAAATATTTTTTGATTTTCAAAACTAAATTTCAAATTATCGCGATTAACAAGTTTGATTGTATATATTTGCTGAACCGCCTTTTTTAAACCGCCAGTTAAGTTTAAGGAGTTGGCGGATGGCACATTTCTTTGAATTTTTGGTTCTAGCACATGCCGGTTTCAACACGATGATTATTTTTAGACAAAGTAAAGTGTCTTCCAAAGTCAAGGCCATTACCAATGGACCACCACAACTGTCACAATAACGTAATGTGTCATAATTATGTCTTGTTTAATCCATTTTGTCGTTCTTATTTGTGTTTTAGTTATTAACTTTTATACTAACATGTTTTTCGTAAGAAATGCTTTCTTTTCTTAGCAAAACCTAAATACTTACATTTGATTGATTTCAGCCTACAGACCAGGTTAACTTATCTTCTAACTTTGATAGCAAGATGGTGATGTTAACTAGTCATTTTGGCGTCATGTGAACAGGACAGGAGGAACTACCCTTCTTTTTTAGTCTTATTAACTTTAAAAAAAAACAGTAACATTCCCCGCCCAACCATTTAAGGTAGAGACTTAACATTGCTTGTTTTCGCTTTATTCATTAACTAGCTTTTGCCAGCGGCTTCGCCCGCGTGTATGTAGGAAATAATCCCCCGGGAACCGTACATTTTACCAGGATAAAAAGTAGCTTATATGCTATCCCAGGCTATAATCTATCTTTGTGGCATGTTTCATTCAAATCCGTTAAGCAGTTTTTGAGTTTATTCGTTACAAACATCCACACTAATATTATAAATGCGAAAGTAACTCCGTCTGTCTGTCTGTTACCTTTTCACGCCTAAACCACCCAACCGATTTTGCTGAAATTTGGTATGTAGATAGTTTGCATTCATGAGAATTTGGTATGTAGATAGTTTGCATTCATGAGAAGGACATAGGCATATTATTTTTTGGAAATTCAACCCCTAAAAGGGTTACAAGGGGTGGCAAAGTTTGTATGAGAAAAATATTTTTATTGCACATTTTTGCATAGGTAGGGTAGGTAGGATAGGTAGGGTAGGTAGGGTAGTTAGGGTAGGTAGGGTAGGTAGGGTAGGTAGGGTAGGTAGGGTAGGTAGGTAGGTAGGGTAGGTAGGGTAGGTAGGGTAGGTAAGTTGGTAGGTAGAGTAGGTAGGCAGGGTAGGTAAGGTAGGTATCATAGTTAAGACAGGACAACGTCTGTCGGGTCAGCTAGTAATTACATAAAAATCTTTCCACTTTATAATATTGTAGTATAGAAGTATAGATTCCAATCTATACTTCTATTCCTTATTTTAAAGTGCATATTCAGGTGCAAGATTTTGTCGGCGCCACGCACTGGCCACGTAACTCGTTGCAACCATAATTACATTGAAGCAACTCAGCCTATCCTACTGTCACTATTTGACAGGGCGTCTCCTAAATTGCGTCATAACCGCATCAATTTGTACCATATAATCGATTATATTGCGTGAAACGTTGATCGACAAACATAAAAAAGTATCGATAAGATATCAAATAACATACAAGTTGCATTTATTACTCTCGAAACAACCAAGTACTCAGTGAATGCCTGTTTGCGTACAGTCTATAATATTTCGATAACAAAAACATCAAAACCGTGTGGATTTGGTGTATTTTCGTAACATATTCTTTAACACTTCTTAAATTATTGTATGACTAGCTTTTTCCAGCGGCTTCGCCCGCGTGTATGTAGAAAATTATCCCACGGGCACCGTACATTTTTCCGGGATAAAAAGTAATTCCAGACTATAATCTATCTTTGTGCCAAGTTTCATCCAGATCCGTTAAGTAGTTTTTGAGTTTATTCGTTACAAACATAGTTACATACAAATCTTTCCTCTTTATAATATTAATAGTATAGTAGTATAGATTATTAGTTCAAACTTACCCATACTGAACGTAAGTGAATGGTTTGGCAGCCATTGAAAATCTCCGTAACTCCTGCGATTGGAATTCATCCAATTCTGCCTCTGTTGCTGGACGGACTGACCAAGATGTTGGATACCTGACAAAGATCAACAATCACATCAATAAGATAAATTAACTTACGAGAAAAGAATATATTCACTATGCACTTTTGTTATTCAGTTTCCCTTTTGTTAACTTTGTATTATGATAGGTTGAGAAAGACAAAAGAGGACTTGTGGGAATTATTATCACAATTCACTCGGCAATGTTGTAAAGAAAGTGGTTTATTAACCACTTGAAAGCAATTCTTGAATGGCAATAATTTTGAACGTTACAGAATCTTGCACCGGGCAAATGGGTCTTTACGCGCGTGGGCAAAAGCGTCGTCATCTTGTTTTGTACTATAACTTTTTTTTTTATGACATGTGACGGTGACAACAACGCCTCGTCAATGTCATTCAGGCGCCAAAAGATCCTTGTACATATCTTTTTTTTTTAGGGTGGGAAATCATCAGACTCTTACTGACTAAAACCTACTCATGTTCCTTCCTTAGCCCTTTATTTTCCGGAGTAACCCTTTGGGATAATCCCGCTGAGCACACAATCCTTATGAAAATGTTTATGAAGGGATTGTATTGAATTACCTTGGCGGCGGAGGTTCGCTCTGCGGCGGGGGCGGCGAGGCAGCTCGGAGCCACCGCTCGCACAGGCGGCCCAGAATAGCGTCGCAGTCACGACCCGCGCCGATCCATTGATACATCTATGTATCAAATAATTTAATCAACTATGATCAGTAAACTTCTAAGACCAAAAAGCATTGAAATCTATATTTTAGCCCTATGGCTATAAGGTTATTTTGGCGCGTGGTCAAAATTGGAACGCCACTATCTTAATTTTTAAAATAAATTGCACAAATGTTTACCAACAGCGCGCGATATTCAACGACCTTAAGGGCCAAAATATCCGTGTAGCAGTGTATTTGCATGAAAAAAATATATTTTAGTAGCCTTTATTAATCTTTGATAACTTTACTGTAATAAACTTGTTAATTTTTATAAAATTACACCAAACAAACCTGTGATTCTGGTAAAAATTGTAGATACGGTACATAGTCATCAGGATGTTGTCCTCTTTCTCCTGCGAGGAAGTCCAACGCAGAGTCTAATTCAGCAACCCAATCACCCGACACTGAAAGAAATTTATTCGTCGATAAAAATAAGAAGCATTATAAAGGTAAAAGATAGCAAACAATATTGTCTGTTCGTAAAAACAGACAATATTGTTTGCTACGTTTGAACGCCATTGTCACATGCCCTGTACGGCAACGACACAAATATGTGACATGCGGGTACACTATTAGACAAAATAAACAATTAAATCTTTACTTTTGTGTGTGTTAATATAGATATTTTCAAAATTTAAGCTGTTGTACGTATTTAATGAAATTTGTAGCTTGGCGTGGAGGGCACGCGTGCGTTTATACTCTAGCATTCAAAAGGTTAACCAATCCTCTACTGAACACTCTCTAACTTTTTTTGTTTATTTTTATATTTGTGCGTCCTGTTTGTGCTGAATAAATATTATTTCTTTCTTTCTTTCTAACATTCACCTCTCACGTTCCATTACCGCGACAGCCTGGCGTTTTACTAAAGAATAACATTGAATATTGACTTACAGTTATACCAAGTATTGAGCGGCGCTATAGGCGATCTCATTACAGCCGAACACCTCGCATGCAACTGTTGTTTAGAGGCTCTATGTGCCGCCCGTGCTGGGAACAATGCTCGTACCAAAGACAAAAAGTTTGCATGCGTTGTTTCTGTTAGAGACTCATCTGGGTCCACAAGGGGAGTCTCTTCCACTGTTTCAGTTGATGTCTCTACTTGTATTACTTCCCCTGAGTCATCAGCTAATTCCACTGGAAGAGCCATCATGTCTGAAAAAAGTGTTTTCATACTGTGAATGGGCTAACAAGGGGAGTTTTTCTTCCAGGGTTATTTATTAATTATTAAAACTTTTCTATAAACCAGAGCAATCCAGAGAATTAGTCACATGCATTATTAAGTGTTTTAATTAGAAAAGTAATTTGATAATATTAGTGAGAATGAAGAGGTATAAAACAAAAGGCATGAAAAGCAGGATTTAAACATGCAGGTTAAAAAAATATTTTTTTAAATAAAGAAAATGTTGACTAACCAAAAAGGGGAAAAATAGACAAAAGTAATAAAATTTGAAGAAGGAAAGGAGTTTTTATAAAAAAAAATCTAAGCGTAAGAAACATGAATGAATGATGAAAGAATTAGTAATGAGATATACTTACCATCCAGTGTAATGTATGGCAACTTACCAATTCCATCCAAATCCTCTAGTTTGATAGGCACTGCTTGATGTACGGCAGCCCTTGCCGAGTTAGAAATAGACCCCATTGTATCTGGGGGCTCTTGTTTCACTAAGCTATCAAACTTTACTTCACTGTAGTTTAGACTGTAAATACATTATAATTTAGGAACATTATAAAAATACTTTTTTTTACCAAAACCATGATATTGATTAATTAACACTCACTTTGATATATTACTAGGCGGATATTTTTCAATGACCTCTTGTTTAACCTCAACCTGCTCAACCCTTTTTATTGATTTTGGACTAGTCATGGGGTCAACAAATGATGAACTTTCTGAATCAGACTCTTCTCTTTCACATTTGATCTTTATATTTGGCAATAAAGGTTTATTTTCAACACTTTCAAATGATTCTTCCTTCCCTTTTTTAACTGTTGCCTTGTCCTGAACTTTACTTTTACTAACACTATCTTTCTTTGGTCCCCTCCTTAATTTCTGTAATGGTGATCCACTTTTTTGACCACCAAACATTAGTTTTTTAGCACCATTCACTAGAGCAACTCTCTGTTTTATATCATCTATTGATATTCCTGTTGTATTTAGTTCTGGGTGACTCTGAAATAAATAGCCACACATTTTGAGTTACACAGACATGTTTCAACCATTTGGCATTCGCAAAGCAGAGTAATACTAGATGACTACATAACATAACATCACCCCTTCATTCCCTAAAAGGGAGGACAGAAGTCGCACATATAGTACACCCATATTTTGCTATGCTATATTCCCATGTGCCAGAGGGGCCAAGCAAGCACATTTTTATTCATTTTTAATTGAAACAAATATGAAGCAGACATAAAAAATGTTATATAAAGGGTAACATATTTTGTTTCAAGATAAGATATTCACACAATGTTTACATAATAGTAAGTTGATCAAATGTAAGTAAACATCATTCCCAACAACAAAATGTCTACCTCTCTGTACTGCCTTCTTGTCCTATGAGCTGCTAAAACATTCTTTAAACACTCTAATGATGTCAAGTTTGATTGATCTGATCCTCCTAGTGTGCCGGATACATTCCCATCTGTACTCTGAAATTAAATGTTTTTTTTTTAATATTTTTATTACAGGGTCAATATAGTCAGTTGAATGTCCATGGTAACAATTTTACATTGGCAGCATCCTTTATTTTGTACCATAAAAGGTGGTTTTCATAGATCAATAATTGTAAGTAATTATTGCCATTTGAGCTATGAAAATTTGACTTGCATTAGAGTATACTATTCAATTTTATTATTACCTGTCCAGGATTGGGTTGTTTCCGTTTTCTGAATGAATGTTCTGGAGGACCTTCAGGATAATTTTCATCTTCAGATTCATCCCCTCCAACCTCACTACGTATAGCAGCCAACTCTTCAAAATATCTCTGTTTAGCTCTCATATACAACGGCTTAAAATTATTCTTGGATGAGGGTTTTGGCGGCAATAATGGAAGACGTGGTATGGGACCTGGTGGAGCTGCTTTGGCAGCTGCTAGTAGGCGCTCACGGGATATTAAGACTTCTGGTAGTAATTTAGCATAGTATGATTTTATCTGAAATAATTACTATATTAGATTATCAAAACTTAGTACTAAACCTATCGATAAAAATCTTCACAATTCTATAAGTATTGGAAAGAACAAAATATTAACAGTCAAGTGTTTACATTCACCTTATGTTTCTGCTGTTTAGCCCTTGCTTTCATTAAAAACTTTCTCATCTTAGCTATATCTGGCCTATAGTTACCCTGCCTTAAATTGTTATAAAAATCACCAAGAGGTGAAGTAAAATGAAATGGTTCATGGTTAAAAAGCATTTTTATGGTTTTTTCCTTCTCCTCTTCTTCGTTCTCCGTGAATTTAGGTAACAACTGGCTAAGTTCCTCCTTGTGTTTATCTTCTAAAGCATCCCAAGTTTTCATAGAGAAGAACTCTTTGAACACAGAGTAGTCCTCACATAGCTCTTGAGGAAGCTCCAGGGACTGCCCCAAGATGCGCACCGGCTCCAACACCTCGTCATCTCCTTCCGAACTGCCGCTTGATGTTTCGGAAGAGCTACTGCTCTCCCCACTGTAACTATGTTCACTCTCCATCTTTTCTTCCATTGAGACCAGAGATGTTGTTCAACGTTTAGGCAATCTTGATGAAATGCCTAGGTTTTCCACTATATACAATAACGATTTTCCGCCCACTTCATTGAATTTTCACGTTGTTTTGTTCGTGTTGTTTACGAAAAACCTAAGCAATGGTATAACAAAATCGAACACAGAGCCATGAAGTTTTTTTAAACAGCCGTCAAGTCTTGTCTAAAATAAAATAGAACGCACACGCCAAACCACGGCGTTTCATACATACTATGCGCCAGAACGGAACATTACGATGAGAAAATAGCTTGACAATCAAGAACAGCGACATTTTGCCCGCAAAATAGAATTTAAAAGTAAAAAGGGATTGTCTATGATTTGTGCTCAGTGCTTTGGTATTGTCTTTGGAATCGCTAAGTGAAACTCTTGAAAAGTCTGTCCACCGAAGCATAGAGTATTTTTATTTTTTCGTTGGGTGACTTTCCAGGAGGCCAGGAATGATCGTCATCGGCCCTCGAATTCTATTGCCCCCCCGGTCCTGGGGGACCCAATACTTACAAGGCCAAAATATGTAAAATGCCTGTAAGAATGATTAAATAACAAAAAAAACTTAAACTGTCCCGAGGTGAGCTCTAAAATGTTTAGTACTTTTCAAAAATTTTAAAGGTTGTATAACGTCATAATTATTTAAGTCTATTTTTGGAGTAGATAGTAGTTTTGAATGCGAAACGTTTAGCAAAGTTGATGTCAAAATAATCTACGACACAACTTTGGGGGTGCGGTAACAAATCCCGCGAAATTTAATATTTCATTCTTTTTTTAATTCGCTGATTTGTATTTGGTGGTGTATTAGTCAAAATTATAAGAGACCGTAACAAATATGTATTTCCAGAATTATGATCATTAGAATCAACTCGTCTCTTCAAAGAATTGGCTTCAAATATCGTGATTAAAATTTCATAAAATGCTTATCTAGATCTCTGTTGTAATTCTGTAAGTAAATATTTGTTACGATCGTAAATTTTATTTTGATCAACATATAACCTGATACTAACCAGAAAACTGTAAACAACTTAACAAAAATAATTTCGCAGTAAGAGCAGGATAAGGACAGGAGAATGATGATTTGAGATTTTGAACCTCTTCATGTAAGAAAATATTCTCTCGACCCGTCTATAGTCGGAACTCAGTCCAACAAAAAAACTTTTTTGTTGGTCTGAGAGTAGGAACACTATAATGATCATTCATTACTCCTACGAAGAAACACTAGCACAGTCATGGCTTCTTAAAAATAACACAAATTGTTAGCTTTCCAACCATAACGTAAAGAGTAATAATTTACAAAATAAGTGTCGTTATATAGCTACAAATCGTCCTCGGAAACACGTTCAGTGTACTTGAAAAATTGAATATAACTGTTTTATATTTGAATGAAATGAAACGCAAGACTTAAAAACCAAAAACAAGCAGTTGGCGGTGGTGGTGTCGAAAGATTTGACTTTTTGACGTAAATTATTCGTGTAGTAAATATGGCTGACGAACTCAATGTTGACAGTCTAATTCACAGACTTTTAGAAGGTAAAGATACATTTATATAATTTTCTAATGTGTACGTTGATTCTCTGGCTCTGAAAGTTATGTTCTAACATAATGGATCCTCGCTCAGTGTGCTCTTGTTGCGTAATTCTCATCGAGTATGTAGGTATAGAAACGTCAAACTCATAAATAAATCGATTATCCCCAATTCTTATCTGATTCTGCATTTGATGTTAGATCTTTAGATGACTTCCAGGCGACTATTTCCGTCTTAGAAATAGAGCAGACACTGTAAATAGTTTAATTATATAGCTACAATATAGATAATCACACTACCAACAATGATGTCAGATTCCATAGCATGGAACACTTCCATGGGCCTATTGTTAAGCTTTTATTCGCTTTCTGTATCACTTTATATGATTTAAACATGTTTATTTCACTTTATTATGCTGCTTTTTGGTGGGTTACCGCAGTATACAGACTGCAGCAGGAAACAGCAAGGCGAAAAGGGAAATTGAAAGACATCTTTTCAGGAGAATGTATGGTTATATCCAGAATTCTTGCCAAAGTATTAAGCTAGATTCTTTATTTTCTTCCTTTAGCGACCAATCCCATAACAAATTATCCCATTAAAATTTTAAAATTTGTTATACTCTTTTTTATTTATTTTATTATTCTTCATAGGTCCTAAAAATAGCCCACTCTAAACAAAGAAAAGCTATTGGTTTTATAAAGCCACATTATATACCTTGTCCTAAAGATACACTGTAATTTGACCACCCATAAACCTACTCTATAATTGTGTACAAGAACTTGTGCGGACTGTACAACAATAATTTGTGACATCATTGGTAATTTTTTATATTTACTATATCTAGTAATCTTAGATATTTGTGTTTTGTTTCTTTTCATCACAATTATTCTCGGTTTGAGAATTTTTCTTTTAATTTGTATTTATTAAATCAGGCATGTTATTTGAAATAGGATTGAAGTTTTTGGAAGTTTCTTGTTATATTCCGTTTCATTTTATATTTTACAATTAAATATTTTTATTTAATCAGCTATTCCAATCCCCAAAAATATTGTCCAGGAATTAATATTGTTTTGCGGCTATTTGGTTTATGTTAAGATGCATGTTTTAGATTGAAATTGGATTTGTTTGAGTTAAGCTCTTGTATGATAAATGTAATTAGTACTATATGTGTATTGTATAGTGATCCTAGCCAAAATTATCAGAAATTTGTTTAACAAATTCAAGTATTACTTTATCCATGCATATTTGTACTTGTGTGACTGCTTGAGATGTAATTGTATTTTATTTGAAAAAACATTTGGAATATTTTTCTTAGTCATTACTCTTCACTCTCATTACATTCAAGTATTTTGGTCACACATTGGGTTGCCATCTGGGTTTCTCTCGATTTATTTTTAGGAAGTCTGATTAAGTTCTAGGTAAGTTCCCTGGGTTTCGGACTCCTAAAAATGAAGGAAGTAAAGGCAAAGGTATAAACAAGAAAATCATGTATAATGATGCTACAGATGGCAGCCTGGCTCAATCATTATCACCGTGGAGCTTTGTATTAAATTTATTCAGCAACATTACAGATTAAGCCTTCATGGAAGGAGTATTGGGTACAATAAATTAAGTGGTAATTCAATGTTGTCTCAGTTCGAGGATGCAGGCCTGGGAAGACGGTGCAGATGTCGGAGTCAGAGGTGCGGGGCCTTTGCACCAAGTCCAGAGAGATTTTCCTGCAACAGCCGATACTACTGGAATTGGAAGCACCGCTCAAAATTTGTGGTATGTAATGTTAATTTTAATTAAACCCTTTTAAAAGTTCTTGATTACTCAATACGCTTTTAAGGTATAACTAGATATGCTCTTATTTTAAGATGCAAAGATTATGTTTTTTGAGGATAATTTTTTATTAACTTTTCGGTAATAATAAAATTCATTGTTGCCCATAAAAATGTTCTTCTTTTGTTTAAAGATCTGTCTATCAAATAGATTATACTGAATGAGGCTGGCTGGCAGACATATTATGATTAGAATTCAAAATAAAACAATATTGACAGACAATTTAAACCATAACAAGATAATGCCTATCAGTCAGTGATCTCCTTAAAACATGATCATAAACTACTCCAAAGATAAATTAAATAGAGGACTGGTCTTCCTAATTTTCAGGCTTTTAGAGAACAACCTAATATCATGACATCATTAATTAAATTAAGTAATCTCACTGTCTTATGATTTTTTTGTTTTTTTTTTTCTATGAAAGAAGTAATTCCTACTTAATAGTTTAAATGGAAAAGCATAATTTTATAGTTTAATGTTTCCTCAAATGTGATTAATTTCAGGTGATATACATGGTCAGTACACGGATTTACTACGTCTGTTTGAATATGGCGGCTTCCCCCCCGAAGCTAACTATCTATTCCTGGGAGATTACGTGGATCGCGGCAAGCAGTCACTGGAGACCATTTGCCTCCTGCTCGCTTATAAAATCAAGTATCCTGAGAACTTCTTCCTTCTCAGAGGCAATCACGAGTGTGCAAGCATAAATCGCATTTATGGTAAGTTTGTACATTTAAAATATAATTTGATACAAGAGCTGTGAGTGTGAGCTTCGTGATAAATTATTATCAGATCTCATCAGATACGTAAAATCTTATCTGATGAGATCTGATTATCTTCCGATTAAGCCATTATTTGTAAATAAATTCCCTTGATATCATTTTCCGTTTCAAAAGCCTTATTATGTAGGTAAATACTGAGTAATGTTCATTTAAACTTGTTAATTGAAGTTATACTTGACCTCACTTCATACGACTTTGTCAAGGCTCACATGCCATAGATTGGAATCTTTATTAGATAGATGACATACGATTGCAATTCGACACGCTATGTGCATTCATCAGGTTTCTACGACGAGTGCAAACGCCGATACAATATCAAGCTGTGGAAGACATTCACGGACTGCTTCAATTGCTTGCCAATAGCAGCTATCATTGACGAGAAGATTTTCTGCTGTCATGGCGGCCTCTCTCCAGATCTACAAGGCATGGAGCAAATCAGGCGAATAATGCGACCCACTGATGTCCCTGACACAGGTAAAGTGTACTGCTAAACGACGAAAATAAAAAAGATATAAGACATGACTAATTGGTGAATCATGTTCACTCATCCATGTGACTAAGCGAACGATTCGCTTCCGTTATTGACATGTTCCATATCATTGTGGCGTAATAACTATACAGTATCAGTTACAAAATGTATAAAGTTAATCTATGCATTATTTGGAAATAGTAGCAGCTACTGTTTTAAAGCTCTTTAAAGAAGCTATAAAAGATAATAAAAATTTAGTATTCATGTTAAAACCACCTAATAAGAGTCAAGTCTAGTGCTGCTCGTAAAGATTAAGTCACTATGATCCAATTCGTAACATCGACATACAAATGTTTCAGGATTGCTTTGCGACCTACTATGGTCAGATCCAGACAAAGACGTACAGGGTTGGGGCGAGAATGATCGCGGTGTATCGTTTACTTTCGGTCCAGATGTCGTCAGTAAATTCCTCAACAGACACGACTTGGATCTGATTTGTCGGGCTCACCAGGTATGCATTCGTTAGATTGTTTTATAAACTGTACTTCTGTAAGTTATGTGTCTCGAGACATGCTGTGGTGACAAGATGCACCAGTCAACAAGGTTAGTAATGGGGTGTCCGGTTTCTTTGAAGCGCTGTATACACCCCAAGTATTGTACCCAGATGCAGTGCTCTGGAAGATCTTACCCCTGATGCACTAATTATATCGTAAATCCTCTGTAATATTATGGAAGCCTAGTAATGCAGAGACGCCAACACATCAAGTTAGCCCTGTCAAATTTTCCCAAATGAAAATGAACTTTATGCGTTTGTAATAAAGTTGAAAAACTATCAATGAAATTTGACAGATTGGGGAAACTTGATGTGCTGGCCTCTGTACATTTAAATAACTTGAAAAACGAACAGATTCGTATAGTTTGGACAGCAGAGATAAAAATATTTATAATGCTCCTTATGTGTTTTTTTAGGTTGTGGAGGATGGCTACGAATTCTTTGCAAAACGGCAACTGGTGACACTGTTTTCTGCGCCCAACTACTGTGGAGAGTTTGACAATGCTGGTGGCATGATGTCTGTTGACGAAACACTTATGTGTTCTTTTCAGGTATTTATCATGTATATTTTTTCAATTTTTATCGCATTCACGGATTCTGTTAGGCAGTCCTTGAAAAAAGAACAAATTAGTACATTTACTGATTAGAAATACACCACTTTTCAGAAACCGGGGTTTAACCATTTTTTATGTTATGCTGAATATACTAAAAGTGATAAACAAACATTTACATTATAATATTATATATTTTTTTACACGTCTTGCTCCTATCATTGCTTTAAAACGTAATTCCGATTTAGTAATTTATGCATAATGTAAAGAGTGGTTTATACAAATTGACGTCTAATCATCCTTATTATATACAGAGTTGATATGACAGAGGGGCATTAAATTACACTACATATACTATACGTGTTTAGTATTAACTCGGTACCGTATAAAAATAAAAAGCACCAAAAATAAAGTTTTTATTTTTTCAAACAAACTAAATAGCTTACAAATCAGAGTAAAACGCAACCACCCTTTGTAAATAAAAACTGACCTTGTAACGCAGCGGCACCGACGCGCGCGCGCCGGAGCGCTGTTAGGAAAGATACCTACATCGTGTTCACTTCAAACGGGGCAAAAACTTAAAAAAACATTTGCGACTAAACTACTGCTCCTATTTAATTGATTTTTGGTACAGAGCTTGAAAATGGTCCCTAGTATAAGCTGTTTAAAGGAAAGCCCCTCTGTCGTATCAACTCTGTATATTTCAAAATCACCTCTATACGATTTAACGATAATTATAGAGCTAGCGTAGGGTGAAATATCGTTCGTATGACGTCAGAACTTACGAGCCGATACATTGGGACCAAGAGAGGTCGGCGTGGTTTTAATGATGCTTATTACTAGAAATGCAATTTGATGGAAATAAGTGGCGTCGTATGAGCCTTTGAAGCCTGCGGGTTTCGCATCGCTGAACTTATCAATCAAATGTAGTATGAGCTGAGTATGTAGCTTGCCATGACAATTCGGTAGTTTTGTTTATTCATGCCTTCGTGACAATACAATAAAAGGTACCTACCATAGACTAATGCGACATTTATTCCTTCAGATACTAAAGCCATCTGAGAAGAAGGCAAAATACCAGTACAATGCTGCCCTGTCATGACAATACAATGTAAATCGGAAACAACTTTTTTTTGGGAAAACGCAAATATAAGTTTTTGAGGTTTTTCGTCAGTATCTCTATTATTTTGAACTTTATGTATTAACTAATTTTGTAGGAATATCGGTAATTACATATTCAAAATGACCGTATATATATTTTTTTACCATACTTTGTAAAAAAGCATTTTAAAGCGGGTATGCTATTTTTTTTTGTGAAAGAGTACCAAGTAATTAGTACTAGAATGTTTTACTTTATTAATACTGTAATAATTGATGTGATTTGTTAAAGTAATCACGTGTTTGAATAGCGCAAAGCGAGCACTAATTTTATTTTAATTGTTTTGTAAAATATTGACTGGAATTTTAGTAAAGCTACTAAGTATACCATACGCTTCAGGATGGCGAAACTACGTGACCAATAATTTGAGGATATGACTATGTTGAAGTAATGTACCATAAGTGTGTTTTTCAGTATTTATTATGATTTAAATGTACCTAATCGTTGTAGAACAAGAGATCACAAAACGAAAGTGAGTCGTCATCCTGAGGTAAGGATGGCGGGTGCATCCTTTAAGACAAGTGTATGTTAATACATTTATCGAACTAGTTCTCTAAACTGTTTTTTTAAAGTGTCACTAAATGAACCAATTCCTTAATAAATTGACGTGATTTGCTATTTTAATTTTTCATATAGAATAATAGTTTTATCAGGGAGTCCCATGTATACCTCGCACATACCGGTTTGGAGGGTCTATTCTGGGGCACACACATCAAATCTTATAACTATACCAGTCGTCAAACTGCTGGACAGCCAGAACTCCATAGTAACGACCTCATCATACGGCATAGCTTTATATAAGGTGTTAAAAAATGAACTCGTAAGAATTTCGTGGGTGCATTGTAGGTACTCATCGTTACTCAATGTCATTGTATGGAATAGCTCATATTTTTTTCGCAATTTCGGGGTTGATCGTAATGGTTGTTCGTAATGGTGAGTCTATGGGTTGGATCTCATCTGGCAGCACGGAATCGCATTTGTTCCGCCTGTGCTACCACGTGCTGCAGTATGCTGCCGCATGCGAACGCGCGCTGTCGCATTCCGCAGACAAAAAAGGCGATCGCACGCGTCAGCATGCTGCAGCATGGGTGGCATACTGCCGCGTTCTTTCATGATCAGTTTAGTTTCAAGCGCGAGATGGATAGGACCACGGAAGAGAGAGCAGTGATTCTAGCGTGTATTTTGCAAGAAATGCAAAATCAAAATAATAAAAAGAAAGGTGAAAGGATGCGTTAGCATGCTATCGCGCGCTTCAGCGAGTCTGCCGACCAGCATTTTGTCCGTGATGCCGATAGCCTCGAGGATTCCGCCGCGTGCTATCGCATTATGCTTTCTGTCTCGGTCTAGCAAATGGCAGGTCTAAGCGACAGAAAGAGAAAGGGCGACGGAAAAAGGCGATTCCGTGCTGCCAGATGAGGTCCAACCCTAATGCTTCCACGAAATTTAAGTGTTAATTTTTTAACCTTATATAGTGCGTATGGCTAAGTGTAAAACTGGATTCCATTAAGCAGCTGCATATATCGAAAATTCTAAATCATAATAATGGGAGAAAGCCAAAGAAACGGACAAAGCAAGTCTGGGTGCATTTTTAATGTTCTTTACTGCTGCTTTTAAAACGCTCAATTTAGACAAGTCGTGGGGCTACTGCAATTATTCAATAGCACAAAACCAGGGCTACATTTATGTAAGGGAGGAGCGGTGCTCGTTAGAAAAACCCGTACAATTTTGTGATGATCTTACCTAACAATGACTATAAAGATGTGAAAGCAGAGAAATTAAGTGGCCTTGGAACACTAATCACTAACTCAAATGATGGGTAAGAAACAAAAATCAAACCCTTACGTTGTGTGCCCAAATGAGGTAATTGGAACCAATAGAGAACAACAAGGCCAATGGCCTTGACTTGCATTCAAAATGTATAGTAATTAGGACGGCGGCCAGCGATTTATCTCAACTAAGTATGAAATCATTAGCTTCTGCCCGCCACTTCCGGAATACCGGATGCGTGCGTCATTATAACTATCTGTATACCAAATAACGGTCCAATCCGTTTAGTGGTTTGAGCTGTGTTGATGTATCAATCTATACGGTTTCCTTTTATATGCTCAGATAAATGGGGTCACTCAAAGCTTATTAATGTTTAGCAGTGGATCTCAATACTTAGTCTTCTCAATATTTAAATATTTGTTTATTTTTTTAAACAAAGATTTAAATAGGATTAAATGATCACACATGATTAAATAGCGTTTCCATGAAAACCAATTCAAGTCACTAGGTTATAGTGTCAAAACGAAACAGAAGCCTTAGGTATTATCTTTGAGAATAAGTTTTTAACTTACTAGATGGCTGTGTATTATAAAACAAAAACATTCGACACTTGAATCAGACTTTTTCGGGTATAACGCTTTTTCGTTACGTGACGATTTCTGCCAGTACTCCTACCGCAAGCAGTACAGAACTTCGTTCCAAAAATGTCTCTACTATTAAATATTGTGAAATGATGCCTCATCAAAACACCATTACACAATTTTTATTTGAACTTTTATTTTTTTTAAATAATTATCAGTATGTTCAAGTTCCTCAACCATAAGCCCAGCTTAATGTATGTATAACCCGCGAAAAGAAGCTATAAGGAACTGCAAGTGAAACCTGCCCCTGGAGCAAAATAAGTCAAGTAATTAACAATTCAGGTGTAGGAATGTTGGGTAACTAAATGTCTCGCCAAACATAAAAAGTATAAGAGTTGGTAGATAGTCGTATTCTAGACGTATTTCGAGATAAATTTAAACTTACTACTAGTACTGGACCGGTGGGCAATAAAATAAAAGGATTAGTAATAATATTTATCAATTTACCCACAGATACTAAAACCATCTGAGAAGAAGGCAAAATACCAGTACAATGGCATAAACAGTGGGAGGCCAGCCACACCTCAGCGATCACCACCTAAGAAGAAATAACTGACGTTTGGGATCCAGTGTGCTGCACAGTGAGAGGAATGCTACAAATAATTAATTATATCATGTATTATAATTATTATGTTTAGTATGGTCATTAGACATAGCCGAATAATATGTCGCGTATTGTTAAAATTTATTTATCGATTTGCTTGTGCCTTCTTATTTTTAATTTTTATTATTAATGTGAGTGATATTAATTTATGAATTTAGTTCTACAGATTGTATTGAGCTGACATTATCTATTCGGCGATGCCTTTGTGACTATTGCTTTTTCGATCCCTGATTATAAGGCAGCCTTTAAAGTGGTATCGTACCCTGTTGTGTTATTGTAACATGTTGATGTTGTAGTAAATTGTTTCGTTAATTTTAAAAAGTTTGAGAGGTGGCAAGCGATCTTAAAGATGCGGGCATTGGAGACGAAAGCGTCGTTACATTTCATATTACCTATTTATTAAGTTGTAGTGGATCGAAAGCACATTCGCTTGGTTTATTCTGTAACTAATGTGCCTATAAATGTAAATTATATATAGGTCTTGAGTAAGCGACGATAATTGGTTAATTTGAAATTTCTAGTTTTATTGGATTAGGCAAAATTAAAATGAATGATCGTCCATGGAACTTCATCCTTCGACTATTTAAGTTAATTTTATTTTGTTTTCAACAATCCTATTGTGGAGCTGGCCTAAGACATGATATTAACCTTCACCTCGTCATAGCAATAAGTGTTTTTTTCTGTTCTAGGACTCCATTGCAATCACTTATGTGTTAAGAAGGGAGTGAAGTACCCAGTGAAATTAATGTTATTTTGCACTCAGTATTATTCTTACCGATTAAGTATCTGTTCAAAATTGACGAATGTTCAACATGATCTCCCCTACTGAGGCTTTCCCTTCAAAGTTTACTGTTAAGTCTCAAAATGAATTGATATAATTTATAAAATGTGGTAGAAGCAGTGTAGTCCTCGCAACAATAGTGCAATTGCTGTATTATTACTGTTATATTATAAAATTATATGCAGGTTTTGCATTGTACAATTTTATTTAGCTATGTATTCATTAATAAATATCACTATTTTAAACTAGGGGTTTATTTTTATTTTATTTTCAGTTTGGTTTGCATTTACAAAATGTATTTTTGTTTAAAACTAACATTTTATGTATCTACTAAGAGAGTAAATGTGACTTAATCTATTTCATACTTTTACATCACTTGATGCTTATTAAATTTGTTGTTAGAAGATAATTATGTTGCTAAAAATTATATCTGTTCTTATTTTTAACTATACTGTAAAAATAATTAGCTGGTACAGTCTTACAGATAGCAGCAACATTAGAACTTACGTAATTTACTGTCACTTAATATTTAAAATTTTATTCTATTTTCATCTACACTTAGAGAAAGATAAGTTTCGAAAGCAACTGAGTTTCAAATTATTATATAACTTATTATAACATTTTGTTGTACTTTTTCTCAGGTGTGTACAATTTTCTGAAATATAAATTTTATTCAAATAATATCTATTAATTTATTTCATTGAATTCCAAATCTTTCTCTTTCCAGTTCTCTTCAATATCAGTTTTATCTACTAAAGAGGATTTGATCAGATTATGGTGATTTTCCAACTTATCGTTAATTTTTAGAATAAGGTCTTCATTTCTTCTCTGATATTTTTGCATATCGAGTTGTAGAGCTTTCAGATAACCTCTCTTGGCTGATAGAATCTTTTTGACCCTATTTACTCTTGCGTCATATTCTTTTGCCAAAGATTCTAGTAGATGTTTTTGTTTTTTCAAAATGGCCACATCACTGGTTTTTAACTGCGCTTTAACATCTGCCAGTTGTGGTCTCCTAGAAAAAAATTTAATAAATGTGAATAGACCAGTAGATCTATTCCATAAACAACTAGCCAAGAAAACTTAGGTGAGGTGAGCTGTCAATAGTATCAATCCGTAACTACAGGTGGAATGGCACCTCACTTTACCTACATTTTCAGATTGGACAGGTGAGATTTTTTACATAATACACAGCCAAATCCCATATTTTAAATGACAATCTCATCTCAGTTACAAGTACAACCAATGTGAATGTTTTCTTAACCCATTAATGGACACTGAACAAGACACTAGAAGTTTTATTGTTATTACATCTATGTGCGTTTGGTGTCCCTCAATGTGTTAAAATATGGGAAGTGTCCTCTCAGATGAATAGTAAAAATGTATAACATAACAAACAAATAGAAATATGCTGAAAGGCTGCATGTTATGATTTATCTTAATTCATATAAGTCAATTTCATACTATTTTATTAATTTTTGTAATAGAACTAGCATCCACCTGATAGATCAGTTAACACAATCATAAGGTGTTGTACCGATTCATAGCCTTAACGCAAACACTGCCTCAATTTTTTGTCAAGTGCTATTTTGAGTTCAGTGCTTTCAACACGCATATGTGTTGTCAAAACCCTACAGAGCGCCTTCAACATGCATTGCAATTGACTATTTGAAACAGTCAAAAGTAAAATATGAAATCACATAGAAAAAAGACTGAACAGTATTAAAATCAACCATCACCGCACAGAAATTAAACTAGTTAAATAATATGTGAAGATATAATTGCAAAATTGCATTTAATGCTAATAAGTATTCCATTTGATTCTTCTTCTAATGAGTATTCTGTGATGTCAGATTACTGTATTTCATAAAAATCACACAAAAATTCCGCTTTTTGGCAGTTCATTAAAAGTAACTTTATTGACTACCCTTTCAAATACCCAATTTATGTTGAAGGCACTGAGCTTAGAATGGATCAAAATGTATTGAGCATGTGTGTGGGCACTGTGAAATAGGATAGAAAACGCAAATCTTAAACAATAACTATGACAATGAAACTTTACTTATTATATGAAGGACACTGTCTTATCGAGCCTAGAGTTTACATTTTTAAACAATAGGCCTGAAGAGCCTGTATGTAGTACTAATAGAAATAATATTATAATTTGAAGGAGGATAATTTGAACTTACCATAAAACTTTGTCAGTTTCCATGAATTTTTCTTTCTGCTTTTCAAGGATTTCAAGTTTTTGGGGCATGTTCTCATACTCCCACATTGAACTTAATTCTTGAATCATCTCATCCAGAATCCCTTGCTTCAAACAGTTGAACATAGGCATCCATTTCACGCGCCTAAGTTTTGCTTTGGGGACAGTTTCAAGAAAATCTTCATTCCTTGAAATATTAATAAAAAGTGCTTGCAAAACATTGTAATTTTTTTGTTCAGGTATTCTAATTACCTTTCTTTAGTGTTTGTTACGATATCGTTAAACTGAGCTTATTCAAAGCAAAAAATAATGCGTCGACTACTTACCTGACAAGATTTACAATATTTCCGAATTCCTTTAGAATAGTAAAATTGTCAAAAGTTATTTCGGAGTTGTTCATCTCCACATCATTTCCGAAATCTTCTACTTTTTCACCCATTACTTTAAAAATCTGTACAATTAACAACAAAACAAATTATTGTAACTGAATTTTTTAAACAGTAACGTTAATGTTCTGTCAAAATTAGTTTGACTTTGTTGACAATTGAGGAATGAGACAAAATGACGCTTCTTTCAGGGTGACCCGTTTCGTGCGTATCTTATTTTACGTGGTGGTTGCTTGTTATTGACCTCTGCCTGATTTTGCCTGTTGTTGTGGGCTTGTGGCAGTAAGATCCCGTAATTAACTGAAGCCCGTTTAAGTAATTGGCAAAGTGGCTTTAATTTGAGCTAACGAGATCTCTTCAAAAATAGCTAGGCTAGGCAATACGATATATTATTGTATAAATCGATCGCATCATATTTTTCTCTCATTCTAAACGTGGCGTGGGGTAATTCTGGTATGTAATGCTGATGAGGGATTCATTTTTATATTTTTCGTTTGGTAGCACTACAGGAACCGTAGCCTATATTTTTACTTTTTTCATTTCGGGCGGTTGGTACTGAAGCTTTTAAGTATATGCTGGAGTAGGTGGTCCACTGTTAGCACCTCAGAATTAAATGTTGATCGGAATATGGTTTTCGACAGTAAACAATATGTGACATTAAATCATGGTAAGTTCTTTTTATCCACCAACCCACACATGGCCCGCGTGGTGGTTTACGACTCGCTCCCTCTCAAAGAGAGGAGGCCTGTGTTCCACCAGTTTGTACAATAAAGACTGATTAATAAGTTCTATTTGGTCTCATTAAGGTGGATGCGCAAAGGCAGAGTTTTTTTGTGATTTTTAGAATTTGTAGGTCAGTTTGTAAGTTTCTATTTGGTGATTTTAATTACTCTAGGTATTCTTCACAGACTTTGGTATTCTCTTGCATTGTAGTTGACGTAATCTGGTATGATGCCTATGACTATGTAGTCTGTTGTTTATGGAATCGCAAAAGTGACAACTTAAAATGAGCGGGAATTTTAAACCATTCAAAACCACTCCAATCTCTGCTACCATGAGGTTTCAGAGTAATAAACTTAAAATTACTTATATCGATGCTAATGCATTTTTTTTTCTGCAAAATATATTGGCGGGTGAAACCAGAACACGTGAACCGGTGAGTGGGTATTTTTTTATTACGTATCACTCTAAACTTCTGTACTACTGTATAATACAACGGACAGAAAAAAACAGTTTAAAGCATTCAATCAAAATTACCACACTACATTATTTTACGGTTCATGAGATACAGCCCGCTGACAGACAGACGGATGGTTGTACAGCGGAACCCTAGAAATAGGAAAATTTATAGGTACTTACCTACGTAGTTATGAATTTTTCAGCCAAAACCGCTGGGTGTAGAAGCAAAAAAAGATCCTAATAGCATATAAAAAGTGAGGTGAGCCCTCATCAACATTCATTCCCAGTTCATGAAAGGTTGTATGGATTTTTTTCATTTTTGGAAATCCAATAATAACTAAGTAAATTTCGTTACTTTATCTCTTTTAGCACAAAACACACAATTCTGCATGAAGAAAATGCACTTAACTACTCTATATACATATCGTTTTCCGACGCTCGGGTAATACGACTGTTGCCGAACAGTGGCGAAGATTTCTATGCGCATTATCACTTTTGGAGACCTGTAGGTAGGTACTTATTACTTTTTTAATAGTTTTGTAAAACATGAAATAGTATGGTCTTTACTGTCGGACGGTAGTAGGTAGGTACCTGGTAGAACCAGCTGCACACTCAGCGGTTTCGCTTGCACTACCGAAAAACACCGTTACTGCTACGCCTACGACATATTATGGGCACAGTCGCTGTTAAATTGATACTACTGATGTATGGTTGACTGTAGGTAGGTTCCTCTAGAACTCTTTTTTTTTTTTTAAGGCTGGGAAATCATCCAATGACTGGTCCCGCTCTGGGTGGAGCGGAAGGGAGTGTCAGACTCTTACTGACTAAAACCCATCCATGTTCCTTCCGTAGCCCTTTATGTTCCGGGGTAGCGGTAACCCTTTCGGACAATCCCGCTTACCCGGCAGGCTTGGCCCTGAGGGGCCCCTTCGTATGCTGACATCTCTTTGAGGCGCGCGTGGAACATATACGCGCCGTCTGGCACGGGTCTGGTGCTGATAGGACGGTGAGTCACCCATTACTCACCGTCCGCAGGCCCGCGCCTACGGTGGCCGACGCCCGGGGCGTCTCCTGCGGCGGCTGGGACGGGAGGACCTTTCTCTCTCCCATCTCGCCACCTCCTTCGCGAGCATAACTTTTTCGCAGAAGGAGGTGACTGCCTCCCACTCCCTCTCGCCCCGGACCATGGCTTGCACCAAGGCCGGGCGCGAGAGGTCGCCGCCGATCGCCTCTACTAGGACACGGCGGTGCTCCGCCCATGCGGGGCAGGTTTGCACAGTGTGCTCTACCGTGTCCTCTGGGCGATCCTCGCAGTTCCTGCATGCCATTGAAGCCAGGCACAATGGCTCAGTTCTAAAGAAAGTCAATAACGCCAAATTTCTCGGTATAATAATTGACGCCAATCTGAATTGGAAAGCCCACATTGAGCTCGTGAGCAAAAAGCTGAGCTCACCCGCGTATGCGCTTTTCAAACTGGCCCCCGAACTTAACACAGACGCCCTGGTGACGGCTTATCATGGATTGGTAGCATCAGTGCTACGATATGGTATAATTTTTTGGGGAAACTCGACGGACAAGGAAATTGCATTTAAAGCCCAAAAAAGATGTATACGAGCTATGTTTAACATAAAATCGACAGAATGCTTTATACCAATTAAAAAAAAATACAAATTATTAACTTTACCGTCTCTGTACATTTTTGAAGTCGCATCTTTTGTAAAAAGTAACCCCCAACTATTTCCACGACTTTCGGACACGTTTCCACGCAACAGACGCGACGATAGCTTACTTTGCTCACACTCGACGAAAACTGCTCTAATGTCGAAGAGTTTTTTTTGTACGGCCCCTAAGATTTATAACAAAATACCTCAGTCTTACAAAGCTCTGACTACAAATTCATTTAAAAACAAGATTCGGAATTTATTAACAGACAAATGCTATTATAATGTTAATGACTTTTTATTGGATACCTTTTGACATTTATTTTTACCCTTTGACATATTATTTAGCTTATTGACATTAATTTATCTGTTGACTATTATTTTATATCTATTTTCATGACCATTGGAAAATTTGCTTTTTATTTTGTACGATGTGTTCCATAGAAAATAATATACCTTTTTTATGAATATGCCCAGAAAAAACAATGGCTAAATTATAAATGTTTTAAACTATTTAATTGTAAAAAAAAAAACAAAATTTGTACACCTCACCAGGTAAAACATGTACGGACCGACCTACTTAACTAAGATCTTGCATGCTTAATTTGTATGTAAACGCATGTTTTTGACAAATCTTTATCTTTATCTTCCTCTAGAACCCTAAGAAGTCAAATGTTATTTAATTTATTGGGCATAGGCAGTGGCGTAACTATACCATATGAGGCCCTTGGCAAATCCATTGCATGGGCCCCAAATTTATATTTTTACAATTATTTTTTGAAATGTTAGGTCACTTTTGAGCTCGCAGCCTCTTGGACCGGGGACACCATCAGGCCGGGGGCCCGTGACATTTTTCCAGTCCTGCCACCCTATAGTTACGCCACTGGTCATAGGGTCGTTTTAGGGGCGGACTTTTATAGTCATCAAAAGTACCTAGCTACCTTAGTACCTATCTTTAGGAATAGCTTCCGTAAAAACCTAATAAACCTATCGTATGCCTCTAACTATAAAACGTGCTAAAATAAATTCTAGATACATAATTAAACCTACATACCTAAAAGATAGGGTGAAAGTAGGTATTTGGCAAAAAATTATTAATAACTATTAATTACCTAATATGATACTTAGATATAATATAGAAGAGACAAAAGAAAACAACGTCGCGTTTTTTAGATTTTATTGATTTTTTTACTTTATGGAATAAATAAAAATATTTAGGTATTAAAAACAAAACTTTTGTAACAAGTTCATATTCGTGGCAGTGACTATGTTATTGCAGTCTTTGAGATCTTGCGTGATCACTGATCAAAAATTATTATTTGTAATTTAATTTGTAGCTTAGTTTAAAATTTATTTTTAAATAATTGTTTTAACATAGTCATTGTATAACAGAAAAAGTTTATAAAATATAAATTAAGTTCTTATCATATTGTGGGTTCGATGTCGCGCCCCTTAGAAAGCAGCAGCTGGAAAAGAAAACAGAAGTAAAACTTGCTGATACTTCATTGTTCTGTAGGTATACGTTAGTAATGGCGATATATATTTTATTTTTTATTTGAATGTTTTTTGGAGTAAATAAGGTCTGGAATATTTCGACATTCAAAGGAAGTAAGCGGTTTTCTTAAATACTCAAGTAGGATGCATGTTTTAATTTGAGACTTATTTATCTTTCCTCCTTTATCAGCTCAAAGCAAAAATGCGGACAGATAAGAAAATGTACGTATGTGGGAAATGGTGTACTGTACTACTACACATAGGTACCTACATTGCCCACGAGTCTCAAGTAAAACGATCTGCATATTTAAAGACATACCTTCATATTTACCTATGGGAAAAATAGGTAGGTATACCACCATGTATGCTGGATATAATTATGTTCTAAGGACATTAGCTTAAATACTAAGGTAGGTGTATTATCTTATTTACTTAATAATAATGGTCTTATTTACAGATTGATTAGGGTTTATGTGTGTAATTTTAAGAGATGATACTTTGTGCATCCAGGCATCCTTTTGCGTGCTTAAATAATTATGACAATGATATGTGGTCTTATGCTATTAATGCTATTGAATATTTGAGATGATTCGATGAGTGACTACAACAACGATCCAGTAAAATTAAAAATCCGTGGGTACCTAAATAATGATCACAAACAATGTGGATAGATATTAGATAAAAGTATTTCTTTCGTATCTAAAATGCTTTTAAAATTAGGTAAAATGTTGCTAAAATCAGATCTCATGTAATATTTTTGTTTAGTTTCTGTTGCAGTACCTAATGATAAACGGAAATCTACGTCAATTTTCCGTGAAACTACCACAAATGAATAGGGATAACACGTGAACAAGACAATAGGTATAAACATACATTCACTTGCACGACTTTACGGACAGGTACCTGGTTAAGTTTGCATGTTTTATAGACTACGAATGAACGGTAAAGTCTTGCTTAGATCGTCCACGGTGAACCGGTCTGCCACCATTAAATCTGCCGTAATTAGAGATATAATATTATAACACTTATACATATTTGAGATATCAGCTAAATGGGTAAACCAATCGAAAGTATTGATATTTTCAAAATAAATTAATGGCGATGGTAATCCATGTCAATGATGAAGTAAGGAGGCCAATTTGTACAGCTCAGAAGATATCAATAAAGCTGCAGGGTGACGTATTGCGTATTTACAGCAACCCACTAACCTAAGGGCCTGATCGGGTGTTTGTCCCAAAGGAAGGTGCGTTTGACTGGCGACAGGTACGAGTCACGGATGTAGGAGGGGCTGCGGTCCCATCGAGCGATGGGTCTCAGCTCCGGCCAGTCGTACCAGAAGGGGTCCCGAGTGATGGCAGAGATTGGTAGAGAAGGGCTCGGGTTGAAAATGTCAGCCCATGGCCTTCTTCGGAGTCCGCCAGCGTTGTACAGCGGTGCACCTATACGCCACAACTATAACGTTTAATGCCGGGACAACAGACATACTATAGCTGCACTTCGTCATCGCCCGCCCAAACAGTGTTAACTAAGCAAGCGCTCAACACATCTGCGTGACACTGCGTCCATACTACAATGTTAGTTATTTAGGAGTCCTACGGACATGGAAATAAATAAAAGTAATTTATTAGAAAAACTTACAAGCCGTGTAAAACCACTACCTACTTTCTTTTATTTTGGAGACCTGGTGCCCTAAATACAGACTTGTCTAGCTTAGGCACCAGTCTCCCACAGTATATTTAAAGTATAAAGTACTTATTATTGATACCATGTCAAATAGAACAAAATATTGTGGTGAGAAAAAATTTGATGCTGAAAACGTTTTCTTCGTAAAAAACGTGGATGATACTAACTGAACTGACTAACATGGTAACTGGCACATAATAATCATGAGATGGCATGTGCTAGATGCGTCATCTAACGGTCTTTAATCATCGAGCACTCTAACGTCATGATAATAATATGTGTTAAACACAACAAAATTGTTTTTTAAGTTGATAGTGTAATAACGTAGGACTCCTAAATAAACTGTATTAATAAGTAAAATGTTAATATCGGCAAAATAATGAACGATAGTGATTAATGTTATGTTTTTTTCTCTGCTTTCAAGCCATGCTATTTTTCAGCAGAAATGACATTTTATGAAATAGAACACATACACCCACTGAGCAGGACTTTGGGACAATGTTATTTTATTTTATCTACCTACAAAAAGAAAGATTTCGTGAATAAAAATGTCCTGTTTTATTATTCACTAGGAAATTCAAATTGACAGAAATTAGGAGGAAAACGTTTAGGTTATATATTATGTATTAACTACAGGTGCTTAATCTCACACAGCTCTGAAAAATTAGGTGCTTCTACACTGAACTGGGGCTTCGGACGTTGAAAGTTTGGTTCTGACTTAGAAGAATTCAATAACCCAGATAGAAGAGTGGGTCATGACGAAGATACAGGGTGTACCGGGTGTGGTCTGTTGCCCTTACCGTCGGCATCGTATGCGACCTCGCAGTCGCGTGGTGAGCTAATCCTCGGCTTCACGGGCGTCGGGGACTTCCCTCGGAGTGAGCGATCAAAGCCTGCCCATTTTTCGGCTTCAGCGAAAAATGGGTCCCTTTTGAACACGTCCGATATCCTCGCCGGCCACGCTCCTTCATGGCAAGTCTCATAATCAATACCTTTCTCAAATATACACGTCGGGGATTGATAACGGAATCCGTTGACCACGTTCACATACATAAGACCGAATAGAAAGACCACTTGTCTTCTATTTTATTATAATTACTTGTAGAGTGTAGTGTTCTTGTATGCCGAGCATGAATACCGAATACGTAAGTTAACATTCCGGAGCGAATGTTACTTTGCTCATATTTACAATGCAGCTCATGCAAACATGTTCATTTTAAAATATTGATGCATGAAAATTTCATCTCTTTCAGACTGGCGCACATTTCTGTGGAACAGGCTAGAATTAGGTAATATTTAATAATTATAATATGCTCGTGAGAGATTATGTTATATACAGACATAGCCGGCAGGAATGTGTGGCAGTCTCAAGTACCTACGTAACTTTAAAAATGTTAATAAATTTTGTGCCAAATTAAATAAAATATTTTACTAAGTAATTTAAATTACAGCGGAGAGGTACTAAACTACTAAATCAAAACACGGGTTGGTCTTTTATGTTTTAATACAAAATATATCGTAGTGTTAGTTAAATGTTCTTAAAACTTTGTACTATTCAACAAGTTATGGGAAAGTATAAAATTATTTCTACATATCGTAACAAATACAAATTTAAAATTTCACTCAATCAGAAAATATCGTTATGTTTTAATTTTACAATAGGATGTCAGAATTTATATATATCGCAGATGTAATGCATCAATGTTGAAATTGAAGCTCTACTTATTTACAATTTTGAATTTTGGATGGTTTATTTATAACAATGTACTAGGTAAAGTATGTACGGATTTAGATTTTGTTTCGTAGCGGTTGTTTTTATTTGAATGTACCAATCAAATGAGAGTTAATTAAATAAGTTGTTGTTATAGCTTCTGGTTTTCCTCCGGACAGCATCATACCACACGTATTAGATTCAACTGTGATTGAATCTTACAGGTGAATGGAGTCCCAATAAGTTCTTATAATTATCTGAATCCACGTGAAGTGCTACGTCCGGGATATTCCAACTAGAACAGTTATCTTTATCAGATAATTTATGTTTAACATAATTGGTATTCCGTACTTAGCCTCCGACATGGATCAGCGAACAGCCGGGATTCGCCTGTACTTTATTTACAATAACAATCAGTCTATCTCAGACACGAAAGACGACTACAAATAAGTTGTAGAAGTAAAACTTGTACAGATAAACCGCGGCAGCGCTTATTCTAGCTTATCCTATGTGTTCGTGCATAAAGTTGTTAGTATTTACCTGTTCCCCAGTGGGGCTTGCTGTCGGGCTCATATTCGATGCCTTTAAGGCTCTTGGACGCCAGGGGGGAGGAAATGGGAACGCTAAGGTCGGTGATGGGGTATGCCCGGTCCTTCAGGTAGAGACCGTAGCGAGAGGGGTACAGCCTGTCGATGGCTGACAGTCTGTCGAGATGGTCCTGCCACGCCTTGTGGGCATCGAAGGGGTCGACGCCTCGTCGGACGCGCCTTGGTACGTGATATACTGTCAGTGGAAACAATTTTAAGTTAATAAAGTTTGAAACTGGAACAAATTTTACACTCTAGAATGCCAACGACTAGGTTTGGAACCATAACTATTTAATCAGCATCCAATTCTTACCTACTTTAATATATCGATGTTACTCTCATTTCAAAATTTTATTATTTGTGCTAATACGAATTATCTAAAGCCAGCGTTCACTGCCATTTCTATTTGTATACCAAGACTGCTCAAACATTATTCGTCAATAGAATCATTTAAAAATAAAGGAAGGAAAACAAATCAGTTTATTGTAACCTTTTTAAAACCAAAATCATAAAAAAAACAAACCAGAATTGTAGACTGTGCGGAAGAAAATGAAAAAATACCATTTCCATATGGAATTTTTAAAGTATAAAAATGTCTATTAAAATAATGAAAGGAAATGATGGAGATACATGTAAATTTCAAATAAATTAGTAGTTGATTAGTTTGATGAGCTAAGCTTTAGGTATTTATTGTGATAATGTCGGGGGGACCACAGTAACTCATGAAAGTTATTCATAGAACTCACCTCTACATCAACTTGCCGGGAGGGCGCGGTAAAAGAAAAATCATTGTGGGCTAAGTCACAATTAGTATTATTTAAAGGGGTAAATAATAATAAATGTATCACCTGACAAATGCTAGAAGACCAATGCATACTAGTGACGTCGATGTAACATTCATGGATTTTACCAGTGTGAAGTAATGTTATGTATAGAGAGGTGGTTTCTATCAAATGACACATGCGTTATATTAGTAAAATAAGTTGTAACTTGCACAAGCAACAACATCAAATGCCAGACAGTATAAACGTACTTAAACAGATGAAGCTAATATTAATCACCTTCATGAAACACCTTTATTATTATGAAAACGACTTAAAGATATTTCAATTACCTACGTCAAATAACACTAATCACAATTAACCCTTTTACGTGATAATGTTAACAATCATTACGTTAGGCATTACGAAGAAAAAATATAACTAAATAGAAACGAATCTGTGATTGTATGTAGCTCCATGTAATGTTAAATCGATTCATCCAATATCAATCTTCGAGCTGATGACAGGTTGTACACCATCTTAATTTCATGATAAAATTCTTTATTTATATAAAACTTTATTACATAGTAAAATATAGTCAGCAGAATAGCCCGCAACGACTTGTTATAAAATTATTAAAAATTGCTTCATTCGCTTTTGTAAAAAAATGACGATCATTTTTTGATAATGATATGTCTCACAACGTGACTATACAATAATTATGTAGTGTTCGTAATATAAGAAGTCCTGAATTTTAATCTACACTCTCCCGGAGCCCTTTTGTGCTGAAACAAAATGTTGATACAGTTCTAGAACTGAAGTGGAAACTACAGAACTAGATTAAAGTTTACCGTGTTTGATCACAACACAGTAGTGACCCTGCATGAAGCGAATTTGTGTTCAACGTTTGTGAAAGTAATTAAGTGTTTTCACTATATGTACAGTATTATTCATAACTGAACTGGATGTAATATTTACAGTGAACATTAATTTAGCATTGAATTCCGAAAACTAATTGTTATAGCAACACTTTTAATTTTTATTTCTAGGCAGACTAACTGAGTCGGGCAAAGGTATCCCTTTGATTGCCAAATTGACGTGTCATTGTGAGTGATGCACTTGCCAATCGATTACCTATTGAACTGCAACCAACAGGTGATCTATCAACATTTTCTATTTTGGTTTAATGAAGCTTAGCAATCATAATAAATGCTCAAGTTCGGTGGTCAATTGGCAAGCCGGTTAGTGTAGCGTGTGTGTGTGTATGTTGAGGTTTTTGTGCTTTACACTTGGTACTAACCTGGCCTGTACGAGTCAAGGGAGCGCGGGTAGTTGTGGGTGTAGATGGGGCGTGGGGAGTACCCGTAGGTCTCACGGTGGACGGGCAGGTAGCGGTATCCGGGGACAGTGATCCTCTCAGCGGCGCCGATGGGGTCGTCGTAGATGGACTTGCTGTAGGGATAGCTGGTGCTCAAGAGCTCGGGGAACACGCTACGGCGGCTGGGCCTGTACCTCTCCTCGGCTCTGATGTCTTCCGATCCTGGGGTAAAAGATGATAGACTTCTATAGTTTTCGTAATCCTTCAAGAATACCATATGGTTCATGAATCATGACACGTAATCAAACATGATCCATTTTATATCATAATGTAAATAAGTTGCTGTTTCTCCTGCTTACCTTTTAGAGATCGCACGAAGGATTGCCAAAATCTGGCTTTCTTCGACGGCGTCTCATTTCTGCCAATCATTTCTAAATGATTTTTAAACATTTTGGCAGTTTATGTCGTGCTCGTGGTCTGTAACAAAATTTATCTTTATAAACATTTGTGGTTATAAATCAGGAGTTCACAAAAAGTTGTGCCGAATGTATGTCTCGCATGTGCTGTCAATATGTCAGAAGTTAACCTTGAGTTTGGCAATATATATCTTTTAGAAATACGTCCAGGTGACATAATTGAGTACAATAGCATGCTCGTGCCTCGTAAATAGAGCAGTGACGTACGCAAGAGTTAGCAGCAGGGCCGCAAATAGCCGTCTCGGTGGCTGGCTCGTGTCGAATGGCCCGTGGTCTTGGATACTCGCCAAACTAACTGGTGTCGAGGAGAAACTTGAAAACAGCCGTTTTTACGAATGTCTACTCATTGCTCTGCTATTTTCGAGTTTGTGACGACCTTGTTGCGAGTAACGATGTGGATAAGTCAGCGGCCTGCCGCAATCTCTAATTACGTAAGCTTCGAGCTTTAAGTATGCGAAGACGAATCGATGAGGGTTCCACGACGTGGCCCTGGGGTATTTCAAGAGCTTCTCTAATCTCTTTGTTCTTTTGTAATACGTTTGCTTGAAGGTAAAGAACCCTTTTTGGTTTTAGTACTTTTTTATATAGATTTTTAGATAACTGGATTATAATTATTTTAAACGCTATGCTCACTAAACACTCCTCAGTGTAATTTGCGTTATTGTAGGTAAGTAGATTGCTAGTAGCAATATGGAATCCTGAATCCATGTAATCGTTAACGCGATTTAAAATCGATTGAATCTACAAATACTTTTTCACAACACAATCTCTGGATTTTGTTCTGTTTATTCATTGACGTGCGTCATTGGTTTAAATTTAGTAGAACAGAAACACCATTCATCAGCCTTTTAGTTCAGATCGACGTTTGTGTAGATAAGAACAAACACTTCAAGGATCTACGGAATGCAAATAATATTAATTTTATCTTCTCGTTTGAAAACTATAGGCACTGGTATGGGGTCATGTTACGGAATGAACCCCCATTATATAATAAAATACATTACCAAAGACTAGATATAATGTCTGGTTAAATGCTAGATTAAGCTGTTTATGTAGTTTATGTTTTATTTTCGCGATGTTTAAGAGGTTATTTTGTCAGTTATTACCTACTGCTTTTACCTTTACCAATTTCTACCACAAATTGAGAAGTGTTCATGAAAAATCAGGACATCGTAAATTAAAAATCCGTATTTTTTTTTCAAAAATCTCAAAATTTCTTAATTTCGAATGGAAATTGATAGAAGTTGAATCCCATCTGTCATTAGACCTCATACCAAGGTAACTTGGTGACATTATGAGTCGGTTATCAGTCATCACAATGAGTTAAAAGAGAAAGGAGACTTGGCAACGATTTAATTAAGGCTTCAATTAGATCAAAGCAGGTAATCTATAATTAAAAGTCAGGTATTTGGGTCAAGTGAATTAGTTTTAATGTTTAAAATATTGAAATACTTTGGTGATAACTAAAAGGGCAATATAAAGCACCCTAAATAATCTGTGAGTTAAGGACTTATGTTTTAATTATACTGTTTTTATTTTCCATCTATAATAAAGCATACTGTATTTTGAAGTAAACTTTGACAAATTTAAATTAATTTGGAAATGAAAACTAATAAATCATTGGGTCAATTTTAAAATTATTTATTTTAGATTTGATTAACACCTGCAAACTGAAACCTACATATCAGGTACAGCTGATTTAAAATAGAGTAAGTTTTTGACAATAATTATGAAAAATGTATTAAGTATGTGATTTGTCTAAAGTTTTAATATTCGATAATGTTAAATATTAACAACAATATTTTAAATTATTTAATATTTTATCGCTGTTTTAGTAGCCAATCATCTTGATTGGATTCAGATTGATCTTGTTAACTATGTGTCTATTACTAAAAATTAGGTCAAGAGTTAAGGCCAATGTCAAATATGTTTTGCTACATCCATTTCCATGCTCCATTCCATAGTACTACGACTACAGCAGCTTTCATTGGTATCTGTATAAAAATCCATGGTATCTAGTCCAGATAGAAATTGAAGGTTAAGCATGTAGGTATCAGCGCGATGTGGATTAGCCGTTAAAAAAAGCTAGTCGATTGTGAAACGGTTACAAAAATACATAGAGGCGCGTCGATTTGGCGGGATTGCAAATTTGGCGCGGGATGAGTGTGGCTGAAAATAGGTGCGCGCGCGGCCGGATCGGATTCACAGCATTCCCGGATCCGGCGCATTGTCGCAGGCGCAGGTGCGCTGATACCCGCGGTATCTATGACGTAGCACATTATGTACCTGTACCAAAGGATACGTCTAATAGAGATAGGTCAAAACGGATAGATTGTATTTTTTAGGGGATAGTGCACTGCTTCACAAAAAAACTTTTTGTACACACATTGCAGGATCAGTTGCATAGAAATATTATTTTAAATAATTAGGTAATTTATGGATGCACACGTCAGTATAGTATTACGGGCTGGTGTCCGCAACTTCACGTCAAGCGATTATTTTCCGTACCTACAGAATGCACACTTTTAAAGTAATATTTTCATTGAAAGTAGCGTCTCTATATTTTAGATAAATATTTAAAGCACACGAAACGATTTCTTGCAGCTGATGTTAATTAAAATATACACAATTAACGTCACTTTTACCTCAAATAAAATTAAAATCTAATATTGATTACTAATTTTATAGGTGTCGTTTCCAAAACAATATCCAGGACTGGAGCAAATTAATAAATGCTTGTGGTAATCATTGGACACAGTGTTTACTATTAGTTCGTAAATGCTACCTGAATATTGTTGTATAATTATTTCCACCTTATTATGGTCGTTCACTGTCGAATAACGTGCGAGTAACTTACGTGCTGCTGAACAAATGTTACCGTATCTCCGCTTATCTCGACTAATCACCCGCGAGAATACCAACTAGACTTAAGTCGAAGTCGCGAACCGAGCGGGACGAAGTTTCAATTGCGCAACTTTAGAGCGAGACGGCGCGAACTTCAGGGTGTCTTCGTGTGACGGCGACCACCCCACGTGGGGTACACTTGGCACAACCCTTGCGGACTTAGCGATGGAACACTGGGCAGTTTCTTACCGATTAAATAATGGTCGTTAAATAAATAGAGTTGTGTGGTTTCGTTGACGAGCCGACGTCGAGTGTCGGACCTGGGCGGGCGCGCACTGGTCGCGGCGGGCGCGATCCTCACTCGCCGGCCGCCCGCCCTGCCCCGCCGCCCGCCCGCCCAAAGCATTCAATAAACATTTTATTTTGCCCGTATTTTACTACTTATGTATTGATGGTTCCCGGATGCAACCATTTTCTGGTAACACGTTTAATTGTTTTATATGAGATGAACATTACTTAAAGTGCACTCAATTTATATTCAAACATAAATACAAACAAAATGTTAAAATTTTAACGTTTTAAAAAAGTTTCCTTCGAACACTTAGCACGATTTTATTATATTTTGCATCAACATCAAATTCAACAAAACACACCTATTTGTATCTTAGCTTTCGTTTCAGCCGTCTGAATTCCGGTATTTTCATAACAACTTTGAATGTTATTCTTATTTATTGTTTTATCAAATCATTTGGAGTAGAATATTCTGGGAAAGCGATTAAAACCTCCCACATAGCGCATGCATCGTTGGTGTACAGGTACCCACGTAGGTATAGCTTCGCCCGTGAAAGTACTGAAATAGCGGCGTTACGGCGGCCACCTGAGATTATCCAACTTTGTGGGTGATTCAACTTTACATTCCACGTTAATGAATCGCCTTTGTGTATAGACTCAAGTAGGTATGTGATAACACCTTTTTGTTTTGAGTTTTTTAAACTGTACTACCCAATACAATCGAATGTCCAAATGATCGAACCTTCAACGTTACAATATGTATTCTTCTAATATAC
This sequence comes from Hyppa rectilinea, assembly GCA_951799385.1. Lineage (NCBI taxonomy): Eukaryota > Metazoa > Arthropoda > Insecta > Lepidoptera > Noctuidae > Hyppa > Hyppa rectilinea. The sequence continues at coordinate 10,002,956 of OX637314.1, forward strand.
GGTTTAGTAATGGAATTGTAAGTGTTAATAATGTATTTAATAAAATTGAAAATAAAAAGCTTTGACTAACAACGTTTATCAATCAATATTTTGTCGTTGAAATTGTAAATATCCAAGAGCTTTAAGCTCTTTTCAGAACTGTTGCGAGATTTTAACTATTAGGAATGTTATTTGTGAAAGTAATTTCAGATCAGGCAGATTAATGGGCAGTTATCCGGTTAAAATTCCATAGTCGCTATTTTAAACCACTTCAGCTACTGCAAACTTATTTTTAGAAATCAATGAGAGTTCAATATCAGCTTCTGAATTTTTTTGGTATAAAATATCATGACTAACGCATTCATAACAGGATGTTTATAATGTAGACGATATAATTTATTACTGGTACAAAAAATGTTTGATGTCATTTTGTGTATTTTATTTTTGAGAAAGAGATTACAAGGGCGCCATCGGCGACAGGTGACCTTGTATTGATACTTTTAAGATTTTGCTTCAAGAGTATAGGTAGGTATCTATATTTAAAAATAAAAAAAATATCAGGGATAAGCTATACTAGAGCCAACATAATTGTGTGCAGCTAATTTCTCTGTATTTTTTTTATTGATAATTAGGAGGCAAAAGCCCTTCGTAGCTTGCTTTCTAGGTTAGAAACATCGCAAATCATACATCGACATAGTTTTTCCAATATGTTTGCTTCGGAAATGTCGATATGATCTATCAGTCGTACTCGATGGCATGAGTATAATGAAGTTCGTTTCCTTTCACTATTAATTTCGTATAAAGCTTTCGGTGAAATCATATCATTCAAATTATATGATTATATATTTATCAGACTCTCATAATGCTTGAGGTTTACGGCACTTCCAAATACCTAGACATCATTATCATTATCTTTCCAATAAAACCAGAATCATTAATATTCTTGTCTAAGTTTTATTTAAAAATAAAATAACCAATATGTTTCTATTTTTGGTTTGATAAATTGTTGTTATTACGTTTTGGGCATGTTGTCTTTGTTCAGGGTTGTGTTACTTCGAATACTGAAAGAGCTTTGATTTAATAGAATTCTATGTTCTGTCAAAGACAAATCGGTCACCTTGTTATTATAAGAGATTAGTGCCGTGGTTAAAACCACGAAGTATGATGTGCGCGGATAGCACTTGCACGTCATATGCTGGAAATATTTCATTCAGTGAAACGTTTTCAATTTCCTTTTTACGATTGTTATGAGTGTCTTGTCTGTTTACATTGGATAACCCTACTTATTTAGGTATGTGTGTTGTCTGGCTGTATGGCGTCATACGACCCACGTGTATCACCCTGAAACATCACGTTTTATCGGATTTTGGCCCGCATTCAACGGGTTTATAAATAGATCTGCTATAAACAATTGAAGATCAGACTTTAAAACAACTTCCGTTGGTAGGCATATTCTATTTCCTCTGTTGTCACGAGACGTAGGTGTTCATATTTCTCAGTAGTAACGTGCCTGCTTGGCTAGACTTGTGGTGTAATGAATAGCTGCTTTAAAATGTTTTTGAAAGTTTGTAATCTTATCAAGGAAAGTAGAAGTGCTGTGAGGTCTTTGCTCTTCAAGAAGCAAACGCGAGCTATTAATATTTATGATATCGTATTTTCCAGGTCGACCTTGTTAGCTACTTATAGGACCATTCTGTCACTTTTGTGGGCGTCGTAGAAGGTGACAGAGGGATTATACTTGGAGATTGAGTTGTGGCCACGTCCTCTTGTTTACTAACATCATTCGGCGGTGCGACGATCATAATATTGCCCTCGTAGGAATCAGGGAGGATCATTTGATACAGTCAATAAAGTTTTCTTTTCATTTCAATTATCTACTGATATAGAGGTTTTCATTATATTTATTTAGTTATAAAGATATCATTTCTTTTTTATTCTCGGGATAAAACTAAGGATGTTTATCCCAAACGGAGACCCACTTTGGGATAAACATCCTTAGTTTTTACTGTCAGGATTTGAAGCAGCCATTTTCTACTTCTATTTACATAATTTATGTCTGGATTTTGCCCATTGGTCATCACTAGTCAAAACACAGATTTTGTTTAATTTTTATTAAAAAGTTAAGGTCATTTTGTAAAAAATTTCTCACAAAAAACAACAGTCAAAGAACCAAAATAACTAATGTAGAGTAAAGCATCTTTCTTTGATTGCGATATTTACTCTGAAGATAGGATCGATCGGAGGAATATCACATTATTATCGTAAATTCCCTTACTGATCCCTTTGTTACTGCCAAGCACGATTAAAGGCCAGCTTGAAATTACTACAAGCTGTTCAAACATACACAAAATAATTCTCACAATAGATAGATATAATTAGAGCATCGTGAACTTTAGAAACTTTCGCAACGGTGCACCTGGGTGGTTATTATTCAGAAGAATTATTCGTATTTATAGAAGAAAACCAAACTGATCATTATGAAACCAAACGATGCACATCCCTGGTGCGCAGGGTTCGGGCTAGCTCCAGCGGCATCCTGAGGGCATTCGCGCAGAGGTTCGATTGCCAGTACCTGAACCATTGCTGTATGGTTCACATATTGCGCAATCGAAGTATTTAATAATTATGTTTATGTTTTGTGTTTTTATTTTATTTTTATATTATTATTTTATTGTATGTGTATTTTTGTTTTGTATGTGCCTATGATCCTGTGTTGGTCGAAATAAATGATTTATTATTATTATTATAATGTCTATCGCCAAACAAGTCCCATATGAAGAACATCAAGTTAAATATAAAGAGCATCTTTACAGCAGACGGAAAGAAAGAAAAATATATATAGATAGAACAGTAGTAGGTACTTGAGTATAGCATTGTACCTATACCGTAGACCCTTGTGACTACAGAAAGAAGGCACTACAGCTCTCAAATAGTGGTAGTATATTCTTAGATACGAAAGAAGAAGGCTATAATACCGACTCTACGTAGAACAGTTTTTGAATGTGAAACTTATCACTTTTAATCATTCGAACTTTAATTCACTGATCATCGCATCTTTCTCAAAGCAATTTATATAATCTGTCAGGCAATTGTAAATATGGGTCGATTCATCATGTTTACAAAAAAAAATGGAAAAACAGCTACATTACTCACTACAAAAATATTGTTTTGCCAAATATAAATTAACCTATTTTTGCCCTTACATGACGTGTTTTGGTCATTTGCGACATTTTGAAGTTCACACGGGGGTGTGAAGGGTGAGCAAGTCTGTCATGCCCCGCTACGGACGGTTAGCGACACCTCTTCTACGAGTCGTAGATCGTTACCGATGCTATGACGACACTCATTTGTTTTATTTATACACTCGCTCGTACGAGAACATTATTTGTATCACCTTAGATTCTTAGCTCCAAGTGATGTAGCCAAAGCATTTTAGATATTAATGATGCAGATTATTTTGAGATATAATAGTAGTTATAGACTATTACAACAGATAACTTATTTTCTCTGTGACAATTTGTACCAGCAATTAGTGTCAATGGTAGCAACACTAAACCGTTCAATAATTTAGTGTTCATTATGTGTATGTAATTGTCTGTATTATTTTGATTAATCTTAAATTTTATTCGGGCAAAAGACAGAGCAGGTAGAGATAGTTTCGATAGGTAATTACAAAAAGAGACAAGCTGATTAATACATGAAATATTAGAGACTAACATTAAAGACTTATGTAAATCATATCACCTAGCTCTATACCTAAACTATTAAAAACTGTTTTCCGGAGAAAATAGTAGTGGTGTAAAGTTTTAATAAGCTGAATTTAACATTGCTGAGTGCATGAGCACACAGCTTTATAATTTTATGTTTGCGAAATGCAAGTAACAAATAATCTTCGGAAATTCTTCCACGAGTTTTATTTTAAATGAGTACAGTGAGGTCATAATTATTATTCTGAAATTACTCATACATAGTAACTACGTTTATCCTGCTGAGATACGACTGACACGTAATAAAAGCGTAACTTCTTCATGGACGGGCGGGCGATGCGTTTTGTCCGCCCGCCCAATATGTGAGAGAATCTTGGAATTAAATGAAGTTTAATACTTTATTTGATACTATAACATCGTATGGGCAGCCTCCAAATGCCCATGGGCAGCATAAAGACTCTCACACCAGGTTAGTCACTAACCACACGAAGAAGATCGTATAGCATGTGGTGAAAACTATATGTAGCTATCTATCAATTTCATGATACGTTTACATAGTTTCAGTCATTGTGTCATAATGTTTTGGCAAGTCGGGAGTGTGTCGGTAGTGTTTGACGATTTTCGCAATTTTCTGTGCTCAGCTTTTACGACACTCGCAGGTAGTAAACGAAAGATCTTAGCTTAAAAACAAAGCTATCATAAAAATACCTTTACAAATAAATACTTTTCTACTTACAATCAGATGAAAACACGTGTAAAACTAGAGTTTATAATAGATTCGACAGCAAATAAATTAGCGCCAGTTTTGTAATGGAACAATGATGCTAAACAGAAACGCAAAGACAGCCGCACGCCTCCAAAGATATAGTATCTGTTGACACGTGAACAGACAACTTTATAGCAAACTCCATCGCTACCTTGTCTTATTTATAGAATTAGAAAGAGACAGACGCAGAGAATTTGTTGATTTTCTTAGAAACTTTCCAATAATGGAATATTTACTGTTTTGGCTCCTGTATCGAATTAGCAATCTGTGGACACATTTCTTGCCTTGTATGGATACGGGTATGAATTTTTTTGTTGTTGTCTGAACATTTATGCAGGGAATGAAATGATTCACTTCTCCCGTCTTTTAATAATTTATAATATGTAGATCAATCATCACGCGAAGACGCTATAAGTGGGAAGTTGGTACACCACTTATTTATATACCTACAGTCGAACAAGCTATTTAGCATGCAACTACTTTTAAACAATGTTATAAGTAAACATAAGTATACAGTACTATAAGGAGCTCTTGGCTAAGTAACAACAGCTGCTCAGGTCAATCTATCAGGTTAAGCTACGCTTGCTGGGGTTGGACGGGGATGGGTCACCATCTTTTCATGCCGTGACTCCTCCATGGCTCGGAAAGCACGTTAGGCCGTTGGTCCCCGCTGCCATTTGTACATCTTTGCCAGTCTTACCAAGGGTTATCGTATTACCCAGTTATCACCTGGGTTGTGGAGGCCAGATAGGCAGTCGCTCCATGTAAAATACTGGTATTCAGCTGCATCCGGTTAGACTGGAAGCCGATCCCAGCATACATAGTTGGGAAAAGGCTAGGCAGATTTAAGTATACTATAAGGTTAAAAAGTTATTACACACTCAATAAAAATAAATATTTGCAGTGTAAAGGAAATATACATATTTTTGCCTGTATACCAAATACTTGTTCAACTATACTTGCAAAATACTTGTTTTTTAAACGTTATAACTTAGTTTTGAATACCCGTAAAACACATGTACCGTTACACGCATCTTATGATCATTTTGTAACCATATTTTGATTTAAAAGAGTGTCCATGGAGTTTCTTGCCCGTTCTTCTCCATAGGTGCCTACTGCTTTGGAATGGGCAGCTTCATCTCTCTGATTAACTGACCCCTTGACAATTCAAAAGTGCCTGTAATTGATTAACTTGAAATAAATGCTTTGAGTTTGAGTTTACGGCACAATGTTTTGAGTGGTTACATGTCGGCGTAAATAGAGATTTCTCACATCAAAAATACAAGTTTTTTTCAGCAATCATGTTTTCTGAATGTTGCTTAGTTTGATTTACAGAATGCATACATTACGGCAATGTGTTGGGTCTTTACACAGACTTTACACGACAAAGCATAGCCTTTCCTGAAAATAATCGGATAGATCAAGTGCTACACAGAAAATGTCTATTTTAGAGTTCACGTCGAAGCCTATAGGCACATATCAATATCTACAGACATATTATTGCTTACTAGCAAACTAATATCATTAGTTCTCGGTGTCTGTTTGAAGTAGCCATGTTTGTCTAAATACAATCCAATTCCCAGTAGAACCATAAATTATTTTGGTGTATTATTAAATGATGAGTGAAAGGAGAAGCGCCCAAGTAGATGCACAACAATCTCAATTACAACAGATGAAAGTAATATAATTAATTAGGTCAGGGTCCCCATAATATTAAAATAATTTCATTACAAAAAAATAAATGAACTAAATCAACTAGAATACCTATTACACGAATTTAATTCTGAAACGATTACTTTCGTTTTATCAGTAAAATATATTTTTGTTTTTTTAATTCTGCACCATAATTACAATGAGAACCAAGTCATCAAATTTGTAAATAGTTTGGGTATTTAAATTCTATCAATAATACCGAATTTTGCGTTTCACGAATGGGTTCTCTTGCATAATTTAACTTTTAACCAACTTTCCCAGGGAAATAATTTCTCTTACCTACATTCTCATTCTATTTCCTAAAACTTTTTGAATTTTTAACAGTATCCATGACATTGTCGGGTATAAACACAGACTCGCCAGGTAGACGCCAGCACATCAAGCTATCCCAAACTGTCAAATTTTCCCGATTAAAAGTGAACCTTATCCTTTTGTAATAAAGTTGAAATTTTATCAGAGAAATTTGACAGATTGGGGTAACTTAATGTGCTCTCTGTACAAACGGAGCTCAACCGTGAATTTTACTATCAATAAACGTCTCATGAAATCTGTTTAGAACAATAAATCATCTGTGCAATGCGGAACGTGTAACACAACAAGAAATATATTTCAGGAACCTAATCGATGCTAATTATATGGACGTGCGGTACACCACAACAAGCCTGCGAATGTTTGTCTAGAACTCCAGATGATTCTCCGAACTGTTCATGTTCCCTCGCACTTAGCAAAGGGCGATTAAATTCGTATACTTCAGAGTTATGGCCGAAGATTTCTCTTATGCATCAAGCGTGTTATTCGCTATAAAAGCAACTGGACAGCTAAAATGGCGACGGAATTAGTCACTATAGTCAGTATGGTCGACTAATTCCGCATTGCCGAAACGTAGCGTTGTCTAAACTAAAATGTGCATGAATTATTGAAATCGTTTGAAGTGTTGAAGAATAAGCAGGGCTGATGATTTCCCGCACGTCAGCCGCAAGCGTTAAAACTTGGCAAATTCACGATGGTGACATGCATTCAGAGTGTTACAAACCATTAAATGTCGCCATTTGGAGCATACACGTGTTTCACACAATTATTTAATGGCACAAGTGCGTTTACTAATAAATTATATTAATATTGCATTGTCCATAATACTTGTCACAATATTCGTAGCACATAGCGGGCTGCTACTAGAAGCAAATTGTAGATTTAATATTCACAATGAACTAATATAGTAAAGTGTTTATTATCATTTTTAAATAAACAATATTTTAAAGCAGGTAGTACGTAAGTCATTGTGAAGTGCACAGGATCTTAAACTACAAAACTCACCTATATTCTATTAGTACTTACCAGTTCCATTGCCACCTATATTACTTGCACAGGCTGCTATGCAAGCCTGTTGAACTACATTAAAGCAGGAATATTAGTACACTTTTAGTGGCAGTGATAGCCTAGTGGTGTGATCGTCGGACTGCCAAGTCTTCGGTCTCGAGTTCAAACCCAAGACCTCTGACTTTTCGGATTCATGTGCGTATTGTATAATTATCACTTGCTTAAAAAACGGTGAAGGAAAACATCGTGAGGAAACCGAATGTCTGACTGATATTTCTCAACAGCATGTGATGCTAAGTCCCATGGGCAGCTTAAAAGAACTCTGACGCCACGTTAGCCACTGCCCAAATGAAAAATAAAGAAGAAAGAACACACTTTTAAATTTCTAAAGCACGGAAGAATAAAAAAACTAGATAAGCAATAAATAAAGTCATGGAACCAGGAAAAGCATTAATGTAACGATTCGTTTTTTTGTTTTACTACTTTGACCTTGCGCGCAACACGGCACAAAACACAGTTTTCGTGAAGAATGCGAGGTCATCTGGTTGACACAATAGCTTCAAGACTACTTTTCATCTACTTTTATGAAAAAAAACGTTATTTCCCGAGCATGATTTAAAAATAGGTAGGAAGCTTCGCTCATTCAGATTGTTTCGGAACTACGGCTACATGAAGTCATGAAGCAAACTACGACTATTTGTTGAAAAGCGTCTAAGTTATATGTTCCATTAAAATACGACACTGAAAGATAAAAAGGAATGGTACTGAAATGAAATCTATAATATATGACTCGGTAATCTTATACCGAATAGAAAATCAGAAAAGCAATGCAGTGCGTATGACATACATGATCTAATCGTAGCTCGTTGCGTGTCCAATCTCGGATATAAGACACAAAACAAAAAGTTAGATTATAAAACGAACTACGCAGCACAGCTTGAATGATTTATTTCCCTAATACCACTCAAATAGCTTGGCTCTCCGTTCGAATGTTTTAAATCCGCGTAGTCTATTGACGTGTGGAGTATCCACTAATCTAATTAACTTCAAATTTTTCCGTCATGCCAAGGTAGCGAATCTCACGCCCAATCAGTAATTAGACATTTGCATTAGAGCTGCCAATGCCGGCAAATGTGGTTGTCTTGGTTTTATCTGTTGATAAATCGTAAAGGAGTCGACGACCTTTAAAGTGAAAATAATGTGCCCATTTAGGTGCACTTCTATAATATTTAATTGATGATCTTGTTGCTAAAGAAAAATATGGAACGCGGGTAGTTCAAGATTCAAGAAATTGACAAAGATGTTGTGATTATTTATGGTATCAAACACAAAAAAGTTGTAAAAAGCTTTTAAATTAGTTCCACTGTTGTAGTGATAAAATGTCGATCTCGATTTTATTAAATTAAATGCTCTAAGTATTAAATCTTAGAGCATTTAACCTATGGAGATGGCAAGCGGCGAATCATCGAACAACTTTTTCTGCCACTTTTTGCGGGGGGCGAGGAAAACACATACAGCACACTTCTTAAATTTGACAACCACACACAGAGACATGCTTCCTATTGCTACAAACGCTCACTAAGAAATTATAGACACACAGTGAAAAAACACATACACATTGACAAATTTATGCGTATCTATGCAATTGTCCTACGACAACAAACACAAACTACTAGTGTTGAGGCACAAGGAACGAGTGGTATTTCTTTTCGTGAATGAACGAATAAAAAGTTCTGTTTTCTTTTCTTGGAAAAAATACGTTTAATGATTAGTGCCTGCGAAACTACGTAGGTAGCCGCCAGTAATCACAAAACAATTTATAGTGCGATAGAAAAAGAACGATTGTATTTATTTTTATAGTCATTTTTTTTCTTATTTCTCAATAATATTATATTGATTGCATATCATTCTGCATTTAGGGTCGGCAATTCGGAATTCATACCCCATTCTTTAAAACGGGCTTTCATTTATATACACGTGTCAAAAATTTAGAAAAGGGACAATATCAATACATAGTAAAACAAAGTCGCTTTCTCTGTCCCTATATCCCTATGTATCCTTAAATCTTTAAAACTACGCAACGGATTTTGATGCGGGTTTTTGTAATAGATAGAGTGATTCAAGAGGAAGGTTTATGTGTATAATTTGTCGGCATATTTAGCGAGCGAAGCCACGGGCGGAAGCTAGTAAATAATAGAATAAGACAATCAATTAGATGTACTTTTATTATTTTGTTATGAATGACAGTTTTACACGTCGGTTTTATTGTTTTGCAGTCCGGTGTTGCAAAGCTAAATGATGTCAAAGTCACATCATTTATGTCAAATAGGCACAAGAAAGGCACTTTTGAACGTGCTCACATATTTACAAACATTCTAAAAGTTAATAATAATAAATCAATCAATGTGAGAGGTAAAGTTGTTCCAAAATGTTAAAATATGTAGTATGGTACAACATTATAAATTATTTAAAAAAGGAGGAGGAGGAAAGGTTAAAGTTCAAGTAAATGGTGTGAACTCGCTGGGGTTGGAAATGACAATGGGCGTTCCTCAAGGTTCGATATTGGGTCCATTCCTCTTTTTAGTTTACATTAACGATTTACCCCAATTACTTCAAAATCAACCGAAGATGGTGTTATTTGCAGATGACACATCATTAATCTTTAAAATTGATAGACGCTCTCAAAATCTTGACGACGTGAATAACTCTATTCTTCAGGTCCAAGATTGGTTTACGGTAAATAATTTGGTACTAAATGAAAAAAAAACCAAATGCATTGGATTTACATTACCTAATGTTAAAAGTAGCGATTGTAACATCATATTGAACGGAGAGAAGCTGGAATGTATTAAGCAGACGGTTTTCCTGGGAATCACGCTAGACGACAAGTTGCAATGGGGTCCCCACATAACAACTCTTGCGGGACGGCTTAGTTCGGCCGCTTATGCTGTTAGAAAGATAAGGCAGATGACAGACGTAGAAACCGCACGTTTGGTCTATTTTAGTTACTGCCACAGCATTATGTCGTATGGCATTTTACTGTGGGGTCGGGCTGCTGACATTGAATCCATTTTTATTTTGCAAAAGCAAGCGATCAGAGCCATTTACAATCTTCGTCGTCGCGAATCGCTTAGGGAACTATTTAAAAGGATTAATATTATGACGGTTCCTTGCCAATTCATTTATGAAAATATTATGTATGTAAGAAAAAATAGACATCTTTTTAATAAAATAAGTGATAGGCATAACTTTAATACTAGAAATAAAGATAAAATAGTTCAACCATTTTTCAGATTGTCCAAAGTACATACATCTTAGGGGTTCTGTGTTAAATGTTACAACAAAATACCTTGTGACATACTGCAATTAAATGAAAGAAAATTTAAAACTCATATTAAAAGTACACTTTGTAAACAAGCTTATTACAAATTAGAGGATTATATCAAAGTTAAGGATGCTTGGAAACATGCTGGTCCTGCTCCACAGGACGATCTAGTGTCTAGACAAAATCAAACTGGTTGCTAAGTAAATTAGGTAATAATTTATAATTTGTACCATATTATTTTATTATATTGGAATAACATCTCACGTTGATTAATTTATTATTGTTAACTTTTAGAATGTTTGTAAATATGTGAGCACCATGTACTTATGACATAATTAAGTTTATTTTCCACTGCTACATGCGTTTTTCTTTTCACCTTTTTGGTGTATTGTTTTTATTCTGGGTGCATCTAATCGTCTTCACATATTATAATACATGTATACCTACAAAACATTGTGAAACATTTTAAAAGAGTAACGGTGGAGTTTCTTGCCCATTCTTCTTCACACGAAACTACCTTTTGGAAGGGGCGACTAGAATCAATTCTATTTCTTGTTAATTTTTGACGTTCAAAAGTGCCTTTCTTGTGCCTATTTGAAATAAATGTTTTGACTTTGACTTTATTTATTACCTAATTTACTAAGCAACCAGTTTGATTTTGTCTGGACACTAGATTGTCTGTGGAGCAGGACCAGTATGTTTCCAAGCATCCTTATCCTTTATATAATCCTCTAATTTGTTATAAGCTTGTTTACAAAGTATACTTTTAATATGAGTTTAAAATTTTCTGTCATTTAATTGCAATACAATTCTGTTATTTTGTTTTTCCGTGTGTACTTCACGTAGTAACATTTATTGATATATAGTACCATTTTGTTATCGTTACACCATCGACTTAACGCCTCGATATCGCTTTGAAGAAGTTCAGTATCGTCACTAGACTCGAAACTCTAGAGAATTTGAGATCGTCCGCGTATGTACATATTACGTTCCGAATATTTGAGGCAGTGCTGGCGATTGTACTACGTTTTTTTAACAGCGTACCTACGCGGTCCGCGGTGGATTATTAGATTTCGACGTCATATTTAGCTATCTATTATAATTATTGTTTCTTTTTCAAATTGCATGAGCTACAAAAACTCACTACGAAACGAACAAACTATTATTCTTTTATTATCCTAAACATACAATGAAAATAATTTAAATCGACTTCCAAAGAACTTTCATAGTTTTTTTTTTTTATTTCAAGCTGACTTGTCCAGATACATACACAAAAAACTGGTTACTGAACCTATTGACTGAAAAATCATTTAATTGGCAAATCATTCATTCGCGTTGTCCCAGCACTATGCAAATCCTACCCCTGTACTACTTTAGCGCTACCTACTTACCAATGTATTTTTTCTATCGTTACGTCAATAACGATTACTTCGACATTGTACGTAATTAAAAATGTTTTAATCTATAATTTATATTTACAAGGGATAGGAAACACCATGGTTTGGAAAATTTGAAGTGACAGATCGCTTTTTGCACGAGGATACTGCACAATTAACCATTTCTTAGGAGGATTGCCTTGCGACACAATATTTGCGTCGTATTTACTTGCGACATTATGTATCGACATAATGGCGGCGGTTGGCGAATGAACTAGTTTTATAGAACGTGTATGGCCGTATGACCAATCGGTCATGGCAGAGGGGTACGCTTAGCTATGCCATCTCCATAGGTTAAATGCTCTAAGTATTAAATAGACACTAACTATTTTTCTGACTAAAAAGGTGGCATACATATGTTAAAAATATTGCTAGACTTTTACAAAAAAAAATAGACGAAAACCATTAACTTCATGAAAAATAAATGAAACAAAGAAAACTTTTATGGCATCTCGTTTCATTTTGATAAGAAACTGCCTGTTATATCTTAAGCATTTTTTCAAGTTTACACCAAATAGGTTTTGTTTATTTTTTTAATACATATTTGCACGCTAATTCTTTCTTCAGTTCAGTGTGACTAAAAAATTCTACAAGTTAAAAACACAGGCAAGCAATTCTTACAAAAACTAAGTGCATTAGATTTTCTTTACCAAATGTAAAAAAGTAGTGATTGTGAGATAGTATTGACCGCTGCTGAACTGGGTGCATGTATAATATTAATATGAACTATGTAACCAATATTTTGTAACCATATGGAGTTTCTTGCCCGTTCTTCTCCATAGGTACCTACTGCTTTGGAATGGGCAACTAGCTTCATCTCTCTGACTGACCGACACCTTAACAATTCAAAAGTGCCTGTAATTGGTTTATTTGAAATAAATAGTTTGAGTTTGAATTAAACCAATTAAGTGCTTGAAAAATAAATAAAATTAAGAAAACTTTATGGCATTTCATCTTTTTTGCCAAAAAACTACCATATCTATACGAAATAGGTTTTGTTAATTTTTAATACGTGTTTGAACTAAAATACAAAACGTTTCGGTTCTGCTGCCAAATCTAGTATTTGGTTAAAATTCCACAAGTCATATAATCGTAAGTATCCTATAGTAAATCATTATGTTTTATCACATGTATTTGTACATAGTAACCAACACTGTATTTTTTAATATTTACTGTTAATGCTATCGGAAGCTGTCGCTGTCGTTCACCATCAATGAAAGCCACCATGTGTGAGAGTATTAATGTATTTTCATTTTTGGCAACACTGTAGTCACGTTTTGTTCAGAATAGCGATGACGGGACCCGTTTCCACCAGATACACGGTATCACCATGATTTATGTCCACACGAACAAGGGAGCCAACATCTTGTTTATAATGTATGATTAGTTATAATATGTTTAACGACGCCGCAGCTGGAGTTACAATCGTTTTATGCAGCTTATAATATTTGTAAAGGAAGCACCCCAATTGGAACTACCGTTCCACTTAGAATACTATTAAGAAAGAGGGCTCTAATTAGCCCTGTACACTAATTAGAGCCCCAGCCCAGTTAATTAATTATTAACTGAATATTGTTGGTTGATTAGATAATCACAATCATTGTAAAGTCATAATTGGTAGACAGAGACGAAAACATTGTATCTTTCACCTCCGAATAAAGGTGTGCCCTGATTGGTCAAATAAATGTTTGTTTACATTAGAAATTGTAAGCAGCGAGCAGGTTCCGACTTGTCGAAACCTGCACCGAACCTGCCTTGGACTCGCCCGCCTGGCGTTGGACTCGCCCACCTGGCCGATAGATATAAGTAGCCATCATAGGCTAAGGACATGGGTAACCGGGGTGCAACCCTCCACGAGTTGCACCCCCGAGCCAAACATATAAATATGGGCACCTTGTAATCGCCCATCGTCACTCGCTGCCCGACACTCGCCCCGGACGGACGTGCCGCGCGCTACCTGCTCTCCGCTACCTGCTTGCCGCACCCTGTCTCGCCGCTAGTGTGTTCCGGTCGACGTTCCTGTCGACGCCAGTTTCGTAGTCAAGTCGACTACAAGTGTTTCCTGTATACTACTGCCTTTTTCAAGGAGGTAGTTACAGTCGCTATTTCTTAACAGAAATTGTGTCAAAACGTTATCGTCGGTCTTGGCCCCCTCTGGGTAAAACCACAGTTTCGTGGTCCTCGGTTGAAACCTCACGGTGTCAACGAAGCCGAGTGGGGTGTTGACCCAATCACACCCGCCGATCCCCTTCAGGGTGAGGCAGTCAATTGGAGCCGAGAGCTAGAAGTTTGGCCTTGGGGGATCTCCTAGTCAACTCTAGTTTCTGACTTCGTCCACAGCAACACACCTAGTGTCGGTTGGGAGTGTCTACCCCTTCGCACTAGACCCGGTCAGGGCCCGTTCGCACAATAAGATTGGCGAACGGTTTACAAGCTTAGGGCTCACCATAGGTACTCACCTCCCTGTCTGCGCCCGACAGGGAGGCTACACATCCCCGGGCCTATCCACCCGGGGAATTAGGTTCTAGGGCCGTTAGGTGCGAATGCCATGTGTTTTCGCATTTAGGTTTTAATTTTTCCCTACCGACAATGTCGGACTACGACCCGAGATGGGTCAAATATTTTCTTACGGAATTACTCCCGGACCCGAAATTCGTGGCCCAGCATTCCGCCCGTGCTTTGCGTGCCAGTCCCACCGCGTCATCGTCGGCAGTCGCCGACTTCACCGACGCGCTCGACAGCCCGCTCTCGCCCCCGCCGGCCGATCAAGGCCTTATTCAAGCGGCTTGCTCAAAGCCGCTTGCCGGAATTCCGGCTCCATTGTCATTACCGACAATTGAGCCCGCTTCCGCGAACCCAATTAGTGCGAGACCCATTGTCTCGGCCACTTCTATTGTTCCGTCCGCAGCTGCACTGGGCTCTATTGTCCCGGTAATGACAAAGGCTGCCCCCACCACCCCAGTCCAAGCTCTACCGGAGAGCATGGACACGTCCGCTCCGATCTCGGACGACGATGGCCCCCTCTCTGCCTCTTCCTCATCCTCGGAAGACGACTACGAGGTCGTCGGAAAAGGAGGGAAGAGGAAGAAAGGGTCTTCATCCCAGGCCAGCAAGGCCAAAAAGGCCGTAGCGGCCTCATCCTCCCCCACCCCTGCCCCTCCTCAGGCTCCCCGCCCCTGCGGCAGTAAGGCGAAACCCGCTTCCGCTTCTGGAAAGAAGCAAAAGCCCCCGCCTCCGGTCTTTATCCAAGACAAGGCCAAATGGACCGAAGTGTCCAAGATGTGCGTGGATCGTAAGATCCAGTACACCAGCGCCACATCAACCCAACAGGGCATCAAGGTGTCCGTTCCCTCGTCCGCGGACTACAGGGAGCTCACCGCTATGCTGCGAACGAGGAACTACTCGTTCCACACCTACTCTCTCCCGGAAGAGACACCGACTCGCGTAGTCATCCGCCGAGTCCCGAAGGAGATCCCTACGGAGGACATCAAAGATGACCTCTCTGCCCAAGGCATCTCAGTTTCAGCGGTGCACCGCCTTCACAAGGCGCGTCACGGACATGCCTACGACATGGTCCTCGTGGTGTGTGACCCTGTAGAAGGGCACCACCCGATCTTCAAGATCAAGTCGGTCTGTTCACTATCGGGGATCTCTATTGAGAAACCCCGCCGCAGTAATATAATTGGCCAGTGCCATCGCTGCCAATTATATGGTCACGCGCAGTCTAACTGCTTCGCCACCCCCAGGTGCGTCAAGTGTCTGGGTGACCATGGCACAGCGGACTGTCCCCGCCCCAAGGATCGGGCTTTATGCACCGAACCCCCGAGCTGCGTACTGTGTGGTCAATCTGGCCACCCAGCCAACTACCGTGGCTGCCCTAAAGCCCCCAAGGCTTCCTCCCCCAAACTGGCGAAGCGCGCTAGCGATCGCCAGAAGAGGGAAAGCCCCTCGGCTACCATCAAGGTGCCCTCAGCGCAGTTGCCAGTGCGACTCAGCCCCCAACGACCCATGCCCTGGGCCAACTTATTCCGCAGCGACGCTCCAGTCACCGCGGCCCCCATCTCTCAGCCCCCTGCTACCAACCCCGCGCCTAAGGTTACCGTTAACCCTGGGCTAACCCCCTCCCCCGTGGCCCTTTTGGCAACTCCACCCGCCGCCCCCTTGAAGCCTGCCTCGGCAGCTCCGAAAAAGGTCTCTTCCCTCTCCCCAGCAGGTATCAAGCCCACCACGACGGAGATCCTCGTCCACACCCTCGCGGTTATGAACCAAGTGTTCGAAACCCCGGAGGCAATCGCGATGGCCGATCAGGTCTACGCCGCCAAGGGCGACCCTATTAAAATCCTCATGGCATACCACAGCTACCCCGGGGTACTGCGCGCCATCTCCAACCTCACCTTTTAAATATCAATTATGGATATTACAAAAGGTGCTAGATGTACAAAGCCCCGGTCCCTCAAGCTAGGTTTCTTTAACGCTAACGGCGTTAAAAGTCAACGCGATGAGATCGCCGCCTTCCTCCGCGACCATCAGCTTGACGTCCTATTAGTTCAGGAGACCTTTCTGAAGCCCCATATACGCAACCCGAACATCGCCAACTATCGCATAGTTCGCAATGATCGGTCACGCTGTCACAAGGGCGGAACCCTCATCTATTTCAGAAGGACTCTCCATTGCATCCCACTAGATCCCCCCCCTCTCCTCTCTCACTTGGAGATCTCTCTCTGTCGGCTCGCCATGACCGGTCATCAACCGATCACCATCATCTCCGGCTATTTCCCACCGACCAACGGTAGCGAGGATCATCTATCCATCGCCGCCGACCTCTCACTCCTCTTCGGCTTGAGCGACTCCGTCATCCTGGCGGGCGACCTCAATGCCAAACATCCCGCCTGGAACAGTAATCTCACCTCTACCAGAGGCAGATTACTGTTCAACTTAGGGGCCTCCCTTAACTTTGACGTCATCGCTCCGATGACTCCCACCCACTATCCCGGCGACCCTAACCAAACTCCCGATGTCCTCGACATAGCGCTCCTCAAGAATGTGAACCTTCGTTTGCAATCCTTAGAGGCGCTACAAGAGCTTAACTCTGACCACCGTCCCGTCGTCATGCACCTCACCCCCTACACGGGGGGTCCGCTTGACCCTGACCACCCGCCCCGCACCCAGTTGGTGACCGACTGGAGGAAAGTAAGCGAAAAGCTTAAATCCGACACTCTGTCACCTCAGCTGGAATCCATTCCTGACCTCATTGTCTCTGTCGATGACACTACCGGCGCGATCGCCTCGTTTACAGAACACGTGCAATCCGTTTTGACGGATTGCTCACGGGAAGTCCCGGTGGTGGAAGACCACCGCTGGAAACTACCCGCTGACGTACGTGAGCTGATAACCGAGAAGAACGCAGCCATCCGTGCCTACGACTCCTTCCCCTGCGATGCGAACAAAGCCCACATGCGTAATTTACAGCGTGCTGTAAAGAAACGCATTGCGGAAGCTCGTTCGGACAACTGGGACAAGTTACTCGGCGAACTTGAGCCCAATCACCATGCCTTCTGGAACCTTCAGAGGAAGCTTCGCGCTCCCGAAGAACCTTCCACCCCTCCACTCATCCGTCCTGACAAGAGCATCGCTTTCGATAGCTCTGAAAAAGCCGAGCTCCTAGCCGACAGTCTCGAGTCCCAATGCTCCCCCAGTTCCCTTCCGGTCGACCCAAAGCACCTCGCCAAAGTCGACGCCGAAGTCGAACGTAGAGCCTCTCTCCCACCCGTCGAAGATCCAGATGATCCTCTGCCCCCCGTCACCCCTGACGAGGTGCAAGACATCATCAAGGGTCTTCAGGCTCGTAAAGCCCCCGGCTCAGATGGAATTACCAATAGGGTATTCAAACTCTTCCCCGCCCAACTGATCATGCTCATGACCGCCATCTTCAATGGCGCCATGAGTAATAACATGTTCCCACAAGCCTGGAAAGAGGCCTCTGTTATAGGTATCCCCAAACCCGGCAAACCCAAATCAGACCCCACCAGCTATCGCCCCATCAGTCTGCTCAACGTGCTCGGCAAAATCTACGAGAGGCTTATTTATAAGCGTCTCAAGGAGTATGCCGAGGCGAAGAGCCTGATTCCGGACGAGCAGTTCGGGTTCCGTACCCAACACTCGTGCGTCCAGCAAGCGCACCGCATAGTCGAGCACATCAGTGCCGGCTTCCAGCGTGGCGCTATGACTGGCGCCCTGTTCTTCGACATAGCGAAGGCTTTCGACAAAGTCTGGCACAATGGCTTAATATATAAGCTATACCAACTCGGCGTGCCCGACCGTCTCGTGCTCATCTTACGGGACTTTTTGTCGAACCGCACCTTCCGCTACCGCATCGAGGGCGCTCTCTCCGCCCCCCACCCGATTCGCGCCGGAGTCCCCCAGGGCTCCGTTCTCTCCCCCCTAATCTTTACCCTGTTCACTAGCGACATCCCCAAGAGTAAAAAGGCCCAATTGGCGTTATTCGCCGATGACACGGCCATTTACTACACAGGGACCAGTCCGCCAGCTATAGCTCAGACTCTCCAGACCGCGGCCAACGTCCTCGGCGCTTGGTTCCGGAAATGGAGAATCGAGGTCAACCCCGATAAAAGCCAGGCTGTTCTCTTTAGGAGAATTCGTAGGGCCCTCCCCAACCCCCCTAATCCGATCACCATGTACGGCAAGCCGATCCCTTGGGCGAAGCATGCCAAGTACCTGGGTGTCACTCTCGACCAGCACCTCAGTTTCGCAGAGCACATAAAGCAGGTCCGTTCGCGGGCCGCTTTCGCTCTCGGTAGGCTCCAATTCATGCTTACAGAACGCAGCAAATTGTCACTCCGGTGCAAACTGCGTCTCTATAAGGCTGTAATCCGCCCCATCATGACTTACGCTTGCGTCGTCTTCGCGCACGCCAAACCCAAGTATCTGCATCGAATGCAGACACTTCAAAACCGGTTCCTCCGTAAGGTCTCAGGAGCTCCCTTTTACGTCCGTAACATGGACCTTCATGTAGATTTTAAACTCCCCACAGTTCAGCAGTTCATGAAACGACTCTCGAAGCGTTTCTTTGACACTGCCATAAAACACCGCAATCCCCTGATTGCGGCCGCCTCCCGATACACCCCGTCCCGCATCAGTAAGGTTCGCCGTCCACGGCATACCCTCGTTGCCCCTGACGATGCCACCACTCTCCTCCAGGAGAGCAGCCCGGCTACTAGCACTATTAGAGTAACATACAGATACAAATTACCGTCGTTCCGTCCTCGCCGTCGAGGCCCGTCGCGACGACCCTGTCCACTCTCACCCTCCCGACCCTTGCTCGAGCCAGCCCGCGTTGCCGCTGAGCCAGTAGTTTTAAAAACCCCCGATCCAGCTGTCCCTTGCTGTCCCCCCCCAGCGACGCCCTAAGCCGAGGTCCGAACCCCGCAGGGGGTGCCCTTAGCGTGTAGTCGCTTAGTTTTGTAAGTTAGCTTTAGTTTTTATTAAGCCCTGGCTGGAGGCTACAATTCTTTTGTGGCAGCCACAGGCAAGCCCGGTTAAGCAGTAGACAACCCTTTGGTTGAACTGCGAGATGCCATTTCAAAAAAAAAAAAAAAAAAATCGCCCATCGTTTTAAAAACCCCCGATCCAGCTGTCCCTTGCTGTCCCCCCCCCAGCGACGCCCTAAGCCGAGGTCCGAACCCCGCAGGGGGTGCCCTTAGCGTGTAGTCGCTTAGTTTTGTAAGTTAGGTTTAGTTTTTATTAAGCCTTGGCTGGAGGCTACAATTCTTTTGTGGCAGCCACAGGCAAGCCCGGTTAAGCAGTAGACAACCCTTTGGTTGAACTGCGAGATGCCATTAACAAAAAAAAAAAAAAAATCGCCCATCGTAGTTCGTAGTTGTCTTCGCTTTTGTTAATACCCTTGTCTTGTTATTGTGTACCGAGTCGACTGCGGCCTATTGTCCTCGGATATTCGCGTGTGTTTTTAATGTCTAATGTTGTTCCTTTGTTTTAAATAGTGTTGTTATTACAGTCAAGTTATCCTATTGTTGTATGTATTTTAATAGTTTGTGTGTTAGGATAAGTTTGATTGTGGAACCGGTGAATAAAGACATTTGTTTAAACATTACTCCTCTGAGCTGCTTGTTTCAATAGCGCCCGAACACCCCCGCCTTACTCAATCTGACGGCGATTAAGTTCGTCGTCTACAATATTCATGTCTGTCCCATAAAATCTAGTTCTACAATGCAAGGCTACTTATTCAACAGTAAAATCGCTCTGGCAAAGCTTTCAGCTCAAAATAAACTTTAGTTATCTTGGAAATATCTATTAATACCTTTTAAGATTACATATTTTATTGCCTCGTAATATAAATATTTTCACAATAACTATTTCATTAAATGTTTACATTGATACTAACGAAACGATAATTCTATTAAGGAATGTAGCCAGATTATCCAGCATCTACACACAAACGACGATGACGATATATCTGACGTCGTAAACATCGGAATACTTTCAGTTTTGATTGCCCCCGTCGCATTACTTAGCACTCGGACGCAGCACTAACAGGCGTCTGTTTATCCGCCGGGAGTGACGCGGGCGTCGATATGCGTGGGCACATACACAGCAATGGTGATCACTATATACAACCAGTCGCAATAGACCTCCCCTGCCTTTCAAACCTACTTGTGAAATAGACAAAGAAGAGGTGCACAGAGAAAATAGTAGAGTTCTACGAAAACTGGTAGTGCT
Source organism: Hyppa rectilinea (assembly GCA_951799385.1). Classification (NCBI taxonomy): domain Eukaryota; kingdom Metazoa; phylum Arthropoda; class Insecta; order Lepidoptera; family Noctuidae; genus Hyppa; species Hyppa rectilinea. The sequence continues at coordinate 10,023,953 of OX637314.1, forward strand.
ACGCTGAAATATAATATCGCCTGACCTTGCTACGAATAGTGCCCGCCTACGGATAGACTGATGATGCGTTTGCATGGTTCTATGCTTCACTGATCACTATTTCAAATACATCTAGTTAATACATTAATTTATATAACAGCAGATGTGTACTGTGTGTTACTTATTGCATCCGGTTATTTTCTCCTACGTCTTTAAAAAACTATAATGACATAATTTGAAGTGGCGTCCGTTAATTGATGTACATCTCGTGCCAAAATTAAAGTTTTCTTATCAAGTCTGACATAAGCATTTACAAACACGCTACTACGGCTAAAAATACTACGAAAACAATACCTTTGATATGAGTAAAACTAAATTATGTTGCATGTGATTCGATGGACGTTCGTTTCAACCAAGAAATAGTACAATGAGACCTTTAACACATTGGTACAATAATAAAAATATTAGCTTTAAAGGGACCGGAATCCTAAATCATCACATGCTTCAGAGATGATTTAATATCCACGCGTTTGAAATCATCATTGAAATATTAATTTCGTCAGTCGTGGGAGCTCTTAATTTGGCGCTGGTCACGACGTGTCGACCATCCCTTATCCAGTAGCGTGTGTAGGGTTTCACTTTCAGTGACGAATTCAGACATATTTGCAGTGAATGTATGTGGAATTATATTTGAATCATACAAGTGGGTAAATTGGGTCATATCGTGTTTACGCTCCACCGGCCATGGCCTGAACATTTTCAAGTGTTTAACGCTACCACATAATTATTATCTGCCTGTTACTCATGTTATGATATCCAACCTAGGTACGCATTTCATTCGTATATACTCGTTGAGTCTATTTTAATCTTTCTAGAAAAGATAATACCTAATTGTTGTAAGACAAGCCGTTATTGTATACGTTAACGCACCAAACAGTCTCTCTGCAAATAGAACTACGCCATACAATTTTCCTCAATCACCAATGGAATAAAAAAGTTGCGTAACAGCGACTTCATTTCCAAATAGAATAATAAATCTTTCATCGAGAACTGAATTAATAAAAGACTCTCAAAGAAACTAAGATATCCCCTCATGAGTTGACAGCTCAAGACTTTTTGAAGAGAAGCCGGAAACGTGTCAGGGTACGGACAGTAGTAGATGGCGCCACAATAGCGAAGTTGTCCGAGCCCCGCGAGAGCCGCGCGCGCTCCGCCACTTCCGGTCGGGAGATTTGCGCATAGAAATGGCAACATTAGACATTGTTACACAAAACTTTTCTAGCGTAATGCCCTCTACGTTGGCGTACTTCACCCCGTAATTCTTCAGACGCTTCCGCTTGCACAAGTTGTTCGATATACAGAAAACTTGCCGCACTATATTCTAAACTCTATTTTATTATTTAAGTATCTGAACATTGAATAGAACTGTCTGGAGCCAGAATCCAAGCCAACTGTGAATTGGTTTTAAAGTCCTGTTTTGGTAGGAAGGAATTAAAATTTTCGCAAAAGGATGGACATACAAGAACTACATCTTGGGTTTGATCTAACTTTTCGCATTGACTTTGAGATCGAAATTTTATATTTCAAACTAAATAGAAAAGCATTTATAAAAATAAAAGCTTTATATTAAAATAGTAGCTATCTGTAAAATAAAATAGTGAAAATCTAGTTCAAGATCGCGTTGACTATTCTATTCCGGTTGGCAAATTGACAAAATCCATAAGATTAGCCAAATAGCGTGCATACAGATAGTGCAATTTCACTCGAGCTCGCTTTGATCGTACCGAATTTAGTGCTGCACCGACACGTAAACGTAAAACACAAGTGTCTCTTTGTACTTCAAGTTATATGAATATATATTGTAATAGCAAGCTCTTCCATCCATATATATCAAAGTTTTTGTAAGTGTGAGTGTTAATTGGTTGCAAGTTTGGCATCTTCAACATGACATCTCAATTGTCTTTACGAAATAATATAACTAGCGACCCGCGCATGCTTCATACGGGTACAATCAGCTGATTTGGGTGTGAAAACATCGATATTTATTTGCTAAAATCTAAGTTAAATATTAGTGGCCTATACACATTTACATACCGCACTAAATAGTTTAAATAATGGAGGAAAATTGTATCAAACCTATGTGTAGTTTAGAAGAAGAGGTCATACGTACTTACTGGAAAAGTGACTATGTGCTGTATATAAAAGGTGTCATCAAAATAACTGAAAACCTAAAAAATCGTGATCGTGGAATCATTATAAGCAAACCTTTAATGAGGGACCAAGTCAGAAAACGGGAAAAAATACACTTGTGTTCGCATAACTTGACAGATTGCAGGAAACAGCTGATTTGGAGGACTTAGAAGTAATTCTGCTCTTTAATCATGGAAAATGTTAATATCTTAGTATTTACCATTTTGAAGATCAGCTGTGCCCACTAGCAAGTTTTTGATCACTAATTAACACTGTGAGCATCAGATTGTGATCGAAGATCACTGATTTAGCAACCAATCGCATACAAACGCTAAATGATACCTGCCTACTTATTAAATCACAAGGTTACAAGGAAACCAGCTGGCACCAGCTAGTTAACCTACGTCTTTGGAAACAAACGTGGATATAGTGAACAAACAGCGATCAAGAGCACACACGGGGAGTGGCCGCGCAAATGTTTGCCGTGCCGCCGCCGTGACGCGCCGCCTCTGTCCGCCTCGTTTGACATTCTCACATCGTGCTTGCTCTATTTGTTACGGTAATGGACAATTTAATTGCTTTCCATAAGGTCAGATGTTGTTTAACTTCGACACGTGTGAAATGTACCATTATTTCTATGTGCAGATATAATTTAAGGTTTTTTTTCGTAAGTGATTTTAAGGGTTAAGAACGTTAAGGTTCTTTGAAAATTCTTTTTTTTTTTTTAATTAGTCAATTAGGTCGTAGGTCCAGATGTGGTGTGGTACTTATTTAATAGTTCTTTTGTTGCAATACGGTAGAATATGGCGCTATAGAACGCTAGCTAAGTAGCTACGCCGATCAGCTGTTGCCGTCGCGCTTCACTTTGTTGCTGTTGTGACCGTATTCAGTAGTCAACTAAAAACCTTATATTTTCGGCTATTTCAGGTTGTTTCAATTTAATTCATTCTGTGTCATTTGCATGACTAAAATAGCATGTTCTTCATAAACAATTTTAGTATATGACCCTTTGGATTTCCTATTAAGTACAACAGTAATACGGTTGCATAAATAAATACAGTAATAAAAAGCGAAAATGACTAACTTTGCATAATTATGCCCATCCACCTGACCCCTCCATTACTTTGACTGTTTGTAAGCTGTCGACGTGACTTTTAATTCAAATTATAGTCATCCTGAAAGCGACGGTCGTTCAATAATACACTCGCCGCACGAAACATGTTCCAGATAATTATTAAACAGCATTAGCACAGCAGACAAAACAATCAAAGATTTTTAGTGAAAACCCAGAACGACAAAAGTAACTTTGAACAATTCATTCAAAATCATCCCCTATTTTTAAATTCATAAAGTTCTAAATAAATATTCGCTCCCTCAGTTTGTGATGTGTTTTTCTTCCTGCCAACAATCGTCGATTGTTGTAGGGTGCAATTCAAAGATGGCGCGCCACGCGTCGCGCTCGTGTCGGAAGCAAGGCCCGGAAGCGCGGGAACGCCGCCCTCGCCCGCCAAAACAATACCATCGTGTAAATTGAAATAAATTGATGCACTCACATTATTCCGTTGTACAATAACTTTCGCAGATCATCCACTAAGATGCTTTAAAGTGTTAACGCTAATACTAATTTAAGTTTTAAATTGACTACCGGTTTTCATTGAAATAGACTTGAAAGGTTTTACAGAAGTTTATACGAACTTTCAACTTAATTTAAAAGGAAATTTGCAATTCTATAGAAAAGCTTACTCAATAATAATGGCCAAGCAATCTGAAAATTCATAAAATTTTATTTCCAACAAAATCGGGGTGAGAGGCGTTAAATAGCAATTACTTTTCTAAAACAAACAGCGGTTATACGATCATCAGCCGGCGCACCGTGCAAACAGAAACAATTAAAAAGTCTCACGGGTGTAAAACACAGAGGGTGACTCTCTCCCGCGCCCTCTGTGACTTGTCACGGTAATTACGCAATCAGTTCTCACAATTACCTGTGACACTATGACACCAACCCACGCCCTGGTAGTCTTATCTACACATGAGGTAATGTTTCCGGATAATTTAGAAAGGATAATATTTCTACAAGTTTTATATTTGGTGCAGTTAGGTTAGGGTACCTAAAATGTGTCAAGAGAGTCTGAATAAAGTCTAGGACATAACTATTTTACGAAAAATCATTATCATCATAATTTTTCAGCTGAAAGACATCCACTGCTGGATATAGGTCTTCTCAAGCACCGCCACTTCGACCGGTTCTGTGCTACTGACTTCGAAAAGCTGGAATGATTTTTAAAGAAGTGGTTTTAAGAAAATTCCTATCATACTCTAGTCATTAATATTTTCAGAAGGCTACTAAATTGTGACATTGCATGAAGAAGATCCGCAGTAGCAAACTTTTTATATGGTCAGGACATTCTGCGTCCAGTTATGTCTTTTCGCCAAACGCGATGGTTCTGGCATTACTGGCTAAAAGATGTCTACAGGGTGAAATTTAATTCATGTATTCTAAGGGGTTATTGAACTACTGTAAAAATCAGCTATTCCATACACTATGCACAACTCGTCAAATATAGGCTGATTTTTTTGGCGATTTCATATTTATTCCCGTATTGAAAGTTGTTCATAATGATGAGTCCTTGAATTCAATTTCAACCTGTATAAATGGGGCCGTTATCAGAAGACGTACCCAGTATGCCTTCTGATAATGAAAAGGACGCGGTGATCAAATTAAAGTATTTTCAGGTCAATTTTTTTTGTTTAATGAGCACACCGAGGACTGCAAATGGTCACTAGCGTGTGTAGCGGTCGATGCTTATTATATCAGCACTTGAAACCACGTGTATCAGGAACGTGTACAATTTAATGATAACAACATGCATAGTTAGACCTGCACTAGTTAGCACCTAGATTCTTATAAGCGCTACAAGTTGCCCTTGTTTTACATTATAATATGTTGAACTAAGAACCATCTACACGGCTGCGAGTAAAACACAGAAAACGACTATCTAGACGTAGAATAGTAAATAATAAGTCTGTATATGTTATCTCAAACTTACGAATAAGTCAGTACCGCTAATACTAAAAACTAACGATCACTAAATTACAATTACATCGAAAAGAGTAGACCCATCTTAATTACTATTTAACTTAATTAAACGTAAGGCAACCTTGACCAACCAGATTAAAAATAAATGTCAATATTTTACTTTCGTTTCTCAAGCTAAATTGAACAATAATTTTTCGAATTGCTACGACGCATCAAGCATTAGCTCATTAAATGTTGACCTGAAAGCACTCTCAGTTTCGCAAGCGGCGACAAGGGTCCGGATCTCAAATGAATAATAACTCGAGGGGAAAGTCGACCATTAACTATATTTGTAACAAACAAACGGATTGTGAGATTACAATTGATATAGAGATGCGAAAACTATAGAAGTGTTTGAAAAAAAAAATACTTTTCAGTTTAAGCGTAGAAATATAAACATACCTATTAGATGTATTACTACAACATGTATTAGTAGATAATTTAAGAATCCAATCAATTGCCTAAAATAACGAGCTTTGATGTCACATTTTGCTCCTGGGCGGTCGGTCGAAGTCATATTCAAGATCAACTCATTAAAATCCAGAGAAATATTGGCCAAAAATTATCTATTTATGAAAATCGTAAATGAAAAGAGGTACACTGTATTAATAACGATTCTTTTTACTCTATGTGATTTAGAGATGACAAATACCCGCCGGAAGCGATCCATTTTGGCGGGAAACGGTACGCAGGAAGTCGATTCGCCGACCGCGAATGTTGTCGGCGCCACTGTCACACTCCCAACAGCGGGTTATTGTGTTTTTAATTTTTCTTTCCCATTTTCATTCACGTAACCGTAAAGGAAATACAGAATAATAAATTGTACAACACGAAAAATTTAATAAAAAATACATGGCTAAAATGAACGCCATAAATCCTACGTATTTGCGTCTTGAAGATAAAACTCAAATCGATCAAAGAATGTAAGCAAACAGTAAAGTAGGTAAATCACCTTGATGCATTATTATCAGTAACTAAGGATGACTAAACGATGGAAATCACAACGACGATAATGCAATCAGTAAATAGCGGTCTCATGAAACGCTATCCAATGTCACTCATTCCTCCATAATACGCAAGAGATACATAGACCGCAGGGGA